>CM026265.1:14760666-20390163 GCA_014851425.1 Senna tora
AAACGATGTAATCAAACTCAGGGAAGGAAATGCAAGAAAGAAAATTGCTCACCTCACTTACGATTGTGGCTGAGAAGAAGAATGTGGCTGAGAAGAAGAAAGGGCTTGCAGGCTGTTCCTACTTGCTAGGTTAGAATGACTGAATGAGAGGGCCAGAGGCGTATTGGGTAGGGTAGCTGGGTTAGTAATTAGGTAATTTTATTTTTAATATTTTTAAAAAAGTATAGTCGTTTGATTCGGTTCGGTTGGAATTGTACCTCATCCAACAACCGAACCGAACCAAACCAAATCATTTGTCAAAAGAATTATCCAATCCATCCGATTATGTAATCGATTTTGATCGGTTTTGGTCGGTTTGGTTTGGATTGGATCGGTTGGTTCGGTTTGGATCGGTTCTGCTCACCCCTATGCAAAATGAGTAGGGATAAGATGGGTATAAAATATATGCAATAAAACAGGTTCCCAAGAAGAATAGAACTTAGCAATCATAACCAATCAATAGATATTTATGTTTAATTAATTCATTCTGAATTCATCCTATTCATGATAGTTATGCATTACGAAAGCCTATCTAATGATCATATTATCCCCGACCGGGAATATCAATAACATGTATCGAGAGATTTTATGATATACGTAATAATCAATTGCCTAACCAGGAACAATCAATTCAAATAAATATTACCGCTGCTAGAGAATGCATACAATCAAGAACCCAATAAATAGATATATATTCGAATCTCAAGAAATAGAAATTCCAAGTGCTCTACCACATAATCAATTATTATCTACCCGATATGAAGGATCTAGTATACTAAGTACATGCCCATTCATGGAAGAATCTAATAAACTAATGACATGTAATTAAGAAGCAAAATACAATCTATAAATCGAAAAGGATGAAATACAAAAGACAAATGAATTAACAAACCCTAATGAAGAGCCATCGGCTCATGCCTACAATAGTTCTTCTTGGAAACCCAAGAAGAACTTAACCGCTCATACTCTATCTCTAAACCATTCTAATCTCTAAGGTAAATTGTGAATGAATTCTAACTTGATGAAACACCTATTTATAGTGCTTCGGGAGTCCTAGTTTGATTCAGATTGGGATGGAGCTAAGTGATAATTAACATGTGGTTTGACTTTTGAATTCAAACCGATCTGAATGCTTCTCCAACTCTCCGAATATCTGGTCCCCATTGTATTTTCCTTCATTAAGTTGTCTATCCATGTCATCTGCCTTTTCATGCCCTAAACTCGCTGTGGCAAGCAAATTTGGCTCGCCACAGCGAGTTGTGCACCTACTTGCTGTGGCGAGTTGTTTTACTCACTGCAACAAGTAGACCTTGCTTGCTGTGGCAAGTTGATTTGCTTGTTATAGTGAATGATTCGTTCCTTTCTTGATTTGATCACCTTCTAGGCCTTGCTACGAGTTCTTGCTTTAGTTTCGGTTCCTTCACTTGGAATATATCTTCCCATTGATCCCTGTTAAGCAAGCATCACTCAAGAAACCTCAAACGCACCTATATGATATTTGTCATATTTTATGGATAATCAAGAATATCAATAAATAGTGTTTTTTATGGGCATTTTATCACATTTTTGGCTTTATTCCTTATGTCAAAATATTCAACCTTTTTGTTGTAGAATCATATATATTTATTTACAATTCGTGCTATTTAACACCCTAAAGTTAGGTTTATTTTGGGTGCGATCAAATCCCCCATACTTAAACCTTTGTACTCCTTGACAAAGAAAATCTAAACCTAGAGCATTCAAGATCAAGCTAACTTAAAGGGTTAGTGTTCCCAATCAAAAATAAAAATCTACCATGCATGTAAATTTTGATCCTAGGATCATTTCAGCCAACTAATCATGCATGAGAATTTCTTCAAAAATATTTAGGACCAATTTATCAATACGCTCATTGCCTCACCAGTATATTGGGGGTAAGATTTCACTCATAACATACTTACCTCTTTCTTACAATATGCTTGAAGAGGGTCTCTATCTCCACTGTTTGTTGCACACAAGTTCCTAGTCAAGAGGTCTTTTGGGCTTGTAACATTGCTGATAGAGACTATAATTTTTTCACTATTTAAAGAAAGAAAGAGCAGAAGCCTCTTTGGATATGTATACTAAGTCCTGACTGTTTCAAAACTAAGGTTTTTCTTCTCATCCTTCAATGTTATTTATGCCCTTGAGTTTCACTTTTGTGCCCTTGCACTTTGGAACTTTTGTTCCTTCTTTAATTTTTTATTACTTTTTTTCACTTTTCGAATAAACCTTTTTGGCTCATCGAATTCCCTGTGGGCTTTTCACATGACTGGGAGGATAAGAAGTTTTTGAGCTGGACAATCAAACAATCAATATTAATAGAATATGCTAGGAGAATCTGCTTATGTAAGGCTCAAAAAAGGGTGATAGGGGTATGCATATGCATATATTTAGGCTTGTGTTTGGGGATTGAGTACAAGAAACGAATGCCTTAATCTTCCCAAGTCCTTGTGTGCTAGTCAGCCTCAATTAAGACCCACTGCAAGTTCTAGAAGAAAACAATTTAAGCAGTTAAAACACACAATGCATTTAAACGTGTAGATCAGTGTTTGGGGCTTATCCTTCCAATAGGGTTAGGTCACTCATATTGGTCTTTCAATAATCCTTCCAACTCTCTCATGCATGTGTTAATTCGCTCAAGCAAACAAGAATATCCTTGATGGTATAAAGAAATTTCTACTTGAGATACGCCCTAACTGTTTTACTAAATTAAGAACTTTCTAGTGTAAGTGTAACCGTTTTTAATAAAAACAAATAATAGTCCTTCATGACTGTTCATGCAACATAACTCTCCATAATTGGTTTTAATGTGGAGGTTTCAAAAATTAATGGATGGTTACAGTTTGTACTCTATAAAAGGGGCACTCTCTTTGATGGGAAGGTGTGTTTTTCCTTGTGAGTTCTATTGTGAGTGGGTTCCTGACCATAGATTACTGTACCCGGCTTCCATCACATCTGGTAATTTATCATTCGGAAAATCTGCTTACTGATTTCTTGAGATAGCTATGGCGGGAGGTTAGTGAAATTTTACTATATTTTATTATCTTGTAAGACATATTTTATTGTGGAATTTTACATGCGGCATCAAAGGATGGTTTTGCCTTTGCCTAATTTTCTTGAAATCTGACATATATACTGTTGTTTGAAATTTTTTTGAATTATATGTTACTATAAAATTTATCTAAAAATTACAGAATATAGTTTTTCCATTTAGGTCCGTTCTAGATCTGGGTTAGATCACTCAAATCCGATAGAGGTTGAAGAAAACCTATGCTGCGTCATTTTGGAGACACAAATATGATTATATGTATATATATATTGTTTTTTTATGAAGGTATTTTATTTGGTGGGCTTTTTATTTGATTTTTGCTTTTGGGCCATTTTATGTTTATATTGTTTATGTGGACTAAACATTTTTGGGCCTCATTTTGCTTACTGGGCTTATAATGAGATAGTGTGTTTGGTTTATTTATGTGTAAAAGGCCTTTAAAAATAAAATATTGGTCCTGGTCAGAATAAAACCCACACCCCTTAACCTTATGAATTAGTCTTCAACCATTGAATCAGATTATTAGTTTTATAAAATATTTCATTCTTTTCCATAAAGGCATTATGGAAGTGTGTTGGATTGTGTGAAATATTATTTTGAGTGTTTATATTTTTTCTCAAATATTTTTATTATTAATTTTTAAGTAACAGTATATGATATACTTATTTGTAGTATATTTAATGAAAACAATTGACTAAAAATTAAAGCTTAGCATGTTTAATATTTGTTATTATATTTTATGCTATGCTATACTGAATAAGAATTCTTATTGTAAATATGAATAATATATTTTATTCTATATTATATTGGATTATAATTCTTATTAACTGTGGTGTACAATCTTAAGAAATTATTTGAATTATCAAATAATTAAATGTCTCAATTTTGTGTTGCCTAAAATTTTTAGTGCATATTTATGTATGAAAAATGCATATATTTGATGATGTTTTGTGATAGGCATATTTGTTTCAAGGAGTAGCCACATCATCCTCTCAGTAAAATATGCTTGTATGCATATATGTTTGTTTTACAAAATTTAATATCACATGTGAGTTCAAAGACATCAAATATAATTAAATATGAAGTTATGATTTATCTTTACCAACAGGGAGAAAACCATTTCTACATATTTAATTAGGGTGAAATGGAAATTGTTTTATGTTTCTTAAGTAGCCTATAGGTATTAAGGAACATGAATGCTTTCTAGTTTCATCATTAAAGTAAACATGAGTTGTTGTATGCTTATTTCTTTACCCACGGCCACAGGTAGAATTAGTAGTATGTAACTCATGTCAATGTATGACTTGCATTGGTAAGCATACTAATTTAGCGTGATGATATATGCCTCTATTATAAATATGATTAATTGTTTAAATTTTTCAGCAGCAACTTCAACTCTTTCATTTAGTGAAACTTCTGAAATGACTTTTTTTGTTTCGTGACAACTATAAGGTGTGGAAAGAGTCAATCCTTCTGAGTTTGGGATGCCTCGACCTTGACTATGCTCTTCCTAAGGAAAATCACTGCATTCTTATTCTTTATAAAAATCATGAAAAACCTTTAAACTATTGGATGTATCATTTAAAACTTTCTTTACCTTGTGTCATGTCTTTCAATCAATGACTAAAGCTCATGTTTGCACTTGCCAAGGTTATACAGATGAGAGAAATAGGAAAACTCAAATCATACAGTCAAAACATTTCCTTTAAAGTCATGTAAAATGATCAAACATTAAACCTTTGTGGAATTTAGAGAAACAGTCAAAACTTCAAAGTACGGCAATGCCGAATGTCAAACATCAAGAGAAACTGAGAGTAATCGGCAGCGCCGCTCAATGAACAACTCCATGTACCACTACAGCACATCATGAATGAAATACCGTCACTTGGTGGTAGCTAACTACACGTCAACGTACTATCTAAGGCGTCCCTCAGCTAGATCTAAGTACAACAGTCATAATCATCGTATAATGATGACCCTTACCCAATTCAGAATGTTTGAATTACATCCCTCATTGGTTCCTCTCATGGGATCACTACCTTATGGTAGGTCACATCCGCCCCTTCATGTTGGGTTCATGGGCTTTACCGCACCCCATGGTGACAGTCATGCCCATCTCCCCCTTTTTGGTCAAGCCATGAAGCTATGGAATCACCACCCTCTTATGGATCATTTCCTCGATACATTAATCACTAATACAATTACTAGGGTAACGAAGCCTAAGCCATGATTATGCCTAATTCTAAGTACATGACCCTCTAAATGGCCATGAGAGTTTACTAACTTAGAATTCGCAACCAACATGGGTTATCAAAAGTAATTTAATTATGTCTTCTCCTTGGGACAACCGATGACCGTCCCATACGAACCACCGGTCAACAAAACATAATCTTCACTCCCCCTAGAATTGCATTAGAACTACTCCCCTCATTTCTCTATCTTTCTTTCTCCAATCCCCTTTTTAAAATTCAATGATTCATGTTACCATAATTTTCATCATATAAATCTTTATTTAGGATGTTGTTTGAGCTTTGAAATGATCATTAAATTTTGGTTAAACTCATTTAAAGAAGTTGAAGGAAATAATGAAAGTCACTTGAAGTGGAAGAAGGAAATTCATTCGAAAGAAGTAAGAGATGATTTGAGTCCTCTTCCTAAATCAAGCTTCATTAAAATGGTCATATCTCCTACCATACTTAACGAAATGATTTGAGTCCTCTTCCTAAATCAAGCTTAGACATAACATATTCTAATTATAAATTCATTACAGCAAGGATTTGAGCCATTTAAGAGCAGTAATTTAAAAATAGTAGCCAATCATAAAAAAGTTCTGCATCAGTTTAGAAAATAGAACTGCTAATGCTCGAGGCAATTTCCACACAATCTAACCGTTGGAATTTTCAGGAGAAATACCAGTTAGAAAGCTTAGGATGTTAGATTTCATATGGCTTTGAAATCACTTAAATCCATTTAGTAACGAATTCAGAAAAACACGTTTGAATAGAGAAAGGTCAGATTCAAAAACTCAGTTTATGACAGTAAATCTCAAACCCTAACCTCAAATCTCTAACTCAGCAAAATCTCAACACAACTAACAATTAAAACATCCAATATAATTGTAGAAAAACTAAGAATGCAAGGTTTATGCCTCCATTATCATCAAAGTGAAGAAATCTTTCAAAAAGCTTCAAAAACAATATCAAGAATGGAGGAAGATTCCTTCATTTACCTTGAAATGAGTATGAGAAGATGTACAAAATGTTGAAGGAGACTTCCTAGCCCTTGCTCCGGCATCCGGTCACCGAAATCCAGTCACCCACCACCTAGAACCACCAAGCCTCCTTCTAAATGCTCTCCCTTCTCTCTGAAACCCTAACCCTCACTTCCTCTCTCTAAAATATGAAAATGGGTGTGTTTTAGCGTGAATGATGGCTGAATGTAATGTGATGGGTGTGTTTATAAATCGTTCGGGGAAAATTATAGTTTTTGCCTCATTCTGAAATTTCTTTTCACTTAACTCCCTTACCTTACTTACCAATTTAATCTCTTATCCATCTTGTGAAAATCCTTTTTCACCCCATCCTTAATTTTTCGTCTTTCCCATCAATTTAACTCTTGCCCAACCTCGATAATATATTTTTGTTCTAGTCCTCAACTTTCATCTTTGTTATTAATTTAGTCCATATTCTTAATCTACTGCAACTGTATGCAACTAATGCATCAACCAATGTCTCACACAAGCATTTTAAATTAAAAAACAACATTAGCAACCATCTCTTTAAATAATCTAATTTAATTAAATGCTAGAATTTTGCGGGTGTTACATTTCTCCCCTCCTTAAAAATAATTTTGTCCTCAAAATTAAAACATACTCATTCAATACACCCGTAAGGACTTTCCCATTAGAGGAACGACCTTATCCTCCAATTGTTTGACCCCAACCAAAATTATTTTCAAAGGACTAGAATGATGTGAAAACTTTCTTTCAATTGCACTGTACTGGCGATGAAAATATTTGAAGGATTTGAAATACACTTTCAGAGTTGTATGACATGAAAAATATAGCATAGGAATAACTTGACTACATGATGTAACATGCGCTCTTTCTAAGTGATATAATAATTGTTTGCTAGAAGAATTAAGTGCTGGTAATTGTGTGACATTGCTTGTTGCATTTAGAAAGCATATAGGAATGCATTATTCTAGGAAAAGATTGTGGGAAAGACCTAAAAGATAGAGACTAAAGTGAAAGGAAAAAGTAGTGTGTGAGGGTGAGAAGTGAATTTTCTCCCTAAGAGGTTGGTGATACCTCTTAGATGTTAGAGGAGCCAGCACACACACACACTCACCAATTTTCCCACAAACTTAGAGAGAGGAAGAGCTAGAGAGAAGGAGGAGAAACCTTGGTTTGAGTGGAGGTGATTCAAGCTAGAGGAGTTGGATTTGAGCAAGAATTAAACCATAGAAGTCAGCTAGCACATCAATTAAGCAAGAATTTAACTTCAAACAAGGTAATCAAACTACCAACCTCTCATTTCTTTCAAATTAAGGCTTTCAAGAAAATGGCCAAAACCTAGCTTTTGAATTTTGGGTCATTTGAGAGGAAAAATCTGCTTCCTTATGTTTTATGAAATTAGATGGATGTTAGATGATGATTTGCATGTCTGGATTTAGCTGGAAATTAGATAATCTTGAAGGGTTTTGGAAATGGGTATGGATGGGTTTGAGAGAAAACCATGATTTTGAGCTAGTTTAATCTTGTTTTTAGAGAAGTTTTCATGGGTTTTGATGCATAAATAATAGGGATTAAGTTCCATAAATCATACTCTTTTCGTTTTTCAAGTTTTAGGGCTTTAATTTGGACAAACTGAAAGTTTTCAAGTTTTATGTGAGAATGTGTTTAGAAGTTTATGCTCATATTTATGTTTAAGAAAAGTATGCCATTCCATTTCACATGCCCTATTTTGTATGAATTTTCATGCTATAAGATTTCCTCAGAGTATGACATGCATCAGTTTTAAGTTAAACATCACATCCATGTTTTATATGTATAATGAGAAAGGAACTACAGTGATTTTCTGTTCAAGGCACAGTGGTACACAATGACGAGTTTATAAACGGGTAGTTTTTTATTACTGGGGTTTATCCTCATTACGTTGGTGTGTATCAGCTGACTAGGTACTTGGATGCCTATGAGACGAGACATGAGCGATGGGTAGCTCAACCTTTTGAGAAGAAAGATTCTAGAAGAAGTAGAAGCATATGGTTTTTACTTTTGTAAACTTATGTATGTACATCCCTTTGAAACCATTGACCTTAGTATATCTTTTTGGAAGGTTAATTGGTATATTTTGTATATGTATATGTACAAGGGATGAGAACATATGTTTTAATACATGTAAGTATATGTGGATGACAAATTAGAGTTTTTATGCATGAGTAAGTTAAAGGTCATAATCTATAATTATTAGAATCGTAGATTTTCATCTTTTATAAAGCTCTATCTGTCATGTATGATGTTGTAAGTATGTAAGTACGTGTAAATGTTTATGACTATGTTTATAATTAATGATAAAGAGATTTTTAGTTATGAAATGTTTATTTATGATGCATGCTTCCGCAGTAGTTTCGGCATGCGCGAGAGATACTCGAGAGATAGAACCCAAACATGTGTTGCTTAATTAATCAACGGGTAAAAAGTTAAAACAAATTCGGGTAGAAGTAGTAGTAACACATCGGTTCTAGCTCAAACATATATTCTATATTACAAAACTCTTCTTTCTAAAGGGTCTAGAACTGGGGTGTTACAGTTATGGTATCAGAGCATACCGTATCTTGGCTAGAACTGACTAGAAAGGTTCAAACTAAGAAATTAAAATGTAGATTCCTCATAGAAAGGCCTGAATCTAGTTAGTTAACTGAATGTACACAGTGGAACTCTCTTGTATTCTGGTTTGACTTGAGGAATGGAGTTTAGAATGGGTAGCTAACATTTCTTTTTGAGTCATATCATCTCTATAATACAATTGATATTGAGACGTCAATATTGTTTGTTTTGTAGAGTGAAGTATGGCTCCAAGAAGAGATGTTGGAAATCACCGAAGAGTTGAGACTAATCCAGATGGTGATGCGCAAACTATGGCTCCAAGTGCTGCTTCAGTTTATATGTATACTCAAACACACATAATATATATTTGTCGTATACGTTGCCACACACTCCGATGTGTGACATATCCTATTCACATGCAAATTCGTATACATAATAATAATAAGTCCCCCAAAATAAGCATGTCTTTAAGTATGTGGAGCTGACAAGTCTAGAGTATAATAACCACAAAGTGTAATCAATTCATTACAATATCCAAAATAAAATCAAAGCCACCCACGGACACAGAATGTGAGTGCTAGCAAAACGTCGCCTTCACTGAGCCGACGTGGAATCCTAACTGTACCTGTATCTGAAAAAGTAAACCGCTAGAGGGTGAGTCAACGACTCAGTGAGTGACTCTCCCATCCTTGGCGTAGTAGCGGGTGCCACTACGACCGGGAAGGGGAGAAACCACATTTCACATATGCATACACTTCAATTCATCTTTGATAATTATATAATTGTTCTCAAGCAATAGAATGTGTACAAACTCTACTTTAACCGTAGCACAACATACATTAATCATGCATACTGACACGCGTGTATCGAGAAACACTGAACATCGATTAACATCCAAGTGCAGTTCACCCGCCAAACTTACGTACCTTTGCTTACCTTGTTGTCACCGTGACGTGTCGGTCCTCCCTATCTATCCCGATGCACTATAAGACTTAACCCATCGTCATGGTCAGTTGGATTTGAAATATAGTAATTTAAAAACAAGGTTCCCACAACGCCACGTCAAAAAAACAATCGATGTCATGAACTTTTTAAGAAAATAACTTTGTCTTGACGTCACGTGAGGATACCGGCCATCATCATGGCATGTTCGAAGAAAAGGAAATCTAGTCATAGTGCATACCAAGGACATTGAGGGTTTACACTAGTGTTGAGTACCTATACGCTCGGTATCTTACATCGATACGCATAGACACACGACCCATTCCGGGACCGTCTCCACGGAATATTGTGTTCGGTTGCGCACCGCAGCACCAACACGCCGAGGTGTCCATCTACATCGGCACTTTTCGGACCATCGTCTCGGGAAGCCCGCTTGGTTCAATCCAGACCAACTCTACGGATTAACCAACTAGTAATGGTGGCATACTCCGGACCTGCTCAACAGAGTATCCACAAGTGTATATATACATGAAGGCAATTTCGAACCTTACCCAACGAAATGCCAACATGAATGCACTTTCCGAACCTGACCCGACGAAAAGCCCTTACCCTTGGTACCATACATGTTATTGCCATAATTCTCAGGTCAAGCACATGTGTGTGCGGAATTCTTCATCGTCACCCATATGTACTTGATCCACCATATTACCACTTTAACAATCACAAACAATTCATTTTACAAATTCCAGGAATCGCCAATATAATGACAGAGTATTACTAGCAAGCATAAAATTAAGTATTTACAAACATTCATGTATAAACAAGCCCACAAATCAAGGTTATCATACAATCCTTGGGGCTAGGAGGGAAGGGTCCCTCACCTTGGCCGCTTTACTTAGTAACCCTTGAGCACTCTTGTCTCCAAGGAAGTACTTGAGTCCTAACAAATAGAACCACACCAATTAAACTACTTATCTACACATGTGTGTAGCTAATTTTCCATAAACTCCATATTAACCAATTTTCCACTTCTACACATATCAATGCCTAAATTCCACTACCTAAGCTATGGTCATCATTTGGGAGTTGGTTTTAGTTCAAAATAAATTTTACTTTAAGAAATCATATTCAAAAGTTTGCACACCATCTAGCTCCATCAATGGAGAGTTTTTGCCAAATATAGAAATTTTACTCATTTCTACAAAATTCATAAATTACCATCCCAATCATTGGGCATTCTTCCAAATCATCTAAAATGCATAAAAAAATTATTTGGCATCCATACAACCCAACAAATCTAAGAAAATTAATAAATTCCCTCAAAATTTATAAGTTTCGTAACTTATGAACCCTAGAGGGAAATCATCCATATAAATCATGATTTGGATGTTTTCTATGTTCTAAAATAGTCCTAGGGTGATATACTATCAATGGGTACCTCATTTCTACCAAGAAAATTAAGATTGAAGTGGTGGAAACATGATTTTTGAAGGCTTACCTTGCTAAACCCGAGAATGAAGATTTGGGAGTGTTACCCAAGCTCTTTGATGCTCCAAGAGGGTAGATGAAGCTTGTGGGAGCCTTAGATTGTTGGGAAGAAGCAAGAAATTTGATGGAAGTGGTGGTTCCTTCAATTTGTTCTTGATGCCCTAGAGTGAATGAGGAATGGAGAAGAAGAGAAGAATGAGTGGCGTGCTGGTGCTGGTCCTTATAAATTGGGTTTGAGCATTTAAGGGTAGTTTGGGCAGTTGACAACTTTTGGGGTATGGTCAAATAGAGTTTTGATTGGATTTTCTTAACTAAATTTATTTGTAGGTAAGAAGAGGAATGTTTTGAAATTTTTGGCTAATCATAAGCCTATTACAAATATCTGTCATTAAGTGTCTTGCAGATGAAAATTTCCTACCCAGTATAATTTTTATTTTCGAAAAATTCTCAAATTTAAACTATAAGCTTTGAACAATTCATATGACCACTTTTAAACAAAATTATAATTTTTCTACCTAATTTTTATATTTATTTTAATTTCTTAAATTCTCAACTCTAAAACTATTAAAACCTTAATTATATCCCAAAAATTTTATTTCACTCTAAAAAAATTTATTTTTTTTATTTTCTTTAGCCAAAACGCTTAACTTCAATTTCACAATTTTATCAATTTCATATTATCCGATCAATTCCCATTTAATTTTATTTATCTATATGTATACACACAATTATTATTTATTTCTATTGTTCATTTATTTATTTATTTTGTCGTTACATTCCAACTCCAAATGATGACCATGTTAAGTCTTACTATACACAATTGACCTGATTCTAAAAATACCCCTAAGGTATTACAATCTTCCCTCCTTAAGAAATTTGGTCCCCGAATTTCAATTAAGTTACCAACCTTAGTCTTGGAACAAGAAGGGGTAAGTCTTGCGCATCTCGGCTTCTACTTCCCACGTAGCTTCCTCCGCCAAATGATTCCTCCACAATACCTTCACCAATGGGATTTCCTTTGACCTCAACTTCATCGATTGTCTGTCAAGGCTTTCCAGTGGTACTTCTTCGTAGGTCAGCCCTTCTACCAATTGTATCTCTTGTGGCCGTACCACATGAGAGGCATCCGGCAAGTACTTCCGCAGCATGGACACATGGAACACTAGATGTACACCTTCCAACTCCAGCGGCAAGGATAGGCGGTAAGCGACATTTCCCACTCGTTTCAGTATCTTGAACAATCCCATGTATCTCGGACTCAGCTTCCCTTTCTTGCCAAATCGCATCACTCCCATCATTGGGGAAACCTTCAGAAATACTTGGTCCCCTAGGGAAAATTCAAGTTCTCTTCTGCGGTGGTCCGCATAAGACTTCTGTCTACTATGGGCTGTCATCAACCTTCCTCTAATCAACTTCACCTTCTCTAAAGTTTCTTGCAATAGTTCAAGACCAACCACCTTCGATTCAATGACCTCAACCAACCGATCGGAGACCTGCACCTCCGACCACAGAGAGCTTCAAAAGGTGCCATTTGAATGCTGGCTTGGTAACTAATGTTGTAGGCAAACTCGGCCAATGCTAAGTACTGCTCCTAATTCCCACCGAAGTCCATCACACATGCTCTCAACATGTCCTCTAATATCTGAATGGTCCTTTTTGATTGCCCGCCTGTCTAGGGATGAAAAGTCGTGCTGAAATCCACCCTCGTCCCCAACGCTTCCTGCAATGCCCTCTAAAATCGAGAAGTAAACTGCGGCCCTCTATCAGAGATTATTGACACTGGAACACCGTGCAATCTCAAAATCTCTGCGAAATATAACCGGGCGTACTGTGCTACTCCGTAAGTGGTCTTCACTGCCAGGAAATGTGCAGACTTAGTCATGCGATCCACAATCACCCACATTGAATCAAACTCCTTCTGTGACCGAGGCAACCCTGTTACGAAATCCATAGTGATCCTTTCCCATTTCCATTCAGGTATTTTAATCTGTTAAAGCATTCCAGCAGGTTTCTGATGTTCAGCTATCACTTGTTGACATACAAGACACCTAGACGCATAGTTTGCCACATCTTTCTTCATCCCGTTACACCAATATAACTGTTTCAAGTCATTATACATCGTATTAGCCCCGGGGTGGATAGAGTACGCCGACTTATATGCCTCGTCTAATATCCTCTCCTTGAGATTTTCGACCAAAGGTACACACAAGCGTCCCTCCAACCTGAGCACCCCCTGTCATCAATGGAGAATCGGGTATCCCTCATCTTCCCTTTTCTCATTGCATCGATCACTATCTTGAGGTCGGGATTTTGCTCTTGTTAAGCCTTGACTTCTTCAACCAGGTTGGACTCTACCTGAATATGAGCTAGAAGCACATTGGAACCACCGATCTCAAATCGAGTCCCCCTTTCTTCCAGCCCGTATATCTCCCGAACTAACGGTCTCCTCACTTCTTCAGTGTGAGCTAGACTACCCATAGACTTTCGGCTCAAAGCGTTGGCCACCACATTGGCCTTCCCCGGATGGTATAGTATTGTACAATCATAGTCCTTCAACAATTCCATCCAACGACGTTGCCTCAAGTTCAGATCCTTCTGCTCAAAGATGTACTTAAGGCTCTTGTGGTCTGGGTACACTTCACATGTTTCTCCGTAGAAATAGGGCCTCCATATCTTCAAGGCAAACACTACCGCCGCGATTTCGAGATCATGGGTTGGATAATTCTTCTCATGCTTCCTCAATTGCCTTGATGGATAGGCAATCACCCTACCATTCTGCATCAATACACATCCTAACCCAACTCGTGAAGCATCACAGTATACCACGTACCCTCAAGTGCCTTCAGGAAGGGTTAGCACTGAAGCTGTCGTCAGGCTATCCTTTAGCTTCTGAAAACTCTCTTCACATTTGTCCGTCCACTCAAACTTCAGCCCTTTCTTTGTCAACCGTGTCATAGGTGCAGCGATTTTTTTGAAATCCTGCACAAACCGCCTGTAATAGCGGGTAAGCCCAAGAAACTCCGTATTTTTGGCACTTAGGTAGGTTGGGACCAACTCATCACTGCCTCCACCTTACTTGGGTCTACGTGGATTCCCTCTGATGATACCACGTGCCCAAGAAAAGCTACCCTGTCCAACCAGAATTCGCACTTCGAGAATTTGGCATATAATTTCTCTTCCCTTAACCTTTGCAAGGTCATTCTCAAGTGTTCTGAATGTTCCTTGGAGTTCTTGGAGTACACCAGGATGTCATCTATAAACACTTTGACAAACTGGTCCAAATAAGGTTTAAACACCCTATTCATCAGATCCATAAATGCTGCGGGGGCATTTGTCAACCCAAAAGACATAATTAACCAAAAATTCGTAGTGTCCGTATCTGGTACGAAATGCAGTCTTAGGTACATCCTCTTGCCTAATCTTCAACTGATGATACCCCGACCGCAAATCAATCTTTGAGAATCGCTTGACTCCTTGTAGTTGATCAAATAGATAATTTATTCTAGGTAAAGGATATTGGTTGTGGATCGTATCCTTGTTTAACTTCTGATAATCAATACACAACCGCAAGGTATCGTCCTTCTTCTTGACAAATAGGAAGGGTGCACCCCATGGCGAGACACTGGGTCGTATAAACCCCTTGTCTAGCAATTACTGCAACTGAGTTTGTAATTCCTTCAATACCCGTGGAGCCATTCGATAAGATGGTATAGATATTGGTTGAGTACCTGACAGTAGGTCGATCCCGAATTCAATCTCCCTATCAGGTGGCAAACCAGGCAACTCTTCAGGAAACACATCCGGGAATTCCCGAACGACGGGCACTTGGTTCACGGAAAGTACTTCCTTCTCTACATCCCTGACTGACGCTAAGTAGCCTGTACATCCCTTACTAAGAAGTTTGAGAGCACTCAATGTGGATATCAACCTCGGGTGGCACTTCACCCCATCACCATGTACCACAAAAGGGTCCTCACCAGGCATGTTGAATTTCAAACATTTGGCCCTGCAATCCACTACTGCATGACACGAGGCTAACCAATTCAATCCCCAAGATTACATCTAAGTCTACCATGTACAGCAGTCTTAAATCCACCACTGTTTCATGGCCCTTAACCATTATTGGACAAGACTCACATATGCATTCTACCCGTATAGATTGACCCATAGGTGTAGAGACCAACATTGCCTCTTTCATCTTTGTTAGGCTCTTAGTGATCTTAATAGCAAATGCAGATGATACGTATGAATGAGTTGAACCGAAATCAAATAGCACATGTGCATTTTGAGTACAGACTGTGAGGGTACTTGTCACCACAGCATTAGAAGCCTGCGCATCCTGTTGAGATAAGGCAAAAACTCTGGCATGTCCTCCTCCTGTGGTTCCCAGACCTCTTCCTCCGGCTCCACGACCCTTTCCTCCGCCAGTGGTGGGCGATGGTACTATTCTAATTGGTGGGGCTGGGATTGGTATTGACCCTGGTGTCTGGTTGCTCCTCACACTAGTTTCACTCCGCGTCTGAGGACAATCCCTAGTAAGGTGTCCCACTTGGCCATAGTTGAAACAAGCTCCCTTCAGGGTTCGACAGGTACCGAAATGATTCTTTCCACATTGACCGCATTGGGGCCTCTGACTCACGGTATGCACACTACTATGAGCCCTCTAACCACCCTGATAGTTACACCTTGCCCCCGAATCTGTGGTAGTCATCGAAGGCTGCCGGTAGGCCTGCTGGGTCCCATGAGAGTTGGGACTGTGGTGGTACCACCTGTCATCTTTTGCTTCTTCTTCCATCCTCCTTGATTCTCATTTCCTGCTTGATTCCTTCCCTTGGGATTGGCTGGCATCCCAAATCTCCTCCTGTTCTCAATGACCCTAGCACAATCAGCTACCTGTGCAAGAGTCTCAAATTGCTTCCTCTATGGCAGTAGAGCTATAAACAGTGGCTCTAATAGTCGCTGTATGAACCTCTTAATCTCAGCCTGTTCATCTGGAACTAACTCTGGGGCAAGCTGAGCTAGCTCCGTAAACAACAAGTCGAACTTTGTAACCGTCATACTTGAAGTCATCCATAGATCATCAAATTTTTGCCTCTTTGTATCCGCCTTCCTTCTGAAAAAAAACCGGTCTAAGAATGCTCTCTCAAAGTCTTCCCACCGCATCAGGGTTGCTCGTGTGGCGTGGCCGGCCTGTACTGACTCCACCCAAATTCTTGCAGAACCCCTCATCTGGAAGGAAGCAAGCTCGGCTAATTCTTCTCCAGGGCATCTCAACACTTGCCTTATACGGACCATATCACGGAGGAAATGTTGAGGACACTCCTTCTCATCAATGCCGCAGTAGGTGGGTGGGTTAAGCTTCAGGAACTTAGCCATCAGTAATTCTCTGCGAGCTCCCCTTTGCCCTCGGGGTACATCTCTTGGTAACCATACTCTCCCTGGTTTTTCTACCACTTCAATTTCCTGATCTAGTGGAATCTCTTCTTCATTAGCGGCTAACCGCTACACTTCTTGCTGTATCTATTGCCTCATCTCTGCCCTCAACTCTTGAAACCCAGCAGTTAACATCTCAGCAATAGATGGGGCACCAGTTTCGGGTTGGGGCTCGGCGATTGACGCCTAATCTCTCTTCCCTGATTGGCCCTCCCTCGGCCACGAGCACAACCTCGGGGTCGACCCCGTGGAGCACCTCTCTCAACCTGCGCCGATGCTCCATCAGAAGTCTCGGGGTTTCTTCCACCCCGTGTAGCCACTCTAGTTCTTGGTGCCATCCCTGTAATGCACAAGGATTTAACACTCCATGAGACCCCTATGACATATCATAATTAGGGAAAGAATTTTAGAAACGAAAACTGACACAATTTCCTGGATACTCCCACAAGTGCCCGCTTAATTCCGGCGTTATGCTCGGGACCGACACAGACAGAGGGCCTAACCCTGAGTCTGTTAGCCTTAACACCGATTTCATTTAACTATCATTCTCATTCGCATACACACATCATCAATATATATGGCTTACAACTCCTGTGTGGCCTATCTTACACCAGCAATCCACAGCCAAGTGCTGCTTCAATTTATATGTATACTCAAACACACATAATATATATCTATCATATACGTTGCCACACACTCCGATGTGTGACATATCCTATTCACATGCAAATTCATATACATAATAATAATAAAACCCCCAAAATAATAATGTCTTTAAGTATGTGGAGCTGACAAGTCTAGAGTATAATAACCACAAAGTGTAATCAATTCATTACAATATCCAAAATAAAATCAAAGCCACCCACGGAGACAGAATGTTAGTGCTAGCAAAATGTCGCCTTCACTGAGCCGACGTGGAAGCCTAACCGGTACCTGTATCTGAAAAAGTAAACCACTAGAGGGTGAGTCAACGACTCAGTGAGTGACTTTCCTATCCTAGGCGAAGTAGCGGGTACCACTACGACCGGGAAGGGGAGAAAGCACATTTCACATACGCATACACTTCAATTCATCTTTGATAATTATATAATTGTTCTCAAGCAATTGAATGTGTACAAACTCTACTTTAACCGTAACACAACATACATTAATCATGCATATTGACACGCGTGTATCGAGAAACACCGAACATCGATTAACATAAAAGTGCGGTTCAGCCGCCAAACTTACGTACCTTTGCTTACCTTGTTGCCGCCGTGACGTGTCAGTCCTCCCTATCTATCTCGATACACTATAAGACTTAACCCATCATCATGGTTGGTTGGATTTGAAATATAGTAATTTAAAAACAAGGTTTCTTCAATGCCACATCAAGACAATAATCGATGTCATGACCTTTTTAAGAAAATAACTTTGTCTTGACGTCACGTGAGGATACCGGCCATCCTCATGGCATGTTCGAAGAAAAGGAAATCTAGTCATAGTGCATACCAAGGACATTGAGGGTTTACACTAGTGTTGAGTACCTATACGCTCGGTATCTTACATCTATACACATAGGCACACGAGCCATTCTGGGACCGTCTCCACGGAATGTTGTGTTCGGTGGCACACCCCGGCACCAACCTGCTGAGGTGTCCATCTACATCGGCACTTTCCGGACCATCGTCTCGGGATGCCCGCTTGGTTCAATTTAGACCAACTCAACGGATTAACCAACTAGTAATGGTGGCATACTCCAGACCGGCTCAACAGAGTATCCACAAGTGTATATATACATGAAGGCAATTTCGAACCTTACCCGACGAAATGCCAACATGAAGGCACTTTCCAAATCTAAGAAAATTAATAAATTACCTCAAAATTTACAAAATTTCGTAACTTATGAACCCTAGAGGGAAATCATCCATATAAATCATGATTTGGTGTTTTCTATGTTCTAAAATAGTCCTAGGGTGATATACTATCAATGGGAAACTCATTTCTACCAAGAAAATTAAGATTGAAGTGGTGGAGACATGATTTTTTGAGGCTTACCTTGCCAAACCCGAGAATGAAGATTTGGGAGTGCTACCCAAGCTCTTTGATGCTCCACGAGGGTAGATGAAGCTTATGGGAGCCTTAGATTGTTGGGAAGAAGCAAGAAATTTGATGCAAGTGGGTGGTTCCTTCAATTTGTTCTTGATGCCCTAGAGTGAATGAGGAATGGAGAAGAAGAGAAGAAGAAAAGAATGAGTGGCGTTCTGGTGCTGGTGCTTATAAATTGGGTTTGATCATTTAAGGGTAGTTTGGGCAATTGACTTTTGGGGTATGGTGAAATAGAGTTTTGATTGGATTTTCTTAACTATATTTCTTTGTAGGTAAGAATAGGAAAATTTTGAAATTTTTGGCTAATCATAAGCCTATTAAAAGTATCTGTCATTGAGTGTCTTGCAGATGAAAATTTCCTATCCAATGTATTTTTTATTTTCAAAAAATTCTCAAATTTAAACTATAAGCTTTGAACAATTCATATGGCCACTTTTAAACAAAATTATAATTTTTCTACCTAATTTTCATATTTATTTTAATTTCTTAAATTCTCAACTCTAAAACTATTAAAACCTTAATTACATCCCAAAAATTTTATTTCACTCTAAAAAAATTTCTTTATTTTTTCTTTAGCCAAAACGCTTAACTTCATTTTCACAATTTTATCAATTTCATATTATCCGATCAATTCCTATTTAACTTTATTTATCTATATGTATACAAAAAATTATTATTTATTTCTATTGTTCATTTATTTATTTATTTATTTTGCCCTTACATTCCAACTCCAAATGATGACCATGTTAAGTCTTACTGTATACAATTGACCTGATTCTAAAAATACCCCTCGGGTATTACAGGCCAATGCCACCACCCAAATTTTGTGGCATATGCTAGAGGAAAGGGATCGTAGGCCACCAGCTCGACTAAATGAGGTTGATGCCTGTCGTGGATGGGTTGAGTTTCAAAATGCTAGACCACCTGCCTTTAGGGGCGAATTTAACCCAATCCTAGCAGAGGGATAGTTGAAAGAGTTAGAAAAGATATTTAAGGTGTTGAAGTGTACTGAAGAGCAGAAAGTTGAGTTTGCCATCTACATGTTGGCCGGAGAGGCTGAACATTGGTGGAGGGGAGCTCAACAACTGATGGAGGCACGAGATGTTCAACTGACATGGGACACCTTCAAGACTGCATTCTTGGAGAAATACTACCCCATGAGTGTGAGGAACCAAAAGGAGATAGAATTCCTGCAGATAAACCAGGGAAATATGCCATTCGAGGAGTTCATTGCCAAGTATGAGGAGTTGTCCAAATTCTCTTCGTACTTGAGACACAGTCCATATGAAGCATGGAAGGCTATGCATGTGACATCGGCCTTGAATACCGCCATGCGAAATGTAGTTGCTCCACTTGCGATTATGAGTTATGCGGAACTGGTAGATAGATGCCACATAGTTGCTTTGAACATTGAGGGAGCTGAGAAGAATAAACAGAAAGTTAATTTCAACAACAAAAGACCGATGAACTTCTCTAAAGGCGGAAACAACAAAGGCAAGAAGCCTATGTTGGGAAATAATGTACCAAATCCTTGCTCCAAGTGTGGAAGAAGTCATGGAGGCAGACTGTGTTTGTTTGGACAAAGTGTTTGCTATAATTGTGGGAAACTCGGACACTTTGCTAAGGATTGTTCCCAGCCAAAGAAGACAGGTGATGGAGCAAAACCTCCCACTAAAGGGAGAGTCTTCACTCTCAAGGGCAATGAGGCAGATGAATTCGATGATCTTATCGCAGGTATAGGTTTGATAAATGGTAAATCTTTGAGTGTACTATTTGATTCGGGTGCTACGCACTCTATTATTAATTCTAAATGTGTGAAGGAATTGAAATTGCCAGTAGGTACTCTTCCTTTTGATTTAGCAATTTCTACTCCTACGGGAGAATGTGTTGTGACTTCTTTAATTTGTTTGAACTTCCCAATCATTGTGGAGAATAGATCTTTCAATGTTGATTCAATATGCATGAATTTGACAGGTATTGATGTAATTTTAGGAATGAACTGGTTGTCTGAAAATCACGTGGTCCTAAATTGTTGTGATAAGTCTGTGACTTTTATAGATGCCAATACCTTCAGTAAAAGAAATGAGGAGAAAGTTTAAAGAATGAACTTCTTATATTCCTCTGAAGTTGAAATTCAGCATAAACTCAATTATATTCCTGTAGTTACAGATTTCCCAAATGTCTTTTCAGAGCAGATACCTAGTCTTCCTCTTGAGAGAGAAGTTGAGTTCTCTATAGAGTTAGTCCCAGGGACAAGACCAATCTCTATAGCACCATATAGAATGGCCCCTCCAGAATTGAGTGAGTTGAAAAATCAGATAGAGGATTTAATAAGCAAGCAATTTATCCGACCCAGTGCATCACCATGGGGTGCATCGGTATTATTTGTGAAAAAGAAATACGGGAGTTTTAGGATGTGTATAGATTATAGACAACTCAACCGGGTAACTATGAAGAACCAGTACCCACTACCTAGGATAAATGATCTTCTCGATCAATTAAGAGGTGCCACAGTGTTTTCTAAGATTGATTTAAGGTCGGGGTACCATCAAATCCGAGTCAAGGCAGAGGACATCCCTAAGACTGCCTTTAGGACAAGGTATGGGCATTATGAATTTCTTGTAATGCCTTTTGAAACACCCCAATTCCCTACGTTCATTTTTAGCATATAGTTATCTTGAATTAGTGTGTTACTACATTTCTCACCCGAATTTATTAAAAAATTTTACCAAATAGATTAATTAGATTGAGTTGGTTTAGGTTCTATCTCTCGGGTATCTCACTCGTCTCTCAAGCGGAAGCATAAAATACATTTCCTACACACACAATCAATTAACCATATTTACTTATATGTACATTCATAAACTTGTACATACATAATTACATATTTTCATATATATATGTATATATGTACATCCATCAAAAGGTCATGGTCAACTAGAGTCCTAAGAAGGAAGAAGATCTAGAGATAGCAAGCATCTTAAGATCTTAGTCCTTAACCTACTAGTGGATAAGAACTCTAGTTCATACATACTTACAAACTATCCATATATTAGCATGATATAACTCCATCCCTTTCTATACATACCATCTAGTAACCTCTATGGCCTTTCCAAAAACATATAAGGCACAAGGTCAGGGTATTGGAGAATCCAAAATCATATACAATCATCCATCATAAAGTCAGACAGGCTGAGTAGGAGTCAGATATGTAACTACATGCACTACTACATCACTAATAACTACGATCCAGCCCTGTACTGGGTCATGCCTCCACTCCAGCTTAGCCTCCAGCGTGACTAAGTACCTAGGCATCTGATACACATCAACGTAATCATGAGATTATAATCTCAGTAATCATGGCAACCTGTTTCCAAAACTGCTAATGTGTACCACTGTATCACCATACAGAAAATCACTGCATTTCTCATTACATTTCATATCATAAAATCCTGGATGCACCATTATCATTAACTTTAAACATATCATGGCATATATGCTCATCAATGCATCGGTTCAACATACATTTGGTTGGCATGGTATGGTATGGTACAATATTATTCTTGACATTTAAACATTTCATAGCAATATGGACATTTCATTAACATTCATCATCGTTTCATAAAACATGGAAATAACAAGCATTTAAAACATATGGATATTTAACCCTATTCTTTCATAAAAACATTGAGCATAGAGTTGTCCAACAACTACTCGCACATATCCATTAATTCCTTTGACACACTGGTCTTCCCAGACGGGTCACAGTTTTGTCCATTCCATTCATTTGACACACTGATCTTCCTCTATGGGTCACAGTTTTGTCCATTCCATTCATAGGATACAATGCATCTTCCCCTCTTGGGTCACAATTTTATCCTTTAACATTCAGTCATTCATAGGGTACAATGCCTCTTCCTCGAGGGGTCACACTTTTACCCTTAATCTTTTACATTCATAGGATACAACGCATCTTTCCCAAAGGATCACCATTTTGTCCATGACATTTCAATGCCATCAGACACAAGGTATCTTTCCTAAAGGATCACGATTTTATCCCTTGATATGCTATTCTCATGTACATACATTGTAAAGAAATAGTCCCAATCATGGTTAATCTAATTTTAAGCATGTCACTCTTAATTTGGCCATACAGAGTCTACTAGCTTAAAATTAAACAACCAACACGGTTTTTTTCATAAACTTTCATCATCAATCGATTGGATGTTTTCCCATCTCATATTATGGCTCAACCGTGGAAATCCCAACGGCCGTCCCATACCGACAATTGGTCAATCGACTATGGACTTTTTCTTCTACAAAGGATGTATATGAAATACTTAGCTCTCTTTTCATTTTACTATGTTATTTGCCTTAAACCATGTCCCAAATTGTCCTTTAATCCTTTAAAATTAAGTTTAAGTATGTAATTGGGCTCTTAAAACTTTGTTTCATAAGATGTAAAACATTTTCATAAACTGCTCTGTATCAGTCAACTACTCCCAAGATATCAGTCGATTGTTCATTCTTTGAAAAATATATAAAAAGAGGCAGTAGCTTATCAGTCAACTGCTTGAACTTGCTAGTCGACTGGGAGCTCTCTGTATTCCATCAGTCGACTGTCCCAAGCATAGCAGTCGGCTCCTTACTCTTGAAACCTTCAACAATTAAATATTTACCAAATTGAATTTCTAACTTGAATCTGGGTTTTTCATGAATCAAGAACATGGAAGTCGACTGATTGGGCATGGCAGTCGACTGCCATATGCGTCTCTGGAAAATTTGGAAAAATATGATGAGTTAAGAACACAGCAGTCAACTGCTAAGCCTATCAGTCGACTGTTGTGCCTCTGTCTTAAATTTCTTTGAATTTCCGGGCACGACAATTGACTGTTAGAGGCTAACAGTCGACTGTTGTGCCTTTGCCCTGTTTTCGCAAAACCTTTAAATCACATATTCCAACTCAAAATTCATCATCCAAATACATGCAAGGTTTCCAAAACATTCTCAAGCATAAAAATGATAAAACCCGTGAACAATCTTAGCCCAAACATGCTTAAACTTCCTTAGATTTACTTATGAACAAGCCAC
This sequence comes from Senna tora, assembly GCA_014851425.1. Classification (NCBI taxonomy): domain Eukaryota; kingdom Viridiplantae; phylum Streptophyta; class Magnoliopsida; order Fabales; family Fabaceae; genus Senna; species Senna tora. Next base: position 14,784,645 of record CM026265.1, read on the forward strand.
CAAAACCCATAGCTAAACCCATTTCTAAATCTTCATTGTTAGCATTCAAAGATACATGCAAGCATTAATAGGCATCCATCTGAGTTCCAAAATCATAGAAAAGCAGGTTTGTACTCTCTATTTCGGCCCAGAAGTTCAAAATCAAAAATTGGCCATTTTCAATCAAAATCTTAACGTTCCAAAAAGTGAGAGTTGGAAGTCATGATTACCTTAATTCCAAGCTAGATTACGTTTCTTGTGATAAGTAGACGCTATCCTATCAATTTCCCCAGCTGAATCCAGCCCTAGTCCGAATTCCCAGCTTCCCCTTCAAGCTTTTCTCTTTCTTCTCTCTACCCCTCTCTCTAGTTGATGAAAATGGTGAGTGTGTGGAGAGGTGGCAGCTCCTCCCTATCCTTAAGTGTCAATTAGGTGGTGACTCACCCCTAAACATTCTTTCCTTGCATTTAAATACTTAATTCTACTTAATTCGTTGTTTTCATTAAAAATAGAGTTAATCACTCTACCTTAACACTCAGTCGGGAAGTGTTCAAAATTCTGTTGGTCACTATGACTCTAAGCTAAAATTATGAATTACATCCCCCATAAAGCTTTTCCTTACACCTAAGTCCTCTTCCATCTAACCCTTCTTTTCTTTTCATTCGAGTCCCTCTAACATAATTAACCTATTTATAATGCAATTTTACATGCTTCTAGATGCATCAAACACATACAAAAACCTTAATTCATCTATCAAACAATTAATTACATCATTGGGAGAGGCGGATGTTACAATTCCCCCCTCCTTATTTAAAATTTCGTCCTCGAAATTTGAGAACTCACCTATTTACGGGAATAGTTCCGAATATGATTGCCTCATAGCCTCTTCGTTCTCCCATGTTGCTTCTTGAGGAGAAGATTCATCCCATGAAACCTTCACTAATGGAATAGTCATGTTTCTCAATTGCTTAACATCCGAATCAATGATCTTTATCGGTCTAGGATGATAAATCAAATTCTCTTTTACTTGTACTGTTCTAACATCCAAAATATGTGAAGGATCTGAAATATATTTTCGAAGTTGTGACACATGGAAAACATTGTGGAGAGTTGACAAAAATGTGGGTAATGCAATCTGATAGGCTGATGAACCAACTCTTTTCAAAATTTGGAAAGGTCCTATATATCTTGGACTCAATTTTTTGGACTTAATAGCTCTACCAATACCCGCAATCGAAGAAAATTTGAGGAAAACATGATCCCCCTCTTCAAATTCCAATGGTTTCCTCCTATTGTCAGCATAATTCTTTTGTCTATCCTGGGCTTTTCTCATCTTTTCCCTGATCATTTTTATCTATTCAGTGGTCTCTTGAACAAGTTCAGGACCTAACAATTGTCTCTCCCCGATCTCAAACCAACAAATGGGTGATCTACATTTCCTCCCATACAAGGCTTCATATGGACCCATCTCTATAGTGGAATGATAACTATTATTATACGCAAATTCCACTACTGGAATGTTCTTATCCCAACTTCCTGTCTGTTCAAGAGCACATGCTCTGAGCATATCCTCTAGGGTCTGAATAGTTCGCTCAGTTTGAGGATGATATGCAGTACTAAAATTCAGTTTTGTACCGAATGCTTCCTGCAAGGCGTTCCAAAATCTAGAAGTAAATTTAGGGTCTCTATCTGAGACAATACTAGGGGAACTCCATGGAACCTCACTATCTCTTGAATGTACAAGTGAGCTAACTTCTAATCAGAAACTTATCTTAATTGGTAGGAAATGTGCTGATTTAGTTAATCTGTCCACTATCACCCAGATAGCATCATTTCCTAACTGTGTCTTCGGTAATCCTACAATGAAATCCATGGAAATCTGATCCCATTTCCATTCAGGGACATCTAAGGGTTGTAACAATCCCGCAGGTTTCTGATGTTCAATCTTCACCTGCTGGTATATTAGACACTTAGCGACATACTCTGCTATATCCCTTTTTATGCATGGCCACAAGAATCTCTTCTTGAGATCTTGATACATTTTAATGGCACCCGGATGTATGGTATAACTACTCTTATGGGCTTCTTCTAGGACTTTATCCCTTAGTCCTCCTTGATTTGGAACATACACTCTACCCTGAAACGTCACGACTCCATCCAATGACTCAATGAATTTCTTTGAGTCCTTTGGAGACTTTAAGAATTCATCCCCTTTTTGAGCTTCGAGTATCTGAGCCCTAAGGTCACATTCTATCCTCAACTGATTCAGACATATCCTATTAGGTAAAATCAAAGTAGATAAATTCATATCTCTAAACTTTTCTATTAACTTCAATTCATTAACCATTAAGTGAGACATGTGTAAAGATTTTCTACTTAAGGCGTCTGCGACCACATTTGCCTTTTTGGGATGGTATTTTAATTCAAAATCATAATCCTTTAAGAATTCCATCCATCTTCTCTGTCTCATGTTTAATTCTTTATGATCAAAGAGATATTTGAGACTTTTATGGTCACTAAATATCTCAAACCTAATGCCATAAAGATAATGTCTCCATATCTTTAGGGCAAACACTATGGCGGCTAACTCTAAGTCATGAGTTGGGTAATTCTCCTCATAAGGTCTCAACTGTCTAGATGCATACGCAACTACCCTCTTTTCTTGCATTAAGACACAACCTAATCCTTTTCTAGACGCATCGGTGTACAACTCGAACTCACCTAAAGGATCGGATATGACTAACACCGGTGTGGTGGTTAACCTTTCTTTCAGGATTTGGAAACTATTTTCACACTCTAAGGTCCACACAAATTGTGCCTCCTTTCGTGTCGACCTTGTCATGGGTAATGCGATTTGCGAAAACCCTTCTATAAACCTCCTATAGTAACCAGCTAATCCGAGAAAGCTACGAATTTCAGTCACTGTCTTAGGTCTCTCCCAACTAGCCACAGCATCCGTCTTACTAGGATCTACAGCTACTCCTTCCTTAGAGATCACATGTCCTAAGAATTTGACTTCCTCTAACCAAAATTCAAACTTAGACAACTTGGCGTACAATTTCTTTTCCCTATGCACTTCTAGCACGACTTTAAGATGTTCCTCATGTTCTTCCCTATTCCTAGAATACACTAAGATATCATCAATAAACACTACCACAAACTGATCGATGTAGGGTCTAAAGATACGATTCATATAATCCATAAAAATAGCGGGAGCGTTTGTCAGACCAAATGGCATCACAAGGAATTCATAATGCCCGTATCTAGTCCTAAAGGCAGTCTTAGGGATATCCTTTGCCTTGACTCTGATTTGATGGTATCCTGAGCTCAAATCAATCTTGGAAAACACTGTGGCTCCCCTTAACTGATCTACAAGATCATCTATTCTAGGAAGTGGGTACTTATTCTTCACGGTTACCTTATTAAGTTGTCTATAATCGATAGACATCCTAAGGCTCCCATCTTTCTTTTTCACAAATAGTACCGGTGCACCCCATGGTGATGCACTAGGCCTGATGAATTGTTTACTCAAAAGATCCTTTATCTATGTCTTTAGTTCACCTAACTCGGGAGGGGCCATTCTATAAGGAGCTACAGAGATCGGTCCCGTCCCAGGGACTAACTCTATAGAGAACTCAACTTCCCGCTCTAGAGGGAGACTAGTTATCTCCTCTGGAAAAACATCAGGAAAATTGGAGACGATAGGAATACTACTAAGTGTATGTGACATCTCTACTTCGGAGGAACATAGAAAACTTACTTTTTGGATCTTTTCCTCATTTCTTTGACTAACAGGTTTGGTATCTAAAAACATCACAGATTTTTCACAACAGTTAAGGACCACATTATTTTCAGACAGCCAGTTCATGCCTAAGATTACATCAATCCCTGATAGATTTAAAAAAATCAAATCAATTTCAAAACGTCTATTCTCCAAAACAATTGGACAGTTCAAACAAACCAATGAAGTCGCAACACGCTCTCCCGTAGGAGTAGAAATCGATAAGTTATATGGAGGAGTAGTCAATGGCAACTTCAAATCCTTCACACACTTAGAATTAATTATTGAGTGCGTCGCACTCGAGTCAAACAGTACATGTAAAGACTTACCATTTTATTATACATGTTCCCTCGATAAGATCATCGGATTCAGTCGCTTCTTCGCCCTTGAGGGTAAAGACTCTTCCCCTAGTAGGCGGTTTCACTCCAGCAGGGGTCTGTGTCTTCTGAGGACAATCTCTAGCAAAATGCCCTGTCACACCACAAGTGTAACTGACATTCGATCTGAGCTGGCATGACTTATCTCCATGGGTTTTCCCGCATTTAGAACAAAGTTTGGGTGCAGGTTTGCTCATCATAGGTTTCTTTCCCTGGCTAGTTCCGCCCTTGGAATAATTCATCGGTCGCTTGTTATTGAAGTTGACCCTATCGGTCTTCTCCAAATTTCTGGCAACAATGCGACATATGTTCACTAATTCTGCATAGTTCTTAATATCAAGAGGAGCTATCACATTACTCATAGCAGAATTAAGAGCTGAGATCACATGCATGGCCTTCTAAACCTCGTCTGGATTGTGTTTCAAGTAAGAAGAGAAATGAGACAACTCTTCATACTTGGCTATGAATTCCTCAAAAGGCATGTTTCATTGTTTAATCTGCATAAACTCAATTTCCTTCTAGTTTCTCACGCTCATTGGGTAATATTTCTCTAAGAAGGTAATCTTAAAGTTCTCCCACGTGAGCGGAGTGTTACAGGCCTCCATTATCTGCAATGCTCCTTTCCACCAATTTTTGGCCTCACCAGCTAGCATGCAGGTGGCATATTCGACCTTCTGCTCATCAGAACACTCAAGGACTTTGAAAAAATTCTTCAACTCCTTCAGCCAGCCCTCGGCTAATATTGGATTAAACTCACCTCTAAAGGCTGACGGTCTAGCTTTTTGAAACTCTGCCCACCCATGGTAGCTATCATCCCTAACTCTAGGGCCTGGGATCCTCTCATTCCTCTCTTCTTGGATGTGCTGCATAATTTGGGTCGCGGCATCGGCTTGTATCTTCATTGCCTCTGCCATTTCCCTCATGGTCTGCGCATCCCCATTAGGGTTCGCCTCATTCCTTCGATTATTCCCAGTATTTCACCTTGGAGGCATATTTCACTCTACAAAATCAACAATATTGAAACTTCAATATCAGTTTCATTCATAGAGTTAATATGACTCAAAGTAAAAATACTTCCTACCGAAACCTAACTTCATTCCTCTAGTCAGAATCAATCACGGGTTCAAGTCTTCTTATGAGGAATATATACCCTATCTACCTAGTTAAAACTCCCTAATCTGGTTTTAACTAAGGCAGTGGTGCTCTGATACCATAACTGAAACACCCTAATTCCCTACGTTCATTTTTAGCATATAGTTAACTTGAATTAGTGTGTTACTACATTTCTTACCCGAATTTATTAAAAACTTTTACCAAATAGATTAATTAGATTGAGTTGGTTTAGGTTCTATCTCTTGGGTATCTCACTCGTCTCTCAAGCGGAAGCATAAAATACATTCTCTACACACACAATCAATTAACCATATTTACTTATATGTACATTCATAAACTTGTACATACATAATTACATATTTTCATATATATATATATATGTATATATGTACATCCATCAAAGGTCATGGTCAACTAGAGTCCTAAGAAGGAAGAAGATCTAGAGATAGCAAGCATCTTAAGATCTTAGTCCTTAACCTACTAGTGGATAAGAACTCTAGTTCATACATACTTACAAACTATCCATATATTAGTACGATATAACTCCATCCCTTTCTATACATACCATCTAGTAACCTCTATGGCCTTTCCAAAAACATATAAGGCACAAGGTCAGGGGATTGGAGAATCCAAAATCATATATAATCATCCATCATAAAGTCAGACAGGCTGAGTAGGAGTCAGATATGTAACTACATGCACTACTACATCACTAATAACTATGATCCAGCCCTGTAATGGGTCATGCCTCCACTCCAGCTTAGGCTCCAGCGTAACTAAGTACCTAGGCATCTGATACACATCAACGTAATCATGAGATTATAATCTCAGTAATCATGGCAACCTGTTTCCAAAACCGCTAATGTGTACCATTGTATCACCATACAGAAAATCACTGCATTTCTTATTACATTTCATATCATAAAATCCTGGATGCACCATTATCATTAACTTTAAACATATCATGGCATATATCCTCATCAATGCATCGGTTAAACATACATTTGGTTGGCATGGTATGGTATGGTACAATCATTATTCTTGACATTTAAACATTTCATAGCAATATGGACATTTCATTAACATTCATCATCGTTTCATAAAACATGGAAATAACAAGCATTTAAAACATATGGGTATTTAACCCTAATCTTTCTTAAAAACATTGAGCATCGGGAGAGTTGTCCAACAACTACTCGCACATATCCATTCATTCCTTTCACACACTTGTCTTCCCAGACGGGTCACAGTTTTGTCCATTCCATTCATTTGACACACTGATCTTCCTCTATGGGTCACAGTTTTGTCAATTCCATTCATAGGATACAATGCATCTTCCCCTCTTGAGTCATAATTTTATCCTATAACATTCATTCATTCATAGGGTACAATGCCTCTCCCCCGAGGGGTCACACTTTTACCCTTAATCTTTTACATTCATAGGATACAACGCATCTTTCCCAAAGGATCACCGTTTTGTCCATGACCTTTCAATGCCATCAGACACAAGGTATCTTTCCTAAAGGATCATGATTTTATCCCTTGATATGCTATTCTCATGTACATACATTGTAAAGAAATAGTCCCAATCATGGTTAATCTAATTTTAAGCATCTCACTCTTGATTTGGCCATACAGAGTCTACTAGCTTACAATTAAACACCCAACACGGTGTTTTCATAAACTTTCATCATCAATCGATTGGATGTTTTCCCATCTCATATTATGGCTCAACTGTGGAAATCCCAACGGCCGTCCCATACCGACAATTGGTCAATTGACTATGGACTTTTTCTTCTACAAAGGATGTATATGAAATACTTAGCTCTCTTTTCATTTTACTATGTTATTTGCCTTAAACCATGTCCCATATTGTCCTTTAATCCTTTAAAATTAAGTTTAAGTATGTAATTGGGCTCTTAAAACTTTGTTTCATAATATGTAAAACATTTTCATAAACTGCCTTGTATCAGGCAACTGCTCCCAAGACATAAGTCGACTGTTCATTCTTTGAAAAATATATAAAAAGAGGCAGTAGCTTATCAGTCAACTGCTAGAACTTGCCAGTCGACTGGGAGCTCACTATGTTCCATCAGTCGACTGTCCCAAGCATAGCACTCGGCTGCTTACTCTTGAAACCTTGAACAATTAAATATTTACCAAATTGAATTTCTGACTTGAATCTGGGTTTTTCATGAATCAAGAACATGGAAGGCGACTGATTGGGCATGGCAGTCGACAGCCATATGCGTTTCTGGAAAATTTGGCAAAATATGATGAGTGAAGAACATAGCAGTCAACTGCTCAACCTATCAGTCGACTGTTGTGCCTCTGTCCTAAATTTCTTTGAATTTCTGGCCACGACAGTGGACTGTTAGAGGCTAAGAGTCGACTGTTGTGTCTATGCCCTGTTTTCGCAAAACCTTTAAATCACACATTCCAACTCAAAATTCATCATCCAAATACATGCAAGGTGTCCAAAACATTCTCAAGCATAAAAATGATAAAACCCGTGAACAATGTTAGCCCAAACATGCTTAAACTTCCTTAGATTTACTTTTGAACATGCTACCAAAACCCATAGCCAAACCCATTTCTAAATCTTCATTTTTAGCATTCAGAGATACATGCAAACATCAATAGGCATCCATCTGAGTTCCAACATCATAGAAATGCAGGTTTGTACTCTCTATTTCGGCCCAGAAGTTTAAAATCAGAAATTGACCATTTTCAATCAAAATCTTAACTTTCCAAAAAGTGAGAGTTGGAAGCCATGATTACCTTAACTCCAAGCTAGATTACGTTTCTTGTGATGTGTAAACGCTATCCTATCAATTTCCCAGCTGAATCTAGCCCTAGTCCAAATTCCCAGCTTCCCCTTCAAGCTTTTCTCTTCCTTCTTCATGCCCCTCTCTCTCTCTCTCTAGTTGATGAAAATGCTGAGTGTGTGGAGAGGTGGCAGCTCCTCCCTCCCCTTAAGTGTCAATTAAGTGGTCGGTCACCCCTAAACATTCTTTCCTTGCATTTAAGTACTTAATTCTACTCAATTCGTTGTTTTCATTAAAAATAGAGTTAATCACTCTACCTTGACACTCAGGCGGGAAGTGTTCAGAATTCTGTTGGTCACTATGACTCTAAGCTAAAATTATGAATTACATCCCCCATAAAGCTTTTCCTTACACCTAAGTCTTCTTCCATCTAACCCTTCTTTTCTTTTCATTCGAGTGCCTCGAACATAATTAACCTATTTCTAATTCAATTTTACATGCTTCTAGATGCATCAAACACATACAAAAACCTTAATTCATCTATCAAACAATTAATTACATCATTGGGAGAGGCGGATGTTACACCTTTTGGTCTGACCAATGACTCAGCTGTCTTTATGGATTACATGAATCACATCTTTAGACCCTACCTCGATCAGTTCGTAGTAGTGTTTATTTATGACATTCTAGTGTACTCTAGGAATAGGAAAGAACATGAAGTTCATCTTAGAATTGTGCTGCAAGTGCTTAAGGAGAAGCAATTGTACGCAAAACTATCTATGTGTGAGTTTTGGTTAGATGAAGTCAAATTCCTAGGTCATGTGATTTCTAAGGATGGAGTAGCAGTAGATCCCAGTAAGACGGATGCAGTAGCTAAATGGGAAAGACCAAAAGCAGTGACTGAAATTCGTAGTTTTCTCGGATTAGTCGGTTACTATAGGAGGTTCATTCAAGGGTTCTCGCAAATAGCGTTACCCATGACGAGGTTGACACGGAAGGGAGTGCCTTTTGTTTGGACCTTAGAGTGTGAGAGTAGTTTTCAAACACTGAAGGAAAGGTTAACTACCACACCGATATTAGCCATTCCCGATCCTTTAGGTCAGTTTGAGTTGTATACTGACGCGTCTAAAAAGGGATTAGGTTGTGTCCTAATGCAAGATAAGAGGGTAGTAGCCTATGCATCTAGACATTTGCGTCCGCATGAGGAGAATTATCCAACTCATGATCTAGAGTTAGCAGCCATTATGTGTGCCCTGAAGATATGGAAGCATTATCTTTATAGGATCAAGTTTGAGATATTTAGTGACCATAAAAGTCTCAAATATCTCTTTGACCAAAAAGAATTAAACATGAGACAGAGGAAATGGATGGAGTTCTTAAAGGACTATGATTTTGAGTTGAAGTACCATCTAGGTAAGGCAAATGTGGTTGCCGATGCCTTGAGTAGAAAATCTCTTCATATGTCTCATTTGATGATCAATGAAATGAGGCTAATAGAAAAGTTTAGAGATTTGAATTTATCCACTCTAATTCTGCCTGATAGATTGTGCTTGAGTCAATTGAAGATAGAATGTGACCTTAGGGCTCAAATATTAGAAGCTCAGAAAGAGGATGAATTCTTGAAGTCTCTAAAGGACCCAAGAGAATTCGTTGAGTCATCTGATGGAGTCTTAACCTTTTAGGGTAGAGTTTATGTCCCAAGTCATGGAGAACTAAGGGAAAAAGTCTTAGAGGAAGCACACAAGAGTAACTATACTGTGCATCCAGGTTCAACTAAGATGTACCAAGACCTCAAGAAGAGATTTTGGTGGCCAGGTCTGAAAAGAGACATAGCAGAGTATGTCTCTAAATGTCTTACGTGTCAGCAGGTGAAGATTGAACATCAGAAACCTACGGGGTTGTTACAACCCTTGGACATTCCTGAATTGAAATGGGATGAAATTTCCATGGATTTTGTCGTAGGTTTGCCTAGAACTCAGCCAGGAAATGACACTATTTGGGTGATAGTAGACTGATTAAGTAAATCTGCACATTTCCTACCAATCAAGATCAGTTTCTCACTAGATAGGTTAGCTCATTTGTACATCCAAGAGATAGTGAGGTTTCATGGAGTCCCAGCTAGTATTGTCTCAGATAGAGACCCTAGATTTACTTCTAGATTTTGGAAAGCCTTGCAGGAAGCATTCGGCACAAAGCTGAATTTCAGTACTGCATATCATCCTCAAACTGATGGACAGACTGAGCGAACCATTCAGACTCTAGAGGACATGTTGAGGGCATGTACTCTAGAACAAAAGGGAAGTTGGGATAGAAACATTCCTTTAGTGGAGTTTGCTTACAACAATAGTTTTCACTCCAGTATAGGAATGGCTCCATACGAGGCATTGAATGGAAGAAAGTGTAGGTCGCCAATTTGTTGGTTGAGACCGGCGAGAGGCAACTCTTAGGTCCTGAACTAGTCCAAGAAACCACAAATCAAATAAAAATGATCAGAGAGAAAATGAGAAAGGCTCAGGATAGGCAAAAGAGTTATGCTGATAAGAGGAGGAAATCACTAGAATTTGAGGAAGGGGACCACGTCTTCCTCAAAGTATCTCCAATTATAGGTATTGGTAGGGCTATAAGTCAAGAAAGTTTAACACAAGCTATATAGGACCCTATCAAATTTTGAAAAGAATCGGTTCATTTGCTTATCAGATTGCAATACCTACTTTTTTTGTCAAATCTTCACAATGTGTTTCATGTGTGACAACTTAGAAAGTATATTCCATGTAACATCCCAAAAATGGAAACTCAACTTTGACCAAAAAGTCAAAGTGTTGACTTTTTTAAGTTGATTGACTTTTGTGTTGACTTTTCTTTAACTTGTTTGACTTTTTGAGTTTTAAGTGTTTGGATGTGTTTGCCTTTGTTTCTGTTTGTAAATAAGTCTATGAAACCCTAAGTAGAGGTCAAGAGACCCAAAAACCAGAGAAAAATGACCAGAGGAACCCTAAGCCTAACCCTAGGGACTAAATTGAAAAGAATAAGTTAGTTTTTAACCTTTTTCTTTAAGGAATTAAATAGGGCAGAAAAGACCTATTTGACTCTAGAAAGATAACCTAGGACACTCTAGAGATACCCTAAGACCTAGCTAAGGGATCCCAACCTCAAGAAGAGTCCTAAAGAGATACATTTTCTCCAGTAAAAAATTCAGGACTAAAATGAAAGAACTGAAAAATTGGAGCTTTAGCCCTTTAGCTTACTTAAGGCCTAAGGAAGCCCAATTTAACCACTTAGAGACACCCTAAACTATCCTACAAGGTACCAGCCATGAAATTAAATAAAAAACAAACATGATTAAGTAAGTTACACATTTTAAAAATAGCAATAAATAAATCCCTTTAATGCCTTTAAGCACTTGTAACCGAATTTAATGTTTTTAAAACCAATTAAAGACCCAATCAAGGTACTTACCACACCCAGCAACTTGAGTAAGCAAAATAAAAGACCAGAATGAAGAGGATTGAGGCTAGAAACCGAGACTAACAAATTTACAGCTTAAATTAAACAAGCCCCTAAGTATCAACCACTAATGCACCTAGAATAAAGTCTACCCGAGAGTTAAGCACCTAAACTAATCACCCAAACAGACCTTAAGCTGCCAGCACACCTCACTTAGGTGTCTAAATGCATTTTAGTTTGCCTCCATTGTTAGACACCTCACCACACATCATTTCACTCTCACATGTCTTGGTGACTATAAAAGGAAAGGAAAATCGAGAGAAAGCCACACCAGTAGCTAAAATCAGAAGTTGAGAGCTGAGAACAAGAGAGAACAGGTTCAGAGAGAGGCTGAGGTCGTGTGTGAGCTGGGAGAATCGAAGGATTGTAGCTGGAGGTAGAGAGAGAAGCAGAAATCCACACACACACTCACACCAGAAACCTTGTTGTTTTGCATCAGTTTTCCCAAGCTATTCAGAGGCCCAAATCCGTGTCTCTTCTTCTGGAAATCAAGGTCACGTAGTGTTGCCCTTCCTTCTCCATCACTGAGCCAAGAGCATCCACCAGAAACGGTGGTATGAGCCTATATGACTCATTTTCCCGAGGCTGTCACAGAATGCCCTGTTTCGGGTAGTGAAGCTTCCATGAGGCATATCTCCTTCATTTGTTATCCAATTTGAGCGTGTGAGTAGTCATTAGAAAGCTAAGAGAATAATGTTTAAAAGACCCTCAATGAATGCCTGATCAGAGGCTGCCGTACAGGGGTTCAGAGCCTCGAAAGATTGTAAATTTTCTGCTAAAAATGTTGTTTTCTGATATAGAAATGTATGCTTGTTGTTTTTGTTGTTTCTGGTAATTTGAGTTCTGAACCGAGTTTAGATGAGCTAATAAACGTTAATGGGACTATGGGAGGTTGAAGATTTGCTTTGACTACTTCTAAGAACTTCTGGTTCAGTAGTGGGGTTTTGTGGATGAAGGGTTCAAAATCTGATTTGCAGTAAATTCTTTGAGTTTTAGTTCTGAAAATGTCCATCCCTTCTCGGTGACACTATTGCCAGGGTTACTAGAAGTGGTTGTTAGCTTAGATTTGCTTGAGGAAAATGTTAAGTTTCAGAATAGGGAAGATGTGGTAGCTTGCTGTTTTGAGAAAAATGAAAATAAAACATTGTTGGAATTCATAACCTGAGTTTTACTAATGAACTTGCAAACTTACAATCTCTAATATTTCTGAAATTTAACATGAATTACTGAGTATTCTAAACCACCAAAACCTTGAATACTTGCTGGAAATTTTAAAGGAAGTTTCTGAGTTTAAATTGTGTAAGGGTGATGGTATGGTCATGAGTGTTGTGTTTGATTAAATGGTATATGATCAAAATGGGACCTCTAACCATTGTAAGTTTGCTGAGATTTCTTGTCTGGGCATTGTCTAAGTACCTAAGTGGCTAAGATGGCAATATTTCCTTTGACCCTGTGAAACTTACCCTTTACTGTCAAGAAAGATTTATGAAGTGCAGGAAATGTCATAACAGTAGAAGAAAAGTGCCTAGAAGAAAGTAAGAGTCTTAGGGATTCACATACTCTTAGAATGGAAATTAGGGCAACAAGCATGGCAAGAGGCAGTTAGTTGCCCAAAACATGGGTACTCAGGTTCTAAGGGGGTGGAACTGTGATTCCACCCTCTAAACCTCCTAAGTACCCTCCCCAAACAGAAAATGTGTTAACTTATGGGCTAGAAAACAAAAAAAGGTTCAAAAGAGGAAAAAAATGGCAAAATGAGTGAAACACTTGCAAAACTGGCAATTCTGTACTAATGTGGCTGTACACACTTACTGTGCAAGCCACAAGTGGTCTTATCATGCTTATGAGAAGCTAAACTGAGCTGGATAGAGGTCAGAACAGAGAAGTGTATGAAATAGGGACTAAAGTGAACTGATTTTTTCTGTTTTTGCCCCTTTTTCAGAATCTGTGTAAACTGAGTTATCTGTGGTAAAATTTATGTACTTTCTGGTTCTGTATGTTAGTATGGACCTCTGTATTTGCAGGGAAGTGGTCAAAGTGGCCTCTAACCCCATTCTATGCTCAACTTGATTTTTGGGAAAATTTATGTGTTTTGCTACAAAAGTATGACTTCTGGTTCCTATTTTTTTGTGGAAACTGCATGAGCAAGTCCCAATTAGCTTTTAGGTACTTGCTGCACCCTGGTTTTGGCTTGAAACAACCCAGAACAGAATTTGGGTGTTAACAGGGACTAATTTGCAAGAAAAACTTGATAAAAACTGAAAAGTCCTATTTCTACCCAAATTCTGGTTCAATTCTGTTGGTATTTTTTGGGTGTGTGTAGCAGGTCCTAATTGACCATTTTGGTGACTAAGTGAAGTCTAAATACTTGAAATGTGCCTTGAATTTCTTTCTTTAAAGAATGGGACTCATTTGAAAAGATTTGTGAATTTAAGGGTCCAAATGCAATTGCCTTTATTGGAAAAATTGATTCGGCTGTTATGTATGCTTTAATGATGCTTGTGGTGAAATTTCTTGACCTTTGGATGATTATACTGATGGTTATGCCTGTTACTTGTGGTGGAAGTTATATTTGACAATATGGTTGACTTCTGGTTGACTTTTGTTGACCAGTGGTTGGATTTAATGATTTTATGAGTGTGTGGCATCCAAATCATGAAAATGAACTTTAGCATGCATCTGTGAAACTAAAATGCCTTGAAGGGCAGGCTTTTGAGCATGCATCTGTATTTTGATGTGCATATGCGCTTGGAGGGGTAAAATGGTAAAATTGCCCTGGAGAGGCAGTATTTGTATTTCTATACCCTGGAGAGGCAATAATTGTGTTTTGATGCCCTAGAGAGGCAGTATTTGTGTTTTGTTGCCCTGGAGAGGCAATCACTGTGTTTTGATGCCCTGGAGAGGCAATTTATTTGGCAACTGAGTAAACATTACCTGTGGATAAAAATTATAATGTATAATTTGATCTGTATGAAAAGGACACACTAGGCTGGCTAGGAATGCGTCCGGGACGTAGCTGCCTAGCAACTAGTGAGGAAATAATCCAGTCCGGGACTGGTGATCCTAAGGTTCTAACTTTGTGCGCACACCGGGGGACGCCCTGGGATGTTAGGTAATTACCTGTTGGCCTCATTTGGGCAGGCTTTCCATAGTGTTAAATGGTAAGTCGGTATTGTCCTGTTTCATTAGATTGGTTTTGAATTGACGGTAATGGTTTAACTAGTTGTAACAGGTCCTGGAGAGACTTCATGGGTGCATGTAGAGGTAAACATGTACATTTTGAAAAGACTGGCATGGCTGGAAATTGCATATAGTGGTAAATATGCATGTTTTGAAAATGAAAATGACTTTTCATCTGTTTATAGCTTTCAGCATGGCCATATATCCCTGAATCTATATAAATGGAAATATCTGGTGATTGATGCATTGATTCCTCTCTGAAAGTGGAAATATCTTGTAATTGATGTATGTCAAGTTTATTTTATCTGTTGATTGAGAAGGAAGTATTTTTCTGTATTCTTAGGAATGTAGCTGAACCACTAATTAGTTTTTATATATAAAATTGGTAATCTATGTTACTGGGATTTTATATCTCATTACGTTAGTTTGTTCAGATGCCCAGGTACATTCTATTCCTGGAGATTGAGGTAGAGCTCCTAGAGGTATCCCTTCTGGGATACTTCCAAATCCTGAAGGCAGTTAACATCCTTTTCTTCTTCCCTTCGGTTGAGAATGCCCCAGGGACTTAAAAAGGGGTGAGATGGACAGGTAGTAGGAGCTAATTAACATTTTGGCTGTGACTCTGATGTCACTCTAGTATAGGCTTAGTACTGACTATTTTGGGCCTGCGAGCCACTAACTTTAATACTTATGTCGGTATATATGTATGTCTGTATGGATTATATGTTGTGGACCTAGGTTTGATCTGCTTCGGTAATATGCGGAGGTATAGTACCTCATTTCCACTTAACCTTGTTTGTATATGTAGATCGGGAGAGCGCGAGAGTATCAAACATGTAACTTCTAGTTTCTTAGGTTAAAATAACCAACCAAGAGTAAGCAATCGTTGGGGAAACACTTAACTTCATGAAAGGAAAAAGAAAAAAATTAGACCGGGATTTTAAGAAGTTATATAAATAACCTAATTCCGCAACTAAAATCAATAAAGAAACTAGGACATTACATTATGGTATCAGAACACGGTTATTAGAACCATGCTAAATCGTAGGTAGAATAGCCTAGCATAGACACTGATTGGATAAACTCAGTTGAGCATGCCAGTTCGAGTAAATTGAGTCTATGAATGTGCTAGGAAACCCTAGACTGTTGCATATTTCCTCTACTTGCTGTATTTTTTCTCTATTTAACAATATTATTGAGATTGATCACCTTAGTGATATCTTTGTTTAGCAGAAAGCTATGGCAAATAAAAGGAACGGTGCCAACAATAGGCAACCTAAAAATGACATGGTGCGTCAAATGATGCACGCATTTGAAAACATGGCACAAGCCATGAGAGATCAGGCCTCAGCAACTACCGAGGTGCTTCGCCAGGCCCATGGTAACAACAACCATGATCAACATGACAATGGACATCATGAGGGTAGTAACATGGGATGGGCTGAATTTCAGAAGGCCAGGCCTTCTGTTTTCAGAGGTACCTACGACCCTGTTGTGGCTGAGGAATGGTTGTGGGCACTAGAAAAACTATTTAATGTACTTCATACCCCCGATCCATAAAAGCTAACCTTTGCAGTCTATCAACTGCAAGGTAAGGCTGAGTACTGGTGGCGAGGAGCCAGACAGCTACTCGAGGGTAGGAATCGCCCCTTAACCTGGGAAACCTTTAGGGAAGCTTTTTTTAGCAAAATACTATCCAGAGAGTGTAAAGAAAGAAAGAGAAATTCAGTTTCTGCAGTTGAAACAAAGAGGGAGACCCTTTGATGAGTACTTGGCCAAGTTTGAGGAACTTGCCAAATTCTCTACTTACCTGAAGTTTAGACATGATGAGAGATGGAAGGCGAGTCAGTTTGAAGCTGGGTTAGACCTGAATATAAAAACCGAAGTAACCCCGCTAGAAATAAAGAACTATACAGACCTAGTAAACAAATGTCGTATCATTAGCAAAAATTTGAGTGATAGGGCCTTAGTGAACCAGAGATTCAACCGGAGACCCCAAAATAACCTAAATGTGAGGAAGCCAAACTTCAAACCTACCCAGGGAAGTACCAGCAAAACTGCCCCTACTGGAGTGAACCGTCCTCGATGCACTAAGTGCAATAGGGAACATTACCCTACTCAACCCTGCCTAACTTGTTACCGGTGCGGGAAGACGGGACATTTTGCTAGGACGTGCAGGGTCAATGATCCTGCAGGGAGCGCAAACCAGACATCGACTGTTGGAAGAGTCTTTGCTCTGGACGGGGTTGTTAACGAACAAACTGAGGATCTCATAGAGGGCACGGATAAGATTCGAAACATAAATTTTAAAATTCTATTCGACTCAGGAGCCACCCATTCTTTTATTTCTGAAACATGTGTGCAAACCCTACATCTTTCTACCCAACCCCTGTTATATGAATTGCATGTTTCCACCCCTTTGGGGAAAAGATTGATTGCTACCCATGTTTGTCTAAACTGCCCCATTACTATTAATTCTAAACTTTTTCATGCCAACCTTATCTGCTTGAACATGTCTACCATAGACATAATCTTAGGAATGGATTGGTTATCTAAGAATCGTGTTGTGTTAGATTGCGCTGCTAAATCAGTGATCTATTTAAATGCTTGTACTGACAAAGAACCTAGAACCTTGAGTCTAGAAGAGAAAATTAGTTTAATTCCAGTGGTCAGGGATTTCAGTGATGTTTTCCCTGATGAAATACATGAGTTACCTCCACAGAGAGAGATAGAGTTTTCCATAGATCTTATGATTGGAACCGGACCCATATCAATCACACCTTACCGTATGGCCGCACCTGAGTTGCAGGAATTGAAGGCCCAAATAAACGACTTGTTGAGCAAGGAGTTTATCAAACCTAGTATCTCACCTTGGGGAGCCACAATCCTCTTTGTGAAAAAGAAGGACAAAAGCCTTAGACTCTGCATAGACTATAGGCAGTTAAATAAGGTGACCATAAAAAAAAAGTATCCCTTACCTCGCATAGATGACTTGTTGGACCAGTTGCGAGGAGCGACTGTATTTTCAAAGATTGACCTTAGATCAGGGTACCATCAAATTAGGGTTAAGAAAGAAGATATCCCTAAGACTGCGTTTAGAACGCGCTATGGCCACTATGAGTTCATAGTGATGCCATTCGGGCTGACCAATGCCCCTGCAGTGTTCATGGATTACATGAACCGCATTTTCCGACCTTACTTAGATCAATTCGTCGTAGTGTTCATTGATGACATTCTGATTTACTCTCGGAGTGAAGAAGAGCATCAAGAACATCTTGCATTGATATTGCAAGTACTACGAGAGAAAGAGCTATACGCCAAAATAGACAAATGCGAGTTTTGGTTAGAAGAAGTGAAGTTTTTAGGGCATGTGATCAATAGGCAAGGCATAGCTGTAGACCCTAGTAAGACGGAGATCGTTAGGAATTGGGAGAGATCCCAAACCGTAACCGAGATTAGAAGCTTTTTGGGTTTAGCTAGGTACTATAGGAGATTCATAAAGGGATTTTCGGAGATAGCCCTCCCTATGACCAGATTAACCTGAAAGAACACACCTTTCAAATGGTCGGCAGAGTGCGAAACAAGTTTTCAAACTCTGAAGGATAGGTTGACCACACCCCCTGTGCTCACCATACCTGACCCATTTGAGCCTTTCGAGGTGTACACTGATGCCTCAAGGAAAGGACTTGGCTGTGTGCTTATGCAAAATAGGCAAGTGGTGGCATATGCCTCATGACAACTTAAGCCAAATGAAGAGAACTACCCAACACATAACCTAGAACTAGCGGCCGTAATCTTTGCAATGAAAATTTGGAGACACCTACTATACGGAGCTAGGTTTACCATCTTTTGTGACCATAAAAGCCTTAAGTATCTTTTTGATCAGAAGGAGTTGAATATGAGGCAGAGGAGGTGGGTAGATTTATTAAAGGATTATGACTTCGAACTTAAGTACCACCCAGGGAAATCCAATGTAGTTGTCGATGCCTTGAGTAGGAAATTGATTCTGGTAGCCCACTTAATGGTTGAAGAGATGAAAATGATTGAGAAGTTTAGAGACCTAGGCTTGAATAATGTGTTAGCTAATGAAAAGTTGGAGAAGAATGAGTTTAGGATTGAGTGTGACCTGCGGGCTCAAATCAAGGAAGCCCAAATTAAGGATGAAACCCTAGATGTCTTATGAAAACAATCCGATTTTCACGAATCGGAGGATGGGGTACTATTGTTTAGGGATAGGATAGTGATTCCTAGCGACCCTGAGTTAAGGAATAAGATTTTAGATGAAGCCCATAGGAGCATGTACACTATTCATCCTGGTATGGCCAAGATGTACCAAGGCCTGAAAAAGAAATTTTGGTGGCCAGGGATGAAGAAAGACATAGTCGAGCATGTGGGTAAGTGTCTGACCTGCCAACAGGTCAAAATAGAACATCAAAAACCTTCGGGGATGCTGCAACCTTTAACCATACCCGAGTGGAAGTGGGACCAAATTTCCACAGATTTCGTAGTTGGACTGCCTAGGACCCCTTTCGGTAATGATTCGATCTGGGTAATTGTGGATAGACTCACAAAGTCCGCTCACTTTTTACCCATCAAGATCACATTTTCCTTAGAAAAACTAGCCCAAATCTACATTAAGGAAATAGTGAGACTTCACGGAGTGCCTACCAGTATAGTGTCCGGCAGAGATCCCAGATTCACTTCACGATTCTGGCAAGCTCTACAGAAAGCCTTAGGGACACAGTTGAGGTTTAGCACAACATACCATCCTCAGACTGACGGTCAGTCCGAGAGAACAATCCAAACTCTCGAGGATATGTTTCGATCATGTGCACTGGAACAAGAAGGCACATGGGATGCCTACTTGCCACTAGTAGAATTTTCCTACAACAATAGCTATCACTCGAGTATAGGCATGACACCGTATGCAGCTCTCTATGGAAGAGAGTGTAGGTCTCCACTGTGTTGGACGGAAGTCGGTGAGGAGAGAGTGCTAGGGCCGGACATAGTTCGCCAAACTACGGAACAACTCCGTATGATTAGGGATAACATGAGAGTTGCCCAACAGAGGCAAGAGAATTATGCCAATCAGAGGAGGAAACCACTGGAGTTCAATGAGGTAGACCATGTATTCCTCAAAGTAACCCCAATGACAGGCATAGGAAGATCACTAAAAGCACGTAAATTACATCCGCGATTCATAGGTCCCTATCAAATTCTTAGGAGAATAGGTCTGGCGGCATATCAAATAACCTTACCCCCAAAGTTGTCCTACCTTCACAACATATTCCATGTTTCTCAACTCCGAAAATACATTCCTGACCCTTCACACGTACTCAAAACTGAGCCGGTAGAATTAAAAGAAAATTTAACTTACCCCTCAGTCCCTGTGAAAATTATGGAGTTTGAAACCAGACAACTTCGGAGTAAGACCGTTCCATTAGTCAAAGTGTTGTGGCAAGATGTTTCGACACAAGAAATGACTTGGGAACGCAAAGAGGACATGAGACAATAGTATCCGGCATTATTTGCAGGTACTTTTCTTAAAATTTTGAGGGCAAAATTCCAATAAGGGAGGGAGTATTGTAACATCCCAAAAATGGAAACTCAACTTTGACCAAAAAGTCAAACTGTTGACTTTTTCTAAGTTAATTGACTTTTGTGTTGACTTTTCTTTAACTTGTTTGACTTTTTTATTTTTAAGTGTTTGGATGTGTTTGCCTTTGTTTCCGTTTGTAAATAAGTGTATGAAACCCTAAGTAGAGGTCAAGAGACCCAAAAACCAGAGAAAAATGACCAGAGGAGCCCTAACCCTAACCCTAGGGACTAAATTGAAAAGAATAAGTTAGTTTTTCACCTTTTTCTTTAAGGAATTAAATAGGGCAGAAAAGACCTATTTGACCCTATAAAGATACCCTAAGACCTAGCTAAGGGACCCCAACCTCAAGAAGAGTCCTAAAGAGATACATTTTCTCCAGTAAAAAATTCAGGACTAAAATGAAAGAACTGAAAAATTGGAGCTTTAGCCCTTTAGCTTACTTAAGGCCTAAGGAAGCCCAATTTAACCACTTAGAGACACCCTAAACTATCCTACAAGGTGCCAACCATGAAATTAAATCAAAAACAAACATGATTAAGTAAGTTACACATTTTAAAAATAGCAATAAATAGGAAATTTATCACAAATAAATCCCTTTAATGCCTTTAAGCACTTGTAACCGAATTTAATGTTTTTAAAGCCAATTAAATACCCAATCAAGGTAGTTACCACACCCAGCAACTTGAGTAATTAAAATACAAGACCAGAATGAAGAGGAATGAGGCTAGAAACCGAGACTAACAAATTTATAGCTTAAATTAAACAAGCCCCTAAGTATCAACCACTAATGCACCTAGAATAAAGTCTACCCGAGAGTTAAGCACCTAAACTAATCACCCAAACAGACCTTAAGCTGCCAGCACACCTCACTTAGGTGTCTAAATGCATTTCAGTTTGCCTCCACCGTTAGACACCTCACCACACTCATCATTTCACTCTCACATGTCTTGGTGACTATAAAAGGAAAGGAAAACCGAGAGAAAGCCACACCAGTAGCTAAAATCAGAAGTTGAGAGCTGAGAGCAAGAGAGAAAAGGTTCAGAGAGAGGCTAAGGTCGTGTGTGAGCTGGGAGAATCGAAGGATTGTAGCTGGAGGTAGAGAGAGAAGCAGAAATCCACACACACACTCACACCAGAAACCTTGCTGTTTTGCATCAGTTTTCCCAAGCTATTCAGAGGCCCAAATTCGTGTCTCTTCTTCTGGAAATCAAGGTAACGTAGTGTTACCCTTCCTTCTCCATCACTGAGCCAAGAGCATCCACCAAAAACGGTGGTATGAGCCTCTATGACTCATTTTCCCGAGGCTGTCACAGAATGCCCTGTTTTGGGCAGTGAAGCTTCCATGAGGCATATCTCCTTCATCTGTTATCCAATTTGAGCGTGTGAGTAGTCATTAGAAAGCTAACATAATAATCTTTAAAATCCCCTCAATGCATGCATGATCAGAGGCTGCCGTACAGGGGTTCAGAGCCTCGAAAGATTGTAAATTTTCTGCTAAAAATGTTGTTTTCTGATATAGAAATGTATGCTTGCTGTTTTTGTTGTTTCTGGTAGTTTGAGTTCTGAACCGAGTTTAGATGAGCTAATAAATGTTAATGGGACTATGGGAGGTTGAAGATTTTCTTTGATTACTTCTAAGAACTTCTAGTTCAGTAGTGGGGTTTTGTGGATGAAGGGTTCAAAATCTGATTTGCAGTAAATTCTTTGATTTTTAGTTCTGAAAATGTCCATCCCTTCTCGGTGACACTCTTGCCAGGGTTACTAGAAGTGGTTGTTAGCTCAGATTTGCTTGAGGAAAATGTTAAGTTTCAGAATAGGGAAGATGTGGTAGCTTGCTGTTTTGAGAAAAATGAAAATAAAACATTGTTGGAATGCATAACCTGAGTTTTACTAATGAACTTGCAAACTTACCATCTCTAATATTGCTGAAATTTAACATGAATTACTGAGTTTTCGAAACCACCAAAACATTGAATGCTTGTTGAAAATTTTAAAGGAAGTTTCTGAGTTTAAATTGTGTAAGGGTGATGGTATGGTCATGAGTGTTGTGTTTGATTAAATGGTATATGATCAAAATGGGACCTCTAACCATTGTAAGTTTGCTGAGATTTCTTGTCTGGGCATTGTCTAAGTACCTAAGTGGCTAAGATGGCAATATTTCCTTTGACCCTATGAAACTTACACTTTACTGTCAAGCAAGATTTATGAAGTGCAGGAAATGTCAAAACAGTAGAAGAAAAGTGCCTAGAAGAAAGTAAGAGTCTTAGGGATTCACATACTCTTAGAATGGAAATTAGGGTAACAAGCACGGCAAGAGGCAGTTAGTGGCCCAAAACTTGGGTACTCAGGTTCTAAGAGGTTAGACCTGTCATCTCACCCTCTAAACCTCTTAAGTACCCTCCCCAAACAGAAAATTGGTTAACTTATGGGCTAGAAAACAGAAAAAGGGTCAAAAGAGGAAAAAATGGCAAAATGAGTGAAACACTTGCAAAACTGGCAATTCTGTACTAATGTGGCTGCACACACTTACTGTGCAAGCCACAAGTGGTCTTATCATGCATATGAGATGCTAAACTGGGCTGGATAGAGGTCAGAACAGAGAAGTGTATGAAATAGGGACTAAAGTGAACTGATTTTTTCTATTTTGCCCCTTTTTCAGAATCTGTGTAAACTGAGTTATCAGTGGTAAAATTTCTGTACTTTCTGGTTCTGTATGTTAGTATGGACCTCTGTATTTGCAGGGAAGTGGTCAAAGTGGCCTCTAACCCCATTCTATGCTCAACTTGATTTTTGGGAAAATTTATGTGTTTTGCTGCAAAAGTATGACTTCTGGTTGCTATTTTTCTGTGGAAATTGCATGAGCAAGTCCCAATTAGCTTTTAGGTACTTGTTGCACCCTGGTTTTGGCTTGAAACAACCCAGAACAGAATTTGGGTGTTAATAGGGACTAATTTGCAAGAAAAACTTGATAAAAAACTGAAAAGTCCTATTTCTACCCAAATTTTGGTTCAATTCTGTTGGTATTTTCTGGGTGTGTGTAGCAGGTCCTAACTGACCATTTTGGTGACTAAGTGAAGTCTAAATACTTGAAATGTGCCTTGAATTTCTTTCTTTAAAGAATGAGACTCCTTTGAAAAGATTTTTGAATTTAAGGGTCCAAATGCAATTGTCTTTATTGGAAAAATTGATTAGACTGTTATGTATGCTTTAATGATGCTTGTGGTGAAATTTCTTGACCTTTGGATGATTATACTGATGGTTATGCTTGTTACTTGTGGTGGAAGTTATATTGACAATATGGTTGACTTCTGGTTGACTTTTGTTGACCAGTGGTTGGATTTAATGATTTTATCAGTGTGTGGCATCCAAATCATGAAAATGAACTTTAGCATGCATCTGTGAAACTAAAATGCCTTGAAGGGCAGGCTTTTGAGCATGCATCTGTATTTTAATGTGCATATGCCCTTGGAGGGGTAAAATGGTAAAATTGCCCTGGAGAGGCAGTATTTGTATTTTTATGCTCTGGAGAGGCAATAATTGTGTTTTGATGCCCTGGAGAGGTAGTATTTGTGTTTTGTTGCCCTGGAGAGGCAATCACTGTGTTTTGATGCCCTGGAGAGGCAGTATTTGTGTTTTGTTGCCCTGGAGAGGCAATCACTGTGTTTTGATGCCCTGGAGAGGGAATTTATTTGGCAACTGAGTAAACATTACCTGTGGACAAAAATTATAATGTATAATTTGATCTGTATGAAAAGGACACACTAGGCTGGCTAGGAATGCGTCCGGGACGTAGCTGCCTAGCAACTAGTGAGGAAATAATCTAGTTCGGGACTGGTGATCCTAAGGTTCTAACTTTGTGCGCACACCGGGGGACGCCCTGGGATGTTAGGTAATTACCTGTTGGCCTTATTTGAGCAGGCTTTCCATAGTGTTAAATGGTAAGTCGGTATTGTCCTGTTTCATTAGATTGGTTTTGAATTGACGGTAATGGTTTAACTAGTTGTAACAGGTCCTGGAGAGACTTCATGGGTGCATGTAGAGGTAAACATGTACATTTTGAAAAGACTGGCATGGCTGGAAATTGCATATAGTGGTAAATATGCATGTTTTGAAAATGAAAATGACTTTTCATCTGTTTATAGCTTTCAGCATGGCCATATATCCCTGAATCTGTATAAATGGAAATATTTGGTGATTGATGCATTGATTCCTCTCTGAAAGTGGAAATATCTTGTAATTGATGTATGTCAAGTTTATTTTATCTGTTGATTGAGAAGGAAGTATTTTTCTGTATTCTTAGGAATGCAGCTGAACCACTAATTAGTTTTTATATATAAAATTGGTAATCTATGTTACTGGGATTTTAAATCTCATTACGTTAGTGTGTTCAGATGCCCAGGTACATTCTGTTGCTGGAGATTGAGGTAGAGCTCCTGGAGGTACCCCTTCTGGGATACTTCCAAATCCTGAAGGCAGTTAACATCCTTTTCTTCTTCCCTTCGGTTGAGATTGCCCCAGGGACTTAGAAAGGGGTGAGATGGACAGGTAGCAGGAGCTGACTCACATTTTGGCAGTGACTCTGATGTCACTCTAGTATAGGCTTAGTACTGACTATTTTGGGCCTGCGAGCCACTACACTAACTTTAATACTTATGTCTGTATATATGTATGTCTGTATGGATTATATGTTGTGGACCTAGGTTTGAACTGCTTAGGTAATATGCGGAGATATAGTACCTCATTTCCACTTAACCTTGTTTGTATATGTAGATCGGGAGAGCGCGAGAGTATCAAACATGTAACTTCTAGTTTCTTAGGTTAAAATAACCAACCGAGAGTAAGCGATCCTTGGGGAAACACTTAACTTAAGTAAATAACCTAATTCCGCAACTAAAATCAATAAAGAAACTAGGACGTTACATTCCAGATCCTTCACATGTTTTAGATGTTAGAACAATACAATTAAAAGAGAATCTGACTTACTATCCTAGACCGATAAGGGTCATTGGTTCGGATGTCAAGCAATTGAGAAACTGGACTATTCCTTTAGTGAAGGTTTTATGGGATGAGTCGTCTCCCCAAGAGGCAACTTGGCAGAAAGAAGAGCTTATGAGACAATCACATCCTGAACTATTTGTATGAATAGCTAAGTTTTCAAATTTTGAGGACGAAATTTTTTAATAAGGAGGGGGATTGTAACATCCGCTCTTTCTAAGTGATATAATGATTGTTTGCTAGAAGAATTAAGTGTTTGTAATTGTGTGACATAGCTTGTTGCATTTAGAAAGCATATAGAAATGCATTATTCTAGGAAAAGAGGGTGGGAAGGACCTAAAAGATAGATACTAAAGTGAAAGGAAAAAGTAGTGTGTGAGGGTGAGAAGTGAATTTTCTCCATAAGAGGTTGGTGATACCTCTTATATGCTAGAGGAGCCAGCACACACACACTCACCAATTTTCCCACCAACTTAGAGAGAGGAAGAGCTAGAGAGAAGGAGGACAAACCTTGGTTTGAGTGGAGGTTATTCAAGCTAGAGGAGTTGGATTTGAGCAAGAATTAAACCAGAGAAGTCAGCTAGCACATCAATTATGCAAGAATTTAACTTCAAACAAGATAATCAAACTACCAACCTCTCATTTCTTTCAAATTAAGGCTTTCAAGAAAATGGCCAAAACCTAGCTTTTGAATTTTGGGCCATTTGAGAGGAAAAATCTGCTTCCCTATGTTTTATGAAATTAGATGGATGTTAAATGATGATTTGCATGTTTGGATTTAGCTGGAAATTAAATTATCTAGAAGGGTTTTGGAAATGGGTATGGGTTTGAGAGAAAACCATGATTTTGAGCTAGTTTAATCTTGTTTTTGGACAAGTTTTCATGGGTTTTGATGCATAAATAATAGGGATTAAGTTCCATAAATGATACTCTTTTGGTTTTCAAGTTTTGGGGCTTTAATTTGGACAAAATGAAATTTTTAAACACTTTTCCGCCCCGCATCAGCCGGCTGATAGCTAAAATAGTCGGCTGATGTGTTCATAAATTACCCAGAAAATTTTCCAAAATAAGAACAGTTGGCTGATGGATTTAAATTTTCTAGAATTAGAACAACCGGTTGATGGCTTATGAACAGCCGGCTGTTGTGCTTTTAATGTGGTTGAAAAAGCTCTACAGAGAGCTATCAGCTGGCTGATAGGTCCTAAGAGCCGGGTGATTAGTCTCTGGAAAATTTTATTCCTCAAAATTAAGGGCCAATCAGCCGGCTCATGGCCCCAATCAGCCAGCTAATAGACCCCTGTTTTGCATAGTGAACTTAATCACTTCAAAATGATGTTTTAAACACCTAATTTCTTTCTCAAACATAATGATCTAAGTTTATAAAGTAATATGAACTAAGGGTAGAGAGAAATAACATAGAAAAGAGAAGAGTAAGTATCTAGTGTGTATGTTTTGAACATGAAAAGGTCCATAATCGAATGTTCAATTGTTGGTATTGGACGACCATTGACTTTCCACGGTTGTGTCATGTTTTAGGATGGTAAAACATCCAATTGACCAAGTAAAGCTTTTTGAAAACACCGTGTTGGTTACCGAATTTTAAGTTGGTGGACCAAGTTATTAAAGACAGGGCCATATACTTAAAGCTTGGATAACCAAAATTGGGACCTAGTTATTTTATCTTATACTCACTTAGATAGCATACAAAAAGGGAGGATTTACATATATAAATCTGAGAAGAACCATTAAAAAGAGACGGGGACCTCTAAATTAAAAAGAGAAGAACCGTTAGCAAGAGACGGGGACCTCCAAATTCTAAGTAGAAGTGACTCCCTAGCTAAATAGCACCAAATCAGAAGTAGAGACGATCCATCAGTTAAAGGAGGGTGATTTATAAACCAGAATAGTACTCGAATCCATTGGGGGCGCTCTAGATAGTACACAGAATAGAAATAGCTTGATTGCTATAGGTTTTTATCTATTATATGCCACTAGAGTTGTATGTATGAGTAACCACTGGATGGTGCTCTCTATGCTCTTATATTTCTATTTTGATTGTTATTTCTCTACCTTTTAGATATGTGGGAATGTTTATAGAAGTTTATGCTCATATTTATGTTTAAGAAAAGTATGCCATTCCATTTCACATGCCATGTTTAGTATGAATTTCCATGCTATAAGATTTCCTCAGAGTATGACATGCATCAGTTTTAAGTTAAACATCACATCCATGTTTTATATGTAAAATGAGAAAGGAACTGCAGTGATTTTCTGTGCAAGGCACAGTGGTACACAACGACGAGTTTATAAACAAGTAGTTTATTATTACTGGGGTTTATCCTCATTACGTTGGTGTGTATCTGCTGACTAGGTACTCGGATGCCTATGAGACGAGACAGGAGCGATGGGTAGCTCGACCTTTTGAGAAGAAAGATTCTAGAAGAAGTAGAAGCATATAGTTTTTACTTTTGTAAACTTATGTATGTACATCCCTTTGAAACCATTAACCTTAGTATATCTTTTTGGAAGGTTAATTGGTATATTTTGTATATGTATATGTACAAGGGATGAGAACAAATGTTTTAATACATGTAAGTATATGTGGATGACAAATTAGAGCTTTTATGCATTAGTAAGTTAAAGGTCATAATCTATAATTATTAGAATCGTAGATTATCATCTTTTACAAAGCTCTATCTATCATGTATGATGTTGTAAGTATGTAAGTATGCGTAAATGTTTATGACTATGTTTATAATCAATGATAAAGAGGTTTTCAGTTATGGAATGTTTATTTATGATGCATGCTTCCGCAGTAGTTTCGGTATGCGCGAGAGATACCCGAGAGATAGAACCCCAACATGTGTTGCTTAATTAATCAACGGGTAAAAATTTAAAATAAATTTGGGTAGAAGTAGTAGTAACACAACGGTTCTAGCTCAAAGATATATTCTATATTACAAAACTCTGATTTCTAAAGGGCTAGAACTGGTGTGTTACACATGATAGTAAAACAATTTAGTAAGGAAATGAATAAACTCTTTTCAAAATCTGAAATGGTCCTTTGTATCTCAAATTAAGTTTCATGACTTAACAATTCATTCTAATTCTCGTAATCATAGAAACTTTTATGAAAGCATGATCCATTTCTTTAAATACAAAAAGTTTTCTCCTCTTATCAGAATATCCCCTTTCCAAATATTTCAATCCCAATTTCTTTCTATCTTAGAGTGCCCACCTTAAAGCAAAAGCTATAGGATCTACGTAGGTCACATAGCCTATTTATTACTTTGAGGACCACATAACTATAGGTATTAAGCTTTATACCAAAAGTTCTTTTCACATCTGACTACCACGCTTTCATTGCGCAACTCGGATTTTCCAAAAAAAAAACTCTTGGTTCATCTTAACTACACTAGGGTATATAACATCTCCATGTCTATGTATTCGTGCTAGTGCCTCACTTCCTCAATCATTCCAGCTCCGGAAACTATATTCTATCTCAAAATATTGTCGCTTCATCCAATGACCTATTGAATCCCTCAAGTCCTTTGGGGAGTTAAGGATTCGTCATCTAGTTACCCTAAATAACATAAGGCCTTAGATTACATTCTACAATTCGTTTAGACAAACCTCGTCATGTAAACTAACATCGATCAATTTATATTCCTAGATTCCTCTAGTAACCTTAATTTATCGATCACCATAAGAACCACAAGTATGTCAACCTGAATTCTTAATGGTCGATTGAGGATTTAGAATTCTAAATGGTCATTTGACACAAGAGATCGTCAATCATAGAGAATTGATACATACTCTCAATGGTCGATTAGTATGATTGCCTAGAAACCATATGCAACGTCAAACTTTCATCTTCTTACGTTAAAACATTTCTATTTAATCACATGCTTGATGAACTCTTCAAGTCCTTCACAGACATTAAGAATCCATCTTTACGTTGAGTTTCTAGATTTTAAGCCCAAGTTCACATTCAATCCTTAATTCACTCAATAGTTTTATTAGGCAATATAATTGTCAATCGAATCAAATTCCTAGACCTCTTTATCTCATATTCAACTCCTATGGCCAAAAAGTAATCAATGTTTTCATTGCCACTAAACACCTAAAATCGATCTTAGATAGCAAAATCATCTTCCCTCAATAAGCATTGTCACCTTGGTTAACTCTAAAGGAGATACCCTATGACGTTTCCTAAAAATTGGTCTTATTCCTGAAGCTAACTGTTTTAGAGAATTCTACCTTTCTTTCCTGTCAGAAACTTAGAATCTCTCTTAAGGACATCAAGAAATTCTCTAACTACTAGGATCTATGGAGCTTATGCTGAGGTAACTTTAAGTGGACTACAGAAAACTTATCATTTGGATAATTTCTTTTAAACCCCTGAATACAGGTATAGTATTTTTAAAGTCGCCATTATATAAAAAAAATAGTTTTGATCAGATAATTAAAGGACAGTCAATCCAGTTCAAGAATATAGTCAAATTCAACCAATGTAGAACGTAGAAGTTACAACTCTTTAATTCCTTCACCAGTCATAAAAAGATAAGAAATGCTAGCATAAAAATAGTACAACTAAGGTACATTATTTATCAAACATTTACCTTTGACCAAATCATTAGACTCAACCATTTTTTACCCTTAAAACTATAAACTCTCACTTTGATCACTATCTAACCCATACAATTCAACCAAACAAAAGTTTCAGATCGCCCAAGGGGCAACAACATTTAGAAATTCAGAGTTCAATGTAGTTTATGGATACATGGTTCTCCCATGATCCATCGGGGTTTAACTTTGAAGGAGAAAATGACTTGGTCCATCTCCCAACTTATAAAGTATTACTCTCATGAAGTTACATGAATTCCATTTCCTTTCTTGTTCCTCAACAAGAAGGTATTTCTTTAGGGATACCTTGTCAAGAGTACCCTAAGTAAGTTAGTCACCCTAGGCTTCTATCAACCACTTAACTCATTTCAAGCTATCTTTAACCTCTCAAACAAGTCTAGAGATTTCAAACAATCATCAAATAGCAACAACACAAGGATCACAAACATCTCCTCAATTGCTTCCAATTCAACTCATTCCTACAGGGAAAAGTCTATCCTCTTGAAAAATTTTAAAAATTCAATCCACCTAGGGTGAGTTGGGTTTTTGTTGGTCCTTTTTAGTTGTCACAACTAATCATTCCCACTTCTCCAAAACTTCTAGAGGACGTGGGTTATGGCATGCCACAACTTCTAGAGTCCACATCACTCCAACAAGATCTCCCACAGTTCCTCACTCCAATTTAACATTCTTTCTAAGTGGAATCATATGTCACCCTACAAAACAAAGACTATAGAGGTAGCTAATCTCAATGGTATATTAAGTAAGGAAACATAACTCCAACGAGAGATATTGTCTACCCAAATCTAACACTTCATTCCTCAGTCCAAACTCTTTACAGGTTAGCCAACTGCCTAGGTTCAGCTAATTAACCTGACTTGGTCCTTATCTTGAGGAATACTACCCTTTCTACCTAGGTTAGTGTATCTTCTGATACCATAATGTCCTTTATCCTATGGTCCATTTTTATTGGATTAATAATATATACAAGTATAATTACATAGGATAAGTGTGTTACTAATTCCTCTATACGAGTAATTTTTAACACTTTTACCAAGTTATTACAAAATATTCAATTCAGTTCGGGTCATCACTCTCGGGTTCTATCCTAATTCTTATAGCAGAAGAACAATCTAAAATCAGGAAACAAATTAAGGGTATGTTTGGTAAGGATACCAAATAGTACAATCACAGTGTTTCAAGATTCCCAAAAAAACTTTACATCATATTTTATACATACCAAACATACTTTTTAAAATACTTTTTCTCTCTCCTAATTTTTCTCTCTATCTCTCTCCTCACTTTTCTCTATAGTACTTTCTTTTTTTCTACAATACT
Source organism: Senna tora (assembly GCA_014851425.1). NCBI lineage: Eukaryota > Viridiplantae > Streptophyta > Magnoliopsida > Fabales > Fabaceae > Senna > Senna tora. The sequence goes on from CM026265.1 coordinate 14,815,905, forward strand.
TTCCTAAAACATTCATACACATGCAGGACCATCTTTTACATAAATATATATAGTGTGATAATAGTATATATATATAAGTTAGTCAATCTTGGGAACTAGAGGCAACAATCCTGCCACTCAGTTTCCCTACAAAAAGACCATGTCAGAACAGTCATAAGCCACATAAAGCCTATTTGTCAAAGATTCCTAGGATGCATGTCAAAATAGCTAAAACTACAGTAGTTTGTACCCATCAACCTCAAGCTCCAATCCCCATCAACCACCTATTCTTCTGATACATACCAACACTGAGTGAGAAAAAATCTCAGTAGGTATAGTAATCTAAGTTTGAAAACTACTGGCCTATACCACCGTACTCTTTACGGAAAATCATTGCATTCTTATTCTTTAACAAAATCATGAAAAACCTTTTAACTATTGGATGTATCATTTAAAACTTTCTTTACCTTGTGTCATGCTTTTCAAGCAATGACTAAAGCTCATATGCTGCACTTGCCAAGGTTATAAGATGAGAGAAATAGGGAAAGTCAAGTCATACAGTCAAAACATTTCCTTTAAAGTCATGAAACATGATCAAATATTAAACCTTTATGGAATTTAGAGAAACAGACAAAACATCAAAGTATGGCAATGCCGAATGTCAAACATCAAGAGAAAATGAGAGTAATCGGGAACGCCACCCAGCGAACAACTCCACGTACCACTACAACACATCATGAATGAAATAACCTCACTTGGTGGTAGCTAATCACATGTCAACGTACTATCTAAGGCGTCCCTCAGCCGGATTAGAGTACAACAGTCATAATCATCGTATGTGACCCTCTAAATGGCCATGAGAGTTTAGTAATATAGAATTCGCAACCAACACGGGTTTTCAAAAATAATTTAATTAAGTCTTCTGCGTGGGACAACCGATAACCGTCCCATACTAACCACCAGTGATCCAAATATAAGCTTTAATCCCTCTAGAATTGCACTAGAACTACTCCCCTCATTTCTCTATCTTTCTTTCTCTAATCCCCTTTTTAAAATTCAATGATTCATGTTACCATAATTTTCATCATATAAATCTTTATTTAGGATGTTGTTTGAGCTTTGAAATGATAATTAAAAGTTGGTTAAACTCATTTAAAGAAGTTGAAGGAAAGAATGAAAGTCTCTTGAAGTGGAAGAAGGAAATTCATTCGAAATAAGTAAAAGATTGAGTCTTAGGAATAATTCCAAAAGAGGTTATAAAACTCATTAGCCATGAGGGAACAAAGTTTAATTGAAATAGGGGAAGATTTGAGTCTTAAAAGAAGATAAAAATGAGTATTAATCTCATTTTATTTGAAGGAAAAGAAACCATTCAAATTAAGGAAGAAATGACAACTTTTCAAAAACTAGAATCTTGGAGGTGTGTGAAACAGAACTGCTAAATTTCGAGGCAATGTACAGAAAATCTAACCGCCGGACTTTTCAGTAAGAATACAACTTAGAAAGCTTAGGATGTTAGCTTACATATGGCTTTTGATTCACCCAAATCCATCAAGTAACGAATTCAAAAAAGTACATTTAAATAGAGCAAGGTCAGATTCAAAATAGCATACAACATTTGGCAAGCTTCATTAAAATGGTCATATCTCCTTCCATACTTCACCAAATGATTTGATTTCTCTTCCAAAATCAAACTTAGACATATCATATTCTAATTATCAATTCATTAAAGGATTTGAGCCATTTAAGAGAAGTAATTTAAAAACAGTAGCCAATCATAAAACAATTTTGCATCAGTTTAGAAAAAAGAATCGGTAAATTTTGAGGCAATTTCCATGCAATCTAACCGTTGGAATTTTCAGGAAAAATAAAATTTAGAAAGCTTAGGATTTTAGCTTTCATATGGATTTGGAATCAATCAAATCCATAAGTAACGAATTTAGAAAACACGTTTGAATAGAGAAAGATCAGATTTGAAAACTCAGTTTATGACAGTAAATCTCTAACACGTTTTCAAAAGAACATGATGAACAACCTCAAACCCTAACCTCAAATCTCTAACTCAGCAAAATCTCAACAAAACTAACATTTAAACCATCTAATATAATTGTAGAAAAAATAAGAATGTAAGGTTTATGCCTCCATTATCATCAAGGTGAAGAAATCTTTCAAAAAGCTTAAAAACCAATATCAAGAATGGAGGAAGATTGATTCACCTACCTTGAAATGAGTATGAGAAGATGTAAAGAATTTTGAAGGAGACTTCCTAGCAGTTGCTCTGGCCTCCGGTCACCCACCACCTAGAACCACCAAGCCTCCTCCCAAATGCTCTTCCTTCTCTCTAAAACCCTAACCCTCACTTCCTCTCCCTAAAACGTGAAAATGGGTGTGTTTTAGCGTGAGTGATGGCTGAATGTAAGTTTATGGGTGTGTTTATAAGTCTTTGGGGAAAAATTATAGTTTTTTCCTCCTTCTAAAATTTCTTTTCACTTAACTCCGTTACCTTACTTACCAATTTAATCTCTTATCCATCTAGTAAAAATCCTTTTTCACCCCGTCCTCAATTTTTCGTCTTTCCCATCAATTTAACATTTGTCCAACCTCAATAATATATTTTTGTTCTAGTCCTCAACTTTAATATTTGTTATCAATTTAGTCCCTATTCTTAATTTAGTGCAATTAAATACAACTAATGCATCAACCATTGTCACACACAAGAATTTTAAATTAAAACAAAACATTAACAACCATCTCTTTAATTAATCTGATTTAATTAAATGCTAGAATTATGCGGGTGTTACATTTTCTAAACCAAAGGAAATCTAGTCCTGGTGAACAACTGGTTTTTCTTGGAAATCAGATTGGTTCACATGTCGAAGCGATTGGGATCTCTAGAGTTGTTTTGAGTACTGGCTTTGTATTACATCTTGAATAGACTTTTTATGTTCCAAGTTTTTCCAGAAACTTAATTTCCATTTCCAGACTTGTTCCTTTGGGTTTTTCTTTAAATATTAAAGATTTTTCTTTTAACTTATTGAAAAATGGTGTTTTTGTTGGAAAATGTTTCTTGGATAATGGTTTGTATAAGATTCATACAAATCATAGTGTTGGTAGTAGCTTAGTAACTGCGCATGGTAATTCTAGTATTAAATGAAGTGTAATTGTCATTTTTGGTTCAGACAATTCCGAATCAGTAATTTGGACCGCAAGGGATCATAACTTGGGGGACTTGTCCTTAGGTGGATGACCTAGGTGCCTGCGTACCCTTGTGTAGGGATCAAAGTCCATGTAGTTCGACGAGTATACGTCCATAGGAGCCGTTAGGCAGGAGCGTTACCTGTAAGAGCAGTGTGCGGCTAGGACGTGTGTGGAGAACTCCAGGCGGGTGGACCACCGGTTGGAAGTTTCCTTAGAGGAAGGAGAGGACAAGGGTCTCTATGAGCTGCTTGGAGCCTGTGAATGGAGATACCCATAGAGGTAGATGGGCTCTGACTGATTAACCGTAAGAGGTGATTGATCAGGTTTGGATGTGGAGGTGATAGTGTTTTGTACTTCTAGTATTTTGTCTTACTTGCTGTACTTGGGCTTTGATTGATTAACCGTAAGAGGTTATTAATCAGGTTTGGATGTGGAGGTGATAGCGTTTTGTACTTGGAGTATTCTGCCACTTAGTTTCCCTACAAAAAGTAGGCTGTCACCGATACTACACTTCACGAACTGGCCTGTTGCTGTCGCTCCGGATGACTTCGCAACTTCTGCTTAGCCATTTTCTTTTATTTAATGCTTGTACATTTCCGAGGGATGTCATCATTAGTCCTGGTTGGGGATTTTCCAGGAAGGCCCTTCGAGTCCTTTGAGAGACTCTTTGAGTCCAGAGGGTGTCTAGGTCTTTCCTCCCTTGGTTTTAGGACTTAGAATCTGAGCCGTTCCCTCCTTCACATGTCGATTTAGGTCAGGTGGTTGCGACTTTGCATAGGATAATTATTTTTCCATTGCGAGATTTGAGGGAGGCTGAGATTTTTGAATCGTCTCGCCTTTGGGCTCCTTATAAACACCCTGCACTTAAAAATTTTTGGTTTACCTTCTTGGTTTTCTCTGAAATGCATTATCTTCGCACCTTTCGTATCTCAGAGCTTTTCTGTGCCTTTCTAAGTTCATGCCTCCATCCTTTTTAAGATTCCACCATGGCCACTGACGATGATAGGTTGTTCCCTTTCGACTTCACTGACTTGGAGGATATTTCCCCTCCTCCTCCTCCTCCTTTAAATCGTGCTCGGGATAGCAGCTAGGGTAAGGGGAAAAAGCCAAGGCAGGACCTTTCTCCAGGCCGCGAAAAGGCTGGCGGAGTTCATACCGGAGCAACCGAAGGCGGCGGAAAGGTTGATCGGAAGCATACTTTGTCTTCTTTCGATAAGGTGCAGCGACAAGAGGATCTCCAAGGGCAAGAGAGGAGGAGAGATGGGAAAGGAGAAGGGAAGAAGGATGCTGGAAACCCTAAGGGGAGAGAAAAAAAAGAAAGAGGTAGGAAACTCTAAGGGTAAAGAAGGGGGGTCCAAGAAGCCAACTGAGGTGGACTCGCGACCTTTTTCTCAGGTTTCTCACCGGAAGTCGACCACGGTGGATGCTCGAGTGGTTGCTTCGTTGGAGGGTACTTTTCCTCCTCCAGGGCCTATTCGTCAATCGCCTATGAAGGTGGTTATGTCCCAATCTCATTATGCGGTCTCGGGTTCTGCTGGAAATATCGAGGAACCTGGGAGCATGAGAGCTCGAATAAAGCAGATAGTTGATCGAGCCGCTATTGATGCTCCAGCTAGGGAGAGGGCTATTGCAGATGAGACAATGGCTGAGGCTCCAGTTGGGGGGGCCGGAGCAGATGAGGAAATGGCTGAAAAAGCCAGAGCCCTCACTGTTGGAGGGAAAGTGGTGAGTCAAGCCACCCTTTGCCCTAGAAGCCCTAGGCATGCATTTCCCTACGGATACGGGTGAGAGAGCTGCCAGGGGGCTAGACACCAATCCCTTGGGTGTTGTTGTTCGTGCTTTTGGCAGTGTTGCCAATGCGTTGGGTGATTTCCACTAAGCTGAGAACATGTGGGAGATACAAGTGGTAGGCATTCTCTCTTTTTGCTTGAACCAACTAGTGGGGTCTTTTGGTTGCTAATGTGTTTCTGCTTTGTGTAGAATGATGTTCGTTCGCACCGCGAAAAGCTTCTCAAGTTTTGGAATTTTAGAGGCGAGATTCTATATGCTACTCAGAAGAATCTAGAGGACGTGTCTGGGCGACTATCGGCGAAGGAGAAGGAGTGCGAGGACCAGAGTCGCGAGCTGAGGTCTTTGAATCACGAAGTGGCTTACCTTAAGGCTGAAAGTGATCAGCTTACAGAGGTTAAATTCCTGTAGTGGGAGTTGGAGAAGGCCCGTAGAGAGCTCAGTACCTATCGGGAGGACATGGAGAAGCGTAGGCAAGAGCTGCATTCTCTTCGTAAAGCCTTGAGAAATGCTGAGGCTTGTGCTAGTGAGAACTTGACGGGCTGGCTGGACGATGAGAGCAGGGTTGTGGATGTTGCCGATCATCAAAGGGAAATGCAAGCGCAAAGGATGTACGGGATGCTGCTAGTGGTCGAGCAACTTGAACGCCTTCGTGGGGAGAGGTTTTCTGCCGAATGGGTGGCTTCCCTGCATCCTTCTCTGGAGTTTCTCGATGGTGAGCTTAGAGGTCGACTAGTGACCGATCCTCCCTTGAATCTAGATCGCCATCGCAACTTGGCTGAGCATCCACTGAGCCACAAGTTCTTTCTATTGTGGACGGGCAAGCTCCAGAGATTGGAGATACTTCTCAGCAGTTAGCCAAGGTTGCCCAAAGGGAGTCGTTGGAGAATGTTAGCAACACTGGGTCTGCAGAGGCAGTAGTTAATGTTGATATTGGGAATGCCCTAGGGTAGGTTTTTTTGTAGGGTTTTAGGTTTTGCACATTATAATAGGCGAATGCCTTCCCCCTTTTGTTACATTAATGAGAATTAATGCCATGATTGCAGTTTCTTGAACTGACTTTGTTTTCGCTTCTGGGAAAAAAGTTTTTTTGCATAAGTATCATGTAATCAGGACAATTTTTGCCGTATCCTTGCTAAAGTGTTTTTGTGTGCGAACGTTCGTCTTAAGGCTCCAATTTTGAAGTATTAGTTCCCGAGAGGCTTTTTAGGAGTTAGCCGTTTTGTGAGGGAGAGTTTGCTTGACTTTGGTTGATTCCAAGCCTTTTCAGGGTCGGTTTTCCCTTTTGCCTTAGAAGGGCTTTCTGCGAGTAGACTTTGTAGGATTACAATTGGCATGACTCATGTCTTTTTTTTAAAAAAAAAAGGATAATTTCGATTACTGATAAGCAAAATGGTTACATTCGAAGTCCCTTTCTGATTCTTATGTGATTCAAGGCATACTTTCACATAAGTCTCAGCACAAGATTCAAGTACAGGGCATACAAAATTTCTATCATACATGAAACAGCAGTTAAAGCAGCAATTTCTTAGAAGTTCAACAATTTCTAATAAGCAAGGAAAATCACGTTTTATTGCAATTTAGTCCCTACCATATCTCAATTTCACCACAAACTGTTTCTAGGGTTAGCCAACAACATAACGTGCCTTTAAACAACATTTGTACTATGTTCAGTCAGTTCCCAGAACATAATTCAACACAGGTTACTCATTTTGCATAAACCAGCAAAAAGAGAATTTTAGTTCAATTTAGTCTCTTTTAACAATCAAATCAATCCAAACATCATTTCGAGGGTCTAAAATTTATACAGCATCACTTCATACAACATTTGTACTTTGTTCATTCACTTTCCAGCATGCAAATCATCTCAATAAGTTCAATTTGCAGCAAACAACCTCAATCAAAAGATCAATTCATTTTAGTCTCTTTAACACGCTATTTTCTTGGTTTAAGTGCAAAACTCAAATCCAAGCTTTCCAAATTTGTCTTAATTCCATTTAAGACTTGTTTGACAGTTAATTTCACAATAAACTTGGAGTCTGACAGTAAACTCAAACACCACAGCCAAAATCAAGCAAGAGATCTCCAACAAAACACAAAAGTATCTTAGGGTTACTTTTCTTAAATAAACCCATGGTTATAAATAAAAGCTTGAATCTTGACTTGTGTTTAACACTGTCACAACTCAATGCAAGTTCAATATTTTTTTTCTAAGCCCATTTTAGACCTCAAATCTAACACATTTCAGCAAAGTTACCAAGTTAAGTCATATTGGTGCATGAACTGCAGTTCCCTTGCCAAGCTAAGGAATTAACCACAGATTTTCATCAGGTTTCCTTTCTTAAGCTTTCCTTGGAAAGTGGAAAGCGTCAGTTCGTAAGCATCAAAGCAATGGAGTTTAGCTCAATCAATACAATACGTTGTGAGGAAGTAGTGGATCTGATCTCGATCAAGGAAGTGTGTGTTGCGAGGGAAATTCCAGATAGAAATCTTGTCCAGAATCGTTGATAGCAGTACGAAATTCCCGAGGGGAGACATAACAGCTTAATCGGTTGAACTCCCCCGCACTTCGTTCGGTGGGTCTGGTGTTATGTCAGCGTGCTCTTGAGCCGCTAGATGATTGGTGTGCCACTGCCTCTTGTTTCAGGTACCATATTCCCTGAAATGCTAGTTAGGCCCTTAGTGGCCAAATCAGCACTTATATCATTCAAAGAGGTACAAGTATGATTGATTTTAGTGGTATTATCTATCATATTGACTTCGCAATTGTCAAATGATTGTGTTATCCCCTCATAAAGTTTAAAATCAATTTTGTCTTCTCCAACCTCTATAGAGATTGTACCTTCTTTCATGCTAATTTTGGTGTTGACAGTCATAAGGAATGGATGTCCTAGAATCAGGGTGGAGTCTCGAGGTGATGACTCAATATCAAAGACATCGAAGTTTGCAAGGATCCAAAGTCCTTTGACTTGTACTAATAAGTCTTCTATGAGTCCTTCAGGGTGGACTAGAGACTTATCAGCAAGCTGCAATACAATTGAAGTCGGTTGCAAGGTTTTGACGCCTAATGCCTGATAAATGGATTTGGGCATCACGTTTATTGCAGCTCCAAGGTTGAGTAATGCTTATTCGATTGTTACCTTTCCAATCGTGCAGGGTATAGTGAAGGACCCTGAATCTCGGCACTTTTTTGGTATGCTAGGTTTGAAAAGAGCAGACACGTTTGAACTCAGTGGTACTTTTATACAACAACAACAACAATCAAAGCCTTTTCCCACTAGGTGGGGTCGGCTATATGGATCAAGCGACGCCAACATGTTCTATCTTTGCACATTTCTATGGTTAAGTTATTTATGGCTAGATCCCTCTTAATCATTTCTCCTATTGTTTTCTTTGGTCTTCCCCTACCTCTAGTTATTAGGTTATCTTCCATTTGGTCAACTCTACATACCGGAGCCTCCTCCGGCCGCCTTTGTACATGACCAAACCACCTAAGGCGTTTTCGACTAATTTTTGGACAATAAGGTGCTGCCCCCACTTTCTCTCTAATATAATCATTCCTAATCCTATCCATTCTAGTCTGACCACTCATCCAGCGCAACATTCTCATTTCTGCCACGTTGAATTTGTGCTCATGTTGGCTTTTTATTGCCCAGCATTCAGTGGTACTTTTATACTTGGCTTAAATTTCCTTTTGTTCGTGCAAAGCTCTTTAAGAACCTTGGCATACTTAGGTACCTTCCTAATTAGTTATATTAAAGGCTTATTTACTTCTACATTTTCTAAGAGCTCAAGGATTTCCTCGTCATGTTTAAAGTTATTGTCAGTTTTTTTATCATGCATTAAAAAGGAATGGGGAAAGGGAAGTTTTTCAAAATTTACCGCTTTACCTTTCGGGTCAGGGGTTTTAGTTTTACCTGTTTCATTACCCTTTTTGTCTTCTTGGAGGTAGAGGTTTTTCATTTTCTTTAATAGTTCATTTTCCTTTCCATTCTCACTCTCTACTACTAAGAACGACATTGTTTCAAAATTATCGTTGCCCTCCCCTACTTTTTGAGTGATAGGCATTGTTAGTCCTTAATAGCCTTTTCCGTTCTGCAAGGTGATGGCGTTCACGACTTTAGGGTTTATTACAGTGTTGGAGGGGATAGTTCCTCCAATTTTTGCCTAATGTTCACTCATATTATTGGAAAATCCTTTCACGAATTCAGTTACATTGTCACACTTCGAGGTTGAGGCTTTCACCTTGGACGATAAGTCATTAAATTTGGCGTCCACTTGGGTGGTGAATGATTGCATTTGGGAATTGGTTATGTTACGCTCGTATAATTTGTTCTCAAAATTTTGAGAATCCTTTCTCTATTATTTTTCTGAGCTCTCTAACTTCAGAACCAAGGTTCCCATGTTCAACAGTTATAAGGGTGGTGGGATTTGGTTTTCTTAGTTGAATAGGGGGTGTCTTTGGAAGTTATCTCCCCTATTCCCTTGATTTAATTGCCTTGGGTCTCTCCACCTAAAGTTTGGATGGTCTCGCCATCCGGGATTGTACGTGTTTGAGAATGGGTCTCACACAAGATACATCCCAGTTCTTTGCTGAAACATATCATTGACCTTTTCCACATTGTGTGGGCAATTGTCAGGTGTGTGCATCATGGATTCGCAAATGCTGCAACTTGCAATTACCAGAGCCAGATGCTCTGTTTGCTGATGTGGGCCTTGTAAGGCCTTGACCGCATTGGTCAATTTAGCTATAACCCTAGTGGTTTGGACTAGTGTAGGATTTGGTTCAAGCCATAATTCTTATACTATATGCACGTCTTTAGGGGATCTTCTCTTTTTGGTCATTGCACATTTTTTTATTGGATCCTAGGCCTCGACAAGGGGTAAGGTCTTCTAGTGCACAATTACCTGCGACCACTAACATGTCAGAGTCCAAAGGGTTTAGGCCATCTATGAAGCTATTTACTAATTGGGATAAGGAGAGACGATAATTGGGGCATTTGGTCATCATAGTAGTTTTCATCTCTCGCCCAATAGAAGTGCTTTCTTTCCTAGTAGCTGAAACTTTGTTAGATGGAAAGTATTTCTCGAGGAAAGCACTCTGGAGAGTGTCCCAAGAGAGTAAGGCTTCAGGGAATTGGGTTGGCAAGTGTAAAAACCATTCCACAGACTTTCCTTCTAATGTCATGCAGAACACTTTCCACATGACATCTCTACCTTAGTGCCTATGGGTTTAAGTGTTGTGCAGTGCATGAGTAGGATCTTTAAGATTACATAGGGATTATCTCCTGCCAATCCATGGAATTTTTGTAGGGAGTTTAGCAGTGGTCCCTTTAATTCAAAATCATTCTCAAATACTGGGACCAGGTTTTGAGATATAGCATAGGAAGAGTCAGCTTTATTTAGGTTTTTCATGGTGACCCTTTAATCAAGAACTCCATCTCCATGATCACCCATGGCTCTGGCAGAAATTTCTTCCCTTTTTTTCTCTCTCATAAGTTTAGCTAAGGTTTGCTCGATCTCTGGGTCTCATGGAAACAAGTCTCCTTTAGACGCTTAGGTCATAAACTAGAGAATTACCTGTTTATACTACCAGCACTCGTTGCGGCGAGTGTGGTGGCGAGCAGAGAGTAGCTCGTTGTGCTGAGCTTGGCAACAAGTACTCGCTGCAGCGAGCTTGTGCCAAGCAGAAGCAGAAAACAAAAAGAAAACTCGAAAAATAAAGAGAAAAATGGAAAAATAGGAAGAAGAGCAAGAAGGAGACAAAAGATCGAAAAGAAATAAAAATAAAAATAAATACCTGTTCATTGAAGATGTGACCAACCTTAAGATCAATCAATGATTCCCCGGCAATGACGCCAATTTGATCGTCACTTACGAATTCGAATTGCTCTGAATCAAGGTTCCAACCGATCGTCACGGTTGTGATAAAAAAAACCTCATGTAGCATAGGGTGTAACCCAAGGGTCAAATCTCTTGCGGAATCTACATATTGAACCTACAATTGGTTAGTAACTAGAACCAGCAGGTATTCACAGAATGAGTAAGGATATGATGGGTATAAAATATATTTAATGAAACAGGTTCCCAAGAAGAATAGAACTTAGCAATCATAGCCAATCAAAAGATATTTAGGTTTAATTAATTCTTTCTGAAATTCATCCTATTCATGATAGTTATGCATTACGAAAGCCTATCTAATGATAATGTTATCCCCGACTAGGATCATCAATAATAGTATCGAGAGATTTTATGATATACTTAATGATCAACTGCCTAACTAGGAACAATTAATTAAAATAAATATTATCGCAGTTAGAAGATGCATACGATCAAGAACCCAATAAATAGATATATATCCAAATCTCAAGAAATAGAAATTCCAAGTGCTCTACCACATAATCAATGATTACTGACTCGATATGAAGGATCTAGTATACTAAGTACATTCCCATTCATGGATGAATCTAATAAGCTAATGACATGTGATTAAGAAGCAAAATACAATCTATAAATCGAAAAGGATGAAATACGAAAGACAAATGAATTAACAAACCCTAATGAAGAGCCATCTGCTCATGCCGACACTAGTTCTTCTTGGAAACCCAAGAACATAGCCGCTCATACTTTCTCTCTAAACTATTCAAATCTCTAAGGTAAACCGTGAATGAATTCCAACTTGATGAAATGTCTATTTAAAGTGCTTCGGGAGTCCCAGATTGATTCAGATTGGGATGGAGATAAGTGATAATTGACACATGGTTTGACTTTTGAATTCAAACCGATTTGAATGCTTCTCCAACTCTTTGAATGGCTGGAACCCATTGTATTTTCGTTCATTAAGTTGCTTGTCCATGTCATTTGCCTTGTCATGCCATGTACTCGTTGTGGCAAGCAAATTTGGCTCACCACAACAAGTTGTGCACCTACTAGGTTTGGTAAGTTGTTTTACTCGCTGCAGCAAGTAGTCATTGCTTGTTGTGGCGCATTGATTTGCTTGCTACGACGAATGCTCCATTCATTTCTAGATTTGCTCTCCTTCTAGGCCTTACTACGAGTTCTTGCTTTGGTTTCGGTTCCTTCACTTTGAATACATCTTCCTCTTGATCCCTGTTCAGCCTACAGAACTCAACAAACATCAAATGCACCTATCTGATATTTGACATATTTTACGAATAATCAAGAATATCAATAAATAGTGTTTTTTATGGGTATTTTATCACAGTTTTTGCTCTACTCCTTATGTCAAAATATTCAACCTTTTTTTTGTAAAATCATATATATATATATATATATATATATATATATATATATATATATATATATATATCCACAATTCATGTTATTTAACACCCTAAAGTCATAATTCGTGCGATCACATAGCCAATCAAAAGATATTCAGGTATAATTAATTCATTTGAAGTTTATCCTATTCATAATAGTCATGCATTACGAAAGCCTACCTAATGAGAATGTTATCCCCGATCGAGAACATCAATAACATGCATCAAAAGATGATTTTATTAAACAAACAACCACCCGACCAGGTTAATCAATTCAATCTAATATTATAGCAATAAGCTATGCATACGATCATGAACCCAATTAAGTAATTGTATTGAATTCCAGAAACCAAAAGACCTAAGTACCCTAACACATAATCAATGATTATTGACCCAATATGATGGATCCAGCAGACTAAGTACACGCCCTATTCACGGAAGAATCCAATAAACTAATTACAAGTGATACATAGCAAATACAATCAGTTAATCGGAAATGATAAATACAAAAACATAATGAAATTAATAAACCCTAATGAAGGGTCATCGGCTCATGCCTACACTAGTTCTTCTTGGAAACCCAAGAAGATCTTAGCTGCTCATAATCTCTCTCTAAGCTACTCTAATCTCTAAGGTAAACCGTGAATGAATTCCAACTTGATGAAATGTCTATTTATAATGCTCCGGGAGTCCTAGTTTGATTCAAATTGGGATGGACATAAGTGATAATTGACCTGTGGTTTGACTTTTGACTTCAACCGATTTGAATGCTTCTCCAACTCTTCGAATGGTTGGACCCCATTGTATTTTCGTTCACTAAGTTGTTGTCCGTGTCATCTACCATGTAAGTTGTGTCACTCGCTGTGCCGAATGATTCTGGCTCGCCATAGTGAGTTGTTTCCTTACTCGTTGTGGCGAGTGGTCCTGTGCTTGCTGTGGCAAATGCTCCATTCTTCTCTTGACTTGATCTCTTCCAGGGCCTTGCTACGAGTTCTTTCTTGTGTTCCGGTTCTTGCACTTGGAGTATATATTCCCATTGATCCTTGTTAAGCCTGCATCACTCAACAAACATCAAACGCACCTATCTAATATTCTACATATTTTACAGATAATCAAAAATATCAAGAAAAAGTGGTTTTTATGGGCATTTTATCACAAATTTTGCTCTAATCCTTATGTCAAAATATTCAACATTTTTGGTGTAAAATCACATTTGTCTATAATTTGTGCTATTTAACACCCTAAAGTTAGGTTCCAAAATTTGTTAGTTTTCTTATCTCTTATATTTGTTAGTTTTCTTTTCCATTCCTTGTGGCCATCTTCCATCATTACAACCCTCTTAAGCCCCCTTGATTCATGAGTCTAGTTGCTACCTAGTGGTGGCGAAAGTAGAATTTTTACAAGCTTATGGTAGATCTTAGTTTAGGTGGATTTGAGCGAAAGGACTCATATTTGTGAGATGAGAGAAACACTTTGATCCTTGAGTGTTCTCTTTTGTTCATTCCCATCAATCCAATTGCTTACTTAGGTTAATCTTTTGCATTAGCTCATTCTATAACTATGCTAGCTTGAGGATAAAATTGATTGAGTTGTTGCATTCTTGTTTCAGAACATGTTTAGTGGCTCATTTATTTTAATGTTATTCTTGAATTGTAATATCCGGACCTTCCAAGTGATGTGTTAAATGTTTGCTAGAAGAACTAAGTGTTTGTGATTGTGTGACATTGATTGTTTCATTTAGAAAGCATATATTTGTGCACTAGTTTAAGAAAAGAATTGAGAAGGGACTAAAAGAATAGGGCTAAAGTGCAAGAGAAAGTTGGTGGGTGAGGGAGAGAAATGAATTTCTCCCAAATCCCTTGCCACCAGCCCTTACACGCCTAAGGCAAGGTGGCAACACCACCATTTCACACACACTTCATCACATTTAGAGAGAGAGGGAGTTAGAGAGAAGGAGGATAACTCTAGAGAGGAATCAAGCTTGGGAATCCGAATTTAGCAAGAATTGAACCGTAGAATCGCAACTGAACACCAACTAAGCAAGATTTAAGTTTCACATTAAGGTAATCAAACTACCAACCTCTCTAACTTTCAAGTTAGGTTTTCAAGAAATGGCCCAAAACTGGGTTTCAGATTTTTGAGCCATTTGAGAGGCTTAGAACTGCTTCCTTATGATTTTCGAACTTAGAATGGATGTGGATGATGAATGCATGCTTGGATTTTAGCTGGAAATTAGATAATTTAGAAGGGTAAGGAAATGGGTATGGGTTTTAGCTTGAAATTCATATTTAAGCTTGTTTAATCATGTTTTTGGCTAGTTTTTAATAGGTTTTAAAGTGCTAATAATAGAAAACAAGTTTATAAAACTTCCATGACTTGAAAGGTTGGATTATTGGTTGAATTCTTGAGAAAAAATACTTTAAAAACCCAGAAATTAACGTAGCAGTCGACTTCTAGGCCAAACCAGTCGACTTCCATGTTTTTTTCTGCCCAGAATTCATGCCAAGAACATACCAGTCGACTGTCAGCCTAAACCAGTCGACTTTCGTGCCCAGAAACGAAACAGAGACGAACTAGTCGACTGGTATGTTACAGCAGTCGACTTGCATGAAGAAAAATGTGAAAAACATACTTAATGAGCTACAAAAATCTTGAAATTTTCAGGCTAAATCTAGACACATTAAAGTCTTTGATTGCCAAATTTCATTAATTTTGGATCTTGTTTGGTACCCGTTTTGCACATCTGAAGTTCAAGAACTTATGCAGAAAATATTTACTGGTTTTCATACTTTCATTTAGTTGTTGAGGTAACAAATGAAGGATTTAAAGACTAAAATTTTATATGTAGATTCCTAAGATCCTAAATATGGGATCTGGAAATTATCATATAATTTGGAACTCATTTGGTATGGTTTTGGCAAGGATTTACAAAAGTCTGGTCTGCTGCCCTATCACATTAGACCGCTACTGTTAAACTAGATTTTGAGGGGGCAAACATGCGAGTTTTGAGCTAAATTTGGCAGTCAATTATATTTTATATTCATATATATATGTCATAATTATTTCATAATTTTTGGAGTTTTATAAAACAAATTATGAGTTTACAAAGTTGGCAAATTTACGAAATGAACTTGAAACACTTTGTTTTGCAAAAGTTCCTTCTTTAACACTTCAAAAAGGATTTCAAATGCCCCATGACATGCTTAAACAATATTTTCTAAGTTTAGAAAGTAATATGAGCTAAGGGTAGAGAGAAATAACATAGAAAAGAGAAGAGTAAGTATCTTACATATATGTGTTGCAAATGGATAGGTCCTTAATCGAATGTTCAATTGTTGGTATCGAATGACCGTTGACTTTCCACGGTAGTTCCAAGTTTTAGGATGGTAATACATTCAATAGACCAAACAATGTTTTCGAAAACACCTTGCTAGTTGTTTAATTTTAAGCTAGTAGACTCTATATGGCCAAATCAAGAGTCACATGCTTAAAATTAGATTAACCATGATTGGGACCTAGACATTTCATCCCATATTTGTATAGATAGCATACAAAAATGGAAGATCTATATAAACAAATATGAGAAAAACCGTTAAAAAGAGACGGGGACCTCTAAGTTTACAAGGAGAAGAACCATTAAAAAGAAACAGAGACCTCTAAGTTTAAAAGGAGAAGAACCGTTAATAAGAGACGGGGACCTCCAAGTTTTAAGTAGAAGTGACTCCCTTAGCTAAGTAGAACCAAACAGAAGTTGATATACGACCTATCGAGAAAAGGGGGTGATCTCATAGTACTCGGATCCACTGGGGACGCTCCAGATAGTACACAGAACATAAATAGCTTAATTGCTATAGGTACTCATATGTTTTTCATGAAATGGGGCAAAGGCCCATATGTTTTATAATGTTTGTTATTTCTCTACCATTCAAACATGTAAGATCATGTTTAAGAAGTATGTGCTTATATTAAATGTTTTATGACATGTAAGTATGTCATTCCATTTCATATGCCCTAACATGTATGAATTTCCATGCTAAATGTTTTATGAAGAGTATGACATGCATAAGTTTGAACTTAAACATCACATCCATGTTTTATGTGTATAATAAGAAAGGAATGCAGAGATTTCTGTGCGAGGCACAGTGGTACACAACAACGAGTTTGAAAACATGTAGTTTTAATTACTGGGGTTTATCCTCATTACGTTGGTGTGTATCAGCTGATTAGGTATCCAAATGCCTACGAGACGGGGATTGGAGCGATGGGTAGCCTGACGTTTGAAAAGAAGCAGACAAGATAGTCTAGATGCATATAGTTTCATTTTGTATATGTTGAAATGTCCGTCCCTTTGAGCCATTAACCTTAGGTATATTTTTGGAAAGGTTAAATGGCATATTTTGTACATGTATAGATAAGGGATGAAGATAAGGATTTTGTATTATGATGTATATAAGTAAGAATATATGTGTATGACTATATTTCGAATATATTTGTATATATACATAATATAAGTATGAAGAAGTTTTTAATCATGGATTATTATGTATGATTGTTTGTATGCTTTCGTGTTTTAAGTATGCGCGAGAGATACCCGAGAGATAGAACCCTAACTAGTTTCACTTATTTAATTAATATGGAAAAAGTTTTAACAAATTCGGGTAGAAGGAGAGAGGTAACACACCGGTTCTAGATCAAAGATATATTCTATATTACAAAACTCTAATTTCTAAAGGGTCTGGAACTGGGGTGTTACATGAATTGTTTGCACTTGATAGATTTTGCCCAAGAGTGCAAAACTTCAAGTGTGGGGGAATTTGATAAGTCCCTATTTTATATAATATTTTCTATCCTATTTTAGAGTTCTTATTATATTTTATTGGGATTAATTGCATAAATTATGATAAATTTGATTAAAGAGTAATTACATGAAAATAATATTAAAAAGGGTTAAATTTACGTTTTTGTGATTGCTTTTTAATTAAAAAAATTTTGGGTGATTATTTTATATTGGGCTTATTTTTACTTTGTAGGTTATAAAAAAAAATATTGAAGAAAGGAATTCAATCCAAAAAATTAGAAGCCTAAGAAAAGCCCAACATCCAATCTATGATCCAACCCATTGAACTAAAGATCCAAATCCAAATCCAATTTATGCCATTTTGCCAAGGTTTTCATGCCACTTTGAAAGAAAATGGAGGGAGGCAGCAAATCACCCCCCATCATATTAGGTTAAGTCTCATTTCACTTTTGGTCACATATTGGATAGGCGGCAATTTCTCCCAAATTTTCTCTTCCCCTGTCTTCGACGCCTCACACCCAGAGACCCATTTTCGTCATTCTTCATCACAAACCCCATTCACGCCTCTTCCCTTCAATCTCCTTTCAAAATCCCACTTCTCCTCCTCCACACCACATTCACGTGACACCCCACTCTCTCAATCCTTCATCACTCCTTCATCATCATTTCTATCACACTTCCTTCCAAATTTTTTTCTCTGTTTTGATGCCTCCTCACCACCATCATCCTCTCATTTCCAATTCCTGCAACATGGTTGAAGAAGTTAAGGACATTGTAGCAATGTGTGGCTAGATTCCCTTGCGTCTTGGAGGTGGAGTTAGAGCTTGAATTCCAATTCTAAAAATGGGATTTATTTTATCTCAATATTGTATATTTGATTCTAGTTCCAGGATTATCTTTATGTAATTTGGAATCTTAGATTTATGGGTACATTGTCTATGTGTGTTGAGTGACTGTGATTTAAATTGGTTTTGACAACTTGATGATTGTATAGAAATATTGCCTTTACAATGCAATTAGAAAGTATTTTCTATTATGTTCATGACTACAGGATATAATCGTGTATGCTTGTATTTGATTGTCTCGGTTGAGCAATTTTTAGTAGAGGAACAAGTTGCTTTTGTCTAATTTTAATCATACATTAAGTGGTTTATAATTGTGTCTTTTGGAGTAATTGCTAGCTATGGTAGTAGGAGTATTTACTAAGAAAGAACACAAGACTCAAGTGCTACCTTGAGGTTTTCCCCTAAGACTTAGTGAAATATTAACTCCCATATTCATTTGGACTAGGATAGCTATAATTCCATTTTCAAGATCATTTTTAATATTAATTCCAACTTCTTTTTAATTAGCCCATTCAATAAAATACCAAAAATAGTAATTTAGGTTCTCTTTATTTACATTTAATTTTACTTTCATTGCATTCTCATTTAGTAGATAACTTAAGAACCCCAAAACATCAATTTAGTTTGTTAATTGCTTCTTTTTTATACTTAGTTTAGCCTAGGATCTTGAATAAAGACTCCTTAAGTGAATATGATCCAGATTACGCTGCTATATTGCATTTTAATTCGGTTAATTTGGTCAACCTTGCGACATGTTGTGATCAAATTTTGGGGTCGTTGTCGGGGAGCCAATTTATTTATTTCTTTGGTTAGCTAAGTGTCAATCTCTCTTTTGTTGCTTATTAGATTTTGTTTTTCTTGTTTTAGGCTTATGTAAAGCGTATTTACATATAGTTTACATATCATTTTCTTTTTGCAATTTTCCCTTCCATTCATTTAAAAAAACAAGAACCAAAATTTTTTTTCTTCTTACCTTTGTTTTATATTTTTTAGTGCATTGCATATATAGATATAGCTCATACTTTACACTTTTCAAGTGTATAGATCTTTTGGACTCTTTGGGAATAGTTTTGTTCATTAAGGTTCATTTTCTTTAATTATTGCTTTTGAATGTTATTCTGACTGTGTAAGAACCAAAGTTTTGGAAGTTTACCATTTGATTCAGAAATTGAAAGAACTTTGAGGAAGTTAAGGAAAGAAAAGAAGTCAGGAGGCATTAGTAGCAATAGTGTAATTCAAGAAACTAGTGTATCTAGTGTGTCCGGTGTGTCTAGTGATTCTGAATCTAGTTTAGAATTTTACATTGATTTTCCTTTCACTATGGATGATCAAGATATACCTAGGGATCATAATGAAAAAAAAATTATAATGGGAACTATAGGGAAAGAGAAGCTGAAAATAATGGGCATAATGTGAGAAGAAGCATTAGGGAAATGACAACTTCTTATGCTAATTTTAATCCTATTAATGTTGCTTGTCCTAATTTTGATTTGAATTTTGAATTGAAAGGTCCTCTTGTTAACGCTTTACCAAAATTTTGTAGCTTGGCAGGTGAAGACCTTTACAACCATTTGAACTCCTTGTACATGGTATATCCAATCAAGAAGCCCGCCGGAGCCAACACATATGATGTTCAATGGATGGTCTTTCATCTTTCTCTTGAAGGAAAAGCCAAGGATTGGTACATGAGATTTCCTCGTCATGTGGCAAATGCATACAACTCATGGGCAAATTTGAAGAGGGTTTTCCTAGAAAAGTACTTCCCTGCATCTAGAACTTCTACATTTAGAAAAGAAATTTATTCAATAAGGCAGATAGATCAAGAGACATTTTATGAGTATTGGAACAGATTTCAAGATTTGCGAACAAAGTGTCCTCATCGTCAAATCCCAGAGGAACATTTGGTCCAATACTTCTATGATGGACTTTTGAATCATCATAAGACGAGGAAATTTTCTATGATACTGCATCTGGAGGTTCTTTGATTGACAAAACAGCTCAAGAAGCATGGGTGTTAATTGAGAAGATGGCTACAAATAGCCAACAGTATAGTTGTCGAGACACAAGACCTGTGAGTGCATTGAGTGGCTCTTCAAGCCAATCAAGATAAATTAGCTCTCTCTCCTCACAAGTGGAAACACTAACTGCTCAAATGTCCAAGATGTCTGCTTCACTGAACAACTTGAATGTGCAACATCCAACTTCTCAAGCAATTGTGGCCCTAAGTTGTAAATTTTGTGCTTTAGTTATGCATATCTCTAGTGTTTGTCCACTCTAATTTGAAGAAGTGTCAGTTATGTATCAAGGAAATCCCAACACATCTCAGAGATGGGACCCTTACTCCAATACATATAATGGAGGGTAGAGATACAATCCCAAGTTCAATTAGAGAGATGGAGACAACAGAGGCCAAAATAGATTTCAGCAGAGTGGTGGGGCAAGAACTTCTCAAGACAATTCTCTTTCTATTCCCAAAAATGATGAGGCCAACCAGTTGTTGAATGGATTGATGACTCAGATCAGTTAAATGGGTAATAAGATAAAAGATGATAAAGCAGCTACTAATTCTCAACTCTCCACTATTTGTAAAGAGTTGGAGGAACTACGGGTGAAGAATAACCACCTCACTTGTTTTGTTACTCAACTATCCAAAAATATGAGTGAGCAACAAGAAATCAGTGGTTGTTCAATACCTTCCAACACAGTCATCAACCCTAAATCTTTGAATGCCATCACTCTGAGAAGTGGCAAAAAGGTGAAGTTTTCTGGTGAAAATGATGAACAAGCTGAAGCTGTAGTTGATGATGAATCATTGATTCCTAACACATTGAAGGAATCAGTGAGTTTGAAAGAAAAAGGAGCTACTTGTCAAAAACAATCTCACGCTTGCCTAACAAGAATCAGATCTCCAAAGTAAAGATAACGCTTATCCATATGAAGAAGCAGAGTATTCTTCAGAGTTTCATGCAGGTTTTGCAAAGTCCAACGGAAGAAAACAGCCTAAACAAGGGAAAGAAGATGAGTAAGGAGCCTCAAAGCATATAGGTAAGGAGGTATTTATTCAGGATATTCGTTTTCCTCACTCTTATCTTTCAAGCAAGAAAATGGATGATGACAAGCAAGATAAAGAGATCTTAGACTTGTTTAGCAAACTTGATATCAATATTCCCTTGTTAGAACTAATAAAAAAGTGCCTAAATATGCTAAATTTCTTAAGGACCTATGCACACATAAAAGAAAATTTAGCCCTAATGAAAAAGTGCATATTAGTTCTAATATGTCAGCCTTGTTCAAACCTTAAATTCCTATAAAATTCTAAGACCCTGGATCTTTCACTATCCCTTGCACTATAGGTAAGGCAACCATAAATAGAGCTTTGTTAGATCTAGGGTTTCCTATAAATGTAATGCCTAAGTCTATGTATGCATCAATAGGTATAAAAACTCTTAAGCCCACTAGTGTAGTGTTGCAATTAGCTGATAGAACTATAAGGCATCCTCATGGAATTTTGGAGGACATACTTGTTAAAGTAAAGGATTTGGTATTCCATGCTAATTTTTATGTACTTGATGTGACTAATGAAGTATCACATGATACTACATTGATCCTTGGTAGACCTTTCTTGAGGACTGTCAATACTATGATTAGTATAAAAGAAGGTGTCATCACTATGGAGGTAGGGCCTAGAAAATTTATTTTAACATGTATGAGGCTATGAAACATCCTTATGAAGATTATTCTTTATTGGGTGTCAATGCCATTGATTGTATGGCTAGAGATGAACATGAATTGAATGTGCATGCTGAAATTGATTTGAATGATCTTGATATATATGGATCTGATGAGTCTTCTTCTTCCTTATCTTCACCTTTTTTTGTTCTTGTGGAGATGACGTGGCATGCATTCATTGTCAAGAAAATAATTGTTGTCTTTCCACTCCACAAGATTTTACTTTTTCCTCTTTAGCAAGTGATGAAAGTTCCGAGAAAGGTTTGCTTTGTGATTGTGCAAATATTCAAGATTTGATGAAAGCTTAATTATTGGTTGGAAGTGACTCTTTGAGTACACAAGAAGATAAAAGTGACCACATTCTAATTACTTCACCTTCTCCTGTGCTTCTAGAACATCAAAAGCAGCCTAAACCTAATTATGAGAAACCAAATGCTAAATTTTCTAAATCTACTATTTCTCCTCAAACCTTGAGATACTTACATGATCTTATTTCTGATTGTGACGCAAGTGCGAAGGAGAACCCCAAGCATGTTGCTGCCATAAATCAACCTAGAGTTGATTCAACACTTGGGAAGACCAAAGAGCAAGTTGTGCCACATGAGTTAAATCAGTGCACCCAAGCTGAAACTCAAAAAGGGAGTACTCTTTGCTCCCTAGAACTCACTCATTTAATTCCTTCTAATGCTCAACCTCCTGACCTTGAATTGAAAATTTTTCCCTCTAACCTAAAGTATGCTTCTCTAGAAAGTAATGAAAATTTTCTTGTGATCATTTCTAATGCATTGTCTTTAGATGAAGAGGATAGGTTAGTTGGTGTGCTCAAAAAGCACATAGGAGCTATAGGTTGGACATTAGCTAATATACTAGGGATTAATCCATTTATTTTTACCCATATGATACTGCTTAATGAGGAGTCTAAGCCTGTTAGAAAGCCTCAGACGAGATTGAACCCACTTATTTTCGATGTTGTGAAAAAGGAGGTCACTAAACTCCTTAGTGCTAGAATTATATATCCTATATTAGATAGTGAGTGGGTTAGTCCAGTTAAAGTAGTTCCTAAGAAGAGTGGTATAACTGTGATTAAAAATGAACAGAATAAATTAATTCGAAATAGGGTACAAAATGCTTGGGGAGTTTGCATTGATTATAGGAAACTGAATGCATTCACTAGAAAATACCACTTTCTCCTTCCATTTATTGACTAAATGTTAGAAAGACTGGCAGGGAAGTAGCATACTTTCAAATTCCTATAGTTTCGAAGGATCAAGAAAAGACCACCTTTACTTGCCCCTTTAGTACATTTGCATATAGGAGAATGCCTTTCAGTTTATGTAATGCTTCTAGTACATTTCAGCGTTGTATGATGTCTATTTTTTCTGATTTCCCTGAACAATGCATGGATGTATTTATGGATGATTTTACAGTTTATGGAGAATCATTTGATGCATGTTTGGACAGATTAGAT
Source organism: Senna tora (assembly GCA_014851425.1). Classification (NCBI taxonomy): domain Eukaryota; kingdom Viridiplantae; phylum Streptophyta; class Magnoliopsida; order Fabales; family Fabaceae; genus Senna; species Senna tora. The sequence goes on from CM026265.1 coordinate 14,838,993, forward strand.
AAAATCCTTGCTATGTGTTCTGAAAAAGGCATTGTGCTAAATTATGAAAAGTGTCATTTTATGGTTAAACAAGGAATTGTTTTAGGCCATTTAATATATAGCAATGGAGTTGAGGTTGACAAAGCTAAAATTGAAATAATATCTTCTTTGCCATATCCCACTACACTTAAAGAGCTTAGATCTTTCTTAGGGCATGTTGGCTTTTATAGAAGATTTATCAAGAATTTTAGTAAAATAGCTTTGTCATTATCTCATTTGCTACAAAAAGATGTGAAGTTTATTTTTTACGATAATTGTAAGCATGCATTTAATGATCTCAAGCAAAGTCTCATAACTCCTCCTATTCTGACTTCTCCCAATTGGGACTTACCATTTGAGCTTTCATGTGATGCTTCTAATAGAGCAGTAGGAGCTATGCTTAGTCAAAGGGATGGTGAGATTTCTAAGGTTATTGCTAATGCCTCCAAAACTTTGGATGCCGCCTAAGTGAACTACACAACCACTGAAAAGGAGTTATTTGCCATTATTTTTGCTTTAGATAAGTTCAGGTCATATTTGATTAACTCCAATGTTGTTATTTTCACAGATCATGCTGTAGTTACATATCTTTTCAAGAAGCCCCAGTCCAAACCAAGGCTATTAAGATGGATGCTAATTATATAAGTGTTTGATGTTGAGATCAAGAATAGAGCTAGAGCAGAGAACCTTCTAGCTGATCACTTAAGAAGACTTCTAGATCAATCAAAGGGAGTAGATAATTTTGATTTTATTTGTGATAATTTTCTTGATGCTGCACTCTTTACTTTAGCTATTAAAGAGTCATGGTTTGCAAGCATAGTCAATAACTTGGTCACAAATTTGATTCCGCATTCTATGTTTCCTTTTCAGGTGTAGAAGCTAAAGAGAGAAGCTCAACATTATGTATGGGATGCTCCTCACTTATGGAGGATGTGCAGTGACCAAATGATCAGAAAATGTGCTCCGGAAGATGAATTTCATTCCATACTCTCAGCTTGCCATTCTATGGTTTGTGGTTGACATTTTAATGCTAGAAAAACCTCTGGGAAAGTTTTAGATGCTGGCTTTTATTGGCCCTTCATGTTTAATGATGCCTATAACTTCTGTAAAGCTTGTGATAAGTGTCAAAAGTTTGGGGGGTTGAGTAAAAGGCATGAGATGCTGCAACAGCCGATGTTGTTTTGTGAGGGTTTTGATGTTTGGGGAATAGACTTTTTGGGTCCCTTCCACCCTTTTTTGGTTTTAATTATATCCTTCTTGATATAGATTGTCTATCTAGATGGGTAGAAGCTATTCCTACACGTAAGGATGATGCAACTACGGTTTCCAAATTGCTTGTCACATATCTTTTGTAGGTTTGGAATACCTCGGGCTACAATGAGCGATCGAGGAACCCATTTTTGCAATAGAATTCTTGATAGCCTATTTGCTAAATTGGGGGTTACCCACAAAGTTTCCACTGCCTAATGGTCAAGTTGAGGTGTCAAATATAGAGATCAAGCACATCTTGGAAAAACTTGTAAAACCTTCCAAGAAAGGCTGGAGTTTAAGACTAGAAGAAGCTTTATGGGCATATAGGACTGCATTCAAGACCCCAACAGGAATGTCACCTTACCACATCATCTATGGCAAATCTTGCCACATTCCTGTGCAACTTGAACACAATGCCTACTAGGCAGTTAAAGCTTGCAATATGGATATGGAATCCTTGGGCATAGGAAGGAAGTTGCAACTACAAGGGTTGGAAGAGATGAGACTAAATGCGTATAAGAATTCTCGTCTCTACAAAGAAAAGACAAGAATGTTTCATGATAAGGGCACTATCAGAAATTTTTTTCAAGTTGGTGACAAGGTGTTACTATTTAGAGCCCGATTCAAATTCAAGCATGGTAAGCTCGACTCTAAGTGGAATGGCCCTTACAAAGTCACCAAACTTCACAAGTTTGGCATGATAGAGCTCATTGATGAAGCAACTGGACAAAATCTCCAAGTCAATGGGTATCTCTTAAAGATATACCATGAGAATTTCAAGCATCCTTAAATCGCAGATTGTCTCAATGGGTATCTCTTAAAGATATACCATGAGAATTTCAAGCATCCTTAAATCGCAGATTGTCTCTTTCCTTCCCTTATCTATTTACATATTTTGAGCTTTAATGCATAAGATAAGTGTGGGGGAAGAACATTCCAGTAATTTAGGTAATTAGTTTAGTTAGTTTAATTCCCCCCTTTGTTGCTTTACTCTTTTCTCGCCACTTTTGTTTTGTTGAATTTTGTTGCATTGGGGACAATGCAATTGTTTAAGTGTGAGGTGTAGAAGTTAAGATTTTTACTTGGTACTTTTTGAGGTTTAGTCCTTAATTCTTCTTTTGTCTTATGCTATGTTGAAATGCTTATGTGTAAATTGTAGTATGTTATGTGGTAGTAGGTATGTGTTAGTTATGAGTAGTTTCTCTTGACCATACCTAGCATGATGATCAAATCCTTTTGCCATCGTTTAGGTATGTAGTAGGTATGTTTTGCTATCTTATGTTGTAAGCAAGTATGTAATTGCTCTTCTAACATTATGTAAGTAATTCATTCACTCTCTTGACATTTTTCTGCTACTCTCTCGACTTCTCTCTTCCCAATTCAACACAAGTATAAGAGCTGCCATCTTACGAGACCTGAAAATCATCAAAACTCAGCAATGGAAGCTGTATGATCATGGTTGCCAATACTGGTTTAGTGTCTTCTGGACCACCAATGTTCAACAAAGAAAATTATCATATATAGGCTATCAAAATGAAGGCCTATTTGAGGGCTCAGAGTTTATGGAGTGTGCTAGAGTCTGATGCAGAACCAACACCTCTTGTAGCAAATACAACTGTAGCTCAAAGGAGGCAGTATGATGAGGAAGTGGCCAAGAAACCTTGGGCACTTACTTGTATCCATTAAGCCGTAAGTGACAGTATTTTCACATGAATAATGGCCTAATGATTCACCTAAGGATGCATGGGAGAAGTTGAAGACAGAGTTTGAAGGGAGTGAAAGGGTAAAGGCTGTCAAACTCCTAACTCATAAAATGGAGTTTGAGATGTTGAAGATGAAGGAGGAAAATTCTGTTAAGGACTACTCTTCTAAGCTTCATGAAGTACAAAACAGAATTAGACACTTGGGAGAGGAGTTTTCATATCAAAAGGTTGTTGAGAAGATGTTGATAAGTGATCCCACCCAAAATCAACCTAACTTTAAGGTGTAAAATAAGAAATTAATTATATAAATATACATGAATTTACACCAATTGGGTTGAATATCTCAACACAAGGAATATAATAGAAATGTGATAAAATCCCCAATAAAAGGCATTAATTCTTGATATTCTTGATTATCCACAAAACATGTTGAATCTTAGATAGGTGCGTTTGATGTTTGTTGAGTGATGTAGGCTTAACAGGGATCAATGGACGAAGATATTCCAAGTGTGGGACCAGAACGAGAGCTGGAACTAGTAGCAAGACAAAAAGAAGGAAGCCAAGACGTACAAGCATGGAGCATTTCGCTATAGCAATTCAAGAGTGACTCGCCACAGCGAGTAAGGACCAATTCGCCATGACGAGCAGAAAAGCACTCGCCACAGCGAGTGAGTGACGACGAGGCACGTGACGCAGGAAAAACTTAATGGTTGAATTTGAGAGATATCCTAGTCATCTAAAGATCTAGATAAGCATTCAAAATAATTCAAATTCAAAAGTCAAATTAGGAATGACTTATATGTGATCTCTTATCTCAATCCTAGTCAAATTGGGATCTTTGGAGCATTATAAATAGAAGTTCCAACAAGTTGAAGAAGAATCTATGTCTTCACAACCATACCTCGTGTTAAGGATATCTTGTGATCATGAGTGGCTAGTTCTTCTTGGATCTTCTAAGAACCGATGTAGGCATGAGCCGGTGGGTTCGAATTAGGAATTAGTTCTTTCATTCGTACTTCTTGTATTCATCCTCCTTGATTAGTATGATTGTGTTTGCCTAGTTTTGTATGTCATTATCTTACTAGATTCATCTGTAACTAAACATGTATCTAGTTACTAGATTCTTCATAACAAATTATTGAGTAATGATTATATGGAATGGTACTTGGAATTCTGAGTTCTTGGAATTCAATATAATTATATTATTCAAATTCATGATCTGTATGCATCTCTTATTGTGATACTATTTGTTGGATTATTTGTTCTTGGTTAGAAGATAATTCTTCTTAATATATCATAAAATCTTAATACATGTTATTGAAGTTCTCGATCGAGGATAACGTTGTTTCATAGATAGGCTTTCGCAATGCATGACTATCTTGAATAGGGTGAAACTCATAATGAAATAATTGATCCTAAATATCTTTAAAATGGCTAGGATTGCTGAAACCATTCTTCTTGGAACCTGTTTAACTAATATTTAGTTGCATTCTTCAACACTTGCTTTCTTGTCTTCAATCTACGAAAATCTGTTTTGCTTGAGATATACTAACTAACTACAGATTGACTAGAGGATTCCGCGAGAGATTCGACCCTTGGGTTGTGCCCTCTGCTACTTCTTTAGGTTTTATTTTATCACGATCATGACGACTTGTCGAAACCCGCTCGAAGCAATTCGAGCGACGATCAACAAGTTTGCCTTTCATGTTTGAGGCCAAAGTTTTTGCTATAGGGGAGTCTTATGATCTAAAAACTCTCATAGTGGCAGAGTTGATTAGCAAGTTGTAGGCTCAGAAGCACAGAACCAAAATGAAGGATGATGAGGTGGTTCAAGGAGCATTTTTTGCAAAGCAAAAAGGAAAACAAGGGTCTGGCAGTTCAAAGAAGGGCTATGTTGACAAAGGAGGGAAAAACAAGAATGGGAAGAACACTGACAAGAAGGAGAAGTTTCAACCTTGTAGCATCTGTCAGAGGGAAATTCACTTGGGGAAGGATTGTTGGTACAAAGGCAAGGGTTCTATCCAGTGTAGATTCTACAAGAAGATGGGACACATAGACAAAAATTATAGAAAGAAGCAAGGGTAGTCTAACCAGTAGCAAGCAGATGTAGTAGAAGATAAAGAAGAGTCTTCAAAATCTCTCTTTATGGTGTCACAAGGCAGTTGTAGTTATGATGGAGTTGTATGGCTAGTTGATAATGGCTGCACTAGTCAAATGTGCAAGGAGGACAAAGTATGTTGTGATCTAGACAAGTCTGTGCAGATCAAAGTGACACTTGGGAATGGTGAAGTGATGCAGTCTCAAGGGAAAGGTTTTGTAACAGTCTCGACTAGACAATGTACTAAAACCATTCATAATGTCCTCTATGTACTTGGTCTTGTACAAAATTTACTTAGTGTTGCACAAATGATCTCAAATGGTTACGCTATTGTCTTCAATAAAAGAATGTTTCTCATATATGATTTAGAAGGGAAGCTTTTAGAAGAAGTTGAAATGGTTAACAAGACTTTTCCTCTGATGTAGAACAAGTGTTATGATGTTGTGTTTCATGTGGTTCATGACGAGTTAGTTCTGTGGCGCAGAGAATTTTGTCATTTTAATTTTGGTGCCTTGAAGTTAATGAGCAGATATGGATACACCAAGGATTTGCCACACATCAATGATGATGAAGAGGTGTGTAGAACATGTTGCCTAGAAAAAATGCTGATCGCACCCAAAATCAACCTAACTTTAGTGTGCTAAAGAGCATAAATTATAGATAAAAACATATAATTTTGCACCAAAAATGTTGAATATTTTGACATAAGGAGTAGAGTAAAAAATGCAATAAAATGTCCATAAAATACACTATTTATTGATATTCTTGATTATCCGCAAAACCCATGGAATATTGAATAGGTGCGTTTGATGTTTATTTACTACTACAGACTTAGCAGGGATCAATGGGAAGACATAGTCCAAGTATAGGACCTGGATCCAAAGCAAGAACTCGTAGCAAGGCCTAAAAAGGAAGCAACTCAATAAAAGAACAGAGTACTCACCACAGCAAGTAGAAGACCACTCGCTATAGCGAGTAGAATAGCTTGCCATAGTGAAAAATCTAGTAGGTCACTGTGGCGAGCCAAATGTTGGCCACAGTGAGTTGTGTAGCATGGCAAGCCTGTTGACATGGCAGCAACCTTAAGAGCGAATTTAATGAGGACCCCAGTCATCAAAGGAGTTGGAGATGCTTTTAAATTGGTTTGAATTCAAATATTAAATTCCATACCAAGTAATAGTTATCTCCATCCTATTCCTAATCAAATTGGAGGTCCTAGAGAAATAAAAATAGGCGTCTGACAAAGTTGGAAAGGCATTCAGTGATTCCCACATATTAGTCTAGATTAGGGTAGAGAGAATATGAGCGGCTAAGTTCTTCTTGGGTTTCCAAGAAGAACTAGCATAGGCATGAGCCGATGGCCCTTCATTAGGGTTTATTAACTTCATTTTGCGTTTGTATTTATCCTTTTTGAGTTTATAATTGTATTTGCTATGTTTCATATGCCAGTATCTTGCTACATTCAACCATGAACGAACGTGTACAAAGATGCTAGATTCCTCATAAAGAATTAGTAAAGACTTGATTTATATTAAAAGGTATTTAGGCCTTCTGGTTTCCGGAATTCAATAAAACTCTATTCTTTGGGTTCTTGATTGATTGTTTCTCTTATTGCGATAATATTAGATTAAATTGATTGACCGGTCGGGCATTACTTTGTTTAATTATATCATAAAATCTCTTGATGCATGTTGTTGATGTTCTCGGTCGGGGATAACATGAATATTTAGATACGCTTTCGTAATACATGACTTTCAAGAATAGGATAAATTTCGAATGGATTAATTATACCTTAATATTTTCTGATTGTCTATGATTATTGAGTTCTATTCTTCTTGGAATCCTGCTTCATATTATATTCAACCCTTTAAACCATTAACTCCTTAATCATTCTACAAATACCTGCTGAATTTAGACTTAACATATTGTAGGATTAACACGAAGATTCCGCGAGAGATTCGACCCATGTGTTGGCCCTGTGCTACTCTGAGGTTTTATTTTATCACAATCATGACGACTAGTTGGAACCTCCATTCGGAGTAATTTGAATTTGTGAGCGCGATCAAATTGTCGTCGTTGCTAGGGAATCATTGATTGATCCTAAAGTTGGTTATGTATCTTCAACAGGTAGGTACTCGCTTTTAATTTTTCTTTCAAATTTGAATTCAAGTTTTTCATCCTTTTTCTTTTATATATACATATACATATATATATATATATCTGTGTGTGTGTGTGTGTGTGTGTGTGTGTGTGTGTGTGTGTTTCCCTCTCTCTTTTTAATTTCCTTTCTTTTTCTTTTTTTCTCTATTTAAAAAATTATTTAATTCTTACAATTTTATTTTTTTTTTAGTTTTTTCTTCCTTCGTCTTTTATTTTTTAAAAAAAAATTTAGGTTTAAAAATTTTTCTTTTCAAGTAATGATAAAAATCTATGGATAGGTATTTCCACCCTATTCCGGAATATGAAAGTGGTTACTATCCCTATTATTATGAAAGAGTTCCAACCATGCACCAGCAAGGGTCCGAACATCTAATGGATAATCTTAACGAAATTAAACAACTATTTCTCGAAGGATTTGCGGATATATCTGTTAAACTCAAAGAGAACCGAGCTAAAGTGGATAGGCGAGTTGCATGCTTTGTGGGAAAACGCAAACTCACGCTTCTCTGGTCTAAGCGAACAACAAAGACAATTAGAAGAGAAGGAGGCTTGTCTTGAAACAGAAATCATGCAACTCGCCTATTCCATAAATGTCACAATATACATTAAAAACATAGAAGATAAAGGTGTTATGTTTTCAATTAACTCGCCTCCTCCTAGCGTAAAAAGAAAATCCTAAGGTTTAAGCATCAGAAAGAGGAGGAGACCAAGCAAATTGAAAAAACACCATGTGGTGAGACTACCATAGAAGGAAACCTGGAGGCAAAGGATTGTCCACCTGTGCTAGCCATTCCTTCATTCGAAAAGAAAATAGAACAACCTGAGATCCAAAAAGAAACACCCATTGCCCCTTCCTTAGAAATTAATATTCCCTCTTTTACCCATAAGACAAATCATGTTTGTGATATAGGTATAGAGGATAGAAGCCCTAAAATTGAAACCATCTTAGATCAAGGTGAAGTAGATTTAGCAATAAGGATGAAGGGCAAGATAAACATAGAGAGGGGAATATTGAATGTTCATCAAAAAGCAAGTTTCTCCTACTATTTCGAATATTCAAGGAGAACTTGCGCATTGGCAAGTCGAAGGGGAATACTAAAACTTCCCAAAATAGCAGGTTCCCCATAATTTATAAAATATTCAAAAAGAACCTGCGACTTGGAAAGGTAAAAGGGAACACTGAAATTTCCCTAGAGCGTAGTGTAACTACGGAATATTCCCCCTAAGGACACGTGGCACTAGGCTTCTAGAAAGGCTGCAGGAGCTGACACCAGTGACACGTGGCACCACACATTCACCTCCTACATGGCCGGTACCCACGTTTCCCCTCTTAAGCTCCCATCCAAGAGATGTGGGAACCCTTCCAACATTGTTGGACGACCCACGTCGAGCAGGAATGTGGGTCGACCACGTCCTCCTACACACTTGGTATAAAAAGGCCCTCACCCGAGGGACTCAAGAGACATCAAGACAGACAGACCAGAAAATACACAGAATTAGGACTTAACCTTCCAAGCACGATACACCTCCTGGTTAATCTTAGAGCTTGGCCCACCGCATCCCAAGCTCCACCATCAACCACCATATCTCCGCCACGGAGATCTCCATCAGCAAAGCTTCTAACAGCTCAGAGAGACCCTTGCTCTACCCCAACCTAAGGCAACCTTCTACGAGTGGCTCGCTCGCCCGAAGTACCTTACACATGTCCTAGCTGCACACGGCCACCTACAGGTAATTACCTTGCCTCACGGCTCCTACGAACGTCAACACAGCGAACTACGTGGAATTTGATCCCTTCCTAAGGGTACATAGGAACCTAGTTTCTCACCTAAGGACAAGTCCCCCAAGGTTACGACCCCTTACGGTCCTTATTTTCATTACAAATTGTTTAAACCAAAAATGACAGTTACATAGGCGCCCACCGCGGTCTTTCTCAGACCACAATGCCTTGCGCACTCTGCCGCTAAACGGTATTTCTTTTTTTGGGGAGTGGGAGTATCTGCCTAACACTCAGAAACCCATATTCTAAATTTTACCTACAGGAAAATTTGGAAATGACCGACTCAAATGATCCTACGGCCAGGACCGATGCAAGCGCTCCAAGGCGCAGCACAAGGAATAGGCAGGGAACGATTGAAGTCACCACAACGGAAGCAGGTGGCTCAAACGCGACCCAACCATAGAACGTCTCGAGGGCACAAGTGACTGTCACGGAGACCATTGTCCAAACGCCAGCAACAAACGAGGAAGCATGCACCCAACATCCCTATGGCATGCCGCATAACCCATGCCCTCCAGCTAGCAACCAAGAACTAACAGAACCAGCGAGGATCTTGCGTGAGATGGAGCTAGCTCAACTCGAGGCAAAGATAGCAGCCATACATCAACAACAGTGGCAAGAGGATAGAAACCACCCTCAAGCAAATACGGGCATCCAAATGCCAGTAGCACCGTACGACACACCCACGGGCCCTTCCAACGGCTCTACCGGCCTACCCGCAATACAATTCAGAACCCTACCAATGGAATTTCCACGGCTATCACTAACAGCACCAGCTCCGCCGCCATCAATCCCACCTGGACCAACGATGGTCGCCGGACAAGCAGTATGCCCGCCCACGAAGTACCCGCGACCACCTGTACCAAACTACCCGCCAGGTTCTTATCTGCATATGCCTTAGGCTAAAGCCTACAACCTGTACGCCCTCTATAGCGCTCACTCAGGACAATATCATTGGCCCGGCTTCGACTTCCAAGGGAAAGGGAGGCACCCCTTCACCCAGCAAGTCATGAACGAACATGTGCCTATGGGTTTCAAAATGCCCTTCCATATAGAACTTTATGGTGGAGAGACTGATCCACGGGACCACATCAATACTTTCAACTTAGCTATGTCGATACTCGGCATGACAAATAGCCAGCAGTGCAGAATCTTCTCAACCTTGAAGGAAGCGGCTATAAGATGGTTTTCACTACTACCCACGAACTCGATCCATAGCTTTAAGAAGTTGGCACAAAAGTTCCTTACTCAGTTCGCCAGCAGTAAAGAATACCAGAAGAATGAGGATTTCTTCATCGGCTTCCACCAGGAACATGGGGAAACTCTACAAGCCTTCTTAACCCACTTCACTAAGCTCTCGCTCGCTTACCGCCACGACCTCGAACACCTCCCAGAGGACACTTCATCAACTACACCCCCTCAACAAATCACATGTCGTGTTCCTTGAGGAAATTTATCATTCAGACATGCTCAATTTCCCCCCACAGATCAAGAGGCGGAAGACTGGGAAACCAGTGGAGAAATCCAAGTATTGCCAATTCCAAAAGGACTATGGGCATGAGACTAACGACTGCATCCACTTGAAAGATCAGATCGAGGATCTGGATAGCTGGGCAGGTACATTAAGGAGGAAGGTAGAGCCAATACGAAACGCCCCAGAGACACCAAAGACCAAGCACCTACCCACAGGGTTATCAGCGTCATCGTAGGTGGATTACAGAAGGGAACCAATTCACAACCGCAAAACAAGAAAAGGGTAAAACGCTCCATACTCGCCCTCGACTATGTCCTAAAACATAGGAAAAGAGATTAACCAAAAGGAGACCCCCTCACGTTCGACCTCACGAACCTCGAAGGGCCGGTTCACGACGACCTAATGGTAGTGACCGCGGTCATTGCCAACTATGAAGTCAAGCGAGTCTTAATAGACAAAGGATCCTTGGGGGATGTTCTTTATTTTGACACTTTTAAGAATCTCAGGTTAAACGGGGCCAACATGAAGCCCTTTCTTGGCACGCTCATAGGGTTTTCCGGAACTCAAGTTCCTGTAGAAGGAATCATTTCAGCCCGGATAACTATGGGCACTCTACAAAAGGTAGGAAGCCTTGACGTGGATTTCATCATCGTCTCAGCATCTTCGGCGTACAATGCCATCCTCGGGTGACCGTCCTTGAACAAACTCAAAGTTATAGTGTCCACCGCACAGCTTACTATGAAATTCCTGACAGCACACGAGGTCGGTGAAATCATGGCGGACCAGAAACCAACGCGAGCCTGCTACGCGACAAGTGTAACCAAGACCCTTAAGGTCACCCGCCCTGGTCCCAAGGAATCTCATGAGGAACCCTCCAAGGGCAAAGAGTCAGGAGCGAGTCCACAAGTTCGCCTGCCTAGACCAAGCCTCTGTCTAATCTCTGAACGAACTTTGCACGCCCAAGATACCTCGGATTAATTTTTGCATATCTTCGTTTATTTCAAGTTAGGAATTACTCTATTCAGCCTTACTAAGGCTATTCGAATGTAATCATTTTGTTTACCTTTAATCGAAGCTTTCCTTCTGAAAAGACAATGGCCTATACCGAAAATATCCGCAAAGTCAAACTCGCAAAATATCCCAAGGATGGGCATAGGGCCGACCGCCCGACGAAAAAGCTTAAAAGCTACCAAGGCCAAGCTAAGATTCCCCCAACGTGCAGCTAAAAAGGCTCTCGAGCGTGAAAACATGAAACGAACGTTCACGTAAAAACACGTTAGCAAAAATATACGATCGTCTTGATCACATGGTACACATGCAGAAATCTTTTACCAAGAAGTAGAAAGACGACCAAATCAAAAAGACTATACTCACACAAGACCTTTTTGCCTAGAAGTAAAAAGAGAGAGAGTTCAAAAAATAACATTAATTCTCATTAATGTAACAAAAGGGGAAGGCGTCTGCCTATTAAAAGGAACAAAAACCCTACAGATACCTACTCTTGGGAATTCCCAAGATCCATATCAGCTGCGGCCTCCACAGGCTTGACATCACTAGCATTTCCTGGCGGCCTCCTCTAGACAACTTTGACCAACTGTTCAAAAGTAGCTTCAATCTCTGGAACACGCCCACCGACAATGGAAAGTACCCAATGGTCCAGCGGCCGATCAGACAATTGGCGGAGATAGTCAAAATTTAAAGGAGGATCAGTCTTCAGCCGACCTCTAAGTTCACCATCAAGAAGCTCCAGGGAAGGATGCAGGGAAGCCATCCACTCAGCAGGGAACCTCTCTCCACGAAGACACTCGAGCTGCTCGACCGCTAGCAGCATCCCATACATCATCTGCGCCAGCAACTCTCCCTGATGGTCAGCAACATAGACTACCCTGCTCTCAGCCCCTAGCCAGCTCGTAAGATTGTCGCTGGCGCGAGCCTCGGAATTCTTCAAAGCCTCACGCAGAGAGTGCAATTCATGTCGGCGCTTCTCCGCGTCCTCCCGACGGATGGCAAGCTCCTTGCGAGTCTTCTCCAACTCCGATTGCAGAAGCTTAACCTCAGAAGGATGAGCACTCTCAGCTTTAAGGCGAGCCACCTCATGAGTCTAGGACCTTATCTCACAACCTTGGTCCTCACACTCCATCTCCTTCGCAGACAGTTGTCCGCTCACATCTTCCAAACTCTTATGGGCAGCCTCTAGAGCTAAACCTCTAGAGGCCAGGAATCCGGGAAGCTGGTCCCGGTGAAGACGGACATCATGCTGCACAAAACGGAAAATGTCAGCAACCCAAAGAAATAACCTTAAGGAAAAAACGAATAAGGGAGAAAACGCTTACTACTTGCTTCTCCCACGCAGTTCCAGCCTAATGGAAGTCGGCCAAGGCCTTGGAAACACTACCAAAGGCACGAATAGAAATATTCAAGGGATTGGTGTCCATCCCCCTAGCACCTCTCTCGCCCATGTCCACAGGAAAGCGCCTGCCTAAAGCTGCCAGGTCAAAGGAGGCTCCCCCTCTGGCAGCTTAACAGGCTCAAACGGGTCAACATCTGACCCTGAAGAAATATCCTCAGTGGCAGTTGCTTGACTCACCACTACATTCCCTCCAACAGCGAGGGTCCCGGCTTCTTCAGCCGATTCACTAGCTCTGGCCCCTCCATTTGGAGCCTCCGCCATTATCTCATCTGCAGTGGCCTTTCCCCCCGCAGAATGGTAACTCACAAGTTTCTCGACTGTCCGCTCAACCCGAGATTTCTTGCTCACAAGCTCATCAGCACCTCCAGCAGAATCCGAAGTCACGGAGTGAGACAACAAAACCACCTTCATAGGTGATTGACGAATAGGCAAAAGAGGAGTCAAAGTACTCCCCCAGCGAAGCCACCGCCCTAGCATCTGCCGTATCCATTTTCTGATGAGAAACCTGAGATGAAGGTCTCAAAACTGCGCCAGATGGCTTCTTGAACCCCCCCTTCTTTATTCTTGGGTCCCCTACAATCACAACCTCCTTTTTATCTCTCCCCTCGGAGCCTTCGTCATCTCCTCTCCCATCTTTCCTCCTCATTTTCCCTTTGAGATCCTCTTGGCGACGCACCTTGTCAGGAGACGACGGAGTATGCCTTCGGACATCTTTTCCACTACCACCAAAAATTCCAGCAGAAGATCCGGTGATTCTCCCTCGACCAGGGGAAAGATCCTACCCAAACTTCTTACCCTTACTCTGGCTGCTATCCCGAGTACGGCTAAGAGGATGAGGTGGAGGAGGGGATAGATCCCCCAAATCATTGAAGTCGAAAGGAAAAAGACTGTCGTCATCACCAGCTATGATGAAGCTTTGCTTTACAGAGGAGAATGAAAATTTTTTCAGAGGAGAAAGGTGCGAGAACCAGGGATACAAAAACCAGAGAAAAAGATCTGATGAAATAGAAAAGGATGAAACGGAGAAATCGTCGAAGACGAAGAAGGTAAAACAACAAACTTCCAAATGCAGGGTATTTATAAGAAGCAAAAAGGTGCGACGATTCAAAAAACTCTACCTCCCTCGAATCCCACAATGGATAAATCATCATCAAATGCACTCTCAGACCCATCAGCCGAAAACCGAAGGAATATACACCGGAAAGCCCTCAGAAACCCAAGAGTCACTCGAAGAGACCAAATGGCCTTTATAGAAAAGCCATAACCAAGGCTAATGATGGCAACCCTCAGAAACGCACATTCCTTAAAAGCAGAAAAACGGCTGCAAGTCACCCGAAACTTCGAAAACTAGTCAGGCCACGACACGTGGTGACAACAGCAGCCTGTTTCTCCAAAAGGTAGCCCTTCACAAAGTCCCCTCCGGCCACAGCCAGCGGACGAACCTATTCAGGAAAAGACGTTCCAAATTACCAAAATATCCCTGGCCTTTGGGTTTCCTCCGCACACCTCCAGAGGGTACCCTCAGAAATTCCTCTCTATGCAATGATGACTTCTACTCGGAAAGACGCGTACCTTTCTACAGAGACGGCTCAAGAAACTTACTGACGAAGCCAAGCTGTCAGCCACCCAGATCAATATGCGTGGCATCCTTGACATCCCTACTCTTTCAAAGGAAATCAAAAAGAGGCAAGCGAAACCGTTTCAACCAGACGACCGACCAAGATGGCCAAACCAACTTGCGGACAGGCTTGTTTGGCTAAAGACAGCTAGTGGGAAATGTTCCTTAGAGTAGCTTGCTGAAAAAACATACGTCCACGGGCTCCCGGCACCCGTAGACTTTGGGGACTTATGTAACTACGGAATATTCTCCCTAAGGACACGTGGCACTAGGCTTCTTGAAGGGCTATAGGAGCTCACACCAGTGACACGTGGCACCACACATTCACCTCCTACGTGCTCGGTACCCACGTTTCCCTTCTTAAGCTCGCGTCCAAGAGATGTGGGAAGCCTTCCAACATCATGGGATGACCCACATCGAGCAGGAACGTGGGTCGACCACGTCTCCCACACACTTGGTATAAAAAGGCCCTCACCCGGGGGACTCAAGAGACATCAAGACAGACCAAAAAATACACAGAAGTAGGACTTAACCTTCCAAGCACGATACACCTCCTGGTTAATCTTAGAGCTTGGCCCACCGCATCCCAAGCTCCACCATCAACCACCATATCTCCGCCCCAGAGATCTCCATCAGCAAAGCTTCTAATAGCTCAAGAGACCCTTGCTCTCCCCCAACCTAAGGCAACCTCCTATGAGTGGCTCGCCCGCCAGGAGTACCTTACACACGTCCTAGTCGCACACGGCCACCTACAGTTAATTACCTTGCCTCACGGCTCCTACGGACGCCAACACAACGAACTACGTGGACTTTGATCCCGTCCTAAGGGTACGTAGGCACCTAGGTTCTCACCTAAGGACAAGTCCCCAAGCTTACGACACCTTGCGGTAAGGTACCCACTACCGCTCTGACTTTTCAAAGAGAATATGATACCGGATTAACCATCTCGCTGCTTCTTTCATCACCTTATCCTTAATTTTGGTAGTCCTCTAAGACAAGTGTAGGGGAGAAAACCTCCCAGTAGTAGTAATTTTTAAATTTTGTTAGTTTTTCGACTGAGTCTTTTGTTTCTTTTTATTTTTATTTTTAATCTGAATAACTATGTATAACTGAATGATGAATGCTGTCTAACTGAATGCTACTGATGGCCAATATTTTGAATTGCTATGAATATTTTTATATGCAGGTGTCCAACCCCTAAAACAGAAATAATCATGTAAAGGAAAGGGGTGGATAAAATACCCCCTACACCTAAACATAGAATGCTTGATACTAAGTGTGGGAGGAAAACCATAAAAACAATTAATAATTATTTGTTAATAGTTTTGGTTCTCCTGAATGCATGCACAGGTAGCAATAGAAAAATACGAGTAAATAGGGACACCAGTCATTTTTCAGTCATAGTCTTTCAGGGCAAGGTAAGTATTTCTTTCCCCAAATTATCCGGTCTATTGTGGGTAAAAATATTAACTGTTAAATAAGTGGTGGGGGAAAGAATATCTTACCATAAAAATTTTGTTTAAAAGTTCTACAATTCGATAATTTTGTGTACTTGTGTTTTTGTCCAAATTTCCTTTTTGATCGATTTTATTTTTGAAAATTTTGAATTTTTAAACCCTATCACTGAGCCATAGATATTTCACGCCGCAATATCTCTATTTAATGCATATTCTTATGTCTGTTGCATTTGCCTTGCTTTAGCTAAGTACCCTTCCGTCTTAAAACTTCTTGTCCTTGAAGCATTGAGGACAATGCTTGTTTTAAGTGTGTGTGTGGGGGGGGGAATCTCTCCGTGATTAGAAATTTTTTAGACTTCATGGTCCCTGCTAATTATTTAATTCCGGAATTTGGGTAAATTTAAAAAAATTGAAATAAATAAATATCTTAGGAATCAAACCTATCATGTAGCAGTTAGGAAATTTTCAAAAAATTAACTAATATGCTTTTCTTAGAAGATATTTTTCAAAAATCAATGAACCTCATTTAAGGCTTTCCAAATTGAACTTAGGAAATTTAGAACTAGAAAGTTCTTGATTTAGTAAGACTTTTAGGGTGTTAACCCAACTAGAAATTCTCTTATACCACGTAGGATATTCTTTTTTGCTTGAGCGAATTAACACATGCATGAGAGAGTTGGAAGGATTATTTAAAGACCAATATGAGTGACCTAACCCTGTTGCAAGGATAAGCCTCAAACACTTATCTATACATATATCCATTGAGTGTTTAACTGCTTAACTCGTTTTCTTCTAGAACGTGCAGTGGGTTTTAATTGAGGTTGACTAGCACACAAAGACCTGCGAAGATTGAGCCATTCGCATCTTGTACCAAGTGCCCAAACACAAGCCTATATATATATATATGCATATGTATATGCATACTCCTATCACCCTCTTTTGAGCCTTACATAAGTAGATTCTCTAAAGCGTAATTTATTATAATTGATCTTGAATGCTATAGATTTAGATCTTCTTTATCTAGGAGTACAAAGGTTTAAGTGTGGGGGATTTGATCGCACCCAAAATCAACCTAACTTTAGTGTGCTAAATAGCATAAATTATAGATAAAAAAATATGATTTTGCACCAAAAAGGTTGAATTTTTTGACATAAGGAGTAGAGCCAAAAATGAGATAAAATGCCCATAAAATGCACTATTTATTGATATTCTTGATTATCTAGAAAACCCATAGAATATTGGATAGCTGCGTTTGATGTTTACTGAGTACTGCAGACTTAACAGGGATCAATGGGAAGAGATACTCCAAGTATAGGAACCAGATCCAAAGAAAGAACTCTTAGCAAGGCCTAGAAAAGAAGCAACTCAAGAAAGGAACAAAGTACTCGCCACAGCAAGTAGAAGACCACTCACTGAATAGCTCGCCACAGCGAATGATCAAGCAGCTCGCTATGGCGAGCCAAATGTTGGCCACAGCGAGTTGTTCAGCATGGCAAGGCTGTTGACGTGGCAGCAACCTTTGAGGGAATTTCATGAGGATCCTACTTATCAAAGGAGTTGGAGATGCTTTTAAATTGGTTTGAATTCAAATATTAAATTCATACCAATTAATAGTTATCTCCATCATATTCCTAATCAAATTGGAGGTCCCGAAGCAATATAAATAGGTGTCTCACAAAGTTGGAAAGGCATTCAGTGATTCCCACATATTAGTATAGATTAGGGTAGAGAGAATATGGGCAGCTAAGTTCTTCTTGGGTTTCCAATAAGAACTAGCACATGCATGAACAGATGGCTCTTCATTAGGGTTTATTAATTTCATTTTGTGTTTGTATTTATCCCTTCTGAGATTATGATTGTATGTCATTATCTTGCTACATTCAACCATGAACGAACGTGTACAAAGATGCTAGACTCCTCATAACGAATTAGTAAAGACTTGATTTATATGAAAATGTACTTAGGTCTTCTGGTTTCTAGAATTCAATACAATTCTATTCTTTTGGTTCTTGATTGCTTGTTTCTCTTATTGCAATAATATTAGATCAAATTGATTGACCTAGTCGGGCATTAGTTTGTTTAATAGTATCATAAAATCTCTTGATGCATGTTGTTGATGTTTTAGGTCGGGGATAACATGAATATTCAGATAGGCTTTCGTAATACATGACTTTCATGAATAGGATAAATTTCAAATGAATTAATTATACCTGAATATTTTCTGATTGGCTATGATTGCTGGGTTCTATTCTTCTTGGAATCCTGCTTCATATTATATTCAACTCTTTAAACCATTAACTCCCTACTCATTCTGCAAATACCTGCTGGTTTAGACACTAACCAATTGTAGGATTAACACGAAGATTTCACGAGAGATTCGACCCTTGGGTTGGCCATGTGTTACTCTAAGGTTTTATTTGATCACAACCGTGATGACCAATTGGAACCTCGATTCGGAGTAATTCAAATTCGTGAGCATGATCAAATGCATAGGAAGGGTTTTCCTCAATTTTTTTGTTGCAGAGCTAAGTCCAAGCTGGAATTGGTGTTCACATATATCTGTGGCCCTATGAACACCAAGTCTCTGAAGAATAGTGTATATTTTTTGTTGTTCATTGATGACTACACCAAAAGGACTTGGGCATATTTTTTAAGCAAGAAGAGCCAAACTCTGTGCATTTTCAAAGAATTCAACGCTATGGTGAAATTGCAAGGTGGGTGCAAAATCAAGGCCTTGAGATCAGACAATGGTGGTGAATTTACCTCAAATGAGTTTAAAGCCTTTTGTAAAGGTAGTGGAATTATTCACCAATTGACAGTTTCTTACTCTCCACGGCAAAATGAAGTTTGCTAAAGGAAAAATAAGACATATGTTGAAATGGCCAAGAGTCTTCTAAGTGAAAAGAAGTTGCCTTGGAAATTATGGGCAGAGGCAGTGAATACTTCAGTTTACTTCTTGAATCAATTGTCAACTAAAGGCAATTGCTAACATGACACCCATTGAAGCATGGAGTGGGATAAAGCCTTCCACTCAACACTTGAAGATTTTTTGTTGTGTTTGTTATGTCCCTATACCTTATATTAGGAGGAGTAAACTAAGTTAGAAGGCTCAGTTAAAAATCTTTTTGGGGTATGCAGTAACCTCAAAAGGATATAGAATATATGTTGAGGAGGAAAAATGATTTGTCATAAGTAGGGATGTGGTGTTTGAGGAGGATGCCTCCTAGAATTAGGAGAAGAATCAACCAGAAAAGGAGGGCTCAACTCAAGTCCTTCACCTAATTGGAGATTCTTTACAACAAAGTTTGGAAGGTCAAGCTACAGAAAATTCAGAAGAAAGGGAAGCAGATTCTGAGCATGGAATTGAGTCTCCTCCAGACTCAATTGTCTTGAAATACAAATCCTTGGCTGATGTGTATGAAAGTTGTAATCTAGTGATACTAAAGCATCAAACCTATGCAAAAGCAGCTTCTTATACAGAATGGAACAGGGCCATGGAAGAAGAAATTCAAGCAATTGAGAGGAATGGTACTTGGGAACTTGTGGAAAGGCCTAAATCTAGGAATGCTATTGGTCTAAAATGGGTGTTTAAAACCAAACTGAATCCGAATGGGTCTGTTTTCAAACATAAGGCAAGGCTGGTTGTGAAGGATTTCTCTCAGCTTCCAGGTGTGGATTATGGAGACATCTTTGCTGCTGTTGCTAGACTTGAAATTATAAGGCTGGTTCTGGCCTTGGTAGCTAAAAAAGATGGGATATTCATCATCTTGATGTCAAGTTTGCATTCCTAATTGGGAAATTGGAGGAAGAAATCTTTGTTGAATAGCCAGAGGTTTTACTATTTATAGGAAAGAAAATCATGTATATAAGTTATGCAAAGCCTTGTATGGCTTGAAGCAAGCTCTAAGAGCTTGGTATAGCAAAATAGATGCTCATCTCATTGGCTGCAAGTTTGAGAGAAGCTGCAGTGAGTCTAGTTTGTACGTGAAAAGAATTGGTAGAAAGCATTTAATAGTGTTCTTATATGTTGATGACCTTCTTATAACTGGAGAAAATACAGGTATGCTCAAAGACTTCAAGAAGGAAATGGAAGGAACTTTTTGACAAGACTGGTCTTGGCAAAATGACTTATTTTCTTGGGATGGAAGTTTTCCAATGTAACATGGGTATTTTTCTATCTCAAAAGAAATTTGCCACTAGTTTGTTGAGAAGATTCAAAATGGAGCATTGTAAGTCAGTTTCTACTCCTTTAATTCCTAATCTCAAGGTTTCTAAGACTTAGACGGGTAAAGAAACCGATGGAACCATGTACAGAAGCTTCAATGGAAGCTTGCTCTACCTCACTGCTACATGACCAAATTTGATGTTCACAGCAAGTTTACTGTCTAGGTATATGCAAAATCCTGGGGAAACTCACATGGGAGTAGCAAGGCATGTTCTGAGGTATATCAAAGGAACAAAGGATTATGGAATTTGGTATATTGCTTTGTGATGATGGCAATATTCTCATAGGTTACTCAGACAGTGATTGGGGTGGATGTGTTGATGATTGCAAAAGCACTTCGGGCTACTTATTCTTATCGGGGTCAAATGCTTTCTCCTGGATGACAAAAAACAATAAGTAGTAGCTCAATCTACAGTAGAGGTAGAGTATGTTGCACTTGCAGCTGTAGTAAACCAAGCTGTGTGGTTAAGGAAGGTTTTAGCTTATGTAAATGCTGAACAAAAAGAAGCTACTATTCTCTTTGTTGACAACAAGTCAGCCATTTCTATGGCTCACAATCCAGTCCTTCGTGGGAAACACATTAATATCAAGTTTCATGCAGTAAGAGAGGCAGAGAAGAATGGAGAAGTGAAGATACAACATTGCACCACGAATGATCAACTAGCTGACATCTTCACCAAGCCATTGCCAAGGAGGAAATTCAATGTTTTAAGAGTAGCTCTAGGAGTCTCAAGTAAAAATCTTAAGGAGGAAATGTAGAAGTTAAGATTTTTACTTGGTACTTTTTGACTTTTAGTCCTTAATTCTTCTTTTGTCTTATGCTATGTTGAAATGCTTATGTGTAAGTTACAGTGTGTTATGTGGTAGTAGGTATATGTTAGTTATGAGTAGTTTCTCTTGACCATACCTAGCATGATGATCAAATCCTTTATACCATATGTTTAGGTATGCAGTAGGTATGTTTTGCTATCTTGTGTTGTAAGCAAGTATGTAATCACTCTTCTAACATTATGTAAGTAATTCATTCACTCTCTTAACAATTTTTTGTTACTCTCTCGATTTCTCTCTTCCCAATCTAACATGGGGGAAGGGATTTTGTTGTGAAGATTTTACTGCATGTTCTTTTTGGTGGTTCAAGTGGTCAAAGGAAGTGAAGCCACATTTGAAATTTTGCATCTCTTTGCTTTGAAAGTGCACTTTTCTAGTTTACATTAAAGTGTTTGAGAGTTATACATGTTCTAAGTTGATTGCGATGGTTTGATTGATTGTTATTCTTGGAGTTAGTATTTGGAATGGATGAATTGTTGTATTGTGATTGGTCTAGTATTCACTTAATTGATGTGAATGAACTTATGAGAAATAACCTTTGTTGGAAGGGTTTTTGAGCCTATCTTTCATTTTTTTTTTCTCATTGAGTGTTGTCCACCTACTCTAATGAATATCTAGAACTTGTTTGAATTATTTTTCAAAATAGCATTTGCATTTAGATGACTGAAGATGAAAGGGGCATTCATTTCTCATAGCCATTTATCCAAACACTCACCATTAATGATTAATCCTTTGTCAACCCCCATTGTGCCATTCACTTTCTTAAATTCATATATTTTAACAAGTTAAGCATGTGCATTTCATTGAATTTCTCATAGCACCTTATTTTGTCAAGCTTGATTTACTAATATTATTATACACATGAGAATGGAGTGTCATGTTTACCTTGCAAAAAAAATCAAAAGCAAAAAGAAAAAAAGAAAAGAAAACTGATTTAGAAAAAAAAATAATGATAAGGGACACTTCCATTTGATTTTTATGGTAAACAACCATGTTATAATGGAATCTCTTTAGTTTATTGAATTGGTGCTAGGTTTAGTTCTCTTAAATCATTTTGCATGCTTAAAGTTTGTTGGTTTTCATATCCATTCCATGTGTCCATCTTCCATCATTACAACCCTGTTAAGCCCCCTTGATTCATGAGTCTAGTTGCTACCTAGTGGTGGAGAAAGTAGAATTTTTACAAGCTTATGGTAGATCTTAGTTTAGGTGGATTTGAGCGAAAGGACCCATATTTGTGAGATGAGAGAAACACTTTGATCCTTGAGTGTTCTCTTTTGTTCATTCCCATCATTTCATGTGCTTACTTGGGTTAATCTTTTGCATTCTCATCAATTCATGTTCATTCTATAACTATGCAAGGTTGAGGATAAATTTGATTGAGTTGTTGCATTCTTGTTTCAGAACATGTTTAGTTGCTCATTTATTTTAATGTTATTCTTGGATTGTTTGCACTTGGTAGTTTTTGCCCAAGAGTGCAAAACTTCAAGTGTAGATGAATTTGATAAGTCCCTATTTCATATAATATTTTCTATCTTATGTTAGAGTTCTTATTATATTTTATTGGGCTTAATTGCATTAATTATGATAAATTTGGTTAAAGAGTAATTACATGAAAATAATATTAAAAAGGGTTAAATTGTTATGTTTTTGTGATTGCTTTTTAATTAAAATATTTTGGGATGATTATTTTGTATTGGGCTTACTAACTTTGTAGGTTATAAAAAAAAGATTGAAGAAAAAAAGAAGAAAGGAATTCAATAAAAAAAAAGTAAAAGCCCAAGTAAAGCCCAACATCCAATCTATGATCCAACCCATTGAACCCAAGATCCAAATCGAAATCCAATTTTTGCCATTTTGCCAAGGCTATCACGCCACTTTGAAAGAAAATGGAGGGAGGTCGCGAATTACCCCATCGTATTAGGTTAAGTCTCTTTTCACTTTTGGTCACATATTGGATAGGCGGCAATTTTCCCCAAATTTTCTCTTCCGCTGTCTTCGACACCTCACACCGAGAGACCCAGTTTTTTCATTCTTCATCACCCCATTCACGCCTTTTCCCTTCAATCTCCTTTCAAAATCCCACTTCTCCTCCACACCACACCCCACTCTCTCAATCCTTCATCACTCCTTCATCATCATTTCTATCACACTTCCTCACAAATTTCTTTCTCTGTTTTGACGCCACCTCACCACCATCGTCCTCACATTTCCATTTCCTGCAACATGTTAAAGAGTGAAGGACATTGTATCAATGTGTGGCTGGATCCCCTTGCTTCTTGGAGGTGGAGTTAGAGCTTGAGTTCATATTCTACAAAGGGGAGTTATTTTATCTCCATACCTAATTTTAAATTGTATATTTGATTCTAGTTCTAGGATTATCTTTATGCAATTTAGAATCTTAGATTTATGGGTACATTGTCTATGTGTGTTGAGTAATTGTGAATTAAATTGGTTTTGGCAACTTGATGATTGTATAGAAATATTGCCTTTATAATGCAATTAGAAAGTATTTTCTATCATGTTCATGACTAGAGGATATAATCTTGTATGCTTGTATTTGTTTGTCTCGATTGATCAATTTTTAGTAGAGGAACAAGTTGCTTTTGTCTAATTTTAATCATATAATAAATGGTTTTTAATTGTGTATTTTGGAGTAATTGCTAGCTATGGTAGTAGGAGTAACAACTAAGAAAAAACACAAGACTCAAGTGGTATCTTGAGGTTTTCCTTTAAGACTTAGTGAAATATTAACTCCCATATTCATTTGAACTAAGATAGCTATAATTCAATTTCCAAGAGCATTTTTAATATTAACAACTTCTTTTTAATTATCACATTCAAGAAAAATCCAAAAATAGTCATTTAGGTTCTCTTTATTTACATTTAAGTTTACTTTCATTGCATTTCTCATTTAGTAGATAACCCAAAACATCACTTTAGGTTGATAATTGCTTTTTTTATACTTAATTTAGCCTAGAATCTTGAATAAAGGCTCCTTGAGTGAATACGATACGAATTGAGCTGCTATATTGCATTTTAAATCGGTTAATTTGGTCAACCTTGCGACGGGTTGCGATCAAGAGCTGAGCTAACTGATTGTTGTGTTGCGGCTAGGTAGATGTACAGTGTTTCTCCTTTGGAAGGTTTGGCCAATATTGGGGGTTGGTGTAACGACCGCCTCTCATGATAGAGTCGCCACCAAGTTTCTTGACCTCAAACTTGGAAGATGTTTACGAAATTTGGTTCTTAGAAGATGAAAACACAGGCTCGGGAGACTGCTTACGTCGAGGGGAAGGTGTTAGGCACCAATCACTCAAAAATTCAAATCACTCCGAATCGAGGTTCAAACCGGTCGACACAGTTGTGACCAAATAAAAACCTCAGGTAGCACAGGGTGTAACCCAAGGGTTGAATCTCTCGCGGAATCTTTGCCTTGTTCCTACAATTGGTTAGTATTCAAAGCAAGCAGGTATTTGCAAATTGAGTAGGGAGTTGATGGGTATAAAATGATATGAGACAAGATCCCAAGAAGAATAGAATCAGGCAATCATGGCCAATCTGAAGTTATTCGGGTTTAGTTAATTCATTCTAAAATTCATCATATTCATGATAGTCATGCATTACGAAAGCGTATCTAATGATAATGTTATCCCCAATCGAGAACATCAATAACATGCATCAAGAGATTTTATGATATACTTAATGATCAACTGCCTAACCAGGAACAATTAATTCGAATCAATATTATCGCAATTAGAAGATGCATACGATCAAGAACCCAATAAATAAATATGTATTCGAATCTCAAGAATAAGAAATTCCAAATGCTCTATCACATAATCAATTATTACCGACCCGATATGAAGGATCTAGTATACTAAGTACATGCACATTCATGGAAGAATCTAATAAACTAATGGCATATGATCAAGGAGCAAAATACAATCTATAAATCGAAAAGGCTGAAATACAAAAGACGAATGAATTAACAAACCCTAATAAAGAGCCATCGGCTCATGCCTACACTAGTTCTTCTTGGACACCCAAGAAGAACTTAGTCGCTCATATTCTCTCTACACTCTAAACTATACTAATATGTGGGAATCACTGAACTGATTACAACTTGATGAAACGTCTATTTATAATGCTCCGGGAGTCCTAGTTTGATTCGGATTGGTATGGAGATAAGTGATAATTGACACAGGGTTTGTCTTTTGAATTCAAACCAATTTGAATGCATCTCCAATTTCTTGTATGCCTGGGCCCCATTGTATTTACGTTCATTTAAGTTGTTGTCCATGTCATTTGCCATGTGGGCTGCTTTACTCGCTGCAGCGAGTGTTTTGACTCGCCACAGAGAGTGACTGCATGCTCGTTCTGTGGTGAGTGATGCTTACTTGCCGTGGCGAGTGTCCTTCTACTTGCTGTGGCGAGTGAAATTGCTTGCCGTGGCGAATGATCCATTCTTCTCTTCTCTTTCCAGGGCTTGCTACGAGTTCTTGCTTGGGTTACGATTCTTGTACTTGGAGTATAATTCCATTATCCCTATTAAGCCAGAAACAATCAATAAACATTAAATGCACCTATCCGATATTCTACATATTTTACGGATAATCAAGAATATCAATAAATAGTGATTTTTATGGGCATTTTATCACATTTTTGGCTCTACTCCTTATGTCAAAATATTCAACCATTTTGGTGCAAAATCACATGTTTTTATCTATAATTTGTGCTATTTAGCACCTTAAAGTTTGGTTAATTATGGGTGCAATCAGGCACCCCTCGTCGCCAATCTTGCGATAGTTACCCCATAAACCCTAAAGTTAAATATATTTGGCCTTAACATAATTCTATCACGCAATGTTCCTCGGCTAATGACGTGAGATGTATAAATTACTGAAATGAAAGCAGAACGAATACACCGCCGGGGGGTAGTGACCTACAACAGTGTTGGTCGCGACCCAGTACCCTTTACTTGAATAAAACAGAATACAAAATAGTTGTTGGGTCGCAACCTAACATAGGGAAGGTCGCGACCTGAGGCATCAAATAGGCTAAAGAACTACGATGAAAAGAACAAACCAAGCAAAAAACAGCAATCCAAGCCAAGGGGGTGGCAACCTAACTAATGCCTCTTTCATTGCAAAAATTTTCAAAGCAATGATTTTCAAATTCTTTTCCATGATCACTTCTTATGCTTGGGATAACTTCTCTTTTCTCATTTTGAATCTGATTACAAAAAGATTTAAAATTTTCAAAACAGTCACTTTTTGTAGCCAGGAACAAAACCCAGGTAAATCTTGAGTAATCATCTACTATTACCATACCATAGTACTTACCACCCATGCTTCTGGTTCTTAGAGGACCAAACAGGTCCATGTGAAGCAGTTGTAAAGGTCTTTCAATAGATACATACTCATTTAGTTTGAAGGAAGATCGAGTTTGCTTTCCTAATTGGCAAGCTTCACATATATGATTTTTACATACCTTAGGCTGGGCAGACCATTGACCAAAGTTTCCTTAGAAAGTTTGGTTAATCGTCTCATGCTAACATGACCTAGCCTCTTGTGCCAAAGCTAGCTTTCATCAATAGTAGACGCTAAACACTTAGGAGAAGGAAAAGGTAAGTCATCAAGAATGTAAACATTATTATGCCTTACTCCCTCAATTAATATGTTGTCACTATCCTTTTCATGAATCATGCATTTTGAGGATTGAAAAGTTACTTTGTGACCATTATCACAAAACTAGCTAATGCTTATGAGGTTATGTTTTAAACCATCAACCAAATAAACATTCTTAATTGATAAAGTAGAATTAACCCTTATTTTACCATAGCCAATAATTCTACCTTTATTATTATCACCAAAGGATACTGTGCCCATTCTTTTATGAGTAAAGGACAGGAACTTTGATGCATCACCAGTCATGTGTCTGGAGCAGCCTGAGTCAAGAATCCAGTGCTCCTTCTTCATTTTGGCTTTCAGGCACACCTGTTACAAGGTTACTAAACTTAGGTACCCAATGACTGTTGGGTCCTGAAGTGGTTAGTCAAATAATTCCTTTTGCATATACAGATCCTTTAGGCACCCAAACTTGTTTAACTATGACCCTCTTGTTTTTACAAGTTCCTGCATTATGACCTCTTTGTTTGCAAATATAGCACAACCTAGTGTTTCTAGGTTGAGGTTCCTGTTCAGCAAAGAATTTTCCATAGGGTTTTTCAAAGCTCCATTGATCATAGCCTAATCCTGTCTTATCAAAGCAGCATTTTCCATATCCAAGCAATTTATCTAGATTTTCTTGACCTTTAACAAATTTTGCTAGATCTTTCTTTAAGCTATCCACTTTTTCTTCTAATTCTTTATTTTTAGCCAATAACTCCTCTAATTCTTTATTTTTAGCCAATAACTCCTCTAATTCTTTATTTTTAGCTAGATCCTTTTTTAGGCTATCTCCTTTTTCTTCTAATTCTTTATTTTTGGCCATTAACTCCTCATTTGATTGTTCTAACTCTTTTAGTTTATTCTCAAGATCATATATTTCCTTCTTATTTTTATAACTCACTTTCTCTAGTTTATTATTCTCAATGATTAGCCTCTCTAATGAATCTTCTATTTCATCTATTTTTTCTATTAATCTGTCTCTTTCTCCTTTTAGCTCATCACATGTTTTTATCAACTGCTTATGTACTCTTTGTAAATCACTATATTTTTTTTCGTACTCTCCTAGCATCTTCCATGGCTATCTCAAAAGCATCAGACAATTCATCATAAGTAAAAGGTTCATTATTTACCTCACTGTTTGAATCAGAGTCTGAGTCTGCTATTAAGCACAAATTGGCAGCTTCCTCTCTATCACTGTCTGAGCCAAAATCATTATCACTCCATGAGGAATTTGCCATGTCTTTCTTTTTGTCACTCTTGCTGAGTTGAGGAAAATTGGGCCTGATGTGACCAAGTTGCTTGCATTTGAAGCAAGTTACTTCTTCTTTTTGGTTGCTCTTTCTGGAGGTTGATTCTTTTCTGCCATCATATCTTTTTTTCTATACATATTGTACATTCTTTTAGCGAGAAGAGCAAATTCATCTTCGTCACCAGTGACGGGATCTTCATTAATAACCTTCAAGGCTACTGCTTTTTCTTTCTTGCTGCTGGGTTGATGTCTCAGGTAGCTTCCTTCCCAGGCAATCAGGTTTCCTCTTAGCTCATCAAAAGACATGGTTTATGTTTTTCCACTTTCTGATAAAACAGCTACCTTTGCATCCCATGGTTCAGACAGGGACCGAAGAATTTTTCTATTCACATCCTCTGTATTCAGCTTCCTCCCAAGAGCTACTAAACCATTGAGGATTTTGCCAACTTTTTCAAGAGCCTCTTCAATAGGTCCATTAGGCTACATTCGAAAGTTCTCATATTCTCTCATTAGCTTGTCAATGCGAGCCTTCTTTACACTTGAGGTTCCTTCATAAGTTAGCTCTATTTTCTCCCAGATTTCTTTGGTTGTTTCACATGCAGAGAGCTTGTTGTATTCTTCATCATTTACTGCACACAAAAAAAAAGTTTTAGCTCTACAATTACGTCACCTATAACAATATCAGCATCCGTCCATTCATCTTCTGATTGAGGGACAGTTTTATCATCAACCAATTTGGTTATAGCAACTGGTCCATTTTTAATAATTTTTCAATTTTCATATTTGTTACTTGAATCCAGTTCTTCATTCTATTCTTCCAGTAACTATAGTTTTTCCCATCAAAGAACGGAGGTCTTTGGGTAGATTGACCTTCAGTAAATGTGGACATCTTGGTTAGTGGATCTATCTGAGGTAGTAAACCTAAAAATACAGAGACCTCCTCTGATACCAATTGAAAGAACCAAGAAGGGGGGTTGAATTGGTTAATCTACAAAAATATTGGCTTCTAAAAATTTAGGCTATTGAAACGTTGGTTAATGGAAAATATGCTCAGTTTTTCAAATAAGGCTGCTGTTATAAAAAGTTCAGTTTTGGTTAATTTAAAAAAAGTTTAGGTTAATGTTAAAGGCAGTAAATAAATAAATAACACAAGCAATTATTATAGTGAGAGGTTCGGATCAAATATCCTACGTCCTCTCACTCCCTCTTACTAAACAAGTATGAGGAGTTACTTCACTAGCTTGAAAAATGTGAATTACAACCAAGCAACCTTCAAAACACCAGGAGATCAGCCACAATGGCTTTTACTACCTAACCCAACCCTTAAAGACAGGATCAGCCTCTAGGGCTTTTACTACCTAACCCAAGCAACCTCAACCGAAGGCTCAGCAAAAGTGCTTTTACAACCAATCTGTGAATTACAGCACTCCCAAAACTAAAACCCGACCAGTAGCCTACTGATCAATTAGCCTCACTGTCCTAGATTCCTACCCGGACTCTAAACAGAAATGGAAGAGATTAAGAAGTGAAATGAAAGGGATACAGACTCCAACTTCTCACTAAGAGACAAATAAATTCAGATGAATACTTGAAGGCTGAATCACACTCTCTTGGAACACTAAGGCTTGTAGATCAATCTCTTAAAGTGCAAATGTCCAAGCCTTGTGTTTATATAGGCTTGAAGCTTTTGAATGTTGGAGAGCTCTTCAATGCAGCAAATCATCTTCATTTAAGTTGGCCTTTAACTCATTCTTCATTGCTATCTTGATTGACAAAGATATCTTCCATTTTGGCTCGGGTCAATGCTTGACAGCCTACTAGTATCTCCCAATATGGAAAGTAGGTTAATGTTGAATTAATCTACTCAATATCAACTTTCCTGAAATCAAGCTAAGTTCCTTTTTTCAGATTTGTCAGCAATAAAAGCATTTAAGGACAATATATATTCAAATAAAACATTCCTTAATTCAACTTATATGCTTAGAAACCGAAATCAAATATTCATTAAGTGTGATGCCATCTTGATTTCTTTTCTAAAGTTTTTAGTCAATGATTCACTATTCAATCAGCTTTGAATGCAGAATCAGCCTTATGACTAAATCTTTCCTATTTCAATTCTCCCTTTGATTTATTTGCATATAAAACATGTGAGAATATATTCATGAATGCACAATCATGCTATTTTTCAATCTTTTATATGTTTGTAAATCAAGCTTTTGGTCAATAATCAACCAAAGATCTCAGGAGCCTTTTATGGGAAGATTCCTCAAAGTAATAAATGCTATTTTATTAAATCTCTTGATAGTCATTTGATCAATCATGGATATTCTAATATTAAAGACAAATATACTTGATAAAAATATTCTAGTAAAACTTTCCTTATTTGTCTTTGATATGATTCCATAATAAATCATTTAAGAACATGATCAATATATGACTAAATCACAATCTTTCCTTAATTGGCCGAGATCTTTTTTGAATTAATTGATTGATATATAAAATATTCAAGTTACAACTTAATCAATCAAATCAAGATCTCTCAACATTAAAATCGTATTTTTGTAAAACATTATCAAAATTAATCAAATTAAAGTATGGACAATATATTCTCCCAACATTCCTACTAAGCCTAATTGATCTTTTTGTTATGTATATATATATATATATATTATCTCCAAATTTCAAATGATTTTTTCCTCACTGAGAATAGACTTGATTAATATTTCAAAAAAATCTATCTGAAATTTAAAAAAAAAATTGAGAGTTAAATTCAAAACTTTATAAATTAACTTAGTAAGGAATTTGAAATTACTTGTTCTGCAATATTTTAAATGTTAGAAATTTAAATTTTGGTAATTCAAATTCCTTAGATTTTGAATTCCTTGGAATTCAAAATATCACAATCCTAACACACCCTAAGAAAAATCTTTAAATAAAAAAAAAATTATATTTTACACTTTTTTTAAATAAAAATCTGAAAAAGCTTGCTACATTTTTTCCAAACTCATCTTCAGATCCTATTTTCTAGCTGGCAAAACCATCTTTTGAATTTTGATACTAGCAGCATATGAACACTGAGTATTTTTTAATAGTTTAATCGGAAAATGGCAGTGACATTCAAAAAATAATGTGGTCTATTTTTCTTCAACATAAGAAAATGATGGTATTTATTTATTTATTTATTTATTTTGTCATAAAAATGAAGATATTTTAGAATGGGGGAAAATGTGAAGGAAAGGACAATAAAATGATATTGGTATCGTGGTCCAAATACATGTGGAAATTGATTCCATTAAAAAGTATGGACCCATACTGCATTATTTTTTCAACTTGGCCATTACTTTCTTTAAAAGGAAATTTTTAAGTGAGATTAATTAGAACTTAATAGATTTTTAGATGTTAGTAATCTCAACAAAGAAAATAAATAAAACTAAACTGGTTTGTAAAAATAAAAAAGAGAGTAAATCATAAATGAATCATAGAAACAGAAGGGAGGAGATTGATAATTTGACAATGATACAGCAGAAAGCTCCAATTATTAAATTGAGAAGAATAAATAAATAATTAAATAAATAAAATGAGTATAACAATTATTTGGATCAAGAACTTGGAAATGGAAAGTCGCTCAAGTTGCATGTATGAGCATGTGATCATCGAACTTTCTATTGGGATGCATTTCATATATTTCTTTTTTAAAAAAAATAGAGTTTAGGTAAGAATAAGTACCGATATCCTATCAGAGTTAGGGAAGACCTTTCAACCTCTTTGACGGTTTATGGGAGAATTTACATATTACTCACCAATAAAGCCCTCACATCAATCATAAAGTTTGAATCCTCATTATTGTAAAAAAAAAACCTCAAATCTTAACCAACTATATCGCTCCTCGATATTTCATATTTCACCTATGTGTGTTTGTACATATTAGCTGTCAGTCTCTATTAACACCTTTTTTTTTCTTGACAAAATCTTTTTGACAAAAATGAAAAGACAGCCCAAAACTGGTCCCACTTCATAAGTACTACTCAAGTTTACAAGATACGTAGTTGGGCCTAAAATTATTTCATACACTTTCTTATTCTACTATGAAATCATTATTTTGAAAAAACAATTCTCAATATTCAACTTTTTTATATTGCAATCTTTTATCCAAATAAGTTTTCTAGAATTTTACTATTTGTTTATAAAATTTTCATACTATTTATTTATTTACAAGTAAATTACTATTTCTTTCTCTGAAACATTTTCTTTATTTTAATTTAATCTATAAATCATTAAAACATAAAATTCAATTCTTAAAAGATTATAATTGATTCAATTTAACCAATAATAAAAATATCAAATACAGATTTTATTTATCTTAATTTAGTTTCAAAATCTTAAACACAATGACAAAATTATAACACAAGATATCTTTTGAATACTAACTTTGACATTTTCATAATTAAGAAGACTAAATTAAGTCATATGAAATCTTTTAAGATCAAAATAATAATTTAATCTTTATTTATTTATATCTTATTCATTTTAATAAAGGTAATATCATCATTGCTATTTCCACTATATATTGTTGTCCATGTTACTGTTTGTTACTTTCATCACTTCCATTATTGTTGCCCCTTTTGAAGTCACCTTCATCATTATCTCAACCATTAACATTAATACTTTACTAATTATTTGGCTTATTCACAAATCACAAAGTTGTATTTTTAACTAAAAGACAAAGTACTTTTTTGTCCCTAAACTATTGTGGATTTTTGTCAATTTTTCCCTTTAATTGTTTGTTGCTAATTTCATCCTTAAACTTTTAATTCCCAAATAATTTGCCATTCACCCTAAATCAATCTAGATAATTAACAATAGAAGCAAATGTGAGTTCAGGCTTCTCCAATACTATGATGTCACATATATTTGGTTACGTTCTGTCAATTTAATGACAATTATTATGGCACTATAAAATAAAAAAATTTCTTGCGATTAAATTGACAAAACACTACATTATAAAAATATGATAAAAAGCAAAATCACTCTACATTATAAAAATATGATAAAAAGCAAAATCACTCTACATTATAAAAATATGATAAAAAGCAAAATCACTTTCAAATTAATGGATGTTTGGTAGGGAGTATAGGTGAAGTGAGGTTTTAATATGTTTAGTAAGTGGTATGAGTGGTAAAGGGAAGACACTTCTTTCATGAAAGGTGAGTAAGGTTGTTTGTGTGTGAGCAGGGAAGTTGTGGTGAGGTGTTGTTTAAAGACCAAAATGCTCTTAAAAAATTTGTAGCTTTTAAAAAGTAAGGACAAAAAAGATATTCCATACTTTTATCTCTATTTCCCTATCTTCTTCCCACCATACCAAACAATATTACTTTTACATTCCACTTCTATTTCCCTGCATACCATACATACTTTTTATCACTTATTTCCATTTCCACTTCCCACTAAAGTACTCACCGAACACCAAACCCCACCTAAAAATTTAATGAGGTAACCTATAGTTTGGGAAAAGAATTCTTTTGCCCAACTAAAAAGATAACTATGACAAATAAACAGTTAAACACTGATAATTCCTATACAAAAAACAGGAAGTGATATATGTTCAGATAAAAATACCTTTATTTATGCCTCTTCAATCTTTTTCTATATATAGAAAAATCTTTGGACCTATCAACTAAAAAGAGGTAAATTAAACCATTGATAAAGACACATACAAACATATCAAAACTTATCTGTGTATGAAGGGGAGAATTGACAATGCAACAGAAATGCACAATAAGAGGTAATTTATTGATAAGATGAAATTCCAAATTTCCTGATACAATAATTCAAGAAATTTCTGTACAAAAACACCATCCCCATCCCCATTTAAGATTGAAATAAATAATAATAATAATAAAAGATGGAACCACAAAATTCTTCATATATACATTTCAATAGACCAACTCAAAAAAAATATCAAGATTATGAGTGCAAATAAACTATGAGAACTCTGACCCCACCAAGCAGAAGAAGAAATAAACTACCTACCTATAGCATATGAACGAGTACATACTGTGTCAAGAGCCTCAGTGAACAAAGAAGAAAAACTGGTCAATGCCTGAAAAACACCAGGCAAACCTGTTTGTAGATTATTTAGAGTCATAGCTCTTGTTACCTCCACAGCCTTCGAATGCCTCAGCATCTCGTCTTCCACGCGCCTCTGGCACGCCGCGAGCTCCAGTTTCTTTTCGGCTAGTGGGTCTCGGGCGTCCAGGCCTTGTCCGTTATCTGCAGCACCAGGGAGGCCAATGCCTACCATCGAATACGAGTTGTAATACTTCCTCTCGATGCTTCGTAGAGCCGAGGCCTTTTTGTCAAGTTCTTTCGAAGCCGTCTCGGTGCGTTTCTTGATCTTGAGCTCTTCGGATTGTTTGACAGAGATCACGTGGACCACGTTGATGAAGCTCTTGATGGCTTCGGATGCAACTGTGTCAGGGACACGTTCAAGCGCAAGCTTCCATTCGTCGAAGAAGGCATATGCATCGGAGGGTTCCTTGCTGCTGCTGTTGGTGTTGTCGTTGCTGACTGGAATGAGGCTGAGCTTGAACCAGCCATGTAAGGACAGGATGAAGACGCGTTGGAATTTTATAAGGCGGCAAAAACTGGAGTGCCATGCCGAGACTGCTGACTCGAGATCACGAGTCGCCTGACGGTGCAGTTCAGATGTTGAGTTGCCTCCGGAAGATTGGTTCACGAGGCCTCGGACTTGCTGCACAATGTTGCTTTGAATTTCATGAAACTGGTGCATCGATCTCCACATGTACATGATTCTACATTTATCATACACAAATATTAGCACAAAAGGAAAAACCCCACAAGTAGGCACCATCAGTTTTCAGATTGAAAATGTAATGTAAAAAAAAGATGCATCTATGAGACAATTTCTCAAGATAAATCTGCTACCTAGCAGTTTCACAGTAAACAAAGTGGTCTGCTTCACTGCATTACAGTGCAAACACTCTCATTCTCATCAATAGTAGCCATTTGTGACATTGAAAGTTCAAACACAAACTAGCAACTTCTTCAAAAGTGTCACAAGTCTCTAGAACATTCATATTTGCCTTATTTTGTTATTGATAAAGGGGCTAATAAGTAGTAAACCCAAAAATTTCAAGGACTGAATTGTGTAAAGAGAAGATTCAGAGATCAGATAGTTCAGGCATGTACTTTTTAGTCAGATGAAAACTTTATCAAACAATATATTCGTATGCACCTATCATATACATCTATGGATGATCAAGTTAAAAAGTAAGAGATCAACTTGATTATGCAGTATTAAATGAAAATTAAAAGCCAACTACATGATCTCTTGCAAATTTGGCAATTAAGATGCATTATCGAGAATTGACCTCACAACAACAACAAAGTCTTTTCCCACCAAGTGGACTCGGCTATATGGATCAAGCAACGCCAACTTGTTCTGTCTTTGCTCATTTCTATAGTTAGGTTATTTATAGTACTAGCAAAATTGGTCTTACGTCAAGATTTGGAACAATTAAGTAAAATAGATGAATAATAACAATCAATAACATAAACGAAAAAAATTATTGGTGCATTAGCAATCAGTCAATAAATAGTTTAAAAGCAACCACGATGTGTCATGCTCATACAGTCATACCATTGTAACTTTAACACACCTAACTCCTTCAATAAATTAAATTTAAATGGGGAAAATGTTTTGAAGACAACATAACATTTTGGAAGGTGCAGTGGTGGGCCAATGTCTGAATTTAAAAGCAAGACAGTAGTTAGACAGTGCAGTACATAGAGGCACATGCACTTATACAGAGTTGATGAAGCAAGTGGCTAGCCATAATGCTTTCAACCACCATGACCAAAAATCTCTATGATCTACGCGAGAGAATTTAGTTGTGGATTAAATTCCTCACTCTGAATACTCTAACCCCAAGAAAAAAAAATGTACCAACAAGACAGAACAAGACAAAGAGATTCAATGTTTCTGTCTCCTCCACCATCTAGATTGCTTTTCATTTCTTTCACACAAAATAAGCAATTAACAATCCAAGAAGCATGTCAGCAATCTGATGTTAAATTATTGCAACAAAACAAGCAGCACAGAATTATTGAAAATGACTTCAATCATGAAGTCCCCAATTTCTCATTTAATTCATACATCGACCCAACAAAAACTACTTAAAAATTCGAGGACCCAATGAAGTTATTTCTTGGGTTTCCCACAGATACCCTCCTTTGGAGGCAATCTTGCATCCAACGGGGATTCGTGGGTTCATCACATTATGAGGAACTAGTCCCTTCCATTAGTCCCAACCCCTGTTGGTACCAATGAAGTTATTTAAGTTCACTCATTTGGTATGAATCCTACTGAATGAGCCTGAACTCTGTAGCTTGTTATTTATTAACGTCTAACCTTGTAATGCAAGAACATGAATCTTTAGCAAAGAGCAAACAAATCAGTAAAAATCCATTGCAAAATTATAGGACTTACCCATGACAGAGTTCAACAAGTTGAGGAACGAAATCAGCGTCTCTGAGGCGGATAATGGCCGTCGAGGTAGTAGACACAGCCTGAGACGTGACAATGATCAGTGATTGCAGCCTCTGTATGGAAGCCTTGGTCTTGGTCAGCTTTGTTTCGTCCTCACCTTTGTATTCCTGACTCTGCAGAGCTGACAATTTCTTTTCATGCTCAATCTTCACTCCTTCTCTAGCCTAAACACATGAATAATTTGTATTGTCAATTAAAGCACAAAAGCTCAAACCACATGGTTTTAGCTAAAAATAAATGAAACAGAACCACCTTAACTTTATTTGGTAAAAAGGACAGGCCAAGCTGCTCAAAACATTTATGGCAATTTTAACCATCCCAATTTCAAATTATAGACATTACTTTCTGGTTGTGAATGTATGCCCAAAGAAACTAGCTTTCTTTTGGCAAGTAAATCCACACATGTTGCAGAAAACTCTATACCCATCACTCTTAATCATTCACTCACATATAGGACAAAATATACAAAGGAAATAATACACTTTTTGGTCTTTAAAAGATGTTCTAAACTCCAGTTTCTTAAACGAATAAAATACAGAAAACAAAGCTTTTTATAAATTGCATATATATAATAATATAAAATACATGAAAACAATTCTAACATGAATTTTCAGAACTAATTTTAAAGAATAAAAAAACAGAACAACTTTTAGTCACTGAAAATTATTAACTTGCTACTTGTTAGTAAAAAAGCACAGCAAAAGTAAATGCCCAAAAATTTAAAGAATAATAAGAGAGAGATTGAGGGACTACATAGTTGGGAAGAGTATTTTTCAAAGACTAATACATTTTATTTTCATATATGTGTGTACGATGTCAAGTCTAGTTTTCCTCGCGAGAAGGCATCAAAGCATAAGCGGTGGAAAAGAAAAGGGGTGTTTTGGTCATTTTGCCAGAGCAGGTTATTTTCGTCAAATCACATGCCATCAGGAGGGGTCTTTTCCCACACTAAACAGTCAAACACTGCGGTGGCCTTACGCTACTATCAAGTGAGTCCAAGGTCGGTGGTGCATAATGCATATCCTAGTCATTTCCTTTACCTTTTGTCTCGAAAATAACAGTAAATTGCATTAACAATTAGAGCAAATTTCTACTTTCCAATTAGGCAATAACAAAGATTGAAAATAAAATACCAAATATACCAAAAATTACCTTCACTTCCTCGTACAGCTTCTTCTCCCACGCCAAAAGCCGTTCCAAAGTGGAGCACATGCTCTTTGGACCGCCCGGTTCTTCAAGCGAACCGGTGTCGAGCTGGTACTTCACCGCTAATGGCGGTTTTGAGGTCCAACTCGAGCTCAGATTGCTCAAGATACTGCTTGAGTGATACACGGTTTCTGCAATCACAATCGTCAAATTGGAATCAATTCGGAATTTCCCACAATTTTTATTACTCGGAATTTGAGGCCAAATTGCCAATACTTGAATAGATTGTTTAAATTTTCTCTCACTTTCTGAGTAACCAAACACAACCCAGAAATTGAGGTTCAAAATGTTACAATGTTTACTTAGATTAAGCCTAAAGTAAATGATTTTACAGTTAATGAATTAACTTACTCCTCAATTGCCTGAAACTCCGATCAAGCTGAGCTCTGCCGATCTCGAGCATCTCCGACACCTGATCTCCGGCCGAGGCCGCCTTCTCGAAGTTCTCTCTGATGGCTTCCACAATCTCCATCAAGTCCTTGTGCCTCACCACCATTTTCATGTCCATGACATCCCCAGTCCGGTAACTCGCAGATGACCCCGCATCGTCAGACTTCTCGGTCTTGCTGGCGGTCCTGTGCATCATCTTCGGGAGTGCCACCGGCGGCGGCGGCGTCATCGTCGATGCTCCGGTGACGGACTCCGCCCGCACGGACGACCCGAAATTTGACCTCGTCCCGATCTCGGACCTCGAATCCGCATCCCCTTCGTCTTCATCATCGGAAGAGCTGGTGGTGCTGTAGTGGTCTCCCCACTCGCTACACTGAACCTCTTCTCGCTCTGTCTCGGTGTACTCTTGATCGTGATGATGCTCATGAAGCTTTTGGTTTTGGGCTTGAAGGATTTCGTGCTCGTGCTTCCTGTGGAAGAAGTCGTATTCGGATCTCTCAGTATCTTCTTCTTCATCGAAATCCTCCGTGTCCAAGTGATGCGAAACGTTTTCGATTTTCTGATTCAAGGGTTGCTGAGTTTGTTGTTGAGCTCGGTTCCGAAAGTACTCAGAATCCGGAGGAGAAGGAGGATAGAAGTTTTCCCAGTTCCAAACAGAGGAGGCTTGTGATGGTGTGCTTGAGTAGGTAGAATTTGCTTGGAACGCAGTGGGAAAAAACCCAGAAGGGAAATTTGACGCTTGGCTTCGCGGTGAGGAAGACGGACTCGATTCGGAGAGAATGTGAGGCAGCTTCGGCGGTGGTTTACGGCGGCGATTGGAGTGAGCGATACTCGACGAAGAGAGTATGTGAGGGAGTTTAGAACTAGCTATGGTGGGGGAAGAAGGGGAAAACAGTGGTGGCGGTGGAGGGTGGAGAGAAGGGGCAGGAGATGGGAAAACACGAGGATGCGGTGGATGGTGGTGATCCGTGGCCGCGCTTGGAGCTTCCGACGGCGGCGGAGGCGGTGACGGGTTGAGGAAAACGGCGGGGGTGTTGCCGGAGACGGGAAGGGGTTCCCCGGCCGCGAAGGTGCAGAGGGCGGAGCCAGTGAGGCGGAGCGACCGGCAATAGTCAGAGTGAGCAGCAGCGAGGTGGTGCCGCGCATAGACAGCCTCCTTCATAAGGCGGCGCCGCTCCTTGCACCGCCGCACAGTGTCCTCATTGTCGAGCTTCGACGCCGCGCAACCCATTTTGAAGTGCCGGAGCTATACTAAAAACTATACCCTCTCCTCAATCACTACAAGCCAAAGCTATACTATGAATCGGAGAAGGGAAGAAACGGCGGAGCACAGTGGCCGGAGGTGGTGGCGCCTGATTTTGGTGGGTAGGCAGTGTTTGAAGGGAAGGAAGAAAGTGGAGGGGTTATTCTATGAGAGATTGAGAGTATGAGTACTCTAATGTTGTGTGGTGGTGTTGGGTTGTCCTTTGGAGTTTGGAGGTTTCAGTACGGTACAAGTGTGCCAATCTGTGTGTTTATTTCATTTTCTCCTACCCTCACTTTTTTTTTTTTTCTGTTTATTTTGTTTGTATCTAAAGAAATTTTATTTAAAAAATTTGGTAATAATGGTAGTTGATTAGTGGGAGTTTGATAATGTTTTTATTACTGTGATTATTTATCTATGTCTAATTTTTTTTATTAATTTTTAATTTTTATTTAGTGGGCGTACCCGTTTTTACTCCTTGAATTTAAAATTACTACGGCAATTAACGAATTTTAAAAATTATTTATTATTAATTTTATTATTTATGATTATTATTTTATTAATTAAACATATATTAATTTTATTTAAATAATTAATTATAAATATCAATTATTTATTTTTATTTTTATTTTTATTATTTTGATAATTTGTTATTATTATTATTATTATTATCTTTATTAATTAATTAGAGGGTTATATAAAGTTTTGATAACATAAGTAAGAATTTAATAGAAAATACAAAGTTTTAGTGAGGGTATTTTTTTAAAAAAAATTTAATTTAAACTTTTTTTAAAAAAAATAGAAGATCCAATTTTTAGTTTCTTTTTAAAATTGATAAACTATTCCTAATTACAAGTCAAAAGCACTTTTAAAAATTTGTTAAACATCTCAAAAAAAGAAAATAAGCTTTAGAGACGGAGAGCATTTGACTAAACAGTCCCTTAGTAGTTAGCAAAGTGGACACACTGGCCTTTTTTTTTTATCTTTTAAGTGGTTAAAACATAAAAAAAAATTAATTAAATTATTACATGTTTGTCGTAATATTGTTCAATAGAGAATCAATACGTTTATACAGTTCATATTTTTTATGATTACTTTTTAAAAAGAGTAAAATCATATGTTTTATTGCAATTAAAAAATTAACAAAGATATTTAAAACTGCATATAAGTATTTTTTTAACCAATTGTATATAAGTTTAGTCTTCAAATATATTACTTGATTTAATGACTTGTTGGTTATTATTTGTGCCCAGTATTTTGATGAAAAAAAAAATTCTTTTAATTCTGTACTTCGCAGAAGGAATCTATTTTCTTAAAAAAAAAAATTGGCATGTGAAGGAACTAGGAAGTTAGTTGATTCTCTTTTTAGAAAGGGTAAAGTACCCTTCTCGCCCCCAAATTTTACTGCAATGTTCATTTCTGCTCCCAAACTTTTTTTTTGGTTTATGCCTACCCCTAAACTTTCAATTTTGTTCATGCCTACCCTTTTTGCTAACATCGTTAACTTTTTTGACAGAATTTGCTGACGTGGATGATGAATGTATATTTCTTTTGCCACGTCATTGTCCACCTCACATTTAACTTTTTACTTTTATTAAAAAAATTATCTTAATCCAAATAAAAAAACATTTTAAGGTAAAAGTTTGGTTTTTTTTTGAATTAGGTTACTTTTTTTTTAATAAAAGTAAAAAGTAAAATGTGAGGTGGACAATGACGTGACAAAAGAGATGCAAATTTATCGTCCACGTCAACAAATTCCGTAAGTTAACGGTGTTAGCAAAAAGCGCAAACATGAACAAAATTGAAAGTTTGGAGGTAGACATGAACAAAATTGAAAGTTTGGGGGTAGGCATGAACCAAAAAAAAGTTTTGGAACAGGAATGAACATTGCAGCAAAGTTTGGGGGCAGCAAGAGTACTTTACCCTTTTAAAAATGTTTCTTGATATGGATTCATTTTTAATTAACAAAGAAGTAAACATAAGGAAAGCCATGTCACTTTTTATATTAGGATCGGACATAACTTGTTGATAATCAAACAAGTTATAGTAATGACATCCACTTTTTTTTCCCCGGAAAATGACACCAATTTTCATTAATTTCAAAATATTGTAATAATTTATTGTTCTTTGAATATAATAAAAAATAACTAAAATTATGTAATTTTATATTCTTATGTAAATGATCATTCTCTTGTATCTTAGGTA
Organism: Senna tora; assembly: GCA_014851425.1. Taxonomy (NCBI): domain Eukaryota; kingdom Viridiplantae; phylum Streptophyta; class Magnoliopsida; order Fabales; family Fabaceae; genus Senna; species Senna tora. Next base: position 14,880,549 of record CM026265.1, read on the forward strand.
CATTTAAATTTTTTTTACATTATTATTGGCCACAATATTTTTATATTATTTTTATTATTGAAATATATATATTTAAAAATATTTTAATTTTTAAATATATATATATATATATATATATATATATATAACTAAAGATATTTTAATTTTAAAGTCTTTTATAATAATATAAATATTTATATATTTTAGATATATAACATAAATTATGTTGTGCAAATTAATTATTAGTTAAAATTTTGAAATACTACGTTTTTTTCCTTAGGTAATGTCTGAGATTTGGAAAGAGTTTAAAATTTTTGAATGCAAATTAAGGGTTTAGTTGAAAATTTTAAGGGATGGAGAGGTTATTAATAGAATGAGATGAAGTAAAATAGTTATTTATTAGTGTACAAAACAATTTTAGATGAAATGTATATTCTTGTAAACCGAAAAGGAACCTTTTGTATCTAAATACAATTCCTTTTGCCCATTCCGGACATTAGAATTATGATGGCTAACTAGCAACGGTACATCGTTTCCTATGTTTTTCGTGAATTAAACTTTTGTGCTAACATTCATGCTAAAACGAATCCATGAATGGTGGTGCTTGGGAGTCTCCACCTTCGAGACTTGTTCTCCCCTTGTGATTGATTCTACTAATGGCGTTTTCTAGAGAACAGTTTTACTATGATGGCTAACTAGCAACGGTACATCGTTTCCCATGTTTTTCGTGAAGTAAACTTTTGTGCTAACATTCATGCTAAAACGGATCCATGAATGGTTGGGCTTGGGAGTCTCCACCTTCCAAACTTGTTCTCCCCTTGTGACTGATTCTATTAATGTGGCCTTTTCTAGAGAACAGTTTTATCTCATATATTTTGTATTTTGGTTTGATTCTTTGATAATATTATGTAAAGATATTAATTAGTGTATAGAACATCTTTTTTATATAGAATGTGTAGTTATCAAATATTCCCCCTTGGACACGTGGCACCACACCATCGACCCTTGCAGGGCACTAGCCCACGTCCTCCTAGAACGCTCCCCGTAAGAGGGCGTGGCCGCGTGGAGCATGACCTTCCTCATTGTTAGGACACGGGGACATCCATGTCCTTGACCCCTCATAGGCTATAAATAACCCCTCATTACGAAGACTCAGAACATCTACGATCGCAAATACATTCACTTAACTCCCTAAACACTTTTACTATCCACAGAGATCTGAGACGGTGATTCTATCATCACTGCACTAGCTCATCATCATCCACAGCGTCAACCATCTCACAAGCGACCTTGCTCGCCCGTTCTCGCACACGTCTTAGTCGCACATGGCACTTACAGGTAAAGTCCTTGCCCAACGGTTCCTATGGACGTCCCTTTAATGAACTACATGGACTTTGATCCCTTATTAAGGGTACGTAGGCACCTAGGTTCTCAACTATGGACAAGTCTCCCAAGGTAAAGGTCCCTTGTGGTCCTTTATTTCACCTAAAGATTCTACTATGTCAAAAACGAATCTTACTTTGGCGCCCACTGTGGTCTTTCTCAGACCACAATGCCTTGCGCTTTTCTAACGCTAAACGATTGTTGTTTTTCGGGAGTAGAACTATATAACTATACAATCATTTAGGAAGTAGTCTTCATCCTTTACTTATAGGTAACTCCCACATTCCCAAATGGCTGACACAAACGCACCAACCGGCACAATTGATGCCAGTATCCCAAGGCGCAGCCAATGAAACAGGCAAGGTACGACTGATATCAACACGATAACAGAGGCAGGCACTTCTAGCGTAAGCCAATCACAAGTTACCACTATATCCCAGGTGAATGCCTCGGAAAGCATCCCCCAAGCACCTAGAACTCAAGATGAAACATGCCCGTAGCATCCCTGCAAGACTTCTTATCTTGCTTTACCACGTTAGCACTGCAAATCCCGGGACTGGAGGACTCGGTGGGAATACACGTAGTCAAAGTAGCGCTCCTAAGCAACCCCTTCTACTATGCAATAGCTAACAACAAACCTAAGTCAATGGCAAAACTACTACAGGATATGAGGCCCGCCGAGTGGCAAATTCCCCATGTACACACCGCTCATTAGAACTACCTCCTACATCTTAGAAGAAGTCCACACGACAGAATTGCTCAAGTTTCCACCCCCGGCAAAACCAAAGAAGTCCACTACGAGTGTATCAACCTGAAAGATGAAATTGAAGAACTCATACGACGGGGAAAATTGCAAAAATTCGTTCGAAGGGAGAAAAGGAGGAGCAAAAGAACTCCATCCCGAAGGGATTCGGCAGAAAGAAGGGACCGCGAGTCGGATCGCCAAGAAGACAAGTATAGAAGAGAAAACAATGAGAGGCGCAACTATCATATTGATAAAGACCAAGACCCTTCAATCCGAGAAATTGTGGAGGTAATCGCAGGAGGCATCCAAAAAGGGACTACAGCTCAGTCCCAATATAAGAAGAAGATCAAAAGGTCGATCATAATGCTTGACAACCCCACAAAGAGAGGGAGACCAGAACACGATAAAGAGTTGGAGCCAATCATGTTCAACTTCAGTGACTTTGGGGGAACAAACCCGGATAACGATGATCTTATGGTAATCACCGCGACAATCGACGGGTACGAAGTTAAGAGAATTCTAGATGATCAAGGCTCCTTAGCGAACATCCTATACTATGAAGCCTTTAAAAAGCTCGGCCTGAGCGAGCGAGATCTCCAACCTTTCAAAGGTTTTCTTGTAGGATTCTTGACCACTCAAGTCCTGACAGAAGGAGTAATCAAAGCACAAGTATTAATCGGAACGAGCCCCAAAGTAGCATCGTGCCACACTGACTTCATCGTCGTCTCGACCCCAATGGCTTACAATGCCATACTCGGCAGACCCACGCTGAATATGTTGCAATCGATAATCTCCATCGCACACCTCCTAATGAAGTTTCCAACTCCACTTGGAGTCGGCCAAGCCAGGTCAGACCATATCAGAAAACCACGTGAGCGTGCTATATGGCCAGCTTATCCAAAACATGGAAATCCCTCACAGATCGCACAAATCAAGGGAAAGACCCGGAGCCCAAACAAGAGGAGACGGCAAAACAGGAGAATAGTCAGTGCTTCGGCGAGGACCAAAATCATGAAACGAGCTAGATCCTACCTCACTCTCCCCATTTGTAAGCATTTTTCTCTTGCACTTCAATTGTATAATGCTTTACATTTTGATTTCTTCTACCTTTCTCAAACTCTACAACATGTACCATTGAGGAAAGCAATAAAATGAGCATTCTCTTGGGGAAGTATTATTACAAAAGTACTGACTATCCTTATTATTCGTGCCACGGGCAAGGTAAACACGAATGCACCTAATGTGGCAAATGCATTACAAAACATGGCGAAAACACGCTACTCAGACAAAATAGAGCCCACGACAAGGTCCTCACAAAGAGGCATACCCAAAGTCCCCACCTATAAGGCCAAGGGCACCCCTAAAAAAGTCCCCGTCTATAAGGCCAAGGGCACCAACAAAAGTCCCAGCCTATAAGGCCTCGGGCATCCAATAAAGCCCTCACAAAGAGGTACACATAAAAGTCCCCATCTATAAGGCCAAGGGCACCCCTAAAAAGTCCTAGTCTATAAGGCCTCAGGCACCAGAAAGCCCTCATAAAGAAGCACTCCACCATGATAAAGGTGATTCGGCAGAAAGCGCGCCTCGACATCAAGAATAGTCCACTCCCCAAAAAAGCACTACGGCAGGAAACACTCTCATCCAGCCAACTCTTCGATTAGAAAAAACTCAAAAGTCACAGCTTATAAGGCCCTCAGGCACCCTAAAGCCCTCATAAAGAGACACTCAAAAGTCCCAACCTATAAGGCCATCGGGCACCCCCAAAGCCCAAATAAAGAGGCACTCAAAAATCCCAACCTATAAGGCCCTTGGGCACCCCAAAAGGCCTCATAAAGAGGCACTCAAAAGTCCCAGCCTATGAGGCCCACAGGCACCCCAAAAAAGCCCTCATCAAGAGGCACTCCTTCAAGAAGTCCCAGTCTACAAGACGACTTGGCAATCAAGCAAGTTATGGAAACAAGAGGCATCAACAAGCAACCTAACCGCAAACCTAGAATTCCAGCACGAAGGGGAAAATAGACAAGCAGAAAAACGGGTAAAAGCCTTCCAGAGTCAAAAGAGCAATGCAAGACAAATTCAATCAATGAATATGCTAACAAAATTAAGGTACGCAATCGTGACGACAAGGAATTCAATTTATGAAGACAAACAGTCCATTTTTTTGTCAAAAACATATTGCCCATAGACAAACAAGGGCAAAACTAAAAGAAAAAGAAAATTAAGCTGGGAAGGTGCCAAAGGCGGCACAACAACAAGCTCGGCAACATCCACACCATCATCCTTAACCCTTCTTTCTTTGACCACCTCTTCAGGAAGAGACGGAATGATAACGCCACTTCCCTCAACATTCACAAGAACACCCTACAACAGAAGCAAAAATCTCTCCTCCGATCTTCGGCATAATTTCATCCCCAGTCCCGCCTCGAGCCATGTCCTCTTCTTCGATCAATCGACGGAGGGGGTCAGCAAGCCTCATTTTCAGTAATAAAGGACCATCAGTTTTTGGCACTCGACCCCTTATTACTGGTTTAAAGGCTCTATCAAATAATCGATTCGCCCAATTCAGAGTGAAGGTTTCCCCAACTGCAGTTGCCAAGCAGTGTTATAAAAGGCAAACTCAACCAGATAAAGAGCTTTATTTAGAGGTAAAGTTTTGGCGCGAGCATTTGTAAGCTCACTACAAGAAAACAACTAATCAAACACGGACTTTAGAGACAGATTCATGTCCGTGTCTAATTCGTGTCTTATCCGTCTTAAAATGAGTTAAAAAAAATAAAAAATTTTCTTTGAATTTAGAGATGGAATCAGAGACGGACTGTTCCCCCCCAAATAAATTCGTGTCTATTCCGTCTCTAATTCGTGGGAAAAATATGGCGGCAATTTGTTTGCAGATTTAGCGCGTTTTTTTCTCTTTAATTTTAATTAGAGACGGAGTTTGGGAGGGACAACTTTCCGTCTCTAGCTCCAAAACCTGTTGTTCTTGGGACTTCTCTTCCTTTTTAAAGCCATAAGTTGGTCTTCCAATGCCTACTTCGTCGACTGATGATCGGCAGCGCCATCTTTCTTGCACGACGAGAACAACTGGCATGAGTCTCCCATAAAGAGCTGAAGAGCCCCTGAAGCTCTCAAAGCTCGTCTTTAAGATGGTCGATTTCCACATCGACCGATTCGGATATAGCCTGGCAGATGACAAAGGTCCAGGTCAAACAACATAAAAAGAAAGATAAATACTTATGATCGCACCCAAAATCAACCTAACTTTAAGGTGTTAAATAGCACAAATTATAGATAAAAACATGTGATTTTGCACAAAAAAAGTTGAATTTTTTGACATAAGGAGTAGAGCAAAAAATGTGATAAAATGCCCATAAAATGCACTATTTATTGATATTCTTGAATATCCGCAAAACCCATGGAATATTGGATAGGTGCGTTTGATGTTTTTTGAGTGTTGCAGACTTAACAGGGATCAATGGGAAGATATACTCCAAGTATAGGAACCGGATCCAAAGCAAGAACTCGTAGCATGACCTAGAAAGAGAGCAAATGAAGAAAGGAACGGAGCCCTCGGTGCAGCAAGCAAAGAAGCACTCACTGTAGGAAGCTAGATAGCTCGCCACAGTGAGCCCCCCACCATTCGCTGTGGTGAGTAGAAATGCTAGCCACAACAAGTACAGAGGCTGGCAAGACTAATGACATGGACAACAACCTTATGAGCGAATTTAATAAGGATTCCAGTCATCTAAGGAGTTGGAGATGCTTTTAAATTGGTTTGAATTCAAATATTAAATTCCATACAATTAATAGTTATCTCCATCCTATTCCTAATCAAATTGGAGGTCCCGGACCATTATAAATAGGCGTCTCACAAGGTTGAAAAGGGATTCAGTGATTCCCACATATTAGTATAGCTTAGAGTGTAGAGAGAATATGAGCAGCTAAGTTCTTCTTGGGTTTCCAAGAAGAACTATTGTAGGGATAAGCCGATGGCTCTTCGTTAGGGTTTGTTAATTCATTTGTCTTTTGTATTTCATCCTTTTCGATTTATAGATTGTGTTTTGCTCCTTGATCACGTGTCATTAGTTTATTAGATTCTTCCATGAATGAGCATGTACTTAGTATACTAAATCCTTCATATCGGGTCGGTAATCATTGATTATGCGATAAAGCACTTGAGATTTCTAATTCTTGAGATTCAGATACATACTTATTTATTGTGTTCTTGATCGTATGCATCTTCTAATTGCGATTATATTTATTTGAATTAATTGTTCCTAGTTAGGCAGTTGATCATTAAGTATATCATAAAATCTCTTGATGCAAGTTATTGATGTTCCTAGTCGGGGATAACATTATCATTAGATAGGCTTTCGTAATTGATAACTATCATGAATACGATGAATTTTGGAATGAATAAATTAAACCTGAATAACTTCATATTGGCCATTATTTCCCTGTTCTATTCTTCTTGGGATCCTGCTTCATATTATACTTGACCCTTTAAACCATTAACTCCTTACTCATTCTGCGAATACCTACTTGCTTGAGATACTAACCAATTGTAGGAAAAAGGCAAAGATTCTGCAAGAGATTCGACCCTTGGGTTATACCTTGTGCTACCTGAGGTTTTTATTTGATCACAACCGTGACAATCGATTGAAACCTTGATTCGAAGTAATTCGAATTAAAGTGAGCGATCAAATTGGCGTTGTTACTGGGGAACCATCGATTAATCCTAAGGTTGGTTACGTCTTTGACAAACAGGCATTTCTTTTTATTTTAATTTCTTTTTTTATCTTTTGTCTTCCTCTTCCCACATTTCTTCCTATTTTTTTCTTGTTTTTTCTTTATTTTTTTCGAATTTTTCATTTTTTTTCTACCTTCACTCGCCACACGCTCACCACGTGCTCGCTGCAGCGAGTACCTGTACTGGCTGCCAAGCTCACCACAGCGAGCATCACTCTGCTCACCACCACACTCGCTGTGGTGATTGTGGCAGTACAAACGAGCCATTCTCTAGTTTATGACCCCGAGCATCTACGGGAGACTTGTTTCCCCTAGACCCAGAGATCAAGCAAACCTTAACTAAACTTAGGAGAGAGAAAAGAAGGAAAGAAATTCTCGCCATAATCAAGGGTGATCACGGGGATGGAATTTTTGACGAAAGGGTCACCCTTAGAGACCTAAATAAAGCTGACTTCGCCTATGACATATCTGATGGACGCGGCCTTGTCGCGAGGCCGGCACCAATCAAATTAATGCTAGAATGTGCAGCTAGTGGCACAACCTAGGTCGAATCTCTCTCGCGGAGCCTATGTATTCAATTGCCAATTATGTAAGATGTTCACAAAAATATGGATGTCTTTGAGGAATTTTATCAAATAGTTGGTGTGCAAGAAGAGTAAATGTATCTAAAAGAAACTAAAACTAGATCTTTTTGTGATTTTTCAATATTTCAAAGCAAGTAAAAGTGAGGTGAATGTGATGCGATGAATATGCTTTGTTGGAGAATGCTTTGGGCTATCCTTGCTCTCTAAAATTTATGGAGTTAATCAATGATGAACCATTTTTTCTAATGTAGTTTAGTGACCACTAAACCTAGGTAAATTAATTGAAGAATGCAATTAGACAACCGGACAATTAACAAGCCTAATCAAATACCATAAATGAAGCTAATGGGGAATTTAATATAGATAAGAATTAAACTCAACAAATACCATTGTCATTAGAGTAACTTCAACAATGAATCAAAACTACAATAAGATTTAACCAAATCCAATGTAATCAAAACCCACAATGGGAGAATGAAAATACAAATCACAAATCTATATCAATCCCTAATATCCAACTACAACCAAGTTAAGTTCCACAACCATGGAACCACAATCAATACAAATCCATCAAAATCAACCAGATAATAATGAATCTATATAAAGAGAAGTAGATGGAAAACAAGAAAAACTCCCTAGTAAGTGCCAAAGCTCAAGCCCCAATCATCCTCCTCCAAAGCACTAGAAGTTTAGCCACTCATGGAGATGAAGAATGCTCTACCAAGCTTCCCCAAACCGTGCCCAGCCATGGATGATGATGAATGTTGCAGAATAAATGAGTGAGAATGGAGGTGGAGTGAAGAAGATGAAGAGGGAATGGAAAATGGAGACTTGGAGATGAGAGGAAGATGAGGACTTGGAGAAAAGATGAAGTCTTAATGATCCCCCTTAGCCTCCTCACTTAACCCTAATGTATTGGGGCAAAATTAGGTCAGATTGGGGTGAGTGGGACCCACAAATTTGGCCCAAAAGTGAATTTCTGATGTAAAATGCGGGCTTATCTGATGTCGCTCGCTGCGGTGAGCAATTTGCTCACCGCGGGGAGCAGAAATGGCCATTTCAACAATTTTGCTCGCTGCGGTGAGCAGAATTGAAAACTTGTCATTTTTGCTTGTTTTTGCCCGGTTCTTCTCCCTCACTTGCATTATGGCTCCCAAATGTTGATCTTCTTGCTAATCCTCCTCTACATAACCTACAAATCATTCAAAAACACTTGTGAAAATTCCAATCATGAATTTAAATTTGCACAAATGCTAAAGTTATGAAATTAACACAATTTATGCAATAAACTCATGGAATTAGCAAGAATTAAATCCAACACTCATTTGAATCAATATACCATGAAAGCATGCATTTGGACCCAATAAACACAATAAAACCTTGCCAAATGGTAGAAAATATTATGATTAGAATGAGTGTTGTCAATATCTCAAAACCTAGTCCTAGTTTTTGAGAATGATTTTGAACTGAAGGGACCACTGTTGAGCTCCTAACCAACATTTCATGAATTGGCAGGTGATAATCCCTACGTACACTTAAAGATACTACAGATGCACTACATAACAGTCAAACCCATAGGCACTAAATTAGAGAATCTCATGTGGAAATTGTGTCGAATGACACTAAAAGGAAAGGCCATGGAATGGTTTTTACACCTACCAACCCAATCCCTTGAAACCCTACTCTCTTGTAGCGCTCTCCGGAGTGCTTTCCTCGAAAAGTACTTCCCGTCTAACAAAGTTTTAGCCACTAGAAAAGAAATCACTTCTATTAAGAAAGAGAGAGATGAAAACTACTATGATTATTAGGTTCGCCTTCAGGACTTGATGACCAAATGCCCCAATCATCGTCTCCCTCTAGCCCAAATAGTAAATAGCTTTATAGATGGTATGAATCCTGCAGACTCTGAAATGTTAGTGCTCGCAATTAATTGTGCACTAGAAGACCTCACCCCTGTCGAGGCCTGGGATCTAATAAAAAAATGCGCAATGACCAAGAAGAGAAGATCCCCTAGAGACGTGCATCTAGTAGAAGAATTAGGGCATGATCCGAATCCCACACTAGCCCAAATCATTAGGGAGATAGCTGAATTAACCCAAGTAGTCAAAGCCCTACAAGGCCCACATTAGCAAACATAGCTTATCGCTTTGGTAGCTGCAAGCTGCAGCGTGTGTGAATCCATGATGCACACATTTGACGATTGCCCACACAAAGTGGAAGAGGTCAATGCTATGTTTCAGCAAAGACATGAGATGTATCCCGTGCGAGACTCGTTCTCAAAAACGTACAATCCCGGATGGCGAGACCATCCAAATTTAAGGTTGAGGGATCTTGGGCAAACCAACAAAGGAAATAAAGGGGGAAACTTCTAAAGAGACCCTCCTAACCAACTAATGAAAGCCAAACCCACCACCCTTATAACCACTGAACAAGGGAGTTTAGGTTCTAAAGTAAGAGAGCTCAAACAAATAGTAGAAAAGGGGTTTCTAGAATTCCAAGAACAAATAGTCTATGAGCGTAATATAACTAACTCCTAAATGCAGGCATTTGTCACCCAATTTGATGCTAAAATCAATGATCTAGTTCCAAGGTGAATGGCTCAAACACTAAATGCGACAACCTAGCTGAATTCGTGAAAGAATTGTCTAACAACATGAGTCAACATCAGGTACAAACCGGAGGAACTATCCCTTCCAACACTGTAATAAACCCTAAAGCCATGAACTCCATCACCATGCGGAATGGCAAAGGCTATGAGGGACCAACAATGCCTATCACTCAAGAAAAGGAGGAGGACGATGATAAATTCAAAACAACGTCCTTCCTAGGAGTAGAGAGTGAGAGCGGAAAGGAAAAAGAACTACAAAAGAAAATGAAAAACCTTCGCCTTCGAGAAGAGCTAAAGGGCGATGAAAAAGGTAAAACTGAAACCCCTGACCTGAAAGGTAAAGGGGTAAATATTGAAAAACTTCTCTTTCCCCGTTCCTTTTTAATGCATGACAAATAGACAAATAACAACTTTAAACAGGACGAGGAAATCCTTGACCTCTTAGAAAAATTAGTAGTAAATATGTCCTTAATAGAACTAATTAGGAAGGTACCTAAGTATGCCAAGGTTCTTAAGGAGCTTTGAACGGACAAAAGGAAATTTAAGCCTAGTATTAAAGTGCCAGTAAGTTTAAACGTGTCTGCTCTTTTCAAACCTAGCATACCAGAAAAAGGTCGAGATCCAGGGTCCTTCACTATACCCTGCATGATTCGAAAGGTATCAATTGAACAAGCACTACTTGACCTAGGAGCTGCAATAAACGTGATGCCCAAATCCATATATCAGGCATTAGGCGTCAAAACCCTGCAACTGACTTCAGTTGTATTGCAGCTCGCTGATAAGTCTCTAGTCCACCCTGAAGGATTCATAGAAGACTTATTAGTACAAGTCAAGGGGCTTTGGATCCCTACAGACTTCTATGTCTTAGATATTGAGTCATCCCCTCGAGACTCCACTCCAATTTTAGGATGTCCCTTCCTTATGACTGCTAACACAACAATTGGCATGAAAGAAGGCACGATTTCTATGGAGCTTGGAGGAGACAAAATTAATTTCAAACTTTATGAGGGAATGACACAATCATCCGACATTTGCAAAGTCAATATGATATATATTACCACTAAACTCAATCATACTTCTACCTATCTAAATGACATAACTGTTGATTTGGCCACTAAGGACCGAACTAACATTTCAGAAAAAAAGGCACCTGAAATAAAAGATAGTAGCATTTCACTAAAGGAGCAAACAGGAAAAACAATGGACCCACCAGATAAAGTGTGGGGGAGTTCAACCAAGACGGGCACAGAAAAGAAAGGAGTAATCACTCCAATTGAATTGATCGCCCGAATACTCGAAAAGAACAAACCATAAGAGGAACTACTCGCGAAGATAACAACGCTCCTCCAACAAAGAAGGGACGAAGCCAACAACAAAGCAGTGCACCTCCAACAATACCTCCTTGAGCTAGACAAGGAGTCCCATGAACCCCCTTAAGGGGCAAGGTAAATATTCCTCTCCCCAATTACCCGGTCTGCTGTGGCTAAAATATTAACCGTCAAATAAGTGTGGGGGAGAAGATTTAACTTATCTAATAATTTTGTTTAAAAGTTCTGCAATTCGATAATTTTGTTTATTTGCATTTTTGCTCGAATTTTCTTTTTAATCGATTTTATTTTCCTTTTTGAAATTATGACTTTTTAAACCCTATGATTGAGCTGTCGTTAAACCCTATGGAGGACAATGCTTGTTTTAAGTGTGTGTGTGTGTGTTGGCGGGGGGGGGGGGGGGGAATCACTCAGTATAGAAATTTTAAGACTTCAGGGTCCTGCTAATTATTTCATTCATGAATTTGGGTGAATTTAAAAATTCTTCGAAATAAATAAATATCTTAGGAATCAAATCTAGCATGCAGCAGTTAGAAAATTTTTCAAAAAATTAACTAAAATGCTTTTCTTAAAAGATATTTTTGGAAAATCAATGAACCTCATTTTGGCTTTCCAAACTGAACATTGGAACTAAGAAAGTTATTGATTTAGTAAACTTTTAGGACATTCTTGTTTGCTTAAGCGAATTAACACTTGCATGAGGAAGCTGGATGAATTATTGAAAGACCAATCTGAGTGATCTAACCCTCTCGGAAGGATAAACCCCAAACAATTATCTACACATATACATCTATTGAGTGTTCTAATTGCTTAACTTGTTTTCTTCTAGAACTTGCAATGGGTCTCAATTGAGGCTGACTAGCACACAAGGAACTGGGAAGATTGAGGCATTCATCTCTTGTCCCCAATGCCCAAACACAAGCTTATATTTATGCATATGGATAACCCTATCACCCTGTTTTGAGCCTTACATAAGAAGATTCTCCTAGCATATTTTATTAATATTGATTGTTTGATTGTCTAGGTCAAAAACTTCTTGTCCTCCCAGTAATGTAAAAAGACCAAAGGGATTCGATGGGCTTAAAAGGCCTATTCGAAAAGTAAAAAAAAAAAAGTAAAGAAGGTACAAAAGTACCAAAGTACAAGGGTACAATAATAAAGAAGGTACAAAAGTACCTTAGTGCAAGGGCATAAAAGTGAAATAAACCCAAGGGCATACATAAGGTTGAAGGATGAAAAGAAAAACCTTAGTTTTCAAACAGTCAGGACTTAGTATTTATGCAAAGAGGCTTCTGCTCATTCTTTCTTTAAACAGTGAAAATATATAACCTCCATCAGAAATGTTACAAGCCCAAAAGACCTCTTGACTACGAACTTGTGTGCAACAAACAGTGGAAATAGAGACCCTCTTCAAGCCTATGGTAAGAAACAGGTAAGTATATTATGAGTGAAATCTTACCCCAATATATTGGTGAGGCAATAAGCGTATTGATAAATTGGTCCTAAATATTCTTGAAGAAATTCTTATGCATGATTAATTGGCCAAAGTGATCCTAAGATCAAATTTTACTTGAGTACTTGCATGGTCGATTTTTATTTCCAATTGGGAGCACTAACCCTTTAAGTTAGCTTGATCTTGAATACTCTAGATTTAGATTTTATTTGTCCAGGAGTACAAAGATTTAAATGAGGGGGATTTGATCACACCCAAAATCAACCTAACTTTAAGGTGACAAATAGCACAAATTATAGATAAAAACATGTGATTTTGCACCAAAAAGGTTGAATATTTTGACATAAGGAGTAGAGCCAAAAATGTGATAAAATGCCTATAAAATGCACTATTTATTGATATTCTTGAATATCTGCAGAATCCATGGAATATTGTATGGGTGCTTTGATGTTTCTTGAGTGCTGCAGGCTTAACAGGGATCAATGGGAAGATATACTCCAAGTATAGGAACCAGATCCAAAGCAAGAACTCGTAGCAAGGCCTAGAAAGAGAGAAAATCAAGAAAGGAACGGAGCACTCGCTGCAGCAAGCAATTCCACTCGCCACAGCAAACAAAGAAGTACTCGTTGCAGCGAGCCCCCCACCTTTCTCTGTGGCGAGCAGAAATGCTAGCCACAGCGAGTACAGAGCCTAGCAAGGCTAATGACGTGGACAACAACCTTATTAGAGACTTTAATAAGGATCCCAGTCATCTAAGGAGTTGGAGATGCTTTTAAATTGGTTTGAATTCCAATATTAAATTGCATACCAATTAATAGTTATCTCCATCCTATTCCTGATCAAATTAGAGGTCCCGAAGCACTATAAATAGGAGTCTCACAAGGTTGAAAATGGGATTCAGTGATTCCCACTTATTAGTATAGTTTAGAGTGTAGAGAGAATATGAGCGGCTAAGTTTTTCTTGGGTTTCCAAGAAGAACTAGTGTAGGCATGAGCCGAGGGCTCTTCATTAGGGTTTGTTAATTCATTCGTGTTTTGTATTTCATCTTTTTCGATTTATAGATTGTGCTTTGATCCTTGATCATATGTTATTAGATTATTAGATTCTTCAATGAATGGGCATATACTTAGTATACTAGATCATTCATATCAGGTCGGTAATCATTGATTATGTGATAGAGCACTTGGGATTTCTAATTCTTCAGATTTAGATACCTATTTATTTATTGGGTACTTGATCGTATGTGTAACTATGGAATATTCTGCCTTGGGACACGTGGCACTGACGTTCTAGAAGTAAAGCCTCAGCACCCGGTAGAGACACGTGGCACTGCTCATCTATCAGCTACGTGGCCCTTGCCCACGTCATCTCATGGAGCATCCCCTCAACCAGACGTGGGAACTCCACAAGCCTCGTGGGACGACCCACGTCCCACGAAGTCGTGGGTCGAGCACGATCTCCCCACACTCGAGTATAAATAGACCCTCAGTCGGGGGACTAAGCAGGCAATCGAACTCAATAGAACAGGACGCAACCGGAAGGATTACTACACCTTCTCTGTGATATTCCACATGCTTTCTCGGTGACCTGAGTACCCTTAGACACCTCACGCAATCTCTGCACATCGTGAGCTCCACCGTAGGTCCCATTCCGGCCAACCCTCGGCAGGCTCACCTCCCTTTCGAAGCACGCCATTTATGGGGCTTCCAGCAACCCCTAGAGACTCTAGCTCTCTCTCACTAAGGCAACCTCCTAAGAGCGGCTCGCCCGCCCAGAGTACCTTAGGCACGTCTTAGCCGCACATGGCCCGATACAGGTAACCACCTTGCCTAACGGCTCTTACAGACGTCAGCATGACGAACTACGTGGACTTTGATCCCTCCCGAAGGGTACATAGGCACCTAGGTGCATCACCTAAGGACAAGTCCCCCAAGGTTAAGTCCCCTTGCGGTCCTAATTTCAAATTACAATTGTCTGAGCCAAAAATGACAGCTACAGTGGCGCCCACCGCGGTCTTATCCAGACCACAATGCTTTGCGCACTATGCCGCTAAACGGCATTTCTTTTTCGGGGAGTAGGAGTATATAACTAACGCTCAGAAACCCGTATCTATTTTTGCCTTGATCTTGGATACAGGATGTAAAGGATATAATACATTATGACCGACTCGAACGTCCCCACGACCACGACCGACGCTAGCGCTTTAAGGCGCAGCACGAGGAATCGACAGGGAACGGCCGAAGCGGTCACAACTGAGGCAGGCGGATCGAGCGTAACCCAACCTCAAAGCTCCTCAATAACGCAGGTAGCCATCACGAAAACCGTGGTCCAGAACCCGGCACCTAGAGAGGAAACTTGCCCTCAACACTCGTATGGTATGCCGCACGTCCCTTGCCCCGTAACCAGCGGTAAGGAGATGACAGAGCTAGCAAGGAACCTGCGGGACGCTAAGATCGCCCGCCTCGAAGCAGAAGTAGCAGCTCTACGCCAACAGCGATGGGAAGAGGATAGGAACCTCGCCCCAGCAAACGCGAGCGCCCAATTACCGCTAGTGCCGCACGGCGCGACGGCAGGGACCTCCAGCGATCCTACCAGCCTGCCCGCAATTCACTTCGGGACCTTACCAATGGAGTTCGCACAATTATCGCTAACGGCACCAGCACCTCCAGCAGTGATCCCACCTGGACCAACCATGGTCGCCGGACAAGCAGCACGACCTGTCACAAACTATCCGCAACCACCAGTCTCAAACTATCCTCTGGGATCCTATCTCCATATGCCATGGGTAGCGGCCTACAACCCGTACGCCGCCTGAGGTCCAAATGCTTACCAGTGGCCCACGTTCGACTTCCAGGGAAAGGGGAGACACCCCTTCACCCAGCAAATCATGAATGAGCACGTGCCCATGGGCTTCAAAATGCCCTTCCACATAGAACCTTATGGTGGAGAAACCGATCCACGACATCACATAAACACCTTCAACTCGTCCATGTCGATATTGTGCATGACGGACGACCAACAATGTCTAGTCTTCTCGTCGACCCTCAAAGAAGCCGCCTTAAGATGGTTCTCGCTGCTGCCTACCAATTCGATCCACAACTTCGAACAACTGGCGCAAAACTTCCTCACACAGTTTGCAAGCAGCAAAGAGTACCAGAAAAATGAATACTCCTTCATTGGCTTCCACCAGGTGGAAGGCGAAACCTTGCAAGCTTTCCCGGTCTGCTTCACCAAACTCTCGCTCCTAGTCCGAGGCCTCCAAGACGCTGTAGGCATCCACTACAAAAAACTGGACTTTCTGCAGCGACTCTTCGGTGGCGACAAGAAAAGTCGCTGTGGAAAAGGAGTTTTCGGCAGCGACATTTGATAGTCGCCACCAAAGACCCTTTGGTGCCGACAAAACTGTCGCCACCAAAGACCCTTGCGTGGCGACATTTAAATGTCGCCATAAAAGACCCTTTGGTGGCGACAAAGGGTTGCCACCGAAAAACCCTTTGGTCGCGACATTAAGTAAGTCGCCACCAAAGAGTCTTCAGCGGCGACTTTTGTTTAGCCACCAAAGGGTGTTTGATGGCGAGTATCAGATGTCGCTACCGAAAACTCCATTTCAGCAGCGACTTTTCTAGTCGCCATCAAAGAGTTGCCACAAAAAGTCCAATTATAATTTTAATTTTAATTTTCAATTGAAAAAATTACATTTTTCTTCTCTAAAATAATCTGTAGTATTACTATTGTTCAAATATGATAATTTATTTGAAATCATAATTTAATTTTTATTTTATTTTATCAAAAGTAATAAAATTATTCTTTTAAAAAATTATATTAGTCATAGTAAAACATTTTATATCTATATTGAAGTATATAATATAAAAAATACAAAATCAAAACCTATAAGAATTCACTTTTATATAATTTTATATACAATTAAAATTTTTAAAAAAGTAATTAATCTTTAAAATAAATTTTTATGTAATTTTTTAACACTTGTGTAATATAAGTGTTGTATCCCCTCTTGTATTACCATAGTTTATTCCAATGAAGGTCATAAAATTCATATTGGCAATTATTTCATCTTGAATCATCATAATTTATTCGTATGTGGGTATCTATATTATTACAATAAAATAATACTAATAGATTTGACATAAGCTAAATTGCATGTAATTTTAAAAATTAATTTTTTAATGTAAACTAATTCCCTATTTTCAATTATCTTCTATCTTCTATTTTATATTGTATAATTTTAGGGATTAATTTTTTTTTAAAAAAAACTCTACACCATTTGTTGGAAGGTCTTCAGTGGCGACCAAAAGTCGCTGCTGAAGACATGTCTCTGGTGGCGAGACCAAAGTCGCTGCTGAAGACAAGTCTTTGGTGGCGACTAAAAGGTCGCTGCTGAAGACATGTCTTTGGTGGCAACCAAAGTCGCTGCAGAAGACATGTTTTTGGTGGCGACTGAATAATAGCTGCTGAAGACATGTCTTTGGTGGCGACTAATGTCGCTACTGAAGACATGTCTTTGAGATTAAAGAAAAATACATATAATAAATATATTAGAATGACATTATATAACAAAAGGTGATATATGGCTTAGTGGTTGCTGTAGAAATTACCATGCATCACGTCCCGACTTCGAATCCATCCATGCGCCTTTTTTCAAAAATATAAGGTGGTGGTGATCGTCGGCCGACGGAGGTCCGGTAAACGGTGGTCGTCATCGGCCATCGAAGGTCCGGCCAGCGGTGGTCGTCGCCGGCCGACGGAGGTTGTTGCCGGCGGTTGGAGTTCTGGTAACTACTTTTAATGGCGACGAAAGCTTACTATTGAAGTTCTTATGTAGCGACCAAATGTCGTCGTCGGCCATCGAAGGTTCGGCCGGCGGTGGTCGTCGCCGGCCGACGGAGGTCGTTGCCGGCGGTTGGAGTTCTGGTAACTACTTTTAATGGCGACGAAAGCTTGCTATTCAAGTTCTTGTGTAGCGACCAAATGTCGCTGCTGAAGACATGTCATTAGTGGCGACTTAAAAGTCGTTGCTGAAGATATGTCTTTGGTGGCGGCTTTAGTTGCTGTTGAAGATATGTCTTGGGTGGCGACTAAAACGTCGCTGCCGAAGACATGTCTTTGGCGGCGACATTTGTCGCTGCGAAGGACATGTCTTTGGTGGCGACTAAAAATTCGCTGCTGAAAACATGTCTTTAGCGGCAACATTTGTCGTTGCTAAAGACATGTCTTTGGTGGCGACTAAAATGTCGCTGCAGAATGTCTTCTACAACGCGACTATTGGTGGCGACCTTGCAGTGACTAAAATGTCGTCGCAATGATCATTGGTGGCAACTTTTTGGTCTTCGGTGGTGACAAATGTCGCCACAGAAGACCATTTTTTCGTAGTGATCTTTGTCATAAAGCAAGGCCTTCGATGTTCACAATTCTACGGGGAACTGAACAGATGCACTGTCTCCACCTTACAGGAGCTTATGGACCGTGCAGAATGGTTCATTCAAGAGGAGAACGCTCAGATCGCCAAAGACAAGATGAGAAAATTCCTAATAAGCCGGGCCGACATGGGACGAGCAGAGAAGAAAAAGGAGAAGACAGTGACAGAGAACCAAGCCCCCAAGGAGAAGAGCAATAGGAAGAGGTCACCTCCTCGACCGCGGACGCCTCCCAGGGGGTGGTTCACAAGCTACACTCCCCTCAAAAAATCCTATGTTGGGGTATTAGAAGAATTTATCACTCGGACATGCTCAGATTCCCCCTCAGGTCAAAAGGCGGAAAACGGGAAAAGCAGTAGAAAAATCCAAATACTGCTAGTTCCACAAGGATTACGGGCACGAAACCAACGATTACATCCACCTAAAGGATCAGATTGAGGACCTAATCCATAAAGGACAGCTCGACAGATTCATCAAAGAAGAAAGCAGGGCTAATACCGAGCACCTCTGAGAGGCCAACGATCAAGCGCCTACCCGCGGGGTTATCAACGTCATAGTAGGCGGACTGCAGAGGGGGACCTCCTCGCTACCACAAAACAAGAAGACGATGGAACGCTCCATACTCGCCCTCGACTACGCCCAAAAGTACAAAAAGAGGAGCGAACCCAAAGGAGACCCCATCACCTTCGACCTCACCAACCTAGAGGGACCAGTCCATGACGACCCCATGGTGGTGACCGCCATAATCGCCAACTACAAAGTCAAGAGAGTCTTGATTGACCAAGGATCTTTAGCATACGTTCTCTACTTCGACACCTTCAAGAAGTTCAGGTTCAATGAAGCCAGCCTAATGCAATTCCCCAGCACGCTCATAGGGTTCTCAGGAGCCTAGGTTCCAGCAGAAGGAATCATCACCACCCGAACAACTCTGGGCACCCTACCAAAGGTCGTGAGCCTTGATGTAGACTTCATCATTGTCTCAGCACCGTCAGCATACAATGCGATCATAGGGCGACCGTCCCTAAACAAACTTAGAGCTGTAGTGTCCACCACACAGCTCACAATGAAGTTCCCAACACCCCATGGGGTTGGAGAAATCATAGCGGACCAGAAACTGGCGCGAGCATCTCACGCAGCAAGCCTAACCAAGACCGTCAAGGTCACCCGCCTTGGTCCCAAAGAAACACGCGAGGAACCCCCTGAGGGTAAAGAGTCAGGAGAAAAGAAGACAGAGTCCGTCTGCCCGGACCTAACCTCCGCTTAGACTCCGAATGCACTTTGCACTATCACACCATCTTTAGGTCAAGTCACATACGTCTCTACTTAGAATTTAGGATTTTCAGCCTGACTAAGGCTCGCCTGACCTAGGCAATCCGAATGTAAACATTTTGCTTACCTTCAGCCTAACTAAGGCTAGCCCGACTGAGGCTGCACGAATGTAACCATTTTGTCTATTATTAAAGTACTCCTTTCCAGCTAGAGACTACAAATTTGCAAAGTACTCGCGCAAGTCCTACCACAGGACAGTGGGCTCGACCGCCCTAAGAAACGCTAAGCGCCCCTGGGGCCAAGCTAAAATTTCCCCCAGTAGCTCAGTAAAAACCCATTGGGTGCGGAAAACACAAAACGAACGTTCAACAATCCATGCTAGCAAATCGCATACAAAACCTCCTGATCACATGGTACTCATGCAAAAATCCTTTTACCCAAACGTAAAGAGATGACTACGAAAAGAGAAACTGCAAACATACACGACTTTTTGCCCAGAAGTAAAAAGGAAAGCAAGAGAAAACTCTTTGCAAAAAATCATTCTCATTGGATGCCAAAACTGAGAGGGCGTCTGCCCATTACAAAGGGTAAATACCCTAAAAATTACATAAACCTATTCTTGGGCATCCCCAAGATCTACAAAGGCCTCGGCCCTAGCAGGCTCTGCATGGCCAACACCTTCCGACGACCCCCGCCTGGTCGCTTCAGCTAGCTGCTGAGAAGTAGGTCCAATCCCCGGAGCTCGCCCGCCGATTCGAGACAACACCTGGTGCTCCACCAGGTGGTCGGTCAGCTGACGAAGAAAAGCAAGATTCAATGGAGGGTATGTTTCCATCCGACCGCGAAGCTCACCTTCGAAAAACTCCAAGGAAGGATGCATGGAAGCCACCCACTCCGCTGGAAATCTCTCCCCACGGAGACGCTCGAGCTACTCGACCGCTAGAAGCATGCCATACATCCTCTATGTAGGCAACTCCCCTTGGAGATCAGCAACGTCGGCAACCTTGTCCTCGGACGCCAGCCAGCCAGAAAAGTTCGCAGCAGCGCGAGCCTCCACACCCTGCAAAGCTACGCGAAGTGAATGCAGCTCCCGCTGACGCCTCTCAGCATCATCTCGACGGGCGGCCAGCTCCTTGCGAGTCTTTTCCAACTCCGGGCGAAGGAGCGCAACCTCAGAAGGGTGTCCAGCTTCAGCCCTGAGACGGGCAACCTCTTCACTAAAGGACTTAACCTCACGTCCTTGATCCTCGCACTCCAGCTTCTTGGTGGACAGCTGCCCACACACGTCCGCCAACCTCTTCTGAGAGACCTCTAGAGCCTAGCTCTTAGAGGCCGCAACACCAGAAAACTGATCCCGGTCGAGACGGATCTCCCCCTGCAAAAAGACGAGAGTCAGAAACCCAAAGAATAACCCAAAAACGCAACACCAGGATGAAGAGGCTCACCACACGCTTCTCCCACTCAAAACCAGCCTGGTGGAAGTCAGCCAACGCCTCAACAACCCGGCTGAAGCCTCGAACAGCAAGATTCAGGGGAGAAGTGTGATAATACCAATATTTACCCTTGTATCTTTTGGCATTTGACAAGCTTTTGTTGAGTTTAAAGAGTCATTATGCATGATTTAATGTTATTCAAGGGCACTTAAGGACTTAAATCACAATCTTGCTAATTCCATGTTTTTATTGAATAACTTGTGATAATTCTCTAGTTTTATTAACTTGAGAGCCTCACAATTGTTTTGGTTGATTTGTAGGTCAACTAGCTTGAGGAATAGCAAGGATTCAAGTGCTAGAGGTCGAGAAAGAAGTTGGAAAGTGAAGCCGGTACAAGATTTGAAGCTTAGAGGCATTTTTGGGCCTATTCTGCTGTTCCACCCGTTGCCAGCGGGTAGCCGTGCAAGCTGGCAGCGGGTGGATCTCAGTTTAAAGGGAAAACGTGCGTTTCGAGTAATTCACCCGCTGCCAGCGGGTACACCAGTTCTGCACAATTTTCTCGCAATTTTAAGAGCTGAAACGGATGGTGGGCCCACTTTCTCATTGTTTTACCACAAGGGGAGCATACTAGGTCGGATTAGAGGGAATATTCTGATGTTTGAGAGGCCCTTAACCTAATTTGGAGAGAGACCCACGATTTTACACACATTCATACACACAAGCTCTCATCCTCTCAAGTCTCTCCACATTTCCAGCCACACTCACCATTTTCTCTTCATCTTCTCCACTCTCCACACCTATTCAGACCAAATTCCAGCAACCTCCATCATCATCCATGGCTAAGCAAGGGTTGGAGGAGCTTGGTGAAGCATTTCTCCCATCCATGAGTGGCTAAACTTCTTGTGCTTTGGAGGAGGATGATTAGGGCTTGAGCTATGGCATCCAATAGGGAGTTTTTCTTGTTTTCCTACTACTTCTCCTTATGGATTCATGTTTATCTTGTTGATATTGATGAGTTTGTATTGATTGTGGCTCCATGGTTGTGGAACTCAACTAGGTTGTAGTTGGATATTAGGAATTTAAATAGACTTGTGATTTGTATTTTGATTCTCCCATTGTGGGTTTTGATTACATTGGATTTGGTTGAATCTTATTGTAATTTTTAATTCATTGTGGAAGTTACTCTAATGACAATGGTAATTGTTGAGTTGAATTCTAGTTTATGTTAAATTCCTCATTTGCTTCATTGATGGTATTTGATTAGGCTTGTTAATTGTCCGGTTGGTTAATTGCATCCTCTGATTAAATTACCTAGGTTTAGTGGTCACTAAACTACTTTAGGAAATGGCCTTTCATTGATTAACTCCATACTTTTTGATAGCAAGGATAGCCCAAAGCATTCTCCAACAAAGCATATTCATCTTATTTCATTCACCTCAATTTACTTTAGCTTTAAAAATATTGAAAACCCCAAAAAAGTGTTAGTTCTAGTTTCATTTAGTTGCATTCAATTCCATTTAGTTTCATTGCATACCAAGTGTTTGTTAAATTGCCTCAAAGACACCCCATTTTGTGTTAATTGAGCATATTTGTCCATCGAGTCCATAGGCTCCGCGAGAGAGAATCGACCTAGGTTGTGCCACTAGCTGCACTTTCTAGTATTAATTTTATTGGTGCCGGCCTCGCGACAAGGCCGCGTCCCATCAATTTGGCGCCGTTGCCGGGGAGCCATTTTGGTTCTTTGTGCAATTGTGCTAGATTCTCACGAATTGGGTTGTTTTCGCGTGATTTCTTTGGGAATCACATAGTTAGATTGTGTTTTGTTATTGTGTTTTGTGTTTTAAGTTGTGTCTTTTCATTTTAGTGTTTGTTTCTAGGCTTATTGTGATTTTTAGTAAGTGTTTTTGCTGGTTTTTGTTAAATTTTTCATAGCTGTCCTATTTTCTTTTGGAAAGGAATTACTTAGTTTAATTGCATTTAATTGTGTTTTTGTTTGTGTTTATTGTTTCTAGGTAGTTTATAGTTGATTTAGCATTTATTTTTAGGCTTGAATAGTCATTTTGAAGCATTTTCAGTTGGATTTTTGTTGGTTTTTCAAATCTTCCCTGTTTTTCTGCTTTAACAGTGCAGAATCGCTTCTGTTTCTGTCTTACCCGCTGGCAGCGAATGAACCCACCCGCTGGCAGCGGGTGAAGCAGTGAACTGCACTGTTTTTCATTCTGTGTTGCTTTGTTTCTGGTTTTCTGGTCTGTTTTATTTGTTTTACTGTTTTTCTGTGTGTTTTCTTCTTTTTGTTGGTTTGTTTAGTGTATGCTAAGAAGTTCTAGAGGAGACCTAATTCCATTGGATTTAGAAATTGAAAGAACTCTTAGGAAAATAAGAAAACTCAAAAAAGAAGTAATTAAGGCTAACCAAGAAAGGGAAAGAGAACTAGCAATAGAAGAAATGGCCGAAGAGGATAACGGGGATAATCGGATGGACAATAGGGAAAGGAATGAAGGAGGTAATAATGTGGTAGATCAACCTAAAAAGTCCATTAAACAATTGAATCAATTTGATGATAATTTTGAATCTTTGGTTGGTGCTACTCCTACTTTTACTACTGATTTTGAAATTAAAGGTTCTCTTGTGCACTCACTTCCAAAATTTCATGGTCTTCCAGGTGAGAATCCGTATACACATATAAGCTCTCTCCACATGCATTGCATGACGATGAAGCCCGTGGGGGCTAAACTTGAAGAAGTCATGTGGAAGGTTTTCCATCTCACTCTGGAAGGGAAAGCAAAGGTTTGGTATATGAGTTTGCCAAGGTACACCCCAGATGCTTACCAAACATGGGATAATTTGAAGAAGCACTTTATTGAAAAATATTATCCTTCAAACAAAGTCGCCGCAGCAAGAAAAGAGATTGCATCTTCAAGGCAAGAAGAGGGTGAAACATTCTATGGATATTGGACACGTGTTCAGGATATGGTAGCAAAATGTCCAAATCATCAAATGCCACTGGAGCACCTAGTCCAAGCTTTTGTCTATGGGTTAACTGATGAAGATGCAAAAATGCTCAATGCAGCTGCTAATGGGTCCATAGAAGACATGCCCCCTGATGAAGCAATGGAGTTGATCAAGAAGCTCGCCTTGAGTAGGCAGAACATTACCACGAGGGATACTCGAGCACTAAAAGAGATATCTCCAGTAGATCGAGATCCATTGTTGGTGAAAGTGGTACATGAATTGTCTGCACTAACCAAGAGGGTGGATGGACTGAGCATCCAATCTCCAAGATCACCCACTCAACAGCTAGCTATGGTAGGCGCTAGTTGTACATTCTGCGGGGAAAAGTTGAAGAAAAGAAGAAGGAGCAACAAGAGGAACCAAAAGAAAAAGAGGAACAAAAGGAGAAGGAAGAAGCAATTAACAAAGCCATCTCCACCCAAAAAGGTAAGGAGGTAAGTATAAGTGATCTTCCCTTTCCTAATTCATATTTGCTAAGTAAGAAAGTCAAGGAAGTTAAAACTGATGAAGAGGCACTGAATTTATTTACCAAGTTAGAAGTTAATATTCCTTTGTTAGAGTTGGTAAGAAAAGTGCCTAAATATGCAAAATTTTGAAAGAGCTTTGTACAAGCAAGAGAAGATTTAGACCAAATGAGAGAGTTCAAGTGAGCTCTAATGTTTCTGCTCTTTTCAAACCCCAAATCCCGGTCAAGTGTCAAGACCCGGGGTCTTTCACAATCCCTTGTACTATTGGTAAGGTTACTATAAGGGGTGCATTACTTGATCTAGGGGCTGCTATAAATGTCATGCCTAAATCTGTTTATCAGGCCCTAGGTGTTAAAACACTTCAACCCACTACAGTAATCTTGCTCATTCCAGCTGATTTTTATGTTCTTGATATGGCTGCGGAAGTGCCTCAGGATTCCACTCTCATTTTAGGTCGCCCCTTCTTGAGGACTGCTAACACTGTGATTAGCATGAAAGAAGGAACGATCTCTATGGAAGTGGGAGATCATAAAGTTAATTTTAATATGTATGTGGCCATGAAGCATCCATATGAGGACTATTCTTTACTTGGGGTTAGTGCAATAGATATAATCATGGAAGATGAACATGTAGGTTATAAGCTTGATGATGATAATTCTGAATCTACTGTTGATGCATTCTCTGATGGTTATTTTTCATTCACTGAACTTTTGCATGCTGATGATGACACTCTTGCTTCATTCTCTTCTTTATATTCTTTTCCATCTACTTGCTCTTGTGGAGGTGATCCCTCGTGTCTTAACTGCATGTCAGTTGATTGTACACGTGGTGCCCCACAATCTGATACATTTTCTGTGACTAGTTATTCTTTGGATTCTCTTTCTTCTTTGAGCAGTTATGATGGCCCTTTGGGAAAGTTGTTCATTGAGTTTTCAGGTGAGTCAAGCAATGAAACAGGGAAGGTGATTCAAAACAAAGTTCAATACATTCTGCCATGTGAAGACCCTCTTTCTGCTTCTCCACCTTCTCACCTATTCCAAGGGCAACATAGTGAAAGAAAGGAAATCGCGGTTGAAGCTGAATCAACCGAAGAAGGGAACATTCTACCAAGGTTTGAATGCATGGAAGTTGAGGCAAGTGGTAAAAATGAAATTTTAAAGGGAAGTACTCTTGCCACTTTAGATGTGCAAAAATTAGTTCCTTCTGTAATTCAACCTCCCACTCTAGAGCTCAAAGAGCTCCCTTCAAATCTAAAGTATGTTTTCTTAGAGTCAAATAACCAATTACCAGTGATCATTGCTAATGGGTTATCTGACGAGAATGAAGGGAAGCTCTTAAACCTTTTGAGAAAACATAAAAGAGCAATAGGGTGGACTTTAGCAGATATACCAGGGATTAGTCCTACAATTTGTACACATAGAATTCTGCTAGAGGAGGGGTCGCAGCCCAAGCGGCAACCCCAAAGGAGGTTGAATCCTTTGATTTTAGATGTGGTCAAGAAAGAGGTCACTAAGCTTTTGAGTGCGGGTATTATATACCCAATTTCTGATAGTAAATGGGTTAGCCCTGTGCAGGTTGTTCCGAAGAAGAGTGGGATCACAATAGTGAAAAATGAGAAGGATGAGTTGATTCCCACTAGAGTCCAGAATTCGTGACGCATGTGTATTGACTATAGAAAATTAAATGACGCCACTAGAAAGGACCATTTCCCTTTACCCTTTATTGACCAGATGCTTGAGAGGCTTCCTGGCAAGTCTTATTACTGTTTCCTTGATGGCTTCTCTGGTTATTTTCAGGTACCCATAGCTCCGGAGGACCAAGAAAAGACCACTTTTACTTGCCCCTTTGGTACATTTGCATATAGGAGAATGCCTTTCGGTTTGTGTAATGCTCCTGGTACATTTCAGTGTTGTATGATGTCTATTTTTTCTGATTTTCTTGAACAATGGATGGATGTATTTATGGATGATTTTACAGTTTATGGAGAGTCATTTGATGCATGTTTAGACAGCTTGGATAAAATTCTTGCTAGATGTTCTGAAAAGGGTCTTGTGCTAAATTATGAAAAGTGCCATTTTATGGTTGATCAAGGAATTGTTTTAGGGCATTTAATTTCTGAGAAAGGGATTGAAGTGGATAAAGCAAAAATAGAAGTAATCTCCTCCCTCCCATACCCCACATGTGTTAAGGAGATTAGATCATTTTTGGGTCATGCAGGGTTCTATAGGAGGTTCATTAAAGATTTTAGCAAAATTGCATATCCATTATCTCAATTACTTCAAAAAGATGCAGAGTTTGATTTTAATGAAGCATGTAGGTCTGCTTTTGATGAACTGAAATCTAGACTTGTCTCTCCCCCAATACTTTCTGCTCCTAATTGGCAATTACATTTTGAGATTTCATGTGATGCTTCTAATTTTGCTGTTGGAGCCATGCTAGGGCAAAAGGAGAACAGGGTTTCTAGAGTGATTGCATATGCCTCCAAGACACTAAACCCGGCACAAATTAATTATACCACCACTGAAAAGGAATTGTTTGCCGTTGTCTTTGCTTTGGAGAAGTTTAGACCTTACTTGCTTAATTCTAAGGTTGTAGTTTTTTCTGACCATGCTGCAGTGAAGTATCTTTTCTCCAAACCTCATTCCAAGCCCAGGCTACTTAGATGGGCCCTTCTCTTGCAAGAATTTGACATAGAGATTAAGGATAGACCAGGAGCTGAAAACCATGTAGCTGACCATTTGAGTCGCTTACCTGAGGACACAAAGGGAGTGGACTCTTCTAACTCTACTTTTGATGCTTTTCCAGATTCTTTGTTGTGTACCATAGCTCGTCATGAGCCTTGGTATGCTCATATAGTGAATTTTCTCATTAGTGGAGTGACACCCCCTTCTATGTCTACTTTTCAGGTACAAAAGCTAAAGGGAGATGCCAAATTCTATGCTTGGGATGCGCCTCATCTTTGGAGACTATGTGCTGATCAAGTCATTCGAAGGTGCATACCAGAGGAAGAACAAGAGAGCATCTTAACTGCCTGTCATACTTTGGCTTGTGGGGGGCATTTTGGTGGAAAGAAAACCTCTAGGAAAGTCTTAGACTGTGGGTTTTATTGGCCAACTTTAGTTAAGGATTCTGTCAATTTTTGTAAAACTTGCGATAAGTGCCAACGTTTTGGGGGTTTGGGATGGAAACAAGAAATGCCACAACAACCTATACTATTTTGTGAAATTTTTGATGTTTGGGGCATAGATTTTATGGGACCTTTTCCCCCATCAAACGGGTTTACTTATATTTTATTGGCAGTTGACTATGTTTCTAAGTGGATAGAGGCCGTACCCACTAGGAAGGATGATGCTCAAACTATAGCTAAATTTGTCAAGTCTAATATTTTGTGTAGGTTTGGAATCCCTAGAGCCATCATTAGTGATCAGGGCACCCACTTTTGTAATAGGCTTTTCAATAGCCTATTAGCTAAGCATGGTGTCCGACATAAAGTTTCCACACCTTACCACCCACAAACCAATGGTCAGGCAGAGGTGTCTAACAGGGAAGTTAAGAAGATTCTTGAAAGGGTTGTGCAACCCTCCCGAAAGGATTGGAGTTCCCGACTTGAAGAAGCTCTTTGGGCATATCGCACAGCCTACAAAACTCCAATAGACATGTCCCCTTATCGCCTAGTCTTCGGTAAAGCTTGCCATTTGCCGGTTGAATTAGAGCATAAGGCATATTGGGCGGTGCGAAAATGCAACTTAGATATGGAAGCTGCAGGAGAAGAAAGAAAACTCCAATTGCAAGAACTTGATGAAATGAGGGCTGAAGCATATGAAAATGCCAGGTTGTACAAGGAGAAGACAAAGAAAATTCATGACAAAGGTATTCTTAGAAAATGCTTTAGTGTTGGGGATAAAGTTTTAAAATTCAAAGCAAGATTCAAGTTCAAGCAAGGAATGATGAAAACACGTTGGGATGGACCTTTCACAGTGACCAAGGTCTTTCCTTACGGAGCGGTGGAGATAATCGAAGATTCAACCGGCGCCGTGCACTTGGTCAATGGTCACTTGCTGAAATTGTTCAAGGAAAACTCCAAGCCCCCATGAGGGGCCAGGTCATCTCTTTCCTTTTCTCATCTTGCATTTAATTTGTTGCTCTTATGGATTGCTTGAGATGAGTGTGGGGGAAGAGATCTTCCAGTAGGTAGTAGATTGTGGTTTTTTTCTTTGTGGTTTAATTATGCTTTTGTGTATTTTGTTGTTGTTAGTTTGTGCTTTGTGTGTTTGTTTAGTTGTGTGGTTAAACACTCCCTTGGGTGTTGAATGCATGAACTTTGATGTATGAGGATTGCTTTTTGATGGATGGAAGCCAGCAAATTAGGTTCTAGGAGTAGGAATAGATGGATTTTTATGTCTTTTAGGAATCTCTGGTTGGATACAGGAGTGAATGGAGTGAAGAGATGAAGTTAGGGGTCAAAATGCCCAATTTTGGGCATGTCTCTGTAGTCTATTTGTGCTGGTTATTACTTTTGCTGTTGAGCTACTGATGGCTCATTTAACTTCTGGAACATATAATTTCATGCATTCTTAGTTGTGTAGCTGTTTAGCTTACTTTGCTCGCCCCTCTTCTCCTCTTTTTTGCAATTAACTGATTGTTTTTATGCTTGTGGGCCCTCGTGCTTGCGCATCCTTGTCCTATCTTTCTGCATTGAGGACAATGCTTGTTGCAAGTGTGGGGGAGAAGTTTGTGAAGAATGATTGCTTTTTGAATTGTTGAATGGGCAGGTTATATTGCAAATATTGACATCAGATTTATATTCCTATTTAGTGATTGTGTTTTTGACTCCTTGTGGATTTAGTTTTTCAGCTTCTTTTCTTGTGGATGCGAATATAAATGTAAATGCACAGGTTTTAAGTC
This sequence comes from Senna tora, assembly GCA_014851425.1. NCBI lineage: Eukaryota > Viridiplantae > Streptophyta > Magnoliopsida > Fabales > Fabaceae > Senna > Senna tora. The sequence continues at coordinate 14,909,894 of CM026265.1, forward strand.
CTTTTGTTCATGGATATTATCAACTGAGTAGATTCAATTTTCGTTTTTGTTGAAGACTTTTGGGATTAATGATGTTAATCAGGAATTCCATAATCACTTTTTGATATCTACTCAAATGTTTTGAAATTTTTTTTTGGGAACCACACTTAACTTTTGTGCCTGTTTAAGCATTTTAGAAAATGCTTTCAAGTAGTGTGTCAGGAGCCCGCAGAATGCACAATCATTTCAAGAATAAGAAACAATTTTTCAAGAGATTGGTGCTCTCTAATTCTCAACTTAAGCAAGTCATTAATGTGAGTAATTAATTAGGCATGCATTGATCGATGTGAGAGTAACCTAGCCTTGTTGGAAGATTTTGAGCCAAACACTTCTGTTTTTCTTGCTATACTTGTGTGTTGTCTGCTTACTTGTTTACTTTCTAGAACTTGATTGAAATCTTGTTGAAGCTTGACATGCGTTAGTTAAATAAAAATGATTGAGGCGTTTGTTTCACTCACCTATATTCCATACACAAACCACTTCTTTTGCTACCCATAGTCACCCCCTTTGAGCTTAATTCTTGCTTTTCTAGACATTTTGCACTATGACTTTTAATTAAATGTTTGACTTTAGGTTTCTTAGTTTCTGACCACTCATCTTCCTGGGTTGAAATTGTCTAATTGATCCAATCAAGCAAAAAGCTTGAAAAGAAAGAATAAATAAATGAATTATACATTTATTTATTTAGAAAAAAAAAGAAGAAGAAAAAAAAAGGAAATAAAAGGAAATACAAAAGAAAGAAAAGCAATAAAAAAAAAAAAGAGATGATGAATAAAAGAGTTGCAACCGAAAGTAATAAGGATCTTAGACAAATTTCTTGGTGGTTGGAAGATGATTGTTTGGTTAGACTCTTTTGGAACCCAAGTAATCATTTAATTGGGAGTCAATTCAAAATGTTTAGTCTTGCATAATTTCCTTCTTTGTAAACACTTTTCACCATGACCATGCATCCATCATTACAAGCCATTAAGACCTCATGATTTGTTGAGCTAACGCATCTTAGTGGAGATCTAGATCTCTCTCAAGCCTATGGTAAAGTGATAAGTAAGTAAGACTAGAGAGAAAATATCCAACATTAGTGAGTAGAGCGAAACACTTGAGTCATCGGTCATTTGCATGTTCTAGTTGATTGCAATGCATAGTTGTTTTGCTTTTGTTGCATGAATCAAGAACATGGTTTCTTGCTTAGTTGTTTTGCATCTTAATTTGGTTGGTTATTTTGTTGCTTCCTACATACCCCTTAACTGCATTTTTGACTGATTGCTTTGCTCAGGAGTGCAAAGGTCTAAGTGTGGGGGAGTTGATAATACCAATATTTACCCTTGTATCTTTTGGCATTTGACAAGCTTTTGTTGAGTTTAAAGAGTCATTATGCATGATTTAATGTTATTCAAGGGCACTTAAGGACTTAAATCACAATCTTGCTAATTCCATGTTTTTATTGAATAACTTGTGATAATTCTCTAGTTTTATTAACTTGAGGGCCTCACAATTGTTTTGGTTGATTTGTAGGTCAACTAGCTTGAGGAATAGCAAGGATTCAAGTGCTAGAGGTCGAGAAAGAAGTTGGAAAGTGAAGCCGGTACAAGATTTGAAGCTTAGAGGCATTTTTGGGCCTATTCTGCTGTTCCACCCGTTGCCAGCGGGTAGCCGTGCAAGCTGGCAGCGGGTGGATCTCAGTTTAAAGGGAAAACGTGCGTTTCGAGTAATTCACCCGCTGCCAGCGGGTACACCAGTTCTGCACAATTTTCTCGCAATTTTAAGAGCTGAAATGGATGGTGGGCCCACTTTCTCATTGTTTTACCACAAGGGGAGCATACTAGGTCGGATTAGAGGGAATATTCTGATGTTTGAGAGGCCCTTAACCTAATTTGGAGAGAGACCCACGATTTTACACACATTCATACACACAAGCTCTCATCCTCTCAAGTCTCTCCACATTTCCAGCCACACTCACCATTTTCTCTTCATCTTCTCCACTCTCCACACCTATTCAGACCAAATTCCAGCAACCTCCATCATCATCCATGGCTAAGCAAGGGTTGGAGGAGCTTGGTGAAGCATTTCTCCCATCCATGAGTGGCTAAACTTCTTGTGCTTTGGAGGAGGATGATTAGGGCTTGAGCTATGGCATCCAATAGGGAGTTTTTCTTGTTTTCCTACTACTTCTCCTTATGGATTCATGTTTATCTTGTTGATATTGATGAGTTTGTATTGATTGTGGCTCCATGGTTGTGGAACTCAACTAGGTTGTAGTTGGATATTAGGAATTTAAATAGACTTGTGATTTGTATTTTGATTCTCCCATTGTGGGTTTTGATTACATTGGATTTGGTTGAATCTTATTGTAATTTTTAATTCATTGTGGAAGTTACTCTAATGACAATGGTAATTGTTGAGTTGAATTCTAGTTTATGTTAAATTCCTCATTTGCTTCATTGATGGTATTTGATTAGGCTTGTTAATTGTCCGGTTGGTTAATTGCATCCTCTAATTAAATTACCTAGGTTTAGTGGTCACTAAACTACTTTAGGAAATGGCCTTTCATTGATTAACTCCATACTTTTTGATAGCAAGGATAGCCCAAAGCATTCTCCAACAAAGCATATTCATCTTATTTCATTCACCTCAATTTACTTTAGCTTTAAAAATATTGAAAACCCCAAAAAAGTGTTAGTTCTAGTTTCATTTAGTTGCATTCAATTCCATTTAGTTTCATTGCATACCAAGTGTTTGTTAAATTGCCTCAAAGACACCCCATTTTGTGTTAATTGAGCATATTTGTCCATCGAGTCCATAGGCTCCGCGAGAGAGAATCGACCTAGGTTGTGCCACTAGCTGCACTTTCTAGTATTAATTTTATTGGTGCCGGCCTCGCGACAAGGCCGCGTCCCATCAAAGTGTCCAGCCCCCTGGCTTGCCTCTCCCGCATCTCCACGGGGAAGCGCCTGCCTAATGCCACCAGCTCAAAAGATAGTCCCCTCTCCGATGGCCCAAGGGGTTCAGAAGGGTCAACGCTCGACCCAAGAACAAGATCTCTCGTGGCAGCCGCTTGACTCGCCACTACATTCCCTCTATCTGAGGGGGCTCTGGCCTCCACGGCCACACCACCAGACTCTGCGACTTCCTCAGCCGTAGGTTCGCCCGCCGCAGTCTGAGGCGCGGGAGTGTCTCCAACAGACTCCTCAATGACCACCCTGGCCCTCTTGGCAGCAGGCTGATTAACCCCCTCAACGGGGCTGAGGATGGAAGGACGGGTGGAAAGTATCACCCTCATGGGTGATTGACGAACAGGAGCGAAAGTGGTAACAGAGGTAGGAACAGGGGCAGGAACAAAAATAGGAACAACATCCCCTGCCGGAGTCTCCACCTGTATATCCCCTTGGTCAGAACTTTGTCGTGCGACTTGCGAAGGCAACCTCAATTCCACACCAGAAGGCCACTTCTTGAACCCTCCTTCCCTTCTCTTGGGCAACTCCGCCCCAGAGACTCCTCTCCTTTCCCCCTCCCGGGGTCCGCTCGTGCCCACTTTCCCATCTTTCTTCCTCTTCTACCGCGGAAGAACCTCCTGACGGAGCGCCCTCTCGGAAGACGGAGGCATGGACAATCGTCCTTCCCTCTCATCATCAGCAGGTACTACAGCAGGGACCTCAGCGGCTACCCCCGAAGCCAGGCCCTGTTGACCATTCTTCCTCCTTGTACTCTGACCGGCGTCGCGAGTACGGGTCAGAGGAAGAGGAGGAGGGGAGGGTGAAGAAAGATCCTCCAAGTCAGTGAAGTCAAAGGGGTAAAAGCTATAGTCATCACCTCCACCAGCCATTGCGAAAACTCGACAAAATCAAGAATCTGAAAAGAGCAAAGCAAAGGCAGGAAAAACAAAGGCAACAGAGAAAGGTGAATGCAAATGTGAAGTCACAAACTTTAAAACACTGGACATTTATAAGGGACGAACGAGATGCATAGCCGAGGCAGCGGAGGTGCTAAGACCGAAAAACCCTCAGAAATCCAAGAGTCACCCAGAGACACCCGAGGGCCTTTTCGCGAAACTCTCTGCCCAAGCTAATGATGGCTACCCTCGGAACTTAACCTGCATTTAATGAAGGAGAAACGGGGGCAAAGCACTCAAGCAACAGTGGCACCCTTTCAAGCTCTGACGCGTGGCACCTACAACAAAACCCGCTCCTTCAACAAACAACCCTCAACAAGAAATCCACCATCAGCCACTGACCACGGACGAACGTAGCCAGAGGAGAGCCTTTCAAAATGACCAAACGGCCCCTGGCCTTTGGATTTCTCCCGCCAGCCCGCGAAGGGCATTTCGGGAAATACCCCTCTGAGCAATGATGACTCCACCTCGGTAAATCGCGTACTTCCTATAGAGATGGCTCAAAAACTTGTTGAGGAATTCAAGCACCCAGCCATCCGAAACAAGACACGTGTCCTCTACAAAGCGTCTCCTTTTCCACGAAACGATATGAGAGAGCCTACTTCGTGAGTCGGACAAGCTATCCCACGTATAGAGGCAACGAAAAATTCCTAAGTATCTTACAGATGAGGAAACTTAAGTCCACGGGCGGCCGACACCCGTAGACTTGGGGGACATATGTAACTACGGAATATTCCGCCTTGGGACACGTGGCACTGACGTTCTAGAAGCACGGCCTCAGCACCCGCTAGAGACACATGGCACCGCTCATCTATCAGCTACGTGGCCCTTGCCCACGTCATCTCACGGTGCAACCCCTCAACCAGACGTGGGAACTCCACAAGCCTTGTGGGATGACCCACGTCCCACGAAGTCGTGGGTCGAGCACAATCTCCCTGCACTCGAGTATATATAGACCCTCACTCAGGGGACTAAGCAGGCAATCGAACTCAACAGAACAACACGCAACCTGAAGGATTACTACACATTCTCTGTGATATTCCACATACTTTCTCGGTGACCTGAGTACCCTCAGACACCTCACGCAATCTCTGCACATCGCGAGCTCCGCCGCTGGTCCCATTCCGGTCAACCCTCGGTAGGCTCACCTCCCTCTCGGAGCACGCCATTTACGGGGCTTCCAGCAGCCCTCAGAAACTCTAGCTCTCTCTCACTAAGGCAACCTCCTAAGAGCGGCTCGCCCGCCCGGAGTACCTTAGGCACGTCTTAGCCACACACGGCCCGATACAGGTAACCACCTTGCCTAACGGCTCTTACAGACGTCAGCATGACAAACTACGTGGACTTTGATCCCTCCCAAAGGGTACGTAAGCACCTAGGTGCAACACCTAAGGACAAGTCCCCAAAGGTTAAGACCCCTTGCGGTCCTAATTTCAAACTACAATTGTCTGAGCCAAAAAGACAGTTACAGTATGCATCTTCTAATTGCGATTATATTTATTTGAATTAATTGTTCCTAGTTAGGCAATTAATCATTAAGTATATCATAAAATCTCTTGATGAATGTTATTAATGTTCCGGTCAGGGATGACATTATCATTAGATAGGCTTTCGTAATGCATAACTATCATGAATAGGATGAATTTTAGAATGAATTAATTAAACCTGAATAACTTCAAATTGGCCATGATTGCTTGGTTCTATTATTCTTGGGATCCTGCTTCATATTATACTTGACCCTTTAAATCATTAACTCCCTACTCATTCTGCGGATACCTGCTTGCTTGACATATTAACCAATTGTAGGAAGAAGGCGAAGATGCCGCGAGAGATTTTACCCTTGAGTTACACCTTGTGCTACCTGAGGTTTTTATTTGATCACAACCGTGACGACCGGTTGAAACCTCGATTCGAAGTAATTCGAAATAAAGTGAGTGATCAACATATACAAATGAAATATACCTTTAGTTGAGCCACTTGAGTGGACAACTCGTAATGCTCCGCTGTGATCCAAAGAAGTTTCGTACATGACCGCTCCTAATGGGCCTAAACACCTATCCTGTCTATGGGGGATGACAATCGCACCGAATCAGCGGGTCTGATAACCTTTTCCATAAATGAATGGAAGGTGGCGATACCCCCTTTAAACAAATTAAGTCTAGCCTTTTTCTTGGCAGCCTCAACAACAGAAGGGCCAGCGACTCCCATAATTTTCTTCTTCTTACCTTTTTTCTTAACTTACGTTTGAAGGCCTGCCGGAGCGTTTTGGTTGCCTTAGAAGGAGGAGGCACGGACTTCAATGGCATCGTAAGAAAATTACCAGCCAAAGAAGAGGCACTATCATCAAGGCGGTACAAATAAGGAAGTGGAGTTGCAAACTCATCCTCCTCGTCGGTCAAAGGTCCCGATATCGCCTGCTGAGCCCCGCTCATGCGCGCCTCCATAACTTCAGGCACTTGCTATATAACCAACAAAGTAAAGGTAAAAAACAACAGATAAGGGCAACAAAAACAAGAAGTTCAGCATGCACCCGCTGGCAAAAACTCTCACGGCTTCAATTTGCTAAGACATCCACTCAACGATTCTTGGCTTTATTGGCGAAAGATCCTGCTCCTCTTCACCAGGGAGTCGGGCAGCTTTACTCCACACTAAAGGAAATGAAGGGCGATTATGTTTATCCAACAAAAAGGGGTAAACCCCCTTTAAAGGAAGAATACGAACGTAAGAGTCTCGATACCTGCATACCTTCGTTTCCAACTTATCAAAGATAGTAGGGGCCTTGTTTACTTTGGCGAAATGCCAAGGTTGCCCCGAGAAGCTCCGACCGAGTTGATAAAAGAAGGAAAATAGCTTCACTCTCGGCAGAACGCCCAAATTATGACAATGTAACTGAAAATAAGCTAACACAATCCAAGAATTGCTAGTTAACTGAGTTGGACAGAGATTAACGCAGCTCAACATGGCCATTTCAAAAGTATTGAGTAGAGGCTTCACACTAAGCCGCTCCATAACAAAAGTATACATCAGAAACCCTACCTCGTCGGTTGACATGACCCGAAGAGATCCATCACTATCCCCAGCTATACCATTAAAGCGGGATCCGGGGTACGAAGCTAAGACCCTATCCCAGAACTGTCGAAGCTTAGTCACACCGCTAAGACTAAAAACATTCTATTGCATATCATCATCCCCATACTTCATGCATCTCTTGGGGACCCGACATATCAGCCTAGGACACCCTCCTTCGACCAACAAAGGCAAATCTTCGTCGATAGGCAAGTAAAACGGGGATGATATGTATTTCTCCTCAAATGGAGTAGCATCAGAATCTGCTACCCTAGACTCATGATCTTTAGACGATGTGCCCTCGTGGGACGGCCCGACGTCTCTCCCTAAAGCCAACCATCGTTGAGGTCCACGACGGGGAGCGATGCGAGAATCAGTGGAGGCTCTGAAACATCAGAACCCTCAACAATGTAGCAAAGCCTTGCGAGATGAACGAGACGACGTACCATCCGCAAAATTAAGACGCAAAAAGAAACAATTAGGGAAAACAAATACCTTGAGTCATGATAGAGAATGCAAAAAACAATTGCAAAAAGCAAAAAACCCTAGCAATGGATGCGATGGTGGAACCCTACGAAATCAAAAAGGGGAGAAAGTAAATATAAGACTCAATAAGTAAAATCAAAGGGCAGAAAAAGGTCCAGAGTAAGTAGAAACTTACTTCGCAGAAGAGAAGTCGATGACCGGCGTCGAAAAATGAGAACACGACGACACAACAAGAGAAATTGTAGAGTAGAAGCACGAGGAAGATGAAAGAAAGCGAACGGTCTATTCGCTGTAGAATAAGTGCCAAAATATGAAGAAAGCACACCATGAAATGACAAAAACACCCATGGGGCAAGAAACCACTCCACCACACAGATGACACGTAGAACCACTAAATCACAACTTTGCCACAACGGGAAAATGTTACCACAATGGACACTCAAAGAGCGGAAATTTCGCTCTCCCTCATACTTAGGCTTAAATTTGCAAAAGCCTCTCAAAAATAAAAACCCGGTAGAAAACTTAACTTCATGCTGAGTCCTCATAAGACCTGTGAAGCCCAAGGCTCCCTCCGGAACCCTCAAGCTTGGGGGACTTATAGTAATATGGGACCCGGCATGATCAACAACCCGGCACTCTGGTGTCACTTGGCATTCGGCTGGACATTCAAACTTACTCCTAACCATTTTTCCCGCTTCTAATTAGGGGATTTTTCGCTCACCTAAGCCTATAGAAGCAAGCCTTGCCAGGAAATTCACATACCTACGCTAGAGCACTCGGTTGTACATGGTGCCTAGCTCTCCTACCTTCCTGGCTCTCTACAGCCTGGAGGCACCGCACCCTCTTGAAGTAAAAGGACTCTGATATCACTTGAGTATGTAGGCTCTCAGGTCCAGAACCTGGGTCAAGTGTACCTGTTTTAGCCTTCAATCGCTCTCATTTTGAACCTTCGAGTCACCAGAATATCAGCCCCCAAGGGCCGCAAGCCTAGACATAGACTTCATCGTCATCTCGGCTCCATCTACATACAATGCTATCCTGGGATGACCTTCACTAAACAAGATAAGGGCAATTGTGTCCACAGCTCAGTTAATGATGAAACTTCTGACCAAGAACGGAATCAGGGAAATCAGAGCAGACCAAAAATTAGCACGGGCGTGCTACAAAGCCAGCTTAACAAAGACTATTAAGACTCCTAATTTGGGTCCCAAGGACCCCAACGAACAAGCCAGTAAAAAAAATCCCGACAAAGTAGCCGAGGAGAAAAGGTCTGCACGCTCGGATAAGACTCACAGCTAGGATTGACACACCATTCTCTTATAATATATAATATTTTTAAAAAAAATAGGAGGAAATACATGAAGTAGGAAAAATCCCTTCTTTTAGAGAAAAGAAAATTAAAAGCGAATAATTACTTGTTTGAGAAACATTACCAACCTCAGGATCAATCGATGACTCCCCGACAACGGCGACAATTTGATCATCCACTTTTCAAAAATTCGAATTACTTCGAATCGAGGTTTGAACCGGCCGTCACGGTTGTGATCAAATAAAAACCTCAGATAGCACAGGGTGTAACCCAAGAGTCGAATCTCTCGCAGAATCTTTGCCTTGTTCCTACAATTGGTTAGTATTATCTCAAGCAAGCAGGTATTCGCAGAATGAGTAGGGAGTTAATGGTTTAAAGGGTCAAAGATATTGTGAAGCAATATCCCTATAAGAATAGAGCCAGGCAATCATGGCCAAGAGGTTGGAAATGCCCTTGAGAGGAAAGTTGAATATATCAAACAAGAGCTAGACCTTCTATAAGAGAGGAAGAAGAAATGCCAGAAGCAAGTAAGAGAGGCCGAACAAGCATGTGCAACCGTAAAAAAAGAAGCTGAAGGGCTAAAGAAATCCTCAAATGACCTGGAAAATGACAAGTTGAAGAAAGAAAATCAGAGGCTGGTGGAACAAGTTGAGCAGTTGACTCGGAGAGAAGATCTCAAGAGGTGAGGTTGCAAGTTGTCAAACAGGATTCCGAGGCGAGGCAAATTAGGATCACGGATCTTGAAAGAAGAGTGACTAGACAAGAAAGGCATCTGGCCAATGTCGATGAGGTAGTGGCCCAAAGGTAGTACATTGCCGAGCTCAATGGGCAGTTAACCATGGTCAGTAGGAAGTTGAGTTTTGCATCTTTTGGCAATAATTGGGATAGAGGGTGTGCAATTTTACTGAAGTCCTTGATGAACCTTCTGTAAAACCTTGTGTGCCCTAAGAAAGACCTTAGTTCTCTTAAATTTGTAGGCTAAGGAAGTGGTGAGATTACTTCTATCTTAGCTTTGTCAACTTCTACCCCCTTTTGTGAGACTCGATGTTCTAATACTATCCCTTGGTTTACCATAAAATGGCATTTTTCAAAGTTTAATACTGGGTTCTTTTCTATGCATCTTTGAAGGACCTTCTCTAAAGTGCCTAGACAGGAGTCGAATGAATTTTCGTAGACTGTCAAGTGATCCATGAATACCTCCATACAGTCTTATAGAAATTCGCTAAATATGGACATCATGCATCGCTAGAAGGTTACAGGTGCATTTCATAGTCCAAAGGGCACTCTTCTATAGGTGAATGTGCCGAAAGGACAAATAAATGTGGTTTTCTCCTAATCTTTTGGTGCGATAGGCACTTAGAAGTACCCAGAAAAACCATCTAGGAAGCAATAATGATATTTCCCAGCTAGCCATTCAAGCATTTGATCTATGAAGGGAAGAGGGAAATGGTCTTTTTTGGTTGCTTTATTCAATTTCCTATAATCTATGCACATCCACCTCGAATTTTGGACTCTAATGGGTATTAATTCATTTTTCTCAGTCCTTACTATGGTTATCCCATTCTTTTTAGGTATTACTTGGACCAAGCTGACCCATTCACTATCTGATATAGGGTAAATGATCCCTGCGCTTAGTAATTTTGTTATTTACTTTTTTTACCACGTATAGGATTTTGGGGTTTAACCGTCTTTGGGGTTGCCTCCCAGGCCTAGAGTTTTCTTCTAAAAGGATCCTATGGGTGCATACTGAGGGGCTAATTCCCGGGATGTCTGCTAACATCCATCCTTTGGCCTTTTTATAGTTTTTTAACAGTCCTACTCGGTGTTTTTCCTGTTCTACAAGAAGTTCGCTAGTTATGATGACTGGTAGTTTGTCATCGACTTCCAGGAAGGCATATTTAAGGGTGGTTGGTAACTCTTTCAACTTTAGGTTTGGGGGTTGAATTATAGAAGGTACTAGTTTAGTGACTTTTAAGGAGTTAAGGGAGCTCCCTTTTTCAATTGCATCTACAGGTGTAGCACTCGGGCCCCTTTTGAAAGAGTTGGGATGGAGGTTGCGGGAATTCATCCTTATCTGATGTGGGGTCATTGTTCTATCTCCCAGCAACGTCACAGAATCCTTCCCAAGCACAGTCCAGGTTGAGCAAGGGTTTTATGGTAGAAGTTTATGAGCTTGAAGAGATGCTTGTGGTGGTCTCTATCTCAGCGGGGCCTTCGAATTCGCTCCCCTCAGCAGAGGTTAGGAGTGGTGGAGCATCCCAAATGGCCCTAAAGAACTCAATAGTTGTTCTCGAATCTAGGCTTCTTGTTTCCTCTTCGAAACTGTATGAGCTCTCAAAACCATTTTGGGGGACGATCTCGTAAAGTGGTTTCGGTTCCAATATCACAGTGCAGATAGGGTGTATCCTTACTTCTTGTTTGTGTGGGGTGAACACCCTCCGCTGGGATTTTCGTTGGTGCTTTTTCCACAAAGGATACCCTTTTCAAAGTTTTTGTGTTAAGGACTTGTAGGTTGTCCTTGTAAACCTTAGGAGCCGAGCTGCTATGCCATCCTGCTTCGTCTCTAGTTTGTTCAGCTTTTGTCACAACATGTGGCAGCTCTTTTTTGCTTTTACTGCAAATTTCTTTCTTTGTTCATTGATCTCCATTCATTGCTGTATAAACGTTATGCTTATAGCAGTGAACCCTCAAATTAATAAATTCTTAAGCTCGTTAAGGTCATTCCCCATTAGGAATGATGGAGACCAACGAAAGAGACTCGTTCTACTTAACTCGCTATGTCAAGTAGTGATAGTGAACATCTCAGAGATTTTACGTTGCTTGCTGCAGCGAGTCGTGATGGCGAGTAAACCAAAAGAAGGAGAAAGCTCGTTGCGGCGAGTGCTTCTTGTGCATGGCTTATTCGTTGTGGCGAGTGATACAGAAAAGGCTATAAACTTGTTGCGGTGAGTGCCTTATACATTTTATACCCTTTGCTGTGGCGAACACCCTTTGATGTTGTTGTTGCTCGATGCAGCGAGGTGACGGCGAGGAGTCTCTAGAGTCTGTGAGGCTCGTCGCAGTGAACACTTAGCAGCAAGCTTCCCAGTAGTTCTTCGCCTCAGAAAGAAAGGAAGAAAGAAAAGAGAAAGAAAAATGAAAATTTAAAGAAAATTAATAAAAAGTACCTACCTTGTCCGTGTTATGGCTAACCAACCCCGGAACCGAAGATTCGGGCAACGACGCCAATAGGATCGCAACTGTTACTGGTCGTCACAGCTAAGATCAAATAAAGCCTCAGGTTAAAGCAGTATAGCAGCAACCCGAGGGTCGGATCTTTCGCAGAGCCTTTAGTCAAAGCCCTGCAATTCGTTAGAGATAACCCAAACAAACAAGCAGGTAGTCAGCCTTTCCAATTTTGCCTTCCAGAGCCTTTTTCTTGCCTTCCCGGTGTCCGATTTGTGCGAAGTTTATGTCTGTTTTCAAGGATTTTTCATCCTCTATGCATTGGAACAAGTTTTGGGCCCATCTGAATTAATATGAAACCTTGGTGATCAAACTTTGATGATTGCCATATTTTAATTTTAAAAGACCTTCATCCCTCATCCAAACCTTTTCCCGGACCCATTTCTCTTCCGCCCGATACCCGATTCGCACAAATCTTATGTCCGTTTTCAAGGATTTTTTGTCCTCTATGCAACAAAACAAGTCTCAAAGCCAAAAGACTTCAGATGAAATTGTAGTGATCGAATCTTTATCTACTGCCAAAATTTCAACCTCAAATGACTCTTATTTCAACTTTTACTTTAGCACTCAATCGGAATTTTCTTGTCTAGGTTCTTTCCACCTCAAAATCATTGGGATTATGAGTTAACCATACTTATGACCCTATTCATTTTTTCTAAAAAAAAGAATCCGGACAAAATAGGGTGTCTACAAACTATTTGATGTAAAATCATATATATTTATATAATTAATTACCTATTTTCACCCTAAAGCTAGGTTTATTTTTGGGTGAGATCATCCCGGCTCTAACCGATAGGATTTTTTTAAAATCAATTGAGGATAGAATGTGACCTTAGGACTCAAATACTAGAGGCTTAAAAAGAGGATGAATTCTTAAATTCTCTAAAGGACCCCCAAAGAATTCATTGAGTAATCGGACGAAGTCATAATGTTTTAGGGTAGAGTATATGTCCCAAGTCAAGGAGGATAAAGTCTTAAAGGAAGCACATAAGAGTAGCTATACTGTGCATCCAGGTGTAGGTCGCCAATCTGTTGGTTTGAGACCGGCGAGAGGCAATTGTTAGGTCAAGATTAGTCCAAGAGACCACTGATCAAATAAAAATGATCAGGGAAAAGATGAGAAAGGCTCAGGATAGACAAAAGAGTTATGAAATTAGGGAAAAGGCCCACATATTTTCAATTTGATAGTTATTTCTCTACCATTGAATACGTTTTAGAAGAACATGCTCGTATTAAATGTTTCATATGCCCTAACATGTATGAATTTCTATGCTAAATGTTTTATGAAGAGTATGACATGCATGATTTATAAGTTAAACATCACATCCATGATTTTATATGTATGATGAGAAAGGAATAAAGAGATTTATGTGCAAGGCACAGTGGTACACAAAAACAAGTTTGAAAATAGCTAGTTTTGAATACTGGGATTTTATCTCATTTCGTTGGTGTGTATCAACTGACTAGGTACCTTGTGACTCTCAAGGCAACATCGGAGTGATGGGGTAGCATGGCTCAATCAGGAGACAGAGATAAGATAGAATAGATGCATATATTTTACTTTTTGTAACTTTTGTATACACATCTCTTTTTTCAATGGACCTCTTTATATCTTTTTGGCAAGGTTGAATGGCACATTTTGTAATATGTATAGATAAGGGATAAAAAGAGATGTTTTTGCTATGTATGGGAATATGACAAGTTTAAGCCTTTATACTGGGAGCTCTCCCAAGATAGTAGATCTATGCGATATGAAAGATCTCGTAAGTATTTGCGTAGACCAAACAAATAAAAGGGAAATCCGAATAGGAGCCCTCCTCGACCAAACAGCCGAAAGGAGTTCCAGAAGTTACTCACCAGGTACAGGGACGTATTTTCCTGGAGTGTCGCGGGCATGCCGAGAATAGATCCTACACTCATATGTCATTCCCTCAACACCAAAAACGGTCCCGGCGTCATCCAGAAAAAGTGACACTTTGGCGAGGAGAGGCAGCGGGCAATCAACGAAGAAGTGCAGAAGCTTCTAGACGCTGGGTTCATACGCAAATCGCAATACCCAGACTGGCTCTCGAACGTGGTCATGGTCAAAAAGGCGAATGGGAAATTATGAATGTGCGTAGACTTCACGAATCTGAACAAAGCTTGCCCAAAAGACGCATACCCACTCCCCAACATAGACAAGATGGTAGACGGAACAGCAGGGCATCGGATGCTGAGTTTTCTGGATGCCTTTTCAGGGTACAACCAGATCTAGATGAACCTAAAAGATCAAGAGAAGACCTCCTTCATCACAGATAGGGGAGTCTACTAATATAAGGTCATGCCTTTCGGACTAAAAAACGCAGGCGCCACCTACCAAAGCATGATGGACATAATCTTCAAAGAGCATATTGGTCGCAATCTCAAAGTCAACGTCGACGACATGGTAGTTAAATCCATGGAATTCGAGCAACACCTGGCGCACTTGGAAGAAATCTTCCAACCAAATGCGCTTTCGGCGTATCAGCTGGAAAATTCTTAGGCTTCATGATCACACAAAGGGGAATCGAAGCTAACCTTAAAAAGTGTGCAACCGTCCTCAACATGAAGCCACCTCGATCAATAAAAGAAGTACATATGCTAAATGGGAGGTTAGCAGCCCTCAACAGATTCCTATCAAGGATGGCCGACTGATGCCTTCCCTTCTAAAAGATCCTGAAGACAGCACCAGCGTTCCAATGGACCGAGCAGTGCGAAAAATCTTTCCAGGACCTCGAAGCTTACTTAGCTAAGCCTTTGGTGCTAGAGAAAGCCATAAAGGAAGAAACCCTCGTGCTATATCTTGCCACCACTTATCATGCTGTGAGCTCGGTGCTAATAAGAGAAGAAGGGACCGAACAATTCTCGGTATATTACACAAGCCACGACTTGCAGGGAGCCCAACTCAAGTACCAACGAGTGGAAAAGCTCGTGCTCGTCCTTATCCACTCGGCTATAAGACTTCGGCCCTACTTCCAACAACACATGATCGTGGTTCGAACCGACCAGCCCCTGCGGCAGATACTACAAAAACCTGACTTAGCAGGGCGAATGACAAACTGGGTCGTCGAACTTTCTGAATTCGACATCAAATACGAGCCTCGACGGGCGATCAAAGCCCAAGCATTGGCAAACTTCATCGCCAAAATGACTCCGTCAGAACACCATTAGAGGGACACCCCGACTTCAAACAATGACGAGGCCCTCGAGCCATAGCTAGAAAAATCCCCATGGCTAGTCTACGTAGATAGCTCCTCGACTGGGAAATCCACGGGCACCGGCATCATAGCAGAAAGACCCGACGGAATCAAGGTGGAACAAGACCTGCGCTTCATGTTCCCCGCCTCCAATAACCAAGCTGAATATGAAGCACTCATAGCCGGACTAGCGCTAGCTCACGACCAAGGCGCCTCAAAGGTCAAGCTATTCAGCGATTCACAATTAGTGGTCGGACAACTCAATGGAGACTTTGAGGTGAAGGAAGCTACTATTGTCAAATACGTAGAGTGTGCCAGACAAGAAATCAACAGGTTCGAATCCGTCTTGATCACACGGATACCCCAGAACCAGAACACCCAGGCTGATGCCCTCTCCAAACAGGCCATCACGACAAACCAATCGTGACTCAAAACAGTTATGCGAACAACAATTCACACCCCCAGCATAACTCCTGACATGCTACCAATAGCAATCGACAGCTCTTGGATGGCCCTGATAAAAGCATATCTAACAGAGGGCGCCTTGCCTACAGATAAGGAGCTAGCTCGAAAAATAAGGAGGCAAGCAGCCCAATACTTTGTCTAGGGAGAAAATCCATATAAAAACGGATTTTCATCCCTGCACCTCAGGTGTATCTCGGCCGAAGACACTAGCTACGTGCTACAAGAAATCCACGAGGGCGTACGCGGTACGCACCAGTCCGCATGGGCACTCTGCAAGCAAACATTGCGCTCAGGGTTTTATTGGCCCACAATGAAGGCAGACTCGGAGGCTCTAGTCACCAACTGCGACCAGTGCCAACAGCACGCCACGTTCATACACCAACCGCCCGGCGAGCTAAAGCCCATTGAATCTCCATGGCCATTCGATATTTAGGGTATGGACATACTCGGTCCCCTCCCACGAGGCACGCTATAGAGGAAGTTCCTCATAGTGGCGGTCGACTATTTCACGAAATGGATCGAGGTTGAACATCTGGCCACCAGTGGCTCCTAAAACGTCCAAAATTTTCTCTGGCGAAACATCATAACTGGATTTGGCCCGCCTCACACGTTGATTACTGACAACGGGCGACAATTCACCAGCGAAAAATTCAAGGACTTTTGCAAGGAATGGTGCGTCGATCACAGAACAACCTCAGTCGAGTATCCGGTGACTAACGGACAAACAGAAAGAGCAAATCGCATCATCCTCGAGGGATTGCGGAAACGCCTAGCGGATGCTAAAGAAAATTTGGTGGACGAGCTCCCCTCAATCATATGGTCCTACTGGACAACAATACACTCGGCAACAGGAGAAACTCCTTTCGCTCTGATGTATGGGCAAGAAGCGATAGTTCCCACCGACATTGGGGTCCTCTCGGGCCGAGTACTAAACTACTCCGATTCGAACCCGGGAAATTTGCTAATAAGCCTGGATGCGGTCGAAGAGCGCAGGGAAGCTACGGCACTGAAAAACGTCGCTTACAAACAACTACTTGCGCGAAAATACAATCGGGGCGTCCGACCTCGAGAATTCAAAAAAGGTGACCTGGTCATGCGGACAGCGATAAACAATAGGCGTGACCGCCTGCTTGGCAAGCTCGCACCTAATTGGGAAGGCCCATACAGGGTCATTGGAATCGCTTCTCATAACGCATACAAGCTAGCACATTTGACGGGAGAGCACGTCCCCAATACCTGGAATGCTAGCAGTCTAAAAAAATACTTCACTATGTCTTAGTCCGAAGACAAGTAAAAGTACTCCACTATGTATTAGTCCAAAGACAAGTTTGCCATGTACTCCTCCATGTCTTAGTCAAAAGACAAATGTACCACCATCAATTTAAATAAATACATAATGCAATACGATTTACCAACTCTCATACTTAAAATTCTTATTACTATTCAAAAATATATATTTACATATGGGGACTAGCACCCCAAAAATACAAAAGTGACGACGTGGGATATACCACGAAGTCGAAATTAAGAAGCATCCTCGCTCGGAAGACGTGGATGCTCATCCGATCGCGGGGGATCCCTTCGAGGATTCAGAGCCACGTCGTAATCCTCTATCCTCAGCGAAGGATCGCCTCGAACACGCATGAAACTCTCCCCCAATATTTTCCCAAGAAGGGTGCATTCTCGGCCTGACCTCCGGAGGAATAGAAATGCCCATCAAGTTCTCCAACTGAGCCATGCAATTCTGCATCCCATAATTAGCAAAACGCAAAAAATCCAGACAACAATTTGCTCCTCCTTGTAGTTATCTTTGATTAACTCATCTAAGTTGCTTGTTGCAATCGTGGGACATAACTTCTCTGATGTAAGAAAAGTCTCTCTCTTTTTTCTCTTTTGTTTAATGCAGATAAATTGTTTGTTAAATTGCCCTAGTGATTACATATGGGTGGAGTCTTGCTTGAGTCTCCAAAACTGCATTACTTGTGCTACTCTGTTATGTCAAATATACTATAATTTTCAGTATTATATATATTAACTCATGCCAAAGGTGACTTGCACTGTTATTCTTCTCTACCTTCACATTAAAGCTGTATGTTTTGCTTCTGTTTAATTTGTATTAGAGTACATGATGGTAAAGCTTGCAATATATATATATATTGTGCACTATATATAATTCGCATATTAGGAATGGATATTCCATACTAAATGTGAACAGTATATGTTGTTGGATCATTCCTTTGGAATTTCTTCGTGTCTGATTTTGCCCTCATATATGTGTTTGATTTTGACCGTCGTTGTTTTACGACGGTCAGAATCGTCGTTAAAACATTAAAAATAAATGGATCTACTTAAAAGCTTTTAGCGAAAATTTAACGATAGTTAGTGTCGATGGTTTTGTCAAGCGTCGCTAGGTTTTGTTCCCAACGCAGATTTTAAGGACGGTCAATATAACCGTCGTTAAATCTAGATCAAGTTAAACTGTCGTTAAAAATAGATTTTTTTTTTGTAGTACAATCAAATTTGAGTTAAATTTGTCGGAGCATGTATGTGATATGCACATGCTTTTTTCTTTTTCTCTAAATATTCTTTAAACACCGTTAATCCAATGTTTCAAAAGAACGCACCCTGACGCAAACGCATCAACGGAGAACAAAAATGAGCTTGATTGCTTGCTTCTACCTCTGTGTAGTGTAGGTGATATATACCATGATTTATTATAAGAAGAAAAAAAGAAGTTATATAGCAGCAGCTTTTGGATATCAATGTTTTTTTTATTTTACTTCATTATTGATCCATGGAATAATCTAGGCACTTTAATTCGGTTTTAAATTAAATTTTAATTTAATATTTTTTGAGAATACAAATGTTAATTAATTTGAAGAAACTCGTTTAAACTATAGTGCGAGCATAGACTGATTTAACTTTACATGTGTTCTTCAAAAACATTGAATTAATGATGTTTAAGGACATGAAAGGAAAAAGAAACATGTTCATATGAAATGTTCTATTCAATTTAACTCAAATTTAACTACTACAATTTTTAAAATAGTTTAAGGGATAATTATATAGCCACTGTTTTTTTTTAATAAAAAGCATTAAACCTCTATTATATTGTAGAAAAAGTTAAACGGCACTTACAATAATTTAGAAAACTCCAATATAATAATACTGAAGAATAAATCCTAACAATTATTGAACTAAGTAAACAAAGTGTACGTTCAGTTGTTTCTATTTCTTCAAGATGAAAAATCTCACAGTTTTTGGTGTTGTCAACAGAGTTGTTACTCATATACCTCCTGCATATTAGATCTGAAGTAATCTTCAAAGTTCAAATTGTTGTAGGCTCTTCTAACAACATGATGAACGAATGAAAATTTTTTAACATAAATGATTCATAGATTTTAGATATGATTATAACAAACCTTGAATCTAAAATCACCTGATTGTAAAAAAAATCACAAAAGAAAAAAAATACACAAAAATAAATAAATAAATAAAACAAGCTCCACTTATTATATCTGAATCGATCTAACAATAGAAGACTACACTCTCACAAGAAAAAACTAAAAAACGACTGCTAAAGTTTCCTCCCAGGTGATAAAAAATTTTAATAATTAATTATATAGCCAAAGGGGATAAATTGTACTTTCCATATATTAAAAAAAGTTAAAACTTGAGTAAATTACATTTTAAAAAATTATATTCTTCTCCGTTAGGAGATGATAAAAACTAAAAAAATTTTATATACTTTGACCAAAATACCTATGTATTAATTATTTATATAATTAAATATAAATTTCATAATGTGAAATAAATTATTTTTTAAAATTTAAAATGACATAAATAATTAATTTTTAACTCAAAATAAGTAATAATCAAATACAAAATTTAAAACATACTTTTTTATAATAAATCATAAGTATTTTAGGTATTTAATAATGTTATTAAAATTATTTTAGGTGTGAAATTGTAAGTTATTGAAGAGGAGATTAGTGTAATTTTGATATTTCTTTCAAGACTTTGGAGCTGCCACGGTTCAAGTTAACAACAAAAAGTAACGGTGTGAAAGGACCTTTATTTTATTTTCTTGGTTTGGGCTTTACAACTGGAACCCCAAATTAGGATTAGGACCTAGCTTTGGTCACTTGGACACTATCCAATAGTTTGTAAGATTATGTTTGGTGAGTAGAATATTTGATAGCATAAGAATAATATTGGGAATAAGAAAAAAATGTTAGAGGACATGAGAATGTGATATAACTGTGATGCGAATAGAATAAAAATGGATAAAATGACTATTTTATCTTTATATTAGAAGTGAAAATCGAATAAAGTGGATAAAAAAGTAAGGACAAATATATAAATTCATCACATTACAAAAAGTAAAGTATATTTGGTTGAAAAAATATAAAGAGATTATGTCTACAATTATATAATTTGATAAGTAACCAAACGATCCTAAGAGTATCACGGTTTCTATCAAAGTATTGTCACTTGTATTTCTTAAAAAATATTTTATAATTTACATTTCACTTTTTTTTATAAGTACATTTCACTTATTTCATATTATATATTATTCTAATTTTCTTAATTCATTTTCTGTTAATTTATTATCATATTAAAAGTGAAATTATAGTCTTATATTAAAATAATTACCTCAACTCAAGTGTCTTTATGGCATATTATGACTTTTGTTAATGCTTTTTATTATTTTAAATATCTATAAAATAAAAAATAATGAGAGGTCGTTGAATAGCATCTCACTTTTTAACATGCAATTAAACTTCCCTTTCTTATATCATAGTTTATATTTAAATTCTGACAAAATCATATTTATTTGTTGTATAATTTAAAGACTAAAAAGTCAAAAGATCTTTATATATTAAAGAAAAATCACATTTTTGTATTCCGTATATGATAGTTAGCTTCATTCATAAAAAAATATATTATATAATACATTAAATATGATTTTTACAACAAAAAAATATATAGTGGTTAATTTTGTTAAACCTAAAGTAAGGTCAGTGTAACTTAATTGAATTTATTATTTGGTCACTTCTTACATATTGTACTTCCAAATCTCAATCCAAGGCTTAGAGTAGTGAGCAGTATGATTCGCGTTGGCATAAGTTGTGGAGATTGACCCTCCCTCCAAAAATTAAGGTTTTCCTTTGGAGGCTTTGTCATGGAGCCATTGCCTCAAGCCTTAATATCCATCGGAGAGGGGTTCAATGTGATGTTTATTGTGTTAATTGCTGTGATAAGGTGGAGTCAGTTTCTCACTTATTCCTCAGTTGTCCTTTGGCTAAGGAGTGTTGGTTTGCTTCACCTCTGGGGTTCTTTCCTATGCTTGAAAATCAAGAGTCCTTCCTTGATTGGCTTTGGGATAGACTTGCTAGAGATTCTGAGGAAACTCTTTGCTGGATTGCGATGGTGTGTTGGACAATCTGGCAGAGGCGCAATGCTTTGGTGTTTGATCAGAAAACCATCCCACTGGAGGATTCTTTGTCACAAGCAGCGAGATTACTCAAAGATCTCAAAGAAGTTAACAATAGCAGCACTGAAACGACTACTCCTAGTCTTGTTCTTTGGCAACCTCCTAGTGGCAGTACTATTAAGATTAATAGTGATGCTGCTAAGATTTCTGATAATGAGTGGAGTGTGGGTGTCGTGGCTCGTGATGGTATGGGAGACCTTATCTTCATAGCAGCTTCAAAAATCCAAGCCCCAAATGACCCAAGCTTGGCTGAAGCTCTTGCTATTAGATGGACTATGGGGATAGCTTATCATAATAATCTGATGGATGTTGCCTTTGAAACAGATTGCTTGGTGGTGGTTAACTCTTTCCACAACGGTAGTAAGGACGCCTCCTCCTTTGATAATGTTGTTCAAGACTGTGAGTATCTCTCCAAGACCTTCAATTCTTTCACCTTGACCCATGTCAAGCGTGATGGAAACAATGTTGCTCATCATGTGGCTAAAGCTTTGCATAGTGCTGAGACAGAGTTTTGGTTTAGCAATTTTCCTTCTTCTGTTTTAAATTTGGTTCACAATGATGTACTGAAATTTCACAATATTAATGAATGACTTTATGGCCTGAGGGCCTTTCCCTTTCAAAAAAAAAAAGGCTTAGAGTAGTGAGTAACAATCCAATCTCACAAGACCACATATTTAATAGCCTTTAACTCTTATCTTATCTTATCTTGTCACAACATCAATAATGATATGTCAATGGACGTAAGATCTAGCAAAACAAGTTAATTTCCTACAATATAATAAACTTAATATGTTGAAAAATTGTATCAAATTTTTATTTTTGGATTAGGCGATTAGCATTAATTATTGTATTTATAATTATATTGAATAAATAATTTAATCCTATAGTTACAAATATAGTAAATTACACTGCCCTCCCCTGAGAGATGCTGAAATTACACTACCCTCCCCTGTAGTTTCCAAAATTACACTGCCCTCCTTTGAGAGATCAAAAGTCATTACACTTTGATCCAAAACACCATTTTTCAATAAAAAAAAAAAAGTCTAAAAGGTCAAAAATTTTCAACTTCCAATACAATAAATATTCATGACTAAATTACCCCTCATAAAAGAATGAAACTCTATAAAATGTTACTTATACATACTTCCATCCTCTTATAATAACATTGTTTCATTTTTTTTATTGTCTTTTATTATTTTATTAGTATTTAGAGTAATTATTTCTGTTAACAAAATAAAATTCTAAAAAAAAGTCTGTAACTTAAAATAAAATTTTAAAAAAAATCCGAGTTTCTTCTTCCCTCTGCCATTCTATGAATGGTGAATCAAACGGGACCTAACTGTAGTTAGTGATCATATGATGTTGGGGAGTCACAGTAAATCAATGTCTTGAATCGCGTCACAAAAATATTGTCCTTAAGAGATATTATGTGTTCCTACAGGATTGAAAAATGATACTCTCATAGGATTAAACGAGCCTTTCTTATAACTGTCTCACAGTAAGAGAAACCAGAAGAACAACAAGAGAATAAGAAACTCGGAGAAAAAGGAAGCTAGAGAAATTTCAGAGATGTATATTGTGATATCGCAGCAACCCCTTATATAGATGCGGACAGACATGGCGATTGGATGTGTCTCTCTATAACGTATGAACATTAATGTCCAACAGTAATATACGTTGAACAGACGTGTCTCTTTAACGTTGTCGACCGCGGATGCCTCTCGTTTCTGACCGTCGACCGGTTAGATGCGTATGCTAAATCAAGTAAGGAAGCGTTTCAAATTTAAATGCCTCTATTATAAAGTTTTACTGGTAACATTTTAAAGACAATTAATTTAGATAAATAATTTACCGGTAATAAGTTATAACAAATGACAACAACTAATTTTCATAAAAAGAGTCATCATAGTGTCTATGTGCGCAGGGAGAAAATCACTGATTTTCAACTACGTTTCCCTTCTGGTGGCCAGTTGTGTGTGTGAGGCTCACATTCCACTTGGCACTCAGAATTAAACGAGCCATTTCTTACTATCGTACAATAAGGGAAACCAAAATAGCAAAAGAGAATAAGAAACTCAGAGAAAAATAAAGCTAGATCAATTTCAAAGATGTGTATTGTGATATCTCAGCAACCCCTTATATAGACGCGGAAAGACACGACAATTGGACGTGTCTCTCTGTAACATATGAACGTTACTGTCCAACAGTAATATATGCCAAACGGACGTGTCTCTTTAATGTTGCCGACCGCGGATGCGTCTCAATGCTAATTGTCAACCGGTTAGATAAAATAATTTATCGGTATTAAGTTATAACAAATGACAAAAAACATTTTTCACATAAAGCGCCATCATAGTGTCTATGTGGTAGGGGAAAAATCACATGTTTTCAACTATATTTTCCTTCTTGTGGCCAATTGTGTGCGTGAGGCCCACCTTCCACTTGGTCCATTTATCATCCATATATCATAACTTATATTATATATACGGCACTTTGGTCTCCTTTACTCTACCCAATGTAGGACTTTATTAGACACATATGTGTATACAATACACTACATATGATAATTACTCTTCATCACTCATCATGCATCTCGTTTTTGTTATCTCCTGTTATTTCATCCATTTTCTATCTTGTTATGCTTATCTCAGGTTTACTTTTATTCCTGGTATGTTTCTCTCCATCGATTAAATTACACTTATTTACTAAAAAAAATTGTGTGAATGATGTGGTGAATGACCTTTTTATGTTTTTTTAAATTAAAAAAAAAGCAAAAAAAAATGTTGGCCCTAGTCTAGCCCTAATATATTTTGACCTTATTTTTTAAGGGTCCTAAACTATTCCTTTTTTATTATACGGGCCAAAAAGTTATAGTCTTAAACTGCACAAAAAAATATCTCTATTGTTAAAAAATTAAATTACAATAATTTTGTGTGTAATTTAATCAAATTTCAAAAATAAAATTGTATAATATACTCAAAATTAAAATAATAAAAACACAAAATTAATAGGTAACTGAATTTAACCCGTATTTTAATGGATCATGGGTTATATAGAATTCATTTAAAAATTTAATATGGGTCATATTAATGACCCAACCATACTTACATATATATATATATATATATATATATATATATATATATATATATATTCAATTGGACCCTATAAAGGAGGGCTACTAGTATGGATCCAGGTTTCATGTTGAAATTATGGAGTTTGATATTGAGCTTTAATGTGTCCATAACATTATCATCTCCAAGGGAGACTGTCCTATTTAGGAAACAGTTGAAGTATATTGGTCCTGCATGCAGGCTTGCTTCAACTGTTCCAAGAAGGGAATCAAAGAATTGGATATGTCTGCCATCTCTGAGGCATAACAGACAGGAAACATTTAGGCCTTCTTTAACCAAAGGTTTTAAAGCAATTTGAACACAACCTTTATGTATAAATCTATATTTTAGTATATGGAGATTTATTGATTTTTCAGACAAAAGAGAGATGTCTTCCATATCAAAATTGATGTTGATAGTTTTTTTCAGAAGTTTTCATTACAAAATCAAAAACCCTAAAGAATCTACCTTCTGGTTTGTATAGTTCATTTTTGGGAACGATTGGAATTGTCCAATCATCTAGATTTTGATTGATATCTTCAAAATGGATTTCTTCTTTGAAAATTTGGTTTGACGAGGATGGAGATCCTTTGTCAAGAAGGGAGAAAGAGTTGGGTATGGAAGAGCGTCTGGTAAACGAGGAGAAGGTGTGGTTAAACATAGTTGTAATTATCCCCATGATATCATTATCTTCATTAGGCTCGGTAAAGATGCAGAGTGTTTTGGATGAATTTGAGTGAAACAGAAATAAAACAGAAAAAACTCTTTTTTTTTTATACTTTAATCAGCTAAACTTAGCCAAATGAACATGAACGTGCATTCAAACAAGCGGCTTATGGACATATTGCCACCATCGAGGTCTTACCATCCATTGCCTTAGAAAAACGAATGAATGGACTATTCATAATAGTGTTGCTATCAGTTTAGTTGATAGTATTTTAAGAACAATAAACTATATACATATAATACTCAGATTCATCCTCTATAACCCTTACATCCCTACTTCCCCCTCAGGCTCTGATACCAAAGGGAGCAGAATCAAGAGATTATGGGGAGAAGAAGGGGAGCATGAAGTAGGGAGAGTATAATGATAATGCAAAGAACAGAGTTAAAATGCCATGCAATGCAAGATTAGATAAGATAATGTGAGCAGTAAATAAAAACTTTAATATAAATGGGAACCTATACCGGCGGTAATCCGCACTGGTACAAGTATGGGGAGAGGAGATGAAGAAAAGAAAAGGGAGTAATGAAGAAACTTATATTGAATTGCATAGAAACTTTTATAAAAGAGAACTTACAAAGGAACCTCAAAAAATTCTCTCTATATGAAATCTCACTCTAAGAGAACCTGCCTTCTACCAAAGGCTTATGATCCTTTTATAGAAAACTAGATTTACAAAGAGACAAATTTGCTACATAGAAATGTAAATTATTGTTACAACATGATAAGAGATTCCCATCAGATGAATAGTGACAAGACTCTCAGCAATTGCACAGTAACTTTTGAAAAGCAAGGCGTTGATGCATGGTGCTCATGCATTATTTCTGACAATGAGTAGTGTCTGGCATAATTGCATCTAACTCGGATTGGAGGGTAATTATTCATCTTCATCCAGATTGATTCCATAGCAGTCATCTTCAATACTTTGCAAGGATCCTGAAGAAGCTGTAGAGGGACTTCTAGGGGTTGAAGAATAATCATCTTTAGATTGGAGAAGTCGTAAGATTTGATTAAGCTGTTTAGCTAACTCTTCTTTACTTGAGGACGAAGCTAAGCAAGATTCAATCCTTGATTTTTTATTTAAAAAGAGACAAGTGTCTCTATCTTCAGCAAGGAGGAATTTGGGGTTCTAGGAGAACCATTTTTTTATGGAACTAATACTAGCTCTGTCTCTTCCTTCAAATTTTGGCCACCATTTGACTGAAGACATTCTTTGGAAAATTGGAGAACTGTTGGGGAATGGTGCTTCCCCATATTTGTATTGCCACTTGAATACCCAGGCTAAACCAAATTTTGAAAATAGATAAAGATCCGTTGGGTGAGGATCATCTGTTAAATTTATTTTGTTTGTAAAATAATCAAGACCACTTTTCACAGTGGTAGGTAAAATTTCTGAAATAGGTCCAAAGAACCTCCACCAGAGATTAAACCACTGGGGAAATGATATTGAATTCCATTTTTTAAAAGCAATAGCAAAGAATGACTACCCTTCTTATTTTGATACCAAAAGGTACTATACCAGGCACTATGGTAGTCCTATTAATTATACCCTATTGGATTAAAAGGCTGAGAAACTTTTTTGATTTTATTTAAATCACTTCTCCATTCAGCAAGAGTAATGACTTTTAAGATATGAAGAGTTGAGTATGCATGAGAACCCTTCTCATCAAAATTCATAGCTCTTTCAGTCTTCTGGACATATACAGCTTTTGGGTTGAAGAAGGGGTTAAGACTAAAGTAGACGAAGAGCCTGCTTTAGTTATTTGTTGGGATTTTTGTTCTATGGCTTGGGCAAGTTCTTCTTCAAGAGCGATATCTTCCCATGTTTTCTTATGTAATTTATAAAGTTTTTGGTTGGATTGAAATGCTAAGAGGGAATGGATTGGTAGTGCATAATCACTTGGACTTTGGATTGATTGAGTCGATGACTCATTTTTTGTGGTTTGGCGGGGTGATGACCCGAGAACAATGCTTTTTTTAGGCTGAGCCTGAGACAATTTTCGGTGTCCTGTTTTGGACTTGATTTCTTCATGGGCTATGCCCTTTCCTTTATCTTTATCCTTCTAGGGTGGCATTATTTTCCCTGTAAAAACTCCCTCGTTAGGAAATCTAGGAGAGAATTTGAGGATCCTTTTAAATACTCAATTTCAAAATCAAACATGCTCAAAATTTCTTGCCATCTAGCAAAAACTTGTTTTGACGCAACATTTTTAACATCCTTTTTGAAAACATCTTTAGCTGACTTGCAATCAACTCTAATTAAAAATTTTTTATTTAATAAATCACTTTAAAACTTATTTACACATAGGACTATTGCAAGAATTTCTTTTTTTATGGGGGAATAGTTTTCTTGGGTTCTATTCCAATGCTTTGAAGTAAATGCAATGCAAACCTCTTTTTCATGCATCTTTTGTTTAAGGATACCTCTATATCCTATGTCTGATGCATCGATTTCAACTATTTTAAATGCATGAGGGTTAGATAAGTATAGGTATGAGAGATTTTGGAAATGCTTTTTTATTTCTTTAACGACAGAAGTGTGATCATCTGTCCAAGGAATGGATTTTTTTCAGACATCATGGAGGGGTTTAATAGTATTATTTAGGTTTGGGATGAAGTCGGGGACATAATTTAAGCAACCTAAAAACCGCTGGAGTTGGGTTTTGTCAAGGATTTGATCGGGGAATTTATTTGCAAATTGGATGGTTCGATTAATTGGGGTAATTGTTTCCTGATAAATATCATGACCAAGGAATCTTATTTTAGTTTGAAAAAGATTAATTTTGGATTTTGAAATAGCTAAGCCATTTCTTTTTATCACACTTATAAAAGTATGAAAATGCTTGACATATTGGTCTATGGATTCGGAATATACCAGCACATCATCGATATAGACAATAATAAATTTAGTGTAAGGATTAAAAATTTCATTCATTATTCTCTAAAATTCAAAAGGGGCATTTTTTAAACCGAAAGGCATGACATTCCATTCATATTGTCTGAAAAGGGACAGTGAATGTTGTTTTGTATCTATCATTTTTATTAATTTGGATTTGCCAAAATCCTGATTTCATATCGAATTTTGAAAATATTTTTGCCTGAAAAAGCCTATTTAAAATATCATTTTTATTAGGGATGGGATACCGAATCCATTGGAGGGCATCATTTAATGGCTTGTAATTTATAACAAGTCTGGGTGTTCCTCTCTCTAATTCTGCATTTTTATTGACATAAAAAACAGAGCAAGACCAAATACTTTGACTTTTCCTAATTAATTTTTTAGAAAGAAGATCTTTGATTTCTTTCTGGTAATGCTCTAAGAGCTCTTGGTTCATTTGAATCGGCCTGGCCTTGGTCAGAATGTTCTCATCAAAATCCTTTTCATAAGTCAAAGAGACTACATGTTTTTAATTTTCCTTTCCCAGAAGGCATTTGGAAGATCTGAACAGATAGATTTTTATATATAAGATTGTATCCCTTGAACCTTGGTTTTTACCTCGGTTTTAGAGAGTTGGGATTCTATGATCTTGTGGAAAACTTCTTCTTTGAGAAAATTAATTTGATTTTCTTTGTATTGAATATAATTCAAAGTTTTTGTAAAAGGGGGTTTCGAAAATTGAAATAAGACATTTTTACCAAAATACTCAATCTCAATTCCTTGCCTTGAAATGTAAAAAGGCATAATTTGATCAATAAATGAAGATCCTAAAATGACTTCACATGCAAGATTTTTGACTATAATGAACGGGGTGGAGATTGTCAAATGCTCATTCCTTACTACAGCATCTATGAGTTTGTTACTGATTTTTAATTTTGCACCGTTAGCACTGTTAGAGACTCTAAAGTCTTCTCAAGGAATTTTGTGGGGATAATGCCCTCTCTAATACAATTTAGGGCAGCTCTTGTATCAAAAAGAGCAATTACATCATACACATAATTGTTTTGAAGAATTAATTGTATGGGAATGTACCATTTTTGAATGGAAACTCTAGTGATTAGATTTAAAAAGGCTTCAGAAAGATCTTCCTCTTGCCTTTCTTCAATGTTTTCTTTGTTATTAATTGTGATTTTCTTGATGCTGAATTTGATTGATGATTAGGGAGTGTAGATTCTGAGTAGTTTTTATTTCTTTTATTCCAATTTTTAGACTATTTATTTCTTTTTGTAAGTATATAATCGTAACAGGTTTTGGTTTACTATCAAAACGTTTTATAATTTGAGTGAAATCATATCTTTTGGGTTCTTGAATTTGTGTACAGGTTGAGGTAGATGGGGCCTCTGTATGTATGTATGTATGTGTGTGTGTGTGTGTATATATATATATATATGACCCACCCATTTTGCCCCTTTTCATTACGAGCTAACGGTCAATGTGAGCCTTGCTTATCGAATTACTTGTATAGTTCTGCACAAGTCGTAAAACACATAAATAGGCCAGACTCGTGGCTCATAGTTGCTTCCCTAACCTATAAATACCCTTCATTTATCAAAACTCTAGGTAACACACAAACAATTGAGATTTTAAACCCTAGCCGGTCTTTGCCTTTGCCCTAACTCTTGCAGCTCTATGATCTCTCACAAACCTCTATCGTTCTTAGTCATACTCTAATGAACCTACTCAGTTATAATCCTTCTTACCAATAGTCGGCACGAATATTAACATTTCAAATTACAGACTTTAACTTTTTTTAAAGTAGTAAACTCCTATACTTCAGCTAGATTAAGTCTCCATCCTCAACAAATTAATTGTATTAGATACAATTAAATAAAAAATATTTATGTTTTAGGCTACTAATAAGGTAGTACTCTAACCGGACCTGACAATGACTCGGACAGGCTTTCGGTTCATAGTTTAACTGGCTGAACCGGTCTAATCGGATGATGTCATAAATAATATAATATAAATAATTTATATAAAATATGTTATGAAATTTTATATATATAAATTATAATATATTGTATATAAACT
Source organism: Senna tora (assembly GCA_014851425.1). Lineage (NCBI taxonomy): Eukaryota > Viridiplantae > Streptophyta > Magnoliopsida > Fabales > Fabaceae > Senna > Senna tora. The sequence continues at coordinate 14,939,888 of CM026265.1, forward strand.
TATCAATTATTAATATTTTATAATTATAATATGTTCTTGTTATATCTCATAATTTTTTATTCTTATTTTGTTGTTTTATTATGTTAAATAATATATTTAATTAACTTTTTGTAGTTTTTTATTATTTAAATATGATTTGTATACATAATATTAAATATTTTGTCTAAATATATTTGACAGATTGGTTGTTTAAGCGGTTGTCACCTTGTTTGAAAACATAATAGCATGGGTTCGATTCTACATGTGTCCATCTTAAAGAACAATTTTGGCAAAACTTAGTCCGTCCATTTCACTAAGAAACCGCTTCGGTTCGACGGGTTTATAAAAACCGTCCGGTTTAACCCGGTTCAAAACAATTAAACTAAGGCAGCGAGTATTATGAGATAACCGGAGCGAGTATTATGAGATAATCGAATCAGACTTCAAACCAATTCCCAATTTAACTGATTGAACCAACTGATCCGATTCGATTTTCAAAAATTCAAACACAAAGCTAAGGTAGAAACCCCGCTTTATCCATTGATGTGAAAAGCCTTATCAAAATCAGGCCCAAAAAAAAAAAAAGGCCTCATCAAATAAAAGCTGGGTAGAGAAATGAGGCATGGTATGGAACTAATTTATTTATTATATAATATAAAGGAGCAAGAAGGTCAATGAGTTGGACCCACAGGAAGAAAAAATAGGTGACTTTCAAAATTGAATTGAATAAATATATAAAGAAAAGGTAATATATTTGTGAAGGTTGAAAAATCGAGCTAGGGTTGAAAGAAAGGTCCACTAATATATAGTTGGTTAAAATGGTAGGTATTTTATTTTTTTAAGTAAAATTTCAAATTTAAATTTTGTGTATGAAAAAATTTTACTAAGAGAGCTTTATTCTCATTATGAACCTCAGTTAACTCGAACAAAATTACCTTCAATAAAAAAATACTTATAAAAAAAAAATCCCTCCCTTTCCTTCTCTGTCTACCTTTTTAGAAGGTAATCGTTTGCATCATTTTCTTTGGATAGTTGTCCCCACCACCCTTCAATGTTCTGAAAATATTTAGGTGCTATAACGTTATTATATTAATGTCGTAAGAATTGAATGGGATAAATGCTTGGATAAATGTTCGGTTCATGGTTTAATCGATTTAATCAGTTGAATCATTGGTCAAATCGGATGATGCAATAATAATAAATATTAATTATTTTTAATATATAAAATGACATCACTCAAATTTTATGTTTCAACATACATAATTTTGAAGTTTTATATTACATGACTTCTCAAAGTTTTAATTTTCAAGACTTGTCAAACTCTGAAAGAACTTAATCAAACCAAACATGAAATTCTTGATAATCATGACTTCTTAAATTTTAATTTTCAAGACTTGTCTAATTTTAATGTTTAAGATTTTTCTAATTTCTTGTTTTTATGTTATTTTTTATTTCTATTTTTCAATTTTTATTTTTTTTTAAAATAGAATTGACCGGTTGGACGGTCCAACCCGGTTGACCAGTTGGACCCCGGTTAAATCCGGTCCAACTAGAAAAACGGTTTTTTGGTCCAACCGATTCGCCTTTATATTCGGTTAGCGGTTGAACCGTTCGGTTCGGTCCAAACAACACTGATTTATATATTAATTAATAATATGTTTTTATTTATTATATACGTTATTTTGTCTAAAAAATTAAAAATTAAAAAAATCTTATTAAGTAATTAATACACAAATAATGAGGTGCATCAAATGTTCAGCAGTACTATATATATTACTAAACATTTTTTAATTAGTTGGTCTCTAATCTATTTAAGGTGAGTCCTTATTAGTACAAGTTTTTATTAATATTAGGAATATCATGGGTAGGATTTGAGTAAGGAAGTATATTTCCCGTCTGCGGACCCAAACTTAGCGGCTATCAAAGTCAATCCTCATCCCCGGACCTTACGAATAGTCGAATCCTTATACTCGGACCCATACAACTTTTAAAATAAATTATTATTTTATTAATAAAAATTTATTTTTATCAAATTTTCATCTTTAACCAGAAAAATAAATAAATAATAAATATAAATGTACTGTTAAATTACTTTTATATGTATAAAATATTAAACATTTATTATCATTATATATATTTTTTCTCAATAAAAAGTTTAAGAATATTACTCTTGTAAAAAAAATGTTTAAAAATATTACTTTTTATATATAAAAGTAAATTATTATTATTATGGACAGGTATAGGTAGGTTACATTTTTACTCGTTCTCGGATTTATTGATTTTGTACCTAAATTCATATTTAAATTTACAGGATAAAATTTTAAGATACCTATTAAACAAAGAATATTTTGATAATTTTTAATTAATATTAATAAATTACGGTATATAATTAAAAAATACATTAAAATTCTTGAATCTTGATCCTATTACTTTACTATTACCTCTTTCATATCACCTTTTTAGGCACTGTTTTATTTGGCTGCTCTCCAACACCTTAAATTACGGACAATTCTTTATGTACTCCAACGTGTAACTCTTTCTTGGGACCTTCCTTAATTAATTTACCTATTCATGTTATTATAAATTTTATGAGTTATTGTTAATCAATATTTAGAGTACAGAGTAGATGTTCAGTAGAATATAGTAGTACTGAATTTTAGTACATTCTTCCAATCAGTTTGTCATTAATCCATTTAAGGTGGGTCCTAATTAATACGAGTTTTTATTAATATTAACAAATAACACTATATGATTGAAGGGTGCACTGAAGTTCAGTAATACGATAATATTAAACTTTTATTTCTAAATGTTTTATTAATTGATTGACAGAATATTTTATAAATTTAAAATTTTATTTGTAAACCTAAAATAAAATCCACCAGGAAAAATAGTTATTGTTTAATACTTGTTATAGTGGGTTAGTGATAGGATAAATAATGATGGAGACTTTCAAAAAACAAAATCTCAAATTTGAATTCTCTTAGTAACCATTTTAATGGATCAAATATATATTTAATATTATATAAATAATTAATTGACTGCAGCTTGCAAGTATAGAGGCATCTATGGTTACATGAATGTTTGATTTAATAGTAATGGAAATGGAAATGGAAATGGAAATGAAAATGAGAATGTAGGAGGGAATAAGAATAGTAATGTGAAAGTGACGTGAATAGAATAAAAGTGGGTAAAATAACCATTTAACCCTTATACTAAAAGTGAGAATGGAACAAAAGTGAGTAAAAAATTAAGGACAAAAATACAATTTTATCACAATATAAAAAATAAAGTATGTTTGATAGAAAAAATATTTAAAATTATAAAACACATTACATAGACAAAACAACAAAACAAACGTGCCCTATGTACTTGTAGTGCATAAGCTGAAATTGTTAAAAAGTGTCAAACATTCCTTCTGTACAATTAATCTTCACTTCTGTACTGCAGTGATCTGACATCTATTTTCATAAATCTTTATATAATGAATGATCTGTCTTGTTCATTTGTTCATCAATCAATAATATTTATTTGTTCATTTTATAGATTTAAAGACGTGATAAATAAAATAAAAATAAATAAAAATTATTGATTAATACATAAATAATATGACAAAATACAGGTACTTAATTAAATAATTTTCATGTTTTATCTCTTTAATACTGACAAGGCACTACTAAATAGCTGGATGGCCGGCCTCCCTAAGCCGGTTGTCCGGCCTCCCTAAGCCAGTTGTCCGGCCGTCATCCATCCCATCACAATACCCTTACTCACGTGACACTGTACACCACTCGATTACACTATAAAATGCCCGAGAATGCGCTCCCCGATGACACTATACACCCGTAGCTTTCAGCTCCCAATACGTCCATCACTGCCACTTTAGCCTCAGGCACCCCTATATAAACCCCCAACCCAGTGAGGGTTCGACACGACTTTGCTACTGCAGGAGTTCTCTAGTTACTCTGTGACCTGAGATCCCCTCCTTTGTAAGTACTCATCAAATGGCGCCACCGTGGGGTATCGACTTCGGTACTCCCTATCCCACACAGGTTAAGAAAAGAAGGAGAAGCGAAGATCAAGGAAGCGGAAACAGAATGGTGAGGAGATCAAGCAGGATCAACTCACAAAACGAAGCCAACAAAAGTGCACAGAACATTGGCAACAACAAACACCAAGAAGAAAATGCAGTGGTTGAGATCAAGCAGGATCAACTCACAAAACGAAGCCAACAAAAGCGCATAGAACATTGGCAACAACAAATACCAAGAAGAAAATGCAGTGGTTAACCAACCTAAATAGGGGATAAAGAAGAAGCAAGTGGACAAGGACCAAGAAGAAAATCGTCAAGAACAAGATAACAACAAGAGAAGAAATGAAACAGGAGAGGAAATGAAGGAGCGACTCAAATAGGTGATGGAGGAATTAAGGGCGCTCAGAGATGAAGAATGTGTTGGACAGATCTAACAGACGGTCAAGACGGACGAACGAAGATGGCCCGCTCGATCTCCATAGGACAATGAGTTTGCTCTTTCTATCCCTCTTCCTTGAATGAAAAGGACGGTATTTCCTCTCTTTTCCTCATCATATATTTGTATTCAAAGTTAACTTTATCTCATATATTTGCATTCAAATTAAAATTTAATAATCTACCACCATATACTTTATATGAGAAGATAAGCTCTCTCCTCTTCAAGAAGATATTAGCCAAGGTCTCGCTTTTTGAGATCGGTCGACCGTCCTTTCATAAAAAAAGGGGACTAATATTATTTTATCATAAATAATAAACAATAATATATCCATGGAAGAAATAGACAGACAGTATCTTTTGAAGAGAAGGAATGGCACGACTGACCCTTTGTAGGCAACGGACGGATAGTTTGTCCATCTCGATATAAGATGGACGGGCCATCACGAAGGGAACGGACGGGCAGCCCGCCCGTCCCTTACTTAGAAGGCTAAAATGCACTAAGACCCCCTGAGTTTTAAAACTTTGCACATAGACCCCCTGAGTTTTCATTTATGGGCAGATAGTACCCTTCCGTTAGGGTTCCATCCATTAGTCAACGTTTTTATCATTTTTAGTCAAAATATTGAGGGTAATTAAGTAATTTCAAAAAGACCCACCCATTTCAAATTACCACCCGTACGTATAATGACCCACCAAAATGACCCTAATGGAATTCCTGACCCATCGTTCTTAGTCAGAGAACAAGCACATCCAAGCACACACTCGAAGGCAAGAAACACATCCGGGCAAAGTCTGGAGAGCATCGAACTAAAGCTACAACACCAAACGTCACTCGCCATTGCTCTCGTCGTTCAACGTCACACCATCGCAAGCCGTGAATTCGATCTTCGAAGCAGTGAATCCAGAAAATTTTGTTCTCCCTCCATTTTTCCAATCTGTACATGAAACTCTTCCATTTCGCTCTCTTTTCCGTTGTTGGTTCGTTGTTGCTGTTGCTGGTGCGTTTCTGTGTGTTTGGAGTGAAAGCATTTGTAGTAGATGAAGTTGGGAAATTGTATCTTGACAGTGAAAAAAACAATTTTCTTTCACTTTAGTCCAGAGTAAAAATTATATTACTAATGTGAATGATAAAAGTATTTTCAATTAAGTCCTATTTTTAATTCTCCATTTTACAAAGGTGTTGTTAGGTTGCCATAAATGAAAACTCATGGGGTCTATAGGTGTTGTTAGGTTGCCATTTGGGTTTCTATTTCATAAATATATATATATATATTGACTCCTTGGACGAAACCGTCCACCCTTCCTCTCACACTCACAAGTGCTTTCCTTTCAACAAAATTACAATTTTAGTACTTGTAACTATCGTTTTTGGCTCAAAAAATTGTAATTTGAAATTAGGACCGCAAGGGGTCTTAACCTTGGGGAACTTGTCCTTAGGTGATGCACCTAGGTGCCTACGTACCCTTCGGGAGGGACCAAAGTCCACGTAGTTCGTCATGGTGACGTCTATCGGAGCCGTTAGGCAAGGTTGTTACCTGTATTGGGCCGTATGCGACTAAGACATGTCTAAGGTACTCCGGGTGGGCGAGCCGCTCTTAGGAGGTTGCCTTAGAGGGAGAGAGCTATGGTCTCTGAGGGCTACTAGAAGCCCTGTTAACGGTGTACTCCGAGGAGGAGATGAGCTGGTCGGAGGTTGGCCGGAATGGGGGCCGGCGACGGAGCTCGATGTGTAGAAAGGACCTACGTGGGATATCCGAGGATGCTCAGATACCGAGAGAGTATGGAATATCAGAGATGATGTACGATAATCCTTCAGGTTATGTATAGTTCTGTGAGGGCTGGGTTGCTTTTTTAGTCCCCCGAGTGGGGATATATTTATACTTGAGTGTGGGGCGATTGTGCTCGACCCACGACCTCGTGGGACGTGGGTCGTCCCAAGAGGCTTCTGGAGATCCCACGTCTGGTTGACGAGAAGCTCCGTGTGGTGACGTGGGCGAGGGCCATGTAACAGATAGATGAGTGGTGCCATGTGTCCCTAGGTGGAATATTCCGTAGTTACATAAGTCCCCCAAGTCTATGGGTGTGGGGCACCCGTGGACTTAAGTTCCTTTGCCTGTAAGACACTTAGAAATTTTCGTTGCCTTTACTCGTGGGATAGCTCGTCCGGTTAGAGTCGCGGTTATGGGAGCTGGCCGTCTGACTCAAGAAGTTGGCTCCCTTGCATCATTCCGTGGAAAAGGATACGTCTCGGGGAGGACACGCTTCTCACTTTGGATGGCTGGGTACTTGGCTTCCTCAACAAGTTTTTGAGCCGTCTCTGCAGGAAGTACGCGACTTACCGAGGTAGAGTCATCATTGCTCAGAGGGGCATTTCCCGAAGTACCCTTCGAGGGCTGGTGGGAGAAATCCAAAGGTCAGGGGCCGTTTGGTCATTTCGTAAGGCTCTCTTCTGGCCATGTTCGTCCGTGGTCAGTGGCTGACGGTGGATTTCTTGCTGCAGGTCACTTGTTGAAGGAGCGGGCTTTGTTGCAGGTGCCACGCGTCAGAGTTCGAACGGGTGCCATTGTCGCTTGAGCGTTTTGCTGCCGTTTCTCCTTCATTTAATGCGAGTTTGTTTCCGAGGGTAGCCATCATTAGCCTAGGTAGAGAGTTTCGCGAAAAAGCCCTAAGGTTTTCGAGGTGACTTTTGGGTTCTTGGGGGCTTTTCGGTCTTTGTGTCTCTGTTGCCTTGGCTGTGCATCCTGTCCGTTCTTTCCTTCCACGTGTGCGGCTAAAGCGAGCGGTTGCAGCTATGCTGGATTGCAGAGGATAATAGGTTTTATCCGTTGCGAGATATGAGGGGTCAAAGTTTTTGAATCGTCGCGCCTCTGGGTACACTATAAATATCCAATGTTTGAAAGTTTGAGACTTCACATTTGCCTTCGTCTTTCTCCGCGCTTTTGTTTCATCTGTTCTTGCTTTTTTCTGATTCTTGTTTTTGTCGAATCGAATCTTCGCAATGGCCGGTGGAGGTGATGACTATAGCTACTACCCCTTCGATTTCACCGATTTGGAGGATCTTCCCTTATCTTCCCCTCCTCCTCCTCCTCTGGTCCAAACTCGCGATACTGGCCGGAGTGGGGGGAGGAAGAATGGTCAATAGGGCCTGTCACCGGGGGGAGTTGCCGATGTCCCTGTTGTGGTACCTGCTACGGTGCCTACTGGTGGTGAGAGGGAAGGGCGGCTTCCTGTGCCTCCGTCTTCCGAGGGGGAGTGTCGTCAAGAGGTTCTTCCGAAGGAGAGGAGGAAGAAAGACGGTAAGGATGGCGCGAGCAGGCCCCGGGAGGGGGAAAGGAGAGGAACTTCTGCGGCGGGGTTACCCAAGAATAGAGAAGGGGTGTTCAAGAAGCAATCTGCCGAGGTTGACTTGCGATTGTCTTCGCAGGTCGTACGGCAGAGTAATAACCGGGAGGATGTACAGGTGGAGGCTCCGGTGGGAGATGTTGTTCCTGCCTCTGCTCCTGTTTCTGGTCTTGCCTTCGTTCCTACCTCGGTTCCTGCTTCCGCTCCTGTTCTTCAATCACCCATGAGGGTGATTCTTTCTACTCATCCTCCCGTCCTCGACCCCGTTGAAGGGGTGAATCAGCCTCCTGTTAAGAGGGCCAGGGTGGCTGTTGAGGAGTCTGTCGGAGACTCTTTCGTGCCTCAGACTGGGGCGGGTGATCCTGCGGCTAAGGAGGTCGCAAAGTCTGGTGATGCGGCCGTGGAGGCCAGAGCCCCCTCAGATAGAGGGAATGTAGTGGCGAGTCAAGCGGCTGCCACGAGAGATCTTGTTCCTAGGTCGAGCGTCGGCCCTTCTGAACCCCTTGGGCCACCGGAGGGGAGAGTGTCTTTTGAACTGGTGGCACTGGACAGGTTGTTCCCGGTGGAGATGCGGGAGAGGGAAGCTAGGGGGCTGGACACTTTGCCCCTAAATCTTGCTGTCCGAGGCTTTGGTCGGGCAGCTGAAGCGTTGGCTGACTTCCACCAAGCCGGTTTTAAGTGGGAGAAGCGTGTGGTAAGCTCCTTTGTCTTGGTCTTTTCCTCGTTTTTCTTTGGCTTGTGTTCCTGACTCCGCTGTATATGTCCATATTTCGTGCAGGAGAAGATTCGTCGCGACCGGGATCAGTTTTCCGGTGTCGCGACCACTAAGAGCCAGGCTTTGGAGGTCTCCCAGAAGAAGTTTGCGTACGTGCGAGAGCAGCTGTCTGCCAAGAAGTTGGAGTGTGAGGATCAAGGATCCGAGGTTAAGTCCTAGACGGAAGATGTCGCCCGTCTTAGGGCCGAAGTTGGTCACCCTACCGAGGTTGCGTTCCTTCGCTCGGAGTTGGAGAGGACTTGCAAGGAGCTGGCCATCCGTCGGAATGATGCTGAGAGGCGTCAGCAGGAGCTGCATTCACTCCGTGAAGCCTTGCGGGATGGGAGGTTCGTGCTGTTGAGAACCTTTCTGGTCGGCTAGCGGCTGAGGGCAAAGTTGCCGACGTCGCCGATCGCCAGGAGGAACTATCTGCGCAGAGGATGTACGGCATGCTCCTGGCGGTCGAGCAGCTCGAGCACCTCCGTGGGGAGAGATTCCCAGCGGAGTGTGTAGCTTCCTTGCACCCATCCTTGGAGTTTTTTTAGGGTGAGCTTCGTGGTCGGACGGAAACGGACCCTCCGTTGAATCTCGCTCATCTTCGTCGATTGACGGATCGCTTGGTGGATCACCAAGTGTTGTCCCGAATTGGCGGACGAGCTCCAGGGATTGGACCTACTTCTCAGCATCTGGCTGAGACGACCAGGTGGAGGTCGTCGGAAGGTATTGGCCATACGAGGCCTGCTGGGGCCAAGGCCTTTGTAGATCTTGGGGATGCCCAAGATTAGGTTTATGTAACTTTTAGGGTGTTTACCCTTTGTAAATGGGCGGACGCCCTCTCATTTTTGGCATTCAATGAGAATAGTTTTTTGCAAAGAGTTTTCTCATGCTTTCCTTTTTACTTCTGGGCAAAAAGTCGTGTACACAGTTTCTCTTTTCATAGTTATCTCTTTACGTCTGGGTAAAAAGATTTTTTGCATGAGCACCGTGTGATCAGGACGGTTTATATGCGATTTTGCTAGCAAGATTTTTCGAACGTTCGTTTTGTGTTTTTCGCACCCAAGGGGTTTTTACCACGCTACTGGGGGAAACTTAGCTCGGCCCTGGGGGCGCTTCGCGTTATTAGGGCGGTCGAGCCCTTTGTCCTGTGGCAGGACTTAAGCGAGTACTTTGCAGAGTTGAAGTCTTGTCTCTAGCTGAAAAGAAGTACTTTTAATGGTAGAAAAAATGGTTACATTCGTGCAGCCTCAGTCGGGCTAGCCTTAGTTAGGCTGAAGGTAAGAAAAATGTGTACATTTGGATTGCCCAAGTCGGGCGAGCCTTGGCTAGGTTGAAAATCCTAAATTCAAAGTAGAGACATATGCGACTTGACTTGAAGGTAATGTGATAGTGCAAAGTGCGTTCAGAGTCTCCTTGGGGGCTTGGTTCTCGGTTCCCATCTTCTCCTTCTTCTTCTCTGCCTGTTCCATGTCGGCCCGACTTATTAGGAATCTTCTCATCTTGTCCTTGGCGATCTGAGCATTTTCCTCTTGAATGAACCACTCTGCGCGGTCCATAAGCTCCTGTAAGGTGGAGACGGGGAATCTGCTGAGTTCCCCGTAGAATTGTGAGCATCGAAGACCTTGCTTTATGACAAAGATGGCGACGATGTCTTGGAGGCCTCGGACTTGGAGCCAGAGCTTGGTGAAGCGGGCCAGGAAGGCTCGTAGGGTTTCCCCTTCCTCCTGGTGGAAACCAATGAAGGAGTCTTCGTTTTTCTAGTACTCTTTGCTACTGGCGAACTGTGTGAGGAAGTTCGATGCTAGTTGCTCGAAGCTGTGGATTAAATTAGTAGGCAGCAAGGAGAACCAACATAGGGCTGCTTCTTTCAAGGTTGACGAGAAGACTCGGCACTGTTTGTCGTCCGTCATGCCCAATATCGACATGGCCGAGTTGAAGGTGTTCAGGTGGTCCCACGGGTTGGTTTCTCCACCATAAGGTTCTATGTGGAAGGGCATTTTGAAACCCATGGGCACGTGCTCATTCATGACCTGCTGGATGAAGGGGTGTCTCCCTTTTCCCTGGAAGTCGATCGCGAGCCATTGGTAGGCGTTCGCACTGCCGGCTGCGTACGGGTTGTAGGCCGCGACCCATGGCATATGGAGGTAGAACCCTGGAGGGTAGTTTGGGACTGGTGGTCGTGGATAGTTCATGACGGGCAGTGCTGCCTGTCCGGCGATCATGGTTGGTCCAGGTGGGATCACCGTTGGGAATGGTGCCGTCGTCAGTGACAATCGTCCGAACTCCATTGGTAAGGTCCCAAATTGGATTGCGGGCAGGCCGGTGGGGTCACCGGAGGCCCCTGCCGTTGCGCCGTGTGGCACTAAGGGTAACTGAGTGCTCACATTTGCTGGGGCGAGGTTCCTGTCCTCTTCCCATCACTGTTGGCGTAGAGCTGCTACTTCTGCTTCGAGGCGGGCGATCTCAGCATCCCGCGGGTTTCTTGCTGTCTCTGTCATGTCTTGACCACTGGTTGTGGGGCAAGGGACGTGCAGCATGCCATACGGGTGTTGAGGGCAAGTTTCCTCTCTGGATGCCGGGTTCTGGACCACGGTTTCCGTGACGGCTACTTGCGTTATCGAGGAGCTTTGAGGTTGGGTTGCGCTTGATCCGTTTCCCTCATTTGTGACCAGTTCGGCCGTTCCCTGTCGATTCCTCGTGCTGCGTCTCAAGGCGCTAGCGTCGGTCGTGGGGACGTTCGAGTCGGTCATGATGTAATATATCCTGTATCTATATTGGATATCAAAACAAAAACAAATGCGGGTTTCTGAGCGTTATACATATACTCCTACTCCTTGAAAAAGAAATGTCGTTTAGCGGCAGAGTGCGCAAGGCATTGTGGTCTGAATAAGACCGTGGTGGGCGCCACTGTAACTGTCATTTTTGGCTCAGACAATTGTAATTTGAAATTAGGACTGCAAGGGGTCTTAAGCTTGGGGGACTCCTTAGGTGATGCACCTAGGTGCCTACGTACCCTTCGGGAGGGATCAAAGTCCACGTAGTTCGTCATGGTGACGTCTATCGGAGTTGTTAGGCAAGGTTGTTACTTGTATTGGGCCGTGTGCGGCTAAAACGTGCCTAAGGTACTTCGGGCGGGCGAGTCGCTCTTATGAGGTTGCCTTAGAGGGAGAGAGCTATGGTCTCTGAGCGCTGCTGGAAGCCCTGTTAACGGTATGCTCCAAGGAGGAGATGAGCTGGTCGAAGGTTGGCCTGAATGGGGGCCGGCGACGGAGCTCGAGGTGCAGAAAGGACCTACGTGGCATATCCGAAAATGCTCAGATACCGAGAGAGTATGGAATATCAAAGATGATGTACGATAATTCTTCAGGTTGTGTATAATTCTGTGGGGGCTGGATTGCTTTTTTAGGCCCTCGAGCGGGGGTATATTTATACTTGAGTGTAGGGAGATCGTGCTCGACCCATGACCTCGTGGGACGTGGGTTGTCCCACGAGGCTTGTGGAGATCCCATGTCTGGTTGAGGGGAAGCTCCGTGTGGTGACGTGGGCGAGGGCCACGTAACAGATAGATAAGTGGTGCCACGTGTCTCCAGCGGGTGCTGGGGCCGTGCTTCTAGAACGTTAGTGCCACGTGTCCCTAGGTGGAATATTCCGTAGTTACAGTACTCATTCATGTTCATGTTTTATAATATATTAAAAAATTATTGAAGTATAGTTAAGTTTTAGAATATTATGATTGTTTAGAAAGTTATATGCGTGGTTGTTGTAATTTCATAATATTCTCTCTGAGGTACACGTGACACTAGTCTTCTAAAACTATAACCTGACTTCATATTAGTGACATGTGACACCATTCGATGGCCTCGTACGTGTCCCTTACTCACGATTCTCCCAAACTCTCTCGTAAGAGAGACGCGGGGGGAATCATGAACGTGGGACGAGCACGACCCATAGGACCGTGGGTCGACCACGTTCCTCCCTTCACCAAATATAAATACCCCTCACTCGGGGGACTAAAACAAGTATAATCAACGACATTCAGAACTCACCTATTCTCTTATTTTGTCACCATTCAGAGACCTTTGTTCTCTCATCCATCACTTACCACATACCTTCCACAGGCGGCTCGCTTGCCTGGACCAACATACATGTCCTAGCAGCACACGACGACCACAGGTAACCTTTCTGCCTAACAGCTCCTATGGACGTTTCCTCTTTGAACTACATGAACTTTGATCCCATAAAAAGGGTACTTAGGCACCTAGGTCATCACCTAAGGACAAGTCCCTCAAGGTTACGACCCATTGCGGTCATTATTCTTAATTATGAATTGTTTGGAACAAAACTGACAATTACATTGGCGCCCACCGTGGTCCTTCTCAGACCACAATGGCTTGCACATTCTGCCGCTAAACGACATTTCTTTTTCGTGGAGTAGGAGTATATACTTAACACTCAGAAACCCATTTTTTGTTTAATTCTCTTAACAGACTGTACTCGTATGGCCAACACCAATAGACCCCCAAGTCGCTACATGGCTGAAAGGACGTCACCAGCAACGACCAAAACAAACAGCAGCGAAGGAGAGAACTCATAGCTTTAGAAGAAGTTGACGAGACAATGGAAAATGACGAGCCAATAATCATCACAGCCGGCATTGCAAGATATAATGTCAAAAGGGTGTTAATAGATCCTGGATCTGCCACGGTCGTGCTATTTGCTAAAACATTAGAAAGAATGCATAACTATGAGGGTCAATTGGTACTAGACGAAGAAAACCTTATCGACTTCTCAGGTCGAACAGTTGAGACCAGTAGAACCTCAGAACCTGGCTCGCCCTTGGTGTCCCCCCAAGGGTTGTTCGCACAGAGGTTGAGTTTATTCTATCAACAGCTTCATCGGCGTACAATGCAATTTTGGGTCGCCTGATCCTTAACAAACTCAATATGGTTGTATCTACTGCCCACTTGACAATAAAATTTCCTAGACTTGGAGGGTAGGAGAAATGCGAACAAACAGGGAAGAAGCTTACTCTTGCTATCTAGCAGATCTCTCCAAAAAAGACAAACCTGAAGCCTACACTAGTAACTAAATGAGCACCCCAGAAGTAGTGGACATGCGGGATGAAATGCCGAGAGCTTGCTTAGAGCCCACAAAAGATCTTGTCAATGTCTGCATAGATGAAAAAATAGCAGAGAAATCCAAGTAGGAGTCCATCTGGATCAGACGGCGAAAGAAAAGCTTCAGAAGCTGCTCACAAAGTACAATGATGTGTTTTCTTGGAGCGTCGCGGACATGCCTGAGATAGACCCAGCACTCACCTGTCACTCTCTCAACACGAAAGACGGCCCTGGTGTTATCCAGAAAAAGAGACACTTTGGCGAGGAAAGATAACTTGTGATTAATGAAGAGGTACAGAAGCTGCTGGACGCCAGCTTCGTACTAGAATCGCAATATCCAGAGTAGCTCTCTAATGTGGTTATGGTAAAAAAAAAAGGCTAACGAAAAATGGCGAATGTGCGTGGACTTGACCAACCTAAATAATGCCTGCCCAAAGGACACATCACCACTTCCTAATATCGACAAGCTGGTAGACGAAACCGTGCGACATTGTTTATGAGTTTCTTGGACATCTTCTTAGGGTACAACAAAATCCAGATGAACCCAAAAGATCAAGAGAATACCTCATTCATCATTGACAGAGGAGTTTTTTGTTCGGACTGAAGAATGTGGGTGCCACCTACCAGAGAATGATGGACATAGTCTTCAAGGAAAAAATTGGCCGGAACCTCGAAGTCTACGTTGATGACATGGTGGTAAAGTCCCTGGAAGTCGAGCAACACTTGTAACACCTTGAGGAAATCTTCCTGGTCTTACGAAAACACCAGATGAAGCTGAACCCGACTAAGTGTGCTTTCGAAGTATCAGCAGGCAAGTTCTTAGGCTTAATGATCATGCAATGAGGAATCGAAGCCAACCTAGAGAAATGCGCGACCATCCTAAACATGGAACCCCCTTGTTCGATCAAGGACATGCAAAGGCTCAACAGAAGATTGGCAACCCTTAATAGATTCCTATCAAGAATGGCCGACCGATGCCTCCCTTTCTACAAAATCCTGAAAACTGCACCAGCATTCCAATGGACGAAACAATGCGAAAAATCCTTCCAAAACCTCAAAGCTTAATTGGCTAGGCCCCTGATATTGGCAAAAACCATAATAGGGGAGACCTTGGTGTTGTACTTGGCCACCACCAACCACGCTGTAAGCTCAGCCCTGATAAGGGAGGAAGGAGTTGAACAATACACAATGTATTATACAAGCCACGCCTTGCAAGGAGCCCAACTACGGTACCAGCGAGTGGAAAATCTAGTGCCCCCCCTCGTCCACTCAGCACGGAGACTTCGACCTTACTTTCAACAACATACGATCATGGTACGAACCGACCAACCCCTACGACAAATACTGGAGTAGCTAGATTTAGTAGGGCAAATGAAAAATTGGGCCATAGAACTATCCGAGTTCGATATCAAATACGAACCTTGGTGGTCGATCAATGCCTAAGTACTGGCAGACTTCATTGCCAAAATGACTCTGTCAGAATACCAAAAAGGGGACGCCCCAACAACAGACAAAAAGACTAACGCGACTTGCAAGCCACAGCAAGAAAAATCCCCATGGCTAGTCTATTTAGACGGCTCCACAACCGAGAAATCTGTGGGCACCAGAATCATAGCCGAAAGCCCCGACGCAATCAAAGTGGAACAATCCCTGCACTTCATGTTCCTAGCCTCAAACAATCAAGCTGAATATGAAACACTCATAGACGGACTAATGCTAGCTCACGACCTAGGCACCTCAAGGGTCAAGCAATTTAGCCATTCACAGCTAGTGGTCGAAAAACTCAACGGAGAATTCGAGGCAAAAGACGCTACCATCGCCAAATATGTGGAGCATGCTAAACAAGAAATTACCAGATTCAAATCCGTCTTGATCACATGGATACCACAAAATCAAAACACTCAGGCTGATACTCTCTCCAAACTAGCCACCACACCAAGTCAGTCAGGCCTCAAAACGGTCTTGTGGACGACATTGCAAAAACTAGCATAACTTCAAATATGCTCCCGATAGCAATCGACACCTCCTGGATGGCTCCGATAAAGGCATATCTGACAGAGGACATACTAACCGAAGAAAAGGAATTAACCAGGAAAATAAGGAAGCAAGCAGCTCGATATTTCGTCTGGGGAGAAGACTTGTACAAAAAGGGATTCTCCTCCCCACATCTTAGGTGTATTCCACCCGAAGATGCCAACTACGTCCTCCAAAAAATTCACGAAGGCATATGCGGAACCCATCAATCTACGGGTGCTCTCCATAAACAAGCACTCCGCTTAGGTTTCTACTGGCCCACGATTAGGGTAGACTTTGATAAATTGGTCACAAATTGCGATCAATGCCCACGGCACTTCAGCTTCATACACCAACCTTCCCGCGAACTAAAACCCATCGAATCCCCTTGGCCATTCGACACTTGGAGGATGGATATACTCGGGCCCCTTCTACAAAGCACGATACAAAGAAAAAATTACTTATAGTGGCAGTTGATTATTTCACAAAATGGATCGAGGCCAAACCTCTCGCTACAATTGGATCCCAAAACATTCAAAACTTCGTTTGGCGAAATATTATATCTAGATTTGGCTCTCCTCATGTATTGATCACTGACAACGGTTGCCAGTTTATCAGCGAAAAGTTTAACGACTTTTGCATAGAATGGCACATCGACCATCGGACGATCTCAGTCGAGCACCCGGCGAACAACGATCAAACAGAGTGGGCAAACATGATCATACTTGAGGGACTACAAAAACGCTTAGGAGGGCGCAACCAACCAATAAAGAAAAAAATAAAATGGGACAAAAACATTCATGGAACAAGAGACTAAAAGATGGGAACCTCAGACTAAAAAGGATGAACATCCCTTTGAAGAGCAAAACCATCCAATAAAAAGAAAGCGGACGAAGGACAAGTACAAAAAGGAACGAATGGCCAACCATACGGTCGAATCATTCCTTACGAATAAAACGGTTGGACAGGTTCCGAATCAAAAAACTCGAATGGACGCACCAACGAAAAACCAAATAACAAGCTACAATAAATAAGAAATCCAACAAAAATCCCAAGATAAGCAGCAACGCGACTAGGTAGTAATAATAAAGCCTGAAAGGCAAATCCAAATAGATTGCAATGATGCATAATAACCTATAATGCATCAAAGGTAATACATGCATAATAATCTATGGTATATCTTAAGTGTTATACATCATAAGTGTATGTACCATACATCATACAACAATCCATAGTACTTCACGAATTGTCAAAAAGAAGAGAAACACAAGTCACTACAATAGATACAATAATCCTTAAATATCCAAAAACAAAAGGTACCCAAAACCCAAAAGCATGACGATGATGAATGGACAAGTAAAGCTAAGGGGGAAGCTCGAACAGAAATGAAGCATCAAATTCCTCACAAGCTGAAGATCCCTCCAAGTAGCGGATCGTAGGAATAGCTCAGTCGGCAGCAACTGCAGCCTCTAAAACGACAGCGTCCGGTGAAGGAGGATCAGAAATAACAGGTGGCTCATATGTGGCGATAGAACTAGAGACGCTGGCAATGACGAAATCAACAGTCGAGGGCAAAGCAAAGTCGACAGGAACAGAGCCAGTGGACGGGGGAATATGCTGAGAAACCTGACTAGCTGAGGCATCACCCCTTACCAAGTACATTAGCAGGATCATCAGGCCTGCCGACGTTGTCAACATCATTTTCTGGGGGTATCACTACTTTCCAAGTACATCAGCAGGATCACCACACCTGTCGACATTGACAACATCATCTTCCTTTGGAGGTATCACTGCAATGACGCCATCTACAACCTGCCAATCAATACACATGGAGGAAGAATCATACTCAAGACCAAGATTTAATTGCCCTAGCTGAGCGCGAAAGCTTTCCTAACCGGACACCATCTTGCCCCTTATCAATCTCTTCCTCAACCTCGGCCTCTAAACCAACAACCTGCTCCTCCAAACGAGCAATTTCGGATGAAAACCGAGCAACGAGGCAAAGAAAACGGTGCGGTGAAATCAAAAGAGCACCGACCAATTAAGGGCACGAGACGAGAGAGTGGCGGCAGAAAAAAAAAGGAAGGAGGAGAAACGAAAGATTAAAGAAGGACGAAGTGAAACGGGCTTAAAATATAGGTAAAGTGAATAATGGAAGATGGGCTTGAAATACAGCGGAAGCATTTTAAACAGCCAAGACTAAAGCCTAAAAAGCTACTAAGCAAGGATGACACGCGCGGCCACTTAGGGAGGACCTGGAACCCAAAGGAACAACCCGCCGCCACAGTAGGGGACTGCAAAATAAAAGTCACATGACCCCACCTTACTGGACTGGTGCAACTTGGGGGACTAGCCGAACTAGCCGCACCACTGGACTAGCCGGATGGCCGGAATAAGACGCAAAATGAAAACTCACGCGACTCAACTCTATTGGACTCACGCAACTTAGGGGACTACTGGTGGGGCACCGCTAAATAGCTGGACGGTCGGCCTCCCTAAGCCATTTCTCCGGCCGTCACCCATCCCATCACAGTACCCTCACCCACTAGACACTGTACACCACTCGATTTACATTGTACACTGTCCGAGAACGCGCTCCCCGATGACTTTGTAAATCTCGTAGCTTTCAACCCCCAACACGTCCATCACCGTCACTTTAGCCTCCTCAGGCACCCCTATATAAACCACCAACCCAGGGAGGGTTCGAAACGACTTTGCTACTACAGGAGTTCTCTGGTTACCCTGTGACCTGAGATCCCCTCCTTTATAAAGTACTCATCAAACACTTCTCTGCACAAAGATTCACCACTTAACACTTGCGTCACCAACAACCTAAACCTATGCAAATGTGGTTCATAAGAAAGACTAAAATATCATAAGAAAGATGAAGCATTTCTTAATTTGGTCTTTTATATCAATTATGTTTCTCACATAAATTTATTAATTTATATAAGTAAAACCATTGTTTTGTTGACTAATCGTTCCAAAATTTGATATTAAAGTTAGTTATGTATAAATTTAAATGTTGACTTGTACATTTTAAATGTTTAATTAACTACATATTGTTTACTTGATTTCATAATATGGAGAATAGGTATTTAGATAATGTTTCGCCGAATTTGATCTTGAAAGATCAAAATTTCTGATCTTTGAACTTTTTCTAAAGAAATTAATTGCATCGAATTTTTTATTAGACATACAAGTCTTAAACAAATAAATTAGTAAGAAATTGTCTTGATAAAATTCATATAATTTTCTTTCTCACAATAAATTTTACACACAAAAAAGATTAATGTATCATTCCGATGACAATGTATTCATTCTTCCAACAAAGAAATAAGAATGACAAGACAAAAAGGGCTTTTTTTTGAATTCTTTGCACATGCACAAGTCACTCCCCACACAAGGCCTTGATCAAGAGGATGCCTTACCCATTGGCTTCGGTTACCCCACCACGTTTTTTATGTCTCAAACTTGATACTAGATTCTTTGTAGTTATCTTCAGTCATTAGTAGTGGTTAAGAGAAAGATAATATTTTTTTTCTATCTCCACCACTAACAACGTAACAGAGAATAATGTTTATTAAAAAAAAAGCAATAGAGAATAACTACAAAGAATCTACTCTCACTAAACAACTAGCATAAAAAAGTTAGAGGTGTATAACGGAGCCAATTCACGTGAGTTGCAAGTTAAACGGGTTGGTTCACATAAGTTATAATTTCTTGCGAGCCTGAAAATATCAATTAAGGTTGACTCACTTAACCCAATTAATTAATTAATTTCAATTTTTAAATTATTACTTTTAATTTATAAATTTTTTTTTTGGGATTTTGATAATTAATGCTCACACATGACACTAGGGGGAAGATTGCATATGTTAGCCAAAGCCCTCATGAGGCACCCTACGAGTACTAGTGTCAATTCTAGGACTTACTCAGCTAAAGCCCACATTAAAAAAAAAAGGTTAGAATTTTTAAAATTATTAAGTGATTAAAAATTTTAAAATAAAAAAGAAAATTAAATGAGAAACCCACCTAACCGTGAGTTAAATAAGTGAGGTTGCTTTTGACTCATTTATAAATGAGCCTAAACTTCCTCAATTTGTCTCACCTAATAAATGGGTTAAACAATCAACCTCGGTGAGGCAGACTCATTTTGATGGCTCTACAAAAAGTGGGTGATGACACCAAAATGTAACACTCTAATAGGTGTCATTTTACTTAAATATTGTTCATAATAATTATTAATATTACAGTATTAACGTTGTTTTGTGTAAATGAGTATCAACGTAAAACAAGTGGTAAAAAGGTCATTTAATACATATTTTGTGGTAAGACTATGCATCTTAGATAAATTTTATTACTTGAGATAAATTAGGTGTTATTACGAATATCTCATATTGATTTTAGGTTAAACCAAGGATGTTCAGCCACTTAAAATTCGAAGAAGGGCTGATATGAAAAGACAAAAAGTGCAGCAAGGACGAAACTGAAAAGATGAAAACATATAGAGTCAACGCAAAAATTTCAACCATACAACTGGCAGCTCACCGCAACAAGCAGTCAACACAAAAAAGTCAACCATACAACTAGCAGCTCAGTGCAGCGAGCCAATGTTGATGCAGACAAAAAGATTCAAATTTCAAATTCAAAGTCAAAGCCATCTCGGAGAACCTAGATAGAGTCCGAATTTAAAGATTCAAATTCGTATTTTAAATAAAATAGGAAATAGTATTATTTTTAGAAAAATAGCATTATGTTTAGGTAAAATCCTATTTGTAATTAAACTAGGATTCTTCAGAAACGCCTATAAAGTATAAATAGAAGGCGAGAAATCACAGTTATGTATTCTAGGAACTTAGATTTCATCCTAGCTTTCTTTTAGACTTAGCCTTGTGATCTAGAACATGAGTAGTTAAGCCTGCTAGGTTGTCCCAAGGGTCTTCTATGTAATTTGCTTGAGCCATGTGCTACTAATTTTAGGGAATTTATGTAGGAAGTTTACAAATTATCAACATCTGGTCGTGGTTCTAGATTCGATCGGTTGATGGATTTAGGATTCACGATTAGACTAAGCAAACCTAGCAGTAGCATCGACTTAATCTAGATACACCATTTTAATGCGGCTGTGACATCCTCGTTTTGATGTGCACCTTGGTCCTATGAGGCGGTCGCCAGGATTACCTTCGGATGAAAAGGTCCAATAAGGTGTTTTCTAATATTTTATCCAATTTATATTTCAAAATTAGTAGAGATAGCAAATTATATAGATGCTGAAAGGATAATTTACTTTTCTTAATTATTCTCTATAAAACCATATTTTCACACTTCAATTATTTACTTGCTTTTTCTAAAAATACTCTTTGCCCTTTTTAATTCGATTCGATTATTTTAAAGTTATAGTTACTTTGGAACTACAGAAGGTGTCGTGAGAGATTCAACCCAAGGCTTTGCACTATACTGCATTCCTAGATATTTGTTTGATCCTGACTTGTGACGAGTCAAGGGCGTTGTTAAATCAACTCGATTTAAACAAGCCCCATCAAATTGGCACCGTTGTCGGGGAACCTTATTGGTTCTACGGTAACAGTGTTGGTCGAATTGGGTCTTGACCCAGTGACAATCTACTAGGAGTATTTTCATTTTTTTTTGTTTTATTTATTTTTAAATTTATCTTTTGTTTTCATTTTTTCATTTTTTTTGTACAAAGTTTTCCAAGACTCGCCACGGCGAGTGAATTGTCTCCAACTCGCCACAAAGTTCCCCGTGATTCGACGCGAGGAGCACACAAGAATTTTCTTTTCCTATTTAATTTAATTTCTTTTTCTTTTTCTTTTCACGTTTTCTTTTTTCTCTCTCTTATTTACCTTTTCATTTTTCATTTTCATTTTTTCTTTCTTCTTTTTTTATTTTACTTTTTTCTTTATTTTTCAAAAAAGATTATAAAAAAGTAGAGGGTAGTCTGATTTCCTCTAAAAATTACATTGACTGAAATACTTGACCCTAGGATCGGTAATAATGAACGAGAGGGAGAATGATTAGTAAATCAACTTAGTAGGTAAACAATTAGAGAATTAACTCAGTCTAGTATTAACTATGAGTAATTAACTAGTGTCTGTCCTACTTTTGAGAGTGATTTTAAAATCAAATGCCCTCTAATTCATTCTTTGCCTTAGTTCCATGGTCTTACAATTGAAAATCCACATACCCACTTGACTGCACTTCACATACATTGTATGACTTTGAAGCCGGTCGAAGCAAAGATTGAATCCTTCGAGATATTCGAAGGATGCATACCAATCTTGGGAAAATTTGCGAGGAGCATTTTAGCCAAGTCGCAGCCACTAGGGAGAATATTGCATATGTCAGTCAAAGCCCTCATAAGGCACCCTACGAGTACTAGTGTCAATTCTAGGATTTACTCGCTAATTTTTCCAATCACCGGTACCCACACGAGCAACTCAATCTGTTCTTTTTCTATAGGCTCCTGCTCGAAGAAAGAGATATGTTGTCCGCTTATGCTAGAGGGTCGGTAGAGGATCTTGAGCCTACAGAGGCCTGGGTGATTATAAAAAGGTTTATTCTAAACTGACAAGATACCAGGTCCGTGAAGGAAATGGATGTAGCCAGAGGACACCCATCACCAGCACATTTGCCACAGAGATAGCAATCGTATCCAAGAAATTGGATAGCCTAACAACACGGAACTCTCAAGCACTACACCTCTCTGTGGTTGCTGCTAACTGTGGCTACTGTAACTCCCTCATAAACTTTACGCGGAGCTACCCTACCTAGGCGAAAAGAGCCGTAGTTATGTTTAAGCAAACGCTGGGTATGGTTAAAAACCTTCCTCTACGATAAATCCAATTGAAGAATCCCCCTCGACCCAAACATTGGAAACAATAATCGCAAAAATAGTAGAAATGACTCCTTGTCACCTTTAATGCGGATATGGAAACTAAGCATGGTAAGCTGAATGCTTATGTTACCAAACTGGCCAACAGCATAGATGAAAGCAAGCCAAACTAAATAGCATGCCTTCAAACATTGCGGTAAACCCGAAGGCGCTGAACAGTATTAGCTTGAGGGGCAGTAAGAAAATACTGAAGGCTGATAAAAAGATGATATTTTAAGTGATTAAAAAAATTTTCCCTGATTCCCAGCTTGCATGGACTTCACAGGTCTAAAAGGATTCATGCAAAACATGCATTTCTTGCCGTTTCAACTTACTTGGGTTTAGCAGGTCCCAAAGATTACACAAAACATGTTTTCCTGCTCTTCCCAACTTGCTCAGGTTTAGTAGGTGATAAAAGATTTATGCATATGTGGATCATGCAAATGCTCATGCGAATACCATGTCAAATGGGAACAAGAATGTAAAAATCATGAGTACCGTGCAATCATCGCACAATAATCACTTGATGACTTATGGAAGTATTGTGCAAATGCCATGCAAATTGATGCGCGTGCAGATGCAGCAATGATGCTAATAAATTGATCGACTCAAATGTGAATACACATGAACATATGCAAATATTGTGATAACACGAACATATAAGAGACATGCATGCAAAGATGGTCCAAATCATCACTTTATTTATTTTTTATTTGATTTTCTCTAGAGAAGGAAAATGGAAACAACATTTGGGGATACTCATGCCCTAACACTTTGAGGGGAAGCGATTCTGCATCCTTCTTAGGGAAAGAATGTCGTGGGCGCATTAGGATCCCAATAACCAAAAACATGATTCCCCCATCCACCAACAAGAGGATGGAGGAAAATTCAGGGCATTAGAGACCCTATACAGTCAGAAATCTGCTTTGGGACACTGGGATCCCAACCCTAGATGCAGAGGAAATGATTCTCCAGTCTGTAAACAATGAAGTTAAAAGGGAACTTGAGACATCGAAATCCCAAGACAAGCAGAGATGGGTGTGTTTTTGGGATACTCCAATCCCAATACTAAGGGCAAGATGATTCCCCAATCAATGTGCGGGGATTAAGTCTGTATTCAAGATAAGGGAATTCCCCAACTTAGAGATTGAGGCAGGATGACTATTTATATAATGAAGAGGTAAAATGACTCTCTTGTCAATGGGAAAGATGAAGACAAGTGCATCCGAACACTATTTAATTACATCTTAATCTTTGAAAATCAAGTAAGGAGGGTTAAAAAATGCTTCAGCTTTGACTAAGCTATCAAAAGCCAATTAAGAAAATCTTTGACTTTATTTTGAAGTTCATCTTGATTTTGAGTATTGAGCACTAATCAAGCACCTCTTCTTTCTTAAAAGTTAACTTGGTCTTAACCATTGAAGACCAAGTAAAGAAATAAATCAATACATTGATTTCAATCATCGAAAACCAAGTAGAAAAATAGCATGGTAGATGTGACTGATTACAATCCTCAAAACCAAGCATGGTCTTCCCTCAAACTTCTATTTTCAAGGATTTTCATGTAAATGTGAAGTGTAACCTTACTCTCATTAGGATGGAATTTATCAAAGAATTAAGAGACAATTTGGGACATCTAAATCCCATGATAAACACAGAAAGAGACAAATTTGTGGGACCTCGTGACCCTGTCTCTGAAAATAGGAGGATTCCCCAATCAATGGACAAGGGGCTGGGGCCACAATTGGGTAGAAAAGAATTCCACTGGCCAAGAAACTGAGACAAGGTAACTGTTTATTCAATGAGGGGATAATGTGAAATTACTCTCCTAACGACTGGAGGAGTAAAAACAAGTGAAGGCAGACGTTCGAGCATACCTCTAATCATTGAAAACCAAACAAAGAGAGTTAAAGATGCTTCAGCCTTGAACAAATTGTCAAAAGCTGAGAAAGAAAACTTTGATCTCATTTTGAAATTTACTTTTGATAAATCAAGAACTTCTTCTCTTAGAAGTCGATTAACTTAGTCTCTACAATTGAATACCAAGTAAAGAAATTAATCAATATATTGGTTTCAATCATTGAAAACCTAATGGAAAAATCTCATAGAAGAAGTTACTTGTTTTCAATTTTCGAAATCAAGCATTGTTTCTCCCGCTCACTTTGATTTTCAACGATTTGCAAATGTGAAGCACAAGCTCCCTCACGTTAAAATGAGATCACCAAAAGTTTAAAATGCCTTGTCTAAAATGATAATCCTGCAAAGAAAGACTTATCAACTTTATCTTGGGACTAATGAGAAGTGTCTTCATGATACACATGTGGAAAAAGAGAAATCCAACAGAAGACTGGACTTCTATTAAAAAGATGAGTCGTCCTTAGCGATAACATTGACCACTTGACTGACAATAACTTGATACCATAAATATGCATATAGAATCTCCAAAGAATGACCACGATGGGATGAAAGTGAGGCCTTTCTGGGTTATGGAAAAAGGGATTTTTCAATTTTTGAAAAAGATGGTAAGAAATCCGAGGGACAAAGAATTTCCCTAGCTTCATTTCAGGATAAAATTAGGATAGGGATAAAGGGATTCAAGATCTCGGTTTGATATTTCCCGAGGGGAAGTTTATTTTTTGAGTGCTGAGATTGAAGTCTCTCTCTCATTTTATTAGCCCTACACAAAACATTTGAATTTACTATACCTCAATGAGGACTTTATGGGTACAAAATGTGGGTTTATGAAAGGGAAAAAGGGACCCAAAAATTATTGTGGGAACATAATGACAACCCTTTGAATTGAAATTGCTCTAACCCAGGAGCTTTGCATTTGAGAGCTAATAAGGTCTTTAAACAAATTGAGCATCCAAGTAGCAAATACAAACGACCAAAGAACAAGTAATTCTCACTCGCCACTATTGGAATATTTTCACTCAAATCTGTTCTACTAGCCGGTTGCCATAGGCTTGTAATTAATCTATGTCTCCACTACAGATGTATTAGTATAATAAATCAAGAGGTCTTTAAAAGATTGTAGTGATGGAGGAATGACTAATGTGGAAAAAGTGTTTGAGTTCATTGTAAAACTACGAGCACCTAAGGTCTTGTTTGATGACAAAGATGGCGACCGCGTCTTGGAGGCCCCTGACTTAGAGAGAGTTTTGTGAACTGTTCTAGAAAGGCTTGCAAGGTTTCTCCTTCTTCTTGGTGAAAACCAATGAAGGAATCTTCATTTTTCTGGTACTCTTTGCTACTTGCGAACTGATCTAGGAATTTCTGAGCTAGCTGCTTGAAACTGTAGATTGAGTTCGTAGGTAGCAGTGAGAAGCATCTTCGTTCTGCTTCTTTCAGGTTGGATAAGAAAATTTGGCACTGCTGTCCATCCGTCATGCCGAGTATCGACATGGCTGAGTTGAAATTATTGAGGTGGTCCCGCGGGTCCGTTTCTCCTCCATATGGCTCTATTTTGAAGGGCATCTTGAAATCCATGGGGACGTTCTCGTTCATAACCTGTTGGGTAGACCGCTGGTATTGACCTGGGTAGACCGCGGATGTCCCATAGGGAGCATACGGGTTATAGGCACCTGCCCATGGCATATGTAGGTAGGAGTCTGACGGATAGTTTGGGACAGGGGATCGCGGATAGTCAGTAGGAGGTCGTACTGCTTTTCTGGCGACCATTGTTGACCCGGGTTGGATGATCGATGGAAGAGCTGGCGCTGTGAGCGATAGCCGGGCGAACTCCATCGGAGTTCTAAATTGTATGGAGGGCACTGTTGGCAGACTAGCAACTTCTGCGCCATTATGCTTGATGAACCTACAGGAGTTGGCACCGGAGCATTGTGCAGTGTTGCTGTCATCTGAGTATCTGTACTAGTTGGAGGGAGGCCTCCGTACATCTCCCGTTCACGTTAACGCATTGAGGCAATCTCAGCTTCTAGTCGTGCTATTTCGTTTTTGCATGAGACTCTCGCTGGGTCTGCTAGTCCCCTGGCGCTTCCTAGTGGGCATGGATTATGCGGCATGCTGTAGGGGTGTTGGGAGCACATTTCCTCTATTGTTGATGGTGTTCGGATAACGCTCTCCGTGATAGTCACCTGGAACGCTGAGACATTTGGCGGTTGACTTGTGATCGAATTTTCTGCCTCTGTCGGAGTGGTGTTGATCTTTCCCTGTCTGTTTCGCATGCTTTGCCTTGGTGTGCTTGCATTGATTGTGGCAGTGGGTGCGTTTAAGTCAGCCATACCTATAATGAGACTATAATGAGAAAGAGGTAAAATGGGTTTCTGAGTTAGGTGTACACTCCTACTCCCCGAAAAAATGATTGTCGTTTAGCGGCGCGATGCGCAAGGCATTGTGGTCTGAGAAGGACCGCGGTGGGTGCCAATGTAACTGTCGTTTTTGTTTCAGACAATTCATAATGTCAAATAAGGACCGCAAGGGGTCGCAGCCTTGGCGGACTTGTCCTTAGGTGAAGACCTAGGTGCCTACGTACCCTTGTGTAGGGATCAAAGTACACGTAGTTCGATGAGGGGACATCCATGATTGCCTTTAGGCATGAGTGTTACCTGTAATGGCTCTGTGCGGTTAGGACGTGAATGTGTTATCCGGGCGGGCGAGCCACCTGTTGGAGGTCCCCTGTAGGTAGAGGTAGAGAGCAAGGGTCTCTTTGTTCTACTTAGAGCAGGAGGATGTGTGTATCCTATCAACAGAGTGAATATGGGCTGATGTCTTTTAGATAGTCTACAGGTAACAATGATCTCGTGGTATGCTTTTAGTGTTGTGAGTACTGTCTTGATCGCTTCTGGGTTGCGTGGGTTTCTTTTGTTTTTTCCGTCCTCTGGGTGAGGGATATTTATACTTGGAGTAGGGGAGAACGTGTTCAACCCACATTCTTGAGCCTTGAGCTCGTCCCATGATCAAGAGAGTTAACCCACGTCTTCAATGCGGGAGTGTATGTGGGTGATTGTGGGGATAGGCCAAGTCTGGGTCCATCGAGCGGCGCCACGTGTAACAAATCCGAGGTCCGGTAAACGTTCTAGAAGGCCAGTGCCACATGTCCAAAGGAGGACATATTATGGAATTACATAAGTCCCCCAAGTCTATGGGTGCTGGCGCCCGTGGACTTAAGTTGCCTTTTGCAAAATATTGGGAGCGAGGTCGCCCACCATGAATTATTCGTAGAGCCAGATTGTTCACTAATCATGGGAAGTGCGCTTGCGTTTCTTTGGATTTTGTCAGAAGTGAGTTGCCAAGGATGTCTCGCGTCCGGATCTGGATGGTCATTCGTTTGGCTTTCTTAGCAAGTTTGCTCGTGTCTTTCCAAGGAGACGTCATCATTGCAGGGAAGGTGACTTTCCGGAGATGTCCTCGGAACGCTTCGAGGGGATTTGACAGGTCAGGGGCTTGTGGGGAGAGGTCACGTCTGGGTCCATCGAGCGGCACTGCCATATGTCCAAAAGAGGGCATATTATGGAATTACAATAATAATATTAATAAATGCAAATTGATTATAATATTATATTAAATAAAAAATACAAAAGTACTTTTTAATAATGTATAATTTATAAAATTAAACATATTAAATTTATAAAATGCAAACAAAAAGTATGAACATTGCATTTCAAAAATATTAATTTATAAATAAAAAGTATTTTACTTTTCTTTAGTTGTCTAATAAAATCAAACTCTTTAGTTATTATTGTTAAGTTACCCTATATCAATGTCATTGTCCATTAACTCTTTAATTAGTTTATTAATTAAATAATTAAATAGACTAAACATTAAATTTTTAGAAATTAAATAAGACAAATAAAACAAATTAAATTAAGACGTTTTATTTTTAGGAAATAAATTAAAATAAAATACAATATCAAAGCATTAGTTTTCCCTTAAAACTTGATATTTTTTCAATAAAAAAGATATTTTTTGCTATCCCAATGGCCGTTGATTCTTTGATTCGGATCGGTTAAACTTACTGTAATTTTATAATATTCCTTCCTATGGACACGTGGCACTAATCTTCTAGAAGCATAATCTTACCTCATATTAGTGACACGTGACACCACTCGATGGCTTTGTAC
The DNA here is from genome assembly GCA_014851425.1 of Senna tora. Taxonomy (NCBI): domain Eukaryota; kingdom Viridiplantae; phylum Streptophyta; class Magnoliopsida; order Fabales; family Fabaceae; genus Senna; species Senna tora. Next base: position 14,968,536 of record CM026265.1, read on the forward strand.
GTGTCCCTTACCCATGATTCTCCCAGACTCTCTCATAACAGAGACATGGAGAAAGATCAGAAATATGGGCCGAGTACGATCCAAAGGAACGTGGGGCGACCACGTTCCTCCCTTCACCAAGTATAAATACCCCCACTTTGGGGGACTTAACTAAGTCAAATTAACAGAACTCAGAACTCACTTATCCTCTTTTTCTAATCACTGTTCAGAGATCCCAATTCCCTTACCCTTCACCTACATATAACTCCAACAAGTGGTTCGCCCACCCGGAGCAACTTACACATGTCCTAGCTGCACATGGTGACCACAAGTAACACTCCTGCCTAACAGCCCCTATAGACGTTTCCTCTTCGAACTACGTAAACTTTGATCCCTAACCAAGGGTACGTAGGCACCTAGGTCATCACCTAAGGACAAGTCCCCCAAGGTTACAACCCCTTACGGTCCTTATTTTCAATTATGAATTGTTGGAACAAAAAATGACAGTTACAGTTACTTTACGTAATTTTTACGATCTGAACTATTGATCGACTGCAACACAAATTTTTCTTAACTGATCAACGGTTCAAATTAACTGCTCCAAATAATTTTATATAAAGTTACTTTATTTGATCTGCTTTTTTCCAATTTTCTTTCCGACAAACAAACAATACATGAAGACGCGTCCCTATTCACAGTTACACATAAACTTATCAGCCTTCGCCTAAATTAGTGGAATATCAGAGGGAATTAGAATGGTAACAAGAATGGGATTGAAAAACAGAATGTTGGAGGGAATGTGAGTATGATGTGAATGGAATAAAAGTGGGTTAAATGACTATTTTACCCTTATATTAAAAGTGAGAATGGAATGAAGTGAATAAAAAAATAAGGACAAAAATATAATTTCATCATATTATAAAAAATAAAGTATGTTTGTTTGAAAGTGTTGAAAAATTACGTCTACGATTTCATCTCCTCACAAACAACCAAATGGCCCTAACAACTTCGCGAAATTGGATCCACTGCAATTAGTTTTCGTGCATTTACGGTGCAATTACTTCAAAATACACATTTTTACTTCATTTGTGAAGTAATTTTAGGGACCTACACTAATAAGGATCTACCATGAATAGATTAGGGATCAAATTTTTATCAATATTGGCAAATATCATCACAAAATAGCCTTGTGAAACTATTTATCAATATTAATAACAATTTAGTCCCTAATCCATTTAAGATGTTGATATTTGTCAATATTGATCAAAATTTGGTTCATAATCCATTCATGGTAGGTCCTTATTAGTGTGAGTCCCTATTAGTACTTCAAAAATGAAGTAGAAAAGTGTGTTTTAAAGTAATTGCACAGTGATTATACGAAAGCTAATTGCACCGGATCCAATTTCCAAATTCGCAAGAGAACCTTTTTACCACACAACACGTGTTCACCAAACGAGGCTGCTTCCTATTCCTATTTCTATGCTAGCACTTCATTAGAACCTCAAATGGGTACACAAATAAAATGTATGTATACTAACAAATCAACATGAGTAGAGATAGCTAAATATGTGTACCATAATTTCCCCATCCCCTTAGGCCCAAGTATGTTCTCTCTTGACTTGTAATCCTATTTTGGCAATAAAAAAAAAACATGGTATACATTAGGGGTGGCAATTTTGACCCAAACCCATTAACCCAACCCAACCCAACTGCATTTTGACCCAATCCAACTCAACCCAATTAATAAATGGGTCATGTGGGTCGGGTCAGAATTGACCCATACAAATATGGATTGGATTGGGTAAAACCCACGGTTAACCCATTAACCCATTTAATGTATTTTGTATTTTCATTTTTCTCCTGGTTTTAACTTTTCAAAATTATAGTTTTGCCCAAAGTTGCATTTTAGTCCCGATTTTCATTCTTTCTTTGATTTTTGACCCAGAAAATTTTCATATTCATATTTTCTCCCTTATTCTAAAATTTCCAAAATTACAGTTTGACCCTAATTTTTGTCATAATCACATTTTTGGCCCAAATTGCATTTTAATTATTCCATTTTAATTTAAGTCATAAAAACTTTTCAAAATTGTATTCTGACCTCAATTTTAAATTTGTGGAAATTACATTTTGACCCCAATTTTTATAATAATTGCATTTCTGCCCAAAATTTTTTTTTGAAGAACTATATTATTTTATTTTTAATTTATATTACTACACTTATCCTAAATCTATTCAATTTTTAAATCACATAATAAATTTTTTTATTTGTGACATTTTATTTTTTTCGTATAAATTTTGAAATCACATAATAATATCATTTAGGCATTTTTAAGTTACATATAAAAACTTTTAAAAAAATAGGATAACTGCTGTAATAATAAATAAAAAATAAAAAATATAAGTAAATAATAAATTAGAGTGATAAATATGAATAAAAATAATTACTATAATAATTAAAAATTAAGTGATAGAGATTTATATAAGTGTTTATTAAAAAGTAAGTGAAGGACACTTTTGTTTTTAAGAAAAAACAAAAAACACATTTATTACAAATTGTGATTTCTAGACATTTTTTCACTATCCAACCTCATTAAATGCCTCCTTAACTATTGTTCTTGGTTAGCAAACCCCAATTTTAATTATATAACAAAAGTATTGGCTAATTTTTTGAAAGCATGTTTTCATGCTAACTTTCTTGGAGTTAGATTTCCAAGAAAAATCAGTAATTTTTGACAAGTAATTGTAGGATTTGATTTTTATTGTTTCTTATGTCTGGTGGAGAATTGTATCAGTATTGAACTTTATACTCTTTGTCTAGTGGTTTTGATTTTTATTATCTTTATTGATATAAATATAAAGTAGAATGATTGGTAGGCCAAATTAATTAAAATAAATCAAATAAAACAACAAAAGGAAAATAAATGGGTTGGTGGGTTATGTGGGTTTGACCCAATAACCCATTTAAAATTTGACTCATTTATGACCCAACTCATTTATGACCCAACCCAAACCCACCCAACCTACCCATTTTGCCACCCCTAGTATACATATATTAAGGATCAGAGTTTAAATTTGTATTGTTTTATTTATTAGGAAGATTGCTCTCAATAATGAATTGACAATATTTAAAAAATTAATCATTAAACTCACTCTAATTGCTAACTTGGTTCAATATATATATATATACCACACTCATTCTTGTTATTAGCAAAACCAAAATCCCAAAAACACGTTGCACGTTGGATAATAGAAAATCTAACAGTAAATGCATATCTGAATATGTTTCCCAACAGTCCCATTCTGCCGCATTTATGGAGAGTTTTTTATATTTTTGTTATAAAATTTTTTAATTAAAATAAAAATTTTAATTTCTTTTGTTAAAAAAAATTATAAGAGAAATAAATTATATAAATTATATGCATGTTGGTTTTATATTAAAAAATTTATGATAAAGATATAAAAATTGTATCTAAAATTTTTTTACAATTCAAAGACCTAGCTAGCAACTTTAGTGCATCATGTGCCAATCTTCAAATTCATCAAATACAGACTTTCAATTCTAATCAATAAAGTACGATCTTTTGTCATACTTTGCAAAGAAAACAGGCTTTCAACCATAAAGTATTCCCAAATTAATATTTTTCAAACAAAAGGAAGCAAAGTTGGAGGGAAGAAGCTGCCTTTTATACCAAGAAGCAGACTTTAGAATCTAACAGAAATGAAACAGTTCCATCGTATCACAATTATAACATATTATTGGTTTAACATGGTAATAATTAATAAAGATCTTGATTGAATAAAAATAAGGCTAAAAAATTTCTCTAAAAGACAAAAGTCATGGATTCTTCTTTAACTAGAAGCTTCAGAAAGAAAAAGTTTCTATTAGAGATGAACATGCAAAAGGGAAAGTGCCACCTCCACACCGTTCCGCAAGTTCGGTAATCCCCCCATTCCTCATGTTTACACCACACTTAATACATAAACAAAACACTTTTTGTAGTCTTAATCATGGTATCCGTCAAAAGCAGGTCTGCAGACTAATCCTTAAAACATTATCGAACCCATTACTAGAATTTAGGAGTGACTCATTCAACGAATAGTACTCCATTCTCATTATTTCAGAAATCAAATCCAAGATGCAACGATTAATAGAATACCAACTCATTACTATCTGTGTAGCTCTTCACAATAATACAAAACACTTTTGGTTCATGAAAAATGTGGTAGAAGAGACAATTTGTCCAATTCGAAGGCTAGAGATTAATTGAAGTGTAAGCAATAGTTCTTGTAATGCCTCATATACCAAACAAAAGGGGCTTACTAGCTAGTAATCTAATTACACATTGGTTCCTAATTACAAGGGTAGGCAACTAGTCTAGACAAGAATAGAATCTATTGGGTCACTCGAACGTGTTTCACTAACATGTGAAATTAAAACTTTTGTACAAGAAAAAAAAAACGAATGTCTTTGGAATAAAGTTAAAAAGTACTCGAATTCAAAAAATCATCATAATAATACAACTTTTTTTGTACAGAAACCAATGTAATCAACGCTTAGTTTACCTTTTTTTTTATGTCTTCACTTTCAAATTCATAACTCATCTCCCCAAATTAACTTTTTAAAAATTATGTCTAGTGTTCGGTTGAATTTTGTGCATATATTTCCTTTCCTTTTTATTTTATTGACTTTGATGTTTTTATTGAATATTTTAGTTTTTATTTAAATCACCAAGTTGGCCTAAATTTTGGATACTATAACTTTTTAAGTGGTTGCTGGTAAGTCGTGGGTAAGGCTTAAGCTTTAGCTTTGATGTAATTTTTTTTTTTTTTAAAAAAAAGTAGTTTGGCATATTTTAATTAGGAAAGAAAAAGAATGAGTTAGACAAAAATAAAATATGGGCTACATGGATTTGAGCCTTACGTTGGATTTGGAATTGGACTTTTGGAGTATTACTTCTTTGAAGAGAATTAGGTATCACAAAAAAAGGTTTATAAAAAAAAGCATCGCAAAGAAGGAAAAAATTGCTCTTTTAATATAAAAGGGAGAAACAAACTGTTGGATTTTGGAGCTCAAATATCCGCTAATGGGGGAGTTCGATCGAGTCATAGGATGACCTGTTGGAAAGATCGCGAGGAGTCAAACAAAACAACACCAAAATGAATCTCATCGGAAGTCACACGAGCCCACACTCGTAGCCCAAAGTAGGCTAGGTGAGCATGTTATTTTGTCCATTATTTGTCCAAGTCCTACATTTCTTAAATTGATGATAGGAGCCCTCTCACCCTCCTATAAATTGAAGTGATTCCCCACCTTTACTGCTCATTCATGTGTTGAAAAGGGGGGTCCCATTTGGGAAAACCCACATAGTATTATTTTTCCTTTATCTCTTTTAATAATTCTTTCGTGCATCAGTCATGAATACATGGCTCTACCTCTTGTAGGTAAAGTCCTCCGTTTGGTACGAACCTTTTCGGAGTTCGACATTTGGAGGTCAGCCCTGGTGGAGCAGAGGCACTGCAAGATTCGAAGTTTTAGCGATGACGTCTAGGTTAGTAGCTTCTGCAATATTTTATGTTTGTCTGATTAGTTTTAGTATTTTCTTTTTGGTTCCTAGGTCGGGTCATGTAGATCCAGTTTTTCCCTTCATTGGTATCAGAGTCAAGTTATGCTAGAGCTCTGTTTTCCAATGTTAGGGTTAGGAACATGTTTAAGTTTTATATGATTATTTATTTTTGTTTAAAACTTAGGAACATGCCTAAGTTCCCAATTTTAATCTTGTTTTAATTCTGGTTCAAAAAATGTGCTAAATCATATGGCATTATTTTAGTTCTCATGTGGCATATATTATACTATTTAATCATGCATTATTCATATAGTTTTGCCTTATTTATGATGAAGGATGTTGACATTATTTCTTGCTAATATTACACTTTTAACGCTTAATTTATGCATGTCCTTTGAGGGATACATTTTACTGGATTTTGATGCAAAGTTCTGTGTTGCCAGGTGTTCCTCAAGGACCAAAAGGCAAGGAATAAAATAAGGAGGGACTAAAAGACAAAAAGACTAGGCCAGAGCAGCTTGAAGTAGAGCAGTATGGAGCAAGGAAGGAAAACACGCCTTGCTTACAGCGAGCATCCTAGCTCGCCATAAGCGAACATTCATTTAGAGAAAATATCTTAGAAGGCCACTCGCCTACAACAAGCCATTATAGTTTGCTATTAGCAAATTGGTGTTTTCTGAATTACTTAGTGAGCACGTAATTGGGCCATTTAAGGCCCATCTTTGAGGCAACCCTAGCCTCAAAACTCTATAAATAGAGGCTAGGGGTCACCAATTTACACACACCACTTAGAGACGGCAGACACCTTATTTTCTCATTCTCATCTTGAGTGATAATGCTCTCTTTAGGATTCTCTCTACTTTTGTAGACATTTATCTTTATGTTAATTTAGCATTGCATTTCTTTTATTGCTTTCTTCTCTTCTCTTCTCTTCTTTGCATTTTCTTCTCTAGCCATGTGCGTGGAGTTAAGGCAGCTTTCTAGTAGCTTCCTCCACATGCAGAGCTAATTCTCTCTTTCTGATTGGGAGGATTGAGGTGTGGCATGAGCTATTGATTAGTTTGATGGTTTGATTATGTCTTGTATATTTTATATTTGATGTTTTCTTGGTTTTTAGTCTGTTTCACACTTGGACTCGCTCTCAGTGATAGCAAGATGCTCGAGTCCAAAGGGTGGTTGGCAGTCTCATTCTTGGGTTCATTCTCGAGCTTCATGCAAGAAATTTGAGCCTTTGAGGTGTGAGCACGAGGGTACTTCGGTCACCACCACGAAATGCGGAAACCAAGTTATGTGTAGACTGAGTATGTGTGATCCTTTTGGTATTTCAAGGGTGACTCCCACTCTTAGTTGAGTTCTCGTTGGAATTCCAAGATGTATACTGATGTAGCGATGGCTAATGGAGATCCGTTTGCTATATCTTCATTTCCCCCCATTGATTTTATACTCCATTGATGCCTCTTGGGAGAAATCTCAGTCGAGTAATCATTTGTACTTCAATGGCACGGTATACATTATTGGAAACATGCATCTCATCCCCCCGTTTTGCTCTGATCGCTAGTGGAGTTTAGGTGACAGATAGGTTCCATTAGCTAGATTCAGATGTCGTAGGAATTCGACCGATTAGTTGGATACACTATGGAAAATGGTCATCGTGATAAAATTCCATCCATCATTCCACTAGCTGTGATAGCAACATATCGTCCTCCCAATGGGAAATTTATCTTGCATTTGCATATTTACTTTTCCGCCTTTAATTTTTTCACACTTCATTATTACTCCCAAAACCCCAAAAGCACACCTACTTAGTGTTTGACAAAAGTCCTAATAGAGAGTTGGTTAGCTCTCAACCTTGAACCTTGATATTTCGAGTCCTTGCCCATTGGTAACCTCTACAGAGTCGACCTAGGTCAGCACCACTTGCTACATTAGCCTAGTAAAATAAATTCTAAATTGATCACTCGTCAAACTGTGACATATGAACACTACCGCAAGGTAGGAGTATCCGATCAACCCATAACCTAATGTACATGCTTATCCACATGAAAATTTAAATAGTAGGTGACTATTTAAATGATCATATGTGTTGTAATCAAGTGAAAGTTCGTGGTCGTGCATGTGGCGACCCGATGTCCTTCTTGAAAGCTTACCTAGTAGGAATCCAAAGGCATTCTATATTCGAATGTAGGGGATATTTGAACCTTCCTTTTCTTTTTTTGTTTGATTTTGTTTTAGGTTGGACACTTACATACACAAATACTTATAGCAATTTTAAAGTATTAGGTGCTAGTTTTCAATTCATTCATATTCTTGCATTTTTTGGAATTTTCGGCCTTTGATTTTTTCCTCTCCCCAGACCTATTTAAAGAACCAGGGGTCGCGACCCCAAGGCCTAAATTGACAAGTGTTCCCACACACTCACCTATGTGCACCAAGAATTACATGGACTCTGATCCCTCTTAGAGGGTACGTAGGCCCCAGGCTTTCATCCTAGTTTGATCCAATTTGATTCTTGTTTTATAGAATCCTAGTTATATTATTGACCAAATCAACATATATTTTAATCTTAGGGTAACCATCCTTGGATGGGAGATTAGGGATGCCTAACACATTCGCATTGTTTCAAATAGACTCCCAAACTTTAACCATTTTCACCCATTTTTTAGTCATTTGCAAAATATAATTTTTCAAATTCCTTTTCCAAGTTTTGAGGACAAAAACTTGGTGGCGACTTCCGACGCCTGCCCAATTTTCGGGTCGTTGTCAATTGTCACACCCCATCTTCTGTCATACAACGGTTACCTGAAGACAAATATTAGCATTGTCAAAACGAGTTTTGGCTTGCGGAGTAGCCCAGACCGCCCGCTAAATGGGCGGGCTTGAGGAGGAAAAAATAGGCCCATTTAAAAAGGGGCCTAAACGAGTTGGCTCGTTTAACCTTGGCTAAACAAGCTAAGAGCGGGCTGGCGCGCAAAAAATTGAAAAAAGAAAATGAAACATTTATATATTTTTGTTTAAAATATTTATAAGTATATATGTTTTATATAATTTTATGTTTTAAATCATAATTTTATTCTAACAATGTGTACATATAATTTAAATAATAATTAAAATTTAATAAGGTATTTAAAAGTGAAAATAATACTAATTTTTAAAATAAATACATGAATTTATATAAATAATTTTGTCATAATAAATTTTATTGGCTTTTATTTATTATATTAATAAGAAAAGTAAAAATTTTAATTTTAATTATAAATTTCTAATTAATTTTTTTACAAAAAAAAAATTTAAAAAAAATAATAAGTGGCCTGCGGGCTACCCTTTTAATTCGTGGGGCAATGCGGACGGGCTTGGGCAACCGGCCCGTTTTGACAGTGCTAACAAATATATAATTTATGTTGGCCTTGGAAAGTAGATTAGATTCCCAATATCAAGTTAAAATGATTTTATTTTAAAGACGGACTTGATTTAAAATGAAAGTTTGGGGCCTACTTACCCTTAAGAAGGTTCAAAATTCTCGTAGTTCGATGCATATCAAGGTGTGTGTGCGCGCGTACATGTTGGGAGTGTCCTCTTAGTACGGTGTGCTCATTTGTGTTTATGGAGACAAAGACCTCTCAAAACACCTATCTGAGATGCAGCTGATGCGTGAATATATCGATATATGGAGGAACGAGCCTCTTAGCTCGCCTCCTTATGGAGGCAAAGAACTCTCAAAGGCCCTATCTAAGATGAAAAGCAAACCAAAAAGTTGATATGACATATGATTCAATCAAAACAAGGAGAAAAGAATCAAGGATACAAGAAATGGGCAAAAGGGAGGGGTTTTTACTGATCGAGACAAGAGAAAGGTCGTCCAACGCCTGTTGGGGGCTGCTAGTCACGACCCCTATTCGGGGTTATTGGCCTTGGCCAGCTATGAATGTGGCCATGGCTCTCATGGCAAAGTCGTGGCCAACCGCATTCCCCACCGTGAGGGTCGCGACCCTTATCAGACACTCAAAAAATGAATAAAAATGGTACAAAATTGCAAGATTTAAAGCCTAGAATCTATCCTAAACATCTTAGGCAATCATAATTAACAAAACACACAGAAAGTGAGAAAATGAGGGATTTGGCAATGCAAACCTCTTAAAAACTACCCAACACTTAGGCCATTCCCTTCAAGAATCAAAGGAGTTCTTTTAGTGAAAAAAGATCTAGGGATTCTTACCTTTTCGACTACAAAATAAAATTCTCTTACTTCAAAAGTTTCTCTCTTTGCTTTGGAATTTGTGTGCTATTTATTGGCAATGGTAGGAACAAAATAAAAAAAGAGAACATTCCTTTTTTTTGCGCCAAAGGAATGAGAATATTCTAGAAATGTTGCTTTTTTGGCCAATTATCCAATGCTTTTCATGACCTTCTGTAGCCTATTTTCACCCATTTATGGTCAGTGTCCTAAAGGGCCTCAGCCCAGTAGTATTTGGTTATGGCTCGTGGTCCAAAATCGAGTCAATTGCGGCCAAGTGAGGAGGTCGAGCTCATCCCGACAATAATGGGCTGGGACCCAACCACTTTTTTGGGGTTGACTGCAGCCTTTAAGGACTGGGCATCTTTCCGAGGTAGGGATGATCAAAATACCCATACTCAATGGATACCCTAAAATTTTACCTTGTGGGTGTAGTATGGGTCTGGGTTCAAAGTGTAACATCCGCTTCTTTTTAAATTAAATTAATTAAAGAGATGGTTGTTAAAGATGTTTTTATAATTGCTAGTGTGTGACATTGATTGATGCATTAGTTGCATATAGTTGCACTAAATTAAGAATAAGGACTAAATTGATAAGAAATGTGAGAGTTGAGGACTATAACGAAAAGAGGTTTTCAAGGTTTGGCAAGAGCTAACTTCATGGGAAAGATGAAAATTTGAGGACTGGAGTGAAAAATGATTTTATTAGATGGATAAGAAATTAAATTGGCAAGGAAGGTAGGAATTGGGACTTTAGTGAAAAGAAATAAAACTTGATGGGGTGAAAGAAAATAAGAATAGATAGTGGAGGGGAAAAGAACTATTTTTCCCTAGTTACAAATTTAAAGCCACACCACATCCATTCATCTCGTTTTAGTCAACACACATTTAGGAAAAAGGCAAGGAGAGCTCTCAAACCCTACAGGACCAAAGAGGAAGAACTTGGTGGTTGTAGGTGGTGGATGACCGAATTTCGACAACCGATGGCTGGAGCAAGGATTAAGAAGCCTTCCCCAACCTTCTCTTCATCTTGTTTCACTCTTTTGAGGTAGGTGTAGCGATCTTCTCCATCTATAAATCTTTCATCTTCATCTTTTCTTGAGTTTATTTACAATGGAGGAATAAACCTGTTTTAATTGTTGGTTGTGCTGAGATTTTGCTGAGTTAGAGATTTCATGTTAGGGTTTGAGGTTGTTCATCACATTATTTTGAAAACATTCATATTTGATGGTATAAGACTTCATAAATTCATGGAACATGTTTATTGTCATGAACTGAGTTTTTGAATCTGACCTTTCTCTACTCAAATGTGTATTCTAAATTCTATCCTTGACGGATTTGAGTGATTCAAAATTCAAATAAAAGCTAATATCCTATTTTTTTAAAAAAAAATCTTAATTCATTTAAAAGGAATATCTTTTTTTTTCTAAATAATTTATACTTTTGCTTAACGTTTTTAAATGAGTTTAACAAACTTTTAAGTATCATTTCAAAGTTAGTCCTAGTACAATTCTAGGGAGGGTGATGCTTATATTTGGATGACCGGTGGTTACTGTGGGACGGCCATCGTTTGTTCCACGGTTGAGATTTAGTTAGATTATTTTTAAAAACCCATGTTAGTTGCAAATTCTAAGTTAGTGAACTCTCATGGCTAATTAAAGAGTCACGTACTTAGAATTAGGCATTGTAACTACAGAATATTCCACCTTGGGACGCGTGGCACTAGCCTTCTAGAACATGGGAAGGTACGCAAGTCAGTGACATGTGGCACCACTCTCCAGCCTTGTACGTAGCCTATACTCACGTGCTCTCGTACACACTCTCATATTAGGGACGTGAGACATGCCCAGCCAACGTGGGCCGACTACGGCGAGCAAGAACGTGGGTCGACCACGATCCCCCAACTCCCAGTATAAATACCCTCACCTGGGGGACTTGAGACATATAACGACAACAGATAAGACACAACGAGTTATAGACGACAAATAAGACAGAATACTCCGAGTACGGAACACTGTCACCTCCACCTCTAAGCCTGATCAGAGCCCATCTATATCTTTGGGTATCTCCATTCACAGGCTCCAAGCAGCTCAGAGAGACCTCAGTTCTCTCCTTCCTCCAAGGAAACCTCCAACCGGTGACCCGCCCGCCTGGAGCATTCCACAGACGTCCTAACCGCACACTGCTCTTGCAAGTAACGCTCTTGCTTAACAGCTCTTATGGACGTATACTCCTTGAACTACGTAAACTTTGATCCCTACACAAGGGTACGTATGCACCTAGGTTATCACCTAAGGACAAGTCCCCTAAGGTTATGACCCCCTGTGGTCCAAATTACTGATCTATAATTGTCTGAACCAAAAATGGCAATGACATTGATGCCCACCGCAGTCCTTCTCAGACTACAATGCCTTGCGCATTCTGCCGCTGAACAGCATTTGTTGTTTTTTTGGGGAGTAGGAGTATATACTTACCGCTCAGGAACCCACGTTTTAAATTTCTTATAGGAAAAAGCTTACAAATGGCCGACTTGAGCACACCAGCCACCACGATCGACGCAAGCGCTCCAAGGCGTAGCACAAGGAACAGACAAGGAGTAGTGGACCCAAGGGCTCCAACCACCAACCAGTCACAGAACGTCACAGCAGCCCAGGTAGCCATGGCGAAGAGCGTCGCACAACCCTCAGCAATCAGGGAAGAGATATGCTCTCAGCACCTCTATAGCATGCCGCACAATCAATGCCCTCCTAGTGGCAGCCAAGGACAGACCGACTTCACAAGGACCTCGCAAGAAGCAGAAATAGCTCGGCTAAATGCTGAGATAGCATTGTTGCGCCAAAACATAAGGAGGCCTCCCCCGAACAAGCACGGACGCCTAGATAACAATACAAGATGCGTCGGCTTTGGTAGATGCTTTAGCACCAGAAACAGTTGGGCCTCTAATGCCTTCAATACAGTTCGGAACCCTCCCAATGAAGTTCGCCCGGCTATCTCTCACCGTACAAGCTCCACAACCAGACATTCCACCAGGACCTACAATGGTCGCAGGACAAGCAGTTCGTTTGCCCGCAGAATATCCGCGACCACCAGTTTCGAATTATCCAACGGGATCTTATCTGCATATGCCATGGGCAGGAACCTACAACTCGTACACTCCTTACGGTATAGGCTCAACTTACTCAGGACAATACCACTAGCCTGGTTTCGACTTCCAAGGGAAAGGGAGGCATCCCTTCACTCAACAAGTCATGAATGAGCATGTCCCCATGGGCTTTAAAATGCATTCCACATAGAACCCTATGGAGGTGAAACAGACCCACGAGATCACCTCAAGACCTTTAACTCAACTATGTCCATACTCGGCATGTCGGACGGTCAGCAATGCCAGGTCTTCTCCTCCACTCCGACGGAAGCGGCCCTGAGATGGTTCTCACTACTGCCCACAAACTCAATTCACAGTTTTGAACAATTGGCCCAAAAGTTCCTTACCTAGTTTGCCAGCAGTAAGGAGTACTAGAAAAACGAAGACTCCTTCATTGGTTTTCACCAGAAAGAGGGAGAAACGCTGCAGGGTTTCTTGGCACGATTTACAAAACTCTCGCTCCAGGTCCGAAGTCCCTAAGATGTCATCGCCATCTTCGTCATAAAACAAGGCCTCTGATGTTCGCAGTTTTACGGGGAATTAAATAGGTGTCTGGTATCTACCCTGCAAGAACTAATGGATAGAGCGGAGTGGTTCATCCAAGAGGAGAACGCCCAAATAGCCAAAGATAAAATGAGAAAATTCTTGGTAAACAGGACCGACTTAGAGCGGTCGGAGTAAAAGAAAGAAAAGCCAACTATAGAGAACCAGATCCCCAAAGAAAAGAACAACAGGAAGCTCTCACCGTCACGACCTCGCTCACCCCTAGAGGATGATTCACCAGCTATACTCCCCTGAACAAGTCATATGTTGGGGTCCTGGAAGAAATCTACCACTCATATATGCTCAACTTCCCTCCGCAAATCAAAAGACGGAAAACAGGAAAACCCGTGGACAAGTCCAAGTACTGCCAATTCCACAAAGATTATGGGCACGAAACCAACGATTGCATACACCTGAAAGATCAAATCGAGGACTTGATCAGGAAGGGGCAATTGGGCAGGTACATCAAGGATGAGGTTAGAACCAGCACAGATCAGTCGAGAGAAAACAACGACCAAACACCGCCCCGCGAGGTCATCAACGTCATCGCTGGGGGACTGCAAAAGGGAACCAACCCTCAACCGCAGAGCAAGAAGAGAATGGAGTGCTCCATACTCGCCCTCGACTACGTTCCAAAACAAAGGAGAAAGGAAGAACAACCCAAGGATGACCCAATCACCTTTGACCTCACCAACCTCTAGGGACCAATACACGATGACCCCATGGTCATAACCATGGTAATAGCAAATTACGAAATAAGGCATGTCCTCTTAGACCAAGGATCCTTAGCCGACATCCTTTACTTGGACACCTTCAAAAAGCTCGGGTTGAACGAGGCAAACATAAAGCTCTTCCCCGGCACACTCATCGGGTTCGTAGGTAGACAAGTACCCGCAGAGGGAATCATAGCTGCCCGCGTATCCATAGAAACATCACCAAAGGTAGCAAGCCTCGACGTAGACTTCATCGTCATTTCGGCACCTTCAGCATATAATGCCATCCTAGGGCGATCGTCGCTAGACAAGCTAAGAGCCATCGTGTCAACAACACAGCTCATGATGAAATTCCTGACACCTCACGGGATCGGCGAAATCACCGCGGACCAGAAACTGGCGAGAGCATGCTACGCGGCAAGCCTAACTAAGACCACCAAGGTTGCTCGCCCTGGTCCCAAATAACCACGCGAGAAACACTTGAAGGGCAAAGAGTTATGAGAAGAACTCAAAGAGTCCGCCCGCTCGGATGAAGCCTCCACTTAAAACTCTATTTACGAACTTTGCAATGCATCTTTTGGCCAGATTTCGTACATGTCGTCTTTTCTTTCACAAATTAGGAATTACAATTTCCAGTTTGTCTAAGGCTGCTAGGATTTCAGATGTAATCGTTTTGTCTACTATCAATCGAAATTTCCCTTTCCTTTGAAAAAAGACGTGAGCTATGCAAAAAACAAAGCAAAATTTGCAAAGCTAGAACTCACACAAAGCCCTCTTAAGGCATCATGGGCCCCGACCGCCCCCGCAAGATACTTGGAAAAATCAAGATCATGCAAAAGGTTCCCCCGCAAAGACGGTACCACTCAACTGAGTAAACCTCTTAGAATCTAACGACTCCACATAGAGTCCTAAAAAGAACGTTCATACATAAATCATGCTAGCAATAATCATGCAAAACCGTCTTGATCACACGGTACTTATGCAAACTCTTTTTACCCATAAGTAAAAAGAGAACAATCAGTTCAAAAACTAAATTCATTGCATTAATTTCGTTAATGTAACAAAAGGGGGGCATTCGCCTATTACAGTTGGCAAAATCAACAAGGCCCAACAAAAAACAATATACTCTTGGGCATACCCAAAGCCTACATCAATCGCCGGCCTCGCAGACTCAAAATTGTTAACACTTCTCAAAAAATCCCGCTGAACACTTTCAGCTAAGAGATGAGAAGTAGCTCCAATCACCTGTCACGGAAAGAATGTGGTGGCTTAAAGGATGCTCAGCCAAATTACAGAGGCAGACGAGGCTCAAAGGAGGGTTAGTCGCCAGTCGACCCCTAAGCTCACCATCAAATAACTCCATGGAAGGATGTAAAGAGGCCACCCATTCGGCGAAGAACCTCTCCCCGCGAAGGCGCTAGAGTTACTCGACCGCCAGCAGCTTCCCATACATCATTTACGCCAGCATTTCTCCTTGATGATCAACAGCACCCCCAATCCTGCTCTCAGCATCCCCAATCCTGTTCTCAGCATCAAGCTAGCCTGTCAAGTTCTCTTGGGGACATGCTTCGGCATTTCTCAAGGCTTCACAAAGAGAATACAGCTCTTGTCTGTGTGTTTCCTTGTCCTCCCAACAAACACATATCTTTCTGCGAGCCTTATCCAACTCCGACTGTAGGAACTTAACTTCGGAAAACTGACCACTATCGACTTTGAGGCAAGCGACTTCGTGACTCAAAGACTTCAACTCACCACTTTTATCCTCGCATTCCTTCTCCCTCACCGAAAGTTGCTCGCGCACTTCTTCAAGATGGTTCTAAGTAAGGTCAAGGACCCTACCCTTAGAATTCAGAAGTTTGAGAAGCTGGTCGCGATGCGAACGAAGCTCTCCCTAGACAAAGTAAGAAAATACTATTAGGAATAAACACTTACACCAATCAGTTCAAACAAATAGGGAGTACATACCGTTTTTTTTCCCACATAGTCCCAGCCTGGTGGAAGTCAGCCAATGAGTTGGCGACACTGTCAAAAGCGCGAAGAGCGACACCCATGGGATTCATATCTAGTTCCCTAGCAGCCCTCTCGTTTAAGTCAACAGGAAAGCGCCTGCCAAGGGCTACTAGGGAAAAAGGGGGCACCTCCCCTGGTAAACCTTCGGCCTGACCCTCGGTCTCTGACGGCGTGCCCTCAGTCTCTAAGAAAATGTTCTCTGGAGCAGCACCTCCATAAGTAGTGGCAACTATTTGACTCACCACTACATTTCCCACAATGGTGAGGGATCTGGCTTCCTCAGCCATTGTCTCATCTGGTATGGCCCTTTCCCCAACCGGAGTTTCAACCACTCCCGCAGTAGCAACGACGGCCCAATCGACCGTCGCCTCCGTTCGAAGCCTCTTGCTCGCAGGTTCCTCGATATTTCCAGCAGAACCCGAGACCGCAGAAGATTGGGACAGATCCAACTTCATAGGCGATTGACGAACAGGCCTCGGAAGAGGAAAAGTACCCTCCATCGTAGCAACGACTCGAGCATCCAATGTGGTCGACTTACGGTGAGAAACCTGAGACGAAGGTTGCGAGTCCACCCCACTCGGCTTCTTTGACCCTCCTTCTTTACCCTTAGGGTTTTCTCCCTCCTTCTTTACCCTTAGGGTTTCCGCCCTGTTTCTTCCCTTTCTCCTTTCCCATCTTTCCTCCTTTCTTGCCCCTGGACACCCTCTCGTTGCCGAACCCTATCAATGGCAGATGAAGTACGATTTTTGTCATCCTTCCCACTGCCTTTGGTAGCTCCAATAGGGACCCAGGTAGCCCTTTTTCGGCCTGGAGAAAGGTCCTGCCTCAGCGTCTTCTCCTTACTCTGGCTGCCATCCCGAGTACGGCTTAGAGGAGGAGGAGGAGGAGGAGGAGAAATATCCTCCAAATCGATGAATTTGAAAGGGTACAACCTCTCATCGTCACCGGCCATGATAAATTCTTAAGGAAGATGAAAGTGTGAAGTAAAAAAGGCAAAGAAAAATTCCAGGATACGGAGGAGACGTTCGAAGAAAACGAAGTTAAAATAAAAACGTTTCAATTGCAGGGTATTTATAAGGGTCTGAAAGGTGCGAAGATTCAAAATCTCAGCCTCGCTCGAATCCCGCAATGGAAAAATAATTACCCCACGCACTTGCCAAAAGTCGCAACCGCCGGGCCCAAACCGACACAAGGAGGAAATAACGGCTTGGATTCAAAGTCCCAGAACCAATGGAAGGAAGACCTGGATACCCCTGGAAACTCAAAAGTCTCTCAGAGGACCCGAAGGGCCTTCAGGGAAAATCCCCAACCGAGACTAATGATGACATCCCTCGAAAACACACAAGCATTAAATAAAAGAAAACGGCTAAGCAAAAGTTACGAAGTCCTTCGAAGCTACAGCAACCGGCCAGTTCGTGACACGTGGCATCGGTGATAGCATACTCCTTCAAAGAGCATCTCACCAAAAATACGCAAGCTCCCGGGCCTATGTGTTCGACCGTCAGGATTCATCCTAATAGCGGACGAGCTCAGCAGGGCACGGCGGGTGAACTAGCCCCCAAAAAAGCTTACAAAGAGACACTTTGAATGATTAGTAACACCCTTGGCCTTTCAAATCCCTCCACGTGCCCCTCGAGGATATCTTCAGAATTTGCTCTCCCTCTGCAATGATGACGCCTCCTCAGAAAGACGTGTACATTCCTGCAGAGACAACTCGAGAAACTTTCCAAGGAAGCCAAGCAGTCAACCGTCCAGATCGCGATGCGTGGTCCCTGTGACAGCTTATTCCTTCGACAGCAATCCTCAGGGAAAGCACCCTAACGCTTCCATCCGAACGACCAACCAACTTAGTCCATCTGACCAGTGGTCGAGATCATTTGGTCATAACATTCGGCGGCAGATCTTTTCCCAGTAAAAGGCTAAAGAAACTTAAGTCCACGGGCGCCTAGCACCCATAGACTTGGGGGACTTATGTAACTACAGAATATTCCACCTTGGAACACGTGGCACTAGCCTTCTAGAACATGGGAAGGTACGCAAGTTAGTGACATGTAGCACCACTCTCCAGCCTTGTACGTGGCTTGTACTCACGTCCTCCCATACACACTCTCGTATTAGGGACGTGGGACGCGCCCAACTAACGTGGGCCGGCCACGGCGAGCAAGAACATGGGTTGACCACGATCCCCCAACTCTCAATATAAATATCCTCACCTGGGTGACTTGAGACATATAACGACAACAGATAATACACAATGAGTTATAGACGACAAATAAGACAGAATACTCCGAGTACGAAACACTGTCACCTCCATCTCTAAACTTGATCAGAGCCCATCTACATCTTTGGGTATCTCCATTCATAGGCTCCAAGCAACTCAGAGAGACCCCAGTTCTCTCCTTCCTCCAAGGAAACCTCCAACCAGTGGCTCGCCCGCCTGGAGCATTCCACACACGTCCTAGCCGCACACGGCTCTTACAGGTAATGCTCTTGCCTAACGACTCTTATGGACGTATACTCCTCGAACTACGTGGACTTTGATCCCTACACAAGGGTATGTAGGCTAGGTTATCACCTGAGGACAAGTCCCCTAAGGTTATGACCCCCTACGGTCCAAATTACTGATCTAAAATTGTCAGAGCCAAAAATGATAATTACAAGCATAATATTGGCATAGGCCACTAGTGATTAGCATACCAGGGAAATGATCCACCAAAGAGGGTGGTGATTCCATAGCCTCATGGCCCGATCAAAAAGGGGAAGATAGGCATAGCCATCACCACGGAGTGCGGTGTAACCCACCAACCCACTAAGTCGGGGTGGGTGTGATCTACTGAAAGGTAGTGATCCCGTGAGATGAACCAATAAGGGAAGAGGTCATTGGGACACATTGGCTAGGATCATTGGGATACAATGGTCACCCCCTATTTGGATAATGGTCATCGGGATTCGTTGGCCAAGATCTTTGGGATACATTGATCCAGATGTAGTACTCGAATTCTGCTGAGGGACGCCTCAGATTGTACTAGAGTTGTGGATAGCTACTACAAAGAGAACTATTTTAATTCATTATGTGTTGTAGGGTACGTGGAGTTGTTCGTTGGGTGGCGCTCTCGATGACTCTTGTTTTGTCTTTATCTTGACATTGATGTGTCATTATGTGTTTCTCTTAATTCTATACATGATTAAGATTGATCATGTTACTCGATGTATGACCTTATGATTTGAATCACTTCATTCCTCTTATCTATCTAACGTTGGCAATTTAAGCACATAAAGTTTAGTCATTGCTCGATAAGCATAATGCAAGGTAAAAGAAACTTTGAATGATTATATCCAATAATTAAATATTTTTATGATTATATTTATATGAAAAGAATGCAATGATTTTTCGTAAAGAGTACAGTGGTATAAGCCAGTGGTTTTCAAATCTAGATTGCTTACCTACAAAGATTTTTATTTCATTTATATTCGTTGTCATATATCAGATGATTAGGGTGTATGCTTAGTTGAGAATCAGGGAGGTGCAGGCTTCATTCATAGAGGATAGATGTTATTTCTATAATATTCATGGTGATCACGAGGTTATAGAATTCGAGAGTAGTGACCCAAACTGAAAGCAATATGTTTAATAACTTGAAAAAAATTAAAATTTAAACCGATAGAGAAAAGTAACACACATATCTTATGATATTATAATTGTCTACATTATTAACTGAAATGTAGAATAAGGGGTTTTACACAAAGTCAACAGGTTTGAAAACGAGTAGAGAGGTACTCTATCCACAAATAGTAATTATTTAATTTTATATATAAAAAAGTAATTTTCTTTTTATTATTTTTTTGTGTTGATAAAATATGATAAAACAAAATTTTAAATATTTTATACATATAAAAATAATTTAATAGTACATTTATATTTATGATTTAATTTTTTTTTAATTTTTTGTGATTATAGAAGAAAAATTAATAAAAACAAGTTTTGTACTAATAAAATACTAATTTATTTCAAAAATTCCACAAGTCTAAATCTGCAACTAGATATGAAAATTCAATTATTCTTAAGGTCTGAAAATAAGAATTGATTTTGATACCCACTCTCCGACAACAAGAAATAATACCCCACCTAAATCCTACTCACAATCACTCCTATTCTGAGGGCCAACCAAGGCCCCCAATTGGCGACAATAGCGACCGACCAGGCCCCAACCCCGACATCCCGAGTGACAACCCTTGTCCCTGGATTGTGCTATTCTCATGTTTCTAACCCCTAAGGGCCTCAAATCTCTAGATTTAACCGTTTTAAATCCGAACAAAATGGAACATCTACAAATACACAACAAAAACAATTGTCAAAGAACATCTTAATTTTTTAAAGATCAAATTACTCTTTTGGTCCTCAACGTTCGCATGAAGTTTAATATTGGTCCTCAACGTTTCAAAAGGTTATTTTAGGTCCTCAACATTTTTTTTTCGGGTCAAAATTGGTCATCTAGCGTAACATCCGTCTGGTTTTTCCATTAAATGTTGACGTGGAAGGCTTATGTGACACACCCTCTCTTACGTGTCATATTTAAATGACATGACACTCTCTCTCTCTCCAACTCAACAAAACGACGCCGTTTTTTTATCAAAACAAAACATTTAAATGAATCAAAACGGCGTCATTTTGTTGAATTGGAGTGAGAGAGAGAGTGCCATGTCATTTAAAGATGACACGTAGGGGAGAGAGTGTGTCACATAAGCCTTCCACGTCAGCATTTAATGAAAAAACCAGACGAATGTTACGCTAGAGGACTAATTTTGACCAGAAAAAAAATGTTGAGGACCTATAATAACCTTTTGAAACGTTGAGGACCAATATTAAACTCCGTGCAAACGTTAAGGATCAAAAGAATAATTTGACCTTCTTTTAAAAAAAACAAATGTATAACTTCAATGATTTTACTTTCAATTTTTCTATATTCAGGAAATTATATATATGTGTGTGTGTGTGAGATTTTCACAACTCATCATCGCATATTCAAGTTCTTTATCAAAAAATTCTAACAATAAATTTATAAGAAATTGTACATAAATCTAACCTATTTTTTATAGCCTTGACCTATCTAATAATCTCTATAGGCAAACAAATTCAACGCAATTAAGACAACACATAAAGCAGGTTAAGAACATGTGTATAGCATGAAGCTCCAAAAAAATTTTATCCGCACCACCATCTCCACCTATTCTTGCCAACATAACAGGAGGGAATACAATGCTTCAAGAAGTACTAACAATTCTAAAACAATTCTAAAGCAATAACAAGTTTCTCCTTTCATTCTTCTAATTTATGCTTCTGTGGTGGAACAGATAACAGCTCTATCAAAGAGGGTATACTTTGTCTCCAAATGCAGAATATTCTCAGTGGATGCATGCCATGAATAAAAGTCAGGCAAGCTTCTAAAACACCCATCCAATGAGCTCCCTTTATCTACTACTCTTCAAGACAATGGATGTCGCCTCCTGCAAATTTTCCAAGCCGTCAGTCTGAAGAACTATACTTTACCAGACATATTTAGACATTCTAGTAATCAAATAATTATACAAAAATGGGTTTACTACAGTGTAAATTCCAGGTTCGTTCAGGAATCAAAACCAAACTTTCTCTTTTGGTATTGCCATTAGGTAATCTGGGTCAATCAGTGTGCACTCAACCAAAATGTAGTACAGCAACAACAAAGCCTTTTTTCTGTTTTCTTTTGTTATTAATAGTTAAATCTTTCCTAACAGTTTTTTTTATTTTTATTTTTTTGTTTTCCCCTGCTTCTAATTATTGGACTATTAGACATAAAATGTAGTACTACTACTAGTTTAAAATTAAGAATCAAAAAGAATTAAAAGGGCACCGAGGGGGTGGTTGATGGAGGTGGTATTCAAATATGTTAAATACAATATTTAGACATTCTAGTCATCAAATAATTTATACAAAAATGGGTATACTACAGTGTAACTCCCCAGCTTCATTCATATCATCCAAAGTTGACAGAACCAGTCAGGAATCAAAACCAAACTTCCTATTTTGGTATTGCCATTAGGTAATCTGGGTCAATCAGTGTACACTCAACCAAATTTTGTCAAGAAAATCTTATCAAATACTTTGAGGGTGAGCCTTAGAGCAACGATAAAGTTGTTACCATGTGACCTAGAGGTCACGTGTTCAAATCTTGAAAACCTCTCTAATCCTCCCCATACTCCATCTAGTAGGAACCTCGTGCACTGGGCTGCCTCTCTAATCTTATCGAATACTTTAATAGACATAAAGTTGTTTCAAATTACCTTTTTGGTCGGCTTCGATCTTCCTCGTAGTCCATCACTCCACCAGATTCAGAGTTGATCTCCTCATGCCCTCGGAAGTCAATGTCGGCCTGCTCACAGTGTGCAACTTCTGCCACAAAGTAAGTAAGACACATCGACCAACATATCCCAGCAATTGTATTAAACTATTATCTAATAACAAAACCAAACAGTAAAGCAAAACATGCAATTATAAAAGTTGGCTTTATCTACATGAATTACACTAAGAGTGTAACTGTATATAAATAGTGAAAGTTTAAATTGTACATCGCCCATCCAACAATTGCATGCCATGGCTTCATCATTAAAAAAATTACTAGCATTAGTCAACACAATCAAGAAAGTGACTTCAAGAATAATGAGCCCAAATCCGTAAAGACCTATGCTAGAAAGGGAAAACAGAAGAGTGGAAACACAGCTGGGCCTTCACCAGAGGAAAAAGGACCCATGGAAGGGCAGGAGGGTAATTCTACTGTGCATAACAAACTCTGACACCTTTTAGGTGTCTGTGGGATTCTGTGGTGGGCATCAAGGAATTTGTGGGTGAATTTGGGAGAGCCCTAGCCTCTCGAACGTCAGAAATATTTTATGTTTCTGCATTCTCTTTATTGTTAGCTTCTATTTCTGGTTTGCTACTATCATTTCCCATTCCTGTGTGCTCTGTTATTTCGGCTAATTGGTTTTACAGGAAGCTCTAAGAGAGGGTCCTATCATTTTGGTATCAGAGCGGTTTGTTCCGGGGCATGGTTGGCACAAGGATGGAAGGGAGAGTCGAATCTGTTGTGAGGTGATGTCGAAACAATGAAGGGTGATATCAATGTAGTGAAGGGGGATGTGAATGCAGTGAAGAAGGATGTGAATGCCATGAAAGAGTGGACTCTTGAGATGACGACTTCCCTAGGTAAGTTGGAGAAGATAGTGGCAAAGGAAGACGAAAGGCAACGGACCGAAGTGTCGGGCTCTCACGAGGGAGAAAACGGAGGAAAGGGCAACGAACATCAGAATGGAGGGTCAGGTTCGCATGAAGGAAGAAATTGAGAAAAGGGCAGTGATGAAGACTTCAAGAAAGACGCTGGATAATACCGAAAGTTGGAGTTGTCAATATTTCATAGCGATGAGGCTATTGAGTGGCTATTCAGAGTCGAACGGTACTCCACTCTCAATCACATGTCCGATAACGAGAAGCTAGAGGCCGTGGCTGTGCTTGGAAGGGCGAGCCTTGAATTGGTTTCAATGGCTAGAAATGAGGATGTGCATAACCTCTTGGGAGGAGTTTAAACGTGAGCTGCTGAGAAGATTTCACCAGGCTCAGCGAGGGAATTGTTATGAGATGTTAATGGCTCCCAAGCAAGAAGATACGGTGGAAGAGTGTAGTGAGAAGTTCGAGTTGTTGGCATTGCTGAAAGACGCCCCAAAGGCTATGCTAATTGGAGCCTTTCAAAACAGACTCAAGGAATAGATTCGGGCTGAGCTGAGGATGACAAAGGAACCTTGATGGAGGTGATGGACCTAGCCCAACAAATTGAAGAAAGAAATAAGGTTCTGAACAAGGTAAAGGCTGACCAAGAAAAGCCTATTAAGGCCTTGAGAGCATTACAAGGCCCAAAGTGGACTCCAACACGGCCCAATCTTAATTTCAGCAAACCCACAACAGCAGAGACACCCAAGGCCAGGGCTACTAGTTCGACTAACAGTAGCACTGAAAACAAAGTGGGTGACAGCAAACACAGCTCCACAAGTTTGAGTTCTTCAAGGGAAAAATTCTGAAAACTCAGAAGCTAAGATGGCGGAAAAACGCAAGCTCGAGTTATGCTTCAGGTGTGATGAAAAGTTTGGCAAGTGCAAGAACAAGCAACTGAGTGTGTTCATTCTATCAGATTTGGCCAAGGAGAATGAAGAAGAGTTGGGTAGTAAGGTGCTGGAGCAGTTGGAAGGAGAAGAACCCGTGGGTTCTATCATGTCCCTATCATTGAATTCGATAGTGGGCATCACAGGAGGGCGTACCATGAAGTTGCTCGGTAGTATTGGGGGGAAGGAGGTGTTGATTATGAACGACAGTGGGGCGTCTGACAACTTCATATCGGCCTCATTGGTGACCAAACTGAACTTACCCAAGGAGAAACAACAGTATACAGAGTGACAGTGGGCGATGGGCACTCAGTCAAGGGTCAAGGGATGTGCAAAAGGTTGAAGGTTGCAATGCAAGGTGCCCAAATAGTGCAGAATTTTTTCTCTTCAACCAAGGGGAGGTAAACATCATATTCGGTGTTGATTGGTTAGAATCTCCGGGGAAGTGAGCGTCAATTGGAGGCAACTTACTATTAAGTACAAGAAAGGTGACAAACTGATCATTTTGAAGGGAGATACGTCGGTGTTTAGAACCGAGGTGTCTTACAAAACTGTTATGAAGTCTATGAAGAAAGGAGGGCAAGGGTTTCTCCCAAACCAGTGAAGAAGAAAAGATTGAAGAAGGCATACAGCATGTTTTAAATGAGTTTTCAAAAGTTTGTGAACCGCTTAAACGGCTGCCCCCTAGCCGAAATAGAGACCACGCCATCTTCATTAAGGAGGGATCAGAACCTCCCAATATCCGGCCTTACCAGAAACCCCATTCACATAAGACAAACATAAAGAAACTAGTGAAAGAAATGTTGGAGGCTGGAATAATACGTCCGAGCAGTAGCCCATTTGCTAGCTCGGTCTTGTTGGTCAAGAAGGATAATAGTTGGCGTTTTTGCGTTGACTACAGAACCTTGAACAAGATTACCGTACCAGATAAATTTCCTATTCCAGCCATTGATGAAATACTGGACGAGTTGGGAAAGGCTACAGTGTTTTCAAAGCTAGATCTGAAGTCCGAGTATCAGCAAATCCGGATCAAAGCAGAGGATGAAGAAAAAACAGCTTTTAGAACATACGAGGGACATTATGAGTTTATGGTCATGCATTTTGGTTTAACCAACGCTCCCTCCAATTTTCAATTCCTAATGAATGATATCTTCAAAGAACGCCTGCGTAAATTTATATTGGTTTTTTCTATGACATGCTCGTCTATAGTTCGGATATGGAAACTCATCTTAAGCATTTGAGGGTGACCTTGGAGATATTGAAGCAGAATAAGTTAGTGATTAATGTAAAGAAGTGTGCTTACGGGAAGAGTCAACTCAAATACCTTGGGCATATCATTTCATCACGGGGAGTTCAAGCTGACCCGAGCAAAATTGAGAGTGATGAATTGGCCTGTACCCAAAGACTTAAAATCATTGAGGGGATTTTTGGGTGTCACGAGGTCTATCAGCGTTTCGTACAGAATAATAGCAAGATTGTTGTTCCATTAACAGATTTGTTGACAAAAAGCGCTTTCAAATGGAGTGACGGAGCCCAAAAGGCATCTGAAGCCCTGAAGACAGCCATGACTACAGTCCTGGTCTTAGCCATGCCTGATTTCAAACAGCCTTTTGAACTTGAAACTGACACTTCGAGTACTGGAGTAGGTGCGGTACTGATGCAGAAACGAAGACCCATAGCTTAGTTCAGTCAAATCCTATCCAATCGGGCGCGTCAATGTTCTGTTTATGAGCGGGAGCTGATGGTCATCATTTTATCAGTTAAAAAATGGAGGCACTATTTAATGGGACACAAATTAATCATCAGAACGGATCAGAAGGCGCTCAAGTATTTACTCAAGCAACCGATCCTAGATCAAAACCAATAGAAGTGGGCCTCTAAGCTTATGGTGCTATAAATCTTCTAGATTAGTGTTGTGAATATTCTAGGATTATGTGTATCAATTAGGATAGCTGACCTTGATTTATCCTAATTAGTTAGTGATCTATTTTATTTATTGTAATTATTCTTATTTCCTAGAATAGGTTTTCTTCTCTTGTATAAATACCTATGGTATTCTCATAATAAATACACACAGAAATTCTTTCATTTAACATGGTACCAGAGCAGGTTTGATCCTCTTATACGCTTCCGCTATTTTCTGTGTGTGGCTGTGTCCCTTTGTTCCAGCCCAAAGTTTTGTTTTCTCTCCCTCATCGCTGTCCACCTCGGACTCCTTAGTTCGATAGTTTACCAACATCTTCTTGGAGCATGCGCCATACCACCATGCTTGGGAGGCTCCGATCGGCAAAACCCCATTTTTTTCCCGACGTTATCCGCCGGAAGTTTCACGCGCCAGCGCGTGTCGCCGTTTCCGACGTCATATTCCGCCGCAAATTGTACTGCTGTGATTGCCGGCTTCTTCTCCTCACGTTTCTGGGGTTGGTTTGCCATTTCCTCACACTTTGTTTGGACACTTTTCTCGCATGGCTTCACCTACTGTAACAGACTCCAAGTCCAGTACCTTCTCTAATGTTATTAGTGGTACACCTACTATTATCACTGAAAAATTGCGTGGGGCATCAAATTACAAATCTTGGGCCACCTCCGTCCGTTTATGCTTCAAAGGTCACGGATACCTAAGTGTGACACTGAAATTGCTGAAAAAGATCAGCGTGGGTAATGATTGATGCTCAACTTTGTTCCCTCTTATGGCACTCTTTTGATCCTCAACTCCTGTCCACCTATCAGGCATATCAGACGTGTTATAGTGTATGGAACAAGGCAGCCACAGTTTATAATAATGATATTCAACGTTATTATGATGTTTTATCCAACCTGGTTAAGCTTCAACACCAGACCTTGGAAACTACCACCTTTGCAAGCAAGATGGAGGCTCTTCAAAGAGACCAAACAACATATTCCACATAAACCTTGCCAATTCACAATGTAAAAAAAGATGGCTATTCGTCTCAGACCTTCTAAAACACATGACACACACATCCGGTGATAACGCCATATAGGGACGACGGGCCTGAAGCAAATCATTAGAGTTAATTCTATTAAGTGTTGTTGTCCATACAAAAGCCTTTGCCTTATAAGGAGCCTTTGTTTTCCAAAAAGATTTAGAAAGAAGATTAGGATTAGGATTTGGGGTTTTAGTCAAGTATTTAAAAAAAGAACAAGTATATGAGCCCGAAGAATCTAAACTCCAAATCCTGCTATCAGGAACAGAAGAGGCTTTGAAAAGGAGCAAGAATATCTAATAACAAAATAACATCTTCTGCAAGTCTATCATTAAGGTTTCTAGAAAAGTGGAAGTTCCAAGAAATGTGCTCATCATGATTTATTAAGAAATCAACAATTGGTGCATTGTGTAGAGAAGATAAGCCATATAAACGAGGAAAGAATTCGATAAAAGTAGATTCACCAATCCAATGGTCCTCCCAAAAACGAAAACAAATACCATCACCCACACGAAAGGAAAGCAAAGTTGAGAAGGAATGATATACCTGAGATATAAATTTCCAGGGACTTGCATGTGTAGCACTAATCCCAATGTTAGCATCCCAACCGTTCTATTGAACACCGTATTTGCTCTTTCGCACCCTATGCCACAAAGAAGTAACTTCCAAAGGAAACCGCCAATGCCATTTGGCCACTAAAGAGATGCTTTTAGACACCAAATTACCTAAACCCAATCCACCATCCTCCTTAGCCCTACAACAGACTTCCCAACTGACCAAGTGATCTTTCTTACACTCACCCTTCCCCGACCACAAGAAATCTCTCATAATGTTCTTAATTTTACTTGCCACCTCAACTGGAAGTTTAAATAAAGAAAGATAATACAATGGGATACTCAACAACGAAGCCTGAATTAACGTAATCCTGCCACCCAACGAGAAGTAGGCTCCTTTCCAACTCAAGCCATTTGGAAATTCTATGAATCACAGGATCCCAAAAAGACTCAGCCCTGGGGTTCCCTCCCAACAGAACTCCCAAGTAGGTAGATTCTCCACTAAACTATCTTCTACATTAATGCCAGCAATCCCACACTTATTGAGGTTAATACGAAGTCCTGATATAACAAGACTTGAAGCAAAGAAAGCACATTCTGAAAGTTTTCATTATCCTGTGGTAAAAAGAGAATGGCATCATCTGCAAACTGTAAATGTGAAATCTCCAGATTGACATTACCTACCTTCATGCCCTTTATTACCCCTCTCTCAATTCCCCTAGATAGCAGACGACTCAATACAGCCACAACCAATGTGAATAAAAATGGAGAGAGTGGATCCCCTTGCCTAACACCTCGAAACCCCTTAAACCATTCTTTTGGCTAACCATTAACTACAACAGCAGAAGCAACAGAGGAAAGACAACCCTTAATCCAGCTTTCCATCTATCCCCAAAACCCTTCTGACATAGGACCTTATCTAAAAAACCCCAATTTACCCTGTCATGGGCCTTTTCGAAGTCCAACTTAAACACCAAACCCTTATGTTTTTGTCGCCTTACATCCTCTACCACTTCATTGGCTACTAAGGCTGCATCAAGAATTTTCCTACTGCCCACAAACGCACTTTGGTTCTCCAAAATAGTATCTCCAAGAATCTCTCCTAGCCTTAAAGAAAGCACCTTAGCGATCACCTTGTAAACACTAGAGACCAAACTAATAGGCCTAAAATCCCTCACCTTAATGGATCGATCTTTCTTAGGGGCAAGAGTAATAAAGGTTGAGTTCATGCTAGAATTGATCTTCCCATTATAGTAAAACTCGTGAAACACTCTAAGCAAATCCTCTTTTAAAATTGGCCAACAAGCCTGGAAGAAGGCCATGTTAAAACCATTTGGGCCCGGCGCTTTCTCCTTGTCCATTGACCATATTGCTTTCCTTACTTCTTCCTCCTCGAAAGGCCTTTCTAACCACTCGGTCTTAACACCATCTATAGGGAACCAATCTAGCCCTTCAAGGAAAGGCCTCTCTTGTTTTCCTCAGTGTACAAATCTTTATAAAACCTGGTAACTTCATTGGAGATTGAGTCAAGATCCCTAACGATTCTCCCCCCTTTAATTTCCAGTTCCTTAATCCAACTTCTTTTCCTTCTCCCATTTGCCACCTTATGGAAGTAACTAGAATTCACATCCCCATCCTTAACCCACTTAGTTCTACTCTTTTGATGCCAACTAATATCCCCTTTAAAAATCAAAGCATCAAGTTCATTCCTAAGAGCCAACCTACAAGTACTCAGATCTTCCATTAAGCCCCCCTCACTTTCCAGCCTATCTAAAGTCTCCAATTCTTGTAAAATCTCCCTCTTTTTAATTCTTATGTCACCAAAAACTTCCTTATTCCAAATCTTAAGCTTCTCCTTCACATACTTAAGCTTCTTCATGAATCTAAATCCCTCCCAACCAGTACTCAAGGCCTTCTCGGTTTGGAAGTATGATAGCTTTGAAGAATGGGAAAAGGAGGGGCAATAGGATGAACACTTGACTTCCATTACTCAACAAATAATTACAGGGCAGAAGGCTCCCACAGGGTATGATTTTAAGAATGGTTGTTTGGTCTATCAGGGGCGATTGGTGCTTCGGAAGAATTAAAAAGGGAGCCCAAACTGATTGAAGAATTTCACTCTTCTTCAATGGGTGGTCACTCCAGGTACTTGAGGACTTATAAGAGACTATGCAAGAATGTGTACTGGGAAGGGATGAAGCGTGATGTGCAGGAATTCATGGCCAAGCGTGAAATATGCCAAAAGAACAAGTATCAAGCAATGAGTCCAGCCGGATTAATGAAACCTTTGCCGATACTCGAGCAAGTTTGGGAGGACACAAATATGGATTTTATTGTTCAGTTACCGAAGTCGAACGGCCTTGACACAATATTGGTGGCGGTAGATCGTTTAATCAAGTACGCCCATTTTATTCCTTTGGCACATCCTTTCACTGCTAAGTACCGGAGAAATTCTCCAAGGAAAATATAAGGCTCCACGGTTTTCCAAAATCTATAGTGTCAGACCAAGATCGGGTGTTTGTAAGTCTTGTTCAAGCTTTCGGGAACAAACTTTGAAGTACAGCTCTGGCTATCACCCTGAAACTGACGGGCAAACCGAGGTTGTCAACAGGACCTTGGAGACTTATTTATGGTGTGTCGCAGAAGATAAACCTAAATTGCGGAGTAAGTGGCTCAACTGGGCGGTGTACTGGTTTAATACAGCCTATAATGTATCAAGTATGCCTCCTTTCAAAGCTTTG
The DNA here is from genome assembly GCA_014851425.1 of Senna tora. NCBI lineage: Eukaryota > Viridiplantae > Streptophyta > Magnoliopsida > Fabales > Fabaceae > Senna > Senna tora. The sequence goes on from CM026265.1 coordinate 14,999,144, forward strand.
TGTGGGAGAGACCCACCAACACTGTTTAGATTTGAGGATTGCAATTCTCTTGTGGAAAATGTCAATGAGCATATCAAAGACAGAAATGTGATGTTAGAAGACTCAAGGAGCACTAGTTACAAGCTCAAGAGAGGATGCGCAATCATGCTAATCAACACCGAAGGTAGAGTTCAAGGTGGGTGATATGGTGTACTTGAAACTGAAACCGTATAGGTTGCAATCATTGGCTAAAAAGGCTTCTGAGAAGTTGAGTCCTAGGTTTTATGGGCCCTATAAGGTCAAAGCTATGTATGGCAAAGTGGCATACCACCAAGAGCTACCGGCAACAGCCTGAATTCATCCGGTTTTTCAAGTTTCACAGCTGAAACGAGCAGTACAGCCCACTGGACCGACCCAGGATATCCCCTCCTTCCTCACGGAGAACATGGAATTGCAGGTCCAGCCGAAAGAAGTCCGAAAAGCCAGAAAAATGACTAATAGTGAGGTAGAAATATTGCTGAAATGGGAGGGGTTACCGAAATGTGACTGCAATTGGGAGAATTATGACGTCATCAAAGATCTGTACCCTTCTTTCTATCCAAAAAAAAAATCAGTACCCTTCATTCCACCTTGAGGACAAGGTGAAAGTTGTTGAGGGGGGGATTGATGAGCCCAAATCCGTAGAGACCTATGCTAGAAAGGGAAAATAAAAGAGTGAAAACACAGTTGGGCCTTCAGCAGAGGGAAAAGGGCCCATGGAAGGGCAAGAGGGTAATTCTACTGTGCATAACAAACTCTGACACCTTTTAGGTGTCTGTGGGATTCAGTGGAGGGCATTGAGGAATTTGTGGGTGAATTTGGGAGAGCCCTGAGCCCCTGACCTCTCGAACGTCAGGAATATTTTAGGTTTTTGCATTCTCTTTATTTTTAGCTTCTATTTCTGGTTTGCTACTGTCATTTTTCATATCTGGGTGCTGATTTGTTTAAGTGCTCTAGGCCTATTGTCTGTTATTCTATTTTGCTGGTTAATATCATTTTCAGTATTATTCAGTCATTGCCATTCCTGTGTGCTATGTTATTTCGGCTAATTGGTATTACCGGAAGCTCTAATGGAGGGTCCTATCAAAGACAAACCCTATAACTTTCATGTTGAGTATGTGGCATAACACAAACACAGAAAGAATAAATTATAACTCCAACATATCCCTCATTTATTGAATACAGTTCCTTTCATCAAAACCATCCAGCCTCTATAAAAGACAGAGAAGCAAAGGGAGAAAATAATTCTAGCATACAGTGCCAAGTAAAGGGAAAAATGCATACAACGATCAAATTTACCAACATGTAGTCTGATGAGCCGTAATGATTGGGAAATTAAATTCAACCGACCTTGAAAAGTAATTTCTTCACTTCTTCAGCCTTTTCTTCCACGTCCTTCTTGTGCTTCTTGTCCAATTCACTCATAGTATCAGCCCATTTTATCTTCTCTTGAATTGACACAAGCATATTATCTGATGTAGACAACCTAGGTTTTCCCAGTCATGATTAAAATATTAGATGTGACGCTAGATGTTTGAATTCTATAAAGGAACTCCATACATAAAGTTAACACCATAAAGTAAGAAAAAAATAGTAGACATATCAATTGAGAAGCTATGCGGAAACAATATAATCACAGTACCGAATATCATTGAATTGAAAACAAGATAACCACACTAAGCTTGATCATTGAAAGTTTAAACCAACATTAATTGAATTAGTTTATCCAAATAAAACCTCAGTAGAATGCAACTCAAAACTTTGATTTGAGTTACCCTTATGTAGCAAGAAAATACAAGATCCCTGACATTACAGTTGTACAATATTACCAGCCATATTTACAGTCAGACTAGGCCTTCTAAGTACATTGCCAAATATAGATAAATGATTTACCGAGCTGAGATATGGTCATATGGTTACAATAAATTTTCTCACTTGCTACATGAAAATTTTACATTACCAGTTAGAGAGTGTTTGTATCATATTTCCCAGCTGGCCCGGTCTCAAGTCCCTCCCTGCTGCAAATTGGACCTGAAGTTCACCCTCAAAGATCAATAAATTTTCTAATACAGGTCTCAAGGAATGCAACAAAAAGGAAAAAGAATAATTCAAACAAACTATGACAGTATTAGAGATCATGAACCCCAACTCAAAAAATGCAACAACAAAAAGGAAAAAGAACAATTCAAAAATACTATGATAGTGATCATGAGCTGGGACCTCAAAGCATCTTCGCAGCTGATCCAATTTTCCTCTCACTATACCCTGATGAAAGAAAAAAGATTTCACCCATTAGTGATAAAAGTTGTTTCCAAATTGCCTTCTTATTTTATTTGACTTTCCTTAATCTTGAGGAAAAAAATAATAACATTAAAACTGAAACATTAGGGGGAAGGGGTTGATTATCATCTTAATTTATTATAATCAGGAATCAGCAAGTAATCTATAATACATTTTTTTCATTGTAAAAAAACAAAGATTGATAATTCAACAGCAAGCTGTGAGCAAGAATTTCTATCCGAAAAAAAAAACTGTGAGGAAGGATTGTAAAATAAAAGACAAACTTGTGTAATAGCTTGCCCAGAAAAATCTACTGAATCAATAAAGACTGATTCTTGGATAGAAACCAAAAAAGAGAATGAACAGAAAATGAGAAAAAGATTTAGAGAGAAGAGAGATGAAAGAAACAGAGAAAGAGAGAAGAGAGGATTTGACGGGAATGAATTCTGACTTTCCTAATAAGGATATTCTCATTAAATGAATGCCAAGGAGGCAGAACCTTAGATATTTATAATCACACCTAAGGAGTTACAATGATCCTAACTAAAATCTGTTATAACTACTTATAACATAACACAACAATAAATTGTTGTAACAGAAGGCTTATTATACATAAAATACTTGAGACAAATAACAAATAACTACTAGGGAATTAGGCCCATAACTAACAATCTCCACCTTGGGACTAATTCTCTTTAAAAACATTCTAAGGTTTACAATCTGAGACACCCACAAAACATATACATTTCTCAAACTTAGCAGTAGGCAATGACTTGGTAAGCATGTCTGCTGGATTTTCAGAAGTATGGACTTTCTGAACTGAAACTTCACCACCTGCCACTATATCTCTGATGTAGTGGTATCTAACATCGAATCATCGATATGCTTGGTCTTAGAATGAAAGGTGTCATTCTTTGTCAAGTGTATAGCACTTTGGTTGTTCGAGTACACAATAACTGAATCTTGAGTGACACCAAGTTCAGTAGCCAAACCCTTCAGCCAAATTGCTTCCTTTACTCCTGTGGCTGAAACATACTCAGCTTCTGTGGTTGAAAGTGCAACTACGGATTGTAAGCTGGATCTCCAGCTTATTGCACTTGAAGCCAATGTAAAAATGAATCCAGAAGTAGATTTCCTCTTGTCTTTGTCCCCAGCAAAATCTGAATCCACATAGCCGTTTACACAAGAGCCTGTTTTGCACTTAGTAGAGACCAATCCCATATTCGAAGTACCTTTTAGATACCTCAATATCCACTTCACAGCACTCCAATGAGCCTTCCTTGGATTGTGCATAAATCTGCTCACCACACTTACTGCATAGTCTAGGTCTCATCTTGAACACACCATGGCATACATTAGACTCCCTACAACACTTTGATAGGGAACCTTAGACATTTCTTCATGTTCTGCTTCAGACTTGGGACACTGTTCAGATGAGAGTGGAAAATAGGCAGTAAGAGGAGTTGTCACAGGTTTGCAATGATCCAAACTGAATTTCTCCAAAATTCTTTTCACATAGGACTGCTGTGATAAGTAGAGTTTTCCAGAAATTCTGTCTCTAAAAATCTCCATACCAAGAATCTTCTTAGCTGCTCCAAGGTTCTTCATTTCAAACTCAGTGCTTAATTGCCTTTTTAAGTCCATAATTAAAGACTAATTGGAGGAGGCAATAAGCATATCATCCACATAGAGCAGTCGGTAGATGTAGGAGCCATCTAATCCCCTTTTAAAGTAGACATAACTGTCATACATGCTCCTACTAAATTTCTGCTCTATCATGAAGGTGTCAAACCTTTTATACCATTGCCTAGGAGCTTGCTTGAGTCCATAGAGTGACTTCTTCAACTTGCAAACACTCTCCACTTTTCCAGGGTCCTCAAACCCCTCAGGTTGACTCATATAAATGTCTTCTTCTAGCTCACCATTTAAAAAGGCAGTTTTGACATCCATTTGCTCTAACTCTAGATTAAGTTGAGCAACTAAACCAAGGATGAACCTTATTCTGCCTAGGAGCTTGCTTGAGAGCATAGAGTGACTTCTTTAACTTGCAAACACTCTTCACTTTTCCAGGGATCTTAAACCCCTCAGGTTGACTCATATAAATGTCTTCTTCTAGCTCACCATTTAAAAAGGCAGTTTTGACATCCATTTGCTCTAACTCTAGATTAAGTTGAGCAACTAAGCCAAGGATGAATTGTATTGAAGTATGTCTTACCACAAGAGAGAGATTTCATTGAAATCCACTCCTTCCTTTTGATGGATGCCTTTAACTACTAGCCTTGCCTTCCATCTAGGCTGCTCCACTTCAGGAATCCCTTCCTTTCTCTTGAAAATCCATTTGCAACCCAGAACCTTTCTATTTTCTGGCCTTTGACACAGTTCCCAAGTTTTGTTTTTGTTGAGACTTTCTATTTCTTCCTCCATAGCTAGTATCCACTTCTCAGAATCATTTCCAGAGATAGCAGCTTTGTAAGTAGGAGGCTCATCTTCATTGTTCACCTCTTGAGCATCAAGTAATGCATAGGCAGTGATCCCTTGTTCATCTATGAACCTCACTAGCCTTTTAACTTCTCTTCTGACTCTATCCCTTGCCACTGAGTATCTCTGGACAGCTTCTTCTCTTACAGGAGCCATTTTAGTGGGATTTGGGTGCTGCTCAAAGACTTGGGGTTGAGGTATGGTAGGAATGATTGATTGTGAAGATTTTGGAATGATCTCCACCTCCACAGTTTGAGCTAGATTCTTTGAGGAATCTGCACAAGAGATAATTGGAGCAGTATCTTGTGCAGAATATATAAACTCAGATTCATTAAAAATGACATTCCTACTCAAAATGACTTTCCTAGTGTTAATGCACCATAACTTGTATCCCTTAGATTCAAAAGCATAACCTAAGAATATACATTTAGAAGATCTATGTGCAAGTTTTCCTTAATTATTGTGTGCATAGGCAGTGGAACCAAAAACTCTAAGGTTGGAGTAATTTACAGATTTACCTGACCAAATTTCTTCAGGGATTTGATGATTTAAGGCTGAATGTGGGGATCTATTAATTAGATAACAAGCTGTTGAGGCAGCTTCAACCCAAAATTCCTTCTTACTCCATAGGCCAGCATTGGACAGCATGCTTCTGGTTCTCTCTAGAATGGTTCTATTCAATCTTTCAGCCACACCATTCTGTTGAAGAGTTCCAGGTAAAGTTCTGTGTCTTGCAATCCCATGCTCTTGACAGAATTGGTCAAATTCTATGTTGCAGAATTCAAGACCATTATCAATCCTTAGCAACTTTATCTTCTGCCCTGATTGGTTTTCAACTAGTTGCTTAAACACTTTGAACTTGAGAAGGCTTCATTCTTGTGTTTAAGGAAGTAGACCCAAACTTTCCTTGAAAAATCATCCACAATGGTCATCATGTACCTTTTTCCTCCAAGAGATGGCACTTTAGAGGGTCCCCACAAATTTGAATGTAGATAGCCAAGAATACCATGAGTTGTGTGCTGCCCTTTAGAGAAACTTACTTTCCTTTGCTTGCCTAGAATGCAATGTTCACAGAATTCAAGCTTGCTTAAATTCTGTTCACCAAAGGATCCCTTCTTACTTAGGATTTGCATTCCTTTCTCACTCCTGTGACCCAATCTCATGTGCCACAGCTTGGTTTGTTCCTCACAGCTTGCTGAAATGGCTTGGGCAGCAGTGCCATTATTGACACAGTGTCAGCCTTTAGGAAGTAGAGATTTCCTCTTCTTTGTCCTTTCAATAAAGTGAGTGAGCCCCTTGAAATTTTCAATTCTCCACCTTCAGTTGTGTATCTGCAACCTAAGGCCTCCAAAGCTCCAAGGAAAATAAGATTTCTTCTCAAATTTGGTACATGCCTCACATTTGTGAGTGTCTTCACTACTCCATTGTGAGTCTTAATTTGGATGGTGCCCTTTCCTTTTACCTTACAAGCAGCATTATTTCCCATCATAATAACTCCAGAATTTATTGCTTCATATGTAGAAAACCATTCTCTATTGGGCCACATATGATAAGTGCTGCCAGAGTCAAGTATCCATTCATCCTTGTTCTCTGCAACTGGTGCTGCTGCAACAAGGACATCCACATTAGAATTTGTGTCTGATACTGCTGCTTCAAGGGGCTTTGCTATTTTGTTCTTCTCCTCCTTCTAGTTTTTCAATTTGTAGCAGTCATTAATTTCGTGCCCAAGTTTCTTGTAGTATTTGCAAGATTTTCCAGAGTTCTTGCCCTTAGACTTGGATCTTGATTGCTTCTTGGAAGAATCTTACCTTTCTTGAGTCCTTCCTCTTACTGTAAGTGCATCACCTTTCTTGTCAGTGGGCAATTCATGATCAAACTTCTTCTTTGAGAGATTAGACTTTACATCTTCATATGACAGTGTGTCATTGGAGCTGTAAAGCATAATCTCCTTGAAATGCTTGTAGGAAGGAGGAAGAGATACTCTAAGTAACACAGCCTTGTCTTCATCCTCAATTTTGACTTGAAAATTGAGTTAAATTCATTTAGATGAGCCCTCAATGTGCTGCCTTCAGTCATCCTTAATGTCTACAACCTTTCTTTTAACCTCAGTTTGTTGGCCAAGCATGAGCGATAAGACCAGCTTTACTGTATGGTAGTGAGTGTTGGGCGATAAAAAGCTAGCATGAGCACAAATTCAACGTGGCAGAAATGAGAATGTTGCGTTGGATGAGTGGTCACACTAGAATGGATAGGATTAGGAATGATTATATTAGAGATAAAGTGGGGGTAGCACCTATTGTCGAAAAATTAGTTGAAACACGCCTTAAGTGGTTTGGTCATGTACAAAGACGGCCGATAAAGGCTCCTGTACGTAGAGTTGACCAAATGGAAGATAGCCTAATAACTAGAGGTAGGGGAAGACCAAAGAAAACAATAGGAGAAACGATTAAGAGGGATCTAGCCGTAAATAACCTAACCATAGAAATGTGCAAAGACAGAACATGTTGGCGTCCCTTGATTCATATAGCCGACCCCACCTAGTGGGAAAAGGCTTTGATTGTTGTTGTTTGTTGTTGTTGTTAGCCAAGTTCTTGGTCATGTAGAGGGCTTCCAGCTTGATCCATAATCCAACAGAAGACGTCTCTTGAATAACCTCTCTCAGAACATCTTTAGAAAGACAGAGTTGTATGGCTGTGAGGGCCTTTTCATCAAGTTCTTCCCATCTCTCATCTGTCATGTTTGCTAGCTTCTTTGACTTGCCATGCAGTGCCTTCTTCAGCCCTTTCTGAGTGAGGACAGCCCTCATTTGCACCTTCCATATGCTGAAATTAATCTGACCATCAAATCTCTTGATGGTTTCTTGAAACCATGCTCTGATACCACTTGTAATAGCTTGCCCAGAAAAATCCATAGAATCAATAAAGACTGATTCTTGGATAGAATCATAGAAACTAGAAAAGAGAATGAACAGAAAATGAGAAAAAAATTTAGAGAGAAGAGAGATGAGAGAAACAGAGAATGAGAGAAGAGAGGATTTGACGGGAATGAATTCTGACTTTGATTCCCTAATTAGTATATTGTCATTAAATTGAATGCCAAGGAGGCAAAACCTTAGGTATTTATAATCACACCTAAGGAGTTACAATGATCCTAACTAAAATCTGTTATAAATACTTATAACAGTTGACAACAATAAACTGTTGTAACATAAGGCTTATTACATAAAACACTTAAGACAAATAACAAATAACTACTAGGGAATTAGGCCCATAACTAACAAGTTGCATATTGTTGAGAATATTCTAGATTTATGTTGTAAATCAATTAGAATCATTAAGATATGATTTAGTCCATCAATTAGGAATCAATTGTATTTATTGTATTTATTCTTACTTCCTAGAATATTAACCATAGAAATGTGCAAAGACAGAACATGTTGGCGTCGCTTGATCCATATAACCGACCCCACCTAGTGGGAAAAGGCTTTGTTTGTTGTTGTTGTATTCAAACTTCCTAGAATAGGTTCTCTTCTCTTGTATAAATACCTATGGTATTCTCATAATAATACACACAGAAATTCTTTCACTTAACATAGTACCAGAGCCATTCTGATCCTCTACTACGCTTCTGCCCTCGGCTGTGTTCCTCCTTCCAGCCACATTCCTTTTTTTTCTCCACTGTTTGACAGCCTCGATTTCTAAGGAACCCAGTGTTTTTCCGGCCTCTTCTTGGAGCACGCGCCGGACCACCGTGCTCAGAAGCCGCTGACGGTCATAACCCCGTTTTCTCCGCCGCCGCACGCGCCGTCCGTCTGTTCGCAGGATTTTGCACATGCCAACGCGTGACGCCGTCTTCCGCTGCTCTTGACGCCGTTGTAATCGCCGGCCTCTTCTCTTCACGTTTCTGGGGTTAGTTTGCCGTTTCGTCACACTTCTGGTCTCGTTTCCAAGGTCAGTTGGCCACTATCTCAGACTTTGGTGTGTCACTCTCTTGAACATCCTAAGTCAGTATATTGTCATGGCCATGGCTCCTACTTCTGAGTTCTCTGTGGTTGCCACGGTTGCCCAAATTGGTAATGTTACTACTTGCTTTGCTCGTTCCCCAGATATTGGACATTGGGTTCTTGACTCAGGTGCTTCTGAACACATCTCTGGTAATAAAAATCTTTTCACCCATCTTTCTAGTTCATCTTTACTTCCATCTGTAACTCTGGCCAATGGCTCTAAAACTGTTGCTATTGGAATTGGTAAAGCACAAATTCTTCCGTCCATATTTGTTGATTCTGTTCTTTATGTTCCTAAATCTCCTTTCAACCTTATTTCGGTTAGTAAATTGACTAAATCTCATTACTCCATCACCTTTGCTAATCAATGTGTTTCTATTCAGGATCGGAGTACGGGGCAGACGATTGGCATAGGACGAGAGTCACACGGCTTATACCACCTTTTACCTCCTATATCCCCAGTTGCGTGCACATCCAGTTGTTCTCCATCTATTATCCATAATCGTTTGGGGCATCCAAGCCTTTCAAAACTTCACAAAATGGATACCTCTCTTTCTACTTTGTCTGCCCTCCCTTGTAAGTCGTGCCAATTGGGTAAACACGCACGTAGCTCTTTTTCTACTAGTCTTAATAGTCAATCTTCATCTCCTTTTCAATTTGTTCATTCTGATGTTTGGGGTCCTAGTCGCGTATCTTCTACGTTTGGCTTTCAATATTTTGTAACTTTTATTGATGACTATTCTCGTTGTACTTGGGTGTATTTGATGAAAAATCGTTCTGAGGTATTTAACATTTTCCAAAATTTTTGTGCTGAAATAAAAACTCAATTTAATACCTCTGTCTCTATTTTGCGTTCTGACAATGCTAAAGAATATTTGTCTACACCCTTTCAAACATTTATGGCCACTCAAGGAATTTTACATCAAACCAGTTGTCCTCATACCCCACAACAAAATGGGATAGCTGAACGTAAGAATCGCCATCTTATTGAAACTGCTCGCACTTTGCTTATTCATCATAATGTTCCTCTTAGTTTTTGGAGTGATGATGTTCTCACTGCATGTTATCTAATTAATCGCATGCCTTCTACTGTGTTGAATGATCAAATCCCCCATACTTTGTTGTTTTCCAACGACCCTCTTTATCATCTTCCTCCTCGTGTTTTTGGTTGTGTTTGCTTTGTGCATGATTTGACCCCAGGAAAAGATAAGCTTGCAGCAAAATCCGTCAAGTATGTTTTTCTCGGATACGCCCGACTCCAAAAGGGCTACCGATGTTATTGTCCATCCACTCGACGTTGTTTCACCTCTCCTGATGTGACCTTCTTTGAGTCCTCCACATTCTTTGTATCTTCTATACCTACAAGTCCCTCTGTGGTTGAAGTTCTTCCTGTTCCTTCTCTTCCTCTTCCAGAGGCCTCACCCCAGGACACACCTAGTCTTCCTCTCCTGACATATCATCGTCGTCCTCGTCCTGAGCCCACAGCTACTCTTCTTGACTCACTGCCTTCGTCTGAATCACCCGCTACTCCGGTCCAACCACCACTTGCTAGTCCTCAAATTGCCATTCATAAAGGTACTCGTTCCACTCGTAATCCTCACCCTGTTTATAATTTCTTGAGCTATCATCGTTTATCTACTCCATATTATGCATTTGTGTCTTCTTTGGATTCTGTTTCTATCCCTAAGACCAGTGATGTTAAAGGCGCTCGCCTCAGCGCCTAAGGCGCTGAGGCGAGGCGGAATTTCTGCCCAGCACCTCTTGAACCTCAAGAGGCGCTGGCTTCAGTGAGGCGCTGAAAGGCGTGCGCCTTGCACGCCTTTTCCCCACAAAGAGGCGCTCGCTTTTCACGCCTCACTGAAGCTGGTTGGTGTTTATAAAATAAAACTACAGCTAAGGAAATTAAAATAAAAAAAACGCAGCCCTAAGCCCAGCCCGTTTTATATCACTTAAAAATTAGGTCTGGATGTTTTTTAGGGTTTAGTAAACAACTATTTTATTAGAAAAAAGTCAAGAGAGTAAGGGACCACAAAGTAAGAAGCTAACGGCAGCAGTAAACTACACTTCATTCTCGCACGGTTCTTCCAAGTCTTCTTCTACACTCTACATCCTCACGTTACTTAAGGGAAAAGGTAAATCAATGCTTCTTCTTCTTCTTCTTCTTCTTCTAATCTTCTTTCAATCTTCTTCCTCCTTAACTCAAGTCTTCTTCCAATCTCAAGTTGTCTTCTTCTTCTTTCAATCTCTGCTTTTTAAACTTAACTTCTTCTTCTTCCAATCTCTGTTTTTTAAACTCAACTTCTTCTTCCAATCTCTGTTTTTTAAACTCAAATTCTTCTTCCAATCTCACGTTACTTAGGGTTTAGTAAACTCTTACTGCTCTTTTTTTTTAACTATGTTCTTGTTCTTATTTTTTTTCTTGTTCTGCAGTTCTTTTTTTTTCCCTTAACTCTGTTCTTATTTTTTTCTACTGCAGTAGTGCAGTTCTTATCTTTTTCTTGTTCTGTTCTTATTTCTTTCTCTTTTTTTCTACAACTCAAGTCTTGTTCTTCTCTTCAAATATTCCTTTAGTTTTTGTGTTCTTATTTCTACTCCATTCTACGTTGCTGCCCTTTTTCTCAACTCTGATTTTGTTGTTATTTTTTTAAACTCAAGTCTTCTTCTTTTTACATTCATTCTTATTAGTGTTTTTTTTTATAAAATTCTTATTAGTGTTATCATAACACTGTTATGTATTAAAAAAAACAGTTAAGATGGAAGGTTCAAGTCAAAGTCAACGACAAGAACCAACCAAGGATACTCAAAGCAAGAAAACTGATCCGGCATGGAAATACAATTTTCTAGAAAATGCTTCCGATACAAATACTGTCACTTGCATGTTCTGCGGTAAAGTGACAAAAGGAGGCATACGTAGAGCAAAACAACACCAAATTGGGGGCTATAAGGATGCAGCGAAGTGTTTAAAGTGTCCGGATCATGTTAAAAAGGAGCTGAAAGAATATGTTGAAGGAAAGAAACAATCAAGAGCAAGTTATGATATACCTTCAAATCTTGATTGTGATAATCTAGATAATAGAGTTGACATCGAGCCTCTTCAAGAGGAAGAGCCAAGGCAAGGAGTTAAAATTGGGGCGAAGAAGCCTAGGGTGAAGGGACCACTGGATTCTTTTGTGAGAAAGCCTGAGGAAGTAGTTCGATTAAGAAAAGAAGGAAGGCTGCAACAATCAAACTTGTCTGATAAGTTTGATAAGGAGAAAAGGGCTATGGTTTGCCAATATATTGGTAGATTCTTTTATCAAGCTGGGATTCCATTCAATGTTGCACGAATGGATTCTTTCAAGTGGATGATTGAAGCTATTGGGCAGTATGGTCCAAACTTGAAGCCTCCTAGTTATCATGAGTTGAGGGTTCCTATTTTGAAGAAGGAAGTGGAGCTCACGGATGATATGATGAAAAACCACAAAGATCTGTGGAAAAGACATGGCTGCTCAATAATGTCGGATGGGTGGACTAGCCGTACCAACAGAAGCTTGATAAACTTTTTGGTTAATTGCTCAGTTGGCACTATGTTCATTAAATCTGTGGATGCATCTTCATATGTTAAAACAGCTGAAAAGGTGTACAAATTGTTGGATGAATTTGTGGAGTATGTGGGTGAAGACAATGTGGTACAAGTGGTGACCGATAATGGTGCCAACTTCAAAGCAGCTGGAAGATTATTAGAAATGAAGAGGCCTCATCTTTACTGGACACCATGTGCAGCACATTGCCTAGATCTCATACTTGAAGATATTGGCAAAATTCCCAAAGTTTCAAGAACAATAGAAAGGGCCATCAATTTGACGGGTTATATATATAACCATATTGGAGTTCTAAACTTGATGAGAGAGTTTACCAAGCAAAAAGAGTTGGTAAGGCCAGGGAAAACCCGATTTTGTACTTCCTATCTCACTTTAAAATGCATCCACCAACAAAAAACTTCATTGAGAGCTATGTTTACATCAGAGGCGTGGGTTGGAAGTAAATGGTCCAAAGAGGTTAAGGGTAAACGTGCTCAGGAAACTATCCTTATGCCTTCCTTTTGGAATACAGTTGTGTATATCCTTAAGGTTATGGGACCTCTTGTTCGAGTGCTTAGGCTTGTGGATAATGAAAAAAAACCAGCTATGGGTTATATTTATGAAGCAATGGATAGATCTAAGGAGGCAATTCAAAAATCGTTTAATGATAGAGAAGAAAAATATCGGGACATATTTGATATAATTGATGAACGATGGAATTGTCAACTTCATCAACCCTTACATGCTGCTGCTCATTTTCTTAATCCTGAATTCTTTTATGACAATCCAGCATTGGAGTTTGATAAAGAAGTCACAACTGGGCTTATTTCTTGCATAGGTAGACTTGTGAAAGACTTCGATGTACAAGAGAAGATAATGGCAGAATTGACCACTTATAAAAGGGGTGAGGAACTATTTGGTGTTCCATTGGCTGTTAGAACAAGAAAGACAAGAGCTCCAGGTAGATTAATTAACTTAGTTTGTTGTGATTGTGTTATTTTAAGCAATTAGTTAATAATTTTTTTGTTATGCAGCTGAATGGTGGGCTACTTATGGAAGCTCTACACCACATTTACAACAACTAGCCATTAGAATACTAAGTTTAACATGTAGTTCATCAGGCTGTGAACGTAATTGGAATGTGTTTGAGCAGGTTGGTTTTAAACTTACACTTGTTCTTGTTGTTCTAACTCTTGTAATTAGTTTTTATCATATTATTCTAGCCTAGGTGAATTAATCAATTCTTATGGAATTCTAATAGATTCATACAAAGAGAAGGAACAAACTTGCACAAAAAAGACTCAATGATTTGGTGTTTGTGAAGTACAATCAAGCTCTCAAAGCACGCTATGATAAAAAGGATGTTGATCCCATTTCTTTAGATGATATTGATGAAAGTAATGAGTGGTTAGTTGGAAAAATGGGTGCTGAACCTTATATTGATGAAGATGCTGAAGATGAGCTTGTATTTGGCAATGAGGATGAGGCATTGACATGGGGAGACGTAGCAAGGGCAGCTGGGGTTGGAGAATCAAGTAAACAAACAAGAAGCCAAACCAGAAAAGCTAGCTCATCAAAATCAAGAGGAAAAGCAGTTGTTAATGTTGAAGATGTAGAGGATGATTTAGATGAGATAGAAAAAGATATAGAGGGATATAAATCTAATGAAGGAGTAGAAAGTGATGACAATTATTCTGAATCTGATGATTCAGTTTAAGATGGCTATTCTTATTTTAGGACTTTGTGTTTTGTTTTTTTAGATGTTCAATTTCATATATGACTCTAGTTCCTTGATGATTTTGATGATTATAGTGACTTATAAGTTGAAAATTATCATAGTATAACTTAGAATAGTTAATTTATATTGCAAATGTTGTTAGAAATGCATATCTCTCTAGGTTTATTTATATATATATGTCTAGTATTTTTTTTTTATATTATAATGTCTTAGTTCACTCGGGCATGCGCCTTTCTATCGCCTCTCGCCTAAGGCGTTTTAGGGGCTTGGCGCCTCAAGGGCGCCTTTCGCCTTTGACTACCTTGCCTAAGACTACAAATGAAGCTCTTGAACATCCGAGTTGGAGGCAAGCCATGCTTGATGAGATGATTGCCTTACATTCTAATGGTACATGGGACTTGGTTTTCCTTCCTCCGGGAAAATCCCCAGTTGGTTGCCGGTGGGTTTATGCAATTAAAGTTGGTCCTGATGGCAAAATCGAACGGCTGAAAGCTCGTTTAGTGGCTAAAGGGTATACTCAGATCTTTGGATTGGACTATGGTGATACCTTTTCTCCTGTTGCCAAAATTGCTTCCGTTCGTGTTTTTCTATCCATTGCAGTTATTAATCATTGGCCACTTTATCAACTGGATATTAAAAATGCTTTCCTCAATGGAGACTTGGAAGAAGAAGTTTATATGGAGCAACCGCCTGGTTTTGTTGCTCAGGGGAAGTATGGGAAAGTATGTCGACTTCGTCGTTCTCTTTATGGACTCAAGCAGTCACCGAGAGCTTGGTTTGGCCAATTTAGTTCTGTGGTTCAAGATTTTGGAATGACTCATAGTGAAGCTGATCACTCAGTTTTCTTTCGACATACTTCAAATGGCAAGTGCTTATACTTAGTTGTCTATATGGATGACATTGTTATTACTGGAAATGATGATTTAGGCATTACTCAACTGAAACAACATCTGTGCAACCACTTCCAAACTAAAGATTTGGGGAGGGTTAAATATTTTCTAGGAATTGAGGTTGCCCAATCTAGTTCTGGTGTGGCTATTTCACAACGAAAGTATGCACTTGACTTATTAGAAGAAACAGGCATGTTGAACTGCAAATCAGTTGAGACTCCAATGGATACAAATGTCAAACTCTATCCAGGACAGGGGGAGCTGATAAACAATCCCGAGAGATATCGAAGACTTTTGGGAAAACTCAATTATCTCACTATCACTCGTCCAGATATATCGTTTGTTGTGAGTGTAGTCAGCCAGTTCTTACAATCACCATGTGATAGTCATTGGGATGCAGTTGTTCGAATTCTTCGACACATTACGGGAAGCCAGGCCAGGGACTTTTATATGAGGACAAGGGGAACTCCCAAATCATTGGCTTTACAGATGCGGATTGGGCTGGTTCACCAAATGATAGGCGATCCACATCTGGATACTGTGTTCTCATCGGTGGAAACCTAGTCTCTTGGAAAAGCAAGAAACAAAATGTAGTTGCAAGGTCTAGCGCAGAGGCTAAGTATCGTGCTATGGCATTAGCAACTTGTGAACTCCTATGGTTGAAACAACTTCTTCAAGAGTTGAAATTTGGAGACATAGATAAAATGGAGTTGGTATGTGATAACCAAGCAGCTATGCACATTGCCTCGAATCCAGTGTTCCATGAGAGGACCAAACATATTGAAATTGATTGTCACTTTATTAGAGAGAAAATTCAATCAGGATGTCTTGCTACTCGATTTGTCAATTCGAATGATCAGCTGGCAGATATCTTCACTAAGTCTCTTAGAGGTCCTCAGATAAAATACCTATGTGACAAGCTTGGTGCCTATGATTTATATGCTCCAGCTTGAGGGGGAGTGTTGAGAATATTCTAGATTTATGTTGTAAATCAATTAGAATCATTAGGATGTGATTTAGTCCATCAATTAGGAATCAATTGTATTTATTGTATTTATTCTTACTTCCTAGAATAGGTTCTCTTCTCTTGTATAAATACCTATGGTATTCTCATAATAATACACACAGAAATTCTTTCACTTAACAGATATTAATCCATTTTGCCATTAAACATTGACCAAAAAAGACCCATCGCATAATTTATAGTGTTGTTCTTGTATCCCTCCAAGAGAGAACTGCAATTCTATATGGGATTAACAAATGATTTGCCTCGGGTTCATAAATGAAGCAAGACTACATTCTCTGACATTTGCATTATGTATTTATCAAATGCAGAAACGGGATAGTCATATATCTTTCATAGAGTGATACTTTGGTAGCTTTGGGATATGGTTTTTGCCATCTTAGGGGAGCAATGGTTTTGCCCACATTCTTTGGACAACTTCATTAGTTCTCACTAATTAAGACTAATGTTTGAAGAGGTTGGAGGGGCAGAAGGCATTATAACAAATTATAATGCTATAATATTTAGCCATTGGTTTCTTTCTTTACAGCTTTTAAGGTTTCACTACTTCCCTATGGGGTTTTGCTGATAATCTTCAATAGGTCTTGAAGAGGAATTGGACAGCTCTAGAATTTAATTAATTAATTTTCTTTTAGCTTTGCTGTTTTGTACTATTCTTTCTCCTTACTCAGCTAGTTATTATTTTATAAATAATAATAATAATAACAACAATATCAGTAACAATAATGATGATGAAGATGATTAAGAGCATATAGTAATAACTATCATGATCGATGTTGATCCTAAAAAAATGTTATCAGCACAAAAAGGGTTGGTGCAAATACAAATATTTTTAGCACATTTGAGTGGAATATTAAATCCTGAAGGAAAAAATACCTACCGCATACATGCACTCATTAATTAGAAAATCTTCAAGTTCACGTACATTTGTCACATCTAACTCCTGCATCAATTGGTCATAAGGTAGTACCTGAAAAAAAAAAGGAAATAATAACAACTGAATCTGTGATAAATAAATGCATGTCAAAAGACAAGCGCATATAGCTAAAACAAAACCAAATACATTCGAGTTTTTATCAACTATTCTACATAGGTACATGGAAATAGAAAACACAACGATTTAAAATCCTAGCCAGAAATGAAATAGAGACTAACTGCCTGTTTGTGGCAGCTTATTCAGCCTTCAAATGTACTTATTTTCTTAAAATGAAGTGTTTGGTAAATGTTTCAAAAGTAAAGCTAAATAACTGCTTCTGCTATCTAAATTTTAGCGGAAGCTAGAAATTGGAGCTTCTCCTTCTAGCCAAAAGTAGAAGCAAAAAATTAAATTTTAGGACAAAACTACCCTTACAACCTTACTCAAATTTCAAATTTCCCATTTTGTCCTAATAAAACCTAATATTTGTGCCTTCACATGTTGCTTGGTCCTTCCCTTCATACATGCTCTCTATTATGCTCCTTCACGATCTAGATCGGCATTGAATTGTCCTCTTCAAATCTCCGCTCCAGATCGGCGTTCATGTGGTACTCCTTCCTGCTACTATTTGTCTTCTCTTCACCATTATTTCAAGTAAGCAAAAACAACAACAATCAAAGCCTTTTCCCACTAGGTGGAGTCGGTTATATGGATCAAGCGACGCCAACATGTTTTGTCTTCGCACATTTCTATGGTTAGGTTATTTACGGCTAGATCCCTCTTAATCGTTTCTCCTATTGTTATCTTTGGTCTTCCCCTACCTCTAGTTATTAGGCTATCTTCCATTTGGTCAACTCTACGTACAGGAGCCTCTACCGGCTGTCTTTGTACATACCTAAGGCGTGTTTCAACTAATTTTTCGACAATAGGTGCTACCCCCACTTTCTCTCTAATATAATCATTCCTAATCCTATCCATTCTAGTGTGACCACTCATCCAACGCAACATTTTCATTTCTGCCACGTTGAATTTGTGCTCATGGCTTTTTATCGCCCAACATTCAGTACCATACAGTAAAGTTGATCTTATCGATAAAATTTCCCCTTAAGCTTAAGCGGTACTTTTCTATCACAAATAATACATGATGCCTTCCTCCATTTCATCCATCCTGCTTGGATCCTATGGTATATGAATAGGTTAGGAAGGTTTAGCTAGTATGTTAGGTTCAGTAATTTCCATTACCTCTATATACTTGAGAGATTCAACTCCTTATGGAATTAAACGTGGAAAATATGTTTAACTTTAAACTACTTCTCATTATTTTTAATCAAGATAGAGAGCACATTGAAAAATTGAATCTATAGGTCAGAGAAGCCATAGAATGAGTAGTTACAACTTGGAATCAAATTACAATATTTATCTTGAGTTTCCTCGTCCTTTTCATTTGGTAGGCAAAGCTTTAATTATTTTCTTATTTGATGTTGATAGTTGATTTGTCAACATTAGGAACTTCAGGTCCAGTAGTAGATCCAAAATTTCAAATCATTATTTTTGCGGTAATATAGTTAGGTTGTGAAAAGCCGACCCCACCTAGTGGGAAAAGGCTTTGATTGTTGTTGTTGTTGTATAGTTAGGTCGTGAAATCAGCCACAAGGCATTTTCATTGCAGTTTAAGTTAATTTTTTATTTTGATTTCTATATCTATGATAGAACATAACATCTCCTGAAAGATTTCTAAAGATTCAGATGTTAAAGAAGGGACATTTTGCATAGCGTTTTTGGTATTTGAGATTTCACCATTCAAGTAAGGTTTCTCTGTTTTCTACTACTGCCATATATATATATATATATATATATATATATTGGGTGGGAACTAGTATTTTTATCATGAAATGATAGGATCTCATAAAACATATGACTGAGCAACTTCCATAGTTTAATCCCCTTGAATCCATGAGAAATCTCCATTCCTTAGGTTAGAGGCCTAGAGCTTTTCAATAAGAATTAAATGTAACGTAAAGTTCTTCATAGGTTTGTTATTAGGTTTTCTGATAAACATACTACATATGGAGTAATTTTTTAAATTATCTATATCTATCTATATATATATAGCTTTGGACCCTTCTGGTCATAAGTGTCACAAAATAGATATTTCTTAATTAAAAAATACAAGAAAAATATATAATAGGAGGTAGTGGGAGAGAGAAAAAATATATGATGGGTAGTTACTAGAAAAGTGGGCAAGTAAATAACTTCTCATCATTTAATTAATTATTTTAAATTATGATAATAATTCTAATCTAAAAATTTAAAAACTATCAAATATCTAATTTAATTTGTTATTACTTTAAAATATCATAATTATGTTTTAAAAAATTAAGAATAAATTGCATGCACACGTACGTGCATGCGAAGCCTCTAGTTCAATATATGATTTTGAGTTGTAGTATACTAGTATCAAATACTTGTCATCTTTTGATTCAAAAACGTGATCAAAAAGACCTAAAACTGCACCTAAAATTTGTCCTTTTATAGACTTGTCTTTTTAAAAATTGTCCTTTTATTTTAGGTCTTTATGATCCAAGTTTTTGAATCAGAAGATGACAAGTCTGATACTAGTATTCTTCAACTCAAAATCATATATTGAATAATTTAAAAAATTACTCCATATGTACAGAAATAAGTGAAGGCAAAACACATTAGCTCCGCTTGATCCATATAGCCAACCTTACCAAGTGGAAAAAGGCTTTGATTGTTGTTGTATAGTTAGGTTGTGAAAGTAAATGCAAATTTAGGTCCAATAGTAGATCCAAATTTCAAATCATTATTCTGATGGATACCGGTTCATTTTTCCTTTGTTTTTTGACCGTGTCATTTGTTTAAAGCATCTTGAGTTGCTTGTTCTATTCAATGATTGGTTCATTTCTGAAATTGCTAGCTTCCTCATTAAAATTTAGAAGTCTGCATGGGTTATTATTCAATGGTGGGATTGAGAGTACCCCGATATAGCAGACATATATATAACATTAATGTACTTTGCCTTCTGCTGACAGAATAGCTAAAGATTGGTTCTCTAAATGTTATCTTGCTATGTTCTTATATATAGTTGATTTTTTGATAGAAACTTATATATAGTTGATTAATTATATGTTTTATTATTTATATTGACAAGATGAGTAGAAAAGTGAATCAAGATAGCAATGCTGAGAAGGCTAAATGGGACCAACAGACTACAAAATTGATTTTAAAAATATGTGTAAGAAATTATTGCTAGAAATCATTCTGGAACAAAACAGGTTGGAATAACTTAGTGCAATAATTCTATGAAAAGATTGGAAAAAATTATGACTGGGTTAAGCTTAAAACCAAATGGGATAATCTCAAAAGTATGTGGAAAGAATGGGATGCATTGGTTGGATAGGAGCCAGATTGGGATGGGACAGCCAAAAAAAGGCCATTCAAGCTAGTCTTGATTGGTGGGAGAAGAAGATAAAGGTAAGAATAATTATCTACTTATTGTTTGCTTGATGGCAATGATATAATTTTTTTTATTGAAAATTAATTCTCAATTTTTTGTTGTGATCAGGAAAATCCAAGTGTAGAGAAATTCAAAGAGAAAGGTTTACAATTTCAAGATGAATTGGAGTTATGTTTTAAGGAAGTTGTTGCCACGAGTGAACATGCATGGGCACCATCATCCAGAGTACTACCGAATAGTATACAAGAAAGTCGGTGGTTTCAACTAGAGCAACAATTTGAGTGTGAAACATCTGGAATGAATGAAGTGGTTGTGGACTGATGACTTATTAGGGAAGAATGCAGATGTAGGATTGGAAAAAATTCTAGAAGAACCAAAAGAGCAGGAAAAGAAATAGCAGAAGGAAGGAAGGAAGGGAAAGTGGTAGTAAAAAAAGAAAAAGGGCATCCACAAATGGGAAGGCGGTAAGCAGGGTACATACAAGTTTAAGTTTAACCACATCAATGGAGAAAATTGTAGAAGCTATACAAGCACGCTCTTCAATGAGTGTAGGGTCTTTAAACCCATCACTCTCTATTAGGAGTGTAATGGATGTTGTCCATAATCTGCTGGAGAATGCCATCCACATCTGGTTATGCTCCCATGATCTGATATGGATGCTCTTCCAATTGAGGGTTGTCCATGCTCGCAAGTAGCCATAGCGCTACTGGCCAGAGGAATAACTAATTGGTGCTAAAACACTAAACAAACTCTACCCAATTATGCACCCCAAAAATAGAAATTAAATGAGGAAAACAATGATTTATCTCCTAAACAATGTAAAATTGAAAATAATGGGAAGAACCAGTATTCCCCAGTTTGCACTAGGGGAAAAGTAGGGGTGGCAAAATGGGTGGGTTGGTGGGTTAGGGTCGGGTCGGGTCAAACTAGGGTCGGGTCATAAATGGGTCGGATCATGAATAGGTCAAATTTTAAATGGGTCATGACCCATTAATTATGGGTCAAACCCACCAACCCATTAATTTTTTTTGCTTATTTTATTTGATTTATTTTAATTTATTTGGCCTACCAATCATTCTACTTTATATTTATATCAATAAAGATAATAAAAATCAAATTCACCAGACAAAAAGTATAAAGTTCAACACTAATACAATTCTCCACCAGACATAGGAAACAATAAAAATCGAATAAAATAGCTGTCTGAGAGCAATTGCTCTTTTTGAGTCTAAATGAAATTCGGAACGTAGAGGTCATGATACTTACAAGGAACGACCCCTCATAAAGACAAGGAGATTAAAATGAATTCGGGATAGCTGGACCCCAAAACTAAGAGTGGAGAGGAATGATTCCCTAGTTGACAGAATTGGGATTAAAATGGAAGTTTGAGGTGATTCCACAGTCGAAAATTAGGATACTCAGATCCCAAGGTGGGAAAGAAAAGGTGGCTCCCCTATGCAAGCATTGGGGTTTAGAAATAGGCATGAGCAAAGAGGGATGAGCCATTGTGTTCCACATATGGTTTGGATCTCCTTGGGTTTCCAAATCCTCTCTTCCAGCATCTTTCTTTTGAAACTATCTTGTGCTTAGCCTTTCAAATGCCACCACGTTATTCTAGGGCTTGTTTTTTTATTGTTCCTTTTGAATCTACCTTAACCTAAACGTCCATAACCAAGACCCTATATTGGGTAGTTAGGCTCTCTCGAGGAATGACTTTGCAATTGGTGCAAAGTTTTCTATCTGATTTCCTTACCAAAAAGAAATCGATTTGGGAACATATCGCTCCACTCTTGTATGTACTATTTAATAAGATACTCTACCCTCTTTCTAAAAAAAGTGTTTGCTATAATGAGATTAAAAGCTAAAGCAAAATCTAAGATTGTTTTACCCTCCGCATTTACCTCTCCAATACCATATCCTCTGTGATAACTTCCGTATCCTCTAGCTTCCCTCCCCATATGCCCAATTAGATCTCCTCCTAAGAAGATCTTTTCCCATAATGATATTCCCTGTATTAAACCTTCTAAGTCCTCCCAAAATTTAAGCTTGTGTTGTTCCTCTAATCCTACTTGTAGTGCGTAGGCACTAATGACATCAAAGGTCTCTTGATCCACTACAAACTTCAGAGCAATTATCCTATCTTCAATTCTTTTTATATCTACTACTTTGTCCATCCACTCTTTATCTATAATTATAACAATGATAACAATCAATAATTAATAATCACTATCACTCATCAAGCCAAGGAAAACAACAAAATCATATATTTCCAAGACTTCTATATCTGTTAGAGATTTAAAGGAGGCCACACCTTGTTCGTCTCAGCCAGTGTAAGAACTGTAAGTTGCTTTAGCTTGAGGATCTGATCAGGCAGTAATTGAGGAAGACGACCAGTATTACCTACAAACCACATGTATATTTCAAATGAGCTCCACTATGACATATATTCTTAGAACAACGTATTGCTCTTGTACAACCCTTAAATATGAATATGATAAACAATACCTCTGCATCAAGCACTATTGTCTTCTTGGAAAAGAGAATATTAGAAATAGAAATTTTCTATTTAAATAATTTACTAACAGAAAATTTTACAAAGGCAATCAGTTGCTACATGAGCCTTAATCTGAAGAGAACCTATCAATAGGGAAAGTTTTTTCATACAACAACAAATTACAACTCTAATTTACAAGAATAATGCAAAATAATTGGAGCTGTCAAACGAACCTAACAACTAACAAATCTATGGATGGGATGGGAGAGTATTATTAGAGACAAGACCATATTAAGATAACCAAACCCTCAAAATGATTACATATATGTAACCATAACGTCATAAAGATCCTCGACTAGGTTAAGTCTTTTGATCATAATCATTATCCTTCAGCACATCCTCAACTATTTCCTCCACCCAAAATCAAGAACCAAAACATAACTGTTCCAACCTCCTCCCAAATACCCTAGACTCGTTCATGACAGTATGTAAAAAGGAAGGGTTGGGGAACAAGCAAATGTTTCTATGTACACATATTCATTCATACATATATCTATCTTGCAGATTTTTTAACCAAAAAAAGTAACAATTTCTACTTCACTGCTACAATATCTACTTCACTGCTCAAACATCCACAAAACGCATTAATACAAATTCCAAAAATTACAAAACACATGGCATTAATAGTTATTGCTTGTTGCTACAATATCCATCTAAAGCATTAGCATCATAAGTTAGAAAAGAAACAACATCAAAAGAATGCAGTAAGAAAAATAAATACAGGAAAAGAAAACGTTAATCTTTAGGCTTACTCTTGTAATCACTCCATGTGCCATATGCAAACAATCGAAGCAAGTCAAGGTAGAGAGAATTTTCAGTTCCTTCAAGCTGCACAAATTTATGACCGAAAAGTTCATAGAAAATATGTAGAATCTATTTCTCAGGATGAAATGAATAAGTAGAAATATCTCATTCACAGAAGCCAAGAAAAACAGAACCTCCCCCTAAACCCTAAACCCCCTTTTACAAATTATAACCCTAGGCATAATTCCCTAAAATTCTTTCCTAGAAGAAATGCCTCAACACAATGAAGCTTTACGAAGCGAAATTATCTTACTATTTAGCCACTAACGTCTTGACAACCTTCATGAGGCAAAGTGAATATAACAAACCCAAATATCTGAACATATCACATAGCAAACTAAACATTTCAACAAGGGTGAAACTCAGCTGATAACATCACAAGAACCCATAAAGAAGTGTCAAAAACTCAATAATTTTGACACAGTGACAAAAAATCCGTAAGACTTTAAGAAGAATTTTGAAATCGCGGCATAAATTATGAAAAACGTTCCGTTTCCCTTGGTTAACCACCCTTAAGGCATCAAGAAAGAATAAAAGAAAATTGGGCAAAAGTACGAAGAAGAAATTCCAGAGTATCAAACCTCTGCAACATTGGGGACGGCCAGAATCTCAGAGAAAGCGAAGAGAGAAGAGTGAGAAGTTGCTTCAACAACGAGGGAAGTGAGTGCCGAACCCTTGGCAGCAGAGGCTTGCTTGACGAACTGATCGATGAAATCCGCTTGCTTTTGTTCGATATCCATGTCAGAATGAGCAAGAGAGAAGGGAAAGATTTGGGAATCGAAGGGTGGATTCAAGACGTAGAGAGAATGCTTCTGTATTGAGAGGTTGAAGAAGGCCCTCAAACAAGAAGGCTCTCGTTTGGACTTCGTAAGTCCGAATTACTATCTATATTCTTGTTATAATTTTATAAATATAATTAATTCCATAAAAAATATAATTAGGGCATGTTTGGTAAACTTGTAATCTTACTATTCTTAAAAAATATATATACATCATATTTTATACATACCAAACACACTTTCTCTCCTAATTTTTCTCTCTATATCTCTCCTCACTTTTTTTTACAGTACTTCCCTTTACCCTATAATACTTTCTTTACAATACTTCACATCTGTACATTTATACCAAGCGTGCCCTTAATAATTTCCTATGTCTCTTACCATTTCCTGTTATATATATAAAAGGCTTTCCACCAATTTAAAAATTAAATGTGTGGTATTCTAAATTTTTTTATCACACTTTAATACATAAAAATAAAAATATAGATTTACATCAACAAAATAAATTGATTACATTATAATTGAATTAAGTTAAAATAATCAAATCTAAACAATAACTAAAAGATTCTATCAATGTATATAATGTACTTAATCAAAAAAAATTACCACATCATTATTCCCTGTATATAAAAAAGGTTTCTATCAATTAGGAAGTTTGATATGTGATATTTTTCTAATCTTACTAACTATCAATGTGACACATGGCATCTTAGATATTTTTATAGTAACTTATAGAATCAAAATTCTAATTTTAAAATGCAAAAAATATTAAATTTAATAAATTATACTTAATCATTTATAAAAATATAATTTATAATTAATTGATATAATTCAATTGATTACAACAAATTTTTTTAGTATATCTTTAGATACAAATATTTTAAAATCAAATTATAAAGTATTAATTTTTTAAAAATATATCATCTCATCAAAATTAACAATATCATTTTTTATTTGTAATCTAAAAAATTATTATTATTAAATATGAATTTTAAATTATAAATAATTCAAACAATTTATTTTAAAATTGTTATCTAACCACTAATTAAAAAATTACTAATTTCTAATTTTAATTTAAAAAATTATTTTGAATATATATGTAACTATGGAATATTCTACCTTGGAACACGTGGCACTGACGTTCTAGAAGCACGACCTCAGCACCCGCTAGAGACACGTGGCACCACTCATCTATCAGTTACGTGGCCCTTGCCCACGTCATCTCACGGAGCTTCCCCTCAACCAGACGTGGGAACTCCACAATCCTCGTGGGACGACCCACGTCCCGCTGGATCGTGGGTTGAGCACAATCTCCCCACACTCAAGTATAAATAGACTCTCACCCGGGGGACTAAGCAAGCAATCCAATCTCAACAGAACTATACGCAACATGAAGGATAACCACACCTCCTTTGTGATATTCCATACACTCTCCTGGTACCTGAGCACCCTCAGATACCTCCCGCAAGTCTTCTGCACACGACGAGCCCCGTCGCAGGCCAACCTCCGGCCAGCCCACCTCCGTCCTGGAGTGCACCATCTACAGGGCTTCCAGCAGCCCTCGAAGACCATAGCTCTCCCTACTAAGGCAACCTCCTAAGAGCAGCTCGCCCGTCCGGAGTACCTTAGGCACGTCTTAGCCGCACACGGCCCCATACAAGTAACGACCTTGCCTAACGGCTCTGATAGACGTCAGCATGACGAACTACATGGACTTTGATCCCTCTCGAAGGGTACGTAAGCACCTAGGTGCATCACCTGAGGACAAGTCCCCCAAGGTTAAGACCCCTTGCGGTCCTAATTCAAATTACAATTGTCTGAGCAAAAAACGACAGTATAGGTTTGCAACACCTACACCGAGGAGTTACAACCCATTTTGTAAAAGAACAAAGAAATTGAGATTGAGAAGAGTATAGGTTTGGGGTATGGATTGATAGGGTGTTGTGAGCAAGTGAAGAAAGTAACAAGAAATTATACCTTTTGTTCTAGTTTCCACATCCTCTTAGTCCTTCTCTATTTTCCTCCTCCCTTGACAAGTGATGGGACTCACTATTTATAGTGAGTTCATGAGTCATATAAAAGGAAAATTGAATCTGGGCATTAATGGGTTGGGGGTCGCGACGGGTAACCCAGGGGATCGCGACCCCCTCTTGATTTGGTAATAAATGCAAGAGGAAATCGCGAAAATTGCGATTTTCGGGGGCATCGCAACGGGTAACCCCCAATTAACGTGTAAGGGAAGAAATAGTGAAAAGGCGGGAAGAAGTTTGGGACTTTTTCAGGGACTCGTCGCGACGGGTAACCCCAGGGGGTCGCGACGGGTAGGGGGTCGCGATGGTGAAGTACACCCGTCGCGACCCCTTCTTTCCGGACCCTTTTTATTGCCCTCCCAATGTCCAATTTGAGCAAAGTTTATGTCCATTTTCAAGGATTTTTCGTCCTCTACGCAATGGAACAAGTTTTGGGCCCATCCAAATTAAGATGAAATCTCAGTGATCAAATCTTTCATGACTGCCAGATTTTAATTTTTAAGAGGCCTTCGTCCCTCATCCAGCCTTTTTCCCGGACTCATTTCTCTTCCTTCCGATACCCGATTCGCACAAATCTTATGTCTGTTTTCAATGAGTTTTTGTCCTCTACACAATGGAACAAGTTTCAAAGCCAAATGACTTCAGATGAAACTATAATGATCGAATCTTCGTCTACTGCCAAAATTCAACCTCAAATGACTCTTACTTTGTTTTGACACTCAACCGGACTTATCTTCTTCTAGGTTCTCATAACCCTCGGGATTTTGGGTTGATCCTACTTGCACCCTTATTCATTTTAAAAAAAGTCCGGACAAAATGGGGTGTCTACAAGTATTAATTTTTTAAATATTTCTATGATTTTATCATCTCATCAAAATTAACAATATATATATATATATATATATATATATATATATATATATATATATATATGGCTTTGGACTTTTTGGTGTCACAAAAGCAAAATATGACACCAAAAAAATAACTTCCCCCTCAACTTCTCAATAAATAACCAACTTCTCACAAAATAGCTATATTTTATAATTAAAAAATACAAAAAATTAATATGATTGGAGGATGTGAGAGAGAGAAAACAAGTATGATAGGTGGTTACTAATAAAATAGAGAAGTGCATAACTTCTCTTTTTTAATTTTTTTATTTTAAAATATGATAACAATTCTATTTAAAAATTTTAAATTTTTAATGATTTTGAAATATAATAACTCTTTTATATTATATTTTAAAAAAATTTAAGAATAAATTACATGTATGCACGTAGGTGCATGCGAAGCCTCTAGTATGATTTTATCATCTCATCAAAATTAACAATATCCTTTTTGATTTGTAATCTAAAAAATAATCATTATTAAATATGAATTTTAAATTATAAATAATTCAAACAGTTTATTTTAAAATTGTTATCTAACCACTAATTAAAAAATTACTAATTTCGAATTTTAATTTAAAAATTTATTTTGAATATATAACGACTAAATAAAAATATTTAACCTATAGAAAAATAAATCTAGTTATTAATTAATTGACTATCTTATATATCTAATTACTTATATATATAAGTAATTAAATTAACCTATTAAATTAAGAAGTTAAATCAATCAATCAATTAAACAAGTCAATTAAGTAATTAGAACTCTTCTAGGGATAATTAGGCAATTGACTATTTCTTGCACTCCACAATTTATGGAGGAGCCGAAAGAAGAAATAGAACTCTTCTAGACATTGTTAGGTCTATGATAACTCAAGCAAATCTGCCAATTTCATATTAGGGTGATGTTTTATTAACATAAACCTTCATACTTAACTATGTACCCTCAAAATCAGTTACTTCCACACCCTTGATGAGTTATGGACGAAACGCAAACAAGATCTAAGTATCTTAAGACCTAGGGGAGTCAGTGGCGTATATCCATGATAGTTCCCGTAAGTATGGGAAACTTGGTCCTAGATTAAAGAAATGTATCTTTATGAGATACTCAGATCAATCAAGGGATACGTTTTCATAGGCGAAAACAAAGATAGAATGATAACTGAAATGTAATCAAGAGGTGCAACATTCTTTTGAGATTGCATTTCCTAATGGAGGAGATGTTGACCGCACTGTTTCTTTGAGACAAAAGAACAAGGCAGTGCATAACAAATTGACAAACTAGAATCGTCTAGATATGTCAATTTGAGTGGGAGCAAAGAAAAGTCAACATCGAAACCTTGAACAAAGAAAGAAAGATAAGCAAATTACTTTAGTCATAAGGAGTAATAGGGAAAGTGTTCCCATAAGACGCTTTCAAATAGAAGGAAAATCTTTCTTAATTGTTCCAGATGGGGATGATGAGCCATGTTCTGTACGAGAATCCTTGTCAAGCCCTGCCAAGGAGGAATGGGATAAAGCAATGGAAGAAGAAATGGACTCAATAAAAAATAACGAAGTTTGGGTGTCGGTTGATCTTCGAAAAAGGCGTAAAGCCACTGAGAACAAGTGGGTTCTCAAAATTAACATAAAAGTGGATGGATCAATTAACAAAAATGGATAAATTAATGGCAAAGGGATACACATAGACTTATTCTGGAAATAGTAAATAGTTTAAACCTAGTATTACATCAGACAGATGTAAGAACCGCAATCCCGAATGAAGATCTGGATGAAGAAATGACACAACCATTAGGTCTTATTGACAAAGAAAATAAGATCAAAGTTTTGTAATCCATTAATGTATTGAAACAATCATCCAGATAGTGGTATTTGAGGTTTTACAAAGTAGTAACCTCATATGACTTCTAAATGAAAGAGGAAAACCACTTCATCTACATTAAGCGGTTTAAGGATAATTTTGTCATTATCCTCATATGTAGATGATATACTATTGGCCGGAAATAGTCTATGTTATGTGATGACTTGATGAAGCGCGGCCTTGTCGCGAGGCCGGCACCAATAAAATTAATACTAGAAAGTGCAGCTAGTGGCACAACCTAGGTCGATTCTCTCTCGCGGAGCCTATGGACTCGATGGACAAATATGCTTAATTAACACAAATGGGGTGTCTTTGAGGCAATTAAACAAACACTTGGTGTGCAATGAAACTAAATGGAATTAAATGCAACTAAATGAAACTAGAACTAACACTTTTTGGGGTTTTCAATATTTTTAAAGCTAAAGTAAATTGAGGTGAATGAAATGAGATGAATATGCTTTGTTGGAGAATGCTTTGGGCTATCCTTGCTATCAAAAAGTATGGAGTTAATCAATGGAAGGCCATTTCCTAAAGTAGTTTAGTGACCACTAAACCTAGGTAATTTAATTAGAGGATGCAATTAGCCAACCGGACAATTAACAAGCCTAATCAAATACCATCAATGAAACAAATGAGGAATTTAACATAAACTAGAATTCAACTCAACAATTACCATTGTCATTAGAGTGACTTCCACAATGAATTAAAAATTACAATAAGATTCAACCAAATCCATTGTAATCAAAACCCACAATGGGAGAATCAAAATACAAATCACTAGTCTATTTAAATTCCTAATGTCCAACTACAACCTAGTTGAGTTCCACAACCATGGAGACACAATCAATACAAATTCATCAATATCAACAAGATAAACATGAATCCATAAAGAGAAGTAGTAGGAAAACAAGAAAAACTCCCTATTGGATGCCATAGCTCAAGCCCTAATCATCCTCCTCCAAAGCACAAGAAGTTTAGCCACTCATGGATGAGAGAAATGCTTCACCAAGCTCCTCCAACCCTTGCCTAGCCATGGATGATGATGGAGGTTGCTGGAATTTGGTTTGAATAGGTGTGGAGAGTGGAGAAGATGAAGGGAAAATGGTGAGTGTGGCTGGAAAATGTGGAGAGACTTGGGAGAGAGAGCTTAGGTGATGAATGAATGTAAAAATCGTGGGTATCCCTCTTAATTAGGTTAAGGGCCTCCAAAACCTCAGAATATACCCTCTAATCCGACCTAGTATGCTCCCCTTGTGGTAAAACATAGAAAAAGTGGGCCCACCATCCGTTTCAGCTCTTAAAATCGCGAGAAAGTCGTGCAGAACTGGTGTACCCGCTGGCAGCGGGTGGATTACTCGAAACGCACGTTTTGCTCTGAAACTGAAGTCCACCCGCTGGCAGCTTGCAAGGCTACCCGCTGGCAGCGGGTGGAACAGCAGAATAGGCCCAAAAATGCCTCTAAGCCTCAAATCTTGTACCGGCTTCGCTTTCCAGCTTCTTTCTCGACCTCTAGCACTTGAATCCTTGCTATTCCTCAAGCTAGTTGACCTACAAATCAACCAAAACAATTGTGAGGCCCTCAAGTTAATAAAACTAGAGAATTATCACAATTTATTCAATAAAAACATGGAATTAGCAAGATTGTGATTTAAGTCCTTAAGTGCCCTTGAATAACACTAAATCACGCATAATGACTCTTTAAACTCAACAAAAGCTTGTCAAATGCCAAAAGATACAAGGGTAAATATTGGTATTATCAACTCCCCCACACTTAGACCTTTGCACTCCTGAGCAAAGCAATCAGTCAAAAATGTAGCCAAGGGGTATGTAGGAAGCAACAAAATAACCAATCAATTCAAGATGCAAAACAACTAAGCAAGAAACCATGTCCTTGGTTCATGCAACAAAAGCAAAAACAATTATGCATAGCAATCAATTAAAACCTGCAAATGACCGATGACTTAAGTGTTTCGCTCTACTCACTAATGTTGGATATTTTCTCTCTAATCTTACTTACTTATCACTTTGCCATAGGCTTGAGAGAGATCTAGATCTCCACTAAGATGCGTTAGCTCAACAAATCATGAGGTCTTAATGGCTTGTAATGATGGATGCATGGTCATGGTGAAAAGTGTTTACAAAGAAAGAAATTATGCAAAACTAAACATTTTGAATTGACTCCCAATTAAATGATTACTTGGGTTCCAAAAGAGTCTAACCAAACACTCATCTTCCAACCACCAAGAAATTTGCCTAAGATCCTTATTACTTTCGGTTGCAACTCTTTTATTCATCATCTCTTTTTTTTTTATTGCTTTTCTTTCTTTTGTATTTCCTCTTTTTTTTTTTCTTTCTTTTAAATTATTTTTTTTTCTAAATAAATAAATGTATAATTCATTTATTTATTTATTTATTCTTTCTTTTCAGGCTTTTTGCTTGATTGGATCAATCAGACAATTTTAACCCAGGAAGATGAGTGGTCAGAAACTAAGAAACCTAAAGTCAAACATTTAATTAAAAGTCATAGTGCAAAGTGTCTAGAAAAGCAAGAATTAAGCTCAAAGGGGGTGACTATGGGTAGCAAAAGAAGTGGTTTGTGTATGGAATTAAGTGAGTGAAACAAACGCCTCAATCATTTTTATTTAACTAACGCATGTCAAGCTTCAACAAGATTTCAATCAAGTTCTAGAAAGTAAACAAGTAAGCAGACACCACACAAGTATATGCAAGAAAAACAGAAGTGTTTGGCTCAAAATCTTTCAACAAGGCTAGGTTACTCTCACATCGATCAATGCATGCCTAATTAATTACTCACATTAATGTCTTGCTTAAGTTGAGAATTAGAGAGCACCAATCTCTTGAAAAATTGTTTCTTATTCTTGAATTGATTTTGCATTCTGCTGGCTCCTGACACACTACTTGAAAGCATTTTCTAAAATGCTTAAACAGGCACAAAAGTTAAGTGTGGTTCCCAAAAAAAAATTTCAAAACATTTGAGTAGATATCAAAAAGTGATTATAGAATTCCTGATTAACATCATTAATCCCAAAAGTCTTCAACAAAAACGAAAATTGAATCTACTCAGTTGATAATATCCATGAACAAAAGGACTTAAAACCTGTGCATTTACATTTATATTCGCATCCACAAGAATAGAAGCTGAAAAACTAAATTCACAAGGAGTTAAAAACACAATCATGAAATAGGAATATAAATCTGATGTCAATATTTGCAATAATCACAAGGTAACCTGCCCATTCAGCAATTCAAGAAGCAATCATTCTTCAGAAACTTCTCCCCCACACTTGCAACAAGCATTGTCCTCAATGCAGAAAGATAGGACAAGGATGCGCAAGCACGAGGGTCCACAAGCATAAAAACAATCAGTTAAATGCAAAAAGAGGAGAAGAGGGGCGAGCAAGTCAAATTAAACAGCTACACAGCTAAGAATGCATGAAATTATAATGTTCCAGAAGTTAAATGAGCCATCAGTAGCTCAACAGCAAAAGTAATAACCAGCACAAATAGAATTCATGAGTAAGAAGGAAAAGTAGCAGAAAAATCAAATGAAACACAAAAGAAATAAAAGCAGATAAAACTAGCAAGCAGTTGGCTCAGAACCGAGCTCCATCACGGCCCTCTCGCAGCTCTCTAAAATTATCCCGGACCTCGACCTGAAAAGATGTGAAGCTAGCCTGCAAAGTGTGGATGTCATCCTGAAGAGTGTGGACGTCATCCCTCAGGGCACGCTGCTCAGAGATCAGGAGATCTAGCTTCTGGTCAGAGGTCTGCATCATTGGCTCTGAAGCTTGCGAAGGGGTCCGACTCGAAGAGGCTTCATCACGGCGCCGCCTGACATTCCTGGTTGGCGCGGGAGGTCTAATGATTGGAGGTCTTCCAAATCCCAATCTACTGTACTCTCTGGTGTTGGCAGGATCGAACTCTAAATCAGAATCAAGCTGCGGAACACCTGCTCTCTTATACATTTGAGAGATGAGATGTGGAAATAACAGAATTTGGCCCTTCACTCCCTTCACTGAAGCCTTTTTGAGCGAGTCAAAAATTAGCCCGGCTACATCAACTCTCTCATTCTTCATGAATAAGTAAATAAGGTGTGCTTGTTGAGAGGGTATATCAGTACCATGGCTTGAAGGAAGAATGTTGTGACATATAAAAAGCAGCCATGCTCTAGCAGCCGGGCACAGGGAAGAGCGTTGCAAATAGATCTGAGATCCTCCATACTTAGCATCCCAATCGGAATTGTCCTGAATGAGCATCTCTCTAATTTCAGCGCGCGGAAAAGGAGCATCACCACTGTTAAAAGCTGACTGTTGGCTCTTGTAAGCACAATTCTGCACAACAGGCAGTCCAAAAAATTGCCGGATGCCAGCCAATGTGAATGTGGTAACCCTCGTGCCGCGGTAAGTCGGGTTGTTGACGCTGCGCTTGAGCTTGGCATTAATGTAGAAATGTTGCACAAACTGCTCATTGTCAGCTACTTGTACCCGATTGAGAGATTGGAGGTTGGCGGCGCATAACTGATCAAAGAATGTGTTGCCTTCCGTCTCAGGAAAATGAAATTCTTGGTGGAGGGATCTATTCTCAACCTCCTCTTGTATTTCTTCAAAAGTCAACTCTTCGCCGGACATGCTTGCTAATCAACACAAACAAATAAAAACAAGAAAAAACACAAGCAATTTAAAAAGAAGAATCAGTCAACAAAGAAACCAGCAAGACTACACTAACCAACCTAGACGCCCAACCAAATAAAACTAATTAGAGAAAAAGAAAAACTAATTAAACTAAAGAAACAATTAAAACTATGGAAAATGAAAAGACAACTAAATGAACTATGACTAATGTGGGGGCTCAGTTGAAAAGTGAACTTGCGGTATGCAATTAATCTAGACTGATTTTCTAAAATTATGAAATAATTAGCCTAAATTAAAACCAACTACACAAAAGTGAAAAATGACGTCGACGTAAGCAAAAGCTAGTGCCAAACGAAAATAGTGCATATTTACTATTGCTAAACAAGACTATGGTAAGTAGTAACTAATTCTAGATAAAATACTGAAAAATTAATTAAAAAGAGAACTCAAACTAGAATTTATTTACTACCTAAGTACTAATGTGACTAAAAAAATAAACAAAAAGCAATTACCCTATCTACTAAATCAAGATAAAAATTATTTGCAATCTAATTATCTATACCTAGGTCAAAGTATTATCAGTCCAATTTCTCACAGCCAGGATATAGATATAAATATATATATGACTAACCTAAATAATAATCACTCTACTGAAATAATAATAATAATAATAATAATAATAATACTAAAATTAATAAAATAAAATAAAAGAAATATTTAAAAGAAACAAAAAGAAATACTAAAAATAAAAATAATAAAATTATGCAAGAGGGAAAAAGAAAAATGTACCTCTAGTAAATGGAAAAAATGGGGCTGGAAGTGGTTTGGTGAAGGGATGAGGGTTTGGGGGTTTGGGTGTTGTGGCTGGGAAGGGGGGGGGTTCGATTTTCTTGGGGGAAGGTTGGAAGGGGGTGGGTTACGTTTGGTGAAGGGGGGGGTAGGTTTGATTTTGGGGAAGGTTGGAAGGGGGTGGGTTACGTTTGGTGAAGGGGGGTATGGGTGAAGGGATTGGGATGGTGGAGGATGAAGAAAGGGGCTCACGGTTGGGATTGAGAGAGAGAGAATGGTTTGGTTTAGGGGTCACGTTTTTGGTGGCTGGGAAGGGGGGGGGGGGGTTCGAGTTTGGTGGGTTGAGTGATGGGGGTGAAAGCTTGGAATGTGTGGCTATGGAGGTTTGGGTTGTAGGGATGAAGAAGAGAGGGAAGAGAGAGAGAAGGAAGATAGAGTGATGAAAAGTGAAGAAAGAGAGGGAAAAAGGGGGGGTTAGGGTTTCAGAAAAATAATTTTTTTTAAAATTCAAAATTAAAAATTAAATAAAATAACATAAATACAATAATAGTAATTAATAATTTTAATTAATTTTTTTTTTTTACGTGTCCAGACTCACCCGCTGGCAGCGGGTGAAAGACCACCCGCTGGCAGCGGGTAAGCCAGAGGCGAATTTATACCGGGGAAAACAGGGGAGGAACAGGGGAGAGCCTCTGTAGCTCTCGCTGGCAGCGGGCAAAGGCTACCCGCTGGCAGCGGGTGCTACAGAGGCGTGCTTAGAGGTGAACATTTTGGCCCCTAACTTCATTTCTCCACTCCATTCACTCCTGTATCCAACCAGAGACTCCTAAAAACATAAAAATCCATCTATTCCTACTCCTAGAACCTAATTTGCTGGCTTCCATCTATCAAAAAGCAAACCTCATACATCAAAATTCATGCATTCAACAACCAAGGGAGTGTTTAACCACACAACTACACAAACACACAAAGCACACACTAAAAGCAACAAAATACACAAAAGCATAATTAAACCACAAAGAAAAAAAAAAAAAACACAATCTACTACCTACTGGAAGATCTCTTCCCCCACACTCATCTCAAGCAATCCATAAGAGCAACAAATTAAATGCAAGATGAGAAAAGGAAAGAGATGACCTGGCCCCTCATGGGGGCTTGGAGTTTTCCTTGAACAATTTCAGCAAGTGACCATTCACCAAGTGCACGGCACCGGTTGAATCTTCCATTATCTCCACCGCTCCATAAGGAAAGACCTTGGTCACTGTGAAAGGTCCATCCCAACGTGTTTTCATCATTCCTTGCTTGAACTTGAATCTTGCTTTGAATTTTAAAACTTTATCCCCAACACTAAAGCATTTTCTAAGAATGCCTTTGTCATGAATTTTCTTTGTCTTCTCCTTGTACAACCTGGCATTTTCATATGCTTCAGCCCTCATTTCATCAAGTTCTTGCAATTGGAGTTTTCTTTCTTCTCCTGCAGCTTCCATATCTAAGTTGCATTTTCGCACCGCCCAATATGCCTTATGCTCTAATTCAACCGGCAAATGACAAGCTTTACCGAAGACTAGGCGATAAGGGGACATGCCTATTGGAGTTTTGTAGGCTGTGCGATATGCCCAAAGAGCTTCTTCAAGTCGGGAACTCCAATCCTTTCGGGAGGGTTGCACAACCCTTTCAAGAATCTTCTTAACTTCCCTGTTAGACACCTCTGCCTGACCATTGGTTTGTGGGTGGTAAGGTGTGGAAACTTTATGTCGGACACCATGCTTAGCTAATAGGCTATTGAAAAGCCTATTACAAAAGTGGGTGCCCTGATCACTAATGATGGCTCTAGGGATCCCAAACCTACACAAAATATTAGACTTGACAAATTTAGCTACAGTTTGAGCATCATCCTTCCTAGTAGGTACGGCCTCTATCCACTTAGAAACATAGTCAACTGCCAATAAAATGTAAGTAAACCCGTTTGATGGGGGAAAAGGTCCCATAAAATCTATGCCCCAAACATCAAAAATTTCACAAAATAGTATAGGTTGTTGTGGCATTTCTTGTTTCCATCCCAAACCCCCAAAACGTTGGCACTTATCACAAGTTTTACAAAAATTGACAGAATCCTTAACTAAAGTTGGCCAATAAAACCCACAGTCTAAGACTTTCCTAGAGGTTTTCTTTCCACCAAAATGCCCCCCACAAGCCAAGGTATGACAGGCAGTTAAGATGCTCTCTTGTTCTTCCTCTGGTATGCACCTTCGAATGACTTGATCAGCACATAGTCTCCAAAGATGATGGCGCATCCCAAGCATAGAATTTGGCATCTCCCTTTAGCTTTTGTACCTGAAAAGTAGACATAGAAGGAGGTGTTACTCCACTAATGAGAAAATTCACTATATGAGCATACCAAGGCTCATGACGAGCTATGGTACACAACAAAGAATCTGGAAAAGCATCAAAAGTAGAGTTAGAAGAGTCCACTCCCTTTGTGTCCTCAGGTAAGCGACTCAAATGGTCAGCTACATGGTTTTCAGCTCCTGGTCTATCCTTAATCTCTATGTCAAATTCTTGCAAGAGAAGGGCCCATCTGAGTAGCCTGGGCTTGGAATGAGGTTTGGAGAAAAGATACTTCACTGCAGCATGGTCAGAAAAAACTACAACCTTGGAATTAAGCAAGTACGGTCTAAATTTCTCCAAAGCAAAGACAACGGCAAACAATTCCTTTTCAGTGGTGGTATAATTAATTTGTGCCGGGTCTAGTGTCTTGGAGGCATATGCAATCACTCTAGAAACCCTGTTCTCCTTTTGCCCTAGCATGGCTCCAACAGCAAAATTAGAAGCATCACATGAAATCTCAAAATGTAATTGCCAATTAGGAGCAGAAAGTATTGGGGGAGAGACAAGTCTAGATTTCAGTTCATCAAAAGCAGACCTACATGCTTCATTAAAATCAAACTCTGCATCTTTTTGAAGTAATTGAGATAATGGATATGCAATTTTGCTAAAATCCTTAATGAACCTCCTATAGAACCCTGCATGACCCAAAAATGATCTAATCTCCTTAACACATGTGGGGTATGGGAGGGAGGAGATTACTTCTATTTTTGCTTTATCCACTTCAATCCCTTTTTCAGAAATTAAATGCCCTAAAACAATTCCTTGATCAACCATAAAATGGCACTTTTCATAATTTAGCACAAGACCCTTTTCAGAACATCTAGCAAGAATTTTATCCAAGCTGTCTAAACATGCATCAAATGACTCTCCATAAACTGTAAAATCATCCATAAATACATCCATGCATTGTTCAAGAAAATCAGAAAAAATAGAGATCATACAACGCTGAAATGTACCAGGAGCATTACACAAACCGAAAGGCATTCTCCTATATGCAAATGTACCAAAGGGGCAAGTAAAAGTGGTCTTTTCTTGGTCCTCCGGAGCTATGGGTACCTGAAAATAACCAGAGAAGCCATCAAGGAAACAGTAGTAAGACTTGCCAGCAAGCCTCTCAAGCATCTGGTCAATAAAGGGCAAAGGGAAATGGTCCTTTCTAGTGGCGTCATTTAATTTTCTATAGTCAATACACATGCGCCACGAATTCTGGACTCTAGTGGGAATCAACTCATCTTCTCATTTTTCACTATTGTGATCCCACTCTTCTTTGGAACAACCTGCACAGGGCTAACCCATTTACTATCAGAAAT
The DNA here is from genome assembly GCA_014851425.1 of Senna tora. NCBI lineage: Eukaryota > Viridiplantae > Streptophyta > Magnoliopsida > Fabales > Fabaceae > Senna > Senna tora. The sequence continues at coordinate 15,037,583 of CM026265.1, forward strand.
TGGGTATATAATACCCGCACTCAAAAGCTTAGTGACCTCTTTCTTGACCACATCTAAAATCAAAGGATTCAACCTCCTTTGGGGTTGCCGCTTGGGCTGCGACCCCTCCTCTAGCAGAATTCTATGTGTACAAATTGTAGGACTAATCCCTGGTATATCTGCTAAAGTCCACCCTATTGCTCTTTTATGTTTTCTCAAAAGGTTTAAAAGCTTCCCTTCTTTCTCGTCAGATAACCCATTAGCAATGATCACTGGTAATTGGTTATTTGACTCTAAGAAAACATACTTTAGATTTGAAGGGAGCTCTTTGAGCTCTAGAGTGGGAGGTTGAATTACAGAAGGAACTAATTTTTGCACATCTAAAGTGGCAAGAGTACTTCCCTTTAAAATTTCATTTTTACCACTTGCCTCAACTTCCATGCATTCAAACCTTGGTAGAATGTTCCCTTCTTCGGTTGATTCAGCTTCAACCGCGATTTCCTTTCTTTCACTATGTTGCCCTTGGAATAGGTGAGAAGGTGGAGAAGCAGAAAGGGGATCTTCACATGGCAGAATGTATTGAACTTTGTTTTGAATCACCTTCCCTGTTTCATTGCTTGACTCACCTGAAAACTCAATGAACAACTTTCCCAAAGGGCCATCATAACTGCTCAAAGAAGAAAGAGAATCCAAAGAATAACTAGTCACAGAAAATGTATCAGATTGTGGGGCACCACGTGTACAATCAACTGACATGCAGTTAAGACAAAAGGGATCACCTCCACAAGAGCAAGCAGATGGAAAAGAATATAAAGAAGGGAATGAAACAAGAGTGTCATCATCAGCATGCAAAAGTTCAGTGAATGAAAAATAACCATCAGAAAATGCATCAACAGTAGATTCAGAATTATCATCATCAAGCTTATAACCTACATGTTCATCTTCCATGATTATATCTATTGCACTAACCCCAAGTAAAGAATAGTCCTCATATGGATGCTTCATGGCCTCATACATATTAAAATTAACTTTATGATCTCCCACTTCCATAGAGATCGTTCCTTCTTTCATGCTAATCACAGTGTTAGCAGTCCTCAAGAAGGGGCGACCTAAAATGAGAGTGGAGTCCTGAGGCACTTCCGCAGCCATATCAAGAACATAAAAATCAGCTGGAATGAGCAAGTCTTTCACTCGGACCAAAAGGTCCTCTATAATCCCATCAGGTCGCCTAATGGACCTATCAGCTAATTGTAAGATTACTGTAGTGGGTTGAAGTGTTTTAACACCTAGGGCCTGATAAACAGATTTAGGCATGACATTTATAGCAGCCCCTAGATCTAGTAATGCACCCCCTATAGTAACCTTACCAATAGTACAAGGGATTGTGAAAGACCCCGGGTCTTGACACTTGACCGGGATTTGGGGTTTGAAGAGAGCAGAAACATTAGAGCTCACTTGAACTCTCTCATTTGGTCTAAATCTTCTCTTGTTTGTACAAAGCTCTTTCAAAACTTTTGCATATTTAGGCACTTTTCTTACCAATTCTAACAAAGGAATATTAACTTCTAACTTGGTAAATAAATTCAGTGCCTCTTCATCAGTTTTAACTTCCTTGACTTTCTTACTTAGCAAATATGAATTAGGAAAGGGAAGATCACTTATACTTACCTCCTTACCTTTTTGGGTGGAGATGGCTTTGTTAATTGCTTCTTCCTTCTCCTTTTGTTCCTCTTTTTCTTTTGGTTCCTCTTGTTGCTCCTTCTTCTTTTCTTCAACTTTTTCCCGCAGTCTAGTCTCTTTGGAGCTCTCAGAAAGCTTGAGTGGTGACAGAGGAGGACTTTCACAAACAATTTCTTCAATTTGTTCATCACCTTCCTTGTCTTCAAATCTGACTTTTCTGCCGCTTCTAAGGCTTATGGCATTCAGTGACTTGGGATTGATCACTGTGTTAGAAGGCGTAGCTCCGCTTGATCTTGCTTGTTCATCACTTTTCTTGTTAGACAACTGAGTGACGAATGAGTTCAGGTTGTCATGCTTTACTTCCATTTGTTCAAACTTGTTCATGATATTAGTGAAGCATGAGTCAACGTGTGAGGCGACGGCCTTGATTTTATCATCAGTGATACTCCGCTCTTGGTCAAATTTTGCACCAATATCTGAGAACCCTTTCACTAGAAGCTGTTTAAGCTCATCATTGCTTGAAGACGGTGCACCTTGACTAATGGGAACCATGGCATTGGTGGTGTTCTGTTTTGGTGCCTGGCTAGGTGAAGCCCCTTGAAAATTTGAGTATTGACCACCATAAGAATTTCCTCCTCTAGAAGGGTAGTTCCCTTGACTTTGCCCACTGCTAAACCCTTGAGTATTCTGATTACCGCTATTCCCATATCTGAAGTTAGGGTGATCTCTCCAACCAGGATTGTATGTATTGGAGTAAGGGTCCCTTTGTTGGTATTGCCCAGGCCGTGCTTGATACATTGCATTCACATCTTCATATTGACCAGGGCAGTCTGCTGATATGTGCATAGGGGAATCGCAGAATGTACAACTAGCGCCTACCATAGCTAGCTGTTGAGTGGGTGATCTTGGAGATTGGATGCTCAGTCCATCCACCCTCTTGGTTAGTGCAGACAGTTCATGTACCACTTTCACCAACAATGGATCTCGATCTGCTGGAGATATCTCTTTTAGTGCTCGAGTATCCCTCGTGGTAATGTTCTGCCTACTCAAGGCGAGCTTCTTGATCAACTCCATTGCTTCATCAGGGGGCATGTCTTCTATGGACCCATTAGCAGCTGCATTGAGCATTTTTGCATCTTCATCAGTTAACCCATAGACAAAAGCTTGGACTAGGTGCTCCAGTGGCATTTGATGGTTTGGACATTTTGCTACCATATCCTGAACACGTGTCCAATATCCATAGAATGTTTCACCCTCTTCTTGCCTTGAAGATGCAATCTCTTTTCTTGCTGCGGCGACTTTGTTTGAAGGATAATATTTTTCAATAAAGTGCTTCTTCAAATTATCCCATGTTTGGTAAGCATCTGGGGTGTACCTTGGCAAACTCATATACCAAACCTTTGCTTTCCCTTCCAGAGTGAGATGGAAAACCTTCCACATGACTTCTTCAAGTTTAGCCCCCACGGGCTTCATCGTCATGCAATGCATGTGGAGAGAGCTTATATGTGTATACGGATTCTCACCTGGAAGACCATGAAATTTTGGAAGTGAGTGCACAAGAGAACCTTTAATTTCAAAATCAGTAGTAAAAGTAGGAGTAGCACCAACCAAAGATTCAAAATTATCATCAAATTGATTCAATTGTTTAATGGACTTTTTAGGTTGATCTACCACATTATTACCTCCTTCATTCCTTTCCCTATTGTCCATCCGATTATCCCCGTTATCCTCTTCGGCCATTTCTTCTATTGCTAGTTCTCTTTCCCTTTCTTGGTTAGCCTTAATTACTTCTTTTTTGAGATTTCTTATTTTCCTAAGAGTTCTTTCAATTTCTAAATCCAATGGAATTAGGTCTCCTCTAGAACTTCTTAGCATACACTAAACAACCAACAAAAAGGAAGAAAACACACAGAAAAACAGTAAAACAAATAAAACAGACCAGAAAACCAGAAACAAAGCAACACAGAATGAAAAACAGTGCAGTTCACTGCTTCACCCGCTGCCAGCGGGTAGGTTCATCCGCTGCCAGCGGGTAAGACAGAAACAGAAGCAATTCTGCACTGTTAAAGCAGAAAAACAGGGCAGATTCGAAAAAACAGCAAAAATCCAACTGAAAATGCTTCAAAATGACTATTCAAGCCTAAAAATAAATGCTAAATCAACTATAAACTACCTAGAAACAATAAACACAAATAAAAACACAATTAAATGCAATTAAACTAAGTAATTTCTTGCCAAAAGAAAATAGGACAGCTATGAAAAATTTAACAAAAACCAGCAAAAACACTTACTAAAAATCACAATAAGCCTAGAAACAAACACTAAAATGAAAAGACACAACTTAAAACACAAAACACAATAACAAAACACAATCTAACTATGTGATTCCCAAAGAAATCACGCGAAAACAACCCAATTTGTGAGAATCTAGCACAATTGCACAAAGAACCAAAATGGCTCCCCGGCAACGGCGCCAAATTGATGAAGCGCGGCCTTGTCGCGAGGCCGGCACCAATAAAATTAATACTAGAAAGTGCAGCTAGTGGCACAACCTAGGTCGATTCTCTCTCGCGGAGCCTATGGACTCGATGGACAAATATGCTTAATTAACACAAATGGGGTGTCTTTGAGGCAATTAAACAAACACTTGGTGTGCAATGAAACTAAATGGAATTAAATGCAACTAAATGAAACTAGAACTAACACTTTTTGGGGTTTTCAATATTTTTAAAGCTAAAGTAAATTGAGGTGAATGAAATGAGATGAATATGCTTTGTTGGAGAATGCTTTGGGCTATCCTTGCTATCAAAAAGTATGGAGTTAATCAATGAAGGCCATTTCCTAAAGTAGTTTAGTGACCACTAAACCTAGGTAATTTAATTAGAGGATGCAATTAGCCAACCGGACAATTAACAAGCCTAATCAAATACCATCAATGAAACAAATGAGGAATTTAACATAAACTAGAATTCAACTCAACAATTACCATTGTCATTAGAGTGACTTCCACAATGAATTAAAAATTACAATAAGATTCAACCAAATCCAATGTAATCAAAACCCACAATGGGAGAATCAAAATACAAATCACTAGTCTATTTAAATTCCTAATGTCCAACTACAACCTAGTTGAGTTCCACAACCATGGAGACACAATCAATACAAATTCATCAATATCAACAAGATAAACATGAATCCATAAAGAGAAGTAGTAGGAAAACAAGAAAAACTCCCTATTGGATGCCATAGCTCAAGCCCTAATCATCCTCCTCCAAAGCACAAGAAGTTTAGCCACTCATGGATGAGAGAAATGCTTCACCAAGCTCCTCCAACCCTTGCTTAGCCATGGATGATGATGGAGGTTGCTGGAATTTGGTTTGAATAGGTGTGGAGAGTGGAGAAGATGAAGGGAAAATGGTGAGTGTGGCTGGAAAATGTGGAGAGACTTGGGAGAGAGAGCTTAGGTGATGAATGAATGTAAAAATCGTGGGTATCCCTCTTAATTAGGTTAAGGGCCTCCAAAACCTCAGAATATACCCTCTAATCCGACCTAGTATGCTCCCCTTGTGGTAAAACATAGAAAAAGTGGGCCCACCATCCGTTTCAGCTCTTAAAATCGCGAGAAAGTCGTGCAGAACTAGTGTACCCGCTGGCAGCGGGTCATCTACCCGCTGGCAGCGGGTGGATTACTCGAAACGCACGTTTTGCTCTGAAACTGAAGTCCACCCGCTGGCAGCTTGCAAGGCTACCCGCTGGCAGCGGGTGGAACAGCAGAATAGGCCCAAAAATGCCTCTAAGCCTCAAATCTTGTACCGGCTTCGCTTTCCAGCTTCTTTCTCGACCTCTAGCACTTGAATCCTTGCTATTCCTCAAGCTAGTTGACCTACAAATCAACCAAAACAATTGTGAGGCCCTCAAGTTAATAAAACTAGAGAATTATCACAATTTATTCAATAAAAACATGGAATTAGCAAGATTGTGATTTAAGTCCTTAAGTGCCCTTGAATAACACTAAATCACGCATAATGACTCTTTAAACTCAACAAAAGCTTGTCAAATGCCAAAAGATACAAGGGTAAATATTGGTATTATCATGACTCTTAAGGACTGATTGTCATTAAACCTGAGATAAAAGACATGGGTGAAGCAGAGTATAAAATTGGAGTTAAGATCCAAAGAAATTGTTCAAAAGGGAATCTTGTCTCTTTCACAAGAGAATTGCGTCAACAAGATTCTTGAGCAATTTAAAGTGAAAGATTGCAAACTTGTGAGTACCCCTGTTGCTACTAGAATAGCCTTGAGTCCAAACATGTGTCCTAAAACTGAATCAGACAAAAGAAGATGGAAAGAGTTTCATATGCTAGTGTAGTTGGCAGTCTGAATTCCATATGCCACTGTAGTTGGCAGTATGATATACGCAATGATGTGTAGAAGACCAGATATTTGTTATGCAGTGGGACTGGTAAGCAGATGCCAGTCTAACCCCAGTGAAAAGAATTAGAAAGCTGTGAAAAAGGATCTTAAAGGGCACTTCCAATTATGTACTGTGATACGAAGGAAGTGGCCCGCGCCTTGTTGGGCACTCCAATACTGACTTAGTCGGAGATGAAGAAGAAAGAAGGTCATACCTTCTTGCTCAACAATGACACTATATGCTGGACGAGCATTTGGAACATGTGCATTGCCTTGCATGTAATAGAATTGAGTTTGTGACATGCATTGAGGTGGTACAAAAGACTTTATGGCTAGAGAGATTTATAGAACACTTGGAATTGGAAATGAGAGTACCAATATGGTGTTATTATACTGTGAAATTATTATAGCCATAGCATATACCAAAGATCCTAAGTATCACAATAAAACCAAGAATATTGGCATAAAATATAATGATAGAGATTATTTAGCACAAAAGGTTTTTGCTGTACAATACATTTCAACAAATGTATAACAACAAACCCCCTGATAAAGCCAATAGGTGAAAAGTTGTTAAAGAACATATGTAAGTCATTGACATGCATAAAGTGTAATATACAGATATTATAAAATGTGTTTTATAATTCTCGGTCATGACTTTATGTGTTTGTTTAGTAGTATACAATGTCTAGTATGTCGTACAGGTAGAAAGATTGTCTCTCTCACACGATTAACCGCCTTTGACACTCAGGTGGAGTGTGCAAAGATGAGACATTTGTGTTCACCAGTAAGCAGCCAAGAATGCTGATATGGTATAGAAGAAACACAAAATAATACGTCGCTTTGACTGACGTGTAGCTAGTCAAGATGAGATCCACATAAATAAACTTGGATTGAACATGGAATCCCACTTCCAAAGTACCTGTAGCCAGATAACAAACTCTTCAACATCGACGTCATAAATGAGACTAGAGTTGAAGAATTTGGGTTTAGATATTGAGAGTATCTATACTTAAGTCTGTACGATGTTAACGATAAGTATAAAAGACATACGCTCTTATAGTAAAAGAGTAACACCGTAGCATGTGTTTCATACCACATGTGCTGAGAGAACCGCAAAAAAGAAGCAAGTGAAAGATCCATGCTTCACTGCTATGTGAGTCCCAGGGAAGAATAATCTTCCCATTGACGTCCTTATGACTTTGACAATATCACGAAGATATGCTTCAGCGTCTGCTACTTTAGCATTTTTTCCTATGATAATGACTTATACGGTCTAAGGTATTATGCTAGGAAAGCTATTGATACATTTCTAAATGATATATGGGTGAAAGGAAGATTAACTGCAATATACATATCTATGTTAGTATCTGTGACTAGTCCCTTATGACATTGAGTGTAGTCATAAGTGTGGATACTGAACATACGAGAAAGGCAATCTGAGTCAAAACATTGACTCGAGAGGGATTAAATTTGCCATGTGAAAGTGTATATAGTTAAATATAGGACATTTGAGGTATAATTCTAATGTTCCAACTACACGAAGGAGAAGGTAACTTGTGCTTGTCCTGTAAAAGGGATTTCTAGTGCAAACACCTAAATGAAGACGTCATGCCCACGCGGTCATGGCAAAGCACTAAGTATGAAAATGAGGGAGACAAAGAGATTAAACCCACGACATCAAATCCACCAAGTGTGAGTGAAAGATGTAGGAAAATGGGTCGGTCCACCCTTGGTTGATTATACCCAAGCCCATTTGAATTTGGGGCTTTAGTGTAAATACCCTAAACTAGTGAGTTTATGGAGTGTAAAATTTGCATTTATTTAAATTAAAAGGTGGGAACAGTGATTAGCGTATATATCAAAAGATGGGTATATGCATGCAAACTGATTCATTCTCTTTTTTAACAATGAGAAAACCACTATGCAACTCTTCTTGTCTCTCTTCTCTTTTCTTCCCATAATAATGTGCATTTGTTGTGTATCATGATCCGAGTCCATCACTGTGACCGGATCGAGCGTGGCTACTTGAATCCGACATCTAAGTATGCCCGAAACCTATCACCTTCATATGTGGCCTTTGCTGTGGGCCCAAATCTTGGATTTTGGGAATTTGTTAAAGTGAGCTCTTTGGACCTCTCTATTGAGGGTATCTCCTTCACTGATTACCTGAAATTCAAAGAAATGATATATGGGAAAAAGTGGTATGTTCCTTTTCCTTTTTCTTTTTTTAGAGTCAGTAATATTATATATATATATATATATATATATATATATATATATATATATATAATATTCACCCAAAGTAAAAGACTAAAAATGGCATGAATGAAATGAATTAAGTTCCTACATTGTACAAGTTAGTGTGTCAAATAAAATCTTACATTGTCTAAAACAAAAGAGACTCAGATATATGTATTTGTTAATTTATAATAATAAGTGGGAGATTGTTGGACTATTAATATTATTATTATTATAAATTAAACAAATATTTTTAATATTATATTATAAACAAAATGTTTATTATATATATATAATGCAGAACAGTATGATGGGGAAACGAAGGGGTAAATGAAGTAGGGAAAGTATGATGAATGTGCAAAACATAATTAAAATGCCATGCAATGCATAACAGTAAAATAAATTGCAGTAGATAAAATGCTTAATATAAATAGGGACCTATACCGGCGGTAGCCCGCATTGGTATAAGTATGGGAGAGGGAATGAAAGAAAGGAAAATAAAATGAAGAAACTTGTATTGGATTGGAAAAGATTTCAAGAGAGAACTTACAAAAGGACCTCAGAACTCTCTCTTACTCTTTCTCACTCTAAGAGAACCTGCTTCCTACTAAAGGCTTAGGGCCTTTTTATAGAAAACTAGGGTAACAAAGAGACAAAATTGCTACATGGAAATCTAAATTATTGGTGTAACATGATAAGGGAATCTTGTCAGGTGAACAGTGACTCCTAGCAGTTGCACAGTACAATTGCTGTATGGTGCTCAGGAAAATTCTGACAAAGAGTAGTGCTTGGTCATAATTGTCTGACAGGGATTGGAGAGTGTAATTATTCATCCTCATCAAGATTGATCCCGTAGCAATCATCTTCATTGCTTTGCAAGGAGCCTGAAGAGGTTGCGGAGGGGCTTCCAGGGGTTGAAGAAGAATCATACTTGGATTGAAGGAGTTGAAGGATTTGGTTCAGTTGTTTGGCCAGCTCTTCTTTATTTGAGGAAGAGGCTAAGCAAGATTGGATCCTTGATTTTTGATTCAAAAAGAGACACGTGTCTCTGTCTTCAGCCAGGAGGAACTTGGGGTTTTGGGATGTCTAGATGCATTTTTAGGCACGAGCATGTCATATGCATATGAATTGCATATAATTTGAGATGTTAACCACATGAGCGCATTCGTTAGGAAACCACGACTCGTCCGGAGCGGGAGTTACTCCAGGACAAGCGCAAGGAAGCCGTCCAGGTGAGGGGTTTCCCATCCTTGCCCTACAGGGTTGATTGAGGATGTGGATATGTGGTTTTCCTACTTGCTTATTTGTAAGAATTATTTAGTGGTTAACATGCTATTGTTGTTCCTAAACTGTTATATATGAAAGTACTTGTATATGTGTGGTTGATTACAGGAAAAGAGGTACTAGAGGGTATTCATGTGATGACATGAGATACACCGAACAATACAAGCAAGGGGGTAAGTTCTTGATTGAGTCCTAGGTTTGGTTTACCCTATTAACTAGAAACTCATTAAAGAAATCGGATAGAATTTGTTAGTAAACGTCGATGTTTTATGGTAATTGAACTTAGGGAAGACCTTAGAGCTAGTTTATGATCTAACCAAGGGTTTGGGTACAATATGAGGATTAATAAGGTCTCATAATTGATTAGTGAGTCGTAGGGATGTTCACACTAGCTAGGTAAAGTCAGTTTAGGATAGTAAGGGGTAGATAGAGTCAGGATCCCAGCTGAAAGCTTGGGAAGAGAAACAAGTTAAAAGAAATTGCCCGTTGAGGCCATTGCCCTAGCCTGGCACTAGGGTCAGTTAAAGATTAAAAGATTTGCCCGTTGAGGTCATTGCCCTAGCCTGACACTAGGGTCAGTTAAAGATTAATAGATTTGCCCGTTGAGGCCATTGCCCTAGCCTGGCACCAAGGTCAGTTAAAGATTAAAAGAAATTGCCCGTTGAGGCCATTGCCCTAGCCTGGTACTAGGGTCAGTTAAAGATTTAAAAGATTTGCCCGTTGAGGCCATTGTCCATTGTGAGATACATGGACCAGTTGAGTGATTTATAGTTTTCAGATGATATATTAAAAGTGATTGCTTGTTTATGAGAAGCATGATAGAGGAGCATGATTCGTAGGTTTATATTTGATTTTGTGTTATATTAATATTGTCTGATCGTAATATAACATTTGATAAATTGGATTTTCGTGCGCATGTGATTGTGGGTGTTTCCCTTTCCCTAGCTGTAGTGGTACCCGCCGCTACGCCGAGGATGGGAAGCTTCTCACTGAGTCTGTTTGACTCACTCCCTCTGCTTCAATGTTTCAGATACAAGTATTGGGCAGGCATCGACGTCCGGACAGTGATATGGACATCAGACCATCCTTAACGCACTAGTTCGCGTGGGTGGACACCTTTTTGTTATTTTGACTCTTTTGGTTGTACATATTATAAGTTGTAAGGGTTGTGTATATATATTTACAGCTTTCGATATGTACCTACTCTAGACATGTTAGCTTCACATGTACTTAAAGACAGGGTCCAGTTTGGGGATAAACTAGGACATACGTATGAGTATATAAACTACTGCATGTGAATAGGATATATCGTACTTATTGAGTCGTGCGATCAATATGATATGGATATATATATTACGTGTGGTTGCTGCATGTGAATAGGATAGATCGTACGTATTGGGGCACTTCGGGGCATTCCATTGGGGCACTTCGGGGCATTCCATTGAATCATGCGAGCAGTTCAAGAATTACGTGTTGTCCTTGTTGGATGCTGGGCAGATCAGTCCACAATGGCCCGTTATTAAGAAAGAGTAAGTCAAGGGGACCCCAAGAGCTGAGGACACGAAGAAATGGGACCCAAAAAGGGATGATCAAAAGCTTAAGGAGAAGAACCTGGAGTTAGAGGAGAAGAACTTAGAGTTAAGGGGGGAGAACCTTCAACTGAAGGAAGAAAACCTGGGCTTAAGAGGGGAATGACAGAGGCTAAAGGATGAAATGACTAGGATGGAAAGAAGGGAGCTAGAGCTCCGCAAGGAGAATGAAATATACCGCCTCCAGCTTGCAGGAAAACAATCTTATATGAAGAATTTGATGGTTGAATTAAAGGCTTTAGGAGACCAAGTTACAAGCCGACAACTCGCGACATATGGGAAAGCTTAAATCGAGGACAAACTAGACAACTCGAAAGCAAAAGGAAAATTAAAAAATGGAGGATCCTCTGTGGCAACCAATATGGTTTAGGCCCCACTATCTTACTTTCATCGTCAGTAAAGTTAGGAAGTTTTCTTCAAAGAATTTCGTTGTAATAAAGAGAACTTTATGTACTGCAATTTGAATATCAATGGAATGAAGTCATTTTCAGTTCCAAATGTTGTCTCATATGTTAGAAGCTTCTGTTACGTTCCAATGAGCTAATCAACATTTAATCAAAAAAAATTTCAGTAAGAAAAGGGCCATTATAACGATGCTAGCGTGAGAAGCCTTTGTTTCTTTAACCTAGTCATCAACCTTGGTTTCTCCGTATGACCTTTTGTTTACTCAGGGAAGTCATTTTGTCACGGGCTAAACCCAAGCAAGTTGGAAAAGCAGGAAAAATAATGTTTTGCATAATCTTTTAGATATACTAAATCCAAGTAAGTTGGAAAAGCAAGGAACATATGTTTTGCGTGATTTCTACACATGCTAAACCCAAGCAAGTTGGAAAAGCAGGAAACATATGTTTTTCACGGTTTTCACATCTGCTAAACCCAAGTAAGTTGGAACAGCAGGAAAATCCTTTTAAACCTGCTAAACCAAGTAAGTTGGAACAACAGGAAATGCATGTTTTGCATAAATCCTTTTATCAGCTGCTAAACCCAAGCAAGTTGGAACAACATGTACATTTTTAATCACCTGTGATGCTCAGGCATACTGGGAAATAGGAAAAGCTTTTGAATCACCTGTGATACCCAAGCATACTGGGAAGCAGGTCAGGCATACTGGGAAGCAGAAAAAGCTTTCTAAATACCTGTGCCACCCATGTATACTGGGAAGCTTTTAATCACCTGTGATGCCCAAGCTTATTGGGAAGCATGAAAATCTTTTTAATCACCTGTGATACCCAAGCATATTGGGAAGCAGGAAAAACTTTCTAATCACCTGTGCCACCCAGGCATACTGGGAAGCAGGAAAATTTTTAATCACCTATGATGCTCAGGCATACTGGGAACTAGGAAAAGCTTTCTAATCACCTGTGCCACCCAGGCATACTAGGAGGCAGGAACATTTTTAATCACCTGTGATGACCTGGCATACTGGAAAGCAGGAAAAGCTTTTTAATCGCCTGTGATACCCAAGCATACTGGTAAGCAGGAAAAGTTTTCTAATCACCTGTGAAGTCCAGGCAAGCTGGGAAGCAGGGGAAATCTTTTTAATTACCTTTGAAGTCCAAGCAATCTGGGATGCAAGGGAAATCTTTTTAATCACCTGTGAAGTCCAAGCAAATTGAGAATCATGGGATCTTGTTAATTACCTGTGAAGTCCAAGCAAGTTGGGAAGCAGGGGATCTTTTTAATCACCTATGAAGTCCAAGCAAGTTGGGAAGCAGGGGAAATCTTTTTAATTACCTATGAAGTCCAGGCAAGCAAGGATGCATGGGAAATCTTTTTAATCACCAGTGAAGTCTAGGCAAGCTAGGAAGCAGGGGAATCTTTTTAATCACCTATGAAGTCTAGGCAAGCTGGGAAGACAAGAAGTTTTTCACCTGGACAATCAAACAATCAATATTAATAAAACACGCTAGGATAATCTGCTTATATAAGGCTCAAAATAGGGTAATAGGGGTATGCATTTGCACATATATATATATATATATATGCTTGTTTTGGGCATTGGGTACAAGAAACGAATGCCTCAATCTTCCCAGGTCCTTGTGTGCTACTACAACCTCAATTAAAACCAACTGCAAGTTCTAGAAGAAAACAAGTTAAGCAGTCAAAACACTAAATAGATGTATATGTGTAGATCAGTGTTTGGGCTTATCCTTCCAACAGGGTTAGGTCACTCATATTGGTCTTTCAATAATCTTTCCAACTCCCTCAGACATGTGTTAACCCGCTCAAGCAAACAAGAATATCTTATATGGTATAAGAAAATTTCTAATTGGGTTAACGCCCTTAAAGCTTTACTAAATCAAAAACTTTCTAGTTCTAAATTTTCTAAGTTCAGTTTGGAAAGCCTAAGTGAGGTTTGTTGATTTTCGAAAAATATATTTTAAGAAAAGCATATTAGTTAATTTTTAAAAATTTTCTAACTGCTACATGCTAAGTTTGATTCCTAATATATTAATATATTTTTTGAAAAATTTTAAAATTCGCCCAATTATTCGAAATTAAATAATTATCAGGACCCTGAAGTCTTTAAATTTCTTGAAGGAGTAATCCCCCGCCCCCTAACACTTAAAACAAGCATTGTCCTCAATGTTTCAAGGACAAGAAGTTTTAAGACGGAAGGGTACTTAGCAAGAAAAATTCAGTATAAAAATTATTATTATTTTAGAGAGAGAAATAATGCAGCGTTAAATGATGATGGCTCAGTCATAGGGTTTAGAAATTCAAAATAAAAAATAAAACCGATAAAAGGAAAATAAACAAAATTATCAAGTTGCGAAACTTTTAAACAAAATTTATTTGCTAAGTTAATTCTCCCCCCCCCCCCCTCAACACTTATTTGACAATTAATATTTTACACACAGCAGACCGGGTAATTGGGGCAAGAAATACTTTCCTTGCCCCTCAAGGAGGTTTATGAGACTCCTTGTCTAGCTCAAGGAGGTATTGTTGGAGGTGTATGGCTTTGTTATGAGCTTCGTCCCTTCTTATTTGGAAAAATGTTGTTATCTTTTCAAGTAGCTCCTCCTTTTTTGGTTTATTTTTCTTGAGTATTCGGGCGATCAATTCAATTGGGGTGGTTACTCCTGTCTTTTCTGTGCCTACCTCAGTTGAGTTCCCCGACCCTTTATCTGGTGGTTTTTCCTTTTGCTCTTAGGGTGGCGTGCCACAATCATTTGCTTTGGGTACCTCATTTCTAGAAATGTTAGTTGTGCCCTCATTGGCCAAATTGGAAGTTATATTATTCAGAGGGGTAGAAGTAAGATTGATATTGGTGGTATTTTCTATCATTTTGACTTCGCAGTTTTTAAATGATTGTGTCATTCCCTCGTATAGTTTGAAATCAATTTTATCTTCTCCAACGTCCATAGAGATCGTACCTTCTTTCATGCCAATGGTTGTGTTGGTAGTCATGAGGAAGGGGCGTCCCAAAATCAAGGTGGAGTCTCGGGGTGATGACTCAATATCTAAGACGCAGAAGTCTGCAGGGATCCAGAGCCCTTTAAATTGTTCTAATAAGTCCTCTATTAGTCCTTCAGGGTGGATTAGAGATTTATTAGTGAGCTGCAATACAACCGAAGTTCGTTATAGGGTTTTGACGCCTAATGCTTGATATATGGTTTTGGGCATCACGTTTATTGCAGCTCCTAAGTCAAGTAGTTCCTGTTTGATTGGCACTTTTCCAATCATACAGGGTATTATGAAGGATCCTGGATCTCGGCACTTCTCTGGTATGCTAGGTTTGAAGAGAGCAGATACATTTAATTTGAACTTACTGGCACCTTTATACTAGGCTTAAATTTTCTTTTGTTTGTGCAGATTTCTTTAAGAATCTTAGCATACTTAGGTACCTTCCTAATTAATTCAATCAAGGGCATATTTACTTCTACTTTTTCTAGGAGCTCAAGGATTTCCTCATCCTTTTTGAAATTATTGTTAGTCTTTTTATCATGCATACAAAAGGAACGAGGGAAGGGTAGTTTTTTGATATTAACCTCTCTATCTCTAGGGGTTTTGTCTTTTTCCTTGCCCTTTTTCTCTTCCTGGAAGAGGATTTTCATTTTCTTTAGTAGTTCTTTTTCTTTTCCGCTCTCACTTTCTACTCCTAGGAAGGAAGTTGTTTCGAAATCATCATTGTCCTCTTCCTTTTGAGTGATAGGCATTGTTAGTCCCTCATAGCCTTTGCCACTTTGCAAGGTGATGGTGTTCACGACTTTGGGGTTTATTACAGTGTTGGAGAGGATAGTTCCTACAATTTGTGCCTGATGTTCACTCATGTTGTTAGATAACTCTTTTACAAATTCAGCTATGTTGTCGCTCTTAGTGTTTGAGGCGTTCACCTTTGATGCTAAGTCATTGAATTTAGCGTCGAATTGGGTGACAATTGCCTATAATTAGGACTTGGTTATGTTACGCTCTTGGACTATTTGTTCTCGGAATTCTAAAATTCCATTTTCTATTATTTTCCCGAGTTCTTTTACTTCAGAACCTAGGCTCCCTTGTTAAGTGTTTGCTAGGGTGGTGGGGTTGGCTTTTACTAATTGGTTAGGGGATCTCTTTGGAAGTTTCCTACCCTATTTCCTTGGTTGGTTTGCCCAGGGTCCCTCCACATAAAATTTGGATGGTCTCGCCATCCAGGCTTGTGTGGGCAGTCGTTGGCTATGTGCATCATTGATTCATAAACGCTGCAGCTTGCGACTACTAGAGCTAGATGCTCTGTTTGCTGATGTGGGCCTTGTAAGGCGGCCTTGACCGCTTGGGTCAATTCAGCTATGTCCCTAGTAATTTGCGCTATTGTAGGATTTGGGTTATGCCTTAATTCTTTCACTAGATGCACGTCGTTGGGGGATCTTCTCTTTTTAGTCAACGCACATTTTTTAATTAGGTCCCAGGCCTTGGCAAGGGTGAGGTCTTCTAGTGCACAGTTAGCTGCAGCCACTAACATGTTAGAGTCCGCAGGGTTTAGGCCATCTATAAAGCTATTTACCAATTAGGCTAGGGGGAGAAAATGATTGGGACATTTGGTCATTAAGTTCTGAAGGCGGACCTAATAATCATAGTAATATTCATCTCTCTCTTGCTTAATAGAAGTGATTTCTTTCCTAGTGGCTGAAACCTTATTAGATGGGAAGTTCTTTTCGAGAAAAGCACTTCGGAGGGTCCCAAGAGAGTAAGGCTTTAGGGGATTGAGTTGGTAAGTGTAAGAACCACTCCATAGCCTTCCCTTTTAGTGTGATTCGGAACACCTTACACATGACATCCTCCACCTTAGTGACTAAGGGTTTAAGTGTTGTGCAGTGCATGTGTAGAATCTTTAAGTGCACATAGGGATTATCACCTGCCAATCCATGAAATTTTAGTAGGGAATTCAGCAGTGATCCCTTTAGTTCAAAGTCATTCTCAAAAACCTGGACTAGATTTTGAGACATGTCATAGGAGGAGTCATCTTTATTTAGGTCTTTAAGGGTGACCCTTTCGTCAACAATTCCATCCCCGTGATCACCCATGGTTATGGCGGTGATTTCTTGCCTTCTTTTCTCTCTCCTAAGTTTAGTTAAGGTTTGCTCGATCTCTGGGTCTAAGGGAAACAAGTCTCCTTTAGATATCCAAGTCATAAACTAGAGAATGGCCCCTTTGTGTTGCCACACTCATTGTGGCGAGCAGAGACTAGAAAAATAACAAAATTCAAAAAATAAAGAAAAAGAAGGAAAGTGGGGAGAAGAGTAGGAGGGAGAAGATAAAAGAATTGAAAAGGAAATTCAAATAAAAACAAACACCTATTTGTTGGAGATGTAGCCGATCTTCAATTCAATCCGATGATTCCCTGGCAACGGCGCCAACGAGTGTGGCTTCAACGGCACCAACCTCAATTCGCAACTTCGAATTGAGTTTTCAACCGGTCGTCAAGGTTGTGATCAAATAAAAACCTTGAGCAGCACAGAGTGCAACCGAAGGGTCGAATCTCTCGCGGAATCTTCGTATGAACTTGTAATTGGTTAGTATCTCAAAGCAAGTAGGAATTTGCATAATGAGTTGGGAGTCGATAAATGTCAAATATTATAAAATAGGATCCCAAGAAGAATAGAGCGTATCAATCATAGCCAATCAGAAGATATTCACGTATGATTAATTCATTCGAAATTTATCCTATTCTTGAAATTTATGCATTACGAAAGCCTATCTAAATATTCATGTTATCCCCAATCGAGAACATCAATAACATGCATAAAGAGATTCTATGATATTATTAAACAAACTAATGTCCGACCGGGTCCATCAATTTAATATAATATTATCGCAATTAGAGATACAAGCAATTAAGAACCTGAAAAATATAATTGTATTGAATTTCGGAAGCCTGAAAACTTAAGTACCCTTTCGTATAAATCAAACATTTACTAATTCGTTATGAGGAATCTATCATATGGATACACGTTCGTTCATGGTTGAATGTAGTAAGATTAATGACATACAAAACATAGCAAATACAATCATAGACTCAGAGAGGATAAATACAAAAGCATAATGAAATTAACAAACCCTAATGAAGAGCCATCGGCTCATGCCTACGCTAGTTCTTCTTGGAAGCCCAAGAGGAACTTAGCCGCTCACATTCTCTCTACCTAATCTATAATATATGAGAATCACTTAGTCAATTCTGAATGGTCTTGAATGCCTTCGCGAGACGTCTATTTATATTGCTCCCGAGACCTCCAATCTGAGTAAGAATAGGATGAAAATAAGTATTAATTGGTATGAGATTTAATATTTAAATTCAAACCAATTTAAAACCATCTCCAACTCCTTATTTATCTATAAGTCCTTTAAAATTCATCACTGGTAACTTATCCACATTAGCATGCCTTGTCTCGCTGCAACGAGCTATGCATCCCTGCTTGCTGTGGCGAGCTGTTGTGCTCGCCATGGCAAGAGCTCTACTTCTTTCTTGCTTTGTTCTTTTTTTGGGCCTTGCTACTAGCCATTGCTTTGGTTCTAGCTCTTGTACTTGGAGTATATCTTCCCCTTGATCCCTGTTAAGTCTGTAGCACCCAACAAAAATCAAACACACATTTCCAATATTCCACGGATTTTGCGGATAATCAAGAATATCTATAAATAGTGCATTTTATGGGCATTTTATCACCTTTTTTTGCTTTACTCCTTATGTCAAATTGTTCAACCTTTTTGGTGCAAAATCATATGTTCTTATCTATAATTTATGTTATTTAGCACACTAAAGTTCGGTTGATTTTGGGTGCGATCAGTATACCAGCCTGTGAGTTGTGACTTTTGATAGTGGCCTGCATGCATACTTTTTGTATAATGGCCTGCGTGCCTTACTTACTACTAGCTATAGCCTGCGTGCCAACAGTGATATGTATATATATGACATACTCTGACATGTATGATTTAATTCCGCAATTAAATCAGCAAAAGACAGTTAAGAAACTAGGACGTCACATTCTTGCATAGTTTTGCTAAATTTTGGATGATGACTAAGTATTTTAGATCATGTTTTGAAGGTTATCCAAGTAATCATTGATGTGTTGTTGTGGTTGCAGGCTTACAAGGTGAGGGAAAACGAACATCTGAGTGGTTTGAAAGCTAGTTAAGCAATTGGAAGCAAAGAGGATCGAGTTTGGCATGTTTTGAAGCAAGTTCGTGCACCTTGGACAGAGGGATGGCGCTATAGCACCACCCCACGACGCTAAAGCACCATATCAACATAATTGTGTAGTATAAACAGAGCCATGGTGCTATAACGTCATGGGAGAATTCAAGTAGCAGAAGCATGATGCTATAGCACCTGTCGGAGGGCAAAATGCGAAAACACAAAATTTGAGCTATTTAGTGATTTTCAAGTTAGATACGAGCATTTTGAGCCGTTTTCAAGTTCTAGGGCAGGGAGACAACAAAAGTTGAAGAGAAAACACATCTTTGGAGGCCGTTTGGTGAATCAGAGCAAGGGAAGGAGCGGATTCAAGGCTCAACACTATAGATTTCATCTTCTTCTCTTTTCTCTTGTTTATTCAATGTTTCTCTTTAGATTTTTTGTTGTATTGCTGAATATGCTAGGCTAGACTCTTTCCATCATAGGGTTATGGTTCCCTAATATGAGTTATATTATTGTTGGATGATTTATACAATTAATTTGATATATTCGATGTTTATTTAGTTTTGTGCTTAAACCCTAATTGCATGATCACTTTTTAGGGTAATTTAGAGGATTTAGGTGACCTTGAAAGAGGCGCTTAGGTTTAGTCCAGGGAACTAAATCCAGTTAGATTTAGGTTAATTACTCGGATAATTACTAGATTTGCTCAGGGGATAGACATGTACCTGAGAGTCTAACAGAGTTAGAAATTAGCTTGCTTAAATGAATGCAACTCCTTATTTTGATTTTCTGCATAGACATATGGGAAGACGAATATTGAGTTAGGGATTGTATTGGATTGACAAACCATACAATGAATATATGATGATAACTCTATGAAAATAGTTATATAGGGTGATTTGTGAGTCTTTTTGGGAGTAGTGTTGATCATTGGGTGTTAATTTGGTGTGATTGTAGGTACTTTTATACTTTGGGATGTCAAGTTAAGCATTTAGCAAACATTAAGAGGAAGTTGATTGTTTTTGGGTGATTAAGTTTCTTGCATTTTTAGCTATCTAATGACTGATTAAAAGTTGCGTTTGTGGCATTGAAGAGCACCATAGCAAAGTGGAATCAATGGGATCAAAGAAGGAACCAATGGAATAAAGAAAGGCTGATATTTAGAGTGGAAGAGCAAGGGAATGGCACTATAACGCCATTAAACGTCGCTATAGCGTCGCAGAAGAAAAAATGGAGCTGAACTACAGAACCACGACGTTGTGGTACATCACTATAGCACCGTTGATCGCTCACAAAACTTGAATTCGAATTACTTCGAATCAAGGTTTCAACCGGTCGTCACGGTTGTGATCAAATAAAAACCTCAGGTAGCACATGGTGTAACCCAAGGGTCGAATCTCTCGCGGAATCTTCGCCTTGTTCCTACAATTGGTTAGCATCTCAAGCAAGCAGGTATTCGCAGAATAAGTAGGGAGTCGATGGTTTAAATGGTCAAAGATAATATGAAGCAGGATCCCAAGAAGAATAGAACCAGGCAATCATGACCAATCTAAAGTTATCCAGGTTTAATTAATTCATTCTAAAATTCATCCTATTCATGATAGTCATGCATTACGAAAGCTATCTAATGATAATGTTATCCCCGACCGAGAACAAGAATAACATGTATCTAAAGATTTTATGATATACTTAATGATCAACTGCCTAACTAAGAACAATTAATTCAAACAAATATAATCGCAATTAGAAGATGCATACGATCAAGAATCCAATAAATAAATATGTATTCGAATCTCAAGAACTAGAAACTCCAAGTGCTCTATCACATAATCAATTATTACCGGCCCGATATGAAGGATCTGGTATACTAAGTACATGCCCATTCATGGAAGAATCTAATAAACTAATGATATGTGATCAAGAAGCAAAATATAGTTTATAGATAAAAAAGGATGAAATACAAAAGACGAATAAATTAACAAACCCTAATGAAGAACTTAGCCACTCATATTCTCTCTACACTCTAAACTATATAATATGTGGGAATCACTTAATGCCTTTTCAACCTTGTGAGACGCCTATTTTATTGATGCGGACCTTCTAGTTTGAGTAGGAATAGGATGGAGATAACTATTAATTGGTATGAGATTTAATATTTGAATTTAAACCAATTTAAAAGCATCTCCAACTCATTAGATGACTGAGATCCTTATTAAATTTGCTCATAAGGTTGTTGTCCATGTCATCAGCCCTGTCAGCCTCTGTACTCGCTGTGGCTAGCATTTTTGGTCGCCACAACGAATGGTGGGGAGCTCATTGTGGCAATTTGTTTTGCTCACTGTAGTGAGTAGTCTTCTGCTTGCTGTGGCAAGTGGAATTGCTTGGTGCAGAGAGTGCTCCATTCCTTCCTTGATTTTCTCTCTTTCTAGGCCTTGCCACTAGTAGTCTTCCCTTTGATCCTTGTTAAGCCTACAGTACTCAACAAACATCAAACATCAAAGACACCAATCCAATATTCCATGGGTTTTGCGGATAATCAAGAATATCAATAAATAGTGCATTTTATAGGCATTTTATCACATTCTTGGTTTTACTTCTTATGTCAAAATATTCAACTTTTTTGGTGTAAAATCACATGTTTTTATCTATAATTTGTGCTATTTAACACCCTAAAGTTAGGTTGATTTTGGGTGAGATCAACCATGTTACTGTCTGGACTTAAAAGAACAGCGCTATAGCGCCGTTAATCAGCAGTATAGCGCCATATCGTAGGTCAATTACGGAATTTCACGTTTTCACTGATTAATAAGGGATTACCTGCACGAAAGTCATACATTCGAAGCCATGAGAAAAGCTTGGAGTGGGAGCTATGCTAGGGTTCGAGATATACAAGTTCTTGGAGCGATTTTCATGCTCCAAGGGCAAGCAAGGAGTTGATTTAGGCTTTGGAAATGAAGTTTTCTTCTTCTCCTTGTTTCCTCATTGTGATTTTTCTGATGTATCATTCTAGGGTTGTGTTTATATTGATGACAATGCTAAGCTAGGCTTTTCTAACTTAGGGTTATTGTTCCCTAGCATGAATATTATGATTGTTTGACGATTTTTGCAGTCGAATTCAATATATGTGGTATTTATTCAGCTTATGCTTAAACTCTACTTGTTTGGCCAATACTTAGGGTAATTTGGAGGATTTGGGTGACCTTGAAAGAGGCATCTAGATTTAGTCCTAGAATTGAATATCGTTAGACCTAAGTTGATTAATCGGATAATTGCTTAGATTTGCCGGAAGGATAAACATATACTGGAGGGCCTAACGGAGTCAATATTAGCTTGATTGAATGATTGCAACTCTATATATTGATTTTCTAGATAGACATATGAGAAGATTGATATTGAGTTCGGGCTTGTATAGGATCGACAGACCATACAACGATAATAAGGGCTAAGACTAATATCAATATATTGAATTTAATTATAAAAAAAAAACCAAACATTATAATTAAAGCGTTAGGCATAACCATAACCTTGGGAACTCCTTGATATTGATCACACTCATTCTCACTTGCTTTTATTCAATTTGCTTGCATTGTTTATTTTAAAGATAATCACTTAGTCACCTCATTGCTTGACTTAGGTGGTTGTGTGAATTGTGCTTGTATTCGATTTAGTCTTTCCACTAAAATTCCTATAGACGATATCTAGTTTTCATTAACTATATTACTTGTTGACGGTGTACACTTGCACCGGTTAATTTGACAATCAACTTAGGACTAAGAATAACTTTAATGTACTGAGATTAATTGTTAAAAGGAACCCTACAACATAGATGAAGTACTAGGATAGACCATAACCTTAGGAACTCTTTAATCTTGATCACACTCATTATCACTTCATTCACTTGAGTTTAATTATTTTCTTTATGCGGTATTTATTAAAAAGAATCATTCAATCCCTTTTTTTGTGATTGTGCAAATTGCACTTGTACTTAGTTTAGGCTTTCTACTAGAGTTCCTGAGGACGATATTTGATTTTCACTAACTATATTACTTGTTAACAGTGTACACTTGCACCGTTCACTTTGACTCCAATAGGAAAGTAAACGTATCTTTTGTTTTTGTTTTTTAATTTTATTTAGTTATTTAATTGTGATACTTTACGTAACTGTCGTTTTTGGTTCAGATAATTCTAATTTGCAAATAAGGACCGCAAGGGGTCTTAACCTTGGGAGACTTGTCCTTAGGTGGGAACCTAGGTGCCTACGTACCCTTGGAAAGGGATCAAAGTCCACGTAGTTCATCATGATAACGTCTATAAGAGCCGTTAGGCAAGATAGTTACCTGTAAGGGGCAGTGTGCGGCTAAGACGTGTATAAGATACTCCGGACGGGCGAGCCACTCGTAGGAGGTTGCCTTAACTTATGAGAGAGAAAGGGTCTCTTAGAGCTGTCTCGGAGCTCTGTTGGAGGGGATCTCCGGGACGGAGATGTGTCTGTTGATGATTTGAGCTTGGTGGTGCCGTGGGCTAAGCTCTGGAGTTGACAGGGAGAGGTATTGTATGAGGGAGCTAAGTCTAGCTTTAGTGTAGTCAGAGTCTGTGTTACTTGCTTCTTGTTCTGATGTCATGAGTCCCCCGGGTGAGGGCCTTTTATACCAACTGTGGGGGAGAACGTGGTCGACCCATGTTCTTACTGGACGTGGGTTGTCTCACGATGCCTGGAAACTCTCCACGTCTCTTGGACAGGAGCCTAGGAGGGGAGACATGGGTACCGGCCACGCAAGATATAGATGAGTGGTGCCACGTGCCAATGGGGCAAGCTACCGTGGTGTTTCTGGAAGCTTAATGCCACGTGTCCCTAGGCAGAATATTCCGTAGTTACACTTTATTTGTATGGAACAATGAATCGTGATAGAGATGTGAAACAAAGGCTTTGAATCACCTAAACAAAAGCATAATAGGATAAAAGCTTAACCTAAATTAAACGGGGAGAACAAAAAAGAGAAGACCAATTAAATGGAGGCAAGTCATGAATAAATATAGAAGAAAACCAATGCAAGATAAAAATTGACGTCTCTTAAGTCTCACACAAACCACGGAGGAGAACGACTGAGATGTTGCAGAACCCTACCTCCTCACACCAAAATTAAAGCCATTACAATGCGGAAAGATAGAGAAAGCAAATAAGAATTAAGAACCCTAACTTGCATACCTTAGTCAAAGACGTTAGTGCCGCGATGGTTGTGCTCTTCTCAATCGATGAGTCTTCCTCTCTCACCAAAATGAAACAGGATATTTACAAAAGAGGGAAAATGAAAAAGAAGAAGTTTGTTTTGGCCCTGGTAGGAGGGAAAGTGAAAAAGAAAAGTGTTTTGGCGGAACAATAGGCAGGGAATCAATTAAAAAATTTAGGTTTTTAGGATCCATTTGTGGCGATTCAAAAGCGGTCAAAAAAGACAAAATATTATTAAAAATTGGTCAAAACCCCAAATTGGTCCTCTATGTTTCACTCAAGTTCATATTGGTCCTTTATGTTTCAAAAAATTTAAATTGGTCCTTTATGTTTGCAAGAAGTTCCAAATTGGTCCTCCCATCCAATTTCGTCTATTTTTTCCGTTAAGTGATGACATGGCCTGCTGAGGTGTCACATTCTCTCTCCTACTTGTTATATTTGCTGATGTGGCTTAAGTTACCCTAAAACCAGGGACAAAAATGAAACAAAATAATGTTTTACAAATGAAAAATATGATTTCTCCTTTCTCTTCTTCTTCTTCCTCAGTGAGATGTGCAGAAAAGAAAGAAAAGAGAATCCAAAATTTGTTGGTGAGGTGGAAGCATCCATTTTGGTTTTGGGTAGCAATTGATCTCTCTCTCCTTCCCTCTCTTTTTCTTCAGCAAATCCTTCTTCTTCCCTTCACTCTACCACCTCCTCTCTTCATACTCATTCCTCTGTTTCACCTTCTTCTTCCTAAAATGGAAGGCAGAGTTCACCCTTTTGCCAAACCCACCGCCACCGCCACCAATGGCGCCGCCGCCACCATAAACGGCAACGCCCCGACGAAACCCCATCTCTACAACCCCAATTCAAATTCACGAAGTACACAAAAGTAAAGAAATGCTATTTATGACCTTAACAATCCAAATTCCAAATAACATCTTCCTCCTCCCATTTCTTTTCTTGTTTTCTATTTCAATGACGATTATCCACCACAATAATAACATTCCAAATTTGTTTGCTAATTCTAACCAACAAAATAAAATCTTTTTTTTTATGTGCTTCAAAATTAAAACCTTCTTGAAGGAAAAAAGAAAAAAATGTGAGGGGGATACTTCTTGAAAAGGGGAGTGATTGATGTTTGTTGAAGCGAGGAGGATAAGTAATTAACTTATCATATCTTCGACTGTGCACTCTCCTGCTCTGTTTCTCTCTTCTATGTGTAATTACTCATTACATCATTTATATAACATTTTCTTCCTGCCATTTCATCTACCTCGTTTCTCTTTTTCTTTTTCTTCGTTTTTTAGTGATTTTTTGTTTTCCTATCTTGTGCGTTTAGCCTTTTAGAGATCTAGCTTTAGCAATACCCATTCTAAGTGTGAAAAGAGGAGGTGGTGGAGTGAAGGGAAGGAGAGAGAGATTGATTGCTACCCAAAAATTTTGGATTCTCTTTTCTTTCTTTTCTACACATCGCACCCAGGAAGAAGATGAGAAAGGAGAAATTACATTTTTCATTTGTAAACATTATGTTGTTTCATTTTAGTCCTTGGTTTTAGAATAACTTAAGCCACGTCAGTAAATATAACACGCAGGAGAGAGTGTGTGACACCTCAGCAGGCCACGTCATCACTTAACGGAAAAAATAGACGGAATTGGATAGAATGACTAATTTGGAACTTCTTGCAAACATAAAGAACCAATTTAAACTTTTTTGAAACATAAAGGGTCAATATGAAACTTAGGTGAAACATAGAGGACCAATTTAGAATTTTGACCTTAAAAATTTATAAAATAAAAGGTCCTTTGTGGAACTTTTAAAGTGCCAAATTTTTTTTAAAAGATATATAAATTAAAAATTTATTAAATTGAGTGCTTTTTGTGGCGTTTTAGAGTAGGGATGGCAATGGGTAGGGTCTGGATAGGATACTGTATTCCCCGTCCCCGGTCCCGGTAGTCAATATTTTTCCCATTCTCGGACCCATCCCCGGCCGGGTATGAAATTTGATACCCGTCCCCAGACCCATCGAATACTTAGATCCTTAGATCCGGCCCTGAGCCCGAAAGAATTTACTATTTTTTCTACAAAATTTGCTACTTTCATCACAAGTATTGAACACATTCATAAATTTAATTATTTCCAAATTTAAGAAAAACAAACTTCAAGCACACAATTTGATATGATATATAATATATTTTTATATAAAATATTTTTATATATATTATATCACTGGGTTCGGGGTGAATACACCATTACCCGTCCCCGGACCCGGACCCATTTTTTCAATACCCAGACCTGGATCCAACGGGTAAATTTTTTAGCTACCCGTTGGGTCCGGGTAAGATTGCCAAAATAAAAAAATAACCAAAAATTATAAATTGAAATTAATATGATTTGTAGTAAAAATTGAAAAAAAATTAAATTAAGTTCTCTTTGTGTCGTGATGATTTAGAGGCACCAGAAAATTACACAAAATTTATTATTTAATAATTCTTTAAGTTAAGGGAACTTTAATTGCCACTAAATTATACAGGACGCCACAAATATTCGTGACACCTATATAATCGTCGGGGATAGTGTTTATTATTAGCACTTATATTTAAGCGTCCGAAATTAAGGGCTTGTTTGATAACTATTTTTTAGAACAATTTTTTTTAAAAAAAACAATAAAACAAAAAATCTATTTGATAACCTTGTTTCTAATCTTTGTTTTTAAAAATAAAAAAACAAAACATAGTTTTAAAAACTAAAAAACAAGAACAAAAAAAAATATGTTTTGTACGCAATTTTTCTATTTTCATTAATGGCATTATTGTAATATATTTCATCTTCTTTAAACTCTATATCTTTTTGGCCCAAAAAAATATAATTTATTTCAATTAAGTCCCTGATAGATAGAAATAATAATTTTAGTTAAAATACAACATCTCAATTTAGTCCCTAATAGAAAAAAAATGACAATTGTAGTCCCTAAAGATATAATTTATCTCAATTTAGTCCCTAATAGATGGAAATGGCAAATTTAGTTCTAAAAACACAATTTGTCTCAATTTAGAGTCATGATAGATGAAAATAATAAATTTAGTCTTTAAAAAATAAAATTTATCTCAATTTAGTCCCTGAAAATCAATGTTTTGAAAACCAGACCGGACCGGTCGGTTCAACCGGTCGGACAAGGAACTTGTCATAAGTTCGATCCGGGAACCGGTCATATGTCCGTGCTTAACATAATTTTGATAAATGTGGTCCGATTTTGGTATGTTGCACCAAAATGTACGTACTACAAACAAAAACCTGACTCTATCTTGTTTGGGAGTTGGACAAATTTGAAACCCACGTGACTTGGCTTACTAAAATTTCACAGTGTCAATTTAAATAGCCCGAGCCTATTTGATACAACAAAAATTAATTTGTCATTTTCATCTATTATGAACTTGGCTTACTAAAATTTCACAGTGTCAATTCAAACTTAAAAAATTCATAAGATAATTTTTCATCTATAATAGTGTCGGGAAAATATATATAAATACAAAATTAATTTGTCATTCTCATCTATTATGAACTAAATTGAAATAAAATATATTTGTACAGACTAAATTTGTCATTTTCATCTATGAAGGACTAAATTGAGACAAATTATATTTTTTTAAGGATTAAATTGAGACAAATTGTATTTTTTTAGGGATTAAATTTATCATTTTTATCTATCAAGGACTAAATTGAACGATATAGTATTGGATGAAGTTGATTGTAAAGAAAATATGTTTTCAAAACTTGTTTTTTAGAATACTTTCATCAAACAATTTTTCATTTTTTTGTTTTTAAAACTGTTTTCAGAACAAATTAATCAAACAATTTTTTTTATTTTTGTTCTTCAAAACTTGTTTCCAAAAACAATTTTGAAAATTGTTTCTAAAAACACAAAACAAAAAAAATTATCAAACAAGCCCTAAGTATCACAAAATAACAAGTTTCTTGTAGTACTGTAAAAGCCTAAAAACTCAAAAACATTATAAAATGCAATTGATTAAGGCTCAAAGATGATAAAAACCTCAACAAAGTCAATGAAACATAAATAACTCTATTTCATAGAGTTATCGGTGTTAAAAAAAAAGTAAAAAAGAACATCTAATTAATAACACTAACAAAAACCATCATTTCAAGGTATTTTACATTTTTACCTCTTAATATTTATATCGTTTAATCAAATGTACTATCATTTGTCTATCCTTTTATGAACCTACAACAAATAACGATTCACATCCAGAGTGCTCTTATTGGACACCTACTAACATGGCACCATGGTATTCACAAGATTCACAAGGTGCGCATCTTCATCTTTGCATTTGGCACCATGGTACCTATTCATGCGTCGAGTCGGGTCGGACTTGGACTTAATCTCATAGGCTTTATATATATGGGCTTGGGCTTAAGCCCAAACCTATATATTTTAATACCTATTACAATAGGCCAAGTATTTATCCAAGTCCATGGGCTTAGCCCATTATTATACATAATTATAAATATATATATATATATATATATATATATATATATATATATATATATATATTACTTAAGATTTTGTTATCTTAGAACCAATGTTTTAAGAACCAGACCGGTCCAATCAGTAACCGATCAAGTGTCCGGTCTTGTTCGATGCAAAAATCTAATTTCTAGTCAGACCGGGTTGGACCGGTCCAAACCAGATGACTCAGTAAGAAACTAGGAACCGACCGGTTTTGAATGTTGATATGGACAAAAAAACTTTATTTTTTTTTTTACTTTTTTTAAATGGTTGGGCTTTATATTTTGAGTTACATTTGACTATATGCAAGGTATATCTTATAATTTTAAATCTTATATAATTATGAAATAATTAATATTAGAGGGTAAATAGTGTAAATGTTTTAATATTCTTATTTGAGTTTATTATTTTTTTTCACATATATAATTAAATCATATAAATTATTTATTATATTCATTAACAAAAATATAATATTTATAACATAGAAAATTAATTACATTTGCTCGTGTTTTACTTGCAATAAATCACATTAATTATAAACCGAAAATTAATAGCTTCAAACAAGAATTATACCTCAATCTCCATGATGATTAACTCGTACGCAATAACAACTTCGGCAGGAAACAAGGTAGAAAAATAGAGATGAATAAAAGAGGAGGAACAAAAGAGCCAGTTGTTGAACAAAAAAAGAATTAATTAAGGTTTAACTTTAGTTTTAATTTGTCAACAATTTTTATGTGTTGTGGACTTGATAATATTTGGCATAAAATATGGAATGGTGCATAAATGATTTTTAGCCCAAAGAATGATTAGGTCCAAGTCTGGAAAGGTAAAGAAATTTGGCCCATATGTTTTAAATTTAAAATCAGTGTCCTGGAGCCAAAAGAATTCTGCCTCCTACAAATGGAATCACGTGAGTGTGTAAGAAAAAGTGTACCTACCTCCCTTATTTTATACAAGTCAAATCTGGTAAAAAAGGTGGAGAAGGTGGGGTAGGTAGATGTCTTTTTTGCAAGCCTTGAGAAGACAAAAGCAAAGTAGACTTTTGTTCCATCAAGCAAAGGCATAAAGGAAAGAAAAGAGAAGATGTTACCCAAAATATTTATGCTTCTTCCATCGATCTTCCTTAGGAGTGGCAATGGGCGGGTACCTGCTCATTTTTTCACTATCCAAATCCGAATCCGCCCATTACACCCAATACCCAAACCCTAACCGAATCCGAAAAAAATTACATTTTCAATATCCGTATCCGAAACTACCCGATACCCGAAACTACCCGATATCCGAAATACCCGAAAAAATAACGGATATAGGATACTAAGTATCCATTGCCCAATATCCATCCACTAAATAAATTACTATAAAAAAGTTAAATTTTCTAAAAAATAAAGATAATTTTTATAAATTAAAATTAATAATACTAATTTTATTCATTGAACCATAAAATTTTATTTAATAAAATATATTTTATTTAATATTTAATATTATAATTTATAATATATATATATATATATTATTTTATATTTAAATATATATATAATTATTAATATATAAAAAATATTATATAAAAATGGATATCGGATATTGGATACCCTATCTGGCCATTCAATCGGACGGATATAGGGTATCCGATGCTAATATCTTAATTCGACCAATATCCGATGGGTATTTCAAATATCTGATATTCGAATACCCGATATCCGATGGATATCAGATATTTTTTTGGACGGGTACCCGCGGATACCTGTATCCATTGCCACCCCTAATCTTCCTCTGTCTCCATTGGGTCTAGAGTCGAAAAATCACAGAAGCAAAAGGCATGAGCTTGCCTCACTGAAAAGAAGGAAGAAAGGTAAACCACTTTAATCCTATTTTTATGCAAGTCTTGTCTAATGAAAAAGTAAGTAGCCTTGCAGCATAGCTAGAGAAAAAGAAGCATGACTCCTTTGCATCCAAGAAAATGCAACAGAAGTATTGCTCTCAAAACATCCCTTCTGCCTCTTGTCTTCTCTTACTACTCAAAACGTTCAAAAATTAAATGTGAGGAGTGTCGAGCATTTATTGCAGAAAGAGGAAGAAGAAGGTGAACACGACAAGAAGAACATAACGACTAATCAAACTCCTATTTAATGTCGAGCTTGGAGATTACTGTGAATTAAGGAAGTAAGTGTTCCAAGCTTGCAAGAGTGGCAAAAATCTTCTGAGTGAAGAAGAGTTTGAGTGACTCCTGTGTGCGATTTCTGTGTGAATCCTTGGGCTGTAATTTGTAAAAGTCATTAGTTGACTGCATTTATTTTTCTTCTTCTCTTGCTTGTGATAAGAATTTAGTGATTGAAGTATCTTGGGTGTAAAAGCCTGGGTAAGGGCTGATCCTTGTTGGGTGAACAAGGTTGCAGAAAGATATTCAACCATTAAGTTCTTGTGTGAATACTGTTGAGGATTGAGGTTGTTAGAAGAAGTTAATATACTGAGTCTCCTGCGATAAAAGCCTTGAGGTGGCTGATCCTTGCAAGGTGAAGCAAGGTTGCAAAGAGGAAACTCTTTATATTAAATTCTTTGTGGATTGAGAGTCAGAGTCCTGGTGAGGATTCTGGTTGAAAAAAGAATTAATACTTGGAGTGTCCTAGTGGAAAAAGCCTTGAGAAGGCTGATCTTTGTTGTGAAACAAGGTTCTGAGAGGAACTTCAAATATTAAGTTCTTGTGTTTGAATCCTGGGATTGAATTTTGGAGGATTTAATATACTAAGTTTCTTAGAGGTAAAAGCCAAGTAAGGAGGTTGATCCTTGAGGACTATATTGCTATAAGGGAAGTGTAAAAGCAAGTGTGCTTTCCCAAAAGGGTTTGGGTTACTTGGTTGTAAGAATTGAATTAAGTAATATATGCCTTCTAAGTATTTGGTTAGAAGGGGAGAGGACGTAGCTATTCAAGCAAACTTGGGTAGTGAACCTCTCCAGCAAAATTGTGTGTGCAACCCTTCCCTTATTCTGACTCCTTAACTCAGAAAATGATTTTCATAAGAGTCCTAATCAGAATGAAGTTTTTCAAAGAGTAAAAATTTAAATAAACCAATTCAGCCCCATCTAGGTTTATTTTCTGGCTAACACTAATAATAATGGCAAACATCAAAAGTTACAAAACTAAAAAGACAGATGGATCGAATTAATTTGATACAAAAATAATAAGCTAAAGGTAGTGGTGGTGGTGGGCGTGGTTGGTGGTGGATGGTGATGGTGGCGAGTGGTGTGTGATGTTTGTGGTGGGTGGTGGTGATGGGTAATGGTCGTAAAATGATGGGTATAATATTAATTGATATTTTATGGATAAGGTCTAAGTGCTACCCATACCCAATTCTTTATGTTGGCTAGTTGACCCATTAGCTTAGGCTTGGGTAGTCTCATAGGCTACCCAACCCATAAACAAGTCTAGGTATAACAAGATAGAAGCATTGGAGGAGGAGAGAAGAATATCTTTAGCATAAGAGGACAAGGTACGTTCAAGAGGACTGTTGAATTTGAACCAAAAAATAATTCCCATACTAATAGAAATGTAACCATACTAAACCAAAACACAAGAAAGAGTGAAGGAAAAAGAAACCATCTATTGGGCATTAGTTTAATTTTAGAATTGGTTTATAAGTCATATATGTTGACACTTAATATGAATTAGGATGTCACTTTATTTCGCTACACTATTAATATTATATTATTTTTTTAGCGAAGTTAACATTATATTATTAAATGAATTGGATACTTTTTTTTATAATAATAAAATTCATCAAATTATAGAAAAGCCCAACGACACTTACAATAAACCAAAAAAAAATCAAACAACTCCATCCTAACAATACAGAAGAAAGAATTCGTAAAAATTGTTGAACTAAGGGCGAATAAAGATCAATTGGTCCCATTTGTAAGATGAACTTGGAATGAAAAACTTCACTATTCTTGATGTTGTCAACAAAGTTTTTACTGTTAGATCTCCTGCATATCAAATCTGTAGTAATCTTCAAAGTTGAGAGTGCCTTGAAATTTTCTAACAACATGATGAAGTGGAAGCTTTCTGACATAAATATCTGTAGATCCGTAAAAAAAACTTCCTACACAAACATAAAAAAACAAAAACCAACTCTAGTTACCATATCTAAGAAGATCTAGTAATTAGAGAGTAAACTTTCACAAACGAAGACAAAAACACAGAATAGATCTGGAAGAAAACACCATCAAAATAATGGGGGACAATATAGATCTGAAAGATCTATTTATTTCAAGTACTAAAATCAAACAAAATAAAGAAAATAAGGAGGGGTTGCTAAACTTACAAAAATTTACAAGTTATAGCAACCCCTCCTGCTAAGGAGAAGCTGCTATTGTAATTTAGATGAAGAAGTAAAGCGGCAGAGGAGAGGAAGACCTTAATTGGATACTTATTTATAAAAAATGATTGTTCAATAATGTCTTATTTATTTATTTTTATTTAATATATATATATATATATAACTTTTCTTCACCATAGTTACAATTTAATCATTAATGTTATAGTCATAATTTACAAATAGCGGTTTTAAAAAAAAACTTATAAATAGCTATATATCTATATTAATTTGGTTGTGGTCCTTTTTGGTCAACGGTCTTTTAAAATAGTCATTTAAATAATTAAAAAAAATAAAAATATGATGTAAGAAGAGAATGGGAGAAACAAAATAGGCATAGTAGTTTTGGCAGTTTTCCTTAAAAAAAATAATGGCAGTGATAGTTATCAAACAAAATAACGGCTTTTGCACGTGTATATACACATTAAAAAATATATACACAAATTCAACCACCTTTAAAAACTATCTATAGATATATACCACTTTCACTGTGCACATTAAAAAATGCCTTCACTGAGGCCATTTTCCTTAATTTTCGACAAGAAAAACGCCCTCAATGAGGGCGTTTATAGAGTCAAATGGTCAACCTTATAAACGCCTTTACTGAGGGCGTTTTTATCGCTACTGGTCAAACGTGGTGGGGCCCATAAGACACGTTGGCAACCACGTGAGTGGTATGTTTACAGAAAACGCCATCAGCAAGGGCGTTTTAGTGGGGAAATGGTCAAATTTAGGTCAACTGAATTTTCTGGCCTATCAGAGTAGACCTGAGCATGATTTGATTGGGCATAAAACGCCCTTAGTGAGGACATTTTTATTTTAATAAACGCCCTCAGTGACGGCTTTTTTGGCTGGTAATTTGTTATATAATGCTTCAACTTGTCTCTGCAACCCACAACATTCAAACAAATTTCCAACATTTTTGGAGCCGTTGTTTTGTAGCATCATTTTGCACCAACAAACATGAGTCAGTCATTCACTGCTTGTATTTACAAATATGCCATTGTATCGAACTCTTCCAATGACGTTGTTTTTCAGGTCTCGAGTAATCCTAAACTTGCGAGAATCACCCGTGGAATGAGCTTTGTAGAATTGAAACATCTGATTCATCGCACTCTAAAACTACCACCGAATCAAGAGGTGTCAAAAATAATTTACGGGATTCCATATGGTAGGAACCCGGTAAATTTTCTTTCTGCTGAAGTGTCTAATGATGAGGGAATGGGCGGCATGCTTGATTTTCACATGTAGTGTTTAGAATTTTTGCCTATTCCTATGATC
This sequence comes from Senna tora, assembly GCA_014851425.1. NCBI lineage: Eukaryota > Viridiplantae > Streptophyta > Magnoliopsida > Fabales > Fabaceae > Senna > Senna tora. The sequence goes on from CM026265.1 coordinate 15,071,770, forward strand.
GAGATATGTGCCAACACCTTACCTGCAGTCTAGCAATTTGAAGTCGCTGACTACATTGATCATATCGAATTTAATCAGCCAGGTGATCAGGAGTGTGGCACCAGTCAGGCTTTTGAGGGAGATGATATAAACGAAGATGGCTTAGAAATGGCGCAGGAGATGTTGAATATGCCGACAGCGGAACCGAACGATGACCTATTGAATGATGAAGAATTTGATGCTTTAACTGGGAATCATATAGAGGACCCTCCGAATGGAGTTGAATACGAGGACGAAGATTTCGATGACAACAACGACGTTGATGCAGATGGCATGGGCCATGAGGGCAGACAGGCCATCCAACCCATCCGATATTTTGTGCCAATTGAAGCACAGTCAAAGTGTAATGTTCCTCCCAACCCATACGATGATGAGTGGAGTGCCGATGGGGGTGAAGTATGGAATGAAACCTTGGATCTAAAGAAAGGTATGGTGTTCCCAAACAAGAAATCTTTGAGAGAAGCAATGAAAATATTCTCTTTTAAACGACACGTAAACTACAACGTGACTCGATCGAGAGGGAAGAGTTATGAGGCGACGTGTGTGAAGCACGAGAATGGGTGTCCGTGGAGAGTTAGAGCATGTTTGAAGGCAAACCTTGGAATGTGGCTAATAACAAAGTACGACGACGATCATTCTTGTGCGACGCCTTCCGTGTTGCAGGAGCACAGTAAGTTGGACTCAGACATAATAGCTGAGTTAATTATAGGAATGGTGGAACAATCAGCTGATGTTCCCATGTCCCAAATAATCCAAAGAGTGAAGGATGAATATAGTTCACCGTTTTCGTATAGGAAGGCATGGTTAGAAAAGCAAAAGGCCTTAGCAATGGTATATGGGAACTGAGAGGCTTCCTACGACACTCTGAGAAGATGGATGCGTGTTGTTCAACAACATTTACCGGGAATAATCATTTCCTTCCAGCATCGCCCGATCCCAAATAATGACAGTGATGTGCAATTCTTTCGTCTGTTCTGGGCATTCAAACCATGCATCGATGCATGGGCGCACCTGAAACCTATGATACAAGTGGACGACACATTCCTCTACGAGAAGTACCATCATACATTGCTGATCGCGATGGGGCAAGATGGAAATAGAAACATTGACCCTTTGGCTTTCGTGATTGTGGAAGGAGAAACGAAAGAAACATTGGCCTGGTTCCTGTTTAGAGTCCGAGAATTTGTTGTTGGTCACCAGGAGGGCGTGTGTTTAATACCTGATAGGAGTACCGGATGCTTGGCCGCAGTGGAAAACGAAGCAGTTGACTGGCAGCCACCACTTGGGCACCATGTGTACTGCATCCGTCACGTGGCGAGTAACTTCAACACCAAGTTTAGGAGCAACCCTTTGAAGGAACTTTTGAAGAATGCAGGTAAAGTTGGTTTAAAAAATATATTTAAGTGCTATGTCTATTGTTCTCTCTTCACTGTAATGATCGTTACGCTAACACATTTATGCACATGCAGCGCATACGTTCCAAGCACACATCGTTGACAAAACAATAAGGGTCATCTATGCGTTGAATGATGAAGCTGAGCGATGGCTTGATCAAATCCTACGCGAAAAGTGGTCTCGTGCATATGATGAGGGTCAACGTTATGGGCAAATGACGGCGAACCTTGCCGAGTGCATGAACAGTGTGCTGAAAGGCGTGCGGTCTATGCTCATCACGGCGTTGGTCTAGTCAATCTTATACAAGACCGCAAATTATTACCACATAAGACAACAGCAGGCTCTCGCACAGATTCATGCTGGCCATATTTATTGTGAAGAGTTCCGAAAGTCAATATCGAAGCATGCGACAATTGCATCTGCATGTGAAATCAAATTACAGAACCTGCAGGAAATGGAGTTTGGCGTGCAGGAACCTTACAACCAGCAGAGTCGTTAGGCTGGCCGTTTGTGTAGGGTTCTGTTGCGACAGACCTACTGTGATTATGGTGAATTTTAGTCCTTCTGGTTTCCGTGTGTCCATGTCCTCGTGGTGTGTTCTTACCTGAATCACGAGTACAAGCTTTACGTTGACCCAACTTATAAGCTGCATAACATCGTTGCTGCGTATAGTTATACTTTTCATAATGTTGCGGGAGAGGAATACTGGCCCGAAGTCCCAGGGCAGAGATTGAGACCCAATCCTGCAACGTTGCGGCCACCAGGACGTCCACGCTCAACCTGAATACACAACGAAATGGATTGGAAAGAACAGGGAGAGAAGCCAAAGTGCAGCCTGTGCAGGGGACAAGGACACAACAAAAAAGAAATGTCCAAATAAGAACCCGATTAGGTCTAATTGATGTGGTCCTTTAATATGTAATTTTCAGTAAATTCCAAATGTGTCATGTATTAATATAGTATTCATTAAATTTGAATTGTATGATGTATTAATGTAATTATACTATTAGCATTAACGTAATTTTGAAGCGATGTGTGGTTATGGTAAATAAATAGAATGCTAAATAAAGACACTCACAAAGTAGCTAAGTCATACATCTCAAGCTTGATAACCTAAACAGAGGATAATTTTTATGAACAAGTGTAATGCGGTGTTTTCCAGAAGATGAATTTCTACTTAGAGTTTAGAGGAATAGGTCGTCAATCTTGTAAGATCATGGTGCAGGGTTGGGTGGAGTGTAGGGCAACCTTGTTGAGAAGACAATGAACTCAGAAATCGCGATGACTGTTGTTTAAACGTCATTAAAACTCCAGTGTCCCATTAATGCAACTTGGTAGCCCAGGTAGCTTCACATAGGACACCATTGATGCAGCTCACTGGGCCATGTATCGCCAGTGTTGCACCAAGTAGTTTGTCATTCGGTCAATGTGACTTCATCCGGTCGAGGACCCATTTATTGGTGCAGTTGGTGGATGCAAGATTGTTCATGCCGGATTCCTAGAGGCCCGTAAAATCTTACTCCACTCGCTTATCTTAGTGCACCAGATGTTGCCTAGATGGTGCAATGAGACCCATTAGTGCAACGTTGTTCGGTGGGATCATTCAACGCAAGAGACAGCCTCGTGCAGTTAGACCCATTACATGGTCTAGCAAGATTCCGTCTGCATGCAGTTGGTCAGGAATCTGGACTGTTGGATGTGATCCAACAAAAAAATGCCCTCACTAAGGGTATTTTTGAGGCTGTTTAATCACATCCAATGGTCCAGATTCCTTATCAGTCGTTGAGTCATCAGAGGCCTAAAAACGCCATCAGTGAGGGCGTTTTACCTGTTCTGGCAAGATTCCACTTTGTGCAGTTGATCAGGAATCTTCACTGTTGAATGTGAACGAACAGCCTGAAAAAGCCCTCAGTGAGGGTGTTTTACTTGTTCTGGCAAGATTCCACCTTGACACTGTTGGTCAGGAATTTGGACTATTGGATGTGATCCAACAGCCTGAAAAACGCCTTCAGTGAGGGCGTTTTACATGATCTGGCAAGATTTCGTCTTCATGCAGTTGGTTAGGAATCTGAACTGTTGGATGTGATCTAACAGCTTGAAAAACGCCCTCAGTCTGCTGGATCACATCCAACAGTCCAGCTTCCTCAACAGTAGCAGAGTCTTAGAGTGAAATTACAATGATATTATTTATGAGTGGTGTGTCTTTTCGGTTCTATCCTAAATTTAATTATGTTACGAATGTTGGTAATTTAAGTAGATTAAATCCTCTTCTTTAGCTGGAACTTGGATCGAAACCACACAGTGTTTGAGAGGCGCAAATGAGATAATAGCATGAATTGTATTTACTGAACATTCAATTATGGATAGACTGTGTATACATCAAGAAGAGGTTACAAAAATTAAATTTTAAAGTCAATGACAATGTTCTTGCGGAACTGCCTATACATCAACTTCAAGGTACATCACAGGCCTTCTGGACATACAAACAATGAACAAGTGAGGCATCGAATGTTGCTGCATCAGATGTTGCCTATGGGGTCCCGGTACATGCCTGGAAGCATCATTGACCGTGCGCTAGATGTTTTGACTAGCCCAAGGCACATCACAGACCCGACTCTAAACACTGGCGTCCGTTGACACATCGACCCTTACTGCAACCAAATGCAATGTTTAAGACTGTTAATAATGACATTCACAATGTATTAAGTACGCGGGTTATGTGGTCATGGAGAGTGGTTTGCAGATGCTGAAGATACCTACAATGAGGTAATGGATGAATCTCAGTGTGCATATGACTTCGCAATGAATGATATGTCACTTGGTCAACGTGATTTCACCCAAGTTGAGAAGCGAATATGTTCAAGGGAGTCGACCCTGCAACTGTGACAACAAAGTGGAATCTGTCACTTTGTGTCTATAGTGGCAGGGTCAGCTCTCTTATACTTCTACGATTCTCAACAGGGGGAAGTCACGTTGACCGAGTGACAGATAACTCATTACAAACTCACATGAACAAGTGAGCTGCACGCAATTGTCTCATTGTGGGCATCTCCAGCATCCTTCCGACTACCCTATGGACATACAAAAAATGAGATGACCGTAAACCCCCACTCAAAAGCAAGAATGAGTTCATTTCGAAACGTAATTAATATAAAGTGAATAAAGTTATTAACACAGTCTTACCACAAGTTTAGAGTCAACTACCACAGGACGCCGACATGGGCCCGGAGAAATTCATTGTAGATATCTTCAACATCACACCCCGAGGGAGGTGAAATAAATCCCATTCCGTCAAGGTCATCAACGGGCCTCATTCGAATAGAATATTGTAGGTATCTCCAGTGTCTAATTTAATGGCATGTGCGATGTATAAATGGATGCATGAATGGGTGAGGGATTGAAGGAATTGAAGGAGAAGAGGTGTGGCATGGCAATGGACGGGTAAGGAGCATATTTATAGGTGCAATTTCACTATAAAATGCCATAAGTGAGGGCGTTTTTCTGCTTTTTTTTATAATAAAAACTCCCTCACGAAGGGCGTTTTGCTGCATCATATAAACGCCCTCAGTGAGGGCATTTTTAGTAACACATTGATGAAAAAAATTTAAAACATAGACACTGATCCCTGCTTACGAATTAATGTGGCATCCCTGCTTATATATAACTGCTTAACAGAATCCAACAGCTAAATTTTGACAATCCTATTTATGATTAATGCTAAAGACTTCGAAAACATCTATGGTTGTATTAAAAAAAAACATTTACATAATTAACCAGCTAACATTGACCAAAACAACTTTCTAACCCTCATGGAATCTTATGACCGCCGGTATTAGCTCTTGGGGACAAACTGATGGATTGTATGGTTCCCAGACAACCTGTCCTCCTATAGGAAGGCAGTAGATGCATCGACGAGTGGTATAACTCCTTGTAATCGGACCACCTGTTAAAAAGAAAAGCCAAACGCGTTAGTTAAACGTCAAATTCAATTTCCAAGTGCAATGTTAAAGAGTAAGTTATACAAACCTAAAGGATAACGGAGGACTAGTAGGATAGTCCCAGGACTCGTCCTCCTCGCTCAGGTGACGGGGGTGAGGACGCTTTTGTCTTGGTGTTAGCAAGGGGAATCTATCCCACGCCCACACGTGCAAGAGATGCATACATCCCCCAATGTTCACCTCTTTGTACTCGGTTGCATGACACAACGACTGGTACAAGTACGCTAGGACTGTAGGTCCCCAGCTGTAATTCTTCACCTCATCCAGGTTCTCCAGTAAGGGGAGGTACATGAGCGTTTGCAAGTTACCTGACGTGTCTGGCATCAAGAACCCTCCCAGCAACCGCATGATATATCCCCGGGTGAACTGCTCTAGCTGGACATCCGTGGAATTTTCTGGCACCTGGGAAAACCTCTCGTCAAACCACGACATCATAACCCACGAGCCTTTAAATTGATCAGTAGGCGGTGCCTCCCCCAACAATCGAACGCACAACTCGGCCCACTTGTAGTTGGTCCTACCAGTCACCATCCACCTATCAATTGAAAGCCCAACCTGTATCACCACGTCTTGCAGTGTTATGCTGCACTCCCCCATTGGCATGTGGAAGGAGTGTGTCTCGGGCCTCCACCGTTCAACCAAGGCCGAAATCAACACATGGTCGTATTGTATGTAACCCACACGGGCAACGCCATAAAACCCGGTCCGCTGAAGAAGTTTCATTACCTGCACTGGCGGTGGCGGGTTCAGTAACTCAAGGGCCCTGTGTCGCCGTGGCCGAAACACACGATTTGGCTACAAATAACAAAGATTCACATGGGTAAGTGCGAACACTATGCTTACATGCTAAATTTTAAGGAATATAACAATCACGAAGTGCTTACATGTTGCTGCCAAACTGCCTCCGATATGTGGCGATCCTCCAGGTACAGTAGGCTCGAATCCTCTGGGTCGGGTCTAATATGTCTAGCTGTCTGCCTCTGAAAGTCCATTTCCCTTCAAAGTACAAACACACGCACATTGAGAAATTGAAAGAAATTATATGCAACTTTAGTGTGAAAAAAAATTATTATACTACTTTATATATATATATATATATTTATGGAACAGTCATCATTGTACATAACAAAGTTAAAATGACAATGTTAGGATATATATCAAATTACACATAACTTTATGACATTTAATGTAATGCTGCATTATAAAAGTATTTTTTTTCATAAAGAATTATTCATTAAATAAAATAAATAATTTGTACAAATAAAGATCGATCAAACTATTCTTATTCTATGAGAAAAATGTGTTTTCAATATGTGACACACAAAAGGCTTTTCAAATATGCTTCGCACAATATTTAGCTTTACAATGAATATTGCTTATATAAGGGAGATGTGGGGAAATTGTTTCATACTTGACATGCAGTTAAGAATTATGCCATGTTTGGGAATCAAAGGGAAGGAAAGGGATGGGAGAAGAAGGCAGGGTAGGCTTAACCTTCTATATGTTCTCTCTTTGTTTGGGTGTTAGTAACTCTTTTAAAACATCTCAATTTTAAAAATCTTAAATTTGTGAAGGAGAAAAATAATAAAAGACTAAGAATTAAAATTTATATAAGAGATTCATATTCATATAGCACTGCCAAATGAATCAAAATATTCTTCAGCTACTCATCACTTTTTAACACTTTAATGGAGAAGAACTCTTTTAAATAATGCAGGTTAATCAAGATAGATATATTTTAATTAACTTTCACTACATTTAACAATGTCATACCTAAAAAGCAAAACTTTATACAAAGTGTCATAAAATTTGATTAAATTAGATTAGATATTTTATATGGTACTAGATAAGTTAAAACATTAGCATAACAAAAAGATTTTAGAGTTTATACCAAAGCAGTAAAAGCAGAGCACACTTTCAGGTTGCATGCTCTAGCATATAGTCTCTTTTTCTTGCAAATTTCTTTAGTCACACTCACACATACTTTTTTCTTTCTCACAAAGTTAGAAGCTTATACTTATACACTTAAAAAAAAAACTCACACACCTCACAAGTGGTTTTCTTCTCTCATCTCTCTCATCAATTCAAAAAACATTCACAGCTTCAAGCCTTCAACCATTACTTTCTATTCTCTCATCTCTCTTGTCGGTTCTCACTTTGTTCTCAAGCTCCAACCATTATTTCCTCTCTTCTCTTAAGAAGCCTTGTTTCTTTCTAGAAAAATCAGAAGCCACTTGTTTCATTCTCATCTTTCTCATCTCTTTGTTCTTAAACACATTCCATGGCTCTAGAAAATAAAAGCAAAAAGAAAAAAGAAAAGGGCCTTACTTGGTAATTTCTCAACTTGAGAAATTTGACAAGGCAGAAGGGCTTTTTGAATATAGTTTGGCCATTGCAACTAGAGATAAGAAGAAACCTGGTAATTTCTCAATTTATTTATTTTTAAAATTTAAAATTATATATGAATTAAGTAGTTAACTTATTAACCAAATCTCTATTTATAATTTTATTTGGCTAGCTTTATGATGGAATAGTTTTGGAGAAGACTGCAAAGAGCTACAATCAGTTGCCATTCGCATCCTAAGTCTTACTTGTAGTGCCACTGGGTGTGAGAGAAATTAGAGTATATTTGATCATGTTCACTCTAAGAAAAGGAATTGCTTAGAGCAACAAAGGTTGAATGCTCTTGTATTTGTGAAATACAATCTTCAACTTGAGATTAGACAAAAGCAAAGAGAGGAGAAAGGAGAGTCTGATGATCAATGGATTATTGAACAAGAAAAGCCTTGTCTAATGGAAGGAGGCTCTTGGATGGATGTCCAAGAGTGCTTTAATATTGATGAAGGGGCTCCAAGTAAAAAGAGAAAGAGAGGTATAATAATGTCTTAAATTATTATTTTTATTTTAATCCCTTACATTATAATATTAACATATGCATACATGTATAGATTTAGGTCCACGAAACCTTAATGCTACTGCCAAGGCCACAAGCAAGAATGACAAAGGAAAATGCATTCAAACTCAAGATACTAGTGAACAAAACATTGGAGATGATGAAGGGGGTAATGAAGAGGAAAAAGATGATGGAATAGTCATGTTAGATTCTACTACAAGCAAGAATGAACAAAACATTGCTGTTTTTTTTTTTTTTGAAATTACTCAATTACCATATTCAACTAGATTTCAGTACTCTAAATCTCTTACCATATTCAACTAGATTTTCAAACCTCAATTCAAGGGTTTATTTTAGCTATAAATGTCACCATATAAATATCCCGTCAAAAAATAGGCAATTATTTCTCTGTATATTTTATTTGCTCTTCACTCTCATGCTAATGGATATCGATCTGTATTGAAAATCATATGTCCTTTCAGCACTTACTATTGAAAATTTCCTTAAGCCAATATTTTTCCAAGTAATTTAATCTATTAATACCCAAACTGCAGAAATGGAAAGACTTTGTCAAGAATGGAAGTATGCAAGAATCTAGTAGCTTAGTATTGATGACAGAGGCCTAAGTATTAATGCATCTTCTGATGTCATCTCAAGTTTTTGCTAACTAGCTACTAAGAGCATCATAGATGGTATCTAAGTAACAACCTCGCATGGGAACCAATAGATTGGATGGTGACCGTAGTAATGGGGGACAATATAAAATCAGAAGCTCTAAATTAACCAGAAACAAGCAAGAACAACATTCAAGTCTAAGGCACTAACCAAAAGCTCTAAAATAAAAAGGAACTAACCAGAACCAAGCACCCACGAGAAGACTGAGGAGTCAAAAACCAACACACTTCAAACAAGCTGAAGACACTCAAGATTGAAGACGGACTCCTGCACGAACTCAACACCACCGTCGCGCCGCCGTCAACGCAACACCACAGTCGTCCCGCTGTGAACGCTTGGGAGGATGAAGGGCAAATTGATTTGGGGATTTTTTTTTTAAAGTAGGTTACTGTGAAAATCGATTTGGGGAATATGGAACTTCTTAATTTCGTTCACTAAAAAACGCCCTTAGTAAAGATGTTTTCTGTTAATAAAACGACGTCGCTTGAAACTTTACAGTAAAGGTGACAAATTTGTGTATATGTTTTAACTGCATTGATGAAGTGGCTGCCAATGTGTCTTATGGGCCCCATCTCGTTTGACTACTAGCGTTAAAAATGCCCTTAGTGAGGCGTTTACAGGGTTGACCATTTGACTCTATAAACGCCCTCATTGAGAGCATTTTTCTTGTTAAAAATTCACAACGTGCACAGTGAAAGTGGTATATACCTGTGGATAGTTTTTAAAGGTGGTTGAATTTGTGTATATGTTTTTCATGTGTATATACACGTGCAAAAGCCCAAAATAACTTCCTAATTTTTAATTTATTATTTTAAAATTAATAATAATAATAATAATAATAATTTATATTATATTTTGTAAATTTAAATTTTTTGACATGTACGTACAAGCATGTGAAACCTCTAGCTTGGATTATTGCTAATGTAATTTACCATTATATTATTATTTTAAATTTTTATTTTGATTGATCCAATAATTTTACATCATTGAAACATAAAAAATAACAATAAAATGGATAAATAACAAAGTTTAAATAATCAAGGGTTTATTATTATTTTAAGGATAAATAAATAAAATTTAATAAAAAATTAATTAATTAATTAATTCAATTATTTTTAGATAAATTTTTTTACGAGTTATAATAAATTTTGGATAAAAGTAACACATGCATGGTAGTTTTTTCCTTTTGTCGACAACACATGCATGGTAATTAAGTGGTAATATAACAAATTATATATAAGGGGTCAAGTGTCACACACTTAATCACAATGAGGCACTTTGATTTTAAGTCAAATGACGATATGGTAACGCGCACTCTAAATTATAGTGGGACAAACTAATTTTAAGCCAAACAAAATCATAAAGTTAAAAAGAAAAAAAATATATTTCTAAATAAGTAATACTTATATCTTCATATAATTTGTTCTTTGTAGGAAATTAGAAATGGCAAAATATATATATTATTATTAATGCATGCATGCGTTAGACATCCATATAAGATTATGAGTTGCATGCTTGTACGATTCCACTCAATTTTGATTAATTTTTGCTTTTTTCATACTCCAAGCACTTAGTGTTGTGATCCTGACAGTGGAAGTTCCATTATTGAAAGCATACAAGTGTGCTTCATCATTTATTGCCAACGTGGGATAAACTCTGGCTGTGATGCAAGCTTTTCCATTTCCTCCAAAACTCTCCACCACAGAGTGATCAATCTATATATATCAAAGGTATATTATGATGATGAGTTTCATTTCATTTCAAGCATAAAGACAAAAATTCACTACCAACAGGTAAAAAGAATATATACACTCTTCTTCATATGGAAAAGTACTTTAATTTGCAATTGCAATGATGAATTAATATTGATGTCACTTTGGAACTCCGTAGAAGATGCATGTGAAGGAAAGATTATGAATGACAAGTGACAACTAACTAACCCAATACAGGTTGTGCCTTCCAAATTTGTAATGAGAACTTAGGTGAGGTCAAGCTTTTGAAAATTGTTTATTTTTAAATAATTTTTTTAAAATTGAGTTTGATAAAAAATGTTGTGAGAGAGAAGCAGTTTGTGTTTGGTAAACTGAGTTAAAAAATATTTTTGTAAGTAACTCAAAAATAGTTTGTGTTTAATAAATTTGTATAAAAAATTACTTTTGACTATATAAAATTACCAAGAAGGACATTAATAAATTTATGGTGTTATTAACACTATTAAATAGATAAATGGTATAAATATTTATTATTGTTAATTTTTATTAAACAAATACATATAAAATGTTAATTAGTTTATTAACAAAATGTTAATGAAATAAATTATTAATTTTAATCACTATGATTTTGTTATTTATGATTATTGTTTTTACTAATTAAATATCTATTAATTTTATTTAAATTATTAATTATAAAAAATATTATTATTGTCATTATTTAATTAACGACAATAATAATAATAAGGGTAATTTGATGATAAGGATAATTAAGTTTTAAGAGAATGATAAAATGAGAATTTTGAAATTTGAGTAAGAGTAATTTTGTCCTAAAAAATTTAAATTTTAGCTCTTGCTTTTGGTTAGAAGCAGAAGCTCTAATTTCTAACTTCTACTTAAAGCTGAAAAATTACTTCTACTACAACTCGCAAGCACTTCCAAAAATTGACCTAAACACCTCAAATTAAAAAATAAGTGCTTTTAAAAAATAAGCGCTTTTTGGGAGCTCCAAATGCTGCCCCAATCAGGCTCTTAATTTCCCCAAAAATAATTGAGAATAATTTAAACCCAATTTATGGTGTATATATTTTATTTGTTGCATGTATGTTATTTTTCTAAAATTTTAAAAATATAATATAAAAAAATTATTATTATATTTAAAATAATAAATTACATGACAACAAATTAATTACTTTTGTGTTATTGCGTTAATTACTCATTATCTTTACTTTTTCTTATTTATTCTGTGAGAACAATTACCAAAAAAGTCTAAAGCTATTATAATATAAATATACTTGAAGCTTGACTTGTATATATATACTTGCATATTATTTTTTTAATTCTTAAAAGTATTATATAAAAATAATTATAGTTATTATTAAATAAAAAATTAAATATTTAATACTTTTTAGATCTTTAACTTTATTTTCTCTCTTCTCAGTTCTCACATTACATATCTTATTTTATATTTTTAATTATTTAAAATAACTATTTTTCTCACAGCAATATTAGAAAGACCTATAACTATATATACATTATAATAAAAATAAATATTTTCAGTAACTTATAATTTAACGGCCACTGTTTCTTGTTGAAAAATAGTACTACTTTTGTCAACAATTAAAATTTGACAGTCAAATAACTACATTTTTTCAATCATTATAAAATTTTATCGTCGAAATAAGTTATTGAAAAAATCAATAATATTATTAACAATTCCTTTATCGATGACACCTGTAAAAAAATCATTGAAAAAATTAAAAGAATTATTATCGACAATTATTGTTCGTAAAAAATTGTCTTCTTTTAAAAAAGTATTTTTTTCAATAATTAAGTAGTTGTCGAGATATAGTTGTTCAAAATTAAATACTCATGTTTTAGTGACATTATTAAATATAGATAGATATAGATTTTAATGTGATTTTTCAATTATCTCTCTATACTAATTATTGATTGATATTCCATAAAGAAAGATTATTGATTAATAAATATATATATATATACCCATAAACATTAAGAACTGAAAAAGTGTAATTAATCAATACTTTCTCTAGTGACTTGTTTGTTCACAACTCTCCACTCCAAATGTCACTTTCGCTTTTCTCTTCTTCCTACTCTTTTTTTTTATTTCATAATAATTATATCGTTTGGAGGCTAAACATATAGAAGTCCCTAAAGTCACAAGATATATGTGTAGATAATATATATATATATATCACAAGACGCATGCAATAATTTTACCAAGGTCCTAAGTGAGAGGTTTTGGTGAAGAGGGTCCACGTCCACAAAAGCACCATAGTTGGTCAAGTCATTTTTGTGATTCAGTGAAGATCTGTCATTAATATCAACAAGGAATTAATAATAATAATATATATATACACATGTAGAAAATAAAAAGATTTCTAATCTAAATATTCATAAGGGCAAAAAAATTTTTATGTCCTAAAATTATTTTACATATATTTTTAATTTCGTCTTTAAATTATTGTTTTGGGGTCAATTTCAATTCATCCCAAAATTTTTTATCTTTTTAACACCTAATTAATATCGTACGATAACATAATATCACATATGTATTATTAATATTAACTCATAACCTAAAAAGTCATTTAATTTTTTTATATTCTTCATCTTAATATACGCTAATTTGGACGCTACTAGGTCACAAGATGAAATTCGAAACTTCTACACAAAATGTTCAATTACATGCAATAAAATTGTCCCCAAAAAAATTTAAGGACAAAATTAAAAATTAATTTAAAGTTTGGGTGCCTGCGCATTTGCCTAGCTGTATGAATAGAATTTGTGAAGAATTTGATGTATATAGAAATGAGAGAGACCTGGTTTGGTCACTGCACATGAGCACCATGTATTTATTATGACGATTTCTGAATACTCTGAAGAACACTGCAGTGTACTCTTGCAAGCCCTTTGAAGCCAAAACTAGCAAACCAAATGGTCCCAATGCCCCTTTAACTGATGCACCCTTTTGGCCACACATAAGTTGGGGGTCCAGAACCCCACTACTACTCTCCAATTCTTCTGCCATTTCAAACTCATTCACTTCAAATGAAACCTCAACATCAGCCTGCACCAAATGAGATCACTAGTGCGTATGAGTGATCATGAGATCGATGCAATGTTTGGTGTTATAGGTACTTAGGTTTGTGGTAGTGCATTGTTTGTTTGGAAAAGTTTATTAAGGTCAATGTCAAGAAGCGCGGATTCTCTGCTGTTTTAGTTATGCTGTCCTAGTTATGTTGTCAGAGTTCAGTCACGGTTATCATTGTGGCTAACCGATCAAATTTAGCCACGATTTTTTGATCGGTTAGCCATGATGATAACTGTGACTAATCCGAACAGTACAATTGAGAACATCAAAGAATCCAAACTCCAATGTCAAGTGCTACTATTTGCATTGGATCTTTCCTTTTCAACTGGCTTGGAAAATTTTTAGGGCTTCATTGGAAAAATTGTTTGATTTTTCTTGTGTTTTATCATATGTATATCTTTTTATTAGACACACTATTATTTAAGGCACGGTAAAATATTAAAAACTAATTTTTTTCTACTAAATAATGTGTCTTACTAGAAGTTGTTTATAATTATGTATTTAATTACCTCTCTCTTTACATTAATTATACTATCATATACTTTTTTAAACTTGCAAGGATTTCTTTCATCCTTCAAAGGTTCAGTTATTCTATAAATAATAATATTTTGAGTAAATTACTGTTTTAATCTCTAAAAAATTAAATTTACTAATTGTCTCAATTTAGTGTTTTTAAATAATGAAAATATTAATTTTAATTTCGAAAATATTACACTTATACTTAATTTACTCTCTAAATAATTATGTAAATATCAAATTTAGTCCTTTAATTAAAGATATTGTATGTCACAATTTTGTCCTTATGTTTTATATTTGTGCTTTTTTTGACATGGATGAAATTGCGACATAAGTTATTTTTTAGAGACTAAATTTAATAAATTTTATTTCATAATTTAAAAATTAAATTGAGACAAATAAAATTTTGTTGGACTAAAATTGTAGTCTACTCTAAGATTTTCTATGTGATAGGCTGAAAGGCGAGATCATTATACTAATTGCTTTCACTTCATATATTTCTCCATATTTATATACATAAGAGTACTTTTTTTAAGAAAGTATTATACAGTAAAGTACTGTAGAGAAAAGTGAGGAGAGAGATAGAGAGAAAAATTAGGAGAGAGAAAAAATATGATAAAAAGTATGTTTGGTATGTATAAAATATGATATAAATTTTTTAAGGGTAAAGTACCCTTGCTGCCCCCAAACTTTACTGCAATGTTCATTCCTGCCTCCAAACTTTCAGTTTTGTTCATGCCTACCCTCAAACTTTCAGTTTTGTTCATGCCTGCCCTTTTTGCTAACACCGTTAACTTGCTTGATGGAATTTGCTAACGTGGATGATGAATGTGTATTTTTTTTGCCACGTCATTGTCCACCTCACCTTTAACTTTTTATTTTTATTAAAAAATTAACCTAATCTAAATAAAAAAAAATATTTTAGGATAAAAGTTTGATTTTGTTTTTAATTTAGATTAGGTTAATTTTTTTAAAAATAAATGTAAAAAGTTAAATATGAGATGTAAAATAAGGTGGATAATGAGGTGGCAAAAGAGATGCACATTCATAGTTTGCACTGTCAAAACGGGCCGGCCCGCACCCGGCCCGCACCCGCCCGTGACGGGCCGGCGTTAAACGGACCGGTCCGGGCCGGCCCATTTATTTGGCAGGCTTGGGAAGTAATGTCCAAGCCCGCCCGAAATGGCCCGCAAGCCAATTTTTTTATTTTTTTAAAATATATATTTTTTTAAATTTAATTATAAAATTATATATTTATTTAAAAATTAGTAATTTCTTAACTTTAAATTAATATTTTATTAATTTTAATTATTATTTAAATTATTTATATACTTTATTAGAATAAAATTATTATTTAACACATAAAATTATCTAAAATATATATATTTATACATATTTTAAACAAATATATATTAATTTTTTATTTTTTATTTTTTCTAATTTTTTGGCGGGCTAGCCCGTTTAGGCCCGTTTTTAAACGGGCCTTTTTTTGCTTGACCAAGCCCGCCCATTTAGCGGGGGGGCCGGGCTAGCTCGCGGGCTCTGGCCCGTTTTGACAGTGCTATTCATAGTCCACGTCAGCAAACTCCGTCAAGCAAGTTAACGGTGTTAGCAAAAAGGGCAGGCATGAACAAAATTGAAAGTTTGGGGGTAGGCATGAACAAAAAAAAAAAAGGTTTGGAGGCAGGAATGAACATTGCAGCAAAGTTTGAGGGCAGGATGGGTACTTCACCCATTTTTTAAAAATCGTGAGATTATATGTAATGCACTGTGTTAGTAAGTATACCAAACTTAGCCTGAAATATGCAAAAGAGTACTCTTTAAATGCCAAATAACACATAATTAATTTGTGAATCACTTTAACGTGGCATAAAACTGACCTGTGCTGGAGTCACACCAGAAACTTCAAGGACTGAACCACCTTTAACCACTTTCGATTCCCATTTGATAGACTCCCCACGTAATCCTTCTATTTCTACTATTGGCCATTGAACCAATTGCTTTCCAGATTCATGAAGCCAAACACTCCTTGGAACTCCCTAAAAATCAATTAATGTGCATTAATTAATTTTCATTTTTAAAAGATGTAATATATCTTAATATAATCTTTAAAAGATACAATTTATCTTCATTTGTTTATTAGAAATTAGAAAATCTTCTGTCAATTATATTAATGGAAATTCTCAATGACTAAATTGAAATAATAAATTGCATCTTTCAGGAATTAAATTTGACCTTTTTATCTTTCAATTATTAATTTTAATATTTTTATAGGACTAAATTAAGATATATTACATCTTTCAAATATTAAATAAGAATTTTACTCTTTTATTTACTAAGGAAGCCATAAGAACAAGAGAAAAAATAAATAATTAATTAAAACTAGGCCAAATTATTATTTTGGTCCTCAACGTTTGCACGAAGTTTAATATTGGTCCTCAACGTTTCAAAAAATTATTTTATGTCCTCAAGGTTTTTTTTTGTCAAAATTGGTCCTCTAGCGTAACTCTGTCTAGTTTTGCCATTAAATAATGATGTAGAAGGTTTATGTGGCACATCCTTTCTCCTACGTGTCATATTTAAATAACATGGCACCCTCTATCACTTAAACTCAGTAAAACGACGTCATTTTAATTCATCTTCCATTCCCTCACATATGACAAAACGACGTCGTTTTGCTGAGTTTGAGTGATAGAGAGTGTCATGTCATTTAAATATGACACTTAGGAGAGAGGGTATGCCACATAAGTATTCCATGTCAGTATTTAACGGCAAAACCAGACTGAGTTATACTAGAGGATCAATTTTGACAAAAAAAAAAAGACATTGAGTATCTAAAATAATTTTTTAAAACATTAAAGACAAATATCAAACTTCTTGTAATTGTGGACAAAGAAAATAATTTGGCCTTAAAACTAATATAATACCTGAATTCCAGACCATCCCTTAAGTTTATAATCTTCCGGAGCTAAGGATTCGTTAACCCAACCCCACAACACTCTTCGCTTCTTTGCATCATCATAGAAGGATTTTGAGGCATAAAACTTGCCATAGTCATACCTCAGGACCGAGGATACGTCTCTCCCTTGGAATCCCTTATCTGGGATAAACTTATCCTTGGCCACATCATAAGATCCAATCAGATAATAATCATGTGCCGTCTCATATAAGCTAACCTTGAGCACGTGCCTGAGCTGATGATGATGATGAAGAGGACCATTAATATTATTATTATTTCTAGAGGTTTCAACACCAAATGTGCTATTGATGAAGACTGGGAAGAAATCAGGGCACTCCCACATTCCGGTGTTTTTGGCAGAGTGAAGTGGGTGTTTGGCTTGAATCCAATCAACCAAGTCTTTGCTTCTGAAGAGAAGTGCTATTCCTGTTTCTCTTCTTTGGCTCCCTACAAATTTGAAAAACAGATCGATTTAGATGATATAAATAATAAACAAAATTATGAGACATATAAAACATTAGTTTTTCGTATTATTAATTTCACTTAATTTTAATATGTTCAGGCACCTATGATAGGATATCATACCATCCCAACAAAATTTAGTCCATTTTTCTTACAGTTTAGTTAGATGGACTTAGCGGCAATTTATTATATATATATATGTATATATATATATATATATATATAATTATTATTTTTTTCCTTTATTAAATTGTAAAAAGTAAAAATTAACAGAATAAATGTTTTTACTTGATAATTATAATTTAAAAATTGTTAAAAATATTAGTCAATATAGCAAGTTGACTTGCATCTAAAAGCATATTAAGTGAGAGTCTCTACTTGCCTGAAATATATATAAGAGGAGTTTTTTCAATTTATTGCATGTTAGATTATATTAAACTAAATGATATCCACAAAAAAAAAAAAAACGATTGAAATTAAAGAATTATTTTAATTTTTATGTTATTTTGTTATGATATGTTTTAAACTTTCTATAACTATTGTCAAATTTTTTTCCATAAAAAAAACTATTGTCAAATTTTAAATAATGTTTTTATTTTAACCGTTTCCTTTAATTTAACTATTAAAATGCTCTCACTTAATATATTTTCAATATTTAACCAGTATTGCACATACTTGTAAGGATCAAATTGGATCATATAGCATGTACGTAGCTGCACACAAGAAATCTACGCAATAAATAAAAGAGGTAAAATACTATTTAGTCCCTGAATTGCTGGTCAAATTATTATTTAGTCATCGAATTTGGCAAAAATACTATTTAGTCCCTGAATTTGCAACTTTGTCAACTCTTTAGTTCCCAAATTTGGCAAAAATACTATTTAGTCCCCGAATTTGCAACTCTATCAACTATTTAGTTTCCTAACCATTACCAGTTAGATAACCAGACACTAGCTGATGTGGCACCGTTAAGTGCCTGATCACATGCCACCTCATATGCCATATCAGCATTTAATGGTCACGTCAGCTGGCTATCTAACGGGTAACAGTCAGGGGACTAAATAGTTGACATAGTTGTAAATTTGGAGACTAAATAGTTTTTTTTCCAAGTTCGGGAACTAAATAGTTGAGAGAGTTGCAAATTCGGGGACTAAATAGTATTTTTGTCAAATTCAGGGACTAAATAGTTGACAGAGCTGTAAATTTGGGGATTAAATCGTATTTTTGCTAAATTCAGAGACTAAATAGTAGTTTGACCAACAATTCAGAGACTAAATAGTAATTTAACCAACAATTCAGAGACTAAATAATATTTTGCCTCTAAATAAAATTTCCAAATATAGATAAAATATGGGTATTGATTTTGTCAATTCCTACCTACAAGAACTCTCCACCAACCATCATGGCCAAGCCAAGCCTCAGTGGGATCTCTGAAAGAGGTCGCATTGATTTCGTTAAAAGAAGTTGGTGAGATTATTGGATTATGGGGTGACCTAACCCATTCCCTGAGAAATGGATCAGACTCATTTTTGGGTAGGACCAAGTTCTGGGTTTGACGCTGGTTCGCGTCAGCTCCTGTGTACAAAATGGCTGGTAATTTGCTTCCATTATGGAGGATTAGTGTAGCTGAACCTGACCAGCACCCACCAATATCATAAGCTTCACTTGGCCAAATGGCAAGCTTTAATGGAGTCCAGTTCACAAGGTCCTTTGATACTGAGTGGCCCCATGCAATGTTGCCCCAATCTGCTCCTTTTGGATTGTATTGGTAGAACAGATGGTAAACGCCCTTGTATCTCATTGGCCCTGCATATATATATATATATATATAAATTAACATTCATTTTTATATGAGTATATAGCTATGAAGCGCATGTACTGAAACGGACACCTCAACACGCTGATTCTTAAAATTACAGGACACGGCATGGCATATAAATATATATATATATATATATTTTAATTTTAAGACAACACAAACTATTTATAAATATTGATAAAAACTTTAAAAATTATAATATTCATGATGTCATATATATTAACAGAGTATATATATAGTATATTATATATATATATATATGTATACCTTGAAGAGAAAAGAAGAGTAGAGATAGAGTGTCGGACATGTGTCCGACACGCCATAGAACTGGTGTGTCTGTGCTTGTAGTATAAAAGTTCAGTACGCATTAATTAATAAGGACTTACTTTGAATGAATTAGGAATCAACTGATTTAAAGGATGTACTGAAGTTCAATACTACCGTATTACTGAATATCTCCTCGTGTTTGCATGCGTATGAAAATGCTAAACGATTTTGGATATTGTAAAAGACACTGAAGTGTAGTTTTAAAGGAGACTCAGATCAGACGGAGCTACAAATTTGCTTTTCGTATGGTTAGCAGCAGAGAATTGCAATGCTCTTGCTTAGCCTACTTGAAAAATAAAGAGTAAATTACTAAATTATCATTTGGATATATAGAAGATGAAAATATCAAATTTAGTCAATAAAAGATAAAAATATTAAATTTAGTCCTGAAAGATATAATTTATCTTAATTTAGTTTGGGAATCTCGGTTAAAGCGTAACTAACAAAAAAGTTTCAATAACCGAACTGGGACAAATTGTATCTATCAGGCACTAAATTTCATATTTTTATCTTTTAAAAATAAATTGAATTTATAGAGACTAAATTTAATATTTTTATCTTTCAAAAATAAATTAAGACAAATTACATTTTTCAAGAACTAAATTACTAAGTTAACTGCATCAAGATACGGAGAGAATATATATATACACACACGTAACAGGGTACTAACCATTAGGATCTGCAAGGGCAGCAAGGCCGAGTCCATACAGTATGTCAGAGGACAAAAGCAAGAAGCAAAAGAAATGAAAAGAAATTGTTAGAGAAAATGAGAAGTAAAGAAAAGAAATTAAAGATAAGAAAGAAACTCAGAAGCGTAAGAATATATATATATATATATATATATATATATATAATATGTATTAAATCCAAGCTGGTTGTAATATTAATTAATAATACCATTCATCCAATTTTTGCGAGGTTGGAAGTGAAAAGCAGTTCTATATGTTTGATCGATGGAGTTAGAAAGAGTACTTCCAAGATTTTGGTAAATATGATAGGAAGCTTCAGTATAAAGTATGTGATAGGGAAGACCAAGAATGAGGGAGAACACACACAATAGAAAAATAGAAGAGAAGGCCATAATGGCTTAATTGTGAGAATGACGAGAGAAGCCTGTGCTGTGGTACCTATTTATAGAGAGAGGAATATAATAATGCAGGCTAATGCATGAATATATACTTTCCAGGTTGATTATTTTGTTTGCATCAATTTTGAAGAATGAAAAATCATACCTGTGAGAAAAAAAAAATCATATATCACTCACTCACTACAGACAAATATCTAGGATTGTTTGCAATTTTGTTTTGGGTTTTTTAAAATTAATTTTTTGGCCTGATTTTTAGAATTGATTTTGCTTGAAAACAAATTTTATAGATAATTTTTTTTTTCCATGAAGGAAGATAATATTTAGGATATTAAGTTACAATTTGTTCTCATTAAGTTTTATTTTTGGGACAAAATCCTATATTGGTCCCTTAGGTTTAACATTTTTCTCAATTTGGTCTCTAGTATTTGTTCAGTTTTAATTTGGTCTTCCACGTTTACAATTGATATCAATTTGGTCCATAATGTCTGCTTAGCCTCAATTTAGTCCTTCACCTTTGTGATTGGTACCAATCTGGTCTATAACATTTACTCAATCTCAATTTGGTCTTCTATGTTTGCAATTGATATATCAATTTGTTCCCTATGTTATCCAAGTGTTAAAATATTGGCCAAATACCCATTTTGATCCGTTATCTTTCCCACTAATTTTATATTAGTCCTTTATCTTTCAAAAGTTCCATCAGTCCTCTATCTTTACAATTTGTTTCAAATCAGTTCTTTTAATTTGTCTAACACCGTCAAATTTTTCTGTTAAATGATAATGTTGTATGCTAGAACTTTTCCAAAATTATAATTTCTCCCATTCTGATCAACCTCAAAATTTTTCAGTCACAACCCCTTTTTTATTAACTCTATTAGCTTGTCTTTCCTTGACTTCCCAAACATTACTCCTCTTTGTCTCTGTAAAACAGTAAAAGCAAGCATCTCCATTTTCAAACATCCATCCCAACCACCTAATCCTATCATCGTCCCTCCCTCCCTCACTCCTCTGTATATATTCTACTTGCAGAGGCAACTGATGGGGGTCAAAGCATTCTTGCTCAAAACAAAAGGGTAGATAAGTTAGATATGCATGACAAATTGGAGTGTTTTCTAGCTGTTTGTGATAATGCCTCAAAGAAAAAAAGAGAATTGAAATTGAACAAAAACTTTTTTGTTCTTGTGTTTGTGTATACGTGTATATATATATATATATATATGTGTGTGTGTGTGTATATGTATATTGTAAGATCCATTTATGAAATATAGCACCTATGTTGTTGTAAAGAACCACATAGGGCTTTAACCTTGGGGACTTGTCCTTAGATGTGAACCTAGATGCCTACGTACCCTTTGTAAGGAATCAAAGTCCACGTAGATCAGGTTCAAGGGACAATGTAGGGTAAGAAATTACTTGTGAGAGAGTGGCCGAGGGCCAAGTTTTGTGGGTGAGCTAGTCACCGACGTGAAGGAGCTGAGGGTGGCTGATCGGACCCAAAATAATAACTGATTTTAGTGCTCAAATGGCATATATTATAATGTTCAAACATGCATTTTGCATATAGTTGTGCCTTATTTCTAATGAAGGGTGCTGTCGTAAGTTCTTGCTAATATTGGGTTTTTAATGCAATATTTGTGTAAGTTCTTGACGAAGATCTTTTGCCGAACTTTGATGCAAAGTTCTTTGTGTTTCAGGGACTTCTCAAGAATCTTTTAGCAAGAATAATCAAAGAGGGACCAAAAGGAAACGAGAAAATAAGGCCAAGTCAACACAAAAGCCTTGAAAAGTCAACAAAAGCAGGAGGAAGTTAAACATCGGCTCGCTTACAACGAGCAGAGTGCCAGTCGCCACAAGCAAACCGACCAAAAGCAAAGACAAGGAATCACCAGTTCGCTTATAGCGAGCAAGTGCAACTTGCTACAAGCAAGTTACAAAGAACACATGATTCGTGAAGGATTGCAAGGCTAGACGATTTTTGGCCAATTAAACACCCATTTGAAGGCATGAAGCTAGAGGTTAGAGGCTATAAATTGGTGGCCTCACACCCACCTTTCCCATATCTTCTTCTTCTTCTTCTTCCATGGCCTTGCATATGGGGTTGAGGTGGCTCTCTAGTAGCTTCCCCCATATGCTTAGCTACAGCTCTCTTCCCTTGAGGAGGATTGAGGTGTGAGCTTGAGACACCATTTTGTGGATGGAAGAATAGTATCTTTATTTCTATTTCGATGTTACATGGTTTTAGTCTATTTCACTCTTGGGCTCGCAATCGATGACAACGAGATGCTTGAGTCTGGAGGGTAGGAGGTAGAATCATCCTCGGCTTCATTTGCCTATAAAAAACGAAATTAGAGCCTTTGAGGAAGGAGAACGAGTGTACATCGGCTACTACAACGAACTTTTGAAATCATGTTAGGAGTTGTTGTAGATGCATGTGAACCTTTTGATTTTCTAATAATAACTTCATTGATTATTCAATCTTTGTTGAGTTTTTGTTAGAGCTTCAAGAGTATAACTATGTAGAGATGGATAATGTGAGATCCATTACATGTAGATCTCCATTTCCCCCATTGATTTTATACTCCAATGATGCCTTTCAAGAGAAATCTTGGTTGAATAGTTGTTAGTACTTCAATGGCATAGTTGTGTGTTCTTGGAAAACATGTACTCCATCTCTCCCCATTAGCTTGAATGCTGGCTCCCTCAACTAGGAAGTTCATGTGACAGGTGAACTTATACTAGTTGGTAAAGGGTGAGCCATAAAAGTTCAATCGGTTGATTGCACGAACTTTGGAAAATGGTCATCGAATACGATTCTTACCATGTATATGATGGTCGGGATCGCCGCATTTCATCCTTCGAAAAGGATGATCATCTTATTTCTTTTTAGTTTATTTTCTTTTACTTTTTAGTCTTAGTTTTATACTCTCCTAACTACGCCGACAAACTGTTCAACAAAAGTCCCCAAAGAGTATTATGATTGTTTTAAGCTTGGTTCTTTGATTTGTCTTCGCGATTGGTAACTTCTCGAGAGATCGACCTTGGTTGTGCCATTATCTCCATAATATTGTAAAATATTTAAGTTGGTTGGCTCAGCCCCACGACAATTGAGTCCGATCAATTTTTAGCGCCGTTGCCGGGGAGGTTGCCAACAAGGATTTGGGAACTTGGGGATCAAGTTTGATCTTCCTAATTCTCTATTTTATCTTTATTTTGTTTGTTTTAAATTTTTTTTTAATTTTTCGTGTCAAGGGACTTCTTTTTATCGAGTCTTTTTACTATTTTTCTGTGTGCAAGAACTGTATCTAATACAGTTCTCGAGAATTCTCACTTCTGTGTCTCTCGCCTATAGCGAGCTAACCTTACTCGCCACAAGTGAAGAATGCAGAAAATAATTTCTCTGCCCACTTTTGTTTTAATTTTCTATTTTAGAATATATAAAATTTTAATGGAAGGATCAATACAATGGGCCAGGAAGGAATTAGAATCCATCTCTTAAAGCATCGCCGAGGAACAAGCCCAAGTAGGACAAGTACTTGAAAGGATAGCTCTCCGTACGACTTCGATTGTCTCATAAATTCTTGTCAAGTTGGAACAATTTGAGAAAGAACAAGATGCTCTAGGCTTGTTTCTTATGCAACTAGATAAGTAAAGGAGAGAGAGACAAAATGATCTCGCTCTGACTCTTCTGAAAACGGTTAAGAACGCCACCTTTGAAGATCAAGTTGAAATAACTAAGGACACTATCTGCTCACTCGACGAGTTGAAAAAGTTAGAGCCATCACAAAAAGCTGCTAAGAAGGACCTGGATAATTCCTCTACTCCATTTGTCCCCACCATTGATTCCCAAAAAGAGAACCCTCTCTTCCCCCTTGCATTGACTTTATTTTTCCATCTCACACTTGTATTAAATCACATGCTCGCATTTATAATACAGGTGCGAAAGGTGGAACAACCAAAATAAAGGCTGCTCTGGATCAAAGCGAGAGTGACCAAGCAGCTGGAATAAAGAAGGAGCAAGATGCTAGAAGAGAAGGGAATACTGCAAGTTCCCTCGAATGAAAGCCATTACTGCCACTTCGTATATTCAAAGAGAATTTGATGACGGATGGAAGGCCAGGTTGTTTCCTTCTTTCACTTACCTCTTACGCATTCTTTTGATATTCTTTGTCCTAATTGTGCTAGGAGATAAGTGTGGGGGAGGAGACCTTCCCAGTAAAATTAGGATTTATTTCGCTTTAAATAAAGCGGTTGTCTCCATTTGAAATTGTCTCCCTATTTGAATAAACCTTGCATTGTCTAAGTAATCTTGCGGACCACACTTAGACAAACTATAATACCCGGGTTTCGAAGCTTGGAATAAAAAATAAGAAGAGGAAGAGAAGAGAGTAGAAAATCACTACAACAAAACACAAATTTACCCACGGAATATTTTCCGTGGGTATTCCGTGGGGAATCCGTGGCAAAATGGAAAAAAATAACAAATTTTTTTCTTGAAAATTAGCCACGGATTTAGCCACGGAATAAATTCCGTGGCTAATTTCAAGACATCACCCACGGATTTATAATCCATGGCTAATATCCGTGGCTAATCCGTGGGCAAATGGTCAATTTACCCACGGATTGTAAGTCCGTGGCTAAATCCGTGGGTAATTTTATGAAATTAGCCACGGAATTTATTCCGTGGGTAATGTCTTAGAATTAGCCACGGACTTACAATCCGTGGGTAATAATCCGTGGCTAATTCGTGGGTAAGTCACCGGTGGCCGACCGACGGTGGAGGAAGTCACCGGTCGCTGGCGACGGTTGCTGGTGGCCGACCGACGGTGGAGGAAGTCACCGGTCACCGGCCGGCGGAGGAGAGGTCGCCGGCGACGGTGGCCGGCCGCCGGTGATAGGTACGGTCCGTGTTGAATTTACCCACGGAAATGTTCCGTGGGGAATTGCCCTCGGAAATTATCCGTGGGGAATTACCCACGGAACATTTCCGTGGGTATTCCGTGGGTAATTCCCCACGGATCTCCCACGAGAAATTTCCGTGGCTATTTTTCCCCCACGGAAGCGTCCGTGGGAAATCCGTGGGGAAAATTTTACCCGCGGCAATTTTACCCACGGACTTGTTCCGTGGGTAAATTGATTTACCCACAGAATTTCCTTAATTTACCCACGGATTTGTCCGTGGGTAAATCTGATTTTTGTTGTAGTGAATATTTTTGGGTGTTTAATTTGGGATATAAGAGAAAATAAAAATTTAATTGGAAAGAAGAGGGATTAAATTGGGGACATTTTTTTCTTTACCCCTTCTTTAATATAATTATTATTAGTATTATTTAGTTATTTATTTATTTTATTTGTTTTTGCGGTTGGGTTGCCGTGAAGTGGGGTTAGGAGAAGGAGGAACAAATAAAAGAATAAGAGGAGGAGAGAGGGACGGATTAAAAGAAAGAAAGAAAAGAAACAAGAGAGAGAGAGAGTGAGGCGTGAAGGAGAAGAAGAACAAGAGTTGGAGTTCGCCGAAAAAGTGATCGGGGAGAGCTAGCCGATGCCGGAAAAGTCACCGGAGCTCGGGTACGACATCCCCTACACCTTCCACCAATCGAATCAAAGGTTGCTAACCCCAATTTCATTCGAAACCCTCAATTTCTCCATTTTTAGGGATTTCTTCGATTCACCTTCGATTGGGTTGTCTCGAGGGTGGATGGAGACCTAGGAAGTGTTCTTGAACGCTTAATTGGGGTAAGAATCGACGCTATACCCTCAGGTTTTGCCGAATTCGAATTTGAAAGGGTTTGGGGTTGAAAATTCTAAATATTCCCAATTTGGGGATTCGTTTATAAATTTGGAATCGGGCTTGGATTTTGTAGTTAGGGTTGGATTTATGCCGTTGGAATGTAGGTGAACAAAACCCGTGAGGTGCGGAGTTGAAGCCAGGGTCGGAAGGGGGCCCAAACCAGCCCACAGCACAGCAAACGAATTGCTGTGCTGCAAGGGCGCTGCAGCGCCAGGTCTTTGCCCAGCATACCCAAAACCCATTTTAAAGCCAATCCGGGGTGTCTGAACCTCCTATTTTCAATCCTAAACATCTTAGGACACCCCAACCATGATTTTAAGGATCAAAATCATTTCAAATGTCTTCTTGTTCCTCAAGAATAGAAACTTACTGAATAAGCTACGCCCAACTTCTTGAATTTCTAAATTCCTTATACACCGTCATTAGGTAACCTTAAGTAGGATAGCTTAGAAGCACGTTGAGGTTTAGTAACTCAAATCCAAGGCCCCAAAAGCAACTCAAGGAGAACGATAGTTGTATGAAACCAAGTGTGAGGCACTTGAGACTCTCATAGAAGAGAGGGAAGACGGATAAGACCAAGGACTCAGTCCTTGGCAACGTCTAGATGCATTTTAGGCACGAGCATGTAGTATGCATATGAATTGCATATAGTTTGAGATGTTAACCACTTGAATGCATTCGTTAGGAAACCACGACTTGTCCGGAGCGGGAGTTACTCCAGGACAAGCACAAGGGAGCCGTCCAGGTGAGGGGTTTCCCATCCTTTCCCTACATGGTTGATTGAGGATGTGGATATGTGGTTTGCCTACTTGCCTATTTGTAAGAAAAATTTAGTGGTTAACATGCTATTGTTGTTCCTAAACTGTTATATATGAAAGTATTTGTATATGTGTGTTTGACTACAGGTAAAGAGGTACTGAAGGGTATCCATGTGATGACATGAGATACGCCGAACAGTACAGGCAAGGAGGTAAGTTGTTGATTGAGTCAAAGGCTTGGTTTACCCTATTAATTAGAAACTCATTAAAGAAATCGTATAGAAGTTATTAGTAGACGTCGACATTTTATGGTAATTGAACTTAGGAACGACCTTAGAGCTAGGTTATGATCTAATCAAGGGTTTGGGTATTAAATAAGGATTACAAAGATCTCATAAACGGATTAGTGAGTCATAGGGAGGTTCACACCACCTAGGTAAAGTCAGTTTAGGATGGAAATGGGTAGATAGAGTCAGAATCCCAGCTTAGAGCTCGGAGAGAGAAACGAGTCAGAAAACATTTGCCCGTTGAGGCCATTGCCCTAACCTAACACCAGGGTCAGTTAAATATTAAAACATTTTCCCGTTGAGGCCATTGCCCTAGCCTGGCACTAGGGTTAGTTAAATATTAAAACATTTGCCCGTTGAGGCCATTGTCCTAGCCTGGCACTAGGGTCAGTTAAATATTAAAAGATTTGCCCGTTGAGACCATTGCCCTAGCCTGGCACTAGGGTCAGTTAAAGATTAAGAGAAATTGCCCGTTAAGGCCATTACCCTAGCCTGACACTAGGGTCAGTTAAACATTAAAAGAATTTTCCCGTTGAGGCCATTGCCCTAGCCTGGTACTAGGGTCAGTTGAGTGATTTACAGTTTTCAAATGATATGCTAAAAGTGTTTACTTGTTATGAAAATCATGATAGAGGAGCATGATCCGTAGGTTTATCTATGATTTTATGTTATATTAATATTACCTGATCGTAATATAACATTTGATAAACTGGATTTTCATGCGCATGTGATTGTGGGTGTTTCCCTTTCCCCAACTGTAGTGGTACCCGCCACTACGCCAAGGATGAGAAGCTTCTCACTGAGTCGGTTTGACTCACTCCCTCTGCTTCAATGTTTCAGATACAGGGATCAGGCGGGCATCGACGTCCAGACAGTGAGATGGACATCAGACCATCCTTACACACTTGTTCGCGTGGGTGGACACCTTTTGGTTATTTTGATTCTTTTGGTTGTACATATTATAAGTTGTAAGGGTTGTATACATATATTTACAGCTTTCGATATGTACCTATTCTAGACTTGTCGGCTTCACACGTATTTAAAGACAGGGTCCAATTTGGGGAAAACTAGGATATATGTATGAGTATATAAACTTCTGCATGTGAATAGGATAGATCATATGCATTGAGGCGTACGGTCAATATGATATATATATATATATATATATATATATATATATATTGATTGTATAGCAGGATAGTTATAGTTATGTTTACAGGCTAAGGCTTACGGGCTTAGAGGTAAAAGTCTATTCACGTGCCGGTCACGTACTCCCAATTTGGGGTCGTGACACAAACATTTTTCCTTTTTGTTTCCAAACATTAAGGACAATGCTTCATTCAAATGTGGGGGGAACAGGAATGCTTGTCATAATTCTGCTTTTATTTTTCAAGCTCTCACTGCATACACATATTTCATATAATTTATTCTTGGCCTTTGCTTTCAGAGACCCTCAATTTTTCAAAAACCTTAGGTGCCAAAAACCTCATTTTCGAAAATTGAAAAACAAACAAAATAGGGGAATTTCACCTCTGTGTCACTCACCTATAGCGAGTTACAACATGCTCGCCCCAAGCGAGCAGTGCAGAAGCATTCCTCTGTTCTGTTAGTTTTTCTGCAAATTATTTTTCCTGCACCTAAGAGAAGACCAATTCCTTTCTTTGTTAAACTTACACCTTAAATCTAACCCTCATCTTAGTTTTAATTAGGGTGAAGTTAAGTAAATAACAAAGACTTTATTGACTCTTTCTAGTTTAACTTTTTTATTGGGTTTAGTTTTACTGTTCAGTAGAAACTAACCATATCCCTTATAGCTCAAACTAGTGTATCTATGAATAAAAACCTAGCTAAGTGTAGATCAATTGAGAGAAACCCAACGTGGAAGGTTTTGAGCCCAAACACTTATTCTTTACTAACATATCTTGAGAGTGTATATGCTTTTATTAATAGCATTATCTAGAACTTGGGATATTCTCTTAGTGAAGGCTTAACATATCTCTTGCATGATAGAGAAGATAGAGGCATTCGTTTCTTAAGCCTTTTATCCCAAACACTTACCCTAAACACTTATTATCCCTTTTGCTACCCCCTTTGAGCCTTATATGAATAACTAAAACCCAAGGACAATCATTTGAACTCATAAAAGTTAATATGGTCGATTATATATAAGCTGAATTGCTTCCCTAACACTCAAAAAGAAAAAGACTCAAGTCTAGTAGACTCTTGAAAAAGAAAAGAAAGAGAAAGAAAAATAGAAAATGCTTGACAAAAAGAAAAGAGAAAAACAATAATTTGGCCCTTTACGTACCCTTTGTTTCAATTTGGTCATTTATGTTTGTAATTATTGTCAATTTGATCCTTCCGTTATTTAGGTGTTAAATAATTAACGGATTGTTGATGTGTACAGTTAAATATGTACACTTAGGCATGATAAGTTGGAATTACTCCATCTCCATATTTATTAATATTAATTTTTAAATAAAAAATCAATTAAAACTTAACCCTAATTAACGTTGCAGAGTAATTCTCGTACCGTCCATGGAGTTCGATCGCAAGTGGGGATTTGTGGGGTATTGGGAGAATTGGATGTTTGTGAATAGAGAGGATTCTCCATGATTTGGGGTTGAAGAGCGAGAGATATACTATTTTAGAGAAGAAAGAACTAAACCCAGAAAAAGAATTTTGAAAATCCAATATGAGATTGAAAATTTCGGATCAAAACCACAAATCGGATCAACCCCACCTCATGTATAATCGAAAAGATAAGGACTTTGAGTAACCCAGAAGATCCAAAAGTTGTTAGTGCCATATTGAATTGAAGTGAATTTCAGAGGTGGAGTTGAAGCAGAGAGGAGAAGGGAAGAGTGATCATTCATTCATTGATTCAGACAATTGATGAGAAAAGGGAAAGAAGAAGGAGAAGAGTAGGAGGTAGCGATGTTGAATGTGAGAAGTTGGGTTGGCTATTTTAATGGAGATGGATGGAGAGGTTGCAGAGAGGTAGCCATGTTGAATGTGAGAAGTTGTAGAGAGGTAGCAACGTTAATTAGGTTAATTAGGGTTTAGGTTTTAATTGACTTTTTACTTAAAAATTAATATTAATAAATATGGAGATGGAGTAATTCCAACTCATCATGCTTAAGTGTACAAATTTAACTGTACACGTCAGCAATCCGTTAATTATTTAAAACTTAGATAATAGAAGGATCAAATTGACTCTAATTACAAACATAAAGGACCAAATTGAGATAGGACAAACATAAAGGACCAAATTGAAATAGATGATAAACGTAAAGGACCAAAATAGCATTTTTTTCCAAAATGAAAATAAATCGGGAAATAAGGGTCAAGCAGAATAGTATTCTGATGGAGAGAGCAATTAGCCAAAAACATCAAAAAAATTCAACCATATATCAAAGGAAGAATGATTGCTCCAAAATAAGAGACTAGTTATTCATCTTTGTTCCTTTCCTATACACATCCTCCATTTAGCCTTCATGCATCCATTACAAGCCCAAAAAAGTCCTCTTGATCTATCTTTGCAAGAATATTCGTAGTTAAGATAGAGAGATATTCCAAGATTGTGGCTTGCATTGATAAAGTAGACTTGAGCGAAAGGAACTCTGACTATGAGGTCTAACCAAACCAGTTTAATGATCAATAGCAACAACAGCTGGTTCTCATGCCCATGTGTGCACTACTAGAGTTGTTGAGGCCTGAGGCACGTTTCTCTTGGAGAGACCTAAACTACATTCATGTGAAAGTGGCAGGGAAAGCAGTAGACCTCTTTGGAAAACCTCATCTTATTCCTTTGACTGATGCTTTGCCTAGGAGTACAAAGGTTTAAGTGTGAGGGAATTAATCACACCCAAAATCATCACTGGTTTTGGTGCTCAGGCATATATTATAATGTTCAAACATGCATTTTGCATATAGTTGTGCCTTATTTCTGATGAAGGGTGTTTTCGTAAATTCTTGGTAATATTAGGTTTTCAATGCAATATTTGTAAGTTCTTGAGGAAGATCTTTTGCCAAACTTTGATGCAAAGTTCTTTGTGTTTCAAGGACTTCTCAAGGATCTTTTAGCAAGAATAAACAAAGAGAGACCAAAAGGAAAGGAGAAAATAAAGCCAAGTCAACACAAAAGGCTTGAAAAGTCAACAAAAACATAAGGAAGTTAAAAACCGGCTCACTTACAACGAGTAGAGTGCCACTCACCACAAGCAAACCGTCCAAAATCAAAGAAAAAGAATCATCGGATCGCTTATAGCGAGCAAGTGCAACTCTCCATAAGCGAGTTACACAGAATGTAGGATTCGTGAAGGATTGCAAGGCTAGAAGATTTTTGGCCCATTAGAAGGAATGAAGCTAGGGATTGGAGGCTATAAATAGGTGGCCTCACACCCACCTTTGCCATATAGTTTAGAATCTTCCTCTTGGAGGCTACGATAGTTTCTCCTCCACTTGGAGCCTAGAAGTAACTTTTCTTTCTTTCTTTCTTCTTCTTCTTCTTCCATGGCCTTGCATATAGGGTTGAGGTGGCTCTCTAGTAGCTTTTGTTGGATATTATTATAAAAATTAATTAATAGTAAATAAATTGAATTGAAAGCAAAATACGTTTTTTGTAATTGATTGTTTTTAATTCAATTAAATATAAAAAACCGTTGATAAAATGATGATTCTTAATGTCATGCTTTCAATATAATTTATTTACTTAATAATGTTGCTCTACTTAGGCATATATATATATATAAGAGATATATGGTGGCTGAATGGATGTAGAGATTGAACAAAAGAAGAGAAAAACTTTACTGGTATGGGAAGAAAATACAAGAAGATTTTGTGTGAAATATATATTGTGTGTGTTATTTGGGTAGAGAAAGGTGTGGGAGACAGAGTCCTGTCTACCTCCTACGTGCAGAGGTTGTAGACATACAGGCGAGTACTGGGCTGTTGTATTTTGGAGGTAACGCGTCTGAGTACCCCTGCACCGGGTGATATAGCAAAATCAACCCGTGGGAGGCGTGAATTACCTTAAAGATAACGAGATACCCGTGCCTCAGTCCGGTAGCACGCATTTAATTATTTCTCTAACAAATTTACATTTCCCTATTTTTTGTCTTTATTCTTATTTTCAGGTTGCTGCCCCAACAAGTTTAAGGTAATTCATAGCTAATCCCCATAAAGCAGCAAAAGAAAAATAAGAATAATTGGAAATAAATATTTGAGTTCTAGTTGGTGAACTAACTCAAATATATATTTTATATATTTTTGGTATCTTGATTTATTTTTGTGAGCTTATAATATCTTTATATTTTATTTAGTTGCTCACAGAATTTTGAAATTGATTTGTGGAAGAATTTCATTGTGATAATGAGATACCATAATATATTTTTGGACTTATGCCCAAAGTAGGAATTTAATAAAATAACATAATATGTTATTTATTTTGATAGATCCTACAATTATCGTGTGTGATACAAATATTTTATTGAGAAAATGGTTGATATCTTAAATATCACTAATATGCAATTTATAATGAGAATTACATAATTCTTTTATGGAACTATTTTATTGTGAATATGTAACTGAAAACTCTATTGTGGATAAAGGCATATAGTTTGTGATCAATTTATAAATTGATGATACCATCTCAAAGAGATGAAGATATGCCTAATTAATTTAAATTTGAGTAAGCCCAATTGGTACTACTTCCTATAGTACAAAGTTGTACATATAGATGATACTAATTTTTGTCACATATAATTGAGTTTGAAAAGTTCCTTAAATGAATTAATGTTTTATTTTATTGGCTAGTATTATTATTTGGTGGAAGAATATATTAAAAATATATTTTGTGAATTTTGGGATACCCGCCAATAATAATTATGAGTTTTTTTTAAGCCAATAAATTGTGATCACTTATTGTGATGAATATCGTCATGACTGGATTCTTTGGATTGTGTGTTTTTCTGAAACTATAGCTATAGTCAAAGAATTTGGTGTGTGTACATCGAGGGGGATAAATATTTAAAGCCCGTATGGATTAAAAGCAACCTATGAGGATACCCTACCTTGTAATTAGAGATCCTAAGAACTTGGTTCAAAGGGACGAACGAATCATAGAGTGGCTGTTGAAATGCACATTGAAAAGAGTTTCGACTCTTAATTTATCCCTATGATGTAAGTGCATTTTCCTGCAATGATATGTGAGGTTGAGTTTTTAAACTCTTAATGAAGTCTGTAGCTCTATAAGAGTGGGGTATCTTAATTGCAGGAATACCCTTGACAGAATTCACCTATTTGAATGTGACGGAGTGGGGCCGCTCCTATGAGAATATAAAAGGGCATATATTCTTGAAACACATTCAAGAAACAGGGTGCGCACACGGCCGCATAATGTGCGGGCTAGGGCTCATATATTGCACCTGGATTATTATGTGCAAGGTATATGTCTTGTCTCCCTTAAGCAGTTATGGTTCAAGGCGAATACCACCATGGCTCTGGATCAAGATATATATTTTTGCTAAATATAGATTCAAGGCAATTTAGCTATCTATATTATGCATAATAGTCTGTCTCTACCCAAGTGTTAAAACAAATATTAAAATTGTGTGTTAATTAATAATAATAAGTGGGGGATTGTTGGATATTATTATAAAAATTAATTAATAGTAAATAAATTGAATTGAAAGCAAAATACGTTTTTTGTAATTGATTGTTTTTAATTCAATTAAATATAAAAAACCGTTGATAAAATGATGATTCTTAATGTCATGCTTTCAATATAATTTATTTACTTAATAATGTTGCTCTACTTAGGCATATATATATATGAGATATATGGTGGCTGAATGGATGTAGAGATTGAACAAAAGAAGAGAAAAACTTTACTGGTATGGGAAGAAAACACAAGAAGATTTTGTGTGAAATATATATTGTGTGTGTTATTTGGGTAGAGAAAGGTGTGGGAGACAGAGTCCTGTCTACCTCCTACGTGCAGAGGTTGTAGACATACAGGCGAGTACTGGGCTGTTGTATCCTGGAGGTAACGCGTTTAAGTACCCCTGCACCGGGTGATATAGCAAAATCAACCCGTGGGAGGCGTGAATTACCTTAAAGATAACGAGATACCCGTGCCTCAGTTCGGTACCACGCATTTAATTATTTCTCTAACAAATTTACATTTCCCTATTTTTTGTCTTTATTCTTATTTTCAGGTTGCTGCCCCAACAGCTTTCCCCATATGCTTAACTAGATCTCTCTTCCTTTGAGGAGGATTGAGGTGTGAGCTTGAGCCACCGTTTTGTGGATGGAAGAATCGTATCTTTATTTCGATTTCGATGTTACATGGTTTTAGTCTGTTTCACTCTTGGGCTCGCACTCGGTGACAGCGAGATGCTTGAGTCCGGAGGGTAGGGGGTAGACTCATCCTCAGGTTCATTCACCTAGCGAATGCGGAATTAGAGCCTTTGATGATGGAGCACGAGTGTACATCGGCCACTAACATGAAATTTTGAAACCATGTTAAGAGTAGATGTAGATGTGTGTGAACCTTTTGATTTTCTAATAATAATTTCGTTGATTATTCAATCTTTGTTGAGTTGTTGTTAGAACATCAAGAGTATAACTATGTAGAGATGGATAATGTGAGATCCATTACTTGTAGATCTCCATTTCCCCCATTGATTTTAAACTTCAATGATGCCTCTCAAGAGAAATCGTAGTTGAGTAGTTGTTGGTACTTCAATGGCATGGTTGTGCATTCCTGGAAAGCATGTAATCCATCTCTCCTTATTAGCTTGAATGCTGACTCCCTCAACTAGGAAGTTCATGTGATAGGTGAACTTATACTAGTTGGTAAAGGGTGAGCCATAAAAGTTCAATCGGTTGATTGAACGGACTTTGGAAAATGGTCATCGAATAAAATTCTTACCATGTATATGATGGTTGGGATCGCCACATTTCATCTTTCGAAATGGATTATCATCTTATTTCTTTTTAGTTTATTTTCTTTTACTTTTTACTCTTAGTTTTATACTCTCCGAATTATACCCACAAACTGTTTGACAAAATTCCCCAAAGAGAATTTTGATTGTTTTAAGCTTGGTTCTTTGATTCCTCTTCTCGATTGGTAACTCCTCAAGAGATCTATCGACCTAGATTGTGCCATTATCTGCATAATCTAGTAAAATATTTAAGTTGGTTGGCTGAGCCCCACAACAGTTGAGTCCGATCAGTGGCTTTATGGGGGCAGCTAATGACACCTAAATTAGACATGATAACAGGTATCATTTGACCTAATATTGTTGATAATAATTATTAATTTGACAGTAAAAGGCGTTAATAGAATACATAGGTGTCAAAATATAGAAATTGATAAAAATGGTTCTTTAATGTATATTTTGTGATACAAGTATGATTTTAATTATTTATTAAATATCAGGTATTATTACGAATATTTTGGGTTGATTTCAGGTCAAGCCAGAGCCATTTTGTCCCTTGGACTTCGAGATAGAGGCTAAAATGCATACAAGAATGCAAGAAGGGACTAAACTGAAAGGGAAATAGAGAAGCAGAAATACAAGCAGGGACAACCTTGTTGATGTGTACTTAGGCCCTATGGGGGGTTGTTGGGGTTACCTTTGGATGAAAAGATCCGATAAGGTGTTTCTAAACAATCTCTTTTATTTATCTTTCGAAAACTAGTAGGGATAGTAATCTACATAGACTCCGAAGGCCAATTTATCTTTTCTTAGTTATTCACTACAATCATATATTTTCCTCTCAATCAATTACTTGTTTATTTTGCTCTAACAATATTTTATGTTTAGTTTGCTCGATTCGATTACTTAAAGGTGCAGTTGCTAAGGAACTACTGAAAGTTTCACGTGATTCAACCCTAGGTTTGCTCTTTACTACATTCTTAGGTTTTATTTGATCCTGACGTGCGATAGGTCAGGGGGCACCCTTCATCAAATTGGCGCCGTTGTCGGGAAACCTTTTTGGTTCTATGGTAACTGTGTTGGTCGAATCAGGTCGTGATTCATGACAAACCGAGAAGTATTTTATTTTATTTTTAATTTCTTGCCTTTTATGTTTGTTTTCTCTCTCTCTCTCTTTTTTTACTTTTTATTTTTCTTTCCTTTTCCTCTTTTTCTTTGATTTCACGTTTTTCTTTATGTTACTTATTTTTCTTTAATTTTCTTTTCCATTTCTTTTTCTTTCTTTTAAAAAAATTAAATAAAAGGTAGTCTGATCCCCTCTAAAAATAAAATGGTTGAAGTACCTGACCTTAGAAATAATAATAATGAACAAGAGGGAAATAAATTAGTAAATCACTATAAAAATTTAGGGTTTTGGTGGCAACAAATGTCGTCACAAAAAGTCAAAAAGTCGCCACTAAAGAGTGGCGACATTACCGTTGCTATGCAATGTCTCCCAACTATAGCCCTATAGTGGCGACAAAAAGGTGTCGCCACTTAAGGTCCTTCCAATGGCGACAAAAGTCACCATCAAAGAAGGTTAATTTTCGCCATTAAAATAGTAATAAAAGTTGTAGTTTTTGGTTTGAATTTTTGTTGCCACCAAAACCACTTTCAGTAGTGAGTTTTGGTCGCCACTGAAAGCAGTTGCCGGAACTCCAATGGCTAGCGACAACCTCCTTCGTTGGCCGGACCTCCGCCGGTCGACGACGACCTCCACTTTCAAGAACACCTTATATTTTTGAAAAATAGTGCATGGACATATTCGAAATCAGGACATGATGCATGATAATGTCTGTACCAACTACTAAGCCATATATCACCTTTTGTTATATAATGTCATTCTAATATATTTATTATAAGTATTTGTCTTTAATCAGACATGTCTTCAGCAGCGACTTTTTAGTCGCCGCCAAAGACGAGACTTGTCTTCAGCAGTGACTTTTGATTGCCACCGAAGACCTTATAACATATGGTTTACATTTTTTTTAGTCCCTAAAATCATGCAATATAAAATATAAGATAGAAGATAATTGAAAATATAGATATCTTTTTTATAAGAATTGAAAATATAGATTTAGTTTGCATTAAAAGTTTAATTTTAAAATTACATGCAATTTAGCTTATGTCAAATCTATTAGTATTATTTTATTGTTTTTTTCTAAAATAAAAATTTCTACACTTATGTAATTTTTATGAGTTTTTCTTTTTTAAGTCATGTTTAAGAACTCTCTTTATTATAAATATAATGTAATCATTTTATTTTATAACTATAAAATATGAAGTTAGGAAACATAAATTATTAAATTATTTTTACTTATAAATTTTTATTAATAATTTTAAAAAATAAAACATATACCATTTAATTTTTTTTTAAAAAATATAATAATAATTATTTTATTTTTCAAAAATATAGAAAATTTTCAAATATCTAATTTATTATTATTTTAAAATATAATAATAATTTTAGTCTTCTAATTCTTCAATTAATCTTTTTAAAAATAAAGAACACTTATTATTGCAATTTTATGTCTTTACTTTAGGTTCTACATTTTTTTTAAAAAAAAGCTATATGCATATAATTTGTATAACTCATCCCCTAACTTTTTAAAACTAAAAATTATAATTTATTAAGTATTCTACCTTCGGTGGCGAAATTTTAAAGTTCCCCACTAAAGTTTTTCAGTGGCGAAGTTGTTCTTCGCTACCGAAGGGTCTTCGGTGGCGACTTTAAAAAAGTTGCCACAAAACCCTTGTGTGGCGACAAGAAAGGTCGCCACCGAAAACCTTTTGGTGGTGAACTATGTATATTCGCCACGTAAGTACTTTAGTGGAGACAAGTGTTCTCGCCACTGAAGACCTTTTGTAGCAAATTTTAAAATATCGCCACTGAAGTATCTTTTTTGGTGACATATTGTCGCCACTGACAAGATTTTTTTGTGGCGAAAAACTCGTAGTCGCCATCAAAGGCTTTTGGTGATGACAATAAGTTGCCATTGAAGATCTTTGGTGGCGACAAGAAAATGTCGTCACTGTAGGGGGACTTTCAGTGGCAACTTTTTTGTATCGCCACTGAAAGTCGTCACTGAAAACCCAATTTCTTGTAGTGAATCAACCTAGGAAACAAACAATTAGGGAATTAACTCAATCTAGTATCAACTATGAGCAATTAACTAGTGTTTGTCCTACCTTTGTGAGTGACTTTAAAATTAAGGGCCCTCTAGTTCATTCTTTACCTAAATTCCATGGTCAAGCAGATGAAAATCCACATGCCCATCTAAAAGCGCTTCACATACATTACATGACTTTGATGCCAGTTAGGGTTAAGATTGAATAGGTAATGTGGAGGGTTTTCTACCTAAAACTAGAGGGAAAAGCTAAAGAATGGTACATGAATCTTTCAAGATACTTGGAAGATGCGTATCACTCTTGGGCAAAACTGCAAGGAGCATTCCTGGAATAGTGTTTCCCATCTAGCCAGGCTGCAGCCATTAAGAAGAAGATCGCATCTGCTAGCCAAAGCCCTCATGAGACACCCTACGAGTACTGGTTCCAATTCCAGGACCTACTCGCTAAGTGTCCAAACCACTGCTACCCAATCGAGCAACTCATTCTATTCTTTTTCTATTGGCTCCTGCCTGAAGAAAGAGATGTGCTATCCACTTATGCTAAAGGGTCGGTAGAGGATCTTGAGCCTATAGAGGCTTGGGTGCTTATAAAAAGGTTTATCCTAAATCGACAGCATACCAGGCCCGTAGAGAGAATGGAGGTAGCTAGGGACTCCCCTATGCACTTGACCCAAAATTGCTCGGATATGTACCATTCATCCGCAATAGTCCCAATCGAAAAGGCCACCCCGGCCCCATCATTGGAGACAATGTTCGCAAAAGCAATGGAAAATATCCAAGCGCAATTTACCACCCTTAGTGCGAGCTTGATAGCTAAGCAAAATGATATGAATGCTCATGTTACCAAGTTGGCCAACAGCATAAGTAAAATACAAGCCAACCTAAATAGCATGCCTTCGAACACTGTGGTAAACTCGAAGGCGCTAAACGCTATTAGCAAGAGGAGCAATAAGAACACACTAGGGACTGATAAAAAATGGTAGTGTTCACAAAAGAGGTGGACGATGAGGAGGTAGATGAGACAATAGTCTATGAACCCGCCCCTTCCACCCTTATTAATCCAGCCGAAAGCCCTTCGAGGGATAAGGGAACGCTTGTTGAAGACACTCTGGTCCCCGAAAAATCACCAAACAAAGACACAAAAAGGCCTACCTCTCCAAGGAAGGTAAGAAATCAAGCAAGAGACAAGGTTAGTATTTCTGAACTTCCTTTTCCTCACACCTATCTGCTTAGTGAAAGAATATATGAAAAGAAACAAAATGAGGAAATATTAAATCTATTTAGTAAAGTGGAAGTGAATTTATCGTTACTTAACCTAATTAAGAAAGTCCCTAAATATGCAAAAGTCCTTAAAGACCTTTGTACTAATGAAAGGAAATTTAAGCCGAATGCCAAGGTTCAGGTTAGTTCCAACGTGTCAGCTTTATTCAAGCTCCAACTACTGGTTAAGTGTCAAGACCCCGACTCCTTTACTATACCATGCACCATAGGTAAGACAGTCATACCAAGCGCCCTACTAGACTTAGGAGCCGCTATTAATGTTATACCTAAAAATGTTTACAATTCTTCAGGGTTAAAATCTCTGCAACCCACCCGTTAGTAATACAACTAGCCGATGGGTCGATTAGACAACCTAAGGGAATAATAAAAGATATACTAGTGAAGGTAAAAGGACTATTAATACCCACAGACTTCTATGTCCTCGACATGGATGCCTCGTTGTCTCAAGATACCACTATCATCTTGGGAAGGCCCTTCCTAAGGACTGCTAAGACAACTATCAACATAAAGGAAGGGACAATCTCAACGGAGGTGGGAGATCAGAAAGAAAATTTTAACATATACGGGACAATGAAGCAACCAAGTGAGGACTACTCCCACGGTGTTAACAGGATTGACTTAACTGAAAATTGGGTAGGGAATCTATTTGATGAACTAAACCCTGAAATAACCTGCTTAGGTAAGATAGGATGTACTGTGGACACCCTAATTTGTCCAGGCCTTAACAGAGAAGTTAAAAGTGGGAAAGTAGAAGAGGGTTGCAACCTGTGTACAGAAAGATCACAACCTATAAAGGGGTCCCGACCTGTGTACAGACAGGTCGCGACCTATAAGGGGGTCACAACCTGTGTACAGACAGGTCGCGACCTATAAGCTGAGTCAGCATAGGTCACAACCCTTGTCACATAGGTCACGACCTATTAACATTTATGACTCAGATCTGGAGCCCAGTCAGCATAGGTCACGACCTCTGGCTCAAGAGGTCTTGACCTATTGGCATTTATGACCCAGATCAAGATCGGATTCAGATCTGCAATAGGTTGCGATCTGTAGCATAATAGGTCGTGACCTATTGATCATTATGGCTAGATTCAACTTTCCTTTTATATGATTCTACGATATCACTATAAATAGAAGGCACTATTATGGTTCTGAGGACCGAATTTTTCAGAAGCAAAAGCTCTGCCGAAATACTGAATCGCTGGTAAGAATCCTACACTTTTCTTCACCACTAATTCACTTCTCATCTTTAGATCTCCTTTCTTAAACTTAATCTTTGATCGATGGGATAGGAGCCAGCCCTGCGCCACTTTGAGGGTTGACCAAGATCCCCTCCACATCTTAGATTTGGGGTCCAGAGCCCCAAAACCTTTATTTTTCTCTGATTTAATAAGCGAGTTGCGACCTCCTGCTATACGGGTCGTGACCCTTTTTCAATATTTTAGCACCATTGTCTTTTGTCTTCTTCATTCTCTATTTTCTGAAATTTGGAATATAGGTTGCGACTTGTGACAGGTCGCGACCTGTTCTAAACCACAGGTCGCGATTTTTCATGAGACCTCTTCAGGACAGGTCACGACCCCCTTCCAGAAACAGAAAGCTCCTTTGTTTTGCCTACCTAAATTGCTATTATCATCATTTCTGTCCAGCTAGTTATTATTATCATAATATATGTCAAACTAGTGCCACCAAGGAGCCTTTGCTTCTATAGTAGCACTAGCTTACATGGCATCTGTGCATGCCGCCTGATGAGCATCACACACCCACTTTGTTTGTATTTCTTGAAAATGCATGGTAGATAGGTGCCAAGAGCCTTTGCTTCTTTAGGCACATTGCACTGGGACGCCATCTGAGCCTTTGCTTGATGAATGTCCCCCCAGACATGCCTTTGTGCCTTCACGAACTACGTGACTTTGATCCCTCTTGAAGGGTACGTAGGCCTTAGGCTCTTATCCTAGGTCAAGACCGCTTTTTTTCCTTTTGTGTGTTTGTATTTTATCCAACTCTTTTAATGCCAAAACATTTTAAATATTAGTTTTTGGGGTAACCGTCTTCGGACGGGGTGTGAAGACCACGCCTGCGGCGGGCTTCGCAGAGTCACCACCAAGTTTTCCATAAAACTTGGAAAAGGAAAAATTGTTTTAAAAGTGTAATAAAAATGGGTTTTAAAAGAATTTAGGTTCAGGAGCCTGCTTGAGATGAGGGGAAGGTGTTAGGCATCCCTCTTCTCCCTTCCGAAGACGGTTACTCCAAAAACTAATATTTAAATTGTTTGGCCTTAAAAGAGTTGGAAAATCACAGAAAACAAAGTTGGACTTGACCTAAGATGAAAGCCTAGGGTCTACATACCCTCCAAGAGGGATCAAAGTTCACATAGTTCGTGAAGGCATGCATATGTGTGCGTGGGGGACGCTTATCTAGCAAAGGCTCAGATGGTATCTCAGTGCAATGTGCCTAAAGAGACAAAGGCCCCTTGACACCTATCTACCATGCATTAACATTCAAACAATTAACAAGATAAGAAAAGTTTTTGTGTGGTGCTCATCAGGCAACGCGTCCAGATGGTGTGAAGACTAGTGCTTCTATAGAAGCAAAGGTTGTCATGACCCAAATTCTATAATCAAAGAAAATGATAAATTAGGAAGAATCAGGGTAAAGTAAAGCAAAATGTGGTCATTTTAAGATGATATGGATCTCAAGGAATCCATTTATGACCTTGAAATGTTTTAAAAATGGTTCTACAATAATTTTTAATAAAGGTGAAAATTAAGGGTAAAATAGTAATTTTTACCCGATAGAAATTATTGTGAGCATATTTATGTTATTTAGAGGTCATGAGGATTTTCCTCATACCCAAATTTACTTATATGAATATTTAATTAGAAGTTTTGGGTTAAAAAGAAAAAAAATGGTATAAGGACAAAATGGCCGTTAGTAATGGCAAAATGGTAAATTTAGATAAGTTTATACCTAACAAGCCAAGCACCTTCTTCTTGCTTCCACATTCAGCATTTTCACGCCACTTTTGGCTGAGAAAGAAAGGAGAGCATTTTCTTGAAGCTTTGGAGAAGAAGAAGAGGAAGAAAAGCCAAAAAGGGTAACAAACCTTCACTTTTTCACCTCTTCATAGTTAGCAAAGTTGCTCTACTCCTCAAGAGCTTTCTTTTCATCTAAATTTCAGCCCCAAACTCTGAATTTGAAGGAGAATTTCGTGCAAAGTGAAGCACTAAGTTGGAGAAGCAATAGCAAAGGGAAGAAGAGGTATGTTAGCCATGAAAAACTACATGTATATATCTCAAGGGAAAAGGAT
This sequence comes from Senna tora, assembly GCA_014851425.1. Classification (NCBI taxonomy): domain Eukaryota; kingdom Viridiplantae; phylum Streptophyta; class Magnoliopsida; order Fabales; family Fabaceae; genus Senna; species Senna tora. The sequence continues at coordinate 15,115,298 of CM026265.1, forward strand.
GGCTAAGGGGTTAAACTTGAATGCAATAAAATTAGGGTTTAAGAGGAAAAACTTTGATGAATGAAATACAAGTTCTTACAAGTTCATTAGATGTTTGAACAAGTCCTTCAATAGCCAAATATGTTAGTCTTTAATTAGATTCTCCAAAAAGCCTTCAAATATGACAAATATGAAAAGATAAGGTTTATGGAAAAATTGAGAAATATGATTTTTTTTAAGGAATACATCCATGATTAGATAAGTAATATGAAATCCTTCTTAGCTCAAAAGAGTTGAAATATGCTAGCTTCATGAACTAACCCACTTATAGACCATTATGTCAAGACAAGGAAAGTAATGAGTTTAAGGGTCAAAATTATGATAAGATTGATAATAAATTCCATGTGAGTTTAGGGACTTGTTTTTGTCAAGTGAGCCAACCTAAAAATAAAGTGGGAAGGAAATCTTGTCATTGCCAAGAAAAACTAAGAGAAAGAGAAGCTTGAGTGTAAGGTAACTTTCCATTCCTTATATGCTATGTGTGTGTTTGTGGTATGCATACTTGATATTCTATATGCTTATGATGTATGATATTATGAAGGGTTTGGATGAGCTAAGTCCTACCCTAGGTTATGCAACATGAATATTGTTTAAAAGGGTTTGGATGAGCAAAGTTCTACCCTAACTCATGTGAGGTGTATGATGTAATGAAGGGTTTGGATGAGCTAAGTCCTACCCTAACTCATGTGAGGAGTATGATGTAATGAAGGGTCTGGATGGGCTAAGTCCTACCCTTGTATGTTATTTGATGGGTTTTGGCCATAACTCAAATATTTGCATGATGATTTTAGCATGAAACATGAATTGTGTATGCCTAACTCATGTGAGGAGTATGATGTAATGAAGGGTCCGGATGGGCTAAGTCCTACCCTTGTATGTTATTTGATGGGTTTTGGCCATAACTCAAATATTTGCATGATGATTTTAGCATGAAACATGAATTGTGTATAAGATACTCTTGTATGTTTTATTTTTCCCATACATGCCATAGTCTTTTTGGAATGTGGAGTTAGCTACTGAGACTTTAAGTCTCAACAAGAAATTCTACAAACATTTTCAGGTGAAGCAAGTAAAGGAAAGCAAAAAGATGTGGCTTCATAATCTTCTTGATGTATAACTTAGGAAAATCATATATAAGTAGAAAGAGGATTTTCTCATTTTGATCTAACTAATGTATACTTTTGAGCAAGATGTAGATATAGATGACTTATATGTAAACTTAATGTAAATTATACTAATGCTAATTATGGTAGCTAGATATATGAATCAAGTTCCCTTGGTAACCAACTCACTAGAAAGTAGTTACTTTGAAGGAACTAGAGGTATGATTTTGGTAACTAGGCTATGTTAGGACTAAATGAGTATGGAATGATACTATTTAACCTATAGGAGATGTGTTAATGGTGTGAAATGTGAAGTAGTTGATGCATCTAGCAAGATATGTAAATGCTTAGGCTTGAATAGTAGAATTCCCAAGAGATTTGCAAAAGTTCATCTAACCATGTTAGAAATTTCAATTTGGTTGCATGGACAAGTTTTATTATGTATTAGAAGGCCATATAAGGCATAAACATGGTTGGAATAGGTCAATCTCAAATTTTGGCATGTTGACACCCAAAGGATGAAATTTTGGGTTTCATTGTGAGGGACAAAGGAAAATGTGAAAATCATAGTTAATGAGCCCCAAAAATGATGAAATTTTGCACATTAAAACTAGATATATGAAAGTTTATGGTTGCCAAATTTCATTTATTTTGGGGTTTTATTGGTACCCTTTTGGCAGACCTGAATTTCAGGGAGTTATGCAGAAAAATTTTCTGATTTTCATATTTTCTCATAGATGTTGAGGTACCAAATGAAGACTTTATTGGCTAGAATTTTATATGTGGAAACATAAGACCCTTTTCAACTGATCTGGAAATTTTCATGTTTTTAGGATCCCATTTGATATGATTTTGGTAAGTTTTTTTCCCATTTGTGGTCTGCTGTCAAGCCATTTCGAATGGCTATTGTTTTTTTTAGTGTTTAAGGGACCAAACGTTCGAATTTTGAGTTGTAAACTGGTAGTCAAATAGATATCATATTCACACATATGTCATAAAAATTTCAGAATTTTTGGAGCTTTACAGTATAAATTATGGGTTTAAAAAGTTGTTTAATTTACCAAAGGAACAGTACCAACATTCAGAATTTTATAGTTTCATTAAGTTTTGATACTTTTCACTTGATTGGCTCCAAATTCATGAGAAATGTTAAATAACATCATTTAGATGATGTTAAGTACAATGGTGTTACAATTTTGGTATTAGAGCGATGGTTTAGGCATAAAATCTAGGTTCTTGAGTTATGTAAATGCATGATGTCATGTTTTGACTTGAGGAATGAATATGTTTATATGTTATAAATGAATTGGAATGATATATATGGCTATTGAAAATAGAATTTTGTTGATATTTTCAAGCAATGGTGGATACTAGAAGTGGAAGAAGAGGTAGGATTGATTCTAACCCCATAGAACAAATAGCAGCTTCTATACAAGCTCTAACAGCTAGGATGGATCAACAACAAGAATTGATCATGCAACAACAACAAACTATTCAACAATTGAATGAAATCTTAGCTAAAAGAGAGCAAGAAAAAGTGCAAGGAAGTACTGTTAGAATAGAAAGAGGTAATGAAAATGAACCTGAAGTTACTCCACAAGCTCATCCTTCTCAATTACCACCTCCACCTCCTCCTCCTCCTTCTTGCTTACATGAGCAAGAAAAAGTCCCTACACCACCACTGAACCAACCACAACTTACCAATACACAAGCTCTCAATGAATTCAAGAAGTATAATCCTCCAGAGTTTGATGGCAAGTTTGATGTGCAAAAGGCAGAGACATGGCTCATGAAAATGGAGAAAATGTTTGAGATCCTAGAAGTTACTGATTATCAAAAAGTTATTCTAGCTACCTTTACATTTACAGATGAAGCAGAACATTGGTGGTGAAATACTAAGGGAGTTTTGCAAGTAAATGTTCTAACTTGGGAAAGTTTCTTGGCAGAGTTTTATGAGAAATATTTCCCTGGGTCCATCCAAGATGAGAAAGAAACAGAGTTTATCAACTTGAAGCAAGAGGATGGAGATATGTCAGTAGATACATATGTAGCAAAATTTATTCAATTGTCACGATACTCCTCATACTTGATGAAATGTGATGATGAACCATGGAAAATAGAAAAGCTAGAAAGGGGATTCAAACCAGAGATAAGAGATAGAGTGGCTCCCCAACAAATCAGAGTTTTTAACAAGTTAGTAGAAATTGCTTGGATCATAGAGAACAATCTAAAGAGAATGGGGTATACACTTAAGGTTTCTTTGGAATTAAAGAGGCCAAGAGAAGAGGAAAGCAGTGTTAAAAATAATAAGAAAAATGGTAGAGGCCCATGGAACAAAAAAGGTAATTTCAAAGGGAAAAAGAGACCTCCTACTCCACAAACCAATTTCCAAAACTCTATTTGTCCTCAGTGTGGTAAACAACATGGCACTAGACCATGTCTTGCAGGGCAAGGTGTATATTATAAATGTGGGAAGCCAGGCCATATGGCAAGAGATTGTTCTCAACAAAAAGATGTGACTACCCCTTCTAAATCACAGAACCAAGGGACATTTTTTGCCCTAACACAGCAAGAGGCTAGCCAGTATCCTTCTATGATCTAAGGTATTATTAAAATTAACAATTGTCTTGGGAATGCATTGTTTGATTCAGGTGCTAGCCACTCATTTGTATCATATGATTGTGTTAAGAGGTTAGGGCTGACTATTAATGTCTTGCCATATGATTTATCAATTTCTACCCCTACTGGCATGAAAATTGTGACCTCAGATGTTTGCCTTAATTGTATTGTCCAATTCAATCATTGTTACACTACCATTGATTTGATATGCATGCCATTTCATGAACTTGATGTTATTATTGGTATGAATTGATTGATTGCAAATCAAGCTGTGCTTGATTGTACCCAAAAAGTTATTTCTGTTCCTAATTGTGGGACCATACCATGTATAAGGTCTGAGCTTGCTTTCTTGTCTACCGCCCAGGCTGAGAAATACTTGAGAAAGGGTTGTCAGAGATTTTTAGTTTTATTTTCAATTTAAGTAAAAGTTGAAGAGGGTATAGAAGAAATACCTATAGTAAGAGAATTCCCTGAAGTTTTTCCCACTGAAGTAAGTGGTATACCCCCTGATAGAGAAGTAGAGTTTGCAATGATCTAGTACCTGGGGCGGGACCTATTTCTAAAGCACCTTATAGGATGGCACCCACAGAGCTAGCTGAACTTAAAAGGCAAATAGAAGAATTGTTAGAAAAGGGGTTCATTCGGCCTAGTGTCTCTCCATGGGGTGCTCATGTTCTCTTTGTAAAGAAAAAAGATGGGAGTTAGAGATTATGTATTGATTATAGAGAATTAAACAAAGTAACAGTAAAGAACAAGTATCCCCTCCCAAGAATTGATGATTTACTTGATCAATTAGTAGGAGCATCTATATTTTCTAAATTTGATTTAAGATCAGGATATCATCAATTGAGAGTCAAAGCCGAAGATATTCCTAAAACTGCTTTTAGAACAAGATATGACCATTATGAATTCCTTATTATGCCATTTGGCTTGACCAATGCACCGGCTGTTTTCATGGATTATATGAATAGAATTTTCAGGCCTTATTTAGATAAATTTGTTGTGGTCTTTATAGATGATATTTTGATTTATTCAAAGAATGTGAATGAGCATGAAGAGCATTTGAGAATAGTCCTTCAAATCTTGAAAGAAAAGAAATTGTTTGCCAAACTTAGTAAATGTGAATTTTGGCTTACAGAAGTCAAATTTTTAGGCCATGTTATCTCTTAAGAAGGGGTCGCAGTAGATCCCAATAAAGTAGAAGCAATACTAAATTGGGAGAGGCCTAAAATAGTTACAGAAATAAGTTGTTTTCTAGGTTTAGCAGGCTACTATAGAAGATTTATTCAAGGCTTTTCTCAAATAGCTTTACCGTTGACTAGATTGACTAGAAAAGCAAAGCCATTTGTGTGGGACAATGAATGTGAAAGTAGTTTTCAAGAACTGAAACATAGGCTTACCTCTACACACGTTCTTATTATCCCAAATCCAAATTATGTTTTCATTACATATATAGATGCTTCTAAAAAAGGATTGGGATGTGTACTTATGCAACAAGGCAGAGTTGTAGCTTATGCTTCAAGGCAATTGAAGCCACATGAAGAAAACTACCCCACTCATGACTTGGAACTAGCAGCGGTAGTGTTTGCTTTAAAGATTTGGAGGCATTATTTATATGGTGCCAAAGTTGAAATCTATACTGACCACAAAAGCCTGAAATATCTATTTGATAAAAAAGAGTTGAATATGAGACAAAGAAGGTGGTTAGAGTATTTGAAATATTATGATGTAATCTTGAAGTACCACCCAGGAAAAGCAAATGTAGTAGCCGATGCATTGAGTCGAAAATCAATTCACATGGCCATGATGATGATTAAGGAACATGACCTAATTTAATCATTTAGAGATATGAGTCTTACATGGGAAGTGCGATCAGGTAAGTTACTTTCTAGTGAGTTAAAAATTGAAAATGATTTTGTAAAGAAAATTAAGGAATTTCAAGAAAATTATGCTTACATTCAAAAGATAAGAGAGCAAATAAAAGAAGGTAAGGCTCAGGAATTTAATTTGAAAGAGGATGATATAGTAAGATTTCATGAGACAATTTGTGTTCCTAATGATGATGGGTTAAAAAGTAGAATTTTAGGAGAAGCTCACAAAAGCAAGTATACCATTCATCCTGGAGCTACCAAAATGTATCAAGAATTGAAAATATTTTATGGTGGCTAGGAATTAAAGCAAATATTACAAACTTTGTATCTAGATGTTTAACATGTCAAAAAGTGAAAGTTGAACATCAAAGGCCAGCTGGACTATTGCAGCCACTAGACATTCCCGTATGGAAATGGGATAGTATATCAATGGATTTTATTATGGGATTGCCTAGGACTACTTCAGGATATGACGCTATCTGGGTCATAGTGGATAGATTGACAAAATCAGCCCATTTTCTTGCAATGAAATCCACTTATACATTAGATAGACTAGCCCAGCTATATGTTAAAGAGATTGTGAGGCTTCACGGGATTCCTAGTAGTATAGTTTCATATAGAGATCCAAGGTTTACTTCCAATTTTTGGAAATCTTTACAAGAAGCATTAGGAACCAAATTGCGCTTTAGCATAGCTTATCACCCTCAAACAGATGGGCAAACAGAGAGAATAAATCAAATTTTAGAAGACATGTTGAGAGAACCTGTGTCTTAGATCTTAAAGGAAATTGGGATGCATATCTTGCATTGGCAGAATTTGCATACAATAATAGCTATCAATCTAGCATTTGTATGGCTACCGAGTTAAGTGAAAAAAGTATAATAGGACCTGATATAGTTGACCAAACCTCCAGACAAATTGAGAATCTAAGAAAGAATTTGATTGCGGTCCAAAGTAGACAAAAGAGTTATGCAGATAAAAGAAGAAGGTCATTAAAATTCGAAGTAGGAGACCATGTTTTTCTAAAAGTATCTCCAGTCACTGGAATTGGCCGCTCCATCAAAACAAGAAACCTCAGTCCGAAATACCTTGGTCAATTTGAAATCTTAGCTAGAATTGGACCCGTAGCCAACCGCCTAGCTTTGCCTCCTAACTTAGGTTAAATTCATGATGTCGGGACATGATGCATGATAATGTCTACAGCAACCACTAAGCCATATATCACCTTTTGTTATATAATGTATTCTAATATATTTATTATATGTATTTGTCTTTAATCAGACATGTCTTCAGCAGCAACTATGGTCGCCACCAAAGATATGTCTTCAGAACGACTTTTGGTTGCCACCAAAGAACTTCTAACATATTATTTACATTTTTTTAGTCCCTAAAATCATGCAATATAAAATATAAGATAGAAGATAATTGAAAATATAGACTTAGTTTGCATTAAAATTTTAATTTTAAAATTACATGTAATTTAGCTTATGTCAGATCTATTAGTATTATTTTTTTTTCTAAAATAAAAATTTCTACACTTATGTAATTTTATGAGTTTTTATTTTTTAAATCATGTTTGAGAACTCTCTTTATTATGAATATAATGTAATCATTTTATTTTATAACAATAAAATATGAAGTTAGGAAACATAAATTATTAAATTATTTATTTTAATTACTTATAAACTTTTTGTTAATAATTTTAAAAATAAAGCATATATCATTTAGTTTTTTTAAATATAATAATTATTATTTTATTTTTTAAAAATATAGAAAATTGTCAAATATCTAATTTATTATTATTTTGAAATATAATAATAAGTTTGTCTTCTAATTCTTCAATTAATCATTTTAAAAACAAAGAACACTTATTATTGCAATTTTATATATTTACTTTAGGTTCTACAATAAAAAAAGCTATATGCATATAATTTGTATAACTCATTCCCTAACTTTTTAAAACTAAAAATTATAATTTATTAAGTTTTCAACCTTCGGTGGCGAAGTTGTTCTTCGCCACAAAAGGGTCTTCGATAAACCCTTGTGTGGCGACAAGAAAGGTCGCCACTGAAAACCCTTTGGTGGCGTCCTATGTATAGTCGCCACATAAGTACTTTAGTGGCGACAAGTGTTCTCTCCACTGAAGACCTTTTGTGGCGACATTTAGAATATCGCCACTGAAGTGTCTTTTTTGGCGACATATTGTCGCCACTGACGAGATTTTTTTGCAGCGAAAAACTCGTAGTTGCCATAAAAGGCTTTTGGTGATGACAAAAATTTGCCATTGCAGATCTTTGGTGGCAACAAGAAAATGTCATCACTGTAGGGGGACTTTCAGTAGTAACTTTTTTGTGTCGCTACTGAAAGTCGTCACTGAAAACCCAATTACTTGTAGTGAATCAACCTAAGAAACAAGCAATTAGGGAATTAACTCAATCTAGTATTAACTATGAGCAATTAACTAGTGCTTGTACTACCTTTGTGAGTGATTTTAAAATTAAGGGCCCTCTAGTTCATTCTCTACCTAAATTCCATGGTCATGCAGATGAAAATCCACATGCCCATCTAAAAGTGATTCACATACATTGCATGACTGAGATGCCAGTCAGGGCTAGGATTGAAGAGATAATGTGGAGGGTTTTCTACCTAGCACTAGAGGGAAAAGCTAAAGAATGGTACATGGTTCTTTCAAGATACTCGGAAGATGCGTATTAGTCTTGGGCAAAACTGTGAGGAGCATTCCTTGAATAGTATTTTCCATCTAGCTAAGCTGCAACCATTAGGAAGAAGATCGCATATGCTAGCCAAAGCCCTCATGAGACACCCTACGAGTATTGGTGCCAATTCCAGGACCTACTCGTTAAGTTTCCAAACCACTACTACCCGGACGAGCAACTCATTCTATTCTTTTTCAATTGGCTCCTGCCTGAAGAAAGAGATGTGCTATCCGCTTATGCTAAAGGGTCGGTAGAGGATATTGAGCATGCATAGGCTTGGGTGCTTACAAAAAGGTTTGTCCTAAACCGACAGCATACCAGGCCCATAGAGAGAATGGAGGTAGCTAGGGAGTCCCCCATGCACTTAACCAAAAATTGCTCGGATATCTACCATTCATCCACAATAGTCCCAATCGAAAAGGCCATCCCAACCCCATCATTGTAGACAATGTTCGCAAAAGCAATGGAAAATATCCAAGGACAATTTACCACCCTTAGTGAAATGCAGGCCAAACTAAATAGCATTCCTTCGAACACTATGGCAAACTCGAAGGCACTAAACGCTATTAGCCTGAGGAGTAGTAAGAACACACCAGGGACTGATAAAAAATGGTAGTGTTCACAAAAGAGGTGGACAATGAGGAGGTAGATGAGACAATAGTTTGTGAACCCGCCCCTTCCACCCTTATTAATCCAGCCGAGAGCCCTTCGAGGGATAAGGGAATGTCTGTTGAAGACACTGTGGTCCCCGAAAAAATTGCCAGACAAGGAGACCAAAAGGCTGTAATACCCGAGGATATTTTAACTGGCATCATTTATTAAATTAAATTAATTAAAATAAAAATGGAAAAAAAATGAGATAGAAATACCCACTATCCTACTACCTATATTTTTAAAATATAAATTTAAGTAAATCCTAATTATATTTTTATTTATCTATTTATTTTCTTAATTATTAACATATCAGATTGGTTTCTTTATGTTGGGTATGTATATTAATATATTATATATATATATATATATATATATATATATATATTAATATAAGAGAGAGTGAAGAAATAAGAAAAGAGAAACCGTGTGCAGAGAGGGCCAAAACGTGAGCACGGAACGTACGAGAGAGGGAGAGGGCCTGAGCATCGTTTGGCTGGAGGAAACTCACGGACGGAAGCCACGGGTGGAGGTTGGCCGGACGCACGGAGGAGGAAGCCGGCCGGAGTCCGTCGCCGTTGCCGTTGAGCTGAAGGAGGAGAGAGAGTCGCAGGTTAGAGAGAGAAAGCAACGGGGGAGAGCTTTCTCGCCGAAAAACTCGCCGGAAAACGCCATCTCTTCACCGGGGGAGGTAGCTGGGAGTCTCGTCTACTCCATATCGTCCTTCTAACCTGTTGAATCGAGGTGAGAAGTCCCGAAACTCTCAAACCCCAATTTTGATCAATTTTAGGGATTTTTGGAAAGACCCCAATTGATTCAATCTGAGTATTTTGGGTCCTATGTTAGGAAGTGAGTTGGAAGCTTAGGAATCGGAACCAAATTGATGGAATTTATTCGGGTTGGAGAAAGTGTAGGAAAATGTGGTTGTTAAGGTTTAAGGGTGTTGTGGAATGACTTGGGGTGCATTGAAAGGTTGAATAATAATTATATAATTGTTAAAAAAATTATTGGGATGTACAAGGGATTAAAACCCGAGTAGTTCCCGTCTCACCCGGAACCCCGTTCAGGGAAAAAGAGACACTTTCCTAATTTTACGCGTATCCGGACATGTGTATTCATGCGGCCAAGACTAATTTTCTTAATTTTTCGAAAAGTTGGATAAGGTAACGGTCCGCAATCAATACCCACTTCCAAGAATCGATGATATGTTCGACCAGTTGCAAGGTGCTAAGAGGTTTTCAAAGATCGATCGGCGATCAGGGCATCATCAGCTGAAGATTAGAAAAGAAGATGTTCCCAAGACTGCTTTTCGAACCCGATACGGCCATTATGAGTTTCTAGTCATGTCGTTCGGGCTAACCAATGCACCAGCAGCTTTTATAGACATGATGAATCGGATTTCAAGCCATTTCTAGACGGTTTGTCATTGTATTCATAAATGACATTCTAGTTTATCCCAAGAATGCTGAAGAACATGCAGGGCATTTGAGACTAGCATTACAGAGGCTGAGAGAGGAGAAATTGAATGCTAAGTTTTCAAAATGCGAGTTTTGGCTTGATAAGTTTGCATTTCTCGGTCACGTGGTATCCTCAGAGGGAATCCACGTTGATCCGAGCAAGGTGGAAGCACTGAAGAATTGGTCACAGCCTACCTCTGTTTGCATTTGAGACTAGCATTATAGAATATTTGTGCAGGACTTCTCTAAGGTTACTGCACCTATGACTAGGTTGACTCAGAAAGGAGTGAAGTTCGTATGGGATGACAAGTGTGAGCAGAGTTTTCAGAAGCTGAAAGACAGTCTCACCACCGCTCCGGTGCTGGCATTACCTGAAGGCACAGGAGGGTATGTGGTATACTGTGATGCTTCAAGGATCGGGTTAGGGTGTGTCTTGATGCAACATGGCAAGGTGATTGCGTATGCATCGCGACAACTGAGGAAGGATAGGAAGAACTACTCGACTCACGACCTCGAAATGGCGGCTGTAGTATTCGCTTTGAAAATATGGAGACACTACTTATATGGTGAGACTTGTGAAATTTATACAGACCACAAAAGCCTCAAATACATTTTCGAGCAGAAAGACTTGAACTTGAGACAACGTCGGTGGTTGGAGTTGTTGAAAGACTACGACTGCACGATCTTGTATCATCCAGGAAAGGCTAATGTGGTAGCCGATGCTCTGAGTCGAAAATCCATGGGCAGTCTTGCTCATATAAGTGAAGAAAGGAGACCGTTAATTAGAGAACTGCACGAGCTAGAGCAAACGGGAAATCAGTTTGAGATTGGAAGTTCTAACTCACTTTTAGCCCATTTGCAAGCTAAGTCCTCTTTGGTCGAAGAGGTGAAGGCTAGACAAGATGAAGATACCGACCTCAAGCAAATTAGGGATACGGTAACTAAAGAGAAAGGGGACGACATCCGATTCTTTATTGATGATTTCGGAGTACTTCGGTTGGAGGGACGGTTGTGTGTTCCCATGGTTGATAACTTGAAAGAAAGAATACTTTTAGAAGCACACCGGACAGCGTATACAATCCATCCGGGAGCTAATAAGATGTATCATGACCTGAAACAGTTGTATTGGTGGAATGGCATGAAAAAGGACGTCGCAAACTATGTAGCCAGGTGTTTAGTGTGCTAGCAAGTCAAGGCTGAACACCAGAAGCCCGCCGAAACATTACAATAGATAGAAATACCTGAGCGGAAATGGGAGAGGATAACAATGGATTTTGTAACAGGGTTGCCAAGGTCACAAGGGGGATTTGATTCGGTTTGGGTAATAGTGGATCGCATGACTAAGTCCGCACACTTTCTGCCAGTTAAGACCACTTACGGAGTGGGTCAATATGCACAGATTTACCTATCAGAAATCGTTAGATTGCACGGTGTGCCAGTGTCCATAATATCTGATAGAGGTCCACAGTTCACTTCCAGGTTTTGGAAGTCATTGCAGGAAGTGTTGGGAACTAGAGTTGATCTGAGTACTGCGTTCCACCCACAGACCAACGGGCAATCAGAAAGAACCATTCAGGTTCTTGAGGACATGCTTCGGGCGTGTATTATGGATTTCGGCGGAAGTTGGGAAAGGTATTTACCCTTGGCTAAGTGTGCGTACAATAACAGTTATCAAGCAAGTATTCAAATGGCACCCTTCGAGGCTCTGTACGGACGTAGATGCAGATCCCCGATTGGGTGGTTCGAGGTTGGAGAAGCTAGCCTAGTCGACCCGGAATTACTACAAGATGCCTTGCAAAATGTAAAATGTATAAGGGAGAGATTGCTGACGGCTCAGAGTAGGCAAAAGTCTTATGCAGACAATCGAAGAAGAGAACTGGAGTTTGCCGTTGGTGATCAGGTATTCTTGAGAATATCACCTATGAGAGGCGTAATGCGGTTCGGTAAGAAGGGGAAGTTGAGTCCTCGGTATATCGGACCATTTGAAATCTTAGAACGAGTTGGGAATGTAGCGTATCGGTTGGAATTGCCTACGGGATTGGAGGGGGTACACCCTGTCTTTCATATATCAATGCTTCGGAAGTATCTTCCCGATCCCTCGCACGTGATCCAATCGCAGGACGTGCAACTAACCGAAAATATGACGTATGAAGAGAAGCCAGTGGAAATCTTAGATCGGCAGTTGAAGAGACTCAGAACGAAGGAGATTCCATTGGTTAAAGTTCTGTGGAGAAACCACTCGACCGAAGAAGCTACATGGGAGGTCGAGGGTGAAATGCGCAGGACGTATCCTCATCTATTTCGAGACTAAGGTTAGTATTTTGTTTGAAATTCAGGGACCGAATTTCTTAAGGGGGGAAGATTGTAATACCCGAGGATATTTTAACTGGCATCATTTATTAAATTAAATTAATTAAAATAAAAATGGAAAAAAATGAGATAGAAATACCCACTATCCTTCTACCTATATTTTTAAAATATAAATTTAAGTAAATCCTAATTATATTTTTATTTATCTATTTTTTTCTTAATTATTAACATATCAGATTGGTTTCTTTATGTTGGGTATGTATATTAATATATTATATTATATATATATATATATAAGAGAGAGTGAAGAAATAAGAAAAGAGAAACCGTGTGCAGAGAGGGCCAAAACGTGAGCACGGAATGCACGAGAGAGGGAGAGGGGCTGAGCATCGTTTGGCTGGAGGAAGCTCACGGACGGAAGCCACGGGTGGAGGTTGGCCGGACGCACGGAGGAGGAAGTCGGCCGGAGTCCGTCGCCGTCGCCGTTGAGCTGAAGGAGGAGAGAGAGTCGCGGGTTAGAGAGAGAAAGCAAGGGGGGAGAGCTTTCTCGCCGGAAAACGCCATCTCTTCACCGGGGGAGGTAGCTGGGAGTCTCCTCTACTCCATATCGTCCTTCTAACCGGTTGAATCAAGGTGAGAAGTCCTGAAACTCTCAAACCCCAATTTTGATCAATTTTAGGGATTTTTGGAAAGACCCCAATTGATTCAATCTGAGTATTTTGGGTCCTAAATTGAAGTATATGCATGTTAGGAAGTGAGTTGGAAGCTTAGGAACCGGAACCAAATTGATGGAATTTATTCGGGTTGGAAAAACTGTAGGAAAATGTGGTTGTTAAGGTTTAAGGGTGTTGTGGAATGACTTGGGGTGCATTGAAAGGTTGAATAATAATTATATAATTGTTAAAAAAAATTATTGGGATGTACGAGGGATTAAAACCCGAGTAGTTCCCGTCTCACCCGGAACCCCGTTCAGGGAAAAAGAGACACTTTCCTAATTTTACGCGTATCCGGACATGTGTATTCATGCGTAGGTAAAGTATTGAAAGTTATTTTAGTGAATGGAAGTCTTAGACAAATAGGATTTATGCCTCTCTTGAGCCATAAATTCAAGATTTGCGCAATGGAAACTTCGCATGGACACATAGAGGTGGAAATGGGGTAACCTTGCATTCCCAAAATTCAACGTTTCCGAAAAGTGTGATTAAAAATAGGGTTGGACACGATTAGAAGCATGCTATGTGTCCTAAAACTAGTTGAGGGCATTTCCAAGCCAACAACTAGCCTATGGAATTAATTAGAGAGAACATGAGCACTAGCGTTGCATGTACACGATAGTGGTTGAATTTTCAAGCTTCTGAATCTCTCAAATAAATGTGTATAGGGCGCCATACAGTAAGCGGACCTTCGGGCACACCGAGAGCCGATACAAGGGGCCAACCAGGTGAGGGGCTTTCCTATCCTTGTCCTATAGGGTTGACTGCGGATATGGATATATGGTTTGCCTTCTTGCCTATTTGTAGGAATTACATGTTAGATAATATGCTATTGTTGTTCCTAAATTACAGTATATGTGAAAATGTGCTATATGTGTGTATGTGAATTGTAAAAGAAATGGTGGCTCAAGGAGCCTTATATGGAAAGAAGGTCCTCGGGACCTAGATGATATCGGGGGTAGGATCGAGTCAATTTTATTTGTGAGGGTCTTGTGGTACTAGAAACAAACCTCATCAATCATTACCTGAAAAGTGTGGTTTGTATGTAAATCCTTAAAGGAAATAAAAACAGGTGACTTTGTTTTGAACCAAGAGTCCGAATTAGAAACCACTTGAAAATCTAGAATTGCCTAAGAAGAAGTAAAATGAACAAGTAGTGGTCCATAGAGGTCATTTATGGTACAACGCGAGAACCGAGTCTATCACGGGTGGTCCGGGTAGATTGAGTCTCTTGTCTTGACTCAACCCACAGAAATACAGAGTATATGAGTACACCACATTGTGGCTATTGCCTTGGGTAAACCGATGTCAGATTAGTCGCCGGCTATGCTCCAAGTGAAGTCTTGGGGTCAGATTATTGTTCCAAGTATAGTGTTGGGACCAGGGGTTCCTAGAATGATCAACTAGGTTCCCATAGTGCTCACGTGAGATATTGCCTTCGGGCCAGATTCTCTCCTAACGGAGATATTGCCTTCGGGCCAGTTTATGATTATGACTACTTGAATACAGAGGACCACATGGAATTATATGTTAAATTATGATATGATGTACGTGTGCATTTAAATGTATGTAAATCCATGCTTTAAATTCTTTATTGTGAATATGATATAAGCTAATTGCCTGACCACTTAATATATGGAAATTTAATCCGTTATATGCGTATGTGTTTGTGATTGGCTCCTCTTCCCCAGTTGAAGTGGTACCCGCTACTACACCAGGGATGGGAAAGCCTCTCACTGAGTCTGTTTGACTCACCCCAATGTTACATGTTACAGACACAGGTGGTATAGGCATCGGGAGCGCTTCCACTTCATCTCAGGGAGGCGGACAGACTTAAAGACCGCACGCATTGTTCGCGTGGGTAGTACTGCTATATGTATTTTGACAGGATGTATATGTATATGATTCTTTTGGTATGGCATTTTTTTGTACAGTTGCTATATGCATATATGTATATGTCACACTCTAGAACTGTCGGCTTCATACAGGTTAAAGATTGGTCTGGTTGTTCGGATCATAGGTTATGATATAATGAATATCATGTGTATATATATATATATGAATGTGACTTCCGCATGTGAATAGGATAGATCACACGCACTGAGCGTGTGGTCATTATGTAAATTTATATATATGTGTGATTGAATACTTGATTGTGTGAAAATACGGCTTCCGCATGTGAATAGGATAGGTCACACGCATTGAGGCGTGTGATCAATATGTATATTTTATGCAGGCGTGTGATTGAATATATATTCTTAACTGTACACAGGGGTTTTGCATGTGAATAGGATAGATCACCCGCCCTTAAGCGCGTGATCAATATGTATATTATATGTACGTGTGATTGATTATGTGTATATGTATAGACTGAAGCGGCGTTGAGCGAGCCGTGGATTGCGTGCTACTTAGGTCACCGGATAGGGATGACCATATATACTATATATTGTTTGTAATAGAAATGGGTAGTTATGCATATATAAGAATGTCAATCAGGAATTAGAGGCTTACGGGATAGGAGAAATCCTACCTCTCGTGCCGGTCACGAACGTCCGATAGGGGGTCGTGACAAAGGCCCACCCCTCCAAGGAAGGTAAGAAATCAGGCAGGAGACGAGGTAAGTATTTCTGAACTTCCTTTTCCTCACACCTATCTGCTTAGTGAAAGAATATATGAAAAGAAATATGATGAGTAAATATTAAATCTATTTAGTAAAATGAATGTGAATTTACTGTTACTTAACCTAATTAAGAAAGTCCTTAAATATGCAAAGGTCCTTAAAGACCTTCGTACTAGTAAAAGGAAATTTAAGCCGAATGCCAAGGTTCAGGTTAGTTTCAACGTGTCGGCTTTATTCAAGCCCCAACTACCGGTGAAGTGTTAAGACCCTAGCTCCTTTACTATACCATGCACCATAGGTAAAACAGTTATACCAAGTGCTCTACTAGACTTACGAGCCGTTATTAATGTTATACCTAAAAATGTTTACAATTGTTTAGGGTTAAAATCTCTGCAACCCACCCCGTTAGTAATACAACTAGCCAATGGGTCGATTAGACAACCTAAGGGAATAATAGAAGATATACTAGTGAAGGTAAAAAGACTATTAATACCCACAGACTTATGTGTCCTCGACATGGATGCCTCGTTGTCTCAAGATACCACTATCATCTTTGGAAGGCGCTTCATAAGGACTGCTAAGACAACTATCAGCATAAAGGAAGAGACTATCTCAATGGAGGTGGGAGATCAGAAAGAAAATTTTAACATATACAAGACAATGAAGCAACCAAGTGAGGACTACTCCCTGGGTGTTAACATGATTGACTTAACTGAAAACTGGGTAGGGAATCTCTTTGATGAACTGGACCCTAAAATAACCTGCTTAGGTAAGATAGGATGCTGTGGACACCCTAGTTTTTCCAGGCATTAACAGAGAAGTTAAAAAAGGGATAGTAGAAGGGGGTTGCGACCTGCGACCTATAAAGGGGATATGACCTGTGTACAGACAAGTCGCGACTTATAAAGGGGTCCCGACCTGTGTATAGACAGGTCGCGACCTCTAAGGGGGTCATGACCTGTGTACAGATAGGTCGCGACCTATAAGTTAAGTCAACATAGGTCACGACCTATTGAAATTTACGAGTCAGATCTAGAGCCGAGTTAGCATAGGTCACGACCTCTGCCTCCAGGTTGTGACCTATTGGCATTTATGACCCAGATCAAGATCGGATCTAGATCTACAACAGGTCGCAATCTATAGCATAATAGGTCGCGACCTATTGATCATTATGGTCATATTCAACTTTCCTTTTATATGATCCTACGAGATCACTATAAATAAGAGGCAATATCCGAATTTTTCAGAAGCAAAAGCTCTGCCGAAATACTCAATCGCTGGTAAGAATCCTACACTTTTCTTCACTACTCACTCACTTCTCATCTTTAGATCTCCTTTCTTAAACGTAATCTTTGATTGTTGGTATAGGAGCCAACCCTGCGCCACTCCGAGGGTTGGCCAAGATCCCCTCCACATCTTAGATTTGGGGTCTAGAGCCCCAAAACCTTTATTTTTATTTGATTTAATAAGTGGGTCGCGACCTCCTGCTGTAGGGGTTGCGACCCTTTTCGAATATTTGAGCACCATTGTCTTCTGTCTTATTCATTCTCTTTTTTCTGGAATTTGGCATATAGATCGCGACTTGTGATAGGTGAGACTTGTTCAACACAGGTCACGGCTCCCTTCTAGAGGCAGAAAGCTCCTCTGTTTTGCCTAACTAAATTGCTATTATCATAATTTCTGTCTAACTAGTTATTATTATTATTATTATAATATATGTCAAACTAGTGACACCAAGGAGCCTTTGCCTCTATAGGAGCACAAGCTTACATGCTATCTACGCGCGCCTGATGAGCATCACACACCCACTTTGTTTTTATTGCTTGAAAATGCATGTTAGATAGGTGTCGAGAGCCTTTGCTTCTTTAGGCACATTGCATTGGGACGCCATCTGAGCCTTTGCTTGATGAATGTCCCCCTTACACACGCCTATGTGCCTTCACGAACTATGTGTGTTTGTATTTTATCCAACTCTTTTAAGGCCAAAACATTTTAAATATTAGTTTTTGGGGTAATTGTCTTCGGACGGGGTGTGAAGACCGCGCCTATGGCGAGCTTCACGGAGTCGCCGCCAAGTTTTCCATAAAACTGGGAAAAGGAAAAATTGTTTCACAAGTGTAATAAAAATGGGTTTTAAAAGAATTTAGGTTCGGGAGCCTTCTTCAAATGAGGGGAAGGTGTTAGGCATCCCTCTTCCCCCGTTCGAAGACGGTTACCCCAAAAACTAATATTTAAATTGTTTGGCCTTAAAAGAGTTGGAAAATCACAAAAAATACAAAAGAAAACAAAGATGGACTTGACCTAGGATGAAAGCCTAGGGCCCACGTACCCTTCAAGAGGGATCAAAGTCCACATAGTTCGTGAAGGCATGCATGGGTATGCGAGGGGGATGCTCATCTAGCAAAGGCTTAGATGGCATCCCAATGCAATGTGCCTAAAGAGACAAAAGCCCCTCGACACCTATTTACCATGCATTAACATTCAAACAATTAACAAGACAAGAAAAGTGTGTGTGTGGTGCTCATTAGGCAACGCGTCTAGATGGCGTGAAGACTAGTGCTCTTATAGAAGTAAAGGCTCATTGGTGGAACTAGGGTTACACATGTTAAAATAAAATATTTTGATAAAAGACACAGAAAAAAGGAAGGATAACAGAGGAGGCAGAAAAGGCTTTTCTACCTCCGAAGGAAACGGGGTCGCGACCTATGACAGGACAAGTCACGACGTATAACGGGATACGTCGCGACCAATGACAGTATACGTCACGGCCTATAACAGTATATATCGCGACCTACAAACAGAAATTAGAAACAGATAAAAGCTAGGGTTCTGGCCCTTAGATCTAGGATGTGGGGGAAATCTTGGTCGACCCTCGGAGTGGCACGGGGGCCTGGCTCCTATCCCATTCATCAAAAGTAGGAAAAATAGGTTTAGAAAGAGATGAAATGCATGTAGGTGAGGACTAGGTGTATGTGCAAGAGCCTTACCAGAGATTCAGCAATTCGGCAGAGCTTTGGCCTCTCAAAATTTTGATCCCCTAAAAAGTGATGGGACTGACTATTTAGTGTCCCCAGTGGAGTCGCCAATTGTGAAGACCATGCCTGCGGCGGGCTTCGCGGAGTCGCCACCAAGTTTTCCATAAAACTTGGAAAAGGAAAAATTGTTTCAAAAGTGTAATAAAAATGGGTTTTAAAAGAATTTAGGTTCGGGAGCCTGCTTGAGATGAGGGGAAGGTGTTAGGCACCCCTCTTCCCCCGTCCAAAGATGGTTACCCCAAAAACTAATATTTAAATTATTTGGCCTTAAAAGAGTTGGAAAATCACTAAAAACACATAAGAAAACAAAGATGGACTTGATCTAGGATGAAAGCCTAGGGCTTACGTACCCTCCAAGAGGGATTAAAGTCCACGTAGTTAATAAAAGCATACATGTGTGTGCGTGGGGGACGCTCATCTAGCAAAGTCTCAGATGGCATCCCAGTGTAATGTGCCTAAAGAGAGAAAGGCCCCTCAACACCTATCTACCATGCATTAAAATTCAAACAATTAACAAAACATGAAAAGTGTGTCCGTGGTGTTCATCAAGCAACGTGTTCAGATGGCATGGAGACTAGTGCTCCTATAGAAACAAAGGCTCCTTGGTTGCACTAAAGTTACACATGTTAAAATAAAAGATTTTGACTAAAAGATACAGAAAAAAGGAATGAGAACAGGGAAAGGGGGTCGCAACCTATGACAGGACAGGTCGCGACCTATAACGGGATACGTTGTGACTCATAAACAGAAATCAGAAACAAATAAAAGCTAGGGTCCTGGCCCTTAAATCTAGGATGTGGGGGGAATCGTGGTTGACCCTCAGAGTGACACGGGGCCTGGCTTCTATCCCATTTATCAAAATTTGGAAAAATAGGTTTAGAAAGAGATGAAAAGCATGTAGGTGAGTAGGTGTGCAAGAGCCTTACCAGAGAATCAGTAATTCGACAGAGCTTTAGCCTCTCAAAATTTCGGTCCCCTGAAAAGTCATGTGAATCACTATTTATAGTGAGCTCCAAGGGTTATATAAAAGGAAAATTGAATCTCGGCATTAATGAGCAAGGGGTCGCGACCTACAATCCATTGGGTCGTGACCCCCTCTTGATTCAGTAATCAATATGGGAGGAAATCACGGAAATTGCTATTTTCGGGCGGGGGGAGGGGGGTCGCGACCTACAATCCATTGGTTCACCACCTATAAACCCTAATTTATGTGTATGGGAAAAACCAGAGAAAAAGCGGGAGAAATTTTGAATATTTTTTAAATTTCAGGGTGGGTTCACGATGCATAAACTTGGGGGTCACGACCCTTTCTTTTCGAGGCCTTTTTCTTGACCTCCTGATGTTCGATTTGTGCAAATTCTATGTCTGCTTTCAAGGATTTTTCGTCCTCTACACTATGAAACAAGTTTTGGGTCCATCCGACTTAAGGTGAAACCTCGGTGATTGAATCTTGATGACTGCCAGATATTAATTTTAAAAGTCCCTCATCCCTCAACCAAACCTTTTCCCGAGCCCATTTATCTTCCGCCCGATACCCGATTTGCAAAAATCTTATGTTTTTTTCAAGGATTTTTCATCCTCTACGCAACAGAACAAGTTTCAAAGCCAAAAGACTTTAGATGAAACTGTAGTGATTGAATCTTCGTCTACTGCCAAAATTTCAAGCTTAAATGACTTATTTCGTCTTTTGCTTTGACACTCAACCGGACTTATCTTCTCTAGGTTCTTTCCCCCTCAAAACCCTTGGGATTGTGGGTTCACTCTACTTACGACCCTACTAATTCATTAATTTTAAAAAGTCCAGACAAAATGGGGTGTTTACACGGGGGAAGAGGGGTGCCTAACACCTTCCCCTCATCTCAAGCAGACTCCCAAGATCAACTCATTTTAAAACCATTTTTACATAAGATTTTGAATTATTTTTCTTTTCCAAGTTTTATGAAAAACTTGGTGGCGACTCCACGAAGCCCCCGAAAGTGCGGTCTTCACATGTACATGCACAGATTGTAAGGACATTTACGAATTTTCTTAACGTCGATGTGCCCATTTTTAAATGCCTTTGTACAACTAATATTATTTGCCTTAGCTGCAGGGAATTCGATGAGTTTCTCGTCCTACAAGAAACTCACGACCCCATGCATCTAACATATCTTTCTACAAGCAAATTAATTTTCGCAGGTACTAAAAGGAATTATAAATAAAAAAGAGGAACCTTCATTGAACAAGCTGGGGTAAGAACTAACATGGCAGGGCAACCTGCAAAGACTTCCACACCTTCCTCACTAGGATCTTCCTCCCCAGTGACTAAACATTATGTCCATGACATTGAGCAAGGAAGATCTAAGGAGAGAGAGAAACACAATTTCCACTTGTCTCTACCCATGATACAACACCCTAGGAATCCTATGGCCCAAGGGAAACAAAAAGGGGAGAAATTCCATTCTGTTAAAATTACCGGAAAGGCTCGACGAATGACTAGGGTCAAGCTGAAAAAGAAGAGATGGATTCCTCAGGTATGGTGGAAAAAGAAGGTGTACCGAAGCACCCCCAGGGTCACAAAAGATTTTAAAAGATTTCTTTCTCTTGGGGAATCGATTCTAAGTGACCCTCGTTACTTCCGACAGAATTTTAAACCCCCATAAGAGGCCAAGTAGTTTCTTTCCTTAATATTTTCCTTAAATTTTGGTAAGTAATCTTAGGATAAGTGTGGGGAAAGAAACATAGACTAGTAGGAAGATAATCATTTTACTGTTAAATTACTTTTTGATCGATTTTTAATTTTATGCTTTTCAGAATAATAAATAAAAATACACTCGGGAATTAGAAGTAGGAATAGCGTGCATGCATTTTTGTTTTAAATAAAAAATATTTAAAAGAAGAAGAAAAGAAATTACGAAATTTTTTGTTTATTTTCAAACTAATATTTTGCCAAATTCATATAATGCATGCAACTATATCTGCCACTAACCTCGATAATTTTGATTGATATTTTGTTTGATTTTGGTAAGTCAATCCTTGTTTCCCGTGTTGCCATAGTTTCAGTCATTGCATGCCTAACTTAGTGTTTTTTGTCCTAATTGATTCGAATTGAAACCGACCCTGCTGATCACCCCCATACTAGGAGTATTGTCCACATGCATTGAGGACAATGCAATGATTAAGTGTAGGGGAGGATCCTGCACAACATGAATATTTCATTCTGCCTATATTTTGTTGATTTTCATGCTTTTATCCTGTTTTCTTTGAAATTTTTAATTTAGGTTTATTAATTTACCTATGTTAGAAATTCACCCTACAATTCCTGTCTAATTAATCCTTTTTCTCTAATTCACTATGTTAAAAATCAAAATTTTCCACTTGAAATTTTGCTTTAATGGGTTAGGAATCTAGGAAAGGATAAAAGATAGGAATATTTAGGGAAGATATAAGTTTTCTTGAATTCTTTTAATTATTTTTTTTCTTTGACCTACAAACCTTGCAATTTATCTAAGTTTTGTAGATAGTCACTAGGTAGTTGATCAATGAGAGAGCCTTAAAATCTGATTGAAAATTCATAAATATTTAGAGTGTGACCCGCTCATGATTATCTTCTTATAGAAGTTGTCTTAGGTCTTAGTCAAGGCTTTACATGCATAGGAATATTGGATATGTTGAGGCATTCGTTTCTTGTACCCAGTGCCCAAACACAAGCCTATATATATATATGCATACCCTTATCACCCTGTTTTGAGCCTTATATAAGAAGACTCTCCTAGCATATTCTATTAATATTGATTGTTCGATTGTCCAAGTCAAAAACTTTTCGTCCTCTCAGTCATGTGAAAAGCCCAAAGGATTCGATGAGCCAAAAAGACTTATTCAAAAATTAAAAAAAAAAATTGAAGTACAAAAGTACAAAAATAAAAAAAATGAAAGAAATTCAAGGGCAAAAATAAGGTTGAAGGAGGAATAGAAAAATCCTTAGTTTTCAAACAATCAGGATTTAGTATATATGTAAGAGTTAAAATATATAGCCTCCATCAGCAATGTTACATGAGCAGGGGAAGAGTGAAAATCACCCAATTAAGAGATGAGAGCTTAAACAGTTATTCTTTGATCAAATTGTAAAAGTAATGATTGATTACCTTACATGTCTATTTTTGCTAGGGTTTTTAGTTAGAGAATACTTTTATTTGATTGGTTGTTGATAGGGGTGTACACTATGACCTGGGACCCGGCCAACCTGGCCCGGCCCGGGCACTTTCGGGTCCAACGGGCCGGGTCACCAGGTCACCGGGTTGGGCTGTGAAAAACCCGGCCCGACCCGGGGTAGGCCCATTTTCTTTTCTTTTTTTATATATTTTATTTTTTTTATTTAAGTATTTTTATATGTAAAAAAGATTAAAATTGATAGCTGAAAATAAGATATCATATCTATTATTTAATATCTTATTAATATATTCCTAAAAACTAGGTAATAAATCAATTTAAAATTTAAAAAATCTATTCAAAATGTCAACATGTATTAATTACTTCACATTTTCTATGCCCACTCTCCATTTTCTATGCCTACTCTCTATTTCCCATGTCCATTTTCTATTTCCCACGACTCAAATTCAAATTTCAAAAAAAAAAACACCCGGCTGACCCGGCCCGACCCGACCTGGCCATACCCGGGCCGGGTCTCGGGTCCAGCCAAAACCCGGCCCGTGTACACCCCTAGTTGTTGACCTATTCTAATTAGATTTGAGAAGGTTTAAATCTTCCTTGGTAAACCTTGACAGCGTCCTCAACTAGTTTCTTTGCCCAGGAGTGTAAAGGTTCAAGTGTGGGGTTCTGATGACAGTAAAAGGCGCTAACATAATACATAGGTGTTAAAATATAGAAACTGATAAAAATGGTTATTTAATGCATATTTTGTGATAAAACTATGATTTTAATTATTTATTAAATATAAGGTATTATTACGGATATTTTGGGTTGATTTGAGGTCAAGCCGGAGTCATTTTGTCACTTGGAATTCAAAATAGGGTCTAAAATGCAGACAAGAATACAAGCAGGGACTAAACTAAAAGGGGAATTGAGAAGCAAAAAAGTCAACGCGTGGAGTTGACCAAAGGTGTGCTCGCCGTGGTGAGAAAGCAGAAAAACGTGGCAAATAATTGAAAATTTGAATTCAAGCCAGATCAATTGGGGACTTCAATCGGAATCCGAATCGGGACATTCAAGCTTCAAATTTTGAATACAATAGGATTTATTTATTATCTTACAAAGTATAATATTATTTTGAGTAGGATAAGTGATATATTCCCAATTGTAATTAGATGCAACTTATTTGTAGTTGATTCATACATAGTTTTCTTTTAGACTTAGCCTTGTGACTCTAGATCATGAGTAGCTAAGCTCTGCTAGGGTTGTCCCTAAGGTAGTCTAGGTAGTTGCTTGAGCTATGAGCTTTATTTGTTAGGGAAGTTTAGATATCTACAGTTTATCAACCTCAGGTTATGATTCTAAATCCTTACCGATTAGCGGAGCTAGGGTTTATAATTGGATTAAATAGACCTAGCGGTTGCAAGTCTGGGTTGATCGGCTCAAACTAGATACCGCCTTTTTATTGTTTATCTTCATAGATATAATTTGGTTTTTCGAAATTAAATGTGTTCCTCTAGTTTGCATACACCATCTTAATGCGGGTGCGACATCCTCGTTGATGGGTACCTAAGCCTATGGGCGGTTGCCGGGGTTACCTTTGGATGAAAAGGTCCGTTAAGGTGTTTCTAAACAATCTTCTTCTATTTATCTTTCGAAAACTAGCGGGGATAGGAATCTACATAGATCCTGAAGGGCAATTTATTTTTTCTTAGTTATTCACTACAATAATATATTTTCCTCTCAATCAATTATTTGCTTATTTTGCTCTAACAATATTCTCTGTTTACTTTGCTCAATTTGATTACTTAAAGGTGCAGTTGCTAAGGAACTATTGAAGGTTCTACGTGATTCGACCTTAGGTTTGCTCTTTACTACATTCTTAGGTTTTATTTGATCTTGAATTGTGACAGGTCAGGGGGCACTCTTAGCACGTCTAAGAAAGCCTTCATCAGCAGTCGAGGTGCCTTGAGTGGAGGGAGCACTCACAGAGGTGACGACAGTGATCTTGAAGGTCTAGGGCTCACGTAGGGTTATGTGAGTTGTTGAGTGATGAAGGCTTAGAAAGTAGAAGTGGATCTCTCTAAGAGCTTGTGAGGTAGTCAAATCTCTAAGTAAGTTAAGAATGAGAGAATTAGCATAGTTAGGGTTTAGTAAAAGGGTTGTATTTATAGTGAGGTAACAGGGCCAATGGGCCTTGAGCCTTGTTAGGAGGTAACCAAATGCTGTTATTAGTAAGTCACGTGTTGGAGCTAAACATGACTTTTACATAAGTCCCTCAAGTCTACGGGCGCTTGCATGCGTGGAATTAAGCTAAGTATGTGTTTCCAGGGCGTGTTGATCATGTGACTCGGACGTGCGCGAGTTTACAGAAAGTTCTTCTTCCCAACTTCCTACGAGGCACCCAAGACCTTTTGTCCATGGGGAAATTCATCGGAGTAAGACGGAGCGAGTCCCCAAGTGATTCGAAGAGTTTTTCCGAAGGAGTTTTGGAGGGAAATCTCCTAGCAACACATCACTTTCTGAGTGGAGTATTTCTGTGTCGTCTCCTTTCCAAGCTTTCGAAAGGGGGATAATAATGACGTAGTGGAAGTCTGACGTTTGCAACGCTCGAGGAATAGGCAATCATGGCACGAGAAGCGTGTGAAAAGGGCATTTCAGTATTTTCTTCAAGTAAATAAACGACTGTTAAGAGTTATCGAAGGGCTTTTGCGTCTTTTCCCTTTGACGATAACCATTCCTTTTTTTCCTTTTAGAGGAGTTGGCAGTTTTCTCCCCCCTCACTTCATTTTTCTACCATTTTCAGTCATTGCTTCTTTTTTTTTTTACTTTTACTTCTTGACTCCATGGCTTCTCCAAGTTGTCCATCTAAGCCTCCTGTCGAGGTCTCAGACATTCTGTCACCCTAAGTCGAGGTTGTGGAGCCTTCCGCCAGAGTCACCGGATCCCCTATTTCTCTAGTGGCTGGCCCAAATAATGCTGGGGGCTTAGTTTCTATCTCTATTGGGAGGGTGATTCATCCGGAGGAAACGCCTTTGGGTAGGCTTGCTATGGAAGATGCCTGAATATTACTGAATGGCTTAGTGTCGAGGAGGAATCCTGCTGATCTCCGTCATCTCCTTACTCTTCCTAGCGCGAGTATTAATTTAGTTTTGCTGCTAGAGGGAGAGTATGAGTGGTACTCTGGTGAGCCGGATGAGGGGTCTACGCATCAACTTGTAGACCCTGGTAAGAAGTCTGTTCTAACCGCCCAAGGACGTGGGCCATTTGTGGGATTCTTGCTTCACGCCCACCGGGTGCATTGTTACTCCCTTCTCCTTCATCATTCTCTATGTTCTGAACATATTGAATGTTTTCCCTGCTCAACTTATGGCGAATGCCTGGAGATTTCTGTCGTCCTTTAAGCGTCTTTATGGAAGGGTCAAGTTGAGACCTTTGGCGAGTGTGTTTTTGCATCTTCATGTGACCAAGTCTTCCTATGGTCGAGTTTATTTTCAGTCTAGCAGTCGTCCCATAATTTCCCAAGTTCCTAGCAACCCAAAGTACTATACTTTCGAGTTTTTCATGGTTGTGGCTATTAAGAGCGTGCATCCATGCTGGATTTTCCAACACTAGCGTTCCCTCATCCCCTTGAAATGGTCAACGCATGTTGCTCTGTCCTCCTTCAGTTTCGAACTCAGGGCGTATGAGCTGGAAGCTATCGAATGCCTTTATCAAAATGCCACCACTCCTGTGAAGCTTGGTAAGGTTAGGATTTTTTTTCTATAGTTACTTTTACGTTGGGACAGATTTGTTTTTCACGTAGGATTAAATCTAGTAGGGATGTACAGTGAGGTTATCCCTTTGGACATGGGCGTTGGTTTGAAGCGAAAGGCTCTCAAGAAAAGCAACATGTCGAAGCTTAAGAAGGTTCAAAAGACTTATGCAAACGTCTGCCTGGGCATCCTTCTTTCGGCTCTTAAATCATTGAAACTAGGCGACCTAAGGGCGTCTTCGTTGTTGCCTTCTGTCGTCGTTGGCGAAGGCGGGTCTATTCATTATGTACCAGTTAGGGAACATTTGTCAAGTGGTCGGTCACCCATCGGGATGATGAGAAGGTGCTTTATGCCTCTGAATTCCAGTATTCTTTTACTCTTTTGTTGTTCTTCTTTTAACATTTTTTCTTCCAAGAAGCTCTACATGTGGCTTTGGCAGAAGTGGAGGCGCTGAAGAGGGAAATTGGCAAATTAAAGTTTGCCAATGAAGCTCTGAGGGTCGAGGTGGAGTCTTTACGCGCCCAACTTTAGCAGGAGCGGGAGCTCGCGGAGAAGGATTGATGACACCAAAATAAGACATACTAATAGGTATCATTTTACATAATATTGTTAATAATAATTAGACTACGTTTGGAAATGGAAAAAGAGGAGGGAATGGAAATGGGAATGTTGGAGGGAATGAAAATATCATATCAATGTGATGTGAATGGAATAAAAGTGGGTAAAAGAGTAAGGGCAAAAACATAATTTCATCACATTGCAAAAAGTGGGGTTTGTTTGGTAGGAAGAATATATGAGGGAGAAGACTTCTCCCTTGCTTTTTCCATCTTATTTTTTCGTTTCCAAACGTAGCCTTAGTAATATTATAGTAAATGACGCTATTCTTTGTACATAAGAGTCAACATGTGAAAAGTGATAAAAATGGTTATTTAATACATAATTTGTGGTAAAATTGTGTTTCTTCAGTAAATGTTATTATTTAAGATAAATCGGGTGTTATCACGAATAACTTGGGATGATTTCAGGTCAAACCATGTTCATTCAATCACTTAGAATTCGACCAAGGGTTGAACTGAAAAGATAGGAAGAGCAGTAGGGACTAAACTGAGAAGACAAGAAGCTGAAGGTCAACAATAGCAGCTCGCCACAGCGAGCCTTGCTAGGCTCGCTGCTAGTAAAAACACAGGCAAGAAATTCAAGTGGGTATCAAGGCGGGCTAGAACCAAGATGAAAGCCTGGGCTTAAGCACCCTTGAAGAGGGATCATAGTCAATGTAATTTTTGCTGCACACAAGTGGGTATGTGGGGACACTCGTCAAGCCAGTAGCCTAGACGGTGTCCCAAAGTGGGGTGTGCCTATATAAGCAAAGGCTCCTTGGCACCTATATACCATGCAAAAAATAAAAGTAAATGTGTGTGATAGTGTTGGTCAGGCTAGAGCCCAAACGGCTCCAGTGAATTCGTGCCTAAAGGAATACAGGTTCCTCGCGTCTACCTAATTAAAGTGATAAAGAACAAACCTAAAAGAAGAAGATTTGAACAAACATCAACATATTTATTATCACTAAGCTGTAAAACAAGGGGGTGAGGATAAGGGAAATTTGCCTCGGGGGTTGCGACCCAGGGGTTCAGAAATGTAATTATGGACGAAGAAAACACGAAGGGGGTCGCGACCCTAGCAGGGTAGGAGTTCCGACCCTTGTAACCGAAAACCCAAAAACAGAGGGAAAACGCAAGGGAAAAAAATCGACACGATCAAAATACCATAATGACTTTACCTTTCTTTGGCGAATATGTTTCACAATCTCACTCGCACTCAAGAGCCAATGAAAATGACACAGCATTACAAGAAAAGAAACCAAAAGACGAAAATCACACAAAGTATCTAGCCTCTCTCGCATTGTTCAACCTTACCAAAATCGTAAAAATGAGCCTCTATTTATAGTGACTGAGCCATAAGCAAATTTGGAAGGTCGATTCATGTTTGAGTCTGCCTCGTAACGTGCTATTATTACCTTTGGGGTCGCAATCCTCGAACCCTAGATTTAGTCATTAATTCGCTTGGGGATCGCAACCCTACAGTTGGGGGGTTGCGACCCCTGCCCCTGATTTCTCAGAATTACGGGAAGATGGACCAGGGTCGTGACCCCTTTGAAATTATTTTTCATTTTCATTATGTATATTTATTTGTTACTTTTGGGCCAGACAAAATCAGGTGTCCACAAATATCTTAATGGTACACAAGCATCCAACATTCTCAGTCACTACGACTTAACCATCCCTGCCATATCGGGAATGGCACATGATGAGTCCCTGCCATAGGCCAACATCTGCCCCGTGCGGTAGGCTAGACGAGATTCAAGTCAGAAGGAGGAAACTCAATTTGTATACCATTCGAGTGTCTTGGCAAGGACAGAGTGGCATCTCCGCTTAAACTGTCGAATGTTGTATACCATTTTGAATTTAGGCTTGACAGCTAGGTCGTAATGGGATGTTTGGAAGATGTCTCCTCATTAGAGGTGTCAAAATGGGTCAGCCCGGCCCGACCCTAGCCCGTTTTGGGCCTTAATTATTTTTAAATATGGACCAAACTTTCTCTAGCCCGGCCCGGCTGGCCCTTTTTTAAATTTTATTTTTTTAAAAAAAATTGGTCTTTTAATAATAATAATTATTATGATGTGTTATAATTTACTTTATTATTAACTAAAATCCAATAAGTTATTTAAGAACTAATTCAACATCTATATTTTTTTTGTGGAAGAAGGAGAGGAACTAACTAGACACCCCTATTTTTTAAGAAAACCAGGACCATGAGCAAAAGTTTGCGCTGATTATTATTGTAAATTAATTAATAAGAAAATCAAATGTTAGATATTATATAAAAGTTTGCGCTAAAAATGTTGGAAATAAATTTTAGAATATCTTTTCATTCTTTTTACAATATCTCCAATCATAATTTAGTTGTGTAAATAATGTTTTTCAGCATATTATTATTCTGTGTTTTGTGTTTCTTCCTTTTTAATTAAAAAATGAATTAGTTGATTTACTTTCACAAAAAAAATAGTTGATTTATTAATAGTGAGTGAATAGCCAGTAACTGACTGAATAAGTAGTATAGATTAAATATGTTAGGGATTCTCCAAATTGGAGAAAATGAGCATTTCTGATATGAAAAACTTGAAGGCAATATGGCACTACCAATTTGACAAATTGAAGATGTTGGAAGTGGTGAACTGTGACAAGCTCCAAAATATTTTTGCATTTCATATATAGACAACATATGAAAGTGTATGAGACATTAGAAGTTAGTGAAGTAGGTGGTTGTTAATCATGTAATTTGTTGTTGGGCTCAAATTAAATTGATTAACTTTTTAAAAAAAAAAACGGGCTAGCCCGGCCCGGCCCGGCCCTAGCCCGTTTTGGCCCTAATTATTTTATGGCCGGACCGGGCCGGCCCAGCTCGTTCTTAAAATGGGCTCAAAATATGTCAGTCCCGGCCCTATATTTTTTTAGGGCCAGGCCGGGCTAGCCCATAGGGCCATGCCCATATTGACACATCTACTCCTCATATACCATTCAGAATCTCGCAGGGATGAAAAGATGAAGCTTTTATGCTGTGTGATGTGATAGTGCCTGCCAATCCCCTTCTGTTAGATTTTTGTCTACTTCTTTAACATTTTTCAGCTACGTTAGCAATTTATTCATATTAGTGAAGGATGTTTTGATTATTTTTTTTAACACTTTCGGCCATGTTAATATTTTTGTTGAGGGTTTTAAGCGAAATTATTAAAATACCTTTAATTAATTGGAATAAAAATATTGATGTGACTAAAATTTGTTAAAAAATAAATAGAAATAGGTTGAGTGTTCAAAATTAAAATATTAAAAGAATTGAATGCAAATTTTTTTTTGGATATGAATTGAATGCAAAATTTTAATGTGTGAGTGTCCATGGTTGTAATTTGCCTTTAGCATAAACTTTCCTTTTTTTTTTTTTTTTTTCATTGTATTATACGGCATTTCTTTTGAAATTACTACCCATTCTCAAGGCAACGGTGCCGAAGTAGTTGAATACCCTAGAGCGTTCTGTTTCCACTAGACGACGGCCGGAAAATTGTCGTATCGGACTATCGTTAGTTCTCAACTTTCGAGCTTCCTTCTCGCTTGCTCTCGGTGCTTCTAAAACCCTACGAAATTTAGAGATTAAATTTTAAACCCTAATTCTCTTCTCGAAACCACAGGAAAGCTTCAGTCATGTATGGTGGAGGTGAGTAAAATTTGTATTTTTTTTTGCTTATTATTGCATTTTTTTCTGCTACCCCTTCTGAACGTTCTCATCGTGCATTTACTATTTTTTTTTATTTGTGGTATTTTTGGCGAATCCACAGACGAAGTATCGGCAATAGTGATTGACTTGGGCTCTCACACATGCAAAGCGGGTTATGCTGGCGAAGATGCTCCCAAGGCTGTGTTTCCTTCAGTAAGTGTTCGCTGCTCCTATTTCTTCTATAGTTCTTGTTTGTTGCGTTTTCTGTCTAGCTAAATTTTTGGGTTTTCACCCGGGTTTCGAGTTTTCATACATTACATTGCTAATTTTTGCACTGGAGGTTACTCCATGTTACTGTACTGGGCACTGACATTTTCAGTGGTGATAAGCTTTGTTCATGATTCTACATTTGAATGCATGTACGATATATAAGTTTATTGAGGAACATAGAAATTCTATGGACGGTTTTTTGATTGACAGTGTATGTAATTTCAAGTTATTTTGGATTGTGTTTATTTAGGTTGTGGGAGCAATTGATCAAATGGACATTGATGAACCTGATAATACTGAAAAGAATTCTGCGGATTCCAAAAACAATGTCAGAAATCCTGATTCTGATAAAGCCAAGGGAAAGCGCAAATTGTATGTAGGATCACAGTCCTTAGGATACCGCAGGGACCATATGGAGGTAACCTTTATAATCTGCTAGTTTAGGAACCAGATGTGCACGTTTATATTATAATAATGGCTGGTTGTAGTAATCTATATATTCCTTGCCATCAGGTGCTGTCCCCGTTAAAAGATGGAATTGTTGCTGACTGGGATATTGTTGACAGCATATGGGATCATGCTTTCAGGTTCTTACTCATTATCTTGTTTTAGTGAAGATTCTTTTCAAAATTTGTACAACTTATGTGGTCTATGTATGGTGATATCTTTTCTTCCCTTCTGGTTTCCTATGGTTGTTGCCTTGTAAGTTTCTGCTGGTCATATATCCCTTTCATACATTTTTTATTACTTAATTCATGATTGTTTATGCCCTTTGTAGGGAATGCTTATTGATTGATCCTAAAGAGCATCCAATGTTACTTGCAGAACCTTCATCGAACACTCAACAACAGAGAGAAAGGTAATTTGGTTGTTTAGCAGTAATAGACGCTGGATTATTTCATGTTTAGTAATAGAGTTCAGTGACATGTAGAGTTAGTTACTTAGTTCATTTTGTATCTGACAGGACAGCGGAACTTATGTTTGAAAAGTACAAAGTACCTGCATTGTTTTTGGCCAAGAATGCTGTAAGTGAATAATTTTTCACTTCTCTATATGTCCAACTTGCAGCTTAACATTGTTGAGCAAGAAAATATAGTTTTCTACTGCTCGACATGTACTGATAATCAATGAATTGGTTATTAAAGGTTTGTTGCTTAATATCAGGTTCTTACATCTTTTGCATCAGGGCGTGCTACAGCATTAGTTGTTGATGGGTAAGATATCTCATGTTGTTCATTAGTAGTAAATAATTTCTGTATTTGAATTGTTGACATGTATGTTTTGGCTTGAAGTCTGTTAGAAATTAGAATAGTTGTGAAAACTACTTATGACCTAGTTTGAACATGAAGTGTATCCTAGTGCATTCATAGATAGCTGACATATGACTGATGCACATTTCCAAACCTGAGGTTTTCTCTTTTATTTCTAGCTTTACAATAACCTTAATAAATGCCGATAATATAAGTCCGAGTGTACTATAAAACCCTAAATTGTTGAGTAACTGATAAAACCTAGAAAAATTGAACAGAACCTGTATAGCATTCTGTCAAGCACGTTAATGCCCACTCAACCCATCATGAAGGCACGTAAGAGAAAGTGGAGAAGGAAGCGGAAGATTAGGAGAGATAAGCTTTATCTCTTATCTTATTAGTTTATTTAAAAAAGATAAGTAGTTTATTAGGTTTATTAGGTTTATTAATTTAGGCCAAGTATCCTTTTCGTCCCCAAACTTTACATGGAGTTTCAATTTCGTCCCCAAAGATTGTTTGCGGTCAATTTCGTCCCCAAAGTTTCACATTTTAGTCAGATATGTCCCCTGACCTAACATCGTTATAAAGATAACGGCTGAATCTATGTGGCACATGACTTGGAGAATCCCATGCTTACTTGGATGCCATGTAAGATGCATCACTTTAACCTAAAATTGAAAAGTAAAAAAAGATATGAAACGATGTTGTATTGCTCTCACCTTCAAGTCCTGCATTCTCCCCCTAGTCTTCTAGACAAAACGTAGCAATCGGAAACTCCATTGTTTTCGGTTAGATGTCGTCAAGTCATTGAAGTCGTTCTTGCAGTTGAAGTTGCAAGCGATTGAAAGTCGTTCATATCGTTCAAACACCGTTTCCGTTGAAGTCGTTCATCTTGTCAAGCACGTTAATGCCCACTCAACCCACCATGAAGGCATGTAAGAGAAAGTGGAGAGGAATAAGAGCTGGAAGCGGAAGATTAGGAGAGATAAGCTTTATCTCCTATCTTATTAGTTTATTTACATAAAATCAGTAGTTTATTAGTTAATTTATTTTATTTCCTCTTTATCTCTTATCCTGTTAGTTTATTTAAATAAAATCAGTAGTTTATTAGGTTTATTTGTTAATTTATTTGATTTCCTATTAGTTAGGCATTATCTAGATAAGTTACTATTAATTAAGCATTATCTAGGGTAGTCAAACAATGTCTTATTATTTTACTTTGAATTGTGGGTGGAGTGCTTCCCTACAATTTAGGAGTTAGTTTCTTAAGTAGTTTATTATAAATATTTGTTATTCTGGTTGTAGACAGCATCGATTATTAATTCAAACTATTGTATTCAAGCTTGGTCCACTCTAAGGACTCATCAATTAAAGTATTTTCTAGATCCTGGAAAGTACGAGCTTTTTCTTTCTTTCTCCATCTTTCTCTCTCTAAATTAACGTTACTGTTAGGATATTCACCTGGGTTCCTAACAACCTGATATAATACTGCCTTGAATATTCACTAGCCTTCCTCCTTATGAGATACAAACCCACCTCAAGAGAAGGAAAATAGGATATGTACAATGGAAAGGAAAACAGCACAGATTACACCAAGGCACCAGCACACAGAGCCGAAAAATATAGCAGAAGAACAAAGAGAAAACAAGAAAGAAAAGAGTAAAGGGCACTGGCAGACTGGCTTTTGAGAGACTAGTTCTCTCCCGTTCTATTCCCTAATTCTTCCTTAACCTTCCTTCTACCAACCACACTTCCATAAACCTTTTTTCTAGGGATGGTCCCCACTTCACACAATTGAAGATTAGTCAGAATCCCCCTCTCTCTTCTACATCTTCCAGCTCACCCTTTTTGGTAATCCTAGAATATACCATCAGGTTGGATGTAGCAGCCTCTTTTTCCTCTTTATTCTTTCTTTTATTTTGTTTCCTGTAACTAGTTGTATCAATAACTAATGAATATTTTAGTTACAAATATAATGAATTCCATGCAACTACGATATATTTAATGGGCATTATGGCTAATATTGCTGTTCCCATACCCTCATTTTTCCTGCTCCGTATTCCATTACTCCACTTCTAATTTCCTGAGTTAAATTCTCTTGTTTTAATTTACTTCAATTTTAGACCTTCCTGAAAGTTGTCAAATTTAACAATATAAAGCCGCAGTGTTAAAGTAAATTAAAGCATGAAGAATCAATTGAGAAGATTTGGAGTGTACTAAATTGGGAAATAGGTTTACGGACCAGAAAGTTTATGTTCATTGTTTCTAATATACCACAAAATAGTGCTGGAAAGATTGCTGACGAGTAGTTTTCTTCAATATTGTCATTTACTCAGTGGTGGTGGATCAACTACTGTTGCGCCTGTACATGATGGGTATGTTCTTCAAAAGGTAATTCTTGTTATCCATATTCTTGATGAGAAGTGGCTATTACTGTTTCATTTATTTGTATATAGCACCAATGACCAATGTTTCAAAAATAGGATTGACCAGCAACAGTTATGATTTAAGAGTTAATTTTTGAAACAAGTTATAAATATATGTTTAAGAGATATTCAATATGATGTATTACAATGCTTGATTGAATAGATGCTGGGAAACAACTGGTTATAAATTTTTCTAATCATCTAGTCTCTTCAGATTTTTTAGAATATAAAACATATATTTTATTGTTGTTATGATATGTATATATTAGGTGTAAATAGAGTTGACTAAGATGATTTTATAGAGTAATCTTAGGGATTCAGATTTGATTAGTTTTTATTGTAGTTTCCTATTTTAGGTTTCTTTGCTTGTATATATACATGTATCTTGTATAATGCAATACACACAGAACTATTTTCTCATTCCTGTTTACATGGTACCAGAGCCTTGTAAAACCATCCATTTGTCTGTGCGTGCCTCTGTTTTCTGGTTTGAGAGTGCAGCGTTTCTGCACGTTTGGCACTGGAGCTCTGTCTTGGAGGGACGAGTTCCAAGTGGCAGTGAGTGACACCACCGGCAAGGGAAGAAGCAGAGAGTTCCGACCGGCCTATTCCCGGTCTTTCGGCGGTCATCGGAGACGCGCGTGAGGCTCACGCGCCTCCACAACCCGCTGCACCTCTCGGCGCATGTGAGCCACGCGCCACCTTCCCGGCGTCGGAATCTCGCCGGGTTTGCTGCGTTCTGATCGTCGGCGCTCGTCTAGGTGGTTTGAGGCGTTGGTTGGCAGTTTCGGAACTGGGTCAGTGGTGATCTAGGTTTCGGTTGCTCTTTTTGGCTGTTTGGCTGCTGTTGTGTTGCTGTTCTCTTCGGTTTGGGGTTCACCATACTGCTTCTAGGCGTTTGGTGGTGGTTCACGGAGTTTCGGTATTGTGTCATTGGAAATCTAAGTCTTTTTACCCTTATTTTTGTAATTTTGGCATTGTTCCGATGATCTTTTGACTTTGCCGACATCACAAAAGGGTTTCCGACACATTTTGACCACGACCTTGTGAGATTTGTTATTTTACGTTTGCACTCTTTGGAAGCATCTCTGATTTGCAATTTGAGGCTTATGTCTAACAACAATTTCAACTAAGTTTTGATCGAATCTTAGGTGTTTTGGTCACCTTTGTTGGATCTTTGCCACTCCAGTTTGGCATTCTTCATTACCTAGTCTGTGGTATCCCTTTGTTGGATAACTCTCGGTATTTTTGGCTGACTTGCTAAGATGGGAGCAAACAACGTCACTACTCTTGCTGGATCAGGTACAACATGTCTTATATCCTCTTCAATTAAGTGGGTTATTGATTCTGGTGCTACAGATCACATGACAGGTAATCCCAATATCTTCTCTAGCTACCAAGCACACAAAGTATCCTTGCCTGTAACCATAGCTGATGGTTCAACCTATAACAATGTGGGATCTGGGACAGTCAAGCTAACTCCTTCTATTACCTTGTCATCTGTTCTAAGTCTACCCAAGTTTTCCTTTAATTTGTTGTCTGTGGGTAGACTTACGAAAGACCTCAATTGCTCTATCTCATTTTATTCTGATCACTGTACTCTTCAAGATCTTACGACGAAGAAAATTATTGGTAAAGGACATGTATCTAATGGTCTCTATATTTTTGATGCATGGATTCCTCCGCCAGTTGCCTGCTCTAGTGTTACTTCTCCTTTTGAAGCACATTGTCAGTTGGGACATCCTTCTCTATCCTCGTTGAAGAAGCTATGCCCCCAGTTTCATGACGTGTCTTCACTGGAATGTGAATCATGTCGATTTGCGAAACACCACCGTAGCTCGTCAGTTCCCAGAATTAATAAACGAGCTGAATCCGCCTTTGAATTAGTTCACTCGGATGTCTGGGGACCGTGTCCTGTCATGTCTAAACCTGGATTCAGGTATTTTGTCACTTTTGTAGATGACTTCTCTCGAATGACTTGGACATATTTTATGAAGAATCGATCAGAGGTGTTTTCCCATTTTTCAGCATTTTGTGCCGAGATTAAAACCCAATTCAATGTCTCTGTGCGCATATTGAGAAGTGATAATGCTAAGGAATACTTGTCAGAGTCATTTCAGAAATACATGACTCAACATGGTATTCTCCACCAAACCTCATGTGTTGATACACCTTCTCAAAATGGGGTAGCTGAGAGAAAGAATAGACACCTTCTCGAGACTGCTCGAGCATTATTGTTCCAAGCCAAAGTACCTAAGCAGTTTTGGGCTGATGCCGTTTCTACTGCTTGCTTTCTGATTAATCGAATGCCATCTACAGTATTGAATGGGGATATACCTTACAATGTTCTCTTTCCAAGCAAACCTTTGTTCCCGGTGGAACCACGGATATTTGGCAGCACTTGTTATGTTCGTGATATACAGCCCCATATCACTAAGTTGGACCCCAAGGCCTTGAAATGTGTCTTTTTGGGATACTCTCGGCATCAAAAGGGATACAGGTGCTACTCTCCGGATCTCCATAGATATTTGGTATCGACTGATGTGGTCTTCTCGGAGAAAACACCATTCTTTCCCTCGCCACCCAGCTCTATAGATCCGGAAGAGGAAGATGAATGGCTTATTTATCCGAGTTCTGCTACTAAGCAATCAAATAATGGTATTCCACCTGATCTTTCATCAGTTCAGACAAGACCACCAGTTGTTCAAGTATATTCTAGAAGGCAAGGGGCTAATGATACATGTTCTATACCGCATGCTTCGTCATCAGATCCTCCACCGAATGACCCACCTGTTCCATCATCGGATCCTCCACCGAATGATCTTGATTTGCCTATCAGTCTCCGTAAAGGTACACGTCAGTGCACCCTTCCTAAATGTACTTATCCCATCACTAATTTTGTTTCATATGAGCACCTGTCTCCTTCGTCTAGTGCCTTCATTGCCTCTTTAGACTCTATCTCTATTCCCAAGACAGTGAAAGAGGCGTTATCTCATCCTGGTTGGCGTGCAGCAATGGTTGAGGAGATGATGGCCCTTGATCAGAATGGCACATGGTCATTAGTGGATCTACCAATGGGAAAGAAAGCAATTGGATGTAAGTGGATCTTTGCAGTCAAGGTTAACCTTGATGGCTCCGTTGCTCGTCTAAAAGCTCGGTTGGTTGCAAAAGGGTATGCACAAACCTATGGTATTGATTATTCTGATACTTTTTCTCCCATGGCCAAGCTTACCTCTATCAGACTCTTTATTTCTATGGTTGCTTCCTATAACTGGCCCTTGCATCAACTAGATATCAAGAATGCTTTTCTCCATGGTGACCTTCAGGAGGAAGTTTATCTGGAGCAACCACCTGGGTTTGTTGCTCAGGGGGAGTGTGGAAAGGTGTGTCATCTTCGTAAGTCCTTGTATGGATTGAAGCAAAGCTCTCGGGCTTGGTTTGGAAGGTTCAGTGAAGTAGTAATGCAGTACGGGTTGCTTAAGTGCAAATGTGATCATTCTGTGTTTTATAAGAAGACTGACTCGGGCATCATCCTTCTTGTTGTATACGTGGATGACATTATAATCACAGGAAATGATGAGTCTGCCATTTCTTCGCTCAGGTCTTTCCTTCAATCTAAGTTTCAGACGAAGGACTTAGGGCAATTAAAGTATTTTTTAGGAGTTGAAATTACGAGAAGTAAGAAAGGTATTTTCTTGTCTCAAAGAAAGTACGTCCTTGACTTACTAGCAGAAACAGGGAAATTGGGTGCTAAGCCTTGCAATGCACCAATGACTCCAGGCCTGCAACTCCTGAAAGATGACAGCGAACCTTTTGATGATCCTGAGAGATATAGGAGATTGGTTGGAAAATTGAATTATCTCACAGTGACCCGTCCTGATATTGCCTACTCTGTGAGTATCGTCAGCCAATTTATGGCATTCCCAACAATCAAGCATTGGGAAGCCCTGGAACAAATCCTGTGTTATTTGAAGGGTGCCCCGGGATGAGGACTATTGTATGGAAATAATGGGCACACTAGTATTGAGTGCTTTTCTGATGCAGATTGGGCAGGATCCAAGGCTGATCGAAGATCGACAACAGGATATTGTGTATTTGTGGGGGGAAACTTAATCTCGTGGAAGAGTAAGAAGCAAAATGTTGTTTCTCGTTCGAGTGCAGAATCTGAATACAGGGCTATGGCTCAAACAACTAGTGAGATTGTGTGGATACTACAATTTTTGGGAGAAATTGGGTTGAAGGTTTCTTTGCCTGCTAAGCTATGGTGTGATAGTAAGGCTGCTCTTCATATTGCCTCTAATCCAGTCTTTCATGAACGAACCAAACACATTGAGATTGATTGTCATTTCGTCCGTGAGAAGATTGAGGAGAAGTTGATTTCCACAGCATATGTGAAGACCGGAGAACAATTAGGAGACATCTTCACTAAAGCTTTGAATGGAGTAAGGGTTGATTATATTTGTAACAAGTTGGCATGATTAATATCTATGCTCCAACTTGAGGGGGAGTGTTATGATATGTATATATTAGGTGTAAATAGAGTTGACTAAGATGATTTTATAGAGTAATCTTAGGGATTCAGATTTGATTAGTTTTTATTGTAGTTTCCTATTTTAGGTTTCTCTGCTTGTATATATACATGTATCTTGTATAATGCAATACACACAGAACTATTTTCTCATTCCTGTTTACAATTGTAATGATAACAGTACTCTGCAATGACTTGTGAAACGAAGGTGGATTATATATGTGTGAAATGCACTAAAGCAAGTTTTACTTCATTGCATTCTATTAATAAGGAGTGCCTATGTATTTGTTAGTTAATATTTCTTCATTTACGTTGTATTTTGTAGAATGAGAGAATTTGCTATATGTCTTATTATGAAAATAGTGTAGGTATTTATACAAGAGGGAAAAACTATTCTAAGAAATAAGAATAAATACAATAAATACAATTGATTCCTATTGATGGACTAAATCATATCCTAATGATTCTAATTGATTTACAACATAAATCTAAAATATTCTCAACACTCCCCCTCAAGCTGGAGCATATAGATCATAGGCACCAAGCTTGTCACATAAGTATTTTATCCGAGGACCTCTGAGAGACTTAGTGAAGATATCTGCCAGCTGATCATTTGAATTGACAAATCGAGTAGCAAGACATCCTGATTGAATTTTCTCTCTAATGAAGTGACAATCAATTTCAATATGTTTGGTCCTTTCATGGAACACTGGATTTGAGGCAATGTGCATAGCTGCTTGGTTACCACATACCAACTCCATTTTATCTATGTCTCCAAATTTCAACTCTTGAAAGAGTTGTTTCAACCATAGGAGTTCACAAGTTGCTAATGCCATAGCACGATACTCAGCTTCTGCACTAGACCTTGCAACTACATTTTGTTTCTTACTTTTCCAAGAGACTAGATTATCACCGATGAGAACACAATATCCAGATGTGGATCGCCTATCATCTGGTGAACCAGCCCAATCAACATCAGTAAAGCCAATAACTTGGGAGTTTCCCTTGTCTTCATACAACAATCCCTGGCCTGGCGATCCTTTGATATACCGAAGAATACGAACAACTGCATCCCAATGACTATTACATGGTGACTGTAGGAACTGACTGACTACACTCACAGCAAACGATATATTTGGACGAGTGATAGTGAGATAATTAAGTTTTCCCACGAGTCTTCGATATCTTTCAGGATTGTCTATCAACTCCCCCTGTCCAGGACAAAGTTTGACATTTGGATCCATTGGAGTTTCAACTGGTTTACAATTTATCATGCCCGTTTCCCCTAACAAGTCAAGTGCATACTTCCGTTGTGAAATGGCCACACCAGAACTAGATTGGGCAACCTCAATACCCAGAAAATATTTAAGTTTCCCTAGATCTTTGGTTTGGAAGTGGTTACACAGATGTTGCTTGAGTTGGGCAATGCCTAAATCATCATTGCCTGTAATGACAATGTCATCCACATAAACAACTAGGTATATGCACTTGCCGTTTGATGTATGACGAAAGAAAACCGAGTGATCAGCTTCACTACGAGTCATCCCAAAATCTTGAACCACAGAACTGAATCGGCCAAACCAAGCTCTTGGTGATTGTTTGAGTCCATAGAGAGAACGACGGAGTCGACATACTTTCCCATACTCCCCCTGAGCAACAAAACCTGGTGGTTGCTCCATATAGACCTCTTCTTCCAATTCACCATGGAGGAAGGCATTCTTAATATCAAGCTGATAAAGTGGCCAATGATGAATGGCCGCAATTGATAAGAAGACACGAACGGAAGCAATTTTGGCAACAGGGGAGAATGTATCACCATAGTCCAAGCCAAATATCTGAGTGTAGCCTTTGGCCACCAATCGAGCTTTTAGGCGTTCAACTGTACCATTGGGACCAACCTTAACTGCATAGATCCATCGACAACCAATCGGAGATTTTCCAGAAGGAAGAGAAGCCAAGTCCCATGTACCATTAGAATGTAAGGCAGTCATCTCATCAAGCATGGCTTGCCTCCAGCCCGGATGTGCAAGAGCTTCATCTGTAGTCTTAGGGATAGAAATAGAATCCAAAGAAGACACAAACGCATAATATGGACTAGATAAACGATTATAGCTCAAGAAATTGTAAACAGGGTGAGGATTACGAGTAGAACGAATACCTTTATGAGTGGCAATCGGAGGACTAGTGGATGGCAGTTGGACCGGAGCAGCGGGTGATTCAGACGAAGGCAGAGAGTTAGGAAGAGTAGCTGTGGGCTGAGGACGAGGACGGCGATGATATGTCAGGAGAGGAGGAGTAGGTGTGTCTTGGGGTGAGGCCTCTGGAAAAGGAAGAGAAGGAACAGGAAGAACTTCAATCATAGAGGGACTTGTAGGCATAGAAGGTGCAAAGAATGGGGAGGACTCAAAGAAGGTCACATCAGGAGAGGTGAAACAACGTCGAGTGGTTGGACAATAACATCGGTAGCCCTTTTGTAGTCGAGCATATCCGAGAAAAACACACTTGACGGACTTTGCTGCAAGTTTATCTTTTCCTGGGGTCAAATCATGCACAAAGCAAACACAACCAAAAACACGAGGAGGAAGATGATAAAGAGGTTCGTCAGGAAACAACAAAGTATGAGGGATTTGATCATTCAACACAGTAGAAGGCATGCGATTAATCAAATAACATGCGGTGAGAACAGCATCACTCCAAAAACTAAGAGGAACATTATGATGGATAAGCAAAGTACGAGCAGTTTCAATAAGATGACGATTCTTACATTCGGCTATCCCATTTTGTTGTGGGGTATGAGGACAAGAGGTTTGATGTAAAATTCCTTGAGTGGCCATAAATGATTGGAAAGGTGTAGACAAATATTCTTTAGCATTGTTAGAACGCAAAATAGAGACAGAGGTATCAAACTGAGTTTTTATTTCGGCACAAAAATTTTGGAAAATGTTAAATACCTCATAACGATTTTTCATCAAATACACCCAAGTACAACGAGAATAGTCATCAATAAAAGTTACAAAATACTGAAAGCCAAAAGTAGAAGACACGCGACTAGGACCCCAAACATCAGAGTGAACAAGTTGAAAAGGAGATGAAGATCGACTATTAAGACTAGGAGAAAAAGAGCTACGTGTGTTTACCCAATTGGCACGACTCACAAGGGAGGGTAGACAAAGTAGAAAGAGAGGCATCCATTTTGCGAAGTTTTGAAAGGCTTGGGTGCCCTAAACGACTGTGAATAATAGATGGAGAACAACTGGATGTGCATGCAACTGGGGATGGAGGAGGTGAAAGGTGGTACAAGCCTTGTGACTCTCGTCCTATGCCAATCGTCTGTCCCGTACTCCGATCCTGAATAGA
Source organism: Senna tora (assembly GCA_014851425.1). NCBI lineage: Eukaryota > Viridiplantae > Streptophyta > Magnoliopsida > Fabales > Fabaceae > Senna > Senna tora. The sequence goes on from CM026265.1 coordinate 15,158,413, forward strand.
AACACATTGATTAGCAAAGGTGATGGAGTAATTATGAGATTTAGTCAATTTACTAATCGAAATAAGGTTGAAAGGAGATTCAGGGACATAAAGAACATAATCAACAAATATGGACGGAAGAATTTGTGCTTTACCAATTCCAGTAGCAGCAGTTTTAGAGCCATTGGCCAGAGTTACTGACGGAAGTAAAGATGAATTGGAAAGATGGGTAAAAAGATTCTTATTACCAGATATGTGTTCAGAAGCACCCGAGTCAAGAACCCAAGGTCCAATATCAGAGGAACGAGCAAAGCAAGTAGTAACATTACCAACTTGGGCAACCGTGGCAATCACAGATAATTCAGAAGTAGTGGCCATGGCTATCACAGAATACTTACTTCTGGATGTACAAGAGAGTGACACCAAAGTTTGAGATACTAGCAACCGACCTTGGAAACGGAGAGAGAGAAGTCCGGTGAGTACAACGCTGTAAAGCACGGCAGATAACGGTGCCGGAGGAAGGCTCACGCGCCGGCGCGTGAAAAAAAACGCTGTTTTCCGGTGGTGGCGCGTGGCGGCGAATCTGGTGACCGGACTTCGGGGTTTGGCCGATCGGTGCCCTTTGAACACGGTGGTGGGGCGCGTGTTTTGAGATAACGCCGGGAAAGAGAAACCCGAGATGAGCACTAAGAATTTTAGGTTTTAGGGCTGGAAGGAGAAAACACAGCCAAGAGGGAAGCTAAAGGTTTAAGGTTTTAGGGCCGGAAGGAAGAAAAAATCCGAGAAAGAAGCTACCGGAGGATCGGTAGGCTCTGGTACCATGTAGAATGAGAGAATTTGCTATATGTCTTATTATGAAAATAGTGTAGGTATTTATACAAGAGGGAAAAACTATTCTAAGAAATAAGAATAAATACAATAAATACAATTGATTCCTATTGATGGACTAAATCATATCCTAATGATTCTAATTGATTTACAACATAAATCTAAAATATTCTCAACATATATGTTGTCTATTATTCTTTGGTGGATGTGAACTTCAGAACTAAAGTTTTTCTTTTCATTGTATCCTTGGATTTATATTTGATCTTTGCACATAATGCAAGTGTTACTGCTTATTTCTTTTATTACTCTTATGGAAAACAGGCTGTGGCAACTTCTCCTGTTGGAGGGGAATTTCTTACAGACTGCTTGATGAAAAGTTTGGAAAGTAAAGGTATTGTGGTAAGTGACAAACATTGCATTTTTTCCTGTCTCAAAGTTCATTTGAAGTAAAGTTGCTATATTTTTATCTGGCTGCTGATATAATTTTTTCTTTTTTATTATAGATAAAACCCCGGTATTCCTTTAAGAGAAAGGAAATTAGGCCTGGAGAGTTTCAGGTATAATGAGATTGCATTTTATTAACTTACAAGTAGTATAGCACTATAGCATGTTTCTTCCATTATTTTTGTAATTCTTAAAGGAAACTCCATTTCAAACAGTAGCACCATCCTTTATACAATAACAAAAGCCCCATTTCATGATTTGGCAACAGCGTTTTGACCTCTGATCTTATTGGTGCCTCCATTGCAGGAGCACCAAATCCTTTTGGTATAATTATAATTTATAATGACTTCGTAACATGACTACAGTTTTTCTTCTTGACTTTTCTGGATCATTGAGTTGCTTCAATTTTACAATTATGGCATTTGTGTTGTTATTTTGCTGCTCTATGAATCTAGATGAATAATTGATGTTTGCTTGTTCATATATTAGTCATTACTGTTTGTTATCCTCTTTATTTGTTCTTGAATTTTATAGACTGTAGATCTCGACTTTCCAAATACAACCGAAAGCTACAAACTCTACTCCCAGGTCTGTGGATAACCATAGAATTTCTCTTTAGATAACATATTTCCTTTACCTCTGCTGATTGCTCTATTGCAACAGAGGGTAATTGCTAGTGATATCAAGGAATGCGTGTGCCGAGCGCCAGATACTCCATATGATGGTTTGTGTACCTGTTGCCTCCGTATAATTAATGTTTTGAATACCATTGATCTTGTGCATTGTACTCTTTCCAAGATATACATGTATAACTAACTTATTACGGCATTGATTATAGACATTTTGCATGTAAGCATCTTAGTTGTCAAATCGCGATTCAAATCGTGAATCGTTAAGCTAATTTTTGTATCGTGAATTGTGAATTGTATCAAATCGTACGATTCAGGAACACAATGAAAAATACTTGAAAATATATTATATCAACAACAACAACAACTATTACTACTTGAACCTTGTTGATTGTACGGAGCTTCTGATTTTTTTTTTCTTAGTGTAGTGAGGAAGTATGAGAGAATGAGTCATGATTGGCCTTCCATAAAATCTATTCAGAATTTTATAGCATAAAATGGGACACTGTTTTAATGCTGTAGAGTGTAGCCTGTAAGTCTGAAATCCCATTTTTTTAATATATAATAGGTAGTGTAGCAATAAATGCAGTAGCTAATAAGTTTAGGTTCTACTTATTGTCTTATTCAGATTCAAACTTATTTTATTTAGGCCCAGTGGCCCACTACAAAAAATACGATCTTCTTAAAAACAAATGCATCTGATTCAAGCTTCTTCACGCACGGAGCACGGTCATCTTCTCCATCCGTGTTTCAACTCTGCTTCTTGGACCCATAGAACTCTGCTTCTCAGAATCGCCGGAATCGTGCGATTCGCCTTTCCAGCACAAATCTTACGATTCCGGCGAGTATCGTACTGATTCCGGCGTTCAAATGATTTGCTTAATGATTGGTATCGTTCTGCCATAGAATCGAAACGAATCACGATTCGAATCGCGAATCGTGCGATTTTGATAACTATGGTAAGCATGGCTTGTCAAAATCTATGTTCTACATGGCTTGCTTTGTCATGTACTCATGTTTCCTGTGACATTATTTGCTTCACTTGTTCAATATTGATCCACAAAGATAGATCCAAATGTAATGAGTTTTCAATGCTTTCTTCTTTATCCAATTAAAAGAAACTTCAGTGATTTTGACAAACTTATTAATTCTTTTTCTGTTAATTTCTTATAGCTATCCAAGATGATTTTATCTTTCTGGTTTCAGTACTATTGATCATAATAAATTTATTGTGACATACCTTATTCTTCCTTATTTGTGACAGAGAGTGCGTATTCAAACATACCAATGACACCATATGAGCTTCCTGATGGCCAGTGAGTCCTAGTTAATTTTTCTCAAAACTATGGCATCAATTGAATAGCGCTTTTCATCTTTAACCTACTTGTTTCCAGCCTCTTTATCATTTGTGTATTTGCAACCATTTTTGTTGCTTCATAGCCTACTTTCTGCCCTTGGTTTATTCCCTTTTTTCGATTTTCTATTTTTTAACTTAGTATTATGTTTAACACAGGACAATTGAAATTGGAGCTGATAGATTCAAGATTCCCGATGTTCTTTTCAACCCATCCCTTGTTCAGGTGTGTAGCCTGCATGCATAGAAGATTCTCTCATGGTCTCATTTATCTTGTTGATCTGTATTCTGGCATATGGAATGTGATGCGACATTCCGGGCTTTAGGGAATATGAAAGTTTAAGAATTAGTTGGGTGAAACACGTATTGTTCTCAAAATGAATTTGGTTTAGGAAGGTTGAGAACTGTTGGTTGATAAGTTATATATTTCTTTTAATGAGGGGGCTGGGACTGTGGTTGGAGACTGAATTGTGAAATTTTATAATCCCATATTATGCCAAAAAGTGACTGTTGAATGCAAGCCCCAGACCTTTGGTTTATGGCCTAGCCGTTGAATTCCGAATAACCTTTGCTGGATCATAATTTTCAATCCCATTATTGTGACTTCCCTTTCGGAATAGGTAGGATATGGTGCAAACTTGATGTATGTAGGGTATAAAAAGAAGCATATGACCTGAAGCTGAAAAAGATTTCTTACTTCAAATCATATAAAGTGCTGTATTAGTCCCTTGCTAACAAGAGATGGAATTATGAGACATCAAATCATGAACAGTTCTAAATGCTTCCCTTTGGTATGTACAATAAATTTGATTATGATGAAGGAGTTCTGTTGATTATTCATATTTAAAGCACATACACCAAAACTCTACTAGAAATTGTTTGCTGCCAAAATCTTGATATGTACTAGTGCTAATAACCTAATTTTGTTTCAGTTCAAAATTCAAATTGTATTTCTTATCTTGGAAGGCTTTGTGAACTACCCTCAATTGGAAGCTAAAATTGTCAACATCTTGAAAGTGGTTTTTGCCATAAAACAAAATATTTGTTTAATAATAAATTTTAAAACAAAAAACTCTATGGTGATCAGTTCTTTTATAGTTCATTTCACAGTAAATGCCCGTTTTTCTGCCTGTAACTATGCTCACAAAATTTCTTTGATTGCTTCAATATAAACAACAGACAATTCCTGGAATGGAGAATTTTGCAGAGATTGCTCCTTCAGTTCGTGGTCTGCCACAGATGGTAATTAAATGATTAAAGTGCATGCCATTAGAATTTAATTTTCTTCACTTCTTCATGATTTTGACTTTTTTTTTAAAAAATTATGTACAGGTTATAGAGAGTATTAATAAGTGTGATGTGGACATCCGACGAGAATTATTTAGTAGCATACTGGTAAGAGGAATGTGTTACTTTATGTGAGCATAGGCATGTAGGTGTACTTTCGTGCATAGATAAATTTAGTGTGGCGTGGACTTATTTGGTGCATACCTGTTAAAAAAATAATGGTATTGTGAGGCGTTGACCATGGCATGTGGCACAGTGCCAGATTTTTGTTCCATATTACTTATAGCACAACCCTAAAGGAAGAGAATAATGGCAGAACAAAGTGCAAGGATCTTAAACACTGAAATTCTCCACTAGATGAGTACTTAGGTAGGACTAAACCCCAAATACAAGTAAATATAAAATAAGGGAAGTGGAATATAATGGAAAGCAAGCAGAAAATTAGGGGAAGACATGCTGAAAAATAGGAAAACATTTAGGTAGTGGAGTAACTCCTTAGTTCATGTAGTCAGTTGCTAACATGTATAGGGGAGAGATGCCTAGTAACTCCAGCAGAGACACGTGGCTCATTTCGGGTGCTTCTAGTGCTGCATGATGCCTTCTTCTAGAATATGTGATCAGAGGTTTAGGAATTCTAGTATCCATTACCTTCATGGCACTACAAATTTCTAATGGTGCATTGTAGCACAAAGCACATGGTGTGCACAACATGATTATATAGCTAAAATTCTTTCTTTTTCCCTCTGTTATCATTTTCAATGCAATTATGATCTCCATGAACCTCCGTTGCAATTGTGCTGCAGCTATTAACACCTACCCTTTGGTGTTCTTTCATGGGCTTAGTGGCTGAGGACATGTCTGTTGGTTTTAATTGTAAATTGATCATTTTTGTTTTTTAATAATATGCAGCTAGCTGGTGGTACAGCTTCGATGCAACAGTTGAAGGAACGTCTTGAGAAGGACTTGCTAGAGGTAAATTTTAGTCTTGGCTGATTCAAATTTTATCCACCAAATGCCACTTTTCTTGTTAGTAAAGTGTTCTAAATTCTAATAGCTTCAGGTATTGTTTCCACATAAAGAATCCATTCTGTTTCTGCTGCTTTAGTAACTTATCATAATTTTCCTTACATGTGGATTTGGCGGGGTCTAAGCCCATTACATAGAACAAGCTTGATCTTTTATTCAAGATATGCCAGCTTCCATCAATACTGGTCCTACAGGATCTATTGTTTTATGGCAGTGTGCGCTGCTTGCTGAGATTCTCTGCATTTGGCCAGAGTCTTGTTCTAAAACTTATAATTAGAGTTTTTATCTTAGAATCTTGTATTTGATAGGATTTATGTTTAAAGAAATGTTTCTTAAGGAGTATGTTTCTGATACAATTGAAAACTTTTTAGAATAAGTTTTCTGATAATTGGAAACCAAATATCTACACTCTTCTATATGGTTTTGGAGCCTTTTGGTTGTTGCCTGTTTGTCCCAAAACCATATATATTTTAATGTATTAGTTATTAGTATAAATTATATATATCAAGGAAAAATTAAAGAATATGTGAGGTATAAGACACTGAGAAGTTAAATAACTTCCTGCTCTTTCTTTTTTTATTATCTTTAAAATAGAAAAATTATTATAATTTAATTTAAAATAAAATTTAAATAATTGGCATGTACTTTAGTGCATATCAAGTCCACTAGTAATTTGAATGCATCTTAGCCTTTATTAGATTTCTCTCTCTTGAAAATGGTATGTGTTTTCAAATTAATAATGTAGATTAGTCTTAATCTTAAAAATTGACTAGGATACCATATCTGATGCAGGAGTCCCCTCAAGCTGCCAGAGTAAAAGTATTGGCCAGTGGAAACGCTACTGAAAGGAGGTTCAGGTGGGATAATTTCTGTCAATTTAGTTAATAATGCAACTTCTTACAATAAGTTTGATACTAGATTTTGGAGAACTTTGGGTCGTTATCAAAATGATTGTATTAATATATTAATCACTTGCAAACCAAAATTATACCTGATCTGGATAAGGAGATTGAACCTAAGTCTTGGTTTCAACTTTCAACAACAAATTCCACACGACTCCCGTTAAAATTTAACATTCCTATGGAGTGGCTATGCTTACATTACATTTAGTGCAGGAGCACCGTTGATCTGGGTCCTATGTGACTCAATGACCCTAGAATGATGGATAATTTCATTGAGATTAATTAAAAGACAACTACATAGGAAGTTGGATCAAAGACTTGCTTTCGTAAAGATTTTTTGGGGGTTTCTTGTTTTGTTGTCTGAGTTGGACCACTTGTCTGGTTTCTTTTGATGACTTAATGAACCTAGAGCATCAGATCATTTATGAGGATTTATGTAGAGACAATATATTGCATGTGCAGAAGGATTAAAGACCAAATGATATATTGTCTCTAATCCTTCTGCAAAAAGGGTATTTTTTGTGTGTTCCTTTGTTGGAAATGATCTTTCTTATGTGTGATCAACTGATCATGGATGCAGTATACTATTATAATATATCCTAAATTGTTTAATCATTGCAACCATCTGATGCAAAACATTTTAGTCATTAATTCTAGGAGTGGAAAATCCTCAAGACATGACATTCCCCTCCTCCCTCCCATAAAAGAACCTATTTTCTCTCCTCTTTTTACCATTGGTGGTAATCAGCTCTCTTTCCCTTCAATAATTAAAGGGGAAATATGTGAATGGCCTCTTACTCGTGTTGCTGGATCATGCAGTGTTTGGATAGGTGGGAGTATATTGGCTTCTCTTGGCTCCTTCCAGCAAATGTGGTTCTCCAAGTCTGAGTAAGTATCAATTGCTTATCAAAGCTTTTATGATGTTAAATTTTAACTACTGAAGTATAGTTTAAAGTTTTTAAATATGTAATCATTTATAATAAGAAGACTATTAAAAATCTGTGAACTATCAAATTGGTTGTAACTTAATCTTTTGAGGACTGTCAGTATCAAAAGACCAACTACTTAGTTGGGCTTCCAAATCTTCCCATTGAATTTAATTAGATAATTTTTTAGAACTAAATTATAGGTAAGAAAACAATTGGAGAAACTATTAGGATGAACTTAACTTTTAATCACCTAATAGAAATAAGCAAAGATAGAATATGTTGGTGTCTCCATATATCCGACCCCACAGTGAGAAAAAGATTTTTTTTTTTTATGCAATTGTTAAGTAAGAAGGGCACAGGCTTCCAAAATTTGTCATTCAATGATAATTTCCTTAATACTTTTATTATACCAATCTGCAATGGACAGGTATGATGAGCATGGAGCTTCCTATATCCAAAGAAAATGCCCATGAGTTGCTATCCATGATAATTCAGGTTTGTTATTCTGCGGATGTTCATCCAGATGACTGCTGGAAGTCCTCTCTTGAACCTTGATTGTTCATGCTGCTACTGATATCCTCCTATTGCCAAATCTTTTCCTTTAGCGCTCATACTAACTAAATTTCATGTCCTTTTGACGCTTCACAGCCTAGCTGTATCTGTAATCTATATGCTCATAACTGCACTTATAGTCTGTATTTAACAATGCTCCATTGTCTGTATTTAACAACTTTTAGCGTTAGAATGGCTGTCTAGATGATTAGTATTGAATACTGCTATTAGTTTAATTCTTTGATAATTTACTCCGTTTGTATGTGTCAAGAGTTGTATTATATATAACATTTAACCTCTGTTTTTATGGTTTCTCTAGTGCACGCCTCTATTGCTTTCTCAGCTCTTTCATTGCTGCAGCAGATAATGTCCTGTGTGCGTATATGCACCACATTGCATGGTTAAAATGAAGAAAAGTCTCCTCTCAAAGTGAATACCCTTGCAAATTTATAGTCTTAGTTAACGTTTTTGTTTAGTAGTGTCTTTAGGGTTGTTATTTACTCTTTTAGTTTTAAACATAAAATAAAAAATAATTGTGTTTTAAAATAATAAAATAAATGGGAAAATTTTGTAATTTTCTTTTTTTTTTCATCATTTATAGCTCTGTTTTTCTTATTCTTAATTTATACAAGGTAATTTATGTTCTTAAAGAAAAATAACATATAGTTCATAAGTTTTAGGCTAAAGTACTATTTTGATCCTTAATGTTTGCATGAAGTTTAATGTTTGTCCTCAATGTTTCAAAAGTTTAATATTGGTCCTCAAAATTTTTTTTTGGTCGATTTTGGTCATCAAGCGTAACACAGTTTATGTTTATGTTATACACTATCTCTCATACGTGTTATATTTTAATGACGTGGTATGACACATCACTGTCACGTCACCCTACATTGTCACATCATCATCATTTAACAGTTGGGTTGGCTTGGTTAATATGACACGTGGGGTCACATGGCAGTGATGTGTTATGTCACGTCATTAAAATATGATGCGTATGAGAGATGGTGTGTTACATAAGCATGTCACGTCATCATTTAAAGGCAAAAGTTAACGGTGTTATGTTCATAAGCATGTCACGTCATCATTTAAAGGCAAAAGTTAACGGTGTTATGTTCGAGGATCAAAATCGACAAAAAAAAACTGAGGATCAACATTAAACTTTTAAAACATTGAAGACTAATATTAAACTTCATGTAAATATTAATGACCAAAATAATACTTTAGTCAAAGTTTGATATACGCATGATTGATAGAATATGTAAAAGCTGTCAAATATCTATGCCGTTGATTTGCATACAACAAATTCTAGACTTTTCACTGTTGATAGACACTTAAAATTCTTTGATATTTTCTGTTTGTAAAAAATTTGACAAGTACACAAACGCAATCATTCCTAAATTGTTCCCTTTCAATGAAAAGTCAACAATAATCTTTTGGTGAATTTTCTGTTTACTTATCTTTATTTGTAAGATTTCTCTTTTTGTGCAGGTTTTATTCCCTACCTTGATGAAAATTCTTTTCTTTTAATTGAAGTTCACTTTTTAAATGGAAGACATTTTGACAATGTTATTGAAAACTTACGACGTTTTTTTTTTTCTGTAAGAGTCATGGTTATTCTCCGTTACAACTTTATTTAGACAAGTATAAAGAAAAAGGATTTTATAAGATTTTTCTGTAAAGAAAGGGTGAGAGATTTGGTGTCTTTCTTGAAAATCTTTAAATTTTTTTTAATGTAGATTTCCAAAAATAAATAAAATTTTGTTCTCTCTTTTGAAATTGTTTTTTTTTTTAGACTTTGGATATTTTACTTGTTTACTTATAGTCTCCATTAAAGTTCAGGCCAAAAAAAAAAAAAGGTCTCTATTAAAGTTTTGTATCATTTTTTTTCCCCAAAACGGGCTTGTTCTATAATCCCTCGTATTTATTTTGTTGAGTAGATGCATACAGATAAAAGAAATTATTAGTTCACTTTAAATTTAAAAAATATGAGATAAAAAGACTAAATTTTTCTTATTAATTAATTATTCATACTTACTCTTTTTTCTATTAATCTTATCTTGAGGATAGATATTAGATAAGGATAAAATTGTAAAAAAAATAATTAATGCTTTCTTGATTGTGTAAAATAATAGATATATTAAAACATGAAAAATTTCTCACTCAAGCAGATATTGTGAACCAGAGAGAGTATTTGTTTAATTTTGATAATACAAACTCTGCTTTTTTTTAGATCAGGGTATCCATCGTCGAGCAAAGTGACTAATCCTCTCGCTGAATTGTAGGCACCTCGAAGAGTGGGACAACTGGCCTAAGGATTTAAAACTGCTCCATACCCAAACTCTGTTAAGAATTGATGAGTCCCTTCCACAAACTCTGCTTTTGACTAACCTACAAGAAGGTTATATTTTTCATTTGGGTGAGTCTATAATGCAATTTGTTCCATGCATGAAATGCAATTTTGGCCGATAAGATTGTGACATATGAATAGGATGACTTGAAATGCAATGTAATTTTTCACGTGTCACAATCCTATTAATCGAAATTGTATTGCATGCATGCAATAAATTGGAGACTCACCCTTTTTCATTTTTCATCATCTTTGCAAAGGAAAAGAGCACCGTGCTGCATGCAGTAGTGCCGTGCCGTAACGTACTGGTGACTTTCTAAAATTGCAAAATTACACTCAATTGTTGGGTGAGACAAAAACCACCAAATTTAAGTATATTATCTTTCTTCACGTGTCAAATTTGCTTGCCACACAATTTTGTTTCCACAAAAATCATCAGATTTAATTTTTTTTATGTATTTTGTTAAACTTTTTTAACGGAATTATACAATTTTAAAAACATAATTTACTATGTTACGTTAAAAAAGGTTATTATAGGAACTTGCACTATCCTAAAGTATTTTTTCTAAACATTTTGGAATTTTGTTCAATAATAAATTTTTATTAAAATAATATATTACACTCTTCTCCCTTAATCTTTTTTGAGTCTTGATCAAGATATTCACCTCAACGAACTTAATGATTTATCTCTCAAGTATTATCAAATCTATTGTTGGGTCACTCTCTCAATGAATAATATTATATTTTCTTTCCTTCGTGATCAAACTCAATCCATATAATTATGGTAAGTGAGCACTAATTCAAGCTGAAGAAAAAAAAAAGTAAATATTTAAAAATTTTATTCAATAATTTGTTTTAGTTAAAAAACATTCAATTATACTCTCTTCTCTTAAATTTTTTTCGTATAAGAGTAATCTTTCGGTATTGTCAAACTCATAGCTGAAGACGAGTCTCTTAACAGACAATACTTTTTCATTCATGTTCAAAGTCAGGCTATATAATTAAGGGTAATTCAGCACTGAAGCAGAAGAAAAAAATTAAGGGAAGTAGCTCAGTCAAGGCAACAAAAGTTCATTAAAAAAAAATAATAAATAAAGGCAAGAAAGTTCACCAGCATCACATTTCATCACCGACCACCTTATGATAATTTGTATGATGTACCTACCCCAAACCCAACCCAATCATCTTTCTACAAATTGAATGCCTCTTAGCACAGATCTCACCTTCTGCATGCCTCTGTGTGATCCCACAGAGAAAACTAGAAAACTAACGCATCAATATCCATTAACATAAATTACACATACACAAACACACATCAACCATAGTTAGCCATGGACCACAATCGTTCATCACAAACACTCGCAAGCGTTGCCATCCTATCGCTTCTCTTAGCTTCCATTCTTTACCTCAACACTTTCTCCTCTTCCAATTTCTCTAACCCTTTACTTTCTTCAATCCACGAACCTTCATTTTGCCATCAGTTACCAAACTCGGTAAGTACTTCAAACTTTAAACATGATCTCTTTATTAATTTTTATGATTTACTTATAAGTGTTCGAGATTCAAGTGACTTGAGAAATTCACCTTCAAAAGTTATAATTTGTAAGGAAGAAGAACCAAGTTCCTTAAGTATATCTCATTCTATCAAATGCAGGATTATTTTATATCTCTCACTATAAGAAAGTCGACTTTCAGTGGCGACTCAAAAAAGTTATTACTTAAAGTCGACCTTCAGTGGCGACTCACTCAAAAAAGTCGCCACTGTCGACCATCAATAACGACAATTTCATGTCGCCACCGAAGGTCTTCAATGGCGACACTTTAGTCGTCACCGAAAACCTTTGGTGAGGACTACAATTTTGTCGCCACCAAAGACCTCTTCAATGGCGACATTATTGTTGCCACAAAATACACTTCAGTAACGAAAATTGAAAAGTCGGCACTAAAGACCTCACATGTCCAATTGGTTTTTTTTTATGGTTGTGACTTGTCTCTTTTTTTATTTGAGCTTGTGTTCTCTATGAGTCTCAAAGGTTCCTTTTTCTTCCGAGCTTGTACTCTTTTTTTGAACATCAGAGGCCACATTTTTTTCTTTTTGTTTCCTATCGGAATTGTTTTTCATATCTTGGATTTTGATCGTCATAAGCCGTGGGGCCATAGAGCTCTAATGCTATTTTGAGACTCAAGTGACTTGGGAACCCACAAACTAGCTCATAAAGAGAAAGAACCAAGCTCCTTAAGTACCATTGAGTATATCATTCTATCAAATGTGAGACTGATACAAGTCTCACATTGGGGAGACTACCTTCAAGCAAGGGCCTTATATGGCCTTGGGCTCTCCCACTCCAATAGCTAGCTTTTGGGGTGTGGTTCTCCCAAGGACTTGTGCTCGTATCAATTGGTATTTTCATTGAGAGCCGACCGACACGGAAGGGGCGACCTATAGGCTGGATTAAGGCATGGACTCTATAGGCTGGATTAAGGTACGGTTCAATGTACCGAATACTGGAAGTTGGATGGAGCCGCCAAAGGTGGAAAGGGCTATCAATGGACCAGTATCGATAGAGTGGGCCATGCTGAATACTGGAAGTTGTATGGAGCTGCCAAAAAAGTGGAAAGGGCTATCAATGGACCAGTGTCGATAGAGTGGGCCGCCGTGGACGTCGGCATTCGAAGGGGGTGGTAGTGATACAAGTCTGGGGAGGCTACCTTCAAGCAAGGGCCTTATAAGGCCTTGAGCTCTCCCACTCCAATAGCTAACTTTTGGAGTGTGGTTCTCCCAAGGACTTGTGCTCGTATCAAGTAAAGTCAATGGTCAACTTGTCATAGTCCATAACAATGGGCCCCAATGTCTTCAACCATTGACCCTCAAGTCGTTGGAAGAACCACACCCTAAAAACTAGCATTGGAGTGGGAGAGCCTAAGGCCTTATAAGACCCTTGCTTGAAGATAGCCTCCCCAATAAAGTGTAATATTTATACGATGGATATTAATATTATCACAATATTATTGTACGTAGACTACTGAAGGTGAAGCTGGAGATCATGATGAGCTGGACGCTGCTTTGGCCAAAGCTTCAATGGGAAATAATCACAAGACTGTGATAATCAAAGTGATAAACAAGGCTTACGCAGAAGATTTGAAGGGGGATACCTCCATGCTTGAACTGTTTCTTAAAAGCTTTTGGGTTGGAGAAGACACGAGGTCTCTTGTTGATCACCTAGTGATCGTGGCGGTGGATCGGACGGCGTACGATCGGTGTGTATTTCTGAAGTTGAACTGCTTCAGATTGGAAACGGACGGTGTTGATTTTGAGGGGGAGAAGGTGTATATGTCTCAGCCTCTCATGACTTCATTAACATGATGTGGAGAAGGAGTAGATGTTCAGTGGTATTCAGTACATCCCTCTAATCACTTGGTTCCTAAATCATTTAAGGTGGGCCCTAATTAATCTGAGTTATTATTAATATTAACAAATAGCACTACATGATTGGAGTGATACATTGAAGTTCAGTAGTACGGTACCATAGAACTTTTATCCGTGGAGAAGGACCTGTAATTGCAAGTTCTTAAACGTGGTTACAGCTTCGTTTTCACGGTAAGTAAGTTGAAGTTTAATTAATTAATTAATTAATTAGTTCCTCCTCCCTCATCAGTTTATAATTGTAGCGTAAGTTTTTAATAAAGTCAAATACTCACATTCATCTTCAAAGTGTAGGGTGAATTTTAAAATAGTTCTGTTGCATTTTGTTTTTTTTTTGAATGAAACATTTTGTTTTATATTGGTTTCAAAAGTACTGGTGGTTTTTAAATTAGTCTTAAATATTTTATTTGTTTTACATTGATTCTATACGTTTTTATCATGTTTCAGATTAGTCCAAGCGTTACAGTACGTCAATTTTCTCTGTTAATGATGATGTGGCACCGTTCTCTCTCATATTTGTCATAATTTCTCTCCTATGACGTGGCTAATAACATTGAGGTGACAATTAAAAATTAAAAAAAATCTTTTGAAACACCCAAACAATACCGTGCAGAGAATCCCACCAAATCATTAATGTTTAACAAGTTTTCTTTTAATAGCCACCTTATATTATTAGCCACTTAGGAAAGAGATTATAATAGATAGGAGAGAGAATGACACCACATTAGTGTGCCACGTTAACAGAAAAATTTGACGGACTGTAACAGTTTGATTAATCTAAAATACGATGAAAACGTACATGACCAATATGAAACATTTAGGACCAATTTAAAATTCACCCCATACTTTTGGGACCAATGTAAAACAAATGAAACATTTAAGTTCAATTTAAAATTTACCTATAGTTTTGGGACCAATGACAATATTTGACCTATAATAATTAAGACAAAAGTATCTTTTTTTTTTTTTCAAATTATAAACTATCGGGTTAATTTGGTATCTAAAATTTGTTTTTGTTTTCTAATTATATCCTTTAAATTTTAATTTTCAAATAAACTTATTTTTCATTATAATTATGTATAATTAATTAATAGCATGTGCAAATGTCAAGTAATATATATTTAGCCATAATGTTTTTATTTTGTAGTAAAATAGTGATAATTATAGTTAAATTAAAGAAATAACGTAGCTAAATATATGATTTGACATTATAGTTAATATCGAATACCTCATGAATAAGTATATTTTCACATGCGATTAATTATTTAAACAAAATTAAAGTATTGAAGGACAAAATATTGCTTACGAATTAAATTAAAGTGTTAGAACTCAATTAACAACAACAAAAAATTAGGACAAAAACAATAGACACCTTATAATTTGGGGAGAAGAAGGAACTTTTGTCTTAATAATAAGAGATAAAATACTTTTTAGTATCCGAATTGTCTGTCAAACTACTATTTATATAGTCCTTAAAATTGGTAAAAATACTATTTAGTCCCCGGATTTACAACTCTGTCAATTATTTAGTCTCATAGCCATTCCCCATTAAATAACCGGTTGACGTGACCGTTAACGGCTGATGTGAACCGTTAAGTATTTAGTCATATGCCACATCCCCTTTAACTAGGGGTGATCAAAACCGAACCAAACCGATCCAACCGACCCAAACCAAACCAAACCAATAAAAAACCGATCAAAATCGAAAAAAGAAGGTCCACTTTTGGTTTCTATGATTGCATAACCGATTAGGTCGGTTCGGTTGTCAGTTTTTAAGCTTTTTTCTCGGTTAACCGACCGAACCGCACCTATTGCAAATATACATCTTTGTAAAATCACTCAACTCTATTCTAACACTACATAGTAAATGAATTTACGTTTACACCTTCTTCTTGTGGGGACTGCTTGCTTTAACAAAGAGAGTAAGTAAGAGATGACATTTATAGGCTAAGAAAGCCTTTATATTAATGAATGTTACCAGAATAACACATGGTACAATGGAGAATACAAAATTAGATTATTCAATTTTCTTTGTGGAGATTCACATGACCTTGGAAATAGCATTGAAAGGGAAAAAGGTAAAATGGTAATAAGTATATATATATATATATATATATGGTGTGTGTTATACTGTTATATATACAATGAGTTTTAGTGTCATTAGTTTTAGTGTCAGCCTTTCTTTGACTGCTAGTAAATGTCTCTTCTATTCTGGCACTTATACTAGCTACTAAAGATAAATTAAAATTTTATTTATTTTCTGCCCCTATACAACTATACCATTAACTCAAACTAAAATGTTAGCTACATATGCAAGGAGTTAGACGTACGAACAGAAGAGCCGCAGCCGCCGCCCACCGTGCCAGAGACGAGAACGGAAGTAGAGGAGGAAGTCGTTGCCGCCGCCCGCCGTGCCAGAGACGAGAACGGAAGTAGAGGAGGAAGCACCGCTCGCCGTGCCAGAGACGAGAACGGAAGTAGAGGAGGAAGCCGTTGCCGCCGCCCGCCGTTCCAGAGACGAGAACGGAAGTAGAGGAGGAAGCCGTTGCCGCCGCCCGCCGTGCCAGAGACTAGAACGGAAGTATAGGAGGAAGCCGTTGCCGCCGCTGCATTGCGTGATCGCCGCATCTCGCCGTCTTCCACCACCACAAACTGTCGATTCCATTAAAGCCAGTGCAAAGGTAAATCTTATCATCTTATTTATTGCTTCTTTAAGCTTCAGCTATCAAAGTATCTCAAGTAAATATAGGCAAAAATCTGAATGAGACTGATATTTTAAATCAATGGATCCATCCGATTGCCTTATTGCTGTGAAACTGATAAATGATACTCTGCAGATGTCTCACCCCTGTTCTGCCATCTTATCCCGTATTCATCATTGGTTCTCTTATGATTGGGAGGTCAAGGTTCTGCACATTCACAGGGAAGGCAACTATGCCACTAATGCTATGGCTGGGAAGGCGTTCTCGTGCTCCACTGAGTTGGTTATTTTCCAGGATGCTCCTGGTTTTTTGTTTCAGTTGTTGCTTTCTGATTTAGAGGGCAAGAGTAGCTATCAGCAGTGTGCTGGTTAGTTTCTCTTGTCCTCTCCTCCCCTCACCAAAAAAAAAAATCAATGGATCCATTATGATTTTCAGGTTTTGCTTTTGATCTGTTTAAATTCATCTCTGTTTCTTTATCGGCCGCTATTAAGTTTGTCATAATTTGAACAAGCATCATTTTGGTGGTCTAATTCATCAATCATGCATTTAAAAATGACTGTTACTTTGTGTTATAATAGTTAATTTGCAGTTCTCAATCAAGTTGCAATTAGTTGGTAAGCAATTTTAAAAATGACTGTTGGTATTGAATTTTCTTTTGAAGTTGAGTTTAATCTTTTTTTAACAAAAGCTATTTCATTGTAATATGATTCATTAATTGTTCTATAGATATGTAAGCAAGTGTTATTGATATATTGCTGATTTAAACTTGGCCAATAAGTGTCTTTCCCATATTCCCAATATTTAATTTAGTCTTATCCATTTTGATTGACATTTATTCTTAGACATTTGATCCCATCTTACATTATTATCTTCAGGCCCTTTGGAATTGCAAAGCATATGGTGGATGTTAGCACTTGGTACAAAATTCACAGTATAGCCATTTCCCTATACACTCCTTACTTTCTATTTGATTATACATTTGATTTATTTTGAAATTAAGTTTTGACTAAACATAAGTATAGCTGGAACAGAGGTATTCTTTTATGGAAATCCCATTTTATATTCTAATAGTAAGAAGTTATTTTCTGTAGAAAATAAAAAGGAATTATTTTGTCTTATTGATTTATAATGGTCTCATGTCTTGGAGATAAAGAAGGAAATGCTGCAGGGAATGGGTTTCTTCTTGATTCAGAATTCAATGTGAAAGGAAGGTACTCTTTTTTTATGTTAGATTATAGGTGCAAAATTCATATACAAGTGTCAAAGAGTATTGCATTTATTGATTTTTATTCATCTCTGCTTGTGCTTATATTGTGATTATTCATATTTTTATTCATCTCTGCTTGTGCTTGGATTGTGATGATTCATATTTACAAAGTGAAAAAAGAAAGAAATATATTGTTTGTTGAAAAGCATTGGATGAGAAATATGTTGTATTATGCAGAAGCATTTTACCATCCTCTTATGGGGTTGGACAGTTAGTTCTAGAAGCATATGGAGGGAGGTTGCCTCTTCAGGTTTATTTGGAGTGTACTGTTATTTTTTCTATTGACGTTGCTATTAAATTATAGAATTGATGAAGATGCTTTTTAAATGTGGAAACATATAGTTATTAAACAAATGACATCTCTTACTTTTGGTATATGTGTCATGCGTGTGATGCAATACTAAATGTTGAGTTTCACATAGCTTTTATGGCGGAGTTTGAGATTAATATTTCACATATCTCTTTTTTCAGGTTTAATTGGAGTTTGAGATGCTTTGTTTTTTGTTGTTATATGGAGTTGAAAGGGGAATAAACTTGCCTAGATGTGTCACCATTATGTCCCCATAATATTGTATTCTCTTGTTATTTTGATTATCTATTATTTATGTGTAATATATATATATACACCTTGAAAATTTGCAGAGATAGGAAAAAGAAGCACTAATAGCTAAAGCCAACTCATTTTCAGTATGGAGAAGAATCAAAAAGGTATATTTGCTGCTTAATAAATGGTAGTTTCTAGTATCATATATTTTTTTAGTAGATTTTTGTTTTGTTTTTCATGAACTATAATACTCTGTGCTGAATGTAGTGATGGATGAATGGGAGAAAATATTTGGGTGTAAATTTTAATATGATTTAATTCTTTTAGATATGTTGTAGCCACATGATTTGGTTACCTTAGTCTGACTCAAATCCCATACACTTTAGTATTTCACTGAGAAGATTTTTTTTTTTTCACAAGAATAAATTAATGATAGGATTACTAAAGGTTTTATCCACCTTCAAAAGCATCATGTATATCAAATTATATACAGCTTTTTTAAGTACTCTTTTTATGACATATATTATTTTATTATAAGTACTCTTATTTGTTGACTTTCTTAATATATGCAGAGTAGAAATTTTGAAAAGGCTCAAGGATCAAAAAGTGACATATTTGCAAGAAAAACTCTGAAATTGTTGATTCAATAGGATTGAAAATAATTGTAGAATTGATACAATGTTTTATAATTACAAAAGTCATAAATAGTACTATTTGAAAATAGATATTTCTATACTATACATAAACTCTAGATTTTGAATATTTTAATATATACTTGTGTTTTGCGGGCTCTAGTAAATTTTGGGATAGATATAATCATTGTTTGAAATAATATTTGTATTAATGTTTAAATATTTGTTAGGCTTTGTCTTTTGTTTCCCCTTCCAATCTCAGTTATTTATATGCTAATACTATTAACTATTTCAAATATGAGAAATAAGATATAGTAGCATTTATTCTAACTTTTTACCAGCAGTTGTTTACATTGCTCCTATAAAATCTGACTATACCAGCAGTTGTTGACTTTGCTGCTATAAAACATGTTTATACTAGCTGTTATTATGATGCTATACCAGCAATTTTTGCCTTTGCTACTATATACCAAATTTATACCAGCAATTTGTGTATCAGTTGGTATAAATCTATACTTGCAGGGATCTAGTGGCAGGTCAGGATTTTGTAGTGGCAGTTGTACAATTGCTGGTATAAGTCCTAGTAACAGTTTTTGTTACTTTTAGCAGCAGTTTTAGCTGCTGCTATAGCTCTGTTTTCTAGTAGTGTAGCTAGCAAGGAAAATGATTAAAATTTGGAGGGAAAACTGAAAAAGTCTGGGAGCTTATTGAAGTTGTTGTGAGCTGACTTAGCTTTTTGTTTATTTAAATTCATGATGTTCCTAACTTGGTGTTGCCAATAAAGAGAACTTCTCGTAAGATGTAAGTTTTTATGCATTTATAATTAATGATAATTGTTATATAATGTTGATAGATAAAATTATTATTTTTGTTTTCTTTTAGATTGATAAAGTGATCATTACGTAGTTATAAGTTACAATCTTTTAATTAATTGTTAGTAATTTATTATTGTTGAACTCTTGAGTAAGAATTTATATGATGAACACAAACCAAACCGCCACTATAACCGAACCAAACCGATGATAAAACCAAACCAAACCGACCAAAAATTAAATCGACAAGGTCCTCGACTTTTAAAAATCGATTACATTGGTTCAGTTCCATTTTTTAGTAAAATCGAACCCAACCAAACTTTTGAACACCCCTACATTTAACATTAAAAAATTAAAAAGAAAAGAAAAGAAAAAGAAATTGAGAAAGTGAAAATGAAACAAAGATTTCAATCTCCATCCTGGACACCAAAACTGACTTCTTTACTCTCAAACAGTTACCACTACCGCACTACGTAATGTCATGACCGTGCCTTCAATTCAATCCTTTATATTCGGGCTTGGCCTTAACTGAGAAACTTGCATACACTAACAATTCTAATATTCCCATTCATTTATTAATATATCTCTATCTTATTCTTAATGGTGGCTCTGTTTCCACGGCCACTACAATAGCCATTGGCGACGGAACCTGCAACCCCAATGTCGGTGCTCGTCCGAAATCGAAGGTCCCAAGACCAAGACAAATATGCTTTTCATTTGCAGCATACGTGAAGAGCCTAATAAAGAGTCTGAGGTGGTCCAACATTGCGGTGGCGGAAGGGTTATTGGACTTAGAGATTTCAAGCAGAGAATTGTCCTTCAACTTTTGTTTACTGCCAAACCTCTAGTCTATACTCCAACAAGGCCTACCCGTTGCACTTGGATTCCCTAACCGGCGTTCCGCCTCTTGCTTAACAACTCCAAATCCTGCTCAACCTTTCCGTCTTATGCACTATTTTCTGCATTTCATTTTAATTTTAATGTTAAAGCTGATCGCAGGACACTTAATAGTGTCGCATCAGTAGTTAATGGCCACGTCAATCGGTTATCTAACGGGTAATAATCAGGAGACTAAATAGTTGACAGAGTTGCAAATTCGGGTACTAAATAGTATTTTTGCCAAATTCGAGGACTAAATAGTAATTCGACCAATAATTTAGAGACTAAAAAATATTTTGCCTCTAATAATAATAAACAAATTCAGTAACACATAAGGTATGACAAGAAGAAAGACAAGCATCTTAAATTCGTACGAAGGATTGATGGATGTCTTTTGTAGGGGTGAATACCGGTTCGGGCTGGCCCGCCAACCCGCCAAACTCAATCCAACCCGACATGTTGGGTTGGTTTGGTTCGGGCTGAAATTTTTCAGCCCCAACCATGGCGGTTTGGGTTGCGGTTTATCAATATTGAGCCCGCTGGATCCGAACCAAACCGCCAACCTGTCAAAAATTATTTTTTTATTTTTTTATATACATTTATGATTAAAAAAATTATTTGATAGGTTGATTTCAAAATATTATTCTATGATTTTTTTATCATTTCATTACCCGACACACAAATCTCTCTAATCATGAAATTAATTAGATAACCACATAGTTGAATTATATATAAATATATTATGTGCATAATGCATTGAAACTTCAAATAACAAGATCACAACTAGTTAGATTAATCATAATTCAAAAAATTTGAAAAAAATGAATGAAACATGATATTAAAAACTTTATGAAATATAATTTATTAAACTATATTTTATTTTATATTAAGCATTTTTAAAATTTTGGCTAGTGTTGCTCAATGAATCAAGGAAGAAAAAAAGAAAAAAAAAAGAGCTGGCCCGCCAACCTGAACCAACCCAAACCGCCAGTGAATGGTTTGGGTTGGTTGATACATTTTTCTCCAGCTCAAACCAACCCAACCCGCTGATATTTTTCTCCAGCCCGAACTAACTCAAACCGTGTGTAGCCCTAGTCTTTTGAGTTCTGACATCCTACTATATATGCTCTAAATTCAGATTCGGATCGGCTAAAGTGACTTCATGTGAAGTGCACTTTAGTTGATAATTCAGACCGTTGATCAACTAAGATGCAATTTTGTTGCAGTCGATCAACGATCTAAATCATCGGTTGAAGTGCACTTTACTTGATCCAAATTGGTGAATCCATGCGCTCATGAATTTTCCATCTGATTAATTACCACATTTTCTTTGTTAATTCTCCTTTTCTCTATGCCCTTTTTTTTGGAGGGATTTGGATCTGTTAAAGTACAGATTTAATAAAGTATATAATTTTTATCTGACTGTCTGAATCGTGCATTTTATACATTTACATGTCACTTTATCCAAATTCATGTGGAGGGATTTTAATAATGGAGAACATATCCACAGAGTTGTGAATCGGTATATGATGTGCACATTTATAATAATCTATTAACGTAATGTTCCTACATAGGTTTTATTTATTTATTTATTTTAATTAAATTCCTTGACCTTGACGACTATGTAGAGAGTCTTCCAAGAGGAGATATATCATTCAAAGCATAGAAGGCGCCTCCACCTTCCATATGTCCTTTGGACAGTAAACATAAGTTAAATACTAAGTCCCAGTGATAAGTTCATTTACTTAGCAAAGTGCTCCAAGGTGCCTAGTGAATCCGTCCCTTGGACAGTAAACATAAGTAAAGTATGTACTAAGTCCCAATGATAAGTTTTCATGTTGAGAAAAGTGCTCCAAGGTGCCCAGTGAATCCGTCCCTTGGACAGTAAACATAAGTAGAGTACTAAGTCCCAGTGATAAGTTCCCGTGTTGAGTAAAGTGCTTTAGGGTGCCCAGCGAATCCGTCCCTTGGATAGTAAACTAAGATACCTCACTTTCCCTCTTGTAATAAGTATGAGGTAGTGGAAAGTGTGATGGGGTCATCCCCTCCCTAAGGGTCAACGCAGTGTTGATATGAGAAGAATCACGTCAAGATCATTCCAACTTTGCGAGGAAGCAACACTTTTGGAATGGGTTTGACGTAGGCCAAGTGCCACCCGCGACGCCCAATTTAGACAAGGTTGGGAATGTCGTGAAGGAGTGATTTTCATCCTCCTTTCCCGGGAACAGTCTTAGGGAGTGGCTTGGTAGGATTGAGGTGAAGGTTCTTCGTGCTTAGGCATGATCGCCCTGGTAAACTAGGTAAGGATTTAATATTAGTAAATTTATTATTGTTCTTATTGAGCTCATAACCCCCTTCTCTTAGACAGGTCATACAACTAGACACGTCATTAATAATTGACACCTCATACATACGTAACCACATTCACATGCCTAATCCCAATCCCTCAACTTCATCCCACTACTTACCTCATGTGGCTCCATGTTCTCCCATTTCCTCAACCTTAGCCCATTACGTGACACCACTACCATGTCAAGAAACGTGCATGCACTACCCATGTTTTTAGGATGTGACTCATCATCAACCCATAACTGACTTATCTTACCCTCTACTATAAATAGACCCCCGTGAGACATTCAAAGGGACGAACTTTTGGAGAGAGAGAAAGAGACTCTTGCGAGATACAAAGAGAGAAATCTTCGTCCAGAACTCCCAAATCCTTGAGCTTGGTAAGAGCATAATTTATTTACTAACGTTAATCTATCTTGTCTTACTTACAGTTTGCCCAGAGTGCTTCACTTCTCACCCACTAAGTACTTTCCAGTGACTGGCTCCCGGATAGCTCTGGACCTCCAAGTTCGAACCCCCCGTTCCCGGAACATTTTGGCGACTCCACTGGGGAGGGAGAGCAATTTGATGGAGCTTCCATCCAAAGACGGGCAAGATGCGTTGATGGCTATCATGTAGATTCCAGTAGGAGTGAAGTCATTCATTAATCAAAGAAAGGACATGCGAGTATGAACGAGAAAGTAGCCGATAACCAGCTTGTCATCTCCTCAACCCTTTTGGATAGCATCGTTAAGAAGGAAAAGCGAGCACGAACGAAGAAGTAGCTAGTAACCACCTTGTCATCTCTTCAACCCTTCTGGATAGCATCGTCAAGAACCAACAAGCCCTCAATGACGTTGTGGCGGCACTCACAAAGAACCCGAAGAAGAACCATGATCCTTCTATGGAGCGAGAAGACTCAAGGAGAGCTTTAGATGGAATGTTCCTTGATGTGCTTACTTGCTGCAAACAAAGAATCCCACCACCGCGAATGGAGAATTTTGTTGTCGATGTCAGAAGAGATGGTTAACACGAAGCCAGGAACAAATGCCAAAGATCGCCACTCGAGCTGTGACCAAGGAGGACCTGATAAAGCTCATACACATTTCAAGGAAAAGGGTTCGACATCCAGGGCCAAGACAAGGAGCTTTCCCTCGGCATCGTGGTTGACGCTGATGATCTCAGCATTCGAGGCTAAGACAAAGAGCTATGTCTACTGGTTAAGGGTCAACGTCCATGGAAAAGACAAAAAGCTTTGGGAGTTCTCAGAGTCATCCACCGGAAAGACCTACACGTTGTACATCAAGTTGGCACTATATTCTAATCCATGGAAGAGATGACCAATGCTTTTTGGTGGATAGTTCTTTGAGTCTTAACCTATCATTCACATGATGTACTTGGAACGAGTCAAGCAACGCGCATGGGATGACTTGGCATTAGAATGCGAGGCGGCCATGCCAAAAGCAGACATCAGTTGATCAAGCAAGCACAAAGAACTGTGGCATCCATGCATAAGGTGAACAAAGCGAAGAAGGTGCAGAAGGATAGAGTCCTACGACCTTATAGCAACAGAAGAAGAGCAACCACCTTGAACCTCCAGCTATCGAAGTGCAGGAAACCAACACAGCAAGATTCAATGTAGAAGTTGACTTGAGAAGATAATGTCCCTCAACATGCCTAAGGTGAAGCACAAGCAGGGGATGAAAGCCAGGCAAAGTGAAGTGATGCACAGTTTGAAGTTGTTCGCCATCCCTAGCGGATAGAAGTGACGCACCTTTTGACATTCTTAGCGTCCAAGGCTGATCATCGCCACCCCCACCCCCAGCAGATAAAAGTTATGCACCTCTAGATGTGGTAGAGTGTACAAAGCCGATGCCCCGTTGAGTCGTTCCTTTTGTAGCCACCGACGACAAAGATCGGAGAAGAGTCCTTTTTTCTTGTGGCTGCCACCGTGACGTGTGGAATCTAGTAGAAACATGAAGATCCTTCATAAGTTGCCTCTCGCCACCAAAGCTCTTAGCTAGCATTATAGCTATCACTTGCCGCACTCAGTCAAGGCATCTTTAAGAGCGCAGAGTATGCCATCCTGCTTAGTCTTCAGAGATAAATCGACACTCAAAATGACCTTCAGCATCTCCTTATTGTCACATGGAGGAATCTCTGAGCAAGGAAGAAGCTTGACGTGGTTGTCAGAATCTTCAGTAGCACCATCTCCAAACACTTTAACGTATCCTCTTGCTCGTCCTTGTTGTCATTGCTCACACTGTGCAAGGAAGGACGACAGCGAAAGAAAGAAGCTCGACTCCCGAACGAAGCGACGACTTCTCCGTCATCAAATTCTTCCTCATCCTAGCTGTTGTCGCTCACACTGCACAAGGAGGGACGTTAGAGGCTTGACTCCCCGAAGGAATGGATTGCTCCCTGGAATCTTTTGTAGCACCAACTCCTTCCATGCTTGTTGGTAGAACCTTTGTTTGCACCATCAGCAGCTTCTTGCACTCCACCTCATCTTCTTGCTCATCCTTGCTATCCTTGCACGCACTGCACCAGGAGGGATGTGTGACATCGTCAACTCTTTCACACTTGTCCCTGGAACCGTTGGTGGTGACATCATTGAATTCTTCCATACATGTCGCTAGAACCTTTGTGGCATCGTCAACTCATTCCACACATGTCACTGGAACCTTCAGTGGTGACGTCATTGACTACTTCCATGCATGTAGCTGGAACCTTTGTGCCATCAATGATTCCCTCCACGCATGTCACTGGAACCTTCAATAATACCATCGTTGACTCCTTTCGCGCATGTAACTGGAACCTTTGGTAGTATTGTTATCTATTACTCCCATGCCTACCTCAACCTCCTGCTCGGCCTGCACTGCGTAGCTCGTGCCATCATCATCACCATCCATGCTTGTCATCAGAACCTTTAGTAGCAGCATAGCATCATTGACTCCTTCCTTGCTCGTCGGCACTGCGTAGCTCGTGCCATCATCATCACCTTCCATGCTTGTCACCAGAACCTTTAGTAGTAGCATCATTGACTCCTTCCTTGCTCGTCGCCACTGCGTAGCACGTGCTATCATCAACTCCTTCTATGCTTGTCACCAGAACCTTTAGTAGCAGCATCATTGACTCCCTCCTTGCTCGTCGCCGGTACATTTGATAACACCACCGTTGACTCTTTCTACATTGTTGCCAACCTTCAATTGCACCATCACCGACACCTTTTCACGCTCGCCTCAGCTTCCTACTTGCCTTCGGTATGTTCACCTTCACTGTGCATAGCTTCCAACTTTGAACAACAAGAGAATTACACTCCGCCACCACATGTATGCTCGCCTTCCGTCTCTGGAAGGATAAGTATGCTTAGGCACCACCTGCTCAAAGAAAAAATAAGCTGAACGATCTTAGTATTTGAACGCCTAATAGAAGATCCACTCTTACTACTATTCGGAGTAGAAACCTTGCCATCATGAACACCAACGGAGAAGAAAATCCCACAAGCCAAAAAGAGAGAAGAAAGAGCAAAAGCTCAAAGAGACTTTTGCAGAGGTAAGTATGACTACTAATCCATGTGATATATATAGACTTGAGTTCATGATACCTTTTGCAAATTTATAGGGATACTACTTATCGATATATATATATATATATATATAATCTAAAACTAAAAAAGGATAATCAAGATGCATATATTAAATATATCTTAACAGTTTTAAAATTCAAGAAGAATCTATATAATGTTAGCTCTTTATATAAATATATTAATTAGATATATATGTATATGTGTGATAGCTTTTAAATATATGTTTAAGATTTATATAAGATTCAAAATATACTACGTTGGCTTTATATTAAATAATATTAAATATACTACAAAGCTTTAGGAGAATGTTCTATAATAAATAGCAATTTTTTTATTTAGTTAATATTATTAATTGAAAAGGAAACCGTGTATATATATATATATATATATATATATATATATATATATATATATATGTCAGTTATAAGTCTTCCTCTACTCATGCATTTTGTAAACTATATCTTAACAATATTTTTCAAAAGATACTTTTTGAATTGGATATTTAAATTTACCGTACACTATCCTATAGTTACATGTAACAAACTAAATCTTTCAGATTATGAGGGTTAAAACTCATTATAATTAAATATTTTTAATTTGAGAAATCCAACTGAATGTGTACTGGCACATATTTTAAATTCCTGAAATCTTTTGCATATCTTAAGTATCTAACTGTTTTAGATTATTATCTTATAGTTTCTAAATCATCTTAATTATCTTCGCAATGCCATCACTATTATCTCATAGGTTTAAATTTATTATCTATAACAAATTCGTTATCTTTTATTAGTTAAATATCATTTT
This sequence comes from Senna tora, assembly GCA_014851425.1. Taxonomy (NCBI): domain Eukaryota; kingdom Viridiplantae; phylum Streptophyta; class Magnoliopsida; order Fabales; family Fabaceae; genus Senna; species Senna tora. The sequence continues at coordinate 15,185,671 of CM026265.1, forward strand.
CTAGATCCTGGCTAAAGGAAATTTACCTAGCACGCAATTATATTAAAGGCATGCAGTCCATGCGTATGTATAAGATCAGTTAAAGCTCATAAAAAATTATATTAGGCTAATTATATATATATTTCTTTCTTTTCTAAGCCTAGTAACATTTTAGAAGCAATTATATCATTTAAATCATAACAATATTATTATTAAAATTATAATGTTATCCAAGTCATTCATAGTATCTTATCATCTTAAATATTTGAAACTCTTTAGATTATTCTACTACTTATAATTTCAGTGAAGCAACAATTAGAGAAGGCATATCAAATAATTTGGAGGAATGAGTAATTATTTTATGCATATGTTAATGATCAATAGATTTCTCATAAACATATGCAGGGGGCCTAATGTTCCTACATAGGTTTTATTTATTTTAATTAAATTCCTTGACCTTGACGACTATGTAGAGAGTCTTCCAAGAGGAGATATATCATTCAAAGCATAGAAGGTGCCTCCACCTTCTATAAGTCCTTTGGACAGTAAACATAAGTTAAATACTAAGTCCCAGTGATACGTTCATTTACTTAGCAAAGTGCTCCAAGGTGCCTAGTGAATCCGTCCCTTGGACAGTAAACATAAGTAAAGTATGTACTATGTCCCAGTGATAAGTTTTCATGTTGAGCAAAGTGCTCCAAGGTGCCCAGTGAATCCGTCCCTTGGGCAGTAAACATAAGTAGAGTACTAAGTCCCAGTGATAAGTTCCCCTGTTGAGTAAAGTGCTTCAGGGTGCCCAGCGAATTCGTCCCTTGGACAGTAAACTAAGATACCTCACTTTCCCTCTTGTAATAAGTATGAGGTAGTGGAAAGTGTGATGGGGTCATCCCCTCCCTAAGGGTCAACGCAGTGTTGACATGAGAAGAATCACGTCAAGGTCATTCCAACTTTGCGAGGAAGCAATGCTTTTGGAATGGGTTTGACGTAGGCCAAGTGCCACCCACGACGCCCAATTTAGACAAGGTTGGGAATGTCGTGAAGGAGTGATTTTCATCCTCCTTTCCCGGGAACAGTCTTAGGGAGTGGCTTGGTGGGATTGAGGTGAAGGTTCTTCGTGCTTAGGCATGATCGCCCTGGTAAACTAGGTAAGGGTTTAATATTTGTAAATTTATTATTGTTCTTATTGAGCTCATAACCCCCTTCTCTTAGACAGGTCATACAACTAGGCACGTCATTAATAATTGACACCTCATACATACGTAACCACATCCACATGCCTAATCCCAATCCCTCAACTTCATCCCACTACTTACCTCATTTGGCTCCATGTCAAGAAACGTGCATGCACTACCCATGTTTTTAGGATGTGACTCATCATCAGCCCATAACTGACTTATCTTACCCTCTACTATAAATAGACCCCCGTGAGACATTCAAAGGGACGGGCTTTTGGAGAGAGAGAAAGAGACTCTTGCGAGATACAAAGAGAGAAATCTTCGTCCAGAACTCCCAAATCCTTGAGGTTGGTAAGAGCATAATTTATTTACTAACGTTAATCTCTCTTGTCTTACTTACAGTTTGCCCATAGTGCTTCACTTCTCGCCCACTAAGTACTTCCTAGTGACTGGCTCCCGGATTGCTCTGGACCTCCAAGTTCGAACCCCCCCGTTCCCGGAACAATGTAGTATACTTACTTTTTATCAAACCATTATGATCGTGCCCTTCATCCATATGGATTTGGATCTAAGTGCACGTGTATAAGATGCATGATCTAAATTATCATATGAAAATTGAGATTCATATCCACACTGTAATAATTTCATCTAATGATTCGAAGTGTACAATTTATGTACTCTATTAGATCTACACTTTAACAAATCTAGATCCTCAGATGTACTTTAATGAATATTCACTCTTCAGCAAATTTGTTTCAAACTTAACTAAAATAAAGTTGTTCAAGTGCTTGCTATGAAGTTTAGGTGGCAAAAATATTTTGTATAACCAATCAAGATAAAGAGAAAATATAAATGGGAATAAATTACATAACTAATCAAATAAGAGAGAGAATATAAATGAAATTTATAATTAAAAAACTTCATAGCAAGCAGCTAAACAAGTTTAGCTTTATTTCCCTGATACCCACGTTTTGTAAGTGATAAAACAAATTGAATTAATTTCTGTGGTCCTTCAAATTTTATTCAATGCATAATTAGGTTTAAGAATTTAAGAACTTGTAACAATTAAAAAAAAATCTTTTTGTTATATTTTAGTAGCCGATATTGTCAATTTATTTCTTAACATTTTAAATATATATAATATGAATTATATTAAAAAAAGATAAAGAATAATTATATAAAAAAATATTTTTGCCCAAGTATTGTACTAGTTCATAAGAATTTTTTTTTTTTATATATAGCATCATATATAATTTAGGCAAATATGTACAAAAATCTTTGTGTTTTAGGTCAGGGGCATATAACACCTTTAAGTTTTAAAATCTTGCATTCAATCTCCTTACGTCACATTTCGACTGTTTTAAATATTTTTTAACCATGTCAACATTTTTATTCAGATAATTGAAGGGTGTTTTGATAATTTCACTTAATTAAAACCTAAATAAAAATACTGCCGTGACGGAAGAATATTAAAAAATTACCAAAACACCCTTCACAAATATGAAAATAGTACTGATGTCACTACTAGAAAACAGAGCTATAGCAGCAGCTAAAACTGTTGCTAAAAGTAACAAAAACTGTTACTAGGACTTATACCAGCAGTTGTACAACTGCCACTACAAAATCCTGATCTGCCACTAGATCCCTGCAAGTATAGATTTATACCAACTGATACACAAATTGCTGGTATAAATTTGGTATATAGTAGCAAAGGCAAAAATTGCTGGTATAGCATCATAATAACAACTGGTATAAACATGTTTTATAGCAGCAAAGTCAACAACTGCTGGTATAGTCAGATTTTATAGGAGCAATGTAAACAACTGCTAGTAAAAAGTTAGAATAAATGCTACTATATCTTATTTCTTATATTTGAAATAGTTACTAGTATTAGCATATAAATAAATGAGATTGGAAGGGGAAACAAAAGACAAAGCCTAACAAATATTTAAGGATTAATACAAATATTATTTCAAACAATGATTATATCTATCTCAAAATTTAAAAGAGCCCGCAAAACACAAGTATATATTAAAATATTCAAAATCTAGAGTTTATGTGTAGTATAGAAATATCTATTTTCAAATAGTACTATTTATGACTTTTGTAATTATAAAATATTGTATCAATTCTACAATTATTTTCAATCCTATTGAATCAACAATTTCAGAGTTTTTCTTGCAAATATGTCACTTTTTGATCCTTGAGCCTCTTCAAAATTTCTACTCTGCATATATTAAGAAAGTCAACAAATAAGAGTACTTACAATAAAATAATATATGTCATAAGAAGAGTACTTACAATCCCTGTGTCTCTTTAAAATTGATCAGAAGAGAAATAAAAAAGATGTATATAATTTGATATACAGGATGCTTTTGAAGGTGGATAAAACCTTTAGTAATCCTATCATTAATTTATTCTTGTGAAAAAAAATATCTTCTCAGTAAAATACTAAAGTGTATGGGATTTGAGTCAGACTAAGGTAACCAAATCATGTGGCTACAACATATCTAAAAGAATTAAATCATATTAAAATTTACACCCAAATATTTTCTCCCATTCATCCATCACAACATTCGGCACAGAGTATTATAGTTCATGAAAAACAAAACAAAAATCTACTAAAAAAAATATAATACTAGAAACTATCATTTATTAAGCAGCAAATATACCTTTTTGATTCTTCTCCATACTGAAAATGAGTTGGCTTTAGCTATTAGTGCTTCTTTTTTCCGATCTTTGCAAATTTTCAAGGTGTGTATATATATATATATATATATATATATATATTACACATAAATAATAGATAATCAAAATAACAAGAGAATACAATATTATGGGGACATAATGGTGACACATCTAGGCAAGTTTATTCCCCTTTCAGCTCCATATAACAACAACAAACAAAGCATCTCAAACTCCAATTAAACCTGAAAAAAGAGATATGTGAAATATTAATCTCAAACTCCGCCATAGAAGCTATGTGAAACTCAACATTTAGTATTGCATCGCACGCATGACACATATACCAAAAGTAAGAGATGTCATTTGTTTAATAACTATATGTTTCCACATTTAAAAAGCATCTTCATCAATTCTATAATTTAATAGCAACGTCAATAGAAAAAATAACAGTACACTCCAAATAAACCTGAAGAGGCAACCTCCCTCCATATGCTTCTAGAACTAACTGTCCAACCCCATAAGAGGATGGTAAAATGCTTCTGCATAATACAACATATTTCACATCCAATGCTTTTCAGCAAACAATATATTTCTTTCTTTTTTCACTTTGTAAATATGAATCATCACAATCCAAGCACAAGTAGCAGAGATGAATAAAAATATGAATAATCACAATATAAGCACAAGCAGAGATGAATAAAAATCAATAAATGCAATACTCTTTGACACTTGTATATGAATTTTGCACCTATATTCTAACATAAAAAAAGAGTACCTTCCTTTCACATTGAATTCTGAATCAAGAAGAAACCCATTCCCTGCAGCATTTCCTTCTTTATCTCCAAGACATGAGACCATTATAAATCAATAAGACAAAATAATTCCTTTTTATTTTCTACAGAAAATAACTTCTTACTATTAGAATATAAAATGGGATTTCCATAAAAGAATACCTCTGTTCCAGCTATACTTATGTTTAGCCAAAACTTAATTTCAAAATAAATCAAATGTATAATCAAATAGAAAGTAAGGAGTGTATAGGGAAATGGCTATACCGTGAATTTTGTACCGAGTGCTAACATCCACCATATGCTTTGCAATTCCAAAGGGCCTGAAAATAATAATGTAAGATGGGGTCAAATGTCTAAGAATAAATGTCAATCAAAATGGATTAGACTAAATTAAATATTGGGAATATGGGAAAGACACTTATTGGCCAAGTTTAAATCAGCAATATATTAATAACACTTGCTTACATATCTATAGAACAATTAATGAATCATATTACAATGAAATAGCTTTTGTTAAAAAAAGACTAAACTCAACTTCAAAAGGAAATTCAATACCAACAGTCATTTTTAAAATTGCTTACCAACTAATTGCAACTTGATTGAGAACTGCAAATTAACTGTTATAACACAAAGTAACAGTCATTTTTAAATGCATGATTGATTAATTAGACCACCAAAATGATGCTTGTTCAAATTATGACAAACTTAATAGCGACCGATAAAGAAACAGAGATGAATTTAAACAGATCAAAAGCAAAACCTGAAAATCATAATGGATCCATTGATTTTTTTTTTTTTGGTGAGGGGAGAAGAGGACAAGAGAAACTAACTAGCACACTGCCGATAGCTACCCTTGCCCTCTAAATCAGAAAGCAACATCTGAAACAAAAAAACAGGAGCATCCTGGAAAATAACCAACTCAGTGGAGCATGAAAACGCCTTCCCAGCCATAGCATCAGCGGCATAGTTGCCTTCCCTGTGAATGTCCAGAACCTTGACCTCCCAATCATAAGAGAACCAATGATGAATACGGGATAAGATGGCAGAACAGGGGTGAGACATCTGCAGAGTATCATTTATCTGTTTCACAGCAATAAGGCAATCGAATGGATCCATTGATTTAAAATAGCAGTCTGATTCAGATTTTTGCCTATATTTACTTGAGATACTTTGATAGCTGAAGCTTAAAGAAGCAATAAATAAGATGATAAGATTTACCTTTGCACTGGCTTTAATGGAATCGACGGTTTGTGGTGATGGAAGACGGCAAGATGCGGCGATCACACAATGCAACGGCGGCAACGGCTTCCTCCTCTACTTCCGTTCTCGTCTCTGGAACGGTAGGCGGCGGCAACGGCTTCCTCCTCTACTTCCGTTCTCGTCTCTGGCACGGCGGGCGGTGGCAACGGCTTCCTCCTCTACTTCCGTTCTCGTCTCTGGCACGGCGGACGGCGGGCGGCGGCTGCGGCTCTTCTGTTCGTACGTCTAACTCATGTGCGATAAAAAGTGAAAACTAATGTTTTGTGACCTAGGGTTTACAAGGAAATGCATATGTAGCTAACATTTTAGTTTGAGTTAATGGTATAGTCGTATAGGGGCAGAAAATAAATAAAATTTTAATTTATCTTTAGTAGCTAGTATAAGTGCCAGAATAGAAGAGACATTTACTAGCAGTCAAAGAAAGGCTGACACTAAAACTAATGTATATAGTGATAATTTTAAAAATTGTTACAATATCATTCTTTTACTGGCAATCTTTAAAACAACTACTAAAAAATTGTTACTAAAACTTGTTTTTGTAGTAGTGTGTGGCTGAAAAAAATAGACAAAAACTTGACAGAAGGGAATTGAGTATCCAAAATTGAAAGGTCAGGAGGGTCAAGTGCAAGATTTTAAAACTCAAGAGCGTTTGTGCCATTGACCTAAAATTCGAGAGTTTTCAGTTCATTTAACTTATAATTTATACTAAATAATTAGAATAAATTGATTTGAATTATATATGTTCGTAGTGTCAAGATGATTTATAATTAGTACACTAAAAAAATTTAATAAAATATTAGAAAAATTTAAGGATAGAAATTAAATTAAAAATTTTTAGGTTGTAAAGGGTTCATTACAAATTTTTAAATTATTGAAACTTAATTATATTTTGAGGGAAATTCTACAAAAAGTTATAAAAATAATTTAAATAATTAATAATGATAATAGTAATAATAACCGAATGCAACCCTACTTGAAATATTATAGTAAAGGCAAATAAATTCTTAATTTGTGCAGCATATCTATGATTTTTGAAGATTTTTTTTTCATATTAATTATGTGCATTTGTTAAAAGTTCTGTTAAAACGTAAATAAAGTCACTTATTTACACTTGGATCACATCTAGATCTAGTGGTGTTTAACAATAGAAATGAGCATTTGTGGTTATAACTAAAAATGACAGTTACACTTCAGACAATTCATAGTTGCAAATAACTAAGGACCGCAAGGGGTCGTAACCTTGGGGGACTTGTCCTTAGATGATGACCTAGGTGCCTACGTACCATTGTTAAGGAATCAAAGTTCATGTAGTTTGAAAAGGGAATGTTCATAGGAGCCATTAGGCAGGAATGTTACCTGTGATCGCCGTGTGCGGCTAGGACATATATGTGTTGCTTCGGGCGAGCGAGCCACCTGATGGAGGTATATCGTATGTAAAGGATGAGAGAATAGGGGTCTCTGAATAGTAATTTGGGTAAGAGCAAGTGAGCTCTGTTATCTGTCGATTGTGCTTTGTGTTGTTTTTCTCTACTTCTCTTAGTTGACTCCCCCAAGTGAGGAGTATTTAAACTTGATGTAGGGAAGAACGTGGTCGACCCAAATTCTTGTGCATAGTGCTCGACCCATGATCCTTGAGCTTCTCCCACGTCTTTAATGCGGGAGAGTATGCGGGGAAGCATGGGTGAATGCCACGTATGAAACCATCGAGTGGTGCCACGTGTCACTGATCCGTGGTCTGGTTAAGCTTTTAGAAGGCCAGTTCCAGGTGTCCATAGGAGGGAATACTATGGAGTTACATAAGTCCCTCAAGTCTATGGGTGTTGGGCGCTAGTGGACTTATGTTATCTCCTCGCAAAGTATTGGGGGCAAGGTCGCCCGCCATGAGTTGTTTGTAGAGTGAGATCGATCGCTAATCAGAGGAATGAGGGCGGTCGAACGTGCATTTGAGAGGACTTGAGTTTCTCTGTAGATTACTTCAAAGGAGTGGGTTGCCAAGGATGCCACGTGTCAGGATCTGGACGGTTGTTGTCGCTTTGGATGTCTCGCAATCTTCTGCGAAGCCGCTTTTCTTTTATTTATTGTTTGTGTGTTTTTGAGGCACCATCATTAGCCTTAGCTTTGGATTTCCCGCATATGCCCTTTGGGTCTTTTGGAAGACTTTCGGGCTTCTAGGGGTACTTGGGTCTTCTCCTGATGCGACTTCAAGGTTTTGAATCTGAGTCGTTCCCCTTTGCCGTTTGCCTACTTGGATCAGACGGTTGCAACCTTGAGTTAGTGTTGGTGATAATTATTTATTTTCTATTGCGGGATTCGAGGGTGGTTGAGATTCGAATTTCCGCGCCGTCCAGGTCCTTATAAATACCCCTACAATTGAAAAGCCTCTTTTACCTTTGACTTCTTTGATTCAAATCCTCCATTTTTGAGAGCTTTCCTTGTTTGCAAGGTTGTTTCTGGATTTTTCAACGTTTCGCTGGTAGAGTTTTTCCATGGCTACCAAAGATGAAAGTGAGTGTTTGTTTCCCTCTCTTGGTTCCTCATTTTCTGCGATTTCTTGTTTCTCTGATTTTAGGGTTTTCTGATTTTCAAGATTGTACCCCTTCGATTTCACTGATTTGGAAGATATTTCTCCTCCTCCTCCTCCTCTGAGTCGTGCCCGGGACAATAGCCAAAGCAAAGGAAAAACATCGAGGCAGGATTCTTCTCTCGGCCGAGATAAGGTTATTGAAATCCGCACTGGAGCATTCGAGGGAGGTAGAAGAACAAAGAGAAGGCAAGTTTCTCCTTCCCCCGGTAACACCATCGAGGATCGTCTTCAGCGAAAAGAGGATTTCCAAGGGAAAGAAGGGAGAAAAGAATGAGGGAATCTGAAAGAAAGAGAGGGAGGATCCAAGAAGCATGTTGGATTAGACTTCTGGCCTCCTTCCCACGTTCCTCCATCTTTGAAGGGGCAGCCGAAGGCTGCTCCGGTGACTGCCAGTGTTGTGGCTTTGGTGGAGGGTACTCTTCCGAAGTCAACCCATCGTTCTCCTTTCAGGGTGGTTTTGTCTAGCTCTCATTCTTCTCGTTCTACTGAGCTCGCAGTCTCAGGTTTGTAGGCAATATTGAGGAATCAGCGAGCAAGAGAGCTCAAGTGGAGGGGGTGATTAACTAGACCGATGTTGCTGCTGAAAAGAGGGCTGACGGTCCCACTAAAAAGGAGGCTAGGGCCCTTGCTGCAGGATGGAATGTAGTGGTGAGTCAAATGGCTACCATTGCTTCTAGAGATGAGACTCCAAAAATTTTTTTTGGAGCCCAAGGGTGCGCCAGGGGAGGTGCCCCCTTTTGCCCTAGTGGCCTTTGGCAGAAGATTTCTTGTGATTTTGGTCGAGAGGGACGTTAGGGCACAAGATACAAGTGCAATGGGCCTCACCCTACGTGCTTTTGAAAGTGCTACCAATTCTTTGGCTGACTTCCACCAGGCTGGAAATATGTGGTAGGCGGAAGTGGTAAGTATTTAAATTTGAATTTTTCTTCTTTTGAGCGTAAAACGTCAGCATAATGATTTCAAAGTAATACTCTTTGCTTCATGTAGGATGGGTTTCGTTCAGACCGAGAAAAGCTGCTTTCAATTCTTGAATCCAAGGATAGTGCTCTCGAGCATTCGCAACAACAGCTCAAGGAGGTGCGCGAGCTCTTGGTGACAAGGGAGAGAGAGTGTGAGAACACGGGTCGTGATTTGAAGTCTTTGACTCACGAGGCTGTCCGCTTGCGGGCTGAAAGTGGCCAGTTTACTGAGGTCAAACTTCTGCGGTCAGACTTGGAGAGGGCTTGTGCGAAGTTAGATGCTCGCGGAGAGGATGCGGAGAAGTGTTTGCAGAAACTACATTCTCTTTTCCTTTTGTGAGATTTGTTGAGGGGTGTATAATTGGTGAATCGCCCTCGGGGGGGACTAGGTCGTGGTGGCGAGTGATTTCTATTATTCTTTTCGTTTTGACTTTGATTGTCAACCATTTCTTTCTCTTTCTTCTTCTCTAACCGCTCTAGATCAGCTCTACTCACTAGGAATTTTCACATCTTATCCTTCGCGATCTGGGCATTTTTTTCTTTGATAAACCACTCCGCTCTGTCCATTAGTTCCTCCTGGGTGGATATGGGACATATATTGAGTTCAGCATAGAATTGTGAGCATCTGAGGCATTGTTTGATAATGAAGAAGGCGACTGCATCTTGGAGGCCTCTGACTTGGAGCTAGATCTTGGAAAATCGCGCTAGGAAGACTTGTAGCATTTCTCCTTTTCCTTGGTGGAAACCTATGAAGGAGTCTTCATTTTTATGGTATTCTTTGCTACTAGAGAACTGAGTGAGGAATTTCTGAGCTAGCTGGTCGAAACTATGGATTGAGTTTGTGGGCAGTATCGAGAACCATCTTAGAGCTGCTTCTTTCAAGGTGGACGAGAAAATTCGGCATTGTTGACCATCTGTCATACTGAGTATCGACATGGTCGAGTTAAAGGTGTTGAGGTGGTCCTGTGGATCGATCTCTCCTCCATAGGGCTCTATGTGGAAAGGCATCTTGAAGCCCATGGGGACGTGCTCATTCATGACTTGCTGGGTGAAGGGGTGTCGCCCTCTCCCTTGGAAGTCGAATCCGGGCCAGTGATATTGGCTTGTGTAGATCGTGGTGTGCCATAGGGAGCGTATGGGTTATAGGCACCTACCCATGACATATGTAGGTAAGATCCTGGTGGTTAGTTTGGGACAGGCGGTCACAAGTAGTCTGCAATTTGATGGATTGCTTGTTTGACGACCACTGTTGGCCCTGGTTGGACAACTGGTGGTGGAGGCGGCCTAGTAAGCGACAGCCGGGTGAACTCCATTGGTAGAGTGCCGAATTGTTTAAGGAGCGTTGGTGGCGGGTTAGCTGTCCCTTGTGGTAATACGTTTGATGGCCCCGCGAGAGGGGGTTCTCCGTAAATCTCTTATTCGCGTTGACGCATCCATTCTATTTCGGCCTCTAGTCGTACTATTTTGCTTTCATGAGCAGTTCTTGTTGGGTTAATTAGTCCTTGGCTGCTCCCAGGTGGACATGGGATGTGTGGCATGCCATAAGGATGTTGGGGACATGCTTCCTCCTTGGTCGCTGGCGTTTGGGAAACATTTTCCGCGTTAACCATTTGGGATGTTCTGGTGTTTTGCGGTTGATTCGCAGTTCAAAACTCTTACCTCTACCGTGGTAGTGTTAGTGTCATTCGTTCCCTGTCTGTTCCGCGTACTGCGTCTTGGAACACTTGCGTCACTCGTGGCAGTGGGTGCATTTGAGTAAACCATGATAGTTACCTGTTAAGAAAATAAAAAAATGGGTTTCCGAGTGTTAAGTGTACACTTCTACTCCCCGAAAATAGATTGTCGTTTAGCGGCAGAATGCGCAAGGCATTGTGGTTTGAGAAGGACTGCTGTGGACGCCAATGTAACTGTCATTTTTTGTTCAGACAATTCATAATTGCAAATAATTAAGGACCGTGAGGGGTCGTAACCTTGGGGGACTTGTCCTTAGGTGATGACCTAGATGCCTACGTATGCTTGTTAAGGGATCAAAATCCACGTAGTTCGAAGAGAGAACGTCCATAGGAGCCGTTAGGCAATAATGTTACCTGTAATCGCCGTGTGCGGCTAGGACGTGTATGTGTTGCTCCGAGTGGGCAAGCCACCTGATGGAGGTATATCATATGTACAGGATGAGAGAACATGGGTCTCTTAATAGTAATTTGGGTAAGATCAAGTGAGCTCTGTTATCTGTCGATTGAGCTTGGTGTTGTTTTTCTCTACTTATCTTTGTTGAGTTCCCCAAGTGAGGGATATTTATACTTGATTTAGGGGAGAACGTGGTCAACCCACGTTCTTGTGCATAGTGCTCGACCCATGATCCTTGAGCTTCTCCCGCATCTCTAATGCGGGAGAGTATGTAGGGAAGGATGGGTGAAGGCCACGTATAAGACCATCGAGTGATGCCACGCGCCACTGATCTATGGTCTGATTAAGCTTCTAGAAAGTCAGTGTCACATATCCATATGAAAGAATATTATAGAGTTACAGATAGTAATATAAACATTAATTAAGGGGTGGGTCAATTAGTATTAAATTGATGAGTTTTGTGGCTCCATTTTTGGGGAACTAAAAGAATGAGATCTAAAATATGAAAGAACGTTGAATAATATAATAGTATTAAATTTTAGTATATTTTTTAATTATTTGATTTCTAATTTATTTTAAGTGTGTTCTTATTAATATAGGTCCTTAGTATAAAATATTAAAAAATAACATTAACTAATTAAAAATATATAATAAAATTTAATACTCTCTTAAGTAAACTTTTATCAGACTATAGGTATTTTTTTTTTTTGGTTTAAAGAACAATATTCCAATTTATGAAAGGAGGTGCTATTTATTTAATATCACTTTGTGGTTTGTTTGGTGACACGTGAAGCTTTATTTATGTCACAATGGCACGAAAATATTAATTGAAAGCACCAGCTGTCATGACACCACAGGAAATATAACACATTATTTGCAAAGTTTCTACATATATTAATTGTGTCCTATCATTAATATATATTGAATAAGAAAATGTAATTAATTATTAATTTACACATATGACATATATCACATAAATCTCTTAATATATCAAATAAAAAATTAATGAAATATTATCAGTCAACGTAAGGAAAGAATAAAAATTTGGTGCAAGTCGACATTTAACGGAAGAGGTTAATATTATGGGACAAAAGGATCATTTTGGATTAATTTGAAAATATAGAGGACTGATTTTGAACCTTTAAAACATTGAGGACCAAAACGAAACTTGGGTGAAACATAAAAGACCAAAATAGTATTTTTATCCATAAATAGCTGCATGTAAACTTTAATTTTCCTAATTTTTAGTTAACACTGTGTGCAGGATACTGATGTAATGTGGTTGAGAAATCCATTTACAAGATTAAGCAAGAACGAGAGTGAAGACCTCCAAATCAGCACTGACGTGTACCTCGACGATCCTTGGTCGGAGAAGAACTTAATCAACACTGGATTTTACTACGTTCAATCAAACAACAAGACCGTCTCCTTGTTTGAAACATGGTACAACAAGAGACACAACTCCACAGGACAAAAAGAGCAAGATGTGCTATTGTCCCTCATAGGACATGGCATATTTGGACGATTAGGACTAAGGGTAAGGTTCTTGGACACCCTTTACTTTAGTGGTTTTTGCCAAGATAGCAAGGACCTCAAGGTAGTTACGACGGTACATGCTAATTGTTGTCGGAGTATCGCCGCGAAGCTGGTGGATCTCAAGGCCGTCCTCCGTGACTGGAAACGATACAAGAAGATAGCATCATATAAAAGATTGGAAAACACCAATTTGACAACTAATTTCCAATGGACAAAACACTCGAGATGTTGGAATTCTGGAAAGTTTAAGTTGGTTTAAGGAGGAGAGATGAATAGAAGATTTATGGCTATTTGGTTGAGGTTTTTGAGGGGGAAGGAATGGGTTTAGTATTTGCCAACTGTAGTTTGGTATAAGATTTAGACATAGTTTTTAAATGAGGGTTATGGTAAAACTTTTTGTCAAAGTTTTAGTGGTTTTTTACTATTTTACCCTCAATTACTATTACTAAAATTTAATTATAGGGGTAAATTGGTCATTGTATTTTTTTACAATCTTATTCCCTGTTCCACTTTTACATTTTTTATGTCGTACCAAACATGATCTTAAACATTCTCATTCAGTCAAAATAAATCCACCAACCAAACGAGTCGTTAGGACATGTTTAAATGACATTTTGTTTTTCTATTTTATAAAAGGGCCAAATTACTCTTTTGGTCCTCAACGTTTGTACGAAGTTTAATATTGGTCCTCAACGTTTCAAAAAGTTATTTTCGGTCCTCAACGTTTTTTTGGGTCAAAATTGGTCCTCCTGCGTAACTCCGTTTGGTTTTTTTTGTTAAATGCTGACGTGGAAGGCTTATGTGGCACACCCTCTCTCCTACGTGTCATATTTGGATGATATGACACCCTCTCTCACTTCAATTCAGCAAAACGACGCCGTTTTGCATCACTTCTCTCTCACTCAAACTCAGCAAAACGGCATCGTTTTGCTGAGTTGGAGTGAGAAAGGGTGTCATATCATCCAATTATGACACGTTGAAGAGAGGGTGTACCACATAAGCGTTCCACGTCAGCATTTAACAAAAAAAACCAGACGGAGTTACGCTAGAGGACCAATTTTGACCCAAAAAAAAACGTTGAGGACCGAAAATAACTTTTTGAAACGTTGAGGACCAATATTAAACTTCGTGCAAACTTTGAGGACCAAAAGAGTAATTTGGCCTTAAAATTAGTTCTAAAAATTTATGTTTGTATTATTTTTATATATTTATATTGTACATGCCGATCATCAATTAATAACAACTTTCTTTTTTTGTATTTTCTATGTGTTTATAAAAATATAGTTCAGCCAATCTTTTAATTATGTTATTTTTTTCCTAAACAAATATTTCATTATTATTTTTTATTTTCTTATTTTCTTGGACAAACTATTATTAATTTTATTTTCCGTTGAAAACAATACATCCATATTCGAACAAGTTTTAGATGTTACAGACAATGTTGTAAGAACCGGACCGGACCGGACGGTCCGACCGGTCCAACCGCCAATCGAATACAAAGGCGAGTTGGTTGGACCAAAAAAACTATTTTTCTAGTTGGACCGAATTGGACCGGGGTCCAACCGGTGGTCCAACCGGTTCAATTTTATTTTTTAAAAAATAATAAAAAATTAAAAATAACATAAAAAAATTAGAGAAATCTTAAAAATTAAAATTAGAAAATTCTTGAAAATTAAAATTTAAAAGTCATGATCATAAAAAATTTCATATTTGGTTTGATTAAGTTCTTTCAGAGTTCGACAAGTCTTGAAAATTAAAACTTTGAGAAGTCATGTAATTTAAAACTTCAAAATTATGTATATTGAAACCTAAAATTTGAGTGATGTCATTTTATATATTAATAATAATTATTATTTATTATTTATTGCGTCATCCGGTTCGATCGACGGATCGACTAGTTAAACTGATTAGACCATGAACCGAACAATTGTCCGAGTTTTTGTCCGGTTCAGTTCTTACAACATTGGTTACAGATAAACAATGAGGATTAAATACACAGGGTACGCTTGGTATAAATACACGAATGTAAAGTACTATATATTAAAAAGAAAGTAGCGTAAAAAAATGTTTGATATGAAAAATATAATGTAAAATTTATAAAGTAAAATAATAAAAAGAGAAAAAAGCTTTTAATAATATTAAATTATAAAAATATTTATTTCTAAAAATAATTAAAGTGGGTAGGTGGATTTGATGTGCCTTTGTCGTCATCATCATCCAACATTATTTCTTTCTTCTTCATCTTCACAACCCTGTGCTCTGCTTCTTCTTCCATTTGCAGGTGAGATCAATCACCATCAACAATATTATCTGTAACTGTTATTTTTGGCTCAGACAATTATAATATGAATTTAGAACCGCAAGGGGTCTTAACCTTGGGGGACTTGTCCTTAAGTGATGCACCTAGGTGCCTACGTACCCTTCTGGAGGGATCAAAGTCCACGTAGTTTGTCATGGTGACGTCTATCGGAGCCGTTAGGCAAGGTTGTTACCTGTATTGGACCGAGTGCGGCTAAGACGTGTCTAAGGTACTCTGGGCGGGCGAGCCGCTCTGTGGGAGGTTGCCTTAGTGGGAGAGAGCTATGGTCTCTGAGGGCTGCTAGAAGCCCTGTAAGCGGTGTGCTCCAAGGAGGAGGTGAGCCGGTCGGAGGTCGGCCTGAACGGTGGGCCAACGGCAGGACTCGAGGGAGTGAAAGTACTTGTGAGGTGTATCTGAGAGTGATGGGTGATAATCCTTCAGGTTGTATGTGATTCTGTTCAGGGTTGAATGTATGTACGCATCCCGTATCTCTCGAGTGAGGGGGTGAATCAGCCTCCTGCTAAGAGGGCCAGGGTGGCCGTTGAGGAGCCTATCTGAGATTCTTCCTCACCTCAGACTGCGGCGGGTGATCCTGCGGCTGTGGAGGTCGTTGGGTCTGGAGATGCGGCCGTGGAGGCTAGAGTTCCCTCAGACGGAGGGAATGTAGTGGCGAGTCAAGCGGCTGCCACGAGAGATGTTGTTCCTGGGTCGAGTGCTGGCCCTTCTGAACCCCTTGGGCCACCGGAGGGGGGATTGGCTTTTGAACTGGTGGCATTGGGCACACGCTTCCCCATGGAGATGCGGGAGAGGGAGGCCAGGGAGCTGGACACTTTGCCCCTGAATATTGCTGTTCGAGGCTTTAGCCAGGGAGCTGGGCTTGAGTGGGAGAAGGGTGTGGTGAGTTCCCTTGTCTTGGTGTTTCTCCCGTTTTGTGATAGGTTTGTATTCCTGACTCCGCTCTATATGTGTGCGCTTCTTGCAGGAGGAGATTCACCGCGACCAGGATCAGTTTTTCGTTGTTGCGGCCTCTAGGAGTCGGGCCCTGGAGGTCTCCTAGAAGCGATTGGCAGATGTGCGGGAGCAGCTATCTGCCAAGGAGCTCGAGTGTGAGGGTCAAGGACGGGAGGTTAAGTCCTTGACTGAGGAGGTCGCCCGTCTCAGGGCTGAAGCTGGTCACCCTTCCGAGGTTGCGTTTGTCCGCTCGGAGTTGGAGAGGGCTCGCAGGGAGTTGACCGTCCATCGTGATGACGCCGAGAGTCGTCAGCAGGAGCTGCATTTGCTCCGTGAGGCTCTGCGGAATGCAGAGGCTTGTGCTGCTGAGAGTCTTTCTGGTCGGCTGGCGGCTGAGGGCAAGGTTGTCGACGTCGCCGATCGTCAGGAGGAGTTGGCCACACATAGGATGTATGGCATGCTCTTGGCGGTTGAGCAGCTCGAGCGTCTCCGTGGGGAGAGATTCCTATTGGAGTGTGTGGCTTCCTTGCATCCTTCCCTGGAGTTTTTTTTGAAGGTGAGCTTCGTGGTCGGACGGAAACAGACCCTCCGTTGAATCTTGCTTGTCTTCGTCAACTGACGGATCGCTTGGTGGATCACCAAGTATTGTCCCGAATTGGTGGGCGAGCTCCCGGGATTGGACCTACTTCTCAGCAGCTGGCTGAGGCGACCAGGTGGGGGTCGTCGGGAGGTGTTGACCACGTGGAGTCGGCTAGGGCCGAGACTTAGGTAGATCTTGGGGATGCCCAAAATTAGGTTTATGTAATTTTTGGGGTGTTTACCCTTTGTAAATTGGCGGACGCCCTCTCATTTTGTATTAATGAGAATGATTTTCGTGAAGAGCTTTCCCTGCTTTCCTTTTTACTTCGGGGTAAAAAGTTGTACGCGTTTGCAGTTTCTCTTTTCGTGGTTATCTCTTTACGTCTGGGTAAAAAGATTTTTGCATAAGCACCGTGTGATCAGGACGGTTTGTATGCGTGTTGCTAGCGAGGTTGGTCGAACGTTTGTTTTGTTATTTTCGCACCAAAGGGGTTTGTTTACCGCGCTTTTGAGGAAATTTTAGCTTGGCCCTGGGGGCGCTTAGCGTTTCTTGGGCGATTGAGCCTGTCGTCCGTGATAGGACTTACGCGAGTACTTTGCAAAGTTGAAGTCTTGTCTCTAATTGAAAATGGAGTGCTTTCAATAACAAACAAAATGATTACATTCGTTCAGCCTCAATCGGGCTAGCCTTGGGCAGGCTGAAAGTAAGCAAAATGTTTATATTCAGATTGCCTAATTCAGGCGAGCCTTGGCCAAGCTGGAAATCCTAAATTCAAAGTAGAGACGCATATGACTTAACTTAAAGATGAAATGCAAAGTGCGTTCGGAGTCTTAAGCGGAGGTAAGGTCCGGGCGGGCGGACTCTGGCTTTTTTCCTCCTGACTCTTTAGCCTCGAGGGGTTCCTCGCGTGTTTCTTTGGGACCCAGGCGGGCGACCTTGACAGTCTTGGTTAGGCTAGCTGCATAGCATGCTCGCGCCAATTTCTGGTCCGCCATGATTTCTCCAACCCCGTGGGGTGTTGGGAACTTCATTGTGAGCTGCGCGGTAGACACTACAGCTCTGAGCTTGTTTAGGGACGGTCGCCCTAGGATCGCATTGTATGCTGATGGTGCTGAGACAATGATGAAGTCTACATCAAGGCTCGTGACCTTTGGCAGAGTGCCCATTGTTGTTCGGGCAGTGATAATTCCTTCTGGTGGAACCTGGGCTCCTGAGAACCCAATGAGCGTAGGGATAGCAATGGGTAGGGTACGGGGAGGATACTGCAATTCCCGACCCCGGTACTCATTTTTTCCCCGTCCCTGGCTGTGTATAAAATGTGAGACCCATCCCCGAACCCATTGAATACTTAAATCCCCGGACCCAACCCCGGACCCGGAAAATTTATTACTTTTTTCTACAAATCATAAATTTAATTATTTTCAAATTTAAAAAAAAAAACTTTAAACCCACAAGTATTGAATACAAAATCATAAATTTAACTATTTCCAATTTTTTTTAAAAAAAACTTCAAACACACAATATATATATATATATATATATATATATATATATAAAATATAAAAAGTATTTATATATAAAATATTTTTATATATATTATATCACTGGGTCCGGGGCCGGGGTGAATACCCCCGTCCCCGTCCCCGGACCTGAAAATTTACCCGTTAAAATCCCCGGACCCAAACCCAGACCCATTTTTTCAATACCCAGACCCGGACCCAATGGGTAATTTTACCGGGTACCCGTTGGGTCCGGGTAAGATTGCCATCCCTAAATGAGCGTGCTGGGGAAGGGCCTTAGGTTGGCCTCGTTCAACCCAAGCTTTCTGAAGGTATCGAAGTAGAGAACATCTGCTGAGGATCCTTGGTCGATAAGACTCTCTTAATTTCGTAGTTGGCGATGATCGCGGTCACTACCATGGGGTGGTCGTGGACTGGTCCCTCTAGGTTAGTGAGGTCGAAGGTGATGGGGTCTCCCTTGGCCTTGCTCTTCTTCTTGTGCTTTGGAGCGTAGTCTAGAGCGAGTATGGAGCGTTCCATCCTCTGCTTATTCTGTGGTAGGGAGGAGGTACCGCGTTGTAATCCACCCGCTATGACACTGATGACCCCGCAGGTAGGCACTTGGCCGTCAGCTTCCCGAGGGTGCTCGGAATTGACCCTGCTTTCCTCCTAGATGAACCTGCTGAGTTGCCCTTTCCGGATTAGGTCCTCGATCTAATCCTTCAGGTGGATGCAGTCGTTGGTTTCATGTCCGTGATCCTTGTGGAACTGGCAGTATTTGGACTTGTCCACCGGTCTTCCCGTTTTCCGCCTTTTGACTTGCAGGGGAAATGTGAGCATGTGGGAATGATAAATCTCTTCCAACACCCCCACGTGAGATCTGTTGAGGGGAGTGTAACTCGTGAACCGTCCTCGGGGAGGTGTTCGTGGTCGAGGTGGCGACCTTTTCCTATCGCTCTTTTCCTTGGGGGCTTGGCTCTCGGTCCCCTTTTTCTCTTTCTTCTTTTCTGCTCGTTCCATATCGACCCTGCTTATTAGGAACTTCCTCATCTTGTCCTTAGCGATTTGAGTGTTCTCCTCTTGAATGAACCATTCCGCACGGTCCATGAGTTCCTGTAAGGTGGAGACGGGGCACCTGTTTAGTTCCCCGTAGAACTGTGAGCATCGAAGACCCTGCTTTATGAACAAGATGGCGACGGCGTCCTGGAGGCCTCGAACTTGGAGCGAGAGTTTGGTGAAGCGGGCCAAGAAGGCTTGCAGGGTTTCTCCCTCCTCCTGGTGGAAACCGATGAAGGAGTCTTCGTTTTACTGATACTCCTTGCTGCTGGCGAACTGTGTAAGAAAGTTTCGAGCCAGTTGTTCGAAGTTGTGGATCAAATTGGTGGGCAGCAATGAGAACCATCTCAAGGCGGCTTCCTTTAGAGTTGATGAGAAGACCCGGGATTGTTGGCTGTCCATCATACCCAGTATTGACATGGCCGAGTTGAAGATATTCAGGTGATCTCATGGATCGGTTTCTCCTCCATAAGGCTCTATGGGGAAGGGCATCTTGAAACCCATGGGCACATGCTCGTTCATGACTTGCTGGGTGAATGGGTGTCTCCCTTTTCCCTGGAAGTCGATCGCGGGCCACTGGTAGGCATTTGCACCGGCGGTTGCGTACGGGTTGTAGGACCCCGGAGGGTAGTTTGGGACTAGTGGTCGTGGAAAGTTCATAACGGGTCGTGGTGCTTGTCCGGCGACCATGGTAGGTCCAGGTGGGATCACCGTTGGGGGTGGTGCCGCTGTCAGTGACAACCGTGCGAACTCCATGGGTAAGGTCCCAAATTGAATTTTGGGCAAGCCAGTAGGGTCGCTAGAGGTCCCTGCCGTCGCACCGTGTGGCACTATGGGTAGCTGAGTGCTTACATTTGCTGGGGCGAGGCTCATGTCCTCTTCCCGTCGTTGTTGGCGTAGAGCCGCTACTTCTGCCTCGAGGCGGGCGATCTCAGCGTCTCGCGGGTTCCTCGCCAACTCTGTCACTTCTTGACCGCCGGTTGTGGGGCAAGGGACCCGTGGCATGCCATACGGGTGCTGAGGGCAAGTTTCCTTCCCAGATGCCAGGTTCTGGATCACGGTCTCCGTGGCGATTGCTTGTATTATTGAGGAGCTTTGAGGCTGAGTTGTGCCTGATCCGCCTGTCTCGGTTGTGACCGGTTCGGCCTTTCCCTAACGATTCCTCGTGCTGCGCCTCAGGGCGCTAGCATCAGTCGTGGTGGTGGGGGCGTTCGAGTCGGTCATGACGTATCGTGTTCTGTATATCAAAACAAAACAAGTACGGGTTTCTGAGTGTTAGGTGTATACTCCTACTCCCCGAAAAAAGAAATGCCGTTTAGCGGCAGAGTGCGCAAGGCATTGTGGTCTGAATAAGACCGCGGTGGGTGCCACTGTAACTGTCATTTTTGGCTCAGACAATTGTAATATGAATTTAGGACCGCAAGGGGTCTTAACCTTGGGGGACTTGTCCTTAGTTGATGCACCTAGGTGCCTACTTACCATTCTGGAGGGATCAAAGTCCACGTAGTTCGTCATGGTGACGTCTATCGGAGTCGTTAAGCAAGGTTGTTACCTGTATTGGACCATGTGCGGCTAAGATGTGTCTAAGGTACTCCGGGCGGGCGAGCCGCTCTGTGGGAGGTTGCTTTAGTGGGAGAGAGATATGGTCTCTGAGGGCTGCTAGAAGCCCTGTAAGCGGTGTGCTCCAAGGAGGAGGTGAGCCGGTCGGAGGTCACCCTGAACGGTGGGCCAACGGCAGGGCTCGAGGGAGTGAAAGTACTTGTGAGGTGTATCTTAGAGCGATGGGTGATAATCCTTCAGGTTGTATGTGATTCGGTTCAGGGTTGAATGTATGTATGTACGCATCCCGTATCTCTCGAGTGAGGGCTTATTTATACTTGTGTGGGGAGATCGTGCTCGACCCATGACCTCATGGAACGTCTAGAGATCCCACGTCTGGTTGAGGGGAAGCTCCATGTGGTGACGTGGGCAAAGGCCACGTAACTGGTGGATGAGTGGTGCCACGTGTCTCCAGCAGGTGCTGGGACTGTGCTTCTAGAACGTCAGTGCCACGTGTCCCAAGGCGGAATATTCCGAAGTTACATTACCCATTACTATTATTCCCTTTCTTCTCCTCCTCACACTTGTATGATCTTCATTTTATTCAATTATAAAAAAAACAACCACAATAATGACCGGACCACCCTCCAAGTCCACCAGCCTTGCCGGTCATCGGTAACCTCCACCAATTAGGCACCCTCCCTCGTCGCTCCCTCCAATCCCTCACCAAACACTACGGCCCTAAATCTGCCCAGCTTGTCCGCAAGACGCACGACGTCATTTTCGCGAGCCGCCCGAAGAATCAAGCATCTGATTACCTCTCGTATGGATTCAAGGGCATGACCTTCCTCGAGTACGGCCCCTACAGGTGCGACACGAGGAAGCAAGCGTCCGATTGAGATGTTTGGACCACTATGATTTGATTTGATTTGAGCAACAATCCCGTATACTAAGCCATAGTTTGATTTGATTAAGCAACAATCCCGTATACTAAGCCCTTCTCTCCAGCACTCACAGTAGGCAGTGTTTGATGGGACAATTGACAGAATCGTCAATCCTCAAGAGTGAGGTGGAGAGAGGACCTAGCCCTAATTTGTAACCCTAGCCAATCCACCAATCATGGATTGGGCTAAGTTATTGGGCCTACACTTACTGCTTGATTACACTTTAATTATAATAATAATAATAAAGGTGCACATACTCCAACTAATTAGATCACTATTAATTTGGACCTATTTATCTAATTGGATCACCAGTCAGATTGTTTTTGTTTTATTTAATAATTAATAAAACTCATTATAATAGATGACAGCCCACAAAGAAATCATTACAATCTCCCACTTGGGCAACATCTCATTATAAGTCAGATTAAGATAATAATGATAATAGTAATAAATTTCAAAATGACTCCCAAGCTGAGAACATATTAGTATAAACATTACAACGTGCGCACGATTTTTCAAGAAAATTGATCCAACAGACAACACCTTAAAACCGACTCTATCAAGTAGAATCAACACACATCGATGTTAGAAAAATATTTATATTTTGGGCTCATATTAATTGTTTAAAATGTTTTATTTAGTTTTTTAAAATAAATTGGGTTAATATGTGGTTCAATATAAAGAAAGCCCAAAGTATAAGGTAATCACTGTTGGGCTAATAGCACACATTATGATGAAGTCTGATAGGCGGCTATGTGTAGGCCTTTTGGCTTTACTGAAGCCCGTAATGGGAGGGCCCAGTAAGACACAATTATTTATAGGAAAAAACTTATGTCCATTTCCTTGTGTCCATTTCCTCCATTTCCCCAATATAATTATGACACGTGGCAAAAAGTGTTTAAATGACCAATCACAGTAGAGAGAGAATATAGAAGACCACCTTTTATATGACCAATCATAGAAGAAAGAGAGTGCAAATACAATATATGATTGGTGGAAATGGAGGAAATGGACACAAGGAAATGGACATAAGTTTTTTCCTTATTTATATTGGCTAGATCCTCTATCTAACCTGGACCCAGTGAGCCTCCCCATTATAGCCGTTGCACGACCAGGGTAATAAAGAGGAAGACCTAGCTCTCAGGTATTAGGTAGAGAAGTTGTCCGGTGTCAGGTATTCAGGAGTTCTTGCAAATAAAAGATGGCGAAATCAGGTACGTATTATGTTTGATTATTTTCAATGATTTACCATTACAATCGATCCAAGAATCTTAAATTTGGCATCAGAGCCTGGTTAATTGTGGTGTTAAATCTTGAAATTTTTTATTTTTTTGGAATTTCTACGCATGATTTTTCAGAAGATTGTGTCCAAATTTTCGCATATGATATGACTTGTTTGTACAAAACAAATTATATGGTTTTAGTCGTCTCCGTGCAAGCTTTAATTTGATATATAGTATGCTTAATTTCGTGTTGTATACTGAGAGAAATCGCATGCTAAAGTTGAGCCCATGAACATGCTAAATTTTCGAATTTGAATGTTGCTGGATTTTTGCATGTTTTTTTTGAAATTTGAGCTCATTTTTCGATAAGATCTGGCATGCTTGTATGAATCCAATTTAGGGGTTTTATTCTCCTCTGTATAGACTTTAAATCGATATATAGTTTATGCGAATCGGAGCTATGGTTGAAAAGTTATGAGCCGATGAAATAAGTTGATTTAAGTGAAATCGAAACCATAGAAATGTTTTTTGACTAATTTTCGACCAAACCCCTAAACAATATTCGGTTAAAGATGCTTAAAATGGGTTTAATTTCGATTTGTATGAAGAACAAACCATATTTTCGAACCCTAAGCTCTTTCTTTCGAAAATTCGAGATTTGGGGCCGTGTTTACAAAAATTAATCGGATAATCATATTAGAAACTCAAGGATCTACAAAAGCCCTAAGGATTCGACGCTTGAAACGCGTAGAAATGGTGCCGGAAACGAAACGGGTTGCGCGACCCGTTTCATGCCCACGTGTCAACCCGCTTGAGGTTGAAGATGACCAGATTTTGTCTTCTGACAAAGCCCACTCTCGGGGTTGAGTGGGGTGGCGCGTGAGACCCACCCCCAACTCCGTTTTCCGTGATCCAAACGTCGTTGTGTTTCTCATAATTTTCTCGTTTTTTCCATAATTTTGTATTTATTTTTTGGACAATTTAAATATTTATTTTGAATTTCTTATAATATATTGTTTGAAAATTTAAAATAAATATTTTAAATCACTTTTTGACATGCAAAAATCATGAAAAAAATATTTGAACACCCTCTGGATCTATTGGAACTAGTCACTCTCCCTAGTTAAATAGTTTAGATTATGTACTCTCTAGCGCAACGTTAAGAAATATATAAAATGCCTAAAATTGTGTGAATTTTGGTGAAATTTTATGTGTCTATCTATTTCTAAGTATGTTGAGCTAGGTATCACTAGTATGTGATCTGAGTAAGAGAATCAAAGTTTTAGAACACGGTTCTAACATTGCATGGTGTGGCTTGCTAAGCGAATCAATTTAATATTTATTAATAACTGATGCATAATTACATGTTTAAAAGGTGCATAAATTGTTGTTAAAAATTTAATTAATGCATTAGCTAATTTTTATGGTGCTTCCTAGTCTTAAAATTTTATTTTAATTTTTGGGTTGTTGAGAATACACATCACTAGAGTGATTTATTCATCAAAGTCCTAAAAATTGTTAAATTTTCTTGTTGATGGTAAGTGGGAGGCAATTATAATTAATTCTAGTCTGGGATAATTTTAAAGAATTGTTACGACCATTACCATTAAAGTGGTGAGTCATCAAAATTCATAAATGAATAAAATCCGTTGTTGATAGAATTGGTTATTAAATTAATATATATAATTTCCTGCCCAAAAGTAGTTATTATGCATATTAATTTCAGGATAGCTTGGAGCATATTGATGAGTATATATAATTTTGAAAAATTATTCTGCCTAAAGGTGATTAAATTTTCTAAATTGTATATTCTTATTGCCTTGGGATATAAATTTTAAAGAATTTCTTCTGCCTCAAGGTGATTTAATTCTTTAAATATTTATAGTCTTTATTTTACTTCATAAAAGGAAGGAAACAAATGACATGTTATTTTCTCTGCCCAAAGAGGAGTCTGTAATAATGCAAAGGGTTTTTCCTTCAAGTTTAATTGCCTCACTAATTTACCATATTAATTATGTCCAAGTTATTACTTTCACTGTAAACAACAATAGTGCCATCCTTGAAAGGATGTCTGGCTCAGATTATAAGAAATGAAATATGGATACAAAGACATTGGGCCAAAAATGAATTATCCCATAATAATTAATATCTTATATTAATTATTAAAAGCTTCTGCAATATAGTTTCTCTGATAAATCACAGATGTCATATATCATTTCATGACAATCTAATTATGTATGCCATGTTCAAATTAAGGATATAGTTATAGACTTTAATAAAATAAAACTATTTAGGGGTCTTGCTAAATATTAAGTCGTAAAGCTTTTAAGCAACACCTATGATTGATGTTAATTTAACTGCTTTGATTTATCATGGGATATGGATTTAACATGTGGGATATCATTGATAATTATTTTCTCACTTTAAGCTAATAGCTTAAAATGAGAAAACGGGGAGAATGATTGCATATGTACTTCTTGTTTGCATCTCCTAGTTTTATTTTGATATGAAGTTGAAATTTGTTGGTCAAAAGGAAAAGGTTCTTAGATTATAAAGTTATGATTGATAGGAGAATTTTAGAAATTCATAAAGATAGAAATGTAAGAATTTTAATTCTTGCAATTGAGTTTCAATCATTTAACTTTATAAAGCTGTGAAGAAGAAATCAATGTCTTGAAAGGCTTATTTATTGATAAATAAATGGAGTTTGAAAGGGCATTATTTATCGCACGAATTATTGACAATAAATATTAGAGATAATTAATGTCCATATGGTTAGTTTCAACTCTATAATATTTTAACAGAACAAAACACTACCTAAATAGAACAAAAGATTTAAAAGGGTAATATGCTGTGATTGTGTATTGTTAATTTTGATTTTCCTAGTCTGAGAATATTATTTCGTAAAGTTGTTGAGTATGTTATCATCGAATTGATTCATACATCAAAGTTTTACAAGATAGTGGAAATTCTCTTTGTTGATAGGAAATCATAAATTTATCATTCCTAGTCTGGAGTTTTTACGTTTCTTGGATTGTTGAGAAAGTTTATCATTAAAGTGATTCATTCATCAATATTCATAGATATTGTTTAAATCTCTATGTTGATAGGAAGTAGGGAAATTTCATACATAAATTTTAATCTGAAAATTTTTGCCTTTTTGGTGAATTGTTAGGGCATTTATCGCTAAAGTAGTTTTGCCATCAAAATTCTCAAATTGTGCAAATCCTTTGTTGATAGAATTTGATTGAATTAATGCATATAATTACATGCCAAAAGGGGGACGTTGTGTGTATTAAGCCTTTTAGGTTACATTGGTATTTTAAATTTTGAAAGTTTTGCCTGTCCAAAGGTGACAAACCTTTCAGATTTGATATACTGTTAATGATCAATTTATCCCATAACAAAAGGTCAAGACCCATACAGTTGGAAGAACACACTAAGGTTTATGTGTGTTTTGAGGTCTTTTGATTTCTTAAGTTAGTGGGAGCTTTATGTACTTAAAGTTTAAGTCCCATGATCTTTCGAATCAGTGGGAATTTTGTGCACATAAAGATTAAGAGTCTCATGATCTTTCGAATCAGTGGGAGCTCTGTGCACTTAAGGTTTGGAGAGTGCCTCCACATATGTTATCATTGATATATCAATAGTTTGCTTAATGCAAAGAAAGATGGATACAACATGTGCCTTAAGACATTTTGTTTGTCTTAAGAGTGACCGTTGTGTCTGATAAAATATTAGATACAACATGTGTCCTAAGACTTTGTGCTTGTCTTAAGAGTGACCATTGTGTCTTGTAGAGTATGATACAACATGTGCCTTAAGACATTTTATTTGTCTTAAGAGTGACCGTTGTGTCTGATAAGGTATTAGTTATAGCATGTGCCTTAGGACATGGTGTTTGTCTTAAGAGTGACCGTTGTAAAGTATGATATATAACATGTGCCTTAAGACATAGTGTATGTCCTTAAGAGTGACAGTTGTGTTAAAAGACGTACATAACATGTGCCTTAGGACATACTGTATGTCATTAAGAGTGACAATTGTGTTGAAAGATGTATATAACATGTGCCTTAGGATTTTTATCTTAAGAGTGACAGTTATATATGGTATGGTATGTCTCCAGTGGCACCAATTTTGCATTCGCAAAATAAGGAATGAGACATACGAGCTTGATTTTTAAGCCAAGAGATTTCTCCTGCGGATTAAGCATTAAGGTATTGAGAAATCATACGGAGGACCGATAAGAAATAGTGCGTCGTAAATGACTTGAGAGCTATTTCTTACTACACTTTTAGACTTGTAATCCATGTCGATATAGTTGTTAATATGTGTGACCATGGATTAATCCTATGCTGCTAAAGGACATAACGATTGTCATGATCTCATATTGATAGTTATGTTGGACCGGATTGGTACGTTCCGCTATATAATTTGGACCATTTTGCGCGCATAAAAGGTTTATTACCCGAGAGTCTTTTAACAAATTTAAACTTTGTTTAAACACAATTAATGTGGCCCAAGTGGGAGAATGTTAGAAAAATATTTATATTTTGGGCTCAAAATAATTGTTTAAAATGTTTTATTTAGTTTTTTTTTAAATAAATTGGGTTGATATGTGGTTCAATATAAAGAAAGCCCAAAGTATAAGGTAATCACTGTTGGGCTAATAACACACATTATGATGAAGTCTGATGGGCGGCTATGTGTAAACCTTTTGGTTTTACTGAAGCTCGTAATGGGAGGGCCCAGTAAGACACAATTATTTATATTGGCTAGGTCCCCTCTCTAACCCGAACCCAGTGAGCTCCCCATTATAGTCGTTGCACGACCAGGGTAATAGAGAGGAAGACCTAGCTCTCAGGTATTCGGTAGAGAAGCTGCCTGGTGTTAGGTATTCAGGAGTTCTTGCAAATAAAAGATGGCGAAATCAGGTATGTATAATGTTTGATTATTTTCAATGATTTATCATTACAATCGATCCAAGAATCTAACAAATGTGATTGAAACTACCATGAGTCAAAAGTGTAATAGTGTAGCTATGACAACAGGATAATGAAGGTGACCTAGTCACTATTGTCATTGTCAGTCCACTGGTTTCTCCCCAAACAGGCTCAGGTTGCATGAGCAGGAGAAATCAGTTCCCTACAAAACAGACTCAATTAAAAAAAAGAGCTAGGGAACACATTTGCCTAAATAGGCTAAAATAAAAAACAACAATGAAATATTATTAGTCCAATGATTTTCCTCAAACAGGCTCGGGTTGCAAGAGCAGGAGAAATCAATTTCCCTACAGAGCAGGCTCAATACATAAGGAGCTAGGGAACTTACTTACCCAAACAGGCCAAAATGCATATACAATAAAGGCAACCCATAATTCACAGTGTCATAAAGCAACTTGATTTAGCTCAAAACTAATATTGTATGCATACAAAATGAACGTTAAATATGAACGATGTACTCAATGCATAAAAAGTTCATGTAATCAAACTTACAAAAAAACATAAACTCCCACTAACCAAGTGCATCAAAAGAACTCAACAAACCCATACATTCAACATGCCTCTTAAAGGCTATGGGTTTAATCCCTTTGGTCAAAGGATCTGCAAGCATGAAGTCAGTGTTGATATACTCAACTGTTATGGTTCTGTTCTTCACTAGATCCCTAATAGTCAGATACTTCAACTCTAGATGTTTTGAACCACGGGTACTCTTGTTATTCTTAGAGAAAGACACTGTGGCACTATTATCACAATAAATAGTAGTGGAATTACTAACAGAATCCACCACACGAAGTTTTGTCAGGAGATTTCTAAGCCAAACTAACTGGGTTGCAACACCAAAACATGCAATGAATTTAGCATGCATGGTAGAAGAAGCAGTCATGGTCTGTTTTACACTCTTCCAAGATACAGCACCACCAGCCAACATAAAAATATACCCAGAAGTCTACTTCATATCATTAGAACATCGAGCTAAATCAGAATCAGAGTAGCCAATCAACTCTAGGTTGTCAACTCTCCTATACACAAGCATATAATCTTTTGTTTTTTGTAGGTATCTCATCACTTTCTTGACACCAACCCAATGTGCATGACCAGGATTTGACAAGTATCTTCCAAGGACCCCTACTATGTAGGCCAAGTCAGGTCTGGTGCAGACTTGAGCATACATAAGACAACCTACCGCACTGCTATAAGGAATTGTTTACATCTCTTCCTTTTCAAGCTCAGTCTTGGGACATTGTTCTCTACTAAATTTATCACCTTTGGTGATGCGGAACCCCAGCCTATGATCGAGACTAAAACGCCAACACACGCTTTGAATCAAGCAAAAACCTTAGAATAAACACCCGCCCTACTGAACCCCTAAGAAACCCATTCTTAGAAACGCAGATAATAGAGCTAAAAGGAAGAGAATGAATAAACGTCACAAAGATAAACTACCCTTTGATAAGTAGATTCAATCTCTTGATGCAACAAGCAAAGAAATCCATCCTCACTTTCACACACATATAGAGGTTTTCATTAAGAAAACACTCTCAATCAAAATTCATTCAACTTGTCCCTTACAATAGAAAATAAAGAGTATTTATACTCCAAGAGAAATAAAACCCCAATTCACTAATGGACTCTACTAACTAACATAAAATAAAGCCCAAAATAAAATATACCCTATTGGACCTTTAAACATCAAGTCCAAACTAATTAAAACATTAAATCCAAAATTATTGTTTCAAATCACTAATTGGCTTTAAATAATAAAACCTAAGTATAATGATTTTCGCACAAATAATTAACCCAAATTAAAATAAGCATTTTAAGCCCAAAATATGATGATTTAGGCTTAAATACGTCTCCACATGTATAGTACTTGGTCCAAGCTCTCCAAATTGATGTTTTCAAGCCCAATACATGTTGTGAAGCTCCATTTTCAGCCCACTTGGTGTTAAGGACGTTTTCAACAACAATTGACGGCCCACTTGCTATTTGATTTGTCCAAGTCTCTTCCATAAGCTCCTTTAGTGTCTCCATGATTATTCTAGCTCTACCATTGCCTCTTGTGCTCGTATCATTCCCTCCTTCCTCGAAAAGATTCATCCTCGAATCTGAAACCATATGAGAAGAAGAAGAATTAGAAACCTTGAGAATAAGAAGCTTAATATACTCACCTTGAAGACTAATCTTGTAGGCATCACTTCTAGGTCTTTTTGGCACTTGAAAAGGACCATCATCCCTAGCATCAATTATGTTGCTCCATAATTTTGGACAATTTTTGCTTTTTAATTTCTCCCAAACCCAATCATTAGGTGCAAACAAAACACATTTCCATCGCTCTATTTGTTGCCAATGAGGAAAGTCTATAATTTCATCCTGATTCAAAATAACTCCAAAAGCCATCTTAAAAGCATGACAATCAGTATCAAATTTAAAACAATTAGATAGAAAATGTATAGGTGAAGAACATAAGTTTCTAGACAAAGAATTAAATGGAGATTCTAAACTATGTTCCCACTTTAAACCAAACTCTGCTTTGAATTGCTTTTTTTTGCCAAAGTTCATTTGTCTCATTGAAATTAAATCTTTCTCCAAACACAAAATCAATGTGATTATTTTTCCCACCAGGAACTAAAGATGTTGAGTCTTTAGTTATTTCAACTGCAAACTCATCTTCATGTACCTGTGACAAAGAAAGAGCACTACACAAATATGGATCAATATAAGCACAAATCAATGACTTTTCTTGATGTTAGATTAATGTAGATGATTCTAAGTCTAAGCATGCTCTCTTAATAGCTCTCTTTTCATCAAAGAATCTCATTTCTTCACTCTGTTTTTCACTCTCCATTGGGCCATTAATTTGCTTCTTTTCTTGATCGGCCTCTTTTCCCTCATTTGTTTCAATTTTCTCACTACCCAAATCCCCAACCATTAAGGGTTCAACACTCTCATCATACTCATTATGCTCACAAACCTCAAAGGGAGATTTAACTTCTTTTTCACTTTTGTCAAAATCCAACTTCTTTGGATAATCCTCTACAATAGATAATTTCTCAAAGTAAGAAGAAGCAAATCTTTTTCTCATCACCATTTTCATCTCATCCCATGTAGCAATAGGATCTTCATCATATAGCCTCCTTAACTTCTCTAATTCAGCCCACCAAATATTTGCATAGTCAACAAATGCAAAATAAGCGAGTCTAACTTTCTTTTCTTCGGAGTAGTTATGACGTGCAAATATCTTTTCAACCTCTTTCTCCCACTTTAGATATTCATCATCGTCATTCAATCCTCTAAAAGCAGGGATTCTCTTTTTTTTGATTTCATGCATCTACTCTTGTCATTTCTTTCCTCCTTCCTACTCAAACTGCCTTCTTCAAACATCTTCTCAAACAATTTATTAAAATCACCAGCTCTATGTTCAATTCTTCTAGTGTTTGCAACACAATTTCGATCCAATCTTTCCATTTGATTATTCGCTTTACTTAACTTTGACTCAAGCCTATCAAACATCTTCATCATAGCATTCATGGTATAAACAGCAACTCCTTGTTCAAGTCCATCTATTTCTTTGCTATTATTCATTTAAAAATCTGCAAGAAAATGTTAGCAAATAATAAATTAACTCACCAACTCACTCTCTCACGTGTTTACACTCAAACAAATGTGACACTCGTGTTTGCACTCAATTATGGCTTTTACCCTCTTTTAAACTCACCTTTATATGCCTTTTACCACTCAAGATTACCTTTGCAAGTTGAACTTTAGAACCAAATCCACTCAATTAAAGATAAATTCACCCAAGTAGCAATTTATAAGAATACAAGGATAAGCCTAAACAAGAATGGAAAACAATACAATTCTAGAGGCAAATTAAAGTGATCAACAAAAGAAACAGAAATAACACACGAGTAAGGATGTATGTTATGTGAAGAATTCAAGCTAAGTAGCAGAATGCAAATGCTACTTACTAATGTAATTAGAGGCAAATTGGGCTAAGAAAAAACAAATTGAAAACTCAGATTGAAAAAAAAATTTTTGACAAGATAAAAAAAAAAAAGAATTGGTCCAACCGAAAGGGTAAGCTCAAACTTGATTAAAAAAAATTTTAAACCCAAATCAAAATATTTTTAAATGCCCAAGAGAACAAAACAAAGCTTCAAAATCAAGGAAACAATGAAACGCGAGAATCAAGCAAGAACAACCGTTCTTTTAATAAAATAGGAAATAACCAAACTTAGAGATCAAATATTTGATAAAATAGAAAGAACAATCAAACTTGTAGGACAACTTTTTTTTTTGCACTACTTTCTTTTCTTTTTTTTTTGAGTTTTTTTTTGTGCACTACTTTCTTTTCTTTTTCTTTTTCTTTTTTTTTTTGCATTTTTTTACACTACTTTCTTCTCTCTCTTTTTTGTGTTTCTCTTTTTTTTTTCAACGCTAGAACAAATGAACAATATTAAAAAAACACAAAATAAGATCAACAATTTTTGTTTTTTCTTTTGGAAGAACAAAACAAAATTATAGGACAAAACACTACTAGTTAACCAAATTTTAAAGATAAATAGGAATTTATCTAATGTTAAGCTCTGATGCCAAATAATGCCAAACCCCAGCTTATGATCGAGACTAAAACGCCAACACCCGCTTTGAATCAAGCAAAAACCTTAGAATAAACACCCGCCCTACTGAACCCCTAAGAAACCCGTTCTTAGAAACGTAGATAATAGAGCTAAAAGAAAGAGAATGAATAAACGCCACAAAGATAAACTAACCTTTGATAAGTAGATTCAATCTCTTGATGCAACAAGCAAAGAAATCCATTCTCACTTGCACACACACATAGAAGTTTTCATGAAGAAAACACACTCAATCAAAATTCATTCAACTTGTCCCTTACAATAGAAAATAAAGAGTATTTATACTCCAAGAGAAATAAAACACTAATTCACTAATGGACTTTACTAACTAACATAAAATAAAGCCCAAAATAAAATATACCCTATTGAACCTTTAAACATCAAGTCCAAACTAATTAAAACATTAAATCCAAAATTATTGTTTCAAATCACTAATTGGCTTTAAATAATAAAACCTAAATATAATGATTTTCGCACAAATAATTAACCCAAATTAAAATAAGCATTTTAAGCCCAAAATATGATGATTTAGGCTTAAATACGTCTCCACATGTATAGTACTTGGTCCAAGCTCTCCAAATTGATGTTTTCAAGCCCAATACATGTTATAAAGCTCCATTTTCAGCCCACTTAGTATTAAGGACGTTTTCAACAACAATTGACGGCCCACTTGCTATTTGATTTGTCCAAGTCTCTTCCATAAGCTCCTTTAGTGTCTCCATGATTATTCTAACTCTACCATTGCCTCTTGTGCTCGTATCATTTGGCAACAGGGGTGTCACTAGCCTTACAATCAAGCATATTAAATCTTTCAAGAATGCGGTCAATGTAAGCTCTCTGAGATAAACCCAACAGATGACTAGATCTATTCTTGTGGATTTCAATCCCCAACACAAAAGCAGCTTCTCCAAGATCTTTCATATCAAAGACATTTGAAAGCATTTCCTTAGTTTCATTAAGTAACCTCATATCACTGCTAGCAAGTAAGATATCATCAACATACAAAACAAGGAAAATGAATTTACTCCCACTGACCTTAAGGTAGATGCACTAATCAGCCTTGCTTTCCTCAAAGCCAAGGGAAGTTACAACCTCATCAGATTTCAAGTACCATTGGCGAGAAGCCTGTTTCAAACCACATATAGATTTATTGAGTCTACACACAAGATCCTCCTTTCCCTTTTCTTGAAAACCCTTTGGTTGAAGCATGTACACTTCCTCACAAAGGTCCCCATTCAAGAAGGCGGTTTTAACATCCATCTGATGAAGTTCAAGATCAAAGTGTGCAACAAGAGCCATGATGATTCTAAAAGCATCTTTAGATGATACTGGTGAAAAGGTTTCATTATAGTCTATACCCTCTTTCTGAGTGAAACCTTTAGCCACTAGTCGTGCCTTGAAATGTTATATCTTGCCTTTCGAATCCTTCTTGGTTTTAAGCACCCATTTACGACCAACAACCTTACAACATTTGGGAAGCTCTACAAGGTCCTATACCATGTTTTTGTACATAGACTGTATCTCTTCATTCATGGCATTTACCCATAACTCAGATTGAGGGCTAGAAATGGCATTCTGATAGGTAACTGGATCAATAACATGCCCTATATCATAATCACTTTCCCCCAAATAAACAACATAGTCACTAGGTATAGCTCGTCTTCTCTGTCTTTCAGATCTTCTGATAAGAATAGGGTCACCTTGGTCAGCAATAAGAGGAGGATCCTGATATTCTTGAGGAACAACCTCTTGAACATCAGTGGTGATGATGGCACTGGGCACCACAACCTCTTCTGACGCGGGCATTGAGATAGCAAGACTGTCATTTTGGTGAGTGGAATCAGTTTGGTAAATTGGTTCTACGTTGCCAGAGACATCAACAACATTAAGCTCCAAGAACCTAGCATTCAAGGATTCTACTATTTTACCTCCCCTACCTGAGCAATAGAACCTATACCCTTTTGCACGTTCTGGATATCCAATAAAAGAGCATCGACAACTCCTAGGACCAGTCTTCCTTTCAGAAGGGTTAAAGAGTTTAACTTCAGATGGAAAACCCCAAACTAAAAAATGGTTGAGGCTAGGTTTCCTTGAGGTCCACAATTCAAAAGGTGTTTTAGGAACAACTTAACTGGGAACTTCTATTCATAATGTACATGGTTGTTCTAATGGCCTCACCCCATAAAAAAAATTGGTAGGTTTGTTCTACTCATCATACTCCTCATCATATCTTGAAGAGTACGATTTCTCCTTTCAGCCACACCATTTTTCTCAGGGCTATAAGGCATGGTATATTGTGGAACAATCCCACATTCCTATAGGTATTTTGCAAAAGGACCCCTTTGCTGCCCAATGGCATCATGTCTCCCATAGTACTCACCACCTCGATCAGACCTCACAGCCTTAATGACCTTTCCCAACTGCTTTTCAACTTCAGTTCGAAAAATCTTGAACTTCTCAAGTGCTTCAGACTTCTCTTTTATCAAATACAGATAACTATATTGGGAATAATCATCAATAAAAGTAATAAAATACTTATTGCCACCAATTGTAGGAGAAAGTGGCCCACTTATATCAGTGTGAATAATTTCCAACAAATTGGAACTACGAGTGGCACTTTTCTTTCTATACTTGGTCATTTTAACCCTGCAACAATCCACACAGGGTCCCAAATCCTCAAAATCCAATGAAGGCAAAACATCATTCTTTATCAACCTTTCAATTCTATCCCTGGATATGTGACCCAAGCGTTTGCGCCACAATAAAAATGACTTCTCTTTAACACGTGAACGCTTGGACACAAATTCAGAGCTTTCAGCATTCATAGAATTAAAGCAACAATCAGAATCCAAAGATAATTTATATAAGCCATCATTCAGAATTGCAGTGCCAACAATGTGAGAATCATAAAACATGGAAATTGTATTATTTTTAATCTCAAAACAATATCCAAAATTATCCAAGGTCGAAACAGAAATCAAATTCCTTCTAAAAGAAGGTACATAAAATTTGTTCTTCAAAATCAATTCAAAACCAGTATATAAAACAAGTTTAACATTCCCCACAAACTGTACTGCAACTTCATGGTTTGTCCCTACTCTCACTTTCGACTCCCTTGGAGTTGGTTTTCTCTTGGTTAGAAACCCCTGTAAGGTCACAGAAATATGGGTTGTTGCACCACTGTCAATCCACCAAGTATTTACTGGAACATCAGCCAAATTTGATTCAAAAGAAACAAAAGCTAATGAGTTACCTTATGCATTTTCTTTATTCTTCAACCAATTATTAAATTGGTGGCATTGACTCTTCTTATGAACTTGTTTTCGATAATGGAAACACCAAACCTTCCTCCCATAAGCAGACTTACCATGTCCCACATTTTGGTTCTGACCAGAGTTATTGCCTTGTTTCTTAAAATTCTGTGTTTTTTTAGGAGTAACAGCAGAACTGTTTTTCTTGGACTTGTCATGTTTCTTCCCAGAAGAAGACTTGATAGGGTGAGACTTAGAATGGTGGGACAAAAGGGCAACTTCTCCTTTCTCACTCTTAAGTTTCTCTTCTTCAGCCACTCATTTGGTTATGAGGTCATTAACGGACCAAGTTGTGTCACCGGTGTTATATTCAGTCTTAATCTGGGTAAACTCAGAAGGCAAAGAATTTAGTGTATGAGGGACCATAAAAGTGTCTAGTAGGATGATATTAAGGCTCTTCAAATTGGTTTGAACATGAACCATATGAAGAATGTATTCCCTAACACCACTCGAGTTGTCATACTTCATCGTAGTCAACTCTCTCAAGAGGCATGTTGATTCAGCATTGTTAGACACTTGGTACTTCTGCCCTATGGCAGCCAAAAACTCCTTGGCGCTAGTGCTTTCAAGCAATGCACTAATCAAGTGCTCAGCGCCAAGGAACTGCAATCAATGTCCCTCTTCCACCTTTTATAATTTGATCCATTTAGCATCTCAATGTTTGAAGTGTTATTAAAAGGAACTGCAATCAAAAGGAGCAAATGGAATGTAAAATATGTCAATTTCACTGGGCACATAACATATAGGCACCCTCTTACATATACTCTCCTTTGGGTGGAGTTATGCAATAGATCCCATAAATATAAGCTCAACAACCAGAATATTAAAACTTTTAAGAGCTTGTCCCCTTTAGGTAGCCCAAACGCTCTAATGCAGTAGATTTTCAAAATATGCAAGCACCAATTACAGTAATCAATAATCCACTTTGGGTAGATTATTGAATACTATAATTAAAAAAATTATTAGGAATCCCTCAAAGTAGGATAGAAAGATTGACCAATCCAAACAACCCACTTTGGTGATGATTGTTTAAAAGGATCAATTAATCCATCAGGATTTACCAATGCCCAGTAACGAGACAGTTCCATCATACTTGGAAGTATGTAATCAAGACCAATAAAAAAAAGAACAAAATTCATGTACTTCTATTGATCATACCCAAGAAACTCTCAACATTCCAATAAAAAATTTATGCAATTCCATGATGCTTTATTTTCCCTATCAGAATATCACTAATAGTAATAAATTTTTGCCTATCAAAATGTCACCAATAGAGAGAGTACCCAACACAGTAATAAAGAGGAACATGTAAACTGCTTAAAAAAAATTTGACTTAAAAAAAATGAGTGTGATTGTGAAATTTCAATAAAATAACCCCAAAAATAATAAACAATAGTAATAAATGTTTCCAGTCCCCAAAAAAAATATTTTGAAAGAAAAAAAATTCCGGGAGCAAGATCAAAGGATTATGGGGAAACGAAGGGGATAATGAAGTAGGGAAGGTATGATGATAATGCAAAGAACATAATTAAAATGTCATGCAGTGCAGGACAGTAAAAATTTATGCAATTCCATGATGCTTTATTTTCCCTATTAGAATATCACTAATAGTAATAAATTTTTGCCTATCAGAATGTCACCAATAGAGAGAGTACCCAACACAGTAATAAAGAGGAACATGTAAACTGCTTAAAAAAATTTTGACTTAAAAAAAACGAGTGTGATTGTGAAATTTCAATAAAATAACCCCAAAAATAATAAACAATAGTAATAAATGTTTCCAGTCCCCAAAAAAAATATTTTGAAAGAAAAAAAAAATCTGGGAGCAAGATCAAAGGATTATGGGGAAACGAAGGGGATAATGAAGTAGGGAAGGTATGATGATAATGCAAAGAACATAATTAAAATGTCATACAATGCAGGACAGTAAAATAAATTGCAATAAATAAAACGCTTAATATAAATAGGGACCTATACCGGCGGTAGTCCGCACTGGTATAAGTATGGGAGAGGGAATGAAGGAAAGGAAAAGAAAATGAAGAAACTTGTATTGGATTGCAATGAAATTTCAAGAGAGAACTTACAAAAGGACCTCAGAAAACACTTTGCATCTTTACCGAACCTAATGAAGGTGATGATATAATGAGGATAATTACAACCATGTTTATCCGCACCTTTTCTTCGTTCACCAGACGCTCTGTCGAACATGAACAGATTTTGATTGATATTTTCAAAGTGGATTTCTTCTTTGAAAATTTGGTTTGATGAGGATAGGGATCCTTTGTCGAGAAGGGAGGAGGAGTCTGGTATAGAAGAGCGTCTGGTGAACGAATAAAAGGTGTGGATAAACATGGTTGTAATTATCCCCATTATATCATCACCTTCATTAGGTTCGGTAAAGATGCAGAGTGTTTTCTGAGGTCCTTTTGTAAGTTCTCTCTTGAAATTTCATTGCAATCCAATACAAGTTTCTTCATTTTCTTTTCCTTTCCTTCATTCCCTCCCCCATACTTATACCAGTGTGGACTACCGTCGGTATAGGTCCCTATTTATATTAAGCATTTTATTTACTGCAATTTATTTTACTGTTATGCACTGCATGACATTTTAATTCTATTCTTTGCATTATCATCATACCTTCCCTTCTTCATTATCCCCCTTGTTTCCCCATAATCCTTTGATCCTGCTCCCTTTGGTATCAGAGCCTGAGGGGGAAGTAGGGATGTAAGGGTTGTGGAGGATGAATCTGAGTACTATATGTATATATTTATCTTGTAAGTTTGCTGTTTTAAAATACTATAAACTAAACTGATAGCAACAATATTATGAACAGTTCATTCATTCGTTCTTCTGAGGAAATGGATGGTAAGACCACGAAGGTGGCAATATGTCCAGAAGCCGCTTGCTTGAATGCCTGTTCATGTTCATCTGGCTAAGTTTAGCTGACTGGACTATTTCAATTGTCCCCAAAAATGAATTATACAAACCAGAAGGTAGATTGTTCAGGGTTTCTGATTTTGTAATCAAAACTTCTAAAGAAACTATCAATATCAATTGGGATATGGAGGACATATCTCTTTTTTCTGAAAAATCAATGAAACTCCATAAATTAAAATATAAATTCATACATATAGGTTGTGTGCAAATTGCTTTGAAACCTTTGGTTAGAGAAGACCTAAACGTTTCCTGTCTGTTATGCCTTAGGGACGCCAGACACATCCAATTCTCTAATTCCCTTCTTGGAACAGTTGAAGCAAGTCTACATGCAGGACCAATATACTTCAATTTTTTCCCAAATAGAACAGTCTCCCTTGGAGATGATAATGTTATGGATGCACTGAAACTCAATATCAAACTCCATAGTTTTAACATGAAGTCTGGATCCATACCAGTAGCTCTCCTTTATAGGGTCCAATAAAAAGTCATGAATTCTTCCACATCAAATGCCCTAATTCCTCATGAAAAAGGAAAAACCAACTCTCTCTTCCTGAACGATACTTCAAAAGCAAGTGTCATGGTGCCAAAAGCAATTATGTGGGAAGATGTTAATCTCCCTGAAGAATGGATTATGGAAAGGGCAACTCCTCCCCAACCTGATCCAACACTTGATCCAACCCCTACTCACATGGAAGTGAGGCAGGACGCTAGAGGAACTATAGGAATATCTTTTAGAAGAAATTCTTTCAGTATGTCTAGGACTAGGTCTGTAAGAACTAGTGAGGATTTTAGAACTGCCATTGAGCCATCAAGGCAATCTTGTTCCTCTATTCCTCAAACAGTAAGGACTACTCCTTCAGTAATTCACCTACAAGGATTAGATACATCGTCTAATCTACCTAGGCCAATTTATCAACCACCTGATGAGGATGAACAAGCCTCAGTTCAATCCCCCCACATATTCTGACATGGTAGAAAACACTATCAATGTCATAATTAAAGATTTCCAATTAGATAAGGATTCCTTGAGGAAGGATTTGTATTCTGATCAAAATATCGAAAAAAGATAATGGTTTCTAGGTAATTATGACCAAGGAGATAGGAAAACAATCCAAGAAATTTATTACAAAATATTGAATAAAGTCTGTAACAACATTCCTTTCTTTGAATGGTTTAATGCGTGTGCAGAATATCATTCGATTGGTTACCCTTTTAAAATACCTTTAAAAAATCCTGCCGGAATAAATGTCACTTGGCAGACAAAACATGGTAATTCTATTCAAAATGAATTGCCTCCCACACAAGCTTATTTTGTTCCAAATATGACAATTAACGAAAGCTCTGTTGTTGCTTCACCATTTAAAGCCAAAGACATAAACAAAGAAGTTGAATCCAAAGACATTTCTAATCTTATGGAACATAGTAATTATACAAATTCTTATCTTCAAATCCTAGGGGAAAACACTAATGCCTATTTAAAAAAGATTAGTGAGCAACTTTTAGAAAAACCCAGCCTTACTAAAACCCCTACACAACAACAGCCAATATTTAAGCTTTTTGAATCAAGTTTTAATCTAGCCAAAGAAAAAACATTCTCACAATTGATTGATGAGAAACTCCGAGGGTTAATCGCAGTAGATACACCTCAAAAACTTAAATCTCATGTCTTAGGAAACACGCCTCAGGCTCCTCTCAAAACCCTAGGATCAGGAATATCCTCTACTAAAATTCCTTTGGGAATCAACCACATTGGTATTCCAAAAGAAATTCCTCAAAACCAAATTAATGCAATCATTCCCAATTGGAAGCATTCCACAAAGCTCTATTATCCAAGGGCCACATATCCAAATATAGCCTTAGAAGAGAAAAACCTTTCCCCAAAACATTTTAATGCAAGTCACATTTATGCTTTGAATATAGATGGGCTAGCTGAAAATAATATCCTGGAGCTTCTCCAGCAAATGACCATGGTCAGCACGGCTTATTCTATATACCACAATTGTGATGAGCACTCCATTGCTCAAATTCTTATAGTTGGTTTCATTGGCCAACTTAAAGGTTGGTGGGACTTTTATCTTTCAGAAGAACAAAAAGCCCAAATTTTGAGTGCAGTCAAAACAACGAGTGATGGTGCTATAGTAACCAACAATGGTGAGCCAATACCAGATGCCGTTAATACTCTCATCTACAAAATTACCCAAGATTTTATAGGAGATCCCTCCTTATGGAGAGATAAATCTGCCGAATTATTGTCAAACCTTAGGTGCAAAACCCTAGCATACTTTAGGTGGTATAAAGATACTTTCCTAATAAGAGTCTTTACTAGGGAAGATAGTAACCACCCATTATGGAAAGAAAAATTCATTACTGGCCTACCTACTTCTTTAGGAGATAAGGTTAGGGAAAAACTAAGAAACATGCCAGGAGACAACCAAATTCATTATGAAAACCTAAGCTATGGACAATTGATTGCTCTTGTCCAAAAAATAGCCTTTAAGATATGTCAAGATGACAAAATCCAACACCAACTTAACAAAGTAAAGGCCCAAAACAGGAGAGAATTAGGATCCTTCTGTGAACAATTTGGTTTTCAATCTTGTAAGAAACCAAAACCCAAGCACAAGGAGCAAAAGGATTACCATAAACATAGAGAATACCAAAAGACTAAAATTTATTATAGAACACCTAAGAAAGGAACCTTAGAAATTTGTAGAACATGTTTCTTCCAAACCCCCGTTAGATTTACCCAAAACTAAAATCAAATGTTTTAGGTGTGGTAAAGAAGGTCATATGGCCAAATACTACAGACTAAACAGAAAAATTAGGATTCTCAACTTAGATGATCCTGTAAAAGAAGAATTAATCAATCTAATGACTCAAACATGTTCCGAGGAAGAGTTTGAGGAGTCTAACCAAGATATTAATCATATTCTTGAAGATGATTTTTCATCTAAATCCTCTTTCGAAGAATGAAACTACGATTGTACAGCAACAAACCTCGTAGAAGAAAATAATCCACTTCATATCAATGTTATAAATTCAGAAGAAAATATTCTAGCTAGAGCACTTAATTCCTTTAGTACTACTGAAGAAAAGATTCAATTCCTTAATAAATTAAAAGAGAACCCAGAAGCCCCATCTACCTCAACTTGTACACCAATCCAACAATCCAGAAGATATGACTTTACTGAAATTATAAAACGTTTTGATAGCAAACCAAAACCCGTTATGATTATAGACTTACAAAAGGAAATAAAAGAAATAAAAACTACCCAAAATCTACACTCCCTAATCATCAACCAAATTCAACATCAAGAAAACCCTATAATCAATAAAGAAAGCGTTGAAGGA
This sequence comes from Senna tora, assembly GCA_014851425.1. Taxonomy (NCBI): domain Eukaryota; kingdom Viridiplantae; phylum Streptophyta; class Magnoliopsida; order Fabales; family Fabaceae; genus Senna; species Senna tora. The sequence continues at coordinate 15,228,097 of CM026265.1, forward strand.
GGACAAGAGAAAGATCTTCCTGAAGCATTTCTAAATCTAATCACTAGAGTTTCCATTCAAAAATGGTACATTCCCATACAATTAATTCTCCAAAACAATTATGTCTATAATGTAACTGCTCTCTTTGATTCAGGAGTAGCCCTAAATTGTATTAGGGAAGGTATTATTCCCACAAAATTCCTTGAAAAAACTTTAGAGTCTCTCAGCAGTGCTGACGGAGCAAAATTAGAAATCAGTTAGAAACTCACAGATGATGTAGTAAAAAATGAGCATTTGACAATCTCCATCTCATTCATTATAGTTAAAAATCTTGCATGTGATGTCATTTTAGGAGCTCCATTTATTGATTAAATTATGCCTTTTCACATCTCTAGGCAAGGAATTGAGACTGAATATTTTGGAAAAAAGATTTTATTTCAATTTTCTTAAGGAAGAAGTCTCCCACAAAATCATAGAATCCCAACTTTCTAAGGCCGAGGTAAAAACTAAGGTTCAAGGAATACAATCTTATATAGAAAAATCTATTTCTTCAGATCTTCCAAATGCCTTCTGCAAGAGGAAAAAGCATATGGTCACCTTACCCTATGAAATAGATTTTGATGAGAAAAACATTCCAACTAAGGCCAGGCCAATTCAAATGAACCAAGAGCTCTTAGAGCATTGTCAAAAGGAAATCAAAGGTCTTCTTTCCAAAAAATTAATTAGGAAAAGTCAAAGCTCTTGGTCTTGCTCTGCTTTTTATGTTAATAAATGCAGAATTAGAAAGAGGAACACCTAGGCTCGTTATAAATTACAAGCCATTAAATGATGCCCTCCAGTGGATTCGATATCCCACCCCCAACAAAAAATACCCTCTAAACAGGCTTTTCCAGGCAAAAATATTTTCAAAATTTGATATGAAATCAGGATTCTGGCAAATTCAAATTAATGAAAATGATAGGTACAAAACAACATTTACTGTCCCCTTTGGACAATATGAAAGGAACGTCATGCCCTTTGGTTTAAAGAATGTCCCTTCTGAATTTCAGAGGATAATGAATGAGATTTTTAATCCTTATACTAAATTCATTATTGTCTATATTGATGATGTGTTGGTTTATTTTGAGTCTATAGATCAGCATGTTAAACATCTTCATACTTTTATAAGTGTAGTAAAAAGAAATGGCTTAGCCGTTTCGAAATCCAAAATTTGTCTTTTTCAAACCAAAATGAGATTCCTTGGTCATGATATCCATCAGGGAACAATTACCCCAATTAACCGAGCCATCCAATTTGCAGACAAATTCCCTGATCAAATCCTTGACAAAAATCAACTTGAACGGATTTTAGGCTGCTTAAATTATGTCTCTGACTTCATCCCAAACCTAAATAACATTATCAAACCCCTCCATGATCGTCTGAAGAAAAATCCCCCTCCATGGACAGATGATCACACTTCTGTTATCAAAAGAATAAAAAAGCATCTCCAAAATGTCCCATGCCTATATTTACCTGACCCTCATGCATTCAAAATAGTTGAAACTGATGCATCAGACATAGGGTATGAAGGCATCCTTAAGCAAAAAATGCATGAAAAAGAAGTTTGCATTGCATTCACTTCAAAGCATTGGAATAGAACTCAACAAAATTATTCCACTATAAAAAAAGAAATGCTTGCAATAGTTCTGTGTGTAAATAAATTTCAAAGTGATTTACTAAATCAAAAATTTTTAATAAGGGTTGATTGCAACTCAGCTAAAGACGTTTTCAAAAAAGATGTTAAAAATCTTGCATCAAAACAAATTTTTGCCAGATGACAAGCAATATGGAGCATATTTGATTTCAAAATTGAGTATCTAAAAGGATCCTCGAATTCTCTCCCAGATTTCCTAACAAGAGAGTTTTTACAGGGAAACTAATGTCACCAAAAAAGGATAAAGATAAAGGAAAGGGCATAGCCCATGAAGAAAGCAAGTCCAAGGCAGGACTTCAATCTTCTCAGGCCCAGCCTGAAAAAGTATTATCCTAGGGTCATCAACCCTCAAAACCCCAAAAAAGGAGTCATCAACTCATTCAACTCAAAGCCCAAGTGATTATGCACTGCCAATCCAAACCCTCTTAGGGATCCAATCCAACCAAAAACTTCACAAATTACCAAAGAAAACTTGGGCAGATATTGCTCTTGAGGAAGAACTCGCCCAAGCTATTGAACAAAAATCCCAACAATTAACTAGAGCAGGCTCTTCGTCTACTTTAGTTTTAGCCTATTCTACAAACCCAAAATCTGTGTATGTCCAAAAGACCGATATGGCTATGGACATATTCCAGACAGAAAAATCCTTTCTAGAAAGAAACCCCCAAATGCTTGTCTTAAAGTTATTCCCTCTGGGATTCCACTTTATCCCACAATCCATTCAAAAAACCCAATTATTCTATGAATTTATTCTTGTAGATACCAAATCTGCAAGCATCAAACACTTTCCAAATTCCGAGGAGAAGGGTTCTCATGTATACTCTACCCTTCAAATCTTAAAAATCATTACCCCTGTTGAGTGGAGAAGTGATTTAAATAAAATTAAAAAGTTTTCTCAACCTTTTGATCCAATAGGGTATAACTACTGGGACTACCGTAGTGCCTGGTACAGTTCCTTTTGGTATCAAAACAAAAAATGTAGTCATTCTTGGCTACTACTTTTCAAAAATGGAATTCAATATCATTTTCCCCAATGGTTTAATCTCTGGTGGAGGTTCTTTGGACCTATTCCAGAAATTTTACCCATGGTAGTGAAAAATGGTCTTGATTATTTCTCAAGAAAAATAAATTTAACAGAGGATCCTCACCCAGCGGATCTACATTTATTTTCACATTTTGGTTTAGCCTGGGTATTCAAATGGCAATACAAATACGGGGAAGCACTGTTCCCCAACGGATCTCCCATTCTCCAAAGGATGTCATCAGTTAAATGGTGGCTAAAATTTAAAGGAACAGACAGAGCTAGCACAAGTTCCATCAAAAAATGGTTCTCCTAGAACCCTAAATTCCTCTTTGCTGAAGACAGAGACACATGTCTCTTTTTGAATCAGAAATCAAGGATCCAATCTTGCTTAGCTTCTTCCTCAAATAAAGAAGAGCTAGCCAAACAACTGAATCAAATCCTTCAACTCCTTCAATCTAAAGATGATTCTTCTTCAACCCCTAGAAGCCCCTCTGCAGCTTCTTCAGGCTCCTTGCAAAGCAATGAAGATGATTATTACGGGATCAATCTAGATGAAGATGAATAATTACACTCTCCAAACCCTGTCAAGCAATTATGCCGAAGCACTATTCTTTGTCAGAATTTGCATGAGCTCCATGCGGTAAATTTACTGTGCAACTGCTAAGAGTCACTGTTCACCTGACAAGATTCTCTTATCATGTTGTATCAATAATTTACATTTTCATGTAGCAATTTTGTCTCTTTGTAAGCCTGTTTTCTATAAAAAGGCCCTAAGCCTTTAGTAGCAAGCAGGTTCTCTGAGACTAAGAAAGAGTTAGAGAGAGTTCTGAGGTCCTTTTGTAAGTTCTCTCTTGAAATTTCATTGCAATCCAATACAAGTTTCTTCATTTTCTTTTCCTTTCCTTCATTCTCTCCCCCATACTTATACCAAAGCGGACTACCGCCGGTATAGGTCCCTATTTATATTAAGTGTTTTATTTACTGCAATTTATTTTACTGTTCTACACTGCATGACATTTTAATTATGTTCTTTGCATTATCATCATACCTTCCCTACTTCATTATCCCCTTCGTTTCCCCATAATCCTTTGATCCTGCTTCCTTTGTTTTTTTTTTCTTTTTCAAAAAAATTAAAATAATAAAAATATATCTATATACAAGGTCTGGAAGAAGAACGGCCACCAGAGATGGCGGCACAAGGCTGCACGCGTCGTATGCGCCAAAGATCCAAGACCTTGGAGACCAGAAAATGCAGCGAAAAATGTGATTTTAGGGAAGGGGTTTTGCACATAATCTTTTTCTTGATGAAGAATACAAGGATATTTCATTAAAACATCAAGAACTATTTTTGCCGCAAAGACACAAAATTACAGTTTGAAATTTGAGAAGAAAAACTGTGGAAAATTGCTCAAGATTTCCATAAATTCAACTCAGCGCACACATATCAAAGTCGAAGCACATGCCACAAGATCTTAAATATGAGTTTGAAAACTAATAAAATAAATAAATAAATAAATTCAAGAAAAAAAATCCCAAATTTATGCGTGTTTGAATCAATGAGAAGAAAGGAAAATAGTTTATACCAATGAAGATTTTCTTACGGCTTGATCAAACATATCTATATACATGCATATATATATATATATATATATATATATATATATATATATATATATATATATATATGCTTTTCATTTTTCATTCATTGTTGGACAAGAATAAAACAATGAAGAAAATATTCATATGCTATCTGCTTCGAACCGAGAGGAAGAAAAGAAAATTTCAACCAATATACTTAATCCTTTAATTTCTAAAATATGTATTTGGATTCTAAATTCATACCTAACCTGGCTCTGATGCCAATTGTTGGTAAAATTCAACTATACAATATATGAATTTAGAACACCAATTAGTAATAATTGTAACTGTCGTTTTTGGTTCAGACAATTGTAGTTTGTAATTAAGGACCGCAGGGGGTCTTAACCTTGGGGGACTTGTCCTTAGGTGATGCACCTAGGTGCCTATGTACCCTTCGCAAGGGATCAAAGTCCACGTAGTTCGTCATGATGACGTCTATAGGAGCCATTAGGCGAGGCGGTTACCTGTATCGGACCGTGTGCGGGTAAGACTTGTCTAAGGTACTCCGGGCGAGCGAGCCGCTCTTAGGAGGTTGCCTTAGTGGGAAAGAGAGAGCTTGGGTCTTTGAGGGCTGCTGGAAGCCCTACTGGTGGGATACCTCGGGGACGGAGGTGAGCTTGCCGGTGGTCAGACTGGATGGAGCCTACGGCGGAGCTCGGAATGCACGGAGGATGTGTGAGGTATTTGAGGGTACTCAGGTCACCTGTTAAGATGGCTATGAAAGATGCTCTCTGGGAGTATTTAAGGTATCTTGAATCCGGTGTTGTAGTCGTTGAAATTGCGTATATCTAGTCCCCCGGGTGAGGGTCTATTTATACTGAGTGTGGGGAGGTCGTGCTCGACCCATGATCTCGTGAAGCGTGGGTCGTCCCACGATGCTTAGGGAGTTCCCACGTCTAATTGAGTGGGTGTTCTGCAAGGTGACGTGGGAAAGGGCCACGTAAGTAGCAAATGAGTGGTGCCACGTGCTGCTAGCGTGTGCTGCTGCTAAGCTTCTAGAAGCTTAGTGCCACGTGTCCCAAGGTGGAATATTCCGTAGTTACATAATTCTCCCATGTCTACGGGTGTCGGGCGCCCGTGGACTTAAGTTCTCTTGTCTATAAGCTGGTTAGGAATTTTCGTTGTGTCCGAACATGGGAGGGCTCGTCCGCGCGAGTTCATGGTCACTTCGAGCTGATCGTTCAACTCGTGAAACAGTGTCCTTCGTTTCGTTCAGTGGAAGGGGACACGCGTCTTGTTTCAAATGGCTGGCTGTTTGACTTTCTTAGCAAGTTTCTCGAGCTGTCTCTACAGAAAGTACGCGACTTACCGAGGAGGAGTCAATATTGCTCAGAGGAGAATTCCCGGGGGTGCCCTTTGCGGGTAAGCAAAAGAAACCCAAAGGTCAGGTGTTTTTTGGTCATTCCCTTCAGCTTCGGAATTTTACCCGTTTTCGCGCCTCTTGGTCAGACGGCTAAGCGTCTGTTGGGCCTCCTTTTTATTGTTGAGAGCGAAGGAGCCCCAACTTCTTTTCCTTGTGATTTCCTTCCTCCCAGTTTAGATTTTCAGCGATTCTCTGTCTTCAATCATTCAAGAGATGTCCTCGGCTAATGTTGCCACCTCTGCGTGTTCTTCCATGGATTCGGACTTCGAGCAATCCCTCTTGCTGGTTGCTACAGAGGGGGTTAGGGAGAGAGTGGATGGGGAACCGGCGACACTTCCTCCGACTGTTTCTGAGAATTGGTATTTTGCTGGGCCAGAACATGGCTATTCTGCTAACATTTCAGCAGTGGATGCCAGCATGGAATCACGGGTATTGTCGAGAGCCGGCATTGAGAAGGTTTGGAAGGAACGTTTCGCTCCTCCACTTCCTGAGGGCTGCGAGATAAAGCCGATGGGAAAAGGGGAGACGATTCTTTGGAGTGACGGTGTTGGCTTCGTCCTTCCCCTCTGCATCCCTTACAATGCCGCCTTCATCCCTCCTTTTTCTAGCTTTGTGGAAGCCATGCTCAACTTGCTGAATGCTTTCCCCGCACAGCTGACTCAGAACGCGTGCTCGATACTCAGTGATTTTGACCGGTATTGTCGGTCGCACAAACTGGAGGTCCTCCCAAATGTGTTTCTCTCTCTTTACTCCATCCACGAGGCACATGGGTGGGTGTGTTTTCAGTCCCGTGTCAAAGGTTTCCCCATCACTGATCTGCTGGGTAACAATCATGCCTGGCGGTCGTACTTCTTCAAAGTAGTACCCAAGAAGGGCCTTTGCCCGCCTTGGGTTCGGCTGCATGCCTGGCGCCCGTGCTTTCCTCTCAAGTGGTCCAATCCTATTCTCCGGGTTCGATACGACCGAGAGGAGTATAAGGAGACAATCTTCGAATTTCTAAAGGGGGTCGTGGTATCAAGCGTAGCTTTAGGTAAGCTTGTATTAGCGAGTTGTGCCCTTTTGCTTTTTGCCTGCTCACTAAGCTTCGGATGCTTCCTTCTTGTAGGGTTGACCTTGGGCGATATTCAGGGGAGGCTAAATCCTCCGCCGAGTTCTCGGGGCCGAAAGCGCGAGCGGTCGGAGCCGACAAGTGTTGTTGTTTCGTTCTCAGGAGCGGACGAAGACGCCGGGGCGGATGGAGATCCGGTGGGTAGAGGTGTGGGAGCTACAAATCAGGTGGGTGAAATCAGCTTGAATCGCCGCGGTCGCAAGAGGGTTCCTTATACTCCCATACCCCCGGAAGAGATGCCCGTTCGACTTATGGGTGAGGGTATCTCTTTTATAGGGAAGTTGATCCCCTTCGAGGCGGAGCGGGTCATACTGGCTCACCAGCATTATCCTCTCGATTACGGGGATGATTATGCTTTGGAGCGTATGACCAAGGATACCATGATGTTGCTAAGCCGTCTGGCAGGCTTTGCGCATTAACGGCAGGTCAAGGGGGTAGGATGCTTTTCTCTAGCTTCAATATTCTCCGTGTGAGGTGACTTATTTCTTCGTGATTTCGTGCTGGAAGTGGTGGAGGAATTGTTGGATGAAAACGTCCAACTGGCTACCCGTGTGAAGGAATTTGAGGGCGAGCTAGCGGATTTCTGGGCCAACTCTCGGTGGTTTCGTCGCCAAGATTTTCTGCTCTTTCCGAACTGCGGAATGCAGAATGGCATAGCGCAGCTGGAGGATTTGATGGATATCTTCGTCCCTCCAGAAGTTAGGGCGAAGATGCATCCTTCCTGGGAGAACATTGGCGGGGAGTTTCGCATTCGCGCTCGAGGGGACTCTCCGTTGAGGATCGTGGATTATGACGTAGCCCTGAATCCTCGAAGGTATCTACCTCGGTTGGGCGAGCTTCCGCATTTATCAAAGGGGGATGCCTCCTGATTTGTATTTCGCAGTGCCTGCGTTTTTGTAATTTTGGGGCGATAGTCCCCGTATTTGAATATTTTGAGTAAGGAAAGTTAGAATTTTGGGCACGAGAGTTGATCAATCGAATTGCATTCTGTATTTCTTTAAACACATAGCATAACTGTCTTGGGATTAAGACGAATTAGTAGTACATTTGTCTTGGGACTAAGACAAGATACATCTTAGGATTAAGACGTAGTGAAGTGCCTGCGATTTTGGCCTTTGGACTAAGGCGAAAAGAAATATTATTGACTAAGACATAGTAAAATATTTCGTAAGGCTACTGGCGTTCCAGGTGTTTGGGACGTGCTCTCCCGTTAGGTGTGCTAACTTGTATGCATTGTGTGAAGCGATTCCAATAACCCTGTATGGGCCTGCCTAATTAGGTGCGAGCTTGCTGTGTAGGCAGTCGTGCCTATTGTTTATCGTTGTGCGCATGACCAAGTTACCTTTTTCGAATTTACGAGGTCGGACGCCTCGGTTGTATTTTTGCCCTAGCAGCTGTTTGTAGGCGATATTTTTTAGTGCCGCTGCTTTCCTGCGTTCCTCGACCGCATCTAGGCTGACCGAGAGGCTTTCTGGGTTTGATTCGGAATAATTTAGCACTTGGTCCGAAGGGACCCCGATGTCGGCGAGGACGATTGCTTCTTGCCCGTATGTCAGAGTGAAAGGAGTTTCTCCTGTGGCCGTGTGTATCGTTGTTCTATAGGACCATAAGACTGATGGGAGTTCATCCACCCATCCTTCCTTCACGTCTGCCAACCGCTTTCGCAATCCTTCGAGGATGATGTGGTTTGCTCTCTCTGTCTGCCCATTGGTCACCGGGTATTCGACAGAGGTGGTTCTGTGGTCGATGCTCCAATCCTTGCAGAAATCTTCGAACTTCTCGCTAACGAATTGAATTATGTTTTCAGTGATCAGCGTGTGTGGGGGACCAAAACGAGTAATGATGTTCTGCCAAAGGAAGTTTTGGACGTTTTGGGAGTTGATGATAGCCAGGGGTTCGACCTCGGTACACTTGGTGAAATAGTCGACGACCACTATGAGGAATTTCTGTTGGAGCGTGCCTTGAGGGAGAGGGCCCAAGATGTCCATGCCCCAAGTGTCGAATGGCCATGGGGATTCGATGGGCTTCAGCTCACCGGGCGGCTGGTGTATGAACGCCGCATGTCACTGACATTGGTTATAATGGGTGACTAAGGCCTCTGAGTCGGCTCTTATCATTGGCCAGTAAAATCCAGAGCGTAGGGCTCGCTTGCAGAGGGCTCCTGCGGACTGGTGTGTGCCACATATGCCTTTATGGATTTCCTGTAGCACATAGTTTGCTTCTTCAGTCGAGGTGCATCGGAGATGTGGGGATGAGAATCCCTTTTTGTATAGGTCGTTTGCCCAGACAAAGTACTGAGTTGCTTGCCTCCTTATCTTTCGAGCGAGCTCTTTTTCTGTAGGCAGGGTGCCCGTCGTTAGGTATGTTTTGATGGGAGCCATCCAGGAATTGTCGACTGCTATCGGCAATACGTCTGACTTTATGCTGGGGGTGTGAAGCGTGGTTCGCAAGACCATCTTAAGTCTCGATTGGCTCGGTGTGGTGGCTAATTTGGAGAGGGCGTCAGCTTGGGTGTTTTGGTTCCAAGGGATCCGTGTGATCAAGACATATTCGAACCTGCTGATTTCTTGTTTGGCACGCTCCACATTTTTGATGATAGTGGCATTGTGAACACCTCACTTTGACCAGCTGAAAATATAATAAGAACAAAAAAAGAAAAGAAGAAAAAAAATATGAATAATAATAATAAAAAAAATAGCGAAGAGGCGTCGCGACGGTAAAAGCTATCCGTCGCGATGGAAACACTTTACGATAAAAGCTATTCGTCGCGACGGTAATAGATACGTCGCGACATTGCCTGCATTTATGAGGGGATCAATCAAAGTGACACCCGTCGCAACGGGTTGTGTAGTTATGACAAATCCGGATCGTATATGCATGATGCCCGTCGCGACGGTGTGCCATTAATGGCTAGATTTCTTTTCCGGAATATTTTTTCTGACCTACTATAAAATAAACCCCGTCTCACAGCGCCAGGGGACGGAAAAAAGGAGAAAGGGGAGTCGGGAAGTAAAAATAAGAAGCAAGCAAGTAGCACACACACACCATGAGCAATATCTTATTCTTTCTCTAATTTTATTCACATTCATTTGATTATTGGGAGCCACTTTTGTTCTAGTATAAACATATCTCTCTTGGGTTGTGACCCCTCAGCGTTGGCATTCCATCCAACATTTGATTCACGCACCCTGAAAGCATCATCTTTTCTCTTTTCTGCCTTCTTTTTCTCTGAAAAACAAAAGGCATCGCGACGGGTTCCCACTACCGTCGCGATGCCCCCCCCCCCCATGTAGGAGAGACATCGCGACGCCCATTTCCTCCCGTCGCGACGGTCTCCGCTTCACAGCAGTAGGTCGCGACGGTAGAAGGCACTCGTCGCGACCTGTCTCTTGGGGAATAAAAAGGTTTTATTGTGTGCTTACTTAACAAGAAAATCTTTATTATATAAGCTAGTGCCACCAAGAGAACCTTATCTTTATAGGAGCATTAGCTTACACACCGTATGGGTTTTATGCCTGATGAGCCCCCACACATGCACTTTTTTTCTTTGATATTTCGCATGATAGATAGGTACCAAAAGGCATTGACCTTTTTAGGTATACTTCACTGGGAGGCCATCTGAGTGTTCACATGAAGAGCCTCCCTTCACCCACACACTTGTATGTCACAGGAACTACGTGGGCTTTGATCCCTCCTTGAGGGTACGTAGGCCCTAAGCTTTTATCCTAGGTCAAGCCCTCCCTCTTTCTTTCCTTATTTTCTCCATGATTATATATATTTTTAAGGCCAAATAATTTTAATATTAATTTTTAAGCTAACCGTCTTCGGACAGGGGAAGAAGGGTGCCTAACACCTTCCCTTCATCCCAATCAGACTCCCGAATCCAACATTTTATGAAAACTCATTTTGCCCCACTTTTGAACTTATTTTTCTTTTTTTTCCAAATTTTGATTGAAAATTTGGTGGCGACTCTCGTCGAAGGCTCCGGTCTTCACAGGCGTCCTTCGCCTCAAAGTCTCCGTTGAGTTATACAACCACTAATTGTGAGTCACTGAATAGCTCAACCTTTGAGGCGCCCAGGTCGTAAGCTAGTGCTATTTCGGCTATGAGTGCTTCATATTCAGCTTGATTGTTAGAGGCTGGAAACGTTAAGCGCAGGGCTTGTTCCACTTTGATTCCTTCAGGGCTCTCTGCGATAATTTTGACGCCCGCGGTTTCCTGGTCGAGGAGCCGTCAACGTAGACTAGCCATGGGGATTTTTTTGACTGTGGCTCGATGATCTCATCGTGTTTTGAAGCCGGGGCGTCCCTTGAAGGCGTTCAGACGGAGTCATTTCGGTGACGAAGTCTGTCAAGGCTTGGGCTTTGATCGCCCGTCGGGGCTCGTATTGGATGTCGAATTCTGATAGCTCGAAGGCCCAGTTTGTCATAGGGTTTGGTCAGTTCGGACCATGATTGTGTGCTGCTGGAAGTAAGGTCAAAGCCTCTGTGCCGAGTGGATGAGGGCGAGTATGAGTTTCTCTACTCATTGGTACTAGAGTTGGGGTCCCTGCAAGGCGTGGCTTGTGTAGTAAACTGGGTATTGTTCGACCCTTTCTTCTCTTATCAGTGCGGAGCTCACAGCGTGATCGGTGGTGGCTAGATAAAGTATGAGGGTTTCTCCCTTGACCACTTTGGCTAGCACCAGAGGTTTAGCTAGATATGTGTTAAGGTCCTAAAAGGACTTCTCGCACTGCTCGGTCCATTAGAACGCTGGTGCTGTTTTCAGAATTTTGTAAAAGGGGAGGCATCGATCGGCCATCCTTGATAAGAATCGATTGGGGGCCGCTATCCTCCCGTTTAGCCTCTACACCTCTTTCACCGTCCGTGGTGGCTCCATATTGAGAATGGCTGCGCATTTCTCTGGGTTGGCCTCGATTCCTCTTTGTGTGATCATGAATCTTAGAAATTTTCCTGTCAACAAGCCGAAAGCGCATTTGGTTGGATTTAGCTTTATTTGCTGCATCCGCAAAACTAGGAAGAGTTCCTCCAAATGTGCCAGATGTTGTTCAAGCTCCATAGAGTTGACCACCATGTCATCGACGTAGACCTCGAGGTTTCAGCCTATCTGCTCCCTGAAAATGATGTCCATCATCCTTTGATAGGTCGCGCCTGCATTTTTCAGTCCGAAGGGCATGGCCATAATGTAGCAGTAGACGCCTTTGTCTGTGATAAAGGAGGTTTTCTCCTGATCCTTCGGGTTCATCTGGATTTGGTTGTATCTTGAGAAGGTGCCTAAGAACCTCAGCATCCGGTGTCCGGCCATTCCGTCGACCAGCTTGTCTATGTTCGGGAGCGGGTAGGCGTCCTTTGGGCAGGCTTTGTTCAGATTGGTAAAGTCCACGCACATTCGCCATTTCCCATTCGCTTTTTTTACCATTACTACGTTCGACAGCCAGTCAGGGTACTGTGATTCACGTATGAAGCCGGCATCGAGGAGCTTTTGCACTTCTTCGTTGATTGCTTACTGCCTCTCTTCGCTGAAGTGCCTCTTTTTCTGGATTACGTCGGCCCCGTCTCTGATATTGGGGGAATGGCATATGAGTGCAGGTTCTTGGCATGTCCGCAGCGCTCCAAGCGAATACGTCCCCATACTGGGTGAGCAGTTCCTAGAACTTTCTTCGGGCTGCCTGGCTGAGAAGAGCTCCTATGCGGATTTCCCGGTTATTTGCATGATCTATGCAGATATTCACGAGGTCCTCCGTAGGTTGTGGCCTGGCTCCGGTGATCTCATCGCGCAGGTCCACTCTCTCGGAAGAGCTTTCGGCATTATCCCCACCCTTGTTTATAGCGGGGCAGTCGGTCGCGTAGCAGGCACGGGTTCCTTGGCTCGCTCGTATTTCTGCGACGTCGGTTGGCATGGGAAACTTTATCACCATGTGAGCCGTGGATATGATGACTCTAAGTTTGCTGAGGGTTGGTCAACCCAGGACTGCGTTGTAAACCTAACTCTGATGTGGGCGACCTTAGGTTGTACGCCCAGGGCGAGCCATGTTGCAAGGGTTCCTTGCGTTTCAACTACTTGTCCAGAGAAGTCGACAAGAGTTCCTTCGTCCGATGTCAGCTGATCCTTGTAGTGGGTCATTTCTTCATAAGTTCTTGCGAAGAGTATGTCAATGACTGACCCGGGATCTACCAGTACACGTTTGAGACAAAATCCTGAGATGTTGGCCGTGATGACCAATGGCTCGTTTATCTCGATCGTGTCACCACTGTCATCAAAGGTCATGAACTGCGTTTTATATCGTTTGCTCCGGTCGCTTCGAACGTCATCCGGTCGGTCGTGCAAGGGTTTTGGGGAGATGGTGCTAGCCATGCGAGTATTGCCCTACCATGTATCCTATGAACAAGATAAAAAATGCGGGGTTCTGAGTGTTAGGTGTATACTCCTACTCCCCGAAAAAGAAGTGTCATTTAGCGGAAGAGTGCGCAAGTCATTGTGGTCTGAGGAAGACCGCGGTGGGCGCCACTATAATTGTCATTTTTGGTTCAGACCATTGTAGTTTGTAATTAAGGACCGTAGGGGGTCTTAACCTTGGGCGACTTGCCCTTAGGTGATGCACCGAGGTGCCTACGTACCCTTCGGAAGGGATCAAAGTCCACGTAGTTCGTCATGATGACGCCTATAGGAGCCGTTAGGCGAGGCAGTTGCCTATATCAGACCGTGTGCGGCTAAGACGTGTCTAAGGTACTACGGGCAAGCGAGCCACTCTTAGGAGGTTGCCTTAGTGGGAGAGAGAGAGCTTGGGTCTCTGAGGACTGCTAGAAGCCCTACTGGTCTGATACCTCGGGGACGGAGGTGAGCTTGCCGGTGGTCGGACTGGACGGAGCCTAAGGTGAAGCTCGGAATGCACGGAGGATGTGTGAGGTATCTGACGGTACTCAGGTCACCTGTTAGGATGGCTGTGAAAGATGCTCTCTGGGAGTATTTAAGGTATCTTGGATCCGGTGTTATAGTCGTTGAAATTGCGTATATCTATTCCCCCGGGTGAGGGTCTATTTATAATAAGTGTGGGGAGGTCGTGCTTGACCCACGATCTCGTGGAGCGTGGGTCATCCCACGATGCTTAGGGAGTTCCCACGTTTAATTGAGTGGGTGTTCTGCGAGGTGACGTGGGCAAGGGCCACGTAAGTAGCAGATGAGTGGTGTCACGTGCTGCTAGCGTTTGCTGCTGCTAGGCTTCTAGAATCTTAGTGTCACGTGTCCCAAGGTGGAATATTCTGTAGCTACAATAATCATACATAGCTATCGCCATAGTTTGATTTGATTGAGCAACAATCTCGTATACTAAGCCCTTCTCTCCAGCACTCACAGCAGGCAATCTGTGATGGGACAACTGACAGAATCATCAATCCTCAAGAGTGAGGTGGAGAGAGGACCTAGCCCTAATTTGTAACCCTAGCCAATCCACCCATCATGGATTGGGCTAAGTTATTGGGCCTACACTTACTGCCTGATTACACTTTAATTATAATAATAATAATAAAGGTGCACATAGTTCAACTAATTAGATCACTATTAATTTGGACCTATGTATCTAATTGGTTCACTAGTCAACTTGTTTTTGTTTTATTTAATAATTAATAAAACTCATTATAATAGATGATAGCCCACAAAGAAATCCTTACAATTACCTCTCGTATGGATTCAAGGGCATGGCCTTCCCCGAGTACGGCCCTTACAGGTGCGACACGAGGAAGCAAGCGTCTGATTGAGATGTTTGGACCACTATCAAGTGAGGAGGTTGGAGTGTGAAGAGAGACCAGAGAGTGGAAAGAGAAGAGTGGAAGCAAGGGTAGTATTCTCTTGTAAACATAGCCACAATATGCATAATGATTAGTGAATTGGCCTTTATAAGTGTGATAACTGCTCCAAAGGCTGCACGGTACCAATTAAAAAATATAGGGAGTTGCTACCAAATTTTACTCAAAACTTGAAATAGTGTTTTAAAAATATAAGAACATGATGGGTAAGGATAAATTGAAAAGGTGATCCGTAAATCAAAATTGTATTTGGGAGTCTACTTGAGATAACAGAAAGGTGTTAAGCACCCATCAGCCTCTCGTGTCACACATATTGTAAATGAAACTAAGACACTTGACCTAGGATTGTAACACCCCAATTCTTAAGGTTGCTTTTTGTTACTACTAGAATTGGCTCTGCACATGACACGCACGTGTCACACATATTGTTAGCCTACTCATTAGAGTTGACTCCCTCATAACTCTCTAGAGATATTTTCTCCCATATTCTCGGCCTCCAACATTCAACCGCACACGTAGCCCTACGTGACCTCTCTACCTCTGGGATTGTTAGAAAATTAGGATAGAAGAGAAAGAGAATTGAAGGCTTTGAGATGTGAGTAATCACTATCTTTAGAGAGTGATTGTCTATACAATGGGGAATTACAGACAAGCCTCTCTTAGGATACAATAAAGCCTATACTTGTGAACTTTTAACTTCTCATCTTTTGTTGTGTAAAGGCTTATTTATATCTGTAAAAAAGACACAATTTTAAGACACCTCTTTTCATGTCAAAGGTTATGTCTGTTTATTTTTAATAGACACAATTGAATAGGTATGCCTTTTCAATTTAAATTATTTGTCTCTTAATAGTTAAGAGACACCATTTAATGGATATATATTTTCAAATTAAAGAATATGTATTTTCAATGTTAATAGACATAATTCAATAGATGCATCTTTTCACATTGAAAGATATGTCTATTAATTCAAATAATTATGTTTATTAATTAAAATACTTCAACCACATAGAAAATATTACAAACTATCCAACAATCCTCCACTAGTTTGTAATATTGTTACGTAATATCACGCATACCAAAAAGTATCATGGAGTTGATTTGAACTTTCTATTAGTGTAAATTCTTTAAATTTTTTTACGAAGTCATTGGTATCCTAAGATTTGAACCAAAATTCCATAGGGCCAAAATCGAAAGCATTTACACACATGATATTATTATCCTTTAGAAATTCAAGTTCGCTTTAGCACTTTTATGGCCATGTGCTATTCTTGGTTTCATGAATATTTACAAAATCAACCCTAAAATCTTGCTTAAAGTTGTACCACTTCAATATTCATATAGGTGAAATTTGTAATTATGTCCCTGTTACTCTAGACATTTAGCAATTCCATTAAGACCATTGTTAACCTCTGTTTGTTACAATATGCACTAAGAAGTTTGTCACTATGTCCCTGCTATACCAAACATTTAACAACTTCTTTTAATCCTCACATAACAGTATACTATGCAATACAAACTCTAAAATAAGGCTTTTAAATCGGAGTCGTGCAACAAACAACACTAGTAACTTATTATTACCCATTAAACTTATTATTGTTAGAGTGCATATGATCGCAGCTCTAACTGGTTGTCACATCTAGGATAAAATAAAGCCTCAGGTTGAAGCAGTATAGCAGCAATCCAAGGGTTGAATCTGTTGCGGAGCCTCTAGTCAAAGCCCTACAATTCGTTAAAAATAACCCAGACAAACAAGAAGGCAATTTGCATAATGAAATAGGGAGCAATTTGTTAATAGTGAAGTGCAATTAATTAAAAGTAACAGGTTCTAAGAAGGATGATTTCAGCAATCCTAGTCAATATAAAGATTTAAAGAATTTTTATTTTTATTCTGGTTCTTATCCTATTTATGATAGTCAAATATTATGAAAACCTATCTAGATAATAATATTATCTCCTTACCAGGATCAATAGATTGCCTAGATTTTATGGTTTAATTCAGATAAATTAATTCCCAATTGAAAAATATCAATTTAAATAAATATTACCATAATTAAAGATGTCAGCTATACATAAATATTGGATCTAAGTACACGTTCAACATGGATAAGCCCGATCGGGTCTTTCATGAAGAATCTAGCATCTAAGTACACGTTCAACATGGGTAAGACTGACCGAGTCTTTCATAAGGAATCTAGCAAATACAGTCATATCTAACCTAGGATAATCAACCAAGAAAATAAAATATCCTATGTTAAGCTCACATGCTTATACCTAGATCAATCCTCCTTAGAGAACCCAAGAGGATTTAGCCACTCATAGCTCACAAAATATTCTTAGTTATATGGTATGACTGTGAAGTTTGAGATGCTTTACAAGCTTCATAGAGCCTCTACTTATAGTTTCTCCCAGAAATCCTAATGGCACTAGAATCCTATTAAAATATACGAAAGATAATAGTATTCAAACCTATTTTAATTCAAAATTCAAATATTTAAAACACAATTCTAATTTGAATCCTTAGATGATTGTGTCTTCATTTAAATCTCCAATTATGATTGTTTGCTTGCTACGACGAAGGATCTGATAATCGATGTGGTGAGTTGGTCGACACTCGCTCTGGCGAGTCCTTAATGCTTGTTTTTGTTGGATATTATTGCAAATTAATAAAATTAAATAAATCAAAACCAAAACGTAAAACGTTGCTACTTGTTTTTATATGAATCATTGTTCTTCAATGAAATATATAATTGTGGCAACGTCCAGTAACTCCTCCTCCCTTAGCCGTTTTGGTTTTGGTCATAAAAATGAGTTAATATATTTTATGTTACTTATAAATTCTCACCTGCTAATTATACAGTTCCGAAATTTGGGTGAATTTAAAAAATTTTCGAAATAAATAAATATCTTAGGAATCAAACCTACCATGTAGCAAATAGATTTTTTTTTCAAAAATTAACTAATACGCTTTTCTTAAAAGATATTTTTCGAAAATCAATGAACCTCATTTAGGCTTTCCAAACTGAACTTAGGAAATTTAGAAATAGAAAGTTCTTGCTTTAGTAAGACTTTTAGGGCGTTAGTCCAATTAGAAATTTCTTTATACTATGTAGGATATTCTTGTTTGCTTGAGCAAATTAACACATGCATGAGGAAGTCAGATAGAATATTAAAACACCAATCTGAGTGACCTAACCATGTTGGAAGGATAAGCCCCAAGCATTGATCTACACATATACATCCATTGAGTGTTTTAACTACTTAACTTGTTTTCTTCTAGAACTTGCAGTGAGTTTTAATTGAGGCTGTCTAGCACACAAGGACCTGAGAAGATTGAGGCATTCGTCTCTTGTACTCAGTGCCCAAACACAAGCCTATAGATATATATGCATATGCATACCCTTATCACCCTATTTTGAACCTTACATAAGCAGATTCTCCTAGCATATTCTATTAATATAGATTGCTTGATTGTCCAGGTCAAAAACTTATTATCCTCCTAGTAATGTAAAGATCCTAAGGGATTCGATGGCCTAAATGGTTTATTCGAAAAGTAAAAATAAAAAAAATAATAAAAATAAAGAAGGTACAAAAGTACCAAAGTGCAAGGGCACAAAAGTAAACCCAAGGGCATATATAAGGTTGAAGGATGAGAAGAAAAAACCTTAGTTTTCAAATAATCAGGACTTAGTATTTATGCAAAAGAGGCTTCTGCTCTTTCTTTCTTTAAACAGTAAAAATATATAGCCTCCATCAGCAATGTTACAAGCCCAAAAAGACCTCTTAACTAGGAACTTGTGTGAAACAAACAGTGGAGATAGAGACCCTCTTCAAGCTTATGGTAAGAAACAGACAAATATGTTAAGAGTGAAATCTTACCCCCAATATATTGGTGAGGCAATGAGCGTATTAATAAATTGATCCTAAATATTCTTGAAATTCTGATTCATGATTAATTGGCTAAATTAATCCTAGGATCAAAATTTACTTGAGTACTTGCATGGTAGATTTTTATTTCTAATTGGGAGCACCAACACTTTGAGTTAGCTTGATCTTGAATCCTCTAGATTTAAATCTTCTTTGTCCAGGAGTAGGGTATTTGATCGCACCCAAAATCAACCTAAATTTAAGGTGTTAAATAGCACAAATTATAGAAAAAAACATGTGATTTTGCACCAAAAAGGTTGAATAGTTTGACATAAGGAGTAAAGCAAAAAATGTGATAAAATGCCCATCAAATGCACTATTTATTGATATTCTTGAATATCCGCCAAACCCATGGAATATTGGATAGGTGCGTTTGATGTTTATTGAGTACTGCAGGCTTAACAGGGATCAATAGGAAGATATTCTCCAAATACAAGAACCGGAACCCAAGCAAAAACTCGTTGCAAGTCCCTGGAAAGAGATAAAGCCAAGAGAAAAAAACAGAGCATTCTCCATGGCAAGCAATTTCACTCGCCACAGCGAGCATGCAGTCACTCGCTGTGGCGAGCCAAATCCTTCGTTGTCGGGAGTAGCACAGCACATGTGACAGATGACGTGGAGATCCATTCAAATTGGTTTGAATTCAAAAGTCAAATCACGTGTCAATTATCACTTATCTCCATACCAATCTGAATCAAACTTGGACTCCTTGAGCATTAGTAAATAGACGTTTCATCAAGTTGTAATTCATTCAGTGATTCCCACATATTAGTTTAGTTTAGAGTGTAGAGAGAATATGAGCGGCTAAGTTCTTCTTGGGTTTCCAAGAAGAACTAGCGTAAGCATGAGCCGATGGCTCTTCATTAGGGTTTGTTGATTCATTCGTCTTTTGTATTTCATCCTTTTCAATTTATAAATTGTGTTTTGCTTCTTAATCACATGTCATTAGTTTATTAGATTCTTCCATGAATAGGTATGTATTTAGTATGCTAGATCCTTCATATCGGGTCGGTAATCATTGATTATGTGATAGAGCACTTGGAGTTTCTAGTTCTTGATATTCGAATGCATATTTATTTATTGGGTTCTTGATCGTATGCATTTTTTACTTGCGATTATATTTGTTTGAATTAATTGTTCATGGTTAGGCAGTTGATCATTAAGTATATCATAAAATCTCTTGATGCATATTATTGATATTCCCGGTCAGGGATAACATTATTATTAGATAGGCTTTCGTAATGCATGACTATCATGAATAGGATGAATTTCAGAATGAATTAATTAAACCTAAATAACTTTAGATTGGCCATGATTATCTGGTTCTATTCTTCTTAGGATCCTGCTTCATATTATCTTGACCTTTTAAACTATCGACTCCCTACTTATTATGCGAATACCTGCTTGCTTGAGATACTAACCAATTGCAGGTTAATACGAAGATTTTGCGACAGATTCGACCCTTGGGTTGGCCCTGTGCTACTTTGAGATTTTTATTTGATCACAACCGTGATGACCGGTTGCAACCTCGATTCGAAGTAATTCGAATTCGCAAAAAAGTGACGATTAGTGGGTCATCCCAAAATGGCATTGTAGGCTGAGGGAGTGGAGAGTATGGCGAAATTTGCTTGTTTTTGGATTGTTTTGTTATACTCTCCTAAAGAAATGGGGTAAAGTGATCATACCTTTAATTTGGACTCTTTCTACCTAAAAAGCTAATTAAGAAATTTTGGGTATGTTGTAATTCTTTATCGCTATGCCCCATTTTCTTGAAGGTGTTATAATACATGATATCTACATAAGAGCCCTAATCCACCAGAATTCTCTTTACTTTATATCCATTGATGTTTGCTGTTATCACCATTGGATCTATGTTGTCTTGTTTGAGATTGTGTTCAGGGTGGTGGTCGAAGGAGACTTTCCCTTCCCACGCTAGGAAATTGTATGCACGAATCTGTAGCTCCACTTTTAATTTTCCTTGACTCCCTATTGGAATTCAAGATAGTCTTCCACCTGCAATGACGTTGATATTGTGTTCTTGTCACAAGTCTTGAAAAGTCTACGGGCAAGTGTTGTTCTTTGCGGCAGAAAGAATCTGTTTCTTGAAATTCCGACGTGATCTTAGGACTTATTGGGGGCATCGTTGTAGCTTATTTGTGTAGTGATTTGCAAGTTATGGTCTTTGGAGACTACGGTGGCCGGTGGGCGCCACTTGTATTCTGGTGGCTATGAGATGGCCAAAATACAGAGGAGGAAGATTTTTAGTAATGGACAGACTCAAATGGGAGGTGTGTCCAGCGCCTAGATACTCATTGAGAGACTAGAGTTTACGTAGTTCGTTGGATTGAGGTGATAATTAGGTCTGGGGACCAAAGATTAGTTATGGGTGATTAGAAAAAGAGACTGGTCGGAGAGAGGCTTAGAGGTGTATGAAGGCAGGGGAAACTCTAAGAGAGAGAATAAAATTTTTAAGAGAGAGATCCATGAGTCAAGGAGTTTAATTGTAGGCAAAAGTACTTTTCCTGCCCCCAATGTTTAAGGGTCCTGTCAGTTTCACCCCTAATATTTTTTTTCGCTGTCAATTGTACCCCTAACGTTTTGCGTTTCTGCCAATGTCATCCTTTTGGCTAACACCGTCAAATTTTTAACCTTTTTTTGCTGATGTGGCATCTTATGTGGCCCAAAAATTTGATTGGACTTAATTTTTTCCACCTAAGACTCCTACTCATCATTTTCCCTATCAATGTTTGCTTCTCCATCCCCTATCTCCTCCTCCTCCTCCTTCTTCTCTCTAAAGCACTCTCATGACAAGTTTTAGTTCCTCTACTTGCGTCACTGTTCATATACGCTACCGACTGCTTCTCTCCTTTGCCTCTGCTACCGATTGCAAATCTCAGAACCACTGGCTTTCAACTATCCAAGGCCTCTTCTCAGACCTTTCAAGCCGATTTGAACATCTGCGCGTACACCGACGGCTTCCACGTCACCAGCGAATCGTACGCTCCGTTGCAGCAATACTCTGGTTTCCCAAACGTGTCACACGAGCTTTTACACACGTCACCGCCGGCGAATTGTACGCGTCACAAGCGTTATCGAAATCGTATGCTCCGTTGCAGCAATACTTTTGTCGCCATGCACGATCCCAATGACCCTTTCTTGGCCTCCACCATCATCGGTAGATTGTAATCGTCGATGAGGCTGACGTCGTAGTAGCCTTGCTAGGCTCCGCCAGAGTCGAGAGTGAACTTGGCAAGCGTGGCCGGCAGTGTGGCTCCTATGCCGCCACAGTTGATGCCACTGGAGCTGTAGTCACTGGTGGCGCACACTACAAAAAACTAACAAGAATTCTACTGCCAAAGTAGTAGGAATATCATAAAAATCAGTAGGTAATTTATAAAATTTTGACTGATTTCCTACTACAGCAATCAGTAGTAAAATGCTTGGTCGTAAATTTCATTTTCGACTGAAATACTACTGCATAATATGTCCTACTACCATTAACTACAGAATGTCAGTCGAATATTCTCACATCACATTTCCCTCCCACCTACGGTTGTTTGGTCGAAAGCCTCTCTGACACATAAATATTTTGACTTTTTTTCAGTCGAAACAATTTGTACCATAAACAAGAAATGTCGACCATCTTTCAGTCGATAAAGTTTGTACCATAAAAAAGAAATTTCGACCGCTTTTCAGTCTATAAAGAGCCTGGCACTTTTCAAAAATTTCGACCGCCTATCAATTGAACAATCTATCACTTTTAAATTAAATGTGTTAGGTGGGCATAGTCTGCTATGACAGGGCATGGTTCCTAAATTGTTGTGTCCGACTGAATGTCGGTCGAAAATATTAATGATATTTTAAAAAAAATTTAATGAATATTAATGTCCAAAAATTTAATGCATATTTTTTATTATCAGATTAATACAACTAATATATCTAATAAATACAAATAAATTTTATAAATATTTTTTTATTCTAATAAAATTTAAATTGAAAAGAAAAAAATATAATGTTTTTTACTCAGATAAAATACTTTGGTCAAAACTCCAAATTGGTCCCTTATGTTTGCACGAAGTTTCATATTGGTCCTTTATGTTTCAAAAAATTTAAATTGGTCCTTTATGTTTGCAAGAAGTTCCAAATTGGTCCTTCTGTCCACTTTCGTCAATTTCTTAAGTCACCTGCTGACGTGGCATTCCGAGGTGGACACATAATCTCTCCTACGTGTATTAGATAGCTGACAGGCCTTAGATACACTAAAAACACTCAAACGACGTCGTTTAAGCCAAAAATAAAATCATGCCGAGAGGACCAATATGAAACTTTAATGAAACATAAATGACTAATATAAAACTTCAATGAAACATAAAGGACCAATATAGAACTTCAATGAAACATAAATGATCAATATAGAACTTCAATGAAACATAAAGGACCAATATAGAACTTCAATGAAACCTGAAGGACAAATATAAAACTTTTGAGAAACATAAAGGACTAATATAGAACTTTTGAAAGATAAAGGACCAATTTAAAACTTGTGTGAAACATAGAGGACCAAAATGAACATTTGACCAAATACTTTTATCTATTAAAAGATGAAATAACTTTAAATGAAAATTATATTAAAAATAAAATATAAAACATATTATAAATTATTTTCTCTTGTTCTTCAATTTTTTTTAATTAATTTATTTACGTTTTTTAAAAAATGATGAATAAAAACAAAATATAGGAGAATAAAGGAGAATGAGAGAATTCTTCTATTAATTTATTTTTTTAATGGGTTAAAGAAAAAGAAAAAGCAATAAGATACTAAAAATTTTTGGAGGTCATCTTCAATCATAGCAGCAACAATAAGATGTGAAGATAGGCTGAATAAGAGAGTAGTAATGGTGAAGATCAGGAACTTGACTCTACATTGTGATTTTCTTTCGCCTTCTGCTACTCCAATATTTTCGCCAATCTTCTGCTACTACAAGATGTGAAGTGGTTTTCATTAACTTTTTGTTCACCACTTATCATACACATCTGAACAATAAGATACTAAAAATTTTTGGAGGAGAAATCAAAAAATGTAACAAAAAAGAAGACAAATATACAAAGAGATTATCAAATATATATATATATATACAAAGAGATAAAATGAAAAACTCAAATTTTTTCGCAGATCTTCTGCTCCTGCAAGATGTGAAGTGGTTTTCATTAACTTTTTCTTCACCACCTATCATACACATCATAACAATAAGATACTAAAAATTTTTGGAGGAGAAATATAAAAAATGGAACAAAAAAGAAGACAAATATACAAAGAGATTATCAAAAAATATATATATACAAAGAGATAAAATGAAAACAAACCTTATTGTGTTCACAAATCTAATGAAGAGAAAGCAAGAGTTAAATGTCAAATAAATCAAATATGAGTCTATGAGTTTTGAGGTGAAGGAATGCAAGAAAAGGATGAAGCTAAGGAAGAAGGAAGAGAAGCAACAACTAAGAGAGAGAGACAAAAGGAGAAGTGTGAGAATTGAAGGAATGTAGAAAGAAGGATAAAGTTGGAGAAGGAAGAGGGAGATTCCAATGCCAACAAAGTATTCTACTTTTTTAACAAGAGAGAGAGATAAATGAAAAGAAAATTGACATTTGAAAAATTTCCCCTCTCTCTCTCATTGTTAAACCGTGAGTGGGATGGAGAAGATGAATGAAAAATAGGAATATGGAAAATATGTAAAGAGATGATGTTGATAGAAGGGTGGACATTGGAAATGTAAATAAATTAATTAATTAAGCAAGGAAAATTTTATTATTTTAAATTTGACAAGAGTGTAGTTAGGTGGAAGATATTGATTTGTTCTTAACTAAGTATCTAATTTTATTTTATTTATATATATTTTTTTCAATTTATAAAAAATAAGCACATATTTATTTTTTAAAGCAAAGTTCGTTATATTAATTATTAATTAAGAACTTAAGTCACACAAAATTTTTTATATAAATCAAATAAAAGTTATGAAATAGTTAAATATTATAAACAAAATTAATTCCAAAATTAATAAAATATAAGCCATAACATTTCAGCACATATAAATAAAAATACTAATATTTAATTTAGTAATTTAAAATTTATACATCATTCTCATTCTTCTTCTTCTTCTTCTTCCTCTTCCTCCCCCTCTACGTCAATTATATTTTTATTTAAGTTAGATAAATCTGGTCTATATACTGGAGGAGTAGTTCCTTGCCTACTAAACATTTCAAACATTTGACTTTGAAATGCGTGAAATTGATTTCGAAGAGAATTAAGTTCAGCTTTGGTTTCTTCATTCTCTTTTTTATAATTAGCCTCCATAGCATTATAATCTAATTTTAATTTTTTGACTAATCTCCTCTACCATAGAAGAGTGAGTCCATGGCCTAGGATTGTCTCCTTCAATTGCATATCCTGATGATGAACTTCCAACAATTTTATGACCCTTTGTCCCTAAGCCATATACTTAATCCCTTTTTTTCCTCCGACTTTTTGCATCCATAAATCAAGGTCCGAAGGATTTTCCGAAGAGCTCTCCCCAGCTTCCGAACAATGAGTACTCTAAAGACTTTGAAATTGAGCCTATAAAAAAGATAAAACGATATTATAGTTGCAATTATTAATAAACAAAAAAAAATTGCACTTGCATAAATTGCTTCAGATTTCTTATCCACCCATTGTCCATTTTGTTATGTAACTTGAGAAATAACTCTCACGGATTAGGTTCTCGACCTAACTCTTTTGCCTTTTATGCAAGACAATATAAAACTAATTAGACATATATTTAAAAAATAAAAAAAATCCTAAAAGAATAATAAATAAAAGTACCATTTTTTTAATGCTCTATTGCTGGAATAGGTCCTCCACAGTGGAGAGATGAACCAAACTCAGAATTTGAAGCTCTATTTTGTTTAGCTTTTGTACTGCGTTCTTTAAACTCAGGTAATGATCTTCTATAAGCTAATTGTTGGTAGTTTGATTCACCCATCCATGGTGGGATTTCAATTTTTTTATTATTAAATACATGCCATACCATGTCCTTCAAACGTTGTTGGGTACGATTGACAAAATTTTCATAAATTTGGTTGTGGTGGTGTTCCACCCAAAAAAAATGATTTCTCTAGAATAATAATAAAATTATTAAAGAATGAATATAGAAAAAAATCGAATAAGCATTTAGATATAAAAATAAAACAATGTATTTGGAATTCTTTCCATAAAAAAAAATGTACTTGGAATTCTGTCCACCATAAATCTTGTACTTCTGGTGGTACATCAGTCCAGCAATTGTAGGGTACTCTGAAGTTGCTTTTTATAATTTTTAAGATAGTCATTGTAACTTTTTTAAAATCTGTAAATCTGTTAGTAAATAAATTAAATAAGTATACAATTCTATATAATATTAAATACGTTTTGCCTTGAGGTTGAATCAAAAGTTTACTTAATGTTGACTGATTCCCTTGAACAGATGATTGGGAAGGGGCTGGTGATTGAGAAAGGGTTGGTGATTGAGAAGGGGTTGGTGACCTAACTTGGTCGGGTGCTTGAGTGGGTGATGTTGGGTCATTAGTTGTTGAAATAACATTTCTTGATGGTTGAAATTGATTAATATTTCCAAATTGTGAGGAATTTATATACTGTTGAGATAGAAAGGGATTCATAAATTGATTTTGATTTGCATTTTGAGTTGAATGCATCCATTGAGCGGGTTGAGGAAACATGGACGATGAGCCTTGTTGAGGGAACATTGAAGAGCCTGGTTGGGAGAACATTGACAATCCGGGTTGTGGGAATGTGGACAACTCAGGTTGAGGGACTTGCCAAACTGGAGGTTGGTCCTCCCGAACCTTTTTTTTTTCAATTTCTACTGCGACCTCTAGATGATGAAGTTCCACGTGCTGGTTGTTCTTCTCTATACATCTAATATATATATATGTGTGTGTGTGTGTGTGTGTGAGAGAGAGAGAGAGAGAGAGAGAGTTAGATGAAGACTTAATAGCAAATAATATAAAAATAGAAAGAGTTTTGAGATAAAATACACATGATATATATAGTATATTACCTTGAGATATATGTGAGAAGATCGAAAGTAACAAGCTTGGAAAGAAAAAATTGAGAGAATTGAGTTGAGAATAATTTGAGACTTGTTGAAGAATGAAGAGAATGGATAGAATGAATACAATGATGCTATAAATAAGGGATGAAGAGAAGTCAGATTTGTATTCCACTTTTTACGAAAAAAAAGAGAATGAGTTGATTTGAAATGTGAGAAATGAGTTGTCATGTCAATAACTTTGAAAAATTTTACATACATAATATGTAGGCTAAAGTACTATTTTGGTCCTCAATGTTTGCATAAAATTTAACGTTGGTCCTCAATGTTTTAAAAGTTTAATGTTGGTCCTCAAAGTTTTATTTTTTGGTCAATTTTGGTCCTCGAGCGTAACACCATTAACTTTTTGCCGTTAAATGATGACGTGGCATGCTTATGTGGCACACCCTCTCTTCTACGTGTCATATTTTAATGACGTGGCATGATACATCATTGCCACGTCACCCCACATTGCCACATCATCATCTTCTCTCCTTTATCATGATCATTATTATCATCATCTGGGGTGATGTGGCAGTGATGTGTCATGCCACATCATTAAAATATGACACGTAGAAGAGAGGGTGTGCCACATAAGCATGTCACATCATCATTTAATGGCAAAAAATTAACGGTGTTACGCTCGAAGACCAAAATCGACCAAAAAATAAAACTTTGAGGACCAACATTAATCTTTTGAAACATTGAGGACCAACATTAAACTTCATGCAAACATTGAGGACCAAAATGATACTTTAGCCTAATATGTATGTACATCAATCAATTATTTTGAGGGACTTTTCTAGGGTGTAAACTGCTTAGGATGCAAACTCATACTTTTCTAGGGTGCACACTCATACAAACGCCTACATGGCGCGTTTGTATTGATCCTGTTGGGGCAGCAACCTGAAAATAAGAATAAACACAAAACTTTGGGAAATATAAAATTGTTAGAGAAATTATAAAATGTGTGGTACCAGACTGAGGCACGGGTATCTCGTTATCTTTAAGGTAATTCACGCCTCCCACGGGTTGATTTTGCTATATCACCCGGTGCAGGGGTACTCAGACGCGTTACCTCCAGGATACAACAGCCCAGTACTCGCCTGTATGTCTACAACCTCTGCACGTAGGAGGTAGACAGGACTCTGTCTCCCACACCTTTCTCTACCCAAATAATACATATATTTTTTAGAACAAAAACTCTCTGCACGCCTCATGCTCATGTTCTTCACCTCTTAGTGGTGTGTCTATAACCAACACACATATATATATAATAATGTCTTCTATCCGTTGGCAACATATTAAAATTTCATTAAGTAGATTAAATGAATTTCAATACAAAACCAAACGCTTAGTTACCAACGTTTATATATATTTAATTTTATATATTGAAACGGAATTTCAATTACTGAAAACGTTCAAGATTTTTCAGTTTCATTGTGTTTATTATAATAATATCCAACAGATCCAGTTGCAACACATTTTGAACTAGATACTTATATGATAAGTAGTATAACTTTGAAAAGAGAAATTCTCTCTAGCTTTTTTAGTTTTTTTAATATTTATTTTTTAATATATCAATGTATAATGGAAAAAGACAAAATTAAATACATAGGATGAGCTTGAAAGTACAGATGCAGATGGTGGCTTGTGAAGGTGAACTTGCTTTATCAATGTTAAGTTACAACCTTAGCTAGGGGCTCACGTGATCATATCATACTAGGGGCTTTAGCTAATAGATAGATTTTATGAAAAGGCATATCAATCTTATCAAAGAATACTGCCTCCAATCTTACTAGACGAAGGAAAGTCAGTAGTGAGTCTAGGATATGGCCAAATGAAATGGAAGTTATAATATGGTCTGCATGCATCTTTTAATTATTTTTTTTAAAATTTAGTATAATATATATGTATATATATATGTATATATATGTATACATATATGTATACATATATACATATATGTATACATATATATATATATATATATATATATATATATATAATAATATGGTCATGGCACCAACCTTTTATTTCTTTTTTTAAAATTTAGTATAAAAAATATTATTAATTATTATTAGGGTTTATCTAACAAATGAGTTATATATTTGTTTACACAATAATTAATTATATAAATTAGAGAGAATTATTAATTTAATCTTAATAAGATACGAATTGTTCTAATTTAATCCTTAAAAGAAGTCACATGTTGGAATATTTTTAAATTGAAGAGTCATGTATTTATGTTTATTTATTTGAAGAGTTGTATTATTAATTAATTAATTAATTAATTTATATGAAAATGTGTGTAGGGAGTTACAAATTTAAAAGACAAGACTCTTCATTTAAATTAATAGTTGTGACTCTTAATTGAAGAGATATTATACCAAAAGGTGTCTCTTCAAAGGCATCACTTCATGGTCTATATAAACCCCTCACCATTTCATAATTCAAAACATCAAATTCATTACCTTTGTCTTTGAGTGCACACAAAGATAAAGACAAACTATCACTTTGTAAATACTATTGTTGTCTTGGCTTGAGTATTGGAAGTGATATCCATACTCAAGGGTCTTCATTGTATCCTAAAGGAAATTTGCCGGTCTACCCAACTAGCACCCTATATAAGATAGGAAGAAGTGGGGGCAAATTAAGCCTAAAGGAAAGTGTTGTCCACGCCTTAAAGACATTGTGCATCACTTTCTTTTCTTCTTATTCTTCATTTCTTAGTTTCTTCTTCAAAGAGTCAATCCCTCCAACAATCTTTAGGCTAATTTTTTGCAAGTAAAAATGGCTTCTTTGAAGGAGTTGACTACAAATTTGGTGAAGTTGTAAAGATTTGAAGGAGGCAATTTTCTAAGATGGCAAAGGTACATGCAAGAGGATGCAACAAGTAAGAAATTTCTTGTTACCCGCTTTAATAATTATAATATGATTGATAAAAGGTTTATCATGAAGACGGTTATTTTACAAAGATTAACTTCAAATTTATCAGAAATTTTCAATGCGATCGAATCATGAAACATATTGAATTTTTTTGGATGATAGACGTGTTATTGAATTTTTCCGAATTTCCATTACGAGATCCACTATTTCATATATATATAAAAATCAATTTCGGTCATTTGGTATGTCACGACCCCAATTACAGGGATCCGTGACCGGCACGGGGATAGAATTTAGCCTCTAAACCCGTAAGCCTTACCTATAATCATAAATTATCTACCCTTATACACAATCATCATACAATATTACAGGGATCCGTGACCGGCACGGGGATAGAATTTAGCCTCTAAACCCGTAAGCCTTACCTATAATCATAAATTATCTACCCTTATACACAATCATCATACAATATTCACATAGTGTATATAGTGGCCACACCATCATTGGTGGCCTAGATAACCTGCAATCCACGGCGCTCAATGCCGCTTCAGCCCATTTCACGTATATATATATACATCCATACACTCAAAACATTCACACATAAGTATATATATACGTAGTGATCAAACCCCAAAGGAATGATCTATCCTATTCACACACAGTATATATATAACCTGTCATAATCACACCTGTACACTCACACTCACAGTTAATTATACATAGTGATTACACGTCTCAGTACGTGTAATCTATCCTATTCACATGCAGATATTTATATTTTTCATCCAACATATACCAATTCACACGTATATATATAGCATACACATATTGATCACACACCATAATGTGTGATCTATCCTATTCACATACGCAGATATATATATATATATATATATATATATATATATATATATATATATATATATAAGTATATCAAGACTCTCCCAACACCCAGAATCCTATCAGTAAGCACATGTGAAGCCGGCAAGTCTAGATATAGCATAATTCAAAAGCTGCAAATATTTACATCGCATTTACAACTTTAGAATATATACAACTCAAAATAATGAAGGCTAAATAATCAAAAGATGTCCACCCACGCGAACAAATGCCGTGCAAGTGGATAGATGTTCGTATCACTGTCCGGACGTCGAAGCCTGCCCGATTCCTGTATCTGTAACATTTAAACAGAGGGTGTGAGTCCAACAGACTCAGTGAGAAGCTTCCCATCCTCGGCGTAGCGGCGGGTACCACTGCAGCTGGGGAAAGGGAACCACTCACAACCACATGCGCACGAAATACCAGTTTGTCAGATGTTATATAATGATCAGGCAACATTAATATAACGTTACGTCACAGATAAACCTAGGAATCATGCTTCTCAAACATGCTACTCATAAGCAACCAATAACATGAAACATTTCATATTAAAAACAATAAATCATACAATCGACCCTAGTGCCACGCTAGGGCAATAGCCTCAACGGCAAATCCTTTAAATGCTATGCACCACCCTAGTGCCAGGCTAGGGCAATAGCCACGACGGGCAACCATGAAGATGTAATGCACCACCCTAGTGCCAAGCTAGGGCAATAGCCACAACGGGCAACCATGAATATGTAATGCACCACCCTAGTGACAAGCTAGGGCAATAGCCACAACGGGCAAACATGAATATGTAATGCGCCACCCTAGTGCCAAGCTAGGGCAATAGCCACAACGGGCAACCATGAATATGTAATGCACCACCCTAGTGCCAGGCTAGGGCCATAGCCACAACGGGCAAATGTCTGACGTCATATTTCACTCTCTTACTTTCAGTGGGGTTTGCAACACGGACTACCCATTTCTATTCTAAAGTGTCTTTACCTCAGCAGTGTGAACTCCACTAAGAATTTCTAATCAATTATGAGATTTTCTACTCTTTGCTTAGTACCCAACCCTTGATTAGATGATAACCTAGCTCTAAGGTATTTCCTAAGTTCATTTACCACAAATCACGTCGACGTGTGTAAATAAGTCAGTTTCATTTCCTTAGTGGGTTTCTAATTATTAGGACAAACAAAAAATTGAACGAAATCAATATCCTACCCCTTTTTACTTGTACTGTTTGGCGTATCTCATGCCATAACATGGATACCCTCCAGTACCACTTCAACTTTAATCAATCACATATATACAAATATTTTCACAAATAACAGTTTAGGAACAACAATAGCATGTTATTTCCTAACAATTCTTACCAACAAGCAAGTAAGCAAACCACGTATTCACATCCTCATTCAACCCTGTAGGGCAAGGATGGGAAACCCCTCACCTGAACGGCTTCCTGTTTCTGGTCCTGGAGTCACCCCTGCTCCAGACGATTCGTGGTTACCTAACAAACATATTTACATTATTATTGTCTTAATTATATGCAAATCATATGCACATGCTATGCTCATGCCTTATAGGTACATTAAACTTTGCCAAGAACCAAGTCCTTGGTCTTAACCTTCTTCCTCTCTCTTAATACTCATTTTCACCTACAAGTGTTCGTATGTGACTTTTCACAACCAACCTTTCAACTCATATCCACATACAACACATGTGGCCGGATATTCTTAAAAATTGATAATTCACCTAATAAAAGCATTTCACTATTTAAATCAATCCCGAGCATCCACCACGGTCTAATCTAAATTCCTACTCACATCTTAACTCCATATTCTAGATTGGATTGAGAGGTGTCTCTTTTATTACTGAATTAGTTTCGGTTGAGACGGAATTACTCGGCTTCAATCCCTCGTATATTCCAACAATTCCTACTATTATATAACACCAATCCAACACACCAATCAATCCCAAATCAATTTATACTACACTTTAATCCTCTTTAAAATTCCATTGTCCTATGGTTTCCAAATTGAATGACTTCTATCATCAATTTTCCAACACCTACGCTTCCAAATACCTCTAAACAACCCAATAGCTTCAAATTAGGACCCAAAGTAATTTATTCATACCAATTAGGAATTTTCCAAAAATCCCTAAAATAGATAAATTTGGGGTTTGAGAGATTCGGGACTTTTTACCTCGATTCAATCGGATAGGATGATGGAATGGGGTAGAAAAACTCCCGGTCACCTTCCCCGGCTTCGAAACGGCGGATTCCGGCGAAGATTCCGGCGAAAACGCAATTTCCGTCGTTATTCCCCTCTCTCCACCGTGAACCGCGCCGGGCCACCTTCCTCCGGCGTCCAGCGTCGCCGTCGACGGTCCCTGAACGGCGAACGGCAGCGTCGCACGCCCAGCTTCCTCCTCGCTCTCACGTTCGCGTCCCTTTTCTCGCTGGAGTCCTTAGCGTCGTGGTCCTCAATTTGTTTCAAAGTCTCGGCTTCTCTCTCTCTGCAAAAGAAATTTGGGGACCAAGTTTAATTATTAGGGGGGTCACGTGTGTGACCCCCTTCCAGCCACATACATGTATTTATTTATTTTTTTATTTACTTTCTTTAAAAAAAAGCTGCATGCATATATATTTATATATATATATAATATATTATTTATTGTTAGAATCAACTTTGGGGTTAATAAACTTACACCCAATATTTCCCGTTAGGTCCTAATTTTGGTCCAAATAAAATTTCATTTATTTTAAATTTTTCTCCTTTTCCTTCCAAATTAAAATAAAAAATCAAATTAGGACCTTAACGTTGATTGAAAAATTTCCGAGTATTACAATCTTTCCCCCTTAAGAAATTCGGTCCCCGAATTTCAACCACACACTAACCTTAGTTTTCAAATAGATGAGGATATGTCCTGCGCATATCAGCCTCAACTTCCCACGTTGCTTCCTCGACCGAATGGTTTCGCCACAGGACTTTCACCAATGGTATTTCTTTCGATCTCAACTTCTTCAATTCACGATCCAAGATTTCCACCGGTATCTCCTCATACGTCAAATCTTCGGTTAGTTGTATCTCTTGGGGTTGGATTACATGAAAAGGATCTGGCAAGTACTTGCGAAGCATTGATACATGAACACCGGATGAACTCCTTCTAGTTCCGCCGGCAACTGAAGACGGTAGGCAACATTTCCCACACGTTCAAGTATCTCAAACGGTCCGATATATCTTGGACTTAGCTTGCCTTTCTTGCCAAACCTCATCGCGCCTCTCATTGGTGAAACTTTTAAAAAGACTTGCTCACCCACAGCGAATTCTAACTCTCTCCTCCGATTGTCGGCATATGACTTCTGTCTACTCTGAGCCGTCACAAGCTTTCCTCTAATCACCTTTACCTTGTCCAACGCTTCTTGAACAAGTTCTGGACCAACTAACTTGGCCTCTCCGACCTCGAACCAACCAATTTGGGGATCTGTACATATGACCGTATAAAACTCGAAAGGTGCCAATGGTATACTCAGTTGACAACTATTTTTGTATGCAAACCCAGCCGGAGGTAATTACCTTTCCCAATTTCCGTCGGAATCCATAATACACGCCCGAAGCATGTTTTCAAGAACCTGAGTGGTTCTTTCCGACTCCTAATATGTCTGTGGGTGAAAAGCATTACTCAATCAACTCTAGTCCCCAACACTTTCTGCATAGACTTCCAAAACTTGGAAGTGAACTGTGGCCCTCTATCAGATACTATGGATACTGGCACCTCGTGCAATATAACGATTTCTGATAGATAAAGTTGCTCTTATTGACTCACTCCGCAAGTGGTCTTAACTGGCAAAAAGTGCACGGACTTAGTCATACGGTCCACTTATCACCCAAAACAAATCAAATGAACGTTGTGATCTTGGTAACTCTGTTACCAAAATCCATTGTCACCCTTTTCCATTTACTCTTTGATACTCCTAACTGTTGTAACCTTCCAGCGGTTTCTGGTGTTCAGCCTCGACTTGCTGACACATTAAACGCCTGGCTGCATAGTTTGCAACATCCTTACTCATGACACTCTACCAATATAACTATTTCAATAATTATCCATATTATTGATTCCTAGATGAATGTTATAAACGGTTCGGTGTGTTTCCGCAAGAATTCTTGCTTCCTAGTTATCAACTATAGGAACACACCACCGTCTCTCCAACCGAAGTACTCCAATTTTACCAATACAGGGGTCGGATATCATCCCTTTTTTTTCCCCCCGTTAGTTACTGTATCTTGATTTGTTAGAGGTCGGTACCTTTATTCTGTCCAGGCTTCACCATTTCCATGAACAAGGACTTAGCTTGCATATGGCTAGAAACAGTTGGAATTCAAACTTCGAATTGAGTTCCAGACTGTTCTTGACCACAACGGTGAGTATGATGCAATTAGTTCTCCGAGGAGTTAGCAGTTGCATTTTCTAATGAGGTTCACCTTAACTCAGTCTGCCCGCCAAACTAGCTACGTCCGTAGAGGCTCCTTATATTCGTCTTGGAACGCGCCTGGATATTAGCGGTTTGTGTGGCACACTAGGTTCTATTTCCATAAACTCTAACTCCCACCATCGGAGTCCTTGTACCTACATATCGTCTACTTCCACGCAATTACCCTTCTGTTGGTATTTCCCCCCGACAATTTCTTTGTAAACGACTTCTCCAGAAAAGTCCGTTTACATCTCACCACTCCCTCTACACTTCATCTATACTTACCTCTTACACGTCATACACCCTACATAGGTGTTTACACTTTACCATCAGTGTACCCAACCCTTTCGAGGTTGTTACACTTACTTTCAACTCGATTTATCCTACTCGTGTCCTAACGACGCTTAATGTCATGATACTAGCCCCGTTACATATCCCACTTACCGTTCCTTGATTTATGACCCGTGTTTCACTCTTCCTTTCTGGGCTTCTACACTCACCCTTAGTGGTTTTCATAACCACTTTAGGTTACTCCCTGCCGACATCCCATGTTCGACTCACTTAGGCTCTTCTATGGCTACTACTTGTAGCCATTTTTATGTATAATGGAAACTCATCAGTCTCCCATCATACTCATAACCCTACCTCATGCTCAGTTCGGTCTTCACATCCGGAGACCTCACTTAACACGACTATGACTGTGGATTTATACCATCCTCAGTTTAGTCCACTTAGGGTTGCATGCCCTATGTTAACTCCACTCATTTTTGGGTTGCTGTTGGCCTTTACACCAACTTGGCCCTCTCGGACTCCTCAACTCATTTAGACCTTGTATTCCTACTTGGAATACTTGATCTCGTTAACTTCAGCATGAACCTTTTCGGACATGCTCTACTCCTCTTGACTAAACAGGATCCGCTCCCATGTTTAGACTCTTTCTTTTCTTACATTGTGGCGTATGTTCACGAACACACACCGCCTCTTGTAATTGTGTTGCCCATTGGGTTCCAATTGCCCCCAATGGTAACAAACTTTGTTTTATCATTCTGGCTTGCATTCCCTCGATGCTCACCCGACTCCGTTCCCGTATTCTCTCTTTTGTTTTCCCTTTCATACCTACGTGGTGCCCTTTTCTTTGAGTATTTTCAAATACTCACTACTAACCAAATTATAACCCTCGATTAACCGTCCTTATGGTTAACTTTCCTGGTATGGCAATCACAGAGCCATTTGTACATTTGGTTCGTTTACTCAGTCTCCACCCATACACGGGCTTCAGACTAACAGGTTTACGGTTCACCAACCTGTGGGACAAGCTCACCTAGCTATGTCCACTACAATTTGTGTACTATACCTACACTTACTGTAATAGTCGGTTTTCCCACTCCTACCTAACTCTTATCTTATGGGGTTCTAACTCCTATAGATTTCCGCTCTTCTATTTCTCTTATGAAACTTCTTACTCCGTCTACCTTTTTTTTTCTTTCATCCGAGAGCTATTTATTGCAATAGCACTCATTTTCTTCAATGTTGGACTGTACCCGAAAGGATACGCCCATTTCCACTTCTTTACTTTCTTCGGTTTAACTCCTTCGGGTCCATAATCGCTCTATGGTCCCTTAATGGTAACCCTTAGGTTTACCCGAACATTTTTTTTTTTTTTGCACTGTTTAGTGATTTTCGATGTTTGCTTAACTTTAATCACTTCAAGTGAGTGATTTTCTTCTGCTTCAACCATCCTTATACAGTTTACCTGTAAAAGGACTCTTGCTTGATAGAGTATTGATCACATGAGTTAAATTTCTTAGGCACCTAGCAAGTTTCAAAAATATATTCAAGTTTATTTCTTAGAAAAACAATGCCTAAGATTTTCGTAATTGATTTGGGTTTAACCGATTGGAATGACACACTTTTAAAATGAGCCTTCAGGAAAATTTTGCCTTCCAACGGTTATTCCTAATATTTTCAAGAAAAATTTAAGGGTCTTTCAGAATCTCATATCCGGAAAGACCGAAAAGATTTTAAAAAAAAACTTTCATGTGAGCAATATCCTATCGTTTATGCTCTTCTTTAAACAACACAAAAGAGTTTGGTTGGGCTAACTCCCTTCCTTTCCCCCTCGTTTGCTTAAGAAGCTAGCAGTTCATGGATCAAGCGCAGGGTTGGACTAGGCTCCTTCCCTGTGCTTTACCATTTACTCTTCCTCCTACTCGGCGTACGGTCACGCTCTACGCGTTCACATATGCCCTTATTTCTTAATATCTATTTCTACGGCATAAGGTTCGGCCACTTTGCCCTCCCATATACCACTTTTCCTGAGTGTTCTAGTCCGTAGACTTTCACTTCTTTTCTGTGGCATTCACCACCTCATTTCTGTTTACATTTTAGGAAGGACAACTCACTTCCTTTAGCCATAGTCTACCGCACAGTTGTGACCCAGTTACGTGGTCATCTTACTGTCGACCTAATACCCCATAACCCTGTTTATTCTTATCTGCAACTTTTCAATTTCAATCGCCCCATGGGCTTACTATCCTTTGTACACGTCAAGTGTGCCTTTTCTTTTACTTTACAAACCACTTCTGGCTGAAAGTACCATTTACCGTATATCACTATTCTGATTCACGATTGGTCACATGGTTCTGCCTTTGCTCCTTCCCATGTTTCCAATTACGCATCATTCACATAGGGTGCATGGTTCTCCCGTGTCCTTCCCATGCCCCGTACTTACGTTTCTATTCTATTGGCATTCCATACTATATCAAAATCCTTTGCGTCTATACTATAGCACACAATGCATCGTTAATTACATACTGTAGTGCATTCCTGCCTACAATTCAACTGGATGCATATGTGTCTAGGTAGCATCCTCTATGGATGTCACCTTTCCATACTGTGGCGTTCTAAGGTTTCCGGGGTCACTCCCACCCCACCTTACGCCTTAGTGCTCCTTGGCACTTATGTACTGTTACAGGTTACGTGCTCTACATAGAATTTCACATACCAATTCTACGCCCGAGCGATGACACGAAAAAAATTCATGACTCAACATCCTGGGTACTCCCACAAGTGCCTTTTTACTCCCACGTTGTGCCCGGGTACACAAAGAAGGGTAAACCGACACCCGCTTATACCAATGGCTTCACATGACTTAAAGATAAACCAGGCTCTGATACCAACTTTGTCACGACCCCAATTACAGGGATCCGTGACCGGCACGGGGATAGAATTTAGCCTCTAAACCCGTAAGCCTTACCTATAATCATAAATTATCTACCCTTATACACAATCATCATACAATATTACAGGGATCCGTGATCGGCACGGGGATAGAATTTAGCCTCTAAACCCGTAAGCCTTACCTATAATCATAAATTATCTACCCTTATACACAATCATCATACAATATTCACATAGTGTATATAGTGGCCACACCATCATTGGTGGCCTAGATAAACCTGCAATCCACGGCGCTCAATGCCGCTTCAGCCCATTTCACGTATATATATATACATCCATACACTCAAAACATTCACACATAAGTATATATATACGTAGTGATCAAACCCCAAAGGAATGATCTATCCTATTCACACACAGTATATATATAACCTGTCATAATCACACCTGTACACTCACACTCACAGTTAATTATACATAGTGATTACACGTCTCAGTACGTGTAATCTATCCTATTCACATGCAGATATTTATATTTTTCATCCAACATATACCAATTCACACGTATATATAGCATACACATATTGATCACACACCATAATGTGTGATCTATCCTATTCACATACGCAGATATATATATATATATATATATATATATATATATATATATATATATATATATAAGTATATCAAGACTCTACCAACACCCAGAATCCTATCAGTAAGCACATGTGAAGCCGACATGTCTAGATATAGCATAATTCAAAAGCTGCAAATATTTACATCGCATTTACAACTTTAAAATATATACAACTCAAAATAATGAAGGCTAAATAATCAAAAGATGTCCACCCACGCGAACAAATGCGGTGCAAGTGGATAGATGTCCGTATCACTGTCCGGACGTCGAAGCTTGCCCGATTCCTGTATCTGTAACATTTAAACAGAGGGTGTGAGTCCAACAGACTCAGTGAGAAGCTTCTCATCCTCGGCGTAGCGGCGGGTACCACTGCAGCTGGGGAAAGGGAACCACTCACAACCACATGCGCACGAAATACCAGTTTGTCAGATGTTATATAATGATCAGGCAACATTAATATAACGTTACGTCACAGATAAACCTAGGAATCATGCTTCTCAAACATGCTACTCATAAGCAACCAATAACATGAAACATTTCATATTAAAAACTATAAATCATACAATCGACCCTAGTGCCACGCTAGGGCAATAGCCTCAACGGCAAATCCTTTAAATGCTATGCACCACCTTAGTGCCAGGCTAGGGCAATAGCCACGACGGGCAACCATGAAGATGTAATGCACCACCCTAGTGCCAAGCTAAGGCAATAGCCACAACGGGCAAACATGAATATGTAATGCGCCACCCTAGTGCCAAGCTAGGGCAATAGCCACAACGGGCAACCATGAATATGTAATGCACCACCCTAGTGCCAGGCTAGGGCCATAGCCACAACGGGCAAATGTCTGACGTCATATTTCACTCTCTTACTTTCAGTGGGGTTTGCAACACGGACTACCCATTTCTATTCTAAAGTGTCTTTACCTCAGCAGTGTGAACTCCACTAAGAATTTCTAATCAATTATGAGATTTTCTACTCTTTGCTTAGTACCCAACCCTTGATTAGATGATAACCTAGCTCTAAGGTATTTCCTAAGTTCATTTACCACAAATCACGTCGACGTGTGTAAATAAGTCAGTTTCATTTCCTTAGTGGGTTTCTAATTATTAGGACAAACAAAAAATTGAACGAAATCAATATCCTACCCCTTTTTACTTGTACTGTTTGGCGTATCCCATGCCATCACATGGATACCCTCCAGTACCACTTCAACTTTAATCAATCACATATATACAAATATTTTCACAAATAACAGTTTAGGAACAACAATAGCATGTTATTTCCTAACAATTCTTACCAACAAGCAAGTAAGCAAACCACGTATTCACATCCTCATTCAACCCTGTAGGGCAAGGATGGGAAACCCCTCACCTGGACGGCTTCCTGTTTCTGGTCCTGGAGTCACCCCTGCTCCAGACGATTCGTGGTTACCTAACAAACATATTTACATTATTATTGTCTTAATTATATGCAAATCATATGCACATGCTATGCTCATGCCTTATAGGTACATTAAACTTTGCCAAGAACCAAGTCCTTGGTCTTAACCTTCTTCCTCTCTCTTAATACTCATTTTCACCTACAAGTGTTCGTATGTGACTTTTCACAACCAACCTTTCAACTCATATCCACATACAACACATGTGGCCGGATATTCTTAAAAATTGATAATTCACCTAATAAAAGCATTTCACTATTTAAATCAATCCCGAGCATCCACCACGGTCTAATCTAAATTCCTACTCACATCTTAACTCCATATTCTAGATTGGATTGAGAGGTGTCTCTTTTATTACCGAATTAGTTTCCGGTTGAGACGGAATTACTCGGCTTCAATCCCTCGTATATTCCAACAATTCCTACTATTATATAACACCAATCAATCCCAAATCAATTTATACTACACTTTAATCCTCTTTAAAATTCCATTGTCCTATGGTTTCCAAATTGGATGACTTCTATCATCAATTTTCCAACACCTACGCTTCCAAATACCTCTAAACAACCCAATAGCTTCAAATTAGGACCCAAAGTAATTTATTCATACCAATTAGGAATTTTCCAAAAATCCCTAAAATAGATAAATTTGGGGTTTGAGAGATTCGGGACTTTTTACCTCGATTCAATCGGATAGGAGATGGAATGGGGTAGAAAAACTCTCGGTCACCTTCCCCGGCTTCGAAACGGCGGATTCCGGTGAAGATTCCAGCGAAAACGCAATTTCCGTCGTTATTCCCCTCTCTCCACCGTGAACCGCGCCGGGCCACCTTCCTCCGGCGTCCAGCGTCGCCGTCGACGATCCCTGAACGGCGAACGGCAGCGTCGCACGCCCAGCTTCCTCCTCACTCTCACGTTCGCGTCCCTTTTCTCGCTGGAGTCCTTAGCGTCGTGGTCCTCAATTTGTTTCAAAGTCTCGGCTTCTTTCTCTCTCTGCAAAAGAAATTTGGGGACCAAGTTTAATTATGAGGGGGGTCACAAGCCACATACATGTATTTATTTATTTTTTATTTACTTTCTTTAAAAAAAAGCTGCATGCATATATATTTATATATATATATATATATATATATATATATATATATTATTTATTGTTAGAATCAACTTTGGGGTTAATAAACTTACACCCAATATTTCCCGTTAGGTCCTAATTTTGGTCCAAATAAAATTTCATTTATTTTAAATTTTTCTCCTTTTCCTTCCAAATTAAAATAAAAAAATCAAATTAGGACCTTAACGTTGATTGAAAAATTTCCGGGTATTACATGGTATGTACATATATATATTTCCAGTTTTGATTTTATATATGAAGATCTCGTGGGATCTTGGAAAATGATTTCATGCTTTTGATTGTATATATATGCGTGAACCAATGAAATCAAGCGGCAAATGCGTTGATATATTTATATATATAATAAATCAATTTGATTTATGACTTTGTTTATATGTGTAAACTTATATATACATATCAACTTTTCGGCAATTTCAATTTCTTGTACCGTTGTACGTTTGTTTGCCGAAATTCTATTCATAAAAAATGATGGTATATATATATGCATGGTATATACCTGTTTCTACTCTATTTGATTCTAATATAAAATTAGTACCAAATAAAGGTTGTCCTGTGAAACAACATGATTATTCAAAGGTAATTGGATGCTTGATGTACGCTATGACATGTACAAGACCAGATATAGCACATATGCTGTGGGAATGTTAAGTAGATACACAAGCAATCCAAGTCAAAATCACTGGCATGCTGTGGATAGAGTACTAAGGTACTTGAAAGGAACAATTAACTATAGTTTGACCTATAGTGGTAATCCTTCAATTTTGCAAGGATACACAGATGCCAGTTGGATAAGTTAATCAGAGGATCATGCTTCTACAAGTGGATGGGTCTACACTCTTGGTGGGGGTGCTGTTTCTTAGGGATCTAAGAAACATACTTGTATTGCAGATTCAACCACAAACTCTGAGTTTATAGCAATGGTTGTATGTAACAAGGAAGTAGACTGGCTTAGAAACTTGTTACTTGGAATTCCTATATGGCATTGGCTGCATGTAGCAAGGAAGTAGAGTTTATATACCAAGTTGAAGTATCAAAGCAGGTTAGCCTACCACGGGTCCAAAGGGATATGTTAAAGGGTCGGGTTAAATGAATTAACTCGGTGGGTTCAACTCATTTTGACGACTCTAAATTACTAAGAGTCAGATCAAACAAAATTACTCTAAATCTAATAAGTAAAATTTTATTTCACAATATACTATTAATAGAAACAATTTATCTAATCAACTATTAAAACCAATTTAAATCCTTGGGCCAGATGTCCCACCCATTGAGGTGCCTACAATTCAGCGAGAGGATTAGTCACTGTGCTCGACGGTGGATACCCTAGTCTAGACCAAAAAAATTAGGGTTTAGTTAGAAGTTTTGAAGAGAGTGAGGTGAGTGGTTATTAATGG
The DNA here is from genome assembly GCA_014851425.1 of Senna tora. Taxonomy (NCBI): domain Eukaryota; kingdom Viridiplantae; phylum Streptophyta; class Magnoliopsida; order Fabales; family Fabaceae; genus Senna; species Senna tora. The sequence continues at coordinate 15,270,776 of CM026265.1, forward strand.
AGTGGTGCGAAGTGAGATGGGGTAAAATATGTCACGACCCCCGTTTAGAGGACCGTGACCGGCACAGACACAAGGAATACCCCTATGCCTGTAAGCCTTATCACCTAATTGACAGAATATCTATTATTGAAAATACATTCACATGCATTATAATACCATGGCTACACCGAAATGGTGGCCTATCCTAGGCAAGCAAATCCACGGCCAGTACCGCTTCAGGATATAGATATAGGAAAACACACATAATATATAACCTGTGTACTGGCTACACATCCGAAGATGCTGCCTATCATATTCACATGCAACAGATATATGTATATATATATATATATTTTTTGAAAACAAATTTTCCCTGTATCGCAGTAAAATAAATCATGATCTTTAAGGTGTGTGAAACTGACAGTTCTAGATTTAGTAATACAATCTAATTGGGTACGTCTACCCTTTACTTTATGCTACAACGATAAAGTAAATTAAATTACAATTACAATTTATTCACCCACATGAACAAGTTGTGGGTCTTGGAAAGTTTTGCTTGTCCCTCGTTCCACCGAGACTTCTTTCACCTATACTTAACCTGTCTCTGTGTAGTAAAAATGAGGTGTGAGTCTTAACCACGTGACTCAGTGAGGACTCTCTCATTCCCGGCACAAGGCGGGTGCCATAGCGCTGGGATTGGGAGTCATACACAACCACATGCAAAAACAAATGGTTACTGTTAATTAGCATACATTCTTAGTGATCACACAACAACAGATATTTCACCCAACCACTCACATGCATTTAACAGAAATAAGCATGCAGCAGTTTATCCCACGTCATCAATCAACAAGTAAACATGTAACATATAGTGCCAACTTTTACTTACCGGTCTTCTCACGTTCAGCGTGTTTGAATCAAACAAGACGTTGTGGTGACGTAATCCTGTACGTCATCACTACGCTGCACAATCAACAATTATATGCAAACACAGACAATTTGTACATACACACAGATACTTTAGCATACATCTACTTAATTTCCCCCACTCTGGGGTATCTACTAGCCACTACGTGGCTTTTCTACTTCGTACCCGTACACTCGGGTTACTGGCCACCACGTGGCAAATATACTTAACCCATTCACTCGGGTATTGGTCACCTCGTGACAATTCTGTTAATTAAACAATACTTAACTCATTCACTTGGGTACTAGTCACCTCATGACAATTCTATTAATCAAACACAATCAACTTCTATCTATCAAACAACTGATACGTAGCCACCATGTGGCACGTCCTAACCCCTTGCTGCGGGGCAATAGCTTGAGCCCACTCGTCCATTACCCAACCAGGCCACAATGGCGGGCACGACATGACGTCTCAAAGCCTGGCCACTGATACACCCTGGACCATCTCAATAGGATGATTTCTCTTCTGCAAGATCAGGCTCACGGTTCACCCGTAGGTTCCTCCCGTGTCTCCTTATCTTGGTCTCACATATTAATAGGATTCTTTGTATTTTCCCGAAGGATCAACAATTTCTCTCCTTATTAATATGTACAAGTATCCTCAACAGGATATAACTCATATACACGTCCAGATGCACTCTTTGAGCCTCAAGCTATTGTCATAGCAATATAAAACCTTTCTGACCTTATTGCCAGGATAGGGCAATGACCATCGTCATGGTGATTATAAAAACTGAGGTCTCAAGTGTCATCTGACATTGTTCTAGTCGATGTCTCACATCGCTAGCATAACCAGATCCGAAACCCACCAATAACTCCCTTTGCATGATTTTAATTTAAGTCACCGTCGTGACGAGTTTTCAAAATAAAGTTTAGCCCTTCCGTACAAGGACTCTTGCCACCGTCGTGGAATAGATTTAATAAAATACTCATCATGCCTCCGGAGTGTATGAGTTAGATTTGTAACACACCAATCATAGCAAACAATTATACTCTACTCCTATGTCTTCCTATCCAAGCTACTTTCCACAACCTATTTTCTAGTTCTTTCATTCTTTTAGCATTCTATATCTCTAGCTAACACATACCAGACAAGCAGAGAATATACATACTCATGTAATCCACATAAGCATACAGCCCTAGGAGCAGGGATGGAAGAACCCTCACCTTGACCAACCTTCCATGCAATTCTCTCCTGTTACTTTAGTCTCCTCGGAGTTCCTGTTGCACTCTATTGCGTGTCGTTGTTCCTATAAGAACAACATTTACTTCATTAAGGTTATTACTTAACTTAACTTGTTATTTATCTCTCCATTACTCTCACCTGTAGTCCATGGTTGCCACAGAGTCAAGCTCTTGGTCTTATTGGACTTCTCTATCCCAACTTATGCGTATCCTTCCTCGGACACTTGACTTACTCGAATATAACACTCTACTTGAGTGTTTCACATACTTGGATTTGAGTATTAGACCTCTATCTAACTTGTATTCACATCTAAGGAAACTTATCTAACTTAATTGGAAGGAATCCTAATTTTAGGAAGGTCTAAACATTTTGATTCAACTTGTGTTCCTACTTGGGTTCTAAGAAATCTAGTTTCTAAACCTCAATATACCTCCAATTTATCCTACTTAAGGTTTCCTAAAGGTTGTGAAGGAATAAGATTGAAATTAACGAAGTTAGACTTAATTTGTTCCGCAAGTTTCCATCCTTGAGAAACAAGAAGGTACCTAAATTAATTCTTGATGCTTGATAGCATATCTAGAATTATTCTAGGGTGTTTAAGATTGAAAAGAAGAGGTTTGGAGCCCTCAACATCACCCTTAAAGTGTATTTGGGCAACCCGAGCAGGGACCCGGCACGTTAATGTCGAGGTTCAACCTTAGTAACCTCGGATCAGCTCTTCACGGGTCTTGTTCAGCTAATATTTCAACTATATAATTTTAATAATATCAATCCAAGCCTAATTACTCAAATCCAAGCTCATTCCTAATTATCAACAATTTTCCCCAACTAAGTGTTCAAGAACACTTTTTAGGTTTCAATCTACCCTCGAAACAACTCAATCGAAGGTGAATCGAAGAAATCCCTAAAAATGGAGAAATTGAGGGTTTCGAATGAAATTGGGGTTACCAACCTTGATTCGATTGGTGGGAGATGTGGAAGATGTTATAACCGAGCTCCGGTGGTTTTTCCCGGCGTCGGCTAGCTCTTCTCCGATGAGTTTCCGACGGTTCCTCCTCCTTCCCCTTCTTCCTCTTCTCTGCTCCTCCCTCTCTCTCTCTACCTTACGTTTTCCTTTCTTTTCTTTCTCTTTTTTCTTCTCTTCTTTTTCTTTCTTTCTTTCTTCTTCAATCCTTTCTTATTTCTAACAACGCACGGCACTTTTTTTATATAATTATAATAATAAATAAATAATTATAATTAAAATAAATAAAATAAATAACTAAATATAATTAAAATAAAATAATTAAATAATTAAATAATAAATAAATATTATTAAAAATAAATTACTTTAAAATTAAATAATTAATAAATAATATGTAGTTTTAATTTAATCTCTTTCCCTATTTAATTCAGGTTTCCAAGTTTTTAGGTCCCGAATTAAATTCAAAAATTATTTTCTACTTCTTTTCTTTCACTTTCTACTTTCTTAAAAACCCCCTTTTAAATATTTAAAATAATCATAATAAAAATAAACTAATTAATAATTAAAAAAATAATAACTAATAATATTTTGATTTAGTTCACACTCCTATTTATTTTGGGTTTCTAATTTCGTAGGTCCTGAATAATTTTCAAAAAAAATATTTTACTCCTTTCTTTCATCTTTTATTTTACTTGAAATTTCGAAGAATTTTGCGATTCCTTTCCGGTTCCCTTAACCCTCATATTTTATTTTTTTTCTATATTCTTTTTAAAGTTTTAATTCCTAGCCCCGAAATCAATCATTCTTAAATCCTCAAAATTTTAAATAAATCACTCTTTAATCCTCAAAATTTTTCGGGGTATTACAAAATAATTCAAACAAACCATTTTTAAGTATTAAAATATTATTTAAATATTTACATTTAAATTTATAAATAATATTTTAAGTATTAAAAAATTATATAATTAATAATATATAAATATTATATAAAATAATATATATTATAATATATTATATAATAAATAGATATATATATATATATATATATATATATATATAGAGAGAGAGAGAGAGAGAGAGAGAGAGAGTAAAACACTGTTTTGGTTCTCCACATATACCTCTTTTGTCAATTTGGTCCCCCACAGATCGGTGTTATCAATTTGGTCCCCCACATATCAAACTATTAGCAATTTGGTCCTTCCGTTAATTAACTTGATGACATGTCAAGTTAAGTTGTGACTTAGCATTTTTTTATCTGACTAGGCATTAATTAATTTAGAGATATTTATTTTTTATTTAAAAAACCTTTTAAATTAAGAAAAAAGTAAAAAAAAAAACTTTGATATACCTCTTTTTAACGCAAAAAAGCATATTTGTGCCCTAGGTATGTCAAAGGTTTTTTTTAAAAAAATTTAAAAGGTTTTTTAAATAAAAAATAAATTACTCTAAATTAATTTATGCCTAGTTAGATAAAAAAAATTGCTGAGTCACAACTTAACTTGACATGTCATCAAGTTAATTAACGAAAGGACCAAATTGCTAACAGTTTGATCTGTGGGGGACCAAATTGACAAAGGAAGCATCTGTGGAGGACCAAAACAGTGTTTTACTATATATATATATATATGTCAGTCTACGGGTCCATCTATTAAATTTTTATATGTCAGCCTTTGCCCTCTTCGAGGGCGAACGGCCTGACATATGTACAGGGCCTTCGCCCTGAGAAGTGGCGAAGGCCCTCAAACAAAAATATTTGTTTGTATTTGTAGCATATGAGGAAATAACTTTAAGTTTATTTTATTTTAAAAATTAATTTTTTTAAAATTATATAAAAATAAAATAGCCCATTTCTTATTGAAAGTCAGTCGGACTATCTTTTATTTTTATATATTTAAAAGCTGTTGTATAACCTACTGCTTTTTGGTAGATAAAATTTAACTTTATGCCACGTCCAGCAAATTCGACTGAAAACCGGTCGAAAATTAAAGAAAGAGAAAAATTATTTATTTCAGTCGCTTTTCAGTCGAATAAGTTAGTAGGAATTCACTAGTTTTGTTGTAGTGGCAGGCACTATTGCCTAAATCGTTGAATTTGTAGTCGGTTCTAACCCAGAATCTACCGGAGCGGCCGGTTGGAGCTTGGAAGGTCCGACAAGAGGCCTTGGATAGTTGAAAGCTGGTGGTTTCGAGATTTACAATCGGTGGCCGAGGCAGAGGAGAGAAGCTATGGATGGCATATATGCACAATGACGCAAGTGGATGAACTGAAACTTGTCATGAGAGTGCTTCAAAGAGAAGAAGAAGGAGGAGGAGGAGGAGTAGATAGGGGAAGAAGAAGCAAACATTGATGGGGAAAATGATGAGTAGGAGTCTTAGGTGGAAAAAGTGAAGTGCAGTCAGATTTTTGGGCCACATAGGATGCCACGTGAGCAAAAAACGTTAAAAATTTGACGGTGTTGGCCAAAAGAGTTACATTGGCAAAAACAAAAAACGAGAGAGGTACAATTAACAGTGAAAAACATTAGAGGTGAAACTGACAGGACCCCCAAACGTTAAGGGCAGGAAAGATACTTTTACCTTAATTGTATATATAAGCCTTGGATAGGGAGCGCAGTGATCATGGCTTTACTATGTGTGGCGATCTGGACCTTGTTGACCCCATAATACCAAACATTTAAAGTAATAAATGACTAGTGTCAAATAAAATAGGTTAAATGATAAGTATCAAATAACATGAAGGTTTGAATGATAATTTTAAAACCGCATAGATACAAACTAATTATATAAAGTTTCATTTATTGAGTAATTTGACTACATTTTGGATGAAAAATAACACAAGGTCGTTAAGTGATAACATAACAAACCACTAGGGATAATTGTCACACTCTTAACCACACGAGGTACATTGACTTTAAGCCAAACTATAGGGTGGTAAAGTGTTATACTGTAATCCACACGAGGGGAAACGATAGTTTATCCTGTTTTTCTTACCAAATTTATATAATTTTTTTAAAATAAAAATATTTATTTTATGCATTTTATTTGTTTAAAAAACTGGCATATATTTTCATTGTTGTTTTCTGTTTTCTCTTCCCAAAAGATATATTCTATTTTTTATACATAATTCAATTGTTCAAAGTTAAAACAATTTTTGGTTATCTATTTTTAAAAAGTTAATACGTTTAGTATAATTTAATAAAAATTATATTTTAAAAATATTTTAAAAAATAAGTTGAAAATAAAAAACATAAAAAAAAACGTTTTTGGCATTATCAAATAATAGTCAATAATATATATTTTTTTTATCTCAAAAAAATTGTTTTGTAGTTTTTTTTTTATGGAAAATTGTTTTGTAGTTTTAAGGAAATAAATTATTATTTTTTTATATTAAAAAATATTATTCCTATAAAAATTTTGAATGCGGAAATAAATTATTGAACTATATAGATATTAATATTTAATTTTAATCAAACTAAAAAACAATAAAAGATTATAATTATTTGAATTATAACAAATATAAACCAAATTTTAACATTAAATAAAAAATATATTTTATAGTATTAAAAACTTCAAAAAAAAAAAAAAAATTAAATCCTAAATTCTAAGGTAAACACCCTTTTCGATTTCTTTCGTGAATCAAATAACATGATTATTTCATCTGAATGAATTTCATTTATTATGTAAATATAATCGTAAACCCTTATAATTCAGTTTTCAGCTTCGGTTTATGCTTTTTGAAGATTGAAGAAATAAAAAGACGAAGAAGGGGTTGAGAGAGGCTAGAAAAGAGAGATATAGGAGCAGGAGAGTCCGAAGTCTCGTAGTTGAGGTGGGGATCGGACCTCTAACTCCGTCGTGGCTCAGGCGTTCGTTTGGCATATCAAGATCGTCGTTCCGCAACCTATGTGAGTTTTTTTGTGCTACGATTTTCAGTTTGATTGTCCTTGTCACTTATATTTTCCGTTGAAATTTATGATTCTCCCAAATTTGTCGTTTATTGCCCCAATTGTTTTGGTTATGCCGTAGAAACATTCAATTTGGACTGACTCTGCCGAATTTCTTCTGGGTGTCCCTGGAAAACACTCTGCTTTCTATTGTAGTTGTTACTAGTGTTAATTTACTTACTTTAGAATTTAGACGTTCATGATCTTCATCTTGATCGAGATTCTGAATGTGTAATGTGTGACATTCCCTGGAATCTGGGCCTTAATTTCATGCATGGGTAATATTTTCGGTTCTTCATAATATTAACCTCTAATTGGGGACTAGGGTGATTGAGAAGAAATCAGGACCATGGATGATTTGGTGGGGGATTCTATCATTTGACTCTCTTACATAAGAATGCCTTTTTTCTTTTCGTCTGATCTTTTTTGTTTCATTGTTATGATCTGATATTTAGAATATATCGCTATAACAGGCAGGAAGAACTTTCTGACCTTCAACACTATTCACAAATTGCGATGCCCATACTGTCTATTTGTAGTGGTTGTAAAGGAAATTCATGGTTTCTTCTTGATAGTCCATAAGAATCTTTTTGTTCTTAGATGTATCCATATGCTTTTAAATTATAAGTCAATAGTTTTTTTTTTATAGAAAAATTATCATTCAATAGTTATGGGCATATGTTTATGGAGTCGAGAATTATTTTTATTGTTGTACCTCTTTACTACCAGATTTTGGCACAACGTTGGTTTGCTTCTATGAGCCAACTTTCCTGTCCTTTGTGGCTTGATAATGGTAATGAAGGGTTTATGTGAGAGGATTGCTTCTGCAAAATGTTCTTCTAAAAGCTCAACAGAAACTTTAGATAATAATCAGGAGCCTGCTTGTTCAAAGGCAGGGTCTATCGACAGTAAGTTTCCCAAGGCTTCCTTCTGGTCAAGCTTCTTTACATCTCCTTTTTCAGTGTTTGAAACATATAGCGAGTCATCAGATTCTGAAAAGAAAGCAGTTCATTCTAGACAAATTGGGTGGGCAGCTGCTGTGAGGAAAGTTGTTACTGTTGGCTCAATGAGGAGATTACATGAGCGTGTATTGGGGTCAAGCAGGACTGACATTTCAGCCTCGGATGGTGATATATGGCTTCTAGGTGTCTGCCATAAAATCGGTCAGAATGAAACATCTGGAGATGTAGATACTAGCAATAGATTTGGAGCATTTGAACAAGATTGTTCATCAAAAATTTTAATCACATATCGGAAAGGTATACCTCCATTGTTGGGAAAATTTTCTGATTACAGGCAATAGTTGATTCGTGATTCTAATCTTCCTAACCAATTCTATGATATATTCTTATCTATAGGTTTTGATGCTATTGGAGATACAAAGTACACTAGTGATGTAAATTGGGGATGTATGATCCGAAGCAGTCAAATGCTTGTTGCGCAGGTATAATGCGCTCTGTTCAATGATCGTTTGAGTCTAAGTGATTGTCACATGGTTCCTTGTTATAATCATTATTTTGCTTTTATACTAATGCTATTATTGTGGGTTTACTTGTGCCCAGGCATTACTTTTTCATAAATTAGGTAGATCATGGAGAAAACCTTCGCAAAAGGTCAGGTGTTTAATTTGCAGTGTGGCATTTCACTAATAACATTTTTTTTCAGTTTTATGTCTTTTGGAAAATTTCATTGTTTCCTGTATATTGGCATTGTTCATGCTATATTGATCCAATGTAGGCTCATTCTTGTGCTTTCATTAACGTGCAGCCTCTAGATCAAGAATATATTGACATTTTGCAACTTTTTGGTGATTCTGAGGCATCTTCTTTTTCCATCCACAATCTTCTTCATGCTGGAAAAGGTTATGGCCTTGCTGTTGGGTCATGGGTAGGGCCTTATGCCATGTGTCGTACATGGGAAGTTCTAGCTCGAAGTCAGAGAGATACAATTGGCTTTGAAAAACAGCCACTTCTTATGGCTATATATGTTGTTTCTGGAGATGAAGATGGGGAGAGGGGTGGGGCACCGGTTGTCTGCATTGATGATGCGTTCAAATGTTGTTCTGAGTTTTCAAGGGGCCTTGTTCCTTGGACACCTCTACTTTTATTGGTTCCTTTGGTTCTTGGACTTGATAAAGTCAATCCTAGGTGTGTAAACTTCACAAGTTCATATGGTATTATATGCTTGATTTACATTTTGCCCTATCATTAGTTTTTTCCTTTCTTATTCTCTTAGAAACATTAGGAGGGGAAATCATATAAAATTGATTTGTTTATTTAACTTTTTAATAAAATAAAAGTATCAAAGACATAGAACTATACAAAAGATTATACAACTGAGTTACTTTGAAATTTGTCAGTAGCTTTTATTATTCTCAATCCTCCCTCCCCCACCCCCTCTCTCCCCTTTTCATATCTCCATTGTTCCTATTATGACTATGGAATCATTCAGAGAGACTTCTCAAAAGTTATAGAATAGAACTTGTTAGTATTTATACTCAACCTTACAGGACAACAACTGCTGGTGTTTGGCAGATGTTTGCAGTATCTTGTAATTTGTTGAATGGTTCATCTCCCTTTCTCTTGAGTGAAAAGAATTAATAATTAAAAGTCATAGTTGTTGGACTCAGTCAAAGGTCATTGGTAATATTTTTCGTTGATTGGTATATTAAGTTTAAAACTAAATTTGAGAGTTGTATATCACTTGGACTTGAGTGCAATTGCTGATAAGTTGAATCTGTAAAATTGTTATCAGGTATATTCCATTGTTGCAGTCAACATTTACATTTCCCCAGAGCCTTGGAATCTTGGGCGGTAAACCAGGTGCTTCAACATACATTATAGGTGTTCAGAATGAGAAAGCATTCTACCTTGACCCACATGAAGTTCAGCAGGTATGGCGCTGAGATATGAAATGTGCTTAACTGTGTGTATATACTATATTATTTTAAGTTATAATGTTGCCAATCACCAATCTTTGAGTTAATAAAATAGAATATCTCGAATCTTAATTGATCTTTGGAGTTGCCTATTTGGTGCCAATGCGGCAATGCCACAATCTAGTGGCTGAATCTCCACCATTTTGGTTGACAAATGATTATCAGAACCTTCTAAACTGGTCATCTCGAAACAATTAGATTTTGATTCATGAGGTAGTAAAATTTATGGAGATGCCTAGATGAAAGTGGCTTGTATGTGTATGTGATGCCCCAGTTTTTGTTTTCTTGAAATATGGATTAACAGAATACTAACTATGATCACTGTCTTGGCAAATAGCTAGTAGCACTCCAAGTGATTCATAATGAGCATAGCAATCTCCTCCATTCCATCTTATTTGTTCACATTCAACAATTAATGTAGCACTGGTTACGTCAAAAGCCACCAAAAATTTGAAGCAAAGCCACCATTACCATATGTATATTTATAAAATATAGAGGCTTATCTAATAGAGTAGGCATGCAGAAGCCCTACTCTTGCAAGGGCTGCCATAGCTGGATACCTTCAGATTGTGCTGCAGAACTTATTATCCTTTCATAGGATTTGGCTTGTTAAGATGGCAGGCATCGGTGTTTGATTTTGTACTGGTTGACTTGTTTATTTTCTTCCTTGTTGGGTCTCCTCCCAATCTCCCATGTGCCACAGATGTAAAAAGAAGAAATAAAAAATAAAAAGGTAATGTCAGGGCAAAGTACCACTCTTAGGGTCCAAGTTGGGTGGATGAAATGGAGGAAGACTTCGGGTGTTATTTGTGATAGAAAAGTACCACTAAAACCGAAGGGAAGATTTTTATCGCCCTGCTATAAAACTTGCATTTTTTTAAAGTATTGAATGTTGGGCAAAAAAAAGTCAACATGAGCAAAAAGTGAACGATGTAGGAATGAGAATGTTGTGTTGGATAAGTGATCACACTTGAAAGGATAGGATTAGAAACTAGGAAGCACGGACACGGCTAACTGCAGGCGTGTCCGACACGTGTCGGACACGGACACGACTACGACACGTGTCAGACACGTTTTTGTACGTGTCCAGCATTCAAAAAAAAAAAAGATCGACTCGGACACGGCTGCGACACGGACACGGCTCGGACACGGATGAGGACACGGCAGATGCAAAACAAATTAAAAAAAATTGTTTCTCTTCCCTCTCTACTTTGAACCCTAATTCCATCGAATTAAAAAATAGAACGTGCACCTCTCTTCCTCTCTTCTCTCTCGCTGGAACAACGCTCCTCTCTTCTCTCTCGTTGCCTCTGCTCGTCGTTCTCTCCTCTGCTCCGGTCGAAGGTTTGCTGGTTAGTGTATTGCTGGTTACTTTAGTGATTTGGTTTGCTGGTTACTACCAGTGAATACACACACACATATATAGTGTGTACAATATTAAAATATTAAAATTATGTACAATATTAAAATTACGACCTACGTCGAACTACTTACTGGTACAACTTCAAGTATGTATATGTGTGTGTGTATATATATTAATTCTATGAAGAAATTCTATCATATTCTTCTTCTTCCAAGAGGTCACAATGAATAAGTAGTCAATTTATTTATTTATATATATGCCGTGTCGTGTCCTAAGATTTTTAGAAATTGGTGTGTCCTCGTGTCCGTGTCGTGTCCGGTGTCCGTGCTTCATAGATTAGAAATGATTGTATTAGAGAGAAAGTCGGAGTAGCACTTACACCTATCATAGAAAAGTTGGTAGAAACACGCCTTAGGTGGTTTTAACAGTACCAAGAATATCTCCTGACTTATAGGAGATTAACTCTTAGTTTCAAGTATATTTAAATCTGCTCTAGGCTACTGTTTAGGATCTGATATTATCTCAAGATATTTTAAATTTATTCTTTTGTAAATATTCTATAGTTACTAAAATCCTGATTTTCCGGATTTGTATTATTTCTGTTTCTGAAATCCTGATCTCAGGATTTTCTCTCTCTTGTAACTACTTATATACACAAGTCATCAATAGAATTATTCATGATTCAATTCAGCAGCTGAGTCTTTAGTTTGGTCATGTACAGAGGAGATTGATGAGCCCAAGGATGATCATGGGCTGAAGGTTTTTGGTGGGAAAAGAAAAGGGGCTGAGGGCAGAAGGGTAATTGTGGAAAACAACCACATAACAAACTCTGTCAGCATCAGGGTAGTGGAGCAGGAATGGGTATATAAAATTGGAGGACTGTGTCATGGCTCCTTAGGCAAGAATTCATTTATGGAGGGAGAGGAGCCTCTCAAATAGCTAGGATATCTGTTACTGTTTTTTTCTATTGTCTTCTTACTGTTTTGAGATCTATGAGTGTTTTGTTGAGTGTGCAGTGCTGTTTTGCTGCTACTGTGAGTGTTTGGTTATTTATTTTGCTGTTTGCTATTTATTGAATATATCCAGTATTTTCCATCACTGTTATTTAGTTATTAGAGGCCCTTGTATGAAGAGTTGGCTAGATGAAAGATGATAAGGCTATAACTATAGAAGGAGACCAAAGAAAACAATGGAAAAAACTATTAGGATAACTGTAAGTAATCTAACCATACAAATGAGCCAATATAGAACACGATGACGTTGCTTGATTCATATAGCCGATCTCATATAGTAGGAAAAGGCTTTGTTTGTTGTTTTAATGTCAGGGAAAAAAATAATTTAAGAAGAATCTAAATATTTGTTTAGATTCATCTAAAGTTGGGCTGTGTTATCTGGATGTATCCCACCTCTTGCACTCTAAAGAGACATCGAATGGTCAGAAACATACACATTGATATGGTTGGCAGAAGAAAATGAGCATGCAAAAAATTGATGACCACTCATTCTGTTTTTATATTCCATTTTCCTGCTTACTTTAGGGCCTACTCAATCACTTTCCCATTTTCCCTCTTCTCGGTCACTAGTTCTTTGATGCTTGAACCTCGGTGTCGCTTTTTCTCTCTCTGGAAATTCATCTTTTTGTTCGAGCTGATTCACAATTAATGCTCCATGCATTTAGTCGCTGCGTTAGTTAAGAAAATAGTGGACACCATGTTAAAGAATGATCTTTTAATTGTTATACTGGTTGACATTCTCATTGCCTCTGCGTATCTTTGATCATGCTGCTTGCATGGTTTTTTGGGCCGCTTTTGCATTCTCACCTCACTTAGTATATTTTCATTGGTGGTTGTCAGGTTGTCAATTTCAATGGGGAGAATCAGGAGGTTAATACTTCATCATACCACTGCAAGTAAGGCTGCAACCAGTACTGATGTTTGATTTTCTACAATTCGTTCATTTATTGCCCCCTAATGTTTAATTTTCTTACAGTGGCATTAGACACATTCCACTAGATTCAATTGACCCATCCCTGGCCATTGGATTTTACTGCCGAGATAAAGGTTTGCTGATTACTTTGGTTTTAATTTGAAGAGTTCTGCCTCTGTGGCTAACATATAATCTTTTTTGGTTAACCCTTTCTCATTGCCAATGGTGGCTGCCAGATGATTTTGATGATTTCTGTTTCCGGTCTTCTAAGCTGGCCGATGAATCGAATGGTGCACCTTTATTCACTGTAGCTCAGTCACGGAACCTCTCTAGGCATGCCAGCAATGATGTGTCAGGTAATAGTGGTAGATTCCAGGAAGATGATTCCATTGGTGATTCTGTGAATGATGCAGGTGGCTGCGCTCCTGAGGATGACTGGCAGCTCCTATGATGGAAGACTAAAAGAGGTGTGTGTAAAGTATTACATGATTCTCGTTTATGTATGCTACTGCAAGTTTGGCTATGCCTGGGAGTTCCACTTTTATTAGGCCTTTGTAGAAAGTAAATTAAACTCATTGTGATTCTTTGGTTTAAGAAGTTATTTGTCAAATTGTTCATATAGTTAACAAAGTATTTGTCGTTGTACATTAGACGGCCAGTTTGTTCGTGTTTATTGCCTATACGGCTATACCCTCCTTTTATAGAATGTGGTTCACATTGAGCTACAATTCTTTCATAAGCTTAATTGCACTTGTTATCTCACTAATTTACTCATGAAACAAGTTAGCTCTTCGTCTCAATTAGAATGTTGTCGGTTGACGTTAGAATAATTTCATCTCCTTATATTGAATGAAACAATACTGCTTTAAATTATTAAATTACAATAATTTTAAAAAATGATTTTTTGCCCGCTCTATTTTTGAGGCATTGCTTCAACTAATTCGGACTCGACCCGTATTGTGCACCTGATTATTGTGGGAGATTCTCCCAAATGAAGTTAGTTACATTCACAAAGTTTTGAATTGAGGACCTTGTTTAAGCAATACCGAGCCATTTATCACTTGGATCAACTCTACATTGATAAAAAAAATAATGATTTAATAAAGTAATATTTGAATTCAATATGTCACACAAAGTTTAATTTAAATTTTAATCATTTTTAAGAAATCAGATAACAGAATATATATATGTGTGTGTGTGTGTTAGTTATTTGTAACTCGATTAAAACATTGTGTTTGGTATGTATGGATGGAAGTAAAGAGTATGCTTGGTATAAATGTACGAATGTAAAGGAAATGGATGTAAAGTAATGTAGATTAAACATAAAGTACTGTAGAAAAAAGTGTTTGGTATAAAAAAAAGTGTGATGTAAAGTTTATAAAGTAAAGTAATGAAAAAGATAGAATGTCCATAGTACTATTAAATTATAAAAAATATTTATGATTTGTACAAATAATTAAAATGAGTAGGCGGATAGTTGTGCCTTTACCATCATCATCATCCAAACGAATCTCTTCCTTCTTCACTTTCACACAATCTCGTGTGCTCTACTTCTTCTCTTGAGCTCGGTGAGGACGGGTTTAGGGTTCCGTCTCCCATCTGCAGGTGAGAGAACGGTGAGCTCGGTGAGGAAGGATTGTTCGATCGGTCTTGCTGCTGCTTGACGGTGAGAGAACGGCGTTGAAGGTGCGAAGTGCTCACCCCACCACACACCAGATATGTTTCTCTTTGCGTCTGAAGTGAGGTTTTTTGTTTCGATTTCAACAAGTTGTCGTTTTTTCTTAGGTTATTTTCATCTGGTTCTGTGCCATACACTATTTCTCCTCTTTTGGTGACTTAAAGTTTGTTTTTTAGCTGGTATTTCCAAGATCTAGGTCCTTAACTTGAAGCTATTTGTGTGATTTTTTTAGAGGTGCTTGGTTTTCTTGTAGCTTGAAAGATAAAATAAAAAAATGCAAGTTGCTTATGGTAGTTTCTAGTTGATGCTATTGAAAATATTAGTTACTTATGTTAGTTCTAGGTTGAAAAAAATGGTAGTTGCTGATGTGAAGGGCAATGATAGTTGCTGCTATGAAAGACAAGTGAAAGAAAAATAGGTTATTGTAGGTTTAAATACCAGTTACTTTCAAATGACAAAATGAACGAAAAAATGAGAGGCAAGTGATGTGTATATATGTTATATTTTATATCGAGGGTAATAATATTGTGCAGTATCCATTATTACAGTTATGGACCATATTAGTGATGAAGTGCTTGGTCAAATCGTTTTTAGGTGGTTGGGAATGTTCCTAGAGATACAAAAAATTTGTCTCAATTTTGCTATGCACATGTAATGTAATATGAAGCGTATAAGTCTAAAGTCGTATATAGTTGATTCCTATGCCAAGCGAGCCCGACTTAGGGCCCTAGTGTACGCAAGTGACAACTTCAACCAAATAAGAATGTATAGACATACGTCCGATCGACTGTGTGGTATGCTGGACAAAATTGGGGGTATTAGGCCTACAAAAAATATTCTAGTGGATAAGTAAGTTTCCATCTTCCTCCACATTCTATCCCACCATGTTAAGAATAGAGTGGTTCAATTCAAATTTGAGAGGTCGGGGGAGACGGTAAGTAGACATTTTAATTTCGTATTGAATACCATGATGCTGTTAGTGGATGAATTGTTCAAACAGCTGGAGCCCGTCCCCGAGGATGAGACTGATGAACGGTGGAAATGGTTCAAGGTACGATTATCACTTTTATTTTTTGTTGCTTTTTGGTTATTTTCTTTTCCAACTGGACTCTAACATCTATTTATGTTGTTGGGTGATATAGGGATGCCTTGGTGCGATTGATGGGACGCATATAAGTATTAGAGTACCTCTTGAAGACCAAGGAAGGTGTCGTAACAGGAAGGGTGAAATCACTACCAATGTCCTAGGGGTTTGCTCACGGGATGGTCAATTCGTATACGTGTTGTCGGGTTGGGAGGGATCAGTTGCTGATGGACGGGTGTTGAAGGATGCAATAGAATGGGACGATGGCCTAAAGGTGCCACGTGGTCAGTTGTTCGGAAAATTTTCATTATTACGTACTTCACTTCCAATGGTTAGTGATTTTTTTTTTATATTTGTGATGTAGATCAATACTATTTGGTTGATGCGGGATTCACCAATTGTAGAGGATTTCTAGCCCCTTATAGAGGACAAAGATACCATCTAAATACATGGAGACAAGGGTGCCATCCAACTTCCCCACAAGAGTGTTTCAATATGAGATATTCATCAGCCCGAAATGTAATTGAACAATGTTTTAGAATGCTGAAGAAAAGATGACTATCCTAAGGAGTTCGTCATTCTACCCTGTTGAAATACACAATCGCGTGATCATTGCTTGTTGCCTTCTGCACAATCTCATATTACATGACAATGCATTAGATCCAGTGGAAAACAACCATTGCTCGAAGATACACCTATGGAGGACGGCAACCCCATCACAATGAACCATCCGATGCTTGGAGTGCTTGGCGCGATAGATTGGCAACTGACATGTTTGATGAGTTTAGGGGGCAAAGGGGCCCTACAAAGGCTTTGCGATAATGCTAGGACAAATTTGTTGATTTTCTTTCTATTTTAATGATGTTGTGTTTCATGTGTTTTTCTGGTTGGACATGTTTAATAAAGGATTTTTTTTTTTTGCATGATAATATGATTTTATCATGTCATTGTGTGATTTTATGATGACAATTTGTTATTTTATAATGTCTGATATAATGATGACAATTTGTGATTTTTTATATGATGACAATTTGTGATTTCATTGTTACTTAATATGGTTAGCCACTGTTATGCTAAACTTCAGCCTTATTCTAACGTTATTTTGATCTTGAATTTCATGAATTAAAACAATTTAAAAATTTTTATTTAATATAAAGAAAACAAGTGCATACCACCATAAATAAGAGAGCATCAAATACTAATTAATGTGAGATTCCTTTAAAGTTTTAAAGTTCTACTTGGCGTCTAAAGGAGCGATTTCTTCCTTTCGAAAAGCTCTACTAGGGCTTGACGAAAGTGCGAGTTTTTTCGGCGAGACGACGACTCAATCACATGTGGAATGCAAAACGTGTCTCTCAATTCTTTCGAAGGGTGGAGACGGATGTTAACCGGAGTGACCAGAGGGGACGGCGCAAGGAGCGGGAAGTCGTTGTCTCCTTCGATGATGACGACATCAACGTGCGGTTGAAGGAATGTGAAAACTGTCTTATGGGCAGATTGTTACCATGAAATTAATCGACAAACCAACCTTGGAAGCAGTATTGAAGAACATTTCGGGTGCGTCAAATGGGTTCAAGGTTGAGAAGATTGCCGAGCGTACGTATCAATTCTTTTTCACCAATAGGTTTGAAGTCGATAGAGTGTTGAGAGACGGACCATGAATTTTTTGCAATAGTTGGCTCTTGGTTTAACAATGGCAGAGGGATGCTGACAGTTTGGAGAAGGGATTTGAAAAGGTGCATGTGTGGGTTCAAATATGGGGCTTGCTGCCGCACTGTAAGACAGCGGCTATGGCATGCAAAACCCGTTCGGTACTTGGAGAGGTAACGGGCGGCATGTACATATCATAGGGAGATCAGAAATGATTTTTACGTGTTCAAGTAGAGATTCCGATTGACCGATCGTTGTTATATGGTGTTCTTGTGCAAGGGAAGATGGATGGAAAAATGTGGGTGGACTTAAAGTATGAACGATTAGTGCAGTTTTGCTAGTATTATGGGTGATGTGAACCTCATGAACCCGCCGTGAAACCCGACAACAATATATGGAAATCAAACCCAACGTCGCCAAAGAAGGATGAACAATAGGAATATTGACCCAATGATTATTAAGAATCAAGAACCGATATTATCAAATTAAGATGGAAATAACAAGTTCTTACTTGAAATCTCCGCAAGTTTTGCTTAAGACAGCAAAGGAGAGAAACTCTCACAAAGTTTTCAAATTCAACCAGTCTAACCTATTTTGGTGGCTGCAAGCATAATATAAAATGCACCCTAGGGCTTTCTAAAAATATTGGGCTGGACTAATTAGATGTTTAAGTTAAAACAACCCAATTACAAGTTTGTTGACTAAACACACATTTGAGCCTTAAAATAAGATTTACTTAAACCAAAAAATGAAATTACATCACTTAAACAAAAATTACAATAATTAAATATCAATTGTGGCCTTCACTTGGACTTTAATTGAACTTGAAAAATGTTGACAACCTTTAGGTCTTGTTCCATGCCCAATTCTTCTAAATCAACTTTATCTCCATGAACTTGCTTCATTAGACCTTGCATAGCTTGTTAGATCCTCTTGGCTTTAGCTCTTGTTATTGGTCCAGTTGGCAAATGTAAGTCATCACCTTGATTCGCATTTTGGTCCATATCATTCTCCCCCTCTTCAAAAGGATTCGTCCTCGAATCTGAACCTACATCAAAAGGAGAAAGATCAGATACATTAAAAGTAGCACTAACTTGATACTCACCTGAAAGATCAATCTTATATGCATTATCATTAATCTTCTCAATGACTTGAAATGGTCCATCTCCATGGGGCTGCAACTTGGATTTCCTTTGTTGTGGAAACCTCTCCTTTCTAAAATGAACTCAAACCCAGTCACCTGGTTGAAAGTTCACTAACTTTCTCCCTTTATTTGCATGTTTTGCAGCTTGCTTATTCTTTTCCAAGACATGTAGCATCGCCTCCTCATGGATTTTTCGCACTAATTCTTCCTTTCTCTTTCCATCAAGACTAGAAATCTCATTTATAGGTAAATACACAAGATCCAATGGAGTTAATGGATTAAAACCATAAATAATTTCAAAAGGAGAAAATTTAGTAGAAGAATGCACAGACCTATTATATGCAAATTCAATCAATGGAATGCAATCTTCCCAAGCTTTCACATTCTTTTTAATAATAGCACGCAACAATGTTCCCAAAGTTCTATTAACTACCTCAGTTTGTCCATCTGTTTGAGGATGACAAGTGGTAGAGAATAATAGATGTGTACCCAACTTACCCCACAAAACACGCCAAAAGTGGCTAAGAAATTTTGCATCCCGATCACTCACAATGGTTCTAGGAATTCCATGCAGTCGCACTATTTCTCTAAAGAACAAGTTTGCAACATGTGTAGCATCATCAGGTTTATTACAAGGAATAAAATGAGCCATTTTAGAGAAACAATCCACAACAACAAAAATAGAATCTCTTCCATTCCTAGTTTTAGGCAATCCTAAAATGAAATCTATTGACACATCAGTCCAAGGATGAGTAGGAACAGGCAATGGCATATACAATCCATGGGGTTTAACCTTAGACTTTGCTTTCCTACATGAAATGCACTTGGAACAAAGTTTCTCAACATCACGTTTCATATGAGGCCAAAAGAAGTGTTCCTTTAACATATCTAAAGTCTTTAAAACATCAAAATGCCCCATTAAGCCTCCCCCATGTGATTCACACACCAGAAGTTCACGCATAGAACATTTAGGCACACAAAGTTTGTTCTCCCTAAACAAATACCCATCATGTCTATAGAACTTATCAAATGGTCTATTTTCACATTCACCAAAAACACTACCAAAATCTGGATCATTCATGTACAATTCTTTAAGATGTTCAAATCCAAGAAATTTGGCACTAAGAGTGGAGATAAGAGCATACCTTCTTGATAAGGCATCATCCACCACATTTTCCTTACCTTGTTTATACTGAATGACATATGGAAACGTCTCAATAAACTCCACACAACGAGCATGTCGACGGTTCAATTTGTATTGTCCCTTCAAGTGCTTTAGTGATTCATGGTCAGTATGTATGACAAACTCCTTCGACCACAAGTAATGTTGCCAAGTTTCCAACGCTCTCACCAATGCATAAAGTTCCTTATCATAGGTTGAGTAATTCAGCGTTGCCCCATTAAGCTTTTCACTGAAATAAGCAAAGGGTCTCTTTTCTTGTATAAGCATAGCACCTACACCAATACCAGAAGCATCACATTCGATTTCAAAGGTTTTGGAAAAATCATGTAAAAGTAATAAAGGAGCAAAACTTAGCTTTTCTTTTAGGGTGTTGAACGTCCCCTCTTGCTCTTTTCCCCATTTGAATTCAACATCCTTCTTGATGATTTCGTTCAAAGGAGCTGCTATGGTACTAAAATCTTTCACAAACCTCCGATAGAAGCTAGCTAGGCCCTGAAAACTTCTAACTTTAGTGGCTGTTGTGGGTGTAGGCTACTCTTTGATGGCTTTAACCTTCTCTTCATCAACCTCTACACCCCTGGCACTAATAACAAAACCAAGAAACACAACTCTATCCATACAAAATGTGCACTTTTTCAAGTTAGCATATAATTTCTCATGTCTCAAAGCTTCAAGCACACACCTCAAATGCTTAAGATTATCATCTAAATTCTTACTATATACCAAGATATCATCAAAATACACAACTACAAACTTTCCAATAAATGCACGCAAAACATGATTCATGAGTCGCATGAAAGTGCTAGGTGCATTGGTTAATCCAAAAGGCATTACCAACCACTCATACAAACCATGCTTTGTTTTAAAAGCTGTTTTCCATTCATCACCCTCTTTCATGCGAATCTGATGGTATCCACTTTTTAAATCAATTTTTGTAAATACTATGGAACTATGTAATTCATCTAGCATATCATCCAAACGAGGTATGGGGTGTCGATACTTTACCGTTATCTTGTTGATCGCTCGACAATCCACACACATTCTCCAAGTCCCATCTTTTTTTGGAACCAACAAAACAAGGACAACACATGGGCTTATGCTTTCTCGAATATGCCCTTTAGCTAGCAATTCCTCAACTTGCCTTTGGAGCTCCTTTCTTTCTTCAGGACTACTCCTATAAGCTGGTCAATTTGAAATGGACGATCCTAGAATGAAATCAATCTGATGTTCAATCCCCCTAATAGGTGGCAATCCCGGTGGAATTTCCTCTAGAAGAACATCTCAAAATTCCTGCAAAAGTGAAGTCACAACACTAGGCAATGGAGAATCAAGGTCAGTATATGAAATATAAGAATCCTTATATATAAACAATACCATTGACTTGTTGGCTCTATAAGCACTCTTAATTTCACTTTCTTTTGCAAAGAAATTCATTTTCTTCTCTTCTTTTTTTACCACTACTAAACTCTTAGATTTCTCTCTCTCACTACTGTCTCCTTTTATTTTCTCTTTTCTCTCTTTCTCTCATTTTCAGAATTTTCTCTTTTCTCTCTAATTTGAGTATGAAGAGCTCTCAAAACAACAAGAGATTGTCCAGTGACAGCATGCTCAACTTCACTATCTTCTTCAAGTGAGGGCATAGAATCATTATCTCCTTCCCCCTCAGTCTCAGTTTCCCCATTTTCCATCATAATCATAGTCCTCTTATTAGGACATTGAGAAGCAATATGACCTGATCCCAAATAGCAAAAACATTTAATGTCACAGTTTCTTTAAGATTGAGTTGAAGATGTACCTTTTTCTTTATTGTCATTTGATCCCTTAGCTAGAACTTTCTCTCCTTTTTGTTTCCAGCCTCCCTTTTCCTCTTGCTTTGACGAATAGTCCCATTTTGTCTTCCAATTAGTTGATCCCCCCGTCTCAAACTTAGAAGATGATTGTCCCCCTTTCTTGAGCTATTTCTCCACTTTCATGGCCATATGTACTAAATCTTCAATTTCCACATAATGCTGTAATTCAACAACATTTGCAATCTCTTTATTAAGACCACAAATAAAACGTGCCATGGTGGCTTCTCGATCTTCCACAACGTTATCCCGAATCATGGCAATCTCCATCTCTTTATAGTACTCCTCCACACTTTTAGAACCCTGCTTAAGATTCTGCAATTTCAGATGTAAATCACGATAATAATGCGAAAGAATAAATTTCCTTCTCAAGACAGATTTCATATCCTCCCAATTGTCAATAGGACGCTCAAAGTTTCTACGTCTACTTACGATTAATTGATCCCACCATACAATTGCATAATTAGTAAATGCCACAGCTGCAAGCTTAACTTTCTTTTCCTCCGAATAGTTATGGCAATCAAATACTAGTTCAACTTTTCTTTCCCACTCAATATCAACATCAGCATCACTTTTACCTTGAAATGGGGGTGTAGAAAGTTTAACTGAACCTGTTTACGGTCAACAACATTTCTTTCCTGTTGCTCTCGGTGAACACGCCGCCGCCTTTCATGTCTGACTTCTCTATCTCTCCTCCCCGATGATGTTCTAGAGGTCCACTCATCCTCCTATTCATGGACATGATTTAATTGCTCAAATCTCTGATCATGCCAATCCAACCTATCTCTGATTTCATTAAACACCACATTCATGCGTTCAAATTGTTGTTGTATGGCCCGAAGATTCATATTCTGATCAGCCCCAACTTCATCTCCTTGAGACATTTTGAAATCTGCAAGAAAAGTGTTAAGGAAAAAGAAATCCTCACCCTCTACCTCATGTGTTTCACTCAAAAGAGATGTCACTCTACCCTCGTGTTTCACACAAATTATTTGGCTTTTTCTTCACTTAGATGAACTCACACACTCTTGCCTTTTTCCACTCTATTTCCTCCTCAATGTGTCTTAAGAAAAAACTAGGCAACTCAATTCCAAGCTTATTCCCAAATTAACAAAAATAATATTGAGTAATATTAAGGAAACTGTAACACCCATTTCTTTTCTAATAATTAATGAAAGAGATGGTTGTTAATTGTATGATTTAATTTAAAAATGGTTGTGTGTATTAGTTGCATATAGAAATTAAATTAAGTGTTAGGGATTTTAGTGGAAAGGAAATAAAGAATTATGGGGTGAAATGAAATAAAAGTTGATAAGGAAAGGGAATAAAGACCTAATTGAAAAGGGAATTCTTAGTGGGGGGCAAAATAGTCATTTCCCTTAGTCAAAAATTAAAAAAAAAACATCATATACCCCATTTTTTTCCCACACCCTAATCGACACCCCCACTTCATAAGACCAAAAGAGAGCTCTCAAGCCCTAGAAGCCATTGAAGGGAAACTAGGTGGTGGTGGTGGTGGACATCGGTCGGAATCAGGCGACCGGAGGCCGGGGAAGGAGTCAAGGAACTCTCCCAAGCACCCCATTCACTTCATCTTCTTCCTTTGAGGTAGGTAGCTCTCTACCTCCATTTTATTTTTGAACCCATCTCTTGATTCTTGAGAGTTTTGTGAAAACAACTTGATTTTGATAACAATGGAGGATTAAACTTTGCATTCTTGACATTTTCAACACTTCTATTGGATGTTCTACATGGTTGTGGTGCTGGAAATGATTGGTTAAACGATTTGAGATTAGAATTCATCATGTTCTTCTAAAAACACCAATTTTTGATGGTATAAGACACAAGAAATTCGTGGAACATGTTTATTGTCAAAATCTGAGTTTTTGAATTTGACCTTACTCTGTTTAAGCGTGTTTTCTGAATTTGTTCCTTAATGGATTTGAGTGATTCCAAGTCCGTATGAAAGCTAACATTCTAAGCTTTCTAAATTGTATTTTCCCAAAATATTCCAACGGTTAGATCTTTTGGAAATTTCCTCGATAGTCTGCGGTTTTGTTTTCTAAACTGATGCAGAATTTTTGTATGATTGGCTACTATTTTTAAATTACTGCTCTTAAATGGTTCAAATCCTTGCTGAAATGAATTGATAATCAGAATATGTTATGTCTAAGGTTGATTTAGGAAGAAGAATCAAATCATTTCGTTAAGTATGGAAGGAGATATGACCATTTTAAGGAAGCTTGCCAAATGTTGCATTCTGTTTTGAATCTGACCTTGCTCTGCTTAAATGTGTTTTCTGAAATCGTTACTTAATGGATTTGAGTGATTCCAAATCCATATGAAAGCTAACATCCTAAGCTTTCTAAGTTGTATTTTTACTAAAAACTCCAACGGTTAGATTGTCTGGAAAGGTTCTCGAAAGTTAGCGGTTCTGTTTTACACACTACCAAGTTTCTAGTTTTTGAAAAGTTGTTATTTCCTCCTTAATTTGAATGGTTGCTTTTCCTTCAACTAAAATGAGTTTAACCAACCTTTAAGTGTCATTTCAAAGCTCAAACAAGATCCTAGATAAAGATTTACATGATGAAAGTTATGGTAACATTGATCATTGGATTTTAAAAGGGGAATTAGAGCAAGAATGATAGAGAAATGAGGGGAGTAGTTCTAGTGCAATTCTAGGGAGAGTGAAGCTTATGTTTGGATGACTGGTGGTTGGTATGGGACGGTCATCGGTTATCCCACGGAGAAGACTTAACTAAACTATTTTTTTGAAAACCCGCGTTGATTGCGAATTCTAAGTTAGTGAACTCTCATGGCCATTTAGAGGGTCACGTACTTAGAATTAGGCATAATCATGGCTTAGGCTTCACTATCCTAGTGATTGTATTAGTGACTAGCGTACCGGGGAAATGATCCACCACAGAGGGTGGTGATTCCATAGCCTCATGGCCCAAACAAGAATGGGAAACGGTCATCGGGATACGATGGTCCGAGTTATTGGGATACATTAACCAAACCCTATAATTCGGGGCGGGTGTGATCTATCTTTTGATGAAGGTAGTGATCCCATGAGATGAACCAATATGGAAGGGAGTCATTCGGGATACGATGGCTCGGATCATTGGGATACAATGGTAACCTTCTATTTGGGTTATGGCCATTCGGGATACGATGGTCAGAGCCTTTGGGATACATTGGTCCAATTAGTACTCGGATCCGGCTGAGGGACGCCTCAGATTGTACTAGAGTTGTGGCAAGCTACCACAAAGAGAATTGTCTTCATTCATGTGTGCTGTAGGGGTATGTGGAGTTGGTCGCTGAGCGGCACTCCCGATGACTCTTGTTTTCTCTTTGATTTGATATTGATGTGTCATTATATATTTCTCTTAATTCCATATATGTGTAAGATGGATCATGTTACAAGACGATGAATGATTTATTTGAAATTCTCTATATCTCTTATCGGTATAACCATAGGCACAACACATATGTTATAGTCATGGTTGGATAAGCATGACGTCAGGTAAAGAAAAGTTATATTACATCCAATAGTTAAGGTTTCAATATTTTATTAATGATAAGAATGCAATGATTTTTCCGTACAAGTACGGTGGTACATGCCAGTAGTTTTAAACTTAGATTGTTATACCTACTGGGATTTATTTCTCATTATAGTTGCTGGCACGTATCAGATGTATAGGTTGGTAGCAGGACCGGGAGACAAGTTTGTTGGAGGCAGACTCCATTAGTTGATGCTCATTTTGACATGCATATTAGGAATTTCTTTTGACATATAGAGACTTTTGGATTATATGATTGACTAACCATTAATCATTGATATGATTATTTTAAGAGAATCTGAGTGGCAGGATTGTTGCCTCCGGTTTCTCATAATTGACTAACTTATATATATATATATATACTATTATCACACCATATATATATTTACGTAAAAGATGGTCCTGCATGTGTATGAATGTTTTAAATTGTTTCCTGATTTTATATTTTTCTTCCGCTATAAGAATAAGGATAGAACCCGAGAGTGATGACCCGAACTGAAATGAATATTTCGTAATAACTTGGAAAAAGTTTTAAAAATTATTCGGGTAGAGGAATTAGTAACACACTTATCCTATGTCATTATACTTATATATATTATTAATCCACTAAAAATGGACCCTAGGATAAGAGGGTGTTACAGAAACAAGGTTAGATTCAATGAGAGAGCAAATCAAAGTACTCTAGAATTTTTGTACACAAGAAAGGGAAAATTTAGTCACTAACAAATCCTTAGGCATTCACATAACACACTTAACTGAAGAAATTTTTTTTAGATCTTTTCTTCTTTTTCTATATTTTTTTTACAAATAAATTGCAACAATATCCTCTTTTTTTTTTAGAATAGTATCAAATAACACAAGGAACACAACAAAACACAAAAAAACATATAACTTAGCCAAAATATCCAGAAAAAAGCTACTATTCGAAATGGCTATAACTTTTGGTACAAAATTCCGATTATGACGATTCTAGAACGAGATAAAAATTGAGATTCTAAAACACAAGAAAGACCTACTAAAGGTCGAAAATAGAAAACGGAAAGTGGACGAACGAACGATTTTATGAAGACGTCCAGACCATAAAAGAAAAAAAACGAAACAACACTTTTTTTTATCTTGACGTATTGATGATGAACAAACGAATAGAATACTGAAAAAAAAAAGACAAAAGATAAACAAAGGATAGAAACCTGATTTGGAACCAAAGCTTTGATACCAACTGATGTGAACCGCACAAACCCACCGTGAAACCCGACAACAATATATGGAAATCAAACCCAAGATCGCCAAAGAAGGATGAACAATAGGAATATTGACCTAATGGTTATTAAGAATCAAGAACCAATATTATCGAATTAAGATGGAAATAACAAGTTCTTACTTGAAATCTCCACAAGTTTTGCTTAAGACAGCAAAGGAGAGAAACTCTCACAAAGTTTTCAAATTCAACCAGTCTAACCTAATTTGGTGGCTACAAGAGTAATATAAAATGCTTCCTAGAGTTTTCTAAAACTATTGGGCTGGACTAATTAGATATTTAAGTTAAAATAGCCCAATTACAAGTTTGTTGACTAATAAACACACATTTGGGCCTTAAAATAAGATTACTTAAGCCCAAAAATGAAATCACATCACTTAAACAAAAATTACACTAATTAAATATCAATTGTGGCCTTCACTTGGGCTTTAATTGAACTTGCAAAATGTTGAGAGCCTTTAGGTCTTGTTCCATGCCCAATTCTTCTAAATCAGCTTTATCTCCATGAACTTGCTTCATTAAACCTTGCATAGCTTGTTGGATCCTCTTGGCTTTAGCTCTTGTTATTGGTCCGGTTGGCAAATATAAGTCATCACCTTGATTCGCATTCTGGTCCATATCAATGGGATATGGTAAAGAGAGTTTCAAGGTGGCTGAGGAGGATGGACAGAAGGAGAAAAATAACTCATTGGGGTTGGAGCCTTGGTTGAAAGCATCGGTAGTGGGTATCAAAGTGCATAATGGGCGGAATGCGCAGAGTGGTGATGAGGGTAGACGTAGTAGGGCAAGACAGTGGGGTGAGCTTAAAACGCAGCAACAAACTGAAGCGCTGACAAACTTGATATCAAAACTCCAAATGGAGGAGCCCATACATGATGCTATGGAAGGAAGAGAGGTGAGTCAGGGTGTAGATACTGGCATTGCGTTAACTGAAGGGCAAAATGTATTGGAGCTTGAGGGTGGGATGGATGGCGTGTCTAGTGACCCAACGAATATACGTAATGGTGTGGTTGAGACGGGCTCGCTAGGTGTAGAGGAAAAAAATGAAGGTTCGAGAGAAGAAGGAATTGGCTAGTTGTGACATGATGGTGCTTCAAGACATCCAAAACATGATGAATGATTCAAGTGAAAAGGTGATTCAAAAGGAGAATGTTGACCCGAAGTCCTCATCGTGTAAGCTGCATCGGTGGAAAAGAGTGGGACGTGGGTTGGATGACATATCAAAACATGATGGGGGTAGTGATGGGACTGAGTGCATCGCCAATCATAATGAAGATGGCATTATTAAAAAATTGAGAGGTGTGAATATGTGTGGAAGTGGAGGAGCAGATGAAGTAGTAGACAATTATGATGAGATATCGGCGGGACCTACTAGGCAAGCCTACTTGTCACAGTGAAAATCTGATCGTGGAACTATCGTGGGCTTGGGAACCTGCGGGTAGTTAGATCACTTAAGTTCCTACTGAGACAAAGCAATCCGGATGTATTTTTTGTGTGAGACGAAGTTGACGGTTGGTGAGTTGGAAAGCTTAAAGGGTAAGTTACATTTTCAGAATGGTATTATACAACCATGTGTAGGAAGGAGTGGGGGGCTTATGATATTCGAGAAAGGGATATGAGTATAAATTTGGGCTCATTATCTAAAGTCCATATTGACATACATGTGGAGAAGGATGGAGAGGATGATTGGAGACTCATGGGTTTTTATGGAGAGCCAGTAACTCACATGCAACATCACGGTTGGAACACGTGGCATGCTTTAAAACCTTTATCTGATAAGTCGTGGTTAGTTCTGGGTGATTTTAATTAGATAACTAGTTTGACAGATTAACAAGGGGAAAATGACAGGTCAGCGAGGCAAATGCAGCTGTTTCGAGATGCAATAGATGATTGTGCTCTAAATAATATGGGTTTCTATGGTTACCTGTTTCCTTGGTGCAATCGTAGAGACAAGAATAGGAATTTGAAAGTGAGGCTTGAGAGAGGGTTAGTGGATGTAGGACGGATGACATGGTGCCCAGATGCACAGATTGTTCATTTACAGAACTATTCGTCGGATCACTTACTTATTCTGTGTGATCTTGATTGGCATCGGGAGAGTAGAAATAAAGGTAGAAGGAGGAAACGTGATTTTCGCTTTGAGCAGTTGTGGTGTGGGTATGAGGAGTGTGAGGAGTTGATCAAGTCACATTGGAGGGTGGGTTTGTATAATTCGGATATGGGAATAGTGAACGGTAAACTTAAAACAATGCAAGAACATCTCACCGACTTGAGTAAACAGAAATTCAGGAGTTTTTGTCGTAGAATCGAGCGTTTGCAAAAGGAGATAGATGAGGCATTTTCTAGTTCTACCCCAAACCAGGATAGAATAAGGGATCTTGAGAAGGAGATGAGCATGACGCTAAAGGAGGAGGAGGAGGTGTATTGGAGGCAAAGCTCTCGGGTCAAGTGGTTGGGTGAAGGTGACAAAAACACAAAATTTTTCCATGCGGTAGCTACTTAAAGGGCAAGAAAGAATATGATAAATAAGCTTCGCAGGGAAGATGGAAGCTAGGCATTAGACTAGAGGGACTTGAAGGATGTCGCACAGGGTTATTTCACTAGTATTTTCCATTGGCAGGGCTAGATGAGATGGACGGGTGATTAACACTATCCCAACCAGAGTCACAGACAAGATGAACGCTTCATTAACTTCACCGTTTACAACTGAGGAGGTGAAGGAGGCAATTTTTCTGACGAAAGCACCAGGTATTGACGGTTTCCCTACGCTTTTTTTCCCCAAAAATACTGGGTGTTGTGGGTAGAGATGTCATTGATGCTACCCTCATGTTCTTGAATGATGGGATTTTTTGACAATGACATTAACAGAACAAGGATTATGCTGATTCCTAAGAATAAGAATCCAAAAGATCTGACCTAATGCAGACAGACCTATTGGCCTTTGCAATGTGCTTTACAAAATTATAGCCAAAACTCTTGCCAATAGACTCAAAATTTTTCTTCTTGATGTGATTTCACTTAATCAGACCGACAAATTACTAACAATGTGTTATTAGCTTACGAGCTTGTTCATGCTCTAAAAGGCAAAAGATCAGGTAACAATAGCTTTATGGAAGTCAAATTGGACATGAGTAAGGTGTATAATATAATAGAGTAGAGTGGGCATTCTTGGAAAAGGATTTGAAGGGATTGAGTTTTCAGTATAACTGGATCGAGAAGATAATGGGGAGGATACTGATTGTTTTGCGCCAGAAGGGGCTTAAACAAGGTAACTCGCTTTCGCCCTATTTATTTTTTATATGTGCATAAGGGCTTAGTTCTTTAATTAATTCATATGAAACTGCAGGGCTACTCCACAGGGTTAAAGCTTCATTCAGAGGACCTAGTATTTCTCATCTATTTCAGACGATAGCTTAATATTTCTGAAGGCCAATGATTCAGAATCACGTGTGTTGAAGAATATTTTATCTCAATATGAGAAAGCTTCTGGGCAAAGAGTTAATTTTGAAAAATCTGCAGTATTTTTTAGCTCCAACTGTACACAGGGGAACATGAATTTGGTTTTGAATAGGTCATTGAATATTCAGGTTCAGGTGTTTAATGAAAAATATTTGGGGTTGTCGATGGTGATTGGAAAGAATAAAGGGAATGCCTTTAAATCTATCAAGGAGCAGGTGTGGAAGAAGCTGCAGGGATGGAAGGAAAATTTTCTTTCTAAGGCAGGCAAAGAAATTTTAATAAAGGTTGTTGCCCAATATATTCCTACATAATCTATTAGTTGTTTTTTATTTCCACAGGTTCTTTGTAGGGACTTGACACAAATGATGACTAAGTTCTAGTGGGATAAGCTCATGGTGCCCAAATGTCGGGAGGTATGGGCTTTAGGGTTTGTTTGGTAATTAAGAGGGGAAGGGAAGGGGAGAGATTAGAGGAGAAGGGAGGGGAGGGGAAGGGAAGGTTAACCTTCCATATATCCTCCCCTTGTTTGGATGTTGATACCTCCTCCAAAATACCCCAATTTGGGGTATCTTGAATTTATGAAGGAGAAGGATAATGGAGGATTAAGGCTTGATCCTCCATTATCTTCTCCTCCAATTTTCATCTTCCCAAACAAGGGGAAGATATCTTGAAAGTCTCCCCTTCCCTTCCCTTCTCCTCCTTAATCCCTAATCCAAACATACCCTTAGGCTTTGTTTGGGAATTAAGAGGGGAGGGAAGGGGAGAGATTAGAGGAGAAGGGAGGGGAGGGGAAGGGAAGGTTAACCTTCCATATGTCCTCCCCTTGTTTGGGTGTTGATACCTCCTCCAAAATACCCCAATTTGGGGTATCTTGAATTTGTGAAGGAGAAGGATAATGGAGGATTAAGGCTTGATCCTCCATTATCTTCTCCTCCAATTTTCATCTTTCCAAACAAGGGGAAGATGTCTTGAAAGTCTCCCCTTCCCTTCCCTTCTCCTCCTTAATCCTCAATCCAAACATACCCTTAGAGACTTGGTAATTTTTAATAAGTCTTTGCCAGCAAAACAGGGCTGGAGGATCTTATGTAATGAGAATTCACTTATTCACAAGGTTCTGATTTTTTAAGGCAAAATATTTCCCTCACCCGGATTTGGTGTATCTGAAACTTGGTGCAAATCCATCATTCACTTGGCGAAGCTTGATTGCAGGTAGGGATTTACTTCTTCCTAACTTATTGAGATGCATTAGGGATGGCGTATCAACCAATATTTGTGCTGATCATTGGATCTCAGGGGTACGCAACATGACAAATATTATTTCAATGGGAGAAGAGCTACGGGTCAATTATGTGTGTGAATTCATGAATGAGGAGGGTGACGGGTGGAGTGAGGATTTATGAGGAACTATGCCAAAAGATTTTGAGAGTCCCAATTAACAACTCACAAGGTGGTGACCGATAATCTTGGGTGGCAGACCCGAAGGGGATTTTTTTTGTCAAATCTTGTTATAAAGTGTCCATGGCTAGAAAATGGGCAGGAATTAACTTAACCCCTGAGTCGCTGATCACAGTGGAAGAGACATTTTGGAAACGGGTATGGAAGCTCCCTATTGTGCTTAAGTATAAGGTATTCATGTGGCGTGTGTGCTTGGATATATTACCTACAGTTTTGTCCCTGTATAGAAGAGGAGTGAATATTGATCTAAGTGTTCAATTCGTTTTGTAATGGGGTAGAAGAGAATGTGTATCATGCACTTTTGGCGTGCCCACGGCTAAATGTGGTGTGGCAACGGTCACCATTTGACTACAGCTATAGCACTTTTCATAACTCAATACTTGAATGGATCCATGTTGAAGGGTCTGATTGGTGACCTGAACAACTGTGTATGCTTATTAATATGTTGTATTTACTATGGGCTGACAGGAATTCGGTGTTGCATGCGGGGAAGAATCTGGATGTGGCAAGTTTATGGGTTCGTGCAGCTAGCCTTTGGGAGAAGATGGAGTGCTCTAAGACGCATGATACTGAGGCGGGATTAGGCACCACGAAGCAAGTGTGGTCGATACCGGAAGACGGATGGTTTAAACTCAACTGTGACGCAACGATGAAGGCGTTGCACTACAACATTTTAGGCGATCTGCAACGGTTGAAAAGTGTTGCAGAAAGCCAAAAAACTGTTGCCTATACTTTAGGCAACAGTTTTTGCAACACTTTACTAGCATTGCATTTGTTGCCGTTGCTAGGTTTTTTAGGCAATAGTTTCATATGCAAATGCAACACTTCTATAGGCAACGCTTTTTATGGTTTATGCAACACTTTTAGGCTGTTGCATAGTAAGTTTTAGGCAACATTTTTGAACTATTGCAATCTAGAAACTGCAACACTTTCACTTTCTTATAAGCAATGCTTTTTTATGTTTCTGCAATGCTTTTAAACTGTTGCATAATAAGTTTTAGTCAACATTTTTAAAATGTTGCAATCTAGAAAATGCAACACTTTTCATCCCTTATAAGCAATGCTTTATATTGACCTATTGCAATCTTAAAATGCACTATTCAAAGCAACAAAAAATACATGAACACATATATTCAATATTATATCAACACAAACTTATCAAAACACATACATATATAGGTGACAAAATTATAGTTATATACCATCTACTAATTGCATAGATCATCCCAATCAAGTAAAATGTTACAAAACATTATTACACAATTCAATGCAATACTAACAACTGATGTTTAATGTATATCACTAACGACAAAAAAACAGTATCAAACAAACTAAATTGATCAAATTGATGTTTCATCTTCATCATTGCATCCATCATCTCCTTCCTCTTCCTCATCTTGATCACAAACATCATTATCACTAACGTCTCCCGGCAATCCATTTTCCTACATAGTATTACAAATGAGTATTTTGAGAAAACTCAAGTATGAAATTAATATTACAATATAAGATAGAAATACAAAGAAGACAATATCAATTTTACCTCATCAGAAGCAATAGGTGATGTTCCTAACAAAGAAGACAATGCAGTAGTATCTATATTCAAATTAGGATTCCTTTGCACTAAATCTTGTATAAATGTTGTTAAGCCTTCCACTTTTTGTTGCAATTTTTTAAGTTCATTGTCTTTGACTTCTTTCCTCATAACTTCCATTTCCACATTTCTCTTCAAAGTAGATAGAGTGACATTTCTTCCATAACAACGAACTTGGCCATGCTTCTCAACTCCAAATAGAGATTGGAAGGCTAAAGTTCTATCTTGTCCTGATGAAGTTAAAATTTCCAATTGATTCTACAAAGAAAATGGTGGATAATTGTCAAACCTATGTATATCAACATGATGTATATAATCTTCTATATATATATAAAGAAAAGTCATTAACCCATTAATTGATAGATTTACAAAGACAAATAAACTTCTTACAATTTTGTTACTTGTTTCTGCATCCAATTGCTTTCGTTGGTTGCCTCTACGAGTTGTCACGAATATTTCTGCTTGAAAAGGAGAATCATGATTTTCCTTTGACGCACGCTATAAGAAATTATACAATTGTCAAAAAGATATCATTATTTATTTACAAATAGATAAGATATTGTTTCACTTATTAATAAGCTTGAGAGAAGTTTACCAATCTCTCTCGAATTCTAGCAAAACTTGTAGGTCCTACTCTATGTGGCCACTTTTGCAATGCTCTATTTGTGGTGTTCATCTCACTTAATTTCTGGATTCAATATAAGATGTGTTACTAAATCTATAAAAAATCATGCAAATGAAATTTATCTTTACGAATTGTATTACCTTTACTTTCTCTATTTTCCAGTACTTAATGAGCTTCTTGAATTGAGTTTCAGGTATGCTTAAGGGACGATTCTTCAAACGCTCTGCATCAGTCCTATACTTTGTAAAATGAGAGCTTTTAACTCTACACTTGTGTATCCTCCACGCCTCATTGATTGTTTTCATGACGTATCTTTCAGCTTGAGCGTGAAGAATATACTTTGACTACAAAAATAAAGAAAACGAAAATTAAAAATAATATTAATCATAAAGTAATTGAAAGAATCATAATAAATATATTTGAATAAAAAAATTGTAATCATACATTGACATAATCCTAAATTTCTTCTCTCCTTGTCTTAAGGAGTTCCTTCCAACTATTGTATGTCAAGGGACAATACACATGTGTCCTCGCAATAGTCCCTAAAAAGCTGCTGAAATTACTTAATGCTTGGTCACTTGGTCCTATTGGTTGCCAATTTGCATTGAAAATAATTTGTTCTCGTTCTTCAAATATTCTCCCATGAACCTTAGCACACAATGTTGGACCTCTAGTTTTTGATTTGTTTGATTCCACTTCTCCTACATTCACAAAATAATACAAATTGAAAATTCATAATATATATGGATTATATAAGAATAAAGTTTTATATAGAAGCAATTCACCTTCAGAACTAGCCTCTATGTTGCTTGGTTGTTTCTCTTGGATTTCTGGACCTTGTTGCTCCTCATTTTGGGTTTTATTTTGGTCACCTTCCACTTCACTTCCTTCAACTCCATTGTCTTCTTCATTGGCCATGGCAACTTTTAGCCTAGGACTTCGACGTTTTTGAATATGCGTAAGTTGAATCTTCTTGTCCTTACGAGGACGAGTTCTTGCACATTGTTGCCCATAAGTCTCAGCTAGCTGGGCACTTGAATTTACAATGGAAGGAGGAATGAATCGAGCTCTTTTCTTAATGGGACTTTGTCCTTGCTTGTTAGATGTGATGCCAACAATCTTAGAACTTGAAAAACAAGAAACACATAAACTGAATTTAATTACATAACTTCAAAAAAATGTTTTGAAACAGACTAGGAGATCATTGATACCTTTGACTTTGAGAACCTCCAGGTATATGAGAAGAAGCAAAGTCCTTGTATTGCATTTTAGGGAAAATATACTAGTTGAGAGTAGAGATCTCTACACCATGTAATTAAGCACTTTTAACTATATATAAATATACAAGTAAAGAAATTGATGAGCAAAATATCCAGCAATTTGCCACAAATGAGATAAAATTTTCTTTGGAAGTACTAATGCACTAATTAAAAGCTTAAAGAAAGAAAGATGTTGTTTACTACTTACAAGGAAGGGATGAAATCTCTTGTTCAAATGACTCTGTCTCTGGACAAGGCCTTTGGCTTTGGCTTTCAAATGAGAATAATCTGGAAGAGGAAAATATTATTAAGCAAATAATTATTAGCAAAGTGCCTTCATACTCCAATAAAACGCGGCTTTAATGAATATGTGAATCATGTGCCTTTGAAAGATAACACAACAAAGAAGAGAAGGAAAATATAGTCTTTTAGGTGTGTTTGGAATGAGAAAAATCAAGAAGGTTTTCCAAAAGTAGTTAAACAGAGGTGGAATTAAAGAAATTGAAGAAATTAATCAAATTGAATGAACTTCTAAATGAAGTCAATTGACATTAGCCCATTGGATAATGTTTTCAGTTATTCTCCAACCACCAAATTTATACCAGATTTACACCTCGTCTCACATGCAATATTTTATTATTGAAAAAAATAACACAGACCATTCTTATTTTACTATAAACCAATGGTGATGGAGTAGGTAAAATTGGAGGTGAGCTTAATAGAATACCATGTTTCTCTCACTAGATTTATAGTTATACTAGGCCTACAAAAAAATATGTAAATCAAGCTAATAATGATTGTATTTAAAAATGTCAAAGTGAATTTCACTGAAAAATATGTTGAACTTTAACATTCTTTTGTATCTCTTGATGATTGTCTAAGTTTACTTAGTCTACCAAAAAATTTGCTCTCTCACAGTAGGTATACCTATGTTCTAAAACAGGGGAAAGAAAAAGATATTTAAAAGAATTAAATACATCTCTATACACATATGTGGAGAACAAGATCTACAATCATGCATTTCAGATGTGAGGCTTATTTACTAACTACCCAGAAACAGGGAGTTGAATGAAAATACTATTGTAATAGAGTTGAATGAAAATACTCTCATTTTATCATTAATATTTGGCGTAACAAATACATGTATCTATCATTTGGGAATTGGAATTGTTGGCATTTAATTATTCCATAACTTGATTTTTTATATATTGAAGAGTGGAAGGCATTTTATAGTAGGGATGGAGGGTGAATGTATACAGAAGTACACACTATCAAAAGACATAATTCCCAATCAAACTATCATGAAACAATACAAATTTAAACTAGATAATCATCCAATGCTATTAAAGGAAAAAGAACAACAACAAATTATTAAGCCATAAAAATAAATTATAGCACCAATTTAGACATACAACTTCAAAGACAAAAGTATCATTCAAAAGGAACCTTACTATGCAAAACATACATCAAATTTGCAATTTAGTGACAAAAGAAAGCAGATAAGCTTCATAGTTTACCTTCACCCTCTTATAAAATCTTACAAACACAGTGGAACCTCAAATTCAAAACTAACAGTAACAAAGAACAGAACCTAAATTATTAACAAACAAACTAGTTCCTGCATTATCTTCTAGGCTTCCCCATAAGTAAATGAACCAAAACTATCTTGACAAATGCTGAATCAGTAATTAGCAAATACACCGAACACATCAATTCATTAGCATTTAGTAATGGCAAAAGGTCAGAATGAAACAACTTCGAACCTTTCAAGTTTATCGAAAAGAATGAAATCTCTAATGGCCGAAATTTGCAGTACCAAGACAAGCTGTGTTCGACGGTGTTGTGATCGACGACCGACAAGCTGTGTTCTCAAACAATCAGAAAAAGAAAACCAGAAAAAAGAAGAATAGAAGCAATTAACCAAGACAATACCTAAATCACATATGCTCCTTGTTGGAAAACAACTTCAGTCTTAGGGCCTGAAAGAGAACCAATACAACACACACATACATATGAAATAGGAAAAAAGAAGAATAGAAGCAATTAAATATAAAACTAATAATAAATTTGAAAGATTAAAACAAAAAGAAAAGAGGAAAAAAGAGTGAAAACGAAAAGAAAATTAAAAAGTTGAAAGGAGAAAGAGAGAAAATTGGATTCCAAATGAGAGGGTGCAGAAACCAACACGTTCAAAACCATTTACACAATACACATACATACCTTTAATTCTGGTAATTACACAGGCACATTCAACTACTTTAGCTCCAACACGTTCTGAAACCAACCAACCAATGTCAACATTATGGTGCATCAATGATACTAAATTCAATGAGAGAGACATAAATCAATAAAGTGACGTGTTCAAAATAATTTAACTCATCAAGAAGATTAAGATTTTAACACATTCAAGTATATATAGCATTCCCAAGTGGAAAATAAAAGCGTGGAAATCAAAGGAATATACAAATTAAACAAACATATAGCAACTATGAAAACCTAGATAAACTTCGAAATCACATAAACACAAGGAAAGCTTGATGGTCGTGGAATGGAAATGAGAATAAATCGACGCGATGAAGGAAGCTTGACGATGACAGAATGACAGAGGAATGCGACAAACAAAGGAGAAGATGATAGACAGAAAAGGCAACGCGACGGAGAAGGTAACGGAAACTCACCAATGAGAAGAACCAGAGGAGACGTAAAGAAAGGGAGGAAATGCGACGATCGTTGAGTGAGAAGTGGTGATCGGCGGCTACAAGGTGAATGGAGGCTTTAGGGTTTCAATGTTGATAAATGTGAAAAATGAGAAAATTGCAGGGTGAAAAGTAAAAATTAAAAGACAGGGTAAAATTAAAATTTAAAAATGGACTAGCCCAAAATAATATTTTTCCAATCTCTTGTTTTATTTTAAAAATTATTAATTTCAATAAATTATATATTGCAAAAAATTTTTTTGATAAAGGTATTAATTATTAATTTTTATCTGAAATTACTAATTTTCAGTGCACTAATAAAGACTAAAATTTAATGGGAAAAAATGAAGACTAAAATTTTATCTATAAACAAATTAAGACTCTCCAAATTTGATATATGGTTCAACCTCCAAAAAAAATCCCTAATTTAAAATTAACGCAAAAAACCTTTAAAAAAAATTAACACATATGGTTAAAATTAAATTGATTTTAATTTTTAAAAATAATAGTATAGAAATTAAATTACTGAGCATTTTTTAAAATATTTATGTTTAATAAAACAATGATAACATGCTAAAATTTTAGACAACATTTTTTCGTCGTTGCAAAATAGGGTTGCCTATTATATAAGTAAAATGAATTAAGCTTAAACCATTACAATATTGTTGCAAGATCTGTTGCAAATAAGATCAAATGCAACATGTTTATCTTTGTTGCATAAAAGTGTTGCCTAATATTCAAAATTTTTTTTTAAGGATTGCAACATTAAACAACCATTGCCTTTCATATCAAATGCAACAGATTTTTAACGTTGCCTTCCGGAATGTTGCTGAAACCTCAAAATGTTGTAGTGTTGGGCGGAGGTGCAATTGGCGAATTAATTCGAGACAACAGGGGAGTGTGTCTAGCTATACGTACGTTTGTGGAGTCAATGGAGCACGTCGATGATATCTACAAGCTGGAAGCTTTGGCAAATAAAACGTGGGTTGGAATCGACTCATTCACTCAAGGTGGGCAGAATACTTGTGGAAAGTGACGCAATGACGGTGGTTGAGGAATTGAACTCCAATAGTGGCCAAACGTCTTTGTTGCACTTAGTGTGTTCTCAAATTAAATCATTTTGTTCTTTATTTAACTTTGTTCATTTTGATTGGGTACCTAGATCTGGTAATGATGCTGCGCATCATTTAGCTTATTTTGCAAAAGTTGCACCTACAAACTATTAGGGGGAGAACTCTATTCCTTATTCTTTTTGTTGATGTAGTGAAATTTGATTACTATGAATGAATTGCTCATGTACCCCTCGTTGTTAAGAAAAAAGTCTATTTTGTTGTGATTCTTCACACACTACAATAAGCTTAGTTAACAGCATATTAGCTATAAAATTTAGCTAGTTAATTAACTTTGTTTTAGATTAGTTTACTAAATTTCATTCAAAATGTATATATTTTTTGTTTTCTACGTGTATCTTCTTATTAGAGGCAATCAAATTCGAGGCACTATTAGATAGTAGTGTCAAAACGGACCGGCCCGTGATGGGCCGGCATTAAACGGACCGTGCTGGGCCGGTCCATTTATTAGGTGGGCTTGAGAAGTGATGCCCAAGCCCTCCGAGTATTGGCCTGCGGGCTAATACTTTTCATATTTTTTTAAAAAATATTAATTATAAAATTATATATTTACTTAAAAATTAGTATTTTTTATTTTAAATTAATATTTTATTAATTTTAATTATTATTTAAATTATTAATACACATTATTAGAATAAAATTATTATTTAACACATAAAATTACATAAAACATATATTTATACACATTTCAAACAAATAAATATTAATTTTTTTTTCTTTTTTTTTACGGGCCGGCCCGTGGGTTAGCCTGTTTAACTTGCGGGCTTAAAAGAGCCAACTCATTTAGGCCCGTTTATTTTTTAATATTCAAGCCCGTCCATTTAGCGAGCGGGCCGGGCTAGCCCGCGGGCTCAAGCTCGTTATGACAGTGCTACTACTGGGCACTAAATATAGGCATCTCACCTAACAATGACTTGATCATAATTCATAAGAGTTTGTCAATTTTTGTATGCACAAATTATAAATAATTATGTGTTTTGATTTCATTCTTAATATTAAAAAAATAATGATATAATTTTATATTTTAAATAAAAACAATGATATGATATACTATAATTGATTAATCTCTAAATTGTGTCTATTGTAATTTAAGAAAAAATTATAACAACCAGGATTAGAATTTACCTTACTTTTCCTTTTTTTTTTGGATAAAATACTTTTCCAAATTTAAGAGAAAATGAATGCTTTTCCTAATTTATATGATATGTTATAATTGTGTACTTTAGTTAAATTACAAGAACAAGAACATTATTAATTTAACCAAAATATTTATTTGATTGATTAAATTAATAATACAATTTTGGATTTTAAATAAGATGAAAGAAGATTTTATAGACAAAAAAATCATATAGAATTAAAATAAATTATTTTATATCAAATCATTTTATTCTTTCATATTAATTTTATTATTTTAATTATATGTAAATTTTAAATAACATTTTAGAAATACCATGCATAGGGCGGTCACAATCTATCTTTTTGTTTTTTCACAAATATTCTTTTATTGAAGGTAATTTTGTTTGAGCTAGCTGAGGTCTCATAACGGCGGTAGAGTTATTCCAGCAAAGGTTTTTCCAAACACAAGTCTCGAACTCGAGACCTTGCTTAAGGAGAATTGAGTACCTACCACTTTAATCAACCACCTATTGGTATATATATATATACATATATATAAAGGAATGCCCCAGCAACATCTCCTTGACAATTAGGATTAATGACTGCTTTGCTCATCTAACACATCATTACCTCAACTTTTAATCTGAAGCATTTAGTCCACATGTCAAGCCATGTTCCAAGTGCTACATTTCTATTGGTCAACATAATTTATATGATTCCTGTAATACCCCGAAAAATTTTGAGGATTAAAAAATGATTTATTTAAAATTTCGAGGATATAAGAATGATTTATTTCAGGGCTAGGAATTAAAACCTCAGAAAGAATATAGAAAAAAAGGTATGAAAGTTAAAAGAAACCGGAAAGGAAATTTTTTGTTTTCAAAGATTATAATACCGAGAAATTATTCGAGGGTTAAAATAAAATAAAAGATGAAAGAAAGAAGTAAAATATTTTTTTGAATTAATTCGGGACCTAAGAAATTAGAAATCTAAAATAAACAAGAGTGAGAACTAAATTAAAATATTATTAGTCATTATTTATTTAATTATTAATTAATTTATTTTTATTATTATTATTATAAATATTTAAAAAGGGAAAGAAAAGAAGTAGAAGATAATTTTTGGGATCAATTTAGGACTTAAAAAAATGGAAACTTAAATTAAATAGGAAAAGGGATTAAATTAAAAATACATGTTAGTTATTTATTTAATTATTTTATATTATTTTCAGATTTTATTATTATTATTATTATTATTATTATTATTATATGTTAATGTTAATAAAGAAAAGAAAGGAAAAAAAATAAAAGAGAAAAAGAGAGAGGGAGAGGGCTACGGGGAAGAAAGAAGAAACAAAGAAGAAAGAAAAAGAAGGAAAGGAGAGAGAGGGAGAAGAGAGAAAGAGGGAGTGATGTAGGACTGAGTAATAGAAAAGGTAAAGAAAGAAGGAGGGAGAAAGGGAAGAAGGAGGGAGAAAGAGCAAGTATGAAAATTCCTTTGTTAAATATTCAAGTCTGCTTACAAAAGAGAGAGGGCTGAATATATATAGGCACCCCAAGTCAACAATAATAAACACAACACTCACCCTAATAATTAAGCAAATTACAAGTTCCAAAAATAATAAAACTAGGTTCATGTATCAACTTCAAAAGATATCATTTCCTAGGTGCAATTTAATTCTTCATTAAATCTCTTTTCTTCTTCCTAGATAACATTAATTCTTTTCTTCAATCTAGAATATATTTTCATAATTATTTAATTCTCCATTATTCTCCCCGACTGAAGAGAACTCTCCTCTGGAGAGTAAAAGTGCTTGTAATACTGTAACAAGTCAAGGTGGGAAAAATTCATCTTCCGTGTTCCATGAAGCTTGTATGTCTGAGTATCTTTTCCAATGAATGAGGTATAGGTAGAAAGAATCAAGAGAGGAGATGTGATTCCGATAATTATATTCAATATGGCACCTACATGGTCATTAAAAAGTAATGGGGGAGGTTCAAAAGTGTCTTTGTAAGGAAACAAATCTTCAATGGTGAAAACTAGGCTAATGGTTAAGTCTGATGGTAATTTAAGTGAATGTTCATTAGGCATAATTTTATGGGAAAAATGAAATTGACTAAAAGCATTTGTAGGTAACATTTTAAAAGAGAGTTTAGTGTGATGGTGTAAAGGTTCAACAGATTTAGAAATATTCAATGGTAAAGGTATGGGGTCAATAGGATGAGAAGGATGCTCAATAATGATTTCCTTATTAGCATCAGAGGACACTCAACGAGTTTCACAATTTCAATGTCTATGGCCTCCTCAACTAGACTCACTGGATTTTCTTGAATTAAGGCTTGATCAGCCATTATGATTTGATCTTCAATATCAAAAGGGCAGTCAAGGGGCTCCACAATATCAATGATTGTGCTCTCTTCAAGAACACTAGACTGGTGTTCCAAAATTAAGGCTTGATGTGGGCTCCTAGATTCAACTTGATTTTTAACGGGATCTTCAACTCTTTCTCTAGCCAATTGACTACTCAACAGTTTGATGATACCCATCATTTCATCAAAACAACGATGCATATGGGATGTCTTCTCTTTTTCAGCAACCTCAATGTTGTCTAAGCTCTTTATGATTTTTTGCTTATAGTCTTCCATGGTAATTTTCAAGGAAAGGTTGGGCGGTGAACGTGGTTGGAAAGTGTTTAGCTCTGATACCAAATTGATGTAGGACAAGATATAATAAAAGAGATTATGGGGGAGAAAAGAAAGAAATGAGGAAGAAGAGAAAGGGGGGAGGAAATTGATAGACGAAAGGAGGGAGGAGAGAACAAAAGGGAGAAAGGAGTGAGAACCAACTCTGAAAATTATATTCTATTCATCAAGTCTGTTTACAAAAGAGAGAGGGCTGAATATATATAGGCACCCCAAGTCAACAATAATAAACACAACACTCACCCTAATAATTAAGCAAATTACAAGTTCCAAAAATAATAAAACTAGGTTCATGTATCAACTTAAAAAAATATCATTTCCTAGGTGCAATTTAATTCTTCATTAAATCTCTTTTCTTCTTCCTAGATAACATTAATTCTTTTCTTCAATCTAGAATATATTTTCATAATTATTTAATTCTCCATTAGGGAGTTAGGGCTTGGATGGGGGAGGAAATCCGGCGGGAATCTCACCGGAATCTGGCGAGCCGGAGTTGGACAAGGAGCCGAAGAACATCCTCGTTTCAATCTCTCAAGTTAAGGTTGGTACAACGCTCGATTCTCTCCAAGTTCCCATTTTCTTAATTTTTCTTCATTTTAGGAATTGAGTTGAGAATCCGAGTTTGGGCGGATTCGAGGGTAGAATAATGTTCCTAAAGTGTTCTTGAACACTCATCGGGGTTAGGAATCGAGGCTAGATCATTGGATTTGGCCGGATTCGAAGTTGGAAGAGTTTGGGGTTTACAAAACCCATTTTTCCCAATTTCGAACAATCAACGATTCGGCGACGAATCGGAGTTGGAATTGAGTTGCAGGACTTCCTAAATATAGTATATATATAGGAGAACAAGACCCGTGAAAAGTGGAATCGAAGCCGGATCGAAAAATGGCCGAAACCAGCCACAGCACAGCAAAAATGTTGCTGTGCTGCGAGCTGGCGCTACAGCGCCCACTTGCTGGTTGGCCAAGGGCTACCAAGGTAGCAATGCCCGGTCCCTGCCTGGCTTGCCCCAAGCCCATTTTTAGGGCAAATTGAGACCTCTGAACCACCTCTCTTCAATCCTAAACACCCTAGAATACTTCTAAACATGTTTTTGAGGATTAAATCATTCTAAATACTTTATTGTTTCTCAAGGATGGAAACTTGTGGAACAAATTAGGCCTAACTTCGGGAATTTCAACCTTATTCCTTCCTTTAGGAAACCTTGAGTAGGATAAATTGGAGGTATATTGAGGTTTAGAAACTAGATTTCTTGGAACCCAAGTAGGATCATAAGTTGAATCAAAATGCTTAGACTTTACTAAAATTAGGATTCCCATCCAACCAAGTTAGATAAGCTTCCTTAGATGCGAAAACAAGTTAGATAGAGGTCTAATACTCAAATCCAAGTATGTGAAACACTCAAGTAGAGTGTTATATTCGAGTAAGTCAAGTG
This sequence comes from Senna tora, assembly GCA_014851425.1. Lineage (NCBI taxonomy): Eukaryota > Viridiplantae > Streptophyta > Magnoliopsida > Fabales > Fabaceae > Senna > Senna tora. The sequence continues at coordinate 15,314,922 of CM026265.1, forward strand.
TCCGAGGAAGGATACGTATAAGTCGAGATAGAGAAATCCGATAAAACCAAGAGCTTGACTCTGTGGCAACCATGGACTACATGTGAGAGTAATGGAAAGATAAATAAAGAGTTAAGTTAAGTAATAACTTTAATGAAGTAAATGTTGTTCTTATAGGAACAACGGTACGCAATAAAGCTCAACAGGAACTCCAAGGAGACTAAAGTTACATGAGAGGATTGCATGGAAGGTTCGCCAAGGTGAGGGTTCCTCCACCTCTGCTCCTAGGGTTGTATGTTTGTGAGGATTACATGAGTATGTACATTCTCTGCTTGTCTGGTATGTGTTAGCTAGAGGTATAGAATGCTAAAAGAATAAAGGAACTAGTAAATAGGTTGTGGAAGGTAGCTTAGATAGGAAGACATAGGAGTAGAGAGTAATTGTTTGCTATGATTGGTGTGTTACAAATCCAACTCATGCGCTCTAGAGGCATGATGAGTATTTTATTAAATCTTTTCCACGACGGTGGCAAGAGTCCTTGTACGGAAGGACTAAGCTTTTTTTTTTGAAAACTCGTCACGATGGTGACTTAAATTATAATCATGCAAATGGAGTTATTGGCGGGTTTTGGATTTAATTATGCTAGCGATGTGAGACATCGACTAGAACAATGTCAGATGGCACTTGAGACCTCAGTTTTATAATCACCATGACGATGGTCATTGCCCTATCCTGGCAATAGGGTCAGAAAGGTTTTATATTGCTATGACGATAGCTTGAGGCTTAGAGAGTGCATCTGGACGGGTATATGAGTTATATCCTGTTAAGGATACTCGTCCACATTAATAAGGAGAAGAATTGTTGATCCTTTGGGAAAGATACAAAGAATCCTATTAATATGTGAGACATCGGCTAGAACAACGTTAGATGGCACTTGAGACTTCAGTTTTATAATCACCATGACGATGGTCATTTCCCTATCTTGGTAATAGGGTCAGAAAGGATTTATATTGCTATGACGATAGCTTGAGGCTCAGAGAGTGCATCTGGATGGGTATATGAGTTACATCCTGTTGAGGACACTTGTACATATTAATAAGGAGAGGAATTGTTGATCCTTCGGGAAAGATACAAAGAATCCTATTAATATGTGAGGCCAAGATCAGGAGACACGGGAGGAACCTACGGGTGAACCGTGAGCCTGATCTTGCAGAAGAGAAATCATCCTGTTGAGATGGTCCAGGGTGTATCAGTGGCCAGGCTTTGAGACGTCGTGTCGTGCCTGCCATTGTGGCCTGGTTGGGTAACGGACGAGTGGGCTCAAGCTATTGCCCCGCAGCAAGGGGTCAGGACGTGTCACGTGGTGGCTATGCATCAGTTGTTTGATAGATAGAAGTTGAATGTGTTTGGTTAACAGAATTGTCACGAGGTGACCAGTACCCAAGTGAATGTGTTAAGTATGTTTTTCCACTTGGTGGCCAGCAACCCGAGTGCACGGGTTCGAAGTGGGAAAGCCACGTAGTGGTTAGTAGATACCCCAGAGTTAGGGAGATTAAGTAGATGTATGCTTAGCATCTGTGTGTATGTGCAAATTGTCTGTGTTTGCATATAATTGCTGATTGTGCAGCGTAGTGGTAACGTACAGGATTACGTCACCACACGTCTTGTTTGATTTATAGCACCACGTCTCTTGGACCCATTGTCCTTGTTCTTGGAGCCTATAGCTCTAAGAAACTTTAGCCACTTAGGCTACGTGCTCGGTGGATTTCACAGCCTTGTGCCTGAAATCCTTGAGTATTAGTGAAGGTTAGAATGACCTACATGCACTTCCAATAGGAGGGAAGAGATCTATCAACAATTTGAACTCACTGTTTGTTAGTGGGGAGTGTTTAGGTTTACTCACACTCCCAAATCATGTTTGATTCCTCCCTTAAATGCATCTTCATGCTCTTGTTAGAGCGCATCTTGGAGGCATCAAACTTGACTGTAAGCTGCCTCAGTTTGGTGGCCACAGTGTCACCAAACCGGTCTCTCAAATGTGATCCACATTTACAAATTTTGTAGTTACACTATCAGTCAATCCTAAATGCTAACACTAATTACACAGCTCCTTATTATACAACACATGACTCTGAAAATTGTAATCAACAAAAGACGAGTGTAGATATAGTCAATCTCTGCATTCAAGAAGTGGGGTCAACCACCCTCATCACACAGAGAGCCTATATATGTACATCTTTCTTTGCTTGACTCAACAATTTTCATAGAATAGTCACATACTATTCAAAATCCCTTTTGGATTCCCACTATGTAAGCGATCAAGAAGGACATCGAGTCGCCACAGGCACGACCTCGAACTTTCACTTGATTATAATGCTTAGGATGATTTAAATAGTCACTTACTATTTAAATTCCCACGTGGATAAGCATTTATATTGAGTTCTGGGTTTGCCACATGCTACCCCTAGCTCTCACTCGAGTAAAACGCTTAAGGTAATTTAAACAATCACAAATCGCTTAAATCTCTCTCTTGTTGTGTATGTGAATGAGTCAAGAGATGATCATATCAACTATTTAGACTCCAATTCACCTTAATTTCTCCCCATATCTGGATTCTTCTCGCTAAAACGAGGAAAATGACTCAAAAATCGTCGAAATCGGAGCTAAAACGAAGAAATTATGTGCAACAGAAGACTGTGACGGTGGTCAACGGTCAACCATTGACCTTTGCTGGTCGACGGCCGCCCGGACCACCACCGGCTGACCTCCTGCGGTAGTGGTGGTGGTCGTCATACCATTGGCCTCTGTTGCCGGCTGTACGCGGCGATGACGATCATCAGAGAACCTCCGGCCGGCCGCCAGACATTTGCCGGCACCGCCATACGCGGCGGCGCCGATCGTCGATCATTTGCCATCACTAGCAGCAGAGGCGGCCAGACCTCCGCCGTCACCGGTAACCCGCGGTGGTGGAGGTTGCCGGACCACCGGCGGCACCGGCGGTCACCGGACCTCTGCCGGCGACCGCGCTGGTCGCTGGTCAACACCGCCGACCACCGTCGGAGGCTGCCGGACCTTCACCATCCGGCTACCGTCGGCGGCCTATTTTGCCGGTCAACGCCGATCAACCTTGCCCCTTTCCTTCCCAAAACAGCAACATACATCCACAGGTATATATCTAATTCGTAGGGTACACATACCTTAAATAATATTTACATGCATCCAAATTAGGGTCTTTAATTTTGAAAGGAGAACCTACACACGTTTCTAGGTTTTAGGGTATGGGTTACCAATCAATATTGAATTAAAAAATTAACACATATAATTTAAATTCAAAAATTATGGGACCCTAACCTACAAATCACATTTTTTAAATCAAAATTAAAACATATAATTAAAACTAGGAACATAAGCATGTTGCTATGTTTTAAACAAACAAGTCATAAACATGTTTCTAACCCTTTTCGGTTCATCAATCCCTGTAGAACAGAGCTCTAGCATAACCTGGCTCTGATACCAATGTAGGGAAAGACCTAGATCCACATGACCCGACCCGACCCAGGGACCGAAAAGAAAAATCGAAAATAAATCCAGGCAAATATAAAATAATGCGGAAGCTACTAACCTGGACTCCAACGCTAAAACCTCAGATCTTACCAGTGCCTCTGCTCCACCAGGGATGACCTCCAAACGATGAACTCCAAAAAGGGCCCGTACCAAACAGAGGACTCTACCTACGAGAGGTAGAGCCACATGTCGACGACTGATGCGCGGAAGAGGACTCAAGAGAAAGAAAAAATTGTATTGAGTGGGGTTTCCCAAACGGGAACTCCCTCTTCCAACACATGGAATGAGCAACTAGAAAGGTGTGGAGTCACTCCTATTTATAGGAGGATGAGAGAGCTCCCATCATTGACGCAAGCAATGTGGGACGTAGAATATGAACAAAATATCATGCTTCCATCATGATCACCTAGCCCACTTTGGGCCACGAGTGCGGGCTCGTGTGACCTCCGATGAGTGTCATCTTGGTGTCGTTTTGTTCGTCTCTCAGCGAGCATTCCAACGGATCCTCACTTGACCCGATCGGACTCCCCCATGGGCGGATATTTAGTCTCGAAGACCCCAATATATCCAACATCCATATATGTGAAAATAAATATACAATTTTGTGGTTGTTGTGTTGGTCAAAGTTAGATATATTTCCAATATAGAGGACTTTGACCGTTGTACACTCCTTATTAATGTGTAACACTAAGGGTTTGTTTGGATTTTGGGAGGGGGAGGGGGAGGGAGGGGAGGAGATTGAAGGGGAGGAGAGGGAAAGGGAACGGGAGGTTAGTCTCCCATTAATCCTCCCCTTGTTTGGATAATTAAAAAATGAGAAAAATGATATTGGAGGACTAAACAATCATTTTAATTTAACTTTATTATTTTATCCTTATATTAAAGTTTTAAAAGAAATATAAGAAGAAAGATATCAAAAGAATTGTATTAGTTCAATTCTTCTCTCTGTTCATAAAAAAAAAAACTCTTCTCTCTGATCTCTATAAATTATTCATTTATTTATTTTCTTTTTAAATTTTGTTTATAAGGATTTTAATTTATTTTTTTTATAATTATATACAATTTTTTTTAAGAAAAATCTAATATTAGATCTCTATTCTCAAACTCTCCACCACGTCACCCTTTTGTCTTTCAAAGAGCTTAGCAAAGAAAATTACATTGGACCTGTTTGATGCTGTATGTTCTTAAAACAACAATTGTTGGAGTTTTAATAAAACTTATCTATTCATAAAAAAATAAAACTTATCTAAAAAGTATTGTTTTTATTTGAAAATAAATAATATAATATATTTTTAAGAAAAAAAACAAAAGTCCTTAATTCTAACTGATAACAAAAATGTTGGCCCAAAACAAAGTAACAAAAAAAAGAAAAATATTTTTATAAACGTTATTTATATGTACATAATGAAAATGTAATAGTACTTAAAATTAATTTTATAAAATCATTATTATTACCCTTAAATATTACAAAACAATATAAAAAAACTCGTATGGGTCAGTCCAGAACATATTAATAAGAAAGTACGAAAGGCGGCGATGAAGAGAGCAAGTGCGAGAAGCGACAATGAGGAGACTCATTGTGAGAATAGATTTGAGGGATATAAGAGAGGCCTTTTTTGTAAATGTATTTATAATATCCTTTGATACTCCAAATTGGGGTATTTTAAGATAATGGAGGATTAACTTTTAATCCTTCATTATCTCTCCTTTAATTTTTTATTTTACCAAATAAGGGGAGAAGATTAGATTTATCTCTCATTCCCTCCCCCTCCTTAATCCTAAAAGCAAACAATGCCTAAGATTTTTAAGTGTATTCATTATTGATTCAATGTCAAATACGGATTTCTAGACTAAACATACGCTCAAAATTGAGCTAGGTAAATGGATATATTTAAAAAAAAATCATGTCAAATCATTCAGTGGCCAATCTTTCATTATTTTATTTCTTTTGTCTAATCAGAATTATTATTTGTATTTTTTTATAAATTCAAATCTGTTATTTGATTCAATCCTCATTAATTTGTTATAAAAGACATTTTAAATTTGATTTAACGGAGGGTAGATCACGTAACTTTATTATTTAACCAGTATATTTTTTTAATGAATTAAAGACACATTAATTCGTCAACACGTTATGCAGCTGACTGTGTCTAAAATTATGATGATAAGATTTATTCAGTATTACTTTTACCATTTGAGAACATTTAAACGCATGAATAATTAGTTGGTGTCCCCGATTAATATAAAAAAAATCAATGTTAACGTTAAATCGTCTATCTGAAAACATGGAACTCAATATCCCTGACGGAACCGTTGACAAATGTTTTATCAAAGGTCTTTCAGGACTACATGAAGACTTGCTTATTGAAATAACATGTAAAGTACCATCACAAAGTAACCAGGACTTATTTTCATTGAAGCTGTGTTCAAGGGTGTTATACCATGCCACTGATCAACCAAAGTTTTACCAGCATGCAACACTTGATAGGTTCCAGTTTCTCCAATGGAAACTTGTAACCGAACAACAGTCCAAGTTCTTGGAAAAATGCTTACAATGTGAGAATTATTAAATTCTTTTCAGACAAGGTTTTATTAATTTTTTTCAGAATGTTGAATTTCACAATGTCAGTTTTCGATATCTAAAGTGTTCTGCTAAGCAGGGTTTTCTATATTCCATGTAAGCAATTTCTATCATTGTTTTGTCGAGTCATGTTTGGGAAGTGTATCATCACAAAGATCATGTTTGTGTTGATGTAGCTTTCCAATATTTCCTCAGTGTCAAGAATGAACACGCTACAAAACAATGCCGAGATAAATTCATATGTTTGTTATCAATGTTGTAGCGAAACTGTACAAAACTCTTCATGGGACGTATTTACCAATGCAATAATTCAACATGCACAAGTCGTCGTTTTATTCACGGCATGCTTTTGATGATGGAGACTGAAGTTGAACATGATGATAAATTTGACGGATGCATTTGTTGCAAGATTGATTATGAGCTCTATTGGTTATAGTCATGGTTAGATATATGAATGACTTCATCTAAGCATATTATGATATGATTGTATTTTGTTTGTTTACTCCAATGCTAATTTTCTGCCCCTCAGCTCTATTGGATGCCGTAACTTCCGTTTTTGGTTTAGACAATTGTTATTTGTAATTAAGGACCGCAAGAGGTCTTAACCTTGGGGGACTTGTCCTTAGTTGAAGAACCTAGGTGCCTACATACCCTTGGGAAGGGATCAAAGTCCACGTAGTTCGTCATGGTGACGTCTATAGGAGCCGTTGGGCAAGGTGGTTACCTGTATTGGGCCATGTGCAGCTAAGACGCGCTTAAGGTACTCCGGGCGGGCCAGCCGCTCTTAGGAGGTTGCCTTAGAATGTGAGAGAGCTTGAGTCTCTGAGGGCTGCTGGAAGCCCTATCGGTGTGATACTCCGGGACAAAGATGTTCCTGCCAGTGACCGAACCTGGCGGTGCGTAAGGCAGAGCTCGGGATGTGTGATGGATATTGGGCAAGAAGACGTTTGAGAGTGCTCAAAATGCCTGCTTGAATGGTTATGGGTGACGTCCGTTAGAGGTACTTTAGATGTCTTGGATTTCTCCTAAGTCCCTCGGGTGAGGGTCTATTTATACTAAGTGTGGGAAGGACGTGCTCAACCCACGTTCTCGTGGGACGTGGGTCGTCCCACGATGCTCAGGGAGTTTCCACGTCTCGTTGAATGGGAGTCCCCGTAGAAGGCTGTCGGCAAGGGCCACGTAAGTGGCAGGTGAGTGGTGCCACGTGTGCTGCAGCTAGGCTTCTGGAAGCTTAGTGCCATGTGTCCCTAGGCAGAATATTCCGTAGTTACATAAGTCCCCCTAGTCTACGGGTGTCGGGCGCCCGTGGACTTAAGTTCTCTGTCAGCAAGCTACTTAGGAATTTCTATTGCCTTTGTAAGGATGGGTTCGTCCGCAAGTGGGCTTGGTTATCGCGAGCTGGTCGTCCAACTTGCGAAGTTGTGTCTCTTTGTTTTACTCCATGGGAGTGGAGACGTTTGGAGGGTGCCACGCGTCTTGATTCGAGTGGCTAACTGCTTGACTTCACCAGCAAGTTTTTGAGCCGTCTCTACAGAAAGTACGCGACTTACCGAGCAGGGGTCATCATTGCTCATAGGAGAATTTCCTGGAATGCCCCTTGGGGGTGTGTGGAGGAAATTCTAGAGTCAGGGGCCTTTTGGTCATTCCCTTCAGTTTCAGAGTTTTACCCATTTTCACGCCTTTTGGTTGGACTCCAAAGCGTCTATTAAGCCTCTTTTATTGTTGAGAGCGGAAGAGCCCCATTCCTTCGTCTTGTCTCCTTCCTCTTGGTTCAGATTTTTAGTGATTTTTCTGCTCCTAACCATTCACAAATGGCTTCAGGTAGTGCTACTGCTTCCGTGTGCTCTTCCATGGATCTGGATTTTGAACCATCCCTTATGCTGGTTTCCACAAAGGGTGTTAGGGAGAGAGTGGATACTCTCATCATGCTGCACGATTCCGTAGATCTCTGAGAGGTTCTGTCCGGAGAGGGTGGGAACCTGGTGGTGCCTCCTTCGACTGTTTCTGCGAATTGGTATTCTATCATATCGGAGCCTAGTTCTACGGCCAATATTCCAGCGGTGAACGCCAGTGTAGAATCGCGAGTGTTTACGGGTCCTGGCATCGAGAAGGTATGGAGGGAACATTTTGTTCCGTCTCTCCCAAGGGTTATGAGATCAGACCGATGGGGGAGGGAGAGACGATTCTTTGGAGCGACGGCGTCGGCTTTGTTCTCCCCCTATGCGTCCCCTATAATGCTGCCTTCATTCCTCCTTTCTTCGGCTTCGTGGAAGCCATGCTTAACTTGCTTAATGTTTGCCCCGTGCAACTGACTTGAAAAGCGTGGTCAATACTCAAGTGTTTTTTACAGGTACTGTCGGTCGAATAAATTGGAAGCTCTTCCAAATGTATTTCTTTCTCTCTACTCCGTCCGCGAGGTACACGGATGGGTATGTTTTCAGTCACGTGCCAAGGGTTTTACCATCACCGATCTGCCGGTTAATAATCACGCCTGGCGGTCGTACTTCTTCAAGGTGGTAAGGAAGGGATTTTGCCCGCCTTAAGATCGGCCTACCGACTGGCTCCCGCGCTTCCCTCTTAAGTGATCCAATCCTGTTTTCCAGGTTTGGTACGACCAGGAGGATTATGAAGAGACAACTTTTGAGTTTTTGAAGGGGGCCGTGGTCACAGGCGCTGCTCTAGGTAAGCTTATGTTCTGATGGTGAGTTTTGTTTCCTCCGTGTTCTTGGACTTTGCTTGAGTATTGACTATTCCAATTTTGCTTCCCATTTTGCAGGGTTGACCCTGGGTGGTATTCAGGGGAGGCTGGCTCCCCAGCCGAGTCAGAAGTGCGGGCGGTCAAAGCCTGTGGAAGCCGTTATTCCATCTTCGGAAGCGGATGAGGATGCTCGGTTGGACAGGAACCCTGAGGGTACGACTATGGAAGCTACGAATCAGGTGGGTGAAGCCATCTTGAATCGCCGAGGTTGCAGAAGGGTTCCTTATGCTCCCATACCCCCCGAAGAGATGCCCGTCTGTCTTCTGGGTGAGGGTATCTCTTTTATAGGGAAGTTGATTCCCTTCGAGGCGGAGCGGGTCATATTAGCTCGTCTGCATTATCCACTTGATTATGGGGATGACTATGCTTTAGAGCGTATGACCAAGGAGACCATGCTGTTGCTAAGCCGCCTGGCAGGCTTTGCTTACCAGCGGGAGGTCGAGGGGGTAGGACGCTTTTCTCTAACTTCAATGTCCTCTGCATAAGTTGGCTGACTCTTCTTGGTTTTGTGCAGGAAGTGGTGGAGGGTTTGTTGGATGAGAATGTCCAACTGGCCGCTCGTGTGAAAGAGTTAGAGGGCGAGCTGGCAGAGTGCAAGGCCAATTCACTGCGGGTTCGTCGCCAAGATTTTCTCCGCTTTGCCAACTACGGGATGCAAAATGGCATTGCGCAGCTGGAGGATTTGATGGGAATCTTTGTTCCTCCAGAGGTCAGGGCGAGGATGCATCCTTCGTGGGAGAATATAGGTGGAGAGTTTCGCGTTCGTGCTCGAGGAAACTCTCCATTGAAGATAGAAGACTATGATGTAGCCCCTAATTCTCGAAGGGATCCTCTACCATCAGGTGAGTCGTCTCATCCTTCAAGTGGGGATGCTTCTTGATTTAGATTTCGCAGTGTGTCTGCGTTGTTTTTGTATTTTCGGGGCGATAGTCCCCGTATGTAGATATTTTTAGTAAGGAGAATTAAAATTTTGAGCACGATGGTTGATCATTCGTATTGCATTCTATATTCCTTTAAATTGGTAGTAAATATGTCTTGGGACTAAGACAAGGAGGGAGTACATAGTAGATATGTCGAGAGACATTTGTCTTAGGACTAAGACGTAGTGGAGTGCTTGTGATTTTTGCCTTTGGACTAAGGCAAAATGAAATATTTTATAAAAATTGTCTTCGGACTAAGACATAGTAAAATAAATCTTAAGGCTGCTAGCATTCCAAGTGTTTGGGACGTGCTCTCCCGTCAGGTGTGCTAACTTGTATGCGTTGTGTGAAGCGATTCCGATAACCCGGTATGGGCCTTCCCAATTAGGTGCGAGCTTGCCTTGCAGGTGGTCGCGCCTGTTGTTTATCGCTGTCCGCATGACTTAGTAACCTTTTTCGAACTTACGAGGTGGGACACCTCGGTTGTATTTTTATGCAAGTAGCTGCTTGTAAGTGATGTTTTTGAGTGCCGCAGCTTCCCTGTGTTCCTCGGCCGTATCCAGGCTGACTAGCAGGTTTTTTTGGGTTCGACTCGGAGTAGTTTAGCACCCAATCCGAGGGGACGCCGATATTGGCGGGAACTATCGCTTTCTGCCCGTACGTCAGAGTGAAAGGAGTTTCTCCTGTTGCCGTGTGCGTCGTTGTGTGGTAGGACCATAAGACCGATGGGAGTTCGTCCACCCAGCCTTCTTTTGCGTCTGTTAGGCGCTTTCGCAGTCCTTCGAGGATGATGCGGTTTGCTCTCTCCGTTTGGCCGTTGGTCGCCGAGTATTCGACCGAGGTGGTTCTGTGGTCGATGCTCCAGTCCTTGCAAAAATCTTCAAATTTCTCGCTGACGAATTGACGTCTGTTGTTGGTGATCAACGTATGTGGGGGACCGAAACAAGTGATGATTTTCTGCCAGAGGAAGTTCTGGATGTTCTAGGAGCCAATGGCGGCCAAAGGCTCGGCCTCGATCCATTTCGTGAAATAGTCAACGGCCACTATGAGGAATTTCCGTTGGAGTGTGCCCTGGGGGAGAGGGCCTAAGATGTCCATGCCCCAAGTGTCAAAGGCCATGGAGATTTGATTGGCTTCAGCTCGCCGGGTGGCTGGTGTATAAACGCGGCGTGTCGCTGACATTGATCACAATGGGTGACTAGGTCCTCTGAGTCGGCCCTCATTGTGGGCCAGTCAAATTCGGAGCGCAGGGCTCGCTTGCGGAGGGCTCTTGCGGATTGGTGTGTGCCGCATATGCTTTCGTGGATTTCCTGTAGCACATAATTCGCTTCTTTGGTCGAGATGCATCGGAGATGCGGGGATGAGAATCCCTTTTTGTATAGGTTATTTCCCCAGACAAAGTACCGAGCTGCTTGCCTCCTTATTTTTTGAGCGAGCTCTTTATCTGTAGGCAGGGTGCCCGCCGTTAGGTACGTTTTGATGGGAGCCATCCAAGAATTGTCAACTGCTATCGACAGTACGTCTGGGTTTATGCTGGGGTTGTGAAGCGTTGTTCGCAAGACCGTCTTAAGTCCCGATTGGCTTGGTGTGGAGGCTAATTTGGAGAGGGCGTCAGCTTGAGTGTTTTGGTTCCGGGGGATCCGTGTGATCAAGACGGATTCGAACCTGCTAATTTCTTGTTTGGCACGCTCTATATATTTGATGATAGTAGCGTCTTTCGCCTCAAAGTCTCCATTGAGTTGTCCGACCACCAATTGTGAGTCGCTGAATAGCTTGACCTTTGAGGCGCCTAGGTCGTAAGGTAGCGCTAGTCCGGCTATGAGTGCTTCATATTCAGCTTGATTGTTGGAGGCTGGGAACGTGAAGCGCAGGGCTTGTTCCACTTTGATTCCGTCGGGGCTTTCCACTATAATGCCAGCGCCCGCGGATTTCCTAGTCGAGGAGCCATCTATGTAGACTAGCCATGGGGATTTTTCTGGCTGTGGCTCGGTGATCTCATCATGGTTTGAAGCCGTGGCATCCCCTTGAGGGCGTTCTGACGGAGTCATTTCGGTAACAAAGTCTGCCAAGGCTTGAGCTTTGATACGGCCCAGTTTGTCATTCGCCCTGCTAAGTCTGGCTTTTGCAGTATTTGTCGCAGGGGTTGGTCAGTTCAAACCATAATCGTGTGTTGTTGGAAGTAGGGTCGGAGCCTTCTGGCCGAGTGGACGAGGGCGAATACGAGTTTCTCCACTCGTTGGTATCGGAGTTGGGCTCCCTGCAATGCGTGGCTTGTGTAGTAAACTGGGAATTACTCGATCCTTTCTTCCCTTATCAGCGCTGAGCTTACAGCGTGATCGGTGGTGGCTAGGTACAGTATAAGGATTTCTCCTTTGACCGCTTTCGCTAGCACCGGAGGTTTAGCTAGATAAACCTTAAGGTCCTGGAAGGATTTTTCGCACTGCTCGGTCCATTGGAACGCTGGTGCCATTTTCAGAATCTTGTAAACGGGAAGGCATCGGTTGGCCATCATTGATAAGAATCGATTGAGGGCTGCTAGTCTCCCGTTTAGCCTCTGTACCTCTCTCACCGTTCGAGGCGGCTCGATGTTGAGGATGGATGCGCATTTCTCGGGATTGGCCTCGATTCCTCTTTGTGTGATCATGAATCTCAGGAATTTTCCTGCCGACACGCCGAAGGCGCATTGGGATGGATTTAGCTTCATTTGGTGCATTGGGACGGATTTAGCTTCATTTCGAGCTCCATGATTTGACCACCATGTCGTCGACGTAGACCTCGAGGTTTCGGCCTATCTGATCCCTGAAAATGATGTCCATCATCCTTTGGTAGGTCGCACCTGCGTTTTTCAGTCCGAAGGGTATGACTTTGTAGCAGTAGACGCCTTTTTTGTGATAAAGGAGGTCTTCTTCTGATCCTTCGGGTTCATTTGCATCTGGTTGTACCCTCAGAAAGCGTCTAGGAAACTCAGCATCCGGTGCCCGGCCGTCCCGTTGACCAGCTTGTCTATGTTTGGGAGCGAGTAGGCGTCTTTTGGGCAGGCATTGTTCAGATTGGTGAAATCTACGCACATCCACCATTTCCCGTTCGCTTTTTTGACCATCACCACGTTCGACAGCCAGTTAGGGTACTGTGATTCGCGTATGAAGCCGGCATCGAGGAGCTTTTGTACTTCTTCGTTAATTGCTTGTTGCCTCTCTTCGCCGAAGTGCCGCTTCTTCTAGATAACACCGGGGTCGTCTCTAATGTTGAGGGAATGACATATGAGTGCAGGGTCTATTCCTGGCATGTCCGCGGCACTCCAAGCGAATACGTCACTGTATTGGGTGAGCAGTTCCTGGAACTTTCTTCGGGCTGCCTGGCTGAGAAGGGCTCCTACGCGAATTTCCTTGGTCTATGCAAATATTTACAAGATCTTCCATGGGTTGTAGCCTGGCTCCAGGGATCTCATCGCGCAGGTCCACTATCTCGGAAGAGCTCTTGGCATCGTTTTCGACCTTGTCTCTTGCGGGGCGGTCGGTCGCGTAGCATGCGTGGGCTCCTCGGCTTGCTCGTATTACTATGACCCCGGCTGACGTGGGGAATTTTATCATCATATGAGCTATGGACGACTCTGAGCTGGCTAAGGGTCGGTCGACCCAGGACGGCGTTGTATATCGACGGGGCTGTTGATATAGTGAACCTAACTTTGGCATGGGCGATCTTCGGCTGTACGCCCAGGGCGAGCCATGTCGTAAGGGTTCCATGCGTTTTAATGGCTTGTCCAGAGAAGTCGACAAGGGCTCCTTCATTTGGTGCCATCTGGTCCCTGCAGTTGGTCATTTCCTTTAAAGTTCTCGCAAAGAGTATGTCAGCAGCCGATCCGCGGTCCACCAGTACATGTCTGACATCAAACCCGGAGATGTTGGTCGTGATGGCCAACGGCTCGTTTATCTTGGTCATGTTGCCTGTGCCGTCAAACGTCATGAGATGTGTTTTATGTCGCTTGCTTCGGTCGCAATTGATGTCATCCGGTCGGTCGTGCGAGGATTTTGAGGATTTGCAGGTGCTAACCATGCGAGTATTGTCCTGTATTGAAAAAGTAAAAAATACGGATTTCTGAGTGTTAGGTGGATACTCCTACTCGCCGAAAAAGAAATGCTGTTTATCGGCAGAGTGCGCAAGGCATTTTGGTCTGAGGAAGACCACGATGGGCGCCATTGTAACTGTCGTTTTTGGTTCTGACAATTGTTATTTGTAATTAAGGAGCGCAAGGGGTCTTAACCTTGGGGGACTTGTCCTTAGGTGAAGAACCTAGGTGCCTACGTACCCTTGGGAAGGGATGAAAGTCCATGTAGTTCGTTATGGTGACGTCTATGGGAGCCATTGGGCAAGGTGGTTACCTATATTGGGCCGTGTGCGGTAAGACGTGCTTAAGGTACTCCGGGCGGGCGAGCCGCTCTTAGGAGGTTGCCTTAGAATGTGAGAGAGCTTGAGTCTCTGAGGGTTGCTGGAAGCCTTATCGGTGAGATACTCCGGGACGGAGATGTGTCTACCGGTGATCGGACTTGGCGGTGTGTAAGGCAGAGCTCGGGGTGTGTGATGGATATTGGGCAAGAAGACGTCTGAGAGTGCTCAGAATGCCTGCTTGAATGGTTATGGGTAACGTTCGTTAGAGATACTTTAGATGTCTTAGATCTCTCCTGAGTCCCCCGGGTGAGGGTCTATTTATACTTAGTGGGGAGGACGTGCTCGACCCACGTTCTCGTGGGTCGTCCCACGATGCCCAGGGAGTTTCCACGTCTCGTTGAGTGGGAGTCCCCGTAGAAGGATGTGGGCAAGGTCCACGTAAGTGGCAGGTGAGTGGTGCCACGTGTAGCTAGCGTGTGCTGCGGCTAGGCTTCTGGAAGCTTAGTGCCACGTGTCCCTAGGCTGAATATTCTATAGTTACAAATGCAATTTTTTTATTATAAACATTTTTTTAATCTTTTTATATAATATTTAATTTTTTCATCTGATAAATCTTTTTTATTTGTTGAATATTTTTATTTTTGCTATAAATGCTATCGTCAACTTTTTGTTCCGTTATGTTTGCTAATATTGTTGCATATTACTTCTAACTTGCACTTAAAAGGTTAAATGGAAAACTACAAAATTTTTCTAACTAGAAATATAAGATTTCAGAGTTTCCGCTGCCGAAATATATAACCAATGTTTTCAAGCAGTTTTTTTATTGGAATCCAAATATTACATAATATTTTTTTTTTGTTAATAAATGAATAGGATTCAATCTTACATTTTTGTAATTATCGGTAATACAATCTTTCGTATCCAATTTATACGTTTGGTTTGATGAGGGTGTAATTTATATGTATTAAAAGATATACTAAGGCACTAGTTTGAGAACTCTATTCACATTGCTTTATGCACATTAATGCACTGTACGATTGAAAAATCATTTACATGCACTATCTCTATTAAAACATTATTTAAAATTATAATTTGATATACTGTGTTTGTAAATTAGTTCAGAATTTGATATACTATGTTACCCTTGATATATTTTTGGGTAAAGTACATTTGCTACCCCTAAACTTTACAGCAATGTTTATTTTTGCCCCCAAACGTTTTTTGATTCATACCTTCCCTTAAGCTTTCAATTTTATTCATGCCTGCCCTTTTTACTAACACTGTTAACTTGCTTGATGGAATTTGCTGACGTGGATGATGAATGTGTATTTCTTTTGCCACGTCATTCTCCACCTCACATTTAACTTTTTCTTTTATTAAAAAAATTAAGCTAATAAAAAGACATTTTAGGATGAAAGTTTGGTTTGTTTTTTTATTTGGATTAGGTTATTTTTTTAATAAAAGTAAAAAAAAAGTTAAAATGTGAGGTGGACAATGATGTGGCAAAAGAAATACACATTCATCGTCCACGTCATCAAATTTCGTCAAGCAAGTTAATGGTGGTCGTAAAAAGGGCAGGCATGAACAAAATTAAAAGCTTAGGGGTAGGCAAGAATAAAAAAAAAGTTTGAGGGCAGGAATGAACATTGCAGCAAAGTTTGAGGGCAGCAATGGTACTTTACCCTATATTTTTGTGAAACACTATTTTTGTCAAATCCTTTAGTATAATTACGTTGACACAATTTCCATTTGTTTTAATAGTAACACAAGCTTTTGTTCTTAAGTTTGGAAGGAATGAAATTTTATAAAACGCAGTTTCACATAATTAATTTCTATTAACCAATTGTTCAGTAAGCAACCATAAATTTTAAATTAATGACAATAATATTATTCAACTTCAGTTTATTGGATGGGATTTTCTGTGTCGTACAAATTGTCTTAAAAAATAAACATGGTAAGAAATCAAATCATTCCTTCAATTTATTTTTTATTAGGAAATTATATTTAGATTAATCTTAGATATTTCTATTTGGTAATATTAATGTTGTACGTAATGTTTATGAATTGTTGGTCCTTGATTGATTTGATTTCATGATTGTGTTGACTCCAGTATAATTTTGTTTTAATGATATATTGCTTTGACCTTATATTTAGTTATGCTCTGTCATATAAAAATATATTTGAAATTCGAATTTAAGTAATCATTTTTTTAAAGATAATTTCATATTACTATATTGATTTCCAAGATCATAATTATTCTCCCATAATCAATTGCATATATTATAATTTCAGTTATTGATCTTACTGTATTTTTAAAGACATCCAAAATTGATCACATTTTTATTTAATTTTCAATTTTCAATAACTTAAATTAATGGTGACAATTTTGGGCAAGGTTGATAATCAATTACATTTCATTACTACAGATTCTAGTGCTATGTATTAATTGCTCATTTAATTGTCATGGTTTTTAATGATAATTAATTTAATACGTCTATTCCTTTATGATTTTAAAATATTCGATTTGTCAAAATTTGCTTTAACTATAATGATTTTTTAAAAATTAAATATTTGGCAATTACACTAATTGCCAATGTGTCTTATTGTCAATCCAATTTTATTGTCATCAGATTCAATGTGAATATTGGAACAATTTCGTTATAAATAAGAAGGTATCAAAGTCTTGTCAGGAAACCATTACCTTGCACAATTCGATAAATTTGCAATTCATAGTTGTTGCAGTCATTTGTATGTTTTTTATTTTAATAATTTTTTCTACGTTTTTCTTTAATTTAATCCATTTCTCTGCTATTGTTGTGCCAAGTACAGTCGTAGAATTACCGTTGACTGTACTTGCTTCACCTAGCAAATAATTTTTATTCTGTTTACATTAAAATTGTTTGCATGAATATTATTCGGACATTCTACCATGTTTAACTTTTGCTTATATGTGTTGGAATTATTTTATTCAATTATTGGTTAATTTTCCTATCGCTTACCTTTGCTTTTAAAATGCACACATAGAATGGAGGACTTATTCGCTAACTCGGCTGGCCTTCCCGCTGAAATCATGTCTCAAATTATTGGTTGTCTTGGACATGAAGAAGTTAGCAGATTCCCCTACATTTCCAAAAATTGGATGATGACCTGTAAAAAAAAGCTATTTCATTGATGATTTCGTTATAAATAAGAAGGTATCAAAGTCTTGTCAGGAAACCATTACCTTGCACAATTCGATAAATTTGCAATTCATAGTTGTTGCAGTCATTTGTATGTTTTTTCTTTTAATAATTTTTTCTACGTTTTTCTTTAATTTAATCCATTTCTCTGCTATTGTTGTGCCAAGTACAGTCGTAGAATTACCGTTGACTGTACTTGCTTCACCTAGCAAATAATTTTTATTCTGTTTACATTAAAATTGTTTGCATGAATATTATTCGGACATTCTACCATGTTTAACTTTTGCTTATATGTGTTGGAATTATTTTATTCAATTATTGGTTAATTTTCCTATCGCTTACCTTTGCTTTTAAAATGCACACATAGAATGGAGGACATATTCGCTAACTCGGCTGGCCTTCCCGCTGAAATCATGTCTCAAATTATTGGTTGTCTTGGACATGAAGAAGTTAGCAGATTCCCCTACATTTCCAAAAATTGGATGATGACCTGTAAAAAAAAGCTATTTCATTGATGATCACAGTAATGCTTATCGTGAAAAAAATCTATCACATATGTTTTTTTGTGTCCCTGAGGGTAATGACAATGTTATTCCCTTTTTTTTTTGCAAATTGATCCTGTCAAAGATGACAATAATGCAACTGAAACTTTCTCTAAAATACCAAATTTATTGTTTCATAACATTCCTGAATTCATTGGTGTTGACGAAGGTGTCATATGCTTTCGTAAAACATTGCCAATTTCTGATGCACGTTTCTTTTTGTGGAATCCTCTTACTAATCAATCGGTTGAAATCTCTTCCTAAGTGTATTCCCCCAGGAAGTAAGTTTTAAGTGTCAAATCATCATCAAATTTTAATATTTCAATTTAATTAAATTTAGACAAAAGTACAAATTTTAAGATTTGCATTTTTTATTTGCAGCCACAATTCGTTCTGGATTTGGGTTTGATCAACACATGCGAGAATTTTGCATTGTTTTGATTTGGAACTCAAGCACTCAATTGGATACAACATACATGACTGTATTCTCTTCTTATACCAGATCATGAAGCAAGGTTTCTGAACTTGTGTATGCTGCAAGTTTACTATTTGATTCAAGTACACACATTAACTGCAAAATTTATTGGTTATCATCAAACAAAGATGTTAATTTTGGAGGATGTCTTGTTTTAGTCTCATTTGATATGAAGGATAAAACATGGTATGTCACCAAGGTGCCCTTCCATGTTCGAGAACTGAAGTGACACTTTATAACCATAGTTGGTTGTTTAGGTATCGCCACCTGGAGGAAGGTCACACACTTGTCACGACCCCCTATCGGACGTCCGTGACCGGCACGGGAAGTAGGATTTCTCCTATCCCGTAAGCCTCTAATCCCTGCTTGACATTTTTACATGTTTATAACTACCCATTTCTAATACAAACAATATATAGTATATATGGTCATCCCTTTCCGGTGACCTAAGCAGTTTGCAATCCACGGCTCGCTCAACGCCGCTTCAGTCTATACATATACACATACTCATTCACATATACATATAATATACATATTGATCATGCGCTTCAGGGCGAGTGATCTATCCTACTCACATGCAGAAGTCCTGTATACAGTCATACATATATTCAATCACACACATGCATATAGTTTACATATTGATCACACGCCTCAATGCGTGTGATCTATCCTATTCACATGCGGAAGCCATATTTTTACACAAACAGGTATTCAGACACACATACATATAATTTACATATTGATCACACGCCTCAATGATCTAGCCTATTCACATGCGGCAGTTATATATATTTATACACATGATATAAGTCATATCATAGCCTATATTCCCCAACACCAAGACCTAACTTTAATCTGTATGAAGCCGACAATACTAGAATTCAAGTGTGATATATATGCACAGCAAATGTAAACGTACAAACGCCACGCCCAAAAAGGATTCATATATATATATATATATATATATATATATATACATAATCAAAATAACTACCGACGCGAACAAAGCGTGCGATCTTCAGAGTTGTCCGCCTCCTTGAGAAGAAGTGGACGCGTTCCCAACTCTTGAACCACCTGTATCTGAAACATGTAAACAGGGGGGTTGAGTCGAGCAGACTCAGTGAGAAGCTCCCCCATCCCTGGCGTAGTAGTGGGTACCACTACAGCTGGGGGAAGGGAGCAACCACAACCGCATGCGCATGAAATGAATTTATATTGTGATCTTTAATATGATCAGGCAGTCAATATATCATATTCACAATTAAAATTCTAATTCATGCTCCTAACAATTTATTACTCCGCACATAGATAAATCACAACATGTATATCATATATTTTCATAATTCACACATAGTTATGCTCGTAGGCATTCACTTTCTGTCTCCTGCATTACGCTAAGAGAAATACTGGCCCGAAGGAAATTTTATGTACGAACCTGGTTGATCACACCAGGAACTTTCTGACTTTAAGGCACGGGCACGCTTAGAGTAATAGCCGGTGACTTATCTGACCTTGGTTCATCCAAGGCAATGGCCACTAAGTGGCATTCTCATTGGTACTATATTTCTGGTTGGCCGAACCAGGATGACCGACTCGATCTACCCGGACCTACCTAATCAAGTTCAACTAACATGTTCAAACTTGAAAGACGCCCTAAGATAAACTAACTTAATATTATACTTAATTATTAATTAGGTCTATTTTCCCCCTTTTCAGTTATGCAACACTCTCACTCACATTCAACAATTCTAAGTTCAGTTTTCCTCAATAAACCATACGAACAAGGTCTTAACAGTGACGATCAATGTGATTGGTTTCTAATGTTGCTGAGTTTCTCACATATGAAATTATGACTCAATCCTACCCACGGTATCATATAAGGCTCGGTGAGCCACTATATCGCATATTCACTTGAGAATGAACATATAAACATATAAACAGTTTGCACGTCCACTGTTTACTCACTAATCATATACGCGTAACGTAAATATATTCAGATAGACATATTTCATATATCAATTTGCACAAAATAGAGAAAACCACATTTCCACGTAGTCATCCAACCCTATGGGGCAGGGATGGGAGAGCCCCTCACCTCGTTGGCCCTCCTGATCAGTCCTCGGAGTGCCTGAAGCTCCAATCACTCTGTGGTGCCCTATACACATGTACTTAAGCAATTTAGAAATGCGCAACTAAGCAGTTACCATGCACGTTTAATGCTAATGCTCATGCACCCTTTAGATATTTCCAAGAACTAATTATTTAGTGTGTGTGTTTCATGCTTGCTCTCTCACGCGTTTTGCTCTTTTTCTTTTTCTTTTTGTGTGTGTGTGTTTTGTTTTAGTGGAATGGGGTGGGGTGCTTAAATATTAAATGTGTAAAATACTTTGTGGTGTGTGTGTAAATGGGAGGGGGTCACGGTTGCCCCCTTTACCATATATTTTATTATATATATATATATATATATATATATATATATATATATATATATATTTTGCTTTTCATTTTTATTTTATTTTATTTTTACTTTCTTTTTTTTAGAAAATAGGTATAATTTAAATTTTCTATTTTTTCTTTCATCTTCATTTTATTTCAACTTTCTAATTTAATTTATTTTTCTTTCCCAAAGAAAAATAAATTAATAATAATGATAGTAACTAAAATAAATATATCGGATATTACAACACTAGTGTAATTCATACAATATTTGGATGAGCATACCGACCGATACTGATAGTGTTATATGAAAAAAATATAGACATTTTCACAACACTTCCTCTATTCTCCGGTCCTTGATTTTGTCAGAGACTATTTGATATGCGTTCTATGATGACGTAAATACCTTCACACAGTGTTTCACTTTTTTTGAAAACCAGAGGGACGGCTCATTCGATTGGTCACTACACAACATACTAAATCTTTTGTTGTCAGGAAGATGTATTCGTTTTTCCCAACCATTAGAGTAATATGGTTCTTTGATGGATTTGTCCTTTACAACTTTTGAGCACTCTTTGAGTTATTTAGTTTTAGTTTTCATTTTCAAATTTTTATCTAAATAGAATTTCTGTTACTTTCAAGAAGCCCTGTAATGCTTGGTTATTTTTATTATATGGAAGATTTTTTTTTTTGCTACATGTGTCCAACAACACTGTTTTTTTTGTAAATTGTGGACCACCTACCTTTATTCAACTGCTATATAGTACATCAGAATAACATGATACACTATTAATAAATTTGATAGCTATTTTTTATCGATTAAGCTTGGGTGAAATTTTTTTAATTCATTAGTTTAAAAATTTTCTATAAATTGATTTTTAAATTTTAATGTAATGCACACACCCATATATATATATATATATATATATATATATATATTATCTTCCACTAGACAAGCCTAGAATTTTAAATCAGAAAATAAAATATTTTATGAAAAATATGTACATTTTTTTATTTGCCAAAATTAATTTGTTTGTCCATGGATTTATTCAACTAATAAATTCCAGTTTAAACTTTGACGGATCTCTTTAATTTTTTTTTATTTCTTCTTTAAACAATTTAAAACTTATAGCCTCTTTGTATTAGAATCCTATTCCTTGATGAATTTAATTAGAGATTGGTTTAAAATTCGTCAACTATTATATTATTCTCTTCCCCAAATTTCAATTTCTCCTCTAAAAACATTTGGCATTTCGTGCAAAATATTAACATATCTTTATTTTCCCAAAGTGATTTGTTTTTTCCATGAAGGTATTCAATTAATAGATTTTTTTTTTTTTATAAATTGCCCGTTCAATTTACATTTTATATGCTTTTATTAAACCATTTAAAAATTAAATGCTATTTATATTAGAATCTTAATCTTTAAGGTGTGTGAAGCTGACAGTTCTAGATTTAGTGATACAATCTAATTGGGTACGTCTACCCTTTACTTTATGATACAATGATAAAGTAAATTAAATTACAATTACAATTTATTCACCCACATGAACAAGTTGTGGGTCTTGGATATTTTTGCTTGTCCCTCGTTCCACCGAGACTACTTCCACTTATACTTAACCTGTCTCTGTATAGTAAAAATGATGTGTCAGTCTTAACCACGCGACTCAGTGAGGACTCTCCCATTCCCGTCGTAAGGCGGGTACCATAGCGCTGGGAATAGGAGTCATACACAACCACATGCAAAAACAACTGGTTACTGTTAATTAGCATACATTCTTGGCGATCACACAACAACAGATGTTTCACCCAACCACTCACACGCATTCAACAGATATAAACACACAACAGTTTATTCAACATCATCAATCAACAAGTAATCATGTAACATATAGTGTCGGCTTCTACTTTCTAGTCTTCTCACGTTCAGGATGTTTGAATCAAACAAGTCGTTGTGGTGACGTAATCCTATACGTTATAACTACGCTGCACAATCAACAATTATAGGCAAACACAGACAATTTGTAAATACACACAGATACTATACCATACAACTACTTAATTTCCCCCACTCTGGGGTATTTACTAGCCACTACATGGCTTTTCTACTTCGAACCCGTGCACTCAGGTTGCTGGCCACCAGGTGGCAAAATATACTTAACCCATTCACTTGGGTACTGGTCACCCTGTGACAATTCTAATAATGAAACACAATCAACTTCTATCTATCAAACAACTGACCATAGCCACCAAGTGGCACGTCTTGACCCCTCGCTACGGGGCAATAGCTTGAGCCCACTTGTCCATTACCCAACCAGACCACAATGGCGGGCACGACACGACGTCTCAAAGCATGGCCACTGACACACCCTGGACCAACTAAACAGGGTGATTTATTTTCTACAAGATCAGCCTCACGGTTCACCCATAGGTTCCTCCCATGTCTCCTTATCTTGGTCTCACATATTAATAAGATTCTTTGTATCTTTCCCGAAGGATCAACAATTCCTCTCCTTGTTAATCTGGACGAATATCCTCAACAGGATTGTAATACCCTGAAAAATTTCAAGGATTAAAGAATGATTTATTTCGGGGCTAGGAATTTAAAACTTTAAAAAGAATATAAAAAAATGAAAGTTAAAAGAAACCGGAAAGGAATTTTTTTCGAGGACTGTAATACCCGAAATTATTTTTCGAGGTTTAAAATAAAATAAAAGATGAAAGAAAGAAGTAGAAAATAGTTTTTGGAATTTAATTCGGGACCTAAGAAATTGGAAACCTGAATTAAATAGGGAAAGAGAGTAAATTAAAAACACATATTAGTTATTATTTATTTAATTATTAATTAATTATTTTAATTACATTTATTCATTTATTTATTTATATATTTAATTATTATAATTATGTTAATTATAATTATATATTATTATTATTATTTTAAAAATGGGGTTGGGTGTCGTGGGTTTTGGTATAGGTAGATAGAAACAATATATATATATATATATATATATATATATATATATATATATATATATATATAAAGGAAAAGAAAAATAGAAGAGAAAGAAAAAAAAAGAGAAAGAAAATAGAAAGAGAGGGCAAGAGAGAGAGAGGGTGGAGAGGTGAGGGAGGAAGAAGGGGAAGAGGAGGATTTTGCCAGAAAAGTGACTGGAGAAGAGCTAGCCGACGCCGGGAAAAGTCATCGGAGCTCGGTTACAACATTTTCCGCACCTCCCACCAATCGAATCAAGGTTGGTAACCCCAATTTCATTCTAAACCCTCAATTTCTCCATTTTTAGGGATTTCTTCGATTGACCTTCGATTGAGTTGTTTCGAGGGTAGATTGAGACTTAGAAAGTGTTCTTGAACACTTAGTTGGGGTAGGAATCAAGATTATATTCTCGGATTTGCCCAAATTCGAATTTGGAAGGATTTGGGGTTGAAATTATAATTTTTTTCCAAATTGGGGAAAATTGTTGATAATTAGGATTGAGCTTGGATTTGAGTAAATAGGCTTGGATTGATAATTATTGAAATTATAATTATTTCCAAATTGGGGAAATTGTGATGATTAGGATTAAACTTGGATATGAGTAAATAGGCTTCCATGCAATCCTCTCCTGTAACTTTAGTCTCCTCGGAGTTCCTGTTGCATTCAATCGTGTGCCGTTGTTCCTATAAGAACAACATTTATTTCATTAAGGTTATTACTTAGCTTAACTTGTTATTTATCTCTCTATTACTCTCACGTGTAGTCCATGGTTGCCACAGAGTCAAGCTCTTGGTCTTATTCGACTTCTCTATCCCGACTTATGTATATCCTTCCTCGGACACTTGACTTACTCGCATATAACACTCTACTTGAGTGTTTCACCTACTTGGATTTGAGTATTAGACATCTATCTAACTCATATTCATATCTAAGGAAGCTTATCTAGCTTGGTTGGATGGAATCCTAATTTTACGAAGGTCTAAGCATTTTGATTCAACTTGTGTTCTTACTCGGGTTCTAAGAAGTCTAGTTTCTAAACCTCAATACACCTCTAATTCATCCTACTTAAGGCTTCCTAATAATTATGAAGGAATAAAGTTGACATTTTAGAATTTGGACTTCATTGTTCCGCAAGTTTCCATCCTTGAGAAACAAGAAGGTACCTAAAATAATTCTTGATGCTTGATAGCATATTTAAAAGTTTTCTCGGGTGTTTAAGATCGAAGAGATGAGGTTTAGAACTCTCAACGTCACCCTTAAAGCACATTTGGGCAAACCGAGCAGGGACCCAACAAGTTAACGTCAAGGTTCAATCTTAGTAACTTCGGGCCCGCTCTTCACGGGTCTTGTTCAGCTAATATTCCAACCATATAATTTCAATAATACCAATCCAAACCTATTTACTCAAATCGAAGGTCAATTCCTAAGCTATCAACAATTTCCCCAATTTGGAAATAATTATAATTTCAACCCCAAATCCTTCCAAATTCGAATTTGGCTAAATCCGAAGATATAATCTCAAAACCTACCCCGACTAAGTGTTCAAGAACACTTTCTGGGTCTCAATCTACCCTCGAAACAACTCAATTGAAGGTAAATCGAAGAAATCCCTAATAATGAAGAAATTGGGTGTTTAGAATGAAATTGGGGTAACCAACCTTGATTCGATTGGTGGGAGGCGTGGAAGATGTTGTAACCGAGCTTCGGTGATTTTTCCTCGCGTCGACTAGCTCTTCTCCGGCGAGTTTCCGGTGGATTTCCGGTGAACCCCCTCTCTCCCTCCACCTCTCGGCTCTTTTTCTCTCTTCTCCCTCTCTCTCCGTTTTCTTTCTCCCATTCTTCTTCTTGTGCCCTCTCTCTTTTCTTTCTTTTTCCTTTCCTTATATTCTTTTCTTTCTAACCCACGACAACCCCCCAATTTAAATAAATAATATATATATATAATAATAATAATAATAATAATAATAATAAAAAATAAATAAATAATAAGATAACTAATAATGAATAATTATAATAAATAAATATAATTAAAAATAAATTAATTAATAATTAAATAAATAATAACTAATATGTATTTTTAATTTAATGCCTTTTCCTATTAAATTCAGGTTTCCAATTTCTTAGGTCCCGAATTAGATCCTAAAAATTATTTTCTACTTCTTTTCTTTCCCTTTTTATTTTATTTTAAACTTCAAAAAAAAAATTTCGGGTATTACAATCCTCGAAAAAATTTCTTTTCCGGTTTCTTTTAACCTTCATATTATTTTTTTTTCTATATTCTTTTTAAAGTTTTAAATTCCTAGCCCTGAAATAGATCATTCTTTAATCATTGAAATTTTTCGGGGTATTACATTCTTGCCCCCTTAAGAATTTCGGTCCCCGAATTTCATCTCCTTTGTGGGGTTGTTGGCTTGTTGCCATCCTTTGGCTTAATTTCATTTATGGTTTCCCTAAATGTGGAAGTTTTACCGTTTTACCCTACGGTTCATCTTTCTTTCCTAGAGACTCAAGGTCTCTATCTGGTTTCTACACATTCTTTCTGTGATCGTTTGTATTTCTAGTTTCGTAGTTAACCACCCCTTCGCGAGGTGTTAACTGATAGACTCCATCTGACATCGTATCCTTCCCCGAGGATACCTAACTTTCCTAGTTTCAATTCAGTTTGTGCTACTAATTTCGCAATGGAGTGTCTGGCACGTACCATATGCCTTGCTCCAATTTAGTTCTCCGAGTAGTTAACTATTGTCTTCTCTAGTGAGGCTTACCTTGACTCAATCTGCTTGTCCGACTAGCTACCTTCGTAGTGACTTCTTATATCCGTTTTGGAACACGCCAAGACACTAGCTATTTGCATAGCACACTAGGTTCTATTTCTATAAACTCTAACTGACGAAGTACTCCCCTACATTGGGGTCCCCGTACCTAAGTGTCCTCTACTACCAAGCAGCTGCCCTTCTGCTGGTATTCCCCCAATATATTCCTTGTAAAAGACTTCTCCAGAAAAGTCCATTTACATCTTACTACCCCCTCTGCTCTACATCTGGACTTACTGCTTACACGGCATGCACCCTACGTAGGTGTTTGTACTTTGTGCCATCAGTGTACCCAACCCTTCCGAAGTTGTTACACTCACTACCGACTCGGTTTACCCTACTCGTGTCCTGACGAAGCTAAATTCCATGACACTAGCACCACTATGTATTACACTTACCGATTCTCCACCAAACGGTAAAGGATCTTACATTTATGACTCGTGTTTCCCTTTCTTTTCCGAACATCTGCACTTACCCTTAGTGGTTTCCATAACCACTTCAGGTTACTCCCTGTCTACATCCCATGTCTGACTGACTTAGACTCTTCTCTGACTACTACTTGTAGTCATTTCTGTTTATAATGGAAACTCATCAATCTCCTCCTTACCATCATACTCTTACTCTGCCTTAGGCTCAGTTCGGTCTTCACATCCGAAGACCTCGCTTAGCACGACTATGATTGAGGATCTATACCATCCTCAGGTTAGTCCACTTAGAGTTGCACATCTTATGCTAACTCTACTCCTTGGGTTTCCGTTAGCTTTTACCCCAACTTGGCCCACTCGGACTCCTCAACTCACTTAAATCCTGTATTCCTACTTGGAATACTTGATCCGTTAATTCCAGCATGAACCTTTCGGTACACGCTCTACTCCCCTTGACCAAACGGAATCCGCTCCCACGGTTTGACTCTTTCCTTTCTTACGGTGTGGCATATGTTCACGAACATATACCGCCTCTTGCAAGTGTATTACCCGTTGGGTTCCAATCGCCCTCAACGGTAGCATACCTGTTTTATCATTTTGGCTCGCATCCCCAGATGCTTACCCGACTCTGTTCCTATATTCACTCTCTTCTTTTCCATACCTACGTGGTACTCTTTCTTCGAGTATTTCTCAGTACTCGTTACTCACTAAATTCTCCTTCTCGATTAACCGTCCTTATGGTTAATTTTCCCTTTATGGCACCCATATGGCCATTTATACGTTTGGTTTGTTCACTCAGTCTCCACCCATACACGGCTTCAGACTAACGGATTTACGGTTCACCAACATGTGGCACTAGCTTACCTAGCGATGTCCACTACAATTTGTGTACTATACATACACTTACGGTAGTAGTTGGTTCTCCACCTCCTACTTCCCTCTTCTCCTATGTGGTCCTATAGGCTTCCGCTCTTCCCCCCTTATGGGACTACTTATCCCTATCTACTTTTTCTCCCCCGGGCCTCCACGAGTCCCTTTGGGGTTTATCTCTCACGTTATCTTGTTCGAGAGCTATCTACCGCAATAGCACTCATTTTCTTATCTTTGGACGGTACCCGAAGGTCTACGCCCATTTCCACTTCTAGACCTACTCCGATCTAATACTTTCGGGTGCATAATCACCCTATGACCCCTTAATTGGTAACCCTTCGGTTTACCTGTATACTCCCTTGGCACTTTAGCACTCTCTAGTGCTTTTTGATGTCTACTTAACTTTAATCACTCCAAGCGAGTGATTTTCTCAACTACATCTACCATCCTTATACAACTTACCTGTAAAAGGACTATTGTTTGGTAGGGTATTGGTCACATGAGTTAGTTTTCTTAGGCACCCTGCGGGTTTTAAAAATTAATTCAAGTTTATTTCTTAGAAAATGACGCTTAAGGTTTTCGTAAATAGTTAGGGTTTAACCAATTGGAATGACACAAATTGAGAAAGAGTTTTCATGAAAATTTGCCTTCCAATGGTTATCCCTAGTATTTTCAAGAAACGTTTGAGGGTCTTTCAGAATCTCTCATCCGGAAAGACCAAAAAGATTTTTACAAAAATTTCTCATGTGATCAATATCCTATTCTTTATACTCTGTTTCCTGTTCGACATATGGTCATGCTTTACACGTTTACATATGCCTCTACTTCTTAACATATATCTCTACGGCATATGGTTCGGCCACTTTGCCCTTCCATATACCGTATCCTGATTTTCTAGTCCATAGACTTCTACTGCTATATTGTGGCATACACCACCTCTTTTTTGTTTACTTTCTAGGAAGGACAACTCACTTCCTTCAGCCATAGCATACCACACAGTCGTAACCCATTCACGTGGTCATCTTCCTGTCGGTCTCATGCCTCATGGCCCTATTTATTCTTCTCTGTAAACTTTCCATTTCAATCGCCCCATGGGCTTACTTTCTTTTCTACACGCCAAGCGTGTCTTTTCTTTCACTTTACTACCCATTCCTAGCCTGAACTACCACTCACTGCATATTTCTATTCTACTTGCATTCCATACTATAATCAAACAACTTGTGCCTAGGGGTGTTCAAAACCGAACAAAACCGATACTCCGAAACCAAACCAAACCGAACCAATCTAAAACTGACAAAAACCGAAAAAGTTGCGGTTTTGTTCGGTCTGAAAATTTCGGTTTTTTGCGGTCTGGTTCGGTTTTCGGTTTTAAGATCTGTGTGACCGAACCGAACCGCATAGGTAACTTTTTTTTAATATATATTAATTATATTATATAAAAAGTAATAAACGTTGCGTTTTGCTTGCTGCTAGTCCGATCCGCCACTTTTCTTCAACCCTAAACCAAATTCAATCCAATCTTACACTCTCTCAAGTCTCATCCGCCACTCTCGTCTCATCTCGTCTCCCTGCCTCTCACAATATCAATCTCCACTCTCCACTCTCCAGCATCTTCTCTACTTGGCACTCGTTCGTTGGGTCGCTGCTCATTCACCGGCGACGTCGCTGCTCACTTCACCGCGTCGCTGCTCGCTTCACCGCATCACTGCTCTCTAGATACAATGGCAACATAGGTAAAATATTGGTTCCAACTTCTGCAGCAAATGGTTTTATTCATTGACATTTTGCTTTTGTACAAAGGTGATGCTGCTGTAGTACAACGAATAATAAGTATTGAACTGGTTTTATTCATTGACATTTTGCTTTTCTTAGTTTCTCACTTTCTCTTTGATATTGATTCTTTGAGTCATTATTATAGGCGTGTGACCATTTGTGAGCCAAATATGACTAGCTAGTCATAGATAAATTGAAAGGCTATATATATATATATGGGGTAATGTTATTGGGACATGGAGTTCTTATTGGCTGATTTTTAACAAAAAAAAAATTTGTTTAGAAATTTGATCAATTAATTAATTAAAACCTTAAGATGTGATTTTATATTTGAAAAATCTTGTATACCTTCCAGGCTTCCATAAAGTGCTAGAACTTGCTGTGTTTTTCAAAACGTTATGATTTTTTAACTCTTTCATCATTATAATTTTAAATTATGTAAATCAGTGAGAGTTCTTTGGAATCCTTAAAACATGAAAACAATTAGCAGAAAGACTAGAAACCAAATCACATATCATCTCAGCTGAAAAAAGGGAAAGAGAGAGAGGTTTTAGAACCATAAAGTGATTTATTACTCACATCATCAACTGTTTAAAGATAGAATATTTTTCTGATTAATTATGCTGTAAAAGATGAAAGGTTTTCCCCCCAATTCGTATATTATGATTCGGTAACTGATTTAAGATATATTGTAAATTGTCTAAGTTCCTCATCTTATGCATAGGTTAATTTCAGAGACACTAAGCGCGATTCGTAGTAGTAATTACTTGAAAAAAGTCAAAACCAAAACCACGTGAAATAGCCTAAAGTTTAAATTGTGTAGATGTTGCTTCATTGGACCAATTGTTTAACTTCTAATCTTGTATTTGTTTTTTAGACCGATCCACAATCTGAAGTAACTACAATACTTGAGAATGAGGAAAATAAAAGTCAAAATGAGGAAAATAACAGTGGATCCAGTTCATCGGCTCCTTCAGAAGGAAAAAATGGTGAAGCACGAAAAAGAGCAAAAGGAATCAACCTTTCAAAGTCAAAGAAAAGGAAGCGGAAAGAGAAAGACCCAATTCAAAGAAACAAGTAGCCTAATCGGAGACCTGTTCGACCATCTTCATGGGTATGGAAATTTTTTACTGAAGTGGAAGGTTGTGATCCTAGATTTCCTAGAGCTGCATGTAATTGGTGTGGATATACTTATGCATGTCATAGGAAGAATAATGGAACAAGTAGTATGGCTACCCATTTACAAAACCTATGTAAGAAATTTCCTAGGAATTTACGTGACACATCCCAAAAGCAATTATCTTTTCAGCCTAAAAAAAAAGAGGAGGGGGGAGAAGGTACCAGTGGAACTTTAAGTGCTATTTCCTTTTATGTAACTGCATGTAGGGAGGCTTTAGCTAGAATGATAATTGTGGATGAGTTACCTTTCAAGCATGTAGAGGGAGAGAGATTTAGATACTTTATGAGCATTGTTCAACCCATGTTTCCAATTCCATCTCGTATTACAATTGCTAGAGATTGTTTGTCTTCGTATGTAAAAGAGAAGGCAAGATTGAAGGAGACATTGTTGAAGGGATATCAAAGTGTTTCTTTAACTACAGATTGTTGGACTTCAGTCCAAAACATGAATTATCTTGTCCTCATTGCACATTTCATTGATATTGATTGGAAATTACATAAAAGGATTTTAAATTTTTGTCCAACTGAAAATCATAGAGGTGAAACAATTGGGGAGGCAATTGAGTCATGTCTGATTGAATGGGGCATAGAGAAAGTCTTTACAATAACTGTTGATAATCCTAGTTCGAATGATGTTGCTGTATCCTATCTAAGGGGGAAAATAAATGGTTGGAATGGGAGTGTTTTGCGAGGAGATTATTTACATGTTAGATGTGTTGCTCATATCTTGAACCTTGTTGTTAATGATGGATTGAAGTATATGCATGAGTCGATCACCAAAATACGAAATGCAGTGAGGTATGTTCGTGCATCTCCTGCTCGTATGAAAAAATTTAAGGAGTGTGTAGAGAAAGAGAAAATTCAATCCACATCTATAGTTCAGTTAGATGTCCCTACTAGGTGGAACTCTACTTATCTAATGCTTGATAGTGCCTTGAAGTTTGAGAAGGTGTTTTCAAGGTATGAAAGTCAAGATGCACACTATGTGCTTGAGCATTTAGGAGAAGGAAAGAGGAGAGGCATTCCAGCTAGGGAAGATTGGGAAAATGCAAGAATATTTGTTAAGTTTTTGAAAGTTTTTTATGATGTGACTACTGCTGTTTCAGGGACTTTGTTTGTGACTTCATCCAACTTTTTTCATGATTTTTGTCTTGTTGTGAAAACATTAAAAGGATGGTGTGAAAGTGAGGATGAGAATTTGAGAAGGATGGCGGAAATGATGAAAGAAAAACATGACAAGTATTGGGGAAATATTGCAAATATCAACATATTACTTTTTGTTGCTGTTTTGCTTGATCCTCGTTACAAATTTAAGTTTGTGGAATGGAGCTTTGGAAAAAATTTTGATGTTGAGGTGGCAGACTCCATGTCTTGGAAAGTAAAGAATGGGCTTTATAAGATGTATGATTATTATAAGTTGTGTTTTAGTTCAAATGAGCGTCATGTTCCTACTGAGTCAAATCAATTTAGGAATAAGACCCAAACTAATCAAGAAGATGATAGGAACTTGTTTGCAATGGAGTTTCATAGGGACATGAATGAAGAGGATAACCCAGAGAACAAATCAAAAATTGATCAATACTTGTTAGAGCCTCGGGAAAAAATGTCTTCACAGTTTGATATTCTTAATTGGTGGAAAGTGAATTCAACTAAGTTCCCAATTTTGGCTTTGATTGCACGAGATGTGTTAGCGATGCCAATTTCAACTATTGCTTCTGAGTCAGCTTTTAGTACTGGAGGTAGAGTAATTGATACATACAAAAGTTCATTAGCTCCTAAAACGATTGAAGCTCTCATTTGTGCTCAAAATTGGTTCCGGTCTAAGCCATTGAGCATGGAAATAGAAGAATGTGCTGATGATATTGAGAAGCTTGAGCTAGGTATGTCAATAAATTTTGTTCTAATATAATAATTTTAAATTGTTGTCCTACTTTTTCTTTTGTTTATAAGTTGTTTCTAACCTTTTTTTTCATTTGTTCACGAATTGAGGTGGTGACAATAGCACAACTAGTGGAACTGGAAAGCAAGTTTTAGAGGGTTGACACTTGACACCAACTTGTGCATGTTTAATTTTCTTAAGGTGACACACATTTGCATATTTAATATTTTAAATTTTAAAATAAATTGTATAAAATATTAATTCAATATTCTAATTGTCTTTTTCCACTTGTATTAGGTTGATTTTTCCAAGGAGCAAGTTGAAGATTTGCATTTAGAAGACTTGGTTTATTAGTTGTTCTATGTTTCTATTTGAAGTTTAACTTTAGAACTAGTTTGACTATCTTTGGACTAAGCTTGAAGATTGCGATGTTGTTTGATTACCACTTAGTTATGGTTATCTATGATTTTATCTTATTAATGAATGGAATGTTTTGTCATTTTCTTGTTATTTGATGATAATGTTATCTATAATTGGATGTTAAAGTCTTTGGTTTGGTTTGTAATGTTAAATTATATTTGTTAAAGTGTTTGGTTTGGTTTGTAACGTAAAATTGTAATTTTAAAGTGTTTGGTTTGATTATAAGTTATAGGATTTTTTGTGTCATTTTGTCATCTTGTTCTATGTTTATAATTCATTTGTTATTTGTCAAATTAAACCTTTAAAACCGTTAAAACCGCCAAACCAAACCGCTCGAAACCGATTATTTATGGTTTGGTTTGGTACTATAAAATGGAACCGACCTAACCAAACCGCTCAAATAAAAAGTGTTTGGTTTGGTTTGAAAATCCTCTCAAACCGCCCAAACCAAACCAACGAACACCCCTACTAGTGCCTATACCATAGCACACAATGCGCCACTAACAGAGCAGACACATCGTCTTATTTAACACCTGCAAAACGATCACACATTGTAGCGCATTCCTGCCTACAATTCACCAAAATGTGTGTGTGTCTAGGTAGCATTCTCCATGAATGTCTCCTTTCCCTATTATGGCGTCCTAAGGTTCCCGGGGTCACTGCCACCCCACCTTACAACTTAGTGCTCATCGACACTTGTGTACTGTACAAGTTATATGCTTTGCATAGAATTTCACATACAAATTCTATGCCTAAAGCGATGACTCGAAAGAATTTATGACTCAACATCCTGAGCAACCTCACAAGTGCCGTCGAAACCACCATTATGTTCGGATTCGTAATGGCCAGCCCAACTGGTACCCGAGACTACTAGTTCGCTTCACACCCTCAAAGAACAACCAGGCTCTGATACCAAATTTGTCACGACTCCCGTTTAGAGGACCGTGACTGGCACAGACACAGGGAATACCCCTATGCCTGTAAGCCTTATCACCTAATTGACAGAATATCTATTATTGAAAATACATTCACATGCATTATAATATCATGGCTACACCAAAATGGTGGCATATCCTAGGCAAGCAAATCCACAGCCAATGCCGCTTCAGGATATAGATATAGGAAAACACACATAATATATATAACCTGTGTACTGGCTACACATCCGAAGATGCTGCCTATCCTATTCACATGCAACATATATATATATATATTGGAAACAAGTTTTCCCTGTATCGCAATATAACTAATCCTGAAATTTAAGGTGTGTGAAGCTGACAGTTCTAGATTTAGTGATACAATCAAATTGGGCACGTCTACCCTTTATTTTATGATACAATGATAAAGTAAATTAAATTACAATTACAATTTATTCACCCACAAGAACAAGTTGTGGGTCTTGGAAAGTCTTGTTCGTTTCCACCTGTACTTAACATGTCTCTGTGTAGTAAAAATTAGGTCCGAGTCTTAACCACGTGACTCAGTGAGGACTCTCCCATCCCCGGCGTAAGGCGGGTACCATAGTGCTAGGAATGGGAGTCATACAGAACCACATGCAAAAACAATTGGTTAGTGTTTAATTAGCATACATTCTTGGCGATCACTCAACAACAGATATTTTACCCAACCACTCACACGCATTTAACATATATAAACACGCAGTAGTTTATTCCACATCATCAATCAACAAGTAATCATGTAACATATAGTGTCGGCTTCTACTTACCGGTCTTCTCACGTTCAGCATGTTTGAATCAAACAAGTCGTTGTGATGACGTAATCCTGTACGTTACCACTGTGCTGCACAATCAGCAATTTTATGCAAACACATACAATTTGTAAATACACACAGATACTATACCATACAGCTACTTAATTTCCCCCACTCTGGGGTATCTACTAACCATTACGTGGCTTTTCTACTTCGAACCCGTGCACTCAGGTTGTTGCCCACCAGGTAGCAAAATATACTTAACCCATTCACTTGGGTACTGGTCACCCCGTGACAATTCTATTAATCAAACACAATCAACTTCTATCTATCAAACAATTGACCACAGCCACCAAGTGGCACGTCCTGACCCCTCGCTGCAGGGCAATAGCTTGAGCCCACTCGCCCATTACCTAACCAGACCACAATGGCGGGTATGGCACAACGTCTCAAAGCATGGCCACTAACACACCCTGGACCAACTCAACAGGGTGATTTCTTTTCTACAAGATCAGGCTCACGGTTCACCCGTAGGTTCCTCCCATGTCTCCTTATCTTGGTCTCACATATTAATAGGATTCTTTGTATCTTTTCTGAAGGATCAACGATTCCTCTCCTTGTTAATCTGGACGAGTATCCTCAACAGGATATAACTCATATACCCGTCCAGATGCACTCTCTGAGCCTCAAACTATCATCATAGCAATATAAATCCTTTCTGACCCTATTGTCAGGATAGGGCAATGACCATCGTCATGGTGATTAAAAAAATAGAGGTCTCAAGTGTCATCTGACGTTGTTCTAGTCGATGTCTCACATCGGTAGCATAACAAAATTTGAAACCCACCAATAACTCCTTTTGCATAATTATAATCTAAGTCACCGTCGTGACGAGTTTTCAAAATAAAAGCTTAGTCCTTCCGTACAAGGACTCTTGCCACCGTCGTGGAAAAGATTAAATAAAATACTCATCATGCCTCCAGAGTGTATGAGTTGGATTTGTAACACACCAATCATAGCAAACAATTACACTCTATTCCTATGTCTTCCTATCCAAGCTACTTTTCATAATCTATTCTCTAGTTCTTTTATTCTTTTAGTATTCTATACCTCTAGCTAATACATATCAGACAAGCAGAGAATATACATACTCATGTAATCCACATAAGCATACAACCCTAGCAGCAGAGATAGAAGAACTCTCACCTTGGCCAACCTTCCATGCAATCCTCTCCTGTAACTTTAGTCTCCTCGGAGTTTTTGTTGCACTCTATTGCGTGTCGTTGTTCCTATAAGAACAACATTTACTTCATTAAGGTTATTACTTAGCTTAACTTGTTATTTATCTCTTCATTACTCTCACGTGTAGTCCATGGTTTCCATAGAGTGCTCTTGGTCTTATTGGACTTCTCTATCCCGACTTATGCGTATCTTTCCTCGGACATAGTTGGATTTGAGTATTAGACCTCTATCTAACTTGTATTCTAATTTTAGAAAGGTCTAAGCATTTTGATTCAACTTGTGTTCTTACTTGGGTTCTAAGAAATCTTGTTTCTAAACCTCAATACACCTCTAATTCATCCTACTTAAGGATTCCTAATAATCATGAAGGAATAAAATTGCCATTTTAGAATTTCGACTTCATTGTTCCGGAAGTTTCCATCCTTGAGAAACAAGAAGGTACCTAAAATAATTCTTGATGCTTGATAGCATATTTAGAATATTTCTCGGGTGTTTAAGATCGAAGAAAGGAGGTTTAGAACTCTCAACGTCACCCTTAAAGTACATTTGGCAAACCGAGCAGGGACCCGGTACGTTAACGTCAAGGTTCAACCTTAGTAACCTCAGGCCCGCTCTTCACGGGTTTTGTTCAGCTAATACTCCAACCATATAATTTCAATAATACCAATCCAAGCTTATTTACTCAAATCCAAGGTCAATTCCTAAGCTATCAACAATTTTCCCAATTTGGAAATAATTATAATTTCAACCCCAAATCCTTCCAAATTTGAATTTGACTAAATTCGAAGATATAATCTCAATTCCTACCCCGACTAAGTGTTCAAGAACACTTTCTAGGTCTCAATCTACCCTCGAAACAACTCAATCGAAGGTGAATCGAAGAAATCCCTAAAAATGGAGAAATTGGGGGTTTAGAATGAACTTGAGGTTACCAACCTTGATTCGATTGGTGGGAGGTGTGGAAGATGTTGTAATTGAGCTCCGGTGACTTTTCCCGGCGTCGTCTAGCTCTTCTCCGACGAGTTTTAGGCTGATTTTTGGTGAACCCCCTCTCTCTCTCTACCTCTCAGCTCCTTCTCTCTCTTCTCCCTCTCTCTCCCTTTTCTTTCTCCCTTTCTTCTTGTGCCCTCTCTCTTTTCTTTGTTTCTCCTTTCCTTATTTTCTTTTTTTTCTAACCCACGGCAACCCCCCAATTTAAATAAATAAAATAAATAATATATATATATATATAATAATAATAATACAAATAAATAAATAAATAATAAGATAACTAATAATTAATAATTATAATAATTAAATAAATAAATATAATTAAAAATCAATTAATTAATAATTAAATAAATAATAACTAATATGTATTTTTAATTTAATCCCTTTCACTATTAAATTTAGGTTTCTAATTTCTTAGGTCCTGAATTAGATCCTAGAAATTATTTTCTACTTCTTTTCTTTCCCTTTTTATTTTATTTTAAACTCGAAAAATAATTTTCAGGTATTACAATCCTCAAAAAAATTTTCTTTCCGGTTTCTTTTAACTTTCATATTATTATTTTTTCTATATTCTTTTTAAAGTTTTAAATTCCTAGCCCCGAAATAGGTCATACTTTAATCCTCGAAATTTTTCGAGTATTACACATAATTTCATTTATTGTCTTTAAATTCAATATTTTACACACGTTATGAAGATTGTTCTTTCATAATTTTCAATATGAATGACCATAGAGTACTTAATGGCGTGGTTTTAAAAATAAAATCAATACATGACAAGTAAATCACATGATTTTTTTTAAAAAAAAAATATCTCATCCAATTGAATTAAAGTGTATGAGAGTTTCTGATCTACTGCAATTGTAAATAATATAATCACTGGTTGCCGTAGATCAGAAATTCTCATACGCTTTAATTCAATTGGTACAATATTCCCATATTGTAAAGAAACACCACATTTTGGATTGTCCTACTAGAGATGTGTAGTCTTTAACCCAAAGAAATTATTAAAAAAATGTAATTCTTCAATAATCACATCTGTAACTTCGGAATATTCCACCTTGGGACACGTGGCACTGACGTTCTAGAAGTACGGCCCCAGCACCCGCTGGAGACACGTGGCACCATCCATCCATTAGTTACGTGGCCTTTGCCCACGTCACCACACGGAACTTCCCCTCAACCAGACGTGGGATCTCCACAAAGCCTCGTGGGACGACCCACGTCACACGAGGTCGTGGGTCAAGCACGATCTCCCCACACAAGTATAAATAGACCCTCACTCGGGGGACTACAAAGGCAATCAACTCTCAACAGAATCACATACAACCCGAAGGATTATCGCACATCATCCCCAGATACACCCCACAAGTACTTTCCCGTCCTTTAGCCCCGCCGTTGGCCTTCCGTCTGGACCAACCTCCGACCGGCTCACCTCCTCCTTGAAGCACACCGCTTACAGGGCTTCCAGTAGCCCTCAGAGACCATAGCTCTCTCCCACTAAGGCAACCTCCCACAGAGCGGCTCGCCCGCCCGGAGTACCTTAGGCACGTCTTAGTCGCACACGGCCCAATACAGGTAACAACCTTGCCTAACGGCTCCGATAGATGTCACCATGACGAACTACGTGGACTTTGATCCCTTCAGAAGGGTACGTAGGCACCTAGGTGCATCACCTAAGGACAAGTCCCCCAAGGTTAAGACCCCTTGCGGTCCTAAATTCATATTACAATTGTCTAAGCCAAAAATGACAGTTACAGTGGCGCCCACCGCGGTCTTATTCAGACCACAATGCCTTGCGCACTCTGCCGCTAAACGACATTTCTTTTTTCGGGGAGTAGGAGTATACACCTAACACTCAGAAACCCGTAGTTGTTTTTGTTTTGATCTTCAATACAGATATAGAACACGATACGTCATGACCGACTCGAACGTTCCCACCACCACGACTGACGCCAACGCCATGAGACGCAGTACGAGGAATCGCCAGGGAACGGCCAAACCAGTCACAACTGAGGCAAGTGGATCAGGCACAACTCAGCCTCAAAGCTCCTCAATAACACAAGCAGCCGTCACGGAGACCGTGGTCCAGAACCCGGCATCTAGAGAGGAAACTTGCCCTCAGCACCCATATGGCATGCCACACGTTCCTTACCCCACAACCGGTGGTTAAGAAGTGACAGAGTTGGCGAGGAACCCGTGAGACGCTGAGATCACCCGTCTCGAGGCAGAAGTAGCGACTCTACGCCAACAACAATGGGAAGAGGATAGGAACCTCGCCCCATCAAATGTGAGCACTCAGCTACCCATAGTGCCAAACAGTGCGACGGCAGGGACCTCTAGCGACCCTACCGGCTTGCCCACAATTCAATTTGGGACCTTACCCATGGAGTTCGCACGGTTGTCGCTGACGGCGGCACCACCCCCAATGGTGATCCCACCTGGACCTACCATGGTCGCCGGACAGGCAGCAGGACCCGTTATGAACTTTCCACGACCACCAGTCCCAAACTACCCTCCGGGGTCCTACCTCCACATGGCATGGGCCGCGGCCTACAACCCGTACGCAGCCGCCGGTGCAAATGCCTACCAGTGGCCCGCGATCGACTTCCAGGGAAGAGGGAGACACCCCTTCACCCAACAAGTCATGAACGAGCACGTACCCATGGGTTTCAAGATGCCCTTCCACATAGAGCCTTATGGAGGAGAAACCGATCTGCGAGATCACCTGCATACCTTCAACTCGGCCTTGTCGATACTGGGTATGACGGACGGCCAACAGTGCCGGGTCTTCTCATCAACTCTAAAGGAAGCCGCCTTGAGATGGTTTTCCTTGCTGCCCACCAATTCGATCCACAGCTTCGAACAACTGGCTCAGAACTTTCTCACACAGTTCGCCAGCAGCAAAGAGTATCAGAAAAACGAAGACTCCTTCATCAGTTTCCACCAGGAGGAGGGAGAAACCCTACAAGCCTTCTTGGCCAGCTTCACCAAACTCTCGCTCCAAGTTCGAGGCCTCTAGGACGTCGTCGCCATCTTTTTCATAAAGCAGGGTCTTCGATGCTCACAGTTCTACGGGGAACTAAACAGGTGCCCCATCTCCACCTTACAGGAACTCATGGACCGTGCGGAATGGTTCATTTAGGAGGAGAACGCTCAGATCGCTAAAGACAAGATGAGGAAGTTCCTGATAAGCAGGGCCGATATAGAACGGGCAGAAAAGAAGAAAGTGAAGACAGGGACCAAGAACCAAGCCCCCAAGGAAAAAAGCGGTAGGAAGAGGTCACCTCCTCGACCACGAACACCTCCCCGAGGACGGTTCACGAGCTACACTCCCCTCAACAGATCTCACGTTAGGGTGTTGGAAGAGATTTATCATTCCGACATGCTCACATTCCCCCACAAGTCAAAAGGCAGAAAACGGGAAGACCGGTGGACAAGTCCAAATACTGCCAGTTCCACAAGGATCACAGACATGAAACCAACGACTGCATCCACCTGAAGGATCAGATCGAGGACCTAATCCAGAAAGGACAAGTCCACAGGTTCATCAAGGAGGAAAGCAAGGCCAATTCTGAGCACCCCCGGGAAGCTGACGGCCAAGCGCCTACCCGCGGGGTCATTAGCGTCATAGCCGACAGATTACAGCGCGGGACCTCCTCCCTACCACAGAACAAGAAGAGGATGGAACGCTCCATAGTCGCTCTAGAGTACGCTCCAAAGCACAAGAATAAGAGCGAGACCAAGGGAGACCCCATCACCTTCAACCTGACCAAGACCCCAATCCACGACGACCCCGTGGTAGTCACCGCGATCATCGCCAACTATGAAGTTAAGAGAGTCCTGATCGACCAAGGATCCTCAGCAGACGTTCTCTACTTCGACACCTTTAGAAAGCTCGGGTTGAACGAGGCCAGTCTAAGGCCCTTCCCCGGCACGCTCATTGGGTTCTCAGGAGCCCAAGTTCCAGCAGAAGGAATCATCACTGCCTGGACGACAATGGGCACTCTGCCAAAGGTCACGAGCCTTGATGTAAACTTCATCATTGTCTCAGCACCATTAGCATACAATGCAATCCTAGGGTGACCGTCCCTAAACAAACTCAGAGCTGTAGTCTCTACCGCACAGCTCACAATGAAGTTCCCAACACCCCACGGGGTTGGAGAAATCATGGCGGACCAGAAACTAGCGCGAGCATGCTACGCATCTAACCTAACCAAGACCGTCAAGGTCGCCTGCCTGGGTCCCAAAGAAACACGCGAGGAACCCCTCGAGGCTAAAGAGTCAGGAGGAAAGAAGCCAGAGTCCGCCCGCCCGGACCTTACCTCCACCTAAGACTCCGAACGCACTTTGCATTTCATCTTTATGTCAAGTCATATGCGTCTCTACTTTGACTTTAGGATTTCCAGCCTGACCAAGGCTCGCCTGACTTAGACAATCCGAATGTAAACATTTTGCTTACCTTTAGCCTACCTAAGGCTAGCCCGACCGAGGCTGCACGAATGTACTCATTTTGTTTTATTGAAAGTACTCCATTTTCAACTAGAGACAAGACTTCAACTTTACAAAGTACTCGCATAAGTCCTATCACGGACGACGGGCTCAATCGCCCAAGAAACGCTAAGCGCCCCCAGGGCCAAGCTAAAATTTCCCCCAAAGTGCGGTAAACTAACCCCTTTGGTGCGAAAACCACAAAACGAACGTTCGAAAACCACAAAACGAACCCAAGATCTACCTAAGTCTCGGCCCTAGCCGACTCCACGTGGTCAACACCTCCCGACGACCCCCGCCTGGTCGCCTCAGCCAACTGCTGAGAAGTTGGAGCTCGCCCACCAATTCAGGACAACACTTGGTGATCCACCAAGCGATCCGTCAGTTGACGAAGATAAGCAAGATTCAATGAAGGGTCCGTTTCCGTCCGACCGCGAAGCTAACCCTAAAAAAACTCTAGGGAAGGATGCAAGGAAGCCACACACTCCGCTGGGAATCTCTCCCCACGGAGACGCTCGAGCTGCTCAACCACCAAGAGCTTGCCATACATCCTCCGTGCGGCCAACTCCTCCTGACGATCGGCGATGTCAGCAACCTTGCTCTCAGCCGCCAGCCGACCAGAAAGACTCTCAGCAGCACGAGCCTACGCATCCCGCAGAGCCTCACGGAACGAATGCAGCTCCTGCTGACGACTCTTGGTGTCATCCCGACGAACGGCCAGCTCCCTGCGAGCCCTCTCCAACTCCAAGCAGAAAAACGCAACCTCGGAAGGGTGACCAGCTTCGGCCCGGAGACGGGCGACCTCCTCAATCAAGGACTTAACTTCCCGTCCTTGACCCTCACACTCCAGCTCCTTGGCAGACAGCTGCTCTCGCACGTTCGCCAACCGCTTTTGGGAGACCTCCAGAGCCCGACTCTTAGAGGCCGCAACGACAGAAAACTGATCCCGGTCGCGGCGAACCTTCTCCTGCAAGAAGCGCGCACATACACAACGGAGTCGGAGACAAAAACCCATCACAAAAACAAAACACCGAAGACGAGGGAACTTACCGCACGCTTCTCCCACTCGAGACCAGCTTGATGGAAGTCGGCCAACGCCTCAGCAACCCGACTGAAGCCGCGAACGGCAATATTCAGGGGCAGAGTGTCGAACCCCCTAGCTTCCCTCTCCCGCATCTCCACCGGGAAGCGCGTGCCCAGCGCCACTAGTTCAAAAGACAATCCCCCCTCCGGTGGCCCAAGAGGTTCAGAAGGGCTAGCACTCGACCCAAGAACAACATCTCTCGTGGAAGCCGCTTGACTCACCACTACGTTCCCTCCGTCTGAGGTAACTCTGGCCTCCACGGCCGCATTACCAGACTCAACGACCTCCACGGCCGCAGGATCACCCGCCGCAGTCTGAGGTGCGGAAGAATCTCGGACAGGCTCCTTAACGACCACCCTGGCCCTCTTACTAGGAGGCTGATTCACCCCTTCAACAAGGCTGAGGACGGGAGGACGGGTAGAAAGGATCACCCTCATGGGTGATTGAAGGACGGAAGCGGAAGTGGTAATAGAGGTAGGAACAGGGACAGAAACAAGAACAACATCCCCCGCTGGAGCCTCCGCCTGGGCATCCTCCCGGTTAGTACTCCGCCGTACGAACTGCAGAGACGGTCGCAAGTCAGCCCCAACAGGATGCCTATTGGGACCACCTTCCCTGCTTTCGGCTGGCTTCGCCGGAGACGTTCCCCTCCTTCCACCTTCCCGAGGCCCGCTCGCGCTGACATTCCCGTCCTTCTTCCTCCTCTCCCTCGGAAGAACCTCTTGACGACGCTCCCCTTTGGAGGACGGAGGCATAGGAAGCCGTCTTTCCCTCTCCCCACTAGTAGGCACCGTGGTAGGTACCACAACTGAGACATCAGCAATAACCCCCGGTGACAGGCCCTGCTAACCATTCTTCCTCCCCCCGCTCCAGCCAGTATCGCGAGTCCGGACCAGAGGAGGAGGAGGAGGGGCAGAGGAAGGAAGATCTTC
The DNA here is from genome assembly GCA_014851425.1 of Senna tora. Taxonomy (NCBI): domain Eukaryota; kingdom Viridiplantae; phylum Streptophyta; class Magnoliopsida; order Fabales; family Fabaceae; genus Senna; species Senna tora. The sequence continues at coordinate 15,358,540 of CM026265.1, forward strand.
CAAATCAGTGAAATCAAATGGGTAGTAGCTGTAATCATCACCTCCTCCGGCCATCACGAAAATACAATTCGGTGAGAAGCGGGTATAAAAAAAAGCAAGGAACAGAGGCAATGGAGAAAGGTGAATGCAAATGTAAAGCCATGAACATTCAAACGTTGGGCATTTATAGGACACCCAGAGGCGCGACGATTCAAAAACTTCGACCCCTGAATCCCGCAACGGATAAAACCTCTTATCCTCTGCAATCAAACCCAGTTGCAACCGCTTGCCTCAACCGCACACGTGGGAAGGAGCAACGGACTAGATACATAGCCAGGGCAAAGGAGACGCAAAGATCGAAAAGCCCCCGTGAACCCAAGAGTCGCTTCAAAACACTTGAGGGTCTTTTCGCAAAACTCTCGACCCGGGCTAATGATGGCTACCCTCGGAAACGAACCCGCATTAATGAGGGAGAAACGGCAGCAAAACGCTTTAATGACAGAAGCACCCGTTCAAGCCCAGATGCGTGGCACCGACAACAAAGCCTGCTCCCTCAACAAACAGCCCTCTGCAAGGAATCCATCGTCAGCTGCCAACCACTGGCTAGAGGAGAGCTCTTCAGAAAATGACCAAAGCAGCCCCTGACCTTTGGATTCCTTTCACTAACCCTCAAAGGGTATTTTGGGAAAGACCCCTCTGAGCAATGATGACTCCACCTCGGTAAGTCGCGTACTTCCTGCAGAGACGGCCTAGAAACTTGCTGAGGAAGCCAAGAGGCCAGCCACCCAAAACGCGACGCGTCTCCTCTCCAAGACACCTCCTTTCCCACGGAGCAATGCGAGAAGGCCAACTTCATGATTCGGACGACCAGGTCCCATACTCCAAGCGGTCGATCTATCCTGCAAGTAAAGGTAGCGAAATTCCCAAGTGTCCTACAGGCAAAAGGAACTTAAGTCCATGGGCGCCCGACACCCGTAGACTTGGGGGACTTATGTAACTTCGGAATATTCCACCTTGGGACACGTGGCATTGACGTTCTAGAAGCACGGCCCCAGCACCCACTGGAGACACGTGGCACTACCCATCCATCAGTTACGTGGCCTTTGCCCACGTCACCACACGGAGCTTCCCCTCAACCAGACGTGGGATCTCCACAAAGCCTCGTGGGACGACCCACGTCCCACGAGGTCCTAGGTCGAGCACGACCTCCCCGCACAAGTATAAATAGACCTTCACTCAGGGGACTACAAAGGCAATCAACTCTCAACAGAATCACATACAACCGGAAGGATTATCGCACATCATCCCCAGATACACCTCACAAGTACTTTCTTGTCCTTGAGCCTCGCCGTTGGCCTTCCGTCTAGACCAACCTCCGACCGGCTCACCTCCTCCTTGGAGCACACCACTTACAGGACTTCCATCAGCCCTCAGAGACCATAGCTCTCTCCCACTAAGGCAACCTCCCACAGAGTGGCTCGCCCCCCCAGAGTACCTTAGGCACGTCTTAGCCGTACACGGCCTAATACAGGTAACAACCTTGCCTAACGGCTCAGATAGATGTCACCATGACGAACTACGTGGACTTTGATCCCTCCAAAAGGGTACGTAGGCACCTAGGTGCATCACCTAAGGACAAGTCCCCCAAGGTTAAGACCCCTTGTGGTCCTAAATTCATATGACAATTGTCTGAGCCAAAAATGACAGTTACAACATCTAATAATTTATCAAAATAATCAATTATAAAGAAATGCATACCGTCATTTTTTAATCATGAGTATCTCCTTATTGTTTGACAATAATATTATTCAAATCCAACTTATTGTATGGCATTTTGTTTATCGTACAAACTTTATTTAAAAATACACATCATTGGAAATCAAATCACTGCTTCGATTAAAATATAGCTCACGTGCTTGTACTTTTTTTTTAGAAAATTAGGTTACAATTAATCTTAAATATTTCTATTCAATAATATTAATGCTATACGTAATTGTTCTAAATTGTTTGTCCTTGAGTGATCGGGAATCATGATCGTGTTGACATCAGTGTAATGTTTCTTTAATTATATATTGCTATCACCTTATATTTAGTCATGTACTGCCATATAAATATATTTTTGAAATTCGTATTTAAGTAACAATATTATTGTCAAAGGTACGTTCATAGCACTACATTAACTTTTTTTTTTGGAAAAACTGAATTGGTTTGTCCATAAATTGATTCAAGTAATAGATCTCTGATCTTTAAAAAATGCCGTTCCAATTACCTTCTTTTATTCTTCTATTAAAAAATTAAAAAATTAAATGCTATTAAATTAGAGTCATATCAATTGATGCAGTTTATTAAATATTGGCATAGAATCCGCCAACTATTTAATTATTATGTGTTAGTAAAAAAAATTGCATCTACACTACAAAAAAACAAAATTTTTGCGACGGTTATTTTTTGTTTTAGCGACGGTTGGGATGACCGTCGCTAAACTTGGCGTCGGCAAATATTCTAACGACGCTTCACAGAAACGTCGGCAGCAACAATTGGATCTTGCGACGGTTAAAACCGTCGCTAAAGCACCACAATTATGACCGTCGGCAATACAACGACAGTTTTAACCGTCGCTAATGTTTGACCAATTTACAATATTTATCTTTTTGGCGACGGTTTAAACCGTCGCTAGACTGTTTTTTATTATTTTACTTTTTCAATAATTTTAATTTCCCTAAAAGACATATTGATTAAACCAAAACAAATATTGAACCAAAATAATTTCATTTGTACATAAATATACTCAATGTTTTACAACCAACATACATATCTATAATTCATAATCACCATTTGAACAAGTGTTAATAGTACAAATTTTACAATATGACTACCAATATATTTAGCAACTACAACTATATAATTTTAATAACGTAATAAAGCAAAATATTCAAGATTGAACTCCAAGGATTGTGACTTGTTTTTGATGATCTTCAACATGCTGGAGGTGAAGATGCCTCTATAATTCCATATCAAATAGCTATAAGAAATGAGAAAATATATAAGTACTACATAATAAATAATTCAAAATTTTATTATGAAACAGAAATCAAAGAAAAGAAGGAAGGAAAGATTACCAAGAAATTAAAACCGAAAGAGGAAATGAAAGCCAAAAAACCGAATGAGTCTGAGAGGAACGAACAGTAATAATCAGCTCAACAAAGATGAATAATCAACTTAAAAATCGAAACAGAGGCTGACATACACCAAATCAGAGTTTTCTATACATACACCAATTTGGTTCATATAAGGTCCCTACTACTTTCAAGCCCAGATTAATATTCATAAAGGCAACCGAGAAGCCAATCCCAGATTATTACACACATTCAATGTGTAATAATAGCACCTTGGGAATATCTAAATGATTGAATAAAGAAGTGACATAAAATCAGTTAAGAATATGATTCATTTTTCCATCAAGTTCAATTTATTTCTTAGAATTTTCTAGTCAATCAGCCATAAAAATGACTGATAACCAGAAGAAAAATCACCTCCATTCTTTACACCTGAGAATAAACTGCATCACAATTCAACAATAAAAGAGAGAAACCATACTTTGATGATCCTTGACAAACATAACAGACAATAACACTGCTAGAAGCAGTCAGTGCCCCAAGAAACCAGTCTCATCATCTTTGGGCATAATGCTATGATTATAGACATTAAAATTTATTTTTCCTATAACAACTACACTAACTTTGGAAATGAACCACAAATATTTCAAGTCTCAACTCAGTGGGAGAAAGAGTGCTGAGTATATATATCTAAAAGCCAACACAATATCAGACCAATTCTTAACAAAAATAGAATATATAAACAGTATAGCATATAAGCAAATGCCCCATCATAATCATTGGTGGCATTATAAATATATATATATATACACACACAAACACACACAGTGTACAAGTGTCTTTAAATTTTTTTAAGGAGATAGATGAAAAGAACATTAATGATTTATTGTAAAGACTAAAGAATGAAGTTATAAAATTGTGTAAACTTAACTAGCTGAAGCTAATAATATATAATTTGAAATTTGAATGATGTGTGGTCCATTTCACTTGAGCTCCTTCTCATATTCATCCATTATAGACTGAGAAAAAATAATGTGCCATACCTAGTGGGAAGGCTTTGATTGTTGTTGTTGTATCCCTTATTGAGTTGATCCTTAATACATAATGAAAGAAAGATAAGGTTTTTTTTCCAAAAAGTAATACAATAAAATGAAAATGTTGGTATACTCTAAAGCTGTCATGTTTTTATGGGGCTAGTTCATTAATTTGTAATTATATGTTGTGTTAACAACTAAGTAAAAGAAAGTACCTCTTTCAAAATTAAAACAGAAAAGATGGAACCAATAATTAATGTGTGACTTACTAATTCAGTATATGAAGCAGAATTACCTAACCTCAACAAACCAACCCTTCCTCAATTTCCTTTCTTTTTTTTATTCAACAATTAAGCTAATTAATTAAAGCAATTACCTTTCTTGGCATAAGCGTCTTGGGAATCACTCTGCAAAAATAAATGGAATAGGGCATTCCCATATGCTAATTAATAATTAGTTTTTTGATAAAAGCTAATTAAGTCACTAAAAACTAAATAGAGAGGGTGCGAGATGAAGGCCATGTCTAACACTTGGACTATGTGTCAACCAGATTAGAATGAAGTGAGCTAGTCAATAATTATGCTAGCGTAAAATATACACTTCCCTTTCTTAAGTTTAAGAAAAGATTCTAAAAATTAAAATATATAAGCTACAACCTACAAACTAGTATATTATATATTAACATTTTGAATTCTATATTGTATTAGATTGCAAGGTATCTTCTTTCAATTCCTAAAATAAGAGAAGCAGTGAATATGAAGATGGTATGGGTCTTACTGCCCATGATATCTTAGAGCACAATTCTTCAACGGAATAGAAACAGAAAAGAGAGAAATGAACAATTCATGACAATCACCAACAACTACCAACAATAATAATAATGGATGGATTTCTTCTATTGAGATTTTAGGCGAAATTGATTATTTACTGGAGAAGGGCTTGGTTTAAGGTGGTGATGGGCTTAATGGGCTTTCCAAGTTTTTAACACTCATTACTTATTAGAAATGTACAAATATAAGAAACAATCTAACTCAAACCCAAATGCATATATATATATATATATATATATATATATATATATATATATATATATATATATATATATAAATACAACTTAAAAACAGAACCAATAAACACTCTTAAAATTACCTCAGCTAATTCTTCCTTTGTGACTGGCTTGTTTTCTTGGATAAGTTGTATCCAAGCAAGTTCAAGTAATGCTAGGTCATGCAATTAATGTTATATTTATCAGTCTCTTTTTAACTAATAATTACCAAAAGAATCAACCAATGAATTAGAGTACACACGAGAAGAATCCCGTAATTAAACTCCATAATTCCAGCAGAAGCAGGAAGTAATGTCTTAATCTTCAACAAGAGAAAATAGAAAACAAACATTGTAAAATGATGGTTTTTTATCTTTTAAAGAAATGCTAAAACCATTAATGAGTCTAACAGTTGAAAATTGTGAGAGTGACAGATCAAGGCTGCATTTTACTGAACTCTCACAAATGTCGAAATAGAGTACACAGTTTCCATAATTCTCCATAATGCATTTATGTATACATATACGTTAATGGCCAAATAGAAGGAAAAAAACAAAAGAAGCATCTTCAGTAGTGATAAACTGAAAAACAAGTGGCATCTGCCATTGTGATTATGCATTTGCTAACAAAAAATGAATTCACAAACATCAATGGGAATGGATCGGAATATAAAGTATAAAAAACGTTAACAAAGAATTTCTTTAACAGAGTTTGTTACATTTCAAATACTCCATGTATAAAATACTTTCATATAAGTCACTGACGATCTAACATCTCTTTCAGTTCCAAAGATATACTGTAATATATATTATAAAATTGATGATATTGAAGCCTTTGAACATATCATTACGTCCCGTTCACTGGAGAGAATAAGTAAAGATATTTCAATCTCACCAAAACTGGAATACAAAGACACTCACTATTCACTAACCCTATCTCCTCACTAAAAAAGCGCACACAATACCGAGAGAGAATTCTAAAATATCGAATTTTCAAAGCAATACTCATACATCAGTACATCAAAATTAATCATTATCAAAAGGCAAAACTCACATGCGAACAATTTTTTATAGATGAGAGTGATCATTACCAATGGTGAGTGACGGACTAAGGCTCCGTTTGACGCTTGAGACAGTGGTGAGCGACGATGGTGAGCGACGGTGGTGAGCGACGATGGTGAGTGAAGGTAGCGTGCGACGGTGGTGAGCGAAGGTAGCGTGCGACTGTGGCGTGCGACGGCTGAAGCAAACTCTACTCTTTCAACAATGTTCTCTAGGGCAAAATGAGCTGAAATTTCACTTTTTTCAATTTTTTATTACATTTAACTACGATTCCAACCGACGTGAATTGACCGTAGTTAGATTTAAACCCATTCCAAGTCTAACTACGGTTGTTACAACCATTGTTATTTGATTAACGTTAAAAATACTTTTTTTTGTAGTTACGTTGGCACGATCTGTATTTACTGTATTTCAGTATAGGTTAGTCGAAAATTCCAAAGATTAAATCCAATTGATAGGCCTCTCATGTTTTAAAAGATTATTTTAATTAAAATTAAATCCAATCAGCTCTAAATTTTTCTTTATTTTGCTAAATCATTTCAAAAAGAGATGGAAGCTAAGTCAACTATTGCGTGATTGCACCCATTAATATATTTATTAAATTTCTTTCATTACCTATTTGTAGAATCCTACTGAATGCGCTTTTATTGCCTTTCCACTGATCCAATTTTACTATTAATTTACATTTCAATGATTTCTAGCGCTCACCCACCACCAGTCTAATGTTCACTTGAATGTATTATTGATTTCACATTTTCATTGTCACCTTTGTTGATACTGTAGTTAAGAAATTGGCGACTCACTCTTTGATCAAGCCAAAGAATATTACCGGTATGAAATCTCCATCCCATTTATATAGCTATTGTACCACACTTCGTTTTACTTAATATTTCATCGTAAGTTTTTTATTTATATGTAGTTGATTCTTTGTAATGGACTCCAACGCACTTGAAGTTGGTAGAAACACATCGAGTCGTCCTCGAAAGAACTCTAAACACGTCAAGAAGGCAAAGTCAACTCCTCAGTCCAGTAAAGGTTCCATTTCAAAAAACGAATAACATCTTCTTTCTGTACGAATAACATCTTCTTTCTGTACTATGTTACATTTAATCGAAGTTTATTTCTTTGAAAAGCTTTTATACATATCAAGGCATTGTCACATTATAATTGTCGTAATTATAAACGTTTTTTACCTATATTTTCAGTGATAAAATACGTTATCTTCGTTTTTTTTTTGAAAAATCTACTTCGCATTTGATTTCAACATTGCCATCATGTTATAAAATTTTTAAATATAATATATTATTATTTACTTCTCAACGTTTTTTGATTTATAGGCATTTTGTCTGCTGCCAATGTAAATGTCCAGCCTCTTCCTAATTAAATGACAAGTATGCACTTTAATTGTGATAATATATATATATTTCTAATGAACTCAACTACTTCATTTTTTAACTTAAATCTAACAATTCTATATTATAGCAGTTCCAATTTATCAATCACCAATCCAATGCCAGAATCCACCTTGGGTGTATCCTTTTATTGGTCATGGTATTTTATTTATTCCGCAGCAACATTATAAAATTTTATTTAATTATTTCATTGTGTCATTTTTATGTAATCTTTCTCTTCCTAACTTGAGACATTTTGTGTTAAAATTATTTAGTTATGTACCCAATGATTTATCCTTTGCCATTGACTTACAATATCAATGCAGTGCCTCAGACATTTAGTATTCTTGGTAATCCACTAACTTATATATATGTCAATTTCCATAATATGATGGTAATGTATCAATATTCTGTTTTATATATATTTTCCAAAATTATTTTCAATAAATGATATTTCTGTTGTAATTTAAAAATAAATTTAAAGATCTCTAACCCAATTTAGAGTATAAAATACTAGAATTATGTAATATTAAATTTTTTTATTGTATTTTTTTAAGCTAAAATTCAATAAATTGTTTCCTAATCAATTAACATTGTGCACCGAATTGGTGTACGTTAATCATATACCAAAGACTTCTTGCCCCACATATACCAAACTACATTGTTGAATATACTTAAAACTCTTTGTAAACATAGCTTTATTGTGGCATTAATTCTTTAAATTTCAAATTGGTCAGTTCTAAGTCAATTCACCCCTCAATTTGTGATGCCAATGAAGAGTGTTATTTCATCTGAGGGTTACGTGCCTCGGACATTAAAGACCCCTCTGTCTGTTGCACAAGGTTTGAGCATAACCTCTACGCTCAATATTGAGGCTAAGTTTTTTCCTAATTTCTTGCAAACTACAGAAGTCAAATTATATTTTATTTCTACATCCGTTAAGTGATTAACCCACCCAATTTGTAATTATTTCGTAGGAAACAGAAAGAAACGGAAAGACATTATTGCCAACTGTCGGAAATTGAATTCAATTAAAATAAATGATGGTTCGCATACTATATCCAATTTCTTCAAACTACTATTTTCTAATATCATATATTGCAATTTCTTCATTTTCTCATCACTTTTTTAATTACCATTCAGATAAGGAGAATAAGCTTCCCACATTGCTTGATGGTATTACCTTTGCTTTGAATCATCATTTACATTTTCTATATTTTATTTTTGCAAAATTTCCTATGTAAATATTAAAATTATTGTATCATTAATCAGCGCTATACTTATTCTTTCATCGTTTCAATATCTAAGATATCACCAGTGTCTCTGATGCTACATCTATCGATACGTTAACAATAACCCCATCAACTGCTAAAGGTTATTTTTTGTTTTCCCCCAATTTATACATGATTCTTTTATTTCTATCTGAATTTCATAGTTTTGGTTCGCAAATTTATAGCTAAGTGAGCTGATGTTTTCAATTTTGTACTCTTTTTTTAGATAATAGAAATAGAAGGATTGAAATTATTTCTGAGCGACGGTTCGGCCAACATAGCAAGAAAACTAACGGTATGAAAAACATAGATTCATTTTATTTAGCAAATTGTTTTCATTAGTTTTGAGAACTATCTCAAGATTTTAGTTTTCTACACATAAAATTAAAAGTGGTTATCGGTTGGAGTGGGTCCCACATACCCCTTCATGTACCTCGGTCAAAATTTGGTTGGCTTCAGCTGCTTCAATGCAACAGAGTAATACTCCATCTGGTCTTTTCTTCTATAGCTTGTTCCCGCTAAGGAAGAAACCCATGGCCAGTCGCCGAAGGGTTCTTTTTTCATTTTTGCTGGCCCCATTTTGGTATTCTTGTCTTTCGAGATATGTCTGGATATCAATGAACCAAGGAAGGCCATCAGATCATGTTCGAATACCGAGCAATGAACTTCAGTGCTTCTATATTCCACCCTAATTGGTTGGAAGTGGACCCCACAATTAATATCAAGCATTACTGCTAAGGTGGCCAGAGCGTCAGCGAACGAGTTCTTGCATCGCAGTAAATGGTGAAATTCTATAGACTCAAATTGGCTAGTTAGCTCTGTAAGGAATTTATGATAAGGGACCAACTTGGGATCTTTGGTTTGCCATTCTCCCTTAGTTTGATAGATTATTAGTGCAGAATCCCCGAAGACCTCTATTTCTTTGATTCTCAATCTTATGGCGGCTTGCAACCCAGAGAGACAGGCCTCATATTCTACCATATTGTTGGTGCATGCAAAGTCAAGCTTGACTGTGATGGGGAATTGTTTCCCTTCAGGGGATATGAGGACAGCTCCGATCCCGTTTCCAAATGCATTAACCGCACCGTCAAATAACATTTCCCAAGTTTTTGTATGAGACTCTTCTTCTATGGCGTTTAACCCTTCATTTGGGAATTGGTAATCTAAGGCATGTTCTTCATGCAGGGGGTTGATGGCTAGATAATCTGCTATAGCACTTCCTTTGACAAATTTCTGGGTGACGTGTTTTATATCATATTCTGCCAATATCACTTGCCATTTGGAGACTCGTCCTGACACATGCAAGCTTTCAAAAATGTACCTTACGAGATCCATTCGTGATATGAGGAAAGTTTCATAATAGAGCATATAGTGTCTTAAATGCAGTACTGTCCATATGAGTGCGTAGCAAGTCTTCTCAATTAAAGAGTACCGGGATTCATTTGGTCTGAACTTCTTGCTCAAGTAATATATAGCATGTTCCTTCTTTGTCACAGGGTCGTGCTGCCCCAAGATGGCCCCCATTGACTCCTCTAAAACAGTTAAGTATAACAGCAAGGGTCTCCCTGGTGTGGGAGGCACCAACACTGGTGGGCTGGTAAGGTATTCTTTCATCACATCGATTGCTAACTGGCAACGTCCCATTCTAGAGATTGGTTCTTCTTGAGAAGTTTGAAAAGAGGAGTACATGTAGCTGTCAAATTACGTATGAAGCGAGCAAGGTAGTTCACCTTCCCCAAGAAACTTCGTACCTGCTTTTCATTAGTGGGGGTGGCATATCTCTTATGGCCCTGATCTTATTAGGGTCGACCTCGATTCCTTTTCGAAGTCTGTCGAAAAATTTCCTCAAGACTTTGACATGACTTTGTCCCTCTGTCGACTTAGCCACCATATCATCCACATAGACCTCTACCTCTTTGTGGATCATGTCATGGAATAGTACCACCATGGCTCGCTGGTAAGTTGCCCATGCATTCTTGAGCCCGAATGGCATGACTTTATAACAATAAGTTCCCCATTGCATGATGAAAGTGGTTTTAGCTTTATCCTCGTGATGCATGGGTATTTGATTGTAACATGAGTACCCATCCATAAATGAATAGCGAAAACTTCCAGCAATGTTATCCACTAGGACATCGATGTGTGGAAGTGGGAAGTCATCTTTGGGGGATGCCTTATTAAGGTCCCTATAGTAGACGGACATTCAGACCTTCCATCTTTCTTGGGGATAGGGACTATGTTGGTCATCCATTCTGGGTAGATTGATACTTCCAAAAAACCAGCGTGCCATTGTTTTTGTACCTCTTCTTTTATCTTGAGGGACATATCGGGCTTCATGCATCTTAACTTTTGTTTCTTTGGTTCCATATGAGGGAAAGCCGGTATTTTATACGATGCAATTCCTGAATCAAGTCCAGGCATATCTTGGTATGACCATGCAAACATGTCCATGTATTCTTTTAATAATAGGATCAAATCTTCTCTTTCTGGATCAAAGATAGGAGGGATCTCCTCATAATCAAAAGCGTATTCGTTTTGCATATGTTCGTTACCCTGAGGTTCATAAAAACCAGGAATTGCCACATCGGTTGGGGTCTCAGAGAATTCTAATTCCCCGAGGGTAAAGAAAAAACGCGAATTAAGAGGAGAAACAAAGGCAGATAAGAAGAAGCACATGTGCAAAAAATTTGGTAAAGTATGCAAGCCACTTTTATTGCAAAGTTGATGAATAACAATAGATAAGCTCATAAATGCATTATTCTTTGGTCTAAGCTTAGAGCTCAGCTTTAGGTCAATTACAATTCATGCTTTACTTGGAACTATGGATTGTTAAGACCCAGTCAGCTTCCCAGTTCCCTAGGCTGGTCCCCTCCTCTGTGCGCCATATAAGGGGATTGCCGTCACTAGCCTCTTCCTCCTTGATGGCTAGGACTTGGTCATCCTCTATGGTCGCCTTGGCTGGCACGAACATCTGCGTTAGAGGGAGGCGTCTCTCCTGATTATCCTTGTTGCGCAATCCCTTAGTGTAGCCTATTCCAAAAAGAGCCTCTCGCCCCTTGGGTTCAATGAATTTAGGCATTCCGGCCAAGTTGGGGCCTAAGCCACGTCCTCATTGATAGCCTTGCCTTGCCATAATTTTTGTAGCTACACTATTAATCTGGAAGGTCGCCCTATGTCTTTCATCCATTTCTAAACCTTGGAAAGAAGGTTCCAAACCTTCTTCAGTACTATCTATGAAGGGCACAGGAGAGGGGTGGCTTATTAGTATACTCTCTTCTCCTTTGATCGTGATGATTCTCCCTTCTTTGAGGAATTTGATCCTCTAGTGAAGAGTAGATGGCACGGCCTTGGCTTCATGGATCCAAGGTCTTCCTAGTAGCATGGTGTAGGCCACATCTACCTCCATAAGTTGAAAAGGGATGTCAAAGGTGAAAGGCCCTATCTCAATAGGGAGAGTAACTCCTCCTATGGCTTCCCTCATCGATGTGCATTGACTCGACTGGGAGCTGTTGGAAGGTCGCGACAGGCAGAACATTGAGGGCACACCCTCCGTCTATGAGGACTTTGGATATGGTGAAGCCATAGCATCTAACTGTGATATGTAAGGCCTTTGTGCCTGGACAAATTTCCTCATCTGAAAGGATAGAATGGACGTATGTTTGGCTGCATACACTAGACTCACCATATTTTCTGGTGTGATTTCTTTCGGGACATGCGTGTCGGCCAATGCTTTTAAGAGTGCATGACGGTGTCCGTCTGAATTTAACATGAGGGCGAGCATCAAAATCCTGGTTGGTGTTTTCCTTAATTGCTCAACAATGTCGTAGTCATTTTTCTTGACTACACTTAGGAATTCTTTTTCAAAGTCCGCCTCTTCTTTTTCCTGGTGGTTTTCGAGACTCTTTTCTTTTTCTACACCGAGAGTCTCCTTAGGCGCCCCTAACATGTTCTTGGCGTATAACATTCTACTTCTAGTGAACCCTTGCCCCTGGGTAATGTTGGCGTTTGTGAGCACATTTCCAATTTCTACCTTCCTTCCTCCAACATCTACAATTTTTTGGTATCTCCAAGGGACTACCTTGTTAGAGGCGTAAGGCGTGGGTCCTGGTGGATAGAAAGTCGTCTGGGGGTGCGTCACATCCAATGGACTAGGTTTTTTTATGGTAAAGAGGGGTGAGGACTTAAGGGCTGACGATATTTGTACAGAGGGTTCTGTATCTAGGAACTTGAGAGTAAAAGGCAATGTCTTCTTTTCTTTATTGGAGGCGGCACACATGTGGGATTTTGACCTACCCTCCTTTATGGTTATAATCCCTAAACCCATATACTGCAGGACCTGCTTTTTCCAATGCTCGCACATGTTTATAGAATGCTTGCTAGTTTGGTGATAATAGCAAAATTGTGTATTGTATTCCTTTAGGTGTGGTACATGGCCTGCTTCGGCAAGGGCTACATACATTTGTTCGAGGGTAAAGGATGTCTGTGTTAAATCCTTACTTGCAAATTCTTCCTCTTCTATCACATTTGCCCCATGTTCAGGCAAGGGGTTTTTAGTGATGGTTGGGAGATTGATCCATCCCGCATCTATCATTTGCAAGACATGCGTCTTAAAATGATCGCAAGTGTCGATTGAATGCCCTTTGGTGCCTTGGTGGTATACACAGGACAATTCCGGTTTGTACCAAGGTGGTTATAGGGGCTCCCACGTCTTTCCAGGCCGGGCACACATCATCTGTTGCCCTTTTAAGTGCTCAAAAAGTTCTGTCCAAGTGAGACCCAGCTCTTGTAATTCCCTATTCCTGTTGTTATTTTTTTGCGCTTGATTTCGCTGAGAAGTCCCATGATTCCCCACAGCATTGACCGAGAATGTTTGGGGAGTATTTTGTACAAAGTTCGTACTTTTTTCTTCCCATAGTTTGGAGTGTAGTTCTTTTTGGGCGGAGGTGCTTCCTTACTCCTGGCATCAATATCCTCTCCGATGGTGACTAGGTCGGCGAAGTCTTGTTGTGGTAATATGGCCAAAACATCATAGGCCGGATCGCCTAATGCTTTGACAAAGTAGTGGCAAGTCTCTCTTTTACTCATCGAAGGCTGGACTTCAACTGTGGCCTCTTTCCATCTAGAGGCGTATTCTCAAAAGGTTTCATTAGTTCTCCTTTTCAGAGCTATCATACCTTCCCTTGTCATTTCGCTATGGATATTGTGTTTGAAGTTGTTACGGAAGGCCTTTATCTTGGTGGCCCATGACTTCATTGTCTCATTTTCCTATCTCATGAACCATTTGTATGTAGCTCCTTTTAGACTGTTGTGAAAATGAGCCAAGAGAAAGGCGGGTTCCGAACTGTAAGTCGCCATGGTGGTGCAGTACCCTTTGACGTGGTGATCTGGGTTAGACAGGCCATCATACTTCTTAAAAATAGGAATTTTGAATTTAGGAGGGACTTGTATCTTGGGGAAGTTAAATAAGGCAACTTCGTCCTCATCTTCTGTCTTCGTGGCTATTTTAAGTGCACGACTTACTTCCTTCTCTATTTGTTCTTTCATTGCTTCTCCGTCTTCTTTTTCTTGGCTTTGCTTCTCTTGTTGGGCCTTCAAGGCAGCTAGGACTACAGCCACATTAATGGAGATGCCCTCATTTGTTTTAGATTCATTGACTTTAGGAGATTCTTCCACCGGTATCTCTTCTACGTACTCCCCTCCGTGTCCTTTAGAGATTATGATATGGGGAACCTTCTTTCTCTTTGAAGCTTTGTCCGAACCTTCCCCTTGTTCCTGATGACTTCTGGCCAAGAAGGCCATGATCTGGTCGATCTTATCATTTAGTGCAGCCACTTGCAAATTAGTTACGCCTAGGCCCTTTTCCATTTCTGCTATTTTTGCAGCAGACTCAGCGGCTTGGGACTCCATTCGCAACCTCTGAGTTCGAGTATAGTATTGATGATTTGATTGCGCAATTTTGGTACAGCCAAAATAAAAAAAATGCTTCTTCTAACATTTATTTCCTATATGAAGCCATTTTTATATTTCTTTATAGAAAAGGAACGTCCCTACATCTACTTCTTAGTTGCTTCTTCTTTGCCTATTCCTCAAGGTATAGCCTTTGGAGTTTGGCCAAATCCGCCTAGCGGCTCATCTCACAGTATGCATGGTGAAAGTTGGACGCCAATTGTTTGTTCTCCAGATTCTCTTGACGATGTTTTTCCGCCTGCTGGCGGAGCTCTCTTTCCTTTTTCAAGTGTGCACGCTTTTATTCCGCCATTTCCGTCTTGAGGACTCTGTTTTCCTGCCTGAGGAATTCCATTTCTTGCTTATCCAGAGTGTTCCATCTTGCATCCAGCTTAGCAGGAGCACTTTCAGGCTTTTTGGTTGCATGGATTTTAGGTGCCATTTTACTGATATTAATGTAACCCGTTTTTATTTAGAATTGGATAAAAGCGAAATGAAAGTAAAACATAAATAAAGGACAAAAAAATATTTCTTTTATTGATTAATGCGGCATTCAGAACATCCTCATTCCCATTCATAAACATGAGATTCAATGATGGCAAAAAGTTGACAGGATACTATGAAGGCCACTAGCCCATCGTGCACCTATCTTGGCCTCCTATTCAACCTATACTACACCCTTAACATTGCATTCCACCGATTGATCAAGATGCGGCCAAATATTATGAGCTCCTCTAATTCCGGCGGGACTTGTGGGAGATGGATCCACCATTCGACCTTCTTGAAGGCATCAATGAAGGATGGCACAGACATATTTACCAGGCGCGCCATTTGCTTGATCTTGTCGTGTGCTCGAACTGCTTCTTTCTTCCATGGCTCTATCTCCCTTTCAAGTTCTGCTATGACTTTTTCTCTCGCCTTACATTTCTCTTGTAGATTCTCCATTGCCAAGCTCATGGCTTGTATTTGGAGAAGTGCCCTATTCAATTGCTCCTAAGTGGTCGGGCTGTAGCTGGCAAGTTGAGCTTCCAGCCCCTGGTTGTGGGTTTCTAGCTCTCTGACACGAGCCTCCAGCGCCTGGACCCTGGATTCTTTAACTTGAAGCTCGGCAGCCATATGTTCTTCTCATTCCCGTTCTTTCTCGATCAGCTTGTTTCGCAAGTTTTAGTTTGTCTCCTTGAGGTTCATATTTTCAACTAGGAGAGGAGAGTTCTTGTGGACATTTTCACTATCCGCCCTTACACTGACATGCTCTCTTTCTGCTTCTCGAATGGCTTTCATCTTTCTGTCCCTCTGGGCTTCCAGGTTTTCAAGCGTGTCCTTATGCTCATCAATTTTGCGCTTTAACGCCCTCTCAATTTTTAACATATCATTTCCTTGGAGAGGGTTAGTGGGGCAAACTTTTCTATCACCTTATCGTTGACCATCTTTTTTAGGCAAGCTCTAAAATCACTAGTTGGCGCGAGTCCCCTGTTTCCCAACTCAGCCTTCCCTTTAAACAGCATAAGAATGAGTGTACTAGTTCCTCTGTGGGCACACCCTGACGATAGGTTAACTGCGTATGTGCTAGAGATAGGTTGTAGTTAATTGCGAACCTCGGTCCCACCAAAGGTACATTGAGGAATTGACCGCAGTTATATAGTATTTCCTCTTTGAGCCACCATACTAGTTTGCATCGGACATCTTTCTCTTCAATTGGTGCGAGAAAGTTTACCCATCCTTCTAATTCCATAGGGTCATGTGGGTTGGGGTTGTGTAGCCGAAGACCTTAACGACTAGAGAAGTCATGAAGGGGATGATGGACCGTATCCAGGACACCTCCGGAGGAATATCCCTTCTCAAAAATATGGTTGGCTAACCACACCATTAGAAGTTGGAGGCAACATTGTAGCTTCTTCCCTTTCGCTGCCTAACAATAGGTAAGGGACCCCAAGGTCTCTGACAAGATAGCTGGCACAGGATTAATCCTATGCCTTTCTACTGCCAAAAAGATTCCGATGGAAGACAAGTTGACGACGTCGAGGGCTGTGGGGAAGAGGACCAGCCCATAAACTGCTAAGGCGAGAGTTCTCCCAAAAGCTGCCCAATCTCCCTTCTTCCTCATTATTTCCATATGCTCCAGAAGGAATTTAGAAGAGAGGACCCCTCCTTGAGCATGATTTTTAATGATAGCCTTCCTTTCCGGTAGTCCCAGTAGACTAGCGACCTCTCCTTGTGTAGGAAGAATTCCTGAGAACCTGTACACTTGACTCGTTGGGAGAGGGGGATCTTTTAACAGTCCGGCTTATTCCTCAGGTACTAAAGACAGGATGAAATTTGGGAATACAAATGCCCTTAATTTGTTGTCCCAGAATTAGAGAAGGGCTTGCAGTGCGTCTTCTATGACCTTTATGTCCTGAAGGTCTATAATGTCCCCATAACGACCTCAGAACTTTCTCAACTCCTCTCCGGGTAAGCATTCGCTCATCTTGATCAAGCCATCCACAGCATTGGGTTGTATCTTGACTTTGATTATTCTCCCTGTAACAGCGAGGCTCTTGGGAGAATAAAAGGCCGTAATATGTTTTGATGCCATTTTTCTCTTTTTTTTAAAAGCACAAATAAAGAGTTTTGCTGACAAAACTGGAAAGGAAAAGAATGTTAGTACAGTTAATAAAACCACCATTTATGGATAATATGAAAAAAAATGAAATGCATGCTATGCAATGCTTGAGATGCAGGGATTTTTGCTCCTTGTGTCCTATAGGTGGGGCACCTCAAGCCTCTAGAAATGGCTGACCTAATAAAGGTAGGCTCTTAAGGTCAACTTGCACAGGGTTAAGCTTGGGATCTAGGTACCCTAAAAAGGCCCTTATATTGCCCCTACCAGAAGTAGATACCTTGACTTAAGAGAAGATCCTGTCACAGAAAAATCTGCGCGTTTCAACTCTTAAGGCAAATAACAATCTAAGTAGGATAGATAAGTCGACCACTGTAGGCCTAGGCCCAACAGGGAAGATTCTCGTATCCCATTCTAACTTATTAGGACGTGCTCCGGGTATAAGAGCCAATTCGTGGGTGATCATAAATTAAAATAGTGTATTCATGATTTTTGGAGCGTCCTAGCTACCCTTCCCTTCCACTTAAAGGTGGAATCACTGCAAAAGCAAGCAAAATCACAAATATACAAGAATATATATACAAACAATCAATATTAAAGGCCAAATAATTTGAATATTAATTTTGAAAAGGGCTTGACTCTCTTAGTATTAGTCCCCAGTGGAGTCGCCAACTGTGAAGACCGCGCCTTCGACGGAGTCGCCACCAAATTTTCGTTGAAATTTGGAAAAAGGAAAATAGATTTAAAAATTTTAAAATTGGGTTTTAAAATATGTGTTCAGGAGTCTGCTTGACATGAGGGGAAGGTGTTAGGCACCTCTCTTCCCCGTCCGAAGACGGTTATCCTAAAAATTAATCATTCAAATTATTTGGCCTTTAAAAAGAATTGGAAAAAGAACACAAAACAAGAAAGAAAACAAAGATGGACTTGCCCTAGGATAAGAGCCTAGGGCCTACGTACCCTCAAAGAGGGATCAAAGTCCACGTAGCTCGTGTGGCATGCAAGTGTGTGGGTGGGGGGAGGTCCATCAAGCAACAGCTCAGATAGCCCCCTAGTGCAATGTACCTAAAGAGGACAAACCCTTTTGGTACCTATCTATCATACACTACACACGAATAATAAAAATACCAGAAAGGTGCGCGTGTGGAGGCTCATCAGGCGAAATGCCCAGATGGTGTGAATGCTAGTACTCCTATGGAGACAAAGGTCTCTTGGTGGCACTAGGTTACACATAGAGGAATAAAATTTACCAAATAGAAATAATTAATTTTGTCTCCCTGAAGTAAGGGGGTCGCGACGGGTAGTGCATTATGTCGTGACCCCTGATTACCATGATAGTGGGGGTCACGACGGTGGAACTACTATGTCGCGACCTCTCTGTCACTTTAAAGGGAGGGGGTTGCGACATATGTACCTACCCGTCGCGACCCCTTTTCCATTTTTAAGAAAAAGAAGAAGAAGACAAGTCAGAATGTCTTTAGGTTCTCAAGTCAAGTATAGGGTTGCAACACCTGCACCAAGGGGTTACAACCCAAAAAAAAAACTACCCAAGCAAAAGGAATCAAGCAATCAAGGGAATATGGGTGGATTAGTATGAGAAAAATAATGGAATATAATTGAAATATTTTTCTACCTCTTCTTCCTCGCAGCCTTTCGGTTCTCTTTTTTTCGTCCTCTTTCATGAAGTGTGGCGTTTAATTTATAGTAGGCCGGAGGGAGCTATTCCGGGAAAGAAATCTGGTCATTTATTGCGCTAGGGGTCGGGACGGATGGGCTTTCCCGTCGCGATGGGTATCAATCCTGGATCTGATTTGATTCTTAATAAATGAGAGGGGGTCGCGACGTATGGACCTATACGTCGCGATGGGTCCTTGATTGGAGATCTTGAGTGGATTCGTCATAAATACAATGGGGGCCGTGACGGGTATGCTTTACCGTCGTGACGGGTACCTAAGGAGCTAGGGGGTTGTGACCCCCAGGTCTTCACCGTCGCGACCCCTTAGTTTCACCAATTTTATCTCTTCTCTTGTCTCTCTTTCTTTTTTTTATTTATTGGTATCCTTATCATTATTTTTATTTTTTTTTATCTTTGCCTTTTCTCTTTTTTCTTTTTTTTTCTTATTATTTTTGTTTATTTCGGGTACTTTTTTGGGCGGACAAAAGGCGGTCCTCACAACCGAATTAAAATGCAATATAGCAGCGTAACTCAGATCGTATTCACTCAAGGAACCTTTATCTAAGATCCTAGGCTAAACTAAGTATCAAAAGCATGCAATTAACAAACTAAAGTGATATTTTGGATTTTTAAGCTATCTACTAAATGAGAAATGCAATCAAAGTAAACTTGAATGTAAATAAAGAGAATCTAAGTTACTATTTTTTGTATTTTTCTTGGACAGGCCAATTAAAAAGAAGTTGGAATTAATATTAAAAATGCCCTTGGAAATGAAATTATGGCTATCATAGTTCAAATTAATATGGGAATTAATATTTCACTAAGTCTTAAGGGAAAACCTCAAGGTACCACTTGAGTCTTGTGTTCTTTCTTAATAATTACTCCTACTACCATAGCTAGCAATTACTCTGAAAGACACAATTAAAAACCACTTAGTGTATGATTAAAATTAAACAAAAGCAACTTGTTCCTCTACTAAAAATTGTTCAACCGAGACAATCAAATACAAGCATATAAGATTATATCCTCTAGTCATGAACATGATAGAAAATACTTTCTAATTGCATTTTAAAGACAATATTTCTATACAATCATCAAGTTGCCAAAATCAATCTAAATCATAATCACTCAATACACATAGATAATGTACCGATAAATCTAAGATTCTAAATTGCATAAAGATCCTAAACCTAGGAAATCAAATATAGAATTTAAAATTAGGTATTGAAAATTCAGTTTACCAAATGTTATATTACGATCAGGCAATATTAATATAACATAAAATCAAAGATAAACCTACGGATCATGCTCCTCTATCATGCTTCTCATAAACAAGCAATCACCTTTAACATATCATCTGAAAACTATAAATCACTCAGCTGGTCCATGTATCTCACAATGGACAATGGTCTCAACGGGCAAATCTTTTAATCTTTAACTGACCCTAGTGTCAGGCTAGGGCAATGGCCTCAACGGGAAATTTCGTTCAATCTTTAACTGACCCTAGTGCCAGGCTATGACAATGGCCTCAACGAGCAATTTCATTTAATCTTTAACTGACCCTAGTGCCAGGCTAGGACAATGGCCTCAACGGGCAATTTCGTTTAATCTTTAACTGACCCTAGTGTCAGGCTAGGGAAATGGCCTCAACGGGCAATTTCTTTTAATCTTTAACTGACCCTAGTGCCAGGCTAGGGCAATGGCCTCATCAGGCAATTTTATCTGACTTGTTTCTCCTCCTGAGCTTTCAGCTAGGAATCTGACTCTATCTACCCATTACAACCTAAATTGACTTTACCTAGGTAGTGTGAACCTCCCTATGACTCACTAATCAATTATGAGATCTTCTTAATCCTTATTTAATACCCAAACTCTTAATTAGATCATAACCTAGCTCTAAGGTCTTTCCTAAGTTTGATTACCATAAAACATCGATGTTTACTAATAAATTCTATACGATTTCTTTAATGAGTTTCTAATTAATAGGGTAAACCAAACCTTGGACTCAATCAATAACTTACCCATTTGCTTGTACTGTTCGGTGTATCTCATGTCATCACATGGATACCCTCCAGTACCTTTTTGCCTGTAATCAAACACACATATACAATACTTTCATATATAACAGTTTAGGAACAACAATAGCATGTTAACCACTAAATAATTCTTACAAATAGGCAGGTAGGCAAACCACATATCCACATCCTCAATCAACCCTCACTACAACATTTTTGCCTTTTTACAACGCACAAAAACCGTTCTCTATAATACCAAAACCGTTGCCTTTTAGAATAGGCAACGGTTTTTTGCCATACTATATTCGACCGTTACCTATTGTATAAGGCAACAGTTTTTTGTTCCTATGGCAACAAATGTAAAAAACTGTTCCCTATACTTTATCAATAGGGAACGGTTTTCAAGTTTAGAATTGGCAACATTTTCTAACCGTTGCTTCTTTAAGCAACAAAGATTAGCCGTTGCTTATTGAATATGGCCACAGCATAAAACCGTTGCCTAATGTTTCAACATTAGGCAACGGTTTTCTAGATTCTGCAAATGTTATTTGAAACAACATTTAAAAACTGTTCTCTAAAAGAATAAGGAGCAATTTCTTTTCTTTTTTTTAGAAATAATTTTTAAACAAATATATACAAATGAATTATATAATAATTTCCTAATATCATACACCAACATTAAACTCATTTTACATTCAATAAAATATATATTTAGATCAAGATGTCATCATAGAAAAGTAATATAACAATACAATTCATCAAAATGCTCCCAAGATTCAAGTATGCATGATACATATCCAACAAAAAGTAATATCATAGAAAAGTTTAATAAAAGTTCACAAGATTAACAAGTATCCAAAATATATAGTAAAGATCTTCAATTCATCAATGAGCTTCATAAAAACTTGCATCTTTTTCACCATGTTGTCCGTACATAAAAAAGATAACACATTATTAGAAAATTAAAATGTAATAAGAATGAAACATCTTATTTTTTTAAAAAAAATATTACATATAATTAAAGAAACTCACATTTTCCTTGGACAATATAAATGTGAAGTAAAAGCATAAGAAAGTAAAATATACCTTATTAGGATTTGAAGCATGTGTTGTAGAATGCTCATTACATTGTCCCTCATCATTTTGTGCATTGTTAGCTTCACTTGGAAAAGACCTGAAAAAACATCTAAATTCTCCATATTCATCCATGAATTGTTTTGTTGCATCCAAACTTTTATAAAAGATTGCATTCCAAGCATTTGTTGTTTCACATCTTGCAGCTCACTTTTCAAAGAATTCACCTCCTTAGCATGCTCTTGCTTCATAGAATCCATAATTTGGTTTTGCTTTTCCTTTTGCTTTAAAGCAGTTGGTGTGACATTTCTACCATAGCAATGAACTCTACCAGCTTTTTCCTTTCCAAACACTTCTTTGAAGGCTTCGGTATGATTTTGATCAGGGTTTTAGGGTCAAATGATCTTTAAGTTGTGACTGCAAAATAAATTGTTATGTCGTTTTAAACACAAGTAAACTACATATATTGCATAAGTAAGTTATATTCTAAGTATCATAAACCAAATTTTAGAAGAAAAAAAAGCTCTTACTAAATTTCATATTAAAAGTACTTGAATGTTTTATTTACATCAATACCTACACTATATATATCATCATAAACTAGAAATTAATTAAACAAGTCTATAAATCATTAAACCCAGCATCCATATGAAGCAAACAAGTCTTTCAAATAACAACTTACTATCACATCTTGTGTCTCAAGATCCACTTGCTTGGCTTTAACACTTTGACGTGTTTCAATAAACACTTCTATTTGGGTAGGCTCCTCACCATTATTTTCAATCTACAATAAATAATAATTTTAAACTTGAAGTAAATAACTTCATATAAATACATGATGATTGAAAACATAGAAACTAAATAGTTTTGATTGTATATGAAACATCAAATAGGAAATTAAAACTATATGCAAGTACTAGTTTTTGAAATATGATACCATTCTTTGACGAACTAGAGCAAAACTTGTAGGCCCCATTCGATGCCTCCACTTTTGTGTAGCCCTATTTTTCTTGTTTGATTTACTAATTTTCTACATACAAATATATATATATATATATATATATCAATTAATGCAAAGAACATATTTGTGATGAATTTAATCAACAGATAAATATATACTTGTCTTACTTTCACATTTTCATTACTCCAATATAAACACAGCTTCTTAAAGTGTGATTCTGGTATAGTTGCAGGACGATGCTTGAGCCTTTCAGTCATGTTAGCAAACTTTTCAAAGTGTAATCTCTTAATTTTGCATTTATATCGTCTCCAAGCATCTTGAATGGTAGACTCTACCCACTTTTTCCCTTCATCTGGCACATTGAATTTTGCCTATAACATAAAAGGCATGGAATGAAAATCAGTAAAAGAAGTTGCATGATTTTGTAAATTTACAAAGGAACATAACTTAGGAAAATTTAATTAACCAATACTTACATTGATATATTTCCACATATGTTCTTTAAGGTCACTTGGCATAGCCTTCCAATTAGTGTAAGTCAAAGGACAAAATGTTGAATTTCTAGCCATTGTACCCAAGAAAAGACTCAAGTCCTTCACTGTTTTCTCACGAGGTCCTATTGGTTGTCCATCATCATTTAAGATTACTTCTTCTCGCTCTTCAAATGATCTAGCATGAATATTCTTGCATGATGTTTGCCCTCTAGTTCTTTTCTTTGATGTCCCTATGTCAAATTCATTTCATAGTATAAGAGAAATTAGATATAAGGTAGGTTTGGGAACATAATTTTTGTAAATTAAATTTGAAAATTCAAATGATATTACCTTTTGTTATATCATCGTTATTTTCTTCCTCAACTTCATTATGATGGTTTTTGTCTTCATCATTTTGTTCAATTTCATTTTGTTCAACTTCTTCATTCATCATAATTTCTTCATTATCGCTTTCAACATTACCAAGAAAGTCATCCATTGATAATGGTGGACACATTGGCTTTCATTTCAACTTTTTAGGAACATGTGGTGCTTCGTTGCTCTATTGAACTTCAGCTACATTTTGATTGGGTTTCTTGGTAATGTCAACCTTATTATATTGTCTTTGGTCTCCTTGAACTCTTTGGGATTCAACTTGAGTTGAAGTTTTAGGTAAAGGAGGCTTCGTTTGACATTGTCTTTGATGACATCCACCTTTTGACTCTTTCAATTTGCTCTCCAACAATCTTTCTTGCATATTGTGAACTTTTTCATACTTAACTTTCTTGAATTGTCTAAGCAAATCAGTGCTTGATTTAGCTTGGAGATCAAAATTGAAACCATTTCTAATGCTGGGACTTTCAGCTTTTCTGTCAGAAGCCAACACTTTTTCTTTAAAAGTTTCTCCCTTCTTCATTTTCTTTTTCAGTAATCAAAATTGAAATGGTAAAAACAAACATATATGATTTGTATATAAAGATGCACTTCACATACCATAATAAATAAAACTTGAATCAATAAAAACAACCTAGATTATGTTTCATGTCAATAATATAAGAAGAAGAAGAAGAATTAACACCAAATATATGATTTGTATATAAATTTAGAAGCTTCATTGTAAGCACAAAGTAGGATTTAAAGTGGCCTACCTTTTTTTCCTTTCCTTTTAGTATTTTCTAATTTCAACCAATGACCAACAAAGATGCCCTTCACATACCATAATAAATAAAACTTGAATCAATAAAGTAACTCAATACTTAATAAAATTGTAACACCAAGGTGCACCACTATCTTCTAGAATCTACATACCTGCACCAAAGTAAAGAAAAATCACGTTACAACATGCATAATATGTATTTTAAACTCAATACTTTATAAAATATGTGTGGGAGTAAAGAACAACAACCTAAAAAGTATTCAAAGTAGTATTACTAGATTAACACATATGTTTGGGATAGAAAAAGACATATTATTAAGAAAGCTAGATTAACACATATTACATGACTTTTGGAAAAGCTACTCCATATAGTCCCAATCACTGTCATCAAAGTCAGAATCCTCTTCATAATCTATTTCATGTGGTTGGTCATCAAGTGTTGGTAAAGGATTTGATGAAGAATCAGATGGCTCGCCCCAATGAAATTCTTGGCCACCATCTGATTGATCTCCCATATTGAATAAATCTCTAGGGACTCTCTTAATGACATAATATCTATTTTCTTCCAAATGACCCCTAACATAAAAACACTGATGTACTTGAGTTGCTAGCACAAAAGGATCTTCTTGGTAGCATCTCTTATCAAAGTGCACAAATTTCATTCCATAATTATCTTCTTTAACTTCAAACCAATCACATTTAAATAACACATATTTGCAAATTTCATAATAGTTTAACTCAATTATATCAGTAATCGCTCCATAGTATGTTAAACTATCTTTTCTTGGTCTTTCATCCTTGGAGCTTGCAAAGCTTCGAGTTATTGCCTCCACAGTCACTCCACTGTTTTGGGTTTTGCATCTCCCATCACGCATCCTAGTGTGGAACCTATATCCATTAATAACATATCCAGAAAACTTCTTTGCAACAGTATTTGGTCCTCTGGATAATCCCTTAACAAAGTCTGATATATCATCATTCATCGCACGAGTTTCAAACCATTCAATGAAATCATTGCTATGACTTTTGGCTTTACTCCACTTTCTTTTCCCAGTATGACTATTAACAATATACTCATGCTCTCTACAATAAGAAAATATAACCATTCATTAATGCTTTGTATATAAAAAATATTCACAAAGAATTGTTAAAATGATTGGCAATAAGAAAATACCTAATGTATTGTTGGACATCATCACAATTGAACAATATGTATCTATGAGCTTGCTTCAATGACTTCTGGTCTAAAGATATCAATTTTTTTGCTCCGATAGGATGGCCAACAGAAGAGGCATCAACTTGACTGAAACTTGATTTATCACTATTCCTTCCCATTCTATTTGACCTTTTATCCACACCACTATGTAAATACCTTGAGCTAAATGTTAAGCACTCTTCAACTAAATATGCTTCTGCGATATATCCTTCTGGGCGAGACTTATTGCGAACATAAGACTTCAATTTACACATATATCTTTCAGGTGGAAACATGTAGCGACTTTGAACCGGGCCACCTAATCTCACTTCATTCGCTAGGTGAATAGGTAAATGAACTATTATGTCAAAGAAAGAAGGAGGGAAAATTCTTTCTAACTGGCAAAGAGTTTCTGTAATCTCTGCTTCCAAATGGATTAAGTCTTCAACCTGTATAACCTTTTGACATAAATAACGAAAGAAGGAACAAAGACGAATCAAAGGAATAGCAACATGGTCAGGCAATAAGCCTTTTATTGCTACTGGTAACAAGTAATGCAACATGAAATGGGCATCGTGACTTTTATAACCCGATACTTTTCTATCAGCAACTTGCACACATCGTGAAATATTTGATGCACACCCATCTGGTAATTTTGCTGACTTTAAAACACTACAAAAACTTGATTTCTCTATTGCAGTCATAGAATAACATGCTCTAGGCAATATAAATTTTTTTCCACCATCTATCTCCCTTGGTTGAAGATTCTTTCTTATTCCCATATCCTGTAAGTCAAGACGAGCTTTTGCATGATCCTTTGTCTTCCTTGGGATTTCTAAGAGAGTGTCAATTATATTATCACATATATTTTTCTCAATGTGCATTACATCAAGGTTGTGCCGCAATGTGTTATGCTCCCAATATGGCAACTCAAAGAAAATAGATCTCTTCTTCAAAGGATATTTTTCATTTTTCTTTTGTGTTTTCCCAAAGACATGGTTTATCTTGTCCAAGTCTTGTAAAAGTTCTTCTCGTCCTAATAATGGAGGTGGAGACCTATGTTCTATTTTTCCATTGAAAGACCTTGAATTAGATCTCCATGGGTGGTTCATAGGCAAAAAAACACGATGATCCATATAACACATCTTTTTACTATGCTTTAAATATTTGGAAGAAGTCCCATAGTCGTAGCAAGGACATGCAAACTTTCCTTTCATGCTCCAACCAGACAACATAGCATATGCAGGAAAGTCATTAATAGTCCAAAGAAGGCATGCACGCATTTGAAAGTTTTCATTTCTTGAAACATCATAAGTTTCTATGCCTATGTCCCACAATAATTTTAACTCCTCAATCAACGGTTCTAGATACACATCAATGTCATTTCCAGGTGAATGTGGCCCAGGAATTAATAAGGACAACATATAAAATTCTGGCTTCATACACATCCAGGGTGGTAGATTATAAGTCATCAACACAACAGGCCAGGTACTATGAGATATGCTCAATGTCCTAAATGGATTAAATCCATCACTAAACAACCCAAGTCTTACATTACGAGAATCGTGAGCAAAATCAGGATGTAGTTTATCAAAATCTTTCCATGCTTGGCCATCAGCAGGATGTCTCAACTTCCCATCCTTTGAACGCTCTTCCTCATGTCATCTTAATGAACTGGCAGTCTCAGCGCACACAAAAAGTCTTTTAAGTCATGGAACCAAGGGAAAGTGTCTAAGAATTTTAGCAGGCACTTTATAGGCTTTCTTGGACTCCCCAGATTCGCAATCTACTTGAGGACTTTCATTCCATCTTGAAGCTCCACATATATGGTAAGAGGTATCGTTTACATGCTCTTTCCGATATAGCATGCAATCATTTGGGCATGCATCAATTTTGTTGTAGTCAAGACCCAAGTCTCTAATCATTCCCTTTGTTTGATTGAAGGATTGAGGAATGTTCAAATGAGGCATAGCCTCCCTCATTAATTCTAATAGGGTTGTAAATGATGCATTACTCCATCCATGAAGACATTTTAACAGATAGAGTCGAATGATAAATGATAGTTTTGAGAAATTTTTACATCCTGGATACAATTCTTCTTTTGCTTCTTCAGTCAAATTATAGAATTTTCTAGCATCTTCAATAGGGCCTTCATAAATTCTCTCTGCTTCTGCTACATCTCTAAATGTGTCATATAATAAGCCATCAATGTCATCATATGAGTTCATTTCATCATCTAAATCATCATTAGAATCTATAAAAGAAATTCCCTCACCATGGTAAACCCATTCTTTATAGCCCTGTACAAATCCTTTACATACTAAGTGATCCAACACTACATGTCTCTTTTGCCAATTAAGATTGCGGCACATAACACAAGGGCATAAAATTTCTCCTCCTTGTGGTCTTCCTTTAGTGAAAGCAAAGTCTAAAAATGATTCTACGCCATTGATGTAATCATTGCTATACCTTGGCAAATTAATCCAATCCTTGTCCATATTTTAGCTTTATTGTAGATTGAAAAATTCCTAAAGAAATTTTGAGTAATAGAGTTTATTACAATGGAGATAAATATTTAACATTGATGGAAAAAAGACTTTAAGATTTTTAATAAGGATTTCAAAAGGTAACTAATATTATAAAACAACACAGTATGAATATTGTTCTACCTAGATATTCTTAAATACAAGCAATATTGGAAAACAACACAATATATGAATAAAATGCGACAAACAAGAAACCTTTATTTCAGCTTCCTTTTGTTGATGGAACATTGCCTTTGTGTAAGCTGGAGAATTAAGAGATATTGTTGAAGTAGATCTCAACCTTCCTGAACCTGTAGCAGTCAGTAGCAATAATTAATATATTAGTAGGAAAAAAAGTGTGTAGTTAAATATGACAATAATTATATAAAAATTTAATCATTTTATTTTGACAATAATTAATATATTAGTAGGAAAAAAAAGTGTGTAGTTAAAGATGACAATAATTATATAAAAATTAAACAATCAACGAAGTTAGTCCTTCAAGTGTCATATTATTTTGACAATGTGCATAATTAAGTTAAGAATAAAATATATAAAGGTTAATAGATATTTTAGAATATTTAAAACTTTAAAGAAGCAATTTGAAGTTTTCACTTTTAAGTGATTGATTTGTTTTTTTAAAGTAAAAGAATGTTATTCATTCCTAAAATTTGGGGTCTATTTTTATTTTTGTAAATGTGTCCCTAAAATTTGATTTATGTCTCATCAATTTCATCATAAATATTTACAAAGATAAAAATTTAGAATGAATTTAACTAATCTGTCAAACACTCAAACTCCAAACGAATGATTAGATTATTATTGAAAAAAAATTAACTAAGTGGATACTTGTTTTGACAATAGTACACAAGAATTAGCAGAGTTGAAAAGCATAACTTATGAAGAGAAAACTGATGGAAGTATGTTATTCTTTATGCATAAATGAGTTGCAAAACTGAGTGCAGAATTAGGACAGTTTAACCACATAATTGACAAATCACATTTTTCATTAAAATTATGACAAAATTAATTAGAGGAAAAATAAAATTACTAAAATATGAAAAAATTAAAATTGAGAGAAGAAAATTAGAGGAGAAGTGGAGAAGAGATGAGAAATATAGAAAATGTTAATTATGATAAGAGATTATGAACTTGACATATTAGAAATGTTAATTATGATACGAAATATATATATATATATGAATTATTTAAAACTATAGTATGACCATTTAAAGGAAAGAAAGAAAGTGGTTTAAATGAGAAAATGCAAAACTATGTATAAGGGAACACGCATGGCCAAATTGATGTACAAGAATCGTGTGTGTGAAAGCAATATATATAGATATATGATAAATACATCATAACCCATAGATTTATTACGTTTTACATCTCTCTTGTCTATGCATAATAATGAAAATAGAAAAGATGAATACCTTTATATATATATATATATATATATATATATATATATATATATATATATATATATCCAAAAGGTAAATTAGTAAACAACAATTAGAAAGGAAACAAATAAAAAGAAGTAAAGAACCCATTTTCTATACATTTCCAGTAGTTTGTTGTACTTTGGGTGAGCCACGTGGAGGGGTGTGATAGGTGTGCAAAGTTTTACAATAGTGGTGATGATGAAATAGGGCAGTGACCTTGAGGTACATTAAGGTAGAAAATTGGGGGTGTGATTTGTGCATGATTGGGAGGGCAATGAGTACAGTACCAGTTATGGGTGGTGGGGATTTGAAAGGGTAGGCTTTGGAACAAGACACAGGGAGGAGCAGGATGAGGCTGAGCTATAAGCATAGAAATGGCATGACACGCTATTTTTATAGTAAAAAGATAAATAGACCATATTTTTATCTGTTGCATATGTTGGTTAATACATTATCTAAAACAAAACTACAAACACTAAAACTCACTCTTGATGGCACGTGTGATTTGTACCAAGTTGAACAAGCAATGTATCATTATATATTGGGTACCCCTCAAAAATATAAAAATTAAGCAAAGATAAAATGAAAATCAAACAATATTAAGTTCATAAGAAAAAAGAGCCTAACACCAAATAAAGTGTAATATCAAGATTTAAACATAAGTAGGATAGGAAGTTAGGAATAGCTCAAGCTCCAATGCTAGAGAAAGTGTAATACCCGAGGATATTTTAACTGGCATCATGTATTTAATTAAATTTATTAAAAAAAATAAAAGTGGCAAATGAGATGACAAATAAATACTATATTTTTATTATTATTATTATTATTATTATTACTTGTCAGATTATATTTTTTTTATAAGTATATATATGTCAATTAAATATATATATTTATATATATATATATATTAAAAGAAGAAAGAGGGGACCAGATTGTGGTTAGGTGACATATACATATATATTAATTTAATATATATGTATATATGTAATGGAAGAAAGAGAACAAAAGAAAAAAAAGAAGAAGAGAGGCGTGAGTGGCGAGAAAGAGAGCTAGACGAGAGGGAGAGAGCAACACGCGAGGGAGAGAGGCGAGAAGCGAACGGAGCTCACGGACGGAGGTGACCAACGCGTGGTGGCTGGCCGGACGTGCGAGGAGGCCGGCCGGAGTCCGTCGCCGTTGCCGTTGAGCTGAAGGAGGAGAGAGAGTCACGGGTTAGAGAGAGAAAGCAAAGGGGGAGAGTTTTCTCGCCGGAAAAGTCACCGGAAAACGCCGTCTCTTCACCGGGGAAGGTAGCTGGGAGTCTTCTCTACTCCATATCGTCCTTCTAACCGGTTGAATCGAGGCGAGAAGTCCCGAAACTCTCAAACCCCAATTTTATCAATTTTAGGGATTTTTGGAAAGACCCCAATTGATTCAATCTGAGTATTTTGGGTCCTAAATTGAAGTATATGCATGTTAGGAAGTGAGTCGAAAGCTTAGGAACCGGAACCAAATTGATGGAATTTATCCGGGTTCGAAAAGGTGTAGGAAAATGTGATTGTTAACGTTTAAGGGTGTTGTGGAATGACTTGGGGTGCATTGAAAGGTTGAATAATAATTATATAATTATTAAAAATTATTGGAATGTACGAGGGATTAAAACCCGAGTAATTTCCGTCTCACCCGGAACCCCGTTCGGGGAAAAAGAGACAATTTTCTAATTTTACGCGTATTCGGGTATGTGTATTCATGTGTAGGTGAAGTGTTCAAGGTTATTTTGATAAATGGAAATATTGGATAAGTAGAATTTATGACTCTTGAGCCATAAATTCAAGACTTGGGTAGTGGGAACTTCACATGGACACATAGAGGTGAAATTGGGTAACCTTGCATTCCCAAATTCAACGTTTCCGAATAGCGTGATTAAGAGAGGGTTGGACACGAATTAGAAGCATGCTAGGTGTTCCGAAAACTAGTTGAGGGCACTCCAAGCCAACAACTAGTCTATGGAATTAATTAGAAAGAATATGAGCATTAGCGTTACATGTACACGATAGTGGTTGAATTTTCAAGTCTCTGATTCTCTCAAGTATATGTGTATAGGGTGCCAAACTGTGAGTGGACTTTCGGGCGCACCGAGAGCCGATCAGAGAGGCCAACCAGGTGAGGGGCTTTCCTATCCTTGCCTTATAGGGTTGACTGCGGATATGGATATATGGTTTGCCTTCTTGCCTATTTGTAGGAATTACATGTTAGATAACATGCTATTGTTGTTCCTAAATTACAGTATATGTGAAAACGTGCTATATGTGTGTATGTGAATTGTAAAAGCAATGGTGGCTCAAGGAGCCTTATATGAAAACAAGGTCCTCGGGACCTATACGACATCGGGGGTAGGATCGAGTAAATATTATCTGAAGGGTGTGGTTTTGTAAGTAAGTCCTGAAAGAGAATAAACCTAGGTGATTTTGTTCTGAACCAAGAGTCCGAATTAGAAACCACTTGGAAATCTAAATTTGCCTAAGAAGAAGTAAAATGAACAAGTAGTGGTCCATAGAGGTCATTTATTGTATAACGCGGGAACCGAGTCTATCACGGGTGGTCCGGGTAGATTGAGTCTCTTGTCTTGAGTCAAACCACAGAAATACAGAGTATATGAGTTCACCACATTGTGGCTATTACCTTGGGTAAACCGAGGTCAGATGAATCGCCGGCTATGCTCCAAGTGAAGTCTTGGGGTCAGACAATTGTTCCAAGTAGAGTCTTGGGACCAGGGGTTCCTAGAATGATCAACTAGGTTCCCATATTACTCACGTGAGATATTGCTTTCGAGCCAGATTCTCTCCTAACGGAGATATTGCCTTCAGGCCAGTTTATGATTATGATTACTTGAATACAGAGGACCACATGGAATTGTATGTTAAATCATGATATGATGTATTTGTGAATTTAAATGTATGTAAATCCATGCTTTAAATTCTTTATTGTGAATATGATATATATTAATTGCCTGACCACCTAATATATGAAAATTTAAACCCATTATATGCGTATGTGTTTGTGATTGGCTCCTCTTCCCTAGTTGTAGTGGTACCTGCTACTACACCAGGGATGGGAAAGCCTCTCACTGAGTCCGTTTGACTCACCCCAATATTAAATGTTACAGACACAGGTGGTGTAGGCACCGGGAGCGCTTCCACTTCATCTCAGGGAGGCGGACAGACATAGAGACCGCACGCATTGTTCGCGTGGGTAGTACTGTTATATGTATTTTGTCAGGATATATAAGTATATGATTCCTTTTGGTATAGCATTGTTTTGTACAGTTGCTATATGCATATATGTATATGTCACACTCTAGAACTGTCGGCTTCATACAGATTAAAGATTGGTCTGGTTGTTGGGATCATAGGTTATGATATGATGAATATCATGCGTATATATATATATATATGGATGTGACTTCCGCATGTGAATAGGATACACCACTCGCACTGAGTGTGTGGTCAATATGTAAATTATATATATGTGTGACTGAATACTTGATTGTGTGAAAATACGGCTTCCGCATGTGAATAGGATAGGTCACACGCATTGAGGCGTGTGATCAATATGTATATTTTATGCAGGTGTGTGATTGGATATATATGCTTGACTGTACACAGGGATTCTGCATGTGAATAGGATAGATCACCCGCCTTTAAGCGCGTGATCAATATGTATATTATACGTACGTGTGATTGATTATGTGTATATGTATAGACTGAAGCGGCGTTGAGCGAGCCGTGGATTGTGTGCTACTTAGGTCATCGGGTAGGGATGGCCATATAAATACTATATTGTTTGTATTAGAAATGGGTAGTTACGCATATATAAGAATGTCAATCAGGAATTAGAGGCTTACGGGATAGGAGAAATCCTACCTCCCGTGCCGGTCACGGGCGCCCGGTAGGGGGTCGTGACAAACTTGGTATCAGAGCCTGGTTACTTTAAACTGTATGAAGCCATAGGTATGACCGGGTGTCGGTTTACCCCTCTTTGTGTACCCGGGCACAACGTGGGAGTAAAAAGGCACTTGTGGAAGTACCCAGGAAATTGTGTCAGCTTTTCTTTCTACTCTCTTTTATACGAAATGTCATTAATATACGTGTACTTATTAGGTGTGGTCCTTGTGCAGTACAGGGATGTCACCTATTACGAGACGGACTAGGGGTGGAGGGAGAACTCCTGCTGAAATTGATCAAGAGTCAGTTCGGGAGGAGGTAATGCCCACCCGAGGCCGAGGTAGAGGTCGTGCTCGAGGTCGAGGTAGAGCACAAGTGAGAGGGGAAGAGAGGAGACCGTCACCGGAACCTCAACCTCAAGTAGAGACAGGTGCACCTTCCGCGGCGGAAATGCTCACGACAGGATTTCAAGAACTAAGAGAGGAAATGACGAGGCAAATACAGAGGGAGGTACGGCGGTTAGTAGTCGGCGAGGAAGAACAAGAGAGGGTTCCTAGCAACCAAGAGATGGAGGTTGTTGAGGAAGAGGATAGGGAATGGCAACAACCACAGGGAATGCCTCGTGAGTCACGGCTAGCACCCAGAGAGCTGCCAATTTCAAAATTTCTGAAGCTTCATCCACCCACTTTCTGTGGGACTAGTGAGAAAGAGGACCCGCAGTACTTTATCAGAGATGTAGTCAGAATTGGGCGCATGCTGAGGTGCTCAGGCCATGAATTAGTGGAATTAGCTTCATTCCAGCTGAGGGGAGCGGCTAGAGTATGGATAGAGTCCGTAGAGACGAGGTATTCACGTAGAGTGGCACCGATGACCTGGGAAGATTTTCAGAGGGAATTCCTGGGTCGATTTTTACCTGAAGGCACCAAAGATGCGAAGCGTCAACAATTCGAGGAGTTGTGGATGACGCCTAACATGACCGTGACGGAGTATGAGTTACTTTTTACTGAACTGGCTCAATTCTCACCTGAGTTAGTTCCTGATGAAGAGGCGAGGATCAAGAGATTCATACACCGACTCACGGAGCCTTTGTTTACTGCTTTGCTACCTCAGAGGAGACAGTTTGAGACTTTAGCCCAAGCAGCAGACTGTGCTAGAATGATTGAAACCAGAAAGAGGTATGGAATGTCTGTTGATCCTAAAGTCAAGTTAATTACAGGTAGTGACAACCATGGAGGTGGAAGTAAGAAAAGGAAGACAACAGGTGGAAGTGCAGGATACTCAGGGTCCGTAGGAGGACTATCCTCAACTACCACCTATGAAACAGGTACAAGAGGTAATATTCAAGGGGGACAGAGGGAACAAGGGGGTGGAAATACCGGGAAGACAAAGCCCCAGTGTGTGACTTGCGGCAGATTTCATTCTGGCATATGTCGGAAACTGACAGGTGGATGCTACCATTGTGGCCAAATGGGCCATATGGCTAGAGAGTGTCGAAAGAAGAAAGAGGGTACAAGTGTGAGAAGCAATCCGACGCCGAGGAGTACACCTATTCCAGCCCCACCAGTGAGAACCGTGCCACCACAGGTAGCAAGTACAGGTGCAGCTAGAGGCCATGGTACAGGGTCTAGTGGCCGAGGGCCAGGGGCGGTAGGTGGAGGACAAGCGCGGGTATTCACACTCTCTCAGCAGGATGCTCATGCATCAAATGCAGTTGTGACAGGTACTCTTATTGTCTGCTCTCTTAAAGCACGAGTCTTATTTGATTCCGGCTCCACTCATTCCTATGTGTCACATGCATTTGCCTCTAAATTCAACAAAAGTCCATCTAGAATGGAAGAAACAGTACTGGTCTCTACACCAATGGGAGAATCGGTACAAGTAGAATATATGCATAAGTCTTGCATTGTGGAGGTCAATGGTCATGAGACTGTCGCAGACCTTCGGTTGTTGTGTATGGTTGATCTGGACGTGATCCTCGGAATGGATTGGTTGTCGTCTTGCCATGCGGTTGTGGACTGCAGGGCTAAATGCTTGAAATTCAATATGCCAAACGAGGAGCCCTTTGTGAAACGGGGTGACGGAGCTGCACCGTATCCAAGCTTGATCTCGGCTTTGAAGGCATCCAAATTACTTACAAAGGGATGCAAAGGGTATTTGGCATTCGTCCAAGATACCATGAAAGAAGTACTTTCTCCGACTCAAGTACCTGTAGTGTGAGAGTTTTTGGATGTATTTCCAGAAGAATTGCCGGGGTTGCCGCCCGATCGTGAGATTGAATTTGGAATTGAGCTGCAACCTGGCACCCAGCCTATCTCCACACCACCTTACCGTATGGCTCCGAAAGAGCTGAAGGAGCTACATACACAATTGCGAGAATTGCTTGACAAAGGTTTTATAAGACCCAGTTTCTCTCCTTGGGGTGCACCGGTCCTTTTTGTAAAGAAGAAGGACGGATCTTTGCGGTTGTCTATCGATTTCCGAAAGTTAAACAAGGTAACGATCCTCAATCAATATCCACTGCCGAGGATAGATGACCTATTTGATCAGTTGCAAGGTGCAAAGCGGTTTTCCAAGATTGATTTGCGATCTGGGTACCATCAATTGAAGATTCGAGAATCAGACATACCTAAGACCGCATTTCGGACCCGATATGGACATTACGAGTTCCTGGTGATGTCCTTCGGATTAACTAATGCTCCTGCAACGTTCATGGACATGATGAACAGAGTCTTTAAACCATTTCTGGACCGATTTGTCATTGTCTTCATTAACGATATATTGGTTTATTCAAAGAATTCTGAGGAACATGCTGAACACTTGAGACTAGCCTTACAGAGGTTGAGAGAGGAAAAACTGTATGCCAAGTTCTCTAAGTGTGAATTCTGGCTTGACAGAGTTGCCTTTTTGGGTCACGTGGTATCATCCGAGGGAATCCACGTTGATCCAAGTAAGGTAGAGGCAGTGAAGAATTGGTCCCAGCCTACCTCTGTTACGGAGATTCGCAGTTTCTTGGGTTTGGCGGGATATTATAGAAGATTTGTGCAGGATTTCTCTAAGGTTGATGCACCTATGACTAGATTGACTCAGAAAGGAGTGAAGTTTGTATGGGATGACAAGTGTGATCAGAGTTTTCAAAAGCTGAAGGACAGCCTCACTACCGCTCCAGTGCTGACATTACCTGAAGGCACAGGAGGGTACGTGGTATACTGTGATGCGTCGAGGATCGGGTTAGGGTGTGTCTTGATGCAGCATGGCAAGGTGATTGCGTATGCATCGCGACAACTGAGGAAACATGAGAAGAACTACCCGACTCACGATCTCGAAATGGCGGCTGTAGTATTCGCTTTGAAAATATGGAGACACTACTTATATGGTGAGACTTGTGAAATTTATACAGACCACAAAAGCCTCAAATACATTTTCGAGTAGAAAGACTTGAACTTGAGACAACGCCGATGGTTGGAGTTGTTGAAAGATTACGACTGCACGATCTTGTATCATCCAGGAAAGGCTAATGTGGTAGCCGATGCTCTGAGTCGGAAATCCATGGGCAGTCTTGCTCATATAAGTGAAGAAAGGAGACCGTTAATTAGAGAACTGCACGAGCTAGAGCAAACGGGAAATCAATTTAAGATTGAAAGTTCCAACTCACTTTTAGCCCATTTGCAAGCTAAGTCCTCTTTGGTAGAAGAGGTGAAGGCTAGACAAGATGAAGATACCGACCTCAAGCAAATCAGGGATACCGTAGCTAAAGGGAAAGGGGACGACGTCCAATTCTCTATAGATGATTCTGGGATACTTCGGTTGGAGGGACGGTTGTGTGTCCCTATGGTTGATAACTTGAAAGAAAGGATTCTTGAAGAAGCACACCAGACAACGTATACAATCCATCCGGGAGCTAATAAAATGTATCATGACCTGAAACTGTTGTATTGGTGGAATGGCATGAAGAAGGATGTCGCAAACTATGTAGCCAGGTGTTTAGTGTGTCAGCAAGTCAAGGCTGAACACCAAAAGCCCGCCAGAACATTACAACAGATAGAAATACCTGAGTGGAAATGGGAAAGGATAACGATGGATTTTGTAACAGGGTTGCCAAGATCACAACGGGGATTTGATTCGGTTTGGGTAATAGTGGATCGCATGACTAAGTCCGCACACTTTCTGCCAGTTAAGACCACTTACGGAGTGAGTCAATATGCACAGATTTACCTATCAGAAATCGTTAGATTGCACGGTGTGCCAGTGTCCATAATATCTGATAGAGGTTCACAGTTCACTTCCAGGTTTTGGAAGTCATTGCAGGAAGTGTTGGGAACTAGAGTTGATCTGAGTACTGCGTTCCACCCACAGACCAACGGGCAATCAGAAAGAACCATTCAGATTCTTGAGGACATGCTTCGGGCGTGTATTATGGATTTCAGCGGAAGTTGGGAAAGGTATTTACCCTTGGCTGAGTTTGCGTACAATAATAGTTATCAAGCAAGTATTCAAATGGCACCTTTCGAGGCTCTGTATGGCCGTAGATGCAGATCCCCGATTGGGTGGTTCGAGGTCGGAGAAGCTAGCCTAGTCGGCCCGGAATTGTTACAAGATGCCTTGCAGAAGGTAAAATGTATAAGGGAGAGATTGCTGACGGCTCAGAGTAGGCAAAAGTCTTATGCAGACAATCGAAGAAGAGAACTGGAGTTTGCCGTTGGTGATCAGGTGTTCTTGAGAATATCACCAATGAGAGGCGTAATGCGGTTCGGTAAGAAGGGGAAGTTGAGTCCTCGGTATATCGGACCGTTTGAAATCTTAGAACGAATCGAGAATGTAGCGTATCGGTTGGAATTGCCTACGGAATTGAAGGGGGTACACCCTGTCTTTCACATATCAATGCTTCGGAAGTATCATCCCGATCCCTCGCACGTGATCCAATCGCAAGACGTGCAACTAATCGAAAATATGACGTATGAAGAGGAGCCAGTGCAAATCTTAGATCGGCAGTTGAAGAAACTCAGAACGAAAGAGATTCCATTGGTTAAAGTTCTGTGGAGAAACCACTCGACCGAAGAAGCTACGTGGGAGGTCGAGGGTGAAATGCGCAGGACGTATCCTCATCTATTTCGAAACTAAGGTTAGTATTTTGTTTGAAATTCAGGGACCAAATTTCTTAAGGGGGGAAGATTGTAATACCCGAGGATATTTTAACTGGCATCATGTATTTAATTAAATTTATTAAAAAAAATAAAAGTGGAAAATGAGATGACAAATAAATACTATATTTTTTTATTATTATTATTATTTTTTATTACTTATCAGATTATATTTTTTTTATAAGTATATATATGTTAATTAAATATATATATATATATATATATATTAAAAGAAGAAAGAGGGGACCCGATTGTGGTTAGGTGACATATACATATATATTAATTTAATATATATGTATATATGTAATGGAAGAAAGATAACAAAAGAAAAAAAAAAGAAGAGAGGCGTGAGTGGCGAGAAAGAGAGCTAGACGAGAGGGAGAGAGCAACACGCGAGGGAGAGAGGCGAGAAGCGAACGGAGCTCACGGACGGAGGTGACCAACGCGTGGTGCTGGCCGGACGTGCGAGGAGGCCGGCCGGAGTCCGTCGCCGTTGCCGTTGAGCTGAAGGAGGAGAGAGAGTCGCGGGTTAGAGAGAGAAAGCAAGGGGGGAGAGTTTTCTCGCCGGAAAAGTCACCTGAAAACGCCGTCTCTTCACCGGGGAAGGTAGCTGGGAGTCTTCTCTACTCCATATCGTCCTTCTAACCGGTTGAATCGAGGTGAGAAGTCCCGAAACTCTCAAACCCCAATTTTATCAATTTTAGGGATTTTTGGAAAGACCCCAATTGATTCAATCTGAGTATTTTGGGTCCTAAATTGAAGTATATGCATGTTAGGAAGTGAGTCGAAAGCTTAGGAACCGGAACCAAATTGATGGAATTTATCCGGGTTCGAAAAAGTGTAGGAAAATGTGATTGTTAAGGTTTAAGGGTGTTGTGGAATGACTTGGGGTGCATTGAAAGGTTGAATAATAATTATATAATTATTAAAAATTATTGGAATGTACGAGGGATTAAAACCCGAGTAATTTCCGTCTCACCCGGAACCCCGTTCAGGGAAAAAGAGACAACTTTCTAATTTTACGCGTATTCGGGTATGTGTATTCATGTGTAGGTGAAGTGTTCAAGGTTATTTTGATAAATGGAAATATTGGATAAGTAGAATTTATGACTCTTGAGCCATAAATTCAAGACTTGGGTAGTGGGAACTTCACATGGACACATAGAGGTGAAATTGGGTAACCTTGCATTCCCAAATTCAACATTTCCGAATAGCGTGATTAAGAGAGGGTTGGACACGAATTAGAAGCATGCTAGGTGTTCCGAAAACTAGTTGAGGGCACTCCAAGCCAACAACTAGTCTATGGAATTAATTAGAAAGAATATGAGCATTAGCGTTACATGTACACGATAGTGGTTGAATTTTCAAGTCTCTGATTCTCTCAAGTATATGTGTATAGGGTGCCAAACTGTGAGTGGACTTTCGGGCGCACCGAGAGCCGATCAGAGGGGCCAACCAGGAGAGGGGCTTTCCTATCCTTGCCCTATAGGGTTGACTGCGGATATGGATATATGGTTTGCCTTCTTGCCTATTTGTAGGAATTACATGTTAGATAACATGCTATTGTTGTTCCTAAATTACAGTATATGTGAAAACGTGCTATATGTGTGTATGTGAATTGTAAAAGCAATGGTGGCTCAAGGAGCCTTATATGAAAACAAGGTCCTCGGGACCTATACGACATCGGGGGTAGGATCGAGTAAATATTATCTGAAGGGTGTGGTTTTGTAAGTAAGTCCTGAAAGAGAATAAACCTAGGTTATTTTGTTCTGAACCAAGAGTCCGAATTAGAAACCACTTGGAAATCTATATTTGCCTAAGAAGAAGTAAAATGAACAAGTAGTGGTCCATAGAGGTCATTTATTGTACAACGCGGGAACCGAGTCTATCACAGGTGGTCCGGGTAGATTGAGTCTCTTGTCTTGAGTAAAACCATAGAAATACAGAGTATATGAGTTCACCACATTGTGGCTATTACCTTGGGTAAACCGAGGTCAGATGAATCGCCGGCTATGCTCCAAGTGAAGTCTTGGGGTCAGACTATTGTTCCAAGTAGAGTCTTGGGACCAGGGGTTCCTAGAATGATCAACTAGGTTCCCATATTACTCACGTGAGATATTGCTTTCGGGCCAAATTCTCTCCTAACGGAGATATTGCCTTCGGGCCAGTTTATGATTATGATTACTTGAATACAGAGGACCACATGGAATTGTATGTTAAATCATGATATGATGTATGGGGGTCGTGACAGAAAGAAACAAAAAACTCAAAAACTAAATATAATGTTCTAACACACTTTACCAATATTTCTTTTGTGAAATGGGATTATGTTAAAAAAATAGCATATATAATTCAGGTACAAGGTTACAGTAACACCAACAACGTAACACAATAGCAGAACCTGGTGCAACAACCAGAATCAAACACAGAATTCTAACTATGTATGCTATGTACCATGTTTGAAGGCAAAGTCTTTGTGACATTTTCACAAACACTTGTTGGGTCTCAAAAAAAAAAAGGGGGAAACTATTTTTTAAGAATCAAACAATAGCCAATAGCCAACTAGTGATTTGATTATCACCACAACTTTCACTTTATGAGGTTTACAAATACTAAACACACAGTTATCAGACGTGGATGTGAAAATGTGGAGAAGCAAGATCAAAGCCAATAGCCAACTAGTGATTTAAAAGTCCAAGTAACAGAGCATAAAGCAAATAACTACTATATCCCTTCTCTTTCAAAGTCCACCATTATATTTCATTCATTCTTGTGCAGGCGAAGTACAAGAGGTAGTACTATGGTTATTGCTCCAATCATCACACACTCCAACTATTATAACATATATCATGATGAATTTAAACATGAATGCATATGTGTGTGCAGGCGAAGTATGAATGATATTGAGAAATTATTATGCAAAACTCACTTAAATTCGGTAAACTACATTCTAATTGTAAATCTATAGATGACAAACAAGATTTCATGTTAGTATTTACATATATATTGCAAAACACTTGGACAGGGGATCGTGGGTACTCAAATTATCCTGGGTACTCCCACAAGTGCCTGTTTAATTCAACGTTGTGCCCGGGTTTCACAACGAAGATTAAACCGACACCCGGTTATACCAATGGCTTCACATGACTTGAAGAATAACCAGGCTCTAATACCAAGTTTGTCACGACCCCAAATCGGGAATACATGACCGGCACGAGAATAGACTTTTACCTCTAAGTCCGTAAGCCTTTCCCTCTAAACATAACTATAACTACCCTGCTATACAATCAATATATACAATCATACGATCTATCCTATTCACAAGCAACAGTTTACATACTCATACATATATCCTAGTTTATCCCCAAACTGGACCCTGTCTTTAAATACATGTGAAGCCGACAAGTCTAGAGTAGGTACATATCGAAAGTTGTAAATATATATACACAACCCTTACAACTTATAATATGTTCAAGTCAAAATAACAAAAACATGTCCACCCACACGAACTAGTGCGTAAAGGATGGTCTGACGTCCGTATCACTGTTCGGACGTCGATGCCTGCCCGATACATTTATCTGAAACATTGAAGCAGAGGAAGTGAGTCAAACCGACTCGGTGAGAAGCTTCTCATCCTCGGCGTAGCGGCGGGTACCACTACAGCTAGGAAAAGGGAAACACCCACAATCACATGCGCATGAAAATCCAGTTTATCAAATGTTATATTACGATCAGGCAATACTAATATAACATAAAATCAAAGATAAACCTACGGATCATGCTTCTCATAAACAAGCAATCACCTTTAACATATCATCTGAAAACTATAAGTCACTCAACTGGTCCATGTATCTCAAAATGGACAATA
Organism: Senna tora; assembly: GCA_014851425.1. NCBI lineage: Eukaryota > Viridiplantae > Streptophyta > Magnoliopsida > Fabales > Fabaceae > Senna > Senna tora. The sequence goes on from CM026265.1 coordinate 15,401,430, forward strand.
GCCTCAACGGGCAAATCTTTTAATCTTTAACTGATCCTAGTGCCAGGCTACGGCAATGGCCTCAACGGGCAAATTCTTTTAATCTTTAACTGACCCTAGTGCCAGGCTAGGGCATAGGCCTCAACGGGCAATTTCGTTTAATCTTTAACTGACCCTAGTGCCAGGCAAGGGCAATGGCCTCAACGAGCAATTTCTTTTAATCTTTAACTGACCCTAGTGCCAGGCTAAGGCAATGGCCTCATCGGGCATTTTTATCTAACTTGTTTCTCCTCCTGAGCTTTCAACTGGAATACTGACTCTATCTACCCATTACTAACCTAAATTGACTTTACCTAGGTAGTGTGAACCTCCCTATGACTCACTAATCGATTATGAGATCTTCTTAATCCTTATTTAATACCCAAACCCTTGAACAGATCATAACCTAGCTCTAAGGTCTTTCCTAAGTTCGATTACCATAAAACGTCGACGTTTACTAAAAAATTCTATACAATTTCTTTAATGAGTTTTTAATTAATAGGGTAAACCAAACCTTGGACTCAATCAATAACTTACCCCCTTGCTTGTATTGTTCGGTGTATCTCATGTCATCACATGGATACCCTCCAGTACCTTTTTGCCTGTAATCAAACACACATATACAATACTTTCATATATAACAGTTTAGGAACAACAATAGCATGGTAACCACTAAATAATTCTTACAAATAAGCAAGTAGGCAAACCACATATCCACATCCTCAATCAACCCTATAGGGCAAGGATGGGAAACCCCTCACCTGGATGGCTCCCTTGTGCTTGTCCTGGAGTAACTCCCGCTCTGGACGAGTCGTGGTTTCCTAACGAATGCATTCATGTGGTTAACATCTCAAACTATATGCAAATTCATATGGTTATGACATGTTCGTGCCTAAAAATGCATCTAGACGTCGCCAAGAACCCTGTCCTTGGTCTTATCCGTCTTCCCTCTCTTCTATGAGAGTCTCAAGTGCCTCGCACTTGGTTTCATACAACTATCGCTCTCCTTGAATCGCTTTTGGGGCCTTGGATTAGAGTTACTAAACCTCAATGTGATTATATGCTATCCTACTTAAGATTTCCTAATGACTGTGTAGAAGGAAATTAGAAATTCAAGAAGTTGAACTTAGCTTATTCCGCAAGTTTCTATTCTTGAGGAACAAGAAGGCATTTGAAATGATTTTGATTCTTAAAAACATGGTTAGAAGTGTCCTAAGATGTTTAGGATTGAAAATAGGAGGTTCGGACGTCCTGAATCCTCTTTAACATAGGGTTGGGGCATGCCGGGTAGAGACCTGGCGCTGCAGCGCCAGCTCTGGCGCTACCGTGCCAAGCTGCTGCCCTAAGCAGCCTTTGGCCACCCGAGGGCTGGTGCTGCTGCGCTGGCTCGCAACACAGCAGTTTTTTCTGCTGTGCTGTGGGCTAGTTTGGGCTCCTTCCGGCCCCCTTCCCACCCCGGCTTTGACTCCGCTCCTCGCGGGTTTTGTTCACCTACATTCCAACAACATAAATCTAATCCTAACTACTCAAATCCAAGCCCGATTCTGAATTTACCACCAAATCCTCAAATTGGGAATATTTAGAATTTTCAACCCCAAACCCTTCACAATTTGAATTCGGCTAAACCCGAGGGTATAGTCTCGATTCCTACCACAAATAAGTGTTCATGAACACTTTCTAGGTCTCAATCAACCCTCGAAACAACTCAATCAAAGGTGAATCAGAGAAATCCTTAAAAATGGAGAAATTGAGGGTTTGGAATGAAATTGGGGTTACCATCCTTTTGATTCGATTGGTGGAAGGTGTAGGAGACGTCGTACCCGAGCTCCGGTAGCCTTTTTCCAGCGTCGGCTAGCTACTTTGACTCTTTCATAAAGAGATAAGGTAGTGCTTGCTACTTTGATATCTTTCCAAGAGGCTATGGAAAAATACAGCCCGATGGAAGACTGTCAGGAAAGCAGCTATCTTTGATTGAACTGATAAGAGGTCGAAAGAAAGATTGTGTTGACATATGCATGTATGATGGTATCCTGAGGTCGACCCATTTTGTGATCCCTTTGAGGTTCTCATGGATGTGGATACCTATCGCAACTGAGTGTGGCTGAAGTCCTAGTCTTATTGTAGACTTAAAGGGGTTGGACTAGCCATGTATATGAACACGTCTAGGGAACCCATGGCACTATTTTTCGGTGAGACATGTGGTCACATCATCAGACACTAGGGTTGTAGCATCACTTATAGTTGGGCCCTAACAGGCTTCTAGTATAAGGCTCCCACATATCGTGCCAAACAGTCACGACTGACACGGAGTATGAAAGAGGACGACGAAAGAAGAGAAATAGAGAATTCCTTTGTGATAAGGATAGTCATGGGCCTCCCACCATGTGCGAGTGGGAGTATGTTGGATATATTTGGGTCTTTGAGACTAAATATTCGCCCATGGGAGAGTCCGATCAGGTCGAGTGAGGATCTGTTGGAAAGCTCCCTAAGAGACGAACAAAACGACACCAAGGTGAGACTCATCGGAGGTCACACGAGTCCGCACTCGTGGCCCAAAGTGGGCTAGGTGATCATGATGGAAGCATGATATTTTGTTCATATTCCAAATCCCACATTGCTTGCGTCAATGATGGGAGCTCTCTCATCCTCCTATAAATAGGAGTGACTCCACACCTTTCTAGTTGCTCATTCCATGTGCTGGAAAGGGGGGTCCCGTTTGGGAAGCCCCAGTCAGTATAATATTTCTCTCTTTCTCTTGAGTTCTGTTCCGCACATCAGTCATGGACATGTGGCTCTACCTCTCGAAGGTAGAGTCCTCCGTTTGGTGTGGCCCTTTTCGGAGCTCATCGATTGGAGGTCAGCCCTGGTGGAGCAGAGGCACTGGCAAGATCCGAGGTTTTAGCGATGGCGTCCAGGTTAGTAGCTTTCGCAATATTTATTTTTTGCCTGGATTTATTTTCGGTTTTTCTTTTAGGTCCTTGGGTCGGGTCGGGTCGGGTCATGTGGATTCGGGATTTTCCCTACACTTAGGGTTTTTTAGTTTTGGACTATGGTACATTTATCAATTATAATTACATAAGATCCAATTGTAATTATATTTATTCTTCTTATCATGTTTTATCTCAATATATTGACTCTATATTTTTTCATTAAATATAATTTTGAAGGCCAAAATGGAACCTTCACTGACACTAATCCATCATTCAATAATAATGCTGGACATTCTGTGAATGAATTACTGAAAGAAGGTTAATTTCTTTTTTCTGTTATAGATTCCAATTTGTTAGTTTTTACGCTAATTCTATTAAATGTATATTTTCTATATAATAGTTTTGGCTAACATATTTATTAACCTTAATTTTAATATGCCAATTGTTCAGCGTATCGGGAAATCGGTCTTCCTACATATGAGTGCGAGTTCTGTGGTGCACTGATGTGGTACGATGAGCGTGCACAGAAGTCTAAGAAGTCAAGTAATCCAAAATTTTCATTTTGCTGCATGCAAGGAAAGGTTTAACTACCGCCGGCTAAGGACCCTCCTAAACTATTATTTGATTTGTTTGCCGAAAAAGATTCAAGGAGTGTTGACTTTATGAGAGATATCTGAATCTATAACAAAATGTTTGCCTTTACCTCTATGGGTGGGAAGATTGATCATTCCGTCAACAATGGTAAAGGACCTTATGTATTTCGGTTACATGGTCAAAATATGCATCTTCTTGGAAGCCTACCTCCATGTGATGAGGAACCGCCTAAGTTCTCGCAACTTTATATATATGATACAGACAATGAGGTGTCCAACTGACTTCAAAGTACAGGGTAATTATTCATGAATTTTTATTATTTTTTCTATGTAACTTTGGCTAAGTTAATATCTTTTGCATATGCAGTACAATTCGATCTAATTGTCACTATGATGCGACATTGATCAAGTAAATAACAAAAATGCAAGATGACTGCAATCCATTGGTAATGCAATACAGAAGTGTAAAGGAGCATGTGAAGTCTAGAAATGTAAATAATCTTAGGATGAATTTTTATAAAGGAAACGTACTTCAGATGCAAGAACATATAATCTCCCAACAGTATCTGAGGTGGCTGCTCTTATTGTTGGAGACTTTGATATTGAGAAAGGAAAAAGGGATATCATAGTTGAGCATAAGTCTGGACAACTGCAACGCATCGACGAGTTGCATCCACTATATTTGCCTATGCAATATCCATTACTTTTTCCAATCGGTGAAGATGGATATCGCGAGGATACATTGTATAGAAATGGATCTATTTCTAATTATCGAAAACAGAGGCATCTAACCCTAAGGCAATACTTTGGATATAAACTTCAGTATAGACGTCGTGAGTTCAGCATGATCCTGAAGGACAAGAAGCTTACGCAACAATTCATCATTGATGGGTTTACAATGGTTGAAGCTCAACGGGCAGCATTTGTACGATTCCATCAGAAGAAATTGCGATCAGAAAATTATGGAACTTTGACGAGTGCATTATCCAATGGTCATGTTTCTTCAGCTTCTGTTGGTAAGAGGATAATTCTACCATCATCGTTCACCGGAAGCCAGAGATATAGCCGTGAGAACTTCCAAGATGCAATGACTATTTGTACAGCCACTCGTTTCCCTTATTTGTTCATAACATTTATATGTAACCTAAGATGGTCTGAATTAGATAAGCTTTTCGATGGATTAAGTTGTAAACCTAAAGATAGGCCTAATTTGGAATCTAAAAGTTTCAAGATAAAGCTTAACATGTTGATCAAGGATATTACCAAGGACATGCTGTTCGGAAGATGCAGAGTAGGTACATTATAATTGTTTCTATTTTTTTTAGCATGACTTATGATTAAGTATTTAGGGGTAACTAATACGAACTAATTATAAATGTACCTTGCAGATATATATACCATAGAGTTTCAGAAACATGGTCTTCCACATGCTCATATTCTTCTATGGTTGGCGCCAGAGGACAAGTTAACAACAGCAAGCCAAATCGATTCAATTATATTTGTTGAGATTCCTAACGCTAATGCTCATCCTGAACTACATGAAGCTGTGAAGTCGTTCATGATACATGGTCCATGTGGTGCATCACGAACATCATCACCTTGCATGAAAAATGGTAAATTTTCTAAACATTTCCCTAAGAAATTTAGTGAGAGAACATTGTTCGACGATTATGGCTATGCTAAATATCGTCGCAGAGATACTGGCATCACGGTAATGAAGAATGGTGTGGAATTGGACAACAGGTTTGTGGTTCCATACAACCCAACATTGTTGTTGCGATATCAGGCACACATCAACATTGAGTTCTGCAATCAGTCAAGATCCATTAAATATCTCTTCAAGTATGTTAGTAAAGGATATGATTGTGCAGATGAGATCAAGCAGTACTATGATTGTTGTTATATATCTCCATGTCAGGCTGCTTGGAGGATATTTCGATTTGACATTAACTTTAGCGAACCCTCAGTTGAGCGACTACCTTTCCACCTGCCCAATGAACAAAGTATTGAATTCTGTGACGAAGATGAAATTGAGGACGTAGTTGAAAAAGCATCTGTCAAACAAAGTAAATTCCTCGCTTGGTTCGAAGCAAATAAAATCTATTCTATTGCTAAAGAACTAACATACTCACAGTTTCCAACAAAGTTTGTATTCAAAGTGGATAGTCGTGAATGGACCTTACATAAATCTGGTTGTTCTATTGGTCGTTTGTTTTATGTAGCACTGAGACTTGGTGAACTTCACTATCTTCGTGTTTTGTTGACTGTTATAAAAGGTCCAACATCATTTGAAGACATTCGAACAATCAATGGTGTCTTACACTCAACATATAAGGATGCCTGTTATGCATTGGGATTATTAGATGATGACAAGGAATACATTGATGGCATAACTGAAGCTAGCAGGTGGTCATCTGGTGTTTATTTAAGGAAATTGTTTTCAACTCTTTTGATACACAATGCAATTGCAAGACCTACTTATGTATGGGACAAAACATGGATGCATTTATCAGATGATATACTTATCAAAGAAAGACATCGTCTATGTAATCCTGGTAATATAATACTCGTGTGCTTAATTTTTTACTCACTAATTTAAGTGCAGCACTGTGGGTACATGTTTAATTTCATATTTTGTTTGTCAAATTTGTTTCGTTGTTTCAGAACTATAATTGGACGATGATCGTCTAAAGATGTAGCACTTGCTGAGATTGAGAACATAATGCGAACTAACGAATGTAATCTACGTGACTTTCATCCTATGCCACTACCAAGCAATGGACTGTTGTCAAATATGGATAACATGTTGATGAGTGAAGAATTGAATTATGATAAGCAACTTCTAAGATTAGAACATTTAACACTACTTATGAGTTTAACCACAAAGCAAGCAACCATTTACCATTTGGTTGTTGATGTTGTGAATCAGCAAATGGGTGGTTTATTCTTTGTTAATGGTTTTGGTGGTTCAGGGAAGACATTCATATGGAATACTTTGACATCCACACTACGAAGCGGTGGGGATATTGTATTGGCAGGTACTTTTTAAAAAAGTTTAATATCTTATGTTTTATTTAGATTTTCATTAATTTTTTCTTTACATACATATAACTAATTGTTTTATTTAAATGCTAATTAATTTCTGCTTTGCATACATATAACTAATGTATAGTTTGAAATCTTTATTTTCAATTACTTCAAGTGGTATTGCTTCCCAACTAATACCTGGTGGTAGAACAGCACACTCAAGATTTGCAATCCCATTAGACTGCAACGAGAACTCTAAACATAATGCAAGGGAGTGATCCGGGTAACCTTTTGATACACATAAAGCTAATTATATGGGATGAAGCACCAATGGCACATAGATATTGTTTTGAAGCATTGGACAAAACTCTCAGAGATATTTGTGGCAGAAAGAATCTTGAAGCTCAGAACAAACCATTTGGTGGAAAAGTTGTTGAATTCAGCGGTGACTTTAGAAAAATCATGCCTATAATTCCACGAGGCTCATGTCAAGATATAGTCTTATCATCCCTAAACTCTTCATACATATGGGATTCATGCAAGGTTTTAACATTGACAAAGAACATGAGGCTTGGCACAGGTGCTAATGAATATGAAAATCGTTCTATTTCTGAATTTGCTGATTGGATTCTCAAGATTGGTGATGGAGATATTGGTAATGTCATCAATGATGAAATGAAAGAGATCACAATACCTAATGACATTTTGTTACAAAATGAGATTGATCCTATCCACTCGATTATCAATAGCACCTATCCCTCATTTACTGAAAATTACTTGATTCATGAATACATACGTGACAGGGCAATCTTGGCTCCTACACTAGACGATGTTACCTCAATAAATGACTACATGCTTTCACTATTGCCAGGTGATGAAAGCACGTACCTAAGTTCAGACATCTCAAACCAAGATTCGGATTCTCAATTAGCAAATATGTACACAATTGAATTCCTAAACACCATTAATGGTTCGGGACTTCCATACCATCAGTTATGGTTAAAGGTCAATGTACCTATCATGTTGCTCCGCAATATTGACAAATTTGTGGGTCTGTGCAACGACACTCGATTAATTGTTGCAAGATTGTGTAAACATGTTATTAAAGCAACAATTATATCTGGAAAATTTGCTGGTGAAAAGGTCAAAATTGCACGTATGGTTATCTCCCCATCTGATTCCAGGTTGCCATTTAAATTTCAAAGAAGTCAATTTCCAATTGTGTTGTCGTTTGTGATGACCATAAATAAGAGCCAAGGACAGACTCTTTCCACGTCCAGTATTTACACATGGTCAATTATATGTTGCGATGTCAAGAGTGTGGAATAGATCAGGTCTGAAAGTTCTTATATGTCCTACGGAGGGTCGTGATCCTAATAAAACATCAAATGTTGTGTACAAGGAAGTTTTTCAAAATGTTAAGGAATCTTCATGATGTAAACTAAATTTCTCTCAATACCAAGTTGTGAGATACCAACTCTTTAACTTTGTTATATTTTAATATATAGATTGCATCCATATATGTGATTTTCTCAAATTTAATACAAAATTTTCACTTTCATTTACAAGTGCATGTTAAAATTCAATTTCCAAATAGTACAATTAAGTTTCAAGTTATGTATATTTGATTACCTGTATATGTTATAATATAAAATTCATATATTGATTGTTTTTGTATACGTGTCATTTTGCTAATAACCAACTAATGTTATACAATTATTTTTGGTGTCCATTCTCATGTCTAAATAAATGTTGTATGGACCGGATCGGACCAGACGATCCGATCGATCTGACCGCCAAGTGAACACTAAGATGAGTCAGTTGAACCCTACAAACCAAATTGGGAGTTGGATCAGATTTAACCATTGTCCAACCGTCCAATCAGCCGGTCCAACTATTTTTTTTTTGCAGCCCTTTACTTAAAAAAAATTAAAAATTGAAAAATAAAAAACGTAAAAACGCTGCACTCGACTGACTTGAGGCTCGAGCCCCTTTCTTCATCTATTTCATTTTTGGCCCTTTACTCTTTCTCTTTAGTCGCTCCACTCGCTCGAACTCGAAGCCCTACCCCAGCCGCCACCGTCTTCTGCCTCCTACCTCCGAAGCTCACCCCGCCGTCGACTTCTCCACCTTTCGTTGAGGTAATTTTCAGGAAGTTTGTGATGACGTCTATTATTATAATTTACTAATTTAATTTACGCATTTAGGTTGTTTAATTTGTACAAAGCAAAACTAATGATTCAGCATGGAGTGAAATGAACCATGTTCTTTTTTTATTTAATAATTGCTTTATGGATATTTATCCTCTTATGTGTGCTTGAGTTATTAATTACGTGTTAAAAACCTAACCTAAAGATGGAAACTTGGAAAGGCTATATGGACTGGATGGGTTGGGAAGTCATGCTTGAGATAATCATTTTGCCAGCACTTTTCACAAATTTTCTCCTCTTTTTTTCTTTCCTTTTTCTCTGGGATTGAGCACCATTTACTTGAATGGAATGGAAAATTAGAAATAAGACCAAAAGAGAGATTTAGTCTTTAGCAAGAATTAAGGTTTTAGTGTTAGTTGTTTCATTTTCAATTTCAATTATAGATCAATATTGTGAGTTGTGACAACTCTGTCTCATGAAAGAGTCAATAGCATATAATTTTGTTTATTGTTTATAATTCCAACATCAGACACGAATTGAAGAGCCATGCCATGAATTGTTGCATATATATTAATTAGAGTATTCTATTTAATTATCTTCCTTTTTTCTTTATAATTTTGTAACAGTACAAACCAATGGCCACATCCGAACAACAATCAACTGCGTCTACACCATCTACCCAATCATTACGGTCAAGAGCAGATCCTGCTTGGGAGTATTGCATCGAGATAACTGATCCAAATGGGAAAAACTTTTGGAAATGCATGTATTGTGAAAAACAATTTAAGGGTGGAGGAATACATAGAATAAAACAACATCTTGCTGGAAAAAAGGGAGATGCAACTGTATGTAAGAAAGTGTCTTATGATGTTCAATTTAAGTTGCAAAACAATTTGAAAGAAATTGATGAGAAGAAAAAGAAGGGTCCAAATGACTTGAAAAATATGCAAGCTACAGAAGATAATACAGACTCATCAGAAGTGCCACCAGAACCTAATACTCAAATTGCAGCCGCAGATTCTAGTCAAAGAAGGATCAAAAGAAAATCAAATGCAGATGGCAGTAGTTTTTTTGCACCAAGAACTACTCCTGGAGCTCAACCATTAATCAAATATGCAATGGCAGGAAAGGAAGCTGTGAGAAGAGTTGATATGGCCATTGCCAGGTTTTTTATGATAATTGCATTCCTATGAATGTTGCTAATTCAGTTTATTATTAGCATATGATAGATGCTATTGCTTCCATTGGTTCTGGATATAAAGGTCCAAGTTATCAAGCTTTGCGAACTAATGTTTTACATGATATGAAAAAGGAGGTTGCATTGTTGGTTGAAGCTTGTCGTAGTAGTTGGTTTGAGTCTGGTTGTACTATCATGGCTTATGGTTGGCAAGATAGAAAGAATAGGCAATTAATCAATTTTCTTGTCTATTGCCCTCGAGGTATTGTTTTCGTTAAATCTGTTGATGCTTCTGATGTTATTCAAGATGTTGGAACACTTTCTAACTTGTTTGTTGAGCTGGTTGAATTTGCTGGAGCAAGTAATGTTGTTCACTTTGTTACTGATAATGCAGCAAATTATAAAGTTGCAGGAAGATTGTTAAATGACAAGTTTCCTTCTATATTTTAGTCTCCTTGTGCTGCACATTACTTGAACTTGATTTTAGGAGACATTGACAAGATGGGATTAGTGAGTAGCTTAGCCAAACGTGCATCAATGATTACAAAATTCGTTTACAATCATGCATATTTGGTAGCTTGGTTAAGGAAAAGAGATGGATAGACAGAAATCATACGTCCTGGTCCAACACGATTTTCAAGTACCTTCATTGAACATAAACATGATTTGCAAGCTTTGGTAACTAGTAAGAATTTTACAGAATCTAGATGTCACAACCCCAAATCGGGAGTACGTGACCGGCACGGGAATAGATTTTTACCTCTAAACCCATAAGCCTTATCATGTTCACATGACTATAACTATCCTGCTAAACAAACAATATATATATATATATATCATACTAGTGGTCACACCTCACTGCCGGCCTAATTAACCTGCAATCCGCGGTTCACTCAATACCGCTTCAGCTCAACTCAATGTATAGATATATTTATCAGCACTCATAATGTAAGTGTTAATATCATATTGATCGTACGTCTGAATACGTACGATCTATCCTATTCACATACAGCAAGCACACATAATATATATATATATATATATATATATATATATATCATATTGACTGTACGCCTCAATGCGTACGATCTATCATATTCACATGCAGAAGTTTATATACTCAAACATATATCCTAGTTTATCCCCAACTGGACCCTGTCTTTAAGTACATGTGAAGCCGACAATTCTAGAATAGGTACATATCAAAAGCTGTAAATATATATACACAACTCTTACAACTTAGAATATGTACAACCAAAAGATTCAAAATAACAAAAAGTGCCCACCCACGCGAACTAGTGCGTAAAGGATGGTCTGATGTTCGTATCACTGTCCGGACATCGATTCATGCCCGATACCTGTATCTAAAACATTGAAGCAGAGGGAGTGAGTCAAACAGACTCTGTGAGAAGCTTCCCATCCTCTGCGGGTACCACTACAGTTGGGTAAAGGGAAACACCCACAATCACATGCGCATGAAAATCCAATTTATCAAATGTTATATTACGATCAGGCAATATTAATATAACATAAAATCATGGATAAACCTACAGATCATGCTCCTCTATCATGCTTTTCATAAACAAGTAAACACTTTTAACATATCATTTGTAAACTGTAAATCACTTAACTGACCCTAGTACCAGGCTAGGGCAATGGCCTCAACGGGCAAATTCTTTTAATGTTTAACTAACCCTAGTGCCAGGCTAGAGCAATGGCCTCAACGGGCAAATTATTTTAATCTTTAACTGACCCTAGTGCCAGGCTAGGGCAATGGCCTCAACGGGCAAATCTTTTAATCTTGTAACTGACCCTAGTGCCAATCTAGGGCAATGGCCTCAACGGGCAAATGTTTTAATATTTAACTGACCCTAGTGCCAGGCTAGGGCAATGGCATCAACGGGCAAATGTTTTAATCTTTAAGTGACCCTAGTGCAAGGCTAGGGCAATGGCCTCAACGGGCAAATGTTTTAATATTTGTTTCTCTTCCCAAGCTTTCAGCTGGGATCTTGACTCTATCTACCCATTACTATCCTATTTGACTTTACCTATGTAGTGTGAACCTCCCTATGGCTCACTAATCAATTTATGAGATTGTTTTAATCCTTATTTAACACCCAAACCCTTTATTAGATCATAACCTAGCTCTAAGGTCTTCCCTAAGTTCAATTACCATGAAACGTTGATGTTCACTAACAACTTCTATACGATTTCTTTAATGAGTTTCTAATTAATAGGGTAAATTAAAACTTGGACTCAATCAACAACTTACCCCTTTGCTTGTACTGTTCGGTGTACCTCATGTCATAACATGGATACCCTCCAGTACCTCTTTACCTGTAGTCAAACACACATATACAAATACTTTCATGGATAACAGTTTAGGAACAACAATAGCATGTTAACCACTAAATAATTCTTACAAACTAGTAAGTAGGCAAACCACATATCCACATCCTCAATCAACCCTGTAGGGCAAGGATGGGAAACCCCTCACCTGGACGGCTTCCTTGTGCTTGTCCTGGAGTAACTCCCGCTCCGGACGAGTCGTGGTTCCCTAACGAATGCATTCAAGTGGTTAACATCTCAACTATATGCAACTCATATGCATATGACATGCTCGTGACTAAATATGCCTCTAGACGTCACCAAGAACTGAGTTCTTGGTCTTATCCGTCTTCCCTCTCTTCCATGAAAGTCTCAAGTGCTACACACTTGGTTTTGTACCATTATCGCTCACCTTGAATTGATTTTAGAGCCTTGGATTTGAGTTACTAAACCTCGATATGCTTCTAAATTATCCTACTTAAGGTTTCCTAATAATTACGAAGAAATAAAATTGCCACTTTAGAATTTGGACTTTATTGTTCCGCAAGTTTCCATTCTTGAGAAACAAGAAAGTACCTAAAATAATTCTTGATGCTTGATAGCATATTTAGAATTATTCTTGGGTGTTTAAGATCGAAGAGAGGAGGTTTAAAACTCTCAACATCACCCTTAAAGTGTATTGGGGCAATCCGAGCAGGGACCCGCCACATTAACGTCAAGTTTCAACCTTAGTGACCTCGAGCCAGCTCTTCACGGGTCTTGTTCAGCTAATATTTTAACAATATAATTTCAATAATTCCAATCCAAGCCTATTTACTCAAATCCAAGCTCAATCCTAATTATCAATAATTTCCCCAATTTATAAATATTTAGAATTTCACCCCAAATCCTTCCAAATTCGAATTCGGCTAAACCCGAGGGTATAGTCTCGATCCTTACCCCAACTAAGTGTTCAAGAACACTTCCTAGGTCTCAATCTACCCTCGAAACAACCTAATCGAAGGTGGATCGAAAAAATCCCTAAAAATGAAGAAATTGAGGGTTTCGAATGAAATTGGGGTTACCAACCTTTGATTCGATTGGTGGAAGGTGTAGGAGACGTCGTACCCGAGCTCTGGTGACTTTTCCAGTGTCGGCTAGCTCTCCCCGGTCACTTTTCTGGCAAAACCCCAACTCTCCTTCTTCTCCTTCTCCACGCCTCTCCTCCTTCTCTCTCCTCTTTCTCTCTCTTTCTTTCTATTTTAATCCGTGGCTCCCTCTCTCACTATTTATTTACTTTCTTCTTCTTCTCCACTTATTAAAAAACCCACGGCACCTTCCCATAATTAAAAATAATTAATTAATTAAACTTAAAATAAAATACTAAATGACTAAATATAATACTAATAAGAATAATATTAAAGAAAAAGGCTGAAAATATCCCCAATTAAATCCCTTCTCTTTCCAATAAATTTTATTTTCTTTTATGTCCCAAATTAAGTACCCAAAAAGATATTTCCTACTCTCTTTTCCCCATTTAATTCAGGTTTCCAATTCCTTAGGTCCTGAATTAGATCCAAAAATTATTTTCTACTTCTTTTCTTTCCCTTTCATTTCATTTTAAACTTCGAAAAAAATTTCTCGGGTATTACACTAGATACTCTAGAGACCAAAAGGCAAAGGAAGTTATTGCTATTGTTTTAGATAACAAATTTTGGAGTGATTGTGGAATTGTTATCCAAATTGGGCTATGTGTATGATGGTATGTCTAGAGCAAGGAAAACCATTAAGAATATCTTCATGAATAAAAAGTCTTTGTACAAGCCTTATATAGGGATTATAAAGCAAAGGTGGGATAGGCAACTTCGTCACAGTGTTCATGATGCTGCATATCTTTTGAATCCAGTATTTTATTATGAAAAAGCCAACTTTTCTAAGAAGCCAGTTATGGAAGTATTCCTTAAGGTTTTGGGCAAAATAGTTACTCATAACAAGACCCGTTTTGTGGAAGAAAGTCGGCTATATAGGAATAGGGAAGGGAGTTTTAACAATGATCTAGCTATTGAGTCTTCAAGTAAAATGAAGCCAGGTAATATTCTTTATGTTTTAACTTTTAAATATCACTACAAGAAAAATTGATTTAGCTACGGAAATTAGCTAGGGAAAATTTTCCTAGCTAGATAAAATCCCTAGCTAATTTGGTAAAAAAGTTTGGCGCGAAAAGGTGGAAAAATTTAGCTACGGATTTCCCTAGCATCCCTAGCTAATTAGCTAGGGAAAAAATCCCTAGCTAATTAGCTAGGGATTTCCCTAGCTAATCCCTAGCTAATTAGCTAGGGAAAAAAATCCCTAGCTAATTTATTATATGTATATATATATATAGATATAATGTTTTACATTAATAAATCAAAAAGTGATAAATGGCCTAGTGGTTGGTGTAAATGTTACCATCCATGATGTTCTGTCTTCGAGTCCTCCTAGGACCATTTTTCAGATATATAAAGTGGTCGCCGGAGGAGGTTGCCGTTGGCGGCCGTCGTCGGAGGGGGTCGCCGGAGGCCGGTGGAGGAGGTCGCCGTCAGCAATTGTCGAAGGGGTGATTTAGCTAGGGAATTTAGCTAGGGATTAGCTAGGGATTAGCTACGGATTAGCTAGGGATTTGCTACGAAAAAATCCGTAGCAATTAGCGTCCAAATATTAGCTAGGGAAAAATCCGTAGCTAATCCTTTTTTTCTTGTAGTGTATACTTTATGTTAATATGTTTTCATATTAATGATTGAAATCATAATATTTGATTCATAATGACAGATTGATGGAAAACCTTTGGCTATAGTTCTCCAAATGTTCAAAAGCTAGCTATTTGCCTTTTGAGTCAAACTGCATCTTCATCTGGTTGTGAAAGGAATTGGAGTGTATTTGAAAGAATTCATACCAAGAAAAGGAATAGATTGGAGCATAAAAGATTGAATGATCTTGTTTATATTCATTACAATTTGCGGTTGAAAAATTGGTATGTCTTCTTATTCTAGTAGTAAATTTGTTTTTTGTCATACTTATTGTAAGAATATGGGTCTGTCCACCCTTGGTGGATTGGACCCAAGCCCATTTATGTTTAGGGATCTAGTGCAAATAACATAAACATATGGGTTTATGAGATGTAATTTTTCCTTTTATTCAAATTGAAAGTTAAGGAGGGAATAATATAAAGGTGGTTTATTTTGGTGGTTAAAAAAAAGGTGTATGAAATGTTGATTTTTCATTCACGATGAATCCATCAACCCTTTCTCTCTGCTCTTTGCTCTTCCTCTTGGTGTTTGTGCATTTGATGTGAAGAACGTAGATCCGAGTCCGTCATCGTGACTGGGTCTTCACGTGGGTACCTGCAGACGAATCGGATTCTTCACAGGTACGCCCGAAATCTTACAGTGGCATCAGAGCCAGGTTTCTCCGCTGTATTTCATAAGTTATGTGTTTTTCTTCAATGTGACAAATGCATGACATATATATAACATGTGTTAATATTTATCTGATGCATTCTTCACCGAACAATAATTTTTGTGAACAATGGGTTCATTGAAACTACAATGTTAGAGTTCAAAAATTACACCATTGCGTAGAGCGTGAAAAATCGATGAAAATCGATATAAAATTTGCATGAAACGGACTCCGAACGGCATCGATACGATGATTGAAGTTTTGGGTTTGAAATTTGGGTTCTTGAAAACTACAATTTTAGGCTTCGAAATTGCTCCTATTGTGTAGAGCACGAAAAATCGTGCGAAATGGACATAAAATTTGCAGAAAACAGAGTTCAGACGGCTGAGATATTGACGTCCGAAGTTTTCTAGCGAGCTCCACCGTTTCCGGTCGCCGGATTCTGGAAAACGGAGGCGGAAGGTTGAAGATGACGGTCAGCGACAGTTTTGGAAACTATTGCTACAAAACCGTCACTAAAACCGTTTTCTTGGCGCGGCAATTCAAAAAACCGCCATCTAAAATCAAATTTTGAAAATTAAAAAAAACGATTCAGACCTGACCCGAAAAAAAAAAATTTTTGGGCTTAATAAAAAAAAAATTGGCTGGTTTTTGGGTCTATTATTTTTTATTTAAAACTTCTCGAGGTCATAATGGATTCGTTTTAGATCCGATTGAGGTGCGGTTTATTTCTAAAAATCTATAAAATCGAGAGCTTTAATTTGATATATAATTTGACTTTATTTGAGGTTATTTGGGATCTGATTTTATGTTTTTAAGTGCTTTTTTGGTTTATTTTTTTTTATGTAAAAAAATTCCAGAAAATTCAAAATTATTTTTTAATTATATTGTTCTAGGTAAATTGAGGCAAATGACTTCTAATAGCACTGAAAACACCGATTATAGTGCGTTGGAATACTCATACCTAGATGAGGCAGTTCCTGAATACGTACCTATGGATGAAGATCCCGAGGAGGATCCGGAGGAAGATCCCGAGGAGGACCCTGGAGAACATCCCGAGGAGGATCCGGAGGAAGATCCCGAGGAGGATCCTGAAGAGGATCCGGAGGAAAATCCAGACGAGGAACCTATGGAGGATCCTCAACCAGAACCGGAGGAGTTGATGATTTCCGGACCAACGTTGGAAACACTATTTCCTATCGAACCCCTCCACATAGATTCTCAATTAATTTTTAACGACCCACTTAATCAAATCCGGGTAGAAGAAACCATAATAGAGGAAGGCGAAGAAGTCAATCAACCTTTAACCCCTGAATTAGCTATGAATATAGCTGAAAGGGATGCAACAAGGCTAATGGACGTAAAAGACATTAATAGTGTATTCGTCTGCTACGTCCAAAACATGATCGATGAGGAAAACACTATATTTTACCTTAGAGTCATATTAGAATACATAAGAGCGACAACACTTAGAGAGAAACTAGGTTGCCGCATCCCAAGCAGATTTCACTGGTTAACAGCAATCAGAGAAGCAATGAAAAGATGAATTTTGCCAGAGAAAGAGAAAATCTATTATGAAAACTTAATGCTTGAGGCATTTAAGTATTTGTGTTCTCATTTGTAAAGATACAATGTTTCATTTTTTATATCATTATTGAACATGATTCATGCATTATAAATTTTTGTTGAACATTTTAATTCTATGAGTAAATGGTGTTATTTAGAATTAATTTTTCTATGAGTAAATGTATGAATATATATATATACTTGTTATAAGTGGGAGATTTTAGAAGATGAGACTTCTAAGAGTCATAATTCAATTTAAGACACTTATATAGAATTCTTGATAGAGTATCATGATCATTGCTTGTATCTGTGTGATGGGAGATACAAACGTATGCTCTTGATCATGGATCTTGCAATGTCATTATTTTCTGATCAAGAATAATATAAGTGCATGACATTGTATACTGTCAGTGCTATATACATTATAAATGTTCTATGGTACGTATCTCTAGTAGAGAGAACGTAAAATAATGTGGGATTAGTTTGTCACAGAACTGAAAAGTGAAACCAAGAACATTATTAAGAAACCAAAACAAGGGGGAATAACTTAATGGGGATAACTGTGATATCTGACATTGTAAAATAAAATACATCTTGAAGGAACAAGATGTTATTGGGCCTCTCACAAATGTTTGGTCGAACATGAAACTAAAAACATGGGCCAATATAAGAGAGACCACAAGACCTACCAAACTCAGAACAAGAAAAATAGCATAGCAAGGATAATGCTTCTGAGTGTCCTGGCTAATAACTTATTGTGCAAATTTGAGATGCACACAACTCCACAAGCTATGTGAATAGCTTTAAGGAATAAGTTTGAGGTATTTCTACCACTAAACTTATGAGGTTGACGATTAAGTTCGACTCCGAAAAGCTTAAGCTAGGCACTCTTATAAAGCATTATCCGACAAAGATGACCAATATGATCAGGGAACTAAAGGAAGCTGGATAATTTCTTTTGTTTGATGAACAACAAGTGTAGGTTGTCATCAGATAGCTCCCTAGAAGTTGGGAGCATATGAAGGTGAATCTAACCCATAATGTAAACATTGTTACTTTTAACAATGTAGCTGAGCACTTAGAGTTGGAGGTGAACGCTTGGAGGCTTACAAGACTTTTGGACAAGTTTATTACACTCTGAATGCTAGCACTTCCCGTTCGATGCTTGTTATATAAAAGGGCAAAAAGTTTCATGCTAAAGGGAAGAAGGGCGTTCCTAAACCCAAATAAGGAAATAAACAATTCCAAAAGAAAAGAAACAAAGGCTAGAAGCTAGACCTGAAGGAGGTCAAATGCTTCGCCTGTCAGAATTTAGGCCATTTCGCATATGACTGTTCAAAACAGACTGAGGGCGAAACGGTATTAGTGAATTATGTGAATTCACATGTTTCTCGTACTTTTTTTTACAGACTTTGTTTCTTCTTCTTGGATTATTGACTCAGAATCCATAGACCACGTAACTTAGGATCGAGGATCCTTTATTGAGTACCGTCGATTGTCATATCAAAGCATATGGTTTTACGTTGGAAACAACACGACAATCGAGGTCAAAGGTTTTAAGCACCTGTAAATTACTCTAGGTGGTGAAAAGAACTTCATACTCCATTTCGTGCTTTATGCTCTTGACATCCGACGAGACTTATTTTCTATCATATGTCTTTTAAAATTTGGGTTTGATGTGAACCTTCATTAAAAAAAAAGTTACAGACAATTTTAGCAACTTTATCCTTTATGGTTTCGCTTTCCTGTTTACAAAGGTTCTTTGTTTTTTATAATTATTGGTGAATGCTTTGCTATTTCTTCGAGAAATGTTGAAATAAACTCCTGGCATGCTAGACTAGGACACATTAATCAAAATGAAATAATCAAATAAACCAAAGAACAGTTGTTAGGTGTCATTCCAAATATGGAAATGTCACTATGAGAAAATTGTCTAGCTGATTAAGGCAACGCGAAAGCCTACAATTGGAGATCCATTGCAATTGTTCTATTCCGATATACGCGGTCTAATGAATATGAGGGAAAAACACAGAGCGTGGTATTTTATTACCTTTATAAATGATTATTCGCGATAAGGTCATGTCTATTTGAATTTGTATATGTTTGAAGTTTTTTTTAGTGCTTCAGATGATACCTAAAAGAGGTACAAAATCAAATAGACAATAAGATTGAAATATTATGCGTTGATCGAGGTTGTGCATATTTGTCTAAGCGATTTAGACTGCTCTGCGAAGAAAAGGGATAATTAGGCAACTAACAATCCCTGGCACTCCACAATTAATAGAGTTGCCGAAAAAAGAAATAGAACTCTTCTAGATATGGTTAAGTCTATGATAACTCAAGCAAACCTGCCAACTTTCTATTGAGGTGATGCTTTATTAACAGAAACCTTCATACTTAACCATGTACCCTCAAAATCAATCACTTCCGCACCCTCTTGAGTTATGGAAGAAACGCAAACTAGATCTAAGTATCTTAAGACCTGGGGATCGGCTGCGTATATCCATGACAATTCTCATAAGTAAGAGAAACTGGGTCCTAGAGGAAAGAAATGTATCTTTCTAAGGTACTCAGATCAACAAAGGGACATGTTTGCATAGGTGAAAACAAAGATAGAACGGTGACTGAGATAGAAAAGATGCAACGTCTTTGAGACTGAATTTCTTAGTAGAGGAGATGTTGACCGCACTGTTTCATTTTATGAGACAGAAGAATAAGACAGTGCAGAACAAATTGACAGACTAGAAGCGTCTAGGTGTGTCAATCTGAGTGGGAGCGAAGAAAGGTCAACATTGAGATCTTGAACAAAGAAAGAAAGATAAGCAAATTACTCCAGTCAGAAGGAGTGATAGGGAAAGTGTTCCCAGAAGACGCTTTCAAATAGAAAGCAAATCTTTCTTAGTTGTTCCATATGAGAATATGAGCCCAGTTCTATACAAGAATCCTTGTCAACTCCTGCCGAGGAGGGATGAGAGAAAGCAATGGAAGAAGAAATGGACTCAATAATAAAATAATAAAAAAAAAATAACCAAGTTTGGGTGTTGGTGGTTGATCTTCGAAAAAGGCATAAAGCCACTGAGAACAAGTGGGTTCTCAAAATTAACATAAAACTGAATGGATCAATTGACAAATATAAGGATAGATCAATGGCAAAGGGATATACATAGACTAATTCTGGCAATAGTAAATGGTTAAGACCTAGAATTACATCATACGGATGTAAGAACCGCATACCTGAATAGGGATCTGGATGAAGAAATGGTATAGCCATTAGGTCTTATGGACAAAGTAAATAAGATCAAAGTTTGTAATCCATTTATGGATTGAAACAATCATCCAGACAGTAGTATTTGAGCCAAATAATAGAGGAAGACCACTTCATCTACATTAAGCGGTTTAAGGATAATTTTGTCATTATCCTCATATGTAGATGATATACTACTGACCGGAAATAGTCTAGGTTATGTGATGGCTGTTAAGGACTGATTATCATCAAACTTGAGATGACAGACATGGGAGAAGCAAAGTGTAAAGTTGGAGTTAAGATCCAAAGAAATCGTCCATAAAGAATCTTGTCTCTTTCACTAGAGGATTGCGTCAACAAGATTCTTGAGCGATTTAACGTGAAAGATTGCAGACCCATGAGTACCCTGTTGCTACTTGAGTCCATACATGTGTCCTAAATCGCGATTCAGACAAAAAAAATGGAAAGAGTTCCATATGCCAATGTAATTGGCAGTCTGATGTACACAATGATGTGTAGAAGACCAGATATCTGTAATATAATGAGACTGGTAGGTATATTCCAGTCTAACCCTAGAGAAAACATTAGAAAGTTGTGAAGAGGATCTTGAGATACTTAAAGGGCACTTCCAATTATGCACTGTGCTACGGAGGAAGTGACTCATGCCTTGTTGAGTACTCCGATACTGGCGTAGCGGAGATGAAGAAGAAAGAAGGTCATACCTTCTTACTCAACAATAGTATCATATGCTGGAGCAGCATGAAGAAAATGTGCATTGGCTTACATGCAATATAATTGAGTTTGTGGCATGCACTGAAGAGGTACAAGAGGCTTTATGGCTAGAGAGACTTATAGAACATCATGAAATTGGAAATGAAAGTAACAATATGGTGTTTTTATCCTGTGACAATATTGTAGCCATAGCCCATACCAAAGATCATAAGTATCACAACAAGACCAAGCATGTTGGCATCAAATATAATTTTGTTAAGAGATTATAAAACAAAAAAAAAGTTGTTGTTGTACAATACACTTCAACAAATGTATGATAACAGACCCCCTGATAAAGCCAATAGGCTAAAAGTTTTTTGAAGAACATATGCAAGTCATTGGCATTCATAAAGTGTAATATACAGACATTATAAAATGTGTTTTATAATTATCTGTCATCACTTTATGTGTTTGTTTAGTAGTATACAATGTCTAGTATGTCGAACAGGTTGAAAGGTTGGCTCTCTCACACGGGCAACCGCCTTTGACACTCAAGTGGAGTGTGCAAAGATGAGACATTTGTGTTCACCAGTAAAGCAGCCAAGAGTGCTGATATGGTAGAGAAGAAACACAAACTATATGTCGCCTTGACTAATGTGTAGCAAGTCAAGATGAGATCCACATAAAATAAAGTTGGATCGAAGTTTGGAATCCCACTTCCAAAATACCTGTAGTCAGATAACAAACTCTTCAACGTCGACGTCGTAAATGAAAGTAGAGTTGAAGAATTTGGGCCTAGATACTGGGTGTATCTAGACTTAAGTCTGCACGGTGTTAAGATAAGAATAAAACGACATATGCTCTTATAATAAAAGAGTAACACCGTAGCATGTGTTTCATACCACATGTACTGAGAGAACCGCAAGAGGGAAGCAAGTGAAAGATCACTGCTTCATTGATGTGTGAGTCCCAGGGAAGAACAATCTTTCTAGTGATGTCCTTTGAACTTTGACAGTATCACGGACATATACTTCAGTGACTGCTGCTTTAGCATTTTTTCTATGATCATCATTGATGCGATCTAAAGTATTATGCTAGGAAAGTGACTGATTCATATTAATGTGTTATATGGGCAAAAGGAAGATTAACTGAAATATACACATCTATGCTAGCATCTGTGACATGTCCCTTATGATATCTTGTTGTCATAAGTGTGGATACTAGACATATGTGAGGAAGGCAATCTGAATCAAACATTGATTCGAGAGGGATTAGTTTTGCCATGTGAAAGTGTATATAGTTAAATCTAGGACATCGGAGGCATATTTTAATATTTTAGCTACACGAAGGAGAAGGTAACTTATGCTGGTCCGATAAAAGGGATTTCTAGTACAAGTACCTAAATGAAGATGTCATGCCCACGCGGTCACGACAAAGCACTAAGTATGAAATTGAGAGGAGGCAGAGAGATTCAACCCATGACATCTAATCCACAAAGTGTGAGTGGGAGATATAAGAATATGGGTCTGTCCACCCTTGGTGACCGAGTCCGTCATCGTGACCGAGTCTTCGTGTGGGTACCTGCAGACGAATCGGATTCTTCACAGGTACGCCCGAAATCTAACACTTATTAAATTATATCTTTGTGTTGATTTAATATTTAATTCTCCTTATTTGATTTGACTTTTAGTGATGCTAACAAAAGGAGAAACTGTGATCCTATTGATTATGAAAGTATTGAAAATATTGAATTCTGGATCACTGATGAAGACACTTCTCCATTCCTTGATTATGACGAGTTAGACAATATGACCTATGATAAACAAGCAATGCCAAAAATTGCAATTGAGGAAGGTTGGATCATGTTTGACCCATATATGTTTTTGTTGATTTTGTTTGTATATAATCCTATAATGTTTCTATATTGTTTATTTTGTTTGTTGTTGTGATATGAAGATAATGCCCATCAGAATGATAATCCGCAATCAAGTCAAGGAGAGCACAATCTGGACTCATTTCCTCAAGAACATGTAGCAAGTTATAGTGGAAGTGATGATTACCAAGAATTTCATGCTTGGTTTGATCAAGTTCCTCTAGAGTTTGGCAATTCAAAATTAAAATTTGGGAAGTTATGTAATCTTATTTACTTTTAGACTTTGAACTTTGAAGTTTGTACTTTGAATTTAGAACTTCAAAATTATGTGTTGAAACTTAAAACTTCAATGATGTCATTTTATATATTAAGAATAATTAATATTTATTATTTATTGCATCATCCGGTTCGACCGGTTAAACCGATTAGACCGTGAACCGAACACTTGTCCGAATCTTTGTCCGGTTCGATTCTTACAACATTGGTCTAAATGGAATCAAAATTTTAACATTACTATTCTGAAAACTTTTAAAAATTCTCGTGCATGTGCACGAGCCAAAAGCTAGTATATATATATATATATATATATATATATATATATATATATATATATATATATATAATAGGCATTATCTAACATGTGCACTAAGGGCACATGTTAAGAAAGCATTAATTAGCTTTGGATTTGTAAAAATGAATATTTAACAACTTTGAATATATAAAGAGTAGTTATTATTATTCTATTTTTTTATATAGACAAAACTACCCTATTTAATATTTTCTCTCTCTTGTTGTTAACTTGAAATTTTCTTTTATTTTTATTCTTTTAATATTTTTATCAATTAACCAAAATGAACTTTTAATGAAAAAAATATATATAATTTTTTCAGTTTTATTTAACTAAAATATTTTTTAAAAATATTTAACTAAACTATTATGTTGTACTCTGTTTTGTTTATCTAATTTTATGTTTTCACAAAAAAAAAATTATATTTGATAGTAAATATATTTAGAGAAATTAAAATAAAATATTGAAATGCACTTTTAAATAATAAATAAATATCAATTACAAAATGTGAAATTAATTATCTCATTCTAAAATGCAATGGATCCTTGCAAACAATTATCTCATTCCAAATGCCAATATATCCTTCTAAGTACATATACTGATAAACCCATATCTATTACCCTTTAAAATTGAGAAAGTTATTTGTGAAAATATTTAAAGAATTCAAGTCTCTAAGGGTGTGTTTGGTACATGTAACTGTCATTTTTTGTTCAAACAATTCTAAGTCAAAAATAAGAATCGCAAAGGGTCGTAACCTTGGGGGACTTGTCCTTAGGTGAGAACATAGGTGCCTACGTACCCTTGCGAAGGGATCAAAGTTCACGTAGTTCACTGTGATAACGTCCGTGGGAGTCATGAGGCTTGGTGATTACCTGTAGATGGCCGTGTGCGGCTAGGACGTGTGTAAGGTACTTCGAGCGGGCCAGCCACTCGTTTGGAGGTTGCCTTAGACTGGGAGAGAGCAAGGGTCTCTCTGAGCTGCTATGAGCTTTGCTAATGGAGATCTCCGAGGCGGAAATATGCCGGTTGATGGTGGAGCTTGGGATGCAGTGAACCAAGCTCTAAGATTAACGAGGAGGTGTATCGTATTCGGAAGGCTAAGTCTAGCTTCTGTGTGTTTGGAGTCTATTTGTCTTCATGTACCCTGAGTCCCCTGGGTGAGGGCCTTTTTATACCAAGTGTGTGGGATGACGTGGTCGACCCACATTCCTGCTCGACCTGGGTCGTCCCACAATACTCGAAGGCTTCCCACATCTCTGGTACGGGAACTAAAGGAGGGGAAATGTGGGTACCGACCACGTAGGAGGCGAACGTGTGGTGCCATGTGTCACCGGTGCGAGCTCCTACAGCCTTTCTAGAAGCCTAGTTTCATGTGTCTTACGGGGGGAATATTCCGTAGTTAGAGTACAAGAGTTAGAAAAATAATTTTGAGATTATTTCTTCGGCATCTTTTAATCTTGTGTTTGGTACAAGAGTTAAAAAATTAAGCCCCAAAATTTTAGGGTGCGTTTGGTTTAAGAAAACATTTCTATTTCTATTTTCTATTTTCATTTCTTGAAAATGGTTTTATTTTTTAATTTTCAAAATCTAAAAATGCAAGTCAAAATGTCGCTTCATATTTTTAATCCCACATAAGAGTGAGAAGATTATGTTAATCCTATGGGATGAGATTATTTTCCAATACCTAATTTTACTAAATTAACCCTAACCTATTTATTAATCATTATTTAACCTATTCCTCCATTTTGAAATGTTCGCGGAGAGACGAACAAAATGACACCAAGATGACACTCATCGGATGTCACACGAGCCCGCACTCATGGCCCAAAGTGGGTTAGGTGACCATGATGTAAGAATGATGTTTTGTTAATATTTTCCAAGTCCCACATTGCTTAAATCAATTATGGGAGCTCTCTCATCCTCCTATAAATAGGAGGCATTCCCCACCTTCATATTATTTTCATTCCATGTGATGGAAAGAGGGTATCGTTTGGGAAATCCCATATGGTATAATTTTTTCTCTCTCGAGTCATTCTTCCGCGCATCAGGCGTGGAAACGTGGCTCTACCTCTCGTAGGTAAAGTCCTCTATTTGGTGCGGCCATTTTCGAAGTTCGTCGTTTGGAGGTCAGCCCTGGTGGAGCAAAGGTACTGGCAAGATCCGAGGTTTTAGCAATGGCGTTCAGGTTAGTAGCTTTCGAAATATTTATGTTTTGCCTAGATTTGTTTTTGGTTTTTCTTTTAGGTCCCTCGGTCGAGTCGGGTCGGATCATGTGGATCCAGGCCTTTCCCTACAAGATAAGTTAAGGGCATATTTGAAAATTTATCAAACATTCTCATGATTATGAAAATTGAACCAAACAGCTAATATAACATTCTTGGGAATCTTATAAAATAATCACAGAAATGTAAAAGTTGAACCAAATAGTTAATCTAATATTTCCAGCAATCCTAATCCCTAAAATCACATTCCCGATATTAGAATTTCTAAGATTAAAAAATTAATTTGTATACTACGCACCCTAAAAGTCACGCTAGCACTTTATAACAAGAAGAAAAAGGAGTGAAATTGTACAAAATGATACTTTTATAGTTCTACTTGTGTGCATTACAGAAATACAAGAAATTGTCAAGTACGTATACTGAATGCACTAAGGGCACGTTTGGTTGCTTACGAAATCGACGTAATCTATCTTGTAATCTAGCATTTCCTTTAACATTCTTCTTATTAAGCATACCTTACTTTTTGCACTCTATTTCCACTTTTAATATAAGGGTAAAATAGTCATTTTATTCAGTTTTATTCTATTCACATCACTATTCTCATTCCCTCATGCATTCTCATTTCCATTACTATTTCCATTACATCTAATATCCATGTAACGAAACGTGCCCTAATAATCTTAATGAAAATGCTGTACATGCATCCCATTGAATAAAACAAAATACTTAATGGCAAGAGAATAAAGTATTAAGTATTAACTAAACAAAACTGACAAAAATGTAGTTTTGTCTATATAAAAAAAATAGAATAATAACTACTCTTTATAAATTTAAATACAAACTCAAAGCTAATTAATGTTTTCTTATCATGTATCCTTAGAGCACATGTTAAATAAATCTTATAAAACAAAAACCAAAATATGCCACATTTCACTTTTTGCACACTCCTCTTTTTTATACATTAACTTTTTATCATTCATTTATATATTATTAAAATTAACAATTTAATTAATATATTATTTTTTTTAAATCTGTAGTATTTTTTCCCTAATCTAGTAATTCATTAAAAGCCAATACAGTTTGATACAAAGCTAAAACAATAAAATGGTTACAAACATGGAGCCAAGACAGCAAGCCCAAGGCTCAAATAACAACAACATAAAAACTTATCTAGGATCAAAAGTCCTTCCACAACTACGTGAGTAAGTGATCCCTGAGATATCAACCCAAAAACAAGGAAAAGATCATTAGGGACTGTGTGGTAAATGACAAAAGGGTTTGGATTTTACAACATTTTTGGCCAGCAAGTCAGCACATTTATTCCTTTCGCGGTGTGCATGGTCGATCCCACAATGTTCGAATTGATGTAGGGGTTGTAAGATTCAATAGGCATATATGATTCATAGGACATTGAAATAATACAAGATAGGTAAGCAAAATGTGTACCTGATATGCCATGGTTGAAGCTGAAGAAGAATTAAAACTTCTTTTCTATTACCCTGATCGTGTAGCGGCTACAATGGAGAGGTTCACTGTGTTAGGGTTAGAGAGGGGACCTAGTCAATATAAATAATTGTGTCTTACAGGGCCCTCCCATTACGAGCTTCAGTAAAACCCTAAAAGGCCTACACATAACCGCTTACTAGAATTTTAATATAATGTGTGCTAAAACCCAAGTGATTGCTTTATACTTTGAGCTTCTCTTTTATTGGACCACCTATCAACCCATATATTTATAAAATCAAAATAAATACATTAAATAATTAATGTGAGCCCACAAATTAAATATTTTTCTACCATTCTCCCATTTAGGCCACATTAATTGTGCTTAAAACAAAACAAAAATTTAGTTTTGTAAAACGACTCTCAGGTTGATTAAACAAATAAAAGTCTTTTTATGCGCGCATTAAAAAAATGGTCCAAATTATACAGCACAACGTACCAATCCGGTCCAACATAACTATCAATATGGGATCATGACAATCGTTATGCCCTTTAGCAATATAGGATCAATCCATGGTCACACATACTGACAATTATATCGACATGGATCACAAGTTTGGAAGTGTAGTAAGAAATCGTTCTCAAGTCATTTATGACACATTATTTCTTATCGGTCCTCCGTATAATTTCTCAATACCTTTATCCTTAATCCGTAGGAGAAATCTCTTGGCTTAAAAATCAAGCCCTTATGTCTCATTCCTTATATCGCGAATACAAAATTGGTGCCACTAGAGACATATCATATACCATATATAACTGTCACTCTTAAGACAAAAAATCCTAAGGTACATGTTATATATAAATATATATATATATATATATATATATATATATATATATATATATATATATATATATATATATATATATATATATATATATCTTTAAACACAACTATCACTTTTAAGACAGACACTACGTCTCAAGGCACATGTTGTAAACATACTTTACAACGGTCATTCTTAAGACAAACACGGTGTCCTAAGGCACATGTTGTAAATCATACTTTACAACGGTCACTCTTAAGACAAAAATTATGTCCTAAGGCACATGATGTAAATTATACCTTACAACGATCACTCTTTGTAATATCCCTGAATTTCAAGAAGGAATTTGAGATTTATAATTTTTGTCATTGGAGTAGATCGTATGATAAGGTTAAAAAAAAATTAGAATGGAACATATATTTGTGGGAAAAATATAATCATTTTATTAATTTTAAGCTTGGAAACTTTAGGAATTAAAATAATTAGAAAAATTAAGTATACAAATAAAAATTTAGTTAAATAATGACTACATGAATTATTTTAAACTTATTGTTTAAATTTGATAATTTTTCGAGATAAAAAAAGTTACCCGGTAGAAATTAAATTTCTTATCTGTTAAAAGTCATAATAACTGATATTTTTAGAAG
This sequence comes from Senna tora, assembly GCA_014851425.1. Taxonomy (NCBI): domain Eukaryota; kingdom Viridiplantae; phylum Streptophyta; class Magnoliopsida; order Fabales; family Fabaceae; genus Senna; species Senna tora. The sequence goes on from CM026265.1 coordinate 15,430,168, forward strand.
GCTTATGACTACCCAAATTTTATAAATATTTTCTATTTTTACCAATCAATATATATAGGCTAGAAAATCTAACCAAAACTCTCATTTTCTCATACCCAAAATTTGTTATTTTTATTAAAAATGCAACAATTTACCTAAAACACCATAAAATCCCCAACCCAAAATATCTGAAGCTTCCAGAGAGAGAGAGAGTCGTCATCCACTTCTCATTTCCTAATCTTTTCTCCTTCCTCTTTCCTACCTCCTCTTGTGCGATCTCCTATTTCATGGCCAAAACCATGAGTATGGGTTTGGTTTTTCTTCCCCACCGATGCCCTCCACCACCATTGATCATGGCTTCTAAACGTCATATGTGAGCCACACACCTCTAGCCGCCACATTTAGTTAGTAATGTCAAAAGGGCCGCATTAAACGGATCGGGCCTTTTACTTGGCGGGCTTGGAAGTGATGCCCAAGCCTGCCCGTATTGGTGGTCTAAACGGGCTAGCCCGCGGGCCACTTTTTATATTTTTTTAAAATATATTTTTTAAAAAAATAATTATAAAATTAGTATTTTTTTTATTTTAAATTAATATTTTCTTAATTTTAATTATTATTTAAATTATTTATATACATTATTAGAATAAAATTATTATTTAACACATAAAATTACATAAAGCATATATATTTATACATATTTTAAACAAATAAATATTAATTTTTCATTTTTTTTATTTTTAACGGGTCGGCCCGCGGGACCCACGGGCTTAAATGAGTCAACCCGTTTAAAAACGGGCCTATTTTTCAATGTCCAAGTCTGCCCATTTAGCGGGTGGGCCGGGCTAGCCCGCGAGCTCGGACCCGTTTTGACAGTACTACATTTAGTAGTCATAGCAGAAAGTATTGGTTGCAAAATACAGATATCCAGAGCTTTGAAATGGTGGGGGAGTGGACTGCGAAAATTAAGTGGAAATTTTGGTTTTTTTTTGGATTTAGGTATGTATTCTTTTTGTTTTATTAAAATATTTTTTTTTTTGAATTATTGGGTGGATCTAGGTCTTCCATTTCTTGTTAAAAGTTGAGAGTAGAAAGGGTTACGCGTGGTTGGTGGGAGAAAGTTAAGAAGAATTCCATAGTAGCCTTGATCTAAACTAAGAAAGTAATTTAATGTTTTTTTTATATATTCTGAAATTTTATAAATATTCTGGGGCATGTATTACATTCTTAGACTAATGGTGTTTTGCTATAAATGAGGGAAATGATGGGATGTGAGAGAGAAATGGAAGAAAAGTTATGCAAACCCACGTGTTTGTGAAAAAGGACCAAACTGAAATTTTCAAAATTTTGGGTTCTAATAAAAAATTCCATAAAAGTTGGTCTTTTCTGTTATATTCAGTTCTAGAGAGGCTTTGCATATAAGTTTGAGAAATTTTAAAGACCTTCAAGGGCAATTTTCAAAGTTAAGAAGTTTTAAGGACTAAATTGATATGATTAGAAAATATAAGATCATGGCGTAGAAATCATAAAATCTGGACCTTTATGCGTTTAGGGGTGGATATATATTATAAAGAAATTGAGAACAATTCTAAATTATCTTAAATTTTTAGGAATGTGAGAATCACTATTTGTAATCTTTATAAACTTTGAGAACCTTTACACCAAAGAAAGCCTAAGTACCACAAGAGAACGCAACACAACTTTGTATGAGGCATCGTTACACAATAGTTAACTATCCTGTTATGTTAGTCTAAGCGTCAAGTGACCGGAGAGAGGGTCCTCACAGTATGACCTATGATAGAGCTTTGGCTCTATACCTTCACGGACCTGCATTGGTGGGTTGGCTGTATAGAGATACAAGCCGTAAAACTAGTGTTTTAGATACACGAGATTGCTTAGAACCAGGGTGATTTAACATAGTTTATGTCATGAGGACAAGCTTTGTGAGAGCTCTATTTCTTGATCACAAGTAAAGAATGATGCCTAGGCATACCTTTATTTTGTGTGGATCAAGAAATAGAAGTACTTATTACACAATATATAAAGTATGTCGTACAGGCTTTGGAGGTTGACTCTCTCACACGAGCAACCGCCTTGGACACGCAGGTGGGCCGCCGGATACTGTGGTCTGCCGGCGGTGGTTCGGCATCGGCGCGGCAGTTGACCGCCGGCGACCACCAGAAGTCAACCGTTGACCGTTGACTGGTCAACGCTAACAGTTGAACAGCGTCGCGAAGTTTTCTGTCGCGCATAATTTCTCCATTTTAGCTCCGATTACGACGATTTTTGAGTCATTTTTCTTGTTTTCGCGAGACGAATACGAATATGGGAAGAAATTAGGGTGAATTGGAGTCTAAAGAGTGGATATGACCATCTCTTGACTCATTCACATACACAACGAGAGTGAAGATTTAAGCGATTTGTGATCGTTTAAATTACCTTAAGTGTTTTACTCGAGTGGGAGCTAGGGGCAGCATGTGGAAAACCCATAACTCGATGTAAATGCTTATCCATGTGTGAATTTAAATAGTAAATGACTATTTAAATTATTGTAAGCGTTGTAATCAAGTGAAAGTTCGAGATCGTACCTGTGGCGACTTGATGTCCTTCTTGATCGCTTACATAGTGGGAATCCAAAAGGGATTTTGAATAGTATGTGACTATTCTATGAAAATTGTTGAGTCGAGCAGAGAAAGGTATACATATATAGGCTCTCTGTGTGATGAGGGTGGTTGACCCTACTTCTCGAATGCAGAGACTGACTATATCTACACTCGTCTTGCGTTGATTACAATTTTCAAGAGTTGTGTGTTGTGTAATAAGGAGCTGTGTAATTAGTGTTAGCGTTTAGGATTGACTGATAGTGTAACTACAAAACTTGTAAATATGGATCACATTAGAGAGATACTACTTTGGTGACACTATGGCCACCAAACTGAGGCAGCTTACAATCAAGTTTAATGCCTCCAAGATGCGCTTTGACAAGAGAATGAAGACGCATCTAAGGGAGAAATCAAACATAATTTGGGAGTGTGAGTAAGCCTGAACACTCCCCACTGGTAAACAGTGAGTTCAAACTATTGTCAGATCTCTTCCCTCCTATTGGGAGTGCATATAGGTCATTCCGACCTTCACTAATATCATCAAGTTTCTTGATGATATTAAAACACCACCTAGTGATCAAAGATTGGTGGCATAAGGCTGCAAAATCTATCGAGCACGTAGCCTAAGTGGCTAAAGTTACTTAGAACTCTAGGCTCCAAGAACAAGGACAATGGGTCCAAGAGATGTGGTGCTAGGAAGAGAAAGGGTAAGTGTAAGGTAAGTAGCCTCAGTTCAAAGGAAATACGAGGAAAAGAGATTTTGGCCAAGGTCAAATGTTGTTTGTGTCATTCCATAAGGCACTATGCGTAAAAATTGTTTGCAACAATCATTTTCCTCTCACCCATGAACATTGGTTCATGGAGTTCCGTCCTCTGCCCAATGGGTGCAGAAGTATCCTCGTGGGAACAAAGCATTATTAAAGTTAAGAGGTTGAGCAACTACGTGGTCACTCTTTATCTTTATATTTGTTTTGTGTTCTAGATACTGAACGAAACTCAATATTAGTTGGTTTTCCGTGAAAGAACTTAAGATATAATGCGATCTACATGTTTATCATGACTCCTTAGTGTTAGTTCTGATTTTACGACAATGGTTGTGTTGTGATATATTTTGAATTACATTCCAGTAATTCAACTAGTTGCTTTGCTGTGTCTTCCTCTGTGGTTGATACACCTTTTTTGGCAAATGCGTGTGGGACGCAATTACGTATTAGCAAAGGAGAATTTGTGAGGCCAAATTCCCAATGATAGTTTGTAAACGTTTCCTTACAGACAAAGCAACCTGAAAACCATTAAGTAATGAAATCAGAAAAACACGCTTTCATCAAATTAGTCCACTCGGACATAAGGGTCCGATAAGCGTAGGGGCAAGGCAAGTGGCCCAGTATTTTCTCACAGTTATGTGATGAAATTAGGATAGTTAAACAACTAACTATTCCACACACTCCACAACAAAATGAGTTGCTCCTAGAGTTGGTTAAGTTGATAATGACTTAAGTGAACGTTCCCATTGGGGACATGTTTTACCAACAGTCACTTTCGTACTTAACCATATGCCCTTCCAAATTATGTGAGTGACTCCTTATGAGTTCTAGTTAGGTAAAAGACCTGCTTAGAGTATGCTGATACCATGAGGGTATACAACATACTTGATCCTTCCTATGAGTATGGGAAGCTTGACCCTAGAGGCAAGTAGCGTGTCTTGGTAAGATAGCTTGGTCACTCTAAAGGATACGACTTCATTAACGAGAATGAAGACACTCTGGTCACATAATTTGAGTCTAAGGATGTAATGGTCCTTAAGAAAAAATTTTCTAGAGCAAGGGAGACGGATTTTGGGATGTGCATCTTTGTTGAAAGGAGGCGGATCTTCAAGTAGAGCCTTAGATAGCTAAGAAGGCTCTCTCCGGCCCTACTAGAAAAATGTGGACTAAAATGATGGAAGAAGAAAAGACTAAGTCTATAAGGACATACTAAGTATAAGACTTGGTGAATCTGCCCCTCGTCACAAAGCATTTTGAGAACAAGTGTGCTCTCAAAAGTTAAGGGAGACAGATTGGTCAATCGACCACTACTAGGAACATTAACCAGTGAAGAAGTACACACAACAAGAAGGTATCGACTGTGACAAAACCTTCTCGTTTGTTGTGTGGTTAGAGTATGATTCTAGCTTTGGTCACCAGTTTAAGTCTGGGAGTACATCGATTAGAATGTCAAAATCACTTTATTGTATGGAAAACTAGGTGAAGGGATCTATGTGCACAAGCACATAGGTCTAATGGCAAAAGGCCAAGAGCGCAGAGTATGCCGACTCCAAGGATCTGTCAAGATCTCACATATTCATCTAGACTCGTGGTAATTGACCACATAATCCATTTCAAGAAAGCTGAGAGTATTTCATTACCCTCACGCTATATGTAGAAGACATATGGGTAGCTAGAAATAAAACAGAAGCTGCTTTAGCCAATTAAAGATGGCTATCCTTTCATCTTTTAAGATAAAGGAAATGGTTTAGAGAATGGGAGTCGAGATTCATGGAGAATGCTCCAAGAATTGACTCACTATGTCATAAGAATCCTATGAAGAAGAGATTCTCGGCGGATCCCATTTGAGGGGACCGGAACCTGAGTGATGTGCTAGTAGCAAGAGGCAAGAGTTTGAGTCTTGCCACACGTCTTCGGCACCGCGACCGCCGGCGCCGCGGGTCTTCGGCGCTGCATCTCTACAAGATGGTTCCACTACTTAATGAAGCACACCAAGACGTGGATGTCCTCTCATCCAAGTCTTTTACCCAATCGACATCAATGTGTGGCCCGCCGTTTGCGTATGTCAATGAGTAAAGAGATGGTCATATCCACTCTTTAGACTCCAATTCACCCTAATTTCTCCCCATATTTGGATTCGTCTTGCTAAAACGAGAAAAACGACTCAAAAATCGTCGAAATCAGAGTTAAAACGGAGAAATTATGCGCAACAGAAAATTTTGCAACGCTGGTCAACGATCAGCGTTGACCCGTCAACGGTCAACGGTGGACCTCTGGTGGTCGACGGCGCCGGACACCGCCGGTCGACCACCGTCTCTGGCGGCGACGGCACTGGCGACCATCGTCGGCGGCGGTAACCGGACCCCATCGCCGGCGACCGCCCCCAGCGGCGGCGGAGGTCGTCGGACCTCTACCGTCATCAGCGACCTGCGGCGGCGGAGGTTGCCGGACCTCTGCTGGTACCGGCAACCCCGCGAGCGGCGGCGGTCACCGGACCTCCTCCGGCGACAGCGCCGGTCACCAGGGGTGAACCACCGGCCGACCACCGTTGGCGGCGGAGTCGGCCACAGAAACTTCACCGCCGGCCACCACCGGCGGCGGCGACTCCATCTGCCTCCTGGCCGGTCAACATCACCCTCGTTAGTCTACATTCCCCTTCCCTAAAGCAATAGCATACATCCACAAGTATATATCTAATTTGTAGGGTACACGTACCTTAAATATACATGCATGCAAATTAGGGTATTTAATATTGAAAGGGGAACCTAGACATGTTTCTAGGTTTTAGGGTATGAGTTACTAGTCAACATTGAATTAAAAAATTAATACATAATTTAAATTCAAAAATTATGGGACCCTACCCTATAATATATGACTATCACATGTTTTAAATCAAAATTAAAACTGGGAACCTATTCATGTTCCTAAGTTTTAAATTAAAAAACATACAAGACCTAAACATGTTCCTAACCCTTTTCGGTTCATCAATCCCTGGAGAACAGAGCTCTAGCATAAACCAGGCTCTGATACCAATGTAGGGAATGGCACGGATCCACATGATCCGACCCGACCCAAGGACCGAAAAGAAAAAACTGAAAATAAATCCAGGCAGAAATATAAATATATTGCGGAAGCTACTAACCTGGACGCCAATGCTAAGACCTCGGATCTTGCTAGTGCCTCTGCTCCACCAGGGATGACCTCCAATCGATGAGCTCTAAAAAGGGCCGCACCAAACGGAGGACTCTACCTACGAGAGGTAGAGCCACATGTCCACGACTGAAGCGCGAAAGAGCACTCAAGAGAAAGAGAAAATATTATACTGAGTGGGTTTCCCAAACGGGACCCCCCTTTCCAACACATAGAATGAGCAACTAGAAAGGGGTGGAGTCACTCCAATCATTGACGCAAGCAATGTGGGACTTGGAATATGAACAAAATGTTCACTTCCATCATGATCACCTAGCCCACTTTGGGCCACGAGTACGGGCTCATGTGACCTCCGATGAGAGTCATTTTCATTTCGTTCTCTTCGTCTCTCTGCGAGCTTTCCAACGGATCCTCACTCGATCCGATCGCACTCCCACATGGGCGGATATATTGGGGTCTTCAGGACTAAATATCCGCCCATGTGGGAGTCCGATCGGATCGAGTGAGGATCCGTTGGAAAGCTCGCAGAGAGACGAAGAGAACGAAACAAAAACGACTCTCATCGGAGGTAACACGAGCCCGTACTCGTGGCCCAAAGTGGGCTAGGTGATCATGATAGAAGCATGATTTTTTGTTCACATTCCAAGTCCCACATTGCTTGCGTCAATGATGGGAGCTCTCTCATCCTCCTATAAATAGGAGTGACTCCACACCTTTCTAGTTGCTCATTCCATGTGTTGGAAAGGGGGTCCCGTTTCGGAAACCCCACATAGTATAATATTTCTCTTTCTCTCTTGAGTCCTCTTCCGCGCATCAGTCGTGGACATGTGGCTCTACCTCTCGTAGGTAGAGTCCTCCGTTTGGTGCGGTCCTTTTTGGAGCTCATCGATTGGAGGTCATCCCTGGTGGAGCAGAGGCACTAGCAAGATCCGAGGTCTTAGCATTGGCGTCCAGGTTATTAGCTTCCGCAATATATTTATATTTTTGCCTGGATTTATTTTCGGTTTTTTCTTTTCGGTCCTTGGGTCGGGTCGGATCATGTGGATCCGTGTCATTCCCTACATTGGTATCAGAGCCTGGTTTATGCTAGAGTTCTGTTCTCCAGGGATTGATGAACCGAAAAGGGTTAGGAACATGTTTAGGTCTTGTATGTTTTTTAATTTAAAACTTAGGAACATGAAGAGGTTCCCATTTTTAATTATATGTTTTAATTTTGATTTAAAACATGTGATAGTCATATATTATAGGGTAGGGTCCCATATTTTTTGAATTTAAATTATGTATTAATTTTTTAATTCAATATTGACTAGTAACTCATACCCTAAAACCTAGAAACATGTTTAGGTTCCCCTTTCAATATTAAATACCCTAATTTGCATGCATGTATATTTAAGGTACGTGTACCCTCAAATTAGATATATACTTGTGGATGTATGCTATTGCTTTGGGGAAGGGGAATGTAGACTAACGAGGGTGACGTTGACCAGCGTCGCGAAATTTTCTGTCGCGCATAATTTCTCCGTTTTAGCTCCGATTTCGACGATTTTTGAGTCGTTTTTCGCGTTTTAGTGAGACAAATCCAAATATGTGGAGAAATTAGGGTGAATTGGAGTCCAAAAAGTTGATATGACCATATCTTGACTCATTCACATACACAACGAGAGAGAAGATTTAAGCGATTTGTGATCGTTTAAATTACCTTAAGTGTTTTACTCGAGTGGGAGCTAGGGGCAGCATGTGGCAAACCCAGAACTCGATGTAAATGCTTATCCACGTGGGAATTTAAATAGTAAGTGACTATTTAAATGATCGTAAGCGTTGTAATCAAGTGGAAGTTCGAGGTCGTGCCTATGGCGACTCGATGTTCTTCTTGATCGCTTACATAGTGGGAATCCAAAAGGGATTTTGAATAGTATGTGACTATTCTATGAAAATTGTTGAGTCAAGCAGAGAAAATTGTACATATATAGGCTCTCTGTGTGATGAGGGTGGCTGACCCTACTTCTCGAATGCAGAGAGTGACTATATCTACACTCGTCTTGCGTTGATTACAATTTTCAAGAGTTGTGTGTTGTGCAATAAGGAGCTGTGTAATTAGTGTTAGTGTTTAGGATTGACTGATAGTGTAACTGCAAAATTTGTAAGTGTAGATCACATTAGAGAGAGCGATTTGGTGACACTGTGGCCACCAAACTGAGGCAGCTTACAGTCAAGTTTGATGCTTCCAAAATGCGCTCTGACAAGAGCATGATGACGCATTTATGGGAAAAATCAAACATGATTTGAGAGTATGAGATAGCTTGAAGACTCCCCACTGGTAAACTGTGAGTTCAAACAGTTGCCAGATCTCTTCCCTCCCAATGGGAGTGCATATAGGCCATTCCGACCTTCACTAATATCATCAAGTTTCTTGATGATATTAAACACTACCTAGTGCTATAGGATTGTTGGCATAAGGCTGTGAAATCTATCGAGCATGTAGCCTAAGTGGCTAAAGTTTCTTAGAGCTCTAGGCTCCGAGAACAAGGGCAATGAGTCCAGGAGATGTGGTGCTAGGAAGAGAAAGGGTAAGTGTAAGGTAAGTAGCCTCAGTTCAAAGGAAAAGCAAGAGAGGAAAAGAGATTTTGGCAAAGGTCAAATGTTGCTTGTGTCATTCCATAAGGCACTATGCGCAAAAATTGTTTGCAGCAATCATTTTCTTCTCACCCATGAACATTGGTTCATGGAGTTCCGTCCTCTGTTCAATGGGAGCAGAAGTATCCTCGTGGGAACAAAGCATTATTAAAGTTAAGAGGTTGGGCAGCTACAAAACGAAGTTGCGTATTGGCCACTCTTTATCTTTATAAATGTTTTGTGTTCTAGATACTGGACGGTACTTATTATGAGCTGTTTTTCTGTGGAGAACTTAGCATATAATGTGATCTACATGTTTATCATGACTCCTTAGTGTTAGTTCTGATTTTACGACAATGGTTGTGTTGTGATACATTATGAATTACATTCCCATAATTCAACTAGTTGCTTTGCTATGTCTTCCTTTGTGGTTGATACATCTATTTGGCAAGTGCGTATGGGATGCAATTACGTATTAGCAAAGGAGAATTTGCGAGGACAAATTCCCAATGCTAGTTTGTAAACGTTGCCTTACAGACAAAGCAACATGTTGTTGTGTCTTCCTCTGGGTTGATACACCTATTTGGCAAGTGCGTGTGGGGCGCAATTACGTATTAGCAAAGGAGAATTTGTGAGGACAAATTCCCAATGCTAGTTTGTAAACGTTGCCTTATAGACAAAATAACTTGAGAACCATTCATTCATGAAATGAGAAAACCCGTTTTCATCAAATTAGTCCACTCGGACATCAGCGGTCCAATAAGCGTAAGGGCAAGGCAATCGGCCTAGTATTTTCTCACAGTTATGTGATGAAATTGGGATAGTTAAACAACTAACTATTCCACAAAGTCCACAGCAAAATGAGTTGCTCCTGGAGTTGGTTAAGTTGATAATGACTTAAGTGAACATTCCCATTAGGGACATGTTTTACCAACAGTCACTTTCGTACTTAACCATATGCCCTTCCAAATTATGTAAGTGACTCCTTATGAGTTCTAGTTAGGTAAAAGACCTGATTAGAGTATGCTGAGACCATGAGGGTATACAACATACTTGATCCTTCCTATGAGTATGGGAAGCTTGACCCTAGAGGCAAGTAGCGTGTCTTGGTAAGATAGCTTCGTCACTCTAAAGGATACGACTTCATTAGCGAGAACGAAGACACTCTGGTCACATCATTTAAGTCTAAGGATGTAATGGTCCTTAACACAAACTTTTCTAGAGCAAGGGAGACGGATTTCGGGATGTGCATCTTTGTTGAAAGGAGGCGGATCTTCAACATGTTGAGAGGAGCGTATAGACGCATCCCCAGTTGTTGAGTCCAGTGGGAGTAATGCTTAAGAGGAGCATATCTTCCACGAAGCACAATCCAAGAGGAGTACTAGAGGAGTACCAAAATTATTAAGTAGAGCCTTAGATAGCTAAGAAGGCTCTCTCCGGCCCTACTAGAAAAATGTGGACTAAAACGATGGAAGAAGAAAAGACTAAGTTTATAAGGACATACCAAGTATAAGACTTGGTGAATCTGCCCCGCGTCACAAAGCATTTTGAGAACAAGTGTGCTCTCAAAAGTTAAGGGAGACAGATTGGTCAATCGACCACTACTAGGCACACTACTAGGCACTACTAGGCACATTGGGGTCTTCGGGACTAAATATCCGCCCATGTGGGAGTCCGATCGGATCGAGTGAGGATCCGTTGAAAAGCTCGCAGAGAGACAAAGAGAACGAAACGAAAATTACTCTCATCGGAGGTCACACGAGCCCGTACTCGTGGCCCAAAGTGGGCTAGGTGATCATGATAGAAGCATGATATTTTGTTCACATTCCAAGTCCCACATTGCTTGAGTCAATGATGGGAGCTCTCTCATCCTCCTATAAATAGGAGTGACTCCACACCTTTCTAGTTGCTCATTCCACGTGTTGGAAAGGGGAGTCCCGTTTCAGAAACCCCACATAGTATAATATTTCTCTTTCTCTCTTGAGTCCTCTTCCGCGCATCAGTCGTGGACATGTGGCTCTACCTCTCGTAGGTAGAGTCCTCCGTTTGGTGCGGCCCTTTTCGGAGATCATCGATTGGAGGTCAGCCCTGGTGGAGCAGAGGCACTGGCAAGATCCAAGGTCTTAGCATTGGCGTCCAGGTTGGTAGCTTCCGCAATATTTATATTTTTGCCTGGATTTATTTTCGGTTTTTCATTTAGGTCCCTGGGTCGGGTTGGGTCATGTGGAACCGGGCCTTTCCCTACATGAGAATATGCTCCTAATATAGGAGATTGATTGGAGAAGCCTAATACAGTATTTTATCTTCTCGAATTATCGTTGAGTGGGCGATGCCTACTATACGTTTTTTTTTCTTGCCTACCTTGTGTTCTTTTATTATGTTTTGGCTCATTAGATTAGTATGGGGAACAAACCGAATTTCTAAAGTTTTATTTCTCTCATTTGATCTCTAATTGATGAATTCGGTATACTTAATTGATCTTTCGATCAATGTTTTCAACTCTCTTCTGTGAAATCAAGCACAAGGTGATGGACTTAGTATGAGTTATTTCATACTGGAAGTAGTTGTATAATTATTATGCTATACGTTCTTTTCTGAATTATAATTATCTATGTGCATTAGTTAAACTTGTCCTCACATTGGATTGAAGTTGAAATGGTTCAATTAAGGTGAAACTTTTTGAAAGATTGATTGTTCGAGATATTTATTTAGTTTTGGAAGAGTGATTTAATATATGGAAGCTAGCCCTATGCATTTCTGTTTTCAGTTAAAGGATTGTGATTACTTAAGAAATTTTTACTCTGATTTGGAATTATATGCAATATTTTAGTAAACTTGTATTAATAGTTTTCTGAAATATTTTGAGGGAATCCATCTGATAGCAAGGGTGTTGCTAGCCCCGTGAGCCTTATTGCTCATGTTTGTTCTGATTAGTTCTGTGGATCTGGTTTCCCTAACTGGTTTTGATATGACATTGATAACTTTTGAGATAGTACTTTTACTTTGGTTTTGGAAAGCTTGTATTATTATTGTTTATATATTAGTTTTGATTTCCTTACTTATGATTTTGATAAGTCTTTAAGGAAGTATTTCTATTTAGACATGATTAGTAAATTATTTTAGAAAACTTATTCATTACTATTGATCTAAGAAATTTTCGTTGGAAATCATAACCATGAAATATTTGCGAAAAACTCGTGCATGCAGGTTTGTTCCCTCTTGGTATGGTAGGTATTATCTGCTCACTGAGTTGCAAAACTCACGCCTCTCATTTCATTTTTCTTTCAGATTGAAGTATAGCATCTCATTCGTTTATCTCCGTATAGTTCAAGACAATCTTGGTTGGTGAGCTTACTCTTGTTCGTAGGCTGTAATTATTTTGATTCATTTCCCACCTGTATGTTTGTCTCTAGATAGCTTCTATGATCACAGGCAGGATCCTTTTATTCCTTTAATGTTTCTTGGATGGTTATGTATATTATTTTTATGTTGATTGAGGCGGAACTCTATTATTAAGCAGTTGTACAATTTGAAAATGTTACGATTTTAGAGGAAACTCCATTGGATTTTCGATAGAATTATATTGTGTTTTAATGTTAATATTAAGAAGCATATGCAACTTAATTGAGGTGGATGGCTTACCAGATGATAGGCTGTTCTTTTGAGTCTTGTGCCAGTCATTCCCCTTTAATTTTCTCGGGGTGTGACACTCTTAAGACAGACACTATGTCCTAAGACACATGTTGTAAATCATACTTTACAACGGTCACTCTTAAGACAAAACACTATGTCCTAAGGCACTTGTTGTAAATCATACTTTACAAGGCACAACGTTCACTCTTAAGACAAGCACAATGTCTTAAGGCACATGTTGTATATCATATTTTATAAGACACAACGGTCACTCTTAAGACAGGCACAATGTCTCAAGGAACATGTTGTATCTAATACTTTATCAAACACAATGGTCACTCTTAAGACAAATAAAATGTCTTAAGGCACATGCTGTATCCTCATTTCTTTGCACAAGCAAAGCATTAATATATCAATGATAACATATGTGGAGACATTCTCCAAACCTTAAATGCACAAAACTCCCACTGATTCGAAAGATCATGAGACTCTTAATCTTTATATGCACAATGCTCCCACTGATTCGAAAGATCATGAGACTCTTAAACTTTATACACACAAAGCTCTCACTAACTTAAGAAATCAAAAGACCTCCAAACACATAAACCTGAGTATGTTCTTCCAACTGTTTGGGTCTTTACCTTTTGTTAGGGGTATAAACATATCATTAATTATTTACTCATGTTTCCAACATCAGTACCTTTCTTCATTAATTGTAAGACACCAACAAATGGTCAAACCGTCCATATAATTGTATTTAAACACTAAAATACAAATATTTGTAAATGACAAATAATAAATTTACCAATTAGAATAATATAAAAGTATATTAAATCTGAAAGGTTTGTCATCTTTGGGCAGACAAAACTTTCAAAATTTAAAATACTAATGTAACCAAAAGGACTCTATATGATTGTGTATAACTTTATGACCTTATAATGTTCCTTGATACTGGTAATTTCGTAAATTGTTAAACAATTGAGCTAGTTATACCTTGAAGGAGCACCAGGTGCATCATTATAATCTCCCCTTTGGGCAGAGAATACAACATGCTATTGGTCCCCTTCTTCCATGAAGCTACTAATAACAATACAAAATACTAAATAATTAAATCACATTTGAGCAGATAAAATCCTTTAAATTTCATATTTAAATTAAAATACAATGAGAGCACATAATTATGAAAACCTATCACTTTTAGGCAAATTGATTCTCAAGACCATATATATATGCTCTCATTCACATGTTTCATGTAACCCCAGAATTAATACACATAACCCCGTTTGGACAGATAATTATATGCATTAATTCAATCAAATTCTATCAACAAGAAATTTGCAAAATTTGATGGCTACACCACTTTAGCGATAAAAGCCTCAACTATTCACAAAAAAGGCAAAATTTTACAGACTGGAATTTATGTATGAACCACTGTAGTGATAAACATTCTCAACAATCCAAGAAACGTAAAAAATCCCAAACTAGGAATGATAAATTTATGATTTCCTATCAACAAAGAGAACTAAACTATCTTGTAAAACTTTGATGTATGAATTACTTCGATGATAACATACTCAACAATTTTATAAAATAATATTCTCATATTAGGAAAATTAAAAATAATAATACACAATCATAGCATATTACCTTTTTAAATATTTTGTTCTATTTAGGTCGTGTTTAGTTCTTTTAAAATATCATGGAGTTAAAACAAATAATATGGGTATTAATTATCTCTAATATTTAATGCCACAAAATAATTCATTCGATAAATAATGCCTTTCATACTCCCTTAATATATCAATAAACAAGCCCTTCAAGACATTGATTTCTTCATGACAGCTTTATAAAGTTTAATGATTGAAACTCAATTGCAAGAATTAAAATTCTTACATTTCTAAACTTTATAAATTTCTAAAATTTTCCTATCAATCATAACCTTATAATCTAAGAACATTTTCTCTTTTGACCAACGAATTAAGACTTCATATTGAAATAAAACCAGGAGATGCATATAAGAAGCACATATGCAATCATTCTTGAAAAAATAATTGTCAATGATACCCTACAAGTTAAATCCATATCTCAGGATCAATCAAAGCAATCAAATTAACACTAATCATATTTGTTATTCTAGCTATAAGTTATATTTACAAGGAGAAAAAAAAACTTTTTTGTTTATCATTTGAATTTAGTGAAAAATTAGCCAAATTTTTTTAGTAACGTGAGAAATAGCAAGATGATAATGAAGGAGAAGTTAAAATTGAACCTAATGATTAAAAACATTCTGTATGATAGAATGACAATATTTATAAACTTTAGCAATTTTAAAGGTTTTTATTTTTCAACGTCTAAGTGTTGATTAGTATATGAATATATCTTTAAATTTTTATTATTATTTATAATGAATCATGTAATTACTAGAAAATTTTGAAACCAGAGGAAAAATTTATTAATAAGAAATTTCGAATAGTGTTTCACATTTCCATTATGTTTATAGTTTATGTAACTATGGAATATTCTGCCTAGGGACACGTGACACTGAACTTCCAGAAGCCTAGTGATAGCGTACGCTAGCGACACGTGGCACGACTCAGCTATCTCTTACGTGGTCGTTGTCCACGTCTCCCCTCAAGGGCTCCCGTCCAAAAGACCTGGGAAATCCCCTGGGAGTCGTGGGACGATCCACGGCTATCAAGAACATGGGTCGAGCACGTCCTCCCCACACTTAGTATAAAAAGACCCTCACCCGGGGGACTTAATGGACGGAATCTGATCATTAGAAGAACATCACCCATAACCATTCAGGCAAGCATTCTGAACACCCTCAGACGTCCTCTTGCCCAATACTCATCACGCATCCCAAGCACTGCCCAGCACACCATTAGGTCCGGCCACCGGCAATAGCACCTCCATCCCGGAGTACTACACCAACAGAGCTCCCAACAGCTCTCAGAGACTCAAGCTCTCTCACTCTAAGGCAACCTCCCAAGAGCGACTCGCCCGCTCGGAGTACCTTAAGCACTTCTTAGCCGCACACGGCCCGATACAGGTAACCACCTAGCCTAACGACCCCCTATAGACGTCACCACGATGAACTACGTGGACTTTGATCCCTTCCCAAGGGTACGTAGGCACCTAGGTTCCTCACCTAAGGACAAGTCCCCCAAGGTTGCGACCCCTTACGATCCTTAATTGCAAATAACAATTGTCTGAAACTAGACCACTGGTAATGTCCCGAGTGAGTGGGCATGCCGTAGGGGGCGTACGGGTTGTAAGCTCCTGCCCAGGGCATATGGAGATAGGATCCTGGCGGATAGTTTGGAACCGGCGGTCGCAGTGGGCGGACACGCTGCTTGCCCAGCGACCATCGTTGGTCCAGGAGGGATCACTGGTGGGGGGCATGCGAACTCCATTGGTAGAGTCCCGAACTGTATTGCGGATAGGCTGGTAGGGTTGCTAGAAGGCCCTGCTATTGCACCGCGCGGTGCCGGTGGCAGTTGGACGCCTGTACTTGCTTGGGAAAGGTTCCTATTTTCTTCCCATTGTTGTTGGCGTATGGCCTCTATTTCTGCCTCAAGGCGGGCGAGCTCTATCTCCCGCGGGGTCCTTGTCGGCTCCGTCACTTCTTGATTGTTGGTTGTAGGGCAAGGATTGTGTGGCATGCCATAAGGATGCTGGGGGCATGCTTCCTCCCCGGGTGCTGGGTTTTGGACCACAGTCTCTACAACAGTTACCTGCGTCGTTGAGGTGGTCTGAGGCTGAGTTGTACTCGAACCACCTACCTCGATTGTGAGTGTTTTAGCCGCTCCTTGCCTATTCCTCGTGCTACGTCTTGGGGTGCTTGCATCGGCCACAGCTGCGGGAGCGTTTGAGTTGGTCATCTTTCAATATATCCTGAATCGAAAAAGTAAAGAACGCGGGTTTCTGAGTGTTAGGTGGGTACTCCTACTCCCCGAAAAGAAATGTTGATTAGCGGCAGAGTGTGCAAGGCATTGTGGTCTGAGGAAGACCGCGGTGGGCACCATTGTAACTGTCGTTTTTGGTTCAGACAATTGTTATTTGCAATTAAGGACCGCAAGGGGTCGCAACCTTGGGGGACTTGTCCTTAGGTGAGGAACCTAGGTGCCTACGTACTTTGGGAAGGGATCAAAGTCCACGTAGTTCATCGTGGTGACGTCTATAGGGGTCGTTAGGCTAGACGGTTACCTGTATCGGGCCGTGTGCAGCTAAGACGTGCTTAAGGTACTCCGGGCGGGCGAACCGCTCTTGGGAGGTTGCCTTAGAGTGAGAGAGCTTGAGTCTCTGAGAGCTGTTGGGAGCTCTGTTGGTGGAGAACTCCGGGACGGAGGTGCGTCTGCCGGTGGCTGGACCTGATGGTATGCTGGGCAGAGCTTGGTATGCATGATGAGTATTGGGCAAGAGGACGTCTAAGGGTGCTTAAAATGCTTGCCTGAACGGTTATGAGTGATGTTCTTCTGATGATCAGATTCCCTCCTTTAAGTCCCCTGGGTGAGGGTCTTTTTATACTAAGTGTGGGGAGGACGTGCTCGACCCACGTTCTTGATAGTCGTGGGTCCTCCCACGACTCCCAGGGGGTTTCCCATGTCTTTTGGACAGGAGCCCTTGAGGGGAGACGTGGACAACAACCACGTAAGAGATAGGTGAGTGGTGCCACGTGTCGCTAGCGTACGCTATCACTAGGCTTCTGGAAGCTCAATGCCACGTGTCCCTAGGCAGAATATTCTATAGTTACATCCCATAAACCAAATATATAATAAATTAGATACTTTCATCATCTTCAATTAGACTCCTTTAGAACAATTTTTTAAGGGTTTTGCACTTTTGCTAACCTCCCTAATGACACTCTTTAAGATTTTCTTCCAACCAATGAAAATTTTTTAGTTATATTTTACCCCCAATTTGAAGGAACACAAAATGTCATATTTCAGATAGCTAATAAAGATTTTGGAGGCTCTCCTTTTCTATTAAATTTTATCCCTTTAAAAACATTATATACACTGTCTAGTCTATTTGGATATTTCAGTCCATTCAATTTTATCCTTGATTTTCTATCCCAATATTTTCTTAAAAAATCTCTTAAGCTTTTGTTTGGGAATTAAGAGGGGAATAGAAGGGAAGTGATTAGAGGAGAAGGGAGAGGAGGGAAAGGAAAGATTAACCTATCATATGATCAAATCTCATTCCCTTGTTAGAGTGTTGATACGCCCTCCAAAATATTCCAATTTGAGGTATCTTGAATTTGTGAAGGGGAAGGATAACGGAGGATTAAAGTTTGATCTTCCATTATCTTTCCTTCCAATTTTTATCTTCTCAAACAAGGGAAAGATATCTTGAAAGTCTCTCATTCCCTTCCATTCTCCTCCTTAATCCCCAATCAAAATATACCCTAAATATTTTATAATTTTTTGAAAGAAGGAGGGCCAAATATAAAATTACATATACTTATACATGCAATTAGTAGGAGTTTAGGGGGGCCATGGCCACCCCCAGCCCTCCTTCCCTCCGCCTCTGGTCATAAATACTATAGTCTATAGTACTTATATGCTATTTCATAGCATGAACCTCAAAATGACATATATCCTCTATGAATGAAGTTTGCACCATCCGATCCTCAATCCTTAACTAAGCATGCAACCTAATCCTCTAATACATGCAAGCAACTATAATGAGAAATAAATCCCAGTAGGTATAGCAATACAAGTTTAAAACTACTGGCATGTACCACCGTACTTGTACAAAAAATCATTGCATTCTTATTCTTATAAAAATCATGAAAAACCTTTAACTATTGGATGTAACGGTAATACCCGAGGGGTATTTTTAGATTCAGGTCAATTGTGTATAGTAAGACTTAGCATGATCATCATTTGGAGTTGGAATGTAAGGACAAAATAAATAAATAAATGAACAATAGAAATAAATAATAATTTTGTGTATACATATAGATAAATAAAATTAAATAGGAATTGATGGGATAATATGAAATTGATAAAATTGTGAAATTGAAGTTAAGCATTTTGGCTAAAGAAAATAAAAATAATTTTTTTGAGTGAAATAAAATTTTTGGGATATAATTAAGGTTTTAATAGTTTTAGAGTTGAGAATTTAAGGAATTAAAATAAATATGAAAATTAGGTAGAAAAATTATAATTTTGTTTAAAAGTGGTCATATGAATTATTCAAAACTTATAGTTTAAATTTGAGAATTTTTTGAAAATAAAAATCATACTAGGTGGGAAATTTTCATCTGCAAGACACTTAATGACAGATATTTTTAATAGGCTTATGATTAGCCAAAAATTTCAAAATTTTCCTATTCTTTCCTACAAATAAATATAGTTAATAAAATCCAATCAAAATTATATTTCACTATACCCCAAAAGTTGCCAATTGCTCAAACTACCCTTAAATGCTCAAACCCAATTATAAGCAAAGCACCAGGCAGTAGCAAACAGCACGCAGCACACCACTCATTCTTTCTCTTCCTCTTCTTATTCTCTTCTCTTTTTCATTCTTATGTGATAGGCAAAGGGAGAAATTCCAAAATCTCCCACTTCCCACCACTTCCTTTGCTTCCAATCATCATTCCTAAGTTTCTTCAAGCCTCCTCCATCATTGTTGAGCCTCAAGGAGCTTGGGCAACTTCCCCAAACTTCCATTTTCGAATTTCCTTAAGGTAAGCTCCAAAAATCATGCCTCCACCTCTTAAATCATGATTTTCTTGTTGGAATGAGTTGCTAATGGATAGTATATCAACCTAGGACTCTTTTGGAACATAGAAAACACCCCAATAAGGATTTCTTTGGAGGATTTCAACCTAGGGTTCATGTTGGACGAATTTTTGTGAAATTTTTTGGAATTTTTGATTTCTTTGAAATTGTTGATATGTATGAACTCTAAATGATATGTTTATGCATTTTAGATGATTTGGAAGAATGCCCAATGATTGGGATAGTGATTTCTGAATTTTGTAGAAATGAGTAAAATTTCTATATTTGGCAAAAACTCTCCATTGATGGAGCTAGATGGTGTGCAAACTTTTGAATATGATTTTTTAAAGTAAAATTTATTTTGAACTAAAACCAACTCCCAAATGATGACCATAGCTTAGGTAGTGGAATTTAGGCATTGATATGTGTAGAAGTGGAAAATTGGTAAATATGGAGTTTATGGAAATTTTGCTACACACATGTGTAGATAAGTAGTTTAATTTGTGTGGTTCTATTTGTTAAGACTCAAGTACATCCTTGGAGACAAGAGTGCTCAAGGGTTACTAAGTAAAGTGGCCAAGGTGAGGGACCCTCCCATCCTAGCCCCAAGGGTTGTATGATAACCTTGATTTGTGGGCTTGCTTATACGCGAATGTTTGTAAATATTTAATTTTATGCTTGCTAGTAATACTCTGTCATTATGTTGGAGATTGCTGGAATTTTGTACAATGAATTGTTTGTGATTGGTAAAGTGGAAATATGGTGGATCAAGTACATATGGGTGATGATGAAGAATTCTGCACACATATGTACTCCGGACCTTTGAATTATGGCAATAACATGTATGGTACCAAGGGTAAGGGTTTTCCGTCGGGTCAGGTTCGAAAAGTGCCTTCATGTTGGCATTTTATCGGGTAAGGTTCGAAATTGCCTTCATGTATATATACACTTGTGGATACTCTGTTGAGCCGGTCCGGAGTATGCCACCATTACTAGTTGGTTAATCCGTTGAGTTGGTCAGGATTGAACCAAGCGGGCTTCCCGAGACGATGGTCTGAAAGTGCCGATGTAGATGGACACCTCGACGGGTTGGTGCCGGGGTGCGCCACCGAACACAAAATTCCGTGGAGACGGTCCCGGAATGGGTCGTGTGCCTATGCGTATCGATGTAAGATACTGAGCGTATAGGTACTCAACATTAGTGTAAACCCTCAATGTCCTTGGTATGCACTATGACTAGATTTCATTTTCTTCGAACATGCCATGACGATGGCCAGTATCCTCACGTGACGTCAAGACAAAGTTATTTTCATAAAAAGAAGGTCATGACGTCGATTGTTGTCTTGACGTGGCGTTGAGGAAACCTTGTTTTTAAATTACTGGCACCACCCATTCGCCTTGTACGTGGCCAGTACCCACGTCTCCCCTCTTAAGCTCTCGCACCAGAGACATGGGAGGCCTTCAACCGTCGTGGGTCGACCCATGACGAGCAGGAACGTGGGTCGACCACGCCCTCCTTCACACTTAGTATAAGAACCCTCACCCAGGGGACTCAAGGGACAAGATACAACGAACGCAGTAGGTCCGAACACACAAAAGTAAGACAACACTCCAAATACTGTACATCATCTCCTTGACCTTTGAGCCTGGTTCACCACCTTACACGGTCAACTATCAGCACTCACATCTCCATCCTGGGGATCTCCATCAGCAAAGCTTCCAGCAGCTCAGAGAGACCCCTGCTCTCTCCCTACTTAAGGAAACCTCCAATGAGTGGCTTGCCCGTTCGGAGTACCTTACACACGTCCTAGCCGGCCCGCACACGCTTGCCTAACGACTCCTATGGACGTTAACACAGCGAACTATGTGGACTTTGATCCCTATACAAAGGTACGTAGGCACCTAGGTCATCATAAGGACAAGTCCCCCAAAGTTAAGACCCCTTGCAGTCCTAATTTCTAACTTAGGATTGTCTGAACT
Source organism: Senna tora (assembly GCA_014851425.1). Classification (NCBI taxonomy): domain Eukaryota; kingdom Viridiplantae; phylum Streptophyta; class Magnoliopsida; order Fabales; family Fabaceae; genus Senna; species Senna tora. The sequence goes on from CM026265.1 coordinate 15,451,621, forward strand.
AAAAATGATAGTTACAAAAATTATATTATTTATAATCTAATTTTTTTGTATTTATATAAGCAAACATTAAATATAATTATTAATTGATAAATTTTTAAAAATTTTAAAATAATTTGAATAAAAATATCTTGTCACGTGAGCAATCTAGTAATAGTTATACGAAAATCCTACACTGCAATATGCGCGAATACAAATTGGTACTTAATGGTAAATTCCACATCCTTATGCTGTACGTCCGACACTTAACCGCGTGTAGCCCTTTTTTTTCTCTTTTCTCGTATAAATAAATTAAACTCTAGGGTCCCGAGTCTATCTCGCTCTCTCTCTCTTTTCTGGGGTTTTGCTCTCTCTTTTTCTTTTGTTCGATCTTCACACTCTAGGGTTTTCTTGTTATCCTCTGATTAGCAATTTGCTCTCTTTCTGCATCTTTAACAACCGAGTATCGTTCCCATCTCGATTTTGATTATATTGAGATTATCTTAGGGTTGTATTCTTCCAGCCGGCAATATTAGGGTTTAATTTAGGGTTTTCTGATCCGCAAAAGTTGGAGTCTTTTTGGGTGTTTTGATACGAGTGAAGCTGTGAACGATGCCCCCGAGGACGGTGAAGAGAGGGGCTGCAGCGGCTGCGGCGAAGAGGGGAGGCAGAATTACCCGAGGAACGCCCAAGGCTGCACAGAATCAGCAGCATCCTGAGGCTGCGGAAGAGGTTGTGAAGCATGAAGAAAAGCCTGTTGTTGAGGAGGAGGTCAAGGTTGAGGAGAAACCGGTCGTTGAGAAGCAACTGGGTATTGATATGAATCAACTGGCTTCAGAAGCTGAAGTAGAAGCTAATCATGTTACTAATGGATCGGCTACTATGAAAAGTAAGCGCTTTTCTTCTTCATGGGTTCTTTACTTCAAAACTTTGAGGAATTTTATTCAGATCTGTGGAGAGCGAGGCTTTGTGCAATGATAATTCTATTTTGTCTTGACTGAGTTCTGTGGCTCTAATGCGAGGATTTGTTGACGTTAAAAATATGGTTTTCTCTATTTGAAATCAAAATATTCCCTGGTTAAACTAAAATACATTAAAAAGTAGTATGTTATTTTTATATATTTTTATTTGTTTTGGTAGGACAAAATTGGATTGCTTGCATAGTTTGTAGTTGAAATTGGTTGTTAGGCCCCTTTCCTTCTTCATGTAGTGCTTGTGATTATGCTATTCCTTTGTTGTTTAAAAATATAAGAAAACAATTTAGCCAGAGTGCGTACTAATCAACTTAGTGGATAAGGAACCTCTTACCAGAAAGCATTTTTTTTTTTTATTTATACACACACATATATATTAAGATGGACTTGTCCATTTTTTTCCTCTGTTGAACTTGTTGCAACTTGGGATTGGGAGGGCTGTTGCATGGAGATCCGTGTTGGTTTTTAGACCAATTTTTACAATGTTTATGGGACGTATATATTTTAGGTGGTGGTTTTCCTGGTTTAAGTTCTCTTTCACCTCATGTATGTGTAGTGCTGTATTTCATGCTGGAAATAACTTCACTCAGGGATGAAGAGGATTGTTTATGGAATATGGACTACCTTAATTTAATAAATATTTTGATGTTGGAAAAGATAAGTCTGTTTTGACTGGGATAATATGATACATGTATTTTATGGCAGACGATGAAGAGGAGGTTAAGGAGTCAATAGATGAATATGAAAAAGATGAGCGCTTAGATCTGGATGATAATGATCCGGAGTATGAACATGAGGAGTATGGTGGAGTTGATTATGATGAGAAGGAAATTGAACAAGATGAGGTTCAGGAGGTAGGAGATGAATTAGAGGAAGAACCTGAAGGTGAAGAAGAGGTTGAGGAGGAAGTGGAAGATGTTCATGGTGAACTTGAGGGTGAAGAGGATGATGAACATACTGGAGAGGAGCATGAGCATGAGCATGAGCATGCAGAGATGGGTGATGTTGAGGAAGAGGAACACCATGAAGGTTTGAAGGAGAGGAGGAAGCGCAAGGAATTTGAAGTGTTCGTTGGGGGCTTAGATAAAGATGCTACTGAAGATGATCTGAGGAAGGTTTTTAGTGCAGTTGGTGAGGTTACTGAAGTCAGGCTGATGATGAATCCTCAGACTGAAAAGAACAAGGGTTTTGCATTCCTGCGTTTTGCAACTGTGGAACAAGCAAAGAGAGCTGTAACAGAGCTAAAAAATCCAGTGGTAATTTTATATCTACTCGGGTGGACTTAAAATTCTTTGCATTAAATTATGTTTTAAGTTTTGATCACTGGAATTTCAGATTAATGGCAAACAATGTGGTGTTACTCCTAGTCAGGACAGTGATACCCTCTTTTTGGGTAATATATGCAAGACGTGGACAAAGGAAGCTGTAAGTATATATTTGGTCCAGTTACAAATCACCTTTAAGGCCTGAGTTATATTTGTCTGTGATTATAACAGAAGTGTGCTGTGTAAATGAACTGACTGTAAATCAAACTTCTGGTGCCAGTTAAAAGAGAAGTTGAAACATTATGGAGTTGAAAATGTTGAGGATTTGACTTTAGTAGAAGATAGTAACAATGAGGGAATGAACCGTGGATTTGCATTTTTAGAATTTTCATCTCGCTCAGATGCTATGGATGCCTTTAAGCGATTGCAGAAGAGAGATGTTGTGTTTGGAGTTGACAGACCTGCAAAGGTTTCCTTTGCAGATTCATTTATAGACCCGGGTGATGAAATAATGGCACAGGTAATCTTTTGGATCTGGATTCATTGCCTTTTCACCTGGGTTTGTTATAAAGAACAGGCATGTTTCTTGGTCTTGTTGAAGTATTTGGGCTTGCTTCAGACAGACATTTGTGTTGCTTTACTTTATCGTTGATAGCAATTTTCTATTATTTTAGCTGTTTAATTAAGGTTGGGGAGGGTGAGTCAACACATTTTGGCTGGTGAGGACAAGCTGTACATTCCTCAAGTGCTTTTTGGTTAAGGTGTTTCCTTCCAATTGCTGATCAAGTTTATTAAAGTTGCAGGTTAAAACTGTGTTCATTGATGGCTTGCCTCCTTCATGGGACGAGGATCGTGTACGGGTTCTTCTCAAGAGATATGGTGAAATTGAGAAGATTGAGCTTGCCAGAAACATGCCTTCTGCCAAGAGGAAGGACTTTGGATTTGTTACATTTGATACCCATGATGCTGCTGTGACGTGTGCTAAAAGCATTAACAATGCTGAGTTAGGTGAAGGAGACAGCAAGGTCTGTATTGGCTTTTAAAATAACTATACTTGTGCAACTTTCAAATATGGTTTTCTCTAATGCTTCCGTCATAGCTATTAGATGGGCACTGTGGTGCTGCACCTCATCTATGGTGTCACAGAATCTGTATAGCACCGTTGTGCGCATCAAATGTGCTTCTGGTGGTTATGCACTGCCATGTGAAAGGGATAATAACGGCCCTTTTATAGAAATCCCTCACCCTCATTCTGAAGCTGTCAAAGGCTCCTGGATCAAGTTAGCAGCTCCTATCTGTCTTTCAGACATCATTTTCTTGCCCCCAACCTCCAGTGTTTTTCCATTTGTTTCTCCCTCTGTCTTTGTTTGTCTCTATTCCTTCTCTGATCTATTCTCTTCTTATTTTCTGTTCCTTTTCTCTTTTAGGGTGTGTTTGGGTAAGGTAAAGTTTGGAGGGAAGTAATGTTTCAAAGTATTTTAATTACCTTGTAAACAAATTAGGTGTTTGGATTAACATTACTAAGATATTTAAAATACCTAGTATTTTAAATTACTCAAATTCTTCAATATTTGAAAATCCACTTCTAGACATGGAATTTGTAAAATTCTCCCTTCCTGGCCTTTGCAACAACTGACGCTGCACTACATATTCTATGTCTACTGTTGTTGCACTACACAGTCTATATACATTAATTCAAATAAAAAATTAGAAGAAAATTAGAAGCAAAAAATATAAAAAAACATTAATTCAAATAAAAAAGTTTATAGTAATTAATATTTAAGAATTAAAATCAAAATTTTATAAATTAGCTAATTACGGAATTTTAAATTATTTGCTGTATCTAAACAAGATATTTCATGTTAGGAATTTTGAATTCAAGTAATTCAAATACCAGTCAAATTTCATAGTATTTAAAATACTCCTATCCAAACACACTCTTAGGGTTTCTGTGCAATATTACTATGTATTTTTTTTCCTATCTTTTTGTATTTCTCTTGTTTCTCTGTACTTTTCTTTAAGAATATTTCTTCCCTGTAGTGCTGTGCACCATTAACAACTATGGTTCCATGTACTTGCAGGCAAAAGTTAGGGCCAGATTATCGAGGCCACTTCAGAGAGGCCATGGAAAACATGTTGGTCGTGGGGACTTTCGTTCTGGTCGAGGTCCTGGAAGAGTTGCAAGGCCTTCATGGAGTCGACCTTCACCTCGTAGTTTTCCTCCCCGTGGGATAAGAAGCATTGGAAGTCGTGTACCACCAGTGAGGCCTGTTAGTGTGAGAGAAAGACGTCCAATAATGTCCGTGCCAGTAAGAGCCAGGCCGGTGGCCCCTCCAGCCAGATCCTATGATAGGAGACCAGCTGGTATGGATAACATAAATTTATATAATAGTCTTATTGTTTATTCTACCTTAATAAATAATATATTATAATATTTTTTGTAGTTCCTGCATATCCAAAAAGTAGCATGAAAAGAGATTATGGTCGACGTGAGGATCTACCACCACCAAGAAGCAGAGTAGCTGCAGATTATGGTTCTAGGGTGGCCTCTGAGAGACGCCCTTCCTATAGAGATTATCCAGCTCGTGGCCCTACCTACTCTGAACTTCCTAGAAGTACAACACGAGCTGCACCGAGGAGGGGTTATGTGGATGATGGCTATAGCCAAAGATTTGAGAGGCCTCCTCCTCCTCCACCTCCCCATCCAAGTTACCGTGAAAATCGCCCACGTGATTATGACACTATCTCTGGCTCGAAACGTCAATATGCTGCCATAGTAAGTGTCAGTTATCTTTTTGTGTAAGGGAATGTTTCAACTTAGTTTCATAAACTAGATTTAGTTAATGAAATTTTCTTACACATTTTTTATTTTTTCAGGATGATGTTCCTCCACGATATGCAGACACTGGTGCTCGCCAATCAAGAGCTCGATTGGACTATGACTATGGAGGTAGTGCTTCACAGTATGGGGATGCTTATGGTGATAGGTTGGTGTCCTTTGACTTTTACAATTCTTGCATTACTGCCCCCAACTTTTCTGGTTAGTGGTTACTGGTTAACATGCTTTGCATTTTGATTGGTAGACTTGGGAGATCTAGTGTCGGATATGGTGGCAGCAGGAGTTCTCTGTCCAGTCATGACTCACATGGGATGTATAGCAGTCGCCAGGGCATGAGTTACAGTGGAGGTGGGATTTTTTCAAATAATGTTTTCATTGTCAACATCAGAATTGTCTTTAATCTGGTAACATCCAAATTCTTGTTTGGTCCTTACATCTTTATCTTGTGTGGCATCTCAGGTTCTTTTGGCGGTAGTGATGTTGGTGGTATGTACTCATCAAGTAGTTATGGTGGTGAATACATGTCTCGTGGAAATGATGTATGTTTCTTTCCTGTTTTCACTGATGGTGTTGCTCATGGGTGTGTATTAATATTAATTACATTCCTACTTTTGTGCTTCCGGTGTAGGTTGGTGGCAGCTCATATTCATCAATGTATTCAGGCAGAGGTGTTGGTGGTAGTGGCAGTTACATGGGTGGTAGTGGATCTGGGTCTTATTATTAAGGTTAGTCCATAGCTAACACTTTATCATTGCATTAAAGTACTTGAAGTGCCAGATATTAGTTGATCTATTTTAATTAGAAATTTCAGTGTCCTCAACATGGCATCTCTATATATTTTTCCCAAGGGATAGACTGGGTAAGGTTGCACAATATGGTCACAAGTGAATTTGTCTGTGAACAGATATGATATAATAAAGTGGCTGCTGTAGGGTGTTGACTTTTGAAGCATATGCACAATATGATGCCTACATTATGAAGACAAGGAACATGGCTAAATAATAGCCTCTTTTGGGAATATGTCAAAGACCAAGGGTTATGTAAGTTCGAGCTATCTTGGTTCTCTGGAGGGATGCATTGTCAGTCAGTTCTTGAAATTGTGATGTAAGGACTCAAGTTATTTAGAGATGAAAAGAATAGTTCTCAGTATGTGTATGTATAACTTAATCCTCGTTTTCTCTATATAAGAATTCCCTATGGGTGGATAATTTAGAAGACTACTACTGCATCTTCTATTCATTTGGACAGAGACTAGAGCCTAAGATACTACATTTATGGTATAAGGACTATGGATATTTTATTTCTATCCAAACCCTTCAAAAAAGTTGGTTTACAGTTGACATTGCAAAGAGCTGTTTAGTTATTTTGGATTGCTTATTGCTTCCAATGTCATGATCTTGAACAGAAGTGAACTAACAAGCTATTTGTTCAGCTGCCACTGATAGTCATAAGAGCGCTATTTGTGCAATGAATGAAGTCAAAGACTATTTCTTTGGAACCTACTCAATTGATGCATCATAAAAAGTGTGATGCACTGGTAATGTTTGTTGTTGGAATGATTTATATCTTTCTAGGATTTTTACTGAGGGAGAGTACAAGATGATGCTAAAAGAAGCATTCATATGTCTCTCAAGTATTCACTTAGTCCCCCTTCATTTTCATTTTTAGCAATGAATTATTCCTTTGTACATGGTTGCTCGCTACTTACATAACCATCAAAAGAGCATTTGTCTTGTGCTGTATTATTGGAAAATGGAACATCAGAATGGTTGAAAGTAAGCATAAAAGGATTGCATTTCATCCGAATCACTTGCTACTGTTTGTGTTTTGACAATGCTGAAGTTGGGACCCTATGGGTTATGACCTAATAGATTTTCTAGAATCATTGCCCCGAATCTAGAACGTGAAATGAACTAGACTTCTTTGAGTTTGGTCAGTTTGGTGAAGTGTGTGTATGAGGAATTGGTCTCTATATATTCTCATATTCAGGTGGGTAGTTTAGTTGTTGTGAAGTAGTGTGGATACTTCATTCCAAATGATGTTTCTGGTCTTAAAGGCACTGGAAAATAGTCAGAGGAATGAGAATCAAAATACTCATCTGGGTTTTTCAGTGTGTATATATTGCTTTTAGACTTCTAGAAGTAGATCTCGGTTAGGATGCAAATCAACACTATACAGGGTTGTTAGCTTTTCTAGATCCTTAATACTTGAGTAGTAGGTTAGGATGTCCACTGTGTTTGCCAGTAATTCTTAGGTTTTTATGGGAATAGAAGTATCTGCAGTTCTGCACTAACTCAGATGTTTATTTGTTATAGTTTCTTGTCTTCCCTTTTGTTTGCTGCACTGCAGGGTGCTCTCGTGAAGTTCATTTTGCTTTGTAAAGCCAGTTTTTGCATGATTTTTTGTTCTAATTCTTGCACATAATTTTAGGCATTATGATATCTGTTTTTGTGGATGTTCTGTAGATGGTTTGTGATATTTGTTATGTAGATAGTGTATACGAGTGATTGTAAATACTGGTGAAGTGTCTTGTCTTGACCATTTTATACGAAAAAAGATGTCTTGCCCACACTATATGGTCTAAACAAAGACCACTATTTACTTGACCTACATTTTGGTTGTAATTCTTCTCTGAATGTAATTTCAATTATTGAAACAACTGAACTGTTTCTTACACACAATTCCAATTTTAAGAGAAAGATATAAACAATTGGGGGAATGACACAGTCTGTCTTTCTCTATATGGTCACGTTCTATTAATGGCCTTATGCTTCGTAAATTGGCAAGTCACGATGACCTGTGAACCCTAACGTGTCTCAAACTCAATCGGATCAATTATTGGCAACCGATATTTGTGGTAGAAATAGAACCAACACTTGAATGAAGAATTAACTATGAAGTATGAACGATATGCCTAATTTGTACATTCCGATTAAGTTACTCGATTAGAACATAAACGCTGACTCCACGCGGCACTGGCTAGAACGGAACACTTGATACATTTAAGCTTGGAATAGTAACAAACAAATATTTTGTTTCCATGCGAGAGCTCAAAAGAACTTCCACCATTGAGCAACTCTGAGCATATGAATATGAAGTAAAGAGGAGAATGCTACTCCTACGAATCAATTTGATTATCAACAATAATTAAAAGATTCCACACACTCACATATATATATATATATATATATATACTAGAGGCATCGTATGTTCATATGTGCATGTAATTTATTCTTTTTTTTAAGAATTTTATATAAAATAATAATGATATTTCAAAATTTTAAAATAATATCAAATTATAATATTTGATATTTTTTAATTTTTAAATAACATTGTTATATTTTTAAATGAAGTAATGGGAAGTTATGCACTAAACCACTTTTTTAGTAAATACTCATAATGCATGTATGTTAGAGTAGTTATTTTTTTGGTGTCACACTTTGGTTGTGTGACACTAAAAACTCCAAAGCCATATATATATACTAGCATTCAACACGCACTATCGTGCGTGTTGTCTGCTTTTCCTATGTGTGTAATATACTTTCTTAAATATATGCGTGTGTAAAAAATATACATTTTTATACAAGTTTTGAATAACACGCACATGATTTGTTATATAAAAATGTATGTTTTTTACACGCGCATATATTTAAGAAAGTAGATTATACACATAGAAAAAACAGACAACACGCACGGGAGTGCGTGTTGAATGCTAATATATATATATATATTAGAGGTTTCGCATGCACATACGTGCATGTAATTTATTCTTTTTTTTTAAAGAATTTTATATAAAATAATAATGATATTTCAAAATAATATCAAATTATAATATTTGATATTTTTTAAATTTTTAAATAAAATTGTTATATTTTTAAATGAAGTAATGAGAAGTTATACACTTCTCCACTTTTTTAGTAACTATCCATAACGCATGCATGTTTGAGTAGTTATTTTTTTGGTGTCACACTTTGCTTGTGTGACACCAAAAACTCCAAAGCCATATATATATAGATATAGATATATGTATATAATCAATTAAAAATATTTTCTGCAATTAAAATTTAATAAAAATATTTATTTATATAAATTGATTTACAATGTGTCACAAATTTTTTTTTGATAAAAAGGATACTATTAAACAAACCAAGTTATAATACAGTCCAACCAACCACAAAAACATTAATATTACAACAATATGTACCTAACCTACCAAACCTACATCTACGATAGTACTATATCATAATACCAAGTATTGACCCGACATTGAGACATATCAAGTTACTGAAAATGTTGAAAAGGACCCTGGTATTCTTAAGGATAATGTTAATTATGAAGTACTCATCCTGTGATTGGATCCAGAACAACAAGTTTGCCTCATTACTCACAACTGATAACAGTAAGTAACTTCTCCCAGCCTCCCAACTGAGAAAAATGGCTCCAAAGAAGCCTAGGTTATGCTGTATGAGATTGACAACTGCACAAAACAGGCACCAATCTCGAAGCATCTGCCATCTTAATAGGTGGTTTGATTTTACTAAAAATCGTTGTATGCTGCAGACCACTAACTCTTCTGCCTTTTGAAAGCTTTTCCACCAGCAAGATAAGTTGTTATCCTCAGTGCAGTTCGCTAATATCCATAACCATAAATACTTCCACCTATTAGTTCCATTTGGATCTGTGCCAGAAAATTTGAAATAGCCTGGGCAAATAACAGGGCAAAAAATAGAAACAACAGACAACCACCAAACCAACTCAAAAGTAGACAAATTTCTACTAAACTCCAAACAAGGAAGAAAGTAGTAACTTTGACAGGCGATAACACAAATAAAAAGAAAGGCAGAGGAAAAACAAATCAGCTGCTTAGGTTTGTGAACTGCCACAGAGCAGCCAGAACTGTGACAATTCCAAGCAAACAAACTCATTCCTTCTTGGGAGGCCTTAAAGGGCTAGCCTCCCAAATGCCCCTCTTTCGCTGCAGATTTTGAATTGCCTTCATTTTGAGATCTCTGTTCATTCCTTTGATTCTCTTAAATCCCATCTCCCTACTACTTTCTACCAACAGAAGATCTTCTGGAGCTCTGTTCTTCCGTTTCATGTCACCCGTTTACCCCTCTATTATCTCCACCTTTTGTTTCTTCCTTTTTTATATTGAGAAAATTCACCTTGACGCTTACCACCTACTCCAGTTTTGCTCCCTGCAAGTCTTGGCTTTTCTACCTTTTGTATAATCATCAGGCTTAATCCATTATATAAAACATTACAAGAAAACCAGTAATCCCATAACAAAAGGTTAAAAAACCAGTTGAAAGGGGAGGAGAGGGAGGGGCCATCATAACTTGGGATATATAATAAGGCCTTACCATTAAAGAAGATTGAATTTATTGCCTTCAATTTCCTATGAGTTGTTTCCCAACTGAGCTTACCTTGATTATGGCTACAAACTGTCAAAGCCAATCCATCCCCTTGTCTCATGAAGTCCGTCATGCATAAGTATTTATGCAATGAAGACTGTTCTTGAGATTTGAACTGAGACCATCCTCTGAATGTGTCTCCTAACATATCCACGACTCTTGTGGGAAGATTCAATTGGGTTAGAACCTGATTTCTGCTATGATTGAAATCCAACTCAACCACCACGCCCCCATGTCTTTGTGATCCTTCTTGGTTCTTCAATACATCCTTATCCTGATTAGCAAACATGAAGGACTCATCATGTTCTGACTTCTGGGTAGGTCCTACTCCACACTGATTTTGATGAACAGGCGGCTCCTCTATATCCATTGGGTCTCCTATGCCTTCTGAGTTTCTATGTAGATCATCAACAAGGTCTTCTAAGATGTAATCTATGTTACCTTCAAATCCATAACTAGGAGGAGAAAGAAAGCCATCATCAGATGGGGATCGTTCTTTCCCTGCCAGAAAATCAGTAGACCAATGTTCCTCATCTTCAAGGATAACCGGGTCCATCTCTCCTTCTGTATCATGAGAAGAAATCTCTCCCTTTATTTCCTTTGTCATATTGGCCTTTTTCAATACTCTTTGCTGAACTTGATCCTGTTTAATTGCTGATGACTGCACACCAACCTTTGGTTTCTTTTGATTATAGTATGAATCTCGATTCTGATAGTGAATAGTGAAAGTAGGATCCCCACTATACTTCTCAAACACCCTATATGTGATATTAGAGGGAATATTACCAACTTGAATCAATGTAGAGCCACAATATGTCCATTCCTGGGTTTTCCGCTTTGGGCATTCAAACAATACGTGTTGAGTGTCTAACCAGTAATCATACCCAAACTTGATATAAAAATTGATACGTTGATATTGCAACTCAATAGATGTTTTAAGCACTGACCAATCACGGTCCTTGTCAAGATGTCCTAATCTTCCACACTGCTCACATACCCTGTACGCTCTTTCTGGAGTGCATGTAACCCATACTCTGTCTCCATTACAGAGTGGAATAAAGGTGCCCATTAATATCGGCTTATCCGGGTCCAGCAGAACTTAAACCCTTAAAAATTGAAGATTATCCTCCGCGTCATTGATAGGGTCAAGTTGAACTACTTCCCCTGCCAACTCACCCAGCAAGCAAGCAATACTATTACAGATTAACTCCATAGGAACACCAGTAAATCTGAGCCACACCGCAACCTTTTCAACTTTTAGATTCTCCACTGTGGTGCCTGGCTGCCAATCATACATGACTAGGAGCGAATTTTGAACCGTCCAAGGACCATTCTCCAACATGAACACTTTGTCTTGTACATTCGAAAACTCCAGGATGAAAATTTTTTTGCTTTAACCTTTACCTTACCATGCAAGAACCAGTTTTTATTGATGATGAACTGTAATCTAAAACTTGGCATGTCTTTCTAGTCTATTAATGCTCCAATCACTCTTTTTGACCATAAGCTTGTCTTCTTCTTAACTATGTCCTGGTTGAAATTGATAATTGGACCTTGGCGAGGCAAGAAAAATTTCGAAGACCCATGACCCTCCGAATGAACAGACGATGAAGGTGTAGAAGGGTTCTTTAGAAAATCTAAGTGTGGGTCTACTGGATCCATTACTCCAAGAAGAAAAAGAAAGGAACTGGAACAAGACTAGGACTCTAGGAAGGAGCAGACAAGAAAAAAAAGAGCAGAGAAATTAAACCGAAGCAAAACAACGGATCTAGAACCTACGAAGGAAAAGACCAGACGGAAGCAATCGAGACAAAGAAACCAACACCACGGACCTACAAGCAGAAAAAAGTGAAAACTAAAACAACTACGGACCCACACGCAAAAACGAAAGGACCGCTGAAAACTGAACTATAAGAAAAGGCACCGAAATGAAGAAAACAAAGAAAGGAACAATAAAATTACAAACAGGACCAGTTAAAGTAGATCTAACCAGTAAAGATGAAAACAGAGCACTAAGACTAAATCTTGACTAGGAAAACGACATCTTGCCGAGGAAAAAGCCATAACTGAAGACGAAAAAACATGACTACAAGACACTAAAGAAGACTAAAAAAAAAAGAATCGAAAGCCAGACAAAGAAGCAATCTGAAGAAACTAACCATGTTTTGAAGGTTGTGAAGATTAAAGATTTAGAAAATCAAGCATGAAAACTGCTAGAAGCTTTGTTGGCGTTGGAGAAGAAAGAATGAAACACTGTAGATGTGTCAGATATTTTCTTTCTCTCTCTACCGCTTTCTCTCACTAGGAGGTCCGTGTCAGTCCTACGACACTTTCAACTGTGTGTCACAAATTTTATATTATATAATATTTAGAATATATAATCTTATCTACAATTCAAATCATTATTTTGACAAGTGGCAGTCTATTTTTATCTTAATTTATAAAATCAAAATAAAAAAAATGAAAGTTACAAAGACCAAATCTCTTTTAAAATAATTTAATAAAATATCATCAATAAAGAGATAATGTACATAAAATTGTAAAAGAAAAAAAATCTAACCTATTCTAACATAATCTAATCTAATTTTTTTTATTTGTAATCTAAAAAGCAATAATTATTTACCATGACCTTTAAATCTATATACTATTATAAAAGAAGATGCATGGAGTCTTACCTAGCTGCATCATCTTTTTCACTCCCTAATACTTGTGCATTTGTTGCTGACTAGACTGCCTAATGGTGCTGAAATGGCACTTGACATGTCAATTTTAAAATTTGAAATCAGCATTTAATATTTATTCTAATCCTATGTATTTGAATTCAAAATGAAAATATTACCCTCCTCATAAATACAATTTACTATTATATAAACATTATTCTATTTATGTCCATAACCATCCATTACGTTTGACCATGTAATCTTAAAAAATAAAGCGATTATGATAAGAGAAAATTAATAATAATATGTAGTATATTAATCCTATTTTGCCATCAAGAATTTTCCTTTACTAACAAACTTATTCATTAACCTTATTAAATGATAATAACATCGAATCAATTACAAATCAATTAATTTAGGGAAAAAGACCTTTCCTTCTCCTAACGTTTGGGGGTCCTGTCACTTTCGCTCCTAATGTTTTTTTGCTGCCAATTGTACCCCTAACGTTTTGTGTTCCTCCCAGTGTCAGGCTTTTAGCTAACACCGTCAATTTTTGGACGGTTTTTGATGACGTGGCATCCTATGTGGCCAACAATTCTGACTAGACTTGATTTTTTCACATCAATAATCCATTTTAGGGATATAATGGACCCCAAAAACTCAGTACATCAGTAAATCCAGTACACCAAAATACTCATTACATCATTAAATGGACCTCAAAAACTTAGTACTATTAATTGCTAATGGGAAAAAAATCAAGTCCAATCAGAATTGTTGGCCACATAGGATGCCACGTCATTAAAAATGTCCAAAAATTGAAGGTGTTAGCTAAAAGCCTGACATTGGGAGAAACACAAAAACGTTAGGGATACAATTAACAGTGAAAAAACGTTAGAGGCGAAAGTGATAGGACCCCCAAACGTTGGGGGGTAGAAAATGTACTTTTGCCATTCATTTAATTTGAAATTCGATTTGTACATATCATAATCAATCCACGGAAACAACTCCATGATCCTCTCCTACCATAGTATAAATTAGACCTTTGCATCTAGGTCTTCACAGCTTAATCAAAAACTTTTTTTATCTGTATTTGCTACCTTTTTTCCTACCATCACTTCATGACCTCGAAAAATTACCACATTAGTTCGATCGACTCTTGCGAAGAGAAGGAATGCATCATCAAAGTTCATGTGGTATGTCTGTGGTTGATGCCACCTTTCAAAAATGCTGTGAAAAAGAAAGGCAACGATGGTGGGGAAATACAGATGGCTATGTGACAGAGAGGTAAATAAATATAAGTTTACGTTTTTATATTTGATTTTCTATTTTTATACTCCATGCAGAAAATTTATTGTATACAATATGTAATTTTCCTGTAGAATAATCGTGTAGGTGTACCGTGAAGACGTTAACAAATTGAAAAATGCTTTGACAGAGGGCGGTGTCTATATACTCTCCGGTTTTGGAGTTGGAACCAATGGTGGCGGTTTCCGTGTCACAACCAATCCATACCAACTAAATTTCTAGTTCAGTACAAGAGTTGTTTCCGTCTATAGATGATCCAACAATTCATAGATATGGCTGCGCATGGGTATCTTTTGATTCTATTTTATCTGGATTCGCAAATTTGAGTACTTTAGTTGGTATGGCTGTCAAATCTATAAATTGCTTTGCAATTAATTATTTCATACTCGAAATCTTATCTCCATATTTCTTTTAGACGTCATAGGTCGTCTCTATAATACGAGTGACTTAATGGAGACCTCTACAGGCGCCACTGTAACTAAGCGGGTCACAATAGAGCTTGAAGATCGGGAGTATTTTCAAACCATCTTCCCTGGATTTTTATATATGTTCTCACTCACCTACGTCTTTCTTATTTTTTATTTTCTTTGTTCCAGTCGTGTAAAGGTAGGTGTCGCCTTGTGGGGTCATTATGCTGAGCAAATTGAGCAATGCATGTCTAGATACAGAGATGGCCCTGTTTTTATTGGCATCCAATGGTGTAAGATCAAGGAGCTTAACGGTCAGCATAACCTTACCAATTCAATGCATGCCACCCGTATCATGATAAATGAGGATATTGACGATTTCCGAAACTTTGGAGAGAACTTACCACTAGGACAGATCACTAACCCATTAAATGGAAGTTCAAGTTCTTCATTACGTTCTGCATCACCAAATGATGATCCATTCTCCTCCATGAGTGTAACTTGCATTAGCGATCTCCTGCTCGCTGATACCACCCATTGCATAGCGGGCACGGTTCTTAAGTTAAATATTGCGAGGGGTTGGTTCTACGATTCATGCTATAAGTGCCACAAAAAGCTAGATCGAGACGAGGCAATTTTCTTCTGTCCCAAATGCAAGAAATCATTACCTAATACAGTGGCAAGGTACAGGATTGAATTGGGTACTGCAATCATTATTATCTTTGACAATGATGCAACTATGTTCCTTGGAATTACGGCTGAAGCATTGAGGAAGAAGACATCTGAGGTATGAACTCTTTAAATTACATTTATATTATAGGTAAAAAAAATGGAATCAAATATTGATGTAGGACAAGATAGAATAGAAGAGATTATGGGGGACAAAAGAAAGAAAGGAGGGAGGAAATTGATAGACGAAAGGAGGGAGAAGAGAATAAAAGGGAGAAAGGAGAAATAGAGAGAGGAGTGAGAACAAACTCTAAAAATTATATTCTATTCATCAAGTCTGCTTACAAAAGAGTGAGGGCTGAATATATATAGGCACCCCAAGTCAACAATAATAAACACAACACTCACCCTAATAATTAAGAAAATTACAAGTTCCAAAAATAATAAAACCAGGTTCATGTATTACACGTTCCAAAAATAATAAAACCAGATTCATGTATCAACTTTAAAAGATATCATTTCCTAGGTGCAATTTAATTTTTCATTAAATCTTTTTCCTTCTTAGATAGCAATAATTCTTTTCTTCATTCTAGAATATATTTTTATAATTATTTAATTCTCCCCGACTGAAGAGAACTCTCCTCTGGAGAGTAAAAGTGCTTGTAATACTCTAACAAGTCAAGGTGGGAAAAATTCATCTTCTGTGTTCCATGAAGCTTGTATGTCGGAGTATCCTTTCCAATGAATGAGGTATAGGTAGAAAGAATCAAGAGAGGAGATGTGATTCCGATCATTCAAGATGGCACCTACATGATCATTAAAAAGTAATGGGGGAGGTTGAAAAGTGTCTTTGTAAGGAAACAAATCTTCAATGGTGAAAACTAGGCTAATGGTTAAATCTGATGGTAATTTAAGTGAATGTGCATTAGGCATAATTTTATGGGAAACATGAAATTGACTAAAAGCATTTGTAGGTAACATTTGAAAAGAGTGTTGAGTGTGATGGTGGAAAGGTTCAACAGATTTAGAAATATGAGTGCTCAATGGTAAAGGCATGTGGTCAATAGGATGAGAATGATGCTCAATAATGATTTCCTTATTAGCATCAGAGGGACACTCAAGGGGTTTCACAATGTCATTGTCTATGGCCTCCACAACCAGACTCGTCTGATTTTCTTGAATTAAGGCTTGATCAGCCATTATGATCAGAAGGGCACTCAAGGGGCTCCACAATATCAATGATTGTGCTCTCTTCAAGAACACTAGACTGGTGTTCCAAAATTAAGGCTCGATGTGGGCTCCTAGATTCAGCTTGATTTTTAACGAGATCTTCAACTCTTTCTCTAGCCAATTGACTACTCAAGCGTTTGATGATACCCATCATTTCATCAAAACAACGGTTCATATACGCTGTCTTTTCTTTTTGAGCAACCTCAAGGTTGTCGAAGCTCTTTATGATTTTTTGCTTATAGTCTTCCATGGTAATTTTCAAGGAAAGGTTGGGCGGTGAACGTGGTTGGAAAGTGTTTAGGCTTTGATACCAAATTGATGTAGGACAAGATAGAATAGAAGAGATTATGGGGGAGAAAAGAAAGAAAGGAGGGAGGAAATTGATAGACGAAAGGAGGGAGAAGAGAATAAAAGGGAGAAAGGAGAAATAGAGAGAGGAGTGAGAACAAACTCTAAAAATTATATTCTATTCATCAAGTCTGCTTACAAAAGAGTGAGGGCTGAATATATATAGGCACCCCAAGTCAACAATAATAAACACAACACTCACCCTAATAATTAAGAAAATTACAAGTTCCAAAAATAATAAAACCAGGTTCATATATTACAAGTTCCAAAAATAATAAAACCAGGTTCATGTATCAACTTTAAAAGATATCATTTCCTAGGTGCAATTTAATTCTTTATTAAATCGTTTTCCTTCTTAGATAGCAATAATTCTTTTCTTCATTCTAGAATATATTTTTATAATTATTTAATTCTCCATTAAATATGTTTGTCCAAATGAATGAAGCAGGTTCCCGTAGACACAATGCAAACTATTGTGGAGTTTGATCGTTCTCTTGGTATTACTTTTGTGTTCAAAGTTGGCGTTCAGCTGAACAATTGGAATCCAACGCCTTCATTTACCGTCCAGAAAATGACATCCAATGAGGCAATATTTGAAAGATTTTCCAAACAGATGAATGTAGAGGTAACAATATATGAAATTAGCAAGCTGTATTTATTATAAAATGGAAAATATGGTATAATTTCATAAGGCGATTGTTTGTTCTTCAGGATTTTGATGCTGAAATCAATTTAGGTGGTGTAGCATCAACTTCAACAGTAAGCCATTGACTATACCATTTACATGTAGACTTTTCTAAACTAATGACATTCGATTTTATTTTAACATGGTTATATTGTTTCCACACAGGTTGATCATACTTGTGCTGATGATAACACCACCTCAATAGCTTCAAATGTTGTGTCTGTATTCAAGGAGGTTGATGGGCGTCGTCTCTCATTCTCCGAGGAATTAACTAACCTAGGAGAAGACACTCCAAATAGTTTAAAACGTACTTCATCATCTGTTGAGTCATCAAATCATTCAGACACAGCTAAAGTTGTCGGCACTCCAAATAGCAATGGAGTTCTCAAGAAGGTCAAGCTAGAGAAGAACTAGGTTGTCATCATTGTGATGCTTCTGCTGACAAAATTTTACATGTTACAAGTCCCTTGTGTTTGCTTTTTGACTTGGAATGGTTTTGTTTAAACTATCGTCCAAGGTTTTCAATTGAAAGTTGCAACTTGGTATATCCATATTATTTTGAGAATTAAATGTAATTCGTTTTTGGCTCATCATTATCGTTCGTAATCTACATCTTGCGAAATTTTCATTACTGATTTGATATAGAACTTGCTTTATCCTAGCCACACACATATATATATATATATATTAGCATCCAACACCCACTCCCGTGCGTGTTGTTTGCTTTTCCTATGTGTGTGTATAAAAAAATATTTTTACCCTTACGTACGTACAAATTAATGATTTTCCCTACGTACAAATTCTTTTTAATAGTGTTGTTTGCTTTTCCTATGTGTGTAATCTACTTCCTTAAATATGCACGTACGTAAGGGTAAAAATATATTTTTTTATACGTGCACATATTTAAAGAAGTAGATTACACACATAGAAAAAGCAGACAACACCCAAGGGAGTGCGTGTTGGATGCTAGTATTTATAATATTTGTTGCCCATTGCAAGAAATTCGAGTTTTTTTTAACAATTTGCTTATAATTTTTTTTATAATATAGCTCTCCTAAATAGTTAAAAAAAAAACAATACATACACACTAAAGTTTTGAGTTATAATAAAGAGATCTATATATTATTCTTCTTGATCAAGTGTTAGTGTATTTTTGTAGGTATTTTCTTATCCTTATTTACTGTGCAGCTTCCAATTGTTTTCCTGCCGCTGAAGCTATCATCCTGCCAATTAAAAGTAAAAAAATATTATAATTCTTAAACATTATAAAGTTGATAACTCTGTCCAATTCACGTCATATATTACCTTGTAATTATAAGATTAAGTTCTTGAAACATACATTTGGTGATAAATTGTTCACATTGAAAGAACTGTAAACAAAAAAGATTTAATTAGGTGATTAAACTTCACACGATGAATTGTTAAATTATATAATGAAATTATTTTACTCTATACCTTGAAAATGCATATCTCTTCCTTGGCATGAAGTGCGCACCTATAATATAAAATGCTTTCAACTTACAATAAATAAAATTGACTTCAATAAAAATGGTTTTTTTGGTCTATTACTATACACCTTCGTTGATTCCATTTGATCCAATCCTTATTTCTTACCATGAGGTAATTATATGTTGCATCCCTATAGTTAAATACGAGGATGTTAAATATATATATATAGCATTTATATACATAAATTTACTTCATACCTCTGTAGTTCAAATTCAATTCTGTTCCAAGGACTGGTAGTTTCTTGTCTTCGATATAATCTTCCTAACTATAGTTCAATCGTGTACAGTAATAAAACAACAATATAATAGAATAAATCATTAATTAAATCATTAGAGTGGTTACGTATACTTACATCTGATGTGTCAAAGCCATATCTTCTTATTACCATGTTCCTGCTAGGAGAGAAATCAAATATAATTTAACTTTGCATAAAATTTTTAGAATTATAACTAACAATTTAAATAAATTATACTGTTTTGGGATGCTTGATTATTGTAATAATAAATCAAAATATTTTGTCATACCTCGAAGCCCTTTGTGAAAGAATCTCGTGTTTAACCATTTTCCATAATTGTCTCTTATCAATTTGCAAAGTTATTCCCCATCCAAAGCTATATATATTTGTAAATGGTGGACCTAATAAAAAAAATATTCTTACGTGTTATGTTATGTAGAGTGGAGTTGAAGGAATTCTTATCACTAAATTTTTTAATTATAATATTACCTTATTGTTCCTTGGTGTTGCGTGGGGTATGAATAAATTATCTACCCATGTTTGCTTTGGATTAACATCATAACTATACATCTACAATTTAGTCACAATAAAATAGAATTGTCAATCTTAAGGTTACTTGAACGATCCTAAAAATATATTATTTATTTTTTATTTCATATACCTCATCAACCTTTTGTTGGGATTTGCGAATCTGTTTAATCTCTTGACATATCATCTTGATTTCTTCACATGAATTTTAATTTTCTGTAAATTAGTATAATGAATATAAAGTCAAAAAAATGCGTTCTAATTTTTATACATATAACAAAATAATTAATAATTTGGTCACAACATACATATTTCAAGATCACCACAATGATTACAAATTTAATAACACATCTTTATAAACAACATTGCGTGCGCAAGTTTGATTTTCCCCACGTAGATGTCCTTTCTTGAGCAACACTTTCACTGTTTCCATGGTTGTCCCCTTGACAAAGCCAAATATAATTGTCCGTGACTAAAGACATGATTAGGAAAATAAACACCAACAGATGGTATCATTTGACCTTGAGACTTATTTATTGTGAGTGCAAAACTAAAACGGAAAGAGAATTGTAATATCCCGCTCCAAAGTATACCTTATAAAATAGTTAGACGACTTAATTAAATTAAAATTTAAGATTTATAAATAAAGAAAGCAAATTTAAGAATTTAAGTAGTTAATTTTGAAATAAATAGTTAAAAGGAAATATACCATTTAATAGTAAGAAATTTATCAAAGTCCTGAATTCTTCAGATTAAAAGGAAAATAAGATTTAATAAATCAATTTAATTCGCCAATGTCACGACCCCCTATCGGGCGTCCGTGACCGGCACGGGAAGTAGGGTTTCTCCTATCCCGTAAGCCTCTATTCCCTGATTGACATTCTTAAATATGCATAACTAACCATTTCTAATACAAACAATATATAGTATATATGGACATCCCTATCCGGTGACCTAAGTAGCACGCAATCCACGGCTCGCTCAACGCCGCTTCAGTCTATACATATACACATAATCAATCACACGTACATATAATATACATATTGATCACGTGCTTCAGGGCGGTGATCTATCCTATTCACATGCAAAATTTCCTATATACAGTCAAGTATATATATTCAATCACACGCCTGCATATAATTTACATATTGATCACACGCCTCAATGCGTGTGATCTATCCTATTCGCATGCGGAAGTCGTATTTTCGCACAACCAAGTATTCAGTCACACATATATATATAAATTTACATATTGACCACACGCTCAGTGCGTGTTATCTATCCTATTCACATGTGGAAGTCACATTCATATATATATACACATGATATTCATCGTATCATAACCTATATTCCCAACAACCGGACCAAATCTTTAACCTGTATGAAGCCGACAATTCTAGAGTGTGACAAATACATATATGTATATAGCAACTGTACAAAATAATGCTATACCAAAAGATTCATATACATATACATCCTGACAAAATACATATATCAATACTACCCACGCGAACAATGCGTGCGGCCTATAAGTCTGTCCGCCTCCCTGAGATGAAGTGGAAGCGCTCCCGATGCCTATACCACCTGTGTCTGTAACATTTAACATTGGGGTGAGTCAAACATACTCAGTGAGAGGCTTTCCCATCCCTGGTGTAGTAGCGGGTACCACTACAACTGGGGAAAGACGAGCCAATCACAAACACATACGCATATAACGGGTTTAAATTTCCATATATTAAGTGGTCAGGCAATTAGCATATATCATATTCACAATAAAAAATTTAAAGCATGGTTTCAAATACGTTCAAATTCATCGATACATCATATCACGATTTAACATATAAATCCAAGTGGTCACCCGTATTCAATTAACCGTAATCATAAACTGGCCCGAAGGCATATCTCCGATAGGAGAGAATTTGGCCCGAAGGCAATATCTCACGTGAGTAATATGGGAACCTAGTTGATCATTCTAGGAACCGCTGGCCCCAAGACTTTACTTGGAACATTAGTCTGACCCCAAGACTTCACTTGGAGCATAGTCGGCGACCCATCTGACCTCGGTTTACCCAAGGCAATAGCCACAATGTGGTGTACTCATATACTTTGTATTTCCGTAAGTTTGACTCAAGGTAACAGACTCAATCTACCTGGACCATTCATGATAGACTCGGTTCCCGCGTTGTACCATAAATAACCCCTATGGACCACTACTTATTTATTTTACTTCTTAGGAAATTCTAAATTTCCAAGTGGTTTTCTAATCTGGAATCCCTCGGTTTAAAACAAGGTCACCTATGTTCATCTTCTTTAAGAGCTTACATACACCACCACACTTTTCAGATAATAATCAATAAGGTTGGTTTCTAGTACCACAAGACCCTCAGAAACAAAATTGACTCGATCCTACCCCCGACCATATACAGGTCCCGAGGACCTTCATTCCGTATAAGGCTCCTTGAGCCACCTATTGCTTTCACAGTTCGCATATATACATATATCACGTTATCACATATATTACAATTTAGGAACAACAATAGCATGTTATCTATTATATGATTCCTACAAGTAGGCAAGAAGGCAAACCATATATCCATATCCGCAGTCAACCCTATAGGACAAGGATAGGAAAACCCCTCACCTGGTTGGCCCCTCGTATCGGCTCTCGGTGTGCCCGAAGGTCCACTCACCGTATGGTGCCCTATACACATATATTTGAGAGATTCAGAAACTTGAAAATTCAACCACTATCTTGTACATGTAACGCTAATGCTCAAGTTCTCTCTAATTAATTCCATAGACTAGTTGTTGGCTTGGAATGCCCTCAACTAGTTTTCGGAACACCTAGCATGCTTCTATTCATGTCCAACCCTTGCTTAATCACACTATTCGGAAGCCTTGATTTGGGAATGCAAAGTTACCCAATTTCACCTCTATGTGTCCATGTGAAGTTCCCATTACCCAAGTCTTGAATTTATGGCTCAAGAGAGTCATAAATTCTATTTGTCCAAGACTTCCATTTACTAAAATAACTTTCAACACTTTACCTACACATGAATACACATATCCGGATACACGTAACATTAGAGAATTGTCTCTTTTCCCCCGAACCAGGTTCCGGGTGAGACGGTGCTTACTCGGGTTTTAATCCCTCGTACATTCCAATAATTTTAGCAATTATATAATCACAATTCCACCTATTAATGCACCCCCAATTAGTCCACAACACCCTTAAACATTTTCAATCATACTTTTCCTACTAGTTTTCCAACCCGGATAAATTCCATCAATTTAGTTCCGGTTCCTAAGCTTCCAATTCACTTAATAACATGCAAATACTTCAATTTAGGACCCAGCATACTCAGATTGAATCAAATGGGGACTTTCCAAAAATCCCTAAAATTGATAAAATTGGGGTTTGAGAGTTTCGGGACTTCTCACCTCGATTCAACCGGTTAGAAGGACAATGGAGAAGAGGAGACTCCCAGACACCTTCCCCGGTGAAGAGACGGCGTTTTTCGGCGTGGGAGCTCTCTCCCTTTGCTTTCTCTCTCTAGCCCGTCACTCTCTCTCCTCCAGCCAACAACGACGACGACTACTAGCTCCGGCGGACGGCACGGCGTTGCTCCGGCTCCGGCTCGCACGTCTGGCCGCCTTCCACGCGTGGCTCACCTCCTCCGCATTTTTTTCGTCCGTGCTTCAGCCCTCTCCTTCTCCGTTCTTTCCCGTTTCTTTCTTTCCCCACGATCTGCTTCCTCTTTTCCTTATTCTTTCTTTGATCCCTTTTCTTATATTATATATATATATATATATATATATATATATATATATATATATATAAAATTAATTAATATATACATATCAAAAAGAAAAGAAAATAAATCTGATTTAATAATAAATAACAAGAAATATAGAAATATTAGGATTTAAAAATTTTATATTTACAACATAATAAGTGATAGGCTAGTGTATTTTTTTCATCTCATTTTCCTCTTTTAAAATAATTAATTTAATTTAATTAATGATGCTAGTTAAAATATTCTCGGGTATTACAATCTTCCCCCTTAAGAAATTCGGTCCTTGAATTTCAAACAAAACACTAACCTTAGTCTCGAAATAGATGAGGATACGTCCTGCGCATTTCACCCTCGACCTCCCATGTAGCTTCTTCGGTCGAGTGGTTTCTCCACAGAACTTTAACCAATGGAATCTCCTTCGTCCTGAGTTTCTTCAACTGCCGATCTAAGATTTCCACTGGCTCCTCTTCATACGTCATATTTTCGGTTAGTTGCACGTCTTGCGATTGGATCACGTGCGAGGGATCGGGAAGATACTTCCAAAGCATCGATACATGAAAGACAGGGTGTACCCCCTCCAATTCCGTAGGCAATTCCAACCGATACGCTACATTCCCAACTCGTTCTAAGATTTCAAACGGTCCGATATACCGATGACTCAACTTCCCCTTCTTACCGAACCGCATCACGCCTCTCATCGGTGATATTCTCAAGAACACTTGATCACCAACGGCAAACTCCAGTTCTCTCCTTCGATTGTCTGCATAAGACTTTTGCCTACTCTGAGCCGTCAGCAATATCTCCCTTATACACTTTACCTTCTGTAAGGCATCTTGTAGCAATTCCGGGCCGACTAGGCTAGCTTCTTCGACCTCGAACCACCCAATCGGGGATCTGCATCTACGGCCGTACAGAGCCTCGAAAGGTGCCATTTCAATACTTGCTTGATAACTGTTATTGTACGCAAACTCAGCCAAAGGTAAATACCTTTCCCAACTTCCGCCGAAATCCATAATACACGCCCGAAGCATGTCCTCAAGAATCTGAATGGTTCTTTCTGATTGCCCGTCGGTCTGTGGGTGGAACGCAGTACTCAGATCAATTCTAGTTCCCAACACTTCCTGCAATGACTTCCAAAACCTGGAAGTGAACTGTGGCCCTCTATCAGATATTATGGACACTGGGACATCGTGAAATCTAACGATTTCTGATAGATAAATCTGTGCATATTGACTCACTCCGTAAGTGGTCTTAACTGGCAGAAAGTGTGCGGACTTAGTCATGCGATCCACTATCACCCAAACCAAATCAAATCCCCGTTGTGATCTTGGCTACCCTGTTACAAAATCCATCGTTATCCTCTCCCATTTCCACTCAGGTATTTCTATTTGTTGTAATGTTCCGGCGGGCTTCTGGTGTTCAGCCTTGACTTGCTGGCACACTAAACACCTGGCTACATAGTTTGCGACATCCTTTTTCATGCCATTCCACCAATACAACTGTTTCAGGTCATGATACATTTTATTAGCTCCCGGATGGATTGTATAAGCTATCCGGTGTGCTTCTTCAAGGATTCTTTCTTTCAAGTTATCAACCATAGGGACACACAACCGTCCCTCCAACCGAAGTATCCCAAAATCATCTATAGAGAATCGGACGTCGTCCCCTTTCCCTTTAGTTACAGTATCCCTGATTTGCTTGAGGTCGGTATCTTCATCTTGTCTAGCCTTCACCTCTTCTACCAAAGAGGACTTAGCTTGCAAATGGGCTAAAAGTGAGATAGAACTTCCAATCTCAAATTGATTTCCCGTTTGCTCTAGCTCGTGCAGTTCTCTAATTAACGGTCTCCTTTCTTCACTTATATGAGCAAGACTGCCCATGGATTTTCGACTCAGAGCATCGGCTACCACATTAGCCTTTCCTGGATGGTACAAGATCGTGCAGTCGTAATCTTTCAACAACTCCAACCATCGACGTTGTCTCAAGTTCAAGTCTTTCTGCTCGAAAATGTATTTGAGGCTTTTGTGGTCTGTATAAATTTCACAAGTCTCACCATATAAGTAGTGTCTCCATATCTTCAAAGTGAATACTACAGCCGCCATTTCGAGGTCGTGTGTCGGGTAGTTCTTCTCATGCTTCCTCAGTTGTCGCGATGCATACGCAACCTTGCCATGTTGCATCAAGACACACCCTAACCCTATCCTCGACGCATCACAGTATACCACATACCCTCCTGTGCCTTCAGGTAATGCCAGCACCGGAGCGGTAGTGAAGCTGTCCTTCAGCTTCTGAAAACTCTGCTCACACTTGTCATCCCATACAAACTTCACTCCTTTCTGAGTCAATCTAGTCATAGGTGCAGCAACCTTAGAGAAGTCCTGCACAAATCTTCTATAATATCCCACCAAACCCAAGAAACTACGAATTTCAGTAACAGAGGTAGGCTGGGACCAATTCTTCACTGCCTCTACCTTACTTGGATCAACGTGGATTCCCTCTGATGATACCACGTGACCCAAAAAGGCAACTCTGTCAAGCCAGAATTCACACTTGGAGAACTTGGCATACAATCTCTCTTCTCTCAGCCTCTGTAATGTTAATCTCAAGTGTTCCACATGTTCCTCAGAATTCTTTGAATAAACCAAGATGTCGTCAATGAAGACAATGACAAATCGGTCCAAAAATGGTTTAAAGACCTTGTTCATCATGTCCTTGAACGCTACAGGGGCATTTGTTAATCCGAAAGACATCACCAAGAACTTGTAATGTCCGTATCGGGTCCGGAATGCGGTCTTGGGTATATCCGATTCTCGAATCTTTATTTGGTAATACCTAGATCGCAAATCAATCTTAGAAAACCGCTTCGCACCCTGCAACTGATCAAATAGGTCATCTATCCTCGGCAGTGGATATTGATTGCGAATCGTCACCTTGTTTAACTTTCGGTAATCGATACACAACCGCAAAGATCCGTCCTTCTTCTTTACAAAAAGGACCAGTGCACCCCAAGGAGAGAAACTGAGTCTTTTAAAACCCTTGTCAAGCAACTCTTGCAATTGTGTATGTAGCTCCTTCAGCTCTTTCGGAACCATACGGTAAGGTGGTGTGGAGATAGGCTGGGTGCCAGGTTGCAGCTCAATTTCAAATTCAATCTCACGATCGGGCGGCAACCCCGGCAATTCTTCTGGAAATACATCCAAGAATTCTCGCACTACTGGTACTTGAGTTGGTGAAAGTACTGCTTTCGTGGTATCTTGGACGAATGCCAAGTACCCTTTGCATCCCTTTGCAAGTAACTTGGAAGCCTTCAAAGCCGAGATCAAGCTTGGATACGGTGCAGCTCCATCACCCCGTATCACAAAAGGCTCCTCGTTTGGCATATTGAATCTCAAGCATTTAGCCATGCAGTCCACAACTGCATGGCAAGACGACAACCAATCCATCCCGAGGATCACATCAAGATCAACCATACACAACAACCGAAGGTTTACCACAGTCTCATGACCATCGACCTCCACAATGCAAGACTTGTGCACATACTCTACTTGTACCGATTCTCCCATTGGAGTAGAGACCAGTACTATTTCTTCCATTCTAGATGGACTTTTGTTGAATTTAGAGGCAAATGCATGCGACACATAGGAATGAGTGGAGCCAGAATCAAATAAGACTCGTGCTTCAAGAGAGCAGACAATAAGGGTACCTATCACGACTGCATTTGATGCATGAGCATCCTGCTGAGAAAGTGCAAATACCCGCGCTTGTCCTCCACCTGCCGCCCCTGGCCCTAGGCCACTAGATCCTGCACCACGACCTCTAGCTGCACCTGTACTTACTGGTTGTGGTGGTACGGTTCTTACAGGTGGGGCTGGAATAGGTGTACTTCCCGGCGTCGGATTACTCCTCACACTTGTACCCTCTTTTCTCTTAGGACACTCTCTAGCCATATGGCCCACCTGGCCGCAGTGGTAGCATCCCCCTGTCAGTCTCCGACACACCCCAAAATGATACCTGCCACAAGTCGCACACTGGGGTCTTGTTTTTCTGGCATTTCCAACCCCTTGCACTCTCTGTCCCCCTTGAGAATTATTTCTTGCACCTGTTTCATGAGTGGTAGTTGAGGATTGTCCTCCTACGGACCCTGAATATCCTGCACCTCCACCTGTTGTCTTCCTTTTCTTACTTCCACCTCCTTGGTTGTCATTGCCTGTAATTAACATCACTTTGGGATCAATAGGTGTCCCATACCTCTTCCTGGTTTCAATCATTCTAGCACAGTCTGCTGCTTGAGCTAAAGTCTCAAACTGTCTCCTCTGAGGTAGCAAAGCAGTAAACAATGGTTTCGTGAGTCGGTGTATGAATCCCTTGATCCTCGCCTGTTCATCAGGAACTAACTCAGGTGAGAATTGAGCCAGATGAGTAAAAAGTAATTCATACTCCGTCACGGTCATGTTAGGCGTCATCCACAACTCCTCGAATTGCTGACACTTTGCATCTTTGGTGCCTTCAGGTAGAAACCGACCCAGGAATTCCCTCTGAAAATCTTCCCAGGTCATCAGTGCCACTCTGCGTGAATACCTCGTCTGTACTAACTCTATCCATATTCTAGCCACTCCCCTCAGCTGGAATGAAGCTAATTCCACTAATTCATGGCCTGAGCACCTCAGCATGTGCCCAATTCTGACCACATCTCTGATAAAGTACTGTGGATCCTCTTTCCCACTACTTCCGCAGAAAGTGGGTGGATGAAGCTTCAGAAATTTTGAAATTGGCAGCTCTCTGGGTGCTGCCCGCGGTTCACGAGGCATTTCCTGTGGTTGTTGCCATTCCCTATCCTCTTCCTCAACAACCTCCATCTCTTGATTGCTAGGAACTCTCTCTTGTTCTTCCTCGCCGACCACTAACCGACGTACTTCCCTCTGTATTTGTCTTGTCATCTCTTCTCTTAGTTCCTGAAATCCTGCCGTGAGCATTTCCGCCACGGAAGGTGCACCCGTCTCTACTTGAGGTTGAGGTTCCGGTGACTGTCTCCTCTCTTCCCCTCTCACTTGTGCTCTACCTCGACCTCGAGCATGACCTCTACCTCGGCCTCGGGTACGGCCTTTACCTCGGCCTCGGGTGGGCATTCCCTCCTCCCGAACTGATTCTCGATCAATTTCAGCAGGAGTTCTCCCTCCACCCATAGTCCGTCTCGTGATAGGTGGCATCCCTATACTGCACAAGGACCACACCTAATAAGTACACATATACTAATGACATTTCGTATAAAAGAGAGTAGAAAGAAAGGCTGACACAATTTTCCTGGGTACTTCCACAAGTGCCTTTTTACTTCCACGTTGTGCCCGGGTACACAAAGAGGGGTAAATCGACACCCGGTCATACCTATGGCTTCATACAGTTTAAAGAAAACCAGGCTCTGATACCAAGTTTGTCACGACCCCCTATCGGGCGTCCGTGACCGGCACGGGAAGTAAGATTTCTCCTATCCCGTAAGCCTCTATTCCCTGATTGACATTCTTAAATATGCATAACTACCCATTTCTAATACAAACAATATATAGTATATATGGCCATCCCTATCCGGTGACCTAAGTAGCACGCAATCCACGGCTCGCTCAACGCCGCTTCAGTCTATACATATACACATAATCAATCACACGTACATATAATATACATATTGATCACGCGCTTCAGGGCGGGTGATCTATCCTATTCACATGCAAAATTTCCTGTATATAGTCAAGTATATATATTCAATCACACGCCTGCATATAATTTACATATTGATCACACGCCTCAATGCATGTGATCTATCCTATTCGCATGCGGAAGCCATATTTTCACACAACCAAGTATTCAGTCACACATATATATATAAATTTACATATTGACTACACGCTCAGTGCGTGTGATCTATCCTATTCACATGCGGAAGTCACATTCATATATATATACACATGATATTCATCATATCATAACCTATATTCCCAACAACCGGACCAAATCTTTAACTTGTATGAAGCCGACAATTCTAGAGTGTGACATATACATATATGTATATAGGAACTGTACAAAACAATGCTATACCAAAAGAATCATATACATATACATCCTGACAAAATACATATATCAATACTACCCACGCAAACAATGCCTGCGGTCTCTAAGTCTGTCCGCCTCCCTGAGATGAAGTGGAAGCGCTCCTGATGCCTATACCACCTGTGTCTGTAACATTTAACATTGGGGTGAGTCAAACGGACTCAGTGAGAGGCTTTCCCATCCCTGGTGTAGTAGTGGGTACCACTACAACTGGGGAAAGAGGAGCCAATCACAAACACATACGCATATAACGGGTTTAAATTTCCATATATTAAGTGGTCAGGCAATTAGCATATATCATATTTACAATAAAGAATTTAAAGCATGGTTTCACATACGTTCAAATTCATCGATACATCATATCATGATTTAACATATAATTCCAAGTGGTCACCCGTATTCAATTAACCGTAATCATAAACTAGCTCGAAGGCATATCTCCGTTAGGAGAAAATCTGGCCCGAAGACAATATCTCACGTGAGCAATATGGGAACCTAGTTGATTATTCTAGGAACCCCTGGACCCAAGACTTTACTTGGAACATTAGTCTGACCCCAAGACTTCACTTGGAGCATAGCCGGCGACCCATCTGACCTCGGTTTAGCCAAGGCAATAGCCATAATGTGGTGTATTCATATACTTTGTATTTCCGTAAGTTTGACTCAAGGTAACAGACTCAATATACCCGGACCATTCATGATAGACTCGGTTTCTCGCGTTGTACCATAAATAACCCCTATGGACCACTACTTATTTATTTTACTTCTTCTTAGGAAATTCTAAATTTCCAAGTGGTTTTCTAATCCGGAATTCCTCGGTTTAAAACAAGGTCACCTATGTTCATTTTCTTTAAGAGCTTACATACACCACCACACTTTTCAGATAATAATCAATAAGGTTGGTTTCTAGTACCACAAGACCCTCACAAACAAAATTGACTCGATCCTACCCCCGCCCTTATACAAGTCCCGAGGACCTTCATTTCGTATAAGGCTCCTTGAGCCACCTATTGCTTTCACAGTTCGCATATACACATATATCACTTTATCACATATATTACAATATAGGAACAACAATAGCATGTTATCTATTATATGATTCCTACAAGTAGGCAACAAGGCAAACCATATATCCATATCCGCAGTCAACCCTATAGGACAAGGATAGGAAAGCCCCTCACCTGGTTGGCCCCTCGTATCGGCTCTCGGTGTGCCCGAAGGTCCACTCACCGTATGGTGCCCTATACACATATATTTGAGAGATTCAGAAACTTGAAAATTCAACCACTATCGTGTACATGTAACGCTAATGCTCAAGTTCTCTCTAATTAATTCCATAGAATAGTTGTTGGTTTGGAATGCCCTCAACTAGTTTTCGGAACTCCTAGCATGCTTCTATTCATGTCCAACCCTTGCTTAATCACACTATTCGGAAGCCTTGATTTTGGAATGCAAAGTTACCCAATTTCACCTCTATGTGCCCATGTGAAGTTCCCATTACCTAAGTCTTGCATTTATGGCTCAAGAGAGGCATAAATTCTATTTGTCCAAGACTTCCATTTACTAAAATAACTTTCAACACTTTACCTACACATGAATACACATATCCGAATACACGTAACATTAGAGAATTGTCTCTTTTTCCCCGAACCGGGTTTCGGGTGAGACGGTGCTTACTCGGGTTTTAATCCCTCGTACATTCCAATAATTTTAGCAATTATATAATCACAATTCCACCTATTAATGCACCTCCAATCAGTCTACAACACCCTTAAACATTTCCAATCATACTTTTCCTACTAGTTTTCCAATTCGGATAAATTCCATCAATTTAGTTCCGGTTCCTAAGCTTCCAATTCACTTAATAACATGCAAATACTTCAATTTAGGACCCAGCATACTCAGATTGAATCAAATGGGGTCTTTCCAAAAATCCCTAAAATTGATAAAATTGGGGTTTGAGAGTTTCGGGACTTCTCACCTCGATTCAACCGGTTAGAAGGACGGTATGGAGTCGAGGAGACTCCCAGCCACCTTCCCCGTGAAGAGACGGCATTTTCCAGCGTGGGAGCTCTCTCCTTTTGCTTTCTCTCTCTAGCCCGTCACTCTCTCTCCTCCATCCAACAACGACGACGACTACTAGCTCTGGCGGACGGCACAGCGTTGCTCTGGCTCGCACGTCCGGCCGCCTTCCACGTGTGGCTCACCTCCTCCGCGTTTTTTCCGTCCGTGCTTCAGCCCTCTCCTTCTCCGTTCTTTCCCGTTTCTTTCTTTCCCCACGATCTGCTTCCTCTTTTCCTTATTCTTTCTTTTATCCTTTTCTTATATATATATATATATATATAATTAATATATACATATCAAAAAGAAAATAAAATAAATCTGATTTAATAATAAATAACAAGAAATATAGAAATATTAGGATATAAAAATTTTATATTTACAACATAATAAGTGATAGGCTAGTGTATTTTTTTCATCTCATTTTCCTCTTTTAAAATAATTAATTTAATTTAATTAATGATGCTAGTTAAAATATTCTCGGGTATTATAGCCAAAATGAAATTTAATTACGGACTAGTGTAAATTATATAAAAGAAAATTTAAAATAAATAAAGTACTTATACAAATAGACTTGGGACCAAATAATAAAATAAACTTGACAATGGAGTTAAAAGCTAAAATTCCATTACCATAGTGGGATATAACACTAAAATTCACCAACACCTTACTAGCTTACGTGTGAGACATTAAGGGAATCACCTTCTATTGTGGCTGGATATAGAGAAAGCATCTCACTCTTCCTTACTTAAGAATAAGCCACACAATTTTTATTTCTTTCCCTATTAGATTAAGTTAGCCACCTCTCTAACCCTAAAAGAATATATTCATTCTTCCTTTTTCTTTCTATCGTTACAAGAGAGATTGAGAAAGAGAGAAGGGAACCGAGAGAGAGAAGGATTCGATTGAGAGAGAGATAGAGATGAATGAGAAGAAAACCATCGGGAGGAAGGGGGAACATCATTGATAGCTGCAACGTGAGTGACCAACGGTGGGTTTCTATCATTTCAGTGATGTGTTGTTGCTCTTGTATGAGTAAGAATGAAAAGAGGAAAACCGAGGAAAGGGAGTGAGATGGGGGAACGAGAGATGGAGGAAGCTGAAGTTAGAGAGAGAATTGGGAAGAATCAAAACTGCGTTTGGAGCTGAGTAGAAGGAAGAAGAGACCGAGAAGCAAGAACATCATCTTGCTGAGTTCGACCTAGGAAAACTGTGAGCTAGCAGTGGAAAATCATCCTTCTTCCTCGAATTTCTGACCAAGGAAGAGCAAGGTAATGTAGCCAACCCTTCCCTAGGTTTAGAAATTTCACACCAGCTCTAAAAGCATCCACTTTTGTGGTTTAAGTCTTGAGAGAAGTTTAAAAAACATTGTTGATGTTTTTCTCAGATTTCGATATGAACATGTTTTCTTTAATTTCGTTTTCTGAATTCGTTTCTTTGTGGATTCATATGATTCCAAAGCTGGGTGAAACCTAACATCCCAAGCTTCTTAGATTGTCCATTACATGCGTGCTCGAACGGTTAGATTTTCTATAAAAGAGCTTGAAATGTGGCTGTTCTGCACTTACCTCTGTTTCTGGGGTATTTGAATTCTTTACTATTTTACTCTCTTAATTGTTTTCTGCATAAGCTGAATTTTTTTTAAGCGTTAGAGGACATACAAAGATGCTTTCAGAAACTTAGAACTCCTTTAATTGGTGAAGTTTATCATGTCTAAACCTTGCTGGTATACATATGAAAGTGAACTGGTGTTTGTAAAAGCTTTGTGTGAATTTTCATTCGAATCTTATTTCTCTCTGAATTCTTTTCTTCTAAATGGGTTCTGAGTTAATAATTATGTTGTTAGGATCTCATTAAGACAAATTTAACTAAAGGAGAAGTTGTTGGAAAGATAGAAACTTAATTTGGGAAATTACTTGGGAAAAACTAGAATAGTGAATTTTAGAGAATATTTCCCAATTAGTTGTGAGAAATTGTTTTTTTTTTCAGAATCAGAGAAAAAGTTTTAGCTGCTATAAGATTTGTCAAAAACTAAAGAACTCTTTGGAGGCGAAGACACTCAAGAGTATAATCAAGGAAGTTGCCAAGGTGAGGGACTCTCTCATCTTAGCCTCTAAAGGGTTGATTGGATGACGTAATTGTGTAATCAAAATTGTGAATTTCTTAATGTATATTTGTACTCATGGATGGTTGTTAATGCTTGATATGGACGTGAAATTTGTAGATTGAATGTGAGCTTGTGCATGAATAAGGATTCTTGATAGGATGAGTGAATTAATTTGCAAATTATCTCTTTGATTGATGGGGGCTGTATGGTGATGATTGTGTGTAGGAAATTGTGCACTGTTTGTATTAAGTATTGAGTTAGGGTACTAAGATGGTGTATGGGAAGGACCTTGGGTGAACCATACACCATGTGTGAATGTTGCATGGTTGAGAACATGGGAAGGAGCAAAGGAAGAACCATGTGACCAATCATGAGATAAGATACTAAGGTGGTATATGGGAAGGACCATGGGTGAACCATACACCATATGTGAATGTGGCATGGGGTAGTTCATGGGAAGGAACAAGGTTGAACCATGGCACTCACCTTGTGTTGATGTACAACGACGGGCATGGGAAGGAACCTAGTTGAACCACTTAACCAACCCATTTATTATGAACGCATAAGTGAGCAAGGGAGGAGGGAAGGAACTTAGTTGAACCTCAATCCTTGTTTGCTTGTGGGAAAGAAATTGTGTGAATAGATAATGTTGGTCACATAGTTATTTCCTTTTTAAACCATACGAACCCTTTTCTTTATATAATGCATTCCTCGTCCTTTTGAAAACTAAATAGGGGATTCGTTCTCTTTAATACTTGACAAACCTTGGACTCCAATTTGTAAACTAATTCTTTTCTTTTAAAGCTATATCATTCTTAAAACTTTCTTTCACTAGATGGCGTCCAAGTGATCTTAACTCTATGTGGCCAATATTACCCCCAAATATTTGTGCATCTTGGATTGGTCTCATTTGCGTCTAGATCTATGATTGTTCTTGAAATTGGTGTATGGAGACAACTTGAGTGGTTTCTATCTTAAATGTAATAATGACTCTTGTGAATGGTGTGTTTGTGTAAGAGTGATTGGCACATGGACTTTGGTTAGTGGTTGAGAAATTTTTTGTTCTTATCTAATAAATGACAATGTAACTGTTTATGTGTGACGTTCCTTTCCCCTTCGTGGTGGTACCATTCTACATGGTTTACATTTTTCAGAAACAGATACAGGTTAGGCATACACATCAGCCCTGTGAAGGTGGCAAAAGAAGAATCTACACTTTGTTCATGTGGGTGCTAGCTTTGATAATATTGTGCATTTTGTAAAACTGTTGAATTAGTATTGTGTAATTAAATTAAATTGTATTTTGTGTTGAATTAAATGGAAATCAAAAGATGGGTTTTGGAATTGACAATTTGGCTTACAGGCTCGAGGGCCCTACCCTTAGCCTGTGCCGGTCACGTGCCCTCGGGTTTGGGTCGTGACAAGAATTGTCTTCGAGTCATTTGGAAAGGAAGATGTGCACTCTCAGTTGGCTTCAATGGAATTCGAGGTATAAATACTCGATCCCCTTTCATTTGTCCGGTGAGAATCTCTGCATCTATCAAATTTGGTAAGAAATTCCTACAAATTAATCTTGTTCCATTGCATAAACCCGCTTTTGGGTCTATATTTCGCAACAACATTATTGGCACACCTTTCTTTAATCTTAACACATGTGTAGGCATTCCGCTTGGAGAAATTGAATTCAGAAATTCTTGTTGATATAAGTTGCGTGGATCATCATCCACTGAGTCAAATGAATAAAAGATATGATCATCTCCAGGATATTTAGCAATTATCCTGTCATTAAGCCTATCAACCTCTTCATTTGTTAGGGTTAAGTAGCACGTTCCACCATATAGGATGGGTCATTCATATGCCTAGATAAATCAGGAAAAACATGATCGATAAGATCATTCACAGGATCTTCACCTTCCCATGGAATACCCATATCTGGTGGTATTTTAATCATATCATTTTCGATGACCGGCTCTATTCCATCTCCTACCCTTAACAACCATTCTGGAAAACCTTGGTCATTTCTAGTTCTCATGTTTTCTCTCAAGTGCAAGACCTCAAAATGTCTCCACAAAGGTGAATTCACAATTGAAGCATTGATCATCTGTGCCTTTGAACCATTAGGAATGACTGGAAGGATTTGCCGAAAATCTCCACCTAATATAATAATTTTTCCACCAAATGGACTATTAATACCTGTGATATCTCTAAATGTTCTATCCACAGACTCAAACACATAACGATGTGTCATTGGTGCCTCATCCCATATGATAATTGTCGATCTTCGTATTAGTTCTGCCAGATCTGAATTTTTACTAATTGAACAGGTCGTTGATGCGTCTACTAATAATGGGATCTTAAATCTTGAATGTGCAGTCCTACCTCCTGGTAATATCGTAGCTGCTATACCTGATGAAGCTATTGCTAAAGCAATCATTCCACTTTTCCTTACTGATGAAAGTAATGCACGATAAAGAAAGGTTTTCCCTGTGCCTTCTGGACCATCCACAAAAAATTGCATATCTGTATTAGAAATTGGAATGCTAAGTTCATCTTCTATGCACTTGGGAACATCATTATTACCTTCAGGGTCATCAATTAAAGCTGGTAAGTCATAAGTTACAATATGCTTACCATATTGTGATAATAATGTATCCAGACCTCGTAACAACCTATTTATGGATCTTACATTGTTCACATTACTTGTAGATGGGTAGTCCTCCATCATGAAATGATGAAATTCATTCCACAACTCCATCACACCTGTTGGTTGGCAATACAATAGAACTGTGACAAATAATCTTCGTAGTGCCACTGGCGAACGGAATGTTGAGGCCTCTTGCAAACATTGTCTAATACTGTCATCATTTTCTAATAACCCTCTATGCATTGCAGCATCTTTAAACGTAGAATATCTGATGCCATTATATGTTAACAAATCATCAAAATCTTGTGGTCCTTTCACATGCAACAGAAGAAAACGAAGGTAGAATTTGTCACCCTCAGAAGGGGAGACTGTATATATTCGTCCAATGACCTTCTTATGGCTTCTCCTTTTCTTCCATTCTGGTGGATTTTGGTCCACGTATAATGTTGTGGAAACTCTATGTAGAGATAATTTCGAGCCTCATGATTCACACGATTCATTCTAAAAAATTTTGTCAATTGGGTCCGTGTATTTCTTTCATTACCAAAAATCTCAGAAACACTTTGGTTTTCATTGAATTGGACCCTTTGCATATTGGGCATGTGTATCTGTAATCTTTCATATGTAGGATAAATTCTTGACATTGAAAACTTATAGATTCTCCATAAAGCTTCAAGGGCGCACACCCACCGTGCATCTATATATTGTTTGACCTCATCAATGTTTGATTCTGGACAAACCATCATATTAACGCGATCAGGACCCTTGTGAATGTATTTATATAAATACTTCACACTTTTCATACTGCTACAAATCTCAACATTGATTTGACAATTATACTTCAAAAGTAACAAAGGATTGTAGGGCACCACCCAACTATTGTCAACACATACATTCCTACCACGTCCTAATGGCACATGGCCCATATATTACCTCTGGTATAGAGGATAATAATCATTTCCTTGAATTGTATAAGGTATAAAGGGCTTCGAAAAAATGTTTCTTACATTTGCTTTTCTGCATGCATGGAGACTTTAGATTTATGGTGCCACATGGACCATGAATCATGTGTGTAACTGTCATTTTTGGTTCAGACAATTCTAAGTTAAAAATAAGGACCGTAAGGGGTTGTAACCGTGGGGGACTTGTCCTTAGGTGGAAACCTAGGTGCCTACGTACCCTTGTGAAGGGATCAAAGTCCACGTAGTTCACCGTGTCAACGTCTGTAGGAGCCGTTAGGCAAGGTGATTACTTGTGGATGGCCGTGTGTGGCTAGGACGTGTGTAAGGTACTCCGGGCGGGCGAGCCACTCGTTGGAGGTTGTCTTAGACTAGGAGAGAGCAAGGGTCTCTCGCAGATGTTAGGAGCTTTGCTGATAGAGATCTCCAAGGCAGAGATATACTGGTTGACGGTGGAGCTTGGGATGCAGTAAACCCAGCTCCAAGATTATCGAGGAGATATGTTGTATTTGGAAGGCTAAGTCAAGCTTTTACGTATTCAGAGTCTATCTAACTTCATGTCCCCTGAGTCCTCCGAGTGAGGGTCTTTTTATACCAAGTATAGGGGAGGACGTTGTCGACCCACGATCCTGCTCGACGTGGGTCATCCCACAAACCTTGAAGGCTTCCCACATCTCTTGGAGGGGATCTTAACAAGAGGAACGTGGGTACCGGCCACGTAGGAGGTGAATGGGTGGTGCCACGTGTCACTGGTGCGAGCTCCTACAGCCCTTCTAGAAGCCTATTGTCACGTATCCCTAGGGAGGAATATTCCGTAGTTACATAAGTCCCCCAAGTCTACGGGTTTCGGGCACCCGTGGACTTAACTTTCTTTCAATAAGCTACTTAAGGAAAATTTCCCACTTGTTGTCTTTTGCCAAACGAGCCAATCTGCAGGTTGGTCTGCCCATCTTGAACGGTCATTTGGTTGAAGAGGTTTTGCGTATCTCTTCCTGATTTTCTTTCAAAGAGTAGGGATGCTGAGGATGCCACGCGTCTTGATCTGGGCGGCTGACTATGTGACTTCCTCAGCAAGTTTTTGGGCCATTTCTGCAGGAAGTACGTGTCTTTTCGAGGAGAAGTCATCATTGTATAGAGAGAAATTTCCAAAGGTGCCCTCTAGGGGTGTGTGGAGGAAACCCAAAGGCCAGGGGTATTTTGGTAATTCAGAACGCCTTTCCCTGAACGGGTTTATCTGCAGGCTATGGCTGGAGGGAACTTTATGAGGAGCTGCCTCTTGGAGAAGTGGGCTGTTGTTGCCACCACGTGTCAGGGCCTGACTAGTTTTCATAGCTTCGGGTGACTTGTAGCCATTTCCCTTCATTTAATGCAAGTGCGTTTCTGAGGGTTGCCATCATTAGCCTTGGTTACGGATTTTCTGTAAAGGCCCTTTGGTCTTTTCGGGTGACTCTTGGGTTCCCTGGGGCTTTTCGGTCTTTATTTCTCCGGTTCTCGGCTGATGGATCTGGGTCGTTCCTTCTTTCCACGTGCTCAGTTGGGACAAGCGATTGCAGCTTGTGATGAGTGTACTGGATAATGATATATCCGTTGCGGAGATTTTTCGAATCGTCGCGCCCTTGTGATTCTTATAAATACTCTACATTTGGAAGTTTGTTGCTTTACCTTCCTCGTCTTCAACTTTTCAAGGATTTCTCTGTTTCCCTGTTTTATCAGAGCTTTTCTCCCTTGTTTTCGCACCTTTCTCCTCCATGAGATTTTCATTCTCCTCTATCATTCTTCTCTGTAAAACTTCACCATGGCCAGTGACGACGACAGTCTTTTTACTTTTGACTTTACTAACTTGGTGGATCTACCTCCTCCTCCTCTTAGCCGTACTCGGGACAGTAGTCAGAGAAAGGGGAAGAAGTTTGGGCCGGACCTTTCTCCTGGTCGAGGAAGAGTTGCCGAAGCTTCTGCCGGAATGTTTAGTGGAAGTGGAGAAGATATCTGAATGGATACTCCACCTTCTCCTGATAAGGTCCGTCGGCAAGAGGATCCTAAAGGGAAATGAGGAGGAAAGATGGGAGAGAAGACGGTGGAGGTTCCAAGGGGAGAGATAGGATGGAAGTTGCAGTGGCAGTGGACCCCAAGAATAAAGAAGGGGGGGTTCAAGAAGCCTTCTGGTGCGAGTTCGAGGCTGTTGTCTCATGTTTCTCAGCGAAAATCAGATACGGCGGATGCGAGGGTGGTGGCTTTAGTGGAGGGTACTCTTCCTCCTCTTGTGTCTGTTCGTCAATCACCTATGAAGGTGGTGTTGTCTCTCGCACCGCGACTCCGAATTCTGCTGGAGGTGCTGATGAGTCTGCGAGCAAGAAAGCTCAGTTTGAGCGGGCGCTCGAGGAACTTATGAGTGACCCTTATGCGGGGAAGAGGGCCACTACAGATGAGACCATGGCTGAGGCTCCAATTGGAGGGGCCATAGCTGGTGAAGTAGCTGAAGAAGCCGGGACCCTAGCTGGTGGAGGGAATGTAGTTGTGAGTGAAATGACTGCCATGGAAGATGTTTCTTTGGGATCAGATGTTGACCCTTTTAAGCCCGTCGAGCTTCCGGAGGGAGAACCTCCTTTTGACCTGGTGGCTTTGGGTAGGCGCTTTCCTGTGGACATGGCCGAGAGAGCCGCTAGGGGGATGGACACCAATCCCCTGAACATCGCTATTCGTGCCTTTGGCTGTGTTGCCAAAGCGTTGGCCGACTTCCACCAGGCTGGGACTGTGTGGGAAAAATAAGTGGTAAGCGTTTTCTATCTTGTTCATTTTTTACTTGAGGTTTTTTTTGCTGATATTTTCCGTTTCATACAGCATGACGTCCATCTTCACAGGGACCAACTTCTTGGGTTTCTGGCCTCTAGGGGTTCAGCCCTGGAGGCTACTCAGAAGAGTTTGGAGGACGTGAGCGAGAAGCTATCTGCGAAGGAGTTGGAGTGTGAGGACCAGGGTCGTGAGATAAGGTCCTTGACTCATGAGGTGGCCCGCCTTAAAGCTGAGGGTGCTCAGCCTTTTGAGGTTAAGCTTCTACGATCGATGTTGGAGAAGACTCGCAAGGAGCTTACTATTCGTCGGGAGGACGCGGAGAAGCGCCGACATTAATTGCACTCTCTTCGTGAGTCTTTGAAGAGTGCTTAGGCTCGCGTCAGCGAAAATCTTGCGGGCTGGCTAGAGGCTGAGAGCAAGGTGGTCTACGTTGTTGACAACCAGGGGGAGTTGCTGGCACAAAGTATGTATGGGATGTTGTTGGCGGTTGAGCAACTCGAGCGTCTTCGTGGAGAGAGGTTCCCAGTTGAGTTGGTAGCTTCCCTGCATCCTTTCCTGGAGCTTCTTGATGGTGAGCTTAGAGGCCGGCTGGAGACTGATCCTCCTTTGAACTTAATTTATCTCCGCCAATTGGCTGACCGCCCGCTAGATCATCAAGTACTTTCCATCGTTGGTGGGCGTGTTCCAGAGATTGAAGTTACTTCTCTGCAGTTGGCCGAAGTGGTCTAGAGGAGGCCGTCGGGAGATGTTGGCAACATCGAGCCTGTGGAGGCCGAAGCCAACGTATATCTTGGGGATACCCAAGAATAGGTTTATGTAGGCTTTTAGGTTTTGTTCCTTGTAATAGGCGGATGCCTTCCCCTTTTGTTACATTACTGAGAATTAATGTTAAATTTTGAATTGTCTCTCTTTTTACTTCTAGGAAAAAAGGTGTTGCGTGAGTACAGTCTTTTTGATTTGGTTGTCTTCTTCTTCTGGGTAAAAAAATTCTTGCATGAGTACCGTGTGATCAAGACGGTCGGATATTTTTGCTAGCATATTTTGTGTGAACGTTCGTTTCATGTTTTCGCGCCCGAGAGGCTTTCGAGCTGTAGTTCAGGGGAATCTTAGCTTGGCCTTGGTGGCTCTTAAGCGTTTTCTTCGAGCGGTCGGCCCTATGCCCGTCCTTGTGACTTTTGCGAGTTGACTTTGCGGATATAAGCCATGTCTCTTTTCAAAAGGAAAATTTCGATTAATGGTAAACAAAATGATTACATACGAATAGCCTTACTCAGGCTGAAAGTAATAATTCCTAACTTTGAAAGAAACGGAGACATGTGTATCTTGACCTAGAAGTGCTTCGTGCAAAGTTCGTTTAGAGTTTAGATGGAGGCTTTGTCCGGGCGGGCGGACTCTCTGGGATTTTCTCCTGACTCTTTGCCCTTGGAGGGTTCCTCGCGCGATTCTTTGGGACTAGGGCGAGCGACCTTGATTGTCTTAGTTAAGCTTGCCGCGTAGCAGGCTCGCACCATTTTTTGGTTCGCCATGATTTCTCTGACCTCGTGTGGCGTCGGGAATTTCATAGTAAGCTGTGCGGTGGACACTATACCTTTGAGTTTGTTCAGGGACGGTCGCCCGAGGATGGCGTTGTTCCCCGAAGGTGCTGAGACGATGATGAAATCCACGTCAAGGCTTGCCACCTTTGGTAAAGTGCCCATAGTTGTGCGGGCTGATATGATTCCTTCTGTAGGAAGTTGAGCTCTAGAGAACCTATGAGAGTGCCGGGGAAGGCTTCATGTTGGCCTCGTCTAACCCGAGCTTCTTAAAAGTGTCAAAATAGAGGACGTCCGCTGAGGACCCTTGATCTATCAGGACTCGTTTGACCTCGTAATTGGCAATGACTATGGTCAGCAGCATTGGGTCGTCGTGTATTGGTCCTTCGAGGTTCGTGAGGTCGAACATGGTGGGGTCTCCCTTAGATTCTTCACTTTTCTTTCTATGCTTCGGGGCATAGTCGTGGGTGAGTATGGAGCGTTCTACCCTTTTCTTATTTTGCAGTTGCGAGGTAGTTCCCTTCTGCAATCCGCCTGCAATGACGTTGATAACCCCACGAGTAAGTGCTTGGTCATCGGTATCCCTCGGGTGTTCCGTATTGGTTCTGCTTTCCTCCTTGATGTATCTGCCCAACTATCCTTTGTGGATCAGATCCTCGATCTGATCCTTCAAGTGAATGCAGTCGTTAGTCTCGTGCCCGTAGTCTTTGTGGAATTGGCAATATTTAGATTTATCCACCGGTTTTCCAGTCTTCCGCCTCTTCATTTGTGGGGAGAAACTGAGCATGTCCGAGTGGTAAATTTCCTCAAGGACCTCGACATGTGACTTGTTGAGAGGAGTGTAGCTGGTGAACCGTCCTCTGTGTAACGTCTTCGTTTCTTAATTGATTTTTATTGCGGAATTAGGTTTTTTAACTTAACTCTTAAAATCTCGGTCTAATTTTTTCTTTTCTTTTCCTTTAGGAGTATTAAAAGTTAAGTTCTACCCAAAGGATTGTTTACTCTCGGTTGGTTATTTAAACCTAAGAAACTAGAAGTTAAGTGTTTGTTGCTCTTGCGCTCTCTCAAAATCAATTTCTTAGCATATATACAAATATTCTAATCAGATAAGATGAGACTCTAACCTCCATGCATTACCTAGCATATATATTCTAAGTCTACAGCATACATTCATATATACATATACAAGTTCAGTAGTTAGTGGCACACAGGCCTAAATAGTTAGTCCGGCACGTAGGCCATAGTCCAAAACAAGTGTGACTCATAAGTCACAACCAAAAAGTCAGCTTCTCTGCTAGTTACCCATCAGACATCCCTTCTAGGTCCCAGGGATGAGCACATCCTCCGAGGGGAAGAAGAAGAGAATGTTGACTATCTTCAGTACCTGGAAGTAACCCAAGAGTGGTACTTCCAACAACTCCACCTCTATCTCAAGTAGCAGAAGGTACCTGGGCATCTGAAGACACTAGCGTAATGAGATATATAATCCCAGTAACGTAGATTAGATTACCAGTTTTTAAAACTAATTAGTGGTTCAACTGCATTACGAAGAATACAGAGAAACTTCTTTCACATTTACTAGATTCATACAACAAATAAGAGCAGTTCTTAACTATTTATTCTCAATTACAAGATATTTTCACACATGGGTTCAGAATATATATTCATAATGAAAATGCTTTAACATAGCAAAGTCATACCGTCACATTGAACAAATATATAATACTCGGTTTCCTTTTCAAAAGAATGCTCATTTTACCATCACATCTCTTTGGTCAGTCATGCCAAAGACCAGATCTCTCCAGGACCTGTACAACTGATCTAAACAATTACCTTACCATCAAGAAGCAATCTAATGAAACAGGACAAAAACTGACTTACCAATATAAGTAAAGTCCGCCAATAAGGCACAGACAATTACCTAACATTCCAGGTCGTCCCCCTGTGTGGGCACAAGTTATAACTTTAGGATCACCAGTCCCGGACTGGATTATTTCCTCACTAGTTGCTAGACAGCTATGTCCCAAACGCATTCCTAGCCAGCCTAGTGTGTCCTTTCCATACAGATCATATATATAATATATTTTCATAGGTAATGTTTATTTAATTGCAAATCATTTGCCCCTCCAGGGCATATAAAAAATTTCACAAATTGCCTCTCCAGGGCATATCAGTATTTCACAGTCTGCCTCTCCAGGGCATATCAGTATTTCACAGATGTAGGCTAAAATATCTACCTCTCCTGGGCATATCAGTACTCACAAATGCATGCCAAATCTCAGTTCCAGAATTGGATGCCACACACTTAAATAAGTTGCATCAATCAGGTCAACTTTTGCATTTAGTCAATGTAATACTCTGGAAAATTTCGAGGATTAAAGAATGGTTTATTTAAAATTTTGAGGATTTAAGAATGATTTATTCCGGGGCTAGGAATTAAAACCTTAAAAAGAATATAGAAAAAGTTTGAAAGTTAAGAGA
Source organism: Senna tora (assembly GCA_014851425.1). NCBI lineage: Eukaryota > Viridiplantae > Streptophyta > Magnoliopsida > Fabales > Fabaceae > Senna > Senna tora. The sequence continues at coordinate 15,496,135 of CM026265.1, forward strand.
ATCTGGAGAGGAATTTTTTTTCAAAGGTTGTAATACCAACGAAAATTTTTCAAAGTTTAAAATAAAATAAAAGGGAAGGAAAAATAAGAAGAAAATCATTTTTAGGATTTAATTCAGGACCTAAGAAATTGGAAACCTGAATTAAATACGGAAAGGAATTAAATTAAGAATACAAATTTGTTATTATTTATTTAATTATTAATTAATTTATTTTTAATAATATTTATTTGGTTATTATTTAATTATTAATAATTTTATTTTAATTATATTTATTTATTTATTATAATTATTTATTTATTTCTTATTATTATTTAATAAGAGAAGGGGTGCCGTGGGGTAGGTAATTAAAAGAAAAAGAAAGAGAAGAAAGAAAAGAGAGAAAAAGAAAGGAAAAAGAGAAAAGAGAGAAGCTAGGGGCAGAGAAAGAAAATAGAGGAGAGTGAGAGAGAGAGAGGACGCATGAAGGAGGAAGAAGGGGAAGAGGGGGATTCCGCCGGAAACTCGCCGGGGAAGAGCTAGCCGACGCCGGGAAAAGTCACCGGAGCTCGATTACAACATCTTCCACACCTCCCACCAATCGAATCAAGGTTGGTAACCCCAATTTCATTCGAAACCCTCAGTTTTTCCATTTTTAGGGATTCCTTTGGTTGAGTTGTTTCGATGGTAGATTGAGACCTAGAAAGTGTTCTTGAACACTTAGTTGGTGTAGGAATCGAGATTTTGTTCTCGGATTTGCCCAAATTCGAATTTGGAAGGATTTGGGATTGAAATTATAATTATTTTCGAATTGGGGAAATTGTAATAATTAGGATTGAGCTTGGATTTGAGTAAATAGGCTTGGATTGATATTATTGAAATTTTATATGGTTGAAATATTAGCTGAACAAGACCCGTGAAGAGCTGGCCCAAGGTTACTAAGGTTGAACCTTGACGTTAACGTGTCGAGTCCCTGCTCGGGTTGCCCAAATATGCTTTAAGGGTGATGTTGAAGGCTCCAAACCTTTTCTTTTCAATCTTAAACACCCGAGAATAATTCTAAATATGCTATCAAGCATTAAGAATTATTTTAGGTACCTTCTTGTTTCTCAGGGATGGAAACTTGCGGAACAAATTCAGTCTAACTTCGTGAATTTCAACCTTATCCTTTCACAATTATTAGGAAGCCTTAATTAGTGTGAATTAGAGGTGTATTGAGGTTTAGAAACTAGATTTCTGAGAACTCAAGTAGGAACATAAGTTGAATTAAAATGCTTAGACCTTCCTAAAATTAGGATTCCTTCCAACCAAGCTAGATAAGCTTCCTTAGATGTGAATACAAGTTAGATAGAGGTCTAATACTCAAATCCAAGTATGTTAAACACTCAAGTAGAGTGTTATATGCGAGTAAGTCAAGTGTTCGAGGAAGGATACACATAAATCGGGATAGATAAGTCTGATAAGACCAAGAGCTTGACTCTGTGGCAATCATGGACTACATGTGAGAGTAATGGAGAGATAAATGACAAGTTAAGCTTAGAAATAACCTTAATGAAGTAAATGTTGTTCTCATAGGAACAACGGCACGCAAAAGAGTGCAACAGGAACTCCGAGGAGACTAAAGTTACAAGAGAGGATTGCAAGGAAGGTTGGCCAAGGTGAGGGTTCTTCCATCTCTGCTCTTAGGGTTGTATGCTTATGTGGATTACATGAGTATGTACATTCTCTGCTTGTCTAGTATGTATTAGCTAGAGGTATAGGATGTTAAAAGAATAAAGGAATTAGAAAATAGATTGTGGAAAGTAGCTTAGATAGTAAGACATAGGAGTAGAGAGTAATTGTTTGCTATGATTGGTGTGTGAAAAATCAAACTCATACACTTCGGAGGCATGATGAGTATTTTAATAAATCTTTTCGACGACGGTGGCAAGAGTCCTTGTTCGGAAGGACTAAACTTTTTTTTTGAAAACTCGTCACGACGGTGACTTAAATTATAATCATGCAGAGTTATTGGTGGGTTTCAAATTTGGTTATGCTAGCGATGTGAGACATCGACTAGAACAACGTCAGATGGCACTTGAGACCTCAGTTTTTATAATCACCATGACGATGGTCATTGCCCTATCCTGGCAATAGGGTCAGAAAGATTTTATATTGCTATGACGATAGCTTGAGGCTCAGAGAGTGCATCTGGACGGGTATATGAGTTATATCCTATTGAGGATACTTGTACATATTAATAAGGATAAGAATTGTTGATCCTTTGGGAAAGATACAAAGAATCCTATTAATATGTGAGGCATCAACTAGAACAATGTCAGATGGCACTTGAGACCTCAGTTTTATAATCACCATGACGATGGTCATTACCCTATCCTGGCAATAGGGTTTGAAAGGTTTTATATTGCTATGACGATAGCTTGAGGCTCAAAGAGTGCATCTGGACGGGTATATGAGTTATATCCTGTTGAGGATACTTGTACGTATTAATAAGGAGAGGAATTGTTGATCCTTCGGGAAAGATACAAAGAATCTTATTAATATGTGATACCAAGTTAAGGAGACACGGGAGGAACCTACGGGTGAACCGTGAGCCTGATCTTGCAAAAGAGCAATCATCCCGTTGAGATGGTCTAGGGCGCATCAGTGGCCAGGCTTAGAGACGTCGTGCCGTGCCCGCCATTGTGGCCTGGTTGGGTAATGGACGAGTGGGCTCAAGCTATTGCCTCGCAGTAAAGGGGTCAGGACGTGCCACATGGTGGTTATGCGTCAGCTGTTTGATAGATAGAAGTTGATTGTGTTTGGTTAACAGAATTATCACGAGGTGACCAGTACCCAAGTGAATAGGTTAAGTATGTTTTGCCACTTGGTGGCTAGCAACCCGAGTGCACGGGTTCGAAGTGGGAAAGCCACGTAGTGGCTAGTAGATACCCCAGAGTTGGGAAGATTAAGTAGATGTATGTTTAGCATCTGTGTGTATGTACAAATTATCTGTGTTTGCATATAATTGCTCATTGTGCAGCGTAGTGGTAACGTACAGGATTACGTCATCACACGTTTTATTTGATTCAAACATGCTAAAACGTGAGAAGACCGGTAGGTAAAAGCTGGGACTATATGTTACATGTTCACTTGCTGATTGATGATGTGGAATAAACTGCTGCATGTTTACAGTTATTAAATGCATGTGAGTGTTTGGGTGAAATTTCTGTTGTTGAGTGATCACCAAGAATGTATGCTAACAACAGTAACTAGTTGTTTTTGCATGTGGTTGTGTATGACTCCCAAACCCAGCGCTATGGTACCCACCGTGGGCCGGGAATGGGAGAGTCCTCACTGAGTCACGTGGTTAAGACTCACACCTCATTTTTACTACACAGAGACATGTTAAGTACAGGTGGAAACGAACAAAACTTTCCAAGACCCACAACTTGTTCATGTGGGTGAATAAATTGTAATTGTAATTTAATTTACTTTATCATTGTATCATAAAGTAAAGGGTAGACGTACCCAATTATATTGTATCACTAAATCTAGAACTGTCAGCTTCACACAGCTTAAGGATCAGGATCCGTTAGATTGCGTTGCAGGGAAAACTAGTTTTCAAAATATATATATATATATACATATAACTGTTGCAAGTGAATAGGATTGGCAGCATCTTCGGATGTGTAGCCAGTACACAGGTTATATATTATGTGTGTTTTCCTATATCTATATCCTGAAGTGGCACTGGCCGTGGACTTGCTTGTCTAGGATAGGCCACCATTTCGGTGTAGCCATGGTAGTGTACTGCATGTGAATGTATTTTCAATAATAGATATTCTGTCAATCTGGTGATAAGCCTTACAGGCAGAGGGATATTCCCTGTGTCTGTGCCGGTCACGGTCCTTTAAACGGGGGTCGTGACAGTCAACATAAAATCCAACAATGTCAACCACAAGTCAAACATTACTTGTACAACAAACAACTTCCGTAATTTCTCATACAAGCGTCAAAATACTAGGGAATTTCATCAGGAGCACATTCATAATGCAATTAACAATTTCAAATTGCTACTCAAGTAGGAAAATCATATTTTTGTCCCAACTTGCCCCAATTTTATCAAAATAGTCCCCATTCTCAAATTATTACAAAAGGCAATTTTAACAATTCAATCACATCCAAATACATATATTGGACATCCATCATGTACTGGAGACATTCAGAAAGTTTCCAATAGAAATGGACCAGAAATTGAGTCAAAATATAAAGTTTGGGATTTCTCTAGTTTTTCTATCAAAAAGGTCCCTATTGAGACTCAATTTAATTTCTGGACTTATATAAGCTCAAAAAAAGTCACAGCAAGCTTCATAAGGTTAAATAGGAATTGATCACACATTTCCCACAGTCAGAAACAGTTCAGAGATCACATTTTTGCAGCAAAACCCTATCTTATAGAACTTTTTAAGAAAAAGTCCCTTAAGTATTAAAATATCGTTAGAGACCCTATTGGTCTCCTCCAGCCCTGTAGAAAGTACTCAAACATCACATAGAGTATAAAAGGATAGCTAGCTACTCTTACTCAACTCAGAATGCCCAATTTTTAGCAAGGATGAGAAAACAGTGAGTTTCTTGTAATTTAGTCCCTATCACTACTCATTTTCTTTTCTGGCTTCTGTCAAGCCTGAAAGAGCTCACCCCAACCACTGGTAGGTCATCTATGATTTGTGTAGCAAGTTCCCACAGTCATTTCAGTACAGCATCGGATTTTATGCAGTGAAAATGTCATTTCTTAGCATTCTTTAGGAAAAGGAAGAATTGGGTGCACTAAGATCAATTCAAGTCACTTTTGTATTTGATCATACTCTAAAATCAATCTGATAAGTGTTTAGGGTGTAGAGTGACTGCCCTATCCCATCAAAATCTGAGTTCCCAACTTTTATACATGAAATCCCTAAGTTTAGTGCACTTGGGCTTATAGTTTTGCCCTTTTTCATGAGTGAGTGCATTCTGACTTTTTCTGTGTTTCTATATAGTCTAAGGAGACTGATTTTGGGTTCACTAATCCTCTATAGTGTTCCTATCTCATTGGCAGTTCAAGGATTCAGTTCATGAACAAAAAAATGAACTTTTGCCTATTCTAACCTACTTGACCTCTCAAGGTCTAGAGTACTCAATCTTTTTCAGCTTCTTCTGGTTTTCCAACCCTTCACTATTATCTCAACTACTTTACTGTCTCCTACTTACCCAATTCCAATAATTGACAAGTTCTTCTCAAGTTCAGATTCTCTCTACTTTTCTAAGTTATGTTCATAAATTTTGACATTCCTCTCACCTTCACAGGTCTGAACTCACAGGATACTAAGCCCCTTTCCATCAACCACTCATTTCATACCCTAAACACTGTGTGAGAACACGGAAACCAAGCCTTAGGTTCACTTGACAGCAATTCAATTAAAACAAAAACACCCAAGGTCCCAATTTTTACCATTTGAGCTTTTAACCCATTCTTCAGATTTCGATCTATCAATTCCAGTGCCTCAATGCATCCATAGGTTCCATAATCAACATGTAACAACATGTATATCAAAAGAGAGAATTTCAGCAATTTAACAGCAAGCAAATCCAAGACAGAACATATCAAAGGTCCCTTTATACAATTTTGAAGCTGAGGCTTCTCACTACTGATCCAGCCACCAAATTCGTGAATTATTCCCATTCTTTTATGTCCTCTATTCCATTTACCAGTTAGCTTATTACCCTACACTTATTCAAAACACAGCTCATCAGAAATCATAGAAACAGAAACACAATTTCATTTTTTTGAAAAATAGAGTTTCTGTCATTTACAGTTACTTCTAACAGTAGTACGGCAACCTTGGATGATACATGCATTTAGGGATTGTTAAAGTATGTTCTCTTAGCTTTCTTTTGAAACCTTACTTGCACAATTTGGTTCAGAATCGAGGGAATTATGCTCTATTAAAGAAACACTGCCAAAATAGAGCTCAGAAATGGCAGCAAAGGAAATATGGTCATAAAGCCTTATACCATCACTCTGGATGGATGATTTTGACTCTATGGAGTAAAAGGAAGGGTAACCCTATGTTACCTTGAATTTCTAGAGAAAGAAGAAAGGGTTAGAGCCTCTGAATTCTTGGGTCAAGCTTACTGAAAATGAACTCCTTTGTGTGTGTGTGGGCTTGAGTCTTCTACCTTCCTCCTTGCTTCCTAGCTTCTGCCTTCCTCCTTGGTTACTATTGAATGGTATTTCTTTGTTTTCACATTCCTGTTAATCAACATACTTTACTTTCTTTATTTCTCCTTTAGAAAATAAGACCCTGTTTGGTAACCATGGAACCGTTGAGCAATCTATCTTTTGACCAACATAAAGCGTTCCAAATTAAATTTGGATAAATGGTAGAGGAATGTATTTAGACCTATCAGTTTCCTCAAACCAATGAAACAAATTATGACTATTTATTTAGGTTTAAGTTAGTAATAAAATATAATTGTTATATTGATTTACAGTTTTAAAATTATATCTTATATATAATTGTTCCACTTATGCCAGTTCTTGACAAGTTTGTTTTCCAAATCCGATCAGGTTTTTCAACAAATGGTAATCCTATATATTTAAATTGTAACTATATGAACATAAATTTTTTTTAAAAGAGCAATTTCTTTTAAAAACGAAATTAAATATATATGAAATACCAATACATACTGTTGGACATATTGGGGTCTTTGGGACTAAATATCCGCCCATGGGGGAGTCTGATCAGGTCGAGTGAGGATTCGTTGGAAAGCTCACAGAGAGACGAAGAAAACGAAATGAAAATGACTCTCATCGGAGGTCACACGAGCTTGTACTCGTGGCCCAAAGTGGGCTAGATAATCATGATTTTATAATGATTATTCTATTAAGTACCAGATTGGTTAAATATATGATGGGAGCTCTCTCATCCTCCTATAAATAGGAGTGACTCCACACCTTTCTAGTTGCTTATTTCATGTGTTGGAAAGGGGGTCCCGTTTGGGAAACCCCACTCAGTATAATATTTCCCTTTCTCTCTTGAGTCATCTTTCGCATATCAGTCGTGGACATGTGACTTTACCTCTCGTCGGTAAAGTTCTTCGTTTGGTGCGGCCATTTTCGGAGCTCATCAATTGGAGGCCAGCCCTGGTGGAGTAGAGGCACTAGCAAGATCCATTTTCGGTTTTTCTTTTAGGTTCCTGGGTCGGGTTGGATCATGTGGATCCGGGTCTTTCCCTACATTGGTATCAGAGCCAAGTTATGCTATGGCTCTGTTCTTCAGGGATTGATGAACCGAAAAGGGTTAGTAACATGTTTAGGGTTTGTATGATTTTATCTTATTTAAAACTTAGGAACATGAATAGGTTCCCAGTTTTATTTATGTTTTAATTTTGGTTTAAAACTTGTGATAAATCATACATTGTAGGGTAGGGTCCTATGTTTTTTTAATTTATATTATATTTGTTAATTTTTAATTCATAATTGATTGGTAAACCATACCCTAAAACCTAGAAACATGTTTAGGTCCCCCTTTCATTATTAAAGACCCTAATTTGCATACATGTATATATTATTTAAGCTATGTGTACCCTAGAATTTAGATATATACCCTTGATTACTTTAAACTCGTTTTCACTACGTTTTGGTTATTAAAAGACACTAGAAATCTTTCAATTCTTGTGGGTTCGACCCTACTTACTCTATATACAAATTTGTGTTAAGTGAAAGTAGAAAAATAAATTCTTATATTAATTTGATTGCGCTCGGCACGCATCAAATTTTGGTGCCGTTGCCGGGGATTGGTTCTAATTGATTTTTAACACTTTTTTATTAATAAGAACTTCAATGAAAAAATGTATAAGGCTTAGAAGAAATGGAAGAGTCCAGCTGATGACTATAAATTTAGCGCTTGTTGTGAGGCAACCCAACTATATTTAAAAACTTATAAGATGATGCTTCCTTCGAATTCCAGGTAAGTATTATATTCTTTAAAACCTAAATAATTTTGTTTAAAAGTTCTGCACCTCGATAATTTCATTTTTTTTTAAGTTTTATATTTATTTGATTTTATTTCTCTATTTGAAATCTCATATTTATGAATTATTAAAACCCTATTATTGAGCCATCACTATTTTATGCCACAATATCTCTATTTAATCAATATTTTATGGATATTAATTCTACTGTTGTCTGCTTAAGTATCCTTCCGTCTTAAAATTTCTTGTCCTTGAAGCATTGAGGACAATGCTTGTTTTAAGTGTGGGGGAAAATCACTCAGTGTGAAAATTTTAAGACTTCAGGGTCCTGCTAATCATTTAGTTCCGAAAAATTGGGTAAATTTTAAAATTTTCAAAATAAATTAATATCTTAGGAATTGAACCTAATATGTAGCAGCTAGAAAATTTTTCGAAATTTAACTAATATTCTTTTCTGAAAAGATATTTTTTCGTAAATCAATGAATCCCACTTAGATTTTTAAGCAACTGGACTTAGGGAATTTAAAATTATAGAATTCTTGACCTAGCATGATTTTTAGGGCGTTAAACAAATTTAGAAATTTCTATACACTATGCAAGATATTCTTGTTTGCTTCAGCAGGTTAACGCATGCTTGAGAGAGTTGGAAAGATTGTTGAAAGACCAATCTGTGTGACCTAACCCTATTGGAAGGATTGAGCCCAAACACTGATTTTCATGTTCATATCTTTTGAGTGTATTAACTGCTTAACTTGTATTCTTCTAAAACTTGCAGTTTGTCTTAATCAAGGCTGCACTAGCACATAAGGACCTGGGACGATAGAGGAAGTTCTTTCTGTAACCCTGTGCCCAAACAGTAGTTCAAACAGATTTATCCATAGTTACCATTTTTGAGCCTAAATAAGCGAGCCCATGGGTGAGGGAAAGAACCAAGGTATTGCCAATCATTATAAATTCTGACATCCCTTATGTTTTAGTTAGCAAAGAATCTAGCAAGTCCAAAAGGACTCATAAAAAATATAGTGAGAAGCTTCATGCAAAGAAAAAGAAAAATCAAGAAAAGCATCAAAGCTCAAAGATTCTCGAATTAGTGAAAGAAAAGGTTGAAGGTTGGAATTATTTGTAATCTGAGGCAATACTTGGGAATTTCTAAATTGCCTATTGGACTTGCAATTTCTTTCTTTCTGTGAAACAGGATAAAAATAATTGGCCTCTGTAATACCCCGAAAAAATTTTAAGGATTTAAGAATGATTTATTTAAAATTTCGAGGATTAAAGAATGATTTATTTCGGGGCTAGGAATTAAAACTTTACAAGGAATCTAGGAAAAGTATGAAAGTTAAGGAAAACCGGAAAGGAACCGAGAAATTCTTTGAAGTTTAAAATAAAATAAAAGGTTAAAGAAAGGAGTAAAATATTTTTTTGGAATTAATTCGGGACCTAAGAAATTAGAAACCTAAAATAAATAGGAGTGGTAACTAAGTTAAAATATTATTAGTTATTATTTATGTAATTATTAATTAATTAATTAATTTAATTAATATTACTTTCAGAAAATAAATTTTAGAATTTAATTCAGGACCTAAGAAATTGAAAACTTGAATTAAGTAGGGAAAGGGATTAAATTAAAAATACAAATATGTTATTATTTATTATTAATTATTTTATTTTAAATTATATTTTATTTATTTATTATAATTGCTTTATTATTATTATTATTTAGTAAGAGGGGGATACGTGGGGTTTGGAAAAAGAAAGATACAAAGAAAGGAAAATATAAAGAAAAGAAAAAAAGGGAAGAGGGAGCTACGGGATTGAGAAAGAGAGAAGAAAGAAAGGAAAGGAGAGAGAGGGAGAAGAGAGACAGAGAGGGGGGTGCGTGAAGGAAGAAGAAGGGTGAAGGAGGAGGAATTTCGCCGGAGGAGAGCGGTTCGACGCTGGCCACGACCACCGGAGCTCGACTCCAACCTCTTCCACACCTCTTACCAATCGAATCAAGGTTGGTAAACCCAATTTCATTCTAAACCCTCAATTTCTCCATTTTTAGGGATTTCTTTGATTCACCTTCGATTGAGTTGTTTCGAGGGTAGATTGACACCTAGAAAGTGTTCTTGAACACTTAGTTGGGGTAGGAATCGAGATTATATTCTCGGATTTGCCCAAATTTGAATTTGGAAGGATTTGGGGTTGAAATTATAATTATTTTCAAATTGGGGGAAATTGTGATAATTAGGATTGAGCTTGGATTTGAGTAAATAGGCTTGGATTGATATTATTAAAATTATGTGGTTGAAATATTAGCTAAACAAGACCCATGAAGAGCTGGCCCGAGGTTACTAAGGTTGAACCTTGACGTTAACATGCCGGATCCTTGCTCGGTTTGCCCAAATACACTTTAAGGGTGATGTTGAGGGCTCCAAACCTCTTCTTTTCAATCTTAAACACCCTAGAATAATTCTAAATATGCTATCAAGCATTAAGAATGATTTTAGGTACCTTCTTGTTTCTCAAGGAGTCAAGGAGGGAAACTTGCGGAGCAATGAAGTCCAAATTCTAAAATGGTAATTTTATTCCTTCATAATTATTCGGAAGCCTTAAGTAGGATGAATTAGAGGTGTATTGAGGTTTAGAAACTAGATTTCTTAGAACCCGAGTAAAAATACAAGTTGAAACAAAATGCTTAGACCTTCCTAAAATTAGGATTCCTTTCAATCAAGTTAGATAAGCTTCCTTAGATGTGAATACAAGTTAGATAGAGGTCTAATACTCAAATCCAAGTATGTGAAACACTCAAGTAGAGTGTTATACTCGAGTAAGTCAAGTGTCCAAGCAAGGATACGCATAAGTCGGGATAGAGAAGTCCAATAAGACCAAAAGCTTGACTTTGTGGCAACCATGGACTACATGTGAGAGTAATGGAGAGATAAATAACAAGTTAAGCTAAGCAATAACCTTAATGAAATAAATGTTGTTTTTATAGGAACAACGGTACACAATAGAGTGCAACAGGAACTCCGAGGAGACTAAAGTTACAGGAGAGGATTGCGCTGTAGGTTGGCCAAGGTGAGGGATCTTTCATCTCTGCTTCTAGGGTTGTATGCTTATGTGGATTACATGAGTATGTATATTCTCTGCTTGTCTGATATGTGTTAGCTAGAGGTATAAAATGCTAAAAGAATAAAAGAACTAGAAAATATATTTTGGAAAGTAACTTGGATAGGAAGACATAGGAGTAGAGTGTAATTGGTTGATATGATTGGTGTGTTACAAATCCAACTCGTGCACTCCGAAGGCATGATGAGTATTTTATTAAATGTTTTCCATGACGGTGGCAAGAGTCCTTGTACGGAAGGACTAAGCTTTTAATTTGAAAACTCGTCATGACGGTGACTTAGATTATAATCATGCAAAAGGAGTTATTGGTGGGTTTCGGATTTGATTATGCTTGAAATGTGATACATCGACTAGAACAACGTCAAATGACACTTGAGACCTCAGTTTTATAATCACCATGACGATGGTTATTGCCCTATCCTGGCAATAGGGTCAGAAAGGATTTATATTGCTATGACGATAGCTTGAGGTTCAGGGAGTGCATCTGGACGGGTATATGAGTTATATCCTGTTGAGGACACTTGTCCATATTAACAAGGAGAGGAATTGTTGATCCTTCAGGAAAGATACAAAGAATCCTATTAATATGTGAGACTAAGGTGAGGAGACACGGGAGGAACCTACGGGTGAACCGTGAGCCTAACCTAGAAAAGAGAAATCATCCTTTGGAGTTGGTCCAGGGTGCGTCAGCGGCCATGCTTTGAGACGTCGTGTCGTGCCCGCCATTGTGGCCTGGTTGGGTAAAGGACGAGTGGGCTCAAGCTATTGCCCCACAGTGAGGGGTCAGAACGTCCCACTTGGTGGCTATGGATCAGTTGCTTTATAGATAGAGGTTGATTGTGTTTGATTAACAGAATTGTCACGAGGTGACTAGTACCCAAGTGAATGGGTTAAGTATTGTTTGATTAACAGAATTGTCACAAGGTGACCAGTACCCAAGTGAATGGGTTAAGTATGCTTTGCCACGTGGTGGCTAGGAACCCGAGTGCACGGGTTCGAAGTAGAAAAGCCACGTACTAGCTAGTAGATATACCCTAGAGTGGGGGAGATTAAGTAGATGTATGTTATAGTATCTGTGTGTATATACAAATTGTCTGTGTTTGCATATAATTGCTGATTGTGCAGCGTAGTAGTGACGTACAAGATTACGTCACCACAACGTCTTGGTTGATTCAAACATGTTGAACGTGATAAGGCCGATAAGTAAAAGCCGGCATTATATGTTATATGTTTACTTGTTGAGTGATGATGTGAATTAAACTGCTGCATGCTTGTATCTGTTAAATGCATGTGAGTGGTGGGGTGAGATATCTATTGTTGTGTGGTCGCCAAGAATGTATGCTAATTAACAGTAACGAGTTGTTTTTGCATGTGGTTGTGTATGACTCCCAATCCCAGCGCCATGGTACCCGCGTTGCGCCGGGGATGGGAGAGTTCTCACTGAGTCGCATGGTTAAGACTCACACCTCATTTTTACTACGCAGAGACAGGTTAAGTACAGGTGGAAGAAGTCTCGCTGGAACGAGGGTTGAGCAACACTTTCCAAGACCCACAACTTGTTCATGTGGGTGAATAAATTGTAATTGTAATTTAATTTACTTTATCATTGTATCATAATGTCAAGGGTAGACGTACCCAATTAGATTCTATTACTAAATCTAGAACTGTCAGCTTCACACACCTTAAAGATCAGGATTAGTTATATTGAGATACAGGGGAAACTTGTTTTCAAAATATATATATATACATATATCTGTTGCATGTGAATAGGATAGGCAGCATCTTCGGATGTGTAGCCAGAGTACACAGGTTATATATATTATGTGTGTTTTCCTATATCTATATCCTGAAGCGGCTCTGGCTGTGGATTTGCTTGCCTAGGATAGGCCACCATTTCGGTGCAGCCATGGTATTATAATGCATGTGAATGTATTTTCAATAATATATATTCTATCAATTAGGTGATAAGGCTTACAGGCATAGGGGTATTCCCTGTGTCTGTGCCGGTCACGGTCCTCTAAACGGGGGTCGTGACAACCTCCATCAGCAATGTTAAAAGCCTAAAAGATCTCCTGACTAGGGACTTGTGTGCACATAATATTGGAGATATAGACCTCCTACAAGCTTATGGTAAGAAGCAATTAAGTATGTTATGAGTGAAATTTTACCCCAATACATTAGTAAGGATATGAGTGTGTTGCTATATTGATCCTAAATAATACTGAAGAAATTCTCATGCATGATTAACTTGCCGAAGTGATCTTAGATCAAAATTTACTTGAGTACTTGCATGGTAGACTTTTTTATTTCTAATTGGGAGTACTAACCCTAAAAGTTAGCTTGATCTTGAGTGCTTTAGATTTAGATTTTCTATGTTGAGTGTTGCAAGCTTAATAGGGATCATTGGGAAGATGTATTCCAAGTGCAAGAACCAGAACCAAAGCAAGAACTCGTAGTAGGGACCGGAACGAAATCAATAGGGACCAAATTGAAGAAAAAAATGAAGCAGGGACTAAACTAAAAAGTTGATAAAGAAAGCTTGAGGCTAAAAATGTAATTATCACCAGGGGCCAAACTGCATTTTTTTCCCAGAGCAAAATGTAATTCTGATTGTCGCGGCGAGAAGGCGAGAGACGCAAGGATGATTTCGAATTTCAAATTGTAAATTGGAGAAGACGTGGGTAGTTTAATTGGGATCTGGATCGAACTATTCAAGCTTCAAATTTCGAATCAATTAGGAAATAATATTATTCTATAAAAAATAATATTATCTTTAGATAAATGATATTTTCCTATTTGAATTTAAGTAGGAAAATATATTATTTATCTAGATATATATTATTGTATAATAAAGAGTTGAAGATATTTTTAAATTAGTTTAGATTTAAATTTAAATCTTAAACTAATTAATAGTTATCTCCATCATCTTACTAATTGAATTTGAGGCCTTGGAGCAATACTTTCTCCATCATCTCATAAGGTTGGAGAAAGTATTAAGATTGAGAGGAAAGTAATTCAGATTTCAAAGATAATTCATTCAGAGTTGTTTTTCACGTTATAGGGTTGAGAGAGTGCTAAGGTTTGAGAAAAAACACAATTTGGGTGGCCGTTTGGTGGATCGAAGCAAAGGAAGAGTGGATTCAACTCCATATTTGGATTATTCTTCTTCTCTTTGTTTTGATTTTTCTTATGTCTTCTCATGAATTTGTGTTTGTATCAATGATTACCCTATGCTAGACTCTTTCTATCATAGGGTTATGGTTCCCTAGTACGAATTCTATGTTTATTAGATAACTTTTACTGTTTAATTAATGCAATCAGGGCCCGTTTGTTTTGGCTTTTTTTAGTCAAAATCACTTTAAATTTAAAAATAAGTACTTGGGAGATAAAATGATGTATTTGGTTAGGCTTATTAAAAAAAGTAAAAGTAGTAAGAAAAGCTTTAACTTCACCTTTTTTTGAAGCCCAAATTTCTGGCTTCTATGAAAAGCCTAGGCGGTAGTGATTTTTAAAAAACCGGTAATGTGATAAATGGACCAATATATCCCTTACTTACTCCCTATTCAAACTATACATGTTACGACCCCAAATCGGGAGTACGTGACCGGCACGGGAATAGATTTTTACCTATAAACCCGTAAGCCTTACCCTGTAAACATAATTATAACAACCCTGCTATACAATCAATATATGTATATCATAATAGTGGCCACACCTCACTAGTGGCCTAATTAACCTGCAAACCACGGTTCGCTCAATAACGCTTCAGCTCCACCAAGTGTATAGATATATATCAACACTCATAATATAAATATTGTGAAGACCAGAGCCTTCGACGGGAGTCGCCACCAAATTTTTAATCAAAATTTGGAAAAAAGAAAAAAAGTTCAAAAGTGGGGTAAAATGAATTTTCAAAAAATGTTGGGTTCGGGAGTCTGATTGAGATGAAGGGAAGGTGTTAGGCACCCTTCTTCCCCCGTCCGAAGACGGTTACCCTAAAAATTAATATTGAAACTGTTTGGCCTTGAAAACATATACAATCATGGGAGAAAATTGAGAAAGGAATGAGGGAGGACTTGACCTAGGATAAAAGCCTAGGGCCTACGTACCCACAATGGGGGATCAAAGCCCACGTAGTTCCTGTGGCATGCAAGTGTGTGAGTGAAGGGGGAGGCTCATCAAGTGAACACTCAGATGGCCTCCCAGTGCAACGTACCTAAAGAGGCCAATGCCTTTTGGTACCTATCTACCATACAAGACATCAAGGAATAAAGAGAGTGCGTGTGTGAGGGCTCATCAGGCGTAATACCCAGATGGCGTGAAGGCTAGTGCTCCTATAAAGACCAAGTCTCTTGGTGGAGCTAGATTATATAAAAATTTTCTCATTGAGCAAGCAAAAAAATCTTTTTGTCCCCTAAAAAATAGGGGGTCGCGACGGGTAGGCTCTACCATCGCGACTTACTATCGTGAAATAAGGACCGTCGCGACGCATGGGAGAAGGCGTCGCGACGGTTCTTTTAACGGGGGGGGGGGGCGTCTCGACGCCTTCAGTCTTTTAGAGAAGAAGAAGACAGAAAAGAGGGT
Organism: Senna tora; assembly: GCA_014851425.1. NCBI lineage: Eukaryota > Viridiplantae > Streptophyta > Magnoliopsida > Fabales > Fabaceae > Senna > Senna tora. The sequence goes on from CM026265.1 coordinate 15,511,804, forward strand.
GATAACACTTTCGGAGAATGTGGATCAGAGGAATGTGTTTGTACGAGAAACATTACTCCCAGTAACCAAACGAGTATGAACAAAATCAAAGAAAGAATGAAGTATTACTCATAGTGCGTATTCTACCTGCTTGCTTCTTATTTTCTACTCTCAGCCTCTTTGCCTCTTGATCTTTTTTTCTGTCCCCTCTGACAAGTGATGTGGGGTTTATTTTATAGTAGGTCGGGAGAGCTATTCCGGGAAAGAAATCCGGCCATTAATGGTAAACCCGTCGCGACGCTTATTATTTACCGTCGCGACGGGTATCGTGCAGATACGATCCTGATACGTCATAAATACGAAACCCGTCGCGACTTGTGTTCGTGCCATCGCGATGAATGTCCCTTCGTACGATTCTTCATAAATGCAGATTATGTCGCGACGTATATTTTACCGTCGCGACGGTGTGACGCCTACGTCGCGATGGCCCGCTTTTACCATCGCGACGCCACGTGATTTAGTTTTATTTTTATTTCTTTTCCTCTTCCTTTTTTTTTATTCTCCCCCCCCCCCTTTTTAGCTGGTCAAAGTGAGGTGTTCACAAATATTAATATCATATTGACCGTATGTCTCATTACGTACGATCTATCCTATTCACATGCAGCAAGCACACATAATATACATATCCATATCGTATTGACCGTATGCCTCAATGCATACGATCTATCCTATTCACATGCAGCAGGTTATATACTCATACATATATCCTAGTTTATCCCCAAACTGGACCCTATCTTTAAGTACATGTGAAGCCGACAAGTCTAGATTAGGTGCATATCAAAAGCTGTAAATATATATACACAACTCTTACAACTTATAATATGTACAACCAAAAGAGTCAAAATAACAAAAAGTGTCCACCCACGAGAACTAGTGCGTAAAGGATGGTCTGATGTCCGTATCACTGTCTGGACGTCGATGCCTGCCCGATACCTGTATCTAAAACATTGAAGCAGAGGGAGTGAGTCAAACAGACTCAGTGAGAAGCTTCCCATCCACGGCATAGTGGCGAGTACCACTACAACTGGGGAAAGGGAAACACCCACAATCACATGAGCATGAAAGTCCAGTTTATCAAATGTTATATTACGATTAGGCAATATTAATATAACATAAAATCAAGGATAAATCTATGGATCATGTTCCTCTATCATGCTTTTCATAAACAAGCAAACACTTTTAACATATCATCTAAAAACTATAAATCATTCAACTGGTCCATCTATCTGACAATGGACAATGGCCTCAACGGGAAAATATTTTAAATCTTTAACTGACCCTAGTACCAGGCTAGGGCAATGGCCTCAACGGGCAATTTCTTTTAATCTTTAACTGACCCTAGTGCCAGACTAGGGCAATGGCCTCAACGGGCAAATCTTTTCATCTTTAACTGACCCTAGTGCCAAGCTAGGGCAATGGCCTCAATGGGCAAATCTTTTCATCTTTAACTGACCATAGTGCCAGGCTAGGGCAATGGCCTCAACGGGCAAATCTTTTAATCATTAACTGACCTTAGTGCCAGGCTAGGGCAATGGCCTCGACGGGCAAATCTTATCTGACTTGTTTCTCTTCCCGAGCTTTCAGTTGGGATTCAGACTCTATCTACCAATTACTATCCTAACTGACTTTACCTAGGTAGTGTGAACCTCCCTATGACTCACTAATCAATTTATGAGATCTTTTTAATCCTTATTTAATACATAAACCCTTGATTGGATCATAACCTAGCTCTAAGGTCTTTCCTAAGTTCAATTACCATAAAACGTCGACGTTTACTAACAACTTCTATACGATTTCTTTAATGAGTTTCTAATTAATAGGGTAAAACAAACCTTGGACTCAATCAACAACTTACCCCCTTGCTTGTACTGTTCGGCGTATCTCATGTCATCACATGAATACCCTCCAGTACCTCTTTACTTGTAGTCAAACACACATATACAAATACTTTCATATGTAATAGTTTAGGAACAACAATAGTATGTTAACCACTAAATAATTCTTACAAATAGGCAAGTAGGCAAACCACATATCCACATCCTCAATCAACCCTATAGGGCAAGGATCGGAAACACCTCACCTGGACGACTTCCTTGTGTTTGTCCTGGAGTAACTCCCGCTCTGGACGAATCGTGGTTTCCTAACAATTGCATTCACGTGGTTAACAATCTTAACTATATGCAACTCATATGCGTATGGTATGCTCGTGCCTAAAAATGCACCTAAACTTCGCCAAGAACCGAGTTCTTGTTCTTATCCGTCTTCCCTCTCTTTCATGAGAGTCTCAAGTGCTTCACACTTTGTTTCGTACAATTTATCGCTCACCTTGAATTGATTTTGGAGCCTTGGATTCGAGTTACTAAACCTCAATATACTTTTAAATTATCCTACTTAAGGTTTCCTAATAATTAAGAAGAAATAAAGTTACCACTTTAGAATTTGGACTTTATTGTTCCGCAAGTTTCCATCCTTGAGAAACAAGAAAGTACCTAAAATAATTCTTGATGCTCGATAGCATATTTAGAATTATTCTTGGGTGTTTAAGATCGAAATGAGGAGGTTTAAAACTCTCAACATCACTCTTATAGTGTATTTGGGCAAACCGAGCAGGGACCCGGCACGTTAACGTCAAGGTTCAACCTTAATAACCTCGGGCCAGCTCTTTCACGGGTCTTGTTAAGCTAATAGTTCAACAATACCAATCCAAGCCTATTTACTCAAATCCAAGCTCAATTCCTAATTATCAATAATTTCCCCAACTTAGGAATAATTAGAATTTCAACCCCAAATCCTTCCAAATTCAAATTCGGCTAAACCCAAGGGTATAGTCTCGATTCCTACCCCAACTAAGTGTTCAAAAACACTTTCTAGGTCTCAATCTACCCTCGAAACAACTCAACCGAAGGTAAATCGAAGAAATCCCTAAAAATGGAGAAATTGAGGGTTTCGAATGAAATTGGGGTTACCAACCTTGATTCGATCGGTGGGAGGTGTGGAAAATGTTGTAGTCGAGCTCCGGTGAGCTTTTCCGGCGTCGACTAGCTCTCCTCCGGCGAGATTCCTCCTCCTTCCCCCTTCTTCTTCCCTCACGCGTCTCCACCCTCTCTCTCTCTCTCTCTCTTCCTCTCTTTTCTTTCTTTCCTTTCTCGATCCGTAGCTCTCTCTCCCTTTCTCTTATTCTCTTCTTTTATTTTCTTTTCTAAAAAAACACACGGCATTCCCCCACACCAATTAAAATGAATAAAATAATTATAATTAAGATAATTATAATAATTAGATAAATAAATGATAAATAAATAAATATAATTAAAAATAAAATTAATTAATAATTAAATAAATAATAACTAATATGTATTTTTAATTTAATCCCTTTCCCTATTTAATTCAGGTTTACAATTTCTTAGGTCCTGAATTAAATCTTAAAAATTATTTTCTACTTTTTTCTTTTCCTTTTTATTTTATTTTAAACTTTTAAAAAAATTTCTCGGGTATTATAATACAGAGACTCATATCTACAAATATCTCGAAATTTAAACTTGAATACACATGTACTCAGATCAGTTTTGCTTTTAATTTTTTTAAAAACAAAAATAAATACATATTTTTATTAGGATTAAGATGAAAGATTACCGTTGAAAAACAAGAACTTATAAAAAAAATTTACAAATTTTGATTAGGACTTCAGTTTTATCTTACCCATGTGATGTCTGACATCTATTTCTTTTAATTTTCTTTTATCAATTCTTTCCATTACTTTTTATTTGTTTTAGCAATACTTTTCATTTATATAAGTATAATTTTCAATGTGAAGTTTGACACACGTTTTCTTTTTGTTTTATCATTTTTTTATTTGTTTAAAAGAATAAATACAAATTTTCCATGTGAAGTCTTACACGTTTTCTTCATGTATGTCTACATTAATTAATTTAAGAATGGAATATCTTTGTTTTGTTCAAATAACTTTTTATTTGTTTTATTTTTGTTGTGTTGATTTTTTTCAAGTTAATTAATATGAGCAATTTATGTTTTTCTAATAGAAATTAGAATGCCTCCAAAACAATATGCCAATAAAATTACAAAACAAAACTCACTTGAACTGGATAATGTGGGTTATGGTGAAGGTGAATGAATAGAAAAGACAAAATGGAATGATAGAAATACTAAATAATTTTTAAAAGCGTGCGTTGAAGAGATATTTGCTGGTAATAGGCCTTATTCCCACTTTAATAAAGAGGGTTGGAGAAATGTAAAAGACAAATTTAATGAGAGGACTGGTCATGACTATGTACACAAACAATTAAAAAATAGATGGGATTCTCTTAAAAGTTATTTTTTTCTATGGGCAAAGCTTATTGGAAAAGAAACAGGGTTTGGATGGGATCCAGGCAAAAAGACAATAAAAGCTTCCAATGAGTGGTGGGCTGCAAAAGGAAAGGTATATAATAGATATTTTATAATGGAAATTTACTTATCATTGTATTATTTTGAGACATAATTTCAAACTTTCTTTCAATTACATGAAATTTCAGAATATTTGAAACTTGTTAGAAAGATGTAATAGCTACTGGATATGTTGCTTTGGCACCTTATCAGGATTTGTCATCAGGTGAAGATGGTAATAATGATGGCGATGCTAGTGGGAGTGCTGCTGCATTAGAAGGTGAAGTTGGTGCCAATTATGAGGAGGATAATCAAGGAGCTAATAATGTAGTAAATCCTTTAAGTAATGATCAAAGAAAGAGGAAGAGAGGGGGAAAAGTAGATAGAAGAAGTGGGATATCAGAAAAACCTTAAGAGTCTCTTAATCATACTATTGATGGGATAGATGAAATGTCAAAAACTATAATGGCAAAATCAAACATTGATGATCCTTGCAGTGTGACTAATTGTTTAAAATTGCTTGATAAAGTTCCAAGCTTAGAAATTGGAAGTCCTCAATTCTTTCTAGCATCTAGAGTAATGTCCAAGAAACAAAACAGGGAAACATTTGTTCACTTCATGCAAAATTATCCAGAGTTAACTCTTGGTTGGCTAGAAACATTCAAATTGAAGGATTTTTTTATCTAGAGACGATTTATTTTTTTACCATGAGCTATGGATTTTCATTTTTTAATTTGAACTATTTGATTTCTTAATTTTTAGCGTTTCTATTTTGATTTCTTGTTGGACATATAAACATTTCAATTATGAAATAAATGTTATTTTCCTTCTCAAAGTTTGATATATTATGTATTTAGATGTTTTTAACTTATATTAATTATTGTTTATTGATTAGAAAAATATTTATTGAGCATGATGAGTGATAGTTCAAATACAGACAGTGATACATCTGAACATGAAAATCAAGAACAAGATATGATTAAATATAAGCTATGCATTGTAGGGAGTTTAGCTATTGTTGTACTTGCAAATTATCAATATGTACTAAAAGAGAAGAAAATGACATCAATTCTCACGGGACATTTATGGATAGAAAAGTTAAAAAAAGGAAATGATAATAGTTTTTTTATCAATTAGGAATGAGAAAACATGTGTTTAGACAATTGGTGAATGACTTGGCTCATAAATATAATTTGAAACCTACAAAACATGTTGGCCTAGATGAGGGGGTAGCATTATTTTTATAGATGATTGGTCATGGAGCTACATATAGGAATGTGGAAGAAAGATTTCAACATTCTGGAGAAACAATTCACATACAATTTTATCGAGTATTAAAAGCTGTCAGAAAATTGGGAAATGATACAATTAGACCTATGGATCATATGTTCAGAGATGCTACTAGTTACCTTATAAATGATGAACGATATTGGCCTTACTTTAAAGATTGTATAAGGGCTATAGATGGAACTCATATTCCAATTCATGTTCCTGCTGATAAACAAATACCTTTTACCAGAAGAAAAGGTTATACTTCTACAAATGTTATGGCTGTATGTGATTTTAATATGTGCTTCACGTTTGCATGGGTTGGTTGGGAAGGTTGTGCGCATGATACAAGAATTTTCATGAAAACTCTTAATGTAATACCCGAGAAATTTTTTCGAAGTTTAAAATAAAATAAAAGGGAAAGAAAAGAAGTAGAAAAGAATTTTTGGGACTTAATTAAGAACCTAAGAAATTGGAAACATGAATTAAATAGGGAAAGGGGTTAAATTAAAAATACATATTTGTCACGACCCCCGTTTAGAGGACCGTGACCGGCACAGACACAGGGAATACCCTTATGCCTGTAAGCCTTATCACCTAATTGACAGAATATCTATTATTGAAAATACATTCACATGCATTATAATATCATGGCTACACCGAAATGGTGGCCTATCCTAGACAAGCAAATTCACGGCCAGTGCCGCTTCAGGATATAGATATAGGAAAACACACATAATATATATAACCTGTGTACTGGCTACACATCCGAAGATGCTGCCTATCCTATTCACATGCAACGAATATATGTATATATATATATATATATTTTGAAAACAAATTTTCCCTGTATTGCAGGAAAATAATTCCTGATCTTTAAGGTGTGTGAAGCTGACAGTTCTATATTTAGTAATACAATCTAATTGGGTACGTCTACCCTTTACTTTATGATACAACAATAAAGTAAATTAAATTACAATTACACTTTATTCACCCACATGAACAAGTTGTGGGTCTTGGAAGGTGTTGCTCAACCCTCGTTCCACCGAGACTTCTTTCACCTGTACTTAACCTGTCTCTGTGTAGTAAAAATGAGGTGTGAGTCTTAACCATGCGACTCAATGAGGACTCTCCCATCCCCGACGCAAGGTGGGTACCATAGCGCTGGGTTTGGGAGTCATACACAACCACATGCAAGAACAACTAGTTACTATTAATTAGCATACATTCTTGGCGACCACACAACAACAGATATTTCACCCAAACACTCACATGCATTTAACAGATACAAGCATGCAACAGTTTAATTCACATCATCAGTCAACAAGTAAACATATAACATATAATGTCGGCTTTTACTTACCGGTCTTCTCACATTCAGCATATCTGAATCAACCAAGACGTTGTGGTGACGTAATCCTGTACGTCACTACTACACTGCACAATCAGCAATCATATGCAAACACATACAAGTTGTACCTACACACAGATACTATAGCATACATCTACTTAATCTCCCCCACTCTAGGGTATCTACTAGCCACTACGTGGCTTTACTACTTCAAACCCGCGCACTTGGGTTACTGGCCACCACGTGGCAAAGCATACTTAACCCATTCACTTGGGTACTGGTCACCTCGTGACAATTCTATTAATCAAACAATGCTTAACCCATTCACTTGGGTACTAGTCACCTCATGACAATTCTGTTAATCAAGCACAATCAACATCTATCTATCAAACAACTGATCCGTAGCCACCAAGTGGCACATCCTGACCCATCACTGCGGGGCAATAGCTTGAGCCCACTCGTCCATTACCCAACTAGGCTACATGGCGGGCACAGCACGACGTATCGAAGCATGGCCACTGTCACACCCTGGACCAACTCCACAGGATGATTTCTCTTTTCTAGGTTAGGCTCATAGTTCACCCGTAGGTTCCTCCCGTGTCTCCTTACCTTAGTCTCACATATTAATATGATTCTTTGTATCTTTCCCGAAGGATCAACAATTCCTCTCCTTGTTAATATGGACAAGTATCCTCAACAGAATATAACTCATATACCTGTCCAGATGCACTCTCTGAACCTCAAGCTATCGTCATAGCAAAATAAATCCTTTCTGACCCAATTGCCAGGATAGGGCAATGACCATCGTCATGGTGATTATAAAACTGAGGTCTCAAGTGCCATATGATGTTGTTCTAGTCGATGTATCACATCGCTAGCATAATCAAATCCGAAACCCACCAATAACTCCCTTTGCATGATTATAATTTAAGTCACCGTCGTGACGAGTTTTCAAAATAAAAGCTTAGTCCTTTCGTACAAGGACTCTTGCCACCGTCGTGGAAAAGATTTAATAAATTACTCATCATGCCTCTGGAGTGTATGAGTTGGATTTGTAACACACCAATCATAGCAAACAATTACACTCTACTCCTATGTCTTCCTATCCAAGCTACTTTCCACCACCTATTTTCTAGTTCTTTTATTCTTTTAGCATCCTATACCTCTAGCTGACACATATTAGACAAGCAGAGAATACACATACTCATGTAATCCACATAAGCATACAACCCTAGGAGCAGAGATGAAAGAGCCCTCACCTTGGCTGCTTCACTTAGCATTCCCTTTGAGCACTCTGGTCTCCAAGGAAGTACTTGAACCCTATCACATACAACCGATTCAATCGATATCAAATTTCATACAATTTCCTAGTTTCTTTTCTTATGACTTCTTACATTTATCCAACCCCCAAGTTTATTTACTTGGCCTATGGTCATCTTTTGGTGTTCTTTCTAGATTAAACACAATTTAATACATAATTAATTAATCTCACAACCTTGTTCACTCTCCAAGCTCCATTAATGGAAATTTTGCCAAATATGGGAAGTCCTAACTTTCATCAAGGGTTCACATATCACCAACCTAACCATTGGGCATCATTCCAAATCATTTAAAATATCTAAACATATAATTTAAAGTTCATACATACCAACAAGCATCAAGGAAATCCACAATTTCCAAAATTTTCTCCAAATTCGTAGGTCATGAACCATAGAGTAGAAATCTCCTTAAAACTCAATATTTGGATTATCTCTATGCTCAAAAATGATTCTAAGGTGGTATACTATTGATAGATAACCTATTTCTAACAAGAAATCTATTATTTAAGTGGTGGAGACAAGATTTTAATGCTTACCTTTGGGGAAGTCCGAATTTGGAAGTCCATGGAGGTTGTCCAAACTTGTTAATGCTTAACAATGGTGGAGGGAGCTTGATGAGGCATGGAATTGGTGGGAGGAAGCAAGAAACATGGTGGAAAGTGAAGGATTTCTTCACTTGTTGCTTGCCCTAAGAGAGCTTTAGAGGAAGAGAAGAGAAGAAGAAGATGAACAAAATGAGGAAGAGTGGTGTGTGTGATGTCTCTGGTGCTTATTATTGGGTTTGAGCAATTAACAACTTTTGAGGTATGGTGAAATAGAGTTTTGATTGGATTTTCTTAACTATATTTATTTGTAGGTAAGAATAGGAAAAGTTTGAAATTTTTAGCTAATCATAAGCCTATTAAAAATATCTGTTATTGAGTGTCTTGCAGATGAAAATTTCTTACCCAGTATAATTTTTATTTTCGGAAAATCCTCAAATTTAAACTGTAAGCTTGAAATAATTCATATGATTCGTATTTAACCCAATTTATATTTTTCTATTTGAATTTCTTATTTATTTTAATTTCTTAAATTCTCAAATCTAAAGCAATTAAAATCTTAATAATAACCCAAAAAATCTTATTTCATTCCAAGAAATTATTTTTATTTTATTTAGTCAAAATGTCAAAACTCAACATCAAAATTCTATCAATTTCATATTATCCCATCATTTCTTAACTAAGATTATTTATCTATATATATATATATATATATACATATTTCTATTTATTTACTTGTTTATATATTATTTATTTATTTTTAAATTTCAACTCCAAATGATGACCATTCTAAGTCTTACTATATATTTGACTTGATTCCAAAAATACCCCTCGAGTATTACAATCTTCGGAAAAAAAAAATTCCTTTCCGGTTTCTTGTAACTTTCATACTTTTTCTATATTCTTTTTTTTAAGTTTTAATTCCTAGCCCCGACATAAATCATTCTTTAATCCTCGAAATTTTTTCGGGGTATTACAATATTAGTTATTATTTATTTTAGTTTTAATATTATTTATTTATTTAATTATATTATTTATTTTGGGGTGCCGTGGGGGGTTGGTAGAAAGAAAGAAAAGAAATAAAAGGAAAAGGAAAAAGAGGGAGAGGGACTCGTGAGAAAGAAAGAAGAGAAAGAGAGAGAGGGAGCCGAGGAAGAGAGTGAGGAAGAACGGAAGAGAAAAGAGAGAGAGAGAGCGACGGGAGAAGAGAAAGGAAAAGAGAGGGAGGAGGTCTCGCCGGAAAACTTGTCGGAGGAGAGCTAGTCGACGCCGGAAAAGCTCACCGGAGGTCGACTACAACATCTTCCACACCTCCCACCGATCGAATCAAGGTTGGTAACCCCAATTTCATTCGAAACCCTCAATTTCTCCATTTTTAGGGATTTCTTCAATTCACCTTCAATTTAGTTGTTTCGAGGGTAGACTAAGACCTAGAAAGTGTTCTTGAACACTTAGTTGGGGTAGGAATCGAGACTATACCCTCGGGTTTAGCCGAATTCGAATTTTGAAGGATTTGGGGTTGTAATTCTAATTATTCCTAATTTGGGGAAATTATTGATAATTAGGAATTGAGCTTAGATTTGAGTAAATAGGCTTGGATTGGTATTATTGAAATTATATTGTCGAAATATTAGTTGAACAAGACCCGTGAAGAGCTGGCCCGAGGTTACTAAGGTTGGACCTTGACGTTAACGTGCCGGGTCCTTGCTCGGTTTGCCCAAATACACTTTTAAGGATGACGTTGAGAGTTTTAAACCTCCTCTCTTCGATCTTAAACACCCAAGAATAATTCTAAATATGCTATCAAGCATCAAGAATTATTTTAGGTACTTGTTTCTCAAGGATGGAAACTTGCGAAATAATAAAGTCCAAATGCTAAAATGGCAATTTAATTCCTTCGTAAGTATTAGGAAACCTTAAGTAGGATAATTTATAAGCATATCGAGGTTTAGTAATTCAAATCCAAGGCTCCAAAATCAATTCAAGGTGAGCGATAATTGTACAAAACCAAGTGTGAAACATTTGAGACTCTCATGGAAGAGAGGGAAGAAGGATAAGACCATGAACTCAGTTCTTGCTGACGTCTAAGTGCAATTTTAGGCACGAGCATGTCACATGCATATGAGCTGCATATAGTGTAAGATGTTAACCACGTGAATGCAATTGTTTGGAAACCACGATTCGTCCGGAGTGGGAGGTACTCCGGGACAAGCACAAGGAAGCCATTCAGGTGAGGGATTTCCCATCCTTGCCTTACAGGGTTGATTGAGGATGTGGATATGTGGTTTTCCTACTTGCTGATTTGTAAGAATTATTTAGTGGTTAACATGCTATTGTTGTTCCTAAATTGTAATATATGAAAGTACTTGTATATATGTGTGTTTGATTACAGGCAAAGAGGTAATGGAGGGTATCCATGTGATGACATGAGATACACCGAACAGTACAAGCGAGGGGGTATGTTATTGATTGAGTCCAAGGTTTGGTTTACCCTATTAATTAGAAACTCATTAAAGAAATCGTAAAGAATTTGTTTGTAAACGTCGACGTTTTATGGTAATCGAACTTAGGAAAGACCTTAGAGCTAGGTTATGATCTAATCAAGGGTTTGGGTATTAAATAAGGATTAAGAAGATCTCATAATTGATTAGTGAGTCATAGGGATGTTTACACTACCTAGGTAAAGTCAAGTTAGTATAGTAATGGGTAGATAGAGTCAGAATCCCAACTGAAAGTTCGGGAGGAGAAACAAGTCAGATAAAGTTGCCCATGGAGGCCATTGCTCTAGCTTGTTCTAGGGCCAGTTGATTTAATTGCCCATGGAGGCCATTGCTCTAGCTTATTCTGGGGCCAGTTGATTTAATTGCCCATGGAGGCCATTGCTCGAGCTTGTTTTGGGGCCAGTTGATTTAATTCCCCATGGAGGCCATTGCCCTATCCTGGCACTAGGATCAGTTAAAGATTAAAAGAAATTGCCCGTTGAGGCCATTGCCCTAGCCTGGCACTAAGGTCAGTTAAAGATTAAAAGAAATTGCCCGTTGAGGCCATTTCCCTAGACTGGCACTAGTGTCAGTTAAAGATTAAAAGATTTGCCCGTTGAGGCCATTGTCCATTGTGAGATACATGGATCAGTTGAGTGATTTATAGCTTTCAGATGACATGTTAAAAGTGATTTCTTGTTTATGAGAAGCATGATAGAAGAGCATGATCTGTAGGTTTATCTTTGACTTTATGTTATATTAATATTGCCTGATCGTAATATAACATTTGATAAACTGGATTTTCATGCGCATGTGATTGTGGGTGTTTCCCTTTCCCCAGTTGTAGTGGTACCAGCCGCTATGCCGAGGATGGGAAGCTTCTCACTGAGTCTATTTGATTCACTCCCTATACTTCAATGTTTCAGATACAGGTATCGGGCAGGCATCGACGTTCGGACAGTGATACGGACATCAAACCAACCCTAAAGCACTTGTTCACGTGGGTGATTATTTTGTTATATTTTGATTATGTTGTACATATTCTAAGTTGTAGATATTGTGTATATATTTACAGCTTTTGATGTACGTCCACTCTAGAATTGTCGGCTTCACATGTACTTAAAGACAGGGTCCAGTTTGGGGATAAACTAGGATATATGTATAAGTATATAAACCGCTGCATGTGAATAAGATAGATCGTATGTATTGAGACGTAAGATCAATGTGATATGGATATATATATTATGTGTGGTTGTTGCATGTGAATAGGATAGATCGTACGTATTGAGACGTGTGGTCAATATGATATAGATATATACTATGTGTGTTGAGATATATCTATATACTGGGCTAAAGCGGTATTCAGCGAACCGTGGATTTGCAAGTTAATTAGGCCACCAGTGAGGTGTGGCCACTATTATGTTATATATATATTGATTGTATAGAAGGGTAGTTATAGTTATGTTTATAGGGTAAGGCTTACAAGTTTAGAGGTAAAAATCTATTCCCGTGTTGGTCACGTACTCCTGATTTGGGGTCGTGTCACTTAGAAAACCACAATTAAAATTTCCTCATCCATCTCAAGTGTCACGATCCCCACCAGGAGGCACGTGACCGGCACAAACAGAGGGTCTAACCCTGAGTCTGTTAGCCTTAACACCTATTTCATTTAAGTATCATTCTCATTCGCGTACACACATTATTAATATATATGGCTCACATCTCCTGTGTGGCCTATCTTACACCTGCAATCCACAGCCAAGTGCTGCTTCAATTTATATGTATACTCAAACACACATAATATATATCTGCCATATACGTTGCCACACACTCCGGTGTGTGACATATCCTATTCACATGCAAATTCATATACATTAATAGTAATAAGTCCACTAAAATAATCCTGTCTTTAAGTATGTGGAGCTGACAAGTCTAGAGTATAATAACCACAAAGTGTAATCAATTCATTACAATATCCAAAATAAAATCAAAGCCACCCACGGAGATAAAATGTGAGTGCTAACAAAACGTCGCCTTCACTGAGCCGACGTGGAAGTCTGACCGGTACCTGTATCTGAAAAAGTAAACCACTAGAGGGTGAGTCAACGACTCAGTGAGTGACTCTCCCATCCTAGGCGTAGTAGCGGGTACCACTACGACCAGGAAGGGGATAAACCACATTCACATACGCATACACTTCAATTCCTCTTTGATAATTATATAATTCTTCTCAAGCAATAGAACATGTACAAACTCTACTTTAACCGTACCACAACATACATTAATCATTCATTTTGACATGCGTGTATCGAGAAACACCGAACATAGATAAAAATCCAAGTGCGGTTCACCCGCCAAACTTACGTACCTTTGCTTACCTTGTTGTTGCCGTGACGTGTCGGTCCTCCTATCTATCTGGTGTGACGCGGCCTTGTCGCGAGGCCGGCACCAATAAAATTTATACTAGAAAGTGCAGCTAGTGGCACAACCTAGGTCGATTCTCTCTCGCGGAGCCTATGGACTCGATGGACAAATATGCATAATTAACACAAATGGGGTGTCTTTGAGGCAATTAAACAAACACTTGGTGTGCAATGAAACTAAATGGAATTAAATGCAACTAAATGAAACTAGAACTAACACTTTTTGGGGTTTTCAATATTTTTAAAGCTAAAGTAAATTGAGGTGAATGAAATGAGATGAATATGCTTTGTTGGAGAATGCTTTGGGCTATCCTTGCTATCAAAAAGTATGGAGTTAATCAATGAAAGGCCATTTCCTAAAGTAGTTTAGTGACCACTAAACCTAGGTAATTTAATTAGAGGATGCAATTAGCCAACCGGACAATTAACAAGCCTAATCAAATACCATCAATGAAACAAATGAGGAATTTAACATAAACTAGAATTCAACTCAACAATTACCATTGTCATTAGAGTGACTTCCACAATGAATTAAAAATTACAATAAGATTCAACCAAATCCAATGTAATCAAAACCCACAATGGGAGAATCAAAATACAAATCACTAGTCTATTTAAATTCCTAATGTCCAACTACAACCTAGTTGAGTTCCACAACCATGGAGACACAATCAATACAAATTCATCAATATCAACAAGATAAACATGAATCCATAAAGAGAAGTAGTAGGAAAACAAGAAAAACTCCCTATTGGATGCCATAGCTCAAGCCCTAATCATCCTCCTCCAAAGCACAAGTTTAGCCACTCATGGATGAGAGAAATGCTTCACCAAGCTCCTCCAACCCTTGCTTAGCCATGGATGATGATGGAGGTTGCTGGAATTTGGTTTGAATAGGTGTGGAGAGTGGAGAAGATGAAGGGAAAATGGTGAGTGTGGCTGGAAAATGTGGAGAGACTTGGGAGAGAGAGCTTAGGTGATGAAAAATGAATGTAAAAATCGTGGGTCTCCCTCTTGAATAGGTTAAGGGCCTCCAAAACCTCAGAATATACCCTCTAATCCGACCTAGTATGCTCCCCTTGTGGTAAAACATTGAAAAAGTGGGCCCACCATCCGTTTCAGCTCTTAAAATCGCGAGAAAGTCGTGCAGAACTGGTTTACCCGCTGGCAGCGGGTCATCTACCCGCTGGCAGCGGGTGGATTACTCGAAACGCACGTTTTTGCTCTGAAACTGAAGTCCACCCGCTGGCAGCTTGCAAGGCTACCCGCTGGCAGCGGGTGGAACAGCAGAATAGGCCCAAAAATGCCTCTAAGCCTCAAATCTTGTACCGGCTTCGCTTTCTAGCTTCTTTCTCGACCTCTAGCACTTGAATCCTTGCTATTCCTCAAGCTAGATGACCTACAAATCAACCAAAACAATTGTGAGGCCCTCAAGTTAATAAAACTAGAGAATTATCACAATTTATTCAATAAAAACATGGAATTAGCAAGATTGTGATTTAAGTCCTTAAGTGCCCTTGAATAACACTAAATCACGCATAATGACTCTTTAAACTCAACAAAAGCTTGTCAAATGCCAAAAGATACAAGGGTAAATATTGGTATTATCACTATCCCAATGCACTATAAGACTTAACCCATCGTTATGGTCGGTTGGATTTAAAATATAGTAATTTAAAAACAAGGTTTCCTCGACGCCACGTCAAGACAACAATCGATGTCATGACCTTTTTAAGAAAATAGCTTTGTCTTGACGTCACGTGAGGATACCGGCCATCATCATGGCGTGTTCGAAGAAAAGGAAATCTAGTCATAGTGCATACCAAGGACATTGAGGGTTTACACTAATGTTGAGTACCTATACACTCAGTATCTTACATCGATACGTATAGGCACACAACCCATTCCGGGACAGTCTCCACAGAATGTTGTGTTCGGTGGTGCACCCCGGCACCAACCCGCCAAGGTGTCCATCTATATCGGCACTTTCCGGACCATCGTCTCGGGAAGCCCACTTGGTTCAATCCGGACCAACTCAACGGATTAACCAACTAGTAATGGTGGCATACTCCGGACCGGCTCAACAGAATATCCACAAGTGTACATGAAGGCAATTTTGAACCTTACCCGACGAAATGCCAACATGAAGGCACTTTCCGAACCTGACCCGACGGAAAGCCCTTACCCTTGGTACCATACATGTTATTGCCATAATTATCGGGTCAAGCACATATGTGTGCGGAATTCTTCATCGTCACCCATATGTACTTGATCCACCATATTTCCACTTTAACAATCACAAACAATTCATTGTAAAAAATTCCAGGAATCGCCAATATAATGACAAAGTATTACTAGCAAGCATAAAATTAAATATTTACAAACATTCACGTATAAACAAGCCCACAAATCAAGGTTATCATACAACCCTTGGGGCTAGAATGGAAGGTCCCTCACCTTGGCCGCTTTACTTAGTAACCCTTGAGCACTCTTGTCTCCAAGGAAGTACTTGAGTCCTAACAAATAGAACCACACCAATTAAACTACTTATCTACACATGTGTGTAGCTAATTTTTCCATAAACTCCATATTAACCAATTTTCCATTTCTACACATATCAATGCCTAAATTCACTACTTAAGGTATGGTCATCATTTGGGAGTTGGTTTTAGTTCAAAATAAATTTTACTTTAACAAAACATATTCAAAAGTTTGCACACCATCTAGCTCCATCAATGGAGAGTTTTTGCCAAATATAGAAATTTTACTCATTTCCACAAAATTCATAAATCACCACCCCAATCATTGGGCATTCTTCCAAATCATCTAAAATGCATATACATATCATTTAGAGTTCATACATATCAACAATTTCAAAGAAATAAAAAATTTCAAAAGTTTTCACAAAAATTCATTCAACATGAACCCTAGGTTGAAATCCTCCAAAGAAATCCTTATTGGGGTGTTTTCTATGTTCCAAAAGAGTCATAGGTTGATATACTATCCATTAGCAACTCATTCCAACAAGAAAATAATGATTTAAGAGGTGGAGACATGATTTTTGGGACTTACCTCTTACAAGTCCGAATTTGGGGTTTTAGGAGAGTTGCGCAAGCTCTATGATGTCCCACAATGGTAGAGGAAGCTTGATGAAACTTGGAAATAGTGGGAGGAAGCAAGGGAAATGGTTGAGAGATGAAGGTTGTGGGCAAATCTTCTTACCCTAAGAGAAGAGGAGAAATGGAGAAGAGATGAATAAGAAAGTGAAATTAAAAGAAGAAGAAGCTACGGAGCAATTTCGTGGCTCCTAAATTGAGTTTGAGAATTTAAGGGTAGTCTGGGCAATTGGCAACTTTTGGGGTATAGGGAAATAGGGTTTTGATTGGATTTTCTTAACTATCTTTATTTGCAGGTAAGAATAGGAAAATCTTAAAATTTTCAGCTAATCATAAGCCTATTAAAAATATCTGTTATTGAGTGTCTTGCAGATGAAAATTTCCTACCAAGTATAATTTTTATTTTCGAAAAATTCTCAAATTTAAACTATAAGCTTTGAATAATTCATATGACCACTTTTAAACAAAATTATAATTTTCTACCTAATTTTCATATTTATTTTATTTTCTTAAATTCTCAACTCTAAAACAATTTAAATCTTAATTATATCCCAAAATTCACTCTAAAAATTTTATTTTTATTTTCTTTAGCCAAAATGCTTAACTTCAATTTCACAATTTTATCAATTTCATATTATCCCATCAATTCTTATTTAATTTTATTTATCTATATGTATACACAAAATTATTATTTATTTCTATTGTTCATTTATTTATTTATTTATTTATTTTGTCCTTATATTCCAACTCCAAATGATGACCATGCTAAGTCTTACTATACACAATTGACCTGATTCTAAAAATATCCCTCGGGTATTACAATCTTCCCTCCTTAAGAAATTCGGTCCCCGAATTTCAATTAAGTTACTAACCTTAGTCTTGGAACAAGAAGGGGTAAGTCTTGCACATCTCGACTTCTACTTCCCACGTAGCTTCCTCCGCCGAATGATTCCTCCATAACACCTTCACCAATGGGATTTCCTTTGACCTCAACTTCCTCGATTGTCTGTCAAGGATTTCCACTAGTACTTCTTCGTAGGTCAGCCTTTCTACCAATTGTATCTCTTGTGGCTGTACCACATGATAGGGATCCGGCAAGTACTTCCGCAGCATGGACACATGGAACACTGGATGTACACCTTCCAACTCCGGCGGCAAGGCTAGGCGGTAAACGACATTTCCCACTCGTTCCAGTATCTCGAATGGTCCCACGTATCTCGGACTCGGCTTCCCTTTCTTGCCAAATCGCATCATTCCCTTCATTAAGGAAACCTTCAGAAACACTTGGTCCCCCACGGCAAATTCAAGTTCTCTTCTGCGGTGGTCCGCATAAAACTTCTGTCATCAATCATCCTCTAATCAACTTCACCTTCTCTAAAGTTTCTTGCAATAGTTCAGGACCAACCACCTTCGATTCACCGACCTCAAACCAACCGATCAGAGACCAGCACCTCCGACCATAGAGAGCTTCAAAAGGTGCCATTTGAATGCTGGCTTGGTAACTATTATTGTAGGCAAACTCGGCCAATGGTAAGTACTATTCCCAATTCCCACCGAAGTCCATCACACATGCTCTCAACATGTCCTCTAATATCTGAATGACCCTTTCTGATTGCCCTTCTGTCTGCGGATGAAAAGCCGTGCTGAGATCCACCCTCGTCCCCAACGCTTCCTGCAATGCCCTCCAAAATCGAGAAGTAAACTGCGGCCCTCTATCAGAGATTATTGACACTGGAACACCGTGCAATCTCACAATCTCTGCCAAATATAACTGGGTGTACTGTGACACTCCGTAAGTGGTCTTCACTGGCAGGAAATGTGTGGACTTGGTCATGCGATCCACAATCACCCACACTGAATCAAACCCCTTCTGTGACCGAGGCAACCTTGTTACGAAATCCATAGTGATCCTTTCCCATTTCCATTCCGGTATTTTAATCTGTTGAAGCATTCCAGCAGGTTTCTAATGTTCAGCTTTCACTTGTTGGTATACAAGACACTTGGACGCATAGTTTGCCACATCTTTCTTCATCACGTTCCACCAATATAACTGTTTCAAGTCATGATACATCTTATTAGCCCCGGGGTGGATAGAGTACGCCGACTTATGTGCCTCGTCTAATATCCTCTCCTTGAGATTTTCGATCAAAGGTACACACAACCGTCCCTCCAACCTGAGCACCCCCTGTCATCAATGGAGAATCGAGTATCACTCATCTTCCCTTTTCTCACTGCGTCGATCACTATCTTGAGGTCGGGATCTTGCTCTTGTTTAGCCTTGAGTTCTTCAATCAGGTTGGACTCTGCCTGAATATGAGCTAGAAACACATTAGAGCCAACGATCTCAAATCGAGTCCCCCTTTGTTCCGGCCCGTATATCTCTCGAACTAACGGTCTCCTCACTTCTTCAATGTGAGCTAGACTACCCATAGACTTTCGGCTCAAAGTGTCGACCACCACATTGGCCTTCCTCGGATGGTATAGTATCGTACAATCATAGTCCTTCAACAATTCCATCCAACGACGTTGCCTCAAGTTCAAATCCTTCTGCTTAAAGATGTACTTAAGGCTCTTGTGGTCTGTGTACACTACACATGTTTCTCCGTAGAGATAGTGACTCCATATCTTTAGGCCAAACACTACCGCCACCATTTCAAGATCATGGGTTGGATAATTCTTCTCATGCTTCCTCAATTGCCTTGATGCATAGACAATCACCCTACCATGCTGCATCAATACACATCCTAACCAAACTCGCGAAGCGTCACAGTATACCACATACCCTCCAGTGCCTTCAAGAAGGGTTAGCACTAGAGCTGTGGTTAGGCTATCCTTTAGCTTCTGAAAACTCTCTTCAATTTGTCCGTCCACTCAAACTTCACCCCTTTCTGTGTCAACCGTGTCATAGGTGCAGTGATTTTTGAGAAATCCTACACAAACCACCTGTAATACCCTGCTAAGCCCAAGAAACTCCGTATTTCTAGCACTGAGGTAGGTTAGGACCAACTCTTCACTGCCTCCACCTTACTTGGGTCTACGTGGATTCCCTCTAATGATGCCACGTGCCCAAGAAAAGCTACCCTGTCCAACCAGAATTCGCACTTCGAGAATTTAACATATAATTTCTCTTCCCTTAACCTTTGCAAAGTCATTCTCAAGTGTTCTGCATGTTCCTCGGAGTTCTTGGAGTACACCAGGATGTCATCTATAAACACTATGACAAACTAGTCCAAATAAGGTTTAAACACCCTATTCATCAGATCCTTAAATGTTGCGGGGGCATTTGTCAACCCAAAAGACATCACCAAAAATTCGTAGTGTCAGTATCTGGTACGAAATGCAGTCTTGGGTACATCCTCTTGCCTATTCTTCAACTGATGATACCCCGACCGCAGATCAATCTTTGAGAATCGCTTGACTCCTTGTAGTTGATCAAATATATCATCTATTCTGGGTAAAGGATATTGATTGCGGATGGTAGCCTTGTTTAACTTCCGATAATCAATACACAACCGCAAGGTATTGTCTTTCTTCTTGACAAATAGGACCGGTGCACCCCATGGCGAGACACTGGGTCGTATAAACCCCTTGTCTAGCAATTCTTGCAACTGAGTTTGTATTCCTTCAACTCCCACAGAGCCATTCAGTAAGGTGGTATAGATATTGGTTGAGTACTTGGCAGTAGGTCGATCCCGAATTCAATCTCCCTATCAGGTGGCAAACCAGGTAACTCTTCAGGAAACACATCTGGGAATTCCTGAACGACGAGCACTTGGTTCACGGAAAGTACTTCCTTCTCTACATCCCTGAATGACGCTAAGTAGCCTGTACATCCCTTACTAAGAAGTTTAAGAGCGCTCAATGCGGATATCAACCTCGGGTGGCACTTCGCCCCATCACCATGTGCCACAAAATTATTATTTATTTCTATTGTTCATTTATTTATTTTTTTTGTCCTTATATTCCAACTCCAAAATGATAACCATGCTAAGTCTTACTATACACAATTGACTTGATTCTAAAAATATCCCTCGGGTATTACACCAAGGTTAGTAATACGTGATTATAATTTTTTTGCAGGTAAATTTTATCTTGTTGATTTTGGATACCCTACCTTCAAGGGTTTATTAGGGCCATATAGAAATACAAGATATCATCTTCCTCAATTTAGGTTGGCCCCTAATTTTAGATCACAGAATGAAGTGTTTAATTATTATCTTTCAAGTTTGAGGAGTGTTGTTGAAAGAACATTTGGAGTTTGCAAAGCTAGATGGAGGATCTTACAAAACATGACCAATTTTAAGCTCAAAACTCAGTTTGCTATTATATGGGCATGTTTTGCTCTTCACAATTATATAAGAACAGACGATGATTTGAGCCTTCTTCGTAGCATTGAAAATATTAATGAATTGGAGGATTTGGAACAAAATTGTAATGATGATGATAAAGCACGATTTCATGTTGAATGGGAAGAGCCAACTCAAGAAGACATTAGACAAATGGAAGAAATAAGAGACACCATTAGAAATCAAATGGCAAGACGACGCCATTAAGATTTATATTATTTAGTTTGATATCAGTTTTTTAGTAATTTATGTCATATATTTTTGGCACAAATCTAAACCTAAAGTTTTAAATTTATTGTATTTTTTATTTAAGTGCTTTTGTATCCAAATACTATCAATTGTTAAGTACTTTCAATATGTCTATTTTGGTAAATTTGCATTAGATAAAAGTACTTTTTTAAATTTTACATCCAAACATTTTTTTTATTTTAAAAGCACTTTTTAATCATCCTATCCAAACATAAAATAACTTATGCTTTAAGTTAAAAAGAAATTACTTCTATTAGAAGCCTATACAAACGGACCCTCGATGTTTATTTAGTTTTGTGCTTAAACTGGAATTGCTTGATCACCTCTTAGGGTAATTTAGAGGATTTATGTGACCTTGAAAGAGGCGCTTAGGTTTAGTCCAAGAACTAAATACCGTTAGATCTAGGTTAATTACTCGTATAGTTACTAGATTTGCTCGGAGAATAGACATATACCCGAGAGCCTAACAAACTTATATTAGCTTGCTTGAATGAATGCTGCTCCTTATTTTGATTTTCCGCATAGACATATGGGAAGACGGATATTGAGTTAGGGCTTGTATAGGATCGACAGACCATACAACCAATATAGGACTAAGACTAATATCGACGTATTGAATTAATTGTTAAAAGGAGCCCAACAACATAGATGAAGTACTAGGATAGATCATAACCTTAGGAGCCCTCTAATGTTGAATACACTCGTAGTCACTTGTTTTTATTTCATTTACTTACTTCCAAAAAACCTTCAAAACCCCCTTTTGATTACTTTACATTCTTTTCCATTAAAGTCTTGATTCATTAAAAACTATTCAAATTTTCCAATCCTTGTGGGTTCGACCCTGCTTACTCTATACTCAAAAATTGTAATCAGGAAAATAAATATTTATATTAATTTGATTGCGCTCAGCAAGCATCAAATTTATACTTTTAAATTAGTTTAGATTTAAATTTTAAATCCTAAACTAATTAATAGTATCTCCATCCTCTTCCTAATTAAATTGGAGGCCTTGGAGCAATATAAATAGGCATCTCATAAGGTTGGAGAAAGTATTGTGATAGAGAGAAAAGTAATTCAGATTTCAAAGATAATTCATTCAGAGCTGTTTTTCACATTATAGAGATAAGAGAGTGCTAGGGTTTGAGAGAAAACACAATTTGGGTGGCCGTTTGGTGGATTGGAGCAAAGGAAGAGTGGATTCAAGCTCCAGATTTGGATTCTTCTTCTTCTTCTTCTTCTCTTTTCTCTGATTTTTCTTATGTATTTTCATTAATTTGTGTTTGTATCAATGATTACCCTATGCTAGACTCTTTCTATCCTAGGGTTCTGGTTCCCTAGTATGAATTCTATGTTTGTGGATAATTTTTACTGCTTAATTAATGCAATTGATGTTTATTTAGTTTTGTGCTTAAACTCTAATTGCTTGATCACCTCTTAGGGAAATTTATAGGATTTAGGTGACCTTGAAAGGGACGCTTAGGTTTACTCCATGAACTAAATACCGTTAGATCAAGGTTAATTACTCATATAGTTACTAGATTTGGTTGGAGGATAGACATATACCCGAGAGCCTAACGGATTTATATTAGCTTGCTTGAATGAATGCTGCTCCTTATTTTCATTTTCCGCATAGACATATGGGAAGACGGATATTGAGTTAGGGCTTGTATAGAATCGACAGACCATACAACGAAAATAGGACTAAGACTAATATCGACGTATTGAATTAATTATTAAAAGGAACCCAAAAACATAGATGAAGTACTAGGATAGACCATAACCTTAGGAGCCCTCTAATGTTGAATACACTCTTAGTCACTTGTTTTTATTGCATTTATTTACTTGCATAAATCATTCAAAACCCCATTTCGATTACTTTACATTCTTTTTCAGTAAAGTCTTTATTCATTAAAAAGTATTAAAATTTTCCAATCCCTGTGGGTTCGACCCTGCCTATATACAAATCTGTGTTGGTTGAAAGTTGGAAATAAATTCTTTTATTAATTTGATTGCGCTCAGCATGCATCAACACCCACATATATAGCATTAACATACTTTTTACCTTCCCTTTGTGGATTTGGCACAATATTACTTGGAAATGTGCCTTGAGGTCTATAACTAAGTTCATTGGCCAGATGGCCTACCTGTGTCTCCAAATTTCTCAAGGCAACAACTTGACTCTGAATGAGTGAGTTACTCTTAGGCATATATTGAATGAATAGGTCTTCCAAACTGGGTTTCTTCCCAGAATGAAACCCGGGAGGGA
Source organism: Senna tora (assembly GCA_014851425.1). NCBI lineage: Eukaryota > Viridiplantae > Streptophyta > Magnoliopsida > Fabales > Fabaceae > Senna > Senna tora. Next base: position 15,535,584 of record CM026265.1, read on the forward strand.
TATTAGGTCGTGATGCAAATTGTCCTCCAACTTGGTTATCTTTCCACCCAAAGTTAGGATGGTTTCTCTAGCCTGGGTTATGAGTATTAGAATAGGGGTCATATCCTTTTTTTTTTTGTTGAAATTCACCTACAGCGTTAACTTGATAGGGATTGTGTTCTTGAAGAGAAGGACACATATCTGTGGGGTGCCCAGGAGTTGCACATATTCCACACACTCTGGCTGGCTAGGTTTGAAATTGCTGAGCCGGTCCGATAACTAATTTAGAAACAACATCAGTAAGGTGATTGTGTTTAGCTTCAAGAGACGCAGTTGAGGTTAATTCATTCACTTCTTCTTGTCTTTCCCCAAATTGTCGTGAGGTGGATGCCACGATTTCAATCAATCATCTAGCTTCAGTAGGGGTCTTTTTTGCAAGTGAACCACTAGCAGCACCATTTATTGAGCTCCTCGCAGTAGGAAGCAAACCTTCATAAAAGAAATTAATGAGGGCTTGTTCAGGTATACCATGCTGGGGGCAACTAGCACAAAGCTCCTTGAAACGTTACCACTAGTCAAAAAGAGTTTCATGTGAGTATTGCTTGATTCTGAACAATTCTCGTCTTACATTATTATATAATAAGGAGTTAGATATATATTACATTTCCATGTTTATTCCTTATATCAAGATACTTTTCTTAGTAATATATAATTTAAATGCATATTATAAAACATTTTTATTTTTATCATATAATTTAATTATATGAATAACACAATTTTACTTAACCTTAGTAATATATTTTCTCTTAGAGAAGTTTTAGATACTCTGTGTGAATTAGTGACTAAGGCCAGAGTGTTCTTTCGAAACATAACAAGACAAGAGTAACTTTCTATCAAGTAAGTGCATTTAATCCATTTTAAACACGTCAGTTTTAAAATTAAGTTGTTTCGAAAAATCAATCGACTATTTTCCCCAAGAACAATTACGAACCTTAGCTCCCTCACTACCTCTGCACCCACCTTTCTACCCCCCTTTGATTGTTCTTCTCGCAATACCCACTACTCTGCTATCAAGTATAAAAAATACTACTCGTCATCCTATTGGTTGTTCGTGCTGATTATCCATTGAGTGTTACTTTATCCATTCACTAATTACTTATAAAGTTTCAATTAATCATGAGCTAGACACTACTCTCACTTCATTGGTTACAAGGGGCAGTAAGTTCCAGAGCATAGACTCAATGCCCAATAATTTACAAAGCTAATCATCATTATCACTCTGGTTAGCCTGGTAAGCCTACGACTTTCCACCACTTCATTGCGCTAAGAGATTTCATAGGAGTAAGTATCATATTGGTGAAGTTGTTCAAGGCAGAAGCTGTATCATTTGTTGCCTTCCATCAGAAGTTAGCCTATTTAGCATTACAAACCTCATAATGGACAAACCAGCACCCAAACGTATCAAGAGAGCACCACCAAAAACAAAGAAAATGAGCCTTAATCCAAGAGAAATAGGCTGGGTGGAATTCAGTGAGTCAGAACAAGGGAAAGAAGTGGAGGAGATGAGAGACCTTGAAAACACCACTAATCCCAGATCCCCACCTCCACCAAGAGATGCTCGAGGCCAAATAATGCATGTTCAACCTGAAACTATTGAGGCCAATAGAGACTATTAGGCACATTGTTTGATAGGTGAGCTCATTGATGCAAGACACTTCCCAGTAAGGCGTCTCCAACATGCTCTTATTCGCGCTTGGAGACTTGAAGGAAAAGTGACAGTGGTTGGTCACGATGACAATATGTATGTCATTCACTGAGAGAATGGAGGACCTTTATTACATACATGCTGAAGGACCTTAGTGTGTGCATGAAGCACTTTTCCACCTCATCAATTGGAGATTGAATCTTGTGCTCAGCAACATCACCATCACTACAAGAAAAAACAGGGTTAGCTACGGCCAAATTCGTAGCTAATCCATAGTTAATCAGTTTAGCTACGGATCAACTACGGATATTGTCCGTAGCTAATATTTGGAAGCTAATTGCTACGAATTTTTTTATAGCAAATCCGAAGCCAATCCGTAGCAAAATTTTTAATTAACAAATGACTGAGTTCCCAGCTAACAGCTAGGGAAAATCCATAGCTAATTCCGTAGCTATACCATTGCTAATATATGCACTTTCATAACATATCTGTAGCTAATATTATTCAATGCCCTAGCTAATCCGTAGCTAAATTTTCTAGCAAATCCGTATCTATTCCGTAGCTAAAGTTGCTGGCTAAAGTACAACCTCCTCCGACAACCGCCGCCGGCAACCTCTTCTTCCGCAAGACCACTTTATATTTTTGAAAAATGGCCTATGGAGGATTCGAAGACGGGACATCATTTGTACCAACCACTAGGCCATTTATCACTTTTTGATTTATTAATGTAAAACATTATATATATATATATATATATCTAATATATGGTTTAGGGATTTTTTTACTATTTAGTCCCTAGAATCATACAATATAAAATATAAGATAAAGGATAATTGAAAATAGAATATTAGTTTTGTCACGACCCCCTATCGGACGTCCGTGACCGGCACGGGAAGTAGGATTTCTCCTATCCCGTAAGCCTCTAATCCCTGATTGACAATTTCACATATTTATAACTATCCATTTCTAATACAAACAATATATAGTATTTATGGCCATCCATATCCGGTGACCTAAGTAGCGTTCAATCCACGGCTCGCTCAACGCCGCTTCAGTCTATACATATACACAAAATCACTCACACGTACATATATTATACATATTGATCACGTGCTTCAGGGCGGGTGATCTATCCTATTCACATGCAGAAATCCTGTGTACAGTCATACATATATTCAACCACACACTTGCATATAGTTTACATATTGATCACACACCTCAATGCGTGTAATCTATCCTACTCGCATGCGGAAGCCATATTTTCACACAAACAGGTATTCAATCACACATACATATAATTTACGTATTGATCACACGCCTCAATGCGTGTGACCTATGCTAGTCACATGCAGAAGTCATATACGTATATACATGATATATATTATATCATAGCCTATATTCCCATCACCAAGACCTAACTTTAATCTGTATGAAGCCGACACTGCTAGAATTCAAGTGTGACATATATATATACACACGATAACATATAAGGCTCAGTGAGCCACAATAGCACATATACACCTTGAGATCAGTCATATAAGCACAAATACTATTGCACGTTGACTACTTACTTGCAAATCATACACGCGTAACACAAATTTATTCATATAAATATATTCCATATATCAATTTGCACAAAATAGAGCAAACCATATTTTCCACGTAGTCATCCAACCCTGTGGGGCAGGGATGGGAGAGCCCCTCACCTCGTTGGCCCTCCTGTTCAGTACTCGGAGTGCCTGAAGCTCCAATCGCTCTGTGGCGCCCTATACACATATATATTTAGGAAATTTAGAACGTGTAACTAAGCATCTAAAAATGCGTGTGTCATGCTAATGCTCATGTACCCTCTAGATATTTCTAAGAACTAATTATTTAGTTCGTTACGTCGTCTTATTTACTCCTTCTGAAAGTCCAGAATGTCTCATATTCGACTTTCACACTTTTGAGCCATTTAAAACCTCTAATTGCTTAGGTTAGAGATTCCCACTTGTCTAAATTTCCCTTCATGTGTTCATATGGGTATTTAACTAATAAAAGAATTAAATTCACGGTTCAAAAGAGGCTCTAGCTTACTCATTCTACCGTCTTCCTTATTCGCCGAGTAAAAGCTCAATTATTACCTCTTTAATTATATATAAAAAGATAATTTGGTATAATTAGAGCCTTTGAACCAATTTAGCGGGTCTTAGGTGTCCACCACGGACTAGACCGAGGTGTTCAACCCACCGCACAGCTCTTTACAGTACTGTGGCTTAGTATTTCGCCTCTTTTTCAACGGATAGGGTTCCAGTCAAGACGGTAAATACTCGGGCTTTATTCCCTTGACTATTTCCAGCATCTATAACACATATACTACTCTAATCCAAGCCTATTCATGCTTTGAACTATAAATTTCGAATTTTAGAGTAATTTCCTAACCCATTTTTTCCTAATTTCCATACCCGATCAAATCCTACGATTTAACTTCGATTCTGAACCTCATTAAGATTTCAATAACATCCACTAAGCTCAAATTTAACCCCGGAATGCCCCGATTGGAAGTATTTGAAGAATTCCTAAAATACCCAAAATTGGAGAAATTGGAGTTTTGAAGGATTGGGACTTTCTTACTTGATTTCAATTGGATAGAAGGCTTGGTGGGGATGAAAGAAGATTCCAACCACCTGTTCCGGCGAGAATCCGGCCAAACCGTCGTCCTTCACCTCCCTTCTCCCTTCCTCGTGCGTTTTGTGCCTCACGTTTGCCTCTGCTTATTTTTTTTTGCTTCTGCGTTCTGCCTCTTGCTTTCTTCTCTTTTGATATGTGTGTCACTTAAATGGAAAGGGGGGTCACGGTTGACCCCCCATATATTTTATTATATATAATTTTTTTTTGTGAATGAATTAAATGGGGTGTGTGTGCGTGTTCCTATTTTGTGGAATGGGGGTCACGGTTTTGACCCCCATTTTAACATATTGTATAATTATTATTTTTCTTTAATTTAAAAAAAAGATGGGGGGTCACGATTTGGCCCCCCCATTACTTTAATATATATATATTAGAAAAAACTTATTTACTTGTTATATCCTCTTTTCTTTTAGGTCCTAGAAAAATTATAAATGTCCCCTATTATTTTCTTCTCTATTCTATTTTTAACGCTATAATTCTTTAATTTAATTTATTTTTCTTTTTGAAAGAAAAATAAATTTATTAATAATGAAAATAATTCAATCTAAATATCTCGGATATTACAAGTTTTTTAATAAAATTATTTATAATTTGATTTTTTTTTGAGAAACTATAATTTGATTTTTTTAGTTATTGATAAGTGTGTTATAAAATATATTCATTTATATTTATATATTCTACCGGTTCAACTGATTTTTTTATGGCCCAACGGTTAAATTCAGTGACCAATGATCCAAATACCGACATGCGAATAAATTTTGATGATTGCAATAATGAATTTTATTGATAAGTGAATTCTTATAGTTTTTTATTGTGTATTTGATATACTAAATACTTCAAAAAATATATAAAATGTTTTACATAAATATGATTAATATAATTTTTTAAATGAATAATTTTGTTACTTTTAATAAAATTATAATCTTTGAACAATAATAATATTATGTATTATTTTAGAAGAGAGAAATGCAATTTTTTTCAACTAAAAATTAAAATTTAATTTATAAATCACTTACCCACAGATTAGTTACAATCTGTGGCTAATTGACCACTTTTCCATGGATTAGCCACGGATATTAATCACAGATTTATAATCTGTGACTAATTCAAAGAAATTGCCCACAAAAATTAAAATGTTGCTAAATCTGTGGCTAATTGACCACTTACCCATGGATTAAAAACAAAATTTTCAATTAAAACAGTAATTTACACTTTTTTAATAGTTTTTGTTTTTGAAATAATAAAAAATCATTTTTGAACATAATTGACCCAAAATGTGTCTTTCTTTTTGTTTATTTCTAAATATAACATAAAAAATTCATTATATTTTAAAATAATAAAATGAACTAATTAGTGAAAAGTAATTAAGTATTTCATGAATATTAAAAAAAATAAAAAAACATATATATGAATTCAAATATGGTCGATGACGACATGGAAATTGTTTAATTCTTGATGTCTACTCTCCACCATTGGTTGCATCCGAATCATATCAATATATATTTCATTCTTCACAATCATATCAATAAATCTAGAAGCTTACAAAAAACTTAATAAATCAATTCCTCTATATATATATATATATATATATATATATGTTTTTTTTTCAATTTTCTCTCTTATACGAGAGAATGCAAAACCACATACACTAATTTTAGTAATTTTCTCTATAAATATATATATTATTTTTATTCACAGTTATAAAATAATTCAATTATTTTTTAAATTATGCTATTATCAATTTTATATTAATTTTTTTAAATTGTACGATTTTAAATTTAATAAAAAAAATATAAAAAAAATTTACTTAATGTATATTATATTTTTTTTACTAATATCTAATTTTTAAAACCAAAGAAATCAATAATTAAACAAATATAATATAATATATATCAAGTGCAAATTTTGTTATAGACATATTCTCAGTGTTATCGAAACTGGACCGGATCGACCAGTCGGATCAAAAAAACGTCTGCTAGTCCATTTTGAAATAATCAAAGAACCGATCAGGTAGAAAACTGGTCAAGAACCGTCCAAACCGGTCAAAACTAGTGGTTTAGACGGTCTGGCCGGTTGTTCGCTTTTTTAAAAGAAAGAAAAATTTACTAAACGACGTCTTTTTATTTATTTATCTTTAAAGTTATCAAAACTACGTCGTTTTTAGTCAATAATGTCAATATAACCAAATAACCCTAATTCATCTTCTTCAATCTTCTCCCGTAAGCACTAGCAGGAGCTGAGCAAAGAAGAAGCAAGCAAAAAACGGCTACCACTCAAATACTAAGCTCTTTTTTTTTCTTGTCAGTTGCCGTCGAAGGGGAAGCCGTCAACATCGTTGTCGAAGCCTCGGAGGTAAGTAGAAAGAGTGATCCTACATGAGACCATTTTTCTTTTAAAAAAGAAGGGAGAACTAATGTTTACACTTGTCTTCATTGTTTATCAGTATATAAAGGTGGAGACATAAATAGAATGAAGCAACATCTTGCCGGTGTAAAGGGACAGATAATGTCTTGCAAAAAAGTTCCTCATGATGTTTGTCATCAAATGCTAGAGTCATTGAAGAATGTGCAACAAAAAAAGCAAATTGAAGAGCTTAATGAAGCATATGATGATCAACAAGAAGCTAAAGAAAGTCCTCAGCCATATAAGAGAGTTGCCTTTGCCCAAGCTTCAGGTAAAAAAAGTAATTCTACTCCCAAAAGTTATTTTGCTCCAAGGACAACTCCTGGTTCCCAACCAACATTGAAGAGTGTTTTATCTAGAAAGGAAGCAATATATAAAGCTAAGATGGCTATTGCTAAATGGTTTTATGATGCTTGTATCCCTTTCAATGCAATAAATTCACCTTACTTCCAAGATGCTATAGATGTAGTTGTTGCCATTGGCCCTGGGTTTAAATGACCATCTTATCATGGATTGAGGGTTAATTTTTTGGGAGATTGTAAGAAAGAGTGTCAGCTACTTGTTGAAAATCATCGTAGCAATTGGGCTAAAACTGGATGTACAATTATAGCTGATGGTTGGAACGATCAAAGACAAAGAACTTTGATAAATTTTTTAGTCCATTGTACTGCAAGGGTATCACGACCCCCTATCGGACGTCCGTGACCGGCACGGGAAGTAGGATTTCCTCCTATCCCGTAAGCCTTTAATCCCTGATTGACATTTTCACCTGTTTATAACTACCCATTTCTAATACAAACAATATATAGTATTTATGGCCATCCCTATCCGGTGACCTAAGTAGCGTGCAATCCACGGCTCGCTCAACGCCGCTTCAGTCTATACATATACACATAATCAATCACACGTACATACAATATACATATTGATCACGCGCTTCAGGGCGGGTGATCTATCCTGTTCACATGCAGAAATCCTGTGTACAGTCAAGTATATATATTCAATCACACACCTGCATATAATTTACATATTGATCACACGCCTCAATGCGTGTGACCTATCCTATTCACATGCGGAAGCCGTATTTTCATACAATCAAGTATTCAGTCACACACACATATAAATTTACATATTGATCGCACGTTCAATGCATGTGATCTATCCTATTCACATGCGGAAGTCATATACACATATATATATACACATGATATATATCATATCATAGCCTATGTTCCCAACAACAAGACCAATCTTTAATCTGTATGAAGTTGACAATTCTAGAGTGTGACATATACATATATATATATATATATATATATATATATATATATATAACAACTGTACAAAACAATGCTATACCAAAAGATTCATATACATATATATCCTGACAAAATACATATATCAATGCTACCCACGCGAACAATGCGTGCGGCCTCTAAATCTATCCGCCTCCCTGAGATGAAGTGGAAGCGCTCCCGATGCCTATACCACCTGTGTCTGTAACATTTAACATTGGGGTGAGTCAAACGGACTCAGTGAGAGGCTCTCCCATCCCTGGTGTAGTAGCGGGTACCACTACAACTGGGGAAAAGGAGCCAATCACAATCACATACGCATATAACGGATTTAAATTTCCATGTGTTACGTGGTCATGCAATTTGCAACTATCATATTCACAACATAGAATTTAAAGCATGGTTTTACATATGTTTAAATTCATACATACATCAATCATAACTTAACAAATAATTCCATGTGGATATCCATGTTCAAATAACCGTAACCATAAACTGGCCCGAAGGCATATCTCCGTTAGGAGAGAATCTGGCCCGAAGGCATATCTCACGTGAGCGGTATAGGAACCTAGTTGATCATTCTAGGAACCCCTGGCCCCAAGACTTTACTTGGAACACTAATCTGACCCCAAGACTTCACTCGGAGCATAGCCGGCGACTCATCTGACCTCGGTTTACCTAAGGCAATAGCCACAATGTGGTGTACTCATATACTTTGTATTTCTGTGAGTTTGACTCAAGACAAGAGACTCAATCTATCCGGACCATCCGTGATAGACTCGGTTCCCGCGTTGTACCATAAATGACCCCTATGGAACACTACTTATTCATTTTTATTTCTTCTTAGGCAAATCTAAATTTCCAAGTGGTTTTCTAATTCGGAATCTCTCGGTTTAAAACAAAGTCACCTATGTTCTTTTTCTTTAAGAATTTACATACACAACCACACTTTTCAGATGATAATCAATGAGGTTGGTTTCTAGTACCACAAGACCCTCACAAATAAAATTGACTTGATCCTACCCCCGATATCATATAGGTCCCGAGGACCTTCTTTCCATATAAGGCTCCTTGAGCCACCATCGCTTTTACAGTTCACATATACACATATAGCACGTTATCACATATATTATAATTTAGGAACAACAATAGCATGTTATCTAATATATGATTCCTACAAGTAGGCAAGAAGGCAAACCATATATCCACATCCGCAGTCAACCCTATAGGACAAGGATGGGAAAGCCCCTCACCTGGTTGGCCTCTCTGATCGGTCCTCGGTGTGCCCGAAACTCCGCTCACGGTATGGTGGCCTATACACATATACTTGAGAAATTTAGAAACTTGAGATTTAGCCACTATCATGTACATGTCATGCTAATGCTCATGTTCTCTCTAATTAATTCCATAGACTAGTTGTTGGCTTGGAATGCCCTCAACTAGTTTTCAGAACATCTAGCATACTTCTATTCATGTCCAACCCTTGCTTAATCACACTATTTGGAACTATTTGAAAACCTTGATTTGGGAATGCAAAGTTACCCAATTTCACCTCTATGTGTCCATATGAAGTTTCCATTACCCAAGTCTTGAATTTATGGCTCAAGAGAGTCATAAATCCTACTTGTCCAAGATTTCCATTTTCCAAAATAACTTTCAACACTTTACCTACACATGAATACACATATCCGGATATGCGTAAAATTAGAAAATTGTCTCTTTTTCCCCGAACCGGGTTTCGGGTGAGACGGTGCTTACTCGGGTTTTAATCCCTCGTACTTCCAATAATTTTAACAATCATATAATTACAATTCAACCTCTTAATGCCTCCCAAATCAGTCCACAATACCATTAAACATTACCAACCACATTTTCCTACAACTTTTCCAACCCGGATAAATTCCATCAAATTAGTTCCGATTCCTAAGCTCCCAAGTCACTTCATAACATTCAAATACTTCAATTTAGGTCCCAGAATAATCAAATTGAATCAAATGGGGATTTTCCAAAAATCCCTAAAATTGATAAAATTGGGGTTTGAGAGTTTCGGGACTTCTCACCTTGATTCAACTGGTTAGAAGGACGATGTAGAGTAGAGGAGACTCCCAGCCACCTTCCCCGATGAAGAGACGGCGTTTTCCGGAGTGGAAGCTCTCTCCCTTTGATTTCTCTCTCTAACCCGTCACTCTCTCTCTCCTCCAGCACGACGGCGACGTGAGCTCCGGCGGACGGCGTGGGGTCGCACTCCGGCCTCCTCCTCGCACGTCCGTCGTCCTCATCGTGCTTGCCTTCCTCCTTGCTTTTCTCCGTGCGAACAACGCCCAGCCCCCTGCCTCCGTGTCTCTCTTTTCTTCTACTCCTTCCCCCTCACGATTTCTTTCCTCTTCCTTTTCTTTATTCTTTTCTTTTTATAATATATATATATATATATATATATAATTAATATATATACATATCACCCAAAAAAATCTGACATAGTAATAAATAAAGTAATAATAATAATAAAAAGAAAATATATAGAATGATTAGGATATAAAATAATTTGTATTTACAAAAAAAAATAAGTAGTAGGATAGTGTGTGCTTCTATCTCATTTTCAACTTTAAATGAATTAATTAAATTAGACTAATAATGCTAATTAAATATTCTCGGGTATTACAAGGGTTAACATTTGTGAAATTTGTTGATGCTTCTGATTTGGTGAAAGATGCACAAATGTTGTTTAATTTGTTTTTTGAGGTTATTGAATGGGTTGGACCATCTAATGTTTTTCATATAGTAACTGATAATGTAGCTAATTATGTAGCAGCCGGTATGTTGGTACACGAAAAATATGATCACATTTTTTGGTCTCATTGTGCTGCCCATTCTTTTAATCTTCTCTTAAAGGATATTGGTAGCATGCCTTTGTGTGTCAGGCGTTGCATCAAGGGCTTCAAAGGTAACTATCTTTGTGTACAACCATATGACTCTTTTGGCTTGGCTTAGGAAAAAAGAAGGTTGGAAAGAAATTGTGCGTCCGGGAGTAACTCGGTTTGCTACTACTTTCATTACATTGAAGATCATTCATGATCATAAGCATCACTTACAAAAGGAATCCTGTCCTCTTCTATGATGAAAAATTTGTGGAGAATAACAATATAACACAAGTAGTTCTTCATCTACTTGAGATAAGAAACATTTGTAATGAATGACCTTGCAAAAGGAATTCAAGAGATGCAAGTATATCAAGATCGCAAAGGAAGTTTTGGTCGAGAAAGTGCTCGTACAGTGGCAAGGACAATACGACTTGGTAAGCAACAATTTAAACTTAAGTACTTACGAATTTTTTTTTATTTTATTTTAATTTTAATTTTATAATTGAGTTATTTTATGTAGATCAATGGTGGAGGTTATATGGAGGTAGTGCTCCATTTCTGCAAAAGATAGACATACGGGCTCTTAGTCAAGCTGCATCTTCTTCAGGATGCGAGAAAAATTGGAATTTTTTTGAACACATTCATACAAAGAAAAGAAATAGACTAGAACATCAAAGGCTAAGTGATCATATCTTTATTACATATAACTTGTGTTTGGCCAATAGGTATTTATAACCTCTAAAAGTTGTTGAAATTTGAATTTTAATCATACTTCTATTGATTTTTTAATGGTTTATTTTAGGTGTGCAAGAAGAAAAATTATGATCATATTGATTATGAATCTACTGACAAAGTTGACTTTTGGATTACTGAAGAATCACCTCCAGATTTTGATGATCATGAGTTTGATAATGAGAATGTCATCTATCAAGAACATGCATTTCCAGCAGAATCATCAAGACATGTGTTGAAGAAAATGATATGAACATCACAAATCAACCAATATTGGATGTGGATATGTTTGATAGTGATTGTATTGGTGATCCTACTAATGTGGATCCTGCCTTGGTGTCACTTGAGGCAATTGACGTGAATGAATATTATGATTGAATTTCATTGTCAATTTATGTTGTTTATGATTTAGTATTTATTGAGAATTTGTTGTGACTTGTAAGGATTGTTCTATTTTTAGTATTTATAGTTTGGTTTGTGATAAGACTTGAGACTTAAATATGTTGATCCTTGAACTTATTTGAAGAGTTTAATATGATATTGCGGTAGTTTGCAACTTGTTCTATTTTTATCATGTTTAGATGGAGATGGAGACATAATTATGAAGTATATAATTTTTTATGATATATTTTAGTATATTTAATTAAAAAATATATTATAATTGTTACTAGTTCAACCACGGTTGGACCATTGAACTATGAACTAATGCTTTGACCGGTTCAATGACGGGTCGAGTTTTAAAAACATTGCATATTCTGTAGCAAAAATTTTGCTAGGGAAAAAATTGGTAGCTAATCCATAGCTAAGATGAATTTTTTTTTTTCTGTAGAGTTTGCTACGGAAATTTTCTGTGGATAATTCGTAGCTAAGATGCAATTTTATTTTAGGGTAAAATTTGCTACAGATATATTTTGTTGCAAATTCATATTTAAATTGAGATGTACATTTTGCTACAGGGAAAATTGGTAGCTAGTCTGCAGCTAAACTAAGATTTTTTTGTGTTTTAAATTTTGCTACGAAAATATTCCGTAGCTAATCAATTTAGCTATGGAATAACAATTTAGCTACGAAATAACATTAGCTACGAACGGTTCCATAACTATTTTGTAGCAAAATTTTCCTGCCAAAACGTGCCAAATTGTTTTGTCAAATTAACTAGGGAATTTTAATCCCTAGCTAATTTTGGTAGCTAAATATGTTTTTTCTTGTAGTGCACTTTGGATTCAACTGTGGGGTCTTCTAGTTGAATACCAAATTCCAAAAGTGGCAAGAAGGCTAGCACAGAGAGCAGGCGACATTATGGAAGTGGATTGGGCCCCAATCATGCCACATAATCTACAGTTCATGAGCGTTCGAGCCATGGTTCCAGTCAACAAACTACTTGTCATGTGTTTGCTCTTGAGGTTTGATAATGACGTTCATATGTGGGTTCATTTTACATATGAACGAATCCAAAAGTTCTGCAGAAGCTATGGAAGGGTAGGACACTCATACCTAAGGTGTGACTAGCTAGGAGACTATGCAGCTGTTGTGTTGACAGAACAAATGGCTGCCATTAGGGATCAATTCGAAGTTGAGATAGGTATCTAAACTTCTAGGATACACTTTGTCATTGAGGAAAGGGTGTTTGTGAATAGGGATTATCACGATCGACATATGTGCTGTCGTACCACACAATGAATGGCATAGAGTACTACCCTATCAATGCCCCCGCATTGGAATTTGAATTTGATCAGTTCGGGGGTATTGAGTGAACAAGAGCAAATGGTCAGTAAACCACATCCCCCGAACTTACATGACAATTCCAATAAATACAACTCTAACAGAAGCGGTGGCAGTAACAACAACTGTTATGAAAGTGGCGTCGTCGCCAGAAGAAGACCCAAAGGAGGAAGATGAATTCATTCTCATTTCTTTCCATATCCAAATTCCAGAATTTGAGCTAGAGGATATGGATGTTGGATGGAAAGAGGAACCAACAATATAGGAACCCATAACTGAACTTCCAGAACATAATGATGCATATTTGATAATCCAAGCTATGGCAGAGCTATTTTCTCAAAACAAACCACGACAATGTATGTTTCCCTTGTCAAGGGTGAGACTTTCTGATCACGGTCTGCTTGAACCGTCCACTGAGTTTATGCTTCGGTGGGTAGAGTTGGAGCCAAGAGAATATGGCATCACCAATGCAAAGTTCGACTGGGAAATGCCTCAACTCATGAACACAATGATGCAACAAACTTGGTGGGATATGGATATTGATGACAGAGATGATAACCCCCAGGAAATATTTATGATTGGAGAAGACAGTAACCAGTGGCCCCCACAAAGGCCATGGAAAAATTCAACCTATGAACGAGGCGAATCGAACTCTACTTGTGCAGCTCTGCCAGCGACTTTGAGTAACCAACAAACATCCCTACATGTTGATGAGTTGGCACCAATAGTGCAACCTTATCTTTTGCCTCCTACTGAGCAGGTTCTAAACATCAACAGTAACATAACACAAGAGACAGTTGCTGAGGAACACTTTTTGACCAATGAAAGCATGACTGTGATGGATGAAGAAATGGGATTTTGGGTTGCTGATGATACACCAGAAGAAGTGAGAACTTTCCAACTACTCCCTGAGGACAACGACTTACGGTGGTGGGCAGTTTGGCAACAGGAGATGAAAATGAGCACCACTCATTCTGGCTTGCACCTATAAGGCAAATAGCTGACAATGCCGAAACTGATGAAGTTCCAATACTGGTCTAGGTGGGAGAACATATTAGAGTCATTGAAACAAGCCGCAAGCGCAGGTTTGATAGACTCCAAGCCTTGAGGGTAGAGATGATCAAGAAAGCTAGGAGTTAACTAATAGTTATCAGCATGATGGGTCATTTTAAGAGGAAGAGAACCACCACAAAAGTGAAGCAATTTGAGGACTGGGAGAAGGAAATGGAATGGGAACAAATGCTGAATGATGTAATTTTGCTTCTTCAAAAATGTAATCTGGGAGTCATGGAGGCTGACCCAAAACAGCCTCCACAGGCCCAGTGATCATATGTAGTTGGAACTGTAGGGGTTTGGGTTGTACCCCTACAGTTTCAAGGCGAAACCAAATCTTTGCCAATCACTCCCCTGATATTTTGTTCCTGCAAGAAACCAAATGTAAGGAAGAAAAACTTATGCAGAAAATAAAATGGAGTGATTTTGATTATGTTGAATGTGTTGACCCAAAAGGTAAGAGTGGAGGCCTTGTTCTTTTGCTGGATGAAGGCTGTCAACCTTACTATACTAGATAAAACAACAAAACGGATTAATGGAACAAGGGTGGATAACTTAAGCCAATAATTTGTCATGACTACTGTGTATAGACCTTCAAAAGTACAAAATAGACAAACTCTTTGATAGTTTCTTGAACAAATTATTGAACACCATTGGCCCTGGATTATCTTTAGGGACTTTAACCAGATCCAGAATGCGAGTGAAAACCTGAGTAGGTGTGCCAACACTAGAGGCTCAGAAGATTTTGAAAATATTATTAATCAAAATAGTCTCATGGAGATCCCAAGCAAAAGAGCGTTCTTCTCGTGGTCCAATAATTGAGATCACGAAGACAGGGTCTGGGAAAAACTGGATCGCTTCCTCTTAAACATGGCATGGACAAAAAAATACACACACAGTATAGTTGATGTATTGCCTATCTCAACGTCAGACCATGCACCTTTAATCCTTACAACCCAACCTCCTAACACTCAAGGCAAAAGGCCCTTTCACAATTTCTCTCTTTACTATTTATCTATTTTCAAACTCCATCAATGTTTTTCCCCTCCATGAGCAATCACTGTCACAACTAATGTTGTAGATGCCGCCTTAGAATGTTGAAGAAGCTAACATCCTATCGTGCGCATAAGCTATGTTTGTTACTCTCTGTCTTGTCGTCGTTATAGATGTAACCTCAATTAAAAACAATCTCACCACTATTGAAGGCCGCAGAAGCAGCCATCTCGTCGAATAAACTTTTAGGTAGGTCTGATCTCAGTCTCCACATGGCTTGTTTTTGTTACATTTCCATCAAAACTTTAACTTTATATTAACTACAAATTATCTCTAATCTCTCTCTCCATTTTCCTTTTTACTACTTGTAACTACGGAATATTCCGCCTAGGGACATGTGGAATTAGGCTTCCAGAAGCTCCACGGTAGCTTGCACCAGTGACATGTGGCACCACTCATCTATCCCCTACGTGGCCGGTACCCACGTCTCTCCTCCCTGGGCTCCCATCCAAGAGACATGGAAAGCCTCCAGGCATCGTGGGACGACCCACGTCCAGCCAGAACGTGGGTCGACCACGTTCTCCGCCACACCGGGTATAAAAGGCCCTCACCCAGGGGACTTAAGAACATCATAACAAGAGGCAAGTAACGCACATTTTGAATACACCTAAGCTAGACTTAGCTCCCCTCACACAACATATTTCCTCAAAGCTCCAGAGCTTAGCCCACAGCACCACCGAGCTCCGGCCATCACCCGGTCATCGTCTAGCGGATCTCCGCCCCGGAGATTCCTGCCAATAGAGCTCCCGACAGCTCTAAGAGACCTCTACTCCCTCATAATCTAAGGCAACCTCCTACGAGTGGCTCGCCCGCCCGGAGTATCTTACACATGTCTTAGTCGCACACGACCCTATACAGGTAAACTACCTTGCCTAACGGCTCCTATAGACTTCACCATGACGAACTATGTGGACTTTGATCCCTTCATAAGGGTACGTAGGCACCTAGGTTCTCACCTAAGGACAAGTCTCCCAAGGTTACGACCCCTTGCGGTCCTTATTTACACATTACAATTGTCTGATCCAAAAAGACAGTTACATTGGCGCCCACCGCGGTCTTCCTCAGACCACAATGCCTTGCGCACTTTGCCGCTAAACGACATTTCTTTTTCTGGGAGTAGGAGTACCCGCCTAACACTAGGAAACCAGCATTTCTTATTTCCTATACTGGAAGAATCCAAAAATGGCTTACTCAAACATTCCTACGGCCACGACCGACGCAAGTGCTCCAAGACGTAGCACAAGGAATAGACAGGGAACGGCTGAAGTTGTCATAACCAAAGTAGGTGGCTCAAGTACAACCCAACCGCAGAATACCTCGACAACGCAGGTGGCTGTTATAGAAATTGTGGCCCAAACATCGGGAACCAGGGAGGAAGCATGCCCTCAGCATCCCTGGGCATGCCACACAACCTGTGCCCTTCAGCTAGCAACCAAGATATAACAGAGCCAACAAGGACTTCATGAGAAACGGAGTTGGCTCGACTTGAGGTAGAGATAGCGGCCATACGTAAGCAACAATGGGAAGAGGACAAGAACTGCTCCCAAGGAAACGTTGGCGTCCAACTACCGGTAGCACCATACAACACACCTACAGGACCCTCCAATGACCCTACCGGCTTGCCCACAATACAATTTGGAACTCTACCCATGGAGTTCGTACGACTATCACTGACAGCACCAGCTCCCCCGTCATCAATCCCACCTGGACTTACAATGGTCGTCGAGCAAGTAGTGCGCATAACCGCAGATTACCCGCGACCACCTATTCCAAACTATCCACCGGGATCTTATCTGCATATGCCTTAGGCAGGAGCCTACAGCCCGTATGCCCCATACGGCATGTCCACTCACTCAGGACAATATCAATGGCCCGGCTTCGACTTCCAAGGGAAAGGGAGACACCCCTTCACCTAGCAAATCATGAACGAACATGTACCCATGAATTCTAAGATGCCTTTTCATATAGAACCATATGGTGGAGAGAGTGATCCCCGATATCACTTCAACACCTTCAATTCAGCAATGTCAATACTTGGCATGGCGGACGGCCAGCAATGCCGAGTCTTCTCCTCGACCTTAAAGGAGGCAGCCCTGAGGTGGTTCTCAGTACTGCCCATGAACTCGATCCACAGCTTCGAGCAGCTGGTACAGAAGTTCCTCACCCAGTTCACCAGCAGTAAAGAATATCAAAAGAATGAGGATTCCTTTATCGGTTTTCACTAGGAGGAAGGAGAGACCTTACAAGCCTTCTTGGCCTGCTTCACCAAACTCTCGCTCCAAGTCAGAGGCCTCCAAGATGCCGTTGCAATCTTCGTCATCAAGCAAGGCCTTCGATGCTCGCAGTTCTATTGGGAACTCAACAGATGTCTCGTTTCTACCTTATAGGAATTGATGGATCGTGCGGAATGGTTCATCCAGGAAGAAAACGCGCAGATCGCCAAGGAAAAAACTGAGAAAATTCCTGATAAGTAGATCCGACATGGAGCGATCTGAGAAGAAGAAGGAGAAGATGGCAACAAATAACAAAAAGTCCAAGGAGAAAAATAACAGAAAGCGCTCACCACCGTGACCTCGAATGCCTCCCAAAGGACGGTTCACTAGCTGCACTCCCCTAAACAAGTCCCACGTCGGGGTTCTCGAGGAAATTTATCACTCGGGCATGCTCAGTTTCCCCATCACAGATTAAGAGGCGGAAAATTAGAAAGCTGGTGGACAAGTCCAAGTACTGCCAGTTCCACAAAGATTACGACACGAGACCAACGACTGCATTCACTTGAAAGATCAGATCGAGGATCTATTCTATAAAGGACAGTTGGGCAGATACATCAAAGAGGAGAGCAGAGCTAATGCGGAGCATTCAAGAGAGGCTAGTGATCAAGCACCTACTCGCGGAGTTATCAGTGACATTGCAGGCGGACTGCAAAAAGGAACTATCTCGCAACCGCAAAACAAGAAAAGGGTGGAACGCTCCATACTCGTCCTCGGCTATGCCCCAAAGCATAAAAAGAGAAGAGAAGAGTCGAAAGGAGACCTCATCACGTTCGAATTCACAAATCTCGAAGGATCGATCCACGACGACCCCATGGTAGTGACCATAGTCATTAGTAACTACGAGGTCAAGTGATTCCTGATAGACCAAGGATCCTCAGCGGACGTCCTCTACTTCGACACCTTTAAGAAGCTCGAGTTGGACTAGGCCAACATAAGGCCCTTCCCCGGCACACTCATAGGGTTCTCTGGAGCCCAAGTTCCTACAGAAGCAATCATCATAGCCCGGACAACTATGGGCACTTTACCAATGGTTGCAAGCCTTGACGTAGATTTCATCATCGTCTCAACACCTTTGGCGTACAACACCATCTTGGGGCGACCGTCCCTGAACAAACTCAAAGCTGTAGTGTCCACTGCACAGCTCATTATGAAGTTCCCAACGCCACACGGGTTTGGAGAAATCATGGCGGATCAAAACCTAACGTGAGCATGCTACACTGCAAGCCTAACCAAGACCATCAAGGTCGCCCACCTCGGTCGCAGAGAATCACGCGAGGAACACCCCGAGGGTAAAGAGTCAGGAGGAAAAAAGCAGAAGTCCGCCCGCCCGGACCAAACCTCCACCTAAGCTCTAAACGCACTTTGAACGCTCAGAACACCTCTCGGTCAAGTTACACACGTCTTAGTTTATTTCAAAGTTAGGATTATCACTTTCAGCCTGACTAAGGTTATTCGAATGTAATCATTTTGTTTACTTTCAGCCTGGTTAAGGCTAGCCTGACCAAGGCTGCTCGAATGTAACCATTTTGTTTATCACGCTAGCAAAAATACGCAACCGTCCTGATCACACGGTATTCATGCAAAAATCTTTTTGCCCAGAAGCAAAAAGTTGACCAAATCAGAAAGACTGTACTCATACAAAACCTTTTTGCCCAGAAGTAAAAAGGGGAGATAGTTAAATTTAACACGAGTTCTCATTAATATAAAAAATGAGAAAGCCATCCGCCTATTATAAGGAGCAAAGCCTAAACCTATACCCAAACCTACTCTTGGGCATTCCCGAGATCTACATTGACTTCAGCCACCGCAGGCCCGGCGCTGCCAACATCTCCCGACGGCCTTCCCTGAACTACCTCAGCCAGCTACTGAGAAATAGCTCCAATCTCTGGAGCATGCTCGCCTGTAACAGAAAGCACCTGGTGGTCCAACGGGCGGTCAGCCAGTTGGTGGAGCAACGTTCAAAGGAGAACCAGTCTCCAGCCGACTTCAGAGCTCACCACCAAGAAGCTCCAGAGAAGGATGCAGAGAAGCCACCCACTCAACTAGGAACCTCTCCCTGCGAAGACGCTCAAGTTACCCAACCACCAGTAGCATGCCATACATTCTTTGCGCCAGCAATTCTCCCTGAAGGTTAACAACATCGGCTACCTTGGTCTCGGCCTCCAGCCAACCAGTAAGATTCTCGTTGGCGTGAGCCTCAACACTCTTTAAAGCTTCACGAAGAGAGTATAACTCATGTTGGTGCTTCTCGGCGTCCTCCCGACAGGCGGCAAGCTCCTTGTGAGTCTTCTCTAACTCAGATCGCAGAAGCTTGACCTCAGAAGGCTGAGCACCCTCGGCCCTAAGGCGAGCAACCTCATGAGTCAAGGACCTTATCTCATGACCTTGGTCCTAGCATTCCAACTCCTTCGCGGATAGCTGCCCGCGCACGTCTTCAAAATTTTTCTTAGTGGCCTCCAGAGCTGAACTCCTAGCGGTCACTATTCCAAGAAGTCGATCCCTATCAAGATGGGCTTCATGCTGCAGGAAGTAAGAATGTCAGCAAGCAAGGAGAAAACCACGAAAAAACGGTGAAAAACAGCAGGGCAGAACAAAGATACTTACTGCGTGTTTCTCCCACATAGTTCCAGCTTGGTGAAAGATAGCTAGTGCCTCGGAAACCCTGCCAAAGGCACGAACAACCATATTCAGGGGACTGGTGTCCAACCCCCTAGCATTTCTCTCTCCCATGTCCACGGGAAAACGCCTGCCCAAGGCCACCAGCTTCAAAGAAGGCTCTTCCTCCAGTCGCTTGACAGGCTCAGGGGGGCCGATGTCCAACCCCAAAGAAACAACCTCCGTGGCGGCCATTTGAATCACCACTACATTCCCTCCACCAAAAAGGGTGCCGAACTCTCCGGCCGCTTCACCGATTCTGGCCCATCCAGATGGAGCCTCAACCATTGTCTCATCTGCAGCGACCTTCTCCCTTGCAGAAGACTCAAAAACTGGTTCCTCGACCGCCTACCGAGCTTTCTTACTGGCAAGTTCATCAGCTTTGCCAGCCGAACTTGGAGTCGAGGCGCGAGTCGACAAAATCACCTTCAAAGGTGATTGACAGACAGGCACAGGAGGCTGAAAAGTACCATTCATTGAAGTAACCGCCCGCGCGTCCACTGAGTCAGGTCTCCGCTGAGCAACCTGAGACGACAACCTTGAACCCGCACTAGAAGGTCTCTTGAACCCTCCTTCTTTATTCTTGGGGTCCACCACCACGACAACCTTCCTCCTCTCTCTCCCAGAGAACCGTAACCGTCTCCTCTCCCATCTTTCCTCCTTATTTTCCCCTTAGGATCCTCTTGCTGACAGACTTAATCAGGAGATGGCGGGACAGGTAGCCGAGTGTCTCTCCCACCTCCACTAGGCATTACGGCAGAAGCTTCAACAACTTCCCCGAGAGAAAGGTGCTGCCCAGATTTCTTCCCCCTACTCTGATTACTGTCACAAGTACGGCTAAGAGGGGGAGGAGCAAGAGAAGAAGAAGGAAGATCTCCCAAATCAGTGAAATCAAAAGGGAAAAAGCTATTGTCGTCACCGGCCATGGCGGAATTTTAGTTCAAGAAAAGATGGAAGGGTGCAAAAAGTAGAGGAAGAAATGAAGCCAAACGAAGCAAGGAGGCAGAGAAATCGTTGAAAAGGAAAGGTAAAAATTTTTTTCAAATGTAGGGTATTTATAGGGTATACAAAGGCGTGACAATTCAAAAATCTCCGCCCCCTTGAATCCCGCAACGAATAAACAAATTATCCAGTACATCCGTGATAGGTTGCAGCCACCTGCCCTAACCAAACGTGTGGAGAAAAGGAATGGCTCAGGTCTGTCATACGGAAACCAGAGGCACAAAGACTAAAAAGCCCTAGGAAACCCAAGAGTCACACGAAGACATCGAAGGGCCTTTACGGAAAATCCCTAATTGAGGCTAATGATGACAACTCTCGAAAACACACAACATTAAGTGAAGAAAAACGACTGCAAATCACTCGAGGCCAGAGAAATTAATCAGGCCATAACACATGGCGGAGATCAAAGCCCGCTCCTTCAAAAGGCAACTCCTCACAAAGCCTCTTGCCAGCCGCTGGCTGCGGACGAGCCTACCCAGGGAGAAGCGTCCTGAAATACCAGAAGGCCCCTAACCTTTGAGTTTCCTTCGCACACCCCTGGAGGGTACTTTCGAAAATTCTCATCTGTGCAATGATGACTCCTCCTTGGAAAGACACATACTTTTTGTAGAGATGGCTCAAAAACTTGCTAAGGAAGTCAAGCAGTTAACCACCCGGATCAAGACGCATGGCATCTTCGACGTCTCTACTCTCCGAGAAACCAAGAAATACACAAAGCCTCACAAGTCGAACGACCAACCAAGAGGGCCAGACCCACTTGTGGACGAGCTCGCTTTGAGAAAAGGTAACAAGTGAATTTTTCTAAGTAGCTTGCTGAAAAGAAACTTAAATCCATGGGCGCCCGACATGTAATACCCGAGAATATTTTAACTAGCATCATTAATTAAATTAAATCAATTAATTTAAAAGAGGAAAATGAGATGAAAAATACACTAGCCTATCACTTATTATGTTGTAAATGTAAAATTTTTAAATCCTAATATTTCTATTTTTCTTTTTATTTATTAATAAATCAGACTTATTTTCTTTTGATATGTATATATTAATTATTATATAAATATATATATATATGTAAAAAAGGAAATCAGAACTCTTTTTTTTTCTTTTTGTAATATATATATATATTAGATAAAGAGGAATAAGAGAGAAAAGAAAGAGTGAAGAAGCAGGCTTGTGAGGCGTGAAAGAAAAGGCTACGCGAGAGACGCAAGAGAAGGGAGGAAATGCGAGAGAGAGAGAGAGAGAGAGAGGGCTGAAGCACGGACAGAGAGACACGGAGGAAGGCCGGAGCTGGACGGAGAGGACGCGTGGGGTGGCCGGACGTGCGAGTCGGAGCCGGAAAACACCGCCGTGTGCTAGAGAGAGAGAGAGCTACGGGCTAGAGAGAGAAACAAGAGGAAGAGAGCGTTCTCGCCGAAAAGCGCCGTCTCTTCACCGGGGAAGGTCGCTGGGAGTCTCCTCTACTCCATATCGTCCTTCTAACCGGTTGAATCGAGGTGAGAAGTCCCGAAACTCTCAAACCCCAATTTTATCAATTTTAGGAATTTTTGGAAAGACCCCAATTGATTCAATCTGAGTATTCTGGGTCCTAAATTGAAGTATATGCATGTTAGGAAGTGAGTTGAAAGCTTAGGAACCGGAACCAAATTGATGGAATTTATCCGGGTTGGAAAAATTGTAGGAAAATGTGGTTGTTAAGGTTTAAGGTGTTGTGGAATGATTTGGGGTGCATTGAAAGGTTGAATGATAGTTATATAATTGTTAAAAATTATTGGAATGTACGAGGGATTAAAATCCGAGTAATTCCCGTCTCACCCGGAACCCCGTTAGGGGAAAAAGAGACAATTTTCTAATTTTACGCGTATCCGGATATGTGTATTCATGTGCAGATAAAGGGTTGAAAGTTAAATCGGTAAATGGAAATTTTAGGCAACTAGAATTTACGACTCTCTTGAGCCATAAATTCAAGACTTGGGTAATGGGAATTTTATATGGACACATAGAGGTGAAATTGGGTAACCTTTCATTCCCAACTCAAGGCTTCCGAACAGTGTGATTAAGAAAGGGTTGGACACGAATAGAAACATGCTAGGTGTCCTAAAACTAGTTGAGGGAATTTCCAAGCCAACAACTAGTCTATGGAATTAATTAGAGAGAACATGAGCACTAGCGTTGCATGTACACGATAGTGGTTGCATTTTCAAGCTTCTGAATCTCTCAAATAAATGTGTATAGGGCACCATATAGTAAGCGGACCTTCGGGCACACCGAGAGCCGATACGAGGGGCCAACCAGGTGAGGGGCTTTCCTATCCTTGTCCTATAGGGTTGACTGCGGATATGGATTTATGGTTTGTCTTCTTGCCTATTTGTAGGAATTACATGTTAGATAACATGCTATTGTTGTTCCTAAATTACAGTATATGTGAAAACGTGCTATATGTGTGTTTGTGAATGGTAAAGGCGATGGTGGCTCAAGGAGCCTTACATGAAAAGAAGGTCCACAAGACCTATACGATATCGGGGGTAGGATCGAGTAAATATTATCTGAAGGGTGTGGTTTTGTATGTAAGTCCTTAAAGAGAATAAACCTAGGTGACTTTGTTCTGAACCAAGAGTCCGAATTAGAAACCACTTGGAAATCTAGATTTGCCTAAGAAGAATTAAAATGAACAAGTAGTGGTTCATAGAGGTCATTTATGGTACAACGCGGGAACCGAGTCCATCACGGGTGGTCCGGGTAGATTGAGTCTCTTGTTTTGAGTCAAACTCACAGAAATACAAAGTATATGAGTACACCACATTATGGCTATTGCCTTGGGTAAACCGAGGTCGGATGAGTCGCCGGCTACGCTCCAAGTGAAGTCTTGGGGTCAGATTATTGTTCCAAGTATAGTCTTGGGACCAGGGGTTCCTAGAATGATCAACTAGGTTCTCATATTGCTCACGTGAGATATTGCCTTCGGGCTAGATTTTCTCCTAACGGAGATATTGCCTTCGGGCCAGATTCTCTCCTAACGGAGATATGCCTTCGGGCCAGTTTATGATTACGGCTAATTGAATACGGATGACCACATGGAATTATATGTTAAATCATGATATGACGTATGTATGAATTTAAACGTATGTAAAACCATGCTTTAAATTCTTTATTGTGAATATGATATATGCTAATTGCCTGACCACTTAATATATGGAAACTCAAAACCTGTTATATGCGTATGTGTTTGTGATTGGCTCCTCTTCCCCAGTTGTAGTGGTACCCGCTACTACACCAGGGATGGGAAAGCCTCTCACTGAGTCTGTTTGACTCACCCCAATGTTACATGTTACAGACACAGGTGGTATAGGCATCGGGAGCGCTTCCACTTCATCTCAGGGAGGCGGGCAGACTTTGAGATCGCACGCATTGTTCGCGTGGGTAGTATTGACATATGTATTTTGTCAGGATGTATATGTATATGATTCTTTTGGTATAGCATTGTTTTGTACAGTTGCTATATGCATATATGTATATGTCACACTCTAGAACAATCGACTTGATACAGGTTAAAGATTGGTCTGGTTGTTGGGATCATAGGTTATGATATGATGAATATCATGTGTATATATATATATGAATGTGACTTCCACATGTGAATAGGATAGATCACACGCATTGAGCGTGTGGTCAATATGTAAATTTATATATATGTGTGAATGAATACTTGATTGTGTAAAAATACGGCTTCCACATGTGAATAGGATAGGTCACACGCATTGAGCTGTGTGATCAATATGTATATTTTATGCAGGTGTGTGATTGAATATATATGCTTGACTGTACACAGGGATTCTGCATGTGAATAGGATAGATCACCTGCCCTTAAGCGCGTGATCAATATGTATATCATATGTACGTGTGATTGATTATGTGTATATGTATAGACTGAAGCGGCGTTGAGCGAGCCGTGGATTGCGTGCTACTTAGGTCACCGGATAGGGATGACCATATATACTATATATTGTTTGTAATAGAAATGGGTAGTTATGCATATATAAGAATGTCCATAAGGAATTAGAGGCTTACGGGATAGGAGAAATCCTACCTCCCGTGCCGGTCACGGACGTCCGATAGGGGGTCGTGACACGACACCCGTAGACTTGGGGGACTTATGTAACTACAAAATATTCTGCCTAGGGACACGTGGCATTAGGCTTTCAGAAGCTCCACGGAAGCTTGCACCAATGACAGGTGGCACCACTCATCTTTCCCCTACGTGGCCGGTACCCACGTATCTCCTCCCTGGGCTCTCGTCTAAGAGATGTGGAAAGCCTCCAGGCATTATGGGACGACCCACGTCCAGCCAAAACGTGGATCGACCACGTTCTCCCCCACATCGGGTATAAAAGGCCCTCGCCTGGGGGACTTAAGAACATCAGAACAGGAGGCAAGTAACGCACATTCTGAATACACCTAAGCTAGACTTAGCTCCCCTCACACAATACATTTCCTCATAGCTCCAAAGGTTAGCCCACGGCACCACCGAGCTTCGGCCATCACCCGGTCATCGTCCGGCGTATCTCCGCCC
Source organism: Senna tora (assembly GCA_014851425.1). Classification (NCBI taxonomy): domain Eukaryota; kingdom Viridiplantae; phylum Streptophyta; class Magnoliopsida; order Fabales; family Fabaceae; genus Senna; species Senna tora. Next base: position 15,561,554 of record CM026265.1, read on the forward strand.
CGGAGATTCTCGCCAACAGAGCTCCCGACAGCTCTAAGAGACCTTTGCACTCTCATAATTTAAGGCAATCTCCTACGAGTGGCTCGCCCGCCCGGAGTACCTTACACACGTCTTAGCCGCACACGGCCCTATACAGATAACTACCTTGCCTAACGGCTCCTATAGACGTCACCATGACGAACTACGTGGACTTTGATCCCTCATAAGGGTACGTAGGCACCTAGGTTCTCACCTAAGGACAAGTCCCCCAAGGTTACGACCCCTTGCGATCCTTATTTACAAATTACAATTGTCTGATCCAAAAACGACAGTTACACTACTTGTTATCTCTAAGTTTTTTCACCTCTCATCCAAACATATATTTTTCTTTTTATATTTTATCAATTATTAAGTAGATATATTGTGAGACTAACGACGATATAAAATAATTGTAATCAAAGTTACAGTTAAATATAAAGATATTGTGATACTCAAGAATATTCTAATTAGCACCATTAATTAAATTAAATTAATTACTTTAAAAGTGGAAAGTGAGATAAAAATACACACTAGCTTATCACTTATTATGTGGTAAATAAAATTTTTTGTAAAATCCTAACACTTATATATTTTTCTTTATTATTAAATCAGATTTCTTTTTTTGTTTTTTTGTTAAGTGATATGTATATATATTAAATTATTATATATGTATATATATTATATAAAAGAAGAAAAAGAAAGAATAGAGAAAAGAAGCAGAGAAGCTCGTGCACGAGAGACAAAAAAAAAAAGAAAAGGGATAGATTCGTGAGAGAGGGAAGGATGACGGGAGAAACGCGAGAGAGGGTGGAGGCTCGTGAACGGTAAACGCACGGACGGGGAAGACGCGGGCCGAGCACGCGTGGTGGCCGGACGTGCGAGAGAGGCCGGAAAACACCGTCGTGGTGGCCGTCGTTTGGCTGGAGAGAGAGAGAGTTCGGGCTAGAGAGAGAAACAAGAGGGAGAGGGCTTTCTCGCCGAAAAATGTCGTCTCTTCACCGGGGAAGGTAGCTGGGAGTCTCCTCTACTCCATATCGTCCTTCTAACCGGTTGAATCGAGGTGAGAAGTCCCGAAACTCTCAAACCCCAATTTTATCAATTTTAGGGATTTTTGGAAAGACCCCAATTGATTCAATATGAGTATTCTGGGTCCTAAATTGAAGTATATGCATGTTAGGAAGTGAGTTGAAAGCTTAGGAACCGGAACCAAATTGATGGAATTTATCCGGGTTGGAAAAAGTGTAGGAAAAATGTGGTTGTCAAGGTTTAAGGGTGTTGTGGACTGATTGGGGGTGCAGTAATAGGTGGAAATTGTGATTCTATAATTGTTAAAATTATTAGGATGTATGAGGGATTAAAACCCGAGTAATTCTTGTCTCACCCGGAACCCGGTTCGGGGAAAAAGAGACCCTTTCCTAATGTTACGCGTATCCGGATATGTGTATTCGTGTGTAGGTAAAGTATTGAAAGTTAATTTGATAAATGGAAATTTTAGACAAGTAGAATTTATGACTCTCTTGAGTCATAAATTCAAGACTTGGGTAATGGGAATTTCATATGGACACATAGAGATGAAATTGGGTAACCTTGCATTCCCAACTCAAGGCTTCCGAATAGTGTGATTTAGCAAGGGTTGGACACGATTAGAAGCATGCTAGGTGTCCTAAAACTAGTTGAGGGCATTTGCAAGCCAACAACTAGCCTATGGAATTAATTAGAGAGAACATGAGCACTAGCGTTGCATGTACACGATAGTGGTTGAATTTTCAAGCTTCTGAATCTCTCAAATAAATGTGTATAGGGCACCATACAGTAAGCAGACCTTCGGGCACACCGAGAGCCGATACGAGGGGCCAACCAGGTGAGGGGCTTTCCTATCCTTGTCCTATAGGGTTGACTGCGGATATGGATTTATGGTTTGTCTTCTTGCCTATTTGTAGGAATTACATGTTAGATAACATGCTATTGTTGTTCCTAAATTACAGTATATGTGAAAACATGCTATATGTGTGTTTGTGAATGGTAAAGGTGATGGTGGCTCAAGGAGCCTTATATGAAAAGAAGGTCCACGAGACCTATACGATATCGGGGGTAGGATCGAGTAAATATTATCTGAATGGTGTGGTTTTGTATGTAAGTCCTTAAAGAGAATAAACCTAGGTGACTTTGTTCTGAACCAAGAGTCCGAATTAGAAACCACTTGGAAATCTAGATTTGCCTAAGAAGGAGTAAAATAAATAAGTAGTGGTCCATAGGGGTCATTTATGGTACAACGCGGGAACCGAGTCCGTCATGGATGGTCCGGGTAGATTGAGTCTCTTGTCTTGAGTCAACCCACAAAAATACAGAGTATATGAGTACACCACATTGTGGCTATTGCCTTGGGTAAACCGAGGTCAGATTAGTCACCGACTATGCTCCAAGTGAAGTCTTGGGGTCAGATTATTGTTCCAAGTATAGTCTTGGGACCAGGGGTTCCTAAAATGATCAACTAGGTTTCCATATTGCTCACGTGAGATATTGCCTTCGGGCCAGATTCTCTCCTAACGGAGATATTCCCTTCGGGCCAGTTTATGATTACGGTTAATTGAATACGGGTGACCACATGGAATTATATGTTAAATCATGATATAATGTATGTGTGAATTTAAATGTATGTAAATCCATGCTTTAAATTATTTATTGTGAATATGATATAATCTAATTGCCTGACCACTTAATATATGGAAATTCAAATCCGTTATATGCGTATGTGTTTGTGATTGGCTCCTTTCCCCAGTTGTAGTGGTACCCGCTACTACACCAGGGATGGGAAAGCCTCTCACTGAGTTTGTTTGACTCACCTCAATGTTAAATGTTACAGACACAGGTGGTATAGGCATCGGGAGCGCTTCCACTTCATCCCAGGGAGGCGGACAGACTTATGATATGATGAATATCAGGTGTGTATATATATATATATATATATATATATATATATATATATGAATGTGACTTCCGCATGTGAATAGGATAGATCACACGCACTGAGCGTGTGATCAATATGTAAATTTATATATATGTGTGACTGAATACTTGATTGTGTGAAGATACGGCTTCCGCATGTGAATAGGATAGGTCACACGCATTGAGGCGTGCGATCAATATGTATATTTTATGCAGGTGTGTGATTGAATATATATGCTTGACTGTACACAGGAATTCTGCATGTGAATAGGATAGATCACCCGCCATGTAGCACGTGATCATTATGTATATTATATGTACGTGTGATTGACTATGTGTATATGTATAGACTGAAGCGGTGTTGAGCGAGCCGTGGATTGTGTGCTACTTAGGTCACCGGATAGGGATGACCATATATACTATATATTGTTTGTAATAGAAATGGGTAGTTATGCACGTATAAGAATGTCAATCAGGAATTAGAGGCTTACGGGATAGGAGAAATCCTACCTCTCGTGCCGGTCACGGACGTCCGATAGGGGGTCGTGACAGATATATTTTGATAACTACCATATCCATTATCTAAACTTTCTCTCAATCTTATATCTTCACATCATAAATTTTTGGCATATGCGCCTTTTATGTGCCCAAACTTCACACCAATTTTCAATTTCATCTCTAAACTTCGTTTCCGGACAATTTTGTCCCCCAAAGTTTCGAAATAAAATCAATTTTCAATTTTTTCTTATACCCATTTTAGTAATTTCATATACTATAATTCATATACAAATTAAAATTTTTATCCAAAACCGACAATTTTTTGTTCTTATTCACAATTTCACTTTGTACTATTTTTCTATTTTCAAATTGCATCAATGTTGTTCCACTCCATGACCAGAATCTTCAAGTGTAACAACCACAGTTTTAGACGCAGCAGTAAAATTTCGACGAAACTATCATCCCATCGTTCATATAAGCTCATGTTTGTTATTCATTGTCTTGCCGTCGTAATAAATGCAGCTTCATCACCGGTCGTTTGTAGCAAAAATCGTGTTTATTACTCACAATCTCACTACTATTGAAGGTTGTAGAAGTTACCGTCCCGTCAAATCACCTTTTAGACAGATCAATGCTAGGTATCCACATGGTTTTTTTATTTACGTTTGCTTCACAACCTTAACTTTTATATTTACAAATAATCTCAAATTTATCTATCATCACTTTTCTTTCAACTTAATATTATCTCTACATTTTTCTCGTATATCTCATCCAACAATATATTTAAATTTAAATTATATTAATTATTAAATAGATATATTGTGAGTCTAATGACCATATAAAATAATTATAGTCAAATATAAATATATATTTGGATAAGTATCATATCCATTATCTAAATTTTCTCTCAATCTTATATTTTCATATCATAAATTTTAGGATTAATCAAAGGGATTAATTAGCAATAATATTTAAACTACAGTGTTAATTCATACATTCTTCTTTTTTTTCCATAAATTTAGCATACATATAAAATTTTAAAATTACAATCAATATCTTACAATCTTTGTAGAATTAGGCAATTTTTACTAAGGTGTTTTTTTTTTAAAAAAAAAAATACAAAACGGTATTAATTTATTTTATAAATATATACTAATATTATAAATTCCTCACAAAGAACATGTAGATCCATAATTCATGATGAGGAAAAGAACACAATAAGATAAACTTTTTTTCATTGTAAAGTTAAAGAGCTTAATCAATAATGCTATTTTAAAAACCATGTTGATTAATTCATACATTCTCCATTTTTTGTACACTTTACCATTTTTGCATTCTAAAATTATAATAAATATTTTAAGATTTTTCTTCTCTCCACTTTTGAGTATATCTTTTTTTTTCCCATATTTTGTCTCCTTCTTTCTAGCCACATATTATGCATAATCAATTTTCTCTTTAATTAGAATCTTAATTTTAAAATTTGAAATTCAAAACAAAACTAATTTAATTTTTAAATGTTATATAAATTATAAAATATTTTTATATCCCGGTCTAGTGTCATAAGAAAACTTTCAGATTAAATTGCTGAAATTAAGGTAACTAAATAAACTTAAATTAGACTTATTTTGAAATATTAATGGAGATTGAGAATTGTTAAGAACATAACAGAGATTGAATTCAGCTTAAGAAATTAGATGAAATAAGCTGACTTTAAAGATATATTCTTAATGGGATTAATGACATGATTTTAATATCGATCAATTTTAATTAATTGATTTATGTTAGCTAATTAGATATTTACATTATAATTTCAAAAAGAATTTTTAAAGGGACTTTATAGTGATTTATTTATCCATTTGAATTGATAGTTGAAATTACAGATTTCAAATTAATGATATTTGAAAATTTGATTAAATGGGAGAGAGTAAATGAAATTAATAGTGATTTCAAAAAACTAATAATATATATGATTATGTGAGAATTTAAAAATGATATGAATAGCTATTATGGAGAGATTCGTGGGTTGCAATGTGTCTCATTTAAGTGAAATTTGAAGCCATTTTTTACCATATGTCAAGTAGATTCAAAAGTACTAATTTTAGACTGATTAAGTGGCAGAAGAACAAACTATACATAAGTAACACGTGTCAGACTTTTAGCTAATATAGTATATTATATAGATATTAATAACAAAAAGTATACATTTGACTAGAAAAATTTATTATTATGCGAAAATTAAGATGGTATAAAATCAAAATTACTTATAAAAAATATTAACTACGTATTAGTAGAATGAGAAAAATTAATGAGATTGTTTAAATATAAAATTATAATATAGATTATATAGATAATAAAGTTGTTAAGATGGTAACATCATATAATTAATAATTAGAATGATTATATTTGTATTTAAAAATTATAAAATATTTAATAATAAATATATAAAATGTGAGATGATTCAACATTATTTTTCCTAATTAATGTATTGTACAATTAGTAGAGATACCTTAAACAATGTAGGAATTAGAAAAGATGATAGAAAGGGAGGAAGAATATAAAACTTGTATATGAAGTGAGAGTACTCTATGTACATGAAAAAATTTTATGCTTGTACATTAGAATATTGATGAAGTGAGAACATATATCTGAAGGAAAACATATCTCGTGCAATTTCTATTGATGCAATTTCCTCCAATTTAGATAAAACTACACTGTTTTGTGTTATTTTAAAAAAGAATAAATTTTCTAAACCTACCTAAATTAGCCTTCTCTTATCCAATGAAACACCGTCAGTCACACTAAGTCAGAAGTTTTGAATCATCGCTGCAACTTCTTCTTCTTCTTCTTCTTCTTCTTCTTCTTCTTCTTCTTTAAAGTGAAGCTGAAGGTTCAAGTTCAATACTTTCTCACACACTCTTTAGGCATGGTTTCACTTGCTCCTCACTGCTTCATTGCAGGGTTACTGTTTGTGTCTATAATATTGTTTCATTTGGCCATTGAAAATATTGTATTTGTAAATTAAATACACTATTTTTCTTAATTTCATTCTAATCCAATACAATGTATTTTCCAATGTTGTTAGAACCGAACCGAACAAAGACTCGAACAAATGTTCGGTTCATAGTCTGATCGGTTTAACCGGTCGAACCGTCAGTCAAACAAGGTGACGCAATAAATAATAAATATTAATTATTCTTAATATATAAAATGACATCACTCAAGTTTTAGGTTTCAACATACATAATTTTTGAAGTTTTAAATTACATGACTTCTCAAAATTTTAATTTTCAAGACCGGTCAAACTCTGAAAGAACTTGATCAAATCAAACATGAAATTCTTGATAATCATGACTTCGTAAATTTTAATTTTGAAGACTTTTCTAATTTTAAATTTTAAGATTTTTCTAATTTATTTTCTGATGTTATTTTTATTTTTATTTTTCATTTTTCATTTTTTAATAAAAAAAATTGGACCATTTGGACCGCCGGTTGGACTGTCCAACCCGGTTGATCGGTTGGACTCCGGTTAAATTCGGTCCAACTAGGAAAACGGTTTTTTAAGTCCAACCGAATCGCCTTTGTATCCGATTAGCAGTTGGACCGGTCGAATCGTCCGGTCCAAACAACACTGGTATTTTCATTCTAATCCCAATACAATGTGTAACTACGGAATATTCCACCTTGGGACACATGGCACTGACCTTCTAGAAGGTAGGCTTAAGCACTCGCTAAAGACACGTGGCACCACTCATGTACCAGTCACATGGCCCTTACCCATGTCACCTCACAGAGCATTCCCTTAACTAGACGTGGGGACACCACAAGCCTCGTGGCACGTCCCACGTCACACAAGATCGTGGGTCGAGCACGAACTCCCCACATTGAATATAAATAGACCCTCACCCGGGGGACTAAACGCAACCTGAAGGATTACTACACCACTCCTACGATATCCCACATACTCTTTCGATAACCTGAGCACCCTCAAATACCTCACGCAATCTGTCTACACGCTACGAGCTCCGCCGTAAACCCTGCCCGAACCAGACTCAGGCAAGCTCACCTTCGTCTCGGAGTGCACTATTCACAGGGCTTCCAGCAGCCCCCAGAGGCCTAAGTTCTCTCCCACTAAGGAAACCTCCTAAGAGTGGCTTGCCCGCCCGGAGTACTTTAGGCACGTCTTAGCTGCACATGGCCCAATACAGGTAACCATCCTGCCTAACGGCTCCTATAGACGTCAGCATGACAAACTACGTGGACTTTGATCCCTCCCGAAGGGTACGTAGGCACCTAGGTGAATCACCTAAGGACAAGTCCCCCAAGGTTAAGACCCCTTGCGGTCCTAATTGCAAATTGCAATTGTTTGAGCCAAAAATGACAGTTACAGTGGCGCCCACCGCAGTCTTATTCAGACCACAATGCCTTGTGCACTCTGCCGCTAAACGGCATTTCTTTTTCAGGGACTGGGAGTATATACCTAATGCTCAGAAACCCATATTTGTTTTCGTCTTGATCTTCAATACAGGATATACAGGTTATAATACATCATGACCGACTCGAACGTCTCCTCAACCACGACCGATGCCAGCGCTCTAAGGCGCAGCACGAGGAACAGACAGGGAACGGCCGAAGCGATCACAACTGAGGCAGGCGGATCGAACGTGACCAGCCTCAAAGCTCCTCAATGACGCAGGTAGCCGTCGTGGAAACCGCGATCCAGAACCCGGCACCTAAAGAAGAAATCTGCCCTCAACACCCGTATGGCATGCCGCACGTCCCTTGCCCAACACCAGGCGGTCAGGAGGTGACAGAGCCAGTAAGGAACCAACGAGACGCTGACATCGCCCGCCTCGAGGCAAAGGTAGCGGCTCTACATCAGCAGCGATGGGAAAAAGACATGAACCTCACCCCCGGCAAACACAAGCAACCAATTACCGCTAATGCCACACGGCGCGACGGCAAGGACCTCCAGCGACCCTACCAGCCTGCCCGCAATCCAGTTCGGGACTTTACCAATGGAGTTCGTGCAGTTATCGCTGACGGCGCCAGCACCTCCAGCAGTGATCCCACCTGGGCCAACCATGGTCACCGGACAAGCAGCACGACCCGTCACGAACTATCTGCGACCACTAGTCCCAAATTTTCCCCCGGGATCCTACCTCCATATGCCATGGGCAGTGGCCTACAACCCGTACGCCGCTTGCGGTGCAAATGCTTACCAGTGGCCCACGTTCGACTTCCAGGGCAAGGGGAGACACCCCTTCACCCAGCAAATCATGAATGAGGACGTGCCCATGGGCTTCAAAATCCCCTTCCACATAGAACCTTATGGTGGAGAAACCGACCCACGGGATCACTTGAACACCTTCAACTCGGCCATGTCGATATTGGGCATGACGGACGGCCAACAGTTCTGGGTCTTCTCGTCAACCCTAAAGGAAGCCGCCCTAAGATGGTTCTCTTTGCTACCTACCAATTCGATCCACAGCTTCGAACAACTGGCGCAAAACTTCCTCACACAGTTTTCCAGCAACAAAGAGTACCAAAAAAATGAAGATTTCGTCATTGGTTTCCACCAGGATGAAGGAGAAACCCTGCAAGCCTTCCTGGCCCATTTCACCAAACTCTCGCTCCAAGTCCGAGGCCTCCAGGACGCCGTCGCCATCTTTGTCATAAAGCAAGGCCTTCGATGTTCACAATTCTACGGGGAGCTTAACAGATGCCCCGTCTCCACCTTACAGGAGCTTATGGACCGTGCAAAATGGTTCATTCAAGAGGAGAACGCTCAGATCGCTAAGGACAAGATGAGAAAGTTCCTAATAAGCCGGGCCGACATGGAACGAGCGGAAAAGAAAAAGGAAAAGACAGCGACGGAGAACCAAGCCCCCAAGGAGAAATATAATAGGAAGAGGTCACCTCCTCGCCCGCGAACGCCTCCTAGAGGACGGTTCACGAGCTACACCCCCTCAATAAATCCCATGTTGGGGTGTTAGAAGAAATTTACCACTCAAACATGCTCAGCTTCCCCCCGTAGGTCAAAAGACAGAAGACGGGAAGAGCGATAGACAAGAACAAGTACTGCCAATTCCACAAGGATTATGGGCACGAAACCAACGATTGCAACCACCTAAAGGATCAGATTGAGGACCTAATCCAGAAAGGACAGCTCGGCAGATTCATCAAGGAAGAAAGCAGGGCCAATATCGAGCACCCCCCGAGAGGCCAACGATCCAACGTCTACCCGCGGGCTTATTAACGTCATAGCAGGCAGACTGCAGAGAGGGACCTCCTCACTGCCGCAAAACAAGAAGAGAATGGAATGCTCCATACTCACCCTCGATTACGCCCCAAAGCACAAAAAGAGGAGCGAACCCAAAGTAGACCCCATCACCTTCGACCTCACCAACCTAGAGGGACCAGTCCATGATGATCGCATGGTGGTGACCTCCATAATCGCCAACTACAAAGTCAAGAGAGTCTTGATCGACCAAGGATCTTTAGCAGACATTCTCTACTTCGACACCTTCAGAAAGCTTGGGTTGAATGAAGCCAGCCTAAGGCTATTCCCCGGCATGCTCATAGGGTTCTCAGGAGCCCAAGTTCAGAAGGAATCATCACCGCCCGAACAACCTTGGGCACCTTACCAAAGGTCGCGAGCCTTGATGTAGACTTCATCATTATCTCAGCACCATTAGCATACAATGCGATCTTAGGGCGACTGTCCCTGAACAAACTCAGAGCTGTATTGTCTACCGCACAGCTCACAAGGAAGTTCCCAACACCCCACGGGGTTGGAGAAATCATGGCGGACCAGAAACTGGCGCGACCATGCTACGCAGCAAGCCTAACCGAGACCGTCAAGGTCGCCCGCTTTGGTCCCAAAGAAACACGCGAGGAACCCCCCGAGGGTAAAGAGTCAAGAGTAAAGAAGCCAGAGTCCGCCCGCCCGGACCTAGCCTCCGTCTAGACCCCAAACGCACTTTGCACTATCACACCATCTTTAAGTCAAGTCACATATGTCTCTACTTTGAATTTAGAATTTTCAGCCTGACTAAGGCTCGCCTGACCTAGGCAATCCGAATGTAAACACTTTGATTACCTTCAGCCTAACTAAGGTTAGTTCGACTGAGGCTGCACGAATGTAACCATTTTGTCTATTATTAAAGTACTTCTTTCGAGCTAGAGACAAGACTTCAATTTTGCAAAGTACTCGCGTAAGTCCTACCACAGGACAGTGGGCTCGATCGCCCTAAGAAACGCTAAGTGCCCCTAGGGCCAAGCTAACATTTCCCCCAGCAGCGCGGTAAAAACCCCTTGGGTGCGAAAAACACAAAACGAACGTTCGACAAACCATGCTAGCAAATCGCAAACAAACCATCCTGATCACACGGTACTCATGCAGAAAATCTTTTTACCCAGACGTAAAAAGATGACTACGAAAGAGAAATGCAAACATACACGACTTTTTGCCCAGAAGTAAAAAGGAAAGCAAGAAAAAACTCTTTGTAAAAGTCATTCTCATTGTATGCCAAAAATGAGAGGGCGTTCGCCCATTACAAAGGGTAAACATCCTAAAAATTACATAAACATAATCTTGGGCATCCCCAAGATCTACAAAGGCCTCGGCCCTAAAAGGCTCTGGATGGCCAACATCATCCGACGACCCCTGCCTGGTCGCTTCAGCAAGCGGCTGAGAAGTAGGTCCAATTCCTGGAGCTCGCCCGCCAAGTGGAGACAACACCTGGTGCTCCACCAGGCGGTCGGTCAGCTGGCAAAGAAAAGCAAGATTCAACGGAGGGTCTGTTTCCATCCGACCGCGAAGCTCACCTTCGAAAAACTCCAAGGAAGGATGGAAGGAAGCCACCCACTCCACTGGAAATCTCTCCCATCGGAGACGCTTGACCGTTAGAAGCATGCCGTACATCCTCTGCGCAGGCAACTCCCCCTGGTGTTCAGTAACGTCGCAACCTTGTCCTCGACCGCTAGCCAACCAGAAAGGTTCTCAGCAGCGCGAGCCTCCGCACCCCGCAAAGCTTCGCGAAGTGAATACAGCTCCCACTGACGCCTCTCAGCATCATCTCGACGGGCGGCCAGCTCCTTGCGAGTCTTCTCCAGCTCCGAGCGAAGGAGCACTACCTCGGAAGGATGACCAGCTTCAGCCCTAAGACGGGCAACCTCTTGAGTCAGGGACTAAACCTTGCATCCCTGGTCCTCACACTCCAACTTCTTTGCGGACAGCTCACCATGCACGTCCGCTAACCTCTTCTGGGTGACCTTCAGAGCCTGGCTCTTGGAGGACACAACACCGACAAACTGATTCTGGTCGCGACGAACTTCCCCCTACAAAGAGACAAGAGTCAGAAACGCAAAGAATAACCCAAAAAGAATGCAACACCAGGATGAAGAGGCTCACCACACGCTTTTCCCACTCAAAACCAACCTGGTGGAAGTCAGCCAATGCCTCAGCAACCTGGCTGAAGCCTCGTACAACAAGATTCAAGGGAGAAGTGTCCAGCCCCCTGGCTTCCCTCTCCCACATCTCCACGGGGAAGCACCTGCCCAATGCCACCAGCTCAAAGACAATCCCCCCTTCGGTGGCCCAAGGGGTTTGGAAGGGCCGACGCTCGACCCAGGAACAAGATCTCTTGTGGCAGCCGCTTAACTCGCCACTACATTCCCTCTATCTGAGAGGGCTCTGGCCTCCACGGCCGCACCACCAGACTCCACGACTTCCTCAGCCGCAGGTCCGCCGCCGCAGTCTGAGGAGCGGGAGAGTCTCCAACAGACTCCTCAATGACCACCCAGGCTCTCTTAGCGGAAGGCTGATAAACCCCCTCAACGGGGCTAAGGATGGGAGGGCGAGTAGAAAGTATCACCCTTATGGGTAACTGACGGACGGGAGCGAAAGTGGAAACAGATGTAGGAATAGAGGCAGGAACAACATCTCCCATCGGAGCCTCCACCTGTACATCCCCCCGGTTAGTACTCCGCCGTGCGACTTGCAAAGACAACCGCAACTCCACACCGGCAGGCCGCTTCTTGAGTCCTCCTTCTCTGCCCTTGGACAGTTCCGCCGTAAAGGCTCCTCTCCTTTCCCCCTCCCGGGGTCCGCTCGCACGGGCTTTCCTATCTTTCTTCCTCTTCTCCCTCAGAAGAACCTCCTGACGGCGCTCCCTCTCGAAAGACAGAGGCACGGGAAGCCGTCCGTCCCTCTCATCACCAGTAGGCACCGCAGCAGGTACCACAGCAGGGACATCAGCGGCTACCTCCGGAGACAGGCCTTGTTGACCGTTCTTCCTCCCCCTACTCCGACCAACGCCACGAGTACGGCTCAGAGGAGGAGGGGAAGATGAAGGAAGCTCCTCCAAGTCGGTGAAGTTAAAGGGGTAAAAGTTGTAATCGTCACCACCACCAGCCATTGCGAAAGCTCGACAGAAGCAAGAATCAGAAAAGAGCAAAGCAAAGGTAACGGAGAAAGGTGAATGCAAACGTAAAGTCACAAACTTTCAAACGCTGGACATTTATAGGACACCCAGAGGCGCGACTATTCAAAAACCATCAACCCCCTCGTATACCACAACAGATAAAACCTATTATCCTCTACAATCAAGCCCAGCTACAACCGTTCGCTTCAACCGAACACGTGGAAAGAAAGGACGGACGAGATGCATAGCCGGGACGACGGAGATACAAAGACTGAAAAACCTCAGAAATCCAAGAGTCACCTGGAGAAACATGAGGGCCTTTTCAGAAAACTCTCTATCCAGGCTAATGATGGCTACCCTCAGAAATGAACCCGCATTTAATGAAGGAGAAACGCCGGCAAAACACTAAAATGACAATGGCACCCGTTCAAATTCTGACGCGTGGCACCTGCAACAAAGCCCGCTCCTTCAACAAGCAACTCTCAGCAAGAAATCCACCATCAGCCACTGACCACAGACGAACATAGCCAGAGGAGAGCCTTTCAAAATGGCCAAACGGCCCCGGACCTGGGGATTTCTCCCACCAGCCCGCAAAAAGCATTTCGGGAAATGCCCCTCTGAGCAATGATAACTCCGCCTCGGTAAGTCGCGTACTTCCTGCAGAGACGGCTCAAAAACTTGCTAGGGAATTCAAGAATCCAGCCATCCGAAATGGGACACGCGTCCTCTCCAAAGCATCTCCTTTTCCACGGAACGATACGAGGGAGCCCACTTCGTGAGTCGGACGGCCGGCTCCCATAACCGTGATTTTAAGCGGACGAGCTCACTCACGCGTAAAGGCAGCAAAAAATTCCTAAGTATTTTACAAACAAGGAAACTTAAGTCCACGGGCGTTTGACACCCGTAGACATGGGGGACTTATGTAACTACGAAATATTCCACCTTGGGACACCTGGCACTGACCTTCTAGAAGGCAAGCTTAAGCACTCGCTAGAGACACGTGGCACCACTCATCTACCAGTCACGTGGCCCTTACCCACGTCACCTCACGGAGCATTACCTTAACTGGACGTGGGGACACCACAAGCCTCGTGGCACGTCCCACGTCCCACAAGATCGTGGGTCGAGCACGAACTCCCCACATTGAGTATAAATAGACCATCACCCGGGGGACTAAGGGGGACGCAACCTAAAGGATTACTACACCACTCCTACGATATCCCACATACTCTTTCGATAACCTGACCACCCTCAGATACCTCACGCAATCTCTCTACATGCTACGAGCTCCGCCGTAGACCCTGCCCGGACCAAACTCCGGCAAGCTCACCTCTGTCTCGGAGTGCACCATTCACAGGGCTTCCAGCAGCCCCCAGTGACCTAAGCTCTCTCCCACTAAGGCAACCTCCTAAGAGCGGCTCTCCCGCCCGGTTTACCTTAGGCATGTCTTAGCCGCACACGGCCCAATACAGGTAACCAACTTGCCTAACGGCTCCTATAGACGTCAGCATGACGAACTATGTGGACTTTGATCCCTCCCGAAGGGTACGTAGGCACCTAGGTGCATCACCTAAGGACAAGTCCCCCAACGTTAAGACCCCTTGCGGTCCTAATTGCAAAGCACAATTGTCTGAGCCAAAAACGACAGTTACACAATGTATTATTTTGCCTTCTGCTGCTTTTTGGTATCCCTCCAATTTTCTGTTGTTTTTGCTTTATGCTTTCTGGTATACATATTAAAAAGTGGCAGCCCTCACCAAAAGAGCAGCCAGCAGTACTTCAAAATATAGGATGGAACAATCAGATCACCAAAGTATTAATAATGATTGCATGAAAACAAGAGTTTCATTCAACCCCATTTAGGTTTTGTGAGGTAAGAAGGGTTAACTCATTTCCAATTTCCTCAATCCATTGTATAAGAAAGTGAATCAAAACATCCATGAACTCATTGGAAAAACCAAAGCAATGCAATGAAACTTAGGACAGTAAAAAATTAGGTGCTCTGCAATATATCCAAACAAACACACTACACATAAATATGTGCTCACATCAAGGTAGTCTAAATAATGAATTTATTAAAATATATACACAATGCAATTAAGTTCATACGTAAGCACATAAACGAATCTTAACATAAAAATATGCAAAAGCTTTTGTTTACTCAAAACCAATTTGATGTTCTTGGTTGACTTAATCTATCTTTTCACAAACTGACTATACCATATCCAAGAAGACAGAAATTGCAATTCCACATGTAAAATTTTCAGAATATGTTCCCAATTTGCACTTCTTTAAATGTCAAATGTTACGTTAAAATGATGTGTCCTGAAAAATCTATCCCAATAAAATGACAATGATCACAAGTTTGTAAACATGAAATGAAATATAGTATGAAATGCAATATGTCATTGTTTCTCAAAGTCAGTTAGCGAAATTTATTTGGCCCAGATATTGCGACTGTGTGTATATATATATATATATAATTATAAATATATGCCATATGTATAAGTGTAAGTAGCAGATAGAACTGAAAAAAAAAACCATGGAAGACAAACTACTGAAGAAAAATGAAGGAGCATTGAGGAAGGTCTATAAACTTGGACAAAGCCAAGGTTAATCCATTCTACAATGCAAATCTTATTCAAACTTCTGAAAACATCAATTCTTTTAACACTTTCTTCTCTATCATTGGCCGTATGAAATTTTAAATACAACATATATTTTGTATTAATCAAGAAAATGCAATGCACTCTTTCAGACATGTGAGAGGTATAAAAACACATATTGCTTCACAATATTGCCGATGTCCCTATTGAAAATACAATTTTTTTTTCTAAAACTACAGTTTAACTTTTGTTGGTCAAGACCTTCAAAAGAAATGAACTATCTTCATGGAATTAATTGTAATACCCTATGGGTATTTTTAGAATTAGGTCAATTGTGTATAATAACACTTAGCATAGTCATCATTTGGAGTTGGAATGTAAGGACAAAATAAATAAATAAATGAACAATAGAAATAAATAATAATTTTGAGCATACATATAGATAAATAAAATTAAATAGGAATTGATGGGATAATATGAAATTGATAAAATTTTGAAATTGAAGTTAAGAATTTTGGCTAAAATAAAAGTAAAAATAAACTTTTTAGAGTGAAATAAAATTTTTGGGATATAATTAAGGTTTTAATAGTTTTAGAGTTGAGAATTTAAGAAATTAAAATAAATATGAAACTTAGGTAGAAAAATTATAATTTTGTTTAAAAGTGGTCATGAAAATTATTCAAAGCTTATATTTAAATTTGAGAATTTTTTGAAAATAAAAATTATACTGGGTGGGAAATTTTCATCTGGAAGACACTCAATGACATATATTTTTAAAAGGCTTATGATTAGCCAAAAATTTCAAAAATTTCCTATTTTTACCTCCAAATAAATATAGTTAAGAAAATCCAATTAAAACTCTATTTTACCATACCCCAAAAAAAACTGTCAAATACCAAATTGCTTTTAAAAATCCCTTACCCATATGAACCCACGATTTGCTTGCTCTGCTTCTACGTTTTTTTGTGCTGCACCTTCCATTTCCTTTTCCTTCTCTTCACCACATTGTTCATCTTTTCCAATCTCAAGCCTCCACCCTCACTTAATTATTGTTCCCACATCAATCTAAGACTCCCTCAAGTTTCTCTATTCTTTTGGAACATCAAAGAACTTGGGTTACTCTTCCAAACCTCCATTTTCGGATTTTTACAAGGTGAGTCCCCAAAAACTTGTTTCCACCACTTGAATCATGATTTTCTTGTTAAGAATGATTTGCCCAATGATAGTATACCACCTTAGGTTCATTCTTGAGTATAAGAATCACCCAAATAATGAGTTCCATGAAGATTTGTACTATAGGGTTTATGACCTACGAAATTTGGGGAAATTTATGGAATTGGGGGATTTTCTTGAACTTGATGATATTTATAAACTTTGAATGATTTGTTTGGATATTCTAAATGGTTTGGATAATGCCCAAAGGTTGGGTTAGTGATATATGAACCCTTTTGTGAAGGTAAGAATTTTCCATAATTGATTGATTTTCTATTGGTGGGGCTTGGAGAGTAACCAATGGAATGAATTTAATTGTTTATACATTTCATTGTGTTAAAGCTAGAGAAAAACTACAAAATGATGACCATAGCTCAGGTAGTGGAATTTAGGCATTGATATGTGTAGAAGTGGAAAATTGGTTAATATAGAGTTCATGGAAAATTAGCTACACACATGTGTAGATAAGTAGTTTAATTGGTGTGGTTCTATTTGTTTGGACTCAAGTACTTCCATGGAGACAAGAGTGCTCAAGAGTTACTAAGTAAAGCAGCCAAGGTGAGGGACTCTTCCATCTTAGCCCCAAGGGTTGTATGATAACCTTGATTTGTGGGCTTGTTTATACGTGAATGTTTGTAAATATTTAATTTTATGCTTGCTTGTAATACCCCGGAAAATTTCGAGGATTAAAGAATGATTTATTTAAAATTTCGAGAATTTAAGAATGATTTATTTCGGGGCTAGGAATTAAAACCTAAAAAAAGAATGTAGATAAAGTATGAAAGTTAAAAAGAGACCGGAAAGGAAATTATTTTCTTAAAAAGATTATAATACCCGAAATTTTTTTTCGAAGTTTAAAATAAAATGAAAAGGGAAAGAAAAGAAGTAGAAAATAATTTTTAGGATTTAATTCAGGGCCTAAGAAATTGGAAACCTGAATTAAATAGGGAAAGGGATAAAATTAAAAATACATATTAGTTATGTTAGTGAAATTAATAATTATTTTAATCTTTAATTAACTTACTTTTATTTCAGTTTTTCTTTTTGGTATTTATTTATTTATTAATTAAATATATATATATATATATATAAATTAAATAAAAGAAAAATAATAGAGAGAGTGAGAGACAGGTGAAAAAAAAAAAGGAAAGAGAATGGAAAGAAGGAACATTAAAAGAAAAAGAAAGAAAAAAAGAGAGAAGAGTCATGCGTAGAGAGAGAGAGAGAAGACGATAGATAGAGAGAGAGAGAGAGGAGTGGGCAGAGAAGAAGAAGGGGAGGAGGGCGGTTTGCCGGAGGAGAGCAGTCCGATGCCGGCCACAACCACCGGAGCTCGACTCCAACATCTTCCACACCTCCCACCAATCGAATCAAGGTTGGTAACCCCAATTTCATTCGAAACCCTCAATTTCTCCATTTTTAGGGATTTCTTGGATTCACCTTCGATTGAGTTATTTCGAGGGTAGATTGAGACCTAGAAAGTATGCTTGAGCACTTAGTTGGGGTAGGAATCGAGAATTTGTTATTGGATTTGCCCAAATTCGAATTTGGAAGGATTTGGGGTTGAAATTATAGTTATTTTTAAATTGGGGAAATTGTGATAATTAGGATTGAACTTGGATTTGAGTAAATAGGCTTGGATTGATGTTATTAAAATTATATAGTTGAAATATTAGCTGAACAAGACCCGTGAAGAGCTGGCCCGAGGTTACTGAGGTTGAACCTTGACGTTAACGTGCCGGGTCCCTGCTCGATTTTCCCAAATACATTTTAAGGGTGATGTTGAGGGCTCCAAACCTCTTCTTTTCAATCTTAAACACCCTAGAATAATTCTAAATATGCTATCAAGCATCAAGAATTAATTTAGGTACCTTCTTGTTTCCCAAGAGTGGAAGCTTGCGGAACAATGAAATCCAATTTCTAAAATTTCAACCTCCTTCCCTCATAAATATTAAGGAAACCTTAAGTAGGATAAATCAGAGGTATATTGGAGTTTAGAAACTAGATTTCTTAGAACCCAAGTAGGACCACAAGTTGGATCAAAATGCTTAGACCTTCCTAAAATTAGGATTCCTTCCAACCAAGCTAGATAAGCTTCCTTAGATGTGAATACAAGTTAGATAGAGGTCTAATACTCAAATCAAAATAAGTGAAACACTCAAGTAGAGTGTTATATTCGAGTAAGTCAAGTGTCCGAGGAAGGATACGCATAAGTCGGGATAGAGAACTCCAATAAGACCAAGAGCTTGACTCTGTGGCAACCATGGACTACACGTGAGAGTAATGGAGAGATAAATAACAAGTTAAGCTAAGTAATAACCTTAATGAAGTAAATGTTGTTCTTATAGGAAAAACGGCACACGATAGAGTGCAACAGGAACTCCGAGGAGACTAGAGGTAGTGGAGAGGATTGCATGGAAGGTTGGTCAAGGTAAGGGTTCCTCCATCTCTGCTCCTAGGGTTGTATGCCTATGTGGATTACATGAGTATGTACATTCTCTACTTGTCTGGTATGTGTTAGCTAGAGGTATAGAATGTTAAAGGAATAAAGGAACTAGAAAATAGGTTGTGGAAAGTAGCTTAGATAGGAAGACATATGAGTAGAGAGTAATTGTTTGCTATGATTGGTGTGTTACAAATCCAACTCATACACTCCGGAGGCATGATGAGTATCACGACGGTGACTTAAATCATAATCATGCCAAGGGAGTTATTGGTGGGTTTCGGATTTGGTTATGCTAGCAATGTGAGACATCGACTAAAAAACGTCAGATGGCACTTGAGACCTCAGTTTTATAATCACCATGACGATGGTCATTGCCCTATCCTAGCAATAGGGTCAGAAAGGATTTATAATGCTATGACGATAGCTTGAGGCTCAAAGAGTGCATCTGGAAGGGTATATGAGTTATATCCTGTTTAGGATACTCGTCCATATTAATAAGGAGAAGAATTGTTGATCCTTCGGGAAGGATACACAAAATCCTATTAATATGTGAGACATTAACTAGAACAATGTTAGATGGCACTTGAGACCTCAGTTTTATAATCACCATGACGATGGTCATTGCCCTATCCTGGTAATAGGGTCAAAAAGGATTTATATTGCTATGACGATAGCTTGAGGCTCAGAGAGCGCATATGGACGGGTATATGAGTTATATCATGTTGAGGATACTTGTACGTATTAATAAGCAGAGGAATTGTTGATCCTTCGGGAAAGATACAAAGAATCCTATTAATATGTGAGACCAAGATAAGGAGACACGGGAGGAACCTATGGGTGAACCGTGAGCCTGATCTTGCAGAAGAGAAATCTTCTTGTTGAGATGGTCTATGGTGTATCAGTGGCCAGGCTTTGAGACATCGTGTCGTGCCCGCCATTGTGGCCTGGTTGGGTAATGGACGAGTGGGCTCAAGCTATTACCCCGCAACAAGGGGTCAGGACATGCCACGTGGTGGCTATGCGTCAGTTGTTTGATAGTTAGAGATTGATTGTGTTTGATTAACAGAGTTGTCACGAGGTGACCAGTACCCAAGTGAATGGGTTAAGTATGTTTTGCCACGTGGTGGCCAGTAGCTCGAGTGCACGGGTTCGAAGTAGAAAAGCCACGTAGTGGCTAGTAGATACCCCAGAGTTTGGGAGATTAAGTAGATGTATGTTTAGCATCTGTGTGTATGTACAAATTACCTGTGTTTGTATATAATTGCTGATTGTGCAGCGTAGTGGTAACGTACAGGATTACATCACCACACGTCTTGTTTGATTCAGACATGCTGAAACGTGATAAGACCGGTAAGTAAAAGCCGACACTATATGTTACATGTTTACTTGATGATTGATGACGTGGAATAAACTGCTGCATGTTTACAGTTATTAAATGCATGTGAGTGTTTGGGTGAAATTTCTGTTGTGGTGTGGTCGCCAAGAATGTATGCTAATTAATAGTAACCAGTTGTTTTTGCATGTGGTTGTGTATGACTCCTAATCCCAGCGCCATGGTACCCGCCTTGCGTTGGGGATGGGAGAGTTCTCACTGAGTCGCGTGGTTAAGACTCACACCTCATTTTTACTACACAGAGACAGGTTAAGTACAGGTGGAAGAAGTCTCAGTGCAACGAGGGTTGAGCAACACTTTCCAAGACCCACAACTTGTTCATGTGGGTGAATAAAGTGTAATTGTAATTTATTTACTTTCTTATTGTATCATAAAGTAAAGGGTAGACGTACCCAATTAGATTGTATTACTAAATCTAGAACTGTCAGCTTCACACACCTTAAAGATCAGGATTTATTTTACTGCGATATAGGGAAAATTTGTTTTCAAAATGTATATATATACATATATCTGTTGCATGTGAATAAGATAGGCAGCATCTTCTGATGTGTAGCCAGTACACAGGTTATATATATTATGTGTGTTTTCCTATATCTATATCCTGAAGCGGCACTAGCCGTGGATTTGCTTGCCTAGGATAGGCCACCATTTTGGTGTAGCCATGGTATTATACTGCATGTGGATGTATTTTCAATAATAGATATTCTGTCAATTAGGTGATAAGGCTTACAGGTACAGGGATATTCCCTGTGTCTGTGCCGGTCACGGTCCTCTAAACGGGAGTCGTGACATTGCTAGTAATACTCTGACATTATTTTGGCGATTGCTGGAATTTTGTATAATGAATTGTTTGTGATTGTTAAAGTAGAAATATGGTGGATCAAGTACATATGGGTGACGATGAAGAATTCCGCACACATATGTGCTTGACCCGAGAATTATTGCAATAACATGTATGGTACCAAGGGTAAGGGCTTTCCGTCGGGTCAGGTTTGGAAAGTGCCTTCATGTTGCATTTCATCGGGTAAGGTTCGAAATTGCCTTCATGTATATATATACTTGTGGATACTCTGTTGAGCCGGTCCGGAGTATGCCACCATTACTAGTTGGTTAATCCGTTGAGTTAGTCCGAATTGAACCATGCGGGCTTCCCGAGACGATGGTCCGGAAAGTGCCGATGTAGATGGACACCTTGGCGGGTTGGTGGCGGGGTGCGCCAATGAACACAACATTCCGTGGAGACGGTCTCGGAATGGGTCGTGTGCCTATGCGCATCGATGTAAGATACCGAGCGTATAGGTACTCAACACTAGTGTAAACCCTCAATGTCCTTGGTATGCCCTATGACTAGATTTCCCTCTTCTTCAAACATGCCATGACGATGGCTGGTATCCTCACGTGACGTCAAGACAAAGTTATTTTCTTAAAGAGGTCATGACATTGATTGTTGTCTTGACGTGGCGTTGAGGAAACCTTGTTTTTAAATTGCTATATTTCAAATCCAGCCGACCATGACGATAGGTTAAGTCTTAAAGTGCATCGGGATAGATAGGGAGGACCAACACGTCACGGTGGCAACAAGGTAAGCAAAGGTACGTAAATTTGGCGGGTGAACCGCACTTGGATGTTAATCTATGTTTGGTGTTTCTCGATACACGCATGTCAGTATGCATGATTAATGTATGTTGTTGTACGGTTAAAGTAGAGTTTGTACATGTTTTATTGCTTGAGAACAATTATATAATTATCAAAGATAAATTGAAGTGCATGCGTATGTGAATGTGGTTTCTCCCCTTCCCGATCATAGTGGTACCCGCTACTATGCCTAGGATGGGAGAGTCACTCACTGAGTCGTTGACTCACCCTCTAGTGGTTTACTTTTTTAGATATAGGTACCGGTCAGGCTTCCACGTCGGCTCAGTGAAGCCGACGTTTTGCTAGTACTCACATTCTGTCTTCGTGGGTGGCTTTGATTTTATTTTGGATATTGTAATGAATTGATTACACGTTGTGGTTGTTATACTTTAGACTTGTCAGCTCCACATACTTAAAGACAGGATTTTTTTGGGGACTTATTTTTATTATGTATACGAATTTGCATGTGAATAGGATATGTCACACACCGGAGTGTGTGACAATGTATATGACGGATATATATTATGTGTGTTTGAGTATACATATAAACTGAAGCAGCACTTGGCTGTGGATTGCAGGTGTAAGATAGGCCACACAGGAGATGTGAGCCATATATATTGATAATGTGTGTATGCGAATGGGAATGATAATTAAATGAAATAGGTGTTAAGACTAACAGACTCAGGGTTAGGCCCTCTGTCTGTGCCGGTCACGTGCCTCCGGGTGGGGGTCGTGACATTAATATTAATTTTCAGTAAATCAAATGACAAAAGCATGGAAAAGATCTAGCCTATGTGATGTCAAATAAACTGTAATGCCAACTTGTGGTTAGCATAGTGTACAAAATAGGAACCAACAAACAACTGTAAAGGCCAGTGTTTCCATCTCAAATCTTTTCAGATAATAAAGTATATATGCCACATACCAAAAAAGACATCTACTATAGATTTCATCACCCATGATAAATCGAAGTAAGCTAATTCAATTGGGAAATAGCCCTTTTCCCCTCCTCCTCCTTACCCTCCATTGGGTGCCCAAGTTAATGGGTCAAGTTGCATGAAATTGTGTGTGCAACGTGCAAACAGAAGAATTTATATGTCAAAAAAGATGTTAGGGTTTATGGCGAATGTTGTATAGATAATGAAATATCTAGGATGATGGTGAATCTCTCTAATATCTTCAAGGTTATTTTCCATAAAAAAAAACTTCACTTTGAGGGAGCTATCTCCTTCGTTTTGAATGAAAACAACTAAGTATTTGGGCCATGTTGAAGTTTGTACATAGGTAAATGTCTAAGAATTTTAACTCTCAATTAATAATACAACAAGATAGAAAGGTAATCTATTTAGAAGTATTGTGACATCAAAACACTGACATAGCAACAACTCCAATGTTATGGCAATATATATGATAACAATTAATTAGTCATTACTAAAATAAAATAAGTAAAAATAATTCCATGGATAAAACTTCATAAATACATCAGTTTATGAAAACAAGTTGGCAGTCATACGAGAAGACCAGATGCAATTGATTTAATAGTGACATGTTCAAATGTTTCTCAAAGTCCTTGGCATTTCACTAAATATAACTATTTGACATATGTGCTTTCCATCATTTAAACCTTAAAAATAGTAACAGAGCGCAAACATCAAATATCTGAAATAATTTTCACCGTTGGGGATGGTTCAAGTTAACTTCAGCAGCACACCAACCGTGACAAAAATATAAAATTATGTCAATTTTAATGAGAGCGGAAAACTAACTTCTAGGCATGCAATCTTGAACTCTTGAGGGGCCCTCCTGATAACTGAAAAAAAAGAAAAGAAAAGAAATAAGTCTTAGCTTAGACTTTAGATAATAAAGTCAAAAGATGAGTGAAAAAAGAAAGGAAAAAAAGGTCCTCCCACATATGAGGAGAATCATATATAATATATGGAACGAATGTACATTAAAGCTAGAAATAAAGGAACATGAATTAATAAAAATGCAACATATATAAGCAGCCTATCCAGGAAGAAATAACTACGGACCATGAATTATTATTTAATTTACCTTCTTAAAATAGAGAAGGGAAAAAGCCATCTGGCGAAATAACTATAGGACCATTAAGAAGAAGTTTCCCATCCTGCTTATGCATAAGCAATGAGGAGTTTATAAATTTTTTTCCTTATTTTTCATTATTAAAATTAAATACTAATCTTTGACTCCTATACATTACATGCTTACGGTTGATTAGGAATTTCTGGTGTGATAGGCTTGAGAAATTGCACAAGCATTGATAAGAAGCAACTGATAACCATTTTCCTGCAAAATTTTCAATAGAAAAGAGTAAAATCCATAGCTGTCATAAGCAGAGTACATGAATTGTTTCCCTATCCCTCCTAAACTTCCCAAGAAAACATATTCATCAAAGGTTACACGGATATACGTATAAATGGAAGTCTACATTTAGTGGGTTTAATGGAAAAAGTCACCTATAATTTGCCTTGGTCCCCCCTGCTAGAAAAATTTGCTCATATGCATCAAGGTAAGATATGATAAGCATATTAAATATTTAACCACTTGATTTTATCATTGTAGGAATTACAAAAAAAGTGGAACACTAAAGATAAAATCAATAACAAATATTTATAGCTAGAGAAAGCTACACTAATTTATTTTATCTTGTATTCCAACTTATAAATATCTGGTACATAAATACAGCTAAAAGTTTATAGAATCTAGTAAAGGAAATTTCTTTGCAATTCACTCTTTGTACGTCTAAGGCTCTAAGCAAACATCACAGAAACTCGCGATATAAGAATTGAAACCAGAAAATTATAAGAAAGCAGCATATAAATTGAATATCTAGGAAGGAAAGATTTAACTTCATCATAAGCGCGCACATAATGCTGAGTCATGCAAGTTACATTTGATTGATTCAATTTAAGTATGCATATTCCTTGATAAGTGTTTGATTCACCTATGAGTTGAATAATAGTATCATATTTTGAAGAAATTTAACAAACACCTTGTGTGCAAAGAAATTAAATGAAACTAGAATCAAATCTTTTATGTGTTTTCTAATACTTGAATGCAAGGTAAAAGAGATGTGATATAAATGGAGTAAATATTCTTTGTTGGAGGATTTCTTGGGCTATCCACGCTAACAAAAGATATGGAGTTTTAGTGAGAGAGAATTTTCTAATTTAGTCTAGTAACCACTAAACATAGGTAAATTAAATACATGATATAACTAGCCAACCGGATAATTGACATAATCTAATTTAATGCCATCATGAATGCAAATGGGGAATTTAAATTGGATAAGAATTCAACTCAACAAAAAAGCCTTTGCCATTAGAGTATTTCCAGAGAATCATAGTCTTCCAAATCCAATGAAATATAGAAATTACAAAACACATACACAAATAAATTCATAGTCTTCCAACTATACACCCAAGATTAGGATTCATGTCCGTGAAATCAAAATCACTATAAATTCATCAACATCAACAAGATAACAATGAATCTGTGAAGGGAAATTGATGGAAAACAAGAAAACTCTCTAGTTGTAGTCATAACTCAAGCCCTAATCATCATCCTCCAAAGCACAAGGGATTTAGCCACTCATGGATGGGAAAAATGCTTCACCAAGCTCCTCTAACCATTTGCTCCAGCTCCTCTTTCTAGTTTCTATTTTGGTCCCTATGCATGATATTCTTGCTAAACCTCGTTCGGAAGTCCTGAAAAACAACCAAACAACATTGTAAAGTTCCCAAAACAATTAATCAAAAGCATGCACCAAGAAATTAAGGGAAAGCTACAATTTTTCATTAATTGAGCTCAAATTTAGCAACATTCATTATAGTCCCTAGTTACCTTAAACTATAATAAACATGCATTTTGGCCTAAGAAACTCTACAAAGAAGTGTCAAATGACTACAAAAAAGAGAGGGTAAATATGGTTATTATCACAACTACAACATATGTCTATGTCCCTAATATTTTGACATGCTCCATTTACCGAATAACAAACTTATCAGTTGCCAAGAAAGAATTCACCTATATTGAATATGTTAAATGTGAAGCATCCTTAACAATCAAGTTTGACTATATGCTTCCAACTGGTATTGTGCAATTGATTTAATTCCATATTAGACAATGAAATTCTTTTGACAGGAACATACATAAAGTCATTTGCCTTTGTGGTTGGCCGATTTTAGAAAGTGATTAAACAAGTATGTCAGGAAAATATAGTGGGATTCTTCCTCCAACTCCTCCTAGAGAACAACTAATGGACATGTAACTTATCTTTGAGCATCTAGATTCAATTCAAGCTCCAGTTTTTTTTCTCCAAAAGTGACCAACAGTTTCCTCCTAATTTAATAATGGGAAGTTTAGCGGAAGATGTATATAATCTTTACAGAAATTATGGAGTAAAATCATTCTTTGTCTTTTGCTACTTTAGTTAAAAGTAATGGAGACTTCGAATTCTTGAAGATAATTTCAAATGTGAGATTAGATGGCAGGGTTTTAATTCAAGCTGGAATTGTTAGGAAATATGTAGGGTTAAAACTCAGTCTCTTGGCTTGAATGATTTTATGTTATTTCTCTTAATTTGTAGAAGATTCTTCATTTCAAACAACTAATCTATTGTAGCTTTTGTTTTTTACTTGTCACATCAGTAATTTCAAAATTTGAAGTCCCGCACAAGATGTCCTTGCATTCCTTTAGCTCTAGATTTTACTTCACTTCACATTCTAATTCTGCAGACTCTTGAAGGCTCATAATCTATCTAGCACTTTACCATTATACTTTTCCAATTTAGAAAATTCTTTTTCACTTCGTATGGTATTATTACCTATTGTCATCTTCATATTCATATGGATCAGTCAAGCCTCCTAAATGTTCATAAATAGTAGAGGATTGCAATGGTCAATTAATTTGTGATAAGGGATGGAAATACATTCTTTCAAGTTTGAATATAATCATATCAAGAATATTGTTGAACACGCATATTTTATAGTACTAAACTTGAATAAGATTTTTTTTATATATTTCTTGTTCACTCTCCAAGCTCCATTAATGGAAATTTTGCCAAATATGGGAAGTTCTAACTTTCACCAAGGGTTCACATACCACCAAACTAACCATTGGGTATCATTTAAAATATCCATACATATAATTTAAAGTTCATATACGCCAACAATTCTAATGAAATCCACAAATCTTTCCAAAAATGGCAAAAATCGCACCTTAGAGTTGAGCAAAAACACCCATATAGTTCATGATTTGTGTGTTCTCTACATCCTAAAAGAGTTTTAGGGTGATATAATATCAACAAGTAATTCATTCCCAACAAGAAAAATCATGATTTAAGAAGTGGAGGCATGATTTTGGAGCTTACCCTTGAGAAATCCGAATTTGGGGATTTAGAAGAGTTGTCCAAGCTCTATGGTGCTCCAAGATGCTAGGTGAAGCTTGAGTGATCCTTGAATTGATGAGAGGTAGCAAAGAAAATGATTGAAATTAATAGGTTTGTTTTTCTTTTTTACCTAAGAGAGAATTGAGATGAAGAGGAAGAAGAGGGTTGAGGAAAATGAGGGGTTTGCTGCGTGCGGCTGGCTGCTGGAGAAAGAAGAAAAAGGTTCTTAAATTGGATTTGGGACTTAGGGCCTTTTGGACATTTGACAACTTTTGGGATATGGTTAAATAGAGTTTTGATTGGATTTTCTTAACTATATTTATTTGTACGTAAGAATAGGAAAATTTTAGAATTTTTGGCTAATCATAAGCCTATTAAAAATATCTGTTATTGAGTATCTTGCAGATGAAAATTTCTTACCCAGTATACTTTTTATTTTCAAAAAATTCTAAAATTTAAACTATAAGCTCGAAATAATTCATATGATTCATATTTAACCAAATTTATATTTTTTTCTATTTGAATTATTATTTATTTTAATTTCTTAAATTCTCAAATCTAAAGCAATTAAAATCTTAATAATAACCCAAAAATCTTATTTCATTCCAAAAAATAATTTTTTTTATTTTATTTAGTCAAAATGTCCAGCCTCAACATCAAAATTATTATTTATTTCTATTGTTCATTTATTTATTTATTTTGTCCTTACATTCCAACTCCAAATGATGACCATGCTAAGTCTTACTATACACAATTGACCTGATTCTAAAAATACCCCTTGGGTATTACACTATGTTTCTCACTCTCTCTTGCTTCCCTTTCTTTTCTTTCCCGTTTTCTCTCAGTCACGATGGTGTGAAGAAAGGATGATGTCACGACCCCTATTTAGAGGATCGTGACCGGCACAAACACAGGGAATACCCCTGTGCCTATAAGTCTTATCACCTGATTGACAGAATATCTATTATTGAAAATTCATTCACATGCATTATAATACCATGGCTACACCGAAAATGGTGGCCTATCGTAGGCAAGCAAATCCACGGCCAGTGCCGCTTCAGGATATAGATATAGGAAAACACACATAATATATAACTTGTATACTTGCTACACATCCGAAGATGCTGCCTATCCTATTCACATGCAACAGATATATGTATATATATATATATATATATATATATATATATATATTTTTATTTTTTTTGAAAACAAATTTTTTCCTGTATCGCAGTATAATTAATCCTGATCTTTAAGGTGTGTGAAGCTTACAGTTCTAGATTTAGTAATACAATCTAATTGGGTACGTCTACCGTTTAGTTTATGATACAACGATAAAGTAATTTAATTTACATTTACAATTTATTCATCCATGAACAAGTTGTGGGTCTTAGAAAGTGTTGCTCAACCCTCGTTCCATCGAGACTTCTTCCACCTGTACTTAACCTGTCTCTGTGTAGTAAAAATGAGGTGTGAGTCTTAACCACGCGACTCAGTGAGGATTCTCCCATCCCCGACGCAAGGTGGGTACCATAGCGCTGGGTTTGGGAGTCATACACAACCACATGCAAACACAACTAGTTACTATTGTTAGCATACATTCTTGGTGATCACACAACAACAGAAATTTCACCCAGACACTCACATGCATTTAACAATTGTAAACATGCAGCAGTCTACTCCACGTCATCAATAAGCAAGTAAACATGTAACATATAGTGCCGGCTTTTACTTACCGGTCTTCTCACATTTCAACATGTCTGAATCAAACAAGACGTGTGGTGACGTAATCCTGTATGTTACCACTACGCTGCACAATCAACAATTATATGCAAACACAGACAATTTGTACATACACACAGATGGTAAACATACATCTACTTAATCTCCCCAACTCTGGGGTATCTACTAGCCACTATGTGGGTTGTCTACTTCGAACCCGTGAACTCGGGCTACTGGCCACCACATGGCAAACATACTTAACCCATTCACTTGGGCATTGGTCACCTCGTGACAACTCTATTAATCAAACACATTCAATCTCTATCTATCAAACAACTGATTCGTAGCCACCAAGTGGCACGTTCTGACCCCTTGCTGCGAGGCAATAGCTTAAGCCTACTCGTCCATTACCCATCCAGGCCACGTGGCGGGCACGACACGACGTCCCAAAGCATGGCCACTGACACACCCTGGACCAACTCCACAGGATGATTTCTCTTTTACTAGGTTAGGCTCACGGTTCACCCGTAGGTTCCTCCCGTGTCTCCTTACCTTAGTCTCACATATTAATAGGATTCTTTGTATCTTTCCCGAAGGATCAACAATTCTTCTCCTTGTTAATATGGACGAGTATCCTTAACAGGATATAACTCATATACCCGTCCAGATGCACTCTTTGAGCCTCAAGCTATCGTCATAGCAATATAAAACCTTTCTGACCCTATTACCAAGATAGGGCAATGACCATCGTCATGGTGATTATAAAACTGAGGTCTCAAGTGCCATCTGACATTGTTCTAGTCGATGTGTCACATCGCTAGCATAACCAAATCCGAAACCCACCAATAACTCCCTGTGCATGATTATAATTTAAGTCACCGTCGTGACGAGTTTTCAAAATAAAAGTTTAGTCCTTCCGTACAAGGACTCTTGCCACCGTCGTGGAAAAGATTTAATAAAATACTCATCATGCCTCCAGAGTGTATGAGTTGGATTTGTAACACACCAATCATAGCAAACAATTACTCTCTACACCTATGTCTTCCTATCTAAGCTACTTTCCACAACCTATTTTCTAGTTCCTTTATTCTTTTAACATTCTATACCTCTAGCTAACACATACCAGACAAGCAGAGAATGTACATACTCATGTAATCCACACATGCATACAACCCTAGGAGCAGAGATGGAGGAACCTCACCTTGGCCAACCTTCCATGCAATCCCCTCCTATAACTTTAGTCTCCTCGGAGTTCCCGTTGCACTCTACCATGTACTGTTGTTCCTATAAGAACAACATTTACTTCATTAAGGTCATTACGTACCTTAACTTGTTATTTACCTCTCCTGTACTCTCACATGTAGTCCATGGTTGCCACAGAGTCAAGCTCTTGGTCTTATTGGACTTCTCTATCCCGACTTATGTGTATCCTTCCTCGGACACTTGACTTACTCGCATATAACACTCTACTTGAGTGTTTCACATACTTGGATTTGAGTATTAGACCTCTATCTAACTTGTATTCACATCTAAGGAAGCTTATCTAGCTTGGTTGGAAGGAATCCTAACTTTAGAAAGCTCTAAGTATTTTGGTTTAACTTATGTTCCTACTTGGGTTCTAAGAAATCTAGTTTCTAAACCTCAACATGCCTCCAATTTATCCTACTTAAGGTTCCCTAAAGGTTGTGAAGGGATAAGGTTGCAACTCACGAAGTTAGACCTAATTTGTTCCGCAAGTTTCCATCCTTGAGAACCAAGAAGGTACTTAGAGTGATTTAATCCTCAAAAACATGTTTAGGAGTGTTCTAGGGTCTTTAAGGTTGAATAGAGGGGGTTTGGAGGTCTCAATGCGCCCTTAAAGTGGGCTTGGGGCAAGCCAGGCAGGGACATGGCGCTGCAGCGCCCATTCTGGAGCTGCCACGCCAAGGTGCTGCCTTGGCAACCCTTAGCCAACCAGCAAGTGGGCGCTGCAGCGCCAGCTCGCAGCACAGCAACATTTTTGCTGTGCTGTGGCTGGTTTTGACCCTCTTTTCGACGATTTCTCGATCCGGCTTCGATTCCACTTTTCCTGGGTCTTGTTCTCCTACATATATACTACATTTAGGAAGTCCTACAACTCAAATCCAACTCCGATTCGTCGCTGAATCGTTGATCGTTCGAAATTTGGGAAAAATGGGTTTTATGAACCCCAAACTCTTCCAACTTCGAATCCGGCCAAATCCAACGATCTAGCCTCGAATCCTAACCCCGATGAGTGTTCAAGAACACTTTAGAAACATTATTCTACCCTCGAATCCGCCCAAACTTGGATTCTCAACTCAATTCCAAAAATGTAGAAAATGAAGAAAATGGAAACTTGGAGAGAATCGGGCATTGTACCAACCTTAACTCGAGAGATTGAGACAAGGAAGATAACGAGGATGCTCTCCGGCTCGCCGGATTCCGGGAAGATTCTCGTCGGATTTCCTCCCTCATCCAAGCCCTAGCTCCTTCTGTCTCTCTTCTCTCTCTCTCTCCTTTCCTTTCTCTCTTCTCTTGCTTCTTCCCGTGGCCCTCTCCCTCTCTCTTTTTCCCCTCTTATTTTCTTTTCCTTTCTTTTTATAAAATAATCAAATAAATTGTTAATAATAATAATGCCAAAGAAAAGGTTGAAAAAGATATCTCCAACTTAATCCCTCTTCCTTCCAATTAAATTTTATCTTCTTTTAAGTCCCAAATTGAATACCAAAGATAGTTCCTACTTCCTTTTTTTCACTTTCTACTTTCCTAAAAACCCCCTTTTTAAATATTTAAAATAATCATAATAAAAACAAATTAATTAATAATTAAACAAATAATAACTAATAATATTTTAATTTAATTCTCACTCCTATTTATTTTGGGTTTCTAATTTCGTAGGTCCTAAATTAATTCCAAGAAAAATATTTTAGTTCTTTCTTTCATCTTTTATTTTATTTTAAACTTCGAAGAATTCCCTGGTTCCTTTCCGATTTCCCTTAACTTTCATACTTTTCCTATATTCTTTTTTTAAGGTTTTAATTCCTAGCCCCAGAATAAATCATTCTTAAATTCTCGAAATTTTAAATAAATAATTATTTAATCCTCAAAAATTTCTTGAGGTATTACAGATGAGATCACAGTAGAAATACGGTGTAGGTTTGGAGTGAGGTATGGTTTATGCA
The DNA here is from genome assembly GCA_014851425.1 of Senna tora. Taxonomy (NCBI): domain Eukaryota; kingdom Viridiplantae; phylum Streptophyta; class Magnoliopsida; order Fabales; family Fabaceae; genus Senna; species Senna tora. The sequence continues at coordinate 15,594,047 of CM026265.1, forward strand.
ATGTGCTTAAGGGTTAAGAATTGGATAGCTTTCATACATGTGTCCAGGTGCTTTGGTGTTTTGCTATTATTTGGCCAGCTAATAGGATGAATAAGCTCACACATTATAGAGTGGAAAATACAATTATATTTTCTTTAATGTTTTATCCCATTAAAAGATTTCAGTCTTAATCTTATTCCCTAAATTTATCTTATTATTTGATCCCAAGCTTATTTATTTAACTGTATTTCATTCATTTTAAATTTTCCTCTTTTATAATTTGCACCAATTCTTAATTATTATGTTTGGCTAATTTAAATCTTATTTCCTTTTAATTTATAAAATTCAAGATTCCATTTTCATTTTAGTAATTTATCTAAAATTTCTATTTAAATCAAATTATTTATTTATTTAGAAATTTACTACTTAAATTTATTTTTAGTTAATTAATATTTCACTTTTTTTATTTAACTCACCTAATAATTTTACTTAAGCATTTTCGGGACGAGATGTTATAGTAGTCGAGGTGCATCCTAATAAAAATAAGATTTCTGAACGTGCTATACCATTGTGTACACACCGGTTTGAAATCAACCAACTCAAAAGCACTCAATCTGACTAAGATTTCGATCATGATTTCATATGGGAGTCCAACATTGTTATGGAATAAAATATCCATAATTTAGTTAAATAATAAGGGTTTGTTGAAACATTATCTGCAATACCCCGAAAAATTTTCAGAATTTAAGAATGATTTATTTAAAATTTTTTTGAGGGTTAAAGAAGGATTTATTCCGGGCTAGGAATTTAAAACTTAAAATATATATATATATATATATAGAAAAAAAATATGAAAGTTAAAAGGAACCGGGGACTAAAACCAAGGAAAACGTAGAGTTGGAGGATGGAGGGACTAAAGTGAAGAGAAAACTTGTTTCTCCCCACTTACACCCCTTCCACGCCACTCACACACAATCAGAAAACAAAAAGAAAGGAAAGGAGAGAGAGGGGGAGCTAGGGCTTGGATGAGGGAGCAAATCCGGCGAGAATCTCGCCAGAATCCGGCGAGCCGGAGCAAGGATTAGGAAGCCGCCGCCAACCTTCTCTTCATCTTGTTTTACTCTCTTGAGGTAGGTTTAGTAATCTCCTCCATCTATAATTTTTCTCATCCTCACCATTTCTTGATTTTATGAACAATGGAGGCTCAAACTTTGCATTCTTGATGTTATGAACATTTCTATTGGATGTTTTAATTGTTGGTTGTGCTGAGATTTTGCTGGGTTAGAGATTTGAGTTTAGGGTTTGAGTTTGTTCATCATGTTATTCTAAAAACAACAATCTTTGATGGTATAAGACACAAGCAATTCGTGGAACATGTTTTTGTCAAAAACTGAGTTTTTGAATCTGACCTTGCTCTGTTTAAACGTGTTTTCTGAATTCGTTTAATAATGGATTTGCTTGATTACAAATCCATATGAAAGCTAAAATCCTAAGCTTTCTAGATTGTATTTTTCCAAAATATTCCAACGGTTAGATCTTCTGGAAATTGCCTCGAAAGTCAGCGGTTCTGTTTTCTAAACTGATGCGGAATTTTTGTATGAATGGCTACTTTTTTAAATTACTGCTCTTAAATGGCTCAAATCCTTTCTGTAATGAATTGATAATTAGAATATTTTATCTCTAAGCTTGATTTAGAAAGAAGAATCAAATAATTTCGTTAAGTATGGAAGGAGATATGACCATTTCAATGAAGCTTGCCAAATGTTGCATGCTGTTTTGAATCTGATCTTGCTCTGTTTAAATTTGTTTTCTGAATTCGTTACTTAATAGATTTGAGTGATTCCAAATCCATATGAAAGCTAACATCCTAAGCTTTCTAAGCGGTATTTTTACTGAAAAGCCAAACGGTTAGATTTTCTGGGAAGTTTCTCGAAAGTTAGCGGTTCTGTTTTACACACTACCAAGTTTCTAGTTTTTGAAAAGTTGTTATTTCTTCCTTAATTTGAATGGTTCCTTTTCCTTCAACTAAAATGAGTTTAACCAACTTTTAAGTGTCATTCCAAAGATCAAACAAAATCATAGATAAAAAAATTGTTGGTTTGTTTAGGTTCCAAATGAATTGCTTACACTTTTTAAATGAAATGAGAGATTGCCCAATGGTTGGATTTTTTTTTATGTGTGGACCCATGGTGAATATGACGAGTTTCCATATTTGGCAAAATCCTTCATTGAAGGAGCTTGGAGAGTGAGCAAGTGGCAAGACTTGTTTACTTAAGCATAAATTGTTTTTAACTTAAAAAGAACTCTAAATGATGACCTTAGCTTAATAAGGGGTTTTGGGTTAGCCTTGAATGTAGTTTTAAGTTGCTATGTAATTATGAATTTAGAATATGGTGGAAAGGATTATATGTGATAGGACTTATGTGGTGAAATAGAAGTTGATGTATGAAAATTTATATGGATTGAATTGGTTGTATGTGATAGGATTCAAGTACTTCCTTGGAGACAAGAGTGCTCAAAGGGAATGTTAAGTAAAGTGACCAAGGTGAGAGCTCTTTCATCTTTGCTCCTAGGGTTGTATGCTTATGTGGATTACATGAGTATGCAAATTTTCTGCTTGTCTGGCATGTGTTAGCTAGAGGTATAGAATGCTAAAAGAATGAAAGAACTAGAAAATAGGTTGTGGAAAGTAGCTTGGATAGGAAGACATAGGAGTAGAGTATAATTGTTTGTTATGATTGGTGTGTTACAAATCTAACTCATACACTCCGGAGGCATGATGAGTATTTTATTAAATCTTTTCCACGACGGTGGCAAGAGTCCTTGTATGTAAGGGCTAAACTTTATTTTGAAAACTCGTCACGACGGTGACTTAAATTAAAATCATGCAAAGGGAGTTATTGGTGGGTTTCAGATTTGGTTATGCTAGCGATGTGAGACATCGACTAGAACAACGTCAGATGGAACTTGAGACCTCTGTTTTATAATCACCATGACGATGGTCATTGCCCTATCCTGGCAATAGGGTCAGAAAGGATTTATATTGCTATGACGATGGCTTGAGGCTTAGAGAGTGCATCTGGACGGGTATATGAGTTATATCCTGTTGAGAATACTTGTACATATTAATAAGGAGAAGAATTGTTGATCCTTCAGGAAAGATACAAAGAATCCTTTTATTATGTGAGACTAAGGTAAGGAGACACGGGAGGAACCTACGGGTGAACCGTGAGCCTAGCCTAGTAAAAGAGAAATCATCCTGTGGAGTTGGTCCAGGGTGTGTCAGTGGCCATGCTTCGAGACGTCGTGTCGTGCCCGCCATGTGGCCTGGTTGGGTAATGGACGAGAGGGCTCAAGCTGTTGCCCCGCAGCAAGGGGTCAGGACATGCCACGTGGTGGCTATGTATCAGTTATTTGATAGATAGAGTTGATTGTGTTTGATTAATAGAATTGTCACAAGGTGACTAGTACCCAAGTGAAGGGGTTAAGTATTGTTTGATTAACAGAATTGTCACGAGGTGACCAGTACCCAAGTGAACGGGTTAAGTATGCTTTGCCACGTGGTGGCCAGCAACCCGAGTGCACGGGTTCGAGGTAGAAAACCCATGTAGTGGCTAGTAAATACCCTAGAGTGGGGGAAGTTAAGTAGATGTATTTTATAGTATCTACGTGTACTTAAATAATTGTCTGTGTTTACATATTATTGCTGATTGTGCAGCGGAGTGGTGACGTACAAGATTACGTCATCACAACATCTTGTTTGATTCAGATATGCTGAACGTGAGAAGACCGGTAAGTAAAAGCTGACACTATATGTTACATGTTTAATTGTTGATTGATGACGTGGAATAAACTGCTGCATGTTTACAATTATTAAATGCATGTGAGTGTTTGGGTGAAATTTCGGTTGTTGTGTGATCACCAAGAATGTATGCAAACAACAGTAACTAGTTGTTTTTGCATGTGGTTGTGTATGACTCCCAAACCCAGCGCTATGGTACCCACCTTGTGCCGGATATGGGAGAGTCCTCACTCAGTCGCGTGATCAAGACTCACACCTCATTTTTACTACACAGAGACAGGTTAAGTACAGGTGGAAGAAGTCTCGGTGGAACGAGGGTTGAGCAACACTTTTCCAAGACCCACAACTTGTTCATGTGGGTGAATAAAATGTAATTGTAATTTAATTTACTTTATTATTGTATCATAAAGTAAAGGGTAGACGTACTCAACTATATTGTATCACTAAATCTAGAACTGTCAGCTTCACACCCCTTAAAGATCAGGATCCGTTAGATTACGATGCAGGGAAAACTTGTTTCCAAAAATATATATATACATATATCTGTTGCATGTGAATAGGATAGGCAGCATCTTCGGATGTGTAGCCAGTACACAGGTTATATATTATGTGTTTTTTCCTATATCTATATCCTGAAGCGGCACTGGCCGTGGATTTGCTTGCCTAGGATACACCACCATTTCGGTGTAGCCATGGTATTATACTGCATGTGGATGTATTTTCAATAATAGATATTCTGTCAATTAGGTGATAAGGCTTACAGGCATAGGAATATTCCCTGTGTTTGTGCCGGTCACGGTCCTCTAAACGGGGGTCGTGACAAACTTGATATCAGAGGCAGGTTGTTCTTTAAGGGCGTGAAGCTAACTAGTAGTCTCGAGTGTCAGTTGGGTTATCCATTACGAATCCGAATGTAACGGTGGTTCCGACGAGCACTTGTGAGGTTGCTCAGGATGTTGAGTCATAAATTCTTTCGAGTCATCGCTTGAGGCATAGAATTTGTATGTGAAATTCTATGCAAAGCATATAACCTGTACAGTACACAAGTGTCGATGAGCACTAAGGCGTAAGGTAGGGTGGCAGTGACCCCGGGAACCTTAGGACGCCATAATAGGGAAAGGAGACATTCATGGAGGATGTTACCTGGACACAGACACGTTTGGTTGAATTGTAGGCAGGAATGCATTGCAATGTGTGATTGTTTTGCAGGTGTTAAATGAGACGATGCGTGTGCTCTATTAGCGGCGCGTGTGTGCTATGGTATAGGCGCAAATTGTTTGATTATCGTATGGAATGCAAGTAGAATAGAAATATGCAGTGAATGGTAGTTTAGGCTAGGAGTGGTTTGTAGAGTGAAAGAAAAGACACGCTTGGCGTGTAGAAAAGAAAGTAAGCCCAAGGGGCGATTGAAATGGAAAGTTTACAGACAAGAATAAACAGGGCCAGGGGGCATGAGACCGACAGGAAGATGACCATGAGAATGGGTCACGACTGTGCGGTATGCTATGGCTGAAGGAAGTGAGTTTTCCTTCCTAGAAAGTAAACAGAAAAGAGGTGGTGTATGCCACAGTATAGAAGTATAAGTCTACGAACTAGAAAAATCAGGATACGGTATATGGATGGGCAAAGTGGTTGAACGATATGCCGTAGAGATAGATGTTAAGAAGTAGAGGCATATGTAAACGTGTACAGCGTGACCATATGCCGAACAGGAAACAGAGTAAATGGTAAGGCACAGGGAAGGAGCCTAGTCTGACCCTGCGCTCGAACCATGAACTGCGAGTTCCTTAAACAAAAAAGGGGGGAAAGAGGGGATTAAGCCTAACCAAACTCTCTTGGGTTGCTTAAGGAAGAGCATAAAGAATAGGATATTGATCACATGAGAAATTTTGTAAAAATCTTTTTGGTCTTTCCGGATGAGAGATTCTGACAGACCCTCAAACTTTTCTTGAAAATACTAGGGATAACCATTGGAAGGCAAAATTTCATGAAAACTCTTTCTCAATTTGTGTCATTCCAATTGGTTAAACCCTAACCATTTACGAAAACCTTAGGCGTTGTTTCCTAAGAAATAAACTTGAATTAATTTTTAAAACCCGCAGGGTGCCTAAGAAAACTAACTCATGTGACCAATACCCTACCAAACAATAATCCTTTTGCAGGTAAGCTGTATAAGGATGGTAGTTGTAGTTGAGAAATCACTCGCTTGGAGTGATTAAAGTTAAGTAGACATCGAAAAACACTAGAGAGTGCTGAAGTGCCAAGGGTGTGTACAGGTAAGCCTAAAGGTTACCAATTAAGGGGCCATAGGGTGATTTTGGACCCGAAAGCATTTGACCGGAGCATGTCTAGCAGTGGAAATGGGCGTAGACATTCGGGTAACATCCAGAGATAAGAAAATGAGTGCTATTGTGGTAGATAGCTCTCAAACGAGATAACGTGAGAGATAAACCACAAAGGGACTCGTGGAGGCCTGAGGGGAGAGAAAGTAGACAGGGATAATTAATCCCATAAGGGGGGAAGAACGGAAGCCTATAAAACTCCATAGGATAAGAGTCAGGTAGGAGGTGGGGAACCAACCACTACCGTAAGTGTGTGTATAGTACACAGATTGTAGTGGACATAGCTAGGTAAGCTAATTCCACAGGTTAGTGAACCGTAAATCCGTTAGTCTGAAGCCTGTGTATGGGTGGAGACTGAGTGGACAAACCAAATGTACCAATGGCCATGTGGGTGCCATAAAGGGAAAAATTAACCGTAAGGACGATTAATCGAGAAGGAGAATTTAGTGAGTAACAAGTATTGAGAAATACTCGAAGAAAGAGTACCACGTAGGTACGAAATGAGAAGAAGAGAGTGAATACGGGAATGGAGTCGGGTAAGCATCGGGGGATGCGAGCCAAATGATAAAACATGTATGCTACTCGTTGGGGGCGATTGGAACCCAACGGGTAACACACTTGCAAGAGGCGGTATATGTTCGTGAACATACGCCACACCGTAAGAAAGGAAAGAGTCAAACCGTGGGAGCGGATCCCGTTTGGTCAAAAGGAGTAGGGCATGCCCGGAAAGGTTCATGCTGGAGTTGACGGATCAAATATTCCAAGTAGGAATACAGGATCTAAGTGAGTTGAGGATTCCGAGTGGGCCAAGTTAGGGTAAAAGCCAACGGAAACTTAATGAGTAGAGTTAGCATAGGATGTGCAACTCTAACTGAACTAACCTGAGGATGGTAGAGATCCACAGTCATAGTCGTGTTAAGCAAGGTCTTTGGATATGAAGACCGAACCGAGCCTGAGGCAGAGTAATGAGTATGATGGTAAGGAGAAGACTGATGAGTTTCCATTATAAACAGAAATGACTACAAGTAGTAGTCAGAGAAGAGTCTAAGTCAGTCAGACATAGGATGTCGACAAGGAGTAACCTGAAGTGGTTATGGAAACCACTAAGGGTAAGTGTAGGAGTCCGGAAAAGAAAGGGAAACACGAGTCATAAATGTAAGATCCTTTACCGTTTGGTAGAGAAACGGTAAGTGTAATACATAGTTGTGCTAGTGTCATGGCATGTAGCTTCGTTAGGACACGAGTAAGGCAAACCGAGTCGGTAGTGAGTGTAACAACCTCGGAAGGGTTGGGTACACTGATGACAAAAAAAAAGTATAAACACCTAAGTAGGGTGTATGCCGTGTAAGCAGTAAGTCTAGATGTAGAGTAGAGGGTGTAGTAAAATGTTAACGGACTTTTCTGGGGAAGTCGTTTACAAAGAATATATCGAGGGAATACCAGCAGAAGGGTAGCTGCTTGGTGGTAGAGGACACTTAGGTACGAGGACTCCAATGCAGGGGAGTACTTAAGTCAGTTAGAGTATATGGAAATAAGACCTAATGTGCTATGCAAATAGCTAGTGTCTTGGCGTGTTCCAAGACGGATATAAGAGGTCATTACGAAGGTAGCTAGTCGGACAAGCAGATTGAGTCAAGGTAAGTCTCACTAGAGAAGGCAATAGTTAACTCCTTGGAGGACTAAATTGGAGCATGGCATGTGGTACGTGCCAGACACTCCATTGCGAAATTAGTAGCACAAAGTGAATTAAAACTAGGAAAGTTAGGTATCCTCGGGGAAGGATACGACGACAGATGGAGTCTGTCGGTTAACACCTCGCGGAGGGGTGGTTAACTACGAAACTAGGAATACAAACGATCACAGAAAGAAGATGTAGAGACCAGATAGAGACCTTGAGTCTCTAGGAAAGAAAGATGAACCGTAGGGTAAGACAGTAAAACTTCCACGTTGAGAGGAACCATAGATGAAATTGAGCCAAGGGAGGGCAACAAGCCAACAACCCCACTAAGGAGATGAAATTCGGGGACCGAATTTCTTAAGGGGGAAGAATGTAATATCCTGGAAAATTTTGAGGATTTAAGAATGATTTATTTAAATTTTTTTTTTAGGATTAAAGAAGGATTTATTCCGGGGCTAGGAATTTAAAACTTAATATATATATATATATATAGAAAAAAATATGAAAGTTAAAAGGAACCGGGGACTAAAACGAAAGAAAACGTAGAGTTGGAGGATGGAGGGACTAAAGTGAAGAGAAAACTTGTTTCTCCCCACTTACACCCCTTCCACGCCACTCACACACACAATCAGAAAAGAAAAAGAAAGGAAAGGAGAGAGAGGGAGAAGAGAGAGAGGGGGAGCTAGGGCTTGGATGAGGGAGCAAATCTGGCGAGCCGGAGCAAGGATTAGGTAGCCGCCCCCAACCTTCTCTTCATCTTGTTTTACTCTCTTGAAGTAGGTTTAGTAATCTCCTCCATCTATAATTTTTCTCATCCTCACCATTTCTTGATTTTATGAACAATGGAGGCTCAAACTTTGCATTCTTGATGTTATGAACATTTCTATTGGATGTTTTAATTGTTGGTTGTGCTGAGATTTTGCTGGGTTAGAGATTTGAGTTTAGGGTTTGAGTTTGTTCATCAAGTTCTTCTAAAAACAACAATCTTTGATGGTATAAGACACAAGAAATTTGTGGAACATGTTTTTGTCAAAAACTGAGTTTTTGAATCTGACCTTGCTCTGCTTAAACGTGTTTTCTGAATTCGTTTCTTGATGGATTTGCATGATTCCAAATTCATATGAAAGCTAAAACCCTAAGCTTTCTAAATTGTATTTGTCCAAATTATTCCAACGGTTAGATCTTCTGGAAATTGCCTCGAACGTCAGAGGTTCTGTTTTCTAAACTGATGCGGAATTTTTGTATGATTGGCTACTATTTTTAATCTACTGCTCTTAAATAGCTCAAATCCTTTATTTAATGAATTTATAATTAGAATATTTTATCTCTAAGATTGATTTAGAAAGAAGAATCAAATAATTTCGTTAAGTATGGAAGGAGATATGACCATTTCAATGAAGCTTGCCAACTGTTGCATGCTGTTTTGAATCTGATCTTGCTCTGTTTAAATGTGTTTTCTTAATTCATTACTTAATGGATTTGAGTGATTCCAAAGCCATATGAAAGCTAACAGCCTAAGCTTTCTAAGTTGTATTTTTACTAAAAAGTCCAACGGTTAGATTTTCTGGGAAGTTTCTCGAAAGTTAGTGGTTCTGTTTTATACACTACCAAGTTTCTAGTTTTTGAAAAGTTGTTATTTCTTCCTTAATTTGAATGGTTCCTTTTCCTTCAACTAAAATGGGTTTAACCAACTTTTAAGTGTCATTTCAAAGATCAAACAAAATCATAGACAAAAAAATTGTTGGTTTGTTTGGGTTCCAAATGAATTGCTTACACTTTTTAAATGAAATGAGAGATTGCCCAATGGTTAGATTTTTTTTATGTGTGGACCCATGGTGAAAATGAGGAGTTTCCATATTTGGAAAAATCCTTTATTGAAGGAGCTTGGAGAGTTAGCAAGTGGCAAGACTTGTTTACTTAAGCATAAATTGTTTTTAACTTAAAAAGAACTCTAAATGATGACCTTAGCTTAATAAGGGGTTTTGGGTTAGCCTTGAATGTAGTTTTAAGTTGCTATGTAATTATGATTTAGAATATGGTGGAAAGGATTATATATGATAGGACTTATGTGGTGAAATAGAAGTTGATGTATGAAAATTTATATGGATTGAATTGGTTGTATGTGATAGGATTCAAGTACTTCCTTGGAGACAAGAGTGCTCAAAGGGAATGTTAAGTAAAGTGACCAAGGTGAGGGCTCTTTCATCTCTGCTCCTAGGGTTGTATGCTTATGTGGATTACATGAGTATGCATATTCTCTGCTTGTCTGGCATGTGTTAGCTAGAGGTATAGAATGCTAAAAGAATGAAAGAACTAGAAAATAGGTTGTGGAAAGTAGCTTGGATAGGAAGACATAGGAGTAGAGTATAATTGTTTGTTATGATTGGTGTGTTACAAATCTAACTCATACACTCCGGAGGCATGATGAGTATTTTATCAAATCTTTTCCACGACGGTGGCAAGAGTCCTTGTACGGAAGGGCTAAACTTTATTTTGAAAACTCGTCACGACGGTGACTTAAATTAAAATCATGCAAAGGGAGTTATTGGTGGGTTTCGAATTTGGTTATGCTAGCGTTGTGAGACATCGACTAGAACAACGTCAGATGGTACTTGAGACCTCAGTTTTATAATCACCATGACGATGGTCATTGCCCTATCCTGGCAATAGGGTCAGAATGGAATTATACTGCTATGACGATAGCTTGAGGCTCAGAGAGTGCATCTGGATGGGTATATGAGTTATATCCTGTTGAGAATACTTGTACATATTAATAAGGAGAAGAATTGTTGATCCTTCGGGAAAGATACAAAGAATCCTATTAATATGTGAGACTAAGGTAAGGAGACACGGGAGGAACCTACGGGTGAATTGTGAGGCTAGCCTAGTAACAAAGAAATCATCCTGTGGAGTTGGTCCAGGGTGTGTCAATGGCCATGCTTCGAGACGTCGTGTCGTGCCCGCCATGTGGCCTGGTTGGGTAATGGACGAGTGGGCTCAAGCTATTGCCCCGCAGCAAGGGGTCAGGACGTGCCACGTGGTGGCTACGTATAAGTTGTTTGATAGATAGAAGTTGATTGTGTTTGATTAATAGAATTGTCACAAGGTGACTAGTACCCAAGTGAAGGGGTTAAGTATTGTTTGATTAATAGAATTGTCACGAGGTGACCAGTATCCAAGTGAATGGGTTAAGTATGCTTTGCCACGTGGTGGCCAGCAACCCGAGTGCACGGGTTCGAGGTAGAAAAGCCATGTAGTGGCTAGAAAGTACCCTAGAGTGGGGGAAGTTAAGTAGATGTATGTTATAGTATCTACGTGTACTTAAAGAATTGTCTGTGTTTGCATATTATTGCTGATTGTGCAGCGGAGTGGTGACGTGCAGGATTACGTCATCACAACATCTTGTTTGATTTAGATATGCTGAACATGAGAAGACTGGTAAGTAAAAGCCAGCACTATATGTTACGTGTTTAATTGTTGATTGATGACGTGGAATAAACTGCTGCATGTTTACAGTTATTAAATGCATGTGAGTGTTTGGGTGAAATTTCGGTTGTTGTGTGATCACCAAGAATGTATGCTAGCAACAGTAACTAGTTGTTTTAGCATGTGGTTGTGTATGACTCCCAAACCCAGCGCTATGGTACCCACCTTGCGCCGGGGATGGGAGAGTTCTCACTGAGTCGCGTGGTCAAGACTCACACCTCATTTTTGCTACATAGAGACAGGTTAAGTACAGGTGGAAGAAGTCTCGGTGGAACGAGGGTTGAACAACACTTTTCCAACACCCACAACTTGTTCATGTGGGTGAATAAAGTGTAATTGTAATTTAATTTACTTTATTATTGTATCATAAAATAAAGGGTAGACGTACCCAACTATATTGTATCACTAAATCTAGAACTATCAGCTTCACACACCTTAAAGATCAGGATTCGTTAGATTACGATGCAGGGAAAACTTGTTTCCAAAGATATATATATATACATATATCTGTTGCATGTGAATAGGATAGGCAGCATCTTCGGATGTGTAGCCAGTACACAGGTTATATATTATGTGTGTTTTCCTATATCTATATCCTGAAGCGGCACTGGCCGTGGATTTGCTTGCCTAGGATAGGCCACCATTTCGGCGTAGCCATGGTATTATACTGCATGTGGATGTATTTTCAATAATAGATATTCTGTCAATTAGGTGATAAGACTTACAAGCATAGGGATATTCCCTGTGTCTGTGCCGGTAACGGTCCTCTAAACGGGGGTCGTGACATTATCTATAGGTTTGAATAATATTAATGGTAGGGAATTTATATATTCAAATGTGCAGGCAAATGAACGGTTAAGGGATGGAAAAACGATAAATTAATCAAAGAAAGATAGGACACTCAGGCATGAAAATATGGTATCGGTTGTTTCAATGAAGCTTCCTTGGACGTCCTCAGTATGGACAACTTATTAATTAACCTATTTATTAATTTTAACAATTAACATTTACTTAATGGATTTGAATCAATTATTTATTGTTGACTAATCCCTAATTTAATGGCTACATATGAATATGATATCTCTATTAAGACGTAGGATATAGAAATATATCAATCAAATATTGTTTTATTAAATGTAATCCACAATGAAATCATTTACTTAAAGGTAAGAAGGAAAATGATCATTGTCATCTGCATGGGTAAATCAATTACGTGATTTTTTATTCTGAATTAGTAATATATGATAATTACTTGAAATAACTTATGTAATAAATGCATTAAATGACCACATATGAATATGATATTTCTAATTAAGACGTAGGATATAAAAATATATCAATCAAAGATTGTTTTTATTAAATGCAATCTACAATAAAATCATTTACTTATGGTATAAAGGAAGATTATCATTCACTACAAGAAATGTAATTTTTACTGACGGTTGTTTTTGTTGTAAACCGCCGCAAAATGACATTTTGTGGCCGATCCCAAAGTGTTACAAATTGACGTGTCGCAAAGTAATTTTCTAATGATTCTAGCCAACTGCTGGAAAAAACGCCAAAAATTTTCATTTATGGCGGTCTGAACCCGCCCAAAAATGAAAATTAAAATCGTGACGGTTAATTTTCTGATGGTCTTTAACCGTCACAAAATGAAAGGTAAATTTGTGGCACCTATTAATTGCCAGAAAATGTTTAGTAAATTTGCGACACTTAGTGCCCGCCAGAAAATGACCTATAAATTTCTGACGGCTTTAAACTGTCACAAATTGTCTGTTTTACTTTTTTAACAATGTCACATATATTTTTAGAAAATATATATAATTGACTATATTAATGCTCAAAATAGATACAAATACTCATAGAAGTACTTATATATAATACTCAAAATAGATAAAAGTTATCACAGATTTATTTCCTCCAATATTCCCTATCATTAAAATATTTGTTTGTAGTTCTGAAAAAAAAATATTTGTTTGTAAAACCAAAAAATTAGTTCATTACAAAATGAGAAAAGCTTCTAAAAAAACCTCCAAAAGCTCTACCTAGGCTCCTGCAATATTGAAAAATAAAAATTATGAATATTATTATAGTAATGTACAATAAATATCACAAAAAATTAAGTAATAAACAATATACATATTTAAATTTTATATACATACTAAATATTGCAAAGTAAGTCAACCTCATCTATGTATTGGGATGATCTTCACTCGCTGAGAATGAATGTCCTACTGATGACGATTGTCCATTACTTGCTTCAGATACCTAAGAGAATAACAAATTTATATATATTTGATTATATTATAGAGAAAATTTTAAAAATACAAAGAGAAAGATTTATACCTCAGTATTTATCAAATGTGCAAATTTGGACGATACATTTCCCATAATATTTTTGAGAATGCTGAAGACAGCTCACATCTATAATTTTAACTGTGCATTTGAAGCTTCCAATCGCGCATTTGAAGATTCCAACTCTGATTGCAACCGAACAATTTCTTGTTGAAATTTGTAGTGTCTCCATTACTATAATTCAATGGTATCCTACCAAGTCGAGTGGTAGATAATCCAAATACTTGAGTAGGGGTAGGGCCAAACCCTAAACCTCGAACTTTCCTGGGATCTTCCTTTCCAAGCAGTTGCCCAAGAGAATCTTGCTCACTAATTTGAGTAGATATTGTCCCTTGATTTTCAAGTTCAATAATTTTTTTTCTATAAATAAAAAAAATATATTATCATATACACCATCAATAAAATCCAGCCAGCATCATACAATTAAACATTGAAAAAAATTTAGCATACAAAATAAAAACATTTCATTTTGGCCATTCACTCTGATGGTGGATACCTAACAAGCTAACAAGGAGATTCTATGGCCATAAAAAAGACTATTAAGAACCATGAATAAAAATCATGTCCAGTAAACAAACCATATGATTTTGTAGAACTAAAATACAAGGAAAATAATTAAGTTTCAAGTTATAGATTCGATCCATTTTTTTCCATGATATTGGATCAATTACTCATGCATCCAAGCATCCAAACATACTGACAATGAAGAATAGTTTTTCCATTGGAAAGACCTATATAGTGCTCCAATATAATATCATTTTGATAACAATATACATATTTTCATTTATTCTTATAAGAAACCAAAATCTATTAATAAATTTTCTAAGTATCTTCATTTATTCACAAATGCTATAGTTGAAAATCAGAGTTGTGATATATGGAAAAAAAGAATTCGTTGGGAAAATAAGGGTAGAAATTTTTTTTTTAAAAGAAAAGAGAGGGGGATTTTGTAAAGGGTAAAATATAAGGGAGGATTTAAATGAAAGGAAAAGGTGGAAGTGGGGTTAAAAATTTGGATCCCTCCCTTTTATTTTTTTCAGCTTATATGTCGAGCCCTCACTCACATCCAAACCATTTTCAGCTTGAACAAAAGAGAGGGAAGAGAAGAGACACACTAGGGCAAAGGGAAGAAGGTGGAAGAGAGCCTAAGTGATCGGAATCCGGCGAACCACAACCGGAGAACGAATCTGACATCATCTACATCCCCTTAACATCATTCAAGGTTAGTTAGAGCTTTCTCCAAATTTATCTTGTCACGACCCCCTATGGGACGTCCGTGACCGACACGGGAAGTAGGATTTCTCCTATCCCGTAAGCCTCTAATCCCTGATTGACCTTTTCACATGTTTATAACTACCCATTTCTAATATAAACAATATATAATATATATGGTCTTCCCTTTCCAGTGACCTAAGCAGTTTGCACTCCACGGCTCGCTCAACGTCGCTTCAGTGCAGGTGATCTATCCTATTTACATGCAGAAGCCCTGTATACAGTCATACATATACTCAATCACACACTTGCATATAGTTTACATATTGATCACACGCCTCAATGTGTGTGATCTATCCTATTCACATGCAGAAGCTATATCTTCAAACAAACAGGTATTCAGCCACACATACATATAATTTACGTATTGATCACACGCCTCAATGCGTGTGATCTATCCTAGTCGCATGCAGAAGTCATATATGTATATACATGATATATGCTATATCATAGCCTAAATTCCCAACACCAAGACCTAACTTTAATCTGTATGAAGCCGACAATGCTAGAATTTGAGTATAATATATATATATATATATACACAACAGTTGTATACGTACAAAAGCTACGCCCAAAAAGGATTTATATATATATACATCACGACATATGTACAAATCCAAAATAATTACCGACGCGGACTAAGCGTGCGGTCTTCAGATATGTCCGCCTCCTTGAGAAGAAGTGGACGTGTTCCCGACTCCTGAACCACCTGTATCTGAAATACATAAACATGGGGGTGAGTCGAACAAACTCAATGAGGAGCTCCCCCATCCCTGGCGTAGCAGCGGGTACCACTACAGCTGGGGAAAGGGAGCAACCACAACCACATGCGCATGAACAGATTATATTGCAACCTTTAACGTAATCAGGCAGTCAATATATATCATATTCACATTAATTAGCCTAGTTCATGCTGCTAACGTAATTATAAATCCGCATGTAAACCAATCATAAACATATTTCATATGGTTCCATAATTAACATATACTTATACACGTAGGCATTCACTTTCTGTCTCCCGCATTATGCTGAGAGAAATACTGGCCCGAAGGCAATCTCTTGTTCGAACCTAGTTGATCACACTAGGAACTTTCTGACTCCAAGGCACGCTTAGAGTAATAGCCGGCAACTTGTCTGACCCCGGTTAAACCAAGGTAATGGCCACTATGTGGCATGCTTACTGATGACAAAATCCTGTCTGTCCAACCAGGATGACCGACTCGATCTACCCGGACTAACCTAAACAAATTCAACTAACATGTTTAACCTTGAAAGACGCCCTATGAGAAACTAATCGAATATTATACGTGTTTATTAGTTAGGCCTAGTTTCCCCCTTTTCAATTATGCAACACTCTCACTCACACTAAACAAGCTAGGTTCATTTTCCTCAATGTACCATACGGTCAAAACCTTTACAATGATGATCAATTTAAATGGGTTTCTAATATTAATGAACCCTCACATATGAAATTTCGACTCAATCCTACCCACGGTAACATATAAGGCTCAGTGAGCCACAATATCACATATTCACTTGAGAATAAACATATGAACACATAAATAGTTTGCACATCTACTGTTTACTTGCTAATCATATACACGTAACGCAAATACATTCAGATAGACATATTTAATATAGCGATTTGCACAAAATAGAGCAAACCACATTTCAACGTAGTCATCCAACCCTGTGGGGCAGGGATGGGAGAGCCCCTCACCTCGTTAGCCCTCCTGATCAGTCCTCGGAGTGCCTGGAGCTCCAATTACACTGTGGTGCCCTATACACATGTACTTAAGCGATTTAGAAACGTGTAAAGAAGCATCTACCATGTACGTGTCATGCTAATGCTCATGCACCCTTTAACTATTTCCAAGAACCAGATATTTAGTTCGTTACGTCGTCTTATTTGCTCTTTTTGAAAGTCCATACTGTCTTATATCGACTTTCACACATTCGAGCCACTTAGAACCTCTAAATGCTTAGGTTAGAGATTCCCATTTGTCTAAATATCACTTCACGTGTTCATAAGGACTTCTAACTAATAAAAGAAATTCTTTATGGCTCAAAAGCGGCCTTAGCTTACTCATTCCACCGTTTCCCCACATTTGCCGAGTAAGAGTTCAACTATGACCTCTTTAATTATATATAAAAATATAATTGGGTATAAATAGAGCCTTGGAGCCAATTTAGCGGGTCTTAGGTGTCCACCACGGACTAGGCCGAGGTGTCCAACCCACCGCACAGCTCCTTACTGTACGGTGGCTTAGTATTTCGCCTCTTTTTCACCGGATTGGGTTCCGTTTGAGACGGTACATACTCGGGCTTTATTCCCTTGTCTATTTCCAGCAACTATAACACCTATACTACTCCAATCCAAGCCTATTCATGCATCAGACCAGCAAAATTCGAATTTAGCACAATTTCCTAACGCAATTTCCATGATTTCCATACCCGGTCAATTCTTATGATTTCACTTCGATTCTGAACCTCACTAAGCTTTCAATAACACCCACTAATCTCAAATTTTACCCCGGAATGCCCCGATTGGAAAAAATTGAAGAATTCCTAAAATACCCAAAATTGGAGAAATTAAGGTTTCGAGAGATTGAGGCTTTCCTACCTTGATTCAATCGGATAGAAGGCTTGATGAGTGGTGAAGATGAGGTTCGATCACCTCCTCCGGCACCGGCACACGCTTTCCGGTGAGAATCCGGCCAGAAACCGTCGAGCTCTTCCTCCCTCTCCTTCGTGCGTCTCGAATCCGTGCATACTACTTCTGCTTTGCGTTCTTTTTCGTGTGTGTGTGTTAGCTGGAAGGGGGGGGTCACGGTTTGGCCCCCCTTTTAATTAATAATTAAAAAAAATAAAATAAAAATAATATTAGTTGTAAATTCCTAATTCCTCCCATCCTTCTAATTTCCCTTCTCTTTTAGGTCCTCTTCTAAAATAATAAAATCTCCTATTTTTCTCTTCTTTATTTTATTTTAACTCTTTAATTATTTAATTTAATTTATTTCTCTTTGAAAAAGAAAAATAAGTTAAATAATAATGATAATAATTAAATTTAAATATCTCGGGTATTACACATCTCATCTCATATTTAGGGTTCATGGGTGAGGATGGGTTTGATTGGGGGCTTGATTGAGGATGAATGGATATTCTTGAACATCCATTGGTAGTAGGAAACACAGCTAGGTAGCCAAAGATGGCCGGAAATGGAGGTTGTGGTGTTTGGATTCATGGAACCCATTTTTCCCCAAATCATAAATGTTGATGGTTGATTGGTAATTTGAGCTTGATTAGATGTTTTGATGTTATAAATGATGAATATGTTTAGGAAACCAACACTTAATCTTTATATCAAGTTTTTATGGCTTGGGACACCCAAAAATCGAAGCAACGAAGCTTAGAACAGCAAAAACGCGAAGTTCCCAGGTCTTGTTCGTTGCAGTGAGCAAAAACAGCGTTCCTGTTCGCTGCAGCGAGGGAAAGCAATGCTTTTGTTCGCCGCAGCGAACAAATTTGTTGACTGCAGCGAGCCTTGCTTCAAATGGGCATAACTTCTTCGTCCGGTGTTCGTTTTTCGCAAACCATATATCTATTTTCAACTTTTTTCCGTCCTCTAAGCAATGGAATAGGTTTTGAAGCCTAATAAATTGAAATAAAGTTGCAGTAGATGGATTTTCACAAACTGCCAGATTTTTAGTTTTGAAAAGTTTATTTTTCTTCCCTATTTTCCATGGTTATTTTTCCTATGATTAAAAAGGGTTAAATTATTGTGTATACCTCCCATTGGAAACTCAAACAACTCTCCTTGATCTCAAATGTGTTATAAAACTGATTTCTTACCTCTCAAGATGTCAAAACTTCTTGACCAACAAGAACCACTCACCTTAGTCTTCAAACTTCTATCTTGAGTTGTCTAAGGTTCCTAAACTAGGAGTTTAGGATAAGTAGAAGTTAATTACTCAAATCCAATGCTCCACACACACTCAATGTGAGTGAGGAGGATGAGTGAAGGGTACCAAACCTTAAGGTAATCTCAAAGATAGAGAGAAAGAGGGATCTTGAGAGACCAAGAGTGCGGCTCTTGGCAATCTTAGGCTCCCCCATCATGCATGTGCATCAATGTTGAGTAATGATGTGGAATTGAGATGAATGTTTTTATGTATGAATGTATTTTAGGGCACCACGTGGCACCCGAGATCGGAGGTGCTCAGGGAGGTACAATTGGGAGTTGTCTAGGTGAGGGACTCTTCCATCCTAGCCCCAAGGGTTGTATGATAACCTTGATTTGTGGGCTTGTTTATACGTGAATGTTTGTGAATATTTAATTTTATGCATGCTAGTAATACTCTGTCATTATATTGGCGATTGTTGGAATTTTGTACAATGAATTGGTTGTGATTGTTAAAGTGGAAATATGGTGGATCAAGTACATATCGGTGACGATCAAGGATTCCGCACACATATGTACTTGGCCCGTGAATTATTGCAATAACATGTATGCTACCAAGGGTAAGGGTTTTCCGTCGGGTCAAGTTTGGAAAATGCCTTCATGTTAGCATTTCGTCGAGTAAGGTTTGAAATTGCCTTCATGTATATATACACTTGAGGATACTCTATTGAGCCAATCCGGAGTATTCCACCATTACTAGTTGGTTAATCCGTTGAGTTGGTCCGGATTGAACCAAGCGGGCTTCCTGAGACGATGGTCTGGAAAGTGCCGATGTAGATGGACACCTCGGCGGGTTGTTGCCGGGGTGCGCCACCGAACACAAAATTCCGTGGAGACGGTCCCGGAATGGGTTGTGTGCCTATGCGTATTGATGTAAGATATCGAGCGTATAGGTGCTCAACATTAGTGTAAACCCTCAATGTCCTTGGCATGCACTATGACTAGATTTCCTTTTCATCAAACATGCCATGACGATGGCCAGTATCCTCACGTGACGTGAAGACAAAGTTATTTTCATAAAAAGTTCATGACATCGATTATTGTCTTGACGTGGCGTTGAAGAAATCTTGTTTTTAAATTACTTTATTTCAAATCCAACCGACCATGACGATGGGTTAAGTCTTATAGTGCATCGGGATAGATAGGTTGGACCGACATGTCACGACGGCAACAAGGTACGTAAGTTTGGCGGGTGAACCGCACTTGGATGTTAATCTATGTTCGGTGCTTCTCGATACACGCATGTCAGTATGCATGATTAAGTATGTTGTGGTACGGTTAAAGTAGAGTTTGTACATGTTCTATTGCTTGAGAACAATTATATAATTATCAAAGATGAATTGAAGTGTATGCGTATGTGAATGTGGTTTCTCCCCTTCCCGGTCGTAGTGGTACCCGCTACTACGCCTAGGATGGGAGAGTCACTCACTGAGTAGTTGATTCACCCTCTAGTGGTTTACATTTTCAGATACATGTATCGGTTAGGCTTCCACGTCAGCTCAGTGAAGGCGACGTCTTGCTAGCACTCACATTCTGTCTCCGTGGGTGGCTTTGATTCCATTTTGGATATTGTAATGAATTGATTACACTTTGTGGTTATTATACTCTAGACATGTTAGCTCCACATACTTAAAGAGAAGATTATTTTGGGGGACTTATTACTATTATGTATACGAATTTGCATGTGAATAGGATATGTCACACACCGGAGTGTGTGGCATTGTATATGACGGATATATATTATGTGTGTTTAAGTATACATATAACCTGAAGCAGCACTTGGCTGTGGATTGCAAGTGTAAGATAGGCCACACAGGAGATGTGAGCCATATATATTGATAATGTATGTATGCGAATGGGAATGATAGTTAAATGAAATAGGTGTTAAGGCTAACAGACTCAGGGTTAGGCCCTCTATCTGTGCCGGTCACGTGCCTCCGTGTGGGGGTCGTGACAAGAGTAGTAATATTAACGTAAATTAAAAAAAATCCCACACCACACACAATCACATAAATAGATAACAAAATATTATATATCAATAAATAAACCAAGTGGTTAATGACAGCTTGGTATATTATCCAAAACAGCAATATGAGCTCGCAGATAACAGGGAATTACAGCTACATAACTTCATAGTCAGTATGTTTGGAAAACATAAATATTTTTGAAATGTTTAGAAAAATCAATTTAGACATTTGTATTTTCCAAGACAAATCCTCTATCAGAGGATGTAAAACAACCTCAACTGAACATTTTCTCTTACAACCTCAAACTCAACTTAGCACAACCTAGCCAGCACATATGCATGTATCTGGTCAAAAAATATTTGTCACAAACATAAATTCTGTCCAACAAATAAGTACAAAGAAGACTCTCTCTCATTCTAGTTAGTGGTGGGAAAAAGTATATAAATCAACAATATAAAAATAGGGACAAAAGTAAATTCAAAAAATAATACTTATATGAAAATAAACCACTACATGTGGTCTTTTTCACATCAAATTGTCAACAAAAAAACAATCACATGCTACACTATCATATGGTCATCCTCATTGTTAACTGCACTAGCTTCAATGTCCATAACAGGGGATTCATCTTCTTCAACTTCTCTAGCTAATGATATAGTATCTCCATCATTTGAAAAGAACAAATCAAAGTGTTGTTGTGGGTATGTCTCGCTCTCATGAATATTTTCTTTGTATTCTCCCAAATCATATAACTCTCGGGTCTTTATGTGAACAGAAATGCACCACACTTTATCGACTGCATCATCTACATAATAGATCATTTGAGCTTCAGATGCTTGAATATATGGTTCATCATCTTCATGTTGACCTGTATGAATCAACCGAGAAAAATTAATTAAGTCAAATCCAAGAGCATCCTTTTTCATTCCAAGTGTGGTTGTTGTGTTCGCCCATTTACACTTGAACATTGTAACCATAAATCGGCCATAATAATTTAACTCAATAATGTCTACCAATTTTCCATAATAAGGAACACCTCCAAATCTAGGTTGATTATCATTACTGCTTGCATAACTATTTGTTCCAAATTTGCCAAATATACCACTATTCTGAATTTTCAGCCCTTGATCTCGATCCACTATTCGAAATTTGAAACCGTGAATGTTATATGCAGTGAACCTTCTAACTTGTGATAATGGACCTTTTGCAATACTTATGATATCATCTGAATAGGTTCCATTTTCATCATTCATAATCTACAAGTTTGACATCAAATTGTATTAGACATAATTTGAGTGGTTATATAATATGTAAAACATAAGATATGCCATGTGCAATTTTACTCACTCTATTATAAAACCATCAAGCAAATTCCCTATGAATAGTCTTTTGTATTATTGCTGCTGAACGTGTACGGCCCCTCAACATCCTTCGTGTTATCTCCTTAAATTCCCTATAATTTTTATAAGATTAACCTATTAACTTATCATCTAATAAAGTATTCAACAACCTATATATATTACTTACTGGACAAATCAATTCACATGTGTACAATTCATCAAAATATGTTGATGTGCTTGATGTTTCTCCATGTCTATAAGTCTATAATATGAAGGATTCCGAACCGGCTTGCCTATTGGAGGGAAAATAGTTTCCACAGAAGAAGAGTCAACTTCACCTACAACATCATCAACACGTCCAAGGCGGTTGAATCTTGTCTCTGTATTATTTAGATACCTAGACAAAAAGGTCAGACATTCTTCTGCTATATATCTTTTAGCTATAGATCCTTCAGGTTGTGCATTTTTACGCACATACGACTTAGTACCTACACCAATAAATTATACTTAAGTAAAACAACTTCTTAGGAAAAAAGAATTTTTTTGGAAGGAAATAGAATATTATATTTTTGAATTTTACCTTTCTATTGGATACATCCATCTATAATGAACAGGCCCACCTCGCTTAAGTTCATCAACTAGATGAACTACCAAATGTACCATAACAGTAAAGAATGATGGTGTAAATAACATCTCCATGTGACACAAGCATAACACAACTCACTTCTGAAGATTGTCCAGTTCAGAATTACTTAGCACTTTGCTGCAAATATATCGAAAAAATGAACAAAGCTCCAATAAAAATGCACAAACTTGAATAGGTAACACATTTCTTATGGTTATCAATAATAATTTCTCCATAAGAATGTGAGAATCATGACTCTTTAATTCGGATAGGTTTCGATTTTTTAAATCAACACATCTAGATATATTGCTTGAAAAGCCATCTGGCACTTTCACATTCTTCAAGTTACCAAGAAATTTATCTTTATCTACATTTGTCATCCTGTATAAGGCCAAACGAAACTTTCCATTGCCATTTGGCCAAAGTTCTTGTCGAATGCCCATGGCACATAAAACTTTTCGAGCAGCTAGATTATCCTTTGTCTTAAGAGGTTCATTGAGCAATGTATAAAGGACATTGTCAGACACATTTTCTCGATGTGCATGACATCTAAATTGTATCTCAATAAATTCAACTCCCAATATGGAAGTTGAAAAAATATACTCTTTTTCCTCCATTGGGTGGTCTGGCTCTTTCTCTTCCTTTTAACATCTTCCTCTTTTGGTTTCCTGAAAATCACACAATATTCTCCACTTGCTTTAGTATTTCTGACCCTGATAATAAAATTGGTGGACTCCTCATCTCAACATTACCATAAAATCTAACTCGATTTAATCTAAATCTATGTCCTAGTTCTAAGAAACGATGATGGCCTTTGAAACACCATTTTCTAGTGACAGGTAAGCGACAAGGATTTGAATCATTATTGTAAGAAGGACAAGCCAACCCCGTGTATGTATTCCAACCAGACAAGTTTCCAAGGCCTGGAAAATGACTAATTGTCCACATCAAAGCTGCTCGTAATGTGAATATTTCAGTTGATGAAGAATCATAAGTTTTCACCCCATCTGTCAACAACTCCTTTAACTCTTCAATTAAAGGTTGTAGGTAAATATCTATATTATTTCTTGGCATACTCTTGCCAGGAATGATCATAGAAAGAATAAAAGAAGTGGGCTTCATACACATCCATGGAGGCAAGTTGTACGGAATAAGAATAACAGGCCATATGCTATAATTGTTACTTAAAGTTTCAAAAGGATTGAAACCATCACTATCTAGCCCAAGCCGTACATTATGTACTTCTGCAGCAAATTCTGGATGAGCTTCATTGAATGATTTCCATGCCTCGGAATCTCTTGGATGCCTCATTAGCCCATCAGTGTTTAATTTTTTTTGCATGCCACCTCATATGATCGACAGTTTTAGAGGACATATATAACCTTTGCAACCGAGGATTCAATGGAAAATAACGTAAAACTTTTGCAGCACGATTCTTTTTTTGCATTATATCCCCAATATAACTTGCAATCATTTTGACATGCATCAATTTTAGTATAATTAAGACCAAGTTTGTTGATTATTTTCTTGGCCTCATAGAATGAATTAGGAATTTTTGCAAACTCAAAGGTGTCATTCAATAATTCAAGTATCATGGACATAGCTTTATCAGTCATCTGACAATAACACTTAATATGATACAAGTTAATAAAAAATGACAGCCTTCAGTACTTTGTACACCTTGGATACAACTCCTCATTGCAGCCTTTAATTAATTCATCATAGTATGTATCACCCTCGCTATATTGTCGATGCAACCCATGCACTCCACTCTCAACTTCATTTACAGATTCATGTGCTTCCACCCCAACATTCCTACTAAATCCAAATGCGTCGTTGACCATATCTTGCATTAAATCTTGATTAGAAAAACCACCCTCACCAATATCTGTACCCTTTGGTATATTTGATGTGTCATTTTGCATTTATGACTGCTAACTCTCCATGCCAAACCCAAACAGCGTACCTTTCTGGGAATTGAGTACAAATTAAGTGGTCATATACGGTTCTCTAGTTTGTCATCTCCTAAACCCACAACAAATACAAGGATATTTAATCAAACCCTTGGCAATTGTGTTTGAAAATGCAAAATCTAGAAATTTGTTCAAGCCTTCTACGTATTCAGAACTAACTCATGAATTTGTCATTCATGATTTATCCATTCCCTCAAACCTGTTTTCAGAGATCGATTGGGAAATTCCATTACATGTATATGTCGAGTGCCATGGTTGCATAGGAAAAATTGTGGGAATAATCGATGACTGAGGTCCAAAAAGCATACAATACCATGATCAAAAGCAGCAGAATAATTACGGCGATCTAGTGTAGGATGCAGCGGAATTTCTTTAAGTTCCTCCCCCCATGTTCGTGGGGAGAAACGTGTGGCATTCCTTCTATCCGGGTAGGAATCAATCTTAGTAGCGATTAACTAGTCGTAGTTCCTGTTCGGCAAATAACGAATGTATCATTGCAAATTTCTTATAGTGTTATATTATTGGCTGCACACTAGTTTGAACTCCGTTAGATCAGAAGCACTCAATCTAACCAAAATATCGACCATGATGTCAATTGGGAGGCCAACATTGTTATGGAATGCTATATCCATAATTCAACTTTCTTGGCAAACTGCTTGACTAAGTGAAGGTGTATGCTTGTAAGACGTAGAAGGAATGGCTCTAAGTCATATTGATAATGGTATGGATATGCTCATTAATAATTACACAAATCACGTCGTAAAATATATTGCATTAATGAAGCATTAATGTGCACATATCAGTCAATCCTAATTTTTGTAATGTGTATCCCTATAATTGTGCTAAAAATTAATTTCAGGGTTGGACTCCAAATTTGATTCATTATCTTGTACACATCCTGCTAACATAGGGTGTCATAAAGCCAAATCCTACATGGCATTTGAGTATTATGCAAACAATTTGTGAAGAAGCCATTAAAAAAATTTGCCTAGGTGCAAATGTCTCCTAGATTACATGTGTCAGTAGATAAGTGAGTGTGCTCTATTTTATATATATATATATATATATATATATATATATATATATATGCCTATTATTGTGAATAAAATTTATTGTTTTTAAACTTTTTAGACCTAACCAAAGGTAAATAAATTGTTTTTAAAGATAATGAACGTAAAAAAATAGTAATTATTTTCTTTAATCATGTATATTTGTTTGTTCAAAGATATCATGTACACTTTATTGAGGAATTTAATTTACTAATAAAGATATAATTTTGGCATTTAATTATGATAGTATATTATAGGTTCTACCCAAAGGAGATCTATAATATCCTTTTATGATATTGTTATCTATTTATATGAGTTTATATGAATGTCTAATTTTTTTTATTTATGAATTGTTTTGCAGCTATTTCACTTCATTTGCAAGCTTCATATGTTGCTATTTTTAATTGTGCCAACTTTCCTGAATGGTGCGAACAAATCAAGTTTCATTTAGGTGTGTTGGATCTTGACTTTGCACTATTGGAAGATAAGCCCGCGGCTATTACTGGTGCAAGCAGTGAAGAAGATAAGTCACACCATAAGGCATGAGAACGTTCCGACAAACTATGCCTTATGTTTATGCGATTGACTATTGCCAACAACATTAAGATAATTATTCCAAAAACAGAAAATGCAAAGGAATACCTTAAGTTTGTGGAAGAACGTTTATGCACTATAAACAAGTCACTTACTGGTAGTTTAATGGCAGAACTCACGACCATGAAGTTTGATGGATCGCAACTGGTGATGCATGCAAGAACATATCATTGAGATGACTAACATTGCAGCAAGATTAAGATCCTTATGGATGACTCATTTATTGTACAATTCATTTTGCACTCACTTCCTCCAAAATATGGGCCATTTCAAATTAATTATAGCACCATTAAGGATAAGTGGCATATTAATGAATTGGTCAGTAAGCTTGTTTAGGAGGAAATGAGATTAAAGAAACATGTGAGTCATTAAGTAAACCTTGTGGGCCAAAAATCTTGAAAGGCATTGAAGCCAAAAGCCAACATGTTTAAAAAAGGAAAGGCACCTGTTAATGTTTCTAATTCTGAAAGGAAAGACCAAAAGGCAAGGAAATGCTATTTCTGTGGGAAAGATGGTCACTTCCAAAAAAGAATTGCTTGAAATGTAAAGCTTGGTTCGAAAAGAAAGGTAAGCCTAGTGCTTTAGTATGTTATGAATCAAACTTAGAAGAAGTTCCATATAATACTTGGTGGCTTGATTCTGGTGCTACTACTCATGTATGTAATATGATGCAAGAATTCCTTACGATTCAAACCATAAATCCAAATGAAAGTTTTTTTTATCTATGGGAAATTATATGAAAACTCCATTTGAAGACAAAGGGACTTATCGATTCGTCTAAGATACTGGATATCATTTAGATCTATTAAGAACTCTTTATGTACCTTCAGTTGTTAGAAACCTTATTTCCTTATCTAGATTAGATATTTCTGGATTTAATGTTACTTTTGGACATGATTGTTTCAACTTTTTAAAGACAATTCTTGTATTGGACATGGTATTCTTTCTTAATGTTTATATAAATTGAAACTTGATAATGTTTTTGTTGAATCCTTGGTTGTAGTGCATCGTAATGTTGGAATAATCTAATAATTGTGCAATTGTCATTTTTGGTTCAGACAATTCATAGTGTCAAATAAGGACCGCAAGGGGTCGTTGCCTTGGGGGACTTGTCCATAGGTGAAGATCTAGGTGCCTATGTACCCTTGTGTAGGGATCAAAGTCCACATAATTCGAAGGGGGAACGTCCATGGTGGCCGTTAGGCATGAGTGTTACATGCATTGCCGTGTGCGGATAGGATGTGAATGTATTCTCCGGGCGGGCAAGCCACTTGTTGGAAGTTTCCTTAGAGGAATGAGAGAGCTTGAGTCTCTATGAGCTGCTCAGAGCTTGAGGATAGATGTATCCCGCGAAGGCAGATGAGCACTGATAGCTTAACCTTGCAAGGTGATTGATCAGGCTTATGGTGTTGTGAGATGTTCGGTGTATATTTTGTCTTGCTCTGGAATGTCCTCCTTCAGTCCCCTGGGTGAGGCATATTTATACTCGGAGTAGGACAAAACGTGGTTAACCCACATTCTTGAGTCTTGAGCTCGACCCATGATTTGAAAAGTTAATCCTCGTCTCCAATGCGAGAGAGTATGCAAGTGATTGTGGGAAGAGGCCATGTCTGGGTCCATCGAGCGGTGCCACGTGTCACAAATCTGAGGTCTGGTAAACCTTCTAGAAGGCCAGTGCCACATGTCTATAGAAGGCCATATTATGGAATTACAAATTTATGGATGAATCTGCTTACTTGTGGCATAAATGTTTGGGACACATATCTAAGGAAAGAATGGAAAGACTAGTGAGTAATGAAATTCTTCCAAAACTAGATTTTTCTAATTTTGGTTTATGTGTGGAATGCATTAAGGGAAAGCAAACCAATCATAATACGAAAGGAGCCACAAGAAGCGCACAACTTCTTGAAATTATACACACTGTATGTGGACCCTTCGATGTTCCATCTTTTGGTGGAGAAAGATATTTCATCACCTTTATAGATGACTAATTTTCATGTTATGATTTAGTCTATTTGCTTAAAGAAAAATCTGAAGCAGTGAATGCCCTTGAGGTATATGTAAAAGAGGTTGAGAGGCAATTAGACAGAAAAGTGAAAATTGTAAGATCTAAGAGAGGTGGTGAACTTTATGTAAAGAATGTAAAGAATTGAATCATATCCACATATGAATTTAAGCACCGCTTGACTTCTGCATTGATATGCTCTCACTTATTTATGTGCTTCGTGTGGCAAGTATGAAAATGTTCTTCATATAACACGCAACTCGTTTTTCCTTCAACATGTATACTGACGTGAGAAAAGTTTTGTCTTGACATTGTACTTTGAAACCAAAGTGCTCCAAGCAGCCTGAAAGATCGTCTTTTCTTCATAGTCATACACACAATACTTAAAATCTTGTAATATGCAAGATCCTTTCTTCATTAAGTTGCCTAAGTGTTTGATGTCATTTTGTAACAAATGACATGTGCACAATCCATGGCTAGTCTCAAGCATTACCTCTTGTATTGCTCTAGCCATCACCTAATCATGATCAATAAAAATTGTTTGAGGCTTTCTATCCTCGCGTGCCTTTAAAAATGTTTCGAACAACCACTTAAATGATGCCATTGTCTTGTCATATAACAATGCAGCCCCAAAGATGACAATTCCCTTATGATGGTTTATCTCCCAAACAAAGTAAAACGAAATTCGCTTCTTTGTCTTCTTGTACAGAGATGATTTTTTAGATCCAAGCGAGTATATGACTCTTCCCCCTACATGATTTCTCATCATATCAAAAGTGGCTTTGTCTAAGCTCGGATTTATCTACCAACTCAATTTTCTGTGCATGAACCTTGGTTAACTTGCAATGAGACGCTAACATGTGAGTTGTGTGCGAGAGATGAAGATCATGATTGTGTGCCTCTACAAACTTATAAGCTCTAAACTTCCCATTAGTATTTATAATTTTTATTTAGCTTCGCAATTCTAATGAGAATTTTAGAGTTTATGTTTTCCTCTTACCTCTTCCTTGCAACACATGAATGCACAAGAAGTTATCGAGCATTTTTCTTGCTCTTGTTCATAAACCTTTTCCTACCTCCAAATTCGATTCTTTTACTGTCCTCACTACAAAATTTCCAAGCTTCCTCAATAGTATCAAAATCCATTCCCATTTTAGGCTTCAAGTCATTCTCCACAACAATAATTTGAGTTGATGCTCCTCCTTTAGTAAACTACATAAATACAATTTTTTTCATATATATATATATATAGCTGAGATTTTAGATATAGTCATCTTAAAGAGGAAAATAAAATGTGTATTTCATGTGTTGTGTGTATATATGCTTCCAACCATCTCAATCAAGAGAAATTAAGTAGCACAATATTCTCCAATATATATAATATACTAATTAATATTGTACATACACACTACATAAACTAATATTTAATAAAATTACTATTTGTGACTAAAATGAAAAAAATTACATGGTATTGGGATTAGAATGAAAGCAAAATACTCTCTAATATACAAATACAATAGTCTCGATAGCCAAATGAATCTCCATACATATTCATTGCAATGGTGTTTTGATGCGTTTATGTGTTGAATGAAAGTATGCTGGGTTGATGCCTTCTCTGAAGATGCTAGAGTGGTAGAAGTGGATGAACATGAAACTAAATGAAAGCTACAATTCATAGGGATGGGGTGAGGAAGAGCTAACGTTAGGTTTAAAATTATTTTATATATATAAAAAACGTAGTTTTGGAAGAATTTCAGGGAATTGTTGGAAAGAGAATTGCATGAGATCCATTTCCTTTTATATTTATTATGGCTATTGGAACTTCTGGTCAGTGGTCTCCCAAAATAGTTGTAATAACTTAAAAAACTAATAATAAAATAATATTAATAATTGTAACTCCATAATATACCCTTCTATGGACACGTGGCACTGGCCTTCTAGAAGGTTAACAAAACCACGGATCAGTGACAGGTGGCACCGCTCGATAGCCCCATACGTGGCCTCTCTCCATGCTCACCCGTGTATTCTCCCGCAATAGAGATGTGGGGGAACTCCCAAGATCGTGGGTTGAGCCCTATGTACAGGAACGTAGGTAAACCACTTTCTACTCTAACTCGAGTACAAATATCCCTCACCCGGGGGACTTGGGGTAAGCGAACGATAGATGCAAAAAAGTAGCATACAACAAGATCATCACTACCTGAAGTCTACCTGACAGACATCAGAGCATACTTATTCCTCAAAGGATACACTCGTTCCCATGCTCTGAGCATCACCTAGAGACTCTTGCTCTCTCATCCTCTACATATGAGGTACCTCCAACAGGTGGTTCGCCCGCCCGGAGAAACACACACGTCCTAGTTGCACACGGCCACTATAGGTAACACTCCTACCTAACGGTTCCTATAGGTGTTCCATTTTCGAACTATGTGGACTTTGATCCTTCAACAAGGATACGTAGGCACATTGGTCAACACCTAAGGACAAGTCCCCCAAGGTTATGACCCCTTGTGGTCCTTATTTCACATTATAAATTGTTTGAACAAAAAATGACAATTACAATAATATTAAAATAAAATAATTATGATTTTTGGGCTATGTATGGATTCTAAAAGTAAGAGTTTTAGGAATTAAATTAAGTATGAAAATTAGGTAGAAAAATATTAATTTAGTTAAAAAGTGGTCCTAAGAATTATGGTGAACTCATAGTTTAAATTTGTAATTTTTGAAAAATAAAATTTTTCCCAATAGAAATTTCTTGTCTGCTAGGCGCCATTTTATCAGATATTTTTAGTAGACCTATGACTACCCGAAAAATTTCAAATCTTCTCTATGTTTACCCACAAGTTAATCTAGATAAGGAATTTTTTTCAAAACTCTATTTTACCATAACCCCAAAGCAAGTCTAACCAAACTACCCTAAGCCCAACTCAATAATAATACCCCTCCATTCTTTTATCTCAAACCTGCGTGCCTTTTTTTTCGGAAAAGTAACGTCATCCCCAACCCCTCCTCTCTTTCCAACCAAGAAAATGTCACTCTTCATTTCCATGGTCACTTCACCACCGCCAACCACCCTCTCTTAGACATCTCCCGCAGTCCCTTCCACCGTGCACAGCTGCAACAAGTCGTTTTGGGCTAGAAAATAGGGGGAAATCGAATCTTCAAATGGCTAGGTTGTGAGCTGCAAAAATAAGTAGAAATTTGGGGGTTTTGGTTGGCTTTAGGTATGTAATCCTTCTCTTTCTTTAATATGGATGATTAACACTTTTCTTGAGGTATATTATATGAATTTAGCATTGTAGAAACGAGTCGTCCCGGCCCGGCCCGTTTATTAGATGGGCTTAGGAAGTGATGCCGAAGCTCGCCCGTAATGGCCCACGGGCTAAACAGGCTGACTGCGGGCCAATTTTTTTTATTTTTTGAAAAATTAATTATAAAATTACATATTTACTTTAAAATTAGTATTTTTTTTAACTTTAAATTGATATTTTATTAATTTTAATTATTATTTAAATTATTTATACACATTATTATAATAAAATTATTATTTAACACATAAAATTACCTTATATATATATATATATATATACATACATATTTTAAATATATATATCAATTTTGTATTTTGTACTTTTTTTAAAATTTTTTAGCGGGCCGGCCCCTAGGGCCCGCGGGCTGGCCCGTTTAGTCCGCGGACTTAAACGAGCCAACCCGTTTATGCCCGTTTTTCAAACAGGCTTATTTTTGCTTACCCAAGCCCACCCATTTAGCAGGCCAGCCAAGTTGGCTCGCGGGCACAAGCCCGTTTTGACGCTACTATATGGATTTAGGGCTTGAAACTTGCTGGAAATTAGTCACATTGTTACCATTGAGTGAGCTTAAATTTAGTCATAATATAGAAGTCAAAATGCAACCATAGGGAGCTTAAGTTTGATTGTGAAATGAAATGGGTAGTGAGTATGGGATAATAGCTTGTGGCCATGGGGTTAAGGATTTAGAAACATTGATTTAGGATGAATTAGTGATGTAAGTGAAGAAGTTAAAATGTATAAATGGGTGATGAGGAAAAGTTTATTCACTTAAACATTAATTGATATTATGGAAATTTTTTTTTTATAGATTTATTTAGTAATAAAATAATAGAGAAAATTTAAGTAAGGAAAAGTTAGAGTTCTTAATAGAGATCTTACTATTTAATGAATTTAAAACAAGTATTTAGGAAATAAGAAGTAAAATGGAAGAACTAGAAACAAAATGAAAGTGTAACTACGGAATATTCTGCCTTGGGACACGTGGCACTAAGGTTCCAGAGCTCCATGACAACTTGCACCAAAGACACGTGGCACCACTCGTCTGCCTCGTACGTGGCTGGTACCCACGTCTCTCCTCCTGGGCTCCCATCCAAGAGACTTGGGAAGCCCTCCAAGTATCGTGAGACGACCCACGTCCCACGAGAAAGTGGGTCGAGCACGTCCTCTGATACTCAGTATAAAAAGGCCCTCACCCGGGGGACTGAAGGACATCCGAACATTAGGAGATCACAACACATAAGAACAAGAGGCAAGTAGCACGCACTCTGAACATATAGGAGCTACTCTCAACCTGTTTTACTACATACACCTATCTACCGATTCCGGAACTTAGCCCACGACACCACCAGGTTCCGATTACTCTTTGGTCAGCACCCGGCACATCTCTGTCCCGGAGGTCCCAACAAATAGAGCGCTCGACCGCTCTAAGAGACCTCTGCTCTCTCACAACCTAAGGCAACCTCCTACGAGTGGCTCGCCCGCCCGAAATACCTTACGCATGTCTTAGCCGCAGACGGCCCAATACAGGTAACTGCCTTGCCTAACGGCTCCTATAGACATCACGATGGCGAACTACGTGGACTTTGATCCCTTCCCAAGGGTACGTAGGCACCTAAGCCCTCATCTAAGGACAAGTCGCCCAAGGTTATGGCCCCTTGCGGTCCTTATTTACAAATTAAAATTGTCTGAACAAAAAATGATGGTTACATTGGCGACTACCACAGTCTTCCTCTGACCACAACGCCTTGTGCACTCTACCGCTAAATGACACTTCTTTTTTGGGGAGTAGGAGTATCTGCTTAACACTCAGAAACCCGCATTTCTTATTTTTTCCAATACAGGAAGAATCCAACAAATGGCTGACTCGAACAATCCTATAGCCACGATCGACGCAAGTGCTCCAAGATGTAGCACAAGGAATAGACAGGGAACAACCGAAATGGTCACAACTGAAGTAGGTGGCTCGGGTACAACCCAGCCACAGAACACCTCGACAACGCAGGTGGCTGTTGCGGAAACCTTGGTCCAGACACCAGCAGCCAGGGAGCAAGCATCTCCCCAGTATCCCTACAACATGCCGCACAACCCTTGCCCTTCAACCGGCAACCAAGAAATTGTAGAGCCGGTAAGGACCTCGCGAGAGTTGGAGCTAGCCCGATTCGAGGCAGAAATAACGGCTATACGTCAACAACAATGGGAGGAGGACAAGAACTGCCACCAAGCAAGCGTAGGCGTCCAGTTAGTGGCAGCACAGCATAGCGTGCCCGCAAGGCCTACTAATGACCCTATCGGCTTACCCGCAATACAATTTGGAACTCTAGCTATGGAGTTTGCACGGCTATCACTGACAGCACCAGCTCCCCCGCAATCGATCCCACCCGGGCCGACAATGGTTGCTGGGCAAGCGGCGCGCCCGCCCACGGATTACCCACGACCACCAATCCCAAACTACCCACCTGGATCTTATCTGCACATGCCTTGAGCAGGATCCTACAACCCGTACGCTCCCTACGGCATGTCCACTCACTCAGGACAACATCAGTAGCCCGGCTTTGTCTTCCAAGGAAAAGGGAGACACCCTTTCACCCAGTAGGTCCTGAACGAGCACATACCCATAGGCTTCAAGATGCCTTTCCACAAAGAACCCTATGGCGGAGAGACTGGTCCATGAGATCACATTAATACCTTCAACTCGGCTATGTCAATATTGGGCATGACAGACGGCCAGCAATGCCGAGTCTTCTCCTCGACCCTAAAGGAGGCAGCTCTGAGGTGGTTCTCACTACTGCCCACAAACTCGACCCATAGCTTCGAGCAGCTGGCACAGAAGTTCTTCACTCAGTTCGCCAGCAGTAAGGAATATCAAAAGAACGAGGATTCCTTTATCGTTTTCCACCAAGAGGAAGGAGAAACCCTACAAGCCTTCTTGACCTGCTTCACCAAACTCTCGCTCCAAATCAGAGGTCTCCAAGTTGCCATTGTAATCTTCGTCATCAAGAAAGGCCTCCGATGTTCGCAGTTCTACGGGGAACTCAACAAATGTCCCGTTTCTACCTTACAGGAATTGATGGACCATGCGAAATGGTTCATCCAGGAAGAAAATGCGCAAAATGCCAAGGAGAAAATGAGGAAGTTCCTGATAAGTAGATCCGACATAGAGCGATCTGAGAAGAAGAAGGAGAAGGCAGCAGTAGAAAACCAAAACTCCAAGGAGAAGAATAACAGAAAATGCTTGCCACTGCGACCTCGAACGCCTTCCAGAGGACGGTTCCCCAGCTACACCCCCCCTCAACAAGTCCCACGTCAGAGTCCTCAAGGAAATTTATCACTCGGACATGCTCAATTTCCCTCCACAGATTAAGAGGCAAAAAACTGGAAAGTCGGTGGACAAGTCCAAATACTAGAAGTTCCACAAAGATTACGGACACGAGACCAACGACTGCATCCACTTGAAAGATTAGATCGAGGATCTAATCCGTAAAGGGCAGTTGGGCAGATACGTCAAAGAGGAGAGCATAGCTAATGCGGAGCATTCACGAGAGGCCAGCGACCAAGCGCCTACTCGCGGGGTTATCAACGTCATCGCAGGCAGACTGGAAGGAGGGACTACCTCGCAACCGGAAAACAAGAAAAGGGTAGAACGCTCCATACTCGCGCTCGACTATGCCCCAAAGCATAAAAAGATGAGGGAAGAGACCAAAGGAGACCCCATCACGTTTGACCTCACAAACCTTGAAGGACCAATCCACGACGACCCCATGGTAGTTACCGCAGTCATTGCTAACTACAAGGTCAGACGAGTCCTGATAGACCAAGGATGCTCGACGGACGTCCTCTACTTCAACACCTTTAAGAAGCTCGGGTTAGACGAGGCCAGCATAAGGCCCTTCCCCGGCACCCTCATAGGGTTCTCCGGAGCCCAAGTTCTCGCAAAAGGAATCATAACAGCCCAGACGACTATGGGCACCTTACCAAAGGTTGCAAGCCTTGACGTAGATTTCATCATCGTCTCAGCACCTTAGGCGTACAATGCCATTTTAGGGCGACCGTCCCTAAACAAACTCAGAGCTGTAGTGTCCACCGCACAAATCACTATGAAGTTCCCAACGCCACACGGGGTTGGAGAAATCATGGCGGATCAAAAACTAGCACGAGCATGCTACGCAACAAGGTTGACCAAGACCATCAAGGTCCCTCGCCTCGGTCCCAGAGAATCACGCGAGGAACCCCCCGAGGGTAAAGAGTCTTGAGGAAAAAAGAAGGAGTCTGCCCGCTCGGATCAAACCTCCACCTAAACTCTAAACGCACTTTGCACGCTCAAAACACCTCTTCAGCCTGACTAAGGCCCGCTTGACTAAGGTTATTGGAATGTATTCATTTTGTTTACTTTCAGCCTGGCTAAGGCTAGACTGACCAAGGCTGCTTGAGTGTAACCATTTTGTTTATCATTAATCGAAGTATTCCTTTTTGAAAAGAGACATGGCCTAAATCTGCAAAGTACTTGCATAAGTCCCAAGGAAGGGCAATGGGCCGACTGCCCAAAGAAATGCTAAGAGCCTCTAAGGCCAAGCTAACATTCCCCCAGAAAAGCGCGGTTAAAAAAACCCTTGGGTGCGAAAACGCAAAATGAACGTTCACACAAAAACACGCTAGCAACAGTATGCGACCGTCCTAATCACACGATACTCATGCAAAAATCTTTTTGCCCAGTAGTAAAAAGAGAGATAGTGAAACTCAACATAAATTCTCATTATAAAAAATGGGAAAGGCGTCCGCCTATTACAAGGTGCAAAACCTAAAAACTTTACATAAATCTACTCTTGGGCATCCCCAAGATCTATGATGGCCTTGGCCCTTACGGGCTCAACATTTCCAATGTCCCCCAACGGCTTCTGCTGAACCGCCTCAGCCAGCTGCTAAGAAGTAACCCTAATCTTGGGAGCACGCCCGTCGATATTAGAAATCACCTGGTGGTCCATCGGACGGTCGGCCAACTGGTGGAGATAAGCGAGATTCAATGGGGAATCAACCTCCATCCGACCTCTGAGCTCACCATCAAAAAGTTCCAGAGAAGGATGCAAGGAAGCTACCCATTCAGCTAGAAACCTTTCTCCACGAGGATGCTCAAGTTGCTCGACCACCAGAAGCATGCCATACTTCCTCTACGCTAGCAACTCTCCCTAGAGATCAGCAACATTGGCAACTTTGCTCTCAGCCTCCAGCCAGCCAGTTAGATTCTCACTGGCGCGAGCTTCAGCACCCTTCAAAGCTTCACGAAGAGAGAGCAGCTCATGACGGTGCTTCTCGGCATCCTCCCGACAGGGGACCAGCTCTTTGCGAGTCCTCTCCAGCTCAGATCGTAGAAACTTAATCTCATAAGGCTGATCACCTTCGGACCTAAGGCGGGCCACCTCGTGATTCAAGGACCTCACCTCACGGCCTTGATCCTCACACTCCAATTCTTTTGCGGAGACCCGCCCACGCATGTCCTCCAAATTTTTCTTAGTTGCCTCCAGAGCTGAACTCCTAGTGGTCACTATTCCAAGAAGCCGGTCCCTATAGAGAAGGGCTTCATCCTGCGGAAAATAAACAAGTCAGCAAGCAAGGAAAAGATCACGAAAAACGGTGTAAAATAGTGAGGCAGAACGAAGGAACATACTACTTGTTTCTCCCACGCAATGCCAGCTTGGTAGAAGTCAGCCAACGCCTCAGCAACTCTGCCGAAGCCACGAACGACAAGATTCAGGGGGTGGTGTCCAATCCCCTAGCATTCCTCTCTCCCATCTCCACGAGAAAGTGCTTGCCCAAAGCCACCAACTCGAAAGAAGGCTCTTCCTCCAGCGGCTCGACAACCTCAGAAGGGCCGACGTCCGACCCCAAAGCAACATTCTTCGTGGCGGCCGTTTGACTCACCACTACATTCCCTCCACCAGAAAGGGCCCCAGCCTCCCCAGCTGCCTCGCCAGCCTTGGCCCCTTCAGTTGGCGCCTTAGCCATTGTCTCGTCTGCAGTGGCACATCCCTCCGCAGTTTCCTCGACCACCTTATAATTTTCTTGATTTTTCCACTATTTTTATTTAAGTTTTGGACAACTCTAAATATTTATTTTGAATTTCTTGGAATATACTATTTTAAAATTCAAAATAAACATTTTTAAATTATTTTTTGACATGGAAAAATCATGAAAAATTAATTGACCACCCTCTGAATCCAATGGTAGTATTCACTCTCCCTATCGAGATGCATAATTTAAATAATCTCTAGCTAAACCCCTAGGCTAATTATTATCCATTTAAATTCCTAAAAGGTGTATAAATTGTTGAAATTTTTTAAACCTGGTAATTAAGGCATGGCAAATTTTTATGGTGCTTCCTAGTCTGGAAATTTTGTTTTATGAGTTGTTGAGAATATTAATCACTAAAGTGATTTATTTATCAAAATTCATAAAACCATTAAATTCCTTGTTGATGGGAAGTGTGAGGCAATTTTTGTGAATTCTAGTCTGGGATAATTTTTATGAATTGTTGCGACTATTACCACTAAAGTGGTTGGTCATCAAAATTCATAAAGGAATAAAATCCCTTGTTGATAGAATTTGTTATTGAATTAATACATATAATTTCCTGCCCGAAGTGGGTTATTATGTGTATTAATTTGTCACGACCCCCTATCGGACGCCCGTGACCGGCACGGGAGGTAGGATTTCTCCTATCCCGCAAGCCTCTAATCCCTGATTGACTTTTTTATATGTGCATAACTATCCGTTTCTAATACAAACAATATATAATATATATGGTCATCCTTATCCGGTGACCTAAGTAACGTGCAATCCACGGCTCGCTCAACGCCGCTTCAGTCTATACGTATACACATATTCATTCACACATACATATAGTATACATATTGATCACGCGCTTCAGGGCGTGTGATCTATCCTATTCACATGCAGAAATCCTGTGTACAGTCACACATCTATTCAATCACATGCTTGCATATAGTTTACATATTGATCACACGTCTCAATGCGTGTGATCTATCCTATTCACATGCAGAAGACGTATTTTCATACAATCAGGTATTCAGTCACACATATATATAATTTACATATTGATCACACGCCTCAATGCGTGTGATCTATCCTATTCACATGCGGAAGTCATATATATATATACACATGATATATATCATATCATAGCCTAAATTCCCAACACCAAGACCTAACTTTAATCTGTATGAAGCCGACATAACTAGAGTAGGATACATATATATATTCAGCAGTTTGCATATGTACAAAGCAACATCCAAAAGGATTTATATATATATGTATACATCACGACATATCTATATAATCCAAAATACACCACCCACGCGGACTAAGCGTGCGGTCTTCAGAGTTGTCCACCTCCTTGAGAAGAAGTGGACGCGATCCCGACTCCTGAACCACCTGTATCTGAAACATGTAAATAGGGGGTGAGTCGAACAAACTCAGTGAGAAGCTCCCCCATCCCTGGCGTAGCAGCGGGTACCACTACAACTGGGGAAAGGGAGCAACCACAACCACATACACATGAAACGAATTTATATTGTGACCTTTAACGTGATCAGCCAATCAGTGTATCATATTCACAATTAAAATCATAATTCATGCTCCTAACATATTTATTATTCCGCATGTAAACCAATCATAAACATATAACATATGGTTCCATAGTTAACATACACTTGTGCACGTAGACACTCACTTTCTGTCTCCCGCATTACGCTAAGAGAAATACTGGCCCGAAAGCAATTTCATGTACGAACCTGGTTGATCACACCAGGAACTTTCTGACTCCAAGGCATGCTTAGAGTAATAGCCGGTGACTTGTCTAACCTCAGTTTAAACCAAGGTATTGGCCACTATGTGGCATACTTACTGACGTCATAGTCCTGTCTGTCCGATGAGGATGACCGACTCGATCTACCTGGACAACTAAACAAACTTAACTAACATATTTAACCTTGAAAGACACCCTATTTGTAACTAACTGAATATCATACGTGTTCTTTAGTTAGGCCTAGATTTCCCCCGTTTCAATTATGCAACACTCTCACTCACATTTAACAACCTACGTTCATTTTCCTCAATGTACCATACGGTTAAAACCTTTGCACGATGATCAATTTAAATGGGTTTCTAATATTATGAACCCTCACATATGAAATTCCGACTCAATCCTACCCACGGTGTCATATAGGCTCAGTGAGCCATAATAGCACATATACACCTTGAGATTAGTGATATAAGCACATATACTATTGCACGTTGACTGCTTACTTACAAATCATACACGTGTAACACAAATTTATTCATATGAATAAATTTCATATAACAATTACACAAATAGAGCAAACCACATATCCACGTAGAATGATCAGTCCTCGGTGTGCCCCTCACCTCGTTGGCCCTCCTGATCAGTCCTCGGTGTGCTTGAATCTCCAATCACTCTGTGGTGCCCTATAAACATTATATTTAAGAAATTTAGAATGCGTAACTAAGCATCTACCATGCACGTGTCATGCTAATGCTTATGCACCCTCTAGCTATTTTCCAAGAACTAATTATTTAGTTCGTTACGTCGTCTTATTTGCTCTTTCTGAAAGTCCAGAATGCCCCATATTCGACTTTCACACTTTCGAGCCATTTAGAACTTCTAATTGCTTAGGTTAGAGATTTCCACTTGTCTAAATTTCCCTTCATGTGTTCATATGGGTATTTAACTAATAAAAGAATTAAATTCACGGTTCAAAATAGGCTTTAGCTTACTCATTCCACCGTCTCCCTTATTCGCCGAGTAAAAGCTTAATTATTACCTCTTTAATTATATATAAAAATATAATTGGGTATAATTAGAGCCTTGGAACCAATTTAGCGGGTCTTAGGTGTCTAGCACGGACTAGACCAAAGTGTCCAACCCACCGCATAGCTCCTTACTATACGGTGGCTTAGTATTTCGCCTCTTTTTCACCGGATTGGGTTCCAGTTGGGACGGTAAATACTCGGGCTTTATTCCCTTGTATATTTCTAGCAATTACAACACTTATTCTACTCCAATCCAAGCCTAAACATGCATCGAATTATCAATTTCGAATTTATAGCAATTTCCTAACCCAATTTTCCTTATTTCCATACCCGGTCAATTCCTACGGTTTTACTTCGATTCTGAACCTCCCCAAGCATTCAATAACACCCACTAAGCTCAAATTAAACCCCGGAATGCCCCAATTGGAAGTATTTGAAGAATTCCTAAAATACCCAAAATTGGAGAAATTGGGGTTTTGAAGGATTGGGGCTTTCTTACTTGATTTCAATCGGATGGGGAGCTTAATGGGTGGTGAAGATGAAGTCCGGTGGCCTTCACCGGCGGCGGAATGCGTTCTCCGGCGTTGTTCCGGCCGTTTCCCACCGTGCGTGCTCCTCCTCTTCTCTCTCGGTAGGTGCGTTATGTGCGTGCGTTTTGTCTGTTTTTAGCTTCTGCTTTCCCTTCGTGCGTCCACTACTGCATCTCCTTCTTTTTATTTTTAATTTTATATATGTGTGTGTGTTAATGAAAGGGGAAGGGGGTCACGGCTGCCCCCCCCCCATATATTTTATTATATATATATTGTTTATTTTTTTTAGGTCCTAGAAAAATTACATATATTCCCTATTATTTTCTCCTTTATTTTATTTTAACTCTTTAATTCTTTAATTTAATTTATTATTCTTTCTGAAAGAAAAGTAAATTAAATATTAATGAAAATAATTAAATCTAAATATCTCGGATATTACATAATTCCAGGATTGCATGGGACATATTGATGAGTGTATATGATTTTGAAAGTTAATCTACCCAAAGGGGATTAAATTTTCTAAATTGTATATTCTTGTTGTTTTGGGATATAAAATTTAGGGAATTTTTTCTTCCTAACGGTG
Source organism: Senna tora (assembly GCA_014851425.1). NCBI lineage: Eukaryota > Viridiplantae > Streptophyta > Magnoliopsida > Fabales > Fabaceae > Senna > Senna tora. The sequence continues at coordinate 15,635,743 of CM026265.1, forward strand.
ATTTAATTCCTTAAATTTTTATAGTCTTTATTTGCTTCATGAAACGAAAGGAGACAAAATAAGGGAAGTTTATAATGATGTTAAAGGTTTTCCTTCAAAGGTTGTTTAAATGTTAAACTATTTTAATAATTGCCTCACTAATTTACCATATTATTTTTTTGCAAAAACAATTACCTTGGATGTGAACAATAATGCCACCATTGAAATGCTGACTGGTTCAAATTACAAGAAATGGAAGGAGAATATTGAATTTGCATTGGGGATAGTTGATCTTAACATGGTACTGAGGAAGGATGAACCAACTAAACCCAAATAGAACAGTAGCACTGAGGATCGAGACTATTATGCAAAATGGGAGAGATCCAATCGGCTTAGTCTCATAGGCATCAAGAGGTCCATAGTTGAGCATCTCATAAGTGGTTTGTCAGAAACCACTAATGCTAAGACCATTATGAAGAATGTGGGGGACATATTTCATATTTCAAACAAGGCACAAGCAGGACAGTTGATAAATAAACTGCTTAGGATGAAGTATGATGCTTCCAAAGGGGTGAGAGAGTGTATCAATAAGTTTGTTCACATCCAGACAAGGCTTAAAGAACATAAAATACCTCTTCTTGATAGTTATGTGATTTATGCTACCTTATATTCACTTCCAACTGAATTTAGTCAAATCAAGAAAACCTATAACACACAAGATGAAAACTGGAGAAACAATGTACTAATCTTCAAGTGTGTGGCTGAAGAAGGAAAAATCTGAGAGTGCCTATTTTGTTTCCCGAAGCAAGTCCTCCTCTAAAACGGGAAAGGAAAAGTCCAAGAAAGCCAATTCACGTACTCCTGAAAAGGACCAGACTTTTTGAAATAATCAAAACATTGGCATTGGAAGCCCAAAAGGCAACTAGTGAGCTTAGTTGTTACTTTTGCAAAATAAGGGTCATAAAAAGGCTGAGTGTTGTACGTATAAGGGATGGCTAGAGAAAAAGGGAAAGGAACAAGTTGAGTTGATTGCTTATGTTTGCTTTGAATCAAACTTTATTGATGTGCCTTTAAACTCTTGGTGGCTTGACAGTGGTGCTTCTGTCCATGTTACCTCCACCTTGTAGGGGCTCAAGGAAAGGAGTAGGCCAATTGTGAAGACCGGAGCCTTCGACGGGAGTCGCCACCAAATTTTCATTGAAATTTGGAAAAAGAAAAACAGGTTCAAAAGTGGCGTAAAATGAATTTTCACAAAATGTTGGGTTCTGGAGTCTGATTGAGATGAAGGGAAGGTGTTAGGCACCCTTCTTCCCCCATCCGAAGACGGTTACCCTTAAAATCAATATTGAAATTGTTTGGCCTTAAAAATATATACAATCAAGGGAGAAAATGAGGAAGGAAAGAGTGAGGGCTTGACCTAGGATGAAAGCCTAGGGCCTACGTAGCCATAATGGGGGATGAAAGCCCAAGTAGTTCCTGTGACATGCAAGTGTGTGAGTGGAGGGAGACTCATCAAGTGAATACTCAGATGGCCTCCCAGTGCGATGTACCTAAAGAGACCAACGCCTTTTGGTACCTATCTACCATACAACCAATCAAGAATACAAAAAGTGCATGTGTGAGAGCTCATCAAGCATGATACTTAGATGGCGTGTAGGCTAGTGCTCCTATAAAGACGGAGGTCTCTTGGTGGCACTAGGTTATAAATTGTTTCCTTACCAAGTAAATAGTTAATTTAGACCAATTTATCCCCAAGAGACAGGGGGTCGCGACGGGTTTCATTTACCGTTGCGACCCTCTGTTTGCAACGGAGCCCGTCGCGACGCATAGGGCGAAGCGTCGCGACGGACCCTCTATTGGGGGGGTCGTGACGAAGGTAAGAACCCGTCGTGACCCCTTTAGTTTTTCAGAGAAAGAGAAAGGAGAAAAAGAAATAAAAAGAAGGGGAGAATACTTTTTGGGTGCGTGGATCAAGTATTTGATGGAATGCCAACACTATTGGGTCGCAACCCAAGCGGAATATGTTTGTAAAAGAAGAAAGACGACTTCCCACCAAACCGATGAGTATGGATAGTTAGAGAGAGATTAAAATATCACCTATAGTGCATATTATACCTGTTTGCTTCTTGCTTCTTGCTTCCGGCCCTCTAATTCGTAAATTTTCGGTCCTCTCACTCTGTGAAACGGAGCTCATTTTATAGTAGGTTAGAAAGAGCTATTTCGGGAAAGAAATCCGGCCATTATTGGCATACCCATCGCGACGCGCACTATTTACCGTCACGAAGGGTATCGTTCAGATACGATCCTAGATTTGCAATAAATGCCCTGGGCGTCATGACGCGTGGACTTACCCGTCGCGACGGGCTTTGTTTAATACTCTGATAGATCTTCTCATGAATGCAGGATGCATCACGACGTCCATACCATCCGTCGTGACGATGTTTTATTAGAAAGGGTGTCGCGACGGGTAGTGTTACCCGTCGCGACGCCCCTTTATTTTTATTATTTTTATATATTTTTTCTATTTTACTTTTTTGTTTGCTTGGCTGGTCAAAGTGAGGTATTCACAGAGTCCCCTCTTTAGATTACTTTTAAATTTTTTAAAGGAATAAGTAAAGAAATCAGAATGAAACCGAACTTTGTCGTATATCATCAATTCTTGGTACAAAATGCAGCGGGATAAATCCTAAATAAGTTCCTATGGTCTCTAGATAGTTCCACCCTACTCATTACCGTTGCCTTCCCCGTCCCTCTCAGAGTGTACTCTGGGCAAGAGCGCTGGGACTACATCCTCAAATAGATGGAAATGCCTTAGGAAGAGCCGCATTCCACCTTGCAACCCACGGACATCCTCTCGTAGCCCTCTTATCTCTTGCTCCTGACGTTGGACCTGTCCTCTCTGCTCTTGAATCTCCAGAGTTAGAGCCTCAATACGTCCTGCCCTGGGTCCTGCAGGAGCGCCCTGTCCTTGGGGCTAATCCTGTTGCGGTTGCTACTGTCTCTGCTAGGGCGCGGACTGTGGCTCTGAGTTTCTTAGGAGGATATTTGCCCAGTCTAAATCCTGATGAGCAGGGAAGTCAGCCATGTCTTGATCCTTCTTCATGTAATAGGTGGTGGCCACCTCGAAGTAGTCCAATGCTCGGCGGACGACCTGGAAGCTCTCGCAGAAGGCAGTAAGAAAGTGGGGAAAGGCGATGGCGGTAGGAGAGCCCAGAGATCCAGGCTCTAGCTTAACATTGTTGATGTTGTTGTGGAACTCTCTACACATAATGGTTGGGAAGCAAAGTTGCGCTCTCTTCATGATCAGGTAAATGAGGATGCTGAACTTTCTATCAGGGACTCTCTGTGCTTCACAGTAATGACGTTGCTGGTAAGGAAGTTTCGCAAGTTCTTTGTCATGTGGTGGGTGTCGTTCCTCTTAAACCCGTCACTTCTGGACTCCCATGTGTCTTGTCCTCAAAACCTGAGAGTTGCTGTGATTTCTTCCTTTGGCTATTCCCCCGCCAATGTTTGTGTGAAGACACAGTTGGGCTCCATCCTCAGATTGTGCTTCTCGGTGAAATGCTGGGGTGTCACTTCTGGAGGAGTGCATTCTATGAGTATAAATGCTCTACTTCGCGTGATGGCATATTCCACATGGTACTGATACACCAAGGGGATGTTCCTCTGGTTTGTGATCTACAGCAAGTCTCGGAGGCCATAAAATTCGACACCCCCTACGAACGAGGGGCTTATAACCAAACGCTCCATGTTCCGCTCCGGGTTTAGTGATCTGGCCTGAATAGCAACCCGGTAACGCTCAGGATCCACAGGAGGTTGGGACGATGAAGAGGCAGTAGTACGAGATCTCTTCTGGTGCATCATTTTCCTAAAAGGGTAAACTTTGGGTTAGCGCTAGAAAAGAATCAAACACCCAAAAAAAATGCCCCCATAAGTGCTTTGGGTCGCGACGTGTAGATCAGGGCGTCGCCACCCACAGAGGCGTCACGACGGAAGATGAGGAGAAGGTGGTCGCAGCGTCCTTCTGATATCGTCGCGACCCCTATGCATTTCACTTACCATGTGGATACGGGGTCTGAAATGGAGATTGATGTGGGAGGGGCCCTGAGAGCCTTCTTCTAACTTACTTATCTTCGAGTGAGGTAGTGAGAGAGTTTGAGAGAAGGGAAGCGGAGTCATAGCGTTCTGAATGCGACGGGTTTTCCTTAAAAGCTTTTTCGTCCAGGACCGTCGCGACGGGCAGGGAACCCGTCGCGACAGCTCATTAATGAGACCGCTTCTCGTCGCCAATCATGAGATGCCACCTCACCCATTGCGACGCTTGATGCCGCCCGTCGCGACGCTAAATTAGTCAACCCTTGACCCTTTCACTGACCGTTGGGGGAAGTCGCGACGGTGAATGCCTACTGTCGTGACGGCCTTTATTTATGGCTTTGTGGTTCGTGACGCGTTTACACGTCGCGACATTCGTGCTTCCTATGTCGTGACGCCATGTGCCTGTCGCGACGCGTCCGTTTCCCGTCGCGATGGATGTTCCCTTTTTTTTTCTTGGGACGAAGCACTAAGCCTTAATTTTTTTTATTGGCGAGACTCAATCCCAAATGAGAGCCAGATCTCATAACACTTATTGGTGAGATTTGGTAAAAATGTGGGCATCGTTATCCCCAAACACTCTTTGGCAGGATATCGACTCCCGTATCCAACCCCGAAAACACTCACTGGCGGGATAGGATACTGAATCCTAAAACACTCATCGGTAGGATTCAAAGGGGTCAGATCTCGTAACACTTACTAGTGAGATTTGGTAAAAAATGTGGGTATCATTATCCCCAGACACTCCTTGGTGGGATATTGATTCTCGTATCCAACCCCGAAAACACTCACTGGCGGGATAGGACACTGAATCCTAAAACACTCATTGGTAGGATTCAATGGGGCCAGATCTCGTAACACTTATGGGTGAGATTTGGTAAAAAATGTGGGTATCGTCATCCCCAAACACTCCTTGGTGGGATATTGATTCCCGTATCCGTCCCTGAAAACACTCACTGGCGGGATAGGATACTGAATCCTAGAACACTTACTGGTAGGATTCCAGATCTCGTAACACTTATTGGTGAGACTTGGTAAAAATATTGAAGTTTTTGGCGCGTTTATCAGTGAAAATGCAGCGTCGTAAATAACTATGGGATTCAGAGATACCTTCTGATGAAATATTCCTAGAAAAGTGATTAGCTTCTCCGAGAGCTTTCTAGCCCTATCCTGATTAGGAATAGCAAGCTTTGTTTTCTACTGGGTGATTTTGAGAGTACTCCGAGGTTATTGAGCCGCTTTACTGTTATCTAAGTCAAACAATCATTCATGGGTAAAGACAAAAATGGTAGAAGTAACACACTTTTATCAATCTATTGTCTTAAATCAACAACACAATAGTATATAACTTGCATGGCAAAGGAAGAAGATAAAGAGACTTTATTGGAGGAATTATTCTCTTTTCAATATTTATGAGTCAAAGTTGGTACATTTTTGAAAGTTCAAGGACCACTAGAAACTTGTAGCGGCTTTTCAAAATTGCGCGAAGGACGATGCCCGGCGACTCCGTGATATTTACTGGGACGCGAAACATATGCAATTCGAATGTGTTCCTTGAGAAGCAATCTTCTTACGCGTAGAACCTTTTGACGGAGTCAGAGTTAATCAACTGACCATATTCCCCCCCCCCTCGTTTGGGTCTTCTAGGATGAGTGCGCCACCCGAAAATGCGCGTTTGACCCTTAACGGTCCCTCGTATGTTGGGGCCTATTTTCCTCTTGGATTGTTCTGGTTTGGTAAAATCTTTTTTATTACCAAGTCTCCTTCTTCAAATGAACGAGGTTGTACCTTTTTGTTAAAGGCTCGGGCCATCCTTGCTTGATAGAGCAGCCCGTGGCATACGGCCCTTAAGCGTTTTTCGTCGATCAGGCTAATTTGATCGTATCAGCTTTACACTCATTGGTCCTCATCAAGGTTGGCTTTTGCGATGATTCGCAAAGAGGGAATTTTATTTCTACAGGTAAAACCGCCTCGGTGCCATATGTTAATGAAGAAGTGGTAGCTCCTGTTGAGGAATGAGCAGTAGTGCGGTACCCTAGTAAAGCAAAGGGGAGCATCTCGTGACAATCTTTATATGTAGTAGTCATCTTTTCGATGATCTTCTTTACATTTTTATTGGCCGCTTCAACCGCGACATTCATTTGGGGATGGTATGGTGTAGAATTGTGGTGATTTACCCCGAATTCTTCACAAATCCTTTGCACCTCAGTTCCCTTTAAATTAGTCCCATTATCAGTGATCATCCTTTCTGAGACTCCATATCTACAAATGATATTGGCCTTCAGGAATCGCACAAATGTTTTTTGTGTGATTTTGGCATAAGAACTTGCTTCTATCCATTTGGTGAAATAGTCGATTGCTACTAGGATGAAGCGATGAGCATTTGACGCTTTTGGATTTCTAGGACCAATAATATCAATTCCCCACATAGAAAAAGGCCATGGGGTAGTCATATTGTGAAGCATTGTATAAGGAGCATTGATTCTGTCTGCATAGACTTGGCATTTGTAACATTTACGGACGTACTCAATGCAATCGCTTTCGAGGGTCATCCAAAAATACCCCATTCTTTGTATTTGTCGTGCCAGAGTGTGCCCATTGGAATGGGCCCCGCATACCCCTTCATGAATTTTGGTCAAAATTTGATTGGCTTCAGACGCATCAACGCAACAAAGTAATACTCCGTCTGGCCTTTTCTTATACAACGTCTTCCCACTGAGAAAGAAGCCCATGGTTAATTGCCAGAGAGTCCTTTTTTCCTTTCACTAGCTCCATCTTGATATTCTTGTTTTTCCATATATGTCTGAATGTCATGAAACCAAGGGAGACCATTGGGCTTTTGTTCGACCATTGAGCAGTGAATCTTTGTATTTCTATATTCCATCCCGGTTGGTTGGAGAAGGACCCCACAGTTGGTGTGAAGCATTACTGCCAAGGTAGCCAAGGCGTCAGCAAACGAGTTCTTACATCTCGGCAAGCGATCGAACTCTATGGACTCAAATTGGCTTGTCAATTCTGTGAGAAACATTTGATATGGGATCAATTTCGGATCCTTGGTCTGCCATTCCCCTTTGATTTGGTATATTATCAATGCCGAATCGCCAAAGACTTCTATCTTTTCGATTCTTAGTCTTATAGCAGCTTGTAATCCACAAATACAAGGTTCATATTCTGCCATGTTGTTGGTACATTCCAAATCTAGTTTGATTGCGATTGGGTATTGTTTTCCTTCCGGAGATATAAGGACAGCTCCGATCCCGTTTCCAAAGACATTGACTGCTCCATCGAAGAATATCTCCCAAGTCTCCATGCGAGATTCTTCTTCTATGGTATTTAACCCTTCGTCTGGGAACTGATAATCTGAGACATGTTCCTCATCCAATGGGTTGTTGGCGAGGTAATCTGCTATGGCACTTCCTTTGACGGATTTTTGAGTGACGTGCTTAATGTCATATTCTGCTAATATCACCTGCCATTTGGAGACTCATCTTGACACATTTGGGCTTTCAAAAATGTACTTCATTGGATCCATTCGCGATATGAGGAATGTCTCATAATAAAGCATGTAGTGTCTTAGTCACTGTACCGTCCATGCGAAGGCACAGCACGTCTTTTCAACCAGGGGGTACCGTGACTCATTTGGGTCGAACTTCTTGCTTAAATAGTAGATTGCTCGCTCTTTTCCTGTTGCGGGATCGTATTGTCCTAGGATGGCTCCCATAGATTCCTCTAGGACAGTTAAGTATAGTATTAAAGGGCTTCCAGGTGTAGGAGGTACCAATACTGGCGGGTTGGTAAGGTACTCCATTACCGCATCAAATGCTAATTGACATTCCGCGCTCCATTCTGGCGATTGATTCTTCTTGAGGAGTTTAAAAAGGGGAGTGCACGTGGCTGTCAAGTTACGTATGAAGCGGACAATATAATTTACCTTGCCTAGGAAACTCTGAATATGTTTCTCCGTGGTGGGGGGCGACATCTCTCTGATGGCCCTGATTTTGTCAGGATCGACTTCAATTCCTTTTGACTCATGATAAATCCGAGGAGCTTGCCGGACTGGGCCCCGAAGACACACTTGTTAGGGTTTAGTCGTAGCTTGTACTTTCGGAGTCTGTCAAATAACTTCCTTAGGACCTTGACATCACTTTCTCCTTCTGCTGACTTGGCCACAATGTCGTCTACGTAGACCTTTACCTCCTTATCGATCATGTCGTGGAATAATACCACCATGGCCCGTTGGTAAGCCGCTCTTGCATTCTTAAGTCCGAATGGCATAACTTTATAACAGTAGGTTCCCCATGGTGTGATGAAGGTAGTCTTGGTCTTATCCTCAAGATGCATGAGTATATGGTTGTAGCCCGAATACCCATCCACGAACGAGTAGCGGAAATTTCCAGCTATGTTATCTACCAAGACATCAATGTGTGGAAGTGGGAAGTCGTCTTTGGGGGAAGCCTTATTCATGTCCCTATAGTCGACACACATTCGGACTTTCCCGTCTTTCTTAGGGACAGGTACTATGTTGGCCATCGATTCTGGGTAAACTGATACTTCTAGGAGGTCGGCGTCCCATTGTTTTTGTACTTCTTCCTTTATCTTGAGGGACATATCTGGTTTCATGCGCCTTAACTTCTATTTTTTAGGTTCCATGTGAGGGAACGTCGATATTTTGTGAGACGCAATTGCTGAATCAAGCCTGAGCATATCTTGATATGACCATGCAAACACATCTGAGTATTCTTTTAATAAAAAGATCAATTCCTCTCTCTCCGGATTATCCACGATTTTTACTTCTCTTTTTTCTTTTTCAGTCCCTAGGTTCACAAGTTCAATCGTTTCTTGATGTGGGACTATTCCTTTTTCATCGGATTTGACCATTTTGGCGAAGACAAGAGGGGCCTCCTCATCAACAGAGTCATTCTCGTTTTGAATATGTTTGTTGTCCCGATATTCGTAAAAACTAGGAACCGCCAAATTGGGCGGAGTCTCGGAGAATGATAATTCCCTGAGGGCAAAGAAAGACATGAATTAAAAAGCGAGGAGAGGGCTAGAAAGAAGCACATACAAACTATCTTTTAGTAAAATATGCAAGCCATTTGTTTTTCAAAAGTTGATAAATAGCAACAAATAGGCTCATAAGTGTATTATTCTTTGATCTAAGCTTAGAGCTCAGCTTTAGACCAATTACAATTCGTGCTTTACTTGGAAATATTGATTGCTAAGACTCAGTCTGCTACCCAGTTCCCTAGACTAGCTCCTTCAGCCGCGCGCCATATGAGGGAAGTGTTGCTCCCTGCTTCTCCTTCTTCAATGACTAAGACATGGTTGTCTTCCCCGGCTCTTTTGGCTGGCACGAATCATTGGGCAAGAGGAAGATATTCTCCTTGGCTGCCCTTGCTTTGCATTGCCTCAGTGTAGCCTAACCCGACTAGAGCCTCTCATTCTTTTGGTTCGATGCACCGTGGTATTCCAGCCAGCATGGGACCCAAGCCACGCCCTTGTTGGTGGCCCTGCTTTGCCATAATCTTGGTGGCTACACTGTTGATTTGGAAAGTCTCTATGGATCGTCCTTCTATTTCCAATCCCTAAAAAGAAGGTTCCAAAGCCTCCTCAGCACTGTCAATGAAAGGCACGGGAGAGGGATGACTTATCAGCATACTTTCCTCCCCTTTATCGATGATGACTCTCCCTTCCTTGAGGAACTTGATTTTCTGATGGAGAGTGGAGGGCACGGCTTTAGCCTCATGGATCCAAGGCCTCCCCAATAGCATGGTGTAGGCTGCATCGATCTCCATAAGTTGGAATGAAATGTCGAAGGTGGAAAGCCCTATCTCAATTGGGAGGGTGACCCCTCCCATGGCTTCCCTGCCGGTTCCATCGAAAGCCCGGACAATCATATTGCTCGCATTGATCCATGTTGATTCCACCGGAAGCTGCTGAAAGGTAGCAACTGGCAAGACGTTCAGGGCGGATCCTCCATCTATGAGGACCTTTGCTATTGTGAAGCCATAGCATTTTATAGTGATGTGTAGGACCTTTATGCCTGGGCAAATTTCCTCTTCAGAGAAAGAAAGAATAGATGCATGCCTAGCAGCGTCTACAAGATTCACCATTTTCTCTAGCGTGATTTCCTTTGGAACATGCGTGTCAGCCAACACTTTTAGGAGGGCTTGACGGTGTCCATCAGAATTTAACATGAGGGCAAGCATAGAGATTCTAGATGGGGTTTTCCTCAGCTGCTCTACGATGTCATAATCGCATTTCTTAACGATGCTAAAAAATTTTTCTCAAAATCCGCCTCTTCTTTTTCTGGGTGATTTTCAGGGACTTTTTCCTTTTCTGTGTCGAGAGTCTCTTTTGGTGTTCCTGATATGTTTCTCGCGTACAATCTCTCACTTCTAGTAATTCCCTGCTCAGGGGCAGCACTGGTATTGAAGAGCATTTTTCCCATTTCCTCCTTTGTTTCTCTGATTTCTACAATTGTTTGGTACCTCCAAGGTACTGCCTTATTGGCGGTATAGGGTGTGGGCCTTGGTGGGCAGATGGTCATTTGCGGGCGTGTCACATTTGGCGGATTAGGCTTTTTGATGGTGAAAAGGGGTGAGGATTTTGAGACTTATGCTGGAGGTCCCATATTGGGGACTTTGAGAATAAATGGTAACACTTTCCCTTCTTTGTTAGAGGTCGTACATACCTGAATCTCAGGTTTCCCTCTTTTTACTGTTATGATTCCCAAGCCCATGTATTGTTGTACCTGTCTTTTCCAGAGCTTACACCCAGTAGTGGAATGATTGTTGGTCTGAAGATAATAGCAAGAAAATGCATCGTATTCTTTGAGGCACGATACATGGCCCGCCTTAGCAAGAGCTTTATAGATTTGCTCGAGAGAGAAAGACAGCTGCGCCAGCTCCTTATTTGTCCATTCCTCCTATTCTATGGCATTTGCCCCATGCTCGGGCAAGGGGTTGTTAGTGATATTCGGGAGGTTAATCCATCCCGCGTCTATCATTTGCAGGACGTGCGTTTTGAAGTGGTCGCATGTGTCAATTGAATGCCCTTTAGTGCCTTGGTGGTATACACGAGACAACTCCGGCTTATACCAGGCTAGGTATGGAGGTTCCCAAATCTTTCCTAGCAGAGCACACATCATCTGCTGTTCTTTCAGGTGCTCGAATAGCTCGGTTCGTGTGAGGCCTAGCTCAGGCAACTCTCTATCCGGGTTGTTCACCCTATTGTTGTTTTTCTGTGTCTGGTTCTGTTAGGAAGTCCCCGAATTCCCCACAGCGTTGACTGAAAATGTTTTTGCGGTATTCTGCACAAAGTTTATGCCTTCTTCCTTCTTTTTCCCATAGTTAGGGGTAAAGTTCTTCTTAGGTGGGGGTATCTCTTTATTTCTTACGTCGATGTCCTCTCCTATAGTGACCAAGTCGGCAAAATCATGGTGTGGCAGTATTGCCAAAACCTCATAAGCTGGGTCACCTAGTGCCTTGACGAAGTAACGGTAAGTCTCTCTTTTATTCATTGGGGGCTGGACATATACTGAAGCTTCCTTCCATCTGGAAGCGTATTCCTGAAAGGTTTTATTACTCCTCCTTTTCAGAGCTACCATGCTTTCCCTAGTCATCTCACTATGGATATTGTGCTTAAAATTATTGTATAAAGCCCTTATCATAGTGGACCATGACTGCATGGTCTCATTCTCTTGTCTCTTGAACCATTTGCATGCGGCTCCTTTCAAGCTGTTGTGGAAGTGAGCAAGTAAGAACGCTGGTTCAGAACTATATGTTGCCATGGTGGCACAATACCCCTTGACATGATGGTCTGGGTTCAGCAAACCGTCGTACTTTTCAAAAAGTAGAAGTTTGAATTTGGGGGGAATTTGAATTTTGGGGAAGCTGAATAAGGCCACCTCATCTTCGCCTTCAACCCTTGTGGCTATTTTGAGTGCACGACTCGCTTCTATCTCTATTTATTGTTTAATTGAGTCCCCGTCTTCCTTCTCTTGGTTCTGCTTGTCTTGTTGGGCTTTTAAGGCAGCCATGACTGCAGCCACGTTGATAGAGACCCCCTCATTTGTTTTAGATTGATTAACCTTGGGAGATTCTTCCACAAGTATTTCCTCGACATACTCCTCTTCATGATTTTCAGGGATCATAACCTGAGGAATCTTCTTTCCTTTAGAGGCTTTGCCTGAGCCCTCTCCTTGTTCTTGTTGGCCTCCATTCAAGTATGCCAGGATTTGATCCATCTTGTCGTTCAGGGTGGCCACTTGGGACTTAGTCACGTCCAAACTTTTCTCCATTTCTGCTATCTTTGCTGTGGATTCAGCTGCTTGGGATTCCGTTTGCGCTCTTCGAGTTTGAGTAAAATATTGATGACTTGATTGCGCTATCTTGAAAAGCCTGCGAGACCAAAGTCCTTTAGTAATTTTAAATTCGTGTTTTTTTAATGGGGTTATTTTGTTAATATCAGTAATTTAGCACCTAAAATCCCCCTTCAGTCCCTCAATGAGTTAGGATACCCAATAGGGGAAGAAGGTTGATAGTTTGCTATGAGAACTATGTACATCATGCAATTATCGTAGCCAATCCACTCGGAGCTTTTGGGAGAGCGAGAGACACAGAATAGAGATAAAATAGGAAACTTTATACATAAAAGTATTATTCTTAGAAACGCCCCTCCTAACATTGTTTCCTATGAGGAGCCTTCCATACATATCTTTCTAAAACTTCCCTACATCTACTTCTTGGCAACTTCTTTTTCTGCTTGCTCTTCAAGATACAACCTCTAAAGTTTGGCTAAATCAGCCCAATGACACATCTCGCAGTACTCGCGGCGGAAATTGAACGCCAGTCGCTCATTCTAGAGGGATTCAAGGCGATACTTTTCTACCTGTTAGCGGAGTTCTTTCTCCTTTTTCAAATGTGAGCGCCTTTGTGCTGCCATTTCTGCCTTAATGATCTTGTTTTCTCGTCTGAGAAACTCCAGTTCTTGTTTATCTAATGCGTCCCTTCTTTCTTCCAACTGAATGCGAGCATTCTCTGGTTTCTTGGTTGGGTGGATTTTAGGTGCCATTTTTACTGATATTGACGTAAACCCATTTTATTATTAATAACAGAAAACGAAACAGAAAAATATCAGAACAACAAAATAAATAAGAAAGAAAGATTGCAAGTTTTATTAATTAATATGGCGATAAGAACATCCTTATTCCCATTCATAAATATAGAATTCCATGATGGGAAAAGTTGATAAGGTGCTACGATAGCTATGGGCCTATCCTGCACCTATCCCGGACTTTTATCCTATGCTACATGCTTAGCATTGCGTTCCACTTGTTGATTAAGATACAGCCGAATACTATGAGTTCTTCCAGTTCAGGTGGTACATGAGGCAAGTTGATTCGCCATTCAACCTTTTTAAAGGCATCGATGAAAGACGGGACAGACATATTGATTAATCGGGCCATTTGTTCGATCTTGTTATGCAGCCAGATTGCGTCATTTTTCCACGGTTCTATCTCCTTTTCGAGTTCTTTCATAACTTCTTCCCTTGCTTTGCATTTTTCCTGCAGGCTTTCAATTGCCAGACTCATGGCATGTATCTGGAGCAAGGCCCTATTAAGTTGTTCTTGGGCAGTTGGGTTGTAATTGAGTAACTGAGCCTAAAACCCCTGATTGTGGGCCTCTAGTTCTCTGACACAGGCGTCTAATGCTTGTGCTCTAGATTGTTTGATTTGGATTTCAGCGTTGATGCATTCCCCCCCCCCATTCTTTTTCCTTTTAAGCTAATTCATCTCTCAAGTTATAATTTGCCTCCTTGAGGTTCCTATCGATTAGCAGAGGATAATTCTTACAAACGTCTTCACTGTCCGCCCTCACACTGACGTATTCCTTCTCTGCTTCGCGGGTAGCCTTGATTTTTCTGTCTCTTTGGTTTTCGAGATTCTCCAATGTGTCTTTGTGCTCATCAATCTTCCTTTTTAAGGCTTTTTCGATCTTTAGTTGATCATTCCCTAGGAGAGGATTTAACGGCACAAACCTCTCCACAACTTTGCCATTGATTCTTTCTCTCAACCAGGCCCTAAAGTCATTTGTTGGTGCAAGCCCCCGCCTTCCTAACTCAGCTTTCCCTTTGAAACGCATATGATCCCAAGCTCTCGAAATGGTAATGCCATGTATAGAGTCTGGTCCCCTGAGAGAATGTAAAAACGAGCGTACCAATTCTTCAGCGGGCACGTCTTGACAGAATGCCAGTTGGGTATGTGCCAAGGATGGATTGTAGTTAACCGCAAATCTCGGTCCTACCAGTGGCACATTGAGGAATGGACCACAACTATATAGCACCTCTTCACTTAGCCACCAGACAAATTTCCAACGGACGTCTTTTTCTTTGACTTGAGCAAAGAAGTGTATCCACCATTTTGACCCCACAGGGCCTTGTGATTCGGAATCGTATAATCGAAGACCCTCTCGTCGAGAGAAATCTCGATGGGGGTGGTGTCCTACTTCCAAAATTCCTCCGGTAGAATACCCTTTGCCGAAAATATGGTTAGCCAGCCAAACTGTGAGGAGTTGAAGACAACACTGTAACTTGTTTCCCTTCCCTGCCTAACAATAGGTAAGGGAACCTACTGTTTCTGCTAGGATGGCAGGCACAAGATTTATTCCATATCTCTCGACAGCCAAGAAGACCCCAATTGAGGATAAGTTAACTACGTCAAGTGTGGTGGGAAGAGGACAAGTCCATAGACTGACAGAGCAAGCGTCCTCCCAAACGTTATCCAATCCGCTTTTCTCCTCATTGCCTCCATATGTTCCAAGAGGAACTTAGTGCAGAGAGTCCCCCCTTGGGCATGGTTCCTAATGATGACCTTCTTTTCTGGAACCCCGAGTAAATCAGCGACCTCCTTTTAGGTTGGGAGAAACCCTGAAAACCTGCATACTTGACTTGTGGAGAGGAGAGGGCTTCTCAATAGCCCAGCATATTCTTTAGGTACGAGGGATAGCATAAAATTGGGGAATACGAAAGCTCTCAGTTTGTTGTCCCAAAACTGAAGGGGAGCTTGTAATGCTTCTTCCATGATTTTTATATCCAAAAGATCTAAGATATCCCCGTATCGGCCTCGAAACTTTCTGAGTTCGTCCCCTAGCAAGTACTCCCTCATCTTGATTAGGTCATCTACTGCATTGGCTTGGACCTTGATTTGGATTCTCCTCCCAGTGATGGCCAAGCTTGTAGGGGCATAAAAGGCCGTTACATGTTCTGATGCCATTTTGAAAAGTTTGTTTTTTTTGAAGAAAAAGTACAAACAATAATCTTTGCTTGAAACAAAAGAAAAGCAAAGAGGATTAGTACACAAGTTATCCTGATAATATATAGAAGAAACTATATGCAATGCATGCAATGTGGGGGGTTTTTGCTCCTTGTGTCCTATAGGTTAGGCTCTTAAGGTCTCTAAAATTGGCTGACCTAGTACCGGTAGGCTTTTAAGGTCAACTTGCACATGGTTTAGCTTGGGATCTAGACATCCTAAAAAGGCCCTTAGATTGCCCTACCAAAGGTAGAGACCCTGACTTAAGAGATGATCTTGTCACAGAAAATTCTGCACGAATCAACCCTTAAGGCAAGTAACAATCTAAGTAGGATAGATAGGTCAACCTCTTTAGGCCTAAGCCCAACAGGGAAACATTCTCATATCCCTTTCTAACTTATTTGGACATACTCTGGGTATAGGAGCCAATTGGTAGGTTGAAATAAATGTAAATAGTGCACTTGTGAATTTTACGGAGCATCCTAGCAACCCTTCCCTTCCACTCGAAGGTGGAAACACTGCAAAAAGAGACAAAGAAACCACAAGTATACAAAGAAATATACAAACAAATATAGGAGGCCAAACAATTTTAATATTAATTTTTGAAAGAAAAGGGCTTGACTCTCTAATTAAAAAGTCCCCAGCGGAGTCGCCAACTGTGAAGACCGGAGCCTTCGACGGGAGTCGCCACCAAATTTTCATTGAAATTTGGAAAAAGAAAAACATGTTCAAAAGTGGGGTAAAATGAATTTTCACAAAATGTTGGGTTCGGGAGTTTGATTGAGATGAAGGGAAGGTGTTAGGCAGCCTTCTTCCCTCGTCCGAAGATGGTTACCCTAAAAATCAATATTGAAATTGTTTGGCCTTAAAAATATATACAATCATGGGAGAAAATGAGGAAGGAAAGAGGGAGGGCTTGACCTAGGATGAAAGCCTAGGGCCTACGTACCCACAATGGGGGATGAAAGCCCACGTAGTTCCTGTGACATGCAAGTGTGTGAGTGGAGGGAAACTGATCAAGTGAATACTCAGATGGCCTCCCAGTGCAACGTACCTAAAGAGGCCAACGCCTTTTGGTACCTATCTATCATACAACCAATCAAGAATACAAAAAGTGCATGTGTGAAAGCTCATCAAGCATGATACTCAGACGGCGTGTAGGCTAGTGCTCCAATAAAGACGGAGGTCTCTTGGTCGCACTAGGTTTTAAAATGTTTCCATGCCAAGTAAATAGTTAATTTAGACCAATTTATCCCCAAAAGACATGGGGTCGCGACGGGTTTCCTTTACTGTCGCGACCCTATGATTGCAACGCAGCCCGTCGCGACGTACCCTCTTCTGGGGGGTCGTGACGGAGGTAAGAACCCGTCGCGACCCCTTCAGTTTTTCAGAAAAAGAGAAAGGAGAAAAAGAAATAAAAAGAAGGGGAGAATACTTTTTGGGTGCGTGGATCAAATGTTTGATGGAATGCCAACACTGATGGGTCACAACACGAGGGGAATATGTTTGTAAAAGAAGAAAGACGACTTCCCACCAATCCAATGAGTATGGATAGTTAAACAGAGATTAAAATATCACTCATAGTGTATATTCTACCTGTTTGCTTCTTGCTTCTTACTTTCGGCCCTCTAATTCGTAAATTTTCGGTCCCCTCACTCTGTGAAATAGAGCTCATTTTATAGTAGGTCAGAAAGATCTATTTCGGGAAAGAAATCCAGCCATTAATGGCATACCCGTCGTGACGCGCACTATTTACCGCCACGACGGGTATCGTGCAGATACGATCCCATATTTGTCATAAATGCCCTAGGCGTCGCGACGCGTGGACTTACCCGTCGCGACGGGCTTTGTTTGATACTCTGATAGATCTTCTCATGAATGCAGGATGCGTCGCGACGTCCATACCATCCGTCGCGAGGGTGTTTTATTAGAAAGGGTGTCGCGACGGGTAGTGTTACCTGTCGCAATGCCCCTTTATTTTTATTACTTTTATATATTTTTTCTATTTTATTTTTTTGTTTACTTGGCCGGTCAAAGTGAGGTATTCACACCAATTGAGAGGGAGTCTA
This sequence comes from Senna tora, assembly GCA_014851425.1. NCBI lineage: Eukaryota > Viridiplantae > Streptophyta > Magnoliopsida > Fabales > Fabaceae > Senna > Senna tora. Next base: position 15,653,197 of record CM026265.1, read on the forward strand.
AGCTGAAGGTTGGGAATGGTGGTGACGTAGAAGTTCAATATGTAGGAAAAGTTGTTGAAACTTTAGACAGTGGTTTTCAACTTGTACTGAAAGACACATTTTATATTCCCTCCTTTAGGAGGAACCTTGTTTCTATTTCTTCATTGGACAAAGATGGATATTGTTTTAATTTTGGAAATAATAAGGTTGGCATCTTTTATGATTTTGAGATGGTTGGTGAATGTGTTTTATCTGATGGTTTGTATAAACTCTGTTCAAGTTTGAATAATGAATTCTTGCATGTTGAAACTTGCTCTCCTAAAAGATCTAAGACAAAGGATAAAACCTTCTTGTTGTGGCATAAACGTCTCGGTCATATTTCTAAGGAAAGGGTTGACCAATTAATCAAGCACCAGATTTTACCTTCTCTTGATTATAGTGACATGGGAACTTGTGTTGATTGTGCTAAAGGGAAATTGACTAAGGCTGGAAAGAAATCTGCAACTCGTAGTGAGGGGCTTTTAGAGTTGGTTCACACTGACATTAGTGGACCTTATTCATCTACCTTATGTGGGAAGAAGTATTTCGTTACGTTCATAGATGACTTCTCTCGTTATGGGTATCTTTACTTGATTAAAGAGAAGTTTGATGCTCTTGAAATGTTTAAAACCTATAAAACTAAAATTGAGAAACAATTAGGGAAAGTTACCAAGATTGTGAGATCTAATCCAGGTTGTGAGTATTATGGGAAGTATGATGAAGGTGGACAGCAGAAAAGGCCTTTTGCTAAATTTTTACAGAATTGTAGTATTGTTCCTTAATATGCCATGCCTGGAAGTTCGGAACAAAATGATGTGGCAGAAAGGCGAAATCGTACACTCATGGATATGGTGAGGAGTATGATGAGTAGGTCAAACCTACCTGAATTCTTATGGGGTGAAGCAATTAAGATTATTGTTTATATTCTTAATCGTGTCCCTAGTAAATTAGTGCCTAAAACTCCTTTTTAGTTGTGGATTGGGAGAAAGCCCAGTTTGAATCATTTTCGTGTTTGGGGTTGTCCAACAGAAGTAAAGATTTATAACCCTCTTTAGAGAAAATAAGACCCTAAAACTTCAAGTTACTTGTTTGTTGGCTACCCAGAGGATTCAAAGGGTTTCAAATTCTATTGTCCCACTCGTGGCACTAGAATTGTGAAGGCATTGACTGCAAAGTTTCTTGAATTAGATATGGCTGAAAGTAGTTGTCCTCAACCTTCTGAAACAATTAAATCTAGAAAGAGTGTTTCCATCCCTTTACCATCCTTGACTGAGACTTTGCTAGTTGCACTTACTAGGAAGGAAATTGTGACATTAGCAGTTCAAAATGAAGATCCTAGAATACCTGTGATTGAAGTTCCTGAAGTTCATGAACTAGCTCCATAGATTCCCTTGACTCGAAAGAATTCATAATCGATCACAGATTAAGAAGGAATGAAAGAAAAGCTGACTCAATTTATCCTAGGTACTTCCACAAGTGCCTGTTTATTCCAACGTTGTGCCCGGGTTTCACAACAAAGGTTAAACCGACACACGGTTATACCAATGGCTTCACATGACTTAAAGAATAACCAGGCTCTGATACCAAGTTTGTCACGACCCCAAATCGGGAGTATGTGACCGGCACGGGAATAGATTTTTACCTCTAAACCCGTAAGCCTTATCCTGTAAACATGACTATAACTACCCTGCTATACAAGCAATGTATATATATATATATGTATATATCATACTAGTGGCCACACCTCACTGGTGGCCTAATTAACCTGCAATCCGCGGTTCGCTCAATACCACTTCAACTCAATCCAGTGTATAGATATATTTATCAGCACTCATAAAGTAAATATTAATATCATATTGACCGTACGTCTCAATACGTACGATCTATCCTATTCACATGCAGCAAGCACACATAATATATATCCATATCATATTGACCGTACACCTCAATACGTACGATCTATCCTTTATGCTTTGTGCCATCAGTTTACCCAACCCTTCCGAGGTTGTTACACTCAATACCGACTCGGTTTACACTACTCGTGTCCTGACAAAGCTAAATGCCATTACACTAGTACAACTATGTATTACACTTACCGTTTCTCCACCAAACGGTAAAGGATCTTACATTTATGACTCGTGTTTCCCTTTCTTTTTCGAACTTCTACACTTACCCTTAGTGGTTTCCATAACCACTTCAGGTTACTCCCTGTCGACATCTTATGTCTGACCGACTTAGACTCTTCTCTTACTACTACATGTAGTTACCGTTTCTCCACCAAACGGTAAAGGATCTTACATTTATGACTCGTGTTTCCCTTTCTTTTTCGAACTTCTACACTTACCCTTAGTGGTTTCCATAACCACTTCAGGTTACTCCCTGTCGACATCTTATGTCTGACCGACTTAGACTCTTCTCTTACTACTACATGTAGTCATTTCTATTTATAATGGAAACTCCTCAGTCTCCTCCCTACTATCATACTCATTACTCAGCCTCAGGCTCAGTTCGGTCTTCACATCCGAAGGCCTCGCTTAACACGACTATGACTATGGATCTGTACCATCCTCAGGTTAGTCCACTTAGAGTTGCACATCCTATGCTAACTCTAGTAGTTGGGTTTCCGTTGGCTTTTACCCTAACTTGGCCCATTCGGACTCCTCAACTCACTTAGATCCTGTATTCCTACTTGGAATATTTGATCCGTTAACACCAGCATGAACCTTTCCGGGCATGCTCTACACCCCTTGACCAAACGGGGTCCGTTCCCACGGTTTGACTCTTTCCTTTCTTACGGTGTGGCATATGTTCACGAACATATACCGCCTCTTGCAAGTGTGTTACCCGTTGGGTTCCAATCACCCCCAATGGTAGAATACATGTTTATCATTTTGGCTCCCATCCCCAGTTGCTTACCCAACTCCGTTCCCGTATTCACTCTCTTCTTTTCCATTTCGTACCTACGTGGTACTCTTTCTTCGAGTATTTCTCAATACTCGTTACTCACTAAATTCTCCTTCTCGATTAACCGTCCTTACGGTTAATTTTCCCTTTATGGCACCCACGCGGCCATTTATACGTTTGGTTTGTCCACTCAGTCCCCACCCATATAGGGGCTTTAGACTAACGGATCTATGGTCCACCAACCTGTGGAACTAGCTTACCTAGCTATGTCCACTACAATCTATGTACTATACATGCACTTACGGTAGTAGTCGGTTCTCCACCTCTTACTTGACTCTTATCCTTTGGGGTCCTATAAGTTTCCCTCTTCCCCCCTTATGGGACTACTTATCCATGTCTACTTTCTCTATCCTCGGGCCTCCACGAGTCCCTTTGGGGTTTATCTCTCACGTTATCTCGTTCGAGAGCTATCTACCGCAACAGCATTCATTTTCTTACCACTGGACAGTACCCGAAGTTCTACGCCCATTTCCACTTCTAGACCTACTTTGGTCTAATACTTTCGGGCCCATTATCACCCTATGGCCCCTAAATTGGTAACCCTTGGGTTTACCTGTATACTCCCTTAGCACCTTAGCACTCTCTAGTACTTTTTGATGTCTACTTAACTTTAATCACTCCAAGTGAGTGATTTCTCAACTACATCTACCATCCTTATACAGCTTACCTGTAAAAGGACTATTGTTTGGTAGGGTATTGGTCACAAGAGTTAGTTTTCTTAGGCACCTTGCGGGTTTTAAAAATTAATTCAAGTTTATTTCTTCGAAAATGACGCCTAAGGTTTTCGTAAATGGTTAGGGTTTAACCAATTGGAATGACACAGATTGAGAAAGAGTTTTCATGAAAATTTGTCTTCCAATGGTTATCCCTAGTATTTTCAAGAAACGTTTGAGGGTCTTTCAGAATCTCTCATCCGGAAAGAACAAAAAGATTTTTTTTTTTACAAAAATTTCTCATGTGATCAATATCCTATTCTTTATGCTCTTCCTTAAGCAACCCAAGAGAGTTTGGTTGGGCTTAATCCCTTCTGTACCCCCTTGTTTGCTTAAGGAACTAGTAGTTCACGGATCGAGCACAGGGTTGGACTAGGCTCCTTCCCTGTGCCTTCCCATTTACCCTCTTGGCATATGGTCATGCTCTACACGTTTACATATGCCTCAACTTCTTAACATCTATCTCTACGGCATATGGTTCGGCCACTTTGCCCTTCCATATACCGTATCCTGATTTTCCCGTCCGTAGATTTCTACTTCTAAACTATGGCATACACCACCTCTTTTCTGTTTACTTTCTAGGAAGGACAACTCACTTCTTTCAGCCATAGCATACCGCACAGTCGTGACCCATTCACGCGGTCATCTTCCTGTCGATCTTATGCCTCACGACCCTGTTTATTGTTGTCTGTAAACTTTCAATTTTAATCACCCCATGGGCTTACTTTCTTTTCTACACGCCAAGAGTGTCTTTTCTTTCACTTTACAAACCATTCCTAGCCTAACTACCATTCATTGCACTATTCTACTTGCATTCCCCACTATAATCAAACAACTTGTGCCTATACCATAGCACACAATGCGCTGCTAACAAAGCAGACGCATCGTCTCATTTAACACATGCAAAACAATCACACATTGTAGCACATGCCTGCCTACAATTCAACCAAATGTGTCTGTGTCTAGGTAGCATCCTCCATGGATGTCTCCTTTCCCAATTATGGCGTCCGAAGGTTCCCGGGGCCACTGCCACCCCACCTTACGCCATAGTGCTCATCGGCACTTGGGTACTGTACAAGTTATATGCTTTGCATAGAATTTCACATACAAATTCTATGCTCAAAGCGATGACTCGAAAGAATTCATAATCTATCACAGATTAAGAAAGAATGGAAGAAAAGCTGACTCAATTTATCCTGGGTACTCCCACAAGTACCTGTTTATTCCAACGTTGTGCCCGGGTTTCACAAGGAAGGTTAAACCGACACATGGTTATACCAATGGCTTCACATGACTTAAAGAATAACCAGGCTATGATACCAAGTTTGTCACGACCCCAAATCGGGAGTATGTGACCGACACGGGAATAGATTTTTACCTCTAAACCCATAAGCCTTATCCTGTGAACATGACTATAACTACCCTGCTACACAATCAATATATATATATATCATACTAGTGGCCACACCTCACTGATGGCCTAATTAACCTGCAATCCGCGGTTCGCTCAATACCGCTTCAGCTCAATCCAGTGTATAGATATATTTATCAGCACTCATAATGTAAATATTAATATCATATTGACCGTACGTCTCAATACGTACGATCTATCCTATTCACATGCAACAAGCACACATAATATATATCCATGTCATATTGACCGTACGCCTCAATGCGTACGATCTATCCTATTCACATGCAGAAGTTTATATACTCAAATATATATCCTAGTTTATCCCCAAACTGGACCCTGTCTTTAAGTACATGTGAAGTCGACAATTATAGAATAGGTACATATCGAAAGCTATAAATATATATATATGCAACTCTTACAACTTTAAAATATGTACAACAAGAGAAATCAAAATAACCAAAGGAGTCCACCCACGCGAACAAGAGCGTAAGGATGGTCTGATGTCCGTATCACTGTCCGGACGTCGATGCCTGCCCAATCCCTGTATCTGAAACATTGAAGTAGAGGGAGTGAGTCAAACTGACTCAGTGAGGAGCTTCCCATCCTCGGCGTAGCGGCGGGTACCACTACAGCTGGGGAAAGGGAAACACCCACAATCACATGCGCATGAAAGTACAGTTTATCAAATGTTATATTACGATCAGGCAATATTAATATAACACTAAAATCACAGGTAAACCTACAGATCATGCTTTTCTATCATGCTTCTCATAAACAAGCAATCACATTTTAACATATAATATGAAAAATGTAAATCACTTAACTGACCCTAGTACCAGGCTAGGGCAATGGCCTCAACGGGCAATTGTTTTAATTTGTTTCTCTTTCCAAGCTTTCACTTGGGAACTTGACTCTATCTACCCATTACTATCCTAAACTGACTTTACCTAGGTAGTGTGAACATCCCTACGACTCACTAGTCAATTAAGAGATCGTATTAATCCTCATATTGTTCCCAAACCCTTGGTTTAGATCATAACCTCGCTATAAGGTCTTCCCTAAGTTCAATTATCGTGAAACGTCGACGTTTACTAACAACTTCTATATGATTTCTTTAATGAGTTTCTAATTAATAGGGTAAAAAAAACCTTGGACTCAATCAACAACTTACCGCCTTGCTTGTACTGTTCGGCGTATCTCATGTTGGATACCCTCCAGTACCTCTTTACCTGTTGTCAAACACACATATACAAATACTTTCATAGATAACAGTTTAGGAACAACAATATCATGTTAACCACTAAATAATTCTTACAAATAGGCAAGTAGGCAAACCACATACCCACATCCTCAATCAACCCTGTAGGGCAAGGATGGGAAACCCCTCACCTGGACGGCTCCCTTGTGCTTGTCCTGGAGTAACTCCCGCTTCGAACGAGTCGTGGTTTCCTAATGAATGTATTCAAGTGGTTAACATCTCAAACTATATGCAATTCATATGCATACGACATGCTCGTGCCTAAAAAATGCATCTAGACGTTGCCAACAATCGAGTCCTTGGTCTTATCCGTCTTCCCTCTCTTCTATGAGAGTCTCAAGTGCCTCGCACTTGGTTTCATACAACTATCGCTCTCCTTGAATTGATTTTGGAGCCTTGGATTTGAGTTACTAAACCTCGATATGCTTCTAAGTTATCCTACTTAAGGTTTCCTAATAACTACAAAGGAATTAAATTGCCATTTTAAATTTTGGACTTTATTGTTCTGCAAGTTTCCACCCTTGAGAAACAAGAAAGTACCTAAAATAATTCTTGATGCTTGATAGCATATTTTGAATTATTCTAGGGTGTTTAATATTGAAAATAAGAGGTTTAGAGCCCTCAACATCACCCTTAAAGTGTATTTGGGCAATCCGAGCAGGGACCTGGCACGTTAACGTCAAGGTTCAACCTTAGTATCCTAGCGCCAGCTCTTCACGGGTCTTGTTTAGCTAATATTTCAACATATAATTTCAGTAATTCCAATCCAAGCCTATTTACTCAAATCCAAGCTCAATCATAATTATCAATAATTTACCCAATTTATGAATATTTAGAATTTTCAAGCCCAAACCCTTCAAAATTTGAATTCGGCTAAACCCGAGGGTATAGCCTCGATTCTTACCCCATATAAGTGTTCAAGAACACTTCCTAGGTCTCAATCTACCCTTGAAACAACCCAATCGAAGGTGGATCGATGAAATCCCTAAAAATGGAGAAATTGAGGTTTCCAAATGAAATTGGGGTTACCAACCTTTGATTCGATTGGTGGAAGGTGTAGGAGATGTCGTACCCGAGCTCCAGTGACTTTTCCGACGTCGGCTAGCTCTCCCCGGTCACTTTTCCGGCGAAACCCCAACCCTCCTTCTTCTTCTTCTCCACGCCTCACCCTCTCTCTCTCTTTCTCTTCTTTCTCTTTCTTTTTCTCTTCCTTCTTGTGGACTCTCTCTTCCTATTTCCTCTCTTTTATATTCTTCTTTCCTTCCTTTTAATTAATGCACGGCACCCCCCCCCAAAAGAAAAAATAATTAAATATAATTAAAAATAAAATAATTATAATAATTAAATAATTAAATAATAATTAATTAATTAATAACTATAATAATTAGATAATTAAATAATTAACAAATAAATATAATTAAAAATAAATTAATTAATAATTAAGTAAATAATAACTAATATGTATTTTTAATTTAATCACTTTCCCTATTTAATTCAGGTTTCCAATTTCTTAAGTCCTGAATTAGATCCCAAAAATTATTTTCTACTTCTTTTCTTTCCCTTTTATTTTATTTTTAAACTTCTGAAAAAAATTTCTCGGGTATTATAGTAGTCACCTAGGTCATCACCTAAGGACAAGTCTCTCAAGGTTATGACCCCTTGCGGTCCTTATTTGCAATTATGAGTTGTCTGAACCAAAAATGACAATTACACTATAAATTTCTTTCTTTCTAAGAGACGTTCAAATTTTGCATAAAAATATAACTTACCCGATTTTATAGTGTATCGTTGTGTAATAACCCTATTTTTTTTAGAGTAGTTGATATATAAAAAAATAATAATAATTTATATTATCCATAGATCTTAGTAGATGTTTGAGAATAATAAAATATGTATGTGCATATATATACACATGTATGTGCATATATATACACATATAAAGTAATGAATAACTTAGTTGAAAAGTGACAGAGGACCTAAGTGAAAGATTTTTCTTCTAGTAGACGAATTTGTAATTTTAGCCAACACTTTTTATTCTCTCTCCTCAGAATCACTCCATCTTTGTTATCTTCTTTCTTTCCTCCTCGGTTCTTTTTAGTAATACCCCGGAAAATTCCGAGGATTAAAGAATGATTTATTTAAAATTTTGAGGATTTAAGAATGATTTATTCCGGGACTCGGAATTAAAACCTTAAAAAGAATATAGAAAAGAAAATATGAAAGTTAAAAGAAACCGGAAAGGAATTTTTTTTCGAGGATTGTAATACCCGAAATTTTTTTCGAAGTTTAAAATAAAATAAAAAGGGAAAGAAAAGAAATAGAAAATAATTTTAGGATTTAATTCAGGACCTAAGGAATTGGAAACCTGAATTAAATAGGGAAAGGAATTAAATTAAAAATACATATTAGTTATTATTTATGTGAAAATTAATTTATTTTTAATAATATTTATTTATTTATTATTTTATTATTTTATTATTTTATTTTAATTATATTTATTTATTTATTATAATTATTTTATTAGTTTTTTATTATTTAAAATTGGAGGTGTCGTAGGTTTGTTTAGAAATAAAAGGGAAGAATATGAATTAAAAGAAAAAGGAAGAAAAAGTGAGAAGGAGAGAGAGAGAGAAGACGAGAGATAGAGAGAGAGAGGGGGAGGAGTGGACGGAGAAGAAGGGGGAAGAAGGAGGAAACGTCGCCGGAGAGAGCTAGCCGACGCCGGAAAAAGTCACCAGAGCTCGGTTACAACATCTTCCACACCTCCCACCAATCGAATCAAGGTTGGTAACCCCAATTTCATTCGAAACCCTCAATTTCTCCATTTTTAGTGATTTCTTCTATTGACCGTCGACTGAGTTGTTTCGAGGGTAGATTGAGACCTAGAGAATATTCTTGAACACTTAGTTGGGGTAGGAATCGAGATTATATTTTTGGATTTGCCCAAATTCGAATTTGGAAGGGTTTGAGGTTAAAATTCTAATTATTCATAAATTGGGAAAAATTGTTGATAATTAGGATTGAGCTTGGACTTGAGTAAATAGGCTTCGATTGATATTATTAAAATTATATAGTTGAAATATTAGCTGAACAAGACCCGTGAAGAGCTGGGCCGAGGTTTCTAAGGTTGAACCTTGACGTTAACGTGCCGGGTCCCTGCTCGATTTGCCCAAATACACTTTAAGGGTGGTGTTGAGGGCTCCAAACCTCTTCTTTTCAATCTTAAACTCCCTAGAATAATTTTAAATATGCTATCAAGCATCAAGAACTAAATTAGGTACCTTCTTGTTTCTCAAGGATGGAAACTTGCGGAACCACTTAGGCCTAACTTCGGGAATTTCAAACTTATTCCTTCACAAACTTTAGGAAATCTTAAGTGGGATAAATTGGAGGTGTATTGAGGTTTCAAAACTAGATTTCTTAGAACCCAAGTAGGAACACAAGTTGAATTAAAGTGCTTAGACCTTCCTAGAATTTGGATCCCTTCCAACCAAACTAGATAAGTTTCTTTAGATGCAAATAACAGTTAGGTAGAGGTCTAATACTCAAATCCAAGTATGTGAAACACTCAAGTAGAGTGTTATATTCGAGTAAGTCAAGTGTCCGAGGAAGGATACGCATAAGTTAGGATAGAGAAGTCCGATAAAACCAAGAGCTTGACTCTGTGGCAACCATGGACTACATGTGAGAGTAATGGAAAGATAAATAATGAGTTAAGTTAAGTAATAACTTTAATGAAGTAAATGTTGTTCTTATAGGAACAACAGTACGCTATAGAGTGCAACAGGAACTCCGAGGAGACTAAAGTTACAGGAGAGGATTGCATGGAAGGTTGGCCGAGGTGAGGGTTCTTCCATCTCTACTCCTAGGGTTGTATGCTTATGTGGATTACATGAGTATGTTCATTCTCTGCTTGTCTGGTATGTGATGGCTAGAGGTATAGGATGTTAAAAGAATAAAGGAACTAGAAAATAGGTTGTGGAAAGTAGCTTAGATAGGAAGACATAGGAGTAGAGAGTAATTGTTTGCTATGATTGGTGTGTTAAAAATCCAACTCATACACTCCGGAGGCATGATGAGTATTTTATTAAATCTTCTCCACAACGGTGGCAAGAGTCCTTATACGGAAGGACTAAGCTTTTATTTTGAAAACTCGTCACGACGGTGACTTAAATTATAATCATGCAAAGGGAGTTATTGGTGGGTTTCGGATTTGGTTATGCTAGCGATGTGAGACATCGACTAGAACAACGTCAGATGGCACTTGAGACCTCAGTTTTTATAATCACCAAGACGATGGTCATTGCCCTATCCTGGCAATAGGGTCAGAAAGGTTTTATATTGCTATGGCAATAGCTTGAGGCTTAGAGAGTGCATCTGGACGGTATATTAGTTATATCCTGATGAGGATACTTGTACATATTAATAAGGAGAGGAAATGTTCATCATTCGGGAAAGATACAAAGAATCCTAGCAATATGAGAGACCAAGATAAGGAGACACGGGAGGAACCTACGGGTGAACCGTGAGCCTGATCTTTCAGAAGAGAAATCATCCTGTTGAGATGGTCCAGGGTGTATCAGTGGCCAGGCTTTGAGACGTCGTGCCGTGCCCGCCATTGTGGCCTGGTTAGGTAATGGACGAGTGGACTTAAGCTATTGCCCCGCAGTAAAGGGGTCAGGACGTGCCTCGTGGTGGCTATGCGTCAGTTGTTTGATAGATAGAAGTTGATTGTGTTTGGTTAACAGAATTGTCACGAGGTGACCAATACCCAAGTGAATTGGTTAAGGTATGTTTTGCCACTTGGTGGCCAACAACCCGAGTGCACGGGTTCGAAGCGGGAAAGCAACGTAGTGGCTTGTAGATACCCCAGAGTTCGGGAGATTATGTAGATGTATGTTTATCATCTGTGTCTATGTAAAAATTATCTATGTTTGCATATAATTGCTGATTGTGCAGCGTTGTGGTAACGAACAGGATTATGTCACCACACGTCTTGTTTGAGTCAGACATGCTGAAACGTGAGAAGACCGGTAGGTAAAAGCCGGCACTATATGTTACATGTTTACTTACTGATTGATGACGTGGAATAAACTGCTGCTTGTTTACGGCTATTAAATGGATGTGAGTGTTTGGGTGAAATTTCTGTTGTTGTGTGATCACCAAGAATGTATGCTAATAACAGTAACTAGTTGTTTTTAGATGCGGTTATGTATGACTCCTAAACCTAGCGCTATGGTACCCACCTTGCGCCGGGGATGGGAGAGTCCTCACAGAGTCGCGTGGTTGAGACTCACACCTCATTTTTTACTACACAGAGACAAGTTAAGTACAGGTGGAAGAAGTCTCGGTGGAACGAGGGACAAGCAAAACCTTCCAAGACCCACAACTTGTTCATATGGGTGAATAAATTGTAACTGTAATTTAATTTACTTTATCATTGTATCATAAAGTAAAGGGTAGACGTACCCAATTAGATTGTATTACTAGATCTAGATCTGTCAGCTTTACACACCTTAAAGCTTAGGATAAATTATTCTGCGATACAGGAAAAATTTATTTTCAAAAAATATATATATACATATATCTGTTTCATGTGAATAGGATAGGCAGCATCTTCAGATGTGTAGCCAGTACACATGTTATATATATTATGTGTGTTTTCCTATATCTATATCCTGAAGCGGCATTGGCCGTGGATTTGCTTGTCTAGGATAGGCCACCATTTCGTCGTAGCCATGGTATTATAATGCATGTGAATGTATTTTCAATTATAGATATTCTGTCAATTAGGTGATAAGGCTTACAGGCAAAGGGGTATTCCTTGTGTTTGTGCCGGTCACGGTCCTCTAAATGGGGGTCGTGACATTTTCGTTCCTTCTTCTTCAATTTCTTTCCCTCTTTTCTATTGAACTTTGTCACAAATCTCCTTCACTGTGTCCTCCGGCCACCACAGTGGTCGTCGAATGCTGCTGCTGCGTTGCCGCCGGTTGGACAACAAATAACGCCCTTTTCCGTCTTTCTCTTAGTTAATCTTCATAAATGGTGAAAGTGGTCAATTTTAACTATGGTTTTAGTATCTTTGGAGCTTCCTCCTCCTTATTTCCATTTTGCATGTTGAACTCTCCAACATGCATTATTTTGCCTGATTTTTGTTGATTGAATTATGTTAGGGTTCGAATTCGGGATTTTAAATGGGCGTCTCTAAATTCAAAATAAGGTGTTAAAGAGGGCTTTTACACCTATGATTTGTTTAATCTAGCTTTCAAAAATGATTTCTATGTTCAAGTTTTGAGTTTAGTAATTATGGGTATGACTTAGGTTTTGGACATTGTTATATTTGGAATTATTTATATGTATAAATTATTTAATTAGATGTAATTTTGAATAAGAACATCTAGAGTGAAAAAAAAGGGTATAAAACTAGGAAATATATATATATATATATTGTCAAGTATGTTGCGTGAGTTTTGAAAGGAATAATAGGAAAATTTAATATTGAAAATTAATGTTAGTGAAAATATGAAATTTGATTTGGTTGAGAAAGGATTTAAATGTATGCTCTATGTAAGTCATCTTAAAGGAACCCTTGAGGACCTTCTCAAAGTCAAACTCAAAGAATTAGGAGAGCCACCTAAATATATCGACGTCTTGGTGAGTGGATGATATACACTTTTTCTTGGCTACCATATGTATTTTGATTACGTTTTAGCCTATTAATTTAGTACGGGGAACAAAACAACTTTGACATTTTCAACGCTCCTTCGATCTTCATTTGATAAACTTTATATTTTGGACCAATGATGTGATCATCACTATCTGAATTGTTCTCTTACAGTTTTTTACGGATGACCTCAATAGTATTTAAGTTATATGATTCGATATTATAGGATTATTACTTGAAGGAACTTTTCATTACAATCTCTTTATTGAATTTTGTTAAAATTTTCTGTCTTTGATTTGAAAATGTTAGTTGTGTTTATTGGTTACTTTGATTCTATTATTTGAGTTTGAAAGATATTCTAGTGGTTAAATTTCTGATTATGCGAAATATATTCATTTGAAGTATTTTTGTTTTCGAGAAGCCATCTGATATCGGGGGACTAAGCAAGCAATCTAGTCTCAACAGAATTACACACAACCTGAAGGATTATCGCTCATCATCTCCGGTATTCCACACTCTCTCGATACTTGAGCACCCTCAGATACCCCACGCAAGTCCTTTCCGCACCTTGAGCTCCATCACTGGCCCCCATTCCGGCCAACCTCTGGCAAGCTCACCTCCTCCTCGGAGCACTCCGTTAACAGGGCTTCCAGCAGCCCTCAGAGACCATAGCTCTCTCCCACTAAGGCAACCTCCAAAGAGCGGTTCGCCCACCCGGAGTACCTTAGGCACGTCTTAGCCGCACACGGCCTAATACAGGTAACAGCCTTGCCTAACGGCTCTGATAGACGGCACCATGACGAACTACGTGGACTTTGATCCCTCTCGAAAGGTACGTAGGCACTTAGGTTCATCACCTAAGGACAAGTCCCTCAAGGTTAAGACCCCTTGCGGTCCTAATTTCAAATTACAATTGTCTAAGCCAAAAATGACAGTTACAGTGCCGCCCACGATTGACCAACTCTCGTGTTACGCTATGTGTTTAAGACAATATGAAATGCAACACGATTGACCAACTCTCGTGTTCAAAATTTCTTTATATTCAAATAAGGGGACTATCGCCCCAAAATTACAAGGGGTCTGTCGCCTCGAAATTACAAAATCGCAGAAAAGCGGTCTAAAATTATGCATCCCCTAGTAGATGCAGAGACCCGTCCAACCGTGGTGGATCCCTTCGAGGATTCGGAGGCACCTCGTGATCCTCGATCCTCAAAGGAGAATCCCCTCGAGCGCGAACACGGAACTCCCCGCCGATGTTCTCCCAGGAAGGATGCATCATGGCCCTAACATCCAGAGGAACTGAGATGCCCATCAAGTCCTCCAGCTAGGCTATGCCGTTCTGCATCCCGTAATTTGCAAAACACAGAAAGTCCTGACGACGGACCCGCAGGGCGCTAGCCTTGCCTTCTTGAAGCTCGCCCTCTAACTCCTCCTCCCGCGCAACCAGCTGAGTGTTCTCGTCCAACATCTCCTCGGTAACCTCATGCATAAGGATTACAAGAGGATCAGCCACGGCCAACGGAGTACAACAAAACTAAGGGAAAATCGTCCTACCCCCTCAAGCTCCCGTTGATATGCCAAGCCCGCTAGGCGGCTTAACAACCGCATGGTCTCCGTGGTCATACGCTCTAAAGCATAATCGTCCCCGTAATTGAGAGGATAATGCTGACGAGCCAGGATGACCCGCTCCGCCTCAAACGGGATCAATTTCCCTCTAAAAGAGATACCTTCACCTAGAAGCCGGACGGGCATCTCTTCGGGGGGTACAAGGGTATAAGGAACCTTCCTACGGTTGAGACGAGTCAAGCTAGCCCACCCACCTGATTCGGAGCCACGACACCTTTTCCTGCATGGTCTCCACCCGCCTCGGCACCCTCGTCCGCCCCCGCAGGTGGAACGACAGCAGTTACCAACTCCGACCGCTCACGCTTCCGGCTCCCAGAACTCGATGGAGGATTCAGCCTCCCCTGGATCCTGCCTAAAGTCAGCCCTGCGAGGAGAAAGCATCTAAGGCCTGTTAAGAAGACAAAAAAGAAGGGATACAAATTCACCAACATTGACTTACCTAGAGCTGTGCCCGACACCATGGCTCCCTTCAGAAATTCGAAGGCCGTTTCCTCGTACTCCTCCCGATCGTACCGAATTCGGAGAATAGGATTAGGCCACTTGACCGGGAAACGCGGGCGCCAGTCGGAAGAACGAACCCAAGGCGGGCAGAAGCCTTTCTCGGGAACTACCTTGAAGAAATATGACCTCCAGGCGTGGTTGTTACCCGATAGGTCGGTGATGGTGAAACCTTTTACACGCGACTGAAAACACACCCATCCATGCGCCTCACGGATGTGGTAGAGGGACAGAAACACACTTGGGAGAACCTCCAACCTGTGCGACCGACAGAACCTGTCGAAAACACTGAGTATTGACCAAGCATTCGGGGTCAATTGCGCAGGACAAACATTCAGCAGGTTGAGCATGGCCTGCACAAAGCCAGAGAACGGAGGAATAAAAGCAGCATTGTAGGGAATGCAGAGGGGAAGAACGAAGCCGACACCGTCACTCCAGAGAATCATTTCCCCCTCCCCCATTGGCCTTATCTCATAGCCCTATGGGAGAGAAGGAGCGAAACGTTCTTCCCACACCTTTTGGATGCTGGCCCCCGGCAGCACCCGCGAAACCTCGCCAGCATCTGCCACCGACACGTTCATCGTTGAGCCCGGTTCCATTTTTGCAGAGTACCAGCCTGCGGAGGCAGACGGAGGAGGAGTTGCTAGTGTTCCATCTTCCCCCGAGAGAATCTCCCGGAGATCCGCGGAGTCCCGCGACATAATAAGAGCATCCACTCTCTCCCTGACTCCTTCCATGGCCACCAACAGGAGGGACTGCTTAAAGTCTGGATCCCAGGAAGAGCAAACGGAAGCGACGGCACTAGCAGAAGCCATTTGTTGAACTGACGGAGAATTGAAAATCACAAAGTCTAAGGATTGGGAAGGAGAAGATTTGCAGAACAATGGGGAATCTCCCACTCTCAGCGTATAAAAGAGGCCCAGGAGATGCCTCGCAACCCAAGAGGCGCGAAAACGAAGCGACTCCGAAACCAAAGGGAATGACCAAACGGCCCCTGACCTTTGGATTTCTCCCACCAGCCCTCGAAGGGCATTTCGAGAAATACCCCTCTGAGCAATGATAACTCTACCTCGGTAAGTCGCGTACTTCCTGCAGAGATGGCTCAAAAACTTGTTGAGGAAATCAAGCGCTCGGCCATCCGATGCGAGACACGTGTCCTCTCCAAGACATCTCCTTTTCTACGGAGCAATGAGAGAGAGCCAACTTCGTGAGTCGGACGGCCAGCTCCCATAACCGCGACTCAAAGCGGACGAGCTATCCCGCGAGTAAAGGCAGCAAAAATCTCTAAGTGTCTTATAGGCAAAGGAACTTAAGTCCACGGGCGCCCGACACCCGTAGACTTGGGGGACTTATGTAACTACGGAATATTCCACCTAGGGACACGTGGCACTGACATTCTAGAAGCACGACCCCAGCACCCGCTGGAGACACGTGGCACCACTCATCTATCTGTTACATGGCCCTCGCCCACGTCACCACACGGAGCTTCCCCTCGACCAGGCGTGGGATCTCCACAAGCCCCGTGGGATGACCCACGTCCCACGAGGTCGTGGGTCGAGCACGATCTCCCCACATGCAAGTATAAATAGACCCTCACTCGGGGGACTAAGCAAACAATCTAGTCTCAACAGAATTACACACAACCTGAAGGATTATCGCCCATCATCTCCGATATTCCACACTCTCTCGGTACTTGAGCACCCTCAGATACCCCACGCAAGTCCTTTCCGCACTTTGAGCTCCATCACTGGCCCCTATTCCAGCCAACCTCCGGCAAGCTCACCTCCTCCTCGGAGCACTCCGTTAACAGGGCTTCCAGCAGCCCTCAGAGACCATAGCTCTCTCCCACTAAGGCAACCTCCAAAGAGCAGCTCGCCTGCCCGGAGTACCTTAGGCGCGTCTTAGCCACACACGGCCCAATACAGGTAACAGTCTTGCCTAACAGCTGTGATAGACGTCACCATGACGAACTACGTGGACTTTGATCCCTCTCGAAGGGTACTTAGGCACCTAGGTGCATCACCTAAGGACAAGTCCCCCAAGGTTAAGACCCCTTGCGGTCCTAATTTCAAATTACAATTGTCTGAGCCAAAAACGACAGTTACATATGTTAAATGCAATTACTTGAACGAGTACCCACTTCAACTTAACAGGCATACGTATTTGAACTTCAAGAAATTTTCTATATATGCTTAATAGAAAAAGGTATGAAACCGTAATTTTAAAAAAAAACTTGGGGACAACAGCATGTACAACAATGAAATACCAACTAAATTCTCTTATTTATTCTTCAATAGTAACAGGCTCAAAGATAATAATTTCTAATGTTCAAAATTAAATTTTCATATTCTTAAAGAGAACCAAATCCTTAACCTTTGCTTAGGAGACATAGTGAAAAGTACTAGTGATTTCTTGCTTTTATTTTTAGCAAGTTTAAACAGTTATTGGGATTTAAATTAATCCAATTAAAATAGCACTCAACGGCCTGTTTTTGACACCCACCATTACCATTTCATCTCTACTATATATATATATATATATAATCAATTACTATACCAAAATCTTTAAATTAATCCAATTAATTATACACCTAGAAAAAGAAATTCACCCAAAATAAAAAGAAAAGAAACAAAATTAAAAACTTACAACATTTGGAGAACTACTGTCAGAGCCCACAACTAGTTTCATTGCTATTAACTGCTTCACTCTGTATAACGTATATCACATTGAAGATGAGGAATCCGAGAAAGAGAAAGAAAGCTAGATTCATTGTTAAATGACTTTGGCTTGAAGATTGTGTGGGGAATAATGAATTGAAGTATGGAGTGAAATTAATTTCAACACCAACATGACAATCAAGTACAAAAATTGTTCTTGAAAAGGATTTTTGCTCAACAATTCTTTAAAAGTATAAACACCAACATGAAGTAACCTACACATAAACATTATCAAGCCACAAAATTTCCTTAGTAAGCTATCATAATCAAGAGATGCATACCAAACACAAACTTATTGAAAATATTGATGGCTAGTATGACATGAAAACATCTTAGCTAGAAATTGAGCCACTCATGACAAATATCAGTGCAATGTTTATAACAAATTATGTATATTAAATCCTAAATTTCACATTTGAAGGCAATAGGATGGCAACTTATAACTTCATCATTTTACATAATCATAGTCAAATGACAGAAAAGTTTTACCTTTGTATCGTGGCATATATCTATCTATATATGGCTTTGGAATTTTTGGTGTCACACAAGCAAAGTGTGACACCAAAAAAATAACTTCCTCCTTAACTTCCCAATAAATAACCAACTTCTCAATAAATCTATATATATATATTTATAGCTATATTTTATAATTAAAAAATACAAAAAAAATAATATGATTGGAGGATGTGGGAGAGAGAAAACAAGTATGATAGGTGGTTACTAAAAAAATGGAGATGTGCATAACTTCTCATTTTAATTTTTTTTTATTTTAAATTATAATAAAAATTCTATTTTAAAATTTTTAATTTTTAATGATTTTAAAATATAATAACAATTTTATATTGTATTTTTAAAAAATTTAAGAATAAATTACATGTATGCACGTAGGTGCATGCGAAGTCTCTAGTATATATATATGGCTTTGGAGTTTTTGGTGTCACACAAACAAAGTGTGATACCAAAAAAATAACTTCCCCACTAAAAAGAACTTCCCTACTAAAAATAACTTCTCAATAAATAACTTCCCATGATTTAATATATTATTATTATATTATATTTTGAAATTTAAAAAATTATCAAATATTTAATATTTTATTATTTTAAATCATAATAATAATTTTATCTTATATATTTTTTAAAAAAAATAAAAAACAAATTATATGCACAGTATGTGCATGCGAAGCCTCTAGTGTATATATATATATATATATATATATATATATTTAACTGCTTACATACACTGTATTATAAAACTAGTTACTTCATCACTACCAACCAAATTTCCAACAACTTCATATCAAATTCAAACACAACTTCATATATATAAAGTTTAGCTGCTTGCATACATTTACCTTAATAGTTATTCTGCTTTGGCATACTTCTTTGAAAGTACTATCCCTGCGAGAGCTCAAATTTGATATCAACAGGAATTATTCCTTTCTCTTGAATTCTTATTCTTGATAACTAATATATACACATCACAAGATTTTGACTTTGGCATAGAAAAATGACTCAATGCCAGCTCATGCAATATTTATTACTTATAACTTCACATTTCATACATGTCTTCACAGCTTTAACCAAGAACGTCGTACGGACACAAATTAACAACACAAGTTTTATATATACAAATTTAAATATTAGTACAAATGAAACAAAGAAAATATAGAGTAGAGTTTTATTTATTTTCACCATTCAAATAAAAGCAAACAAATTTCTTCCAATCAACTAGTAATCATAGTTTCATTATATACTTTCTTCAATCTTTTTTCTTTGATTATTAGTTTGTTTCTAGTTTTTAAGTACTTTTTTATTTTTCCAAATAGTTCTTAAGTAGTACTGGCAATATCAGAAAAGAAAAAACTAAAGAGAGAAGTAATAATCAATTGTTGTTTTATGAATATAGAAGAAAGGGTAAAACTATAAATTACTAAATCAACCCAAATGCTATAAATACTAAACACATAGCTTAACAGAGAAAGACTCAGAATAAAAAAAATATTTAAGTGTTGCTAATACCTATCAATCTTTGCTCTTGTAATCTAGGCTCA
Organism: Senna tora; assembly: GCA_014851425.1. Taxonomy (NCBI): domain Eukaryota; kingdom Viridiplantae; phylum Streptophyta; class Magnoliopsida; order Fabales; family Fabaceae; genus Senna; species Senna tora. The sequence goes on from CM026265.1 coordinate 15,673,120, forward strand.
AAAGCTCTTTGTACCTGCAATATTAGGGAAAAAACTGAGAATATGATAATATTCTAGAACTATAATTTTTATAGATAATTAGGATAAAAAGTATGATTGCGTCTTGGGATATATTATACATGTTCAAAATATGATCCTCCCCTGCTTTCAAAAGAGTAATTTTAACATGTTTTCTAATTAAAGGGTATAATTTAGATAGTTCCTCTTGAACAAAGTCATGAAGCTTTGCAACAAATTCTTCACCAATAGGAAAGTAACTGAATTAAACAAAACTACAGAGAAAATGAAGTTGAAGTTGTGATAATTTTTAAAATTAAAAAATTTTAGGTTTAGCAAAGTAGAAATGAAAATAGGTTCCAAGAAGATAGTTGTGGCTTATGCAAAGATGTTTCTACAATATTAGTGAAGTTGAAAAATCCTGACAATGCGTTTAGTAATTTTACGTGCTGTTACTACAGTGGAGGTTGGGAACTTTACCTTGTCTTTCCTTGAATAACCCTATTCTTTCTTTGTTTTTATGTTGCTCATGGTTTTCATTTTCCACCAAAAATTGATAGCTGCTGCATACTTCATTTACATATACAGCTTTGGTTCTATGGAATGTTTATGCAAATTAGAGTTTTTTACAGCCAAGAATGAGATTCTGGTGTAATGTAGCATATGAAAGCATGGGAAGAAACTTAAATACAAATGAAAATAAGTTCCAATTGAAAGTTAGGAAAATATAATTATCATGTAGATTTGGACTAATAATAGTTTAATGATCAATATTTGCTTGCAAGTGGAGATCTACTGCTATATATATTAACTGATATTGTAATGCATCATTTCAAAAACTTACATTCCACTCTTCAATGTTCTAAAACCTATAAAATTTTGTTTTGCAAAATATACACTTGGCCAGCACAAAATATTTACTCTTTCTTTGAAACAAAGAGGAAACTCTAAGTTCAAAAATCATTATCATCTAACAATTTGACTAAAGAGTTAAAGGTGACATAGATAATATGTAAGTTATTTAGCAATTAGAAACTAAGTTTTCACAAAAAAGTACAACAAAAATATATCTAAAAAAATCTCCAAAAGAGGTTGAAAGATTTACCTTGTTTTTAAAATCCAGGCAAAGAAACATTATAAAAATAAGGAGTAGTTATCAAAGTTCTTAACCCCTCCCAACATAAACATAAAGTAAAAACAACTTAGTTATAATTTCATCTCCTCACCATATCATTTTTCTCCACTTTAATCTATATAAGCTTTTACACTTTTTTCCTCAATATACGACTCACCATGAGTCTATAGGAAAAAAATTGAATAACAATATACAAGTATAGATTAATAAAAAATGAAGGTCAAATGTCCATTTTGGTCCTCTATGTTTCACACAAGTTTTAAATTGGTCCTTTATCTTTCAAAAGTTCTATATTGGTCCTTTATGTTTCTCAAAAGTTTTATATTTGTCCTTCAGGTTTCATTGAAGTTCTATATTGGTCCTTTATGTTTCATTGAAGTTTTATATTGATTCTTTATGTTTAATTGAAGTTCTATATTGGTTCTTTATGTTTTATTGAAGTTTTATATTAGTCCTTTATGTTTCATTAAAGTTTTATATTGGTCCTCTCAGCATGATTTTATTTTTGACTTAAACAACGTTGTTTGAGTGTTTTTAGTGTATCTAAGGCCACGTCAGCTATCTGATACACGTAAGAGAGATTATGTGTCCACCTCGGCACGCCACGTCAGCAGTTAACTTAAGAAATTGACGGAAGTGGACGAAAGGACCAATTTGGAACTTCTTGCAAACATAAAGGACCAATTTAAACTTTTTGAAACATAAAGGACCAATATGAAACTTTGTGTAAACATAAGGGGCCAATTTGGAGTTTTGACCAAAAATGAATAAAAAAATACATAACATATTGAAAATATACAAATGAAAGTGAAACCAAATAAAATAAAATATGATTATTGGCTCACCGACCTTCCACATCCTACGCCATGCCAATTCAGGTACTCCTTAGCCTAATGGCTACCATGGATGAAGGTACTTAGGTTCTCACCTAAGGGCAAGTCCGAATGACTGCCCCTCTGTGGTCTTATTTTATTTTATTGTGAATCTCTTTGTAGCGCATCCAATAAAATGTATAAACATAAATATTGTAGCATGTTGTGCTAACTAGCTATCGTTAAATTCGTCATTCAAAATATTAGCTATAAGAAGTTGCTTTTGTCACGACCCCAATTCGGGAGTACGTGACCGGCACAGGAATAGACTTTTACCTCTAAACCCGTAAGCATTACCCTGTAAAACATAAAATATAACTACCTTGCTATACAATCAATACATAGAATATAATAGTGGTCACACCTCACAAGTGGCCTAAATAACCTACAGTCCACGGTCCGCTGAATATCGCTTCAGCTCAGTATATAGACATATCTCAAACACACGTAATATATATCTATATCATATTGACCGTACACCTCAATGCGTACGATTTATCCTATTCACATGCAGCAATTTATATCATCATAGGTATAACCTAGTGTTTCCCAAAACTGGACCTTATTTTTAAGTACATGTGAAGTCGACAAGTCTAGAGTAGGTACACATCGAAAGCTGTAAATATATACACACCACTTACAACTTTAGATTATGTACAAAAAAAGAAGTCAAAATAACCAAAGGATTCGAACCACATGAACAAGTGCGTAAAGGATGATCTGATGTCCGTATCACTGTCAGTGAAGAGTTTCCCATCCTCGGCGTAGCGAGAGGTACCACTACGGCTGGGGAAAGGGAAACACCCACAATCACATGCGCAAAAAGATCCAGTTTATCAAATGTTATATTACGATCAGGCAGTATTAATATAACATATAATCGAAGATAAATCTAATGATCATACTCTTCTATCATGCTTCTTGTAAAACAAACAATCACTTAAAGCATGTTATTTGAAAGCTATAGATCTAATCCGAGTGTTTCACACTGGACGTGGCCTCTTCGGCATCAATCACTTAACTGGTCCATGTATCTCGCCATGGACAATGGCCTCAACGGGCAACTTCCTTAACTGACCCCAATATCAAGTTAAGGCAATGGCCTCCATGGGCAAATAATTCAACTGGCCCTAGAACAAGCTAGAGCAAAGGCCTCCACGGTTAAATAATTCAACTGGCCCTAGAACAAGCTAGAGCAAAGGCCTCCACGGACAAATAAGTCAACTATCCCTAGCACAAGCTAGAGCAATGTCCTCCACGGGAGACTTTATCTGACTTGTTTCTCCTCTCGAGCTTTCAGCTGGGACTCTGACTCCATCTACCCTTTGCTATCCTAAATTGACTTTACCTAAGTAATGTGTGTTCCAGGAACGGGGGGTTCGAACTTGGAGGTCCAGAGCAATCCGGGAGCCAGTCACTGGGAAGTACTTAGTAGGCGAGAAGTGAAGAACTCTGGCAAACTGTAAGTAAGACAAGAGAGATTAACGTTAGTAAATAAATTATGTTCTTACTGAGCTCAAGAATTTGCGAATTCTGGATGAAGGTTTCTTTCTCTCTATCTCTGCAAAGTTTTTCGTGCCTTTGAATGTCTCACGGGGGTCTATTTATAGTGGAGGGTAAGATAAGTCAGTTACAGGCTGATGATGAGTCACATCCTAAAAACATGGGTAGTGTATGCACGTTTCTTGACATGGTAGTGGTGTTACGTAATCGGCTAAGGTTGAGGAAATGGGAGAACATGGAGCCACATGAGGTAAGTAGTGGGATGAAATTGAGGGAGTGGGATTAGGCATGTGGATGGGGTTACGTATGTATGAGGTGTCAATTATTAATGACGTGTCTAGTTGTATGACGTGTCTAAGAGAAGGGGGATATGAGCTCAATAAGAACAATAATAAATTTACTAATATTAAACCCTTACCTAGTTTACCAGGGCGATAATGCCTAAGCACGAACAACCTTCACCTCAATCCTACCAAGCCACTCCCTAAGACAATTCCCGGGAAAGGAGGACGAAAATCACTCCTTCACGACACTCCCAACCTTGTCTAAATTGGGCGTCGCGGGTGGCACTTGCCCTACGTCAAACCCATTCCAAGACCGTTGCTACCTCACGAAGTTGGAATGACCTTGACGTGATTCTTCTCAGGTCAACACTGCGCTGACCCTGAGGGAGGGATGACCCCACCGCACCTTCCACTACCTCATACTTATTAAAAGAGGGAAAGTGAGGTATCTTAGTTTACTGTCCAAGGGACAGATTCACTGGGCACCCTGAAGCACTTTGCTCAGCAGGGATCACTAGGACTTAGCACTTTACTTATGTTTACTGTCCAAGGGACGGATTGACTGGGCACCCTGAACCACTTTGCTCAGCAGGGATCACTGGGACTTAGCACTTTACTTATGTTTACTATCCAAGGGACGCATTCACTGGGCACCTTGGAGCACTTCGCTCAGTAACGGAACTTATCACTGGAACTTAGTACCTTACTTGTATTTACTGTCCGAGGGAAGGATGACAGGTGGAGGCACCTTCAATGCTTTGAATGACATGTCTATTCATGAAAGAAGCCACTCTACATAGTCGTCAAGACCGTGAGATTTAAACAAGAAAATACATAAATAAATAAATATGTAAATAAATAAAATAAAATAAAATAAAAAAACTATGTAGGAACATTAGGCCGCCTGCACATGTTTATGAGAAATCTATTAATTATGAACATGTGCATAACATAATTACTCACAACATAAATGATTTAATTAATATGACTTTTCCCATTGTTATTTTACTGAAGTGGGTACTTAATTAAGACATGAAATTCGGCTTTATAAGTTAAAACTTAGATATTGTTATTATTGTGCACAATATTATGAATTTAACATTTAATTTGAATGACTTAGTTTGAATTATACGCTTAAACGATTATTCAGGAAATCATATTTAAATGGTTTATCATGAATATAATAATATATCCTGTATAAATTTAAGTGTAAATTAATTTAAAACTTCCTATATATTCGAACGGTTTATCATGAGAGTTTAAAAAGCATCACAATATAAAAAGTATTCCTACTCCAAATTTATATATCTTAGAAACACCGAGTATTATGCAAAGCCATAAGTATAAGATGCTATGCAGAACCAAATCCTTTAGCTTATAAATCTTAAGTTGTTAGCAAATCTTGAATTTTGGATTTCGCCAGATATTATATATATATATATTAACCCAAGATCATAGGATTAAATTAAATATCTTAACCCCACTTTGCGAGCAGCACGTCTAAAATTTTCCTAAAGTTTTCCTAATATATATAATCAAATATTCCTAAAATATATAATCAAATATTCCTATATAGCTTTCCTAATATATGTATATATATGACCCGGCATATGATTATATAGTGAACTTTCCTAAAGTTACGTAATTTGATATTTAATATAGAAGCCAACGTTACGTATTTTGAATTTCAAAATTGTTAAGATAAATTTAACATATGTATCTTGATTATCCTTTTTGAATTCGTAAGGATGACTATAATCCTAATGATAATGAGTATTATTCAAATATGAATGTTGTCATAATATAAGTAGCAGGTCATGGACACTTTACTCACCATTCATCTTGTGGAAAGTTAAGCTATTAGACCCCCATACTTTAATTTGCTGAGTTATTGAAGGTATTTGGTACGTGCTACAACAAATTCATTCTTTTCCTTTCTTCTTCTTTTCTTTTCTTTTCTTGTTTTTTTTTTGTTTCTTTCTTCATTCATCTGGGTTGTGGGTTGTGATTCACCTATGTCAATGCCCATTAACGATTTCAAAATCGTCAAATCAGTTTTTTTATAAGAATTTGTGTTTGTAATTAATAAGTTTTTAATTAATATCATCAAAGATTCAAAGTGTAACTAGCAGAAATAAGCTTTTTAATAATAGTTTTATAATAGTGATACGTATAGCTAGACTAAGTTTTTAATAGTAGTTTTGGTGATTAGTCATGTTAATAAGACATTGATGGTATCTGTTCACCAAAAATATACTTTACCTAGATAAGACTCAGTTTTAAGTTGTACGGCCAAATACCTAGATAAGGCGATGATAGTATATGTTCACCAAAATGCCTTTTTTCTTTAATTAAGAAAACACATCTATTTTATAAACATATTCTCACAAGTCAATGCCTGCATGTACTCTCTATTTTATATACACATCTATTTTAAAGTATTTTATGTGTACACAAACAATTAGTAATTAATAATTCTATGCCCTTTTCTTTTTTCTTTATTATTATGTTTTTTTTAATTCTAAATATATCCTCACAAATTCCTAAAAAAACATACGTACACATATTGTAAGTTAGCAATCGTACTTACCTGTGCTCTCTACTTACCTGTGCGGAGAACTTCTATGTTTTGTGATGGCGCGGACCAAGCAGACTAGGATGATGACTTCGGAGGAGGCGGAGTACGTGCTGAATACAGGCAGATTTCCCCCGAACGACGGCCGCGACCGTGATGTTTCTTCTTCAGGTAGCAGTGAGAGTAGGACCAAGAAGAGTGAAGAAAGCGTGGAGTCTGCTTCTCCTGGGCGGATGGTTCCTGAGCATGAGCATCCAGCTACAAACCATGAACCTGAGCAAGCTGTGGTGCCGGAGCATACTCTTCAGCAATTTAGGCTTTGGGAACCGCGTAACCCGTGCGAAGACAGTGAGGATGAGCATGAGACTGGTGCAGGTGCGGAAGACATGGGCGAAGACGCAGAAGAAGTGGATGATTGTGCTACTGAAGACTCTGACGGCTTATCTGTGGCTTCTTTCTGCACAACTGATGGGATTGTCCCTTACGCCGCACCATCTCGCCAAGGAGCTAAGTTTCTTCCTTCACCTGCCGTCCCTCCATGCGACAATAAAGGGATGCTGAAGAACTTTATGAATGTCAACTTTGCTCCAAAGGTCAAGCAAGATGATGCGCTTTGTGCTCTTATTGATACCTCGACTGAGAGCGATCGACTAGTGATGACCACAATGCTTGGGGCTTTGATGGCAAGGGGTGACGTGTTGCGGAGCAAGGTCAAGATAGCAACCAAGGCTGAGGTGACTAAAGGCTGGGCAAAATGGGTGCAGGCGACTTTAGACGATAAGACAAGTCGAGCCATGATAGAGAAGGTTGGTATTGTGAAAGCTCTTCGTATCTCTACCACGTTTCATTTGTCGCGGAACGAAGAGGACCTAAGCTTCTTGCTCCAGAGGTGGAGTTCGACTTCACACACTTTCTTCACTAGCTGGGGTGAATTCACTCCTACCCTTGAGGATGTGCGCATGTTACTTAGACTTCCTCTGCTTGGAGAGTTTGACTTCTTCTCACAATCTGTTCCTTCCTTTGTAGCTGACATGGCGACTTCTCTCAAAGATGAAGTTCGCAAATGCAATGTCTGGGTTCCGAAATCATCTAAGGAAGCCAAGTTCTCTAGGTCGAGGGCGAGGTACTCTCGATGGATTGGGTACTTTTACGGTATTGTTGACAAGAAAGGAAAGATGGTCGAAAAGGGGCCCATGTATTTGAGTGACTTAGCTCTCCCCGCATTGTTGTCATTTTGGCTGGATAGGTACATCTTCCCTGGTCCTCCTCAAGAAAGCATTAACCCTACAACTTTTACCCTTGGCGCGCTTTTGGCTTCAGGGACTGCGCTCCCCTTAGCTCCATTATACTTGGGGACCCTGTATAGTAGGCTGGATCAAGTATGCATGGAGATTAGGGCCTCTCAAGGAAGGTATTCAGTAAACATGTTTGTTGATGTGGCTTTTCTTCACATGTTCTTGTTTGAGCGCTTCTGCGGCTACAATCCCACACCTGTCGAGGCCCTTGGGGAATCATCCGGGACTTTGGCTCTCCGTGCTCAGATGTGGAAGCATGGTCGCAGGAAGGTGCCGTTGCAAAACGTCATAGACCAAGTTGACGCATTCATTCATCGACCATATACAAAGTGGAATACAAGGTATGAAAGTCATGATGCCATTTACAGGGATTCGCCTCGCAAGTCTACTTCTCGCAGAGCTGATATGGAGGGTTTTCATGACTTTTGGAGACTGTGCTTATTCTCATGCACTCTTCCATCCTTTGTCACCCTGGATACTTGTTGGGAAACATGGGTGCAGGTTCTAGGTGCTGTGTATAACCCTCAACGAGTAGCTCGTCAGTTTGATTTGACCAAATCCCATGCACGTTGGTGAGACGTCGTTCAATAAAGGAGGCATGTCAGATGGTAACGTTCAGCTAGCATTCCCCACACCATGGTAGTGCAACAGATGATAATAACTTTAGAGTATATTCGTCTCGTGTTGGCTCTGTTTCACAAGCTTGGATAAAGAGGTGGCATGATAAAAAGGAGAGACTGCGATCTTTTCTTGGAGAAGCGGTTCTGCCAATAACTAGTCTCGACATCCTCGGGAAGGATACCCTCTATTCTCTTTCCAAGGCCGCAAGGGGTAATGGGGGAAAGACAGTGATAACTACAAAGGAAGATGCTCCTCCGGGTGCCGATGCTGATTGCCTTAAAAGGAAAGACTCAATGTGAGTATCAAATACTCAAGGACGTCATAAGATGCCTCGCTTGTCCCAGCCTGAAGCTATGACTCCACCACATTCTCCTGACTCCTTGACTCGACCTTTGTCTCGTACTTCACCTCGCTCTTCAATGGGGGACGATCTTGGTGAAAAACAACCGATTGAGTTGATGGATAGAGAGGCGTCCTCTCTAAACATTTCATCAGTTGGCGTGCGCTTGCGAAATGATGTACCAGCTACTCAAGAGACTCTCCCACCCGTTGCAATTAACGGAGTTCAATTAGAGACGAACATAGCTTCTACACTTCGAGATCCCCCACCTGGTACTTCTTCTTCTTTTACATCAACGAACTCTTTAATTATAAAGTAACACATCCACTAAGAAATCATTTTTGTATGCAGATGCCTCTTCAATAGAAAAGGCGCCCTTGGTAACGAAGTCATCTATTGAACCTAGTTGTCCCTTGTCAGCCATGCATCTTACTCCTTTAGAGGGGTAACTAGTGGAGGAGATGGTTCCTTTAATGGATGAGAAGCAGAAGGCGCTCTTGAAGAAGGCTCTTGTCCGTTACCCTGATATGATAGTCAAGCGGCCGAAATGGAGTAAGACTTTCATCATGTGTATGTTCGAGAGGATAGGTCGCCTTCTGTTCGTGATGTCTAACACTTCCCCGGCAACTTTGAACGATGATATCGTGAAGGAGATGAGAGAAATTTTGACTGACATTGAGTCATTTGGGTGTGATTCTACTTTCATCTCTGACATGCAAAACTTGATTACGGAGGCACAGTTAGTACGAACGTCAATGCAAGATATGATCATGAAAACTAAGGCATTGGAAGAAAAAGTCAAAGAACTCCAGTTAACTTTGGAACAAACTCAAGCCGACTTGAAACAGCAATATGGCATCTTGGATCGACAAAGTGTTCCTATGTTGTCTATTTGAGCAATTGATGTTTGTCGTTTTCGTTGTCTTAGTCCTTTTTCTTTTCTTTTTGTAGAGCCTATTTTGGTTGATTAGAAGTATATTTTTTTTGCACTATACTTCGCCTTTGATTGGCTATATACTCAAGCATGTTTGTCTGAAATGAATTCATTCAATAATTGAAGGCATTCTTGCCTAAAGTACAAATGACTAAAGTAAACGCACAAGTCACTCTTGTCGAACCTAGAATACAAATGACTGAAACAAACGACTAAGCAAAGAAATTAAAAGAAACTAAGCATAGAACTTCTTAATGAACTTGAAGTTAACTGGAGATGTTTCTAACCCAGAGTTTGGGTTTTCTAATATGCAGTATCCACTGTCGTGAACTTGCTTAACGCTGAATGGTCCTTCCCATTTCGGTGAGAACTTAGTGGAGTGAAGATTTTTCATAACATGCTCGGTAGCTCTCATAACCAGTTCGCCCTCTTTGAACATGCGTGGTCGGACTAACTTGTCGTAAGCTTGGATCATCTTCTGTTGGTACATTTGATGGTTTTGACATGCCTTGTCATGACGTTCATCTAATACTTCGAGGTCTGCATCTCTACTATGTTCTAGTTTGTCTTCAAGTGCCATTCTTGCAGAGGGTTCGGTTATCTCCACCGGTAAGACAGCCTCGGCACCGTAAACTAAGGCAAAGGGAGTTGCTTGAGTTGGCCCTCTCTTGGATGTTCTATAAGCCCATACTGCAAGAGGTAAGTACTCACTCCCATCATGCGGCGCGTCTTGTACCATTCTACTCAAGATTCTCAACAATGACTTGTTGGTTGCTTCGGCCTGGCCGTTGCCTTTAGCGTAGTACGGGCTAGACTTGTCGTGCATGATGTTGAATTGAGCGAGCAAGTCACTAACCACTTTGTTGATGAAGGGGGTGCCGTTGTCAGAAAGAATCCTCTTTGGCAAGCCAAATTTACATATTATGTTCTCCTTGATGAAGGTGGCCACGGACTCAGCATTCGCCTTTTTAAGTGCTACCACCTCCACCCACTTCAAAAAGAGTTTCGTGGCCGCCAGAATCCACATCTTGCCTCTGGAGTTTGGATTAATAGGCCCGATTAGATCGAACGCCCAAGTATGGAAAGGCCATGGTGTTGACAGAGCATGTAACTCAACAGCAGGGGCATGAATGGAGTTTGCTAGCTTCTGGCAAGGTAAACAATGCCTCACAAATGCTAATGCATCAGCTTCCATGGTAGGCCAATAGTAACCTATCCTGATCAACCCCTCGTACAGTTTCCTTGCGCCTTGGTGTTCTCCACATGCTCCTTGGTGCACTTCTTCCATCACGGCATGCTTGCTTGTTTGAGAAATACAATGCATAGGTTGCCCTTTGAGACTTCTTCTAAACAATTTCCCTCCGTCCATGAAGTAGCGAGCTGCCCTCTTTTTAACATAAGAGGCTTCCTTGTTGTCGAGTGGGAGGATGCCATCTCGGATGTATTCGATGTACGGCTGCCTCCAGTCCCCTTGGACGCTTACAAAGTGAACCATTAAAGCTTCATGGTTTTCTCGACAATCTTGGCACTTTGCTTGATAAGCGTTGCATTCTTCTTTCATGGAAGGCCAATAGTAGCCGAATCTCTGCATCATTCTGTAAAGGCTAGGACCTTCTCTCCCACACATGCTTGAGTGTATGTCCATCATCTTCTCCCTTCCCTCCGCTTCAGAAACACATCGCATCAACAACCCATCTGCACCTTTTCTGAAAAGTTGCTCGCCTTGAAGATAGAAGTCTTTCAACGCGATCATGTCTGAGGACTTGGGAGACTTTAACTTTGAGATGATAGATTACTGCCAACAGCCACTTTCCAAAGGGCAATGGAGTAGATAAAGAACGCTGACAGGTTGGATTCTTCTTGTTGTGACGAATGTCTTCTGACTTCCATCGAGTTGCACCTTGGCACTAAAACCAGCTAGAGCGTCAGCTTGTCTGTTTTCACTTCGCACTATGTGTTGGAATTTAAGTTCTTTGAAAGTTTTGGCAATGGCAAAAACACGTTCTCTATAAGTAGCCAAAGAGGGTTCCTTCACGCCGAATTGACCCGTAACTTGCTTCACCACCAAATTAGAATCACCATTCACATGGATGCGTTGGATCCCCATGTATTGCGCCACTAAAAGTCCCAGGATCAAGGCTTCATACTCTGCTTCATTGTTAGTACAAGGAAAGCTTAACTTGTACGACAAGGGAATAGATTTACCATCCAGACTTGTCAAGACAATGCCAACACCTCCTTCAGGTTGAGAAGGGGATCCGTCAAAATGAAGTTCTCAAAGTCTACTTTCTTCACACATGGCCACTTCCGGAAGTTCTCCTGGTAGATTATCATCCATGGGCTCGTGGTTTCCAGATGGGAACAATGCCAGGAGATCTGCTAACGCTTGACTTCTAATGGCTCGAGGTAGCACAGGGGTGATGTCAAACTCCCCAATGATAAGGGTCCACCTTGTTAGTCTTCCAGACAAAATCGGTCGTTTTAACAAGAAGCGAATAGGATCTGGTCTCAGCTCCTTTTATCAAGCGAGATAGGTAGTAGATGGGCTTCCCAACGCCTTCTACTTCTTGCACCAAAAGAGCACCTACAGATTGATTCGTGGAAGTCAGATATAATGCCATGGGCCGTCCGTGGGTTGACGGGACATTGTCTGTGTTGATGCTAGCACCTTTTTGATCTTTTCAAAAGCTTCCTGCTCCGCCTTCTCCCACTTGAAGGTTGACCCTTTCTTCAATAGATGCTGGAACCACTACTAGAAAAACAGCGTTTAGTGACGGCCGAATCGGTCACAAAACAGCAAAATCGGTCGCTAAATGGAGGTTTAGTGACCAATTAGTGACCGACGGCGGCGGTTGGTATTTCGTTAGTCACAAGAAATTTGTGACCGCAAAGTCGGCAATCACAAATTTAGTGACTGACTTGGGCGGTCACAAAGCAGTTAGAATTATCCAACCCTCTTACAGTCGTCACAAATCGGTCACAAATTTGTGACTGACATGCAGTCAAAAATTGGTTGGAAATTTTGGGGACCCTCCCAATCAAAAATCCGTCACAAATTGGTCATAAAGTGTGAAACCCCTTAGTCACAATTTAAGCAAAAGATAATGCTATAGTTCAGTCACAAATTTTGTGACTGAATCTATTTCTATTCGCTAATTTGACAGAAATAACAATTTAAAAATAAATAGTTTTTGAAAATGATATAAACCACTAATATATATATATATATATTCATAGTGACACCTAACAATACTTGTATCTTAAACATATAAGTCTAAAACAATCTCATGAGAACAAAATACAAGTCTAAAACAATCTTATTAGAAACAAAATACATGTCTAAAACAATCTCACAAGACATAAAATACAAGTCTAAAACAATCTCTTGATATTGTCACAACTCAAGGATAGCAATTCGATCAACTCTACTGTGTACTCAAGGCCTCTAAGTAAGTGTCCCAATAGCATATGCACCTTCAAGAGGAAACAAAGTACCCCATTGTTAGTTGAGAACAGTAGCCTCAATAGACACTGTGTAGTAAACAAGCTGCTTCAACTCTATTTCCTTGGTTATGTTTCTACTGAAATACCAATCACCAACTGCTTCTGCTATAGTCTGAAAAAAGATAGAACAGTTTACATTTACTGGCTAAAAAAAAAATACAAATAAATAAAACCCACTATGCTATAATCAATTCAAATAATACTTTAATTATAAACCTGAAATTTGAGTAAAAGAATGGAAAGAGTTGTACTAGAGTATACTACAATAATGGATTCAATATATTGCTCATATAGAATATTGTTATTCTTTGCGTTGCTGCAGCAATGGTGCTGCACTGTGCAGTAATGCACTATTGTGTAGTGTGTTCAGAGGTTTCTAAATGGGCTGCATCTCTACTTCACTTCTGCATTGCTCTACAGCTAGTGGTTCTTTATTTGCCCATAACCTATAAGTGTTGGATGAAAGTTGAAACTATGAAAGAGAGGAATATTCTTAGAAAGTAAAGAAAGGATATAAAAGTTACAGATTGCAAAATACTCTTCTGCAAGGATTCAGATGGAGTAGCTATTTTGCTGCAAAATGGACTTCAATCAAGAGTGGCTAATCAATAGTAAGAGATCTTAAAAAATTCAATTTTGTTGATATAGAACTGAACAACTTGACAAATAATAACTGCTCCTTTTTTCCCATAAAAAAAATCCAAATTTAGCCACTACTTAATTTTCATTTTATTTAAAAAAAAATACCCCATTTTCCACCCACTACTCCATTTCTAATAAAACTTGACTATCCTTTTTCTTCAACAAATAAACTGAACTATTCTTTTTTTGGGTACAATAAACTGTTCTATTTTTAATCACTACTCAATTTCCTTTTTTAAAAAAAATATCCCATTTTTTCACCCACTACTTCATCTCTACAAATAAAATAACTGACCACTTCAAAATAAAATTAAACACATTTATGAAAATTTTAGAAAAAAGATAACTATCCCACCTTTTTAGCCATTCTCTACAAATAACTATCCCACTTTTTTTTAATAAAAAAAATAAAACCACTTTTTTAATTAAAACAAAATAATTACCTCACTTTTAAAATGAAGATCCAATCCTTTTTTGTGAAAATAACTGCTCCACGTTTTTTTAAAAATAAATAACTACCATCCTTTTTAACCAAACTTTACAAATAACTATTCCACTATTTTAATAAATAGATAACCGTCCTACTTTTTTAATTAAAAAAAGGGTTTATTTAAGGTTTATTTTGATTGGTGGAGAGGGAATTAATTTTCTTGAAGTTGATAAAAAGTCAACCAACACATGTTTTAAGAATTTCTCATTGGTTGATGGAAAACCTTAAAGAGTGTCCTAAGGGCACTTGTTAGCAAAACCCTTAAAAAAATAACTGCCTCATTTTTTCAATCAAGAGCCAATCCTTCTTTGCATTCTAAATTTTATATCTTCATATAAATTCTAGAGCCATACATACTAGCAAAAATAAAGTTTGACATGATCCAAGAAACAAAAAGACAGGAGGCAGACAAGAAAAGTAAATGCAAAAGAAAAAGGAGGAAAAGTCATATTTGCACAATTGTATTGCAGAATTCAATTATACTTGCATTGAAAGTGCACGAGAGACACTAAAAATTTACAGAGGTAAATCTCAAATTGCTGAACATTAATAATAAAGGAATCTGAATTTGAAAATTGGCAGAACATAACACAAATAGGCTTGAACAAACTATAAAGTAGTCATATGAATTCAATCAGTAAAACCATTGAATTAAAAGAGTAAAAGCTCACCCATCAGAGATAAACAGCCAAAGAACAACTGTGATGTGAACACTTGATTGTTGATTACGTTTACTAATTTGAGAGGCTTAAAACATTGATAGCTAGATGTCTAATTGTAAATTAAGGACCAGTTAATTAAAATAAGAAAAAAATCCCCTAAAGTCTAAACCTAAACTTTCATCCTTTAAGTAGCATCTGAGAAATAATGGACCGATGAAACAATGGATGTGTCATTTGGCAGAGGAAAATGTGTAACCTGACATCTCCCTTAATAAGTAATGTACAAAATATTTTAAATGCTAAAAATTTAAAGCTTTAGAGAATTGTCTTTAATTTTATTTGTTCTAAAAAACAAACTGAAAACTTACAAATAAAAGCTAAAAAATTGCATGAAGAAGAAAAAAAAGAAAATTTCTATATAATTATGTAGCAACGCAAGCATTTATTTGTGCTTAATGTATAACTAATTACACACATCAAACACAGAACATTCAAACCATAAACTAAATGTTCAAACACACATATATATAGAGACCATAACGATGTATCCTAATTGTCATCATTCTGGGAACAGCATGGTTAATTCGATTTGGCTTGAGCAATTTGGTGATGGACATTCCTATGATAATGAGGAGGAGAATGATGCCGGTGAAGGCGGCGAAGAGGGCGGCGCGACCACGGTTGCAGTAGGCTTTGAATTTGACACAGATCTTGTCCCACCTTGCATGTGAATTACCATTCTTAAACCAAATTGGGCAATACTGCCACAGTGCCAATTCATGGATTGAAACTAGAAAATAGTCATATTGAAGCTACAGATTACAAAGAATAGTAACCAACCTAAGGTTTAGGCACCATATTCTCTAGCCACATCACATACCTAAATAGATAGATAAAAAAATACTAAAGAAAAAATAAACTAGATAATACAAAAGCATCATATATGCTAAACTCACTGCTCCCATTCCCATTTTTGTTCAATCTAACTCCACCAAGTGCAAAACACGACAAATACAAAGCACAACCAACAAAATCATCACCCAAGCACCAAATTGAAAATAGAGGAAATATGGAAACGAAAAATACCCAAATAAATCGTGGTTTCCTATTTCTCGTCGTTGTCGACAGGGATTTTTGGTTAATCGCAATGAAGTCGTCTGTGTTATAGAAGACAGCCTTAACTCTGATCTTCTGTGGTTGTTCTACTCTCCCCTGTTCAAATTTGTGAAACCCTTTCGTAGATTGGGTAAAGTTTTGGCCAAGCGTTCCAGAAGAGGCGGCTCAGATGTGACGACAACCCCTTAGACAATTCGTCCTCTCCGTTCTCCATCTCCGCCGCGCATTCGAAGAAATCAGACTCGGTGAGATCGAGCAGCGGCGTGTGCGATTGTGCTGGGAGACTAGGGCTCGGAGCTTGTGCTGCGGTGTGTGAGAGATGAGAGGACTCGGTGAGAGAGATGAGCGGCGTGTGCGATTGCATCTTTTTTTTTAAAAAAAATTTTAGTCTAAAAAAATATTTTTTTTATAAGTAAAAAAATATTTTAGTTATTAAAATTAAATTTCTTATAAGAAAATAATTTTGTTTATAAGTAAAAAATAATAATTTAGTCATCAAAATTATTTTTTGTATAAGAAAATATTTTTTATAAGTAAAAAAAATAATTTAGTCACTAAAATTAAATGTTTTATAAGAAAATAATTTTTTTATAAGTAAAAAAACAATTTAGTAACCAAAATTAAATTTTTTATAAGAAAATAATTTTTTTATAAGTAAAAAAGTAAATTAGTCACTAAAATTTAATTTTTTTATAAGAAATTTTTTTAGTTAGGTGTATTTATGACTGCACATTGTCTGATTACTGACTATTTAGTGACTGCTAATTTTACAACAGATATTTCAGTCACTAATTTTAAGAGTTTTAAGAATTTAGTGACTGATTTTCACGTTGGTCACAAATCAGTTAGTATTTAATGATTTTAGTGACTGATTTTATATCAGTCACAAATAGCAGTCACTAATGGTAGTTTTTCTAGTAGTGAACAGACTAATGAGCTCAGACAAGGAAGGTATAAAACGTCTTATATAGGAAAGTTTTCCTATGAGTGTTCTTACATCATCTTTGCTTCCAGGCTTCTTCATATCAAGCACTGCCTTCACTTTACTCTCATCCACACTGATGCCATCTTTATGAACTTTGAATCCTAAAAGTTTCCCAAAGGATACGCCAAAGGCACATTTTAGTGGATTCAACTTTAGCTGATACTTGCTGTATCTTTGGAATACTCTGCGCAGGTGACCTAGGTGATCTTCCTTCCTCCTAGATTTCACCACAATGTCATCGACATAGTATTCCATGATATCATGGATCATATCAAGGAAGATGGCCGTCATTGCTCGCTGATAGGTAGCCCCTGCATTCTTAAGCCCAAAGGGCATAATAGTGTAGTAGAAGTTCCCAATTGGCGTTCGAAAAGCAGTCTTCTCAGCATCTTCCCTTGCCATCTTAATCTGATTATAACCACTAAATCCGTCCATGAATGAGAATCGTTCATGACCAGCTGTAGAATCCACTAAAGTGTCTATATTCGGCAACGAAAAGTCATCTTTAGGGCAAGCCTTATTCAAGTCTCGGAAATCAACACAGCATCGAATTTGCCCATTCTTCTTTTTCATCGGTACAATATTCGCCAGCCAACTCGGGTTCTGTATGGATTTGATGAACCCAGCCTTCAGAAGTTTCTCAATATCTGTCTTGATCTTAGACTCAATGTCTAAGTTGAATTTTCTAGGAGCCTGCTTAACAGGGTTTGCGAGTGAGTCAACAACAAGTTGATGAGATACCAGGGTAGGGCTTAACCCAGGCATCTCATGGTATTCCCATGCAAATACATTCTTATATTCCTTCAGTAAGTTAACAATATCATTCTTCTCCTCCCTGGCCAGCGTTTGATTGATGAACACTGGCCTCGGATTCTCCTCGCCAGAGCTAAGCTACACCTGCTCCAACTCTTATTCCAGGTGCTCAGGACCATCTTGCATAGTATGTGGCGCTTCCTTCAACTCACATACTGCATCTCTCTCCTCTGCTTGTATCTCTGTGCTCAACACTTCTTTATCGAAGGAATGTGATTTCAATTGACTACCACATTCTACGCTTGAACAAGATCCTTGCACCTGGTCCTTCTGGCGTCATAAGCATCGATACTTGGGGCGTCCATTGTCCATGATGGACCTTTCTATGAAGCGCCCTCTAACCTCAAAGACTTCTGTTGCGTGCCTCTTTGTCCCCGATGAACTAGCTACTGCATCTCCCATGATTTTCTTTGTCCCCGAAGAGATAGCCCCTGTGTCTCCGACACATCCCTTCTTTCCTTCCTTTTTCTTACACTCCTCCACCTACTCGTTTTTCTTCTCTAGCTTAATCCCTACAAGAGGGCCTGACATGCTAGTCCCCTTGCCTCCATGCTCGTCAAAGACTAAGGCTTCCACAAAGTGTGTTTCATCCTCGTCGAAGGGTGCTCGAGTAGCCAGGATTTCGATGCCTCGTCCTTTGTAATTAGACTTGACACATTGATGAAGAGTAGATGGCACATCATCATGTGAATGGATCCAAGGACGCCCAAGCAGGATGTGGTAACTTGGATGGGAATCAATTACATAAAACTTGTTAGCTGTGACGAAAGGTCCCACCTTCAGATTTAAGGTTACCGCCCCCATGGTTTTGACGGCACTACCATTGAAGCTCCCCAGTGATGTCACAGACTTCTCCATCAAATGCTCAGGATAGTTGGTTTTCTTTAACACCGAGTAGGGGATGATATTCACAGAAGATTCACCATCTACCATAGCTCACCGTACCTTAAGCCCAGCTACTTCAGCTTCTACATACAAAGGTCTGTTGTGATTGGCGTGTTTAGCTTTACGTTCTGTATCCTTGAAGATGATAGCAGAATGATGTGCCTTGACGGTCTTTTGCAGGTTACTTTCTACCGCGTAGCAACTTCCTCCAATGTTTTGAGCTATCTCCACAATAGACAAGGCGGCTTGAGCCTTGGCATCCTCGTCCAATTCTAACAAGTCGAAGAAGGCTCTGAAATTTGTAGACTTAGCAAGCCCCTTAGCAACCACAACGTTGTCATTGTCTTCCTGAGGTTGAATCACTTCCACCTCCCTTGGTTCGTCAATCCTCAAGGGTCCTGCCCCTAACACAGCATGCGCGGGTAAAGGTAGATTTTGCACATTGGTTGTAGCTTCCAACTCTCTGGCCTTATAACGTCTCTGGAAAATTTGTCTAAGTTGATAACAATCTTCTGTTGGGTGGGTGGTACTTTGGTGAAACACGCAAAAGTGACCGCTCTTTCTATCTGCTTCAGTGACTTGATGCTTCACCTTTGGCAATTCTATATTGCCATCTCGTACCCAAATCTCCAAGAGCGTATACACATCTTCCATAGAACAAGGATAAGGTGGCGGTGGTCGACCTCTCCATGATGGCGGCCTTGTGTCTCCATTAGTGCATGTGTTCTCGTAACTAGTGGGAGGCGGCACTTGGCTGTATTGACGTCTCGAACCTTGTTGGTTGGATGTTCGAGTTAGTTGTTCCTCCACTGTTGCCACCGTCATAAGATGGGCCGCTTCTTCTCGTGCTCGCTTCTGCGCCTTCTTCATGGATGCCACGGTCCTTTGAGCTCGCTCAATCAACTCCGCAAATGTAGTGATGTTGGCTTGTTCAAGGAATAGCCGAACCGAACTACTCATGTTGGTGACACACCCATACACTAAATCTGCCTCAGGCATAGCTTCTTTGCATTCCAATGCTAGGTCCCTGTATCGCTTTATGAAGGCTATAGCATCTTCCCCGTTGCGTTGCTTAACGCGTCCCAGGTCCATAACATGCACGGTGGGCTGAGACTCAAAGAACTTTCCACAAAAAGCAATCGCCATTTCTTTCCAGGAGCAAATAGATTCTGGCGCTAACTTGTTGTACCATGTGTAGGCCTTCCCAATGAGGGATTTTGAGAATTCCCTTAAACGAAGCTCCTTGTCCTGGCCATAGATGCCAAGGTCATCGATGAAGCACATGACGTGTTCCTTGGCATGTCCGGTTTGTCCATCAAATTTGCGAAATTCCACGGGCTTATATCCTTTATGGTATGGCTTCATGGATATCCATTGCGGGTACGGTGGTCGAAAATCTATGTCCAGCACAACTTGTCTCTTCATATCCATGAATTTCATCAGGTCCTCTTTGGTCACGTACTCTTGCTCATTAGGTACTCCGAAGGTGATCTTCGACACTTTTCCCCTGGATGAACCATCTCCTCCAATGTTGCTCCTTCGTCCCTCACGGAGGTGCGTACCAACAGACATTCCATCTAAGTCCTTCTTTTGGTCATTGCGCTCCACAGAAGGGTCACGATCAGTTTCTTGTCTCAAAAGGTCGTCCTTTACTTGTTCGTCTGCATCATCAAAGCACCCTCGATCCGGGGTTGTTTCAGGGCGAGTGCTAGTTCCCATTGCCTTCGCAAGTGCTTCCACAACATGTTCAACAGTCTGCTTGACGATGTTTTCCAGGAGAGTCGAGGAGATGACGATTTGGTCAGTAGTTGCTTCGTCTTTCACGCTTACTCATCCCCTTTCAGATGAAGGATGATCTGGACTCCCGCTAGGATCTACATGACCCGCACTCTTGTCTTTGCGTACATTAGTCGTTATAACTTTTTGCTCGTTGTCAGATGAAGGCTCCATCAAAATGCCCCAGTGGTGTCGCCAAAATGTTCCGAGAACGGGGGGTTTGAACATGGAGGTCCAGAGCAATCCGGGAGCCAGTCACTGGGAAGTACTTAGTAGGCGAGAAGTGAAGAACTCTGGCAAACTGTAAGTAAGACAAGAGAGATTAACGTTAGTAAATAAAATATGTTCTTACTGAGGTCAAGAATTTGGGAATTCTGGATGAAGGTTTCTTTCTCTCTATCTCTGCAATGTTTTTCGTGCCTTTGAATGTCTCTCGGGGGTCTATTTATAGTGGAGGGTAAGATAAGTCAGTTGCGGGCCGATGATGGGTCACATCCTAAAAACATGGGTAGTGCATGCACATTTCTTGACATGGTAGTGGTGTTACGTAATGGGCTAAGGTTGAGGAAATGGGAGAACATGGAGCCACATGAGGTAAGTAGTGGGATGAAGTTGAGGGAGTGGGATTAGGCATGTGGATGTGGTTACGTATGTATGAGGTGTCAATTATTAATGACATGTCTAGTTGTATGACGTGTCTAAGAGAAGGGGGATATGAGCTCAATAAGAACAATAATAAATTTACTAATATTAAACCCTTACCTAGTTTACCAGGGCGATCATGCCTAAGCACAAAGAACCTTCACCTCAATCCTACCAAGCCACTCCCTAAGACTGTTCCCAGGAAAGGAGGATGAAAATCATTCCTTCACGACACTCCCAACCTTGTCTAAATTGGGTGTCGCGGGTGGCACTTGGCCTACGTCAAACCCATTCCAAGAGCGTTACTTTCATATATAACAGTTTAGGAACAATAATAGCATGTTAACCAGTAAGTAATTCTTACAAATAGGCAAGTAGGAAAACCACATATCCACATCCTCAATCAACCATGTAGGGCAAGGATGGGAAACCCCTCACCTGGACAGCTTCCTTGCGTTTGTCCTGGAGTAACTCCCGCTCCGGACGAATCGTGGTTTCCTAACAAACGCATTCACGTGGTTAACATCTGAAACTATATGCAATTCATATGCATATGACATGCTAATACCTAAATCAATCTTTGCTCTTGTAGTCTAGGCCCATAAGCTCTTTGTACTTGCAATATTAGGGAAAAAACTGAGAATATGATAATATTCTAGAACTATAATTTTTATAGATAATTAAGATAAAAAGTATGATTGCGTCTTGCGATATATTATACATGTTCAAAATATGATCCTCCTCTGCTTTCAAAAGAGTGATTTTAACATGTTTTCTAATTAAAGGGTATAATTTAGATAGATCCTCTTGAACAAAGTCATGAAGCTTTACAGCAAATTCTACACCAATAGGAAGTAACTGAATTAAACAAAACTACAGAGAAAATGAAGTTGAAGTTGTGATAATTTTTAAAATTAAAAAATTTTAGGTTTAACAAAATAGAAATGAAAATAGGTTCCAAGAAGATAGGTGTGGCTTATTCAAAGATGTTTCTACATTATTAGTTAAGTTGAAAAATCCTGACAATGTGGTTAGTAATTTTACGTGCTGTTACTATAGTGGAGGTTGGGAAGTTTACCCTGTCTTTCCTTTCTTGATCTTATTGTTTCTTTGTTTTCATGTTGCTCATGGTTTTCATTTTCCACAAAAAATTGATAGTTACTGCATACTTCATTTACATATAGAGCTTTAAAATGGTTCTGTGGAATTTTTTTGCAAATTAGAGTTTTCTGCAGCCAAGAATGAGATAATGGTGGAATGTATCATATGAAAGCATGTGAGGAGACTTAAATAGAAATGAAAATAAGTTCCAATTGAAAGTTAGGAGAATATAATTATCATGTAGATTTGGAATAATAAGAGATGAATGATCAATATTTACTTGCAAGTGGAGATTTATTGCTATATATTCGTTGATATTGTAATGCATCATTTCATAAACCTACTTTCCACTATTCAATGTTTCTAAAATCTATAAAATTTTGTTTTGCGAAATATACACTTGGCCGTCACAAAATATTTACTCTTTCTTTGTAACAGAGAGGAAACTCTAAGTTCAAAAATCATTATCATCTAACAATTTGACAAAAGAGTTAAAGGTGACATAGATAATATGTAAGTTGCAATTAGAAACAAAGTTTTCACAAAAAAGTAGAACAAAAATATATCTAAAAAAATCTCCAAAAGAGGTCGAAAGATTTACCTTATTTTTAAAATCCAGACAAAGAAATATTATAAAAATAAGGAGTAGTTACCAAAGTTGTTAACCCCTCCTAACAGAAAAATTAACATAAATATTAAAATAAACATAAATGTAAAGTAAAAACAACTTAGTTATAATTTCAACTCCTCACCATTTCAGTGTTCTCCACTATATTCTATATAAGCTATTACACTTTTTTCCTCTAGATACGACTCACCATGAGTCTTTATAGGAAAAATATTGAATAACAGTATACAAGTATAGGTTAATAAAAAAATACAAAACATATTGAAAATATACAAATGAAAGTGAAACCAAAAAATATAAAACAAGATTACTGGCTCACCGACCTTCCACATCCTACGGCATGCCAATTCAGGTACTCCTTAGCCTAACGGCTACCATGGATGAAGGTACTTCGGTTCTCACCTAAGGGCAAGTCCCCATTACTACCCCTCTATGGTCTCATTTTATTTTACTTTGAATCCCTCTGTAGCGCATCTAAGAAAATGTATAAACATAAATATTGTAGCAAGAAGTGCTAAGTAGCTATAGTTAAATTCGTTATTCAAAATATTAGCTATAAGAAGTTGCTTTAATAAAACTCAAAATATTAGATATTAGCTTTGCAGCAAAGTGTGCCCAATGCCATGTAAAAAATAGCATGGTACATTTGTTTCCTTTTGCACTTTGCATACATCAGACTGCCAACGACACTAGCATATGGAACTCTTTCTATTTTCTTCTTTTTTGTGGCTCAGTCTTGAGACACATATAAAGACTTAAAGCTACTCCAGTAGCTACAGGGGTATTCATGGGTTTACAGTCTATCATGTTGAAGCGTTCAAGTATCTTATGTATATAACTCTCTTGTGACACAGAGAGAATCCTTCTTGAACGATCCCTTAGGATCTTGACTCCAAGAATGTATTATGCTTCACCCATGTCTTTCATTTTGAAAGTCGATGAAAGCCATCCTTAATAGCTATCATTGAATCTAGGCTATTTCCAGCTAATAGTATATCGTTTACATATAAGGATAATATGAAAAAATTACCCTCAAATCGCTTGATCATTTGGAAGTTATATGAGGTCATTACTTTGTGAAACCTCAAATA
Source organism: Senna tora (assembly GCA_014851425.1). NCBI lineage: Eukaryota > Viridiplantae > Streptophyta > Magnoliopsida > Fabales > Fabaceae > Senna > Senna tora. Next base: position 15,697,011 of record CM026265.1, read on the forward strand.
CCACTGTCTGGACGAATGTTTTAATCCATAAATGGATCTTTAGTTTGCAAACTTTGGATTCTTTTCCTTTTCCAATGAATTCTAATGGTTGTTCCATATAGATTTCTTCATCCAGATAACCATTCAGAAAAGCGATTTTTACATTCATCTGATGTAATTCCAAATCTAAACTATTTACTATTGCTAGAATTATTCTAATCGAATTGAAACGCACAACAGGTGAAAAAATATATTTGTAATCTAGCTTTATATCCCTTAGCCACTGGCTTTACGCCTATTTGGTATATCAATTAACTCTCATACTTGGTTTTTTTCCATTGAATCCATTTCCTCCTCCATTTCTTTCTTCAATTCTTTATGAGCAGGAATTGACAAGGCTTCATGCACAGAACGGGATTCATCATCCCCATCTGGAGTACCACCAAATTTATCCTTCAGGGCTATCCACATAGCCTGTGCAGTCATGTGCTTCTCAAATTCACACATGATGTCATCAATCATAGCACTCAGAAGTGTCATCCTTGCTATTCTATTCTTCTTTTTCCAATTATAGTAAGCTTCTAGATCTCTCTTATGCTGGGCTGTATTCCCAGCTTCCGGTTCGACCAAAATAGTAGTCAATGGATCAACAACATCTTATTCTTCTAAGATGTATTGAATCTTCCTATGCCAGATATCCCAGTTGTCCCCGTTTAGCTTTTCCCCTTTGTTTCACTCAACAATTATGTTCTTGGTTGCTATTCTTAGTTCTATGACAAACTTATCCCACATTACTCTACGTTCTTTTCTATAAAGGAATGTACCATATAACATTTTAGTTATTTATATAGCACATTTAAGTATACAATGTCTTACATTCATATTATTCTTGATCAGAAAATAATAATATTGTAAGATCCATGATCAAGAGAATATTTTTGTACCTCCCATCATATAGAGTCAAACAACCATTATTATATTCTATACAAGAACAAAACATATGAATGATTTAATTAATTATTCAGATGACATTTTGAAGGCTCCTTTTCTAAAAGCTCACACTTACGAAAAATTAAGTAACTCTTAGGGCTCGTTTGGATGGGTTTTTTTTTCAAAAAAATGTACTTGTATTTTAAATTTAAGTACTTTTAATAAAAAATATTATATTTGGATGGGCTTGCAAAAAAAAAAGGAGAAGCACTAGAAAAAGCCCCATGTCTCCTTTTTTATGAAGCCCATTTTTTTGACTTCTCATAAAAAAGCTAAAGCAGTAAATGAGATAGAAACACTGAAGAGATCGGTGTTACATTCCAACAACCACAAAGGTGACTGTGTGATGCTCATCAAGCGGCGCGACCAGATGGCGTGTAAACTAGATATCAACTATGTATTGTAGGGAGATTAGCTATTGTTGCAGTTGCAAATTATCAATTGCAATATGTATTAAAAGAGAAGAAAAGAACATAAATTCTCACAGGACATTTGTGGGTAGAAAAGTGGAAAAAGGGAAATGATAATCGTTTTTTGATCAATTAAGAACGAGAAAACACGTGTTTAGACAATTGGTGAACAACCTAAGTCAGAAATATAATTTGAAACCTACCAAAAATGTTGGCCTAAACGAGGGGGTAGAATTATTTTTATACATGATTGGTCATGGAGCTACGTATAGGAATGTGCAGGAAAGATTTCAACATTTAGGAGAAACAATTCATCGACAATTTTATCGAGTTTTAAAAGCTGTTAGAAAATTAGGATATGACATTACTAGACATGTTGATCCTATGTTTAGACATGCTACTAGTTATCTTGAAAATGATTGAAAATGATGAGAGATATTGGCCTTACTTTAAGGATACTAAAAGAATTCGGGCATACTTTTGAAGAATCCAAATCTGACTCTGTCTGTAGGTACCCACGCGACCTCCGGTCACCGGCTATGGACTCTGAGTATAGCACACAGCAAATGCACAAATGCAGTAGCAAGAGAGAAGAGAGGAAAGAGGAGACTTGGTTTAGCACCACTGATTAGTTTTTCCAAGGAATGTGGAACCACTTTCTTTAATCACGTTAACCCCTTAACGTGACTGTCCCTCTTATTTGAATTTAAACATTAAAGGAGTAAATTACACTCCTAAACCCACATTTATTCCTTATTTGCATATTTGCCTCAATATCAATTGGGCTTGGGTCAAATCTACCAAGGGTGGACTGGCCCATATACTTTCATCTCCCACTCACACTTGGTGGATTAGATGTCGTGGGTTAAATCTCTCAGCCTCCTTTCAATTTCATACTTAGTGCTTTGCCGTGACCGCGTGGGCATGACGTCTTCACTTAGGTACTTGTGCTAGCAATCCTTTTTATAGGACCAGTACAAGTAACCTTCTCCTTCGTGTAGCTAGAATTTCAAATTATGCCTCAGATGTCCTAGATTTAACTATATACACTTTCATATGGCAAAACTAATCCCTCTCGAATCAATGTATGATTCAGATTGCCTTCCTCATATGTCTAGTATCCACACTTTTGACAACAAAATGTCATAAGGGACATGTCACAGACACTAGCATAGTTGTTTATATTTCAGTTAACCTTCCTTTCGCCCAAATAACACTTTAATATGAATCAGTCGCTTTCTTTGTATAGTAATTTATATCGCATCTATCATGATCATATAAGAAATGCTAAAGTAGCAGTCACTAAAATATATCTCTATGTTATTGTCAAAGTTCAAAAGGATATCAATGGGAAAATTGTTCTTCCTTGGGACTCACACAGCAATGAAGCAGGGATCTTTCACTTGCTTCCCCTTTGCAGTTCTCCCAGCTCATGTGGTATGAAACACATGCTACGGCGTTACTCTTTTACTATAAGAGCATATGTAGTTTTATAATTATCATTAACACCGTACAGACTTAAGTATAGACACACTCAGTATCTAAACCCAAATTCTTGAACTCTGTTCACGTTTACGACGTCGACGTTGAAGAGTTTGTTATCGGGCCACAGGTATTTTGGAAGTGGGGTTCCAAACTTCGATCCAGTTTAATTTATGTGGATCTCATCTTGACTTGCTATACTTTAGTTAAGGGGACATGTAGTTTTGTGCTTCTTCTCTACCATATCAGCACTTTTAGCTGTTTTGTTGGTGAACACAAATGTCTCATTTTTGCACACTCCACTTGAGTGTCAAAGGCGGTTGCTCATGTGAGAGAGTCAACCTTTCAACCTCTACGACATACTAGACATTGTATACTCCAAAAACAAATATATAAAGTGATAACAGAAAATTAGAACATCATTCTATATTTATGAATTCTGCATATTACACTTTACGCATGCCAATGGCTTGCATATGTTCTTTAAACACTCTTTCGCCTATTGGCTTTGTCAGGGGATCTGCTATCATACATTTTGTCGAAATGTATTGTACAGTTACAATCTTTTGTGCTATATAATCCCTAACAAAATTATATTTAATATCAATGTGTTTGGTCTTGCTGTGATACTTAGGGTCCTTGGTATAGGTTATGGCTGCAGTATTATCACAGTATAATAACACCGTATTTGTACTCTCATTTCCAAATCCAAGATGTTCTATAAATCTCTTCAGCCACAATGCCTCTTGTACGGCTCATGTGCATGCCACAAACTCGGCTTCCATTGAATGTAAGGCAGTGCACGTTTGCTTCTTGCTACTCCAGCATATGGCGCCGTTGTTGAGTAGGTATAACCTGAAGTTGACCTCCGTTCTTCTTCATCTCCGCCTACGTCAGCATCGGAGTCCCTAACAAGGCGCAAATCACTTCCTTTATAGCACAATGCATAGTTAGAAGTGCCCTTTAAGTATCTCAAGATCCTCTTCACTACTTTCCAATGCTTTTCACCGGGGTTAGATTGGAATCTGCTTACCAGTCCTACTGCATAACAGATATCTGGTGTTGTACACATCATTGCATACATCAGACTGCCAATTTCAATGGCATATGGAACTCTTTTCATTTTCTTCTTGTCTGATTCGGTTTTGGGACACATGTCAAGACTCAAGGCTAATCCAGTAGCAACAAGAGTACTCATAGGTTTGCAATCCTTCATGTTAAATCGCTCAAGAATCTTGTTGATGTAATTCTCTTGTCAAAGAGACAAGATTCTTTTCGAACGACTTCTTTGGATCTTAACTCCAAGTATGTACTCTGCTTCACCCATGTCTTTCATCTCAAAATTCGATGAAAGTCATTCTTTTATGGTTGTTACAGAACTTAGACTATTGCCGGCCAATAGTATATCGTCTACATATAAGGAAAAAATAACAAAATTACCCTCAAACTGCTTGATGTAGACGCAGTGGTCTTCCTCTATCATTTGGAATTCATATGAGGTTACTGCTTTGTGAAACCTCAAATACCACTGTCTGGATGATTGTTTTAATCCATAAATGGATCTTTTAAGTTTACAAACTTTTGACTCTTTCTTTTTCAACGAAACCTAATGATTGTTCCATATAGATTTCTTCATCTAGATCACCATTCAAAAATGCGGTTTATACATCCATCTGATGTAATTCTAGGTCTAAACTATTTACTATTGCCAGAATAAGTCTAATAGAGTTAAAATGCACAACAGGCGAGAACGTGTCATCGTAATCTATGCCTTCCTGTTGTGTATAACCCTTTGTTACTAACCTAGCATTATATTTGTCAATTGATCCATCCACTTTTCTTTTAATTTTGAGAACCCATTTGTTCCCAATGGCTTTACGCCCTTTTGGTAGATCAACTAACACCCAAACTTGGTTCTTTTTTATTGAGTCCATTTCTTCTTCAATCGCTTTCTTCCATTCTTCCTTGGCAAGACTTGATAAGGCTTCGTGTACAGAACGAGGTTCATCATCTCCCTCTGGAGTAACTAAGAAAGATTCGCCTTTTATTTGAAAGCGTCTTTTGGGAATACTTTCCCTATTGCTCCGTCTAATAGGAGCAATCTCCTTACCTTTCTTTTCTTGTTCAGGTCTTGGTGTTGACCTTTCTTGGCTCTCACTCAGATTGACAATCCTAGATAATTCTGGTTTGTCAATTTGTTTTGCACTGTCTTGTTATTGTGTCTCATAAAAGGAAACAGTGCGGTCAACATCTCGTCGAGTAGGAAACTTAGTTTCAATGAATCTTGCATCTCTTGATTCTATCTCAGTCACCATGCCATCTTCGTTTTCACCTATGAAACGTCTCCCTTTGATTGTTCTGAGTACCTGATAAAGATACATTTCTTTCCTTTGGGACCCAGTTTTTCCATACTTATAGGAATTGTTATGCATATACGTAGCTGACCCCCAGGCCCTTAAGATGCTTAAATCTAGTTTGCGTTTCGTCCATAACTCATAGGGTGTGGAAGCGACTGATGTCGAGGGCACACGATTAAGTATGAAGGCTGTCGTTAATCAAGCATCACCCCAATATGAAATTGGTAGGTTTGCTTGGGCCATCATTGACCTAACCATGTCTAGAAGAGTTCTGTTTCTTCTTTCGGCAACTCCATTTTGTTGTGGAGTGCCAGGGATAGTCAGTTGCATGATATCCCTTTTTCTTCACAGAGTTCCTTAAACTGTTCAGACAAATATTCACAACCTCGATCAGTGCGTAATGCTTTAACTTTAGTATCCATTTGATTTTCTACCTCCTTTAGGTATCGTCTGAAGCACACAAGAGCTTCAGACTTATGCGAAATCAAATAAATATGACCATATCGTGAATAGTCATCTATAAAGGTAATGAATTCACATAATTCACTAATATCTTTTCGCTCTCAGTCTGTTTGGAACAGTCACGTGCGAAATGGCCCATTTTCTGGCAGGCAAAGCATTTGACCTTCTTTAGGTCTCGCTTTTTCTTCCCACCTTTGTTTCCTTTCCACTTGAATTGCTTCTTTCCCTTGTTGGTAAGAGTCCCGCCCTTCTTCCCTTTCTTGTGAAACATTTTGCCCTTCTTGAGAAAAGTACTTAAAGTACTTGAGTCATGGCTGGCTAACCTGACTCAAGTTGGACATGCCTGGTCCACTTGTGTTTCTATAACCCAACCCAGCCCAACATAAAAAGTACTTTTTTTGGTTTTCTGAGTCAGCTCCACTTGTGTGTCTATAACCCGACCCAGCCTAACAAAATTGACCCAATACCCATATGATTCCTTCATGAATCATGCTGAGGAAGCATGGCATCACAAATTCACAATATCGCACATCGCACACAAGGTCTCGAGCTCGACCGTCGAACACAAGCCGCCGTGATCCGTGGAAGAGGAGAGGAAGACGAAGTGACGAAGACAGACTGTAGTTGTACTGCTTCCTGGTTCGAATCGAAAATTCCTTTCTTCTTTTTCTTCTTTTTCTTTTGTTTGCGTTAATTTGCAGAGTTGAAGTGTTTAGGAAGCCAATTTATAGGAAGGAATAGAGAGAGAAAACATAGTAGTTTAGTGTTTAGAAGCTCTAGGATTTATTATGACCTAAGATGAAGATTAAGCTCAGATGAGTGAGTGAAAACCTAAGTCTTGCATGTCGATTACAACCTTTTAATCGAGTGAAAAACTATCTACTTCTTAGTTGTAATTCTGTTTTGCCCGAGAAGAGGATTTGATTGTGTAAGACTGATGTAGCTTATTTGAGTTGGGTGCTTGGCTTGATCATTACACTTGAATAAACTTTCTATAAAATTGTCTTTTTTTCGTGTAATTTATGGAAGATTATGTTTATATGCCTGTTCAAATATTTTGTGTAATTTATGGAAGAAGTAGAATCCTTGTTTCCCAATTTTGGTGTTGATTATATGATACATAATGCAGCTTTTGAGTGTCCTGTAAATGACTAATTGCTTCATCTAATGGTTAGAGATCACATTAAAATATTCAATCAGGAATGGAAGGTTATTAATCATTGTTAAACTAGAAGGTTGACTTATAAATGTTAAAATAGACCCCCAAGAAAAAAGGGAATTCAGGTGGATTTTTTTTTGGGTTATCTTGGTCTGTAATGTTTTATTTATCTTGTCCTATTAAGAATTTTGAATGTGGAACTGTGAATAGAAAGATTCTTTGTGGTTGTGTATTTATTTGATCCCTCAGGTTTTTCCCATCTAACCTTACTCATCATTGCTTGCATCTATCATTTGTTTTATCTAGTTCAATTGTGCAGACGAAGAAATGGAAATTGGGTGAGAGAAACCGTGAGAGCTAAAGCAAAATTGGAGGAAATCAGTGTTTGAGTGTGTAAGACCAAAAGAGAGCAAGAGTTGAGCTTGAGCACTAGGAACGAAAGGGAAGGGAGAAACCAAAGCGTTTGGCAAAACCAAGTAGAATCGTGAACTTGGAGCTTTCTGGACAAATTCAAAGAGTTTAGAATTGAGATAGGTAACTTACAACTCCCCACTGTTTTAAGAAGTGTTCTCTTTTGATTTTCATGGTTGAATTTTGGATTTAGATAGAAATTACACATGCAGTTCTGTTTTTCGTCCTCTTTGAGTTTTCTGGACTTAAGTGATGATTCTGAATTCATTACTGGACGGATTTTCCTAATTTTTGGTTCTTTAGAAAGCTAAGACAGAGAGCTTTCCATAGAGTTCTTTTCATGTGAAATCTAATGGTTCGATTAAAAGATATTGCATCTGGTTTATTGCTGTCAAAATCTGCTGAACTGATATAAAAGTGTGCCTGTTGTTTTGCTGTGTTCATTTCGTGCTCTAGCAGAAATTGGTTGTTGGTTTTGAGTGCTTTGTTTGTTGTATATCTGAGAGCTTAAATCATAATTTTGATGGCTTACAATCAAGGAATTTGATGTGAAAATTCGAAGTATGAACATGAAGAAATTCTTGTTCTAATTTGAGAAAGTAGCCTTGGGTTTGCATGATTATGGACTGTTTAAATGATTTAATTAGTAATTACTTTTGGTGTTGGTCGAAGAAGGATATGTATGTGTGTATTTGATCATTTATACATTGAATTTTGATTAGAGAAGGCATTTGAAATCAAGTTGGAATGCCAGTTTGAAACTAAATTATGTTTTTGAACCTCTTTATACTTAACTCTCGGTTTTGGGTTAAAATAAATTTGAACTTCATTTTGATTATTGATTTGGGATTCTAAACTCCTTATTCAAACTTTAAAATGTTTACTGTTTGTTGTGAAGATGTGGATTTGTGTGTGCTTGCCAAGGGATTTTACACTTGCTGATTTTTTAATAAATAATGACACACTGGCTACCTTTTTTAAAGCATTGTGATAATTGATGTTCTCTCTATTCTCTCATCACTGAGTACTCATCTAATTCTTCTTTGTGGATTTACAAACAGGCCCCTCGTTATCACATTCAATGGCTAAGGTTAGTTTAAGGTTTTATGATAAGGTTTAATTAATTACACTTTATTTGAAAACATTTTAATTACTTTTATATATTTCCTTTCAGTTAAATGTCGGTGGCAGTTTGGAAAAGTTGACTATGTGGATCCCACATCCCTGGGTCCTTGCTAAACTAGAAGGACTGGGTTTGAATAGTTTTCTATCATGCAGGCTTCAAAGTCCTGCCTTCCCTTGTTAGCGTCTATGATCAGTTTTTTTGACGCTGATACTTCTTGTTTTCATTTTAATAATCATAGTCTATGTTTTGGTTTGGAGGACGTTTATTATTTGACTGGTTTGCCTATCAATGGCAAAGCAGTTATAGACCGTGATTATGGCCTTGATACTCTTTGCTTTGAGCTTCTAGGAAAAATAAATTATTTTACAGTTACTAACCAAAGAAGAAAAAATTGTATTAAACTTCGTCAATTAAGAATTGACTTCCAAAATGTAGATGATGATGTAAATGACTTGGAATTAGATAAACACGTACGAGGGTATGTTTTGTACGTTATAGGTTGTGTTATTAGTGTAGATGAAACAAATGACAATGTTCCAGCAATGTATTTATCATTCCTAGAAAATGTCAATGAAATTGGTTCTTATGCTTGGGGGAGTGCGCTTTTAGCCAATATAAATTATTGGCTTGTGAAATACAAGAGAAATCCAACAGATCATGGTGTAAAGGCAATGCTATTTTTTGTGCAAGTAAGTATTGATATGAATTTTGTTATTTATGAATTTTCATGCATTCGATTTACTCATATTTTACTATTTGTTCTTGTTTATTGCAGCTTTTTGCTTTTGAAAGGTTTGAGTGGTTGCGAGAGAACACTTATAGGCAATAACTAAATAGCCCACTTGCCTTTCCTCTTCTCTCCTCGAGGACTGGGGTTATTAGAGATGTTAGTCATAACACCCGCATGGGCTTGACAAATGAACATTTCTCCCAATTCTTTCACAATTTGAGGGAAGACTAGGTAAGTCTGCCTTTTTCCTACTACTTTGGTGTTTTCACGATTGGTTTATACATATAAACACAGATACACACACAATTTAAGTATTGATGTGAAAAAAATTCCCCCACACTTGTAGATCACTTGGCGGCCTTATAATAGGCTGGATGCGCTCCTACCCCCCAACAGAGAAGAACTGAAGCTTACGGGTGTTGATACACTCATTCTTTGTATGAATAAAGTTGCATGGCACCGACCAAGCTTCAGCCCCCGACAATTGTGGTGCCCAACAGTTCCTTTGGAGCCATATCCATTAAATATTAAACCACGGTCGGGAAAGGGTCTAGATTGGTCCCTCGAATACGATGGGTACGTACGAGAGTGGGACCAAAGGAATCAAAGATTCATGGAGCTATCAAATGCTTCACAAGCAGATGGTAATAATCATGCTTTTTCTTTGTTTTTATTTTTTTATTAAATATGTTTGATGCATTGTTTTACTTATTTATAGTTTCATCTAATCCTATAGCCCGTGGGATGGAGGCTGGAGGTGCTGCTGGTAATGTTGGTGTCGGTGATGACTTGAGGAGGGAAGGTATATTTGTTATAGTAAATTTCCATTTGGTAGTTGATATTTTTTCAATTATTATATGAAATGATGGCATGATGAACAAAAGTTTCATCTAATCCTATAGCTTGTGGGATAGCGGCTGGAGATGCTGTTGGTTATGTTGGTGTTGGTGATGACTCGACTAGTGAATGTATATTTGTTGTAGTAAATTTCCATTTGGTAGTTAGATATTTTTTCAATTATTATATTAAATGATGGAGGCTGAAGGAGTCCGTGGGATGGAGAGAAGTTGTCCGTGGGATGGAGGCTGAAGGTGCTCTTGGTAATGTTGGTGTTGGTGACTCGACGAGCAAAGGTATATTTGTTGTAGTAAATTTCCATTTGATAGTTGATATTTTTTCAATTATATGAAATGATGGCATGATGAACATAATTCTATTTGCTAATGTAGCTGATGTTGATCATCAAAATTTTTTGTCTGATCGTGATGACCCTACTTTTTCTCGGCTTTCGATTAATGATGGAGGAAGAAGTTTTATTTTAAATATTTTTTGTTTTAACTAGATATATTTTTTATGTAGAAAAAATATAAAATATAGTTTTGGTTGGAAGTTATTTTCGCAAATTTTGTCATTCTAAGTTGTTTTGTCAAATTTTTAAGATAATTTTGTTAATTCCAGGTGCAGGACGCACACGCAGAATGTCGATGGTTGTTGCAGTATCCGGTTTTTTGGCTGGCTTTGATCTTGGAAGTACAACTGGTGGGATAATTGATGAAAACGTGAAAAGGAGACAGTTAGTTTAATGATTTTAACCAATTTATGTTTTCATTTAAGCACTTTGAAGTTATTTTCACAAGTTCTGTTGGGGAAGCACAGTTTTGTCATTTTAAGTATTGTCAAATTTTTAAGATGATGTATAATAGTTTGTCATTTTGAGGTGCAGGGGGGAAGGGTCACATTAGACATTGGAAGTGGGGCAGGATGTGGAGGTGGTCACCGCGGACTATATTGGAAAAGTTGGAGGTAAGTTTAAGGACTTGAACAAGTTTAAGGACTTATTTTTATTCAAGCACTTGAACGACTTTCCCAAATTGGTAAAATAATTGCCCAATGTTTTCTTTGGATTTGACCCAGCCCAAGTATATATTTTTTAATTATACTAATATGACTCTGATGCGATGCACCGTAATATTATTATATAAATTTAAATAAATATATATTGTTAAATTAAATTTATTACATAAAAGGTATACAATTTACAATTTAAATAGCTCAATAATAAATTAATATTTAAAAAGATTAAATGACATTTATATAAATCTTACTAATGCAGATAATGGACTAATGGAAAATATAGGATGAACCAATTATATAAATTAATTGCCCTAATCAAGAAATTGATTTGCGGAATGTTTGACAAATGTTTTTGTTTTTTGTTTTTTACAATGATTTTCAAAACAATTTTTAAAAACATTTTGAAGAACAAAAATAAAAGAAACTTGTTTGATTAATTTGTTTTGGAAATAGTTTCAAAAAAAAATGAAAAATTTTGTTTGATGAAACTATTTTTACAAAGAAGCTTTGAAAATATATTTTCTCAAGAATACACCTTACCTAATACTACGCCGTTTCAATGTAATCCTTGATAGACGAAAATAATAAATTTAGTCCCTAAAAAGTATAATTTGTCTCAATTTCTGGCCCAACCCGAGTATTTTTTTTAATTATATATGCAACATAATATTATTTTATAAATTTAATTTTTTAAAAAAAATATAAACTTAAATAAATGTATATTGTTAAATCATATTTATTACATAAAAGGTATACAATTTACAATTTAAATAGCTCAATAATAAATTAATATTTAAAAAGATTAAATGACATTTATATAAATCTTACTAATGCAGATAATGGACTTATGGAAAATATAGGATGGACCAATTATATGAAAATTAATTGCCCTAATCAAGAAATTGATTTGCGGAATGTTTGACAAATGTTTTTGTTTTGTGTTTTTCAAAACTATTTTTAAAAACAAGTTTTGAAGAACAAAAATAAAAGAAACAGAATGAAAAAATTTATTTGATGAAACTATTTTAAAGAACAAGCTTTGAAAATATATTTTCTCAACAATACACCTTACCTAATACAATGCCGTTTCAATCTAGTCCATGATAGAGGAAAATAATAAATTTAATCCCTAAAAAGTATAATTTGTCTTAATTTAATCCCTAATAAATGGAAATGACAAATTTAATTAGATTCATTATTGGTGAGCATTAAGTCGTGCAAAACACAAATGAGAAAGATTAATTGTGCTAAAAAGCTGGCATTAAAAATGTGAAGATAATTTACAACTTGAGATGTAAAAGATAAAAAGTGCCATATTCAATCATCATTTTGTGCAGTTCAACCATTATAATATTATAAATATGAAATTTATACGAATTATTATAAAAAATATTATTTTAATTATAATTAATATTATTATAATTAATAGTTAAATAATATTAATTATAATTAAGAAAAGTTTCTAGGGACTAAATTAAAACAAATTAAATTACATCTTTCAAAAACTCAATCGAAAGAATCCCTAAAAATGGAAAAATTGAGGGTTTAGAATGAAATTGGGGTTACCAACCTTGATTCGATTGGTAGGAGTGTGGAAGATGTTGTAACCGAGCTCCGGTGAGTTTTCCCGGCGTCGGCAAACTCTTCTCAGGCGAGTTTCCGGCGGAATCTCCTCCTTCCCCCTCTCCTTTCTCTTCTTGCGTGACCCCTCTCTCTCTCTCTCTCTCTCTCTCTCTCTCTCTCACGGACTCCTTCTCTCTACCGTTTTTCTTTCTCTTTCTTCTCTCTCTCACCCGGTTTTTTTCTCCCTTTCTTCCTTTCCTTTCTTTCTTGCCTTAAACTCACGCATCCCTTCTCTCTTTTCTTTCTTTTTCTCTTTCTTTTTTTCTTTTACTCTACTAAACGCACGGCACCCCTTTTTTTCTTTTTAAATAGTTAAAACAATTATATTAAATAAATAAATAAATAAATATAATTAAACTAAAATAATTAATAATTAAATAATTAAATAATAAATAAATAAATAAATATTATTAAAAACAGATTAATTAATTATTACACAAATAATAACTAATATGTATTTTTAATTTAATCCCTTTCTCTATTTAATTCAGGTTTCCAATTTCTTAGGTCCTAAATTAAATCCTAAAAATTATTTTTTACTTTTTTTCTTTCTCTTTTATTTTATTTTAAACTTCGAAAAATTTTCTCGGGTATTACAATCTTTGAAAAAAATGATTCCTTTCCGGTTTCTTTTAACTTTCATATTTCTTTTTTTCAATATTCTTTTTTTTTAAGTTTTAATTCCTAGCCCCGAAATAAATCATTCTTTAATCCTCAAAATTTTTCCGGGGTATTACATAATACAAGGATTTAAACAAGTTTAAGTGCTTGAACCTATTCAAATTTTTTTAAAAAAAATGTGTCTATAACCCGACCCAGCCTAACAAAATTGACCCAATACCCATATAATTCCTTCTTGAGTCGTGCTGAGGAAGCAGGGCTTCACAAATTCACAATATCGCACATCGCACACAGGGTCTCGAGCTCGACCGTCGAACACAAGCCGCCGTGGTCCGTGGAAGAGGAGAGGAAGACGAAGTGACGAAGACAAACCGTAGTTGTACTCCTTCCTGGTTCGAATCGAAAATTCCTTTCTTCTTTTTCTTCTTCTTCTTTTGTTTGCGTTAATTTGCAGAGTTGAAGTGTTTAGGAAGCCAATTTATAGGAAGGAATAGAGAGAGAAAACATAGCAGTTTAGTGTTTAGATGACTCTGATGCGATGCACCGTAATATTATTATATAAATTTAAATAAATGTATAGTGTTAAATTAAATTTATTACATAAAAGGTATACAATTTACAATTTAAATAGCTCAATAATAAATTAATATTTAAAAAGATTAAATGACATTTATATAAATCTTACTAATGCAGATAATGGACATATAGAAAATATAGGATGAACCAATTATATAAATTAATTGCCCTAATCAAGAAATTGATCTGCGGAACGTTTGACAAATATTTTTGTTTTGTGTTTTTTACAATGATTTTCAAAACAATTTTAAAAACGTTTTGAAGAACAAAAATAAAAGAAACTTGTTTGATTAATTTGTTTAGGAAACAGTTTCAAAAACAAAAATGAAAAATTTTGTTTGATGAAACTATTTTAAAAAAGAAGCTTTGAAAATATATTTTCTCAACAATACACCTTACAGTTGAACATATCATAGTTATTAATAATATGTATTTAATTTTCTTTTATTTCAAATCAAAATGTCTACACCTTTCCTATTTAAGCCTACTCGTACCCTCCCCCACCCTTACCTTCTTCCGAAATTAAAAACTCTAGTCTCTCTCTCACCGCCATCGTACTCCACCTTCCAACCAAACTATTCACCTCACCTCTCTACCCAAACTCAAACACCACCAACCCCTACACCCAAACTCAAAGTATCACTCCCCTTCCCGTAAAACCCTCACCTCCACTCTCTCTATCACCGTCTCTCTCTCATCGTTCCACTCTCCCTCTCTTCAACCTCCAAACACCACCAAACCCAACCCCACGACAAACCCCCTTCGCCACTCACACTCCCACATAAAAAAAACCCTAACCTTCCAACCGTACCATACTCTTCTCCAGGCCCAAAATCCCAACCACCACTATCATAGTTCTTCTCCTCCGTCTCTGCATCGCATCTCCATCCCTGTCGTCGCACCTTTGCACTTTCGCACCATAGCTTTGTCGCATCTCTGTGCTCCGTCATCTTCAGCTTCGTATCATTACAAAGAGTAGGAAAATCTCGATCGCTGAGTAAGCCGCCGCTAATCACCATTGAGTAAGCCAATCTTCACCTTTTTCTTTATTTCCTCCTCATTTGACTTTTTCCTTATTTTGATCCATATATATGTGTTTATGTTCAGCTTTGTTACTTGTTTGTGAGTTGTTTGTTTTTGGTAGTCATTGTGTTGATTGGTTATGATCCAACCCTGTAAGACTTTTTTTTCTTGTGCTTATAATTATCCACTTTTGTTCCCTCTAGTTTTCATTCCTTTTTTTGTCCCTCAATTCCACTAGTTCAAATCCTTTAGCAGAAAGTAATTTCAAGTAGGTAATTAATCATACCCATTATAGATTTAGGCTATTTGAATAGAAAAAGGGTAATTAATGAGTCATAGCATCTCATTTAGAGATGTGATTGTATGAAGATGTGGGTTTGATATGGATGCCTATAGCTTATGGTGTGGGTTTGATTTGGAAAGTTACAGAGTGTGAAGAGTGTGAGAAGAGTGGAGGAAGGTGTGGGTTTGATATGGATGCCTATAGCTTTAGGTGTTATTCTCATGATGGAGATCGTCTTGTGAGATTTCATAGTTCAGGTTTGTTTTTCTCTGTATCTATGAACTTTTTCTTGTTTCTATGTTCTATGCAAAAGTTTTGGTTTTGGTTTTGTAGGAAGGGATTAAAATAGAGCAATAGTACATTGAATTTGATTTACTTAAAGCTAGGATGGATTAGAATTATTTTGATGCATTTCTAGTAGGTAATTAATCATACCCATTATAGATTTAGGCTATTTGAATAGAAAAAGGGTAATTAATTAGACATGTCATCACATTAGAGATGTGATTTTGGCTGAACTTTTCTTGTTTTTAGTACATAGAATTTACTTGAAGATAGGAAAGGATTTGAACTAGTTTGATGCAATTATAGTTAGTATTAATCATACCCATTATAGATTTAGGCTATTTGAATAGAAAAAGGGTAATTTGCTTCATCTAATGGTTCCGTCTCTGCATCGCATCTCCATCCCTGTTGTCGCACCTTTGCACTTTCGCACCATAGCTTCGTCGCATCTCCGTGCTCCGTCATCTTCAGCATCATATCATTACAAAGAGGAGGCAAATCTCGATCGCTGAGTAAGCTGCCGCTAATCACTATTGAGTAAGCCACTCTTCACCTTTTTCTTTATTTCCTCCTCATTTGACTTTTTCCTTATTTTGATCCATATATATGTGTTTATGTTCAGCTATGTTACTTGTTTGTGAGTTGTTTGTTTTTGGTAGACATTGTGTTGATTGGTTTTGATCCAACCCTTTAAGACTTTTTTTCTTGTGCTTATAATTATCCCCTTTTGTTCCCTCTAGTTTTCATTTCCTTTTTTTTTGTCCCTCAATTCCTCTAGTTCAAATCCTTTAGCGGATAGTTATTTCTAGTAGGTAATTAATCATACCCATTATAGATTTAGGCTATTTGAATAGAAAAGGGTAATTAATGAGTCATAGCATCACATTTAGAGATGTGATAGTATGAAGGTGTGGGTTTGATGTGGATTCCTATAGCTTATGGTGTGGGTTTGATTTGGAAAGTTATAGAGTGTGAAGAGTGTGAGAAGAGTGGAGGAAGGTGTGGGTTTCATATGGATGCCTATAGCTTTAGGTGTTATTGTCATGATGGAGATCGTCTTGTGAGATGTCATAGTTCAGGTTTGTTTTTCTCTATATCTATGAACTTTTTCTTGTTTCTATGCAAAAGTTTTGGTTTTGGTTTTGTAGGAAGGGATTAAAACAGAGCAATAGTACATTGAATTTGATTTACTTAAGGCTAGGATGGATTAGAATTATTTTGATGCATTTCTAGTAGGTAATTAATCATACCCATTATAGATTTAGGCTATTTGAATAGAAAAAGGGTAATTAATTAGTCATGCGATCACATTAGAGATGTGATTTTGGCTTAACTTTTCTTGTTTTTAGTACATAGGATTTACTTGAAGATAGGAAAGGATTTGAACTAGTTTGATGCAATTATAGTTAGTATTAATCATACCCATTATAGATTTAGGCTATTTGAATAGAAAAAGGGTAATTTGCTTCATCTAATGGTTAGAGAACACATTAAAATATTCAATCAGGAAAGGAAGGTTATTAATCATTGTTAAACTAGAAGGTTGACTTATAAATGTTAAAATGGACCCCGGAGAAAAAAGGGAATTCAGGTGGATTTTTTTTTTTTGTTATCTTGGTCTGTAATATTTTATTTATTTTGTCCTATTAGATTTTTGAGGTAAAACTTGTTGTTGTGCCATAGGTCTATGTAAAAAATTTTGAAAGTTAGGAACCTGGCTTGTGTAATCTTGTGGCCTCGGTGCATAGCTGAAATTTGGAGCGCCCATTATGGCGCAATTGCGCCCAATTTTCTTAACTCTCGGGCAAGAGCTCGAGAGTGGGCGCAACTGCGCCCATTATGGCGCACTTGCACCCAAATCTTCAAACTCTCGGGCAAGAGCCCAAGAGTGGGTGCAACTGCGCCCATTATGGCGCAATTGCGCCCAAATATACTAACTCTCGGGCAAGAGCCCGAGAGTGGGCGCAACTGCGCCCACTTCTTGCGTAGTTGCGCCAAACACCCCCTATTTAAGCCTACCCGTACCCTCCCCCACCCTTACCTTCTTCCCAAATTAAAAACCCTAGTCTCTCTCTCACCTAAACCACATCACCGTTCTCAACTCTCTCTCACTGCCATCGTACTCCACCTTCCCACCAAACTATTCACCCCACCTCTCTACCCAACCTCTAAACACCACCAACCCCTACACCCAAACTCAAAATCTCACTCCCCTTCCCGTAAAACCCTCACCTCCACTCTTTCTATCACCGTCTCACTCTCATCTTTCCACTCTCCCTCTCTTCAACCTCCAAACACCACCAAATCCAACCCCACCACAAACCCCCTTCGCCACTCACACTCCCACATAAAAAAAACCCTAACCTTCCAACCGTACCATACTCTTCTCCAGGCCCAAAATCCCAACCACCACTATCCTCTTAGTTTGATAGGTCTTTGACGTGATAGATCAATTTTGGGGCTTTTATGTCTTTGCATCTTCTTCTTTGCATTCTTCACTTACCAAGGTATGGACTTCTTACTTTTCCTCACTTTGCCTTATGTTAATATATTTTAATCTTTACTAAGACATGCCACTGAGTCTATTTGCTATGCTTGATCTCGATAAACTTGTTAGTGTATATTGGAACTTATTGTTGCTAAATATGTTAGATTATTCTCCTTATGCATATTGCTACTATAGTGAATCTTAACTAGTTTGAGGATTAAGTTTAGGAGTACCGAAGCTCTTTATTTAACTACCTTGCGGAGATTACTATGTTATGCCACCTGATCTGATTGCTCTTAAGCTGGTTATTTTGCATCCATTTATCACTTAAATGCCAGTGATAGGTTTAATAATTAAGTTTGAGGGTGGTACCTTTCTTAATTTATGTGCTTAGCCCTACTCCTGAATCACTATCTTGGCATCTTCTTTTGCATATAATGGTGCGTACAAAGAACGCTTCCTGAATCATTATTCAAACTTTAAAATGTTTATTGTTTGTTGTGAAGATGTGGATTTGTGTGTGCTTGCCAAGGGATTTTACACTTGCTGATTTTTTAAAAAATAATGACACATTGGCTACTTTTTTTTAAAGCATTGTGATAATTGATGTTCCCATCACTGAGTACTCATCTAATTCTTCTTTGTGGATTTACAAACAGGCCCCTCGCTATCACATTCAATGGCTAAGGTTAGTTTAAGGTTTTATGATAAGGTTTAATTAATCACACTTTATTTGAAAACATGTTAATTACTTTTATATATTTCCTTTCAGTTAAAAGTCGGTGGCAGTTTGGAAAAGTTGACTATGTGGATCCCACATCCCCGGGTCCTTGCTAAACTAGAAGGACTGGGTTTGAATAGTTTTCTATCATGCAGGCTTCAAAGTCCTGCCTTCCCTTGTTAGCGTCTATGATCAGTTTTTTTGACGCTGATACTTCTTGTTTTCATTTTAATAATCATAGTCTATGTTTTGGTTTGAAGGACGTTTATTATTTGACTGGTTTGCCTATCAATGGCAAAGCAGTTATAGGCCATGATTATGGCCTTGATACTCTTTGCTTTGAGCTTCTAGGAAAAATAAATTATTTTACAGTTACTAACCAAAGAAGAAAAAATTGTATTAAACTTCGTCAATTAAGAATTGACTTCCAAAATGTAGATGATGATGTAAATTACTTGGAATTAGATAAATACGTACGAGCGTATGTTTTGTACGTTATAGGTTGTGTTATTAGTGTAGATGAAACAAATGACAATGTTCCAGCAATGTATTTATCATTCTTGGAAAATGTCAATGAAATTGGTTCTTATGCTTGGGGGAGTGTGCTTTTAGTCAATATAAATTATTGGCTTGTGAAATACAAGAGAAATCCAACAGATCATGGTGTAAAGGCAATGCTATTTTTTGTGCAAGTAAGTATTGATTTATATTTTTTTATTTATGAATTTTCATGCATTCGATGTACTCATATTTTACTATTTGTTCTTGTTTATTGCAGCTTTTTGCTTTTGAAAGGTTTGAGTGGTTGCGAGAGAACACTTATAGGCAACCACTAAATAGCCCACTGGTCTTTCCTCTTATCTCCTCGTGAACTGGGGTAATGAGAGATGTTAGTCATAACACCCGCATGGGCTTGACAAATGAACATTTCTCCCAATTCTTTCACAATTTGAGGGAAGACCAGGTAAGTCGGCTTTTTTCCTACTACTTTGGTGTTTTCACGATTGGTTTATACATATAAACACAGATACACACACAATTTAAGTATTGATGTGAAAAAAATTCCCCCACACTTGTAGATCACTTGGCGGCCTTATAATAGGCTGGATGCACTCCTACCCCCAACAGAGAAGAACTGAAGCTTACGGGTGTTGATACACTCGTTCTTTGTATGAATAAAGTTGCATGGCATCGACCAAGCTTCATCCCCCGACAATTGTGGTGCCCAACAGTTCCTTTGGATCCATATCCATTAAATATTAAACCACGGTCAGGAAAGGGTCTAGATTGGTCCCTCCAATATGATGGGTACGTACGAGAGTGGGACCAAAGGAATCAAAGATTCATGGAGCTATCAATGCTTCACAAGCAGATGGTAATAATCATGCTTTTTCTTTGTGTTTTATTTTTTTTATTAAATATGTTTGATGCATGGTTTTACTTATTTATAGTTTCATCTAATCCTATAGCCTATGGGATGGAGGCTGGAGGTGCTGCTGGTAATGTTGGTGTCGGTGATGACTTGAAGAGGGAATATATATTTGTTATAGTAAATTTCCATTTAGTAGTTGATATTTTTTCAATTATTATATGAAATGATGGCATGATGAACATAATTCTATTTGCTAATGTAGCTGATGTTGATCATCAAAATTCTTTGTCTGATCGTGATGACCCTACTTTTTCTCGGCTTGTGATTAATGGTATATAAAATTTTATAATAAATAATATATATGTAATTTGGTTCATATACAAATTATCCAATTATATTTATAATAATTCTTAATGATGTAGAGAGCTTTGAATCCGGGTGTCACGACCCCCACCCGGAGGCACGTGACCAGCACAGACAGAGGGCCTAACCCTGAGTCTGTTAGCCTTAACACCTATTTCATTTAACTATCATTCCCATTCGCATACACACATTATCAATACATATGGCTCACATCTCCTGTGTGGCCTATCTTACACCTGCAATCCACAGCCAAGTGCTGCTTCAGTTTATATGTATACTCAAACACACATAATATATATATCAGTCATATACGTTGCCACACACTCCGGTGTGTGACATATCCTATTCACATGCAAATTCGTATACATAATAATAATAAGTCCCCAAAATAATCCTGTCTTTAAGTATGTGGAGCTGACAAGTCTAGAGTATAATAACCAAAAAGTGTAATCAATTCATTACAATATCCAAAATAAAATCAAAGCCACCCATAGAGACAGAATGTGAGTGCTAGCAAAACGTCGCCTTCACTGAGCCGATGTGGAAGCCTGACCGGTACCTGTATCTGAAAAAGTAAACCACTAGAGGGTGAGTCAACGACTCAATGAGTGACTCTCCCATCCTAGGCGTAGTAGCGGGTACCACTACGACCGGGAAGGGGAGAAACCACATTCACATACGCATACACTTCAATTTATCTTTGATAATTATATAATTGTTCTCAAGCAATAGAACATGTACAAACTCTACTTTAGCCGTACCACAACATACATTAATCATGCATACTGACATACGTGTATCGAGAAGCACCGAACACATAGATTAACATTCAAGTGCGGTTCACCCGCCAAACTTACGTACCTTTGGTTACCTTGTTACCGCCGTGACGTGTCGGTCCTCCCTATCTATCCCGATGCACTATAAGACTTAACCCATCGTCATGGTCGGTTGAATTTGAAATATAGTAATTTAAAAACAAGGTTTCCTCAACGCCACGTCAAGACAACAATCGGCGTCATGACCTTCTTTTTATGAAAATAACTTTGTCTTGACGTCACGTGAGGATACCGGCCATCGTCATGGCATGTTCGAAGAAAAGGAAATCTAGTCATAGTGCATACCAAGGACATTGAGGGTTTACACTAATGTTGAGTACCTATACGCTCGGTATCTTACATCAATACGCATAGGCACACGAACCATTCCGGGACCGTCTCCACGAAATGTTGTGTTCGGTGGCGCACCCCGGCACCAACCCGCCGAGGTGTCCATCTACATCGGCACTTTTCGAACCATCGTCTCGGGAAGCCCGCTTGGTTCAATCCGGACCAACTCAACGGATTAACCAACTAGTAATGGTGGCATACTCCGGACCGGCTCAACAGAGTATCCACAAGTGTATATATACATGAAGGCAATTTCGAACCTTACCCGACGAAATGCCAACATGAAGGCACATTCCGAACCTGACCCAACGTAAAGCCCTTACCCTTGGTACCATACATGTTATTGCCATAATTCCCGAGTCAAGCACATATGTGTGCGGAATTCTTCATCGTCACCCATATGTACTTGATCCACCATATTTCCACTTTAACAATCACAAACAATTCATTGTACAAAATTCCAGAAATCGCCAAAATAATGACAGAGTATTACTTGCAAGCATAAAATTAAATATTTACAAACATTCAGGTATAAGCAAGCCCACAAATCAAGGTTATCATACAACCCTTGGGGCTAGGATGGAAGGGTCCCTCACCTTGGCCGCTTTACTTAGTAACCCTTGAGCACTCTTGTCTCCAAGGAAGTACTTGAGTCCTAACAAATAGAACCATACCAATTAAACTACTTATCTACACATGTGTGTAGCAAATTTTTCATAACCTCCATATTAACCAATTTTCCACTTCTACACATGTCAATGCCTAAATTCCACTACCTAAGCTATGGTCATCATTTGGGAGTTGGTTTTAGTTCAAAATAAATTTTACTTTAAGAAATCATATTCAAAAGTTTGCACACCATCTAGCTCCATCAATGGAGAATTTTTGCCAAATATAGAAATTTTACTCATTTCTACAAAATTCATAAATCACCATCCCAATCATTGGGCATTCTTCCAAATCATCTAAAATGCATAAACATATCATTTATAGTTCATACATATCAACAATTTCAAAGAAATCAAAAATTCCAAAAAATTTCACAAAAATTCGTCCAACATGAACCCTAGGTTGAAATCCTCCAAAGAAATCCTTATTGGGGTGTTTTCTATATTCCAAAAGAGTCCTAGGTTGATATATTATCCATTAGCAACTCATTACAATAAGAAAATCATGATTTAAGAGGTGGAGGCATGATTTTTGGAGCTTACCTTAAGGAAATTCGAAAATGAAAGTTTGGGGAAGTTGCCCAAGCTCCTTGAGGCTCAACAATGGTGGTGGAGGCTTGTAAGAGTCTTTACTTGGTAGGAGGAAGCAAGAAAATGAGGGAGAAGTGAGGATTCATCACTTTCTTCCTTGCCCTAGCACATAAGAAAGGAGAAGCAAAGAGAAGAAGATGAAGAGAAGAGAGGAAATGGCTTGGGTCTTGGTGGGTGCTGCTCCTGGAAGTGGAAGTGAAACAAAAATGTTTCATAAATTGGGGGTAGGAGATTTAAGGGTAATTTTGGCCAATTAACAACTTTTGGGGTAGGGTGAAATAGAGTTTTGATTGGATTTTCTTAACTATATTTATTTATAGGTAAGAATAGGAAAATTATGAAATTTTTGGCTAATCATAAGCCAACTAAAAATATCTGTCATTGAGTGTCTTGCAGATGAAAATTTCCTACCCAGTATAATTTTTATTTTCGAAAAATTCTCAAATTTAAACTATAAGTTTTGAATAATTCATATGACCACTTTTAAACAAAATTATAATTTTTCTACCTAATTTTCATATTTATTTTAATTTCTTAAATTCTCAACTCTAAAACTATTAAAACCTTAATTATATCCCAAAAATTTTATTTCACTCTAAAAAAATTATTTTTATTTTCTTTAGCCAAAATGTTTAACTTCAATTTCACAATTTTATCAATTTCATATTATCTCATCAATTCCTATTTAATTTTATTTATCTATATGTATACACAAAATTATTATTTATTTCTATTGTTCATTTATTTATTTATTTTGTCCTTACATTCCAACTCCAAATGATGACCATGCTAAGTCTTACTATACACAATGGACCTGAATCTAAAAATACCCCTCGGGTATTACACCGGGAGTATCAATAGGTCTCAATGTAACAATTATGTAGAGGACGACGTTAACAGCGAAGAAGGTAGAAGTTTCTTTTTAAATATTTCTTTTGTTTTAAGTTTTAAATAGATATATTGCTAATGTTGAAAAAATATATAATTTTGGTTGGATGTTGTTTTCATAGTTTGCTTATGTAGAAAAAATATATAATTTTTGTTGGATGTTTTCATAGTTACTGTCATTCTGGGGTGCAGGTGAGGGGACTAGAAGGAATATGGAGGCGGTCGTTGCCGACAATGATGGAGGTAGAAGTTTTATTTTAAATATATTTTGTTTTAACTAGATATATTGTTGATGTAGAAAAAATATATTTTTGGTTGGATGTTTTAATAGTTACTGTCATTCTGAGGTGCATGTGAGGTGTCACGATCCCCGTTTAGAGGACTGTGACCGGCACAGACACATGGAATAACCCTATGCCTGTAAGCCTTATCACCTAATTGATAGAATATCTATTATTGAAAATAAATCCACATGCAGTATAATACCATGGCTACACCGAAATGGTGGCCTATCCTAAGCAAGCAAATCCACGGCCAGTGCCACTTCAGGATATAGATATAGGAAAACACACATAATATATATAACCTGTGTACTGGCTACACATCCGAAGATGCTGCCTATCCTATTCACATGCAATAGATATATGTATATATATATATATTTTGAAAACAGATTGCCCCTGTATCGCAGAATAATTTATCCTGATCTTTAAGGTGTGTGAAGCTGACAGTTCTAGATCTAGTAATACAATCTAATTGGGTACGTTTACCCTTTACTTTATGATACAATGATAAAGTAAATTAAATTACAGTTACAATTTATTCACCCACATGAACAAGTTGTGGGTCTTGGAAAGTTTTGCTTGTCCCTCGTTCCACCGAGACTTCTTCCACCTGTACTTAACCTATCTCTGTGTAGTAAAAATGAGGTGTGAGTCTTAACCACGCGACTCAGTGAGGACTCTCCCATCCCCGACGTAAGGTGGGTACCATAGCGCTGGGTTTGGGAGTCATACACAACCACAGGCAAAAACAACTAGTTACTGTTGTTAGCATACATTCTTGGTGATCACACAACAACTGAAATTTAACCTAAACACTCACATGCAATTAATAACTGTAAACATGCAGCAGTTTATTCCACATCAACAATCAGCAAGTAAACATGTAACATATAGTGTCGGCTTTTACCTACCGGTCTTCTCACGTTTCAGCATGTCTGACTCAAACAAGACGTGTGGTGACGTAATCCTGTACGTTACCAATACGTTGCACAATCAGCAATTATATGCAAACACAGATAATTTGTACATACACACTGATGCTAAGCATACATCTACTTAATCTCCCCAGCGCTGCGGTATCTACTAGCCACTACGTGGCTTTCCCGCTTCGAACCCGTGCACTCGGGTTGCTGGCCACCAAGTGGCAAAACATACTTAATCCATTCACTTGGGTACTGGTCACCTCGTGACAATTCTGTTAAACAAACACAACCAACTTCTATCTATCAAACAACTGACGCATAGCCACCACGTGGCACGTCCTGACCCCTTACTGTGGGGTAATAGCTTGAGCCCACTCGTCCATTACCCAACCAGGCCACAATGGCGAGCACGGCACGACGTCTCAAAGCCTGGCCACTGATACACCCTGGACCATCTCAACAGGATGATTTCTCTTTTGCAAGATCAGGCTCACGGTTCACCCGTAGGTTCCTCCCATGTCTCCTTATCTTGGTCTCACATATTAATAGGAATCTTTGTATCTTTCCCGAAGGATCAACAATTCTTTTCCTTATTAATATGTACAAGTATCCTCAACAGGATATAACTCATATACCCGTCCAGATGCACTCTCTGAGCCTCAATCTATCGTCATAGCAATATAAAACCTTTCTGACCCTATTGCTAGGATAGGGCAATGACCATCGTCATGGTGATTATAAAAACTGAGGTCTCAAGTGCCATTTGACGTTGTTCTAGTCGATGTCTCACATCGCTAGCATAACCAAATCCGAAACCCACCAATAACTCCCTTTGCATGGTTATAATTTAAGTCACTATCGTGACGAGTTTTCAAAATAAAAGTTTAGCCCTTCCGTACAAGGACTCTTGCCATCGTTGTGGAAAAGATTTAATAAAATACTCATCATGCCTCCGGAGTGTATGAGTTGGATTTGTAACACACCAGTCATAGCAAACAATTACTCTCTACTCCTATGTCTTACTATCTAAGCTACTTTCCACAACCTATTTTCTAATTCCTTTATTCTTTTAACATTCTATACCTCTAGCTAACACATACTAGACAAGCAGAGAATGTACGTACTCATGTAATCCACATAAGCATATAACCCTACTGGAGTATTTCACATACTTGGATTTGAGTATTAGACCTCAATCTAACTTGTATTCGCATCTAAGGAAGCTTATCTAGCTTGGTTGGAAGGAATCCTAATTTTTAGGAAGGTCTAAACATTTCGATTCAACTTGTGTTCCTACTTGGGTTCTAAGAAATCTAGTTTCTAAACCTCAATACACCTCTAATTCACCCTACTTAAGGCTTCCTAATAATTATGAAGGAATAAAATTACCATTTTAGAATTTGGACTTCATTGTTCCGCAAGTTTTCAGCCTTGAGAAACAAGAAGGTACCTAAAATAATCGTTGATTATTGGTAGCATACTTGGAATTATTCTGGGGTGTTTAAGATTGAAAAGAAGAGGTTTGGAGCCCTCAACACACCCTTAAAGTGTATTTGGGCAAACTGAGCAGGGACCCAGCACGTTAATGCCAAGGGCCAGCCTTAGTAACCTCGTGCCAGCTCTTCACGGGTCTTGTTCATCAGCTAATATTCCAACTATATTATTTTAATAATATCAATCCAAGCCTATTTACTCAAATCCAAGCTTAATCCTAATTATCAACAATTTTTCCCAATTTTAACCCCAAATCCTTCCAAATTCGAATTTGGGCAAATCCGAGAATATAATCTCGATTACTACCCCAACTAAGTGTTCAAGAACACTTTCTAGGTCTCAATCTACCCTCGAAACAACTCAATCGAAGAAATCCCTAAAAATGGAGAAATTGAGGGTTTAGAATGAAATTGTGGTTACCAACCATGATTCGATTGTTGGGAGGTGTCAAGGATGTTGTAACCGAGCTCCAGTGACTTTTCTCGGCTTCGGCTAGCACTTCTCCGACGAGTTTCCGACAGTTTCCTCCTTCCCCTTCTCCCTTCTTCTTCCTTCACTATAATATCCGAGATATTTAGGTTTAATTATTTCCATTTTTCTTAAATTTATTTTTCTTTCAGAAAGAAAAATAAATTAAATTAAAGAATTATACGGTTAAAAATAGAATAAAGAAGAAAGTAATAGGGGATATTTATAATTTTTCTAGGACTAAAAAACATGAGGGAAAAAGAGGATATAACAAGTAAATAAGTTTTTCTAATAAAATAATATATATATATATATATATATATATATATATATATATATATATATATATATATATATATATATATATATATATATATTAAAATAATGGGGGGTGGGGCCAAACCGTGACCCCCATCCCCTTCCATCATAATTTAATACACACAAAGAAAAAAAAAAGAGAAAAAGGAGGAGCAGTAAGCAGAAGCAAAACGCACACACCCCCATCCCTATTCATTTAACACATATAAAAAAAATAAGGGAAAGCAGCAGCAAAACGTGAAGCAAGCAGGAGCCAAAACGCACGCATATGGGAAGCAAGTGGAGAAGGAGGGGGAGCGTGCTACGACGGTTTCTGGCTGGAAAAGGCACGCCGGTGCCGGAGAAGGTGACCGGACTTCGTCTTTCAACACCCACAAGCCTCCCATCCGATTGAATCAATGTGAGAAAGCCCCAAACTCCCAAAACCCCAATTTCTTCAATTTTGGGTATTTTAGTAATTCTCAAAATTCTTCCAATCGGGGCATTTCGGGGTTAAATATGAGTTTAGTGGGTGTTATTGAAAGCTTAGTGAGGTTCAGAATCGAAGTGAAACCATAGGATTTGTCTGGGTATGGAAATTAGGAAAAATGGGTTAGGAAATTGCTCTAAAATTCGAAACTGATAATTTGATGCATGTTTAGGCTTGGATGGGAGTACTATAAGTGTTGTAGTTGCTGGAAATAGACAAGGGAATATAGCCCGAGTATTTACCGTCTCAACCGGAACCCAATCCGGTGAAAAAGAGGCGAAATACTAAGCCACTATATAGTAAGGAGCTGTGCGGTGGGTTGGACACTTTGGTCTAGTCTGTAGTGGACACCTAAGACCTGCTAAATTGGTTCCAAGGCTCTAATTATACCCAATTATATTTTTATATATAATTAAAGAGGTAGTAATTAAGCTTTTACTCGACGAATAAGGGAGACAGTGGAATGAGTAAGCTAGAGCCTCTTTTGAACCGTGAATTTAATTCTTTTATTAGTCAAATACCCATATGAACATATGAAGGGAAATTTAGACAAGTGGAAATCTCTAACCTAAGCAATTAGAGGCTCTAAATGGCTCGAAAGTGTGAAAGTCGAATATGGGGCATTCTTGACTTTCAGAAAGAGTAAATAAGGCGACGTAACGAACTAAATAATTAGTTCTTGGAAAATAGCTAGAGGGTGCATAAGCATTAACATGACACGTGCATGGTTGATGCTTAGTTATGTGTTCTAAATTTCTTAAATATATGTGTATAGGGCACCACAGGGTAATTGGAGTTTCAGGCACTCCGAGGACTGATCAGGACGGCCAACGAGGTGAGGGGCTCTCCCATCCCTGCCCCGCAGGGTTGGATGACTACGTGGAAATGTGGTTTGCTCTATTTTGTGTAATTATTATATGAAATTTATTTATATGAATAAATTGTATTACACGTGTATGATTTGCAAGTAAGCAGTCAACGTGCAATTGTACATGTGCTTATATGATTAGTCTCAAGTGTATATGTGCAATTGTGGCTCACTGAGCCTTATATGATACAGTGGATAGGATTGAGTCGGAATTTCATATGTGAGGATTCATTAATATTAGAAACCATTTAAATTGATCATCGTGCAAAGGTTTTGACCGTATGGTACATTGAGGAAAATGAACCTAGGTTGTTAAATATGAGTGAGAGTGTTGCATAATTGAAACGGGGGAAATCTAGGCCTAACTAAAGAACACATATGATATTCAGTTAGTTATTAATAGGGCGTCTTTCAAGGTTGAATATGCTAGTTGAACTTGTTTCGGTTAGTTCGGGTAGATCGAGTCGGTTATCCTGGTCGGACAGACAAGATTCAGTTAACAGTAAGTATGCCACATAGTGGCCATTACCTCGGTTTAACCGGGATCAGACAAGTTGTCAGCTATTACTCTAAGCATGTCTTGGAGTCAGAAAGTTCCTGGTGTGATCAATCAGGTTCCTACATGAAATTGCCTTCGGGCCAGTATTTTTCTTAGCGTAATGCGGGAGACAGAAAGTGAGTGCCTACGTGCACAAGTATAAGTTAACTATGGAACCATATGTTATATGTTTATGATTGATTTACATGCGGATTAATACATATGTTAGAAGCATGAAATAGGATTTTAAATTGTGAATATGATTTGCTGATTGCTTGATCATGTTAAAGATCATAATACGAATCTGTTTCATGCGCATGTGGTTGTGGTTGCTCCCTTACCCCAGCTGTAGTGGTACCCGCTGCTACGCTAGGGATAAGGGAGCTTCTCACTGAGTGTGTTCGACTCACCCCCCCTGTTGGCATGTTTCAGATACAGGTGGTTCAGGAGTTGGGATCGCGTCCACTTCTTCACAAGGAGGCGGACAACTCTGAAGACCGCACACATAGTCCGCATGCGTAGCGTATTTTGGTTTATGTAAATAGATCAGGATGTATATATATGACTCCTTTTGGATGTAGCTTTTGTACATGTACAACTGCTGTATATATATGTCGAACTCTAGTATTGTCGGCTTCATACAGATTAAAGTTAGAGCTTGGTGATGGGAATATAGGCTATGATATAATATATATCATGTATATACGTATATGACTTCTGCATGCAACTAGGATAGGTCACACGCATTGAGGCGTGTGATCAATACGTAAATTATATGTATGTGTGATTGAATACCTGTTTCTGTGAAAATATGGCTTCCGCATGTGAATAGGATAGATTACACACATTGAGGCGTGTGATCAATATGTAAACTATATGTAAGCGTGTGATTGAATATATGTATGACTGTATACAGGACTTCTGCATGTGAATAGGATAGATCACTTGCCATGAAGCGCGTGATCAATATGTATATTATATGTACTTGTGAATGAGTATGTGTATATGTATAGACTGAAGCGGCGTTGAGCGAGCCGTGGATTGCAAACTGCTTAGGTCACCGGAAAGGGATGACCATATATGTTATATATTGTTTGTATTAGAAAATGGTAGTTATAAACAGTTGGAAATCTCAATCAGGGATTAGAGGCTTATGGGATAGGAGAAATCCTACTTCCCGTGCCGGTCACGGACGTCCGATAGGGGGTCGTGACATTCACGACTCTCTCTCTCTACCATTTTTCTATTTCTCCCTCCTCTCTCTCTCACGTTTCTCCTTTTCCTTTCTTTCTTTTATTCTCTTTTAATTTCCTTTCTTTCTTCTCTCTTTTTCCTTTCCTTTCCTTATTATTAATTGTTTTACTTTTTCTTTCTTTCCTTTTCTTTTCTTTTTTTTCTCGGTCACTCCCACTCCCACTCCCTTTTCTTTTTTTTTATTCTTTCTTTCCTTTAATTTTCCTTTCTTTGTTTCTTTCTTTTTTTTTTCCAAACCCCACGCATCCCCCATTTAATAAATAATAATAATAAAATAATTATAATAATAAATAAATAAATAAATATAATTAAAAATTAATTAATAAATAAATAAATAACTAATATGTATTTTATTTTATTTTCTTTTTTTCTTCTTGAAATAGATAATAAGATAAATAATAATCACTTAAAAATAATAAAGATATATTTTAAATTTAATTTACTTTCCCTATTTAATTCAGGTTTCCAATTTCTTAGGTCCCGAATTAAATCCTAAAATTTTTTCTACTTCTTTTATTTCCCTTTTTATTTTATTTTAAACCTTGAAAATTTTTCACGGGTATTAAAATCTTCGAAAAAAATTTCTTTTCGGTTTCTTTTAACTTTCATTTTTTTATATTCTTTTTAAAGTTTTAAATTCCTAACCCCAAAATAAATCATTCTTTAATCCTCAAAATTTTTAAATAAATCATTTTTTAATCCTCGAAATTTTCCGGGATATTACATGAGGGGACTAGAAGGAATGTGGAGGTGGTCGTTGCCGACAATGATGGAGGTAGAAGTTTTATTTTAAATATGTTTTGTTTTGACTAGATATATTGTCGATGTAGAAAAAAATATAAAATATAGTTTTGGTTGGAAGTTATTTTCACAAATTCTGTCATTCTAAGTTTTTTTGTCAAATTTTTAAGATAATTTTGTTAATTCGAGGTGCAGGACGCAGACGCAGAATGTCGAGGGCTGTTGCAGTACCCAGTTTTTTGGTTGGCTTTGATCTTGGAAGTACAACTGGTAGGGTAATTGATGATAACGTGAAAAGGAGACGGTTAGTTTAATGACTTTAACCAATTTATGTTTTCATTTAAGCACTTTGAAGTTATTTTCACAAGTTCTGTTGGGGAGGCACAGTTTTGTAATTCTAAGTATAATAGTTTGTCATTTTGAGGTGCAGGGGGGAAGGGTCACATTACACACTGGAAGTGGGGCAGGATGTGGAGGTGGTCACCGCGGACTATATTGGAAAAGTTGGAGGTAGGTTTAAGGGCTTGAACAAGTTTAAGGACTTTTTTTTATTCAAGCACTTGAACGGCTTTCCAAAATTGGTAAAATAATTGCCCAATGCTTTCTTTGGATTTGACCCAGCCCAAGTATATTTTTTTTAATTATACTAATATGACTCTGATGCGATGCACCGTAATATTATTATATAAATTTAAATAAATGTATATTGTTAAATTAAATTTATTACATAAAAGGTATACAATTTACAATTAAATAGCTCAATAATAAATTAA
Organism: Senna tora; assembly: GCA_014851425.1. Lineage (NCBI taxonomy): Eukaryota > Viridiplantae > Streptophyta > Magnoliopsida > Fabales > Fabaceae > Senna > Senna tora. The sequence continues at coordinate 15,728,769 of CM026265.1, forward strand.
TATTTAAAAAGATTAAATGACATTTATATAAATCTTACTAATACAAATAATAGACTTATGGAAACTATAGGATGAACCAATTATATAAATTAATTGCCCTAATCAATAAATTGATTTGCGGAACGTTTGACAAATATTTTTGTTTTGTGTTTTTTACAATGATTTTCAAAACAATTTTTAAAAACAAGTTTTGAAGAACAAAAATAAAAGAAACTTGTTTGATTAATTTGTTTTGGAAACAATTTCAAAAACAAAAATGAAAAATTTTGTTTGATGAAACTATTTTAAAAAAGAAGCTTTGAAAATATATTTTCTCAACAATACACCTTACAGTTGAATATATCATAGCTATTATTAATATGTATTTAATTTTCTTTTATTTCAAATCAAAATGTCTACATAATATACAAAATTGGTAAAATAATTGCCCAATGCTTTCTTTGGATTTGACCCAGCCCAAGTATATATTTTTTAAATATACTAATATGACTCTGATGCGATGCACCCTAATATCATTATATAAATTTAAATAAATGTATATTGTTAAATTAAATTTACTAGATAAAAGGTATACAATTTAAATAGCTCAATAATAAATTAATATTTAAAAAGATTAAATGACATTTATATAAATCTTACTAATGCAGATAATGGACTTATGGAAAATATAGGATGGACCAATTATATAAATTAATTGCCCTAATCAAGAAATTGATTTGCGGAATGTTTGACTAATGTTTTTGTTTTGTGCTTTTTACAATGATTTTCAAAACAATTTTTAAAAACGAGTTTTGAAGAACAAAAATAAAAGAAACTTGTTTGATTAATTTGTTTTGGAAACAGTTTGAAAAACAAAAATGAAAAATTTTGTTTGATGAAACTATTTTAAAAAAGAAGCTTTGAAATATATTTTCTCAACAATACACCTTACAGTTGAATATATCATAGCTATTATTAATATGTATTTAATTTTCTTTTATTTCAAATCAAAATGTCTACATAATATACAAAATTGGTAAAATAATTGCCCAATGCTTTCTTTGGATTTGACCCAGCCCAAGTATATTTTTTTTAATTATACTAATATGACTCTGATGCGATGCACCGTAATATTATTATATAAATTTAAATAAATGTATATTGTTAAATTAAATTTATTACATAAAAGGTATACAATTTACAATTAAATAGCTCAATAATAAATTAATATTTAAAAAGATTAAATGACATTTATATAAATCTTACTGATACAGATAATAGACTTATGGAAACTATAGGATGAACCAATTATATAAATTAATTGCCCTAATCAATAAATTGATTTGCGGAACGTTTGACAAATATTTTTGTTTTGTGTTTTTTACAATGATTTTCAAAACAATTTTTAAAAACAAGTTTTGAAGAACAAAAATAAAAGAAACTTGTTTGATTAATTTGTTTTGGAAACAATTTCAAAAACAAAAATGAAAAATTTTGTTTGATGAAACTATTTTAAAAAAGAAGCTTTGAAAATATATTTTCTCAACAATACACCTTACAGTTGAACATATCATAGCTATTATTAATATGTATTTAATTTTCTTTTATTTCAAATCAAAATCTCTACATAATATAAAAAAAATGGTTGAATTTGATTTATTGAACAATATACAAATTATATAATACAACAAATGTTCTTGAAAATTTTTCAAGTAGCGTGATCTAAACGGCTTCCCAATTTTCGTTCATGGAATCTTCCATTCCATGAAAGTATTAAACCATCCATTTAAAAGTTAATATTTATTTTTTATTCAATGGGTGCAACTAATTTCACATTTTTTTAAATTAATACATAATTCATGTGCTCATACAGAGGTCCAGAGGTCCAGAGGTCAAATGAAAACACAAATATGAAAAACATAGGCTACAATGCAAAAAATTTGTCAGGATTATCTGATGAAGGAGCAATGGAAATGACGGCACTACGTGGTCATATTTCAAATAGGATGTGACAACATTATCACAATCCTACTTGAGCATATATTAATTTGTAGTGGTTATAGAGTTGATATTTGCACAGCCTTTGTTCAATTATTGTCAATCAAATTCAAAATTTATCTTTTAATGTTTATTTTTATATGAAATTATAATTATATTAGTATTTTAGAACATATAAATGTTAAAACTTATTTATAAAAAATATGTAAATAATTATTTCATCATGTAACAAAAACAATGAACAAAAAATCTATAAAGAAAAATCAAACGGATTTTATTGTTTTTAAAACTTTTTTTGAGAACAATTTAATCAAACAAATTTTGGAATCTTTTGTTTTTAAAAAGTGTTTTCAAAAAAAATTAACCAAACATGTTTTTTTGTTTTTGTTCTCTAAAACTTTTTTTTAAAAATTCTTTTGAAAATTATTTTTCAAAACACAAAACAAAAATAGTTATCAAACAAGGCCATAATTTGTCTCAATTTCTGGCCCAACCCGAGTATTTTTTTAATTATATATGCAACATAATATTATTATATAAATTTAATTTTTTAAAAAAAATATAAATTTAAATAAATGTATATTGTTAAATCAAATTTATTACATAAAAGGTATACAATTTAAATAGCTCAATAATAAATTAATATTTAAAAAGATTAAATGACATTTAAATAAATCTTACTAATGCAGATAATGGACTTATGGAAAATATAGGATGGACCAATTATATGAAAATTAATTGCCCTAATCAAGAAATTGATTTGCGGTATCACGACCCCCTATCGGGCGTCCGTGACCGGCACGAGAAGTAGGATTTCTCCTATCCCGTAAGCCTCTAATCCTTGATTGACATTCTTAAATATGCATAGCTACCCATTTCTAATACAAACAATATATAGTATATAAGGTCATCCCTATCCAGTGACCTAAGTAGCACGCAATCTACGGCTCGCTCAACGCCGCTTCAGTCTATACATATACACATAATTAATCACACGTACATATAATATACATATTGATCACGCGCTTAAGGGCGGGTGATCTATCATATTGACATGCAGAATTCCTGTGTACAGTCAAGTATATATATTCAATCACACCCCTGCATATAATTTACATATTGATCACACGCCTCAATGGGTGTGATCTATCCTATTCGCATGCGGAAACCGTATTTTCACGCAACCAAGTATTCAGTCACACATATATATAAATTTACATATTGACCACACGCTCAGTGCGTGTGATCTATCCTATTCACATGCGGAAGTCACATTCATATATATATACACAAGATATTCATCATATCATAACCTATACTCCCAACAACCAGACCGAATCTTTAACCTGTATGAAGCCGACAGTTATAGAGTGTGACATATACATATATGTATATAGCTACTGTACAAAACAATGATATACCAAAAGAATCATATACATATACATCCTGACAAAATACATATATCAATACTACCCACGCGAACAATGCGTGCGGTCTCTAAGTCTGTCCGCCTCCCTGAGATGAAGTGGAAGCGCTCCCGATGCCTATACCACCTGTGTCTGTAACATGTAACATTGGGGTGAGTCAAACGGACTCAGTGAGAGGCTTTCCCATCCCTGGTGTAGAAGCGGGTACCACTACAGCTGGGGAAAGGAGCCAATCACAAACACATACGCATGTAACAGATTTGAATTTCCATATATTAAGTGGTCAGGCAATTGGCATATATCGTGTTCACAATAAAGAATTTAAAGCATGGTTCTACATACATTTAAATTCACACATACATCGTATCATAGTTTAACGTACAACTTCATGTGGATATCCATGTTCAACTAACCGTAATCATAAACTGGCCCGAAGACCTCCGTTAGGAGAGAATCTGGCCCGGAGGCAATATCTCACGTGAGCGATATAGGAACCTAGTTGATCATTCTAGGAACCCCTGGTTCCAAGACTTTACTTGGAACATTAACCTGACCCCAAGACTTCACTTGGAGCATAGCCGGCGACTCATCTGACCTCGGTTTACCCGAGGCAATAGCCACAATGTGGTGTACTCATATACTTTGTACTTCTGAGAGTTTGACTCAAGATAACAGACTCGATTTACCCGGACCACCCGTGATAGACTCGGTTCCCGCGTTGTACCATAAATACCCCTATGGACCACTACTTATTTATTTTACTTCTTCTTAGGAAATTCTAAATTTCCAAGTGGTTTTCCTAATCCGGAATCCCTCGGTTTAAACAAGGTCACCTATGTTCCTTTTCTTTGAGAGTTTACATACACCACCACACTTTTCAGATAATAATCAATAAGGTGGGTTTCTAGTACCACAAGACTCACCCAATTAAAATTGACTCGATCCAACCCCCGATCATATATAGGTCCCGAGGACCTTCCTTTCATATAAGGCTCCTTGAACCACCGTCGCTTTTACAATTCACATACACACATATAGCACGTTTTCACATATACTGTAATTTAGGAACAACAATAGCATGTTACCTATTATAAAATTCCTACAAGTAGGCAAGAAGGCAAACCATATATCCATATCCGCAGTTAACCCTATAGGACAAGGATAGGAAAGCCCCTCACCTGGTTGGCCCCTCATATCGGCTCTCGGTGTGCCCGAAGGTCCACTCACTGTATGGTGCCCTATACACATATACTTGAGAGATTTAGAAACTTGAAACTTATCCACTATCGTGTACATGTAACGCTAATGCTCATGTTCTCTCTAATTAATTCCATAGACTAGTTGTTGGCTTGGAATGCCCCCAACTAGTTTTCGGAACACCTAACATGCTTCTATTCGTGTCCAACCCTTTCTTAATCACACTATTCGGAAGCTTTGACTTGGGAATGCAAGGTTACCCAATTCCACCTCTATATGTCCATATGAACTTCCATTACCCAAGTCTTGAATTTATGGCTCAAGAGAATCATAAATCCTACTTGTCCAAGATTTCCATTTACCAAAATAACCTTGAACACTTCACCTACACATGAATACACATACCCGAATACGCGTAAAATTAGAAAATTGTCTCTTTTTCCCCGAACCGGGTTACGGGTGAGACGGTGCTTACTCGGGTTTTAATCCTTCGTACATTCCAATAATTTTTAACAATCATATAATTACAATTCAACCTATTAATGCATCTCAAATCAGCCCATAACACTCTTAAACATTAACAACCACATTTTCCTACAATTTTTCCAACCCGGATAAATTTCCATCAGTTTAGTTCCGGTTCCTAGGCTTCCAACTCACTTCCTAACATGCAAATACTTCAATTTAGGACCCAGAATACTCAGATTGAATCAATTGGGGTTTTTCCAAAAATTCCTAAAATTGATAAAATTGGGGTTTGAGAGTTTCGGGACTTCTCACCTCGATTCAACCGGTTAGAAGGACGATATGGAGTAGAGGAGACTCCCAGCTACATTCCCCGGTGAAGAGACGACGTTTTCCGACGTGGGAGCTCTCTCCCTTTACTTTCTCTCTCTAACCCGTAACTCTCTATCTCTCTCCAGCACACAGCGACGGCGACGAACTCCGGCCAGCTTCCTCGCACGTTCGGCCACCCCCAGCTCGCGCACTCCCTTCCTCCGTGCGTTTCTCCGTACGCTCTCCTCCTCTCTCGGCTCTCTCTCCGTCTTTCTCTTTTCTCGACCCCCCTCCCCCTTCTGATTTTCTTTCCTCTTTCTTTTACTTATCCTTTTCTTATGTAATATATATATATATATATATATATATATATATATATATAATAAATTAATATATATATATATATATACATATCACTAAAAAAAACAATTCTGATATAAAAAAAATAAATAAGAAAAAGAAATATATAACAAAATTAGGATTTACACTAATTTATATTTAAAAAAATATGTAGTAGGATGGTGTGTATTTTTATCTCATTTTCCACTTTTAAATTAATTAATTTAATTTAATTAATGATGCTAGTTAAAATATTCTCGGGTATTACATGCGGAATGTTTGACAAATGTTTTTGTTTTGTGTTTTTCAAAATGGTTTTCAAAACTATTTTTAAAAACAAATTTTGAAGAACAAAAATAAAAGAAACAGAATGAAAAATTTTATTTGATGAAACTATTTTAAAGAACAAGCTTTGAAAATATATTTTCTCAACAATACACCTTACCTAATACAACGCCGTTTCAATCTAGTCCATGATAGAGGAAAATAATAAATTTAATCCTTAAAAAGTATAATTTGTCTCAATTTAATCCCTAATAAATGGAAATGACAAATTTAATTAGATTCATTATTGGTGAGCTATACAAAATTACATGTATATATAAAATCTTTGTAATCTCAATCTTCTTCTGCTTAATTACTATTATATAAATAAGAAAAAACTTAACAGTGCCGCACATTAGAGTTGTCAAAACAGATCCAACCCATTTAACTGCTAACTCAGAGCAATTGACTGGTACATGGCACTTTGTAATTATGAGCTAAATGACTATTATAATGGGAAGAGATATTATATGCATATGGGATATGGCTATATTTATTAAATGTCTTCTCCTTCCTCTTCTTGAGTATTATTTTCGAAGAAACTTTGAAACCTTAGAGTAGCCCCTCTTCTAATTTGTTCGCGGCCTTCGTTCTTCTTAACTTTATTGTCTTCATTCATGGATCGTGACCATGAGTTTTCTTTATTTTCTCTATGTTTAATGACATTCTTTTCATCTTCTTCTGATCACGTACTATTCTGACATATTTATTTCTTGTTCGCAGCCTTCGTTCTTCTTAACTTTATTGTCTTCATTCATGGATCGTGACCGTGAGTTTTCTTTATTTTCTCTATGTTTAATGACATTCTTTTCATCTTCTTCTGATCACGTACTATTCTGACATATTTCTTTCTTTCTAGCGCCAACGTATCTTCATTTTCGTCTCCACCGTTTTGAATATCGCGAGAGGTCAGAGAAGTCTCACCGTTCTGAGGAGAAGTCTCACCGCTTGGATTCGAAGAGGGAGAAGGAAAAGAATCACCGATACTCAGAGAAGGATAAAGGAAAAACCTCTCTTTCTCACTCTAGAAAAGAAAAGTGGGCCTCTAGTAAGGAGGGTTCGACAGTTGCTTCATCGGAGAGAAGGGGTGCTTTTGTGTCATCGGTAGGTAAGGTCACTTCGAGGCCTCTGTCTGAGATGGAGATTCCTCCTACTGGCCTGCCTCCTCCCACTGCCACCGGGGTGCCATTGCATGTTGAGGTGGTTGTGGTCCGTTCTTTGCCGGAGATAGTTGTTCTGGTTACTAAGATTTTCGGTGAGCGGGTTAGCCATCCATCAGAGAGCGATGCTTCTGGTAGTACAGAGCCATTGCGCAAATGAACACTCCACGCTAGTGGGGTGGTGGAAGGTGACCTTGGCGATGTTGCAGTTAGAGCGTCGCTGGATAATGAGGCTAACCTTGGTTCTTCTAACGGTTCCGTCCTGACGAGGGTGCCGAATGCTACTGCTGTTGAAGTGTCGTTGGCCCAGGCAGCGCCAGATACTGAGGGGCGTACGTCGACTGAGCACCCTCAAGTGACCAAGGTGGTTCCGGCAGCTGATGATCGTGCTGTGTCGGCGATGGAGTTATGGTTGCTGAGATTTTCGGTGAGCGGGTTAGCCATCCATTAGAGAGTGATGCTTCTGGTAGTACAGAGCCACCGCGCAAATGAACGCTCCACGCTAGTGGGGTGGCGGAAGGTGACCTTGGCGATGCTGCAGTTAGAGCGTCCCCAGATAATGAGGCTACCCTTGGTTCTTCGAACGGTTCCGTCCTGACGAGGGCGCCGAATGCTACTGTTGTTGAAGTGTCGTTGGGCCAGGCGTCACCAGATACTGAGGGGCGTACGTCGGCTGAGCACCCTCAGGAGACCGAGGTGGTTCTGGCGGTCGATGATCGTGATGTGTCAGCGATGGAGTTTGTACCATTGGAGTTACAATCTGCTTCTACTGCTCAGCTTACTTCATACTTTGGCGGTTTTGTTCTCGACGGAGATGACAAGTCGACACATGCCAGGGCGTCGCCGGGTGTTTTCGAGCCTGTCGGGGAGAGGGCGTCCGTATTCGAGGAGCCAGGGCCGCTTGACATCGAGGATTTTATCAGCGGGTGGGTACGCTCGTTACCTATGAGGAAGAGGAGCTTTCTCCTTCGGTGGATTCCCCCCGGGCGCACCAGGATGGTTTGGGGGCATTGGAGGGCAGACCGATTCAGACTTCATTTGTCAGTTTACTGGTGGACGACCGACGCTATACTTTCGAATTGTGAGAGACTAATGCCTTTTTATAAGTCGAATGATGCTGCGACGTTCAACGATTGCGCCATGCACAAGGCGTCCTCAAGTTGCTCCTCAAGTTCTCGAACCTTCGCCTCTTCACCACGAAAGGCTTGGCGAAGGGTCTCCACTTCGTCAACCAAAGACCTCTTCTCAATCAGGAAATACACGAAATACACTCCTAAGACCTAAGGTTTAACATTGGCGTCCACAGTGGTCTTACCAAGACCTAAGGTTGAGAGATCTTGTTCTCTAAAAACCTACCGCCGTCTAAACGACGCTCCTTTTTTGGGGGGCAAGGGATATAGCCACCCATCACTCAGAAGGTAACGCCTTTAACAAAAAATGGGAAAGCGCCATGATTTCTTTACTCTACAGAGAAGTGATTCTGGAAGGTTACAAATGTTGGAACAAGTCGGAAACTAAAAAATGGACTCACAGGGACCAAAATGCAAGAAAAGCAGAAAGCTGGCGCAACTGCACCAGTTTGGGCGCAGCTGCGCCCAACTTCTGTAAAAACAAAGGAAAGAAGGCATTTTTGGGACAGTGAGTGGGCGCAGTTGCGCCAATTTGGGCACAGTTGTGCTGAGACGTATTTATCTCAATTTCTGTCTGAGATTTACGCGTCCAGGCCTGTTATAAAAGAAGGGTTTCACACGGAAAGAGGTATTCCAGTTAGGCTACGAAAGAGGCAAGAGAGATACTCAATATTGAGCTTAGAAAACACCAAGAGTTCATGATTTTAGCGGATCAGAGCAAGGAGACGGCGGATTTGATTGCCGGAGACGGAGTTCTTCATCTCTTTTCTTCTCTTTCTCTGTATTTTCTGATTTTTATGGATTCTTTGAATATGTGGAACATGACCATGTTGGGCTAAAATTTCCAATCTTAGGATTGTAGTGCCTTAACATGTAGATTTAGGAATTTTGTCTACCTTATTGTTTTGATTCGATCTTAATGAAGTTTATTCAGGTTGTTTGATAAATTCTATGTGCTTGGCCATCACTTAGGGTTACTTGGAGGGTTTGGGTATCCTTGGGAGAGGAACCCTAACTTAGTCCTAAGCTTGAATATTGCAAGTTCTAGGTTGAATACAAGATTATTCCCTGGTTTCGTTTGAAGGATAGAGATATACCTGAAAACCTAGCAAAGTTGAATTAGTTAGGCTTAAAGTTGTTATTGAAATTGTTTGCCCATAGATGTATGAGGTAGTCAACTAAATAATTAGGGATTATATAGGATCGGAAGACCATATAACGACTATAGAAACTAAAGACTAACTTCGTGACTTCGAATCGATATAGTTAAAGGTAGCAATTGGATTAAATCAAAGTGTTAGTGGTAGCTACAATCCTAGGAACTCTCTGTTAACTGATTACTTGAACTTTATTCACGTTTACTTTTCATACTCTGATTTCTATTTTACATTCGTACAAAACATATTGAAATTCTATTTGTTTGACTTAAGCGAGTGCTACGTTATTGGTGCTCAATTTACGCATTCAGTTGTGGTTCCTTGGATGATATCTGGTTTACAACCACTTTATTACTTGTTGACGGTGTACACTTGCACCGGTGAATCTTGACATGGAAGCAGCAGGTGAAAAGCGAGCACTACAACTTGCAGAAATGGAGGAGTTTAGACTCCAATCATATGAAAGTGCACGCTTGTATAAAGAGCAGACCAAAAAGTGGCAGGATGCAAAGATCCAAGAACGAACTTTTGAACCGGGGCAGAGAGTATTGCTATACAACTCACGACTCAAACTTTTTCCCGGAAAGCTAAAATCAAGGTGGTCCGGACCATTCCTAATCACGAAGGTCACCCCGCATGGAGCGGTTGAGCTAAAAATAATAAAACTGATAACACCTTCCTAGTTAATGGTCAAAGGATCAAGCTATATTGAGGAGGCGAGGTAGATAGAGAAATGACCGTGGTCAATCTAGAAGACCCGTGATGCAGTACAGTATAGCACAGCCCGGCTAAAGACGTTAAACTTAGCGCTACTTGGGAGGCAACCCAATGAGTTTGAAATTTCTTTTCCTTTTATCTATTCTGAAGAACTCTAAATTTTACGTTTTAAGTAAGTTAGAGTCATTTACTTTGAATTTACATCTTTGACTAAAGGAATGGTATGCTTGCAGGAAAAATATTCAAGAACAAGGCAAATGTATTGAATTGTTCATGAAAAAAAAGGAAGGTAGAATCGTAAGAGCCCGAGGATGGGCGCAACTGCGCCCATTATGGCGCAATTGCGCCTAATTTTCTTAACTCTCGGACAAGAGCCCGAGATTGGGCGCAACTGTGCCCATTATGGCGCAATTGCGCCCAAATCTTCTAACTCTCGGGAAAGAGCCCGAGAGTGAGCGCAACTACGCCCATTATGGCGCAATTGCGCCCAAATCTACTAACTCTCGGGCAAGAGCCCGAGAGTGGGCGCAACTGCGCCCACTTCTTGAGCAGTTGCGCCAAACACCCCCTATTTAAGCCTACCCGTACCCTCCCCCACCCTTACCTTCTTCCCAAGTTAAGAAGTTTAGTCTCTCTCTCACCTAAACCCCATCACCGTTCTCAACTCTCTCTCTCTCTCTCACCGCCATCGTACTCCACCTTCCCACCAAACTATTCACCCCACCTCTCTACCCAACTTCCAAACACCACCAACCCCTACACCCAAACTCCAAATCTCACTCCCTTCCCGTAAAACCCTCACCTCCACTCTCTCTATCACCGTCTCTCTCTCATCGTTCCACTCTCCCTCTCTTCAACCTCCAAGCACCACCAAACCCAACCCCACCACAAACCCCCTTCGCCACTCACACTCCCACAATTAAAAAAAAACCTAACCTTCCAACCGTACCATACTCTTTTTCAGGCCCAAAATCCCAACCACCACTATCCTCTTAGTTTGATAGGTCTTTGAGGTGATAGATCAATTTTGTGGCTTTTATCTCTTTGCATCTTCTTCTTTGCATTCTTCACTTAGCAAGGTATGGACTTCTTACTTTTCCTCACTTTGCCTTCTGTTAATATATTTTAATCTTTACTAAGACATGCCACTAAGTCTATTTGCTATGCTCGATCTCGATAAACTTGTTAGTGTATATTGGAACTTATTGTTGCTAAATATGTTAGATTATTCTCCTTAAATTTTATAGACCTGGACTGTGTGATACTTGCATTACTTGAACAAAAAAATGAAAGAGACTGATCAATGCTAGGTCATAGGTATGCATATTGCTACTATAGTGAATCTTAACTAGTTTGAGAATTTAGTTTAGGAGTACTGAAGCTCTTTATTTAACTACCTTGCTGAGATTACTATGCTATGCCACCTGATCAGATTGCTCTTAAGCTGGTTATTTTACATCCATTTATCACTTAAATGCGAGTGATAGGTTTAATAATTAAGTTTGAGGGTGGTACCTTTCTTAACTTATGTGCTTAGCCCTGCTCCTGAATCACTATCTTGGCATCTTCTTTTGCAGATAATGGTGCGTACAAAGAACACTTCGTCGAATGAGGCTGGTTCTTCCAAGCGTAAGGCTAGACATGATGGCACGCGCTTCGCCACTGCCCAAGCTGAGAAGCGTTATGCCAAGCTATTTTTTCATGCAACTAATGTAATTCACGAGAGAGGGCTATATCTGGATCCTGAAGGCCACCCAAATCCGGACCAGTTCATGTCTAATTTAGTGGAAACTCTGGGCTGGGTGAACTTCATCAAGGCCCCGACCATGCCGGGACGACTGTCCGTCGTACAGGAATTCTTTGCCAACTTCTTATCCCAAGATGATGGCAAGGTCTTTGTGCGAGGGAAGCAAGTCCCCATCTCATGTGAAGTCATCTGATCGTTCTATAGGTTGCCACCGGTCGAGTGTGCATATACTGCCTTGTTAGTATTGCCAGAAGAAGACATCCCTTTTGATGATATCGGGAACACCCTGAGGCTAAATCAGGAGCTTGGCTGTAACCGATGGGAGAATGATTGTCAAGGGAAACCAAAAAATCTCTCCCTCGGCAAGATAAGTGTGTGTGCCCGGGCCTGGTTGTACTTCATATCTTCCAATCTGCTGCCCGTATCACACGTTTCACAAATCACCTGAGACAGAGCCTTCCTTATTTATTGCATCATGAAGGGACGACGGATTGATGTCGCTCAGATAATTATCAATCAGATGGCGGCGGTGGCTCGCAGGAAAATACTAGAGGACAACAAACCACCCAATACCCCGTCCTTGCCATTGATAGGGCTCATCACTGCCCTATGCAGGCGTGCCAGGGTGGAATTTCCAGCCACAGAGGTCCCGGTGAAGACTCAAGCTCCCATCAACCCGGCAACTATGAGGCTATCAATGCGCAAGATGAACCACCGACAGGAGTGAGGTCATCTGCTCACTATCAAGACCCCTTCATGCGAGATCTATATGCCAGACAGGAAGAGTTCTACAAATCTCTGATGGACAACATTGCTCGCAATCATGAGTTTGTCGTGGGAGAGCTCAACAATTTGAGGCGACATTGCACACACCATCGGGAATGCATCGGGGTTCTTCAGCACAACATTGATGCTTGCCCCGAGCGCCGCCCATTGCCACCACTACCTAGCGGCCTCCATTGACCAGCCGACTTACTCATTCTTCAGTCATTTTATTTTAGTTTACTTTTATTTTATTTTATTTTATTATTATTATTTATTGGTCTTTTGTCTCTTTAACTTCTTCTATTTGCTACTTACTCTTTTTCTTGCTTTTCTAGTCCACTGACCCCGTCTGTATCATCTCATCTTTTGTCACTCTATGGATAACTGTACTGCACTATAATGCCTAACCACTAACTCTTGTGATTCTGCGTAACTGCAATTTTATAGAGGTTTTCAGCCTGGATTTGTGTTATCAGGTGTGTCTCCATAGATGATCTCAGAAATCTACATTCCCTGCCCCTTGTGTTAATCACAAAATTTTTGAACATTGGGGACAATGTTCCTCTTTAAGTTTGAGGGTGGGGGATGCAAAAAAAAAAATTTGGTTGCTTTTCTATACTCCAAATTTTTGCTTTTGCAAAGCTCGAGGTAATATCTTTTCTGAATCTAAACTGATGACTTGTGATATGTTTATTGTGGTTTTGATGTTTGGTTAAAATCCAATGATGAACAGTAGCACATTATCTAAGCAGGGTTAATTTGAAAAATTTTATGTATGCCTGGTAAGAATTAGGTCATTGAGCAAGGCTAATTTTTTTATTAATCCTGGAAATTATTGAGCACTTGATAGGCTAGTGTAATATGAATGCTTGGATCAGAAGAATGACTAGCATGACCCAGATTATACAATTGTTTCAATACTAGAACTCTAGAACTCCCCCTATATCCTAGGGTATGGGTTCAGAGATGGAGATGATAAATTCTTATTAGCACTGTCAAAACGAGCTTGCACGGTTTGCCCGTTAAATGGGAGGACTTGGACCAAAAAAATAGTCCGTTAAAACGGGCTAAAAGGGTTAGTTCGGGACTAAAAAAGTTTTCTCCCTCATAATCAATAATTAAGTCCCTCATAAAATATTGTAAGTTAGGGACTAAAAAGGTGATTCACGATGGAGAGGGACTAAAAGGTAAATGTGTTTTAAATAATTATATAATGACAAATAATTAAATTTTATAAAATTTTACAATAGAATCGAAAATTCCTTTCTTCTTTTTCTTCTTTTGTTTGCGTTAATTTGCAGAGTTGAAGTGTTTAGGAAGCCAATTTATAGGAAGGAATAGAGAGAGAAAACATAGCAGTTTAGTGTTTAGATGACTCTGATGCGATGCACCATAATATTATTATATAAATTTAAATAAATGTATATTGTTAAATTAAATTTATTACTAAAAGGTATAAAATTTACAATTTAAATAGCCCAATAATAAATTAATATTTAAAAAGATTAATGACATTTATATAAATCTTACTAATGTAGAGAATGGACTTACGGAAAATATAGGATGGACCAATTATATAAATTAATTGCCCTAATCAAGAAATTGATTTGCGGAATGTTTGACAAATGTTTTTGTTTTGTGTTTTTTACAATGATTTTCAAAACAATTTTTAAAAACAAGTTTTGAAGAACAAAAATAAAAGAAACTTGTTTGATTAATTTGTTTTGGAAACAGTTTCAAAAACAAAAATGAAAAATTTTGTTTGATGAAACTATTTTAAAAAAGAAGCTTTGAAAATATATTTTTTCAAGAATACACCTTACAGTTGAACATATCATAGCTATTATTAATATGTATTTAATTTTCTTTTATTTCAAATCAAAATGTCTACACCTTCCCTATTTAAGCCTATTCGTAGCCTCTCCCACCCTTACCTTCTTCCCAAATTAAAAACCCTAGTCTCTCTCTCACCTAAATCTCATCACCGTTCTCAACTCTCTCTCACCGCCATCGTACTCCACCTTCCCACCAAACTATCACCCCACCTCTCTACCCAACCTCCAAACACCACCAACCCCTACACCCAAACTCCAAATCTCACTCCCCCTCCCGTAAAGCCCTCACCTCCACTCTCTCTATCACCGTCTCTCTCTCATCGTTTCACTCTCCCTCTCTTCAACCTCCAAACACCACCAAACCCAACCCCCACCACAAACCCCCTTCGCCACTCACACTCCCTCATAAAAAAAAACCTAACCTTCCAACCGTACCATACTCTTCTCCAGGCCCAAAATCCCAACCACCACTATTATAGTTCTTCTCCTCCGTCTCTGCATCGCATCGACATCCCTGTCGTCGCACCTTTGCACTTTCGCACCATAGCTTCGTCGCATCTCCGTGCTCCGTCATCTTCAGCTTGGTATCATTACAAAGAGGAGGCAAATCTCGATCGCTGAGTAAGCTGCCCCTAATCACCATTGAGTAAGCCACTCTTCACCTTTTTCTTTATTTCCTCCTCATTTGACTTTTTCCTTATTTTGATCCAAATATATGTGTTTATGTTCAGCTTTGTTACTTGTTTTTGAGTTGTTTGTTTTTGGTAGTCATTGTGTTGATTGGTTTTGATCCAACCCTTTAAGACTTTTTTTTTCTTGTGCTTATAATTATCCCCTTTTATTCCCTCTAGTTTTCATTTCCTTTTTTTAGTCCCTCAATTCCACTAGTTTAAATCCTTTAGCGGAAAGTAATTTCTAGTAGGTAATTAATCATACCCATTATAGATTTAGGCTATTTGAATAGAAAAATGGTAATTAATGAGTCATAGCATCACATTTAGAGATGTGATGGTATGAAGGTGTGGGTTTGATATGGATGCCTATAGCTTTAGGTGTTATTGTCATGATGGAGATCGTCTTGTGAGATGTCATAGTTCGGGTTTGTTTTTCTCTATATCTATAAACTTTTTCTTGTTTCTATGTTCTATGCAAAAGTTTTGGTTTTGGTTTTGTAGGAAGGGATTAAAACAGAGCAATAATACATTGAATTTGATTTACTTAAAGCTAGGATGGATTAGAATTATTTTGATACATTTCTAGTAGGTGTAATTAATCATACCCATTATAGATTTAGGCTATTTGAATAGAAAAAGGGTAATTAATTAGTCATGCCATCACATTAGAGATGTGATTTTGGTTGAACTTTTCTTATTTTTAGTACATAGGATTTACTTGATGCAATTATAGTTAGTATTTGTAATACCCGAGAAATTTTTACGAAGTTTAAAATAAAATAAAAGGGAAAGAAAAGAAGTAGAAAATAATTTTTGGGATGTAATTCAGGACTTAAGAAATTGGAAACCTGAATTAAATAGGGAAAAGAAATTAAATTAAAAATATATCTTTATTATTTTTAAGTGATTATTATTTATTTTATTATCTATTTTAGAAAAAAAAAAGGAAAAAAATATATAGTAGTTGTGTCTTAATTTGATTATTAATTAATTTATTTTTAATTATATTTATTTATTTATTATTTAATTATTTTTATTATATATATATATATATATATATATATATATATATATATGTGTATATTTATTACTTTTAATTAATTTTTGGGGGGTGTCGTGGGTTGTTTTAAAAGAAGAAAAGAAAGGATTAAGAAAAGAACAAGAGGGAGAGAGAGAGAAACGTGAGAGCACGAAAGGAAAGAAAGAAAAGAGAGGAAGAGAGAGAGAGGGTGGAGACGCGTGAGGGAAGAAGAAGGGGGAAGAAGGAGGAGGAATCTCACCGGAATCTCGCCGGAGGAGAGCTAGTCGACGCCGGAGAAATCACTGGAGCTCGGGTACGACGTCTCCTACACCTCCCACCAATCGAATCAAAGGTTGGTAACCCCAATTTCATTCAAAACCCTCAATTTCTCAATTTTTAGGGATTTCTTCGATCCACCTTCGATTGGGTTGTTTCGAGGGTAGATTGAGACCTAGGAAGTGTTCTTGAACACTTAGTTGGGTAAGAATCGAGGCTATACCCTCGGGTTTAGCCGAATTCGAATTTTGAAGGATTTGGGGTTGAAATTATAATTGTTCCAAATTTGGAAAAATTGTTGAAAATTAGGATTGAGCTTGGATTTGAGTAAATAGGCTTGGATTGGTATTATTGAAATTTTATTGTTGAAATATTAGCTGAACAAGACCCGTAAAGAGCTGGCCCGAGGTTACTAAGGTTGAACCTTGACGTTAACGTGCTGGGTCCCTGCTCGATTTGCCCAAATACACTTTAAGGGTGATGTTGAGGGCTCCAAACCTCTTCTTTTCAATCTTAAACACCCTAGAAAAATTCTAAATATGCTATCAAGCATCAAGAATTATTTTAGTACTTTCTTGTTTCTCAAGGATGGAAATGTCACGACCCCCTATCGGGCGTCCGTGAACGGCACGGGAGGTAGGATTTCTCCTGTCCCGTAAGCCTCTAATCCCTGATTGACATTTTTATATATGCATAACTACCCATTTCTAATACAAACAATATATAGTTTATATGGCCATCCCTATCTGGTGACCTAAGTAGCACGCAACCCATGGCTCGCTCAACGCCGCTTCAGTCTATACATATACACAAAATCAATCACACGTACATATAATATATATATTGATCACGCGCTTCAGGACGGGTGATCTATCCTATTCACATGCAGAATTCCCTGTGTATAGTCAAGTATATATATTCAATCACATACCTGCATATAATTTACATATTGATCACACGCCTCAATGCGTGTGATCTATCCTATTCGCATGCGGAAGCCGTATTTTCACACAACCAAGTATTCAGTCACACATATATATAAATTTACATATTGACCACACGCTCAGTGCGTGTGATCTATCCTATTCACATGCGGAAGTCACATTCATATATATATATATACACATGATATTCATCATATCATAACCTATATCCCCAACAACAAGACCAATCTTTAACCTGTATGAAGCCGACAATTCTAGAGTGTGACATATACATATATATATATATAGCAACTGTACAAAACAATGCTATACCAAAAGAATCATATACATATATATATCCTGACAAAATACATATATCAATACTACCCATGCGAACAATGCGTGCGGTCCCTAAGTCTGTCCGCCTCCCTGAGATGAAGTGGAAGCGCTCCCGATGCCTATACCACCTGTGTTTGTAACATTCAACATTGGGGTGAGTCAAACGGACTCAGTGAGAGGCTTTCCCATCCCTGGTGTAGTAGCGGGTACCACTACAACTGGGGAAAAGGAGGCAATCACAAACACATACGCATATAACGGGTTTATATTTCCATATATTAAGTGGTCAGGCAATTAGCATATATCATACTCACAATAAAGAATTTAAAGCATGGTTTTACATACATTTAAATTCACACATACATCATATCATAGTTTAACATACAACTTCATGTGGATATCCATGTTCAAATAACCGTAATCATAAACTGGCCCGAAGGCATATCTCCTTTAGGAGAGAATCTGGCCCGGAGGCAATATCTCAAGTGAGCGATATAGGAACCTAGTTGATCATTCTAGGAACCCCTGGCCCCAAGACTTTACTTGGAACATTAATCTGACCCCAAGACTTCACTTGGAGCATAGCCGACGACTCATTTGACCTCGGTTTACCCAAGGCAATAGCCACAATTTGTTGTACTCATATACTCTGTATTTCTGTGGGTTTGACTCAAGACAAACAGACTCAATCTACCCGGACTATCCGTGATAGACTCGGTTCCCACGTTGTACCATAAATGACCCCTATGGACCACTACTTACTCATTTCTCCTCTTCTTAGGCAACTCTAAATTTCCAAGTGGTTTTCTAATTCGGAATCTCTCGGTTTGAAACAAAGTCACCTATGTTCATTTTCTTTAAGAATTTACATACACAACCACCCTTTTCAGATAATCTTCAATGAGGTTGGCTTCTAGTACCATAAGACCCTCACGAGTAAAATTGACTCGATCCTACCCCCGATATCATATAGGTCCCGAGGACCTTCTTTCCATATAAGGCTCCTTGAGCCACCATTGTTTCACAGTTCACATATACACATATAGCACGTTATCACATATATTATAATTTAGGAACAATAGCATGTTATCTATTATATAATTCCTAGAAGTAGACAAGAAGGCAAACCATATATCCATATCCGCAGTCAACCCTATAGGACAAGGATGGGAAAACCCCTCACCTGGTTGGCCCCTCTGATAAGCTCTCGGTGTGCCCGAAGGTCCACTCACTGTATGGTGCCCTATACACATATACTTGAGAGATTTAGAAACTTGAAATTCAACCACTATCGTGTACATGCAACGCTAATGCTCATGTTCTCTCTAATTAATTCCATAGACTAGTTGTTGGCTTGGAATGCCCTCAACTAGTTTTCAGAACACCTAGCATGCTTCTATTCGTGTCCGACCCTTGCTTAACCACACTATTCGGAAGCCTTGAGTTGGGAATGCAAGGTTACCCAATTCCACCTCTATGAGTCCATATGAAATTCCCATTACCCAAGTCTTGAATTTATGGCTCAAGAGAGCCATAAATTCTACTTGTCCAAAATTTCCATTTATTGAAATAACTTTCAACACTTTGCCTACTCATGAATACACATATCCGGATACGCGTACAATTGGAAAATTGTCTCTTTTTCCTCGAACTGGGTTCCGGGTGAGACGGGGATTACTCGGGTTTTAATCCCTCGTACATTCCAATAATTTTTTTTAACAATTATATAATTACCACTCCACCTATTAATGCACCCCAAATCAGTCCACAACACCCTTAAACATTACCAATCATATTTTTCTACAAGTTTTCCAACCCGGATAAATTTCCATCAATTTAGTTCCAGTTCCTAAGCTTCCAACTCACTTCATAACATTCAAATACTTCAATTTAGGTCCCAGAATACTCAGATTGAATCAAATGGGGGTTTTCCAAAAATCCCTAAAATTGATAAAATTGGGGTTTGAGAGTTTCAGGACTTCTCACCTCGATTCAACCGGTTAGAAGGACGATACGGAGTAGAGGAGACTCCCAGCCACCTTCCTCGATGAAGAGACGGCGTTTTTCGGCGAATTTCCGGCGAGAACTCTCTCCCTCTTGGTTTCTCTCTCTAGCCCGTCACTCTCTCTCCTCCAGCACAACGACGGCGTGCTCCAGCGTCCTACTCGAACGTCCGGCTCCTCCCTCTCGCTGCTCTGCCCGTCGTTCGTTCTGCCTTCCCTCCGTGCATTTTCCGTCCGCGATGCCTCTGCTCTCTCTCTCGTGTTTCTCTCGTCTGTCTTTCCCTTCACGCTATCTTTCCCTTTCTTTACTTTATTCTTTTCTTTTATTCTTCTTTTCTTTTACATATATATAACAATTAAAAAAAAGGAATATAGAAATATTAGGATTTAAAATTTTTTTATATTTACAACATAACAAGTGATAGGCTAGTGCATATTTTTATCTCATTTTCCACTTTGAAATTAATTAATTAAATTTAGTTAATGATGCTAGTCAAAATATTCTCGGGTATTACAGGAAACTTGCGGAACAATAAAGTCAAAATTTTAAAATGGCAATTTAATTCCTTCGTAATTATTAGGAAACCTTAAGTAGGATAATTTAGAAGCATATCGAGGTTTAGTAACTAAAATCCAAGGCTCCAAAATCAATTCAAGGTGAGCGATAATTATACGAAACCAAGTGTGTAGCACTTGAGACTTTCATTGAAGAAAGGGAAGACGGATAAGACCAAGAACTCGGTTCTTGGCGATGTTTAGGTGCATTTTTAGGCACGAGCATACCATAAACATATGAGTTGCATATAGTTAAGATTGTTAACCACGTAAATGCGTTTGTTAGGAAACCACGACTCGTCCGGAGCGGGAGTTACTCCAGGACAAGCACAAGGGAGCCGTCCAGGTGAGGGGTTTCCCATCCTTGCCCTACAGGGTTGATTGAGGCTGTGAATATGTGGTTTGCCTACTTGCCTATTTGTAAGAATGATTTAGTGGTTAACATGCTATTGTTGTTCCTAAACTGTTATACATGAAAGTATTTGTATCTGTGTGTTTGCCTACAGGTAAAGAGGTACTGGAGGGTATCCATGTAATGACATGAGGTACGCCGAACAATACAAGCAAGGGGGTAAGTTGTTGATTGAGTCCAAAGTTTGGTTTACCCTATTGATTAGAAACTCATTAAAGAAATCGTATAGAAGTTGTTAGTAAACGTCGACGTTTTATGGTAATTGAACTTAGGAAAGACCTTAGAGCTAGGTTACGATCTAATCAAGGGTTTGGGTATTACATAAGGATTTAAAACAATCTCATAAATTGATTAGTGACTTATAGGGAGGTTCACACTACCTAGGTAGAGTCAGTCAAGGATAGTAATGGGTAGATAGAGTCAGAATCCCAGCTGAAGGCTCGGGAAGAGAAACAAGTCAGAAAGATTGCCCGTTGAGGCCATTGTCCTAGCCTGGCACTAGGGTCAGTTAAAGAGTAAAGTATTTGCCCGTTGAGGCCATTGCCCTAGCCTGGTACTACGGTCAGTAAAAGACTAAAAGATTTGCCCGTTGAGGCCATTGCCCTAGCCTGGCACTAGGGCCAGTTAAAGATTTAAAAGAAATTACCCGTTGAGGCCATTGCCCTAGCCTGGTACTAGGGTCAGTTAAGTGATTTACAGTTTTCATATTATATGTTAAAATGTGATTGCTTGTTTATGAGAAGCATGATAGAAAAGCATGATCCGTAGGTTTATCTGTGATTTTAATGTTATATTAATATTGCCTAATCGTAATATAACATTTGATAAACTGGACTTTCATGCGCATGTGATTGTGGGTGTTTCCCTTTCCCTAGCTGTGGTGGTACCCACCGCTACGCCGAGGATGGGAAGCTTCTCACTGAGTATGCTTGACTCACTCCCTCTGCTTCAATGTTTCAGATACAGGGATCAGGCAGGCATCGACGACCGGTCAGTGATACGGACACCAGACCATCCTTACGCTCTTGTTCGCGTGGGTGGATTCCTTTGGTTATTTTGATTTCTCTTGTTGTACATATTTTAAAGTTGTAAGAGTTGTGTATATATATATTTACAGCTTTTGATATGTACCTACGCTAGAATTATCGGCTTCACATGTACTTAAAGACAGGGTCCAGTTGGGGATAAACTAGGATATATGTTTGAGTATATGAACTTCTGCATGTGAATAGGATAGATCGTACGCATTGAGGCGTACGATCAATATGATATGGATATATATATTATGTGTGCTTGCTGCATGTGAATAGGATAGATCGTACGTATTGAGACGTACGGTCAATATGATATTAATATTTACTTTATGAGTGCTGATATATATATCTATACACTGGCTGAGCTGAAGCGGTATTGAGCAAACCGCGGATTGCAGGTTAATTAGGCCACCGGTGAGGTGTGGCCACTAGTATGATATAAATATATTGATTGTATAGCAGGGTAGTTATAGTCATGTTTACAGGATAAGGCTTACGGGTTTAGAGGTAAAAATCTATTTCCGTGCCGGTCACGTACTCCCGATTTGGGGTCGTGACAGTATTAATCATACACATTATAGATTTAGGCTATTTGAATAGAAAAAGGGTAATTTGCTTCATCTAATGGTTAGAGATCACATTAAGATTTTCAATCAGGAAAGGAAGGTTATTAATCATTGTTAAACTAGAAGGTTGACTTATAAATGTTAAAATAGACCCCCAAGAAAAAAGGGAATTCAGGTGGATTTTTTTTTGGGTTATCTTGGTCTGTAATGTTTTATTTATCTTGTCCTATTAGATTTTTGAGGTAAAACTTTTTGTTGTGCCATAGGTCTATGTAAAAAATTTTGAAAGTTAGGAACCTGACCTGTGTAATTTTGTGGCCTCGGTGCATAGCTGAAATTCGGAGCGCCCATTATGGTGCAATTGCACCCAATTTTCTTAACTCTCGGGCAAGAGCCCGAGAGTGGGCGCAACTGCGCCCATTATGGTGCAATTGCGCCCAAATCTTCTAACTCTCGGGCTCTTGCCCGAGAGTGGGTGCAACTGCGCCCATTACGGCGCAATTGCGCCCAAATCTACTAACTCTCGGGCAAGAGCCAGAGAGTGGGCACAACTGCGCCCACTTCTTGTGCAGTTGCGCCAAACACCCCCTATTTAAGCCTACCCGTACCCTCCCTCACCCTTACCTTCGTCCCAAATTAAAAACCCTAGTCTCTCTCTCACCTAAACCCCATCACCGTTCTCAACGCTCTCTCACCGCCATCGTACTCCACCTTCCCACCGTACTCGGCACTGTTGGCCGTCCGTCATACACATTTTCGGCATGGCCGAGTTGAAGGTGTTCAGGTGATCCCGCGAATCGGTTTCTCCACCATAAGGTTCGATATGGAAGGGCATTTTGAAACCATGGGCACGTGCTCATTCATGACCTGTTGGGTGAAGGGGTATCTCCCCTTTCCCTGAAAGTCGATCGCGGGCCACTAGTAGGCGTTTGCACCACCGGTCGCGTACGGGTTGTAGGCCGCGGCCCATGGCATATAGAGGTAGGACCCTGGAGGGTAGTTTGGGACTGGTGCTCGTGAATAGTTCATGACGGGCTGTGCTGCCTGTCCGGCGACCATGGTTGGTCCAGGTGGGATCACCGTTGGTGGTGGTGCCGCCGTCAGTGACAATCGTGCGAACTCCATTGGTAAGGTTCCAAAATGAATTGCGGGCAAGCCGGTAGGGTCACCGGAGGTCCCTGTTGTCGCACCGGGTGGCACTAAGGGTAACTGTGTGCTCACATTTGCTGGGGCAAGGTTCCTGTCCTCTTCCCATCGCTGTTGGCGTAGAGCTGCTACTTCTGCTTCGAGGCGGGCGATCTCAGTGTCCCGTGAGTTCCTTGCTGGCTCTGTCATCTCTTGACCACCAGTTGTGGGGCAAAGGACATGCGGCATGCCATACGGGTGTTGAGGGCAAGTTTCCTCTCTAGATGTCAGATTCTGGACCATGGTTTCCGTGATGGCTACCTGCGTTATTGAGGAGTTCTGAGGTTGAGTCGCGTTTGATCCGCCTGCCTCGGTTGTACCGATTCGACCGTTCCCAGTTGATTCCTCGTGCTGCGTCTCAGGGCACTAGCGTCAGTCGTGGTTGTGGGGACGTTTGAGTCGGTCATGATGTATTATGTCTTGTATCTGTATTGGAGATCAAAACAAAAACAAGTACGGGTTTCTGAGCGTTAGGTGTATACTCGTACTCCCCGAAAAAGAAATGTCGTTTAGTGGTAGAGTGCACAAGGCATTGTGGTCTGAATAAGACCGCGGTGGGCGCCACTGTAACTATCATTTTTGGCTCAGACAATTGTAATTTGAAATTAGGACCGAAAGGGGTCTTAACATTGGGGGACTTGTCCTTAGGTGATGCACCTAGGTGCCTACGTACCCTTCGAGAGGGATCAAAGTCCACGTAGTTCATCATGGTGACGTCTATCGGAGCCATTAGGCAAGGTTGTTACCTTTATTGGGCTGTGTGTGGCTAAGACGTGCCTAAGGTACTCCGGGCGGGCAAGCCGCTCTTAGGAGGTTGCCTTAGTGGGAGAGAGCTATGGTCTCTATGGGCTGCTGGAAGCCTTGTTAACAGTGTGCTCCGAGGAGGAGGTGAGCTTGCCGGAGGTTGGCCGGAATGGGGGCCAGTGATGGAGCTCAAGGTGCGGAAAGGACTGGCGAGGGGTATCTGAGGGTGCTCAGGTACCGAGAGAGTGTGGAATATCGGTAGTGATATACGATAATCTCTCAGGTTGTATGTAATTCTGTGGTGATTAGTTTTCCCTTTAGTCCCCCGAGTGAGGATCTATTTATACTTGCGTGTGGGGAGATCGTGCTCGACCCACGACCTCGTGGGACGTGGGTCATCCCACGAGTCTTGTGGAGATCCCACGTCTAGTTGAGAGGAAAGTTCGTGTGGTGACGTGGGCGAAGGCCACGTAACAGATGGATGAGTGGTGACGTGGGCGAGGGCCACGTAACAGATGGATGAGTGGTGACGTGGGCGAGGGCCACGTAACAGATGGATGAGTGGTGCCGCGTGTCTCCAGCGGGTGCTGGGGTCGTGCTTCTAGAACTTAAGTGCCACGTGTCCCTAGGTGGAATATTCTGTAGTTACATAAGTCCCCCAAGTCTACGGGTGTCGGGCACTCGTGGACTTAAGTTCCTTTGCCTGTAAGACACTTAGGAATTTTCGCTGCCTTTACTCGCGAGATAGCTCGTCCGCCTAGAGTCGTGGTTACGGGAGCTGGCCGTCCGACTCACGTAGTTGGCTCTCTCACATTGCTCTGTAGAAAAGGAGGTGTCTTGGAGAGGACACACGTCTCGTTTTGGATGGCTAGCCGCTTGGCTTCCTCAGCAAGTTTTTGAGCCGTCTCTGCAGGAAGTACGTGACTTACCGAGGTGGAGTCATCATTGCTCAGAGGGGCATTTCCCGAAATACCCTTCGAGGGCTAGTAAGGGAAATCCAAAGGTCAGGGGCTGCTTTGGTCATTTTTCAAAAAGCTCCTATCTGGCTATGTTCGTCCGTGGTCAGTGGCTGACGATGGTTTTCTTGCTGAGGGTTATTTATTGAAGGAGCGGGCTTTGTTGCAGGTGCCACGCGTTAGAGCTTGAACGGGTGCCTCTGTCATTTAAGTGTTTTGCCGCCGATTCTCCCTCATTAAATGCGAGTTCGTTTCCGAGGGTAGCCATCATTAGTCTGGGTGAAGAGTTTCGCAAAAAGGCCCTCAAGCGTCTCGGAGCGACTCTTGGGTTCTCGGGGGCTTTTCGGTCTTTGTGTCCCCTTTGCCCTAGTTGTGCATCCCGTCCGTTGCTTCTTTCCACGTGTGTGGTTGAAGTGAGCGGTTGCAGCTGGATTTGGTTGTAGAGGATAATGGGTTTTATCCGTTGCGGGATACGAGGGGTCGAAGTTTTTGAATCGTCTCGCCTTTGGGTGCCCTATAAATGTCCAACATTTGAAAGTTTGTGACTTTACATTTGCATTCACCTTTCTCCGTTGCCTCTGTTTCACCTACTCTTCCTTTTTCTGATTCTTGCTTCTAGTCGAATAGAATCTTCGCAATGGCTGGTGGAGGTGACGATTACAGCTATTACCTCTTTGATTTCACTGATTTGGAAGATCTTCCTTCCTCTTCCCCTCCTCCTCCTCCTCCTCTGAGCCGCACTCGTGATTCTGGTCGGAGCAGGGGGAGGAAGAATGGTCAACAGGGCTTGTCTCCGGGAGAAGCCGCCGATGTCCCTGTTCCTGTGCCTTCGTCTTCCGAGAGAGAGAGCATCAGCAAGAGGTTCTTCCGAAGGAGATGAGGAAGAAAGACGGGAAGGTTGGCGCGAGCGGACCCCGGGAGGGGGAAAGGAGAGGAACTTCTGCGGCGGATCTGTTTTGACAGCTCTAATATGTTGTACTATGTAGTACCGCACTGTTAAGTTTTTTCTTATTTATATAATAGTAATTAAGCAGAAGAAGATCGAGATTACAAGGATTTTATATATACATGTAATTTTGTATACACTACGTATATGTTATTTCATAGCTAAAAAATAATATATTCAAATATATTACATCTTCATAATATATTTCATTTTAATGTTAGTTGACAAGATTAAACAAATCGGTTCTTAATGCCGATTAAAATCATTAAACGAATGTTGGTTGAGGTGCTTCCCTTCCTTTCAAAACTCTGCATACCATCTGTGTTCATCCAAGCAAAATGTCACTTTTAAAAATCGGACCAGACCGTCCGAAAAACTCTAAAAATCGATCAATTTAAGAACCAGTCAACGACTGGAATAACCGGTCAACAACCGGTATTTTATTTTAAAAATTAAAAAAAAATGACATGCACGTAGGTGCATGCGAAGCCTCTATTATATATATGGCTTTGGACCCTTATCGCCAATAGACTCACAAAATAGTCATTTAAATAATTAAAAATAAAATAAAAATATGAGATGTGAAAAGATAATGGGAGAGAGAAAATAAGGTTAGTTTGCGACTAAAAAGATGATTCACGGTGAAGAGGGACTAAAATATAAATGTGATTTAAATAATTATATAATGACAAATAATCAAAATTTGTAAAATTTTACAATGAAAAGTGATAATAAAACAATAGTTGTTATTAATTTCTTCATAATTACTGAATTTAGATTTATTGTTTTACAAAATATTTGAATTATAAATAACATGGTTCATACCAGACATTTCCAAGATCAGTCTTGGTCAACGACTGAAACAGGTTTAAGGACTTAAACCTGTTTAAACCCTTAAACCAGTTAAAGCCTTTAAACTAGTTTAAGTGGTTAAACCTGTTTAGATTTATTTTTTTTTCAATTCGATGCCTCATAAACAATAATTAAGTGCCACATAAAATATTTTGTTAGTTCGGGACTAAAGTCGCCCACCTCCCGCGTGTTGTCCTATTATCCGGCATGTGGCTCCTTAATTTTAAGAAGGTGAAGAAAAAGTAGAAACAACAAAAGATGTAGAAGAGCCTTGAAATAGTAAGAGATCTAAACTTTTCATAATTGCTGAATTTAAAATTTTTATTACTTTTATAAATATTTTTTTACATACTTAATTATAAATAACATACTTCGTATTCACCCCATTTAAATAATTATATAATGACAAATAATCAAAATTTGTAAAATTTTATAATGAAAAGTGATAATAAAAAAATAGTTGTTATTAATTTCTTCATAATTATTGAATTTAGATTTATTTTATTACAAAATATTTGAATTAATAATAACATGCTTCGTACCAAGCATGTCCAAGTTCAGTCCTGGTCAACAATTGAAACAGGTTTAAGGACTTAAACCTGTTTAAACCCTTAAACAACTTCAAGCCTTTAAACTTGTTTAAGTGGTTAAACCTGTTTAGATTTATTGTTTTCAATTCGATGCCACATAAACAATAATGAAGTGCCTCATAAAATATTTTGTTAGTTCGGGACTAAAGGCGCCCACCTACCGTGTGTTGTCCTATTATCCGGCATGTGGCTCCTTAATTTTAAGAAGGTGAAGAAAAAGTAGAAACAAAAGAAGATGTAGAAGAGCCTTGAAATAGTAAGAGATCTAAACTTTTCATAATTACTGATTTTAAAATTTTTATTATTATTTGTTTTTACATACTTAATTATAAATAACATACTTTGTATTCACCCCATTTAATTAATTATATAATGACAAATAATCAAAATTTGTAAAATTTTACAATGATTTTTTACAAAATATTTGAATTATAAATAACATGCTTCGTACCAGGCATGTCCAAGTTCAGTCCTGGTCGACGACTAAAACAAGTTTAAGGACTTAAACCTGTTTAAACCCTTAAACCACTTCAGGCCTTTAAACTAGTTTAAGTGGTTAAACCTGTTTAGATTTATTGTTTTCAATTCGATGCGTCATAAGCAATAATTAAGTGCCTCATAAAATATTTTGTTAGTTCGGGACTAAAGGCGCCCACCTTCTGTGTGTTGTCCTATTATACGGCATGTGGCTCCTTAATTTTAAGAAGGTGAAGAAAAAGTAGAAACAACAGAAGATGTAGAAGAGCCTTGAAATAGTAAGAGATCTAAACTTTTCATAATTACTGAATTTAAAATTTTTATTATTTTTATTATTTTTTTTACATACTTAATTATAAATAACATACTTCGTATTCACCCCATTTAAATAATTATATAATGACAAATAATCAAAATTTGTAAAATTTTACGATGAAAAGTGATAATAAAAAAATAGTTGTTATTAATTTCTTCATAATTATTGAATTTAGATTTATTTTTTTACAAAATATTTGAATTATAAATAACATGCTTCATACCAGGCATGTCCAACTTCAGTCCTGGTCAACAACTGAAACAGGTTTAAGGACTTAAACCTGTTTAAACCCTTAAACAACTTCAAGCCTTTAAACTAGTTTAAGTGGTTAAACCTGTTTAGATTTATTGTTTTCAATTCGATGCCTCATAAACAATAATTAAGTGCCTCATAAAATATTTTGTTAGTTTGGGACTAAAGGCGCCCACCTCCCGTGTGTTGTCCTATTATCCGGCATGTGGCTCCTTAATTTTAAGAAGGTGAAGAAAAAGTAGAAACAAAAGAAGATGTAGAAGAGCCTTGAAATAGTAAGAGATCTAAACTTTTCATAATTATTGAATTTAAAATTTTTATTATTTTTATTATTATTATTTTTACATTCTTAATTATAAATAACATACTTCGTATTCACCCCATTTAAATAATTATATAATTACAAATAATCAAAATTTGTAAAATTTTACAATGAAAAGGGATAATAAAAAAATAGTTGTTATTAATTTCTTCATAATATAAGGACTTAAGGAGCCCCTGGCTCCTCGAAAGTGATAATCCTCGATGTCAAGCGACCCTGGCTCCTCAAAAATGGACACCCTCTCCCCGACGGGCTCGACAACGCCCCGCCATGCGTCGATTTGTCATCTCTACCGAGAACAGAAAAGCCCAACTCCGTGCTCCGTCATCTTCAGCTTCGTATCATTACAAAGAGGAGGCAAATCTCGATTGCTGAGTAAGCCGCCGCTAATCACCATTGAGTAAGACACTCTTCACCTTTTTCTTTATTTCCTCCTTATTTGACTTTTTCCTTATTTTGATCCATATATATGTGTTTAAGTTCAGCTTTGTTACTTATTTGTGAGTTGTTTGTTTTTGGTAGTCATTGTGTTGATTGGTTTTGATCCAACCCTTTAAGACTCTTTTTTCTTATGCTTATAATTATCCCCTTTTGTTCCCTCTAGTTTTCATTTCCTTTTTTTTTGTCCCACAATTCCACTAGTTCAAATCCTTTAGCGGAAAGTTATTTCTAGTAGGTAATTAATCATACCCATTATAGATTTAGGGTATTTGAATAGAAAAAGGGTAATTAATGAGTCATAGCTTATGGTGTGGGTTTGATTTGGAAAGTTACAGAGTGTGAGAAGAGTGGAGGAAGGTGTGGGTTTGATATGGATGCCTATAGCTTTAGGTGTTATTGTCATGATGGAGATCGTCTTGTGAGATGTCATAGTTTTGGTTTTGGTTTTGTATGAAGGGATTAAAACAGAGCAATAGTACATTGAATTTGATTTACTTAAAGCTAGGATGAATTAGAATTATTTTGATGCATTTCTAGTAGGTAATTAATCATACCCATTATAGATTTAGGCTATTTGAATAGAAAAAGGGTAATTAATCATACTCATTATAGATTTAGGCTATTTGAATAGAAAAAGGGTAATTGATTAGTCATGCCATCACATTTGAGATGTGATTTTGGCTGAACTTTTCTTGTTTTTAGTACATAGGATTTACTTGAAGATAGGAAAGGATTTAAACTAGTTTGATGCAATTATAGTTAGTATTAATCATACCCATTATAGATTTAGGCTATTTGAATAGAAAAAGGGTAATTTGCTTCATCTAATGGTTAGAGATCACATTAAAATATTCAATCAGGAAATGAAGGTTAATAATCATTGTTAAACTAGAAGGTTGACTTATAAATGTTAAAGTAGACCCCTAAGAAAAAAGGGAATTCAGGTGGATTTTTTTTTTTTGGTTATCTTGGTCTGTAATGTTTTATTTATCTTGTCCTATTAGATTTTTGAGGTAAAACTTTTGTTCTGCCATAGGTCAATGTAAAAAATTTTGAAAGTTAGGAACCTGACCTGTGTAATCTTGTGGCCTCGGTGCATAGCTGAAATTCGGAGCGCCCATTAAGGCGCAATTGCGCCCAATTTTCTTAACTCTCGAGCAAGAGCCTGAGAGTGGGCACAACTGCGCCCATTATGGCGCAATTGCTCCCAAATCTTCTAACTCTCGGGCAAGAGCTCGAGAGTGGGTTGCGCCCATTATGGCGCAATTGCGCCCAAATCTACTAACACTCGGGCAAGAGCCCGAGTTGCGCCCACTTCTTGCGCAGTTGCACCAAACACCCCCTATTTAAGCATGCCCGTACCCTCCCCCACCCTTACCTTCTTCCCAAATTAAAAACCCTAGTCTCTCTCTCACCTAAACCCCATCACCGTTCTCAACTCTCTCTCACCGCCATCGTACTCCACCTTCCAACCAAACTATTCACCCCACCACTGAGTACTCATCTATTTGAATACAAAAAGGGTAATTTGCTTCATCTAATGGTTAGAGATCACATTAAAATATTCAATCAGGAAAGGAAGATTATTAATGATTGTTAAGCTAGAAGGTTGACTTATAAATGTTAAAATAGACCCCCAAGAAAAAAGGGAATTCAGGTGGATTTTTTTTTGGGTTATCTTGGTCTGTAATGTTTTATTTATCTTGTCCTATTAAGAATTTTGAATGTGGAACTGTTAATAGACAGATTCTTTGTGGTTGTGTGTCACGACCCCCGTTTAGAGGACCGTGACCGGCACAGACACAGGGAATATCCCTGTACCTGTAAGCCTTATCACCTAATTGACAGAATTTCTATTATTAAAAATACATCCACATGCAGTATAATACCATGGCTACACCGAAATGGTGGCCTATCCTAGGCAAGCAAATCCATAGGTAGTGCCGCTTCAAGATATAGATATAGGAAAACACACATAATATATATAACCTGTGTACTGGCTATACATCCAAAGATGCTGCCTATCCTATTCACATGCAACAGATATATGTATATATATACATTTTGAAAACAAATTTTCCCTGTATCGCAGTAAAATAAATCTTGATCTTTAAGGTATGTGAAGCTGACAGTTCTAGATTTAGTAATACACTCTAATTGGGCACGTCTACCATTTACTTTATGATACAATAATAAAGTAAATTAAATTACAATTACACTTTATTCACCCCACATGAACAAGTTGTGGGTCTTGGAAAGTGTTGTTCATTCCTCGCTCCACCGAGACTTCTTCCACCAGTACTTAACTTGTCTCTGTGTAGTAAAATGAGGTGTGAGTCTTAACCACGCGACTCAGTGAGGACTCTCCCATCCCTGGCGCAAGGTGGGTACCGTAGCGCTGGGTTTGGGAGTCATACACAACCACATGCAAAAACAACTAGTTATTGTTAATTAGCATACATTCTTGGTGATCACACAACAACAGAAATTTCACCCAAACACTCACATGCATTTAACAGATATAAGCATACAGCAGTTTGTTCCACATCATCAATCATCAAGTAATCATATAACATACAGTGCCGGCTTTTACTTATCGGTCTTCTCACGTTCAGCATGTTTGAATCAAACAAGACGTTGTGGTGATGTAATCCTGTACGTCACCACTACACTGCACAATCAGCAATTATATGCAAACACAATCACTTTGTATATGCACACAGATACTATAACATACATCTACTTAATCTCCCCACTCTAGGGTATCTACTAGCCACTACGTGGCTTTTCTACTTTGAACCTGTGCACTCGGGTTACTGGCCACCACATGGCAAAGCATATTTAACCCATTCACTTGGGAACTGGTCACCTCCTGACAATTCTGTTAATCAAACAATACTTAGCCCATTCACTTGGGTACTAGTCACCTCGTGACAATTCTATTAATCAAACACAATCAACTTCTATCTATCAAACAATTGATACGTAGCCACCACGTGGCACGTCCTGACCCCTTGCTGGGGGGCAATAGCTTGAGCCCACTCGTCCAATACCCAACCAGGCCACATGGCGGGCACGACACGACGTCTCGAAGCATGGCCACTGACACACCCTGGACCAACTCCACAGGATGATTTCTCTTTTACTAGGTTCGGCTCACGGTTCACCCGTAGGTTCCTCCTGTGTCTCCTTACCTTAGTTTCACATATTAATAGGATTCTTTGTATCTTTCCCGAAGGATCAACAATTCCTCTCCTTGTTAATATGGACAAGTATCCTCAACAGGATATAACTCATATACCCATCTAGATGCACTCTCTAAACCTCAAGCTATCATCATAGCAATATAAATTCTTTCTGACTCTATTGCCAGGATAGGGCAATGACCATAGTCATGGAGATTATAAAACTGAGGTCTCAAGTGTCATATGACGTTGTTCTAGTCGATGTATCACATCGCTAGCATAATCAAATCTGAAACCCACCAATAACTCCCTTTGCATGATTATAATTTAAGTCACCGTCATGACGAATTTTCAAAATAAAAGCTTAGTCCTTCCATACAAGGACTCTTGCCACCGTCGTGGGAAAAGATTTAAGAAAACACTCATCATGCCTCCGGAGTGTATGAGTTGGATTTGTAACACACCAATCATAGCAAAAAATTACTCTCTACTCCTATGTCTTCCTATCTAAGCTACTTTCCACAACCTATTTTCTAGTTCCTTTATTCTTTTAACATTCTATAGCTCTAGCTAACACATACCAGACAAGCAGATAATGCACATACTCATGTAATCCACACAAGCATACAACCCTAGGAGCAGAGATGGAAGAACCCTCACCTTGGCCAACCTTCCATGCAATCCTCTCCTGTAACTTTAGTCTCCTCGGAGTTCCTGTAGCACTCTATTGCGTACCATTGTTCCTATAAGAACAACATTTACTTCATTAAGGTTATTACTTAGCTTAACTTGTTATTTATCTCTCCATTACTCTCACGTGTAGTCCATGGTTGCCACAGAGTCAAGCTCTTGGTCTTATTGGACTTCTCTGTCCCGACTTATGTGTATCCTTCCTCGGACACTTGACTTACTCGCATATAACACTCTACTTGAGTGTTTCACATACTTGGATTTGAGTACTAGACCTCTATCTACTTGTATTTGCATTTAAGGAAGCCTATCTAGCTTGGTTGGAAGGAATCCTAATTTTAGGAAGGTCTAAGCATTTTGATCCAACTTGTGTTCCTACTTGGGTTCTAAGAAATCTAGTTTCTAAACCCCAATATATCTCTGATTTATCCTACTTAAGGTTTCCCAAATATTTATGAGGGAATAAAGTTGACATTTTAGAATTTGGACTTCATTGTTCTGCAAGTTTCCATCCTTAAGAAACAAGAAGGTACCTAAAATAATCCTTGAATATTGGTAGCATACTTAGAATTATTCTAGGGTGTTTAAGATTGAAAAGAAGAGGTTTGGAGCCCTCAACATCACCCTTAAAGTGTATTTGGGCAAACCGAGCAGGGACCCGACACGTTAATGACAAGGTCCGGCCTTAGTAACCTTGGAAATAATTATAATTTCAACCCCAAATCCTTCCAAATTCGAATTTAAGCAAATCCGAGTGTATAATCTTGATTCCTACCCCAACTAAGTGTTCAAGAACACTTCCTAGGTTTCAATCAACCCTCGAAACAACTCAATCGAAGGTCAATCGAAGAAATCCCTAAAAATGTAGAAATTGAGGGTTTCGAATGAAATTGGGGTTACCAACCTTGATTGGATTGGTGGGAGGTGTGGAAGATGTTGGAGTCGAGCTCCGATGGTCGTGGCCGATGTCGGACCACTCTTCTCCGGTCGGTATCCGGCGAACCGCCCTCCTCCCCTTCTTCTTCTCCGTCCACTCCTTCTCTCTCCCTGTTTCTCTTCTTCCTCCATCTCTTGCCCTCTCTCTCGTTCTCCTTTCTCTTTCTCTTTTTTTTTTCTTTTATGTTGTGTTTTAATTATTAAAAGGGGAAGGGGTCACGGGTATAGGCAAATAAGGGGGGGGGGGGTGGTGTATTAAAATAATTAATAAAATAGTAATATAATCATGATTAATTAATTAATAATAAAAAGTATATTAATTTAGTTCTCACTCCTATTTATTTTAGGTTTCTAATTTCTTAGGTCCTGAATTGATTCCAAAAAAAAATATTTTACTTCTTTCTTTCATCTCTATTTTATTTTAAACTTCGAAGAATTCCCTGGTTCCTTTCCGGTTTCCCTTAACTTTCATAATTTTCCTATATTCTTTTTTTGAGGTTTTAATTCCTAGCCCCGGAATAAATCATTCTTAAATCCTCGAAATTTTTAAATAAATCATTCTTCAATCCTCGAAATTTTCCGGGGTATTACATTGTGTATTTACTTGATCCCTCAGGTTTTTCCTATCTAACCTTACTCACCATTGCTTGCATCTATTTTTTGTTTTATCTAGTTCAATTGTGCAGACGGAGAAATGGAAATTGGGTGAGAGAAACTGTGAGAGCTGAAGCAAAATTGGAGGAAATCATTGTTTGAGTGTGTAAGACCAAAAGAGAGCAAGAGTTGAGCTTGAGCACTAGGAACCAAAGGGAAGGGAGAAACCGAAGCTTTTGGCAAAACCAAGTAGAACCGTGTTAGTTTAAGGTTTTATGATAAGGTTTAATTAATTACACTTTATTTGAAAACATTGTCACGACCCCCTACCGGGCGCCCGTGACCGGCACGGGAGGTAGGATTTCTCCTATCCCGTAAGCCTCTAATTCCTGATTGACATTCTTATATATGCGTAACTACCCATTTCTAATACAAACAATGTAGTATTTATATGGCCATCCCTATCCGATGACCTAAGTAGCACACAATCCACGGCTCGCTCAACGCCGCTTCAGTCTATACATATACACATAATCAATCACACGTACATATAATATACATATTGATCACGCGCTTAAAGGCGGGTGATCTATCCTATTCACATGCAGAATCCTTGTGTACAGTCAAGCATATATATTCAATCACACACCTGCATAAAATATACATATTGATCACACGCCTCAATGCGTGTGACCTATCCTATTCACATGCGGAAGCCGTATTTTCACACAATCAAGTATTCAGTCACACATATATATAAGTTTACATATTGACCACACGCTCAGTGTGAGTGGTCTATCATATTCACATGCGGAAGTGACATCCATATATATATATACACATGATATTCATCATATCATAACCTATAAACCCAACAACCAGACCAATCTTTAATCTGTATGAAGCCGACAATTCTAGAGTGTGACATATACATATATGCATATAGCAGCTCTACAAAACAATGTTATACCAAAAGAATCATATACGTATACATCCTGTCAAAAATACATATAACAGTACTACCCACGCGGACAATGCGTGCGGTCTCTAAGTCTGTCCGCCTCCCTGAGATGAAGTGGAAGCGCTCCCGATACCTAGACCACCTGTGTCTGTAACATTTAACATTGGGGTGAGTCAAATAGACTCAGTGAGAGGCTTTCCCATCCCTGGTGTAGTAGCGGGTACCACTACAACTGGGGAAGAGGAGCCAATCACAAACACATACGCATATAACGGGTTTAGATTTTCATATATTAGGTGGTTAGGCAATGAACATATATTATATTCATAATAAAGAATTTAAAACATGGATTTACATACATTTAAATTCACACATACATCATATCATGATTTAACATACAATTCCATGTGGTCCTCTGTATTCAAGTAATCATAATCATAAACTGGCTCGAAGGCAATATCTCCGTTAGGAGAGAATCTGGCCCGAAGGCAATATCTCACTTGAGCAGTATGGGAACCTAGTTGATCATTCTAGGAACCCCTGGTCCCAAGACTATACTTGGAACAATAGTCTGACCCTAAGACTTCACTTGGAGCAATAGTCGACGACTCACCTGACGTCGGTTTACCCAAGGTAATAGCCACAATGTGGTGAACTCATATACTCTGTATTTCTGTGGTTTGACTCAAGACAAGAGACTCAATCTACCCGGACAACCCGTGATAGACTCGGTTCCCGCGTTGTACAATAAATGACCCCTATGGACCTCTACTTATTCATCTTACTTTTGATTAGGCAACCTAGACTTCCAAGTGGTTTCTAATTCGGACTCTTGATTCAAAAAAAGTCACCTATGTTTATTTCCTTTAAGGATTTACATACAAACCACACTTTTCAGGTAATGATCGATGAGGTTTGTTTCTAGTATCACAAGACCCTCACAAATAAACTTGACTCGATCCTACCCCCGATATCATTCTAGGTCTCGAGGACCTTCTTTCCATATAAGGCTCCTTGAGCCACCATTTGCTTTTACAGTTCACATATACACGTACAGCACGTTATCACATATATTACAATTTAGGAACAACAATAGCATGTTATCTAACATGTAATTACTACAAATAGGCAAGAAGGCAAACCATATATCCATATCCGCAGTCAACCCTATAGGGCAAGGATAGGAAAGCCCCTCACCTGGTTGGCCCCTCTGATCGGCTCTCGGTACGCCCGAAAGTCCACTCACAGTATGGTGCCCTATACACATATACTTGAAAGATTCAGAAACTTGCAATTTCATCCACTATAGTGTACATGTAACGCTAATGCTCATGTTCTTTCTAATTAATTCCATAGGCTAGTTGTTGACTTGGAAATGCCCTCAACTAGTTTTAGGAACACCTAGTGTGCTTCTATTCGTGTTCAGCCCTTTCTTAATCACACTATTCAGAAGCTCTGACTTGGGAATGCAAGGTTACCTAATTCCACCTCTATGTGTCCATATAAACTTCCATTACCCAAGTCTTGAATTTATGGCCCAAGAGAATCATAAATCCTACTTGTCCAAGCTTTCCATTTATCAAAATAACCTTGAACACTTCACCTACACATGAATACGTATACCCGAATACGCGTAAAATTAGAAAATTGTCTCTTTTCCCCGAACGGGGTTCCGGGTGAGACGGAAATTACTCGGGTTTTAATCCCTCGTACATTCCAATAATTTTTAATAATTATATAATTATTATTCAACCTTTCAATGCACCCCAAGTCATTCCACAACACCCTTAAACCTTAACAATCACATTTTCCTACACTTTTTCGAACCCGGATAAATTCCATCAATTTGGTTCCGGTTCCTAAGCTTCCAACTCACTTCCTAGCATGCAAATACTTCAATTTAGGACCCAAAATACTCATATTGAATCAATTGGGGTCTTTCCAAAAATCCCTAAAATTGATAAAATTGGGGTTTGAGAGTTTCGGGACTTCTGACCTCGATTCAACCGGTTAGAAGGACGATACGGAGTAGAGGAGACTCCCAGTTACCTTCCCCGGTGAAGAGACGGTGTTTTCCGGCGAGTTTTTCCGGCGAGAAGCTCTCTTCCTTTGCTTTCACTCTCTAACCGGAGCTCTCTCTCTCTCCTCCAGCCACAAGATGGTGACCGACTCCGGTGGGCAACGATTCCGACCTCCTCTCGCGTTGCTCCAGCCACCACGCGTTGGCCTTCCTCCTCCGTGAGCTCCTTCCCTTCTCCCCGTGCGTGTTGATTTCTCTGCCTCCCTCTCGTGTTCCTCTGTCTCTCTCACGGTTCCTTTTTGTTTTCTTTCCTTGCCTTATATTAATATATATATATATATATATATATATATATATATATATATTCCACTAAAACCAAATCTGCTTCCTTTTTCCTTTTTATTACACACACATATATATATATATAATACATTAATATATATATATATATATATATAAGCATTAGGATTTTACAAAAATTTATATTTACCACATAATAAGTGAAAAGATAGTGTGTCTTTCTATCTCACTTTCCACTTTTAAAATTAATTACTTTAATTTAATTAATGGTGCTAATTAGAATAGTCTCGGGTATCACAAACATTTTAATTACTTTTATATATTTCCTTTTAGTTAAAAGTCGGTGGCAGTTTGGAAAAGTTCACTATGTGGATCCCACATCCCCGGGTCCTTACTAAACTAGAAGGAACTGGGTTTGAATACTTTTCTATCATGCAGGCTTCAAAGTCCTGCCTTCCCTTGTTAGCGTCTATGATCAGTTTTTTTGACGCTGATACTTCTTATTTTCATTTTAATAATCATAGTCTATGTTTTGGTTTGGAAGGCGTTTATTATTTGACTGGTTTGCCTATCAATGGCAAAGCAGTTATAGGCCTTGATACTCTTTGCTTTGAGCTTCTAGGAAAAATAAATTATTTTACAGTTACTAACCAAAGAAGAAAAAATTGTATTAAACTTCGTCAACTAAGAATTGACTTCCAAAATAAATTATTTTACATTATAGGCTGTGTTATTAGTGTAGATGAAACAAATGACAATGTTCCAGCAATGTATTTATCATTCCTGAAAATTGTCAATGAAATTGGTTCTTATGCTTGGGGGAGTGCGCTTTTAGCCAATATAAATTATTGTCTTGTGAAATACAAGAGAAATCCAACAGATCATGGTGTAAAGGCAATGCTATATTTTGTGCAAGTAAGTATTGATATGAATTTTGTTATTTATGAATTTTCATGCATTCGATGTACTCATATTTTACTATTTGTTCTTGTTTATTGCAGTTTTTTGCTTTTGAAAGGTTTAAGTGGTTGCGAGAGAACACTTATAGGCAACCACTAAATAGCTCACTAGTCTTTCCTCTTCTCTCCTCATGGACTGGGGTAATGAGAGATGTTAGTCATAACACCCGTATGGGCTTGACAAATGAACATTTCTCCCAATTCTTTCACAATTTGAGGGAAGACCAGGTAAGTCGGCCTTTTTCCTACTACTTTGGTGTTTTCATGATTGGTTTATACATATAAACACAGATACACACACAATTTAAGTATTGATGTGAAAAAAATTCCCCCACACTTGTAGATCACTTGGCGGCCTTATAATAGGCTGGATGCGCTCCTACCCCCCAACAGAGAAGAACTTAAGCTTACAGGTGTTGATACACTTGTTCTTTGTATGAATAAAATTGCATGGCACCGACCAAGCTTCAGCCTCCAACAAGTGTGGTGCCCAACAGTTCCTTTGGAGCCATATCCATTAAATATTAAACCACGATCGGGAATGGGTCTAGATTGGTCCCTCGAATATGATGGGTACGTACGAGAGTGGGACCAAAGGAATCAAAGATTCATGGAGCTATCGAATGCTTCACAAGCAGTTGGTAATAATCATGCTTTTTCTTTGTTTTTATTTTTTTATTAAATATGTTTGATGCATGGTTTTACTTATTTATAGTTTCATCTAATCCTATAGCCCGTGGGCTTGAGGCTGGAGGTGCTGCTGATAATGTTGGTGTCGGTGATGACTTGAGGAGGGAAGGTATATTTGTTATATTAAATTTCCATTTGGTAGTTGATATTTTTTCAATTATTATATGAAATGATGGCATGATGAACAAAAGTTTCATCTAATCCTATAGCTTGTGGGATAAAGGCTGGAGATGCTGCTAGTTATGTTGGTGTTGGTGATGACTCGACTAGCGAATGTATATTTGTTGTAGTAAATTTCCATTTGTTAGTTAGATATTTTTTCAATTATTATATTAAATGATGGCATGATGAACAAAAGTTTCATCTAATCCTATAGCCCGTGGGATGGAGACTGAAGGTGCTCTTGGTAATGTTGGTGTTGGTGACTCGACGAGCGAAGGTATATTTGTTGTAGTAAATTTCCATTTGGTAGTTGATATTTTTTCAATTATATGAAATGATGGCATGATGAACATAATTCTATTTGCTAATGTAGCTAATGTTGATCATCAAAATTCTTTGTCTGATAGTGATGACCCTACTTTTTCTCGGCTTTCGATTAATGGTATATAAAATTTTATAATAAATAATATATATGTAATTTGGTTCATATACAAATTATCCAATTATATTTATAATAATTCTTAATGATGTAGAGAGCTTTGAACCCGGGAGTATCAATAGGTCTCAATGTAACAATTTTGTAGAGGACGACGTTAACAGCGAAGAAGGTAGAAGTGTTTTTTTAAAAAATATTTGTTTTGTTTTAAGTTTTAAATAGATATATTTCTGATGTTGAAAAAATATGTAATTTTGGTTGGATGTTGCTTTCATAGTTTCTGTCATTCTGAGGTGCAGGTGGGTGGACTAGAAGGAATGTAGAGGACACTGGAAGTGTGGAGACTGCACATCATGTGGAGGTGGTCGCTACCGACGACAATGGAGGTAGAAGTTTTATTATAAATATGTTTTGTTTTAACTAGATATATGTTGATGTAGAAAAAATATAAAATATAGTTTTGGTTGGAATGTAGAATTTTTTTTTTAAATATTTGTTTTGTTTTAAGTTTTAAATAGATATATTGCTGATGTAGAAAAAATATATAATTTTGGTTGGATGTTTTCAAAGTTACTGTCATTCTGAGGTGCAGGTGAGGGGACTAGAAGGAATGTGGAGGACACTCCACAGCATGTGGAGGCGGTCGTTGCCGACAATGATGGAGGTAGAAGTTTTATTTTAAATATGTTTTGTTTTAACTAGATATATTGTTGATGTAGAAAAAATATAAAATATAGTTTTGGTTGGAAGTTATTTTTCGCAAATTTTGTCATTCTAAGTTGTTTTGTCAAATTTTTAAGATAATTTTGTTAATTCGAGGTGCAGGACGCAGATGCAGAATGTCGAGGGCTGTTGCAGTACCTGGTTGTTTGGCTGGCTTTTATCTTGGAAGTACAACTGGTAGGATAATTGATGAAAACATGAAAAGGAGACGGTTAGTTTAATGACTTTAACCAATTTTATGTTTTCGTTTAAGCACTTTGAAGTTATTTTCACAAGTTCTGTTGGGGAGGCACCGTTTTGTCATTCTACGTATTGTCAAACTTTTCAAAAAAAAAAACTTTTAAGATGAGGTATAATAGTTTGTCATTTTGAGGTGCAGGGCGGAAGTGTCACATTAGACACTGGAAGTGGGGCAGGATGTGGAGGTGGTCACCGCGGACTATATTGGAAAAGTTTGAGGTAAGTTTAAGGACTTGTTTTTATTCAAGCACTTGAACGACTTTTCAAAATTGGTAAAGTAATTG
This sequence comes from Senna tora, assembly GCA_014851425.1. Lineage (NCBI taxonomy): Eukaryota > Viridiplantae > Streptophyta > Magnoliopsida > Fabales > Fabaceae > Senna > Senna tora. The sequence continues at coordinate 15,770,385 of CM026265.1, forward strand.
CCCAATGCTTTCTTTGGATTTGACCCAGCCCAAGTATATTTTTTTTTAGTTATACTAATATGACTCTGATGCGATGCACCGTAATATTATTATATAAATTTAAATAAATGTATATTGTTAAATTAAATTTATTACATAAAAGGTATACAATTTAAAATTTAAATAGCTCAATAATAATTTAATATTTAAAAAGATTAAATGACATATTTATAAATCTTACTAATGCAGATAATAGACTTATGGAAAATATAGGATGGACCAATTATATAAATTAATTGCCCTAATCAAGAAATTGATTTGCGGAATGTTTGACAAATGTTTTTGTTTTGTGTTTTTTACAATGATTTTCAAAACAACTTTTAAAAACAAGTTTTGAAGAACAAAAATAAAAGAAACTGGTTTGATTAATTTGTTTTGGAAACAGTTTCAAAAACAAAAATGAAAAATTTTGTTTGATGAAACTATTTTAAAAATGAAGCTTTGAAAATATATTTTCTCAACAATACACCTTACCTAATACTACGCCGTTTCAATCTAATCCTTGATAGACAAAAATAATAAATTTAGTCCCTAAAAAGTATAATTTGTCTCAATTTCTGACCCAACCCGAGTATTTTTTTTAATTATATATGCAACGTAATATTATTATATAAATTTAAATAAATACAAAAAAGGTATACAATTTACAATTTAAATAGCTCAATAATAAATTAATATTTAAAAAGATTAAATGACATTTATATAAATCTTACTAATGCAGATAATGGACTTATGGAAAATATAGGATGGACCAATTATATGAAAATTAATTACCCTAATCAAGAAATTGATTTGCAGAATGTTTGACAAATGTTTTTGTTTTGTGTTTTTCAAAATGGTTTTCAAAACGATTTTGAAAAACAAGTTTTGAAGAACAAAAATAAAAGAAACAGAATGAAAACATTTATTTGATGAAACTATTTAAAAGAACAAGCTTTGAAAATATATTTTCTCAACAATACACCTTAGCTAATACAACGCCGTTTCAATCTAGTCCATGATAGAGGAAAATAATAAATTTAATGCCTAAAAAGTATAATTTGTCTCAATTTTATCCCTAATAAATGGAAATGACAAATTTAATTAGATTCATTATTGGTGAGCATTAAGTCGTGCAAAACACAAATGAGAAAGATTAATTGTGCTAAAAAGCTGGCATAAAAAATGTGGAGAAGATAATTTACAACTTGAGATGTAAAAGATAAAAAGTGCCATATTCAATCATCATTTTGTGCAGTTCAAGCATTGAGGTTACAATAAAAAACGTAAGGAAGGAATCCATATTCGAATTTTAGGAATTAAATAACATATGAATATGTACATGATTTTCAGGAATTAGATCAATCACATATTTAAAATTATCACTTATTGTTATGTCCAAATATGGCGAGGTTGACGTCACGTTGAGTCAGCGAATATTCTCCTAAATCCAAAAGGTTCTTAACACGACAATAGGGATTACGACTCATTAATGAGAGGGTTATGGCCCATGGCCCATATCGCCTAATATAAATAAGGGTTCACATGAAACCCTAGGGGATCAGGAAATATACGAAATATACTCTTTCCACCCACAGCTCTCTCTGTCTCGCTCTCTCTCCCTCGATCTCCACGATCATCATCTCCAGCAATACCACCACGTTCCTCAACGTGTCCACATCCAAGTCCAGGGATACAGCCCTCACCCTGTGAGTGCTCCCTCCCAAGCCTGCCTCCAGCAGCCTTGCAGAGCTCCTAGCTCCCCTCAGGCAATCATCTCGCCCTAACGTCCTAACCACTATCCGGCGAACCTCTACAGGTAACCAGAACGCCCTGTGGTCCTATTTGTTAGCAAAAAAAATTTTTTTTAAAAGGTATTGGTTACCAATGTGTAATTAAATGAATGCTGGATTTAAAATTTGAGTTCATATAAGTTATATGGATTCGCACGGGCTAAGAGTACAGTAAAAAAAGTAAAAAAAAATTTTTGAGGAAGAAAAAAAGTACAAAATTAAGTAAAATTGACCGTTATAAAAGAATTTAATTTTTTTATTCTTAATTTTATTAAATTAAGTTTGAAAAAGAATTAAATGATTGTGATCGATATATATATATATATATAATGATATAGAATAATTACATTCTCTTCAAGGAAATAGAAATTTTACAATTCATTCTTTTATTTCCAATTTACTATAAAAATAATGACAATTCATACATTTTAGCTCAATAGTTCTCATTAAATATTAGGAAATGACATTGATTAATATAGTAAATATTGGTTCAATCACTTGCCCTGTGATAGGGTGAAGGCTCTGGCACGTGGAGCCTTTGCCTTACTGCATGGGAAGGCCTTGCTATATATGTCATGGGCCTTTACCCTATCTGATGGGACGAAGGCTTCATTAGAAAGTTAAAATGAAATTTATTTCACTTTGATGTAGATTTGATGTTAAAATTTGATAATAAATTAATTTAAAAATTATATATAAGTAGATTTGCTATTTGTTAGCAAAATAATTTTTTTTTAAAAAATGTATTGGTTAACAATGTGTAATTAAATGAATACTAGATTTAAAATTTGAATTCATATAAGTTATATATGGATTCGCATGGGCTAAGAGTACAGTAAAAAAAGTAAAAAGAAATTTGAGAAGGAACAAAAAAAGTACAAAATTAAGTAAAATTGACCGTTATAAAAGAATTTAATTTTATTATTCTTAACTTTATTCAATTAAGTTTGAAAAAGAATTAAATGATTGTGATCAATATATATATATATATATATATATATATATATATATCATATATATATTGACATTTGAAAGGATTCACATGGTTGGAACTTTGAACTGTAGAAGCTGGACAAAATAAGTGTTGACGTTAGAAAAGTAAGATTGTAACCAGATTGAAGAAATTTAGTTGAGTGAGGGAGAGATAAGGCACAATTGAAATTGGAAGCAAACGATTTCTTTTTTTCATAAATAGTAGATACTGGAATTAAATCAAATAACCATACAGAGTTCGGATTTCACTAGATTACAAATGTATGAAATAATACAAAAAAATGAATATTTTTACTTGGCAGTTGGGAAGCACAATACAATAAATGAAGTGGATAGAATTAAACCTGCACTTGTAATTAAAATTGTGTGTCTCAATGACAGAGAAGTGAGTCAGTGTGCCTCATCTTGCGTTTCACACTTTCTTCTCTTTTTTGCTTATCATTCGGCATTTAATAATTATTATTTTAGCGTCCAACAACACCTCTTCTCTTCTTGTTTTTCACCTACACTCTTACATCTTCCTCTTCACCTCTTCTCAACTTTGCCTTCATAATCTTCCACTGTACATTCATTTACATTTCTTTTATTATATATCAATGGAGTTGAGCTTTTTCCTTCCAAGGTAATAATGGGATATAAAGTTATATTTCGTGATAAGATTTTTTGTATTATTTATTGTAAATGCATATAAATGAATGATATATTTGTTGATTAGCAATGTCAAACGGGCCAACCCGTTACGAGCTCTAATATAAACGGCTCGGGACGGCCCGTTTATAAACGGGCCACTTTTTAGTGGCCCAAGCCCGCCCGTGTTGGTCCGCGGGCCAACACTTTTTAAAATTTTTTAATTTTAATTAAAATTTATAAATTAATATTTATATAATAAAAATTTAAAAATAAAAATACATTTTATAAATTATGATAAATATTATAATTTTTATATGCAAATCTATAGCAATTATGTCATTTTTTTAAATATTATTAACATAAAAAAAATATATAATTATTTTTAATTATAAAAAATAATATCTTTTTTTTATAAAAGTATACTTTATAAGAAAAATAACATATATTAACAAAAAATAACAAATATTTACTTAATAAACATTAGTAAATTTTAAAAAAATTAAAAAAAGAAGACGGGCCGACCCGCGGGCTAACGAGCCCCAACCCGTTTTAGGCCTGTTTATTTTCGCCAACCCAAGGCCAGACTTGTAATTAAAATGGCGTGTCTGACTGACAAAGAAGTGAGTCAGTGTGCCTCATTTTGCATTTCACACTTTCTTCTCTTTCTGCTTTTCATTCGGCATTTAATAATAATTATTATAGCGTCCAACCAATAATTATTATTATCGCGTCCAACCATAGCTCTTCTCTTCTTCTTTTTAACATACACTCTTCCATCTTCCTCTTCACCTCTTCTTCTCAACTTTGCCTTCAAAATCTTCCACTGTGGGTACATTCATTTACATTTCTTTTATGGCCAAAACCCCATTTTGGTCCTCTAAGTTTCACCGAAGTTCCAAATCAGTCCTTTGAGTTTCAAAAGTTCTAAATTCGTCCTTTAAGTTTACAACTTGTTCCAAATTCGTCCTTCCGTCCATCTCTGTTAGTTTTTTCGTCACTTTTTGATGTGACACGCTGAGTCATCAGGACACGTGCCTTCTTTGTTGACTCAGCGTGCCACATCATCAATTTTTTTAAAAAAAAAACTCAAATATAAGCAAGAAACGGAGCCTAAGCAGAGAAGAATGGAGTCTGACGATCTGCGATTTCCAATATTGGGATTGTACCATGATTTCTCCACTCACGTGCGGAACAACATCAAGTGCCTCCAATCAAGAACTAAGAAACTCCACTATTTTGCTTCTCTATCTTCATCTTTTGTTCTTCCTTCAGCATTTGCTGAACCAGAAGTCATTGATTTCATCTCTGATCTCAAAGGCTCTGTGAAGAAAACAGAGAAGTAGATGTTGATGTGGACGACGCTCATTATAAGCTTTTCTTTGATAATCTGAGAATCGACAGAAAATCCTACGCCCTCGATATCCCTCGAGACGGTGTTTTTGTTAAATACGAAGCAGAGGATTATGCATCACCATCAACGTCCGATGTGTGGGAGGCTCGATGTTCAGGCGCAACGAGTGCATGTTAGCGCGTGGTATGCATGTTGTCGTCTTGTTTTTCCAGGAGTGTCTTTGTGGGTTTCAAGGAGTCCTCCGATAGCCTTTTTAGGTGAGAGGGTAGATTTTTGCATCCCGAGCGAACCTTTGGACTTTTGTTTTATAGGTGGTGTCACTCTGAGACTGTCGTTTTCGGTTCCAAATAGCGTAAAGATGGTTTTGTGCATGAAGGGGCTACTCCTAGGCAGCCTTTTCGAGTTCCTATTTAAACGTCTTCTCCTTCCTCTTCTTGAGTATTGTTTTCGAAGGAACTTTCAAACCTTGGAGTAGCCCCTCTTGTGATTTGTTCGCGGTCTACGTTATTCTTAACTTTCTTGTCTTCATTCATGGATCGTGACCGTGTATTTTCTTTATTCTCTCTATGTTTTATGACTTTCTTTTCACCTTCTCTAGATCACGTACTACTCTGACTTATTTATTTATTTCTTTCTAGAGCCAACGTATCTTAATTTTCGTCCCTGTCGTTCTGAATCTCGCGAAAGGTCAGAGAAGTCTCATTGTTTCGAGAAGTCTCATCGCTCAGATTCAGAGAGAGAGAAGGAAAATGATCACTGATGCTCGGAGAAGGATAAAAGAAAAACTTCTTCTTCTCACTCTTGGCCTCTAGTAAGGAGGGTTCGACGGTTGCTTCATCGGAGAGGAGGGGTGCTTTTGTGTCATCGGTGGGTAGGGTCACTTCGAGGCCTATGTCTGAGATGGAGATTCCTCCTACTGGCCTTCCTCTTCACCCTGCCACCGGGCTGCCAACACATGTTGAGATGGTTGTGGTTCATTCTTCGCCGAAGACGGTTAATCCAGTTTCTGATATTTCGAGTGAGCGGGTTCGCCATCTGTTAGAGAGCGATGCTTCTGGTAGTGTAGAGCCATCGCACAAACGAGCTCGCTACGCTGGTGGGGTGGCAGAAAGTGATCTTGGCGATGCTATAATTAGAGGGTCGCTAGATAATGAGGATACCCTTAGTTCTTCTGACGGTTCCATCCTGACGAGGGCGTCGAATGCTACTGTTGTTGAAGTGCTGATGGGCCAGACGGCGCCGGATACTGAAGGGCGTACGTCAGCTGAGCACCCTCAGGAGATTAAGGTGGTTCCGGCGGCTGATGATCGTGATGTGTCGGCGATGGAGTTGGTACCTTTAGAGGTACAATCTGCTTCTGCTGCTCAACTTACTTCGGAGTTGGGCTTTTCTGTTCTTGGTAGAGATGACAAATTGACGCATGTCGGGCGTTGTCAAGCCCGTCGGGGAGAGGGTGTCCATTTTCGAGGAGCCAGGGGCACTTAACATCAAGGATTATCAACGGGTAGGTATGCCTGTTACCTTTGAAGAAGAGGAGCTTTCTCCTTTGTCGGTGGATTTGTCCCGGTCGTACCAAGAGAACTTAAAATGGTGACGACAGTGAACGACGACAGTCATCACTGTTTTAGCCTCCATTTTCGATTTCTTAAAATGGCAACCGAGTCTTGGAGACCCCGGGGTGGGCGGCCTATTGATCCTGTTGCTTCTACGCATGTTAGCGTTGCCAACCACGGCGTTATCTGCCATTCGTCTTGTTTTTCTAACCTGTTGAGTAAAGAAATCATGGCGTTTCGCCGTTTATTTGTTAATGGCGTTACCTTTTCAATGATGGGTTGCTATATCCCTTGCCCCCCAAAAAAGTAGCGCCATTTAGACGGCGGTAGGTTTTTAAAGAACAAGATCTCTCAACTCTAGATCTCGGTAAGACCAATGTGGGCGCCAAGCCTATATTTAACTAAATATAATTGGACTACTGAGAGTAGTGGCCTTAAAGACTTGTCCTTAGGCATGGCCTAGGTGCCTACGTACCCCTTTAGGGATCAAAGTCCACATAGTTCGAAGAGGCGTCCATAAGGACCACAGGGCATTATGGTTACCTGTAGAGGTTCGCCGGATAGTGGTTAGGACGTTAAAGCAAGATGACCGCATGAGGAGAGCTAGGAGCACTCACAGGGTAAGGGCTGTATCCCTGGACTTGGATGTGGGCATGTTGAGGAACATGGTGGTATTGCTAGAGATGATGATCGTGGAGATCAAGGGAGAGAGAGAGAGACAGAGAGAGCTGTGGGTGGAAACCAAGAGCTCTTGGGAGTGTATTTTGTGTATTTCCTGATTGAGAGGAGGTCTTTGGTTGACGAAGTGGAGACCCTTCGCCAAGCCTTTCGTGGTGAAGAGGCGAAGGTTCAAGAACTTGAGGCACAACTTGAGGACTCTTTGTGCATGGCGTGGTCGTAGAACGTCCTAACATCATTCGACTTATAAAAGGCATCAGTCTCTCACAAGTCGGAAGTATAGCGTCGGTGGTCCTCCAGTAAGCCGACAAATGAAGTCTGAATGGGTCCACCCTCCAATGCCCCCAAACCATCCTGGTGTGCCATGGGGGAATCCACTGGCGAAGGAGAAAGCTCCTTCTCCTCAAAGGTAACGGGCGTAACCACCTGCTGATAATCCTCGATGTCAAGCGCCCCTTACTCCTAAAAAACGGATGCCCTCTCCTCGACAGGCTCGACAATACCTGGCGATGCCCTGGCATGTGTCGACTTGTCACCTCCGCTGAGAATAGAACCGCCAAAGTCTGAAGTAAGTTGAGTAGTAGAATCAGATTGTACCTCCAATGGTACCAACTCCATCGCCTACACATCACGATCATCGGCCGTCGGAACCACCTCGATCTCCTGAGGGTGCTCAGCCGACATACACCCCTCAGTATCTGGCGTCGCCTGGCCCAACGACACTTCAATAGCAGAAGCATTTGGCGCCCTCGTCAGGATGTAACCGTTCGAAGAACCAAGGGTAGCCTCATTATCTGGTGACACTTTATTTGCGGAATCGCCATGGTCACCTTCCGCCACCCCACTAGCGTGGCGAGTTCGTTTGCGTGGTGGCTCCGCACTTCCAAAAGCATCGCTCTTTGATCGATGGCGAAACCGTTCACCGAAAATCTCAGCAACCGGATCAACTGTCTCCGGCGAAGAACGGACCACAACCACCTCAACATGCGATGGCACCCCGGTGGCAGGGGAGGAGGAAGGTAAGTAGGAGGAATCTCCATCTCAGACAGAGGCCCCGAAGTTACCTTAACCACTGATGACACAAAAGCACCCCTTCTCTCCGATGAAGCAACTGTCGAACCCTCCTTACTAGAGGCCCTCTTCTCTTTCCTAGAGTGAGAAGGAGAAGTTTTTCCTTTATCCTTCTCTGAGTGTCGGTGATTCTTTTCCTTCTCCCGCTCCGAATCCAAGCAGTGAGACTTCTCCTCAGAACGGTGAGACTTTTCGGACCTCTCGCGGTATTTAGAACGGTGGGGATGAAAATGAAGATACGTTGGCGCTAGAAAGAAATAAATAAATATGTCAGAATAGTACGTGATCAGAAGAAGATGAAAAGAATGTCATTAAACATAGAGAGAATAAAGAAAACTCACGGTCACGATCCATGAATGAAGACAAGAAAGTTAAGAAGAACGAAGGCCGCGAACAAATTAGAAGATGGGCTACTCCAAGGTTTGAAAGTTCCTTCGAAAATAATACTCAAGAAGAGGAAGGAGAAGACATTTAAATAGGAACTTGAAAAGGGTGCCTAGGAGTAGCCCCTACATACACAAAACCATCATTGCGCTATTTGGAACCGGAAACGACGGTCTCAAAGTGACACAACGATAAAACAGAAGTCCAAAGGTTTGCCCGGGATGCAAAAAGCTACCCTCTCCCCTAAAAAGACTATCGGAGGACTCCTCGAAACCCACGAAGAAACACCTGGCAAAAGAAGACGACAACACGCACACCACGCGCTAACATGCACTCGTTGCGCCTGAACCTTGAGCCTCCCACACATCTGGCAACGATTACGTCTTTACTGCACCCTTTGAGACTTGGGGAAGAAGTAACGTTTCGACTTCGCCACTTATAAACCAATACGTGGCACCGATTCCCTCCAAAACACGAAACTTCCAAGAGAACCCGAACCTTTTGAATTCTCAAGAACTCGCCAATGATCGCTCTTCGCCATTGAAGCTACGCCCAAAAAATTCGGCGACAAACCTTCGCGCCTAACTGGCGTATCACCCAAAACGACAAACTCAAAAAATTGCAACCCAGCGTGACGTCGATTACTCCCCTTGTTTCAGCTTTATCTGCTCTTTATTTCTCTTTCTGGCGATCAGAAGACCGAATTAATGTGGAAAACTCCAAACTGGAGGAAAAAACAACGATCATTGCCCAAACGCAATTAGAGAAAAATACTATATGAAAATTTTTACATCACACAATATTCTCTCAAATATCCCTCACCCCACTTTCAACTTTTCTCTAGGTACTAGGAGAGAACAACAACACTCTCACTCTATGAGAATACACTTCTCTCTCTCACTCTAAGAGAAAACACCTAAGAAAACTCTCTCTACAAATGCTCCTTTGAAGGATGGGATACAAAACATGAATGGAGAGACTTCCTTTTATAGGCAAAAATGAATGGCAAAAGTGACTTTAACCATAAAAGGCTCCACCAAAACCACTATGCTAAAACCATGTGAGCCCACAATATTTTTAAATTAACCCACAACTTTTTACTTCATTTTTCAACCAATATCCAACAAATCTCACCAACGATAATAATTATGTAATACCCGAGGATATTTTAACTGGCATCATTTATTAATTTTAAATTAATTAAATTAAAAGTGGAAGAATGAGATAAAAAGGAAAATAAATACACATTATCCTATTACTTATAATGTTGTGAATACAAAGTATTTTAAATCCTAAATTTTTCATTTTTTTATATATATCAGAATTATTTTCTTTTTTTGTAATATATATATATATTATATGTAAAGCATAAAAGAAAAGAAAGGGTGGAGAAACGTGAGAAGGGGTCGAAGAAGGGAAGAACACGAACAGGAGAGAGAGGCGTCGTTTTTTTGCACGGAGGGAGACGCACGGGAAAGGAGCTCACGCACGGGCTGAGCAACGGGTGGCCAAACGCACGCGTGGTGGCCGGAGTCGCCATCCACCGGAGCCGAAAAACGCCACCGTGTGCTAGAGAGAGAGAGAGTTCGGGTTAGAGAGAGAAACAAGAGGAAGAGAGCTTTCTCGCCGGAAAACGCCGTCTCTTCACTGGGGAAGGTAGCTGGGAGCCCCCCTACTCCATATCGTCCTTCTAACCGGTTGAATCGAGGTGAGAAGTCCCGAAACTCTCAAACCCCAATTTTATCAATTTTAGGGATTTTTGGAAAGACCCCAATTGATTCAATATGAGTATTTTGGGTCCTAAATTGAAGTATATGCATGTTAGGAAGTGAGTTGGAAGCTTAGGAACCGGAACCAAATTGATGGAATTTATCCAGGTTGGAAAAAGTGTAGGAAAATGTGTTTGTTAAGGTTTAAGGGTGTTGTGGAATGACTTGGGGTGCATTGAAAGGTTGAATAATAATTATAAAAATTGTTAAAAATTATTGGAATGTACGAAGGATGAAAACCCGAATAATTCCCGTCTCACCCGGAACCCCGTTCGGGAAAAAGAGACAATTTTCTAATTTTACGCGTATTCGGGTATGTGTATTCATGTGTAGGTGAAGTGTTCAAGGTTATTTTGATAAATGGAAATTTTGGACAAGTAGAATTTATGACTCTTGAGCCATAAATTCGAGACTTGGGTAATGGGAACTTCACATGGACACAGAGGTGAAATTGGGTAACCTTGCATTCCCAAATTCAACGTTTCCAAATAGTGTGATTTAACAAGGGTTGGACACGATTAGAAGCATGCTAGGGGTTCCGAAAACTAGTTGAGGGCATTCCAAGCGAACAACTAGTCTATGGAATTAATTAGAAAGAACATGAGCGTTAGCGTTACATGTACACTATAGTGGTTGAAATTGCAAGTTTCTGAATCTCTCAAGTAAATGTGAATAGGGCACCATACAGTAAGCGGACCTTCGGGCACACCGAGAGCCGATACGAGGGGCCAACCAGGTGAGGGGCTTTCCTATCCTTGTCCTTTAGGGTTGACTGCGGATATGGATATATGGTTTGCCTTCTTGCCTATTTGTAGGAATTACATGTTAGATAACATGCTATTGTTGTTCCTAAATTACAGTATATGTGAAAACGTGCTATATGTGTGTATGTGAATTGTAAAAGTAATGGTGGCTCAAGGAGCCTTATATGAAAAAGAAGGTCCTCGGGACCTATACGATATCGGGGGTAGGAGCGAGTAAATACTATCTGAAGGGTGTGGTTTTGTATGTAGGTCCTTAAAGAGGATAGACCTAGGTGACTTTGTTCAGAACCAAGAGTCCGAATTAGAACCCACGTGGAAATCTAGATTTGCCTAAGAAGAAGTAAACTGAACAAGTAGTGGTCCGTAGGGGTCATTGATGGCACAACGTGGAAACTGAGTCTATCACGGGTGGTCCGGGTAGATTGAGTCTCTTGTCTTGAGTCAAACCAAAGAAATACAGAGTATATGAGTTCACCACATTGTGGCTATTGCCTGGGGTAAACCGAGGTCAGATGAGTCGCCGGTTATTGCTCCAAGTGAAGTCTTTGGGTCAGACTATTGTTCCAAGTATAGTCTTGGGACCAGGGGTTCCTAGAATGATCAACTAGGTTCCCATATTGCTCACGTGAGATATTGTCTTCGGGCCAGATTCCCTCCTAACGGAGATATTGCCTTCGGGCCAGTTTATGATTATGATTACTTGAATACAGAGGACCACATGGAATTATATGTGAAATCATGATATGATGTATGTGTGAATTTAAATGTATGTAAATCCATGCTTTAAATTCTTTATTGTGAATATGATATAAGCTAATTGTCTGACCACTTAATATATGGAAATTTAATCCGTTATATGCGTATGTGTTTGTGATTGGCTCCTCTTCACCAGTTGTAGTGGTACCCGCTACTACACCAGGGATGGGAAAGCCTCTCACTGAGTCTATTTCACTCACCCCAATGTTACATGTTACAGACACAGGTGGTATAGGCATCGGGAGCGCTTCCACTTCATCTCAGGGAGGCGGATAGACTTAGAGACCGCACGCATTGTTCGCGTGGGTAGTACTGTTATATGTATTTTGACAGGATGTATATGTATATGATTCTTTTGGTATAGCATTGTTTTGTACAGCTGCTATATGCATATATGTATATGTCATACTCTAGAACTGTCGGCTTCATACAGATTAAAGATGAGTCTTGTTGTTGGGGGTATAGGTTGTGATATGATGAATATCATGTGTATATATATATATGGATGTGACCCCTGCATGTGAATAGGATAGATCACACGCACTGAGCGTGTGGTCAATATGTAAACTTATATATATGTGTGACTGAATACTTGATTGTGTGAAAATACAGCTTCTGCATGTGAATAGGATAGGTCACACGCATTGAGGCGTGTGATCAATATGTATATTTTATGCAGGTGTGTGATTGAATATATATGCTTGACTGTTCACAGGGATTCTGCATGTGAATAGGATAGATCACCTGCCCTTAAGCGCGTGATCAATATGTATGTTATATGTACGTGTGATTGATTATGTGTATATGTATAGACTGAAGCGGCGTTGAGCGAGCCGTGGATTGTGTGCTACTTAGGTCATCGGATAGGGATGGCCATATAAATACTATATTTTTTGTATTAGAATTGGGTAGTTATGCATATATAAGAATGTAAATAAGGAATTAGAGGCTTACGGGATAGGAGAAATCCTACCTCCCGTGCCGGTCACGGACGTCCGATAAGGAGTCGTGACAAATTAGCCCACAATCTTTTACTTCATTTTTGAATCAATATCCAAACAAATCTCCATCTTGATTGAAAAATTATCACATCTTCAACTTCATTGTCAACACTGACAATCATAGCTCTTAAACCAAGAACTATCACACTCCACCATAAAAGTGTACTCACTTAGAATAAACCAATTCTAAGAATTTCACCTCGGCACATGTTGAAAGAATCCTTGCTGAGATTTTATGGTGCTACTTCCAAGTTGGCTTTCCCTGGAAGTCTCTTAGCCATCGACATAACTCCACCACACAACTTGTATCAACGCCAACCAATGCCCATGTGGAATAGTGGACCCGCTAGTAACAACTCATCCTCTTCCATGGTAACGTGGAATTACCATGAGGATTCTCTTATCATTTTTCAAATAAGATCATCCTCCCCCATTTCATATGTTTGAGATACATGTGCATTGTCCACACTCCAAAGTCTTCACCTTTCCTCAATCATTGCTCTGTTCTCACTCTATTACTTATTTGTTATGTAATGCTATATGCAGAAGCAGCTTTATATGAATTATGAATTATTATCGTGTCCTCCTATGGCTTTGCCTTACTGCATGGGAAGACCTTGCTATATATGTCATGGGCCTTTACCCTATCTGATGGGACGAAGGATTCATTAAAAAATTAAAAAGAAATTTATTTAACTTTGTTGTAGATTTGATGTTAAAATTTGATAATAAATTAATTTAAAAGTTATATATAAGTAGATTTGCTATTTGTTAGCAAAATAATTTTTTTTAAATGTATTGGTTAACAATGTGTAATTAAATGAATGCTGGATTTAAAATTTGAGTTCATATAAGTTATATGGATTCGCACGCGCTAAGAGTACAGTAAAAAAAGTACAAATTTTTTTTGAGGAAGAAAAAAAAGTACAAAATTAAGTAAAATTGACCGTTATAAAAGAATTTAATTTTATTATTCTTAATTTTATTAAATTAAGTTTGAAAAAGAATTAAATGATTGTGATCGATATATATATATATATATATATATATATATAATAAAATGATATAGAATAATTACGTTCTCTTCAAGGAAATAGAAATTTTACAATTCATTCTTTTATTTCCAATTTACTATAAAAATAATGACAATTCATACATTTTAGCTCAATAGTTCTCATAAAATATTAGGAAATGACATTGATTAATATAGTAAATATTGGTTCAATCACTTGCCCTGTGATAGGGTGAAAGCTCTGGCACGTGGAGCCTTTACCTTACAGCATGGGAAGGCCCTGCTATATATGTCATGGGCCTTTACCCTATCTGATGGGATGAAGGCTTCATTGGAAAGTTGAAAAGAAATTTATTTCACTTTGATGTAGATTTGATGTTAAAATTTGATAATAAATTAATTTAAAAATTATATATAAGTAGATTTGCTATTTGTTAGCAAAATAAATTTTTTTAAAAAAAATATGTTTTGGTTAACAATGTGTAATTAAATGAATACTGGATTTAAAATTTGAATTCATATAAGTTATATATGGATTCGCACGGGCCAAGAGTACAGTAAAAAAAGTAAAAAAAAATTTGAGAAGGAAAAAAGTACAAAATTAAGTAAAATTGACCGTTATAAAAGAATTTAATTTTATTATTCTTAATTTTATTCAATTAAGTTTGAAAAAGAATTAAATGATTGTGATCAATATATATATATATATATATATATATATATATATATATATATATATCATATATATATATCATATATATATTGACATTTGAAAGGATTCACATGGTTGGAACTTTGAACTGTAAAAGCTGGGCAAAATAAGTGTTGACGTTAGAAAAGTAAGATTGTAATCAGACTAAAGAAATTTAGTTGAGTGAGGGAGAGATAAGGCACAATTGGAATTGGAAGCAAACGATTTCTTTTTTTCATAAATAGTAGATACTGGAATTAAATAAAAATAAACATACAGAGTTCGGATTTCACTAGATTACAAATGTATGAAATAATACAAAAAAGTGAATATTTTTACTTGGCAGTTGGGAAGCACAATACAATAAATGAACTGGATAGAATTAAACCTACACTTGTAATTAAAATTGTGTGTCTGAATGACAGAGAAGTGAGTCAGAGTGCCTCATCTTGCGTTTCACACTTTCTTCTCTTTATTGCTTATCATTCGGCATTTAATAATTATTATTATAGCGTCCAACCACACCTCTTCTCTTCTTCTTTTTCACCTACACTCTTCCATCTTCCTCTTCACCTCTTCTCAACTTTGCCTTCATAATCTTCCACTGTGTGTACATTCATTTACATTTCTTTTATTATATATCAATGGAGTTGAGCTTTTTCCTTCCAAGGTAATAATAGGATATAAAGTTATATTTCGTGATAAGATTTTTTGTATTATTTATTGTAAATGCATATAAATGAATGGTATATTTGTTGATTAGCACTGTCAAACGGGCCGACTCGTTACGAGCTCTAATATAAACGGCCTGGGTCGGCCCGTTTATAAACGGGCCACTTTTTAGTGGCCCAAGCCCGCCCGTGTTGGCCCGTGGGCCAACACTTTTTTTTAAAAACATTATTTTAATTAAAATTTATATAATAAAAAGTTAAAAATAAAAATAAATTTTATAAATTATGATAAATATTGTGGCAATATATCTATTAAGAAGATTGATGGAGAGATACCAGAGGTCTCATAAGGCTCTATATATGATTTTTATTGATTTGGAAAAGGCCTATGATAGAGTACCGAGAGAAGTATTATGGAAGGCTTTGGAAAAGAAAGGAGTACAAGTGGCCTATATTCGAGCAATCAAAGACATGTACGATGGAGTCACGACTTGTGTGAGAACACAAGGTAGTGTCACGAAGGATTTTCCTATAACCATAGGACTACATCAAGGTTCAGCTTTAAGCCCTTACCTCTTCAATTTGGTATTGGATGTGCTCACTGAACATATACAAGAGGCAGTACCAAGTTGTATGCTTTTTGCTGACGATATAGTCTTGGTTGGAGATTCCAAAGAACAAGTAAATGAAAAATTAGAGAGATGGAGACAAGCTTTGGAGACATATGGATTTCGCATAAGTCGAAGCAAAACGGAGTATATGAAATGTAAATTTAGTGGTAGGGACGCTGATTCTAGGAGTGAGGTGAAGCTTGGAGATCACCCCATGCAGGAAGTCACAAGTTTTAAGTATTTGGGAACGATAATACAAAATAATGGAGAAATATAGGAAGATGTAAACCATAGGATCCAAGCAAGATGGATGAAATGGAGGAAGGCATCAGGTGTTATTTGTGATAAGAAAGTACCGCTTAAGCTTAAGGGAAAATTTTATCGCACCGCAATAAGACCAGCTTTACTGTATGGTACTAAATGCTGGGCGATAAAAAGCCAGCATGAGCACAAATTCAATGTGGCAGAAATGAGAATGTTGCGCTGGATGAGTGGTCACACTAGAATGGATAGGATTAGGAATGAGTATATTAGAGAGAAAGTGGGGGTAGCACCTATTGTCGAGAAATTAGTCGAAACACGCCTTAGGTGGTTTGGTCATGTACAAAGGCGACCAGAAGAGGCTCCGGTACGTAGAGTTGACCAAATGGAAGATAACCTAATAACTAAAGGTAGGGGAAAACCAAAGAAAACAATAGGAGAAACTATTAAGAGGGACCTAGCCATAAATAACTTGACCATAGAAATGTGCAAAGACAGAACATGTTGGCGTCGCTTGATCCATATAGCCGACCCCACCTAGTAGGAAAAGGCTTTGTTTGTTGTTGTTTTATTATAATTTTTATATGCAAATCTATAGCAATTATGTCATTTTTTTAAATATTATAACATAAAAATATATAGGTCAAATACCCATTTTGGTCCTCTATGTTTCACCCAAGTTTTAAATTGGTCCTTTATGTTTCAAAAGTTTTATATTGCTCCTTTATGTTTTTCAAAAGTTTTATATTTGTCCTTCAGGTTTCATGAAAGTTCTATATTGGTCCTTTATGTTTCATTGAAGTTCTATATTGGTCCTTTATGTTTCATTGAAGTTCTATATTGGTCCTTTATGTTTCATTGAAGTTTTATATTAGTCCTTTATGCTTCATTAGAGTTTCATATTGGTCATCTCAGCATGATTTTATTTTTGGCTTAAACGACGTCGTTTGGGTGTTTTTGGTGTGTCTAAGGCCACGTCAGTTATCTGATACACGTAGGAGAGATTATGTGTCCACCTCGGCACACCACATCAGCAGTTAACTTAAGAAATTGACGGATTTGGACAGAAGGACCAATTTAGTACTTCTGGGAAACATAAAGGACTAATTTAAAACTTTTGAAACATAAAGGACTAATTTGAAACTTGAGTGAAACATAGAGGACCAAAATGAACCTTTGACCAAATATATATAATTATTTTTAATTATAAAAAATAAAACATTTTTTTATAAAAGTATACTTTATAAGAAAAATAACATATATTAACAAAAAATAACAAATATTTACTTAATAAACATTAATAAATTTTTAAAAAAGAAGACGGGCCGACCCGCGGGCTAACGGGCCCCAACTCGTTTTAGGCCCGTTTATTTTCGCCAACCCAAGGCCGCATTTGTAATTAAAATGGTGTGTCCGAATGACAGAGAAGTGAGTCAGTGTGCCTCATTTTGCATTTCACACTTTCTTCTCTTTCTACTTTTCATTCGGCATTTAATAATAATTATTATAGCGTCCAACCAATAATTATTATTATAGCGTCCAACCACACCTCTTCTCTTCTTCTTTTTAACATACACTTTTTCATCTTCCTCTTCACCTCTTCTTCTCAACTTTGCCTTCATAATCTTCCACTGTGGGTACATTCATTTACATTTCTTTTATGGCCAAAACCCCATTTTGGTCCTCTAAGTTTCACCCAAGTTCCAAATCAGTGCTTTAAGTTTCAAAAGTTCTAAATTCGTCCATTAAGTTTACAACTTGTTCCAAATTCGTCCTTCCGTCCATCTCTGTTAGTTTTTTCGTCACTTTTTGATGTGACACTCTGAGTCATCAGGACACGTGCCTTCTTTGTTGACTCAGCGTGCCACATCATCAATTTTTTTAAAAAAAAAACTCAAATATAAGCAAGAAACGGAGCCTAAGCAGAGAAGAATGGAGTCTGACGATCTGCGATTTCCAATATTGGGATTGTACCATGATTTCTCCACTCACGTGCGGAACAACATCAAGTGCCTCCAATCAAGAACTAAGAAACTCCACTATTTTGCTTCTCTATCTTCATCTTTTGTTCTTCCTTCAGCATTTGCTGAACCAGAAGTCATTGATTTCATCTCTGATCTCAAAGGCTCTGTGAAGAAAACAGAGAAGTAGATGTTGATGTGGACGACGCTCATTATAAGCTTTTCTTTGATAATCTGAGAATCGACAGAAAATCCTACGCCCTCGATATCCCTCAAGACGGTGTTTTTGTTAAATACGAAGCAGAGGATTATGCATCACCATCAACATCTAATCGTGCTTCTTTTGACTCGAATTTCGACTTGAAGGGTACGAAAGGAAGGTGCGTAGCTTGTGTCGACGAAAATACCAGTGTTCAATCGAATAAGGGTTTAGAGGCAGAGAAGCAGGACGTAGAGCCAAAGGTTAAGCGCAGGCATGGGGGATCTAAAAAATTAGATTTGATGTGAAGAATGCAGGTGTTGGATTGAATGAGAATTTGAGAGTGAAAGAAGAGGAAGAAGATGATTATCCACCTTATGTAAATTTGAGTGTCTGCTTCTATTTGAGTTTTTTTTTTAATTTGATGATGTGGTACGCTGAGTCATCAAAAAAAGCCACATGTCCTGATGACTCAGCGTCCCACATCAGCAATTGACGGAAAAAATTAACAGAGATGGACAGAAGGATGAATTTGGAACAAGTTGCAAACTTAAAGGACAGATTTAGAACTTTTGAAACTTAAAGGACTGATTTGGAACTTGGGTGAAACTTAAAGGACCAAAATGCGGTTTTGGCCTTCTTTTATTATATATCAATGAAGTTGAGCTTTTTCCTTCCAAGGTAATAATAGGATATAAAGTTAATTTGTGATAAGATTTTTTGTGTTATTTATTGTCAATGTATATAAATAAATGGTATATTTGTTGATTAGCACTGTCAAACAGGCTGGCCCATTACGAGCTTTAATATAAACGGCCCGGGCCGGCCCGTTATAAACGGGCCACTTTTTAGTGGGCCAAGCCCGCCCGTGTTGGCCAGCGGGCCAACACTTTTTTTAAATTTTTTTATTTTAATTAAAACTTATAAATTAATATTTATATAATAAAAAGTTAAAAATAAAAATACATTTTATAAATTATGATAAATATTATAATTTTTATATGCAAATCTATAGCAATTATGTCATTTTTTTAAATATTATAACATAATATATATATATATAATTATTTTTAATTATAAAAAATAATATATATATTTTTTTATAAAGTATACTTTATAAGAAAAATAACATATATTAACAAAAAATAACAAATATTTACTTAATATACATTAATAAATTTTTTTAAAAAAAAAGGAAAAAAAAAAGAAGACGGGCCAACCCGCGGGCTAACGGGCCCCTACCCGTCTTAAACGGGCCTATTTTCGCCAACCCAAGCCCGCACTTGTAATTAAAATGGTGTGTCTGAATGACAGAGAAGTGAGTCAGTGTGCCTCATCTTGCATTTCACACTTTCTTCTCTTTCTGTGTTTCATTCTGTTAGTTTTTTCCGTCAGCTTCTGATGTGATAAGCTGAGTCATCAGGACACGTGGCTTCTTTGATGACTCAGCGTGCCACATCGTCAAATTTTAAAAAAACTCAAATATAAGCAAGACATGGAGCCTAAGCAGAGAAGAATGGAGTCTGACGATCTGTAATTTCCAATATTGGGATTGTACCATGATTTCTCCACTCACGTGCGGAACAACATCAAGCGCCTCCAATCAAGAATTGAGAAACTCCACTATTTCGCTTCTCTATCTTCATCTTTTGTTCTTCCTTTTGCAATTGCCGAACCAGAAGTCATTGATTTCATCTATGATCTCAACGGTACTGTGAATCACGAGCTGCTTGTTCTTCAAGAAGAAAACAGAGAAGTAGATGTTGATGTGGACAACACTCATTATAAGCTTTTCTTAGATAATCTGAGAATCGACAAAAAATCCTACGTCTTCGATATCCCTCGAGATAGTGGTTTTGTTAAATACAAAGCAGAGGATTATGCATCACCATCAACGTCCAATCGTGCTTCTTTTGACTCGAATTTCGACTCGAAGGGTACGAAAGGAAGGTGCGTAGCTTGTGTCGACGACAATACCAGTGTTCGATCGAATGAGGGTTTAGAGGCAGAGAAGCAGGACACAGAGCCTAAGGTTAAGTGCAGGCATGGGAGTTCTAAAAAATCAGATTTGATGTGAAGAATGCAGGTGTTGGATTGAATGAGAATTTGAAAGTGAAAGAAGAGGAAGAAGATGATGATCCACCTTATGTAAATTTGAGTGTCTGCTTCTATTTGAGTTTTTTTTTTAAAAAAATTTGATGATGTGGCATGCTGAGTCATCAAAAAAAGCCACGTGTCCTGATGACTCAACGTCCTACATCAGCAATTGACGGAAAAAATTAACAGAGATGGACGGAAGGACGAATTTGGAACAAGTTGCAAACTTAAAGGACGGATTTAGAACTTTTGAAACTTAAAGGACTGATTTGGAACTTGGGTGAAACTTAGAGGACCAAAATGGGGTTTTGGCCTTCTTTTATTATATATCAATGAAGTTGAGCTTTTTCCTTTCAAGGTAATAATATGATATAAAGTTATATTTGGTGATAAGATTTTTTGTGTTATTTATTGTAAATGCATATAAATGAATGGTATATTTGTTGATTAGCACTGTCAAACGGGCAGACCCGTGTTGGCCCGCGGGCCAACACTTTTTAAAATTTCTTTTAATTTAATTAAAATTTATAAATAAAAAGTTAAAAATAAAAATACATTTCATAAAATATGATAAATATTATAATTTTTATATGCAAATCTATAGCAATTATGTCATTTTTTAAAATATTATAACATAAAAAATATATATAATTATTTTTAATTATAAAAAATAATATATTTTTTTATAAAAGTATACTTTATAAGAAAAATAACATTTTTTATATGCAAATCTACAGCAATTATGTGCAATAGTGGACCCGCTAGTAACAACTCATCCTCTTCCACGATATAAAGTTATATTTGGTGATAAGATTTTTTGTGTTATTTATTGTAAATGCATATAAGTAAATGATATATTTGTTGATTAGCATGGTCAAACGGGCTAGCCCATTACGAGCTTCAATATAAACGGGTCAGGCTGGGCCGTTTATAAACGGG
This sequence comes from Senna tora, assembly GCA_014851425.1. Classification (NCBI taxonomy): domain Eukaryota; kingdom Viridiplantae; phylum Streptophyta; class Magnoliopsida; order Fabales; family Fabaceae; genus Senna; species Senna tora. The sequence continues at coordinate 15,791,588 of CM026265.1, forward strand.
CCAATTTTTAGTGGCCCAAGCCTGTCCGTGTTGGCCTTAAAAATTTTTTTATTTTAATTAAAATTTATAAATTAATATTTATGTAATAAAAAGTTAAAAATAAAAATTCATTTTTTAAATTATAATAAATATTATAATTTTTATATACAAATCTATAGCAATTATGTCATTTTTTAAATATTATAACATAAAAAATATATATAATTATTTTTAATTATAAAAAATAATATATTTTTAAAGTAACCCATTTGTTGTTTTTTGGATTTTTGAGTCAGCTTCACACGGGTGTCTATTAGCCGACCCAGGCACGACAGAATTGACCCAATACCCATATGATTCCTTCTTGAATCTTGCTGAGGAAACAGGGCATCACAAATTCACAATTCGCATCCCCAATATCTCACATCGCACACAGAGTCTCGAGCTCGACCCTCGAACACAAGCCGCCATGGTCTGTGGAAGAGGAGAGGAAGACGAAGTGACGAAGACAAACCCTCGAACACAAGCGCCGTGTTCTGTGGAAGAGGAGAGGAAGACGAAGTGATGAAGACAAACCCTCGAACACAAGCCGCCGTGTTCTGTGGAAGAGGAGAGGAAGACGAAGTGACGAAGACAAACTATAGTTGTACTCCTTCTTGGTTCGAATCGAAAATTCCTTTCGTCTTCTTCTTCTTCTTCTTCTTCTTCTTCTTTTGTTTGCATTAATTTGCAGAGTTGAAGTGAATAAGAAGCCAATTTATAGGAAGGAATAGAAGGAGAAAATATAGCAGTTTAGTGTTTAGAAGCTCTAGGATTTGTTATGTTATAAGATGAAGATTAAGTTCAGAGGAGTGAGTGAAAACCTAGGTAAAACATGTCAGATTCTAATTTCTATAATTGATTCTTTTACTCTTGTTCATTACCTGTTTTTGCTAGTGGTTAAGGTCATTTTGATGGTTGCATTTCCATTTTCCAGTATAGATTTAGGCTTAACTTGTTATTTTACTAGTTGTTTAAAGTTGTTCCTTTAAAGATTATGATTTGTTTCCTGCGTTTTTGGATGCTGCTGTGTTAGCAGACAAGTCTGGGACTAGATCTAAGAGAAATTCATGTTGATTGTAATGAAACCTAGTTTAGGTGGTCTGTTAGTTGTTGTATTTGCCAGTAGTTGCCTTGATGTGTTGTGGTTTTCGTTTTCTTTTGCTAATTTCTTATGTTGCTGAAAACTGAGCTGTGCACTATTGGTTTTTTCTAATATATTTCGAATTTAATGAAAAAAAAATTGTGATTTGTGAGTTGTGATTGTGACCACTATTAATCTATTATAACCTGATGTATAAGTTTAGAATTTTTACTCACTTAGTATTGGATATACTGTCATGATTTATTTATTTCCAGACATACTAATTTGGTTATATTATGAACAACTTCAGGTAGACCACAGACCTATTTGGGATGGTAGAGATATTTAAAAGGGAAAGAAAATTCTTCATCTTGTTTATTTTGCTTCTGAATACTATGCTCAAGCCATTTATATCTTTTTTTGTTAATTGTTAGAGTTGTGGTAATAATCTTTTCGCTTTTATGTTTAAGATGGAAAAATTCTATGTGGTATATGTGGGTCGTAATCCTGGCATATATCATAAATGGTTAGAATGCAAGGCTGAAATACACAAGGTGTCAAATGTTGTTTATTGCTCTTTCAATTCTCTAGCAATAGCTTCCGCATCATTTGCAGAATTTAGAGTGGAAGAAGAATGGCTAAAAGGGGTAAGTCTTTAAAAAAAAATAAAATTTGCTTATGGTCTAGGCTAGAACCTCATACTAAAATTCACTATCTTGTGAAGAAAACTATCCCTTGTTGTGAGTCTTGCGGAAAGACGCTTTTGCTGAAGGTCTCCAATGCAAGGGAGAACATTGGCAAGCATTACTACACATGTATTGTGAGTATTGTTAATATTTTGTTCCCATTATTCTTCTTTCGTCATTGTTATTATTATTGTTGTTAATTGTTAGAGTTGTGGTGGTCTTAGATATGTGAAGCTTGGAGTGAAAGAGTGTATTGTTGGAGTTGATGGTTGTTCCTCTATTGCATTCCATACTGTTATTTCAGCTTTACCTCAAAGGTGCCTAGTCCTTGAGGAAGAGGTGAAAAATGTTACTTAAAAAAGAGATGCTTCTCAAGAAAGAGCTGTCATTCTTGAAGAAGATTTGCATAATTTAAATTTGGATGACGATTGAACTGTTTATAATTTTGGTATTGACTAATATTGTATCATATCATTGTAAATTATTTAATATTTATATTCTACTTTATCATTTGCTGCCGCTGCTTGCCCTCTTTTTGTGTGATGTTTGTTGAACATTTTTAGTTCTACATGTTTACTTGTTCTTGTTATTTATGTTATGTTTGGTATACATTACATTGATGTAATGTAATCTTAGTTTTTTTAATAATTTTTTCATATTTTTTAATTCCCAATATGTTTTTTAGAGAGAATCATCAATTTGGTCCCTGAAAGATATAGATTGTTTTAATTTAGTCTCTAAAAGATGTAAATATCTAATTTAGTCCCTGAAAGATGTTTTTTTGGCCCAATTTGGTTCTTTTAATTTTTTTTGTTAGAGTTGGGATAAAAAAGCATCTTTCAGGGACTAAATTAGGCATTTTTATATTTCAGGGACTAAATTGGAACAATCTATATCTTTCAAGGATACTTTTTATATTCCCAACACTTTTTACATTTCCAATACACTTTTCATCAAATCCTAAATTTTACATTCTTTCCTTTTATATCCCTCCCAAATTATCAACCATACCTTTATATGTCAATGTTTAAAAAAAAAAGAATTTTGATGTCAACAACGGGTTAAATCATATTTATTTTTTATTTTATTTTAATTTTATGAAATAGATATTTATTTATAGATTAAATCATATTTATTTACCTTATTAGAGTTGGGTTAACTCTAAATTTTGACTGCAGGTTATGAACTTGACATATTTGCAGGTGTAAGAAATCTAGCCCAATGTTAGCCCATACATGTCATGTCATGTCTTCAAGGTCCTTTTGCACAATTAATTTCGGTGGCATTGGCATGATTTGCACTTATTGAAACTCCAGGTACAACTAATGCAATAAATAGAGTGAATATATATATATATATATAATTTATTATATTATATTATTATATTTAAATTTTATTTATATTTTTGTTTGAATATTAAAAGAAAATGAGTTTGAAACTCCAGGTACAGCTAATAAATAGACTAAATGCTTTTCTTTTTTCATCTTTCTTCTTCTTTCAACTTTCATTTTCTCTTTCTTCTTCCTTCTCTTGTATTGTTCTTCGTTTTTGTGGAGAAGAGAATTCAGAAAGAGGCAACCATGAAGATAGAAGGCTCTACGACTGAGACGATTCGTCACCATCGTTGGAGTCGTCGATTGGGAGAATGGTGAGTTTTCCATACTTTTTTTACAGGACTTTTGAATGTCACATTTTTTGTAGTTTCTCTCTCTCTCTCTCTATGTTGTTGGTTAATGGCTTCGTGACTGTTTGTAGCTTTGTAGCTGTTTGTAGCTTCGTGGCTGTTTGTAGTGTTTGCATACTTCTTTTTTTTGCAATCAAGAAACAGTTACAAAGGAACAGAGAGGTTGGGAAAAGTTCATTACAAATACCGAAATTAAAATAGATTTGGTCATTATAATTTCTAGCAGTACTAATATCGTGAACCAATGGTTGAATATCTGTAGGGCAAGTTTGCACATTACTCACATATCTGAGGAGAAGCCTATTCTTTAAACTAATAGTGATAGGGGAATTCTGCATGACCTGTCTCATAAAAACGAACTTCCTAATGCATTGAAGAGCCAGGTGGAAAATATTGGTGGTGGAGGCCTCAATTAACAGAACAAGTGGCTTGATGACATGATTCTCAACCCAAAAAATACTAACCACCTTCCTCTTGTGTCTTCGATTGCAGAACCAATGACAAAATAAGTTCTGACCCATATTGTTATGATCTTCTGTCATTTCAGAATGAATTTTCCTTTCTTTCTGGATATCCTTGAGATCGAAAAAGTAATCAGAATGGCTAAGCCTCATGGCTCTATCCATCTTGTCCATTAAATTGTTCACTATACCACAAACTTCCCCCAAATCCGCTTGTTTGCATACTTTTTGTTGTACTTTGTTTGTTGTGTAATTATGTATCAGATTATTTTGATAAAAAAAACTAATAATTGCTATAAATTTATGTAGTGTTTGCTGCCTACGGATAATGAAGGTTAGTTTTCTTGCTTCACTCTTCTTTTTACTCGCCTAACTTATCTTCATGCTTGTCTCCTTTCCCATCCAAGGTATGCTAAGCCTCCGTGTCATTACCTATACAGAGCATTATTATTTTCCAGAGTTGACTCTTATTTGTCAATAAACTTAGTTTTGAAACAAAGTGGGCTAAATTGAAACGACTAACTCCATCAGTTAATGAGCATATAATATATATATATATATATATATATATATATATATATATATATATATATATATATATATATATTCTTGACACATTCATGTTCCCAAAGTGAATTCATCCCATTTATACATGCTCCAACTGATATATCATGATTTAATTTAATGGAATTCATTCATTGTTTGAATAATTGGTGTTGAATGAAGTCTCCATACTCAGGTGTGATTTAATGGAAATGGTGTATGCACTTGCAATGATTTGAACGTATCCTTAGAATGTTTTCTCTTCACATTTCTGATTTGTTATCTATTAATTTATGAAATTTTGCAATTTCTTTACTTAGAGTTTAGTTTGGACTTTCGCATTTGGACTCCTATTTCTTGCTCCTTCACTATCTTCCCCATTGCCTCAAGTCATCTTTGTTTAATCCGCTGTGAGGAAGTTCTTGCTCCTGCTCCTTCACCGTCTTACCCCATTCTTGCTCCTACTCTTTCACCATCTTCCCCATTTGCCTCAAGCCCTTCTCTATCTCGGACTTGTATGGGGAGGGAGCACAAGGGAGATGTTTGTCCATCTTCACCTTCTGGATCAAGGTCTCATAGATTCTTCCATCCTATGTCTCATGGCCCTAAGGCGGTAAGAAGATAATGGGGCAATGTTTCTTGTTCAATTTCTTTATTTGGAAAGTTTTCTCTTCACATTTTTGATTTGTTATCTATTAATTACTGAAATTTTTTAATTTGTTGCTTCTCTCTCAGGTTTCTAATCTTGGAATTCGTAGACTTGTGCTTATGGTATTTTTCTTTTCAACTTTATATTCTTATTATTGTTGTTTTATTTATAATTCTGAAGTTGTAACATTCTGAAATAAGTTTTAATTTGATTGGGGTATTTTTCTTTTCAATTGTAATATTCTTATCATTATGGTTTTCTTTGTAATTTTGAAGTTCTAATATATATATATATATATATATATATATATTTTCCAACTTCTAGGCTTTATGATTGGCCTTGCTGCAACCATCATGGGAAATTTCATGGCCTTAAAGAGTCTCATCAACTTTGATGATTTGGAGTCTCGGTCACCGCCGTTGTCACGGCCCCCTATCGGATCTCCGTGACCGACACAGGAGGTAGGATTTCTCCTATCCCGTAAGCCTCTAATCCCTGATTGACATTTCTGTATGTGCATAACTACCCATTTCTAATACAAACAATATATAGTATATATGGTCATCACTATCTGGTGACCTAAGTAGCACGCAATCCACGGCTCGCTCAACGCCGCTTCAGTCTATACATATACACATAATCAATCACACGTACATATAATATACATATTGATCATGCGCTTCAGGGCGGGTGATCTATCCTATTCACATGCAGAATCCCTGTGTACAGTCAAGCATATATATTCAATCACACACCTGCATATAATTTACATATTGATCACACGCCTCAATGCGTGTGATCTATCCTATTCGCATGCGGAAGCCGTATTTTCATACAATCAAGTATTCAGTCACACATACATATAAATTTACATATTGATCACACGCTCAGTGCGTGTGATCTATCCTATTCACATGCAGAAGTCACGTTCATATATATATAAATACACATGATATTCATCATATCACAACCTATATTCCCAACAACCGGACCAAATCTTTAACCTGTATGAAGCCGACAGTTCTAGAGTGTGACATATACATATATGCATATAGCAACTGTACAAAACAATGCTATACCAAAAGAATCATATACATATACATCCTGACAAAATACATATATCAATACTACCCACGCGAACAATGCGTGCGGTCTCTTGGTCTGTCTGCCTCCCTGAGATGAAGTGGAAGCGCTCCTGATGCCTATACCACCTGTGTCTCTAACATGTAACATTGGGGTGAGTCAAACAGACTCAGTGAGAGGCTTTCCCATCCCTGGTGTAGTAGCGGGTACCACTACTTATTCATTATACTTCCTCTTGGAAATTTCTAAATTTCCAAGTGGTTTTTCTAACCCGAAATCCCTCGGTTTAAAACAAGGTCACCTATGTTCATTTTCTTTAAGAGTTTACATATACCACCACACTTTTCAGATAATAATCAATAAGGTTGGTTTCGAGTACCACAAGACCCTCACGAACAAAATTGACTCGATCCTACCCCCAATATCATATAGGTCCCGAGGACCTTCTTTCCAATAAGGCTACTTGAGCCACCATTGCTTTTACAGTTCACATATACACATACAGCACGTTATCACATATATATTACAATTTAGGAACAACAATAGCATGTTATCTAACATGTAATTCCTACAAATAGGCAAGAAGGCAAACCATATATCCATATCCGCAGTCAACCCTATAGGACAAGGATAGGAAAGCCCCTCACTTGGTTGGCCCCTCGGATCGGCTCTCGGTGTGCCCGAAGGTTCGCTCACTGTATGGTGCCCTATACACATATATTTGAGAGATTCAGAAGCTTGAAAATTCAACCACTATCGTGTACATGCAACGCTAGTGCTCATGTTCTCTCTAATTAATTCCATAGACTAGTTGTTGGCTTGGAAATGCCCTCAACTAGTTTTAGGACACCTAGCATGCTTCTATTCGTGTCCAACCCTTTCTTAATCACACTATTCAGAAGCTTTGACTTGGGAATGCAAGGTTACCCAATTCCACCTCTATGTGTCCATATGAACTTCCATTACCCAAGTCTTGAATTTATGGCTCAAGAGAATCATAAATCCCACTTGTCCAAGATTTCCACTTACCAAAATAGCCTTGAACACTTTACCTACACATGAATACACATACCCGAATACGCGTAAAATTAGAAAATTGTCTCTTTTTCCCCCGTGTTGGGTTCTGGTGAGACGGTGAGTACTCGGGTTTTAATCCCTCGTACATTCCAATAATTTTAACAATTATATAATTGCTATCCAACCTCTTAATGCATCTCAAGTCAGCCCATAACACCCTTAAACATTTCCAATCATAATTTTCCTACTAGTTTTCCAAGCCGGATAAATTCCATCAAATTAGTTCCGGTTCCTAAGCTTCCTATTCACTTAATAACATGCAAATACTTCAATTTAGGACACAAAATACTCAGATTGAATCAATTGGGGTCTTTCCAAAAATCCCTAAAATTGATAAAATTGGGGTTTGAGAGTTTCGGGATTTCTCACCTCGATTCAACCGGTTAGAAGGACGATATGAAGTAGAGGAGACTCCCAGCTACCTTCCCCGGTGAAGAAACGGCGTTTTCCGGCGTGGAAGCTCTCTCCCTTCGTTTTCTCTCTCTAACCCGTCACTCTCTCTCTCTCTAGCACAACGAAGGCGGTTTCCGGTGAACGGCGACTCACTCCGGCACTGGCTTGCACGTCCGGCCACCACGCGTGCTTCTCCGTCCGTGAGCTCCTCCGTGCGATGCTCTCTCGTCCAGCCCTCTCTCTCCGTAGTGTCTCCGTTCTTTCCCTCTTCCCTCACGATTCTGCTTCCTTTTTCCTTTATTCTCTTTACTTTATTCTTCTCTTTTTACATATATATATATATATATATATATATATTTATATAATTAATTAATATATACATATCAAAAAGAAAAGAAACTAAATCTGATTTAATAATAAATAAAAAAAAATATAGAAATATTAGGATTTAAGAATTTGATATTTACAACATAATAAGTGATAGGCTAGTGTATTTTTCATCTCATTTTCCTCTTTTAAATTAATTAATTTAATTTAATTAATGATGCTAGTTAAAATATTCTCGGGTATTACAATCTTCCCCCCTTCAGAAATTCGGTCCTTAAATTTCAAACAAAACACTAACCTTAGTCTCGAAATAGATGAGGCTACGTCCTGCGCATTTCACCCTCGACCTCCCATGTAGCCTCTTCGGTCGAGTGGTTTCTCCATAGAACTTTAACCAATGGAATCTCTTTCGTTCTGAGTTTCTTCAACTGCCGATCTAAGATTTCCACTGGCTCCTCTTCATACGTCATATTTTCGGTTAGTTGCACGTCTTGCAATTGGATTACGTGCGAGGGATCGGGAAGATACTTCCGAAGCATTGATACATGGAAGACAGGGTGTACCCCCTCCAATTCCGTAGGCAATTCCAACCGATACGCTACATTCCCAACTCGTTCTAAGATTTCAAACGGTCCAATATACCGAGGACTCAACTTCCCCTTCTTACCGAACTGCATCACGCCTCTCATCGGTGATATTCTCAAGAACACCTGATCACCAACGGCAAACTCCAGTTCTCTCCTTTGATTGTCTGCATAAGACTTTTGCCTACTCTGAGCCGTCAGCAATCTCTCCCTTATACATTTTACCTTCTGCAAGGCATCTTGTAGCAATTCCGGGCCGACTAGGCTAGCTTCTCCGACCTCGAACCACCCAATCAGGGATCTACACCTACGGCCGTACAGAGCCTCGAAAGGTGCCATTTGAATACTTGCTTGATAACTATTATTGTACGCAAACTCAGCCAAAGATAAATACATTTCCCAACTTTCGCCGAAATCCATAATACACGCCCGAAGCATGTCCTCAAGAATCTGAATGGTTCTTTCTGATTGCCCGTCGGTCTGTGGGTGGAACGCAGTACTCAGATCAATTCTACTTCCCAACACTTCCTGCAATGACTTCCAAAACCTGGAAGTGAACTGTGGCCCCCTATCAGATATTATGGACACTGGCACACCGTGCAATTTAACGATTTCTGATAGATAAATCTGTGCATATTGACTCACTCCGTAAGTGGTCTTAACTGGCAGAAAGTGTGCGGACTTAATCATGCGATCCACTATCACCCAAACCGAATCAAATCCCCGTTGTGACCTTGAAAACCCTGTTACAAAATCCATCGTTATCCTCTCCCATTTCCACTCAGGTATTTCTATCTGTTGTAATGTTCCGGCGGGCTTCTGGTGTTCAACCTTAACTTCTTGGCACACTAAACACCTGGCTACGTAGTTTGCGACATCCTTTTTCATGCCATTCCACCAATATAACTGTTTTAGGTCATGATACATTTTATTAGCTCCCGGATGGATTGTATACGTTGTCCGGTGTGCTTCTTCGAGAATTCTTTCTTTCAAGTTATCAACCATAGGGACACACAACCGTCCCTCCAACCGAAGTATCCCACAATCATCGATAGTCGGACGTTGTCCCCTTTCCCTTTAGTTACTGTATCCCTGATTTGCTTGAGGTCGGTATCTTCATCTTGTCTAGCCTTCACCTCTTCTACCAAAGAGGACTTAGCTTGCAAATGGGCTAAAAATGAGTTAGAACTTCCAATCTCAAACTGATTTCCCGTTTGCTGTAGCTCGTGCAGTTCTCTAATTAACGGTCTTCTTTCTTCACTTATATGAGCAAGGCTGCTCATGGTTTTCCGACTCAGAGCATCGGCTACCATATTAGCCTTTCTTGGATGATACAAGATCGTGCAGTCATAGTCTTTCAACAACTCTAACCATCGACGTTGTCTCAAGTTCAAGTCTTTCTGCTCGAAAATGTATTTGAGGCTTTTGTGGACTGTATAAATTTCACAAGTCTCACCATATAAGTAGTGTCTCCATATTTTCAAAGCGAATACTACAGGCGCCATTTCGAGGTCGTGAGTCAGGTAGTTCTTCTCATGCTTCCTCAGTTGTCCTGTTGCATACGCAATCACCTTGCTATGTTGCATCAAGACACACCCTAACCCGATCCTCGACGCATCACAGTATACCACATACCCTCCTGTGCATTCAGGTAATGCCAGCACCGGAGCGGTAGTGAGGCTGTCCTTCAACTTCTGAAAACTCTGCTCACACTTGTCATCCCATACAAACTTCACTCCTTTCTGAGTCAACTTAGTCATAGGTGCAGCAACCTTAGAGAAGTCCTGCACAAATCTTCTATAATATCCCGCCAAACCCAAGAAACTGCGAATTTTAGTAACAGAGGTAGGCTGGGACCAGTTCTTCACTACTTCTACCTTACTTGGATCAGCGTGGATTCCCTCTGATGATACCACGTGACCCAAAAAGGCAACTCTGTCAAGCCAGAATTCACACTTAGAGAACTTGGCATACAGTTTTTCCTCTCTCAACCTCTGCAATGCTAATCTCAAGTGTCCAGCATGTTCCTCAGAATTCTTTGAATAAACCAATATGTCATCAATGAAGACAATGACAAATCGGTCCAGAAATGGTTTAAAGACCCTGTTCATCAGGTCCATGAATGCTGCAGGAGAATTAGTTAATCCGAAAGACATCACCAAGAACTCGTAATGCCCATATCGGGTCCGGAATGCGGTCTTAGGTATGTCTGATTCACGAATCTTTAATTGATGGTACCCAGATCGCAAATCAATCTTGGAAAACCGCTTCGCACCCTACAACTGATCAAATAGGTCATCTATCCTCGGTAGTGGATATTGATTGCGAATCGTCACCTTGTTTAACTTTCGATAATCGATACACAACCACAAGGATCCGTCCTTCTTCTTTACAAAAATGACCGGTGCACCCCAAGGAGAGAAACTGGGTCTTATAAAACCCTTGTCAAGCAATTCTTGCAATTGTGTATGTAGCTCCTTCAGCTCTTTCGGAGCCATACGGTAAGGTGGTGTGGAGATAGGCTGGGTGCCAGGTTGCAACTCAATTTCAAATTCAATCTCACGATCGGGCGGCAACCCCGACAATTCTTCTGGAAATACATCCAAAAACTCTCGCACTACTGGTACTTGAGTCGGTGAAAGTATTGCTTTCATGGTATCTTGGAGGAACGCCAAATACCCTTTGCATCCCTTTGCCAGTAACCTGGATGCCTTCAAAGCGGAGATCAAACTTGGATACGGTGCAGCTCCATCACCCCGTATCACAAAGGGCTCCTTGTTTGGCATATTGAATTTCAAGCATTTAGCCCTGCAGTCCACAACCGCATGGCAAGACGACAACCAATCCATTCCGAGGATCACATCAAGATCAACCATACACAACAACCGGAGGTCTACCACAGTCTCATGACCATCGACCTCCACAATGCAAGACTTGTGCACATATTCTACTTGTACCGATTCTCCCATTGGTGTAGAGACCAGTACTGTTTCTTCCATTCTAGATGGACTTTTGTTGAATTTAGAGGCAAATGCATGTGACACATAGGAATGAGTGGAGCCGGAATCAAATAAGACTCGTGCTTCAAGAGAGCAGACAATAAGAGTACCTGTCACAACTGCATTTGATGCATGAGCATCCTGCTGAGAGAGTGCAAATACCCGCTCTTGTCCTCCACCTACCGCCCCTGGCCCTCGGCCACTAGACCCTGCACCACAGCCTCTAGCTGCACCTGTACTTGCTGCCTGTGGTGGTACGGTTCTCACTGGTGGAGCTGGAATAGGTGTACTCCTCGGCGTCGGATTGCTTCTCACACTTGTACCCTCCTTTTTCTTTGGACACTCTCTAGCCATATGGCACATCTGGCCGCAGTGGTAGCATCCACCTGTCAGTCTCCGACATATACCAAAATGAAATCTGCCGCAAGTCGCACACTGGGGCTTTGTCTTACCGGCGTTTCCATCCCCTTGTTCCCTTTATCCCCCTTGAGCATTACCTCTTGTACCTGTTTCATGGGTGGTAGTTGAGGATTGTCCTCCCGCGGACCCTGAATATCCTGCACCTCCACCTGTTGTCTTCCTTTCCTTACATCCACCTCCTTGGTTGTCACTGCCTGTAATTAACTTCACTTTGGGATCAACAGATGTCTCATACCTCTTCCTGGTTTCAATCATTCTAGCACAGTCTGCTGCTTGAGCTAAAGTCTCAAACTGTCTCCACTGAGGTAGCAAAGCAGTAAACAACGGCTCCGTGACTCGGTGTATGAATCTCTTGATCCTCGCCTCTTCATCAGGAACTAACTCAGGTGAGAATTGAGCCAGTTCAGTAAAAAGTAATTCATACTCCGTCACGGTCATGTTAGGCGTCATCCACAACTCCTCGAATTGTTGATGCTTCGCATCTTTAGTGCCTTCAAGTAGAAACCGACCCAGGAATTCCCTCTGAAAATCTTCCCAGGTTATCGGTGCCACCCTGCGTGAATACCTCGTCTGTACGGACTCTATCCATACTCTAGCCGCTCCCCTCAGCTGGAATGAAGCTAATTCCACCAACTCATGACCTGAGCACCTCAGCATGTGCTCAATTCTAACCACATCTCTGATAAAGTACTGCGGATCCTCTTTCTCACTAGTTCCGCAGAAAGTGGGTGGATGAAGCTTCAGAAATTTTGAAATTAGCAGCTCTCGGGGTGCTACCCGTGGTTCATGAGGCATTTCCTGTGGTTGTTGCCATTCCCTATCCTCTTCCTCAACAACCTCCATCTCTCGATTGCTAGGAACTCCCTCTTGTTATTCCTCGCCGACTACTAACCGGCGTACTTCCCTTTGTATCTGTCTCGTCATTTCTTCCCTTAGTTCCTGAAATCCTGCCATGAGCATTTCCGCCACGGAAGGTGCACCTGTCTCTACTTGAGGTTGAGGTTCCGGTGACTATCTCCTCTCTTCCCCTCTCACTTGTGCTCTACCTCGACCTCGAGCACGACCTCTACCTCGGCCTCGGGTACGGCCTCTACCTCGGCCTCGGGTGGGCATTCCCTCCTCCCGAATTGATTCTCGATAAATTTCAGCAGGAGTTCTCCCTCCACCCCTAGTCCGTCTCGTGATAGGTGGCATCCCTATACTGCACAAGGACCACACCTAATAAGTACACATATACTAATGACATTTCATATCAAATAGAGAAGAAAGAAAGGCTGACATAATTTCCTGGGTACTTCCACAAGTGCCTTTTTACTCCCACGCTGTGCCCAAGTACACAAAGAGGGGTAAACCGACACCCGGTCATACCTATGGCTTCATACAGTTTAAAGTAACCAGGCTCTGATACCAAGTTTGTCACGGCCCCCTATCGGACGTCTGTAACCGGCACGGGAGGTAGGATTTCTACTATCCCGTAAGCCTTTAATCCCTTATTGACATTTCTGTATGTGCATAACTACCCATTTCTAATACAAACAATATATAGTATATATGGTCATCACTATCCGGTGACCTAAGTAGCACGCAATCCACGGCTCGCTCAACGCCGCTTCAGTCTATACATATACACATAATCAATCACACGCACATATAATATACATATTGATCACGCGCTTCAGGGCGGGTGATCTATCCTATTCACACGCAGAATCCCTGTGTATAGTCAAGTATATATATTCAATCACACACCTGCATATAATTTACATATTGATCACACGCCTCCATGCGTGTGATCTATCCTATTCGCATGTGGAAGCCGTATTTTCATACAATCAAGTATTCAGTCACACATACATATAAATTTACATATTGATCACACGCTCAGTGCGTGTGATCTATCCTATTCACATGCAGAAGTCACGTTCATATATATATAAAAATACACATGATATTCATCATATCACAACCTATATTCCCAACAACCGGACCAAATCTTTAACCTGTATGAAGCCAACAGTTCTAGAGTGTGACATTTACATATATGCATATAGCAACTGTACAAAACAATGCTATACCAAAAGAATCATATACATATACATCCTGACAAAATACATATATCAATACTACCCACGCGAACAATGCGTGCGGTCTCTAAGTCTGTCTGCCTCCCTGAGATGAAGTGGAAGCGCTCCCGATGCCTATACCACCTGTGTCTCTAACATGTAACATTGGGGTGAGTCAAACAGACTCAGTGAGAGGCTTTCCCATCCCTGATGTAGTAGCGGGTACCACAAAAACTAGGGAAGAGGAGTCAATCACAAACACATACGCATATAACGGGTTTAAATTTCCATATATTAGGTGGTCAGGCAATTAGCTTATATCATATTCACAATAAAGAATTTAAAGCATGGATTTACATACATTTAAATTCACACATACATCATATCATAGTTCAACATATAATTCCAAGTGGTCACCCGTATTCAATTAACCGTAATTATAAACTGGCCCGAAGGCATATCTCCGTTAGGAGAGAACCTAGCCCGAAGGCAATATCTCACGTGAGCAATATGGGAACCTAGTTGATCATTCTAGGAACCCCTGGCCCCAAGACTTTACTTGGAACATTAGTCTGACCTCAAGACTTCACTTGGAGCATAGCCAACGACTCATCTGACCTCGGTTTACCCAAGGCAATAGCCACAATGTGGTGTACTCATATACGTTGTATTTCTGAGAGTTTGACTCAAGATGACAGACTCAATCTACCCAGACCACTCGTGGTAGACCCGGTTCCCGCGTTGTACCATAAATGACCCCTATGGACCATTACTTATTCATTATACTTCTTCTTGGAAATTTCTAAATTTCCAAGTGGTTTTTCTAACCCGAAATCCCTCGGTTTAAAACAAGGTCACCTATGTTCATTTTCTTTAAGACTTTACATATACCACCACACTTTTCAGATAATAATCAATAAGGTTGGTTTCGAGTACCACAAGACCCTCACGAACAAAATTGACTCGATCCTACCCCCAATATCATATAGGTCCCGAGGACCTTCTTTCCATATAAGGCTACTTGAGCCACCATTGCTTTTACAGTTCACATATACACATACAGCACGTTATCACATATATATTACAATTTAGGAACAACAATAGCATGTTATCTAACATGTAATTCCTACAAATAGGCAAGAAGGCAAACCATATATCCATATCCGCAGTCAACCCTATAGGACAAGGATAGGAAAGCCCCTCACCTGGTTGGCCCCTCGGATCGGCTCTCGGTGTGCCCAAAGGTCCGCTCACTGTATGGTGCCCTATACACATATATTTGAGAGATTCAGAAGCTTGAAAATTCAACCACTATCGTTTACATGCAACGCTAGTGCTCATGTTCTCTCTAATTAATTCCATAGACTAGTTGTTGGCTTGGAAATGCCCTCAACTAGTTTTAGGACACCCAGCATGCTTCTATTCGTGTCCAACCCTATCTTAATCACACTATTCGGAAGCTTTGACTTGGGAATGCAAGGTTATCCAATTCCACCTCTATGTGTCCATATGAACTTCCATTACCCAAGTCTTGAATTTATGGCTCAAGAGAATCATAAATCCCACTTGTCCAAGATTTCCACTTACCAAAATAGCCTTGAACACTTTACCTACACATGAATACACATACCCGAATACACGTAAAATTAGAAAATTGTCTCTTTTTCCCCCGTGTTGGGTTCCGGTGAGTACTCGGGTTTTAATCCCTCGTACATTCCAATAATTTTAACAATTATATAATTGCTATCCAACCTCTTAATGCATCTCAAGTCAGCCCATAACACCCTTAAACATTTCCAATCATAATTTTCCTACTAGTTTTCCAACCCGGATAAATTCCATCAAATTAGTTCCGGTTCCTAAGCTTCCAATTCACTTAATAACATGCAAATACTTCAATTTAGGACCCAGAATACTCAGATTGAATCAATTGGGGTCTTTCCAAAAATCCCTAAAATTGATAAAATTGGGGTTTGATTGTTTCGGGACTTCTCACCTCGATTCAACCGGTTAGAAGGACGATATGGAGTAGAGGAGACTCCCAGCTACCTTCCCCGGTGAAGAAATGGCATTTTCCGGCGTGGAAGCTCTCTCCCTTCGTTTTCTCTCTATAACCTGTCACTCTCTCTCTCTCTCTAGCACAACGAAGGCGGTTTCCGGCGAACGGCGACTCTGTAATACCCGGGAATATTTTAACTAGCATCGAAAATTAAATTAAATTAATTAATTTAAAAGAGGAAAATGAGATGAAAAAAATACACTAGCTTATCATTTATCATGTTATAAATATAAAATTTTTAAATCCTAATTTTTATATATGTATTTCTTTTTATTATTTATATTTTTATATGTACCAGATTGTTTTTCTTCTCTTTTAAGTGATATGTATATGTATTAATGTATTACATATATATATATATATATATATATATATATATTAAGTAAGAAAGGATAAACAAATGAAAAGATAAAAGAAAGGAAAAATGAAGCAGAGAGTGAAAGAGAGACCACGACGTGAGAAACGCACAAAGAGAGGGAGCAGCTTGGGCGTCATTCACGGAGAAGCAAGGAGGAGCCACGCGTGGTGGTGGCCGGACGCACGGAGGAGGAGCCGGAGTCGCCGTCCACCGTAGCTGAAAAATGTCGTCTTGTGGCTGGAGGAGAGAGAGAGCTCGGGTTAGAGAGAGAAAGCAAAAGAAGAGAGCTTCTCGCCGGAAAACACCGTCTCTTCACCGGGGAAGGTAGCTGGGAGTCTCCTCTACTCCATATCGTCCTTCTAACTGGTTGAATCGAGGTGAGAAGTCCCGAAACTCTCAAAACCCAATTTTATCAATTTTAGGGATTTTTGGAAAGACCCTAATTGATTCAATCTGAGTGTTCTGGGTCCTAAATTGAAGTATATGCATGTTAGGAAGTGAGTTGGAAGCTTAGGAACCGGAACCAAGTTGATGGAATTTATCCAGGTTGGAAAAAGAGTAGGAAAATGTGTTTGTTAAGGTTTAAGGGTGTTGTGGAATGACTTGGGGTGCATTGAAAGGTTGAATAATAAGTATAAAAATTGTTAAAAAATTATTGGAATGTACGAGGGATGAAAACTCGAGTAATTCCCGTCTCACCCGGAACCCCGTTCGGGGAAAAAGAGACAATTCTCTAATTTTACGCGTATTCGGGTATGTGTATTCATGGGTAGGTAAAGTGTTCAAGGTTATTTTGATAAATGGAAATTTTGGACAAGTAGAATTTATGACTCTTGAGCCATAAATTCAAGACTAGGGTAATGGGAACTTCACATGGACACATAGAGGTGAAATTGGGTAACCTTGAATTCCCAAATTCAACGTTTCCGAATAGCGTGATTAAGAGAGGGTTGGACACGAATTAGAAGCATGCTAGGTGTTCCGAAAACTAGTTGAGGGCACTCCAAGCCAACAACTAGTCTATGAAATTAATTAGAAAGAACATGAGCATTAGCGTTACATGTACACGATAGTGGTTGAATTTTCAAGTCTCTGAACCTCTCAAGTATATGTGTATAGGGCACCATACTGTGAGTGGACTTTCGGGCGCACTGAGAGCCGATCAGAGGGGCCAACTAGGTGAGGGGCTTTCCTATCCTTGCCCTATAGGGTTGACTGCGGATATGGATATATGGTTTGCCTTCTTGCCTATTTGTAGGAATTACATGTTAGATAACATGCTATTGTTGTTCCTAAATTGTAATATATGTGATAACGTGCTGTACGTGTATAAGTGAACTGTAAAAGCAAATGGTGGCTCAAGGAGCCTTATATGGAAAGAAGGTCCTCGGGACCTAGAATGATATCGGGGGGTAGGATCGAGTCAAGTTTAATTGTGAGGGTCTTGTGATACTAGAAACAAACCCCATCGATCATTACCTGAAAAGCGTGGTTTGTATGTAAAGCCTTAAAGGAAACAAAAATAGGTGACTTGTTTTGAATCAAGAGTCCGAATTAGAAACCACTTGGAAGTCTAGGTTGCCTAATCAGAAGTAAGATGAATAAGTAGAGGTCCATAGGGGTCATTTATTGTACAACGCGGGAACCGAGTCTATCACGGGTGGTCCGGGAAGATTGAGTCTCTTGTCTTGAGTCAAACCACAGGAATACAGAGTATATGAGTTCACCACATTGTGGCTATTACCTTGGGTAAACCGAGGTCAAATGAGTCGCCGGCTATTGCTCTAAGTGAAGCCTTGGGGTCAGATTATTGTTCCAAGTAAAGTCTTGGGACCAGGGGTTCCTAGAATGATCAACTAGGTTCGCATATTGCTCACGTGAGATATTGCCTTCGGGCCAGATTCTCTCCTAACGGAGATATTGCCTTCGGGCCAGTTTATGATTATGATTACTTGAATACAGAGGACCACATGGAATTGTATGTTAAATCATGATATGATGTATGTGTGAATTTAAATGTATGTAAATCTATGCTTTAAATTCTTTATTGTGAATATAATATATGTTAATTGCCTGACCACCTAATATATGAAAACCTAAACCCGTTATATGCGTATGTGGTTGTGATTGGCTCCTCTTCCCCAGTTGTAGTGGTACCCGCTACTACACCAGGGATGGGAAAGCCTCTCACTGAGTCTGTTTGACTCACCTCAATATTACATGTTACAGACACAGGTGGTATAGGCATCGGAAGCGTTTCCACTTCATCCCAGGGAGGCGGACAGACTTAAAGTCCGCACGCATTGTTCGCGTGGGTAGTATTGCTATATGTACTTTGACAGGATATATATGTATATGATTCATTTTGGTATAGCATTGTTTTGTGCAGTTGTTATATGCATATATGTATATGTCACACTCTAGAATTGTCGGCTTCATACAGATTAAAGATTGGTCTGGTTGTTGGGATCATAGGTGATGATATGATGAATATCATGTGTATATATACATCAATCGTGACTTCCGCATGTGAATAGGATAGATCACACGCACTGAGCGTGTGGTCAATATGTAAATTTATATATATGTGTGACTGAATACTTGATTGTGTGAAAATACGGCTTCCGCATGTGAATAGGATAGTTCACATGCATTGAGGCGTGTGATCAATATGTATATTTTATGCAGGTGTGTGATTGAATATATATGCTTGACTGTACACAGGAACTCTGCATGTGAATAGGATAGATCACCCGCCCTGAAGGGCGTGATCAATATGTATATTATATGTATGTGTGATTGACTATGTGTATATGTATAGACTGAAGCGGCGTTGAGCGAGCCGTGGATTGCCTGCTACTTAGGTCACCGGATAGGGATGACCATATATACTATATATTGTTTGTAATAGAAATGGGTAGTTATGCATGTGTAAAAATGTCAATCAGGGATCAGAGGCTTACCGGGATAGGAGAAATCCTACCTCCCGTGCCGGTCACGGACGTCCGATAGGGGGTCGTGACAGACTCACTCCGGCACCGGCTCGCACGTCCGGGCACCACGCGTGCTTCTCCGTCCGTGAGCTCCTCCGTGCGATGCTCTCTCGTCCAGCCCTCTCTCTCCGTAGCGTCTCCGTTCTTTCCCTCTTCCCTCACGATTCTACTTCCTCTTTCCTTTATTCTCTTTACTTTATTCTTCTCTTTTTACATATATATATATATATATATATATATATATATAATTAATTAATATAAACATATAAAAAAGAAAAGAAAATAAATCTGATTTAATAATAAATAAAAAATATAGAAATATTAGGATTTAAGAATTTTATATTTACAACATAATAAGTGATAGGCTAGTGTATTTTTCATCTCATTTTCCTCTTTTAAATTAATTAATTTAATTTAATTAATGATGCTAGTTAAAATATTCTCGGGTATTACAGCCGTCTCCGATTTTCATAATCCCTCCACCGCCATCTCCAGCTCTGCAACTACTAGAGTCTCCCTCAGCTGTACTATCACCACGATCAGTCGTTCTATCACCACGATCTGAGTGGATTATCTACTCATTGTCAAGTAACCCATCTCCGACCACATCACATTTCTCAGATGCTTAAAAGTCTTTGTATATTTTTTTTTTGGAGTAATGGTTTTTTCATCAGAAACCTATAAAATATTTTATAGGTTTTTTTTGGGAAAAAGCCTTTTTTTTTCTGCTGAAAACCTACAAAATTATATTGTAATTATTTTGTATATGTAAATATATCAAATGAAGATAATATTACGATGAGTTTGTTATTAAACCATTTATATATATTGGTTATGGAATATTAGGGTTAAAATTTATTCTTGCTAGATAATAAATTGCATGGTTACAGGCTTGGTTTTTAAAGTCGGACTAGATTGGTGAGTGGAAAAAATCGGTCAACAATCGGAATAGTTGTTTCTCATTTTATAAATCACTTAAAAATTTGTTGAACTAATAAAAATATAAATTTATTATTTTTATTTTAAATTAATTTATTCTATTAAATGATAATTAATTATAATCAATTAAAATAAATACAAGAAATTATTTTATAGTTAATATTATAAATATGAAATTTATACGAATTATTATAAAAAATATTATTTTAATTATAATTAATATTATTATAATTAATAGTTACATAATATAAATTATAATAAAAAAATATTTTCTAGGGACTAAATTAAAACAAATTAAATTACATCTTTCAAAGACTAAATTTGACATTTACAATTAGTCTCGTTCAAAAGACTTTTGATTACTAGCACTGTTTAAAGTTGAAACCAAATGGTGTATACCTTCCTGAGAATATATTTAAACCAAAGAAATTACTACAAAAATATATTATAATTAATAGTTTAATAATCTTCTCAATTAAATAATATTTTTTATAATAATATTTATAAATTTCATGTTTATAATATTCACAGTAAAATAACTTATTTTATTTATTTTAATTAATTATAATTAATTATCATTTAATAGAATAAATAAATTTAAAATAAAAATAATAAATTTATTTTTTTATTAGTTCAACAAATTTTTAAGTGATAAAAAATTGTTTAGTGGAAGAGAAGAGTGTAATTTTACAAAATAAATGTGAGGGTGAATATAGTTGGTTTTGACATGTTATATTTATTAAAAGTAAATTAAAATAAATCAAGACTTAGTGGTTCAATGGTTAAGTTGTTGGTCTTTGAAACTGGAGGTTCTGTGTACGATTCCTATCATGTCCAATTTTTTTTTCAATTCAAACAGTCAAAATATTGTAAAAACTAAACGGTGCAAACCACAGGGCACCAAACTGACAAAAATGAAACCACGGGGCATCAAAGTAAAATCAGACGAAACCATAGGGCACTAAAATGTAATTTACCCAATTAAAAAAGTTAGTCTTTAGTTTTTCTAGTCGTTATATGGTCTCTAGATCCTATATAAACCTTAATTATCTAGTTGAGCTACCGGAAATTTAAATTAATAATAAAAATAATTGAAAGCAAATAAAACTCAAGTTTTCGAATGATATAGAAGCTTCTAGGATTTCGGCTACTGTTAACACTTTGATTACATTCAATTTTTATCTTTAACTATTTTTGTAATACCCCAGAAAATTTTGAGGATTTAAGAATGATTTATTTAAAAATTTTGAGGATTAAAGAAGGATTTATTCCGGGGCTTGGAATTTAAAACTTTAAAAAGAATATAGAAAAAAGTATGAAAGTTAAAAGGAACCGGGGACTAAAACGAAGGAAAACGTAGAGTTGGAGGATGGAGGGACTAAAGTGAGCAGAAAACTTGTTTCTCCCCACTTACACCCCTTCCACGCCACTCTCACACACAATCAGAAAAGGAAAAGAAAGGAAAGGAGAGAGAGAGAGGGGAGCTAGGGCTTGGATGGGGAAGGAAATCCGGCGAGAATCTCGCCGGAATCCGGTGAGACGAAGCTAGAGGAGGAGCCGGAGATCATCCTCGTCATCTTCCTCATCTCAATCTCAAGGTTGGTACAACACCCGATTCTCTCCAAGTTCCCATTTTCTTCATTTTTCTTCATTTTTAGAATTGAGTTGAGAATCTGAGTTTGGGCGGATTCGATGGTAGAATAATGTTTCTAAAGTGTTCTTGAACACTCATCGGGCTTAGGATTCGAAGCTAGATCGTTGGATTTGGCCGGATTCGAAGTTGGAAGAATTTTGGGTTTGTAAAACCCATTTTTCTCAATTTCGAACAATCAACGATTCGGCGACGAATCGGAGTTGGATTTGAGTTGTAGGACTTCCTAAATGTAGTATATATGTAGGTGAACAAAACCCGTGGGGTGTGGAGTCGAAGCCGGGGGCGGAAGGGGGCCGGAACGGGCCCAAACCAGGCCACAGCACAACAAACGAATTGATGTGCTGCGAGCCGGTGCTATAGCGCTATCTCTCGGGTGTGCTAAGAGCTGCTGGGCAGCAGCTCAGCGCTCTAGCGCCAGGCCTCTGCCCAGCATGCCCAAAATTCATTTTTTTTGCAAATCTGGGGCGTCCGAACCTTCTACTTTCAATCCTAAACTTCTTAGAACACCACCAACCATGTTTTTAAGGATCAAAATAATTCCAAATGTCTTCTTGTCCCTCAAGAATAGAAACTTACGGAGTAAACTAAGTCCAACTTCTTGAATTTCAACCTTAAACTGTCACAACCTTTAGGCAACCTTAAGTGGGATAAATTGGAGGTATATTGAGGTTTAGAAACTAGATTTCTTAGAAACCAAGTAGGAACACAAGTTGAATCAAAATGCTTAGACCTTCCTAAAATTAGGATTCTATCCAACCAAGCTAGATAAGCTTGCTTGGATGCAAATACAAGTTAGATAGAGGTCTAATACTCAAATCCAAGTATGTGAAACACTCAAGTAGAGTGTTATATGCGAGTAAGTAAAGTGTCCGAGGAAGGATACACATAAGTCGGGATAGAGAAGTCCAATAAGACCAAGAGCTTGACTCTGTGGCAACCATGGACTACACGTGAGAGTAATGGAGAGATAAATAATAAGTTAAGCTAAGTAATAACCTTAATGAAGTAAATGTTGTTCTTATAGGAATAACGGCATGAAATAGAGTGCAACAGGAACTCCGAGGAGACTAAAGTCACAGGAGAGGATTGCATGGAAGGTTGGCCAAGGTGAGGGTTCTTCCATCTCTGCTCCTAGGGTCGTATGCTTATGTGGGTTACATGAGTATGTATATTCTCTGCTTGTCTGGTATTTGTTAGCTAGAGATATAAAAATGCTAAAAGAATGAAAGAATTAGAAAATAGGTTGTGGAAAGTGGCTTGGATAGGAAGACATCGAAGTATAGCGTAATTGTTTGCTATGATTGGTTTGTTACAAATCCAACTCATACACTCCGGAGGCATGATGGGTATTTTATTAAATCTTTTCCACGACGGTGGCAAGAGTCCTTGTACGGAAGGGCTAAACTGTATTTTGAAAACTCGTCGCGACGGTGACTTAAATTAAAATCATGCAAAGGGAGTTATTGGTGGATTTCGGATTTGGTTATGCTAGCGATGTGAGACATCGACTCGAACAACGTCAGATGGCACTTGAGACCTCAGTTTTATAATCACCATGACGATGGTCATTGCCCTATCCTGGCAATAGGGTCAGAAAGGTTTTAAATTGCTATGACGATAGCTTGAGGCTCAGAGAGTGCATCTGGACGGGTATATGAGTTATATCCTGTTGAGGATACTTGTACATATTAAGAAGGAGAAGAATTGTTGATCCTTCGGGAAAGATATAAAGAATCCTATTAATATGTGAGACTAAGGTAAGGAGACACGGGAGGAACCTACGGGTGAACCGTGAGCCTAACCTAGTAAAAGAGAAACCATCCTGTGGAGTTGGTCAAGGGTGTGTCAGTGGCCATGCTTCGCGACGTCGTGCCGTGCCCGCCATGTGGCCTGGTTGGGTAGTGGACGAGTGGGCTCAAGCTATTGCCCTGCAGCAAGGGGTCAGGACGTGCCACGTGGTGGCTACGTATCAGTTGTTTGATAAATAGAAGTTGATTGTGTTTGATTATTAGAATTGTCACGAGGTGACTAGTACCCAAGTGAATGGGTTAAGTATTGTTTGAATAACAAAAATTGTCACGAGGTGACCAGTACCCGAGTGAATGGGTTAAGTACATTTGCCACGTGGTGGCCAGTAGCCCGAGTGCACGGGTTTGAAGTAGAAAAGCCACGTAGTGGCTAGTAGATACCCCAGAGTTGGGGAGATTAAGAAGATGTATGTTTAACATATGTGTATATGTACAAATAGTCTGTGTTTGCATATAATTCCCGATTGTGCAGTGTAGTGGTGATGTACAGGATTACATCACCACAACGTCTTGTTTGATTCAAACATGCTGAACGTGAGAAGACCGGTAAGTAAAAGCCGGCATTATATGTTACATGTTTACTTGCTGATTGATGACGTGGAATAAATTGCTGCATGCTTATATCTGTTAAATGCATGTGAGTGATTGGGTGAAATTCCTGTTATTGTGTGATCACCAAGAATGCATGCTAACTCACAGTAACTAGTTGTTTGTGCATGTGGTTGTGTATGACTCCCAGTCCCAGTGGTAAGGTACCCGCCTTGCGCCGGGGATGGGAGAGTTCTCACTGAGTCGCGTGATTAAGACTCACACCTCATTTTTACTACACAGAGACATGTTAAGTACAGGTGGAAGAAGTCTCGGTGGAGCGAGAGTTAAGCAAAACTTTCCAAGACCCACAACTTGTTCATGTGGGTGAATAAATTGTAATTGTAATTTAATTTACTTTATTGTTGTATCATAAAGTAAAGGGTAGACGTACCCAATTAGATTGTATTACTAAATCTAGAATTTTCAGCTTCACACCCCTTAAAGATCAGGATCCGTTAGATTACGATACAGGGAAAATTTGTTTTCAAAGTATATATATACATATATTTGTTGCATGTGAATAGGATATGCAGCATCTTCGGATGTGTAGCCAGTACACATGTTATATATATTATGTGTGATTTCCTATATCTATATCCTGAAGCGGCACTGGCCGTGGAGTTGATTGTCTAGGATAGGCCACCATTCTGGTATAGCCATGGTATTATAATGCATGTGAATGTATTTTTCTATAATAGCTATTCTGTCAATTAGGTGATAAGGCTTACAGGCAGAGGGGTATTCCCTATGTTTGTGCCGGTCACGGTCCTCTAAATTGGGGTCGTGACAATTTTGATTCAAATTAAAAAGGGTAAATTACACTTTAGTGCCCTGTGGTTTTTTCCAATTTCACTTTGGTGCCTTGTGATTTCATTTTTGTCAGTTTGGTGCTTTGTGGTTTGCACCGTTAGCACTTTGGTGCCTTGAGGTTTTGCACCGTTAGTTTTAAGGTAATTACTGTTTTAATTGAAAAAAATGTACATGAAAGGAATCGAACGCGGAACCTGTAGTTTAAAAAAAACAAGACTTTAACCATTGAACCATTTAGTCTTGATTGATTTACATTTTTTTTAATAAATATAATATGTTGAAGTCAATTATACTCACCCTCACATTTTTTTTTGCTGAATTACACTATTTTCTTCCACTAAACAGTTTTGATCACTTAAAAATTTGTTGAAATAATAAAAATATAAATTTATTATTTTTATTTTAAATTTATTTTGACGTGTTATATTTATTAAAAGTAAATTAAAATAAATCAAGACTTAGTGGTTCAATGGTTAAGTTGTTTGTCTTTGAAATTGGAGGTTCTGTGTTTGATTCCTATCATGTCCATATTTTTTCAATTCAAACAGTAAAAATACTGTTAAAACTAGACGGTGCAAAATCTCAGGCACCAAAGTGCTAACGGTGCAAACCATAGGGCACCAAACTGACAAAAATGAAACCATAGGGTACCAAAGTGAAATCGGACGAAACCACAGGGCACTAAAGTGTAATTTATCCAATTAAAAAAGTTAGTCTTTAGTTTTTCTAGTCGTTATATGGTCTCTAGATCCTATATAAACCTTAATTATCTAGTTGAGCTACCGAAAATTTAAAGTAATAATAAAAATAACTGCAAGCAAATAAAACTCAAGTTTTCGAATGATATAGAAGTTTCCAGGATTGCAGCTACTATTAACACTTCGATTACATTTTATTTTTATCTTTAATTATTTTGATTCAAATTAAAAATGGTAAATTACACTTTAGTGCCCTGTGGATTCGTTTGATTTCACTTTGGTGCCATGTGATTTTATTTTTGTCAGTTTGGTGCACTGTGGTTTGCACCGTTAGTTTTAACGGTAATTACTGTTTGAATTGAAAAAATTGTACATAATGGGAATCGAACGCAAAACATTTACTTTAGATAAACAACACTTTAACCATTGAGTCTTGATTAATTTAAATTACTTTTAATAAATATAATATATTAAAGTCAACTATACTCACCATCACATTTATTTTGCTTAATTACACTATTTTCTTCCACTAAACAGTTTTAATCACTTAAAAATTTGTTGAACTAATAAAAATATAAATTTAGTATTTTTATTTTAAATTTATTTATTCTATTAAATGATAATTAATTATAATTAATTAAAATAAATACAATAAATTATTTTACAGTTAATATTATAAACATAAAATTTATACATATTATTATAAAAAAATATTATTTTAATTATAATTAATATTTCTATAATTAATAGTTAAATAATATTAATGATAATTAAAAAAAATTTTTAGGGACTAAATTAAAACAAATTAAATTACATCTTTCAAAGATTAAATTTGACATTTACAATTAGTCTCGTTCAAAAGACTTTTGATTACTAGCACTATTTAAAGTTTAAACCAAAGGGTGTATACCTTCCAAAGAATATATTTAAACCAAAGAAATTACTACAAAAATATATTATAATTAATGGTTTAATAATATTCTTAATTAAATAATATATTTTAATTAATAATATTTATAAATTTCATGTTTATAATATTCACTGTAAAATAATTTATTTTAATTAATTATAATTTAATAGAATACATAAATTTAAATTTAAAATAATAAATTTATTTATTTATAGTTCAACAAGTGAATATAGTTGGTTTTGACATGTTATATTGATTAAAAGTTAATTAAAATCAATCAAGACTTAGTGGTTCAATGGTTAAGTTGTTGGTCTTTGAAACTGGAGGTTTTGTTTTCGATTCCTATCATGTCCATTTTTTTTTTCAATTCAAACAGTAAAATTACTGTTAAAACTAAACGGTGCAAAACCTCAGGCATCAAAGTGCTAACGGTGCAAATCACAGGGCACCAAACTAACAAAAATGAAACCACATGGCACCAAATTAAAATCGGACGAAACCATAGGGGCACTAAAGTGTAATTTACCCAATTAAAAAAGTTAGTCTTTAGTTTTTCTAGTCGTTATATGGTTTCTAGATCCTATATAAACCTTAATTATCTAGTTGAGCTACCTCATATATCTATGGGAATTCAAGTTCAATTCCAAAATACTACCATAAGAGGTAATTCGTCACTGGTAACTTCTCTGAGCAACATTGGGAATCTGAACCTTAATTTCAAATTCTAATCAATTACTTTCTCTCAAAATAAAAGGTTAAATCCATACATATTTAATCATACGCACACTTCCAATTATTGCAAATACTATGTGAGCTAGCTTCAGAGCTATTTATACTTCAGATCTTTTTCAATATTTCTCTTCCATTGCAAGTAGCTTTTGTCTACTCATTGTTAACAAGAAGATGGAGGCACTACAAAAATGCATAATTTTAACAACGGTTTTGTATGTCGTTGGCATACTTACTATCGTAGAAAATTCTAAAGATGGTTGACATAACCGTCCACAACCGTCGCAAGACCTTGCAACAAAAAAAATCGTCGCTAAAAACTGTGCTTAACGATCATTATTTTGTAAATTGAATGACGATTTTGACCGACATTAGAACAAAAAAAGTTTTAACCGTTGCAAATTGTACAATCCAAAGGGATAAAAATGATATTGTTTTTTTTCCATTGATATTAGAGCCTATGTTTTGTATCTAATAAAGTGTTTCATTGATGAGAATACGTAAATGGTTGTCTCTGTGGTATACTTACTGCTTTTGGAAAATCTAAATGAGATAGACTCATCCTATGGAGCTCACAACGTAATGAATTCAAGTTCGAATTTTTGTTGAAAGAAATGTTCACATTAAATATCCAACAATATCTTAAATAAAATTGTCTCTAATAAAAAAGATACTTGTGGAGAAATAAAAAAATGATTTATAAGTCAGACGTATAGAAATGATCCCACTCTTTAATTACACAAATATTCATTTTTCTTCGAAATATACTAATTTAGAACACATATGGTCAATGGTACTGTTATAATTAAATGAAACTTTTTTTTTTGTAACAGAATAATTAGTACATTGATTTCTTTTAATAATTACTAGAGCCTCTTGCAAGTACCCCCAGTCATTTACATGGCCAAAAAAAAATTGAGTCAACAACCTAAATAATGATTGGATTTTTTTTCAACTTATATTGCCAAACAAAAAAAGAAGAAAAATTAATTTTTTTTAAAGAAAAACATATCTCATCAAATTATAGAAAAACTTGAATTATAAAAGATATATCAAAGTTTATCTCAGTTGATATTGCCAATTTTTTTTGACTTTTTTCTTTTTTTTAAACATCTCAAACTCAATTTTTTTAATAAATAAATTTGATCTCAACAGATGTTCAAAATTGTTTGTATTGAGAGCTTTTTAGTGAACTGTAAAAAACATGTGGAGAAATCCCACCACTGTCCCATTCCAGTGCAGGATCCCCCATCCCAGATTTCCTCTAAACATACACATCAAATAGTACCATAATCTTTTCCACCAGATAGTCTTTCATAATAAGCATGCAATCTTTATAAACATATTTTTAATATAAAACATATGGAGCATTCATAAATGCGTCCATCTCCCGTGTATTGTCCGATTATCAGGCATGTGGCTGGTATTGTTCCCTTCTTTGGAGTTTTCTTCGCCTCACATATGAAGCTCCTTCCCATTTACTATCCTCAACATATGAGACTTCTTTACCGTGTTTAGAATCATGGTGAGATTAGAGCTTAAGCCACTTATCTTTCAGCTATCAAGGTAAGAGGCCTAACTTCCACTCACCAACCTATATCAAATGTTGTCAAGGCTTGACACTACTTGACATGGGGGATACTCATAATCATCCCATACTAACTACAAGTATCCATCCCAGACCCAACAAACTAAGTTCATATATTGAAGTAACATTCATTGTATTTTATAATTAAACATAAATATAGTCATATCCCGACAGGATCAGCAAGTTGTCAGATGATTTGCTACATCACATACTTTCGTATCTCATGACCAAACTTGCTGGACAAACATGTGTTTTGAGTAAGAGATGGAGGTATCTTTGGAAAGGCATTGAAACCCTTTATTTCGATGATTCTTCATTTGTAGAAGAGTCTTCCTTCATAAACTTCTTGAATCACGTGCTATTACACAGAGATCATTCAAAAACTATCACCCTATTATTGTTTTTCTGTGTCTGGTTTTGTTGGGAAGTCCTCGAATTCTCCACAGCGTTGACTGAAAATCTTTTTGGGGTATTCTGTACAAAGTTTGTGCCTTCTTCCTTCTTTTTCCCATAATTAGGGGTAAAGTTCTTTTTAGGTGGGGGTATCTCTTTATTTCTTGTGTCGATGTCCTCTCCTATAGTGACCAAGTCCGCAAAATCTTGGTGTGTCAGTATTGCCAAAACCACATAAGTTGGGTCACCTAGTGCCTTGACGAAGTAACGGCAAGTCTTTCTTTTATTCATTGGGGGATGGACATCTACTGAAGCTTCCTTCCATCTGGAAGCGTATTCCCGAAAGGTTTCATTACTCCTCCTTTTCAGAGCTACCATGCTTTCCCTAGTCATCTCACTATGGATGTTGTGCTTAAAATTATTGCGAAAGGCCCTTATCATAATGGCCAATGACCTCATGGTCTCATTCTCTTGTCTCATGAACCATTTGTATGCGGCTCCTTTCAGGTTTTTGTCGAAGTGAGCTAGTAGGAACGCTGGTTCAAAACTATATGTTGCCATGGTGGCACAATACCCTTTGACATGATGGTATGGGTTCGACAAATCGTCGTACTTTTGAAAAAGTGGAAGTTTGAATTTGGGGGGAATTTGAATTTTGGGGAAGCTGAATAAGGCCAACTCATCTTCGTCTTTAACCCTTGTGGCTATTTTGAGTGCACGACTCACTTCTATCTCTATTGTTGTTTAATTGAGTCCTCGTCTTCCTTCTCTTGGTTCTGCTTGTCTTGTTGGGCTTTTAAGGCAGCCATGACTGCAGCCACGTTGATAGAGACCCCTCGTTTGTTTTAGATTCATTAACCTTGGGAGATTCTTCCACAGGTATTTCCTCGACATACTCCTCTTCATGATTTTCAGGGATCATAACCTGAGGAATCTTCTTTCCTTTAGAGGCTTTGTCTAAGCCCTCTCCTTGTTCTTGTTGGCCTCCAGCCAAGTCACGTTCAAACTTTTCTCCATTTCTGTTATCTTTGCTGCGGATTCAGCTGGTTGGGATTCCGTTTGCGCTCTTCGAGTTCGAGTAAAATATTGATGACTTGATTGCGCTATCTTGAAAAGCCTGCGAGACCAATGTCCTTTAGTAATTTTAAATTCGTGTTTTTTTTTGAATGGGGTTATTTTGTTAATATCAGTAATTTAGCACCTAAAATCTCCCTTCAGTCCCTCTATGAGTTAGAATACCCAATAGGGGAAGAAGGTTGATAGTTTGCTATGAGAACTACGTCCATCATCCAATTATCATAGCCAATCCACTCGGAGCTTTTGGGAGAGCGAGAGACATAAAATAGAGATAAAATAGGAAACTTTATTCATGAAAATATTATTCTTAGAAACGCCCCTCCTAACATTGTTTCCTGTGAGGAGCCTTCCATACATATCTTTCTATAACTTCCCTACATCTACTTCTTCTTGGCAGCTTCTTTTTCTGCCTGCTCTTCAAGATACAACCTCTGAAGTTTGGCTAAATCAGCCCAACGACACATCTCGCAGTACTCGCGGTGAAAATTGAATGCCAGTTGCTCATTCTCGAGGGATTCCAGGCGATACTTTTCTACCTTTTGGCGGAGTTCTTTCTCCTTTTTCAGATGCGAGCGCCTTTGTGCTGCCATTTCTGCCTTAATGATCTTGTTTTCTTGTCTGAGAAACTCCAGTTCCAGTTTATGTAATGCTTTCCTTCTTTCTTCCAACTGAGTGCGAGCATTCTCTGGTTTCTTGGTTGGGTGGATTTTAGGTGCCATTTTTACTGATATTGACGTAAACCCATTTTTTTATTAATAACAGAAAACGAAATAGAAAAATATCGGAACAACAAAATAAATAAGAAAGAAAGATTGCAAGCTTTATTAATTAATATGGCGATAAGAACATCCTTATTCCCATTCATAAATATAGAATTCAATGATGGGAAAAGTTGATAAGGTGCTACGAAAGCTATGAGCCTATCATGCACCTATCCCGGCGGTTTATCCTATGCTACATGCTTAGCATTGCGTTCCACTTGTTGATTAAGATACGACCGAATACTATGAGTTCTTCCAGTTCAGGTGGGACATGAGGCAAGTTGATTCGCCATTCAACCTTTTTAAAGGCGTCGATGAAAGAAGGGAGAGACATATTGATTAATCGGTTCTATCTCCTTTTCGAGTTCCTTCATAACTTCTTCCCTTGCTTTGCATTTTTCCTGCAGGCTTTCTATTGCAAGACTCATGGCATGTATCTGGAGCAAGGCCCTATTAAGTTGTTCCTGGGCAGTTGGGTTGTAATTGAGTAACTGAGCCTGCAACCCCTGATTGTGGGCCTCTAGTTCTCTGACACGGGTCTCTAATGCTTGTGCTCTAGATTGTTTGATTTGGATTTTAGCGTTCATGCGTTCCGCCCATTCTCTTTCCATTTTAGCTAATTCATCTCTCAAGTTATAATTTGCCTCCTTGAGGTTCCTATTTTCGATTAGCAGAGGAGAATTCTTACGAACGTCTTCACTGTCCTCCCTCACACTGACGTATTCCCTCTCTGCTTCGCAGATAGCCTTCATTTTTCTGTCTCTTTGGTTTTCGAGATTCTCCAATGCGTCTTTGTGCTCATCAATCTTCCTTTTTAGGGCTTTTTTCATCTTTAGTTGATCATTCCCTAGGAGAGGATTTAACGGCACTAACCTCTCCACTACTTTGCCATTGATTCTTTCTCTCAGCCAGGCCCTAAAGTCATTTGTTGGTGCAAGCCCCCAGCTTCCCAACTCAGCTTTCCCTTTGAAACGCATATGATCCCAAGCTCTCGAAATGGTAATGCCATGTATAGAGTCTGGTCCCCTGATAGAATGTAAAAACGAGAATACCAATTCTTCAGCGGGCACGTCTTGATGGAACGCCAGCTGGGTATATACCAAGGATGGATTGTAGTTAACCGCAAATCTCGGTCCTACCAGTGGCACATTGAGGAATGGACCACAACTGTATAGCACCTCTTCACTTAGCCACCAGACCAATTTCCAACGGGCGTCTTTTTCTTTGACTTGAGCAAAGAAGTGTATCCACCATTCTGACCCCACATGGCCTTGTGATTCGGAATCGTGTAATCGAAGACCCTCTCGTTGAGAAAAATCTCGAAGGGGGTGGTGACCTACTTCCAAAATTCCTCCGATAGAATACCCTTTGCCGAAAATATGGTTAGCCAGCCAAACTGTGAGGAGTTGAAGACAACACTGTAACTTCTTTCCCTTCCCTGCCTGACAATAGGTAAGGGAACCTACTGTTTCTGCTAGGATGGCAGGCACAAGATTTATTCCACATCTCTCGACAGCCAAGAAGACCCCAATAAAGGATAAGTTAACTACGTCAAGTGTGGTGGGGAAGAGGACAAGTCCATAGACTGACAGAGCAAGCGTCCTCCCAAACGATATCCAATCCCCTTTTCTCCTCATCGCCTCCATATGTTCCAAGAGGAACTTAGTGGAGAGAGTCCCCCCTTGGGCATGGTTCCTAATGATGGCCTTCTTTTCTGGAACCCCGAGTAAATCAGTGACCTCCTTTTAGGTTGGGAGAATCCCTGAAAACCTGCGCCAAGAAGACCCCAATAGAGGATAAGTTAACTACGTCAAGTGTGGTGGGGAAGAGGACAAGTCCATAGACTGACAGAGCAACCGTCCTCCCAAACGATATCCAATCCCCTTTTCTCCTCATCGCCTCCATATGTTCCAAGAGGAACTTAGTGGAGAGAGTCCCCCCTTGGGCATGGTTCCTAATGATGGCCTTCTTTTCCGGAACCCCAAGTAAATCAGTGACCTCCTTTTGGGTTGGGAGAATCCCTGAAAACCTGCATACTTGACTTGTGGAGAGGAGAGGGCTTCTCAATAGCCCAGCATATTCTTCAGGTACGAGGGATAGCATAAAATTGGGGAATACGAAAGCTCTCATTTTTTTGTCCCAAAACTGAAGGAGAGTTTGTAATGCTTCTTCCATGATTTTTATATCCAAAAGATCTAAGATATCCCCGTATCGGCCTCAAAACTTTCTGAGTTCGTCCCCTGGCAAGTACTCCCTCATCTTGATTAGGACATCTACTACATTGGCTTGGACCTTGATTTGCATTCTCCTCCCAGTGATGGCCAAGCTTGTAGGGGCATAAAAGGCCGTTACATGTTCTGATGCCATTTTTAAAAGTTTGTTTTTTTTGAAGAAAAAGTACAAACAATAATCTTTGCTAGAAACAAAAGAAAAGGAAAGAGGATTAGTACACAAGTTATCCTGATAATATACAGAAGAAATTATATGCAATGCATGCAATGTGGGGGGTTTTTTCACCTTGTGTCATATAGGTTAGGCTCTTAAGGTCTCTAAAATTGGCTGACCTAGTACCGGTAGGCTTTTAAGGCCAACTTGCACATGGTTTAGCTTGGGATCTAAACATCCTAAAAAGGCCCTTAGATTGCCCCTACCAAAGGTAGAGACCCTAACTTAAGAGAGGATCCTGTCACAAAAATTCTGCGCGAATCAACCCTTAAGGCAAGTAACAATCTAAGTAGGATAGATAGGTCAACCTTTATAGGCCTAAGCCCAACAGGGAAAGATTCTCATATCCCATTCTAACTTATTTGGATGTACACCGGGTATAGGAGCCAATTGGTAGGTTGAAATAAATGTAAATAGTGCACTTGTGAATTTTACGGAGCATCCTAGCTACCCTTCCCTTCCACTCGAAGGTGGAAACACTGCAAAAAGAGACAAAGAAACCACAAGTATACAAAGACATATACAAACAAATATAGGAGGCCAAACAATTTTAATATTAATTTTTGAAAGAAAAGGGCTTGACTCTCTAATTAAAAAGTCCCCAGCAGAGTCGCCAACTGTGAAGACAGGAGCCTTCGACGGGAGTCGCCACCAAATTTTCATTAAAGAAAAACATTTTCAAAAGTGGGGTAAAATGAATTTTCACAAAATGTTAGGTTTGGGAGTCTAATTGAGATGAATGGAAGGTGTTAGGCACCCTTCTTCTCCGTCCGAAGATGGTTACCCTAAAAATCAATATTGAAATTGTTTGACCTTAAAAATATATACAATCATGGGAGAAAATGAGGAAGGAAAGAGGGAGGGCTAGACCTAGGATGAAAGCCTAGGGCCTACATACCCAAAAAGGGGGATCAAAGCCCACGTAGTTCCTATGAAATGCAAGTGTGTGAGTGGAGGGAGCCTCATCAAGTGAATACTGAAATTGCCTCCCAGTGCGATGTACCTAAAGAGGCCAACGCCTTTAGGTACCTATCCACCATACAAACCAATCAAGAATACAATAAGTGCACGTGTCAGACCTTATCAAGGATGATACTCAGATGGCGTGTAGGCTAGTGCTCCTATAAAGACGGAGGTCTCTTGGTGGCACTAGGTTTTAAAATGTTTCCATGCCAAGTAAATAGTTAATTTAGACCAATTTATCCCCAAAAGACATGGGGTCGCGACGGGTTTCCTTTACTGTCGCGACCCTATATTTGCAACGGAGCCCGTCGCGACGCATAGGGGAAACCGTCGCAATGGACCCTCTACTGGGGGGGTCGCGACGGGTTCTTTCAGTTTTTCAGAGAAAGAGAAAGGAGCAAAAGAAATAGAAAGGGGGGAGAATACTTTTGGGGTGCGGGGATCAAATGATGGATGGAATGCCAACACTGATGGGTCACAACCCGAGGGGGATATGTTTGTAAAAGAAGAAAGATGACTTCCCACCAATCCAATGAGTGTGGATAGTTAAAGAGAGATTAAAATATCACTCATAGTGTATATTCTACCTATTTGCTTCTTGCTTCTTGCTTCCGGCCCTCTAATTCGTAAATTTTTGGTCCCCTCACTCTGTGAAACGGAGCTCATTTTATAGTAGGTCAGAAAGAGCTATTTCGGGAAAGAAATCCGGCCATTAATGGCATACCCATCGCGACACGCACTATTTACCGTCGTGACGGGTATCGTGCAAATACGATCCCAAATTTGTCATAAATGCCCTGGGCGTCGCGACGCGTGGACTTACACGTCGCGACGGGCTTTGTTTGATACTCTGATAGATCTTCTCATGAATGCAGGATGTGTCGCGACCTCCATACCATCCGCCGCGACGGTGTTTTATTAGAAAGGGTGTCGCGATGCCCCTTTATTTTTATTATTTTTATATATTTTTTCTATTTTATTTTTTTGTTTGCTTGGCCGGTCAAAGTGAGGTATTCACACCAATTGAGAGGGAGTCTAAGCTGAAGGTTGGGAATGGTGGTGACGTAGAAGTTCAATATGTAGGAAAAGTTGTTGTAACTTTAGACAGTGGTTTTCAACTTGTACTGAAAGACACATTTTATATTCCCTCCTTTAGGAGGAACCTTGTTTCTATTTCTTCATTGGACAAAGATGGATATTGTTTTAATTTTGGAAATAATAAGGTTGGCATCTTTTATGATTTTGAGATGGTTGGTGAATGTGTTTTATCTGATGGTTTGTACAAACTCTGTTCAAGTTTGAATAATGAATGCTTGCATGTTGAAACTTGCTCTACTAAAAGATCTAAGACAAAGGATAAAACCTTCTTGTTGTGGCATAAACGTCTAGGTCATATTTCTAAGGAAAGGGTTGACCAATTAATCAAGGACCATATTTTACCTTCTCTTGATTATAGTGACATGGGAACTTGTGTTGATTGTGCTAAAGGGAAACTGACTAAGGCTGGAAAGAAATCTGCAACTCGTAGTGAGAGGCTTTTAGAGTTAGTTCACACTGACATTAGTGGACCTTACTCAACTACCTTATGTGGGAAGAAGTATTTCATTACATTCATAGATGACTTCTCTCGTTATGGGTATCTTTACTTGATTAAAGAGAAGTTTGATGCTCTTGAAATGTTTAAAACCTATAAAACTAAAGTTGAGAAACAATTAGGGAAAGTTACCAAGACTGTGAGATCTGATCTAGGTTGTGAGTATTATGGGAAGTATGATGAAGGTGGACAACAGAAAAGCCCTTTTGCTAAATTCTTACAAAATTGCGGTATTGTTCCTTAATATGCCATGCCTGGAAGTTCGGAACAAAATGGTGTGGCAGAAAGGCGAAATCGTACACTCATGGATATGATGAGGAGTATGATGAGTAGGTCAAACCTACATGAATTCTTATGGGGTGAAGCAATTAAGATTACTGTTTATATTCTTAATCGTGTCCCTAGTAAATCAGTGCCTAAAACTCCTTTTTAGTTGTGGATTGGGAGAAAGCCCAGTTTGAATCATTTTCATGTTTGGGGTTGTCCAACAGAAGTAAAGATTTATAACCCTCTTTAGAGAAAATTAGACCCTAAAACTTCAAGTTACTTCTTTGTTGGCTACCCAGAGGATTCAAAGGGTTTCAGATTCTATTGTCCCACTTGTGGCACTAGAATTGTGGAGGCATTGACTCCAAAGTTTCTTGAATTAGATATGGCTGAAAGTAGTTGTCCTCAACCTTCTGAAACACTTAAATCTAGAAAGAGTGTTCCCATCCCTTTACTATCCTTGACTGAGACTTTGCTAGTTGCACTTGCTAGGAAGGAAATTGTGACATTAGCAGTTCAAAATGAAGATCCTAGGATACCTGAAGTTCCTCAAGTTCATGAACTAGCTCCATAGATTCCCTTGAATAGATCTCAAAGAGAAAGGAGACATGCGATTGGTTCAGATTATCAAGTTTATTTGGGTGAGGCTAACTATCACATTGGTTATGTTGTGGACCTCACAACATATAGTGAATCATTGTGTAGCCCACAATCTGATATGTTGAAGAGTGCAATGAACGATGAAAGACTTTCCATGTCAACTAATAGTGTTTGGGAACTTACTAAATTGCCCGAAGGTTGCAAACCAATTGGTTGTAAATGGGTTCTCAAGACCAAGGAAGATTCCAAGGGTCAAGTGGAAAAGTTTAAAGCCAGAATGGTAGCTAAGGGTTTTACTCAGAGGGAGGGTTTTGATTTCAGTGAAACATTCTCACCTGTCTCATCAAAGGATTCTTTTATAATCATCATAGCCTTGGTGGCTCCTTTTGACTTGGAGCTTCACCAGATGGATGTTAAGACAACTTTTCTTAATGGAGACCTCGTAGAAGATGTCTATATGGTACAACCAAAGGGTTTTGTGGAAACTGGTAAAGAGCACATGGTGTGCAAATTAAGGAAGTCCATCTATGGGCTGAAACAAGCTTCTCGACAGTGGTATCTCAAGTTTGATAAAGTTGTCACTTCATTTGGTTTTGTTGAAAATAAATTTGATTAGTGCATTTATATGAGAACTAGTGGGAGCAGATTCATTTTTCTCGTGCTCTATGTTGATGACATTCTTCTTGCAAGTAGTGATCTAGATCTCATTCATGAAACTAAGAACTTCCTATCCGTTGCATTTGAGATGAAAGATCTTGGAGAAGTTTTTTGTTTTGGGGATTGAGATCTAACGTGACAGGACTCGTGGATGTGTGGTTTTATCTCAGAGGGCATATATAGATAGTGTGCTTAAACGATACAATGTGCATAGTTGTAAACCTGGAGATGTTCCTATTGTGAAAGTTGATAAACTCAGCAAGAATCATTCCCTGAGAAATGAGCTTGAGAGACACGTGGCACCACTCGATGGACACGTGGCATTGGCTTTCTAGAAGGTTAACTAGACTATGAATCAGTGACATGCGGCACTGCTCGGTGGCCTCATACGTGGTTTTCGTCCATGCTTCCCTGCATACTCTCCTACAATAGAGACGTCGGGGAAGTTCAGGATCGTGGGTCGAGCACCATGCATAAGAACGTGGGTCGACCACGTTCTCCTCTACCTCAAGTATAAATATCCCTCATCTGGGGGACTAACGGAAGAACAGAAGAATGGATGAACGGAATAATCATCATATGAAGTTTAACTAATAAATATCAGTTCATACTCTCTCTCAGGATACACTTATCCTCGAGCTCTAACATCATCCAGAGACTCTTACTCTCTCATTCGTCTATAGGAAACCTCCACCAAGAAAACCTCCAATAGGTGGCTTGCCCACCGGAGCAACACATAGACATCATAGCCGCACACTACCTTTACAGGTAACGCTCTTGCCTAATGGCTCCTATGGACGTTTCCCCTTTGAACTACGTGAACTTTGATCCCTTAACAAGGGTACGTAGTCACCTAGGTCATCACTTAAGGAGAAGTCTCTCAAGGTTACGACCCTTTGCGGTCCTTATTTGCAATTATGAGTTGTCTGAACCAAAAATGACAGTTACACTATATAAATTTCTTTCTTTCTAAGAGACTTTCAAATTTTGCATAAAAATATAACTTACCCGATTTTATAGTGTATCGTTGTGTAATAACCCTTTTTTTAGAGTAATAAAAATAAGATGAGAATAATAAAATATGTATGTGCATATATATACACCTATAAAGTAATGAATAACTTAGTTGAAAAGTGGCAGAGGACCTAAGTGAAAGATTTTTCTTCTAGTAGTCGAATTTGTAATTTTAGCCAACACTTTTTATTCTCTCTCCTCTGAATCACTCCATCCTTGTTATCTTCTTTCTTTCCTCCTCTGTTCTTTTCGTTCCTTCTTCTTCAGTTTCTTTCCTTCTTTTCTATTGAACTTTGTCACAAATCTCCTTCACTGTGTCCTTCGGCCACCATTGTGGTCGTCAGCTGCTGCTGCTGCGTTGCCGCCGGTAGGACAACAAATAACACCCTTTTTCGTCTATCTCTTAGTTAATCTTCATAAATGGTGAGAGAGGTCAATTTTAACTATGGTTTTAGTATCTTTGGAGCTTCCTCCTCCTTATTTCCATTTTGCATGTTGAAATCTCCAACATGCATTATTTTGCCTTATTTTTATTGATAATGAATTATGTTATGGTTCAAATTCGGGATTTTAAATGGGGGTCTCTAAATTCAAAATAAGGTGTTAAAGAGGGCTTTTACACCTATGATTTGTTTAATTTAGCTTTCAAAAGTGATTCCTAAGTTCAAGTTTTGAGTTTAGTAATTATGGGTATGGCTTAGGTTTTGGACATTGTTATGTTTGGAATTATTTATATGTATAAATTATTTAATTAGATATAATTTTGAATAAGAACATCTGGAGTGAAAAAAAGGCTATAAAACTAGGATATATATATATATATATATTGTCAAGTATGTTGGGTGAGTTATGAAAGGAATAATAGGAAAATTTAGAATTGAAAATTAATGTTAGTGAAAATATGAAATTTGATTTTGTTGAGAAAGGATTTAAATGTGTGCTCTATGTTAGTCATCTTAAAGGAACCCTTGAGGACCTTCTCAAAGTCAAACTCAAAGAATTAGTAGAGCCACCTAAATATGTCGACGTCTTGGTGAGTGGATGATATACACTTTTTCTTGGCTACCATATGTATTTTGATTACGTTTTAGCCTATTAATTTAGTACGGGAAACAAATCAACTTTGACATTTTAAACGCTCCTTCGATCTTCATTTGATGAACTTTATATTTTGGACCGATGATGTGATCATCACTATTTGAATTGTTTTCTGACAGTTTTTTTACGGATGACCTTAATAGTATTTAAGTTATATGATTCGATATTATTGGATTATTAATTGAAGGAACTTTTCATTACAATCTCTTTATTGAATTTTGTTAAAATTTTCTGCCTTTGATTTGAGAATGTTAGTTGTGTTTATTGGTTACTTTGATTCTATTATTTGAGTTTGAAATATATTCTAGTGATTAAATTTCTGATTATGCGAAATATATTCATTTGAAGTATTTTTGTTTTGGAGAAGCCATCTGATATGGTACCTTGCAGCTAACGTAGTATTGTTAGCCCTTGGTGCACCTTGGAACCCCAGCTAGTAGGGGTGTTGCTAACCCCGTGTGCCGGCCAACACACGTGAATTGGATCTGTATTCGTGAGCTTTGTTACTCATGTCTGTTCTGATTGGTTTTGTTCCCTTCCTGTAGTATCGTTTGCGAAAAACTCGTGCCTGCAGGTTTGTTCCCTTCTTGTTATGGTAGGTGTTATATACTCACTAAGTTGCAAAACTCACCACCTCACTTAATTTTTTTTCGATATAGAGTACCATTGGATTCGTTCCCCTTTTGGCATAGTTCGAGGCTATCGTGTATTTTGGTGAGCCCGCATTGTTTGTGGGTATTATTCTGAATCTTAAAGGATTGTTAGATGAATCTAGAGCTCATTGATCACAGGTAGAGTCCTTAATATTTCTGGTTGCAATTTGAACGATTGTGTATCAATTTGGATTGATTGAGAGAAGAGTTATCTAATTGAAATATTGTATTTGATATTGGACTATTGAATTGTTAAGAATGTTAAGATTTGATTCAAAATCATTATTTAAAATTATCTAGTAGTTAGAGTCAATTCATAATTTTAAATTATTGTTAGTAGTTAGAGATAAATATCTTCATCTCTTCATAATTTTAAGTTTATTATATTTAATAGTTTGTTATGTAATTGCCTGTAAAAGGCTTTATTCCTATCATCAATAATAACATGAAAGCATTCATCTGCTTCTTCTTCTTTTCTATTATAAAAAATCTAACATGGTATCAGAGCCTGATTACGTTCTTATTGATAGTTTGTGAGATTGTACACAAACAATGGCTAGCAATTTAGCTACCATACCGCCTCCAAGTTTCAATGGTGAAAACTATCAAATATGGGTAGTCAAGATGAAAGCCGACTTACAAGGTCTTGGCTTGTGGCAATGGGTTGAAGGTGAAAGAGAATTACCAGCTTTGGGAAACAATCCAACACCCACTCATATAAGAGCTCGTGAAGAAGAAGAAGCGAAAGCTCCAAGAGCTTTATCTATAATTCATTCAGCAATTTCTGAAACAGTTTTCATAAGAATTATGACTTGTGAAACTGCTAAGGAAGCTTGGGAGATGCTGAAGAAATTATATCAAGGCGATGAAAGAATGAGTAACATGGAAGCCCTGACTCTTAAAAGGGATTTTGCAACTCTGAAGATGAATGAAAAGGAAAGAATCAGACAATATTCTGACCGGTTGATGGCACTGGTGAACAAAATACGGCTACTTGGGGAGGATCTTCCTGAGAGCAAAGGTGTTGAAAAAATGTTTATAAGTTTGCTAGAAAAATTTGAGGCAAAAATTTCATCTCTTGAAGATTCAAGAGATATTGATAAATTAACATTATATGAGTTAATTAATGCATCGCAGGCACAAGAGCAAAGGAGGGCTATGAGAAGAGAAGAAACGCAACAAGTAGATGAAACACTTTTTTATGCCTGTCACGACCCCAAATCAGGAGTACGTGACCGGCACATGAATAGATTTTTATCTCTAAACCCGTAAGCCTTATCCTGTTCTCATGACTATAACTAACCGGCTATACAAACAATATATATATATATATATATATATCATACTAGTGGTCACACCCCACTGGTGGCGTAATTAACCTGCAATCCGTGGTTCGCTCAATACCGCTTTAGCTCAACTCAGTGTATAGATATATTTATCAGCACTCATAATGTAAGTATTAATATCATATTGACCGTACGTCTCAATACGTACGATCTATCCTAGTCACATGCAGCAAGCACACATAATATATATACATATCATATTGACCGTACGCTTCAATGCGTACGATCTATCCTATTCACATGCAGAAGTTTATATACTCATACATATATATCCTAGTTTTTCCCCAAACAGGACCCTGTCTTTAAGTACATGTGAAGCTGACAAGTCTAGAGTAGGTACATATCAGAAGTTGTAAAATATATATACAACCCTTACAACTTATAATATGTACAATTCATAATTTTAAATTATTGGTAGTAGTTAGAGATAAATATCTTTATCTCTTCATAATTTTAAGTTTATTATATTTAATAGTTTGTTATGTAATTGCCTATAAAAGGCTTTATTCCTATAAAGAATAGTAATATAAAATTACAAAAAATATGATAATGTTCAAAATTAAATAATAAAAATTGAAAATAATTGCAGGCAGCACTAGATCAAGTCAATTCCGTGACAAATTCACATTTGTGTATGTCAGAAGTAGGTACCATTAAGAAATCTATGTATATGTTAAATGCAATAACTTGAACGAGTACCCACTTCAACTTAACAGTCATACGTATTTGAACTTTCAAGAAATTTTCTATATATGCTAAATAGAAAAAGGTATGAAACCGTAATTTAAAAAAGAACTTGGGGACAACAGCATGTACAACAATGAAATACCAACTAAATTCTCTTATTTATTCTTCAATAATAACAGGCTCAAAGATAATAATTTCTAATGTTGAAAATTAAAATTTCATATTCTTAAAGGGAACCAAATCCTTAATCTTTGCTTATGAGACATAGTGAAAAGTACTAGTGATTTCTTGCTTTTATTTTTAGCAAGTTTAAACAGTTATAAAGATTTAAAATAAAAAAAATGATTTTTGAATTGATTTGTTTATTTATTTTTATTTTTTATTTATTTATTTTATTTATTTTTTTATGCATCTCTTGATTATGATAGCTTTCTAAGGAAATGTTGTGGCTTGATAATGTTTATTTGTAGGTTACTTCATGTTTGTGTTTATACTTTTTAAGAATTTTTGAGAAAAAATCATTTTTAAAAAAATAGCACTAAAAAGAAAATAGCACTAAAATAGCACTCAACGGCCTGTTTTTGACACCCACCATTACCATTTCTTCTCTACTATATATATATAATCAATTACTATACCAAAATCTTTAAATTAATCCAATTAATTATACACCCAGAAAAAGAAATTCACCCAAAATAGAAGAAAAGAAACTAAATTAAAAACTTACAACATTTGGAGAACTACTGTCAGA
Organism: Senna tora; assembly: GCA_014851425.1. Lineage (NCBI taxonomy): Eukaryota > Viridiplantae > Streptophyta > Magnoliopsida > Fabales > Fabaceae > Senna > Senna tora. The sequence continues at coordinate 15,835,102 of CM026265.1, forward strand.
GCCCACGACTAGTTTCATTGCTATTAACTGCTTCACTCTTATAACGTATATCACATTGAAGATGAGGAATCCGAAAAAACAGAAAGAAAGCTAGATTAATTGTTAAATGACTTTGGCTTGAAGATCATGTGGGGAATAATGAATTGAAGTATGGAGTGAAATTAATTTCAACACCAACATGAGAATCAAGTACCAAAATTGTTCTTGAAAAGGATTTTTGCTCAACAATTCTTTAAAAGTGTAAACACCAACATGAAGTAATCTACACATAAACATTATCAAGCCACAACATTTCCTTAGTAAGCTATCATAATCAAGAGATGCATACCAAACACAAACTTATTGAAAATATTGATGGCTAGTATGACACGAAAACATCTTTGCTAAAAACTGAGCCATTCATGACAAATATCAGTGCAATGTTTATAACAAATTCTGTATATTAAATCCTAAATTTCTCATTTGAAGGCAATAAGAATGATATGTCGTGAATGACAACTTATCACTTCCCCCTTAACTTCCCAATAAATAACCAACTTCTCAATAAATCTATATCTATATTTATAGCTATATTTTATAATTAAAAATACAAAAAAATAATATGATTGGAGGATGTGGGAGAGAGAAAACAAGTATGATAGGTGGTTACTAAAAAAATGGAGATGTGCATAACTTCTCATTTTTAAATTTTTTTTATTTTAAATTATAATAAAAATTTTATTTAAAAATTTAAAATTTTTAATTTTTAATGATTTTAAAATATAATAACTATTTTATATTATATTTTTAAAAATATTTAAGAATAAATTACATGTATGCACGTAGGTGCATGCGAAGTCTCTAGTATATATATATGGCTTTGGAGTTTTTGGTGTCACACAAGCAAAGTGTGATACCAAAAAATTAACTTCCCCACTATAAATAACTTCCTATGATTTAATATATTATTATTATATTATATTTTGAAATTTAAAAAATTATCAAATATTTATTATTTTATTATTTTAAATCATAATAATAATTTTATCTTATATATTTAAAAAAATAAAAAACAAATTACATGAACAGTATGTGCATGCGAAGCCTCTAGTATATATATATATATATATTTAGTTGCTTACATACACTGTATTATAAGACTAGTTACTTCATCACTACCAAATTTTCAACAACTTCATATCAAATTCAAACACAACTTCATATATATAAAGTTTAGCTGCTTGCATACATTTACCTTAATAGTTATTCTACTTTGGCATACTTTTTTGAAAGTACTATCCCTGCGATAGCTCAAATTTGATATCAACAGGAATTATTCCTTTCTCTTGAATTCTTATTCTTGATAACTAATATATACACATCACAAGATTTTGACTTTGGCATAAAAAATGACTCAATGCAAGCTTGTAATATCCTGGAAAATTTTGAGGATTAATGAAGGATTTATTTAAAATTTCGAGGATTTAAGAATGATTTATTCCGGGGCTAGGAATTAAAACCTTAAAAATATATATATATATATATATATATATAGATAAAGTATGAAAGTTAAAAAGAAACCGGAAATAATTTTTTTTTCCAAAGATTGTAATACCCAAGAAAATTTTTCGAGGTTTAAAATAAAATAAAAGGGGAAGAAAAGAAGTAGAAAATAATTTTTAGGATTTAATTCAGGACCTAAGAAATTGGAAACCTGAATTAAATAGAGAAAGGAAATTAAATTAAAATTTTATCTTTATTACTTTCAAGTGATTATTATTTATCTTATTATCTATTTTAAAAAGAAGAAGAAAAGAAAATATATATTAGTTGTGTTTTAATTTAATTATTAATTAATTAATTAATTTTTAATTATATTTATTTATTTATTTATTATTTAATTCTAATAATTATTTTAATTATAATATTTTATTATTATTGTTACTTATTGGGGGGTTGCCGTGGGTATAAGGAAAGGAATAGAAAAAGAGAGAAAAAAAAAGGAGAGTGGCACGAGAGTGAGAGAAAGCAACGGGAAGGGTTAGAGAGAGAGAGAGGGAGGAGTGGCGTGGAGAAGAGAAAAGAGAGGGGGAAGGAGGAACTTGCCGGAAAACTCGCCAGAGAGAGCGGTCTGACGCCGGCCACGACCACCGGATCTCGACCCCAACCTCCTCCACACGTCCTACCAATCGAATCAAGGTTGGTAACCCCAATTTTATTCTTTAAGGGTATGAAGCTAACTAGTAGTCTCGGGTGTCAGTTGGGCTAACCATTATGAATTCGAATGTAACGGTGGTTCCGACGGGCACTTGTGAGGTTGCTCAGGATATTGAGTCATAAATTCTTTCGAGTCATCGCTTTAGGTATATAATTTGTATGTGAAATTCTATGCAAAGCATATAACCTGTACAGTACACAAGTGCCGATGAGCACTAAGGCGTAAGGTGGGGTGGCAGTAACCCTGGGAACCTTAGGACGACATAATAGGAAAGGAGACATTCATGGATGATGCTACCTAGACACAGACACATTTGGTTGAATTGTAGGCAGGAATGCGCTACAATGTGTGATTGTTGCAGATGTCAAATGAGACGATGTGTCTGCTCTATTAGCGGCGCGTTGTGTGCTATGGTATAGGCGCAAGTTGTTTGATTATAGTATGGAATGCAAGTAGAATAGAAATATGCAGTGAATGGTAGTTCAGGCTAGGAATGGTTTGTAAAGTGAAAGAAAAGACACGCTTGGCGTGCAGAAAAGAAAGTAAGCCCATGGGGCGATTGAAATGAACAGTTTACAGACAAGAATAAACAGGGCCAGGGGCATGAGATCGACAGGAAGATGACCACGAGAATGGGTCACGACTGTGCGGTATGCTATGGCTGAAGGAAGTGAGTTGTCCTTCCTAGAAAGTAAACAAAAAAGAGGTGGTGTATGCCACAGTATAGAAGTAGAAGTCTACGGACTAGAAAAATCAGGATGCGGTATATGGAAGGGCAAAGTGGCCGAACCATATGCCGTAGAGATAGATGTTAAGAAGTAGAGGCATATGTAAACGTGTAGAACGTGATCAAATGCCGAGTAGGAAACAGAGTAAATGGTAAGGCACAGGGAAGGAGCCTAGTCCAACCCTGCGCTCGATCCATGAACTATTAGTTCCTTAAGCAAACAAGGGGGGAAAAGAAGGGATTAAGCCCAACCAAACTCTCTTGGGTTGCTTAAGGAAGAGCCTAAAGAATATGATATTGATCACATGAAAAATTTTTGTAAAAATCTTTTTGGTCTTTCCGGATGAGTGATTCTGAAAGACTCTCAAACTTTTCTTGAAAATACTAGGGATAACCATTGGAAGGCAAATTTTCATGAAAACTCTTTCTAAATTTGTGTCATTCCAATTGGTTAAACCCTGACCATTTACGAAACCTTAGGAGTCGTTTTCTAAGAAATAAACTTGAATTAAATTTTTAAAACCCCAGGGTGCCTAAGAAAACTAACTCATGTGACCAATACCCTACCAAACAATAGTCCTTTTACAGGTAAGCTGTATAAGGATGGTAGATGTAGTTGAGAAATCACTCGCTTGGAGTGATTAAAGTTAACTAGACATCGAAAAGCACTAGAGAGTGCTAAAATGCCAAGGGACTATATAGGTAAACCTAAGGGTTACCAATTAAGGGGCCATAGGGTGATTATGGACTCGAAAGTATTAGACCGAAGCAGGTCTAGAAGTGGAAATGTGCGTAGACCTTCGGGTACCGTCCAGAGATAAGAAAATGAGTGCTATTGCGGTAGATAGCTCTTGAACGAGATAACATAAGAGATAAACCCCAAAGGGACTCGTGGAGGACCGAGGGGAGAGAAAGTAGACAGGGATAAGTAGTCCCATAAGGGGGGAAGAGCGGAAGCCTATAGGACCCCATAGGATAAGAGTAAAGTAGGAGGTGGAGAACCAACTACTACCGTAAGTGTATGTATAGTACACAGATTGTAGTAGACATAGCGAGGTAAGCTAGTTCTACAGGTTGGTGAACCGTAAATCCGTTAGTCTAAAGCCCGTGTATGGGTGGAGACTGAGTGGACAAACCAAACGTATAAATGGCCATGTGGGTGCCATAAAAGGGAAAATTAACCGTAAGGACGGTTAATCGAGAAGGAGAATTTAGTGAGTAATGAGTATTGATAAATACTCGAAGAAATAGTACCACGTAGGTACGGAATGGAAAAGAAGAGAGTGAATACGGGAACGGAGTCGGGTAAGAATCTGGGGATGTGAGCCAAAATAATAAAACAAGTATGCTATCGTTGGGGGTGATTGGAACCCAACGGGTAACACACTTGCAAGAGGCGGTATATGTTCGTGAACATATGCCACACCTCAAGAAAGGAAAGAGTCAAACCGTGGGATCGGATCCAGTTTGGTCAAGGGGAGTAGAGCATGTCCAGAAAGGTTCATGTTGGAGTTAACGGATCAAGTATTCCAAGTAGGAATATCGGATTTAGGTGAGTTGAGGAGTCTGAGTGGGCTAAGTTGGGGTAAAAGCCAACAGAAACCCAATGAGTAGAGTTAGCATAGAATGTGCAACTCTAAGTGGACTAACCTGAGGATGGCATAGATCCACAGTCATAGTCGTGTTAAGCGAGGTCTTCGGATGTGAAGACCGAACTGAGCCTGAGGCAGACAAATAAGTAGGATGGTAAGGAGGAGACTGGTGAGTTTCCATTATAAACAGAAAGGCAAAAGTACATTTCCTAACCCCAATGTTTGGGGGTCCTGTCAGTTTCGCCCCTAACATTTTTTCGCTGTCAATTGTACCCCTAACGTTTTACGTTTCTGCCAATGTCACCCTTTTCACTAACACCGTCAAATATTTAACAGTTTTTGCTGACGTGGCATCCTATGTGGCAAAATGTTTTTTTTCTATCAATTTGTACCCCTAACGTTTTACATTTCTGCCAATGTCACCCTTTTCATTAACACCATAAAAAATTTAGTAATTTTTGCTTACGTGGCATCCTATGTGGCAAAAATATCTGACTTGGTATATTTTTTTCTACATTAGATTTCCTACTCATCTTTTCCCCATCAAAGTTGTGTCGTTTTGACCTCGACCTATTCCTTCTAAAATATAACTCAAATGCACGCGTTATTTTGCTCATAAAAACATCGGAGACGTTATCCATTCTCCATTTTAGGGTAACGTCTCCAACAAAGTAGAGAATGGGTAACGTCTCCGATGTTTTTGTCTGCAAAATGGCACGTGCGTTTGAGTTATATTTTAAAAGGAATATGGTGAGGCTAAAACAACATGGTTTTGATGGGAAAAAGATGAGTAAAAAATCTGGCGTGGAAAAAAATATGCCAAGTCAGATATTTTTGCCACATAGGATGCCACGTAAGCAAAAACTATTAAATATTTGATGGTGCTAGTGAAAAGGGTGACATTGGTAGAAATGTAAAACGTTAGGGGTACAATTGACCAAAAAAAAATGTTTTGCCACGTCAGTAAAAACAGTTAAATATTTGACGGTGTTAGTGAAAAGGGTGACATTGGCAGAAATGTAAAACGTTAGGGGTACAATTGACAGTGAAAAAACGTTAGGGGCGAAACTGACAAGACCCCCAAACGTCGGGGGTAGGAAAGGTACTTTTGCCTAAACAGAAATGACTAAAAGTAGTAGTCAGAGAAGAGTCTAAGTTAGTCAGACATAAGATATCGACAAGGAGTAACCTGAAGTGGTTTTGGAAACCACTAAGGGTAAGTGTAGAAGTCCGGAAAAGAAAGGGAAACAGGAGTCATAAAGGAAAGATCCTTTACCGTTTGGTGGAGAGACGGTAAGTGTAACACATAGTTGTGCTAGTGTCATGGCATTTAGCTTCGTTAGGACACGAGTAGGGTAAACCGGGTCAGTAGTGAGTGTAATAACCTCGGAAGGGTTGGGTACACTGATGGTACAAAGTATAAACACCTATGTAGGGTGTAAGCAGTGTAAGCGGTAAGTGTAGATGTAGAGTAGAGGGTGTAGTAAGATGTAAACCTACTTTTCTGGAGGAGTCGTTTACAAAAAATATATCAAGGGAATTCCAGCAGAAGGGTAGCTGCTTGGTTGTAGAGGATACTTGAGTACGGGGACTCCGATGTAGGGGAGTACTTCTATAGAAATAGAACCTAGTGTGCTATGCAAATAGCTCGTGTCTTGGCGTGTTCCAAGATGGATATAAGAAGTCACTACGGAGGTAGCTAGTCGGACAAGCAGATTGAGTCAAGGTAAGCCTCACTAGAGAAGGCAATAGGTAACTCCTCGGAGAACTGAATTGGAGCATGGCATGTGGTATGTTCCAGACCCTCCATTGCAAAATTAGTAGCACGAAGTGAATTGAAACTAGGAAAGTTAGGTATCCTCGAGGAAGGATACGACGCCAGATGGAGTCTATCAATTAACACCTCGCGAAGGGGTGGTTAACTACGAAACTAGAAATACAAACGATCACAGAAAGAATATGTAGAAACTAGATAGAGACCTTGAGTCTCTAGGAAAGAAAGATGAACTGTAGGGTAAAACGGTAACACTTCCACATTGAGGGAAACCATAGATGAAATTGAGCCAAGGGAGGGCAGCAAGCCAACAACCCCACAAAAGAGTTGAAATTCGGGGACCCAATTTCTTAAGGGGGGAAGAATGTAATACCCCGGAAAATTTTGAGGATTAAAGAATGATTTATTTAAAATTTCGAGGATTTAAGAATGATTTATTCCGAGGCTAGGAATTAAAACCTTAAATATATATATATATATAAAGTATGAAAGTTAAAAAGAAACCGAAAAGAAATTTTTTTTCCAAGATTGTAATACCCAAGAAAATTTTTCGAGGTTTAAAATAAAATAAAAGGGGAAGAAAATAAGTAGAAAATAATTTTTAGGATTTAATTCAGGACCTAAGAAATTGGAAACCTGAATTAAATAGGGAAAGGAAATTAAATTAAAATTTTATCTTTATTATTTTTAAGTGATTATTATTTATCTTATTATCTATTTTTTAAAAAAGAAAGAAGAAAATAAAATAAAATATATATTATTTGTGTTTTAATTTAATTATTAATTAATTATTAATTATATTTATTTATTTATTTATTATTTAATTATTTAATTCTTATAATTATTTTAATTATAATATTTTATTATTATTGTTTCTTATTGGGGGGTTGTCGTGGGTATAAGGAAAGGAATAGAAAAAGAGAGAGAAAAAAAAAGGAGAGTGGCACGAGAGTGAGAGAAAGCAACGGGAAGGGTTAGAGAGAGAGAGAGAGGGAGGGAGGAGTGGCGTGGAGAAGAGAAAGGAGAGGGGGAAGGAGGAACTTGTTGGAAAACTCGCCGGAGAGAGCGGTCCGACGCCGGCCACGACCACTAGAGCTCGACCCCAACCTCTTCCACACCTCCCACCAATCGAATCAAGGTTGGTAACCCCAATTTCATTCCAAACCCTCAATTTCTCCATTTTTAGAGATTCCTTCGATTTATCTTCGATTGAATTGTTTTGAGTGTAGATTGAGACCTAGAAAGTGTTCTTGAACACTTAGTTGGGGTAGGAATCAAGATTATATTCTCGAATTTGTCCAAATTTGAATTTGGAAGGATTTGGGGTTGAAATTATAATTATTTTCAAATTGGGGAAAATTGTTGAAAATTAGGATTGAGCTTGGATTTGAGTAAATTGGCTTGGATTGATATTATTGAAATTATAATTATTTTCAAATTGGGGAAAATTGTTGAAAATTAGGATTAAGCTTGGATTTGAGTAAATAGGCTTGGATTGATATTATTGAAATTATAATTATTTTCAAATTGGGAAAATTGTTGATAATTAGGATTGAGCTTGGATTTGAGTAAATAGGCTTGGATTGGTATTATTAAAATTATATGGTTGAGATATTAGTCCAACAAGACCCGTGAAGAGCTGGCCCGAGGTTACTAAGGTTGAACCTTGATGTTAACGTACCGGGTCCCTGCTCGGGTTGCCCAAATACACTTTAAGGGTGACGTTGAGAGTTTTAAACCACTTATTTTCAATCTTAAACACCCCAGAATAATTCTAAGTATGCTATCAATATTCAAGGATTATTTTAAGTACCTTCTTGTTTCTCAAGGATGGAAACTTGCGGAACAAATTAGGTCTAACTTCGTGAATTGCAACCTTATCCCTTCACAACCTTTAGGAAACCTTAAGTGGGAAAAATTGGAGGTATATTGAGGTTTAGAAACTAGATTTATTAGAATCCAAGTAGGACAAATTGGAGGTATATTGAGGTTTAGAAACTAGATTTCTTAGAACCCAAGTAGAAACACAAGTTGAATTAAAATGCTTAGACCTTCCTAGAATTAGGATTCCTTCCAACCAAGCTAGATAAGCTTCCTTAGATGCGAATACAAGTTAGATAGAGATCTAGTACTCATATATAAGTATGTGAAACACTCAAGTAGAGTGTTATATATGCGAGTAAGTCAAGTGTCCGAGGAAGGATACGCATAAGTCGGGATAGAGAGGTCCGATAAAACCAAGAGCTTGACTCTGTGGTAACCATGAACTACACGTGAGAGTAATGGAAAGAAAAATAACAAGTTAAGCTAAGTAATAACCGTAATGATGTAAATGTTGTTCTTATATGAACAACGGCACGCAATAGAGTGCGACAGGAACTCCGAGGAGACTAAAGTTACAGGAGAGGATTGCATGGAAGGTTGGCCAAGGTGAGAGTTCTTCCATATCTGCTCCTAGGGTTGTATGCTTATGTGGATTACATGAGTATGTATATTTTCTACTTGTCTGGTATGTGTTAGCTAGAGATATAGAATGCTAAAAGAATGAAAGAACTAGAAAATAGGTGGTGGAAAGTAGCTTGGATAAGAAGACATAGGAGTAGAGTATAATTGTTTGCTATGATTGGTGTGTTACAAATCCAACTCATACACTCCGGAGGCATGATGAGCATTTTATTAAATCTTTTCCACGACGGTGGCAAGAGTCCTTGTACGGAAGGGCTAAACTTTATTTTGAAAACTCGTCATGACGGTGACTTAAATTAAAATCATGCAAAGGGAGTTATTGGTGGGTTTCGGATTTGGTTATGCTAGCGATGTGAGACATCGACTAGAACAACGTCAGATGACACTTGAGACCTCAGTTTTTATAATGACCATGACGATGGTCATTGCCCTATCCTGGCAATAGGGTCAGAAAGGTTTTATATTGCTATGACGATAGCTTGAGGCTCAGAGAGTGCATCTAGACGGGTACATGAGTTATATTCTGTTGAGGATACTTGTCCATAATAACAAGGAGAGGAATTGTTGATCCTTCGGGAAAGATACAAAGAATCCTATTAATATGTGAGACTAAGGTAAGAAGACACGGGAAGAACCTACGGGTGAACCGTGAGCCTAACCTAGTAAAAGAGATATCATCCTGTGGAGTTGGTCCATGGTGTATCAGTGGCCATGCTTCGAGACATCGTGCCGTGCCCGCCATTGTGGCCTGGTTGGGTAATGGACGAGTGGGCTCAAGCTATTGCCCCACAGTGAGGGGTCAGAACGTGCCACTTGGTGGCTTTGGATCAATTGCTTGATAGATAGAGGTTGATTGTGTTTGATTAACAGAATTATCACGAGGTGACTAGTACCCAAGTGAATGGGTTAAGTAGTGTTTGATTAATAGAATTGTCACGAGGTGACTAGTACCCAAGTGAATGGGTTAAGTATTGTTTGATTAACAGAATTGTCACAAGGTGACCAGTACCTAAGCGAATGGGTTAAGTAGGCTTTGCCACGTGGTGGCCAGTAACCTGAGTGCACGTGTTCGAAGTAGAAAAGTCACGTAATGGCTAGTAGATACCTTAGAGTGGGGGAGATTAAGTAGATGTATGTTATAGTATCTGTGTGTATGTACAAATTGTCTGTGCTTGCATATAATTGCTGATTGTGCAGCGTAGTGGTAACGTACAGGATTACGTCACTACACCTCTTGTTTGATTCAGACATGCTGAAACGTGAGAAGACTGGTAGGTAAAAGCCGGCATTATTTGTTACATGTTTACTTGCTGATTGATGACGTGAAATAAACTGCTGCATGCTTACAGTTATTAAATTCATGTGAGTGTTTGGGTGAAATTTCTGATTGTTGTGTGATCCCCAAGAGTGTATGCTAACAACAGTAACTAGTTGTTTTTGCATGTGGTTGTGTATGACCCCCAAACCCAGCGCTATGGTACCCGCCTTGCGTCGGGGATGGGAGAGTTCATGTTGTGAAGACATGTATGAAATTTGAAGTCATAAGTAATAAATATTGGATGAGCTGTGTCACGACCCCCGTTTAGATGTGAACTCTCCCATCCCCGGCGTAAGCCGGGTACCATGGCACTGGGATTATGAGTCATACACAACCACTTGCAAAAACAACTGGTTATTGTTAATTAGCATATATTCTTGGCGATCACACAACAACAGAAATTTCACCCAAACACTCACATGCATTTAATAACTGTAAACATGCAGCAGTTTATTCCACGTCATCAATCAGCAAGTAAACATGTAACATATAGTGCCGGCTTTTACTTACCGGTCTTCTCACGTTTCAGCATGTCTGAATCAAACAAGACGTGTGGTAACGTATTCTTGTACTTTACCACTACGCTGCACAATCAGCAATTATATGCAAACACAGACAATTTGTACATACACACAGATGCTAAACATACATCTACTTAATCTCCCGAACTCTAGGGTATTTACTAGCACTACGTGGCTTTCCCACTTCGAACCCATGCACTCGGGTTGCTGGCCACCACGTGGCAAAACATACTTAACCCATTCACTTGGGTACTAGTCACCTCGTGACAATTCTATTAATCAAACAACTGACGCATAGCCACCAAGTGGCACGTTCTGACCCCTAACTGCGGGGCAATAGCTTAAGCTCACTCGTCCATTACCCAACCAGGCCACATGGTGGGCACGGCACGACGTCTCGAAGCATGGCCACTGACACACCCTGGACCAACTCCACATGATGATTTCTCTTTTACTAGGTTAGGCTCACGGTTCAACCGTAGGTTCCTCCCGTGTCTCCTTACCTTATTCTCACATATTAATAGGATTCTTTGTATCTTTCTCGAAGGATCAACAATTCCTCTCCTTATTAATATGTACAAGTTTCCTCAATAGGATATAACTCATATACCCGTCCAGATGTGCTCTCTGAGCCTCAAGCTATCGTCATAGCAATATAAAACCTTTCTGACCCTATTGCCAGGATAGGGCAATGACCATCTTCATGGTCATTATAAAAACTGAGGTCTCGAGTGTCATATGACGTTGTTCTAGTCGATGTCTCACATCGCTAGCATAACCAAATCCGAAACCCACCAATAACTCCCTTTGCATGATTATAATTTAAGTCACCGTCGTGATGAGTTTTCAAAATAAAGTTTAGCCCTTCCGTACAAGGACTCTTGCCACCGTCGTGGAAAAGTTTTAATAAAATACTCTTCATGCCTCCGGAGTGTATGAGTTGGATTTGTAACACACCAATCATAGCAAACGATTACTCTCTACTCCTATGTCTTCCTATCTAAGCTACTTTCCACAACCTATTTTCTAGTTCCTTTATTTTTTTAACATTCTGTACCTCTAGCTAACACATACCAGACAAGCAGAGAATATACATACTCATGTAATCCACATAAGCATACAACCCTAGGAGCTGAGATGGAAGAACCCTCACCTTGGCCAACCTTCCATGCAATCCCCTTATGTAACTTAAGTCTACTCGGAGTTCCTGTTGCACTCAATTGTGTGCCGTTGTTCCTATAAGAACAACATTTACTTCATTAAGTTTATTACTTAGCTTAACTTGTTATTTATCTCTCCATTACTCTCACGTGTAGTCCATGGTTGCCACAGAGTCAAGCTATTTGTCTTATTGGACTTCTCTATCCTAACTTATGTGTATCCTTTCTCAAACACTTGACTTACTCGCATATAACACTCTACTTGAGTGTTTCACATACTTGGATTTGAGTACTAGACCTCTATCTAACTTGTATTCGCATCTAAGGAAGCTTATCTAGCTTGGTTGGAAGGAATCCAAATTCTAGGAAGGTCTAAGCATTTTAATTCAACTTGTGTTTCTACTTGGGTTCTAGAAAATCTAGTTTCTAAACCTCAATATACCTCTAATTCATCCTACTTAAGGTTTCTTAATAATTATGAGGGAATAAAATTACCATTTTAGAATTTGGTCACCTACCCAAGTGCCAAATTTTTATGTTTTTGTTAAATATATGGAACAAATGGGAATAATTGAACAATGATACTTGTCACCTCAAACTCTTCTCGTTCATCAAATCACATTATTCATATGAATACAGTTATATGTTGATACGGCACAAATTGATTACACATTAGACAAGTTAAAGCTCTTTACGTCAATTCAAAATTAATAATTAACATTGTATTTTTCTTAATAACTAAAATTCATTATATTTGAATATGCAACACTTTTTTTTTACAAGCTCAAATCTTTTATGGAAAGAAAACGTAATAGTGGAGAATTGATCCTATGCTCTCCTTGAGAAACAAGAAGGTACCTAAAATAATTCTTGATGCTTGATAGCATATTTAGAATTATTCTAGGGTGTTTAAGATTGAAAAGAAGAGGTTTGGAGCCCTCAACATCACCCTTAAAATGTATTTGGGCAACCCGAGCAGGTTCCCGAGACGTTAACGTCAAGGTTCAACCTTAGTAACCCCGGGCCAGCTCTTCACGGGTCTTGCTCAGCAAATATTTCAACTCTATAGTTTTAATAATATCAATCCAAGCCTATTTACTCAAATCCAAGTTCAATCCTAATTATCAACAATTTTCCCCAATTTGGAAATAATTATAATTTCAACCCCAAATCCTTCCAAATTCGAATTTGGGCAAATCCGAGAATATAATCTTGATTCCTACCCCAACTAAGTGTTCAAGAACACTTTCTAGGTCTCAATCTACCCTCGAAATAACTCAATCGAAGAAATCCCCAAAAATGGAAAAATTGAGGGTTTAGAATGAAAGTGGGGTTACCAACCTTGATTCGATTGGTGGGAGGTGTGGAAGATGTTGGAGTCGAGCTCCGGTGGTCATGGCCGGCGTCGGACGACTCTCTTTGGCGAATTTTCCGGCGAACCTCCTCCTTCCCCCTCTCCTTTCTCTTCTTCTCCATGCATCTCCCCCTCTCTCTCTTTCTCTTCTCTCTTTTTCTTTCTTTTCTATTCTTAAACCCACGCCTTCTTTCTCTATTTTTTTGTTTTATTTTGTGTTTTAATTAAACAAGGGGAAGGGGTCTTGGGATAGGAAAATTAGGGTGGGGGGCTGGTGTATTAAAATACATAATAAAATAATAATATAATCATAATTAATTAATAATTAAAAATTTTATAGTTTAGTTCCCACCCCTAATTATTTTAGGTTTCTAATTTCTTTGGTCCTGAATTAAAACCTACGTTATTTTCTTTCCCTTTTTATTTTATTTTTTTTAAACTTCGAAAAATTTTCTTGGGTATTACAATCTTTGAAAAAAATTTCCTTTCCGGCTTCTTTTAATCTTTCATACTTTTTCCTATATTCTTTTTTTTTAAGGTTTTAATTCCTAGCCTCGGAATAAATCATCCTTAAATTCTCGAAATTTTAACTAAATCATTCTTTAACCCTCAAAATTTTCCAGGGTATTACAACAAAGAAAGACACAGAATAAAAAAAAATATTTAAGTGCTGCTAATACCTAAATCCACTACAAGAAAATAGGTAATTAGAGACGGATTTTAGAGACGGGTCTTTGTCTGTGTCTAATCCGTCTCTAATGTGTGTCAAATCCATCTCAGAATGAAGGAAAAAATGGGCAAAAACTATTTCATGGTCTTAGAGACGGATTAGTTTGCCCCAATGAGTCCGTCTCTAATCCGTGTCTAACTAGTAGGAAAAAAATGGCGGGCAACGGCATGTGAATTTGGCGGGTTTTTTCCCACTCAATTTTAATTTGAGACAGATTTGTGAGGGAAGAGGGCCATCTCTAATCCTTTCACATATGGTGACACGGATTTGGGCCGTCCCAAAGTTTGCTATTTGGTTTTTTATTTAGACACGGAATTGGGTCGGCCCAAATCCGTCTCTAAGATACCGTCCCAAACTTGGGTTTTGGTTTTTAATGTAGACACAGAATTGGGCCGTCCCCAAGTCCGTCTCTAATTTTTTGGTATGGACTTCAAACGCATGCGTTTTGTTGATTGCATAAAAACCTAAAATTTTCTCCATCGCATCTCTCACCTCATCTCCAAGTCGCGTTTTGTCTTCGCTGCACCTCAATCCTCCGTTGTGCCTCACTCCGCCGTGGAATCACTGTTACCGTTGCGCCTCACTCCGCCGTCGACTCCCCTGTTACCGTCGCGCCCTCACTCCTCCATTGGGGTTCCTTGCATTCCTTCTCTTCCTCTTCATGTTTGTTCAGTCCAGGTATGGCGGGGTTTCTCTGATTTATTAAATTTAATGTTTGAAGACTTAAGTTAAAGCTTTTTAACTCATTCCTCCACTAATCCGGTCACATATTCACATTTTCGACCACCATCGTCAATTCCGGTCGGCTATACACCTCGTCCGTCCATGTTTTCTACTGTGGGCAGTGTTGTTTTGCTATAAAGAGAGGGAAAACATCCTCCTGTGTTTGTGTGTTAAGGGTTGGAAAGAACAAAGGTTTTAATCGGGGCTTCAATCTTCCAATAGGTAAGTAATATACATCTTAGATCTTATTGTTTGGCATTTTGATTTCTGAATCTTCATCTTAGACCAATTATAATGATTTTGTTTCTTAAATCGTCTTTTTGGCATAATCTACTAGAAATGTTAGTTATACTGGTTTTTCTTCGATTATAGATGTGCTCTTCTGAACTCGTGTAGATTAGGTTAAATTAAATAAATGCTCAGTTCATGTAATTTTTAGATTCGATGACTGTGCTTGAAATTACTCAAGTTCCATTTCTTATCTGATAGATGGATTTTGAATTTGTCTTTCAATTTTCACTTGGCCAAGAGTACTTTTTAGTCCCAAACTATAAGGTCTATCAATTTGTCTATGTGGTAAACAAACTACTATTTAGTCCCTACATTATTAGTGAAACTACTATCAAATGTTCACTAGGGCAAGAGTATTATTTAGTCCCAAACTATTGCCCTCACCTCACCCTAACAAAGTCAAATACAAATGTGGCTGTTGGTGTAGCCTGCTAATGCAAGTCATATTAGTTATGATTTGACTTTATTTTGGTTAAATTGATGATAAAATAATAGTTAAATATGACTTAGGATCAAATTCAGCATTAAAAGTTTAAGACGTAATTAACAGTTAACAACGTTTAGGAACAAATTGACTGATACCTTATTGTTTGGAAAGAAGAAGATGCTTTTGCCTTTTCACTTGTGCTTAATCTGCTAGAAATATTAATTATCACTTTCAAATTATGATCTGGTTTTTCTATACTAGTTTATGGATATTAATGGAGAAATAATAGGGATCTGATAAGGTTTTCATGAAATTTAAATTCAATGGTGTGAAATATAGATTGGGTTCAATAGTCAATGTCTTGATATTGTAATTTTTTTCTCATTAATGCTGCTTCCATTTGAGATCTTCTGATTTGGACAGGGGACAAAGATATATTGAACCATCACTTCTCATTAAAATAATAATAATAATAGCTTTTAGTTATTCTAACTAATAGCTACCTACTGTGATTAATCTTAGCTTTCTTTTTTTTAAGGACAGAGAGAAGATTGAAATGAAATATTTATTGAATTTGAGGTACTCTAGTAGTAAGTAATTAGTATTTCTTGGAATTTAGGTAGTGATGGTGGGAACATGGAATAGTTCCTATCATGACCGATTGACATAACCATCTCGCTACATTTTTGTTTAATTATAATTAATTAATTACTTGGTATTAATTTTACTGTACTCATTAATGTAGTATTAATTACCTGTCATCTCCATCCCAAGTTAGTTTGAGTAGGATGATTGAATTCATTGACGTCATAGCATGAACTATTTTCCATATAAGCCACAACGCCTTCAAATATTTGGCTAAGAATATTATGGGTTTTCTTAGCTGCAGCATCAATGGCTACACATATGACCTTAACTGGGTACACAGGAGGCTGATTATACTGTGTTGCTTCAGTATATATTGAGTCTAAGTAGTCCTTCAGCTCATAACTCTGTCTCAGCTTTCTTAAACAAGAAAAGGAATTAATTAATACATTTGTGTACAAAAGTCCATATATATATATATGTATGGTTCATGAGTACTATATATGGGAGAGAACAAATTAAATTAATTACTCGCAAGTTTTAAATGTGGTGCTGAGAATTGAAAGACCATTAGGCTTCTTAGCTACTCTGTCAATTTCAGACCATGACTTGCGTATAGTTTTTTAGCACCTCTTACTAGTTTCCTGCATGTGTCTTGGGGTAAGTTTAATTTGGAAGGATTTAATTAATTAAACGATTTCTTTTCTTTAAAAATAAAATAATATTGGTTACGTTGAAATATTTATTGAAGTTTAGGTACTCTAGTAGTAAGTAATTAATATTTCTTGTAATTTAGGTTGTCTGGTAGTAACTATTTGTGCATTTGACGAACTATTTATTTTTCGTCTCTGAGACGAATTGATGCTGATTTGAATTAGTAGAATAAGGTGCTGATTTAGTGTGCTAGTGTTTGGCTTGCTTTAGTCTCTGGAAATCCTTTTAAATGTGCTTAAATGGTGGCCTTAAGGTTTTAGTTTTAGTGCGGGTGTTTAGGTTGCTTTTCTGTCTCGGAATCCATTTTAAAAGTGCTTAAATAGTACTCTAATTAATATTTCTCGGAATTTAGGTACCCTGGTAGTAACTAAGTATGGATTTGCGTGAATCTTGCCAATGGATGTACGACAGAGTGCTTCCTGGTCGAGTTGGGTTTACTATAGAATTTATGAATGGTGTGGATAAGTTTCTTCCCCATGCTTGTCAATTGGAAATTTTGTGAACAATGGAAAGATTAGATGTCGTTGTACGAAGTGTAAAAATAAGAAAATTGTCATTGTTGATATGGTTAAGGAGCACCTATATAGGAATGGATTTAAGGACGACTATTTTCATTGGACCTCTCACGGGGAAGAGTTGCCAGGAGCCCCTCAGTTGACCATGCCACCATTACATGACCAATTTGATGGTCATGGAGATTATGGGGAACAATCTAATCGGTTCGAGACGCTGGTGTTAGATGCAGCAGGGCCAAACTTTCAACCTAATGCAGGGCCAAACTTTCAACCTAATGTAAAGGAGCCACCGAATCCAGATGCTCGAGGTTTCTATGATATGCTTTCTGCTGCACAAGCTCCTTTGTGGGATGGGTGTTCTAATCACTCTGAACTATTGACAGCAATTAGATTGCTAAGCATCAAGGCTGACTACAACTTGACATAGCGGTGCGTTAATGAGATCTTGCAGTGGTCAAAAGAGATAATTTCGTAAGATAATCGAATGCCCAAAGATTTGTATAGGACAAAAAAATTTGTGTCAAAATTAGGGCTAGGTTATGAGAAAATTGATTGTTGTCCTAATGGATGTATGATATATTACAAAGATGACTTGAATGAAACCCAATGCAAGTTTTGTGGGTGTGCTAGGTACAAGGTAAGAAGAGGCAGTCGTGGACGATGCAAGAATGTGGCAAATAAGCAGATGCGGTACTTACCATTGACGCCTAGACTTTAGAGATTATTCACTTCATCTAGGACAGCTGCAGAAATGAGGTGGCATCATAATAATCGTCGAGATCCAGGTATGTTATTTCACCCATCCGATGGAGAGGCATGGAAGAAGTTTGATGAAACTTACCTTGACTTTGCATCAAATCCACGAAATGTAAGGCTTGGTCTATGTGCTGACGGCTTTACACCCTATGGAAAATCTGGAAAAAACTACTCTTGTTGGCCTGTCATTGTCACGCCATATAATCTTCCGCCATGGATGTGCATGAAACAAGAGTATATGTTTTTGTCATCGATTATCCCTGGCCCTAAAAATCCAAAAGGTAACATAGATGTTTACTTGCAACCTTTAATCGATGAACTAAAGCTGCTATGGGAGGAGGGTGTCCAAACATATGATAGTTCATTAAAACAGAACTTTCAAATGCGGGCAGCACTTATATGGACTATTAATGACTTTCCAGCGTATGGCATGTTGTCAGGTCAGATGACTGCTGGTAAATTGTCATGCCTTGTTTGTATGGAGGAGTCTAAGGCATTCATTCTCAAGAATGGTAAAAAGACATCTTTCTTTGATTGTCATCGCCAGTTTCTGCCTGAGTATCATCAATATAGGAGAAATAAGACTTCCTTTAAAACAATAGAGTTGAGCAATCGCCACGACCTGAGAGATTAAATAGTACCCAGGTTTGGGAAAGAGTGTCTAATCTTCCCAAGGTTACTGAGCATGGGTCTTTGCCCGACATAGATGGGTTTTGTCGTACACACAATTGGACAAAGCAAAGTATATTTTGGGAGTTACCTTACTAGGAAACTAATTTGATTCGACATAACTTAGATTTCATGCACATTGAGAAGATCGTATTTGACAATGTATTTCACACTGTGATGGACACAAAGGGTAAAACAAAAGATAATGAAAAATCAAGGATGGACATCAAAGATTATTGTCGACATAGAGAATTAGAATTAGTGGATCGCAATGATAAACTTTTCAAACCCAAGGCACAATATGCGTTAAACGTAGATCAATAGCATGCTGTTTGTGAATGGGTAAAGAATCTAAAGCTCCCTGATGGCTACGCTTCTAATTTAGCACGATGCGTTGACCTTAAGAAAGCCAAGTCGCATGGGCTAAAGAGCCATGAGTATCACGTTTTCTTGGAGCGTTTACTTCCAATTTCTTTTAAATCTCTTCCGGAATTTGTTTGGAATTCTCTAACTGAGCTTAGTCAATTTTTCAGAGATATTTGCTCAACTACCTTGCAAGAGTATCAATTGAAATTGTTGGAAGAAAACATTGTAGTGATATTGTGCAAATTGGAAAAAAATCTTTCCCCCAGGTTTTTTTGACTCAATGGAGCATCTCCCAATTCATTTATCGTATGAAGCAAGGGTTGGTGGACCAGTTCAATATCGGTGGATGTATCCATTTGAGAGGTAATGAACAATATTTTATAACTTGTATATGTATGCATTACAATAAAAAAATTATCTTTATTAACATGTATAATGGAACGTTATGTTCTTGCACACTTTGAAGAAGAAAGTTAAGAATAAAGCTCGTGTTGAAGGATCAATATGTGAGGCCTACATCATTGAGGAGACTGCCACTTTTTGCTCTCATTATTTTAAGTCACATGTCTCCTCAAGAATGACAAGGGTTCAAAGGAATGATGATGGTGGTGGTGAGGACATGAATGAATCTGTGTCTACTTTTAACTATCCCGGACGCGCAGCTAGAAAAGAAAGTAGACGGATCTTAATAGACAAGGAAATGGCAGCGACCACAAGATATATTCTTGAAAATTGTGATGAAGTGCAGCCGTATCTAGAGTAAATTTCATGCTATTGAAACCTACTTTCAATGATAAACTAATCATGGAATAAGTTTAGTTAACCTTGCATATGTGGCTGCAATTTATACATCGAGGGTATAAGAAGATATGCACCACAATTAACAAATGCTGAGGTGGATCAAATGATTGGTTCTAATTTTCCTACTGGGTTTCAAGAATATGTAAGATGTTATTGCAACTTTCAAATCTTGTAACATTAATAGTTGTATAGAGTGTACTTAAATTGTATATCTTTTTGACAAATAGGTTCAAAATAAAGACAATAATGTGACTGATCAATTTATACAAGACATTGCTTGGGGACCCAAGAAAATGGCACGCTCATGGCCTATGTATTTTGTTAATGGGTATAAGTTCCACACAGAATCATGGAGCCAGCACAAGTCAACAGTAAATTGTGGTGTTTGCAATAGGGGAAGTGGTTATGGACAATCGAAAAGTGATTACTATGGCATACTTAAAGAAGTAATCCAATTAGAATACATAGGGGGATCACCAATGAAGCATATAACGTTGTTCAATTGCGAATGGTTTGATCAAACTCTGAATCGTGGCATGAAAATCCATAAGGTAATTGTTGAAATTGAAGCAACATGAAAGTACAATAAATACGATCCATTTATATTTGCACAACAAGCGGAGCAAGTATATTATGCACCTTTTCCTGCGGCACGTGATAAGATTAATTGGATGGCAGTCATTAAAACGAAAGCAAGGTCCACAATTGATGCACCTAGTGCTGAAATTGGTAATGATGTATATCGGGGTGATGAGATAGAGGAAATCACTCCAACAAACATTGAGAATGACGAGCTTCCAACATTACATGATCGTGAAGGTGCATATGAAGAAGCTCATATGTTAGTTGTCAATCAAGAACTTCCTGAACATGAACCCGAGTTCATTTCAACCTCGACTGATGAAGAGGAAGACTTACTTAAGAGTAGTCTTGTAAATGTAGTAGAACTCAAAATGTTATGTATCTTGTAATGCTTTTGGAATTACCTCAAATTATATAATGAACTCTTTTTGTATTGTCTTATGCTTCTTTTAATTCTTTTGGAATTAGTATTGATCTTTGTTTACTCAAATTATGCATATTGTAATGCTCTTGAAATTAATATTGATTGTTGTATAACTCAAATTATATGATTAACTCTTTTTGTAATGTGTTATGCTTCTTGTTTACAGATATCTAGTGGTCGATCAAGTCAAGGTGGTGGTAGAGGGCGCACAACTCGAGGTGGGAGCTGTTCAAGGGCTCCAAGTATTGATGATCCACCCATTGTTGTCCCTTCTCCACCCATGGTTGTCCCTTATCCACCCACTGTTGTCCCTTCTCCACCCACTATTGCGCCTTCACCTACTGCCCCTTATCTACCAATTGCGCCTTCTCCACCTATTGAATCTTCTCCACATTCTTCTGTTCATTCTAATCCCCGACATGACAATGAAGAGCCTCAAATTGATAATGAACAGCCACCACATCTTTATGGTAGATCTTGGGGAAAATATCCTACAAATGGCAAAACATGGATTTATCCCGATAAAAAGACGTAAGTATAAACTTATTTGTAGTCATTTTTTTTATCACATGTGGGGATGTATATACATTTGTGCTTTTTATTAACCACTTATTGAAACTTGCAGCTTTCATCCGGTAATTAATTCCATAAGAGAGATAACAACTGTTATTCAAGGAAAATTTGAGAGGCCATACGATTGTTGGACGAAAGTACCACCTGAAGTCCAAAACATGTGGTTTGGGGAATGGGCGGTTAGTTTCACTCTACTTATATTGTTTTGATTTCTAAACTCTGAATACATATTCTTTTTTAACAAAGTATTCACTTATATATGCAGAAAAAATACAAGTGGCTCCCACATTTTGAAAGGCAAATAAGGGAAAAATTGGAGCATCAAGGTAAAGAGCGACTCAAAACTTTAATGAGTAGGACACGAACTAATATGGAAAATGGTAAGCCTCGGCCTTTGTGGATTCCTGAAAATGTATATGAAGAATTATTGTCTGCATGGAAAATTGTGGCTTTCAAAGCAAAGCGAGAACAAGCAAAGAAGAATCGAGCGTCTGTGAAAGGCGGGACATTACATAGCTGCGGCTCAATTCCCGTTTCAGAGCACAAAAGAAGGCTGGTAAAAATTTATTTTTCTAGCAATGTGTAGTTATTTAATTTTACATCTTGTTTGATCGATAGTTGATTGGTCATATTTGTCATAATAATAGAAGGAGGAATTAGGGAAGGACCCAACAATGTTCGAGTTATTTGAACGCACACACAAAAGAAAGGCTAATGGAGAGTTTGTCGACAAGAAGGTTGCCGATGCTTGTGTAAGTATTATTTTTTAGACAAGAAGGCTAATGTGATAGACTGCGTTGTGATTTCTTTTTCTGTTTGAGATTTTGTGCGTTTCAATGTTGTGAGATGTTTTGGTGTGCTGTTGGCTGAGTGTTTAATGTTTAGATTTGTTTTGTATTTTTTTTCTAATGCTATCCATGAGAATGAATAGAGCATCAATGTTATGTTTCTTTCCTTATTTATTTTGGCCTATGCAACAGTGAGATTGGAAATTTGTGGTAGCAAAGAAATATTGATCCCTCATGTTAATTCTGTTTGGTTTTAGATTTTAATTCTCTAGCCATTTTTTTCTCTGAGGAATTTTGTTGCCCTTGTTTGAACAATGTTTAAGTAGCATGCATAAGAATTTTATTGTTACTTTTAAGTCTACAATCCACATATTGGTCGGGATTCAAATCTGGTAGACACACACTAAGTGTTATGAAATTAAAGTCATGGTTGTTTCGTGTAAAAGGAAAGTATTAAGAAAACATATGGATTTTGCTTTTGTGTGAGAGATTGTGTTTGAAGTATTAAGAAATATTGGTACTGTATGTATGTAGTGTACATTAGTGAAGTTAGTGTTTTTCCTTTAAATAATACAAATATTGCATATTGAATACTTTCTTTTTTTCCCTCCAATTTGCTAACTAATTCTAAATAGCTTTATTTGCAGGAAGAATATAATAGAATTAAGGAACTAAAAACTTCTCAAGCATCAGCCAATGGTATTGATGGAATATCTCAAGAGGAAGATAATGCCATTTGGTTAGAAGTTATGGGTGGAAAGAACAAAAAAGGGTGTGTGTTTGGTATAGGATCAGAAGCACCTGATGTTGGTAGCTCATCTGTTGAGATGTCTAGTGGACCGGAGTCATGGCTTCATCCTCAATTCCAAGCTGAGTTAGATCGATGCTTGGCAAAGCAAGCTGAGGAGCATCAAGCTATAACTGATGTTTTAAAACAAAAGGTTGAGGAGAAATCACAAATGATAACAACTTATAGTGATAAAGTTGCGGAGCATGACCGTTTGATTGCTCAGTTGTTTTACCAGTTGCAAGTTGAACGCACTGCCAAGGGAAATGTAAGATCAGAAGCGCAGCAATCAACTCCTCCACCCTAGTTATTTAGAGACTTGTGCTACTTTTTATTTTCCTAGAAACTCATGGAATATTATTAGTATTAAGTACTCTTTAAAAACTTATAATATTTGGAAACTTGTGAAATTATTGGCATTAAGTATTGTTTATAAACTTATGCTTTTATTAGGTATTAATAGTACAGTTGTATGTGAAAATTGTACCAATTTAGGACGGATTAAAAATCAAAAAGCCAAAACAACCTATATCTATTTGAGACGGTTCAGAGACGGATTTCTTATTTTCCGTCTCTAAACAATTTTTCTAAAATCAAATTTAGAGACGGATCATAGACGGAATTTCAATCTTCCGTCTTTGATCCGTCTCTAAAAGCAGACAAAAAATAGGCACTAGAGACGGATCCGAGACGGATAAAAGGAGTTCTGTGTCTACATTTGATTTTAGAAAAATTGCTTAGAGACGGATCAGAGGCGGAACTTCTTTTATCCGTCTTTGATCCGTCTCTAAGAAAAAGTCTCGAATATGCATTAGAGACGGATAAAAGTAGTTCTGTCTCTGATCCGTCTCTAACTAGCAAACTCACAAATCTGAATTAGAGACGGATCAGGCACGAAATTCCATTATTCCGTCTCAGATCCTTCTCGAAGGTCACATTTTACAAATTGGATCAGAGACGGACTTTTGTTGACATAGGCACGGATTTTCGGTGCCTAATTTGACATGGACTTATAAGTCCGTCTCTGAGATTTAGGAACCAACTTTTTAAACACGAACACCAGTCCGTGTCTAATTGAATCAGACACGGATTTTCTCATTATTAGAGACGGATTCGTCCGTCTCTAATAACTGTTTTTCTTGTAGTAATCAATCTTTGCTCTTGTAGTCTAGGCTCATAAGCTCTTTGTACCTGCAATATTAGGGGAAAAACTGAGAATATGATAATATTCTAGAACTATAATTATTATAGATAATTGTAATATCCGAGATATTTAGAAATAATTATTTTTATTATTATTAAATTTATTTTTCTTTCAGAAAGAAAAATAAATTAAATTAAAAAATTATAGGATTAAAATAGAATAAAGAAGAAAGTAATAGGGAATAAGTATAATTTTTCTAGGACCTAAATAAAAAAACGCAAAAGAAAAAGAAAATAAAAAGCAAAACATATAAAAAATATATAATAATAAAATATATATGGGGGGCCAACCGTGACCCCCCTTTTACTAACACACAATAAAAAATTCTACCTATTAATATTTTAAGTGTGCCCCATATCAGCAAAACGCAACACACATAAAAGGGAAAAAAATAAGGAGAAGCACGCACGAAATCGAAGTAGACGCGCACGCACGCGAGGAAGAAGAACAAGCCATGGGAAGCACGGTTTTGGCCGGAAATATGCCGGAGGGGCGACGCCAGTGACCGGAAACGTTGACCGGACCTTATCCTCTACACTACCAAGCCTTCTACCCGATTGGAATCAAGTAAGAAAGCCCCAAATCTCTCAAACCCCAATTTCTCAAATTTTGGGTATTTTAGGAATTCTTCAATTTCTTCCAATTGAGGCATTTCGGGGTTATAGTTGAGCTTAGTGGGTGTTATGAAAGCATAGTGAGGTCCGGAATCGAAGTTAAATCGTAGGAAATTGACCGAGTATGGAAATTAGGAAAATTGAGTTAGGAAATTGCTTTAAAATTCGAAATTGGTAGTTTGATGCATGTTTAGGCTTGGATTGGAGTTGTATAAGTGTTGTAGTTGCTGGAAATAGACAAGGGAATAAAGCCCGAGTATTTACCGTCTCAACCGGTGGGTTGAACACGTAGGTCTAGTCCATGGTGGGGACTACTAAGACCAACTAAATTGGGTCCAAGGCCTTTCTTATACCAATTATATTTTATATATATAATTAAAGAGGTAATATTCAAGCTTTTACTCGGTGAATAAGGGAGACGGTGGAATGAGCAAGCTAGAGCCTCTTTCGAACTGTGAATTCAATTCTTTTATTAGTGAAATACCCATATGAACACATGAAGGGAAATTTAGACAAGTGAGAATCTCTAACTTAAGCAATTAGAGGTTTTAAATGGTTCGAAAGTGCGAAAGTCGAATATGTGACATTCTGGACTTTCAGAAAGAGCAAATAAGACGACGTAACGAACTAAATAATTAGTTCTTGGAAAATATCTAGAGGGTGCATAAGCATTAGCATGACATGTGCATGGTAGATGCTTAGTTACGCGTTCTAAATTTCTTAAATATATATGTGTATAGGGCGCCATAGGGTAATTGGAGCTCCAAGCACTCCGAGGACAGATCACGAGGGCCAACGAGGTGAGGGGCTCTCTCATCCCTGCCCCACAGGTTCGGATGACTACGTGGAAATGTGGTTTGCTCTATTTTGTGTAATTATGATATGAATTTATTTATATGAATAAATTTGTATTACACGTGTATGATTTGCAAGTAAGCAGTCAACGTGCAATTGTACATGTGCTTATACGATTAGTCTCAAGTGAATATGCGATATTGTGGTTCACCGAGCCTTATATGATACCGTGGATAGGATTGAGTCGGAATTTCATATGTGAGGGTTCATTAATATTAGAAACTCATTTAAATTGACCATCGTGTAAAGGTTTTAACCATGTGGTAGATTGAGGAAAATGAACCTAGGTTGTTAAATGTGAGTGAGAGTGTTGCATAATTGAAACGGGGGAAATCTAGGCCTAACTAAAGAACACATATGATATTCAGTTAGTTACAAATAGGGCATCTTTCAAGGTTAAATTTGTTAGTTGAGTTTGTTTAGTTGTCCAGGTAGATTGAGTCGGTCATCCCTGATCGGACAGACAGGATTATGACGTCAGTAAGTATGCCACATAGTGTCCATTACCTTGGTTTAAACTGAGGTCAGACAAGTGGTCGGCTATTACTCTAAGCGTGCCTTGGAGTCAGAAAGTTCCTAGTGTGGTCAACTAGGTTCGAACATAAGATTGCCTTGGGGCCAATATTTCTCTTAGCGTAATGTGGGAGACAGAAAGTGAGTGCCTACGTGCACAAGTATGTGTTAACTATGAAACCAAATGATGTATGTTGAGATTGATTTATATGCGGATTAATAAATATGTTAGGAGCATGAATTAGGATTTTACTTGTGAATATGACACATTGATTGCCTGATCATGTTAAAGATCACAATATAAATCTGTTTCATGCGTATGTGGATGTGGTTGATCCCTTCCCCCAGCTGTAGTGGTGCCCGTTGCTACGCCAGGGATGTGGGACCTTATCACTGAGTCTGTTCGACTCACCCCCCCTGTTTACATGTTTCAGATACAGGAGGTTCAGACGTCGGGAACGCGTCCACTTCTTCTCAAGGAGGCGGACAACTCTGAAGACTGCACGCTTAGTTCGCGTGGGTGGTGTATTTTGGATTATATAGATATGTCGTGATGTGTATATATATATATATATATATATATATAATTCCTTTTGGATGTTGCTTTGTATATATGCAAACTGCTCTATATATATATGTGTACTACTCTAGTTATGTCGGCTTCATACAGGTTAAGGTTAGGTCTTGGTATTGGGACTTTAGGCTATATATATATATATATGAATTCCGCATGCGATTAGGATGGATCACACGCCTTGAGGCGTGTGATCAATATGTAATCTATATATATGAGTGACTAAATACCTGATTATATGAAAATATGGCTTCCGCATGTGAATAGGATAGATCACACGCGTTGAGGCGTGTGATCAATATGTAAACTATATGCAAGCCTGTGATTGAATATATGTATGACTGTAAACTATATGCCCTGAAGCGCATGATCAATTTGTATACTATATGTACGTGTGAGTGATTTTATGTATATGTATAGACTGAAGCATCGTTGACCGAGCCGTTGATTGCACGCTACTTAGGTCACCGGATATGGATGACCATAAATACTATATATTATTTGTATTAGAAATGGGTAGTTATAAACATGTGAAAATGTCAATCAGAGATTAAAGGTTTACGGGATAGGAGAAATCCCACTTCCCGTGCCGGTCACGGACGTCTGATAGGGGCTCGTGACAATAATTAGGAGAAAAAGTATGATTACGTCTTGGGATATATTATACATGTTCAAAATATGATCCTCCCCTACTTTCAAAAGAGTGATTTTAACATGTTTTCTAATTAAAGTGTATAATTGAGATAGATCCTCATGAAAAAAGGCATGAAGCTTTGCAGAAAATTCTACACCAATAGGAAAGTAACTGAATTAAACAAAACTACAGAAAAAAATGAAGTTGAAGTTGTGATAATTTTGAAAATTAAAAAATTTTAGGTTTAGCAAAATAGAAATGAAAATAGGTTCCAAGAAGATAGTTGTGGCTTATGTAAAGATGTTTCTACATTATTAGTGAAGTTGAAAAATCCTGACAATGAGGTTAGTAATTTTACGTGTTGTTACTACAGTGGAGGTTGGGAACTTTACCTTGTCTTTCCTTGAATAACCCTATTGTTTCTTTGGTTTTAGGTTCCTCATGGTTTTCATTTTCCATCAAACATTGACAGCTGCTGCTTACTTCATTTACATATACAGCTTTGGTTCTGTGGAATGTTTATGCAAATTAGAGTTTTTTACAGCAAAGAATGAGATTTTGGTGTAATGTAGCATATGAAAGCATGTGAAGAGACTTAAATAGAAATGAAAATAAGTTCCAATTGAAAGTTAGGAAAATATAATTATCATGTAGATTTGGACTAATAATAGTTTAATGATCAATATTTGCTTGCAAGTGTTGATACTGCTATATATATTCACTGATATTGTAATGCATCATTTCATAAACTTACTTTCCAGTCTTCAATGTTCTAAAACCTATAAAATTTTGTTTTGCAAAATATACACTTGGCCGGCACAAAATATTTACTCTTTCTTTGAAACAAAGAGGTAACTCTAAGTTCAAAAATCATTATCATCTAACAATTTGACTAAAAAGTTAAAGGTGACATAGATAATAAGTAAGTTATTTAGCAATTAGAAACTAAGTTTTCACAAAAAAGTACAACAAAAATATATCTAAAAAAATCTCCAAAAGAGGTCGAAAGATTTACCTTGTTTTTAAAATCCAGGCAAAGAAACATTATAAAAATAAGGAGTAGTTACCAAAGTTCTTAACTCCTCCTAACAGAAAAATAAACATAAACATAAACAAATACATAAACATAAACATAAAGTAAAAACAACTTAGTTATAATTTCAACTCCTCACCATATCATTTTTCTCCACTTTAATCTATATAAGCTTTTACACTTTTTTCCTCAATATACGACTCACCATGAGTCTTTATAGGAAAAAAATTGAATAACAATATACAAGTATAGATTAATAAAAATTGAATAAAAAAATACATAACATATTGAAAATATACAAATGAAAGTGAAACCAATTAAAATAAAACATGATTACTAGTTCACCGACCTTACACATCCTACGCCATGCCAATTCAGGTACTCCTTAGCCTAATGGCTACCATGGATGAAGGTACTTAGGTTCTCACCTAAGGGCAAGTCCGCATGACTACCCCTTCGTGGTCTTATTTTATTTTACTGTGAATCTCTTTGTAGCACATCCAATAAAATGTATAAACATAAATATTGTAGCATGTTGTGCTAACTAGCTATCGTTAAATTCGTCATTCAAAATATTAGCTATAAGAAGTTGCTTTTGTCACGAGTCCAATTCGGGAGTACGTGATCGGCACATGAATAGACTTTTACCTCTAAACCTGTAAGCCTTACCCTGTAAAACATAAAATATAACCACCCTACTATATAATCAATACATAGAATATAATAGTGGCCACACCTCACAAGTGGGCTAAATAACATACAGTCCACGGTCCGCTCAATATCGCTTCAGCTCAGTATATAGATATATCTCAAACACACATAATATACATATCATATTGACCGTACACCTCAATGCGTACGATCTATCCTATTCACATGCAGCAATTTATATCATCATAGGTATAACCTAGTTTTCCCCAAATTGGAGCCTATTTTTAAGTACATGTGAAGTCGACAAGTCTAGAGTAGATACACATTGAAAGTTGTAAATATATACACACCACTTAGAACTTTAGAATATGTACAACAAAAGAAGTCAAAATAACCAAAGGTTTCCAACCACGCGAACAAGTGCGTAAAGGATGATCTGATGTCCGTATCACTGTCAGTGAAGAGTTTCCCATCCTCGGCGTAGCGAGGGGTACCACTACGGTTGGGGAAAGGGAAACACCCACAATCACATGCGCAAAAAGATCCAGTTTATCAAATGTTATATTACGATTAGACAGTACTAATATAACATATAATCGAAGATAAACCTAAGGATTATACTCTTCTATCATGCTTCTTGTAAAACAAACAATTACTTAAAGATGTTAATTGAAAGCTATAGATCTAGTCTGAGTGTTTCACACTGGACGTGACCTCTTTGGCATCAATCACTTAACTGGTCCATGTATCTCGCCATGGACAATGGCCTCAACGGGCAACTTCCTTAACTGACCCCAAAATCAAGTTAAGGCAATGGCCTTCATGGGCAAATAATTCAACTAGCCCTAGAACAAGCTAGAGCAAAGGCCTCCACGGGCAAATAAGTCAACTGGCCCTAGCACAAGCTAGAGCAATGGCCTCCATGGGAGACTTTATCTGACTTGTTTCTCCTCTCGAGCTTTCAGCTGGGACTCTAACTCCATCTACCCTTTGCTATCCTAAATTGACTTTACCTAAATAATGTGAAATATCCCTATAACTCTCTAATTAATTATGAGATCATACTTATCCTTAATTAATACTTAAACCCCAAGTTTGGATCATAACTTAACTCTATCGTTTCTTTCCTAAGTTCAATTACCGTATGACGTCGACGTTTATAAATAGTTCTTTGCGATCAGTTTAGTGGGTTTCTAATACATAGTATAAACCAAACCTTGGACTCAATCAATAGCTTACCCCTTGCTCATACTGTTCGGTGTATCTCATGTCATCTCATGGATACCCTCCAGTACATCTTTGCGTGTAATAAAACACACATATACAAGTACTTTCATACAATGTAATTTAGGAACAATAATAGCATGTTAACCACTAAGTAATTCTTACAAAAAGGCAAGTAGAAGAACCACATATCCACATCCTCAATCAACCCTGTAGGGCAAGGATGGGAAACGCCTCACCTGGATAGCTTCCTTGTGTTTGTCCTGGAGTAACTCCCGCTCCGGACGAATCGTGGTTTCCTAACAAACGCATATGACATGCTAATACCTAAATCAATCTTTGCTCTTGTAGTCTAGGCCCATAAGCTCTTTGTACCTACAATATTAGGGAAAAAACTGAGAATATGATAATATTCTAGAACTATAATTTTTATAGATAATTAGGATAAAAAGTATGATTGCGTCTTGCGATATATTTTACATGTTCAAAATATGATCCTCCCCTGCTTTCAAAAGAGTGATTTTAACATGTTTTCTAATTAAAGGGTATAATTTAGATAGATCCTCTTGAACAAAGTCATGAAGCTTTATAGCAAATTCTTCACCAATAGGAAGTAACTTAATTAAACAAAACTACAGAGAAAATGAAGTTGAAGTTGTGATAATTTTTAAAATTAAAAAATTTTAGGTTTAGCAAAATAGAAATGAAAATAGGTTCCAAGAAGATAGTTGTGGCTTATTCAAAGATGTTTCTACATTATTAGTTAAGTTGAAAAATCCTGACAATGTGGTTAGTAATTTTACGTGCTGTTACTACAGTGGAGAGGTTGGGAAGTTTACCTTGTCTTTCCTTTCTTGATCCTATTGTTTCTTTGTTTTCATATTGCTCATGGTTTTCATTTTCCAAAAAAAATTGACAGTTGCTGCATACTTCATTTACATATACAGCTTTAAAATGGTTCTGTGGAATTTTTTTTGCAAATTAGAGTTTTCTGCAGCCTAGAATGAGATAATGGTGGAATGTGTCATATGAAAGCATGTGAGAAGACTTAAATAAAAATGAAAATAAGTTCCAGTTGAAAGTTAGGAGAATATAATAATCATGTAGATTTGGAATAATAAGAGATGAATGATCAATTTTTGCAAGTGGAGATTTATTGCTATATATTCACTGATATTGTAATGCATATGTAAAGAATGCGAACAAAGTGAGTATATTACAATAAACTACTTCAGAAAATTAGCATAACCAAACTTAATATGACATTAATATACAAAAGAGAAAGATTAAGAAATAACTTGAGAAAATTAGCCTGGAGAAATTAAACACAATATATTATATATATACATATATATATTAAAGCAGGACAAAAGAAGGAGGTATTGACACATGGAATTTGAAATTGAAGCTGAGATCGACACATAGGATAAAAGAAAATGACATGTGAAACTTCCAAAATGACATTTGGAATTTAATCTATTTTCCATTTTAAAAAATTCATCATTTTTTACTATTCTTGACACATGTTGCTAAATGGTAGCTCTAACCACTATTCTTGAATTTTAATTTTTTTACATTTAAAAAATTAACTATTATTTATGAGATGGTTCAAGTCTCAATGTCTGTAGTTTTGGAATGTCACAAACTAAGTGTTGCCCCCTCATCACTTAGTTGTTTCCAATTTTCAATGACTTATAATTTTGCTTCCAACTTTCAATGTCTTCCAATTCAAAATTCTTATTAAATATTATTTCAGTTCTCAATAATACTTAATTCAAGATATATTTATTTTAATTATGATTTCAATACTTGATGCCTTCTAACATAGTTTATTAATAACAACATATCGTCCTTAGAATATAAATAATAATTGGTTCAACTATAAGATTGAAAACCCTATAAATAAAAAGTTTTTTTTTCTTTGTAATTAATGTTATTCTTTTGGAACTTGGATTCAATTTTTATTATTTCGATTTTTATTCTGTAAGTATTATCAATAAAATTTGTTTTTTTTCTATGCAATTAATGTTATTCTTTTGGAACTTGGGTTCAATTTTTATTATTTTGATTTTTTTTTTCTATAAGTACACAATCTTGAAAACGTAAACTCAAATAAAGGTCAATTGCTTTATATCTTTAATAAATTTATTATAATTATAGTTGTTTCTTTGTATGTAATTTGGAAACGTATCACTCAAATTCGTTATATAAATAAAAATTCCCTATACTTCTATATAGATTAGCTTATAACATTGGGAATCAAATGTAACACTTAGCTTGTAGTTCATCCAAAATGGCTCCCAACTATAACAATGTTTCAGATTTGAATCCTCTTAAGAAAAACCAAAGGATCAATTTTATAGTTATCCAACTATGGAAGATGCCTTTATTTAACAATCCTCAAGAATCTAACAGTTTAGAGATGGTTTTGTGTGACCGAAATGCATGTATTATATATTATTAATTTTATTTCATTCATTGATTTTCTTTAAAGATCTTTTTCTTTATCCTCCGTAATGGTATTATTCATAAGGTGTTAACATCGGTTCTGTAATACCCGGAAATTTTCCAGTCAACGTTAAGGTCCTAACTTAATTTTTATTTTTATTTGGAAGGAAAAAGAGAAAATTTAAAATAAATGAAATTTTATTTGGACCAAAATTAGGACTTAACGGGAAATATTGGGTGTAAGTTTATTAACCCCAACGTCAATTTTAACAATAAATAAATAAATAATATATTAAATATATATATATAAATATATAATATATATATATATGGTATTGGCGGAGGAGGGGGTCACACACGTGACCCCCCTTTTAAATTAAAATTGGTCCTCATTCTTGCATCCATCGTGAAGCAGAGAAGGAAGAAGTTGAGGACCACATACGCACGACGCCGAGGCCAACGGGAAGGGAAGGAGACGCGCGCGGAAGCCAGCGGAGGACGACGCCGCCGTTCGCCGGAGGAAGGTGGCCGGCGGGCTTCACGGAGGAGAGAGAGAGAGCTTGGTTAGAGAGAGAAACAAACGGGAATAGTGTTTGTTCGCCAGAATCTCGCCGGATTTTGGCCGTTCTGAGCTCGGGGAAGGTGACCGGGGGTTTCCTATACCCTATTCCATCATTTTAACCGATTAAATCGAGGTAAGAAGTCCCGAATCACTCAAACCCCAAATTTATCAATTTTAGGGATTTTTGGAAAAGTTCCAAATTGATATAAATTGATTATTCTGAGTCTTAAATGGATGTTAGTGGGTTGTTAGAAGTAGTTGGAAGCTTATATGTGGATAAATTGTTGAATTGGGATTGATTGGGGTGTTGAATGGTTGTTTTTAGATGGTATTAATTGTTGGAATAGACAAAGGATCGAAGACCGAATAGTTCCATCTTAACCGGAAACTAGATTAATAATAAAAGAGGTAAATTCTAGTTTAAATAAGAAATTGGAGTTAAGAGATGGATTAAGAGTGTCGGTTAGGCCGTGGTAAAGGCTTGGAATCAATTTAAAAAATGAAATGCTCTCAATTGGTAAAATTCTAATTTTCAAGTATGTTAATCCACATGTGTTCATATGTGATAATGAGTTATAAATGGAGTTGGAAAATTGGTAACCATGGACAATTGGAGACTATGATTATCATAGGCCATCAATTGGATATGGAATTAATGAAAAGTCACATATGGACACTTGTAGGTAAATGGGTAAATTGGGAGTTTTAAAGTGAAGGGGGATTAAAAAGGAATGACATGAATTAGAGATAAATAGAAGCAAATTAAAGAGCTTGAACACTAGTTAACGTAACTCTAGGTTAATTAACTAGTTTATGGGATTTATAGTTATATGGACATTGTATTGATGTGTACAAGTTATAGTAAAGTTCAAGTGTCTAAAACTACTCACTATGGGTGTGTAGGACATCACGAACTGGTTGGAGCTTCGGGTACGCCGAGGGCCGATCAAGGAAAGCAAAGAGGTGAGGGGCTTTCCCATCCTTGCCCTCTTGTGGGTTGTATGAGGATGTGAAAAATATGGTTTGTATTACCTGCCTCTTTGTTAGGATAGGTATGTTAGATAACATGCTATTGTTATTCCTAAATGTGATTATCTGCGATTACATGTTATATGTGTATGTGATATATGGGAAACATCATGATGGCTTGGGAAGCCTTATATGGAAAAAGGGTTCTTGGAACCTGGAATGATATCGGGGATAGGATTGAGTCTATTTTCGGTGTCTAAATTCCATGGTCCTAGAAACTCACAAGTTAAATGAATTTGGAAACATATTTGTTGATCTTGAAAGTTTTGGAATAATTGAACTTAGGATGTGGTCCTTTGAAACTAGTTTCGAACTTGGTAAGGGTATAAATTATAAGTTTTTCCAAGAAAGGTAACCAGTAGAAGTTCATAGGAGTCATGTGGAGTCCATGATAAAAGAGGTGTCCATTTTAAATAAACCGGGTAGATCGAGTATGTCATCATGAAGTCGGGCACCCAAGAGTCCAAAGTATATGAGTTTGCCACTTTGTGGTTAAAGCTTTGGTTAGGCCAAAGTCAAACAAGTCGCCGGCTATGTACCAAGTAAAGTCTTGGTGCCAGATATGTCTCAAGTAAAGTCTTGGGGCCAGGGGTTCCTAGAATGATCAACTAGGTTCCTAACCACTCACGTGAGTTATGCCTTCGGGCCAGTTCTCTTCCCAAAGGGAGACATGCCTTCGGGCCAGTTTATGTTATTGCAAAATGATATATGATATTGAAAAGTACTGGTTGATATTGAACATGCTATATATATGTCTAAGGTTGACAATGTATGTGTTATATATGCTAAATGTATGATCACCTAAACATTAAAGATTAAAAGAACTGTTGTACGTGCATGTGGATGTGACTGGCTCCCTTCCCCCAGTTGTAGTGGTACCCGCCACTACACCAAGGATGGGAGAGCCTCTCACTGAGTCCGTTTGACTCACCCCCCCAATTTACATGTTACAGATACAGGTGTAGCGGGCACCGGACACGCGTCTACTTCCTCTCAAGGAGGCGGACATTCCTAGAGACCTCACGCATTGTTCGCGTGAGAGGTTCATCTTTTGATGTATACATTCTTTTGTTATATTTCATTGATGTATACATTATTTTGGGTATAGCCTTTGATGTATAGGCAATTGCTATATGTATATATATATGTACAAATCTAGACTTGTCGGCTTCATATTGTTTAAAGATTAGGTCATGGATGGGGATATAGGATAGATGAATACTATGATGAATATGAATTGCTTCCGCATGTGAATAGGATAGGTCATACCTTATGGGGTGTGATCAATATGCAAATTATATATATATATATATATATGTGTGTGTGTGTGTGTGTAGTTGGTATGTGATGGTTTGCAAATATATAAACTTGCATGTGAATAGGATAGATTACACGCATTGAGGCGTATGATCAATATGTAAATTTAAATGCGAGTGTGGATGCTTATATACAGGTGATTGAACAGGTTATATATATATTGTGTGTGAATAGGATAGATGATTCCCTTGTGGTTTGATCACTACGTATATACCTATTTATGTGTAATTGCTTATGTGAATGGATGTATATATTTACTTGAATTGGGCTGAAGCGGCAATGAGCGCCGTGGATTGCAGGTTATTTAGGCCACCGTAAATGATGTGGCCAATATTTATTATGTGAATATTGTATGTTGTTTGCATAGCAGGGTAGTTATTTTAAATGGTAATAGGGAAGGCTTACGGGTTTAGGGGTGAAATCCTACTCCCGTGCCGGTCACGGGCTCCTAGGAACGGGGTCGTGACAGGTTCGGGCTAGCCCGCCAACCCATAAAACCCAATCCAACCCACCAAGTTGAGTTGGTTTGGTTCGGGCTGGCGGGTTGGTTCGGGTTGACATTTTTCAGCCCGAAACATGGCTGTTTGGTTGCGATTTTATCAATATTGAGCCTGCCGGAACCGAACCAAACCGCCAACCTGCTAAAAATTACTTTTTTATTTTTTATATACATTTATGATTAAAAAATTATTTGATAGGTTGATTTCAAAATATTCTTCTATGATTTTTTTATGATTCCCTTACCCGACACACAAATCTCTCCAATCATGAAATTAATTAGATAACCACACAGTTGAATTATAAATATATTATGTGCATAACGCATTGAAACTTCAAATAACAAGATCACAACTAGTTAGATTAATCATAATTCAAATAAATTTTAAAAAAATGAATGAAACATGATTTAAAAAAGTTTATGAAATATAATTTATTAAACTATATTTCATTTTATATTAAGCATTTTTAAAATTTTAGCTAGTGCTGCTCAATGAATCAAGGAAGAAAGGAAAAAAAAATGCTGGCTCGCCATCCCAAACCAACCTAAACCGCCAGTGAATGGTTTGGGTTGGTTTAGGTTGGTTTGGGTTGATTGATGCATTTTTAGTATGCCCGAACCAACCAAACCCGCTGATATTTTTCTCCAGTCCGAACCAACCCAATTTGTGTGTAGCCCTAATTATTCATGGATATGTTAAGAGATGTTTCATTCCAAAGTTATTTCAAGGATCAATTACAAGAGGGCAAAGTTTATCTTATTACGAATTTCTTTCTTGGCCAGCATGGTGGTTCTTTCAGAACTTGCATGCACTCATACAAGATTAATTTCTAGTATTCTACTGTCGTTAAACTTCTAGAAGATGACATAGAGATTCCAATTTATGGGTTCAATTTCATTCCATTTCCTGATTTTACTTCCCAAGTTCGTGATGATGGTTGTTTGGTTGGTAAGATTTTTTTATCTTGTCATTCAAAAATAATAATTCGAATATTCATTGAAAATTTATTTTGCAGATGTCATTGGTCATCTTACTGGAAAAAGCAACGTCCAAGAACTAAATAGAGATGGTAAAGGTTCAAAGCTTTTAAACAAAGTAAGTAATTTATTTATTTTTCATGAAACATTTTTAATAAGTATATAATACCATTGTACGAAGATAAAATATCTTTTAGTCTAAGTATTTTTCTAATTTTTTTTTTCATGTGAATCAGGTTAAGAGCAGATAGTTACTCATCAAATCTTTGCCAGATATCTAATACATCTAGTGTTGCGATTGAAGAGGACTTGCTCAGTATAACAGTGTCCAAAAAGATTGTTGAGCTTTCACTTTCTTCCAGTGATGTTTGTTTCTCATTCTCAATTCTCTCATAATTCATATTCAGTATAAGAACCAATACTAATTTAAGATCTTATATCAGATTACTTCTTGTGTCATACTTGAAACTGTTCTTAGCATTGATACAAACAAGTGATGGTATTACAACTCATGCAAGAAATGCACTAAAAAAGTTATTCCTTATGGGAGTTCATTCTTTTGTTAAAAGTGTCAAAATATTGTAAGCTCTGTTATACCAAAGTTCAAGCTTGAGTTGAAAGTTGTTGATGACACAGGAAGTGCTGTTTTGATTCTTTTTTACCGTGAAGTTTATCAATTTCTTGGGTCATCAGCTATTGAATTGCTACAAGGATTAATTGTTGTAAGTTATGATTTTTCAAAATTTCCAAACAATCTTGTGATTTCTTTCTTAAGCAATTATTCGCATATTTAAATTAATATATTTTAATTGATTTTAGGATTTTGGAGATACCTCTTCTCTACCTTATAGACTTGATGACTTTTTAGGCAAAAACTTTTTATTCAAATTGAAGATTGAGGATGACAGATTTTCATATTTTGATCCCAAGTCCATAGTCATGAGAATGTCTGATAAGGAATCCTTGATTGAACAATACACTCACAACAAAGATGACATACATGTTTTAATAATATACACAATATTTTGGTTCTTTTCTGTTTCAAAGTAATCTATCATGCTAATTCATAATATTAAATGTTAGCAATCTCCATGTTCGAATCCTACCCCTGTTATGTCTGAGTTTGATAAGTTATTTTTTCAACATTATCAAAATTTTTAATTCTCAATATCTTTAAATGATTTTCATATTTTCTACTTATTACACTATTACATTATTTACATTCAATAGGAATTTGGGACTGTTGATATTGATGCTTCTTTTGATTATTGCATCACTCTTGCCAAGAGAACTTATGCAGCTTATTATGATGACTCATCTCCATCCATTCTCGAAATCCCTTCTGAAACTTCCTCCAACAAATATAGGAAGATTATTAAAGAAGAAGATCAATGAATTCAATCTCTAAAGATCAAGAATTTAATTTTCTTATTGCAATGTTTTTGGGTAAACAATGAAAGGTTATTTTGCAGCTTATTTTGTTCCTCAACGTTTGAAATTGTGTCTATGTCAGGTTTGATAGTCAAGGAAGCAGTGATTACATCTTTGTAGTTTTCTTATCTGCAACCTTTTTGGGGTTTTCTTCTTTTTTTCTAATGTTTATGGATGTTTCAATTATTAGTTTTTCTTATGGTTAAATTATAATCGTAAGTTTTATGTTATATGTTTCCAAACATTTTATTGCTTTCAATTTTTATTATAGATTAATTATTTTATTAATTTTTAACAATACAAGTTTAATATATGATTGTTAATAATATCTTAATTCATTGGAGATGACTCTTATTATTCATAAATTTTGAATATA
This sequence comes from Senna tora, assembly GCA_014851425.1. NCBI lineage: Eukaryota > Viridiplantae > Streptophyta > Magnoliopsida > Fabales > Fabaceae > Senna > Senna tora. Next base: position 15,873,884 of record CM026265.1, read on the forward strand.
TATATATATATAATTGTTATTTTTGGTTCAGACAATTTTAAATCAGGAATCTGGACCGCAAGGGGTCGTAGCCTTGGGAGACTTGTCCTCAGGTGATGACCTAGGTGCCTATGTATCCTTTTGTAGGGATCAAAGTCCACTTAGTTCGAAGAGTATACGTCCATAGAAGCCATTAGGCAGGAGCGTTACTTGTTAAAGCCATATGCGGCTCGGACGTGTGTGGAGTACTCCGGGCAGGCGGGCCACCTGTTGGAGGTTTCCTTAGAGGAAAGAGAGAGCAAGGGTCTCTCTGGGTTGATTGAAGCCTAAGGAAGGAGATATCCAGAGGGGGAAAATGAACTCTAAGGCCTCGTTTGGTAGCCGGTGAGTGTTTAGTGGGAAGTGGAAGTGGAAGTGGAAGTTTTTTTATGTGTGTTTGGTATGTAGGGAAAGGGAAATAAAAATAAAAATTAAGATTGTTTGGTATGATAGGAATGAGGGAGGGAAGTGGAAGTTAAAATATCCAAAAGACTATTTTACCCTTACCCTTTACCCTAGTCTCTCGCACACCTCTCTCTCTCGCACACCTCTCATCTCTTTTCATCGCCACATACCTTCTCTTCTTCTCCCTCACCTCAGTCGAGTCTCTTCCTCTCTGTCAACCACCTCTCTTCCTCTCCGTCAACTGCCTCTCTTCCTCAACCGCCTCTGTCTTCCTCTGTTTCTCTCCTCCCAAACCGCCTCTCTCTTCCACTCTTCCTCACATTCTCAACAGCCCCATTTTTTGCAGCTCAATCGCGTGCGTCTTGGTGTGCGTCTTCTTCAACCTTCAAGCGTTCCTCCACTGCATAGGGCATCGATTGTTGAAGGTAAGTTCATCCTCTCCTCTCCACACCGTTCCTCTTGGATATGATTTCACTGGAACCATTTGGTTTACTTGTTCATTTTAAAGTTTAATGAGTGAGATTGTGATATTTTGAAGCTTTCTCTGGTTACTCTTGTGGCCATGTTCTTTATCTCTTTAAATTGGTTCATGAAAATGTATTTGATGAATTGGAGGTGGATTCTTGAAGATTTTTCAATTTTTTTTTTATCAATTATTAACTAATCTAAAATGAAAATTGATATAGTATTGTTCTTCATCATATTTTATAGTTTGAATATTTGTCTCTTAAATTCAGTATTCTCACAACTAAATGAGTATAGTGAATGGGATACACCATGAGTTGTGTTTTTTGTTACTCTCCTAGGCTAGGTTAGGTGATCTATATGCAAATGTGATAAATTTGGCTAGGCTATTCTTCTCCTTTTACTCTCCTAAACAAAATGATTGGTTAGTATGATATGATTTGGTACTTTTGCAGGCCACATCGAAGAACTCCAATGGCTGAAAGAGCTTCTAAGAAAACGAAGTCCAGTAAGGGTTCCAGTTCGTCTGAGAAGCTTTTCTCAAGTCGTGGATAAGGAACAAGGTACAAGGAAAACTTTGCATTGCGATCAGTTGCTCAAGGGAGGTATGTTGAAGTTAATTTCTTTGAGGAAGAAAGATTCAATTTTATGCCTAAATTGAAAGAGTCTGGACTATATAAGCTGACTATGTTGAAAGAGAGTTATAGTGAGACTGTGGTGAAGGTATTTTACTCAAATCTTACCTGGGATGATGAAGAGAAGTGCATGTTGTCTGAAGTTAGGGGAAAAATAATCAAGGTTAGTCATGAAAAGTTAGCCAAATTGTTGGGTGTCAGGTCGGAAGGCCATTGCTTTATTGATCAAGCATCATTGGAAAAAATTCCAAACTACGACGCACAAATTGTCTTAAGAGCCCTCATACCAGACAATGCGCCATCCCACAACGTTGTTGCCAACTTCCTGACCTCAAAATTCAAAGTGGGCATGCGATTTTTGCACTACATCGTCTCCAGCTGCCTCTTCAAGAAAGGAGGAAATACAAGTCATGCTAGTGTTGTTGAACAATTTGCCATGTATTGTATTATGACGGACACAAAGTTCAACATTCCGTCTCTAATGATTGAGAGAATGATGAGGTGTACTAGGGTAACTAATGTAAGCCTCCCTTATGCTTCACTCGTCACTTTGATTCTTGAGAAGTACAAAATCAACCCCTACGAAGGTGACATTAAAAATCCAATACCCATAGATGGTAATAGTGTCTCTCGGTCCGGTCACACCAAATATTTCAATTCATGGGTCCCGAAGGAAAACACCAGTCAAAGAAGGAAAAGAATGGAGGAAATTGAAGGTCATGAGGCACCGGCCGCATCGGCAGAAAACTTGGGCTCTTCATTTCAACCTGCACCACAAGATTCGTCTGACATTCTATCTGCCATTTGGTCTGTTCAAGCAATAGTGGATCGACACTTTGATGCATTAGAAGCAAGAATGGATCAACGCTTTGATGCAGTAAAAGATCGATTCGACACCATGACGAGGCGCCTTCAAGCGTTGGAGCTTACTGCAGCTGACCACACCACGGATATTAAAGGCGTTCTAAGTCACTTGGATAATATGTATTAAGTGGTCTAGACTAGAATGTTAAATGTAATCCTATTTATATTTCATTGTAGTTACATTTCCAGTTTTCACGTTAGAGGATTTTGTGGAATGAATTATTAGTGCTGATTTTCTTTTATTTATATTTATTTATTTAAATGTATTTTGTCTCTGGCCAGTACGTGAGCCTTCCTGTAAAAGCCTTTATAAGGCTATTGCATTTTTCAATAATACTCATTAGTGAAAATCAACGTGCAGATTATTCTTTCTTATTTTTGTCATCTTCATCTTTCCTCTGTTTTACTTTAGCAAAAGTAACATTCATTACCTTATCAGCCGGCTGATACATACCCATCAGCCGGCTGATAAGGCTCTGGACCTTATCCGTGGAGGAACAAAACTAGAGACATTTTAATACACAACACAAACACATAAGCATTTATAACATATAACTTATCCTCCCTATTGGAAGATTATAATACATATGTGGTCCTAAAATACATATAACTTAACTTCCCTACCTATTGGAAGATTATAATACATATAACTGTCCTTCACCTAAATTGACGATTAGCTAAACAACAAAAGCCATAATATCCATAAACACAACTACACAACTAAATACATAATCCTCCACCTAGATTGATTACCACATAAACAACAAAAGACATAATACGCATTAACTGTTCTTCACCTAGATTGACCACCACCCTAAGAACATATCACTTGTCTTCAAGCAAGCTCTTAATCCAGCAAAGCTTTGCACTGTTAGGAAGACAATTGTACGACAACAATTGTCAAGGGTTTGAGCTAAGCTTAATGTGTGCTGAAAAAACCTCTGCATACGTGATCCCATTAATCAAGAGCCAATCATTGTATAATTTGTCAACCTTGTCAGACACCTCTGCCTCATTCATTAAGTGGAAGCACAACTCCTTAGTAGCACTATGAAGGCCATGATCCATTGAAGTACATATTTTGTCCACTGCATTGTTGAAGACCTCATCTGCATTCTCCTTCACCTTACAACGCTTCTACTTTTTGGTTGAAGTTAACTGTGTAGTTAGTGCAGGATTCTCAGAAGATCACATGTCAACCTCCTCACTCTGAAGTGGTACATTCTCACTCTCGCTGCACAACACCTCCGTTTCTCCCTCCTTGGTCAGATCTTCAGCAAAGTCAGAAACTGCTTGGGCTTCTTTCCCGTTGGCACGGTCTTTGCCAAAAAGCTCAGTTAACTGCTCAAACAGTGGGAAAGGTTTGGTCCTATATGGAGAACTTTTCTTGTGGCTCTGAAAAATGTAAAACAGCAAATGGTAAGACATAAGAAATGACATAACAACACCTGGAAGCATATGGTAAGACATATAGGGAATCACCTTAATGTAGCTGTCCCAAACATCCTTTTCGGCCGTCACCATACAACGGTCAGGATCCCATCCAAAACTTGAGTTATTGGGGCCATAGAACATATCAAAGACCTCTTTCCAAGCAGCCTTGAGGCTCTTATACCTGGATTGGATGTGGGGGACTGCTTTGATTCCACATCCAGGTAACTTCAGTTCTATTTTCTTCTCCAAGTCCCTGTAACTCCCTGGCTTCAGGCCATTATCTGCACTGAAAGTTCCACCTAAGCACAATTGCAGCATGCTTTCAACCAATACTTTGTCCTCTTCTGGTGTCCAAAGACGGATGGGGCGTTTTGAAGAACCTCCACTCTGCTGTTCACCTTGTTGTTCTTGAGACATAGCTAAGCAGCAAGCAAGAAATATGGTGTATGAGATTTTGGTGTGAAGTATGAAGAAAGAGAAGTATGCTTATATAGAGAAAGGCATAAGCACCAAGAAAGAAATGTGGTGTAATTGCACGTATGGAGCAAGATATGGTGTACTTGAAAGTATGGAGCAAGATATGGAGCAGAATAGAAGTTAAAGGATGACAAGATATCCAACTACAATCAGTAAGTTCATTAATTGATTCTGCTCCATACTCACCATTTCATAAAATAAATCAGCATAATAGAAGTTGCTTTAAAATAGAAGTTGCTTCAAGAATAAATTAAATATGGTTAGAAAGTTTTTCCATTTCGAATGACAAAATAACCAACTACAACAGTAAGTTCATTAATACTGAGCAGAATTCCAACATGCTTTAAAATTGAACATTCTCTGCAAACCCATACTTTCAAGAATGAATTAAATATGGTTAGGTAGGTAGTTTGTTTTTTATGAGAAGAATGAATTAAATATGGTTTGGTGAAGTAATATAGTGATCAGAACAGTCAACTTTTACTACAACCTTAACTAATGAAATGCCAACTTACATGATTTATTCATTGAACTAGCACATGGTAAAATACTGGAAGTCTTTCCATTTCGAATGACAAAATCACCACCATGCAAAAAGAATACTAACAATTAATAAAGTATCATAATTTTTTAATTCTTTTATTGAAAGAAAAATAAAAGAAGAGATCATAGATAAATATGAAAAACTCAAGTGCTTGCCTCTTTAAAAATTGACTTATCCATTACGAGGAAATGAAAAAGGCAAAGGCTTCTCGTGAAAGCGAAGCTATCTTTCTTGCAATTTTGGAAAGGAAATTCCAACTTTTCATTACAAATATGTGCAGATGAAATTATATAGCATTTCAATATAATAGACCAAAATTATCCAGAACATTTAATCGTCTTCTGGAATGCAACAAAAATATTGAGATTATTATTACATTCAAAAGAGGTAAAGTCACCTATAATAGACACATCGTATATTGAACTTATCCTTACACTCAAAAGAGGTAAAGTCACCTATTATAGACACAACATATATTGAAATTATCCTTACAAAAACATATATTGATCCAATGATCATACAAAAATAATTAACACAGCATAAAGTCATCTATTTCTAAACTCATCAAACATCTCATTCGCTAGATTGTCCCGCCAGTTGCTCCATGCAGTAGATGTCTGAATGCTTGAAATAAGATCTGTGTCTATTGGTGTACTGTTGATTGCACAATCTGTTTGTCCATCACCTTCTATTTCTGCCCCCTCCATCAGATCTGATGCACTATCTCGCCGAATCAAATTATGCAGCAAACAACATGCAATGATTATTTTGTTATGTTTCTTAACTGGGTAAAAAGAGGGACTCCTTAGAATTTCCCACCGCATTTTAAGCATTCCATAACAGCGTTCTATGACATTGCGCGTGCTCGAGTGTCGCATATTGAAACACTCTTGCAGTGTCACCGGTCGTCTACTATCCCTCCAATCATTCAAATGATACCGTTGACCCCTATATGGTGCTAAAAACCCTTCATCGTTTGTGTAGCCAGCGTCTACTAGATAATAGCAACCTACATAGACATTATGCGAATGAGAAAAGAGTGACATGTATGAGACCAAGATAGTACATGAATAACCCAAATAACCTCACCATGTGGCACCTTGAGGCCATTAGGCCTATTCACAACATCCCGTTGTACTCTCCTGTCTGCCGCTGATCCCTCCCAACCGGTTAACACGTATATAAAATGTCCATCTTGTGAACACACCCCTAGTACATTCGTACTTATTTCTCCTTTTCGATTCCTATAACGGGGTTTGTCAGCATTTGGCACCCTAATCTTGATGTGAGTACCATCTAGAGCACCGAGGCAATTCTACAAGTCATAAACCCAAATAATTAAGTGCAAATTCTAATTAAACAATAAAGCTAATATAAAGATTAAACACATTAGTAGAACATCATATACCTTGAACCATTTCCACCTTCCATCAGTCGAGTCTTGTGGAACTGGCTCCGGTGTTTTTAGTAGCACCCCTCCCAACCGCATCATACAACTTAAAACTCGATTGAATGTCCTAGTAATAGACTGATAAGATCTACGAAATTCAAATTGTATAACCCTATTTTTTATATGATGCGCAAGTATATGTGGAAACATGACTACTTGCTCATCAACCAACATGTTCTTAGTTGGTGTTAATCCACCTATAGTTGTCAACATACCGCATAATATATTGAATGTAGCTCTACACATCCTTATTTGATCAAAGCATGAAACATCATTGGCGTAAACGATTTCCCTAAAGCGTCTCCTATGTGAATAAAAGTCTACTGTGTAGGTCAACCTATCAATGCGACGCCGCTGACGAAAAAGTAAAAGACATGCAGCAATTGCACACTTCCTAACACAAACAACCACAGACAACCACTAGATGATAATTCGTACGTTCCTCTCCCTCCGTTTGTCATCCATAACTACGCAATGTAATACACTTATTATTATGCTATAATATGAGGATATAAAATACTAGAGTAGCTAAGCCTAAAATCATGACAAAATAGTGATATCTAATGTAATGAAGGATGATATATTCAATATCATCATATATTGATGTACAAATACGGATTTTTAATCCGTTATTACTTAACTGCCTTCTCAATACAAAAAAACATTTCAACAGATTCATTGTTTCTGCAGTAATTACAATTACTGCAATGAAATAAACATATATATATATATATATGCTGCCTCTAAATAAAAATTTGTATTTATTTATCAAAACTAAAAATGGCAATGGGGGTGGGCATATTTGTATATTTATTTATTTAACTAGTAGACCAAGTACTCAAGTTTGAATTTTTTTGAACTCAGAAAATGTTTTAGTATATGAAACTCTAATATGGCATAACTGAACAACTCAATGAGCATAACCCAAAAGAGGAAAAAGAGACCCTAGCCCAACAAAACGTATCTTCCCTAAAGAGCAATTAAAAATGTTCAATTAAATCTATCTAGAATTTATTGACATTAAAAATGTTCAATTAAGATCTCCACAACAACCTGAAGTAAACTTTGTTGGATACTACACTAACTAGCAGGTCCACATCTAGCATAATCTTCTAAAAGTTCTCCAATTTCCTAATTTTCGAAAAATAGTCTACAATTTATGCATCAAAGCATTATTCCTCAAATTTCATCTTTTAACTTCTTTACCATAAATTTCTTGTAGAGTAGTCCAACTGCCATAAATTAATATTAAAATCTAATACTGCACTAAACTATAAACTGATCTTTCACTATTAGAAAATTAATGATAGCAATATAGAAAGCTAAACACTAGAGAAGATGAACAATTATTAGAAACAAGAACAAAGATCAGAGTCAAACCTCAGGAATCCTTACATTTAGACATATTGACATGAATGAATACATACCATACTAATAAGTACATAAATCAAGCAATGCATCGAGGTCAACAAAGCAACACCACATTATGAGAAACCATGAAAAGCTATCTTAATGAATAAAGCCCCTGAGAAGCATAGCTGAACCAATAAAGCCCCTGATATGCCCAAAAAGCCGCAACTATTGTTCACAAAAGCGCAAAACACAAAGCAATAAATATATAATCCCCTTTTTTGACAACAATTTTCCTCTTTTATAATGCATAGGAACGAAATCTGAGAAGATCTATCACTAGTAAACAAACGAGTTCCAATGAGCCCAGTACTGATAAAGGGCCATTAAAGAAACAAACTGGAATTAGAGGCAATAAGCATGGAAGCCATAAAACGAGGCAGTGGTGAGACAAAAGTTATTAATTACTAAGAACTGATTTTGGCATAAATCACATTATTTAGGTTTAGTGTATACAGAGTACACAAGACAAGAGAGGAGACCCCAGAGAAGGGAAAGGGTGCGAAAGCATATACCTTCATTGCCCGCCATCTCCATCTTCAACTTCGACCACCACACCGATTTTTCCGCGTTGCCTATTGCTGTAGGTGTAGAAGAACTTGCGCAACAGGAATAGGAATGGTGTGTGTAGGGTTTGACGGTAATAAAGAAAATTTATTAAGGGCATAATGGTATTCTTACCTCAACTCACTGGGAAAGCATATCAGGTTCCATCTCTCCATGAATGGCACCATTCTCCCCTTCTTCGATGGAACTCTGCTCATCAAGGAAGAAGACTAACGGGCTACCAAACACGGTAGGCAGTGGTGAGAAGACTCACCTCCTTTAAGTTGCAGCGTACCAAACGAGGCCTAATTGCTTAACCATGAGAGGTGATGGATCAGGCTTGGATATGGAGGTGATAGTGTGTTGTGCTTAGAGCATTCTGTCTTACTTGCCTTGGTCAATTCCCGCAGGCGAGGGTATTTATACTAAGTGGAAAGGGGAACGTGGTTGACCCACATTCTTGCTCGTAGTGGGTCGACCCACGATGGTTGAGCGTATCACATGTCTCTAATACGAGAGCATATGTGGGAAGTCATGGGTATACGCCACGTACGAGGCCGGAGAATGGTGCCACGTGTCACTGGCTCACGTACCTTCCAACGTTCTAGAAGACTAGTGCCACGTGTCCCAATGAGGAATATTCTGTAGTTACATAACTCCCCCAAGTCTATGGGTACTGGGCGCCCGTGGACTTAAGTTTCTTTAGCAAGCTATTCGGGGAGAGGTCTCCCGGCAAGGGTTTTGGTCAAATGAGCTCAACCGTTATTTAGATGGACTACATTGGTCGAACGTTTGGATGGAAGAATTGGCATGCTTTTTCTGAGGATTAATTTCCAAGGAATAAGTTGTCAGAGGTGCCACGCGTCCTAATATGGACAGTTGACTACTTAGCTTCCTTGGCAAGTTTCTCGAGCCATCTCTTCAGAAGGTATGCATCTTTCCGATGAGGCGTCATCATTGTGAGGAAGAAAAATTCCGAAGATGCTCTCTGAGGGTATGCGAGGGAATTTTAAAGGTAAAGGGTATTGCTGACCATTCGAAGTGTCTCTCACAAGCTTTTCGGGGAAAAGGTCACCCGCTGTTTCCTAATGAGGTCTTTTGCTGTTTGGAAGGACCTCGATGGTCGGGCATACAGGCAAGAAGGCTTGCGTATTTTCTGGTGAGTTGCTTTTTGGAGGAGTAGGCTGTCACTGATGCCACGCGTCATGACTTGACCGGTTGTTGTCGCTTCGGATGACTCACAACTTCAGCTCAGCCGTTTTTTCTTATTTAATGTTTGTACATTTTTTAGGGATGTCATCATTAGTCCCGGTTGTGGATTTTCCATGAGGGCCCTTCGAGTCCTTTGAGAGACTCTTGAGTTTTCAGGGGTATCTAGGTCTTTCCTCCATTGGTTCTAGGACTTTGAATTTGAGCCGTTCGTCCCTCCACGTGTCGGTTTGGGTTAGGCGGTTGCAACTTTTGGCGAGCGTACAGGATAATTATTTTTCTGTTACGAGATTTGAGGGAGGCTGAGATTTTGAATCGTCACGCCTTTCATACCATTATAAATACCCTGCAATTGAAAAGTTTTTATTTTACCTTCGTTTCCTCTGAACGTATCATCTATATCCTGGAGCTTTCCTTTGCCTTTCTGACTTCACACCTTCATCTTCTTTGAGACTTTACCATGGCCGGCAACGATGAGAGGTTGTACCCTTTCGACTTCATTACCTTGGACGATATTTCTCCTCATCCTCCTCCTCTAAGTCGTACTCGGGATAACAACCAGGGTAAGGGGAAGAGACCATGGCAGGACCTTTGTCCGAGCTGAGAAAGGGCTATCGTAGTCCCTATCGGAGCAACTGAAGATGGCGGGAAGGCTAACCGGAGGCGTACTTCATCTGCCATTGATAGGATTCGACGACAAGAGGGCCTGTAAGGGCAAGAAAGGAGGAAAGATGGGAAAGGAGAAGGGAAGAAAGATGGAGGAAATCCTAACTGGAGAGAAAAGAGAAAAGAGCTAGGAAACCCTAGGGGTAAGGAGGGGGGTCTAAGAAGCTAATTGGGGCGGATTCGCAACCTTCGTCTCAGATTTCTCACCTCTCGACAACGCAGCGAAAGTTAGCCATGGTGGAGGCTCCAGTGGTTGCTTCGGTGGAGGGTACTTTTCATCATTCAGGGCCTACTCGCCAATCTCCTTTGAAAGAGGTTTTGTCCCACTCTTATTCTGCGGTCTCGAGTTCTGTTGGGAATGCCAAGGAACCTACGAGCAAGAGGGCTCGAACGGAAGAGGCGGTCGATCGGGTCGTCGTTACTACTGCGGGAGTGGTTGAGGCTCTAGTTGGAGAGGGTACCAGAGCAAATGAGACAATGGTTGAGGCTCCAAGTGGGGTAGCCAAAATAGATGAGACAATTGCTGAGGCTCCAGTTGGGGGAGCTAGAGCAGATGCGACAATTTATGAGGCTCCAGGTGGGTGCACAAATTGCTTGTCCCACGACCATTGTAGGTTCTGGCGGAATGGCTGGTGGTGGAGTTGGTGAGGTTAGAGATAGTCAAGCAAACTCCATTGGGAGGGTTCCAAACTGTATTGAAGGCATTGGAGGCCCGAACATTTCTGGTGCTAGCAGATCTGCCAGAGCTAGCGTGTCCTGTACTAGTATCCGAGTGTCCGTGCTTCTTTGGGGGAGGCCTCCCTGTGTGTTGGCGCAACAATGCTATCTCAGCTTTCAACTGGGCTATTTCGCTTTCATGCGAAGTCCTTGTGGAGTCAGTTTGTCCTTGGCTGCTACTAGGAGGGCACTGATTGTGCGACATGCCATAAGGGTGCTAAGAGCATATCTCTTCCTTGGTTGCTTAGGGTTGTATGGTGTTCTTTACAATGGCTACCTGGGCTACTGTGACATTCTACGGCTGGCTGGTGTTTGAAGGCCCTGGTTCTACCACAACGAGGCCAGCTACTCCATGTCTGTGGTGGCAGGTGCACTTGAGTAAGCCATCTGTGAACTTTTCTTGTAAAAATAATTTAAAACATGGGTTTCTAAGTGTTAAGTATATACTCCTACTCCCTGAAAAAAAATGCCGTTCAGCGGTAGAATGCGCAAGGCATTGTGGTATTTGAATGACCGCGGTGGGCGTTAATGTAATTGTCATTTTTTGCTCAAACAATTCTAAATCAGGAATCAGGACCGCAAGGGGTCGTATCCTTGGGGGACTTGTCCTTAGGTGATGACCTAGGTGCCTATGTACCCTTGTGTAGGGATCCACATAGTTTGAAGAGTATACGTCCATAGGAGCCGTTAGACATGAGTGTTACTTGTAAAAGCTGTGTGCAACTAGGACATGTGTAGAGTACTCTAGGCGAGTGGGCCACCTGTTGGAGGTTTCCTTAGAGGAAGGAGAGAGCAAGGGTCTCTCTAGGTTGCTCGGAGTCTGAGGATGGAGATATCCAAAAGGGGAAAATGAACTCAGATTGCTTAACCATGAGAGGTGATGGATCAGGCTTGGATATGGAGGTGATAGTGTGTTGTGCTTAGAGCATTCTCTCTTACTTGCCTTGGTCAATTTACCCAGGCGAGGGTATTCTTGCTCGTAGTGGGTCGAACCACGATGGTTGAGCGTATCACATGTCTCTAATACGAGTGCGTGTGTGGGAAGTCATGGGTATAAGCCACGTATGAGGATAGAGAATGGTGCCACGTGTCACTGACTTGCATACCTTCTAACGTTCTAGAATGCTAGTGCCACGTGTCCCAAGGACGAATATTTTGTATTTACAATATATATATATATATATATATATATATATATATATATATATGAGTGTGTGTGTGTAAACAAAGTTATGACAACTGGACCACATCACGCCACGATTTAATATAACAAAAATCGTTAAAAATGTTAAAAATAAATTTAAAGACAAATTAAAAGGTGAATTTAACAGGAAGTGAAAATTTTGAAATTTGACTTAATAATTTATTTCTTTTAACCTTAATAATTTAATGGATTCCTTTTACTTCTAATAGTCACTTCAAATCCCTATATTGGAATTCATAATATTCTTTTGGGACTTGGGAACAATTTTTATTCTTTTTTACTTGATTCCATAAATATTCAGATCAAGCAATAATTATAGTGATTTACTTAGTTGCTCTTATATTGGTAAATATATTTTATTAATGGTACAAAAATTGTACCCAATTTATACTTCTACTTTTGTTCCATAGATTAATTAGCTGTATGGTACAAAAATTGTACCCAACTCTCAATGTCTTTTACTTATGATTTCAATGCTTGATGCCTTCTAATAATCTTTTCAACTCATCTATTAATGCATGCTTTGAATGTAAAAATACCATTGGCACACAAACAATTAATTATAATATCCCTATATTAACAAATTTAATACAATTTTTTTTTGGTTGAGAAGAGAGCCCAAAACAAGGCCCAAAAAAAAAACACAAAACAACAACCTAAGTACCACACCTAAAACTCAACTGCCCCAACATATCCTCATCAATCAGAACACCCACCTCCGAAGGTTGAGCAACCAGCGATTGCAAACCCAGCGGACACCGATGACCACTCTTAGCCAAAAAGTCAGCAACTTTGTTGGCCTCCAGGTAAATATGCACAACCTCCACCTCCTACCTTCTCTTTAAAAACCCCCTGATCCTCTCCACTAGCGGCGCAGCACAGTGAGAATCCTCCACACCATTCACAACCATATTCACCGCCAACTGCGAGTCAGATTCAAGGCATAACCTTCTACATCCGTGATTCCAAGCCATTTTCAAGCCTTCCGACATGCCCCAAAGCTCCGCATCAACCACCCCACACGCTCCAATGTTCAAAGCAAACCCTTAGAGCCAAGTGCCCGAGCAATCCCTGAGCACCCCAACACAAGAAGCCGATCCATCCTCTTTCACCAATCCGTCAACATTAATTTTGCACCACCCAAGATCTGGTGGTTTCCAAGCCACGCACTTCACACCCTCTTCCACACCTTTCTTCTTCCGTTTCCGGTTATCCCCTTTCCAGGCATCAAAGATCTCCCTGGATCTAAGAAGGATCTCCCAGTAAATCTGATTCATGTCACCTCTGCTTCCTTATAAAATGAGCTTATTCCTCTACCACCACAATCTCCAGGCAGACACCACAAAGGTAATGTTCCACTCCCCACTTTTATATCTGCCAATTTTCCTGCAAAGGTTCATTCTGACCTAATCCTGAATATTGCAGTTAAAAAACTCACCCCAACAACTCGGTTTCACCAGCGACAACTAAAGGCTCCTGACTTCCTCACAGTGACGGATGTCATGCATAGAGGACTCAAAAGGCACATTGTACCTCAGGCAAAGCAAATCTCCAGAAACTCTTCTCCCAAAACTACATAGGTTAGTATATAGTTTGTCTTTGCAAAATTGCCAAAGGAATGATTTAAATTTTTGAGGTCCAGGCCATCTCCAAACCATCTTCCAAAACTTGGACTCATCCTCCAAGGGCTTCTCTTTGTCCATATAGTAAGCAGAGGACACAGAGAAGCGACCATTAGAGTTCAGGTTCCACATAACTCTGTCCACTCCTAGCTCAGTAATAGGAGCAGGCACAGCAACACTCCTCCTGATTATATCCTCATAAAACCAGAGACCAAGCCTCTCCACATCCCATTGGCCTCAAGAAACATAGTCACTAACCAGCTCATCAACGTTCCTCATCTCTGGATGATTAACATCAACATCCAACAGAAGTGGACAATTAGGAACCCATCTATCTTTCCAAAACCTGACCGAGCCACTATTCCCAACATTCCATCTTATCCCTTCCTCAACCTTACTCCACAAACTGCAGATCTCATTCCACACACAAGAGCCACTACTCATTTTCTTTACTAAAGGAATCAGATCCGAGCCACAATTATACTTGGATCTCAGGACTCTAGCCCAAAGGCTGTCTTTGTCTTCTATGAGCCACCATCCCAACTTCATGAGCATAGCACAATTCATGCTTTGAAGAGGCCTAATATCCAAACCCCCTTTTTCAACAGGTTCACAAACCTCCTTCCACGCCACCAGGTGGGGTTTTCTCTCACGACCACTAGAATTCCACAGAAACCCTCTATTAAGTTTCTCAATGTCATTACAAACACCATTAGGAATAAGGCTAGTCTGCATATTATAAATATGAATGGTAGAAGTAACAGATTTCACAAGAGTAATCCTCCCCGCAAGGGAAAGATTCCTGGCCTTCCACCCCGAAATCCTCTTATGCACCTTATCCACTAGAAACTTGTACTTCTTCTTCATACCTCTGCCATGTATCAACGAAACACCAATGTATTTTCCCAAGTCAGTTGTGATAGCAAAACCAAGCACCCCACAAATCTCCTTAGTCACAGTATGGTTAACATTCCTGCTAAAGAAGATCTTGGACTTCTCTTCATTCACCTTCTGACCCGAGCAGTCACAAAAGATTTCCAACACCCTCTTGATTCTCTCTGCTTGCAAGAGAGTGGCTTCCTCCATAAGGATAAGATCATCCGCAAAGAAAACATGAGAAAGCTTCGGCCCATTCCTGCAAAGCTTGATAGGCTTCCACATCTTCCTCTCAATAGCATACTCAACCATATGCCCCAATCTCTCCATACATAGGATAAACAAGTAAAGGGAAATAGGATCACCCTAACAAACCCCTCTAGAGGCCTTAAACTAATCATTAGCCTCACCATTCCATAAAACTTTAAACGAGCTGGATCTAACACAATTCATGATGAGACCCACCATCTTACTCCCAATCCCTATCTCATTCAAAGTATCCTCTAGAAACTCCCAACTCAGCCTATCATAGGCTTTTTCAAGATCAATCTTCATAAGCATATAACCATTATTACCCTGCTTCTTCCTCATAGAGTCAATCACCTCCTAACAATAACCACATTATCTGAACTATGCCAGCCTCACACAAAACTGCATTGATTGGGAGCCACCAAACCACCCATAACGAATTTAAACCTATTGGCAACAATCTTGGTGACAATCTTATACACCACATTACACAAGCTTATAGGCCTAAAATGCTTCATGCACTTAGGGTTGTCCACTTTAGCAATTAAGACAATGAAAGTATGATTAATTTCCTCCACCTTCTCAGGGAACTCAAAAATTTGCTCCACAAGGCTACACACACTACCACCAACCAAATCCCACTTATTTTGAAAAAAGACCTCTTGGTACCCATCAGGCCCAGGAGCTTTGAAAGAACCCATAGAAAAAAAAACAGCATTTATAATCTCCTCCTTGGTCACCTTGGCTTGAATGACATTTAGCTCCCAATCAGCCAAACTAGGAAAACAACCCTATAAATTAAAAGTAGTTATTTTCTATGCAATTAATGTTATTCTTTTAGAACTTGGGTTCAATTTTTATTATTTTGATTTTTATTCTGTAAGTATTATCAACAACCAATTTTTATTATTTTAATGTATTTATTATTTATTATAATTATAGTTAATTTTTAAAATAATTCTTATTTTTCTATCCTACCTTTTAAATATTTTTTGTAACTGTCATTTTTGGTTCAGACAATTGTTATTTGCAATTAAGGACCGCAAGGGGTTGCAACCTTAGGGGACTTGTCCTTAAGTGAGGAACCTAGGTGCCTACGTACCCTTGAGAAGGGATCAAGTCCACGTAGTTCATCATGGTGACGTCTATAGGGGCCGTCGGGCTAGGCGGTTACCTGTATCAGGCTGTGTGAGGCTAAGACGTGCGTAAGGTACTCCGGGTGGGCGAGCCGCTCGTGGGAGGTTACCTTAGAGTGTGAGAGAGCTTGAGTCTCTGAGAGCAGTTGGGAGCTCTGTTGGTGGAATACTCCGGGATGGAGATGCGTCTGCCGACGATCGGGCCTGACGGTGTGTTGGGCAAAGCTTGGGATGCGTGATGTGAATTGGGCAAGAGGACGTCTGAGGGTGCTCAGAATGCTTACCTGAATGGTTATGGGTGATGTTGTTCTGATGCTCAGATTCTCGAGGGTCTCCAGGGATACTTCTGATGATGCTTTAAGTCCCTTTGGTGAGGGCTTTTTATAGTGAGTGTGGGGAGGATGTGCTCGACCCACGTTCTTGGTGGACGTGGGTCGTCGCACGATGTCCAGGGGGTTTCCCATGTCTCTTGGATGGGAGCCCTCAGGGGGAGACGTGGACAACGGCCACGTAAGAGGCATGTGAGTGGTTCCACGTGTCGTTAGTGTATGCTATCACTAAACTTCTGGAAGCTCAGTGCCACGTGTCCTTAGGCAGAATATTCCGTAGTTACATAAGTTTCCCAAGTCTACCGTTGTCGGGCGCCCGTGGACTTAAGTTCTCTGTCAGTATGCTACATAGGGAATTTTTCTTGTTGCTTTTGTAAAGAAGAGTCCATCCGCAAGTGGGTTCGGCCATCACGGGTTGCTCGTCCAACTTACGAAGCTGTGTCTCTTGGTTTTACTCCAAGGGAGTGGAGACGTTGGGGGTGTGCGGAGGAAATTCAAAGTTCAAAGGCCTTTTGGTCATCCGAGACGCTTCTATCTAGTCAGGCTCGTCCACAGTCAGTGACTGGCAAGAAGCTTTGTGGAATGCCGTCTGTTGAAAGAGCAGGCTACACCAGACGCCATGTGTCACAGTTTGATTAAATCCGCTGACCCTGAGTGCTTTGCTGCTGTTTTGCCTTTATTTAATGCGGGTTCATTTCCGAGACCTGCCATCATTAGCCTGGATTGAGGATTTTCGAGAAGACCCTTCGGTGTCTTTGAGCGACTCTTGGGTTCCCGGGGGCTTTTCAGTTTTTGTGCCTCCGATTTTTGGACTATGGATCTGGGCCGCTCTTTCTCTACATTTGTTCGGCTAGGGCAGATGGTTGCAGCTCAAGCCGGGTGTACTGGATAATTATTTTTGTCCATTGCAGGATACGAGGGGGACAGAGATTTTCCAATCGTCGCGCCTTTAAGTTCCCCATAAATATCCTGCGTTTGAAAGTTTATGGTTTTACCTTCTCACTACCCTCTGTTCTCAGCATTTTCCCTGCCTTCTTGCCTTACTTTCTTTCTCTGATTCTTATTCCCCTTTTTCTCTCATTTGTGCATTGGTCGGTGATGACAGCTTTTTCCCTTTTGATTTCACAGATCTAGAATACCTTCCTTCTTCTTCTCCTCTTCCTCCCCTTAGCCGTACCCGTGACAGTGGTCAGAGTAGGGGGAAGAAATTTGGGCAGGACCTTTCTCTTGTGGCAGTTGTGGGAACTTCCGCCGTGGTTCCAGGTGTAGGCGGGAGAGACGTGCGTCTTCCTATCCCGTTGTCCTCCGATAAGGCCCGTATTCAAGAGGATCTCAAAAGGGAAGAAAGGAAGAAAGATGGGAGGGGTGACGGCGGTGATCCCCGAGAGAGGGAGAGAAAAGAGGCCTCTGCGGTGGCGGAGCCCAAAAGTAAAGAAGGAGGGTTCAAGAAACAGCCTTTCGGTGTGGGGTCGCGTTTGTCGTCCCAGGTTGCCCAGCGGAGATCCAACCCGGCGGATGCGGGGGCTGTGACTTTGGTAGAGGGTACTTTTCCTCCTCCTGTGCCTGTTTGTCAATCACCTATGATGGTGATTCTATTTATTTTCTGCAGAATGAAGCCCGTCTTGACAGGGACCGGCTTTCTGAAATAGTGACCACCAGGGGCTCGGCTCTGGAGGCCACTAAGAAGAGGTTGGTGGAGGAGCGCGGGTGGTTGGTCGCGAAGGAGTTGGAGTGCGAGGACCAAGGTCGTCAGATAAAGTCCTTGAGTCAAGAGGTGGCCCGTCTTAGGGCTGAAGGTGCACAACCTTTCGAGGTCAAGCTTCTGCGGTCTAAGCTGGAAAGGGCTCGCAGGGAGTTGATCACTCGTCGGGAGGATGCTGAGAAGCATCAGCACGAGCTGGATTCTCTTCATGAAGCCTTGAAGAGTGTTGAGGCTCGTGCTAATAAAAATCTTGCAGGCTTGTTAGAGGCTGAGGGAAAGATTGTTGTTTGCTGACCTCCAGGGAGAGTTGCTAGCTCAGTGGATGTATGGCATGCTCCTGCCGGTCGAGTAACTTCAGCGCCTTCGAGGAGAGAGGTTTTCGGCTGAGTGGGTAGCTTCTCTGCACCCTTCTCTAGAGCTTTTTGATGGCGAGCTCCGAGGTCAGGTGGAGACTGATTCTCCATTGAACCTTGCTTATCTCCGTCAACTGGCTGATCGTCCGATAGATCATCAGGTGCTTTCTCATATCAGCGGGCGCACTTCGGAGATTGGATCTACTTCTCAACAGCTGGCTGAGGCAATTCATCGGAAGCCATTGGAGGGAGTTGGCAACGTTGAGCCTGCGGGGGCAAAGGCCATTATAGATCTTGGGGATGCCCAAGAGTAGGTTTATGTAGGTTTTTGGGTGTCTACCCTTTGTAATAAGCGGACGAATTTCCCATTTTTGATATGTAATGAGAACTTAGAGTTTCACTGTCTCTCTTTTTACTTCTGGGCAAAAAGTTCTCGTGTGAGCACATTTTCTCCTTTTTTGGTTATCTCTTTACGTCTGGGTAAAAAGGCTTTTTGCATGAGTACCGTGTGATCAGGACGGTTTATATGCGGTTGCTAGCGTGTTTTTGTGTGAACGTTCATTTTGCATTTTCGCACCCAAGGGGTTTTTACCGCGCTACCTGGGGGAATGTTAACTTGGCCTTTGAGGCGCTTTAGCGTTTCTTCGGGCGGTCGGCCCGTTGCCCTTCCTTAGGACTTGTGCGAGTACTTTGCAAGTTCAAGCCATGCCTCTTTTTAGAAAGGAATACTTCAATTAATAATAAAATGGTTACATTTGAGCGGCCTCAGTCGGGCTAGCCTTAGTCAGGCTAAAAGTAAACAAAATGATTATATTCGAATAGCCTTGGTCAGGCAGACTTTAGTCAGGCTGAAGTGAATCTAGATTTGAAACAAAGAAACGTACGTGACTTGACCGAAGGGTGATCTAAGAGCACAAAGCGTGTTCACAGCTTAGGTGAAGGCTTGGTCTGGGCGGGCGGACTCCATCTTCTTTCCTCCAGACTCTTTACCCTCGGGGGGTTCCTCGCGTGATTCTCTGGGACCAAGGTGAGCAACCTTTACGGTCTTGGTTAAGCTTGATGCGTATCACGCCCACGCTAGTTTTTGGTCCGCCATGATTTCTCCAACCCCGTGGGGTGTTGGGAACTTCATCATGAGCTGTGCAGTGGACACTACAGCTCTAAGTTTGTTTAGGGACGGTCGCCCTAGGATGACGTTGTATGCCGAAGGTGCTGAGACGATGATAAAGTCTACGTCAAGGCTCGCGACCTTTGGTAAGGTGCCCATGGTTGTTCGAGCTGTTATGATTCCTTCTGTGGGAACCTGAGCTCCTGAGAACCCTATGAGTGTGCCGGGGAATGGCCTTATTCTAGCCTTGTCCAACCCGTGTTTCTTGAAGGTGTCGAAGTAGAGGACATCTGACGAGGATCCTTGGTCTATCAAGACTCTTTTGACCTCGTAGTTAGCAGTGACTGCGGTTACTACCATGGGTCTTCGTGGACCGGTCCCTCTAGGTTTGTAAGGTCGAACGTGATGGGGTCTCCTCTGGGCTCGCTTCTCTTTTTGTGCTTTGGGGCATAGTCGAGGGCGAGTATGGAGCGTTCCACCCTTTTCTTGTTCTGTAGTTGCGAGGAAGTTCCTCTCTGCAGACCGCCTGCGATGACATTGATGACTCCGCGAGTAGGTGTCTGGTCGTTGGCCTCTCCTGAGTGTTCCGTATTAGCTCTGCTCTCTTCTTTGATGTACCTGCCTAGCTGCCCTTTACGGATTAAATCTTCGATATGATCTTTTAAGTGGATGCAGTCGTTTGTTTCGTGCCCGTAATCCTTGTGGAATTGGTAGTACTTGGACTTCTCCACCGGCTTTCCTGTTTTTCGCCTCTTAATCTGATCAAGGAAACTGAGCATGTCCGAGTCATAGATTTCCTCGAGGACTCCGACGTGGGATTTGTTGAGCGGAGTGTAGCTTGTGAACCGCCCTTTGGGAGGTGTTCGTGGTCCAGGTGGCGAATGTTTTCTATTGTTTTTCTCCTTGGAGTTCTGGTTTTCCGCTGCCGCTTTCTCCTTTTTCCTTTCCGCTCGCTCCATGTTGGACCTACTCATCAGAAACTTCCTCATCTTTTCTTTGGCGATTTGCGCATTTTCTTCTTGGATGAACCATTCTGCGCGGTCCATTAGTTCCTGTAAGGGGGAAACGTGGCATTTGTTGAGTTCTCCGTAGAACTACGAACGTCGAAGGCCATGCTTAATGACGAAGATCGCGACGATGTCCTGGAAGCCTTGGACCTAGAGCGAGACTTTGGTGAAGCGGGCCAGGATAGCTTGCAAAGTTTCTCCTTCTTCTTGGTGAAAACCAATGAAGGAGTCCTCGTTCTTTTGGTATTCCTTGATGCTGGCGAACTGAGTTAGGAATTTTTACGCCAACTGCTCGAAGCTGTGGATTGAGTTTGTGGGTAGCAGCGAGAACCACCTCAGAGCTACTTCCTTTAGGGTCGTGGAGAAGACTCGATATTGTTGGATGTCCGTCATTCCCAGTATTGAGATAGCCGAGTTGAAGGTGTTAATGTGATCTCATGGATCTGTCTCTCCGCCATAAGGTTCTATGTGGAAAAGCATCTTTAAGCCCATGGGTACGTGCTCGTTCATGACCTGCTGGGTGAAAGGGTGTCTCTCTTTTCCTTGGAAGTCAAAACCGGGCCACTAGTATTGTCTCGAGTGAGTGGGCATGCCGTAGGGGGCGTACGGGTTGTAAGATCATACCCAGGGCATGTGGAGATAGGATCCTAGCGGTTAGTTTGGGACGGGCGGTCGCGGGTAGTTTGTGGGCGGATGCACTGCTTGCCAGGCGACCATTGTTGGTCTAGGAGGGATCACTGGCAGGGGAGCTGGTGCTATTAGTGACAGTCATGCGAACTGCATTGGTAGAGTCCTGAACTATATTGCGGGTAGGCTGGTAGGGTCGTTAGAGGGCCCTGTTGTCGTGCCGTGCAATGCCGGTGGCAGTTGGATGCCTGTACTTTCTTGGGAGAGGTTCCTGTTCTCTTTCCATTGTTGTTGGCGTATGGCCACTAGTCCGGCCTCAAGGCGGGCGAGCTCAATCTCCCGCGGGGTCCTTGTCAGCTCCGTCACTTCTTGATTGCTGGTTGTAGGGCAAGGATTGTGTGGCATGCCATAAGCATGCTGGGGGCATGCTTCCTCCCTGGGTGCTGGGTTTTGGACCAGAGTGTCTGCAATAGCTACCTGCGTCATCGAGGTGGTCTGGGGCTGAGTTGCACTCGAACCACCTACCTCGGTTGTGACCGTTTGAGCCGCTCCCTGCCTGTTCCCCGTGCTACGTCTTGGGGCGCTTGCATCGGTCACAGTTGTGGGGGCGTTTGAGTTGGTTATCTTTTAGTATATCCTGAATCAAAAGTAAAAACGCGGGTTTCTGAGTGTTAGGTGGATACTCCTACTCCCCAAAAATAGAAATGCCGTTTAGTGACAGAGTGCGTAAGGCATTGTGGTTTGAGGAAGACCACGGTGGGCGCCACTGTAACTGTCATTTTTGGTTCAGACAATTGTTATTTGCAATTAAGGACCGCAAGGGGTCGCAACCTTGGGGGACTTGTCCTTAGGTGAGGAACCTAGGTGCCTACGTAGCCTTGTGAAGGGATCAAAGTTCACGTACTTCGTCATGGTGACGTCTATAGGAGCTGTTGGGCTAGGCAGTTACTTGTATCGGGCCGTGTGTGGCTAAGACGTGCGTAAGGTACTCCGAGCGAGCGAGCCTCTCGTGGGAGGTTGCCTTAGAGTGTGAGAGAGCTTGAGTCTCTGAGAGCTGTTGGGAGCTCTATTGGTGGAATACTCCGGGATGGAGATGTTTCTGCCAGCGACCGGACCTGACGGTGTGTTGGGTAGAGCTTGGGATGCGTGATGTGAATTGGGCAAGAGGACATCTGAGCGTGCTCAGAATGCTTGCCTGAATGGTTATGGGTGATGTTTTCCTGATGCTCGGATTCTCAAGGGTCTCCAGGGATACTTCTGATGATGCTTTAAGTCCCCTTGGTGAAGACTTTTTATAGTGAGTGTGAGGAGGACGTGCTCGACCCACGTTCTTAGTGGACGTGGGTCGTCCCACGACATCCACGGGGTTTCCCACGTCTCTTGGATGGGAGGCCTCAAGGGGAGACGTGGACAACGACCATGTAAGAGGCATGTGAGTAGTTCCACGTGTCGTTAGCGTATGCTATCACTAAACTTATGGAAGTTCAGTGCCACGTGTCCTTAGGCAGAATATTCCGTAGTTACATTTTTTATAAACAAAATTAGACATGAAAATATATTAAAAAGACAGAAAAAGCAAAGAAGAAATATTTGAGTAAAAATTATATATATATATATATATATATATATATATATATATATATATACATTTGAGGTCAATTTGGGGATTGAGTGGAAAATCGACTTCTTATTCTATAAATCTGGGCAAGTTCCATTTTCTATTTTGTAAATGGTGGTGAGGAAAAAAGCATATTCGTTGTTTTAAAAAAAAGATAAGCATATTCGTAAAAAGTAGTAAAAGAGAGAGGAAAAATCATAATATAGAAGGACATAAAAAGATAGAAGTGGAAGAGTTTGTGCAGTTTTGAACATGGACAAAAGTAGAATGCTTAGAAGTTAGAATTAATAGTACACAATCCTTTACCACAATAAGTACTAATAGTCTTGGAACTCACATTCTGATTAATTTATATTTGGCATTTCTCAATAGCCTTCGCATGTCACAAACCTCTATTAACTATACTTCTATTTTGTCTCATAGATTAACTAGATGTCCCCTCATCACTTAGTTGTTTTCAATTTTCAATGATTTAAAATTATGCTTCCAACTTTCAATGTCTTTAATTCAAAATTCCTTTTAAGTATTATTTCAATTCTCAATAATACATAAGTCAAGAGATATTTTTTTTTAATTATGATTTCAGGTTTTTGTCCACTTTTAGCACTTTTTAATTTCTTATTATCATCATTATCACTTTTCAAATCTTATTTTCCAATATATGCCTAACGCACTATTCACGTCCTAATTTGCCGTCCCTAACGGCAAATTGGATTTTTTTTAATTCAATTCGTCATCCCCAACGGCGAATTGAAAGTCAACGCCATTCCCTCCCAATTCGCCATTAGGGATGGCAAATTGGCTTTACTGGGTAGCCAAGCCTACGTGGCTTGCTAACGTGCCCAATCCGCACTCCCTAACGGCGAATTGGGCAAGGCCATTTGAAATTCGAATTTACTGCCCCCAATTCGCCGTTGTTACAGTAAATGCTTCCCCATTCCCAATTCGCCCTCGATACTTTCTCCTCCCTCTTCGACTTCTCCCTCTCCTTCCTCCTTCCTCCTTCTTGCTTCTCTTCCTCTTCTCCGTCTTCTATTCTTCTTCTCTCACTCTCTCAATCCATTACTCTCAACCCTTTATTCTCAATCCTTCACTCTCTTCCTCTCAATCTCTTACTCTCACCCTCCCTCTCATTCACTCAACTTCCTCCACTCCCGCCGCCGCCGCCTCCTTTACCAGTATGTGTATATATAATTATATATATATTCTGTATTTTATATATATATTCTGTATGTATATATAAATATTTTTTTTATTAAATATTTATATTCTGAATATATATATATATATATATATATATATATATATATATATATATATATTCTGAATTATACAAGTTGTTAAGGTTTATTTGCTGGTAATTATATAATTTGTTAGGGTTTATTTGTTGGTAATTATATAATTTGTTATGGTTTATTTGCTGGTAATTATATAATTTGTTAGGGCTTATTTGCTGGTAATTATATAATTTATTTGGGTCTATTTGTTGGTAATTATTGTAATTTTATATTAATAAATAACTATTGATTTTTAAATTATTGTTTAGTGTTATACAATTTGTTAGAGTTTATTTGCTGGTAATTATATAATTTATTAGGGTTTATTTATTGGTAATTATTGTTAATTATATATTAATAAACAACTATTGATTTTTTAATTATTGTTTAGTGATATTTATCCATTATTAATTATTGTTTTGGTTTAAAGTTTATTTTTGTTATTGATTTCTTTAATTATTGTTAGATGGATCCGTTTAGAGAGTCAACCAGGTACATTAGACCCGGTTCGACAGATCCATCTATCCTATACTTACAGCCCCGCCACAGGTCCGAGGCGTTGTGGCACAGACATGTAAGTACTTCTTGTTTACATTGTTTTTAGCGATTTTGAGTTGGGTGATTGTTTACTGATCGCCGTGTTTTCTTTTTCAGGATATGCCGACAGTTCGTCCATGGCGAACAAAGTCCGCAACCTTCGGTTACCCGCCACCGACATTTGTATCGCTCCTGATATCGTTTGGTTTTTACGGAGCGTCTCAAGCCGGCTTCTTCCCGTACGACTGGCACATGGTAACGGCCTTGATTATGTGGTGGTGGACGGAGACCCACACATTTCGTATGGCCATCGGCATTGGGGAGACGACGATCACTCTCGAGGACGTGGCCATCCAGCTGGGCCTCCCCATTGACGGGAAGGAGGACGTAGATAGCACGAACCACAACTGGGCCCAGCTCTGCCAGGAGTTGCTTGGGAAGACTCCTGAGGAGCGAGACCTTGAAGGTCAGACGGTGAAAATTTCCTAGCTAGAGCAAAACTTCCCCCTGGATCTTGGATTTAAGGGTGATGTGTCAGATGAGGAGCTGCACCAGATAGTACAGGCGTACATATTGCGCCTCATCGGTGGTTTTTTGATGCCGGACACCTCCGGGAACAAGGTGTCCCTTATTTGTCTTCCTCTGCTACGAAATCTTGAGGAAGCAGGGCGATATAGCTGGGGTTCTGCGGTCCTGGCCTATTTGTTTCACGAGATGTGCGAGGCGACGAGGTGGGACTGCGAGAAGATGGGCGGGTGCGCCCACCTTCTGCTTGCGTGGGCATGGGACAGATTTCCCTCCCTCGCACGGAGGTTGACTGGGTGCAAGCCCCGCCTGATGAGCGTCCAGGACGAGGCGGCGCAGTACCCTGTTCCTGCTCCACTTAGTGCCAGGTATGTGGTTTGAATGAGTTGTGGTTTATATTTATTTAACTTTTTGAATATGTTGTAACACACGTTTTTACTTGTCACAGATGGAGCGATTATTGTACTACCACGAAGGAGTTATGCATACACAACGTCACGGAGTACGTTTTGAAGATGGACAACATGTCCGCGGCCAATGTATTTTGACCCTTCCTTGGCCGAACCGCCAGCTTCTATGGGTACCGATGTGGGAGCAACGATGGAATCGCTTGGTGGACGCACCTAAGACAATGGTTCAGCTAGCGAGTCATTCCCGTTACATGCGTTGGTACAAGGAAATCACGTGCAAGTGGGTCCATCCTGTCGGTGCCAGATCAATCGTGAATGTGAGTATTAAATGTTTTTTGTTACTACATTTTAAGTTCTTTTGCGTTTCCCTTATTGATGTAATGCGTTGTTGCTTTTCTTTGGAACAGGGCGAGACGTATGGTGTTATCGCGGATCGAGTGTATGAGCAGCTGGTGCCTGCGATCGAGATCGCGCACATCTACAGGCACATGCAGAGCCTGAACGTCCATACGGACCCGAAGGGTGCTGGAGACCACGAGCCAACTTGGTCGCCCATATTTCCGTACGGTCCGCTCGATGGTCGTGAATATTCGAGGTCCAAGCACAAGAAGATGAGTGACTCACATCCACTAGTCCTCATTCCATCCAGCCGACAGAAGATGGCAAACCTACTGGTCATGAGGCTGGCGGCGATGACCATCAAGATGATGATGATGATGAGCTTCCAGAGCTAGAGCCTCACGACTTTGACGCACTGGGTGCTGTCTTACGTACCCCTCCTCCATCGATTTTGCAGACACAGGGTGAGTCATCGTCGGGGTCGAGCACTTTTGCACAGCATTGTCGCCCTCGGGAGGATGATGATGAGGACACTGGCGCGCAACCATTGGTGCGTCAATGTAGGCCGAGGCGATGCGGGACAGGCAGTCACTACTTCGGTCATCACGATTGATTTGTAAATTTAATTTTATTCAATTTTTTTCTTCTGTTAAATGATTTTTTCTTCGGTTAATTGATTTGATACGTGACTAGCAGTCTAATTTTTAATGTCAATTAAATTAATTGCTTTGATCTTCTATTAAATTGATGAATGACGAAATCGTTATTATCATTTCATTGAATGGAGCAAATTAATATTACTAATTTAACAGTTCTGAAAGATACAACTATTGAAATGCAGGTAACATCGTCCTGCATTTCCACCCCATTTCACGTATGGTCCCATACCAAAATACCGAGACAGAAATGGACGCTCCAATGGGAATTGGCGGGTTGCAAGTTGACTGTGCAACATTCAACTTGCCAACGCCAATGACACCCCTATTTCGTCCCCGTTTATATTTGTAGTGAAAGGGGGATGCTAATCCCTTAAAGTGGGCTTACTGCCGCTTAGACGCACTGTCATTGGGCGTTGTTTGTTACTGATCTTAAGAATTCTTCACCCTCTGACAGTTCCTTGGCAAACCTTCCTCTGAGGTGACGAGGAATAGGTCCTCGAGGACAAAATGCCCGGGCTGAACTCATCCATTGCTCGGGTGTTAGATCCTCCACTGGTCCCTACCCTTCCTTGTTCGTATTTGGTTGATCGTTACTGCATTCCAAGCATTAGAATCTGGACGCAAATCGAAACTGGAGGCCAAAGCCCGCTGCGCATATAAGAAAATACACTAGTACTTACTACTCAAAGTGAATTAGTGTTAACTATTATTATTTATTAATAAAACCATTTTTTATAGGTCATAATTAATTGTTACTATTATTTACGAATATTTTTAATTTACTTATATAAATATTTACTAAATATTTTTTTCCTAAGTAAAAATTAACCACTAATATTTTCTTAAATATAATAATATTTATTACTTATTACTAAAAATTCATTGTTAATAAAATTATTTTTTTATGTCATAATCAAATCTTAATATTATTTACGAATTTTTACTATTAATTTTGGTTACTAAAAATTAATAATAGTAATATTTACAATTATGATTAACTACTAGAATTTATGAACTACCGTGAAAGAAGAAGGAAAAGTTGAGAAATTTGGAAGAGTGAAGACAACGTGCTCTAGCCAAATTCGTCTATTACTTAGAGTGCTATCATTCTAATGTGATGGACAGCGAATGAAATATAATGATGATAAGAACAATGGTGGTGAATGAGTGTGAGAGAGACGGAGCAATGGGAGGAATGGTGCAGGTGAAGTTGAAATGGGAGAGGGTATTTATAACAAATTCTGGGAGCCCAATTCGTCGTTGCTAAGGGCGAATTGGGCTTCCAGAATCTCTGCTCTGCAACACTCAGAGAGTGGTCATTTTGTTGACCCCCACATGCCCAATTCGCCGTTAGGGAGTGCGAATTGGGGACGTCAGCAAGTCACGTAGGCTCGGCTGCCCAGTAAAGCCAATTTGCCGTCCCTAACGGCGAATTGGGAGGCGATGGCGTTGACTTTCAATTCGCCGTCCCCAACGGCGAATTGAATTAAAAAAACCTCAACTTGCCGTTAGGGACGGCGAATTGGGACGTGAACAGTGCGTTTGGCATAGATTGGAAAAAAACTTATGATTTCAATGCTTGATGCCTTCTAATAATATTTTCAACTTAATTATTTATTAATGCTTTGAGTAATTTGAAATCGGATATTATTCAAAATTTCTATTAATTATTATTTTAATTTCTTGGAACTCGCATTCATATTAACTGTTTATTGACATTTCTTAATTGGCTTGGCATTTCACCAATATTTCTTTCCTCTCATCAAAATATTTGTCCAAAATGTCTTCTTTTCTCCATAGAAGTAATATGCAAGGTCTGTATGCTAATGGTTACAACTTTCTTGCTTCCAAACTATTGTGGACTTTTACACATAATTTTAGCTGCTTTTATAACTATGTTTTCTTTGTTCTAATGTTTTGTAATTCACAATTTTTAGAACAAAATTATGGTCTTCCCACCAATGATCCTCATATGTTATCTACAGTTGCACGACTTCAACGACGAAACTATGTTGATATATTTTAATTTACATTTCTTAGATATTATGCTCATATGTCCAAAGATTTCTTTTTTTCTTTAATTATTCAATATGAGGTACCTTCAACAGGTGGTTCGCCCGCCCGGAGCAACACACACGTCCCAGTCGCACACGACCACTATAGGTAACACTCCTGCCTAACGGCTCTTATGGGTGTTCCATCTTCGAACTATGTGGACTTTGATCCCTCAACAAGGGTACGTAGGCACATTGGTCATCACCTAAGGACAGGTCCCCCAAGGTTACGACCCCTTGCGGTCCTTATTTCACATTATAAATTGTTTGAACCAAAAACGACAGTTACAATAATAATAAAATAAAATAAATAAGATTTTTGGGCTATATATGGGATTCTAAAAGTAAGAGTTTTAGGAATTAAATTAAACATGAAAATTAGGTAGAAAATTATTAATTTAGTTAAGAAGTGGTCCTAAGAATTATGGTAAACTCATAGTTTAAATTTCGTAGTTTTTTGAAATTAAAATTTTTCCCAATAGGAATTTGTTATCTGCTAGAAGCCATTTTATCATATATATTTAGTAGACCTATGACTACCCGAAAAATTTCAAATCTTCTCGATGGTTAAGCTCCTATTGTTATTTCATCTCCTCACTTCACCACCGCCGACCACACTCTCTTAGATATCTCCGGCAGTCCCTTCCATCGTGCACAGCTGCATCAAGTCATTTTGGGCTAGAAAACAGGGGAAAAATCGAATCTTCAAATGGCAAGATTGTGACCTACAAAAATAAGTAGAAAGTTCGGGGGTTTTGGTTGGATTTTGGTATGTAATCCTTCTCTTTTTTTTAATATGGATGATTAACACTTTTCTTGAGGTATATTATATGTCTTTAGGGCTTGAAAATTGCTGGAAATTAGTCACATTGTTACCTTTAAGTGAACTTAAATTGAGTCATAATGTAGAAGTCAAAATGCAACCATTGGAAGCTTAGGTTTGATTGTGAAATGAAATGGGTAGTAAGTGTGGGATAATAGCTTGTGGCCATGGGGTTGAGGATTTAGAAACATTAATTTATGATGAAATAGTGATGTTATTGAAGAAGTTAAACTATATCAATGGGTGATGAGGAAAAGTTTATTCACTTAAGAATTTATTAATATTATGAAAAAAAATTATTTTTATAGATTTATTTGGTAAGAAAATAATTAGGGAAAATTTAAGAGGGAAAAGTTATAGTTCTTAAGAGAGATCTTACTATTTAATGAATTTAAAACAAGTATTTAGGAAATAAGAAGTAAAAAGGAAGAACTAGAAACAATATGAAAGTATTAGTGGAATTATTAAAAGATGGCTTCCATGAACTAGTAAAGAAATTTAAAAATGTCAATGGTAATGAAAAATTAATTTGTCATTTGAGACTCGTTATTGATAGTAGACATAATCTTGTGCATATAGGTGCGTTGGAAGAGTCATATACTTCTAGAGATCCATCTTGAATCCCTTGTTCGGCCTCATTGTGAGTAGACGATGTGACGTGTTTTCTTATTTTCTATGTTGGATATGTTGGGTTCTTCGGGACTAAATATCTGCCCATGGGGAGTTCAATCGGGTCGAGTGATGACTCGTTGGAAAGCTCGCGGAGAGACGAACAAAATGACACTAAGATGACACTCATCGGAGGTCAAATGAGCTTGCACTAGTGGTCCAAAGTGGGCTAGACGATCATGATGTGATCATGGTATTTTGTTCACTTTTCTTAAGTCCCACATCGCTTAAAAAATGATGGGAGCTCTCTCATCTTCCTATAAATAGGAGGCATTCCACACCTTCATAATTGCTCATTCCATGTGTTGGAAAGGGGGTCCCGTTTGGGAAACCCCACTCAGTATAATTTTTCTCTCTCTCTTGAGTCATTCTTCCGCGCATCAGTCGTGGACATGTGGCTCTACCTCTCGTAGGTAAAGTCCACCATTTGGTGCGGTCCTTTTCGGAGTTCGTCGTTTGGAGGTCAGCCCTGGTGGAGCAGAGGCATTGGCAATATCCAAGGTTTTAGCAATGACATCTAGGATAGTAACTTCCGCAATATTATATTTATGCCTGGTTTATTTTCAA
This sequence comes from Senna tora, assembly GCA_014851425.1. Lineage (NCBI taxonomy): Eukaryota > Viridiplantae > Streptophyta > Magnoliopsida > Fabales > Fabaceae > Senna > Senna tora. The sequence continues at coordinate 15,904,415 of CM026265.1, forward strand.
TTTTTCTTTTCGGTCCCTGGGTCGGGTCTGATCATGTGAATTTGAGCCTTTCACTATATTGGTATCAAAGCCTGGTTCTGCTAGAGCTCTGTTCTCCAGAGATTCATAAACTGAAAAGGGTTAGGAGCATGTTTAGGTTTTGTATGACCTTTTTTTTGTTTAAAACTTAGGAACATGCCTAGGTTCCCAGTTATATTTATGTTTTAATTTTGGATTAAGACGTGTTAGATCATACATTGTAGGGTAGGGTCATATGGATTGACTTTTGAATTTAAATTTAATATATGATAATTTTAAATACAATATTGATTGGTAACCCAAACCCTAAACCTAGAAACATGTTTAGATTCCCCTTTCTTATTAGAGACCCCAATTCACATATATATTATTATTGTTTTTAGATAGGTGTACCCTACATATATATTTCTATGTATGCTACTTGGGGAAGGGAAGGGGTTGATTTGTGGCTGGACTGAAGGAGGTTTGATGGTCGGATGGTGACGCTCTGGCTCACCATCATCGCCGTCGCCGTCGCCAGCGATAACCAGTGCCGCCATCGTCGGCAGTGACTTGACGACCAGCAACGGAGGTCCGACGGTCGATAGTGGTCACCGGGACCACCACTGTCGGCGGTGACCTGACGACCGGCGACGACGGTCTTGCGGCCGACGGTGGTCACTGGTGCCACCCGCCGTCGGCAGTGGCCTGACTTATCAGCGACAGAGGTCCGGCAGCCGACGATGGGGAGAAATTAGGGTGAATAGAAGGCTAAAGAGCGGTTATGGCCATCTCTTGAATCGTTCACATACACAACAAGAGACAGAATTTAAACGTTATGCGATCGTTTAAATCATGTTAAGCGTTTTACTCAAGTAGGAGCTAGGGGCAGCATGTGGCATGGCAAACCCATAACTCGATGTAAACACTTATCCTAATGAGAATTTAAATACTAGGTGACTATTTAAATGATCGTAAACATTGTAATCAAGTAGAAGTTCGAGGTCATGCTTGTGGCGACTCGATGTCCTTCTTGAACGCTTACATAGTGAGAATCCAAAAGGGATTTTTCAATAGTATGTTACTATTCTATGAAAATTGTTGAGTCAAGCAGAGAAAGGTGTACATATATAGGCTCTTTGTGTGATGAGGGTGGTTGACCCCACTTCACGAATGCAGAGACTGACTATATCTACACTCATCTTACGTTGATTACAATTTTCTAGAGTTGTGCGTTGTGTAATAAGGAGTTGTGTAATTAGTGTTTATGATTTACTAATAGTGTAACTGCAAAACTTGTAAATGTGGATCACTTTAGAGAGATCGGTTTGGGGACACTGGGGCCACTAAACTGAGGCAGCTTACAATAAAGTTTGATTCCTCCATGATTCACTCTGAAAAGAGCATGGAGATGCATCTAAGGGAGAAATCAAACATGATTTGGGAGTATGAATAAGCCTGAAAACTTCCCACTGGTAAACAGTGAGTTTAAACTGTTGCCAGATCTCCGACCTCCACTAATAGCATCAAGTTTCTTAATGATATAAACACCACCTATTGTTCAAGGATTAGTGGCATAAGGCTCCAAATCCATCGAGCACGTAGCCTAAGTGGCTAAAACTTATTAGAGCTCTAGGCTCCAAGAACAAAGTAATCGGTAATTCCCTCAAAACTCCCCTCGGTCTCCGGGGCACGTCCCTTTCTTGCCACTCCCTTCTTGGTTCTTCATTACTTTCCTCCACTACCTCAGTTCCCTGTTCAGTAGATATCACCTGTTCCTCTTCTTCGCCAACAACTAAACGGCGAACTTCTTGTTGAATTTGGCGGGTCATTTCAGCTCTCAACTCCTGAAATCCTGTAGTCAGCATCTCAGCCACTGACGGAGCACCCGTCTCAACCTGTGGCTCTGGAGATTTTTTCCTAGGCGCTCTTCTTCCTTGTGCCCTACCACGACCTCGAGCACGGCCTCTAGCTCAGCCCTTGAGAGGCATTCTCTCATCCCTAACCGACTCCTCATCTGTATGTGCAGGGACTCTGCTGCCCCTCCTAGCCTGCCTAGTAGTCGGCGGCATCCCTGTACTGCACAAGAATGACACCTAATAAGCATTCACATAATCTATCACAGATTAAGAAGGAATGAAAGAAAAGTTGACTCAATTTATCCTGGATACTCCCACAAGTGCCTGTTTGTTCCAATGTTGTGCCCAGGTTCACAACGAGGGTCAAACCGACACCCGGTCATACCAATGGCTTCACATGACTTAAAGAATAACCTGACTCTCATACCAAGTTTGTCATGACCCCAATTTGGGAGTACGTGACTGGCACGGGAATGAACTTTACATCGAAGCCCGCAAGCCTTATCCTGTAAAACATAAAATATAACTACCCTACTATACAATTAATACTTAGAATATAAAAGTGGCCACACCTCACAGGTGGCCTAAATAACCTGCAATCCACGGTCCGCTCAATACTGCTTCAGCTCAGTATATACATATATCTCAAACACACATAATATATATCCGTATCATATTGACCGTACGCCTCAATGCGTACGATCTATCCTATTCACATGCAACAATTTATATCATCATATGTATAACCTAGTTTTCCCCAAAACCGGAGCCTGTCTTTAAGTACATGTAAAGCTGACAAGTCTAGAGTGAACCTCCATCAAAAGCTATAAATATTTACAACACTTACAACTTTAAAATATGTACAACAAAAGGAATCAAAACAACCAAAAGATGTCCACCCACGCGAACAAGTGCGTAAAGGATGGTCTGATGTCCGTATCACTGTCCGGACGTCGATGCCTGCCCGATACCTGTATCTGAAATATTTAAGTAAGAGGAGTGAGTCAAACAGACTCAGTGAAGAGCATCCCATCCTCGGCATAGCGACGGGTACCACTACGGTTGGGGAAAAGGGAAACACCCACAATCACTTGCGCATAAAGATCCATTTTATCATATGTTATATTACGATTAGGCAGTATTAATATAACATACAATCGAAGATAAACCTAAGGATCATGCTCTTCTATGATGCTTCTCATAAAACAAACAATCACTTTAAACATATTATCTGAAAGCTATAAATCTAATCCAAGTGTTTCACACTGGACATGGCCTCTTCGGCATTAATCACTCAACTGGTCCATGTATCTTACAATGGACAATGGCCTCAATGGGCAACTTTCTTAACTGACCCCAATATCAAGTTAGGCCAATAGCCTCCATGGGCAAATAAATCAACTGGCCATAGAACAAGCTAGAGCAATGGCCTCCACGGGCGACTTTATCTGACTTGTTTCTCCTCCCGAGCTTTCAGCTTGGACTCTGACTCCATCTACCCCTTACTATCATAATCTAACTTTACCTAAGTAATGTGAAACATCCCTATGACTCTCTGGTTAATTATGAGATCGTATTTATCGATAATTAATACTTAAACCCTCAGTTTAGATCATAACATAACTCTATCATTTCTTTCCTAAGTTCAATTACCGTATAACGTCGACGTTTATAACTAGTTCTTGCGATCAATTTAGTGAGTTTCTAATACATAGCATAAACCAATTCTTGGACTCAATCAATAGCTTACCCCCTTGCTCGTACTATTCGGTGTATCTCATGTCATCTCATGGATACCCTCCAGTACCTCTTTTCCTGTAATCAAACACACATACACAAGTACTTTCATATATTACAATTTAGGAACAACAATAGCATGTTAACCACTAAGTAATTCTTACAAATAGGCAAGTAGGCAAACCACATATCCACATCCTCAATCAACCCTATAGGGTAAGGATGGGAAACCCCACACCTAGACGGCTTCCTTGCGTTGGTCCTGGCGTACCTCCCGCTCCGGACGAATCGTGGTTTACTAACAAACGCATTCACGTTGTTAACATCTTAAACTATATGCAATTCATATGCATATGACATGCTCGTGCCTAAAAATGCACCTAGACGTCGCTAAGAACCGAGTTCTTGGTCTTATTCCTTTTCCCTCTCTTCTATGAGAGTCTCAAGTGCTTCGCACTTGGTTTTATACAACTATCGCTCACCTCAAATTGATTTTGGAGCCTTGGATTTGAGTTACTAAGCCTCGATATGCTTCTAAACTATCCTACTTAAGGTTTCCTAATGACTATGTATAAATGAAGTTGAAATTTAAAGGGTTGGGCTTAACTTAGTTCGCAATTTTCATCCTTGAAGCACAAGAAGGTACTTGAAACGATTTTGATGCTTAAAAACATGATTGGAAATGTTCTAGGGTATTTAAGATCGAAGAAAAGAGGTTGGGACGTCTCGAGTCACCCTTAAAGTAGGGTTGGGGCATGCCAGGCAGAGACCTGGCGCTGCAGCGCCAGTTCTGGTACTGTCACGCCAAGCTGCTGCCTAAGCAGCCCCTGGCCAGCCCGAGAGCTGGCGCTGCTACACCAGTGTTGGCGCGGCTGCGCTTGCGCACAGCACAGCAGTTTTCTGCTGTGCTGTGGGCTGGTTTTGGGCTCCTTCTGGCCCCCTTCCGACCCAGGCTTCGACTCCGCTCTTCACGGGTTTTGTTCACCTACATTCCAACAACATAAATCCAATCCTAACTACTCAAATCTAAGCCCGATTCCTAAACTATCAACAAATTCCCAAATTGGGAATATTTGGGGTTTTCAAACCCAAACTCCTTAAAACTTGAATCCAGCCAAATTCGACGATATAGCCTCGACTCCTACCCCGACTAAGTGTTCAAGAACACTTTCTAAGTTTCAATCGACCCTCGAAACAACCCAAATGAAGATGAAATGAGAAAATCCCCAAATTGGAGGGTTTGGGGGTTTAGAAAGAATTTGGGGTTACCAACCTTGATTTGATCGGTGGAATGTGTGGGAGACGTTGTAACCGAGCTCCGGTGACTTTTTCCGACGTCGGCTAGCTCCTTCTTGCCACATTTTCGGTGAAATCCTCCTCTTTCCCTTCTTCCTCCTTCACGTCTCCACCCTCTCTCTCTCTCTCTCTCTCTCTCTCTCTCTCTCTCTTCCTATCTTTTCCCGTTTTCTTTCTCTTTCTTCTTCTTGGTCCCGTGGATCTCTCTCCCTCTATCTTTTTCCTTTCCTTTATTTCACTAACCCATGGCAACCCCCAAAAATAAAACAAATAAATATAATTAAAACTAAAATAATTAATAATTAAATAAATAATAACTAATATGTATTTTTAATTTAATCCCTTTCCCTATTTAATTCAAGTTTCCAATTTCTTAAGTTCTAAATTAAATCCTAAAAATGATTTTCTACTTCTTTTCTTTCCCTTTTATTTAATTTTAAAATTCAAAAAAATTTCTCGGGTTTTACAGCCAGCTCACAGTGTTGACATTGTGTGCATTAAACATCTCCTTGAATCATGAGATATTTAATTCACATTCAATTCCCAGAATTAAAGTGTTTGATTATTATTTCAAAATTTGAATGTAGTTTCAATGACATTATTCTATATAAGAACAAACTAAAAGACCAAAATTGCACTATCGTCATAATATTTCGATTAATAATTGTCCTATTTGGTCAGTTGTTTCCATTTTCTAACATCATTATTGATATATGTTTTAGTGCTACTTCATTCACAACGTATGCATGTTTTTTATTCCTGAATTACTGATTATTTATTTGCTTGCAGGATTTGTTACTTCAGCGACTCATGGAACATTATCCCATGCAACATTGCATGCTTACATAACTCAGCTGTGCAGAAAGAATATGAGGAAAGTGAGTGGACTTCTTACTTTGAATAAAACTCCTCAAACACCGCTTCCTGCTCTTCTTCTCTGCTTTCTGCTGCTTCCAAATTCTCACACCCCAACATCCTTACTTTCAACAAAACTAGCTACTACCAAACTCCTATCACACCCTCATGACCCTAATTTGGAGGACACTGCTTTCTCCCCTCTCAATAGTCCCAAGGTATATATTATATATTTATTTATATTCTTAATTTATAACTCTTTATCATTGGTCAAACTTTTTGTTTATTTTTATTTCTACGTTAGAGAATTGAACTTGAATCCAACAAGTGAGAATATTTCCAGAAACGCGACTGATAAACTGTATGATTCTATGGTAATTAAATTGCTTTTCAATCATTAATATGTTTTAAATTAGAGAATTACATATATATATATATATATTAGCTGCAGATTTTAATTACTCAATTTATGTCTGGTTAAGTTTAACTAATTATGGTGATGATTCCGTAGGGTAAGGGATTTACATCAAATCATAATTTGGAATTGCAGGGACACAATAGGGATGAAATGATCAGTTTTAATGGGAAGAACAATAACAAATACAAAGGTCAATTGAAGAAAAGAGGGCTCTATTTGGTTCCATATCCATGTATATTGCTTAATTATTTGTGGTGTGACTCATTTTTTAATTTATCTACCTTGCTTGCTCATTATAATTTCATCCTACATCTTCTTCCTTGAGTACCTAAATTCATGGAGCTGCATATTACAAATATTGGGCTCACATTATTATTTTTTTGTTTTAATTAAATAAGGGTTGATAAATGGTTCATTAAAGTAGGTCCATAAGGTTAAAATCTTTGGGCCATAGCACACATTAAATTAATTGTTTGGTAAGTCGCTAGGTGTACGTCTACAGGGTTTTATTGGAGCATGTAATGGGAGGGTCCAATGAGACATATATACACAGGCTAGGTCCCCTCTCTAACCCTAACCATTGTGAGCTACCCATCTAATTAAGCCATTGCACTACCAGGGAATAGAGAGGAAGACCTAGCCACCGGTGTTTAGGGTTTTTCAGAGATGGCGAAATTAGGTATGCTCTATCTCTAATTCTTTTAATGTTCTAGCATTGCAATCGATCCATACTTCTAACATTTGGCTTCAAAGCCAGGATATTGTGGTGCTAGATCTTGAATTTTTTTTCTGGAATGTTTTTGCATGATTTTCCAGAGAATTGCGTGCTATTTTTCGTGTTTGATCTGGCTTGTTTGTATGAAATCTTTTTATGGCTTTTGATCGTCTTTGAACAAGCTTTAATTTCACATATAGTATGCGTAATATCGTATACCGTAGAGAGAGAAATCGCATGCTAAAGTTGCTCCCTTGAACATGTATGAGCTCATAGATTTGATCTTTTTTCACTATTTTAAATCGTTTTGATGATTACATAAGCATGTTCATGCATATTTAGATCTATTAGAGTGACTTAATTATATTAAAACACCCTAGAATCCGAGAAACACCAAGAAAATTGAAAATAGTGTATTCTTCGAACTCTGGCTTCGTTTCCTTCAAAAAATCAAGTTTTGGGGATGTTTTATTCAGAAATTGATCCATATACATGTTAGAATCCCATAGATCTATAAAAGACATATGAAAATCGTGTGTAAAACGAGCCAAAACCCATCAAAACTCACTGGAAAACGAAACAAGTAGCGCGGGCCTTAAAGGGGGTAGCGCGTGGGGCCCACCCCGCAACTACATTTTCGATGATTCCATTGCCGTTTTGTTTCTTATAATTTTTTTTTATTTTTCCACAATTTTTATTTAAGTTATGGACAACTCTAAATATTTATTTTGAATTTCTTGGAATATAATATTTTAAAATTCAAAATAAATATTTTTAAATTATTTTTTGACATGGAAAAATCATGAAAAATTAATTGACCACCCTGTGAATCCAATGGTAATATTCACTCTCCCTATCGAGATGTATAATTTAAATACTCTCTACCTAAACCCCTAGGCTAATTATTATCCATTTAAATTCCTAAAAGGTCTATAAATTGTTGAAAATTTTTAAACCTGGTAATTAAGGCATGGCAAATTTTTATGGTGCTTCCTAGTATGAAAATTTTGTTTTATGAGTTGTTGAGAATATTAATCACTAAAGTGATTTATTCATCAAAATTCATAAAACCATTAAATTCCTTGTTGATGGGAAGTGTCAGGCAATTTTTGTGAATTCTAGTCTGGGATAATTTTTATGAAATGTTGCGACTATTACCACTAAAGTGGTTGGTCATCAAAATTCATAAAGGAATAAAATCCCTTGTTGAAAGAATTTGTTATTGAATTAATACATATAATTTCCTGCCCGAAGTGGTTATTATGTGTATTAATTCCAGGATTGCATGGGACATATTGATGAGTGTATATGATTTTGAAAGTTAATCTACCCAAAGGGGATTAAATTTTCTAAATTGTATATTCTTGTTGTTTTGGGATATAAATTTTAGGGAATTGTTTCTGCCTAAAGGTGATTTAATTCCTTAAATTTTATAGTCTTTATTTGCTTCATGAAACGTAGGAGACAAATAGCATATTATATTCTCTGCCGAAAGGGAAGTTTATAATGATGCTAAAGGTTTTCCTTCAAAGGTTGTTTAAATGTTAAACTATTTTTATAATTGCCTCACTAATTTACCATATTATTTTTTGCAAAAACAGTTACCTTCGGTGTGAACAATAATGCCACCATTGAAATGCTGACTAGTTCAAATTACAAGAAATGGAAGGAGAATATTGAATTTGCATTGGGGATAGTTGATCTTGACATGGTACTGAGGGAGGATGAACCAACTAAACCCACATAGAACAGTAGCACTGAGGACCGAGACTATTATGCAAAATGAGAGAGATCCAATCGGCTTAGTCTCATAGACATCAAGAGGTCCATACCTGAGCATCTCATAAGTGGTTTGTCAGAAACCACTAATGCTAAGACCTTTATGAAGAATGTGGGGGGACATATTTCATATTTCAAACAAGGCAAAAGCAGGACAGTTGATAAATGAACTGCTTGGGATGAAGTATGATGCTTCCAAAGGGGTCAGAGAGTGTATCACTAAGTTTGTTCACATCCAGACAAGGCTTAAAGAACATAAAATACCTCTTCCTGATAGTTATGTGATTTATGCTGCCTTATATTCACTTCCAATTGAATTTAGTCAAATCAAGACAACCTATAACACACAAGATGAAAAATGGAGCACCAATGTACTAATCTCCAAGTGTGTGGCTGAAGAGGAGAAACTGAAGAAGGAAAAATCTGAGAGTGCCTATTTTGTTTCCCGAAGCAAGTCCTCCTCTAAAAAGGGAAGGAAAAGTCCAAGAATGCCAAATCACTTACTCCTAAAAAGGATCATACTTTTAAGAAGTCTAGAAATAATCAAAACATTGGCAATGGAAGCCCAAAAGGCAACACTAGTGACTTGAGTTGTTACTTTTGCAAAAATAAGGGTCATAAAAAGGCCGAGTGTTGTACATATAAGGCATAGCTAGAGGAAAAGGACAAGGAACAAATTTAGTTGATTGCTTATGTTTGCTTTGAATGAAACTTTATTGATGTTCCTTTAGACTATTAGTGGCTTGACAGCGGTGCTTCTGTCCATGCTACCTCCACCTTGTAGGGGCTCAAGGAAAGGAGCAGGCCAATTGAGAGGGAGTCTAAGCTGAAGGTTGGGAATGGTGGTGACGTAGAAGTTCAATATGTAGGAAAAGTTGTTTTAACTTTAGACAGTGGTTTTCAACTTGTACTGAAAGACACATTTTATATTCCCTCCTTTAGGAGGAACCTTGTTTCTATTTCTTCATTGGACAAAGATGGATATTGTTTTAATTTTGGAAATAATAAGGTTGGCGTCTTTTATGATTTTGAGATGGTTGGTGAATGTGTTTTATCTGATGGTTTGTATAAACTATGTTCAAGTTTGAATAATGAATGCTTGGATGTTGAAAATTGCTCTACTTAAAGATCTAAGACAAAAGATAAAACCTTCTTGTTGTGGCATAAACGTCTAGGTCATATTTCTAAGAAAATGGTTGACCAATTAATCAAGGACCAGATTTTACCTTCTCTTGATTATAGTGACATGGGAACTTGTATTGATTGTGCTAAAGGGAAACTGACTAAGACTGGAAAGAAATCTGCAACTCGTAGTGAGGGGCTTTTAGAGTTGGTTTACACTTACATTAGTGGACCTTACTCAACTACATAATGTGGGAAGATGTATTTCATTACGTTCATAGATGACTTCTCTCGTTATAGGTATCTTTACTTGATTAAAGAGAAGTTTGATGCTCTTGAAATATTTAAACCTATAAAATTGAAGTTGAGAAACAATTAGGGAAAGTTACCAAGACTGTGAGATCTGATCGAGGTTGTGAGTATTATGGGAAGTATGATGAAGGTGGACAGCAGAAAAGCCCTTTTGCTAAATTCTTATAGAATTGTGGTATTGTTGCTTAATATGCCATGCCTGGAAGTTCGGAACAAAATGGTGTAGCAGAAAGGCGAAATCGTACACTCATGGATATGGTGAGGAGTATGATGAGTAAGTCAAACATACCTGAATTCTTATGGGGTGAAGCAATTAAGACTACTTTTATATTCTTAATCGTGTCCCTAGTAAATCAGTGCCTAAAACTCCTTTTTAGTTGTGGATTGGGAGAAAGCCCAGTATGAATCATTTTCGTGTTTGGGGTTGTCCAACATAAGTAAAGATTTATAACCCTCTCCAGAGAAAATTAGACCCTAAAACTTCAAGTTACTTCTTTGTTGGCTACCCAGAGGATTCAAAGGGTTTCAGATTCTATTGTCCCACTCGTGGCACTAGAATTGTGGAGGCATCGACTGCAAAGTTTCTTGAATTAGATATGTCTGAAAGTAGTTGTCCTCAACCTTCTGAAACACTTAAATCTAGAAAGAGTGTTTCCATCCCTTTACCATCCTTGACTGAGACTTTGCTAGTTGCACTTGCTAGGAAGGAAATTGTGACATTAGTAGTTCAGGATGAAGATCCTAGGATACCTGTGATTGAAGTTCCTTAAGTTCATGAACTAGCCCCATAGATTCCCTTAAGGAGATCTCAAAGAGAAAGGAGACCTGCGATTGGTTCAGATTATCAAGTGTATTTGGGTGAGGCTAACTATGACATTGGTTATGTTGTGGACTCCACAACATATAGTGAAGCATTGTGTAGCCCACAATCTGATATGTGGAAGAGTGCAATGAACCATGAAAGATTTTCCATCTCAACTAATAGTGTTTGGGAACTTACTAAATTGTCTGAAGCTTGCAAACCAATTGGTTGTAAATGGGTTTTCAAGACCAAGGAATATTCCAAGGATCAAGTGGAAAAGTTTAAAGCCAGAATGGTAGCTAAGGGGTTTACTCAGAGAGAGGGTATTGATTTCAATGAAACATTCTCACCTGCCTCATCAAAGGATTCTTTTAGAATCATCATAGCCTTGGTGGCTCATTTTGACTTGGAGCTTCACCTGATGGATGTTAACACAGCTTTTCTTAATGGAGACCTCGTAGAAGATGTCTATATGGTACAGCAAAGGGTTTGTGGAAACTGGCAAAGAGCACATGGTGTGCAAATTAAGGAAGTCCATCTATGGGCTGAAATAAGCTTCTCGACAGTGGTATCTCAAGTTTGATGAAGTTGTCACTTCATTTGGTTTTGTTGAAAATAAATTTGATTAGGTCATTTATATGAGAACTAGTGAGAGAAGATTCATTTTTCATGCTCTATGTTGATGACATTCTTCTTGCGAGTAGTGATCTAGATCTCCTTCATGTGACTAACAACTTTCTATCCGCTGCATTTGAGATGAAAGATCTTAGAGAAGGTTTTATGTTTTGGGGATTGAGATCTGACGTGACAAGACTCGTGGATGTGTGCTTTTATCTCAGAAGGCATATATAGATCGTGTGCTTAAACGATAGAATGTGCATAGTTGTAAACCTGGAGATGTTCCTATTGTGAAAGGTAATAAACTCAGCAAGAATCATTGCTTAGGAAATGAGCTTGAGAGACACGTGGCATCGCTCGATGGACACGTGGCACTGGCCTTCTAGAAGGTTAACTGGACTATGGATCAGTGACAATTGGCACCGCTCGATGGCCTCATACGTGGTTTTCATCCATGCTTCCTTGCATACTCTCCTGCAATAGAGACGTTGGGGAAGTTCAGGATCGTGGGTCGAACACTATGCATAAGAACGTGGGTAGACCACGTTCTCCTCTACCTCAAGTATAAATATCCCTCACCTGGGGGACTGACGGAAGAACAGAAGAATGGAAGAACAGAATAATCATCATCTGAAGTTTAACTAACAGATATTAATTCATACTCTCTCTCAGGATACACTTATCCTCGAGCTCTAACATCATTCAGAGACTGTTGCTCTCTCATTCGTCTATAGGAAACCTCCAACAGGTGGCTCGCCCGCCCGGAGCAACACATACACATAGCCGCACACTACCTTTACAGTAACACTCCTGCCTAATGGCTCCTATGGACATTTCCCCTTTGAACTACATGAACTTTGATCCCTTCACAAGGGTACGTAGTCACCTAGGTCATCACCTAAGGACAAGTCTCCCAAGGTTACGACCCCTTGCAGTCCTTATTTGCAATTATGAGTTGTCTGAACCAAAAATGAAAGTTACACTATATAAATTTCTCTGTCTAGGAGACGTTCAAATTTTGCATAAAAATATAACTTACCCGATTTTATAGCATATCGTTGTGTAATAACCCTATTTTTTTAGAGTAGTTGATATATAAAAAATAATAATAAATTATATTACCCATAAATCTTAGTAGATGTTTTTAGTAATAAAAATAAGATGAGAATAATAAAATATGTATGTGCATATATATACACATATAAAGTAATGAATAACTTAGTTGAAAAGTGGCAGAGTACTAAGTGAAAGATTTTTCTTCTAGTAGTCGAATTTGTAATTTTAGCCAACACTTAAGATTTTTATTCTCTCTCCTCAGAATCACTCCATCTTTGTTATCTTCTTTCATTCCTCCTCTATTCTTTTCGTTCCTTCTTCTTCCATTTCTTTCCTTCTTTTCTATTGAACTTTCTCACAAATGTCCTTCACTGTGTCCTCCGGCCACCATTGTGGTCGTCGACTGCTGCTGCGTTGCCGCTGGTAGGACAACAAATAACGCCCTTTTCCGTCTATCTCTTAGTTAATCTTCCTAAATGGTGAAAGAGGTCAATTTTAACTATGGTTTTAGTATCTTTGGAGCTTCCTCCTCCTTCTTATTTCCATTTTGCATGTTGAAATCTCTAACATGCATTATTTTACCTTATTTTTGTTGATAAGGAATTATGTTAGGGTTCAAATTCGGGATTTTAAATGGGGGTCTCTAAATTCAAAATAAGGTGATAAAGAAGGCTTTTACATCTATGATTTGTTTAATCTAGCTTTCAAAAAATGATTCCTATGTTCAAGTTTTGAGTTTAGTAAATATGGGTATGACTTAGGTTTTGGACATTGTTATGTTTGGAATTATTTATATGTATAAATTATTTAATTAGATATAATTTTGAAGAAGAACATCTGGAGTGAAAAAAAAAGGTATAAAACTAGGAAATATATATATTGTCAAGTATGTTGGGTGAGTTATGAAAGGAATAATAGGAAAATGTAATATTGAAAAGGCTAAAGGTCTATTTTGGTCCTCAATGTTTGCATGAAGTTTAATGTTGGTCCTCAATGTTTCAAAAGTTTAATGTTGGTCCTCAAAGTTTTTTTTTGGTCGATTTTGGTCCTCGAGCATAACACCGTTAACTTTTTGCCATTAAATGATGACGTGGAATGCTTATATGGCACACCCTCTCTCCTACATGTCATATTTTAATGACGTGGCATGACACATCATTGCCACATCACCCCAGATTGCCACATCATCATCTTCTCTCCTTCTTCAGCATCATTATCATCATCATCTGGGGTAACGTGGCAGTGATGTGTCATGCCACATCATTAAAATATGGCATGTAGGAGAGAGGGTGTGCCATATAAGCATGCCATGTCATCATTTAACGGCAAAAAGTTAACAGTGTTACGTTCAAGGACCAAAATCGACCCAAAAAAAACTTTGAGTACCAACATTAAACTTTTGAAACATTAAGGACCAACATTAAACTTCATGCAAACATTGAGGACCAAAATAATACTTTAGCCTATTGAAAATTAATGTTAGTGAAAATATGAAATTTGATTTGGTTGAGAAAGGATTTAAATGTATGCTCTATGTTAGTCATCTTAAAGGAACCCTTGAGGATCTTCTCAAAGTCGAACTCAAAGAATCAGGAGAGCCACCTAAATATGTCGACGTCTTGGTAAGTGGATGATACATACTATACACTTTTTCTTGGCTACAATATGTATTTTGATTACGTTTTAGCCTATTAATTTAGAACAAGGAACAAACCAACTTTGACATTTTCAACACTCCTTCGATCTTCATTTGATGAACTTTATATTTTGGACCTATAATGTGATCATCACTATCTGAATTGTTCTCTGACAGTTTTTTTACAGATGACCTCAATAGTATTTAAGTTATATGATTCGATATTATGGGATTATTACTTGAAGGAACTTTTCATTACAATCTCTTTATTCAATTTTGTTAAAATTTTCTGCCATTGATTTGAGAAAGTAAGTTGTGTTTATTGGTTACTTTGATTCTATTATTTGAGTTTGAAAGATATTCTAGTGATTAAATTTCTGATTATGTGAAATATATTCATTTGAAGTATTTTTGGTTTGGAGAAGCCATCTGATATGGCACCTTGCAGCTAACACAGTATCGTTAGCCCTTGGTGCACTTTGGAACCCCAACTAGTAGGGGTGTTGCTAATCCCGTGTGCCGGCAAACACACGAGGATTGGATCTGTATTCGTGGGCTTTGTTGCTCATGTCTGTTCTGATTGGTTCTATAGATCTGGTTTCCCTAATTAATTTTGATATGACTTGATAAGATTTGAAAACGTACTTTGTTTTGGAAATTATATTTCTTTCTTTTAATTTAAAAGCTCATATGTCATTATTATTATTTATAATATTTCTTTTGGAAACTATAACCATCAAATGGTTTGCGAAAAACTCATGCCTGTAGGTTTGTTCCCTTCTTGTTATGGTAGGTGTTATATACTCACTGAGGTGCAAAACTCACCACCTCACTTAATTTTTTTTTTGGATATAGAGTAGCATTGGATTCGTTCCCCTTTTGGCATAGTTCGAGGCTATCGTGTATTTTGGTGAGCCCGAATTGTTCGTGGGTATTATTCTGAATCTTAAATGATTGTTAGATGAATCTAGTGTGCTCCTTGATCACAGGTAGGGTCCTTAATTTTCCTCGTTGTAGTTTGAACGATTGTGTATCGATTTGAATTGATTGAGAGAAGAGTTATCTAATTGAAATATTGTATTTGATATTGGACTGTTGAATTGTTAAAAATGTTAGGATTTGATTCAAAATTATTATTTAAAATTATCTAGTCGTTAGAGTCAATTCATAATTTTAAATTATTGTTAGTAGTTAGAGATAAATATCTTTATCTCTTCATAGTTTTAAGTTTATTATATTTAATGGTTTGTTATGTAATTGCCTATAAAAGGCCTTATTCCTTTCATCAATAATAACGTGAAAGCCTTCTTCTTCTTCTCTATTATAAAAAATCTAACATGATATCAGAGCCTGGTTATGTTCTTATTGGGACTTTGTGAGATTTTGCACAAATAATGGCTAGCAATTTAGCTACCATACCGCCTCCAAGTTTCAATGGTGAAAACTATCAAATATGAGTAGTCAAGATTAAAGCCCACTTACAAGGTCTTGGCTTATGGCAATGGTTGAAGGTGAAAGAGAATTACCAGCTTTGGGAAACAATCCAACACCCACTCAGATAAGAGCTCGTGAAGAAGAAGCGAAAGCTCCAAGAGCTTTATCTATAATTCATTTAGCGATTTCTGAAATAGATTTCATAAGAATTATGACTTGTGAAACTGCTAAAGAAGCTTGGGAGATGCTGAAGAAATTATATCAAGGCGATGAAAGAATGAGGAAAATGAAAGCCCCGACTCTCAAAAGGGATTTTGCAACTCTGAAGATGAATGAAAAGGAAAGCATCGAACAATATTCTGACCAGTTGATGACACTGGTGAACAAAATACAGCTACTTGGGGAGGATCTTCCTAAGAACAAAGTTGTTGAAAAAATGTTTATAAGTTTGCCCGAAAAATTTTAGGCAAGAATTTCATCTCTTGAAGATTCAAGAGATATTGATAAATTAACATTATCTGAGTTAATTAATGCATTGCAGGCACAAGAGCAAATGAGGGCTATGAGAAGAGAAGAAACGCAACAAGTACATGAAACACTTCTTTATGCTAAAGCTACAAAAGGAAAAGGCAATATTCCTAAGTGCAACCACTGCAAGAAGCCTAGTCATGTTGAAGAAGATTGTTGGCACAAAGGAAAACCTCAATGCTACAATTGCAAAAGATTTGAACATTTACAGAAAAATTGCAAAATAAAAAATGAAGAGCAAGTAAATTTTGCACAAGAGACAGAAGAAGTGACTCTTCTGTGAGAAGTACACCAAGATTCTTTGAATTGGGAGAGATGTGCTCCAATTGGAAAATGATGAGAAGTGCATCATTGGGAAAATGATGAGACGTGCATCATTATAGAAAAAAGAAAAGTGCTTTTGAAAAATGAAAAGTTGAAGATTTGTGCAATTTTGAATCAAGGGAGCATGTTAGGATTTGATTCAAAATTATTTGTAATACCCCGGAAGATTTCGAGGATTAAAGAATGATTTATTTAAAATTTCGAGGATTAAAGAATGATTTATTTCGGGGCTAGGAATTTAAAACTTTAAAAAGAATATAGAAAAAAAAATATGAAAGTTAAAAGACCCCGGAAAGGAATTTTTTTTCAAGGATTGTAATACCCGAGAAAATTTTTCGAAGTTTAAAATAAAATAAAAAGGGAAAGAAAAGAAGTAAAAAATAATATTTTCGATTTAATTCGGGACCTAAGAAATTGGAAACTTGAATTAAATAGGGGAAAAGAATTAAATTAAAAATACATATTAGTTATTATTTATTAAATTATTAATTAATTTAATTTTAATTATATTTATTTATTTATTTTTAAGTATTTAATTATTATAATTATTTTATTTATTTTTAATATTTATTACTTCGATTGGGGTGGGGGTGCCATGTATTAAGAAAAGAAAAAGAAAGAAAATAAAAGAAGGAAAAAGAGAGAAGAGAGAGCTTGGGCGTGAGAAAGAAACAAGAAAGGAAAACGAGGGAGACAAAGAAGAGAGAGAGGGAGAGGGGCGTGAAGGAGGAACAAGGAGAAGAGGGAGGAAACCGCCGGAAAAGTTGCCGAAGAAAGCGGTCTAACGCCGGAAAAGCTCACCCGAGCTCGAGTACAACATCTTCTACACCTCCCACCAATCGAATCAAGGTTGGTAACCCCAATTTCATTCGAAACCCTCAATTTCTCCATTTTTAGGGATTCCTTTGATTCACCTTCGATTGAGTTATTTGGAGGGTAGATTGAGACCTAGAAAGTGTTCTTGAACACTTAGTTGGGGTAGGAATCAAGATTATATTCTCGGATTTGCCCAAATTCGAATTTGGAAGAATTTGGGGTGTTGAAATTATAATTATTTTCAAATTGGGGAAATTGTGATAATTAGGATTGAGCTTGGATTTGAGTAAATAGGCTTGAATTGATATTATTAAAATTATATTGTTGAAATATTAGCGGAACAAGACCCGTGAAGAGCTGGCCCGAGGTTACTAAGGTTGAACCTTGACGTTAACATGCCAGGTCCGTGCTCGGTTTGCCCAAATACACTTTAAGGATGGTGTTGAGGGCTCCAGACCTAGACCTCTTCTTTTCAATCTTAAACACCCTAGAATAATTCTAAATATTCTATCAAGCATTAAGAATCATTTTAGGTACCTTCTTGTTTCTGAAGGATGGAAGCTTGCGGAACAATGAAGTCCAAATTCTAGAATGGCAACCTCCTTCCTTCATAATTACTAGGAAACCTTAAGTAGGATGAATTAAAGGTATATTGAGGTTTAGAAACTAGATTCATTAGAACCCAAGTAGGAACACAAGTTGAATCAAAATGCTTAAACCTTCCTAAAATTAGGATTCCATCCAACCAAGCTAGATAAGGTTCCTTAGATGCGAATACAAGTTAGATAGAGGTCTAATACTCAAATCCAAGTATGTGAAACACTCAAGTAGAGTGTTATATTCGAGTAAGTCAAGTGTCCGAGGAAGGATACACATAAGTTGGGATAGAGAAGTCCAATAAGACCAAGAGCTTGACTCTGTGGCAACCATGGACTACATGTGAGAGTAATGGAGAGATAAATAACATGTTAAGCTAAGTAATAACCTTAATGAAGTACATATTGTCCTTATAGGAACAACAACACGCAATAGAGTGCAACAGGAACTCCGAGGAGACTAAAGTTACAGGAGAGGATTTCACGGAAGGTTGGCCAAGGTGAGGGCGGTGGTGGAAAGTAGCTTGGATAGGAAGACATAGGAGTAGAGTGTAATTGTTTGCTATGATTGGCGTGTTACAAATCCAACTCATAAACTCTGGAGGCATGATGAGTATTTTATTAAATCTTTTCCACGACGGTGGCAAGAGTCCTTGTACGGAAGGACTAAGCTTTTATTTTGAAAACTCGTAACGACGGTGACTTATATTATAATCATGCAAAAGGAGTTATTGGTGAGTTTCGGGTTTGGTTATGCTAGCGATGTGAGACATCGACTAGAACAACGTCAAATGGCACTTGAGACTTCAGTTTTATAATCACCATGACGATGGTCATTGCCCTATCCTGGCAATAGGGTCAGAAAGGATTTATATTGCTATGACGATAGCTTGAGGCTCAGGGAGTGCATCTGGACGGGTATATGAGTTATATCCTGTTAAGGATACTCGTGCATATTAACAATGAGAGGAATTGTTGATCCTTCGGGAAAGATACAAAGAATCCTATTAATGTGTGAGACTAAGGTAAGGGGACACGGGAGGAACCTATGGGTGAACCGTGAGCCTAACCTAATAAAAGAGAAATCATCCTGTGGAGTTGGTCTAGGGTGTGTTAGCGGACATGCTTTGAGACATCGTACCATGCCCGCCATTGTGGTCTGGTTCGGTAATGGACGAGTGGGCTCAAGCTATTGCCCCACAGCAAGGGTTAGGACGTGCCACTCGGTGGCTATGGATCAGTTGTTTGATAGATAGAGGTTGATTGTGTTTGATTAATAGAATTTTCACGAGGTGACCAGTACCCAAGTGAATGGGTTAAGTATATTTTGCCACGTGGTGGCCAGTAACCCGAGTGCACAGGTTCGAAGTAGAAAATCCATGTAGTGGCTAGCAGATACCCCAAAGTGGGGGAGATTAAGTAGATGTATCTTATAGTATCTACATATTGTTTGTGTTTGCATATAATTGCTGATTGTGCAGTGTAGTGGTAACGTACAGGATTACGTCACCACACGTCTTGTTTGATTCAGACATGCTGAACGTGAGAAGACCAATAATTAAAAGCCGGCACTATATGTTATATGTTTACTTGTTGAGTGATAAAGTGAAATAAACTACTGCATGTTTATATATGTCAAATGCATGTGAGTGGTTGGGTGAAATATCTGTTGTTGTGTGATCACCAAGGATGTATGTTAATTAACAGCAACTAGTTGTTTTTGCATGTGGTTGTGTATGACTCACATTCCCAGCGCTGTGGTACCCGCCTTGTGCCGGGATGAGAGAGTCCTCACTGAGTCGCGTGGTTAAGACTCACACCTCATTTTTACTACACAGAGACAAGTTAAGTACAGGTGGAAGAAGTCTTGGTGGAACAAGGGATAAGTAAAACTTTCCAAGACCCACAACTTGATCATGTGGGTGAATAAATTATAACTGTAATTAAATTTACTTTATCCAAGAATGTATTCTGCTTCACCCAAGTCTTTCATTTCGAAATTCAATGAAAGTCATTCCTTAATAGCTATCATTGAATCTAGGCTATTTCCAGCTAATAGTATATCGTCTACATATAAGGATAATATGACAAAATTACCCTCAAATCGCTTGATCATTTGGAAGTTATATGAGGTCATTGCTTAGTGAAACCTCAAATACCACTATCTGGACAATTGTTTTAATGCATAAATGGATCTTTTAAGTTTGCAAACTTTGGATTCTTTTCCTTTCCCAATGAATTCTAATGGTTGTTCCATATAAATTTTTTTCATCCAGATCACCATTCAGAAAAGCGATTTTTGCATCCATTTTATGTAATTCCAGATCTCAACTATTTACTATTGCCAGAATTATTCTAATCGAATTGAAACGCACAACAGGTGAAAACATATATTCGTAATCTAGCTTTATATCCCTTAGCCACTGGCTTTACGCCCAATGGCTTTACGCCCATTTGTTAGATCAATTAACTCACATACTTGGTTCTTCTCCATTGAATCCATTTCCTCTTATATTTCTTTCTTTAATTCCCTATGAGCAGGACTTGACAAGGCTTCATGCACAGAACGGGGTTCATCATCCCCATCTGGAGTACCACCAAACTTATCCTTCAGGGGCTATCCACATAGCCTGTGCAGTCTTGTGCTTCTCAAATTCCCACATGATGTCATCAGCCATAGCACTCATAAGTGTGATCCTTGCTATTATATTCTTCTTTTTCCAATTCTAGTAAGCTTCTAGATCTCTCCTATCCTGGGCTGTATTCTCAGCTTTCAGTTCGACCAAAATAGTAGTCAATGGATCAATAGCATCTTGTTCTTCTAAGATGTATTGAACCTTCCTATGCTAGATATCCCATTGTCCCCGTTTAGCTTTTTCCCCATTATTTAACTCAACAATTATGCAAAGTTGTAAGAACTGAACCGGACAAAGACTCGGACAAGTGTTCGGTTCATGGTCTGATCAGTTTAACCGGTTGAACCGTCGGTCGAATCGGATGACGCAATAAATAATAAATATTAATTATTATTAATATATTAAATGACATCACTCAAATTTTAGGTTTCAATATACATAATTTTGAAGTTTTAAATTACATGACTTCTCAAAGTTTTAATTTTCAAGACTTGTCAAACTCTGAAAGAATTTAATCAAACTAAAAATGAAATTCTTGATAATCATGACTTTTAAATTTTAATTTTCAAGAATTTTCTAATTTTAATTTTTAAGATTTCTCTAATTTCTTTTTTTATGTTATTTTTTAATTTTTTTTTAAAAAAATAAAATTGGACTGGTTAGACCACCGGTTGACCGGTTAGACCCCGGTTAAATCCGGTCCAACTTGAAAAACGATTTTTTGGTCCAACCGACTCGCCTTTGTATTCGGTTGGCGGTTGAACCGGTCGGACCGTCCGGTTCTTACAACAATGCAATTATGTTCTTGGTTGCTATTCTTAGTTCTATGACAAACTTATCCCACATTACTCTACGTTCTTTTCTAAAAAAAGTGTGCCATATAACATTTTAGTTATTTATATAGCACATTTAAGTATACAATGTCTTACATTCATATTATTCTTGATGAGAAAATAATAATATTGTAAGATTCATGATCAAGAGAATATGTTTGTACCTCCCATCACACAGAGTCAAACAACCATTATTATATTCTATACAAGAACAAAACATATGAATGATTTAATTAATTGTTCAGATGACATTTTGAAGGCTCCTTTTCTAAATGCTCCTACTTATGAAAAATTAAGTAACTCTTAGGGCCCGTTTGGATGAGCTTCTTTTTTCAAAAAAAGTGCATGTATTTTAAATTTAAGTACTTTTAATAAAAAAATATTATATTTGGATGGGCTTGCAAAAAAAAGGAGAAGCACTAGAAAAAGCCCCATGTCTCTTTTTCATGAAGCCCATTTTTTTGGCTTCTCATAAAAAAGCTAAGGCAGTAAATGAGATAGAAACACGAAAGAGATCGATGTTACATTCGACCAACCACAAAGGTGGCTGTGTGATGCTCATCAACCGGCGCGCCCAAATGGCGTGTAAACTAAATATTAACTATGTATTGCAGGGAGATTAGCTATTGTTGCAGTTGCAAATTATCAATTGCGATATGTATTAAAAGAGAAGAAAAGAACATCAATTCTCACAGGACATTTGTGGGTTGAAGAGTTGAAAAAGGGAAATGATAATTGTTTTTTGATCAATTAAGAATGAGAAAACACGTGTTTAGACAATTGGTGAACGACTTGAGTCAGAAATATAATTTGAAACCTACCAAAAATGTTGGCCTAGATGAGGGGGTAGCATTATTTTTATACGTGATTGATCATGGAGCTATGTATAGGAATGTGGAGGAAAGATTTCAACATTCTGGAGAAACAATTTGTAATTACGGAATATTCTGCCTTGGGACATGTGGCACTAAGCTTCTAGAAGCCTAGCAGCAGCACACGCTAGCGGCACGTGGCGCCACTCATCTACTAGTTACGTGGCCCTTGCCCACGTCACTTCGCGGAACACCCACTTAACTAAAAGTGGGATCTCCCTAAGCATCGTGGGGTGACCTACACCCCACGAGATTGTGGGTCAAGCACGACCTCCCAACACTCAGTATAAGTAGACCGTCACCCGGGGGACTAGAGATACGCAATCTTAAGGACTACAGCACCTGATCTAAGATACCTCACATACTCCCAGTCACTTGAGTATTCTCAGACACCTTGCACACATCCTCTTCACATCCCGAGCTCCGCCGTAGGCTTCGTTAGGTCCAATCACCAGCAAGCTCACCTCTGTCCCGGAGTGTACCACCTACAGGGCTTCTAGAAGCCCTCAAAGACCCAAGCTCTCCCGCAACAAGGCAACCTCCTAAGAGCGGGTTGCCCACCAGGGGTACCTTAAGCACGTCTTAGCCGCACACGGCCCAATACAGGTAGCTACCTTGCCTAACGGCGCCTATAGACGTCACCATGATGGACTACGTCGACTTTGATCCCTTCCGAAGGGTACGTAGGCACCTAGGTGCATCACATAAGGACAAGTCCCCCAAGATTAGGACCCCCTGCGGTCCTAATTAAAAACTACAATTGTCTGAACCAAAAACGATAGATACAGATGTGCCCACCGCGATCTTATTCAGACCACAATGCCTTGCGCACTCTGCCGCTAAACGGCATTTCTTTTTTCGGCGAGTAGGAGTATACACCTAACACTCAGAAACCCATATTTTTTATCCTGTTTATAGATACGTTACAGGATATAATACAACATGACCGACTTGAACGCCCCCACAGCCACGACCGACGCAAGCGCTCTGAGGCACAGCACCAGGAACCGGCAGGGAACAACTGAATCGGTCGCGACCGAAGCAGGCTATTCAAGCACGACTCAACCTCAAAACACCTCGATGATGCAGGTAACTGTCGCAGAAATCGTAGTCCAGAACCCGATGCCCGGAGAGGAAACTTGCCCTCAACACCCCCTACGGCATGCCGCACATTCCTTTCCCCACAGCCGGCAGTCAAGAAATGGCGCAGCCAACAAGGAACCCGCGGGACGTAGAGCTCGCCCGCCTCAAAGCAGAAATAGCAGCCTTACGCCAATAGTAGTGGGAGCAGAACAGGAGCCTCACCCATGCAAACGCAGGCGCCCAACTACCACTAGTGCCACATGGTGCGACAGCAGGGACCTCCAGCGACCCTACTAACCTACCCGCAATACAGTTCGGGACCTTACCGATAGAGTTCGCGCGACTGTCACTAACAGCACCAGCGCCCCAGGCGGTGATCCCGCTTGGACCAGCAATGATTGCCAGGTAAGCAGCACGACCCCCTACGAGCTTTCCGTGACCACCAGTCCCAAACTACCCCCAGGATCCTACCTCCACATGCCATGGGCAGGAGCCTACAACCCGTACGCTGCCTGTGGTGGAAATGCTTACTAGTGGCCCGGGTTCGATTTCCAGTGAAAGGGGAGACATCCTTTTACCCAACAAATCATGAACGAGCACGTGCCCATGGGCTTCAAGATGCCTTTCCACATAGAACCGTACGACGGAGAAACTGATCCACAGGATCACCTGAACACCTTCAACTCGGCTATGTCGATATTAGGTATGAAGAACGGCCAACAGTGCCGAGTCTTCTCATCGACCCTGAAAGAGGCCGCCCTAAGGTTGTTCTTGCAGCTGTCCACCAATTCGATCCACAACTTCGAACAGTTGGCGCAAAACTTCCTTATGCAGTTCGCCAGTAGCAAGGAATACCAAAAGAATGAAGACTCCTTCATCGATTTCCACCAAGAGGAAGGAGAAACCCTGCAACCCTTTCTGGCCCGCTTCACCAAACTCTCGCTCCAAGTCCGAGGCCTCCAGGACGCTGTCGCCATCTTCGTCATAAAACAAGGTCTTCGATGTTCGCAGTTCTACGGGGAACTCAACAGATGCCCCGTCTCCACCTTACATGAGCTAATTGACCGCGCGAAATGGTTCATCCAAGTGGAAAACGCGCAAATTGCCAAAGACAAGATGAGGAAATTCCTGATAAGCAGGGCTGACATGGAACGGGCAGAAAAGAAGAAGGAAAAAACAACAACAGAAGGCCAAACTCCCAAGGAGAAAAACAACAAAAGCGGTCGCCCCCTCGACCTCAAACGCCTCCTAGAGGATTCACGAGCTACACCCCCTCAACAAATTCTACATTGGGGTACTAGAAGAAATTTATCACTCGGACATGCTCAGTTTTCCCCCTTAGGTCAAGAGGCGAAAGACGGGAAAACCAGTAGACATGTCCAAGTACTGCCAGTTCCACAAGGATTATGGGCACGAAACTAACGACTGCATCCACCTAAAGGATCATATCGAAGACCCAATCCGCAAGGGACAGCTTGGCAGGTACATCAAGGAAGAGAGCAGAGCTAACGCAGAGCACCCATGAGAGGCCAACGATCAAGCGCCTACTCGTGGGGTCATCAATGACATTGCCGGCGGTCTGCAGAGAGGAACTTCCTCGTTGCCACAAAACAAGAAAAGGGTGGAACACTCCATACTCACCCTCGACTATGCCCCAAAGCACAAGAAGAGGAGCGAACCCAAAGGAGATCCCATCACATTCGATCTCACCAACCTAGAGGGACCAGTCCATGACGACCCCATGGTGGTAACCGCCATAATCTCCAACTACGAAATTAAGAGAGTCCTGATTGACCAAGGGTCCTCAGCAGACGTCCTTTACTTCGACAATTTCAAGAAGCTCGGGTTGAACGAGGCCAGCATAAGGCCATTCCCTGGCACACTCAAAGGGTTCTCAGGAGCCAGGTTCAAGCAGAAGGAATCATCACCGCCCGAACAACCATGGGCACCCTAACAAAGGTCGCGAGCCTCAATGTGGACTTCATCATCGTCTCAGCACCATCAGCATACAATGCAATCTTAGGTCGACCGTCCCTAAACAAACTTAGGGCTATAGTGACCACCGCACAGCTCACAATGAAGTTCCCAATACCCCACGGAGTTGGAGAAATCATGGCGGACTAGAAACTGGCGCGGGCATGCTACGCAGCGAGCCTAACCAAGACCGTCAAGTTCGCCCGCCTTGGTCCCCAAGAAACACGCGAAGAGCCCCCCGAGGGTAAAGAGTCAGGAGTAAAGAAGTAGGAGTCCGCCCGCCCGGACCAAACCTCTGCCAAAGCTCTAAACATACTTTGTGCTCTTATACCACCATTCGGTCAAGTCACGCACGTCTCTTTACTTTCTAATTTAGGATTTACTTCAATCTGACTACGGCTCGCCTGACCTAGGCAACTCAAATGCAATCATTTTTCTTACCTTAAGCCTGACGAAGGCTAGCCTGACTAAAGGCTGCACGAATGTAACCATTTTGTCTATTATTAATCGAAGTACTCCTTTCCGACAAGAGGCATGACTTCAAATTTGCAAAGTACTCGCATAAGTCCTACTAAAGGACAATGGGACGATCGCCCGCATAAATTTGAGCGCCTCAAAGGCCAAAGCTAAAATTCTCAACAACGCGGTAAAAAGCCCTCGGGAGTGAAAATGCAAAACGAACGTTTGACAAAACCATGCTAGTAAACCACGTACAAACCGTCTTGATCACACGGTACTCAAACAACAAGTCTTTTTACCCAGACGTAGAGATATAACAACAAGAAGAGACTGTACTCATATAAACCTTTTTGCCCAGAAGTAGAAAGAGAGGCAGCAAAAGCTCTTTAAATTCTCATTAAATGCCAAAAAATGAGAGGGCGTTCGCCCATTACAAAGAGTAAACACCCTGAAAATACATAAACCTATTCTTGGGCATCCCCATGATCTACAATGACCTTGGCACCCATAGGACCAACGTCACCAACTACTACTGGCGGCACCGGCAAGTTCACCTCAGCCAGCTACTGAGAAGTAGCTCAAATCCTGGGAGCACGCCTGTCGATATGAGACAGCACCTGGTGGTCCATCGGCCGGTCAGCCAACTGGCGAAGACAGGAAAGGTTCAAGGGTGGATCCGCATCCGTCCAACCACGAAGTTCACATCAAAGAGCTCCAAAGAAGGATGCAGAGCAGCCACCCATTCCGCTGGAAACCTCTCCTCACGGAGACGCTCAAGTAGCTCGACTGCCAGATGCATGTCGTACATCCTCTACACCAGTAACTCTCCCTAGAGGTCAGCTACGTCGCCAATCTTCTCTTCGGCCGCCAGCCAGCCGGAAAGATTCTCAGATGCACGAGCCTCCACATTCCGCAAAGCTTCACGGAGGGAATGCAGCTCCTCTCGGCACCTCTCGGCATCCTCCCGGCGGACAGCCAACTCCTTCCGGGTCTTCTCCAACTCCGAGCGATGAAGCACGACCTCAAAAGGATGCCCAGCTTCAGCCCTAAGATGGGCCACCTCGTGAGTGAAGGACTTAACCTCACGTCCCTGGCCCTCACACTCTGACTCCTTCGTGGACAGCTGCGCGCGCGCATCTGGCATCCTCTTCTTATAGACCTCCAGGGCTTGGCTCATGGCGGTCGTGATATCAGAAGCCTGATCCCTATCAGCACGGGCTTCCTCCTGCAAGAAAACAAGAAGTTAAGATAAAGAGGAGGACATGAAATCGCATAAAGCATTGGGGCCGAGGCAGCTTACCACATATTTCTCCCACACAAGGCCAGCATGGTGGAAGTCAGCCAGCGCCACGGCAACCCTGCCGAAGCCTCGAACAGCCAGATGCGTGGGAGAAGTGTCCAGCATCCTAGCATCTCTCTCCCCCATCTCCACAGGAAAGCGCCTGCCCAGTGCTACCAGTTCAAATGTGGGCCCTCCCTCCGATGGCCCGATGGGTTTAGAGGGGCCGGCGCCTGACCCTAAGACAACATATTTTGTGGTAGCCGCTTGACTGAACACTACATTCCCTCTATCCAAGAGTGCTTTGGCCTCCACGACCACATCACCAGACTTCGCAACTCTGGCCAAAATCTCCGCCACGGGCACGCCCGCCGGAACTCGAGCCGCAATAGAATCTCCAGTAGGCTCCTCAACCGCCACCCTGACCCTCTTGGCAGCAGGCTGATCAACCCCATCAACAGGGCTCTGGACGGGAGGACGAGTTGATAGAATCACCCTCGTGGGTGACTGACGAACAGGAGCGGAAGTGGGAACAGAGGTCGAAACAACGCCTTCCACCGAAGCCTCCACCGGCAAACCGCCTGGTTAGAACTCCGCCGATTAACTTGCGAAGACAACCGCGACTCCACACTGGAAGGCTATTTTTTAAACCCTCCTTCTCTGCCCTTGGGCAGCTCTGCTGCAAAGGTTCCTATCCTTTCCCCTCCCGGGGTCCGCTGACGCTGCCTCTTCCATCCTTCTTCCTCTTCTCCCTTTGAAGACCCTCCTATCGGCGGTCTTTCTCGGAAGACGGCGGTACAAGAAGCCGTCCTTCCCTCCCACCACTAGCAGGTACCATAGCAGGGACATCCGCCACTGCCTCGGGAGAAAGGCTTTTTTTACCACATTTCTTCCCCCTAGTCCGACCGGCGTCACGAGTACGGCTAAAAGGAGGAGGAGGAGGAGGAGAAGAAGAAGGGAGATCCTCTAAGTCAATAAAGTCGAAGGGGTAAAAGCTATAGTCATCACTACCAGCCATGGCGAAAATACGAGAATCCCGGCAAAAGGTAGAAGGTAGAGAGGAAAAAAGGGGTGAGAAACGAGGCAAACAAAGCAAGAAGATAGAAAGACGGAGAAAAATGAGGGTGCAAAACCACGAACTTTCAAACGCTGAATGCTAATAGGGCACCCAAAGGCGCGACGATTTAAAAATCTCAGCCCCCTCGTATCCCGCAATGGATAAAAATGATTTTCCTCTACAACTAACCTAGGCTGCAATAGCCCACTTCGACCAAACACGTGGAAAAGAAGAATGGTCTAGATTCGTAACTAGGGCAATAGGGATTCAAAGACCGAAAAACCCTCAAAAACCCAAAAGTCACCCAAGGACGCCAGGGGGTCTTTTCGGAAAACCCTCAGCCCAGGCTAATGATGGCTGCCCTCAGAAATGAACCCGCATTTAATGAAGGAGAAACGACAGCAAAACACCCGGCGACATTAGCACCCATCAAAACCCTGACGCGTGGCACATGCAATTGTCCGCTTCTTCAAAAGACAACCCTCGGCAAAATTTCTTGTCCAAACCACCGAACGCGGATGAACTCGACCAGGGGGAACACCTCAAAATGACCAAACGGCCCCTAACCTTTGGATTTCCCCCGCCTACCCGCAAAGGGTATCCCAGGACATTCTGCTCTTAGCAATGATGACTCCTACTCGGTAAGTCGCGTACTTTCTACAGGGACGGCTCGAAAACTTGTTGAGGAAGCCAAGCAGCCAGCCATTCAAAATAAGACACGTGTCACCTTCAAAGCGTCTCCCCTTCCACGGAACGAAATGAAGGACACTGTTTCCCGAGACGGACGGCCAGCTCGAAGTAACCATGACCTCGCGCGGACGAGCCCTCCCATGTACGACAAAAATTCCTAAGTAACTTACAGACAAGAGAACTTAAGTCCACGGGCGCCCGACACCCGTAGACTTGGGGGACTTATGTAATTACGGAATATTTTGCCTTGGGACACGTGGCACTAAGCTTTTAGAAGCCTAGCAGCAGCACACGCTAGTGGCACGTGGCACATCTCATCTACTAGTTACGTGGCCGTTGCCCACGTCACTTCGCGGAACACCCACTTAACCAGACGTTGGATCTCCCTAAGCATCGTGGGGCGACCTACACCCAACGAGATCGTGGGTCGAGCACGACGTCCCCACACTCAGTATAAATAGACCCTCACCTGGGAGACTAGAGATACACAATCTGACTGACTACAGCACCTGATCTAAGATACCTCACATACTCCCAGTGACTTGACTATTCTCAGACACCTTGCACACATCCTCTTCACATCCCGAGCTCCACCGTAGGCTTTCTTAGGTCCAATCACCGGCAGGCTCACCTCTGTCACGGAGTGTACCACCTACAGGGCTTCTAGCAGCCCTCAGAGACCCAAGGTCTCCCGCAACAAGGCAACCTCCTAAGAGTGGCTCGCCCGCCCAGGGTACCTTAAGCACGTCTTAGCGCCACACAACCCAATACAGGTAACTACCTTGCCTAACAGCTCCTATAGACGTCACCATAACGAACTACGTGGACTTTGATCCCTTCCGAAGGATACGTAGGCACCTAGGTGCACCACCTAAGGACAAGTCCCCCAAGATTAAGACCTCCTGCGGTCTTAATTACAAACTACAATTGTCTGAACCAAAAATGACAGTTACACAATTCATCGACAATTTTATCGGATTTTAAAATCTGTTAGAATACATTTTCTCAAAAACTTAACAATATTTTTGTACTGAGGCTTAATTAATAATGAGAATATAATTTTTATTTGCAGGTAAATTTTATCTCGTTGATTTTGGATACCCTACCTTCAAAGGTTTCTTAGGACCATATAGAAATACAAGGTATCATCTTCCTCAATTTAGGTTGGTCCCCAATTTTAGGTTACAAAATGAAGTGTTTAATTTTTATCATTCAAGTTTGAGAAGTGCTATTAAAAAAACTTTTGGACTTTGCAAAGCTAGATGGAGGATATTGCAAAACATGACCAATTTTAAGCTCAAAACTCAGTTTGCTATTATATGAGCATGTTTTGCGCTTCACAACTATATAAGAAGAGCAGATGATGACTTGAGTCTTTCCTTTCTATTTTCTATACTTAAAACACACGGTAATCCCCCTCCCGAAATAAAATAAATAAATAAATAATTATTAAAAAGTAATATAATTAATTAATAATTAAATAAACAATAATAATTATGTATTTTTAATTTAACCCCTTTCCCTATTAGATTCAGGTTTCCAATTTCTTGGATCCTGAATTAAATCCTAAAAAATTATTTTCTACTTCTTTTTCCTTGACCTTTTTATTTTATTTTAAACTTCGAAAAAAAAAATTTTCTTTTCGGTTTCTTTTAACTTTCATTTTTTTTATATTCTTTTTAAAGTTTTAATTCCTAGTCCCAAAATAAATCATTCTTTAATCCTCAAAATTTTTAAATAAATCATTTTTTAATCCTCAAAATTTTCCGGGGTATTACATTTATGCTATACATCCAACCAGTATTTTTAATAAAACAAAATATCAATTAATTAAGCCCAAATATAAAATTATAAATAATTTTCTAACACACAAATTATCTCAAAATATTGCATTAACTATGGTTTCATCATTCTAACTTGTTCTGACTTTCAGAGTTTGAACTAGAGTATTAACATGTTGTGACAAACATATTTAACGTACATGTTACAACATTTAGACACATCATATCAATTTTCATCAATCTAGACCAAGAGAAAAAAAAATGGAGTAATATATCTTGGTCATATAATCTTTTTTCTTTGATTATTAGTTTGTTTCTAGTTCTTAAGTACTTTTTTATTTTGCCAAATAGTTTTTAAGTAGTATTGGCAGTAGCAAAAAATAAAAAAATTAAAGAGAGAAGTAATAGTTAATTGTTGTTTTATGAATATAGAAGAAAGGGTAAAACTATAAATTACTAAATCAAGCCAAATGCTATGAATACTAAACACTTAGCTTAACAGAGAAAGACACGGAATAAAAAAATTATTTAAGCGCTGCTAATACGTAAATCAATATTTGCTCTTGTAGTCTGGGCTCATAAGCTCTTTGTACCTGCAATATTAGGGAAAAAACTGAGAATATGATAATATTCTAGAACTATAATTATTATAGATAATTAGGATAAAAAGTGTGATTGCGTCTTGGGATATATTATACATGTTCAAAATGTGATCATCCCCTGCTTTCAAAAGAGTGATTTTAACATGTTTTCTAATTAAAGGGTATAATTTAGATAGATCCTCACGAACAAAGTCATGAAGCTTTGCAGCAAATTTTACACCAATAGGAAAGTAACTGAATTAAACAAAACTATAGAGAAAATGAAGTTGAAGTTGTGATAATTTTGAAAATTAAAAAATTTTAGGTTTAGCAAAATAGAAATGAAAATAGGTTCCAAGAAGATAGTTGTGGCTTATGCTAAGATGTTTCTACAATATTAGTGAAGTTGAAAAATCTTGACAATGAGGTTAGTAATTTTGCGTGCTTTTACTACAATGGAGGTTAGGAGAATATAATTATCATTTAGATTTGGACTAATAATAGATAAATGATCAATATTTGCTTGCAAGTGGAGATCTTCTGCTATATATTCACGGATATTGTAATGCATCATTTCATAAACCTACTTTCCATTCTTCAATGTTCTAAAACCTATAAAATTTTGTTTTACAAAATATACACTTGGCCGGCACAAAATATTTACTCTTTCTTTGAAACAAAGAGGAAACTCTAAGTTCAAAAATCATTATCATCTAACAATTTGACTAAAGAGTTAAAGGTGACATAGATAATACGTAAGTTATTTAGCAATTAGAAACTAAGTTTTAACAAAAAAAGTACAATGAAAATATATCTAAAAAAATCTCCAAAAGAGGTCGAAAGATTTACCTTGTTTTTAAAATCTAGGCAAGGAATTATTATAAAATTAAGGAGTAGCTAACAAAGTTGTTAACCCCTCATAACAGAAAAATAAACATAAACATACACATAAATGCAAAGTAAAAACAACTTAGTTATAATTTCAACTCCTCACCATTTTAGTTTTCTCCACTCTAATCTATATAAGTTTTTACACTTTTTTCATCTAGATACGACTCACCATGAGTCTTTATAGGAAAAAATTTGAATAACAATATACAAGTATAGGTAAATAAAAAATGAATAAAAAATACAAAACATATTGAAAATATACAAATGAAAGTGAAACCAAATAAAATAAAACATGATTACTGGCTCACCGACCTTCCACATCCTACGACATGCCAATTCAGGTACTCCTTAGCCTAACGGCTACGATGGATGAAGGTACTTAGGTTCTCACCTAAGGGCAAGCCCCCATGACTACCCCTCTGCGGTCTCATTTTATTTTACTATGAATCCCTTTGTAGCACATCCAATAAAATGTATAAACATAAATATTATAGCAAGTTGTGCTAACTAGCTATCTTCAAATTCGTCATTCAAAATATTAGCTATACGAAGTTTCTTTAATAAAATTCAAAATATTAGATATTACCTTTGCAGCAAAGTGTGCTCAATGACATGTACAAAATAACATGGTACTTTTGTTTCTTATTGCACTTCCTTTTTCGGTCCATTTCGATCGAGTTTAAACAGATGAGTTACGTTATTTTCAGCCCAACATATAACATAAGACTATAAAAAATTTAATATTTACTGTAGATAATATATAACTTTATCATAATTTATATAAAGAAACATTTTCATATGACATTATCTTAAAGTAAAGAAATAAACTGTTATGGTATTAAATCTAACTAAAATATGGCTTTCACAAAACAAAAAGTCATTCATTTTATAATATCTTATGTCTTTGTGATTTAAGTTTAATATCCGATGTGATCATCAGGTTATAAAACCTTAGAGTAGTGAACCCAACTGAAAGCAAAAGTCTGGTCTTGTACATATCTTTGCATACATCAGACTGCCAACGACATTAGAATATGGAAATCTTTCTATTTTGTTTTTTTTATTTTTGCTCAGTCTTGGGACACATATAAAGACTTAAAGCTATTCCAGTAGCTACAAGGGTATTCATGGGTTTACAGTCTGTCATGTTGAAGTGTTCAAGTATCTTATGTATATAACTCTCTTGTGACACATAGAGAATCCTTCTTGAACTATCTCTTTGGATCTTGACTCCAATAATGTATTTTGTGTCACCCATGTCTTTCAATTCGAAAATCGGTAAAAGCCATTCCTTAATAGCTATCACTAAATTTAGGCTATTTCCAGCTAATAGTATATCGTCTACATATAAGGATAATATGACAAAATTACCCTTAAATCGCTTGATCATTTGGAAGTTATATGAGGCCATTGTTTTGTGAAACCTCAAATACCACTGTCTGGACGATTGTTTTAATCCATAAATGGATCTTTTAAGTTTGCAGACATAAGATTCTTTTCCTTTACCAATGACTTCTAATGGTTGTTCCATATAGATTTTTTTCATCCAGATCACCATTCAGAAAAGCGATTTTCACATCCATCTAATGTAATTCCAAATCTAAACTATTTACTATTGCCAGAATTACTCTAAACGAATTGAAATGCACAACAGGTAAAAACATATATTCGTAATCTAGCTTTATATCCCTTAGCCACTAGCTTTACGCCCATTTGGTAGATCAATTAACTCACATACTTGGTTCTTTTCCATTGAATCCATTTCCTCTTCCATTTCTTTCTTCAATTCCTTATGAGCATGACTTGACAAGGCTTCATGCACAGAACGGGGTTCATCATCCCCATCTGGAGTACCACCAAACTTATCCTTCATGGTTATCCACCACATAGCCTGTGCAATCTTGTGCTTCTCAAATTCACACATGATATCATCAGTCATAGCACTCAGAAGTGTGATCCTTGCTATACTATTCTTCTTTATCCAATTCTAGTAAGCTTTTAGATCTCCTTTGCTGGGCTGTATTCCCAGCTTTTGGTTCGACCAAAATAGGAGTCAATGGATCAATGTAATACCCGAGAATATTTTAACTAGCACCTTTAATTAAATTAAATTAGTTAATTTAAAAGTGGAAAATGAGATAAAAATACACACTAGCCTATCACTTATTATGTTGTAAATATAATTTTTTTTAAATCCTAATATTCCTATATTTCTCTTAATTATCATTCTATCAGACTTCTTTTTTTTTTTCTTTTGTGAGATGTATATATTAATTATATATATATATATATGTATAAAGAGAAAAGAATAAAGAAAAGGATACAGAAAAGAAAAAAAGGGGAGAGGGCCATCGCGTGAGGGAAGAGACGGAGGAAGGAAGGGCTGAAACGAGAGAGGGCAGAGACGCACGGGCTGAGCAACGGGAGACGGAGGCCGGACGTGCGAGCTGGAGTCGGAGTCGCCGTCCACCGGAGCTGGTCGCCGTCGTTGTGGCTGAGGAGAGAGAGAGTTACGGGTTAGAGAGAGAAAGCAAAGGGAGAGAGCTACCACGCCGAAAAACGCCGTTTCTTCGTTGGGGAAGGTGGCTGGGAGTCTCCTCTACTCCATATCGTCCTTCTAACCGGTTGAATCGAGGTGAGAAGTCCCGAAACTCTCAAACCCCAATTTTATCAATTTTAGGGATTTTTGGAAAAACCCTAATTGCTTCAATCTGAGTATTCTGGGTCCTAAATTGAAGTATTTGCATGTTATTAAGTAAGTTGGAAGCTTAGGAACCAGAACTAAATTGATGGAATTTATCCGGGTTGGAAAAATTGTGGGAAAATGTGGTTGTTAAGGTTTAAGGGTGTTGTGGACTGATTGGGGATGCATTAATAGGTAGAATTGTGATTATATAATTGTTAAAATTATTAGAATGTACGAGGGATTAAAACTCGAGTAAGCACCGTCTCACCCGGAACCCGGCTCGGGGGAAAAAGAGACAATTTTCTAATTTTACGCGTATCCGGATAGGTGTATCCATGTGTAGGTAAAGTGTTGAAAGTTATTTTAGTAAATGGAAGTCTTGGACAAGTAGAATTTATGACTCTCTTGAGCCATAAATTCAAGACTTGGGTAATGGAAACTTCACATGGACACATAGAGGTGGAATTGGGTAACTTTGCATTCCCAAATCAAGGCTTCCGAATAATGTGATTAAGCAAGGGTTGAATACGAATAGAAGCATGCTAGGTGTTCGGAAAACTAGTTGAGGGCATTCCAAGCCAACAACTAGTCTATGGAATTAATTAGAGAGAACATGAGCATTAGCGTTACATGTACACGATAGTGGCTGAATTTCAAGTTTCTAAATCTCTCAAGTATATGTGTATAGGGCACCATCCTGTGAGTGGACTTTCGGGCGCACCGAGAGCCGATCAGAGGGGCCAACCAGGTGAGGGGCTTCCCTATCCTTGTCCTATAGGGTTGACTGCGGATATGGATATATGGTTTGCCTTCCTGCCTACTTGTAGGAACCGTATATTAGATAACATGCAATTGTTGTTCCTAAATTATAATATATGTGATAACATGCTTTATGTGTATATGTGAACTGTAAAAGCGATGGTGGCTCAAGGAGCCTTATATGGAAAGAAGGTCCTCGGGACCTATATAAAATCGGGGGTAGGATCGAGTCAATTTTATTTGGGAGAGTCTTGTGGTACTAGAAACCAACCTTATTGATTATTATCTGAAAAGCGTGGTGGTGTATGTAAGCTCTTAAAGAAAATGAACATCGGTGACCTTGTTTTAAACCGAGGGATTCCGGATTAGAAAACCACTTGGAAATTTAGAATTTCCTAAGAAGAAGTAAAATAAATAAGTAGTGGTCCATAGGGGTCATTTATGGTACAACACGGGAACCGAGTCTATCACGGGTGGTCCGGGTAGATTGAGTCTGTTATCTTGAGTCAAACTCTCAGAAATACAAAGTATATGAGTACACCACATTGTGGCTATTGCCTTGGGTAACCGAGGTCAGGTGAGTCGCCGGCTATGCTCCAAGTGAAGTCTTGGGGTCAGATTAATGTTCCAAGTAAAGTCTTGGGGAAACCTGAACTAAATGGGGAAAAGAGAGTAGGGAATATTTTTGGGTATTTAATTTGGGATATAAGAGAAAATAAAAATTTTAATTGGAAAGAGGTGGATTTAATTGGGGGTATTTTCCATCTCTTCTTTATTGGAATTATTATTATAATTATTATTATTAATGATTAATTATTTTTTTATATTTTGTTTTCTTTTGTGCGTGGGGTGCCTTGAAATTTTAAGGAAAGGAGAGAGTAGGATAAAAAGAAATAAAGAGAAAAGGAAGAGGAAGAGAGGCTTACGGGAAGAATAGAAAGAAAGAAAAGAATGAAGAAAGAGAGAGAGAGAGAGAGAGAGAGAGAGAGAGGAAGAGGCGTGAGGAAGAAGAACAAGAAGGGTTGGGGTTCGTCGGAAAAGTGACCGGGGAGAGCAAGCCGACGCCGGAAAATTCACCAGAGCTCGGGTACGAAATCTCCTACACCTTCCACCAATCGAATCAAAGGTTGGTAACCCCAATTTCATTTCAAACCCTCAATTTCTTCATTTTTAGGGATTTCTTCGATCCACCTTCAATTGGGTTGTCTTGAGGGTAGATTGAGACCTAGGAAGTGTTATTGAACACTTAGTTGGGGTAAGGATCGAGGCTATACACTCGGGTTTAGCCGAATTCGAATCTGAAAGGGTTTGGGGTTGAAAATTCTAAATAGTCCCAAATTGGGGATCCGTTGGTAAATTTGGAATTGAGCTAGGATATGAGTAGTTAGGATTGGATTTATGTTGTTGGAATGTAGGTGAACAAAACCCGTGAGGTGCGGAGTCGAAGCCGGGGTCGAAAGGGGGCCGAAACGGGCCCAAACCAGCCCACAACACAGCAAATGAATTGCTGTGCTGTGAGCTGGCGCTGCAGCACCCAAACCGGCGTTGCAGCGCTCGCTCTTGGGTATACAAGAGCTGCTGGGCAACAGCTTGGCACCACAGCGCCTGATCTCTGCCCAGCATGCCCAAAATTCGTTTTTAAGCCAATCCGGGGCGTCTGAACCTCTTATTTTCAATCTCAAACATCTTAGGACACCCCCAACCATGTTTTTAAGGATCAAAATTATTTCAAATATCTTCTTGTCCCTCAAGAATAGAAACTTATGGAATAAGCTATGCCCAACTTCTTGAATTTCTAAATTCCCTATACACCGTCATTAGGTAACCTTAAGTAGGATGGCTTAGAAGCACGTTGAGGTTTAGTAACTCAAATCCAAGGCCCCATAAGCAACGCAAGGAGAATGATGGTTGTATGAAACCAAGTGCGAGGCACTTGAGACTCTCATAGAAGAGAGGGAAGACGGATAAGACCAAGGACTCGATTCTTGGCAACGTCTAGATGCATTCTAGGCACGAGCATGTAGTATGCATATAAATTGCATATAGTTGAGATGTTAACCACTTGAATGCAGTCTTTAGCAAAACCACGATTCGTCCGGAGCGGAAGTTACTCCAGGACAAACGCAAGGGAGCCGTCCAGGTGAGGGGTTTCCCATCTTTTCCCTACAGGGTTGATTGAAGATGTGGATATGTGGTTTGCCTACTTGCCTATTTGTAAGAATTATTTAGTGGTTAACATGCTATTGTTGTTCCTAAACTGTTATATGTAAGTATTTGTATATGTGTGTTTGACTACAGCTAAAGAGGTATTGGAGGGTATCCATGTGATGACATGAGATACGCCGAACAATACAAGCAAGTGGGTAATTAAGTTGTTGATTGAGTCCAAGGTTTGGTTTACCCTATTAAATTAGAAACTCATTAAAGAAATAGTATAGAAGTTGTTAGTAAACGTCGACGTTTTATGGTAATTGAACTTAGGGAAGGCCTTAGAGCTAGGTTATGATCTAATCAAGGGTTTGAGTATTAAATAAGTAAAAAGATCTTATAAATTGATTAGTGACTCATTGGGAGGTTCACACTATCTAGGTAAGGTCAATTTAGGATAGTAATGGGTAGATAGAGTCAGGATTCCAGCTGAAAGCTTGGGAAGAGAAACAAGTTAAAAGATTTGCCCGTTGAGGCCATTGCCCTAGCCTGGTACTAGGGTCAGTAAAAGATTAAAAGATTTTCCCGTTGAGGCCATTGCCCTAGCCTGGCACTAGGGTCAGTTAAAGATTAAAACATTCGCCCGATGAGGCCATTGCCCTAGCCTGGCACTAGGGTCAGTTAAAAATGGAAATAATTTTCCTGTTGAGGCCATTGCCCTAGCCTGGTACTAGGGTCAGTTAAATATTAAAAGAAATTGCCCGTTGAGGCCATTGCCCTAGCCTAACACTAGGGTCAGTTAAGTGATTTAAAGTTTTCAAATGATATGTTAAAATGTGATTGCTTATTTATGAGAAGCATGATAGAAAAGCATGATCAGTAGGTTTATCTGTGATTTTAATGTTATATTAGTATTGCCTGATCGTAATATAACATTTGATAAACTAGATTTTCATGCGCATGTGATTGTGGGTGTTTCCCTTTCCCCAGCTGTAGTGGTACCCGCCGCTACACCGAGGATGGGAAGCTTCTCACTGAGTTTGTTTGACTCACTCCCTCTGCTTCAATGTTTCAGATACAGGGATCGGGCAGGCATCGACGTCCAGACAGTGATACGAACATCAGACCATCCTTACGCACTTGTTCGCGTGGGTGGACTCCTATTGGTTATTTTGATTTATTTTGTTGTACATATTTTAATGTTGTAAGTGTTGTAAATATTTACAGCTTTTGACGTACGTTCACTCTAGACTTGTCGGCTTCACATGTACTTAAAGACAGGGTCCAGTTGGGAATAAACTAGGATATATGTTTGAGTATATAAACTTCTACATGTGAATAGGATAGATCGTACGCATTGAGGCGTACGGTCAATATGATATGGATATATATATATATATATATAATATGTGTGCTTGCTGCATGTGAATAAGATAGATCATACGTATTGAGATGTACGGTCAATATGATATTAACACTTACATTATGAGTGCTGATAAATATATCTATAGACTGAGTTGAGCTGAAGCGGTATTGAACGAATCGCAGATTGCAGGTTAATTAGGCCACCAGTGAGGTGTGGCCACTAGTATGATATATATATTGTTTGTATAGCAGGGTAGTTATAGTCATGTGAACAGGATAAGGCTTACGGGTTTAGAGGTAAAAATCTATTCCCGTGCCGATCACATACTCCCGATTTGGGGTCGTGACAGTACATGATGCATAGTATTTTCTACAGCAACCACTGAGCCATATATCAATTTTTGTTATATAATTTCATTCTAATATATTTATTATGTTTTCTACTGTAATATCCGAAATATTTAATATAATTATTATCATTATTATTTAATTTATTTTTCTTTTTGAAAGAAAAATAAATTAAATTAAAGAATTAAAAATAAAATGAAGGAGAGGAAAATAGAGAAAATATATATATATATTTCTTTAGGACCTAAGTGAAAGAGGGATTAAATAGCATGAGGCAAAAAGGGAATTGATTACAAAATTTTATTTCTCTTATTAGTAAATAGAGAGGCCAAAACCGAGAGCCTCAAAACGCAAAACAGAAAAAAAATTAAAGCAGAAGCAGAACAGAGTAGAGGCACGACGCACACATGGGAACTTGAGAAGGAGGAGGAGCAAGCCACGGCGGGTTCTGGCAGGATTCTCGCCGGAAAATGCGTTCTGACGCTGGTGACGGTAACCGAGACTCTCTTTCAAAACTCATAAGCCTTCTATCCGATTGAATCAAGGTAGGAAAGCCCCAATCTCTCAAAACCCCAATTTCTCCAATTTTAGGTGTTTTGGGAATTCGTAAATTTCTTCCAATCGGGGCATTCTGGGGTTAAATTCGAGCTTAGTAGGTGTTATTGAATGCTTAGGGAGGTTTAGAATCGAAGCTAAACCATAGGAATTAACCGGGTACGGAAATCATGGAAATTGGGTTAGAAAATGGCTCTAAAATTCGAATTTGCTAGTTGAAGCATGAATAGGCTTGGAATGGAGTAGTATAATTGTCGTAGTTGCCAAAAATATATAAGGGAATAAAGCCCGAGTATTTACCGTCTCAAACGGAACCCAATCCGGTGAAAAATAGGCGATATACCAAGCCACATTGCAGTTGGGAGCCATGCTGTGGGCTGGACACCTTGGTCTAGTCCGTGGTGGACACCTAAGATCCGCTAAATTGGTTCCAGGGCTCTATTGTATACCCGATTACATTTTTATATATAATTATAGAGGTAGTAGTTGAACTCTTACTCGACAAATAAAGGGAAATGGTGGAATTAGTAAGCTTAGGCCTCTTTTGAGCCGCGGAATTATTCCTTTATTAGTTAGAAGTCCTTATGAACATATGAAGTGGAATTTAGATAAATGGAAATCTCTAACCTAAGCATATAGATGTTCTAAGTGGCTCGAATGTGTAAAAGTCGATATAAGATAGTATGAACTTTCGAAAAAGAGCAAATAAGATGACGTAACGAACTAAATAGTTAGTTCTTGGAAATATCTGGAGGGTGCATGAGCATTAGCATGACACGTACATGGTAGATGCTTCTTTACACGTTCCTAAATTGCTTAAGTACATGTGTATAGGGCACCACAGAGTAATGGGAGCTTCAGGCACTCCGAGTACTGATCAGGAGGGCCAACGAGGTGAGGGGCTCTCCCATCCCTGCCTCACAGGGTTGGATGACTACGTGGAAATGTGGTTTGCTCTATTTTGTGCAACTGTTATATGAAATATGTGTATCTGAATGAATTTGCGTTACGCGTATATGATTAGCAAGTAAGCAGTGAACGTGCAAACTGTTTATGTGTATATATGTCTATTCACAAGTGAATATGTGATATTGTGGCTCATCGAGCCTTATATGTTACCGTGGGTAAGACTGAGTTGGAATTTCATATGTGAGGGTTCATTAATAATAGAAACCAATTAAATTGATCATCGGTGTAAAGATCTTGACCGTATGGTACCTTGAGGAAACTGAACCTAGGTTGTTAAGTGTGAGTGAGAGTGTTGCATAATTGAAAAGGGGAAACTAGGCCTAACTAATAAACACGTATAATATTCAATCAGTTTTTCATAAGTCGTCTTTCAAGGTTAAACATGTTAGTTGAACTTGTTTAGGTTAGTTCGGGTAGATCGAGTCTGTCATCCTGGTCGGACAGACAGGATTTTGTCATCAGTAAGCATGCCACATTGTGGCCATTACCTTGGTTTAACTGAGGTCAGACAAGTTGCCGGCTATTACTCTAAGCGTGCCTTGGAGTCAGAAAGTTCCTAGTGTGATCAACTAGGTTCGAACAAGAGATTGACTTCGGGCCAGTGGTTCTCTTAGCATAATGCGGGAGAAAGGAAGTGAATGCCTACGAGTATAAATATGTGTGACTTATAAAAACATATGATATATGTATTGTGATTTATGTACGTGCGGAGTAATAAATATGTTAGGAGCATGAATTAGGAGTTTAATTGTGAATATGATACATTGACTGCCTGATCATCTTAAGGGTTGCAATATAAATCCGTTTCATGCACATGTGGTTGTGGTTGCTCCCTTCCCTCAACTGTAGTAGTACCCGCTACTACGCCAGGGATTGGGGAGCTCCTCACTGAGTCTGTTCGACTCACCCCCTGTTTATATGTTTCAGATACAGGTGGTTCAGGCGTCGGAAACGCGTCCACTTCTTCTCAAGGAGGCAGACAAATCTGAAGACCACACGCTTAGTCCGCGTCGGTAGTTATTTTGGTTTTGTACATATGTCGTGATGTATATATATATATAAGTCCTTTTTGGGTGTAGCTTTTCTACGTATACAACTGCTGTGTATATATATATTATACCCGAATTCTAGCATTGTCGGCTTAATACAGGTTAAAGTTACGTCTTGGTGTTGGGAATTTAGGCTATGATATAGCATATATCATGTATATATATATATATGACATCCGCATGCGACTAGGATAGGTCACACGCATTGAGGGGTGTGATCAATATGTAAATTATATGTATGTGTGACTGAATACCTGTTTGTTTGAAAATATGGCTTCCGCATGTGACTAAGATAGATCACACGCACTGAGGCGTGTGATCAATATGTAAACTATCTGTATGTGTGTGATTGAATATATGTATGACTGGATACAGGGCTTCAGCATGTGTCACGACCCCCTATCGGACGTCCGTGACTGGCACGGGAAGTAGGATTTCTCCTATCCCGTAAGCCTTTAATTCCCTGATTGACATTTTCACATGTTTATAACTACCCAATTCTAATACAAACAATATATAGTATTTATGGCCATCCATATCCGGT
Organism: Senna tora; assembly: GCA_014851425.1. Lineage (NCBI taxonomy): Eukaryota > Viridiplantae > Streptophyta > Magnoliopsida > Fabales > Fabaceae > Senna > Senna tora. Next base: position 15,946,874 of record CM026265.1, read on the forward strand.
GACCTAAGTAGCGTGCAATCCACGGCTCGCTGAACGCCGCTTCAGTCTATACATATACACATAATCAGGCACACGTACATATAATATACATATTGATCACGCGCTTCAGGGCGGGTGATCTATCCTATTCACATGCAGAAGCCATATTTTCAAACAATCAGATATTCAGCTACACATATATATAATTTACATATTGATCACACCCCTCAAGGCGTGTGATCTATCCTAGTCGCATGCGGAAGTCATATATACATATACATGATATACGCTATATCATAGCCTAAAGTCCCAATACCCAGACCTAACTTTAATCTGTATGAAACCGACAATGCTAGAATTCAAGTGTGACATATATATATACACAGCAGATGTAAACGTACATACACCACGCCCAAAAAGGATTCATATATATATATACATCACAACATGTGTACATAATCAAAATAACTACCGACGCGAACAAAGCGTGCGGTCTTCAGAGTTGTCCGCCTTCTTGAGATGAAGTGGACGCGTTCCCGACTCCTGAACCACCTGTATCTGAAACATGTAAACAGGGGGGGTGAGTCGAACAGACTTAGTGAAAAGCTCACCCATCCCTGGCGTAGCAGCGGGTACCACTACAGCTGAGGGAAGGGAGCAACCACAATCACATGCGTATGAAACGGATTCGTATTATGAACTTTAACGTGATCAGGCAATCAGTAAATCATATTCAGAATTTAAAATCCTATTTCATGCTTCTAACATATTTATTAATCTGCATGTAAATCAATCATAAACATATAACATATGGTTCCATAGATAACATATATTTGTGCACGTAGGCACTCACTTTCTGTCTCCTGCATTACGCTAAGAGAAATACTGGCCCGAAGGCAATTTCATGTACGAACCTGGTTGATCACACCAGGAACTTTCTGACTCCAAGGCATGCTTAGAGTAATAGCCGGCAACTTGTCTGACCTCAGTTTCTCGAATCTTTAATTGGTGATACCCAGATCGCAAATCAATCTTGGAAAACTGCTTCGCACCCTGCAACTGGTCAAATAGGTCATCTATTCTCGGCAGTGGTTATTGGTTGCGGATTGTTACCTTGTTTAACTTTCGGTAATCGATACACAACCGCAAGGATCCGTCCTTCTTCTTCACAAAAAGGACCGGTGCACCCCAAGGAGAGAAACTAGGTCTTATAACCCTTGTCAAGCCATTCTTGCAATTGTGTATGTAACTCCTTCAACTCTTTCGGAGCCATCCGGTAAGGTGGTGTGGAGATAGGCTGGGTATCAAGTTGCAGCTCAATTTCAAATTCAATCTCACGATCGGGCGGCAACCCTGGCAATTCTTCTGGAAACACATCTAAGAACTCTCGCACTACCGATACTTGAGTCGGTGAAAGTACTGCTTTCGTGGTATCTTTGACCAAGGCTAAATACCCTTTACATCCCTTTGCAAGTAACTTGGATGCCTTCAAAGCCGAGATCAAGCTTGGATATGATGCAGCTCTGTCTCCCCGTATCACAAAAGGCTCCTCGTTTAGCATATTGAACTTCAAGCATTTAGCCCTACAGTCCACAACTGCATGGCAAGACGACAACCAATCCATTCCGAGGATTACATCAAGGTCAACCATACACAACGACCGAAGGTCTACCACAGTCTCATGACGATCGACCTCCACAATGCAAGACTTGTGCACATACTCTACTTGTACCGATTCTCCCATTGGAGTAGAGACCAGCACTGTCTCTTTCATTCTAGACGGACTCTTGTTAAATTTAGAAGCAAATGCATGCGACACATAAGAATGAGTGGAGCCAGAATCAAATAAGACTCGTGCTTCAAGATAGCAAACAATAAGGGTACCTGTCACAACTACATTTGATGCATGAGCGTCCTGCAGAGAAAGTGCAAATACCCGCGCTTGTCCTCCACCTACTGCCCCTGGCCCTCTACCACTAGATCCTGCACCACGGCCTCTAACTGTACCTATACTTGCTGTCTGTGGTGGTACGGTTCTCACTGGTGGGGCTGGAATAGGTGTACCCCTCGGCGTCAGATTGCTTCTCACACTGGTACCCTCTTTTCTCTTTAGACACTCTCTAGCCATATGGCCCACCTGGCCGCAGTTGTAACACCCACCTGTCAGTCTCCGACATATTCCAAAATGAAATCTGCCGCAAGTCGCACACTAGGGCCTTGTCTTACCGGCACTTCCACCCCCTTGCACTCTCTGTTCCCCTTGAAAATTACTTCTTGTACCTGTTTCATGGGTGGTGGTTGAGGATTGTCCCCCTGCGGACCCTGAGTATCCTCCACCTCCACCTGTTGTCTTCCTTTTCTTACTTCCACCTCCTTGGTTGTCACTGCCTGTAATTAACTTAACCTTGGGATCAATAGACGTCTCGTACCTCTTCCTAGTTTCAATCATCCTGGCACAGTCTGCTGCTTGAGCTAAGGTCTCAAATTGTCTCCTCTGAGGTAACAAAGCAGTAAATAATGGCTCCGTTAGTCGGTGTATGAATCACTTGATCCTCGCCTCTTCATAAGGAACTAACTCAGGTGAGAATTGAGCCAGTTTCGTAAAAAGTAACTCATACTCCGTCACGGTCATGTTAAGCGTTATCCACAACTCCTTGAATTGCTGACGCTTTGCATCTTTAGTGCCTTCAGATAGAAACAGACCCAGGAATTTCCTCTGAAAATCTTCCCAGGTCATCGGTGCCACCCTTCGTGAATACCTTGTCTGTACGGACTCTATCTGTACTCTGGCAGCTCCCCTCAGTTGAAATGAAGCCAATTCCACTAACACACGCCCTGAGCACCTCAGCATGTGCCCAATTCTAACTACATCTCTGATAAAATACTGCGGATCCTCTTTCTCACTAGTTCCGCAGAAAGTGGGTGGATGAAGCTTCAGAAATTTTGAAATTGGCAGCTCTCTGGGTGCTACCCGCGGCTCACGAGGCGCTATCTGCGGTTGTTGCCATTCTCTATCTTCTTCCTCAACAACCTCCATCTCTTGATTGCTAGGAACTCTCTCTTGTTCTTCCTCGCCGACTAATAACTGGCGTACTTCGCTCTGTATTTGTCTCGTCATCTCTTCTCTCAGTTCCTGCAATCCTGCCGTGAGCATTTCCGCCACGGAAGGTGCACCTGTCTATACTTGAGGTTGAGGTTCCGGTGACTGTCACCTCTCTTCTTCTCTCACTTGTGCTCTACCTCAACCACGAGCACGACCTCTACCTCGGCCTCAGGTACGGCCTCTACCTCGACCTCGGGTGGGCATTCCCTCCTCCCGAACTGATTCTCGATCAATTTCAGCAGGAGTTCTCCCTTCACCCCTAGTCTGTCTCGTGATCGATGGCATCCCTATACTGCACAAGGACCACACCTAATGAGTACACATATATCAACGATATTTCCTATCAAAGAGAGTAGCAAGAAAGGCTGACACGATTTCCTGGGTACTTCCACAAGTGCCTTTTTACTCCCACGTTGCGCCTGGGTTCACAATGATGCGAAAACCGACACCCGGTCATACCTATGGCTTCATACAATTTAAAGATAACCTGCCTCTGATACCAAGTTTGTCACGACCCCCTATCAGACGTCCGTGACCGGCACGGGAAGTAGGATTTCTCCTATCCCGTAAGCCTCTAATTCTCTGATTGACATTATCACATGTTTATAACTACCCATTTCTAATACAAACAATATATAGTATTTATGGCCATCCATATCCGGAGACCTAAGTAGCGTGCAATCCACGGCTCGCTGAACGCCGCTTCAGTCTATTCATATACACATAATCAGTCACACATACATATAATATACATATTGATCACGCGCTTCAGGGCGGGTGATCTATCCTATTCACATGCAGAAATCCTGTGTACAGTCATATATATATTCAATCACACGTTTGCATATAGTTACATATTGATCACATGCCTCAATGCGTGTGATCTATCCTATTCACATGCAGAAGCCATATTTTCATACAATCAGGTATTCAGCCACACATATATATAATTTACATATTGATCACACCCCTCAAGGCATGTGATCTATCCTAGTCGCATGCGGAAGTCATATATACATATACATGATATACGCTATATCATAGCCTAAAGTCCCAATACCCTGACCTAACTTTAATCTGTATGAAGCCGTCAATGCTAGAATTCAAGTGTGACATATATATACACACAGCAGATGTAAATGTACATACACCAAGCCCGAAAAGGATTCATATATATATATATATATATATATATATATATATATATATACACACACACATCATAACATGTATACATAATCAAAATAACTACCGACGCGAACAAAGCGTGCGGTCTTCAGAGTTGTCCGCCTCCTTGAGATGAAGTGGACGCATTCCCGACTCCTGAACCACCTGTATTTGAAACATGTAAACAGGGGGTGAGTCGAAAAGACTCAGTGAAAAGCTCCTCCATCCCTGGCATAGCAGCGGGTACCACTATAGTTGGGGGAAGGGAGCAACCACAACCACATGCGCATGAAACTTATTCGTATTATAATCTTTAACGTGATCAGGCAATCAGTAAATCATATTGACAATTTAAAATCCTATTTCATGCTTCTAACATATTTATTAATCTGCATGTAAATCAATCATAAACATATAACATATGGTTCCATAGATAACATATATTTGTGCACGTAGGCACTCACTTTCTGTCTCCCGCATTACGCTAAGAGAAATACTAGCCCGAAGGCAATTTCATGTACGAACATGGTTTATCACACCAGGAACTTTTTGACTCCAAGGCATGCTTAGAGTAATAGCCGGCAATTTGTCTGACCTCAGTTTTAACCAAGGAAATGGCCACTATGTGGCATGCTTGCTGACGTCATAATCCTGTCTGTCCGATCAGGATGACTGACTCGATCTACCCGGACAACCTATACAAACTCAACTAACATATTTAACCTTGAAAGATGCCCTATGAGAACTAGTTGAATATTATACATGATTACTAGTTAGGCCTAGTTTCCCCTTTTTCAATTATGCATCACCCTCACTCACACTTAACAACCTAGGTTCATTTTCCTCAATGTACCATACGGTTAAAACCTTTGCACGATGATCAATTTAAATGGGTTTCTAATATTATGAACCATCACATATGAAATTCCGACTCAGTCCTACCCACGGTATCATATAAGGCTCAGTGAGCCACAATAGCACATATACACCTCAGCACGATGATCAATTGCACATTGATTGCTTACTTGCAAATCATACACATTTAACACAAAATAGAGCAAACCACATTTTCCACGTAGCCATCCAACCCTGTGGGGCAGGGATGGGAGAGCCCCTCACCTCGTTGGCCCTCCTGATCAGTCCTCGGAGTGCATGGAGCTCCAATTACCCTGTGGTGCCCTATACACATATATATTTAAGAAATTTAGAAATGTGTAACTAAGCATCTACCATGCACGTGTCATGCTAATGCTTATGCACCCTCTAGATATTTTCAAGAACTATTTATTTAGTTCGTTACGTCGTGTTACTTGTTCTTTTTGAAAGTCAATATTGTCTCATATTCGTCTTTCACATTTTCGAGCCATTTAGGACCTCTAATTGCTTAGGTTAGAGATTCCCACTTGTCTAAATTTCTCTTCATGTGTTCATATGGGTATTTAACTAATAAAAGAATGAAATTCACAGTTCAAAAGAGGCTCTAGCTTACTCATTCCACCGTCTCCCTTATTCGCCGAGTAAAAGCTTAATTATTACCTCTTTAATTATATATAACAATATAATTGGGTATAATTGGAGCCTTGGGACCAATTTAACGGGTCTTAGGTGTCCACCACGGACTTAGACCAAGGTGTCCAACCCACCGCACAGCTCTTTACGGTATTGTGGCTTAGTATTTCGCCTCTTTTTCACCGGATTGGGTTCCGGTTGAGACGGTAAATACTTGGGATTTATTCCCTTGACTATTTCCAGCATTTATAACACCTATACTACTCCAATCAAAGCCTAAACATGCATCAAACTATCAATTTCGAATTCATAGCAATTTTCTAGATAAATTTTCCTAACATACCCGGTCAATTCCTACAGTTTATCTTCGATTTTGAACCTCGCTAAGCTTTCAATAACACCCACTAAGCTCAAATTTAACCCCGGAATGCCCCAATTGGAAGTATTTGAAGAATTCCTAAAATACCAAAAATTGGAGAAATTGGGGTTTTGAAGGATTGGGGCATTAATACCTTGATTTAATCGGATGGGGAGCTTAATGGGTGGTCAAGATGAACTCAGGTGGCCCTCACCGGCCGCGGGACGCGTTTTCTGGCGTGAATCCGACGAGAACCTACCGTTCCCGTGGCTTCCCTTCCCCTCTCGGCTGGTTGACTCGTGGTCCGTTTTTGTGCGCTGCTTCTGTTCAGTTTTTGCCTCTGCTTATTTTTTTTTCTAGTGTGTTAATAAAGTGATAAGTGGCCCCCCATATATCTTATTATTATTATATATATATATATATATATATATATATATATATATATATGAGTGTGTGTGTGTGTAAACAAAGTTATGACAACTGGACCACATCACGCCATGATTTAATATAACAAAAATCGTTAAAAATGTTAAAAATAAATTTAAAGACAAATTAATAGTTGAATTTAACAGGAAGTGAAAAATATTAAATTTGACTTAATAATTTTTTTTAACCGTAATAATATAATGGATTCCTTTTACTTCTAATATTTACTTCACATCCCTATATTGGAATTAATATTGTTGTTTTGGGACTTGGGAACAATTTTTATTCTTATTTACTTGATTCCATAAATATTCAAAGCAAGCAATAATTATAGTGATTTACTTAGTTTCTCTTATATTGGTGAATATATTTTATTAATGGTACAAAAATTGTACCCAATTATACTTCTACTTTTGTCCCATAGATTAATTAGTTGTATGCACTACTAGAAAATTAGGTTTTAGTGGCCGTTTTTTAGTAACTTTTTTAAGAATAGTTACTAAAAATGAACTATTCTGACTATTTTTAAAATTGTTAGTATAGATATTATTTTTAGTCACAATATTTTTATAATTGTTAGTAAAATCTATTGATATACTAGCAGTCCTATGGTGATAAATGTAACTAGAAATAAAACTTATTTACAGTGTATCCAAACACCACCTCTAACCTTACCTTTCATTGTAGCCGCGTCCAAGCAGTCTTCTCCACCATCTTCGTTCAACTCACACTCTCTGATTCTCTTTCTTTCTAAACTATTCTTCTTCTACTCTCTCGCTTTCGACTTTTCCCCTTCCATGGCTTTCAGTCTCTAAGTCCAAGCCAAAGAGGCCTTCGTCGACGACCACTTCATCGACTTTTCTCGAAGGATTCACGGTTGCCGACACAGGTAGCAGATCTCGCATCGTCGTCTCTTTGCAGATCAAGCGTCACAGTCGCACGATCGTCACAGGATCTTCGCAAGACGCTGGTGAACGTCGCTTGTCTTTGCATTTGCTAATTGCTTTTCTCGATTTGGCTAAGAGATTTGCTGAATATACTTCATCTATTTTCCAGATCGGCCAAATATATTCAGATCTTTACTCTATTTTTTAGATCTGCTAAAAACTTATCAGATTCATAATCTCTTTGTTTTATTTCTTTAGATCTGCTTAAAACTTATCAGATTCATAGTCTCGCAGATCGGTTGCAACTCCACCGATTTCTATTGCGACACCCGTAGCTGCGTCGTGGATCTCAAGGACGTCTACGATGCCGCCGACGACTTACCCGACAGTTGTTTGCGTCTACCGCCGGAGATTATTCAACGCGCCACCGCGCAACACCACTGGCACGGATGCCCAACGGTTCTGTTCAGCGAGAATGGCGACACAAGGACGAGACTGCTTCATCGCTCAGAGTGGTCATTTGCACATTTCCTTCAACTGGTATTCTCTTTTCATTAAAAAGAAATCGGTGTGAGCCTCTCTTTCTTGATTCAATCGAGCAACAATACCTCCATGAAAGGGGAAGTTGGAGAACGCGTGTCCAGTACCTACGTGGTCCGTTATCAGCGAGCCGCCTCTGTCACCTATTCTACCTTCCGCTAGAGTCATTGGTTCCTACTGCTGGTTTTCGTCCGTGCAGTAAGACCTCTCCTCATATATATCATTGTTAGGGATTTCGTAACTCGGTGATTAAATTACTTACTAATATGGTATTAATTTGATTAGACGTTAATCCTAGTTTTAGTAAAGAAAAAGAAACACATGTTAAAATTTGCATTGTCTTTTTCGCATAATCTCTTGATGCTATCTGATATGGTAGCAATGGAAATCTAATGTGATGTTCAATATTTCATATTGAGTTCTAACTTACATGGAATTAAGCTAAAACCTAGCTAGGAATAATTAGCAACTGCATAGAGAAATTTCTTATTTATACATAGTGGCTACAAAAACTCAAATAGGGAAGTGTGACATCAAGTTGTTATTATTTTGGATCTCTGCTTGGCATGGTGAGTTAGTAACAATATGATGATTTATAGCAGATTCACAACTGGAGAGTTTGGGGGGATGTGGCTAATGTGGATCGAGGTTGTTAAGAAACATGGTAAGTTGTTAAAGCATTTTCTCTAAGAAACTAATCCTTCATCCTCTGTTTGGTTTGTGCCTCTTTGATAACTAAGTTGCTTTTAGTTGGTTTATCTTTTTGTTATAACAGTCAAGTTGTATTAGGTGGCATAATTTTATTCTTGTAATTAATTTGTAGCACATTCATCAAAAGGGATAAATTAGGAAATGTTCCAGTTCCAAAGGATGATTATACACCATCTAATATTTTGGAATGTAATTTCTGCGGGAATTTGAATGATGAGGTTTGTAATACCCGAGGATATTTAATTAGCATCATTAGTCTAATTTAATTAATTTATTTAAAGTTAGAAATGGGTAGAAACACACACTATCCTACTACTTATTTTTTATACAAATTAGCTTAAATCCTAAATTGTTTTTTTTATATATTTCTTTTTCTAAATTATTATTACACCAGAATTTTATTTATGTGATATGTATATGTATTAATAAATTATATAATATATATATATATATATATATATATATATAATATATAATAAGAAAGAGTAAAGAAAAGAAATAAAGAAAAGGAAAGGGGAAAGAAGCATGAGGGAAAGACGGAGGGAGAGAACACAGAGAGAAAGAGAGGGCTGAGCAACGGGGGAACGGAAGATGCACGGGAAGGGAGCACGCGTGGAAGGTGGCCGGACGTGCGAGACGGAGCCGGAGCAACGCCGTGCCGTCCACCGGAGCCAGTCGTCGCCGTTGAGCTGAAGGAGAGAGAGAGCTACGGGTTAGAGAGAGAAAGCTAAGGGAGAGAGCTTTCTCGCCGGAAAACGCCGTCTCTTCACCGGGGAAGGTGGCTGGGAGTCTCCTCTACTCCATATCGTCCTTCTAACCGGTTGAATCGAGGTGAGAAGTCCCGAAACTCTCAAACCCCAATTTTATCAATTTTAGGGATTTTTGGAAAGACCCAATTGATTCAATCTGAGTATTCTGGGTCCTAAATTGAAGTATTTGCATGTTAGGAAGTGAGTTGGAAGCTTAGGAACCGGAACCAAATTGATGGAAATTTATCCGGGTTGGAAAACTAGTAGGAAAATATCATTAGTAATGTTTAAGGGTGTTGTGGACTGATTTGGGGTGCATTGAGAGGTTGAATAGTAATTATATAATTGTAAAAAATTATTGGAATGTACGAGGGACTAAAACCCGAGTACTCACCGTCTCACCCGGAACCCAACTCGGGGAAAAAGAGACAATTTTCCAATTTTAGACGTATCCGGATATGTGTGTTCATATGTAAGTAAGGAGTTGGAAACTTATTTCGGTAAATGGAAACTTTGGACAAGTAGGATTTATGCCTCTCTTGAGCCATAAATTCAAAACATGGCTAATAGCAATTTCATATGGACACATAGAGGTGGAATTGAGTAACTTTGCATTCCCAAATCAAGGCTTCCAAAGAGTGTGATTAAGCAAGGGTTGGACAAGAATAGAAGCATGCTAGGTGTTCCGAAAACTAGTTGAGGGCATTCCAAGCCAACAACTAGTCTATGGAATTAATTAGAAAGGACATGAGCATTAGCGTTACATGTACATGATAGTGGTTGAATTTTCAAGTTTCTAAATCTCTCAAGTATATGTGTATAGGACACCATACAGTGAGTGGACCTTCGGGCACACCGAGAACCGATCCGAGGGGCCAACCAGGTGAGGGGCTTTCCTATCCTTGCCCTATAGGGTTGACTGCGGATATGGATATATGGTTTGCCTTGTTGCCTATTTGTAGGAATTATTTATTAGATAACATGCTATTGTTGTTCCTAAATTAAAATATATGTGGAAACGTGCTATATGTATGTATGTGAATTGTAAAGGCGATGGTGGCTCAAGGAGCCTTATATGCAAAGAAGGTCCTCGGGACCTAGATGATATCGGGGGTAGGATCGAGTCAATTTTATTTATGAGGGTCTTGTGGTACTAGAAACAAACCTCATCGATTATTATCTGAAAGGTGTGGTTTTGTATGTAAATCCTTAAAGAAAATAGACATAGGTGACTTGTTTTGAACCAAGAGTCCGAATTAGAAACCACTTGGAAATATAGATTGCCTAACAAGAAGTAAAATGAACAAGTAGTGGTCCATAGGGGTCATTTATGGCACAACGCGAGAACTGAGTCTATCACGGATGGTCCGGGTAGATTGAGTCTCTTGTCTTGAGTCAAACTCATAGAAATACAAAGTATATTAGTACACCACATTGTGGCTATTGCCTTGGGTAAACCGAGGTCAGATGAGTCGCTGGCTATGCTCCAAGTGAAGTCTTGGGGTCAGATTATTGTTCCAAGTAAAGTCTTGGGGCCAAGGGTTCCTAGAATGATCAACTAGGTTCCTATATCGCTCACGTGAGATATTGCCTTCGGGCCAGATTCTCTCCTAATGGAGATATGCCTTTGGGCCAGTTTATAATTACAGTTATTTGAACATGGATATCCACATGAAGTTGTATGTTACACTATGATATGATGTATGTGTGAATTTAAATGTATGTAAATCCATGCTTTAAATTCTTTATTGTGAATATGATATAAGCTAATTGCCTGACCACTTAATATATGGAAATTCAAACCCATTATATACGTATGTGTTTGTGATTGGCTCCTCTTCCCCAGTTGTAGTGGTTCCCGCTACTACACCAGGGATGGGAAAGCCTCTCACTGAGTCTGTTTGACTCACCCCAATGTTACATGTTACAGACACAGGTGGTATAGGCATCGGGAGCGCTTCCACTTCATCTCAGGGAGGCGGACAGACTTAGAGACCGCACGCATTGTTCGTGTGGGTAGTGTTGATATATGTATTTTGTCAGGATGTATATGTACATGGTTCTTTTGGTATAGCATTGTTTTGTACAGTTGCTATATACATATATGTATATGTCACACTCTAGAACTTTCGGCTTCATACAGGTTAAAGATTTGGTCCGGTTATTGGGAATATAGGTTATGATATGATGAATATCATGTGTATATATATATATATGAATGTGACTTCTGCATGTGAATAGGATAGATCACACGCACTGAGCGTGTGGTCAATATGTAGCTTTATATATATGTGCGACTGAATACTTGGTTGTGTGAAAATACGGCTTCCGCATGCGAATAGGATAGATCACACGCATTGAGGCGTGTGATCAATATGTAAATTATATGGAAGTGTGTGATTGAGTATATATATACTTGATTGTACACAAGGATTCTGCATGTGAATAGGATAGATCACCCACCCTGAAGCGCGTGATCAATATGTATATTATATGTACGTGTGATTGATTATGTGTATATGTATAGACTGAAGCGGCGTGGGATTCTGCATGTGAATAGGATAGACTGCATGTGAATAGGATAGATCACCCACCGGATATGGATGACCATATATACTATATATTGTTTGTAATAGAAATGGGTAGTTATGCATATATAAGAATGTCAATCAGGGATTAGAGGCTTACGGGATAGGAGAAATCCTACCTCCCGTGCCGGTCACGGACGTCCGATAGGGGGTCGTGACAAGGTTGCTTAGAGTTTATTGTCAATGGAAGCTATCAGTTATTGCTTATCTATCTTTCTTATCTCTATTGCATTTAGTGAGTTCCTCATATTTCATTTTCAGGAAGTAGTACCGTTTAATCTTCTTGTTTGATTTGATTCATTTGACCCATATAATATTTACTTGACAGTTAGTGTTAAGGCCAACTTATCTCAACTAATTAATCTTTTCATTTTGATCTAATTAAAGATCAGGTTTAGTACTTACACAGCTACTTGCATACAAGGTTTGGAATTCATGGCAAAGATGCCTTTTGCAAGGAATAGAATGGTGGAGGTTTACTTTTGGATATTGGGAGTGTATTTTGAGCCCTGCTATTCTCTTGGAAGAAGGTACACGCACACACACACACACACACATATATATATGATATATGAAATTTAAATTAATTAGTAATTGCTAATTTACTATGTTTTTTTATCCTAAATTAATTGAAAAGTTACTAGTCAACCTTATTTTTTTAAAGCATTTTAGGTGGGATGTTAGCTGCATAGATTTTCTGCCAGAATATATGAAGTATTGTTTCCATGTACTCTTGCAGCAATGCCTAGTTCAAGAGTACATTGATTTCCTAAATAATGCAAGCAGGTAAAACAAAACCTTCACTTTCTTTCTTTTTTTAAGTGTATTATTGAGTAATCCTTCTTTCAAGTTCTTAACACTAGATTTGATTCTTTGATATGCAGAAATGAACTAGTACGGTTAAAGGTACATGAAGATTCTCAATTCGATCGATCCTACTCAAATGAAAAGATTTTATTTCTATGTCAAGTTTTTGCTATTTATTTCTTGAATTATTCATGATTTTCTTAAGTCTTGCAGGGTATGGGAGAGAAAATGGCAGAGTATATAATAGACCTCAGAGAAGAAAGCCCTATTAAATCTGTAGGTGAAGAGAAATTTTTGAGATTGTGAACTGAGAAGTTGATTTTATAGTTTTTAGTGATGCTCTTTTGTTGTCTTGGCATTTTGCAGTTAAGTGACTTGGAGAAGATTGGCCTATCATTGGACAAGATCCATTTATATAACATTTATTGTCAATTGATTTGGTTTGTGTATATAATAGACCTTAGAAGGAGCAATAATATTTCCATAACAGATTTTTTTTGCCTTGATTTCCAAAAACAAATTGGGTAATACAAATTTGGCATCCTTTTAATTTTTCTTGTATTTAACTATTTATTGTCAATTGATTTGGTTTGTGTATGAAACTTCTTGTATGTAATTCTCAATTGCTGCAGATATGGTGGAGTCATATGTGTTTCAACCTCTTTCCTTGGAAGTTGGATCCGATATTGTTGTTACAAAATACATAGCATATAGCAGCAGTTTTTTCTTGCTGGTATAAAATTTGTCTATACCAGCTGTTTTTCCTTGCTGGTATAAAATGTGTTTATAGTAGCAATTTTTGTTAATTATAGTAGCATACTTTGTTATTTATACCAGCAGTTTTTGCTTGTTACTATAGAAGAAGCTTATACCAACAGTTTGCATTCTGGTAGTAGAACTTTCTAGTGACAGGGAAATAGCAGCAGATTGGACCTTAATAGCAGCAGTTAGGACAATAGCTGGTATAACATTTAGTAGCAACTTTAGCAGCAATTTAAGCTGCTGGTAAAAACTTTTTTTGTAGTAGTGATGGTACAAAAATTCTACCCAACTCTCAATGTCTTTTACTTATGATTTCAATGCTTGATGCCTTCTAATAATCTTTTCAACTCATCTATTAATGCATGCTTTGAATGTAAAAATACCATTGGCACATAAACAATTAATTATAATATCCCTATATTAACAAATTTAATACATTTTTTTTTGGTTGAGAAGAGAGCCGAAAACAAAGCCCAAAAACAAAACACAAAACAGCAACCTAAGTACCACACCTAGAACTCAACTGCCCCAACATATCCTCATCAATTAGAACACCCACCCCCGAAGATAGAGCAACCAGCGATTGCAAACCCAGCGGACACCGATGACCACTCTTAGCCAAAAAGTCAGCAACTTTGTTGGCCTCCCGGTAAATATGCACAACCTCCACCTCCCACCTTCTCTTTAAAAACCCTCCGATCCTCTCCACCAGCGGTGCAGCACAATAAGAATCCTCCACACCATTCACAACCATATTCACCGCCAACTGCGAGTCAGATTCAAGGCATACCCTTCTACATCCGTGATTCCAAGCCATTTTCAAGCCTTCCAACATGCCCCAAAGCTCCGCATCAACCACCCCACACGCTCCAATGTTCAAACCAAACCCTTGGAGCCAAGTGCTCGATCAATCCCTGAGCACCCCACCATAAGAAGCCGGTCCATCTTCCTTCACCGATCCGACAACATTAATCTTGCATCACCCAAGATCTGGTGGTTTCCAAGCCACGCACTTCACACCCTCTTCCACACCTTTCTTCTTTCGTTTCTAGTTATCCCCTTTCCAGGCATCAAAGATCTCCCTGGATCTAAGAAGGATCTCCTAGTAAATTTGATTCAGGTCACCTCTGCTTCCTTAAATAATGAGCTTATTCCTCTGCCACCACAATCTCCAGGCAGACACCACAAAGGTAATCTTCCACTCCCCACTTTCATTTCTGCAAATTTTCCTGCAAAGGTTCATTCTGACCTAATCCTGAATATTGCAGTTAAAAAACTCACCCCAACAACTCGGTTTCACCAGCGACAACCAGAGGCTCCTGACTTCCTCACAGTCACGGATGGCATTCATAGAGGACTCAGAAGGCACATTGCACATCGGGCAAAGAAAATCTCCAGAAACTCTTCTCCCAAACCTACACAGGTTAGTATATAGTTTGTCTTTGCTAAATGGCCAAAGGAACGATTTAAATTTTTGAGGTCCAGGCCATCTCCAAACCATCTTCCAAAACTTGGACTCATCCTCCAAGGGCTTCTCTTTGTCCATATAGTAAGCAGAGGACACAGAGAAGTGACCATTAGAGTTCAGGTTCCACATAACTCTGTCCCTGCCTCAGCAACAGGAGCAGGCACGGCAACAATCCTCCTGACTATATCCTCATCAAACTAGAGACCAAGCCTCTCCACATCCCATTGGCCTCTTGAAACATAGTCACTAACCAGCTCATCAACATTCCTCATCTCCGGATGATTAACATCAACATCCAACAGAAGCACACAATTAGGAACCCATCTATCTTTCCAAAACCTGACCGAGCCTCCATTCCCAACATTCCATCTTATCCCTTGCTCAATCTTACTCCACAAACTGCAGATCCCATTCCAGACACAAGAGCCACTACTCCTTTTCTTTACTAAATGAATCAAATCCGAGCCACAATTATACTCGGATCTCAGGACTCTAGCCCAAAGGTTGTCTTTGTCTTCTATGATCCGCCATCCCAACTTCATGAGCATAGCGTAATTCATGCTTTGAAGAGGCCTAATACCCGAACCCCCTTTCTCAACAGGTTCACAAACCTCCTTCCACGCCACCAGGTGGGGTTTTCTCTCACGACCTCTAGAATTCCACAGAAACCCTCTATTAAGTTTCTCAATGTCATTACAAACACCCTTAGGAATAAGGCTAGTCTGCATATTATAAATAGGAATGGCAGAAGTAATAGATTTCACAAGAGTAATCCTTCCCGCAAGGGAAAGATTCCTAGCCTTCCACCCCGAAATCCTCTTATGCACCTTATCCACTAGAAACCTGTACTTCTTCATACCTCTGCCATGTATCAACGGAACACCAAGGTATTTTCCTAAGTCAGTTGTGATAGCAAAACCAAGCACCCCAAATCTCCTTACTCATAGTATGGTTAACATTCCTGCTAAAGAAGACCTTGGACTTCTCTTCATTCACCTTTTGACCCGAGCAGTCACAAAAGATTTCCAACACCCTCTTGATTCTCTCCGCTTGCAAGAGAGTGGCTTCCCCATAAGGATAAGATCATCCGCAAAGAAAACATGAGAAAGCTTCGGCCCATTCTTGCAAAGCTTGATAGGCTTCCATATCTTCCTCTCAATAGCATACTCAACCATATGCCCCAATCTCTCCATACAAAGGACAAACAAGTAAAGGGAAATAGGATCACCCTAACAAACCCCTCTAGAGGCCTTAAACTCATCAGTAGCCTCACCATTCCATAAAACTTTAAACGAGCTGGATCTAACACAATTCATGATGAGACTCATCATCTTACTCCCAATCCCTATCTCATTCAAAGTATCCTCTAGAAACTCCCAACTCAACCTATCATAGGCTTTTTCAAGATCGATCTTCATAAGAATATAACCATTATTACCTTGCTTCTTCCTCATAGAGTCAATCACCTCCTAAACAATAACCACATTATCCGAACTATGTCTGCCTGGCACAAAACTGCATTGATTGGGAGCCACCAAATCACCCATAACGATTAAGCCTATTGGCAACAATCTTGGTGACAACCTTATACACCACATTACACAAGCTTATAGGCCTAAAATGCTTCATGCACTCAGGGTTGTCCACTTTAGCAATTAAGACAATGAAAGTATGATTAATTTCCTCCACCTTCTCAGGGAACTCAAAATTTTGCTCCACAAGGCTACACACACTACCACCAACCAAATCCCACTTATTTTGAAAGAAGACCGCTTGGTACCCGTCAGGCCCAGGAGCTTTGAAAGCACCCATAGAAAAAATTAGCATTTCTAATCTCCTCCTTGGTCACGTTGGCCTGAATGATATTTAGCTTCCAATCAGCCAAACTAGGAAAACAACCTTATAAATTAAAAGTTGTTTTTTTCTATGCAAATAATGTTATTCTTTTGGAACTTGGGTTCAATTTTTATTATTTTGGTTTTTATTCTGTAAGTATTATCAACAACCAATTAAAGTACACAATCTTAAAAACATAAACTCTAATAAAGGTTAACTGCTTTATATCTTTAATAAATTTATTATTTATTTTAATTATAGTTAATTTTTAAAATAATTCGTATTTTACTATCCTACCTTTTAAATATTTTTTGTAATTGTCATTTTTGGTTCAGACAATTGTTATTTGAAATTTAGGACCGCAAGGGGTCGCAACCTTGGGGAACTTGTCCTTAGGTGAGGAACCTAGGTGCCTACGTACCCTTGGGAAGGGATCAAAGTCCACGTAGTTTGTCATGGTGACATCTATAGGGGTCGTTGGGCTAGGCGATTACCTGTATCGGGCCATGTGCGGCTAAGACGTGCGTAAGGTACTTCAGGCGGGCGAGCCGTTCGTGGGAGGTTGCCTTAGAGTGTGAGAGAGCTTGAGTCTCTGAGAGCTGTTGGGAGTTCTATTGGTGGAATACTCCGGGACGAAGATGTTTCTGCCGGCGACCTGACCTGACAGTGTGTTGGGCAAAGCTTGGGATGCGTGATGTGAATTGGGCAAGAGGACGTCTGATGGTGCTCAGAATGCTTGCCTGAATGGTTATGGGTGATGTTCTTCTGATGCTCAGATTCTCGAGGGTCTCCAGGGATACTTTTGATTATGCTTTAAGTCACCATGGTGAGGGCTTTTAATAGTGAGTGTGGGGAGGACGTGCTTGACCCACGTTCTTGGTGGATGTGGGTCGTCGCATGACGTCCAGGGGGTTTCCCACGTCTCTTGGACGGTAGCCCTCAAGGGGAGACGTGGACAACGACCACGTAAGAGGCATGTCAGTGGTTCCACGTGTCGTTATCATATGCTATCACTAAACTTCTGGAAGCTCAGTGCCACGTGTCCTTAGGCAGAATATTTCGTAGTTACATAAGTCCCCCAAGTCTACTGGTGTCGGGCGCCCGTGGACTTAAGTTCTCTGTCAGTATGCTACTTAGGGAATTTTTCCTGTTGCTTTTGTAAAGAAGAGTCCGTCCACAAGTGGGTTTGACCATCACGGGTTGCTCGTCCGACTTGCGAAGCTGTGTCTCTTGGTTTTACTCCAAGGGAGTGGAGATGTTGGGGGTGTGCGGAGGGAATTCAAAGGTCAAGGGCCTTTTGGTCATTCGAGATGCTTCTATCTAGACAGGCTGGTCCGCAGTCAGTGACTGACAAGAAGCTTTGTGGAGAGATGTTTGTTGAAAGAGCGGGCTGCTCCAGACGCCACGTGTCATGATTTGATTAAATCCGCTAACCTGAGTGCTTTGTCACTGTTTTCCCTTCATTTAATGCGGGTTCATTTCTGATAGCTGCCATCATTAGCCTCGGTTGAGGATTTTCGAGAAGACCCTTCGGTGTCTTTGAGCGACTCTTCGGTTCCCGGGGGCTTTTCAGTCTTTGTGCCTCTGATTTCTGAACTATGGATCTGGGCCGCTCTTTCTCTCCACGTGTTCGGCTAGGGCAGGTGGTTGCAGCTCAAGCCGAGTGTACTGGATAATTATTTTTATCCGTTGCGGGATACAAGGGGGACAGAGATTTTCGAATCGTCGCGCCTTTAAGTTCCCTATAAATATCCAGATTTTGAAAGTTTGTGGTTTTACCTTCTCGATGCCTTCTGTTCTCAGTGTTTTCCCTGCCTTCTTACCTTACTTTATTTCTCTGATTCTTATTCCCCTTTTTCTCTCATTTGCGCCATGGTCGGTGATGACAGCTTTTTCCCTTCCTTCTTCTTCTCCTCCTCCCCCCCTTAGCCGTACTCGCAACAGTGGTCAGAGTAGGCGGATGAAATCTGGGCAAGACCTTTCTCCTGGGGCAGTTGTGGAAACTTCCGCCGTGGTTCCAGGTGTAGGCGGGAGAGACATGCGCCTTCCTGTCCCACCGTCCTCCGATAAGGCTTGCCATCAAGAGGATCTCAAATGGGAAAAAAGGAAGAAAGATGGGAGTGGTGACGGCGGTGGTCCCTGAGAGAGGGATTGAAAAGAGGCCTCTGCGGTGGCGGAGCCAGAAAGTAAAGAAGGAGGGTTCAAGAAATAACCTTTCGGTGTGGGGTCGCGTTTGCCGTCCCAGGTTGCCCAACGAAGATCCAACCCAGTGGATGTGGGGGCTGTGACTTTGGTGGATGGTACTTTTCTTCCTCCTGTGCCTATTCGTCAATCGCCTATGAAGGGGATTCTTTCTACTCGCTTCGTGGCTCCAAGTTCTGCTGGTGGCACTGATGAACCTGCCCCCAAGAAGGCCAGACGATCGGTCAAGGAGCCTGCTGGTGGTTCTCTTGTCGTGGCTCGGGTTCCCGCAGATGAGACCATGGCTGAGGCGCCAGTCAAAGGTGCCAAGGTTGATGACATGGTCGTGGAGGCCGGGGCCCTCTCTAATAGAGGGAATGTAGTGGTGAGTCAAATGACTGCCACGAAGGATGTTATTCTGAGGTTGGGCGTTAGCCCTTCTGAACCTGTCTAGCCGCTGGAGGAAGAGCTTCCTTTCGAGCTGGTGGCCTTGGGCAGGCGCTTTCCCGTGGAGATGAGAGAGAGGAATGCTATGGGGTTAGACACCACCCCCATGGATCTTCCTGTTCGGGTCTTTAGCAAAGTTGCTGAAGCATTAGCTAATTTCCACCAAGCTGGCATTGCGTGGGAGGAGCGAGTGGTAAGTTTTCTCATCTTGTTGTTTTGCTATTTTTTGGGCTCTTTCCTTGTGTGCTAACTTGCTTATTTTCTGTAGAACGAAGCCCATCTCGACAGGGACCGACTTTACAGAATAGTGACCACCAAGGGCTCGGTTCTGGAGGCCACTAAGAAGAGGTTGGAGGAGGTGTGCAGGCGGTTGTCCGCGAAGGAGTTGGAGTGCGAGAACCAAGGTCGTGAGATAAAGTCCTCGACTCAAGAGGTGGCCCGTCTTAGGGCTGAAGGAGCACAACCTTCTGAGGTCAAGCTTCTACGGTCTGAGTTGGAAAGGGCTCATAGGGAGTTGATCACTCGTCGGGAGGATGCTGAGAAGCGTCCGCACGAGCTACATTCTCTTCGTGAAGCCTTGAAGAGTGCTGAGGCTCGTGCTAATAACAATCTTGCAGGCTGGCTAGAGGCTGAGGGCAAGATTGCTTTTTGGTGACCTCCAGGGAGAGTTGCTGGCTTAGAGGATGTATGGCATGCTCCTAGCGGTCGAGAAACTTTAGCGCCTTCGAGGGGAGAGGTTTTCGACTGAGTGGGTAGCTTCTCTGCACTGAGTTGGAAAGGGCTCATAGGGAGTTGATCACTCGTCGGGAGGATGCTAAGAAGCGTCCGCACGAGCTACATTCTCTTCGTGAAGCCTTGAAGAGTGCTGAGGCTCGTGCTAATAACAATCTTGCAGGCTGGCTAGAGGCTGAGGGCAAGATTGCTTTTTGGTGACCTCCAGGGAGAGTTGTTGGCTTAGAGGATGTATGGCATTCTCCTAGCGGTCGAGAAACTTTAGCGCCTTCGAGGAGAGAGGTTTTCGATTGAGTGGGTAGCTTCTCTGCAGCTTTTTGATGGCAAGCACCGAGGTCGGGTGGAGACTGATTCTCTATTGAACCTTGCTTATATCCGTCAGCTGGTTGATTGTCTGATGGATCATCATGTGCTTTCCATATCGGTGGGCGCACTCCGGAGATTGGATCTACTTCTCAGCAGCTGGCTGGGGCAATTCATCGGAAGCCGTTGGAGGGAGTTGGCAACGTTGAGCCTGCGGGGGCCAAGGCCATTATAGATCTTGGGGATGCCCAAGAGTAGGTTTATGTAGGTTTTTGAGTGTTTACCCTTTGTAATAGGAGGACGCCTTTCCCATTTTTGATATTTAATGAGAACTTAACGTTTAACTGTCTCTCTTTTTACTTCTGGGCAAAAAGTTCTCGTGTGAGCACATTTTCTCCTTTTTTGGTTATCTCTTTACGTCTGGGTAAAAAGACTTTTTACATGAGTATCGTGTGATCAGGACGGTTTGTATGTGGTTGCTAGCGTGTTTTTGTGCGAACGTTCATTTTTTGTTTTTGCACCCAAGGGGTTTTTATCGCGCTACTGGGGGGAATGTTAGCTTTGCCTTTGAGGCGCTTTAGCGTTTGTTTGGGCGGTCGGCCCGTTGCCCTTCCTTGGGACTTGTACGAGTACTTTGCAAGTTTAAGCCATGCCTCTTTTTAGAAAGAAATACTTCGATTAATAATAAAAGGGTTACATTCGAGCAGCCTCAGTCGGGCTAGCCTTAGACAGGCTGAAACTAAACAAAATGATTACATTCGAATAGCCTTGGTCAAGCGGACCTTAGTCAGGCTGAAGTGAATCCTAAATTTGAAACAAAGAGACGTATGTGACTTGACTGAAGGGTGGTCTGAGAGCACAAAGCATGTTCAGAGCTTAGGCAGAGGTTTGGTCCGGGCGGGCGGACTCCAGCTTCTTTCCTCTAGACTCTTTACACTTGGGGGATTCCTCGCGTGATTCTCTAGGACCAAGGCGAGCAACCTTGGCGGTCTTGGTTAAGCTTGCTGGGTAGCACGCTCGCGCTAGTTTTTGGTCCACCATGATTTCTCCAACCCCGTGGGGTGTTGGGAACTTCATCGTGAGCTGTGCGGTGGACACTACAGCTCTGAGTTTGTTTAGAGACGGTCGCCCTAGGATGGCGTTGTATGCCGAAGGTGCTGAGACGATGATGAAGTCTACGTCATGGCTCGCGACCTTTGGTAAGGTGCCCATGGTCGTTTGGGCTGTTATGATTCCTTCTGCGAGAACTTGAGCTCCTGAGAACCCTATGAGTGTGCCGGGGAATGGTCTTATGCTAGCCTCATCCAACCCGTGTTTTTTGAAGGTGTCGAGATAGAGGACGTCTGCCGAGGATCCTTCGTCTATCATGACTCTTTTGACCTCATAATTAGCAATGACTGCGGTTACTACCATGGGGTCATCGTGGACTGGTTCCTCTAGGTTTGTAAGGTCGAATGTGATGGGGTCTCCTCTGGGCTCGCTTCTCTTTTTGTTCTTTGGAGCATAGTTGAGGGCGAGTATGGATCGTTCCACCCTTTTCTCATATGTCAAAAGATGTCTTTTTTCTCTAATTATTCAATATTTTCATCATATTGAACTATATGATATTATGCTGATATATTTTAATTTACATTTCTTAGAAGAAAATTCATATTCTCTAACTAATCATGTAAATATGATGAAACTTCTTGGATTCTAAGTATTGTGAACTTTTACACATAGTTTCTTAATTTCATTTGCTTTTAGAAGTAAGTATTTTAATTTTTTCAAATGTTTTGTAATTCAAAATTTTTAGGTCAAAATTCTAATCCTCCGACCAATGATCCTCATATGTCATCTACAGTTGCACGTCTTCAACCGAGAGATTATTTGTTGTAAAAAATAGGTATGTTTATTTTTTATAAAATTATTATTAATAAGTTATCAATTTGTAGTTAGATTTTAACTTTATTTAATATATTCTTATCTCAATAGACTTAATATATATGCTGATACAACTATATAATTTTGTAGCCCTAATCTGCTGTTAAAACTATATAATTTAATTTTTCATGCGATTAAGATGATATAAATTATTAATTATTTTCATTTTCCAAATCCTATTGCGTAAGAATATCTCTTCTAAGTTTTATATATATATATATATATATATATATTAAAACAGAACAAATGAAGGAGGAGCTGACACATAGGATCTGAAATGCAAGGAGAGCTTGACACATAGGATCATAGAAATTGACATTTGCATATTTCAATGACATTTGGAATTTATTTTATTTTCCATTTGAAAAATCTATAATCTTTGACTAAATTAAATATTTATTGATTTGTGTCACTCAATGGTGGCTCCTGACCACTATTCTTAAATTTTAATTTTATAGTACATTTGAGTTCATATGTCAATTTTTCATTTTCCTTTTCATTATTGAAAATTTATTAAATTTTTTTAATTGTGCGATATCATTAGTGATCTCCACTCTTATTTAGGTCAATTTTTTTAATTCACAATCTCCTAAATCATTTTCATCAATTATTCTTTTCAACACTTTTCCATGTACACTCTTTCCAGAATTATAATTTCACTCTCTCCTCTCACTTATTCAAATCCTCACTACAAAAAAAAATTCATTTTTAGCGACGGTTTTAAAACCGTCGCTAAATTTTTAACGACGGTTTTGCTAACTAGCGTCGGGAATAAACTTAGCGACGCTTGACACAAGCGTCGCTAGTGACCGTCGGTATTTGCGACGGTCAGAACCGTCGCTGAAGACTTTTTTCAGCCATCATTATTCTCAAAATTTTGCGACGGTTTTAACCGTCGTTGTTTCAGTGAATATATTTATCATTCTAGCGACGGTTTTAACCGTCGCTGATTCACTTTTTTTTTAAAAAATATTTTCCTTTATTATTAATTCTAATTTCCCTAAAAACCAAAAATAATCATTCAACCAAATTAATTTTATTTGTACTCAACGTATACTTAATAAAGTTTTACAACCAATAAACATAGCCATAATCCATAATTACCAAGTCAATTAGTGTAACCTACAAAAAAATACTAATACTACATATAACAATAATAGTTATATTTATGAGTTTAATAATTAAAAAATGTTGTAGGCTAAGTTAGTCTCATTGTTTGATGCCAAGGCTAGTTGAACTCTTGAAGTGTTTAGTTTACTATCAATGTGTCATCTTCAAGTTGAAATTTAATCTGCCACATTGTTGGTTGGCATGTGTTATATCCTGTGCTTCTGCATATAGGAAGCAAATTGAGAATCAAAATTAAACACAATTTAACTTCTATAGAATATTCAAAACGGCAAAACCAAAATATTGTAATTGCATTTTAAATTTTGACATCACATCACATATATCAAATTGCTTTATGTGTGTATGAGAGGGAAGGAAGAAGGGAGGAGGGAAGACAAATAATGAGTTTTTCTAGTATAGAAAGTAACCTGCCAGCAACCCAGAAGCACACCGGTTGAAGTCAAAACCACCCTATCGAAAACAATATTTAAAGGGAGTGTCTTAGCAGCTAAACTAAGCTGTCAGAATTCAACAAAGCAAGGCAACACTAAA
This sequence comes from Senna tora, assembly GCA_014851425.1. Classification (NCBI taxonomy): domain Eukaryota; kingdom Viridiplantae; phylum Streptophyta; class Magnoliopsida; order Fabales; family Fabaceae; genus Senna; species Senna tora. The sequence goes on from CM026265.1 coordinate 15,971,012, forward strand.
AAATAACTTTTAGAAACAATAATAAATAAGGCACTCTAACACATAATTTATGTAGAAAAGAACATTAAAAATTCATAACTAATTAACCTCAATAAGGTAGACACCCATTACTTCTGAGTTAAAGGAAAAAGTGAAGGAGAGAGAACCTGGAACTTGCTCATGATCTGTTCCATGTTTTGTTAAATTTTGATAAATATTTCCTGTATTTCAGTACTCTATCAAACTAAATTATGTGATTTTTATTGAAAGATAAATTAAATTCAAATTTAGGCCACTTGGGAATTAGTTACATGTCTACATCATTAATGCAGTTGGATTATCATTGAATTGATAAAACATTGCAAATAATCAACTAAAGATAATTTAGAGAGTGTGCAGTGTGTACACACTTCATGCCGACACATAAAATAAAACAAATAAAGTAAAATAAATATTTTCGAAACGTGGTCCAGGTCCCTGCAGATATATTGAGACTTTTCTATTCACAATATACATATATACAAGCATGTTTAATTTAATTCATCATGTTTTACTTGCTCTTAATTAGTTGCTCAATTATATTGGAAGGTATGAGAAGTTTATAAGATAGTGCATGAGTTTTGGGTTAGTGAGAGTGAGTTTCTACTTTCTACTTCAAACATGATACTCACTGGTTTATGACAAGAGAAAAGGAGAGGAAGAAAATGCATTGAAATTAGGAATATGATGGTGGTGGACTTAACCAGTAATGGATACATGCATGTAAGTCTCGTTGAGTTTTGTTTAGGCTCATTTAATTTTTAACCCACTTGTGCCTTTTGGATCTTAGTTTGTTAGCCTAATTACCTTCATTTTTTCTGCTTGTTGGATTGGACCAGTTTACTTTTTTTTTTTATGTATTAGCAAGTCTTTTAGATTCACACACAACAACCTTGGGCTCAAATCACCCAGGTTCAAATGTGGAGCATTCATTCACCTTCACCCAATAGGAAGTAGAGTACTCTCATACAGCACCACCACGAAACGTTTCTCTTAAATGCTAATTGAACTGTCTCTAAATACCTTTGTAAAGTACTGTAAAGCCAAATTACTAACTAATCTGCAGAAAGATGATAGAACTTACTTTTAATGCCAGAGCTTTTATGATCTCTTTTGCTGCCTTACACTTAGCAGCTTCTTCCCTCGCCAATGACATACTCTCCTCGATTTTTTTATGGCATTCTTGTAATATATGATTTTTCAGCTTGCACTGCTCTTCAAGCTTCCTGTTCAAATGAAAGTTGCCAGAAAAATTTTCAAATGCTGTTGATTTATGATCATCATTCAATAAGTGTGCACCAACTGATAGATGAATGAGATAACTGTAAATGATCACTCCTAGTTTGATACAGCTTTTTTAATGAAGAAATATGCACAAAAGTATTTTCTGTACAATTTGTTTTAAATAGAGAATGACATGAAACTTGGCCCCATTGTGATACTCCACCCAAGACTGAAGAAATATTTTTTAAATATTTGGGGGATGAGGTAGCACCACCTAATGCAATTTCTGATTTGTGAGTAGTTGCTGGTATATTTAAGAGGGAAGTCACAATATTCATTTGAACAAGGTAATCACACTTAATTACGTTTTATTAAAACCTTAATTAGCTAATTCATTATAATTGCCAGATAGTCCCAAAACCCAGCTTTGAAACCTGTCAATTCAAAAGCTTAATTTGATTAAGTACTTCTTCGTCAAACCAAATAAATATATATATATATATATATATATATATATATATATATATATATATATATATGACTCCCACAGAAACATAATAGAATTATTTGCTCAAAAGCAAACCTCAAAGCCTTGGGTTCCGAGTTTGACGCGAGGGATGTGGGGTGCTGTCATCTGACACAAAAAAGTTCATAATCAATTGATGCAAACACACACAACCAAATAAATAAGCCATGGTGGAAATGCAATTTCATATCTTCCCACTCTATAAATCAGAATCAAATATATCATCACAAAGAGAAAAACAACGCAAAAATGGAAGGATTTCAAAATTTCATATCCAGTGCAAATAAAAAATAGTTAATAAAAAATCTAATTTCTCAAAACAAGAATCCACTTTGACAGGGATTTCTCATTCCCTGCTCCAACAGCATATTGAATAAAATTTACTTATTTCTCATTCCCTGCTAATATATTATAGGCAAATAAATGTGGAACAACAATGGTGAAGAGTTCTTGAATGAAGACGTGGGACAAGATGAATGCACCTTGATGCCAAGTGGATTAGCAAGTCCTCTCAAGAATTCAACATGAGCACCATCAAGTTGTCTGCTGCGTTCATTAGCATTTTAGAATTTTTTACACCACAAAAAAAGTAATAATAATAATAAGGTAAATTGTGAATAAGAAAAAAAAGATGAGTTCAGACTCATGGGTGGTTTTGACCGGTTGAGTACTTGAGCGTCCATCTAGCAAGGAATAGAGCAGATGCAGCAATAAGGGAAGGTAGGAACTTGTGGAAGTTGTATTCAACAAGACTAAGCTCTGCTAAATAATTTGCCAAGAATTCCAGTTCAACACAAGGAACCTGTAAGTACTAAAATCAACATTACAATAGAGCAATTTAACTAAATAATGTGTTTATCTTCTGATTAAAACAACAATAAGTGCTTATATAAAGAATTAAGAATACTGTGAGATCTTTTAAAAACATACTGAATAAAATTTACTTATTTTTAAAAGTTTTAGTGAATTGATGGAGTACACCCCAATATATACACAGTTAGAGAGAAAAAGACATATGATGAATGATAAACAAATATTCTAATTTTAATAGATCCCACCGTTTATATGTGTGTTTCATATTGTCTTAACTGCAATTGAATATAAAAGATTGAAAATGGCGCCTATAATTATCCAATTGTTTGAAAAGTAGATAAGGAGATAAAAACTAGCAAAAAGTGGCCACAAACTTTAGTTTTGGCTATGTCAACGTTTAAAAATATGAACCACACATAAGAGATATAAATGTGATATACTTTTACTGTTTTCAACAAACTCCAGTAATGTCACTATGGCAAATTCCTTGTTTGTCAAGCTCTTGAAGTAAAAATAATGCTATAAAACTAGTCAATAGAAGAAAGGCAATGCAGCGATTTTACTCACCTTTACAGTACAAATGAAAAATTGACTACCATTGATATATTAGGACCCTCAATCGCCATGCTCAAAACTCCAAGACCAATATGTTACACTGCAAGAAAGGGGCTATGCTACATTAGTAAGACACTAAGAAACAAATCTTCCATGAAAAGATCAATCTTAAGGAGAAAGACTGGTAGTTAAATTAAAGTACTCTGTCAATTAATTTAGTTTTAAAAAAAATGCAATACCAAAGGAGCAAGCTGAAAATAAAATAGCAACATCTCAAGTCCTCAATATGATGACATCAGAAGCATTTACTTGAGCATATTACGTCAATTACAATTTATTAAACAGGCAAAAAAAAATGAGAAAGAAAAAGATAGAAACAAATGCTCATGGAAAAATAAAACAATCTGGTGAATTACAAAGTTCAATTGCCCAAAAAATATAACATGTACTACCTACTGCATCAGTAAATGTTGAATACATGTTTAATTGTTGCCTCCAAGGGTCATTGTGTAACTTGTAATGCAAAACCTTATTTAACACAGAAATTATGGGTCAACACTAAGCAGATAAGATAAAGCCAAAAATATAGAAACAGAGAATCCGATCAGGCAACAAATGGGACCTTGTGGTAAACACCTAGCAGAAATGTGGAATATTTATCAAATATTATATGGCTGAAGTTAGATAAGTAAGTACCTGTACAAATGTGGTGAAGGCATCATCTTCCATCAATTTTGAGAATTCAACTGCCCAATCAACCACAACTCCAATAGCTGTTTTTTTCCTTTCAGCTTCAAGCATAACAGAATCACGATACAAGAATATCTGCCATATTTTCTGAACATTTTCCAGCTTGAATTTGACTTCCGTATCATTAAATCCCTAAAGGATGCAAGAGACCACCAAACACTTAAATTATACCATAACTACGGACCTCCAGTTTCTTGCGAGATGTTTGGACCTCCAGTTTTATAAAACAAAGAAAATTGAACAATATCAAAATCTGAATTATGTGCTTTGGTTTTTTGTTTATATAATGGTCCATCAGCCTGCACAACACACTCACACTCACACTTAGATAAATGTGAAAATCACATTAATTATAATGAAATTATATTGTACTACCATTAAGACAGCGTCTCTAGCTGCTAAAGCAACAATGTCCGCACAAGAAACAAGTCCAGGGCATGACTGTTCCAATTGTGCCTTGGCTCTTTCTATCACATCAAACCCTCTCACCCCTTATTGTGCCTTGGCTCTTTCTATCACATCAAACCCTCTCACCCCTTGATGCCCAAATCACAGCAAATGAATTTTAAAGGCTTTCTAACCCATGTAGTCCATAGTTGCTTTCATTCTCACTGGTTTTAAGGTTTACTCAAGGCCAAGTTTGAAACTACCTTGCAACAATCTCTGTGATTTGTGATTCAATCGGCAAAGACTTGCTTCCATGAATCATAATTTCCAGATTCAAACATTCCTTTAGCTCTGCAAATATGTGACTGATGTCTGGCCTCAGAACAACATCCTTTGAAACACAGGACATTTCGGTGTTGCTGGCGGTCGCAATTTCCTCTTCCTTATCGGCGTGTTTGTTCTGTTCTACGAAAAAATCTTCAAAAAGATAGTGAGAGTGAGAGATTAGCGATTTTACAAAGAGAGATTAGGGATTCAAGAGTGAGAGTGAGAGATAAACGATTTGAGAGTCAGAATGAGAGTGAGAACTTGTGGAAAAACACCGTACCAAGCAATTTGAGAGTGAGAACCCTAGCAGTACTGTCGCCGTGCTCTGCTTTGAAGGGTTTTGGTAAGTGAGATGAATCTGCCAAAATGAAAATAAGTTTTTTTTAATTCTATATTAAATTTTCTTTTTTAACATAACTGCGGTTCGAACCCATGTCATATGACTGTAGTTAAGTCATCATCCTACTTTTCATTTAACGACGATTTACATAACCCTTACTAATTAACCGTCGCTAAAAATAGGTTTTTTTGTAGTGGATCCTTTCTTGGAACAATCCATTGTTTCATGTTTGTCATAAAATTGACCAATAGATCACAATTATAATTCCACTCTATCATAAGTTAGTTTTTTTTTTAAAATTATCTATATTTCACTATTTCAAATTCTATCTTTAGAGAATTCATGCTTTAATGTTGTTGTTCAAATAGACAAATAGATGAACTCATCTTTCTCTATGTGATGCACAATTTCTCTCTATATATATTTTGATCTTTTGTCCAAAATTGTCAATGAAGGTTAGTTTTCATTTCTCACTTTTTCCTTCTTTTTAGTCTCTCCTTTGCTTATTCTTCTTTTGATTTATAGCCTAATCATGTGAATTATTTTGTTATTGTGGTGTGCTACTCCTTTTTTTTTTACCTTAACTTTCATGTATTTGATAATATGTTTTTCTCTTGTGTAAGAACAATATAATAAGGTAAAAGCTTAACTTGATTAGGGAGATGGTAGAAGAACAACAAGGTTATAAGCTTATCTTTCTATGGTAAAGGTATAATTTAATTTCTTTATTTCTTGATGTTTTGAGTGCAAGTATATCTTATCAAGTGTTTTCAGTGAAAAAAGAATAATTTCTTTTAGAGCTTTATGGCATTAATTCTATATGGTGTTGTTGAGACTATATATCATCTCTTATTATATCACTAAAACTCTATTTTCATCAGTACCTTGGATATGGTAGGGATTAGGGAAGTTTGTATATAATGCCTAACTATCTTGATATCATACTTAAATAATTGGAATTATGATTTATTTTGTTTATGTTTTTTTTTTGTGAGTATAAATAGGGAGAATTTGATTCCAATATTAATATTTAATTGATTTACTAGAAAGAGAGGTAGTACTTGAATAATGAAATACATATGTTGGAGTTCCAATTGTTGAAAATGGAGAATAATGTATTTATTAATTAATATTTCTATATATTGTTACATATTTGAAATTACGTTATGTAAAGCAATGATATGTTCTACCACATATGATTGATGCCAATTGTGATTCAAACATACCTTTATTTTATTTTATTTTTTGATTTGTAAAAAAAATTACATTTATTTTAATGCATAAAATATTTTAATATTACTTTACATTAGAAATGTTTATATATTTTTGAATTTTTTTAAGTAACTAAGAACACTGGTATTCTATTATAAAATATATGTATTCAAAAGTACAAAGAACAAAAAATTAAAAAAAAAAGAATAACTAAAAATTTATATTCTAAAATAAATTAATTTAAGAGAGGATGTGTGATGAAAATTTAATGTTAAAATTTATATCTCAAATTAAATGCAATAATTATTCTATTTTCTTTATCTTATTATATTTAATAATTATGTTCCATAAAAAATTAGTAATTTGGTTATATCTAAAAATTCTATGGGAAAATTACGCTACTTTTTTTTAGATATAAAATTTTTTTTGTGACCATAAATAATGCCCTATATTTATTATACTCTCATATATTAATCATTTTTGTAAAACACAAATAAAATTTTATTAAACGCAATAATTATTTTATATTTTTATCCTATTATATTTAATAATTAAAGGACGATGAAAATCATCTATATATCATTCTCAAGGGTTTAAGGTTGATTTTAGTAAAAATTATCTCTTCATTTACATATTTTCTTATGACACTGGATAGTAAAACTCTTAAATAGCAAAGGGGTTCTTCTATAAAGAGCTCAACCTCTCAAGAGGTTGAATTTTTGTGTCTATCTCTCTCTTCTCTTACTTTTAACAAGAGAGAAAAAGTAAGAGAGAGATAGAGAAAAAATACTCAACCTCTCAAGATGTATATTGAACTCTTAAAATAATTAGAAAGATGTATATTGAAGGAGTTGTCGAGTTTCCTGCATGAGCTATGCGATATATTTAATAATTATGACTACCTCTTTATTAAAATAATTTCTCTCATCAATTAAACTCATTCACTCTTTTCTATGTCATATTTTTAAGTTTTAAATTTTACGCTTTTATTATTAACACTCTCTTCTAGGCTAAACTTTTAAAATTTGAATTTTATTCAATCTTATTAATATTATTTGTAATACCCGGGAAAATTTTTTGAAGCTTGGAATAAAATAAAAAGAGGAAGAGAAGAGAGTAGGAAATATTTTTTGGTGTCTAATTTGGGATATAAGAGGAAATAAAAATTTAATTGGAAAGAGGAGTGTAATATCCGAGATATTAATTTTTATTATTATCATTATTATTAAATTATTTTTCTTTGGGAAGAAAAATAAATTAAATTAAAAAGTTGAAATAAAATGAAGAAGATAGAAGAAATAGAAAATTAAAAATTTTACCTATTTTCAAAAAAAATGGAAATTTATTTAGGACTTAAAAGAAAATGGGATTAAAAAGATGGGAAAGAATTAGGATTTAAATACTTACTATTTATTTTGTTTTTTTAGGCTAAATATTAAATAAATGGGGGGCCAAACCGTGACCCCCCTTTCCATTTCATTAACACAAAAAAAAAAAGCAGAAGCAAAACTGAGCAGACGAGGCGCACGAAACCGTGAAGGAGAGGGAGCAAGGGGCACGGCTGGTTTCACGCCGGTGAGACCATTCCGATGCCGGAGACGGTGACCGGAAGCCTCCTTCAACACCCAGCAAGCTTCATATCCGGTTGGAATAAGGTAAGAAGGCCCCAATCTCTCAAAACCCCAATTTCTCCAATTTTAGGCATTTTAGGAATTCTTCAATTTCTTCCAATTGGGACATTCCGGGGATAAATTCGAGCTTAGTAGGTGTTATTGAATGCTTAGGGAGGTTCAAAATCAAAGCTAAATTGTAGGAATTGACCGAGTATGGAAATCATGGAAATTGGGTTAGGAAATTGCTCTAAAATTCGAATTTACTAGTTTGATGCATGAATAGGCTTGGATTGGAGTAGTATAAGTGTTGTAATTACTGGAAATATATGAGGGAATAAAGCCCGGGTAATTACCTTAACAATCGGAACCCAATCCGGTGAAAAAGAGGCGATATACCAAGCCACCGTACAGTAAGGAGTTGTGCTGTGGGCTGGACACCTTGGCCTAGTCCGCAGTGGACACCTAAGACTAACTAAATTGCTTCCAAGGCTTTACTTATACTGTAATACCCGGATATTTTCCAGTCAACGTTAAGGTCCTAAATTAGTTTTTATTTTAATTTGGAAGGAAAGGGGGAAAATTTTAAATAAATGAAATTCTATTTGGACCAAAATTGGGACCTAATGGGAAATATTGGGTGTAAGTCTACCGACCCCAAAGTTGATTTTACATATAAATAATAATATATATTAAATATAAATAAATATATATATACATGCAGTTTTTTTTTTTTAAAAAAAGAAAAGAAAAGAAAAGAAAAGAAAAGAAAATAATTAAATAATAAAATATATGTATATGGTGGCAGAAGGGGGTCACACACGTGACCCCCCTTAATACTAAAAATATGATCCCATTTCATTTTCCTCCAGAAAGCCAAACCGAGAGCCTTCAAGCAAAAAAAAAAGTGGAGTGAGGGCCGCACGACGTGAGCTACGGAGGAAGAAGAAGGAGGTTATGGTGGCGGTTTGAGGCGGAGCTGGGCAGCGCTGGACCGTGTTCTGGCCGGAGAAGACATCCACGGTGGTTGGAGGCGGCGTGCACGGCGGAAAACGGCGGTGGTGACGGGAAAAGACGGAATTTACGGGAAAGAGGATTTTGGCCGGAATCTCGCCGGAAAACGGCCATTTCAAGCTCGGGGAAGGTGACCGGAGGCTTACTCTACCCCGTAGCATCACTCAATCCGATCGAATCGAGGTAAGGAGTCCCCAACCACTCAAACCCCAAATTTATCAAAGTTAGGGATTTTTGGAAAAGTTCCAAATTGATACATTTGGTCATTCTAAGCTTCAATTGGATGTTGTTGGGTTGATTGGAAGTATGTGGGAGTAATCATATTGATAAATTGATGTTGGAAGTTATTAATGTGGAAAAACCTAGACTAATGAGTTTCCAATAGGATTTAAAGTGATTTGAAATGTTGGATGGATAGTATTAGAGCCGATTGGAGTGTTGAATTATTATTTTATAATGGTATAAATTATTAGAATAGACAAGGGGTTGAAGAATGAATAATTTGGCTTTAATTGGAAACTAGATTATTGATGAAGGAGATAAATTCTAGTTCATATAACCAATTTGGGATTAGGAGGTGAATTAGGAAGTTGGTTAGCCCGTGATAGACGCAGGAGAATTATTTAGTTAGTGAAATTCCTTAGTTGGGGCAAATTCCAACTTTTGAGTATATTGACCCACATGTGTGTATATGTGATAATAAGTTATAAGTGGAGTTGGAAATTGGTAAGTATGGGCCATTGGAAATTATGATTTTCATAGGTTATTAAATTAATAAAGGAATGAGAAAAGTCACATATGCACATTTGTTGGTAAATGGATAACTTGGGAAATTTAAGTTGAAGGGAGATTGGAAATTTAAATATAAATTTCAATGAACGTTCAAGGAAGGGGTAAAAAGGTAATGAGAACAAGTGTGAGACACTTGAAAAAATGGCATAAAGAGAAAAAGAGAAATTTAGACCAAGAATGTGATTCTTGGCAAAGTTAAACACATTTATATAGCATAAGCATTTCATATGCATACATGTTGCATAGAATATAAATGTTAATGACGTGCGTATATTCGATAGGTAACCGCGAGTCATCTGGAGCGGGAGTGACTCCAGAATTGGAGCCAGGAAGCCGTCCAGGTGAGGGGTTTCCCATCCTTGCCCCAGGGTTGGATGTGGACGTGTAAAGGTGGTTTGATTGATTTCTTGATTGTAGAAATTATTAGAAATTGACATGCTATTGTTGATCCTAAAAAGGATTTATTTGAATATACTTGTGTTTGCGAATATTACTCGTGATAATATAGTACTGAAGGGTGTTCACGTGATGACACGGGGCACGCCTAATAGTACGGATAAAAAGGGGTAGGATATTGATATGAATTGAGTTCTGGTTGTCTTAATAACTAGAAACACACTCAAGAAACTAAACTCGTTTTCTCAAAACGTCGACGTATCTTGTTTTAAATGAATTTAGGATCTCCTTAGAATTAGGGATTTTCGAAACAAGGGCTGGGTACTAATTAAAGAATAGGCAAATTTCATAATGAGTTAGGAAGTCTTAGGTGAGTTTTCACTAGTTAAGAGCAACAGAATATTTTATACAGGGTAGATAGAGTCAAAACTCCAAGGTATGGCTTGGAAGGTGAATAGAGTCAAACAAAAGATAATCGCCCGTTGAGGCCATTGCCCTAGCCTGGCACTAGGGCCAGTTAAAACTAAAGATAATCGCCCGTTGAGGCCATTGCCCTAGCCTGGCACTAGGGCCAGTTAAAACTAAAGATAATCGCCCGTTGAGGCCATTGCCCTAGCCTGGCACTAGGGTCAGTTAAAATATATATATAATTGCCGTGGAGGCCATTGCCCTAGCTTGGTTCTAGGGTCAGTTGTGTGATTTATTGCATTTAGTTTATCATGTAAATTGTGAATGTTTATGAGGAGTATGCTAGAGAATGCATGATATTAGGTTTATCTACGTGTAATGTTATATAAATGTTGCCTGGTCATTGTATAACACATGTTAAACCAGAAATTTCATGCGCGCGTGGATGTGAGTGTTTCCCTCTCCCCAGCTGCTGTGGTACCCGCCACTTAGCCGAGGATGGGATTCTCCTCACTGAGTCAAGTGGTTAAGACTCACTCCTCTTTTTAAACATTTCAGATACAGGTATTGGACAGGCGTCGACGTCCGGGCAGTGACACGGACATCTCACCACTTGTAACGTTTCGTTCGCGTGGGTGGTTTTGTTTTGGTTATTCATATTTCATATTTTGAGTTGTAAATATATATATATATATATATATTCTAAGTTGTAAATGGGATGTAAATATTTACAGCTTTTGAATTATATATGTTATCTAGCATTGTCGGCTTCACATGAACTTATAGATAGGATTCTGGGTGTTGGGAAGTCAATTATTTGTTTATATATATATATATACGTTCCAACGCATGTGAATAGGATAGGTTGTACGTATTGAGACGTACAACCAATATGATATGGATATATACATATGTGTGAAGTTGTACATGGATGTGTGGAAATATATATACTTGCATGCGAATAGGATAGATTACACGCATTGAGGCGTGTGATCACGTATATACATAACTGTGAATGTGTATGTATATAAGATTGGTTGAACAGGTTATATATATGTTGCGTGTGAATAGGATAGATCATTCCCTTGTGATTTGATCACTGTATATATATATAACTATGTGTGATTGATTGTGTGATTGGTTGAATATACCTACTTGAAATGGGCTAAAGCGGCAATGAGAGCCGTGGATTGCAGGTTACCTAGGCCACAAAGGATGGTGTGGCCACTACCTATTATGTGCATATTGTTTGTTGAGTGTGAAACAGGGTAGTTATATTATATGGTCATAGGGAAGGCTTACGGGTTTAGGGACGAAATTCTAACCCCGTGCCGGTCACGTACTCCTAAAATTGGGGTCGTGACAAAGTTGGTATCAGAGCCAGGTCGTTTCTTTAAGTCATGTGAAGCCATTGGTATAACCGGGTGTCGGTTTACCCTTCTTTGTGTACCCGGGCACAAAGTGGGAGTAAAAAGTCACTTGTGGAAGTACCCAGGACAGTTTGAGTCAGCTTTTCTTTCATTCCATCTTATGTTGTCATAATTGTATGAATACTCATCAGGTGACGTTCTTGTGCAGTATAGGGATGCCGCCAACTACCAGACGAGGTAGGAGGGGTGGTAGAGCTACTGCCAGAACTGATGAGGAATCAGTTAGGGAGGAGAGAATACCTCCTAGAGGCCGAGCAAGAGGTCGTGCTCGTGGCCGTGGAAGAACAAGAGGGAGAGAGACACCAGTAGAACAACCCTCAGAGCCACAGGTAGAGACGGGTGCTCCGTCGGTGGCCGAAATGCTGACTGTGGGATTTCAGGAGCTGAGAGCTGAAATCACCCGCCAGATTCAACAAGAGGTCCGTCGACTAGTGGTCGGCGAAGTGGAAGAACCGGTACTACCCGAGGGACAAGGGGTAGGAGAAGTAGAAGAAAGAGGTGAAGGGCCAAGAGAAGATTGGCAAATGGGGGAGGTGCCTAGAAGACCGAGGGGCGGCCCAAGAGAGTTGCCAATTACAAAATTTCTGAAATTGAATCCGCCTACCTTTTGCGGAACCGAAATAAAAGAGGACCCTCAACACTTCATTCGTGATGTAATTAGAATTGGAGAGTTGTTGAGGTGTTCGGGTGGAGAAATGGTAGAACTTGCCTCGTTTCAGTTGAGAGGCGCTGCAAGAATATGGTTTGAGTCAGTAAGGAAGAGATATGCTCAGAGAATTGCACCTATGACCTGGGAAGATTTTCAGAGGGAATTCCTAGGTCGGTTTCTATCTGAGGGAACTAAATATGCTAAGCGTCAACAGTTTGAAGATTTGTGGATGACGCCTAACATGACAGTGACAGAGTTTGAGCTACAGTACACGGAGTTAGCTCAATATGCTCCTGAATTGGTTCCAAATGAGAGGGAATTAATTAAGCGGTTCATCCATAGATTGGTTGAGCCATTGTTCATGGTACTGCTACCCCAGTGTGATCATTTTGAGACTCTAGCACAGGCTGCTGATTGTGCCAGAGTGATAGAGAATAGAAGAAAATTTGGGACGTCGGCAAATCCCAAGAACAAGCTGTTGATGAGCAGTGAAAGTCAAGGGTGGAAGAAGAAACAAAAGGTGACAGGAAGCTCGGGCGTAGTCTCAACTTTTGTGGGACAAGCAGGTGGACAAACTACTACTACCGCCACAGGTACTTGGAGGAACAATAGGCAGGATGGGCAGAGATCCCAAGGTAGTGGTCAGAGTGGTAGCCAGAGGCAGCAATGTGCAACATGTGGCAGGTATCATTTCGGTGTATGCCGGAAACTGGTGGGAGCGTGTTATACATGTGGCGAAATGGGCCACCTATCTAGGGAGTGTCCCAAAAGAAGGGAAGGTACAAGTGTAAGGAGTAATTTAACTCCAAGAACGACACCGATTCCAGCTCCACCGGTAAGGACGGTACCCCCCTCAGATTAATACTTCTGGCGTGGGCAGAGGCAGAGGCACAGGAGCAGGTGGTAGAGGTACAGGTGCACCGGGAGGAGGACAGGCACGTGTATTTGCTTTGTCCAGGCAGGATGCGCATGCTTCCAACACTGTGGTAACAGGTACACTTACCGTATGCTCTCTCAAGGCCTTTGTATTATTTGACTCTGGGACTACACATTCATACATGTCACATGCATTTGCACGGAAGTTAGAGAAACGCCCAACCAAGTTAAAAGAGACAGAAAAAGTCTCTACTCCGATGGGTAACTCAGTTCAAGTCAAATATGTTTATGAGTCGTGTGTGGTTGAAGTCGAGGGTCATGAGACAATGATAGATCTTCGCTTGCTACATATGGTGGATCTAGATGTTATTTTGGGCATGGACTGGTTGGCATCTTGTCATGCAGTGGTTGACTGTAGGGCCAAGTGCTTAAAGTTCAATATGCCTGGTGAAGAACCATTTGTGATATGGGGTGATGGTGGTGCATCACGGCCAAGCTTGATTTCGGCAATGCAAGCTTCCAAGTTACTTGAAAAAGGGTGTAAGGGGTATTTGGCATTCGTGAAAGACACTACGAAGGAAGTAGCTTCACCGGATCAAGTACCAGTGGTGCGGGAATTCTTAGATGTATTTCCAGAGGAGTTGCCGGGGTTGCCTCCCGATCGGGAAATTGAGTTCGAAATTGAATTGCAACCCGGTACTCTACCTATTTCTACACCACCATATCGAATGGCTCCTAAAGAATTGAAGGAGTTACACGCTCAATTGCAAGAATTGCTTGATAAAGGCTTTATTCGGCCAAGCTTTTCGCCGTGGGGTGCTCCGGTATTATTTGTGAAGAAGAAGGATGGCACTTTGAGATTGTGTATTGATTACCGGAAGTTGAATAAGGTAACGGTTCGCAATCAATACCCGCTTCCAAGAATCGATGATTTGTTTGATCAACTGCAAGGTGCCAAGCGGTTTTCCAAGATTGATTTGAGGTCTGGGTATCATCAGTTGAAGATCAGAAGTGAAGATGTACCCAAGACTGCTTTTCGAACCCGATACGGCCACTATGAATTTCTAGTTATGTCGTTCGGTCTTACTAATGCACCAGCAGCTTTCATGGATTTGATGAACCGGGTTTTCAAGCCATTCCTAGATAAGTTTGTCATTGTTTTTATAGATGACATTCTAATCTATTCTAAAAACGCGGAGGAGCACGCAACCCACTTGAGAATGGCATTACAAAAGCTCAGAGAAGAAAAGTTGTATGCTAAGTTCTCAAAGTGTGAATTTTGGCTGGATAGAGTCGCCTTTTTGGGTCACGTGGTATCATCAGAGGGAATCCACGTTGATCCAAGTAAGGTGGAGGCGGTGAAGAATTGGTCCCAACCAACCTCAGTCACAGAGATACGCAGTTTCTTGGGTTTGGCTGGGTACTACAGGAGGTTTGTGCAGGATTTTTCAAAGATCGCTGCACCTCTTACAAAGCTAACTCAGAAAGGGGTAAAATTTGAATGGAGCGACAAGTGTGAAGAAAGTTTTCAGAAATTGAAGGAGAGTCTCACCACAGCACCAGTCTTAGCACTTCCTGAAGGTACTGGAGGATATGTGGTTTACTGTGATGCTTCACGGATTGGGTTAGGGTGTGTTCTTATGCAACATGGGAAAGTAATTGCTTATGCGTCTAGGCAACTTCGGAAGCATGAGAGGAACTACCCGACTCACGATCTTGAGATGGCAGCGGTGGTATTTGCCTTAAAAATATGGAGGCATTACCTATATGGAGAAACTTGTGAAATTTATACAGACCACAAAAGCCTCAAGTACATATTTGAACAGAAAGACTTAAATTTGAGACAACGCAGGTGGATGGAATTGATAAAGGATTATGATTGTACAATTCTTTACCATCCTGGCAAGGCAAATGTTGTAGCAGATGCTCTGAGCCGGAAGACAATGGGTAGCTTAGCCCATATTAGCGAAGTCCGGAAACCATTAATTCGGGAGTTGCATGAACTAGAGCAGTATGGAACTCAGTTTGAAATTGGAGATTCCAACTTGTTCTTAGCTCATATTCAAGCGAAATCAACTCTTATTGAGGAAGTGAAGTCCAAGCAAGATCAAGACGCCAACCTCAACCAGATTCGGGATGCAGTTAATGAGGGGAAATGGAATGATACTCGATTCTCTATTGATGAGAATGGCATACTCCGGTTGGAGGGAAGATTATGTGTACCTATGGTGAATGGTTTAAAAGGAAAGATTCTTGATGAGGCACACAAGACCGCTTATACAATCCATCCCGGAGGTAACAAAATGTATCAAGATCTTAGGGAGCTATACTGGTGGAATGGTATGAAGAGGGATGTGGCAGACTATGTATCTAGATGCTTAGTGTGTCAGCAAGTTAAGGCTGAACACCAAAAGCCCGCCGGAACGCTTCAGCAGATAGAAATTCCAGAGTGGAAGTGGGAGAGAATTACGATGGATTTTGTGTCAGGATTGCCGCGATCACAGAGGGGTTTTGATTCGGTTTGGGTTATAGTTGATCGGATGACCAAGTCCGCTCACTTCTTGCCGGTTAAGACCACTTACGGAGTGGGTCAGTATGCCCAATTGTACATATCAGAGATAGTGAGGTTACACGGAGTTCCGGTGTCGATTATCTCTGACAGGGGGCCACAGTTTACCTCTCGGTTTTGGAGAGCATTGCAGGAGGCATTGGGGACTAGGGTCGATCTGAGTACCGCATTTCATCCCCAGAATGATGGGCAATCTGAGAGAACCATTCAGGTGTTAGAGGATATGCTTAGGGCGTGTGTTATGGATTTCGGCGGGAGTTGGGAGAGGTATCTACCGTTAGCAGAGTTTGCCTACAATAATAGCTACCAATCCAGTATACAGATGGCACCATTTGAGGCTTTATATGGCCGGAGGTGCAGATCCCCAATTGGGTGGTTTGAGGTCGGAGAGTCCAAGTTAGTTTTTCCGGAACTTGTTCAAGAAGCTATAGACAAGGTAAAGATAATCAGAGAAAGGCTTGCGACGGCTCAGAGTAGACAGAAGTCGTATGCTGACAACCGTAGAAGAGAATTAGAATTCGTTGTGGGCGAGCAAGTGTTCTTGAAGATTTCACCGATGAGGGGCGTAATGAGATTTGGCAAGAAGGGCAAGCTATGTCCGAGATACATTGGACCATTTGAGATTCTAGCACGTGTAGGAACTGTCGCCTACCGTCTTCAATTGCCGGCGGAACTAGAAGGAGTTCATCCGGTGTTCCACGTATCTATGCTTCGCAAGTACTTGCCAGATCCTTCTCATGTCATTCAACCCCAAGAGGTACAACTAACCGAAGACTTGACATATGAGGAAATACCAGTGGAAATCTTAGATTATCAAGTAAAGAAGTTGAGATCGAAAGAAATCCCGTTGGTGAAAGTTCTGTGGCGAAATCATTCAGTCGAAGAAGCTACATGGGAAGTCGAGGCTGATATGCGCAGGACGTATCCTCGTCTATTTGAAAACTAAGGTTAGTATGTGATTGAAATTCGGGGACCGAATTTCTTAAGGGGGGAAGATTGTAATACCCGGATATTTTCCAGTCAACGTTAAGGTCCTAAATTAGTTTTTATTTTAATTTGGAAGGAAAGGGGGAAAATTTTAAATAAATGAAATTCTATTTGGACCAAAATTGGGACCTAATGGGAAATATTGGGTGTAAGTCTACCGACCCCAAAGTTGATTTTACATATAAATAATAATATATATTAAATATAAATAAATATATATATACATGCAGTTTTTTTTTTTTTAAAAAAAGAAAAGAAAAGAAAAGAAAAGAAAAGAAATAATTAAATAATAAAATATATGTATATGGTGGCAGAAGGGGGTCACACACGTGACCCCCCTTAATACTAAAAATATGATCCCATTTCATTTTCCTCCAGAAAGCCAAACCGAGAGCCTTCAAGCAAAAAAAAAAGTGGAGTGAGGGCCGCACGACGTGAGCTACGGAGGAAGAAGAAGGAGGTTATGGTGGCGGTTTGAGGCGGAGCTGGGCAGCGCTGGACCGTGTTCTGGCCGGAGAAGACATCCACGGTGGTTGGAGGCGGCGTGCACGGCGGAAAACGGCGGTGGTGACGGGAAAAGACGGAATTTACGGGAAAGAGGATTTTGGCCGGAATCTCGCCGGAAAACGGCCATTTCAAGCTCGGGGAAGGTGACCGGAGGCTTACTCTACCCCGTAGCATCACTCAATCCGATCGAATCGAGGTAAGGAGTCCCCAACCACTCAAACCCCAAATTTATCAAAGTTAGGGATTTTTGGAAAAGTTCCAAATTGATACATTTGGTCATTCTAAGCTTCAATTGGATGTTGTTGGGTTGATTGGAAGTATGTGGGAGTAATCATATTGATAAATTGATGTTGGAAGTTATTAATGTGGAAAAACCTAGACTAATGAGTTTCCAATAGGATTTAAAGTGATTTGAAATGTTGGATGGATAGTATTAGAGCCGATTGGAGTGTTGAATTATTATTTTATAATGGTATAAATTATTAGAATAGACAAGGGGTTGAAGAATGAATAATTTGGCTTTAATTGGAAACTAGATTATTGATGAAGGAGATAAATTCTAGTTCATATAACCAATTTGGGATTAGGAGGTGAATTAGGAAGTTGGTTAGCCCGTGATAGACGCAGGAGAATTATTTAGTTAGTGAAATTCCTTAGTTGGGGCAAATTCCAACTTTTGAGTATATTGACCCACATGTGTGTATATGTGATAATAAGTTATAAGTGGAGTTGGAAATTGGTAAGTATGGGCCATTGGAAATTATGATTTTCATAGGTTATTAAATTAATAAAGGAATGAGAAAAGTCACATATGCACATTTGTTGGTAAATGGATAACTTGGGAAATTTAAGTTGAAGGGAGATTGGAAATTTAAATATAAATTTCAATGAACGTTCAAGGAAGGGGTAAAAAGGTAATGAGAACAAGTGTGAGACACTTGAAAAAATGGCATAAAGAGAAAAAGAGAAATTTAGACCAAGAATGTGATTCTTGGCAAAGTTAAACACATTTATATAGCATAAGCATTTCATATGCATACATGTTGCATAGAATATAAATGTTAATGACGTGCGTATATTCGATAGGTAACCGCGAGTCATCTGGAGCGGGAGTGACTCCAGAATTGGAGCCAGGAAGCCGTCCAGGTGAGGGGTTTCCCATCCTTGCCCCAGGGTTGGATGTGGACGTGTAAAGGTGGTTTGATTGATTTCTTGATTGTAGAAATTATTAGAAATTGACATGCTATTGTTGATCCTAAAAAGGATTTATTTGAATATACTTGTGTTTGCGAATATTACTCGTGATAATATAGTACTGAAGGGTGTTCACGTGATGACACGGGGCACGCCTAATAGTACAGATAAAAAGGGGTAGGATATTGATATGAATTGAGTTCTGGTTGTCTTAATAACTAGAAACACACTCAAGAAACTAAACTCGTTTTCTCAAAACGTCGACGTATCTTGTTTTAAATGAATTTAGGATCTCCTTAGAATTAGGGATTTTCGAAACAAGGGCTGGGTACTAATTAAAGAATAGGCAAATTTCATAATGAGTTAGGAAGTCTTAGGTGAGTTTTCACTAGTTAAGAGCAACAGAATATTTTATACAGGGTAGATAGAGTCAAAACTCCAAGGTATGGCTTGGAAGGTGAATAGAGTCAAACAAAAGATAATCGCCCGTTGAGGCCATTGCCCTAGCCTGGCACTAGGGCCAGTTAAAACTAAAGATAATCGCCCGTTGAGGCCATTGCCCTAGCCTGGCACTAGGGCCAGTTAAAACTAAAGATAATCGCCCGTTGAGGCCATTGCCCTAGCCTGGCACTAGGGTCAGTTAAAATATATATATAATTGCCGTGGAGGCCATTGCCCTAGCTTGGTTCTAGGGTCAGTTGTGTGATTTATTGCATTTAGTTTATCATGTAAATTGTGAATGTTTATGAGGAGTATGCTAGAGAATGCATGATATTAGGTTTATCTACGTGTAATGTTATATAAATGTTGCCTGGTCATTGTATAACACATGTTAAACCAGAAATTTCATGCGCGCGTGGATGTGAGTGTTTCCCTCTCCCCAGCTGCTGTGGTACCCGCCACTTAGCCGAGGATGGGATTCTCCTCACTGAGTCAAGTGGTTAAGACTCACTCCTCTTTTTAAACATTTCAGATACAGGTATTGGACAGGCGTCGACGTCCGGGCAGTGACACGGACATCTCACCACTTGTAACGTTTCGTTCGCGTGGGTGGTTTTGTTTTGGTTATTCATATTTCATATTTTGAGTTGTAAATATATATATATATATTCTAAGTTGTAAATGGGATGTAAATATTTACAGCTTTTGAATTATATATGTTATCTAGCATTGTCGGCTTCACATGAACTTATAGATAGGATTCTGGGTGTTGGGAAGTCAATTATTTGTTTATATATATATATATACGTTCCAACGCATGTGAATAGGATAGGTTGTACGTATTGAGACGTACAACCAATATGATATGGATATATACATATGTGTGAAGTTGTACATGGATGTGTGGAAATATATATACTTGCATGCGAATAGGATAGATTACACGCATTGAGGCGTGTGATCACGTATATACATAACTGTGAATGTGTATGTATATAAGATTGGTTGAACAGGTTATATATATGTTGCGTGTGAATAGGATAGATCATTCCCTTGTGATTTGATCACTGTATATATATATATAACTATGTGTGATTGATTGTGTGATTGGTTGAATATACCTACTTGAAATGGGCTGAAGCGGCAATGAGAGCCGTGGATTGCAGGTTACCTAGGCCACAAAGGATGGTGTGGCCACTACCTATTATGTGCATATTGTTTGTTGAGTGTGAAACAGGGTAGTTATATTATATGGTCATAGGGAAGGCTTACGGGTTTAGGGACGAAATTCTAACCCCGTGCCGGTCACGTACTCCTAAAATTGGGGTCGTGACATATACCCTATTATAATTCTATATATAATTTAAGATGTAGAAGTTAAGCTTTTAGTCAGCAAATAATGGAGACGGTGGAATGAGTAAGCTAAGGCCTCTTTTGAGACGTAAATTTATTTCTTTATTAGTTAAATGCTCTTATGAACACAGGAAGTGAAATTTAGCAAAATTAGAATCTCTAACCTAAGCTTTTAGAGGTTCTAAATGGCTCAAAAGTGTGAAAGTTGAGTATAAGACGTTACGGACTTTCAAAAAGAGCAAATAAGACGACGTAACGAACTAAATATCTAGTTCTTGGAAATATCTAGAGGGTGCATGAGCATTAACATGATACGTGCATGGTAGATGCTTAGTTATACGTTTCTAAATTGCTTAAGTACATGTGTATAGGGCAGCACAGAGTAATTGGAGCTTCAAGTACTCCGAGGACTGATCAGGAGGGCCAGCGAGGTGAGGGGATCTCCCATCCCTGCCCCACAGGGTTGGATGACTACGTGAAAATGTGGTTTGCTCTATTTTGTGCAATTGTTATATGAAATATATTTATCTGAATGAAGTTGCGTTACGCACGTATGGTTAGTAAGTAAACAGTGAACATGCAAACCAAATATGTGTTTATCTGATTAGGCTCATGTGTGTATACATGTTAATGTGGTTCATTAGGCCTTATAGGTTACCGTGGGTAGGATTGAGTCGTAATTTCATATGTGATAGTTCAGTAACATTCATATTGATCGTCACTCTAAAGATTCAGTTTGTATGGTATGTTGAGGAAACTGAACATAGGTTGTTAAGTGTGAGTGAGAGTGCTGCATAATCGAAACGGGGGAACTAGGCCTAACTGATAAACACGTATAATATTCAATTAGTTATTCATAGAGCGTCTTTCAAGGTTAAAAATGTTAGTTGAACTTGTTTAGGTTAGTCCGGGTAGATCGAGTCGGTCATCCTGGTCGGACAGACGGGATTATGTCGTTAGTAAGCATGCCACATAGTGGCCATTACCTTGGTTTAACTGAGGTCAGGCAAGTTGCCGGCTATTACTCTAAGCGTGCCTTGGAGACAGAAAGTTCCTAGTGTGATCAACTAGGTTCAAACATAAGATTGCCTTCGGGCCAGTATTTCTCTTCGCATAATGCGGGAGACAGCAAGTGAGTGCCTACGTGTATAAGTAGGTGTTAACCATGGAACCATTTGATATATGTTTGTAATTGATTGACGTGCGGAGTAATAATTACGTTAGAAGCATGTATTAGGGTAATTATTGCAAATATGATATATATTGACTGCCTGATCAAATTAAAGGTCGCAATATACTTCGATTCATGCGCATGTGGTTGTGGTTGATCCCTTCCCCCAGCTGTAGTGGTACCCGCTACTACACCAGGGATGGGGGAGCTCCTCACTGAGTTTGTTCGACTCACCCCTTGTTTATATGTTTCAGATACAGGTGGTTCAGGCGTCGGAAAAGCGTCCACTTCTTCTCAAGGAGGCAGACAGATGTGTAGACCGCACGCTTAGTTCGCGTCGGTAGTTATTTTGGTTATGTAATATGTCGTGATGTATATATATATGAATCCTTTTAGGGTATAGCTTTTGTACAAATACAACTGCTGTGTATATATATGTCCTACTCTAGTTTTGTCGGCTTCATACAGGTTAAAGATAGGTCTTGGTGTTGGGAATATAGGCTATGATATAGTATATATCATGTGTGTATATATATATGACTTCCGCATGTGAATAGGATAGATCACACGCATTGAGGCGTGTGATCAATATGTAAATTATAAGTATGTGTGGCTGTATACCTGTTTGTTTGAAAATATGACTTCCGCATGTGACTAGGATAGATTGCACGCATTGAGGCGTGTGATCAATATGTAAACTTTATGCAGGTGTGTGATTGAATATATGTATGACTAGATACAGGACTTCTGCATGTGAATAGGATAGATCACCCGCACTGAAGCGCATGATCAATACGTAAACTGTATGTATGTGTGAGTGAATATGTGTATATATATAGACTGAAGCGTTGCTGGGCGAACCGTGGATTGCGAGCTATTTAGGTCACCGGAAATGGATGACCAAATATATTATATATTGTTCGTATTAGAAATGGGTAGTATTGAAATGTATGAATGTTAATCAGGGATTAGAGGCTTACGGGATAGGAGAAATCCTACCTCCCGTGCTGGTAACGAACGTCCGAAACGGGGTCGTGACAAGGAGGATTTAATTGGGGATATTTTCCATCTTTTCTTTATTGGAATTATTATTATTATTATTATTATTATTATTATTATTATTATTATTGGGTTATTAATTATTTATTTATTTTATTATTATTTTTATTATTTTAGTGTTGGGGTGCCGTGGGTATTGGGGATAAAAGAAAAAGAAAAGGAATAAAAAGTAAAAGGGAGACAGAGAGGACAACACCAAGAGAAATAGAAAGAATGAAAAGAAGAAAGAAAGAGAGAGAGGGTGAGGCGTGAAGGAGAAGAAGAAGAAGAAGAAGAAGAGTTGGGGTTTCGCCGGAAAAGTGTCCGGGGAGAGCTAACCGATGCCGGAAAAGTCACCGGAGCTCGGGTACGACGTCCTCTACACCTTTCACCAATCGAATCAAAGGTTGGTAACCCCAATTTCATTCGAAACCCTCAATTTCTCCATTTTTAGGGATTTCTTCGATCCACCTTCGATTGGGTTGTTTTGAGGGTAGATTGAAACCTAGGAAGTATTCTTTAACACTTAGTTGGGGTAAGAATCGAGGCTATACCCTCGGGTTAAGCGGAATTCAAATTTGAAAGGTTTTGGGGTTGAAAATTCTAAATATTCCCAATTTGGGGATTCGTTGATAAATTTGGAATCGGGCTTGGATTTGAGTAGTTAGGGTAGGATTTATGTCGTTGGAATGTAGGTGAACAAAACCCGTGAGGTGCGGAGTCAAAGCCGGGGTCGGAAAGGGGCCGAAGCGGGCCCAAACCGGCTCCCAGCACAACAAATGAATTGCTGTGCTGCGAGCTGGCGCTGCAGCGGCAGCTCTCGGGTATACAAAGAGCTGGTGGGCAGCAGCGCCCGGTCTCTGCCCAGCATGCCCAAAACCCATTTTTAAGCCAATCGGGGGTGTCTGAACCTCCTATTTTCAATCCTAAACATCTTAGGACACCCCAACCATGTTTTTAAGGATCAAAATCATTTCAAATGTCTTCTTGTTCCTTAAGAATAGAGACTTACGGAATAAGCTACGCCCAACTTCTTGAATTTCTGAATTCCTTATACACCGTCATTAGGTAACCTTAAGTAGGATAGCTTAAAAGCACATTGAGGTTTAGTAACTAAAATCCAAGGCCCCAAAAGCAACTCAAGGAAAGCGATATAGGTACGAAACCAAGTGCGAGGCTCTTGAGACTCTCATAGAAGAGAGGGAAGACGGATAAGACCAAGGACTCCGTCCTTGGCAACGTCTAGATGCATTTTAGGTACGAGCATGTCGTATGCATATGAATTGCATATAGTTGAGATGTTAACCACTTGAATGCATTCGTTAGGAAACCACGACTCGTCTGGAACGGGAGTTACTCCAGGACAAACGCAAGGAAGCCATCCAGGTGAGGGGTTTCCCATCCTTGCCCTACAAGGTTGATTGAGGATGTGGATATGTGGTTTGCCTACTTGCCTATTTGTAAGAATTATTTAGTGGTTAACATGCTATTGTTGTTCCTAAACTGTTATATATGAAAGTATGTGTATATGTGTGTTTGACTACAGGTAAAGAGGTACTGGACGGTATCCATGTGATGACATGAGATACGCCGAATAGTACAAGCAAGGGGGTAAGTTGTTCATTGAGTCCAAGGTTTGGTTTACCCTATTAATTAGAAACTCATTAAAGAAATTGTATAGAAGTTGTTAGTAGACGTCGACGTTTTATGGTAATTGAACTTAGGAACGGCCGTAGAGTTAGGTTACGATCTAATCAAGGGTTTGGGTATTAAATAAGGATTAAAAAGATCTCATAAATGGATTAGTGAGTCATAGGGAGGTTCACACCACCTAGGTAAAGTCAGTTTAGGATAGAAATGGGTAGATAGATTCAGAATCCCAGCAGAGAGCTCGGGGAGAGAAACGAGTCAAAAAATATTTGCCCGTTGAGGCCATTGCCCTAGCCTGGCACTAGGGTCAGTTAAATATTAAAACATTTGCCCGTTGAGGCCATTGCCCTAGTCTGGTACTAGGGTCAGTTAAATATTAAAACATTTGTCCGTTGAGACCATTGCCCTAGCCTGGCACTAGGGTCAGTTAAATATTAAAACATTTGCCCGTCGAGGCCATTGCCCTAGCCTGGCACTAGAGTCAGTTAAAAGATTAAAAGATTTGCCCGTTGAGGCCATTGCCCTAGCCTGGCACTAGGGTCAGTTAAAGATTAAGAGAATTTGGCCGTTGATGCCATTGCCCTAGCTTGGCACTAGGGTCAGTTAAACATTAAAAGAATTTGCCCGTTGAGGTCATTGCCCTAGCTTGGTACTAGGGTCAGTTGAGTGATTCACAGTTTTCAAATGATATGTTAAAAGTGTTTACTTGTTTATGAAAAGCATGATAGAGGAGCATGATCCGTAGGTTTATCCATGATTTTATGTTATATTAATATTGTCTGATCGTAATATAACATTTGATAAACTGGATTTTCATGCGCATGTGATTGTGGGTGTTTCCCTTTCTCCAGCTATAGTGGTACCCACCGCTACGCCGAGGATGGGAAGCTTCTCACTGAGTCTGTTTGACTCACTCCCTCTGCTTCAATGTTTCAGATACAGGGATCGGGCAGGGATCGACGTCTGGACAGTGAGACGGACATCAGACCATCCTTACGCACTTGTTCGCGTGGGTGGACACCTTTTGGTTATTTTGATTCCTTTGGTTGTACATATTATAAGTTGTAAGGGTTGTATATATATATTTACAGCTTTCGATATGTACCTACTCTAGACTTGTCGGCTTGACATGTATTTAAAGACAGGGTCCAGTTGGGGATAAACTAGGATATATGTATGAGTATATAAATTTCTGCATGTTAATAGGATAGATCGTACGCATTGAGGCGTACGGTCAATATATATATATATATATATATATATATATATATATATATATTATGTGTGCTTGCTGCATGTGAATAGGATAGATCGTACGTATTGAGACGTACGGTCAATATGATATTAATATTTACATTATGAGTGATGATATATATCTATACACTGGGCTGAGCTAAAGCAGTATTGAGCGAACCGTGGATTGCAGGTTAATTAGGCCACCAGTGAGGTGTGGCCACTATTATGATATATATTGATTATATAGCAGGGTAGTTATAGTTATGTCTACAGGGTAAGGCTTACGGGTTTAGAGGTAAAAATCTATTCCCGTGCCGGTCACGTACTCTCGATTTGGGGTCGTGACATTATCATTCCAAATTTATAATCTTTATACTCATTGCTCTTTCCTATGTATGGTTTTTAAATCTCATAACTTAAAACAGGAGCCATGTAAGAGAGAGATTTTGTCCACATCAATTGTCCACGTCATCATTCAACAAAGAATTGCACAGTTTTGGAGGAAGTCTTCAGTTTGGTTCGTCTATGTGGAGATGGAATTTGATTAGAAGGAATTGAGTAAATTCCATGTGCTATGCTTTTTTTAAGAATTGGAATCCTTGTTAAATTTGTGGAATTCAGTTAAAAATTTGTGGAATTAACAAGAAAAGACCAAATTACCCTCCTCATGTAATATCCGAGGTATTTATTTTAATTATTATCGTTTTGTTTTTATTTAATTTATTTTTCTTTCAAAAAGAAAATTAAATTTAATTAAAGGTAAAATAAAATTAAGAGGAGAAAAATAGGAAATTAAAATTTTTACCTATTTTTTTTAAAAGAAAGGGAGGACCTACAAGAAATGGAGATTTAAAAGGATGGGAAGAATTAGGAAATTACAACAAATATTTTTTTCCTAATTAATAATATATTGGGGGCCAAAACCGTGACCCCCTTATCCTGCCAAGGCAACAAAAAAAAAAGGAAACGGAGTGACACGAGAGAGAAGCGGACAGACGCACGAAACCGAGAAGAAGGAGAAGCAAGGGCTCGACGGGTTTTGGCCAAAAACGCGCCGGTGAGACCACTCCAGCATCGGAGAAGGTGATCGAAGCCCCAATCTCTCCAATTTTAGGGATTTTAGGAAATCTTCAATTTCTTCTATTTGGGACATTCCGAGGATAAATTCGAGCTTAGTAGGTGTTATTGAATGCTTAGGGAGGTTCAGAATCAAAGCTAAATCGTAGGAATGCCATTCGTGTTTTGATAGTTTCTTGGGTTATCTTTATTATTATTGTAGCTTGGACGGATAGACATGTGAGGTTTCCGGCATATGGACCTTATTTACCTTGACTAATAGGGACATATTGTGTTTTAGTTGTTTGTTGGCAAACTATCTATTTCAGTACCATATATGCAATATTGATTTTTTGAATGCTATTTTGTATCCAATTTAATTAAGTTTATATCCAATAACTCGTTCAGTAATTTCTTTTATGTATTTACCTTCTTTCATGTTATTATTAAAAAGTTTTTGTTATGCACTTATAACAAAAGCTACAATAGTTCATATTTGCTACAACATGCCAAGTCATCACCTTCACATCAGAATAACATAATTTCTAATTATATAGAAATCACAATACCAATTCTCAACTAGCTATGAATGACCCAATAGTTCATCATCACCTTCACATCAGAATAACATATTTACTAATTGGCTAGGAATCACAATACTAGTTACAGTTGAATTAAGCTGATCTGATAGTGACAACTTCATTTTGGGTGCATACATCCTATTATACATATAATAATTATATAGCCAGTTACGGTTAAAATATGGTGAAAACATTAATATTTACGAATAATGTTTTCACCCCCTAAACTCATTGAACATATCAGCTGCCAATCTATCGCAGAAAGCCGTCCAAGCATTAGAGGTTTCAACTGTCCCTATTGGTTCACCGTCCACCATTTGTGTATCTTCATCTACTTCGTTCTCTAGGGGATATAATGCATTATCTTGTCTTATGAGGTTGTGTAGAAGGTAGCAAGCAATAATGACGCGGTTATGTGTTCTAACAGGATAGAAAGAGGGATTTCGTAGGATAGCGCATCTCTTCTTCAGCATGCCAAAACAAAGTTCAATTACATTTCGGGCCGACGAATGTCTCATATTGAAACACTCCTTTAGGTTAGTTGGATAACGCCCTTCTCTCCACTCACTCAAATGGTATCGTTGTCCTCTATAAGGAGCTAGAAAACCTTGATCGTTGGTGAAACCCGCATCAACTAAGTAATATTCACCTATACCAAAACAATTTATAACTCAACATTACAACCCACGCACGTAATACATATGAATTAATAATTAATTCATACAAAAAGAACTCACCTTCAGGAACCTTCAGTCCATTCGGCTTTAAGATTGCAGATTGCAACACTCGACTGTCGGCAGCAGATCCTTCCCAACCCGACAACACATACACGAATTGCCCATCTCATGAGCAAACCCCAAGGACATTAGTAGTGATTTCAACCTTTCTATTTCTATATCTTGGTTGGTCTTGTAGCGGTACTCTAATCCTAATGTGGGTCCCATCTAGTGCACCAAGGCATCCCTACAAATTAAAGAAGAAGCATAATCGTCAGTGAAATTGGAAAAGTACTAATATATGAATAGTCACAAAAAGGCATAATCGTACCTTGAACCATTTTCACCGCTCATCGGTTGAATCATCTGCCACTGGCTCTGATTTTTTAAATAAATGAGGCACTTGTTGAATCATGGCTTGCAATACGTAGTGAAAATATCTACTTATTGTCTCCTCCGACCTCCAAAATCAAAATTGAATGACTCTATTCTTAACATGGTGGGCTAGAATATGTAGAAACATGGCCACTTGTTCATCCACTAGCATGTTTCTAGTATGCCTAAGACCCCCAATGTTGTCAAGCATACCACATAGTTGATCAAAATTTGCTCTATTCATTCTTATTTGGTTATAGCATGTTATGTCACTTGCGTACACCATACTCCTAAGGTGGGCTTGGCTTCAAAATCTAAGATATAAGACCTTCTAGGACTAATAAGCCCCACATCGATACATAGGGTTAGCGCCAAGGACATAAAAAATTTTCGTATTTCGAAAACAATTTGGACCCACCAAGCAATGACTTGACCTATCACTCCTCTCATTATTGGATCCATAACTGTATGAATACATACCACAAAATGTCATTGGCCTAAACTGTCACGACCCCCTATCGGACGTCCGTGATTGGCACGGGAGGTAGGATTTCTCCTATCACGTAAGCCTCTAATCCCTGATTGACATTTCTGTATGTGCATAACTACCCATTTCTAATACAAACAATATATAGTATATATGGTCATCACTATCCGGTGACCTAAGTAGCACACAATCCACGGCTCGCTCAACGCCGCTTCAGTCTATACATATACACATAATCAATCACACGTACATATAATATACATATTGATCACTCGCTTCAGGGCGGGTGATCTATCATATTCACATGCAGAATCCCTGTGTACAATCAAGTATATATATACTCAATCACACACTTGCATATAATTTACATATTGATCACACGCCTCAATGCGTGTGATCTATCCTATTCGCATGCGGAAGCCGTATTTTCACACAACCAAGTATTCAGTCGCACATATATATAAATTACATATTGACCACACGCTCAGTGCGTGTGATCTATCCTATTCACATGCAGAAGTCACATTCATATATATATATATACACATGATATTCATCATATCATAACCTATATTCCCAATAACTGGACCAAATCTTTAACCTGTATGAAGCCGACAGTTCTAGAGTGTGACATATACATATATGCATATAGCAACTGTACAAAACAATGCTACACCAAAAGAATCATATACATAAACATCCTGACAAAATACATATATCAATACTACCCACGCGAAGAATGCGTGCAGTCTCTAAGTCTGTCCGCCTCCCTGAGATGAAGTGGAAGTGCTCTCGATGCCTATACCACCTGTGTTTGTAACATTTAACATTGGGGTGAGTCAAACGGACTCAGTGAGAGGCTTTCCCATCCCTGGTGTAGTAGCAGGTACCACTACAACTGGGGAAGAGGAGCCAATCACAAACACATACGCATATAACGGGTTTAAATTTCCATATATTAAGTGGTCAGGCAGTTAGCATATATCATATTCACAATATAGAATTTAAAGCATGGTTTCACATACGTTCAAATTCATAGATACATCATATCACGATTTAACATATAATTCCAAGTGGTCACCCGTATTCAATTAACCGTAATCATAAACTGGCCCGAAGGCATATCTCCGTTAGGAGAGAATCTGGCCCGAGGGCAATATCTCACGTGAGCGATATAGGAACCTAGTTGATCATTCTAGGAACCCCTGGTCCCAAGACTATACTTGGAACAATAATTTGACCCCAAGACTTCACTTGGAGCATAGCCGGTGACTCATCTGACCTCGGTTTACCCAAGGCAATAGCCACAATGCGGTGTACTCATATACTTTGTATTTCTGAGAGTTTGACTCAAGCTAACAGACTCGATCTACCCGGACCACCCGTGATAGACTCAGTTCCCGTGTTGTACCATAAATGACACCTATGGACCACTACTTATTTATTTTACTTCTTCTTAGGAAATTCTAAATTTCCAAGTGCCTTTCCTAATCCGGAATCCCTCGGTTTAAAACAAGGTCACCTATGTTCCTTTTTTTTAAGAGTTTACATACACCACCACACTTTTCAGATAATAATCAATAAGGTTGGTTTCTAGTACCACAAGACTTTCCCAAATAAAATTGACTCGATCCTACCCCCAATCTTGTATAGGTCCCGAGGACCTTCTTTTCATATAAGGCTCCTTGAGCCACTATCGCTTTTACAATTCACATCCACACATA
Organism: Senna tora; assembly: GCA_014851425.1. Classification (NCBI taxonomy): domain Eukaryota; kingdom Viridiplantae; phylum Streptophyta; class Magnoliopsida; order Fabales; family Fabaceae; genus Senna; species Senna tora. Next base: position 16,001,424 of record CM026265.1, read on the forward strand.
TAGCACGTTTTCACATGTACTGTAATTTAGGAACAACAATAGCATGTTATCTAACATGTAATTCCTACAAATAGGCAAGAAGGCAAACCATATATCCATATTCGCAGTCAACCCTATAGGACAAGGATGGGAAAGCCCCTCACCTGGTTGGCCCCTCAGATCGGCTCTTGGTGCGCCCGAAAGTCCACTCACAGTATGGTGCCCTATACACATATACTTGAGAGATTCAGAAACTTGAAAATTCAACCACTATCGTGCATATGTAACGTTAATGCTCAAGTTCTCTCTAATTAATTCCATAGACTAGTTGTTGGCTCGAAATGCCCCCATCTAGTTTTCGGAACACCTAGCATGCTTCTATTCGTGTCCAACCCTTGCTTAATCACCCTATTCGGAAGCCTTGATTTGGGAATGCCAAGTTACCCAATTCCACCTCTATGTGTCCATGTGAAGTTTCCATTACCCAAGTCTTGAATTTATGGCTCAAGACTCATAAACTCTACTTGTCTAAGACTTCCATTTACTAAAATAACTTCCAATACTTTACCTACACGTGAATACACATATCTGGATACGCGTAAAATTAGGAAAGTGTCTCTTTTTTCCCCGAACCGGGTTCCGGGTGAGACGGGAATTACTCGGGTTTTAATCCCTCGTACATTCCAATAATTTTAACAATTATATAATAACAATTTCCACCTATTAATGCACCCCCAATCAGTCCACAACACCTTTAAACCTTAACAACCACATTTTCCTACAATTTTTCCAACCCGGATAAATTCCATCAATTTGGTTCCGGTTCCTAAGCTTCCAACTCACTTCCTAACATGCAAATACTTCAATTTAGGACCCAGAATACTCAGATTGAATCAATTGGGGTCTTTCCAAAAATCCCTAAAATTGATAAAATTGGGGTTTGAGAGTTTCGGGACTTCTCACCTCGATTCAACCGGTTAGAAGGACGATATGGAGTAGAGGAGACTCCCAGCTACCTTCCCCGGTGAAGAGACGGCGTTTTCCGGCGTGGAAGCTCTTTCCCTTTATTTTCTCTCTCTAAACCGTCACTCTCTCTCTCTCTAGCACCAAGACGGCAACGAGCTCCGGCGGACGCGACTCCGGCCTCCGTCTCGCGTACGTCCGGCCACCACCGTGCTCAGCCCGTGCGTTTTCCGGTGACGTTGCTTCAGCCCTCTCTCCCGTAGCTTTCGTGCGTGTTCTTTCCGTGCGTGAGCCTCTCCCCTTCAGGATTCTTTCCTTCCCTTTTTCTTTACTCTTTTCTCTTATAATATATATATATATATATATATATATATATATATCATCAAAAATAAAAATCTGACAAGTAATAACAATAAAAAAAATATGTAGAATTATTAGGTTATAAAATAATTTGTATATATTTTTTTTTTAAAAAAAAGTAGTAGGATAGTATTTATTTGTTATCTCATTTTTCACTTCTAAATTAATTAATTTAATTTAATTAGTGATGCTAGTTAAAATATTCTCGGTTATTACATAAACATTTAATAATGCATCTTCAAAAGAAACCACATAACAAATAAAAACTACCATATCTCTTCATTATTATAGTACTATACTTTGCTAATTTCCCATTAATATATATATATATAGGGAAATATATATTTTCTTTTCTTGTACCTCGTATTTGCTTCAGAAAAATGACCAAGAGATAAATTAGGTATAATTATCTTAATTTATATTTAAGAATATACTAAGAAAATAATAAAAGATCAAAATTAGTTCCACAACATATATATATACCCTAGCCTGGATGCACTCACATGTATGATGATTGAATTATGAGAGTGGTATGGCAAATATAAAATAAAATACAAAAATTATGTCATTATAATTTTCTAATCCCGTCTCTATTAACCATTATCATTAACATCACATAACAAGTGGCATATAACTATATGGACTAGGGGAAGCTTAAGCTAGCATTGGTAGATAGAGGCAACACGAGGCGTGGAAGACAGGGATAGAGGCAAGACCAAGAGGAAGTATCGTTTTGTATGGAGGATGCTCATATTTTGGTAACACACAAATACAACTATTATATTGGAGCAGATCTGGGAAAAGAACACACACATACCCAACAAAACCATATCTTGGAGTAGATCTACACACACAGCCAGTAGCAAGCAAACCCTTTACTTCTTTGAAGACAAAATTGAAAGAGGTGGACAAGCAAGCTAATGAGAAGAACCCAAACGATCCGTGAAGCAGCCCAAGTCTCCGAGTGAGATGCTGAGAGCTGTCGGTGTGAGTGAGTTGTGAGAGTAATAATGAGATATTGGACGGAGAAGTAGACAGGTTTGGATGGAGACCAATTTTTTACCGTTAAATTTATCTTTTTATATAGCATTTAATAAAAATGAGTTTTTTATTTAATATTTGGGTATAAGGGCAATTTTTTCATTTTACAATACATTCTTTTACCAACTTTCAATTTCATTTTTTCATACCAAACATATTTTTCAATTCAAATAATTCAATTCCAATTTCATCTTACCAATTCCAATTCCAATTCCAATTCTACATTTTTTTCCAACCAAACACAGCCTAACGGTATTAGGCAAAAGGGCTTATTTGGAACAATTTGCAAACATAGAGGATTAATTTAGAACTTTTGTAACATAAAGGTCTGATTTGGAACTTGAGTAAAACATAGAGGACAAAAGTAGAGTTTTTACCTATAATTAAAGAACTACCAATCATATGTGGATTTGCACTTTTCCCTTATATGCATAACAAATAAAGAATGTGCTGACAATTAAGATCTGAAATGTAAGGAGAGCTCAACACATAGGATCATATCATAGAAATTAACATTTGAATCTTCTAAATTTTTTTAATTAAAATTATATATATATATATTTAAAGAAATCGTGAAATTTTAATCTTATTTATTTTAAATACTATATCTAATTTAATTCGTATTTCAAATATGTATAATCACATTTTTTAATTAAAATTATATATATATATATATATATATATATATATATATATATACAAGAAAAAACCTGAAAAAACCTGAAAAAGAAAAAGAAGGCAAATGCCTCACAAATGACCATCTACACAAAAACTATAAATTACTTCACTTGTAAAGACAATAAAATTCTATAATTAGCGGAGAAAGAATAACATACATATGACTTGTAATTTTTATTAATTTAGTTTAGAACATAATTTTCTAAGAGGGGAAATGACAGAAAAATGAATAACTCATCTTCATAAAGTATGAAACAAAATTAAACCAATTAAATGCTGAAAATTAAGATAAACATTGAAGAGCTAGTAAAATAATTACATATTAGTTTGAGGTTTTCCATGCAAGACCTGTTTCTGTCATATAGCATTAGGCACAAACAAAAGTTATATCAATAACTTAAGACAAACAAATGGTCGGTGGTCGAGGGTCAGTGATGGAGAAATGAAAGAACCCAAGATAATATTGAAGTTTGAGAGGAGGAGGAAGCCATTGATTTTTTTTTTTGAAGAAACCTAAGGCTAAGGAGCTAAAATGGAAGCTGCTCATCAACGGAGTTGAAGAATCTAGATATTTTAGGGGCAATATAGTATTTTGTGTCTTTTTCTTTTTTTTTTTTGAAAAAAACAAAATGCCAATGTTGAGTCTTATAAAAATATTTCTTTGGATGATTTTGATCCAAATACATTCATATATGGGAATAGTAAAATTTTAAAATTTGTGGGCTGTCCTAAACCTATTAAAAATTTTGTTATCATATTTTTAGCACATAGGAATTTTCTTAACGGGTAAAAATTTAATTTTGAAAATTTATCAAATTTAAGCAATACGTTTAAAATAATTCATGTAACCACCATATAACTAAATTTTAATTTTTCAACTTAATTTTCTTATTTATTTTAATTCCTAAATTTTCTTGATTTTAAAATTATTATAATTCTTATAATGGGTTTAAAATATTTATTTCACTCTAATTTAAATTTTTTTTTCATTCTATCAAATTCCAATTTGACAAAATTATAAATCCTAAATTTATTTTCAAAATTTAGGGTTATTACACGTTTTTATGCAAAATATTTTTATTATAAAACACTTTTTAATTAATTTCAAGCAATTAAAATTTTTATAGAATCAACTATACAATCATTTATATTATATACCTTTATAAAATGTATTATATTAAAATTTTAGCAAAATGCATTTATAGTGAACTTAATTTAAGTTATATAGACATATTTTGATTGATAAAATAAAGTAAATTTATTCATTTCATATTTAATTTTGAAGTAAAAATATGAACTTGTATTTGTAACATTTTATATTTTAAATTATATAATTACATAAATTACTGTTGACATGGCTGGGAAATCAATAATTGCTTATCTCAACAAGGGAGATGACATCTGGCACAAGAAAGTCAAATTCCTGCTGGAAGAGCAGGAATTGACGGAGGCTATACGTGATCTCATGATGGAGCCTAATGGGGAGGGGCCTGCTCAATAACTGAGGCAGGACACGGAGGCTTATCACGCATGGTAGAGAAAGAACTCTATGGCTTAAGTCCTATTGCTTAGCAGCATGGAGAATGACATCATGTGTCAATTCGAGCACCACCCCACGGCATGTGAAATGTGGAACGCACTGCAAAATAGGTTTGGCGGCACTTCGGCCACCAAGTTGAGACACTTGACCATTAGGTTCAACACCTATAAGTTGCGTCTTGGGAAAGACATGAGGACACATTGGAGCGAGATGTCGAACATGATCATGGAGTTGAAGACAACTGGTCACTCCCTTACTGATGAACAACAAGTATCCAAGCTGTGATAAGGCCCCTTTCCTCCTCTAGGGAGTTCATGAAGGTCATCTTAACATACAATAACAACGTTAAGACGTTCGATGATGCTGAACACCACCTGACATTGAAGGATGAGCGGCGTGAGTCTGCGAAATCCCCTGAGTCAAAAGCCTATATGGCTGAGGCTTCTGAAATAAAAAGGTTCCAGAAACAAGGGTAAGGGGCTCCAAAACAAAAGTGGTGGAAGGAAAAGGATGTGCCAAAGGGCAAGAAGTCTCAATTCAAGAAGAGAGGAAAAACGGGAAGAAGAATTTGGCTAAGGTCAAATGTTATGCGTGCCAGCAAATGGGGCACTATGCTCGAGATTTCCCCAGCAACCTAAGGTATCTTCCCTTACCCATGATCATTCTATTTATGTCTCCAATTCTGCTTTTATAGCTGACAGTGAATCTTTGTGGGCCGTTGATTCAGGAGCAATAGACCACATAGCTAGGGATCGTGAATGGTTCGTCGATTTTCGTCGTTTGCCCCAAGGGAGCAGACGTGTCTTCGTGGGAAACAATGCGTCACTAAAGGTCAAGGGACTAGGCACTTGCAAGCTTTAGTTGTGTGGAGGTCGTACCTTACTTTTACATAATGTATTGTTTATTTAAGACATTTGGCAGAACCTTTTATTAGTTGTTTCTCTTTTGAACCTAGGTTTTAGAATTGTTTTTTAGAACAATGCAGATTGCTTGTTTCATGATTCTATTTTGTATGGATATGATTTTTATGACAAAGGTTTTTTGGTTTTGGACCTTGAATCTTATAATTTCCATAGTTGTTTTCTGATATCTTCTTCAAACGTCGATATTTCTAGTTGGCATGTGCGTTTAGGACACATAGGTCTACTTGGCATGCGCGTTTAGGACGCATTAACACGTTAGCAAAAGAGATGTTAGGACAGACCTAGAAAATTGAATTGCCAACCTAGGAGCATTATCTCACAGGCAAAACAACTAGAAAACCCTTTGGTCATGCCACCAGAGTTGAGTTTCCATTGTAATTAGTCCTTTCAGATATTTGTGGTCCGATTAGCATGAGGGCGAGGCATGGGGCCTCATATTTCATCACTTTTTTAGACGACTATTCTCGCTATGGTCATGTCTACTAGATCTCCCACAAATCTGAGGCAAATAGATTGGTTTAGACTATATCCGAGCATGGTCGAGAATCAAACCTCTTGAAGCATTAAGGCTTTGAGAACATACCAAGGGCAAGAATACCTCTCAAATCAATTCAGAGAGCTATGTGATGAAAAGGCAATAGCCAGGCAACTGACTATCCCACACACTCTTCAACAAAATGGGGTTGCTGAAAGGAGAAATAGAACCCTCCTAGAAATGGTTAGGTCTATGATGGCTCAAGCAAATCTTCCCATCTAGTATTAGGGAGATGCTATGCTTATAGCCACTTTCATACTTAAATGAGTTCCCTCTAGATCTATGAGTAAGACACCCTACGAGATGTGGTCAAGTAAACGTCCTGACCTAAGTGTGCTAAGACCATGAGGGTATGCAGCATACGTTCATGATCCTTCCCACAAACATGGGAAGCTTGGTCCGAGAGGCGAGAAGTGTATCTTTAAGATACTTTGATCACTTGAAGGGGTATGTCTTCATTGGAGAAAATGTAGACGGTTCTATCACAAAGTTTGAATAAAGGGATGCTACATTCCTTGAATTGATTTCCTTAGCCGAGGAGAAGTGGAACATTCTGTGGGCCTCTATGAGGAAGAGGAGGAACAAAAACCCACACAAGAAGTTGAGAAGCACTCAAGCACACCTCCCATTGATGTCTAGTGGAGAGCTGCTTATGAAGAGCATGTCTACCACAATGCACAACATAGAAGGAGCATTAGGACTGTGGTTCCACGTCGTCGTTATGACATCGAAGGGGAAGCTTTAATCGTTTCACTTGACGATGGGGATGAGCCAAGAACATTTCAAGAGGCTCTCTCCAGTCCTGCTAAGAAAAAGTGGATTAAAGAAATGGAAGAAGAGATGGAGTCTATGAGGACCAACCAAGTATGGGACTTGGTACACCTACCTCCTAGCCTTAAGGCGATCGGGAACAAGTGGGTTCTTAAGGTCAAAAGGAAGGCAGATGGGTCAGTTGAACACTATAAGGTGCATTTAGTAGCTAAAGAGTTTACACAGCAAGAAGGTATTGATTACGAAGAGACCTTCTTGCCTGTTGTAAGATTCAGTTCTATAAGTTTGATTCTAGCCTTGGTCGCAGGTCTAGACCTGGAATTGCATCAAATGGATATAAAGACTGCCTTCTTGAATGGAAAACTAGATGAGGAAATCTAGATGCAACAGCCTGTAGGTTTTGTGACAAAAGGTTAGGAGCGCAAAGTGTACCCCGTCTTCAGAGATCCATTTATGATCTCAAACAATCATCTAAGCAGTGGTACTGGTACCTGCGATTTCATCAAGCTGTGATATCTCATAATTTTTCACATGATTGATGAAGACCACTGTGTCTATATGAAAAGTTAAAAGATAGTGTCATCATCCTATCCTTGTATGTAGATGACATTCTACTGGCTGGAAGCAACATAGAATCCGTTTTAGCCATTAAAAAGTGGTTGTCCCATCATTTTGAAATGAAGGACATGGGTGAGGCTGAGTACATTTTAGGAGTCAAGATCTATAGAGATCGCTCCAAGAAGCTTCTCACACTGTCACAAGAATCCTATGTAGTAAAGATTCTTGAAAGATTCCGCATAAGGGAATGCAAGTCAATTGATACTCCCTTAGCAAAAGGCAAGAATTTAAGTCTCGCTCAGTGTCCCCAGACTCAATTTGAGATAGAATGAATGAAAATCATCCCTTAAGTCTACTCTCCCCTCTCACTCATACCTTGTTAGCTTCTTCTGCTATGCTCCCTCCCTTTCACTCACTACTCTTCATGGCTCGTGCATTCATTAAGGAGATCATTTCTCCATACTTCTCTTATGGCTTTCCCAATGAGAGACTAGTTGCTCCTATCATTCTTGCCTTTTGTTCTCATGCATTTGGTGTTTATAATGTGAGGGATGCAATGCAAACCTTCAAAACCACCATTAGCATTAAAAGAGACGTACTGGAGAACACAAATAAAGTAGTCAAGAAGGTAAGGGAGAAAAACTTAGTCATGGAGGCTAAGATTGTCATGTAAGCAATGACAAAGCTTGTGAAGAGTTTTTCCAATAGTCCTGCTTAGACGGTTGTTGAGCTTGTCATTATCATGAGTTATCTTTTCATTACTGCTTATGGCTTCATCAAGGTCGCTAAGGCTTTGAATCCGCCGCCTCCCCCGATCGTCGACAATGAGAACCTTCTGTGAAGTCTAGAATATCTATGATAAGATAGCTCTGTGATTAGTTTTTCTTTGAATGGAAAATCAATGTTTAGTTTTAATGTCTAGTGAATTCTGTGTTTAGCTTACGGCTTCGTCAATGTTTAGCTTTGTGTTTAGGTTAGCTCTGTTTACGGCTTAATCGATGTTTAGCTCTGTGTTTAGTTTGAATGAAAAATCAATGTTTAGATTTATTGTTTAGAGAATACTATCTTAGTGTTTAGTTAGTGTTATGGAAATCAATCTGATTTCACGTGTTCTATTGGCAATGTTCTATTATCCTACTTTGTTACTTTCTTTTGGTACTTTGCATTCTAAAAACTAGTATTGTTTTGTTCTTTCGCTGGTATGGAGTTGTTGCTTTACACAATAGAGACAAACATTTATTTATTTTTATTAAATAAATATATTACTTTTAATAAATTATTTTAACTTTAAAAATATTTAATTAAACAATATTTAAACAAAGCGAATTGAGAATAAATTAAATTAAAAAAATGAGGGATGTACCTAATATTTGTTTTGTTTATGAATTGCACCAATAAGCAAAAACAAAATAATAAAATAAATTAATGTACTCTCATCTACTTTCTTATTAAATTACAATTTCATATTTTCATTCATCTCAATAAAAACATACTTATATTTGTTATTGATATAATTAAATATGTTTTTAACTAATATAATTTTTAAAAATTTGAATTAAAAATTGGTTATTTTTAATTCAAAAAAAGTAAAAATAAAATAATAATTCTAAATATGTTATTATATATTAGAATTATTTTAAAAAATTTAAAATGTTATTAAAGATATTTTAGCCAAAACAAAATTGTCTTCAATGTAAAAAAAAATTATGAAAAGGAAAAGTTGAAGAAAGAAATGGCTAGAATCCCTAGTAGAGTTTGTTTAACTAATTCTGATGTGTGGACTGCATATATTTCTAAAGGTTACAAATGATTGACTGCACATTTTGCTGATAAAAATTGGATATTGAGGAATAGATTTTGAATTTTTATGGCATTCTTCCTCCACATACTGATGTTGAATTATCTAACACTATAATAAATTGCATGAAAGAATGAGGTTTGGAAAAAGAAAAAGTATTTTCCCTCACATTGGATAAATGACATCTTCCAATGATAATATATATGTAAGATATTTTGAAAAGACAACCTCTTGTTTGGATGAAGATTTTTTATGTGATGGCGACTACTTTCATTTCCGTTGTTCTACTTATATTTTGAATCTCATCGTTCACGAAGGATTGATAGCAAGTGAAATGTAATACCCGAGGGGTATTTTTAGATTCAGGTCAATTGTGTTTAGTAAGACTTAGCATGGTCATCATTTGGAGTTGGAATGTAAGGACAAAATAAATAAATAAATGAACAATACAAATAAATAATAATTTCATATTATCCCATATTGATGGGATAATATGAAATTGATAAAATTGTGAAATTGAAGTTAAGCATTTTGGATAAAGAATATATATCATACTAGTGGCCACACCTCACTGGTGGCCTAATTAACCTGCAATCTGCGGTTCGCTCAATACCGCTTCAACTCAATCCAGTATATAGATATATTTATCTGCAATCATAATGTAAATATTAATAACATTGACCGTAGGTCTCAATACGTACGATCTATCCTATTCACATTCAGCAAGCACACATACTATATATCCATATCATATTGACCGTACGCCTCAATGCGTACGATCTATCCTATTCACATGCAGAAGTTTATATATATATATATATATATATATATATATATATATATATATATATATATATATATATACATACATATATCCTAGTTTATACCCAAACTGGACCATGTCTTTAAATACATGTGAAGCCGACAATTCTAGAGTAGGTACATATTAAAAGTTGTAAATATATATACACAACTCTTACAACTTTAAAATATGTACAACAAGAGACATCAAAATAATCAAAAAGGTGTCCACCCACGCGAAACAAGTGCATAAGGATGATCTGATGTCCGTATCACTGTCTGGAAGTCGATGCCTGCCCGATCCCTATATCTAAAATATTGAAGCAAAGGGAGTGAGTCAAATAGACTCAGTGAGAAGCTTCCCATCCTCGGCGTAGCGGCGGGTACCACTACAGTTGGGGAAAGGGAAACACCCACAATCACATGCGCATGGAAGTCCAGTTTATCAAATGTTATATTACGATCAGGCAATATTAATATAACATTAAAATCATAGATAAACCTACGGATCATGTTTTTCTATCATGCTTCTCGTAAACAAGCAATCACATTTTAACATATAATTTGAAAACTGTAAATCACTTAACTGACCTTAGTTCCAGGCTAGGGCAATGGCCTCAACAGGCAATTTCTTTTAAATCTTTAACTGACCCTAGTGCCAGGCTAGGGCAATGGCCTCAACGGGCAAATCTTTTATATCTTTTACTGACCCTAGTACCAGGCTAGGGCAATGGCCTCAACGGGCAAATATTTTATATCTTTTACTGACCCTAGTACCAGGCTAGGGCAATGGCCTCAACGGGAAAATGCTTTACTCTTTAACTGACCCTAGTGCCAGGCTAAGGTAATGGTCTCAACTGGCAATCCTTTCTGACTTGTTTCTCTTCCCGAGCCTTCAGTTGGGATTCTGGCTCTATCTACCCATTACTATCCTAGACTGACTTTACCTAGGTAGTGTGAACCTCCCTATGACTCACTAATCAATTTATGAGATCGTTTTAATCCTTATGTAATATCCAAACCCTTGATTAGATCATATCCTAGCTCTAAGGCCTTTCCTAAGTTCAATTACCGTAAAACGTCAACGTTTAATAACAACTTCTATACGATTTCATTAATGAGTTTCTAATTAATAGGGTAAACCGAACTTTGGACTCAATCAACAATTTACCCCTTTGCTTATACTGTTCGGCATATCTCATGGATACCCTCCAGTACCTCTTTACCTATAGTCAAACACACATATACAAATACTTTCATATATAACAGTTTAGGAACAACAATAGCATGTTAACCACTAAACAATTCTTACAAATAGGCAAGTAGGCAAACCACATATCCACATCCTCAATCAACCCTGTAGGGCAAGGATGGGAAACCCCTCACCTGGATGGCTCCCTTGCGTTTGTCCTGGAGTAACTCCCGCTTCGGACGAATCGTGGTTTCCTAAAGAATGCATTCAAGTGGTTAACATCTCAACTATATGCAATTCATATGCATACTACATGCTCGTGCCTATAATGCATCTAGACGTTGCCAAGGATAGAGTCCTTGGTCTCACTACAACATTTTGAGGCTTCAGCAACAGTTTGGAAGGCAACAACGAAAACCTGTTGTAGTTGTTATGAAAGGCAATGCTTATTTAGTGTTGCAAACTTCTAAAAAAACTTTTAAGACATTAGGCAACGATTTTATGCAACAGAGAAAAAAATGTTGCATTTGGTCTTATTTGCAACAATTTTTGCAACATTCTTATAATGGTTTAAGATGAATTCATTTTACTTATATCATAGGCAACACAAATTTGCAACAACGATAAAATGTTGCCTTAAAATATATATAAAGCTATCATTAGGTTATTAAACATAAATATCATGAAAATATATTTGTTAATTAAATTTCTATTCTAATATTAAAAAAATTAAAATTAATAATTATAATATATAATGTATTAAAATTAATTTTGTATTTTAGACTGTTTCATTAAAATGTTAATCTATTTTATTCAAAATTATTATTTTAAAGTCATTTTTAATTATTTTTTGAGTATTATCTTAAATTATTTAGTTTAATTACAAATATCTTTAATCATCTTAATTTTTGTTTTCAATTGTTATTTTTATTTATTTTAGACTCTATCGGTCTATCCACATATAATTGTTATTTTTATTTATTTTTTCATTAATTTTTTTAATGAAAACCTCTAGCCAAAAACCCTAAGCAGCATCTGAGAGAGAGAGAGAGGGAGAGCATCCAAGGGAGCTTGAGAATAGCGTTGCAGCAACCGCAAAGAAGATTTCGCCGCTAGCGCCACCATCACTTCCACCACCATTGATTTCATCTATCACCGCCACCGAAGCTGCCATTGTTGTCTGTCATTATCGCCGCCCCGCAGTCGCCGCATACTTCCATCACACAGCACCCTACGGATCTCACCATCTTCTGCCACGCTCTATCGTCGTTTATCGAATTAATATATCTTCGAAGGTAAAAAGAAATTCCTAGGAACTTTATTGTGTCTATGGTTCCATTTCATCTTATCGCAAAAGCTGCTGTAAGCATGTAACATTTCAGATCGGAATCACTCTCTCATAAGGGTTGTTTGTCCGTTCAGAGCTGCGGTGTTTAGAAGCTGGTTTTTCCAATCTCCTTCAACAGAGGTTTTCGACATTCCCATTCTTCTCTGTTTCTCATACTAGCCGGTGTCTTTTCTGTCTCAACAAACCAGTGTCGTCTGTGCTTATAATTGTCTCTGCTAGCCGCCATAGCCACCACCATTGTTTAGCACCTGTGAAAAACGTCCGTAGACGGTAAATTATCTAATTCCTCTTTTCAACCAAAATCTCGCAGCTTCTCAAAATAATGTTGTTTGTAAAATTTAGGTGTTCTTTTCTCTCCTTTTAATCTTTGCTTGGGCATTGAGAAATTTTTTGTACATGATGAACCATACAAATTACACGATAGCTTGTGTTTGTTGTTTTGATTGTGAGAGTACACTTTAGGTGTTTGTTTTTTTTCTGCTTGTGAGAGTGAACTTTAGTGTTTGTTCTGTTGCTTGATAGAGTGCACTTTAGGTGTTTGTTGTTTTGCTTGAGAGAGTATTGCGTTAGATAACTCTATTAATTTCTGGTTGTATGACTCTGATTCTAACATACTTTGTTTTTTCTCTTTCTATTCTTAATTAAGTTGCTTCCTCTTAGTCTAAGCCAAAAAAATCTTGACTTATAGAGTGTCACGGTACTTAAATAGAAGTATAGAACAATAGAGCATGAAACAATATTATACATTCAATCTAAAATGTCCACTATACCACTACCACTCATATATATATATATACACGGTAAAAATAAATATCTTGCTAAAGCTACTGTCTCCCATTTGCTATATATTGATTATATACTTTTGTTTTCAAGTCACTGCAGGCAACAAATTGGACACTTTCCCCTTTTTGTTAGTTGAGTTTGAAAGATGGGTAATGGTGGTTTAGTTACACAAGTAGTAACTCATTAAAGATATATATATATATCCTGTCATCAAATTTGCAAATTTATCGCCATAATTTGAGATAACCCACTAAAAAGATGGCTATTTTTTCCTCTGTATTCTCTTTAGTAAACGCTAGTGTTACGTTTAATAATTCCATACACATGTATATTAGGTTGATTGTGGATATATATATATACCATCTGTAGCTACATCCAAATTAAAGATATAGATACTAATTTAGAAAGGAAGAAAGAATGATATGAACACACTATTTTTAATTTGATTTATGAATTAATAATTTGTGATATATTTAAGTTGAATGCTAATTTACTTTCTCTCTTCCCTTAATGTGTCCTTTTAAGATTCTGACCCTTTTTAGAGATGTTAAACTATATTTATATTTAAGCGATCTTGTCCTAGAAAAAGTATTATTGTTTTTTAGTTAGCGCTTTTGACAGTCATGATACTACTTAATACTTGTTAACTTATAAGTGTGACTATGAATATTGCAGTAAGTAATAAATTCCTTTTTTTTTGGTTTCAAAGTGTTTAAGGTTCATGAGCTTCACAATTACTTAAAAATAGTGTGTCATTATTTGTGACCGGAGACTGCCATGATTCTTACGGACACAAAGATAGGTGTGTGACACTGACTACAACAATATATAACTATACAATATAACTCAGATCATCTTATGCACGCAATGATTCTGAAGTAAAATGTAAGCACTTACATACATATATAGTTTTAGATTCTTAACTTGTCCATTGGTAATTTCTAATCTTTACTTGCATTGTTCTTCCAATTCTGAATTGCAGGAAATTTGACAGAGGCACTTATCTTTCTGTCGCATTGGTTTGTTCTTCTTAGCTCTTATGAAAATGTTTATCAAATTATTGGGTGGATTTACTTTGATTTGTTTATCCTTTTAATTTACCCTTTTTTCCTGAGCAGACCTTACATATGGGTTTTATTGGAGACTTAGGTGGGAACAAAATAAAATTCCATTGGTATGACAGGGAAACAAACCTTCATCGTGTCAATGTATTATAATGCCTTTTGATATGTCTCATTAATTCATTTATTACTTTGATTTGTGATGACATACATGTCTCATTCACGTGCCACTCCAAGGCAACCCCTTTAGCTTTCCATTTCCATTCATTTATTTATTTATTAATTAATTGGGGAAGATAGAGATATATGACATATTTATCTCTCTCAAAAACATTCTTGAGTAAATTGTGTTAATTAATCATCATCATAATGTGGTTGGTTATGTTAGAGATATGAGATATCATCATTATTGTTGTAACAATTCTTTTATTTCGATTTATCTACTTTATATGGGTTATTTTACTTCTTTCCCTTCCAATGGTAGGTTATGGAATATAGATTTAATTACCAAAGGAAGTACCTCCAAATTCAACTAGTCAGTAGTAATATCTATGTGTTATATGCACAAAAGATGCTCATACATGTTCTGTTTAAAATAGTGTATGAAGTGATTGAACCTTGGATTATCTGTATAGTATGCTATTATTTCCAACATTCCTATTTTTGACCTTCTACTTAGATTAATCTTTTATTTTGTACAGGTTATTTACTAATAATTTTTATGGAGATTATATCAAAGCTAGCCCAGGTAAGTTTAAATGCATATTTTAACAGATTTGTTCCTTCAATGTGCTATTATCTTCTCTCTCTCTTTCTGTGTGACTAAATGTTGAAGAGAAAAAATTAATTTTTTCTTCAGGTAAGTAATTATAAATGTAATTTCTTGGAAAGAAGCCAAGCGCAAATCCAAGACTTATGAAACTTAAGGTCAAATTTTATTTTGTTAAATATTTCCATTTGATAACCAATTTCATTATTTTTAAAAGCTTCTATTAGGTAATTTGCAGGTTTGAAGGATGCAATGGATCAGTGAATGTCTGAATCGCAATGGATCAATGAATGTCTGAATCTGGGTCAAAAATTAAATAGCTTGTTCTTTTGGTTATCCTAGGTTGGCTAAGCAATCAGCACACTTATTTATATAACATTTGCACGGATTCCAAATTTGAATATAGTTGCTACTGCAATGTCTTATTTCTTAGGAGCATCACCTAATGCTTCTGAAGAGGTAAAGTCTTCTTCAGATTTCTATCTTATATTGTAATATTTATTTCATACTTGACTTTTCTCAAAATACTCATGTGTCATACTGTGTAGGAAAATGGATTGGCCGGAGACATTAGCGATAATGATGTTTGTGATCAAGATGAGGAAGAGGAAGGAGATGATGGATGCAATAATGAAGATGAAATATCAATTTCAATTTAGTTTGTTTGATAAAACTTTTTTGTTGTTAGTGATAGACATTAAACATCAATTGTTAGTATTGCTTTGAATTTTGTAATAACTTTGTTTTGTAACATTCTACTTTATTGGGAGGAATTATGCAACTTAGAGATGATATATATTTCATTTAAAAATTTCACAGTTCCTTTTATAACTTTTTTTTTGGAGAAGTCGTCGAGGTGTGTATGAAGGTTAATATAAATCATTGCCTATAAGAGAAATGGAAAGTGTTGCATTTTCGAGATTGCAACATTTTAAGAAAGTTGAATAAAACTTATCATGCAACAGTTTAAAAGCATTGCATAAACATAAAAAAGCATTGCCTATAAGAAGTGGAAAGTGTTGCAGTTTTTAGATTGCAACAGTTCAAAAATGTTGCTTAAAACTTACTATGCAACAACCTAAAAGTGTTGCACAAACCATAAAAAGCGTTGCGTATAGAAGAGTTGCATTTGCTTCTGAAAGTGTTGCCTATAAAATCTAGCAACGGCAACAAATGCAATGCTTGTAAAGTGTTGCAAAAACTGTTGCCTAAAGTATAGGCAACAGTTTTTTGGCTTTCTGCAATGTTTTTTTACCATTGCAGATTGCCTAAAATGTTATAGTGTCTTATCCGTCCTCCCTCTCTTCTATGAGAGTCTCAACTGCCTCGCACTTGGTTACGTACATTTATCACTCTCCTTGAGTTGCTTTTGGGGCCTTGGATTTGAGTTACTAAACCTCAATGTACTTCTAAGCTATCCTACTTAAGGTTACCTAATGACCGTGTATAAGGAATTTAGAAATTCAAGAAGTTGGACTTAGCTTATTTCATAAGTTTCTATTCTTGAGGGACAAGATGACATTTGAAATGATTTTGATCCTTAAAAACATGGTTGGGGTGTCCTATGGTCTTTAGGATTGAAAATAGGAGGTTCGAACACCCCAGATGGACTAAAAAATGAATTTTGGGCATGTTGGGCAGAGGCCAGGCGCTATAGAGCCCATTCTGGCGCTATAGCGCCAAGATGCTGCCCAGCAGTTTTTGGTACACCCGAGAGCTAGCGCTATAGCGCCGGTTCACAGCACATCAATTCGTTTGCTGTGTTGTGGGCTGGTTTGGGCCCGTTCCAGCCCCCTTCCGTCCCCGGCTTCGACTCCGCACCCCACGGGTTTTGTTCACCTACATTCCAACGACATAAATCCAATCCTAACTACTCAAATCCAAGCCCGATTCCGAATTGATCATTGAATCCCCAAATTGGGAATACTTAGGATTTGCAACCCTAAATCCTTTCAGATTTGAATCCGGCTAAACTCGAGGGTATAGCCTCGATTCTTACCCCAACTAAGTGTTCAAGAACACTTCCTAGGTCTCAATCTACCCTCAAAACAATCCAGTCGAAGGTGGATCGAAGAAATTCCCAAAATGAAGAAATTGGGGGTTTCGAATGAAATTGGGGTTACCAACCTTTGATTCGATTGGTGGGAGATGGAGGAGACGTCGTACCCGAGCTCCGGTGACTTCTCCGGCGTCGGCTAGCTCTCCCCGGTTACTTTCCCGGCGAAACCCCAACTCTCCTTCTCCTTCTTCTTCTCCACGATCCACTCTCTCTCTCTGTTCTTTTTCTCTCTCAACTCCTTCCTTTCTTCTTCTCTCTCTTTCCTTCTTCTTTCCTTCTTTTATCTTTCTTACACGGCAGCCCCCACCCCAATTCAATTAAAATAATAATAATAATAATAATAATAATGAATACATAATTAAATAATAAGTAACTAAAAATTAATAATTTAGTAAATATAATCAAAACATATTTTCTTTTTGTTTAATTTCCTACTTCTTTTATCTTTCTTTTTATTTTCTAATATATAAGAATAATAATCTTAAATAAGTAAGGAAAAAAAATATTTCCAATTTAATCCCTCCTATCAAATTTAAGTTTCTACTCCCCTAGGTCCCAATTTAAATACTGAAAATTTTCTACCCCTTTTCTTTCTTTCTTATTTTATTTTTTTAGACTTCGAAAAAATTTCCCGGGTATTACAATATTCCCCTTAAGATATTCGGTCCCCGAATTTCAATTAACATACTAACCTTGGTCTTGAAATAGGTGAGGATATGTCCTGCGGATCTCCACCTAAACTTCCCACGTCGCTTCTTCAACCGAATGGTTTCGCCACAGGACTTTCACCAAGGGTATCTCCTTTTGACATCAACTTCTTCAACTAGCGTTCTAGGATTCCCACTGGCATCTCCTCATAAGTTAGACCCTCGGCTAGTTGTACTTTTTGGGGTTGGATGACATGAGAGGGATCTGGCAGGTACTTGCGAAGCATAGACACGTGAAACACCGGATGAATTCCTTCCAACTCCGCTGGCAATTCTAGACGGTAGGCAACATTTTCCACGCGCTCTAGAATCTCAAACGGTCCATATATCTTGGACTTAGCTTGCCTTTTTTACCAAATCTCATCACGCCCTTCATCGGTGAAATTTTTAAAAAAACCTGCTCACCCACAGCAAACTCTAACTCTCTTCTCTGGTTGTCAGCATACACTTCTGCCTACTTTGAGCCGTGGTAAGCCTTTCTCTAATGGACTTTATCTTGTCCAAAGCATCCTGCACAAGTTCTGGACCAACCAACTTGGCCTCTCCGACCGTGAACCACCCAATCGGGGACCTGCACTTCCGACCGTACAAAGCCTCGAAGGGTGCCATCTGAATACTAGCTTGGTCACTGTTGTTATAGGCAAACTCCGCTAACGGCAGGTATTTCTCCCACCCTCCGCCGAAATCCATAACACATGCTCTAAGCATGTCCTCTAAAATTTGAATGGTCCTCTCAGATTGCCCGTCTGTCTGGGGATGAAATGCTGTACTCAGATCAACCCTCGTCCCTAATGCCTCCTGCAATGCTCTCCAGAATCGAGAGGTAAAATGTGGCCCCCTGTTAGAGATAATCGACACCGGTACTCCCTGCAACCTCACTATCTCTGATAGGTACAACTGGGCATATTGACCCACTCCGTAAGTGGTCTTAATTGGCAGGAAATGTGCGGACTTGGTCATCCGATCAACGATTACCCAAACTGAATCGAATCCCCTCTGTGACCGCGACAGTCCTGTCACAAAGTCCATAGTAATTCTCTCCCACTTCCATTCAGGAATTTTCATCTGTTGAAGTGTTCCGCCGGGCTTTTGGTGTTCAGCCTTAACTTGCTGACACACTACACATCTAGATACGTAGTCTGCCACGTCTTTCTTTATACCAATGCACCAGTACAATTCTCTCAGATCTTGATACATCTTATTACTACCCGGATGGATTGTGTACACTGTCTTGTGTGCCTCATTAAGGATTCTTTCTTTCAAACCATCCACCATAGGTACACACAATCGTCCCTCCAACCGGAGTATGCCATTGTCATCTATGGAGAATCGGACGTCGCCCTTCTCCCCCTTAACCACTATATCTTTGATCTATTTGAGGTCGGCGTCTTGATCTTGCTTGGATTTAACCTCTTCGACTAGAGCTGACTTGGCTTGGACATGGGCTAGAAACAAGTCAGAGTCTCCAATTTCAAACTGAGTTCTAGACTGTTCCAGCTCATGTATTTCCCGAATTAACGGCCTTCGTACTTCACAGATATGGGCTAAGCTACCCATTGACTTTCGGCTCAGAGCGTCTGCCACCACATTCGCCTTACCAGGATGGTACAAGATCGTGCAGTCATAGTCTTTCAACAATTCCATCCACCTGCGTTGTCTCAGATTTAGATCTTTTTGCTCGAAAATGTACTTAACGCTCTTGTGGTCTGTATATACCTCACATGTTTCGCCATAAAGGTAGTGCCTCCAAATCTTCAAGGCAAATACCATCGCTACCATTTCAAGATCGTGAGTCGGGTAGTTTTTCTCATGCTTTCAGAGTTGCCTAGACACATAAGCAATCACCTTTCCATGTTGCATAAGAACACACCCTAACCCAACTCGTGAGGCGTCACAGTAAACCACATACCCTCCGGTGCCCTCAAGAAGAGCCAACATCGGTGTTGTGGTAAGACTTTCCTTAAGCTTTTGAAAACTCTCTTCACACTTGTCATCCCATACAAACTTTACCCCTTTCTGAGTTAACTTTGCAAGAGGTGCAGCAACCCTCGAAAAGTCCTGCACAAACCTTCTATAGTATCCAGCCAAACCTAGAAAACTACAAATCTCCGTGACTGAGGTATGCTGGGACCAATTCTTCACTACTTCCATCTTGCTTGGATCAACATGGATTCCCTCTGAAGATACCACGTGACCGAGAAATGCAACTTTATCAAGCCAAAACTCGCATTTCAAAAACTTAGCATATAATTTCTCTTCCCTTAGCTTCTGTAATGCTAGTCTCAAATGCTCAGCATGCTCCTCAACACTCTTGGAATAGATTAGAATGTCATCAATAAATACAATGACAAATCGGTCTAGAAATGGCTTGAAAACCCGATTCATCATGTCCATAAAAGCTGTTGGTGCATTAGTTAGCCCGAACAACATGATTAGAAACTCATAATGGCTGTATCGGGTTCAAAAGAAGTCTTGGGCACATCTTCTTTTCCAATCTCCAAGTGACAATACCCTGATCGTCGATCGATCTTTGAAAACCTCTTAGCACCTTGCAACTGGTCGAACAGATCATCGATTCTTGGAAGTGGGTATTGATTGTGGGTCGTTACCTTATTCAACTTTTGGTAATCAATACACAATCTTAAAGTTCCATCCTTCTTCTTCACGAATAGAACTGGTGCGCCCCAAGGTGAAAAACTGGGTCTGATGAAACCCTTATCAAGCAATTCCTGTAATTGCGTGTGTAGCTCCTTCAACTAACTTAGATCCCGTATTCCTACTTGGAATATTTGATCTGTTAACTCCAGCATGAACCTTTCCGGACATGCTCTACTCCCCTTGACCAAACGGGATCCGCTCTCACGGTTTGACTCTCTCCCTTCTTAAGGTGTGGCATATGTTCACGAACATATACCGCCTCTTGCAAGTGTGTTACCCATTGGGTTCCAATCGCCCCCAACTGTAGCATGCCTGTTTTATCATTTTGGCTCGCATCCCCTGATGCTTACCCGACTCCGTTCCCGTATTCACTCTCTTCTTTTCCATTTCGTACCTATGTTGTACTCTTTCTTCGAGTATTTCTCAATACTTGTTACTCACTAAATTCTCCTTCTCGATTAACCGTCCTTACAATCAATTTTTTCCTTTATGGCACCCACATGGCCACTTATACGTTTGGTTTGTCTACTCAGTCTCCACCCATACCCGGGCTTCAGGCTAACGGGTTTACGGTTCACCAACTTGTGGAACTAGCTTACCTAGCTATATCCACTACAATCCGTGTATATGCATGCACTTACGGTAGTAGTTGGTTCTCCACCTCCTACTTGACTCTTATCCTATTGGGTCCTATAGGCTTCCGCTCTTCCCTCTTATGGGACTACTTATCCTTGTCTACTTTCTCTCCCCTCGGGCCTCCACGAGTCCCTTTGGGGTTTATCTCTCACGTTATCTTGTTCGAGAGCTATCTATTGCAATAGCGCTCACTTTCTTAACTCTGGACGGTACCCGAAGGTCTATGCCCATTTCCACTTCTAGACCTGCTCTGGTTTAATACTTTCGAGTCCATAATCACCCTATGGCCCCTTAATTGGTAACCCTTAGGTTTACCTCTATACTCCCTTGGCACTTTAGCACTCTCTAGTGCTTTTCGATGTCTACTTAACCTTAATCACTCTAAGCGAGTGATTTCTCAACTACATCTACCATCCTTATACAGCTTACTTGTAAAAGGATTATTGTTTGGTAGGGTATTGGTCACATGAGTTAGTTTTCTTAGGCACCTGTGGTTTTAAAAATTAATTCAAGTTTATTTCTTAGAAAATGACGCCTAAGGTTTTCGTAAATGGTTTGGGTTTAACAAATTGGAATGACACAAATTGAAAAAAAGTTTTCACGAAAATTTGCCTTCCAATGGTTATCCCTAGTATTTTCAAGAAAACTTTGAGGGTCTTTCAAAATCTCTCATTCGGAAAGCCCGAAAAGATTTTTTTTTTCTACAAAAGTTTCTCATGTGATCAATATCCTATTCTTTATGCTCTTCCTTAAGCAACCCAAGAGAGTTTAGTTGGGCTTAATCCCTTCTTTTCCCCCTTGTTTGCTTAAGGAACTAGTAGTTCATGGATCGAGCGCAGGGTTGGACTAGGCTCCTTCCCTGTGCCTTACCATTTACTCTGTTTCCCGCTAGGCATAAGGTCACACTCTACACGTTGACATATGCCTCTACGTCTTAACATCTATTTCTACAGCATATGGTTCGGCTACTTTGCCCTTCCATATACCGTATCCTGATTTTCTCGTCCATAGATCTCTACTTCTATACTGTGGCATACACCACCTCTTTTTAGTCTACTTTCTAGGAAGGACAACTCACTTCCTTCATCCATAGCATACCGCACAGTCGTGACCCGTTCACATGGTCATCTTCCTGTCGGTCTCATGCCTCATGGCCCTGTTCATTCTTGTCTGTAAACTTTCCATTTGAATCGCCCCGTGGGCTTACTTTCCTTTCTACACGCCTAGCATGCCTTCTCTTTCACTTTACAAACCATTCCTAGCCTAACTACCATTCACTGCATATTTCCATTCTACTTGCATTCCACACTATAATCAAATAACTTGTGCCTATACCATAACACACAATGCGCCGCTAACAGAGAAGACGCATCGTCTCATTTAACACCTACAAAACAATCACATATTGTAGCGCATTCCTGCCTACAATTCAACCAAATGTGTCTGTGTCTAGGTAGCATCCTCCATGGATGTCTCCTTTCCCTATTATGGCGTCCTTAGGTTCCCGGGGTCACTGCCACCTCACCTTACGCCTTAGTGCTCATCGAAACTTGTGTACTATACAGGTTATATGCTTTGCATAGAATGTCACATACAAATTCTATGCCTAAAGCGAGGACTCAAAAGAATTCCTGATCTATCACAGATTAAGAAGGAATGAAAGAAAAACTTACTCAATTTATCCTGGGTACTCCCACAACTACCTGTTTATTCCAACGTTGTGCCTGGGTTTCACAACGAAGGTTAAACCGACATCCGGTTATACCAATGACTTCACATGACTTAAAGAATAACCTGGCTCTGATACCAAGTTTGTCACGACCCCAAATCGGGAGTACGTGACCGGCACGGGAATGGATTTTTACCGCTAAACCCGTAAGCCTTATCCTATAAACATGACAATACTACCCAGCTATAAAATCAATATATATATCATACTAGTGGCCACACCTCACTGGTGGCCTAATTAACCTGCAATCTGCGGTTCGCTCAATACCGCTTCAACTCAATCCAGTATAGAGATATATTTATCAGCATTCATAATGTAAATATTAATAACATATTCACCATACGTCTCAATACGTACGATCTATCCTATTCACATGCAGCAAGCACACATAATATATATCCATATCATATTGACCGTACGCCTCAATTCGTACGATCTATCCCATTCACATGCAGAAGTTTATATATATATACATATATCCTAGTTTATCCCAAAACTGGACCCTGTCTTTAAATACATGTGAAGCCGACAATTCTAGAGTAGGTACATATTAAAAGCTGTAAATATATATACACAACTCTTACAACATTAAAATATGTACAACAAGAGACGTCAAAATAATAAAAAAGGTGTCCACCCACGCGAAACAAGTGCGTAAGGATGGTCTGATGTCCGTATCACTGTCCGGATGTCGATGCCTACTCGATCCCTTTATATGAAATATTGAAGCAGAGGGAGTGAGTCAAACAGACTCAGTGAGAAGCTTCCCATCCTCGGCGTAGCGGCGGGTACCACTACAGCTGGAGAAAGGGAAACACCCACAATCCCATGCGCATGGAAGTCTAGTTTATCAAATGTTATATTACAATCATGCAATATTAATATAACATTAAAATCATAGATAAACCTACGGATCATGCTTTTCTATCATGCTTCTCGTAAACAAGCAATCACATTTTACCATATAATTTGAAAACTGTAAATCACTTAACTGACCCTTGTTCCAGGCTAGGGCAATGGCCTCAACGGGCAATTTCTTTTAAATCTTTAACTGGCCCTAGTGCCAGGCTAGGGCAATGGCCTCAACAGGCAAATCTTTTATATCTTTTACTGACCCTAGTACCAGGCTAGTGCAATGGCCTCAACGGGCAAATCTTTTATATCTTTTACAGACCCTTGTACCAGGCTAGGGCAATGGCCTCAACGGGCAAATGCTTTACTCTTTAACTGACCCTAGTGCCAGGCTAGGGCAATGGCCTCAACGGCCAATCCTTTCTAACTTGTTTCTCTTCCCGAGCCTTCAGCTGGGATTCTGACTCTATCTAGCCATAACTATCTTAGACTGACTTTACCTAGGTAGTGTGAACCTCCCTATGATTCACTAATCAATTTATGAGATCGTTTTAATCCTTATGTAATACCCAAACCCTTGATTAGATCATATCCTAGCTCTAAGGCCTTTCCTAAGTTCAATTACCGTAAAATGTCAACGTTCAATAACAACTTCTATACGATTTCTTTAATGATTTTCTAATTAATAGGGTAAACCGAACCTTGGACTCAATCAACAACTTACCCCTTTGCTTGTACTGTTCGGCGTATCTCATGTCATCACATGGATACCCTCTAGTACCTCTTTACCTGTAGTCAAACCCACATATACAAATACTTTCATATATAACAGTTTAGGAACAACAATAGCATGTTAACCACTAAACAATTCTTACAAATAGGCAAGTAGGCAAACCACATATCCACATCCTCAATCAACCCTGTAGGGAAAGGATGGGAAACCCCTCACCTGGATGGCTCCCTTGCGTTTGTCCTGGAGTAACTCCCGCTTCGGACGAATCGTGGTTTCCTAAAGAATGCATTCAAGTGGTTAACATCTCAACTATATGCAATTCATATGGATACTACATGCTCGTGCTTAGAATGCATCTAGACGTTGCCAAGGACCGAGTCCTTGGTCTTATCCGTCCTCCCTCTCTTCTATGAGAGTCTCAAGTGCCTCGCACTTGGTTACGTACATTTATCACTCTCCTTGAATTGCTTTTGGGGCCTTGGATTTGAGTTACTAAACCTCAATGTACTTCTAAGCTATCCTACTTAACGACTGCATCCACCTCCTCGACCGCGAACACATCCCCGAGGACGGTTCACGAGTTACACTCCCTTCAACAGATCTCACATTGGGGTGTTGGAAGAAATTTATCATTCCGACATGCTCACATTCCCCCCGCGGGTCAAAAGGCAGAAAACGGGAAGACCGGTGGACAAGTCCAAATACTGCCAGTTCCACAAGGATCACAGACGTGAAACCAACGACTGCATCCACCTGAAGGATCAGATCGAGGACCTAATCCAGAAAAGACAACTCGGCAGGTTCATCAAGGTGGAAAGCAGGGCCAATTCCGAGCACCCCAGAGAAGCTGATGGCCAAGCGCCTACCCGTGGGGTCATCAACTTCATAGCAGGCGGACTACAGCGAGGGACCTCCTCCCTACCGCAAAACAAGAAGAGGATGGAATGCTCCATACTCGCCCTAGACTACGCTCCAAAACAAAAGAAGAGGAGCGAAACCGAGGGACACCCCATCACCTTCGACCTCACCAACCTAGAGGGACCAGTCCATGACGACCCCATGGTAGTGACCGCGATTATCGCCAACGACGAGGTTAAGAGAGTCTTGATCGACCAAGGATCCTCAGCAGACGTTCTCTACTTCGACAGCTTCAGAAAGCTCGGGCTGAACGAGGCCAACCTAATGCCCTTCCCTGGCACGCTCATAGGGTTCTCAGGAGCCCAGGTTCCAGCAGAGGGAATCATCAATGCCCGAACAACAATGGGCACTCTGCCAAAGGTCACGAGCCTTGATGTGGACTTCATCATTGTCTCAGCACCATCAGCATACAATGCGATCCTACGTCGACCGTCCCTAAACAAACTCAGAGCTGTAGTGTTTATCGCACAGCTCACAATGAAGTTCCCAACACCCCATGGGGTTGTAGAAATCATGGCGGACCAGAAATTGGCGCGAGCATGCTACGCAGCTAGCCTAACCAAGACTGTCAAGTTCGCCTGCCTTGGTCCTAAAGAATCATGCGAGGAACCCCCCGAGGCTAAAGAGTCAGGAGGAAAGAAGCCAGAGTCCACCCGCCCAGACCTAACCTCTGCTTGAGACTCCAAACGCACTTTGCATTTTACCTTTAAGTCAAGTCGTACGTCTCTACTTTGAACTTAAGATTTCTAGCCTGACCAAGGCTCGCCTGACTTAGGCAATCTGAATGTAAACATTTTGCTTACCCTTAGCCTACCTAAGGCTAGCCCGACTGAGGCTGCACGAATGTGCTCATTTTGTTTTATTGAAAGCACTCCGTTTTCAACTAGAGACGAGACTTCAACTTTGCAAAGTACTCGCATAAGTCCTATCACGGACGACGGGCTCATTCGCCCAAGAAACGCTAAGCGCCCCCAGGGCTAAGCTAAAATTTCCCCAAAAGCGAGGTAAACTAACCCCTTTGGAGCGAAAACCACAAACGAACGTTCGACGAACCACGCTAGCAATACGCATACAAACCGTCCTGATCACACGGTGCTCATGCAAAAATCTTTTTACCCAAACGTAAAGAGATAACCGCGAAAAGAGAAACTGCAAACACATACAACTTTTTACCCTGAAGTAAAAAGGAAAGCAGGAAAAGCTCTTCGCAAAAATCATTCTCATTAATACCAAAAGTGAGAGGGCGTCCGCCCATTTACAAAGGGTAAACACCCCAAAAAATTACATAAACCTAATCTTGGGCATCCCCGAGATCTACGTAAGTCTCGACCCTAGCCGACTCCACGTGGCTAACATCTCCCGACGACCCCCGCCTGGTCGTCTCAGCTAGCTGTTGAGAAGTAGGTCCAATCCATGGAGCTCGCCCGCTAATTCGGGACAACACTTGGTGACCCACCAAGCAATCCGTCAGTTGACAAAGATAAGCCAGATTCAACGAAGGGTCAGTTTCCATCCGACCACAAAGCTCACCCTAAAAAAACTCTAAGGACGGATGCAAGGAAGCCACACACTCCGCTGGAAATCTCTCCCCACGGAGACGCTCGAGCTGCTCAACCGCCAGGAGCTTGCCGTACATCCTCTGCGCAGATAGTTCCTCCTGACGATCGGCGACATTGACAACTTTGCCCTCAGCCGCCAACCGGCCTTAAAGGCTCTCAGCAGCGCGAGGCTCCGCATCCCGCAGAGCCTCACGGAGCGAATGCAGCTCTTGCTGATGACTCTCAGCGTCATCCCGATGGACGACCAGCTCCCTGCGAACCCTCTCCAACTCCGAGCAGAGAAACGCAACCTCAGAAGGGTGACCAGCTTCGGTCCGGAGACGGGCGACCTCCTCAGTCAAGGACTTAACTTCCCATCCTTGACCTTCACACTCCAAGTCCTTGGCAGACAGCTGCTCCCGCACGTCCACCAACTGCTTATGGGAGACCTCTAAAGCCCGACTCCTAGAGGCCATAACGACGGAAAAATGATCCCGGTCGCGGCGAATCTCTTCCTGCAAGAAGCGCGCACATACACAGCAGAGTCAGAGACAAAAACCCATCACAAAAACAAAACACCGGAGACGAGGGAACTTACCACACGCTTCTCCCACTCGAGACCAGCTTGATGGAAGTCGGCCAACGCCTCAGCAACCCGGCTGAAGCCGCGAACGGCAATAATCAGGGGCAGAGTGTCCAACCCCCTAGCTTCCCTCTCCCGCATCTCCATCGAGAAGCGCGTGCCCAATGCCACTAGTTCAAAAGACAATCCCCCCTCTGGTGGCCCAAGGGGTTCAGAAGGGCTGGAACTCGACCCAGGAACAACATTTCTCATGGCAGCCACTTGACTCGCCACTACATTCCCTCCGTCTGAGGGGACTCTGGCCTCCACGGCCACATCACCGGACTCAACGACCTCCACGGCCGCAGGATCACCCGCCGCAGTCTGAGGTGCAGAAGAATCTCGAACAGACTCCTCAACGACCATCCTGGCCCTCTTGGCAGGAGGTTGAGTCACCCCTTCAACGGGGCCAAGGACAGGAGGACGGTAGAAAGAATCACCCTCATAGGCGTACAATCCCCCAAGGTTAAGATCCCTTGCGGTCTTAAATTCATATCACAATTGTCTGAGCCAAAAATGACAGTTACATAATACATTAACTAAGTAATAATTATTATTATATTAAAGAAGAGTTTGAAAAAATATCCCTAATTTAATCCTCCTCTTTCCAATTAAATTTTTATTTTCTCTTATATCCCAAATTAGACACCCAAAAATATTTCCTACTCTCTTTTCTTCCTCTTTTTATTTTTATTTTGAACTTCGAAAACTTTCCCGGGTATTACAACAAGTTTGGTACACATGATCAAATTTGGTGTAGATTCAAATCAACAACGCAATGCCAGCTAGAGCCTCAACTCCATCTAAAAATTACTTCCTCGGCTTGTTGTAACACCACCTGACTATTAGCAATAGCACTACCTAATAAAAGTAATAAAGAATTATTGGTGTGTATATATATTATGGATGAGTTTTAAAATATACTTTGTTTTATTTTTTGTGTCAGACCGAAATAGCCACAGTGCTCTCTGAAGCAATTGAATACATCAAATTCCTCCATGAACAAGTGACTCTAACTCCCATTATCTATTCATTATTATATTTATTAATTAACCTTAAAATAATGATTGCCTTCAACTTTCATTATTATTAAATATTCATACATGCTTTTTCTTTCTTTAGTAGGTCTTGAGCACGCCCTATATGAAGAGTGAAGCTCCCATATAGCATCAACAGGTATTACACCCTAGATAGTTCTTTTCTTTTGTAGGCTCCGATGCTAATTACTAACAGAAGAAAAAAAAACTTATCTATTCAAACTTGAAAATGAATAGATCTATTCAAACTTCAAAATGAATAGATATTTGAGAATGTACTCTTCTTCACGTTGCTCAATAGGTATGGACTATAGAGTATGGACCATTGGTATTTTGCTCAATAGTTAGCTGAATATGGTTCACTCTTGTCTCAAACATCTTAATTAATATCATGATTTGACGGTGGAGTTTAATTTGAACAATGATACTAAATGAAAGATTAGGAATTTTGAAATTACGTGTGTGGGGTGTTTCAATTGCAGAACCTGCACACTACGCACCGCATACAGTTTATCCTAATTGAAGGACCCACTGCCACCTCCATTTGTAGATTTTGAAAAAAATGTGATATTAATATTAGAATTCACGTATGGACATGGTAATTGTTTTATATGCTATCTATTTGTTTTGTCAGTGTTTAAATTGAAAAGGCCATCTTCACTTTCTTCAGCAAGCACTTTTTAATCTAACTTTTAACTTGTTTCATTGGTGAGGGGCTTCTAATCCTTAGCCCAATAAAACAGTCAAGGAAATTGAAGATAGCTATATATGAATTATGTGCGATAGTTATGATTCATACTATTTATTCTTTTTCATACTGTATATTCTGTTTGGACCATTTTAGTAACCACCTTGGAATTTGCAATTGAAAGTTGGAAACCACTCCTTTGAGTTCTCTACAACTAAGCACCAAAGAGATTCTTGGGGACTTCAGTAAAAGAGGTAACTTAACCACTTTGTTTTGTGCAATTAAATTATTGCAATAATGATTCATAGGTACGTTGTTATTTTTGGTGTTGGAAGCATAAGTACTTATACTGAAAATTTTGATGTTATCACACATATAATTATTCACAAAACATTGTTGTAAAAATAATGAACTGAGTTGGTGAACTGTGAAGGCAGAAGAATAATCTATAAGTTTTTTATTTTGTTGTGTTAAACCTTGCTATTGCTAGCATTTTGATTTCTTGTTGTATAATAGCTTCTCAGAATATCACATGTTTTAGCAAGGAAAGGGACTACGGTAATGTTACTCCATCGTTTGCTGCAGTATGTTTGATATATCCTCCTCCATGTTCAATTGCCTTCAATTGTATTCAAAATAATACATCCCCTGTCATTTTCACTTTGATAGAAAAGTAGTTGTGGGTTATGGCTTCTATTTATATATATATATATATATATATATATATATATATATATACTCATCATTTCTCTTAATTTTTCTAATTAACTTTTCTTGTTTATGATTAGTTGTAACATTTGGTAGTAGTTGCAGTCTTGCAAAGTACAAGAACGCCCGAAGAATTGCCGACCAAAAAAAAGAAAGCCCAAAGAATCGGAACAACGAAGTTAGAATTAATGTGGAAGGTGTGATGACTATTATTGCTATATGTATTAGTATCTATGTTGTAATTTTTTTGAATTCTAACACTTGTTGAGTGTTGACTTAGCTTAATGATTTCGATATATTTTGGTTGTAAAAGTTTTAGTACATGTTGAATATAAATGAAATTATTTTGATTGAATAAGTATTTATGTCTTTTAGAGAAATTAAAATTATCAATGGATATTCATATATATATATATATATATATGTGTGTGTGTGTGTGTGTGAATTAAAAAAAAAAAAGTGATCCAGCGACGGTTTAAACCGTTGCCAAATTTCAGATTAAAAATTGCAATCAAATTAAACCGTTGTTAAATATAAAAATGGTCATGGTGAAAAATTGCGTTTAGCGATGGTTGTGACCGTCCCAAGACTTAGCGACGGTTATTCACAACGCTTATGTCAAGCGTCGCTAGATTTATTCCCGACGGTAACTTTAACCACGATCAATTGAACCGTCGTTAAAACTTCAGCAACAGTTAAAACCTTGCTAAAGCTTAATAAAACCGTTGCTAAAATTGATTTTTTTTTGTAGTGGTCCACTCGTCAAAGACATCTTTGTCAACAACAACACACTTGTCCTTATCATTCCACCCAAATCCACTAGCTGCCAACATGTCAAAAATTGCACTATATTGCTTATGTAGAAGTCTTAACCTTCCTTTAATGTGAAGATTTGCTTTAAGTCCAGATCCAGGTATTTTTTCTTCAAGGAGCTTTTCTACTAACACATAAAATCCACCCTTTAATCGACCAGTTTCAGCTTTCCAATTTTTTTGTGTGCATAACTCAAGAGAACATTCCACTAGCTTAGCATTTTCACGCTTTGTTCACTGTCTTTTACTAGGAACCCCATTAGAGGTAATTGTTGTCACTATTTTACGCTTCTTGACTTTTGTACCAGCATTTTTTGCCTCCATACTTTGTGAAACAAAATCAGAATTCCTTACTTTAAATAAAGCTTTAGAAACATAAAAACAACAAATATGATAAGAAGCAAGCCAATTAGGATAACACATGGATTCCTTTAAACACACAATTCTACATCAAAAGCAAATCAATTTCAAATATAATTAAAGACCAAGCAAACTTTTCCACCTATACAAATGCAAATCACTGTCGTCGTGCCTCCATTGATTGAACATCTCATTAGCTAAGTTGTATCTCTAATTGTTCCAAGCAACCGAGGGCTCCACATAATTATTTCTTGATCTTCTAATAATTCTTGTTGCTGGTTCTCAAAAACAATGCTTGCTTCAGCCTCTAGAGGATCTATGGGCATTTCTTGATCTTAGAATTGTCTATCTTCCTTTGAACTGATGGACCGTGCAGAATGGTTCATCCAAGAAGAGAATGCGCAAATCGCCAAAGACAAGATGAGGAGGTTCCTGATAAGCAAGTCCGACATGGATCGAGCGGAAAAGAAAATGGAGAAAGCGGTAGCGAAAAACCAAAACCTCAAGGAGAAAAACAACAAAAAGCGTTCGCCACCTTGACCACGAACGCCTCCCAGAGGACGGTTCACAAGCTACTCTCCCCTCAACAAATCCCACGTCGGAGTCCTCGAAGAAATCTATCACTCGGACATGCTTAGTTTCCCTCTGCAGATTAAGAGGCAGAAAACTGGAAAACAGGTGGGCAAGTCCAAGTACTACCAATTCCACAAGGATTACGGGCACGAGACCAACGACTGCATCCACTTAAAGGATCAGATCGAAGATCTAATCCGTAAAGGGCAGCAGGGTAGATATATCAAAGAGGAGAGCAGAGCTACCACAGAACACTCGCGGGAGGCCAACGACCGGACACCTACTCATGGAGTCATCAATGTCATCGTAGGCAGTCTGCAGAGAGGAACTTCCTCGCAACCGCAAAACAAGAAAAGGGTGGAAGGCTCAATACTCGCCCTCGACTATGCCCCAAAGAACAAAAAGAGAAGCCAGCCCAGAGGAGACCCCACCACGTTCGACCTTACAAACGTAGAGGGACCAGTCCACGACGACCCCATGGTAGTAACCGCAGTAATTGCTAATTACGAGGTCAAAAGAGTCCTGATCGACCAAGGATCCTCGGTAGATGTCCTCTACTTTGACACCTTCAAAAAACTCGGGATGGACAAGGCTAGCAAAATGCCATTCCCGGCACACTCATAGGGTTCTCAGGAGCCCAGGTTCCTGCAGAAGGAATCATAACAGCCCGAACAACCATGGGCACCTTACCAAAAGTTGCGAGCCTTGATGTAGACTTCATCATCGTCTCAGCACCTTCGCCATACAACGCCATCCTAGGGCGACTGTCCATAAACAAGCTCAGAGTTGTAGTATCCACCGCACAGCTCATAATGAAATTCCCAACACCCAACGGGGTTGGAGAAATCATGATGGACCAAAAACTAGCGTGAGCATGCTACGCTGCAAGCTTAACCAAGACCGTTAAGGTCGCTTGCCTTGGTCCCAGAGAATCACGCGAGGAACCCCCCGAGGGTAAGGAGTCAGTCGGAAAGAAACTTGAGTCTGCCCGCCCGGACCACACCTCCACTTAAGCTCTGAACACACTTTGCGCTATTACACCACCCTTAGGTCAAGTCACGTATGTCTCTTTGTTTCAAATTTAGGATTCGCTTCAGCCTGACTAAGGCCCGCCTGACCAAGGCTATTCGAATGTAATCATTTTGTTTACTTTCAACCTGACAAAGGCTAGCCCGACTGAGGCTGCTCAAATGTAACCATTTTTTCTATTATTAACCGATGTATTCCTTTCTGAAAAGAGGCATGACTTAAACTTGCAAAGTACTCGCACAAGTCCCAAGGAAGGGCAACGGGCTGACCGCCCAGAGAAATGCTAAAGCGCCTCTAAGGCCAAGCTAACATTCCCCCAGTAGCGCGGAAAAATCCCCTTGGGTGCGAAAACGCAAAAATGAACGTTCACACAAAACCATGCTAGCAATTGCATACAACTGTCCTGATCACACGGTACTCATGTAAAAAATCTTTTTACCCAGAAGTAAAGAGAAGAATCAAAAAGAAATTGTTCTCGCACAAAATTTTTGCCCAGAAATAGAAAGAGAGACAGTGAAATTCTAAAGTTCTCATTAAATATCAAAAATGGGAAAGGCGTCCGCCTATTACAAAGGGTAAACACCCAAAAACATACATAAACCTACACTTGGGCATCCCCAAGATCTAAAATGGCCCTAGATACTGAGAAGTAGATCCAATCCCTAGAGTATGCCCGCCATATGAGAAAGCACCTGGTGATCCATCGGACGGTCGGCCAGTTGACGAGGATAGACGAGATTCAACGGAGAATCTCTCTCCATCCGACCATGGAGCTCACCATCAAAAAGCTCCAGAGAAGGGTGCAGAGAAGCCACCCATTTAGCTGAAAACCTCTCCCGCGGAGACGCTCAAGTTGCTCGACCGCCAGAAGCATGCCGTAGATTCTCTGGGCCAGCAACTCTCCCTAGAGATCAGCAACATCGATAACTTTGTCTTCAGCCGCCAGCCAACCTGCAAGGTTCTCATTAGCGCGAGCTTCAACATCCCTCAAAGCCTCGCGAAGAGAGTGCAACTCCTACTAGCACTTCTCAGCATCCTCCCGATGGACGGCCAACTCCTTGCGAGTCATCTCCAACTCTAAGCGTAGTAGATTGAACTCAGAAAGATGCTTGTCTTCGGCCCTAAGACGAGCCACCTCATGAGTCAAGGACTTTATCTCACGTCCCTGATCCTCACACTTCAATTCTTTCGTGGACAGCAGCCCGCGCACATCGACCAACCTTTTCTTAGAGGCCTCCAGAGGTCGGCCCCTAGTAGTCAAAACATTAGAAAGCCGGTCCTTGTCGAGACGGGCCTCATCATGTAGGAAAGCAAGAAGTCAGCACAGCACGTAAACAAACAAAACGAAACCTAAAATAGCAAGGCACAAGAGTAGAGAAGCTTACCGCTCGCTTCTCCCACACAATGCCAGCCTGGTGGAAGTCAGCTACGCTTCGGCAACTCTGCTAAAGCCCCGAGCAGCAAGATTCATGGGGGAGGTATCCAGCCCACTCGCATCCCTCTCTCCTAAGTCCACGGCAAAGCGCCTACCCACGGCCACCAGCTCGAAATAAAGTTCTTCCTCCAGTGGCTCGACAGGTTCAAAACGGCCGACGCCCGACCCCGGGACAACATCCCTTGTGGCAGTCATTTGACTCACCACTACATTCCCTCTGTCAGAAAGGGCCCCGGCCTCCATAGCCACATCATTAGCCTTGGCACCTTCGACGGACGCCTCAGCCATGGTCTCATCAGCCAGAACCCTAGCCACAGTAGAATTATCAATAGGCTCCTCGACCGACCTTCGGTCCTTCTTGGCAGCAGGCTCGTCAGCCCCACCAACAGAACTTAGAGCCACTGAGCGGGTAGAAAGAATCACCTTCAAAGGTGATTGACGAATAGGCACAGGGGAAGGAAAAGTACCCTCTACCAAAGTCGCAGTCCGCGTATCCGTCGGGTCAGATCTCCCCTGGGCAATCTGGGACGACAAACGCAATCCAACACGGGAAGGTTGTTTCTTGAACCCTCCTTCTTTACTTTTGAGCTCCGCCGCCGCAGAAGTCTCTTTTCTCTCCCTCTCTCGTGGACCACCGCCATCACCCTTCCCATCTTTCATCCTTTTTTTCCCTTGGGGATCATCTTGCCGGCGAATTCTATTGGAAGACGACGAGATAGGCAGTCGCGCGTCCCCCCACCTCCACTAGGACCCACGACGGAAGCATTAGCAACTGCCTCTGGACAAAGATCCTGCACAGATTTCCTCCCCATACTCTGACCACTGTCACGAGTACGGCTAAGAGGGGGAGGAGGAAGAGAGGAAGAAGGGAGATACTCCAAATCAGTGAAATCAAAAGGATAAAACTATTGTCGCCGGCCATGGTAAAATCTCAATATAAACAGAGGGCAAAGAAGGAGAGAGGAAACAAGAATCAGAGAAAGTAAGGCAAGAAAGCAGGAGAAAACATTGAGAACAGAAGGCAGCGAGAAAGGAAAACCACAAACTTTCAAACACTGGATATTTATAGGGAACTCAAAGGCACGACGATTCGAAAATCTCCGTCTCCTTCGTATCCCGCAAAGAAGAAAAATAATTATCCAGTACACCCGGTTTGAGCTGCAACTGCCTGCCCCAGCCGGACATGTGGAGAGAAAGAACGGCTCAGATCAATAGTCCAGAAATCGGAAGCACAAAGACTGAAAAGCCCCTAGAAACTCAAAAGTCGCTCGAAGACACCAAAGGACCTTTTCGGGAATGCTCAACCGAGGTTAATGATGACAACTCTCAGAAATGAACTCGCATTAAATGAAGGCAAAACGGCGGCAAAGAACTCAGGGACAGCGGATTTAATCAAACCGTGACGCGTGGCGTCTAGTGCAGTCTGCTCTTTCAACAAACAATCCTCCGCAAAGCTTCTTGCCAGTCACTGACTGCGGACCAGCCTGACCAGATAAGAGCGCCTTGAAAGACCAAAAGGGCCCTGACCTTTGAATTTCCTCCGCACACCCCCAAGGGGCACTTCTGGAGATTCTCCTCTGAGCAATGATGATCCCTTCTCGATAAGTCGCGTACTTTTTGCAGAGACGGCTCGAAAACTTGCTAGGGAAGTCAAGCAGTCAGCCACCCGCATCACGACACATGGCATCTCCAAACGTCTCCAATCCCTTGGAGTAAAACAAAGAGATACAGCTTCGCAAGTCGGATGACCAACCCGTGATGGTCAAGCCCACTTGCGGACGAACTCTTCTTTACAAAATCGGCAGTAGAAATTCCCAAGTAGCTCATTGGCAGAGAACTTAAGTCCACGGGCGCCCGACACGCGTAGACTTGGGGGACTTATGTAACTGTAGAATATTCTGCCTAAGGACACGTGGCACCAAGCTTCCAGAAGCCTAGTGGTAGCATACGCTAGGGACATGTGGCACCACTCACCTACCTCTCACGTGGCCATCGCCCGCGTCTTCCCACAAGGACTCCCGTTCAAGAGACGTGGAGACTCCCTGGGCATCATGGGACGGCCCACGCCCCACGAGAATGTGGGTCGAGCACGTCCTCCCCACACTTAGTATAAATAAACCCTCACCCGAGGGACGTAAAAACAAGATCCAAGACATCATAAGGACATCACCCACAACTATCCAGACAGGCACCCTGAGCACTTTCAGACATCTTGTCCAATAATCACCATGCAACCCGAGCTCTTCTTAGCACACCGCTAGGTCCAACCTCCGGCAGACTCATCTCCATCCCGGAGCACCCCACCAGTAGAGCTCCCAACAACTCTCAGAGACTCGAGCTCTCACATACTCTCAGGAAACCTCCTAAGAGCGGCTTGCTCGCCCGGAGTACCTTAAACACGTCTTAGCCGCACACAACTCGATACAGGTAACCGCCTAGCCTAACAGCTCCTATAGACATCACCATGACGAACTACGTGGACTTTGATCCCTTCCTAAGGGTACGTAGGCACCTAGATTCCTCACCTAAGGACAAGTCCCCCAAGGTTACGACCCCTTGCGGTCCTTAAATGCAAATAACAATCGTCTGAACCAAAAAGACAGTTACAGATATTATCAATAGTTTACCTTGGGGAACCTTTAAGCCATTTCGTCTTTCAATGGCATTACAAAGAACTCTAGAATCATGAGCACTTCCCTCCCATCCAGGCAATATATATATGAATTGCATATCTTGAGTACATATGTGATATCCGAGATATTAATTTTTATTAGTATCATTATTATTAATTTATTTTTCTTTGGGAAAGAAAAATAAATTTAATTAAAAAGTTGAAAGAATAAGAAGAAAAGAAAAATAAATTTAATTAAAGAATTAAAGAGTTAAAATAAAATGAAGAAAAAGAAAATATATAATAGAGAATAATTACAAAATTTTAGGACTTAAAAGAAGGAAAATTTAAGGGATGGGAAAGAAATTAAAATTTAACTACTAAAAAAGAAAAAAAGAAATCAGCCTATTATTATTTTTTTTATTAGGCCAAATCGTGACCCTCAACTACTAAAACAAATAGAAAAAAAAAAAGAAATAAGCAACAACAAAAGCAAAGCAGTGAGAAGCAGAGCGAACGCGAGACGGACCCGAGAGAGAGGGAGAAGCATCGTGCACGGTGGTTTTGGGCCGGATTCTCACCGAAGCTCGTGCGCCGGTGACTGGAAAAGGTAGCTGGAGTTTTCTTTCATCTCCACCAAGCTTTCTACCCGATTGAATCAAGGTGAGAAAGCCCCAAACTCCCAAAACCCCAATTTCTCCTATTTTGGGTATTTTAGAAATTCTTCAAATACTTCCAATCGGGGCATTCCGGGGTTAAATTTGAGCTTAGTGGGTGTTATTGAATGCTTGGGGAGGTTCAGAATTGAAGTTAAACCGTAGGAATTGACCGGGTATGGAAATTAGGAAAATTTAGCTAGAAAATTGCTATAAATTCGAATTTTGCTAGTTTAATACATGAATAGACCTTGATTGGAGTAGTATAGGTGTTATAAATGTTGGAAATAGTCAAGGGAATAAAGTCCGAGCATTTGCCATCTCAACTGGAACCCAATCCGGTGAAAAAGAGGCGAAATACTGGGCCACCGTACAGTAAGGAGCTGTGCGGTAGGTTGGACACCTAAGACCCGCTAAATTGGTCCCAAGGCTCTATTTATACCCAATTATATTTTAATATATAATTATTAAAGAGGTCATAATTGAACTCTTACTCGGTAAATAAGGGGAAACGGTTGAACGGGTGAGCTAAGGCCTCTTTTGAGCCGTGAATTTATTCTATTATTAGTTAGAAGTGCTTATGAACACATGAAGTGGAATTTAGACAAGTAGGAATCTCTAACCTAAGCACTTAGAGGTTCTAAGTGGCTCGAATGTGTGAAAGCTGATATAAGACAGTATTGACTTTCGAAAAGAACAATTAAGACGACGTAACGAACTAAATAGTTAGTTCTTGGAAATACTTAAATGGTGCATAAGCATTAGCATGACACGTGCATGATAGATGCTTAGTTACGCGTTCTAAATTTCTTAAATATATATGTGTATAGGGCACCACAGGGTAATTGGAGCTTCAGGCACTCCGAGGACTGATTAGGAGGGCCAACGAGGTGAGGGGCTCTCCCATCCCTGCCCCACAGGGTTGGATGACAACGTGCAAATGTGGTTTGCCCTATTTATTGCAGTTATTATATGAAATGTACTTATCTGTATGAGTTTGCGCTACATGTGTATGTTTAGTAAATAAATGGTAGAAATGCAAACCAATTATGTGTATATGTGATAATGTGGCTCAATGAGCCTTATGTGTTACCGTGGGTAGGATTGTGTCGTGATTTCATATGTGAGAGTTCAGTAACTTTAGAAACTCATTTTAATTGATTATCGTTGTAAAGGTTTTGTTCGTATGGTTTGTTGAGGAAAACTGAACTTAGGATTTTTGAATGTGAGTGAGAATGTTGTATAATTGGAATGGGGGAATCTAGGCCTAACTAGTGATCACGTGTAATATTCAATTAGTCACTAATAGGGCGTCTTTCAAGGTTAAATTGTTAGTTGAACTTGTTAGGTTAGTTCGGGTAGATCGAGTCGATTATCCTGGTCGGACAGACAAGATTCAGTTAACAGTAAACATGCCACATAGTGGCCATTACCTTGGTTTAACCGAGGTCAGACATGTTGCTGACTATTACTCTAAGCGTTTCTTGGAGTCAGAAAGTTCCTAGTGTGATCAACTAGGTTCGAACATAAGATTGCCTTCGGGCTAGTATTTCTCTTAGCGTAATGCGGGAGACAGAAAGTGAGTGCCTACGTGCACAAGTATATGTTAATTACGGAACTATATGTTATATGTTTATGATTGATTTACATGCGGATTAATAAATATGTTAGGAGCATGAATTAGGATTTTAATTGTGAATATGATTTACTGATTGCCTGATCATGTTAAAGATCACAATATTAATCCATTTCATGCCAATGTGGTTGTGGTTGCTCCCTTCCCCCAGCTATAGTGGTACCCGCTGCTATGCCAGGGATAGGGGAGCTCCTCACTGAGTCTTTTCGACTCACACCCCTGTTTACATGTTTCAGATACAGGTGGTTCGAGCGTCGGGAACACGTCCACTTCTTCTCAAGGAGGCAGACCGATCTGAAGACCGCACGCTTAGTTTGCGTCGGTAGTATTTTGGTTATGTACATATTTAGAGATGTATATATATATATATATATATATATATATATATATATATATAAATCCATTTTTGGCGTAGCTTTTGTACGTATACAACTGCTGTGTGTGTGTATATATATATATATATATATATATATATATATATATATATATTATACTTGAATTCTAGCATTGTCGGCTTCATACAGATTAAGGTTAGGTCTTAGTATTGGGACTTTAGGCTATGATATAGCATATATCATGTATATATATATATGACTTTCGCATGCGACTAGGATAGATCACATGCCTTGAGGTGTGTGATCAATATGTAAATTATATATATATGTGTGACTGAATACCTGATTGTGTAAAAATATGGCTTCCGCATGTGAATAGGATAGATCACACGCATTGAGGCGTGTGATCAATATGTAAACTATATGCAAGCGTGTGATTGAATATATGTATGACTGTACACAGGATTTCTTCATGTGAATAGGATAGATCACTCGCCCTGAAGCGCGTGATCAATATGTATGCTATATGTAAGTGTGAGTGATTATGTGTATATGTATAGACTGAAGCGGCGTTCAGCGAGCCGTGGGTTGCACGCTACTTAGGTGACCGGATATCGATGACCATAAATACTATATATTGTTTGTATTAGAAATGGGTAGTTATAAACATGTGAAAATGTCAGTCAAGGATTAGAGGCTTACGAGATAGGAGAAATCCTACTTCTCGTGCCAGTCACAGACGTCCGATAGGGGGTCGTAACAACATTCACCTAATACATTGGTAACAATTTCACCTTTCCTACTACTATAAATTGATTTGACTAGTTGAGATACATTGACTCTAATATATGTCTCATCTAAAGCTCCTAAAAAATCCTATGAGATAGAAATCAAAAAATAAACCCTTTGTGTTAATTTAATAAAACTAAGCCAATTGTCAAACCAACAAATTATTGAACTATGAAACACTTAATATCGGTTGAATCTTCTGAAACTGGAACAAGTTTTCTTAATAAGATGGTTTGGAGGTGTAGCACAGCATTCAAAACTGCATGGAATTCTCTACTAATGGTTTCACCCGATCGAGCTACTTGACGTTTAATAACCCTATTTTTGACATCATGTGCAATGATATGAAGGAATATGGCAATCATTTCTTCCTTGTCCATGTTCTTATTAACTTTAAGTTGTCCTATTGTGCTTAACAAATAACATAATTTGTGGAAAGCTCTCATATCCATACGTGTGTTATCATCACACGATTTATCACTTTCAAAAATTATTTTGTGAAGGTTTATTGATCTAACGTGGTGTCTGCCCTAATTCATCTCTATTTCTCAAGATCCTACGATTTTCTCTAACTCTAATAATGAGTAGCAAAATGAGTAGAAATAAGTAATATAACTCCATCATCTTTGTGTGAATTACTAAAAAAGTAACTAATTCCATTTTATTTGTAATTGGTAATCACACCATCACTGTAAGGGCCAGAAGATTTTCAACCAAATCAGTTCAATCCAAATGTTGCACGTTAAATGGAAATATAAGAAAAAGATATTGAGATATATTACTAGACGAATCAGTTCAGTCTAAATACTCAGACATATTGCTAGACCACAAGATACATAAATAGAATTATGAAAGATTGTCAGCCCTTTTTATACCAAAGTAATATTCAATACAATATCATGCCCCAAGACAGACCCCAAAACAGAACAAAAAGAACAACTTGTCCAATAAACCAAGAACAATGGAAAAGAACATCTTGTTAATTTGCTGAAAGAAAAAACGTTTTTCCCCTTTGTTCTTGGAAACATGTCAAATAATAAAATAAGGAACTCACAGCTTAGCGACAGTACAAAGGTCTGGAACACCGGTAAACGCAAAAAGAAATCCCACTTATAGTTTATAATAAGATAGATGGTCTAACCTTGCAGCCAATTACAATGGTGATAGCCAATGAGCAAAGAATTTAGGGTTAGCACAAGGATTTGGCGTTCCATTAATATATATAGTATTTTTTTCGAGGGAAGAAAAAGCCTGGAAGTAAAGAAAATGCGGGCAACAAAGAGGCGGGAAAAAATTAGGGTATTTTTAATAATTTATGTAAAAGAAAACAAAATATAATGAATAAGGATAATATTGGTATGTTTAAAAAAAATTTCACACCCAAGGGTGTGATCTCAGATGACACAACAATTTGTGTGTCATGAGATGACACCCTCAAGATGACACCATACCAAACGCCTCCTATATGTTTGCAAACATTTATATTTCACATTATAGTTAAGAGTGAATTGTGTGACACTTACATAATTGTGAAAAATAAATTTTCACATAATTGTAAATTTAGTGAAATATTCATATATATAAATTGCGATTTCATGTGTGATATTTTAATGAGTGTCACAATAATGTTATTTAATTTTGGGTGAATTAAATTTATCAAATTCTTGCAAAAGACACCATAGGTATATTTACCTAATTTTTGAAGGTATATTGTAATTGTTAGAAATTGTTATGCAATTTATAATGTGAGTTCCATATTTTATTTTTGGAATTTTTTTTATTCTTGTGAATATGTGACCAAAATATTGTGAACATATGCATATAATTATCTGTGATCAATTTATAAATTGATGATGTAATCTCAAAGGAGATGATGATATGTATGGTGATACCCATCTCAAAAGAGATGATGATAATAAATTTTTGGTCATATAATTGAGATTGGTAAAGTTCCTTAAATGAATATATATTTTATTTTATTGGCTTATATTATTACGTTGTGGAATAATATTTGAAATATTTAAAAGTGTGGGGGTGTCTTGAAAAGTTTTATTACCTGATATTAAAAGGAGAAAATTAGCTAGGTTCTAAAACTGTTAATTGCATTTTTATTGGTTGTGCTCTAGAAAGTGTTGCATCTAGTTTTTTTTTAGTTTTGAAAAGTGGTGTTTTGAATCAAAACACAATTTTTGAAACTAAAGATGCAGTTTTTTTAAATACTCTTTGAAAATTGAGCATGTTCCTAAAAATGTTAAAAATTCTTCTACTTCTTTCCTTTTTACTTTTAAAAAAATTCAACTAAAGATTTAGTTGAAAACATGAGAAGAAGAAAAAGAGAAAGAAAAGGAAAAATCATTTTGAGGTGATTTTTAAATTTTGTTTGCGCAAGATGACCCTGTAAATTTCTATGTTAATTCAGAAAAATAAATGGAACAACTTGAAGGGTGTGTAGTTCTCGTTGGGCAAGAAAATAAAGTGTTTAAATTAATTAAATCTTTATATGGCTTGAAACAAGCATATAAATACTGACATGAAAAAGTAGACCAAATTTTGTTAAGTGACTAGTTTTCTACTATTGAAGTAGAAAGAGGTATTTAAACTAAACTTGTGAACTATGATTATGTGATCATATGTTTGTATGTTGATAATATGCTTATATTTGGTACTAGCTTGAACATTGTGATTGAGACAAATAATTTTCTTGCTTCTAATTTTGTCATGAAAGACTTAGGTGAATTAAAAGTGATTTTTCTTGTTGAAATTAAAAAAAGAGTATGGTTTTTACTTTCTCAAGATAATTTTGTTGAAAAATTATGAGAATGTTTGAACAAATTGAGAAATCTCTTTAAGTACACCTTATGAGTTATGAAGCAAGTGTACATTAAAAAAAGCATAAAGGGGATCCAATTGCACAAACTAGGTATGCCCAAATCATTGGGAGTTTGTTGCACTTGATGAATTATACCAAGCATGATATACATCATATTTCACAGTGTAGAAGGCGGACTAGAGGACATGATAATCCTCTCGAGTCAAATATAAATTTGGTTAAAGGAGATGATAACAGTAGCAATGAGATCATTGCTGAAATGATATCTCAAGTCCTTCTTTCTAATGTGAGAAAATGGTTGGTGGACTCTAGAGCTACCAAATATATTTGTGCAAACAAAGAGATGTATACCTCCTTTGAAGAAGGGG
This sequence comes from Senna tora, assembly GCA_014851425.1. Lineage (NCBI taxonomy): Eukaryota > Viridiplantae > Streptophyta > Magnoliopsida > Fabales > Fabaceae > Senna > Senna tora. The sequence goes on from CM026265.1 coordinate 16,044,843, forward strand.
AAGACAGAATTATTGAGTTGATATACTGACCATCCAGGCAATAAACATTGAGATGCTCTGACAAGAGTATTGAGATATTTGAGAGGCACCATGAATTAATTATGTTTTGTATACAATATAGTCAATTTTCCGTTGTATTAAGAGGATACAATGATGAAAATTGGATCTTTGATTCAAATGAGATAAAATCCACTAATGGCTATGTGTTTATATTTGGTGGTGGTGTTGTCCCATGAAAGTTAGCCAAGCAAAGTTTTATAACTAAATCCTCGAGGGATTTTTAGTTTATTGCTTTGTAATTGGCTAGAATTGATGTGGCTGAGTAGTTGAAAAACTTCTTAGCAAATATCCCTTTGGGTGACAAGCCAATACCATTTGTATCATCACACTGTGATAGCTGATCTATATGTTAGCTACGGCTAAAAATTAAATCGATAATGGTAAGAGTAGATATATATTCAATTGAGACAGAATTGTGAGGTAGCTGCATAAAGATGATGTGATCTCAATTGATTTTTTGAGGTCAGAAATGAACCTAACTGATCCGTTTATAAAACCTCCAGAGAGGAAATATGTTACTAAAATATCGAGGGGAATGAGACTTAAGCCAATTTGAAAATTAACAATGATGGCAAACCAACCTTTGTGATTGGTGATCCCATGAATAAGGTTCAATGAGAAGAACAAGTCGTCTGTTAGTTCTGGTAGCACTAAAATTATTTTGTCCCTTCCTATAGTGTGAAATAGTGCTATGCTGCATTTTAGTGAGGGTGTGCAAAGGCACTTAATGATTTTATAATCCCAAGGGATGGTGTATAAGTATAGATACACTTAAATGAAATCACCTCTATGAATGTGGAGTGGGGCCACTCCTATGACATCTTGGCAAAATCTCTAGAGCATTAATTATGATACAGGCGCGCGCAAGGTTGTTATAACGTGCAAAAATGTCGTTAGCAGCAAAAATGTGGGGGTATAATTTGACTCTTAACACCTCTTGTATACACCAAGAGTTGTTGGTTCATAGAATCAGGCTTCACTGACATCTCTGTGTACTAAAGATTATTGCTCCAGGTCTAGTTCATAGTCGGAAAGACATTAGATATAATGATTATATCCATGAGTGAAACTCAGAAAAAAAGAGGTGGTTCTTTATTTGACACGTGAGGGATTGTTGTAAATTCTAATGCATAAGTGTGCATGTGTGTGTCTATTAAAGTTCTACATTGGCTAGAACAAAGGAGACCTAAATGTGTATTAATTGATAATAATAAATAGGAGATTATTATAAATTAATTAAATCCATTAATAAAATTACTATTACACATAATACACAGATTTTGTTCAAAAATTGTAACATCTGGTATTATTAAGACGTTGCTATACAGCAATCATCAACCATAAACTTGAGTAAATCCGTTCCTTCCTTTGGCTTTGTGGTCACGATCGTCTTCTTACAAATGTGGCTAGAAAAAGGCGTGGCATGGCTGCCACGGATACTTGTACCCGTTGTAATGGTGCTCCTGAAGATTTGTTGCATACTTTGAGGGATTGTCCTAAGGCTAAGCGCATTTGGCTTAACCTTGTTCACCTGGGTAAGTGGCATATTTTCATTTGTGCTTCTCGCTTGAACTGGTTCACTATAAACTTGAGTAGAAATCTTGGCTTTTCTAGTAATGATTGGGATGTGGTTTTTGCTAATGCTAGTTAGTATATTCGGTGTATGCGTAATGTTGAGATTTTTGATGATTCTCGGGTTAGTTATGCTGATCCAGTTATTGCTATCCTTAAGCTATCCTCTGACTCTATTCGGGCTATGGATAAGAGTATTGTGGGAGGAAGTAGACTTGGTCCTAGTGTCAACCGTTTCATCTGTTGGAATAAACCTGAGAAAGGGTGGGTTAAATTTAATGTGGATGGTGCTAGGAAGGATAATTTGAGCCTGACAACTTGTGGTGGGGTGGCGCGTGACAGTGAAGGCCGGTTCTTAACTGGTTTTGTGCATAAGCTGGGTGATGGGACCGTTCTGAATGCTAAATTATGGAGTATGTTGAGTGCTTTGGAGGTGGCTTGGCGTGCAGGGTTCAAAAAGGTTGTGGTTGAGTCTGACTGGCTTACTGCTATGAAGTTAGTGAACGATTTTGTTCAGGCTATGCATCCTTGTTCCACTATTATCTTTCAGATTCACCATTGGGTTGCTTTTGATTGGGAGATTAAATTTGTGCATGTGCATCGTGAAGAAAATTTTGCTGCTGATGCCTTGGGTACTTATGCTTTCTCTTGGCCTTTGGGTTTAAATACCTTGGATGATGCTCCTGCTTGTTTACATCAGTTCTTGCTTGCTGATATAGAAGGGAGGGGTTGCCTTCGTCTGTGTGGTGGTTAGTTTTGTCTTGTTGCTTTCCTTTGTTCACCAAAAAAAAAATATTTTTGGTGCAATAGTTTTGGAAATTCGGTTTCTCCTATTGTAGTGTTCTGGTTTAAGTTTCTAAAATTTTTTTCCTGTTCTGTTGCCTTGGTTGTACAACAATCAAGAAGGTTTCGTTTAATCTTGTAAGAGTGTCACTTCCTAATTCTTTGAGGGGTTGCGGAATATCTCTTTATAACAGTGTCCTTGTGATGCGACTCGATCCGAAGTAAGCCATTAAAATATTGTAAATCCCCGACATCCAACAGGATGATAATTCGCCTAAGCCAAATGTAAATTTGGCTCAAGGAGATTATGGTAGTAGTGACAAAGTCATTGATGCAATGTTGTCTCAAGCCCTCCTCGTCTCTTACATGAAAAAGTGAGTGGTAGACTCTGGGTCTACTAGGCACATCTGTACTAATAGAGAGATGTATACCTCATTTGAAGAAGGGGAAGACAAATTTATCTTGCTGACTCTTCAACTGTAAAGGTTATGGGAAAGGGAAAAGTGATTCTCAAACTCACATCTCGAAAAACTTTGTAGTTGAATGGTGTCATTTGAATATGATAAGATTATAATGACAAGGTCGCCACCCAAGACCCTTTTTTTTGTAGTGTGGGTATAGGAAGTGATGTATATATATTTTGAGATGAATGGGACCTTGTAAGGTTTCAAAGATTTTCGAAACTGTTATAGATGCGGTTTTAGGTCTAACAGTTGTTAGTTATTATTTTTCTTTAGATGGTAGGATCTAGAATTTGAATGTGATAGGTTGGTATTGAGGTGAAATGATAAAGTCTATTTTCCTCTATATTATGAAGCTTTATTGATGTTTGGAGTCTTGTTTTCTTTAGTGTTATACATTGGATGATGCCTATATGGAAGGATGGCATCATAGGAATTTATGATACTTGAGATTAGGAATTGAAGACTTAAACATTATTGGATTTTACCCTATACGTTTTAATGTTTTTGTTTTCATAACAAGCATGATGATCTTGATTCTTAGAAATTGAAAGCTAAATATTTCACAAACTATTTTCTTTTTCAATTATTTTGGAAACTTTCTTAGTTTGCTGTAAAGATATTTACTTTAAATTATTAATGATTAGTTATTATCAACAGGTGGTTGTTTGGAGCGGTAGGTACTCCATTCCCCTTAAGCAAGGTCTTGAGTTCGAGTCTTGTGTATGGAAACTCCTCTGCTGCGAGAGCTCTACCCCTGTTATGGGACTTTAGGTAGCTCGAACAGGATTGCCTCCAATAGGAGAATACCTGTGGGAAACCAAAAATTAATGATTAGTTATTGCAAATTAACTTTATGAGTAATTTAGGTTGTTTTTTTAAATAGAAATTATAAGGGTTTCAAAACAGGCTTCTAGAGGATTTTCGAAAGTAGATAATGTGGGTGATGGTGAGGGTGAAGCGACTGAAAACGCAAAATGGGATGATAAGAACACTGAAGAATTTTTAAAAGTGCGTCTTGAAGAATTGTGGATTTTACATAGAGAACCCACAAATCATAACTTACATAGATGTTTTTACTCTATGAACCCTAAGGTGCGGATTTTGCCATTTTGGAAAGAATTGTGGATTTTATTAGAATTGTTGGTTTGTTTGGGTTCCAAATGAATTGCTTACACTTTTTAAATGAAATGAGAGATTGCCCAATGGTTGGATTTTTTATGTGTGGACCCATGGTGAAAATGAGAAGTTTCCATATTTGGCAAAATCCTTCATTGAAGGAGATTGGAGAGTGAGCAAGTGGCAAGACTTGTTTACTTAAGCATAAATTGTTTTTAACTTAAAAAGAACTCTAAATGATGACCTTAGCTTGATAAGGGGTTTTGGGTTAGCCTTGAATGTAGTTTTAAGTTGCTATGTAATTATGAATTTACAATATGGTGGAAATGATTATATGTGATAGGACTTATGTGGTGAAATAGAAGTTGATGTATGAAAATTGATATGCATTGAATTAGTTGTATGTGATAGGATTCAAGTACTTCCTTGGAGACAAGAGTGCTCAAAGGGAATGTTAAGTAAAGTGACCAAGGTGAGGGTTCTTCCATCTCTGCTCCTAGGGTTGTATGCTTATGTGGATTACATGAGTATGTATATTCTCTGCTTGTCTGGTATGTGTTAGCTAGAGGTATAGAATGTTAAAAGAATAAAGGAACTAGAAAATAGGTTGTGGAAAGTAGCTTAGATAGGAAGACATAGGAGTAGAGAGTAATCGTTTGCTATGATTGGTGTGTTACAAATCCAACTCATAAACTCCGGAGGCATGATGAGTATTTTATTAAATCTTTTCCACGACGGTGGCAAGATTCCTTGTACGGAAGGACTAAGCTTTTATTTTGAAAACTCGTCACGACGGTGACTTAAATTATAATCATGCAAAAAGGGAGTTGTTGGTGGGTTTCGGATTTGATTATGCTAGCGGTGTGAGACATCGACTAGAACAACGTCAGATGGCACTTGAGAATTCAGTTTTATAATCACCATGACGATGGTCATTGCCTTATCCTGGTAATAGGGCCAGAAAGAATTTATATTGCTATGATGATAGCTTGAGGCTCAGAGAGTGCATCTGGACGAGTATATGAGTTATATCCTGTTGAGGATACTTGTACATATTAATAAGGAGAAGAATTGTTGATCCTTCGGGAAAGATACAAAGAATCCTATTAATATGTGAGACTAAGGAAAGGAGACACGGGAGGAACCTACGGGTGAATCGTGAGCCTAGCCTAGTAAAAGAGAAAGCATCATGTGGAGTTGGTCTAGGGTGTGTCAGGGGCCATGCTTCGAGACGTCGTGCCGTGCCCACCATGTGGCCTGGTTGGGTAATGGACGAGTGGGCTCAAGCTATTGCCCCACAGCAAGGGGTCAGGACGTGCCACGTGGTGGCTACGTATGAGTTGTTTGATAGATAGAAGTTGATTGTGTTTGATTAATAGAATTGTCACGAGGTGACTAGTACCTAAGTGAATGGGTTAAGTATTGTTTAATTAACAGAATTGTCACGATGTGACCAGTACCCGAGTGAATGGGTTAAGTATATTTGCCACATGGTGGCCAGCAATCCGAGTCACGAGTTCGAAGTGGGAAAGCCACGTAGTGGCTAGTAGATACCCCAGTGTTGGGGAGATTAGGTAGATGTATGCTATAGTATCTGTGTGTAGGTACAACTTGTCTGTGCTTGCATATAATTGCTGATTGTGCAGTGTAGTGGTGACGTACAGGATTACATCACCACAACGTCTTGTTTGATTCAGATATGCTGAACGTGAGAAGACCGGTAAGTAAAAGCCGGCACTACATGTTACATGTTACTTGCTGATTGATGACGTGAAACAAACTGCTGCATGCTTATATCTGTTAAATGCATGTGAGTGTTTGGGGTGAAATTTTTGTTGTTGTGTGATCACTAAGAATGTATGTTATCTAACAGTAACTAGTTGTTTTTGCATGTGGTTGTGTATGACACCCAAACCCAGCACTATGGTACCCACCTTGCGCCGGGGATGGGAGAGTCCTCACTGAGTCGCGTGGTTAAGACTCACACCTCATTTTTACTCCACAGGGACAGGTTAAGTACAGGTGGAAGAAGTCTCGGTGGAACCAGGGTTGAGCAACACTTTCCAAGACCCACAACTTGTTCATGTGGGTGAATAATTGTAATTGTAATTTAATATACTTTATCGTTGTATCATAAAGTAAAGGGTAGACGTACCCAATTAGATTGTATCACTAAATCTAGAACTGTCAGCTTCACACACCTTAAAGATCAGGATCCATTAGATTACGATGCAGGGAAAACTTGTTTCCAATATATATATACATATATCTGTTGCATGCGAATAGGATAGGCAGCATCTTCGGATATGTAGCCAGTACACAGATTATATATTATGTGTGTTTTCCTATATCTATATCCTGAAGCGGCACTGGCCGTGGATTTGCTTGTCTAGGATAGGCCACCATTTCGAAGTAGCCATGGTATTATAATGCAAGTCAATGTATTTTAAAAAATAGATATTCTGTCAATTAGGTGATAAGGCTTACAGGCATAGGGTTATTCCATGTGTCCGTGCCGGTCACGGTCCTCTAAACGGGGGTCGTGACAGTTGACCTTCTTCATCTTGTATCAATATATTAAGTTCTTTTTTATTAGTTACTCTTGAAATTGCAACGTACAGTTGGCCATGAGGAAACACCGGTTTAGGAAGATATATACCAACACGTTGAAATGATTGTCCTTAACTTTTGTTTAATATCATGGCAAAAGAAAGAGCAACATGAAATTGCCTACGTTGGAATCAAAATGGAAGAGTTTTTTTTCTGATGGTATCAATGACAATCTTGGTATAAAGACCTTCTATCCTGAATTTGTACCTGATATGATCTTCCCTTCCAATACATGATTCCCCAATTGAGTGATTAACAACCGAGAACCATTGCATAAACTTGTAAATTGATCAATATTTCTCAAAAGCATCACCAGAACACCAACTTTGAGTTTTAATTCATGTTTTGGTAATCCAGGACTTGTGATTGTATTTAAGAACTATCAAAACTCAAAAATGTCTTCATTTCTCCTGAAACTAAAGCCAACATGTAATTATTATTTCTACAATTTCATTTGTTGGAGCTAATATAGCTCTGTGTTGCAAATAACCATCAGTGCTCATATTCTCCAAAAATGATGGATATGTGATATCTACTAATGAACCAATAGGATCATTTGAACCATTGATAAGAAACTCATCCGGAATTTCAATGCAAACTTCTCCATCATTTGGTTCACCAATTCTACCATCTCCAACTCTCAATATCCATTACGAAAACTCTCTTGTTTCTCAACTTCACATTCTGAATTTCCTGATTCAATTATCATGTTTGTTGTGAAAGTTAATACTTCGATTTACTGCCATAAATATGATGAATTAATAGTTACATAAATAATATCTTGTCTTGTTCCTTTTGGAATATTAGGAAAATTTTGAAGAAAATCACCACAAAAACACAACTACTTCACCCCCAAAAGGTTTATTCAAATTGTCTGCATTTGTAAATCTGGGGATATCTCTTACAGTTCTATTGACGGCTTCAAAACAATACTTATGAGTCATAGGAGCTTCATCCCATATTATAAGTTTTGTTTTGATTATCAACTCAGCTAGTTGACTACCTTGTTTAATATTGCAAGTGGAATCTTCATTAATGTTGATAGGAATTGCAAACCTTGAGTGTGCAATTCGACCACCAGGTAAGAGCAAAGAAGCTATTCCACTCGAAGCTACTGTTAACCAATTTCACCTTTGGAGCATAAAGCAGTTGAAAGGGTTCTCCATAAGAATGTTTTACCAGTTCCACCGTAACCATAAAGGAAAAAAAAAATTTCCCATGAAGATTTTCAATAGATGACATGATTTTGTCATGTACCTCACTTTGCTCGTTATTAAGTTTTGACATATAGTCAGAGTGTTTTGCAGCTAACATCTCTCTATCATAGTTAAGCTCATCATAAATAAGTCAATTTTGAGAGTGTGTAAGCAAAGACATATCTAGATAAGGCGTTGATGAGAATTCTGATAGACTCCTATTGTTACTACGCAATAGATTCTCAATTTCTGCAAGTGTGTGATTTTTCAACTCTTCTTCACTTAATTGCAGATCTGTAATCATAAAAGCAATAAGATAAGTGTAAATAGAATATTTAAATTAATGAAAATAAAAAGTCATGTTAACTATTATATTAGTATTATTGCATTTAAAAAAAAGTAAGGAATGAGAAAAAGTTTCATTACCTTCACATCGAAGCAATAACCTTTGCCTATGCGAGATATCATCCCTTAAAAACCTCCATGTATTATCCCACACAACTTCTGGTCTCACAAGTTGGTTTGAAAACAATAAAGTTGCGAATAATTTTCTTAAATATGCAGCAGTACCCCACAGACTTGCCTCTTTAATCCCATCATCAATAAACTCTTTATCATCATCTAGAAAACCCATTCCATAGCAAGCTTCCTTAAATGTGGTGTAAACAATATTATTGATTGTTCTTATATCAGCGTATGAAGTAGGTCCTTTAGTTGAATTTAACAATAACCTCAAATAGTATAGTTCACCACTACCAGGAGGTACAAAGTGAAGTCTACCAAATGCAAACCCTCTTTTCCTAAGAAACCATTGATGTGTTTCCTTTTTCGAAACGAAATTTGTGGGCAATTGTGCATATGTCAATTCCCTTGCCTCAAGGTATTTTTTGTTTGCATCCATCCAAGCTAAGAACTTTGTTTTATGGACATTTGGTCAATAAACAACAGATTCAATTGAATCATCATCTCTAAAAATCACTATTTGTTCATTAGGTAAGTGATAAGGTAATCTCTCAACAGTTGGTTCTCTAAAATGGATGTCAAAAGAAAAGATTCTCCAATCAAAATACATCTTGATTTCATCTTGAAATTGCAAATTCTTGTCACTGGATGAATTCGCATAAAACCTTGCAGTAACACGATTATGACATTTGTTTATATATTTGAAAAGGTATTTGATCGATCTGAATTGGTTGCACCATTCAACATTTATATGAGCACGATATTTCATGAACAAATACGGATTATAGGGAACTAAAAATCTATTATCAATTACGATGTTGCCTTTATTTATGGTTTGTCCGTTATCTCTCCTTCAATACATAGGATAGCCATCCTCATCAAAGTTTGTCCTATCATGAAATCTCTTTGGAAAATATCTCGAACATTTTCCATCTTGCATGAATGGTGAATTGGTGTTAAGTACCCCACATGGACCATGTATCATAAGTGAAGCGACACACTGATAGAGGTCGGGTTCGCTAGCTTCATCAGGTATTTTAGTACTTATGATTTTATCCACATTTTCAAGAGTTTGATATTTATAATTAGGATGCAAAAATATCAAGATATGTGCATGAGGCAGACCATGCTTTTGAAATTCAATAGTGTAAATCACTGGAGACATATAAAATAAATTCATTAATATTAATTTGATAACTAAAACTAAATATGGAACAATGTAAATTAAATAAAAACAGTAAAACATATATATTTGAAATCATAATCTTTTTTTAACATGGGACTGAAACATATACCATACATCACATAAATATTCAATTAGAATAAACCAATTTCAATGCAAGAAGTAAATCACAATAAAGATAAAATTTATATTTGAAAAAAAAACTTAAATGAAAACAAAAAGATATGTTCAAATTCGTACCTGCTCGAACTTTTCCAAATACGTTTCCTTGTTTGATTTCCTTGATTAGTGCATCAAGTTTTATCTTAAATACTCGAGCAAGTAAATTGGGCCTATCTTCATATGATTGTCCCTTTTTCACTAATTCTCTTTTTCTTTCAGGCCGATTTTGTTTGCAAATGAAAGTAATGAATAGATCGGGATAACCAATAAAACTACATATAGTCATAGCATCTTGGTAATTTTCAATCATATATTGTACACATCCAGTGAAGGATGATGGCAGCATAATGCGTTTTCCTGTTGCCGAAGGATTTGTTTCTCCTCTCAATATTGCTTCTGACAACCCTTTATACAATTTAGCTCTGAACTCTTTTTGATGATTTCTAATATATGTCAAGTAAAAAGATTCAATCATGCTATAAACATCAACTATAAATTGATGAAATAGGCGCCTTGCTAAAAATATAAGTTAGACTTCATTCAATCTTTCTTGAATATGTAATAATAGAATTGTCTCAAAGACACTTTTGGTTGATTTGCATAATCAAAATCTCTAACAATAAGACCTGCTACCTCAGACGCTGAAGGTGGATTCCAACGCCTTTCATCATTACCTCTTTTATCGATAAGTCTTAGTTTGATGTTAGGACAACTTTGTTCCTGAAACATATCTCTTATCATCTTGTAAGATTGTACGTATGAGTTATACTCATCTAAGACATCTTTGATATTAGAAACAATATTATATTGCAGTAAATCAGCTTCTATATCCATCCTGTAATATTAATAAATTGAGACATTGTTAGGGAATTCTGAATTAAGTTTAATTAAAACCTTTCCTTATCAAAAATTTAATTTAAACTTATATATTAATTGTAACTATAGAATATTTCCCTTGGGACACGTGGCACTAGCCTTCAAGAACATTTGCAGGAACGCTAGTCGGAGACACGTGAGACCACTCATTTGCCCTGTACATGGCCAAAACCCACGTCCCCCTCTTAAGCTCTCGCACCTAAGACATGGGAGACCCTCAACTGTCATGGGTCGACCCACGACGAGCAGGAACGTGGGTCGACCACGCCTGTAAAACCCTAGAAAATTTCGAGGATTAAAGAATGATTTATTTAAAATTTTGAGGATTAAAGAATGATTTATTTCGGGGCTAGGAATTAAAACTTTAAAAAGAATATAGAAAAAAAATATGAAAGTCAAAAGAAACCGGAAATGAATTTTTTTTCAAAGATTGTAATACCCGAGAAAATTTTTCGAAGTTTAAAATAAAATGAAAGGAAAAGAAAAGAAGTAGAAAATAATTTTTAGGATTTAATTCAGGACCTAAGAAATTGGAAATCTAAATTTAATAGGGAAAGGGATTAAATTAAAAATACCTATTTGTTATTGTTTATTTAATTATTTAATTATTTTATTAATTAATTATATTACTTTTTATTAATTAGTTAATTAATTATTTATTATTTACTTATTTAATTAGTTTAAAAGAGAGAGGGGAACCGTGAGAGAAAAGAAATAAAAGAAAGGAAAGGAAGAAAGAGGAGAGTGGCATGAGGGAGAGAAGGCCACGGGAAGAAGAAAGAAAACGGAGAGAGAGGGAGAAGAGAGAGAAAGAGCCGAGAGGTAGAGAGAGAGGGGTGATTCACCGGAAAACCGCCGGAAACTCGTCGAAGAAGAGCTATCCGACGTCGGGAAAAGTCGCTGGAGCTCGGTTACAACATCTTCCACACCTCCCACCAATCGAATCAAGGTTGGTAACCCCTATTTCATTCTAAACCCTGAATTTCTCCATTTTAGGGATTTCTTCGATTCACCTTTGATTGAGTTGTTTCGAGGGTAGATTGAGACCTAGAAAGTGTTCTTGAACACTTAGTTGGGGTAGCAATCGATATTATATTCTCAGATTTGCCTAAATTCGAATTTGGAAGGATTTGGGGTTGAAATTCTTATTATTCCTAATTTGGGGAAATTGTTGATAATTAGGATTGAGCTTGGATTTGAGTAAATAGGCTTGGATTGATATTATTAAAATTATATGGTTGAAATATTAGCTGAATAAGACCCGTGAAGAGCTGGCCTGATGTTACTAAGGTTGAACCTTGATGTTAACGTGCCGGGTCCCAGCTCGATTTGCTCAAATACACTTCAGGGATGATGTTGAGGGCTCCAAACCTCTTCTTTTCAATCTTAAACACCCTAGAGTAATTCTAAGTATGCTACCAAGAATCAAAGATTATTTTAAGTACCTTCTCATTTCTCAAGAGTGGAAGCTTGCGGAACAATGAAATCCAATTTCTAAATTTTCAACCTCCTTCCTTCATAATTATTAGGAAACCTTAAGTAGGATAAATTAGAGGTATATTGAGGTTTAGAAACTAGATTTCTTAGAACCCGAGTAGGAACATAAGTTGAATCAAAATGGTTAGACCTTCCTAAAATTAGGATTCCATCCAACCAAGCTAGATAAGCTTCCTTAGATGCGAATACAAGTTAGATAGAGGTCTAATACTCAAATCCAAGTATGTGAAACACTCAAGTAGAGTGTTATATTCGAGTAAGTCAAGTGTCCGAGGAAGGATACGCATAAGTTGGGATAGAGAAGTCCAATAAGACCAAGAGCTTGACTCTGTGGCAACCATGGACTACATGTGAGAGTAATGGAGAAATAAATAACAAGTTAAGCTAAGTAATAACCTTAATGAAGTACATGTTGTTCTTATAGGAACAACGGCACACAATAGAGTGCAACAGGAACTCCGAGGAGACTAAAGTTAGAGGAGTTGATTGCATGGAAGGTTGGCCAAGGTGAGGGCTCTTCCATCTCTACTCCTAGGGTTGTATGCTTATGTGGATTACATGAGTATGTATATTCTTTGCTTGTCTGATATGTGTTAGTTAGAGGTATAGAATGCTAAAAGAATAAAAGAACTAGAAAATAGGTGGTGGAAAGTAGCTTGGATAGGAAGACATAGGAGTAGAGTGCAATTGTTTGCTATGATTGGTGTGTTACAAATCCAACTCATACACTTCGGAGGCATGATGAGTATTGTAATATCCGAGATATTGATTTTTATTATTATCATTATTATAAATTTATTTTTCTTGGGAAAGAAAAATAAATTAAATTAAAAAGTTGAAATAATAAGAAGAGAAAATGAGGAAAATATATTAAGTTTTAGACTTAAATGAAAAGGGGAACTAAATGGGGGGAGAAAATGGAGATTTAACAATATCCAATATATTAATCTTATTATTATTTTTAAGGGGGTCAAAACCGTGACCCCCATTCACAAAACATAAAACAGAAAAAAAAAATTTAAGGAGAAGCTGCAGCGAACACGCACGAGCAGGAGCACGAACTCGAGAGGAAGGAGAGAACCGACCGGAATCATGCTGGAGAGGCGGTGCCGGTGCCAGAGAGCTGACCGAAATCCTTCTACTACCTCCACTAAGCTTCCATCCGATTGAAATCAAGTAAGAAAGCCCCAATCTCTCAAAACCCCAATTTCTCCAATTTTGGGTATTTTAGGATTTCTTCAATTTCTTCCAATCGGGGCACTCTGGGGTTAAATTCGAGCTTATTCGATGTTATTGAAAGGTTAGAGAGGTTCAGAATTGAAGTTAAACCGTAGGAATTGACCGGGTATGGAAATTAGGAAAATTTATTAGAAAGTTGTGCTAAAATTCGAATATTGCTAGTTGGATGCATGTATAGGCTTGGATTGGAGTAGTATAGGTGTTCTAATTGCTGGAAACATACAAGGGAATAAAGCCCGAGTATTTACCGTCTCAACCGAAACCCAATCCGGTGAAAATAGGCGAAATACTAAGCCACCATACAGTAAGGAGTTGTGCGGTGGGTTGGACACCTTGGTCTAGTCCGTGGTGGACATCTAAGACCTGCTAAATTGGTTCCAAGGCTCTATTTATACCCAATTAAAATTATATATATAATTAAAGAGGTATCATTTAAGCTTCTACCCGACGAATAAGGGAGACGGAGGAATGGGTAAGCTAAGGCCTCTTTTGAGCCATAAAGAAATTCTTTTATTAGTTATAAGTCGTTATGAACACGTGAAGTGAAATTTAGACAAATGGGAATCTCCAACCTAAGCATTTAGAGGTTCTAAGTGGCTCAAAGTGTGAAAGCTGATATAAGACAGTATGGACTTTCAAAAAAGAGCAATTAAGACGACATAACGAACTAAATAGTTAGTTCTTGGAAATATCTAGAGGGTGCATGAGCATTAGCATGGCACGTGCATGTTAGACGCTTAGTTACAAACTTGGTATCAGGGCAAGTTTTACTTTAAACTGTATGAAGCCATAGGTGTGACTGGGTGTCGGTTTACGCCTCGTTGTGAACCCAGGCACAACGTGGGAGTAAAAAGGCACTTGTGGAAGTACCCAGGAAATTGTGTCAGCCTTTCTTTCTACTCTCTTCGATATGAAATGTCATTAATATACGTGTACTCATTAGGTGTGGTCCTTGTGCAGTATAGGGATGCCACCGATCACGAGACAAGCTAGGGGTGGAGGGAGAACTCCTGCTAAACTTGATCGAGAATCAGTTCGGGAGGAGGGAATGCCCACCCGAGGTCGAGGTAGAGGTCGTAACCGAGGCCGAGGTAGAGGTCGTGCTCGTGGTCGAGGTACAACACAAGTGAGAAAAGAAGAGAGGAGGCAGTCACCGAAACCTCATGTTGAGACAGGTGCACCTTCTGTGGTGAAAATGCTCACGGTAGGATTTCAGGAACAAAGAGAAGAGATGATGAGAGAAATAAAGAGGGAAGTACGCCGGTTAGTGGTCGGCGAGGAAGAAGATTAGAGAGTTCCTAGCAATCGAGAGATGGAGGTTGTTGAGGAAGAGGACAGAGAATGGAAACAACCGCAAGATGTGCCTCGTGAGCCGCAGGTAGCACCCAGAGAGCTGCCAATTTCAAAATTTCTGCGGAACTAGTGAGAAAGAGGATCCGCAGTACTTTGTGAGGGACGTAGTCAAAATTGGGCACATGCTGAGGTACTCAGGGCATGAGTTGGTGGAGTTGTCTTCATTTCAACTGAGGGGAGCTGCCAGAGTATGGACAGAGTCCGTACAGACCAGGTATTCAAGAAGGGTGGCACCGATGACCTGGGAAGATTTTCAGAGGGAATTCCTAGGTCGGTTTCTATCTAAAGGCACCAAAGATGCAAAGCGTCAACAATTCGACGAGTCGTGGATGACGCCTAACATGACCGTGATGGAGTTTGAATTACTTTTTACAGAACTGGCTCAATTCTCACCTGAGTTGGTTCATGATGAAGAGGCGAGGATCAAGAGGTTCATACACCGTCTCACGGAGCCGTTATTTATTGCTTTGTTACCTCAGAGGAGACAATTTGAGACTTTAGCTCAAGCAGCAGACTGTGCTAGAATGATCGAAACCAGGAAGAGGTACGGGACTTCTGTTGATCCCAAAGTTAACTTAATTACAGGCAGTGATAACCAAGGTGGTGGAAGTAAGAAGAGGAAGACAACAGGTGGAGGTACAGGATACTCAGGGTCTGCAGGTCGACAATCCTCAACCGTCACCCATGAAACAGGTATAAGAAGTAATGTTCAAGGGGGACAGAGAGTGCAAGGGGGAGGAAATGCTAGTAAGACAAGGCCCCAGTGTGCGACTTGTGGCAGATATCATTTCGGAGTGTGTAGGAGACTGACAGGTGGGTGTTACAACTACGGCTAGATGGGCCATATGGCTAGAGAGTGTCCAAAGAGAAAAGAGGGTACAAGTGTGAGAAGTAATCCGACGCCGAGGGGTACACCTATTTCAGCCCCACCAGTAAGAACCGTACCACCACAGACAGCAAGTATAGGTGCAGCTAGAGGTCGTGGTGCAGGATCTAGTGGCAGAGGGTCAGGGGCAGTAGGTGGAGGACAAGCGCGGGTATTTGCACTTTCTCAGCCGGACGCTTATGCATCAAATGCGGTTGTGACAGGTACCCTTATTGTTTTCTCTCTTGAAGCACGAGTTCTGTTTGATTCCGGCTCCACTCATTCTTATGTGTCGCATGCATTTGCTTCAAAATTCAAGAAAAGTCCGTCTAGAATGAAAGAAACAGTACTGGTCTCTACTACGATGGGAGAATCGGTACAAGTAGAGTATGTGCACAAGTCTTGCATTGAGGAGGTCGATGGTCATGAGACTGCGGTAAACCTTCGGTTGTTGTGTATGGTTGATCTTGATGTAATCCTCGAAATGGATTGGTTGTTGTCTTGCCATGCGGTTGTGGACTGCAGGGCTAAATGTTTGAAATTTAATATGCCAAACGAGGAGCCTTTTGTGATACGGGGCGACGGAGCTGCACCGTATCCAAGCTTGATCTCGGCATTGAAGGCATCCAGATTACTTGCAAAGGAATGTAAGGGGTATTTGGCTTTGGTCAAGGATACCACGAAAGCAGTACTTTCACCGACTCAAGTACCGGTAGTACGAGAGTTCTTGGATGTATTTCCTGAAGAATTGCCGGGGTTGCCGCCCGATCGTGAGATTGAATTTGAAATCGAGCTACAACCTGGCACCCAACCCATCTCCACACCACCTTACCGGATGGCTCCGATAGAGTTGAAGGAGTTACATACGCAGTTACAGGAATTGCTTGACAAGGGTTTTATAAGACCCAGTTTCTCTCCTTGGGGTGCACCGGTCCTTTTTGTGAAGAAGGACGGATCTTTGCGGTTGTGTATCGATTACCGAAAGTTAAACAAGGTGACGATCAGCAATCAATACCCACTGCCGAGGATAGATGACTTATTTGATCAGTTGCAGGGCGCAAAGCGGTTTTCCAAGATTAATTTGCGATATGGGTGTCATCAATTAAAGATTCGAGAATCATACATACCTAAGACCGCATTCCGAACCTGATATGGACATTACGAGTTCTTGGTGATGTCTTTTGGATTAAGTAATGCTTTTGCAGCGTTCATGGACATGATGAACAGGGTCTTTAAACCATTTCTGGACTGATTTGTCATTGTCTTCATTGATGACATCTTGGTTTACTCTAAGAATTGTGAAGAACATGCATGACACATGAGATTAGCCTTGCAGAAGTTGAGAGAGGAGAAATTGTATGCCAAGTTCTCCAAGTGTGAATTCTGGCTTGACAGAGTTGCCTTTTTGGGTCGCGTGGTATCATTAGAGGGAATCCACGTTGATCCAAGTAAGGTAGAAGCGGTGAAGAATTGGTCCCAGCCTACCTCAGTTACCGAGATTCGCAGTTTCTTGGGCTTGGCTGGATATTACAGAAGATTTGTGCAGGATTTCTCTAAGGTTGCTGCACCTATGACTAAGCTAATTCAGAAGGGGGTGAAGTTCATATGGGATGAAAAGTGTGAGCAGAGTTTTCAGAAGCTGAAAGACAGTCTCACTACCGCACCGGTGTTGGCATTACCTGAAGGCACAAGAGGGTATGTGGTATATTCTGATGCGTCGAAGATCGGATTAGGGTGTGTCTTGATGCAGCACGGCAAGGTGATTGCGTATGCATCGCGACAATTAAGAAAAGATGAGAAGAATTACCCGACTCACGACCTTGAGATTGTCACGACCCCCGTTTAGAGGATCGTGACCGGCACAGACACAGGTAATACCCCTATACCTGTAAGCCTTATCACCTAATTGACAAAATATCTATTATTGAAAATACATTCACATGCATTATAATACCATGGCTACACCGAAATGGTGGCCTATCCTAGGCAAGCAAATCCACGGCTAGTGCCGCTTCAGGATATAAATATAGGAAAACACACATATATAACCTGTATACTGGCAACACATCCGAAGATGTTGCCTATCCTATTCACATGCAACAGATATATATATATATATATATATATATATATATATATATATATATATATATATTGAAAACAAGTTTTCCCTGTATCGCAGTAAACTAAATCTTGATCTTTAAGGTGTGTGAAGCTGACAGTTCTAGATTTTGTAATACAATCTAATTGGGTACGTCTACCCTTTACTTTATGATACAATAATAAAGTAAATTAAATTACAATTACACTTTATTCACCCACATGAACAAGTTGTGGGTCTTGGAAAAGTGTTGCTCAACCCTCGTTCCACCGAGATTTCTTCCACCTGTACTTAACCTATCTCTGTGTAGTAAAAATGAGGTGTAAGTCTTAACCTCGCGACTCAGTGAGAACTCTCCCATCCTCGGCGCAAGGTGGGTACCATAGCGCTGGGTTTGGGAGTCATACACAACCACATGCAAAAACAACTAGTTACTGTTAGTTAGCATACATTCTTGGTGATCACACAACAACAGAAATTTCACCCAAACACTCACATGCATTTAACAGATACTTAACCCATTCACTTGGGTACTGGTCACCTCGTGACAATTCTATTAATCAAACACAATCAACCTCTATCTATCAAACTACTGAACCATAGCCACCAAGTGGCATGTTCTGACCCCTTGCTGCGGGGCAATAGCTTGAGCCCACTCATCCATTACCCAACCAGGCCACATGGCTGCCACAACACGACGTCTCGAAGCATGGCCACTGACACACCCTGGACCAACTCCACAGGATGATTTCTCTTTTACTAGGTTAGGCTCACGGTTCACCCGTAGGTTCCTCCCGTGTCTCCTTACCTTAGTATCACATATTAATAGGATTCTTTGTATCTTTCCCGAAGGATCAACAATTCTTCTCTTTATTAATATGGACGAGTATCCTTAACAGGATATAAGTCATATACCCGTCCAGATGCACTCTCTGAGCCTCAAGCTATCGTCATGGCAATATAAAACCTTTCTGACTCTATTGCCAGGATAGGGCAATGACCATCGTCATGGTGATTATAAAACTGAGGTCCCAAGTGCCATCTGAAGTTGTTCTAGTCGATGTCTCACATCGCTAGCATAACCAAATCCGAAACCCACTAATAACTCCCTTTGCATGATTATAATTTAAGTCACCGTCGTGACGAGTTTTCAAATTAAAAGTTTAGTCCTTCCGTACAAGGACTCTTGCCACCACCGTGGAAAAGATTTAAGAAAATACTCATCTTGCCTCCGGAGTGTATGAGTTGGATTTGTACCACACCAATCATAGCAAACAATTACTCTCTACTCCTATGTCTTCCTATCTAAGCTACTTTCCACAACCTATTTTCTAGTTCCTTTATTCTTTTATCATTCTATACCTCTAGCTAACACATACCAGGCAAGCAGAGAATGTACATACTCATGTAATCCACACAAGCATACAACCCTAGGAGCAGAGATAGAAGAACCCTCACCTTGGCCAACCTTCCATGCAATCCTCTCCTGTAACTTTAGTCTCCTCGGAGTTCCTGTTGCACTCTATTGCGTACTGTTGTTCCTATAAGAACAAAATTTACTTCATTAAAGTTATTACTTAACTTAACTCGTTATTTATCTTTCCATTACTCTCACATGTAGTCCATAGTTGCCACATAATCAAGCTCTTGGTCTTATCAGACTTCTCTATCCCGACTTATGCGTATCCTTCCTTGGACACTTGACTTACTCGAATATAACACTCTACTTGAGTCTTTCACATACTTGGATTAGAGTATTAAACCTCTATCTAACTTGTATTTGCATCTAAGGACGCTTATCTAGTTTGGTTGGAAAGGATCCAAATTCTAGGAAGGTCTAAGCATTTTGATCCAACTTGTGTTTCTACTTGGGTTCTAAGAAATCTAGTTTCTAAACCCCAATATACCTTTGATTTATCCTAGTTAAGGTTTCCTAAATATTTATGGGGGAGAAGGTTGAACTTTTTGAAATTGGATTTCATTGTTCCGCAAGCTTCCACTCTTGGGAAACAAGAAAGTACATAAATTATTCTTGATGCTTGATAGCATATTTAGAATTATTCTAGAGTGTTTAAGATTGAAAAGAAGAGGTTTGGAGCCCTTAACATCACCCTTAAAATGTATTTGGGCAACCCGAGCAGGGACCCGGGACGTTAATTTCAAGGTTCAACCGTAGTAACCTCGGGCCAGCTCTTCACAGGTCTTGTTCAGCTAATATTTCAACTATATAATTTTAATAATATCAATCCCAGACTATTTACTCAAATCGAAGTTCAATCCTAATTATCAACAATTTCCCCAATTCATGAATAATTAGAATTTTAACCCCAAACCCTTCCAAATTCGAATTTGGGCAAATCCGGAAATATAATCTCGATTCCTACCCCAACTAAGTGTTCAAGAATGCTTTTTAGGTCTCAATGTACCCTCGAAACAACTCAATCGAAGGTCAATTGAAGAAATCCCTAAAATGGAGAAATTGAGGGTTTCGAATGAAATTGGGGTTACCAACCTTGATTCGATTGGTGGGAGGCGTGGAAGATGTTGGAGTCGAGCTCCGGTAGTTGTGGCCGGCGTCGGACCACTCTCTCCGGCGAGTTTTCCGACGATGTTTCCTCCCTCTTCTGCCTTCTCCCCGTCCACTCCTCCCTCTCTCTCTGTATCTCTCGTCTTCTCTCTCCCTCACAATCCCCTCTCTTTCTCTTTTCTTTTTTCTTTGTTTTAATCCCTTCTGCTTTCCTTTATATATATATATATATATATATATATATATATATATATATATATATATATTTCTACATACCTAACCCCACGGCAAATCCCCCCTTTTTTTAAAAATATAATAATAATAATAATAATTATAATTAAAATATATATAATAATTAAATAAATAAATAAATATAATTAAAAATGTATTAATTAATAAATAAATAACTAATATGTATTTTATTTTATTTTCTTTTCTTTTTTGAAATAGATAATAAGATAAATAATAATCACTTAAAAATAATAAAGATATATTTTTAATTTAATTTCCTTTCCCCATTTAATTCAGGTTTTCAATTTCTTAGGTTTCGAATTAAATCCCAAAAATTATTTTCTACTTCTTTTAATTTTCATTTTTTTATATTATTTTTAAAGTTTTAAATTCCTAACCCCGAAATAAATCATTCTTTAATCCTCTAAACTTTTAAATAAATCATTCTTTAATATTCGAAATTTTTCGAGGTATTACAGAGATGGTTGTTGTAGTGTTCGCTTTGAAAATATGGAGACATTACCTGTACGGTGAGACGTGTGAAATTTATACACACCACAAAAGCCTCAAATACATTTTCGAGCAGAAAGACTTGAACTTGAGACAATGTCGATGGTTAGAGTTGTTGAAAGACTACGATTGCACGATCTTGTATCATCCAGGAAAGGCTAATGTGGTAGCCGATGCTCTAAGTCGGAAATCCATAGGCAGTCTTGCTCATATAAGTGATGAAAGAAGACTGTTGATCAGAGATTTGCACGAGCTTGAACAAACGGGGAATCAGTTTGAGATTAGGAGTTTCGACTTACTTTTAGCTCATTTGCAAGCTAAGTCCTCTCTGGTAGAAGAGGTGAAGGCTAGACAAGATGAAGATACCGACCTCAAGCAAATTAAGGATACTGTGACTAAGGAGAAGGGGGACGACATTCGATTCTCTATTGATGATTTCAGAGTACTTCGGTTGGAGGGACGATTGTGTGTCCCTATGGTTGATAACTTGAAGGAAAGAATTCTTGAAGAAGCACACTGGACCGCTTATACAATCCATCCGGGAGCTAATAAAATGTATCACGATCTGAAACAACTGTATTGGTGGAATGGCATGAAGAAAGACGTTGCACACTATGTAGCCAGGTGTTTAGTGTGTCAGCAAGTTAAGGCTGAACACCAGAAGCCCGCCGGAACATTACAACAGATAAAAATACCTGAGTGGAAATGGGAGAGGATAATGATGGATTTTGTAACAGGATTTCCAAGATCACAACGGGGATTCGATTCCGTTTGGGTGATAGTGGATCGCATGACTAAGTCCGCACACTTCCTACCAGTTAAGACCACTTATGGAGTGAGTCAGTATGCGCAGATTTACCTATCAGAAATCGTTAGATTGAACGGTGTGTCAGTGTCCATAATATCTGATAGAGGGCCACAGTTCACTTTCAGGTTTTGGAAGTCATTGCAGGAAGTGTTGGGAATGAGAGTTGATTTGAGTACTGCGTTCCACCCACAGGCCGACGGGCAATCAGAAAGAACCATTCAGATTCTTGAAGACATGCTTCGGGCGTGTATTATGGATTTCGGCGGAAGTTGGGAAAGGTATTTACCTTTGGCTGAGTTTGCATACAATAACAGTTATCAAGCGAGTATCCAAATGATGCCTTTCGAGGCTCTGCACGGTCGTAGGTGCAGATCCCCGATTGGGTGGTCCAAGGTCGGAGAAGCTAGTCTAATCGGTCCAGAATTGTTACAAGATGCCTTGCAGAAGGTGAAGTGTATAAGGGAGAGACTGCTGACAGCTCAGAGTAGGCAAAAGTATTATGCAGACAATCGAAGAAGGGAACTTGAGTTTGCCATTGGTGAACAGGTGTTATTGAGGATATCACCGATGAGAGGCATAATGCAGTTCGGTAAGAAAGGGAAGCTAAGTCCTCGGTAAATCGAACCGTTTGAAATCCCTGATCGAGTTGGGAATGTAGTGTATCGGTTAGAATTGCCTACGGAATTGGAGGGAGTACATCTTGTCTTTCATGTATCGATGCTTCGGAAGTGTCTTCCCAATCCCTCGCACGTAATCCAATCGCAAGACGTGCAACTAACCGAAAATCTGACATATGAAGAGGAGCCAGTGGAAATCTTAGATCAGCAGTTGATGAAACTCAGAACGAAAGAGATTCCATTGGTTAAAGTTCTGTGGAGAAACCACTCGACCGAAGAAGCTACATGGGAGGTCGAGGGTGAAATGCGCAGGGCGTATCCTCATCTGTTTCAAGACTAAGGTTAGTAGTTTGTTTGAAATTCAGGGACCGAATTTCTTAAGGGGGGAAGATTGTAATATCCGAGATATTGATTTTTATTTTTATCATTATTATTAATTTATTTTTCTTGGGAAAGAAAAATAAATTAAATTAAAAAGTTGAAATAATAAGAAGAATAGAAAAATGGGGAAAATATATTAAGTTTTGGACTTAAATGAAAACGGGAACTAAAAGGGGGGGAAAAACGGAAATTTAACAATAACCAATATATTAATCTTATTATTATTTTTAAGGGGATCAAAATCGTGAACCCCATTCACAAAACATAAAACAAAAATTTTTTTAAAGAGAAGCTGCAGCGAACACGCACGAGCAGGAGCACGAACCCGTGAGGAAGGAGAAGCCACGGGAAGGAGAGAACTGGCCGGAATCACGCCGGAGAGGCGGCGCTGGTGCCGGAGAGCTGACCGAAATCCTTCTACTACCTCCACTAAGCTTCCATCCGATTGAAATCAAGTAAGAAAGCCCCAATCTCTCAAAACCCCAATTTCTCCATTTTTGGGTATTTTAGGAATTCTTCAATTTCTTCCAATCGGGGCATTCCGGGGTTAAATTTGAGCTTAGTGGGTGTTACTGAAAGCTTAGAGAGGTTCAGAATCGAAGTTAACCGTAGGAATTGACTAGGTATGAAAATTAGGAAAATTTGGTTAGAAAATTGTGCTAAAATTCAAATATTGCTAGTTGGATGCATGTATAGACTTGGATTGGAGTAGTATAGGTGTTCTAATTGCTGGAAACATACAAGGGAATAAAGCCCGAGTATATACCGTCTCAACCGGAACCCAGTCCGGCGAAAAATAGGCGAAATACTAAGCCACCGTACAGTAAGGAGCTGTGCGGTGGGTTG
This sequence comes from Senna tora, assembly GCA_014851425.1. Classification (NCBI taxonomy): domain Eukaryota; kingdom Viridiplantae; phylum Streptophyta; class Magnoliopsida; order Fabales; family Fabaceae; genus Senna; species Senna tora. The sequence goes on from CM026265.1 coordinate 16,068,302, forward strand.
GACACCTTGGTCTAGTCCGTGGTGGACATCTAAGACCTGCTAAATTGGTTCCAAGGCTCTAGTTATACCCAATTACAATTATATATATAATTAAAGAGGTAGCATTTAAGCTTCTACTCGACTAATTAGGGAGACGGAGGAATGGGTAAGCTAAGGCCTCTTTTGAGCCATAAAGAAATTCTTTTATTAGTTATAAGCCGTTATGAACACGTGAAGTGAAATTTAGACAAATGGGAATCTCCAACCTAAGCATTTAGAGGTTCTAAGTGGCTCGAAGTGTGAAAGCTGATATAAGACAGTATGGACTTTCAAAAAAGAGCAATTAAGACGACGTAACGACCTAAATAGTTAGTTCTTAGAAATATCTAGAGGGTTCATGAGCATTAGCATGGCACGCGCATGTTAGACGCTTAGTTACTCGTTCTAAATTTCTTAAATATATGTGTATAGGGCACCACAGGGTAATTGGAGCTTCAGGCACTCTGAGGACTGAGCAGGAGGGCCAACGAGGTGAGGGGCTCTCCCATCCCTGCCCCACAGGGTTGGATGACTACGTGGAAATGTGGTTTGCTCTATTTTGTGTAATTTTTATATGAAATATATTTATATGAATGAATTTGTGTTGCACATGTATGATTAGCAAATAAGCAGTCAACGTGCAACAATATATGTGCTTATATGATTAGTCTCAAGTGTATATGTGCTATTGTAGCTCACTGAGCCTTATATGTTACCGTGGGTAGGATTGAGTCATAATTTCATATGTGAGAAGTTCAGTAATATTAGAAACCAATCACATCGATCGTCATCGTCAAGACCTTGTTCGTATGGTTTGTTGAGGAAAACTGAACCTAGGTTGTTGAATATGAGTGAGACTGCCGCATAATTGAAAAGGAGGAAACTAGGCCTAACTAATAAACACGTATAATGTTCAGTTAGTTTCTTATAGGGCGTCTTTCAAGGTTAAACATGTTATTTGAACTTGTTTAGGTTGGTCCGGGTAGATCGAGTCGGTCATCCTGGTCGGACAGACAAGATTTTGTTAACAGTAAGTATGCCACTTAGTGGCCATTACCTTGGTTTAATCGAGGTCAGACAAGTTGCCGGCTATTACTCTAAGCGTGTCTTGGAGTCAGAAACTTACTAGTGTGATCAACTAGGTTCGAATAAGAGATTGCCTGTGGGCCAGTATTTCTCTCAGCATAATGCGAGAGACAGAAAGTGAATGCCTACGTGTATTAGTATATGTTAACTACGGAACCTTATGATATATATTTATGTTTGGTTTACATGCAGATTAACAAATATGTTAGGATCATGAATTAGGATTTTAATTGTGAATATGAAACATTGATTGCCTGATCATGTTAAAGGTCACAATATAAATCCGTTCATGCGCATGTGCTTGTGGTTGCTCCCTTCCCCGCAACTGTAGTGGTACCCGCTGCTACGCCAGGGATGGGGGAGCTCCTCACTGAGTCTGTTCGACTCACCCCCCCTGTTTACATGTTTTAGATACAGGTGGTTCAGGAGTTGGGAACGCGTCCACTTCTTCTGAGGGAGGCGGTTAACTCTGAAGACCGCACGCTTTGTCCGCGTCGGTAGTTATTTTGGTTATGTACATATGTTGTGATGTATATATATATATATATACAAATCCTTTTGGGCATAGCTTTTGTATGTATAGATCTGCTGTGTATATATATATATCATACTTGAATTCTAGCATTGTCGGCTTCATACAGGTTAAAGTTAGGTCTTGGCGTTGGGAATTTAGGCTATGATATAGCATATATCATGTGTATATATATATATATATATGACTTCTGCATGCGACTAGGATAGATCATACGCATTGAGGCGTGTGATCAATACGTAAATTATATGTATGTGTGGCTGAATACCTGTTTGTGTGAAAATATGGCTTCAGCATGTGAATAGGATAGATAACATGCATTGAGGCGTGTGATCAATATGTAAACTATATGCAAGCGTGTGATTGAATATATGTATGACTGTCTACAGGACTTCTGCATGTGAATAGGATAGGTCAGCCGCCCTGAAGCGTGTGATTAATATGTATACTATATGTACGTGTGCATGAATATGTGTATATATATAGACTGAAGTGGCGTTGAGCGAGCCGTGGATTGCACGTTACTTAGGTCACTGGAATTGGATGGCCATATATATTATATATTGTTTGTATTAGAAATGGGTAGCTATAAACATGTGAAAAGGTCAATCAGGGATTAGAGTCTTACGGGATAGGAGAAATCCTACTTCCCGTGCCGGTCACGGACGTCTGATAGGGAGTCGTGACAAGTATTTTATTAAATTTTTCCCACGACGGTGGCAAGAGTCATTGTGCGGAAGGACTAAGCTTTTATTTTGAAAACTCGTCACGACGGTGACTTAGATTATAATCATGCAAAAGGAGTTATTGGTGGGTTTCAGATTTGGTTATGCTAGCGATGTGAGACATCGACTAGAACAACGTCAGATGGCACTTGAGACCTCAGTTTTATAATCACCATGACGATGGTCATTGCCCTATTCTGGCAATAGGGTCAGAAAGGATTTATATTGCTATGATGATAGCTTGAGGCTCAGAGAGTGCATCTGGACGGGTATATAAGTTATATCCTGTTGAGGATACTCGTCCATATTAACAAGCAGAGGAATTGTTGATCCTTCGGGAAAGATACAAAGAATCCTATTAATATGTGAGACTAAGGTAAGGAGACATGGGAGGAACCTACGGGTGAACCGTGAGCAGCGGCCATGCTTTGAGTCGTCGTGTCGTGCCCGCCATTTTGGCATGGTTGGGTAATGGACGAGTGGGCTCAAGCTATTGCCCCGCAGCAAGGGGTCAGGACGTACCACTTGGTGGCTACAGATCAGTTTTTTGATAGATAGAGGTTGATTGTGTTTGATTAATAGAATTATTACGAGGTGACCAGTACCCAAGTGAATGGGTTAAGTATATTTGCCACGTGGTGGCCAGTAACCTGAGTGCATGGGTTCGAAATAGAAAAGACACGTAGTGGCTAGTAGATACCCCAGAGTGGGGGAGATTAAGTAGATGCATGTTATAGTATCTGTGTGTCTGTACAAATTGTCCGTGTTTGCATATAATTGCTGATTGTGCAGCGTAGTGGTAACGTACAAGATTACACCACCACACGTCTTGTTTGATTTAGACATGCTGAACGTGAGAAGACCGGTAAGTAAAAGCCGTCACTATATGTTATATGTTTACTTGTTGAGTGATGAAGTGAAGTAAACTGCTGCATGCTTGTATCTGTTAAATGCATGTGAGTGGTTGGGTGAAATATCTGTTGTTGTGTGACCACCAAGAAAGTATGCTAAGTAACAGTAACTAGTTGTTTTTGCATGTGGTTGTGTATGACTCCCATTCCCAGCATTATGGTACCCGCCTTGCACCGGGGATGGGAGATTCCTCACTGAGTCGTGTGGTTAAGACTCACACCTCTTTTTTACTACACAGAGACAGGTTAAGTACAGGTGGAAGTAGTCTCGGTGGAACGAGGGACAAGCAATACTTTCCAAGACCCACAACTTGTTCATGTGGGTGAATAAATTGTGATTTTAATTTAATTTACTTTATCATTGTATCATAAAGTAAAGGGTAGACGTACCCAATTAGATTGTATTACTAAATCTAGAACTGTCAGCTTTACACACCTTTAAGATCAGGGTCAGTTAAACTGCGATACAGGGAAGACTTGTTTTCAAAATATATATATACATATATCTGTTGCATGTGATTAGGACAGGTAGCATCTTCGGATGTATAGCCAGTACCCAGGTTATATATATTATGTGTGTTTTCCTATATCTATATCCTGAAGCGACACTGGCCGTGGATTTGCTTGCCTAGGATAGGGCACCATTTCGGTGTAGCCATGATATTATAATGCATGTGAATGTATTTCGAATAATAGATATTCTGTCAATCAGGTTATAAGGCTTACAGGCATAGGAGTATTCCCTGTGTCTGTGCCGGTTACGGTCTTCTAAACGAGGGTCGTGACAACGCCCTCCTACACACCTAGTATAAAAGCACTCACTTGGGGGACTCAAGACAGGATACGACGAACACAGTAAGTCCGAACACACAACGTAGGACCCACCACTCCAAATATTGTACATCATCACCTTGACCTTTGAGCCTGGTTCACCACCTGACACGGTCAACCCTCAGCACTCACATCTCCATCTTGGGGATCTCTATCAGCAAAGCTCCCAGCAACTTAGAGAGACCCTTTCTCTCTCCCTACCTAAGGAAACCTACAATGAGTGGCTCGCCCACCTGAAGTACCTTACACACATCCTAGCCGCACACGGCCACCTACAGGTAACTATCCTACCTAATGGCTCCTATGGACATTAACACAGCGAACTACGTGGACTTTGATCCCTTCACAAGGGTACGTAGGCACCTAGGTCATCACCCAAGGACAAGTACCCCAAGGATAAGACCCCTTGCGGTCCTAATTTCTGACTTAGAATTGTCTGAACCAAAAATGACAGTTACATTAATATATTAATATAATTTTGATATTTAAATTTTAAAATTTAAATGTTACAAAAAATAAATTTTTAATTAGAAATTAAATTAAATTAATTCGGATATTGTAACTACAGAATATTCCACCTTGCGACACGTGGCATTAGCCTTCTAGAACATGGAAAGGTACGCAAGTCAGTGACAGCACAACTCTTCGGCCTCGTACGTGGCCTGTACACACATCTTCCCACACACGCTCTCGTATTAGAGACGTGGGACGCGCCCAACAATCGTAGGTCGACCCACTACAAATAAGAACGTGGGTCGACAACGTTCCCCCAACTCTCAGTATAAATACCCTCACCCGAGGGACTTGACGAGATATACGACAAGTAAGACAGAATACTCTAAGTAAAAAACACTGTTACCTCTACATCTAAACCTGATTAGAGCCCATCTATCTCTCTGGTTATCTCCATTCACAGGCTCCAAGCAGCTTAGAGTGACCCCTGTCCTATCCATCCTCAAAGGAAACGTCCAACCGGTGGCCCGTCCGCCTGGAGCACTCCACACACGTCCTAGCCACAAACGGAGTACCAAAATAATGAAGACTCTGTTGGTCTTCACTAGGAAAAAGGAGAAACTTTGTAGGATTTCTTAACACGATTTACAAAACTCTCGCTCCAGATCCGAGGTCTCCAAGATGTCATCGCCATCTTCGTCATAAAACAAGGCCTTCGATGCTTATAGTTCTACGGGGAATTGAATAGATGTCTGGTATCTACCCTGCAAGAACTAATGGATAGAGCAGAGTGGTTTATCCAAGAGGAGAACGCCTAGATAGCCAAAGATAAAATGATGAAATTCTTGGTGAACAGGAACGACTTAGAGCGATCGGAGAAAAAGAAAGAAAAGCCAGCCACAGAGAATCAGATCCCCAAAGAAAAGAACAACAAGAAGCGCTCACCGTCGCGACCTTGCTCACCCTCTAGAGGACGATTCACCAGCTATACTCCCCTCAACAAGTCACATGTTGGGGTTCTGGAAGAAATCTACCACTTAGATATGCTCAACTTCCCTTTGCAAATCAAAAGACGAAAAATAGGAAAACCTGTGGATAAATCCAAGTACTGCCAATTCCAGAAAGATTATGGGCACAAAACCAACGATTGCATACACCTAAAAGATCAAATCGAGGACTTGATCAGGAAGGGGAAATTGGGCAGGTACATCAAGGACGAGGGTAGAACCAGCACAGATCGGTCGAGAGAAAGCAGCGACCAAACACCGCCCCGCAGGGTCATCAACGTCATCGCCAGGGGACTACAAAAGGGAACCAACTCTCAACCACAGAATAAGAAGAGGATGGAGTGCTCCATACTTGCCCTTGATGTCCCAAAACAAAGGAGAAAGGAAGAAGGACCCAATCACCTTTGACCTCACCAATCTGCAGGAACCAAATCACGATGACCCCATGGTCATAATCTCGGTAATAGCATATTACGAAGTAAGGTGTGTCCTCATAGACCAAGGATCCTCGGCCGACGTCCTTTACTTCGACACCTTCAAAAAGCTCGGGTTGAACGAGGCAAACTTAAAGCCTTTCCCCGGCACACTTATTGGGTTCTCCGGCGCACAAGTACTCGCGGAGGGAATCATAACTGCCCGCGTATCCATAGGCACCTCACCAAAGGTGGCAAGCCGCAACGTAGACTTCATCATCATTTCGGCACCTTCAGCATATAATGCCATCCTAGGGCGACCGTCCCTAAACAAGCCAAGAGCCATCGTGTCAACGGCACAACTCACGATGAAATTCCCGACACCTTATGGGATCGACAAAGTCCCCGCAGACCAAAAACTGGTACGAGCATGCTACGCAGCAAGCCTGACTAAGACCACCAAGGTCGCTCGCCCTGGCCCCAAAGAACCACGCGAGGAACCCTCAATGGGCAAAGAGTTAGGAGCATAACTCAGAGAGTCTGCCCGCCCGAACAAAGCCTCCACTTAAACTCTATGACAAACTTTGCGATGCGTACTCGAATCATCTTTTAGTTAGATATGGTACATGTCTTCTTTTCTTTCACAAGATAGGAATTACAATTTCCAGCCTGACTAAGGTTGCTAGGATTTCGGATGTAATCGTTTTTTTTACTATCAATTGAAATTTCTCTTTCCTTTGAAAAAGACGTGAGTTATGCCAAAAACAGAGCAAAATCTGCAAACTTAGAACTCGCACAAAGCCCTCTTAAGGCATTATGGGCCCCGATCACCCCCGCAAGATACTTGGAAACATCAAGATCATACGAAAGGTTCCCCCACAAAGACAATACCACTCGACCGAGCAAACCTCTTGGAATCTAATGACCCTACATAGAGTCCTAAAAAGAACATTCATACATAAATCATGCTAGCAGTCATTTAGCAAAACCCATCTTGATCACAGAATACTTATGCAGAAAAGCCCCTTCACTCGCCAGTGAAAAGAAAAGTCTTTCTCACCCAGATGTGAAAAGCAACTTTACTCAAAAGTAAAAAGAAAAAGCCAAGAATTTAAAGACAAAAGTCGTTGCATTAATCGAATCATCTCGTTAATGTACAAAGTGAAGGGCGGTCGCCCATTGGAAAAATGCGAAAAAAGAAAAACCCTACAAATGCAATCTACTCTTGGGCACCCCCAAGATTATCATCAGTAAGGGACTACCCAAGCACGGGCCAATCAACATTCCTTGACGCCTCCTGTGCAGCGACCTCAACTACTCCAAGAGAAGTAGCTCCAATCTTAGGAACGCGCGCGGCTGTGACAGACAAAAGGTGATGGCTTAACGGGCGACTGGCCAACTCACGAAAATGTGCAAAGTCGGCGAGCGGATTAGTCGGAAGACGGCCCCTAACCTCACTATAAAAATGCTCCATAGCAGGATGTAAGGAGCTTGCCCAATCAGCCGAAAACCTCTCTGCTTGACGATTAGCAACGTCCCCAATCCTGCTCTCGACATCCAACCAGCCTGTCAAATTCTGTTGGGCTCGAGCTTCGGCACTCTTTAAAACTCCGTGAAGAGCCCACAGCTCTTGCAGACTCTTTAAAGTACTAAGGACTTATTTTTCGCATCAAAAAGAGCAATCGAATTATCCAAATCCTTGCGAATCTTGATCTGTGTAAAAAACAAGAAAGGAAGAACGTTAAACCAGAACGGACGTACACACAACAAGGAGAAAGGCAAAGACCAAAGACTTACCGTTTACTTCTCCCACACCTTGCTGGCTTGGTGGAAATTAGCCAAAGAATTGGTCGCGCTATCAAAAGCCTGCCAAGAAATCGCCAGAGGACTCGAGTCAATTGTCCTAGCAGCCCTCTCCACTAAATCCACGGGGAATTACATCGCGAGGGCTACTAGACCAAAGGGGGGAAACTCCTCCCTCGATAACCCTTCCACGGTTTGCGGAGGGCCCTCCAAAACAAAACCTCCTTTTGAAGTCACATCTTTAGGGGCAATGGCACCCGATTGACTCACCACTACATTCTCTCTAATGGAGAGGGATTTGTCTTCCTCAGCTACTGTCTCATCTGCCCTAGCTCCCCCAACTAGAGCCTCCGCCATTGTCTCATCTGCAACAACCCTCTTCCTAGCTGAAGCATCAACAACAGTTTGATCGACCGCCTGCCATATTCGAGCTCTCTTACTTGCAGGTTCCTCGGTATTTCTAGCAAAAATCGAGACCACAGAAGAAGATTGGGACAGAACCACCTTCATAAGTGATTGACGAACATGCCCTGAAGGAGGAAAAGTACCCTCCAGCGAAGCACCCACTCGAGCATCTGCCGTGGTCGACTTTTGTTGAGAAACCTGAGACGAAGGTCGCAAGTCCACCCCAGTTGGCTTCTTGGACCCTCGTTCTTTACCCTTAGAGTTTCCTACCTCTTTCTTCTTTTCTCTCCCCTTAGGGTTTCCTCCCTCTTTCTTCCCTTTTCCTTTCCCATCTTTCCTCATTTCTTGCCCCTGGAGACCCTCTTGTCGTTGAACCCTATCAGTCATAGATGAAGTACGCTTTCTGTCAGCCTTCCCGCCGCCTTCGGTAGCTCCAATAGGGACTCTGATAGCCCTCTCTCAATCCGGAGAAGGGTCCTACCTTGGTGTCTTCCCCTTACTCTGGCTGCTATCCCGAGTACGGCTTAGAGGAGGAGGAGGAGGAGAAATATCCTCCAAATCAGTGAAGTCAAAAGCATACAACCTCATCGTCGCGCCATGGTAAACTCTTAAAAAGATGGAAGTGTGAAGTCAGAAAGGCAAAGAAAAATTCCAGTATATGGAGGACACGTTCAGAAGGAACGATGGTAAAATAAAAACTTTTAAATCGCAGGGTATTTATAAGGGTTTGAAAGGCGCAACGATTCAAAACCTCAGCCTCCCTCGATTCCCGCAACAGAAAAATAATTATCCCATGTACTTTCCTAATGTTGCAACCGCCTGATCCAAACTGACACGTGGGGGAAGGAACAGCTTGGATTCAAAGTCCCAAAACCAACGGAAGAAAGACCCAGATACCCCTAGAAACTCAAGTGTCTCTCAGAGGAATCAAAGGGCCTTCATGGAAAATCCCCACCCAAGACTAATGATGGCATCCCTCGGAAACGCACAAGCTTTAAATTAAAGTAAACGACTAAGTAGAAGTTGCGAAGTCATCTGAAGCGACAGCAATCGGCCAGTTCGTTACGCATGGCACCTTTGACAGCTTATTCCTTCGGCAACAATCCTCTGGGAAGGCATGCTAACTCTTCCATCTGAACGTTCGACCAACTTAGTCCACCTGACTAGCGGTCGAATTGGTTTGGTCATAACACTCGGCGGGAGATCCTTTCCCCATAAAAGACTAATGAAACTTAAGTCCACGGGTGTCCAGCACCCATAGACTTGGGGGACTTGTGTAACTACCGAATATTCCAACTTGGGACACGTGGCATTAGCCTTGTAGAACATGGTAAGGTACGCAAGTCAGTGACATGTGGCACCACTCTCGGCCTCGTACGTGGCCTATACCCACGTCTTCCCACACACGCTTTCGTACTAGAGAGGTGGGATGCGCCCAACCATCGTAGGTCGACCCACTACGAACAAAAACGTGGGTTGACCACGTTCCCCTCACTCTCAGTATAAATACCCTCATCTGAGGGACTTGACGAGATATACGACAAGTATGACAGAATACTCTAAGTACTAAACACTGTCACCTCCACATCTAAACCTGATCAGAGCCCACCTATCTCTCTGGTTCTCTCCATTAACATGCTCCAAGCAGCTTAGAGAGACCCCTGTCCTCTCCTTCCTCTAAGTAAACCTCTAACCGGTGGCCCGCCCGCTTGGAGCACTCCACACACGGCTCTTACAGGTAACGTTCCTGTCTAACGGCTCCTATGGACGTATACTCCTCGAACTACATGGACTTTGATCCATACACAAGGGTACGTAGGCACTTAGGTTATCACCTAAGGTCAAGTCCCCCAAGGTTACCACCCCTTGCAGTCCCAATTTATGATTTAGGATTGTCTGAACCAAAAATGACAATTACAAATATGATAATTTAAAATAGTTTTAATTTAATTTGGGAAACTGAATTAAAACTAAATAAATTCGAGATTAGTTCAAGTTGGTTCGTACCTCAACGCTTGCAATCTATTGGAAATTTCATTTGCAGTGTCATATATGTAGAGTTGAGTGAATTTTGCTGATGAACTGGTTGTTGGAAGCAAACTTCCTATTTTATGATAATTCTCTCCACACATGATAAAAATAGGTGGCCCATTCCTATTATTGACTCTTGTATCAATCTTTCCTCCCATTGCAGTAAAAGAAAACATCATATTAAATGATCTTATATGCTTGATAAAAAATTTACTCCTCGCATCAGAATTAGAGAAGAGTTCTATTAGAACAGGAGGTGGAAGTTCTATTAGAACAGGAGGTGGACTTAAGAGTTTTGGAAGGACGACGTTCCCTTTGGCACAACACAATGAAAATTTTCATTCTGGTGGATTAAAATGTTTTTGTACTCTTTCAGCATACCACAATAGTGCACCACAATATTGACACTTCCAATCAGGATCACCAATGTCAAAATACTCTAGACATTGGCAAAAACAATATTGTTGAATTGAATTATTATAATAAGAAACTAATAATCTGATGATACATATATACATATTATAATAAGAAACTTGTACCTTGATTTGAAAGATTATCAAGTTCAATTTCAATGTTTTCTTCTTCAAATTCTTCATTATCAACGTCGAATCCTCTTGTAGCAGAATCTACAAAAGCCATAAATGATAGGGTTACCTTTTAATTTGTCATTTATCGTTTGAAAATATAATTATGAAAATAAATGCATAAAGGATTAATCAATTTATCAATAATTTAAAGAAATTACCATGATCATATCCAATATTAGATTCTTCTAAATCACCAATATGAACAAAAATACTGTCTCGTTCCACTATTCCTTCTAAAAATAAAGTCATAAGTTTTGTTATATGAATAATATATATATACACACATTGATAAATTTAAACACACCATTAGTAACATCTCTTGATGGAGTCTCCACCATCCTTTGCTTGTTTTTGGCACGGAGTGAATGTTCCATGAAAATTGATAGGCACTCTACAATATTTTGCTTACAACTCAAATTTTCTCAATGATTGTTTTCAGAGTAAAAAATTGTAGAAGATGTGTGTTATTTATATGTACAGCATAACATTTTGAATTTTGATGAATCTTATAATAAATTGAATTTAAATTTAGATAAATAAAAAAATTAAATGTCACGACCCCCTATTGGACGTCCGTGACTAGCACGGGAGGTAGGATTGCTCCTATCCCGTAAGCCTCTAATCCCTGATTAACATTTTCACATGTTCATAACTACCTGTTTCAAATACAAACAACATATGATATATATATGGCCATCCATTTCTGGTTACCTAAGTAGTTCGCGATCCACGGCTCGCTCAACGCCGCTTCAGTCTATATATATACACACATATTCACTCACACATACATATAGTTTACATATTGATCACGCGCTTCAGTGCGGGTGATCTATCCTATTCACATGCAGAAGCCATGTATGCAGTCATACATATATTCAATCACACACTTGCATTTAGTATACATATTGATCACACGCCTCAATGCGTGCGATCTATCCTAGCCACATGCGGAAGTCATATTTTCATACAAACAGGTATTCAGCCACACATATATATAATTTGGATATTGATCACATGCCTCAATGCGTGTGATCTATCCTATTCACATGCGGAAGTCATATATATATATGCACACATGATATATACCATATCATAGTTTATATTCCCAACACCAAGACCTAACCTTAACCTGCATGAAGCCGACAATACTAGAGTTCGACATATATATACAGCAGTTGTATATGTACAAAAGCTACATCCAAAAAGGATTCATATATACATATACATCACGATTTATTTACATAAACCAAAATACGCTACCCATGCGAACTAACCGTGCAGTCTTCAGAGTTGTCCGCCTCCTTGAGAAGAAGTGGACGCGTTCCCGACGCCTGAACCACCTGTATCTGAAACATGTAAACAGGGGGGTGAGTCGAACAGACTCAGTGAGAAGCTCCCCCATCCCTGGCGTTGTAGTAGGTACCACTACAGCAGAGGGAATGGAGCAACCACAACCACATGTGCATGAAACAGATTATATTGCAACCTTTAATATGATGACGCAGACAATATATAATGTTCAAAGCGATAATCCTATTTCATGCTTCTAACATACTCAGTGCACCGTACGTAAATCATCCACAATTATATATGTCATATACTTCCATAAGTAACACATCAAACATGTTCACATCCCTATATTCGTAGGCATTCAATTTCTGTATCCTGCTTTATGCTAAGAGAAGTATTGGCCCGAAGGCAATTTCGTGATTGAACCTAGTTGATCACACTAGGAACTTTCTTACTCCAAGGCACGCTTAGAGTAATAGCCGGCAACTTGTCTGACCTCGGTTAAACCAAGGTAATGGCCACTATGTGGCATACTTACTAACGACATAATCCCGTCTGTCCGACCAGGATGACGACTCGATCTACCCGGACTATCCTAAACAGGCTCAACTAACATGATTAACCTTGAAGGACACTTTATGAATAACTAATTGAATATTATACGTGTTTGTTAGTTAGGCCTAATTTCCCCCTTTTTGATTATGCAACACTCTCACTCACACTTAACAACCTAAGTTCAGTTTTCCTCAACAAACCATATGAACAAGGTCTTAACAGTGACGATCGATGTGATTGGTTTCTAATGTTACTGAACGCTCACATATAAAATTATGACTCAGTCCTACCCACGGTAACATATAAGGCTCAGTGAGCCACAATAGCACATATACACTTGATACTAATCATATAAGCACATATACTGTTGCACGTTGACTGCTTACTTACTAATCATACATGTGTAACACAATTTCATTCAGATAAATATATTTCATATAACAATTGCACAAAATAGAGCAAACCACATTTTCACGTAGTCAACCAACGCTGTGGGCCAGGGATGGGAGAGCCCCTCACCTCGCTCGCCCTCCTGATCAGTCCTCGAAGTACCTGAAGCTCCAATTACTCTGTGGTGCCCTATACACATGTACTTAAGCAATTAACAACGTGTTACTACGTGACTAATAATGCACGTGTCAGGCTAATGCTCATGTACCCTCTAAATTTATCCAAGAATTAGATACTTAGTTCGTTACGTCGTCTTATTTGCACGTTCTGAAAGCTCATAATGTTTTAGTACCCGACTTTCACATACTTGAGCCATTTATAACCTCTAAAAGCTTAGGTTAGAGATTCTCATTTAGCTAGATTCCATTTCATGAGTTCGTAAGAACTTTTAACTAATAAAAGAATTTCTTTATGGCTCAAAAGAGGCCTTAGCTTACTCATTCTACCGTCTCCCTTATTTGCCGAGTAAAAGCTTAAATACTACCTCTTTAATTATTTATAAAATTATAATCGGGTATAAGTTGAGCCTTGGTACCAATTTAGTTGGTCTTAGGTGTCCACCACAGACTAGGTCGAGGTGTCCAGCTCGCAGCACAACTCGTTACTGTACGGTGACTTGGTATATCGCCTCTTTTTCACCGGATTGGGTTTCGGTTGAGATGGTAAATACTCGGGCTTTATTCCCTTGTATATTTCCAGCAACTATAACACCTATACTACTCCAATCCAAGCCTATTCATGCATCAAACCAGCAAAATTCTAATTTAGCATAATTTCTAGCTCAATTTCCATGATTTCCATACCCGGTCAATTCCTACGGTTTAGCTTCGATTCTGAACCTCCCTAAGCATTCAACAACACCTACTAAGCTCTAATTTATCCCCGGAATGTCCCAATTGGAAGTATTTGAAGAATTCCTATAATCCCTAAAATTGGAGAAATTGGGGTTTTGAGAGATTGGGGCTTTCTTACCTTATTCCAATCGGATAAAAGGCTTGGGGGATGCTGAAAGAGAACTCCGGTCACCTACTCCAGCTTCAGAGCACCGTCTCCGACGTATTTCCGGCCAGAACCCGCCGTGCCTTCCTCTTCTCTTCTCGGGTGTGCGTCTCACTGCTTCTGTTCGCGTCAGCTTCAGCTTTTTTTTTTTTTGTGTTTGTAATGTAATGGAAGGGGGGTCACAGTTTAGCCCCCCATTTATTTTATTATTTAGCTAAAAATAAATAAATAATAAGTATTTAAATCTTAATTCCCCCCATCCTTTTAATTCCCCCTTTCATGTAGGTCCTAAAAATATATATATTCTCGGATATTACATTAAATATTTTAATTCTAGTATGGTAATCAATTGAATTTACATTCTCATAAATATAAAAAAAATAATATTTAAATCTGATTTGATTAAGACTTATCGTACATTATTTATTTATTTAAAATATAATAGTATATTATTCTAAAAATATATAATAGTATTTTAATAAGGTATACTAAAACATTACAATTTTATTTAACTATCAAACTTAACGATTAATAGTACTTTTTTTTGAAAAACGATTAATAGTACTTATAAGATAAATATACAAATTAAATTTAAAAAGCAACATAAAGTATATTTTTTATAAAAGTAATTTGCTCTATAACCAATATTTAAGCCATCTGTTTTAATTTTATTTTTTTATGTCATGTATAATCATGAATATCCACAAATCATGAAATTAGAATTATGATCATACTATCATTCAAACTAAAATAACATCAAAGTAGGTGGAGTAATGGATATTCCAGAAAAAAAATAAAGAAATTTAGGTTGCATATAATTTATTTATTATAAATGGTGTAACTACGGAATATTCCACCTAGGGACACGTGGCACCACTCATCCATCAGTTACGTGGCCCTCGCCCACATCACCACACGGAGCTTCCCCTCAACCAGACATGGGATCTCCACAAGCCTCGTGGGACGGCTCACGTCCCGCGAGGTCGTGGGTCGAGCACAATCTCCCCACACGCAGGTATAAATAGACCCTCACTCGGGGGACTAAGCAAGCAATCGACTCTCCACAGAATTACGTACAACCCGAAGGATTATCGCATATCACCCTCAGATACACCTCACAAGTACTTTCACCTCCTTGAGCCCCGCCATTGGCCTTCCGTCTGGGCCAACCTCCGACCGGTTCACCTCCTCCTTGTAGCACATCGCTTTCAGGGCTTCTAGCAGCCCTCGGAGACCATAGCTCTCTCCCACTAAGGCAACCTCCCACAGAGCGGCTCGCCTACCCGGAGTACCAGTCCTTGCAGAAGGGTACGTAGGCACCTAGGTGCACCACCTAAGGACAAGTCCCCCAAGGTTAAGACCCCTTGCAGTCCTAAATTCACTTTACAATTGTCTGAGCCAAAAATGACAATTACAGTGGCACCCACCGCGGTCATATTCGGACCACAATGCCTTGCGCACTTTGCCGCTAAACGACATTTCTTTTTTCGGGGAGTAGGAGTATACACCTAACACTCAGAAACCCGTACTTTTTTTTGTTTTGATCTCCAATATAGATACAGAACACGATACATCATGACCGACTCGAACGTCCCCACCACCACGGCTGACGCCAGCGCCCTGAGACGCAGCATGAGGAATCGCCAGGGAACGACCGAACCGGTCACAACCGAGGCAGGCGGATCAGGCGCAACCCAACCTCAAAGCTCCTCAATAACGTAGGTAGCCGTCACAGAGACCGTGGTCCAGAACCCGGCATCTAGGGAGGAAACTTGCCCTCAACACCTGTACGGCATGCCACACGTCCATTGCCCCACAACCGGTGGTCAAGAAGTGACAGAGTTAGCGAGGAACCCGCGGGACGCTTAGATCGCCCGCCTCGAGGCAGAAGTAGCGGCTCTACGCCAACAGCTATGGGAAGAGGACAGGAGCCTCGCCCCAGCAAATGTGAGCACTCAACTACCTATAATGCAACACGGTGCGACGGTAGGAACCTCTAGCGACCCTACCGGCTTGCCCACAATTCAGTTTGTGACCTTACCCATGGAGTTCGCACGGTTGTCACTGATGGCGGCACTACCCCCAACGGTGATCCCACCTGGACCTACCATGGTCGTCGGACAAGCAGCACGACCTGTTATGAACTTTCCACGATAACCAGTCCCAAACTACCCTCCAGGGTCTTACCCCCACATGCCATGGGCCGCGGCCTACAACCCGTATGCAGCCGCCGGCGTAAATGCCTACTAGTGGCCCGCGATCGACTTCCAGGGAAGGGGGAAACACCCCTTCACCCAGCAAGTAATGAACGAGCACGTGCCCATAGGTTTCAAGATGCCCTTCCACATAGAGCCTTATGGAGGGGAAACCGATCCGCGAGATCAGCTGAACACCTTCAACTCGGCCATGTCGATACTGGGTATGACGGACGGCCAACAGTGCCGGGTCTTCTCATCAACTCTAAAGGAAGCCGCCTTGAGATGGTTCTCCATGCTGCCCACCAATTCGATTCACAGCGTCGAACAACTGGCTCAGAACTTTCTTACACAGTTCGCCAGCAGTAAAGAGAGAAACGAAGACCCCTTCATTGGTCCCTGTCAAGAGAATGGAGAAATTGTACAAGCCTTCCTGTCCCGCTTTTCCGAGCAATGGGAAACCCTGCAAAACTTCCTGGCCCGCTCCCTTAGGCTCTCGCTCCAAGGCCTCTGAGACGCCATCGCCATCTCTGTCATAAAGCAAGGCCTCTAACGCCCACGATTCCACGAAGACTTGAACAGATGTATCGTCTCCACCTTATAGGAGCTTATGGACCGTGCAGAATGATTCATTCAAGAGGAAAATGCCCTGATCGCCGAGGATGAGACAAAAAATCCTAGTAAGACAAACCGACACGAAGCGGACAGAGAAGAAGGGGAAAACGAAAATCGAGAACCAAACCCCCAAGGAAAAGAGCGGTAGGAAAAGGTCACCTCCTCGACCACAGACACCTCCCCGAGGACGGTTCACGAGCTACACTCCCCTCAACAGATCTCACGTTGGGGTTTTGGAAGAAATTTATCATTCCGACATGCTCACGTTCCCCCCGCAGGTCAAAAGGCGGAAAATGGGAAGACCGGTGGATAAGTCCAAATACTACCAATTCCATAAGGATTACGGACATGAAACCAACGACTGCATCCACTTGAAGGATCAAATCGAGGACCTAATCCGGAAGGGACAACTCGACAGGTTCATCAAGGAGGAAAGCAGGGCCAATTCCGAGCTCCCCCAGGAAGCTGACGGCCAAGCGCCTACCCGCGGGGTCATCAACGTCATCGCGGGCGGATTACAGTGCGGGACCTCCTCCCTACCGCAAAACAAGAAGAGGATGGAACGCTCCATACTCGCGCTAGATTACGCTCCAAAGCACAAGAAGAGGAGCGAGACCAAGGGAGACCCCATCACCTTCGACCTCACTAACCTAGAGGACCAGTCCACGACGACCCCATGGTATTGACCGCGACTATCGCCAACTACGAAGTTAAGAGAGTCTTGATCGACCAAGTATCCTCAGCAGACGTTCTTTACTTTGACACCTTCCCCGGCACACTCATAGGGTTCTCAGGAGCCCAGGTTCCAGCAGAAGGAATCATCACTGCCCAAACAACAATGGGCACTCTGCCAAAGGTCACGAGCCTTGATGTGGACTTCATCATTGTCTCAGCACCATCAGCATACAATGCAATCCTAGGGCGACCGTCCCTAAACAAACTCAGAGCTGTAGTGTTTACCGCGCAGCTCACAATGAAGTTCCCAACACCCCACGAGGTTGGAGAAATCATGGCGGACCAGAAACTGGCGCGAGCATGCTATCCAGCTAGCCTAACCAAGACCGTCAAAGTCACCCGCCTTGGTCCCAAAGAAGCACGTGAGGAACCCCCCGAGGCTAAAGAGTCAGGAGGAAAGAAGCCAAAGTCCACCCGCTCGGACCTAACCTCCGCTTAAGACTCTGAACGCACTTTGCATTTTACCTTTAAGTCAAGTTGTATGCGTCTCTACTTTGAATTTAGGATTTCCATCCTGGCCAAGGCTCGCCAGACTTAGGCAATCCGAATGTAAACATTTTGCTTACCCTCAGCCTACCCAAGGCTAGCCCGACTGAGGCTGCACGAATGTACTCATTTTGTTTATTATTGAAAGCACTCCTTTTTCAACTAGAGACGAGACTTCAACTCTGCAAAGTACTCGCGTAGGTCCTATCATGGGACGACAGGCCCAATCGCCCAAGAAACGCTAAGCGCCCCAGGGCTAAGCTAAAATTTCCCCAAAAGCGCGGCAAACAGGCCCCTTTGGTACGAAAACCACAAAACGAACATTCGACGAACCACGCTAGCGACACGCATACAAACCGTCCTGATCACACGGTGCTCATGCAAAAAAATCTTTTTACCCAGACGTAAAGAGATAACCATGAAAAGAGAAACTGCGAACACGTACAACTTTTTACCCCGAAGTAAAAAGGAAAGCAGGAAAAGCTCTTCGCAAAAATCATTCTCATTAATACCAAAAATGAGACGGCGTCCGCCCATTTACAAAGGGTAAACACCCCAAAAAATTATATAAACCTAATTTTGGGCATCGCTAAGATCTACCAAAGTCTCGGCCCTAGCCGACTCCACGTGGCCAACATCTCCCGACGACCCCCGCTTGGTCGCCTTAGCCAGCTACTGAGAAGTAGGTTCAATCCCTGGAGCTCGCCCACCAATTCCGGACAACACTTGGTGTTCCACCAAGCGATCCATCAATTAACGAAGATAAGCAAGATTCAACGGAGGGTCCGTTTCCGCCCGACCGCGAAGCTCACCCTCAAAAGACTCTAGGGAAGGATGCAAGGAAGCCACACACACTGCTAGGAATCTCTCCCAACGAAGACGCTTGAGCTGCTCAACCGCCAGGAGCATGCCATACATCCTCTGCGGAGATAGCTCCTCTTGACGAAGACACTCGGCAACTTTGTCCTCAGCCGCCAGCCGACCAGAAAGGCTCTCGGCAGCACGAACCTCCGCATCCAGCAAAGCCTCACGGAGCGAGTGAAGCTCTTGTTGACGCCTCTCAGCGTCATCCCAATGGGCGGCCAGCTCCTTGCGAGTCCTCTCCAACTCCGAGCAAAGAAACGCAACCTCGAAAGGGTGACCAGCTTCGGCCCTGAGACGGGCGACCTCCTCAGTCAAGGACTTAACTTCACGTCCTTGACCCGCACACTCCAGCTTCTTGCTAGACGCTCCCGCACATCTGCCAACCGCTTCTGGGAGACCTATAGAGCCCGACTCCTAGAGGCTGTAACGCCAGAAAATTGATCCCGGTCGCGGCAAATCTCCTCCTGCAAGAAGCGCGCACATATACAGCGGAGTCAGGGACAAAAACCTTCCACAAAAACAAGAAAAAATACCAAAGACGAGGGAACATACCACACGCTTCTCCCACTCGAGACCAGCTTGGTGGAAGTCGGCCAACGCCTCGCGACCCGGCTAAAGCCTCAAACAACAATATTCAGGGGCAAAGTGTCCAGCCCCCTGACCTTCCTCTACCGCATCTCCATGGGGAAGCGCATGCCCAATGCCACCAACTCAAAAGCCAATCCCCCTTCGGTGGCCCAAGGGGTTCAGAAGGGATGGCCGTCGACCCAGGAACAACATCTCTCGTGGCAGCCGCTTGACTTGCCATTACATTCCCTCCGTCTGTGAGGGCTCTGGCCTCCACGACCGCATCACCAGACTCCGTAACTTCCATAGCCGCAAGACCTCCCGCCGTAGTCTGAGGCACGGAAGAGTCTCGGGAAGGCTCCTCAACGACCACCCTAGCCCTCTTAGCAGGAGGTGGATTCACCCCTTCAACGGGGCTGAGGACAGGAGGACGGGTAGAAAGAATCACCCTCATAGGTGATTGACGAACGGCAGTGGAAGTTGTAACCGAGGTAAGAACAGGGGCAGAAACAGGAACAGCATCCCCCCCCCGGAGCCTTCGCCTGCGCAGCCTCCCGATTAGTACTTTGCTGTACGACCTGCAGAGACAGTCGCAAGTCAGCCCCAACAGGACGCCTCTTAGTGGACTAACCTGAGGATGGTACAGATCCACAGTCATAGTCGTGTGAAGCGAGGTCTTCGGATGTGAAGACCGAACTGAGCCTGAGGCTGAGTAATGAGCATCATAGTAAGGAGGAGACTAACGAGTTTCCATTATAAATAGAAATGACTACAAGTAGCAGTCAGAGAAGAATCTAAGTTGGTCAGACATAGGATGTCGATAGGGAGTAACCTGAAGTGGTGATGGAAACCACTAAGGGTAAGTGTAGAAGTCCGGAAAAGAAAGGGAAACACGAGTCATAAATGTAAAATCCTTTACCGTTTGGTGGAGAAACGGTAAGTGTAATACATAGTTGTGCTAGTGTCGTGGTATCTAGCTTCGTTAGGACACGAGTAGGGTAAATCGAGTCGGTAGTGAGTGTAACAACCTCGGAAGGGTTGGGTACACTAATGGCACAAAGTATAAACACCTACGTAAGGTGCATGCCGTGTAAGCGGTAAGTCTAGATGTAGATTAGAGGGTGTAGTAAGATGTAAATGGACTTTTTCTGAAGAAGTCGTTTACAAGGAATATATCGGGGGAATACCGGCATAAGGGTAGCTGCTTGGTAGTAGAGGATACTTAGGTACGGGGACTCCGATGAAGGGGAATACTTCGTCAGTAAGAGTTATAGAAATTGAACCTAGTGTGCTATGCAACTAGTGAGTATCTTGGCGTGTTCCAAGACGGATATAAGAAGTCGTTACGAAGATAGATAGATGAATAGGCAGATTGAGTCAAGGTAAGCCTCACTAGAGAAGACAATAGTTAACTCCTCGGGGAACAAATTTCATCATATCCACCGTCGTGGTTAGGGATAGTCAGGAACTCAGTTGGAAATTGGAGATTCCAACTTGTTTCTAGCCCACATCCAAGCTAAGTAAGCTCTAATCGAAGAAGTTAAATCCAAACAAGATCAAGACAACGACCTCAAACAGATCAGAGATACAGTGGTTAAGGGGGAGAGGGACGATGTCCGATTCTCCATGGATGACAGTGACATACTCCGGTTGAAGGAACGGTTGTGTGTCCCTAGGGTTGATAACTTGAAAGAAAGAATTCTTGAAGAAGCACACTATGTAGCCAGGTGTTTAGTGTGCCAGCAATAAAAGGTATCATGACCTGAAACAGTTGTATTGGTGGAATGGCATGAAAAAGGATGTCGCAAACTATGTAGCCAGGTGTTTAGTGTGCCAGCAAGTCAAGGCTGAACACCAGAAGCCTGCCGGAACATTACAACGGATAGAGATACCTGATTGGAAATGGGAGAGGATAACGATGGATTTTGTAACAGGGTTGCCAAAATCACAACGGGGATTTGATTCGATTTGGGTAATAGCGGATCGCATGACTAAGTCCGCACACTTTCTGCCAGTTAAGACCACTTACGGAGTGAGTCAATATGCACAGATTTACCTATCAGAAATCATTAGATTGCACGGTGTGCCAGTGTCCATAATATCTAATAGAGGTCCACAGTGCACTTCCAGGTTTTGGAAGTCATTGCAGGAAGTGTTGGGAACTAGAGTTGATCTGAGTACTGCGTGCCACCCACAGACCGACGGGCAATCAGAAAGAACCATTCAGATTCTTGAGGACATGCTTCGGGCGTGTATTATGGATCTCGGCGGAAGTTGGGAAAGGTATTTACCTTTGGCTGAGTTGCGTACAATAACAGTTATCAAGCAAGTATTCAAATGGCACCTTTCGAGGCTCTGTACGGCCGTAGATGCAGATCCCCGATTGGGTGGTTTGAAGTCGGAGAAGCTAGCCTAGTCGGCTCAGAATTGTTACAAGATGCCTTGCAGAAGGTAAAATGTATGAGGGAGAGATTGCTGACGGCTCAGAGTAGGCAAAAGTCTTATGCAGACAATCGAAGAAGAGAACTGGAGTTTGCCGTGGTGCGCAGGTGTTCTTGAGAGTATCACCAATGAGAGGCGTGATGCGGTTCGGTAAGAAGGGGAAGTTGAGTCCTCAGTATATCGGACCATTTGAAATTTTAGAACGAATTGGGAATGTAGCGTATCGGTTGGAATTGCCTACGGAACTGGAGGGGGTACACCCTGTCTTTCACGTATCAATGATTCGGAAGTATCTTCCCGATCCCTCGCACGTAATCCAATCGCAAGACGTGCAACTAACCGAAAATATGACGTATCAAGAGGAGCCAGTGGAAATCTTAGATTGGCAGTTGAAGAAACTCAGAACGAAGGAGATTCCATTGGTTAAAGTCCTGTGGAGAAACCACTCGACCGAAGAAGCTACATGGGAGGTTGAGGGTGAAATGCGCAGGACGTATCCTCATCTATTTCGAGACTAAGGTTAGTATTTTATTTGAAATTTAGGGACCGAATTTCTTAAGGGGGGAAGATTGTAATACCCGAGAATATTCTAACTAGCATCGGAAATTAAATTAAATTAATTAATTTAAAAGTTGGAAATGGATAGAAGCACACACTATCCTACTACATATTTTTTTTAATACAAATTTGTTTAAATACTAATTATATTTTTTTTATATTTCTTTTTCTTATTTATTATTATTATACCAGATTTTAATTATGTGATAGGTATATGTATAAATTAATTTATATATATGTATATATAAAAGTAAAGAAAAAGAAGAATTAAAGAGAGGGAAGGAAATCAGATTGTTTATTTTTCTTTTGTAATATATATGTATATTAATTTATTATATATATACATATATATTATATAAAAATGAATGAGATAAGAGAATAAAGAAAAGCAATCAGAGTGTGAGCAAGGAAAGGAAAGACACACGAGAGGGGAAGAGCAACGCGTGAGAGAGGCACCACGAACGGAACGCACGGAGGAGCTCACGGACGGAGGAGCACGCATGGTGGCCGGACGTGCGAGCCGGTGCCGGAGTGAGTCGCCATTCACCGGAAACCACCTCCGTTGTGATAGAGAGAGAGAGAGCTACGGGCTAGAGAGAGAAAGCAAAGGGAGAGAGTTTCTCGCCGGAAAACGCCGTCTCTTCACCGGGGAAGGTGGCTGGGAGTCTCCTCTACTCCATATCGTCCTTCTAACCGGTTGAATCAAGGTGAGAAGTCCCGAAACTCTCAAACCCCAATTTTATCAATTTTAGGGATTTTTGGAAAGACCCCAATTGATTCAATCTGAGTATTCTGGGTCCTAAATCGAAGTATTTGCATGTTAGGAAGTGAGTTGGAAGCTTAGGAACCGGAACCAAATTGATGGAATTTATCCGGGTTGGAAAAAGTGTAGGAAAATGTGGTTGTTAAGGTTTAAGGGTGTTGTGGAATGATTTGGGGTGCATTGAAAGGTTGAATGATAATTATATAATTGTTAAAAATTATTGGAATGTACGAGGGATTAAAACCCGAGTAATTCCCGTCTCACCCGGAACCCCGTTCGGGGAAAAAGAGACAATTTTCTAATTTTACACGTATTCGGGTATGTGTTTTCATGTGTAGGTGAAGTGTTCAAGGTTAGTTTGATAAATGCAAAGCTTAGACAAGTAGGATTTATGATTCTCTTGAACCATAATTTCAAGACTTGCGCAATGGAAACTTCGCATGGACACATAGAGGTGGAATTGGGTAACCTTGCATTCCCAAATTCAACGTTTTCGAATAGCGTGATTAAGCAAGGGTTGGACACGAATTAGGAGCATGCTAGGTGTTCCGAAAATTAGTTGAGGGCATTCCAAGCCAACAACTAGTCTATGGAATTAAGTAGAGAAAACATGAGCACTAGCGTTGCATGTACACGATAGTGGTTGAGTTTCCAAGCTTCTGAATCTCTCAAATATATGTGTATAGGGCACCATACAGTGAGCAGACCTTCGGGCACACCGAGAGCCGATACGAGGGGCCAACCAAGTGAGGGGCTTTCCTATCCTTGTCCTATAGGGTTGACTGCGGATATGGATATATGGTTTGCCTTCTTGCCTATTTGTAGGAATTACATGTTAGATAACATGATATTGTTGTTCCTAAATTACAGTATATGTGAAAATGTGCTATATGTGTGTATGTGAATTGTAAAAGCAATGGTGGCTCAAGGAGCCTTATATGGAAAGAAGGTCCTCGGGACCTAGATGATATCGGGGGTAGGATCGAGTCAATTTTATTTGTGAGGGTCTTGTGGTACTAGAAACAAACCTCATCGATCATTACCTGAAAAGTGTGGTTTGTATGTAAATCCTTAAAGGAAATAAACATAGGTGACTTCATTTTGAACCGAGAGTCCGAATTAGAAACCACTTGAAATCTAGATTTCCTAACCAGAAGTAAAATGAACAAGTAGTGGTCCATAGGGGTCATTTATTGCACAACGCGGGAACCGAGCCTATCACGGGTGGTCCGGGTAGATTGAGTCTCTTATCTTGAGTCAACCCACAGAAATACAGTGTATATGAGTACACCACATTGTGGCTATTGCCTTGGGTAAACCGAGGTCAGATGAGTCGCCGGCTATGCTCCAAGTGAAGTCTTGGGGTCAGATTATTGTTCCAAGTATAGTCTAGGGACCAGGGGTTCCTAGAATGATCAACTAGGTTCCCATATTGCTCACGTGAGATATTGCCTTCGGGCCAAATTCTCTCCTAACGGAGATATTGCCTTCGGGCCAGTTTATGATTACGGTTAATTAAATACGGGTGACCATTTGGAATTATATGTTAAACTATGATATGATGTATGTGTGAATTTAAATGTATGTAAATCCATGCTTTAATTTCTTTATTGTGAATATGATATAAGCTAATCGCCTGACCACTTAATATATGGAAATTCAAGTCTGTTATATGCATATGTGTTTGTGATTGTCTCCTCTTCCCCAGTTGTAGTGGTACCCGCTACTACACCAGGGATGGGAAAGCCTCTCACTGAGTCTGTTTGACTCACCCCAATGTTACATGTCACAGACACAGGTGGTATAGGCATCGGGAGCGCTTCCACTTCATCTCAGGGAGGCGGACAAACTTAGAGGCCGCACGCATTGTTCCGGTGGGTAGTATTGATATATGTATTTTTGTCAGGATGTATATGTATATGATCCTTTTGGTATAGCATTGTTTTGTACAGTTGCTATATGCATATATGTATATGTCACACTCTAGAACTGTCGGCTTCATACAGATTAAAGATTGGTCTGGTTGTTGGGATCATAGGTTATGATATGATGAATATCGTGTGTAAATATATATATGAATGTGACTTCCGCATGTGAATAGGATAGATCACACGCACTGAGCGTGTGGTCAATATGTAAATTTATATATATGTGTGACTGAATACTTGATTGTGTGAAAATACGGCTTCCGCATGTGAATAGGATAGGTCACACGCATTGAGGCGTGTGATCAATATGTATATTTTATGCAGGTGTGTGATTGAATATATATGCTTGACTGTACACAGGGATTCTGCATGTGAATAGGATATATCACCCGCCCTTAAGGGCGTGATCAATATGTATATTATACGTACGTGTGATTGATTATGTGTATATGTATAGACTGAAGTGGCGTTGAGCGAGCCGTGGATTCATAATAGAGTTAAGAAGGTAACCAAAAGAAGTCAATCTCAAGTGAGATATCCCTGATAGAGTCGCGATATGGAAATGAATCCTTATTCCAGTAATGACAAAAAATCAAAGCAGAAAATAAAGTTGCCACTTTAAAATTTGGACTTTATTGTTCCGCAAGTTTCCATCCTTGAGAAACAAGAAAGTACCTAGAATAATTCTTGATTTTTTATAACATTTTTAGAATTATTCTAGGGTGTTTAAGATTGAAAAGAAGAGGTTTTGAGCCCTCAATATCACCCTTAAAGTGTAATTGGGCAAACCGAGCAGGGACTCGGCACGTTAACGTCAAGGTTCAACCTTAGTAACCTCGGGCCAGCTCTTCACGGGCCTTGTTGAACTAATATTTCAACAATATAATTTCAATAATACTAATCCAAGCCTATTTACTCAAATCCAAGCTGAATTCCTAATTAGCAATAATTTCCCCAAATTAGGAATAATTAGAATTTCAACCCCAAATCCTTCAAAAATTGAATTCGGCTAAACTCGAGGGTATAGTCTCGATTCTTACTCCAACTAAGTGTTCAAGAACACTTCCTAGGTCTCAATATACCCTCGAAACAATCCAATTAATGGTGGATCGAAGAAATCCCTAAAATGGAAAAATTGAGGGTTTCGAATGAAATTGGGGTTACCAACCTTGATTCGATTGGTGGGAGGTGTGGAAGATTGTAACCGAGCTCCGGTGACATTTTTCGGCATCGGCTAGCTTCCTCCGGCGAGTTTCTGGCGAAACCCACCTCTTCTCCTTCTTCCTCCTCACGCCACTTCTCCCTCTCACTCTTTTCTCGACTTTCTCTCTCTCTTCCTCTCCTTTCTTTCTTCTTCTTTCCTTTCTAATCCTCCTTCCTTCCTTTTTATAAAACATTCACGTCACCCCACTCTTTTTTTAAAAAAAAAAATAATTAAAATAACATAAAATAATTAATACTTAATTAATAAAATAACTAATAATTAAATAATTAAATAAATAATTGATAATAATAATTAAAAATAAAATAATTAATAATTAAATAAATTATAACTAATATGTATTTTTTTTAATTTAAACCCTTTCCCTATTTAATTCAGATTTTCACTTTCTTAGGTCCTGAATTAAATCCTAAAAATATTTCCCACTTCTTTTCTCTCTCTTTTTATTTTATTTTTTCTACTTCGAAAATTTCTCAGGTATTACACACAATCCACGAAAGAAATTAATAAAAGGAGATGTTAGAATACTATCTACTCACTAACTTCATTCAATGTTGTATTAATAAACAACTTAGTAATTAAATTAATTCGTAAATAAATATAACTGATTTATTTAAATTGTAAAACATACCTCTCCTTGTAATCACTAACTTCATTGAAAGTTGGATTAATCAACAACTTTGTTCCATACTATGCATTCGAAATCCAGATCTTTTCTGTAAAAAATAACAGATAATGATAACTAAGATATCAAAACAATTATATACTTTGTTGCATTAATTAAGTAAGTGCAACTAACCATTAAAAATATTAATC
Organism: Senna tora; assembly: GCA_014851425.1. Lineage (NCBI taxonomy): Eukaryota > Viridiplantae > Streptophyta > Magnoliopsida > Fabales > Fabaceae > Senna > Senna tora. The sequence goes on from CM026265.1 coordinate 16,095,589, forward strand.
CTGCACAAATTTAATATTATGATAATAGGACTTGAAGAATCATCATCTTCCAAATAAGGATTTATCTGATGAGCAAAGTCATTCCACAATGTACATTTGATTCTAATTTTCCTGCATTAGTGGAAAAAAATTAAAGATATATAGTTATACATGTTAAATTTACATCACTTGGAAATTAACTTCACATGGAAATAATGTAAAAACATCATACTCTAAGTCTTCGAGAACAAACTCAAAAAGCTTGAGCATTCTTCGATTTTTTGTAATCTCCTTTATATCACCTTTTTCCACAACATGTCCAATAAATCTATATAAAAATAATATTAGCACAAATAAATAATAAATAGATTAAATTAAAATTAAAATGAAGAAACAAATGTTTGATAAGAAATGAAATACTAACCAAGTAGAAATGTATCATCTTTCTCGCTCAAAATCTTATCAAAAGTTGCAAAGTCAAAGCCTACAGTAGGAATCTTGTCATCAATAGTTTTAGTCACCTTAGTAGTCCTCATAAAACTGAGTTTGAATTTGTTACGGGTAGGTGCATATTTATTCTCACATTCAGCAACTAACACATTTTGAAAGATATAAACTTCTCCTTCATTTAATAACTCTGTGTAGTTGAACACTAATTCTTTCTTAATCCTTGTGTGAATCTTTCCACCATAGAGACAAATATAATATAACTAATAATTTAATAATAATAATAATAATATAATAATAGATCAAAATGAGTCATGCAAAATTCATTACAGGTATATATATATATATACATAGTTTAAATATGTACCTTTTCATCAACGACAATCATATCTACATAGCTAATTTTCGAAGGGTTTGAGAATCCATGTACTTTTTATAGTCTCAATATTCTTACTTTTATTTTCCAGTCAAAGCGTCCTGGACATATCTCTTGAATAAAAGAAAGTTCCAATGTCATCCTGCATATGTAAGTAACAATTAAAATAAAGAAATTCAATCATATAAAAATTTGACAAATACAATAAAGAAATTTAATCATATAAAAACTTGACAAATACAATCATATAAAAATTCTCAAACCATTGCACTATTTTGTTAGAAAAAGGTAAGTGTGTGTACATTTTAACATTAACATTTTGACAAATAGAATTTGTTGGTAAAGCCTTCAGCTCTAGTCTTAAATGCCTTAAGTAGTCATAGTTACTCCCGTGCGTTGAATCATTCATTCAGTACTGGCTACCTCTAAATAACATATATCTAACCAAAATTTATCCAAACCATTAACTTTATTAAATCATATAAACCATTAAAAGTCATCACTAAATGCTAAAATTTATCTAATTCAGGCACACGCTAGTATGATTAAGAGGGAACCCAATACACTTAAACCAAATAGATAATGCTCATAAACAAAATCAAGAAGAAGAAAGAGCGTACCTGTAGTACCTCCCTCAGAAAATTTTTGTTTACCGCTCTCCTTCCGCAGATCAGAATGGTGGACTCCAGAGCATCTGAGTCGAACTTAAGGTTCGAGTAAAACTCTCTCGAATCAGCGCTGGATACACGGTCTCTTTCAGACTCATAAAGGGTTCCCACCCATTAAACTTGAACATCTCGAAGCATCAGAATCCTTCTTTGTAGAAGAATTGCAGGTTAATCTCTTTAGCAGGAGCACATTTGTGCTCTTTGAAGTTGTTTTCGAAGTGAGCCTTTGCTTCTGGACCATCGAAAAGTTTCACCCTCGTCATTCGAGACTCAGTGATTTGAGTTTCTTCGGAGCTCTTTCTCTTCACTAGGGCACGAGACATTGAAGACATTCTGAAGTTTTCTTTTTTAGAGTGTTTGAGAGAAGTGGGTGATCTGTTTAGAAGGGAAGGCGATAGTTTTATAGATGAAAGATGGAAGGATAATGGTAAGGAGATTGAACTCAGAGAGGGGGAATCAGAGAGGAAAGGGCGTCATAGGATTTGATAGTAGAGCTAGGGTTAAGGGAGAGATAGAGATGAGAGAATGGGTATGGGATAGTACTTTATAGAGAGGGTGAGAGGTAGTTGTGAATGGGCATGACAGTTCGTAGGAAAGGAGAGAGAGAGAGAGAGAGAGAGAGAGAGAGAGATGAACAATAACGCGCCGTTTAAGAAGAGAGGGAATATGCATGCACCAGTCTCTCTTTTTCAGATCTTGGTTAAACGTGCACATTAACTCTCCTAAAAATCCGGACGTGATATTAATTCAAAGGTCACTGGATTACTGACATTTTGTGAGATTAAATCCTGACCGTAGAGACATTTATTTTGAATTTTGGGACATGGCGGGAGGAAGTCTCCTAAGGAAATTTTCAATTCTTTCTAGACTTCTTAGATGTCTTATTTGATTTGGGTTTCTCTAGGATCAAGTAGTCCTATTTCTCTTCTAAGTTTTAAAAAATTTTCAGTATCAAGGGGTTTAGTGAATATATCTGCTAACTAATTTTCATTTGCAACATATTCAATTGCAATATCTCCCTTTTGAACATGATCCCTAAGAAAATGATGTTTTACTTCAATGTGTTTGGTCCTAGAGTGCTAGACAGGATTCTTAGATAGATTTATTGCACTAGTATTATCACACTTCACAGGAACTTTAGGGAGACTCGCTCCAAAGTCCTTTAGTTGTTGAATCATCCATAATAATTGAGCACAACAGCTGCCAGCTGCAATGTTCTCAACTTCAGCAGTAGAAAGCTGTAGAAATTGTATATTTTGTTAGTTAGTTGCTAGTATTTGCTTAGCTGTCATCTTAGCTTAGCTTAGCTGTCAATTCTGTCTCTTTGCTTCTGTTAGTTAGTTAGCGTAAGTAGCTTCAGTGTGAAGTAATTATATATAGCTAGCTTGTACAGATTGAATTATTCTTTGAATATACAGAGACTTTTCTCTCTTCACTTCTTTACTTTAGATTTGTTCATGGTATCAGAGCAATCCTGTGATTAACGGGTTTGTCTGGCATTTTCGTTGTGTGAGCATTTTGAAGCTTGACGGTTTACTAATGGCGAATTTGAATGGAGACGAGACTCGTGAAGGAAGCTCGAACAAGACGAAGGAGAATTGTTCATGGGCTCTTCACAGTTCTGATCAACCAGGCATGATTCTAGTTACTTCTCCTTTGACTAGATTTAACTACTTGACTTGGAGACAGTCGATCGAGACTTCTCTTGAATCCAAGGAGAAATTGTGCTTCGTAGATGGATCTCTTCCACCTCCTGATCAGACTGATCTTGCTGCATATAGGAGATGGAAGAATGCTGATTCCATGGTCAAAGCATGGATTGTTAATTCGATTTCGAAGGATCTAGACTTCATTTAGTTTTTGAGTTCATTGGCTTTGTGGAAGGAGTTGGAGACTCGATATGGTTTGAGTTGTGGACCTCAGATCTACCAGATCCAGAGGATGATTAACACGATACAATAGTGCAGTGATCCTGTGAGTACTTACTACGGAAAGCTGCATAAGTGCTGGGATGAGTTACATCGTCTCATTCCTCGGTCAGTTTGTACTTGTTCTGCAAACAAGAGGAATGAAGAGATTGATCTTTCTTTGAAGCTCAATCAATTCTTGATGGGACTTAATGATGTCTATGATGCATTGAGGAGTCAGATTTTGGCAATGAAGCCAAAACCGAGTGTTAGTGAAGCTTTCTCCATGGTTGCTCAAATGGAAACGGAAAAAGAAGTTAAGATGAATCTTGGAGGTACTGTGGCAGCAGAAGCTAGTGCACTACTAGCAAACACAACCAAGATTGATGGAGAGCAGAAAGGAGGGAAGAGGAAGGATAACAAGAAAGACTTGAAGTGTGATCATTATGGTTACAATGGACACACTAGAGAAACTTGTTTCAAGTTAAATGGATATCCGGATTGGTGGAAGGAGAGGAAGCCTGGAGGTGGAAAGAAGCAGCATGCTAATCTGGCAGTCAATGCTGAAACTGATAATCCCTTGGAGGTGAAAGAATCTGCAGATCTTTCTTCAATGATTTCGCAGTTGGTTAGGCAGGAGATTGCGAAGCTTTCTTCTAAGATAAAGACAGGAACAGATGAGATGGCAAGTTTTGCACACTCACTTCAGTTTGTAGGTAACTCATCTAACCTTAAAACACTCGTGGTTGTAGGGACATGGATTGTGGATACAGGTGCTTCTAGTCATATGAGTTATGATAGGAGGTTATTAACTGATGTGAAAACCTTAAAGCAATGTATTAATGTGCATTTGCTTGATGGGAAGACTGTGGTTGTTAAGGAAGCAGGTAGAGCTATTATTAATGATGATTTGGAGCTAGATAATGTCCTGTTAATTCCAACATTCAAGTATAATTTGCTTTCTGTGCAGAGAATTATTAAGGGCAACATTAATGTTGTTTTTAATTCCTCTAATTGCTTGGTACAGGACCACATGACTAGAAGAATTCTAGCAGTTGGTCAAACAATTGGAAATCTATATTACTTGCAGCAGAAGGTGAATAAAGCACATGAGATTTGTAATAGTGCTTTGAGTAGTAGTAATAAAGTTGTAGATGCTACTGTTGTTTGGCATCAACGATTAGGACATGCTCCTTTGTTTGTACTTGGTAAAACAAAGCTTGATGTAACTAATACTTTGCCTGTATGTGATGTATGTTTCAAGGCAAAACAACAAAGAAATAGTTTTACTGTAAGTACTACAAGAGCTTCTGATTTGTTTTCACTGATTCATGTGCATGTATGGGGTCCATATAAGAGACCTAGCCTGAATTTAGCACATTATGTTTTAACTATGGCAGATGATTATAGCAAAGCCACATGGACTTTTCTGATTCAAAACAAAACGTAAGTAGTAGATACTTTAAAAAAAATTTCCTAATGGTGCAAAATCAGTTTGGAAAATCTGTCAAGGTTTTGAGGAGTGATAATGGGACTGAGTTTGTTAATGAGAAGTGTGAAAGATTATTTGGAGATTTGGGTATAATACATCATAAGTCTTGTGCATATACACCACAACAAAATGGTGTAGTTGAAAGGAAGCATAAACATTTGCTTCAAGTTGCTAGATCATTGATGTTTCAGTCTGGGCTTCCAATGAAATTTTGGGGAGAAAGTATTCTAGCGGCTACTTTCATTATAAATAGACTTCCATCTTCTGTTCTTGGATGGAAAAGTCCTTATGAATTGCTTTATAATGAGCCTCCAGATTACTCGAGATTAAAGTGCTTTGGATGTTTATGTTTTGTGGAAAATGTTACACCACACAAAGATAAGTTTGAAACAAGATCTTATAAGTGTGTGTTTCTTGGTTATATTCCAGGAAAGAAGGCCTATAAAGCGTATGATCTTGACTCTCATAAAGTTGTTATTTCTAGAGATGTAATTTTTGTTGAACATGAATACCCTTTTATTTCTAAACCTGACAATATGTCATCATCTTCACCTATTCCTATGACTTTTCCTGAGTCCACACCTCAGCCTTTTGATCCTATACCCATTCTTTCTGACCCACCTACTCCAACAACTCCTACTAACCCTTTGATGACTAATTCTTTTCAGCCTGAACCTAATGTTGGATCTCATATTGCTTCTGACAGTCCTACAAATGAAGTGAATTCATTAGATCTTGACTCTGTTTCTGATAATGTTGAGCTTGCTCCTGTTGCTGAACCAACATTTCCCATTCGAAATGGCTCCAGAACTGGAAGACCACCTAACTGGTTACAAGACTTTGTAAAATTGCTATTGATAGCACAAAATCTTTCCTATTCTCAAATACATCTTATTCATCTGATTATACTGCTTTTATGGCTAACATTTGCAAGTTCAGAGAACCCTCATCTTATAAAGAGGCTAGCCAATTTTCAGAATGGCAAGAAGCAATGCAGAAGGAGTTAGATGCGTTGGAGGCTAATAATACATGGTTTATCACCACTTTACCAAAAGGGAAACAAGCTATAGGCTCAAAGTGGGTCTATAAGGTCAAATATAATGCAGACGGCTCAGTAGAAAGGTGTAAAACCAAACTCGTTGCTAAAGGGTATAATCAGGTATCTGGAGTTGATTACCTTGATAGCTTTTCACCTGTTGCTAAACAAGTCACTGTACATTTGTTTTTGGCTTTAGCTGCTCAGAAGGGTTGGAGTATCCATCAATTGGATATAAATAACGCTTTCTTGCACGGATACCTTAAGGAAGAAGTGTATCTAGTTCCTCCTGAAGGTTATAAGAAGGTGTAGAAGGGACAAGTTTGCAAGTTGGAAAGATCTCTTTATGGCTTGAAACAAGCTTCTAGAGAGTGGAACTGTGAGTTCACTATACAATTGTTGAAGTATGGATTCAAGTAGTCTTCCAATGATCATTGTCTTTTCACTATTGGTACAGGAATTAATTTCATGGCACTTATTGTGTATGTGGATGATGTGTTAATTTCTGGTGCCAATGAGAAGAATATTGTGCAAGTTAAACAATTTTTGCATGATATTTTCACCATAAAAGATTTGGGGTATGCCAAATATTTCTTGGGGATTGAAATTGCAAGGTCTGAAGAGGGAATGTTTATCTCGCAAAAGAAGTATGTTATTGACATTATTACTGATGCAGGCTTGATGGATGCAAAGGTTGTTTCTACACCTTTGCCAAGGGGACATAAGTTCGATGATAGTTCTATGGTACTTAAAGATCCTGATAAATTCCGAAGATTGGTTGGAAGGTTGTTATATCTGAGCATGACTCGGCCAGATATATCCTACAGTGCTCAACAATTGAGTCAGTTCGTTTCAGTTCAGTTCAGCTCCTTTAGAGTCCCACTGGGAAGGAGCATTGCAGGTAGTGAAGTATCTGAAGGGTACTATTTCTCATGGTTTGTTTTACAAAGCAGGTGTGGATTGCAGAATTACAGCTTATTCAGAATCAGATTGGGCTTCTTGTCCCACTTCAAGGAAATCTTTGACAGGATATTGCATCTTTCTCGGTGGATCTTTGGTTTCTTGGAAGACTAAGAAACAAACTACAGTTTCAAGGTCTTCGTGTGAAGCGGAATATCGTAGCATGGCATCTACGGTTTGTGAATTGGTTTGGTTGTCTTATATCACACCAATCCCTTTCTGGTGTGATAACAAGTGAAGATCATCACACCAATCCCTTTCTGGTGTGATAACAAGTCAGCTTTACATATCACCGCTAACCCTGTATTTCATGAGCGCACGAAGCATATTGACATCGATTGTCATATTGTTCGTGAGAAGTACAAAGAGGGTTTTATCAAGCCGCAATTCGTTCCAACTCATCTTCAATTGGCAGACGTGTTCACCAAGTCTCTTGCCCATCCTCAGTTTCAATCCTTTGTCAGCAAGTTGGGATTAGTTCCTAATCCAGCTCCAACTTGAGGAGGGAATGTAGAAATTGTATATTCTGTTAGTTAGTTGCTAGTATTTGCTTAGCTGTCATCTTAGCTTAGCTTAGCTGTCAATTCTGTTTCTTTGCTTCTGTTAGTTAGTTAGCGTAAGTAGCTTCAATGTGAAGTAATTATATATAGCTAGCTTGTACAGATTGAATTATTCATTGAATATACAGAGAGTTTTCTCTCTTCACTTCTTTACTTTAGATTTGTTCAAAAGCGCAACTGAATTTTGTTTCTTACTATGCCAGGAGACTAGGCAGTGTCCTAAGAATTGACAAGTTCCACCAGTACTCTTTCTATCTATCCTACATCCACTAAAATTAGCGTCAGAGAATCTTATTAACTCACATATAGTGTTCCTAGGATACCAGAGTCTTAAGTTTTTTGTTCCTACTAGATACCTTAGGATTCTTTTTACTGTGGTTAAGTGAGATTCCTTAGGACACGATTGATAGCGAGCACACAGACATACAAAAAACATTATATCAGGTCTACTAGCAGTTAAATATAGGAGAGATCCGATCATACCTCAATAGTATTTTGAATCTACAATTTTACCTTCCTGATCTTGATCTAGCTTGGTTGCAACACTTATAGGAGTCTTGATTTCCTTTGCATCTTGCATGTTGAATCTTTTTATCAGTTCCTTAGCATACTTGGTCTGAGAGATGAAGGTTCCTTCCTTTGTTTGTTTTACTTGTAGCCCAAGAAAGAAAGCTATTTCCCCCATCATACTCATCTCAAACTCTTTAGTCATAATTTTTGCAAACTCCTCACATAGAGAATTGTTAGTGGAACAAAAAATGATATCATCCACATACACTTGTACTATAATTATATCCTTTTTAAAACTTTTGGTAAAGAGTGTATTGTTAGCTTTTCCTCTCTCAAAATCATTTTCAATCAAGTACTTACTTAGTCTCTCAAACCAGACTCTAGGGGCTTCTTTCAGCCCATAAAGAGCTTTTGTTAACTTATACACATGATCGGGATGATCATGATTCTCAAAACCAGGAGGTTGTCTTACATAGACTTCTCATTGAGAATACCATTTAAAAACGCACTCTTGACATCAATTTGAAATAATTTGAAATTCATAAAGCAAGAAAAGGCTAGAAGCATCCTAATAGATTCTAACCTTGCCACTGGAGCAAAGGTTTCATGATTGTCTATACCTTTAATCTGATTATACCCTTGTGCCACCAAAGGCATGAAAATAGCTAATATTTGGCCTTCTACCCTTCCATAATTCATATGGTGTTTTCTCAATGATAGGTCTAATGAGACTCCTATTTTGAATATAGCATGCGGTATTAATAGCTTCAGCCCAGAGATTTTTACGTAGACTATTTTCGCAAAGCATTCTCCTAACCATATCAATTAGTGTCCTATTTTATCTTTCTACTACACCATTCTGTTGAGGAGTCCTAGGAGCAGAAAATTATGATTAATTCCATGTTTATTGCAGTATGATTCAAAGACTTTGTTCTCAAATTCCTTACCATGATCACTCCTTATAGCAATGATGTTATATCCATTTTCATTTTGAACAGTTTGACAAAATGCTTCAAATTTATCAAATGTTTCATTTTTATGAGCAAGAAAGTAAACCCACGAGAAACGAGAGTAATCATCAATTATCACTAGACCATAGTACTTTCCCCCAGAGTCTTAGTCCTAACTAGTCTGAATAGATCCATGTGCACTAAATCTAGTGGTTTGGATGAGGAAATAACATTTTTAGATTGAAATGAACTTCTGACTTGTTTTCCCTTTTGACATGCATCACAAAAATGATCTTTTTCATATTTTCCTTTAGGTAAACCAACAACTAATTCCTTTTTACTTAGTTCATTTATAGTGTGCATACTAGTGTGTCCTAGTCTTTTGTGCCACAGCCACTCCTGATTGTTGATAGAGGATAGGCATTTTAGTTAAGAATTGGTTTCTACATGCAATAAATAAACATTATTTTTTTTTACTCCTTCAATTAAGATTTTCTTTGTTTTACTATCAACCACCATGCATTTTGACTCAGAAAAAGAGACATGATGACCTTTGTAACACTATTGACTAATACATAGAAGGTTATGTTTAAGACCTTTTACAAGATATACATCTTGAATTTCTAAGAAATCATTTACTTTTACCTTCCCAATACCTTTAATTCTTCCTTGGCTATTGTCACCAAAGGTCACGGTTCCAAGATCCTTAGGATTGAAGGAAATGAAAATTTTTTATCTTCCTATCATGTGTCTTGAACACACTGAATCAATAAACCAGGGTTCTTTCGTTTCCTGCAAACAGATGTTTTTTTAGGTCCCCAAATAGTTGTGGGTCCTTGGCAAGTTAGTTATGGTTCCCTTAGGAACCCATACTTTCCTCACAATTTTCTTATTTCTGCAAGTATAGGACAAATGCCCTTTTTCTCTAAATACATAGCATTTTGTTTCTATGATGATTAAATTTAGTTCTATTATCATAACTTCGATAACTGAGTCTTCTATCTGTTTTCCTTGAGTATACTTTCTCAATATTTTTCAATGTACAAATCTTTTTGTGCGCTTGCGTTATTTCCCTTTTCGTTCCAGAGCTTTCACCTGTGAATCCTAATCCTGTTTTATCATTAGGACTCCTTTGACTCCCTAAGATAAGACTTAGTTTTTCTTCTCCTTTGACAAATTGCTCTAGATCATAGTTAAGCTTATCAATGGTTGCCTTTAGTTTCCTATTTTCAGTTATCAAAGCAGACATTAAATATTCTTCTTCAATTAGCTTAATTTTTTCATCCAAGGCTTCCTTTTCTAGTTTTAATGACCCAAATGCTTTTAATACCTTAGAGTGAGATATCTTTACTTCTCCATATTTCTCAAGAACTTTCATAGAATCTTCTAACAGATTATTATATGTTTAAAGTAGTTCATCAAAGTGTAGGTTAGATTCAGTTACCTCAGTATGCTTTTCTTCTTCAGATTCCTTTGCCATGAGACAGAAGTTGGATGTCTCCTTTCGTGGAGATTACTTCGTTTGATCTTCATCATCAGGAAATTCATCATCACTCCAGGTTGAAAGAAGTCCCTTTCTTTTCTCTCTTCCTCCCTTTAGTTGAGGACACTCTGCTTTAATGTGTCCTAGTTTATTGCATTCGTAGCATGTGACTTTGGATGAACTTTCCCCTGTTTTCCATGGATTGTTTTTGTACGTCCTTTTGTAGAAGTTGTAGAGCTTTCTTGTTAGGAGTGTCATCTCCTTGTCCTAATCAGGATCTGTGGAAGATTTGTCTTCTTCGTTGATGGTTCCCTTCTTTAATGCAATAGACTCCTCTTTTCTCAAGTCTTGTTGATCATCCTTTAGGAATGTGCTTTCATAATCCATAAGATTTCCACGTAATTCATCATATGTGGTATCTCTTAGCCTGCCACTTTCCTGGATAGCAACAACTTTTGGTCTCCATGTGTATGTGAGACTCTTGATTATCTTGCGACACAGTTCTTTGTTGGTGAACTTCTTACCCAAGCCATCTAGCTCACTTACGATTCTCCCGAATCTCGAGTACATGTCTTCAATATTTTCTTTAGGCTTCATTTTGAAGTTCTCGAATTTGTTGATGAACATGTCTAGTTGATTAAGTCTCACATCTTCAGTACCTTCATAGGTAACTTCAAGTTTATCCCAAATCTGTTTGGCTGACGTACATCTTGAGATTTTAGAGTATTCTTCTGCATTGACATCACAGTAGAGTATGTTAATAGCCTTCTTGTTTAGGTTAGAGTTCTTCTTATCATCTTTAGTCCACTCCTTCCTAGGTTTTGGTTGCATGACCTCATCAACTTCCTTAGTAATTTCTTTCGGTCCATCTTCAATGACACTTCATATATCTTCATCAAGAGCTTGAATGAAGATCGTCATCTTGTTCTTCCAATAAGCAAAATTCTTCCCATCAAATACCGGAGGACGTTGAAAGGACAGTCCTTCTCCTAAGATCACTTGGTTCTCCATTTTCTGACGAGGATCTTTGCTCTTTGGTTGTTACACCTGAAATCATAGATAGAGGCCTCCTTTGATACAAATTGTTATCAGAAAATAAACCAAGAGGGGGTGAATTTTTTTTTAGACTTTTTGTTCTTAAATTCAACTTTCTTCTGGTTCAGGATTCTTAACTGGCTTAGGAGTCTAATAGGTAGTTTATATGAAATGAAGAGTGTAGAGTGAAAATATGATTGGCACAGACTCCTTTTTCTAGAGAGGTTCACTATTCAAGTTTGCTCAAATAGCTATGTCCTCTCCCCTTCTAACCAACAAGTTAGAAGGACTACATTGCTTAATTCAGATTCTACAACCAAGCAACCCAAATCTCTTTTGGGAAAGCACAAGAGCTTTTAAGCTTACTTACATAACCTTTTAAATCAATGACTTACCAATTACTGCAAGACCTTAATATAGAGAGGGACTTCGGTAACCTTATATTTCAGCTTTATCAAGCTTTTACAAGCAAGTTTCTCAATGTATTAAGTTCTAACCTTTTTCGTTATCCTCAATAGGACTCTCTGAGTATTTAAAGATTGAACACTCCTCTCTAACCTTGTTCCTTTACAAGGATCTGACTTTTACACCTCAAGAATGTTCAATCGTTAAATACCTACACACAAGAAAATAGAAGAATTAAACAGAGAAATAAATTGATTACAGACAAGTTTCGTATAGAGTTTCTGGCAACAGGAGTCACACAGACAGCTCTCAGATTTCTTTAATGCTTTCTTAGTTTTTTAGAACACTTAGTTAGAAAAACACCAGCTACCTTTTCTTTAGTATTAAATAGGATGCCCAAGGAAGATAACCGTTGGACCTTTTGAATTCAAATCTTCAATCTTCTCTTTCATTATTGCAGGACGCTCCCATCTTTTAAGGGATCATTCTTGCTGTTTTGAACATATGAGAGCAGAACTTTTGAAGAGAAGATTTCGTCTATCTTAGATTAGGTAAGATAGGTTTCATGCTTTTCTTAGCCTGCAAAAACATACTCTTTCCTACACTAAATCTTAGGTTAGACTTGATGTGCATAAGACAAGGAAAAGATAAGATAGAGCTACTTTTTATCTTAACCCACGTGATGATCTCTTCAGACATCATTCACAAACAACCACAGGGCCCAATGCTTCTCAGGCTTACATATATATATATATATATATATACTTTGGCCCAAAAAGGTTTACAGAATTTAGTCATATAAAAACAAGTCTATTCATAATTAATTGACATATAAAAACACAAAGTATTTTGGGGCTGGTTTTGTTTCAACAGTATCTAGTGAAGGCTTTAACCCACAAAACCTGTCGTTATGATGAGAGGCATTTATTGCAAAAAGTACTATATTCTCTCTGTTTCTCTCAACGGATTCAATTGAAGAAGAAGAAGCAGAAGCAGAAACAAGATAATAAATTAGGTTTTTATTGCGAAAGGTAGATAATGCTCATTAACAAAATCAAGAAGAAGAAAGAACATGTCACGACCCCCTATCGGACGTCCGTGACAGGCACGGGAAGTCGGATTTCTCCTATCCCGTAAGCCTCTAACCCTTGATTGACATTTTCAAATGTTTATAACTACCCATTTCTAATAAAACAATATATAGTATTTATGGCCATCCATATCCGGTGACCTAAGTAGCGTGCAATCATATAGTATACAAATTGATCACGCGCTTCAGGGTGGGTGATCTATCCTATTCACATGCAGAAGTCTTGTATACAGTCATACATATATTCAATCATACACTTGCATATAGTTTACATATTGATCACACGCCTCAATGCGTGTGATCTATCCAATTCACATGCGGAAGCCATATTTTCATACAATCAGGTATTTAGTCACATATATATATAATGTACATATTGATCAAACCCCTCAAGGCGTGTGATCTATCCTTGTCGCATGTGGAAGTCATATATTTATATATACATGATATACGCTATATCATAGCCTAAAGTCCCAATACCAAGACCTAACTTTAATCTGTAAGAAGCCGACAATGCTAGAACTCAAGTGTGACATATATGTATACACAGCAGATCTAAACGTACATACGCCACGCCCAAAAATGATTCATAAATATATATATATATATATATACATCACAACATATATACATAATCAAAATAACTACCGACGCGAACAAAGCGTGCGGTCTTCAGAGTTGTCCGCCTCCTTGAGAAGATGTAGACACATTCCCAACTCCTGAACCACCTGTATCTGAAACATGTAAACAAGGGGGTGAGTCGAACAGACTCAATGAGAAGCTCCCCCATCCCTGGCGTAGCAACGGGTACCACTACAGCTGGGGGAAGGGATCAACCACAACCACATGCGCATGAAACGGATTCGTATTATGATCTTTAACATGATCAAGCAATCAGTAAATCATATTCACAATTTAAAATCATATTTCATGCTTCTAACATATTTATTAATCCGCATGTAAATCAATCATACACATATAATATATGGTTCCATAATTAACATATACTTGTGTATGTAGGCACTCACTTTCTGTCTCCCGCATTACGCTAAGAGAAATACTGGCCCGAAGGCAACTTTATGTACGAACCTAGTTGATCACACCAGGAACTTTCTGACTCCAAGACATGCTTAGAGTAATAGCCGGCAACTTGTCTGACCCCGGTTAAACCAAGGTAATGGCCACTATGTCGCATACTTACTGTTAACTGAATCCTGTTTGTCCAACCAGGATAACCAACTCGACCTACCCGAACTAACCTAAACAAGTTCAACTAACATATTCAACCTTGAAAGACGCCCTGTTAATAACTAACTGAATATTACACGTGTGAATTAACTAGGCCTAGTTTCCCCCTTTTCAATTATGCAACCCTCCCACTCACATTCAGTAACCTAGGTTCAGTTTTCCTCAACAAACCATACGAACAAGGTCTTAGCGGTGACGATCGATGTGATGGGTTTCTAATATTACTGAACTCCTTACAAAAGAAATTATGACTCAATCCTACCCACGGTAACATATAAGGCTCAGTGAGCCACAATAGCACATATACACCATGAGATTAATCATATAAGCACATATACTATTGCACGTTTACTGCTTACTTGCAAATCATACGCGTGTAACACAAATTTATTCATATAAATATATTCCATATATCATTTTGCACAAAATAGAGCAAACCACATTTTCCACGTAGTCATCAAACCCTGTGGGGCAGGGATGAGAAAGCCCCTCACCTCGCTGGCCCTCCTGATCAGTCCTCAGAGTGCCTGAAGTTCCAATCACTCTGTGGGGCCCTATACACATTATATTTAAGAAATTTAGAACGCGTAACTAAGCATCCACCATGCACGTGTCATGCTAATGCTTATGCACCCTCTAGCTATTTTCCAAGAACTAATTATTTAGTTCGTTACGTCGTCTTATTTGCTCTCTTTGAAAGTCCAGAATGCCCCATACTCGACTTTCATACTTTCTAGCCATATAGAACCTCTAATTGCTTCGTTTAGAGATTTCCACTTGTCTAAATTTCCCTTCATGTGTTCATATGGGTACTTAAATAATAAAAGAATTAAATTCACGGTTCAAAAGAGGCTCTAGCTTACTCATCCCACCGTCTCCCTTATTCGCCGAGTAAAAGCTTAATTACTACCTCTTTAATTATATATAAAAATATAATTGGGTATAATTAGAGCCTTGGAACCAATTTAGCGGGTCTTAGGTGTCCACCACGAACTAGACCGAGGTGTTCAACCCACCGCACAGCTCTTTACGGTATTGTGGCTTAGTATTTCGCCTCTTTTTCATCGGATTGGGTTCCGGTTGAGATGGTAAATACTCAGGCTTTATTCCTTTGACTATTTCCAACATTTATAACACCTATACTACTCCAATCAAAGCCTAAACATGCATCAAACTATCAATTTCGAATTTATAGCAATTTTCTAGCTAAATTTTCCTAATTTCCATACCCGGTCAATTCCTACGGTTTAGCTTCAATTCTGAACCTCACTAAGCTAACAATAACACCCACTAAGCTCAAATTTAACCCTAGAATGCCCCGATTGGAAGTATTTGATGAATTCCTAAAATACCCAAAATTGGAGAAATTGGGGTTTTGAGAGTTTGGGGCTTTCTTACTTGATTCCAATCGGGTAGAAGACTTGTGGGTGTTGAAAGACGAGGTCCGGTCACCTTCTCCGGTGCCGGCGCACATTTTTTGGCCGGTTCCGCCGTGGCTTGCTCCTCCTCCTTCTCGGTTTGCTCACGTGGTCCGTTTCCCCCTCTCTCTCGTGCTTCTGCTTCTGCCTTCAATTTTTTTTTAACGTGTGTGAGTATGTTCGCGATAGGGGGGTCACGGTTGGCCCCCCTTATATATTTTAGTATCATATTTTTTTTTATGTTTTAATGAAAGGGGATGGGGGTCACGGTTTGCCCCCCCCCCCCCCCCCCCATTATTTTAATATATATATATATATGTTATTATATATATATATATTACATATATTTTTTTCTAGATATTATATTATATATATATATATATATATATATATATATATATATATATATATATTAGAAAAACTGATTTACTTGTTATATCCTTTTTTTTCTCATGCTTTCTAATCCTCTTTTCTTTTAGGTCCTAGAAAATTTATAAATATCCCCTATTACTTTCTTCTTTATTCTATTTTTTTAACCCTATAATTCTTTAATTTAATTTATTTTTCTTTCTGAAAGAAAAATAAATTTAATAAAAATGAAAATAATTAAATCTAAATATATCGGATATTACAATCTTCCCCCCTTAATAAATTCGGTCCCTGAATTTCAATCAAAATACTAACCTTAGTCTTTAAATAGATGAGGATACGTCCTGCGCATCTCGCCCTCGACCTCCCATGTAGCTTCTTCGGTCGAGTGTTTTCTCCCCAAGACTTTAACCATTGGAATCTCTTTCGTCTTGAGCTTCTTCAACTGTCGATCTAAGATTTCCACTGGCTCCTCTTCATACGTCAGATTTTCGGTCAATTGCACGTCTTGCGATTGAATCACGTGCGAGGGATCGGGAAGATATTTTCGAAGCATTGATACATGAAAGATATGATGTACTCCCTCCAATTCCGTAGGCAATTCCAACTGATACGCTACATTTCCAACTCGTTCTAGGATTTCAAACGGTCCGACATACCGAGGACTTAGCTTCCCCTTCTTACCGAACCACATTACGCCTCTCATCGGTGATACCCTCAAAAACACCTGATCACCAATGGCAAATTCGAGTTCTCTCCTCCAATTGTCTGCATATGACTTTTGCCTACTCTGAGCTGTTAGCAATCTCTCTCTTATACACTTCACCTTTTGCAAGGCATCTTGTAACAATTTTGGGCCGATTAGACTAGCCTCTCCGACCTTGAACCACCCAATCGGGGATCTGCACCTACGACTGTACAAAGCCTCGAAAGGTGCCATTTGAATACTTGCTTGATAACTGTTATTGTATGCAAACTCAGCCAAAGGTAAATACCTTTCCCAACTTCTGCCGAAATCCATAATACACGCCCGAAGCATGTCTTCAAGAATTTGAATGGTTCTTTCCGATTACCCATCGGTCTGTGGGTGGAACGCAGTACTCAAATCAACTCTCGTTCCCAACACTTCCTGCAATGACTTCCAAAACCTAGAAGTGAACTGTGGCCCTCTATCAGATATTATGGACACTGGCACAGTGTGCAATCTAATGATTTCTGATAGATAAATCTGTGCATATTGACTCACTCCGTAAGTGGTCTTAACTGGCAGAAAGTGCGCGGACTTAGTCATGCGATCCACTATCACCCAAACCGAATCAAATCCACGTTGTGATCTTGGCAACCCTGTAACAAAATCCATAGTTATCCTCTCCCATTTCCACTCATGTATTTCTATCTGCTGTAATGTTCTGGCGGGCTTCTGGTGTTCAGCCTTGACTTGCTGATACACTAAACACCTGGCTACATATTTTGCAACATCCCTCTTCATGCCATTCCACCAATACAGTTGTTTCAGATCGTGACACATTTTATTAGCTCCCGAATGGATTGTATAAGCTGTCCGGTGTGCTTCTTCAAGGATTCTTTCTTTCAAGTTATCAACCATAGGGACACACAACCATCCCTCCAACTGAAGTATCCTGAAATCATCAATAAAGAATCGGACAACGTCCCCCTTCTCACTAGTTACAGTATCCTTGATTTGCTTGAGCTCGGTATCTTCATCCTGTCTGGCCTTCACCTCTTCTACCAGAGAGGACTTAGCTTGTAAATGAGCTAAAAGTGAGTTAGAATTCCCAATCTCAAACTGATTTCCCATTTGTTCTAGCTCGTGCAGTTCTCTAATCAACGGTCTCCTATCTTCACTTATATGAGCAAGTCTGCCCATGGATTTCCGGCTCAGAGCATCGGCTACTACATTAGCCTTTCATGGATGATACAAGATCGTGCAGTCATAGTCTTTCAACAACTCTAACCATCAACGTTGTCTCAAGTTCAAGTCTTTCTCCTCGAAAATGTATTTGAGCCTCTTGTGGTCTGTATAAATTTCACACGTCTCACCGTATAGGTAATGTCTCCATATTTTCAATGCGAACACTACAGCAACCATCTCAAGGTCGTGAGTCGGGTAATTCTTCTTATGTTTCCTCAATTGTCGTGATGCATACGCAATCACCTTGCCGTGCTGCATCAAGACACACCTTAACCCAACCCTCGACGCATCACAGTATACCACATACCCTCATGTGCCTTCAGGTAATGCCAACACCGGAGCGGTAGTGAGACTGTCTTTCAGCTTTTGAAAACTCTGCTCGCACTTGTCATCCCATATGAACTTCACCCCCTTCTGTGTTAACTTAGTCATAGGTGCAGCAACCTTAGAGAAGTCCTTCACAAATCTTCTATAGTATCCAACCAAGCCCAAGAAACTGCGAATTTCAGTAACTGAGGTAGGCTGGGACCAATTCTTCACAGCTTTTACCTTACTTGGATCAACGTGGATTCCCTCTGATGGTACCACGTGACCCAAAAAGGCAACTCTGTCCAGCCAGAATTCACACTTGGAGAACTTGGCATACAATTTCTCTTCTCTCAACTTCTGCAAGGCTAATCTTAGGTGTTCTGCATGTTCTTTAGAATTCTTTGAATATACCAAGATGTCATCAATGAAGACAATGATAAATCGGTCTAGAAATGGTTTGAAGACCCTGTTCATCATGTCCATGAACGCTGCAGGAGCATTAGTTAATCTGAAAGACATCACCAAGAACTCGTAATGTCTATATTGGGTCCGGAATGCGGTCTTAGGTATGTCTGATTCTCGAATCTTTAATTGGTGATACCCCAATCGCAAATCAATCTTGGAAAACCACTTCGCACCCTACAACTGATCAAATAAGTCATCTATCCTCGGCAGTGGGTATTGATTTCGGATCGTCACCTTGTTTAACTTTCGGTAATCGATACACAACCGCAAAGATCCGTCCTTCTTTACAAAAAGGACCGGTGCACCCCAAGGAGAGAAATTGGGTCTTATGAAACCCTTGTCAAGCAATTCCTGCAATTGTGTATGTAACTCCTTTAATTCTTTCGGAGCCATCCGATAAGGTGGTGTGGAGATAGGTTGAGTGCCAGGTTGCAGCTCAATTTCAAATTCAATCTCACGATCGGGTGGCAACCCCGGCAATTCTTCTGGAATCACATCCAAGAACTCTCGCACTACCGGTACTTGAGTCGGTGAAAGTACTGCTTTCGTGGTATCTTGGACCAAGGCCAAATACCCTTTGCATCCCTTTGCAAGTAACTTGGATGCCTTCAAAGCCGAGATTAAGCTCGGATACGGTGCAGCTCCGTCACCCCGTATCACAAAAGGCTCCTCGTTTGGCATATTAAATTTCAAACATTTAGCCCTGCAGTCCAAAACCGCATGGCAAGACGACAACCAATCCAGTCCTAGGATCACATCAAGGTCAACCATACACAACAACCGAAGGTCTACGACAGTGTCATGACCATCAACCTCCACAATGCAAGACTTGTGCACATACTCTACTTGTACCGATTCTCCCATTGGAGTAGAAACCAGTATAGTTTCTTTCATTCTAGACGGACTTTTCTTGAATTTAGAAGCAAATGCATGCGACACATAAGAATGAGTGGAGCCGGAATCAAACAGAACTCGTGCTTCAAGAGAGCAAGCAATAAGGGTACCTATCACAACCGCATTCGATGCATGAGCGTCCTACTGAGAAAGTGCAAATACCCGCGCTTGTCCTCCACCTACTACCCCTGGCCCTCTGCCACTAGGTTCTGCACCACGACCTCTAGCTGTACTTGTACTTGCTGTCTGTGGTGGTACGGTTCTTACTAGTGGGGCTGGAATAGGTGTACCCCTCGGCGTCGGATTACTTCTCACACTTGTACCTTCTTTTCTCTTTGGACACTCTCTAGCCATATGGCCTACCTGGCCGCAATTGTAACACCCACCTGTCAATCTCTGACACACTCCAAAATGATACCTGCCGCAAGTCGCACACTGGGGCCTTGTTTTACAGGCATTTCCACCCCCTTGCACTCTTTGTCACCCTTGAATATTACCTCTTGTACCTGTTTCATGGGTGGTAGTTGAGGATTGTCCTCCTGCGGACCCTGAATATCCTGCACCTCCACCTGTTGTCTTCCTCTTCTTACTTCCACCTCCTTGGTTATCACTGCCTGTAATTAACTTAACCTTGGGATCAACCGCCGTCCCGTACCTCTTCCTGGTTTCAATCATTCTGGCACAGTCTGCTGCTTGAGCTAAAGTCTCAAACTGTCTCCTCTGAGGTAACAAAGCAGTAAATAACGGCTCCGTGAGACGGTGTATGAACCTCTTAATTCTTGCCTCTTCATCAGGAACCAACTCAGGTGAGAATTGAGCTAGTTCTGTAAAAAGTAACTCATACCCCGTCACGGTCATATTAGGTGTCATCCACAACTCCTCGAATTGTTGACGCTTTGCATCTTTGGTGCCTTCAGATAGAAACCGACCCAGGAATTCCCTCTGAAAATCTTCCCAGGTCATCGGTGCCACCCTTCTTGAATACCTGGTCTGTACGGACTCTATTCATACTCTAGCAGCTCCCCTCAGCTGAAATGAAGCTTATTCCACCAACTCGTGCCCTGAGGATCTCAGCATGCGCCCAATTCTAACTACATCTCTCACAAAGTACTGCGGATCCTCCTTCTCACTAGTTCCGCAGAAAGTGGGTGGATGAAGCTTCAGAAATTTTGAAATTGGCTGCTCTCTGGGTGCTAACCGCTGATCACGAGGCACTTCCTATGGTTGTTACCATCCTCTGTCCTCTTCCTCAACAACCTCCATCTCTTGATTGCTAGGAACTCTCTCTTGTTCTTCCTCGCCGACTACTAACCGGCATACTTCTCTCTGAATTTGTCTCGTCATCTCCTCTCTTAGTTCCTAAAATCCTGCCGTGAGAATTTCCGCCACGGAAGGTGCACCTGTCTCTACTTGAGGTTGAGGTTTCGGTGACTGTCTCCTCTCTTCTCCTCTCACTTGTGCTCTACCTTGACCACGAGCACGACCTCTACCTCAGCCTCGGGTACGGCCTCTACCTCGACCTCGGGTGGGCATTCCCTCCTCCCGAACTGATTCTCGATCAATTTCAGTAGGAGTTCTCCCTCCAACTCTAGTCTGTCTCGTAATAGGTGGCTTCCCTATACTGCACAAGGACCACACCTAATAAGTACACGCATATCAATGATATTTCATATCAAAGAGAGTAGAAAGAAAGGCTGACTCAATTTCCTGGTTACTCCCACAAGTGCCTTTTTACTCCCACGTTGTGCCCGGGTTCACAATGAGGCGTAAACTGACACCCGGTCATACCTATGGCTTCATACAGTTTAAAGAAAACCAGGCTCTGATACCAAGTTTGTCATGACCCCCTACCGGGCGTCCGTGACCGGCACGGGAAATAGGATTTCTCCTATCCCGTAAGCCCCTAACCCCTGATTGACATTTTCACATGTTTATAACTACCCATTTCTAATACAAACAATATATAGTATTTATGGCCATCCATATCCGGTGACCTAAGTAGCGTGCAATCCACAGCTCGCTCAAAGCCGCTTCAGTCTATACATATACACATAATCACTCACACGTACATATAGTATACATATTGATCACGCGCTTCAGGGCGGGTGATCTATCCTATTCACATGCAGAAGTCCTGTATACAGTCAAACATATATTCAATCACACACTTGCATATAGTTTACATATTGATCACACGCCTCAATGCGTGTGATTTATCCTACTCACATACGGAAGCCATATTTTCATACAATCAGGTATTCAGTCACACACATATATATAATGTACATATTGATCACACACCTCAAGGCGTGTGATCTATCCTTGTCGCATGCGGCAGTCATATATATATATATATATATATATATATATATACATGATATATGTTATATCATAGCCTAAAGTCCCAATACCAAGACCTAACTTTAATCTGTATGAAGCCGACAATGCTAGAACTCAAGTGTGACATATATGTATACACAGCAGATGTAAACGTACATATGCCACGCCCAAAAAGGATTCATATATATATATATATATATATATATATATATACATCACAACATATATACATAATCAAAATAACTATCGATGCGAACAAAGCATGCTGTCTTCAGAGTTGTCCGCCTCCTTGAGAAGAAGTGGAGGCGTTCCTGACTCCTGAATAATACACGTGTGAATTAACTAGGCCTAGTTTCCCCCTTTTCAATTAAGCAACCCTCTCACTCACATTCAGCAACCTAGGTTCAGTTTTCCTCAACAAACCATAACAACAAGGTCTTAATGGTGACGATCGATGTGATTGGTTTCTAATATTACTGAACTCCTTACATATGAAATTATGACTCAATCCTACCCACGGTAAAGATAAGGCTCAGTGAGCCACAATAGCACATATACACCTTGAGATTAATCATATAAGCACATATACAATTGCACGTTGACTGCCTACTAGCAAATCATACGCGTGTAACACAAATTTATTCATATAAATATATTCCATATATCAATTTGCACAAAATAGAGCAAACCACATTTTCCACGTAGTCATCCAACCCTATGGGGCAGGGATGGGAAAGCCCCTTACCTCGCTGGTCCTCCTCATCAGTCCTCGGAGTGCCTGAAGTTCCAATCACTCTGTGGTGCCATATACACATTATATTTAAGAAATTTAGATAGCGTAACTAAGCATCTACCATGCACGTGTCATGCTAATGCTTATGCACCCTCTAGCTATTTTCCAAGAACTAATTATTTAGTTCGTTACGTCGTCTTTTTTGCTCTCTCTGAAAGTCCAGAATGCCCCATACTCGACTTTCACACTTTCGAGCCACTTAGAACCTCTAATTGCTTAGTTTAGAGATTTCCACTTGTCTAAATTTCCCTTCATGTGTTCATATGGGTATTTAACTAATAAAGGAATTAAATTCACGGTTCAAAAGAGGCTCTAGCTTACTCATCCCACCGTCTCGGGCTTTATTCCCTTGACTATTTCCAGCATTTATAACACTTATACTACTCCAATCAAAGCCTAAACATGCATCAAACTATCAATTTCGAATTTATAGCAATTTTCTAGCTAAATTTTCCTAATTTCCATACCCGGTCAATTCCTACAGTTTAGATTCAATTCTGAACCTCAGTAAGCTTTCAATAACACCCACTAAGCTCAAATTTAACCTCGGAATGCCCCGATTGGAAGTATTTGATGAATTCCTAAAATACCCAAAATTGGAGAAATTGGGGTTTTGAGAGTTTGGGGCTTTCTTACTTGATTCCAATCGGGTAGAAGACTTGTGGGTGTCGAAAGACGAGGTTTGGTCACCTTCTCCGGCACCGGCGCACGTTTTTCAGCCGATCCCGCCATGGCTTGCTCCTCCTCCTTCTCGGTTTGCTCGCGTGGTCCGTTTCCCCCTCTCTCTCGTGCGTCTGCTTCTGCCTTCTATTTTTTTTAACGTGTTTGAGTGTGTTTATGAAAGGGGGGTCACGGTTGGCCCCCCTTATATATTTTAGTATCATTATATATATATACATATATATATATATATATATATATTATGTTTTAATGATAGGGGATGGGGGTCACGGTTTCCACCCCCCCCCCCCAATTATTTTAATATATATATATATATATATATTTATTATTAGAAAAACCTATTTACTTGTTATATCCTTTTTTTCTCATGCTTTTGAATCCTCTTTTCTTTTAGGTCCAAGAAAATTTATAAATATCCCCTATTACTTTCTTCTTTATTCTATTTTTTTTAACCCTATAATTCTTTAATTTAATTTATTTTTCTTTATGAAAGAAAAATAAATTTAATAAAAATGAAAATAATTAAATCTAAATATCTCGGATATTACAGAACATACCATCTAAAATTGATATGTGCTGCAAAAGTGGGGGTTTCACCGTTTTTGAATTTAAAATTAACAGTGCTGTGATATGTATTTGTAAATGAAGAGATATGTGATGCATTAGCGGATGGAAGTGGCATAATCGTGGGTTGAGGAAGGAAAATGGATTGAATGTGTAACTTTCACTAATAACTATATTGTTTTTAAATTGTGGGTTGAAGAAGGAAAATGGAGTGAATATCAAATAATTAATTAATTAAAAACATGGTTTAATTTTTTTAAAATACTTAAATCAAGAAAGAAGCCAAAACCCTTTTTTTAAAATACTTAAATCAAGAAAGAACCCAAAACCGTGCTTACATCTAAAAGAGGGAGGAGCTCATTGACAAACCGCGGATGATCTAATAGCTTATTTCAAACTTCGAGACGCTCCTCTTTGAGCTCCTTATCAGTAGACGTCATTGGTGGTGTATGTGAATCTGTTCCTCTAGATCTTCAACAACCTTCATGTAATATCCGAGATATTTAATTGTATTATTATCATTATTATTAATTTATTTTTCTTACAGAAAGAAAAATAAATTAAATTAAAGAATTAAAGAGTTAAAATAAAATAAAGGAAAAAAAATAATAGGGACTATATGAATATTTTTTAGGACCTAAAAGAAAAGAGGATTAAAAAGCATGAGGGAAAAAGAGGATATATACTAAATAAATAATATATATATATATATATATATATATATATATATATATATTTATAAAGAGGGAAAAAATAATAAAATAATAATAAATGTATGGGGGGCCACGTGACCCCCCTTTTTCACTAACACACATCCAGCAACACACACACACCCATTCACTAAAACACGCACACATAAAAAAAAGAAAGGAAGTGCAGTAGCAAAACATAAGCAGAGAAGAAACACGGACCAAGCATCAAGCACGCACAAGGAAGGGAGAAGGGAGGTGACGGACAACGGTTTGGCCGGTTTCTCGCCAGGGAACGTGCGTCGGTGACCGGAAAAAAGTGGCTGGAGTCTTCTTTCATCCCCACCAAGCTTTCTACCCGATTGAATCAAGGTGAGAAAGCCTCAAACTCCCAAAACCCCAATTTCTCCAATTTTAGGTATTTTAGGAATGCTTAAATTTCTTCCAATCGGGGCATTCCGGGGTTAAATTTGAGCTTAGTGGGTGTTATTGAAAGCTTAGTGAGGTTCAGAATTGAAGTTAAACCGTAGGAATTTGACCGGGTATGGAAATTAGGAAAATTGGGCTAGGAAATTGCTCTAAATTCGAAATTGATAGTTTGATGCATGTTTAAGCTTTGATTGGAGTAGCATAGGTGTTATAAATGCTGGAAATAGTCAAGGGAATAAAGCCCGAGAATTTATTGTCTCAACCGGAACCCAATCTGGTGAAAAAGAGGCGAAATACTAAGCCACAGTACCGTAAAGAGCTATGCGATGGGTTGAACACCTCGGTCTAGTCCGTGGTGGACACCTAAGACCCGCTAAATTGGTTCCATGGCTCTAATTATACCCAAATTATATTTTTATATATAATTAAAAAGGTAATAATTAAGCTTTTACTCGGCGAATAAGGGAGACGGTGGAATGAGTAAGCTAGAGCGTCTTTTGAACAGTGAATTTAATTCTTTTATTAGTTAAACACCCATATGAACACTTGAAGGGAAATTTAGATAAGTGGAAATCTCAAACCTAAGCAATTAGAGATTCTAAATGGCTCGAAAGCATGAAAGTCGAATATGGGGCAATATGGACTTTCAAAAAAAAAAAGAAATTTAGATGACGTAACGAACTAAATAATTAATTCTTGGAAAATAGCTAAAGGCTGCAAAAGCATTAGCATGACACGTGCATGGTATATGCTTAGTTACGCGTTCTAAATTTCTTAAATATAATGTGTATAGGGCACCACAGAGTGATTGGAGCTTCAGGCACTGCCAGTACTGATCAGGAGGGCCAACGAGGTGAGGGGCTCTCCCATCCCTGCCCCACAGGGTTGGATGACTACGTGGAAGATGTGGTTTGCTCTATTTTGTGCAAATTGAAATATGAAATATATTTATATGAATAAAATTGTGTTACGCGTGTATGATTTGCAAGTAAGTAGTCAACGTGCAATAGTATATGTGCTTATATGATTAACCACAAGGTGTATATGTGCTATTGCAGCTCACCGAGCCTTATATGATACCGTGGGTAGGATTGAGTCGAAATTTCATATGTGAGGGTTCATTAATATTAGAAACCCATTTAAATTAATCATCGTGCAAAGATTTTGACCGTATGATACATTGAGGAATATGAACCTAGGTTGTTAAGTGTGAGTGAGAGTGATGCATAATTGAAAAGGGGGAAACTAGGCCAAGCAAATTCACACGTGTAATATCCAGTTAGTTATTAATAGGGCATCTTTCAAGGTCGAATAGGTTATTTGAACTTGTTCAAGTTAGTTCGGGTAGATCGAGTCGGTTATCCTGGTCGGACAGACAGGATTCAGTTAACAGTAAGGATGCCACATAGTGGCCATTACCTTGGTTTAACCGGGGTCAGACAAGTTGCCGGCTATTACTCTAAGCATGCCTTGGAGTCAGAAAGTTCCTAGTTTGATCAACTAGGTTCGAATAAGACATTGCCTTCGGGCCAGTATTTCTCTTAGCGTAACGCAGGAGACAGAAAGTGAATGCCTTCGGGCCAGTATTTTTCTTAACATAACGCCGGAGACAGAAAGTGAATGCCTTCGGGCCAGTATTTCTCTAAGCTTAATGCAAGTGACAGAAAGTGAATGCCTACGAGCATAACTATGTATGACTTATGAAAAGATGTGATATATGTTTATGATTGGTTTACATGCGGATTAATAAACATGTTAGGAGCATGAATTAGGATTTTTAATTGTGAATATGATATATTGATTGGCTGATCATATTTAAGGTCACAATATAAATCCGTTTCATGCGCATGTGCTTGTGGTTGCTCCCTTCCCCCAGCTGTAGTGGTACCCGCTGCTACGCCAGGGATGGGGGAGCTTCTCACTGAGTCTGTTCGACTCACCCCCCCCTGTTTACATATTTCAGATACAGGTGGTTCAGGAGTCGGGAACGCGTCCACTTCTTCTCAAGGAAGCGGACAACTCTGAAGACCGCACGCTTTGTTCGCGTCGGTAGTTATTTTGATTATGTATATGTGTTTTGATGTATATATATATATATATATATATGAATCCTTTTTGGGTGTAGCGTTTGTACAGATACAGCTGCAGTATATATATACGTCCTATTCTAGCATTGTCGGCTTCATACAGATTAAAGTTAGGTCTTGGTATTGGGAAATTAGGCTATGTTATAGTGTATATCATGTATATGTATATATGACTTCCGCATGCAACTAGGATAGATCACACGCCTTGAGGGGTGTGATCAATATGTAAATTATATATATGTGTGGCTGAATACCTGATTGTATGAAATTATGGCTTCCGCATGTGAATAGGATAGATCACACGCATTGAGGCGTGTGATCAATATGTAAACTATATGCAAGCGTGTGATTGAATATATGTATGACTGTACACAGGATTTCTGCATGTGAATAGGATAGATCACCCGCCCTGAAGGGCGTGATCAATATGTATATTATATGTACGTGTGACTGATTATGTGTATATGTATAGACTGAAGCGGCGTTGAGCGAGCCGTGTATAGCACGCTACTTAGGTCACCAGACATGGATGGCCATAAATACTATATATTGTTTGTATTAGAAATGCGTAGTTATGCACATATAAAAATGTCAATTAGGGATTAGAGGCTTACGAGATAGGAGAAATCCTACCTCCCGTGCCGGTCACGGACGTCCGATAGGGGGTCGTGACAAACTTGGTATCAGAGCCTGGTTGTCTTTAAACTGTTTGAAGCCATAGGTATGACCGGGTGTTGGTTTATGCCTCGTTGTGAACCCGGGCACAACGTGGGAGTAAAAAGGCACTTGTGGAAGTACCCAGGAAACTGAGTCAGCCCTTTCTTTCTACTCTCTTTGATATGAAATATCATTGATATACGTGTACTCATTAAGTGTGGTCCTTGTGCAGTATAGAGATGTCACCGATCACGAGACAGACTAGGGGTGAAGGGAGAACTCCTGGTGAAATTGATCGAGAATCAGTTCGGATGGAGGGAATGCCCACCCGAGGCCGAGGTAGAGGCCGTACCTGAGGCCAAGGTAGAGGTCGTGCTCGAGGTCGTGGGAGAGCACGAGTGAGAGGGGAAGAGAGGAGACAGTCACCAGAACCTTAACCTCAAGTAGACACAGGTGCACCTTCTGTGGCAGAAATGCTCACAGCAGGATTTCAGGAATTAAGAGAAGAGATGACGAGGTAAATATAGAGGGAGGTACGCTGGTTAGTAGTCGGCGAGGAAGAACAAGAGAGAGTTCCTAGCAATCAAGAGATGGAGGTTGTTGAGGAAGAGGAGAGGGAATGGCAACAACCACGGGAAATGCCTCGTGAGCCACAGGTAGCACCCAGAGAGCTGCCAATTTCAAAATTTCTAAAGCTTCATCCACCCACTTTATGCGGAACTAGTGAGAAAGAGGTCCCGCAGTACTTTGTGAGAGACATAGTCAGAATTGGGCACATGCTGAGGTGCTCAGGACATGAGTTAGTGGAATTAGCTTCATTCCAGCTGAGGGGAGCTGCCAGGGTATGGATAGAGTCCGTACAGACCAGGTATTCACGAAGGGTGGCACCGATGACCTGGGAAGATTTTCAGAGGGAATTCTTGGGTCGGTTTCTATCTGAAGGCACTAAAGATGCAAAGCGTCAGCAATTCGAGGAGTTGTGGATGACGCCTAACATGACCGTGATGGAGTATGAGTTAATTTTTACAGAACTAGCTCAATTCTCACCTGAGTTGGTTCCTGATGAAGAGGCAAGGATCAAGAGGTTCATACACCGTCTCACGGAGCCGTTATTTACTGCTTTATTACCTCAGAGGAGGCAATTTGAGACTTTAGCTCAACCAGCAGACTGTGCCAGAATGATTGAAACCAGGAAGAGGTACGGGACTTCTGTTGATCCCAAAGTCAAGTTAATTACAGGTAGTGACAACCAAGGAGGTGGAAGTAAGAAAAGGAAGAGAATAGGTGGAAGTGCAGGATATTCAGGGTCCGCAGGAGGACAATCCTCAACTACCACCCATGAAACAGGTACAAGAAGTAATTTTCAAGGGGGACAGAGAGTGCAAGGTGGTGGAAATGCCGGTAAGACAAGGCCCCAGTGTGCGACTTGCGGTAAATTTCATTTTGGAATATGTCGGAGACTGACATGTGGGTGTTACAACTGCGGCCAGGTGGGCCATATGGCTAGAGAGTGTCCAAAGCGAAAAGAGGGTACAAGTGTGAGAAGCAATCCGACGCCGAGGGGTACACCTATTCCTACCCCACTAGTGAGAACCGTACCACCACAGACAGCAAGTACAGGTGCAGCTAGAGGCCGTGGTGCGGGATCTAGTGGTAGAGGGCCAGGGGCAGTAGGTGGAGGACAAGCGCGGGTATTTGCACTTTCTCAGCAGGACGCTCATGCATCAAATGCAGTTGTGACAGGTACCCTTATTATTTGCTCTCTTAAAGCACGAGTTTTGTTTGATTCCGGCTCCACTCATTCTTATGTGTCTCATGAATTTGCTTCTAAATTCAATAGAAGCCCGTCTAGAATGAAAGAAACAGTACTGGTCTCTACTCCAATGGGAGAATCGGTACAAGTAGAGTATGTGCACAAGTCTTGCATTGGGGAGGTCGATGGTCATGAGACTGTGGTAGACCTTCGGTTGTTGTGTATGGTTGATCTTGATGTGATCCTCGGAATGGATTGGTTGTCGTCTTGCCATGCGGTTGTGGACTACAGGGCTAAATGCTTGAAATTCAATATGCCAAACGTGGAGCCTTTTGTGATACGGGGTGACGAGGCTGCACCGTATCCAAGCTTGGTCTCGGCTTTGAAGGCATCCAAGTTACTTGCAAAGGGATGCAAAGGGTATTTGGCCTTCGTCCAAGATACCACGAAAGCAGTACTTTCACTGACTCAAGTACCGGTAGTGCGAGAGTTCTTGGATGTATTTCAAGAGGAATTGCCGGGGTTGCCGCCCGATCGTGAGATTGAATTTGAAATTGAGCTGCAACTTGGCACCCAACCTATCTCCACACCACCTTACCGGATGGCTCCGAAAGAGCTGAAGGAGCTACATACACAATTGCAAGAATTGCTTGACAAGGGTTTTATAAGACCCAGCTTCTCTCCTTGGGGTGCACTGGTCCTTTTTGTAAAGAAGAAGGACGGATCATTGCGGTTGTGTATCGATTACCAAAAGTTAAACAAGGTGACGATCTGCAATCAATACCCACTGCCGAGGATAGATGACCTATTTGATCAGTTGCAGGGCGCAAAGCGGTTTTCCAAGATTGATTTGCGATCTGGGTATCACCAATTAATGATTCGAGAATCAGACATACCTAAGACCGCATTCCAGACCCGATATGGACATTACGAGTTTTTGGTGATGCCTTTCGGATTAACTAATGCTCCTGCAACGTTCATAGACATGATGAACAGGGTCTTCAAACCATTTCTGGACCGATTTATCATTGTCTTCATTGATGACATCTTGGTTTACTCTAAGAATTCTGAAGAACATGCAGAACACTTGAGACTAGCATTGCAGAAGTTGAGAGAAGAGAAATTGTATGCCAAGTTCTCCAAGTGTGAATTCTGGCTTGACAAAGTTGCCTTTTTGGGTAACGTGGTATCATTAGAGGGAATCCACAATGATCCAAGTAAGGTAGAGGCGGTGAAGAATTGGTCCCAGCCTACCTCTGTTACTGAAATTCGCAGTTTCTTGGGTTTGGCTGGATATTATAGAAGATTTGTGCAGGACTTCTCTAAGGTTGCTGCACCTATGACTAAATTAACACAGAAGGGCGTGAAGTTCATATGGGATGACAAGTGTGAGCAGAGTTTTCAGAAGCTGAAAGACAATCTCACTACCGCTCCGGTGTTGGCATTACCTGAAGGCACAAGAGGGTATGTGGTATACTGTGATGCATCGAGGATCGGGTTAGGGTGTGTCTTGATGCAGCATGGCAAAGTGATTGCGTATGCATCACGACAGCTGAGGAAACATGAGAAGAACTACCCGACACACGACCTCGAGATGGCTGCTGTAGTATTCACTTTGAAAATTTGGAGGCATTACTTGTATGGTGAGACTTGTGAAATTTATACATACCACAAGAGTATATGTGCTTTTGAGGCTCACTGAGCCTTATATGATACTGTGGGTAGGATTGAGTCGAAATTTCATATGTGAGGGTTCATTAATATTAGAAACCCATTTAAATTGATCATCGTGCAAAGATTTTGACCGTACGATACAATGAGGAAAATGAACCTAGGTTGTTAAGAGTGAGTGAAAGTGATGCATAATTGAAGAGGGGGAAACTAGGCCAAGCAAATTCACACGTGTAATATCCAGTTAGTTATTAATAGGGCGTCTTTCAAGGTCGAATAGGTTATTTGAACTTGTTCAAGTTAGTTCGGGTAGATCGAGTCAGTTATCCTGGTCGGACAGACGGGATTCAGTTAATAGTAAGTATGCCACATAGTGGCCATTACCTTGGTTTAACCGGGGTCAGACAAGTTGCCAGTTATTACTCTAAGCGTGCCTTGGAGTCAGAAAGTTCCTAGTTTGATCAACTAGGTTCGAATAAGACATTGCCTTCGGGCCAGTATTTCTCTTAGCGTAACGCGGGAGACAGAAAGTGAATGCCTTCGGGCCAGTATTTCTCTTAGCTTAATGCAGGAGACAGAAAGTGAATGCTTACGAGCATAACTATGTATGACTTATGAAAAGATGTGATATATGTTTATGATTGGTTTACATGCGGATTAATAAACTTGTTAGCAGCATGAATTAGGATTTTTAATTGTGAATATGATATATTGATTGGCTGATCATATTTAAGGTCACATATAAATCTGTTTCATGCGCATGTGCTTGTGGTTGCTCCCTTCCCCCAGCTGTAGTGGTACCCGCTGCTACGCCAGGGATGGGGGAGCTTCTCACTGAGTCTGTTCGACTCACCCCCCTGTTTACATGTTTCAGATACAAGTGGTTCAGGAGTCTGGAACGCGTCCACTTCTTCTCAAGGAGGCAGACAACTCTGAAGACCGCACGCTTTGTTCGCGTCGATAGTTATTTTGATTATGTATATGTGTTGTGATGTATATATATATGTGAATCCTTTTTGGGTGTAGCGTTTGTACAAATACAGCTGCAGTATATATATACGTCCTATTCTAGCTTTGTCGGCTTCATACAGATTAAAGGTAGGTCTTGCTATTGGGAAATTAGGCTATGTTATAGCGTATATCATGTATATGTATATATGACTTCCGCATGCGACTAGGATAGATCACACGCCTTGAGGGGTGTGATCAATATGTAAATTATATATATGTGTGGTTGAATACCTGATTGTATGAAAATATGGCTTCCGCATGTGAATAGGATAGATCACACGCATTGAGGCGTGTGATCAATATGTAAACTATATGCAAGCGTGTGATTGAATATATATATGACTGTACACAGGATTTCTGCATGTGAATAGGATAGATCACCCGCCCTGAAGCACGTGATCAATATGTATATTATATGTACGTGTGACTGATTATGTGTATATGCATAGACTGAAGCGGCGTTGAGCGAGCCGTGGATTGCACGCTACTTAGGTCACCAGACATGGATGGCCATAAATACTATATATTGTTTGTATTAGAAATGGGTAGTTATGCACATATAAAAATGTCAATCAGGGATTAGAGGCTTACGGGATAGGAGAAATCCTACCTCCCGTGCCGGTCACGGACGTCCGATAGGGGGTCGTGACACCTCACTACTTTCCTCGTCTTCAGTCCATTGAAGCTCTTGATATGCACGAATCGAAGCCAAAGAAAGTGGATTTAACACCAGTGAAGAGAAAGGGTGATTTTCCGAAACATGTCGTTATAATGAGAAAGGATCTAAGTTTGGTAGTGGAAAACGCCGATGAAGAAGAACAATGGCGATGTGAGAGAGAAGGAGAAACAGAGAAAGTACAATGAGATTTTCGGCATGCAACGGCGGCGTGCGGCAGAGATGAGAGGCAAGCTATGGGAGAAAGGATCTGAGTTTGGTAATGGAAAACACCGATGAAGAAGAAGAAGTCGATGGATGTGTGACAGAGAAGTTGTAGGGGTGAGTTCTGTTTTGATTTCTTATTATAATTTAATTTTAAATAATGAATAAATGTAAATCTAATTAATTATTATGTGTTTTACGGTGTGAGAGACAAGTTGTAGGGGTGATTGATGAGTTTGTTTTAATCTTTTATTATATTTTAATTTAAAATAATGAATAAATATAAATCTAATTAATTATTATATGTGTTTTAGTTGTGGACAAAAATCTCATGCGTGGAAGTCAACACCTATGGCAATTTATCATATCTATTATTTATTATATATACATTAAATTTTTTACTAAATTGTTTCTGTAATACCCCGGAAAATTTCGAGGGTTAAAGAATGATTTATTTAAAATTTCGAGGATTTAAGAACGACTTATTCCGGGGCTAGGAATTAAAACCTTAAATATATATATATATATATATATATATATATATATATAGATAAAGTATGAAAGTTAAAAAGAAACCGGAAAGAAATTTTTTTTTCCAAAGATTGCAATGCCCAAGAAAATTTTTCGAGGTTTAAAATAAAATAAAAGGGGGAGAAAAGAAGTAAAAAATAATTTTTAGGATTTAATTCAAGACCTAAGAAATTGGAAACCTGAATTAAATAGAGAAATATATCTTTATTATTTTTAAGTGATTATTATTTATCTTATTATCTATTTAAAAAAATAAAAATAAAATATATATTAGTTGTTTTTAATTTAATTATTAATTAATTTATTTTTACTTTTATTTATTTATTTATTATTTATTTATCTAATTATTATAATTATAATTATTTTATTTATTTTTAATTAAAATTGGAGGCTTGCCGTGACTTGTTAAGAAAAGAAAGTAAGTAAGAAAGAGAGAAAAAGAAAGAGAGAGAGAGAGAGAGAGAGAGAGAGAGAGAGAGAAAAGGAAAGTGGAAGGAAGAGAGATAGAGAGGGGATGCGTGAAGGATGGAAGAAGAGGAAGGAGGAGGACGATTTCGCCGGAAACTCGTTGGAGGAGAGCGGTCCGATGCCGGCCACGACCACCGGAGCTCGACTCCAACCTCTTCCACACCTCCCACAAATCGAATCAAGGTTGGTAACCCCAATTTCATTCTAAACCCTCAATTTTTTCATTTTTAGGGATTCCTTCGATTGACCTTCGATTGAGTTGTTTTGTGGGTAGATTGAGACCTAGAAAGTGTTCTTGAACACTTAGTTGGGGTAGGAATCAAGATTATGTTCTCGGATTTGCCCAAATTCGAATTTGGAAGGATTTGGAGTTGAAATTATAATTTTTTTCCAAATTGGGGAAAATTGTTGATCATTAGGATTGAGCTTGGATTTGAGTAAATAGGCTTGGATTGATAATTATTGAAATTATAATTATTTCAAAATTGGGGAAATTGTGATAATTAGAATTGAACTTGGATCTGAGTAAATAGGCTTGAATTGGTATTATTAAAATTATATGGTTGGAATATTAGCTGAACAAGACCCGTGAAGAGCTGGCCCGAGGTTATTAAGGTTGAACCTCGACGTTAACGTACCGAGTCCCTACTCGGGTTGCCCAAATACACTTTAAGGGTGATGTTGAGGGCTCCAAACCTCTTCTTTTCAATCTTAAACACCCTAGAATAATTCTAAGTACGCTATCAATAATCAAGGATTATTTTATGGACCTTCTTGTTTCTCAAGGATGGAAACTTGCGGAACAATGAAGTCCAAATTCTAAAATGTCAACTTTATTCCTTCATAATTATTAGGAAGCCTTAAGTAGGATGAATTAGAGGTGTATTGAGGTTTAGAAACTAGACTTCTTAGAACCCGAGTAAGAACACAAGTTGAATCAAAATGCTTAGACCTTCCTAAAATTAGGATTCCATCCAACCAAACTAGATAAGCTTCCTTAGATGTGAATACAAGTTAGATAGAGGTCTAATACTCAAATCTAAGTAGGTGAAACACTCAAGTAGAGTGTTATATGCGAGTAAGTCAAGTGTCCGAGGAAGGATACACATAAGTTGGGATAGAGAAGTCCAATAAGACCAAGAGCTTGACTCTGTGGCAACCATGGACTACACGTGAGTGTAATGGAGAGATAAATAACAAGTTAAGCTAAGTAATAACCATAATGAAATAAATGTTGTTCTTATAGGAACAACGGCACACGATTGAGTGCAACAGGAACTCCGACGAGACTAAAGTTACGGGAGAGGATTGCATGGAAGGTTGGCCAAGGTGAGGGTTCTTCCATCTCTGCTCCTAGGGTTGTATGCTTATGTGGATTACATGAGTATGTATATTCTCAGCTTGTCTGGTATGTGTTAGCTAGAGATATAGAATGCTAAAAGAATGAAAGAACTAGAAAATAGGTTGTGGAAAGTAGCTTGGATACGAAGACATAGGAGTAGAGTATAATTGTTTGCTATGATTGGTGTGTTACAAATCCAACTCATACACTCCAGTGGCATGATGAATATTTTATTAAATCTTTTCCACGACGGTGGCAAGAGTCCTTGTACGGAACGGCTAAACTTTATTTTGAAAACTCGTCACGACAGTGACTTAAATAAAAATCATGCAAAGAGAGTTATTGGTGGGTTTCGGATTTGGTTATGCTAGTGATGTGAGACTTCGACTAGAACAACGTCATATGGCACTTGAGACCTCAATTTTATAATCACCATGACGATGGTCATTGCCCTATCCTGGCAATAGGGTCAGAAAAGTTTTATATTGCTATGACGATAGCTTGAGACTCAGAGAGTGCATCTGGACGGGTATATGAGTTATATCCTGTTAAGGATACTTGTACATATTAATAAGAATACAAAGAATCCTATTAATATGTGAGACTAAGGTAAGGAGACACGGGAGGAACCTATGGGTGAACCGTGAGCCTAGCCTAGTAAAAGAGAAATCATCTTGTGGAGTTGGTCCAAGGTGTGTCAGTGGCCATGCTTTGAGACGTTGTCCGTGCCCGCCATGTGGCCTGGTTGGGTAATGGACGAGTGGGCTCAAGTTATTGTCCCGCAGCAAGGGGTCAGGACGTGCCACGTGGTGGCTACATATCAGTTGTTTGATAGATAGAAGTTGATTGTGTTTGATTAATAGAATTGTCACGAGGTGACTAGTACCCAAGTGAATGGGTTAAGTATTGTTTGATTAACAGAATTGTCACGAGGTGACCAGTACCCGAGTGAATGGGTTAAGTATATGTGCCACGTGGGGGCCAGTAACACAAGTGCACAGGTTCGAAGTAGAAAACCCACGTAGTGGCTAGTTGATATCCCAGTGTTGGGGAGATTAAGTCGATGTATGTTTAGCATCTGTGTGTATGTACAAATTGCCTGTGTTTGCATATAATTGCTAATTGTACAGCGTAGTGGTAACGTACAGGATTACGTCACCGCACGTCTTGTTTGATTCAGACATGCTGAAACGTGAGAAGACCGGTAAGTAAAAGCCAACACTATATGTTACATGTTTACTTGCTAATTGATGACGTGGAATAAACTGCTGCATGTTTACACTTATTAAATGCATGTGAGTGTTTGGGTGAAATTTCTATTGCTGTGTGATCACCAAGAATGTATGCTAACAACAGTAAGTAGTTGTTTTTGCATGTGGTTGTGTATGACTCCCAAACCCAGCGCTATGGTACCCACCTTGCGCCGGGGATGGGAGAAACCTCACTGAGTCGCGTGGTTTAGACTCACACCTCATTTTTACTACACAGAGTCAGGTTAAGTACAGGTGGAAGAAGTCTCGCTGGAACGAGGGTTGAGCAACACTTTCCAAGACCCACAACTTGTTCATGTGGGTGAATAAAGTGTAATTGTAATTTTAATTTAATTTACTTTATTATTGTATCATAAAGTAAAGGGTAAACGTACCCAATTAGATTGTATTACTAAATCTAGAACTGTCAGCTTCACACACCTTAAAGATCATGATTTATTTTACTGCGATACAGGGAAAATTT
Organism: Senna tora; assembly: GCA_014851425.1. Taxonomy (NCBI): domain Eukaryota; kingdom Viridiplantae; phylum Streptophyta; class Magnoliopsida; order Fabales; family Fabaceae; genus Senna; species Senna tora. The sequence goes on from CM026265.1 coordinate 16,132,753, forward strand.
GTTTTCAAAAAAAAATATATATATATATATATATATATATATACATATCTGTTGCATGTGAATAGGATAGGCAGCATCTTCAGATGTGTAGCTGGTACACAGGCTATATATTATGTGTGTTTTCCTATATCTATATCCTGAAGCGGCACTGGCCGTGGATTTGCTTGCCTAGGATAGGCCACCATTTCGGTGTAGCCATGGTATTATACTGCATGTAGATGTATTTTCAATAATAGATATTCTGTCAATTAGGTGATAAGGCTTACAGGCATAGGGATACTCTCTGTGTTTGTGCCGTCACGGTCCTCTAAATGGGGGTCGTGACAGTTTCTACTTTTACTGTCCTTCTTTATCTGTCAATTTCATTTGTGAAGAGGATTTATGAGGTTCTTCAATTTGAGTTTAATCTGTGGCTACGAATCCGACCCTTTGGTCTCCACGCTCTAAGATCCTTACGTGGCTGAAGGTGGTTATTTCTTTTTTATCCTTACGTGGCTAATTTTTTTAAAGAAGTTTGTCAAATTTTAATGCTGACTTAACTTCTTTTGTATATAGTACTTCTTTTATATATAGTATTGATTTAATATAATTTAATATGCAACACATGATCCATGTCAAACATACTTTGTTTTTGAATGTTCGTCCATTACATTTAATTGTATCTTTTTTTAATATTATTAGCTGTTTTTATTAGATCCTGATAGAGTTAATAATTTGGTACATTCTAATCGTTATTTTTTGTAAAATATTTATTCCAATCAAGTTAATCTTCCTGGAGACATAATTCAAAATGTTATCCAACATAAGTATTTGTAAGATTCCTTGATTATTTTGGATTCTCGACAAATTTCTCATTCTTTTTATTATAACCATTAATTGTATGTTTATATTCTTATTTTTTTCAAAAAAAAAAGTGATGTATATATTTAAATATAAGCAATACTAATATGAACAATTGTAAATATAACCCGTGCATTGCACGGGTTCAAACACTAGGAACCAAATACGGATACAAGATGTTAGTGTTTGATATAAAATTTTGTCATTTAAGATACAAATTGATGTAATTTATTGTGTACACTATTACTATTTTTCTAAGTTGTCACGACCCCCGTTTAGAGGACCGTGACCAGCACAGACACAGAGAATATCCTTATGCCTGTAAGCCTTATCCCCTAATTGACAGAATAGCTATTATTGAAAAATACATTCACATGCAATATAATACCATGGCTACACCGAAATGGTGGCCTATCCTAGGTAAGCAAATCCACGGCTAGTGCCACTTCAGGATATAGATATAGGAAAACACACATAATATATATAACCTGTGTACTGGCTACACATCCGAAGATGCTGCATATCCTATTCACATTCAACAGATATATGTATATATATATATATATTTTGAAAACAAGTTTTCCCTATATCGCAAGATAACTAATCCTGATCTTTAAGGTGTGTGAAGCTGACAGTTCTAGATTTAGTGACACAATATAGTTGGGTACGTCTACCCTTTACTTTATGATACATGATAAAGTAAATTAAATTACAATTACAATTCATTCACCCACATGAACAAGTTGTGGGTCTTGGAATGTTATGTTCATTCGTCGCTCCACCGATACTTCTTCCACCTGTACTTAACCTGTCTCTATGTAGTAAAAATGTGGTGTGAGTCTTAACCACGCGACTCAGTGAGGACTCTCCCATCCCCGGCGCAAGGTGGGTACCATAGCGCTGGGTTTGGGACTCATACACAAACAAATGCAAAAACAACCAGTTACTGTTAATTAGCATACATTCTTGGTGATCACACAACAACAGAAATTTCACCCAAACACTCACATGCATTTAACAGATATAAGCATACAATAGTTCATTCCACATCATCAATCATCAAGTAATCATATAACATATAGTGCCAGCTTTTACTTACCGATCTTCTCACGTTCAGCATGTTTGAATCAAACAAGACGTTGTGGTGATGTAATCCTGTACGTCACCACTACATTGCACAATCAGCAAATATATGCAAACACAGACAATTTGTATATACACACAGATACTATAACATACATCTACTCAATCTCCCCCACTCTAGGGTATCTACTAGCCACTACGTGGCTTTTCTACTTCGAACCCTTGCACTCGGGTCACTGGCCGCCACGTGGCAAAGCATGCTTAACCCATTCACTTGGGTACTGGTCACCTCATGAAAATTCTGTTAATCAAACAATACTTAACCCATTCACTTGGGTACTAGTCACCTCGTGACAATTCTATTAATCAAACACAATCTACTTCTATCTATCAAACAACTTATACGTAGCCACCACGTGGCCCGTCCTGACCCCTTGCTGCGGGGCAATAGCTTGAGCCCACTCGTCCATTATCCAACCAGGCCACATGGCGGGCACCGCACGACGTCTCGAATCATGGCCACTGACACACCCTAGACTAACTCCACAGGATGATTTCTCTTTTACTAGGTTAGGCTCACGACTCACCCGTAGGTTCGTCCCGTGTCTCCTTACCTTAGTCTCACATATTAATAGGATTCTTTGTATGTTTCCTGAAGGATCAACAATTCTTCTCCTTGCTAATATGGACGAGTATCCTTAATAGGATATAACTCATATAGCTGTCCAGATGCACTCTCTAAGCCTCAAGCTATCGCCATAGCAATATAAAACCTTTCTGACCCTATTGCTAGGATAGGGCAATGACCATCGTCATGGTGATTTTAAAACTGAGGTCTCAAGTGCCATCTGACATTGTTCTAGTCAATGTCTCACATCGCTAGCATAACCAAATCCGAAACCCACCAATAACTCCTTTTGCATGATTATAATCTAAGTCACCGTCGTGACGAGTTTTCAAAATAAAAGCTTAGTCCTTCCGTACAAGGACTCTTGCCACCGTCGTGGAAAAGATTTAATAAAATACTCATCATGCCTCCGGAGTGTATGAGTTGGATTTGTAACACACCAATCATAGCAAACAATCACACTCTACTCCTATGTCTTCCTATCCAAGCTACTTTCCACAACCTATCTTCTAGTTCTTTTATTCTTTTAGCATTCTATACCTCTAGCTAACACATACCAGACAAGCAGAAAATATACATACTCATGTAATCCACATAAGCATACAACCCTAGGAGCAGAGATGAAAGAGCCGTCATCCTGGCCAACCTTCCATGCAATCCTCTCCTGTAACTTTAGTCTCCTCTGAGTTCCTGTTGCATTCTATTGCGTGCCGTTGTTCCTATAAGAACAACATTTACTTCATTAAGGTTATTACTTATCTTAACTTGTTATTTATCTCTCTGTTACTCTCACATGTAGTCCATGGTTGCCATAGACTCAAGCTCTTGGTCTAATTGGACTTCTCTATCCCGACTTATGCGTACCCTTCCTCGGACACTTGACTTACTCGTACATAACACTGTACTTGAGTGTTCCACATACTTGGATTTGAGTATTAGACCTCTATCTAACTTGTATTGACATCTAAGGAAGCTTATCTAACTTGATTGGAAGGAATCCTAATTTTAGGAAGGTCTAAGCATTTTGATTCAACTTGTGTTCTTACTCGGGTTCTAAGAAATCTAGTTTCTAAACCTCAATGCACCTCTAATTCATCCTACTTAAGGCTTCCTAATAATTATGAAGGGATAAAATTACCATTTTAGAATTTGGGCTTCATTGTTCCGCAAGTTTCCATCCTTGAGAAGCAAGAAGCCACCTAAAATAATACTTGATGCTTGATAGCATATTTAGAATTATTCTCGGGTGTTTGAGATCGAAAAGAAAAGGTTTGGAGCCTTCAACATCACCCTTAAATTGTAATTGGGTAAACCGAGCAGGGACCCGGCACGTTAACGTCAAGGATCAACCTCAGTAACCTCGGGCCAGCTCTTCACGGGTCTTGTTCAGCTAATATTCCAACCATATAATTTCAATAATATCAATCCAAGCCTATTTACTCAAATCCAAGCTCAATCCTAATTATCAATAATTTTCCCCAATTTGGAAATAATTATAATTTCAATAATATCAATCCAAGCCTATTTACTCAAATCCAAACTCAATCCTAATTATAAAAAATTTTCCCCAATTTGGAAATAATTATAATTTGAACCCCAAATCCTTCCAAATTCGAATTTGGGCAAATCCGAGAATATAATCTTGATTCCTACCCCAACTAAGTGTTCAAGAACACTTCCTAGGTCTCAATCAACCCTCGAAACAACTCAATCAAAGGTGGATCGAAGAAATCCCTAAAAATGGAGAAATTGAGGGTTTCGAATGAAATTGGGGTTACCAACCTTGATTCGATTGGTGGGAGGTGTGGAAGATGTTGGAGTCGAGCTTCGGTGGTTGTGGCCGATGTCAGACCGCTCTCCTCCTACGAGTTTCCGGCGAAATGCCACCTTCCCCTTCTCCTTTTCTCGGCTCCTCCCTCACTCTTCCGTTTTCCTTCACTTCCTTCCTCTCTCCCCGTGTCTCTCTCATCTCTCACTTTCCCTTCCATTATTTCTTTTTTCTTTCTTTATATCAACCCACGGCAAACCCCACTATATAATTTAATAATATAATAATAATAATAATAATAATAATAATAATAATAATAATAATTATAATAATAATAAATAATTAAATAATAAGATAACTAATAATTAATAATTATATTAATTAAATACTTAAACAATAAATAAATAAATATAATTAAAATTAAATTAATTAATAATTTAATAAATAATAACTAATATGTATTTTTAATTTAATCCCTTTCCCTATTTAATTCAGGTTTCCAATTTCTTAAGTCTTGAATTAATCCCATGTGTATTTTTTTAATTTAATCCCTTTCCCTATTAAATTCAGGTTTTCAATTTCTTAAGTCCTGAATTAATCCCAAAAATTATTTTCTACTTCTTTTCTTTCCTTTTTTATTTTATTTTTAAACTTCGAAAAATTTTCCCGGGTATTACAATCTTCGAAAAAAATTCCTTTCCGGTTTCCTTTTAACTTTCATACTTTTTCTATATTCTTTTTTTTATGCTTTTAATTCCTAGCCCTGGAATAAATCATTCTTAAATCCTCAAAATTTTAAATAAATCATTCTTTAATCCTCAAAATTTTCCGGGGTATTACATAAGTATCACCATTATTGAAAAATATCTTTTGCATTATTTGTAATTAATGAACGCAAAATGTCTTAAGTGAAAATTAGTATCGCTAAAAAGTTCTTGAACATATAAATCATAGATTACATTGGTTTGAGAAAACACCCAGAATATCATATAACTCAAATGTCATTTTTTATTATTCTCTTAGTTGAAAATATAGTTGTTTGTTTTTATGATTAAATGTTTAATCTTTGTTGAACTTTAATATGATGAATATTTGTTTATTATATTAGCATTTTATTATTTTTCATTATAATTTCTTTATTGTTGTATCTTTATTTATATATATATTTTTTAAATTGTTTCAAATTATTAATATAAAATAATATATATATGTATATATATATATATATATATATCCCGTGCATCGCATAAGTTCAATACTAGTCATCATTATATATATAAAAGGGTTTTCACCAACCTAAAAGTGAATAATTGTTGATTAAAGTTAAGTGTTCTAGCCTTGCTTAGTTTTCTTAATTAAAGTTTTATATGGATTTGTCACACCCCCCCCCCCCCCCCAAAATTAGAGGAATGGCCGGTATCGAACTTAAAAGAAAGTCCTATTATCCGGTAAGCCAACCGTTGAAATCAAACTGCACATGCTTTCATATATTAACATCTAAAACACAATAGGATTCTATCGAAAATTCAACGGAGTCTTCTCTAAAATTAGAACATTCCCAATTTGTAAAACAGGTTACAATCCATACAATGATCCTATAGGAGATCTCCGCTCTCTACCAATCAAAAATCAATATACAATTATTTATAATATGATGAAAGAATAGTAAGGAACCTGCCTGTGACCATAGGAGCTATCTATAGGCAAAAAAAATATTGATGGAAAAGAAGTAAGGATAATTACAACCCACAAACGAGGTAGGCTCACCAGAGAACAATACGGAGGGCAACGAATTAGATGCTATAGTTTTATTTGAAAAAAAAAAGAAATGAGATGGGTGAGTTTTACAACTGAGTGAGCAGATAATACCTACTATAACAGGAAGCGAACAAACCTGTAGGCACGAGTTTTTCCCAAATATTTCACAGTTATGATTTCCAACGAAAATTTAATAGATCAATAATAATGAATAAGCTTTCAAAAATAATTTACTAATACTTTCTAAATAGAAATATTTCCTTAAAGACTTATCAAAATCATAGATAGGGAAATTAGAACTAAAATATAAACAATAATAATATAAGCTGTAACTTCGGAATATTCCACCTTGGGACACATGGCACTAATATTCTAGAAGCACGGCCCCATCACCCGCTGGAGACACGTGGCACCACCCATCCATCAGTTACGTGGCCCTGGCCCACGTTACCACACGGAGCTTCCACTCAACTAGACGTGGGATCTGGACAAAGCCTCGTGGGACGACCCACGTCCCACGAGGTCGTGGGTCGAGCACGATCTCCCCACACGCAAGTATAAATAGGCCCTCACTCGGGGGACTACGGAGGCAATCAACTCTGGACAGAATTACATACAACCCGAAGGATCATCACACATCACCCCTTAAATACACCTCACGTGTACTTTCACTTCCTTGAGCCCCGTCGTTGGCCTTCCGTCTGGACTAACTTCCGACCGACTCACCTCCTTCTCGAAGCACACTACTTACAGGGCTTCCAGCAGCCCTCAGAGACCATAGCTCTCTCCCACTAAGGCAACCTCCCACAAAGCGGCTCGCCCGCCCAGAGTACCTTAAATATGTCTTAGCCACACACGGCCCAATACAGGTAACAACCTTGCCTAACGGCTCTGATAGATGTCACCATGACGAACTATGTGGACTTTGATCCCTCCAGAAGGGTACGTAGGCACCTAGGTGCATCACCTAAGGAAAAGTCCCCCAAGGTTAAGACCCCTTGCGGTCCATATTACAATTGTCTGAGCCAAAAATGACAGTTACATAAGCTTTTCAAAATCAAAGTAAAAGTACTATTTCAAAGGTTATCAATGTCATATCAAACCCAGTTAGGAAAATCATATTGACATAACCAATCAGAACAGACATGAGCAACAAGGCCCACGAATACAGACATGAGAAACAAGGCTCACGAAGATAGATTCAATCCACGTGTGTTGGCCGGCACATGAGACTAGCAACACCCCTGCTAACTAGGGTTCCAAGGTGCACCAAGAGCTAACGATACTGCGTTTGTTGCAGGGTTCCATATCAGATGGCTTCCCCAAAAATATTTCAAATAAATATTAATATAAATTTACTAAAACATTGCATAGAATTCAAAATCACAGTTAACAAAATACTTAAGTAATCACAATCCTTAAACTAAAACAGAAACACATAAGGCTAAGTTCCATATAATAAATCATATTTTCAAACTGAACAAATATTCTGAACAATTAATCTTTGAGAAAAAATTTCACATCAATTGAACTATTTCAAATTCAATCCAAGGTGAGGACAAAATTAACTAATGCAAAGAGATGACTATAATTCAAAAAAAAACATATAGAATAATAATTATACAAATACTTAAAAAATGATTAAACTTATAGTGAGTCCATCACCTTGTGCATGATTTCATAAAAGAGCATAAAACAATGATCAAATTATCAATTAGAGGTCGAATGAGAGAAATAAAACTTTAGAAAGTTGGTTTGTTCCCCATGCTAGACTAATAGACCAAAAGTTAATTAAAATGCTTAAGGTAAATAAGAAAAGTTGTATAGTAAGCATTATCCACTCACTGATATCCCAAGGAAAGAAATTACGTTCCAAATGTTCCCCAATCCAGCTTCCATATTAGGAGCGTCCTCAGAATTGCCTAAAATTGTAAATGTTAAAGAACATCATTTTTACATGCGAATAAATTGCTAATATCCTTATTCAAACTCTCCCCAATTTCTTTCTAATATCCTTTTACAATCCCTACATGCAGAAGGATCCATAACTTCTGGGTTTCACATTGTAGTCCTCAGTTTAGTACTATTTTCATTTTGAGTCTCTAACACTTTCTTATTTTCATGGATGGCCTTCAACACATTCAACCTTTATCAAATTCATTCTGGAACGTCATTGAGATTAGAATTCCCATCAAAAGTTGAAATTAATGAATTTTACCCTATTTATCCAGAATTTTCAAAAAATTTAATTTACTCCCTAAAATTTAATAATTTCGAAATCAACCCCTAAAGATCTCTAAAATTTCCCAAATTTACCAATAACCTCTCTAAAACTATTTATTATAGAAAATACCATAACTTATGAAATTAGGACCGCAAAGGGCTGTAACCTTGGGGGACTTGTTCTTAGGTGATGACCTAGGTGCCTACGTACCAATGTGTAAGGATCAAAATCCATGTAGTTCGAGGAGTATACGTCCATAGGAGCCATTAGACAGGTGCTTTACCTGTACAAGTCGTGTGCGGGTAGGACTTGTGTGGAGTACTCCAGGCGGGCGGACCACCGGTTGGAGTTTTCCTTAGAGGAAGGAGAGCACAAGGATCTCTCTGAGCTGCTTGGAGTCTTGTGGATGGAGATATCTAGAGGGGTAGATGGGCTCTAATTGATTAACAACGAGATGTGATTGATCGGGCATGGATGTGGAGGTGATAGTGTATTATACTTGGAGTATTATCTCTTACTTGCTTGTACTTGCCCTTTTCAAGTCCCCCAGGTGAGCGTATTTATACTAAGTGTAGGGGGAACGTGGTCGACCCACGTTCTTGTTCGTAGTAGGTTGACCCATGATGGTTAGGCGAATCCCATGTCTCTAATACGAGAGCGCGTGTGGGAAGACGTGGGCACAAGCCACGTCTGAGGCCGGAGAATGGTGCCACATGTCAGTGACTTGCGTACCTTCCAACATTCTAGAAGGCTAGTGCCACGTGTTCTATGGTGGAATATTCTGTAGTTACATAAGTCCCCCAAGTCTATAGGTGTTGGTCGCTCGTGGACTTAAGTTTCTTTAGTCTTTACTGGGGAAAGGATCTCCAGCCAAGTGTTTTGACCAAACGAGCTCGACCGCTAGTTAGGTGGACTAAGTTGTTCAGATGGAAGAGTTGGCATGGTTTTTCCTGAGGATTGCTTTCGAAGGAATAAGCTACCAGAGGTGCCACGCGTCCTAATCTGGGTGGTTGACTACTTGGCTTCCTTGGCAAGTTTCTCGAGCCGTCTCTGCAGGAACGTACAAGTCTTTCTGCGAAGGACACGTCCCAAAATTTTGATGCAAACGCTGGTGCAGGCGTTGGCGCGGGTTTTGTGAATCAGGTTGGTGATGATAACAACTTGAATCGCCATGGTCGCAGGAGGATTCCCTATACTCCCATACCCCCCGAGGAGATGCCCGTAAGGTTTCTAGGTGAGGGTGTCTCCTTTAAAGGGAAATCGATTCCCTTCGACACTGAGCGGCTCATATTGGCTCGTCAGCATTACCCTCTGGATTATGGGATGATTATGCTTTAGAGCATATGACCAAGGAGGTTATGTTGCTGCTTAGCCGCCTGACAGGCTTTACTTATCAACGAGAGATGGAGGGGGTACGGCTTTTTGTTTGACTGTGGTTATTTTCCTGTAGGGTACCTTATCTCGACAGTTCTTTCTTTGTAGGAAGTGGTGGATAATCTGATGGAGGAGAACAACCGCTTGAACAACTACGTAAAGGAGTTGGAGGACGAGCTCTCGAGGAAAAGGGCTGAGACCTTGAAGACCCATCGCTTGGACTTTCTGCATTTTGCCAACTATGGGATGTAGAATTGTATCATGCAGTTGGAGGATTTGATGGGCATTTCTGTTCCACTAGAGATTAGGGTGACGATACATCCTTCCTGGGAGAAGATTCAGGGTAAGTTTCGCGCCCGTCATCGCGGCGATCTCCCCTTAAGTCGATGAGCTCCTCTCCATCAAGCGGGAAGTCGAGCCCCCAAGATGCTGCCCCGGATGGAGACGCCTCTTAGTTTTAGCTTTTTAGTAGGTGATAGGTCTTTGTACAGTTATGTGTTTGTACTTTGGGGCGTTAGTCCTCGTTGATGTATATACTTTTTGATGATTAAGAAAACGAAAGTTTTGACAAGTACGAGAGTCAATCAATCACATTGTATTTGATGTTTTTGCTTAATCAAAATGACTACATAACATAATATAAGAAGCTTTAAGAAGCTTGTCTTCAGACTAAGACATAACGAAGTACTTCTTGAGAATGAGTACACAGCATAAAGTAGCAAACTTGTCTTCGGACTAAGTCATAGTGAAGTACTTTTTGAGACTACTAGCGTTCTAGGTATTTGGTACATGCTCTCCCGTCAAATGGGCTAACTTGCATGCGCCATGGGAGGCAATCCCGATAACGCTGTATGGGCCTTCCTAATTTGGCTCAAGCTTTCCGTGAAGGCGGTCGCGCCTATTGTTGATTGTCGTTTGCATAACGAGATCGCCTTTTTTGAATTCTCGTGGTTGGACTCCCTGATTATACCTTCGCGTGAGAAGCTATTTGTAGGCGGTATTTTTTAGCGTCGCAACCTCTCGGCGTTCTTCAGCTTGATCCAGACTGATGAGCAAATTTTCTAGGTTGGAGTCCGAGTAGTTTAGTACCCGATCTGAGGGGACCTTGATGTTCGCGTGAACTATTGCTTCTTGCCCGTAGGTTAGACCAAATGGTGTTTCTCCTATTGCTGAGTGAATCATTGTCCGATAGGACCATAGGACTGAAGGGAGCTCGTCTACCCAATTCTCATTTGCCTCTATCAGGCACTTTCGTCATCCTTCGAAAATGATTCTATTTGCCCTCTTGGTTTGACCGTTGGTTGCCGGATACTCGACCGTGGTTGTCCGATGGTTGATGTGCCATTCTTTGCAAAAGTCTTTGAACTTTTTGCTGATGAATTGACGACCGTTGTTTGTGATCAAGACGTGAGGAGGGCCAAATCTGGATATGATGTTTCGCCAGAGGAAGTTTTGGACGTTTTGGGAGCCGATGGTAGCTAGAGGCTCAGCTTCAATCCATTTTGTGAAGTAGTCAACCGCTACTTTGAGGAACTTCCTTTATAGTGTGCCTTGTGGGAGGGGCCCGAGTAAGTCCACTCCCCAAGTAATGAATGGCCAAGGAGATTCAATGGGTTTTAGCTCGCCGGGGGGTTGGTGTATGAAGTTTGCGTGTCATTGGCATTGAGTGCAATTGGTGACTAATGTCTCCGAAGCTGCCTTCATTGTGGGCCAATAGAAACCTGAGCGTAATGGTTGCTTGCGGAGTGCCCCCGAGGATTGGTGGGTTCCACATACGCCTTCGTGAATTTCCTGTAAGACGTAGCTGACCTCTTCGGCCGAAATGCACCTGAGGTGTGGGGATGAGAATCCCTTTTTGTACAGATCTTCCCCCCATACGAAATATGGAGCTGGTTGTCTCCTTATTTTTCGAGCTAGCTCCTTATCTATGGGTAGTGTGCCCTCTACTAGATATGCTTTTATTGGATCCATCCAGGAGGCGTCGATTGCTATTAGTAGCATATTGGGAGTTATGCTGGGGGAGCAACGTGGTTCCCAGGACTGTCTTGAGGCCTGACTGACTAGGCGTGGTGGCCAGTTTGGAGAGGGCGTCAGCTTGGGTGTTTTGGCTTCGCGGTATCCGGGTGATCAAGACGGATTCGAACCTGCTGATTTCTTGCTTGGCGTGCTCCACATATTTGGTGATGGTAGCGTCCTTGGCCTCCAAGTCTCCATTGAGCTGTCCGACCACTAACTGTGAATCGCTTAATAGCTTGACCTTTGAGGCACCTAGGTCGTGAGCTAGCGTTAGTCTGGCTATGAGTGCTTCATATTCAGCTTAATTGTTGGAGGCTAGGAAAGTGAAGCGTAAGGCTTGTTCCACCTTGATTCCGTCAAGGCTCTCAGCTATGATTTCGGCGCCCGCAGATTTCTCGGTTGAGGAGCCGTCTACATAGACTAGCCGTGTGGATTTTTCTAGCTGTCACTTGCGTATCGTGTTGTTGTTTGAAGCCGGGGCGTCCCCCTGTTAGCCTTCCAACAGAGTCATTTAGGCAGTAAAATCTGCCAATGCTTGGGCCTTGATTACCCGACGAGGCTCTTATTTGATGTCAAACTCAGAAAGTTCGATAGCCCAATTCGTCATTCGCCCTGCTAAGTCTAGCTTTTGCAATATTTGTCGCAGGGGCTGGTTGGTTCGAACAATAATTGTGTGCTACTGGAAGTAGGGTCGGAGTCTTCTGGCCGAGTTGACGAGGGCGAGCACTAGCTTTTCCACTCATTGATACCTTTGTTGGGCTCCTTGCAAGGCATGGCCTGTGTAATACACCGGGTATTGTTTAGCCCCTTATTCTCTTATCAGCACCGACCTCATAGCATTGTTGGTGGTTGCTAGATACAACACCCAAGTTTGTCCCATCACGGTTTTTGCTAGTACCGGAGGTTTAGCCAGGTAGGCTTTGAGGTCTTGGAAAGACCTTTTGCACTAGTCGGTCCATTGAAACGCTGGCGCGGTTTTCAGGATTTTGTAGAAAGGAAGACAGCGGTCGGCCATTCTTGATAGGAATTTGTTGAGGGTTGCCAGTCTTTCGTTTAGCCATTGCACATCTTTGACCGAACGTGGTGGTTCCATATTCAAGATGGCTGCACATTTATCTGGGTTGGCTTCGATTCCTCTCTGTGTAATCATGAAGCCCATGAATTTTCCTGTCGACATTGTGAAAGCGCATTTGGTCGGGTTCAACTTCATTTTCTATTTTTGAAGGACTAGAAAGACTTCCTCTAAATGCTCCATGTGTCGTTCAACCTCCAGGGATTTGACCACCATATTGTTGACATATACTTCAAGATTGTGGCCAATCTGCTCTTTGAAGATCATATCCATTATCCTCAGCTGGTAGGTGGCACCTGCATTCTTTAGTCCAAAGGGCATGACTTTGTAGTAGAAGACGCCCCTGTCTGTGATGAAAGAGGTATTTTCATGATCCTTTGGGTTCATCTGGATCCGGTTGTATCCTGAGAAGGCATCCAAGAAGCTCAGTATCTGGTGTCCCGTTGTCCTGTCCACTAGCTTGTCTATGTTGAGGAGTGGATACGCATCTTTTGGATAACCCTTATTCAGGTTTGTGAAGTCCACGCACATCCGCCACTTCCTATTTGCCTTCTTGACCATGACCACGATGGAGAGCCGGTCCGGGTATTGTGATTCGCGCATGAACCTAGCATCTAAAAGCTTTTGTACTTCTTCGTTGATTGCTTGTTGCCTTTCTTCACCGAAGTATCGTTTCTTTTGGATGACGCTGGGACCGTCTTTAGTGTTAAGGGAGTGGCATATGAGCGTTGGGTCTATCCCTAGCATGTCTGCGACACTCTAGGAAAAAACGTCCTTGTATATGGTGAGCAAATCTAGGAGCTGTTCTCGGGTCGCTTGGTCGAGTAGGGCCCCTACTCGGATTTCTCTATTGTCTGCTTAGTCGACGCAAATGTTTACGAGATCTTCCGTGGGTTGCGGACGAGCTACGAGAATTTCATCGCGTAGATCTGCTACTTCAGGGGAGTTTCCGGTGTGGTCTTTATGTTTGTCTCTTCTGGGGAGGTATGCCAAATAGGAGGTGCAAGCCTCTCTTTGCTTGCCCGTATTTCTTCTATTCCCTTCGTCGTAGGGGATTTTATCGCTGAGTGGACTGTGGACACGACTACTTTGAGCCGGTTGAGGGTTGGGTGACCCAAGATGGCTTTATATGCCGATGAGGCTGTTGACACTATAAATTTAACCTTTGCGCGAGCGATCTTTGGGGGCGTGCCGAGGCCGAGCCATGTTGTGAAGGTTCCGCAAGTTTCAACAGGTTGTCCTAAGAAGTCGATAATGGTTCCTGCATCTGGCACCAGCTAATTCTCCTAGTTGTGCATTCTTCTTAGAGTTTCCATGAAGAGTATATCGACAGACGACAGCTGACCCAGGGTCCACCAATATCCATTTGACCTTGTATCCCAAAATGTTAACCTCGTATCCCTTGGTTGTTGCTGGTGATATTCTATCGGTCGTGCAATAACTTGAGAGAACTGCTGGTGCTAGCCATACGAGTACTGCCTGTAAAAGAATTTAAAACATGGTTTTTGGAAGGGTTCCACAGGACTTTACTACTCATGGAGTTCTCTGGCTCATCTATGACCTGAGACGCTCCCACTTTGTAAAGGACTCACCAAATGGTGCCCACTGTGGGGCATCGACTTAGGTGCTCCCTATCCCACACAGGTTAAGAAGCAAGACGAGAAAGCAGAAACGATAGCACAATGGTGAGGAGATCAAACAGGATCAACTCACAGGCCCATGGAAGCGCAGAAAATGACAACAGCAGCGAATACCAAGAAGAAAATGGAGTGGTTAACCAACCTAACAGGCGACAAAGAAGAAACAGGTGTACAATGACCACGAAGAAAATTGTCAAGAACTTGGTAATAACGAGAGAAGAAATGAAGCAGAAAAAGAAGTGAAGGAGCGACCTAAATAGGTGATGCAAGAATTAAGGACACTGAAGAACATGGTGGACAGATCTAACAGACAAACAGTCAAGACTGATCACTGACGGACAATGAGTTTGCGCTCTTTATCCCTCTTCCCTGAATGAAAAGGATGGTATTTCCTCTCTTTTCCTTATATATTTGCATTAAGGAAAGTTTTAAGTTATAGGTCTTAAATCTTAGAAAGATTAGCCTTGTACAATCATAGGGACGAGCCTTCCAATAGATGGAAGGACTGCCCAGAAAGGAACGACGACCCTTCAAGGAAGCATAGACCGTCCCTTATGAGGAAGGATGATCCTTACACCGTCCCTTAGGAGGAAGGATGGCCTTACACCAAAATATATTAAAAATAATAAAAAATAAAAGAGAGAGAGAGAGAGAGAGAGAGAGAGAGAGAGGAAAGGAAGGACGACCCTTCCAATAAATGGAAGGACCGTCTGGAAAGGAAGGACGGTCTATCCAACAAACTTATATAGGGGGACATGTGTTTACCTTTATTCTATCATTTAATTTGAGACGGCCTTCCAATGTATGGCCCATCCGTTTGAAAAGACACTGAATTTATAATTGGAAACAACATATACATATTCCTAGGATCTCCTTTGGATAGTTTGAATGAAACAAACAGGGACTTCATGCTTTCCACTCCCTTCTCAAAGGTCGTGCTTTTACATTGCCAGACGTATAAAGGTGAAAGAAAGCCTCAGATAGGTGGTCCACAATACGCCTTGAGCATCTTGCTCCTTGAGAAAAAGGAAGGATCAACCTCTCTCACCTGAAGTATATCTATAATTGTTTCTGTCAATGCACACTTATAAAATTTTCAGCAAGAAACCAAACGTTTAGGGAGGAGCAAAATGAAAAGGGAGAGAAGTGCTTCCAGGAGGACGAGAAGATAGTGCCCTCCAAAGGTACATCACAAATTAAACAGGTTAAGGAATCGTCCCACTGCACTAGCTGTCCCACGAGCTAACCACACCACCGGACCAGACAAGTCGCACCACTGGACTAGCCGCACCACCGGACTAACCACCCTGCACTAGCCGTGTAACATCCTAAAAATTTAAACCCAACTTTGACAAGGATTTCTCTATTTGACTTTTTGATGTGTGTTTGATTAAACTTGTTTGTACTTCATTTTTCTTGTAAATAGAATGAGAAACCTTAGTTAGAGGTCAGGAAACCTTTCTTTTGCTGTCACATTAATGGAAAACTTCACTTTCTGACTTAGCGTTGTTACCAAAATGATACTAGAAGTCAAATACATGTTAAAATACTAAAAAATCAACAGAATATAACCTATTTAGCAAGAGTATAAATGGTAAACATAGGGTGTAACTATCCTGTTTTGGATGGAGTAACTGCCTGTTGAACCCTAAATTTGGATTTCTGATTTCATGGTGTCAAAGTCAAGAGGCAGAGAGGAAAACAAAAGGAAGAATGAGGAATGGTAAGGTCAAAATACCCTTAGTATGCAAAAGAAATTAGTTGAGCCTTTAGTGAACCAAGGAGTGAAAATTCCAAATATAAAAGTTGTGAACTCAGGTTCTGAGTGGATAGGTCAATCTCTCCCACTTTCCAGACTTCCAAGAGAGCATTTCTAGAAAAGAAAAGAGATAAAAGGGGTTTGGATTAGTCCTTAGAACACCAAAACCCCTTAAGTGGGATAAATGATGAGAAAGTGGCAAAACCACTGCATAAAATGCACTTCTGATCTGACATGGTTGCACTCACTTGCTGTGCAAGTCATAAGTGACCCTAGCCTGGTTTGGGAAAGATATTTAGGGCTTGACAGAAGCCAGAACAGAAAAGAGCTAGTAACAGGGACCAAAATGTAATGAAAACACTATTTTCTTATTTTTGTCAAAAACTGGGTGACCTGAGTTATTTGAGACTAGTCACCTACCCAGTATGACTCTATGGGATATTGGGGTGCTGTGTACAGGGTTGGAAGAGGCCAGAATGGTCTCTAGCTGAATTTACACACAAAAATCACTTTTCTAAAGAAATTTTAAAAGAAAGAACTTTTACTGCAAAAATATGGCTTCTGTGTTGATTCTCATTGTGTAAAGTGTGCAAGCAAGTCATGAATAGTTCTGTGAAGCTTGCTGTACCTTTGTTTCAGCTTGAAACAACCGAAGAATTGAAATTGGGTCTTAATAGGGACCATTTTGAAAGAAAAACTAGAAAGAATCCCTAAATTCTTATTCTGACCCAATTTCTGGTTGAACTCTGCTGGAAACTTTCTGGATGTGTGTAGTAGATCCTAATTGACCTTTTTGATAAAGATGTTTGGATGTAGTTAAAATGTTTGGATTTGTATTCACTTCACTTATCTTGGAAAAAAAGGACCTTTTTGATAAATATTGAGGAAACTGAGGGTAAAAGTGTAATTTTCTTTCTTGAAAAACCAGCTGAAACTGTTAAATATATAATAGAGATGCCTCTGATGAAATTTCATGACTTTTGGATGCCTGTATGAGAAGTTATGCATGTTACTTGCTGCACAAGTTATATTTGACTTTGTGTTTGACTTTGAGTTGACTAAATGCAAAGCTGGCCTGTTTTAAGTAGTCTATTTAAGTGTGTGGCATCGAACTATGAAATTGAAATTTAGCATGCATCTATGAACTGATATGCCCTGAAAGGCAGGTATTTTAGCATGCATCTATGAATGAATGCATATGCCTTGGAGAGGCAAAACTGTAAATAATGCCCTGGAGAGGCTAGTGATTGGCAACTGAATAAACATTACCTGTGGAAAAACCTATGTTATATTATTATGATCTGTATGGAAAGGACACACTAGGCTGGCTACGAATGCGCACGGGACGTAGCTGTCTAGCACCTAGTAAGGAGATAATCCAGTCCGGGACTGGTGATCCTAAGGTTCTAACTTTGTGCGCACACCGGGGGACGCCCTGGGATGTTAGGTAATTCCTGTGCCTTATATGGGCGAACTTTACGTATATTGGTAAGTCAGTTTTTCTCCTGTTTCATTAGATTGCTTTTATTGATGGTAATGGTTTAGCCAGTTATACAGGTCCTGGAGAGATCTGGATTTTTGGCATGGCTGATAAGTGCATGTGGTGGTAAATGTGCATACTTCGTAAAGAACATGGTTATTTTACCTGTTTAAGGCTTTTTTAGCATGATCATATATTCTGAACCCATGTGTGGAAATATCTTGTGATAGATGTTAAATAATTAGAAACTGCATTTAATTGTGAAGGAAGTTTTTCTGTATTCTTAGTAATGCAGCTAAACCACTAATTAGTTCTTATAAAACTAGTAATCTACGTTATTGGGATTTTATATCTCACAACGTTACTGGGATTTTATATCTCACTAAGTTTTTCTGTATTCTTAGAAGTGGAGCTGTTGGAAGTCCCATTCTTGGGATACTTCCAGATACTGAAGGCCGTCAACATCCTCTTCTTTTTTCCCTCGGTGGACATGAACACCCCCGGGACCTAGAAAGGGATGCCTGATGGATAGCTAGCGGAGGAGCTGACTTTTTGGCTGTGACTTGGGGGTCACACTTATTTTGGACTATGAAGCTAACTATTTAGGCCTGCGTGCCACTAACTATTAAACTTGTGCTTGTGTATATGTATGGATGCATGCAGTAGACTTAGCTTCTATACTGATTAGGTAATGCATGGAGGTTAGTACCTCGCCTTATCTGTATATCCTTGTATGTGCTGAAAATGAATTTTGGGAGAGCGCGAGAGTAACAAACAGGTAACTTCTAGTTTCTTAGGTTAAATAACCAACCGAGAGTAACCGATCCTTGGGGTAACACTTGAATTTTAATACACCCACATGAAAAGAAAAGAAAAAATTGCACCGGGATTTTAAGAGTTAAGTTAAATAACCTAATTCTGCAAATAAAATCAATTAAGAAACTAGGACGTTACAAGCCGTCCCACGGACTAGCCGCACCATTGCCCTAGCCGTCCCACGGACTAGCTGCACTAGTGGACTAACCACACCACTGCATTAGCTGTCCCACGAACTAGCTGCACTAGTGGACTAGCCGCACCACTACACTAGCTATCCCACGGACTAGCCGTACAACTGAACTAGCTGCACCACCGAACTAGCCGCACGACTAGGCGGGTCCTCCAAAAGGAAAATCGCGCCCTCCGATGGAATGGAAACAGATTAACATAGGCTCTCCTCTGAATAATATACTGCTTGGTGTTGGTGATAAAACATGTAGGGAGCTCATGCTTCCCACTTCCTTCTCAAAGGTGGTGGTTTTACATTGTTCAACATATAAAATTTTCAGGAAGAAAATATTTATGAAGGAGCAAAACGAAAAGGGAGAGAAGAGCTTCCAAGATAATGGGGAGACAGTGCTAGATCGTGTCCTCCAAAAGGGAAAAGTGTACCGTCCAAAGGGACAAAAACAAATTAAACAGGTTAAAGAGTCGTGCCCTCCAAAAGTGAAAACCATACCCTCCAAGGGGACAAAAACAAATTAAACAGGTTAATGAGTCGTGCCTTCCAAAAGGGAAACCACACCCTTCAAAGAGACAAGAAAAATTAAATAGGTTGAAGATTACTGGAAGACCGGGCCATCCGCACCCTTCAAAGATACATGAAAAATTAAACAGGTTGAAGATGACTAGAACAATGCAATAGAAAGAGAGTGCGCTCAAAATTACAAAGACCGCACCCTCAAAAGAGATAAGACAAATTAAACAGGTTGAAGATGATTGGAAGACCGGGCCCTCCAAATAAATGTATAGGTCCAAAAAATTTAAAATGAATAGGAAATTGCGTTTTCCAAAGAGAAGATCGTGCCCTCCAAAGAGAAGTTTGCACCTCCCAAATAGAAGATCGCGCACTCCAAAAGGGAAAACCGTGCCCCTAAAAGAGGAAAAAGCATAAAGCCTAATGGGGCAAGGCTCCGCGCCCGTTCTTGCGAGGCAAGCGAAGACTAAAAGCCTAATGTGGCAGGGCTCTGCGCCCGTTCTTGTGAAGAAAGCAAGCGAACACGAAAAGCCTAATTGATGCGAGCAGGGAAAGCACGAATGATGGCCATAATTTATCTCCCGAAGCAGTTGAATTATATAAGTAAGAAGAATCAAGAAAATCAAATTAAAGCCGTCAGATAATAGTAAAAACGTGATTTACATATTTTGGGCTGAAAGTGGAGTTGTGCAACATGTTTTGGGCTTGAAAACATTAATTTGGAGAGCTTGGACCATGTACTATACATGTGGAGACTTGTTTGAGCGTAGATCTTCTTATTTTCAGCTTAACATGCTTATTTTAATTTGGGTTACATTTTTGTGCGAAAATCATTATATTTAGGCTTTATTATTTATAGTCCATTAGTTTTTTTTAAGACAATTATTTAAGATTTAGTGTTTTAATTATATTGGGTTTAAGTATGATTGTTAGAAAGACCCAATAGTTTTATTTTAAATATTATCTTTTGTTTGGACCTTAGTTTAAGTTATGTTAGGAGAGCCCATTAGTTATTTAGGGTTTTAATTGTTTTAGGTTTCTAGAGTTTTCTTTTTTGGAATATAAATACTCATTTTCTATCTTGTATTTGGAAAAAGTTAAGTTTTAAATTTTATGAGAATTTGATTATTCATCTTGATAGTGTATTTCTCTCTAGGGTTCTTCATTGAACTAACAGACTTATCAAGGTTTGATCATCCTTGTAGCGCCTTCTAACAATTCGGGTCCTTGTTCGTTCGAGTTCAAGGGTTCAAGTGGATCGTTCGACCTTTGTTTAGCTTTCTTGGGGTAAGAATATTTCAGATTGATTGTGGGTTCGTGGGATCCATCCTTAGTGGGATCACATCACTAATGTGGTAGGGCTTCGCGTCCGTTGTTGCGAAAAACGCAAGCGAAGACCAAAAGCCTAATGTGGTAGGGCTCCGCGCCCGTTCTTGCGAAAAAAGCAAGCGAAGACCAAAAGCCTAATGTTGCAGGGCTTTGCGCCTGTTCTTGTGAAAAAGGAAATGACAAGGACCCGCACCCGTCGTCACAAAAAATTACGTTACTTATATCATTGTATAGTATCTCACATTTGCTATTATATATTGTCCAAGCATACATTCTACTATGACATTTCTTACAGCAAAAACATGCTATGAAGGCATAAAAATGCACCAATACCTGCCAAAGTGCCAAAATGCACTTCAATAGTGCACCAACACGTGCACAAAAAGTATCATCCCTTGAAGAACTTAGAAAGGGAGTCTCTTGCACTCCTTTATCCTGTTTAAATTACTGATTATACACAAGCTCACTCTTATTTTGAAAAGCATACTTATCATTACAAAAAATAATCAATCTGCCTTATGCTATACATCTGTTGATGGTCCCACATCAACCCGTTCGCGCAAGAAGCCCAAAATAGCCTAAAATGGAACAGGGACGATTGAACATTTCAAAGCAAAGGAGAAAAGGTAAAAGGAACAAATAAGAGTAGAAATAACTGTATATTCCATGAAACAAAAAATTACACAAAGTAGATACAAAGACAAAAAGGCACGACGCACGCGCCACCAAAAGAGGAACAGAAGAATAATGGTAAAAAGGGTCAGACGTGTCGGCACAGATGAACGTGAGGACCTTAGAACCCTCTTTCCAAGTACAATAGAACAAACCCAAAAGTAAAATGCAGATGGCGAATCATCATGCCCAAACGCGACAAAATCCAAACACCACCATATGGACGGAAACCACAATGTACCCACTGAGAAATAACAGTAGAATAACCCAGCATCCGGGCGAGCTGAACATGAGCCTCCGTATCTTGCAAACGAGTCTCAACCATAATCAACACGGATAGCCGTAGGGTCTGCACAAAGTCATGCATAGAATCAAACCGGGATGCGCAAAAGCTCCATATTAAAACGCCAAAAGTCCCCGCGACAAGGGGGCGAAACAGAGGCACAAAAGGCGAAGAACAAGCCGCCGGTATGCGACGGGAAACGTCCCCTCCGACAGGAAACATCTGGGCATGAAGGACGTAGTCATAGCTGGCAGGATCAAGATCAGGCTGCACCTCCACCAGAACAATAAAATTAATCTCCAGGCTAAGAACGTAACCCATACGAGAACCACGAATAAAGAAACCAGACTCCTCTAACTCATGTCCAGAAAAGCGAAATGTACGAGAAAAATCATCGGCTTCAAACGGAACCACAAAAGGTTGAGAAGAAGAAGCCCCTGGGTCCACAGAAGGTCGAGAAGAAGAGGCCCTAGGTCTGACATTATCTAAACTCGAGAAAAAACAGAGAAAGTAAAGCAAACAAAAACAGGTAGATAAGAAAAGAGAAAAATGAGAGAAGCAAGTAAGGGGATGCTTCACAATGAAACCAAGCTCTCTTTATATAGGTAGGAACAAGGAACGACACAACAAGAAAAGGGAACGGCGCACCGGTCATAATTAAGACCTAGCAAACACAACGTTGAGATAAGGGCAGCCTACAAGAAGAGGCACAATGACAAAAAGAGGAATAACAAAGAAACACAATTAGTGGCGAAAGACAATCAAGTACTATCAGAGATGGTAGCAGCGAAATCACATCGAAGTGATAAAGCGAAAAGAAAGAGGAAAAAGAGAAAACAGAAACAGTAAAAGTACTTTCATTTCATCATCATAAATATTGCATCGTCTTCATATTGCATATTGCCAGGAAAATGATACAAAAAGAAAACAAGAAATGTCGGAGGAAAAAAACCAGCAGGCTCGTCAAACTATAAATGTTGGAATGATGATCCTTTCAAGCGATCAAATTCCTCAACAAATAATCTATTCTCACTAAAAGAAAGTAGAGAAGTCAAGGAAAGTTCCAATAGAGAAGAAGAACAAAGGCAAAAGCAAAAGAAGGAGAAAGGAAGCGTGAAAAAAATGGAAACACCCTTAAATAGGCACCAAGGAAAAGAGCCCTTACAATGGACGGGATGTCCATCTTGAAAAAAAAGGAAAGGACGGCCCGTCCCTCAAGGGTACAGACTGAACCGTCCGTCTCTTAAAATAGGCGGGACTTCCGTCATGAAAAAAAAGGAAAGGATGGCCCGTCCCTCAAGGGGAATGGACCGTCCGTCCCTCAATAGGATGGACCGTTTGTCCCTTAAAATAGGCGGGACGTTTGTCTTGAAGAAAAAAAATGATGGACGAACCGTCCATAGTAAAACAGATGGACAGGTTCCAAAACCAAAAACTCGAACGAACACGCCAACGAAAAATCAAAAACGAACAAGCAACTAATAGATTACAATGATTCATAATAACCTGCGGCGCATTAAAGGTAATTCGTGCATAACAATCTATGGTATATTTTTAGTGTCATAAGTGCAGGTACCATACGTGATACAACAATCCATAGTATTTCACAAATTGTCAGAAAGAAGAGAAACACAAGTCACTACAATAGTTACAATAATCCTCAAATACCCAAAAACAAAAGTTACCCAAAAGCCAAAAGCCGGAGGACGATGAATGGACAAGTAAGGCTAAGGGGGAACCCCAAACAGGAACGAAGCATCAAATTCCTCACAAGCTGAAGATCCCTCCAACTCGCAGATCGCAGAATAGCTCGGTTGCCAGCAAGACTAGCCTCTACAATGGCAGCGTCTGATGAAGGAGGATCAGAAATAACAGGTGGCTAATATGTGGCAACAGAATTGGGGACACCGGCAACGACAGAATCAGTAGTCAAGGACAAAGAAAAATCGACAGGAACAGAGCCAATGGGCGGGGGAACATACTGGGAAACCTTACTAGCACAGCCATCACCCTTTTTTTCAGGTGCATCAGCAGGATCATCACGCCTACCGACCTCGGCAACATCATCATCCTTTGGGAGTATCACTTCAAAAACGCTATCTACAACCTGCCAATCAATATGCATGGAGGAAGAATCATACTCAAGAGTCAGGATCAAGATTCAATTGCCCCACTTGAGCGTGAAAGCTTTCCCAATCGGGCACCATCCTGATCGTTATCAATCTTTTCCTCAACCTTAGCCTCTAAACCAACTACCTACTCCTCCAAACGAACAATTTTGGACGAAACCCAAGAGGCGAGGCAAGACAACGGCACGGTGAAATCAAAAGAGCACCGACCAAATTGTTGGCAAGAGAAAACGAACCGAGGCAACGACCCTAGCGACAGAGCGAGCCGACGGAGCCGAGGGCACGAGGTGAGAAAGCAGTGGCAGAAGTGAGAAGGAGGAGAGATGGAAGATTAAATAAAAGGAGCAAGTGAAATGGGCTTAAAATATAGGAAAAGTGAATAATAGAAGTTGAACATATAAAGTGCACAAGACGCGTGAACGATGGCAAGAAGCTACGGACGAACAGATCGGCTGGCTCGAATGGTGCGGCACCAAACCCACAACCAACAATAGCAACCGAGCGACCAAAATGTAGCAGACAAGGTTCAGAATGCAGCGCACCAGGTGAAGCACGGCACGGCGAAGCGCACAGATCGAATAGACAAAGCCGCAGATGAGTGGTGCGGTGGCGACGTGAGCTAAACAAGAACTGAGATGGAGTAGTAAGATCAAGCAATAGTAAAGCATGTTTAAGTACATTTCGGTTCTAAGTGATCAACAGTACCACCACTAGAAGGGCCTGCAAACCCAAAACCCCGCAAAATGACGACTACACAGTAGGGGACTAAGACCCAAAATAAAAAAGCCACGCGATTCCATTTCACTGGACTCGCGCGACTTAGGGGACTACTGATAGGGCATCACTACATAGCTAGGCACTCGACGTCATCCAGCCTCTCCCCTCCCATCAATACCGATCGTCCGCCCCTACTGTCCCGTCGCAAAACCATCAGTGCCGTCACAGTACCATCACAATACCCACGCGACACTGAGCGCCTCCCAATGACACTGTACACCTGGTCGCTCCCAACGCGTCCATCATCAGGTCTATCACTGCCACTTTAGCCTCCTTAGGCACCCCTATATAAACCCCAACCCAGCAAGGGTTGCATAGGACTTTACTACTCACGGAGTTCTCTGGTTCATCTACGACCTGAGACGCTCCCACTTTGTAAAGGACTCATCATCTTTAATTAATCAAATTTAATTAAATCCTAGAATTAAACGGGTGTTACACAATTCAATCTTAATTTTTATCTATTCCTTAATTAAAAACATTAACTTCGCATTTTAAGTTAACAAATATTAAATTTAAAAAATTATTCTTCAAAATTTATTAAAACTATATTTAAATTAAATTAATTATTAAATGTACTAAATTGATTACACCAAATTGTGGAATACGTTTAGATAAATATATTTTAAAAATTATAAAATTATCAGTTTTTTTCTAAATGAAAGAGGGCATAATATTTTAAAAAACATATTAATATAATAAAAAATTCATATGATATTAGAAATTATTAGTTTAAAATTATTTGATATGAAAATGAACAAAGAATGATAGTTCAGATTTGGTGCACTTTACTATTTAAATTATTTGATACTTATTTTTTATTCATAAATAAAAACTAAAAATTATAAAATTGTATCTAAATTCATTGTAATTTTTTATAAGTATAATCACTGTAATTTAAAAATTAAATATTGTATCAGAAAACCTAATCTAATATTCCAAGATAAAAAAATCTACAAAAAAATAATTGTTAACTATAAAATTTAAATTATAAATAATACAACCAATTTAATCTTAAATTTTTATCTACTCCCAACTAAAAATAATAAAATTGAATTGTAATTTGAAAAAATAAATTAATTTGATGAATTATCTTGAATATCTATTCTCGAATTAAAAAATTTAATTTTAATTTTAAATTACAAAAATGTTAAATTTAATAAATTATTCTTAACAATGTTTTAAAACTTCAATTTTTAATTAGTAATTAATTAAATATAATCCAATTGATTACAATAAGTTTTGGTAAATTTTTAGATAAAATATTTTAAAAATAAATTATAAAATATTTGTCACGACCCCCGTTTAGAAGACCGTGACCGGCACAGACACATAGAATATCCATGTACCTGTAAGCCTTATCACCTAATTGACAGAATATCTATTATTGAAAATACATCCACATGCAGTATAATACCATGGCTACACCGAAATGGTGGCCTATCCTAGGCAAACAAATCCACGGCCAGTGCCGCTTCAGGATATAGATATAGGAAAACACACATAATATATATAACCTGTGTGCTGGCTACACATCCGAAGATGCTGCCTATCCTATTCACATGCAACAGATATATGTATATAAATACATTTTGAAAACAAATTTTTCCTGTATCGCAGTAAAATAAATCTTTATCTTTAAGGTATGTGAAGCTGACAGTTCTAGATTTAGTAATACAATCTAATTGGGTACGTCTACCCTTTACTTTATGATACAATAATAAAGTAAATAACATTACAATTACACTTTATTCACCCACATGAACAAGTTGTGGGTCTTGGAAAGTGTTGCTCAACCCTCGTTCCGCCGAGACTTCTTCCACCTGTACATAACTTGTCTCTGTGTAGTAAAAATGAGGTGTAAGTCTTAACCACGCGACTCAGTGAGAACTCTCCCATCCCCGGCGCAAGGCGTGTACCATGGCGCTGGGATTGGGAGTCATACACAACCACATGCAAAACAACTGGTTACTGTTAATTAGCATACATTCTTGGCGACAAGACCACAACAGAAATTTCACCCAAACACTCACATTCATTTAATAACTGTAAACTTGCAGCAGTTTATTCCACGTCATCAATCATCAAGTAAACATGTAACATATAGTGCCGGCTTTTACTTATCGATCTTCTCCGTTTCAGCATGTCTGAATCAAACAAGACGTGTGGTGACGTAATCCTGTACGTTACCACTATGCTGCACAATCAGTAATTATAAACAAACACAGGCAATTTGTAGATACACACAGATGCTAAACATACATCTACTTAATCTCCCCAACTCTGGGTTATCTACTAGCCACTACGTGGCTTTTCTACTTCGAACCCGTGCACTCGGGCTACTGGCCACCACGTGGCAAAACATATTTAACCCATTCACTTGGGTACTGGTCACCTTGTGACAACTCTGTTAATCAAACACAATCAATCTCTATCTATCAAACAACTGACGCATAGCCACCACGTGGCACGTCCTGACCCCTTGCTGCGGGGCAATAGCTTGAGCCCACACTTCTATTACCCAACCAGGCCGTAATGGCGGGCACGGCACGACGTCTCAAAGCCTGGCCACTGATACACCCTGGACCATCTCAACAGGAAGATTTCTCTTCTGCAAGATCAGGCTCACGGTTCACTCGTAGGTTCCTCCCGTGTCTCCTTATCTTGGTCTCACATATTAATAGGATTCTTTGTATCTTTCCCGAAGGATCAACAATTCCTCTCCTTATTAATATGCACAAGTATCCTCAACAGGATATAACTCATATACCCGTCCAGATGCACTCTCTGAGCCTCAAGCTATCGTCATAGAAATATAAATCATTTCTGACCCTGTTACCAGGATAGGGCAATGACCATCGTCATGGTGATTATAAAACTGAGGTCTCAAGTGTCATCTGACGTTGTTCTAGTCGATGTCTCACATATTAATAGGATTATTTGTATCTTTCCTAAAGGATCAACAATTCTTCTTATTAATATGGACGAGTATCCTTAACAGGATATAACTCATATACCCGTCCAGATGCACTCTCTGAGCCTCAAGCTATCGTCATAGCAATATAAAACCTTTCTGACCCTATTCCCACGATAGGGCAATGATTATCATCATGGTGATTACAAAACTGAGGTCTCAAGTGCCATCTGACGTTGTTTTAGTCGATGTCTCACATCGCTAGCATAACCCAATCCGAAACCCACCAATAACTCCCTTTGCATGATTATGATTTAAGTCACCATCGTGACGAGTTTTCAAAATAAATGTTTAGTCCTTCCGTACAAGATTTAATAAAATACTCATCATGTCTCCGGAGTGTATGAGTTGGATTTGTAACACACCAATCATAGCAAACAATTACTCTCTACTCCTATGTCTTCCTATCTAAGCTACTTTCCACAACCCATTTTCTAGTTCCTTTATTCCTTTAACATTCTATACCTCTAGCTAACACATACCAGACAAGCAGAGAATGTACATACTCATGTAATCCACATAGGCATACAACCCTAGGAGCAGAGATGGAAGAACCCTCACCTTGGCCAATCTTCCATGCAATCCTCTCCTGTAACTTTAGTCTCCTCGGCGTTCCTGTTGCACTCTATCGTATGTCGTTGTTCCTATAAGAACAACATTTACTTCATTAAGGTTATTACTTAGCTTAACTTGTTATTTATCTCTTCATTACTCTCACGTGTTGTCCATGGTTGCCACAGAGTCAAGCTCTTAGTCTTATTGGACTTGTCTATCCCAACTTATGCGTATCCTTCCTCGGACACTCGACTTGAATATAACACTCTACTTGAGTGTTTCACATACTTGGATTTGAGTATTAGACCTCTATCTAACTTGTATTCACATCTAAGGAAGCTTATCTAGCTTGGTTGGAAGGAATCCTAATTTTAGGAAGGTCTAAGCATTTTGATCCAACTTGTGGTCCTACTTGGGATCTAAGAAATCTAGTTTCTAAACCCCAATATACCTCTGATTTATCCTACTTAAGGTTTCCTAAATATTTATGAGGGAAGGAGGTTGAAATTTTAGAAATTGGATTTCATTGTTCCGCAAGCTTCCACTCTTGGGAAATAAGAAGGTACCTAAATTAATTCTTGATGCTCGATAGCATATTTAGAATTATTCTAGGGTGTTTAAAATTGAAAAGAAGAGGTTTGGAGCCCTCAACATCACCCTTAAAATGTATTTAGGCAAATCGAGCAGGGACCCGACACGTTAACGTCAAGGTTCAACCTCAATAACCTCGGGCCAACTCTTCACGGGTCTTGTTCAGCTAATATTTCAACTATATAATTTTAATAATATCAATCCAAGCCTATTTACTCAAATGCAAGTTCAATCCTAATTATCACAATTTCCCCAATTTGAAAATAATTATAATTTCAACCCCAAATCCTTCCAAATTCGAATTTGGGCAAATCCAAGAACAAAATCTCGATTCCTACCCCAACTAAGTGCTCAAGAACACTTTCTAGGTCTCAATCTACCCTCGAAATAACTCAATCGAAGGTGAATCCAAGAAATCCCTAAAAATGGAGAAATTAAGGGTTTCGAATGAAATTGGGGTTACCAACCTTGATTCGATTGGTGGGAGGTGTGGAAGATGTTGGAGTCGAGCTCCGGTGGTCGTGGCCGGCATCGGACCGCTCTCCTCCAGCGAACCGCCCTCCTCCCCTTCTTCTTCTCCATCCACTCTTCCCTCTCTCTCTCTCTCTCTATATCTCGTCTTCTCTCTCTCTCTCTCTCTCTCTCTCTCTATGCATGACTCTTCTCTCTTCTTCTCTTTCTTTTTCTTTTAATGTTCCTTCTTTCCATTCTCTTCTCTTCTTTCTTTTTTTTCACGTGTCTCTTACTCTCTCTATTCTTTTTCTTTTATTTAATTATATATATATATATATATATATATATATATAATTAATAAATAAATAAATACCAAAAAGAAAAACTGAAATAAAAATAAGGTAATTAAAGATTAAAATAATTATTAATTTAACTAACATAACTAATATGTATTTTTAATTTTATCCCTTTCCCTATTTAATTCAGGTTTCCAATTTCTTAGGTCCTGAATTAAATCCTAAAAATTATTTTCTACTTCTTTTATTTTCCTTTTCATTTTATTTTAAACTTCGAAAATATATTTTCGGGCATTATAATCTTTTAAAAAAAATAATTTCCTTTCCGGTCTCTTTTTAACTTTCATACTTTATCTATATTCTTTTTTTTTAGGTTTTAATTCCTAGCCCCGGAATAAATCATTCTTTAATCCTCGAAATTTTCCGGGGTATTACAATATTACTATTGTCATAAATACAAGAATGATGAAAATATTAAAAACTATATTATTAATATAATTAGAAAAATTTTATTTTATCAAAATTTATTAGTTTAAAATTTTCAAATATTGTATTTACTATAAGAATGAATGAAGAATATTAGTAATTTGAATTTGTTGCACTTCTATAATTTAATTGTCTGGTAGATAATTTTCTTATTCATAATTAAAAATTATGAACTTATTTTTATACAACATGCGAAAGCCTAATTTTTATTCATCATGATTTAAAAATTAAAAATTTTTAAATAAAAAAATTAATATATCTTGTTCATTAAAGGGCCAAACTTATTGAAAATAAATCTTTTAAGACCAATTTTAAATTGAGAAAACATACAGTTTTAAAGAATGCCTAAATAATTAATATTTTTTTTTGAAAATCTATCGTGTATAATTTGACATTTTTACGCAAAATACTTTTATTATAAAAGACTTTTTAATTAATTTCAAGCAATTAACATTTTTATACAGTCATTTATATCATATACCTTTATAAAATGTATTATATTTAAAACTTTAGCAAAATGTATTTATAGTGAACTTAGTTTAAGTTATAATTTATGTAATTTGATTGATAAAATAAAATTATTCATTTCATATTTAATTTTGAGTAAAAATATTAATTTGTATTTGTAATATATTTTATGTTTTAAATTATACAATTGTATAAATTATTCTATCATTTTCTTAGTAACATATAATTTAGTGCTTATTATAAAACATTTTTTTAATATATAATTGAAAATATGTTGCGTTTTGGAGCCCAAATATTTGCCCACGTGTAAGTCCGATGGGTCATGGGATGACCCGTCGGAAAGATCGCGAAGAGACGAACAAAACGACACCAAGATAACTTTTATCGAAGGTCACATGTGCTCGCACGCATGGCCAAAAGTAGGCTAGGTTAGTGTGTTATTTTCTTTATGTCCCACATCGGATCGATGTTTGAAGCTCTCTCATGCTCCTATAAATATGAGTGTTTCCCCACCATCTCAATTTGTTCATGTTATTCATCTATCCCGAGGGAGCTTCTCTCTAAGAGAATTCTACTTAGTTCTGTAGGGAAAGGTCTGGATCCACATGACTCGACCCGACCCAGGGACCTAAAAGAAAAACTGAAAATAAATCCAGGCAAAAATAAATATTGTGGAAGCTACTAACCTTGATGTCATCGCTAAAACCTCAAATCTTGCTAGTGTCTCTGCTCCACCAGGGCTGACCTCCAATTGATGAGCTCCGAAAAGGGCCGCACCAAACGGAGGACTCTACCTACGAGAGGTAGAGCCACATGTCCACGACTGATGCGCGGAAAAGGACTCAAGAGAAAGAGAAAATTATACTGAGTGGGGTTTCCCAAACGGGACCCCCTTTCCAACACATGGAATGAGCAACTGGAAAGGTGTGGAGTCACTCCTATTTATAGGAGGATGAGAGAGCTCCCATCATTGAAGCAAGCAATGCGGGACTTGGAATATGAACAAAATATCATGCTTCTATCATGATCACCTAGCCCACTTTGGACCACGAGTATGAGCTCGTGTGGCCTCCGATGAGTGTCATCTTGGTGTCGTTTTGTTCGTCTCTCAGAGAGCTTTCCAACGGATCCTCACTCGATCTGATCGGACTCCCACATGAGCGGATATTTAGTCCCGAAGACCCCAATATATCCAACATACTCCCACTCGCACATGGTGGGAGGCCCATGACTATCCTTATCACAAAGGACTTCTCTATTTCTCTTTCTCTCGTTGTCTTATTTCATACTCTGTGTCAGTCGTGACCGCTTGGCACGATATGTAGGAGCCTTATACTAGAAGCCTGTTAGGGCCCAGCTATAAGTGATGCTACAACCCAAGTGTCTGATGATGTGACCACATGTCTCACCGAAAAATAGTGCCATGGATTCCCTAGACGTGTTCATATACATGGCTAGTCCAATCCCTCTAAGTCTACAATAAGACTAGGACTTCAGCCACACTCAGTTGCGATAGGTATCCACATTCATGAGAACCTCAAAGGGATCACATAATGGGTCGACCTCAGGATACTATCACACATGCATATGTCAACACAATCTTCCTTTCGACTCTTATCAGTTCAATCAAAGATAGCTGCTTTCCCGACAGTCTTCCATCGGGCCGTACTTTTCCATAGCCTCTTGGAAAGATATCAAAGTAGCAAGCACTACCTTATCTCTTCATGATAGAGTCAAAGTGCATAAGGGTACCCTTTGAAAGGATTGATGCATCATTTCAGGGACTCACACAGCATTGAAGCAGGGATTCTTTCACATGCTTCCCTTGCGGTTCTTAAAGCACATGCGGTATGAAGCGCACGTTGTGGTGTTCTCGAGCGTATGTCGATTTTGATCCTCAATCACTTACACCACACAGACCTTAGTCCAGACTCACTTAGAATCTGACCTGAGTTTGCTACCACACTTCGCTCGCTTCACATAGCGCCAAGTGGAGCACTCACGTCTGGCTACAGGCATTATGAATAGCGGGAATTCATAATTCGATCACAAGACCTCATCATCTTAGCGTATCTCATCATAGTACTCTTACTAGGGTGACTTATCAATTCTCAGTGGCGTTTTCCTGTCCAACAGTCGGCGCTTTTCAGTTGCCTCTGGATATTCACACTATATCCCATTTTTGTGTTCAAGGAAAAAGCATCTAAGTCTCATCTTGGCCCACACCACTTGCGTGTCCAAGGCGGTTGCTCGTGTGAGAGAGCCAACCTTCCAAGCCTGTACGACATACTTTATATATTGTGTAATAAGTACTTCTACTTCTTGATCCACACAAAATAAAGGTAAGCCTAGGCATTACACTTTACTTATGATCAAGAAATAAAGCTTTCACAAAGCTTATCCTCATGACATAAACTATGTTAAATCACCCTTGTTCTAAGCAATCCAATGTATCTAAAACACTTGTTTTATGGCTTGTATCTATATACAGCCAACCCACCAATGCGGGTCCGTGAGGGTATAGAGCCAATGCTTTATCACAGGTCATATTGTGAGCACCCTCTCTCCGGTCACTTGATGCTTAGACTGACACAACAGGGTAGTTAAATACTATGTAACGATGTCTCATACAAAATTGTGTTTCATTCTTTTGTGGTACTTAGGCTTTCTTTGGTGTTAACCATAGCTGTTTGACTTGATGAGATCAATGTCACTAGGTCAACAGCTCTGTCTATGATGTATAAGTGACTTTAGATCTTCCAATCCAAACTGCCATGTACTGCTGATGATAATGCAATGAACTCCATGTCCCTAGTGGACAGAGAAATGCATAATCCTTACTTGCCTCTTTGCAAGATGGTTTCAATGCTTAGCAAAGCACACCAAGACGTGGATGTCCTCTCATCCAAGTCTCTTACCCAATCGACACCAATGTGTGGCCCACCGTTTGCGGATCACTAATATGATGAAAACAACTGATTGTCAGCAGCGCTCTTCAGCATCGCCCTACAAGTACCTTAGAACACTCTAAACAGTGTGTCTGACCTAGGCTTGACTGATAACGACTCACAAAGCCGACTACAAAAAAACACGTTGGAGCGAGTACACTCCTCGTTGTACTTCAAGGAACCAACTACATGCATGAAAATACTATCCAATGACTCCATCTCTGACTTAGTCTGAAGACAGGTAGCAAGACTCAAACTCTTGCCTCTTCCTACTAGCACATTACTCGGGCTCAGGTCCCCTCAAATGGAATCCATCAAGAATCTCTTCTTCATAGGATTCTTGTGACAAAGTGAGCCGATTCTTGGAGCATTCTCCATGAACCTTGACTCCCACTGCCTAACCCAATTCTTTTATCTTAAAGATGAAAGGATAACCATCCTTAATTGGCTAAAGCAGCATCTATGTTATTTCTAGCTAGCCATATGTCTTCTACATATAGCGTGAGGCTAATGAAATACTCTCATCTTTCTTGAAATGAACTAAGTGGTCAATTACCACGAGTCTAAGTGAATATGTGAGATCTTGACAAATCCCTTAAGACAGCATACTCTGCGCTCCTGGCCTTTTGCCATGAGACCTATGTACTTTTGCACATAGATCCCTTCACCTAGTTTGCCATACAAGAAAGTGGTCTTGACATCCTAATCAATGTACCCCAAGACTTAAACTGGTGACCAAAGCTAGAATCAGACTCTAACCACACAATAAACGAGAAGGTTTCGTCACAGTTGATACCTTCTTGTTGTGTGTACCTCATCACTGCTTAATGTGCCTAGTACTGGTTGATTGACCCATCTGCCTCCCCTAACTTTTAAGACCACACTTGTTCTCAAAATGCCCTGTGGCGCGGGGCAGTTTCACCAAGTCTAATAATTGGTATGTCCTTATAGACTTTGTCTTTTCTTCTTTCATCGTTTTAGTACACCTTTTACTAGTAAGGCCGGAGAGAGCCTTTTGAACTATCAAAGGCTCTACTTGATAATTTAGTACTCCTCTAGTACTGCTCTTGGATTGTGCTTCGTGGAAGATATACTCCTCGTAAGCATTACTCCCACTGGACTCAGCAACTGGAGAAGCGTCTATACGCTCCTCTCAACGTGTTGTAGGTACACCTTTTTTCAATAAAGATGCACATCCCAAAATTCGTCTCCCTTGCTCTAGAAAAGTTTGTCTTAAGGACCACTACATCCTTAGACTCAAATTATGTGACCGGAGTGTCTTCATTCTCGCTAATGAAGACGTATCCTTTTGAGTGACCAAGCTATCTTACCAAGGCACGCTACTTTCCTCTAGGGTCAAGCTTCCCATACTCATAGGAAGGATCAAGTATGCTGTATACCCTCATGGTCTCAGCATACTCTAATCAGGTCTTTTACCTAACTAGAACTCATAAGGAGTCACTCACATAATTTGAAAGGGCATGTGGTTAAGTACGAAGGTGACTGTTGGCAAAGCATCTCCCCAATGGGAACGTTCACCTGAGTCATTATCAACTTAACCAACTCCAAGAGCAACTCATTTTGCTGTGGAGTTTGTGGAATAGTTAGTTATCTACCAATTCCAATTTAATCACGTAACTGTGAGAAAATACTAGGCCACTTGCCTTGCCCCTACGCTTATCAGACCACTGATGTCCGAGTGGACTAATTTGATGAAAGCGGGTTGTCTGGTTTCATGATTGAATGGATTTCAGGTTGATTTGTCTGTAAGGCAACGTTTACAAACTAGCATTGGGAATTTGTCCTAAAAAATTCTCCTTTGCTAATACGTAATTGCATCCCACACGCATTTGCCAAATA
Source organism: Senna tora (assembly GCA_014851425.1). Classification (NCBI taxonomy): domain Eukaryota; kingdom Viridiplantae; phylum Streptophyta; class Magnoliopsida; order Fabales; family Fabaceae; genus Senna; species Senna tora. The sequence continues at coordinate 16,167,732 of CM026265.1, forward strand.
AGTGTCTCAACCACAGAGAAAGACACGGTAAATCAACTAGTTGAATTACGGAAATGTAATTCAAAGTGCATCACAACACAACAATTGTCATAAAATCAGAACTAACACTAAGGAGTCATGATAAACATGTAGATCACATTATATCCTAAACAGCTTATAATAATTTCCGTTCAGTATCTAGAACACAAAACATATATAAAGATAAAGAGTGGCCACTGCGCAACTTCGTTTTGTAGCTGCCCAACCTCTTAACTTTAATAATACTTTGTTCCCACGAGGATACTTCTATTCCCATTGGGCAGAGGACAGAACTCCATGAACCAATGTTCATGGGTGAGAAGAAAATGATTGCTGCAAACTATTTTTGCGCATAGTGCCTCATTGATTGGCCCAAGAAACATTTGACCTAGGCCAAAATCTCTTTTCCTCTCTCGCTTTTCCTTTGAACTGAGGCTACTTACCTTACACTTACCCTTTCTCTTCCTAGCACCACATCTCTTGGACCCATTGTCCTTGTTCTTGGAGCCTAGAGCTCTAAGTCACTTTAGTCACTTAGGCTACGTGCTCGATAGATTTTGCAGCCTTATGCCACCAATCTTTGAGCACTAGGTGGTGTTTTAATATCATCAAGAAACTTGATGGTATTAGTGAAGGTCGGAATGACCTATATGCACTCCCAATAGGAGGAAAGAGATCTGACAACAGTTTGAACTCACTGTTTACCCGTGGGGAGTGTTCAGGCTTACTCACACTCCTAAACTATGTTTGATTTCTCCCTTAGATGCGTCTTCATTCTCTTGTCAGAGCGCATCTTGGAGGCATCAAACTTGATTGTAAGCTGCCTCAGTTTGGTGGCCACAGTGTCACCAAAGCGATATCTCTAATGTGATCTATGTCTACAAGTTTTGTAGTTATACTATCAGTCAATCCTAAACGCTAACACTAATTACACAACTCCTTATTACACAACACACAACTCTTGAAAATTGTAATCAACCCAAGACGAGTGTAGATATAGTCAGTGTCTGCATTCGAGAAGTAGGGTCAACCACCCTCATCACACAGAGAGCCTATATATGTACACCTTTCTATACTCAACTCAACAATTTTCATAGAATAGTCACATACTATTCAAAATCCCTTTTGGATTCCCACTATGTAAGCGATCAGGAAGGACATCAAGTCGCCACAGGTACGATCTCGAACTTCCCCTTGATTACAACGCTTACAATCATTTAAATAGTCACTTACTATTTAAGTTCCCACGTGGATAAGCATTTACATCAAGTTATGGGTTTGCCACATGCTACCCCTAGTTCAAACTCGAGCAAAACACTTAAGATAATTTAAATGATAACGAACCGCTTAAATCTTCTCTCTTGTTGTGTATGTGAATGAGTCAAGAGATGGTTATATCCAATCTTTAGACTCCAATTCACCCAAATTTGTCCCCATATTTGGATTCGTCTCGCGAAAACAAGAAAAAAGACTCAAAAATCATCAAAATCGGAGCTAAAATGGAGAAATTAGGCGCGACAGAAAACTTCGAGACGCTGATCAACGGTCGCCGGAGTAACTCCGGCCGGCCGTCGGACATCAGCCGGCGCCGGTCACCGGCAGCGGATGTCGTCGGACCTCTGCCGTCAACGGCACCTCGCGGCGGCGGTCGCCGGAACTCCGCTGGCGACATCGTCGGTCGTCGGGGTGAACCACCGGCCGACCACCATCGGCGGCGGAGCCGGCCACCGAAACTTCGCTGTCGGCCACCACTGGCGGCGGCGACTCCGTCTGCCTCCTGGCCGGTCAACGTCACCCTCGTTAGTCTACATTCCCCTTCCCCAAAGCAGTAGCATACATCCACAAGTATATATCTAAATTGTAGGGTAGAGGTACCTTAAATATACTTGCATGCAAATTAGGGTCTTTAATATTGAAAAGGGAACCTAAACATGTTTTTAAGTTTTAGGGTATGAGTTACCAGTCAATATTGAATTAAAAAATTAAGACATAATTTAAATTAAAAAATTATGGGACCCTACCCTACAATATATGACTATCACATGTTTTAAAACAAAATTAAAACATATAATTAAATCTGGGAACCTTAGCATGTTCCTAAGTTTTAAATAAAAAATCATACAAGACATAAACATGTTCCTAACCCTTTTCGGTTCATCAATCCTTGAAGAACAGAGATCTAGCATAACCAGGCTCTAATACCAATGTAGGGAAAGGTCTGGATCCACATGACACGACCCGACCCAGGGACCTAAAAGAAAAACAAAAAATAAATCCAGGGAAAAATAAATATTGCGGAAGCTACTAACCTGGATGCCATCGCTAAAACCTCGAATCTTGCTAGTGCCTCTGCTCCACTAGGGCTGACCTCCAATCGATGAGCTCCGAAAAGGGCCGCACCAAACGGAGGACTCTACCTACGAGAGGTAGAGCTACATATCCACGACTGATACGCGGAAGAGGACTCAAGAGAAAGAGAAAATTATACTGAGTGGGGTTTCCCAAACGGGATCCCCCTTTCCAACACATGGAATGAGCAACTGGAAAGGTGTGGAGTCACTCCTATTTATAGGAGGATAAGAGAGCTCCCATCATTGAAGCAAGCAATGTGGGACTTGGAATACGAACAAAATATCATGCTTCTATCATGATCACCTAGCCCACTTTGGGCCACGAGTGCGAGCTCGTGTGACCTCTGATGAGTGTCATCTTGGTGTCGTTTTGTTCGTCTCTCAGCGAGCTTTCCAACGGATCCTCACTCGACCCGATCGGACTCCCATATGGGCGGAGATTTAGTCCCGAAGACCTCAATATATCCAACAAGTTCTTTTCTCTGAGTTGCTTTTTCACGATTAATCGTGTAAAATGTCTTTGTCTCTCATAGATAAAGACAACCACTTGGCGGAGTCAACATTTGAGTTCGGGCAAGCCCTTGGCGGATCAGAGTTTCTGGCATAGGCGTCCAGGTTAATATCTTTTGTTGTAGTTTATGTTTATGTGTTTTTTTTCTTTTCGATCCCTAGGGTCGGATCTTGGGGATCCGCTTTCCTGCAAAATATATGAATAACACCTTATTATTATTTTTATAATTAAATTTGTTTAAAATTGTATTTGTTCTTATTTTATATATATATATATATATATATATATATTTACTCATATGATTATATATTTACTTATATGATTAGCGAATTTGTTATTTCATTATATCTCTATCACGTCAAATGTATCATTAAGTATATTTTATAATATTTGCTATAATAATCAAAATTTTATTATTTATATATTGATACATAGAAAAATACATTATGTTTTTTAAAAAAGAATATATTATCTCGTGCAGTGCACGGATTCCAGACTAGTATATAATAATAACGATTCGTTTACAGTTGAACTAGTGAATTGTGAATCATTATCTCTACAGATTTCATGACCAATCCAATTTTTAAATCATTAGATAAACCTGTGCAAAAGTAAGATATGACAAATCTGTTGATATTCCATAAATAAACAAACTTCGTAGGTAACAAATATTTTTTCTTACAAGATTGCGGCCCATGCTTTATGGGATATTTCTATTCATATTGTTTTAAAAATTTGAAGAATTTATCAATTAATTATATTTAATTTTCACTTATGTGAATACCAAAAAAAAGTTTAGGATATAAACAATATTTTTATCAACATTTTTTGTTTGATCTATTTAAAAATAATAAAAAAAGTATTAATAAAAAAGCGTAATAATATAGTTTCCATTAAAGAATAATAATAAGAATGAAAGTGTAAGAAAACAATCTTAAATTAAAGATATATCTTATTTTTATTCTCATTTTCTATGCCTTATATGTATTATGGAGTGTTTAAAAAATCGGACCAGATAATGACCCAAGCATGTTTTTCAAGCCACGAGTTGTAACACCCTTTATCCTAGAATCCATTTTAGTGGATTATTGGTGTTTGGTATTGTTGCGGTTTTCAGTTTTCAGTTTTATTTTGCAAAAAAAAACTGAAAACTTGCTTGGCTGAATGAGTTTTATTTTCAATTTTGGACTTAATATCAAAACATAAAACAACATATAGGAAGCCACAAAATGTGGTTTCCACAAATTTCATTTCAGTTTTTTTTTTCAATCAACACCCATCACCACAACCACTCACCACACCACCACCAACCACGCCACCACCACCCACCACCATGACCACGTACACCACCACTGACCACCATCACCACTCGCCACCACCACCACCACCACCACCACCCACCACCACCACTCACCACCACCATCAACCACCACCCACCACCTGCCACCACCACCAACCACGTCCACTACCACCACCCACCACCATGACAACGTACACCACCACTAACCACCACCACCCACCACGACCACCCACCACCAACCACGCCCACCACCACGACCACCCACCACCACCATCCACCACCACCATCCACCACCACGACCACCCACCACCTGCCACCACCAGCAACCACGTCCACCACCACCACCACCATCCACCACCACGATTACCCACCACCACCACTCACCACCACCATCAACCACCAGCCACCAGCCACCACCTGCCACCACCACCAACCACGTCCACCACCACCACAACTCGCCACCACCACCAATCACCACCCACCACCACCACCACCCACCACCACCAACCACGTCCTCCTTAACAATGATAACATCCCCTCGGAAAAACGCAAGCACTTTTTAAGAGACGGCTTGAAAACTTGCTAGGGAAGTCAATCTGACAGCCAATAAACCGCCAACACATGGAATTTCCAATTCTCTCTTATTAACACCTTGCCAGAGAATTTGATGAAGTTCCTTTCGAACATCTGGTTGTTCAACCTCACTCTACGAATAACTCACGGTGGGCGGCTTTGCTTCCAATACTCTGCGAAAACAACTTAGGTCTATACTCGCTCAATACACATAAATTTGGGGGACTTATGTAATTCCATAATATTCTCTCTATGCACACGTGGCACTAGTCTTCTTGAAGCATAACTGGACTTTGGATTAGTGACACGTGGAACCACTCGATGGCCTCATACGTGTCCCATACCCACTATTCTCCCAGACTCTCTCGTGAGAGAGATGTGGTAAGAAGATCACGAACATGGGACGAGCGCAACCCATAGGAACGTGGGGTGACCACGTTCCTCCCCTCACCAAGTATAAATACCCCTTACTTAGGGGACTAAAACAAGTCTAATCGACGATACTCAGAACTCACTTACTCTCTTGTCCTATTGCTACTCAGAGACCCCCATTCTGTCATCCACTACTTTCTACATACCTCCAACAGGTGGCTCGCCCACCCGGAGCAATATACACGTCCTAGCCGCACACGGCAACCACTGGTAACTTTCCTGCCTAATGGCTCCTATGGGCGTTTCCTCTTCGAACTATGTGGACATTGATCCCTTAACAAGGTTACGTAGGCACCTAGGTCATCACCTAGAACAAGTCCCCCAAGGTTACGATCCTTTACAGTCCTTATTTTCAATTATAAATTGTCTGAACCAAAAATAACAGTTACAATATATATAATTTATAATAATATAAGTTAAGTGTGTTAGTAACTCTTCTAATCGAATCAATTTGTAACTTTTACTAAGTTGTTACAAAATAGTACATTCGGTTAGGGCTGCCACTCTCGGGTTTTATCTTGATTATTATAGCGGAAATAAAAATCATAAATCAAGAAAGAAAGTGTAAAAACAATCACATGCACACAAGAAGTTCGTGTTTTATCGTCTGGAGTGAGAAGCTTTCACTTCTCTCTAAAGCTAATTTTTAGCTCTAAACAAACAAACACTTCCCTTTTTGCGTTGAGTTTTTAAATTAAATAAAAAGAAGTTACTATACTGTAGCTGGAAATAATTGTGTTTGAAGGAGAATGCTTAAGAGATTAAGGGTACGTTCGTTTTGGAGAAATTGGGAAAGAAAAGATGATGGAATTCAAGGGGCCCACATGCTGCCTGTGTCAAGAGGGAGAGAAGGATTCCATCTCGGTTTTCATGTAGGATTGATTAAAAAATAGGTGTGAAATGTCTATTATGCCCTTGGATTTAACACAATAATAACCTTTTTTTCTAATATTTTAATATAAGTGGTAAAGTGGTAATTTTAATCCATTCCCATTCCCATTCCTATTCTCAAATTTTACTAACAAACATAGTAAACCCATTCCCATTCCCATTCCCTTTCTACGTAAACAACATACCTAAGTGTCATGAATGCCTTATGACTCGGTTCTCTAGATAAGATCATGCGCCGACTGATGAAGATTTGGGAGCATTCATGAATTCTGCTACCTAGCATTAGTGCGCTATTTTACTCAGGTTTGCATGTTCTTTTATTGGGTAATTTTCGATATGAGCTTTATTATCTAGCAATAGCAAATCATTTCTTATATTGCCTCGAACCTTTAGTACTTTCAGGATGCGTGTTTCTTCTCTTTATGCCACTTGGTTTTGTTTGTTTATATTATTTCTACTAAGTAAAGTGTATTCAGTTTCAAAAGTTATACTTTAGAGCTTTGTTCCTTTGCTCTTTATTTCCTTTACTATTCTCTTGAGGGCACTCTTGGCCTCCCACCTATCCTACCCTGGGTACATCAGTGTTGCTGCTATGGCCTCCCAAGAGTATGGTTCGGCAAGTTTCTTGGAAAAAATGCAATCGGGCTCCATATCCTCAAACTGTACATCTCGCCGAAGGTCTGTGGAGTGACTACGGGGACTATGATATCCCTCAGTATGAAGGATCGGCTGTGTGTGCTAGCGTACGCCACATGGTACTGGTACACCAGGGGGTCATTTCTCTTATTCACCACCTATAACAGGCCTTGGAGGCCGTAGTGTTGAATCCCGTCCATGAATGAAGGACTCAGGTTTAGCCTGACCATGGCCCTCTCTGGGTTCAATGACCTAGCCTGAATAGCCCTTCGGTACTGCTCGACTGTCACCTCTGGCTCTCTGTCAGTTGGCTGAGATGAGGACGAGCGCCTTGGCATGGTCTTTTAGCCATTTACCTAGAAAAAGAAGATGGGTTGTTAGTTCTAGAAAGGAGGAAAAGGTACCCCAAAAATATGCCCCTATGCAATAGGTCGCGACGAACAGCAAAGGGGTTCGCGACCCAAGATGATACATGTCGTGACGCAAAAGTCCAAACGTCACATAAATGCTATGGGTTGCAACCTAAGAAAGAATACGACGTGACCCCCATGCGAAAACAGAAGGCCTTACCTGGGTATTTCGGTGACCAAGAGAGAGCCCTGAACTGGTGGAGGATGATGTAGGAGAGAAGATTTTCTGCCGGATCAGAGAGGTTTCCGGTGTGGGATACGGGGAAATTCAAGCCTTTGAGGAAAAATCAGAATTGAAGAGGGCGTCGTGACCCACAAATGTTTCTAATTTTCTTTAAAAGCAAATACGGCCACGGGGGTCGCGACATACAGGTTGTACGTTGCGACCCAAAGCATTAATGTAGTCGTTTGAACGGGTTAATGCCAGGCTGACATGTGGCACGGGTTGCGACATACAACTGTGTGTATGTCGCGACCCACAATGGTTAACCTGTGGTCGTTTGACTACTGGTGGGTGTCGCGATGTACAAGAAAGGTTTCGCGACCCATATAGAGGGGGTTGCAGCCTAGTTTGGCTCTAAAGTCCCTAAAAGTTGTGGGTATCAGATTTCGAAACAGTTAATGGCAAAAACTGATCACTACAGAGATCTTGGCGAGCAAGACTTCCCAAAAGTTACGAGTCTCAGCTTTAGGAACACTTAATTGCGAAAACTGGTCACCACGGATACCTTGGCGGGCAAGAGTCCCCAAAAGTTATGGGTGCTAGATTCCGAAATATTAATGGCGAAAATTGATCACCATGGAGATCTTGGTGGGCAAGAGTCCCCAAAAGTTATGGGTGTTACCTTTAGAAACACTTAACGGCGAAAATTGATCACCATGGAGATCTTGGCGGGCAAGAGTCCCCAAAATTCATGGGTGTTAGCTTTCGAAACACTTAACGACGAAAACTGATCACCACGGAGATCTTGGCGAGCAAGAGTCCCCAAAAGTTATGGGTGTCAGCTTCGAAGCACTCGATGGCCAATTTCATGAGTACTGAAAACCGTTCACCACAGGGATCTAAAAGGTCTCTAAAAGTTATGGGTGTCAGCTTTTGAAACACTTAATGGCAAAAACTATTCACCACAGAGATCATGGCAAGCAAGAGTCCCCAAAATTTATGGGTGTAAGCTTCAAAGCACTCGATGGCCAGTTCCATGAGTACCGAGAACCGATCACCACAGGGATCTAAAAGGTCTCTAAAAGTTATGGGTGTCAGCTTTTGAAACACTTAATGGCAAAAACTAATCACCACAGAGATCTTGGCGGGCAAGAGTCTCCAAAAGTTATGGGTGGTAAATGTTTGTTTGCTGTAGGTCAACCTACAACAGGCGATCTTGACAAGCAAAAATCCCCTAAAAGTAAATGCATAAATGTGCTTATAGTAAATATGTTATATTTTGCGACGACCTTGCTGAGGCGATTGATCTTCTCTGGAGTTACTCTAAATTTTGCGACCCACTCAAAACAATGATTTGCTTATTTGGCATCTAAATTGATCAATTAGCCACAAGAAAAAATGAATTATATTATAGATGCACAGGTTTTTAACCGTTGTTGTAAATCAACAAAACAATAAAAGGAAGACTTGCACGGCCTTTGGAAAAAGCGTAAAGAGATTTATTAAAAGAATAATTCATGTTTTAATGTTATGAAGCAAAACTGGTACAATTTGAACATTTGAAGTCACAAGAAACTAATGTTGACTTTTACAAAGCGTGAAGGAAGTTGCCCTACGGCTCCCCTCGGAAATTATTCCCTCTGTCTGAGATATAAAACATATGCATTTCCAGTACTCCTTTTGATGAGCGAATTTTTAAGCATAGAATCTTTTCACTGCATCTAAATTGATTAGGCGGCTCGCCTCTTGACCATTCATGTCTTCAAGTATGAGGGCTCCACCAGAAAAAGCATGTTTGACTATGTATAGTCCCTTATATGTTGAGGCCCATTTTCCTCTTGGGTCTTCTTGGTCGGGCATGATTTTCTTCAGTACTAGGTCCCCTTCTTTGAATAATCATGGTCAAATCTTTTTGTTGAAAGCTCAAGCCATTCTTACTTGGTATAATTGTCCATGGCATTTCGCCTTTAAGCGTTTCTCATCAATCAAATTAATTTGATCATAGTGTGCTTGGACCCATTGTTCTTCATCGACATTGGCTTCAACTATAATCCTGAGGGAAGGGATTTGGACTTCTATTGGTAAGGCAGCCTCCATCCCATATACCAATGAAAAGTGAGTTGCGCTCGTTGAAGAGCGAGTAGTGGTACGATACCCATGTAAAGCGAATGGCAGCATTTCATGCCAGTCTTTGTATGGAGCTAACATCTTCTCAACTATCTTGTTGATTTTTTTGTTTGCCGCTTCTACACACCATTTATTTTTGGGCGATACGGCGCTGAATTATGATGGGAAATTTTAAACTCTTCGCAAATCTTCTGAACTTCAAATCCATTCAGATTGGACCAATTATTCGTGATAATTCTCTCGGGAACCCTATATCTGCATATAATGCTTGTCTTCAAAAATTGCACAAACGTCTTCTGCGTTATGCTTGAGTACGAACTCGCCTCGATCCACTTGGTAAAATAATCGATGGCCACCAGAATGAATCGATGACCATTAGAGGCCTTGGGATTTATGGGGCCGATGATATCAATCCCCTACATGGAGAAAGGCCAGGAGCGACCATATTGTGAAGCGATGATGGCGGGGCTTTGACCCTGTCTGCATAAATCTGGCATTTTTGACATTTGCAAACGTACTCAATGCAGTCGTGTTCGAGTGTCAACCAAAAGTACCCTATCCTTTGGATCTGGCGTGCCAAGCTGTGTTCGTTAGAGTGGGTCCCACATACTCCTTCATGTACTTCGGCCAAAATTCGATTAGCCTCGATTGCTTCTACACAGCGAAGAAGCATCCCATCTAGTTTTCTTTTGTATAATGCATCCCCACTAAGGAAGAAGCTTATAGCCAAACACTGGAGGGTTCTCTTTTCATTCTCACTTGCCCATTTTGGGTACTCTTGTTTCTCCAGGTAATTCTTGATGTCGTAGAACCAAGGGTGGCCATCAGGCTCTAGTTCTACTATCGAGCAGTGGATCTCAGTGTTTCGGCACTCCACTCTAATAGGTTGAAGGTGGACATCACAATTAATATCGAGCATCACAGCCAAGGTGGCAAGCGCGTTGGCAAAAAGATTTTAACACCAAGGTAGATGGTGAAAATCGATGGATGCAAATTCGTTGCTCAATTTAGTGAGGAACTCTTGAATAGCCCTGATTTTGTCTGGAACTACCTCAATCCCTTTTCGGCTGACTATGAAGCCTAAGAGCTTCCCCGAATGGGCGTCGAATGTACACTTCTTTGGATTCATATGCAAATTGAACCTACGCAACCTATCAAATAGCTTCCTCAAGACTTTGACATGGCTTTCCTTTTCAGCCGACTTGGCTACCATGTCGTACAAGTAGACTTTAACCTCTTTATGGATCAAGTCGTGGAATAAAACTACTATGGCTCGCTGATAGGTGGCCCCAGGATTTTTCAATCCGAAAGGCATGACTTTATAGCAATAAGTCCCCCACAGTGTAATGAAACTGGTCTTCACCTTATCCTCAAGGTGCATGGGTATTTGATTGTAACTTGAGTATCCATCCATGAAGGAGTAGTGCAAGCTACCAACGGTATTGTCCACCAGGACATCTATATGAGATAGAGGGAAGTCATCTTTAGGAAAGGCCTTATTTAGGTCTCTTTAATCCACGCACATGCGAACTTTTCCATCTTTCTTGGGGACGGGGACTATGTTGGCCATCAAATCTAGGTAAATGAACACTTCTAGGAAATCGACGTCCCATTATTTCTAAACCTCCTCCTTAATTTTGAAGGACATCTCAGGCTTCATGCACCGTAATTTCTGCTTCTTGGGCTCCATGTGGGAGAAAATAAGAATTTTGTGGGAAGCAATCTCAGGGTCTAGGCCGGGCATATCTTGGTATGACCATGCAAACACGTCCATATAATCCTTTAGCAGCAAAATTATATCCTCCCTCTCGGGGTTATCGACAATCTTCACTTCTCTTTTGTTTTCATCTGTCCCCAGATTTATGAGTTCGATTGTTTCCTGGTGAGGGACCATTCCCCTTTCATCAAACTCAACCATCTTGGTAAATGCTGGAGGGAAATCCTCCTCATAAAAAGCGTACTCTTATTGCATATGTTCTATATTCAGGGATTCATAAAAACCGGGGATCACCACTTTGGGCAGTATCTCTGAGAATTCTAATTCCCTGAGGGCAAGATAAAAATAAGAATTAAGAGTAAGACAAGAGAAGGGGAAAAAAGAAGAGCACACATATGTACTAGAGATTTGGTAAAATGCAAGCCACTTTTATTGAAATATTGAAAGATAACAACAGATAAGCTCATAAATGCATTATTCTTTGTATGTAATTGACATCTTTTCAATTATCTTCTTGATGTTCTTGTTAGCTGCTTCAACGGCATCATTCATTTGTGGGAGATACGACGCTGAATTATGGTGGGCCATCTTAAATTCCTCGCAGACCCTTCGAACTTTAGACCATTCAAGTTGGACCCATTATCTGTGATGATTCTTTCTAGAACCCCATATCTGCATATAATGTTGGTTTTCAGAAACCTCACAAACTTCTTCTGCGTTATGCTTGAATATGAGCTTGCTTCTATCCATTTGGTAAAATAGTCATTGGCCACCAAAATGAAGCTATAGCCGTTAGAAGCTTTAGGGTTTATGGGCCCGCCATAATGTGGAGTGAAACGGGGGGTATTGATCCTATCTGCATAAATCTGGCATTTGTGACATCTAGAACATACTCAATACAATCATGTTCGAGTATCATCCAAAAGTACCCTAATCTTTGAATCTGGCATGCCAAAGTGTGTCCATTGGAGTGGGTCCCACATATTCCTTCGTGTACCTCCGCCAAGATCTGGTTAGCTTCGACTGCCTCCATGCAACGAAGTAACACTCCATCTAGCCTCTTCTTGTATAGAGCATCCCCACTAGGGAAGAATTTCATAGCCAAACACCAAAGGGTTCTCCTTTCATTCTCGCTAGCCCCATTTGGGTATTCTTATTTCTCCAATTAAGTCTTGATATCGTGGAACCAAGGTAAACCATCAGGCTCTGATTCTACCACTGAGTAATGGATCTCAATACTTCGACATTCAACTCTTATGGATTGGAAATGGACTCCCCAATTAATGTTGAACATCACTTCCAAGGTGGCAAGTGCATCGGCAAACAAATTTTTGCATCGAGGTAGATGGTGAAAGTTGATGGACGCAAACTGGCCGCTTAACTTAGAGAGAAACTTCTGATAAGGAATCAACTTGGAATCCTTAGTTTGTCATTCTCCTTTTGTCTGGTAAATTACTAATGCGGAGTCCCTATAGACTTCTAATTCTTTAATTCCCAGCATCACAGTAGCTTGTAATCAACAGATACAAGCTTCATATTCTGCCATGTTATTGGTGCACTCGAAATCAAGCTTAACTGCGATGGGAAACTGTTTTCCTTCTGGGGAAATGATGACAGTTCCGATTCCACTTCCAAATACGTTTACTGCTCCATCGAAGAACATTTCCCAACCTCTCATAGGGAGCTCCTCTTCTACGATATTTAGTCCTTCATCAGGGAAATGGTAATCCAAGGCATGCTCCTCATTCAATGGATTGATGGCTAACTGATTTCTGTGTGACATGTATGACGTCATAATCTGCCAATACCACTTGCCATTTGAAGACTCGTCCTAATACATGAGGACATTCAAAGATGTATTTATTGGGATCCATGCGTGATATGAGGAAAGTCCCATAATAAAGCTTGTAGTGTCTTAAGCGGCGTACTGTTCATATTAAAGCGCAGCAAGTCTTCTCAATCAAGGAGTAACGAGACTCGTTGGGATCGAATTTCTTACTCAAATAATACACTGCTTGCTCCTTCTTTGTCACAGGATCATGTTGCCCAAGGATAGCTCCCATCAACTCATCCAGTACTGTCAAATATAACAAGAGGGACCTTCCTGGTGTAGGTGGTACCAATACCGGCGGGCTAATTAGATATTCCTTCACAGCATCAAACGCTTGCTGACACTCCTCATTCCAGTTTGCGAACTGATTCTTCATGAGATGCTTGAATAAAGGAGCACAAGTTGCTGTCAAGTTGCGTATGAAACAGGCAATGTAATTCACTTTGCCCAGAAAACTTTGTACTTGTTGCTCAGAAGTGGGTGGTGGCATATCTCTGATAGACCTGATATGGTCTGGGTCTACTTCAATCCCCTTTCGACTTATGATGGAGCCAAGGAGCTTTCCAGACTGAGCCCCAAAAACCTATTTACTCGGATTGAGACGCAATTTGAACTATCGCAGTCTGTCAAATTGCTCCCTTAGTACTTTGACGTGACTCTCATTTTCGGCTGATTTGGCTACCATGTCATCCACATAGACTTCAACTTCTTTGTGGATCATGTCGTGGAACAAAACTACCATAGCTCATTGGTAGGTAGCCCCAGCATTCTTTAACCCAAAGGGCATGACCTTATAACAATAGGTCCCACACTGTGTAATAAAAGTGGTTTTAGCTTTATCTTTAGGATGCATACGTATTTGGTTGTAACCAGAGTACCCATCCATGAACGAATAATGGAAGCTGCCAGCGGTATTGTCTACTAGGACATCTATATGTGGAAGCGGAAAGTCATCTTTTGGAGAAGCCTTATTGAGGTCCCTGTAATCTACGCACATATGAACCTTCCCATCCTTCTTTGGAACGGGGACTATGTTTGCCATCCATTATGGGTAGATAGACACTTCTAGAAAACGGGTGTTCCACTACTTTTGAACCTCCTCCTTAATCTTGAGGGACATCTCAGGCTTCATGCGTCTCAATTTCTGCTTCTTCGATTCCATATGGTAGAAAATGGGTATGTTTTGGGACACGATTTCAGGATCTAGCCCAGGCATGTCGTGGTATGACCAAGAAAATATGTCCATATACTCTTTTAATAATAGAATCATATCTTCTCTTTCGGGAATGTCGACAATCTTTACCTCTCTCTTGTCTTCTTCAGTCCCCAGATTTATAAACTCGACTGTCTCTTGATAAGGAACCATTCCCCTTTCATCTGATTCAACCATTTTTGTAAATGCAGGAGGAACATCCTCATCATCAGAGGCATACTCATATTGCATATGTTCATTATCCAGGGATTCATAAAAACTGGGGATCACCGCATTAGGCGGGATCTCTGAGAAATCTAATTCCTTGAGGGCACATATGATAAGAAATTTGGTAAAATGCAAGCCACTTTTATTGAAAAGTTGAAAGATAACAACAAATAAGCTCATAAATGCATTATTCTTTGATCTAAACCTAGAGCTCGGTTTAAGATCAATCACAATTCAAACTTTACTTGGAACTACAAATTGATAAGACCCAGTCAACCTCCCAATTATCCAAGCTAGTTCCTTCCTCAGAACGCTGTATGAGGAGGTTCCCGCCGTCAGCTTCTTCCTCATTAATTGCAGTGATTTGGCTGTCTTCTTTTGCTGCCTTGGCAGGCACAAACAACTGGGTTAGGTGCAAGTGTTTCTTGCAGCTGCTCTAATTGCTTCTTGTCCCAGTGTAGCCTAGCCCGAATTGGGCTTCTTACTCCTTGGGCTCGATTCATCTGGGCGTCCCTACTAACGTAGGGCCCAAACCTCGTCCCTGTTGGTACCCTTGCTTAGTCATGATCTTCACAGCCACATTGTTAATTTGGAATGTCTCCTTGGACCCCTCCTCCAGCTCTAGTCCCTGGAATGATGATTCTAGAGCCTCTTCAGCGCTATCAATGAATGGAACAGGAGACAGGCGACTAATCAACATACTTTCCACTCCTTTAATAGTGACAATCCTTCCTTCTCTAAGAAACTTAATCTTCTAAAGAAGAGTGAAAGGGACTGCCTTAGCCTCATGAATCCATGGTTTGCCTAGCAACATTGTGTAGGCCGCGTCTACCTCCATGAGTTGGAATTGGATGTAAAAGGTAAATGGCCCAATTTATATAAGGAGAGTAACACCTCCCATGGCTTCCCTTCTTGTTCCATCAAAGGCACGTACTATCATGTTACTGGCGTTGATGCGTCTTCACTCGACTGGAAATTGTTGAAAAGTTGCAACAAGTAGCACGTTGGGAGTCGACCCCCCATCTACCAGAACTTTTGCTATCGTGAAGCCATAACGCTTGATAGTAATGTGCAGAGCTTTTGTCCCTGGGCAGACCTCATCGTCTGAGAAGGAAAGTATTGACGCGTGCTTGATAGCGTAAACCAAACTCACTATATTTTCTGGTGTAATCTCCATAGGAACATGCACATTGGCTAGTGCTTCGAAAAGAGCTTGGCGGTGTATTTCTGAATTAAGCATGAGGGAGAGCATTGAAATCCTGGATGGTGTCTTCTTTAGTTATTCGACAATGTCGTAATCACTTTTCTTGACTACGCTTAGGAAGGACGTGGCTAGACTTCTACAAAGGCTTCCTCATCTTCGTCCTCCGTTTTAGTGGCCATTTTGAGGACTTGGCTCACCTCCTTTTCGATCTTCTCTCTTATCCCTTCCACAGTTTCTTTTTCTCGGCTTTGCTTTTCCTGTTGAGCCGTTAGAGCTGCTAGAACGGCAATGACATTAATGGAGATTCCTTCATTAGTCTTTGGTGGCTCTTCTATTGGCATCTCTTCATCATATTCCTCTTCGTTGTCTTCAGGAATCGTGATGTGAGGAACCTTCTTTCCCTTGGCAGCCTTGTCTGAAGGCTCGACTTGATCTCAGTGGCCCTTAGTTAAGAAGGCCATGATCTGATCAATTTTTTCATTCAAAGTGGTCACTTGAGTGTTAGTAGCACTGAGGCCTTTTTCCATGAGCTAGAGTACCCAATAGAAGACAAAGGTTGATATCCTGCTATGGAAACTAAGTTTACCAAGCAATTATTGTGACCAGTAAGCCTTGGATTTGAGAAGCATACATGGAAGAAATTCAAAGAGAAGAGGAAACTTACTCATTTATTGGGAAAGTCTCATTCTTACAAAATAAAAATGCTTCCATGAACATTTGTTTCCTAAGGAAGTCATATATATTTTTATATTTCGAATTACATGAGTAATCCTATAACTACTTCTTGGTAGCCTTCTTTTGAGCCTGCTCTTCCAAATACAGCCTTTGGATCTTCGCCAGATCTGCCCAACGGCACATCTCACAATATTCGCAGCAGAAGTTATTCGTTAGGTGCTTGTTCTTCAGGCTTTCTTCGCTATATTTTTCCGCCAGCTGGCAGAGCTCCTTCTCCTTTTTCACATGTGCATGCTTCATTCCTGCCAATTCTGCTTTGGTAATTCTATTTTCTTCCTTCAGCAGTTCCAATTATTGCTTGTCCAATGCGTTTCTCCTTGCTTCCAGCTGAGCGCAGGAATTCTCTGGCCTTTTGGTCATATTGGTCTTGGGTGCCATGTTACTGACATTAATAATATAACCCCATTTCTTATAAGTTAAAAACAAAAGATGGTAACAAAAAGGAAGCAAAAGATAATAAAGACATTTATTTTATTGATTTATTCGAAACAACATTCAAAAAATCCTAGTTTCCATTCATAAATACAAGATTCAATGGCAGAAATTAGTTGATAAAAACGTGTTGTGAAATCTATACGTTCATCGCCCACTTATCTCGGCCTTTCATTCACCCAATGCTACATCTTCAGCATTGCGTTCCAACGATTAATCAGGATTCAGCCAAGGATTAGCAGTTCTTCCAACTCTGGCGGGCTTCGAGGTAGGTGAATTTGCCACTCCGCTGTCTAAAAAGCCTCAATGAAGGAAAGCACAGATAAGTTAATGAGGCGTACCATCTGCTCTATTTTGTCATGGACTCTGATAGCTTCCTTTTTCCACGGCTCTATTTCCTTCTCTAGCTCTTCTATGACTTTACCCCTTGCCTCACACTTCTCATGTAACTTTCCCATTGCTAGATCAATCGCTTGCAAGTGGAGGAGGGCTCTGTTTAATTGTTCTTGGGCGGCTGGGTTATAATTGGACAGCTGGGCTTGTAACTCCTGATTCTGAGATTCCAATTCCCTAATGCAAGCCTCGAGTGCTTGAGTTTTCAGTTCCCTAACTTGGACCTCTGTGGTTAGCTGTTCTCCCGATTCTTGTTCTTTTTCGATCAACTTGCTCCTCAAGTCTTGATTCATCTCCTTAAGGTTCTTGTTCTCAGCCAGAATTGGGGAATTTTTCCGGATGTTGTCACTATCCCTTTTTACAAGGACATATTCTTTCTCTGCCTCACGAATTGCTCTTACTTTTCGGTCTCTCTGAGCTTCTTGATTTTCCAAGGTATCCTTGTGTTCATCAATTTTGCATTTTAAAGCCTTTCCAATCTTCAACTTATCATTGCTTTGGAGTGGATTAAGTGGGGAAAACTTTTCTGTGACCTTGTCGTTGACCCTTTCTTTCAGCTAGGTCTTGAAGTTAATTGTTGGTGCCAGTCCTCTGCTCCCTAACTCAGCTCTGCCCTTGAACAACATATGGTCCCAAGACTTTGAAATTATGATTCCCTGTACAGCCTTGGGTCCCTTGAGGGAGTAAAAGAGTGGACACACCAGTTCTTCTGAGGGTACCCTTCGGCGGTATGTCAGTTGTGTGTGAGCCAATGATGGAATATAATTGATCACCGCTCTTGGCCCCACCAGAGGTATGTTAGGGAATTGATCACAGCTATATAACACCTCCTTTTTCATCCACCATACGAGCTTCCATCGTATATCTTGTTCTTCCACTCATGCCAAAAAGTTTACCCAACCCTCTAACTCAGTAGGGTTTTGAGGATTGGGATTATATAAGCGAAGTCCTTCACGGTGGGAGAAATCTCTTAGGGGATGACGAATCATGTCAAGGAGACCTGCATTTCATCCCTTTCCCTGCTTGGCAATAAGTGAGGGACCCCAAAGTCTCTGCTAAAATAGCTAGCACTAGATTCACCCTATGCCTTTTCCCTGCCATGAAAACACCAATTAAGGATAGACTGATGACATCAAGAGCTGATGGGAAAATTACTAAGCCATAAATAGCCAAAGCGAGGTTTCATCCAAAAGTCACCCAATCTCCTTTTCTTTTCATGGCCTCCATATGGTCTAGGAGGAATTTAGAGGATAAAATTCCACCTTGAGAGTGATTCTTAATAATAACCTTTTTTTAAAAGGTAACCCCAGCAGATTGGCAACTTCTTCTTGCGAAGGTAAAGAGCCTGAGAATTTGTACACATGGCTCATTAGAGTAAGCGGATCTGTCATGAGCCCTACATACTCTTCTGGTACCAAGGACAAGATGAAATTTGGGAACACAAAGGTCATCAATTAGTTGTCCCAGAATTGGAGGAGAGCCTGAAGTGCGTCTTCAACAATCTTAATGTCCAAAAGATCTAAAATGTCCCCATAATAACCACAAAACATCCTCAGTTCTTCACAAGGAAGATGTTCCCTCATCTTGATTAGATTAAACAAAGAAGACACTTTCTTTATGTGAAAATCATTCTTACAAAGACATGCTTCCATTAACATTCATTCCTAAGGAAGCGACTCAACTGTTTGAATTACATAAGCAATCCTAATACTACTTCTTAGCAATCTCCTTTCGAGCTTTGTCTTCCAAAAATACAGTTTCTCCAAATCCACCCAGCAGCACATCTCACAATATTCACGGGGCACCTTGCAAGGTGGGCACTCATCTTTTCGACCCTTCTTTGCAACTATGCGCCTTGATCCAGCTATTTTGCAGGCTTGGTCTTCCTTCCTCAACATCTTTAGCTCCTCTCCTTTGGAAGCGTTCCTTTTGGTCTCCAGCTAGAGACGAGGACTTTCTGGCCTATCGATCACATTGTTCTTAGGCACCATGTTACTGGCATTAATATTATAACCTTTTTTGCATAAGTCAAAAATGAAAGTAATAAAGAAAAGCAGTAGATAATAAAGATATTCATTTTATTGATGAATTTGAAATGGCAATCAAAATTTCCTAATCTTTGTCCATAAATACATTATTCAATGGTGGAAGCTAGTTGAAAAAATGTGTTGTGAAAGCTATAAGCTCATCGCACACCTATCCTAGCCTTTGATCCACCCTTTTCTACATCCTTAGCATATGGCATTCCAACAATTGATCAAGATTCAGTCAACAGCTAACAATTCCTCTAACTAGGGTGGGATTCGCGGTAGCTGAATTTGCCACTCCGCTCTCTTGAAAGCTTCGAAAAAGGAAGGCACTCATAAATTGATGAGACGCACCATCAGTTCTGACTTATCGTGGACCCTGATAGCTTCCTTCTTCAACTGTTCCATCTCTTTTTCAAGCTCTTCTATGACTTGAGCTCTCGCTTCACATCTTTTTAGTAGCTTCTCCATTGCTAAACCCATTTCTTGCAATTGGAGAAGAGCTTTATCCAACTGCTCTTGGGCGGCCAGGTTGTTATTGAACACCTCAGCTTGTAACTCACGATTACAGGATTCCAGCTCAGTGATGCGAGCCTCTAAGGCATGGACTCTTGACACTCTGGCTTGGACCTCTGTAGCTAGCTGCCTTCCCCACTTCTGCTCTTTTTCAATCAACCTATTTTTCAACCCCTTATTTTCTTCTTTGAGGTTCTTGTTTTCTACAAAGATTGGGGAATTTTTTCGAACATTGTCGCTATCCTTCTTCACGATGACATACTCTTTTACTGCCTTGCGAATTGCCCTTACTTGTCTGTCTCTCTGGGCATCTAGATTCTCCAGGGTATCTTTCTGTTCATCAATCTGGCACTTCAAATCTTTTTCGATTTTCAGCCTATCATTCCCTTGAAGTGGGTTTAGAGGGGTAAACTTTCTATGACCTAGTCATTTAGCCTTTCTTTCAGCCAAGCCTTAAAGTCATAGGTTGGTGCTAACCCTCTGCTTCCCAACTCAGCTTTGCCCTTAAATATCATATTATCCTAGGACCTTGAAATCATTCTCCCCTGAGCCGCCTCAAGCCCCTTGCAAGTGTAAAAGAGTGGTCGAATAATTCTTCTGAAGGTACCCTCTGGTGATATGTCAATTGTATGTAAGCCAAGGAGGGATTATAGTTAATTTCCACTCTTGGTCCCACCAAAGGTACATTTGGGAACTAGTCACAACTATACAACACAACATCTTTAAGCTACCATACCAGTTTCCACCGTATATCATGTTCTTCAGCTCGTGTTAAGAATCTAACCCAATCATTTAGCTCTTTAGGGTCTTGAGGATTGGGATCATACATGCGATACCCTTCACGGCGAGCAAAGTCCATGAGGGGGTGGTGGAACCTGTCAAGAATGCCCCTAGAGGAATACCCTTTCCCAAAAACATGATTAGCCAGCCATACAGTGAGGAGTTAGAGACAACATTTTAGTTTCTTTCCCTTCCCTGCTTGACAAAAGGTAAGGTACCCAAAAGTTTCTACTAGTATTCCCAAAAACACTGACTGATCGTAGGCTGACGACATCGAGAGCAGATGGGAAAATTACTAACCCATAGATAGCCAAAGCTAGGGTTCGACTAAAGGTCGTCCAGTCCCCTTTCCTCTTCATGGCCTCCATGTGGTCCAAACTACCCTTCCCTTCCACTTTAAAGTGTAAAAATTGCAGAACAAAAGAAAAATAGATATAACAGATACAAACAAACGAACATCCAACATCAAAGGCCAAAATAATTTAAATATTAATTTTTAAAGAAAGGGGCTTGACTCTCTAAGTTTCCCCAGCAGAGTCGCCAACTATGAAGACCGGGCTTGCAGCGGGCTTCGTGGAGTCGCCACCAAGTTTTCCATTAGAGCTTGAACAAGAAAAATGATTCAAAATCTTAATAAAAATGGGTTTCAAAAATGGTTTGACCTCGGGAGTCTATTTGAGATGAGGGGAAGGTGTTAGGCACCCCTCTTCCCCCCGTCCGAAGACGGTTACCCCAAAAATTCATATTTAAAATGTTTGGACTTAAAAAATTTGATTAAATATAAGCACATAAAAAGAATCAAAGGTGGACTTGACCTAGGGCAAGAGCCTAAGACTTACGTACCCTCCAAGAAGGATCAAAGTCCACGTAGTTCGTGAAGGCCCGCATGTGTGTGTGTGAGGGATACTCATCAAGCAAAGGCTCAGATGCTCATCAGGCAGCGCTCCCAGATGGCGTGAAGACTAGTGCTCCTATAGAAGCAATGGCTCCTTGGTGGCACTAGGGTTACACATGTTAAGATAAAAGAAATTTGAATAAAAGACATAGAATAGGGAAAAGAACACAAAGGCTTCTCTGCCTCTAAAAGGGAAGGGGTCGCGACCCACGACCTCGGGTCAGGGTCCTGAGGTCAGTGATAAGACATGGGTCGCGACCTATGATGGGATAGGTCGCAACTCATACATCAATTTCTAGAAAAATATGAACAACGCAAGAACAGCAAGCAAACTATGCACAATTAGTTGAAAGGGGTCGCGACCCCTACATCAGGGGGCGCGACCCACATATAAAAATGAGGGAATGATAAAAACTTAAGGTTCTGGCCCTTAGATCTAGGATGTGAAGGGGATCTTGGTCGACCCTTGGAGTGGCACAGGGCCTGGCCCCTATCCCATTGATCAAAAATAAGAAAAATTGGTTTAGAAAGAGATGGAAAGCATGTAGGTGCAGAGGGTAAGTGTGCAAGAGATTTTACCAGTGACTCAGCAATTTGGCAGAGCTTCGGCCTTCAAAAGTCCGGTCCGTTCAACTGAGGCAGAGCCTATTATTTATAATGACCAAAAAAGTTCTATTCCGGGAACACCAGGGCACGCAACTATAAGACATTTTTGATAGTATTGCTTTTGTTGAGTTCATTTTATTGTTGGATTTTTCAACTTAATTGGTTTCATAATTAGCAACTTTAATCAAGTTAATTGAGATTTTAGCTATTATTTAATTATTTGTCTAAATGGAGGAGTTTGCTTGATATTGTGATGAATTTGTTGATTTCTCTCTTCAGCAGACTTAGGCGTGGGCATGCTCAAGGCTTCATTAAACCAGATGCCATGTCAGCAATCCACTTAAAAGAAATAAAGAGAAGAAGACGAGAGAGAAGCGAGAAAACTGAGCACAGAAGCGAAAGAACAGAGCATAGTTGCGCCGATTCTGGAGGAGATAAAAACAGAAAAATCACAACTAAAAAGAGAGAATCCAGCACCGATTCTGAAGGAAGAGAGAGAAAGAACGAGAAGCGGGCTATAAAAGGCGGAGCTCGTGCATCAAATATGAATCATTGACCATCATTCTTCATCCTTTTCTTAAGAGTTTAGTTCTATCATGAGTTTCTAAACTCCTTCTTTCTGGCCAGAGGCATAGGTTCCAGGGATAAAGTGAGATGAGAGACTAGGATTAGAGCTGAATTTTGTTCTTTTAACTCATTATATTTGCTGTGGTCTCTTAATCCAAGTTTTAAGTCTGTAAACTCTTGGGTGGTGACAATGCCAAGATTACTATTCTTAATACTTTTTCAGCTATAGGATTTTTATACTCGTAGTTAGAAATCCAGTTCAGTAGCCATTGATGTGAAGGAATTATACATCTTAACTCTTTCATGTCAAACTACAGCAAACTACTTATTTAGATTTAATAGATTTTTTATACTCGTAGTTAAAGAATTTGTTGATCTTTATTTGTTGCATTGGTGTATTTCATCTTGATCTTAATGCTTTCAATTGAATAAGTCTTGATACATGTTCATAATTTATCAATTGATTAAGAATAGGGTAACGAACATTTCTTATCTTATTATCCAGAGAGAAACTCGATGGGTGCGTAACAACCATTGGGTCCGATGTATTTTGAGTAGAAAAGAACTTTAAAGTCGATGAACAACCTCTTTAATCCCTGGAATTCGAAGTCTCTGGCTGGAAGCTTCAATTATTTGATTCAAACTCGTAACCTTAAGCGTGCCCACGCTTAACACTTACTTTGCTATTTTAATTCTCTTTTATTTCAAACAAACTCAAAAACCCCCCATTGTTTTTATTTTATTTAATTCCTTTACTATCTAGTCATTAAGAAGAAATTATGTTTCCAATCCCTGTGGGTTCGACCCTGCTCACGCTATACTCGAATTTAATTGCTAGAGTAGGAAAAATTATTATTTTGTTGGTTTCGGCAACCCAACAAATTTGGCGTCGTTGTCGGGGATTGGCAATTACTAACATAAATTTGTTTTTGAATGACCAGGTCTGATCGAGGAAAAGAACAACATTTTGACTCTGAAATCGAAAAAACAGCTAAGAGGTTGAGAAAAGAAGCTGAATTGCGAAAGCAAAAGTCTCAAACTTCAACTTCCACAGAGCATATAGACGACATAGTAGAAGAGACTACTTCATCTAGTGATTCAAGTTCAGAAACAAAAAAAATGGTTGAGGAAGGAGAAGATATGGCTGCAGAAAAAACCATCAGGGAACATAATGCTCCTCCTGTAGACCAGCAACCATTGTGCATCGCAGCTCCAACATTAACTGTGCCATTCGAGCTGAAATCGGGTTTGATACACTTGCTGCCAAAATTTAGGGGACTCCCTAATGAGGATCCTTATAAACATTTGAAGCAACTTCATGTAGTCTGTTCTAGCATGAAGCCACAAGATGTGAGAACGGAACAAGTCAAGCTAAGGGCTTTTCCATTCTCTTTAGAAGATGCAGCGAAGGATTGGCTATTTTATTTACCACTGGGGTCAATCACAACTTGGGAAGCTATGATGAAACAATTTTTAAATAAATACTTCCCAGCTTCTCGAGCCATTGCTATCCGGTGGGATATATGTGGCATTAAGCAAAAACCCACTGAGACACTCCATGACTATTGGGAGCATTTCAAAAGACTTTGCGCTACCTGCCCACAACATGGTGTTTCAGAACAAGGTCTCATCCATTACTTCTATCAGGGATTGCATGCTACAGAAAGAGGAATGTTAGATGCTGCTAGTGGTGGGTCTATTGTTGACAAGACACCAACTGAAGCTAGGGAAATAATTTCCACTATGGCAGCCACCTCCCAAGACTTTGGGGACAGTCAAGATATGCCTAGAATAGTAAATGAGGCATCAATCTCTTCTATAGAGTCAAAACTCAACCAACTCACTAACATGGTGCAAAACATGGCTACTGGACAGCTTGTGCAAGCAAAGGTATGTGGAATTTGTGCCATGCAGGGACATCCTACAGATATGTGTCCTCAACTCCAGGGGGATACACAAGCTGGAGTAAATGCGATTGGTGGATTTCAACAACCACAAAAAAGGTATGACCCTTATTCTAACACATATAACCCAGGATGGAGAGACCATCCGAACTTCAGCTATGCACCGAGGCCACAAGATTACACAGGTCAGGTTCCTAACTTTCAAAATTTTTTACATAGACCTATGGCACCACAACAAGTTTTACCTCAAAAATCTAATGTTTCTTTGGAAGATGTAGTTAAGTCTTTAGCATCTAGCATGGAGAGGTTGGAACAGCAAATGAGCCAAATAGCCACAATGTGAGCAAGCTTGAATCTCAAGGGAAACTTCCCTCTCAGACAGAGACTAACCCCAAACATAATGTTTGTGCCATTACTTTGCGCAGTGGGAAAGAGCTAAAAAATGCACCCGCCAAACTTAGGCGTGGGCATGCCTTAGAAGATGATGCAGGTACAGAACCAGAAGCTGAGTTGGAAGTCAATAAACACGCTGATCATGAGTAGAAGGAGGAAAAGCAATTCCCACCAGCTGAATTGATTGCTAAATTTCCATTCCCAGAAAGATTTGCTAAGTCCAAGAAGGAGAAAGAAGAAAAAGAAATTATGGACACGTTTAAGAAGGTGGAGGTGAATATTCCTCTTTTGGATGCAATCAAGCAAATACCTCGTTATGCCAAATTCTTGAAAGAGCTCTGTACCAACAAAAAGAGGCTGACAGGTAATGAAAAAATAAATATGGGAGAGAATGTTTCATCTATAATTCAGAAAAACCTCCCACCTAAGTGTAGAGATCAAGCTATGTTTTCTATTTCTTGCAAAATTGGCAATATATGTGTTGACAAAGCTATGTGTGACTTAGGATCTTCCATTAATGTTATGCCACTTTCTGTATACGCTTTATTGAATACAAGAGAACTTAATAAAACTAGAGTGGTTATACAACTAGCTGATGGATCGGTGGTGTATCCTAAAGGAGTCTTAGAGGATGTTTTAGTGCAAGTTAATAATTTGATATTTCCTACTGACTTTTATATATTAGATATGGAAAGTGACAAGTCAGAGAAGCATTTTGATATTATACTAGGGAGACCATTCTTAAGCACTTCAAGAACAAAGATAGATGTTCATGGAGGCACCTTTAGCATGGAGTTTGATGGTAACGTTGTAAAATTCAATACTATGAGGTATCCAAATCTTGTTTCTTCTGTTTGCAAGATTGATATTGTTGATCCTGTATTACAAGAGACACTGGAATTACATCAACAAGACAAGGCAATTGAAATGTTGAGTGAGGACGTCAATCTAAACCATATAGAGAAGCCTAAAGTGAATTCTTCCAATGATGAGAAAGTGCTTCATAAGCTGGAAATTCTAAATTCTGCATTTGATAATTCTTCAATTAGTGATTTATCTCATAGTGACACTAAAAGCTTATCTTATGTTAGACAGGAACCTAAGTTTGAGTTGAATCCCCCACTTGAGCACCTAAAATTTGCTTATCTAAGAGATGAACCTTATTACAGTGATAAAATTTATAAGGATAAGACACGAGGGTTTTACGATCAAGAAATATTTAGACAACAATTTGTCTTGGGCCAGAAAGTTTTTCTTGACGATTTAGAATTAAGTTTATTTTCAAGCAAGTTTCAATCTAAATGGACTAATGCCTTTGTTATTACTGATGTTTATTCTCATGATGTAGTTGAGATCAAGAGCTTGCATACAGGGCAGATTTTTAAGGTAAATGGGAACAGGTTGAAACCCTTCTATGAAGGATTTAAAAACGCCACAGTGGAGGAAGTCGATTTAGTGGAGAGCCACCTGAAATTGGGCTCTTCTCAATCACCTACATAATAAGGGAGTATTTTGATCAAGGCATACCCATGTCTTGATAGTAGCAGTAGTTTAGGTTGATTTATTTTTGCATTTTTTTTCAATTTAACGTTTAATTTCCATTCAGGTTTCAGCAATAACACTAGGCATGCCCATGCCTAAAGCATAATCCTTTCACCTAAAATTTTGACAGTATTGCAGCGCTATAGCGCTAGAAGAAGCCGCTGCAGCGCTATCTCTCTGACTTGAATTTGCAGAATAGCCCACATGGTGTAAAAGTTATTTAGGCATGCCCATGCTCAAGGGTCACGCCTAACAACTTCTTAATCAATACTTGGGTTATCTTATTTCAGGGGAGTTTCCTCCTTCTCTTTTTGTCTATATTTGTTGCATTGGGGACAATGCAGATGATAAGTGTGGGGGAGGTTTAAAATCTGTTCTGTTAACATATTGGGTAGTTAGTTTCTTATGTTTAAAGTAGAATAATTTTGAAAAAAAAATATTTTTCTTTTTGTTAACCAATTTTGTTGAAAATCTGAAATTTCTGACTATTCTCCCACATATTTGATCTTTAAGTATGAAAATTGTTCATTTAACTTTTCAAATTTCCCAATAATTTACCTTGGCATTTGCTTTTAATTCTTTGAAGCATGACCGGTGTCCTTTGACTCATATTTCTTAAGTGCTGTGTAACCATATGTTTACCAAGTATTTTCAAGTGATTAGAGAGATGAAGTAAAATAAAAATAGTACATGATTTTAATTTTAATTGACAATCTCTCATCCTAGTCTTTTGCTTATTTTAGTAGGGTTGCATTCATATTTGTATCAATTGAGAAATTGAATTCTTGGTGTTGAACTATTGGGATTCATGTTGTCTCACTTTCTCCTTTTTCTTTCCCAAAATTTAAGTTCTTGCTCCGCTAGTTGGTAATAACTATGAGCATTGCCAAAGGGCAATTTAGGGGATAGACTTCACCTAGACCGTAAAACGGATAGGAGAAGGCCCTAAATGAACTAGGATTTGAATTACCTTGACCGTAAGACGGATAGGTAGTCAATCCCAAAAAAAATATGAAATCAAGAGCAAAAAGAAAAAAAAGAGAGAAAAAACGAGAGAAAGAAATCATAATAGCAAAAGAGTGAAAGGGAGATTGAGATTGTTAGATAGCATGATTTTGAATAGTTCTTTGCTTGAATTTAATTCTTCAATTAATCCAGATTTGTTTATGCAATTTAACTTGAATTTGCAAAACTTTGGGATGAGTGAGGCTTAATGAATGACTTACTTAAATTGCTTGAAATTGTCCTCTCTTTTCTCTTGGACATATTTGGCTTTTAATATGGTTGGATGACATTTCTGAAAACTGAGAACTTTGGATGTTGATCACTTAGGGAAAGAATTGCAAATGTTGGATTGGTATGATTTGGGAGACTTGATGAAATCTTTAATTCCTGCTTGAGGACAAGCATGATCTAAGTGTGGGGGAATTTGTTGAGTTCATTTTATTGTTGGATTTTTCAACTTAATTGGTTTCATAATTAGCAACTTTAATCAAGTTAATTGAGATTTTAGCTATTATTTAATTATTTGTCTAAATGGAGGAGTTTGCTTTATATTGTGATGAATTTGTTGATTTCTCTCTTCAGCAGACTTAGGCGTGGGCATGCTCAAGGCTTCATTAAACCAGATGCCACGTCAGCAATCCACTTAAAAGAAATAAAGAGAAGAAGACGAGAGAGACCTTTGTTGAACTATCTGCTCTTGTGGTTGTATAGGGCACGCAACTAAAGATTGTAATAAAGATACAGGAAAGGTTCAAGAGGAAGTGGATGATTAGAAGAAAAGAATTCATGACAGATTTGGGGGTTCAGCATTCATTGATTATGAATCTCGTCTGTTTGTTCATGAAGCAGTGGTGTTTCGAATGCACAACATCAGGCGAACAACAATGATAACTATCAGAAGAGAAAATGATGAAGTGAAGTACTTCACCTTAGAGGTCAAACCAATTCAATATACTAGAATAGGATCATCTTTAGTTCACAGCATGGGTCAACAAATGTAATTAGGGGTTTTGAAGATTTCGTCTCTAATTCCGAATCAAGTTCTGGTTCTTCCCCTTCGCATGGCGCTTCCAACCATCACCAAATGCTTCCTCAAGATCTCAATGACCAAGTGCCTATTGATGCTATGGAGATAGATATTCCTGTGTCTATTCCATCTAATCCTGTCTTATCTGAGCCTATACAATCCGTTTTAAATGACATTAATTCTCTTCCAAATGTTCATTTTTCTAAACAAGTGGCTCAGTTAGAATTAATGGAGATTCATTCAGAACCTTCTCAAGTTCTTTATGATTTTATTGTGTTGAATCCAAGTATAGAAGTCAATGTTACAGTACCTGTTCTCTATGATGGTATTAACATGGGGCAGGATTCTCTTTTTTGTCATGAAGATCCTACGAATATTGAAGAATCTGTGCAAGTTACGCTAACCTTTTCTTCTTCTTTTGCTTCAACTTCTATTGTTGATTTGGGTTACTCAAACCCTTTGTGGAACTCGAAAGCTATGGTTTTCTCTGATCTAGATCAGAAAACAGCAGGATGGACAAATGTGGCTTATTTCAATCAACAGCAAGGACAGGTGGAGGAACAAGAATTTAGTACGGATTCTGACCTTGTACTTTGACGGAGTTATTTACTAGCTTTGTTAAAATAAATGGGCTTAGTTTTATTTGGGATAACCTCATTGAAAATTTGCTCATCTTAAGGCCCAATATTTCGGCCCATGTTGTCTCTTCATTTGCGAGTTGGGCTCAAATGTCGGCAAATAATACAAATATTGATCCTTTGTTACGTAGGGTCACTAAGTTTTTAAAGCCAGGTGTACCAATTGGGCTTCTTATAACTTCAAATGAGGCCATGCAAGCAACTAAATTAAGATGGGATTTATTTCAAATGGCCCATGCGATTGCTCCTACATCTGTTTATCATCATAAATCTTTGGTCTTTCTTTCTGCTACAACAGGTCCTTTTTTGGCTTGCCCACTTAATTGGTCCTTTTCCTTTTGCTTATATGTACATCTAGTGCAGAAGTGGACCTTATTCAGGTCTATCAGTCTTAACCAATTCTACCCATCATTTCACCCTTTCTTACCATCGCCATTGTCACTGCCATCTTCTCAATGCAAAAGGAAAGGGGTTACTATTAACAATGACGAAGCCAAGAAGAGGAAGACATATGGTGCTAAGTTGTTTAAATTTAAGCTTATTCAAGCGAGACCATCTCTACAAATGCCTTCAGGAAGAGAGCTTGGTTCTTTTCACCACTAGAGTCCATTGATGAGGGTTCTGAGGAGGCTGGCCCTACTCAGCCTCCTACAAATATATGACGTTTCTATCATGGAACTGTAAAGGGCTGAGTTTCCCCTCTATAGTCCATCGTTTGAAGCAACTCATCAAGGAGCATAGGCCGTAGTTCATCCATCTACCTGAAACTATGCTTCAACTTTCTACAACAGCTAATATTTTCAGTAATCTGGGTTATGATCGTTTCTCTGAGACAAATGTGGAAGGAAAAAGTGGAGGAGAAATTCTTGGTTGGAACAAAGCTATAAATTGCTCTATTTTAGAAGTTTCCAACAATTGGATTCATGCGGAATCAATTTCTATTCAACGAGTTCCTTTCATGTTCACATGTCTTTATGGATATCCGGGAGTCTCTGAAGGAGTTCGGCTTTGGGAGTTTCTTCGGCAAAAGTTAGCATTAATGCAAAAGCCTTGGGTCATATTTGGTGATTTTAATTAAATAGCAGTGTCTTTGGAAAAACTTAACAGGTGCAGTACCTTGAATGGAGCATCAGAGTTCAAGACTTTTATGGATTCCACTACTCTTATTGATCTACATGGTCAAGGAAACTAGTTTACGTGGCACAATGGAAGACTGGGGGGACGCTGCAGTTTGGGAAAGATTTGATAAGAGTTTGTGTAATGTGTCATGGTTGGACAAATTTCCTGAAAAGAAAATTTTGTGTTTATCTTCCCATTACTTTGATCATAGCCCTTTAGTTTTAAAAATGTATCATACCATTCCCTTTAGACCCCACCCTTTTTGTTTTGAAGCCATGTGGTTGTTAGATAGTACATGTGAAAGGGTTGTAAGGGATGCTTCTTTAAATTAAAAAAAGAAGGGTCGTTAGCTTATTTGTTTGTGTAGAAATGTAAGAATACTAGGTTATGCATTAAACAGTGGAACCGGGATCATTTTGGAAATGTTCAAATGCAAATTGAGCCACTTAATGAGGAACTAGATCTTGTTCAATAGAGTTTTTCTAGTTTTAGTGACCCTCCGCATGCGTTATTGCTGAAGGAGATGGATTTAAGAATGGATTTAGAAGATAAGTTGAAAAGGGAGGAAATTTTGTGGGCTCAAAAGGCCAGGCAACTTTGGTTAGTTCAGGGAGACAGGAATACAAAGTATTTTCATACTGTTGTAAGAAAAAGAAGAGTACATAATCATTTTACCCGGTTAAAGAAACCAGATGGAAAATGGACTAAAGACTATACAGAAATGGAACCTATGGCTTTGCAGTATTTCAAGAACGTCTATGCTTATGACCAAAAGCCTCAAATGGTTGAAATCTTTCATCAATTATATCTTCTCGATATTCCTCATCTTAATGTTCATGAAATTCAAATAATATCCTCTCCAGTAACAGACTTCGAAATTGAGAATGCATTGTTTCATGCGAAGCCTGATAAGGCTCCTGGACCAGATGGGCTTCCAACTATGTTTTTCCAAAGGTTCTGGCCAGTGGTTAAGGATAGTCTTGTGCAATGTATAAAATCCTTTTTTAGAGGGGTTTTTTGTTAAAGGAGCTAAATCAAACTCTCATTACTTTGATTCCGAAAAAATCAATGTCCAGAACAATTGAAAGATTTTAGACCCATTAGTTTGTGCAACATTGTAGTTAAGATAGTCTCAAAAATTCTGGTACTATGACTTCAGGGAGTTATGGATAGAGTTATTGCTGCGAACCAAAATGGTTTTGTCAAAGGCAAAGCGATTACAGACAGTATTCTCTTGGCATATTAACTCATGTCTTTTATTCATAAAGCGGAGAAGGTCAAAAGTAAGTGGTGTGCATACAAGCTTGACATTCACAAAGCATATGATAAGATTTCGTGGGACTTTCTCGAAGCAGTTCTCATTAAAATGGGATTCCCCGATAATATAATTCAAATTATTATGCAAATTGTGTCCACTGTTTCTTACACTTCGATGTTAAATGGTCAGTATGTAGGCTTCTTTCAACCGCAACGTGGAGTTAGACAGGGAGATCCACTTTCTCCTTATATTTTTCTCTTGTGTTCCAATATCCTCTCCGGCATGTTAAATAAGTTGGAAAAAGAAAAGAAGCTTCAAGGCATTCCTTTTGGTAGAGGTGATCCTGCTATCACACATCTCATGTATGCAGATGATACTATTTTGTTTTTCAAAGCAAGAATGGAGGAATGCAGCATGGTTAAACAACTTTTAGATAGCTATGCAATGTTAGCTGGGTAGGTTCTTAATATTGATAAATCATTTGTCATTTTTAGCCCCAACATTCGTCAGAATCTGAAGAATTCAATGGTATCGTTATTGGGAGCAAATATCTCAAACAAGCTAGGAAATTATCTAGGTATCCTCATTGACAACCACACAAGGAATAATTAATCTTATAATGATTTGGTGGATAAGGTTGAGTCTAAACTTAGCGGCTGGAAGGCAAAGCTACTATCTCAAGCAACAAGGCTTACCTTAATTAAGTTAGTAATTCAATCTTCTCTAGTTTATCAATTATCAGTGCTGGACCTGCCTAATTAATTTGCAAATAGGTTAGGTTTAACTTTAACAATTTTCTATTAGGGATATAAGAGTAGCAAGCCAAAGATTCATTTGACAAACAAATCCAGGTTGTTTTGGCACAGGTGTATGAGAGGTCTTAGTTTACGTCAAACATGTTTATTCAACAAAGCCTTGCATGCAAAACAAGTCTAGAGAATAGTAGATGAGCCACTGACCATCTACAATCAGTGGGCAAGGGCCAAGTATTTCAGTAATAACTTAGAAGCTCAACCTAGAAAATCAACTCAGCCAATAGGTATTTGAAAGTGCATCAGTAAGGCTGGAAACTTGATTGTTGATAATCCCTGGTGGAGAATTGGTAATGGTGAATAGGTTTATGTGGGTTCTAAATTCTGGTGGCCATCACAAGTCTCTGGTCAGAGTATGAATATGCAAGTTAAGTCATTTATTAATCTTCATTCTCAGCCTTCGAATGCAAAGTTACTCTCATAGTTCTTCGATTGTCACGTGGTTGCTTAGGTTTGCAAGACTCCATTTTCTTTGTGTAATGTTTGTGATAAGTTTGCTTGGAAATTCTCTGTAAATAGAGAATATAATGTTAAAGCGGAGTACTTGATTCTGAGTGAATAAGTTAATCAAGTTACTCCCAGTGACGTCTTTCTATGGAAGTTTTTGTGGAGTCTTTCTATACCAAACATAATAATTAATTTCATCTGGCGTTTGAAGAACAATGCACTTCCAAATCTGGTTAATCTTAGGAGGCATCACTTGCTAGTGCATGATCTGTGTCCTCGATGTGGTATTGAGGAGGAATCATTGGATCATATCTTTTTAAGATGCCATTTTGCTCGTGCTGTTTGGTTTGGTACTGCCTTTTGTTTCTGGTGCACCAATTTCTCTTCTACTTCTTTGTAACAATGTTTATTGGACTGGTTTGCTACAGCTAAACATCAGGATCATTCAGCCCAACAAATTCTTATTTTCATGTTTATATGTTTATATTACATTTGGCATGCTAGAAACAAGTTTCCTATGGATCACAAATAGATCACGCCTATTCAAATAGTTCTTCTTATTCAGCAACAGTGGGAGAATATAAAGCGCGCTTTCTCCAGTTCCACCTTTTGCAGGGCTAATTTAAGTCATGTGTTAGTGTTCTCCACAATCCTAACATGTACTTCTAATGTTTTACACCTTTTCAAGCACAAGTAGCAAATGAAATCATTCATCATCCTTGTCCAACAATAGAGGGAGCGTTTCAAGTCCATAGCTGTCATATGTAACAAAGATAACTTACCTTTTCTTAATTTCTTGCTTATAGTTATTAGGAAAGTCTTGTATGGTCATTTGCAGGGATATGAGGATATTACTCATGTTGTTTTGAAAAAAAAAAGGGATATGTTCAATTAGTCCAAGATCATGGGAATGATCAGTCCCAAGCCATCATATGTCATATATAGCTCTCTTCTTCAATAGAAGAGCATCCTCCTTCTGGTCGCAAATCAAGAGGGACAACATCCCAGGACCATTGCCCTTCAAATGATCCATGCATGTTTGTTTCAGTTGAATGTGTCAAATTTACTTCCTTTGTAATATGTTTTTATAAATAAAGTAAAAGACCTTTATTTTACATACATATATATAATGTGATAATAGTGCTTATATAAGTTAGTCAATCTTGGGAACCGGAGGCAACAATCTTGCCACTCAGGTTCCCTCCAAAAAGACCATGTCAAAACAATTACAAGTCACATAAAGTCTATTTGTCAGAAGTTCCTATGATGCACGTCAAAATAGCTAAAACTACTAGGTCCGTGCCCATCTAACTCAAGCTCCAATCCCTATCAGCCAAATATTCATCTAATACATGACAGCATTGAGTGAGAATAAATCTTAGTAGGTATAACAATCTAAGTTTGAAAACTATTGGCATGTACCACCGTACTCTTTACGAA
Source organism: Senna tora (assembly GCA_014851425.1). NCBI lineage: Eukaryota > Viridiplantae > Streptophyta > Magnoliopsida > Fabales > Fabaceae > Senna > Senna tora. Next base: position 16,201,852 of record CM026265.1, read on the forward strand.
AAATCATTGCATTCTTATTAATTATAAAATATGAAAACTTTAACTTTTGGATGTAATATAACTTTCCTTTACCCGACGTCATGCTTATCTTGCCTTGACTAAAACATATGTGTTGTGCTTACAACGGTTGTACAGATAAAAGATATAGAGAATTTCAAATAAGTCATACATTATCTTGTAAAATAATCCATCTTACACATATATGGAATTGAGAGAAACATATAATGACACATCAATGTCAAATCAAAGAAAAAACAAGAGTCATCGGGAGCGCCATCCAGCGAACAACTCCATGTACGCCTAGAACACACATGAATGAAAACAATTCTCTTTGTGGTAGTTTGCCACAACTCTAGTACAATCTGAGGCATCCCTCAGCCGAATCCGAGTACTAACTGGACCAATGTATCCTAAAGGCCCAAATCATCGTATCTCGATTGGCCATTACCCAAATAGAAGGTTACCATTGGATCCCAATGATCTGAGCCATCGCATCCCGAATGAATCCCTTAGATATTGGTTCATCTCATGGGATCACTACCTTCATCAAAAGATAGATCACACCCACCCCAAATGTTAGGTTTTGGTTAATGTATCCCAATAATCTGGACCATCATATCCCGATGACTCTTTCCCTTTCTTTTTGGGCCCATGAGGCTATGGAATCACCACCCTCTGTGGTGGATCATTTCCCCGGTATACTAATCACTAATACAATCACTGGGGTAATGAAGCTTAAGCCATGATTATGCTTAATCCTAAGTACGTGACCCTCTAATGGCCATGAGACTTCACTAACGTAGAATTTGCAGTCAACACGGGTTTTCGAAAACAATTTCATTAGAACACTCACCGTGGAACAATCGATGACAGTCCCATACCAACCACCGATCATCCAAACATAGGCTTCACTACTCCTAGGATTGTACGAGAACTAGTCCCCTTATTTCTCTATCATTCTTTTTCTAATTCCCTTTTTAAAATTCAATGATCCATGTTATCATCAAAGTAATCAAAATTGCAATTTTGATCGTAAGATCATTCAAGATCGCGATTTTATGGCCCTTTTTCGATTCAGATCGTGTAGACAATCGAAAATGAACAAGGTCGGGATGGGATCACGATTTAGATCGTGCAATCGTAAGATCAGTCAATCTGTCCATTTCAGGAAGATGGAAACAAATATATTTTTATGAAAAAAAAGTTGAAAATGCAAATTTAACCTAAGTTTAAAAGGAAATCCTATCCTATACACCAACTAGATACTGTTTTATGGTCGTGCGTCTCCTCTCTTCAACTTTGTGCTTCTCCTCTGTTTGGCTCTTCGTCTCCTCTTCAACTCTTGGCCAGGTATGATTTCGTCTCTCTCATTTCTATTTTCTAGTGATTTCACCTCTTGAATTTTCATCTCTTGCTCTTATTCTTCAGTTCTTCAGCTCTGTTCTTCGGCTGGTTTTTCTTATGGTTTTTCTCTTTATTTTGTTTTGGTTATGGAATTGTGTATTAGACTTTGATTTGGTGGGTATTGTAAATAAAATAATAGTTTGTGGGGCCCATGAGCATGCTGAAATCTGCCATAAAATATTGCTTTTTGCTTTTGGTTCACGTGATACTGAAACTTGTGAGATAAAGTAATGGGTTTTTGACTTTTTATGCCTTGTCTTGTGTGTGAGAATTGTGATAAAGACAAAGTAATGGATGTTTTCTTTTACTTCTAAGATTTGCTTTTTGCTTTTACTTCTAAGGTTTGGTGTCATGTGTTGTGTGTTAGATAAAGACAAAGTAATGAGTTTTTGCTTTTACTTGTAACTTGGAAGATAGAGTAATCAGTCTTCTTCACGTGATGCACACTGCTCCTAGTGAAACATTGTTGTGAGATAAACTAATGGTTTTTATTGAGACATTGTACACAACTTTGTTATTAAATAATTGCTTTTTTATGGAAAAATATTATCTTTAGCATTTTTTTAGGTGATGAATTACCTTCAGCTTTGAGGAAGTATTTGTTATGCAAAAAGGGAAAGGGAATGGGAATGGATTTACTGTGTTTGGTAGTAAAATTTGAGAATGGCAAAGGAAAAAGAGGGGGTAAAATTACTATTTTATGCCTTATATTAAAATAATTTTTTATTTATTTCTTTTTTCTTTAACTTATAAAAAAACTTATCAAAAAGATGATTTCTTTTAATAAGGCATTAGCGTCACCTGTAGAAGCGAGAGGCAGAGTGTGGGTTGTTGTCAGAGAAGCGAGAGGTGTCGTGCTACCTTAGTTGTCGAAGGTCATCGACGGAGTAGGTTGTCGGTGCGAGAGGCTGAGGGAGGCTACAGAGTTGCCTTTCGCGTTTCTAATCTTCTTGACGCATAGGTAGGTTTCCATTTTTTTTCATTTCAATTTCTTTCGTTTTGCTTTCATATTCCTTTTCTGGATTTGATACAAGTTGGTGCGTTGCTCTATTTGCATAGTCAGTGACAAACAATTCTTACTTTATTACATTTACTTTAGTGGGTTTGTCACTTTCTTTATCTGTTAAATCGAGATTTCAGAGTAGTCTCATAGCTTTAAGGCAATGTGAAATTCTTAAACAGCTTGGTACTGCTAGCTATGTCGATGGAGGAGGTTAGAAATGAAAGCAATTAGAAGAGTTGTTTGTTTGTACATATATAGTCTATAATCAAGTTGCGCAAAGCTGAATGCTATCATGCTCATATAATTAAAGTGTCCAATTTCAAAAATTGAGCTTAAGATTAATCATGATACATTCTTTGCCCAAGCATAGCTCATATGATGACTCATGCATATTAGTGAGACAATTTTTCAAAATAATTTTAACTTCCTTTAGAAAAAATTACCAACTATATATATCAAAAGGATTTGACTTTAGAAAAGTTTACCAACTATATATATCAAAAGGATTTTTCATTGTTGCTTAACAACTATAGGCACACAACAGAAATGCTTGATGCTAGATATTGTATCTGGGACTGCAATTCCAGGTTATTTTGTGGTCGACAAGGAGTCTACTCCTGAAAAACTTGTTTTTAATCGGATAGTGACCCTTAAACACAATTATGGTAAAGGTGGGAAATAGGAATTGTGAATGCAGATAGGAAGGAATAGTGGATATGGCAGGAAGGTGATTTCGCATTTGCTAATATCTGTCCAAATTTCACTTAAGAAAGATATAGAACTAGTTTTTCTTCTTTGTATGTACAAACTGATACTGTAATACCTCACTGGTTTTTTGTTCATGCAAAGAAAACTAGTAATTTAGTAGTAGTTCCATGGTTATATATATACTCAGGTGTGAAAAGGGGTATGAATCTGATTGTGATTTTGCTATTTGGTTTTAGGTTTGACATTCCTGAAACATAGTTGTTTCCACATTTGAAGCTTTTTGCTTTTCAATTTGAATAATATCTCTCACCTCTAGAGATTTTCCTCTTTTCTTTTTCTTTTTTTTTTCCTTTTTTGATAATTTGTCAACATCTTCTATGTTATTAGTATACTGATTTATCTGATGCTTTCATACTCCTTTTTTGATTTGTTTGCTTTCTTCCTCTTGAATTGGTAACTTCATCTTGTTCCTCTTGATTTGTGAACACTATTATTTGATTACAAAATCATGAATGTATATGAAGGTGATGATATGAATACTGAGAGCACAAAGGCATATATATTTTATAATTAAGGATAAACAAACCTATTGACATATATTACCTGAAAATTAGCTTTGGAGGTTTTGACTTTTCGTTCTTTTCTGTGGGTTGATGAGAGCTTTGTGGACTCTTGTAGGTGCCATCTTGTCTTAAACTGAGTTTTCTGTCTCCACCTATTTCAAAGTTGAACTGACCATATCATCCATATTATATTTAAAATGTAACTTTGGTGTTCATTAATTTATCTATATATACTGAGTATTTGCTTTTAAACTAATGAATGAAAGACAGTCTTAAAGTTAGATATTTGAATATCTATTTATGCATTTTGGTATGAACAAATCTTACAAGTATAGTTGAAATTCACTGTTGTTTGTTGATTCTGTCTTATAAGTTGTCTTAGAAAGAATTTAGCACTTGTCTGTACATAAGAGCATGGTCGATATTTAACTAATGAATAAAAGACAAACTTAATAAATTATGAAAAATTTGAGTTGATTTAATTGAATTTTGATACTTCTTGAATAATCACTGATGAAGTAAGATTGACATGTTGAAGCTAACTATGGAGAGTTTCGAGTAAGAAATTGCGCTACAGTGTCATTCACAAGGCAAAGAAAAATAATGCAGCCTAGGGAGATAGAAAGATGGCGCTACAATGCCATTCTGTTGTAAAATTGAAAAGGCTTAAAAGAGGATCAGAAAGATGGCGCTACAGCGCCACCTTGAGGAAGAAAGAATTAAGAAGTAGCTGAGAGTTAGAAAGATGGCGCTACAACGCCAGTAGGATATGTTTTAGTTATTTTGATCAATATGTACTCAATGTTATGTTTTATTATGTATTATTTTGATAACTTGTTTGAACATGTACATCAATTGTATTCCATGTTATGGTTCAATATATATTAGTTTGAATTCTGAGAAATGATGAGTCTTGGTTTTGTTTCTTCTCTTTTATGAAGTTTTGAATGTTCATTGTAGTCTAATGAATATTCTTGTCTTAGTGGACTCAAGTGAAGTGCCACTGATCACTTGATGATAAAGGCAATGTTGGTACAAGAAGATAAAAAAGTGCAGCAACAAAACCAAAATACAAAATCGAAAAATGCAGTGCAGATATTTTTTTCATTTTATTTTGGTACTGCACATATATTTTTTATGAAGATGGACAACACAAATTTGATGTGAATAAGGGAAGAGCATGCTCCATTTGCTTCTATGATTTGCACCTTATTGTTGCAGGATGTGAATAAGTTGGTTTTCCATTTTATTTTCACTTTTGAGCTACTTCTATCTATTTACGTAATTATACATCTTTTTCTTAATGTGAGAACATTGGAGTTCATATATAATCTGAATGGACATATTTGGCAGAAAAACTACTTTTTTTAAAAAAAAATTATTTTATTCCTCCTGAATTAATATTGTATCAAAATCTTGTTTTATTTTGTTCATCAAATTTTCTTTTGCTTCATCCTTAAAGTTGGTTAAGCCCCATATTTATATTGGCATAGGATATTCAAGTACAAAAATACAGTAGTACAATTCTATCCTATTACAAATCTAACTTGAGTTACAGTAATACAATTGTATCCTATTACAAATCTAACTTGAGTTCTATTACATAACATAAACAAAGGAGAGAAGAATTTGACAGCAGAACACTGTCATCTTAGTTTTGGGTAGCTATATTTGACCAGCCCTTGTAGTTCATCTTCCCATATCTATTTGTATCTATTTCCCTGAAAAGAAAGAGGAGAAAATAAGAAATGAAACACACAAACTTGGATTTAAACACAGTGTCTATATGATCCAAGAATTGAAATAGTGTTTATATCAAACAAAAGCCATTAACCAATTTATTACTTAACCTTGGTACTATCTGGGAGTTGGGCTAGATTTCTTCTCAAATGTTGAATATTATTTACTAAGGATGGTTAATACTAAAGCTTTTTGGCATTTTTTACTAGTTTTTGACAAGCAATTTGTATGATGTCAAGCCACTATGGGACTTGTGTATTTTTGCAGAAACATAATGCATTCTTATGTAGAATGCAGTTTCTACATTCTACAGAAATAGGGATGACACCAAACATCCAAAATTTTTCCTTTAAATTTTTTAGTCTTGTTCAAGACTCAATTCAAAACATTCCCATGTAATGACCCATGCAATGATGATGACACCATCAAACATGGATCTAAAGTATCAATCCATAATTAGAAGTGAATCTACAATACATAACATATCAAAATGAAGAGGGTGTGAGAAAGAATGACAATCAAACACTAGAATTGATGAGTGACTAATGGAACCCAAGGGGAGATGATTAAGATCACTTCCATAATTATTCCAAATCATTTGCTGAACTTGTTATGAGACAACTAAAAATCATTCTGCATGCATTCTGCAGTTTCATGTGATATGTTGCATTCTAAATGATTATTGAGTAATGGATGGCATTATGGAGTATGGAGTGTTTTCAGTTTACAGAGTATCACAGTCATGATTATTGGTAAATTGAAGAATACCCAAAATAAAAATTGTTGATAAAGATAATATGATTAATTAATAAAAGTGGCATCCTTTCAAGATGAATAGGTCAATCTTAGCATATCTAAGACTCAAACTATGCATTCACATTAAATATGAATATATAGTTTCTTGCATGAACCATATTCAAGTGATAGAAACAGTGCACATCATATAAGGAAGCATGACTCAAGTAGCATATACATTCATTAGCCACTTGTCTTGCCCCTATGAAATTTGAAGTTCCTGTTCAGTTGTGGTGCAAGAAAGTGGGGACATATAATAATCAATTATGATTCTAGTTTCAACTAATGTTGCTAGTAGTTACCCATGGAACATGGACAAGAATATAATTAGGACAAAGAAAATACACATGAAAGCACAAAGATCCAATCAATATAATTGGATTGCTTTATAATGCTCAAACGTTTGAAATCCGTACAACACATAGATACTTAGAACTAATAAGTGAGCTAATGAAGTATTCTTTTAATTAATTAGTACAATGCTTCTACCCGAAAAATGAGCAAGTTTGTCTTTTTTACATGGAAGAGGTTAAAATGATGCATCGATAACTATTTGCAAATTATATTGATGTTCAAATGCAAATGAGCTTCGCTCAAATTTATTCAATGCAATTCAATACAAAGGTTGAGTGATCAGACTCTAAACTAGTTGGCTCTTGGCTGAATCTGACACAAACAAAAACCACCCTTTCTCATATTTTTGGATACAATTTGTCACATATATTGTGAAAAAAATCCAAGAAAAAATGAAAGCCTTTTTCACTTCACATAAGGCCACATCAAAAGATAACCACCAGATACACTAGAACAAAATTTATAAGGAAAGCCACTCACTCACCCACCTCTGTTGCTCACTTTCAAATCAAAAATTAAAAATGAAATTAGAAAAGAAGCTTATATATATATATATATATATATATATATAAACCAGAACGAAACCCTTTATACAGCGCAACAAACCCACTCAATTTTTCACAATTTACTATTTGTAGCCCAGAATGAAACCCACCACAGTGCAACAAACCATAACGAACCAGAATGAAACCGTTTACACAACAACAAAAAGAACGAAACCCACCACAGCCCAACAAACCTAGACCATATCCGAAGAACAAGGCTTAGTTTAAACATAGATCCGAGAAGAAGGTTTCTTACCGTACCGTCCAGATGCGATAATGAAGAAGAAGCAGAGCAGCTTTCACCTTAGGCACGACTTCTAACCCCCACCATCCTGCCACCACCAGTATCCTGCGAACACGACTGTGCTCCGGTTGAAGTCACTGCAATTTAGAGAAGAGACTCCTGCCTTTTGCTCACTGATACTAACTATGATTCAAAACATGATGTGAAAAATGTTGTTCTTTATTTCTCTTTCGTGCGTGCGTGATCGTGTGGAGGACATTATAGAAATTTCCCTTACCTTTCTCTCTTCCCCGCCAGAATGCTCGGTCATAGTGATGGAATCATCTATTCCATTCCCACCATTTTTCTAGCTAATGAACGCGGGAGAGGAGCACTCCCTGCTCTTTTCCCTTGTCAATTCTCGCTAACGAATGCAGCTTGCATTTGTTATTTTGTTATGAAATTGAAACTTGAAAATAATGTTTTGTTTTATTATGACTTGTTAGATTGTGGAATATTTGATAACGGCTGCTCAACCTCCACCTATTGGGAGTGGGGCTGGTACAAGTGGAAGTGGACAAAATAAGAAAAGAAAAAATGCTTTGGGTAGTAGAACTGATGTTAGTTGGAAACATGGTCATGCAGTAGATGGAGATATTAGGAAAGTAGAATGCAAGTACTGTAGTAAGATATACATGGGTGGTGCTTATCGTTTTAAACATCATCTAGCTTGCACAAGCAATAATGTTGAACCTTGTGTTTTTGTGCCTGATGATTTTAAAAAAGAAATGTTGACAATTGTAGTTAAAAGTATTGAAAGACCATCAAAGGAAAATTTAAGTGGTGTGGGAGTACATGATGAAAAAGATAAGGAAGTGGGAGGTAGTGTACCAACACAGAGTCAAAGCTTGATAGGATCTGCTTTCAAGAAACAAATGGTTGCAGGAGGAAGCAAACAAGCTACCTTAAACCAACTCTAAAAAAAAAGATTTGAGAGAAGAAGCAAGTAGACAAATTGCTCGTTTTTTTTACACAAGTGCCATACCTTTTAATTGTGTAAAAAAATCCTGAATTTGAGAAGATGTGTGAGTTGATTGCTAAGCACGAACCTAGATTTAAGCCACCTACTTTTCATGAAGTTAGGGAAAAGTTTTTGAAGCAAGTGGAAAAAATAAAGAATCTGTTAGAACAACATAAATTAGAATGGAAGAAAAAAGGTTGCACTATTATGTCTGATGGATGGACTAACAGAAAGAGGAGATCCATTGTTAATTTTCTTGCTGTAACATCCTAGTTTTTTAATTGATTTATTTTCGGAATTTAGTTATTTTTCTTAACTCTTAAGAAAAATCAAGTCCAAATTTTTTTCCCTTTTTATCATATGAGTTATATTTCCCAAGGATCGCTCACTTTTGTTTCGTTATTTAAACCTAAGAAACTAAAAGCTACGTGTTCACTCTCGCATTTCCCAACATAGATAATTAGGCATACATACATCAGAGATATCATATAAGCTAGTAGATTGAGGTCATTGCCTCCAAACATTACATACATCATATGAGATAAGTATATGGTACATAAACATACATGTACAAGTCACTAAAGGCACACAAGCCATAGTAAGGTACGTAGGCCATATACAAATGAATGGCTTAAAGGCCATTGCCATAAATACAACCTACTGGCTGGTAAGTCAGTACGCTAGTCTATCAAAGGTAAAGACTGCCTTCCAACTCTACATGGGAGGGAGAGGCATGTCTTCTATAGGTTCGCAGTCGATAAGAGGTGGGAGGCTCAACTTCCCGAGCCTATGCAAGCTACAACATATTTTTTGAATCCTCAAATGCATTATAGTCCTAACTTTAAAGCTGAGTATGAAGTCAAACAAGGACTATATCCATGCATGAAACGAATGTTGACACTAGAAGGAAAACATAAGGTTGACTTCCAACTTGTGATTTTCAAACCAGCACAAGGATTATTCGGTATTGAGTCTGCTATTTTTATGAGAGATAAGAAGCAACCTGCTCAATGATGGGATTCTTATGGAGATCAATGTTCAGAGCTACAAAATTTTGCAATAAGAATATTGAGCATGACTTGTAGCTCTACTGAATGCGAACGTAACTTGTAGGGAAAGGCCCAGATCCACATGATCCGACCCGACCCAGGGACCAAAAACAAAAATTGAAAATAAATCCAAGAGAAACATAAATATTGCGGAAGCTACTAACCTGGATGTCATTGCTAAAACCTCGGATCTTGCTAGCGCCTCTGCTCCACCAGGGCCGACCTCTAAACGACGAACTCCGAAAAGGGTTGTACCAAACAGAGGACTTTACCTACGAGAGGTAGAGCCACGTGTTCACGACTGATGCGTAGAAAAATGACTCAAGAGATAGAGAAAAAGTATACTATGTGGGGTTTCCGAAATGGGATCAACACTTGGAATGAGAAAATGTAAAGGTAGGGAATGCCTCCTATTTATAGGAGGATGAGAGAGCTCCCATCATTGATTTAAGCAATGTGGGACTTCGAAAATATGAACAAAATGTCATGCTTACATCATGATCACCTAGCCCACTTTGTGCCACAAGTGCGGGCTCGTGTGACATCTGATGAGTGTCATCTTGGTGTCATTTTGTTTGTCTCTCAGCTAGACCTGCTCATGGGCTGGGTAGCCCATGAGACTACCCAAGCCTAAGCCCATGGGTCAACTACCCAACATTAAGAATTGGATATGGGTAGTACTTGGGCCTTACCCACCAAATACCCATTTTATTAAAAATACTTGGGCCAAAACTTGGGTAGTACCTAGGCCCTACCCATCACTTACCACCATTCATTACCTACCATCACTATCCAATATCCACCACCACCGCCACCCACCACCACGACCACCCACCACTAGTAGTAGTGTCAAAACGGACCGGCCCGTGACGGGCCAGCATTAAATGGGCCAGGACAGGACGGCCTGTTTACTTGGCGGGCTTGGGAAGTGATGCCCAAGCCCGCCCGTATTGGCCCGCGGGCCAAACGGGCTAAATATCCGCCCATGGGTCGGGCCGGGCCAGGCTTGGGCTTAAGCCCATGGGCTTTACATATATGGGCTTGGGCTTGAGCCTAAGCCTACATGTTTTACTACCCATTACAATGGGCTAGGTATTTACCCAAGCCCATGGGCTAAGCCCGGGCTTAGCCCATTCTTATATATAATTATAAAAAAATAAATGCTTTTTAAAATTTTTCCAATGGGAGAAAGTGTTGAAAGAAAAAATTTATGCGTCTTTTAAAAGAGGAGATTGATATTCATCCGTTTTTAAAAGGCTTAAAAGTTAAAACTACAAGCAAGTTATACTACATGAAAATTTTTTATTTTTTTATTTTTTTGATGGATACTACATGAAAATTTAATAATACTGATTAGTTAATAACCAATTTAAAATTTTCTTTATAAGACATTGCAATTTTTTTTTTCGAGTTTTCATCATTGACTATGTTGATCCCTTAAACTTTCATTCTTGTCTAAAGAACCTTAAAATGCTACTAAATTGATTCACACGTCAGATTTATTTACACATCAAGAAGGGGCAAACTTATCAAATTCAATATTAGTCGACATTTTTAAATTACACAAATTAGTTTATGTCCAAAATACTAATAAATTTTCCTTAAAGTATTTTGTAGCGTTTCAGATTGAGCGTGACTTTGGAGCTAGAGTTTTTAATTAATTTACTTTCCAAACATTATAATTTTATTATTATTTTTAATTTTAAATCAGGCTTTTTTTAAAAAAAAACGGACTTTTCGGCTTAGTTCATATTTTCGGCCTCATATTTACATTTTGTCGGGTTGGGCCTATCAGGCTGGGCAGGCTTTAAGGCCCATGATCAAGTCTATTGGTAGGTAGTGAATGGTAGTGGTGGTAGGTAATTAGACCTGATCACGGGCCGTAAAGCCTGCCCGGCCCGATAGGCCCAGCCCGTTAAAATGCAAATATGAGCCCGATTTTGAACGCCCTTTTTTAAAAAATGGGCCCCAGCCCGAGCTCAGGCTTGAAGCTCACAAGCCCGGCCCATTAAAATGCAAATATGAGCCCGAGCCCGAAAGCCCGTTTTTTAAAAAAAGGGCCTCGGCCCGAGCTCGGGCTTGAAGCTCGCAAGCTCGGCCCGTTAAAATGCAAATATGAGCCTGAGCCCGAAAGCCTATTTTTTAAAAAAAGAGCCCCGGCCCGAGCTCGGCTTGAAGCTCGCAAGCCCGACCCGTTAAAATGCAAATATGAGCCCGAGCCCGAAAGCTCATTTTTTTAAAAAAATGGGCCCCGGCCCAAGCTCGGGCTTGAAGCTCGTAAGCCCGGCCCATTAAAATGTAAATATGAGCCCGAGCCTGAAAGCCCATTTTTTAAAAAAAGGGCCCCGGCCTGAGCTCAGGCTTGAAGCTCGCAAGATTGGCCCAATAGGCCTGGCCCGTTAAAATGCAAATATGAGCCCGAGCCCGAAAGCCTTTTTTAAAAAAATGGGCCTCGGCCCGTTAAAATGCAAATGTGTATAAATAATTTAAATAATAATTAAAATTAATAAAATATTAATTTAAAATATAAAAAATATTAATTTTTAAGTAAATATATAATTTTATAATTATTTTTTTAAGAAAATATATTTAGAAAAAAAAATTAAAAAGTGACCCGCGGGTTAGCCAATTTCGCTCGCAGGCCAATACGGGCGGGCTTGGGCATCACTTCCCAAGACCGCCAAGTAAATAGGCCGGCCTGTCCCGGCCCGTTTAATGCTGGCCCGTCACGGGCCGGTCCGTTTTGACACTACTACTAGTGGTGGGTGGTCGTGGTGGTGGGTGGCGGTCGTGGTGGATATTGGATAGTGATGGTAGGTAATGAATGGTGGTAAGTGATGGGTAGGGCCCAGGTACTACCCAAGTTTTGGCCCAAGTGTTTTTAATAAAATGGGTATTTGGTGGGTAAGGCCCAAGTACTACCCATACCCAATTCTTAATGTTAGGTAGTTGACCCATGGGCTTAGGCTTGGGTAGTCTCATGGGCTACCCAGCCCATGAGCAGGTCTAGTCAGAACGTACGTACTCTACCCATGTTGCTTCGCCATTATAATTGGCATGCTTGATTATACATACAACAAATTTCTAAAGATAACATGATTCATCCACCCATGTCATCTCTATATGAATATAGAGATAAAATTATAACTATCTATTTGCTTTTCTTTTCTTTTTTAAGCATCCATCTCTATAATAATAACTTTTTCTCTTCAATTTCAATTTTAAAATTTGAAATTAAGCTTAAAAGTAATTTAAATTGTACTGCCCTCCCTTTTTTAAAAGTCAATATTATAAGATGAGATAATATAATATAGTACACTTATAACCTCATAAGAAATTGAAAATACAAAGCTCTCGCATTGGTTTTCTTGAGAATGTTTTGCTAGTATGTGCGTTAAGGATCGTCTGTGTTGGGCGTTGTCTTAAGCTAAGGACATTGCCCAGTGACTAAAAATATAGTTTATAATTTGATAAAGAATTAAATATATATTGTATATGACTATAAATAATTAACCATAAGTCTTTTATAAGTGCCCATTTATTTACGCAAATATATTGATTATAGAACTGTATTACCCCGGAAAATTTTGAGGATTAAAGAATGATTTATTTAAAATTTCGAGGATTAAAGAATGATTTATTTCGGGGCTAGGAATTTAGAACTTAAAAAGGAAACCGGAAAGAAATTTTTTTCGAAGTTTAAAATAAAATAAAAGGGAATGAAAAGAAGTAGAAAATAATTTCTAGGATTTAATTCAGGACCTAAGAAATTGAAAACCTGAATTAAATAAGGAAAGAGATTAAATTAAAAATACATATTAGTTTTTATTTATTTAATTATTCATTAATTTATTTTTAATAATATTTATTTATTTATTATTTATTTAGTTATTAATTATTTTATTTTAATTATATTTATTTATTATAATTATTTTATTATTATTATTTAATGGGATTGGGTGTCGTGGGGTTAGGTTTAGATAAAGAAAGGAAATGAAATAAAAAGAAAAAGAAAGAGAAAGAAAGGGAAGGAGGCAAGAAAGGAAAGAAAGAGAGGAAGAAGAGAGAGAGAAGGGAGGACGAGAAGAGAGAGAGTGAGGGAGGAGCCGAGAAGAGGAAGAAGGGGAAAGAGGAGGAACCGCCGGAGAAGAGCTAGCCGACGCCGGGAAAAGTCACCAGAGCTCCGTTACAACATCTTCCACACCTCCCACCAATCGAATCAAGGTTGGTAACCCCAATTTCATTCGAAACCCTCAATTTTTCCATTTTTAGGGATTTCTTCGATTGACCTTCGATTAAGTTGTTTCGAGGGTTGATTGAAACCTAGGAAGTGTTCTTGAACACTTAGTCGGGGTAGGAATCGAGATTATATCTTCGGATTTAGCCAAATTCAAATTTGGAAGGATTTGGGGTTGAAATTATAATTATTTCCAAATTGGGGAAAATTGTTGATAATTAGGATTGAGCTTGGATTTGAGTAAATAGGCTTGGATTGGTATTATTAAAATTATACGGTTGGAATATTAGCTGAACAAGAACCGTGAAGAGCTAGCCCAAGGTTACTAAGGTTGAACCTTGACGTTAACGTACCGGGTCCCTGCTCGGGATGCCCAAATACACTTTAAGGGTGACGTTGAGAGTTTTAAATCTCCTCTTTTCAATCTTAAAACACCCTAGAACACTCGTAAACATGTTTTTGAAGATTTAAATCAATCCAAGTACCTTCTTGTTTCTCAAGGATTGAAACTTGCGGAACAAATTAAGCCTAACTTCGTGAATTTCAATCTTATTCCTTTACAACCTTTAGGAAACCTGAAGTAGGATAAATTGGAGGCATATTGAGGTTTAAAAACTAGATTTCTTAGAACCCAAGTAGGAACACAAGTTGAATAAAAATGCTTAGACCTTCCTAAAGTTAGGTTTCCTTCCAACCAAGCTAGATAAGCTTCCTTAGATGTGAATACAATTGAGATAGAGGTCTAATACTCAAATCCAAGTATGTGAAACACTCAAGTAGAGTGTTATATGCGAGTAAGTCAAGTGTCCGAGGAAGGATATGCATAAGTTGGGATAGAGAAGTCCAATAAGGCCAAGAGCTTAACTCTGTGGCAACCATGGACTACATGCGAGAGTAATGGAGAGATAAATAACAAGTTAAGTTAAGTAATAACCTTAATGAAGTAAATGTTGTTCTTATAGGAACAAAGACACGCAACAGAGTGCAACAGGAACTCCGAGGAGACTTAAGTTACAAGAGAGGATTGCATGGAAGGTTGACCAAGGTGAGGGTTCTTCCATCTCTGCTCCTAGGGTTGTATGCTTATGTGGATTACATGAGTATGTATATTCTCTGCTTGTCTGATATGTGTTAGCTAGAGGTATAGAATGCTAAAAGAATAAAAGAACTAGAAAATAGATTGTGGAAGGTAACTTGGATAGGAAGACATAGGAGTAGAGTGTAATTGTTTGCAATGATTGGTGTCTTACAAATCCAACTCGTACACTCCAGAGGCAGGATGAGTATTTTATTAAATTTTTCCCACGATGGTGGCAAGTGTCCTTGTACGGAAGGACTAAGCTTTTAATTTGAATACTCATCACGACGGTGACTTAGATTATAATCATGCAAAAGGAGTTATTGGTGGGTCTCGGATTTGATTATGGTAGCGATGTGATACATCGACTAGAACAACGTCAGATGGCGCTTGAGACCTCAGTTTTATAATTGTAATACCCGAAATTTTTTCCAATTTACGTTAAGGTCCTAATTTAATTTTTTATTTTAATTTAGAAGGAAAAGGAGAAAATTTTAAGTAAATGAAATTTTATTTGGACCAAAAATTAGGATCTAATGGGAAATATTGGGTGCAAGTCTATAACCCCGAAGTTGATTTTAACTCTAAATAATAATATGTTAAATATATAAATATATATATATGAGTTTTAAAAAAAAAAGAAAAGAAATAAATAAATAAAATATATGTATAAGGCGGAGGAGGGGGTCACACACGTGACCCCCATATGATTAAAGTGATCCCCAATTCTTCTCCAGGAGCTGCCCGACGCTAGCAAGCAGAGAAAGAAGAAAAAAAAAAAGAGAGAAAAGGGAAAGAAGGAGGACGGCAACGACGCCGAGGAGCCCACGGGAAGGAGACGCGCCGGAAACCGCCGTGTGAGGCTGCAGACCAACGCGACACCGCCTTCTGAGGCTGAGGGGAGTCGTTGGTGGCGGTGAACGGAGCTGAGGTGGTGGTGACGACGGAAAAACGTGGGAGTGGTGTGATTTGGAGTTTGGCCGAAATTTCGCCGGATTTCGGCCGTTCTGAGCTCGGGGAAGGTGACTAGAGGCTTTCTCTACCCCGTACCATCACTCAATCCAATTGAATCGAGGTAAGAAGTCCCGAATCATCCAAACCCCAAATTTATCTATTTTAGGGATTTTTGGAAAATTCCTAATATGAATGAATAAATTATTTTGGGTCCTAAATTGAAGCTATTGGATTGTTTAGAGGTATTTGGGAGTGTATAAGTTGGAAATTATAGGACAATGGAGTTTATGAGGACTAAAGTGTAGTATAAATTGAATTGGTGTGTTGAATTGGTAATCTTGGATGGTAGTAATTGTTGTTATAGACAAGGGATCGAAGACCGAGTAGTTACGCCTTAACCGGAAGCTAGATTGTTAATAATAGAAATAAATGTTGGTTTAAGTAAGGAATTGGAGCTAAGTGGTGAATTAGGAATTTTGGTTAGATCGTGATAGACGCCCGGGAATCAATTTAATTGGTGAGATTCATTAGTTGGGGAAAATCCCAATTTTTAAGTATATTCACCTACATGTGTTCGTATGTGATAAAGAGTATAAGTGGAGTTGGGAAATTGGTAACCATGGACAATTGGAGACTATGAATAACATAGGCCATCAATTGAATGTGGGAATTATGAGAAGAATCACATATAGACACTTGTAGGAAAATGGATGAATTAGAGATTGCTAAACCAAGGGATGTTATTAGGATATGGATTAGAAGTAAATTATAGACCCTAAATACTAGTTGGAAGAGTTTAAGTAAATTAACTAGTTTATGAGAATTTTGGATTTCATGGGTATTGGGTTGATGTGTACAAGTCAGATATAAGTTCAAGTGTCTAAAACTACTCACTATGTGTGTGTAGGACATAACGAACTGTTTGGAGCTGCGGGTACGCCGAGGGCCGATCAAGGAAAGCAAAGAAGTGAGGGGCTTTCCCATCCTTGCCCTCTTGTGGGTTGTATGAGGATGTGGAAAAAAATATGGTTTGTATTACTTGCCTCTTTGTTAGGATACGTATGCTAGAAACATGCTATTGTTATTCCTAAATGTTATTATATGAAATTACATGTTATATGTGTATTTGATACATGTGAAACATCATGATGGCTTGGAAAGCCTTATATGGAAAAAGGGTTCATGGAACCTAGAACGATATCGGGGGTAGGATCGAGTCTACTTTCGGTGTCTAAATTCCATGGTCCTAGAAACTCACAAGTTAAATGAAGTTGGAAACCTATTGTTTGATCTTGAAATTTTTGAAATAATCGAACTTAGGATGTCCTTCCTTGAAACTATTTTCGAACTTGGGAAAGGGTATGAACTTATAAGTTTTTCCAAGAAATGTAAAACCGAACTAGTAGGGGTTCATAGGAGTCATGTAGAGTCTATGATAAAAGAGGTGTCCATTTTAAATAGACCGGGTAGATCGAGTATGTCCTCGTGAAGTCGGACACCCAAGAGTCCAAAGTCTATGAGTTTGCCACTTTGGGGTTAAAGCTTTGGTTAGGCCAAAGTCACACGAGTCGCCGGCTATGTACCAAGTAAAGTCTTGGTGCCAGATATGTCTCAAGTAAAGTCTTGGGGCCAGGGGTTCCTAGAATGATCAACTAGGTTCCTAACCGCTCACGTGAGCTATGCCTTCGGGCCAGTTACCTCATAACGGATGCCACTCACGTGAGTTATGCCTTCGGGCCAGATTCTCTCCTAACGGAGATATGCCTTCGGGCCAGTTCTCTCCCCAAAGGGAGATATGCCTTCGGGCCAGTTTATGTTATTTTAAAACGATATATGATATTGGAAAGTGTTTGATGATATTGAACATGTGATATATATGCCTAATTTTGTCAATATATGTGTTATATATGCCAAATGCATGATCACTTAAACATGAAAGGTTAAAAGGAATATTATATGTGCATGTGGATGTGATTGGCTCCCTTTCCCCAGTTGTAGTGGTACCCGCTACTACACCAAGGATGGGAGAGCCTCTCACTGAGTCCGTTTGACTCACCCCCCAATTTTACATGTTACAGATACAGGTGTAGCGGGCACCGGACACGCGTCTACTTCCTCTCAAGGAGGCGGACATTCCTAGAGACCTCACGCATTGTTCGCGTGAGAGGTTTATCTTTGGATGTATACATTCTTTTGTTATATTTCATTGATGTATACATTATTTTGAGTATAGCCTTTGATGTATAGGCAATTGCTATATGTATAAATATATGTACAAATCTAGACTTGTCGGCTTCATACTGTTTAAAGATTAGGTCATGGATGGGATTATAGGATATATGAGTATTATGATGAGTATGAATTGCTTCCGCATGTGAATAGGATAGGTCACACCCTATGGGGTGTGATCAATATGTAAATTATATATATATATATGTGTGTGGTTGGTATGTGATTGTTTGCAAATATATAAACCTGCATGTGAATAGGATAGATTACACGCATTGAGGCGTGTGATCAATATGTAAAGTTAAATGCGAGTGTGGATGCTTATATACAGGTGATCGAATAGGTTATATATATTGTGTGTGAATAGGATAGGTCATTCCCTTGTGGTTTGATCACTACGTATATACATATTTATGTGTGATTGCTTATGTGAATGGATGTATATATATACTTGAATTGGGCTGAAGCGGCAATGAGCGTCGTGGATTGCAGGTTATTTAGGCCACCATGAATGACGTAGCCAATATTTATTATGTGAATATTGTATGTTGTCTGTATAGCAGGGTAATTATTTTAAATGGTAATAGGGAAGGCTTACGGGTTTAGGGGTAAAATCCTACTCCCGTGCCGGTCACGGACTCCTAGAAATGGGGTCGTGACAAAGTTGGTATCAGAGGCAGGTTTCTTTTAAATAGTATGAAGCCATAGGTATGACCGGGTGTCGGTTTACCCTTCTTTGTGTACCCGGGCACAACGTGGGAGTAAAAGGGCACTTGTGGGAATACCCAGGAAAAATGTGTCAATCCTTTCTTTCTACTCTCTTTGATATTTAAATATATCATTATATGCGTATTTATTATGTGTGATCTTTGTGCAGTACAGGGATGCTGCCGACCACTAGGCAGGCTAGGAGGGGCGGTAGAGTCCCTGCACGTATAGATGAGGAGTCCGTTCGGGAGGAGAGAGTGCCTCCCAGGGGCCGAGCTAGAGGCCATGCTAGAGGCCGTGCTAGAGGCCGTGCTCGCGGTCGTGGTAGGACACAAGAAAGAGAAGTGCATAGGCAACAAAACCCAGAGCCACAGGTTGAGACGGGTGCTCCGTCGGTGGCTGAGATGTTGACTGCGGGATTTCAGGAATTGAGAGCCGAAATAACCCGCCAAATTCAACAAGAAGTCCGCCGTTTAGTTGTCGGCGAAGAAGAAGAGCAAGTGATATCGGTTGAACAGGAAACTGAAACAAGGGAGGAAGAACCTAGAAGGGATTGGCAACTAAGGGACGTACCCAGGAGACCGAGGGGAGTTCCGAGGGAATTGCCAATTACAAAATTCTTGAAGTTAAATCCGCCCACATTTTGCGGAACCGAAACCAGGGAGGACCCTCAACATTTCCTCCGTGATATAATCAGAATTGGGCAATTACTGAGGTGTCCAGGAGGAGAGATGGTGGAACTTGCCTCGTTTCAGTTAAGAGGCGCTGCACGGGTTTGGTTTGAATCAGTACAGAAGAGATATGCTAGGAGAGTTGCTCCTATGACCTGGGAAGATTTTCAGAGGGAATTCCTGGGTCGGTTTCTGTCTGAAGGAATGAAGTATGCCAAGCGTCAACAGTTTGAAGACTTGTGGATGACGCCGAATATGTCTGTGACCGATTTTGAACTGCAGTACACAGAGCTAGCTCAATACGCTCCTGAATTAGTTCCTGATGAGAGGGAATTGATCAAGAGGTTCATTCACAGACTGGTAGAGCCGTTGTTCGTAGTGCTACTACCCCAGTGTAATCAATTTGAAACTTTAGCACAGGCTGTGAATTGTGCAAGAGTGATCGAAAATAGAAAAAAGTTTGGGACGTCGGCGAATCCCAAGAATAAATTATTGATGGGCAATGAGGGCCAAGGGTGGAAGAAGAAGCAAAAGACAGCTGGTAATTCTGGTATAGTTTCAAATTATGCAGGACAAGTTGGTGGGCAGTCTGCTATTACCACAACAAGTTCTGGGAAGAGTAACACCCAAGGTGGACAGAGAGTACAAGGCAGTAGAAACACCGGTGACACATGGCCTCAATGTGCAATCTGCAACAGACGTCATTTTGGTGTATGCCGGAAATTGACCGGTGCATGCTACACTTGTGGCGAGGTGGGCCACATGTCTAGGGAGTGTCCTAAAAGACGGGAAGGTACAAGTGTGAGGAGTAATCCGACTCCGAGAAGTACTCCTATTCCAGCCCCACCGGTGAGAGCCGTGCCACCACATACAACCAACACGGGTGCAATTAGAGGTCGTGGTGCGGGTAACAGTGGTAGAGGTACAGGGGCAGTGAGTGGCGGTCAAACCAGAGTATTCGCACTTTCCCAGCAGGACGCTCATGCATCCAATGCAGTGGTCACAGGTACTCTACTTGTTTGTTCTCTTGAAGCAAAAGTGTTGTTTGATTCTGGTTCTACTCATTCATACGTGTCGCATGAATTTGCCTCTAAATTCAAGAGAAGTCCACCTAGAATGGAAGAGATAGTATTAGTATCTACTCCGATGGGAGATTCGGTACAAGTTGAGTATGTGCATAAATCCTGTGTGGTGGAGGTCGATGGTCATGAGACTATAGTAGACCTTCGTCTTTTAGTTATGGTTGATTTAGATGTAATTCTGGGAATGGACTGGTTGGCATCTTGTCATGCGGTGGTGGATTGTAGAGCTAAGTGTCTAAAATTTAGCATGCCGAATGAAGAACCTTTTGTGATAAGGGGCGACGGAGCCGCTCCGTACCCAAGCTTGATTTCAGCTATCAAGGCATCCAAGCTGCTTGAAAAAGGGTGCAAAGGGTACTTGGCCTTTGTGAGAGACACTACGAAAGAAGTGGCTTCACCGAATCAAGTACCGGTGGTGCGTGAGTTCTTAGATGTATTTCCGGAAGAATTGCCGGGGTTGCCTCCCGATCGGGAAATCGAATTTGAAATTGAATTGCAACCCGGTACTCAACCTATATCCACACCACCTTATCGTATGGCTCCGAAAGAATTGAAGGAGTTACATACTCAGTTGCAGGAGTTGCTTGACAAGGGCTTTATTCGGCCTAGTTTTTCTCCTTGGGGTGCGCCGGTCCTTTTTGTGAAGAAGAAGGACGGATCCTTGCGGTTGTGTATCGATTACCGAAAGTTAAATAAGGTGACGATCCGCAACCAATACCCACTTCCGAGGATAGATGACTTGTTTGATCAATTACAAGGTGCAAAGCGGTTTTCTAAAATTGATTTGCGATCTGGGTATCACCAACTCAAGATTCGAGAATCAGACGTACCTAAGACCGCTTTCCGAACCCGATATGGACATTACGAGTTTTTGGTGATGTCTTTTGGATTGACCAATGCTCCTGCAGCGTTTATGGATATGATGAACAGGGTCTTCAAACCTTTCTTGGATCAATTTGTCATTGTCTTTATTGATGACATCTTGGTCTATTCGAAGAATTCAGAGGAGCACGCTGAACACTTAAGGTTGGCCTTACAAAAGTTAAGGGAGAAGAAGTTGTATGCCAAATTCTCCAAATGCGAATTTTGGCTTGATAGAGTTGCCTTTTTGGGTCACGTGGTATCATCAGAGGGAATCCACGTTGATCCAAGTAAGGTGGAGGCGGTAAAGAATTGGTCCCAACCTACTTCGGTTACAGAAATCCGTAGCTTTTTAGGCTTGGCGGGCTATTACAGAAGATTCGTGCAAGATTTTTCTAAGGTGGCTGCGCCATTGACCAAATTGACACAAAAAGGGGTGAAGTTTGTATGGGATGAGAAATGTGAGCATAGTTTTCAGAAGTTGAAGGAAAGTCTCACTACCGCTCCAGTGTTAGCACTTCCTGAAGGCACCGGAGGGTATGTGGTGTATTGCGATGCATCAAGGATCGGATTGGGGTGTGTATTAATGCAACACGGCAAAGTGATTGCGTATGCCTCGAGACAGTTGAGGAAACATGAGAAGAATTACCCGACGCATGATCTTGAAATGGCCGCGGTGGTATTTGCCTTAAAAATATGGAGGCATTACCTATACGGAGAGACTTGTGAAATTTATACAGATCACAAGAGTCTCAAATACATCTTTGAGCAGAAAGATTTAAACTTGAGACAACGTCGATGGCTAGAGTTGTTAAAAGATTATGACTGCACGATTTTGTACCATCCGGGAAAGGCTAATGTGGTAGCTGATGCTCTGAGTCGGAAATCCATGGGTAGTCTTGCCCATATAAGTGAAGAGAGAAGACCGTTGATTAAGGAACTTCATGAGTTAGAACAAACCGGGAATCGGTTTGAGATTGGAAGTTCAAATTCATTGTTGGCTCATCTTGAAGCTAAGTCCTCTTTGGTAGAAGAGGTGAAGTCTAAACAAGATGAAGATGCCGACCTCAAACAGATTAAGAATACGGTGGTCAAAGAGAAAAGGGATGATATCCGATTCTCTATTGATGATTTCGGGGTACTTCGCTTGGAGGGACGGTTGTGTGTTCCGATGGTGGAAAATTTGAAAGAGAGAATTCTTGAAGAAGCACACCGGACCGCTTATACCATCCACCCGGGAGCTAACAAGATGTATCATGATTTGAAACAATTGTATTGGTGGAATGGTATGAAAAGAGATGTTGCAGACTATGTGGCTAGATGTTTAGTGTGTCAGCAGGTTAAGGCTGAACACCAGAAACCCGCCGGGATGTTACAGCAAATAGAAATACCAGAATGGAAATGGGAGAGGATCACAATGGATTTTGTTACAGGGTTGCCTAGATCACAGCGTGGGTTTGATTCGGTTTGGGTAATAGTGGATCGTATGACCAAGTCCGCCCACTTTCTGCCAGTTAAGACCACTTATAGTGTGAGTCAGTATGCGCAGCTCTATCTATCAGAGATCGTCAGGTTACACGGGATACCAGTATCCATAATATCGGATAGAGGGCCACAGTTCACTTCCAGGTTTTGGAAGTCTATGCAAGAAGTGTTGGGGACTAGAGTTGATTTGAGCACCGCTTTTCACCCACAGACAGATGGGCAATCAGAGAGAACTATTCAAATTCTGGAAGACATGCTTAGAGCGTGTATTATGGATTTCGGCGGAAGTTGGGAAAAGTATCTACCTCTAGCTGAATTTGCATATAATAACAGTTACCAAGCGAGTATCCAGATGGCACCTTTCGAGGCTCTTTATGGTCGAAGGTGTCGATCCCCGATTGGTTGGTTCGAGGTCGGAGAAGCTAGCTTAGTCGGCCCGGAACTTCTACAAGATGCCATTAAAAAGGTAAAAGAAATAAGGGAGAGGTTGTTAACGGCTCAAAGTAGACAGAAGTCATATGCTGACAACCGAAGAAGAGAATTGGAATTCGCTATGGGTGAGCTAGTATTTTTGAAGGTTTCACCAATGAGAGGCGTGATGAGGTTTGGCAAGAAAGGCAAGCTAAGTCCAAGGTATATCGGACCGTTTGAGATCCTTGAACGTGTGGGAAACGTTGCCTACCGTCTTCAATTGCCGGCGGAACTAGAAGGAGTTCATCCGGTATTTCATGTATCAATGCTTCGCAAGTACTTGCCAGATCCTTCTCATGTGATCCAAACCCAAGAAGTACAACTAACCGAAGATTTGACGTATGAGGAGATACCAGTGGAAATCTTAGATCGTCAATTGAAGAAGTTGAGATGGAAAGAAATACCATTGGTGAAAGTTCTGTGGAGAAATCACTCGACCGAGGAAGCTACGTGGGAAGTCGAGGCTGATATGCGCAGGACGTATCCTCATCTATTTGAAAACTAAGGTTAGCATGTGATTGAAATTCGGGGACCGAATTTCTTAAGGGGGGAAGATTGTAATACCCGAAATTTTTTCCAATTTACGTTAAGGTCCTAATTTAATTTTTTATTTTAATTTAGAAGGAAAAGGAGAAAATTTTAAGTAAATGAAATTTTATTTGGACCAAAAATTAGGATCTAATGGGAAATATTGGGTGCAAGTCTATAACCCCGAAGTTGATTTTAACTCTAAATAATAATATGTTAAATATATAAATATATATATATGAGTTTTAAAAAAAAAAGAAAAGAAATAAATAAATAAAATATATGTATAAGGCGGAGGAGGGGGTCACACACGTGACCCCCATATGATTAAAGTGATCCCCAATTCTTCTCCAGGAGCTGCCCGACGCTAGCAAGCAGAGAAAGAAGAAAAAAAAAGAGAGAAAAGGGAAAGAAGGAGGACGGCAACGACGCCGAGGAGCCCACGGGAAGGAGACGCGCCGGAAACCGCCGTGTGAGGCTGCAGACCAACGCGACGCCGCCTTCTGAGGCTGAGGGGAGTCGTTGGTGGCGGTGAACGGAGCTGAGGTGGTGGTGACGACGGAAAAACGTGGGAGTGGTGTGATTTGGAGTTTGGCCGGAATTTCGCCGGATTTCGGCCGTTCTGAGCTCGGGGAAGGTGACTAGAGGCTTTCTCTACCCCGTACCATCACTCAATCCAATTGAATCGAGGTAAGAAGTCCCGAATCATCCAAACCCCAAATTTATCTATTTTAGGGATTTTTGGAAAATTCCTAATATGAATGAATAAATTATTTTGGGTCCTAAATTGAAGCTATTGGATTGTTTAGAGGTATTTGGGAGTGTATAAGTTGGAAATTATAGGACAATGGAGTTTATGAGGACTAAAGTGTAGTATAAATTGAATTGGTGTGTTGAATTGGTAATCTTGGATGGTAGTAATTGTTGTTATAGACAAGGGATCGAAGACCGAGTAGTTACGCCTTAACCGGAAGCTAGATTGTTAATAATAGAAATAAATGTTGGTTTAAGTAAGGAATTGGAGCTAAGTGGTGAATTAGGAATTTTGGTTAGATCGTGATAGACGCCCGGGAATCAATTTAATTGGTGAGATTCATTAGTTGGGGAAAATCCCAATTTTTAAGTATATTCACCTACATGTGTTCGTATGTGATAAAGAGTATAAGTGGAGTTGGGAAATTGGTAACCATGGACAATTGGAGACTATGAATAACATAGGCCATCAATTGAATGTGGGAATTATGAGAAGAATCACATATAGACACTTGTAGGAAAATGGATGAATTAGAGATTGCTAAACCAAGGGATGTTATTAGGATATGGATTAGAAGTAAATTATAGACCCTAAATACTAGTTGGAAGAGTTTAAGTAAATTAACTAGTTTATGAGAATTTTGGATTTCATGGGTATTGGGTTGATGTGTACAAGTCAGATATAAGTTCAAGTGTCTAAAACTACTCACTATGTGTGTGTAGGACATAACAAACTGTTTGGAGCTGCGGGTACGCCGAGGGCCGATCAAGGAAAGCAAAGAAGTGAGGGGCTTTCCCATCCTTGCCCTCTTGTGGGTTGTATGAGGATGTGGAAAAAAATATGGTTTGTATTACTTGCCTCTTTGTTAGGATACGTATGCTAGAAACATGCTATTGTTATTCCTAAATGTTATTATATGAAATTACATGTTATATGTGTATTTGATACATGTGAAACATCATGATGGCTTGGAAAGCCTTATATGGAAAAAGGGTTCATGGAACCTAGAACGATATCGGGGGTAGGATCGAGTCTACTTTCGGTGTCTAAATTCCATGGTCCTAGAAACTCACAAGTTAAATGAAGTTGGAAACCTATTGTTTGATCTTGAAATTTTTGAAATAATCGAACTTAGGATGTCCTTCCTTGAAACTATTTTCGAACTTGGGAAAGGGTATGAACTTATAAGTTTTTCCAAGAAATGTAAAACCGAACTAGTAGGGGTTCATAGGAGTCATGTAGAGTCTATGATAAAAGAGGTGTCCATTTTAAATAGACCGGGTAGATCGAGTATGTCCTCGTGAAGTCGGACACCCAAGAGTCCAAAGTCTATGAGTTTGCCACTTTGGGGTTAAAGCTTTGGTTAGGCCAAAGTCACACGAGTCGCCGGCTATGTACCAAGTAAAGTCTTGGTGCCAGATATGTCTCAAGTAAAGTCTTGGGGCCAGGGGTTCCTAGAATGATCAACTAGGTTCCTAACCGCTCACGTGAGCTATGCCTTCGGGCCAGTTTACCTCATAACGGATGCCACTCACGTGAGTTATGCCTTCGGGCCAGATTCTCTCCTAACGGAGATATGCCTTCGGGCCAGTTCTCTCCCCAAAGGGAGATATGCCTTCGGGCCAGTTTATGTTATTTTAAAACGATATATGATATTGGAAAGTGTTTGATGATATTGAACATGTGATATATATGCCTAATTTTGTCAATATATGTGTTATATATGCCAAATGCATGATCACTTAAACATGAAAGGTTAAAAGGAATATTATATGTGCATGTGGATGTGATTGGCTCCCTTTCCCCAGTTGTAGTGGTACCCGCTACTACACCAAGGATGGGAGAGCCTCTCACTGAGTCCGTTTGACTCACCCCCCAATTTTACATGTTACAGATACAGGTGTAGCGGGCACCGGACACGCGTCTACTTCCTCTCAAGGAGGCGGACATTCCTAGAGACCTCACGCATTGTTCGCGTGAGAGGTTTATCTTTGGATGTATACATTCTTTTGTTATATTTCATTGATGTATACATTATTTTGAGTATAGCCTTTGATGTATAGGCAATTGCTATATGTATAAATATATGTACAAATCTAGACTTGTCGGCTTCATACTGTTTAAAGATTAGGTCATGGATGGGATTATAGGATATATGAGTATTATGATGAGTATGAATTGCTTCCGCATGTGAATAGGATAGGTCACACCCTATGGGGTGTGATCAATATGTAAATTATATATATATATATATGTGTGTGGTTGGTATGTGATTGTTTGCAAATATATAAACCTGCATGTGAATAGGATAGATTACACGCATTGAGGCGTGTGATCAATATGTAAAGTTAAATGCGAGTGTGGATGCTTATATACAGGTGATCGAACAGGTTATATATATTGTGTGTGAATAGGATAGGTCATTCCCTTGTGGTTTGATCACTACGTATATACATATTTATGTGTGATTGCTTATGTGAATGGATGTATATATATACTTGAATTGGGCTGAAGCGGCAATGAGCGCCGTGGATTGCAGGTTATTTAGGCCACCATGAATGACGTAGCCAATATTTATTATGTGAATATTGTATGTTGTCTGTATAGCAGGGTAATTATTTTAAATGGTAATAGGGAAGGCTTACGGGTTTAGGGGTAAAATCCTACTCCCGTGCCGGTCACGGACTCCTAGAAATGGGGTCGTGACAATAATCACCATGACAATGATCATTGCCCTATCCTGGCAATAGGGTCAGAAAAGATTTATATTGCTATGACGATAGCTTGAGGTTCAGAGAGTGCATCTGAATGGGTATATGAGTTATATCCTGTTGAGGATACCTGTCCACATTAACAAGGAGAGGAATTGTTGATCCTTTGGGAAAGATACAAAGAGTCATAGTAATATGTGAGACTAAGGTAAGGAGACACGGGAGGAACCTACGGGTGAACCGTGAGCCTAACCTAGAAAAGATAAATCATCTTGTGGAGTTGGTCCAGGGTGTGTCAGCGGCCATGCTTTGAGATGTCGTGTCGTGCCCACCATTTGTGACCTGGTTGGGTAATGGACGAGTGGGCTCAAGCCATTGCCCTGAAGTGAGGGGTCAGAACGTGCCACTTGGTGGCTACGGATTAGTTGCTTGATAGATAGAGGTTGATTGTGTTTGACTAACAGAATTGTCACGAGGTGACCAGTACCCAAGTGAATGAGTTAAGTATGTTTTTCCATGTGGTGGCCAGTTACCTGAGTGCAAGGGTTCGTAGTAGAAAAGCCACGTAGTTGCTAGTAGATACCCCAGTGTTGGGGAAATTAAGTAGATGTATGTTATAGTATCTGTGTGTATGTACAAATTGTCTGTGTTTGCATATAATTGCTGATTGTGCAGCGTAGTGGTAACGTACAGGATTACGTCACCAAACCTCTTGTTTGATTCAAACAGGCTGAACGTGAGAAGACCGGTAAGTAAAAACCGACACTATATGTTACATGTTTACTTGTTGATTGGCGACGTGGGATAAACTGCTGCATGCTTATTTATGTTAAATGCATGTGAGTGGTTGGGTGAAATATCTGTTGTTGTGTGATCACCAAGAATGTATGTTAATTAACAGTAACCAGTTGTTTTCGCATGTGGTTGTGTATGACTCCCATTCCCAATGCTATGGTACCCGCCTTGCGCCGAGGATGGGAGAGTCCTCACTGAGTCGCGTAGTTAAGACTCACACCTCATTTTTACTACACAGAGACAGGTTAAGTACAGGTGGAAAAAGTCTCGGTGGAACGAGGGACAAGCAAAACTTTCCAAGACCCACAACTTGTTCATGTGGGTGATAAAATTGTAATTGTAATTTAATTTACTTTATCAGTATATCATAAATTAAAGGTTAGACGTACCCAAATAGATTGTATCACTAAATCTAGAACTGTCAGCTTCACACACCTTAAAGATCAGGATTAGTTATATCGCGATACAGGGAAAACTATTTTTCAAAATATATCTATATATATACATATATCTGTTGCATGTGAATAGGATAGGCAGCATCTTCGGATGTGTAGCTAGTACACAGGTTATATATATTATGTGTGTTTTCCTATGTCTATATGCCAAGCGGCACTGGCCGTAGATTTGCTTAACTAGGATAGGCCACCATTTCAGTGTAGCCATGGTATTATATTGCATGTGAGTGTATTTTCAATAATAGATATTCTGTCAATTAGGTGATAAGGCTTACAGGCACAGGTGTATTCCCTGTGTCTATGCCGGTCACGGTCCTCTAAACAGTGGTCGTGACAAACTTGGTATCAAAGCCTGGTTATTCTTTAAGGGTGTGAAGCTAACTAGTAGTCTCGGGTGTCTTTCGGGCTATCAATTACGAATCCGGACGTAACGGTGGTTCCGACGGGCACTTGTGAGGTTGCTCAGGATGTTGAGTCATAAATTCTTTCGAGTCATCGCTTGAGGCATAGAATTTGTATGTAAAATTCTATGCAAAGCATATAACCTGTATAGTACACGAGTGTCGATGAGCACTAAGGCGTAAGGAGGGGTGGCAGTGATCCCGGGGACCTTAGGATGCCATAATAGGGAAAGGAGACATCCATGGAGGATGCTACCTAGACAGAGACACATTTGGTTGAATTGTAGGCAGGAATGCGCTACAATGTGTGATTGTTTTGCAGGTGTTAAATGAGACGATGTGTTTGCTTTGTTAGCGGCGCGTTGTGTGCTATGGTATAGGCACAAGTTGTTTGACTATAGTATGGAATGCAAGTAGAATAGAAATATGCAGTGAATGGTAGTTCAAGCTAGGAATGGGTTGGTGAAGTGAAAGAAATGACACGCTTGGCGTGTAGAAAAGAAAGCAAGCCCATGGGGCGATTGAAATGGAAAGTTTACAGACAAGAATAAACTGGGCCATGAGGCATGAGACCGACAGGAAGATGACCACGTGAATGGGTCACGACTGTGCGATATGCTATGGCTGAAGGAAGTGAGTTGTGCTTCCAAGAAAGTAAACAGAAAAGTGGTGGTGTATGCAACAGTATAGAAGTACAAGTCTACGGACTAGAAAATCAGGATACGATATATGGAAGGGCAAAGTGGCCGAACCATATGCCGTAGGAATAGACATTAAGAAGTAGAGGCATATGAAAATGAGTAGACCGTGACCATATGCCGAGCAGGAAACAGAGTAAATGGTAAGGCACAGGGAAGGAGCCTAGTCCAACCTTGCGCACGATCCATGAACTGCTAGTGCCTTAAGCAAACAAGGGGGAAAAGAAGGGATTAAGCCCAACCAAACTCTCTTGGGTTGCGTAAGGAAGAGCATAAATAATAGGATATTGATCGCATGAGAAATTTTTGTAAAAATGTTTTTGGTCTTTTCGGATGAGAGATTCAAAAAAAACCCTCAAACTTTTCTTGAAAATACTAGGGATAACCATTGGAAGGCCAATTTTCATGAAAACTCTTTCTCAATTTGTGTCATTCCAATTGGTTAAACCCTAACCATTTATGAAATCCTTAGGCGTCATTTTCTAAGAAATAAACTTGAATTAATTTTTAAAACCCGCAAGGTGCTTAAGAAAAAACTAACTCATGTGACCAATACCCTACCAAACAATAGTCCTTTTACATGTAAGCTGTATAAGGATGGTAGATGTAGTGGAGAAATCACTCGCTTGGAGTGATTAAAGTTAAGTAGACATTGTAAAGCACTAGAGAGTGCTAAAGTACCAAGAGAGTATACAGGAAAACCTAAGGGTTGCCAATTAAGGGGCCATATGGTGATTATGGACCCGAAAGTATTAGACCGGAGCAGGTTTAGAAGTGGAAATGGGCATAGACCTTCGGGTACCGTCCAGAGATAAGAAAATGAGTGCTATTGCGGTAGATAGCTCTCGAACAAGATAACGTGAGAGATAAACCCCAAAGGGACTCGTGGAGGCCCGAGGGGAGAGAATGTAGATAGGGATAAGTAGTCCCACAATTAGGAAGAGCGGTAGCCTATAGGACCCCACAGGGTAAGAGGCAAGTAGGAGGTGGAGAACCAACTACTACCGTAAGTGTATGTATAGTACACAGACTATAGTGGACATAGCCAGGTAAGCTAGTTCCACATGTTGGTGAACCGTAAATCCGTTAGTCTGTAGCCCGTGTATGGGTAGAGACTGAGTGGACAAACCAAACGTATAAATGTCCATGTGGGTGCCATGAAGGAAAAATTAACCGTAAGGACGATTAATCGAGAAGGAAAATTTAGTGAGTAACGAGTATTGAGAAATACTCGAAGAAAGAGTACCACATAGGTACGAAATTGAAAAGAAGAGAGTGAATACGGGAACGGAGTCGGGTAAGCATCTGGGGAAGCGAGCCAAAATGATAAAACATGTATGCCTCATGGCCCTGCTTATTCTTGTCTGTAAACTTTCCATTTCAATTGCCCCATGGGCTTACTTTCTTTTTTTTTCTTACATGCCAAGCGCGTCTTTTCTTTCACTTTACAAACCATTCCTAGTCTGAACTACCATTCACTACATATTTCTATTGTACTTGCATTCCATGCAATAATCATACAACTTGCGCCTATACCATAGCACACAATGCTCCGCTAACAGAGCAGAGGCATCATCTCATTTAACACCTGCAAAACAATCACACATTGTAGGCATTCCTGCTTACAATTCAACCAAATGTGTCTGTGTCTAGGTAGCATCCTCCATGGATGTCTCTTTTCCCTATTTTGGCATCCTAAGGTTCCCAGGGTTACTGCCACCCCACCTTATGCCTTAGTGCTCATCGGCACTTGTGTACAGTACAGGTTATATGCTTTGCATAGAATTTCACATACAATTTCTATGCCTGAAGCGATGACTCGAAAGAATATATGACTCAACACCCTGAGCAAACTCACAAGTGCTCGTCGGAACCACCGTTACGTTCGGATTCGTAATGGATAGCCCGACTGACACCCGACACTACTAGTTAGCTTCACACCCTTAAAGAACAAACCTGGCTCTGATACTAAGTTTGTCACGACCCCCGTTTAGAGGACCCTGACCGGCACAGACACAGGGAATACCCCTGTGCCTGTAAGCCTTATCACCTGATTGACAAAATATCTATTACTGACAATACATTCACATGCATTATAATACCATGGGTACACCGAAATGGTGGCCTATCCTAGGCAAGCAAATTCACTGCCAGTGCCGCTTCAGGATATAGATATAGGAAAACACACATAATATATAACTTGTATACTGGCTACACATCCAAACATGCTGCCTATCCTATTCACATGCAACAGATTTATGTATATATATATATATATATATTGAAATCAAATCTTTCCTGTATCGCAGTATAATTAATCCTGACCTTTAAGGTGTGTGAAGTTGACAATTCTAGATTTAGTAATACAATCTAATTGGGTACGTCTACCCTTTACTTTATGATACAACGACAAAGTAAATTAAATTACAATTGCAATTTATTCATCCATATGAACAAGTTGTGGGTCTTGGAAAGTGTTGCTCAACCCTTCCTCCACCGAGACTTCTTCCACCTGTACTTAACCCGACACTGTGTAGTAAAAATGAGGTGTGAGTCTTAACCACGCGACTCAGTGAGGACTCTCCCATCCCTGACGCAAGGTGGGTACCACAGCGCTGGGTTTGGGAGTCATACACAACCACATGAAAACACAACTAGTTACTGTTGTTAGCATACATTCTTGGTGATCAAACAATAACAGAAATTTCACCAAAACACTCACATGCATTTAATAGCAGTAAACATGCAGCAGTTTATTCCACGTCATCAATCAGCAAGTAAACATGTAACATATAGTGCCGGCTTTTACTTACCGGTCTTCTCACGTTTCAGCATGTCTGAATCAAACAAGACGTGTGGTGTTGTAATCCTGTACGTTACCACTACGCTGCACAATCAACAATTATATGCAAACACAGACAATTTCTACATACCCACAGACGCTAAACATACATCTACTTAATCTCCCCAACTCTGGGGGTACTACTTGCCACTACTTGGCTTTTCTACTTCGAACCCGTGCACTCGGGCTACTGGCCACCACGTGGAAAAACATACTTAACCCATTCACTTGGTTATTGGTCACCTCGTGACAACTCTATTAATCAAACACAATCAATCTCTATCAATCAAACAACTGATTCGTAGCCACCAAGTGGCACGTTCTGACCCCTTGCTGCGGGGCAATAGCTTGAGCCCACTCGTCCATTACCCAACCAGGCCACACGGCGGGCACGACACGACGTGTCGAAGCATGGCCACTGACACACCTTGGACCAACTCCACAGGATGATTTCTCATTTACTAGGTTCGGCTCACGGTTCACCCGTAGGTTCCTCCCGTGTCTCCTTACCTTAGTCTCACATATTAATAGGATTCTTTGTATCTTTCCCGAAGGATCAACAATTCTTCTCCTTGTTAATATGGACGAATATCCTTAACAGGATATAACTAATATACCCGTCGAGATGCACTCTCTGAGCCTCAAGCTATCATCATAGCAATATAAAACCTTTTTGACCCTATTGCCAAGATAGGGCAATGAATATCGTCATAGTGATTATAAAATTGAGGTTTCAAGTGCCATTTGACGTTGTTCTAGTCGATGTCTCACATTGTCAGCATAACCAAACCTGAAACCCACCAATAACTCCCTTTGCATGATTATAACTTAAGTCACCGTCGTGACGAGTTTTCAAAATAAAAGCTTAGTCCTTCCGTACAAGGACTCTTGCCACCATCGTGGAAAAGATTTAATAAAATACTTATCATGCCTCTGGAGTGTATGAGTTGGATTTGTAACACACCTATCATAGCAAACAATAATCCTCTGCTCCTATGTCTTCCTATCCAAGCTACTTTCCACAACCTATTTTCTAGTTCTTTCCTTCTTTTAACATTCTATATCTCTAGCTAACACATACCAGACAAGCAGAGAATATACATACTCATGTAATCCACATAAGCATACGACCCTAGGAGCAGAGATGGAAGAACCCTCACCTTGGTCAACCTTCCATGCAATCCTCTCCTGTGACTTTAGTCTCCTCGGAGTTCCTGTTGCACTCTTTAGCGTGCCGTTGTTCCTATAAGAACAACATTTACTTCATTAAGATTATTACATAGCTTAACTTGTTATTTATCTCTCCATTACTCTCACGTGTAGTCCATGGTTGCCATAGAGTCAAGCTCTTGGTCTTATCGGACTTCTCTATCCCGACTTATACGTATCCTTCCTCGGAC
The DNA here is from genome assembly GCA_014851425.1 of Senna tora. NCBI lineage: Eukaryota > Viridiplantae > Streptophyta > Magnoliopsida > Fabales > Fabaceae > Senna > Senna tora. The sequence goes on from CM026265.1 coordinate 16,235,617, forward strand.
ACCTGACTTACTCGCATATAACACTCTACTTGAGTGTTTCACATACTTGGATTTGAGTATTTGACCTCTATCTAACTTGCATTCACATCTAAGGAGGCTTATCTAGCTTGGTTGGAAGGAATCCCAATTTTAGGAAGGTCTAAACATTTTGATTCAAATTGTGTTCCTACTTGGGTTCTAGAAATCTAGTTTCTAAACCTCAATATACCTCCAATTTATCCTACTTAAGGCTTCCTAAATGTTGTGAAGGAATAAGATTGAAATTCACGAAGTTAGATTTAATTTGTTCCGCAAGTTCCCACTCTTGAGAAACAAGAAGGTACTTAAAATATCCTTGATTCTTGGTAGCATACTTAGAATTATTCTAGGGTGTTTAAGATTGAAGAGAGGAGATTTAAAACTCTCAACGTCACCCTTAAAGTGTATTTGGGTAACCCGTGCAGGAACCCGGTACATTAACGTCAAGGTTTAACCATAGTAACCTCGAGCCAGCTCTTCACGAGTCTTGTTCAGCTAATATTCCAACCATATAATTTTAATAATACCAATCCAAGCCTATTTACTCAAATCCAAGATCAATCCTAATTATCAACAATTTCCCCAATTTATGAATAATTAGAATTTTAACCCCAAATCCTTCCAAATTCGAATTTGGGCAAATCCGAGAATATAATCTCGATTCCTACGCCAACTAAGTGTTCAAGAACACTTTCTAGGTCTCAATCTACCCTCGAAACAACTCAATCGAAGGTCAATCGAAGAAATCCCTAAAAATGGAAAAATTGAGAGTTTCGAATGAAATTGGGGTTACCAACCTTGATTTGATTGGTGGGAGGTGTGGAAGATGTTGGAGTCGAGCTCCGGTGAGCTTTTCCAGCGTCGGACCGCCCTTCTCCGGCCGGTTCCCGGCGAACCGCCACCTTCCCCTTCCCCTTTCTATTCTTGGCGCCCTCTCTCTCTCACTCTACCCCATCTCTCTCGGTTCCTTTCATTTCTCTTAGTTCACGCTCCCTCTCTATTTCCTTTCTTTCTTTCCTTTCCTTTATTTAACTCACGGCATCCCCTCTTAATTAATTAACAATTATATATATTTATATATAATAATAAAAATAATTAAATAATCAAATAATTATAATAATTAAATAAATAATAAGAAATTAATAATGAATATAATTAAAATAAATTAGTTAATAATTAAATAATAAATAAATAAATATTATAAAAAATAAATTAATTAATAATTAAATAAATAATAACGAGTATGTATTTTAATTTAATCACCTTCCCTATTTAATTCAGGTTTCCGATTTCTTAGGTCCTGAATTAAATCCTAAAAATTATTTTCTATTTTTTTTCTTTACCTTTTATTTTATTTTAAACTTCGAAAAATTTTCTCGGGTATTACAATCTAAAAAAAAATTCCTTTCCGGTTTCTTTTAACTTTCACATTTTTTTCTATATTCTTTTTGAGGTTTTAATTCCTATCCCTGGAATAAATCATTCTTAAATCCTCGAAATTTTTTTAAAATAAATCATTCTTTAATCTTAGATATTTTTCGGGGGTATTACACTTGGGTACGGGGACTCCGATGTGAGGGAGTACTTCGTCAGTTAAAGTTTATAGAAATAGAACCCAGTGTGCTATGCAAATAGCTAGTGTCTTGGCGTGTTCCAAGACGGATATAAGGAGTCACTACAAAGGTAGCTAGTCGGACAAGCTGATTGAGTCAAGGTAAGCCTCACTAGAGAAGGCAATTGCTAACTCCTCGGAGAATTAAATTGGAGCAGGGCATGTGGTACGTGCCAGACACTCCATTGCAAAATTAGTAGCACAAAGTGAGGGAAGTTAGGTATCCTCGGGGAAGGATACGACGACAGATGGAGTCTGTTGGTTAACACCTCACGGAGGGTGGTTAACTACGAAACTAGAAATACAAACGATCACAGAAAGAATATGTAGAAACCAGATAGAGACCTTGAGTCTCTAGGAAAGAAAGATGAACCGTAGGGTAAAACGGTAACACTTCTACATTGAGGGAAACCATAGATGAAATTGAGCCAAGGGATGGCAATGAGCCAACAACCCGACGAAGGAGAAGAAATTCGGGAACCGAATTTCTTAAGGGGGGGAGAATGTAATACCCCAGAAAATTTTGAGGTTTAAAGAATGATTTATTTAAAATTTCGAGGATTAAAGAATAATTTATTTCGGGGCTAGGAATTTAGAACTTTAAAAGGAAACCGGAAAGGAATTTTTTTCGAAGTTTAAAATAAAATAAAAGGGAAAGAAAAAAAGTAGAAAATAATTTCTAGGATTTAATTTAGGACCTAAGAAATTGAAAACCTGAATTAAATAGGGAAAGGGATTAAATTAAAAATACATATTACTTATTATTTATTTAATTATTAATTAATTAGTTTTCAATAATATTTATTTATTTATTTATTATTTAATTATTTAGTTATTAATTATTTTATTTTAATTATATTTATTTATTATAATTATTATTTTTTTATTTAATGGGAGTGGGTGCCGTGGGGTTAGGTTTAGATAAAGAAAGGAAATGAAATAAAAAGAAAAAGAAAGAGAAAGAAAGGGAAAGAGGCGAGAAAGGAAAGAAAGAGAGGAAGAAGAGAGAGAGAAGGGAGGACGAGAAGAGAGAGAGAAGGGAGGTGTCACGACCCCTGTTTAGAGGACCCTGACCGGCATAGACACAGGGAATACCCCTATGCCTGTAAGCCTTATCACCTAATTGACAGAATATCTACTTTTGACAATACATTCACATGCATTATAATATCATGGCTACACCGAAAATGGTGGCCTATCCTAGGCAAGCAAATCCACGGCCAGTGCCGCTTCAGGATATAGATATAGGAAAACACACATAATGTATATAACATGTGTACTGGCTACACATTCGTAGATGCTGCCTATCCTATTCACATGCAACAGATATAAGTATATATATGTATATCTTGAAAACAAACTTTCCCTGTATCACAGTATAATAAATCCTGATCTTTAAGGTGTGTGAAGCTGACAGTTCTAGATTTAGTAATACAATCTAATTGGGTACGTGTACCCTTTACTTTATGATACATGATAAAGTAAATTAAACTGCAATTACAATTCATTCACCCACATGAACAAGTTGTGGGTCTTGGAAAGTTTTGTTCATTCCTCGCTCCACCGAGACTTCTTCCACCTGTACTTAACCTGTCTCTGTGTAGTAAAAATGAGGTGTGAGTCTTAACCACGCGACTCAATGAGGACTCTCCCATCCCCGGCGCAAGGCGAGTACCTTACCACTGGGACTAGGAGTCATACACAATCACATGCACAAACAACTAGTTACTGTGAGTTAGCATGCAGTCTTGGTGATCACACAATAACAGAAATTTCACCCAAACACCCACATGCATTTAATAATTGTAAACATGCAGCAGTTTATTCCACGTCATCAATCAGCAAGTAAACATGTAACAAATAGTGCCGACTTTTACTTACCGGTCTTCTCACGTTCAGCATGTTTGAATCAACAAAACGCGTGGTGACGTAGTCCTGTACGTTATCACTATGCTGCACAATCAACAATTATATACCACAAACAATTTATACATACACACAGATGCTAAACATACATCTACTTAATCTCCCCAACTCTGGGGTATCTAATAGCCACTACGTGGCTTTTCTTCTTCAAACCCGTGCACTCGGGCTACTGGCCACCACGTGGCAAAACATACTTAACCCACTTACTTGGGTACTGGTGACCTCGTGATAATTCTGTTAATCAAACACAATCAACTTCTATCTATCAAGCAATTGACGCATAGCCACCACGTGGCACGTCCTGACCCCTTGCTGCGGGACAATAGCTTGAGCCCACTCGTCCATTACCCAACCAGGCCACATGACTGGCACGGCACGACGTCTCGAAGCATGGCCACTGACACACCCTGGACCAACTCGACAGGATGGTTTCTCTTTTACTAGGTTAGGCTCACGGTTCACCCGTAGGTTCCTCCTGTGTCTCCTTACCTTAGTCTCACATATTAATAGGATTCTTTGTATCTTTCCCGAAGGATCAACAATTCTTCTCCTTATTAATATGTACAAGTATCCTCAACAGGATATAACTCATATACCCGTCCAGGTGCACTCTCTGAGCCTCAAGCTATCGTCATAGCAAGATAAAACCTTTCTGACCCTATTGTCAGGATAGGGCAATGACCATCGTCATGGTGATTATAAAACTGAGGTCTCAAGTGCCATCTGACGTTGTTCTAGTCGATGTCTCACATCGCTAGCATAATCAAATCCGAAACCCACCAATAACTCCCTTTGCATGATTATAATTTAAGTCACCGTCGTGACGAGCTTTCAAATTAAAATTTAGTCCTTCCGTACAAGGACTCTTGCCACCGTCGTGGAAAAAGATTTAATAAAATACTCATCATGCCTCTGGATTTTATGAGTTGGATTTGTAACACACCAATCATAGCAAACAGTTGTACTCTACTCCTATGTTTTTCCTATCCAAGTTACTTTCCACAACATATTGCTAGTTCTTTCATTCTTTTAGCCTTCTATACCTCTAGCTAACACATACCAGACAAGCAAAGAAAGTACATACTCATGTAATCCACATAAGCATACAACCCTAGGAGCAGAGATGGAAGAACCCTCACCTTGGGCAACCTTCCATGCAAACCTCTCCTGTAACTTTAGTCTCCTCAGAGTTCCTGATGCACTCAATCGTGTGCCATTGTTCCTATAAGAAAAACATTCATTTCATTAAAGTTATTACTTAGCTTAACTTGTTATTTATCTCTCCATTACTCTCATGTGTAGTCCATGGTTGCCACAGAGTCAAGCTCTTGGTCTTATTGGACTTCTCTATCCCGACTTATGCGTATCCTTCCTCGGACACTTGACTTACTCGAATATAACACTCTACTTGAGTGTTTCACATACTTGGATTTGAGTATTAGACTTCTATCTAATTTGTATTCACGTCTAAGGAAGCTTATCTAACTTGATTGGAAGGAATCCTAATTTTAGGAAGGTCTAAGCATTTTGTTTCAACTCAGTTGCTTACTCGAGTTCTAAGAAATCTAGTTTCTAAACCTCAATACACCTCTAATTCATCCTACTTAAGGCTTCCTAATAATTATGAAGGAATGAAATTACCATTTTAGAATTTAGACTTCATTGTTCCGCAAGTTTCCATCCTTGAGAAACAAGAAGGTACCTAAAATAATTCTTGATGCTTGATAGCATATTTAGAATTTTTCTAGGGTGTTTAAGATTGAAAAGAAGAGGTTTGGAACTCTCAACGTCACCCTTAAAGCACATTTGGGCAAACCGAGCAAGGTCCCGACATGTTAATGCCCAGGTTCAACCTTAATAACCTCGGGCCGGCTCTTCACGGGTCTTGTTCAGCTAATATTTCCACAATATAATTTCAATAGGACCAATCCAAGCCTATTTACTCAAATCCAAGGTCAATTCCTAAGCTATCAACAATTTCCCCAATTTGGAAATAATTATAATTTCAATAATATCAATCCAAGCCTATTTACTCAAATCCAAGCTCAATCTTAAGCTATCAACAATTTCCCCAATTTGGAAATAATTATAATTTCAACCCCAAATCCTTCCAAATTCAAATTTGGGCAAATCCGAGAATATAATCTTGATTCCTACCCCAACTAAGTGTTCAAGAACACTTTCTAGGTCTCAATCTACCCTCGAAATAACTCAATCGAAGGTGGATCGAATAAATCCCTAAAATGAAGAAACTGGGGGTTTCGAATGAAATTGGGGTTACCAACCTTTGATTCGATTGGTGGAAGGTGTAGGAGAAGTGGTACCCGAGCTCCGGTGACTTTTCCGGCGTCGGCTAGCTCTCCCCGGTCACTCTTCCGGCAAACCCCAACTCTTCTTCTTCTTCTTCTCACGCCTCTCCCTCTCCTACCTTCCGTTTCTCTCTCTTCTTCTTTCTTCTCTCACGTCTTTCTCTCTTTCTTTTTCTTGCTTTTTCTCTCTTTTCCTTTCTTATTTGTTTTTATTTCTTTCCTTTATATATATATATATATATATATATATTTTAATTCTTTTTCTTCTTCTATACCTACTTCCACGGCACACCCCCCTTTCCAATTAAATAACAATAATAATAATAATAAAATAATTATAATAAATAAATAAATATAATTAAAATAAAACAATTAATAATTAAATAATAAATAAATAAATATTATTAAAAATTAATTAATTAATTAAGTAAATAATAACAAATTTGTATTTTTAATTTAATCCCTTTCCCTATTTAATTCAGGTTTCCAAGTTCTTAAGTCCCGAATTAAATCCAAAAATTATTTTCTACTTCTTTTCTTTCACTTTCTACTTTCTTAAAAACCCCCCTTTTAAATATTTAAACTAATCATAATAAAAATAAACTAATTAATAATTAAACAAATAATAACTAATAATATTTTAATTTAGTTCTCACTCCTATTTTTGTTAGGTTTCTAATTTCGTAGGTCCTGAATTAATTTCGAAAAAAATATTTAACTCCTTTCTTTAATCTTTCGAAGAATTTCGCGGTTCCTTTCCGGTTTCCCTTAACCTTCATACTTTTCCTATATTCTTTTTGAGGTTTTAATTCCTAGCCCCGGAATAAATCATTCTTAAATCCTCGAAATTTTAAATAAATCATTCTTTAATCCTCGAAATTTTTTCGGGGTATTACAGGAGGACGAGAAGAGAGAGAGTGAGGGAGGAGCCGAGAAGAGGAAGAAGGAGAAGGAGGAGGAACCGCCGGAAACTCGCCGGAGAAGAGCTAGCCGACGTCGGGAAAAGTCACCGGAGCTCGGTTACAACATCTTCCACACCTCCCACCAATCGAATCAAGGTTGGTAACCCCAATTTCATTCGAAACCCTCAATTTTTCCTTTTTTAGGGATTTCTTCGATTGACCTTCAATTAAGTTGTTTCGAGGGTTGATTGAAACCTAGGAAGTGTTCTTGAACACTTAGTCGGGGTAAGAATCGAGATTATATCTTTGGATTTAGCCAAATTCGAATTTGGAAAGATTTGGGGTTGAAATTATAATTATTTCCATATTGGGGAAAATTGTTGATAATTAGGATTGAGCTTGGATTTGAGTAAATAGGCTTGGATTGGTATTATTAAAATTATACGGTTGGAATATTAGCTGAACAAGAACCGTGAAGAGCTGGCCCGAGGTTACTAAGGTTGAACCTTGACGTTAACGTACAGGGTCCCTGCTCGGTTTTCCCAAATACACTTTAAGGGTGACGTTAAGAGTTTTAAATTTCCTCTCTTCAATCTTAAAACACCCTAGAACACTCCTAAACATGTTTTTGAAGATTTAAATCACTCCAAGTACCTTCTTGTTTCTCAAGGATGGAAACTTGCGGAACAAATTAAGTCTAACTTCGTGAATTTCAATCTTATTCCATCACAACCTTTAGGAAACCTTAAGTAGGATAAATTGGAGGTATATTGAGGTTTAGAAACTAGATTTCTTAGAACCCAAGTAGGAAGACAAGTTGAATCAAAATGCTTAGACCTTCCTAAAGTTAGGATTCCTTCCAACCAAGCTAGATAAGCTTCCTTATATGTGAATACAATTGAGATAGAGGTCTAATACTCAAATTCAAGTATGTGAAACACTCAAGTAGAGTGTTTTATGCGAGTAAGTCAATTGTCCGAGGAAGGATACGTATAAGTCGGGATTGAGAAGTCCAATAAGACCAAGAGCTTGACTTTGTGGCAACCATGGACTACATGCGAGAGTAATGTAGAGATAAATAACAAGTTAAGTTTTGTTATAACCTTAATGAAGTAAATGTTGTTTTGATAGGAACAACGGCACGCAACAAAGTGCAACAGGAACTCCGAGGAGACTTAAGTTACAGGAGAGGATTGCATGGAAGGTTGGCCAAGGTGAAGGTTCTTCCATTTGTGCTCCTAGGGTTGTATGCTTATGTGGATTACATGAGTATGTATATTCTCTACTTGTCTGATATGTGTTAGCTAGAGGTATAGAATGCTAAAAGAATAAAAGAACTAGAAAATATATTGTGGAAAGTAACTTGGATAGGAAGACATAGGTGTAGACTGTAATTGTTTTTAATGATTGGTGTGTTATAAATCCAACTCGTACACTCCGGAGGCATGATGAGTATTTTATTAAGTTTTTCCCACGACGGTGGCAAGAGTCCTTGTACGGAAGGACTAAGCTTTTAATTTGAAAACTCGTCACTACGGTGACTTAGATTATAATCATGCAAAAGGACATATTGGTGGGTTTCAGATTTGATTATGCTACCGATGTGATACATCGACTAGAACAACGTCAGATGGCACTTGAGACCTCAATTTTATAATCACCATGACGATGGTCGTTGCCCTATCCTGGCAATAGGGTCAGAAAGGATTTATATTGCTATGACGATAGCTTGAGGTTCAGAGAGTGGATCTGGACGGGTATATGAGTTATATCATGTTGAGGATACCTGTCCATATTAACAAGGAGAGGAATTGTTGATCATTCGGGAAAGATACAAAGAATCCTATTAATATGTGAGACTAAGGTAAGGAGACACGGGAGGAACCTACGGGTGAACCGTGAGCGTAACCTAGAAAAGAGAAATCATCCTGTGGAGTTGGTCCAGGGTGTGTCAGCGGCCATGCTTTGAGACGTCGTGCCATGCCCGCAATTGTGGCCTGGTTGGGTAATGGACGAGTGGGCTCAAGCTATTGCCTCGCAGTGAGGTGTAAGAACGTGCCACTTGGTGGCTACAGATTAGTTGCTTGATAGATAGAGGTTGATTGTGTTTGATTAATATAATTGTGACGAGGTGACCAGTACCCAAGTGAATGAGTTAAGTATGTTTTGCCACGTGGTGGCAAGTAACCCGAGTGCACGGGTTCGAAGTACAAAAGCCACGTAATGGCTAGTAGATACCCCAGTGTGGGGGAAATTAAGTAGATGTATGTTATAGTATCTGTGTATATGTACAAATTGTCTGTGTTTGCCTATAATTGCTAATTGTGCAACGTAGTGGTAACGTACAGGATTACGTCACCAAACATCTTGTTTGATTCAAACATGCTGAACGTGAGAAGATCAGTAAGTAAAAGTCGGCACTATAGGTGGGATAAACTGCTGCATGCTTATTTATGTTAAATGCATGTGAGTGGTTGGGTGAAATATCTGTTGTTTTGTGATCACCAAGAATGTATGTTAATTAACAGTAACAAGTTGTTTTTGCATGTGGTTGTGTATGACTCCCATTCCCAGCGCTATGGTTCCCACCTTGCGCCGATGATGGGAGAGTCCTCACTGAGTCGCGTGGTTAAGACTCACACCTCATTTTTACTACACAGAGACAGGTTGTGTACAGGTGGAAGAAGTCTCGGTGGAACGAGGGACAAGCAAAACTTTCCAAGACGCACAACTTGTTCATGTAATACCCCGGAAAATTTCGAGGATTAAAGAATGATTTATTTAAAATTTCGAGGAAATAAGAATGATTTATTTCGGGGCTAGGAATTAAAACCTCAGAAAGAATATAGAAAAAAGTATGAAAGTTAAGGGAAACCGGAAAGGAACTGAGAAAATTTTTTGAGGGTTAAAATAAAATAAAAGATGAAAGAAAGAAGTAAAATATTTTTTTGAATTAATTCGGGACCTAAGAAATTAGAAATCTAAAATAAATAGGAGTGGGAACTAAATTAAAATATTATTAGTCATTATTTATTTAATTAGTAATTAATTTATTTTTATTATGATTATTTTAAATATTTGAAAAGGGAAAGAAAAGAAGTAGAAGATAATTTTTGGGATCAATTTAGGACTTAAGAAATTGGAAACTTAAATTAAATAGGGAAAGGGATTAAATTAAAAATACATGTTAGTTATTTATTTAATTATTTTATATTATTTTCATATTTTATTGTTATTATTATATGTTAATGTTAATAAAGAAAAGAAAGGAAGAGAAAATAAAAGAGAAAAAGAAAGAGGGAGAGGGCTACGGGGAAGAAAGAAGAAACAAAGAAGAAAGAAAGAGAAGGAAAGGAGAAAGAGGGAGAAGAGAGAGAGAGGGAGCTAGGGCTTGGATGGGGGAGGAAATCCGGCGGGAATCTCGTCGGAATCCGGCGAGCCGGAGTTGGAGAAGGAGTCGGAGAGCATCCTCGTCATCTTCCTCGTCTCAATCTCTCGAGTTAAGGTTGGTACAACGCCCTATTCTCCCCAAGTTCCCATTTTCTTCATTTTTCTTCATTTTTGGAATTGAGTTCAGAATCCGAGTTTGGGCAGATTCGAGGGTAGAATAATGTTCCTAAAGTGTTCTTGAACACTCATCGGGGTTAGGATTCTAGGCTAGATCGTTGGACTTGGCCGGATTCGAAGTTGAAAGAGTTTGGGGTTTATAAAACTCATTTTTTCCAATTTCGAACAATCAACGATTCGGCGACGAATCGGAGTTGGATTTGAGTTGTAGGACTTCCTAAATATGTATATATATAGGAGAACAAGATACATGAAAAGTGGAATCGAAGCCGGATCAGAAAATGGCCGAAAAGGTGGCCGAAACTAGCCACAGCACAGCAAAAACGTTGCTGTGCTGCGAGCTGGCGCTGCAGCGCCCACTTGCTGGTTGGCCAAGGGCTACTAAGACAGCGCCAGAATGAGCGTTACAGCGTCCAGTCCTGGCCTGGCTTGCCCCAAGCCCATTTTTAGGGCGAATTGAGACCTCTAAACCCCCTCTCTTCAATCCTAAACACCCTAGAACACGCCTAAACATGTTTTTGATGATTAAATCACTCTAAGTACCTTCTTGTTTCTCAAGGATGGAAACTTGCGGAACCAACTAGGCCTAACTTCGAGAATTTCAACATTATTCCTTCACAAACTTTAGGAAACCTTAAGTGGGATAAATTGAAGGTATATTGAGGTTTATAAAATAGATTTCTTAGAACCTAAGTAGGATATATTGGAGGTATATTGAGGTTTAGAAACTAGATTTCTTAGAACCCAAGTAGGAACACAAGTTGAATTAAAGTGCTTAGACATTCCTAGAATTTGGATCCCTTCCAACCAAGCTAGATAAGCTTCCTTAGATGCAAATACAAGTTAGATAGATGTCTAATACTCAAATCCAAGTATGTGAAATACTCCAGTAGAGTGTTATATTCGAGTAAGTCAAGTGTCCGAGGAAGGATACGCATAAGTCGGGATAGAGAAGTCTGATAAGACCAAGAGCTTGACTCTATGGCAATCATGGACTACATGTGAGAGTAATGGAAAGATAAATAACGAGTTAAGTTAAATAATAACTTTAATGAAGTAAATGTTGTTCTTATAGGAACAACAGTACGTAATAGAGTGCAACAGGAACTCCGAGGAGACTAAACTTACAAGAGAGGATTGCATGGAAGGTTGGCCAAGGTGAGGGCTCTTTCATCTTTGCTCCTAGGGTTGTATGCTTATGTGGGTTACATGAGTATGTACATTCTCTGCTTGTCTGGTATGTGTTAGCTAGAGGTATAGAATGTTAAAGGAATAAAGGAACTAGAAAATAGGTTGTGGAAATTAGCTTAGATAGGAAGACATAGGAGTAGAGAGTAATTGTTTGCTATGATTGGTGTGTTACAAATCCAACTCATACAGTCCGGAGGCATGATGAGTATTTTATTAAATCTTTTCCACGACGGTGGCAAGAGTCCTTGTACGGAATGACTAAACTTTTATTTTGAAAACTCGTCACGACGGTGACTTAATTTATAATCATGCAAAGGGAGTTATTGGTGGGTTTCGGATTTGGATATGCTAGCGATGTTAGACATCGACTAGAACAACGTCAGATGGCACTTGAGACCTCAGTTTTATAATCACCATGACGATGGTCATTGCCCTATCCTGGCAATAGGGTCAGAAAGGATTTATATTGCTATGACGATAGCTTAAGGCTCAGAGAGTACATCTGGATGGGTATATGAGTTACATCCTGTTGAGGATACTTGTATATATTAATAAGGAGAGGAATTATTGATCCTTATGGAAAGATACAAAGAATCCTATTAATATGTGAGACCAAGATAAGGAAACACGGGAGGAACCTACGGGTGAACCGTGAGCCTGATCTTGCAGAAGAGAAATCATCCCGTTGAGATGGTCCAGGGTGTATCAGTGGCCAGGCTTTGAGATGTCGTGTCGTGCCCTCCATTGTGGCCTTGTTGTGTAATGGATGATTGGACTCAAGCTATTGCCCCGCAGCAAGGAGTCAGGACGTACCACGTGGTGGCTATGCGTCAGTTGTTTGATAGATGGAACTTGAATGTGTTTGGTTAATAGAATTGTCACGAGGTGACCAATACCAAAATGAATGGGTCAAGTATGTTTTGCCACTTGGTGGCCAGTAACCCGAGGGCACGGGTTCGAAGTGGGAAAGCCACGTAGTGGCTAGTAGATACCCCAGAGTTGGGGAGATTAAGTAGATGTATGTTTAGCATCTGTGTGTATGTGCAAATTGTCTGTGTTTGCATATAATTGCTAATTGTGCAGCGTAGTGGTAACGTACAAGATTACGTCACCACACGTCTTGTTTGATTCAGACATGCTGAAACGTGAGAAGACCGGTAAATAAAAGCCCGCACTATATGTTACATGTTTACTTGCTGAGTGATGACGTGGAATAAACTGCTGCATGTTTACAGTTATTAAATGCATGTGAGTGTTTGGGTGAAATTTCTGTTGTTGTGTGATTACCAAGAATGTATGCTAACAACAATAACAAGTTGTTTTTGCATGTGGTTGTGTATGACACTCAAACCCAGTGCTATGGTACCCACCTTGCGCCGGGGATGGGTGAGTCCTCACTGAGTCGCGTGGTTAAGACTCACACCTCATTTTTACTACACAGAGACAAGTTAAGTACAGGTGGAAGAAGTCTCAATGGAACGAGAGTTGAGCAACACTTTCCAAGACCCAGAACTTGTTCATGTGGGTGAAAAAAGTGTAATTATAATTTTATTTACTTTATTATTGTATCATAAAGTAAAGGGTAAACGTACCCAATTAGATTGTATTACTAAATCTAGAACTGTCAGCTTCACACACCTTAAAGATCAGGATTTATTTTACTGCGATACAGGGAAAATTTGTTTTCAAAATGCATATATATACATATATCTGTTGCATGTGAATAGGATAGGCAGCACTTCGGATGTGTAGCTAGTACACAGGTGATATATATTATGTGTGTTTTCCTATATCTATATCCTGGAGCGGCACTGGCCGTGGATTTGCTTGCCTAGGATAGGCCACCATTTCGGTGTAGCCATGGTATTATACTGCATGTGGATGTATTTTCAATAATAGATATTCAGTCAATTAGGTGATAAGGCTTTCAGAATCTCTCATCCGGAAAGACCAAACAGATTTTTTTTTTTACAAAAATTTCTCATGTAATCGATATCCTATTCTTTATGGTCTTCCTTAAGCAACCCAGGAGAGTTTGGTTGGGCTTAACCTCTTCTTTTCCCCCTTGTTTGCTTAAGGAACTAGCAGTTCATGGGTCGAGCGCAGGGTTGGACTAGGCTCCTTCCCTGTGCTTTACCATTTACTCTGTTTCATGTTCGGCATATGGTCATGCTCTACACATTTACATATGCCTCTACTTCTTAACATCTATCTCTATGACATATGGTTCGGCCACTTTGCCCTTCCATATACCGTACCCTGATTTTCTAGTCCGTAGACTTCTACTTCTATACTGTGTCATACACCACCTCTTTTCTGTTTACTTTCTAGGAAGGACAACTCACTTCCTTCAGCCATAGCATACCGCACAGTAGTGACCCATTCTCGTGGTCATCTTCCTGTCGGTCTCATGACCCCTGGCCCTGTTTATTCTTGTTTGTAAACTTTCCATTTCAATCACCCCATGGGCTTACTTTCTGTTCTACACGCCAAGCACGTCTTTTCTTTCACTTTACAACCCATTCCTAGCCGGAACTACCATTCACTGCATATTTCTATTCTACTTGCATTCCTACTATAATCAAATAACTTGTGCCTATACCATAGCACATAACACGCCGCTAACAGAGCAGACGCATCGTCTCATTTGATACATGCAACAATCACACAATGTAGTGCATTCCTGCCTACAATTCAACCAAATGTGTCTATGTCTAGGTAGCATCCTCCATGGATGTCTCCTTTCCCTATTATGGCGTCCTAAGGTCCCCGGGGTCACTGCCACCCCACCTTATGCCTTAATGATCATAGGCACTTGTGTACTATACAGGTTATATGCTTTGTGTAGAATTTCACATAAAAATTCTATGCCTAAAGCGATGACTCGAAAGAATTTATGACTCAACATCCTGAGCAACCTCAAAAGTGCCCGTCGGAACCACCGTAACGTCCGGATTCATAATGGCCAGCCCAACTGACACCCGAGACTGCTAGTTAGCTTCACACCCTTAAAGAACAACCAGGCTCTGATACCAAGTTTGTCACGACCCACGTTTAGAGGACCGGGACCGCCACAGACACAGGGAATATCCCTATGCCTGTAAGCCTTATCACCTAATTGTCAGAATATCTATTATTGAAAATACATTCACATGCATTATAATACCATGGCTACACCGAAATGGTGACCTATCCTAGGCAAGCAAATCTATGGCCAGTGCCGCTTCAGGATATAGATATAGGAAAACAAACATAATAGATAACCTGTGTACTGGCTACACATCCGAAGATGCTGCCTATCCTATTCACATGCAACAGATATATGTATATATATATATATATATTGAAAACAAGTTTTCCCTGTATCGCAGTATAATTAATCCTAAACTTTAAGGTGTGTGAAGCTGACAGTTCTAGATTTAGTAATACAATCTAATTGGGTACGTCTACCCTTTACTTTATGATACACTAATAAAGTAAATTAAATTACAATTGCACTTTATTCACCCACATGAACAAGTTGTGGGTCTTGGAAAGTTTTGTTCGTTCCTTACCTTAGTCTCACATATTAATAGGATTCTTTGTATCTTTCCCGAAGGATCAACAATTCATCTACTTGTTAATATGGACAAGTATCCTCAACAGGATATAACTCATATACCCGTCCAGATGCACTCTTTGAACCTCAAGCTATCGTCATAGCAATATAAATCCTTTCTGACCCTATTGCCAGGATAGGGCAATGACCATCATCATGGTGATTATAAAACTGAGGTCTCAAGTGCCATCTGACGTTGTTCTAATCGATATCTCACATCGCTAGCATAACCAAATCCGAAACCCACCAATAACTCATTTTGCATTATTATAATTTAAGTCACCGTCGTGACGACTTTTCAAAAATAAAACCTTAGTCCTTCCGTACAAGGACTCTTGCCACCGTCGTGGAAAAGATTAAATAAAATACTTATCATGCCTCCGGAGTGTATGAGTTGGATTTGTAACACACCAATCATAGCAAACAATTAAACTCTACTCCTATGTCTTCCTATCGAAGCTACTTTCCACAACCTATTTTCTAGTTCTTTTATTCTTTTAACATTCTATAACTCTAGCTAACACATACCAGACAAGCAGAGAATATACATACCCATGTAATCCACATAAGCTTACAACCCTAGGAGCAGAGATGGAAGAACCCTCACCTTGGCCAACCTTGCAATCCTCCCCTGTAACTTTAGCCTCTTCGGAGTTCCTGTTGCACTCTATTGCGTACCGTTGTTCCTATAAGAACAACATTTATTTCATTAAGGTTATTACTTAGCTTAACTCATTTTTTATCTCTCCATTACTCTCACATGCGACTCCATGGTTGCCACAGAGTCAAGATCTTGGTCTTATTGGACTTTTCTATTCCAACTTATGCGTATCCTTCCTCGAACACTTGACTTACTTGAATATAACACTCTACTTGAGTGTTTCACATACTTGGACTTGAGTATTAGACCTCTGTCTCACTTGTATTCGCATCTAAGGAAGCTTATCAAGCTTGGCTGGATGGAATCCTAATTTTATGAAGGTCTAAGCGTTATGATTTAACTTCTATTCTTACTCGGGTTCTAAGAAATCTAGTTTCTAAACCTCAATACCCCTCTAATTCACCCTACTTAATGCTTCCTAATAATTATGATGGAATAAAATTACCATTTTAGAATTTGGACTTCATTGTTCCGCAAGTTTCCATCCTTGAAAAACAACAAGGTACCTAAAATAATAATAAATATTCAAAATTATCCTCGAGTGATTAAGATCGAAGAGAGGAGGTTTATAACTCTCAACGTCACCCTTAAGTGTATTTTGGCAAATCGAGCAGGGACCCGGCACGTTAACATCAAAGTTAAACCTTAATAACCTCGGGCCAGCTCTTGACGGTCTTGTTCAGCTAATATTTCCACAATATAATTTCAATAGGACCAATCCAAGCCTATTTACTCAAATCCAAGGTCAATTCCTAAGCTATCAACAATTTCCCCAATTTGGAAATAATTATAATTTCAACCCCAAATCCTTCCAAATTCGAAGTTGACTAAATCCGAAGATATAATCTCGATTCCTACCCCGACTAAGTGTTCAAGAACACTTTTTAGGTCTCAATCTACCCTCGAAACAACTCAGTTGAAGGTGAATCGAAGAAATCCCTAAAAATGGAGAAATTGAGGGATTCGAATGAAATTAGGGTTACCAACCTTAATTCGATTGATGGGAGGTGTGGAAGATGTTGGAGTCGAGCTCCGATGGTTGTGGCCGGCGTCGGACTGCTCTCCTCCGGCAAGTTTCCGGCGAACTTCCTCCTTCTTCGCCCTTCTTCTTCCTTCACGCATGACTCTCTCTCTCTCTCACTCTCTCTTCCGTTTTTCTTTGTCTTTCTTTTCTCTCTCACTCGTGCTCTTTCTCACTTTCTCTTCTCCCACGGCAAAACCTCCCCTCTTAATTAATTAAAATTAATATATATTTATATATAATAATAAAAATAATTAAATAATCAAATAATTATAATAATTAAATAAATAATAAATAAATAAATGAATATAATTAAAATTAATTAATTAATAATTAAATAATTAAATAATAAATAAATATTATTAAAAATAGATTAATTAATTATTACATAAATAATAACTAATATGTATTTTTAATTTAATCCCTTTCCCTATTTAATTTAGGTTTCCAATTCCTTAGGTCCCAAATTAAATCCTAAAAATTATTTTCTACTTCTTTTCTTTCCCTTTTATTTTATTTTAAACTTCGAAAAATTTTCTCGAGTATTACAATCTTTAATTCCTAATCCCAGAATAAATCATTCTTTAATCCTCAAAATTTTTCGGGGTATTACATAAATATTTTCTCTCTTATCACAATACTATTAATTTTTATTCTTTTAGAATATTTCGAACAAACATAATAAATATAATTTTCAACCATAAAAAAATAATGAATATAATTTTATAAAATTATTAATTAATCTTAAAAATTAATTATTTTAATAAATTACCATTATTAGTTGATACATTCAAACCTGTCACCGCACTTAGTTTTAAAAAAAATTATAAAGTTGAATTTAAATGTTGAAATTAGAATTTGACCCCATTTTTTTGTTATAAATGTTAATAAACCTATCATCTTTAATATATAAATTTATATAATTAAAAAATTGTTTTCCAATAATTAAATATTTTCTCCCTTATCACAATACTATTAAACAATGTTGTAAGAACCGGACTGGACCGGATGATCCGACCGGTTCAACCGCCAACCAAACACAAAAGCGAGTCGGTTGGACAAAAAAAACTGTTTTTCTAGTTGGACCGAATTTAACCGGGGTCCAACCGGTCCAATTTTATTTTTTTAAAAAAATAAAAAATTGAAAAATAAAAATAAAAAATAACAAAAAAAAAAAATTAGAGAAATCTTAAAAATTAAAATTAGAAAAGTCTTGAAAATTAAAATTTAAAAGTCATGATTATCAAGAATTTCATATTTGGTTTGATTAAGTTTTTTCAGAGTTTGACAAGTCTTGAAAATTAAAACTTTGAAAAGTCATGTAATTTAAAACTTCAAAATTATGTATATTGAAACCTAAAATTTGAGTGATGTCATTTTATATATTAATAATAATAATTATTATTTATTATTTATTGCATCATCCGATTCGACCCGTTAAGCCGATTAGACCATGAACCGAACACTTGTTCGAGTCTTTGTCTGGTTCAGTTCTTACAACATTGCTATTAATTTTTATTCTCTTAAAATATTTAGAACAAACATAATAAATATAATTTTCTTCCATAAAAAAATAATAAATAAAATTAACTAAAATTATTAATTAATCTTAAAAATTAATTCTTTTAATAAATTACCATTATTAGTTGATACATTCAAACCGATCACTGCACTTAGTTTTAAAAGAAATTACAAAGTTCAATTTAAGTGTTCAAATTAGAATTTTATCCTACTTTTTTTTTATAAATGTTAATAAACCTATCATCTTTAATATATAAATTTATATAATTAAAAATATTTTTCCAATAATTAAATATTTTATCACTTATCACAATACTATTAATTTTTATTCTTTTAAAATATTTAGAACAAACATAATAAATATAATTTTCTAAAATTATTAATTAATCTTAAAAATTAATTCTTTTAATAAATTACCATTATTAGTTGATAGAAGTTTAAAATAAATATAATTTATTTAAATTAATTATGGGGTAATTTTGTAAATTTATTATCAATTGGGCAAGTTTCTGTAATTTAAACAATTATACAAATCAATCCTTATATCTTCAACCATCGGTAGCACACTTCACATATCAATTCTTATATATCTTCTTCAAACCATACGTAACACACTTCACATTTTCTAATACTTCTGCTTCTTTTCTTCTTCTTTCCACAATTATCTCTCAACATTCTCTAGCCCACTTCTACTTCTGTTATTTCTTCTACAAAGCAAACATCAAACTCACATAATGGATCAGAGGTATTGTGCGTTTTTATATAGAGATGGAAATATCTGCCAAGGAAGTAACGGAGTGGCTTTCGAAGGTCAACAACCACTAGGCGTCATTATTAGAGAAGGTATTAATTTTGAGGGGTTGAAGCAATTGATAATACAGAAATTGTGTTTAGCTAATTCCGAAGAGGTGGATAAAATTACATATCGAATGCCGGTATCATTGTCCCCCTTACTGTACGGGGGTGTTATATCTTCAGAATGATGAGCATGTGGAGATGACGATGATGACGCACAATGTATATGCTGCTGTAATTAATGTTATGGAGTTGCTGGTTGAAACACGGGCAATTCGTTTCCATGTTGACCTCAACATAGAATCACAGTCGTTGTTGGAGGATGTACCATTAAGTATTCCCTCATGGAGTCAGCCAGAGATGCCCTCTGCGTACTACCAGTCATATATAAATTTTGACAATACTCCCAATATTGAGATGGCTCGTGGTTTAATGGCGATTGCCAATATTTCGTCACCGCATGTTCGAGATGACATTGGTTGTAGTAGTCACCAGACAAGAATAGATGTTGCTGATGTTGAAGCTCTAAGCTTCGATTCTAATTTTTTACTGGATGAGGTTTCTGAGTTTAGCTCTGTGTTTGGGTATACAGAGGAAGAAGATGATGATTTTGAAGATGATTGGAATGAGGATGATGATGATGATGAACAAAAACAGGAGGCTGAGGAAGACAATGATGACGAAGTATAGGAAGCGGATGCGATAGGTCCTCAAGTAGTTTGGGAGTACCATGAACATGCTGCTAGTTTTATGTCTAACATTTGTGTGGAGCGATTGGTGGAGACTGATAAATTGTTTGCCGAAACTGAGAGTATGGGCGTTGAGTTGGCCGAGGGAGCAATGTTTGAACCAAAGAAGATCTTCGACATGTTGTTAAGATGTACTTGATCCGTATGCACCGCTAGTTTCGGGTTAATAAAACATTTGCACGGTATATTGACTATCGATGCATTAATTACCCAACAACAAGCAGGTGGAGGGTACATGCTTGCAAACTGTCACGACCCCTTATCAGACGTCCGTGACCGGCACGAGAGGTAGGATTTCTCCTATCCCGTAAGCCTCTAATCCCTGATTGACATTTTCACATGTTTATAACTACCAATTTCTAATACAAACAATATATAATATTTATGGCCATCCATATCCGGTGACCTAAGTAGCGCACAAACAACGGCTCGCTCAACGCCGCTTCAGTCAATACATATACACATAATCACTCACACATACATATAGTTTACATATTGATCACATGCTTCAGTGCGGATGATCTATCCTATTCACATGCGGAAGCCCTGTATAGAATCATACATATATTCAATCACACACATATAGATAGTTTACATATTGATCACACGCCTCAATGCGTGCGATCTATCCTAGTCACATGCGGAAGTTATATTTGCATACAACATGTATTCAGCCATAAATATATATAATGTACATATTGATCACACGCCTCAATGCGTGTGATCTATCCTAATCACATGCGTGCAATCTATCCTAGTCACATGCGGAAGTTATATTTGCATACAACATGTATTCAGCCACACATATATATAATGTACATATTGATCACACGCCTCAATGCGTGTGATCTATCCGAGTCACAGATATATATATATATATATTATACATACTATATCATAGCCTAAGTTCCCAATACCAAGACCTATCTGTAACCTGTATGAAGCCGACAATACTAGAGTTCGACATATATATACAGCAGTTGTAAATGTACAAAAGCTACATCCAAAAAGGAGTCATATATACATATACATCCTGATTTATTTACATAAACCAAAATACGCTACCCACGCGGACTATGCGTGCGGTCTTCAGAGTTGTCCGCCTCCTTGAGAAGAAGTGGATGCGTTTCCAACGCCTGAACCACCTGTATTTAAAACATGTAAGCAGGGGGGTGAGTCGAACAGACTCAGTGAGGAGCTCCCCCATCCCTGGCGTAGCAGCGGGTACCACTACAGCTGGCGGAAGGGAGCAACCACGACCACATGCGCATGAAACGGATTCGTATTGTGTCCTTTAACATGATCAGGCAATCAATGTATCATATTCACAATTAAAATCCTAATTCATGCTCCTAACGTATTTATTAATCCGCATGTAAACCAGTCATAAACATATATCATATGGTTCCATAGTTAACATATACTTATACACGTAGGCATTCAATTTCTGTCTCCCGAATTATGCTGAGAGAAATACTGGGCCGAAGGCAATCTCTTGTTCGAACCTAGTTGATCACACTAGGAACTTTCTGACTCCATGGCACGCTTAGAGTAATAGCTGACAAATTGTCTGACCCCGGTTAAACCAAGGTAATGGCCATTATGTGGCATACTCACTGATGACAAAATCTTGTTCGTCCGACCAGGATGACCGACTCGATCTACCCGGACTAACCTAAACAAGTTCAACTAACATGTTTAACCTTGAAAGACGCCCTATGAAAACTATTCGAATATTATACGTGTTTATTAGTTAGGCCTAGTTTCTCCCTTTTCAATTATGCAGCACTCTCACTCACACTAAACAACCTAGGTTCAGTTTCCTCATTGTACCATACGGTCAAAACTTTTACAATGATGATCAATTTAAATGGGTTTCTAATATTAATGAACCCTCACATATGAAATTCCGACTCAATCTTACCCATGGTAACATATAAGGCTCGGTGAGCCGCAATATCGCATATTCACTTGAGAACAAACATATAACCGCATAAACAGTTTGCACGTCTACTGTTTACTTGCTAATCATATACGCGTAACGTAAATACATTCAGGTAGACATATTTCATATAACAATTTGCACAAAATAGAGCAAACCACAATTCCACGTAGTCATCCAACCCTGTGGGGCAGGGATGGGAGAGCCCCTCACCTCGTTGGCCCTCCTGATCAGTCCTCGGAGTGCCTGGAGCTCCAATTACCCTGTGGTGCCCTATACACATATATTTAAGAAATTTAGAAACGTGTACCAAGCATCTACCATGCACATGCCATGCTAATGCTCATGCACCCTCTAGATATTTCCAAGAACTAACTATTTAATTTGTTACGTCGTCTTATTTGCTCTTTTTGATAGTCCATACTGTCTTATATCGGCTTTCACACATTCGAGCCACTTAGAACGTCTAAATGCTTTGGTTAGAGATTCCCATTTGTCTAAATTTCACCTCACGTGTTCATAAGGACTTCTAACTAATAAAAGAATTTCTTTATGGCTCAAAAGAGGCCTTAGCTTACTCATTCCACCGTTTCCCCGCATTTGCCGAGTAAGAGTTCAACTATAACCTCTTTAATTATATATAAAAATATAATTGGGTATAAATAGAGCCTTGGGACCAATTTAACAGGTCTTAGGTGTCCACCACGGACTAGACCGAGTTGTCCAACCCACAGCACAGCTCCTTATTGTAAGGTGGCTTATTATTTCGCCTCTTTTTCACCGGATTGGGTTCCGATTGAGACGGTAAATACTCGGGCTTTATTCCCTTGTCTATTTCCAACAATTATAACACCTATACTACTCCAATCCAAGCCTATTCATGCATCAAACTAGCAAAATTCAATTTTAGAGCAATTTCCTAACCCAATTTCCATGATTTCCATACCCGGTCAATTCCTACGGTTTAACTTTGATTCTGAACCTCACTAAGCTTTTAATAACACCCACTAAGCTCGAATTTAACCCTGGAATGCCCCGATTGGAAGAAATTGAAGAATTCCTAAAATACCCAAAATTGGAGAAATTGGGGTTTGAGAGATTTGGGGCTTTCTTACTTGATTCCAATCGGGTAGAAGCTTTCTGGGTGTCGAAGGAGACTTTCCGTCACCGTCTCCAGCGTCGAAACGGACTCCCCGGCGTGAAACTGGCCAGAACCCGCCGTCTGTGCTTCTCCTTCTTCTTCTCGGTTGGCCTCGTGCGTGTGCGTGCGTTTTGCTTCTACTCCTTTTTTTTTTCTCCGTGCTGTATTAGAGGAATGGGGGCCACGGTTTTGGCCCCCATTTTAACATATTATTTAACTAAAATAAATAAATAAAATAAAATACATAATAAGTATTTAAATCCCAATTCCTTCCCATGTTTTTAATCCCATTTCTTTTAAGTCCTAAAATAAATTTAAAAATCCCATTTCTTTCCCTTCTTCATTTTATTTTTAATTCTTTAATTTAATTTATTTTTCTTTCAAAAAGAAAAATAAATTAAAGAATAATGATAATAATCAAATTAAATATTTCGGATATTACAATCTTCCCCCCTTAAGAAATTCGGTCCCTGAATTTCAATAAAATACTAACCTTAGTCTTGAAACAGATGAGGATACGTCCTGCGCATTTCACCCTCGACCTCCCATGTAGCTTCTTCGGTCGAGTGATTTCTCCACAAGACATTAACCAATGGAATCTCTTTCGTTCTGAGCTTCTTTAACTGCCGATCTAAGATTTCCACTGGCTCCTCTTCATATCTCAGATTTTCGGTTAGTTGCACGTCTTGCGATTGAATCATGTGCGAGGGATCTGGAAGATATTTCCGAAGCATCGATACATGAAAAAAGGATGTACTCCCTCCAATTCCGTAGGCAATTCCAACCGATACGCCACATTCCCAACTCGTTATAAGATTTCAAACGGTCCGATATACCGAGGACTTAGCTTTCCCTTCTTACTGAACCGCATTACGCCTCTCATCGGTGATATTCTCAAGAACACCTGTTCACCAATGGCAAACTCAAGTTCTCTCCTTCGATTGTCTGCATAGGACTTCTGCCTACTCTGAGCCGTTAACAATCTTTCCCTTATACACTTCATCTTTTGCAAGGCATCTTGTAACAATTCTGGGCCGATTATGCTAGCTTCTCTGACCTCGAACCAACCAATAGGGGATCTGCACCTACGACCGTATAGAGCCTCGAAAAGTGCCATTTGGATACTCGCTTGATAACTGTTATTGTATGCAAACTCAGTCAAAGGTAAATACCTTTCCCAACTTTCGCCGAAATCCATAATACACGCCCAAAGCATGTCTTCATGAATCTGAATGGTTCTTTCCGATTGCCCGTCAGTCTGTGGGTGGAACACAGTACTCAAATCAACTCTTGTTCCCAACACTTCCTGCAATGACTTCCAAAACCTGGAAGTGAACTGTGGCCGCTATCAGATATTATGGACACTGGCACACCGTGCAATCTAACGATTTCTGATAGATAAATCTGCGCATACTGACTCACTCCATAAGTGGTCTTAACTGGTTGGAAGTGTGCGGACTTAGTCATGTGATCCACTATCACCCAAACCAAATCAAATTCCCGTTGTGACCTTGGCAACCCTGTTACAAAATCCACCATTATCCTCTCCCATTTCCACTAAGGTATTTCTATCTGTTGTAATGTTCCGGCGGGCTTCTGATGTTCAGCCTTGACTTGCTGACACACTAAACACCTGGCTACATAGTTTGCAACATCCCTCTTCATGCCATTCCACCAATACAACTGTTTTAGGTCATGATACATTTTATTAGCTCCTGGATGGATTGTATAAGCTATCCGGTGAGCTTTTTCAAGGATTCTTTCTTTCAAGTTATCAACCATAGGGACACACAACCGTCCCTCCAACCGAAGTACTCCGAAATCATCAATAGAAAATCGGATGTCGTCCCCCTTCTCTTTAGTTACAGTATCCCTGATTTGCTTGAGGCCGGTACCTTCATCTTGTCTAGCCTTCACCTCTTCTACCAGAGAGGATTTAGCTTGCAAATGAGCCAAAAGTGAGTTAGAACTTCCAATCTCAAACTGATTCCCCGTTTGTTCTAGCTCGTGCAGCTCTCCGATCAACGGTGTTCTTTCTTCAGGTATATGAGCAAGACTACCCATGGACTTCCGACTCAAAGCATCAGCTGCCACATTAGCCTTTCCTGGATGGTACAAGATCGTGCAGTTGTAGTCCTTCAACAACTCTAACCATCGACGTTGTCTCAAGTTCAAATCTTTCTGCTCGAAAATGTATTTGAGGCTTTTGTGGTCTGTATAAATTTCACACGTCTCACCGTACAGGTAATGTCTCCATATTTTCAAAGCGAACACTACAACAGCCATCTCGAGGTCGTGAGTCGGGTAATTCTTCTCATGTTTTCTCAGTTGTCGCGATGTATACGCAATCACCTTGTCGTGCTACATCAAGACACACCCTAACCCGATTCTCGATGCATCACATTATACCACATACCCTCCTGTGCCTTCAGGTAATGCCAACACTGGAGCGGTAGTGAGACTATCTTTCAGTTTCTGAAAACTCTGCTCACACTTATCATCCTATATGAACTTCACTACCTTCTGATTTAATTTAGTCATAGGGGCAGCAACCTTAGAGAAGTTCTGCACAAATCTTCTATAATATCCAGCCAAGCCCAAGAAACTGCGAATTTCAGTAACTAAGGTAGGTTGGGACCAATTCTTCACCGCTTCTACCTACTTGGATCAACGTGGATTCCCTTTGAAGATACCACGTGACCCAAAAGGCAACTTTGTCAAGCCAAAATTCACACTTGGAGAACTTGCCATACAATTTCTCCTCTCTCAACTTCTGCAATGCTAATCTCAAGTGTTCTGCATGTTCTTCAGAATTCTTAGAGTAAACTAAGATGTCATCAATGAAGACAATGACAAATCGGTCCAGAAATGGTTTGAAGACCCTGTTCATCATGTCCATGAATGCTCCAGGAGCATTAGTTAATCCAAAAGACATCACCAAGAACTCGTAATGTCCATATCGGGTCCGGAATGCGGTCTTAGGTATGTTTAATTCTCGAATCTTTAATTGATGATACCCAGATCGCAAATCAATCTTGGAAAACCGCTTCGCACCCTGCAACTGATTAAATAGGTCATCTATTCTCGGTAGTGGGTATTGATTGCGGATCGTTACCTTGTTTAACTTTTGGTAATCGATACACAACCGCAAAGATCTGTCCGTCTTCTTCACAAAAAGGACTGGTACACCCCAAGAAGAGAAGCTGGGTCTTATAAAACCCTTGTCAAGCAATTCTTGCAACTGTGTATGTAAGTCTTTCAACTCTTTCAGAGCCATCCGGTAAGGTGGTGTGGAGATAGGCTGGGTGCCAGGTTGCAGCTCAATTTCAAATTCAATCTCATGATCGGGCGGCAACCCTGGCAATTCTTCTGGAAATACATCCAAGAACTCTCGTACTACTGGTACTTGAGTCGGTGAATGTACTACTTTCTTGGTATCCTTGACAAAAGCCAAATACCCCTTACATCCCTTTGCAAGTAATTTGGATGCCTTCAAGGCCGAGATTAAGCTTGGATACGGTGCAGCTCCGTCACCCTGTATCACAAAAGGTTCCTCGTTTGGCATATTGAACTTCAAACATTAGCCCTGCAGTCCACAACCGCATGGCAAGAAGACAACCAATCCATTCCGAGGATTACATCAAGATCAAACATACACAACAACCGAAGGTCTACAACAGTCTCATGACCATCGACCTCCACAAGGCAAGACTTGTGCACATACTCTACTTGTACCGATTCTCCCAAAAGGGTAGAGACCAGTACTATTTCTTTCATTCTAGACGGACTTTTCTTGAATTTAGAGGCAAATTCATGCGACACATAGGAATAAGTGGAGCCCGAATCAAATAAGACTCGTGCTTCATGAGAGCAAACAATAAGGGTACCTGTCACAACCGCATTCGATGCATGAGCGTCCTGCTGAGAAAGTGCAAATACCCGCGCTTGTCCTCCACCTACTGCCCCTGGCCCTCTGCCACTAGATCCCGCACCACGACCTCTAGCTACACCTGCACTTGCTGTCTGTGGTGGTACGATTCTTACTGGTGGGGCTGAAATAGGTGTACCCCTTGGCATCGGATTACTTCTCACACTTGTACCTTCTTTTCTCTTTGGACACTCTTTAGCCATATGGCCCACCTTGCCGCAGTTGTAACACCCACCTGTCAGTCTCCTACACACTCCAAAATGATACCTGCCACAAGTCGCACACTGGGGCCTTGTCTTAGCAGCATTTCCACCCCCTTGCACTCTCTGTCCCCCTTGAACATTACTTCTTGTACCTGTTTCATGGGTGATGGTTGAGGATTGTCCTCTTGCGGACCCTAAATATCCTGCACTTCCAACTGTTGTCTTCCTCTTCTTATTTCCACCTCCTTGGTTATCACTGCCTGTAATTAACTTGACTTTGGGATCAACAGAAGTCCCGTACCTCTTCCTGGTTTCAATCATTCTGGCACAGTCTGCTACTTGAGCTAAAGTCTCAAATTGTCTCCTCTAGGGTAACAAAGCAATAAATAACGGCTCTGTGAGACGGTGTATGAACCTCTTGATCCTCGCCTCTTCATTAGGAACCAACTCAGGTGAAAATTGAGCCAGTCCTGTAAAAATTAATTCATACTCCGTCACGGTCATGTTAGGCGTCATCCACAACTCCTCGAATTGCTGACGCTTTTCATCTTTGGTGCCTTCAGATAGAAACCGACCTAGGAATTCCCTCTGAAAATCTTTCCATGTCATCAGTGCCACCCTTCTTGAATACCTGGTCTGTACAGACTCTATCCTTACTCTAGCAGCTCCCTCAGCTGGAATGAAGCTAATTCCACTAACTCATGCCCTGAGCACCTCAGCATGTGCCCAATTCTGACCACATCTCTTACAAACTACTGCGGATCCTCTTTCTCACTAGTTCCAGAGAAAGTGGGTGGATGAAGCTTCAGAAATTTTGAAATTGGCAGCTCTCTTGGTGCTACCTGCGGCTCACGAGGCACTTCCTGTGGTTGTTTCCATTCTCTGTCCTCTTCCTCAACAACCTCCATCTCTTGATTGCTAGGAACTCTCTCTCCTTCTTCCTCGCCGACTACTAACCGGCGTACTTCTCTCTGTATTTGTCTCGTCATCTCTTCTCTTAGTTCCTGGAATCCTGCCGTGACCATTTCCGCCACAGAAGGTACACCTGTCTCAACATGAGGTTCCGGTGACTACCTCCTCTCTTCTTCTCTCACTTGTGCTCTACCTCGACCGCGAGCATGACCTCTACCTCGGCCTCGGGTACGGCCTCTACCTCGACCTCGGGTGGGCATTCCCTCCTCCCGAACTGATTCTAGATCAATTTCAGCAGGAGTTCTCCCTCTACCCCTAGCCTGTCTCGTGATCGGTGGCATCCCCATACTGCACAAGGATCACACCTAATAAATATACGTATATCAATGATATTTCATATCAAAGAGAATAGAAAGAAAGGGCTGACTCATTTTCCTGGGTACTCCACAAGTGCCTTTTTACTCCCACGTTGTGCCCGGGTTCACAACGAGGTGTAAACCGACACCCGATCATACCTATGGCTTCATACAGTTTAAAGTAAACCAGGCTCTGATACCAAGTTTGTCACGACCCCTTATCGGACGTCCGTGACCGGCACGGGAGGTAGGATTTCTCCTATCCCGTAAGCCTCTAATCCCTGATTGACATTTTCACATGTTTATAACTACCCATTTCTAATACAAACAATATATAATATTTATGGCCATCCATATCCGGTGACCTAAGTAGCGTGCAATCCATGGCTCGCTCAACGCTGCTTCAGTCTATACATATACACATAATCACTCACACATACATATAGTTTACATATTGATCACGCGCTTCAGTGCGGGTGATCTATCCTATTCACAAGCGGAAGCCCTGTATATAGTCATACATATATGCAATCACACACATATAGATAGTTTACATATTGGTCACACACCTCAATGCGTGCGATCTATCCTAGTCACATGTGGAAGTTATATTTGCATACAACATTTACTCAGCCACACATATATATAATGTACATATTGATCACACGCCTCAATGCGTGTGATCTATCCTAATCACATGCGAAAGTCACATATATATATATATAATATACATACTATATCATAGCCTAGGTTCCCAATACTAAGACATATCTTTAACCTGTATGAAGCCGACAATACTAGAGTTCGACATATATATACAATAGTTATATATGTACAAAAGCTACATCCAAAAAGGAGTCATATATACATATACATACTAATTTATTTACATAATCCAAAATACGCTACACACGCGGACTATGCGTCCGGTCTTCAAAGTTGTCCGCCTCCTTGAGAAGAAGTGGACCCGTTCCCGACTCCTGAACCACATGTATCTGAAACATGTAAACAGGGGGGTGAGTCGAACAAACTAAGTGAGGAGCTCCCCCATCCCTGGCGTAGCAGCGGGTACCACTACAGCTGGGGGAAGGGAGCAACCACAACCACATGCGCATGAAACAGATTCATATTGTGTCCTTTAACATGATCAGGCAATCAATGTATCATATTCACAATTAAAATCCTAATTCATGCTCCTAAGGTATTTATTAATCCGCATGTAAACCAGTCATAAACATATATCATATGGTTCCATAGTTAACATATACTTATACACGTAGGCATTCAATTTCTGTCTCCCGCATTATGCTGAGAGAAATACTGGCCCGAAGGCAATCTCTTGTTCGAACCTAGTTGATCACACTAGGAACTTTCTGACTCCAAGGCACGCTTAGAGTAATAGCCGGCAACTTGTCTGACCCCGGTTAAACCAAGGTAATGGCCACTATGTGGCATACTTACTGATGACAAAATCCTATCTGTCCGACCAGGATGACTGACTCGATCTACCCGAACTAACCTAAACAAGTTCAACTAACATGTTTAACCTTCAAAGACGGCCTATGAAAACTATTCGAATATTATACGTGTTTATTAGTTAGGCCTAGTTTCCGCCTTTTCAATTATGCAGCACTCTCACTCACACTAAATAACCTAGGCTCCGTTTCCTCAATGTACCATACGGTCAAAACTTTTACAATGATGATCAATTTAAATGGGTTTCTAATATTAATGAACCCTCACATATGAAATTCCGACTCAATCTTACCCATAGTAACATATAAGGCTCGGTGAGCCACAATATCGCATATTCACTTGAGAACAAACATATAAGCGCATAAACAGTTTGCACGTCTATTGTTTACTTACTAATCATATACGCGTAACGTAAATACATTCAGGTAGACATATTTCATATAACAATTTGCACAAAATAGAGTAAACCACAATTCCACGTAGTCATCCAACCTTGTGGGGCAGGGATGGGAGAGCCCCTCACCTTGTTGGCCCTCCTGATCAGTCCTCGGACTGGCTGGAGCTCCAATTACCCTGCGGTGCCCTATACACATATATTTAAGAAATTTAGAAACGTGTACCAAGCATCTAACATGCACGTGCCATGCTAATGCTCATGCACAGATATTTCCAAGAACTAACTATTTAGTTCGTTACGTCGTCCTATTTGCTCTTTTTGAAAGTCCATACTGTCTTATATCGGCTTTCACACATTCGAGCCACTTAGAACCTCTAAATGCTTAGGTTAGAGATTCCCATTTGTCTAAATTTCTCCTCACGTGTTCAAAAGGATTTCTAACTAATAAAAGAATTTCTTTATGGCTCAAAAGAGGCCTTAGCTTACTCATTCAACCATTTCCCCGCATTTGTCGAGTAAGAGTTCAACCATGACTCCTTTAATTATATATAAAAATATAATTAGGTATAAATAGAGCCTTGGGAACAATTTAACGGGTCTTAGGTGTCTACCACGGACTAGACCGAGGTGTCCAACCCACAACACAACTCCTTACTGTAAGGTGGCTTATTATTTCGCCTCTTTTTCACCGGATTGGGTTCCGGTTGAGACTGTAAATACTCAAGCTTTATTCCCTTGTCTATTTCCAGCAACTATAACACCTATACTACTCCAATCCAAGCCTATTCATGCTTCAAACTAGCAAAATTCAATTTTAGAGCAATTTCCTAACCCAATTTCCATGATTTCCATACCCGGTCAATTCCTACGGTTTAACTTCGATTATGAACCTCACTAAGCTTTCAATAACACCCACTAAGCTCAAATTTAACCCCGGAATGCTCCGATTTGAAGAAATTGAAGAATTCCTAAAATACCCAAAATTGGAGAAATTGGGGTATGAGAGATTTGGGGCTTTCTTACTTGATTCCAATCGGGTAGAAGCTTGCTGGTGTCGAAGGAGACTTCCGGTCACTGTCTCCGGCATTGGAACAGACTCGCCAGCGTGAAACCGGCTAGAACCCGCCGTCCGTGCTTCTCCTTCTTCTTCTCAGTTGGCCTCGTGCGTGTGCGTGCGTTTTGCTTCTGCTCCTTTTTGTTTTTTTCTGCGTCCTGTATTAGAGGAATGTGGGTCACGGTTTTGGCCCCCATTTTAACATATTATTTAACTAAAATAAATAAATAAAATAAAATACATAATAAGTATTTAAATCCCAATTCCTTCCCATGTTTTTAATCCCATTTCTTTTAAGTCCTAAAATAAATTTTAAAATCCCATTTCTTTCCCTTCTTCATTTTATTTTTAATTCTTTAATTTAATGTATTTTTCTTTCAAAAAGAAAAATAAATTAAAGAATAATGATAATAATCAAATTAAATATTTTGGATATTACACAAACAATAAATGTTTTGGGAGATCACGAGGTACAGGGGGCCACATGCATGTGTTAATCCAGCTTTGACTCAAGTTCACAACAAGTTGAACTCCGACTTGATTGCCCACTTAATCGTTAACTTGGTGACAGAGGCGCCGCAAACACCTGTTAAGTCCATCATAATGACGATGAATAATGAGTTTGGCTACAATATCAGCTATAAGAAGGCATGGAGAGCAAAACACAAGGTCATAGCATTAGCGTTTGGAAATTGGGAAAGCTCGTACGCAATGCTTCCGCGCTGGATGGCTGTCATGAAACGCTTCATGCCCGGGACCGTCGTGGAGTGGGAAAAGGATGATCACCCCGAAGATGAGAACCTTGCTTTGTTCCGCCGTGTCTTCTGGGCTTATCAGCAATCTATTCAGGGTTTTGAACATGTGAAACCCATTGTCCAAGTGGATGGTACATTCTTGTATGGCAAGTATAAAGGAACATTGTTCATGGTTACATCACAAGACGGAGATAGAAAATGCTTCCCACATGCATTTGCACTGGTTGAGGGTGAAACAGGGGAGGCATGGCATTTCTTCCTACGCCATCTCCGAGCACATGTGATTAGTACAAGAAGGGTTTTGTCTTATCTCTGATCGCCATCAAGGGATCTTATCATCTGTTGAAGATGCAAACATACTTTGGCAGCCACCTTATGCACACCATGTCTTCTGCACACGGCACCTGGCCTGTAATCTTCACTCAGAGTATAAGAAGAAATGGCTGAAGAAGTTGTTCATCAATATGAGTGAATATATCATTTTTCTCAAACACATTTCAATCATGATAGTTTCTCACTTTTCAGTTTATTAATCATGGTGTGTTTGTGATTAGGTTACGAACCATGGAGACACACAGTTGACTCTCTCCTAGGCGAACTATGCCTAATGTTCAGTGAGGGTGCAGAGTGGATAGATAACATTCATAGAGAGAAATGGAGTCTGGCATATGATGGAGGCATGAGATATTCCCACATGACAACAAACCTCGCTATGTCAATGAACGATGTGTTCAAGGGTGTGCGGGCACTGCCTATTACAGGTTTGGTGAAGGCAACATATTATTGACTTAATGCTTATTTCACCGAGCATTCTCGCAAGTATGCAGCACAGTTGCAAGCCGGTCGACTATACAGTGAGACAGTGCATGAACGTCTCAACAAAGCTACCAATACTACGTCTGGATGTAAGGTCATTAGACAGTGCATGAACGTCTCAACAAAGCTACCAATACTACGTCTGGATGTAAGGTCATTACATTTGATCGAGCGGAGACGTCGTTCAAGGTCATGGAGCGCCAAGACGCTTCAATAGACCAGTTGGGTAAGACATGTCGTGTCAACCTTGCTCAGGAATACTGCAATTCTGGTAAATTTCAGGCATGCCATTATCCATGCCAGCATGTCATAGCAACATGTGCGTACATCGGAATTTCATACGAGCCATATGTAAACATTGTGTACAAATTGGACACGATGCTTGTGGCATATGCCAAGGAGTTTCAACCGCTTGGAATAGAAGAATATTGGCCTGATCGAGAAGATCCTCGCAAGTTGGTGCCCGATTTGGGGAAAATTTGCAAAAAAGGACAACTTCGAGCTACTCGATTCAGAAATGAGATGGATTTTAGAGATCCGTCTATGCTTAAGTGCAGCCTATGTAGGGTAACGGGGCACACTAAGAAGACATGTACAAATCGTCGTCATCGGGCACCACAACAAAATAACCCATGACATAGTAGTTGTCCAAACATATAAACTTTATGTGTAAACACTGGATCAATCATAATAAGATGATATATAATATAATGGCGTATTTTATTAGATTGTTTATATAATATACTTTAAATTTAGAATTCTTCATTGATTTGTTTTAAAAGCAATATTTATCATAATATTAAAAAAAATTCAATCAACGAAGGACCAAATATTTTGCTGCAATACAATGCTATTTTCTAATCTTGAATACAAGTTAATTAAAAAAACATTGAAAAAAACATGTCCTAAAACGATTTGAAGAATGCATGAGGTAAAAATAAGTCCTAGTTTTGAAGTACCATAATAACAATTACACACCCATTCCACAAGTTAATATCTAGCAAAATATTAACCGGAAGTCTGTCTAAAAAAATATACAAAGAATTATTAAAATTTATCTAACTAAATGACCTCCAATTCCACAACGTTTTGCCTTGATCTTTCTTCGGGCACGGGGTTGCACCTGTGGTGGTACCTCATCATCTTGCGGCTCAGGTGGCTCCTCATCCTGTGGTGTTGGTGGATTTTCATTCAAGTCTACAGGTTGTGCAAATGGAGCAAAGACTTGCATTGGTGTGGTAGGAGAACTCATGAAGTACTCAGCATACATAGCAAACATATTGTTGCCAGCATCTCCCATTGCCTGGGGACCCATGCCCTGTGGCACTTGGTGCTGAGTTGGTGTTGGCAATGATGTATCAAATCCACCAAACACAAAATCTGGTGGGTCCATTGAACATGTCGACGGACCCACATGTGATGAAGACCCAAATGTGCAATGGTAATTGGTTCCACCAACTGGGACTTGGGTTGTGCTAACATCATCGGTACCACCTATTGGGACATGGGAAGGGGTTGCAACATCGGCCCCACCAACGGAAACCTGGGAAGTGCTAGCAACATTGGCGCCACTAATGTTGACATGGGGCGGGCTGGCTGGAATGTGTGGTGGCGAGGGCATTGTACCCATATGAAAATCATCCATGGGCATTATGGGGTCCCTTGCTACATGTAACCCCCGAGTCCCTCTCCTAGTCTCGCCCGATGGCATAGGTGGATTACCGAATGTGAGACCTTCAAGAGCCCTTTGTTGATCCAAGGTGAGGGTCTCGGTGATCTCCCCGATGGCCTGTAACAATTCATTACAATGCTTGTCTATTATTCCTCCAAGTTGATCATCGATGGGATGAGCAATTTGTCTAATGTTCTCAACCATCTTCGCCTGCACAAAATTTCATGTCAAAATACAGCACAGATACAAATACCAAAATCACAGACAAAAAAGATTGCGGACAGATTAGGAGCATGTAAGGACATCTGAACATATTTTGAAGTTGATAGAAAAAGTAAAGGGAAGGAGTTGAGGTTTTATTTTTTTTTGAAACAAAGAAGGACTTGAAGTTGATTTTAGAACTTAAAAGCAGTTCTGGGTGCTTCAATTGCATCCTAGTGCTAAACAATATTTTGCCAAACATGAAGTTGATTATAGTGATTAATAAATTTAATCTGTAACAAACTTGTTATAAAAAAAAACT
Source organism: Senna tora (assembly GCA_014851425.1). Classification (NCBI taxonomy): domain Eukaryota; kingdom Viridiplantae; phylum Streptophyta; class Magnoliopsida; order Fabales; family Fabaceae; genus Senna; species Senna tora. The sequence continues at coordinate 16,270,662 of CM026265.1, forward strand.
GTAACAATGACGAATTTAATCATATTCAACAATAAAAAACACATAACTCAACATCAATAAAAAACACATGTAGTCCAACTTAACCTAGCACATGTATTTCTTTTGCTTCTGGTAAGCCAATATACATACCCCATAACATAGCATCATTGTTAATATATTATTTTTTTTGTTTTTTTAGATTGATATTTTTTTGTTGAATATAATAAAATTTATTATTTAAATGTCTTTTAACATCTATCAATGTTGCTATCAATCACAAATATAAATATTTTAATAATTAGAGAATGTAAAAATTATACGCACTACATGTCCTGAGGTTGCAGAAGCAGGATCAATCCATCGACGCGTGTGGCGGCTGTACCACTGCATGTACTCAGAGTGTCGCCAGAGTGGCCTAGATGATCATATCCTTGTACAAATCCGTGAAACCCAGTCAGTGAATAGTGCGGCATAATCACATTGCTGTTTAGACCAATTAACCATTGTCTTCCCAGACAACTTGATCGTGTGTGCAGCCCCAAGATCAACTGGTGCTTTTGGAATGGGCTGATAGAAGTCCAATTGCCTCATCATGTGGTATGGATGGTGCCACTCACGGACGTGGAAGCAGATAAGTGGCACCTATGCACGCCAAATATTTGAGTTTTGATTGTAGACTTGTGCTATTGCCAATGTGTGATGCGAACGCCAGACAATCTAAAAGTCAATGGAAACAATATAACAATATCAACTACATAACACAGGTAAAAAATTTACATAACATTAATATAGAAAAAACACGCATCAACACTAACGTCATCTTCTATCATCTGATCGAAACGCATCCGAATTTGTCTTTAGATTGTCAAGGGAGGTCTAAGACTCCAATGCAAGCTCGACCACCTACAAGAATACAAAAAAAATAGTTGTCAGTCACTTTTGTAAATTCAATGATAATTCTAATTTAAGTTGGCAATTGATTGGTATACCTGATTCTTAGGGGTGGGGGTACAACGTATTCTTTATCATGAGGGTCATGGTAGGGTAGGGGCTTTGGAGCCAACCATGGGAAGCGATCCCATGCCCACATGTGTACCAAGGTCTGGCAACCTGCTATTTCCTTCTGGTTTTTGTTTGTAGCGTTGCACAACTTACGGTACAAGTGAGCTAGTACTGCAGAACCCCAACTATAACTCCTAGCTTGTTCTAGGTCTCCTAGCAATGAGAGAAACATCAAATAAACATAATGGCTGGAGTGATCCACCATCAACATCCCTCCGACAAGACGCAATATGTATGCCCTTGCAAACTACTACGCGTCAACCTCTGTGACATTTTCATTCAACTGGTTAAATTTTCCTGAAGCCACACAAGGCTTAGCCTTTGCCCATCAAGTTTTTCTCGCGGTGGGGTTTTGCCCAAATAAAACCCAAAAACTTCCCCCCAACTTAGTCCTGTAAGCCCACAGACTGGTATGCCTTGCCACGGCAGCCCAAGTTGCGTTGCCACATCCTTAAGGGTGATAGTGCATTCCCCTTGAGGAAGATGGAATATATGTGTCTCTGGTCTCCATCCCTTAACTAATGTAGATACGAGACCACCCTCAAATCCAATGTTAGTTAGTCGAGACACCATAGAATCTCGACAACATCAAGTAATGGACAATGCGGGCTGGCAGTCTCCCACCGTCATATCCTTTCCACCGTCGGAAGCGCATCGTTCGTTCAGGCTACATCAATAAAAAAAATTGTTAGTAAGGATGTAGGTAGCCAATCATAATGACATAATAGTAAACAAGACCATGAACTCACATATCCATGCCACACTGCCTCCGATACATGTCTACTTTGGAGGGAAAGCAATGATGGATCCTCTAGACCGGGTTTAATCATGCGACGTCTCTGACTAGCTGCCATGCTGGAATAATTACTTTGGTAAACATTAATAAATCTTGCATATAAATTAAACATAAATGAAGCATTTAGTTCACAATTAAACATAAAGTATACAGAACTTTTAAGGAAATTAGCTCTCATGTAAATTAAACATAAATGAAGTTAGAAAAGCCAGTTCATTTAAAAAAAAATTAGTATAATTGAAAACTAAAATTTATCATTCAAAAATGATTTTGACAAGTAATTCAGTCATTTACTATAAACCAAGTCATAAAAAGGAATGATATTATTAATATGTATGTTTGTCTTACACTGAACACATCCTATTTTTTTGTAGCATCATTTTTTTCTAAAAAGAGGAACAAAAAAGATGTCAAACTTATCCAACTAACTTTGTCTCTTTAAAGCCTATTAAGAATATATTAAGTGTACCTCAGACTTTCCTAGAAGTCCTAGTGGCCCAGTCCATAAAAAAAAGGGTATTGTGTTTGATTAGGTTATAAAATGATATAAAAATGGGTGAATTCTGAATTGCCTTGTTAATTATACTATGGAGGCAATTAGTGTAATATATATATATATATATATATATATATATATACATATGTATATATGTATATATGTATATATGTATATATGTATATATAAATTAAACATAAATGAAGTTAGAAAAGCCAGTTCATTTAAAAAAAAATTAGTATAATTGAAAACTAAAAGTTATCATTCAAAAATGATTTTGACAAGTAATTCAGTCATTTACTATAAACCAAGTCATAAAAAGGAATGATATTATTAATATGTATGTTTGTCTTACACTGAACACATCCTATTTTTTTGTAGCATCATTTTTTTCTAAAAAGAGGAACAAAAAGATGTCAAACTTATCCAACTAACTTTGTCTCTTTAAAGCCTATTAAGAATATATTAAGTGTACCTCAGACTTTCCTAGAAGTCCTAGTGGCCCAGTCCATAAAAAAAAGGGTATTGTGTTTGATTAGGTTATAAAATGATATAAAAATGGGTGAATTCTGAATTGCCTTGTTAATTATACTATGGAGGCAATTAGTGTAATATATATATATATATATATATATATACATATGTATATATGTATATATGTATATATGTATATATGTATATACATATATACATATATACATATATACATATATACATATGTATATATATACTAGAAAAAGTGTACGTGCGTTGCACGTATTTATCCAACCATACTTTTAAAAAAAGGAAAAAGTAAAATAATTTTGATCTTGTTCACTTGTATATCAGTTGTTGCATTGTACATGTTTGCCACTAATCTACCCTACCCAACCACCTCTGGACACAAAAAAATGTTAAAATATAACCACCATTCTTTAACAATGAAGGTATTTGTACTCTAACATAATACAATATCTCAATTTAAGAAAATAGAAATTAATTAATGTGATAAATTTCTTCAAAATGGATCAATGTTCTATTAATTGTGTTTGGGAATTAGGGAACAATGGGCAACAAATAGAGAAAATTTTCTTCTTTATTTTTTTAAAAAAAAAGCTAATGTAGATATATAGCAATTGATGTCAATTTCACTAACATTAGCATTTGATCATGTTATAGTTATTGACAGCACCAATAATATTAATAGAAACAGAGAAATGGAAGTCCATGACCTTGGATATATGATAAATTGTTCAAAGTTCGAAACAACTTACTTGAGAGATTAATGATTATAGTCCATTATCTCCTGTAAATACAACATCTTCAATTCTTCATATGTAGTCCTGATTTCTGGATTGTTAAACAAGAATTAAGATGGCCATCAAAAGTCAAACTTATTGGGTTTCTATGGGATGACTTGTCTTGGCTCAAGCATTTGCTGCATTGGTCACTCCTCAAATGAATAAGAAATTTGTATAGTTGTTTGTTGCTCAAGAAAAACAGAGAATGATTGTTTCAAAAGAAAAGTAGCTGCATATTAAAATAGTGTTTTTTTTAACTATTTTGATACATTCTTGTGCAACAATTGTGACTCTTCTTCCTTATATATATTACTAGCATTCCTTCTTCCCATTTAATTTTTCAATTAATAGTTTATGAAACTTTCACACATCCAGTCTCTTCTTCCCATTCCTTCTTCCTTCTATATATTTGGCAAGCATTCCCATTCTTGTGCAACACCATGTTCTTGAATTATTTTTGAGTTTATTATATTACTTTTTATCACAAATCATCACTTCTGGGTTGTTATTTGTTTTATTCATTTCACTTATTCCTTCCTAATATTAACTAACTCAAAATATGTTTGTGTTTGTTCCCTTGCTTCCATCATCATTATTTAGGAAAATTTTATTGAACTACATAATAGAAACAATTTTGAGAACAATTAATAAAGCCAATCATGTTTTCTTCTAATTCTATATATAATTATATTGCATGATATACAGGTAGCCACCATATCAATATCCCAGCATGTAAACTGATCATTGATATATTCTAATGATGATTAATTTCCTCCGGTATCATCTTTCTTTCCTAAATTTTTATGAGATTTTTCAATATCACAAATTATTGCCCTATAGTATCCCCTTAAAAATGTTTTTACTTTCTAGTTTTTACCACTAGCTTTTGGATTCACTACACCCCTCAGGATGTCTTCGTATATCAAACTGATCTACAAACTCTAAAGGAGTAACTGTCTCAATTTTTATTCTCTTGATTTTAGGGCTTACAGAGTTCACAGCTGAACAATTTTTACTAAACAATTTTTTTTTTCTAAATTGTCTCCTATTTGCAGCTACTTTATACTTTACATTTTTCTAAACATTCAACACCAATTTTTCATTTTCTTTTTTTCTGAACAAGCCAACATAGAGACAATCTTCCCTTCAAATAAAGAAGAATCAAACATTCAACACCAACTACCATATTATAATTCAAGCAAAAAAAAAAACTAACATATTATCACAATGATATAGACTCGAACAAATCACCATTTTCACATTCCAAACATCTATGCATACTATGTTATGAAATGTATAATCCTATAATTTTCACATACCAAACACAAGATTTTCTTCAAATAGAAGAAAATAAACAACCTTACCTGCAAATGAGAGCGTGGAGACGAGTGATGAGTTGAGAGTGAGCCGAGTGAGATGACCGAGATTGAGAGGCAGCCGAAGATCTTGGAGCCGAGTGAGATTGAGGGAGACGAAGAGTTTGGTTGTGAGGGAGGAGGGTTTGTAGCTTTGGAAAAAAGAGGTTGTGGTAGAGGAAAATAAAAAACACGGAGAAGCACAAATTTCATTTTATTGGACAAAAATAACCTTACCAAATATCTAAAATTACATACCCTACTGATGAACACGGCCTTGTTGCGAGGTCGGCACCAATCAAATTAATACTAGAAAGTGCAGCTAGTGGCACAAACCTAGGTCGATTCTCTCTCGCGGAGCCTATGGATTCTAAGGACAAATATGCACAATTAACACAAAAAGGGATGTCTTTGAGGCAATTTAACAAACACTTAGTGTGCAAAGAAACTAAATGGAATTAAATGCAACTAAATGAAACTAGAACTAACACTTTTTGGGATTTTCAATATTTTAAAAGCTAAAGTAAATTGAGGTGAATGAAATGAGATGAGTATGCTTTGTTGGAGAATGCTTTGGGCTATCCTTGCTATCAAAAAGTGTGGAGTTAATCTATCAAAAGCCATTTCCTAAGGTAATTTAGTGACCACTAAACCTAGGTAAATTAATTAGAGGATGCAATTAACCAACCGGACAATTAACAAGCCTAATCAAGTACCATCAATGAAGCAAATGGGGAATTTAACATAGACTAGAATTCAACTCAACAATTACCATTGTCATTAGAGTGACTTCCACAATGAATTAAAAATTACAATAAGATTCAATCAAATCCAATGTAATCAAAACCCACAATGGGAGAATCAAAATACAAATCACATGTCTATATAAATTCTTAATGTCCTACTTCAACCAAGTTAAGTTCCACAACCATGGAACCACAATCAATACAAACCCATCAATATCAACAAGAAAAAAATGAATCTATAAAGAGAAGTAGAAGGATAACAAGAAAAACTCCCTATTGGATGCCATAGCTCAAGCCCTAATCATCCTCCTCCAAAGCACAAGAGATTTAGCCACTCATGGATGGGAGAAATGCTTCACCAAGCTCCTCCAACCCTTGCATAGCCATGGATGATGATGGAAGTTGCTGGATATTGGTGTGAATGGGTGTGAAGAGTGGAGAAGATGAAGAGAAAATGGTGAGTGTGGCTGGAATGTGAGAGAGACTTGAGAGGATGAGAAGCTTGAGTGTTGAATGTGTTAGAATCTATCTAATGGTCTCCCAATTTGGTTAAGTGGGTGTAGCTTCAGAATATTCCTTCCTAAGATGCTCACCACATGGCAAAAATGCTGAAAAACATGGCCAAAATCGGATTAGCTAAAAAAATCGCGTTTCTGACTTTGCTGCAGGTATGCACACTGGCAGCGTGTAGCTTAGTAGTAGGAATCAACTTTTTTTGCAGCTTCATTCTAGCTTCAATTTGCCCTCGGCTTCTCTTTCCAGCTTCTTAACCGACCTCTAACACTTGAATCCTTGCTATTCCTCAACCTAGTTAACCTACAATTCAATAAAAAAACAATTGTGATGTTCTCAAATTAATAAAACTCGAGAATTATCGTAATTTAATCAATAAAACCATGGAATTCAAGATTGTGATTTAAGTCCCTAAGTTCCCTTGAATAACATTAAAACATACATAATGGCTCTTTAAACTCAGCAAAAGCTTGCCAAATGTCAAAGGATACAAGGGTAAATATCGGTATTATCACCTACCCTTTCTCTTTTTAACCTAAATTTGCCGTAGTCTTCTTCTTCCTTACGCTAGTCTTCGCTTCTTCCTTCTACCTTGGCATCTACAATTTGCGATTTGCTCTGTTTTTGTTTTACAATTTCATATTCATGATTTGGCTCTTCTTTCGTTTTACAATTTTGATATTTGGGCATTTTAAGAGCTAGGTTTTGTCTTCGTTTCACAAAGGTACTTCTTGCTAATAATATATAAATGCATATTTTGGAGAAAGGTTCTCTTTGGGCATATTGAGCTAGGTTCTGTTTTTGTTTTAAGAGCTAGGTTGTGTTTTGCATATATAATATATAAATGCATATTTTGGAGAAAAAGGAACTCGTGTGTGGACCCATAGATATTTCGGAGGCAAAACATGCAATAATACTATGATGCTTAGAAGAAACAAAAGTCTCTTTGGATGTGATAGTGACACCACATTTTAGCACTATATATCCAACATGTCTATAATGAATGGCTTTGAACTTACTCTCGCTGACGTTGCTCTCTTTGATACTATAAGAAGTAAGTTAACATCGTATCTTAATTATGAAGTCTAAATATCTCCATTATGACCTGTAGAATGAAATTACATGTCTATTAATAACGAGCCTCCCAAAAATTCATAGAGCAACAAACCATTGTAGAATAGGGATGGCAATTTTACCCGGACCCAATGGGTACCCGAAAATTTTACCCGTTGGGTCTGGGTCTGGGTATTGAAAAAATAGGTATGGGTCCAGGTCTGGGAATTTTAAGGGGTAAAAGTCAGGGTCCGAGACGGGTAAGGATGTATTCACCCCAGCTCCAGTGATATAATATATATAAAAATATTATATATATATATATATATATATATATATATATATATATATAATATACAAATTATATATATATATATATACACATATTTTTTTATCATAAAAATATTATCGTATATTGTGTTGTTATACTGTGATTTTTGGTTTTATAATGTGGTAGCCTATTAGTAGTTGGAAAAAATGCCTTGATTTTTTCTTTTCAATATGAGCTAGAATGCCTCCAAAGCTGGAATCTCTTGATCAAAAAGAAACGACACTTTGGCGAAGAGAGGCAGGTAAAAATGGAATGATAAAAATACAAAAGTATGTTTAAAAGTCTGTGTAGAAGAGATAAATGCAGGTAATAGGCCTCATTCACACTTCAATAGAGAAGGGTGGAAGAATGTGATAAAGAAATTCAATGAGAGGACAGGTCATGCTTATGTGCAAAAACAATTTAAAAATAGGTGGGATGCTCTCAAAAGTTACTTTTCATTGTGGACAAAACTTATTGGAAAAGAGACTGTACTTGGATGGGATCCAGAAAAGAAGACCGTAAAAGCCTCAAATCAGTGGTGGACATCTAAAGCAAAGGTATGCTATATATATATTGTAAAAACAATTTGCTTATTAATGTGTTTTGTTTTTAATTTAACTTTATGTTCTTTTTATTAACTATAGGAAAATCCTGAATATTTGAAATTCAAGCATGAAGATCCAAAATTTTGGAACTTGTTGGAAACATGTTACAAAGGCATGATAGCTACCGGTTATGATGCTTTATCACCATATCCATCAACAGATGAAGGTGGTAATAATAATGATGAAGATTTTGAAGTGGATATTACTTTAGAGGATGAAGGTGGTGATGTAGAGGTTGAAGTAAGAGCTGATAATGAAGGGAATCATTTAAATAAGAGTCAGAGAAAAAGGAAGAGAGGAGGGAGAGTAGATAATAGACGTGGAATATCAGAAAAACTTCAAGAATCTCTTGATCAAATTATTGGTGGGATAAACGACATTTTGAAGAAATCAAACACCGATGATTCTTGCAGTGTTAGCAATTACCTAACATTGCTTGTAACTACGGCATATTCCACCCTCAGGACACATGGCATTAAGCTTCTAGAAACATGGCCTCCGGGCATGCTAGCGACACGTGGCACCGCTCATCTTCCACTTACGTGGCCCTCACGCATGTCACTTCATGAAGCACCCACTTAACCAGACGTGGGAGCTCCCCAAGAATCGTGGGGCGACCCACGATGCACGAGATCGTGGGTCGAGCACGACCTCCCCATACTCAGTATAAATAGACCCTCACCTGGGGGACTAAGAGATAAGCAAGACGAAGGACTACAACACCTGATCTAAGATCCCTCACATACTCACGAAAACCTGAGCACTCTCAGACATCTCACGAAATCCTCCACACATCTTGAGCTCCGTCGTAGGTTCCATTAAGGCCAAACCTTCGGCAAGCTCACCTCCATCCTGAAGTCTACCACTTACAGGGCTTCCAGCAGCTCTCAGAGACCCGAGCTCTCTCCCACTAAGGCAACCTCCTAAGAGCGGCTCGGCCGCTCGAAGTACCTTAGTCACGTCTTAGCCGCACACGGCCCGATACAGGTAACCACCTTGCCTAACGGCTCCTATAGACGTCACCATGACAAACTACGTGAACTTTGATCCCTTCTTGAGGGTACGTAGGCACCTAGGTGCATCACCTAAGGACAAGACCCCCATGGTTAAGACCCCCTGTGGTCCTAATTAAAAATTACAATTGTTTGAGCGAAAAACAACAGTTACATTGGCGCCCACCGCGGTCTTATTCAGACCACAATGGCTTGCGCACTCTGCCGCTGAATGACAATTCTTTTTCGGGGAGTAGGAGAATATACCTAACCCTCAGAAACCCAAGCATTTGTTCCATCATGTTTACAGGTTATAACAAGGCAACACTTGCATGACTAGCACCTGCCCCCAAAATCCTTGCACGTCCGACCGGATGACATCCGAACCTACCAAAGCAAGCGACATAAAACGCAGTTCGTGATCTTTGACGACACCGGCGACACAACCGAGACAAATGAGTCGCTGGTCATCACCACCAATATCTCAGGATTCGACGTCAGACGTGTACTGGTAGATCCCGGGGCCATCGTTGACATAGTCTTCGCAAAAACTTTGGAAGAAATGACCCACTACAAGAATCGCCTGACGTCGGACGAAGAAACTCTCGTCGATTTTTCTGGACAGGTCGTTGAAACGCAAGGAACCCTCACGGCATGGCTTGCCCTGGGCGCACAACCAAGGGTTGCCCGCACCAGGGTGAGATTCACCGTATCAACGGCCCCATCAGCATACAACGCAGTTTTGGGACGACCGACCCTTGGCAAGCTCAGAGTCGTTATATCCACAGCTCAATGAAATTTCCCACACCAGCCGGCGTCGGAGAAATACGAGCGAGCCAAGGAACACGTGCATGCTATGCCACCGACCGCCCCGCTGCAGATAGGGACAGGAGCGATGCCGAAAGCCCTCCTGAGATAGTGGACATGCGCGATGAAATCCCTGGAGCCAGGCCACAACCTACGGAGGATCTCGTAAGCATCTGCATAGACCAGGCAAATAACTGGGAAATCCGCGTGGGAGCCCTTCTCAGCTAGACAGCCCAGAGAAAGTTCCAAGAACTGCTCACCCGGTACAAGGACGTATTCGCTTGTAGCGCCGCGGACATGCCAAGAATAGACCCTGGGCTCATATGCCACTCCCTCAATATCAAAGACGGACCCGGCGTAATCCAAAAGAAACGACAATTCGGCGAAGAGAGGCAGCAAGCGATCAACGAGGAAGTGCAAAAGCTGCTCGACGCCGACTTCATACGCAAGTCGCTGTACCCAGACTAGCTGTCAAACGTAGTAATGGTCAAAAAGGCAAATGGGAAATGGCGAATGTGCGTAGACTTCACGAATCTGAACAAAGCCTGCCCGAAGGATGCCTACCCGCTCCCGAACATAGACAAGCTAGTCGATGGGACGGCTGGACATCGGATGCTGAGTTTCCTAGACGCCTTCTCAGGATACAATCAGATCCAGATGAACCCAAATGACCAGGAAAAGAGCTCCTTTTCACGGATAAAGGCGTCTACTGCTACAAAGTCATGCCATTCAGACTAAAAAACGGAGGCACGACCTATCAGAGGATGATGGACATCATTTTCAGAGAACAGATAGGCCGAAACCTTGAGGTTTACGTCGACGACATGGTAGTCAAATCTATGGAACTCGAACAACACCTAGTGCATCTGGAGGAACTCTTCTTGGTTTTGCGGAAGCACCAAATGAAGCTGGATCCAACCAAATGTGCCTTCGGCGTGTCGGCAGGAAAGTTCCTAGGATTCATGATCACGCAACGATGAATTCAGGCCAACCCCGAGAAATGCGAAGCCATTCTCAACATAGAACCGCCACGAACAATGAAAGAGGCGCAGAGGTTAAACGGGAGGTTAGAGGCTCTCAATCAATTCTTATCAAGGATGACTGACCGATGCCTTCCTTTCTACAAAATTCTGAAGACAGCACCCGTGGTCCAATGGACCGAGCAATGCAAAAATTCCTTCCAAGACCTTAAGGCTTACCTAGCCAAACCCCCGATGTTAGCCAAAGCGGTCAAGGGAGAAACCCTCATACTTTACCTAGCTACCACCAATCACGTTGTGAGCTCAGCACTGATAAGGGAAGAAGGGATCGAGCAATTCCCCGTTTACTACACAAGCCATACCTTGCAAGGAGCCCAACTCCGGTACCAACGGGTAAAGAAACTCGTTCTCGCCCTTGTCCACTCGGCTAGAAGGCTCCGACCCTACTTCAAACTAGCATTGTCAAAACGGGTCGGCCGGCACCGGCCCGTGACGGGCCGGCGTTAAACGGGTCGGTCCGGGCCGGCCCATTTATTTGGCGGGCTTGGGAAGTAATGCCCAAGCCCGCCCGTAATGGCCCGCGGGCTAAACGGACTAGCCCGTGGGCCAATTTTTTTATTTTTTAAAAAAAATTAATTATAAAATTATATATTTACTTAAAAATTAGTAATTTTTAACTTTAAATTAATATTTTATTAATTTTAATTATTATTTAAATTATTTATATACTTTATTAGAATAAAATTATTATTTAACACATAAAATTATCTAAAATATATATATTTATACATATTTTAAACGAATATATATTATTTTTTATTTTTACTTTTTTTAATTTTTTGGCGGGCCGGCCCGCGGGGCCTGCAGGCTAGCCCGTTTAGGCCCGTTTTATAACGGGCCTATTTTTGCTTACCCAAGCCCGCCCATTTAGCGGGCGGGCCAGGCTAACCTGCAGGCTCCGGCCCATCTTGACAGTGCTACTTCAAACAGCATACAATCATGGTCCGAACTGACCAACCCCTATGGCAAATACTGCAAAAGCCAGACTTAGCAGGGCGAATGACAAACTGGGCGGTCGAACTATCAAAAAACGACATCCAATACGAGCCCCGACGGGCGATCAAAGCCCAAGCCTTGGCAGACTTTGTCGCCGAAATGACTACGTCTGAACAGCTCCAGGGGGACGCCCCCGCTTCGAAACACGACGAGAACATCGAGCTACAGCCAGAAAAATCCCCACGGCTAGTCTACGTAGACGGCTCCTCGATTGGGAAATCTACGGGTGTCGGCATTATCGCTGAAAGCCCCGATGGAATCAAAGTTGAACAAGCCCTGTGCTTCACGTTCCCAGCCTCCAACAACCAAGCTGAATATGAAGCACTTATAGCCGGACTAGCGCTAGCTTACGACCTAGGTGCCTCAAAGGTCAAGCTAATCAGCGATTCACAATTAGTGGTCGGACAAATAAATGGAGACTTTGAGGCAAAGGACGCCACTATCATCAAGTATGTGGAGCGTGCCAAACAAGAAATCAACAGATTCGAATCCGTCTTGCTCACACGGATCCCCTGGAACCAAAACACCCAAGCTGATGCCCTCTCTAAATTAGCCACCACACCGAGCCAATCGGGACTTAAAACGGTCTTGCGAACCACGCTTTGCACTCCCAGCATAAACCCGGACGTATTGCCGATTACAATCACCGACTCCTGGATGGCCCCTATCAGGGCATACATAACGGCGGGCACCTTGCCTACAGACATATAACTCGCTCAAAAAATCAGGAGGCAAGCAGCTCGATACTTTGTCTGGGTAAACGACCTATACAGAAAGGGATTCTCATCCCCGCATCTCCAGTGTATCTCGACCGAAGAAGCAAGCTACGTGCTACAGGAAATCCACGAAGGCATATGCGGCACACACTAGTCCGCAGGAGCCCTCCGAAAGCGAGCCCTGCGCTCCGGATTCTACTGGCCGACAATGAGAGCCGAGTCAAAGGCCTTAGTCGCCCATTGCGACCAATGTCAACGCCACACTGCGTTCATACACCAGCCACCCGGTAACTGAAGCCCATCGAATCCCCATGGCCCTTCGACACGTGGCGCATGGACATCCTGGGCCCTCTCCCTCAAGGCACACTCCAGCAAAAATTCCTCATAGTGGCTGTCGACTATTTCACCAAGTGGATCAAGGCCGAGCCCCTGGCCACCATCAGCTCCCAAAACGTTCAAAACTTCCTCTGGCGGAACATCATTACTCGTTTCGGTCCCGCACACACATTGATCACCGACAACGGATGATAATTCGTCAGCGAAAGATTCGAGGATTTCTGCAAAGAGTGGAGTATCGACCACAAAATAACTTCAGTCGAGTACCCAGCGACCAATGGGCAGAAGGAAAGAGCGAATCATATCATCCTCGAAGGACTACGAAAACGGTTGATGGACGCAAAGGAAGGATGGGTGGACGAACTCCCATCAGTCTTATGGTCTTACAGAACAACGATACACACAGCCACAGGAGAAACCCCTTTTGCTCTAACATACGGGCAGGAAGCAATTGTCCTCGCCGACATCGGGGTCCCCTCAGACCGCGTGCTCAATTACTCCGAATCAAACCCAAAAAGTCTATTGGTCAGCCTGGATGCGGTCGAGGAACGAAGAGAATCAGCGGCACTAAGAAATATCGCCTACACGCAGCTACTGGCTCAAAAATACAACCGAGGCGTCCGACCTCGTAAATTCGAAAGAGGTGACTTGGTCATGCGCACAGCGATAAACATTAGGGGCGACCCACGGCAAGCTCGCCCCCAATTGGTAAGGCCCATACAGGGTTATTGGCATCGCTTCGCACAACGCCTACAAGTTAGCACACCTAACGGGAGAACACGTCCTGAACACCTGGAACGCCAGCAGCCTCAAGAAATATTTTACTATATCTTAGTCAATAATGTTTCTTTATGCCTTAGTCCAAAGGCCAAGCTCACAGGAACTTCAATACGTCTTAGTCGTAAGATGAATGCCTCTTACCTTGTCTTAGTCCCAAGACGAATGTACTACTAACTCGTCTTAGTCCCAAGACAATTACGCTATGTGTTTAAAGGAATATGAAATACAATACGATTGATTAACTCTCGTGCTCAAAAAATTTCCTTATATTATTCACAAACAGGGACAAACACCCCAAAATTACAAAAACGTGAACACCGCGAAATACAAGTCATGAGGCATCCTCCTCTGATGGATCTGGCAGCTCGTCTGACCGAGGCAGATCCCTCTGAGGATTTAGGGCCACGTCATAATCCTCGAATCTCAATGAAGGGTCCCCTTGAGCGCGAACACGAAACTCCCCACCAATGTTCTCCCACGAAGGGCGCATCTTCGCCATGACCTCTGGAGGGACGAAGATACCCATCAAATCCTCCAGCTGCGCTATGCCGTTCTGCATTCCATAATTCGCAAAACACAGAAAGTCTTGGCGACAGACCCACAGGGCATTGGCCTTACCCTCCATCAGCTCGCCCTCCGATTCCTCCACCCCCGTGGCCAATCGAGCATTCTCATCCAGCAATCCCTCCATAACTTCCTGCTCAAAATCACGAAGGGATCAACCACCAGAGATGGAGAACATTGGAGCTAAGGGAAAAGCATCCTACCCCCTTGACTTCCCGCTGATACGCAAAGCCCGCCAGACGGCTTAGCAACAGCATAGTCTCCTTGGTCATACGCTCTAAAGAATAATCGTCCCCGTAATAAAGAGGATAATGCTGGTGAGCCAATATGACTCGCTCCGCCTCAAACGGGATCAACTTCCCTCTAAAAGAGATACCCTCACCCAGCAGTCGGACGGGCATCTCTTCGGGGGGTATGAGAGAATAAGGAACCTTCCTACGATTGAGACGATTCAAGCTGGTTTCACCCACCTGATCTCGGGCCCCATCACCTTTTTCCACAAGATCTCCGCTCGCCTCGGCGTCTTCGTCTGCACCCGAGGGTGGAACAGCAGCACTCACCAACTCCAACCATTCGCGTTTCCGACTCTGGGAACTTGGCAGGGGATTCAGCCTCCTTTGAATATCGCCTAGAGTCAACCCTACGAAAAGGAAGCATCCGAGACTTGGTGAGAAGACAAAAAAGAAAGGACACAAACTCGTCAATGCAAACTTACCTAAAGCTGTGCCCGAGACCACGACCCCCTTCAAAAATTCGAATGTTGTCTCTGCATACTCCTCCCGATCATACCGAACCCGGAGAACAGGATTGGACCACTTGAGGGGAAAGGGCAGACGCCAGTCGAGCGGCCGGATCCAAGGCGGGCGAAAACCCTTCTTGGGTTCCACCTTGAAGAAATACGACCGCCAGGCATGATTGTTACCCCGGCAGATCGGTAATGGCAAAACCTTTGGCACGTGACAGAAAAACACACCCATCCGTGTGCCTCGCGGACGTGATAGAGAGAAAGAAATCATTCGGGAGGACCTCCAACTTGTGTGATTGACATTACCTGTCAAAGACACTGAGTATCGACCACGCCTTCTGAGTCATTTGTGTAGGGCAAACGTTCAACAGGTTGAGCATGGCCTCCACAAAGCTAGAAAATGGTGGAATGAAGGCAGCATTGTAAGGGACGCAGAGAGGAAGAATGAAGCCAACACCATCGCTCCAATGAATTGTCTCCCCCTCTCCCATTGGCTTTATCTCATAGCCCTATGGGAACGAGGGAGCAAAGCGTTCCTCCCACACCTTCTCGATGTCGGCTCCCGGCAGCACCCGCGAGGCCACGCCAGCATCCGTTGCCGATATGTTGACCGTCAAACCAGGTTCTAGCTCAGCAGAATACCAGCCCTCAAAGGCAGTCAGAGGAGGTGCCACCGACGTCCTATCCTCTCCAGATAGAACCTCCCGAAGATTCGCGGAGTCCCGCAACATAATGAGGGACTGTTCGAAATCCGAATCCACGGAGGAACACACAGAAGCGACGCCGCTGGTCAAAGCCATTTTTCGAATAATGATGAGCAGGAAATCGCAAAGTCTAAAGGTTAAGAGGAAAGAGGCTCACAAAATAGTGAGAAATCTTCCGCTCTCGGCAATAAGAAGGAGGCCCAACAAACACTCGTAACCCAACCAAAGAGGTGCGAAAATGGAACAACTCTAGATTTGAAGGAAATTACAAAGCGGCTCCTGGCCATCGAATTTCTCCCGCTTACCCCCAAAGGGTATTTCGGGAAATGCCCCTCTGAGCAATGATGACTCCACCTCGGTAAGTCGCGTACTTCCTGCAAAGACGGCTCGAAAACTTGCTGAGGAAGTCAAGTAGTCAGCCACTCGAAGCAGGACGCGTGTCACCTCCCAAATGTCTCCCCTTCCGTGGAACGAAACGAAGGACACTGCCTTTGCAAGTCAGATGATCAGCACGGAGCAACCGTGACCTTGTGCGGGTGAGCCCTCCCATGTTCAGAGGCAACAAAAATTCTTAAGTGACTTACAGACAAGGGAACTTAAGTCCACGGCCGCTCGACGCCCGTAGACTTGGGAACTTATGTAACTACGAAATATTCCACCCTCGGGACACGTGGCATTAAGCTTCTAGAAACCTGGCCTCCGGGCATGCTAGCGACACGTGGCACCGCTCATCTGCCACTTACGTGGCCCTCACCCACGTCACTTCACGAAGCACCCACTTAACCAGACATGGGAGCTCCCCAAGCATCGTGGGGCGACCCACGATGCACGAGATCGTTGGTCGAGCACGACCTCTCCACACTCAGTATAAATAGACCCTCACCCGGGGGACTAAGAGATACGCAAGACGAAGGACTACAACACCTGATCTAAGATCCCTCACATACTCACGGTAGCCTGAGCACTCTCAGAAATCTCACGAAATCCTCCACACATCCTGAGCTCTGCCGTAGGTTCCATTAAGGCCAAACCTCCAGTAAGCTCACCTCCATCTCAGAGTCTACCACTTACAGGGCTTTCAGCAGCTCTCAGAAACCCAAGCTCTCTCCCACTAAGGCAACCTCTTAAGAGCGGCTCGCCCGCCCAGGGTACCTTAGTCACGTTTTAGCCACACACGGCCCGATACAGGTAACCACCTTGCCTAACGGTTCCTATAGACGTCACCATGACGAACTACGTGGACTTTGATCCCTTCACAAGGGTACGTAGGCACCTAGGTGCGTCACCTATGGACAAGTCCTCCATGGTTAAGACCCCCTGCGGTCCTAATTACAAATTACAATTGTCTGAGCCAAAAACAACAGTTACATTGCTTAATGAGGTTCCCGGCATAGAAATTGGAAGTCCTCAATTCCTTCTAGCGTCTAGAATAATGTCCAAGAAACAAAATAGGGAAACTCATGTTCACTTCATGCAGAATTCTCCATAGTTAACTATTGGATGGTTGAATACTTTCAAGATGGAGGACATGAATTGCTTTTAATTTATTTCTTGTCGTGTTAGAATATTAATTTTTGTTTTTCATGTTGGTTATTAACTTTTTTTTAAAATTTTTGATGTATTACATTTATAATCATTTTTTAATATGATTATTCAAATTTTTATTATTATTAATTTTGTTACATTTTTTTTCAGTTGTATGTATCTATATAATATATAATTTATATGATTATTTATTGATTATATTAATATTTTTGGAGCAGGATGAGAGATACAGATACAGATAGTGACAAGTCAGAAAATGAAAATGAAGTTCAAAATGTAAGAAAAGAATAGCTTTGTAATGCCGCGAGATTAGCTGCTATTGCAATTGCAAATTATCATTTGCAATATGTAGTAAAAGGGAAGAAAAGGACATCAATTCTAACTGGGCATATGTGGGTAGACGAGTTGAAGAGAGGAAATGAAAATCGTTTTTTTGAACAAGTGAGAATGAGGAAACATGTGTTTCAACAGTTGGTGAATGATTTGACTTAGAAGTATAATTTGAAACGAACAAAGAATGTTAGTTTAGATGAAGGAGTAGCGATATTTTTATACATGATTGGTCATGGTGCCACATACAAGAATGTTGAGGAAAGTTTTCAACATTCTGGAGAAACAATTCACAGACAATTTCATAATGTCTTGAAAGCTGTTAAAAAATTAGGCAACGATATTATTAAACCACTTGATTCTATGTTTAGAGATGCTTCTAACCACCATATGGTGATGATAGATATTGGCCATACTTTAAGGATTGTATTGGGGCTATAGATGGAACTCATATTTCAGTTCATGTTCCTATTGAGAAATTGATACCATTTACTGGAAGAAAAAGGTATACTTCTACGAATGTTATGGCGGTATGTGACTTTAATATGTGCTTTACATTTGCATGGGTTGGTTGGGAAGGTTCTGCTCATGATACAAGGATTTTCATGGAAGCGCTTAGAAATCCACACTTAAAGTTTCCTCATCCACCTCAAGGTTAGTAATATACATGTGTAGAATAACATTACTATTTTTAATTGATACATAATGATGTAATCACAATTTGTTTTTAAAGGTAAATTTTATCTTGTTGATTTTGGATATCCTACCTTCAAGGGTTTCTTAGGGCCATATAGAAATACAAGGTATCATTTTCCTCAATTTAGGTTGGCCCCCAATTTTAGATCACGCAATGAAGTATTCAACTATTATCATTCAAGTTTGAGAAGTGTTATTGAAAGAACTTTTGGAGTTTGCAAAGCTAGATGGAGGATCTTGCAAAACATAACCAATTATAAGCTCAAAACTCAATTTTCTATAATTTGAGCATGTTTTGCTCTTCACAATTACATAAGACGAATGGACTTTGATCTGGACCTTCTTGAAAGCTTTAGGAATATTAATGAATGTGTAGATATGTATCAAGATTACAACGAAAGAAATGGAGTAAGATTCAATCAGATTGAATGGGAAGAGCCGACACAAGAACACATTAGACAAGTGGAGGAGATAAGAAACACAATCAGGAATCAGTAGCCAAGTCAACATCGTCATTAAATTTTTTAATCATTTAATTAGTATTTTCCTAACATTTTTTAATTATTAATTATGTTTTCTTGTATTTTGTTTCTAATTTTTTTAATTATTAATATGTAGTGGCATATATTTTTGAATAAGTTGAAATTTTATAATTTTTAAGTACTTTTTTATCCAAACATATAATAAAAAAGTACTTTTGAGATGTCATTTTACCTTTTTGGTAAATTTCACATATTAAAAGCACTTTTGTAAATCTACATCCAAACGTTGTTTGTATTATAAAAAGTACTTTTAATTATGACATCCAAACGCAAATAGCTTAATTTTAAAATAAATGCTCTACTATTGAAAGATGAAAAAAAATAAGTACTTCTTTCCAAAGCCAATCCAAATGCACCCTTTATCAAATTATTGATTGATAGAGAATTTTTAGTCTTAGAAATGATAAAAAATCAATAATAATTTTGTGAGCTCTTTAATTAGTTAAAGAATCCTTAAACAATACATCTTAGTTTAATTTATTAAAAAATCTTATTAATAAATAAATACTAATACAAATTATTTAATAATTTAAATGATTAAATTTAAGTAATTTATTATATAATAAATATTTTTTAAAAATAATAAATAAATATGAAAAAAAAATACCAAAAGGATAAAATTTATTTGATTTTATCTTTATCAGGAAAATAGCATAATTTTTTCTCAATTTAGGGGTTTAAGTTGTAATATTAACATGTTTCTAAGCATCATCCAACAACTCCGTCCCATTTCAACTAGAACTACTTGTTGGGCAAGTTCCAACAAAAGGTGAACAATGACGCCTCACATTTTTTGCAGATTTTGTCTCTCTTTTGTTCTTTGTGAAGAAATTGGGCTCGTAAATGTAAAAAGCGAGTCATTTATATCACCTCGCAGATTAGAAATGCGAGTTGTTATTAACAAAATTGACACAGTATTTAGTCACGGCGGCGAGAAATACAGGACCTAATGTCCTGATGTACAGATTTACAGGTCTAGATGTGACCCTCTGGTCAAAAAGCCCAGCTTTTTTGTCCAAATTATTTTGAAAAACAATTATGATATAAAATTTTCTTCCAATCTAATTATTTCTATCAATGTCTTTTCTTCTCGTTTACTAAGAAGAAGATTGAAGTAGATAATATTTGATAAAGAAAAATAAGGATGATGGCGCCATCCTACTATACTTTTGGGTGCCTTACCAAATTTAGAGTAGATGAATGGTTTGTCACAATTTTTTATATAAAATATTTGGATTGGAGGAAAAACCTGTGCAATATATATATGAATATGATTGTGTGCTTATCTTTATATCGAAACTAGCATTCTACCTGTGTGATACACAGGATATATTTAAAGATGTTTATATATTGTTTTAAAATAAATTAAAGATAAAAATTAACTTCAAATAAAATATATTTGCACAACATCATATATATTTATTGAACCAAAAAGAGTTTGTGATATTTTGATATGTCAATAATATCTATCTTAAAAGAACTACGCTGAAAATATGGCATTTGTTTCTCAAGTTGAACCAAAAATAGTTGAGGAAGCTCTGAAAGATGACTCTGGATCATGGCCATGCAAGAAGAACTTAACAAATTTGAAAGAAATCAAGTTTGGACTTTGGTTCCCTTGTCAGAGAATATGTCTGTAATAGGAACAAAGTGGGTCTTCAAGAATAAATTAGACGAACTTGGAAATGTTGTACGAAACAAAGCAAGGATAGTAGCACAATGATACAACCGGGTGGAAGGTATCTATCATGATGAAAATTTTGCTCAAGTGGCAAGGTTAGAATCTATCAGAATGCTCTTAGCCTTTTCTTGTTTTATGAATTTCAAGCTATTTCAAATGGATGTTAAGAGTGCATTTTTTAATGGATTTCTCAATGAGGAAGTCTATGTTAGACAACCTCCAGATTTGAGAGTCCTAAATTTCCAGAGCATGTTTATAAACTTACTAAAGCTCTTTATGGGCTAAAGCAAGCTCCTAGAGCTTGGTATGAAAGATTGAGTAAATACTTAATTGAAAATGAATTTATAAGAGGAAAGACTGATATTACATTTTTTTACCAAAAATTTTAAAAATGATTTCATCATAGTTCAAGTGTATGTAGATGATATTATCTTTGGCTCTACTAACAAACTATTGTGTAAGGATTTTGCAAAACTAATGACTAAGGAGTTTGAAATGAGCATGGTGGGAGAAATGGCTTTCTTTCTTGGACTACAAGTAAAACAAACCAAGGAAGGAACTTTTGTATCTCAAACTAAATATGCCAAGGAGCTGCTGACAAGATTTGACATGAAAAATGCCAAAGAAATAAAGACTCCTATAAGCATCTCAACCAAACTTGATCAAGACCTAAAAGGTAAAGATGTAGACTCCAAACAATTCAGAGGTATAATTGGATCCCTTCTCTACTTAACTGCTAGTTGACCTGATATAATTTTTGTTGTGTGCTTATGTGCTTGTTATCAATCTTGTCCTAAAGAGTCTCACTTAACTGCAGTAAAGAGAATCCTTAAGTATCTGGTAGGCACAAAAGAACTAGGTCTCTGGTATCCTAGAAATAATATATATGAACTCAGAGATTTTCTGATGCTGACTTTGGAGGATGTAGAATAGACAAGAAAAGCACTAGTGGAACGTGTCAGTTTCTAGGACACTGTCTAGTTTCCTGGCATAGCAAGAAACAAACATCAATAGCTCTTTCCACAGGTGAAGCTGAATATATTGCTGCTGGAAGTTGTTGTGCTCAGTTACTCTGGACGATTCAACAACTAAGTGACTTCGAAGTACATCTCTCTAAGGTACCCATAAAATGTGATAACACTAGCGCAATAAATCTTTCAAAGAACCCTGTCCAGCACTCTAGAACTAAGCATATTGAAGTTAGGGATCATTTTCTTAGAGATCGTGTTCAAAGAGGAGAAATTGAAATTGAGTATGTGCCTACTGAAAATCAATTGGCCGATATCTTTACCAAACCTCTTGATACTGAGAAATTCTTTAAACTCAGAAGAGAAATTGGGCTAATAGACCCTAGAGAAACTCTAAACAAGGAGTCGTGTGAATAAGGACATAAATTAGAGTCCTTCATCTAGCAGCAAAATTAGTCATCAAAATTTAAAAATAAAATCATGGGACAGAATTTGATCCCGCCTAAAAATAAGGAAAAGAAAAATAAAATACTGAATTTGAATTTAAAGTCCGGATTCTTAGGAGCATTTATGCGGGAATTAATGAGTACACTTCACAAAAGGTAAACTGACACATACATCCTCTCCAAGTTTTTCACTTCCACACGGCACACTCTCCCACTTCTGCTCTCTCTCTCCCAACCATCACAACGTTTCAGACCTCACCTCTATAGAGTCTACTCTCCCACTCTTATTCATCGTTTCTTCACCTAAGTCTATAACTATCTCTCTCTCTTTACCTCATACCTCTAAAAATCTTTCCACCATACCCCTATTCCTCTTCACACCATAACCCTAGACTCACCTTTATTTTCTATAAATCCCTTATCTTTCATCTTCCTCGTTACAACCTTTTTCAAACTCTTCGATCCTCTCATTCAAAAATGTCTTCTCTGTCTAATGCCCTAATCAAGAGAAAGAGTTTCGAGGAAACCCATGCGAATGAATCTCGTCTAACGATAGTCAAGGTCTTTGATGGCTTTGATGCTAAGTTTCATTTTGAAAGTGATTTCAAAAGGAGAAATTATTCTCTAGCCAAAGAGATCAACCTTCAGTTCTTCTACAAAGAAGGATTTCGTTGCTTCGAGATGTTCAAGTTTAACGGCTGTGAGTTCTTCCTGAATCAGAAAGAAACAATCTATCCAAGGCTTATCCGGGAGTTCTATTCAAACCTAAGGGTCAATCTAGCCACTCTAGAGTCAAATATACAGGTAGCCACCAGATCGATATCCCAACATGTAAACTGATCATTGATCTATTCTAATGATGATTAATTTCCTTTGGTATCATCTTTCTTTCCTAAATTTTTTATGAGATTTTTCAATATCACAAATTATTGCCTATAGTATCCCCTTGAAAATGTTTTTCCTTTCTAGTTTTTACCACTAGCTTTTGGATTCACTACACCCCTTAGGATGTCTTCGTATATCAAACAAATCTACAAACTTTAAAGGAGTAACTGTCTCATTTTTTATTCTCTTGATTTTAGGGCTTAAAGAGTTCACAACTAAACTATTTTTTCTAAACTATCTTCTATTTGCAGCTACTTTATACTTTACATTCTTTCTAAACATTCAACACCAATTTTTCATTTTCCATTTTTTTTCTGAACATGCCAACACAGAGACAATCTTCCCTTCAAAGAAAGAAGAATCAAACATTCAACACCAACTAACATATTATAATTCAGGCCAAAAAATAAACTAACATATTATCACGACGATATAGACTCAAACAAATCACCATTTTCACATTCCAAACATCTATGCATATTATGTTATCAAATGTATAATCCTATAATTTTCACATACCGAACACAAGATTCTCTACAAATAGAAGAAAAAAACAACATTACCTGCAAATGAGAGCGTGGAGACAAGTGATGAGTGAGATGAGCGAGTCGAGTGATCAGATGACCGAGATTGAGAGGTAGCCGAAGATCTTGGAGCCGAGTGAGATTGAGGGAGATGAAGAGCTTGGTTGTGAGGGAGGAGGGTTTGGGTTGTGAGAGACTGAGTTGTGTTTGAGAGAGAGTGAAGAACACAAAGAGGGAGGGAGAGTGATTGAAGGAGTGACAGGGAGATGGAGAGTTGGAGAGAGAGAGAGTATCTTTTGAAAAATTAGATAAATAAATTTTAAACAATTAGATCAATTAATTTAAATAATATATATAAAAAATTATTATATTTATAAGTATTTATCTAACAAGTTTCTATGACAGTGTTAAGATGTTATCTTATTATTGATTGATAGAGAATTTTTAATCTTAGAAATGATAAAAAATCAACAATAATAATTTTGTAAGCTCTTTAATTAGTTAAAGAATCCTTAAACAATACCTCTTAGTTTAATTTATTAAAAAATCTTACTATTAAATAAATACTAATACAAATTATTTAATAATTTAAATGATAAATTTAAGTAATTTATTATATAATAAATATTTTATTTAAATAATAAACAAAAATGAATAAAAATACCAAAAGGATAAAATTTATTTGATTTTATCTTTATCAGGAAAATAGCATAATTTTTTCTCAATTTAGGCGCTTAAGTTGTAATATTAACATGTTTCTAAGCATCATCCAACTACTCCGTCCCATTTCAACTAGAACTACTTGTTGTGCAAGTTCCAACAAAAGGTGAACAATGACCCCTCGCATTTTTACAATGCGAGGGTAGTTCGACCAGGCTTTGACTCGCAAGTCCCAAAACAGAGTCATCGTCTGGATTTTTACAGATTTTGTCTCGCTTTTGTTGTCTGCGAGGAAATTGGGCTCGTAAATGTAAAAAGTGAGTCATTTCTATTACCTTGCAGATTACAAATGTGAGTTGTTATTAACAAAATTGACACAGTATTTTGTCACGGCGGCAAGAAATACAAGACCTAATATCCTGATGTGCAGATTTGCAGGTCTCGATGTGACCCTCTGGTAAAAAAGCCCAGCTTTTTCGTCCAAATTATTTTGAAAAACAATTATGATATAAAATTTTCCTCCAATCCAGTTATTTCTATCAATGTCTTTTCTTTTTTTTTCCTAAGAAGAAGATTGAAGTAGATAATATTTGATAAAGAAAAATAAGGATGATGGCGCCATCCTACTGTACTTTTGGACACCTTACCAAATTTAGAGTAGATGAAAGGTTTGTCACAATTTTTTATATAAAATATTTGGATTGGAGGAAAAAGCCGTGCAATATAAATATGATTGTGTGCTTTTCTTTATATCAAAACTAGCATTCTACCCGTGTGATGCACGGGATATATTTAAAGATGTTTATATATTATTTTAAAATAAATTAAAGATACAAATTAACTTCAAATAAAATATGTTTGCACAACACCATATATATTTTTTGAACCAAAAAGAGTTTGTGATATTTTGATATGTCAATAATATCTATCTTAAAAGAACTACGCTGAAAAGTTTAATTACTGGGCATACATTTAGTAGTTAATACACAAGGCCCATACAAAAGAAAATTTGCCCCCAAAAACCGGAAAAATCCATATGACTACAAATAGTCTTCTGATTTTTTATAAAACGTAAAAAGCTAAGTCTGTCACTTTTTTTCCTTTTTTCATGCATGTCAAATCTAATCAAGCCATAGAGTAAGTATGAGTAAGTGGATGCAGGAAATGGATGAATAATAGCTCGACACTCAAAGCACAAAGAAGAAAAGAAACAATAGGTATTGCCGAAGAGGTTATGGCTTCTTCCATTCTGCTGTTCTCTTATCTCCAAGGTCAAGAGCCGCAAAATCTTGAGGAGGAGCGTGAGGCATTAAATGAAGAAGGAGAAAGAGTAACAGCTAGTTTCTAGTGAAGCTATTTATTGAAAGAGAGGTGGCTTCAACAGACATTGAATTCTGAGCGCTCAAGATCTGATAATTAGTACATTCAATTCTGAGTGCCTTGTGTCTGAGCGACTTCTGTTGTTTTTGTGTGAATCTTCATCTGTATTTTTGAAGTAGCAGAGAGGAGGCTGCTGCCATAAATTTCTCATCTTTCAAATACTGTGAAGTATTTAAGAATTAAGGTTACCAGGTGTAAAAGCCTTGTCTATGGTTGATCCTTGGGGAAACCAAGGTTGCAAAAGAGTAACTTCATTATTAAATACTCAGGGAAAGTCTTGTGATAGACTGAGGTAAGGAACAAGAACTTAATACATCGAGAATCCTTCTGTAAAAGCTGAGGCAGCTGATCCTTGTAAGTGACAAGGTTGTTTAAGGTTCTCTTTATATTAAGATCTTGAAACGGTTGTGATACCTGAGATAGCAAGGTCAATTTATAGAGTCTGTATAGTGTAAAAGCTTGTGTGCTTCCCCATAGTAGTTTGGGTTACTAAGTTGTAAGAAAGATTTTATGTTAATTGAGTCCTTCTAGCTGATTGGGTAGAAGGGGAGATGACGTAGCTACTCAAGCATACTTGGAGAATGAACCTCTCCATAAAAATTGAGTGATTTTCTTCTTACTTCTTAAACTTGATATAAATACAAAAGATCATTTTCTACAGACTCCTGAATTATATCAGAGTCCTAACTAAAGAAATCTAAACAAAAAGAATTCTAAATTTTAAATAAACCAATTCTGTAATATCCGAGATAATAATTTTTATTATAATTATCATTATTATTTAATTTATTTTTATTTAAAAAAGAAAAATAAATTAAATTAAAGAGTTAAAGAGTTAAAATAAAACAAAGAAGAAAGAAATAGGGAATATATTTTTTTTAGGACCTACATGAAAGGAGGATTAAAAGGAATGGGGGGAAAGAGGATATAATAACTAAATAAATAATATATATTTTTATTATTATTAACACTAATTTAAAGGGGGGCCAAACCGTGACCCCCCTTCCAGCCAACAAAAAAAAAAGAGAACAGAGCAGACGCACGCACACGCACTCGAGATCAACCGAGAAGAAGAAGGAGAAACACGGACGGCGGGTTCTGGCCGGTTTCACGCCGGCGAGTCCATTCCGACGCCGGAGACGGTGACCGGAAGTCTTCTTCAACCCTTAGCAAGTCTTCTATTCGATTGGAATAAGGTTAGAAAGCCCCAATCTCTCAAAACCCCAATTTCTCCAATTTTGGGTATTTTAGGAATTCTTCAATCTCTTCCAATCGGGGCATTCCAGGGTTAAATTCGAGCTTAGTAGGTGTTATTGAATGCTTAGGGAGGTTCAGAATCGAAGCTAAACCGTAGGAATTGACCGGGTATGGAAATCATGAAAATTGGGTTAGAAAATGGCTCTAAAATTCGAATTTGCTAGATGGAGCATGAATAGGCTTGAAATGGAGTAGTATAGGTGTTATAGTTGCTGGAAATATACAAGGGAATAAAAGCCCGAGTATTTACCGTCTCAACCGGAACCCAATCTGGTGAAAAAGAGGCGATATACCAAGCCACCGTACAGTAAGGAGCTGTGCTGTGGGCGGGACACCTCGACCTAGTCCGTGGTAGACACCTAAGACCAACTAAATTGGTTCCAAGGCTCTACTTATACCCGACTATATTTTTATATATAATTATAGAGGTAGTAGTTAAGCTTTTACTCGGCGAATAAGGGAGACGGTGGAATGAGTAAGCTAAAGCCTCTTTTGAGCCGTGAATTTATTCCCTTATTAGTTAGAAGTCCGTATGAACACATGGAGTGGAATTTAGATAAATGAGAATCTCTAACCTAAGCTCTTAGAGGTTCTAAGTGGCTCGAATGTGTGAAAGTCAAGTATAAGATAGTATAGACTTTCAAAAGAGCAAATAAGACGACGTAACGAACTAAATATCTAGTTCTTGGAAATAGTTAGAGGGTGCATGAGCATTAGCATGACACGTGAATAGTTGATGCTTAGTTACACGTTTCTAAATTGCTTAAGTACATGTGTATAGGGCACCACAGAGTGATTGGAGCTTCAGGCACTCCGAGGACTGATTAGGAGGGCCAACGAGGTGAGGGGCTCTCCCATCCTTGCCCCACAGGGTTGGATGACTACGTGAAAATGTGGTTTGCTATATTTTGTGCATATTGTTATATGAAATATGTCTATCTGAATGTACTTGCGTTACGCGTATATGGTTAGCAAGTAAAGACTGGACGTGCTAACTGATTATGTGTTTATATGTTTATTCTCAAGTGAATATGTGATATTGTGGCTCACCGAGCCTTATATGTTACCGTGGGTAAGACTGAGTCGGGATTTCACATGTGAGGGTTCATTAATATTAGAAACTAATTAAAACGATCATCGTTGTAAAAATCTTGACCGTATGGTACCTTGAGGAAACTGAACCTAGGTTGTTAAGTGTGAATGAGAGTGTTGCATAATTGAAAAGGTGGAAACCAGGCCTAACTAATAAACACGTATAATATTCAATTAGTTTCTCATAGGGCGTCTTTCAAGGTTAAACATGTTAGTTGAACTTGTTTAGGTTAGTCTGGGTAGATCGAGTTGGTCATCCTGGTCGGACAGACAGGATTTTGTCAACAGTAAGTATGCCACATCGTGGCCATTACCTTGGTTTAACCGGGGTCAGACAAGTTGTCGGCTATTACTCTAAGCGTACCTTGGAGTCAGAAAGTTCCTAGTGTGATCAACTAGGTTCGAACAAGAGATTGCCTTGGGGCCAGTATTTCTCTTCGCATAATGCGGGAGACAGCAAGAGAATGCCTACGCATATAAGTAGATGTTAACCACGAAAACATATGATATATATATATATTGTGATTTATGTACGTGCAGGGTAATAAATATGTTAGGAGCATGAATTAGGATTTTAATTTTGAATATGATATATTGATTTCCTGATCATGTTAAAGGTCACAATATGAATTCGTTTCATGCGCATGTGGTTGTGGTTGATCCCTTCCCCCAACTGTAGTGGTACCCGCTGCTACACCAGGGATGGGGGAGCTCCTCTTTGAGTCTGTCTGACTCACCCCCCCTGTTTATATGTTTCAGATACAGGTGGTTCAGGCGTTGGGAACACGTCCACTTCTTCTCAAGGAGGCAGACAGATCTGAAAACGGCACGCTTAGTCCGCGTCGGTAGTTATTTTGGTCTTGTACATATATCATGATGTATATATATATAAATCCCTTTTGGGCGTAGCATTTGTACGTATACAACTGCTGTGTATATATATATATATTATACTCGAACTCTAGTTTTGTCGGCTTCATACAGATTAAAGTTAGGTCTTGGTGTTGGGAATTTAGGCTATGATATTGTATTATATCATGTATATATATATATATGTATATGAGTTTCGCATGCGACTAGGATAGATCACACGCATTGAGGCGTGTGATCAATATGTAAATTATATGTATGTGTGGTTAAATATCTGTTTGCATGGAAATATGGCTTCTACATGTGAATAGGATAGATCATCCGCACTGAAGTGTGTGATGAATATGTAAACTATATGCAAGTGTGTGATTGAATATATGTATAAGTGGATATAGGGCTTCTGCATGTGAATAGGATAGATCACCCGCACTAAAGCGCATGATCACTATGTAAACTATATGTATGTGTGACTGAATATGTGTATATCTATAGACTGAAGCGGCGTTGAGCGAGCCGTGGATTGCACGGTACTTAGGCCTCTGGGAATGGATGGTCATATATGTTATATATTGTTTGTATTAGAAATGGGTAGTTAAGAACATGTATGAATGTTAATCAGGGATTAGAGGCTTATGGGATAGGAGAAATCCTACTTCCCGTGCCGGTCACGGACGTCCGATATGGGGTCGTGACAAATTCACCCCCTCTTAGTTATTTTCTGGCTAACTATATTTATATGTTAATATCTTTAACTTTATATTAACTATAAATTATCTCTAATTAATGTTTTTCTACTTCGTGATATGAAGCTTTAAGTGTCACAACCACTATTGTGGACACCAAATGAGAGAGAATCAATAGATTCTTTTTCGAAAGTGATAAATCGGGAAGAAAAAAGAAGGCGTTAAGAGACCTTTATGGTCCAACCCTAGACACTCTAAGATCCTTTTTCAAACGTGTTGATTTCGAGTCAAGAGATAGATAAATAGACACATCCTATTGCACTGATCGGGGGCATTCTTATTGACTGATGGGGTCAAAGACCAATAATTAGTTATTTATCAGCCAAGCATTATATTCTTCTTATGGCTAGATCCAATCCCGTGCCTTATAATGTCAAAGAATCTATCATCCCGTTGTTCGAATAAGCTCATGTTTGTTACTCATTGTCTTGCCGTCGTAATAGATGCAGCTTCATCATTGGCTGTTTGTAGCAGATATCACATATATTGAAGGTTGCAGAAACTACCGTCTCGTCGAACCAGCTTTTAGGCAAGTCAATGCTAAGTTTCCACATGGCTTATTAGTTACGTTTCCATTATAATCATGTCCTCTCTTGTTGCTAAAATATGGACATTTATATTATTTGATAAGCTCAGCCCTGACAGGAGTAATCTTTTGCACACTTACCATGGAACCACTTCGCTCACTGATGTCACAGCAAATTCATAACTCATCAGCTCTGTAGTTCTCCACACATGCCCCACACAATGTGTCACCATGCTAATCTTCCTCTTCCAAAGCATCCTCATCCTCCTCCTTTGATGGCGTTTCTTTTGAGTACTTCACCTGAGATTCATATCCTTGCAGCCAACAACAGTAAACATATAATGATAGTAAGTGTCTAGCCCAAGTCTTGTTCCAAACTTAAAGACTTCAATTTCCCATAATATCTACATCAATTCTAGTTATAATATTTTTGTAATAATAATAGTATGTAAACAAAAGAGAAGATCATCTCACAATGATTCATCCACTTTTTCCATGAGACACAAACAATTACTTACAGCTACAACATCTACAATCACAATCAATTTTCATGATAAACAAAATAGTGTGGCTTGCATACCTTAGAGTTCGTTTGATTTAGATTTGGTACTGCTATGATTAGAAATTGACGGTTTTTCCTTTCCTTGAATTTACAATAACTTCAATAATTTATATTTAATTATAAAAAGTTGTGCATATTTTTAGAAGTGGGTTATTTTTTAGTATAAAAATTCCATCTTATATTTTCTTCTTACATTTTCTTTTTAATGATTTAAAATTAAAAAAAAAGTTGATTGTCACACATATAAGTGTATTGAAAAGAGAAAGTATATGACATGTAACATTACATCTTAGATTTCGAGACTTAAATATGAAAAAATCTTTGCTGGGAGAGCTCTAATCTCATTATGGGACCTCAGCTAGCTCGAACAGGATTGCTTCCAATAGGAGAATACCTGTGGGGAACAAAAAAATAGGTGCTTTGAGAATATACCATAAAAATAAAATGAATAAATTACTAATACATATCAACCATTATTTTATGATATAAATTAAATTGATGTGATTCAAAATGTGAATTCATTAAAAAGAAATAAAATTTAAATTTCAATGCTTTATTTTATTTAACTTTAAATATAACATTTTTAATTAACCTACGTTGTTATTTTTATAAACACATGCATTTTGCATTTTATTTCTTTCTTTTCCTCTTCCATTAATTTTCATTAATCTAAACAAACTATATATTGTCACAAAATGATCTCATCAACGAACAATGATAAAACTATGACTAATGTGAGAAGAAATATCTATTGACCAATTAGAAGAAATCACCCCCACATTTGATTTTGTGATTTTTATTATACTGACTTGTCACTTAATTAAATCACACATGTAAATGTTCTTTTGTAATTTGTTTGCTAAGGAAAAGAAGACACAAACGTACAATAAGCTACATGTATACCAACTCCAAAATTGTTATTAGTTATATGAATTCAAAATGTGGTCCAGTATTTACTGATTGAAAATTTTCAAACCTCAATACATGAAATTAATTTAAATCCAATTTAATATTTAATTTTATGGAATTGATTACAACAATTTTGAAATTCAAATTTTTTTTCGTAGGGAAGGGTATCCACTGCCGATAGCACTGACTAATCCTCTCGTCGGGAGTCCTCCACTTAAGGGTAAATGGCTGGCCACAGAATGCTTTCCATGCCCAAGAGTGAGATTCGAACCCCCACCACTTGGTGAAATTCAAATATTTTCAATGCAGTATTACATATACATGGATTTTTAATGGTATGGAATTGGTAACAACAATTATCACGACATTATTAAATACGATTTGATTTGTTTGAAAAGGATTTAAATGAGCTAGGAAGGATTTAAATATTTAATTTTAATGTAATCCAAAGTCAGCTATTGAGCAAAATACCTTATTCAATAATAAAAAATCATGGAGGCTAATTTGAATAGGATTTAATTGTTTAATAGTTTAAATAGGATTTTATTGTTTAATTTTAAGAAAATTTCAAAGTCAACGACAAAGTTCGAATACTCGCCGAAATTGGAGGAAATTGTTTAATATTCGAATTTAATGGATGATGATTGAATAATCTGATAAAGCAATTATTGATGATTTGAATTTGATTTGATCAAGATTTTACTTACATGAGCGCAAATTCCTTCATAATAAGCAAGTTCGTTCATAAGATTAATTTGCTTTATTAATTAAATCATTCTTTCAGACTTTATTATCAACTTAGACATTTTGAATAATAGCATATGACATATGAAAACCTTGATATTTTTTTCCGATCATTCTCTTAGAAGTTGGCTATTGATTTAAGCTTTTGGATGGTGATCATTTTGTTTGTCATGTGTATTTTAATATTATCTTTACTGTTTCTTATCAAAGTATTCATCATGCACTAATAACTAATCACTTGGATATTGTATAGTGCATCTTATATTTTCAAATAAAATCAAATAAATATCAATTGACAAAAGAAATTGGGCTTGGCCATGAAAGTGCAGTCGAAAGTGAAGTAATGTCAAACTAAAACTGGAAAAATGAAGAATGAGTGTTGTGCAGGATCAAGATTGTTAAAATATAAATTAAAAAATGTGAAGACAAATGAAGAAATCCATAAGCCATTTTATGAGTGATTAGTAAGCCTCTACAAATCATATCAGTCTACTCGTTGAAACCATTGTTGGGAAAATCTCCCGAATACATAAAACTTTAATTTACCCACATGCAGTTTCATCATGTCAAATCATCAAGAAAATAAATCTGAAAGCGGAAGCATACCTGAATTCATAAGAGTTCTACGGTCTTGCGGCTATAGGTCTTCCAAATTAGTAAGCATGATTTTAAGAGACTAGGGTTTTTCTCTTTTCTAATGATGGGATTACAGAAAAGAATCATACTTATAATTTAGGGACCATAACCCTAATATAGTTGGAATCCTAATTGGATTAGGAGTCCCAATTTCTAATTTAGCCCATTATAAATCTAAAAATCATATGAGAGTTTCTACACATATAGGCCCATACTTTACCACATTATTTAAGCCCAATAATACTTAACCAAATTAGATCACTTTTAATTTGGGCCAAGCACTTTTCTAATGATAGCATTTCACATACAAGATCTTATTTAATATATATAAGTCCATAAATACCTAACAATCTCCCACTTGGACTATATATATAAATATTACTTTATAATTATATGTCACATTATAACCTTATGAGCTCAAGCTTTTGTTATCATAATCAAAAGTATTCCGAACAATCTCGTCCATCAATTATGCCAACATAGAACCAAGGTGACTTTTGTTACATATATCGTAACTAAGCCCTCCCTGATCACTATACTAACATAATCAAATGACATAGATCAAGTATGGATGTGTAGTGTAATTGTCATTTTTGGTTCAGACAATTTTTATTTGCATTTAAGGACCGCAAGGAGTCGTAACCTTGGGGGACTTGTCCTTAGGTGATGCACCTAGGTGCCTATATACCCTTCGGAAGGGATCAAAGTCCACGTAGTTCATCATGGTGATGTCTATAGGAGCCGTTAGGCAAGGTGGTTACCTGTATCAGGCCGTGTACGGCTAAGACGTGCTTAAGGTACTTTGGGTGGGCGAGCCGCTCTTAGGAGGTTGCCTTAGTATGAGAGAGCTTGAGTCTCTGAGAGCTTTTGGGAGCTCTGTTGGTGGGATGCTCCGGGATGGAGATGAGTCTGCCAGTCACCGGACCTGATGGTGCGCAAGGCAGAGCTCGAGATGTGTGATGGATGATGGGTAAGAGGATGTCTGAGAGTGCTCAGAATGCCTGCCTGAATGGTTATGGGTAACATTCTCCAGAGGTACTTTTGATGTCTTGGATCTTGTTCTTGAGTCCCCTGGGTGAGGGTCTATTTATACTAAGTGTGAGGGGGACGTGCTCGACCCATGTTCTCGTGGGACGTGGGTCGTCCCACGATGCCCAAGGAGTCTCCACGTCTCGTTGAGTGGGAGTCCCTGTAGAAGGACGCGGGTAATGGCCACGTGAGAGGTAGGTGAGTGGTGCCACGTGTTGACAGCGTATGCTGCCGTTAGGCTTTTGGAAGCTTAGTGCCACGTGTCCCTAGGCAGAATATTTCGTAGTTACATAAGTCCCCCAAGTCTATAGGTGTCGGGCGCCCGTGGACTTAAGTTCCCTGTTAGTAAGCTACTTAGGAATTTCTATTGCCTTTGTAAAGAAGAGTCCGTCCGCAAGTGGGTTTGGTCATCACGAGCTAGTCGTCCGACTTGCGAAGTTGTGGCTCTTTGTTTTACTCCATGGGAGTGGAGACGTTTTGAGGTGCCACGCGTCCTAATTCGAGTGGCTGACTGCTTGACTTCCTCTGCAAGTTTTCGAGCCGTCTCAACAGAAAGTATGCGACTTACCGAGGAGGGGTCATCATTGCTCAGAGGAGAATTTACTGGAATGCCCCTTGGGGTGTGTGGAGGAAATTCAAAGGCCAGGGGCCTTTTGGTCATTCCCTTCAGTTTCAGAGTTTTACTCATTTTCGCGCCTTTTGGTTGGACTCCAAGCGTCTGTTAGGCCTCTTTTATTGCTGAGAGCGGAAGAGCCCCATTCCTTTGTCTTGTGGTCTCCTTCCTCTTAGTTCAGATTTCCAGCGATTTCTCTGCTCCTAACAATTCACAAATGGCTTCGGCTAGTGCTACTGCTTCCGTGTGCTCTTCCATGGATCCAGATTTCGAACAATCACTTCTGCTGGTTGCCACAAAGGGAATTAGGGAGAGAGTGGATACTCTCATCATGTTGTGAGATTCTGTGGACCTACAAGAGGTTCTGTCCGGAAAGGGTGAGAACCCGGCGGTGCCTCCTTCGACTGTTTCTGCAAATTGGTATTCTGCCGAACCGGAGCCTGGTTCTACGGCCAACATTCTAGCGGTGGACGCTGGTGTAGAATTGAGGGTGTTGTTGGGCCCCGGCATCGAGAAGATATGGAGGGAACGTTTTGCTCCTTCTCTCCTTGAGGGCTATGAGATAAGGCCGATGGGGGAGGGAGAGACGATTCTTTGGAGCGACGACGTCGGCTTCGTTCTCCCCCTATGTGTCCCATATAATTCCGCCTTTATTCCTCCTTTCTCCGGCTTCGTGGAAGCCATGCTTAACTTGCTAAATGTCTGCCCCGCGCAGTTGACTCAGAACGTGTGGTCGATACTCAGTGTTTTTGACTGGTACTGTCGGTCGAATAAGCTAGAAGCTCTTCCAAATGTATTTCTTTCTCTACTCCATCCGTGAGGAACACGATGGGTATGTTTTCAGTCACGTGCAAAGGATTTTACCATCGCTGACCTGTCGGGTAATAATCACGCCTGGGGGTCGTACTTCTTCAAGGTGGTACCCAAGAAGGGATTTTGCTCGCCTTGGGTTCGACCTCTTGACTGGCACTTGCGCTTCCCTCTTAAGTGGTCCAATCCTATTTTCAAGATTCGGTATGACCAGGAGGATTATGAAGAGACAACTTTTGAGTTTTTGAAGGGGGTCGTAGTCACAGGCGCTGCTTTAGGTAAGCCTATGTTTCGATGGTGAGTTGTGTCTTTTCCGTGCTCTTGGATTTTGCTTGAGTATTGAATGTTCCCATTTTGCTTCCCATTTTATAGGGTTGACCCTGGGTGGTATTCAGGGGAGGCTGGCTCCCCCGCCGAGTTGAAAACGTGGGTAGTCGGAACCTGTGGGAGTCGTCATTCCATCTTCGGGAGTGGACGAGGGCGCTAGGTCAGACGGTGACCCTGAGGGTACGAATATGGAAACTACGAATAAGGTGGGTGAAGCTAGCTGGAATCGTCGAGGTCCTAGGAGGGTTCCTTATACTCCCATACCCCCAAAGAGATGCCCGTTCGTCTTCTGGGTGAGGGTATCTCTTTTAAAGGGAAGTTGATTCCCTTTGAGGCGGAGCGGGTCATACTAGCTCGTCAGCATTATCACTTGATTATGGGGATGACTATGCTTTAGAGCGTATGACCAAGGAGACCATGCTATTGCTAAGCCGTCTGGCAGGCTTTGCTTATCAGCGGGAGGTCGAGGGGGTAGGACGCTTTCCTCTAACTTCAATGTCCTCTGCGTAAGGTGGCTGACTCTTCATGGTTTTGTGCAGGATGTAGTGGAGGGCTTGCTGGATGAGACTGTCCAACTGGCTGCCCGTGTGAAAGAATTAGAGGGCGAGCTGGCTGAGTGCAAGGCCAATTCTCTGCTGGTTCGTCGCCAAGATTTTCTGCGCTTTGTAAACTACGAGATGCAGAATGGCATTGCGCAGTTGGAGGATTTGATGGGCATCTCTATTCCTCCAGAGTTCAGGGTGAAGATGCATCCTTCCTAGGAGAATATTGGTGGAGAGTTTCGCATTCGTGCTCGAGGAGACTCTCCATTGAAGATAGAAGACTATGATGCAGCCCCTAATCCTCGAAGGGATCCTCCACCGTCAAGCGAGCCGTCACATCCTTCAAGTGGGGATGCCTCCTAATTGGAACTTCGCAGTGTGTTTGCGTTGTTTTTGTATTTTCGGGGCGATAGTCCCCGTATGTGAATATTTTTAGTAAGGAGAATTAGAATTTTAAGCACGAGAGTTGATCAATCGTATTGCATTCTATACTCCTTTAAATTGGTACTACATCTGTCTTAGGACTAAGACAAAAAAAGGGGGAGTACATAGTAGATTTGCTTGTGGACTAAAACAGCACAAAATATTTGTTTGCGAAACTTGTCTTCGGACTAAGACATAGTAAAATATTTCTTGAGGCTGTTAGTGTTCCAAGTATTTGGGACGTGCTCTCCCGTCAGGTGTGCTAACTTGTATGCGTTGTGTGAAGCGACTCCGATAACCCTGTATGGGCCTTCCCAATTAGGCACGAGCTTGCTGTGCAGGTGGTCGTGCCTATTGCTTATCGCTGTTCACATGACCAAGTCACCTTTTTTGAACTTACGAGGTCGGACGCCTCGGCTGTACTTTTGTGCAAGTAGTTGCTTGTAAGCGATGTTTTTGAGCGCCGCAGCTTCCCTGCGTTCCTCGACCGTATCCAGGCTGACTAGTATGTTTTCTAGGTTCGACTTGGAGTAATTTAGCACCCGATCCGAGGGGACCCCGATATCGGTGGGAACTATCGCTTCCTGCCCGTACGTCAGAGCGAAAGGAGTTTCTCCTGTTGCCGTTTGTATTGTTGTCCAGTAGGACCATAGGACCGATGAGAGTTTGTCTACCCATCCTTCTTTCGCGTCTGTTAGGCATTTTCACAGTCCCTCGAGGATGTTGTCGTTTGCTCTTTCTGCTTGCCCGTTTGTCGCCGGGTATTCGACCGAGGTGCATCTGTAGTCGATGCTCCAGTCCTTGCAGAAATCTTCAAATTTCTAGTTGACGAATTGACGTCAGTTGTCGGTGATCAACGCATGTGGTGGACCGAAACGAGTAATGATGTTCCGCCAGTGGAAGTTTTGGACGTTTTGGGAGCCGATGGTTGCCAAAGGCTTGGCCTCGATCCACTTCGTGAAATAGTCAACGGCCACTATGAGGAATTTCCGTTGGAGCGTGCCTTGAGGGAGAGGGCCTAAGATGTCCATGCCCCAAGTGTCGAAGGGCCATGGAGATTCGATAGGCTTCAACTCATCGGGTGGCTGGTGTATGAATGTGGCATGTCACTAACATTGGTCACAATGGGTGACCAAAGCCTCTGATATGCCCTCATTGTGGGCCAGTAAAATCCGGAGCGTAGAGCTCGCTTGCGTAGGGCTCCTTCGGATTGTTGTGTGCCGCATATGCCTTCGTGGATTTCTTGTAGCACATAATTCGCTTCTTCGGTCGAGATGCAGGGATGAGAATCCCTTTTTGTATAGGTCGTTTCCCCAAACAAAGTATCGGGCTACTTGGCCCCTTATTTTTCGGGCGAGCTCTTTATCTGTAGGCAAGGTGCCCGCCGTTAAGTACGTTTTGATGGGAGCCATCCAGGAATTGTCAACTGCTATCGGCAGTACGTCTGGGTTTATGCTGGGGGTGCGAAGCGTTGTTCGCAAGACCGTCTTAAGTCTCGATTGGCTCGATGTGGTGGCTAATTTAGAGAGGGCGTCAACTTGGGTGTTCTGGTTCCGAGGGATCCGTGTTATCAAGACGGATTCGAACCTGCTGATTTCTTGTTTGGCATGCTCTACATATTTGATAATAGTATCTTCTTTCGCCTCAAAGTCTCCATTGAGTTGTCCGACCACCAATTGTGAGTCGCTGAATAGCTTGACCTTTGAGGTGCATAGGTCGTAAGCTAGCATTATTCCGGCTATGAGTGCTTCATATTCAGCTTCGTTGTCGAAGACTGGGAACATGAAGCGCAGGGCTTGTTCCACCTTGATTCCGTTGGGGCTTTCTGCTATAATGCCAGCGCCCGCGGATTTCCTGGTCGAGGAGCCGTCTACGTAGACTAGCCATGGGGATTTTTCCAGCTGTGGCTCGGTGATGTCGTCATGGTTTGAAGCTGGGGCGTCCCCCTGAAGGCGTTCTGATGGAGTCATTTCAACGATGAAGTCTGCCAAGGCTTAGGCTTCGATTGCCAGTCAGAGCTCGTATTGAATCTCGAATTCCAATAGCTCAATGGTCCAGTTTGTCATTCGCCCTACTAAGTCTGGCTTTTGCAGAATTTGCCGCAGGGGTTGGTCAGTTTCGACCATAATCGTGTGCTGTTGGAAATAGGGTCAGAGCCTCCTGGCTGAGTGGACGAGGGTGAGTACGAGTTTCTCCACTCGTTGGTATCTGAGTTGGGCTCCCTGCAAGGCATGGCTTGTGTAGTAAACCGAGAATTGCTCGATCCCTTCTTCTCTTATCAGCACTGAGCTTACAGCGTGATCGGTGGTGGCTAGGTACAGTATAAGGATTTCTCCTTTGACCACTTTTGCTAGCACTGGTGGTTTAGCTTGAAAAACCTTAAGGTCTTGGAAGGACATTTCACGTTGCTCGGTCCATTGGAACGCTGGTGCCATTTTCAAGATCTTGTAAAAGGGAAGGCACCGGTCAGCCATCCTTGATAAGAATCGATTGGGGGCCACTAATCTCCCGTTTAACCTCTGTACCTCTTTCACCGTTCAAGGCGGCTCCAAGTTGAGGATGGCTGCGCATTTCTCGAGATTGGCTTCGATTCCCCTTTGTGTGATCATGAATCCTAGGAATTTTTCGGCCGACACGCCAAAGGCACATTTGGTCTAATTTAGCTTCATTTGGTGCGTCCGTAAAAATAGGAAGAGTTCCTCCAAATGTGCCAGATGTCGTTCGAGCTCCATGGATTTGACCACCATGTCGTTGACATAAACTTCGAGGTTTCGGCCAATCTGATCCCTGAAAATGATGTCCATCATCCTCTGGTAGGTCGTACCTGCGTTTTTTAGTCCGAAGGGCATGACTTTGTAGCAGTAGACGCCCTTGTCTGTGATGAAGGAAGTCTTCTCCTGATCCTTTGGGTTCATCTGGATCTGGTTGTACCATGAGAAGGCGTCTAAGAAACTCAGCATCCGGTGCCCGGCTGATCCATCCACCAGCTTGTCTATGTTTGGGAGCGGCTAGGCACCTTTCGGGCAGGCTTTGTTTAGATTCATGAAATCTACACACATCTGCCATTTTCCGTTCGCCTTTTTGACCATCACCACATTCAATAGCCAGTCAGGTTATTGTGACTCGCATATGAAGCCGACAACGAGGAGCTTTTGTACTTCTTCGTTAATTGCTTGTTGCCTTTCTTTGCCAAAGTGCCGCTTCTTCTGGATAACGCCGGGGCCATCTCTGATATTGAGGGAATGACATA
This sequence comes from Senna tora, assembly GCA_014851425.1. NCBI lineage: Eukaryota > Viridiplantae > Streptophyta > Magnoliopsida > Fabales > Fabaceae > Senna > Senna tora. Next base: position 16,310,530 of record CM026265.1, read on the forward strand.
TGAGTGCGGGGGCTATTCCTAGAATGTCCGCGGCGCTCCAAGCGAATACATCCCTGTACTGGGTGAGCAGTTTCTAGAACCTTCTTCGGGCTGCCTGGCTGAGAAGGGCTCTTACGCGGATTTCCCTATTATTTGCTTGGTCTATGAAAATATTTACAAGGTCTTCTGTGGGCTGTGGTTTGCCTCCGGGGATCTCATCGCGCAAGTTCACTATCTCGAGAGAGCTCTTGGTATCATTTTCGACCTTGTCTCTTGCAGGGCGGTCTGTCGCGTAGCATGCGTGGGCTCCTTGGCTCGCTCGTATCTCTGTGACCCTGGCTGACTTGGGGAATTTTATCATCATATGAGCTGTGGATATGACGACTCTAAGTTGGTTGAAGGTCGGTCGACCCAGGACGGCGTTGTACACCAACGGAGCTATTGATATAGTGAACCTAACTTTGGCACGGGCGACCTTTGATTGTACGCCTAAGGTGAGCTAAGTCGTAAGGGTTCCCTGCGTTTCAACGGCTTGTCCAGAGAAGTCGGTGATGGCTCCTTCAACTAGTGCCAGCTGGTCCCTGCAGTTGGTCATTTCCTCCAAATTTCTCGCGAAAAGTATGCAGCAGCTGACCCGAGGTCTACCAGTATGCGTCTGACATCGAACCCGAAGATGTTGGCTGTGATAGCCAATGGTTCGTTCATCTCGATCGTGTTGCCTGTGACTTCAAAGGTCACGAGCTGTGTTTTATGTCGCTTACTTCGGTCGCTATTGAAGTCATCTCACCGGTCGTGCAAAGATTTTGGGGATTTGCTGGTGCTAGCCATGCGAGTATTGTCTTGTATTGAAAATATAAAAATACTGGTTTTTGAGCGTTAGGTGGATACTCCTACTCCCTGAAAAAGAAAATGCCGTTTAGCGGCAGAGTGCACAAGGCATTATGGTCTAAGAAGACCGCGGTGGACGCCACTGTAACTGTCATTTTTGGTTCAGACAATTGTTATTTGCATTTAAAGACCGCAAGGGGTCATAACCTTGGGGGACTTGTCCTTAGGTGATGCACCTAGGTGCCTACATACCCTTCGGAAGGGATCAAAGTCCATGTAGTTCGTCATGGTGACGTCTATAGGAGCCGTTAGGCAAGGTGGTTACCTGTATCGTGCCGTGTGCGGCTAAGACGTGCTTAAGGTACTCAGGGCGAGCGAGCCGCTCTTAGGAGGTTGCCTTAGTATGAGAGAGCTTAAGTCTCTGAGAGCTGCTGGGAGCTCTGTTGCTGGGATGCTCTGGGACGGTGATGAGTCTGCCGGTGATCGGACCTGGTGGTGCGCAAGGCAGAGCTCGGGATGTGTGATGGATGATGGGCAAGAGGATGTCTGAGAGTGCTCAGAATGCCTACTTGAATGGTTATGGGTAACATTCTCCAAAGGTACTTTTGATGTCTTGGATCTTGTTCTTGAGTCCCCCGGGTGAGGGTCTATTTATACTAATTGTAGGGAGGACGTGCTCGACCCACGTTCTTGTGGGACGTGGGTCGTCCCACGATGCCCAGGGAGTCTTCACGTCTCGTTGACTAGGAGTCCTCGTAGAAGGATGCGGGTAATGGCCATGTGAGAGGTAGGTGAGTGGTGCCACATGTTGCCAGTATATGCTGCCGTTAGGCTTCTCGAAGCTTAGTGCCACGTATCCCTAGGCAGAATATTCTGTACTTACATGTAGCATGAAAAATTACATGCAGTGTGATCTATACATATCTATTTCTAACTGGTCCACCTTAAGCCTTATCAAACCATACCAAAATCGAAGTGTGAATAATCCAAAATAAACTTTATTTCTGTAGAACCTAAAAATATCCATAAATCGAAATAACTGAAAAACGTGTCTATAACCGAAAAGCATAATTACAAACTCCCACTGAAACTGAATATCTTTAATTGACATAACACCCATATGAGCAGTATGCTCATGAAAGACCTTTGGTGTTATAGTTCCTTAGTAAGCGGATCCGCAATCATGGAGTTTGTCCCAATATGCCTTTAAGAAAACTGTCCCAATATGCATACCAAAATTCTTGGAAACCTTTTCGATATATATGTCTTCTGTAACAATCCATGAATACTTTGAGAGTAATCCCGATGTATTTAGATTCCAAATTCAAATGTTGCATCACCAATATCTTTCATCTCAAGGCTCTTTACTAGAAAGATCTTGGTTTCATGCAACATAACTATATATCGATGTACATAAAAATATATGCTTACTCCCACAGAACTTATGGTATTTACTATCATTAACTAAATTCACCTCAAAACCGAATGAGGTAATAACTTTGTGAAATTTCCAATACCATTAATGAGACACCTGCTTAAGTTCATAGATGGATTTCTTTAATTTGCAAACCATTAGCTTTTATCATTAGATACATAGTTTTTTGGTTGCAACATATAGGTTGTTTCATCAATGTCACCATTGAGAAACACTATTTTAACACCCACTTGATGTAACTCATCTTCAAAATGTGGTACTAATGCCATTATAATTCTGAAAGAGTCTTTTTAATGAAACTGGAAAGATCTCTTCATAATTGATGCATTCTTTATGTGTAAAGACTTTAGCGATAAGACGTGTCTTGTACCTTTCCACATCGCCTTTCGAATCTCTTAGTTTTAAATATCCATTTACAACCAATGAGATTCGCACCTTCAAGCAATGGGGCAAGATCCTACACATCATTATTTTTCATACACTTTATCTTTTCATCCACATCATTAATTAATCCACTTTTGAGAGTTAGAACTTTCCATGGCTTGATGGAAATTGACCGGGTCATTTCCCATCACTCTAATGTTAGCATCGTGTTCTTAAAGAAATACAATATAATAATCTGAGATTGTACTTCTCCTTTCTCTAGTGGGTCTTCTTAATGGCAATGGTTCTTGAGGTTGTAGGGTTTGTTCTTTTGGAACACCTTCTTAAACTGGATCAGGAAGGTTAATGACATTGTCTCAGTCCAAAGTTGCTTCTTGAACAATGTCAGGTATAATATTCCTTTTTTTTTATCATTCTCAATAGCAATTAAAGGAAAATTAACAAATTCCTTTTCAAGAAAAAATCCTTAATCCTATCCCCCCCAACAAACTCAACATCCTCAAAGAACCGAACATTATTCGTCTCGATCATAAACTTAATCATGGGATGATTAAATTTGTAGCCCTCTGGATCTTTCAGAGTATCCAAAAATTAGCAACTGACAGTTCTATAGTCCAGTTTCCTTTCATTTTGCCTATAAGACCTTTACCTCAACTGAACATCTCCAAATGTAAAAATGCTTTAAACTTGGCTTCCTACCCGTCCAAAGCTCACAATTGGTCTTTTCAGTTGCTTTAGTTGGAACTCTATTGAGTATATATAATGCGGTTCTTAATACCATTGGAGACAAGCATCTCAATTCTCCTTTTGGAGATATGGCCTAATCTCTTGTGTCGCAAAGAAGCTGATTTTTCATTGGTTAATTTGTACTTTTCACATATGACATTAACATGTATAAACCCTTAAAACGATGCAATTGTGTCAAAAAAATATAGATTATTGTATCCCAACAAAAATCCAAATCAACCAAATAAATATAATTTTTTTTAATTTTGAAAAGGACTAAATTATCTATTTCCACATGAACACTAACAACCAAAATTGTCCAATGTTGAAATAGGAATTTAGTGTAGTCTAAAATATGATACAATAAAAATCTCAATCAAATTCAATTAAAATATATTTCTTAAGAATAATCTAAATGTCTCAATTGTTTTGACTTCTACTGACTTGCCACACCATCATAAATGTATCTTTCACCATCACTAGGCTTTTGGCAATTTAGAAAACCCTGCATAGACACACTAATGTGAGTTGTTACACCGGAATCTGTCCACCATATGTGTCTAAGCACCAAAGTAAAATCAACCTTAGAATGAACAAAATTAAGAAGCATACCCTTCCTTTCATGCCAAGCATGAGTGTTGGTATAATGCTTCCTTTTTTTTGGTCCTGCAGCCCCACAGAAAAAGCAACCATCCTAAGTTGGTTCCTTATGTTGTTTCTTCTATGGTACTGCATCCACAGTTTTCTTATTCTTCTTTCTCTTATGCTTTCTATCCTCTTGTCCTTCGAAGTGCAGGCCTAACGAGAACTTAATATCTTTTCTTGCTTCAATATCTCCTTTTGCACTACCAAGTCTTTGGACAAAGTCCAACTTGAGTGCTTTCAATTTTGAAGCAAGACATTTTTATATTGTACTCCCTTATGTTTCCTTTGTTTGTATACCTCATAAAGATGAGTTTTGCTAAGATTGTATTAGTTTCATCCTTTTCTCTCTTAGCAAACATCTTCTCAAGGATCTCGAGGAAATATTTGGCCGTATCCACTTGATTGGACATAATGCCCCTAAAAAAGCTTCTGGAATGACACACTTGATAATCATTAGACTTATGCAATTAGAATTTTTTCACTTTTTCATCTCCCTCCTTTTATGTGAGGTACTATGAGTGAGACAAGTGGATTTGAGAAACTCTCAATGCATAGTCTAGGTCCATGACTCCGAGAGTGGTCAAAACTCTCTTGTGATACCTTATATTTGTGCCATTTATCATAAAACATAATAATGTTTGGCAGTTATGTTTTTTGCTAAAGGAGAAACTAAATAAAAACAAATAAAATGCTCACATATAAGTACCCAAAGAAAACCAAAAGGGAACAATAAAATTTGAATAAAGGTGAACCCCATCTCAAGAAATCGGGCACTCCATTAATATTTCATCTTTGGGCAAAATATTAACTTGTAAGTGATACCTTGGCGTAGTAATCAAATTCTGATAATAATGTAACATATCAAACAATAAATCTTCCTTTGGGCCGATTTAATGCTCATATGTAAAGCCAAATAATTATCACGTATTTATTACCACAAGTGTATATGCAATTATATTAAATAGAGACTTCCCTTTAGGCCAATCAATATTCATATAAATTACATACACATAACCCTTTTATATTTTAATACAAATTAATTTCCACAGCAGAGATCACTTTGGTGACATGATGCTTCAATTAATCAATCTTAAAATATATATTAACACACTAATATTCAAATTTGTATTCCCAAAATATTCCTGAATTTGCAGCACATCCTTATAAACCATAATAGTGCAGCATCATAATTATTTATAATTATAACAAACAAATATATAAATTACCTCAAATTTTAAAATTCTAAAAAATTTGTCAAAATTCTAAATTTATATATTTTTAGCACAATTCTAAATATAAACACCAAAATCCAAAACTAAATACAATTTTCCAAATTCTTTTACCATAGTATATTTAATCTGAATCCAAACTAATGTTGTGCACACCAAAACAAAAGCACCATACCAAAAAGTTTAAAATAAAATTGAACCATACATGGGCAGCATAAACCATGTGTAGTATATAACTTCATATTCATAAATCAAACCTTTTACTAACAAGACAAAACCAAATCCTAAAAGGCTAAAATGCACTAAGACCCCCTGAGTTTTGGGTCAGGGGCACATACACCCCCTGAGTTTTAAAACCTTGCACTTAAACTCCCTGAATTTTCACTTTTGGGCAAAGAGTACCCTTCTGTTAGAGTTCCATCCAAATTTTGCTATTAAATGCCACGTCAGCACATTTTAGTCTAAGTGATCAAGGGTACTTTGGTAATTGCATAAAAATCTTAATCTGACCCACCCATCTTGCATTTCACCCTAGAACCTGGTCCATTTTCCCCTTACTCAAATCCCATGAGACCCATCGATACACCATTTTCATTCCCCCAAAAACCATCCATCTCAGAAGCACCCTCACGAAGGTCCACCTTCAAGGCCGAGAATAGAGAGACCGAGTCCATCGTTGAAGTCGAGTCCGCCGTGCCGCCCGCCGTTGAAGAAGAGTTGTTGAGCACCGTCGAAGCTTCATCGAACCTTCGATTCTTGTCGCAAATCCTCAGATTCATCCATGCTATTTCTTCTGTAGCTTCGAGGCATTCATCCATGATATTATAGTGAATCAATATATTCAGATTCCTCTGTTATATTTGTACTGTAGCTTCGAGGTATTCCTCTATTTTTGACAAGCTATAATCATTCTAAAATAACCCTTTCTGTTTCTTTATCTGTAAAGTATGCTATTATAATTTGTTAACATAAATGCCCTTTGTTTTTTACATAAAACTTGTGCAATGTTTTGATAATCAAATGAATAAGCAAATCCCAGAAAAGCAAAACAGTGTTATGTGTGTGTTATGGATCAGAGAAGCAACATATATTCTCTAATTAAGAATCTCAAATTTGAGAATGTAAGAAAAGAGTAGGGTGTGACTGAAAACTAACCTCCACTTACTTAAAGACGATGAACGGAGCAGCTCATGGTGGTAAGAGACGTTTCTCGACTTCACGGTGGTTCACGAATTCGATGATAAGAGGTCGACGGTGCGATTGAAATGGGGTTCGACGATGTTAATGAAATGGGGTTCCACGATGATAAGAGGTCGATGGTGATAAGTGATGGTGGTTGACAGTGATAAGTGACGGTGGTCGACGGTGGCCTTCAACTGTGGTTCACAAGGTAGATCATAGTTCTCGGCACTTTTGGGTATCAATGGTCTACGATTATTTTGGTTCTCAAATTTAGGGATTTTCATGGTATTCCTTTATTTTGATTTGGGTGGGTATGAAATGGGTGGTATGACTATGAGAAAATGGGTGGGTTTTGAGGCTTATGTGAAAATGACACAAATATCCTTAAAAAAAGTTGATGACGTGGCACTTAACTCTAAAATTTGACGGATGGTTAACGGAAGGGTACTTTCTGCCCGAAAGTGAAAACTTAGGGGGTCTATGTGCAAAGTTTTAAAACTCAGGGGGTGTATGTGCCCCTAACCTAAAACTCAGGGGGTCTCAGTGCATTTTAGCCATCCTAAAATTATGTATATATATATAGACATCCGTAAATCCTAAATCAAATACACAATTTAATTTCAATTTATTTAAATTGAAATCACAAATTCTTCACGTAAAAAATTAGTTGCGCAAGAAAATTGAATCCATATATATATATATATATATATATATATATATATATATATATATATATATATATATTGTAATATCCGAGATATTTAATTTAATTATTATCATTCTTATTTAATTTATTTTTCTTTTTGAAAGAAAAATAAATTAAATTAAAGAGTTAAAATAAAAATGAAGAAGGGAAAAATAGGGAATATATATTTTTTTTAGGACCTAAATGAAAGGGGGATTAAAAAGGATGGGGGAAAAGAGGATATAACAACTAAATAATTTTTTTCTACTTTATATTCTAATGGGGGCCAAAACCGTGACCTTGCCAGCTAAACAAAACGATAAAAAAAAAAAAAGAAGAGAAGCAAAAGCGAACGGAGGCGGACGAGAGAAGGAGAACCCGAGAGGAAGAAGGAGCAAGAGCACAGCGGGTTTGGGCCGGAATCTCGCCGGCAAGAATGCTCCGACGCCGGAGAGGGTGACCAGAGTTCTTCTTCACCACCTATTGAGCCTTCCATCCGGTTGAAACAAGGTGAGAAAGCCCCAATCTCTCAAAACCCCAATTTCTCCAATTTTAGGGATTTTAGGAAATCTTCAATTTCTTCTAATTGGGACATTCCGGGTACAAATTAGAGCTTAGTAGGTGTTGTTGAATGCTGAGTGAGGTTCAGAATCGAAGCCAAATCGTAGGAACGGACCGATTGTGAAAAATAGGAAAATTTGGTTAGAAATTATACTAAATTCGAATTTTTGCTGGTTTGATTCATGAATAGGCTTGGATTGGAGTAGTATAGGTGTTATAATTGCTGGAAATATACAAGGGAATAAGCCCGAATAGTTACCGTCACAACCGGAGCCAAGTCGATGAAAAAGAGGCAATATACCAAGCCACCATATAGCAAGAAACTGTGCTGTGGGCTGAACACCTCGGCTTAGTCCGTGGAGGACACCTAAGACCAACTAAATTGGGTCCAAGGCTTTTCTCATACCCGATTATATTCTTTATATATAATTAAAGAGGTAGTGGTTAAGCTTATACTCAACAAATAAGGGAAAACAGTTGAACGAGTAAGCTAAGGCCTCTTTTGAGCCGTAAATTTATTCCTTTATTAGTTAAATTCTCTTATCAACACATGAAGTGAAGTTTGCATAAATTAGAATCTCTAACCTAAGCTTTTAGAGGTTTTAAATAGCTCGAACTTGTGAAAGTCGAGTATAAGACATTATGGACTTTCAAAAAGAGCAAATAAGACGACATAACAAACTAAATATCTAGTTCTTGGAAATATCTAGAGGGTGCATGAGCATTAACATGAAACGTGCATGGTAGATGCTTAGTTAGAAGTTTCTAAATTGCTTAAGTACATGTGTATAGGGCACCACAGAGTAATTGGAGTTTCAGGTACTCCGAGGACTGATCAGGAGGGCCAGCGAGGTGTGGGGCTCTCCCATCCCTGCCCCACAGGGTTGGATGACTACATGAAAATGTGGTTTGCTCTATTTTATGCAGTTATTATATGAAATATAATTACTCGAATGAGTTGCATTACGTGTGTATGGTTAGTAAGTAAACAATAAACATGTGAACTGTATATGTGCTTATATGTGTAGGCTAAAGTATATATGTGTTATTGTGGCCCACCGAGCCTTATGTGTTATCGTGGGTAAGACTGAGTCGAAATTTCATATGTGAGGGTTCATTAATATTAGAAACCAATTAAATTGATCATCGTTGTAAAGATCTTGACCGTATGGTATGTCGAGGAAACTGAACATAGGTTGTTAAGTGTGAGTGAAAGTGTTGCATAATCAAAAAGGGGGAAACTAGGCCTAACTAATAAACACGTATAATATTCAATTAGTTATTCATAAAGTGTCCTTCAAGGGTAAACATGTTAGTTGAGCTTGTTTAGAATGGTCCGGGTAGATCGAGTCGGTCATCCTGGTCGGACAGACGGGATTATGTCGTCAGTAAGCATGCCACATAGTGGCCATTACCTTGGTTTAACCGAGGTCAGACAAGTTGCCGGCTATTACACTAAGCGTGCCTTGGAGTCAGAAAGTTCCTAGTGTGATCAACTAGGTTCAAACATTAGATTGCCTTCGGGCCAGTACTTCTCTTAGCATAATGCGTGAGACAGAAAGTGAATGCCTACGAGTATAAGTATGTGTTACCTATGGAACATATGATATATTTGTGATTGATTTACGTGCGTAGTAATAATTATGTTAGAAGCATGAATTAGGGTAATTATTGTGAATATGATATATATTGACTGCCTGATCATATTAAAGGTCGCAATATAATCCGTTTCATGCGCATGTGGTTGTGGTTACTCCCTTCCCCCAGCTGTAGTGGTACCCGCTGCTACGCCGGGGATGGGGGAGCTCCTCACTGAGTCTGTTCGACTCACCCCCTGTTTATATGTTTCGGATACAAGTGGTTCAGGTGTCGGGAACGCGTCCACTTCTTCTCAAGGAGGCAGACAGATCTGAAGACCGCACGCTTAGTCCGCGTGGGTAGCTATTTTGGTTATGTATTTATGTTGTGATGTATATATATATATAAATCCTTTTGGGCGTAGCTTTTGTACATATACAACAGCTGTGTATATATATGTTATACTCGAACTCTAGCATTGTCGGCTTCATACAGGTTAAAGTTAGGTCTTGTTGTTGGGAATTTAGGCTATGATATAGTATATATCATGTATATATATATATATACATATATATATATATATGTATATATGACTTTTGCATGTGACTAGGATAGATCACACGCGCATTGAGGCGTGTGGTCAATATTTATAGATTGTTTCACCCAAATTTACAATTTTGCAGTAGTATAATTATGCCGTAGATTTATCCAAAAGCCTAAAAAAATTTATTCTTAATTTACAATGACCTAATAATTTTAATTCCTAATGATTCAACATGAAGTAGGCTATGATGCCACTTGTTGGGAAAATCTACCGAATACATAAAACTTTAATTTACCCGCATGCAGTTTCATCATGTCAAATCATTAAGAAAATAAATCTGAAAGCGAAAGCGGAAGGGTACCATAATTCATAAGAGTTCTTCGGTCTTGTAGCTATAGGTCTTCCAAATTAGTAAGTGTGAAGACCGGAGCCTTCGACGGGAGTCGCCACCAAATTTTCAATCAAAATTTGGAAAAAAGGAAAATAAGTTCAAAAGTGGGGTAAAAATGAATGTTCACAAAATGTTGGGTTCGGGAGTCTGATTGAGATGAAGGGAAGGTGTTAGGCACCCTTCTTCCCCCGTCCGAAGACGGTTACCCTAAAAATTAATATTAAAATTATTTGGCCTTAAAAATATGTACAATTATGGGGGAAAATGAGGAAAAGAAAGAGGGAGGGCTTGACCTAGGATAAAAGCCTAAGGCCTACGTACCTACAAAGGGGGATCAAAGCCCACGTACTTCCTGTGACATGCAAGTGTGTGAGTGGAGGGAGACTCATCAAGTGAATACTCAGATGGCCTCCCAGTGCCATGTACCTAAAGAGGCCAACGCCTTTAGGTACCTATCCACCATACAACCAATCAAGAATACAATAAGTGCACGTGTCAGAGCTCATCAAGCATGATACTCAGATGGCGTGTAGGCTAGTGCTCCTATAAAGACGGAGGTCTCTTGGTCGCACTAGGTTTTAAAATGTTTCCATGCCAAGTAAATAGTTAATTTAGATACGATCCTGATTTCGTCATAACTGCACTTCCGTCGCGACGTACCAGCTTATGCGTCGCGACGGACCTTTGATTGGAATCTGATTGCCTCCTCTCATTAATGCGTGGGGCGTCATGACGCCTAGCATGCCCGTCGTGACGTGATCCCATCCTAGAGGGCGTCGCGACGGGTTGGCCATCCCGCCGCGACGCCCCTAATTTTTATCATTTTTTCCTTATAACTCTTTGTCTCTTTCTTCTTTATTATTCCCTATTTTTCTTATTACTCTTATTCACTTTGCTTGTTTGGCCAGACAAAGTGAGGTGTTCACAGTAAGCATGGTTTTAAGAGACTAGGGTTTTTCTCTTTTCGATGATGGGATTATAGAAAAGAATCATACTTATAATTTGTGGACCATAACCCTAATATAGTTGGAATCCTAATTGGATTATGAGTCCCAATTTCTAATTTAGCCCATCATAAAATTGGAAATCATATGAGAGTATCTACACATATAGGCCATACTTTACCACATTATTTAAGCCCAATAATACTTAACCAAATTAGATCACTTTTAATTTGGGCCAGGCACTTTTCTAATGATAGCATTTGACATACAATATCTTATTTAATATATATAAGTGCATAAATACCTAACAACCCTAAGTGAAATATACACTTGAGTCTCCCTTCTCTTGTTTGCTTCATTAGTTCCGCTTGTGCTCAAGATTTTTTATTAGGCGAGCCTCTTACCATTCATGCAGCAGCACCAACTGTTCTGACACTAATCCTGCTTCATTACAATCCATACATGATGTTGTTGCTGTAGAGAAAAAACGTATAACTAATAACAATCAACTTGGGAAAAATATTTGAAAGTAGTGTGACTTTTTCACATATGCTGCTGCTACTGTTGGAACTTGCTCAAAGAATTCGAACTTGCTCTCCACCATATCCATTATAGTAGTTCTGCACAATACAACATCATATTTCGCATCAAATTCTTTTCAACATTAAAACGGTCAGTTATTTTAACTGTTAACCAATTGTCCCACAATATAAACATTTATTCTTGCCATAGAACCCCAATCATTTAACCTTAATCCATTTTTGAAACAATGAATGTATGTGTAATTCAAATCCTCCTGTAGTTTTATTAGTTATAATGTGAAGAAAGAACTAAATAATGCACGATGAAAACAAATTAAGAAAGATACTTACTGACGTTGGTGAACGTATATGATTGCCTAACGGAGAAAGGATGATCTTTTAATACGTGCACTTAATATTTTATAGGGAAACAAGGTTGACCATGGTAGGGATATGATCATATACAATTCTTGAAATAACGAAATCATATATATATATATATATATATATATATATATATATATATATAAACAATAAACCTTAGTACTCACATTTTTTGGGTTTGGGCATATGATTGGCACTTTGGCTTAAAGTCGATGAACTGCAATGTAAAAAAACCAGAATTAGTTTCTCTTAGGAATGAGTTTCCAGAATTAGTTTCTCACCAAATTGATAAACATGAGCAATAATGCTGTAATACTTTGGGAAAAATTCGAGAATTAAAGAATGATTTATTTAAAATTTCGAGGATTTAAGAATGATTTATTCCGGGACTAGGAATTAAAACCTCAAAAAGAATATAGGAAAAGAATGAAGGTTAAGGAAAACCGGAAAGGAACCGCAAAATTCTTCGAAATTTCAAGTAAAATAAAAGATGAAAGAAAGGAATAAAATATTTTTTCGAAATTAATTCATGACCTACGAAATTAGAAACCTAAAATAAATAGGAGTGGGAACTAAATAAAAATATTATTAGTTATTATTTTTTTAATTATTAATTAGTTTATTTTATTATGATTATTTTAAATATTTAAAAGGGGGGGTTTTTAAGAAAGTAGAAAGTGAAAGAAAAGAAGTAGAAAATAATTTTTGGACTTAATTCAGGACCTAAGAACTTGGAAACCTGAATTAAATAGGGAAAGGGATTAAATTAAAAATACAAATTTGTTATTACTTATTTAATTATTAATTAATTTATTTTTAATAATATTTATTTAATTATCTAATTATTAATTATTTTATTTCAATTATATTTATTTATTTACTTCTTATAATTATTTTATTATTATAATTATTTAATATCATTTTGGGGGTGCCATAGAAAAAATATATATAAGAAAGGAAGATAAAAGAAAAGAAAGAAAAAGAAAGAGAAAAAGAGAGAAGTGCGTGAGAGGAAGAGAGAGAGAGAAGACGTGAGATAGAGAGAGAGAGGGAGGAGTGGATGGAGAAGAAGAAGGAGAGGAGGGCGGTTCTCCGGAAACTAGCCGGAGAAGAGCGGTCCGACGCCGGCCACGACCATCGGAACTCGACTCTAACATCTTCCACACCTCCCACCAATCGAATCAAGGTTGGTAACCCCAATTTCATTCTAAACCCTCAATTTTTCCATTTTTAGGGATTTCTTCAATTCACCTTCGATTGACTTGTGTCGAGGGTAGATTGAGACCTACAAAGTGTTCTTGAACACTTAGTTGGGTAGGAATCGAGATTATATTCTCGGATTTGCCCAAATTCGAATTTGGAAGGATTTGGGGTTAAAATTCTAATTATTCATAAAATGGGGAAAATTGTTGATAATTAGGATTGAGCTTGGATTTGAGTAAATAGGCTTAGATTGATATTATTAAAATTATATAGTTGAAATATTAGCTGAACAAGACCCGTGAAGAGCTGGGCCGAGGTTACTAAGGTTGAACCTTGACGTTAACGTACTGGGTCCCTGCTCAGGTTGCCCAAATACACTTTATGGGTGATGTTAAGGGCTCCAAACCTCTTCTTTTCAATCTTAAACACCCTAGAACACTCCTAAACATGTTTTTGATGATTTAAATCACTCCAAGTACCTTCTTGTTTCTCAAGGATGGAAACTTGCGGAACAAATTAAGTCTAACTTCGTGAATTTCAATCTTATTCCTTCACAACCTTTAGGAAACCTTAAGTAGGATGAATTGGATGTATATTGAGGTTTAGAAACTAGATTTCTTAGAACCCAAGTAGGATCACAAGTTGAATTAAAATGCTTAGACCTTCTAAAAATTAGGATTTCCTTCCAACCAAGTTAGATAAGCTTCCTTAGATGTGAATACAAGTTAGATAGAGGTCTAATACTCAAATCCAAGTATGTGAAACACTCAAGTAGAGTGTTATATGCGAGTAAATCAAGTGTCCGAGGAAGGATACGTATAAGTCGGGATAGAGAAGTCCAATAAGACCAAGAGCTTGACTCTGTGGCAACCATGGACTACACGTGAGAGTAATGGAGAGATAAATAACAAGTTAAGCTAAGTAATAACCTTAATGAAGTAAATGTTGTTCTTATAGGAACAACGACGCGTAATAGAGTGCAACAAGAACTCCGAGGAGACTAAAGTTACAAGAGAGATTGCATGGAAGGTTGGCCAAGGTGAGGGCTCTACCATCTCTGCTCCTAGGGTTGTATGATTATGTGGATTACATGAGTATGTATATTCTCTGCTTGTCTGATATGTGTTAGCTAGAGGTATAGAATACTAAATGAATAAAAGAACTAGAAAATAGGTGGTGGAAAGTAGCTTGGATAGGAAGACATAGGGGTAGAGTGTAATTGTTTGCTATGATTGGTGTGTTACAAATCCAACTCATACACTCCAGAAAGCATGAGTATTTTATTAAATCTTTTCCACGACGGTGGCAAGAGTCCTTGTACGGAAGGACTAAGCTTTTATTTTGAAAATTCGTCACGATGGTGACTTAAATTATAATCATGCTAAGCTTTGATTATGCTTGCAATGTGAGACATCGACTAGAACAACGTCAGATGGAACTTGAGACCTCAGTTTTATTATCACCATGACGATGGTCATTGCCCTATCCTGGCAATAGGGTCAGAAAGGTTTTATATTGCTATGGCGATAGCTTGAATCTCAGAGAGTGCATCTGGATGGGTATATGAGTTATATCCTGTTAAGGATAATCGTCCATATTAACAAGGAGAAGAATTGATGTTCCTTCGGGAAACACACAAAGAATCCTATTAATATGTGAGACTAAGGTAAGGAGACACGGGAGGAACCTATGGGTGAACCGTGAGCCTAACCTAGTAAAAGAGAAATCATCCTGTGGAGTTGGTCCAGGGTGTGTCAGTGGCCATGCTTCGAGACATCATGCCGTGCCCGCCATGTGGCCTGGTTGGGTAATGGACGAGTGGGCTCAAGCTATTGCCCCGCAGCAAGGGGTCAGGACGTGCCACGTGGTGGCTATGTATCAGTTGTTTGATAGATAGAAGTTGATTGTGTTGGATTAATAGAATTGTCACGAGGTGACTAGTACCCAAGTGAATGGGTTAAGTATTGTTTGATTAACAGAATTGTCACAAGGTGACCAGTACCCAAGTGAATGGGTTAAGTATTGTTTGATTAATAGAATTGTCACAAAGTGACCAGTACCCAAGTGAATGGGTTAAGTATGCTTTACCACGTGGTGGCCAGTAACCCGAGTGCACGGGTTCGAAGTAGAAAAGCCACGTAGTGGCTAGTAGATACCCTAGAGTGGGAGAGATTAAGTAGATGTATGTTATAGTGTCTGTGTGTATATACAAATTGTCTGTGTTTGCATATAATTGCTGATTGTGCAGTGTAGTGATGACGTACAGGATTACATAACCACAACGTCTTCTTTGATTCAAACATGCTGAACGTGAGAAGACCGGTAAGTAAAAGCCGACACTATATGTTATATGATTACTTGATGATTGAGGATGTGGAACAAACTGTTGTATGCTTATATCTGTTAAATGCATGTGAGTGTTTGGGTGAAATTTCTGTCGTTCTGTGATCACCAAGAATGTATGCTAATTAACAGTAACTAGTTGTTTTTGCATGTGGTTGTGTATGACTTCCAAACCCAGCGCTACGGTACCCACCTTGTGCCGGGGATGGGAGAGTCCTCACTGAGTCGCGTAGTTAAGACTCACACCTCATTTTACTACACAGAGACAGGTTAAGTACAGGTGGAAGAAGTCTCAGTGGAGCGAGGAACGAACAAAACTTTCCAAGACCCACAACTTGTTCATGTGGGTGAATAAATTGTAATTTTAATTTAATTTACTTTATTATTGTATCATAAAGTAAAGGGTAGACGTACCCAATTAGATTGTACCACTAAATCTAGAACTATCAGTTTCACACACCTTAAAGATCAGGATTTATTTTACTGCGATACAGGGAAAATTTGTTTTCAAAAAAAAAAATATATATATATATATATATATATATATACTTATATCTGTTGCATGTGAATAGGATAGACAGCATCTTCAGATGTGTAGTCAGTACACAGGTTATATATTATGTGTGTTTTCCTATATCTATATCCTGAAGCGGCACTGGGCGTGGATTTGCTTGCCTAGGATTGGTCACCATTTCGGTGTAGCCATGGTATTATAATGCATGTGAATGTATTTTCAATAATAGATATTCTGTCAATTAGGTGATAAGACTTACAGGCATAGGGGTATTCCATGTGTCTGTGTCTATGCCGATCACGGTCCTCTAAATGGGGGTCGTGACAAATGCAATATGAAATAGCATATATCGTATAGGGTTGATGAGGAATTAAGAGGTTGATATTTAGAGATATCAAAATATGATTCAAAATTTGAATTCAAAAGTTTTTAATTGATTGAGATCTAGAAGTTGACCAGATAATGTTTATAATCAATTTGCAACAATTATGGGATTACTTAATATTTTAATTAATAAAGTATTCAGAATCAAATAATTAAGAATACTTTTGAAGTTATGCTTACAGACACGTCACATGCGCCCAGTCAACTACATGTGGCAAGGAACCATATACTAAAAATGCTGATGTGGCAGTATGAGGCTTTACGTCTCTTCTTTAATATATTTATATAGATAGATTGTTTTTAAACCTGCAACAAAAAAAATTATTTTTAAACAAATTTGGACGAAAAAACTGTGAGCAAATATATATGAAAAATTTTATATTAAAATATATTAAAAAAAGAGTAGTTCAGTCTTTAAAAAAAATTGGAGAATCTTATTAATAAAAACATACATTTTTTATATTTCCAAAGTGCAAGAAATGCTCTGTTGGATATGTTGGGTTTTTTCGGAACTAAATATTCGTCCATTGGGGAGTTCGATGTAATAACCCAATATTATGGGGCCTTCAAAGAATGAATCTATTAATATATATATATATATATAACAAACTACATCAATCTGTTGCTTGCCACATCAGTATGGTGCCTTATTTGCTAAATCTACACATCAGCAATTCTATATTAATGCTCCATCCTCTAATCCAATTGGCATATATTATACAGGTGGCATGAATAAATGGGTCCAACTATGATTTTGTGCAGCCGTTTCTGATATTGAATGGGTAAACATCTAATATTGATATTGAATGGGAAAACATTTATGCAGCCGTTTCTTATATTGAATGGATAAACATTTTATTGAAATCATGCAGCCACCTATGAAATCAGATATTGAATGTTTATCCATTCATTCACCTCAGTTATTCACTGTTACAAAAAAAATTGATTTTATCCAGCCGTTTCATATCAACTCAATTGAATGCAATTGGACATTCTTTATCCTTGCAAGGTGTTGTGCATGGCTATAAAAGGCTTCCTGCCATTTTTTTTAATCATTGGTAGTAACATATTGTTATCGCATTTGAAGAATTTTCAGGTATGTCTTTTTTTGTCTTTTTTTTTCTCTAAGATTTAGTTGGAGCTATATTTTGTCTTTTTATAGTTAGGCCAATGCTTACATATTGTTATAACATTTGCTGGTTAAAGTGATGCTAACACGAATTGTAATTTGTCATCCCCTGCAAGCTAATATTTCGTCAATTCTTTGCACAATCTAGACATGACCCAAATGTTCGATGCGGTTAGGCATCTCGACAGATCTCGCAACAATTGGACAATCAAAGTTCGTGTTGTTAGGATATGGGATACTCCTCCATATCCCAAAACATGTGCACATCACAGAATGGATATGGTACTATGCGACCGAAATGTATGTATGATTAGACCCGCTTTCAACTCAATTTCTTCATTTTATATTTTAGATAAACCACAAATCAATTTCTAGCTATATCTTCAGGGTTCCAAAATTGGTGGTTCGGTTAGGAGTGTTTTTGCCAATAAGTACAGAAATATTCTGAAAGAGGGTGGCGTATATATTATGAGTGGGTTCAATGTTGTATCTGCCAACAATACATTCCGTGCTACAAACCACGCATACAAACTCAATTTCCAATTCAGTTCGAGAATTGCACGTTCTAATGATGACGGGTCAATCCATCGTTATGGATTTGACTTTGTTTCTAGCAAAAGGATTGTTTCTGGTGAGCTAGACTATAACATATTAATAGGTATAGTATAATAAGTCAGTGAACTTCATTTATAATATATACGTTATAAGTGTTCTTCGATATTTCCAGCCCATATATCTTGATAAGTATAACCATCTCTGCATAGATTTCATTGGTCGTGTCTGTAACATCTCCGAGCCTCAGTCAGCATCCAGTGATCCAAAGACTAAACGTATCACACTAGAACTTGAAGATTCACAGTAAGTTATACCTTAATATGAGACATTAGTCGATATGTTTATTTCCTTTTTTTTAACTCATATCCATGCCGAGTTTGCAATTGTAGGAGGAATGCAATGTTAATCACGTTGTGGGGAAGATATGCTGATCATGTCGTAGACTTTATGGCCAATTACTCAGAGGGTGCCATTGTGGTTGCCATTCAATTCTGCAAGATTAAGGAATATAGTGGTTCAATTTCATTGTCAAATTCAATGTTTACAACCCGTCTGTTCATTAATTTGGATGTCAACGAGCTCATTGAATTTCGTCAAGGTCTACAGCCGCAGGAGCTTGCTAGCCCTATTAACCCCAATCTTAATATTAATGGCTCCTCTTGAAGAAGCATTTAATGGGTTGCCTCTATCATTAATTGACGATCTATATCACTCCGGTGACAGAGCTGTAGTCTGCAAGCGGTGCGCTAAGAAGTTGGAGCCCGATGGGACGATATTTTTCTGCAATAAATGTCAAGGGTTGGTTAACACATCGACATCTCGGTATGGTCATGTTTACAAATTCAAATCCTTATAACAGCACTTAGTCCACTCAATGCATGTTTTTTATTCAATTGTTTTTGCATTAATGTAGTTTTCAATGTATAGGTTCAAAATTGAGCTAATGGTTATGGACGCTTCGGGTACTGCAAATATTACCGTGTTCGATCGTGAAGCTTCCAACTTTCTTGGAATGTTTGCCATTGAACTACGCAAAGAACACTTAGAGGTTTCAAATAGACTATTATTGTGGTTTCTGTATCATTTCACTATTAAGAGATCAACTTTAAATTGCAAGTCCATATTTAATCATATCATTCTAAACTTGACCTATAGCTGTATACATGCTTTCATTTTTATTTTACTTGACTATAAATGTATCATATTAAACAGAATGTGGGTGACCCGTCAATATGGCCTACGAAGCTTGATAGTTTTTCAAGAAAAATCTTTGTTTTCAAGGTGGCTGTTAAGATATCGCAGTGGAATGAGCTTCCATCCTTTACTGTTCAGAAGATGAGTAATTGCCCGTCAATAGTTTATAAATTCACATCATATCGACGTGCTCAAATTCTAACACAAACCTCTGTAAATCATATTATTATGAAACAACTTCTTAAGTTTTTGACACTTGGCAAATCCACTTTTTGCAAGCCGTGTTGAAAAACAAATCAACCTGTCAAAACTCTAATGGGGACCAAGTACATTAAAATATTCCTTATTTATATTTTCTTTAAATACTATTTCATGCATGCCTAAATAAAATTTTCATTGTCAAACAGATTGATCTCAGCTCTAACAATGATGACTTGATTACACCTGTGAAAGACAAATCTGCCACAATAGTTGGTTTGGAAGGACGCAGGCTTTCTTTTGTAGATGATTCTAATTCGCCTACTACTGCAACACTGAGTAGCGGCAAGAGATCTGTCGTTGAGGTTTCTGATGATTGCACTTCCCCCATGGACATGTCTATGAATGTTGACATTCATACAAAGAGGATCAAGATTGAGAAGTGTTTGGAGGCTTAACTAATGTTGTTGTGGTGTATGCGGGGTGTTTGTTCTTGCAACAATTTTCATTTGAAGCTGATTTTATATTTACCTTTCTTTTTCATGGGATTTTCCTTATTGGGTTGATGACTTCACATTCCAATTAAATAAAGTTGCATTCTCTATTTGTTAGTAATTTTATGGGTCTTCTTGACAACGTCTCATTAAGTTTTTTTTTTATTGGGATAATGATATGTCTTTATTGTGTTGAATATGAACTTCCTTATTTGCAAACACATATTTGGAAAACAAATTATTGGCATTTAAGGCCAAATTTATTATTAGTAAGTAGTAATATATATGTGTTTATTTTTGTTTCTAAATATTTGTGATATAACGTGAAAACATTACCAGCTGGGATAAAAATCATATTTCAACTCTGCATTAAAAATTTGGAATCTAAGTTTTAATGTTGTGTTAAAGACACCGAAAAATTAGTTATTCATTACTGTGAAATCAAATTCTAGAATTCATGACAAATCAAAATGGTATGGATTTATGTAAGGACAAAATAAAATATATGGATTTATACACGTTTAAATTTTGAGTCATACAACACAATTAATGCCAAATCAAATATGCATTAAAAAGTATGATTCTGAATTTTAAAATTGTATTAAAGAATCCGTAAAATTAATTAAGGATTATTGTCAAATCGATTTCTAGAAATCAAATTATAGAATTAATGAAAAATCAATATGGATTTCATCAGCACAAAAAATATACGGATTTATACACGTTTACATTCTGAACTCAATAAGCACAATTAATGCCAAATCAAATATACATTAAATTCTGAAAAGTATGATTATGAATTCTAAAATTGTATTAAAGAATCCTTATAATTAATTTTAGGACATTTTAAGGCCACATGGATTAGGTGATTAAGTATATTTATTTGTTTAATACTAATAATAATAAATATTTGTAATCATTTTTTTCATTTATATAAAATTAATTCTCTAATTTTATTAATAAAATAATAAACATATATTAAAATATTCATTAAATAAAATTAATTATTTATTAATAAAAATATATAAAAATATGCATTAAATATTTTATTAATAAAAAACATTACCAGCTGTGGTAAAAATCATATTTCAAATCTGCATTAAAAATTTTGAATCTAAGTTTTAATATTGTGTTAAAGATTCCGAAAAATTTACTGTCAAATTTATTATTAGTAAATAGTAAAATATATGTGTTTATTTTTGTTTTTAAATATTTGTGATATAACGTGAAAACATTACCAGCTGGGATAAAAATCATATTTCAAATCTGCATTAAAAATTTAGAATCTAAGTTTTAATGTTGTGTTAAAGACACCGAAAAATTAGTTATTCATTACTGTGAAATCAAATTCTAGAATTAATGACAAATCAAAATGGTATGGATTTAGGTAAGGACAAAATAAAATATATGGATTTATACACGTTTAAATTTTGATTCATACAACACAATTAATGCCAAATCAAATATGCATTAAAAAGTATGATTCTGAATTTTAAAATTGTACTAAAGAATCCGTAAAATTAATTAAGGATTATTGTCAAATCGATTTCTAGAAATCAAATTATAGAATTAATGAAAAATCAATATGGATTTCATCAGCACAAAAAAATATACGGATTTATACACGTTTACATTTTGAACTCAATAAGCACAATTAATGCCAAATCAAATATGCATTAAATTCTGAAAAGTATGATTATGAATTCTAAAATTGTATTAAATAATTCTTATAATTAATTTTAGGACATTTTAAGGCCACATGGATTAGGTGATTAAGTATATTTATTTTTTTAATACTAATAATAATAAATATTTGTAATCATTTTTTTCATTTAGATAAAATTAATTCTCTGATTTTATTAATAAAATAATAAACATATATAAAAATGTTCATTGAATAAAATCAGAGATTTTTTAATAAACATATATAAAAATATGGATTAAATATTTTATTAATAAAAAAACATTACCAGATGTGGTAAAAATCATATTTCAAATCTGCATTAAAAATTTTGAATCTAAGTTTTAATATTGTGTTAAAGATTCCGAAAAATTTACGGCCAAATTTATTATTAGTAAATAGTAATATATATGTGTTTATTTTTGTTTCTAAATATTTGTGATATAACGTGAGAACATTACCAGTTGGGATAAAAATCATATTTCAAATCTGAATTAAAAATTTAGAATCTAAGTTTTAATGTTGTGTTAAAGACACTGAAAAATTAGTTATTCATTACTGTGAAAATCAAATTCTAGAATTAATGACAAATCAAAATGGTATGGATTTAGGTAAGGACAAAATAAAATATATGAATTTATACACGTTTAAATTTTGATTCATACAATACAATTAATGCCAAATCAAATATGCATTAAAAAGTATGATTCTGAATTTTAAAATTGTATTAAAGAATCCGTAAAATTAATTAAGGATTATTGTCAAATCGATTTCTAGAAATCAAATTATAGACTTAATGACAAATCAATATGGATTTCATCAGCACAAAAAAATATACGGATTTATACACGTTTACATTTTGAACTCAATAAGCACAATTAATGCCCAATCAAATATGCATTAAATTCTGAAAAGTATGATTATGAATTCTAAAATTGTATTAAATAATCCTTATAATTAATTTTAGGACATTTTAAGGCCACATGGATTAGGTGATTAAGTATATTTACTTGTTTAATACTAATAATAAGCAATTCCTGTAACTGCGTGTGTAGCTCCTTCAACTCCTTCAGAGCCATTCTATAGGGTGGTGTAGAAATCGGCTGAGTACCTGGTAAAACCTCGATCTCAAATTCAATCTCTCGATCAGGCGGCAAACTAGGCAAATCGTCAGGAAATACATCAAGAAATTCTCGAACCACCGGTACCTGATTCGCAAGAAGTACTTCTTTCGTAGTATCCCTCACAAAAGCCAGATATCCTTTACACCCTTTCTCGAGTAGCTTGGAAGCTTTCATTGCTGAAATTAGACTCGGATATGGTGCAGCACCATCACCCCGCACCGCAAATGGCTCTTCATCCGGCATGTTGAATTTCAAACACTTCGCCCTGCAATTAACTACTGCATGACAAGATGCCAACCAATCCATACCTAGAATGACATCCAGGTCTACCATGTATAGTAGTCGTAGGTCCACAACTGTTTCATGACCCTCGACCACAACCACACATGACTCATAAACGTACTTGACTTCTATTGATTCACCCATCGGAGTAGAGACCATTTCTGTCTCCTTCAACCTAGTCAGGCTTTTCTCAACTTTCCGTGCAAATGCATGTGAGATGTAGGAATGTGTTGAACCAGAATCAAATAATACAAGGGCCTGGAGAGAGCATACTGAAAGTGTACCTGTCACTACTGCATTTGAGGCATGTGCATCCTGTCGAGACAAAGCAAACACCCGTGCCTGTCCTCCCCCTAGTGCACCTGGACCTCTACCTCCTGCTCCTGCTCCTCTACCTCTACCCGCACCTGAAGTGTTAACCTGGGGTGGTACAATTCTAACTGGTGGGGCTGCAATTGGAGTACTACCCGGAGTAGGATTGCTCTTGACACTCGTATTACTCTTCCTCTGTGGACATTCCTTAGCCATATGCCCGAACTGACCACAGTTGTAACAACCTGCCTTTGTGATTCTACACTCTCCAAAATGGAATCTCCCACATGTTCCACACTGCGGTTTCTGGTTACTGCCCTGACTACTGCCTTGGAACCTCTGCCCACCTTGGGTGTTACTCTTCCCAGAACTTGTGGTGGTAATAGCAGACTGCCCACCAACTTGCCCTGCATAATTTGGAATTATACCAGAATTACCAGCTGTCTTTTGCTTCTTCTTCCATCCCTGCCCATCACTACCTGTCAGTAACTTGTTCTTGGGATTCGCCAACGTCCCAAACTTCTTCCTATTTTCAATTACCCTGGCACAATCAGCAGCCTGTACTAGAGTTTCAAACTGACCACATTGCGGCAGTAGAACTACGAACAATGGCTCTACCAACCTGTGGATAAACCTCTTAATCAACTCCCTCTCATCGGGAACCAATTCTGGACCATATTGAGCTAGCTCCGTGAACTGCAGCAGTCACTGACATATTCGGCGTCATCCACAAATCTTCAAACTGTTGACGTTTGGCATACCTCATTCCTTCAGATAGAAATCGACCTAGGAATTCCCTCTGAAAAATCTTCCCAGGTCATGGGAGTAACTCTCCTTGCATACCTCTTCTTTACTGATTCAAACCAAACACGTGCAGCACCTCTTAACTGAAACGAGGCAAGTTCCACCATCTCTCCTCCTAGACAACTCAGTAACTGCCCAATTTTGATTATATCACGGAGGAAATGTTGAGGGTCCTCCTTGGTTTCGGTTCCGCAAAAGGTAGGCGGATTCAGCTTCAGGAATTTATTGATTGGCAATTCCCTCGAAACTCCCCTCGGTCCCCGGGGCACATCCCTTTGTTGCCATTCCCTTCTTGGTTCTTCCTCCCTTTCCTCAACCATTTCAATTTCCTGTTCAGTCCATATCACTTTATCTTCTTCCTCGCCGACAACTAAACGACGGACTTCTTGTTGAATTTGGCGGGTCATTTCAGCTCTCAACTCCTGAAATCCCGCAGTCAGCATCTCAGCCACTGACGGAGCACCCGTCTCAACCTGTGGCTCTGGAGTTTGTTGCATATGGACTTCTCTTTCTTGTGTCCTACCCCGATCGCGAGCACGGCCTCTAGCTCGACTTCTAGCTCGACCCCTGGGAGGCATTCTCTCCTCCCGAACGGACTCCTCATCAGTACGTGCAGGGACTCTACCGCCCCTCCTAACCTGCCTAGTAGTCGATGGCATCCCTGTACTGCACAAAAATGCCAGCTGATAAGCATTTGCATAATCTATCATAGATTAAGAAGGAATGAAAGAAAGGCTGACTCAAATTATCCTGGGTACTCCCACAAGAGCCTGTTTAATGCAACGTTGTGCCCGGGTTTCACAACGAAGCTTAAACTGACACCCAGTTATACCAATGGCTTCACATGACTAAAGAAAAACCAGGCTCTGATACCAAGTTTGTCACGACCCCAAATCGGGAGTACGTGACCGGCACGGGAATAGATTTTTACCTCTAAACCTGTAAGCCTTATCCTGTAAAAATGATTATAACTACCCTGCTATACAGTCAATATATATCATACTAGTGGCCACACCTCACTGGTGGCCTAATTAACCTGCAATCCACGGTTCGCTCAATACCGCTTCAGCTCAATCCAGTGTATAGATATATTTATCAGCACTCATAATGTAAATATTAATATCATATTGACCGTACGTCTCAATACGTACGATCTATCCTATTCACATGCAGCAAGCACACATAATATATATCCATATCATATTGACCGTACGCCTCAATGCGTACGATCTATCCTATTCACATGCAAGAGTTTATATACTCAAACATATATCCAAGTCTTCCCCAAACTGGACGCTGTCTTTAAGTACATGGGAAGCCGACAATTCTAGAGCAAGTACATATCAAAAGCTGTAAATGTATGTATACAACTCTTACAACTTTAAAATATATACAACAAGTGAAATCAAAATAACCAAAAGGTGTCCACTCACGCGAACAAGAGCGTAAGGATGGTAATGTCCGTATCACTGCCCGGACGTCGATGCCTGCCCGATCCCTGTATCTGAAACATTGAAGCAGAGAGAGTGAGTCAAACAGTCTCAGTGAGAAGCTTCCCATCCTCGGTGTAGCGGTGGGTACCACTACAGGTGGGGAAGGGGGAAACACTCACAATCACATGCGCATGAAAGTCCAGTTTATCAAATGTTATATTACGATCAGGCAATATTAATATAACATTAAAATCAAAGATAAACCTACAGATCATGCTTCTCATAATCAAACAATCATAATTAACATATCAAATGAAAACTGTAAATCAATCAACTGACCCTAGTGCCAGGCTAGGGCAATGGCCTCAACGGGCAAATCTTTTAGTCTTTTACTGACCCTAGTACCAGGCTAGGGCAATGGCCTCCACGGGCAAATGCTTTACTCTTTAACTGACCCTAGTGCCAGGCTAAGGCAATGGCCTCAACGGGCAATATTTTCTGACTTGTTTCTCTTCCCGAGCCTTCAGTTGGGATTCTGACTCTATCTACCCATTACTATCCTAGACTGACTTTACCTAGGTAGTGTGAACCTCCCTGTGACTCACTAATCAATTTATGAGATCGTTTTAATCCTTATGTAATACCCAAACCCTTGATTAGATCATAACCTAGCTCTAAGGCCTTTCCTAAGTTCAATTACCGTAAAACGTCGACGTTAGCAACACTTTCTTTATGATTTCTTTAATGAATTTCTAATTAATAGGGTAAACCAAACCTTAGACTCAATCAACAACTTACCCCCTTGCTTGTACTATTCGGCGTATCTCATGTTAACACATGGACACCCTCCAGTACCTCTTTACCTGTAGTCAAACACACATATACAGATACTTTCATATATAACAGTTTAGGGGACAACAATAGCATGTTAACCACTAAATAATTCTTACAAATAGGCAAGTAGGCAAACCACATATCCACATCCTCAATCAACCCTGTAGGGTAAGGATGGGAAACCCCTCACCTGGACGGCTTCCTTGCGCTTGTCCTGGAGTAACTCCCGCTCCGGACGAATCGTGGTTTCCTAACGAATGCATTCAAGTGGTTAACATCTCATCTATATGAAATTCATATGCATACTACATGCTCATGCCTAGAATACATCTAGACGTTGCCAAGAACCGAGTCCTTGGTCTTATCCGTCTTCCCTCTCTTCTATGAGGGTCTCAAGTGCCTTGCACTTGGTTTCATACAACCATCATTCTCCTTGAGTTGCTTTTGGGGCCTTGGATTTGAGTTACTAAACCTCAACGTGCTTCTAAGCCATCCTACTTAAGGTTACCTAATGACGGTGTACGGGGAATTTAGAAATTCAAGAAATTGGGCGTAGCTTATTCCGTAAGTTCTTATTCTTGAGGGGTAAGAAGACATTTGAAATGGTTTTGATCCTTAAAAACATGGTTGTGGTGTCCTAAGATGTTTCGGATTAAAAAATAGGAGGATCGGACGCCCCAGATTTGCTAAAAAAATGACTTTTGAGGATGCTGGACAGAGGCACGGCACTATAGCGCCAAGCTGCTGCCCAATAGCCTATGGTGAACCAGAGAAATGGCGCTATAGCACCGGTATTGGCGCTATAGTGCAGGTTCGCAGCACAGCAATTTGTTTGTTGTGTTGTGGGCCGGTTTGAGCCCGTTCCGGCCCCCTTTCGACCCCGACTTCGACTCTGCACCTCACGGGTTTTGTTCCCCTACAATCCAACGACATAAATCCAACCCTAACCACTCAAATCCAAGCCCGATTCCAAATTTATCAACGAATCCCCAAATTGGGAATATTTAGAATTTCAAACCCCAAACCCTTTTAGATTCGAATTTGGCTAAACCCGAGGGTATAGCCTCAATTATTACCCCAACTAAGTGTTCAAGAACACTTCCTAGGTCTCAAGCTACCCTCGAAACAACCCAATCGAAGGTGGATTGAAAAAATCCCTAAAATGAAGAAATTTGGGGTTTTCGAATGAAATTGGGGTTACCAACCTTTGATCTGATTGGTGGAAGGTGTAGGAGACGTCGTACCTGAGCTCCGGTGACTTCTCCGGCGTCGGCTAGCTCTCCCCGGTCACTTTTCCAGCGAACCCCAACCTCTTCTCCTTTCTCTCTCCACTCCTCCTTCTCTCTCTTTCTTTCTTTCTTTCTCTTATGCGTACCTTCCTTCCTCGTCCTTTTCTTTTAACTCATTCTTCCTTCTCCTTTAATCCTTATCTCACGCACCCCACCCCACTATAACATAATTAATTAAAAAATATATATATAAATAAATAATTAATCATTAATAATTATTATTATTATAATAATAATAATTCCAATAAAGAAAAGATGAAAAATACTCCCAGTTAAATCCTCCTCTTTCCAATTAAATTTTTTTATTTTCTCTTATATCCCAAATTTAAATACCAAAAAATGTTTTCTACTCCCATTTTTCCTATTAAATTCAGGTTTCCAATTTCTTAGGTCCTGAATTAAATTCCAAAAATTATTTTCTACTTCTTTTCTTTCCCTTTGATTTCATTTTAAACTTCGAAAAAAAAATTTCCCGAGTATTACAGCCTGGAACGATAATTGGAAATTTTAAATAAATTTTTACTTTAATATCTATAAAATATGAAACGTTTTTTATTAGAATTATGGGTTGGATGTATGATAGATTTTGTTTATATGATTAGGGATGATCATGGATAGAGTTTCGGTAGAGTACTATGTTCCTCGGATCCGAACCTGGACTTGAGCGAAAATCAAAATCAATCCCCATCTCCGGATCCTAATAATAGTTAATTCCTCATACCCGGACTCAGACTCACAAACATTTTAAATAATTTATTATTTTATTAATATAAAATTTATTTTTTATCAATTTTTTTGTTTATAATCACAAAAAATAAAAAATATTAAATCATAAATATAAATATACTATTAAATTACTTTAATATCTATAGAATCTTTAACTTTTTTTAAGAATTAAATATTTTTCAAAATAAAAAAAATTTAAATTTTACTTTTTATATATAAAAAATAAATAATTACTATTGTAAGTAGGGTACCTCTTTCTCGGATCCGGACCCGTTGACTTTATACCCGGAACTATACCCTAATCTACAGGATACACATTGGTATTAATATTTTTGTCATCCCTCTATATGATGATCTGTAATTTTTTACTTACAACAATATAACAATATTGGTACAGGTTTTATTAAAAAAATATATATAATGTCTAAGATTGGATTGCGTGATGGTTAATTTAATTCTATTTAAAATAATACTTTGACATGTTATTAAATGAGTGATGATCACATGGGCTCGGGTTCATGTATTCTTACATGAAATCGCCATATGTCACCTTCCAAAAGGATTTCTGAAAAGTTCTATATTATATATAATCTAGGTAATCAAAACCCTATAATGATCCAAAGAGTTTAGCATTTCACGGTACACCACTTAAAAAATTAAATAAATTATACTTCTTATTTAAAATATATAAAAATTCCCTTAAAAGTTATAAAATTGCATAATTGCCCAAATTACAAGAAATATTTATAAAAATACCCCAAAAATCCCGTAAAAGTTATAAAATTGCATAATTACCCGATTTACAAGAAATATTTATAAAAATACACCAAAAATTTAGAAGGGATATGTAAGAACTTATAATACATATTCCTTCTATATATTTATAGAAATACCCCAAAAAATATTCTTATTCTCATAAGAATGATGCACGTACAAGGAGCACTTTAAACTAAAATTATAACCATTATTCTTAATTACGAGTTACGACTTCATATATATATATATATATATATATATATATATATATATATATATATATATATATATATATATATTTGGTGGTTCTATTTTTCTACTTACAAAAAGATATCAATATTGGCACAAATTGGCCCGCGTGATCATTAGTTTGATTATATAACATCAAATTATTAATTATTTTTCATGTAACGTAAGCTCTAGCCAAAGAGTTTGATCATATATCAAGATAAAGTTGTTACGTGTTTGCTAAACTAAATGTGGATAAATTGAATTTTAAATAAATTTGTTGAGATATAATTAGCCAGAAATTATGATGTATGATGGATTTTTATTTATATGATTAGGGATGACCATGGGTATACTTTGGGTAGGGTACTATATTCCACGGATCCATACCCGGATTTGAGCAGAAATCAAAATCAAAATCAATCCCCATTTCCCGACCTTAAAAATAGTCAATTCCAATACTCGGACCCAAACTCAGTAAATTTTTAAAATAAATTGTTGTTTTATTAATATAAAATTTATTTTTATCAAATTTTTCATTTATAATCACGAAAAATTAAAAAGATTAAATCATAAATATAAATATTCTATTAACTTACTTTAATATCTATAAAATATTCAACATTTTTTCTTAGAATTATATATTTTCTCAACACAAAAAAAAATTAAAAATATTACTTTTTATACTTAAAAATAAATAATTACTATTATGGGTAGGATGTATGATGCATTTTTATTTATATGATTAGGAATGATCATGGGTAAAGTTTGGGTAGGATATTTATATGATTAGGGATGATCGTGAATAGAGTTTGGGATATTTATTTGTCATGTTGTTTCCTCATAATTAATTTTGACAAAACTGATATATATATATATTTCATTCTGTCAATTATTAATTCCACCCATTTATGAATGAAATGATATTTAGGCACCATATCATCCAAATCCCAATAACATGGGATACCTATGTAACGCACAATCCCACAATCACATTACCAATACAAACTCCTGCATAAAACGTATGAGCAAAATACTAATATGTACCATAAATTTCTTTTTTGACAAATATCACGGATAAATTGCTGGTAATAAATGACAATTTATTGACCGTTTTTTTCATGCTCCTCTAATTTGTTGTATAAATTTGTGTGGTGCTTTAGAATCTTAACATTGGAAGCTTCCTAGAAGAACTGTGTAATAGAGTGATAGTCAACGTCAGGAGCAGTTACTTTGGTATGTGTGTTCTTTTAGTTTATTTTAACATATAATCAATTGAATTACCATTTGTCATATAAACCCATCTATATTGTTTGTAAGTCTGAGCTTAATAGAGTTTACCATGTGCAAGCATTGTGATGCAAATTTTTTATTTTTTTTGCTTGGCAATGTGTCCATATTAAATGGTATACAATGGGTCTTGATTATTAAGCTACATTTTTAATCTAACCAATACATTATGTTTCTTATTTGGTGTTAGCAAATGGAGGACATTTTCTCAAATGGTATTGGTATTCCATCAGTGTTGATGGCTGACATATTTAGCATGGTTGAACCTGAGGACATTCCAAAATTACCCTATGTTTCCAAAAATTGGTTCGATACATGTAAGCGTAGCTCCTTCATTGACAATCATTGTGATGAATCCCGTAAAAAAAAATTTAAGCATATGCTTTTCTGTGTTCTGGAAAAGCAAGAGCAAGATCTTCCATTCTTTCTTCAAATGTCTCTAGTGGTGAATGATGAACGAACAATGCAATCCTTTGCATGCCTTCCAAGTTTTTTCAGTTGCAAAGAAATTAAATTAGTGGGTACAGATGAAGGGTTTTTATGCTTCCTTACTAAGCATGAGTTTGACAATGAGTACTTTTGGCTTTGGAATCCAGTGACTCACCAAATCGTCAATGTTGCTCTTCCCAGTGTTATTTCTCCAGGAGGTATGTAGTAATAAAGCTTTTTTTTATGTACAATATTTTTTTAATTTGTCTTTGTTGATGTGATGTCCACTTCAAGTTATTAATTTTTTTTTTAATTTGTGTAGCTCTGATGCGATATGGATTCGGTTTTGAACGCAACAATGGTGAATTTGTGATAGTTGTCATGTGGGACTCATGTGAAAGACAGAGTAATGTAGGGTCGATGGCTGTTTATTCGTCCTTTTCAAGGACATGGTCAGATGTTTCCTCGCCTGAGTATTGTCCGCAAATTCTGTTTGATTCTTCAATTCACATCAATGGATGTGTTTACTGGATATCAATGAATAAGGACACATCATATGGAAACTCACATGTCGTTGTTGGGTACAACCTTTATAGTAAGTCATGGACGATCGACCAGCTTCCATTTGCTGTCAATCATTCTGAATGAGATTTTGTGAATATTGACTATAGCCTGGGAGTTGTCACTTGGTTCAATGTATCTGCGCTTCACAAGACATATGTGATTTGGCTGAGTCGTCGGTTCGACTGTGGGGAAATTGGTTGGGTACAATATCGTCGTCTCGATTATTCGCCGTCCATCCTTCGTTTTCTAGACTTTGCTGGTGGTAATTTGGTTTGCATTTCTGAACAAATGCAATTTTATGATGAGGATGAGCATTGCTTCACACAAGGACTCATATTTTTTGAAAGTGAGCAGCGTGACATTATTAGGATGATGACTAGCACGTATCTTAATAAATTCACTGTCCGAAAGATATTTCCTTATTATCCAACCATTCGTGTGATTTAGGGCACTATTTTATATTTGATCATGTATTGGTGGTATCACTAAATGTTGTTTCGTCCTATGTCATTTATTTTTCACGTTGTCTGCATTGTTTGGGTCAATTTTTATTTTGAGTGGTTTGCTTCCAAGTTTAAATGTATTGTGATTTCATGATTAAGTTTTAATAAATTATGTTGTGATCATATATATTTGTATACTAATATTATTAAGCAGCACTAATAAATTATAGGTCAAATACTCATTTTGGTCCTCTATGTTTCATCCAAGTTTTAAATTGGTCCTTTATGTTTCAAAAGTTTTATATTGGTCCTTTATGTTTTCCCAAAGTTTTATATTTGTCCTTCAGGTTTCATGAAAGTTCTATATTGGTCCATGATGTTTCATTCAAGTTTTATATTGGTCCTTTATGTTTCATTGAAATTCTATATTGGTCCTTTATGTTTCATTGAAATTCTATATTGGTCCTTTATGTTTCATTGAAATTCTATGTTGGTGTGTCTAAGGCCACGTTAGCTATCTGATACACATAAGAGATATTATATGTCCACCTTGGCACGCCACGTCAACACTTAACTTAAGAAATTGATGGATTTGGACGGAAGGACCAATTTAGAGCTTCTGAGAAACATAGGGGACTAATTTAAAACTTTTGAAACATAAAGGACTAATTTAAAACTTGAGTGAAACATAGAGAACCAAAATGAAAATTTCACCTAAATTATATATACAAATATATATATATATATATATATATATATATATATATTAAATATATAAATTTAACACAAAAATGAATAATAAATGAACGACAACCAAATTAGATTTTCAACATTCTTATGTATCATCCATTTTTATACTCATGAATACATAATTAAAATCATTTCCATTTTTTTAGTAATTACCCGTTAATGTAAATTTTTCTTCTCAAACATTTACATGTTAATTAATTCAATGGGTTATACATCTAAATGTATTTATTTAAATTATCAAATAGAAATATGTTGATAAATAAATTTCTGTAGAATGGTTATCAACTAAACTTTAGTCGGATGGTCTAGTTAGCTCAATTAAATCACACTAATCTATAACAATTCTATCCAGTTTCACGTCCATCACATTGTTGATTAGTACAAATTAAGTTTTTTTTTTACAAATATCTGGGCATGGGTTATACCTCTTTGATTGTTGTTTGGAGATTAGTTTGATTATTGGCATGTTTTTTTTTACGTTTTCTTTTGTTTCATACTCCAAATAATTTACCACAGTTTTATATGAGGTGTATTAGTTAATAGTTGGCTTATTTGCAAATTATTTAGTTATATGCTTTCAGTAATTTATTTGTGTTCTTTTATATATACGTAGAGATAAAGTGATCCCATTTGTCTCATTTTTTCACTATCCGAATCTGCTTATCACGCCCAATACCCGAACACCAATCGAATCCGGAAAACATTACATTTTGAGTATCCGTATCCGAAATTACCGGATACCCGAAATATCCAAAACAACCCGATTTCCGAAATACCTGAAAAAAATAATAGATATAGGATAATGGATAAGCATTAGCCCAATGTAGGTTATCGGGTAATCATTATCCATCCACTAAATAAATTACTATTGTCACGACCCCAGTTACAGGGATCCGTGACCGGCACGGGAATAAAATTTAGCCTCTAAACCCGTAAGCCTTATCTATAATCATAAATTATCTACCCTTATACACAATCATCATACAATATTCACATAGTGTATATAGTGGCCACACCATCATTGGTGGCCTAGTTAACCTGCAATCCACGGCGCTCAATGCCGCTTCAGCCCATTTCACGTATATATACATACATCCATACACTCAAGACATTCACACATAATTATATATATACATAGTGATCAAACCCCAAAGGAATGATCTATCCTATTCACACACAATATATGTATAACCTGTCATAATCACACATGTACACTCACACGCACAGTTAAGTATACGTAGTGATTACACGTCTCAATACGTGTAATCTATCCTATTCACATGCAGATATTTATATTTTCCATCCAACATATACCAAGTCACACGTATATATATAGCATATACATATTGATCACACACCATTGTGTGTGATCTATCCTATTCACATACGCAGATATGTATATATATAAGTATATCAAGACTTTCCCAACACCCAGAATCCTATCAGTAAGCACATGTGAAGCCGACATGTCTAGATATAGCATAATTCAAAAGCTGCAAATATTTACATCGCCTTTACAACTTTAGAATATATACAACTCAAAATAATGAAGGCTAAATAATCAAAAGATGTCCACCCACGCGAACAAATGCGGTGCAAGTGGATAGATGTCCGTATCACTGTCCGGACGTCGAAGCCTGCCCGATTCCTGTATCTGTAACATTTAAACAGAGGGTGTGAGTCCAACAGACTCAGTGAGAAGCTTCCCATCCTCGGCGTAGCGGCGGGTACCACTACAGCTGGGGAAAGGGAACCACTCACAACCACATGCGCACGAAATACCAGTTTGTCAGATGTTATATAATGATCAGGCAACATTAATATAACGTTACGTCACAGATAAACCTAGGAATCATGCTTCTCAAACATGCTACTCATAAGCAACCAATAACATGAAACATTTCATATTAAAAACTATAAATCATACAATCGACCCTAGTGCCACGCTAGGGCAATAGCCTCAACGGCAAATCCTTTAAATGCTATGCACCACCCTAGTGCCAAGCTAGGGCAATAGCCACGACGGGCAACCATGAAGATGTAATGCACCACCCTAGTGCCAAGCTAGGGCAATAGCCACAACGGGCAACCATGAATATGTAATGCACCACCCTAGTGCCAAGCTAGGGCAATAGCCACAACGGGCAAACATGAATATGTAATGCGCCACCCTAGTGCCAAGCTAGGGCAATAGCCACAACGGACAACCATGAATATGTAATGCACCACCCTAGTGCCAGGCTAGGGCCATAGCCACAACGGGCAAATGTCTGACGTCATATTTCACTCTCTTACTTTCAGTGGGGTTTGCAACACGGACTACCCATTTCTATTCTAAAGTGTCTTTACCTCAGCAGTGTGAACTCCACTAAGAATTTCTAATCAATTATGAGATTTTCTACTCTTTGCTTAGTACCCAACCCTTGATTAGATAATAACCTAGCTCTAAGGTATTTCCTAAGTTCGTTTACCACAAATCACGTCGACGTGTATAAATAAGTCAATTTCATTTCCTTAGTGGGTTTCTAATTATTAGGACAAACCAAAAATTGAACGAAATCAATATCCTACCCCTTTTTACTTGTACTGCTTGGCGTATCCCATGTCATCACATGGTTACCCTCTAGTACCACTTCAACTTAAATCAATCACATATATACAAATATTTTCACAATTAACAGTTTAGGAACAACAATAGCATGTTATTACCTAACAATTCTTACAAACAAGCAAGTAAGCAAACCACGTATTCACATCCTCATTCAACCCTGTAGGGCAAGGATGGGAAACCCCTCACCTGGACGGCTTCCTGTTTCTGGTCCTGGAGTCACTCCTGCTCCAGACGATTCGTGGTTACCTAACAAACATATTTACATTATTATTGTCTTAATTATATGCAAATCATATGCACATGCTATGCTCATGCCTTATAGATACGTTAAACTTTGCCAAGAACCAAGTCCTTGGTCTTAACCTTCTTCCTCTCTCTTAATACTCATTTTCACCTACAAGTGTTCGTATGTGACCTTTCACAACCAACCTTCCAACTCATATCCACATACAACATATGTGGCCGGATATCCTTTAAAATTGATAATTCACCTAATAAAAGCATTTCACTATTTAAATCAATCCCGAGCATCCACCACGGTCTAATCTAAATTCCTAGCTAATATCTTAGCTCCATATTCTAAATTGGATTGAAAAGTGTCTCTTTTAATACCAAATTGGTTTCCGGTTGAGACGGAATTACTCGGGCGTTAATCCCTCGCATATTCCACACTCCCTACCATTCTATAACACCAATCCAACACACCAATCAATCCCAATTCAGTTTATACTACACTTTGCCTCACTTTACATTCCATTGCTCTATGGTTTTCAAGTTGGGTAGCTTCCCTCATCAATTTTCCAACAAATATACTTCCAAGTACTTCTAAACAACCCAATAGCTTCAAATTAGGACCCAAAATAATTTATTCATACCAATTAGGAATTTTCCAAAAATCCCTAAAATAGATAAATTTGGGTTTTGAGGGATTCGGGACTTTTTAACTCGATTCAATCGGATAGGATGATGGAATGAGGTAGAAAGAACTCCCGGTCACCTTCCCCAGCTTCGAAACGGCGGATTCCGGCGACTTTTCCGGCGAGAACACTCTCCCCCTTTGTTTTCTCTCTCTAACCGAGCTCTCTCTCTCTCCTCCGTGAAGACCGGCGCCAGCCCACCTTCCTCCGGCGTCAGAGTCGCCGTCGACGGCCCTCGTCCCACACGTCCGGTTGCTTCCCGTCTCCCGCACGCGTCACCTCCCTTCCAGCTGCAGCTCGCGTCGTGGTCCTCACTTCACTCTCTTTTTTTTTTCTGCTTCAGCGTCTCGGCCTCTCTGGAGCAAAAGAATTTGGGACCATTTTAATTACAAGGGGGTCACGTGTGTGACCCCCTTCCAGCCACCTATATTATATATATATATATTTTAAAACATTTTGTATATTTTATATATATATATATATATATATATATATATATATTTAATATATTATTATTTATAGTTAAAATAAATTTTGGGGTTAATAACCTTACACCCAATATTTCCCGTTAGGTCCTAATTTTTAGTCCAAATAAAATTTTATTTATTTTAAATTTCCTCCTTTTCCTTCCAAATTAAAATAAAAAATTAAATTAGGACCTTAACGTTAATTGGAAAATTTCCGGGTATTACAACTATAAAAAAGTTAATTTTTCTATAAAATAAAGATAATTTTTATAAATTAAAATTAAGAGTACTAATTTTAACAATTGAAACCATAAAACTTTATTTAATAAAATATATTTTATTTAATATTTATTATTATAATTTATAAAATATATTTTATTTTGGGTATTGGATATCTGGTACCAACCCAGCCATTTATCTCAAACGGGTATAGGGTATCCGAAGATAACATCCGCACCCACCCAATACCCAATGGATAGTCATATTTTACTACCCGTACGATTTTCAATATCCGATTTCCATTGAGCACTGTAATAAAAATATATTTCTAGGCATAGGTTACTTAATCGTCATTCCTTTATGGATGATGAAATATTTTAACATAGAAACATAAAAAGCATAAAAGTTAAACTCCGAATTCCTACATATGGACCAAAACATGCATAGTCCATTATTAAAACAACGAAAATAAACTCATATTGCAATAGGTTTATGATAATTTTTATACTTGCAATCCATAAATCAGAGAATTAACTATATGGGATAATAATCAGCGATGAGTAGGGAATTAGATCTTTTTTTAATAGATCTTGGACAATATGATTATTATATCCTGGTGATGCTTTTTTGTTTTCTTCATAAAATCCTCAAATTTTATCTGCAGCTCTTTAATCTCAACATCGGTCTCAATTGCAACACGCTCAAGTTTGTACAATTTCTGAAGTATCATTTCATCCTCTCCAATGATCGGTTCATTTGTTGATGGATGACTATCTGAGAGAGGTGAGTAAGAAGATATTTTTTCATCTTCATCGTATTTTGTAGACTTCTTACCCTGTCCTGAAACATATTCAGTTATTTCTTTCAAGTCCGCAACAGATGATTCAATATTGATGATCGTCTTATTTGCAAGCCTTCCCCTTCTTTTATAGTATTGCAATTTAGGAATTCCATTTGATTCAAGCTCCATGTTAAACTCACAGTAAGGTACCAGTTTCCACGCTTCAATTGTGAAATTAACTGATGTTTGCCACTGAAAATGGTAGGTGAAGATCAACTTCTTAAAGAGTTTTCCAAAACATTATGGACATTTATTTGGTCATGATTCATGCTATAATAGAGTCTTTACTAGA
The DNA here is from genome assembly GCA_014851425.1 of Senna tora. NCBI lineage: Eukaryota > Viridiplantae > Streptophyta > Magnoliopsida > Fabales > Fabaceae > Senna > Senna tora. The sequence continues at coordinate 16,348,852 of CM026265.1, forward strand.
GTAATTAAATTCAAATAAATTAGGTCTTAAAAAAAATTAATTCAAATGAAGCTACTAAAAAAATCTGATTAATTTTCTACAAATCAATTTTTTTTGTTAACATCTATTTATAAAGCAATGGAGTTTTGTATTTGGATCCAATTGACGCCGTAATTTAAAGACATATCAATACATATACCTGAATTTTATTGTCGGTTACATTTTGGTTACATTCTTAAGGAAACAATGAATTGTAAAAAAATTTAACGTAAAGAATAATGTTATACATACAGATGTTATATTTTGAACTTTAAATAATAAATATCCAACGAATATTCTAGGTAAAGTTATAGTTTGTAGAACATAAACAATGCCTATTACTGAAATTTTAGTATTTAATTAACGATATGCATGATATTATTTTTATATCCAACAATCAAGATTACCAATTTCTATTATTTTGAATGATCTGAATACTCATATCTAATGGGTACCCTGAAATTTTACCATGTGGGGTCTAGGTATGGGTTCATGTACAACGTCAGTGGGTTCAGGTCCGGGACTGGGTAAAGAGGTACCCTACCAGCAATAGTAATTATTTATTTTTGTATATAAAAAATAATATTTTAAAACTCTTTTGTATCGAGAAAATTATAATTCTATGAAAATATGTTAACTATTTTATAAATATTAAAGTAATTTAATACTATATTTATATTTAAGATTAAATTTTTCCTTGTTTTTTGTGATTGGAGATGAAAAAGTTGATAAAAATAAGTTTTATATTAATAAAATAATAATTCTTTTAAAATTTTTATAGCTCTGGGTCCGAGTTTGGGGATTTGACTATTCTAGGGTCTAGGGTTGTCGATTGATTTTGATACCCGCTCAAATCCCGGGTCGAGTCTAGGGAATATAGTACCCTACCAAAACCCTACCCATGATCATCCCTAGGACCAAATTTTAAAAATATATTTGATTAATGAGTTTTGAATACATAATTATTTTCATGGCGTGAAAAATTGCGGGATTGGGTCACAGTTTTTATTTTTTATTTATTTTATTTTATTTTAGTTTATTGTGAGTGATATTCACTGTATCATTAAGGTTATTAAAGTGGACATCAATATATTACGTTTACCACATTACATTTAATATAAGAAATCATATGAATTATTTTATAATGATATAAAAGTAATTACCATGTCAAATGATTGTAAAATTTGTTATCCAATATTCGTTAGTAATTGGTGACAGCTTTAAATTTCAAGTTTATTTGTTTAGTGATTTGATATGATTTATGTTCTCTCATTGATATTGCATGTAACTGTAACGTTATTTTCGCCCTTGGATATACAAATCTTTATGTAATAAGTTAAAAAAATATTTGGGTTGCACACAGTGATTATTATCATCATAATTCTACGTTTACTCCAATCCATATGTTTAATTAAAAGATTTGGAGTACAAGTTTACCATAATATGACAATATATATCAACCCCTAATTATTTGTTTTTTTATTTAATTATTGGATTGCGTGAGCTAGACATGGTAAAGACAAGTAACACTATAATTTCCATATAAATAATACTACTGCACCATTTTGTATTAATTACAGCATCGCCTACTCATCTTTTGTTGGTTCTTTTAGAAACTCTGAGACTTACAGGTATGGTCATACTTTATATTTTAAAGGTGTATGTATCCTTAAGCACGTTTTTATAATTTAACTTATGATTATTCACAAGCATGTACATCATTTTTATATATAAGTACTTTATGTATTGGGTTACCTTGCTTTTACTATTTAGCCCGTTATGAGTTCTGACATAACGTAATTTTACTGTTTAAAAATATTTTATGTGGACTAATTGTGTTTTTGTTTCTATATCAGTATGGATGACTTTTTCAGTAATCCCATTGGCGTTCCTGCTAATTTGATTTGCAAAATTATTGATTGTCTAGGAGCTGAGGATATTCCTAGACTGCCTTATGTCTCAAAAAACTGGTATATGACATGTAGGAGGAGTTCCTTTATTGACTATCTTAGCTCACAATCTAGGAAGAAGAATGCTAGACACGTGTTTTTTTGTGTGTCCGAAACACAGGACTCTGCCATTCCCTTTTTCTTACAAATAGACCCGTTGGATGATGACAATAGCACTTTTGAAACATTCTCTAGGATTACCAATCTCTTCAATGGTAATGTGCCCACATTTGTCGGTGCTGACGAAGGTGTTTTATGCTTCTTCAATATTGTGGGTAATATTGATAAGCTTTTTTATCTATGGAATCCAGTTACTCAACAAACAGTTGAGGTCCGTGTTCCGAATGATATTTCTCAAAGGAGTAAGTGGTTTAAAAAAAATCGTCATTTAAAATATATATATATATATATATATATATATATATATATATATACAGTTGTATGTGTATGTATATAATTATATAAATTGATTCGTACTGCAACCTAATCATGTTCTTACAATTTTTTTGTAGTGTTCATGAGATGTGGTTTTGGATTTGATCTGAATAATGCAGAATTCTGCATTGCTGTGATTTGGGATACATTTCTTGGAGACTCCCAAACATGCATGAGTGTTTTCTCCTCTTACACAAGATCATGGTGTGATACCTCACAACCAATTTTTGCTGCCAGCTTACTTTTTGATGTTAGTGTCCACATAAGTGGTCATATTTATTGGTTATCAGCTGTGAAGGATAAAGACTATGATGACTGCCATTTTGTTGTTGCATTCAACCTTATTCATAGGTCATCGAGAAATCTCAAGGTTCCATTTTCTTAAACCTGGCGGGTAGATTTGGTATTGTCACGTGTCGACATGTCACAGCATTGTCTAAGACATATGTTATTTGGTTGACCAACCAAAATGAAAATGGTGGTACCGAATGGATCAAATACAAACGGATTATTCACACACCTTCCATTCTTCGTTTCCTGGATTTTGCTGGTGAATATTTAGTCTGTATTTCTGAAAGAATGGACGGGCTTGATGATGTCATTAACAATTTTTCATACAGTGTCACTTTCTTTGAAGGTCATCATGATGGCAGAATTAAGTTGATGATTGCAACTTGCGCCAATCCATTTATTGTGAAAATGATGTTTGGTTTCTTCCCCACAATAAGGGTGATATAAACTTTATGTTAATGTTTTTTTAATATTATGGACTTCATGTGTCGTCTTTATTGACAAGATGTTTAATTGTTTTCATATTCAACCATTTCGATGTGGACACCATTTCAATTTTCTGTTCCCCTAATAATATATTGTGTTGGTTTATATACAGCATTGCATTTATATTAACTATATGTCTTTTTGTCTATATTGTTTGAATTATAAAAATAATTTTCATGTTTGATTTCATTTGAAAAAATATTATCCACGTCACAGAAAACAAGTCCGTTTTTCCATTCGATCAATTAAAATGCTCATGATTAATGTGCATCCCATCATTTTCTATAGTTTAGCATTCTTTTAATTATTATAGTTATGGGTTACGAATATAAGACATGTAAGACAACGTAAGCGTTGTGCAAACAGCTAAAACAACAAACATATGTCCTATAATTTGTTAAAATATATATACCATAATTTTTCTTACACTTAATTATCATTAATTAATATTATACTCACCCGTCCAGGTTTTTTCTGTAATTTAAACTAAATACACATCACGATATTAGTAAGCTAATGTATTTTAGACATATTAATTTATTAAACTGCTTTGTGTTTAGTTATCATAAATACAGAAATAACTTTGTTGAAATGCTCAAGTTGTGAAGTATTTGGTACATTCTGAATCATATGTAAGGATATGCTACTTAAAATGTTCATGTTAAACATTCCCTAAATAAATCAATCTTGATGAACGTAAGTGCTATCAGTACACATATTGATGAATTTGTTGCTTATTTTAAACATGTCGTTAATCGTGTAGAATATCAATACAAATTAAAGTAGGAAAAAATATATATAAAAACTAATTTATATTTTCTTATATCACTTCGTATATTCTTTGAGTTTTTAAATAAGTGATTAGCAATGAGAAGCAAAATTAAAAATTTTCAAGCAAGAAGGATGAATTTTTTCTTAACATACACATATTTACGTATTATTTATTTCTAAGGGTATACTTTTATTTTTTTGGCTACGTCTTAAATGATTAATTTTTTTAATTAAAAAAAATAATTTCATAATAGAAATTAGTAAAATCAAAAAATTAAAATTAGAAAAGTCTTGGAAAGTAAAATTTAAGAATTTCATGCAACGGTCGGGTTGATGAATTATTGGTCTGTCTATAAAATGGACCAACCTGACTTTTAATAAACAGGGCTGAAACGTGCTTGTGCTGGACCGGGTAAGGGCTGGCCAGTTTATATAAAAAAAATAGTTTTAAAACTTATACTAAATATTAAAAATAAATTAATACCATTTAATTTCAAATCAAAGCCATGTATTGAATGTGTTGATGGAAAATTGAAGCTTAAATAGTAAACTGAGATGTATTTTCACTATTTTCGGATTGTGCCTTACTTTTTGGTGATGACTTGATGTCCTTTTAGGTTTCATACTAATGTTTTGATGGCCTCTTCCCTTTTGTAATGTTTTTTTTATTTCATTTAAGTCTTATTTTAGAATGTCTTTACTTTTTGTGTTCATGCATTTTGTAATGACTTTTATTGCTATTTTAGCATGACTTTTTATATTTTAAATTTTATGGTAAGTTTTACCTAACGTCTTATATTATTATTTTTTTAAAAAAATATATAAATTAAGCAGCCGAAATATTAATGTTTACATCATTGCACATAAAAGTTTAGAAACAGAAATAGGGAAATCTGATAATCATACACCATGACAGTAGTTGTGAAACGTTATTATTGTAGTATGAGTACTTTTAAAACTATTTGAATATTTGTAAGTTATTATAAATGTCACGACCACCGTTTAGAGGACCGTGACCGGCACAGACACAGGGAATATCCCTATGCCTGTAAGCCTTATCACCTAATTGACAGAATAGCTATTATTAAAAGAATACATTCACATGCATTACAATACCATGGCTACACCGAAATGGTGGCCTATCCTAGGCAAGCAAATTCACGGCCAGTGCCGTTTCAGGATATAGATATAAGAAAACACACATAATGTATATAACCTGTGTACTGGCTACACATCCGAAGATGCTGCCTATCCTATTCACATGCAACAGATATAAGTATATATATATATATATATATATATGTATATTTTGAAAACAAACTTTCCCTGTATCGCAGTAAAATAAATCCTGATCTTTAAGGGGTGTGAAGCTGACAGTTCTAGATTTAGTAATACAATCTAATTGGGTACGTCTACCCTTTACTTTATGATACAATAATAAAGTAAATTAAATTACAGTTACAATTTATTCACCCACATGAACAAGTTGTGGGTCTTGGAAAGTTTTGCTTGTCCCTCGTTCCACCGAGACTTCTTCCACCTATACTTAACCTGTCTCTGTGTAGTAAAAATGAGGTGTGAGTCTTAACCACGCGACTCAGTGAGGACGCTCCCATCCCCGGCGCAAGGTGGGTACCATAGCGCTGGGTTTGGGAGTCATACACAACCACATGCACAAACAACTAGTTACTGTGAGTTAGCATGCATTCTTGGTGATCACATAATAACAGAAGTTTCACCCCAAACACTCACATGCATTTAGCAAATATAAGCATGTAGTAGTTTATTCCACGTCATCAATCAGCAAGTAACATGTAACACATAGTGTCACGACCCCCTATCGGACGTCCGTGACCGGCACGGGAGGTAGGATTTCTCCTATCCCGTAAGCCTCTAATCCCTGATTGACATTTTTGTATATGCATAACTACCCATTTCTAATACAAACAATATATAGTATATATGGCCATCCCTATCCGGTGACCTAAGTAGCACGCAATCCACGGCTCGCTCAACGCCGCTTCAGTCTATACATATACACATAGTCAATCACACGTACATATAATATACATATTGATCACGCGCTTCAGGGCGGGTGATCTATCCTATTCACATGCAGAATTCCTATGTACAGTCAAGTATATATATTCAATCACACACCTGCATATAATTTACATATTGCTCACACGCCTCAATGCGTGTGACCTATCCTATTCACATGCGGAAGTCGTATTTTCATACAATCAAGTATTCAGTCGCACATACATATAAATTTACATATTGATCACACGCTCCATGCGTGTCATCTATCCTATTCACACGCGAAAGTCATATACATATATATATACAGATGATATATATCATATCATAACTTATGTCCCCAACAACAAGACCAATCTTTAATCTGTACGAAGTCTACAATTCTAGAGTGTGACATATACATATATATATATAGCAACTGTACAAAACAATGTTATACCAAAATGAATCATATACATATATATCCTGACAAAATACATATATCAATACTACCCACGCGAACAATGCGTGCGGTCTTTAAATCTGTCCGCCTCCCTGAGATGAAGTGGAAGCGCTCCCGATGCCTATACCACCTGTGTCTGTAACATTTAACATTGGGGTGAGTCTAACGGACTCAATGAGAGGCTCTCCCATCCCTGGTGTAGTAGCGGGTACCACTACAACTGGGGAAAAGAAGCCAATCACAATCACATGCGCATATAACGGGTTTAAATCTCCATATGTTAAGTGGTCACGCAAATAGCATATATCATATCCACAACATAGAATTTAAAGCATGGTTTTACATACGTCCAAATTCACACATACATCATATCGTAGTTTAACATACAACTTCATGTGGATATCCATGTTCAAATAACCGTAATCATAAACTGGCCCGAAGGCATATCTCCGTTAGGAGGGAATCTGGCCCGAAGGCATATCTCCATTAGGAGAGAATCTGGCCCGAAGGCATATCTCACGTGAGCAATATAGGAACCTAGTTGATCATTCTAGGAACCCCTGGCCCCAAGACTTTACTTGGAACACTAATCTGACTCCAAGACTTCACTCGGAGCTTAGCCGGCGACTCATCTGACCTAGGTTTACCCAAGGCAATAGCCACAATGTGGTGTACTCATATACTTTGTATTTCTGTGAGTTTGACTCAAGATAACAGACTCAATCTACCCGGACCATCCGTGATAGACTCGGTTCCCGCGTTGTACCATAAATGACCCCTATAGACCACTACTTATTCATTTTACTCCTTCTTAGGCAAATCTAGATTTCCAAGTGGTTTTCTAATTCGGAATCTCTTGGTTTAAAACAAAGTCACCTATGTTCATTTTCTTTAAGGAATTACATACACAACCACACTTTTCAGATAATAATCAATGAGGTTTGTTTCTAGTATCACAAGACCCTCCCAAATAAAATTGACTCAATCCTACCCCTAATATCATATAGGTCCCGAGGACCTTCTTTCCATATAAGGCTCCTTGAGCCACCTTTGCTTTTACAGTTCACATATACACATATAGCACGTTATCACATATATTATAATTTAGGAACAACAATAGCATGTTATCTATTATATGATTCCTACAAGCAGGCAAGAAGGCAAACCATATATCCATATCCGCAGTCAACCCTATAGGACAAGGATGGGAAAGCCCCTCACCTGGTTGGCCCCTCTGATCGGCTCTCGGTGTGCCCGAAGGTCCACTCACTGTATGGTGCCCTATACACATATACTTGAGAGATTCAGAAACTTGAAAATTCAACCACTATCGTGTACATGCAACGCTAATGCTCATGTTCTCTCTGCTTAATTCCATAGACTAGTTGTTGGCTTGGAATGCCCTCAACTAGTTTTCGGACACCTAGCATGCTTCTATTCGTGTCCAACCCTTGCTTAATCACACTATTCGGAAGCCTTGACTTGGGAATGCAAGGTTACCCAATTCCACCTCTATGTGTCCATATGAAATTCCTATTACCCAAGTCTTGAATTTATGGCTCAAGAGAGCCATAAATTCTACTTGTCCAAAATTTCCATTTACCGAAATAACTTTCAACACTTTACCTACATATGCATACACATATCCGGACACGCGTAAAATTGGAAAATTCTCTTTTTCCCCGAGTTGGGTTCCGGGTGAGACGGTGAGTACTCGGGTTTTAATCCCTCGTACATTCCAATAATTTTAACAATTATATAATTACCATTCAACCTCTCAATGCACCCCAAATCAGTCCACAACATTCTTAAACATTACCAATCATATTTTTTCTACAAGTTTCCCAACCCGGATAAATTTCCATCAATTTAGTTCCGGGTCCTAAGCTTCCAACTCACTTCATAACATTCAAATACTTCAATTTAGGTTCCAGAATGCTCAGATTGAATCAAATGGGGGTTTTTCCAAAAATCCCTAAAATTGATAAAATTGGGGTTTGAGAGTTTCGGGACTTCTCACCTCGATTCAACCGGTTAGAAGGACGATATGAAGTAGAGGAGACTCCCAGCCACCTTCCCCGATGAAGAGACGACATTTTCCGACGAGAAAGTCTCTCCCTCTTGGTTTCTATCTCTAGCCCGTCACTCTCTCTCCTCCAGCCACAACGATGACGACTAGCTCCGGAGGACGGCGCGGCGTTGCTCTCCTCTTCCTCCTCGCACGTCCGGCTTGCTCTCGCACGCTGTCACCTTTCCTGTGCGTCTTCCCGTTCAACGCCTCAGCCCTCTCTCTCTCTCCGCATTCTTTCCCCGTTTCTTTCCTCCTCACGATTTGCTTCTTCTTTTCCTTATTCTTTTCTTTATTCTTTCCTTATATATAATACATATATATATATATATATATATCTAATTAATTAATATATATATATACATATCACAAAAAGAAAAAGAAACCTGATATAATAATAAAAAAAAATTTCCACTCTTAAATTAATTAATTTAATTTAATTAATGATGCTAGTTAAACTATTCTCGGGTATTACACATAGTGCCAGATTTTACCTACCGGTCTTCTCACGTTTTAGCATGTTTGAATCAAACAAGACGTGTGGTTGTGTAATCCTGTACGTTACCACTACGCTGCACAATCAGCAATTATATGCAAACACAGATAATTTATACATACACAAAGATGCTAAACATACATCTATTTAATCTCCCCAACTCTGGGGTATCTACTAGCCACTACGTGGCTTTTCTACTTCAAAACCGTACACTCGGGCTACTGGCCACCACGTGGCAAAGAATACTTAACCCATTCACTTGGGTACTGGTCACCTCGTGACAATTCTGTTAATCAAACACAATCAACTTCTATCTATCAAGAAACTGACGCATAGCCACCATGTGGCACGTCCTGACCCCTTGCTACGGGGCAATAGCTTGAGCCCACTCGTCCATTACCCAACTAGGCCACATGGCGGGCACAACACGACGTCTCGAAGCATGGCCACTGACACACCCTGGACCAACTCCACAGGATGGTTTCTCTTTTACTAGGTTAGGCTCACGGTTCACCCGTAGGTTCCTCCCGTATCTCCTTACCTTAGTCTCACATATTAATAGGATTCTTTGTATCTTTCCCGAAGGATCCACAATTCTTCTCCTTATTAATATGTACAAGTATCCTCAACAGGATATAACTCATATACTCGTCCAGATGCACTCTCTGAGCCTCAAGCTATCCTCATAGCAATATAAAACCTTTCTGACCCTATTGCCAGGATAGGGCAATGACCATCGTCATGGTGATTATAAAACTGAGGTCTCAAGTGCCATCTGACATTGTTCTAGTCGATGTCTCACATTGCTAGCATAATCAAATCCGAAACCCACCAATAACTCCCTTTGCATGATTATAATTTAAGTCACTTTCGTGACGAGTTTTCAAAATAAAAGGTTAGTCCTTCCGTACAAGGACTCTTGCCACCGTCGTGGAAAAAGATTTAATAAAATACTCATCATGCCTCCGGAGTGTATGAGTTGGATTTGTAACACACCAATCATAGCAAACAGTTGTACTCTACTCCTATGTTTTCCTATCCAAGTTACTTTCCACAACCTATTGCTAGTTCTTTCATTCTTTTAGCCTTCTATACTTCTAGCTAACACATACCAGACAAGCAGAGAATGTACATACTCATGTAATTCACATAAGCATACAACCCTAGGAGCAGAAATGGAAGAACCCTCACCTTGGCCAACCTTCCATGCAATCCTCTCCTGTGACTTTAGTCTCCTCGGAGTTCCTGTTGCACTCTATTTCATGCCGTTGTTCCTATAAGAACAATATTTACTTCATTAAGTTTATTACTTAGCTTAACTTGTTATTTATCTCTCCATTACTCTCACGTGTAGTCCATGGTTGCCACAGTGTCAAGCTCTTGGTCTTATTGGACTTCTCTATCCCGACTTATGTGTATCCTTCCTCAGACACTTTACTTACTCGCATATAACACTCTACTTGAGTGTTTCACATACTTGGATTTGAGTATTAGACCTCTATCTAACTTGTATTTGCATCCAAGGAAGCTTATCTAGCTTGGTTGGATAGAATCCTAATTTTAGGAAGGTCTAAGCATTTTGATTCAACTTGTGTTCCTACTTGGTTTCTAAGAAATATAGTTTCTAAACCTCAATATACCTCCAATTTATCCCACTTAAGGTTGCCTAAAGGTTGTGAGAGTTTAAGGTTGAAATTCAAGAAGTTGGACTTAGTTTACTCCGTAAGTTTTTATTCTTGAGGGACAAGAAGACATTTGGAATGATTTTGATCCTTAAAAACATGGTTGGTGGTGTTCTAAGAAGTTTAGGATTGAAAGTAGGAGGTTCGGACGCCCCGGATCTGCAAAAAAATGAATTTTGGTCATGCTGGGCAGAAGCTTGGCGCTATAGCGCCGATTCTGGCGCTATAGCGCTGAGCTGCTGCCCAGCAGCTCTTGGCACACCCGAGAGATGGCGGTATAGCGCCGGTTTCGGCGCTATAGCGTCGGCTCGCAGCACAGCAATTCGTTTGCTGTGTTGTGGGTTGGTTTGGGCCCGTTCCGGCCCCCTTCTGCCCCCGGCCTCGACTCCACACCCCACGGGTTTTGTTCACCTACATATATACTACATTTAGGAAGTCCTACAACTCAAATCCAACTCCGATTCGTCGCCGAATCGTTGATCGTTCGAGATTGGGAAAAATGGGTTTTATAAACCCCAAACTCTTCCAACTTTGAATCCGGCCAAATCCAACGATCTAGCCTCGAATCCTAACCCCAGTGAGTGTTCAAGAACACTTTAGAAACATTATTCTACCCTCGAATCCGCCCAAACTCGGATTCTCAACTCAATTCCAAAAATGAAGAAAATGGGGACTTGGAGAGAATCGGGCGTTATACCAACCTTAACTCGAGAGACTGAAATGAGGAAGATGACGAGGATGATCTCCGGCTCCTCCTCCAACTCTGGCTCGCCGGATTGCTCCCACCTCCAAGCCCTAGCTCTCTCTCTCTCTCTTCTCCCTCTCTCTCCTTTCCTTTCTTTCTTTCTTCTTCTCTTCTTACCCGTAGCTTTCCCCTCTCCCTTTTATTTTCTTTTCTTTTCTTTTCTTTTATCTACTAATTAACATATAATAATAATAATAATAATAATAATAATAATAATAAAATCTGAAAATAATAATAAATAATTAAATAAATAACTAACATGTATTTTTAACTTAATCCATTTCCCTATTTAATTCAGGTTTCTAATTTCTTAGGTCCCGAATTAAATCCCACAAATTATTTTCTACTTCTTTTCTGTCACGACCCCCTATCGGGCGTCCATGACCGGCACGGGAGGTAGGATTTCTCCTATCCCGTAAGCCTCTAATCCCTGATTGATATTTTTATATATGCGTAACTACCCATTTCTAATACAAACAATATATAGTATATATAGCCATCCCTATTCGGTGACCTAAGTAGCACGTAATCCACGGCTCGCTCAACGCCGCTTCAGTCTATACATATACACATAATCAATCACACGTACATATAATATACATATTGATCACGCGCTTAAGGGCGGGTGATCTATCCTATTCTCATGCAGAATCCCTGTGTACAATCAAGTATATATATTCAATCACACACTTGCATATGATTTACATATTGATCACACGCCTCAATGCGTGTGATCTATCCTATTCGCATGCGGAAGCCGTATTTTCACACAACCAAGTATTCAGTCACACATATACATAAATTTACATATTGACCACACGCTTAGTGCGTGTGATCTATCCTATTCACATGCAGAAGTCACATTCATATATATATATACACATGATATTCATCATATCACAACCTATATCCCCAACAACAAGACCAATCTTTAATTTGTATGAAGCCGACAATTCTAGAGTGTGACATACACATATATGTATATAGCAACTGTACAAAACAATGCTATACCAAAAGAATCATATACATATACATCCTGACAAAATACATATATCAATACTACCCACGCGAACAATACGTGCGGCCTCTAAGTCTGTCCGCCTCCCTGAGATGATGTGGAAGCGCTCCTGATGCCTATACCACCTGTGTCTGTAATAATTAATATTGGGGTGAGTCAAACGGACTCAGTGAGAGGCTTTCCCATCCCTGGTGTAGTAGCGGGTACCACTACAACTGGGGAAAGGAACCAATCACAAACACATACGCATATAATAGATTTGAATTTCCATATATTAAGTGGTCAGGCAATTGGCATATATCATATTCACAATAAAGAATTGAAAGCATGCTTCTACATACATTTAAATTCACACATACATCGTATCATAGTTTAACATACAACTTCATGTGGATATCCATGTTCAACTAACCGTAATCATAAATTGGCCTGAAGGCATATCTCCGTTAGGAGAGAATCTGGCCCGGAGGCAATATCTCACGTGAGCGATATAGGAACCTAGTTGATCATTCTAGGAACCCCTGGTCCCAAGACTTTACTTGGAACATTAACCTGACCCCAAGACTTCACTCAGAGCATAGCCGGCGACTCACCTGACCTCGGTTTACCCAAGGCAATAGCCACAATGTGGTGTACTCATATACTTTGTATTTCTGAGAGTTTGACTCAAGATAACAGACTCAATCTACCCGGACCACCCGTGATAGACTCGGTTCCCGCGTTGTACCATAAATGACCCCTGTGGACCACTACTTATTTATTTTACTTCTTCTTAGGAATTTCTAAATTTCCAAGTGGTTTTCTAATCCGGAATCCCTCGGTTTAAAAGAAGGTCACCTACGTTCATTTTCTTTAAGAGCTTACATACACCACCACACTTTTCAGATAATAATCAATAAGGTTGGTTTCTAGTACCACAAGACCCTCCCAGATAAAATTGACTCGATCCTACCCCCGATCTTATATAGGTCCCGAGGACCTTCTTTCCATATAAGGCTCCTTGAGCCACCATTGCTTTCACAGTTCGCATATACACATATAGCACGTTATCACATATATTATAATTTAGAACAACAATAGCATGTTATCTATTAAATAATTCCTACAAGTAGGGAAGAAGGCAAACCATATATCTATATCCGCAGTCAACCCTATAGGACAAGGATGGGAAAGCCCTTCACTTGTTTGGCCCCTCTGATCGGCTCTCGGTGTGCCCGAAGGTCCACTCACCGTATGGTGCCCTATACACATATACTTGAGAGATTCAGAAACTTGAAAATTTAACCACTATCGTGTACGTGTAATGCTAATGCTCATGTTCTCTCTAATTAATTCCATAGACTAGTTGTTGGCTTGGAATGCCCTCAACTAGTTTTCGGAACACCTAGCATGCTTCTATTCGTGTCCAACCCTTTCTTAATCACACTATTCGGAAGCCTTGATTTGGGAATGCAAGGTTACCCAATTTCACCTCTATGTGTCCATATGAAGTTCCCATTACCCAAGTCTTGAATTTATGGCTCAAGAGAGGCATAAATTCTACTTGTCCAAGATTTCCATTTACCAAAATAACTTTCAGCACTTTACCTACACATGAATACACATATCCGGATACGTGTAGAATTAGAAAGTTGTCTCTTTTTCCCCGAACCGGGTTCCGGGTGAGACGGTGATTACTCGGGTTTTTATCCCGCGTACATTCCAATAATTTTAACAATTATATAATTGTTATTCAACCTCTTAATGCATCCCAAATCAGCCCATAACACTCTTAAACATTACTAACCACATTTTCCTACCATTTTTCCAACCTGGATAAATTCCATCAAATTAGTTCCGATTCCTAAGCTTCCAACTCACTTCCTAACATGCAAATACTTCAATTTAAGAACCAGAATACTCAGATTGAATGAATTGGGGTTTTTCCAAAAATCCCTAAAATTGATAAAATTGGGGTTTGAGAGTTTCGGGACTTCTCACCTCGATTCAACCGGTTAGAAGGACGATATGGAGTAGAGGAGACTCCCAGCCACCTTCCCCGGTGAAGAGACGGCGTTTTCTGGCGAGTTTTTTTGGTGTGGGAGCTCTCTCCCTTTGCTTTCTCTCTCTAACCCGTAACTCTCTGTCCTCCAGCCACCACGACGGCGTTTTCCGGCGAACGACGACTCCGACTCCCCTCGCACGTCCGGCCACCGTCTCCTCCGTGCGTCTTCCTCCTTGCTTCCTCCGTGCAAAACGACCAGCTCTCTCTCTCCCGTGCGTTCTTTCGCTTCTTTCCTCTCTCACGGTTTCTTTCCCCTGTTCTCTCGTTCACGTTGCTTTTGCTTTCTATTTCTTTATTCCATTCTTATATTACACACACACACACACACACACACACACACATATATATATATAATAAATTAATATATATACATATCAAATAAAAAAAAAGATAAAGAAATCTGATATAATAATAATTCAAAAAAAGATATAGAAATATTAGGATTTAAAAAAATTTATATTTACCACATAATAAGTGATAGGCTATTGTGTATTTTTATCTCATTTTCCACTTTTAAATTAATTAGTTTAATTTAAATAATGATGCTAGTTAAAATATTCTCGGGTATTACAAAATCATTCTTTAACCCTCGAATTTTAAATAAAACATTCTTTAGTCCTCGAAATTTTCTGGGGTATTACACGTGTTCTGCGGCTAGGCTTCTGGAAGCTTAGTGCCACGTGTCCCTAGGCAGAGTATTCCGTAGTTGCATTTTATATATCAATCAATTAATTCAAATAAAGATCTCGAGTAATTAAGGAAAGATTGTGATTTAGTCATATTGATCATCCTCTTAAATGATTTATTATGGAATCATATCAAAGACAAATAAGAAATGTTTTACTAGAATACTTTTATTAAGTATATTTGTCTTTAATATTAGAATATCCATGATTGATCAAATGACTATGAAGAGATTTAATAAAATAGCATTTATTACTTTGAGGAATCTTTCCATAAAAGGCTCCTGAGATCTTTGGTCGATCATTGACCAGAAGCTTGATTTAGAAACATATCAAAGATTGTATAATCAAGCATTTAAATTCTTCATCAAATCTCTTAGCTTGTTTTTGATAGCATATAAAATGATTATGTATTCATGAATATATTCTCACATGTTTTATATGCAAATAAATCAAAGGGAGAATTGAAAGATTTAGTCATAAGGCTGATTCTGCAGTGAATCATTGACTAAATACTTTAGAAAAGAAATCAAGATGACATCATACTTAATGAATATTTGATTTCGGTTTCTAAGCATATAAGTTGAATTAAGGAATATTTTATTTGAATATATATTGTCCTTAAATGCTTTTATTGCTGACAAATCCAAAAAAGGAATTTAGCTTGATTTTAGGAAAGTTGATATTGAGCAGATTGTTCAGCATTAACCTACTTCCTATATTGAGCGCTGCCATCAAGCTGATCAAGCATTGACCAGAAAGCAAAATAAGGAAACTTATTGATTTCAGATTTGAGCCATGCAAGATTTCTACATCACGAAAAGATATGGATTGTTATCTTGCAATTAATGCAAATCAAGATATTATCTTGATTATCTACAGGGGTCAAACGTGCATTAACTAGAAAGGCTCATTATTGCTCACCCAATATGAAATTATGTTCAAATCATATCTCAATCAATCTTCAGCCATAGAAGATGATTGTTGCACATTCAAGATCAATATCTATGAGGAATAAAAGCAAATTCAATGCTCCAATGAATTGATTTTGATATCCTTAAATTCTGGTGAATGATTAACCAGAAAAAGGATTTGCCTCTGAATCTCAATCAATGTCAAATCTTTGAAGGCAATATTTTTGGAAGGATAGGAACAAGCATTAAATAAAATAATTCTCCAAAGATAGACATTCGTGATTGAAGCTTCAATGAGTAGACTTTGGAGTCTATAAATACTTGATCATCCTCTTCTCAAAGACTAAGGTGGTGGAGCACAATGTTCTCCATTTTTCTAGGTTTTCTACATGCTTCAATGTGATTTTCGCTCTTAGTGAGTTGATTAAAATCCCCATTGTTTCTCTTCTTCATCTTATCCCCTTCTATTTGGGCTTATGGTCTAGAATCTAGAGTTGAAGGGTTGATGCTTATGTATTAGCCAGTAGGTTGTTAGTTTGATTAATTCTGAGTTTCACTATGAATACCATGGGTTGTAAAACCAAATGTTGAGCCTTCTTGAGGGTTATCTGGGTTAGCTAGTAAAAGCCATTGTGGCTGATCCCTTGGTGTAAGAAGGCTGCCGGAGTGTATTCTTAGTGATGTCCCATGTTAATGGATCAGTAGGTTACTGGTCGAGATTAGTTTTGGGATTTGGTTGTAATTCACGGAGTTGTTGTAAAAGGACTTGTGTTGATCCTTCGACTGAGGTTGCTTGGGTTAGGTGGTAACAGCCCTAGTGGCTGATCCTGTCTTTAAGGGTTACCTGGGTTAGGTAGTAAACATCATTGTGGCTGATCCCTTGGTGTTTTGAAGATTGCCTGGTTGTAATTCAGATTTTCCAAGCTAGTTGAAGAAACTCCTCCTAATTGTTTAGTAAGAGGGAGTGAGAGGACGTAGGATATTTGATCCGAACCTCTCATTATAATAAGTGCTTGTGTTCTTTATATTGTTTACTGCTTTTAGCATTAACTTAAATCGTTTTTCAAATTAACCATAATTGAACTTTTTCATAAAGAAACCTTAATTTGAAAAACTGGTATTTTCCATTAACCAAAGTTTCATTAGCTTAAATTTTAAAAGGTCACTGTTTTCTAAGATGAACCAATTCAACCCCCCTCCCTTCTTGTGTCTTTCATATGTTATAATTTTTTTTATTTAGTATATATTAGTAGTGTACCCATAATCTATTCAATTTGAAAAAATTGTCATACCCTGTATTCCTATATATAGCTCATGAAGTAAAATGTTTTAAATCTACGTCCATTTTTTGTTTTTAAAAAATATCAATTAATTTTGCATAATCCCCGTACCTGTAAATTTTTTTGTAATTTTCATACACGACCCCTATAATGATATAATTAGTTTTGCATCCTGTTTTTGAAAAGGTATTTAATTCTTTTATGAAGAAAAGATATTTAAATTTGAAAAACTCATTAAATTGTATGATTGTTTTAACATAAACTATTAAGAATTATAAATTATAACCATTTAGAATTTTCTGATTCTAATATAAAGTTTTAATTTAAAAAAGATATTAAAATTATTTTTTAGAATCTCAAAATTTAACTACCGACATTTAACAGTTTAAAGTATTATAATTAGACATAAACCTCATTTTGGTCCCTTAGGTTTAGCATTTCTCTTAGTTTAGTCCCTAAGGTTTAGTCAGTCTCAATTAATTTGGTCCCTCGTGTTTGCAATTGGTATCAATTTTGTCCCTAATATTTTTTAGATCTCAATTTGTTCCTCCATCTTTGTAATTGGTATAAATTCAGTCCCCCATGTTTGCAAGTAGTATCAATTTGGTCACTCCATTATCCAAGAGAGACCAAAATGAATTTTTTGTCATTATAATTATTAACTTAATTATAAGTTTAGTTAAATTTTTTAAAATCTCAAATTTTTTAGAATCTCAAAGTTTTCTAAAATGTCATAATTATAGTCAACTCTAATACTTAAGGTATAATAATTTTTATATGAGTTTTAAATATCATTTTAATTTAATTAATATCATAATCATAGTCAAATCTAGTTCTTTTTGGGTTTGTAGTGAAAGAAAAAAAAAGTAATAGAGAAACAACATTAACTTAATTTAAGATATAATAATTTTTATATGAATTTTAAATATCATTTCAATATAATTAACGATGTCATCATCATAGTCACCTTTATCTGGCCATCATCTAAAACTTCCTCATGTGAGAATATCTCTATTTCATTTGATTTTGAAGATAATCGTTGACGCAATAGAGAAGCAACATTGTGATTGTGAAGATGTGATATCCACGTGCGATAATCTAAATCCAATTGCAAACTAAAATGCATAAAAATGATTAGAAGCCACAAAAGAAAAGAAAAGAGATTGAGAAAAAGTGTAAATTAAAAAGGTTATGAGATGCATACTTTAGAAAAGAAAAGGGATATTGACAAAAAGTGTAAATTGAAATGGTTATGAGATGCAGTGCAAAGAGATGGACTTCCATAGGACTTCATACTCCTTTTTAGCAAAACCTTTACAATGGATTGTTAACAAAGACAAGCTTTAACATCGTCACTGTAAAAAAAAAAAAAAGCAATTTCAAGGGTTCTAAATAATCTCAAAATGCAGGAAATAATAACTTTATTGAACTCTTGAAACATGACACACAAAAAAGTCAAATTAAAGCCATTGGCTCATAAAACATGCATAACGTTCTATTTCATTTGATTTTGAAGATAATCGTTGACGCAATAGAGAAGCAACATTGTGATTGTGAAGATGTGATATCCACGTGCGATAATCTAAATCCAATTGCAAACTAAAATGCATAAAAATGATTAGAAGCCACAAAAGAAAAGAAAAGAGATTGAGAAAAAGTGTAAATTAAAAAGGTTATGAGATGCATACTTTAGAAAAGAAAAGGGATATTGACAAAAAGTGTAAATTGAAATGGTTATGAGATGCAGTGCAAAGAGATTGACTTCCATAGGACTTCATACTCCTTTTTAGCAAAACCTTTACAATGGATTGTTAACAAAGACAAGCTTTAACATCGTCACTGTAAAAAAAAAAAGCAATTTTGAAGGGTTCTAAATAATCTCAAAATGCAGGAAATAATAACTTTATTGAACTCTTGAAACATGACACACAAAAAAGTCAAATTAAAGCCATTGGCTCATAAAACATGCATAACGTTGTTCTATTTCATTTGATTTTGAAGATAATCGTTGACGCAATAGAGAAGCAACATTGTGATTGTGAAGATGTGATATCCACGTGCGATAATCTAAATCCAATTGCAAACTAAAATGCATAAAAATGATTAGAAGCCACAAAAGAAAAGAAAAGAGATTGAGAAAAAGTGTAAATTAAAAAGGTTATGAGATGCATACTTTAGAAAAGAAAAGGGATATTGACAAAAAGTGTAAATTGAAATGGTTATGAGATGCAGTGCAAAGAGATGGACTTCCATAGGACATCATACTCCTTTTTAGCAAAACCTTTACAATGGATTGTTAACAAAGACAAGCTTTAACATCGTCACTGTAAAAAAAAAAAAAGCAATTTCAAGGGTTCTAAATAATCTCAAAATGCAGGAAATAATAACTTTATTGAACTCTTGAAACATGACACACAAAAAAGTCAAATTAAAGCCATTGGCTCATAAAACATGCATAACGTTGTTCTTCAACCATCTCTTTAAATAATCATTCATATAAATAGAACATATCATTAATTATAACCTCTGATCTTTTTCATGAATTGACTACTCCTACTGTCATGATTGCTAAACATCGTAACTTCTCCAAAAATGCAGGTGCTCTTCTAGCAGGAGGTAGCTGCACTTTACCTGCAACATAAGGAGAATTTGTGTTTCTTACAAACTATTGATTTTTTAACACGTTCTTCATATCAGAAAAATGCTCCTTAGAACTCACTGGTAAGTGAGCAAGCCAATATCCAAATATTCTGAAAATTTGAATAGCCAATATATATAGAAATAATTAATGTGGATCTCAAAGTATAAACACCTTCAAGTTAGACGTATATGTTAGACATTACTTCCAAGAATGATTATATTACCAATAAGTGCAGCAATTTGACATCTGTTGTTAGGTTCAAAATGCACACTACTACTACCAATGCTTCCATTTGCAAACTCTATGGTAGTTTAAAAATATTATAATTAGTGCGAATGATGGTACCTCAATCCTCAATAAATAGAGACAAAGGTTTGTGAATGATAAACATAATATATATATATATATATATATATATATATATATATATACTATCATTGTCATGACCCCCATTTAGAGGACCGTGACCGGCACAGACACAGGGAATATCCCTCTGCCTATAAGCCTTATCACTTAATTGACAGAATATCTATTATTGAAAATACATCCACATGCAGTATAATACCATGGCTACACCGAAATGGTGGCCTATCCTAGGCAAGAAAATCCACGGCCAGTGCCGCTTCAGGATATAGATATAGGAAAACACACATAATATATATAACCTGTGTACTGGCTAAACATCCGAAGATGCTACCTATCCTATTCACATGCAATAGATATATTTTGGAAGCAAATTTTCCCTGTAACGCAATAAAATAAATCCTGATCTTTAAGGTGTGTGAAGCTGACAGTTCTAGATTTAGTAATACACTCTAATTGGGTACGTCTACCCTTTACTTTATGATACATGATAAAGTAAATTAAATTACAATTACAATTCATTCACCCACATGAACAAGTTGTGGGTCTTGGAAAGTTTTGTTCGTTCCTCGCTCCACCGAGACTTTTCCACCTGTACTTAACCTGTCTCTGCGTAGTAAAAATGAGGTGTGAGTCTTAACCACGCGACTCAGTGAGGACTCTCCCATCCCCGGCGCAAGGCGGGTACCTTACCGCTGGGACTGGGAGACATACACAATCACATGCACAAACTACTAGTTACTGTGAGTTAGCATGCATTCTTGGTGGTCACACAATAACAGAAATTTCACCCAAACACCCACATGCATTTAATAACTGTGAACATGCAGCAGTTTATTCCACGTCATCAATCAGCAAGTAAACATGTAACATATAGTGCCGGCTTTTACTTACCGGTCTTCTCACGTTCAGCATGTTTGAATCAACAAGACACGTGGTGATGTAGTCTTGTACGTTACCACTACGCTGCACAATCAACAGTTAAATGCAACCACAGACAATTTATAAATGCACACAAATGCTAAATATACATCTACTTAATCTCCCCAACCCTGGGGTATCTATTAGCCACACCGTGACTTTTCTACTTCAAACCCGTGCACTCGGGCTACTGGCCACCACGTAGCAAAACATACTTAACCCATTCACTTGGGTACTGGTCACCTCGTGACAATTCTATTAATCAAACACAATCAACTTCTATCTATCAAACAACTAACGCATAGCCAACACGTGGCACGTCCTGACCCCTTGTTGCGGGGCAATAGCTTGAGCCCACTCGTCCATTACCCAACCAGGCCACATGGCAGGCACGGCACGACGTCTCGAAGAATGGCCACTGACACACCCTGGACCAACTCCACAGGATGGTTTCTCTTTTACTAGGTTAGGTTCACGGTTCACCCGTAGGTTCCTCCCGTGTCTCCTTACCTTAGTCTCACATATTAATGGGATTCTTTGTATCTTTCCCGAAGGATCAACAATTCTTCTCCTTATTAATATGTACAAGTATCCTCATCAGGATACAACTCATATACCCGTCCAGATGCACTCTCTGAGCCTCAAGCTATCGTCACAGCATTATAAAACCTTTCTGACCCTATTGCCAGGATAGGGCAATGACCATCGTCATGGTGATTATAAAACTGAGGTCTCAAGTGCCATCTGACGTTGTTCTAGTCGATGTCTCTCATCACTAGCATAATCAAATCCGAAACCCACCAATAACTCCCTTTGCATGATTATAATTTAAGTCATCGTCGTGACGAGTTTTCAAATTAAAAGTTTAGTCTTTCTGTACAAGGACTCTTACCACCGTCGTGGAAAAAGATTTAATAAAATACTCATCATGCCTCCGGAGTGTATGAGTTGGATTTGTAACACACCAATCATAGCAAACAATTACACTATACTCTTATGTCTTCCTATCCAAGCTACTTTCCACAACCCATTCTCTAGTTTTTTTATTCTTTTAGTATTCTATACATGTAGCTAACACATATCAGACAAGCAGAGAATGTACATACTCATGTAATCTACACAAGCATACAACCCTAGGAGCAGAGATGGAAGAACCCTCACCTTGGCCAACCTTCCATGCAATCCTCTCCTGTAACTTTAGTCTCCTCAGAGTTCCTGATGCACTCAATCGTGTGCCGTTGTTCTTATAAGAACAACATTTACTTCATTAAGGTTATTACTTAAATTGACTTGTTATTTATCTCTCCATTACTCTCACGTGTAGTCCCTGGTTGGCACAGAGTCAAGCTCTTGGTATTATCGGACTTCTCTATCCCGACTTATGCGTATCCTTCCTCGGACACTTGACTTACTTGCGTATAACACTCTACTAGAGTGTTTCACATACTTGGATTTGAGTACTAGACATCTATCTAACTAACCTAAACAAGTTCAAATAACCTATTTGACCTTGAAAGACACCCTATTAATAACTAACTGAATATTACACGTGTGAATTAGCTAGGCCTAGTTCCCCCCTTTTCAATTATGCAACCCTCTCACTCACATTCAGCAACCTAGGTTCAGTTTTCCTCAACAAACCATACGAACAAGGTCTTAACGGTGACGATCGATGTGATTGGTTTCTAATATTACTGAACTCCTCACATATGAAATTATGACTCAATCCTACCCACGGTAACATATAAGGCTTAGTGAGCCACAATAGCACATATACACCTTGAGATTAATCATATAAGCACATATACTATTGCACGTTGACTGCTTACTTGCAAATCATACACGTGTAACACAAATTTATTCATATAAATATTTTCCATATATCAATTTGCACAAAATAGACCAAACCACATTTTCCACGTAGTCATCTAACCCTGTGGGGCAGGGATGGGAGAGCCCCTCACCTCGTTGGCCCTCCTGATTAGTACTCGGA
Organism: Senna tora; assembly: GCA_014851425.1. Classification (NCBI taxonomy): domain Eukaryota; kingdom Viridiplantae; phylum Streptophyta; class Magnoliopsida; order Fabales; family Fabaceae; genus Senna; species Senna tora. The sequence continues at coordinate 16,372,132 of CM026265.1, forward strand.
GTGTCTGAAGCTCCAAACACTCTGTGGTGCCCTATACACATTATATTTAAGAAATTTAGAACGCGTAACTAAGCATCTACCATGCACGTGTCATGCTAATGCTTATGCACCCTTTAGCTATTTTCCAAGAATTAATTATTTAGTTCGTTACGTCGTCTTATTTGCTCTTTCTGAAAGTCCAGAATGCCCCATATTCGACTTTCACACTTTCGAGCCATTTAGAACCTCTAATTACTTAGGTCAGAGGTTTCCACTTGTCTAAATTTCCCTTCATGTGTTCATATGGGTGTTTAACTAATAAAAGAATTAAATTCACGGTTCAAAAGAGGCTTTAGCTTACTCATTCCACCGTCTCCCTTATTCGCCGAGTAAAAGCTTAATTACTACCTCTTTAATTATATATAAAAATATAATTGGGTATAATTAGAACCTTGGGACCAATTTAGCGGGTCTTAGGTGTACCCACGGACTAGACCAAGGTGTCCAACCCATCGCACAACACCTTACTGTATGGTGGCTTAGTATTTTGCCTCTTTTTCACCGGATTGGGTTCTGGTTGAGACGGTAAATACTCGGGCTTTATTCCCTTGACTATTTCCAGCATTTACAACACCTATACTACTCCAATCAAAGCCTAAACATGCATCAAACTATCAATTTCGAATTTATAGCAATTTTCTACCTAAATTTTCCTAATTTCCATACCTGGTCAATTCCTACGGTTTAGCTTCGATTATGAACCTCACTAAGCTTTCAATAACACCCACTAAGCTTAAATTTAATCCCAGAATGCTCCGATTGGAAGTATTTGATGAATTTCTAAAATACCCAAAATTGAAGAAATTGGGGTTTTGGGAGTTTGGGGCTTTCTCACCTTGATTCAATCGGATGGGAGGCTTGTGGGTGTTGAAAGACGAAGTCCGGTCACCTTCTCTGGCACCGGCGTGCCTTTTCCGGCCAGAAACCGTCGTGGAACGCTCCCCCTCCTTCTCCACTTGCTTCCCGTATGCGTGCGTTTTGGCTCCTGCTTGCTTCACGTTTTACTACTGCTTTCCCTTATTTTTTTATGTGTTAAATGAATAGGGATGGGGGGTAACAGTTTGCCCCCACCCCCATTATCCTAATATATATTATTTTTTTTTATTATTGGTGTGTGTGAGTATGTTTTTACTTAATGGGGGGTCAAGGTGGGCCCCCCATGTGTCTTATTATATATATATATATATTATATATTTTATTATTAGATATTATATATATATTTTTTTTATTAGAAAAACTTATTTACTTGTTATCTCCTCTTTTTCCTTCATGTTTTTTTTAATCCTCTTTTCTTTTAGGTCCTAGAAAATTTATAAATATCCCCTATTACTTTCTTCTTTATTCTATTTTTAACCCTATAATTCTTTAATTTAATTTATTTTTCTTTCTGAAAGAAAATAAATTTAATAAAAATGAAAATAATTAAATCTAAATATCTCGGATATTACAATTGTTGGAAAGAGTACCATTCGCATTAAGATGCATGACGGCGTCATCAGAACACTGTTTGATGTCAGGCATGTTCCTAATTTGAAGAAAAACCTCATTTCTTTGGGCGTTTTAGACGCTAAAGGCTTTAGTTCCACTATTGAAGGTGAAGTTTTGAAGATCTCTAAGGATGATCTTCTTCTTACGAGAGCCAATAAGGTCGGAAATTTATTCATTTTGGAAGGTTTGATCCTTACAGGTTCTGCTGCAATTAATTCCTTTATGTGAAAATCTGACAATGATCAGTTAGTGGCATATGCTGCTTGGGCATATGACCGAGGAAGATTGGTAGCTTTGGAAAAATGAGATCCGTTGATGGTAAGAGTTTTTTGAAAAGACCATTGAGTACTACATTATAAAAAATAGAAGTGTGTTACTTTCTTTGTGGCAGTACATACTCTTGACTATTCGTTGTGCTTTTTGGACTCTTGTGAAATTTATAAAATATTGGTGATTTCAAGAATATTTATCACCAATTACGTACTGGTGTTTTACCATTAGGATGGAAGGCTAGATTGTGGCCTACATTTGTGTTAATGAGACAAAATACATGTCTATGATCAAAAGCCATTCAAGTGACTGTTGTCCACTATGATATTCAAAGTATTTTGTATCACGAGCGGATTAGAGAAAAATAATGGTCAATTACAGTCTATCAATTAATGAAGCCTCTAGCAGTTGCCAAGCTCAAAAAAAATGTTTGAGCTTGATCGGTGTTTCCAGCAACTTAGTTTGGTTATTCAGAGCAATTTGGAGAAGGTGGAGTGAGTTTGTTGAAGCCTAACAAAATTCAAGTCAAGGTGGAGATTTTTTGAAATTATGCCTTGAATTTTGTTTAGATAATTTTGGTGTCATTAATGGGAAGAGAAGGAATTCTTCACTGTGTGGCCAATTTTGATGGAACAAAATTATATGCATGATGAGACGTGCATTAAATGAAGGTTGAAAGTAAAAAGTGAAAAAGCTTTTTACCCTCCGCATGAAGAAGCAATATTTTGGAGCCACCATTTTGGACTTTCTTTTTCCACTCACATTAATGCTTTCACACATAGTACTTTGGCTATATAAGAGAGCATGGAAGGATGCATTCGGTGCAGAAGGAAGAAGTGAAGAAGTTATAATAGCTAAGTGTTAGCTTCTTGACTGTATGCTTGTGTTCAAGCTAGTATTCCATTTATGTATTTAGTGTGGAGTTTATACACCTTTTGTGGGAGAAAAATAGTGTGAGTAATTTGGGTTTATTTGGGTTGTGGTTTTGAGTGTTCATTTAACCACTTTTGTATCTCCATTTGTATTCATAGTGGAATTTTCTCATCACCTTTGCCCGTGGACGTAGGCTAGAAGCCGAACCACGTTAAATATTTTGTCTATTATTTCTCATTTCTTACACTTCATTTAGATCTTGTCATTACCGATCAAATCATTTTTTAGGCCCATTCCGCATTTTTCCCAAAAAATGGGATATGCACATTTCTGGTCACTGAAAACTCGAGTCAAATATACTGTATTGATGAAGAATTCATTCAATTTCCACAAAAGTAAAGCGTTTTTCCAAAATAAAACTCAATCCTTATAAGTGTTGAAGTCAAGGAAAATATGATATTGAGTATAATACACAAGCTTGAAGGAAATCTTAAAACACTCATGAATCATGCCAATACACTGTACAAGAATCACAGTTTAATCTGCACCGAAATAAAGACAATACAGACATGATAAATCTCGTTTACTTTTCATTTCTCAAATTATTCACGTCTTATAGTATAGCCCAAGCTCTTCAAAGAAACAAATACCAGAACCACCCACCATCCCTATCATATATGTGTCCAATTTTGCAGCAAAATAATGCGCTTGTCTTCCAATTTGCTTGGTGATTCCCTGTTTGGTCATAAGATGTCATCAAGGTGGGGTCAATAATATAATTTCATATCTATGTAATATAATAGTATGTATATATATATACCTTGGCAACCTCACGTAGTTGCTGGAATTTTCTACTAGTTTGTAGTTTTGTGATGGCTTTGCTTAGAGCTCCAACGAGAGGAGTAGGGCCATCCAGTGTAGCAGTAGGGAGAGAAACTTGTTTAATGTATCCAGGATTCCATGGCAAGCCGAGTTAAGCATGGAGGCATGTGCATATTTAGAGTTCAACATCTCAATCACAATCCTTGTGTTCGTGTGTATGTTTATGTTGAAGATAAAGACTTTATAGTTCAGCTATCCAGATCACTAATCGATTTTAATGTTATTCAAGGGCAATTAAGGACTTAAATCACAATCTTGCTAATTCCATGTTTTTATTGAATAAATTGCAACAATTCTCTAGTTTTATTAATTTGAGAGCCTCACAATTGTTTATGGTTGATTTGTAGGTCAACTAGCTTGAGGAATAGCAAGGATTCAAGTGCTAGAGGTCGACAAAGAAGCTGGAAAGTGAAGCCGGTGCAAGAACTGAAGCTTAGAGGCAATTTTGGACCTATAATACAGGTCTACCCGCTGCCAGCGGGTAGACTTCAGTTCAGAGGGGAAAACGCTTGTTTTAAGTAATCCACTCGCTGCCAGCGGGTACATTAAATCTGCATAATTTCCTCGTGATTTTATGAGCTGAAACTAATAGTGGGCCCACTTTTTCAGCATTTTACCACAAGGGGAGCATCTTAGGTCGAAGAAAGAGGAATATTCTGGATGTTTGGAGGCACTTAACCTAATTGGGAGAATTACCCATTAATTCTAACACATTCAATCACTCACTTATTTTCTAATTTAGTCTAGTCACCACTAGATTTAATTCTAGTTGCATTTGGTTTCATTTAGTTTCTTTGCACACAAATTGTTTGTTAAATTGCCTCAAAGACATCCCTTTTTGTGTTAATTTGTGCATAGTTGTCCATTGAATACATAGGCTCCGCGAGAGAGAATTGACCTAGGTTGTGCCACTTGCTGCACTTTCTAGTATTATTTTGATTGCTGTCAGCCTCACGACAAGGCTGCGTCATCACATCACAAATGATAGGAATTATAAAAATAGAATATGCGTTTGGAATTTAATGTGATTGAAACACAATGTGCATTTGGAATTGTCAACATTCCAAATTTTGATAATAATAATAGCTTTCCCACAGTTCATGATTAATGCATCATAAATTAATATGAAGCCACTCTTACATGCACTCAAGGTCAACATAGAATGTGGCCAATTAAGTCTCTTTACACACCATGCCATTCAAGTTTTGAATATTAAATAGGAAACGTGCAAGCTGGATGATTTAAAACGCCACGGTAGAGTTTACTTGAAATCGTGACATCTTGTGGGTCTTTCTTTGGACACAATTCATGCCACATGGATTGCCGGTTTAAGGTTCAATCTTAGGCTAATTATGTGGCGGATGAGCAAACCATTCTTAAAGATGATGTGTCAAGGCTATAGGTCCATTCTTTTATATATATATATATATATAGATATATAGATTAGATGATTCCTAATAGGGTAATCAATTCCAATATAGAGATGAAATTCTATTGGACAATTTGAATAGCATCATTATTATCAAGACAAATTTTTAACATGAAAAAAAGTTATTAATAAATTTTGTAGTTTGAACAAAATTATTTATTTGAATGTGAGGGCCAAGAGTATTAGTTTTTATACTGATATATGATTATTGTGTACTATTAGGGTGCGTTCAAGAGTTAGATTTTTAATCCCAAGAATATTAAAATAACTGTTTGGTTCAACTTTCATAATCCCGGCATTATTTTACAAGATTCTCAGGAATGTTATATTAGCTGTTTCGTTCAATTTTCATAATCCCAGGAATGTTTGATAAATTTTCAACTATGCCCTTAACTTATCTTCTAAATAGTAACTCAACATTCAATAAATAATTTGTAAAATTATTTTAACTTATATCAATTAACATACTATATATATTCTTATACAATACTTATATTTTTTAATTTATAAAATATTTTAGGTTTTAAAATTATTATATTATATTATATACAATGAACTCAATCGGTATAGCCATTTGATTTGACCTTAATTCTTTGTTGACCAAACATCAATACTGCAGTTGATGTTTAATTTGATTATTGAGAGTTACATTCTATTCAATATTTTACAGTAGCCATACTTGAAAATATTACAAAAACCATAAACACTGCCATCAAATATCATGTCAATAGATTTAGAAAAACATAAGTCCCGACGCCCTTTCAATAAACCAAATGCACTCTCTATAACATTTCTAGCTCTTGAGTGTTTCATATTAAAAAATTCTCGAGGGGTGGATGGACGTGCTCTTGGGCCCCATTCACTTAATGATATCTTACTCCTCTATAAGGAGTTAATAATCCATTGTTATTCATGTATCTAGCATCACATAAATAATAATAACCTAAAATGAAATTACTATAATATATCAATAATTAGTCACCCAATAATTAGTATGCAAATAGTTATTTTAGTCATTTAAATAGCCAATACCTTCTGGAACTTTCAAACCATTTGTACGAGTGATTGCACTTCGTAATACCCTAGAATCTGCAATCGAACCCTCCCATCCGGACAAGACATAAATAAATTGCATGTCTGGAGCACAAACACCTAAGACATTGGTAGCTATCTCACCCTTTCTTGATCTGTATCTAGGCTTATCTGCTTTTAAAACATTTACTTTGACATATGTTCCATCTAGAGCTCCTAAGCAATCCTAAAAAGATTGAACAATAAATTAAGTATCTATAAAACAAAAAAAGCATAAATAATTTACTTGTTGATATATTACCTTGAACCATTTCCATTTCTCATCTGTGCAATTTTCGGTAATAGGCACCGGTTGTTTAAGCAAACTTTTGTGGCACCTTGGGACAACTAGCAACACCTTATTAAAATGCCTACTAATAGTTTCTCCCGACCTCATAAATTGTCTTTTTATTATTCTAATCTTAACATCATGTGCTAAGATGTGCAAAAAGATTGCAACCATTTCTTCAACACACAAATGCCTAGTTGGTTCTACCATACCAACTTGCTTTAGCAATTCACATAATTTGTGAAAGGCATATCTATCCATTCGACAATTTTCTAGACATGCTAAATCTGAAAGGAATACAATCCTATGAAAATTAATTCTCCTCACTAAAGCCCTATCATATGCATTCCATGATACTATTTTCATTTTTAATTGCTTTATTGCTAAAATTTTACACATCGTCATCATCATTAATGTGAAACTATTCAGCATATTTAACCACAAAATTAACATAAGTATAATCTTCTTCTTCTCATGCATTAGTCAAGCCATGCGTCGAAGGTTCAACAACAGAGTCACAAGCTGTACATATATACATAATTTAAAAATAAGGAACAAAAGACAAAAGCAAATTGCAAGCTATTTCTTAAAAAATTTAAGATAACAATATTGTTATAAGCAAACATGATATGTAACAATACTATAAAAAAAACACTACCCATATTTGCTAGCTTCTCGAATCTCAAATTCTATCGCCTCTCTCTCTAATTTCCTTGGATTTAATTAAAATAAATCTAGTTGAAGAGGCTAATTAATCAAGTTTGTAATGGTAGATTAAAGGAGAGAGGCCGAAGAGGAAACATGAAAACAATATAATGAGAAAAAGATGGATAAGTTCTTTGTGTACGCAAACGCAAACGCCTCCCAAACCCACACAGGTACACACACAACCGTCTAATCCTCCCTAAAATCACACAACCAAGAACTACAAGAGGTAGAGATTAAGAGGCAGCAGACATATGAAAAAGAAAACATATGAAACAAATCGAAAATACATAAAGAAGAAAAAAGAGGGAGATGATGCTAACCTTACCTTGAGAAGAGATGGAGAGGAAGCGTACAAGAGAGAGAGAGAGGGGGCGACTGAAGCTAAAGAAGAAGGAAAGAATAGGGTAAATAATGGCTATTAATTAGGGGAGGGGTAATTTAGTAAAAGTAGGTATTAGAAAATAATCCCATCCCATGGGATTATCATAATCCCACCCTTTTAGGTGGGATTAAAAGTATGAAGAAACATGGGATAAGAATAATCCCAGGATTGTAAGATTCCCGAGATTAAGTTTTTAAAACTTGTACCAAACACGGGATTACAAGATGCCGGAGAAATAATCCCGGGATTAGTTTTTTAAACCTTGTACCAAACACTACCTTAATAACATGTAACCAATATAATAGCAAATTGAATAAAACACTGTAATTAAAATACATAGTTTTAAGAAATGAATGAGTGCATAATTAATCACATTTTTCTTTAATGCTCTCTTACTTTTTTTAATTTCATTTTTTAAATGAAGTATTTGAGAATTGAAAAGATCATTAGTAGAAATCAGATATTCAAATCATAATTAAGAAAATCTCTTGAATGATGTAGTATTGAGAATTGAAATAATAATTAATAAAAATTTTGAATTGGAAGACATTGAAACTTGAACTAGCTCGTAAATAATAATAGCCAATTTTTTAAATGTAAAAGAAAATTTAAATTCAAGAATAGTGGTAAGAATTACCATCTAGTGACACATGTCAAGAAATTGTTAATTTAGTCAAAGATGATGAATTTTTAAATGGAAAAGAGAATAAATTTCAAATGTCATCTTGAAAGTTCCACATGTCATTTTCTATGATCCTATGTGTCAATCTCAGGTTCAATTCGAGATCTTATGTGTCAGCACCTCCTTCTTTTGTTTTGCTTTAATATATATATATATATATATATATATATATATATATATATATATATATATAGATATAGATATAGATAGAAGATAATAGATTGGTTGTGATTTTTAAAAATTAAAAGTTATAAGACCTTATATCGTGGAGGAGATAAATCAATTAGTACTATTGAATAATTGAATTAAATGATTTTAGATATGAATTAATTAGGAGAATGGTATTGATTGGTTAACAAAATATTCAAGAGGCGTTCATTAAGGGATTGTGTATAAAAACAAACTAGATTTTGAACCTGTGCGATGCATAAGATTAGTTTATAAACATTCATATAAGAATCTTTATATATGCATATCTATATTATATAATTGTTGAGTATTCTGGAGATTCAATTCAAAAAATAATTTTTTTTTTATAATTTACAAAATAACAAAATTATATAATGGAAGGTAGGGATGATCATTTGTAGGGTTTGCATAGGATATATTTCCTGTAAAACCCCTTATCCTAGGGTCCATTTTAGGGGATTATTAATATATATAATTTGACAAAAACACTATTTTGGTCCGTCTCAATTTGGTCCTTTACATTTGTAATTAGAGTCAATTTGGTCCTTCCCTTATCTCAGTGTCAAATAATTAACAGATTGTTGACATGGACATTTAAATATTAGTGATATGTACACTTGCAAGTTGAGTTGTCATTTTTACATCTTCAAATTTATAAAAATTAGTTTTTAAGTAACAAATTAATTAAATCCTAAATTTATAAAAAAATTTGAATGCCATTAACGTTTCACGCTGCATCAATTTCATCTTCTTCTTCTTTCTTCTTTTTTTCTTAATTAACAATGTTTTTTATAAACAAATTAAAAAACAAAAGAAAAAGCTACCATCAATTCCAGCAATGAATTAATCCAACTACATCCATCCAAGACAAACTGACTATACAAAACCTTTCAGAAGAAACGCCAATCCAGAACCTTCCACTCACGTGCCACAAAAAGCAAAATGCAGCCATCGACACTCCCTCCGATCTTTGACCTGCACAGTGTAAACGACGACGTTTCGATCCACCTTGGACGGCGAGAAGGTGAGCAGCATGAGCGCCATGATCCCGACGGGGAAGAAGAGGAGCACCAAGGGCAGTGGAGGCAGCGACGGTAACATCAACGGCAGAAGGACCATCGACGCTACCAGAGCCATCAAGACAAGAACAGATCCCAAAGTGAAACACCTTACTATAATATTCTTCTTCTTCTTCTTCTTTCCCTCTTCCTCCTCACAACTATGATTTTCTCCAACGCCGACTCCGACAATGGTGGTTGCAACAGATTCCGACAATGACAATGAAGAAACCCAAATCGAATTCGAAATCGAACGAATGCAAAAAACGTTGACTTGAAGGTTTATTAATTCTGCCCTGATATGATATGATGAAGCTGATGCTGAAGATGAAATGTTAATGGCATTCAAACTTTTTAAAATTTTAGGTTTCAATTATTATTTTTATTTAAAAACTAATCTATTATCTATTATATTTATAAAAAGAAGAGGCGCTCCACTTAGTCTCTCCACATTAGCTAATCTAGCATCTAATCCATGTACATGTGTCATCTGACTTGGCTCCATCTTGGCGCTTAGCTGGACAATTCCGTGGAAATGCGCTGACAAATCTAGGTGTATCAAAATTTGAATCCAAATCTAGATGGACAATCCCTTGATTAGCGTAAATCATATTCAATATAGGTGTATCAAAATTAATTTGAATCTTCTCAATTCAAATTCATATCATTAATAAAAAATTATTGGTTTCCATCTACAATATATATATATGCGACTTTCTCCTATCAATCTTCTAAAACTTCCACACATCAATTTAAATCCAAGCTCTGTATTGCAATTCGATGGCGTCGAGGATTCAACCCCTTACTTCCATGACTCCGCTGCAGCACAGAGATACGACAGTCAGAGTTCGAGTCGTTCATTTGTGGTTTGTTCCGCCTTACTCCTCCAATATGAGAAAACCTAATCTAGGGGTTGTTGCAATTCAAATGGTTTTATGTGACACGGAGGTAACGTAGATTCGTGAAAATCGTTTAAACAGTAAATTGTGTATAAAATTATTCCTACCGTTAATCACTGTACATTTTTTATTTTTTTTCTTTTGTGAATTTTGAATTTTTTTTTTCAGAATTTGACTATTGGTGCAAGTGTACCCAGTATGTACCTTAATAAATTCAAAGGTGCTTTGGTTGAAGGTAGGGTGTACTTTCTTTCACGTTTTGGAGTTGGCCAGAGTGGAGGCAATTTTTTTTATAACTACTCATTCGTTTAAGATCAACTTTCAATTTGGTACACGTGTAATGCCTACTGTTGATGACCCTAAAATTCATACATATGGCTTTGAATGGGTAACAGCAGAATCGATTACCTCTGGCAATGCAGATGAGAAAACTCTGGTTGGTTAGTGTTTTTTTTGGTCTATCTATATCATCAACATCTGTAATATATAAAATTGTGATGTGTACTATATCAAATTTTGCCTATTTCTGCATATGTCATTGGTGTGTTGACTAATATAGGATATGTTATCCAATCGTCTAAAGATGACGTCTCGTCCAAAAGGGTTACGATTGAGATAGAAGATAAGGCATATGTTTTTTTAATTAATTATCATTATATACATATTTACATTTTGATTTCTGACATCCATTTTTTGGAATATATCAGAAGGTCCAGGGTCAATGCTACACTTTGGGGACATTACTGTGATCATATTGAACAGTTCATGAACAAGCATAAAGAAGGAGCTGTCATTATTGCTCTGCAATACTGCAAGATCAAGGTATTTAATGGACAGCACAGTCTTTCCAATTCCATGCATGCAATGCGTATCCTGATAAACGAAAAGCTAGAAGAATTCATGGGGTTCCATGATCAAGTTACTGGGTCTAATTTAAAAAGTCCTTTGATCGGAAGTTCTTCGTCCTATTTTAAATTTGCTTCACGTTATGCTGATCCATTTAATGCAGTATCCATCGTATATATCAGTGAGCTCCTCCTCTCTGCAGATGAGTCTGTTCATTGTATCATTGGAACTGTGCTCAAGGTTAACACAGATAAAGCTTGGTTTTATAATGCTTGCACCAAATGTAAAAGGAAAGTTGAGGAAGACGGTGAAAGCTTCTACTGTAATTACTGTGCAGCCCCTATGTCGACTGCCATTCCAAGGTTTAGGCTTGAGTTGGTGGTGATTGATGACACTGCTCCTGCCAAATTTTCTTTATTCGATTGTGATGCAACAAACTTTTTGAGAGTATCTGCGGAATTTATGAGAACAAAGCAGAAAAGGTATTTTTTTTCAAACTTGAATGATTTGTGCACTATTGCTGTACAACTGTTTGTAAAATAACATATAACTGAATCAACTAACACATTTATATTGCTATGTTAGGTTGATGATGATTCTATGCAGTCTTTAGCGGAGTTTGACAAGTTTCTGGGTATCGTTTTTGTGTTCAAGGTGGGGGTGAAATTGGCAAAGTGGACTCCGACGCCTTTAATTAACGTCCAGGCAATGTCTTGGGATCAAGACCTTATTAAGAAGTTATCAGTTGAGTCACCTTGACATGTCAGTCTGGAGCTCTATTTGCATGTCAATTATTTTATTCATTAAATTAACGTTGAATTTCTTTTGCCAGGTTATTGCAAGTGACGAGAGTGGTGATACGAATATTGGATCGAGTATTTGTCAAGATGTGGTATGTCTTTGTTTTAAATGTAATATACCTTAACCATAACATATGTTGTGAAGGTGATATATTTATTTTTTTTCCTCTTGCAACCACAGATTGTTGTAGACTTTTTTGGTGACAATTTGACTCCTAATCAAGAAGCTGTTGCTAGCCCAAACGAAGCGGTGCAAGTGTACACCGCCAAGAAGTAATATAATGATAAGTAGAGTATCGTCCACAGGGAACTGAGCTAAAACAAATTAAGTAATAATGCATTCATATGTAATATGAAGAAGAGATTCTTGGTGGATTCCATTTGAGGGGACCTGAACCTGAGTGATGTGCTAGTTGCAAGAGGCAAGAATTTGAGTCTTGCTACATGTCTTTAGACTAAGTCAGAGATGGAGTCATTGGATAGTATTTTGATACATGTGGTTGGTAGCTTGAAGTACAATTAGGATTGTACTCACTCCAACGTGCTTTTTGTAGTCGGCTTTGTAAGCCGTTATCAGTCAAACCTAGGTCAAACACACTGTTTAGAGTGTTTTGTGGTACTTGAAGGGCGATGCTGAAGGGCGCTGCTGAAAATCGATTGTTTTCATCATATTGGTGACCTGCAAATGGCGGGCCACACATTGATGTCGATTGGGTAAGAGACTTGGATGAGAGGACATCCACGTCTTGGTGTGCTTTGCTAAGCACTGTAACTATCTTACAGAGAGGCAAGTAAGGATTATGCATTTCTCTATCCACTAGGGACATAGAGTTCATTGCATTATGATCAGCAGTACAAGGCAGTTTGGATTGGAAGATCTAAAGTCACTTATAGATCACAGAAAGAACTGTTGACCTAGTGACATTGATCTCATCAAGTCAAACAGCTATGGTTTACACCAAAGAAAGCCTAAGTACCACAAGAGAACGCAACATAGCTTTGTATGAGACATCGTTACACAGTAGTTAACTACCCTGTTGTGTCAGTCTAAGCATCAAGTGACCGGAGAGAGGGTCCTCACAGTATGACCTGTGATATAGCATTGGCTCTATACCCTCACGGACCCGCATTGGTGGGTTGGCTGTATAGAGATACAAGCCATAAAACAAGTGTTTTAGATACACTGGATTGCTTAGAACCAGAGTGATTTAACATAATTTATGTCATGAGGACAAACTTTGTGAGAGCTCTATTCCTTGATCATAAGTAAAGTGTGATGCCTAGGCTTACCTTTATTTTGTGTGGATCAAGAAACGGAGGTACTTATTACACAATATATAAAGTATGTCGTACAGGCTTTGGAGGTTGGCTCTCTCACACGAGCAACCGCCTTGGACACGCAGGTGGTGTGGGCCAAGATGAGACTTGGGTGCTTTTTCCTTGAACACCAAAATGGGATATAGTGTGAATATCCAGAGGCAGCTGAAAAGCGCCGAGTGTTGGACAGGAAAACACCACTGAGAACTGATAAGTCGCCCTAGTAAGTGTACTAGGATGAGATTCGCTAAGATGATGAGGTCTTATGATCGAATTATGAATTCCCGCTATTCATAATGCCTGTAGCCAGACGTGAGTGCTCCACTTGGCGCTATGTGAAGCGAGCGAAGTGTGGTAGCAAACTCAGGTCAGATTCTAAGTGAGTTTGGACTAAGGTCTGTGTGGTGTAAGTGATTGAGGATTAAAATCGACATACGCTCGAGAACACCACAACGTGCGTTTCATACCGCATGTGCTTTAAGAACCGCAAGGGAAGCATGTGAAAGAATCCCTGCTTCAATGTTGTGTGAGTCCCTGAAAGGATGCATCAATCCTTTCAAAGGGTACCCTTATGCACTTTGACTCTGTCATGAAGAGATAAGGTAGTGCTTGCTACTTTGATATCTTTCCAAGAGGCTATGGAAAAATACGGCCCGATGGAAGACTGTCAGGAAAGCAACTATCTTTGATTGAACTGATAAGAGCCAAAAGGAAGATTGTGTTGACATATGCATGTGTGATAGTATCCTGAGGTCGACCCATTATGTGATCCTCTTGAGGTTCTCATGGATGTGGATATCTATTGCAACTGAGTGTGGTTGAAGTCCTAGTCTTATTGTAGACTTAGAGGGATTGGACTAGCCATGTATATGAACACGTCTAGGGAACCCATGGCACTATTTTTCGGTGAGAGATGTGGTCACATCATCAGACACTTGGGTTGTAGCATCACTTATAGCTGGGCCCTAACAGGCTTCTAGTATAAGGCTCCCACATATCGTGCCAAGCGGTCACGACTGACACGGAGTATGAAAGAAGACAACGAGAGAAAGAGAAATAGAGAAGTCCTTTGTGATAAGGATAGTCATGGGCCTCCCACCATGTGCGAGTGGGAGTATGTTGGATATATTGGGGTCTTCGGGACTAAATATCCGCCCATGTTGGAGTCCGATCGGGTCAAGTGAGGATCCGTTGGAAAGCTTGCAGAGAGACGAAGAGAACGAAACGAAAATGACTCTCATCGGAGGTCACACGAGCCCGTACTCGTGGCCCAAAGTGGGCTAGGTGATCATGATGGAAGTGAATATTTTGTTCACTTTCCAAGTCCCACATTGCTTGCGTCAATGATGGGAGCTCTCTCATCCTCCTATAAATAGGAGTGACTCCACCCCTTTCTAGTTGCTCATTCCATGTGTTGGAAAGGGGGGTCCTGTTTGGGAAACCCCACTCAGTATAAAATTTCTCTTTCTCTTTAGTCCTCTTCCGCGCATCAGTCGTGGACATGTGGCTCTACCTCTCGTAGGTAGGGTCCTCTGTTTGGTGCGGCCCTTTTTGGAACTCATCGATTGGAGGTCAATCCTGGTGGAGCAGAGGCACTGGCAAGGTCCAAGGTCTTAGCATTGGTGTCCAGGTTAGTAGCTTCCGCAATATTTATATTTTTGCCTGGATTTATTTTCGGTTTTTCATTTAGGTCCCTGGGTCGGGTCGGGTCATGTGGATCCGGGCCTTTCCCTACAGTAACTTTTCTGTATAAATTAAGAAATTAAAATAAGTAAACTCTTATATATATAAAAAATTAAGTAAACTTAAGTACAAAGAAGTGAAACAAACCGCCCATTCTCCAAACCACATGTTTAGGATTTCAGGGGGTATAGTCGCCCCATTATAGCATGGTCTGTCAAATTTTCCATGAATCACTGATGTGATATCTCTAACGACGTCGATTACCGGGTCAAAGCTGCAAGTTTCCACAAGTGGTTAATGAAAAGTACACAAATAGAAATCTAATTAATGCCAACATAAAGAGAAATCTTGCAAGAATTATATTATAACAAGTACTAGATACTTGATATTATTACAGCTGGTCAGATTACGCAACAAGCTTTAGATTCATGGATCTTGCAATAGAAAAGAAACAATATCACGGGTTCTTTGGATAGGTTAGCTAGATATTGACATCTTATCAATAGTTTATATATATATCCCCACAAGTGATAAAAAATAATTATATATAAATTAATACTTACGAACCTTTATCAAGATAAATCCATGTTTTTCCATCCGCTGGATCTTTGCCACAAGGTCTACTGAAAGGATGTGCCCCACTAGATGACCCTGTAGGAGCTTCATGTGGAGGCTGAGTGTCAGGCTGGATAGTAGAATGCACGGATGAAGGTGGGGAAGGGTCAGAAGGTGGAGGGGGCATTGCCACAGGTGGGGAAGGGTCAATAGTGATTCGAACCCTTGATCGACCCCCACCTCCAACTGTGCGTCCTCTACCACCGCCTCGGCTTGATTGACCACTAGACATCTGTATATGCAAAATAAGAGTTGCAAAAACATTTATAGAATCCATAATTCACTATAGTAAACAAGAAGCATAACACATTACAAAAAACTTCACAATATAGTTGAGGTAAACAAGAATCAATACTAATTCCAAAAGCATTACAAGAAGAATAAAACATTTCACATTAAGCACAAAAACATTGAGAGTTCCATTAGATTCATAAAAACAAACTACTCCTCATCTCCAGCTTCATCCCCTGTATCATCTTCAGTAAGTAGGTCTTCCTCTTCATCAGTCGAGTTTGAAGTAAACTCAGGTTCAACTTCATTAAGTTCTTGATTGACAAGCAATCTATCAACTTCTTCATGTGCACCTTCAACATCATGTAATGTTGGAAGCTCATCATTGTCAATGTTTGTTGGTATGATTTCCTCTATCCCATCACCTTGATATACAACATTATCAACTTTAGTGCTAGGTGCATCAATTGTGCTCCTTGCTTTCGTTCTAATGACTCCCATCCAATTAATCTTATCACGTGCTGCAGGATAAGGTGCATAATACACTTGCACCGCTTGTTGTGCAAGTATAAATGGATCATATTTATTGTACCTTCGTGTGGCTTGAATGTCAACAATTCCATACTGCTTATGGATTTTCATGCCACGTTCTCGAGTGGGATCAAACCATTCGCAATTGAACAACACTATTTTCTTCGGCATCCCTATGTATTCTAATTGGATTACTTCTTTAAGTATGTCATAGTAATCACTTTCCGATTGTCCATCGTCAGTTCCCCTAATGAAAACACCATAGTTTATAGTTGACTTATGTTGGCTCCAAGCTTCTGTGTGGAACTTATACCCATTGACAAAAATACATAGGCCATGTGCGTGCTATTTTCTTGGGTCCCCAAGCAATTTCTTGTAAAAATTGATCACTCACACCATTGTCTTTATTTAGGATCTATTCATAAAAATGATATACAATGTAAGCATACTCTATACATATTTGATGAGGGAATCACATAGATGTAATCTAAATAACATCTTACATATTCTTGAAACCAAGTAGGAAAGTTAGCATCAATCATTTGATTCACTTCAAGAATTGTAAGTTGCGGCGCAGATGTTGTTATACCCTTGACATATTCTCTGCATCCGCATATGTTGGGTTAAATAGAGTACCACTGAAAGTAAGTTTGTAATAGTATAGAACTTATTCTATATAAGGTTGCACTTCTTCGCAATTTAGAAGAACATATCTTGTGGCAGCTATTATTTCATTGTCAGTGAGGGTACGGATCTTTTCTTTTCCAAATGGGCGTCCCGGATAGTTAAAAATAGACACTTGTTCTTCCATGTTTTCACCACGATCATCATTCCTTGGAACCCTTGTCCTTCTTGAGGGGACATGTGACTCAAAATAATGAGAGCAAAAAGTGGCAGTCTCCTCAATGATGTAGGCCTCACACATGGATCCTTCAACACGAGCTTTATTCTTCACTTTCTTCTTTAAAGTGTGGAGGAACCTAACATTCCACAATACATGTTTAAAAAGATTAATTTGTATTGCAATGCACACAAGTTTTAAATTATTTGTCATTACCTCTCAAATGGATACATCCACCGATATTGAACTGGTCCACCAACCCTTGCTTCATATGGTAAATGAATTGGTAGATGTTCCATTGAGTCAAAAAAACCCGGAGGAAAAATCTTTTCCAATTTGCATAATGTCACTGCAATGTTTTCTTCTAACAATTCTAATCGATCCTCATTCAATGTAGTTGAGCAAATCTCTTCGAAAAATTGACTAAGCTCGGTTAGAGAATTCCAAACAACTTCCAGTAGAGATTTAAAAGCAATTGGAAGCAAACGCTCCATGAAAACATGACAGTCATGACTCTTTAACCCATGCAACTTGGCTTCCTTAAGGTCAACACATCGTGCTAAATTAGAAGCATAGCCATCAGGGAGCTTTAAGTTCTTAACTCATTCACAAACATCACGTTTTTTATCTACATTTAACGCATAACGCGCCTTGGGTTTGAAAAGTTTACCACCATGTTCCACTAATTCCAGTTCTCTACGTCGACAATATTCTTGGATGTCCATCCTAGATTTTTCATTGTCTTTTGTTTTACCCTTTGTGTCCATCACAGTGTAAAATACATTGTCAAAGACATTCTTCTCAATGTGCATGACATCCAAGTTATGTCGAATCAAATTTGTTTTCCAATAAGGTAACTCCCAAAATATACTCTGCTTGGTCCAATTGTGTATAGCATGATACCCATCTATTTCGTGTAAACATCCATGCTCCGCAACCTTGGGAAGATTAGACACTCTTTCCCAAACCTGAGTTCCATCTAATCGCAGAGGGCTTGGTGATTGCTCAACTCTGTTTTTTATAAATGAAGACGTATTCCTTCTATATTGGTGATCCTCTGGCAGAAATTGACGATGACAATCAAAGAAAGATGTCTTTTCGCCATGCTTAAGAGTGAATGCCTTTGATTGCTCCATACAAATAGGGCATGACAATTTACCAGCAGTCATCCAACCTGACAACATGCCGTATGCTGGAAAGTCATTAATAGTCCACATAAGTGCTGCCTGCATTTGAAAGTTTTGTTTTAATGAACTATCATATGTTTGGACGCCCTCCTCCCATAGCAATTTTAGTTCATCGATCAAAGGTTGCAAGTAAACATCTATTTTACCTTTTGGATTGCTAGGGCCAAGGATAATCAATGACAAAAACATATACTCTTGTTTCATGCACAACCCAGGCGGAAGATTATATGGAGTGACTATGACAGGCCAACAAGAGTACTTTCTTCCTGATTGTCCATAGGGTGTAAAGCCGTCAGCACAAAGACCAAGCCTTACATTTCGTGGATCTGAAGCAAATTCAGGGTAAGTTTGATCAAACTTCTTCCACGCCTCTCCATCAGATGGGTGAGATAGCACACCTGGATCTCGACGATTATTATGATGCCACCTCATTTGTGAGGCTGTCCGAGGTGAAGTAAATAATCTTTGAAGCCTGGGCGTTAATGGTAAGTACCACATATGCTTATTTGCCACATTCTTACATCGTCCACGACTAGTCCTTTTTAACTTGTAACAAGCACACCCACAAAACTTGCATTGGGTTTCATTCAAGTCATCTTTGTAATATAACATGCACCCATTAGGACAACAATCAATTTTTTCATAACCTAGCCCTAATTTTGACACCATTTTCTTTGTCCTATAAAAATCTTTGGGCATTCGGTTATCTTTTGGCATTATCTCTTTTGCACACTCCAAGATCTCATTATAGCATTTCTCTAGCAAGTTGTAGTCAGCCTTGATGCTTAACAATCTAACTGTTGCCGATAGTTCAGAGTGACTAGAACACCCTTCCCACAAAGGATCCTGTGCGGCAGAAAGCATATCATAGAAAGCTTGAGCATCAGGATTTGGTGGCTCCTCTACATTAGGTTGAAAGTTTGGCCTTGCTGCATCTAGCACCATCGTCTCGTATCGATTAAATTGTTCCCCATGATCCCCATGACTATCAAATTGGTCATTTAATGGTGGATCGGTCAATTAAAGGGCTCCTGGCAACTCTTCCCCATGAGAGGTCCAATAGAGATAGTTGTCCTTAAATCCATTCCTATACAAGTGCTCTTTAACCATATCAACAATAAGAATTTTCTTGTTTTTACACTTCGTACAAGGACATCTAATCTTTTCATTGTTTATATAAATTTCCAATTGACAAGCATGGGCAAGAAACTCATCCACGCCATTCATAAACTCTATAGTAAATCCGACTCGACCAGGAAGCACTCTGTTATACATCCATTGTCGAGATTCACACAAATCCATATTTTGTTCCTAAGAACTGAAGAAATTTAATTACAAAAGGCATACATCAACAAGACATTAAAACAAAGACATCAAGGATTCCTAATTATGCAAATGAAGCATAATCTATGCTTTTTAAGCAAAATAATTAAAAAACGAAATTGACATGTTTTAGCATTAAGCACTAATACATTATTTCAACTCCAACAATCACGCTAGCTAAGGGAATACCAGACCCACCAAAGAAAGAAAGAAAGTGAAAAAAAGATTTTAAACGTCGAAATAGTCAACATTAATATTGAATTTAAATAAGTGAAAATCTCAATTAAAATTAACGGTGAAAATGGCATTTATGTAAAATTTAGGCAGTAGGACATTAATATTGAATTTCACGAAATATGAAAAGGTAAAGGATATAATTTAGGTAGAAAAAGAAAAGAAGCCTTCTTATCAAAAAAAAGAAGAAGCCTTGAACTAGAAGTCAAGAACTCTTATTTTACTACCAACGTTATTTTGCAAAAAGCAAAAAAAAAAGAAAAAAGAAAAGAAGCCTATTATAATGATATCACTAGAGTTTAAACTGTGAAGCACTAGAGTTTATAATTCTTGGATAAAACTTGAATGTGAATGAAGCCCACAATTCTACAAGTGTCTTAATGGCCCAGTCCCATGAATGGTTGACCAAGAACAAGTATATACAGCAGGTCAAAGCTGTGATAAAAGGCATGAGACATGACTAACATGGAAGTTGCATACGGATAAAGAAGAACAAATCAGTTTAAAATTAAGCAATCTTAAAATTTCCAACTAGGAAATAGTCAAACAATTAACCAATAGCTCAAATTCAATTGATCGTCAATCATCAACACGAGGATGAAACAGGGAAAACATACACATTACATTCAAAAAATTATCAGAATACAAAATTCCGTTGAAAAGTAAAATAGTAATTATTTTCGATAATACATTTTGTCTTTGACAAAATGTATTATCGAAAATAAGGCTGTGAGATAAGGTTGTTAAAGATTTTAATTATAAAACAAACAAAATAGATTGAGTTTAAAATTTTTAAAAAAATTCCAACGCCTTGTTGCAAGAGTTGAAGTCCTTACTGCCAAACCTAATAAACAAAAAACACAATGGTTGTTTGGTTTGAGGTTTGAATGAAATGCCCGGTTATCAAAAAATATATATATATATATATATCAAAAAAATTTGGAAGCCTTTAAAAGTCAAAGAGATAAAATTGTTCAGAGGGACCTAAGGCTGAAGTTCAAAAAGAGAGAATTTTAATTGACAAGTGAATTTACGGCAATATCAATCCGGGAGAAAAAACTTCAAATTTGTGAAAAATGAAATAAAAAAATCTGATGCAACAGACCAAAAAAAAAAGAAAATTCCAATAAAATATATTAACAATTTAATTCATAAAATAAATTATTAATTCTATTAATTTTGGTGCAAAATGACAGATGGAACAAACTCATTGGCCCATTGTGAAAGTAGGTTGGGCCTCATGAATTAATTGAGTTACAGCCTGGATCTATTTCCTGAGCCCAGACCCAAAGCTTGAAGTCAATCAAATTAAGCAGCATCAGAAATCAGAAAACTTATAAAGATGCATTCAATCCGAAGGTTACACAAAAGAGATTATGAAACTTTACAAACTCTGTATATGGGTTTAATGAATAAGTATTCCTAAACAAGCCAAGGCAAGGCAACAAGGAAAAATGGTCACTCTGAACTCAAGTATGAACACCAAAAATGATACAAGATAAGGACACA
Source organism: Senna tora (assembly GCA_014851425.1). Taxonomy (NCBI): domain Eukaryota; kingdom Viridiplantae; phylum Streptophyta; class Magnoliopsida; order Fabales; family Fabaceae; genus Senna; species Senna tora. The sequence continues at coordinate 16,393,508 of CM026265.1, forward strand.
CACATATATCTACAAGAAGATGAAACAGTCCAAAGATATGAGAGGATTATGAATGTCTTCCATCATACCCACGCACAAGAATTCCACCATTACACCTTTGTTTGCAAGAACTGATGTAAAAAAGCTTAAGTAGTTCTGTTTATTTTTTGTTACCTTAAATACCCCTAAGATGCTTAGCCTGCCTCAGGGCTATGAAGGTCTTTCCAATGTTGACTTGAAACGGCTGGTTTTTTGGTGGGGCTCAATTCACCTGCAACAGCAAGTAGGAAGCGCGTATATTACAATTTACAAACAAAGGTGTGATAGATGTTCTGGATTCATTATATTGCTTGGAGAAATGTAATTAAAACATGGCTAGGTGTTACAGTAGTGACATTAAAACAAAGCTAAAACAAAGCTTATATATATATATATATATATATATATATATATATACACAACATAAGTACCTATATTTTTTTACATCAGTTCTTAGTTAGGAAGTAACAGCTACAGGGCATGCTTGTGGTGTAAGACTGAGCATATACATGTATGTTGGTAAAGCAGCTAGCAGGCATCATTAAGCTATACCAAGCAATGCCTTTAATGTTATTAATATATAACTATTTGCTTCAAGAAAAAATAATCTTGCAGATCCAAACGTCGTTGTTGTCTCTTTAGTCTACCAGTAACTCAGCAATTTTTTTTTTAAAAAGTGATAGTCTATGCTTTTCATTGATATATTATGGTTTCTCCCAATACTGAACATGGTCCCTATATTATTAATTCTTTCATTTTTTTTCTGTCTCTTTCTGGAAAATGTGATATAGATAACACTCACACTAGTTCTAATTATAGCTTATGGTGGAATTCTAATTGTTGTTATCGAAACTTTTAGTATTAGTTCTTGATTTCCCTAATCTAAGAGTGTATTGATTTATCAACATATTTGGATTCCTAATTCTGTTTTCATCGGCATTGAGACTGACCTAAATAATTTTGTTTAAGAGGGCTCACGTGTTACTACAATGTTTGTTCATTTGAATTAGAATTTTCCTATTTGATGAAGAATCTTAAAGAGTCCTTACATATGGAACTGTTAAGATTTTAGGGTGGTCATATACCTGCAAATAGTTTTAACTCATCTGAATTGCGTTTGACGATTACCTGCAAATAGTCCTTACATATGGACTCACACTCACTCTAATGCTAACATCACAAATGTGACTGTGAGCTTGCTTTTTACAGTTCAAAATATAATGCTTTAAACAAACAGAAATCAAACTAACCAAGGCGATCACATCACACTGCCGCCACAGGATTAACAACTCAGGTAGTATTTAAATTAAAGTTGAGTAGTTCTCTTAACTATTGAATTCAACCAACCAAATAATACCCCAAAATTACAAGTGAATTTGGAACACATTATCTTATTTGTCTAAAATCAAATATGACTTCAATCACACTTACAATGACAGGCTCAGATTTTTGTGTGTACGGTCCATCGTTCTGTGAAACTTGCCTAAAATATAACATATCGTTGATTATTGGTAGTGTCCTCATTAATAATCGTCAAACACAATTCAGATGAGGTAATGGTCCTAATATTTGATGAAGAATCTTAAAGAGTCCTTACATATGGGAGTATCTATGGTACAATAGCACTAATTCCACTGTACATGAACCATGGTTGACACTTGACACTGAACCTAAAAGCCCTAAACAAACCAAATCCAACTATGGAGAAGAGGAACACAACTCACCTCCGAGAATAGGAAACAAAGCAGAGAGAACAGAGCAGAGGTGGAGGAGTGGCGAGTAACTGTAGCGATGGCGGTGGTTGTCGGAAGCTAAGGGATGAAGCCGATGCCGCTGCCGCGAAGGAAGAGAGTGACGAAGAGACGACTGATGATAGTGACGAGGAGATAAGTCTGAGAAGAATCAATTTTTTTTTTTATGGGGAGAAGAATCAAATTAGAATTAGGGTTTTTTTTTGTTATTTTTGGGATGGATTAGAGATGGAATAGAGATCAGGGCCAAAAAAAAAGACATGGAATAGAGAAGAATAAGTTAGAGATGGAATAAATTCATCTCTAAATTCTGTCTCTAATAAACAAAAATTATATTTTTTTACAAATATTTTAGAGACGGAACAGCCACGAGATTGACACGGAATAGCCACGGATGTTGATCCGTCTCTAATTTCTGTCTCTAATTTGCATTTTTCTTGTAGTGTATCCTGTGCCTGACTAATTTTCTCCCTGATCATCTTGATTTTGTGGATGGTTTGTTGCACTATTTTAGGTCCTAGCAACTGTCTTTCTCCAATCTCAAACGAACAAAGTGGTGACCTACACTTTCTACCATACAAAGCCTAATAGGGAGCCATCCCTATGCTAGAATGGAAGCTATTGTCATAGCCAAACTCCACTTGGGGCAAACTCTTATCCCAACTTCCTCTCTGTTCTAGAGCACAAGCTCTAAGCATATCCTCTAAGGTTTGGATGGTCCTTTCGGAGTGCCCATCAGTTTGGGGATGATAAGCAGTACTAAGACTCAACTTGGTACCAAAGGCTTCCTAGAAAGCTCTCCAAAACCTAGAGGTAAATCTGGGGTCTCTATCTGAGACAATACTGGTAGGTATCCCATGAAGTCTCACAATCTCTTGAATGTATAACTGAGCCAACCTATCCATTGTAAAAGTCATCCTAATGGGCAAGAAATGTGCAGACTTGGTCAAACGATCCACAGTCAACCAAATGGCATCACTACCTGACTGGGTCTTAGGTAGACCTACCACAAAGTCCATAGATATTTTGTCCAATTCCCATTTTGGTATATCTAAGGGTTGCAACAATCCCACAGGTTTCTAATGTTCTATTTTCACCCGCTGATAAGTCAAACACCTAGCAACGTACTCTGCTATGTCCTTTTTCATACCTGGCCACCAAAATCCATCTTTGAAATGTTGGTACATCTTGGTGGCTCCCAGATGAACCGTGTAATCACTAGTGTGTGCTTCCTCTAATATCCCTTCCCTTAATCCCCCTTTTAATGGAACATAAATCCTATTGTGGTACATTATTAACCTATCGACTGCTTTGGTGAATTCTTTCAAGTCTTTTAGAGACTTTAAGAACTCATCATCTTGTTGTGCTGCAAAGATTTGAGCCCTAAGGTCACAATCTATCCTCAATTCACCTAAATGGATTTTGTTGGGTAAAACTAATGTGGATAGGCTCATTCATTATCATTTGAGCTACATGAAGGGATTTCCAACTCAAGGCGTTAGCAACTACATTTGCCTTACCCAGGTGGTATTTCAATTCAAAATCATAATCCTTCAGAAATTCCATCCACCTTCTTTGTCTCATATTCAATTCTTTTTGGTCAAAAAGGTATTTAAGACTTTTATGGTCACTAAACACCTCAAATTTTGCTCCATAAAGATGGTGTCTCTAAATTTCAAGGCAAATACTATGGCCGCTAATTCTAAATCATGGGCAGGGTAATTTACTTCATGAGGCCTCAATTGCCTAGAAGCATAGGCCATTACTTTTACCTCTTGCATTAAGACACAGCCGAGACCATTCTTGGATGCATCACAATTATAAAATGTAAATATTGATTATAATAAAAATTATGATAATTGTGTCAGTTCAGTCTAATAAAAAAATCTAATGAAAAAAAAAAAGACTAGTAAAAAAATCTTTGCAAAAGACGTATTAAAGGTATGTTATCCTTAACATACATTAATAGCCCAGTGAAATTCATACATCATTAGTTTGTTTATGATATTATTTTTGCTTGTTGTAATTTGGTCCTTTAGGATGATTATAAAGACCTTCTGTCTCTCTTTCATGGTAGTTTCTTATGATATTATTTCATTGAAATAATAACCCGACTAAGCTGTTGTAACTACGAAATATTTCCCCTAGGGACACGTGGCACTGGGCTTCCAGAAGCCCCGCAGTAGCTGACGCCAGTGACACGTGGCACCACTCATTCACCCCCTGCATGACTGGTACCCACGTTTCTCCTCTTAGGCTCCCGTCCAAGAGATGTGGGAAACCTCCAAGTATCGTGGGACGACCCACGACGGGCAGGAACGTGGGTCGGCCACGTCCTCCCCTGGACTTGGTATAAAAAGGCCCTCACCTGGGGGACTCAAAAGCATTCAATTAACACCAACTCTGAATACACAAAAGCTAGACTTAGCCTTCCAAGTACCATACACGTCCCCGAAAACCTTGGAGCTTGGCTCACTGCATCACCAAGTTCCGTCGTCAGTTGACACATCTCCGCCTCGGAGATCTCCTTCAACAAAGCTCCCACCAGCTCTAAGAGACCCTTGCTCTCTCCCAATCTAAGGCAACCTCCAGTGAGTGGCTTGCTCGCCTGGAGTACCTTACACACGTCCTAGCCGCACACGGCTCCCATACAGGTAATCACCTTGCCAAACGACTCCCACAGATGTTAACACGGCGAACTACGTGGACTTTGATCCCTTCATAAGGATACTGTGAAGACCAGAGCCTTCGACGGGAGTTGCCACCAAATTTTCAATCAAAATTTGGAAAAAGAAAAATAATTTCAAAAGTGGGGTAAAAATGAATTTTCACAAAATGTTGGGTTCAGGAGTTTAATTGAGATGAAGGGAAGGTGTTAGACACCCTTCTTCCCCCGTCCGAAGACGGTTACCCTAAAAATTAATATTAAAATTATTTGGCCTCGAAAATATATACAATTACAGGAGAAAATTGAGGAAGGAAAGAGGGAGGGCTTGACCTAGGATAAAAGCCTAGGGCCTACGTACCCACAATGGGGGATCAAAGCCCACGTAGTTCCTGTGACATGCAAGTGTGTGAGTGAAGGGAGGCTCATCAAGTGAATACTCAGACGGCCTCCCAGTGTAATGTACCTAAAGAGGCCAATGCCTTTTGGTACTTATCTACCATACAATCAATCAAGAATAAGAAAAAGTGCACGTGTGAGAACTCATCAGGCGTAATACCCAGATCGCGACGGCTTTGTTTATTGGGAGGGAGCCGCGACGGTGGTGAGAACCCGTCAGGACCCCTTTTATTTTTCAGAAAAAAGAAGTAGAAAAGAGGAGGAGGATCCTTTTGGGGTGTGTGAATCAGATGCTGGATGGAATGCCAACACTGAGGGATCACAACCCGAGAAAAAGAAGTTTATACAAGAGGAAGAAAAGCACCCAATAGTCAAGTGAGCATGAGTAGAATCAAAGAAAGAATAAAATACAGCTCATAGTGTTTGCTCTACCTGCTTACTTCTCGCTTCTTACTTGCAGCCTTTCAATTAGCAATTTTTCAGTCCCCGTAACTGAGAAACAGAGTTCAATTTATAGTGGGTCGGAAGGAGCTATTATGGGAAAGAAATCCGGCCATTAATGGCATCAACCGTCGCGACAGGCACCACTTGCCGTCGCGACGGGTATCCCGTAGATACAATTATGATTTTCCATAAATGCCAGGGCTGTCGCGACGTATGGACTTATACGTCGCGACAGGCCCCTGATTGATGATCTGATAGATTCCCTCATAAATGCGCGAGGGCATTGCGACGCACACCTTATCCGTTGCGACGGTCCTCACGAGGGAGAGAGGGTCGCGACGGATAGTGCTACCCGTCGCGACGCCCTGTTTGTTTTTATTACTATTATTTTTATATATTTTTTTTATTATTATTTTCCTATTTTCTCCTTTCTTTTCTCTTTTTTTTTCTATTTATTTCCTCTTTCATTTTCCCTTCTTTCCTTTATTTATTTTTGCTTGTCTGGGTGGACAAAATGAGGTGTTCACAGAGTCCCCTCTTTACTTTTTCTTTTAAACTTTTAAAGGAATAAGTAAAGAAATGAAATGAAACCGAATCTTGTCATACACCATATTTCATTTGGGGTACAAAAGCAAACAATCAAAACAAGGTTAAACAAATTCCTAAGGCCTCTAAAACGTCCTACCCTACTCATCACCGCAACCTTCTTTATCACTCTCATAAGGTACCGCAGGCAGGGGTTCCGGGACGACATCCTCAAACAAGTGGAAGTGTCTCAGTAGGGACTGCATTCCTTCTTGCAGTCCTCGTACGTCCTCCTGTAAACCTCTTATCTCCTGCTGCTGCTACCTATTCTCCTCTCCCTGCCGTTGGATTTCTCTCCTTTGCTCTTGGATCTCTGGGGTTAGAGCCTCGGTGCGCCCTGCCTCAGATCCTGCAAGCATGTCTTGTTCCTGGGAGCGGTTATGCCGCTGCTCTTGCTGCTGCTCTGCCTGTGATTCCGGCTGCGGCTCAGGGTTGTTTAGGAGGTTGTTTTTCCAGTCCAAATCCTCGTGGGCAGGGAAATTTTCCATGTCCTGATCTACCTTCATGTAGTAGGTAGTAGCCACCTCGAAGTAGTCTAGTACTCAGTGAGTAACCTGGAAGCGCTCGCAGAAGGCAGTAAGAAAGTGGGGGAAGGCGATGGCGGTAGGGGAGCCCCGAGATCCAGGCTCCAGCTTGAAGTCATTGACGTTGTGGTGGAATTCCTTGCACATGATGGTGGGGAAGCAGAGCGGCACCCTCTTCATGATGAGGTAGATGAGGATGCTCAGCCTCTTGCTCAGGGACTCCCTGTGCTTCACAGGGATAACATTGCTGGTGAGGAAGTTCTGCCAGTTCTTGGTCATGTGGTGGGTGTCATTCCTCTTAAGCCCACCGCTTCTGAACTCCCACGTGTCTTGTCCCGGGTATGTGAGGGCTGCTGCAATCTCTGCCTTTGGGTATTCTCCTGCTAGGGTCTACGTGAAGACATAGTTGGGCTCCATCCTTAGGTTGTACATTTCAACGAAGTGTTGGGGTGTCACTACTGGAAGAGCGCAGTCCCTGAGTATAAACGACCTGCTCCGAGTGCTGGCATATCCCACATGGTATTGATACACCAGAAGGATGTTTCTCTGGTTCGTCACCTTCAGCAGGTCACAGAGGCCGTAAAATTCGACACCCTCTACAAACAAGAGGCTTATCTCCAACCGCTCCATGTTCCACTCTGGGTTTAATGATCTGGCCTGAATAGCAACCCGGTAACGCCCAAGATCCACGGGAGGCTGAGACAATGAAGAAGCAGTGGTGCGAGATCTCTTCGAGCAAACCACTTTCCTAAAAGGATAAATTTAGGCTTAGTGATAGAAAAGGATCAAATACCCCAAAAAACTGCCCCCATGAGTGCTTTGGGTCACGATAGATGGACCAATGCGTCGCGTCCCTTAGATACGGGCGTCACGACGACGGTACTCATCCGTCGCGACGGTGAAGATGAAAACAAGGGGGTCGCGACGCCCTCAAAATACCGTCGCGACACCTATGCATTTTACTTACCTTGCGAATGTAGGAGGCCGAGATGAAATGTGGGAAGTGGAGAAGTGTCCGAGAGCTTTCTCTTGGCCGGTTTGTTTTTTGAAAGGGTGCGAGAGAAACCGAGGGAAGGGAAGAGGAGTCGTGACTCTCCAAGTGCGACGGGTTTTCTTAAAAAGCTTTTTCAGTTAAAGCTGTCGTGACGGATAATTCATTCGTCGCGACGTCTCATTAATGAGACCGCCTCTCGAAGCGAATCGGGAAATGCCACTTCACCCGTCGCGACGCCTGTTTGTCAACTCTTGTCCCTTTAACCGACCATTGGTAGCGTGGCGACAGTGAGTGCTCACCGTCGCGACGACCAGCATTTATGGCTTCGTGATTCGTAACGCGTTTACCTGTCGCGACAGCTATGCTTTTTCTGTCGCGACGACAAGCATCCGTCGCGACGTTTTCCTTTTTACGTCGCGACAATTAGTCTTCTCCCTTTTTTTACCGGTGGGACAGAGTATTGAACCTCAAACACTTATCGGCTAGATTCGATCCCAGATGGTACCAGATCCCAAAACACTTAGTGGTAAGATTTGGTAAAAGATGGGTGTCAAATCCATGAACACTTTATCGGTAGGATGTTGATTCCCGTATCCGATCCCCGAACACTCACTGGCGGGATAGGACGTTAAACCCCAAAACACTCATTGGTAGGATTCAATGGAGGCGCCAGATCTCGGAACACACATTGGTGAGATTTGGTCCAATTAAAAGGTGGGTATCCCTATCCTTAAACACTCCTTGGTAGGATATTGATTCCCGTATCCGATCCAAAAACACTCAATGGCGGGATAGGATACTGAACCCTAAAACACTCATTGGTAGGATTCAATGGGGCCAGCTCTCGTAACACTTATTGGTGAGATTTGGTCCAATTAAAAGGTGGGTATTCTTATCCTTAAACACTCCTTGGTAGGATATTGATTCCCGTATCCGACTCGAAAACACTCACTGGTGGGATAGGATACTGAACCCTAAAACACTCATTGGTAGGATTCAATGGGGCCAGCTCTCGTAACACTTATTGTGAGATTTAGTCCAATTAAAAGGTGGGTATCCATATACTTAAACACTCCTTGGTAGGATATGGATTCCCGTATCCGACCCGAAAACACTCACTGGCGGGACATGATACTGAACCCTAAAACACTTATTGGTAGGGTTCAATGGGACCAGATCTCGTAACACTTACTGGTGAGATTTTGGCTCAGAGAATGGATATCAAAATCCCTAAACATTCATTGGTGGGATATTAAAACAAAATTTTAAGGTTGCGGATGGCCCATGGGTCAAAAATATCTTCCATTGGGGCATTACCTTGAAAAATGGCTAGCTCCTCTGGGAGCTTTTGGCGCAATGAATTGCCTTCCTAGCCCAACTTTGATTAGGAGCAGCAAGCCTCCCCATATGCTTGGTGACTTTGAGAGTAGCCTGAAGTTATTGAGTCACTTTCCTATTATCTAAGTCAAACAATCATTCATGGGTAAAGGCAAGAATTGTAGAATTAACACATATTTATCAATCTATTGTTTTAAATCAACAATGCAACAATATACGACTTGCATGGCAAAGTAAAAGGTAAAGAGACTTTATTGGAAGAATAATTCTCTTTTCAATATTTATGAGTCAAAGTTGGCAAATTTTTGAAAATTAAGAACCACTAGAAACTTGTAGTGGCTTGTCAGAAATGCGCGAAGGACGGTGCTTGGCGATTCCATGATATTTACTGAGATGCGAAACATATGCAATTCGAATGTCTCCCTTCAGAAGCAATCTTCTTAAGCATAGAAACTTTTGATGGAGTCTGAGTTAATCAATCGGCCATATTCCTCCCCATTTGGGTCTTCCAAGATGAGTGCGCCGCTCGAAAATGCACGTTTGACCCTGAACGGTCCCTCGTATGTTGGGGCCCACTTTCCCCTTGGATCGTTTTGGTTTGGTAAAATCTTCTTTATTACCAAGACTCCCTCTTTGAATGAACGAGGTTGCACCATTTTATTAAAGGCTCAGGCCATCCATGCTTGGCAGAGCTGCCCGTGGCACATTGCCCTCAAGCACCTTTCGTCGATCAAGCTAATTTGATCATACAGGCTTTGCACCCATTGGTACTCATCAAGGTTGGATTCTGCAATGATTCACAGAGAGGGAATTTGTATTTCTACGGGTAAGACTGCCTCGATACCATATGCAAGTGAAAAACGGGTAGCTCCGAACGAGCAGTAGTGCGATACCCCAATAAGGCAAAGGGAAGCATCTCATGCCAATCCTTGTATGTTGTAGTCATCTTTTCAATGATCTTTTTGATATTTTTGTTGGCTGATTCAACCGTGCCATTCATCTGGGGGTGGTATGGTGTTGAATTATGGTGGTTTGTCTCGAATTCTTCGCAAATCTTTTGCACCTCAGTTCCATTTAAGTTAATCCCATTATCTATAATTATCCTTTCTAGGACTCCATATCTGCAAATGATGTTGGCCTTCAGGAATCTCGCAAATGTCTTTTGCGTGATTTTAGAATAAGAATTTGCTTTTATCCATTTGGTGAAATAATCGATCGCTACTAGGATGAAGCGACGACCATTTGATGCTTTTGGATTTATGGGACCAATAATATCGATTCCCCACATAGAAAATGGCCACGGGGTGGTCATATTGTGGAGCACCGTAGGAGGAGCATTAACTCTATCTGCATAAACTTGGCATTTGTAACACTTGCGAACATACTCGATGCAATCACTTTCGAGTGTCATCCAAAAATACCCCATTCTTTGGATTTGTGGTGCCAGAATGTGCCCATTGGAGTGGGTCCCGCATACCCCCTTCATGTATTTCAGCCAAAATTTGATTGGCTTCGGATGCTTCAACGCAACGAAGTAATACTCCGTCTGGCCTTTTCTTGTATAGCGTCTTTCCACTAAGGAAGAAACCCATGGCTAATCATCTGAGTCCGTTTTTCGTTTTCACTAGCCCCATTTGGATATTCTTGTTTCTCCAAATATGTTTGGATGTCATGAAACCAAGGGAGACCATCGGGCTCTTGTTCGATCACTGAGTAGTGGATTTCTGTGTTTCTATACTACACCCTGATTGGTTGGAGAAAGACTCTGCAATTGGTGTCCAGCATCACTGCCGAAGTAGCCAAGGCGTCGGCGAACGAGTTCCTACATCTCGGTAAGTGATGAAATTCTATGGACTCAAATCGGCCTGTTAATTCTGTGAGAAACTTTTGATAAGGGATTAACTTGGGATCCTTGGTCTGCCATTCTCCCTTAGTTTGGTAAATTATCAATGCAGAATCGCCGAAGACCTCTATTTTTTTGACTCTTAGTCTTATAGCAGCTTGTAGCCCACAAATACAAGCTTCGTACTCTGCCATGTTGTTGGTACACTCGAAATCAAGCTTGACTGCGATTGGGAACTGTTTCCCTTCAGGAGATATAAGGACAGCTCCGATCCCATTTCCAAAGACATTAACTGCTCCATCAAAGAACATTTCCCAGATCTCCGTGTGGGATTCTTCTTCTATAACATTTAACCCTTCATCTGGGAACTGATAATCTGAGACATGTTCCTCATCCAATGGATTGTTGGCGAGGTAATCTGCTATGGCACTTCCCTTGATCGACTTTTGAGTGACGTGCTTGATATCATATTCTGTTAATATCACCTGCCATTTAGAGACTCGTCCTGACACGTGTGGACCTTCAAAGATGTATTTCATTGGATCCTTTCGTGATATGAGGAATGTCTCATAGTAGAGCGTGTAGTGTCTTAGGCGACGTACTGTCCATGCGAGAGCACAGCACGTCTTCTCAATTAGAGGGTACCGAAACTCATTCGGGTCAAACTTTTTGCTCAAGTAGTAAATTACTCGTTCTTTTTTTTGTCATGAGGTCGTATTGCCCTAGGATAGCTCCCATAGATTCTTCTAGGACAGTTAAGTACAATATTAAGGGACTTCCTGGCGTAGGAGGTACCAACACTGGTGGGTTGGTAAGGTACTCCTTTACCGTATCAAATGCTAATTGACATTCTGCGCTCCATTCCAGCGATTGATTCTTTTTGAGGAGTTTGAAAAGAGGAGTACATGTAGCTGTCAAGTTACGTATGAAGCGAGCAATGTAGTTCACCTTTCCCAGAAAACTCCGTATTTGTTTCTCTGTGGTGGGAGGCGGCATCTCTCTGATGACCCTGATCTTGTCAGGGTCGACCTCAATTCCTTTTCGGCTTACGATAAATCCGAGGAGCTTTCTGGACTGGGCCCCAAAAACACACTTGTTAGGGTTAAGTCGCAGTTTAAACTTCCGAAGTTTGTCAAATAACTTTCTTAGAACCTTGACATTACTTTCTCCTTCCGCTGACTTGGCCACCATGTTGTCTACATAGACTTCTACCTCTTTATGGATCTTGTCGTTGAATAGTACCACCATAGCCCGTTGGTAAGTCGCCCCTGCATTTTTGAGTCCGAATGGCATAACTTTATGACAGTAAGTCCCCCATTGTGTGATGAAGGTAGTCTTGGCCTTATCCTCGGGGTGCATAAGTATCTGGTTGTAGCCCGAAAACCCGTCCATGAACGAGTAGCGGAAACTTCCAGCAGTGTTATCTACCAAGACATCAATGTGTGGAAGCGGGAAATCGTCTTTAGGGGAAGCCTTATCCAGGTCCCTATAGTCGACACACATTCGGACATTCCCATCTTTCTTAGGGACGGGAACTATGTTGGCCATCCATTTCGGATAAACTGATACCTCTAGAAAGCCGGTGTCATGCGTCTTAATTTCTATTTCTTTGGTTCCATGTGAGGGAATGTTGATATTTTGTGAGATGCAATCTCTGAATCGAGTCCTGGCATATCCTGGTATGACCATGCAAATACATCTGAGTATTCTTTTAATAATGAGATCAGTTCTTCTCTTTCTGGATTATCCACGATTTTTACTTCCCTTTTTTCTTCTTCAGTCCCCAAGTTTATGATTTCAATTGTTTCTTGATGTGGGACTATCCCTTTTTCATCAGATTTGATCATTTTAGCGAAGATAGGAGGGGCATCTTCATCATCAGAGTTGTACTCGCTTTGCATATGTTCGTTATCCCGATATTTGTAAAGACCAGGAACCGCCGAATTCGGCGGAGTCTCGAAGAATTCTAATTCCCTGAGGGCAAAGAAAAACATGAATTAAGAAGCGAAGAAGAGGGCTAGAAAGAAACACATACGAACTATCTTTTAGTAAAATATGCAAGCCATTTTTATTGAAAAGTTGATAAATAGCAACAGATAAGCTCATAGATGTATTATTCTTTGGTCTAAGCTTAGAGCTCGGCTCTAGACCAATTACAATTCGTGCTTTACTTGGAACTATGGATTGCTAAGACCCAGTCTGCTTCCCAATTCCCTAGGCTAGCTCCTTCCGCCGCACACCATATGAGGGAACTATTGCTCCTTGCTTCTCCTTCTTCAATGGCTAGGACATGATCATCCTCCTTGGTTGTTTTGACGGGCACGAACTGTTGGGCAAGAGGAACATATTTTCCTTGGTCATTTTTGCTTTGCATTGCCTTGGTGTAACCTAACCCAACCAGAGTTTCTCGTTCTTTTGGTTTGATGCATCGTGGTATTCCAGTCAGCATGGGGCCTAGGCCACGCCCCTGTTGGTAGCCCTGTTTTGCCATAATTCTTGTGGCTATACTGTTAATTTGGAAAGTTTCCTTGGGCTTTTCTTCTATTTCCAAGCCTTGAAAAGAGGGTTCCAAAGCTTCCTCAGTACTGTCGATGAAAGGCACGGGAGAGGGGTGACTTATCAGCATGCTTTCTTCCCCTTTAATGGTGATGACTCTTCCTTCTTTGAGGAATTTGATCTTTTGGTGGAGAGTGGAGGGCACAGCTTTGGCCTCATGGATCCAAGGCCTCCCTAATAACATGGTATAGGCTGCATCCACCTCCATAAGTTGGAAGGAGATGTCAAAAGTGAAAGGTCCTATTTCAATGGGGAGAGTGACCCCTCCCATGGCTTCCCTTCTGGTTCCGTCAATGGCCCGAACAATCATATTACTAGCATTGATCCGTGTTGATTCCATCGATAGCTGTTGAATGGTAGCAATGGGCAGGACGTTCAAGGAGGATCCTCCGTCTATGAGGACCTTTGCTATTGTGAAGCCATATCATTTAACGGTGATGTGCAAGGCCTTCATGCCTGGACAAATTTCCTCCTCATAGAAGGAAAGGATAGACGTGTGTCTGGATGCGTCTACTAAATTTACCATTTTCTCTGGCGTGATTTCCTTCGGGACATGTGTGTTAGCCAATGCTTTCAAGAGGGCGTGACGATGTCCATCAGAATTTAACATAAGGGCAAGCATGGAGATTCTAGAGGGAGTTTTCCACAACTGCTCCACAATGTCATAATCGCTCTTCTTAACCACGCTCAAGAATTCTTTTTCGAAGTTAGAGTCTTCTATTTTCGGGAGATTCTCATGACTCTTTTCCTTTTCTGCGTCGGGAGTTTCTTTTGGTGCTCCTGATACGTTTCTTGCATATAATCTCCCACTTCTGGTAAACCCTTGCCCTGGGGCGACGTTGGTGTTTGCGACTATTTTTCCCACTTCTACTTTCATCTCTCCAACATCTATGATTGCTTGATACCTCCAAGGGACCGCTTTATTAGAGGTATAGGGTATGGGTCCTGGTGGATAGATGGTCATTTGAGGGCGCGCCACACTTGGCGGACTAGGTTTCTTGATGGTGAAAAGGGGTGAAGATTTTGAAACTTGTGCAGGAGGCTCCACATTGGGGAACTTGAGAGTAAATAGTAACACTTTCTTTTCCTTGTTAGAGGTTGCACATACCTGGATTCAGGCTTACCATTTTTCACAGTTATAATTCCCAGGCCCATATAATGTTGTACCTGCCTTTTCCAGAGTTTTCACTTATTAGTGGAATGATTGTTGGTCTGGTGATAATAACAAGAGAATGCATTATATTCTCTGAGGCGCGGTACATGACCTGCCTTAGCAAGAGCTTTGTAGATTTGCTCAAGTGAAAAGGATGCTTGTGCCAACTCCTTGTTCGTCCATTCTTCTTCCTCCGTGGCGTTTACCCCATGCTCGGGCAAAGGGTTCTTAATGATTTTTGGGAGGTTAATCCATCCAGCATCTATCATTTCTAGAACCTGCGTCTTAAAGTGATCGCATGTGTCAACTGAATGCCCTCTAGTGCCTTGGTGGTATATACAGGATAACTCTGGTTTGTACCAAGCCGGGTACGGGGGTTCCCATGTCTTTCCCGGCCGAGCAAACATCATCTGCTGCTCTTTCAGGTGCTCGAATAGCTCTGTCCACGTGAGGCCTAACTCGGGCAATTCTCTATCCCCGGTTGTTTATCCTATTGTTGCTTTTATGTGTCTGATTCTGTTGGGAAGTCCCTGAATTCCCTACATCACTAAGAATGTTTTTGGGGTTTTCTGCACAAAGTTTGTGCTTTCTTCTTTCTTTTTCCCGTAATTAGAGGTAAAACTCTTTTTGGGTGGAGGCGCCTCTTTACTTCTTGCATCGATGTTGTCTCCTATAGTGACTAGGTCAGCAAAGTCCTGGTGTGGCAAAATTGCCAAAACTTCGTACGCCGGGTCACCCAGTGCTTTGACAAAGTAGCGACAGGTCTCTCTCTTACTCATCGGAGGCTGGACATCTACTGAGGCCTCTTTCCATCTGGAAGCGTATTCTCGGAAAGTTTCGTTATTCCTCCTTTTTAAAGCTATCATATTTTCTCTTGTCATCTCGCTATGAATGTTGTGCTTGAAATTATTGCGGAAGGCTCTTATCATGGTGGCCCATGACTTCATAGTCTCATTCTCTTGTCTCATGAACCACTTATATGTGGCCCCTTTCAGACTGTTGTGGAAATGAGCAAGCAAGAAAGCTGGTTCAGAGCTATAGGTTGCCATGGTGGCACAATATCCTTTGAAATGGTGGTCTGGGTTTGACAAACCATCGTACTTTTCAAAGAGCGGAAGCTTGAACTTAGGGGGGACTTGAATTTTAGGGAAGCTGAATAAGGCAACTTCATCTTCGTCTTCAACCCTCGTGGCCATTTTGAGTGCACAACTCACTTCTTTCTCTATTTGTTCTTTAATTGTATCTCCGTCTTCTTTATCTTGATTCTGCTTGTCTTGTTGGGCCTTTAAGGCAGCCATGACTGCGGCCACATTAATAGAGACACCCTCGTTTGTTTTAGATTCATTGATCTTGGGTGATTCTTCCATCGGTATTTCCTCAACAATATTCCTCCTCGTGGGTCTTAGGGATAATAATCTGAGGAATCTTCTTTCCTTTGGAGGCTTTGTCTGAGCCCTCCCCCTGTTCTTGATGGCCTTCGGCTAAGAAAGCCAGAATTTGATCCATCTTGTCATTCAATGTAGCTACTTGGGACTTAGTTACATCAAGACTTTTCTCCATTTCAGCCAGCTTTCCTGCGGATTTAGCTGCTTGGGATTCCATTTGCGCTCTTCGAGTTCGAGTGTAATATTGATGGCTTGATTGCGCTATTTAATTTGAAAAACCCGAGAGACCAAATTCCTTTACTAATTTTAAATTCATTTCTGAGTCGGGTTATTTTGTTAATATTAGCAATTTAGCACCTAGAATCCCCCTTCAGTCCCTCTATGAGTTAGAATACCCAATAGGGGAAGAAGGTTGATAGTTTGCTATGAGAACTATGTTCATCACGCAATTATCGTGGCCAACCAACTTGAGCTTTTGAGAGAGCGAGAGACACAGAGTAGAGATAGAATAGGAAACTTTATTCATTTATAAAAATATTATTCTTAAGAAAAATGCTCATCCTAACATCGTTTCCTATGAGAAGTCTTTCATACATTTCTTTTTAAAACTTCCCTACATCTACTTCTTGGTAGCTTCTTTTTCTGCTTGCTCTTCAAGATACAACCTATGAAGTTTGCCCAGATCTACCCAACGACACATCTCGCAGTACTCACGATAGAAATTGAACGCTTGTCGCTCGTTCTCGAGGGATTCCAGGTGGTACTTTTCTGCCTGTTGACGGTGTTCTTTCTCCTTTTTGAGATGCGAGCGCCTTTGTGCTGCCATTTCTGCCTTAATGATCTTGTTTTCTTGTCTGAGGAACTCCAACTCTTGTTTATCTAATGCGTTCGTTCTTTCCTCCAAATGGGTGCGAGCATTCTCTGGTTTCTTGGTTTAGTGGACTTTAGGTGCCATTTTTACTGATATTAATGTAAACCCATTTTTATTATTAAAACAGAAAAAAAAAACATTGGAATGAAACATAAATAAGAGAGAAAAATTGCAGATTTTATTAATATGGGAATCAGAACATCCTTATTCCCGTTCATAAATATAAAATTCAATGATGGGAAAAGTTAATAAGGTACTACGAAAGCTATGAGCCTATCGTGCACCTATCCAGGCCTTTTATCCTACGCTACATGCTTAGCATTGCGTTCCACTAGTTGATTAAGATACAGCCGAAAACTATGAGCTCTTCAAGCTCGGACGGGACGTGAGGCAAGTGAATTCGCCATTCAACCTTTTTAAAGGCGTCAATGAAAGATGGGACAAACATAATGATTAATCGAGCCATTTGTTCGATCTTGTTATGCAACCGAATTGCATCATTTTTCCATGGTTCTATCTCCCTTTTAAGTTCTTTCATGACTTCTTCTCTTGCTTTGCACTTCTCCTGCAGGCTTTCTATTGCCAAACTCATGGCCTGTATCTGGAGCAATGCCCTGTTTAGTTGTTCCTGAGCAGATGGGTTGTTGTTGAGTAACTAAGCCTGCAGCCCTTCATTATGGGCTTCTAGTTCTCTGACGCGGGCCTCTAGTGCTTGTGCTCTGGATTCCTTGACTTGGAGTTCAGCATTCATGTGTTCTCCCCATTCTCTTTCTTTCTTGGCTAGCTCATCTCTCAAGTTATAGTTTGCCTCCTTGAGATTCCTATTCTCGATCAGCAGAGGGGAATTCTTGCAAACATATTCACTGTTCGCCCTCACATTAACGTACTCCCTCTCCGCTTCGGGAATAGCCTTCATTTTTCTGTCTCTTTGAGCTTCGAAGTTCTCCAATGCGTCTTTGTGTTCATCAATCTTTATTTTTAGGGCCTTTTCAATCTTTAGTTTATCATTCCCTAGGAGAGGATTTAACGGCACAAATCTCTCCATCACTTTGTCATTGATCATTTCCTTTAGCCAGGCCCTGAAGTCACTTGTTGGCGCAAGTCCTCGGCTTCCCAACTCAGCTTTTCCTTTGAATCGCATGTGGTCCCAAGCTCTTGAGATGGTCATGCCGTGTATAGAATCCGGTCCCCTGAGGGAATGTAAGAACGAGCGGACTAATTCCTCTGCGGATACATTTTGGCAAAATGTCAACTGGGTATGTGCTAAGGACGGATTGTAGTTGGTTGCAAGCCTTGGTCCTACCAATGGTACGTTGAGGAACGGACCACAACTGTATAGTACTTCCTCACTTCGCCACCAAACTAATTTCCAACGGACGTCTTTCTCTTCGACCTGCGCGAGAAAGTGTACCCACCATTATGATCCCATAGGACCTTGTGAGTCAGAGTTGTATAGTTAGAGACCCTCACGTCGCGAAAAATCTCGAAGGGGATGATGGCTCACCTCTAAAATTCCCCCAGTAGAATATCCTTTACCAAAAATATGATTGGCCAGCCAAACTGTCAAAAGTTGAAGACAACATTGTAACTTATTTCCCTTCCCTGCCTGACAATAGGTAAGGGACCCCACTGTTTCTGCTAGAATGGCGGGCACGAGATTTATTCTATGCCTTTCGACAGCCAAGAAGACCCCAATAGAAGATAAGTTGACTACATCAAGAGTAATGGGAAAAAGGACTAGCCCGTAGACTGCCAAAGCAGGAGTCCTCCCAAATGTCGTCCAATCTCCTTTCCTTCTCATTGCCTCCATGTGTTCTAAGAGGAACTTAGCGGAGAGGGTCCCCCCTTGGGCATGATTTCTGATGACGGCTTTCTTCTCAAGCATCCCAAGCAAATCCGCAACCTCTCTTTGTGTTGGAAGAGTCCCTGAGAACCTATATACTTGGCTCGTTGGGAGAAGTGGGTCTCAGTAGCCCAGCATATTCTTCGGGTACTAGAGATAACATAAAATTAGGGAACACGAAAGCCCTCAATTTATTATCCCAAAACTGGAGGAGAGCTTGTAGTGTTTCTTCCATAATCTTTATATCCATAAGGTCTAAGATATCCCCATACCAGCCTCGAAATTTCCTGAGTTCGTCCCCTGGCAAGTACTCCCTCATCTTAATTAGGTCATTCACTGCATTGGCTTCAATCTTGACCTAGACTCTTCTCCCAGTGAGGGCTAGGATTGTAGGAGAATAAAAGGTCGTAACATGCTCTGATGCCATTTCAAAAGTTTTTTTCAAAGAAAAAAGCACAAATAATGATCTTTTGCTCTAAGGAGAGAAAAAAGAAAAGAGGGTTAGTATATTTAATAAAGCGAATCATTTAGATAGTATAAAGAATGAAATGTATGGTATGCAATGCGTGTGATGCAGGGATTTTTGGTCCTTGTGTCCTATAGGTTAGGCTCTTAAGGTCTCTAAAATTGGCTGACCTAACAAGGGTAGGCTTCTAAGGTCAACTTGCACATGGTTTAGCGTGGGATCTAGATACCCTAAAAAGGCCCTTAAATTGCCCCTACCAAAGGTAGAGACCTTGACTTAAGGGAGGATTCTGTCACAGAGAATTCTGCGCGGATCAACCCTTAAGGCAAATAACAATCTAAGTAGGATAGATAGGTCAACCTCTATATGCCTAAGCCCAACAGGGAAAGATTCTCATATCCCATTCTAACTTATTTGGACATGCTCAAGGTATAGGAGCCAATTTGTGGGGCGAAATAAATATAAATAGTGCATTTGTGAATTTTTGGAGCACCCTAACTACCCTTCCCTTCCACTTGGAGGTGGAAACGCTGCAAAAGAAACAAAGGTACCACAAGTATACAAAGATATACACAAACAAATATGGAAGGCCAAATAATTTTAATATTAATCTTTAAAAGACAAGGGTTTGACTCTCTAATTAAAAGTCCCCAACGGAGTCGCCAACTATGAAGATCGGAGCCTTCGACGGGAGTCGCCACCAAATTTTCAATCAAAATTTGGAAAAAGAAAAATACGTTCAAAAGTGGGGTAAAAATGAATTTTCACAAAATGTTGGGTTCGGGAGTCTGATTGAGATGAAGGGAAGGTGTTAGGCACCTTTCTTCCCCCGTCCGAAGACGGTTACCCTAAAAATTAATATTAAAATTATTTGTCCTCGAAAATATATACAATTACGGGAGAAAATTGAGGAAGGAAAGAGGGAGGGCTTGACCTATGATAAAGCCTAGGGCCTACGTTCCCACGATAGGGGATCAAAGCCCACGTAGTTCTTGTGACATGCAAGTGTGTGAGTGAAGGGAGGCTCATCAAGTGAATACTCAGACGGCCTCCTAGTGTAATGTACCTAAAGAGGCCAATGCCATTTGGTACTTATCTACCATACAATCAATCAAGAATAAGAAAAAGAGCACGAGTGAGAGCTCATCAGGCGTAATACCTAGATGGCATGTAGGCTAGTGCTCCTATATAGACAAAATCTCTTGGTGGCACTAGGTTACATAATAAACGGGTTTGTTTCCAAACAAATAATAATATTTAATATTTTTGTCCCCCAGAAGACAGGGGGTCGCGACGGGTGTCCTTTACCGTCGCGACCCATAGCTATGAAACGACGGCCGTCGTGACGACTTTGTTTATTGGGAGGGGGTCGTGACGGTGGTGAGAACCCGTCGCGACCCCTTTTATTTTTCAGAAAAAAGAAGTAGAAATGAGGAGGAGGATCCTTTTGGGGTGTGTGAATCAGATGATGGATGGAATGCCAACACTAACCCGAGAAAAAGAAGTTTATACAAGAGGAAGAAAAGCACCCAATGATCAAGTGAGCATGAGTAGAATCAAAGAAAGAATAAAATAAAGCTCATAGTGTTTGCTCTACCTACTTACTTCCTGCTTCTTACTTGCAGCCTTTCAATTCGCAATCTTTCAGTCCCCGTAACTGAGAAACGGAGTTCAATATATAGTGGGTCGGAAGGAGCTATTCTGGGAAAGAAATCTGGCCATTAATGGCATCAACCGTTGCGACGGGTATCCCGTAGATACAATTCTAATTTTCCATAAATGCCAGGGCTGTCGCGACATATGGACTTATACGTCGCGACGGCCCCTGATTGATGATCTGATAGATTCCATCATAAATGCGCGAGGGCGTCACAATGCACACCTTGTCCGTCGCGACGGTCCTCACGAGGGAGAGAGGGTCGCGACGGGTAGTTCTACCCGTCGCGACGCCCTGTTTATTTTTATTATTATTTTTTTATATTATTATTATTATTATTATTTATTTTTATTTTCTTATTTTCTCCTTTCTTTTCTCTTTTTTTTTCCATTTATTCCCTCTTTCATTTTCCCTTCTTTCCTTTATTTATTTTTGCTTGTCTGGGTGGACAAAATGAGGTTTTCACAATATGTAGGCACCTAGGTTCCCACCTAAGGACAAGTCCCCCAAGGTTACGACCCCTTGCGGTCCTTATTTTCAACTGAGAATTGTTTGAACCAAAAATGACAGTTACATTGGTGCCCACCGCGGTCTTTCTCATACCACAATGCCTTGCGCACTGTGCCGCTAAACGGCATTTCTTTTTCGGGGAGTAGGAGTATCTCCCTAACACTCAGAAACCCATGTTTTAAATTTTACACATACAGGAGGACAGTACTCATATGGCCAGCACCAACAGATCCTCCAAGTCACTACACGACCGACAAAATCCCACCAACAGCAGCCCATGCAAGCGACAAAAAACACAACTCGTGGCCTTTAAAGGCGCAAGCAACGCGACAGAGATGAACAAACCAATAGCCGTCACGGCCAACATCTTGGGATACGATGTCAAACGAGTACTGATAGACCCCGGATCGGCTGCTGACATACTCTTCATGAAAACCTTGGAAAAATGCACGACTGTAAGGCTCATCTGACGCCAAACGCAAGAACTCTTGTTGACTTCTCAGGACAAGCTATTGAGACAGAAGGAACCCTCACAACATGGCTTGCTCTGGGCGTGCCACCAAAGGTCACCCGCACAAGGGTTAGGTTCATCGTATCAGTAGCCTCGTTAATATACAACCCCGTCTTGGGTCGACCGACCCTTAACCAACTCAGAGTAGTCATATCGACAGTTCATCAGACAATAAAATTCCCCACAACAGAGGGAATAGGGGAAATACAAGCAGACCAAAGAGAAGCCCATGCGTGCTACTCGACAGACCGTCCCGGAGGGAACAAGGCTGAGAGTCATACCGAAAGCTCTCCCGAGATAGTAGATCTACGCGATGAAAACCCTGGAGCCCGACCGCAGCCTATGAAAGATCTTGTAAGTATTTGCGTAAACTAAGAAAATAACAGGGAAATGCGAATAGGAGCCCTCCTCGAACAAATAGCCCGAAAGCAGTTCCAGGAGTTAATCATCAGGTACAGGGACGTATTTGCCTGGAGTTCCGCGGACATGTCGGGAATAGATCCTACACTCATATCTCATTCCCTCAACACCAAAGACGGTCCCGGCATCATCAAGAAAAAAGCGACACTTTGGCGAGGAGAGGCAGCAGGCAATCAACGAAGAAGTGCAAAAGCTTCTAGACGCTGGGTTCACACGCGAATCGCAATACCTAGACTGGCTCTCGAACATGGTCATGGTAAAAAAGGTGAATGGGAAATGGCGAATGAGCGTAGACTTCACAAATTTGAATAAAGCTTGCCCAAAAGACGCCTACCCACTCCCCAACATATACAAGCTAGAAGACGAAACAGCAGGGCATCGGATGCTGAGTTTCCTGGATGCCTTTTCGGGGTTCAAGCAGATCCAGATGAACCCAAAAGATCAAGAGAAGACCTCCTTCATCACAAACAAGGGTGTCTACTGCTATAAGGTCATGCCTTTCGGACTCCCTTAGAGTACAAAAGAGGCAGGTGGAAACCTTAGTGCACTAGGAAGTAGAAATTCCAACTATAAAAGTTGGGTACTCTGGTTCTGAGTGGGTAGGCCAGCTTTCCCACTCTCCAGACTCCCAAAGGAGTATTCTCATAAAGAAAAATGGCTCAAAGGGGCTTAGATCAGTCTCTAGAACACCAAAACCCCTTAAGTCGAAAATTGACAAAGAGAGTGGCAAAATCACTGCATAAATTCCATTCCTATACTGATATGGCTGCACCAACTTGCTGTGCAAGTCATAAATGACCCTAGCTTGGTGAGGGAAAGTGATTTAGTGCTTGACAGAAGCCAGAACAGAAAAGGACAAGTAATATGGACCAAAATGCAATAAAATCACTGTTTTTCTTACCCTTGTTAAAAACTAGGTATTCTGAGTTGTTAGAGGTAGCTATCTGTTCTTTTTGACTTATTGTGATGCTGTGATACTTCCTACAGGGTTAGAAGAGATCAGTGTGGCCTCTAGCTGTGTTGTGACACTTAAAACATTTTCCATAAAGTTAAGGGTTTTTGCTGCAAAAATTGGACTTCTAGACTGTTTTTAATTATGGAAAGTGTATGAACAAACCATATTTAGTCTTTTGAAGCTTGCTGTAACTTTGTTTTAGCTTGAAACAACCCAGAACTGAAATTGAGTCTTAATAGGGACCATTTTGAAAGAAAAACGTGAAAGAATCTCAAGATTCTAATTTTGACTCAATTTCTGGTTAAATTCTATTGGAAACTTTCTGGATGTGTGTAGTGGATGTTAAAAGGTTAATTTTTGTGGCATCTAATTATGAAATTTAGCATGCATTTTGAACTGATATGCCCTGGAGAGGCAGGTATTTTAGCATGCATCTGTGAATGTATTCATATGCCCTGGAGAGGCAAACTGTGAAAAATGATATGCCCTAGAGAGGCAAGTGATTGGCAACTGAATAAACATTATCTGTGGAAAACTATGTTATATTATTATGATTTGTATGAAAAGGACACACTAGGCTGGCTAGGAATGCGTCAAGAACGTAGCTGTCTAGCAACTAGTGAGGAAATAATCCAGTTCGGGACTGGTGATCCTAAGGTTCTAACTTTGTGCTCACACCGGGGGACGCCCTGGAATGTTAGGTAATTACCTGTGCCTTATATGGCGGACTTTACTTATATTGGTAAGTCAGATTGCTTTTGATGATGGTAATGGTTTAGTCAGTTGTACAGGTCCTAGAGAGATCTGGTATTTGGCATGGCTGATAAGAACATGTGATGGTAAATGTGCACACTGTCAAAAGAAAATGAGTATTTTACTTGTTTAAGGCCTTTTCAGTATAAATGGTATATTCTGAATCCATGTGTGGAAATATCTTGTAATTGAAATTAAATAGTTAAGAACTGCACTTAATTGTTGTATGCATCTGATAAATGTGAAGGAAGTTTTTCTGAATTCTTTGTAATGCAGCTGAACCACTAATTAGTTTTATAAAACTGGTAATTTACGTTACCGGGATTTTATATCTCACTACGTTAGTGTGTTCAGATGCCTAGGTACCTCCTGCTACTTGAGATAGAAGTGGAGCTGTTGGAAGTCCCATTCATGGGCTACTTCCAGATACTAAAGGCCGTCAATATCCTCTTCTTCTTCCCCTCGGTGGATGTGAACACCCTTGGGACCTAGAAAGGATGGCTGATGGGTAGTTAGCAGAAGAGCTGACTTTTTGGCTGTGACTTATGAGTCACACTTATTTTGGGTTATGAAACTAACTATTTAGGCCTGCGTGCCACTAACTATTAGACTTATGTATGTATATATATATATATATATATATATATATATATATATATGGATGTATGTGGTAGACCTAGTTTACTTACCTGCTAGGTAATGCATGGAGGTTAGTACCTCACTTTGTTTTGAATATCCGTGTATGTGCTAAAATGATTTTGGGAGGGCGCGAGAGTAACAAACACGTAACTTCTAGTTTCTTAGGTTTAAATAACCAACTGAGAGTAAACAATCCTTGGGATAAGACTTGACTTTTAATACTCCCATAAGAAAGGAAAAGAAAAATATTAGACCGGGATTTTAAGAGTTAAGTTTATAACCTAATTCCGCAAATAAAATCAATTAAGAAACTAGGACGTTACAAGGCGCCTCAAAGGTCAAGCTATTCAATGATTCACAATTGGTGGTCGGACAACTCAAAAGAGACTGTGAGGTGAAGGACACTATTATCGTAAAATACGTGGAGCGTGCCAGATAAAAAATCAGCAGCTTTGAATCCGTCTTGATCACACGGATACCTCAGAACCAGAACACCCAAGCTGATGCCTTCTCCAAACTGGCGACCATGCCAAACCAATCAGGACTTAAAACAGTCCTGCAAACCAATCAGGACTTATAAACTCATTGGTAGGATGTTGATTCCCATATCCAACCCCAAAACACTTATTGGTGGGATAAGATATTGAATCCTAAAACACTCATTGGTAGGATTCAATGGTGCCAGATCTCGCAACACTTATTGGTGAGATTTGGTCCAATTAAAAGGCGGGTATCACTATCCTTAAACACTCATTGGTAGGATGTTGATTCTCGTATTCAACCCCAAAACACTTATTGGTGGGATAAGATACTGAATCCGGAAACACTCATTGGTAGGATTCAATGGTGCTAGATCTCGCAACACTTATTGGTGAGATTTGGTGCAATTAAAAGGCGGGTATCACTATCCTTAAACACTCATTGGTAGGATGTTGATTCCCATATCCAACCCCAAAAAACTTATTGGTGGGATAAGATACTGAATCCTAAAACACTCATTGGTAGGATTCAATGGTGCCAGATCTCGCAACACTTATTGATGAGATTTGGTCCAATTAAAAGGCGGGTATCACTATCCTTAAACACTCATTGGTAGGATGTTGATTCCCGTATCCAACCCCAAAAAACACTTATGGGTACCAGATTTTTTATGGATTTCTATGAGCATCGAAAACTGATCACCACATGAAATAAAGTTTAAGTGACTAAAAGGATTTTCCCTGGTTTCCACCTTGCCTGGACATCACAGGTCTAAAAGGACTCATACAAAACATTCATTTCCTACTGTTCCAACTTACTTGGGTTTAGCAGGTCCCAAAGATTACAAAAAACATGGTTCTCTTGCTCTACCCAACTTGCTCGGGTTTAGCAGGTGATAAAAGATTTATGCATATGTGGATCATGCAAATGATAATACCATGTCAAATGGAAACATGAATGTAAAAATCATGAATACTATGCCATCATCGCACAATAATCATTTGATGACTTATGGAAGTATCGTGCAAATGTTATGCAAATGGATGTACGTGCGAATGCAGGAACAATGCTAATAAATTGATCGACTCAAATGTGAATATACATGCATATGCAAACAAAGAGACATGCATACAAACATGGTCCAAAACATCACTTTTATTTATTTTTATTTGATTTTCTTTTTAAAAGGGAATGGAAACAACATTTGGGGATACTCATGCCCCAACATTTTGAGGCGAAGTGATTGTCCAGCCTCCTTAGGGAAAGAATGTTGTGGGCGCATTAGGATCCCGACAACCAAAAAGATGATTCCCCAGTCTACCGAATGGAGGAAAATTCAAGGCATTCGAGACCCTATACATCCCGAAACATGTTTTGGGAGACCAGAGTCCCAACTCTAAATGCAAAGGAAATGATTCTCCAGTCCGCAAACAAAGAAGTTAAAAGAGAACTTGAGACATCTAAATCCCAAGACAAGTAAAGATGGGTATGTTTTTGGGATACTTCGATCCCCATACTAAGGGCAAAATGGTTCCCCAGTCAATGTGCGAGGATTAAGTCTGCATTAAGAAAAGGGGATTCCCCAGTCAAGAGATTGAGACATGATGATTGTTTGTAAAAATTACTGTCCTAAGAAACCAAAGGCGAACATTCTCAGATCACAACTTTATTTTTTTGAAAATCAAGTAATGAGAGTTGAAAATGCTTCAGCTTTGACTAAGCTGTCAAAAGCCTACTGAGGACATCTTTGACTTTATTTTGAAGTTCATCTTGATTTTGAGTATTGAACACTAATCAAGCACATCTTCTTTTTTAAAAGTTAACTTGGTCTTAACCATTAAAAACCATGTAAAGAAATAAATCAATACATTGGTTTCAATCATCGAAAGCCAAGTAGAAAAAAAATAGCATGGTAGAGGTGAGTTGATTACAATCCTCAAAACCAAGCATTGTCCACCCTCATACTTCTATTTTCAAGGATTTACATGTAAATGTAAAGTATAACCTTACTCTCATTAGAATGGAATTTATCAAAGAATTAAGAGAGAATTTGGGACATCTAAAGCACAGAAAGAGACACATTGTGGGACCTTGTGACCCTGTCTCTAAAAATAAGAGGACTCCCAAGTCAATGGACGAGGGGTTAGGACCACACTTAGAGAGAAAGCGATTCCCCGGCTAAGAGATTGAGACAGGGTAACAGTCTATTCAATGAGGGGATAAGGTAAACTCGCTCTCCTAACAGTTGGAGGAGTAAAAACAAGTGAAGGCAAACACCATTTGATCATACCTTAATCATTGAAAATCAAATAAAGAGGGTTAAATATGCTTCAATTTTGAACAAATTGTCAAAAGCCAAGTGAGAAAATTCTGATCTCATTTTGAAGTCAAGAACTTCTTCTCTTAGAAGTCGATTAACTTGGTCTCAATAATTGAATACCAAGTAAAGAAATTAATCAATATATTGGTTTCAATTATTGAGAACCCAATGGAAAATTCTCATAGAAGAAGTTACTTGTTTTCAATTTTCGAAATCAAGCATTATTTCTCCCTCACACTTTGATTTTCAATGGTTTGCAAACGTGAAACACAAGCTCCCTCATGTTAGAATGAGATCACCAAAAGTTTAAAATGCCCTGTCTAAAACGATAACCCAGTAAAGAAAGACTTATCAACTTTACCTTGGGACTAATGAGAAGTGTCTACATGATACATATGTGAAAAAGGAGAAACCCAATAGAAGAGTGAACTTCTATTAAAAAGATGAGTCATTCTAAGTGATAACGTTGACCACCCGACTGACAACAACAAGATACCAAAAATATGCATATAGAATTTCCAAAGAAAGACCACAATAGGATGAAAGTGAGACTGCTCTGGGTTATGGATTTTTCGCTGCAATTGATGAATGGGGTTTACGGGGGAGAAAAGGGATTTTCCATTTTTTTAAAAAAAAAAAAAGAGGGTAAGAGGCTGAAGAGTTTCCCCACCTTCATTTCAGGATAAAATTTGGATAGGGATCAAGGGAATGAATATCTCGGCTTGATATTTCCCGGGGGGAAGTTTATTGAAGTGTTTCTCTCATTTTATTTCATTTAGCACTTCACAAAACATTTGAATTTGCTATACCTCAATGAGGACTTTATAAGCTTTTAACATTGTCAACTGGATGCAAAATGTAGGCTTATGAAAGGGAAAAAAGGGCTAAAAAATTATTGTGGGAACATAATGACAACTCTTTGAAATTGCTCCAATTCCAGGAGCTTTGCATTTGAGAGTAAATAAGGTCTTTAAACAAAGTGAGTATCCAACTAGCAAACACAACCGACCGAAGAACAAGTAATTCTCCCACTCACCATTGTTGGAATGTTTTCACTCAAATCTGTTCCACTAGCCAATTACCATAGGCTAGTAATTAATCTATATCTCCACTACAGATGTATTAGTGTAATAGATCAAGAGGTCTTTAAAAGCTTGTAATAATGGAGAAATGGCTAAAGTGGAAAAAGTGTTTAAGAAATGAAATTAACAATTATCAAGCATGAGATAATAGTTGCTTGAATGAGCATGATAAATTTGACCTAACCAAGTGATAATTCTTTTATCCACCAAAAGAGTTTGCCTTGGATCTTCCCTCTTTTTTTTTTCTTTGTGGACTTTTATTTCTTTTCTCTCTTTTTTTCATTAATAATCATTTTACTCTTTCTTTTCTTTTCTCTTTTTGTTCTCCTTTTTTTTCCTCAGACCTTTTCTTGGCTTACTTGAATTGCTAGGCGAATCCAACTAGTGAGAATGAGTGGTCAGACAATATATGCAATGTAATACTCATCTAAGAATCACATGATGAAGTGTCTTGAAATTTGCTAATAAAAGGCTCAAAATAGGTGACAAAAGGAAATATAAATGGGTTTTGTGTTTGGAAAAAGGGAGAATGAAATGAATGCCTCCATCCTTTCTATCAAACCAATGCATGTAAAACTTCAATTAAGATTAAAACAAGTTCTAGAATCAGCATGAACAGACAGATTACACTCAGTGATAATCGATGAAAAGAAATTAGTGTTTGGCTCAAATAACTTCTCACATGGTTTGACGCTCACATTGGTCACTTGCAAAGCCAATTGGATACTAAATTTGCATAAGAAACAAAGCTCTTTTTATGGATTGAACTTATATCGTGAGATATCCTTATTATTCCCCAGGGTTTATTTTACTGCCAAGTAATTTTAAAAACATACCCATGAAGGCTTAAAATTGGCTGACAATGGAAGATAGTGCTTGGAACAATTGATTCCCTGAAATACACAAAGTCGAAAGACTACCCATCCCAAGTGAACTTTGGCTAGGTTTAGACTTTTGAAAACTCGATTCCTAGCCCAAAAGGGGTGAATATTGTGTTTGGGAAAAACCAAGAAATGCCTCATATCCTTGATATAGCAAACTCATTTGCTTTTATTAAGGCTTGTTTCCTTATTTTTATTTTTCTTTTCCTTTTTCTCTATTTCTCTTATTTTTCATTATTTTTTAATTCCCCAGAAAACATGGCTAAGATTAAGGTGTGCGAAGCGTGTCATTTATGAAGTGAGTGATGCTTCATGAGAGACTCACGAATATGGATATGTGCGGTATCTTCTTTTATCAATCAAGTTAATTGCCAATGTTGGATCAAATTAGCTGAGGATTCCGAACATCCGAATTCTAGAATGAAGAACATTGAGCAAATGAACGACGGTCCATGCCTTTTACAATGGACAATGGCCTGAACGGGCAACTCTTTTAAACTGAACAACTAGCCCTAGAACAAGCTAGAGCAATGGCCTCCACGGGCGACTAAACAACTGGCCTAGAACAAGCTAGAGCAATGGCCTCCACGAGCGACTAAACAACTGGCCCTAGAACAAGCTAGAGTAATGGCCTCCACGAGCGACTTTATCTAACTTATCTCTCTTTCCGAGTTTTCAGCCGGGACTCTGACATCATCTACCCATTCCTATCCTATACCAACTTTACCTAAGTAAAGTGAAACATCCCTATGACTCTATAATCAATTATGAGATCGTATTTATCCTTAATTAATACTTAAGCCCCCAGTTTAGATCATAACCTAACTCTATCATTTCTTTCCTAAGTTCAATTACCGTATAACGTCGACGTTTATAAATAGTTCTTGCGATCAATTTAGTGAGTTTCTAGTACATGGTGTAAACCAATTCTTGGACTCAATCAGTAACTTACCCCCTTGCTCGTACTGTTCGGTGTATCTCATGTCATCACATGGATACCCTCTAGTACCTCTTTGTCTGTAATCAAACACACATATACAAGTACTTTCATATATTATAATTTAGGAACAAGAATAGCATGTTAACCACTAAGTAATTCTTACAAATAGGCAAGTAGGCAAACCATATATCCACATCCTCAATCAAGCCTATAGGGCAAGGATGGGAAACCCCTCTCCTGGACGGCTTCCTTGTGCTTGTCCTGGAGTAACTCCCGCTCCGGACGAATCGTGGTTTCCTAACAAACGCATTCATGTGGTTAACATCTTTCACTTTATGCAACTCATATGCATATGACATGCTCGTGCCTAAAAAAACACCTAGACGTTGCCAAGAACTGAGTTCTTGGTCTTATCCGTCTTCCCTCTCTTCTATGAGAGTCTCAACTGCTTCGTACTTGGATTCGTACAACTATCACTTATCTAAAGTCATTCTGGAGCCTTGGATGCGAGTTACTAAACCTCAATGTACTTCTAAATCGTCCTACTTAAGGTTTCCTAACCATCATAAAGGAGAAAATTGCAATACTAGAGGTTGTACTTAATCGTTCCGCAAGTTTCCATTCTTGAGAAACAAGAAATTACTTAGGATAATTCTTGATAAATATTCAGAATTATCCTCGGGTGTTTAAGATCGAAGAGAGGAAGTTTAAAACTCTCAACGTCACCCTTAAAGTGTATTTGGGCAAACCGAGCAGGGACCCGACACGTTAACGTCAAGGTTCAACCTTAGTAACCTCGGGCCAGCTCTTCACGGGTCTTGTTCAGCTAATATTTCAACAATATAATTTCAATAATAGCAATCTAAGCCTATTTACTCAAATCCGAGCTCAATTCCTAAGCTATCAACAATTTCCCCAAATTAGGAATAATTAGTATTTCAACTCCAAATCCTTCCAAATTCAAATTCGGCTAAATCCAATGTTATAGCCACAGTTCCTACCCCAACGAAGTGTTCAAGAACACTTTCTAGGTTTCAATCTACCCTCGAAACAACTCCGATGAAGATGAATCGAAGAAATCCCTAAAAATTGAGAAATTGAGGGTTTAGAATGAAATTGGGGTTACCAACCTTGATTCGATCAGTGGGAGGCGTGGAAGACGTCGGAGTCGAGCTCCGGTGGCGTTTCCGGTGATGCTAGCTCCCTCCGGCCACGTTTTCCAGCGAGTTTCCCTCCTTCCCCTTCTTTTTCTCCGTTCACGTCCTCCCTCTCTCTCTACCTCCCGTTTTTCTTCTTTCCTTTCTCGGTCTCTCTCTCTCTATTCTTTCTTCTTTCCTTTTATTTTTTCTTTCTAAACCTACGTCACCCCTACTTAAAATAAGTAAAATAATTAAAATAAATAAATAAATAAATAAATAATAAATAAGGGTGAAAATAAAATAAAATGAATAAAAATTAAATTAATTTATAACTAAACTAAAAATAACAAAAATATATTTTTAGTTTAGTCCCTCCTAAATATTTAAATTTCAGGTTTCTATTTACTTAAGTCCCGAATTAAATCCTAAAAATATTTCCTACTTCTTTTCTTCCTCTTTTTTTTTTTAGTTTTCTAGCTTCGAAAATTTTCGGGTATTACATGACCAATCATAGGAGGAGACAAAATATAAAAGATTAAATTATGATAAACAATCATTGAAGATCTTCAATAACGCACATGATTGGTGGAATTTCATAACAAGCACCTAAGTAACTTCACCTTAGTTTTTTTCTTTAAAAAATTAGGAGTGTGACACATCGTTTTCAAAATCTGAATGATTATCAATCTAGTTGTCAGTCGATGAATTGGTTCACGGTTTACTGATCCAACTATAGTCAAACCTGTCTTACTATATATAGTAATTGTTACATATAAATAAAAGCATGTATGAAATATCTTTTTAATAAAATAAATGATTCACATATAATTCCTTACAAATTTTAATATATCTCAAATAGCATATTTAAAGATTATTAATACCTATTATGATATCTCCATAATTTTTTTGAAAAAATTGTATTACTTTCTTATCTACTTTTTTATTTTTCCCGCATCTATCTCTATTTACTTACTTATTTTTTTATATTTTCCATACATATTTTTTTACTTATTTTTTATATTTTCCAAACTTACATCGATCTATGAACTTTTTTATCGTCTCAATGTCTTTCTCTGTTTATTTTGTTGTTTCTATGTTTATCTTTTTCACATCCTTTCTTTTTCTTTCTCACTCACATTTCTTCATCTTTATCCTCTTCTTCTGGCCACAATATCTTTCTCACACTATTATGTATCTTTTCTTCCTCTTTCTCAAACCATTATTTATCTTTTTTCTTCTATTTTCTCATTTTTCTCTCGCACATCGTGTTTTTTTACTCTCATTCAGCTTCTTTCTCTTCTTCTCCCTCTCTTATTTTTTGATGAACTCCTTCTTCTCCCTCCCATTCTTATTCTTCTTTTTAGTTTACTATTTTTTTTTTGCCAATTTTAAGTATGAATGGTAAATTCAATATTGTTATTTGATTGGTAAGATTTTATTTATTACTTTTTACAAAAATAATAAAGTAGACATTTTATATGTTTATATAACGGATTTTTAAACAAAAATTAAATAATTGCCTTTGTTATTATTATTTTTAGCTAATCACTGGATTAAAACAATATAGAGACATATGCAATTATAAATAAATGAATACATATAAATTAAAATATGTATAGAATATCTATATTATTTTTAATAAAATAAATTATTCACTTATAAGTCCTTAAAAAAATTAAAATTTCTGTAATATAATATTTAAACATTAATACTTACTATTATCTCACCATAATATTTTATACATACATATATATAAATATATCTATATATATTATTACTTTTTTTCTCTTCTTTCTACCCACTATTTACTTATCTTCTTTTTATTCTTCCCACACCTATATCTATTTACATACTTTTTATTTTTTCCTCATACATATGTATTTATTTTTATATTTTTCCAAACATACTTCTATTTATTAATTTTTTTATTCTCCCCGTGTCTTTCTTCATTTACTTTATCGTTTCTATGTTTCTCTTCTTCTCTCTCTGTTTTTCTTTCTCATCCACATTTCTTCTTTCTACTGTTCTTCTTCGTCGTCTTGCCATCATCTCTTTCTCACACAACGATGTATTTTTTCTCTCTCTTTTTCAAATTGGTATGTACTTTTTTATTATCTTTTCTCTTCTTTTTCTGATACATCAAATTTTCCTTCTCTCATTCCAACTTTCAAATTTCAATGATCAAATTGAAAGGAGATGCATCTTTTGGAAACCAAATCATTAATTTACTCAAAAAAAATTTAACCAAGACTTGTGTAACAAAACAAAGGAAAAAACTTAGATCAAGTTCCTTATATCCTTTTCATCAAGTTCCACCAATCATATATTCTATTTACACTCTCTTTCTTCTATGATTGGTCATATAAAAAGTGGCATTCTATATTCTCTCTCTATTGTGATGGGTCATTTAAATACTTTTTTCCAAGTGTTATATTTACATTAAAGAACTTGATGAAAAGGATATAAAGAACTTTATCTAAGTTTTTTCCTAGAACAAATTAATATACAGTAGAATCATGTTCTAAGTTAGGTGTAATATCCGAGATATTTAGATTTAATTATTTTCATTAATATTTAATTTATTTTTCTTTCAGAAAGAAAAATAAATTAAATCAAAGAATTAAAGAATTAAAATAAAATAAAGAATAAAGTAATAGGGAAAATATATAAAATTTTTCTAGGACCTAAAAGAAAAGAGGAATTAAAAGGATGGAAACAAATTGGATTCTTTCTATACAACTTAGTTTTTTTTATTTATTATTTATCTATTTATTATCTCATCTTAACTAAATAATAATTAATTATACTATTAAGTGGATAGGGGGTCAAAACCATGACCCCCATATCAGCAAAACGCAACACACATAAAAGAGAAAAAAAGGAGAAGCACGCACAAAACCGAAGCAGAGGCGCACGCACGCGAGGAAGAAGAACAAGCCACGGGAAGCACGGTTTTGGTCGGAAATATGCCGGAGGGGCGACGTCGGTGACCGAAAACGTTGATCGAACCTTATCCTCTACACCACCAAGCCTTCTACCCGATTGGAATCAAGGCACCACAGAGTAATTGGAGCTTCAGGTACTCCGAGGACTGATGAGGAGGGCCAGCGAGGTGAGGGGCTCTCCCATCCCTGCCCCACAGGGTTGGATGACTACGTGAAAAATGTGGTTTGCTCTATTTTACGCAGTTATTATATGAAATATAATTATCTGAATGAGTTTGCTTTACATATGTATGGTTAGTAAGTAAACAGTGAACATGTGAACTGAATATGTGCTCATTTGTTTAGGCTCAAGTGAATAGGTGAAAATGTGGTTCACTAGGCTTTATATGTTACCGTGGGTAAGATTGAGTTGTATTTTCATATGTGAAGGTTCAGTAACATTAGAAATCAATCACATTGATCATCACTGTTAAGATCTTGTTCGTATGGTATGTTGAGGAAACTGAACATAGGTTGTTAAGTGTGAGTGACAGTGTTGCATAATCAAAAAGGGGGATACTAGGCCTAACTAATAAACACATATAATATTCAATTAATTATTCATGGAGCGTCCTTCAAGGTTAAAAATGTTAGTTGAGCTTGTTTAGGTTAGTCCGGGTAGATCGAGTCGGTCATCCTAGTCGGACAGACGGGATTATGTCGTCAGTAAGCATGCCACATAGTGGCCATTACCTTGGTTTATCCTGGGTCAGACAAGTTGCCGGCTATTACTCTAAGTGTGCCCGTGCCTTAGAGTCAGAAAGTTCCTGGTGTGATCAACCAGGTTCGTACATGAAATTGCCTTCGGGCCAGTATTTCTCTTAGCGTAATGCAGGAGACAAAAAGTGAATGCCTACGAGCATAACTATGTGTTAATTATGAAAGTATATGATATATATGTTGTGATTTATGTATGTGCGGAGTAATAAATTGTTAGGAGCATCAATTAGGATTTTAATTGTGAATATGACATATTGACTGCCTGATCATATTAAAAATCACAATATAAATCCATTTCATGCGCATGTGGTTGTGGTTGCTCCCTTCCCCCAGCTGTAGTGGTACCCGCTGCTACGCTAGGGATGGGGGAGCTTCTCACTGATTCTGTTCGACTCACCCCCATGTTTACATGTTTCAGATACAGGTGGTTCAGTAGTCGGGAACGCGTCCACTTCTTCTCAAGGAGGCGAACAACTCTGAAGACCGCACGCTTTGTCCGCGTCGGTAGTTATTTTGGTTATGTACATGTGTTGTGATGTATATATATATATAAATCCTTTTTGGGCGTAGCGTTTGTACGTTTACATCTGCTGTGTATATATATATATCATACTTGAATTCTAGCATTGTCAGTTTCATACAAGTTAAAG
The DNA here is from genome assembly GCA_014851425.1 of Senna tora. NCBI lineage: Eukaryota > Viridiplantae > Streptophyta > Magnoliopsida > Fabales > Fabaceae > Senna > Senna tora. The sequence continues at coordinate 16,428,984 of CM026265.1, forward strand.
ATTGGTCTTGGTGTTGGGAATATGGGCTATGATATAGTATATATCATGTGTATATATATATATATATATATATATATATATATATATGACTTCCGCATGTGAATAGGATAGATCACACGCATTGAGGTGTGTGATCAATATGTAAATTATATGTATGTGTGGCTGAATACCTATTTGTATGAAAATATGACTTCTGCTTGTGACTAGGATAGATCGCACGCATTGAGGCGTGTGATCAATATGAAAACTATATGCAAGTGTGTGATTGAATATATGTATGACTGGATACAGGACTTCTGCATGTGAATAGGATAGATCACCCGCACTGAAGCGCGTGATCAATATGTAAACTATATGTATGTGTGAGTGAATATGTGTATATATATATAGACTGAAGCGGTGTTGAGCGAACCGTGGATTGCGAACTACTTAGGTCACCGGAAATGGATGACCATATATATTATATATTTTTTGTATTAGAAATTAGTAGTATTAACATGTATGAATGTTAATCAGGGATTGGACGCTTACGGGATAGGAGAAATCCTATCTCCCGTGCCGGTCACGGACGTTCGAAACGGGATCATGACAAACTTGGTATCAGAGGTAGGTTTACTTTAAACTGTATGAAGCTATAGGTATGACCGGGTGTCGGTTTACGCCTCATTGTGAACCCGGGCACAACGTTATAGTAAAAAGGCACTTGTGGAAGTACCCAGGAAATTGAGTCAGCCCTTTCTTTCTACTCTCTTTGATATGAAATATCATCGATATACGTGTACTTATTAGTGGTGGTACTTGTGCAGTATAGGGATGCCATCGATCACGAGACAGGCTAGGGTAGGAGGGAGAACTCCTGCTGAAATTGATCAAGAATCAGTTCGGGAGGAGGGAATACCCACCCGAGGCCGAGGTAGAGGTCGTGCTCGTGGTCAATGTAGAGCACAAGTGAGAGAAGAAGAGAGGAGACAGCCACCGGAACCTCAAGTAGAGACAGGTGCACCTTCTGTGGCAGAAATGCTCACGGCAGGATTTCAGGAACTAAGAGAAGAGATGACGAGACAAATACAAAGAGAAGTACGCCGGTTAGTAGTCGACGAGGAAGAACAAGAGAGAGTTCCTAGCAATCAAGAGATGGAGGTTGTTGAGGAAGAGGACAGAGAATGGCAACAACCGCAGGAAGTGCCTCGTGAGCCGCGGGTAGCACCCAGAGAGCTGCCAATTTCAAAATTTCTGAAGCTTCATCCACCCACTTTCTGTGGAACTAGTGAGAAAGAGGATCCGCAGTACTTTGTCAGAGACGTAGTTAGAATTGGGCACATGCTGAGGTGCTCAAGGCATGAGTTGGTGGAGTTGGCTTCATTTTAGCTGAGGGGAGCCGCTAGAGTATGGATAGAGTCCGTATAGACAAGGTATTCACGAAGGGTGGCACCGATGACCTGGGAAGATTTTCATAGGGAATTCATGGGTTGGTTTCTATCTTAAGGCACCAAAGATGCAAAGCGTCAACAACTCGAGGAGTTGTGGATGACGCCTAACATGACCGTGACGGAGTATGAGTTACTTTTTACGGAATTGTCTCAATTCTCACCTGAGTTGGTTCCGAATCAAGAGGCAAGGATCAAGAGGTTCATACACCGTCTCACGGAGCCGTTACTTACTGCTTTGTTACCCCAGAGGAGGCAATTTGAGACTTTAGGTCAAGCAGTAGACTGTGCTAGAATGATTGAAACCAGGAAGAGGTACGGGACTTCTGTTGATCCCAAAGTCAAGTTAATTACAGGCAGTGATAACCAAGGAGGTGGAAGCAAGAAGAGGAAGATAACAGGTGGAGGTACAGGATATTTAGGGTCTGCAGGAGGACAATCCTCAACTACCACCCATGAAGCCGGTACACGAGGTAATATTCAAGCGGGACTGAGAGTACAAGGGGGTGGAAATGCCGGTAACACAAGGCCCCAGTGTGCGACTTGCGGCAGATTTCATTTTGGAATATGTCAGAGACTGACCGGTGGGTGTTACAATTGCGGTCAGGTTGGCCACATGGCTAGGAAGTGTCCAAAGAGGAAGGAAGGTACAAGTATGAGAAGTAATCTGACGCCGAGGGGTACACCTATTTCGGCCCCACCAGTAAGAACTGTACCACCACAGACAGCAAGTATAGGTGCCGCTAGAGGCTGTGGTGCAGGATCTAGTGGCAGAGGGCCAGGGGCAGTAGGTGGAGGACAAGCGCGGGTATTTGCACTTTCTCAGCAAGACGCTCATGCATGAAATGCAGTTGTGACAGTTACTTTTATTGTTTTCTCTCTTGAAGCACGAGTCTTATTTGATTCCGGCTCCACTCGTTCTTATGGGTCACATGCATTTGCTTCTAAATTCGAGAAAAGTCCGTCTAGAATGAAAGAAACAGTACTGGTCTCTACTCCAATGGGAGAGTCGGTACAAGTAGAATATGTGCACAAGTCTTGTATTGTGGAGGTCGATGGTCATGAGACTGTGGTAGACCTTCAGTTCTTGTGTATGGTTGATCTTGATGTAATCCTCGGAATGGATTGGTTGTCGTCTTGCCATGCGGTTGTGGACTGCAGGGCTAAATGTTTGAAATTTAATATGCCAAATGAGGAGCCTTTTGTGATACGGGGTGACGGGGCTGCACTGTAACCAAACTTGATCTCGGCTTTGAAAGCATCCAAGTTAATTGCAAAGGCATGTAAAGGGTATTTGGCTTTGGTCAAGGATACCACGAAAGAAGTACTTCCACCGACTCAAGTACCGGTAGTGCGAGAGTTCTTGGATGTGTTTCCAGAAGAATTGTCGGGGTTGCTGCCCGATCGTGAGATTCAATTTGAAATTGAGCTGCAACCTGGCACCCAGCCTATCTCCACACCACCTTACAAGATGGCTCCGAAAGAGTTAAAGGACTTACATACGCAGTTGCAAGAATTGCTTGACAAGGGTTTTATAAGACCCAGTTTCTCTCCTTGGGGTGCACCGGTCCTTTTTGTGAAGAAGAAGGACGGATCTTTGCGGTTGTGTATCGATTACTGAAAGTTAAACAAGGTGACAATCCGCAATCAATACCCATTACCGAGGATAGATGACCTATTTGATTAGTTACAGGGTGCGAAGCGGTTTTCCAAGATTGATTTGCGATCTGGGTATCACCAATTAAAGATTCGAGAATCAGACATACCTAAGACCGCATTCCGGACCCGATATGAACATTACGAGTTCTTGGTGATGTCTTTCGGATTAAGTAATGCTCTTGCAGCGTTCATGGACATGATGAATAGAGTCTTCAAACCATTTCTGGACCGATTTGTCATTGTCTTCATTGATGACATCTTGGTTTACTCTAAGAATTCTGAAGAACATGCAGAACACTTAAGATTAGCATTGCAGAAGTTGAGAGAGGAGAAATTGTATGCCAAGTTCTCCAAGTGTGAATTCTGGCTTGACAAAGTTGCCTTTTTGGGTCACGTGGTATCATCAGAGGGAATCCACGTTGATCCAAGTAAGGTAGAAGCGATGAAGAATTGGTCCCAGCCTACCTCAGTTACCGAAATTTGCAGTTTCTTGGGCTTGGCTGGATATTATAGGAGATTTGTTCAAGATTTCTCTAAGGTTGCTGCACCTATGACAAGCTAACTCAGAAGGAGGTGAAGTTCATATGGGATGACAAATGTGAGCAGAGTTTTCAGAAGCTGAAAGATAGTCTCACTACCGCTCCGGTGTTGGCGTTGCCTGAAGGCACAGGAGGGTATGTGGTATACTGTGATGCGCCGAGGATTGGGTTAGGGTGTGTGTTGATGCAGCACGGCAAGGTGATTGCGTATGCATCGCACAATTGAGGAAACACGAGAAGAATTACCCGACTCACAACCTCGAGATGGCTACTGTAGTATTTGCTTTGAAAATATGGAGACATTACCTATATGGTGAGACTTGTGAAATTTATACAGGCCACAAAAGCCTCAAATACATTTTCGAGCAGAAAGACTTGAACTTGAGACAATGTCGATGGTTAGAGTTGTTGAAGGACTACGACTGCACGATCTTGTATCATCCAGGAAAGGCTAATGTGGTAGCCGATGCTTTGAGCCATAAATCCATGGGCAGTCTTGCTCATATAAGTGAAGAAAGAAGACCGTTGATCAGAGAACTGCATGATCTAGAACAAACGGGAAATCAGTTTGAGATTGGGAGTTCTAATTCACATTTAGCCCATTTGCAAGCTAAGTCCTCTCTGGTAGAAGAGGTGAAGTCTAGACAGGATGAAGATACCGACCTCAAGCAAATCAAGGATACTGTGACTAAAGAGAAAGAGGACGACATCTGATTCTCTATTGATGATTTCGGAGTACTTCGGTTGGAGGGACGGTTGTGTGTTCCCATGATTGATAACTTGGAAGAAAGAATTCTTGAAGAAGCACACCGGACCGCTTATACAATCCATCCGGGAGCTAATAAAATGTATCATGATCTGAAGCAGCTGTATTGGTGGAATGGCATGAATAAAGACGTTGCAAACTATGTAGCCAGGTGTTTAGTGTGTCAGCAAGTCAAGGCTGAACACCAGAAGCCCGCCAGAACATTACAACAGATAGAAATACCTGAGTGGAAATGAGAGAGGATAACTATGGATTTTGTAACAGGGTTGCCAAGGTCACAACGGGGATTCGATTCGGTTTGGGTGATAGTGGATCGCATGACTAAGTCCGCACACTTTCTGCCAATTAAGACCACTTACGGAGTGAGTTAATATGCGCAGATTTATCTATCAGAAATCGTTAGATTGCACGGTGTGCCAGTGTCCATAATATCTGATAGAGGGCCATAGATCACTTCCAGGTTTTGGAAGTCATTGCAGAAAGTGTTGGGAACGAGAGTTTATTTGAGTACTACGTTCCACCCATAGACCGACGGGCAATCAGAAAGAACCACTCAGATTCTTGAAGACATGCTTCGGGCGTGTATTATGGATTTCGGCGGAAGTTGGGAAAGGTATTTACCTTTGGCTGAGTTTGCATACAATAACAGTTATCAAGCGAGTATCCAAATGGCACCTTCCGAGGCTCTGTACGGTCGTAGGTGCAGATCCCTAATTGGGTGGTTCGAGGTCGGAGAGGCTAGCCTAATTGGCCCAGAATTGTTACAAGATGCCTTGCAGAAGGTGAAGTTCATCAGGGAAAGATTTTTAACGGCTCAGAGTAGGCAAAAGTCTTATGCAGACAATCGAAGGAGAGAACTTGAGTTTGCCATTGGTGAACAGGTGTTCTTGAGAATATCACCGATGAGAGGCGTGATGCGGTTCGGTAAGAAGGGGAAGCTGAGTCCTCGGTATATCGGACCGTTTGAAATCCTAGAACGAGTTGGGAATGTGGCGTATCGGTTGGAATTGCCTACGGAATTGGAGGGAGTACATCTCGTCTTTCATGTATCAATGCCTCGGAAATATCTTCCCGATCCCTCTCACGTAATCCAATCGCAAGTCATGCAACTAACCGAGAATCTTAGATCGGCAGTTGCAGAAACTCAGAACGAAAGAGATTCCATTGGTTAAAGTTCTGTGGAGAAATCACTCGATCGAAGAAGCTACATGGGAGGTCGAGGGTGAAATGCGCATGACGTATCCTCATCTGTTTCAAGACTAAGGTTAGTATTTTATTTAAAATTCAGGGACCGAATTTCTTAAGGGGGGGGAAGATTGTAATATCCGAGATATTTAGATTTAATTATTTTCATTAATATTTAATTTATTTTTCTTTCAGAAAGAAAAATAAATTAAATCAAAGAATTAAAGAATTAAAATAAAATAAAGAAGAAAGTAATAGGGAAAATATTTAAAATTTTTCTAGGACATAAAAGAAAAGAGGAATTAAAAGGATGGAAACAATTTGGATTCTTTTTATACAACTTAGTTTTTTTTAAAATTTATTATTTTTCTATTTATTATCTCATCTTAGCTAAATAATAATTAATTATACTATTAAGTGGATAGGGGGTCAAAACCGTGATGTCACGACCCCCTATCGGGCGTCCGTGACCGGCATGGGAGGTAGGATTTCTCCTATCCCGTAAGCCTCTAATCCCTGATTGACATTTCTGTATGTGCATAACTACCCATTTCTAATACAAACAATATATAGTATTTATGGTCATCCCTATCCGGTGACCTAAGTAGCACGCAATCCACGGCTCGCTCAACGCCGCTTCAGTCTATACATATACACTTAATCAATCACACGTACATATAATATACATATTGATCACGCGCTTAAAGGCGGGTGATCTATCCTATTCACATGCAGAATCCCTGTGTACAGTCAAGCATATATATTCAATCACACACCTGCATAAAATATACATATTGATCACACGCCTCAATGCGTGTGACCTATCATATTCACATGCGGAAGCCGTATTTTCACACAATCAAGTATTCAGTCACACATATATATAAGTTTACATATTGACCACACGCTCAGTGCGTGTGATCTATCCTATTCACATGCAAAAGTCACATTCATATATATATATATATATATACACACATGATATTCATCATATCACAACCTATGTCCCCATCAATAAGACCAATCTTTAATCTGTATGAAGCCGACAGTTCTAGAGTGTGACATATACATATATGCATATAGCAACTGTACAAAACAATGTTATACCAAAAGAATCATATACATATACATCCTGTCAAAATACATATAGCGGTACTACCCACGCGAACAATGCGTGCGGTCTTTAAGTCTGTCCACCTCCCTGAGATGAAGTGGAAGCGCTCCCGATGCCTATACCACCTGTGTCTGTAACATGTAACATTGGGGTGAGTCAAACAGACTCAGTGAGAGGTTTTCCCATCCCTGGTGTAGTAGCGGGTACCACTACAACTGGGGAAGAGGAGCCAATCACAAACACATACGCATATAACGGATTAAATTTCCATATATTAAGTGGTCAGGCAATTAGCTTACATCATATTCACAATAAAGAATTTAAAGCATGGATTTACATACACTTATACTCACACATACATCATATCATGATTCAACCTATAATTCTATGTGGTCCTCTGTATTCAAGTAATCATAATCATAAACTGACTCGAAGGCAATATCTCACGTGAGCAATATGGGAACCTAGTTGATCATTCTAGGAACCCCTGGTCCCAAGACTATACTTGGAACAATAGTCTGACCCCAAGACTTCACTTGGAGCAATAGCCGGCGACTCATCTGACCTCGGTTTACCCAAGGTAATAGCCACAATGTGGTGAACTCATATACTCTGTATTTCTGTGGTTTGACTCAAGACAAGAGACTCAATCTACCCGGACCACCCGTGATAGACTCGGTTCCCGCGTTGTATAATAAATGACCCCTATGGACCTCTACTTATTCATCTTACTTCTGATTAGGCAACCTAGACTTCCAAGTAGTTTCTAATTCGGACTCTTGATTCAAAACAAGTCACCTATGTTCATTTCCTTTAAGGATTTACATACAAACCACACTTTTCAGGTAATGATCGATGAGGTTTGTTTCTAGTACCACAAGACCCTCACAAATAAACTTGACTCGATCCTACCCCCGATATCATTCTAGGTCCCGAGGACCTTCTTTCCATATAAGGCTCCTTGAGCCACCATTTGCTTTTACAGTTCACATATACACGTACAGCACGTTATCACATATATTACAATTTAGGAACAACAATAGCATGTTATCTAACATGTAATTCCTACAAATAGGCAAGAAGGAAAACCATATATCCATATCCGCAGTCAACCCTATAGGGCAAGGATAGGAAAGCCCCTCACCTGGTTGGCCCCTCTGATCGGCTCTCGGTGCGCTCGAAAGTCCACTCACAGTATGGCGCCCTATACACATATACTTGAGAGATTCAGAAACTTGCAATTTCAACCACTATCGTGTACATGTAATGCTAGTGCTCATGTTCTCTCTAATTAATTCCATAGACTAGTTGTTGGCTTGGAAATGCCCCCAACTAGTTCTAGGACACCTAGCATGTTTCTATTTGTGTCCAACCCTCTCTTAATCACGCTACTCGGAAACGTTGAATTTGGGAATGCAAGGTTACCCAATTCCACCTCTATGTGTCCATGCGAAGTTTCCATTGCGCAAGTCTTGAATTTATGGCTCAAGAGAGGCATAAATTCTCATTGTCTAAAATTTCCATTTATCAAACTAACCTTGAACATTTCACTTACACATGAATACACATACCCGAATACGCGTAAAATTAGAAAATTGTCTCTTTTTTTTCCCGAACGGGGTTCCGGGTGAGACGGGAATTACTCGGGTTTTAATCCCTCGTACATTCCAATAATTTTTAACAATTATATAATTATCATTCAACCTTTCTATGCACCCCAACTCATTCTACAACACCCTTAAACATTAACAACCACATTTTCATACACTTTTTCCAACCCAGATAAATTCCATCAAATTAGTTCCGGTTCCTAAGCTTCCAACTCACTTCCTAACATGCAAATACTTCAATTTAGGACCCAGAATACTCAGATTGAATCAATTGTGGTCTTTCCAAAAATTCCTAAAATTGATAAAATTGGGGTTTGAGAGTTTCGGGACTTCTCACCTCGATTCAACCGGTTAGAAGGACGATATGGAGTAGAGGAGACTCCCCTACCTTCCCCAGTGAAGAAATGGCATTTTACGGCGAGAAGCTCCCTTCCTCTTGTTTCTCTCTCTAACCCGAGCCACCACCGTGCGTTCTCCGTCCAGCCTTGAGCCTTCCCGTCGTCTTTCGTTCGTCCATGCGCGCTCTCCAAGCCGTTGCCCAGCCTCTCTCTCTCACTCGTGCGTTTTGCTTTGCCTCACGATTTCCTTCTCTGCTTCTTCTTTATTCACTCCTTATTACATATATATATTTATATTAAATTAATATATATGTATGTATCACTTAAAAAAGCAAATCTGGTTCCTTTTTCTTCTTTTTCTTTAAAAGTCCTCCCTTAAATTAATTGAAGGGGGTCACGGGGTGTGGCCCCTCCCTCTGATCCCCTCTCTCTTTTTTTTTATATCACACACACACACACACACACACACACATATATATATATATAATTCATTCATATATATATATATAACAAAAAAATCCGAAATAATTATAATAATAAAAATTTAAAATAGTTAAGATTTAAAATAATTTTTGTTTACAAAATAGTAAGTAGTAGGATAGTGTTTTCTTCTATCCCATTTTCAACTATAATTAAATTAATTTAATTTAATTAATGATGCTAGTTAAAATATTCTCGGGTATTACAATCTTCCCCCCTTAAGAAATTCGGTCCCTGAATTTCAAACAAAATACTAACCTTAGTCTCGAAATAGATGAGGATACGTTCTGCGCATTTCACCCTCGACCTCCCATGTAGCTTCTTCGGTCGAGTGGTTTCTCCACAGAACTTTAACCAATGAAATCTCTTTCGTTCTGAGTTTCTTCAACTGATGATCTAAGATTTCCACTGGCTCCTCTTCATACGTCATATTTTCGGTTAGTTGCACGTCTTGCGATTGGATCACGTGCGAGGGATCGGGAAGATACTTCCGAAGCATTGATACGTGAAAGACAGGGTGTACCCCCTCCAATTCCGTAGGCAATTCCAACCGATACGCTACATTCCCAATTCGTTCTAAGATTTCAAACGGTCCGATATACCAAGGACTCAACTTCCCCTTCTTACCGAACCGCATCACGCCCCTCATCGGTGATATTCTCAAGAACACCTGATCACCAATGGCAAACTCCAGTTCTCTCCTTCGATTGTCTGCATAAGACTTTTGCCTACTCTGAGCCGTCAGTAATCTCTCCCTATACATTTTACCTTCTGCAAGGCATCTTGTAACAATTTCGGGCCGACTAGGCTAGCTTCTCCGACCTCGAACCACCCAATCGGGGATCTGCATCTACGTCCGTACAGAGCCTCGAAAGGTGCCATTTGAATACTTGCTTGATAACTGTTATTGTACGCAAACTCAGCCAAGGGTAAATACTTTTCCCAAGTTCCGCCGACATCCATAATACACGCCTGAAGTATGTCCTTAAGAATTTGAATGGTTCTTTCTGATTGCCCGTCGGTCTGAGGGTGGAACGCAGTACTCAGATTAACTCTAGTTCCCAACACTTCCTGCAATGACTTCCAAAACCTGGAAGTGAACCGTGGCCCTCTATCAGATATTATAGACACTAGCACACCGTGCAATCTAACGATCTCTGATAAATAAATCTGTGCATATTGACTCACTCCGTAAGTGGTCTTAACTGGCAGAAAGTGCGTGGACTTAGTCAAGCGATCCACTATCACCCAAACCGAATCAAATCCACATTGTGATCTTGACAACCCTGTTACAAAATCCATAGTTATCCTCTCCCATTTCCACTCAGGTATTTCTATCTGTTGTAATGTCCCGGCGGGCTTCTGGTGCTCAGCCTTGACTTGCTGGCACACTAAACACCTGGCTACATAGTTTGCAACATCCCTCTTCATGCCATTCCCCCAATATAACTGTTTCAGGTCATGATACATTTTATTAGCTCCCGGATGGATTGTATACGTTGTCCGGTGTGCTTCTTCAAGTATTCTTTCTTTCAAGTTATCAACCATAGGGACACACAACCGTCCCTCCAACCAAAGTATCCCAAAATCATCTATAGAGAATTGGACGTCGTCCCCTTTCTCTTTAGTTATGGTATCCCTGATTTGCTTGAGGTCGGTATCTTCGTCTTGTCTAGCCTTCACCTCTTCGACCAAAGAGGACTTAGCTTGCAAATGGGCTAAAGTGAGTTAGAACTTCCAATATCAAACTGATTTCCCGTTCGCTCTAGCTCGTGCAGTTCTCTAATTAACGGTCTCCTTTCTTCACTTATATGAGCAAGACTGCCCATGGATTTCCAACTCAGAGCATCGGCTACCACATTAGCCTTTCCTGGATGATACAAGATCGTGCAGTCGTAGTCTTTCAACAACTCCAACCATCGACGTTGTCTCAAGTTCAAGTCTTTCTGCTCGAAAATGTATTTGAGGCTTTTGTGGTCTGTATAAATTTCACACGTCTCACCATATAAGTAATGTCTCCATATTTTCAGAGCGAATACTACAGCCGCCATTTTGAGGTCGTGAGTCGGGTAGTTCTTCTCATGCTTCCTCAGTTGTCGTGATGCATACGCAATCACCTTGCCATGTTGCATCAAGACACACCCTAACCCGATCCTCGACGCATCACAGTATACCACATACCCTCTTGTGCCTTCAGGTAAGGCCAGCACCGGAGCGGTAGTGAGGCTGTCCTTCAGCTTCTGAAAACTTTGCTCACACTTGTCATCCCATACAAACTTCACTCCCTTCTGAGTCAATCAAGTCATAGGTGCAGCAACTTTAGAGAAGTCCTGCACAAATCTTCTATAATACCCCGCCAAACCCAAGAAACTGCGAATTTCGGTAACAGAGGTAAGCTGGGACCAATTCTTCACTGCCTCTACCTTACTTGGATCAACATGGATTCCCTCTAATGATACCACGTGACCCAAAAAGGCAACTCTGTCAAGCCAGAATTCGCACTTAGAGAACTTGGCATACAGTTTTTCCTCTCTCAACCTCTGTAATGCTAGTCTCAAGTGTTCAGCATGTTCTTCAGAGAGTCATAAATTTATGGCTCAAGAGAGGCATAAATTCTCATTGTCTAAAATTTCCATTTATCAAACTAACCTTGAACATTTCACTTACACATGAATACACATACCCGAATACGCGTAAAATTAGAAAATTGTCTCTTTTTTTCCCGAACAGGGTTCCGGGTGAGACGGGAATTATTCGGGTTTTAATCCCTTGTACATTCCAATAATTTTTAACAATTATATAATCATCATTCAACCTTTCTATGCACCCCAACTCATTCTACAACACCCTTAAACATTAACAACCACATTTTCATACACTTTTTCCAACCCGGATAAATTCCATCAAATTAGTTCCGGTTCCTAAGCTTCCAACTCACTTCCTAACATGCAAATACTTCAATTTAGGACCCAGAATACTCAGATTGAATCAATTGGGGTCTTTCCAAAAATCCCTAAAATTGATAAAATTGGGGTTTGAGAGTTTCGGGACTTCTCACCTTGATTCAACCGGTTAGAAGGACGATATGGAGTAGAGGAGACTCCCGGCTACCTTCCCCGGTGAAGAAACGGCATTTTCGGGCGATTTTTCCGACGAGAAGCTCCCTTCCTCTTGTTTCTCTCTCTAACCCGAGCTTTCTCTCTCTCTAGCCACAAAGACGGTGACGGACGGCGAGTTCCGGCCACCACCGTGCGTTTTCCGTCCAGCCTTGAGCCTTCCCGTCGTCTTTCGTTCGTCCGTGCGTGCTGTCCAAGCCGTTGGCCAGCCTCTCTCTCTCTCTCACTCGTGCGTTTTGCTTTGCCTCACGATTTCCTTCTCTGCTTCTTCTTTATTCACTCCTTATTACATATATATATTTATATTAAATTAATATATATGTATGTATCACTTATAAAAGCAAATCTGGTTCCTTTTTCTTCTTTTTTTTTAAAAGTCCTCCCTTAAATTAATTGAAGGGGGTCACGGGTTGTGGCCCCTCCCTCTGATCCCCTCTCTCTCTTTTTTTATATCACACACACACACACACACACACACAAATATATATATATATATATATATAACAAAAAAATTTGAAATAATTATAATAATAAAAATTTAAAATAGTTAAGATTTAAAATAATTATTGTTTACAAAATAGGAAGTAGTAGGATAATGTTTTCTTCTATCCCATTTTCAACTTTAATTAAATTAATTTGATTTAATTAATGATGCTAGTCAAAATATTCTCAGGTATTACACGTGACCCCCATATCAGCAAAACACAACACACATAAAAGACAAAAAAAATAAGGAGAAGCACGCAGGAAACCGAAGCAGAGGCGCATGCACACGAGGAAGAAGAACAAGCCACAAGAAGCACGATTTTGGCCCGAAACATGCCAGAGGGGCGACACCGGTGACTGGAAACGTTGACTGGACCTTATCCTCTACACCACCAAGCCTTCTTCCCGATCGGAATCAAGGCACCACAGAGTAATTGGAGCTTCAGGTACTCTGAGGACTGATCAGGAGGGCCAGCGAGGTGAGGGACTCTCCCATCCCTGCCCCATAGGGTTGGATGACTACGTGAAAATGTGGTTTGCTCTATTTTACGCAGTTATTATATGAAATATAATTATCTGAATGAGTTTGCGTTACGTATGTATGGTTAATAAGTAAACAGTGAACATGTGAACTAAATATGTGCTCATTTGTTTAGGCTCAAGTGAATAGGTGATAATGTGGTTCACTGGGCTTTATATGTTATCGTGGGTAGGATTGAGTCGTATTTTCATATGTGAGGGTTCAGTAACATTAGAAATCAATCACATTGATCGTCACTGTTAAGATCTTGTTCGTATGGTATGTTGAGGGAACTGAACATAGGTTGTTAAGTGTGAGTGAGAGTGTTGCATAATCAAAAAGGGGGAAACTAGGCCTAACTAATAAACACGTATAATATTCAATTAGTTATTCATAGAGCGTCCTTCAAGGTTAAAAATGTTAGTTGAGCTTTTTTATGTTAGTCCGGGTAGATCGAGTCGGTCATCCTGGTCAGACAGACGGGATTATGTCGTCAGTAAGCATGCCATTACCTTGGTTTAACCGAGGTCAAAGAAGTTGCCAGCTATTACTCTAAGCATGCCCGTGCCTTAGAGGCAGAAAGTTCCTAGTGTGATCAACCAGGTTCGTACATGAAATTGCGTTCGGGCCAGTATTTCTCTTAGCGTAATGCAGGAGACAGAAAGTGAATGCCTACGAGCATAACTATGTGTGAATTATGAAAGTATATGATATATATGTTGTGATTTATGTATGTGCGGAGTAATAAATTTTTAGGAGCATGAATTAGGATTTTAATTGTGAATATGATATATTGACTGCCTGATCATATTAAAAATCACAAGATAAATCAATTTCATGCGCATGTGGTTGTGGTTGCTCCCTTCCCCCAGCTGTAGTGGTACCCGCTGCTACGCCAGGGATGGGGGAGCTTCTCACTGAGTCTGTTCCACCCACCCCCTGTTTACATGTTTCAGATACAGGTGGTTCAAGAGTCGGGAACGCGTCCACTTCTTCTCAAGGATGCGGACAACTCTGAAGACCAAACACTTTGTTCGCGTCGGTAGTTATTTTGGTTATGTACATGTGTTGTGATGTATATATATAAATCCTTTTTTGGGTGTAGCGTTTGTACGTTTACATCTGCTGTGTATATATATATATATATATCATACTTGAATTCTAGCATTGTTGGTTTCATACAAGATAAAGATAGGTCTTGGTGTTGGGAATATGGGCTATGATATAGTATATATCATGTGTGTATATATATATATATATATATATATATATATATATATATATATGAATTCTGCATGTGAATAGGATAGATCACACGTATTGAGGCGTGTGATCAACATGTAAATTATATGTATGTGTGGTTGTGTAATACCTAGGAAAAATTTCGAGGATTAAAGAATGATTTATTTAAAATTTCGAGGATTTAAGAATGATTTATTCCAGGGCTAGGAATTAAAACCTTAAAAAGAATATAGGAAAAGTATGAAGATTAAGGGAAACCGGAAAGGAACCGAGAATTCTTCAAAATTTCAAGTAAAATAAAAGGTGAAAGAAAGGAGTAAAATACTTTTTCGAAATTAATTCAGGACCTACGAAATTAGAAACCTAAAATAAATAGGACTGGGAACTAAATTAAAATAAAAATAAAAGTGAAAGAAAAGAAGTAGAAAATAATTTTTAGGATTTAATTCGGGACCTAAGGAATTGGAAACCTGAATTTAATAGGGAAAGGGATTAAATTTAAAATACATATTAGTTATTATTTATTTAATTATTAAATAATTTATTTTTTTAATTATATTTATTTATTCATTTATTATTTTTTATTTAATTATTATAATTATATTAATTATTTTAACCAAAAAAAATGTGGGGTGCGTGGACCTAAAAATAAAAGGAATAAGAAAGGAAGAAGTAAAAGAAATAAAAAGAAAAGAAAAGAAAAGAGAGAGGGGGGCACGGGAAAGAAGAGAGAGAATTAGTGAGGTAGAGAGAGAGGGAGGATGGTGTGGAGCAAGAAGAAGGGAAAGAGAGGGAAACCGTCGAAAAAGTCACCGGAGAGAGCGGTCCGACGCCGGAAAAGCTCACCGGAGCTCGACTACAACATCTTCCACACCTCCCACCAATCGAATCAAAGGTTGGTAACCCCAATTTCATTCGAAACCCTCAATTTCTCCATTTTTAGGGATTTCTTCAATCCACCTTCGATTGAGTTGTTTCAAGGGTAGATTGAGACCTAGAAAGTGTTCTTGAACACTTAGTCGGGGTACGAATCGAGATTATATCTTCGGATTTAGCCAAATTCGAATTTGGAAGGATTTGGGGTTGAAATTATAATTATTTCCAAATTGGGGAAAATTGTTGATAATTAGGATTGAGTTTGGATTTGAGTAAATAGGCTTGGATTGATATTATTGAAATTATAATTATTTCCAAATTGGGGAAAATTGTTGATAATTAGGATTGAGTTTGGATTTGAGTAAATAGGCTTGGATTGATATTATTGAAATTATAATTATTTCCAAATTGGGGAAAATTGTTGATAATTAGGATTGAGTTTGGATTTGAGTAAATAGGCTTCGATTGATATTATTGAAATTATAATTATTTCCGAATTGGGGAAAATTGTTGATAATTAGGGTTGAGTTTGGATTTAAGTAAATAGGCTTGGATTGATATTATTGAAATTATATGGTTGGAATATTAGCTGAACAAGACCCGTGAAGAGCTGGCTCAAGGTTACTAAGGTTGAACCTTGACGTTAACGTGCCAGGTCCCTGCTCGGGTTACCTAAATACACTTTAAGGGTGATGTTGAGGGGTCCAAACCTCTTCTTTTCAATCTTAAACACCCTAGAATAATTCTAAGTATACTACCAAGAATCAAGGATTATTTTAAATACCTTCTCGTTTCTCAAGAGTGGAAGCTTGCGGAACAATGAAATTCAATTTCTAAAATTTCAACATCTTTCCTTCATAATTATTAGGAAATCTTAAGTGGAATAAATTGGAGGTATATTGAGGTTTAGAAACTAGATCTCTTAGAACCCTAGTAGGCACACAAGTTGATTCAAAATACTTAGACCTTCCTAAAATTGGGACTCCTTCCAACCAAGCTAGATAAGCTTCCTTAGATGAGAATATAAGTTATATAGAGGTCTAATACTCAAATCCAAGTATGTGAAATACTCAAGTAGAGTGTTATATGCGAGTAAGTCAAGTGTCCGAGGAAGGATACGCATAAGTTGGGATAGAGAAGTCCGATAAGACCAAGAACTTGACTCTGTGGCAACCATGGACTACACGTGAGGGTAACGGAGAGATAAATAACAAGTTAAGCTAAGTAATAACCTTAATGAAGTAAATGTCTTTCTTATAGGAACAACGACACACGATTCAGTGCAACAGGAACTCTGAGGAGACTTAAGTTAAAGGAGAGGATTGCATGGAAGGTTGGTCAAGGTGAGGGTTCTTCCATCTCTACTCCTAGGGTTGTATGCTTATGTGGATTACATGAGTATGTATATTCTATGCTTGTCTGGTATGTGTTAGCTAGAGGTATAGAATGCTAAAAGAACAAAGGAACTAGAAAATAAGTTGTGGAAAATAGCTTGGATAGGAAGACATAGGAGTAGAGTGTAATTGTTTGCTATGATTGGTGTGTTACAAATCCAACTCATACACTCCGGAGGCATGATGAGTATTTTATTAAATCTTTTCCCACGACGGTGTCAAGAGTCCTTGTACAGAAGGACTAAGCTTTTATTTTGAAAACTCGTCACGACGGTGACTTAAATTATAATCATGCAAAGGGAGTTATGGGTGGGTTTCGGATTTGGTTATGCTAGCGATGTGAGACATCGACTAGAACAACGTCAGATGGCACTTGAGACATTAGTTTTATTATCACCATGACGATGGTCATTCCCCTATCTTGACAATAGGGTCAGAAAGGTTTTATATTGCTATGACGATAGCTTGAGGCTCAGAGAGTGCATCTGGACGGGTATATGAGTTATATCCTATTAATGATACTCATCCATATTAACAAGGAGAAGAATTGTTGATCCTTCGGGAAAGATACAAAGAATCCTATTGATATTTGAGACTAAGGTAATGAGACACGGGAGGAACCTACAGGTGAACCGTGAGCCTAACCTAGTAAAAGAGAAATCATCATGTGGAGTTGGTCCAGGGTGTGTCAGTGGCCATGCTTCGAGACGTCGTGCCGTGCCCGCCATGTGGCCTGGTTGGGTAATGGACGAGTGAGCTCAAGCTATTGCCTCGCAACAAGGGTTCAGGACGTGCCACGTGGTGGCTACGTATCAGTTGTTTGATAGATAGAAGTTCATGGTGTTTGATTAATAGAATTGTCACGAGGTGACGAGTACCCAAGTGAATGGGTTAAGTATTGTTTGATTAACAGAATTGTTACGAGGTGACCAGTAACCAAATGATCGAATGGGTTAAGTATGCTTTGCCACGTGGTGGCCAGTAACCGAGTGCACGAGTTCGAAGTAGAAAAGCCACGTAGTGGCTAGTAGATACCCCCAGAGTGGGGGAATTAAGTAGATGTATGCTATAGTATCTGTGTGCATGTACAAATTGTCTGTGTTTGCATATAAATGCTGATTGTGCAGCGTAGTGGTGACGTACAGGATTACGATGCAGGGAAAACTTGTTTCAATATATATATATATATATATATATATATATCTGTTGCATGTGAATAGGATAGACAGCATCTTCGGATGTGTAGCCAGTACATAGGTTATATATTATGTGTGTTTTCCTATATCTATATCCTGAAGCGGCACTGGCCGTGGATTTGCTTGCCTAGGATAGGCCACCATTTCGGTGTAGCCATGGTATTATAATGCATGTGAATGTATTTTTCAATAATAGTTATTCTGTCAATTAGGTGATAAGGCTTACAAGCATAGGGGTATTCCCTGTGTCTGTGCCGGTCACGGTCCTTTAAACGGGGGTCGTGACAGGCTGAATACCTGTTTGTATGAAAATATGACTTCCGCTTGTGACTAGGATAGATCGCACGCATTGAGGCGTGTGATCAATATGTAAACTATATGCAAGTGTGTGATTGAATATATGTATGACTGGATACAGAACTTCTGCATGTGAATAAGATAGATCATCCGCACTGAAGCGCATGATCAATATGTAAACTATATGTATGTGTGAGTGAATATGTGTATATATATAGACTGAAGCGGTGTTGAGCGAACCGTGGATTGCAAACTACTTAGGTCACCGGAAATGGATGACCATATATATTATATATTGTTTGTATTAGAAATTGGTAGTATTGACATATATGAATGTTAATCAGGGATTAGAGGCTTATGGGATAGGAGAAATCCTACCTCCCGTGCCGGTCACAGACGTCCGAAACGGGGTCGTGACATTAGGAAACCAATAGTCTTAAGCTTTGGACTTGTTGATGAAAGGGCAAGTCTCCTCCTTTGCGTGATACTTCTCTTTCAAATGCTTCTCAAATGACCATTTTCTTTAGGGTAAACTACAGTTTGCCCCCTGTGGTTTGGCCTAAATCCAGTTTGCTCCCCTGTGATTTAAAATGTGACACTGAACTACCCTGTGGTTTGGCTTAAAATTAATGTGCCCCCTGTGGTTTAGAGTGTGACACTTGACCTCCCATGTGGTTTGTTATGTTATCACTTAACTACCTTCACCTGTCTTCTATCCAAATTTTAGTCAAATTAATCATCATTTAATTCTTCTAATGTTTAAAATTTGTCATTCAACACTCTAGAATTATAAAATGACTAAAAAAATTATAATTAATATAAAAATAAAATTATAATTTTAAAAAAATCAATAAAATAATTTAATATTTATTGTTTACTCCATTGATTATTTATATTTAGTTATTAAGAAAACTAGTGTTTTTCAAATAATATATTAGTTTAGTTTGTGTGCTTACGTAGTTTTCAAGCTTTTCTTGATTATTTGAGAAGCACTTTGGCAAAGACAAATTTTGTAGCTCCATATACAATTCAGTATGTAAGAACTCATTTTTTTAATCAACACTTTGGTGGATGGCTGGCAGGAAGCAAGTGATGATGAAATGATATATCAGTAAGCTATAATTTCACAATGATTGTAAGCATGCATTCCTTTATTGAATCATTAGAATATAGATGCATAGCATGAGAATATTTCAAAAAATTATTATAGAATTTCTACAAAGAATGAGAGAGCTGTAAGAAATAGATACCTTTAACATGTGTACTCAACCTCAAAATATTTACGCAGCCTTGTGTATATCAGTGTGGAAGAAGTTGTCTTTATAGTCAAGATACACACATTTTAAAATCGAAGACATAAAACTGAAAGGCATGAACTGACCAAAAAGTCTGACCTGTAAGCAATGAGACAAGAGATGGAAAATACTTCTGTCAAATTATAAAACTGAGTTAGAAATTCAGACAAAAAATAAACAATAAACAATAGATTCTTAGGCAAAATCATAACTCTGAATGTTAAAAATGCTGGCAGAAAGAAGCAAAATAAACCATCAAATTTTACTAATTTTCATCATATAAAAGTGTCCATCATCAATCACATAATATTGGACAATAATAAAATAGTGAAATTGAAGAATGAAGATCTGAGATACATTTGACACCATTTGCTGTTTTCGTTGGTCTTTGATAAAAGTCATACCAATACTCAACAGTGAACAGGTACCAAAACGATTAGTTAGAGAATATTTTGATAAGCTTTGTGGGTATGATGAACAGGGATGGAGGCAGGGAGGACATGACTCGTGAGCGATGTCGTCTAGCGGCTCGGTGATAATGGGATGAGTATATGTGTGTGATTGGAACTTGCACACAATCGGTAATATATATATATATATATATATATATATATATATATATATATATATATGAATAATTTCGAATCAGTGTTGCGAAAATTCAGGCATCATCTTCCTCCTCATTGTGATGCCTGACAGTCAGAAATTGTGTTAAATGCAAATGATGGCAGCGCCCATCTCGGTGGGATTGTGGCTGCCGTTGGTATATGTAAATGCTAAAGGTCAACCCTTAGCTTCCTGAAATTGAAAACGTATTTCAGTTAATATTATAAATTTTTGGTAGTGATATGAATGACTATTAGACACTGCCGTGAGTCTGAACCAGCCTACCATTCTAGAAATCGAGTGGAGTTACGGCTTATACTGTTAAGATTGTAAAGAGAGAAAGGATTGGGAAAAATCGTTGTACCTTATTATTCACCTTTGCAGGGTATTTATACATGAAAATAAGAAATCCTAATTAAACTCCTATAGTTATCCTTAAATGTGGATAACAATCTTATCTACCAAAATTCAAAATATAATATTCCTAAAAACTTATCTAAAAATATTCTTTCGTAATCTTAACTGTTTATAAAATATTTCAATTCAAATATACATATATCTAAATATATGTATATCCACAATACCCCCCCTCAAGTTGGTGCATGAAGATCTCGAATGCCCAACTTACGAAGAAGGAAATGAAATTGTCGTTTCCCAAGCGCCTTTGTGAATATGTCAGCAAGTTGACCTTGTGTAGGGACAAATGTAGTGGCCAAGTTTTGGGAAGTGATTTCATCACGAAGAAAATGACAATCCACTTTAATGTGTTTTGTACGCTCGTGGAAGACCGGGTTCTGTGATATGTGCAAGGCGGCTTGGCTATCACAGGGGAGAATCATAGAACTTGAATAATACACACCAAGACCCATTAGAATTGCTTTTAACCATTTTAGTTCACAAGTAGTCATTGCCATGGACCTATATTCTGCCTCTGCTGATGACTGAGAGACAATATGCTGCTTCTTTGTCTTCCAAGATATTGGGGAATTACCCAAGAATATTATCCAACCAGTGAGAGAGCGATGTGTTAATGGGCACCCAGCCCAATCGGCATCGCACCACCCATGAATCCGCAAGTCACACTTGCTGCTCAACTGAATGCCTTGACCTGGATTTCCTTTTAGGTAACGAACAACCCTAAGAGCTGCTTCCCAATGCTCTTCACGTGGCGTCGTCATGAATTGAGATAAGACGTGAACGCTGTAAGATAAATCAGGCCTAGTGAAACACAAGTATATCAGCCGCCCAACTAATCGACGATAACGTTCTGGATCTTCAAGCACTGAGCTAGTAGATAACGCGAGACGATGGTTTTGCTCCAAAGGGATTGATGCTGGTCGTGCCCTTAATAGTCTTGCTTCAGAGATGATATCGAGTGCGTACTTGCGCTGACATAGAAAAAATCCTTCTGGTCCACGAGCAACTTCCACCCCCAAAAAATATTTCAAGAAACCCAAGTCTTTCATGTAGAAACAGCTACTAAGATAAGATTTGAATTTTTGTATGGTAGTTGGATTATTACCAGAAATGATAAGATCATCAACATAGACAAGAACATTCAGCTGAACCTCTCAACGCTTCAATGTAAATAGAGAATAATCAGAATATGATTGTTGGAACCCATAAGTTTTCAATGCAGTGGACAATTTTGCGAACCAACACCAAGGGGCTTGCTTCAGCCCATATAATGACTTCCGTAAACGACACACTTTGTCGGAGTTTTTAAGTTGAAAACCAAGAGGCAATTTCATGTAAACTTCTTCGTGAAGGTCCCCATGAAGAAAGGCATTGTGGACGTCCATCTGATGTACCTCCCAGTTCATTGCAGCGGCAACAGCCAAAAAGACACGTACAGTCACCATTTTTGCCACAGGGGCAAACGTTTCAGTATAGTCAATACCCTCAACCTAATGGTTCCCGAGAATGACAAGTCGAGCTTTCAACCGTTCAACTGAACCATCTGAATGATACTTTATCTTGTAGACCCACTTACATCCGAGGGCTTTCTTCCCTGTTGGCAAGTCTGCCAATTCCCAAGTGTTATTGGCCTCAAGCGCATCAATCTCGCGACGCATGGCGTCACACCAACGTCTATCTTTTACGGCTTGAGAGTAAGAAACAAGCTCCGTCTCTGCACTTAAAGCTGCAAGGAAATGTTTGTGCCTCGCAGAAAACTTATCACAATTTACATAATTAGCTATAGGATAGGGAGTACCTGAGGAACGCTGTGATGCAAGTGGTGATGGCATAGATGGACTCATTATTTGGATGGTGTGCGTAACATAATCACGAAGACGAACTGATATTTCCTTTCTACGTTGCCCACGTCCTAACATCGTCTGTTGTCCTTCTGTTGTGTCTAATTCAACAGTGTTCTCATTATGTTCTTGTGGCAACATTG
This sequence comes from Senna tora, assembly GCA_014851425.1. Lineage (NCBI taxonomy): Eukaryota > Viridiplantae > Streptophyta > Magnoliopsida > Fabales > Fabaceae > Senna > Senna tora. The sequence continues at coordinate 16,451,531 of CM026265.1, forward strand.
TGTCTATGACTTCTTGAGAAGTTCCCCCCCCCCCTTACTCCCAACTCGGAAAACTCATTAAGTGTGTCATCAAGAGACTCAAAGTGACTTGGATTGGGAGTGTCAAGAGCAGGAGTATTGGCAAAGGGATATTCATTTTCTAAAAATACTACATCTCGAGACACAAAAAAATTTCGTTTATTTAAATCAAATAAACGCCAACCCTTCTTCCCATATGGGTACCCAACAAAAATACACTTTTGACTTCGACTTTAAAATTTATCACTTGTTTTCACATGAGCATAGCATAGGCATCCAAAAACACGCAAGTGATTGTAGGGGGGTTCTGCACCATATAAAACACTAAAAGGTGTTTTTCCATCTAGGATTGAGGAAGGAGTTCTATTTATTAAGTATCCAGCTGTCAATACACATTCACCCCAAAACTCAATAGGAAGTGATGCTTGAAAACGCAATGCTCTGGCTACATTCAAAATATGTTGATGTTTTCTTTCTACCCTCCCATTCTGTTGAGGTGTCCCCACACATGATGTTTGGAAAATAATTCCGTTGTCAAGAAAGAATTGTTTTAGACATGTAAACTCAGTCCCATTATCACTTCTCAAAATTTTAACTCTTTTATCAAATTGTCGCTCAACCATAGAGAGAAACATTTTAATAGCATGAGAAGTTTCTGATTTATCAACAAGTAAGTATATCCAAACAGCACGGGAAAAATCATCAACAATAGTTAAAAAGTATGATGCTCCACAAGAAGAAGTAGTTCTATAAGGGCCCCATAAATCACAATGAACTAAATCAAAAGTGGCTGAAGCTTTTTGTTCGCTAACAGGAAATTTAGCTCTACTGTGTTTAGCCCTTTGACATACCTCACAATGTTTCTCCAGTCTATCTTTACAGTTCTCAGTACTAACTCCAGGAATTAACTTTGTTGTTTTTAAGGAAGGATGGCCAAGTCTCTTATGCCATAGTTCAAGGGATGTGGTAGTTTCAGTCTTCATTGCATGAGCTTGTGCCAGGTTGCAAAAGTAATAGAGTCCATCTTGCCTTTCACCCGCACCAATCAGAGTCCTCGAAGTGCGCTCCTGTATAACACACAAATTATGAGTAAATTGAACAATATAATCGTATTGTTCAGTTAATTGTGATACTGAAATTAAGTTGCAAGTCAACCCGGGCACATAAAGCACATTTTTCAAACAAAAATTTCGATTGAGATTAACCGTCCCTTTTTTGGTAGCAACAGTATTGTTCCCATCTGGCAACCCAACAAGACATTGGTTGATTTCTTCTAAGTCACGTAGAACCTTCATCTCGCCTGTCATATGATTCGAAGCTCCGGTGTCGATAATCCAAGTCATGGAGTTACCAAACATCTTATTAGTTGTCGTAGGTTTTGACCCATCAAACATTTGAAGAAGCGTTTTCCATTGTGTAGCATCCAATCCAGGTAGAGGTGTTGATTCCACCTCGTTTATGACCGTGGGGGACGACAGTGCAACACCTGTTTGGGCATTGTTGGCACGAAACGTCCCGACCATGGTTAAAAATTTAACCTGCCTCTGATACCATGTTAAGATTGTAAAGAGAGAAAGGATTGGGAAAAATCGTTGTACCTTATTATTCACCTTTGCAGGGTATTTATACATGAAAATAAGAAATCCTAATTAAACTTCTATAGTTATCCTTAAATGTGGATAACAATCTTATCTACCAAAATTCAAAATATAATATTCCTAAAAACTTATCTAAAAATATTCTTTCGTAATCTTAACTGTTTATAAAATATTTCAATTCAAATATAAATATATCTAAATATATGTATATCCACAATATATACTACAGTGCAAATCGAAACGTATGACTGAGGATTAAAATTTAGAAATAGGTACACATATGTGGTGAGTAAAAAGACATATAAAGTTTTGATTAGCTTATAAATCATTGAAAGCGTTATGTCAATTATAAATATGTGTGGTCAATGGCATTTAGATTTGAAACCTTCGACAAATAACGATATGCATGCGGACCAACAATTATATCTCACAAAAACATTTGTTCTAAATGTACAGAGTCAAATACAACTTTGATAACCTTCTAAAACTTCATTATTAGCATTTGTGGTGACTAATTAATGACTGTGATGAATGATATTAAGTATAGAAACCGTCGACTATATTGACATGCTGGTTGGATAATCACTTGTGGCTGCATCAACATTGTTTTTAGATATGAATTTATGCTCATTAACTCCAGGGTGATGTGTCAAATGAACAATCCATGCTTAGATTTGATTTGGCAAGCAAAGGTTATATGTAAACTCCTTTATATATATTAAAAGACTTGGAGAATAGTGTAAATGAAAAAGTGTTGATAAGAATAATATATGAAGATGATCTAGAAGATTGTTAATTTAAAAAGCTGACCTAGATAAGAGTGGAGATCACTAAAGGCATCACATAATTCATAAATTTTCAAAAATGAAAAAGAAATATAAAATTGGCATTTATGCTCAAATGCATCCAGTGACACATATAGCAACTCATAAATAATAGTCTATTTTTCAAAATAAAAAATAAAATTGAAATTCAAGAACAGTGGTCAAGAGTTACTATCTAGTGACATGTGTAAAGAAATATTTAATTTAGTTAAAGATTATACATTTTTTAAATGGAAAATAAAATAATTTCAAATATCATCTTGGAATATCCAAATGTCAATTTCTATGATCCTATGTATTGAACTCTCCTTGCATTTCAAATTATACTTGTCAACACCTCATTGATTTGTTCTGCTTTAATATATATATATATATATATATTATTTGTTTGTGTGCTAATATATTATTTTTACATTTTGAGAAATTTAAGTAAAACCATAACACAAATTACATCATATTTCCAAAAAAAAAAAAAGCATTAATAGATGAGTTGAAAAGTCATTTGAAGACATCTAGCATTAAAATCATAATTAAAAACAAAATCTCTTGATGTATTATTGAGAATTGAAATAATAATTAATAGGACTTTTGAATTAGAAGACATTGAGACTTGAATCAACTCATAAATAATAGTCAATTTTTTAAATGTAAAAGAAAATTAAAAGGCTAAAGTACTATTTTGGTCCTCAATGTTTGCATGAAGTTTAATGTTAGTCCTCAATGTTTCAAAAGTTTAATGTTGGTCCTCAAAGTTTTATTTTTTGGTCGATTTTGGTCCTCGAGCGTAACATCTTAACTTTTTGTCGTTAAATGATGACGTGGCATGCTTATATGGCACACCCTCTCCCCTACGTGTCATATTTTAATGACCTGGCATGACACATCACTGCCACGTCACCCCCATTGCCACATCATCATCTTCTCTCCTTTATCATCATCATTATCATCATCATCTGGGGTGACGTGGCAGTGATATGTAATGCCACATCATTAAAATATGACACGTAGAAGAGAGGGTGTGTCACATAAGCATGCCACGTTATCATTTAATGGCAAAAAGTTAATGCTGTTACACTCGAGGACCAAAATCGACCAAAAAATAAAACATTGAGGACCAACATTAAACTTTTGAAACATTGAGGACCAACATTAAACTTCATGCAAACATTGAGGACCAAAATAATACTTTAGCCAAATTAAAATCTAGCAAGAAATTGTTAATTTTGTCAAAAGATGATGATTTTTTTAAATGGAAAATATATAGAATAAATTCCAAATGTCATCTTGAAAGTTCCACATGTCATTTTCTACGATCCTATGTGTCGATCTCAGGTTCAATTTCATATCCCATGTGCCAGCTCCTCTTTCATTTGTTCTGTTTTAATATATATATATATACTAGTCTTGAGCCCGTGAAAATTTCACGATTTTTTTTAAACTTATATATATATGTAACTTCAGAATATTCCACCTTGGGACACGTGGCACTGACGTTCTAGAAGCATGGCCCCAACACCCGCTGGAGACACGTGGCACCACTCATCCCTCCATTACATGGCCCTCGCCCACGTCACCACATGGAGCATCCCCTCAACTAGACGTGGGATCTCCACGAAGCCTCGTGGGACGACCCACGTCCTACGAGGTCGTAGGTCGAGCACGATCTCCCCACACGCAAGTATAAATAGGCCCTCACTTGGGGGACTAAAGAGGCAATCAACTCTGGACAGAATTACATGCAACCCGAAGACTTATCACACATCACCCCTTAGACACACCTCACGTGTACTTTCACTTCCTTGAGCCCCGCCGTTGGCCTTCCGTCTAGACCAACCTCCGGCCGGCTCACCTCCTTCTCGGAGCACACTACTTACAGGGCTTCCAGCATCCCTCAGAGACCATAGCTCTCTCCCACTAAGGCAACCTCCCACAGAGCGACTCGCCCGCCCGGAGTACCTTAGGCACATCTTAGTCGCACACGGCCCAATATAGGTAACAACCTTGCCTAACGGCTCCGATAGACGTCACCATGACGAACTACGTGGACTTTAATCCCTCCAGAAGGGTACGTAGGCACCTAGGTGCATCACCTAAGGACAAGTCCCCCAAGGTTAAGACCCCTTGCGGTCCTAAATTCATATTACAATTTTATGAGCCAAAAATGACAGTTACAGTGGCGCCCACCACAGTCTTATTCAGACCACAATGCCTTGCGCGCTCTGCCGCTAAACGCCATTACTTTTTTCGGGGAGTAGGAGTATATACCTAACACTCAGAAACCCGTACTTGTTTTTGTTTTGATCTCCAATACAGATACATAACACGATACGTCATGACCGACTCGAACGTTCCCACCACCACGGCTGACGCCAGCACCCTGAGACGCAGCACGAGGAATCGCCAGGGAACGGCTGAACCGGTCACAATCGAGGCAGGCGGATCAGGCGCAATCCAACCTCAAAGCTGCTCAATAACACAAGTAGCTGTCACGGAGACCGTGGTCCAGAACCCGACATCTAGAGAGGAAACTTGCCCTCGGCACCCGTACGGCATGCCACACGTCCCTTGCCCCACAACCGGTGGTCAAGAAGTGACAGAGTTAGCGAGGAACCCGCAAGACGCTGTGATCGCCCGCCTTGAGGCAGAAGTAGCGGCTCTACGCCAACAACGATGGGAAGAGGACATGAACCTCGCCCTAACAAATGTGAGCACTCAGCTCCCCATAGTGCCACATGGTGCGACGGCAGGGACCTCTAGCGACCCTACTGGCTTGCCCACGATTCAATTTGGGACCTTACCCATGGAGTTCACACGGTTGTCACTGACGGCGGCACCACCCCCAACGGTGATCCCACCTGGACCTACCATGGTCGCCGGACAGGCAGCACGACCCGTTATGAACTTTCCACGACCACCGGTCCCAAACTACCCTCCAGTGTCCTACCTCCACATGCCATTGGTCGCGGCCTACTACCCGTACGCAGCCGCCGACGCAAATGCCTACCAGTGGCCCACGATCGACTTCCAGGGAAGTGGGAGACACCCCTTCACCCAGCAAGTCATGAACGAGCACGTGCCCATGGGTTTCAAGATGCCCTTCCACATAGAGCCTTATGGAGGAGAAACCGATCCGTGAGATCACCTGAATACCTTCAACTCGGCCATGTCGATACTGCGTATGACGGACGGCCAATAGTGCTGGGTCTTCTCATCAACTCTAAAGGAAGCCGCCTTGAGATGGTTCTCCTGGCTGCCCACCAATTCGATCCACAGCTTCGAACAACTGGCTCAGAACTTCCTTACACAGTTCGCCAACAGTAAAGATTACCAGAAAAACGAAGACTCCTTCATCGGTTTCCCCCAAGAGGAGGGAGAAACCCTGCAAGCCTTCTTGGCCCGCTTCAGCAAGCTCTCGCTCTAAGTCTGAGGCCTCCATGACGTCGTTGCCATCTTCGTCATAAAGCAGGGTCTTTGATGATCACAGTTCTATGGGGAGCTAAACAGGTGCCCCGTCTCCACCTTACAGGAACTCATGGATCGAGCGGAATGGTTCATTCAGGAGGAGAACGCTCAAATCGCTAAGGACAAGATGAGGAAGTTCCTAATAAGCAGGGCCGATATGGAACGGGCAGAGAAGAAGAAAGAGAAGACAGGGATCGAGAACCAAGCCCCCAAAGAAAAAAGCGGTAGGAAAAGGTCACCTCCTCGACCGCGAACACCTCCCCTCAACAGATCTCACGTTGGGGTGTTGGAAGAAATTTATCATTTCGACATGCTCATATTCCCCCCGTAGGTTAAAAGGCGGAAAACGGGAAGACCGGTGGACAAGTCCAAATACTGCCAGTTCCACAAGGATCACGGACATGAAACCAACGACTGCATCCACCTGAAGGATCAGATCAAGGACCTAATCCGAAAAGGAAAACTCAGCAGGTTCATTAAGGAGGAAAGCAAGGCCAATTCCGAGCAGCCCCGGGAAGCTAACGGCCAAACGCCTACCCGCGGGGTCATTAACGTCATAGCAGGCGGACTGCAGCGAGGGTCCTCCTCCCTACCGCAAAACAAGAAGAGGATGGAACGCTCCATACTCGCCCTAGACTACGCTCCAAAACACAAGAAGAGGAGCGAAACCAAGGGAGACCCCATCACCTTCGACCTCACCAACCTAGAGGGACCAGTCCATGACGACCACATGGTAGTGATCGCGATTATCGCCAACTACGAGGTTAAGAGAGTCTTGATCGACCAAGGATCCTCAGCGGACGTTCTCTACTTCGACACCTTCAGAAAGCTCGGGTTGAACGAGGCCAACCTAAGGCCCTTCCCTAGCACGCTCATAGGGTTCTCAGGAGCCCAGGTTCCAGTAGAGGGAATCAACAATGGGCACTCTGCCAAAGGTCACGAGCCTTGATGTGGACTTCATCATTGTCTCAGCACCATCAGCATACAATGCGATCCTAGGGCGACCGTCCCTAAACAAACTCAGAGCTGTAGTGTCTACCGCACAACTCACAATGAAGTTCCCAACACCCCACGGGGTTGGAGAAATCATGGCGGACAGAAATTAGCTCGAGCATACTACGTAGCTAGCCTAACCAAGACCGTCAAGGTCGCCCGCCTTGGTCCCAAAGAATCACGCGAGGAATCCCCCGAGGCTAAAGTGTCAGGAGGAAAGAAACCAGAGTCTGCCCGCCCGGACCTAACTCCGCTTGAGACTCCGAACGCACTTTGCATTTTACCTTTAAGTCAAGTCGTACGTCTCTACTTTGAATTTAGGATTTCCAGCCTGACCAAGGCTTACCTGACTTAGGCAATCCGAATGTAAAAATTTTGCTTACCTTCAGCCTACCTAAGGCTAGCCCGACTGAGGCTGCACGAATGTACTCATTTTGTTTTATTGAAAGCACTCCATTTTCAACTAGAGACAAGACTTCAACTTTGCAAAGTACTCGCATAACTCCTATCACGGACGACGGGCTCAATCGCCCAAAAAATGCTACGCGCCCCCAGGGCCAAGCTAAAATTTCCCCAAAAGCACGGTAAACTAACCCCTTTGGTGCGAAAACCACAAAACAAACGTTCGACGAACCATGCTAGCAACACGCATACAAATCGTCCTGATCACACGGTGCTCATGCAAAAATCTTTTTACCCAGACGTAAAGAGATAACCGCGAAAAGAGAAACTACAAACACATACAACTTTTTACCCCGAAGTAAAAAGGAAAGCAGGAGAAGCTCTTCGCAAAAATCATTCTCATTAATACCAAAAATGAGAGGGCGTCTGCCCATTTACAAAGGGTAAACACCCCAAAAATTACATAAACCTAATCTTGGGCATCCCCAAGATCTACCAAAGTCTCGGCCCTAACCGACTCCACGTGGCCAACATCTCCCGACGACCCCTGCCTGGTCGCCTCATCCAGTTGCTGAGAAGTAGGTCCAATCCTTGGAGGTCGCCCGCCAATTCGGGACAACACTTGGTGATCCACCAAGCGATCCATCAGTTGATGAAGATAAGCCAGATTCAACGGAGGGTCCGTTTCCATCCGACCGCGAAGCTCACCCTCAAAAAAATCCAGGGAAGGATGCAAGGAAGCCACACACTCCACTGGAAATCTCTCCCCACAGAGACGCTCGAGCTGCTCGACTGCCAGGAGCATGTCGTACATCCTCTACGCAGATAGTTCCTCCTGACGATCGGCGACATCGGCAACTTTGCCCTCAGCCACCAACCGGCCTAAAAGGCTCTCAGCAGCGCGAGCCTCCGCATCCCGCAGAACCTCACGGAGCGAATGCAGCTCCTGTTGACGACTCTCAGCGTCACCTTGACGGACGAACCCTCTCCAACTCCGAGCGGAGAAACGCAACCTCAGAAGGATGATCAACTTCGGCCCGGAGATGGGCGACCACCTCAGTCAAGGACTTAACTTCTCGTCCTTGACCCTCACACTCCAGCTCCTTGGCAGACAGCTGCTCCCGCACGTCCGCAAACCACTTCTGGGAGACCTCTAGAGCCCGACTCCTAGAGGCCGCAATGACGGAAAACTGATCCCAGTTGCGACAAATCTCCTCCTGCAAGAAGCACGCACATACACAGCGGAGTCAGAGATAAAAACCTGTTGAACTAAAAATGATTAATTAAGATTTAACCTTAGTTTTAATATGTCAACAATTTTTGTGTATTGTGGACTTGATAATATTGGGCATAAAATATGTAATGGTGCATAAATGATTTTCAGCCTAAAGAATGGTTAGGCCCAAATCTGGAAAGATAAAGAATTGGCCCATATATTTTGAATCTTGAATATGTGTCCTGGAAAGCTTCTCTGACTCCTGCATTTCTACTTCCTTAATTTATGGAATAGTGCATCACATGGGTCTCAAAAGCATACCTACTTTCCTTAATTTATGGAAGTCAAATCATATTAAAAAAAGGAGAGTTGGTAGAACCTAACTTTGCAGGCTAAAATTGAGGCAAAAAGCATGTAGCCTTTATCCCTTTCAAAAGGAACTAAACATCAAAGAAGTAAGAGATACAAGCCTAAAAAAACATTGCAACGTCTTCTCTCAGTTTTCTCTCTTCTCTTGAAGCTGCACCACGCTGAAAAATGGCAGAGCATTAAATGAGAAGCAATTAATGAGGAGCCTCTACATTTAATGAAGAGTGAGGAGGCTGAAGATTTAAATCCTCTCAAGTGCAACGGTTAGCTTCTTGCCATCTCTATTTAATGCTGCAAAGAAAGAAGGTGAGGCTCAAGAACTCAGTGTTCCAAGCTTTCAAGAGTGGCAAAAATCTTCTGAGTGAAGAAGAGTCTGAGTGACTCCTGTGTGCGATTCTTGTGCTGTAATTTGTAATAGTCATTAGTTGACTGCATTTATCTTTCTTCTTCTCTTTCTTGTTATAAGAGTTTAGTGTTTGAAGTATCTTGGGTGTAAAAGCCTGGGTAAGGGCTGATCCTTGTTGGGTGAACAAGGTTGCAAAAAGATATTCAACCATTAAGTTCTTGTGTGAATCCTATTGAGGATTGAGGTTGTTAGAAGAAGTTAATATACTGAGTCTCCTGCCATAAAAGCCTTGAGGTGGCTAATCCTTGCAAGGTGAAACAAGGTTGCAAAGAGGGAACTCTTTATATTAAATTCTTTGTGGATTGAAAGTCAAAGTCCTGGTAAGGATTCAGGTTTGAAAAAGAATTAATACTTGGAGTGTCCTAGTGGTAAAAGCCTTGAGGAGGCTGATCCTTGTGGTGAAACAAGGTTACAAGAGGAACTTCAAATATTAAGTTCTTGTGTCTGAATCCTGGGATTGGATTTTGGAGGATTTAATATACTAAGTTTCTTAGAGGTAAAAGCCAAGTAAGGAGGCTGATCCTTGAGGAAGGTTCTTGGAGAAACTTATTATATTAGGTTCTAAGTTGGTTGCTGGGTTGAGTCCTATATTGCTGTAAGGGAAGTGTAAAAGCAAGTGTGCTTTCCCAAAAGGGTTTGGGTTACTTGGTTGTAAGAACTAAATTGAGTAATATAGGCCTTCTAACTATTTGGCTAGAAGGGGAGAGGACGTAGCTATTCAAGCAAACTTGGGTAGTGAACCTCTCCAGCAAAATAGTGTGTGCAACCCTTCCTTTACTCTGACTCCTTCAAACAAAACAATTTTCATAAGAGTCCTAAATTAACTAAGAGTCCTAACCAGAAGAAAGTTTTTTAAAAAGTTTAAAATCTGAATAAACCAATTCACCCCCCCCCCTCTTGGTTTATTTTCTGACTAACAATTGGTATCAGAGGAGGTCTCTATCTGTTCTTGCAGGTATAACTACCTTAGAGGAAAGATCCTTGTCAGAAAATGGTGAACCAAGTAATTCTAGGAGAAGGACAGTCCTTCCAACGTCCTCCACTCTTTGAGGGAAAAAACTATGCCTACTGGAAAAATAGGATAACTATTTTTATTCAGGCATTCGATGAGGAGATATGGAACATCATTGAAGAAGGTCCTAAAGAGATCACTAAGGAGGTTGATGGAGTCAAACAACCCAAGTCAAGGAAGGAGTGGAACGAAATAGATAAGAAAAACTCGAGTTTAAATAAAAGAGCTATTAATATGTTGTATTGTGCTTTAAATGCAGATGAGTACTCAAAAATATCCAGATGCACATCGGCCAAGGAGATATGGGACAAACTTAAGGTCACATACGAAGGAACGGATGATGTTAGACTAAATCGTCTAGATATGTTCATCAATGAGTTCGAGAATTTCAAAATGAAACCTGGAGAAACAATTGAAGAGATGTACTCCAGATTTGGAAAAATCATAAATGATCTAGACGCATTGGGAAAGAATTTTTCAAATGCAGAACTATGTCGAAAAATCATCAGGAGTCTGACATATGCATGGAGATCGAAAGTAGTTGCCATACAGGAGAGTGGTAGATTAAAAGATACCACCTATGACGAGCTAAGAGGAAATCTCATGGCATATGAAAGCACTTTCCTAAAAGATGATCAAAAGGAATTAAAGAAAGAGGAAGTTAAGGAGTCACCACAAAAGGAGACAGCCAACTTCTGTCTTATGGCTAAGGAGACAGAAGAGGAAGGAGAAACTGAGGTAACTGAATACAATCCCCATTTTAATGAACTTCTTGAATCATATAATAACATGTTAGAGGACTCTAGGAAGGTGTTAGAAAAGTATGGTGAACTAAAAGTATCACACTCTAAGGTACTAAAAGCTTTTGGCAAAATGAAAATAGAAAAGGAAGCTTTAGAAGAAAAGTTTAAGTTGATAGAGGAAGAGTACTCAATGACAGCACTAATAACTGAAAATAAAAAGCTAAAGGCTACAATTGATAAACTCAACTATGATTTAGGAAAATTTGTCAGAGGAGAAGAAAACTTGAATCTTATCTTAGGAAGTCAAAGAAATGCTAATGATAGATCAGGACTAGGATTCGAAGTAGAATCTTCAGGAACTAAAAAGAATAAGGAGGTTAGCATAGGTCATAAGAAATCACAAGATAAATATCAAAGATATTATAGGAGACCTAGGTTTAACTCTCAAAGATATAATAGGAAACCAAGATTTAATCCACATAAGAATAAAATGTGTTATATTTGTAGAGAAAAAGGACACTTGTCTTACACATGCAGGAATAACAGAAAAATTGTGAGACAAATATGGGTTCCTAAGGGAACTGCAACTAACCTGTCCAGGACCCAAAAGTTTTTGGGGACCTAAAAAGAAATTACTAAGTGCAGGGAACAAAAGAGCCCTGGTTCATTGACTCGGGAGGCTCTAGACACACGACAGGGAACTTAAAGAATTTTTGTACCCCTCACTTCGAAGAATCCTGTTACGGTAACATTTGGGGACAACATTCAATGAAGGATAAAAGGTATTGGTAGGGTTAAGGTAAATATTATGGGCTGGTAATAATTTATGATTATTCGAAGATCACTTGGGTATACTTTCTTGCATATAAAGATGAAACCTTTGATAAATTTAAGGTTTTTTTTTTGTCAAGTAGTTCAAAATGGAAAAAGGGTATACCATCACAAGCATTAGGAGTCATCATGGCCAGGGATTTGAAAACAAAGTTTTTTTTAAACATATTATAATAAGCATAGAATTAGTCACAATTTTTCTACTCCTAGGACACATCAACAAAACGATTCTGTAAAACGAAAAATGGGTCAGTAATTTATGGCATGAACAATGCTTTGTGAAAATAGCTTGCTTAGGAATCTTTGGGATGAGGTTGTGAATGCTTCTTGCTATATTCAGAGTAGGAGTCTGACCAGACATATATTAGAGAAAATCCCATATGAGTTATGGAAGGGTAGGAGGCAAGCATTGGCTACTTCCATACCTTTAAATTTACGTCCTAAATAATTAAATGGAGAGTCTAGGGACCCTAGATCTTTGGAAGGAGTCCTCCTCAAATATTCATGGATAAGCAAAGCTCACCACATTTAAAATTTAAAACTTAATACTGTGGAAGAAAGTACTCATGTGAAATTTGAGGAATCTAACCCATCTTGTGCAAGTAATGTTAAGACAGATGTTGATGACAACATTCCACAAGAAATCATAATCCAAACACTTCCTCAAATAGAACAAGAATGAACAGAGCAATTTCAAATGAAACTACATCACAAGAAGCTGAACCCAGTAGCTCTTTGCAGCCTGAGTCTCCTGAGGAACCTAAAGGGGTGTAAGCACCACCAAAGGAAAAGCGCCCAGAGAATGAAAACACTTCTCAACTTATCCCATGCAATTTATCATTGGCGATCCAAATAAAGCCATGAGGACTCGCTCATCATTCAAAGCGATGAGAAACATGGCTTTTGTCACACAAGTTGAACAAAAAAAGGGGACAGAAGAGGCTTGAAGGATGATTCCTGAATCATAGCCATGCAAAAATAACTAAGCCAGTTTGAAGAAAATCAAGTATAGACACTAGTTCCTACATCAGAAAACATGTCTTCAAGAATAAGCTTGACGAGCTAGGAAACATGGTCAGATTGGTAACACAAAGTTATACTCAAGTAAAAGGAGTTTGAGATGAGCATGATGGGAGAGATGGCATTCTTCCTCGGATTACAAGTAAAATAAACAAAGGAGGAAACATTTGTCTCTCAAACCAAGTATGCAAAAGAAATAAAGACTCCTATCGGTGTTGCAACTAAACTTGATCAAGATCATGAAGGTAAAAATGTTGATTCCAAATACAACGGAGGTATGATCAGGTCTTCTCGGTATTTAACTTCTAGTAGGCCAAATATAATGTTTGATGTGTGCTTATTTGATTGTTATTAGTCATGTCTTAAGGAGTCGCACTTAACTTATGTGTAAAGAATCCTAATGTATCTAGTAGGAACCAAAGAGTTGGGCTCATGGTATCCTAGAAACAACACATGTGAACTTATAGGATTCTCAGATGCTGACTTTGGTGGATGTAGAATAGACAAGAAGAGTACTAGTGGAACTTGCAAATTCTTAGGAGACTACTTAGTCTCCTAGCATAGTAAGAATCAAACTTTTGGTTCCCTCTCCACAGTTAAGGCTGAGTATATTACAGCAGAAAGCTGCTCTACCCAGCTATCCTGATGATCCAGCAACTATAAGATTTCGGGGTAAATCTTTCTAAGGTTATTATTAAATGTGACAACACAAGTGCAATCAAATTGCCTAAGAATCATGTCTAGCATTCTAGGACTAAATAAATTGAGAATTAGACATCATTTTCTTAGGGACCATGTCCTAAAGGGAAATATTGAGATAGAGTACGTGGCTACTGAGAATCAATTAGCAGACATATTCGTTGAGCCACTAGATACTGAAAAATTCTTAGGAAATAAGCTTAATAGACCCTAGAGAGGCTATAATAGAGTAATAGAACACATGCGAAAATTAGGGAAGTAAGGTTTAAAAATTGTTAGTCTTAAGGGAAATTACCTTCCCACCACACTTATCCAGAAAATTCATGAAAATATTAGTTTTTATTCAAAGTTTGAAATTTCTGGATCTTTAGGAAGCTTTGACAGAGTAGCAGGACTCATAAGGCTTATAAGAGTAGGATCTGAGGCAAGCATGTTTCATGCAAGAACATACTTGTATTTCTTCTATGGAAAATATGAGGTAGAATCTTGCAATTGATAGAATAAAGGAAACCTATAAAGTTGCTAGATAAAAGGAAGCTAGAGCAAGATATGTGCATCAAAAGAAAAAGTTGCCACTCAATTTTACATCTTATTTGCTCTCATCAAATCGTCATAATCATGATGTGTTCTTAAAAGGTGAAATTGCATGTGCATGAACTCATGAAATAATATTAAATGCTTTAATTCTTCAAGGATTGAATGTGCTTAGAAATAGCAAATTGAGGCAAAATGGTTGTTTGGTCTATTGTGTCTATTCTCTCCTTATCCTTTACGTGTTGATGCTTCGTAAAAGGAACTTGCAAAATGATTCTTGTGAAATATATAAGATCATAAAGATTACATGAAGATCATTCTCTATGAATATGTTAGATTCAAGTTTGTGGTTTGAGTGACCTTTGTGCTTTGATATGCCTATCCTTGGATGAACTCTTTCTAATATGCCTTATACAATGATATATTGTTGGTCATGTTCATACCTTGCCAACATGATATGATATTGCATACATTATTGTGGCAAGAAGGGAACAAGCTTGATAAGATATACCTCTATGTGTGTGAGTATGTGAAGAACATACACTGCTTGTTGAATTAAAATGGGGGGTTAGGTTCCTTGAAGGAGAAACCACTCGTATTCATTGCTTGAATAAAAGAAAATTTTATTAGAAATATATAGGGATTGAACAAAACATATGCCTTAATCGAGGGGGAGTCATCATCTAACTATTCAATCCTTATACATGATTATTTCATATACTTATGGATTTCTAATAATGACAACAGAAGAGAAGATTAACGATTTGTTTGATTACAATAGTAATAAATGTTGAACAAAAATGAATGGCATGTTAAGAATAGCTTTGCACTTTGAAAGTTTGCTTTAAAGAAAGCAAGATACAGGAAACTCAATTTCAAGGCCGTGGACAAATCAATAAGAGTTTTATTAAACCTTGCATTATGTTCTGATCTTGGAGAAGATGTGGTCAATCTGGTCTTGAATTAGTCTATGGGAACTAAAAATAAATGATTATGTGATTAGCTTATAAGTTCCTTGTTAGGCTGCTGTTGATTCCTATTGCATACTATAAGTCTTGTTCGCTGATATTCTACTATCTTCCTATGCTTCCTGCTTATATTTCAATCCTTCGGACAATCATTGTTGATCTTTTGCCCCCTCTTTTGATATGTCAAAGGGGGAGAAGAATTAGATTTTGATTTGATTATGAATTGATTATGTGATGCTGAATGTAGAATTACTTATGCATATGCACCTATGATTATTGATGGCATCTAGGATTGATTTGCTACATATTATTATTGCTAAGTGCATGGCATAATGACACTGCATATAGTAAGGGGGAGCGTCATATTATTAATGCATAAATTACATATAGTAAGGGGGAGCGTCATGTTATTAATGCATAAATTGAGGGGGAGCATTATACAAAATCAAAATTGTTGACATATCAAAAAGGGGGAGAATGTTGAACTAAAAATGATTAATTAAGATTTAACCTTAGTTTTAATATGTCAACAATTTTTGTGTATTGTGGACTTGATAATATTGGGCATAAAATATGTAATGGTGCATAAATGATTTTCAGCCTAAAGAATGGTTAGGCCCAAATCTGGAAAGATAAAGAATTGGCCCATATATTTTGAATCTTGAATATGTGTCCTGGAAAGCTTCTCTGACTCCTGCATTTCTACTTCCTTAATTTATGGAATAGTGCATCACATGGGTCTCAAAAGCATACCTACTTTCCTTAATTTATGGAAGTCAAATCATATAAAAAAAAAGGAGAGTTGGTAGAACCTAACTTTGCAGGCTAAAATTGAGGCAAAAAGCATGTAGCCTTTATCCCTTTCAAAAGGAACTAAACATCAAAGAAGTAAGAGATACAAGCCTAAAAAAACATTGCAACGTCTTCTCTCAGTTTTCTCTCTTCTCTTGAAGCTGCTCCACGCTGAAAAATGGCAGAGCATTAAATGAGAAGCAATTAATGAGGAGCCTCTACATTTAATGAAGAGTGAGGAGGCTGAAGATTTGAATCCTCTCAAGTGCAACGGTTAGCTTCTTGCCATCTCTATTTAATGCTGCAAAGAAAGAAGGTGAGGCTCAAGAACTCAGTGTTCCAAGCTTTCAAGAGTGGCAAAAATCTTCTGAGTGAAGAAGAGTCTGAGTGACTCCTGTGTGCGATTCCTGTGCTGTAATTTGTAATAGTCATTAGTTGACTGCATTTATCTTTCTTCTTCTCTTTCTTGTTATAAGAGTTTAGTGTTTGAAGTATCTTGGGTGTAAAAGCCTGGGTAAGGGCTGATCCTTGTTGGGTGAACAAGGTTGCAAAAAGATATTCAACCATTAAGTTCTTGTGTGAATCCTGTTGAGGATTGAGGTTGTTAGAAGAAGTTAATATACTGAGTCTCCTGCCATAAAAGCCTTGAGGTGGCTGATCCTTGCAGGGTGAAACAAGGTTGCAAAGAGGGAACTCTTTATATTAAATTCTTTGTGGATTGAAAGTCAAAGTCCTGGTAAGGATTCAGGTTTGAAAAAGAATTAATACTTGGAGTGTCCTAGTGGTAAAAGCCTTGAGGAGGCTGATCCTTGTGGTGAAACAAGGTTGCAAGAGGAACTTCAAATATTAAGTTCTTGTGTCTGAATCCTAGGATTGGATTTTGGAGGATTTAATATACTAAGTTTCTTAGAGGTAAAAGCCAAGTAAGGAGGCTGATCCTTGAGGAAGGTTCTTGGAGAAACTTATTATATTAGGTTCTAAGTTGGTTGCTGGGTTGAGTCCTATATTGCTGTAAGGGAAGTGTAAAAGCAAGTGTGCTTTCCCAAAAGGGTTTGGGTTACTTGGTTGTAAGAACTAAATTGAGTAATATAGGCCTTCTAACTATTTGGCTAGAAGGGGAGAGGACGTAGCTATTCAAGCAAACTTGGGTAGTGAACCTCTCCAGCAAAATAGTGTGTGCAGCCCTTCCTTTACTCTGACTCCTTCAAACAAAACAATTTTCATAAGAGTCCTAAATTAACTAAGAGTCCTAACTAGAAGAAAGTTTTTTAAAAAGTTTAAAATCTGAATAAACCAATTCACCCCCCCTCTTGGTTTATTTTCGGACTAACAAAACCCATCTCAAAAAAAAACATCAAAGATGAGGGAACTTACCACACGCTTCTCCCACTCGAGACCAGCTTGATGGAAGTTGGCCAACGCCTCAGCAACCCGGCTGAAGCCGCGAACGGGAATATTCAGGGGCAGAGTGTCCAACCCCTTAGCTTACCTCTCCCGCATCTCCACCGGGAAGCGCGTGCCCAATGCCACCAGTTCAAAAGACAATCCCCCCTCCGGTGGCCCAAGGGGTTCAAAAGGGTCGGCACTCAACCCACGAACAACATCTCTCGTGGCAGCTGCTTGACTCGCCACTACATTCCCTCCGTCTGAGGGGACTCTGGCCTCCACGGCCGCATCACCGGACTCAAAGACCTCCACGATCGCAGGATCACCCGCCACAGTCTGAGGTGCGGAAGAATCTCGGACAGACTCCTCAACGACCATCCTGGCCCTCTTGGCAGGAGGTTGAGTCACCCCTTCAACGGGGCCAAGGAGAGGAGGACGAGTAGAAAGAATCACCCTCATATGTGATTGACGAACGGCAGCGGAAGTGGCAACCGAGGTAGGAACAGGGGCAGAAACAGGAACAGAATCTCCCGCCGGAGCCTCCGCCTGAGCATCCTCCCGGTTAGTACTCTGCCGTACGACCTGTGGAAACGATCGCAAGTCAGCCTCGACAGGACGCCTCTTGAGACGACCTTCTCTGCTTTCAAACGGCTCCGCCGGAGACGTTCCCCTCCTACCACTTTCCCGGGGTCCGCTCACGCCGACATTCCCGTCATTCTTCCTCCTCTCCTTCGGAAGAACCTCTTGACGACGATCCCCTTTGGAGGATGGAGGCACAGGAAGCCGTCTTTCCCTCTCACCATCAGTAGGCACCGTGACCGGTACCACAGTTGAGACATCAGCAGCAACCCCCGATGATAGGCCCTGCTGACCATTCTTCCTCCCCCTGCTCCGACCAATATCACGAGTCCGGACCAGAGGAGGAGGAGGAGGGGAAGAAGAGGGAAGATCTTCCAAATCGGTGAAATCGAATGGGTAGTAGCTGTAATCGTCACCTCCGCCAGCCATTGAATTCAAGAAGTGAAAATCAAACAGGCAAGAGCAGATAAAACGGAGGCAACGGAGAAAGGTGAATGCAAATGTAAAGTCACAAACTTTCAAACATTGGACATTTATAAGGCACCCAGAGGCGCGACGATTCAAAAACTTCGACCCCTAGAATCCCGCAACGGATAAAACCCCTTATCCTCTGCAATCAAACCCAGCTGCAACCGCTCGCTTCAACTGCACACATGGAAAGAAGCAACGGACGGGATGCATAGCCAGGACGAAGGAGACGCAAAGATGAAAAAGCCCTTGAGAAACCAAGAGTCGCCTCGAGACACCCGAGGGCTTTTTCGCGAAACTCTCCACCCGGGCTAATGATAGCTACCCTTGGAAACGAACCCACATTTAATGAGGGAGAAACAGCAGCAAAATGCTTTAATATCAGAAGCACCCGTTCAAACCCTAACGCGTGGCACCTACAAACAAAGCCCGCTCCTTCAACAAATAGCCCTCTACAAGGAAGCCATCGTCAGCCATTAACCGCGGATGAGCATGGCCAGAGGAGAGCTCTTCAAAAAATGACCAAAGCAACCCCTGACTTTTGGATTTCCCTTACTAGCCCTTGAAGGGTATTTCGGGAAATCCCCCTCTGAGCAAATGATGACTCCACCTCGGTAAGTCACGTACTTCCTACAGAAAACGGCTCAGAAACTTGCTGAGGAAGCCAAGCGGCCGGCCTTCCAAAACGCGACGCGTGTTCTCTCCAAGACACCTCCTTTCCCTCGGAGCAATGCGAGAAGGCCAACTTCATGAGTCGGACGGCCAGCTCCCATACCCGAAGCGATCGAGCTATTCCACGAATAGAGGCAGCGAAAATTCCCAAGTATCTTACAAACAAAGGAACATAAGTCCACGGGCGCCCGACACCCGTAGACTTGGGGGACTTATGTAACTTAGAAATATTCCACCTTGGGACACGTGGCACTGACGTTCTAACATGGCCCCAGCACCCGCTGGAGACACGTGGCACCACTCATCCCTCCATTACGTGGCCCTCGCCCACGTTACCACATGGAGCTTCCCCTCAACTAGACGTGGGATCTCTACAAAGCCTCGTAGGACGACCCACGTCCCACGAGGTCGTGGGTCGAGCACAATCTTCCCACACGCAAGTATAAATAGGCCCTCACCCGGGAGACTAAAGAGGCAATCAACTCTGGACAAAATTACATGCAACCCAAAGGATTATCATACATCACCCCTTAGACACACCTCACGTGTACTTTCACTTCCTTGAGCCCCGCCGTTGGCCTTCCATCTGGACCAACCTCCGGCCGGCTCACCTCCTTCTCGGAGCACACTACTTACAGGGCTTCCAGCAGCCCTCAGAGACCATAGCTCTCTCCCACTAAGGCAACCTCCCACAGAGTGGCTCGCCCGCCCGGAGTACCTTAGGCACGTCTTAGCCGCACACGGCCCAATACAGGTAACAACCTTGCCTAACGGCTCCGATAGACGTCACCATGACGAACTACGTGGACTTTGATCCCTCCATAAGGGTACGTAGGCACCTAGGTGCATCACCTAAGGACAAGTCCCCCAAGGTTAAGACCCCTTGTGGTCCTAAATTCATATTACAATTGTCTGAGCCAAAAATGACAGTTACAATATATATATAATTTTAATTAAAGATAATGTAATTAAAAATATTTGCAATACGAATTAAATTAAATATAAAATTCAAAACAAATAGGATTAATATTAATATATTTTAAATTTTGACAACAAAATATATATAAGAAAAATATTATTAGAAATATTTGAAAAACTTATTAAACTTATGAAAAAATTTCAAATAATTTAGATTTACCAACCCCAAATAGTTAAGAAAAACTCAAACATATTTTTAATAAAAAATTCTTAAGCATTATATAATAGTTGATATTTTGTCTGGTAATTTTTAAGAATTAGTCTTATTTAAAAAAAATGGGGACGACATATAACCGTCTTAAAAATATAACATGCTCACATTTTGAAAAAAAAATTCTAAATTTATTGTCCATTTTGTAATAAAAATTAACCTAATTCTTAAAAATTAAACTCTAAATTAGAGCAGAAAAAAAAACTCTAAATTAGATAACTTTATAATAAAGATATATTAGCAATATTACCTAAATTTATTCATTCTTTAAATTAGAGAATATAAAAGATAATGCGTGCTCTCGCGCGCGCACACACACACACGGACACACACACACACACACACATATATATATATATAACAATTACAATCGTGGTCCATTGTACCATGGTCATGCTAGTAACAGAAAAGCTTGGACATTCGGGTCTGCACGACAATTAGCTTAGATGTTGTCAGACCGTCTTTTGAGCTTTGACATTTATTTTACTAAAAATACTTTGTTGGTATGTGTATTAAGGATTATATGTGTTGGGCATTGTCTTAAGCTAAAGACATTAACCCGGTGACTAAAAAATTAATTTTCAATTTGACAAAAATTGCAAGTATTTTAAATTTAATTCATATTTTTTTTACAATTGTAATTATTTTTTAAATCTTTCTTTTCTCCACTTTAAAATACATATACTTTCTCTCCCTCTTTTTAGACATGCATTTCTAAAATTATCTTGGGTCCTTCTAGGGTGCAAACGGTTTAGGGTGCAAACCCATACAAACGCATACATGACGCTTTTGTATTGGTCCAGTTGCAAAAATATTTTTCTGAAAAAATTATATTTTTGCAACTGGACCAATCCAAATGCGCCACATAGAGGTTTGTATGCATTTGCACCCTAAACCGTTTGCACTCTAGAAAAGTCCAATTATCTTTCTTATCTTTAATTTAAAATTTAAATTCATTCTTCCACTTTTTAGGCACACAACTCCATAAAAAATATTATTTTATATATATATATACATGCACACACATATATATATATATACTAGAGGCTTCACATGCACCTTCGTGCATGCAATCTATCATTAATTTTTTAAAATATAATTATTATATCTTAAAATACTATATTTCATAGCTTTTAAAATTTTAAATTAGAATTATTATCATAATTTAAAATAATATATTAAATGATGGGAAATTATTTACTTTCCTACCTTTTTAGTAACTACCATCATATATGTTTTTTCTCTCCCACTACCTTCCATTATATATATTTTTTTGTATTTTTTAATTATAAAAATATCTATTTTGTGACACCAATGACCAAAAGAGTTCAAAGCCATATATATATACTAGAGGCTTCGCATGCACCAAGGTGCAAATTGTTATATTTTTATTTCTAACTTCTCTCTCACCATTTTTATTAACTACCTTACCCATGATCTCCTTTTCTCTCATATCTCATCCAATCATGTTTTATTCCATATTTTTTAATTATGAAATATAATTATTTTGTGACCCCAATGACTAGAAGGGTTCAAAGCCATATATATATAGATATATACTAGAGGCTTCGCATGCACCAAGGTGCATGCAATCAATTTTTTTAAAAAAATTTATTATAAAAATATTTTTTTTATTATTATTTTAAAATATAATAAATAATTCAATTACTACTTATATTTCTAATTTCTCTCTCACCACTTAACTACCTTACCCATGATCTCCTTTTTTTCTCATATTTTCTCCAATCATGTTTTATTCCATATTTTTTAATTATCAAATATAACTATTTTGTGACCTCAATGACCAGAAGGGTCCAAAGCCATATATATATACTAGAGGCTTCGCATGCACCAAGGTGCATGCAATCCTTTTTTTTTTTTTAAATTTAGTATAAAAATATTTTTATTATTAATAAATAATTCAATAATTACTTATATTTCTAGCTTCTCTCTTACGACTTTTGTTAACTACCTTACTCATGATCTCTTTCTCTCTCATAACTCCTCCAATCATGTTTTGTTCCATATTTTTTAATTATCAAATATAACTATTTTGTGACACCAATGACCAGAAGGGTCTAAAGCCATATATATATACTAGAGGCTTCGCATGCACCAAGGTGCATGCAATCTTTTTTTTTAAATTCAGTATAAAAATATTTTTATTATTAATAAATAATTCAATAACTATTTATATTTCTAACTTCTTTTTCACCACTTTTATTAACTACCTTACCCAAGATCTCTTTCTCTCTCATAACTCGTCCAATCATGTTTCATTCCATATTTTTTAATTATAAAATATAATTATTTTGTGACCCCAATGACTAGAAGGGTCCAAAGCCATATATATATATATATATTGATAAAGATAAGAACATTTGATATGATTATATTAGATAATATAATCTCTGCAAAAAAAAATTATATCCTTAGCGTTAGTTTAAAATTATCTTTAACGTTATGACTCTTTCGGTTCTACAATTGACGGTAACTTAGAGATTGTGTTGAGATCATTTTAATGTTAGTTATAACAATCAAATTAACAAATAACATTATTGACAAATGACATTAATTCACTTATGCTAAAATTATTTTTTTTAGTGAATTAATTTATTGTAATATTTTGAATTCTTATTAATCTTTATAAAATATTCATTTAACAACTTATAATTAGTTATTTAGTATAGTATTATAAGTTTGATATTTTTAAAATTTATTATTTTTTAGGCTTTATAAAGTTAGAGTTTGTTTAATATATGTCAACATGAAAATATCAAATTAGCATGAATCAAACCGACTCTAAAATCGAATCAAACCGACTTTAAAATCGAACCAAACCGCTCAAAAATAAAAATGACAAGGTCCGCGCATTTTGAAAACCGATTATATTGGTTCGATTCAAGTTTTTGGCAAAATCGAACCAAACCAAGCCTTTGAACACCCCTACTCGGGATACATTCTTAAATGTCAATTTTTCATTTTCTTTTCATTATTAAAAATTTATTATAATTTTGGTCAAAACCCCAAATTGGTCCTTTATGTTTGCACGAAGTTCCATATTGGTCATTTATGTTTCAAAAAGTCTAAATTGGTCCTTTATATTTGCAAGAAGTTCCAAATTGGTCCTTCCGTCCAATTCCATCTATTTTTCCGTTAAGTGATGGCGTGGCCTGCTGAGGTGTCACACTCTCTCTCCTACGTGTACTGCTTGGTTGACGTGGCTTAAGTTACCCTAAAACCCGGGACTAAAATGAAACAAAGTAATTTTTTACAAATGAAAAATGTAATTTCCCCTTTCCCATAGTGTTTCAGCTCTGTAACAATCCGCTACAGCGACGACGACGGAGACGGCGGAGAAGTTGTTTTGATTGGTGAACTTTTCAATCTCGTTTTGCTACTTTCTTTATCTGAAATCGTTTGAGATCATACTCCGAGTTATCGTTGTACACAAGTGATGGATTATCGAAGGATTGGAGAAATTTGTAGTGACGGAGGGGGCCGACGAAGCTAGAATCGAGAAATCGATTTGGTGATTCGCCAATAGAGCCGGTGGATCGAGACAAGTGGGTTAAGGGTTGAGCTCTGCGAAAGCTAAAACCTTCCTTCCTCTCCGTCGATCTCGATTTCTCAAGAAGAGAGATGCGAAGCTTGTTTTTGGGTTCTATTTTGTTAATTTTATTCATGGCTCTGGCTTCTTAGTATCTTATTCAAAACTTGGCACCAATCTGGTCACTGCACTCACCAGCTTGTATGTGCAAGATTTGTCTCATTTTCTCGAGAAAGTTGAGGAAAGAGGCTTTTGGTGGGTGCTTTCAAATTTCTTCGGTGTAACAAAAGTTCAAAATCAATGGGTGAGTTGGAGATTCAGAGGTTCAAAGCCCCTAAGCCTCGGTGGAGATTCAGATGGACACTCACCAAGCTTTTGCACGGAGGCTTCTCATCGAGGAAGAAGAAGAAGAAGAGAAAGGAGAAATTACATTTTTCATTTGTAAAACATTAATTTGTTTCATTTTAGTCCCTATTTTTATGGTAACTCAAGCCACGTCAGCCAAGCAGTACACGTAGGAGAGAGAGTATGACACCTCAGCAGGCCACGTCATCACTTAACAGAAAAAATAGACGGAATTGGACGGAAAGACCAATTTGGAACTTCTTGCAAACATAAAGGACCAATTTAGACTTTTTGAAACATAAAGGACCAATATGAAATTTCGTGCAAACATAAAGGATCAATTTGGGGTTTTGACCTATAATTTTTGAATTTTGTGATATTATAAGTGATCTACACTATTATTTAGGTCAGATTTTTTAATTCATAATCTCCTAGAAAATTTTTCTTTTTACACTCTTCTCTAAGTCAAAATTATAATTTCACACTTTTCTAAATTAAATTTTGTAATTTTGTAATTATCTCTATGTCACTAATTCAAAATTTATTTTGAAAGAATCCAATCTTTAATGTTGCTATTAAAATTTTATCAACATATATATATATATATATATATATATATATATATATATATATATATATATATTATGGAATATCAACATATATTTTATTCATCTCTTGCTATTATACTATATAACTAATAAAATAATTCACCTAAAATTATTAAAATAACTAATAATATTCTACATATAAATTAATAGAAAATTCCTGCAATCAAATATTTTTTATATGTGTGATTTGTATAAAAGTCAATATATATTTAATGAAAAATATAGAACTATGTGATGCATTTAATTCCTCTTATCACAAACATTTTTAAATGTCTCTATCTCATGTATTTTGAATTTTAAAATTTAAAATCTTTAGCACTTATTTCTATGTCATAATTTTAATTTCATTATCATAAATTAGATTTTTAAATTGAAAATACTCATTATTTAATTTTTTTCGTTAAAAATGACCAATAAATCAAGTTATCTTGCTCTAGAATCATTACTACCTCTCTCCCTCTCTCTCTCTCTCTCTCTCTTTCCTTTAACATCTATATATTTTTTAAGCTTGAGATCAAGATCAAATGAAGGTTAGATTTCACTTCTCACTCTTTTCTTCAATTTATTGTCTTCTATGTTTTTATTGTTGATATTATTCTTCTGCTAATCCTTTTTTTCTACCTCAACTTTTATGTGTCTGATTATATGTTTTTTTTTAATTTCGGATTCAATCTCTATCACTCTCTTTGTTTGGTTTCTACAGGGGATTCAATATAAAGTTTTTTACTGTAAGTCTTCCTTATATCTATTATGATTTCACGGTTTCATTAGTATTTTTTATTAATTAATCTTTTTGAAGTGTTTCTATATTCTTTGTTATAATTTTTTCTCTTTTGTAATTTTGGGTTCAACATAATACTTTTAAGGCTAAGTACCTTTCCTGCCCCCAATGTTTGGAGGTCCTGTCAGTTTCGCCCTTAACGTTTTTTCATTGTCAATTTTACCCCTAACGTTTTGCGTTTCTGCCAATGTCACCCTTTTCACTAACACCGTCAATTATTTAACAGTTTTTGCTGACGTGGCATCATATGTGGAAAAAATATCTGACTAGGCATATTTTTTTTCCACATCAGATATCTACGTTTTTTTTCTGTCAATTGTACCCTAACGTTTTACATTTATGCCAATGTCATCCTTTTCACTAGCACCATCAAATATTTAATAGTTTTTGCTTATGTGGCAAAAATATCTGACTTGGCATTTTTTTTTTTATGTTTTACTCATCTTTTCCCCATCAAAACCGTGTCATTTTGGCCTCACCCTATTCCTTTTAAAATATAACTCAAACACACGTGCCATTTTACAAACAAAATAATCTGAGACATTACCCATTCTCTATTCTGGGAAGACGTTGTCGGAGAGAAGTCAAAATCGGTGCTCGGAAACTTTTACATTTTCTCAGTAATCGAAGGTCGGATATGTCTTCCTAAAATAGAGAATGGATAACGTCTCCGATGTTTTTATGAGTAAAATAGTGCGTGCGTTGGAGTTATATTTTTGAAGGAATATGCTGAGGTCAAAACGACACAACTTTGATGGGGAAAAGATGAGTAGGAAATCTGATGTGGAAAAAAAATATACCAAGTCAGATATTTTTGCCACATAGGATGCCACGTAAGCAAAAACTATTAAATATTTGATGGTGCTAGTAAAAAGGGTGACATTGGCATAAATGTAAAACGTTTGAGGTACAATTGACAGAAAAAAAAAACGTTAGAAATTTGATGTGGAAAAAAAATATGCCTAGTAAGATATTTTTGCCACATTAGCAAAAACTGTTAAATATTTGACGGTGTTAGTGAAAAGGGTGACATTGGCAGAAACGTAAAACGTAGAGGTACAATTGAAAGGAAAAAAACGTTAAGGGTGAAACTGACAAGACCTCCAAACGTTGGGGATAGGCATGATACTTTTGCCTACTTTTAAATATCCACATGCCATTGACTACAGAACAAACAAAGTAACTAAAAACACACCTTTCTTCTCTTCTCACTTTTCAATATATTACTTCTTTTATGTTGATGGGGGAGGGGGAAATGATTCTCTGGAGAGACGGTGTTGGCTTCGTTCTTCCCCTCTGTGTTCCTTACAATGCTGCCTTCATTCCTCCGTTTTCTGGCTTTTTGGAGGCCATACTCAACCTGCTGAATGTTTGTCCTGCACAACTGACCCAGAACGCTTGGTCGATACTTAACGTTTTCAACAGGTTCTGTCAGTCACACAGGTTCGAGGTTCTCCCGAGTGTGTTTCTTTCTCTCTACCACGTCTGTGAGGCGCACGGATGGGTATGTTTTCATTCACGCGCCAAAGGCTTCACCATTACCGACCTACCGGGTAACAACCACGCCTGGACGTCGTATTTCTTCAAGGTGGTTCCCAAGAAAGGCTTTTGCCCGCCTTGGATTCGTTCGTCCAACTGGCGCTCGGGAGGAGTATGAGGAGACGACCTTTGAATTTCTGAAGGGGGCCATGGTGTCGGGCGCAGCTTTGGGTAAGTCAGTGTTGGTGAATTTGTATCCCTTCTTTTTGTCTTCTTACCAAGCCTTGGATGCTTTTTTCTCGCAGGGCTGACTCTAGGCGGAATCCAAGGGAGGCTGAACCCTCCACCGAGTTCTCGGTCGAAAGCGCGAGCGATCGGAGTTGGTGACTGCTGTCGTTCCACCCTTGGGGAGGGACGAGGACGTCGAGGCGGGTGGAGACCCTACAGGAAAAGGGGTCGTGGCTCCGAATCAGGTGGGTGAGACCATCTTGACTCGTCTCAACCGTAGGAAGATTCCTTATACCCCTGTACCCCCCAAAGAGATGCCCGTCCTACTTCTGGGTGAGGGTATCTCTTTTAGAGGGAAATTGATCTCGTTTGAGGCAGAGCGGGTCATCTTGGCTCGTCAGCATATCCTCTCGATTACGGGGACGATTATGCTTTAGAGCGTATGACCAGGGAGACCATGCTGTTGCTAAGCCGTTTGGCGGGCTTCGCATCTCAACGGGAGCTAGAGGGGGTAGGACGCTTTCTCCCCTAGTTTCGTTGTACTTCGTTGGCTGTTGTTGATCCTCTTGTAATCCTTGAGCAGGAAGTTATCGAGGAGCTGTTGGAGGAGAACACTCGGCTGGCTGCGCGGGTGGAGAAGTTGGAGGGCGAGCTTCAGGAAGGCATGGCTAGCGCCCTGCGGGTCCGTCGTCAGGACTTTCTGCGTTTTGCGAATTACAGGATGCAGAACGACATAGCCCAGCTGGAGGACTTGATGGGCATCTCAGTTCCTCCGGATGTTAGGGCCAGGATGCATCCTTCTTGGGAGATTATCGACAGAGAGTTCCGCGTTTGTGCTCGAGGGGATTCTCCTTTGAGGATCGAGGATTACGAGGTGCCTCTGAATCCTCGAAGGGATTCACCACGGTCGGACGGGTCTCCGCATCTACCAGGGGATGCTTAATTTTAGACCGTTGTTTTTGCAATTTTGTAACTTCGGGGCAATAGACCCCTTGTAATTTCGGGGCCATAGACCCCTTTTGTGAATATAAAGAAATTTTGAGCACGAGAGTCGGTCAATCGTATTGCATTTCATATTCTTTTAAACACATAGCATAACTGTCTCGAGACTGAGACGAGTTAGTAGTGCATTTGTCTTGGGACTAAGACAAGGCAAGAGGCATTCGTCTTGGGACTAAGACATAGTGAAGTGCTTGCGAGCTTGGCCTTTGGACTAAGGTGCAAAGAAACATTATTGGCTAAGACATAGCAAAATATTTCTTGAGGCTGCTAGCATTCCAAGTATTTGGGATGTGTTCGCCCATTAGGTGCGCTAACTTGTATGCGTTGTGCGAGGCGATGCCAATAACCCTATACGGGCCTTCCCAATTGGTGGCGAGCTTGCCGTGTAGGCGGTCGCACCTATTGTTTATCGCTGTACGCATCACCAAGTCGCCTCTTTCAAATTTACGGGGTCGGACGCCCCGGTTGTACTTTTGTGCCAGCAGCTGCTTGTATGCGATGTTTCTGAGTGCCGCCGCTTCCTTTCGTTCTTCGACCGCGTCGAGGCTGACCAATAGGCTTTTCGGATTTCAATCAGAGTAATTGATCACCCGATCTGAGGGAACTCCGATGTCGGATGGGACGATTGCTTCCTGCCCGTACGTCAGAGCAAAAGGGGTTTCTCCTGTGGCCGTGTGTACTGTGGTTCTATATGACCACAAGACCGATGGGAGCTTGTCCACCCATCCTTCTTTGGCATCCATCAATCGCTTTTGCAGCCCTTCGAGGATGATACGTTTGCTCTCTCTATTTGCCCGTTGGTCACCAGGTACTTGACTGAAGTGGTTCTGTGGTCGATGCTCCATTCTTTGCAGAAATCTTCAAACTTCTCACTAACGAATTGTCGTCCATTGTCGGTGATCAGCATGTGCGGGGGACCGAAGCTGGTGACGATGTTCTGCCAAAGGAAGTCAATGGTGGCCAAGGGTTCGACTTCGATCCACTTGGTGAAGTAGTCGACATCCACGATGAGGAATTTTTGCTGGAGCATGCCCTGCGGGAGGGGGCCCAGGATATCCATGCCCCATATGTCGAAGGGCCATAGGGATTCGATGGGCTTTAGCTCACCTGGTGGTTGGTGTATAAACACGGCGTCGCGTTGACATTGGTCGCAATGTGCGACTAGGGCTTCTAAGTCGGCTCTCATTGTTAGCCAATAAAATCCAGAGCGCAGAGCTCGTTTTCAGAGGGCTCCTACGAACTGATGTGTGCCACATATGCCTTCATGGATTTCTTGTAGCACGTAGCTTGCTTCTTTAGCCGAGATACACCGGAGGTGTGGGGATGAAAATCCCTTTTTGTATAGGTCGGTTCCCCAGACAAAGTATCGAGCTGCATGCTTCCTGATTTTTCGGGCGAGTTCTTTGTCTGTAGGCAGGGTGCCCGCCGTTATATATGCCCTGATGGGGGCCATCCAGGAATTGTCGACCGTGATCGATAATACGTCTGGGTTTATGCTTGGGGTGCGAAGCGTGGTTCGCAAGACCGTCTTAAGTCTCGATTGGCTCGATGTGGTGGCTAATATGGAGAGGGCATCAGCTTGGGTGTTCTGGTTCCGGGGGATCTGTGTGATCAGGACAGATTTGAACCTGCTGATTTCTTGTTTGGCACGCTCCACATATTTGATGATAGTGGGGTCCTTTGCCTCAAAGTCTCCATTTTGTTGTCTGACCACTAGTTGTGAATCGCTGAATAGCTTGACCTTTGAGGCACCCAGGTCGTAAGCTAGCGCTAGTCTGGCTATGAGTGCTTCATATTCAGCTTGATTGTTGCAGACAGGGACATAAAGCGCAGAGCTTGTTCCACTTTGATTCCGTCGGGGCTCTCTGCGATGATGTCGGCGCCCGCGGATTTCTCGGTCGAGGAGCCGTCTACGTAGACTAGCCATGGGGATTTTTTTGGCTGTGGCTCAATTGACTCGTCGTGATTTGAAGCCGGGGCGTCCCCCTGAAGGCGTTCTGATGGAGTCATTTCGGCAACGAAGTCTGCCAAGGCTTGGGATTTGATAGCCCGGCGGGGCTCATATTGAATGTCGAACTCTAATAGCTCGACCGCCCAATTTGTCATTCACCCTGCTAAGTCTGGCTTTTGTAGTATTTTCCGCAGGGGTTGGTCAGTTCGGACCATAATCGTGTGTTGCTGGAAGTAGGGCCGAAGCCTTCTGGCCGAGTGGACAAGAGCAAGTACGAGCTTCTCCACCCATTGGTACCGAAGCTGGGCTCCCTGCAAGGCGTGGCTTGTGTAGTAGACTGGGAATTGTTCGACTCCTTCCTCCCTTATGAGTGCTGAGCTTACAGCATGGTCAGTGGTAGCTAGGTAAGGTATGAGGGTTTCCCCTTTGACCGCCTTGGCTAACACTGGAGGCTTGGCTAAGTAAGCCTTGAGGTCCTGGAAGGACTTTTCGCATTGCACAGTCCATTGGAACGCTGGTGCTGTCTTTAGAATTTTGCAGAAGAGAAGGCATCGGTCGGTCGTTCTTGATAAGAATCTGTTGAGGGCTGCTAACCCTCCGTTCAACCTCTGTACTTCTTTCACCGTTCGTGGCGGTTCCATGTTGAGAATGGCTGCGCATTTCTCGGGTTTGGCTTCGATTCCTCGCTGTGTGATCATGAATCCCAGGAATTTTCCCACCGATACGCCGAAACCGCATTTTGTTGGATTCAGCTTCATTTGGTGCGTCCACAAAACCAAGAAGAGTTCTTCTAGATGCGCCAGGTGTTGTTCGAGCTCCATGGATTTGACTACCATGTCGTCGACGTAGACCTCGAGGTTCCAACCTATTTGTTCTCAGAAAATGATGTCCATCATCCTCTGATAGGTGGCCCCTGCGTTCTTCAGTCCGAAAGGCATGACTCTGTAGCAGTAGACGCCTGAAGGAGGTCTTTTCCTGGTCCTTTGGGTTCATCTATATTTGGTTGTACCCTGAGAAAGCATCTAAGAAACTCAACACCCGGTGCTCGACTGACCCATCGACTAGTTTGTCTATGTTCGAGAGCGGGTAAGCATCCTTTGGGCAGGCTTTGTTCAGATTGGTAAAGTCTATGCACATCCGCCATTTCCCATTTGCTTTCTTGACCATCACCACGTTCGGTAGCCAATCGGGGTACTGTGATTCGCGTATGAAGCCGGCGTCAAGGAGCTTTTGCACCTCTTCATTGATTGCTTGCTGCCTTTCTTTGCCGAAATGCCGTTTCTTCTGGATCACGTCGGGTCTGTCTCTGATGTTGAGGGAATGGCATATGAGTGCAGGATCTATCCTTGGCATGTCCGCGGCGCTCCAGGCGAATACATCCCGGTACTAGGTGAGCAATTCTTGGAACTTCTTTTGGGCCGTCAGGCCGAGGAAAGCTCCTACGCGGACTTCTCGGCTGTTCGCTTGGTCTATGCAGATGCTCACGAGGTCCTCCGTAGGCTGCGGCCTGGCTCCGGGGATTTCATCTCGCAGGTCCACTATCTCAGGGGGGGCTCGTGGTGTGGCTTTCGTCTTCGCTAGTAGCGGGTCGGTCGGTTGCATAACATATCTAGGCTTCCGAATCTGCCCGTATTTCTGTGATGCCGGCCGACGTACAAAATTTCATCACCATATGTGTTGTGGATACGATGACTTGAAGCTTGCTCAGGTTTGGTCGACCTAGAATTGCGTTATATGTCGATAGTGCCGTTGATATGGCGAATCTCACTTGAGTGCGGACGACCTTGGGTTGGGCGCCTAGGACGAGCCACGTCGTGAGGGTTCCATGTGTCTCAACGACCTGTCCAAAGAAGTCGACAAAAGCTTCTTTGTCCGATGTTAGCTGACCCTCCTGGTGGGCCATTTCTTCCAAAGTTTTTGTGAAGAGAATGTCGGTGACAGCCCTGGGGTCTATTAGCACGCGTCTGATGTCGAATCTTGAGATATTGGCCATGATGACCAACGGCTTATTTATCTCAGGCGTGTTGCCAGCACCATTGAAGATTACGAGCTGCGTTTTATGATGCTTGCAACGGTCGCTTGGAACGCCATCTGGTCGGCCGTGCAGGGGTTTCGAGGAATTGCTCGTGCCTGCCATGTGAGTGTCTTGTATCTGTATTGAAGATCAAAACAAAAACAAATACGGGTTTCTGAGCGTTGGGTGTGTACTCCTACTCCCCAAAAAAGAAATGTCGTTTAGCGGCAGAGTGCGCAAGGCATTGTGGTCTGAATTAGATCGCGGTGGGCGTCACTGTAACTGTCGTTTTTGGCTCAGACAATTGTAATTTGAAATTAGGACCACAAGGGGTCTTAACCTTGGGGAACTTGTCCTTAGGTGGTGCACCTAGGTGCCTACGTACCCTTCGGGAGGGATCAAAGTCCACGTAGTTCGTCATGCTTACATCTATCGGAGCCGTTAGGCAAGGTTGTTACCTGTATTGGGCTGTGTGTGGCTAAGACGTGCCTAAGGTACTCTGGGCGGGCGAGCCCCTCTTAAGAGGTTGCCTTAGTAGCAGACAGCTATGGTCTCTGAGGGCTGTTGGAAACCCTGTTAACGGTATGCTCGAGGAGGAGGTGAGCTTGCCGGAGGTCGGCCGGAATGGGGGCCAACGACGGAGATCGAGGTTCGTAAAGGACTTGCGTGCGGTATTGAGGGTGCTCAGGTACCGAGAGAATGTGGAATATCAGGGATGTGGTATGGTAATCCTTCAGGTTGTGCACAGTTCTCTTCGAGACTGGATTGCTTGCTTAGTCCCCCGAGTGAGGGTATATTTATACTCGAGTGTGGGGAGATCATGCTCGACCCACGACATCGTGGGACGTGGGTCGTCCCACGAGGCTTGTGGAGATCCCACGTCTGGTTGAGGCGAAGCTCCGTGAGGTGACGTGGGCGAGGGCCACGTATTTGATAGATGAGTGGTGCCACGTGTCTCTAGTGTGTACTGAGGTCGTGCTTCTAGAACGTCTGTGCCACGTGTCCCAAGGTGAAATATTCCGTAGTTACAACAATCATTTATTTTTTTATAAATAATTAGTTTATATTAATAGATTAGATAATATACTTCACAATCATTTTATCTTAAAAATTTTAAAGTAACTATTATGGAAATGGATAACTAAAAACAAAGAGAGAGAGAGAAAATATATATATTCAAAAATTGACTGAAAATCAATTAATATCATGGTTTTTAAAATCGGACCGGGCATCGAACCGGTCGAGGCACTGGTTCAAGGTTCACTGGTTCCACCGTGGTCGAACCGGTGGTAATTAAATATATATATTTTATTTAATATACTAAAATATATCATATTAAACATTAGTTACATACTTTATATGTGTCAATCTCCACCTAAATATAATTAACCACAACATTATACCATAAATAAAATACTAGAATTAGAAGAAGTTGCACACTTAACCACAATATCATATCAAACTCAAGCCATAATATCATATCAAACTCATCTAAGAAGTTCAATGATCAACATACCTACTACCTAGTGCTCAACAATCAACACACGCAAAACTAGAATCAATATGTGCACATACTAAATCACAAATAAGACAAATTGACAATAACATTAAATCATAATATTCGTTGACGTTAATTCCATCAAATGACACCAAGTTATGATCCAAAGAAAGATAATCGCCAATATAGTGTCATTCTGAGATCCAGGTTCATCATCCACTTCCAATTTGCTCTTCTTTCACGTCCGACTGCTTGTGCGATTACAGGGCAAGGGATTTTCATTTAATTTTAAACTTTTTAAAAATATATGTATATCTATAATTCTAAACAAAAATATATTTTCAAAAAAAATACATGAAACAACGTTGCTTTAAGTCAAAAAAAAAAAATTTTTTAAAAAAGTCAGAACCGGGTGAACCGAGTAAACCGCTGGTTTTCACAAGTTTGCCCGGTTCACCACCGGTTTAACCGGTTTATTGAAAGGGCAATTTTATGGTTGTTCCAGACCGATGTACTGGCCGGTTCCCGGTTCAACTGGTTGAACCAGCTGGTCCGGTTTTAATAACCATGATTAATATTAAAAACTTATTAAAATTTAATTTTAAAATATAAAATAATATAATTTAGATTTAAATATCAAAATCATATTCTCATTTAAACATTTAAAATTAAATTAAACTTTCAAAAATTAAAATCTATTTGTTTAATGAATAACTACCTATGTTAAATGAGTTTTTTTCTTCTAGATGAAAATATTTTAGCCTATTTATTTAGCATTTTATCATTTTTATTAAATATAATAAACTCTCTGTTTAATTTCCGCACATAATTTTGATTGAAAAAACTAATGAGCGTAATTATTCTATAAAAAAGTAATAATTTCTAGATAATAATGATAAATGCGCAATATTTTAAAAATCAGACCGGTCATTGAACCAGAAAAGCTTCTGGGTCACGGGTTAATCGGTTCAACTGGTTATACCGTTGATCGAACCGGATGATGTTATAAATATAAAAGTAATAATAATTTACTAATATTCAATAATATAATTTATATTATGAAAAATATATTTTTTATTCACAACTTTTAAATATAATGAGTCATTTATATGATTTAACTATATATGTGAAAAAAAGTAAGCTCAAATAATAATAATAATTAAAGTATTTATATATTTTTATGCATTATATTAGTTGCTCCATGATCATAAGAGATTTTAAATTATAAAATACATAAAGCATATTGTAACTACGGAATATTTTCCCTAGGGATACATGGCATTGGGCTTCCAAAAGCTCCGCACTAGCTTGAACCAGTAACACGTAGCACCACTCATCTATCCCCTACGTCGTTGGTACCCACATTTCTCCTTCTCGGCTCCCATCCAACGGACATGGGAAACCTCTAAGCATTGTGGGACGACCCACGTCCAACAGGAACGTCGGTCGACCATGTCTTCTCCCACACTTGGTATAAAAGGCCCCCACCCGAGGGACTCAAGAACATCCGAACAAGAGGCAAGTAACACAGACTCTGATTACACAAAAGCTAGACTCAGCTTTCCATATGCTATACACTTCCTAGTCAACTCAAGAGCTTAACCTACGGCAGCACTAAGCTCCGCCGTTAGCA
Organism: Senna tora; assembly: GCA_014851425.1. Taxonomy (NCBI): domain Eukaryota; kingdom Viridiplantae; phylum Streptophyta; class Magnoliopsida; order Fabales; family Fabaceae; genus Senna; species Senna tora. The sequence goes on from CM026265.1 coordinate 16,486,801, forward strand.
GGCGTATCTCCATCCCGAAGACCTCCACCCTTCAGAGCCCCTGACAGCTCCTAGAGACCTTTTCTCTCTCATAACTTAAGGCACCTCCTACGAGTGGCTGGCCCACCCGGAGTACCTTACACATGTCTTAGCCGCACACGGCCCCATACATGTAATCACCTTGCCTAACGGCTCCTACAGACGTCATCATGACAAACTACGTGGACTTTGATCCCTTCCAAGGGTACATAGGCACTTAGGTTTCCACCTAAGGACAAGTCCCCCAAGGTTATGACCCCTTGCGGTCCTTATTTACAAATTAGAATTGTCTGAACCAAAAATGACAATTACATTGGCGCCCACCGCGGTCTTCCTCAGACCATAATGGCTTGCTCACTCTGCTGCTAAATGGCATTTATTTTTTCAGGGAGTAGGAGTATCTGCCTAACACTCAGAAACCCGCATTCTCTTTCCATACAGGAAAAATCTGGAAATGGCCAACTCAAACGTCCCTACGGCCACGACCAATGGAAGCACTCCAAGATGCAGCACAAGGAATAGACAGGGGATAGTTGAAGTTGTTACAACAGAAGTAGGCGGCTCGAATACAACCCAGCCGCAGAACACCTCGACGATGCAAGTGGCTATTACAGAAATCGTGGTCCAGACACCAGCAACCAGGGAGGAAGCAAGCCCTCAACATCCCTACGTCATGCTGCATAACCCATGCCCTTCAACTAGCAACCAAGAGATAACAAAACCGACGAGGACCTCGCGGGAGATGGAGCTAGCCCGACTCGAGGCAAAGATAGCTGCCATACATCAATAACAATGGGAAGAGGACTGAAACCGCTCCCAAGCAAACATAAGCGACCAAATATCGGTAGCGCCGTATAACGCACCTACAAGCCCTGCCAATGACCCTACCGGCTTGCCCGCAATACAATTCGAAACTCTGCCCATGGAGTTCGCACGACTATCGCTAACAGCACCAACTTCCCCGCCATCGATCCCACCTGGGCCAACAATGGTCACCAGGCAAGCAGTGCGCCCGCCCGCGGATTACCCACGACCACCTATTCCAAACTATCCACCGGGGTCTTATCTACATATGCCTTGGGCAGGAGCCTATAACCCGTACGATCCCTACGGCATGTCTACTCACTCAGGACAATATGATTTATCCGGCTTCGAATTCCAAGGGAAAGGGAGGCACCCCTTCACCCAACAAGCCATGAACGAACATGTGCCCATGGGTTTCAAGATGCCTTTTCATATAGAACCCTATGGCAGAGACACCGACCCATGAGATCACATCAACACTTTCAACTCGGCCATGTCAATACTCAGCATGACGAACGATCAACAATGCCGAGTCTTCTCCTCGACTTTGAAGGAAGCGGCTCTAAGATGGTTTTCACTGCTACCCACGAACTCGATCCACAGCTTTGAGCAACTAGCACAGAAGTTCCTCACTCAGTTCACCAGTAGCAAAGAATACCAGAAAAATGAGGATTCCTTTATCGGCTTCCACCAAGAAGAAGGGAGAACCTTACAAGCCTTCTTAGCCCGCTTCACCAAACTCTCACTCCAAGTCAGAGGCCTCCAAGATGCCGTTGCAATCTTCGTCATTAAGAAAGGCCTCCGATGTTCACAGTTCTACGGGGAACTCCACAGATGTCCTGTTTCTACCTTACAAGGAAACGAATGGACCGTGCAGAATGGTTCATCCAAGAGGAAAACGCTGAGATCGCCAAGGAAAAAATGCGCAAATTCCTAATAAGTAGAACCAACCTGGAGCGATCTGAGAAAAAGAAGGAGAAAACGGCAACAGATAACCAAAATCCTAAGGAGAGAAATAACAAAAAGCAATCACCACCGCAACCTCGAACGCCTCCTTGAGGAAGGTTCACCAGCTATACTCCCCTCAACAAGTCCCACGTCGGGGTTCTCGAAGAAATTTACCACTCAGACATGCTCAATTTCCCCCCACAAATAAAGAGGCGGAAGACTGGAAAGCTGGTGAATAAATCCAAATATTGCCAGTTCCACAAAGACTACGGACACAAGACCAACGACTGTAATCACTTGAAAGATCATATTGAAGATCTGATCCGTAAAGGACAGTTGGGCAGATACATCAAGGAGGAAAGCAGAACTGATACTGTCACGACCCCGTTTAGAGGACCGTGACCGGCACAGACACAGGGAATATCCCTGTACCTGTAAGCCTTATCACCTAATTGACAGAATATCTATTATTGAAAATACATCCACAGGCAGTATAATACCATGGCTACACCAAAATGGTGGCCTATCCTAGGCAAGCAAATCCACGGTCAGTGCCGCTTCAGGATATAGATATAGGAGAACACACATAATATATATAACATGTGTACTAGCTACACATCCAAAGATGCTGCCTATCCTATTCACATGCAACAGATATATGTATATATATACATTTTGAAAACAAATTTTCCTGTATTGCAGTAAAATAAATCCTGATCCTTAAGGTGTGTGAAGCTGACAATTCTAGATTTAGTAATGCAATCTAATTGGGTACGTCTACCCTTTTACTTTATGATACAATAATAAAGTAAATAAAATTACAATTTCACTTTATTCACCCACATGAACAAGTTATGGGTCTTGGAAAGTGTTGCTCAACCCTCGTTCCACCGAGACTTCTTCCACCTATACTTAACCTGTCTCTGTGTAGTAAAAATGAGGTGTGAGTCTTAACCACACGACTCGGTGAGAACTCTCTCATCCCCGGCGCAAGGCGGGTACCATGGCGCTGAGATTGGGAGTCATACACAACCACATGCAAAAACAACTGGTTACTGTTAATTAGCATACATTCTTGGCGACCACACAACAACAAAAATTTCACCCAAACACTCACATGCATTTAATAACTGTAAACATGTAGCAGTTTATTCCACGTCATCAATCAGCAAGTAAACATGTAACATATAGTGCCTGCTTTTACTTACCGGTCTTCTCACGTTTCAGCGTGTCTAAATCAAACAAGATGTGTGGTGACGTAATCCTGTACGTTACTACTACGTTGCACAATCAGCAATTATATGCAAACACAGACTATTCGTACATACACACAAGCACTAAACATACATCTACTTAATCTCCCCAACTCTGGGGTATCTACTAGCCACTACGTGACTTTCCCATTTCGAACCCGTGCACTCGGGTTGCTGGCCACCAAGTGGCAAAACATACTTAACCCATTCACTTGGGTACTGGTCACCTCATGAAAATTCTGTTAAACAAACACAATTAACTTCTATCTATCAAACAACTGACGCATAGCCACCACGTGTCATGTCCTGGCCCCTTACTGCGGGGCAATAGCTTGAGCCCACTCGTCCCTTACCCAACCAGGCTACAATGGTGGGCACGGCACGACGTCTCAAAGCCTGGCCACTGAGACACCTTGGACCATCTCAACAGGATGATTTCTCTTCTGCAAGATCAGGCTCACGGTTCACCCGTAGGTTCCTCCCGTGTCTCCTTATCTTGGTCTCACATATTAATAGGATTCTTTGTATCTTTCCCGAAGGATCAACAATTCCTCTCCTTATTAATATGTACAAGTATCCTCATCATGATATAACTCATATACCCGTCCAGATGCACTCTCTGAGCCTCAAGCTATCGTCATAGCAATATAAAACCTTTCTGACCCTATTGCTAGGATAGGGCAATGACCATCGTCATGGTGATTATAAAACTGAGGTCTCAAGTGCCATCTGACGTTGTTCTAGTCGATGTCTCACATATTGATAGGATTCTTTGTATCTTTCCTGAAGGATCAACAATTCTTCTCCTTATTAATATGGACGAGTATTCTTAACAGGATATAACTCATATACCCGTCCAGATGCACTCTCTGAGCCTCAAGCTATCATCATAGCAATATAAAACCTTTCTGACCCTATTGCCAGGATAGGGCAGTGACCATCGTCATGGTGATTATAAAAACTGAGGTCTCAAGTGCCATCTGACGTTGTTCTAGTCGATGTCTCACATCGCTAGCATAACCAAATCCGAAACCCACCAATAACTCCCTTTGCATGATTAATTTAAGTCACCGTCGTGACGAGTTTTCAAAATAAAAGTTTAGTCCTTCCGTATAAGGACTCTTGCCACCGTCGTGGAAAAGATTTAATAAAATACTCATCATGCCTCCAGAGTGTATGAGTTGGATTCGTAACACACCAATCATAGCAAACAATTACTCTCTACTCCTATGTCTTCCTATCTAAGCTACTTTCCACAACCTATTTTCTAGTTCCTTTATTCTTTTAACATCCTATACCTCTAGCTATCACATACCAGACAAGCAGAGAATGTACATACTCATGTAATCCACACAAGCATACAACCCTAGGAGTAGAGATGGAAGAACCCTCACCTTGGCCAACCTTCCATGCAATCCTCTCGTCCCATCGGAGTTCCTGTTGCACTCTATTGCGTGCTGTTGTTCCTATAAGAACAACATTTACTTCAATAAGGTTATTACTTAGCTTAACTTGTTATTTATCTCTCCATTACTCTCACGTGTAGTCCATGGTTGCCACAGAGTCAAGCTCTTGGTCTTATTGGACTTCTCTATCCCGACTTATGCGTATCCTTCCTCGGACACTTGACTTACTCGAATATAACACTCTACTTGAGTGTTTCACATACTTGGATTTGAGTATTAGACCTCTATCTCACTTGTATTCACATCTAAGGAAGCTTATCTAGCTTGGTTGGAAGGAATCCTAATTTTAGGAAGGTCTAAGTATTTTGAATCAACTTGTGTTCCTACTTGGGTTCTAAGAAATCTATTTTCTAGACCTCAATATACCTCCAATTTATCTCACTTAAGGTTTCCTAAAGGTTGTGAAAGGATAAGGTTGAAATTCACGAAGTTAGACTTAATTTGTTCCGCAAGTTTCCATCCTTGAGAAACAAGAAGGTACTTTGAGTGATTTAATCCTCAAAAACATGTTAAGGAGTGTTCTAGGGTGTTTAAGATTGAAGAGAGGAGATTTAAAACTCTCAACGTCACCCTTAAAGTGTATTTGGGCAACCCGAGCAGGGACCCAGTACGTTAATGTCAAGGTTCAACCTTAGTAACCTCGGGCCAGCTCTTCACGGGTCTTGTTCAGCTAATATTCCAACCATATAATTTTAATAATACCAATCCAAGTCTATTTACTCAAATCCAAGCTCAATCCTAATTATCACAATTTTCCCAATTTGAAAATAATTATAATTTCAATCCCAAATCCTTCCAAATTCGAATTTGGGCAAATCCGAGAATATAATCTTGATTCCTACCCCAACTAAGTGTTCAAGAACACTTTCTAGGTCTCAATCTACCCTCGAAACAACTCAATCGAAGGTGAATCGAACAAATCCCTAACAATGGAAAAATGGAGGGTTTATAATGAAATTGGGGTTACCAACCTTGATTCGATTGGTGGGAGGTGTGGAAGATGTTGTAACCGAGCTCCGGTGACTTTTCCCGGCATCGGCTAGCTCTTCTCCGGCCACTTTTCCGGCAAAATTCCGGCGAAACCTCCTTCCCCTTCTTCCTCTTGTGCTCCCTCTCTCTACGTTTTTCCTTTCTCTTTCTTTTCTTCTTTTCGTTTTCACGTGTCTCTCTCCCTCTCTATTATTTCTTCTTTCCTTTCCTTTTTGTTTTACCAAACCCCACGATAACCCCCCAATTTAAATAATAATAATAAAAAAAATTATAATAAATAAATATAATTAAAATAAAATAATTAATAATTAAATAATAAATAAATAAATATATATATATTATTAAAAATTAATTAATTAATAATTAAATAAATAATAACAAATTTGTATTTTTAATTTAACCCCTTTCCCTATTAGATTCATGTTTCCAATTTCTTCGGTCCTGAATTAGACCCAAAAAATTATTTGCTACTTCTTTTCTTTCCCTTTTTATTTTATTTTAAGCTTCGAAAAATTTTCTCGGGTATTACAATCCTCGAAAAAAATTCCTTTCCGGTTTCTTAACTTTCATATTTTTTCTATATCCTTTTTAAAGTTTTAAATTCCTAGCCCCGAAATAAATCATTCTTTAATCCTCAAAATTTTAAATAAATCATTCTTTAATCCTTGAAATTTTCCGGGGTATTACAGATACGGAGCATCCTAGCAAGGCTAAGGACCAAGCGCCTACTCGCGGGGTTATCAGCGTCATTGCAGGCGGATTGCAAAAAGGAACCACCTCACAACCGCAAAACAAGAAAAGGATGGAACGCTCCATACTCGCCCTCGACTATGCTCCGACGCATAAGAAGAGAAGCGAAGAATCTAAGGGAGGCCCTATCACGTTCGACCTCACAAATCTCGAAGGACCAATCCATGACAACCCAATGGTCGTGACCGCAGTCATTACCAATTACGAGGTCAAAAGAGTCCTAATAGACCAAGGATCCTCAGTGGACGTCCTCTATTTCGACACTTTTAAGAAGCTCAAGCTGGACGAGGCCAACATAAGGCCCTTCCCCGGCACCCTCATAAGGTTCTCCGGAGTGCAAGTTCCTGCAGAAGGAATCATAGTAGCCCGGACGACTATGAGCACTTTACCAAAGGTGGCAAGTCTTGACGTAGATTTCATCATCGTCTCAGCAACTTCAGCGTACAATGTCATCCTAGGGCGACCGCCCCTAAACAAACTTAAAGCTGTAGTGTCCACCGCACAACTCACTATGAAATTCCCGACGCCACACGGAGTTGGAGAAAAAATGGCGGATCAAAAACTAGAGCGAGCATGCTACGCAGCAAGCCTAACCAAGACCATCGAGGTCACTCGCCTTTGTCCCAAAGAATCACGCAAGGAACCCCCCCAAGGGTAAAGAGTCAGGAGAAAAAACCTAGGAGTCCGCCCGCCCGGACCAAGCCTCCACCTGCTCTAAATGCGCTTTGCACACTCAGAACACCTCTCAGTCAAATTACGCATATCTCAGTTTATTTCAAAGTTAGGGATTATTACTTTCGGCCTGACTAAGGTTAAGCCTAACTAAGGCTATTTGTGGACACCTTATTTTGTCCGGCCCCGAAAATTGCAAATCAAAAATTAAAAAAATAATAAAATAAAAAATAAAAATACAAAAATTATTATTTCTGTCAAAGAAAATAAGAAAAGATGAAAAGTGTTAAATGGCCTACTCTTAGCTCTAATGGGCCAAGCCCAAAGGAAGAGAACCCTGGCATATAAAATAGAGTGGCTAGGTTAAAGAGGAAGAGGTGGCTAGGTTAAAGAGGAGAGGTAGCTACGTTAAAGAGGGAGAGGAGGCTAGGTCAAAGAGAGGAGGAGGAGATCAAAGAGGCAAGAGGCAAGAGGAGGGGAAGGAGTCAAGAATGCATGGAGATAGGAAGGAAAACCTAGAATGAAAGGTGAAAGAACCAATTGAGGGAGTACTCTTCACTTTGACACTTTTCAGTTTTGGTTGAATGTGATTGCTTGCCTTCTCCGTTTTGTTTTTTGTTGTTTCGACATTTATAATTGCTTTCTTGTATTTTTCTCATGTTTATGCATACCTTTAGAGTATCTCTGAATTTTTTCATGAATTTCGAAACCTTTTAATGGATTCAAACAATTTTTGTGAAAACCTCTGCCCGAGCTGATTCTGAGTTCGGGCAGTGTGCATTCAACGCAAGATTTTGATTTCAATTTAACTCCAAATGAAGTGATCTATTTTTTTTTTCTGAAACTAGACATCCATAGCTTTCTGACCATAGGTATTTTGTAAGATTTCATTGGGTAGTTTGCTCCCAACAATTTTTATAAAATCAATTTTTCAAAACACGTTGTAGAGTGGCGTCCTGAACGTCACTCTATTTCGTGAAATTGTTTCTCTATCTACACAACTCCGTTTTAATTGATTTTGTCCCTAAATCTTCTTCTTGGTCTCTGGAACAAAGGATAAAAATATCATGACCAAATTCATCTAGAATGATTTATGGGATATTTATTTATCCCAAAGTATCATTTCAAACAGCTTCTGGGTAACTGTTCTTTCAAAGATGATATCTTACAAATTACAATTGATTTTGGGGCAAGGTCAGCGGGGCTGTGTAGGGGAGATCTAGAGCTTTCTTACCCTAGGGTTTGACAATTTTCTATACTTTGGAAGTGGACCAATTTGATTTTTTATTTAATGTCTAGAATCAGAAAAATAAGCGTTGAAAAGTTTTCTTGGTTTTTCTTAAAGAGAAAATTCCAAAACTATCATAGACGCTTTGTATGTGTATTTTAATCAATTATTTATTTGTTCAACTCGTATCACCAAGGAGCCTATGCTTCTATAGGAACACTGGTTTACACGCCATTTGGGCACACCGCCTGATGAGCGTCACACACCCACCTTGTTTGATTTGTTCTGTTAAATGCATGGTAGATAGTGGCCGAGGGGCTCTTGCCTCTTTAGGCACATTGCACTGGGAGGCCATCTGAGTCTTTGCTTGATGAGCCTCCCCCCACCCACACACTTGAATGCCACAAGAACTACGTGGGCTTTGATCCCTCTTTGAGGGTACGTAGGCCCTAGGCTTTTATTCTAGGCCAAGCCCTCCCTCATTTTCTTCCTTGATTGTATATATTTTTAAGGCCAAATAATTTCAATATTAATTTTTAGGGTAACCGTCTTCGGACGGGGGAAGAAGGGTGCCTAACACCTTCCCTTCATCTCAATCAGACTCCTGAACCCAACATTTTATGAAAATTCATTTTATCCCACTTTTGAACTTATTTTTCTTTTTCCAAATTTTGATTGAAAATTTGGTGGTGACTCCCGTCGAAGGCTCGGTCTTCACAGTTGGCGACTCCGCTTGGGAAAATTTAGAGAGTCAAGCCCTTTCATTTTTTTTAAAAAAAAAATTAATATTTAAATTATCTTGGCATTTAATATTGGATATTTGTTTATGTATATATTTGTTGTATATATATTTTTTCTCTTGTTTTGCAATGTTTCCACTTTAAAGTGGAAGGGAAGGGTAGTTAGGGTACTCCGTAAATTCACAAATGCACTATTTACATTTATTTCAACCTACAAATTGGCTCCTATACCTGGAGTACGTCCAAATAAGTTAGAATGAGATATGAGAATCTTTTCCTGTTGGGCTTAGGCCTACAGAGGTTGACCTATCTATCCTATTTAGACTATTACTTGCCTTAAGGGTTGATCTGCGCAAACTTTCCTGTGACATGATCCTCTCTTAAGTCAAGGTCTCTACCTTTGGTAGGGGCAATCTAAGGGCCTTTTTAGCGTGTCTAGATACCAAGCTAAACCAAGTGCAAATTGACCTTAAAAGCCTACCTTTATTAGGTCAGTCAATTTTAGATATGTATACATTTTAAAAAAGAGTAAAAATAAAAAATAAAAAAAAATAAAAAAAATTGTTCATTTTTTTATAATTTTCTTTGCATTGTATATAAAATTGCCTTTCGAATTGTGAATTAAGAAAACAAATTTTCTTTCCATCGCATATATATAAAAAAAACTTTTCTTTGCATTGTAAAAAAGAATTATTTCCTTTTTCTCATAATTTCTTTTAAATTGTATATATATAAAAATAAATAAATAAAATTTTCTTTGCATTATATAAAATTTTTTTCTCATAGTTTCTTTTGCATAGCACATGTATATATATAAAAAACTTTTCTTCGCATTATATAAAAGAAAAAATTCTTTTTCTCATAACTTCCTTTGCATGTATGTAAGAAAAAATTTTTCTTTGCAAAGCAAAAATTTTTCTTTTTCTTATACCTTTCTTTGCATTGTATATATACAAAAAAAAAGAGAGGAAAATCATGTACATTGTATATATAAAAAAACAAAAACAAAAGTTTCATTTTTCTTATAATTTCCTTTACATTGTATATAGAATTGTCTTTTGAATTATGAATAAAAGAAAAAAAAAACTTCTTTGCATTGCATATATATATATATATATGAATAATTTCTTTGCATTGTATAAAAAGAATTTCTTCTTATAATTTCTTTTGCATTGCAACAAAATTCTTTTTAAATTATGAATAAAAAAACCTCCTTCTCTTTGCATTGCATATAAAAAACTTTTCTTTACATTGTACAAATTTTTCTTATAATTTCATTTGTATTGCATGTTAAAATTCTCCTTGGTATAAAAGGAATACATATATAAAATGAGAAAGAATATAGAAGACAAGTGACAAAAAGTTTTTGCACGACCAATTACAATAGATAGAATATAGAAGACCATCTTTTATATATAAATATAAATGAGAGAGAGTATGAATGAAGATTATGATTAGAGAACCTTAGACAAAGATATAATCAACTTTACATAATTTTCTTTTTTAAGAACTACTTTTAAAGATGATTTTTTATATTTATAATTTTATATTAAAAAATTATACAGCATTATAAAATATATATATATATATATATATATATATATATATATATATATATATATATATATATATTCACTTAACAAAAGAACAAATAATAGCTAATAGCTGCAAAATACAATTACAAGATATACTATAATTTTTATTATTAAGAGATAAAAATAAATATAGATATATTAGTCGGTTTGGTTCGGTTAAAATTGACCAATAAATTCATAAACCTCAACCAAACCAAACCATGTCGGTTTTGTCATTTTAAAAACCAAACCAAACCCATCCTTTTTCGGTTTGGTTCGGTTTACTTCGGTTCAATTGGTTTGATTCGATTTTGAACACCCTTGATCTCGAGGGTGACACTTGTAGCATATCATAAATAATAACCTATTATTTTAAAAGGAAAATAAAATCTATATTTAAGAATAGTGGTTAGAATTACCATCTAGCGTCATGTCAATAAATATTTAATATAGTCAAACATTATGAATTTTTTAAATGAAAAATAAAATAAATTCCAAATGTCACGATGAAAGTTCCACATGTCAATTTCTATGATCTTATGTAACGATCTCAAGTTCAATTTTATTATTATTTTTTCATTTTTTTTTAAAAAAAACTTATATCCATTTCTTTATGTCCATTTCATTCAATTCCCCAATATAATTATGACACGTGGCAAAAAAATGTTTAAATGACCAATCACAATGGAGAGAGAATATAGAAGACCACATTTTATATGACCAATCATAGAAGAAAGAGAGTGTAAATACAATATATGATTGGTGGAATTGGAGGAAATTGACATAAGTTTTTTCCTTTTTTAAATAATATTATTTTTCCGTTGGAGGAAGGGAATCACATGGAGAACATGAACCAAAAACGTGTCGTTAATTTGCTCACCATTACAATACACGGATCTCTTTCTTTGCTCTCGCAAAGCTCGTCATGAGAGCTCCAAATGTTTCTGATACAGAGTTTTCTGTCTTGCATATCATAAACTTATCACAAGAGGAAGAGAAAGAACTGAGACGACGAGCAGTTTCTTCTGGATCACTCAAATCGGTCCATAAATTCCAATGGGTCGTCGCCACACCACCGACTCAGATTTTGGTCGATTTGCGCTTCTGATCCTCTTGTTGATGGGCATAATCTCCTGCTGCATGGTATACCTTTTCATCACTGTGGTGTTCAGACCCAGCAGTATCGCAATGTCTTCAGCGAAAGACTCGCCGGAAGAGGGCAATGAGGATTTGGGGAGTGAAGAAGGAGAATGTTGTAGAGGTATTGAGCATTTGGAGCTCTGGGGTGATGCCGTGAAATGGGGTACAGAATTTAGGTTTAATTCTTCAGAGGATTGTTGCAACGCCTGTAAGGCGATGTGTAGGGATGATGGTGGGTCTTGTTTATGTAATTCTTGGGTATTTTGTGGAGACAGAGAGGCTTGTGGGCCTAGATTTGGCGAGGTATTGCTCCTATCTGTTTTTAGTTTACTGCTTTATTTGATCGTATCTAGAATATAACTAGGAATTGTTGTTGTTATGTTTATTTAAAGCCTTGTAAATTCAATGATGAGTAGTGTTCTTGAAGATTGGAGATCCTGAAATTAGTTGGAAAATAGCCCTGTCGTAGAATTATTTTCTTTGGTCATATAGACTACGTGTTAACTGGAAAACCATGAGGACTTTGCTCTTATATCAATATGAGCACTGTTAGAATGTGCTTCTTTGATTGATTGACTAATTATAATGTTTATTTAAACCTTGTAAATTCAACTCTTTGATTAATTGAAGGCCCTTTTGAGTTTTTACTAACTGCTTTTGATTGTTCTTCTGCGTAATGTAGCCTCTAATTGGTTGACACCATGGTGTTTTCTCCACATTTCATGTGAATGAAAGGTCTCTCTTTGATTCTTCTAAGTCATTAATAATAGTATAATACTTAATATTCTCATGCATTGTGTTGGGAAATTATCTTTTTTCTTTTTTCAAATTTTCCATGTCATGTCTCACCTAATTTTTTTTTTGGCCTTATGTCTCACCTAATTGAATTAGCAGATTTATTCCCTATTATCAATGATATTTTAGGTTCAATTTGCTATAGATTGATTAATTACCAAAAGCTGTTTATTGTGAAATATTCATTAAGCAAATTGAACAGAGCATTCTCATCCTCTTTTCCTTTGACTGTAGGATTTTAACTTTCATAATCAGATAATACTCCTGCATTGTGTCTTGTACCTAAGATTTTCCACATAATGCACATGAAGGAGTCTAAAAGTATTCAATATAGTAAATTAATGATAAAAAAATTTCTGAGACTACAAATCTGGTTGGATTTTTGCTTATGGCTTTAATCAGATGACAATAAGGCAGGGTTATAACTTATATCTTGACTTTGTAGGTTTGCTTGGGCATAATAGTATAATTATTGTAAAGATATGCTCTTACAATGGGCCTTGTTTGATGTTCTTGTTTCAAATTATAAATTTGCAATGATGGATATCCATGCTTCTAGGGCTGAACTTCGCTTTGCCTGATTTTATATTATCAACTGTTTTGGTTGCAGTGTTGGTTAAAACGACAAAAGGATGCTCTAAACCCTGATCGACGGGACTCGGGTAATCTAGTTATGTGGACTTCTGGGTTTGTCTTCGGAAAGAGAGAGGTAGGAGTATAATACTATTACTGTTGCTAGCTCTCTGATTGAATACCATATTATACTACTTTGAGATATGACATCTATGGCATTTTCCCCCCTTAATTCTAGAAAATTATTGTTTCTATGCATTTATCTTGAGCTGAAATGTTTCTAATTGCTGTCAAATGGATATCATATTGGACTTATAATAGCATTCTGGTGTATGAATATTCACTTTTTGGGTAGATTCTCAATTTTCCAGAAATAATAATAACAGGCTTGGGTTGCCATCTCTTTATGATAAGTGAGACATTAGAAGATCATTTTTTCTAAAGGATTCATATTTTTGGCCAAAGTAAATGGGTTCGCATATTTCACATTGTGGATGCTTCTTGGAAGTAAGCCTAGGATTGCTTTATTGCTTTTGGCTGATTATCGTTTGAGAGCTGAGTGGTGATACAATTTGTCCCATTCATCTAACTATGCAAGCTACAATTCCTGATCCCAAGCATTGACACTTTTTTTTTTTTTATAAAAAAAGCTTTGAATTTTAAGATGTCAGTTTCAAAAGTTTCAATCCAGGCTAAGGAAACAGAAAAGGGCTGCAAAAATCATTCTGAAACCTTTTATGCAAGAGCATGGAGATCCAACCTACATATTTCCAATTGCCAAAATACATCAATTTTCCTCATCACACAACTATGGCGACTTTGTACCTGGGTTTCGTTAATTTTTTTTTAAAAATATGAATTCACTTACAAACATGTAAAACTCCAAGGTCCTGATCAAAATTTGATAAAACTTTACATACCGCTTGATTAATCAAACCTTTATAATATCTCAATAGTTATGATTTGCACCTTCATGATCTTAAGTCTTATTTTTATTTGTCTTAACTTTCTAGCTAGAAATGTATGTTGTAGTGTAAGTCATGTTTAGTGTTCATAACAAATTAACAATGTAGTTGGAATATATGATCAACACTCTTTTGGCCATTCATGTGTAAAATCTATGACTGTCGTATATGAATGTTAAATTTTTGTCCATATATTTATTAGCTATTTATTCATCTTTTTCTTATATTATATTGATAGGGAATTGTTGGTTTGGAAACTGAGTATGGAATTCTTCGTGTAAGAGTAAGTTTTTCTGTGTTTAGTATATTATATTTCTTATACATTCAGGGGCGAAGCCAAGATTTTAGTTAGGATAAAACTTATATGCTGTTGCTTTCATACTTTTCCTAAGGTTAACCAATTAAAAAAAGACATTTGTTAAAGGTGAGAAGATGACATAAAAAAAATTGACACGTCTTTTTTTAATTGGTTAACCTTAGGAAAAGCATGTAAGCAACAGCATATAAGTTTTGTCCTTTTAGTTAAGGGGGCGCCAAATTTTCTTAAGGCTAAAATTTTTTTTTGGTCTGTTATTTTTTTTATGTTCTATATTGGTCCTTTATCTTTCAAAAGTTCTAAATTAGTTATTTATCTTTACAACTTGTTCCAAATTGGTCCTTTTATATAACATCGTTAATTTGGTCCGTTAACTGATGACATGGTATGATGAAAACTTTACAGAAATTATACTTTCACTAATTCTTTAACCCCAGACTTTAATTTCAATACATGCATTCTATCTCTTTAACCCCTGTACGTAGAGTTGACCAAATGGAAGATAGCCTAATAACTTGAGGTAGGGGAAGACCAAAGAAAACAATAGGAGAAACGATTAAGAGGGATCTAGCAGTAAATAACCTAACCATAGAAATGTGCAAAGACAGAACATGTTGGCGTCTCTTGATCCATATAGCCGACCCCACCTAGTGGGAAAAGGCTTTGATTGTTGTTGTTGTATCTCTTTTTTTCTGCTCTCTCTACACTAACTCAATCTCTTTTATTTCAGTCCTTTGCTTTTTGAGTTGTGCTCCAACAAAATATATTGCAAAACTTAATAATAGTATGTATATTATTCACTGCCTAACCTCTGTATATGTTAATATTTGGACCTCGTAGAAATATACTTATACCATTTACTTTAGATTCACCGCAAGCATCTTTTCTTAATCTACTAGCCTTTCCCATCCCTAATACCTCTTAACTGGATGTAAACTCCACTTCCACTTTTCCCTTGTAAGATATGGATTTGGGCCTGTCTAAGTATTAATTGTACTGTTATGTGACATGCAAAGTAACATCATGACTAATGTATGTAGTGGCGTGAATGTTCACTGATATACTCTCTGATAATCCAAGGTTCCCCCACTAGTTGTTTGGGAGATGGGTTGAAAGGAGGAAGCCAACGATTGTGTTCTTGCTATCATTCAGTGGAAACTTGCTATAACTTTTCATTTGCAAGCTTGTTTTTGTCTATTTTCCAAAATGGATTTATGTGGCACTTAACCATAGTGTTTTATAATGCTTGCATAGATGGTGCCAATCTCGGATAAAAGAGGAGGGTGGTGTTAGGTAGTTGACTGCTAGTGTAAAACTTTGTCAAATCTTTATGAATATGGATCAACGACGTGAACATGTCATTGTTAGGTCGAGACAGAACACGTTGGTGTCGTTTGATCCATATAGCCGACCCCACCTAGTGGGAAAAGGCTTTTGATTGTTGTTGTTTAACCATAGTGTTTTATATCTTTTTGCTAGATTTAAATAACATGAATGTTCTTTTTCTTTTTGGCCTGTACAGGAATGTTCTTTTTTAACTGATACTTTCACTGCTACAGCTTTTGCCTGATTGTGCTCCACAGTCTGTTGCCTCCATTCTTGAGCTGTTGGCATTACAACATTGTGCTGGATGCCACTTTTATCGTGCTGAAAGCAGAGGAAGCTTTTGGGATTCAAATGGAAACCACAAAAAAGATGTAAGGTTCACTACGTGAATCATAAGAAATTTCGACTTGCTTTTTGCTGCTACCATCTAGATTTCCTGCCTTTGCTCTTCTATAGTTCTTTCCTTTCTACTTTTCAAACTTCTTTAGTGTATACCAATATCATCCTTCTTTATGAATGAATGATGGGCCCAAGTTGGGTAGTGGGTTAAAGGTATCTAGTAGAAAGAAAATGAGACAGGTGACCGCAGGGGTAAAAAAGGAAAATGGCCAAATAACCAACACTGACAGTGGCATAGCGGTGCAGGGTCGTGAGGGAGTAACATAAAAAGCTTGGAGGGCTGTGAATTGCTTCCTTAGGCAAGAATATGGTTATGGAAGGAGAGTTCTAGCCTCTCGAAGAGCTAGAGTGGTTTTCTGATGTTTATCTATCTTACCTTTGTTATTTGATGCATGTGAGTGTTGGTGAGTGGGTTGCTGTGTTGTTACCCGTGTTTTCTTTTCATTTTCTCTTATATCTGTTGTGCTATAGTCTTTCTGATTATAGTAGCAGTGCTGTGTTTGGGTGTATTTTCTGGTTCAATGCTGTATTCTTTGGTTTAGTACTCTGTACAGACCTTGTGGGTGTGGTAGTGAATATATTTCATTGTGTTTTCTTCCATTTTGTTTGGTGCTCCATCAATGACGAAAGAATCTGGGGTAATTAAAACATGAACATGTCCAAAAGATGCTATACCATATGATATGCTCATGGATTTGATTGTTGATGTAGGCTGCATTTGGTCCTCCTTTTGCACTAATTGAAGGAACATTTGAAGCCCACGGGTCTATGTTCAGGGATATTCCAAAAGAAAATTGTCCTACCATAAGAAAAGGATCCGTTGCATGGGTTGGTTCTGGCCCAGAATTCTTTATCAGCCTAGCTAATCACAATGAATGGAAAAAGGATTATACTGTGTTTGGCTCTGTTCTATCTGAAGATATGGCAATTTTGGAGAAAATATCTCAGCTTCCTACTAGCCCAGAGGTTTGGAGTAACATTAATGTTTCTGTCTTGGAGAAACCTGTTCTGATACGAATCCGACGAATCAATACAAAGCCATGAAACCTCAGATCACAAGCAAGTGCAGAAAGCTGCTAGATTGTGGTTCAATTGTTTTATTCTCTCTCTTAGTGTTTTTCCTCTACTAAATGATAATGGTTTTACTTTATTAAGGTCATCCTGAAATGGATGTTCATCTCAAGGTTTATTTCTTCATGCTTGAAAGGAGTTAAATGTAGATATTTAGGCACCACATATATAGCTAATTTATAGAAATGTTAGGGTTGTGTATACTTTTCTATGCAGTAATTAGATGTAGAAAAGCTGGATCTCATTAATATTTCTTTGTAAAAAGTGAATTTCTCTAATTCTTGAGAAACTTTAGTCCTGTTTAGTGTTCTGTACAGAATAAAGTTGAATAGGATAAAAATCACTTGATAGAATAAGCTATCAAGCTGATAAAATTTTATAGCATGTAATTGGTTAAATACTCATATTGGTCGCTTATCTTTTTCACTAGTTTCATATTAATCTTTTATCCTTCATAAGTTTTAAGTCGGTCTTGTTGTTTGACACCGTCAAATTTTTTTGTTAAATGATGATGTGGCATTTTAGAACTCCTAAAAAATTATAATTTCATCCGGTTTTCAACTTCAAAAATTTCAGTTCAATCCAAACCCTTTTATTAACTCCGTTAAATGCAATTCTTCAATTTCTCCAAATTTGCTCTGGCTCCCTCCATATTCGACACAGCTCCGTTGCTCTTTCCCCAAATTGAAGCTTGTTGCGCCGGCTCCATATCATGTAAGCAGTAATGCAAATCATACAAAGATTTTCAAGCGTTACAGAGGGTTATGAATGTTGTTGTCAAAGTTTAGATTTTAAGTAAAATTGTATCATAAATCGTATCGGAGAATCGTATGATTTTATCTATGATAAAATTGTAAGAATTTTTTATGTTATATATATTGTCAAAGTTTAGATTTTAAGTAAAATTGTATCATAAATCGTATCGGAGAATCGTATGATTTTATCTATGATAAAATTGTAAGAATTTTTTATGTTATATATATATATATATAACATAAGTACCTAATTAACATAATAAATCACATACAAAATTAAATATGAAATATAGTGATACCGTCATACAATACTTCTTGTTCATCTGCAATATATATATACATGGTAGTTAAAACTTAAAACAATTCATTTATAGAAGAATGAATAAATTAAATTAGTAGTGTAGTGTAAATAATTAATATACTTGAGCAACAATAGTAATGTCTAGAGTAGAATTCCCAAAGGGTAAAAAGCTGCTACTTTGATGTAATGATATCCAATTATTACGGTAAGGACATCAAAAAAATGGGCAGGGCTTGTGATTGGGCTGGGGCATGAGCTGCAGATTATTTTTCTTAATATCAAACATGCTTTTTTTTGGGCTAACATGAAATCGTAAAATCGGAGGTAAAATCATTCCACCGATTCCACCGCGATTTTACTCCACCACAATTTTACTTACAATTCAACTCGATTTTAGTAGATAGAATCATAAAATCGTACGATTTTACAATTTAAATCGCGATTTTGACAACCTTGCTGGCCTCTGCCAAATCGAGAATGTGTCTCAACAAAGTTTGTTTTGGTGAAATAAGGATGTAATCTTAATTCTAATCCAACATTCTCTCTAACATTCTTTCACATACATTATCTTTTTCGATGTGATGAAATTATATTTTTGTTTTTTTTAATATTTTAATGTAAAGATAAAATAATCATTTTACCCACTTTTATTTCATTCCTATTTTCATTCTATTCTCATTTTTTATTACCAAATATAATAAACAAATTCCCATTTTCATTCTCATTTTTATTACAACCACAATTCATCTACCTAAGTACCAAACGAGCCCCAAGTCTACAGCCACCTTTAACAGACCTTATCCACAGGCAACTCCTCTTCGGTTGAGGTTCACACACGTAAGAAGAAAGCCTCTGCAAACTCGCCACATTATAAAGCAACAAATCTAAGGTGGGATGTTTGCCTTCCACACTCAGAGTACACCTTATGAGCAAATTTGGAGAAATTAAAGAATTGCAGTTAATGGAATTAATAAAAAGGGGTTAGAACTGAATTGAAAATTTTTAGGATGAAGAAGTGAAATTATAATTTTTGAAATGTTTCAATAGGTCACATTATTATTTAATAGAAAAATTTTAATTTAAAAAAAAGTACTTGTAGTAAAAAATAATATGTTTGGATTGGCTTATTAAAAAAAACACTAAAAAAAGCCAAATATCCTCTTTTTTGTGAAGCTCAATTTTTCAATTTATGAGAAAAAAGCTGAGGTTGAGGGATCAAACTCATGAGTCATACTATGAAGCTATGGGAGAAGGTTATCGAGCGGAGGTTGAGGGTGGAGACGCGAATTACAGAGAATCAATTTGGGTTCATGCCAGGGAGGTCAACCATAGAGGCAATATATCTATTAAGAAGATTGATTGAGAGATACCAGAGGTCTCATAAGGATCTATATATGGTTTTTATTGATTTGGAAAAGGCCTATGATAGAGTACCGAGAGAAGTATTATGTAAGGCTTTGGAAAAGAAAGGAGTACGAGTGGCCTATATCCGAGCAATCAAAGACATGTACGATGGAGTCACGACTTGTGTGAGAACACAAGGTAGTGTTACGAAGGATTTTCCTATAACCATAGGACTACATCAAGGTTCAGCTTTGAGCCCTTACCTCTTCAATTTGGTATTGGATGTGCTCACTGGACATATACAAGAGGCAGTACCAAGGTGTATGCTTTTTGCTGACGATATAGTCTTGGGGCACGCTTGGTATGAATGTACAGGTGTAAAGTACTGTAAAGAAAGTACTGTAAAGTAAAATACTGTAGCAGAAAAAGAATGTATTGTAGAAGAATGTGTTTGGTATGAAAAAATAAGATGTAAAGTTGATAAAGTAATTTTATTGAAAAGACCAAATTGCCCTTAAGTTATTATATTATTAAAGAAAGTAATTATTTGAGAAGAAAGAGAAACGGATTGGGTAGGTGGGCTTCCTAAATTCGGATGTACCTCCCTCCTCCATCACTTCCTACTTCCAACTCCCTTCTTCATCACTTCCAACTTCCTACTGAAGGTCTGAAGCTCGTCTCCTTCTTCTCTTCAGGTCGGTGAGACTCGTGAGCAAGGTTAGAGAAGGGTGAGCTCGGTGACGTCTTCCAAGATCGGGTTCTGTTCAAGTCGGTCTTGTCTTCTGAGGTGAGGTTATGTGTTTTCATTTCAAAGAACTTGTCACTTTTTGTTTCTATTTGAAGGTCATTTGCTTCTGTAGTTGTTTCTTTGGGTTTGAAAGGCTGGTTGGAAGATATGTTTGTGTTTTGAAGTGGTTTTTGCAGGATGCAAGTCATTAGACTTGTTGAACTGGTTGGTGTGCCCCCAGATTTTTCCATGTCAGAGTTGAAGCAGTCGACCGGAACATGACTCTAGTCGACTGCTGCACAACTTTGGCAATAGAGAACCAGAGGACTAATAGTCGACTGGTTGAAAGATAACAGTCGACTGTTTTGGCGCTTAGAATTTGTATTTGGTTGTTCATGTTTTTTCTGTGATTTTTTGGAGGTCCTTGGTTGTGTTGTTGTTGCTTGAAAGTTGTATAGGTCGAAAAAGTACTGTACTTGCTCAAGTGATGGGGAATGTGTCAAAGAAGTGAATGATAAAAAGGTTTCTATATTAGCTTGTAAGACGAGTTAACTTTCAAAGGAGAAAATGAAAGAAAAAAATGCGAGGCAAATCATGTGTATATATGTTATAATTCATATGCCGGGTAGTAATATTGTCTAGTATGCATTATTACAGTTATGGACCATATTAGTGATGAAGAGCTTGCTCATATCGTTTGTTGGTGGTTGGGAATGTTCCTGGAGATACAAAAAATTTGTCTGACTTTTGCTATGCACATGTTTTGGAATATGAAGCGAATAAGTCCGAAGTCATATACCTATGATTCCTATGCGGGACGAGCCCGGCTTAGGGCCCTGGTTTACGCAAGTGACACAACTTGTTTCAACCAAATAAGAATGTATAGACATACGTTCAATCGATTGTGTGGTATGCTGGACAGAATTGGGGGTCTTAGGCCTACAAAAAATATGCTAGTGGATGAGCAAGTTGCTATCTTCCTACACATTCTTTCCCACCATGTTAAGAATAGAGTGGTTCAATTCGAATTTGAGAGGTCGGGGGAGACGGTAAGTAGACATTTTAATTCTGTATTGAATGCCATGATGTTGTTAGTGGATGAATTGTTCAAACAGCCGGAGCCGGTTCCGGAGGATTCAACTGATGAACGGTGGAAATGGTTCAAGGTACGATTACGACGCATGTTTTTTGTTGGTTTTTAGTTACTTTGTTTTCCAACCGGAATATAACATCCATTATGTTCTTGAGTGGTATAGGGATGCCTTGGTGCGATTGATGGAACGCATATAAAGACTAGAGTACCGGTTGAAGAGCAAGGAAAGTACCGTAACAGGAAGGGTGAAATCACTACGAATGTCCTAGGGGTTTGCTCACTGGATGGTCAATTTGTATATGTGTTGTCGGGTTGGGAGGGATCTGCTGCTGATGGACGGGTGTTAAAGGATGCAATAGAAAAGGACGATGGCCTGAAGATTCCAGGGGGTCAGTTTTTGGAAAATTTTCATTTTTACTAGTTCACTTGCAACAATTTAGTGATTGTTTTTATGTTCGAAATGTAGGTCAATACTATTTGGTTGATGCGGGATTTGCCAACTATAGAGGATTTTTGGCCCCATATAGAGGACAAAGATACCATCTAAATACATGGAGACAAGGGCGTCATCCAACTTCGCCACAAGAGTGTTTCAACATGAGACATTCATCTGCACGAAATGTTATTGAACGATGCTTTGGAATGCTGAAGAACAGATGGGCTATCTTAAGAAGTCCGTCGTTCTACCCTGTTGAAACACACAACCGTCTGATCATTGCTTGTTGCCTTCTGCACAATCTCTGCTTACAAGACAATGCATTAGATCCGGTGGCAAACCAAGCGGTCTTCGAAGACACACCTATTGAGGACGCGGATCCCATCACATCAATTGAACCATCTGATGATTGGAGTGCTTGGCGTGATACATTAGCAGCTGACATGTTTGAAGAGTTTAGGGGGCATAGGGGATAATGCTAGGACATATTAATGCTAGGACACATTAATTCATTTTCTTTCTATTTTTAATGATTTGAGTTTCATGTGTTTTCGGAGATGTTTCATAAGGATTTGGTTGGTATAGGTGTGATTTGATCATGTGCTTGTGTGTTTTTATGATGACAATTTGTGAATTTATATGATGATTTATATTCGTGGATTTGTTATGACAATTTGTGATTTCACCGACTGTTGAAATTGTTACCTATTGATATGGTAAATGTTTTGTTATCCTAATGTTATATCATTGTGAACAGGATATCATCATGGAAGGTCATTCAGACTCCAGCAGCACAGCAACGAGCTCGAAGATCAATCATATATGGTCGAGTGTAGAGGATGAGTTGTTGGTGCAAAGCATGCTGTCCCTAATGGAGAATCCGAAGTTCTATGAAAACGGTACTTTCAAGGGGAAATATCTGGGGAAACTTGAGGAGTTGATGGAGCTTAATGCTCCTGGCTGCGGGCTACACCCCTATCCAGGGCCGTATTAGGACTTTGAAGGCGAACTGGCAAATTGTGTACGACATGGTCAACCATATTCGGGCATTGACATCTGGCTTTGGGTGGGATAACGACCGTAAGTGTGTGGTTGCAGATGAACACGTCTGGGAAGAGTACCTTAAGGTGAGTTGTGTATGTTGAAACATGTGTATTTTATATGGTTTATGTTTGCCAATGCAACTGTTGTTGTATGTTTTGTGGATGCAGTCTCACAGCAAGGCTGGGCCTTACAGGCACAAGTCATTCCCACACTTTGATGCGCTTACCATTATGTATGGAAAGGACAGAGCGACGGGCGGTGCTGCCATCTCACCCCAGCAAGCTCAAAACAATGCCAGAGCCCAGAATGTTGCACCTGATACTGACTAGAGCCAGCCATTTGAACCCAACACTGGTGAGGAGATGGACTACTCTGAGGGGCCAGCAGTTGACGGAGGAACAGAGGCCTCGTCGGGTTCAAGGAAAAGGAAGAGGTGCAGTGGAAACAAAGAAGACTTGAAGGAAGTAGTACGTGAGATGACGAACAGGATGGGTAAGATGTTCACTAGCGCAACTCAGGAGCTAGTCAGTTCCATCGCGTTTGCGAAAAATATGCAAGCTGATGTTGTTGATGAGGCCGTCATGTTCATCAATGGCCTTACTGTTGAAGAGCGTCAGGTTTCCCACCTGAAGATTGCTTGTAATCCAATCCTTTGGCGCATGTTCAATGACGTGCCTGAAGAGAAGAAGGCTGATTGGGTTCGTCAGCACATTCTATAGATGTTGCCTTATGTTCACCTATGTATACAAATGTCCTGAACTTTCGTTTGTGTGTATGTGTAATGTTTGTGTGTATCTGTTTTAGTAATTTATGGATGTTTTCATTTTGAACATGTATGTACGCTATAAACTATGACGGTCTGTAATGTTTTGGAACATGTGTGTAGGATTAGGCCACCATGATAGTCCTTTATATAATGACATGGCTAATATATGTTCTTTAGTGTTAAATTTTGTCCAATAGAAGAACTTAACGCTTTACATTCTTTGAAGAAAGTCTATACCTGGGTGTGTCTCTGACTTGAACCAGTCGACTGCCACACTTACCCCAGTCGACTGGTTCAAGTCAGAGACAAACCCATTTGTTCCAGGGGCAAACCAATTGACTGGTGCTACCTACCAGTCGACTGGTTTGCCCTTGGAACAAATGGGTGTGTCTCTGACTTGAACCAGTCGACTGCCACACTTATCCCAGTCGACTGGGTCAAGTCAGAGACACTTCCAGGGTACCCTACAACAAATCAGTCGACTGGTTAACCCCAATAGTCGACTGATTTGTTTGTGGGTTGCTTTTAAATTGTGCTCGGAAGCCCGACAGTCGACTGGTATGGTACACCAGTCAACTGCCACGCGTCTGAGAGTGTTTTTAAAAGGGCTTCCAAGACTCTTGTGCGAGACCTCTCCAACATCTCTCTCCATTCCTCTCCAACGTGTCTCTCCATTCCTCTCCAACGTGAATCGAGTGCACTTCAAGAAGCCACCAAATTGTTCCAATCGTAATTTCATCTTCCCGGACCCTTTGAAATCTCCACTTTTCACTCTCTCTAAACCCTAGACCACGAAAGAACTTGTCATGGCTGAAAGATCTAAGAGGCAAAAGGGAAGCAACGCCACGGCCAAGGGCTCTAGTTCTCAGCATCAACTAGTGGATAAATTTTTTACGAGTGAAGCGCAAAGGCAAAACTACTTGGCTAAATTTGCCAACCGAACAGTGGCATCAAGTAAGTACATGGATGTTGCATTTTTTTGAGAACGAATTAGAAAAGAACCCTAAACAATTTGGCATATTCCCACTTTTGAAACGTCCTGGTCTATATAAATTGTTGAAAAACAAGAAGAATTGGACCCCGAAGATTGTTAGGATTTTTTATGCGAACATGAAATGGGATGATGTTGACAATTGCATTGTTAGTGAAATTAAAGGCAAAGAGGTCAGAATAGGACAACATTTTTGGCTCAATTGTTAGGCAGTGAAGCATCAGGACATATGTTTGGGGATCACCAAAGCACACTCAGTAAAGTAGATGGATATGATGCCCAAATTGTTTTGAAATCTCTTCTTGCAGAGCCTCCAGAGTACGTAATGGATACAACAAACTTCTCTGCTTCAAAGTTTGCATTTCAGAATCGTCTCCTTCATTACATTGTTCAAGATTGTATCACAAACAAACAAGGAAATCATGCATTTGCTAGTGCTGCGGAACAAATGATAATGTATTGCATTTGTTCACAAGATAAATTCAACCTTCCATATTTCATCATAGAGAAGATGAAAAGATGCTCTAAGACAACATCTCTCTCACTCTCTTATGCATCACTGATTTTATGGATTTTGGAGAAGAATGGTATTAATCCCCTAACTGATGAAGTTGAATCTCCATCGACTATTGACGGTAATTCCCTGAACAATATGCGTTTCACTTTTGAACATGGCCGGTGGATTGAGAAGCCTCTGACCAAGGCACAGAGAAAGATAGTTGAACGGGAAAGGGCACAAGAAAGGGAAGAAGCTGCTCAACGTGAAATGGAGGCAGCAGTTGCTGCAACAGGAGGACACGGTTCATCATCCCATACTCCACCTCACGGTGCCAGTAATTCGGAGGTTCTAGGTGCTATTGGACATCTACAGCGCACAGTGGATGAAGGTTTTGGGAAAGTGAACAACAGACTTAATGACTTTTTGGCACGAATCCAAGCTCTGGAAGTTGCTACAATTGATAACTCTCAGATGATCAAGGATGTTGAACATCGTTTCGGAAGTCAAGATTGATCCGTCTTTCTTTATGTAGTGGCCTATGTGTTGCTTTTAGTTGCATTAATCCGTCTTTGTTAAGTTTCCATCTTTGTTTATGTAGTTGTCAAGTTTCCGTGCTTAAACTTTGTTACTTTATTATGTGCATCGACTTTTTTGGCATTACCCTTGTACCTTTTTATGCAACTAAAAACGTATTTTTACTTTGAAATTTGGATTTATGTCCATTTACTTTTATATTCTTCCATCGTATCATCATTTTGGTGGTACTGGACTTAAACACATTACTACCACAAAAAGCTTCAGCTTTTACATCACAAAAGGTACAGGAAACTTGCAATACATCACAAATGCTACTACAAACCTACACCTTGAACATCACAATCACCACTACGAACATGAGAAATGCTACTACAAACCTAAAGCTTGAACATCAAAATTACCACTACGAACATCACAAATGTTATGCACATTTTAACCCATCCCAACATGGACTCAATCTTAGCAACCCTTGCCTCTAACACAGCGAAATTAATATTGTCAACGAGGAATTGCTCCGAGTTGTTCGAATCTTCATTACCCGGTTCACGACCTCCAAATCCTCGAGGAGTAAGCCAAACATAATAGTTGCACTTGGGAAATTTAGCACATGTTGCATACAAACGGTTAGGGTTTCTTTCGGACTCAGATATCATGATACGAGCCCTTGTACCACACTCACAATATGTGTTTCGGATACCAACAACGGGTATTCCTTTGCTTTCCCCAAAGCTTGAAAATTCCATTGAGAAAGATGCAAAAGCTACAAGAAACATGATAGTTTAACAGGAAATACATATGAAAACAACATATACTTTAACCAACAACTACTTGGTTACAA
Organism: Senna tora; assembly: GCA_014851425.1. Taxonomy (NCBI): domain Eukaryota; kingdom Viridiplantae; phylum Streptophyta; class Magnoliopsida; order Fabales; family Fabaceae; genus Senna; species Senna tora. The sequence goes on from CM026265.1 coordinate 16,513,160, forward strand.
TTTAAATACTTAAAAATTGAAAGTGCAAATTAAAACATATAAGTAACAAATCATTGGTTGACCTCATTCTTCCTCTCCTACATGGTTAACATCATTGACTTTATTAGCATTACCACCATTGATGTGATTTACATTTTCCATCACTAATTCGGCTATAAGATTAAACAGTTGCCTCAACTCTTCTTCCCTGCCATTAAGGTGGTCCATTCGGAATAATTGCCCATTGGTCATTACTCATCGCCTTATGACCTTTATCCTTGATCTTATATGCGTTTCGCCTAAAAAATTATCATTCGTGTATTTCTCTTTGAAAGCTCTCTCTAAATGTTCTGTGTAACGTCTTAGGCCACGTGCCTCTTTCTCAAATTGTAACCTTTCAATTAAAAATTCATCTTGCTCTTGACTCCATCTTTGAGAGACTGAGATGCGCACAGGATTCATAGCTTCTAATAGTGTGTATTTTATTTAAAAAATTTGAAATGATATTATTTTTATAATTCCTAGGGTTGTTGTGATAAAATTTGTTATTCTTAAATAATTATTAGATGTTATTAATGTTGGTAAAAGTAACACATATTATGTACCATGTAGAAGATAAAATGGCCATGAGAGTTAGGGAATTTTTGTATAATAATGAAAGTTGTCTCACTAGGAACAATGGCTTGGCATTCCAAGATGACAGAGTTGAGGGAGTCATGTTAACGGACGACATGACTCTTGCGCAGTTGAAGTAAAGTATAAGAGATAGGCTAAAAATGGAGAGAGGTGAAGAGATATGTAATGTGACATACCGAATGCCAATGACGCTGTGTCCGTTTCGATTCGGGGAGCTTAACCTATGTGACGATTATTCTGTGGGGATGATGTTTGAATGTTTTAGTGACAATGCCACGAAACTTAATGGCGTGGAGTTGCTGGTGCAGACGATGTCAACTTCGATTGTGGAGCTCGATTTGAATGTGTCACAAGTAATAGATGAAAGGCTTGTCCATGGTCGTTGCGTGCAGTCAAGCATTTGAACATTTTACCATTGAGTCAACAAATATCAATTCAGCGATTATTGAGGTCCCTCCAACAATGTCTGTGGTCGTGCTAGTTCCTCTCGACGCAATCTTGCATTTGGAGAAAGTAGCTACCAGGGCACTGTATATGTGAATGAGGATGAGGGAGAGAGGAGAGACCCTGATTTTGTCCCATCCGACATTCTAGACACGAGCAGTGAGGGTGACCTTGAGGCAAGTGGTGGTGAAGCCTCTGATGATGATGATATTGTCGAAGGGTCAGATGATGATGGTATGGACGATGGGGAAGATGATGAAGGCGGCGACGGGGATGGACATGACTATAATGATGATATAGGTGAAGTTGGGGGAGGCGATGACCTTCCAGACGAGTGTCTTGCTGCCTTTTATGAACAGATTGACATGGAGGCATAGGCAGGCCCGAAATTCCCAGATGTGCCTCCTAGCATGGACAATCCGTTGTTCGTTGGAGCTATGTTTGATAGCAAGGACGCTCTCCGTCAGGCCGTGAAAATGTATTCCATATAGCAACACAGGAATTACACGGTGTTCAAGTCAAAGGCCACCTTCGTGGACTACCGTTGTAAATGGTACAAGAACCCCTGCAAGTGGAGGATGAGGGCTCGCGAGAGAGATTATTACTGGGAGATTACGCGGTATGTTGGGCCATGTACCTGCATCACTCCAACGTTGACCCAAGATAATCCAAAGATGGACTCAAGCTTTATTACTTCTTGTATTGTACCAGATGTGAGAGAGACACCCGACATTCGTGTCTCTGCTATTATTGATCGAATCCATATCATGTTCAACACCACGGTGAAGTACAAGAAAGCCTGGAGGGCGAAGCACAAGGCACTGGCTAGGGCATTCGGTAATTGGGACTGGTCTTATGCCACCATGCGTCATTGGTCGGAGGCAGCGCGATACTTCAATTCAGGTTCAGTTGTGATTTGGGAACACATGCCGCACCTTGATAACCCCGATGCCACGTGTTTCCATCGTGTGTTTTAGACGTTTGCGCCATGCATTGCAGCTCTTCGTCACCCGAAGCCAATACTCCAGATTGATGGGACTTTCTTGTATGAGAAGTATTTGGGGATGCTATTGCTCGCTGTGAGGCAAGATGGCAACAAGAAGGTGGTACAACTTGCCTTTGCCATAATGGAGAAAGAAAAAGAGTCAGCATGGCATTGGTTCTTGACGCAACTCTGTCTTCACCTGGTGACAGATAGAACTGACATTTGCCTCATTTCAGACAAGCATCAAGGCATCTTAAACGCTGTACATGATGAGAGACTTATGTGGCATCCCCCGTATGCTGAGAATGTCTATTGTGTCAGGAATTTGTCAAGCAACCTTAACAAGGCATACAAGAACACGAAGTTGAAGAAGCTATTTGTCCAGACCGGTGAGTAACATACATTATTAATATTCTAATTTTCTCGCATGTGGTATTTGAATTTTTAATTTAAGCCTAATTTTATGTATAATGTATTGTGTAGCACGAACAACAAAAAAGCATAGAGTGGAAAAGAACCTTCGGATTCTAAGGCGTATGAATTCCCAGGCTGCAGATTGGCTCGATCGGATCTCCAAGAGGAAATGAGCTCAAGCCTACGATGAGGGTCGAAGATACTTTCATATGACGACAAACTTGGCCGAATGTATAATTCTGTATTGAGAGGCGTTCATTTCTTACCATTTGCTGGGTTGGTGAAGGTGACGTTTCATCGGTTGATTAGGTACTTCGTCACTCAGTTGACCACCATCAATGCACAATTAAAGGCTGGCAGGCTGTTCAACGAGAAGGTCACAGAAGATTTGGAGAAGTTGACTGACTTAGCATCTGGATTGCATGTGAGAAAGTACGATCACCAGAGCACAGTGTTCGAGATTGAGGAGCCATATGTCAATCTTCGGGATTAGCAAGCGCGGACATGCAAGGTTGTTCTGTCCGATGGGTACTGCGATTGTGGTGTATTTCAGGTCAAGCATTACCCTTGCTAGCACGTGCTTGCGGCCTGTGCATTTGTTAACACATCCATCGCGCCTTACATTGACCGTGTATATCACTTGGAGACAATGCATGAAGCATATAGCAGTTAGTTTCACCCAGTTGGCATAGAGGAAAATTGGCCAGAATATGAGGGGTCGAACCTAATGTCGAATCCTGGTAATCACAGGCGGAAGGGGCGACCTCAAGCACACAGAAGGCAGATGGAAATGGACCAAAGGGAGCTAGTCGAATGAACAAACATGGTTTGAGAGGTATAAAGACTGGATCAACATCTGGTTTCAATGGCCCGCTCTTGTCTGTACAACATCGCTAGTAAAGGCACATTTAGACCACCAGTCAGATTACATGAAATGGTACCAGCGTCGCACACGGAGGTGGATTCACCCAGACTCAGCAGTACAGAGATACACGGTAATTTCATTTTAACGTTATTAGTATATTATGTATTAAATTCATTCCATTTCTGGTTAGCAATGACATCCTATGTAACTTTTTTCGCAGGGCGACGTGGCGGACGGAACAATGAGTCAAGTTCATGAATAAGGGTCAAGTCATCACCCATTTGCTCACAGTGTAGGCATGGGGCTTGCGGATCTCATGCAGACGCTGGGGATCCAACTTCCCCCGTATGCACAAGGGTCCTTTGAGTACATGCAACAGTAGAGAGGCGGGGAATGGAACAAGATCAATTTCATACGCCGTCATTCAATGTCCACAGTTTGTGTCTTTTATTGATATATGGGGACCATCTACAGTTTCTAATATTTCTAGAGCTCGTTGGTTTGTCTCTTTTATTGATGATTATACTCGTGTGACTTGGATTTATTTGCTCAAACAAAAATATGATGTTAGTTATATATTTCCTATCTTTTATAATATGGTTCAAACCTAGTTCGGGGTAAGGATACAGAGATTTCATTCTGATAATGCGAAAGATTTTTTCAATCAATCTCTTTCGTCTTTTCTTCAAAACCAGGGTATTATCCATGAATCATCTTGTGTCCATACACCGCAACAAAATGGGGTTACTGAACGGAAAAATAGTCATCTTCTTTCAAGCACACAAGCCCTTTTGCTCCAAAATCATGTTCCACAAAAGTATTGGGGGGAAGCCGTTTTAATAGTAACTCACTTAATTAATAGACTTCCAACCCAAGTACTTGATTTCAAAAGTCATATGCAAGTTTTCACAGAATTTTTTCCAAACTTCAATGCCTCAAGTAACCTTATAGCTAAAGTCTTTGGTTGTGTTGCCTTTCTTCATATTCACCTTCCCCAAAGAAGTAAACTTGATCCTCGAGCTCTCAAGTGTGTCTTTTTTGGTTACTCATTCACTCAGAAAGGTTATAAATGTTATCATTCTCCAAATGGGAAGTATTATGTATCTGTTGATGTCACCTTTGTTGAACTTACCCCTTACTTCACTCAGACTTCTTCCCAAAAAGACCAGTACATCTTTGAATATATCCTATGTCCTCTAATAATAGACTCTCCGTCGCAGCCTCAACAACTTCCTGATCTTCCTGACCCTGATCCTAATTTGCAGACCAACTAAACTTTGGACTCTACTCGTCCATTACAGGTTTATTCTCAGAGAAAAGTGCCACGTCCTATGAGTGAGCCTATCCAGTCATCGTCTTCGGAGCCCTAAGATGTTGAGGTAATTGATCAATCTATTTCACAATTACATGATTATGATGTTCGTATTGCTTTAAGAAAGGGTAAAAGAACTTGCACTAACCATCCCATATATTCTTTTCTTAACTTTGAAAATTTGTCCACTAACCATAAAGCTTTCTTGACTAATCTTCATACCATTCCTATTCCCAATACTTTAACCGAAGCATTGCAGAATGAAAATTGGGTGCAAGCTATGAAGGCTGAGATGGATGCTCTTGAGAAAAACAAAACGTGGGACCTGACTCTTTTACCCAAAGGTAAAAAACCAGTTGGTTGTCGATGGGTCTTTACCACGAAGTAAAACTCTAATGGCACTCTGGAAAGATACAAAGATCGTCTTCTAGCCAAAGGGTACACTCAGACATATGGTGTAGACTATATGGAGACATTTGCCCCAGTGGCCAAGATGAATACCGTCAGAGTACTCCTATCTCTTGCAGCTAATTTTGGATGGCGATTGCAACAGTTTGATGTCAAGAATGCATTCTTGCATGGAGAGTTGGAAGAGGAGATTTACATGGAGATTCCTCTGGGATTTACTTCCAATTCTAAGCCAGGCATGGTTTGTCGTTTGAAAAAGACCTTGTATGGGCTCAAGCTAATCATCAAGAGCATGGTTCGGGAGATTTACCAAGGCTTTGGTAAGTATGGGCTATAAGCAGAGTCAGGGTTATCATACTTTATTTGTTAGATGTTCCTCTTCAAGGGGAGTGTCTGTTCTCTTAGTATATGTTGATGATATTATAATCACTGGAGATGATATTGAAAGTACTGCCCTGTTAAAAACTCAATTGGTGCAGGAGTTTGAAATTAAGGACATGGGGAGACTCAAATACTTTCTTGGTATTGAGGTGGCTCATTCACAGAGTGGGATTTTTATTTCCCAACAGAAATATATTGTTGACTTGTTAACAGAAACAGGCAAATTGGGTTGTAAACCAGCTCTAACTCCTATGGAGCTTAATCATCGTCTGTACGATGCACCTGAAGAAGCGTTGGTAGATAAAGGATCATATCAAAGGCTTGTGGGTATTGTCTATGCAGTGAGTATTGTCAGTCAATTTATGCATAATCCGAAAGAATCTCACTTAAAGGCAGTTCATATAATTCTGCAATACTTAAAGAGTACACCAGGGAAGGACATTCTATTTAAGAAAGGGGAGAGTTTGACTCTGGAAGCTTATACGGATGCAGATTATGCTGGATCACTTAATGATAGACGGTCAACTACAGGGTATTGTACCTTCTTCGATGGAAACCTTGTAACTTGGAGAAGTAAAAAACAGAATGCGGTTGCAAGATCAAGTGCAGAAGCAGAGTTCAGAGCAAGGAACTTGGTATATGTGAACTACTATGGCTCAAGATTGTCCTTGAAGACTTGGAGATTGCCTGGAAAGGACCAATGAAGCTTTTATTGTGACAACAAGTCAGCAATTAATATTGCTCATAACCCTGTTCAACATGATCGCACTAAACATGTTGAGATTGATCGTCACTTCATCAAAGAAAAGTTAGAGAGCGGCCTTATATGCACTCCATACGTCTCCTCTAGTGACCAACTTGCAGATGTGCTGACCAAAGGTCTGGGTACTATCAACTTTCAGACTTTAATCAACAAGCTTGGCATGGAAGATATCCATTCATCAGCTTGAGGGGGAGTGTTAGAATATGTTAGAATATCTTTTAATTAAGTAGGATATTGTGTATATCATCTAGGGATTAGATTATGATTGTAATTAGGATTGATTGTGATTACTTTCCTTTTCTATTTTACTTCCTATTTCCTAGAATAGGCTCTTCCTTGTGTATACATACTCCACACTCTTTCTAATATGAATAACACAGTATTATTCAGACCTAAAATAATCAGTATGTATCATATGGTCAAAAGTTTATTTTGATCCCTTATGTTGTACCCAAGTTTCATATTGGTTCTTTATGTTTTAAAAGTTTTAAATTGGTTCTTTATCTTTCTCAAAAGTTCTAAATTGGTCCTTCCGTCTAAGTCTATTCATTTCTTCCGTTAAGTGCTAACATGGCTTGCTGAGGTGGACATATCATCTCTCCTACGTGTCCATTTAAGCCGATGTGTCACTCCACGTCATCTTCTATTTCATTATTTGTGATGACATGGCGATGATGCGGTGATGATGTGACATGACACGTCAACTTAAACGGACATGTCAACATGCCACGTAAGCGCTAACTTAAGAAATTGACGGACTTGGACGGAAGGACCAATGTAGAACTTCTGAAAAAGAAAAAAAACCAATTTAAAACTTTCAAAATATAAAAGACCAATATAAAACTTGAGTATAATATAAAGGATCAAAATGACTTTTTAGCCAACTTTATATATATTCTACACTTTTTCTTTATCTTCATAGGTCTTCTGGAAAGAGAAGAAAATATAGTATGTCTCTTTTCACACTCAATGTAGTAATAACTAGAAGCAACCGCTATTTTTTGATAAAATATAAGTCATTTATTTTTCCTTAAAGGTGACTAAATAATTTCTTTTTTCCCTAAAAAAACAAAGAAGAAGAGTCTACAAGAAAAATTGTGCAAAATAGTTTTTTGTGTTTTCAAGAATCATCGTGATAAATATTAGGTTGCTTCTGCCAAACTCTCTCTTTAGATTGATTAACCTTGAACAAGACTAATAAATAATATAAATAATAAATATATCTAGCAGTGTCAAAATGGGCCAAAACCCGCGGGCCGGCCGGTCCGCCCGCTAATTGGGCGGGCTTGGGGTAGGCCCGTTTAAAAAGGGCCTAAATGGGCCGGCCCGTTTAGCCCGCGGGCTAAACGGGTTGGGGCTCGTTAGCCCGCGAGTGGGCCCGTTTAAATTTAAATTATTATTTTTATTAATTATTTTAAAGAATATTAGTATATATTTGTTGTTTGTTGTTATTAATATATTATTTTTTATTTTAAAGTATACAATAATTTAATTTTAAGAACAAAAAAATAATGTTTCACAATTTTTTATGTTAAAATATAAAATAATAACATAATTACTATAACTATACATATTAAAATTGTAATATTACTCATAATTTATTTTTATCTTTATTTTTTGTAATATATATTATTTAATATAAAAAATCAAATTTTTTTAAAAAATAAAGTATTGGCCAGCGAGCCGGCTGGTCCGTTTATCCCGCAGGCCAACATGGACGGCTTGGACTAATAAAACGTGGCCCGTTTATAAACGGGCCAGCCCGCCCCGCCCCGTTTAACAAGGAGCCCATGACGGGCCGGTGCAGGCCGGACTGGCCCGTTTGACAATGCTAAATATACCTTATACTCTCTTCCTATACTTGTACGCTTCTTTAAAAAAATATATTATATTTGTCCTCACAATTAATGCACTATTAAATTGCATCAATCTCTATTTTTTATAAGAAATTAGTCATTTCTTTTCCCATAAATGGACGGAGGAGAAGCATTATATGTAAAGGTAATGTGTTTATTATGTTTGATAGTAAAAATTAAAAGGTCAAAATCCCAATTTGGTCCCTTATGTTTACACGAAATTTCATATTGGTCCTTTATGTTTCAAAAAGTTTAAATTAGTCCTTTATGTTTCCCAGAAGTTCTAAATTGGTCCTTCCGTCCAAATCCATCAATTTCTTAAGTCAATTGCTGACGTGGCGTGCCGAGGTAAACACATAATCTCTCCTACGTGTATCAAATAGCTGACGTGGCCTTAGACACACCAAAAACACCCAAATGGCGTCGTTTAAGTCAAAAATAAAACCATGCTAAGAGGACCAATATGAAAATTTAATGAAACATAAAGGACCAATATCAAACTTCAATGAAACATAAAGGATCAATATCAAACTTCAATGAAACATAAAGGATCAATATAGAACTTCAATAAAACATAAAGGACCAATATAGAACTTTAATGAAACCTGAAGGACAAATATAAAACTTTTGAGAAACATAGAGGACCAATATAAAACTTTTGAAAGATAAAGGACCAATTTAAAACTTGGGTGAAACATAGAGGACCAAAACGGGTATTTGACCAAATTAAAAATAGAAATGGAATGGGAATGTATTAAAATTATTATTTTATTCTTTATATTAAAATATTAAAAAAATATTATAATTGTATCGAAATAAAAGACAAAATAAACATTTTGTATTTAATTTTTTTTAATTGCGTACAAAAAATGAAAAAGTAACTTACGACAGGATCCACTTTTTAGATGTTAGCTCCACCTGCTTTTACAATTCCTTTTCATAGCAAAAGAAAGCTAACGAATGGGTAGGGATGATCAAAATATCCATACTTAATGGATACCCTAAAATTTTACCCTGTGAATCTGGGTATGGGCTCGGGTACAAAGTCAACGGGTCCCGATCCGGGTAAGGAGGTACATTACCTATACCCTACCCGCAATAATAATGATTTATTTTTATATATAAAAAGTAATATTTTTAAACTTTTTTATGTTGATAAAATATATAATTTTAAGAAAAATGTTAGATATTTTATAGATATTAAAATAATTTAATAGTACATTTATATTTTTTATTTTTTATTTATTTTTTGTGATTATAGATGAAAAAATTGATAAAAATAAATTTTATATTAATAAAATAATAATTTATTTAAAATTTTTATGTTTTTAGCTCCGGATATGAGGATTTGACTATTTATAAGATCTGAAAATAAAAATTAATTTTGATATCCGCTCAAATTTAAATCCAAATTCAAAAAATCTTTCCAAGGTCTACCCTTATGTATTTTATTTTAGGTCAAAACTCCAAATTGGTCCTTTATGTTTGCACGAAGTTTCATATTGGTCCTTTATGTTTCAAAAAGTCAAAATTGGTCCTTTATGTTTGCAAGAAGTTCCAAATTGTTCCTTCCATCCAAGTCCGTTAATTTTTTAAGTTAGGTGCTGACGTGTCATGCCACGTCAGCAACACGTCACTGCCACGTCATCACATATGATATTGGATGATGACGTGGCATGCCACGTCAGCTTCAATTGACACGTAGGAGAGATAGTGTGTCCACGTCAGCATGCGACGTCAGCACTTAACTTAAAAAATAAACGGACTTGGACGGAAGGACCAATTTGTAACTTCTTGCAAACATAAAGGACCAATTTGGACTTTTTGAAACATAAAGGACCAATATGAAACTTCGTGCAAACATAAAGGACCAATTTAGGGTTTTGACCTTTATTTTAAGGTAAATATTTAAAGCTATTAAGAGTTTAAGCTCATCCGTTGTAATTTGTTGGATATGTCTTAAAATTTATATTCTTATATTTTTTAAAAAATAGTTTAACACAAATATCCACAAATTCAACAAATAATTGATGATAAACTTAAATTTTGTATAGCTCTATTTACCCTTTATTTTATTATCAGACTTCACACCATTTGTCTTTTCAAAGCTCATCATTATTTTCTTCTATCACTTGATGTTTATCTTCTCATTCTTTTACCATGAGGACTAAGCTCCTTAATATCTTACTTTTATCTCATATAATAAAAAAAAGGATGGGGAAGGAGGAACCATGGTACCTCTCATTTATGCAATTAATTGTTTCAAGAAAGCCTGCTCAGCCTCCCTGAGGGATCATTTATATTTATAATTGTTTCTCTTATTTATGTAAATCCTATTTTGTCTATGCTTAAAAACATAAAAATTAATAAAATACAAAAATATCACTCTTATGTCAAAAAAAAAAAAAGAGAAAATGTTAGATGCCTACTCCTAATACTGATGGGCCAAACCCAAAATACTTAAGAAAAAAATCTAGAAGCTAAGTCAAGAAAGGGAGAGGTCTGAGTCAACTTCAAGCTGGTGAGTGAAGATCAAGGGAGGATGTAATTTTTGTCATGAGTTCTCTTCTCTCGTAAGGAGAGCCTAGTTTTAACCTTTAGGGTTGAGGGTTTCGAGTGGAAATCTTCTTGAAAGTGAGTGATAGTGGGGAGAGTGCATTTCTTTTTCTTTTACTCTGCCTTTTGTGGTTGTTCGTTTGAAAGTTTTGCTTTGCTAAAGGAGAGCTAGTCTGTGAGAGCTTTATTTTTCTTCATCATGAACAATGAAAAATTAGCTGAAGGAGATGTTCTGGAGCTTGAGGCGGAAGAAGTTACGGCTCAAAAAGGAGCGGATCATCAGGTTGTCGGAACTATTCTATCAAGTAAAGCAGTGAACAAGAAGGTGGTTAAGAGCTTAGTGACGAAGGCGTGGGGTGAGCCTCCAGGTTTGACTGTAATGGAGCTCGGAGTGAACTCTTTCATCTTCTCTTTTGAGAGTGAAGTGATGGCGCGGAAGGTTCTCAATGGGGGCCCTTGGAGTATCATGGGGTCTATTTTAAACACCAGGAAATGGATTCCTGAAGTAGCGTTTCATGAGATAAACTTTAACTTGGTCCCTTTTTGGGTTCAAGCTCATGGTTTGCCTCTGGAGCAAATCACTCAGAAAAATGCAGAAAAAATAGAAGGCCGAATAGGGCAAGTCATTCTCGCTGAAAACCCTAGATCAGATAATAAGCTTGTAAGAAGTTTTATTTGAGTTAGAGCTTTTGTTGATGTGTCAAAGCCTTTAATCATAGGTTTCTGGGCTCCAAGGAAAAATGCTTCGGAGGTATGGGTTTTCCTGAAATATGAAAAGCTAATAGATATGTGCTACAACTGTGGAGTAGTGGGTCATGAGCAAAAAGCATGCAAAGTGGAGAAGACAATGGCAGTTTGGGATCCCACCCAGCCAAGATATGGGCCGAAGCTGAGTGTCCCTCCGGCAAAGAGTATGTTTGCAGTATTACTAGAAATGGAACAACAACAAAAAAAGGATGGTGATCCGCCGGAGAAGGCAGGGGTTACGTGGAGGAAAAATCCAATTCGTGTCGATGAAGGTGGAAGCAATGCAAGAAAAGCAGAGAATGTCAGAGATAGTGGAGTAACGGAGGAACGTACGGAAGGAGACAAAATCGATTTGGTGGCGTGCCATATAACGAAGGGGGTCAGGAAATCCTGTGGGGACAGCCTCGCAATGGAAGGAGGATGACGTGTCTATGGATTGGGTCACTAATGCTGATCAGCAGAAACAAGTGTTGGGCCCTGAAGGCCCAGCATATGATCCAGCCTCAATTACAAGAATTGGGCTATAAGATGGTATAACTAGTCCGGGTCTAGGCCCGATGCAAATTGAGGACTTAGGCCTGGAGAAGGAATTTATTGGGCTTAAAGAAGATGTAGTGATTGTTGATGTTCAGAGCCCTCCAAGACTAGGGCCTGAGAAGTCCGGGAGCATGTATATGCATGAAAAGCTCACCCTGTCTAGTGAAGAAGCAGCCAAGTGCAAAAAGAATATTACCAGAATTGCCCATAAGGAAGTCGTGACGGGAGCAACACGAACAGAAAATCAATCCATTCAGGGTGACTCGCGATGGAGGAATCGAAAATCGAACAAGCTTGAAAACTGTCCTCAAAATTATTTTGTGAAATTACCTCCGGAAGAAGAAGACTCAGATAAGGCGCCCTCTCTGCAAACCCTTAAAGTCTCTTCTGAGTTGTCGAAAGGTTTTCAAAAGAGGTTAGATCTTAAAAGATGTAGGGATGAGCCTCCGTGTTTTTTTAGTTCACATCTGCTCCTCCTTGGAAACGGAGATATGGAGGAAGACCGACCTAATGAAGCGTATTCGAAAGAGGAAGTCAGGGGAGGTAAAAGCAGGAAAGTGTCTGCATGAGATATGGGAGAGGGGTCAAGCCCTATCAATGTTCAAGTCACGATGGCCGAGGAGGCGGGCCTTATCAAGCCCCCTCCGGAACCATGAGTTGCATAAGTTGGAACTGTCGGGGAATTGGGCTATCCCCGACAGTCTTAGAATTGGCGGATTTGTGTATTCGTCATAAGCCCAGTCTCCTGTTCCTGATGGAGACTAAAGCAAGGAAGAATAAGGTTGAGTTTCTCAGAAGGAAGCTACGTTTCGATAAAGTTTTTGTGGTTGAAGCGATTGGGAGATCAGGAGGCTTGGCTCTTTTCTGGAAGAATAGTGTTGTGCTCCAGGTTATGGATAGCTGTGCTAATTTCATCCACACTGCGATCCAATTGAGCAGCCAGGGGCAGGTGTTCTTAATGACCTTTATGTATGGCCACCCGGATTTTAGTGACCGCAGACATCTTTGGCCTATTATCTCTAATCTTAATCATGACAGGGAGGTTCCTTGAGTTGTATTGGGGATATGAATTAAATTCTCCATCAATCGGAGAAGGATGGGGTTAGGCCTTATAGTAACTTACAGATTGAAGAATTCAAGAATTTCTTGGATTCTGTTAGCTTCACTGACATGGCTCTTCAAGGTGGTCGTTTCACGTGGTGTAATAACCGGGATGCTGGTTGTGTGCGCGAATGGATTGATAGATGCCTTTTCAATGAAGCATGGCTTTCTCTCTTCCCTTCGGCTTGGCTAGAAACAGTTCCAGTCGTGGAGTTCGACCATTCGCCTCTAATTCTGAGGTTCTCTAGGCATCTAAATAAGTCTGATAAGGTTTTCAAGTTCGAGCAATTCTGGTTGGAAAATGATTAATGCTTGCCAACTATTCAAGAAGCATGGCGGGAAGCTTCTAACTCTGATAGTTTGATCGCCATCAGTCAAAAAATTGCCGAAGTTTCAGCAAAGCTTCAAGTTTGGGAGAAGAACACTTTTAAGCGTGCTGACAAAGAGATTATCAGGCTGCGAAAGACCCTTAGTGATCTCTTGAATGATGATGATTTTGAAGGGAGAATGGATCAAGTGAGATGTGTTAAAAGAAAGTTGGCAGATCTCAAGAAGCAAGAGGAGAAATTCTGGGAGTCTCGTTCCCGAGTCAAATGGCTGAGAAGTGGTGATAAAAATACTCGTTTTTTCCATGCAGTGACAATGCAAAGGAGAAACATCAACAGAATTTCTTGCCTCCAGTTGAGTAATGGGGAATGGGAAATTGATGAAACGAAAATCATGGAAGCTTTCTCAGGTTTTTATTCTGATCTCTTCACTACTATTAACCCCCCTGATCCTTCTCCTTTACTGGCCTCTTTCCCAGTTAAAGTCTCTGAAGCTATGAACACAGCTCTGTTGGAAAGGGTGTCCCTGGATGAGCTTAAATCTGCAGTTTTTGGTCTTGGTGCGCTAAAAGCTCCTGGTCCGGATGGCTTGAATGGCATGTTTTTTCAAAAGGGGTGGGACTTTATGAAGAATGATTTGTTGTCTGCCACGAATCAGTTCTTGGAAGGAGTGTCCTTTCCTTCTTCTTTAAATGCTACTCATATTACCCTTATCCCTAAAATCCCTAACCCTTCTACTTTTAGTGACTTTCGGCCTATTAACTGCTGCAATTTTAGTTACAAGATCTTCTCAAAAATTCTAGCTAATATGCTTAAAATCTGGCTCCCTGATCTTATTTCGGAAGTTCAGAGTGGGTTTGTGGGTAACAGGTTGATCCAAGATAACATAGTAGTGGTCCAAGAAGTCTTTCACTAGTTAAAGAGGAAGAATAAGAAGAATAAAGACTTTCTTTTGGCATTAAAAATCGATATGAACAAAGCCTATGATAGGTTGGAGTGGGGTTTTATTCTCAATGTTTTAAAAGCCATGGGTTTCGATGATAGATGGATTGCTCTGATTAATATTTGCATTAGTACGGTTCAATATAAAGTTAAAGTCAATGGCTCTCTCAGTAATTCCATTTTCCCTTCTAGAGGTTTGAGACAGGGAGATCCCATCTCGCCGTATCTTTTTATTCTTGCTGAGGAAGTGTTATCTTTTCTCACCTTTAGAGCCATGGATCAGAGCTTGTATCAGGGTATTAAATTGGCTCCCACGTGCCCTAACATTTCCCATCTTCTTTTTGCTGATGATGCTATGTTTTTTGCCTATTCTAAGGATAGTGAAATTTATTCCTTGGTTGATATCTTGAACAAGTTCACAAATTTTTCAGGCCAAAAAGTAAACGTCGATAAATCTGGGATTATCTTTGAGAAGTCTACCCCGCAGGCTATTAGGAATGCTATGTGTAGCATCCTGAATATTCGTGAATGGATCTCTCCAAGCAAATACCTCGGTATTCCCTCTCTTTGGGGAAGATCGAAGTCTAACATCCTGTCTTGGATTTGGTGTCTGTTTTCATTAATTGCATTATTGTAATATATTTCATCTTCTTTAAACTCTATATCCTTTTAGTCCTTAAAATATATAATTTGTTTCAATTTAGTCCCTAATAGATAGAATTAATAATTTTAGTCCTCAAAAAAGTACAAATTGTCTCAATTTAGTCCATGATAGATGAAAATGACAAATTTAGTGCCTAAAAATATAATTTGTCTCAATTTAGTCCTAATAGATGGAAATGACAAATTTAATTCTTAAAAATACAACT
Organism: Senna tora; assembly: GCA_014851425.1. Classification (NCBI taxonomy): domain Eukaryota; kingdom Viridiplantae; phylum Streptophyta; class Magnoliopsida; order Fabales; family Fabaceae; genus Senna; species Senna tora. The sequence goes on from CM026265.1 coordinate 16,528,281, forward strand.
TGTCTCAATTTAGAGACCTAATAGATGAAAATGATAAATTTAGTCCATAAAAAATAAAATTTATCTCAATTTAATCCATAAAAATGATAAATTTATATGTAAAACATTGATTAAAATATTCAAACTTCTACTGTGATTGTATATGTAAAAGCATGTCAAAACCATGGTATGCTTATATTTTGGACAACGTCTTACTGGTAACAGTTTTCTTTTTCTCTTTTAATCTCTTTTCTTTTTTCTCCATCCTTAACCCAATATCCCAGGTGTTTTCCATTCCAGTTTTTCATTCCATCATTCCAAATTTCCAATTGATTTTAACGTTGGTGACACAAACTATTACCGTTCAAATACTACTCTAATGTATTCCATTCAAAACCGATTATCCAATATTTGCCAGTTTGGATTGGATCGATTGATGCTAAAATTACTGGATCAATTGAATAGCTGAAACATCAGAGTCCACAATGGAACTCCAGCCTCCTTGTGTCTCTGACCTTCTTCCTATCTTGTAGGACCCACCTCTCACTAGAGCCGAACCTCGAGACCCACGTCATTGGAGCTTAGCAAAGACCATATTCAATAGGTTCTCTAGGACTTATGAGTTGGTAGGTTTTATAGGACCTATCAGTGTTTCTACTTTTTATTAAATTGTAAGCAAATTAATGTATAAAATTATAAAATATTTTACATACTAATTTACTTGTTAGTTAATGTGCAAAAACAACACACTTCACTATATGGACCATAAGAGAATTTGAACTTTTGACAAAAATATTGTTTTTCATATGAAAAATTACTCACTAATAAAAAATTTCCTGCCCTTTTTAAATTTAAAAAAACAATAATTTATGTTATTATATATAATTTTATGGCCTTCTAATCAAATAAAAATATATAATTTTAAAATTTATGTAACCCAGGAAGTGGAAAGAAAAATTAAAAATAATATAACCTCAAAATATATGCAAAAAGAATAAAAAGTTAAATAATTATTCATTGTTAAATTTCACTATTTTAAAATATAACAATTTTTTATACACGAAAAATTTTTAAAACAAAAAAAACTATTTTAAATTTTACTATTTTCGAAACAAAGAATAATAATTTTGTTAAATTTTATTATATTAAAATTTTTTCCAAACCAAAAAAAAATTTCGAAAAATTATATCTTAAATTTTTTTTAAAATTAAATTACACTTATTTTCCCTCAAAAGAAAATTAAATTACACTTATTAGTCTTCCAATTCTTCTAATTGAAAAGTTAACTGTAATTTTCTGCAATTATTCTGATTCACTGAAATATTAATTAATAATAACTTGACTCCTCCATCGGTCCATCCCATTAGCATTCCATACAGTGAGTTAGTGAAGGTAATAGGTAATGGCCATAGGCCAAGTCGTATAGTGGACCACTATCCTCTCCTTGAGGCTTGACAATCGTGCGCCACCTTATCTCCCGGCGCACGTTAGTCCCACTCCCCCACCTAAACGGTGGTGCCCTCTCATCTCTCTAGATCTCATAATCAGCCGCACACGCCTCCTTCCACCTCCTATCTCTCTCTTCCTTTAACCCCACCCAACCCCATCAAACATGTCTCCATTCACCACTACCTTTTTCTTCTTCCGCCGCCACCACCACCACCACAACCTCCTTCACACCCATCAAACCAAAACCCCTTCTTTTTCCCTCTCTATCTTGCGCCGCCCCTCTTATACTTCGCCTCTTCTTCACCTTGCCCCTTAATCTCCCATCTGACGCTACCCTCTCCGTCTCCTATGGCTTCCCCGTCTTCTCCGGGTCCACCCACTGCCGTGCCCCTCCCTCTTCCTCCTCCGCCTCCGCCACCCTCCTCGCGCCGCCTTCCGCCGCCGTGTTGGTCCCCTGACGAGACCGTCGCCCTCATCGACGCTTACCGGGACAAGTGGTACTCCCTTGGTCGTGGCAACCTCAAGGCCCCCCACTGGCAAGAGGTCGCCGATGCGGTCGTCGCTCGCTGCCCGAACGCCTCGCCTCCCAAAACCGCCGTCCAGTGCCGCCACAAGATGGAGAAGCTCCGTAAGCGATACCGCACCGAGATCCAACGCGCACGGACCTTGCACGTGGCTCGCCTCCGTTCCTCTTGGGTCCACTTCAAGCTCATGGACTCGATGGAGAAAGGTCCCTCCCCTGTCAAACCCGATCACGGTTCCGATAGCCCCGATGAAATTGACGGCGACGATCAAGATTTCTACGAGGAATTCAAGAACGGCGGTGGCGGCTCCAACACCACGAAGAGCTTCAATAAGCTGTATCGCAAAATCGGGATCGACGGGTTTCGGATTCGTATTCCCAGTATAGGGCAACCTGTGTCCAAACTGTACGGGAAATTTGCTGATCACAAGTATAATAATAACAACTACCCGAATTCAAAACCTCGAATTAGCAACTTTAATTGCGGTCCCAATTATGGAGCTAGGGTTCTGAAAGAGAAGAGAGAGAGAGATCCAGTGGGGGAGATGGTGTGTGCGATTAAGGTTTTGGGAGATGGGTTTGTGAGGATGGAGCAAATGAAGATGGAAATGGCGAGAGAGATTGAGAGTATGAGGATGGAGATGGAAATGAAGCGTACTGAGATGATTTTGGAGTCTCAGCAGAGGATTGTGGAAGCCTTTGCGAAGGCTGTTTCAGAGAAGAAGAAGAAGACAAATAGAATGGCATCTTCGACGGAGTCATAGAACATCAATATGTATGGCCGTTTCGATTTTCCTAACTATGTAAAGTAATGGAGATTTGCCAAACAAGCCCTCGAGTAAGCGAGTTCAGTTCACTAGTTCTCATCTTATCTGTGTTTAGAATTAGGTAATTGATTTACTGTTCTTTGGTTTTCTCTTTCTTTTGTTTTTGTTTTCGTTGGGTAAAAACTTGATCAGTTTAATGGCGGATGAATGTGTCTTCGGTTAGTACAATCAAATGATTCAAATCAGAGAATTGATTTGTATCTATGTTTACATGTATGATTATTATACTATGATGACTAAATTAAGTTTGAGGCATGATCTGCAATCAGCCATATCTTTAACACACCATTATTCAATTAAGGAATTATGGGTGCCATATTTCTTAATGTCTTATGACTGAGAGATAACTTAAAAATTAGAGGAAATGTATTGATTCTCAAAAGTGAAAATGTAAATTTAGTTTAAGATTAAATTAAGACAAATTGTTTTTTTAGAGATTAAAATAATATTTTACTCTAAAAATAAGTTGATGAAGATCATCAGGATCTTCAGAGATTGAGGCCTGCCGCCTGCCCACATGACATTCTTGTCACTGTCTCTACTACTCTGTTACCCATGTGTTTTATAAGCAATTATAAGATATGCCAGATCGAAATTGAATATTGGGAAGTGTATAAAATGTATCATTCAGACTATTAAATAAAAATTGAGATTCGTGTTTGTATTATAATAATTTCATCCAACGGTTTTTAAATGTGCATTTTACACACTTTATCAGATCTGCACTTTAGCAGAATCGGATGTCTGATCTTGCATGCTGGGAAGCCATCACATTATAAGGAGAAGAGTTGTGTTTAAATTTTATGAGCCTTGTCTCGTGAACAATATTTTTTACCAATGTTTTCTATTTCCTTGTTTTAGTATGTGTGCTCAATAGTTAGGACAAGTAGTAAGGTCATAGCAAACATAGAACAAGATTGAAATTCTTTTTGTATTGTTAATTCAGTATTATTATTATTATGTTTACCAGCAATTGTTCTAATTTTAACTGTATGTCTTATTCAATATCTAATTTGTAGTTAATGGAGTTTAAATGTTGGTAATTTTGATTTCATTCTTCTACTATGTGATTTACTTGCCAAAACAGAGAATACAGTAAATGATAGTATAGTTATTCCAAATGATGATTGCATGAGAAAAATGAGTATGTTTCAAGCACATTTAACTTTTAGAGAGTTGGGAGTTTTGAAGAGAATGGGGTGGGGTGATTATTAATGGAGTGTTGTAGAGTGGGGTGGAGTGGAGTGGTTCTAACTTCTAACAAACAATTTTATTGATGGGGAGTTTAAAAAAAATAAAGAGGATGATGGACAATATTACCTTTATAATGAATGAACAAAAATATAATAAAAGAGGGTTAATAATGGAGTTAAATATTATAAACAACACAAACCATCCTAAACTCCTCAATTTGGAGGGGTTTGAAAATTGTTGTGTTGGATGGTTTGGAAGGATTTTCAAACCATCATAAAACATCCCATTCCACTACTCACTTAAACTCTAAATCAAAAGTTTATAAACCTTCCACGTCACTCTTAAATCATCCACCCAACCAAGTCGTTAAGTTGAGTTTGGTTTACCATAAAATTCATATAAAAATTGGAATTACACACATTCCAAGGAATTCCATGGTTTGGTTAAAAGATTGTACCTTAAATTTCAATTCTTTAGAATTAATCCAATTCCAAGCTTCTTTGTACCAGCATTGTAATTGAATTCCTTGTATTTTAGGTGGAAAATGGATGGTTTTTATGGAATTGAACTCAAAAGACGATTTTGCCCTTGTCATCGCTCATCCTCATGCAGTCCACTCTTCTGCTGCTATTCTCCATTCCATTCTATTTGCAATTTCTAACCTCACAATTTCTCTCTTATCTCTACCTATGTTTAAGCCTCATATCCTCGTCTTCCCTTTTCCCAGCAAGGTCATCCTTCCAATTCTGATATCACCCACCAATTAGCCCTTCGATCCTTCACCATCACCATCCTCATCACTCCCGAAAACCTCCCAACCAGATCGAGCTCGACGGCGGGTTTCCGAATCGGTGGAGAGTCATACTGGAGGCTTCGACGGTGGAGATTCTTCTCGAGCTTGTCGATGAGGGCGCGGCCGCCGACGTGAATGCAGACATGGTCAAAGGCGAGCTTGAAATTGGAAAAATCGAGTGAAGAAGAAGAGGATGGGAAGAAAAAGAAGGAGAAGAATGGAGGAGGAAGAACAGTGTAGAAGAAGAAGAATAAGAATGGAGTAAGAAGAGGAGGATTGGAAACGTTAATATTTTTTTATAATCATTTAATGAACATAAAAAAGATAATTATTTATAAAAAAAAGATAATTATATATTAAAAATTAAAATTAAAAAAATAATTATTTAATATTTATTGAGGGATAAATTAGTCTTTTTATTTTATATTCTTTTACAAACTTTCAATTTTATATTTTTATACTAAATATACTTTTCAATTTAAATAATTTAATTTCAATTTATCTCACCAATTTCAATTTCAAATTCAATTCTAAATTTTTTTTCTAACCAAGCTTAAGGCGATATCCTATTTTATTTAACTAAGTATTATGTGAAAAAAAAATTCTTAATTTAAAGGGTGAAATCAGTGAAGGACGTGGCCTTAGAAATTATTAGAAGTTTGCTTTATTACTTAAATTCTGTCAATTCACTCTAATCGGCAATAGAAGTTTTTCTTCATTTTTGATACAAATCAAACCGAGGACAAGTACTAGTTACTTGTAAAACAAAAACCCTGAAAAGCGGAGTTATATAGCACTCTTAAAATGGGCTAGTTTGGTTTCGTTCCCACCAGCCCGTGATGAGTTCGTATTAAATGGGTTGGGTGGAGTGAAATTGTTTATTGAATGGACTTAAGAAGTGATGTCCAAACTCATTCGCATTGGCCTGCAGACTAAACGGGTTAATTTGATGACAATTTTTTTTTAATATTATACAAAATTGTTAAAAAAATAAATTAGAAATTTAAAATTAATAATATTTTATTTTTTATTTTTTATTAATTTAATAAATAAAATCAAATAAAATTAATTATGATAAAAATATTTATCTAAATTATTGTATTTATTTTAAAAATTAATATTCTTTTCATTTTAAATTAATATTCTATTAAAATTTAATTATTATTTAAATTATTTATATAGATTGTTAGAATAAAATTATTATTTAACACATAAAATTATTTAAAACATATACATTTAAATATATTTTAAACAAATATATATATATATATATTATTTTTTATTTTTATTTTTAAATTATTTGCGGGCCAACTCGTTTAAGCTCTTTTTAAACGGATCTATTTTTTCGTCTTCAAATCTGTCCATTTAGCTGACAGGTCGGCCTTTTGACTTCCTAAAAAGAAACATAAATAGAACAGTCATGCAGCTTCTTCCGCAAGTGGTGGATGTCCTCTCCTATTATCACTTGGAGATTATTATCCTTCCAGAAGCCTGATTGAATCAACCTAGCCAAAATGAAATTCTCAGTCATGATATAGCACCGCACACCTTCTTCCTCCTGATAATCACTGAGATAATCTATGAGAATTTGAAAACCCCTGCGAATCATCCTAAGACAAACTTGCCTCCATGGGATTGTAACATCCTTTGAAAATGATGGCGCCATTATTAACCTTGATCATAAGCAAGAATTTACGAACTTTCTGGATATCTTGCTTAAGCTTCTCTTTTTTCGTCGTGCAAATCACCACGCTTCCATAATTTGGAATAGCCCCAATAGTCCTAAAGGGATCTTTTCCTAGGCAGCTCTATGTTTTATATTTTACTTCTGTTGCAAAAGTCATTCCATAGATTTGACTAGGGGTGGTCATTTTGACCCAAACTCATTAATTCAACTGCATTTTGACCCAACTCAATTAATAAATGGGTCATGTGGATTGGGTCAGAATTGACCTATGCAAATATGGGTTGGGTTGGGTAAAACACATGGTTAACCCAGTAACCCATTTAATGTATTTTGTATTTTCATTTTGGCAAAAGTAGCTTTCCTACCCCCAACGTTTGGGGGTCCTTTCAGTTTCGCCCCTAACATTTTTTCGCTATCAATTGTACTCCTAACGTTTTACGTTTCTGCCAATGTCACCCTTTTCACTAACACCGTCAAATATTTAATAGTTTTTGCTGACGTGGCATCCTATGTGGCAAAACGTTTTTTTTTCCTGTCAATTTTACCCCTAACGTTTTACATTTCTACCAATGTCACCCTTTTCACTAGCACCATCAAATATTTAATAGTTTTTGCTTACGTGGCATCCTATGTGACAAAAATATCGGACTTGGTATATTTTTTTTCCACATCAGATTCCTTACTCATCTTTTTCCCATCAAAGTTGTGTCGTTTTGACCTCGGCCTATTCCTTCTAAAATATAACTCAAACGGACGCGTTATTTTGCTCATAAAAACATCGGAGACGTTATCCATTCTCTATTTTAGGGTAACGTCTCCGACAAAGTAGAGAATGAGTAACGTCTCTGATGTTTCTGTCTGCAAAATGGCACGTGCGTTTGAGTTATATTTTAAAAGGAATATGGTGAGGCTAAAATGACACGGTTTTGATGGGAAAAAGATGAGTAAAAAATTTGGTGTGGAAAAAAAATGCCAAATCAGATATTTTTGCCACATAGGATGCCACGTAAGCAAAAACTATTAAATATTTGATGGTGGTGACATTGGTAGAAATGTAAAACGTTAGGGGTACAATTGACAGAAAAAAAACGTTTTGCCAAATAGGATGCCACGTCAGCAAAAACTGTTAAATATTTAACGGTGTTAGTGAAAAGGGTAACATTGGCAGAAACATAAAACGTTAGGGGTACAATTGACAGCGAAAAAACGTTAGGGGCGAAACTGACAGGACCCCCAAACGTTGGGGGTAGGAAAGGTACTTTTGCCTTTCATTTTATAGTTTTGTCCCAAGTTGCATTTTAGTCCCGATTTTCATTCTTTCTTTAATTTTTGATCCAGAAAATGTTCATATTCATATTTTCTCCCTTATTCTAAAATTTCAAAAATTACAGTTTGACCCTAATTTTTATCATAATCACATTTTTGGCCCAAATGTTTATTTCATTTCAATTTAAGTCATAGAAACTTTTTAAAATTGCATTCTGACCTCAATTTCAAATTTGTGAAAATTACATTTTGACCCCAATTTTTATAATAATTGCATTTTGGCCCAAAATTTCATTCTTTCTTTGATTTTTGACCCATAAAATTTTCATATTCATATTTTATCCCTTGTTCTAAAATTTCAAAAATTACAGTTTAACCCTAATTTTTGTCATAATCACATTTTTGGCCCAAATTGCATTTTAGTTATTCCATTTCAATTTAAGTCATAGAAACTTTTTAAAATTTCATTCTGACCTCAATTTCAAATTTTTGGAAATTACATTTTGACCCCAATTTTTATAATAATTGCATTTCAGCCCAAATTTTTTTTTGAAGAACTATATTATTTTATTTTTAATTTATATTACTACACTTATCCTAAATCTATTCAATTTTTAAATCACATAATAATTTTTTTCATTTGTGACATTTTATTTTTTTCGTATAAATTTTGAAATCACATAATAATATCATTTAAGCATTTCAGTTACATATAAAAACTTTTAAAAAATAGGATAACTGCAGTAATAATAAATTAAAAAAATATAAATAAATAATAAATTAGAGTGATAAATATGAATAAAAATATAAAAATAATTACTATAATAATTAAAAATTAAGAGATAGAGATGTAATTTATTTATAAAAAAAAGATAGAGATGTAATTCATATAAATGTTTATTAAAAAGTAAGTGAATGACATTTATGTTTTTAAGAAAAAAACACATTTATTACAAATTGCGATTTTTAGGCATTTTTCCACTATCCAACCTTATTAAATGCCTCCTTAACTATTGTTCTTGGTTAGCAAAACTCAATTTTAATTACATAACAAAAGTATTGGCTAATTTTTTGAAAGCATGTTTTCATGCTAATTTTGTTGGAGTTAGATTTCCAAGAGAGATAAGTAATTTTTGACAAGTAGTTGTAGGATTTGATTTTTATTGTTTCTTATGTCTGGTGGAGAATTATATCAGTGTTGAACTTTATACTATTTGTTTAGTGGTTTTGATTTTTATTATCTTTATTGATATAAATATAAAGTAGAATGATTGGTAGGTCAAATTAATTAAAATAAATCAAATAAAACAACAAAAGAAAAATTAATGGGTTGGTGGGTTATGTGGGTTTGACCCATAATTAATGGGTCATAATCTATTTAAAATTTGACCCATTTATGACCCAACCTATTTTTGACCCAACCCAAATCCACCCAACCCACCCATTTTGCCACCCCAAGATTTGACATTGCTAATGTATGTAGAATTGAGAGCTTCTTTAGGGTCACTATGTTGGAAAAAATCCCCTTAATAAAAAAAGACTAAATATACCCGCAGTACATTCATGTCAAATCATCAAGAGAAGAAATATAAAAGCGGAAGCTACCTGAATCCATGATACATGAGATGTTCTTCGGTATTGCGGCTACTGGTCTTTCAAATTAATAACTATGATATTAAGATAATATGGTTTCTCTCTTTTCCGGTGATGAGATTACAGAAAATGATTATATTTATAATTTGGGAACCATAACCCTAATATAGTTGAACTATGAATCCTAATTGTGTAAGATTCTTGGATCGATTGTAATGCTAAATCATTGAAAATAATCAAACATTATACCTACCTGATTTCGCCATCTTTTATTTGCAAGAACTCCTTAATACTTGACACCGGGCAGCTTCTCTACCGAACACCTGAGAGCTAGGTCTTCCTCTCCTATTATCCCATCATTTCTTAATTAGGATTATTTATATATATATATATATATATATATATATATATACATATTTCTATTTATTTACTTGTTTATATATTATTATTATTTTACATTCTAACTCCAAATGATGACCATTCTAAGTCTTACTATATATTTGACTTGATTCCAAAAATACTCCTCAGCTATTACAATCTTCAAAAAAAATTCCTTTCCGGTTTTTTTTAACTTTCATACATTTTCTATATTCTTTTTTTTTTTAAAAGTTTTAATTCCTAGCCCCAAAATAAATCATTCTTAAATCCTCGAAATTTTAAATAAATCATTCTTTAATCCTTGAAATTTTTCCGGGGTATTACATTCTTCCCCCTTTAAGAAATTCGGTCCCCGAATTTCATTTCCTTCATGGGGTTGTTGGCTTGTCGTCATCCCCTTGGCTCAATTTCACCTATGGTTCCTCTCAATGTGGAAGTTTTACCGTTTTACCATATGATTTCATATTTCTTTCCTAGAGACTCAAGGTCTCTATCTGGTCTCTACATCTTCTTTCTGTGACCGTTTGTATTCCTAGTTTCGTAGTTAACCACCCCTCCGCGAGGTGTTAACCGACAGGCTCCATCTGTCATCGCATCCTTCCCCGAGGATACCTAACTTTCCTAATTTCAATTCACTTTGCGCTACTAATTTTGCAATGGAGTGCCTGGAACGCACCACATGCCATGCTCCATTTTAGTTCTCCGAGGAGTTAACTATTGCCTTCTCTAGTGAGGCTTAACTTGACTCAATCTGCTTGTCCGACTAACTACCTTCGTAGTGACTTCTTATATCCGTCTTGAAACACGCCAAGACACTAGCTATTTGCATAGCACTCTAGGTTCTATTTCTATAAAGTACTCCCCTACCTCGGAGTCCTCGTACCTAAGTATCCTCTACTATCAAGCAGCTACCCTTCTGTCGATATTCCCCCGATATATTCTTTGTAAACGACTTCTCCAGAAAAGTCTGTTTACATCTTACTACACCCTCTACTCTACATTTAGACTTACCGCTTACACAGCATACACCATACGTAGGTGTTTATACCTTGTGCCATCAGTGTACCCAACCCTTCCGAGGTTGTTACACTCACTGCCGACTCGATTTACCCTTCTAGTGTCCTAACGAAGCTACATGCCATGACACTAGCACCACTATGTATTACACTTACCGTTTCTCCACCAAACGGTAAGGGATCTTACATTTATGACTCATGTTTCCCTTTCTTTTCCGGACTTCTACACTTACCCTTAGTGGTTTCCATAACCACTCCAGGTTACTCCCTGTCGACATCCCATGTCTGACTGACTTAGATTCTTCTTTGACTACTACTTGTAGTTATTTCTGTTTATGATGGAAACTTACCAGTCTCCTCTTTACCATCATACTCATTACTCTGCCTCAGACTCAGTTCGGTCTTCACATTCGAAGACCTCGCTTAACATGACTATGACTGTGGATCTATACCATCCTCAAGTTAGTCCACCTAGAGTTGCACATCCTATGCTAACTCTACTCTTTGGGTTTCCATTGGCTTTTACCCCAACTTGGCCCACTCAGACTCCTCAATTCACTTAAATCCTGTATTCCTACCTGGAATACTTGATCCGTTAATTCCAGTATGAACCTTTCCGGACATGCTCTACTCCCCTTGACCAAACGGGATCCGCTCCCACGGTTTGACTCTTTCCTTTCTTACGGTGTGGCATATGTTCACGAACATATACCGCCTCTTGAAAGTGTGTTACCCGTTGGGTTCCAATCGCCCCCAACAGTAGCATACCTGTTTTATCATTTTGGCTCGCATCCCCAGATGCTTACCCGACTCTGTTCCTATATTCACTCTCTTCTTTTCAATTTCATACCTACGTGTGGTACTCTTTCTTCGAGTATTTCCCAATTCTCGTTACTCACTAAATTCTCCTTCTCGATTAACCGTCCTTATAGTAAATTTTCCTTTTATGGCACCCACATGACCATTTATACGTTTGGTTTGTCCACTCAGTCTCCACCCATACACGGCTTCAGACTAACGGATTTACGGTTCACCAACTTGTGGAACTAGCTTACCTAGCTATGTCCACTACAATCTGTGTACTATACATGCACTTATGGTAGTAGTTGGTTCTCCACCTCCTACTTGACTCTTATCCTATGGGGTCCTATAGGCTTCCGCTCTTCCCCCCTTATGGGACTACTTATCCATGTCTACTTTCTCCCCTCGGGCCTCCACAAGTCTCTTTGGGGTTTATCTCTTACGTTATCTCGTTCGAGAGCTATCTATCGCAATATCACTCATTTTCTTATCTCTGGACGGTACCCGAAGGTCTACGCCCATTTCCACTTCTAGACCTGCTCCGGTCTAATACTTTTGGGTCCATAATCACCCTATGGTCCCTTAACTGGTAACCACTAGGTTTACCTGTATACTCCCTTAGCACTTTAGCACTCTCTAGTGATTTTCGATGTGTACTTAACATTAATCACTCCAAGCGAGTGATTTCTCAACTACATCTACCATTCTTATACGACTTACCTGTAAAAGGACTATTGTTTGGTAGGGTATTGGTTATATGAGTTGGTTTTCTTAGGCACCCTGCGGTTTTTTTTTAAATTAATTCAAGTTTATTTCTTAGAAAATGATGTCTAAGGTTTTCGTAAATGGTTAGGGTTTAACCAATTGGAATGAGACAAATTGAGAAAGAGTTTTCATGAAATTTGCCTTCCAATGGTTATCCCTAGTATTTTCAAGAAAAGTTTGAGGGTCTTTCAGAATCTCTCATCCGGAAAGACCAAAAAGATTTTTATAAAAATTTCTCATGTGATCAATATCCTATTCTTTATGCTCTTCCTTAAGCAACCCAAGAAAGTTTGGTTGGGCTTAATCCCTTCTTTTCCCCTTTGTTTGCTTAAGAAATTAGCAGTTCATGGATCGAGCGCAGGGTTGGACTAGGCTCCTTCCCTGTGCCTTACCATTTACTTTATTTCCTACTCGGCATATGGTCACACTCTACATGTTTACATACGTCTCTACTTCTTAACATCTATCTCTACGGCATATGGTTCGGCCACTTTGCCCTTCCATATACTGTATCCTGATTTTCTAGTCCGTAGACTTCTACTTCTATACTGTGGCATACACCACTTCTTTTCTGTTTACTTTCTAGGAAGGACAACTCACTTCCTTCGGCCATAGCATACCACACAGTCGTGACCCATTCTCGTGGTCATCTTCCTGTCGGTCTCATGCACCTTGGCCCTGTTTATTCTTGTCTGTAAACTTTCCATTTCAATCGCCCCATGGGCTTACTTTCTTTTCTACACGCCAAGTGTGTCTTTTCTTTCACTTTACAAACCATTCCTAGCCTAAACTACCATTCACTGCATATTTCTATTCTACTTGCATTCCATACGATAATCAAACAACTTGTGCCTATAACATAACACACAATACGCCACTAACAGAGCAGACGCATCGTCTCATTTAACACCTGTAAAACAATCACACATTGTAGCGCATTCCTGCCTACAATTCAACCAAATGTGTCTGTGTCTAGGTAGCATCCTCCATGGATATCTCCTTTCCATATTACGGTGTCTGAAGGTTCCTGGGGTCACTACCACCCCACCTTAGACCTTGGTGTTTATCGGCACTCGTGTACTGTACAGGTTATATGCTTTGCATAGAATTTCACATACAAATTCTATGCCTAAAGTGATGACTCAAAAGAATTTATGACTCAACATCTTGAGCAACCTCACAAGTGCCCATCGGATCCACTGTTACGTCTAGATTCGTAATGGATAGCTCAACTGACACCCGAGACTACTAGTAAGCTTCACACCCTTAAAGAACAACCTGACTATGATATCAAGTTTGTCACGACCCCCGTTTAGAGGACCGTGACCGACACAGACACAGGGAATATCCCTATGCCTGTAAGCCTTATCACCTAATTGACAGAATATCTATTATTGAAAATACATCCACATGCAGTATAATACCATGGCTACACCAAAATGGTGGCCTATCCTAGGCAAGCAAATCCACGACCAGTGTCGCTTCAGGATATAGATTTAGGAAAACACACATAATATATAACCTGTGTACTGGCCGAAGATGCGGCCTATGCTATTCACATGCAACAGATATATGTATATATATTTTTGGAAACAAGTTTTCCCTGCATCGTAATCTAACGGATCCTGATCTTTAAGGTGTGTGAAGCTGACAGTTCAAGATTTAGTGATACAATATAATTGGGTACATCTACCCTTTACTTTATGATACAATAATAAAGTAAATTAAATTACAATTACACTTTATTCACCCACATGAACAAGTTGTGGATCTTGGAAAAATGTTGCTCAACTCTCGTTCCACTGAGACTTCTTCTACCTGTACTTAACCTGTCTTTGTATAGTAAAAATGAGGTGTGAGTCTTAACCACGTGACTCAGTGAGGACTCTCCCATCCCCGGCGCAAGGTGGGTGCCATAGCACTGGGTTTGGGAGTCATACACAACCACATGTAAAAACAACTAGTTACTGTCGTTAGCATACATTCTTGGTGATCACACAACAAGAGAAATTTCACCCAAACACTCACATGCATTTAATAACTGTAAACATGCAACAATTTATTCCACGTCATCAATCAGCAAGTAAACATGTAACATATAGTGCTGGCTTTTACTTACCGGTCTTCTCACGTTCAGCATGTTTGAATCAAACCAGACTTTGTGATGACGTAATCATGTACGTCACCACTCCGCTGCACAATCAACAATTATATGCAAACACAGACAATTCTTTAAGTACACGCAGACACTATAACATACATCTACTTAACTTCTTCCACTCTGGGGTATTTACTAGTCACTACATGGTTTTTCTACCTCGAACCCGTGCACTCGGATTGCTAGCCACCAGTTGGCAAAATATACTCAACCCATTCACTTGAGTACTGGTCACCTCGTGACAATTCTATTAGTCAAACACAATCAACTTCTATCTATCAAACAACTGATACATAGCCACCACATGGCACGTTCTGACCCCTTGCTACGGGGCAATAGCTTGAGCCCACTCGTCCATTACCCAACCAGGCCACATGGTGGGCATGGCACGACGTCTCGAAGCATGGCCACTGTCACACCCTGGACCAACTCCACAGGATGATTTCTCTTTTGTAAGATCAGGCTCACGGTTCACCCGTAGGTTCCTCCCGTGTCTCCTTGTCTTAGTCTCACATATTAATAGGATTCTTTGTATCTTTCCCGAAGGATCAACAATTCCTCTCCTTATTAATATGTACAAGTATCCTCAACAGGATATAACTCATATACCCGTCCAGATGTACTCTCTGAGCCTCAAGGTATCGTCATAGCAATATAAAACCTTTCTGACCCTATTGCTAGGATAGGGCAATGACCATCGTCATGGTGATTATAAAACTGAGGTCTCAAGTGCCATATGACGTTGTTCTAGTCAATGTCTCAAATCGCTAGCATAACCAAATCCGAAACCCACCAATAACTCCCTTTGCATGATTACAATTTAAGTCACCGTCGTGGAAAAGATTTAATAAAATACACATCATGCCTCCGGAGTGTATGAGTTGGATTTGTAACACACCAATCATAGCAAACAATTACTCTCTACTCCTATGTCTTCCTATCTAAGCTACTTTCCACAACCTATTTTCTAGTTCCTTTATTCTTTTAACATCCTATACCTCTAGCTATCACATACCAAACAAGCAGATAATGTACATACTCATGTAATCCACACAAGTATACAAACAACCCTAGGAGCAGAGATGGAAGAACCCTCACCTTGGCTGCTTCACTTAGCATTCCCTTTGAGCACTCTAGTCTCCAAGGAAGTACTTGAACCCTATCACATACAACCAATTCAATCGATATCAAATTTCATACAATTTCCTAGTTTCTTTTCTTATGACTTCTTACATTTATCCAACCCCCAAGTTCATTTAGTTGGCCTATGGTCATCATTTGGTGTTCTTTCTAGATTAAACACAATTTAATACATAATTAATCTCACAACCTTGTTCACTCTCCAAGCTCCATTAATGGAAATTTTGCCAAATATGGGAAGTCCTAACTTTCATCAAGGGTTCACATATCACCAACCTAACAATTGGGCATCATTCCAAATCATTTAAAATATCTAAATATATAATTTAAAGTTCATATATACCAACAAGCATCAAGGAAATGCACAATTTCCAAAATTTTCTCCAAATTCGTAGGTCATGAACCATAGAGTAGAAATCTCCATAAAACTCAATATTTGGATGATCTCTATGCTAAAAAATGATTCTAAGGTGATATACTATTGATAGATAACTCATTTCTAACAAGAAATCTATGATTTAAGTGGTGGAGACAAGATTTTAGTGACTCACCTTGAGGAAATTCGATTTTGGAGTTTGTGGGAGATTGCCCAAGCTCCTTGATGCTCAACAATGGTGGAGGAAGCTTGAGTGAGTCTTAGATTGGTGGTAGGAAGCAACAAATCTAGTTGGAATGTGAAGATTTTGCAAAATCTTCCATGCCCTAAGAGAGAGTTGGGAGGAAGAGAAAGAAGATGAGTGGAAGGGAAGTGGTGTGAGAATGCTCCTCTGGAGTTTAAAAAAATGTCTTCTAATGAGTTGTTGGGAGATTTATGGGTAATTTAGACATTTGACAACTTTTGGGATATGGTAAAATAGAGTTTTGATTGGAATTTCTCATCTAGATTTATTTTTGGGTAAGAATAGAAAAATTTAGAAAATTTTGGGTAATCATAGGCCTATTAAAAATATCTGTCACAGAGTCTCTAGCAGATGAGAATTTTCTACCCAGTACAATCTTTATTTCTGAAAAATTCTCAAATTTAAACTATAAGCTCGAAATAATTCATATGATTCATATTTAACCCAATTTATATTTTTGTATCTGAATTTATTATTTATTTTAATTTATCAAATTCCCAAATCTAAAGCAATTAAAATCATAATAATAACCCAAAAATTCTTATTTCATTCCAAAAAATTATTTTTATTTTATTTAGTCAAAATGTCCAACCTCAACATAAAAATTCTATCAATTTCATATTATCCCATCATTTCTTAATTAGGATTATTTATCTATATATATGTATATATATATATATATATATATATATATATATATATATATATATATATACATATTTCTATTTCTTTACTTGTTTATATATTATTATTATTTTACATTCCAACTCCAAATGATGACCATTCTAAGTCTTACTATATATTTGACTTGATTCCAAAAATACCCCTCGGGTATTACAATCTTCGAAAAAAATTCCTTTCCGGTTTCTTTTAACTTTCATACATTTTCTATATTCTTTTTTTTTTTAAGTTTTGATTCCTAGCCCCGAAATAAATCATTCTTAAATCCTCAAAATTTTAAATAAATCATTCTTTAATCCTTGAAATTTTTCCGGGGTATTACACTTAAGGACATACACTATGTCTTAAGGCACATGTTGTGTATCATACTTTATAAGACACAACAGTCACTCTTAAGACAAACACTATGTCCTAAGGCACATGTTGTATCTAATACCTTATCAGACACAACGGTCACTCTTAAGACAAACAAAATGTCTTAAAGCACATGTTGTATCCATCTCTATTTGCATTAAGCAAAGTATTAATATACCAATGGTAACATATGTGGAGGCACTCTCCAAACCTCAACCTCAAGTGCACAGAGCTCCCACTGATTCGAAAGATCATGAGACTCTTAAACTTTAGGTGCACAAGACTCCCACTGATTTGAAAGATCATGAGACTCCTAAACTTTAAGTACATAAAGCTCCCACTAACTTAAGAAATCAAAAGACCTTCAAACACACATAATCCTGAGTGTGTTCTTCCAACTGTATGGGTCTTTACCTTTGTTAGGGGATAAACTAATCATTAACAGTATATCAAATCTGAAAGGTTTGTCACTTTTGGGCAGACAAAACTTTCAAAATTTAAAATACCAATGTAACTTAAAAGGCTCTTATTACACACAACGTCCCCCTTCGAACATGTAATTATATGCATTAATTCAATCAAATTCAACAAGGAATTTGCACAATTTGAGAATTTTGATGGCAAAACCACTTTAGCGATAAATGCCCCAACAATTCACCAAAAAAGGCAAAAATTTTCAGACTAGAATTTATGTATGAAATTCCCCTACTTCCTATCAACATAGAGATTTAAATAATATCTATGAATCTTGATGAATCACTTTAATGATAAACTTTCTCAACAATCCAAGAAACGTAAAAAACTCTAGACTAGGAATGATAAATTTATGATTTCCTATCAACAAAGAGAATTAAACTATCTTGTAAAACTTTGATGTATGAATCAATTCGATGATAACATACTCAACAACTTTACAAAATAATATTCTCAGACTAGGAAAATCAAAATTAACAATACACAATCACAGCATATTACCCTTTTAAATCTTTTGTTTTATTTAGGTCGTGTTTGGTTCTTTTAAAATATTATAGAGTTGAAACTAACTATATGGACATTAATTATCTCTAATATTTATTGTCACAAAATGATTCGTGCGATAAATAATGCCCTTTCAAACTCCCTTTATTTATCAATAAATAAGCCTTTCAAGACATTGATTTCTTCTTCACAGCTTTATAAAGTTAAATGATTGAAACTCATTTGCAAGAATTAAAATTCTTACATTTCTAACTTTATGAATTTCTAAAATTCTCCTATCAATCATAACTTTATAATTTAAGAACCTTTTCCTTTTGACCAACGAATTTCAACTTTATATTAAAATAAAACTAGGAGATGCAAACAAGAAGTACATATGCAATC
Organism: Senna tora; assembly: GCA_014851425.1. Lineage (NCBI taxonomy): Eukaryota > Viridiplantae > Streptophyta > Magnoliopsida > Fabales > Fabaceae > Senna > Senna tora. Next base: position 16,546,867 of record CM026265.1, read on the forward strand.
ATTCTCCCCCTTTTCTCATTTTAAGCTATTAGCTTAAAGTGAGATAATAATTATCAATGATATCTCACAGGTTAAATCCATATCCGAGGATCAAATCAAAGCAATTAAATTAACACCAATCATAGGTGTTGCTTAAAAGCTTTACGGCTTAATATTTAGCAAGACCCCTAAATAGTTTTATTTTATTGAAGTCTATAACTATATCCTTAATTTGAAACATGGCATACATAATTAGATTGTCAACGAAATGACATATGAAATCTATGATTTATCAGAGAAACTATATTGCGAAAGTTTTTAATAATTAATATAAGATATTAATTATTATGGGATAATTCATTTTTGGCCCAATGTCTTTGTATCCATATTTCATTTCTTATAATTTGAACTAGACATCCTTTCAAGGGTGGTATTGTTGTTTACAGTGAAAGTAACAACTTGGACATAATTAATATGAGATAGGATCCTCTAAAGTAATTCTCTACATTTGTTGGTGGAGTTATGAGAGAGATAGAGATAAGGAAAATATTTTCTTTCTTGATTTTTTTCTCTCCCAATTTTTCTTCTCTCTATCTCTCTCAGAACTCCACCAAAAAATGTAGAGAATTACTTTAGAGGATCTACTCTCAATTAATATGGTAAATTAGTGAGGCAATTAAACTTGAAGGAAAAACCCTTTGCATCATTATAGACTCCCATTTGAGCAGAGAAAATAACATGCCATTTGTTTCCTTCTTTTCATGAAGCAAAATAAAGACTATAAAAATTTAAAGAATTAAATCACCTTTAGGCAGAAGAAATTCTTTAAAATTTATATCCCAAGGCAATAAGAATATACAATTTAGAAAATTTAATCACCTTTAGGCAGACTAATTTTTCAAAATTATATATACTCATCAATATGCTCCAAGCTATCCTGAAATTAATATACATAAAAACCACCTTTGGGCAGGAAATTATATATATTAATTTAATAATCAATTCTATCAACAGGGGATTTTACATCTCCATGAGGTTTGATGATCATCCACTTTAGTGGTAATAATCGCAACAAGTCACAGAAAGTATCCTAGACTAGAATTAATTAAAATTGCCTTCACTTCCCATCAACAAGGAAATTTAACTCTTTTATGGATTTTGATGAATAAATCACTTTAGTGATACATATTCTCAACAACCCAAAAATAAAATAAAATTTCCAAACTAGGAAGCACCATAAAAATTAGTCATGCATTAATTAAAAATTTTGACAACAATTTATGCACTCTTTAAAGAATTTAAATATGTAATTTTTACACATTTATTGTATCAATTATTGATAAATATTAAATTGATGCCCTTAGCAAGCCACACCATGCAATGTTAGAACCGTGTTCTAAAACTTTGATCCTCTTACTCGGATCACATACTAGTGATACCTAGCCAACATACTTAGAAATAGATAGACACATAAAATTTCACCAAAATTCACACAATTTTAGGCATTTTATATATTTCTTAATATTGCGCTAGAGAGTATAATAGATATACACACAACTGAGGAGAGTGAAGGTCTCCATCATGTTCAAAGGGTTAAAAATATTTTTCTATGATTTTTCCATGCCAAAATAACTTTAAAAATATTTTCTTTCGAATTTCCAGATCAGTATATACCAAGAAATTCAAAATAAATATTTATAGGTCTCTAAAAATTAAATAAAAATTATGAAAAAATCAAGAAAAATAAGACGAGAAAAACGGAGCTAAAATGATCTCCATCGGAGGTTGGGTTGGCCCACACGCGCCACCCCCCATTATTTCCCGAGAGTGGGCGTCGAAGGGGGACCCGGCTGGTTATCCCCTACCTCCAGCCGGGTCGACCCATTTCCAAAAAACGGGTCACGCGACCCATTTGTATTTTCCATCAGATTCCACACATTTTCAGTCGTTTGGAGGCACGATTTTGTAGGGGTTTTGATCAAAATGATATTTCTACGCTTTATGTTCAACTAATTTCTAAAAATCGTGCCCCAATCGTCAATTTGTGGAAGGAAACATGCTAGGGTTCATTGAAGCTCACTGTTTCAATCTTTTTAGGTGTTTCTCGGATTTGATGTTGTTTTGATCGAATTCAACTACTCTAGTGGGCTGAGATTCATATAAATATGCTACCCATAAGATTAATTCGATTAAAAACGGCTAGAAAACTCGATCTATGAGCATTCAAACCCAAAATAAACATGTTCATGGCAGACACTTTAACCTCGAATTTTTCTCTAGATATAGAACGGTTTCACGCATACAATATATCAGAACGAAGCTTGTATGGAGACGATTAAAACCATATAATTGTTTTCGTACAAACAAGCCATATCAGATGCGAAAATTTGGACGCAATCTTCTGAAAAATCATGCGTAAAAATTCCTGAGAACTCCTGAATAATACGTATATGATTTCTCCATCTTTTATTTGCAAGAACTCCTGAATACCTGACACCGAGCAGCTTCTCTACCGAACACCTGAGAGTTAGGTCTTCCTCTCTATTACCCTGGTCGTGCAACAGCTACAATGGGGAGACACACTGTGTTAGGGTTAGAGAGAGGACCTAGCCTGTATTTATAAGTGTGTCATACTGGGCCCTCCCATTACGGGTTTCAGTAAAACCTTAAAGGCCTACACACAGCCGCCTATCAGACTTTATCATAATGTGTGCTATTAGCCCAACAGTGATTACCTTATACTTTGGGCTTTCCTTTTATTGGACCACTTATCAACCTGTATATTTATAAAATCAAAATAAATACATTAAATAATTGATGTGAGCCCACAAATTAAATATTTTTCTAACAAATTGGACTAGTAGTTCTAATTTCTAATTTAGCCTATCATAAAATTAGAAATCATATGAGAGTATCTCCACATATTGGTTCATATTTTACCACATAATTTAGGCCCATTAACACTTAACCAAATTATGTCACTTTTAATTTGGGCCAAGTACTTTTCTAATGATAGCATTTGACATACAAAATTTTATTTATTATATATGAGTCCACAAATACCCAACAATCTCCCATTTGGACTATATATATAGATATTACTTTATAATTGTATGTCACATGATAACCTTATGAGCTCAAGCTTCTGCTATCATAATCAAAAGTATCCCGAACAATCTCGTCCATTAATTATGCCAACATAGAACCAATGCGACTTTTGTTACACATATCGTAACTAAGCCCTCCCTGATCACGTATATTGACATAATCAAATGACATAGATCAAGTATGGATGTATAGCATGAAAATTACATGCAGCATGACCTACACATGTCTATTTCCAACTGGTCCACCTTACACCTTAACAAACCATACTGAAATCAAAGTGTGAATAAACTGAAAGAAACTTTATTTCTACAAAAAAATATCCTTAAAATATCCAAAAGACCAAAATAGCTAAAAAATGTGTCTATAATCGGAAAAGTAAAATTACAAACTCTAACTGAAACTAAATATCTTCAAATGACATAACACCCATGTGAGCAGTGTGCTCATGAAAGACCTTGGGTGGTAAACCTTTAGGGAGCGGATCCGCAACCATGGAGTTTATGCTAATATGCTCTATAGACAACTGTCCACTTTGAACTCTTTCTCTAACAACTAGGAACTTGATGTCTATGTGCTTCGACTTCGTTGAGCTCCTATTGTTATTCGAATACAAGACTGCTGATTTATTGTCACAAAAGATCTTGAGTGGTCTTTCAATTCCATCCACAATTCACAGCCCTGTGACAAAATTCCTCAGCCATATTCCATGATTGGATGCCTCATAACATGCTATAAACTCAGCTACCATGGTGGAAGGAGCTACAAGTGTCTGTTTGGTACTCTTCCAGGACATCTCTCCTCCAGCTAGCAGAAAGATATAGCCTAAAGTAGATTTCATATTATCTTGGCATCCAGCAAAGTTAGAGTCTGAATATCCAATAATCTCTAACTTATCTAATCTCCTATATGTGAGCATGTAATGTTTTGTTCTTTGTAAATACCACATGACCCGTTTGATTGCTTTCCAATGTTACATACCCGAATTGCTTAAATATCTTCCTAACATGCCAACAATGAACGCAATATCTGGACGTGTACAAACCTGTGCATACATTAGACTCCCTATGGCTGAAGCATAAGGAATCTTTTCCATGTCCTTTTTCTCAAAATCATTTTTGGGGCATTGATTAAGACTGAACTTATCTCCTTTAGCCACAGGGGTATCGCTTGGTTTGCAATCTTGCATACCAAACCTTTTGAGTTTGATATAGGTCTTTTGTGATAATCCAAGAATACCTTGAGAGTGATCCCGATGTATCTGAATTCCTAATACAAAAGTTGCATCACCAGGATGTTTCATCTCAAAGTTCTTTGTTAGAAAGTTTTTGGTTTCATGTAACAAGCCTATATCATTACTGGCCAACAGTATGTCATCGACATAAAGAACCAGAAAAATTTGCTTACTCCCACTGAACTTATGGTATATACAATCATCAACTAAATTTATCTCAAAACCAAACGAGGTGATTACTTAGTGAAATTTATAATACCATTGACGAGACGCCTGTTTAAGTCCATAAATGGATTTCTTTAATTTGTAAACCATTGATTTTGCATCATCCGATACATAATTTTTTGGTTGTACCATATAGATTGTTTCATCAATGTCACCATTGAGAAACATTGTTTTGACATCCATCTAATGTAACTCAAGGTTAAAATGTGCTACTAAAGCCATTATAATCCTGAAAGAGTCTTTCGATGAAACCGGAGAGAAAGTCTCTTTGTAATCGATGCCTTCTTTCTGTGTAAAGCCCTTAGCAACAAGACGTGCCTTGTACCTCTCCAGCCACATTGCCTTTTGAATCTCTTTTGGTTTTAATTATCCATTTGCAACCAATGGGTTTCGCACCTTCGGCCAATGGGACAAGATCCCATACGTCATTATCTTTCATTGACTTTATCTCTTCCCATGGCTTGACGGAAATTGATTAGATCATCTTCCATCACTCTAATGTCAAAATCATGTTCTTGGAGAAACACAACATAATCATCTAAAATTGCGCTTCTCCTTTCTCTAATGGATTTTCTTAATGGCAATGGTTCTTGAGGTTGTAAAGTTTGTTCTTCTAGAATAGTTTCTTGAACTTGATTGGGAAGGTTAATATCATTGTCTTGATCCGAAGTTGCTTCTTGAACAATGTCTGGTATAGTAACTATTTCCTGATCATTCTCAATAGCAATTAAAGGAATATTGGCATATTCCTCTTCAAAGACAAAGTCTTTACCCTTATCCTCCCCGGCAAACTCAACATCCTCAAAGAACCGAGCATTATTTGTCTCAAAAATTGACTTAGTAGTGGGATCATAAAATTTGTAACCCCTGGATCTTTCAGAGTATCCAATAAAATAACAAATAATAGTTCAAGAGTCCAGTTTCTTTTCATTTGGCCTATAAGGCCTTGCCTCAGCGGGACATCCCCAAATATGAAAATGCTTTAGACTAGGCTTTTTGCCTGTCCAAAGTTCATAAGGGGTCTTTTCAGTTGCCTTTGTTGGAACTCTGTTGAGTATATATACTGCGGTTTTTAATGCTTCTCCCCAGAGTGATTCTGGTAAGGTAGAATGACTAATCATGCTCTTTACCATGTCTTTAAGCATTCTGATTCGTCTCTCAGCAACATCGTTTATAGTGGGTGAACCCCGCATAGTGTACTGAGGGGTGATACCACATTCCTCCAGGAATTTTGCAAATGGTCCTGGACGTTGTTCACCTGATTCGTCATATCTATCGTAGTATTCACCACCACGGTCAGATCTAACGCTTTTAATTCTTTTGTTAAGTTGATTTTCAACCTTAGCTTTATAACTTTTGAACATATCCAGTGATTGCAATTTTTCAAGAATGAGATAAAGGTAGCCATATTGCGAATAATCGTCTATGAACGTTATGAAGTATTGTTGACCGTTCCAAGAAGCCATAGGGAATGGTCCACAAACATCAGTGTGTATTAGTTCTAAGACGTCTGATTTCCTATTGGCGCCAAATCTCCTAACATTTGTTTGTTTCCCCTTAATAAAGTTCACACATACATCAAAATCTGGAAAATCAAGGGGATCAAGAATACCATTGGACACAAGTCTCTCAATTCTGCTTTTGGAGATATGACCTAATCTCTTATGCCACAATGAAGCTGAATTTTCATCGGTTAATTTGCATTTTTTACTTATCAAATTAGCATGTATAGATTCATTAAATGAAGCAATTGTGTCAAGCAAATATAGATTATTGAGTCCTGATAAAGAACCGGATCCAATCAAATTTGAGTTTTGAAAAAGACAAAATTTTCCATTTCCAAAAGAACAAGAATAACCGAATTTATCCAATGCTGAAATAGAAATTAAATTCCGTCTAAAAGACGGTACAACGAAAGTCTCAATCAAATCTAAATAAAATCCAGCTCTTAACAATAATCTAAAAGTCCCAATTGCTTCGACCTCTACCGACTTGCCATGACCTACATAGATGTATCTTTCACCATCACTGGACTTTCGGCAATTCAGGCAACCATGCATAGACACACTGATGTGAGTTGTTGCACCAAAATCTATCCACCAAGTATGTCTAGGCACCGAAGTCAAATTAACCTCAAAACAAACAAAATTAAGAAGCATACATTTTTTTGCACACCAAGCACGATAGTTGGTACAATGCTTCTTCTTGTGTCCTGCAGCCCCACAGAAGAAACAACCATCCCGAGTTGGTTCCTTATGTTGTTTCTTTTGCGGTGCTGTATCCACAGTTTCCTTATTCTTCTTTCTCTTATTGTCTTTCTTTTTGTCCTTTGAAGTGGAGGCCAAGTGAGCACTTGGTGTCCTTTCTTGCTTTAATCTTTCCTCTTACTGGACACAGTGTGAGATGAGCTCATTTAAGGACCAAAGATCCTTTTGGGTGTTATAGCTCACCTTAAATTGACTAAACTGTGGCGGAAGGGATATCAAAATTAAATACACTAACAAGTCTTCGGGCAACTCCAACTTGAGTGATTTCAATTTTGAAGCAAGATGAGACATTTCCATAATGTACTCCCTTATATTTCCTTTACCTGCATACTTCATAGAGATGAGTTTTGTTAAGAGTGTAGTAGTTTTAGCCTTTTCACTCTTAGCAAACCTCTTCTCAAGATTCTCAAGGAAATCTTTGGCCATGTCCACTTGATCGGACATAGTGCCCCTAAAAGCTTCTGGAATGACACGCTTAATTATCAAACAATAAATCTTCCTTTGGGCCGATTTATTGCCCACATGTAAGACCAAATAATTATCACGTATTTATTACCGCAAGTGCATATGCAATCATATTGAATAAAGACTTTTCTTTAGGCCAATCAATATCCATATAAATTACATACACAAAAACTATTTATATTTTAAAACTAATTAATTTCCACGATAGAGATCACTTTGGTGATATATTGCTTCAATTAATTAGTCTCAAAATATATATAAACTTACCTACATCCAAATTTAAGTTTCCAAAATATTCTTAAGTTTGCAGCACATCTTTATAATCCATAATAGTGCAACATCTTAATTTATAATTGTAATAAATAAATATATAAATTAATGAATAAAATTATAAAAATTTGACAAAATTCAAATTTATATATTTGTAGCACAATTCTAAAGATAAGCACCAAATTCCAAGATTTAATACAATTTCCAAATTCTTTTACTGACAAGACAAAAACAATATATATGATCCAAAGTTCACAATTCATATATATATAAATATAACCAAATCCTAAAATTATGTATATATATATACACACACACATCCCTAAATCCTATAGCAAATACACAATTTAATTACACGTAAAAAGAGAAAGCTTAACATAATCCATAACAAAATTATATATATATATATATATATATATATATATATATATATATATATATATATATATGCAACACCTTAAATAATAAGTATGCAGGAAACTGAATCCATATATATATAAACTCTATAATTGTCGCACGCAACACGAAAATTAGTTGCAGGACTCATATATAATTGCCGCACGCACTGACTACATATATGTATATATATATATATATATGAATGCATAATAGGATCTAAAATTTAAAAGTCTATGTGTGATACAGTGACAAAAAAAGCAAAGAAAAGTTCTTCGCTCTTAATTTAAAATTTAACAAAAATGTATAATTTTAATTCCTAATGGTTTAACATAAAACCTGCCTCTGATACCACTTGTTCGAAAAAATCCCCTTAATACAAAAGACTAAATATACCTGCAGGACATTCATGTCAAATCATCAAGAGAAGAAATCTGAAAGCGGAAGCGTATCTGAATCCATGATACTTGAGATGTTCTTCGGTCTTGCGGCTACTGGTCTTCCAAATTAATAACTATGATATTAAGAGAATAGGGTTTCTCTCTTTTTCGATGATGAGATTACAGAAAAGAATCATATTTATAATTTGGGAACCATAACCCTAATATAGTTGAACTAGGAATCCTAATTAGATTAGTAGTTCTAATTTCTAATTTAGCCCGTCATAAAATTAGAAATCATGAGAGTATCTCCACATATTGGTCCATACTTTACCACATAATTTAGGTCCATTAACAGTTAGCCAAATTAGGTCACTTTTAATTTGGCCCAAGTACTTTTCTAATGATAGCATTTGACAAACAAAATTTTATTTATTATATATGAGTCCACAAATACCAACACACTATCCTTCCCCATAGTTTTAAGGTTCTGGCATCTCCAAATAGTTTGCAAGGCAACCGCAATGAATTCCACATCATCTTGGCTATTTCCATATCGGTGCTCCAACCAAGGTGTGAACCAATCAATCATACTACAACAGTTGTAGACTTGTAGTCACTAACAATAAGATTTTAGTTTATGGTTTTATAGGATTAAGTGTTTGGGTTTTCTAATTTGAGAGAGTAAGAGGAAAGAACAATGAGATGAAATATGTAATCTAAAATTTCTCTACTCTTTTTATTCTATTCTGGAGATGTGTTGAATACATTCTCAAAGCTTACCATTTATAGGAAAATTTTTACCAACTTGTACTCAGTAATATATATTAAAATATAATATAATATAACTACTTTAACATGAAGAAAGTAGGCGTCATACTGCTTTGCTGCTCTGCTCTGCTCTGCATCATCTTGATTTGATCATGTGGCACAACTTGGTTTAATTTCTATCATAACTGACTACCATATCAAATAGCTCTAGCAAAATCATATTTCATGAGAGCATGGATAAGTGTTTCATTCCACAAGACACTTTGCAATTCCCCCCGACAGGCATATGACTGCTTCTTAGCACATCAAAAACTAGGAGATTGTTTCTAAGAATTATCTAGAGAAAAAAATTATTCTTTGGGGAAGATCAATTTTCCAAACCTTCCTCCAAAACGCCTAATCTGCATGAATGCCATTAATATTGTCCCTCTGCCTATTCAAGTTATTGTCATCATTCATGAGGAACTTATAACCTTCTCTGGCTGAGTAGTCGCATGCTTCTAGTAAATTTTGTCCTTAACCTCTGTGACAGAGACAATAATGCTAATGATTTGTTTGATTGCTTCCTCATCATAGACTTCTCTTAGCACTTGCATGTTCCAAGAGGCACTATTATGATGAATGAGGTTTTTCATTGTAGGATATTGTGATTGATTTCCAAGCATCTACCACCATAAATGATGGTTAGTTTTGATTAAACTACCATCCCCAACCTGTCATTGGAGGTTCTGAAGAATATCACATCCTTCACGTTCATATTTCATAATTCCTTTCAAATTGTGTTTTGGTCGAAAAAGGGTGGAGGAATAGGTTCGTATGGGCGCCAGACATTTTCGACTGATTGTTAGTCAAAAATTGCAATACATACATACACACACACACACATATATATATACACATATATATAAAGTTGTTCAAATTGAATGTTGTTTGGTGGCTTGATTTTAATGCTCTTTGGTAGTTACAAATCGGATATTTGACAATGTATTGTAGATTTGTGTTTTTAAATGTTTATCTTCTTCCTTCTTCAATCTTCATTTTGCTTTGCTTGGAAGCGTGGAAGTATGGATTACAATGTCATTTTGATGATATCTTACAAGAAGTTATCTAAAGAATTTGCCTAACTTTTTATGAATTCTTCAACGGGTATGTATTTAAATATTTATATATATTTTTTTAATGTTTTATTTTTTATATGCCTTATTTTTTCACTGTCTAAGTAGAAAAAATTGAATCTAGACTTGTAAATATGGCTCTGTTTCCTTTGACAGTTATTATTATTAGTATTTTGTTTGTTATTAGTAATTTGTTCTTTATTTATCGTTAATTTATTAATTTTTATAGTTTTTTATGTTGCTAAAACAAATTCTTAAAAAACTTTGTAGTTAGTATATTGATAAATTAAATTTTTATTAAGTTAAAAAAAACTAAAAGACAAGATTAATTTAACTTGTTCTTCTGTGTTTTGTTGTAATGAAAAATTTAATAAAAATACATTTTATGTTATATTAAATTGTTAAAGATAACAAGCATTTAGGAAAGTACTTAAAAACTAAAAAAAAATTTAAGATTTTAAGAAAATGTATGATGTGTGTGTTTTTTGAAAGTAGTTAGTAGTTTCTTTTAATTCCATTTTAAATAAGACTTTTGAAATTTTATTCCTTTTTTTTTATAATAGAAAATTACTTTTAGTATCATCTAGAAGTATAATGATTAATAAGAATTTTTTTTGAAATATTTCATTTTGTTAAGATGAATGGAAATTCCTCATCATTGTAGATGGATGTATAATAGATTAAATTCTAGACATCGAGGTTATACAAATGAGTTTCCATAAGGAGTATATGACTTTAGTATTTTTGCTTCTCAAAATAAAGTATGTGCATTACAATGAAAAATTTGATGTCCATGTTGTAAACATCAAAAGCGAGCTTTTCTAAAGGTTGAAGAAGTTAAAATAGATTGTATAAAAGAGGTTTTCTACTGGGATATTAGTGTTGAACATGTCATTGTGAAATTGCTCTTGAATTTAGTATTGTGATGCCTAATGTAGATTTTGGAGCTTCAAGTAGCTCTCATGTCATGGGGGATGAAAATAATAAATATGAAAGGATGGTAATTGATGCAATATATAGGGCCTCTTTTGATGTTGAGGGTCATGATGATTTAGAAGTAGATGGTAATATTAATCATGATGTTAATCAGTCTCCAAATTTATAGGCAGAGAGTTTTTTTATTTACTAAATTCCTTTAAGAAACTATTATGGTCGGGATGTAGTGACTATTATGAATTGTCTTTTGTTGTAATGATGGCAAGTATTAAGGCTGAAGACAACATCTCGCAAAAGTGTTTTAAATTTGCAAATCTTCCGAACCAAGGTTTTCCAAAACATAATGCAATGCCCACTTATTGGTATATGACAAAAAAAATGGTTTCAAAACTTGGCCTATCGGTTACCAAAATTTATGTTTGTCTTAATGGATGCATGTTGTACTACAAAGAAGCGATAAATGACACTGTGTGTAAATTTTGTGATGCTCTTCGATATAAAAATAGTCAAGGGCAACGAAAAAATTCAAAGCCAATACATACAAGTAAAAAGGATGCATTTTCCTATTGTCATTAAATTGCAAAGACTTTATGTGTCAATTAGTTCTTTAGATCATATAAGGTGGCATTGGAATAATAGGAGGCGTGGATGTGCATTATATCATCCTCCAGATGGAGAAGCATGGAAACATATTGATAAGATAAGATAAGATATACCCTAATTTTACTATGGAACCAAAAAATTTTAGACTTTGTCTATATGCAGATGAATTTACTCCTTATAGTCAATCGATCGGCACTTGTTAGACATGGTATAGGTAATAATATATATATGTTTATCTAATAAGTGCCCTAGGCACTTGTTAAGATTTTCTTTTGATTGGTTGAGAGATTTTTTTTTTAAGTTCATGAAAATTCAACAAACAATTTTTTAAAAGCTCTCATTAATTGGTTGGAGGGAATTCTTAAACAATATCTTTAAGGAACTAGTTAACAAAACTCATAATATATTTATAAAAAAATTAATATATTTATATGTGAAAGAGTATATTCAAACAAAACATAAGTCAATACATGATATTCGGGTAAAAAATATATATATTTATAAATCATTGGCTATTGTCTAATGTACTTGGCTTCATAGATTCCCCTAAGTGATGTACTTAGATATTAGGATCATAAGATGATTTTGTCAAGTATCACAAGTGTTTGATATGTTAGGTTCTTCGAAAAAAATATTCGTCCATGGAGGAGTTTGATCGGGTCGAATGATGACCCGTTGGAAAGTTCGAGGAGAGACGAACAAAACGACACCAAGATAACTCTCATCGGAGATCACACGAGCTTGCACTCGTGGCCTAAAGTGGGCTAGGTGATCATGATGTAAGCATGATATTTTGTTCATATTTTTCAAGTCTCACATTGTTTAAATCAATGATGGGAGCTCTCTCATTTTCCTATAAATAGGAGTCATTCCCCACCTTCACATTTGCTCATTCCATGTGTTCAAAAAGGGGACTCCCATTTGGGAAACCACATAGTATAATTTTTGTCTCTCTCTTGAGTCATTCTTCCGCGCATCAGTCGTGGACACGTGGCTCTACCTCTTGTAAGTAAAGTTTCCCGTTTGGTGCAGCCCTTTCGGACTTCGTCGTTTAGAGGTTAGCCTTGGTGGAGTAAAGGCACTGACAAGATCCGAGGTTTTAGCGATGGCGTCCAGGTTGGTAGCTTCCACAATATTTATGTTTTTCCTGGATTTATTTTCATTTTTTTTGGTCCCTGAGTCGGGTCGGATCATATGGATCCAGGTCTTTCCCTACATTGGTATGAGAGTCAGTTTATGCTAGAGCTCTATTCTCCAGGGATTGATGAACCGAAAAGGGCTAGGAACATGTTTAGGTTTTGTATAATGTTTGTTTTGTTTGAAACTTAGGAACATGTCTAGATTCCCAGTTTTATTTATGTTTTAATTCTGGTTTAAAACATATGTTAGATCATACATTATAGGGTAGGATCCCATAACTTATGGATTGGGTTTTGAATTTTAATAAATGATATTTCTTGAAGTTCAATATTGATTGGTAACTCAAACCCTAAACTTAGAAACATGTTTAGGTTCCCCTTTCTTATTAAAGATGTAATACCCGAGGTGTATTTTTGGAATCAAGTCAAATATATAGTAAGACTTAGAATGGTCATCATTTAGAGTTGGAATGTAAAAAAATAAAAAAATAATATACAAACAAGTAAATAAATAGAAATATGTATATATATATATATAGATAAATAATCCTAATTAAGAAATAATGGGATAATATGAAATTGATAGAATTTTGATGTTGAGGTTGGACATTTTGACTAAATAAAATAAAAATAAATTTTTGGAATGAAATAAGATTTTTTGGGTTATTATTAAGATTTTAATTTCTTTAGATTTGAGAATTTAAGAAATTAAAATAAATAATAAATTCAAATATAAAAATAAAAATTGGGTTAAATATGAATCATATAAATTATTTTGAGCTTATAGTTTAAATTTGAGAATTTTTCAAAAATAAAAATTGTACTAGGTAGAAAATTCTCATCTGCTAGACACTCAATAACAGATATTTTTAATAGGCTTATGATTAGCCAAAAATTTCAAAATTTTCCTATTCTTACCTGTAAATAAACATAGTTAAGAAAATCCAATCAAAACTCTATTTCATCATACCCAAAAAGTTGTCAAATGTCCAAATTACTCTTAAATTCCAAACCCAACATAAGTGAACATCTTTTCCTCCTTTCAGCATAAGAACACACCATTCTTCTCCATTCCCTTTATCTCTTCTTCACATTTTCTCTCTTAGGGCAAGCAACAAGTGAAGAAATCTTTCACTTTCCACCATGTTTCTTGCTTCCTCCCACCAATTCCATGCCTCATCAAGCTCCCTCCACCATTGTTAAGCATTAACAAGATTGGGCAACCTCCATGGATTTCCAAATTTGGACTTCTGCAAAGGTAAGCATCAAAATCTTGTTTTCACCTCTTAAATCATAGGTTTCTTGATGGGAATGAGTTACCTATCAATAATATATCACCTTAGGATCATTTTTGAACATAGTAATCACCCAAATATTGAGTTCTATGGAGATTTATACCTTAGGGTTTCTAACCTACGAATTTTGGCAAAATTTATGGAATTTATAAATTTTCTTAAACTTGATGGCATGTATGGACTTCAAATGAATTATTTAGGTATTCTAAATGATTTGTAAGAATGCCCAATAATGGGAATAATGATATGTGAATATTTGGTGAAAATGAGAACTTTTCATATTTGGTAAATTCTCCATTGATGGAGGTTGGAGAGTGAATAAGTTTGTAAACTTGTTTATTTATGCATTAATTGAGTTGAACTAAAAGAGAACACCAAATGATGACCATAGACTAAGTAAGTGAACTTGGGGGTTTGGATAAGTGTAAGTCATAATTAGAGAAACTAGGAAATTGTATGAAGTTTTATATAGATTGAATTGGTTGTATGTGATAGGGTTCAAGTACTTCCTTGGAGACGAGAGTGCTCAAAGGGAATGCTAAGTGAAGCGGCCAAGATGAGAGACTTTCTTATCTTAGCCCTTGATGGTATGTTTGAAATATATGAATTATATGATATGAGAATTTGGTCGATTTGTATATGATTGGATGTGAATGTAAATTATAGATTGTGAATGAATTTGATTGGTCATGAGACTTGATCTAGAGTTAGATGATTATGGTAAATGAGAATTAATGTGACTGAGCTAATATATAGACCCTTGATATGAGCTATGTATGTATATGAATTGACTTATAATTGAATTGTGGTTTTATGATGTGAACCTCTATGAATTGGCCAATGAGGCTTGTTTGTCATTATGATTGGAATTTGAATGAGTTTGGGTGTGGACTCCTTTGACTCTACTTTTATGATTGAGATTATGATTGTAAAGGGATGAAGGACATGGGAAGTATCATGGATGAACCATGTGCCCAACCTTATGGATGTGTGTGCATATGAAAAGGGATGAAAGACATGGGAAGGACTGAGGGTGAACCATGTACCCAACCTTTAAATATGGCAAGGTACGCAGGTCATGAGAAGTAACTGGGTTGAACCATGTGTCTGGCCTTGTTGAATGGCCAAGTTTGAGACGTCGTGTTGTGACTACCATGTGGCCTGATGGGTAGCAAACGAGTGGGCTCAAACAATAATTTGTACGTTTGGTTTGGATCCTTATGCAAGAGGGTCATTTGTTTGATATGAAGGGGAGCATGGGAAGTAGAGAGTCTAAACCATGTTCTCCTCCTATTGCTATGATAAGTTTAAATATGATAAGGGGATGTTGGTCATATAGTGATTTCGAAAGTAAGTATTCATTTTCATTAGGAAACTTTACAAGATGAAAATTTATATAATTGCCATGTTTAAAGTTAAGATACAAGATTTTCAAGGACTACCTCTATTCAACGTAATTTCCTTAAGGTAGTATGAGTATTTCCCAAATGTTCATTTTTTTGAGTTTCAAACAAAATTTTAAAACTTGTTTTATTTAAAACCCGGAGGTATTTTTCCAACCCTTTTTCCTTTATTGAAACTTATTTAAATATACTTTACATTTTTTTCCTTAAATATTTTTGCATGACTGAATAAACCTCTGGGTACTGTATTAAACGGCGAGTGTAAAGCCTGAAGTCATTTCTTTAAAACAATGCTTTTAAAACTCTCTTCTTATTTCGTACTAAAGTAGATGTTAAGTCTATGTGGTCAACACTCCCGCCCATGAATTGTGAGGAATTGATTAAGATTGGATTTGTATGCACTAAATGGGGATATGATGTGATTGATTGCGTTGTAACAGTAATAGTTCTGGGTTGAAATCTCCATTGTGTGATTGGAGACTTGTGCATTGTTGGCAATTATGTTTCAAGATGGATGTATAAGAATTGTACCATGTGTATTTGTGAATGAGGTGAAAGTTATATCTATGATATGCTGATATGTGATTGTTTTAATATAGTTTGCATGTGAATTGTGATTGTCACCCTTCCCCTGTCGTAGTGGTGCCAGCTACTACGCCTAGGATGGGTTAGTCTCTCACTGAGTCGTATGACTCACCCCTCGTTGTTAACATTTTTCAGACAGGTTCAGGACAAGTGACAGGCATCGCCTAAGCAATGATTCAACTACTAAGACCCGCATTTTTGTTCATGTGGGTGTTAGTATGATTTGTATTTTCTAAATGTTATTGTAATAATCTAGATGTCAGTTCCATTAGTCTAGAGGCAGGATCATGCGCGTATATAAAGGTTTATTTATGATTTGTAAGAATTATAGTTTTCATATTGATATCTAATTCAGGCATGATTAGTTAAGTTCCAGGATAGTAGGCTTACAGACCGGGGGTCCCACCTTCGGTCTGTGCCGGTCGTGTGCTCCCCGAACGGGGGTCATGACAAAAGACCTCAAGTTAGAAACATATATATATATATATATATATGTGTGTGTGTGTGTGTGTGTGTGTGTGTGCGCGCGCGCGCGCGCGCCCCCATGTATGCTGCTTTGGTTTGGGGAGGGGGGAACATTGACCGATGAGGCTGACATTGACCGGCCGGCTGACAGAGCTGCCGCCGGTGAGGTTCGGCGGTTGACAGCGACCGGCGCCACCATGGTCAGTCGGCGACGGTGGTCTGGTGGTTAATGCTGCCTACGACCGCTGGTGGTCACTGTTGACCTTCCAAAGGTCAACGTTGACTGTTGACTAGCATTGCAGAGTTTTCTGTCGTGCATAATTTCAACGTTCTAGCTCCGATTTTTACGATTTTTGAGTCGTTTTTCTTGTTTTCGTTAGACGAATCCAAATATTGGGAGAAACTAGGGTGAATTGGAGTTTAAAGAGTAGTTAAGGCCATCTCTTGACTCATTTAAATACACAGAAAGAGAGAAGATTTTAGCAGTATGCGATCGTTTAAATTACCTTAAGCATTTTAGTCGAGTAGGAGCTAGGGGCAGCATGTGGCAAACCCATAACCCAATTTAAACGCTTATCCACGTGTGAATTTAAGTAGTAAGGGACTATTTTCAAAGAATAGTCACATACTATTCAAAACGACTATTTTAAGCAAAAAAAGGTGTACATATATTTAGGGCCCTGTGTGATGAGGGTGGTTGACCCCAATTCTCGAATGCTGAGACTAACTATATCTACACTCGTCTTGCTTTGATTACAATTTTTCATAATTGTGTGTTGTGTAATAAGGAGCTGTGTGATTGGTGTTAGCTTTTACGATTGACTGATAGTGTAACTACAAAACCTGTAAATGTGGATCACATTAGAGAGACCGATTTGGTGACATTGTGGTCACCAAACTAAGGCAGCTTACAATCAAGTTTGATACCTGCAAGATGCACTTTAACAAGAGCATTAGATGTATCTAAGGGAGAAATCAAACATAATTTCGGAGTGTGAGTAAGCCTGAAAACTCCCCACTGGTAAATAGTGAACTCAAACTATTACCAGATCTCTTCCCTCCTCTTGGAAGTGCATGTATGTCATTTTGACCTTCACTAATACCATCAAGGTTCTTGATGATATTAAACACCACTTAGTGCTCAAGGAATGGTGGCATAAGGCTGCAAAATTCATCGAGCACGCAACCTAAGTGGCTTAAGTTACTTAGAGCTCTAGGCTCCAAGAACAAGGACAATGGGTCCAAGAGACATGGTGTTAGGAAGAGAAAGGTTGAGTGTAAGGTAAGTAGCCTCAGTTCAAAGGAGAAGCAAGAGAGGAAAAGAGATTTTGGCCAAGATCAAATGTTGCTTGTGCCAACCCATAGAGAACTGTGCACAAAAATGTTTGCAGCAAGTCTTTGCCTCTCACCCATGAATATTGGTTCGTGGAGTTCCACAGTATTAATAAAGTTAAGAGTTTGGGCAATTACAAAAAGAAGTTGCATAGTGGAACTTCATCAAAGTCTTCTTTCTAATTAAGCTCGATACTTTTCATCTTCTCAGATATATCTCAAGGTAATATACTATATTATGCGTATTTCATCTCAAAACTCTCTTTTTTTAATATAAATTTTTATCATAATTTTATATTTTTTGATATTAAGTCTTTATCTAACTCATATATATATATATATATATATATATATATATATATATATATATATATATATCTAAATTAGATGTCTAGAGAAAAACAACCAGCACGTGGAACTTCATCATCCAGAGGTTGTAGTAGAAAGGAAAAAGAAATTGTTCGGGAGGATCAACCTCTGGTTTAGGGATGATCAAAATACCCATATCCAATGGGTACCCCAAAATTTTACCTGTGGGTCTGGATATGAGTCCGAGTACAAAGTCAACGGGTCCGAGGACGGATAAAGAAGTACCATACCCATACCCTATTCGCTATAGTAATTATTTATTTTTATATATTAAAAGTAATATTTTTAAAATTTTTGTGTTGAAAAAATATAAAATGGTAAGGAAAAATCTTAAATATTTTATACATATTAAAGTAATTTGATAGTACATTTATATTTATGATTTAATTATTTTCTTTCTCATTGTTATAGATGAAAAAATTGATAAAAATAAGTTTTATACTAATAAAATAATAATTTATTTCAATATTTTTACAGGTCTAGGTACAGGTATGGGGATTTAACTATTCGTAGGGTTTGGGGGATGGACATTGATTTTGATACCTGCTCAAGTCGAGTTCGAGGACAGGGAATATAGTATCCTACCCATGATCATCCCTACTCCAATCTGGCAAGTCCCTTAACCCGGGTCGTCAATGTTCCCTCAACCTGGAGGTTAGTCCTTTTAAAATGCAAATCAAAATCAATTTATAAATCCCTTTCAATCTCAACGGTATATAAATCCCTCACAAACCCAACAGCTTTTTAATCCATCTATAAATTCACAATTTGGGAATATTAATCAATAATTTCAACAATTAAAAAATGCTAATTCAACAACTAATAAACTAGTATCACGCACTCAAACACCCGACCAAGCTAAGTTAGGCGACCAAACCCCGCTCAATCACCAGCCCGTCTCAATTAGTCATCTATCCAAGAGAATCAATCTAACATTAAGTAAATTTTTTATTCAACCTCGTGGCAAAACGTAATATTTTCACATATTATATATTATTTAATTTTTTGTAGAACTGTATACTTATTTAATTTATTCGTTGACAAGTTTACAAATTTTTAAAAAGTTACAATGACTATCTCAAAAATTATAAAAAGCAACTTTAGAGGACCCTATAATTTTGCTGGACTGATGTACCGTTAGAAGTAGAAAATTTATGGTAGACAAAATTACAGGCACATTGTTTTATTTTTATCAGTGTTGTTTGGACCGAACCGGACCGGACAGACGCTAACCGAATACAAAGGCGAGTCGGTTGGATAAAAAAAAATCATTTTCCTAGTTGGGCCAGATTTAACCGGGTCCAACCGGTCAAATGGGTTGGACCGTCCAACCGGTGGTCCAACTAGTCCAATTTTATTTTTTTAAATAAAAAATAACATAAAAAAGAAATTAGAAAAATCTTAAAAATTAAAATTAGAAAAGTCTTGAAAATTAAAAGTTAAGAAGTCATGATTATCAAGAATTTCATGTTTGGTTTGATCAAGTTCTTTCAGAGTTTGACAAGTTCTGAAAATTAAAACTTTGAGAAGTCATGTAATTTAAAACCTCAAAATTATATATGTTGAAACCTAAAATTTGAGTGATGTCATTTTATATATTAAGAATAATTATTATTTATTATTTATTGCGTCACTTGGTTCGACCGACGGTTTCACCGGTTAAACCGATCATACCATGAACCGAACACTTGTCCGAGTCTTTGTTCGGTTCGATTCTTACAACATTGGTTTTTATATCTAAGTGCTTATTCAATTTTTGTCTATTTTTATCTTTTAATAATTGTATTATTTTTTTTGTAAGTATTATTATTATTATTATTATGCATAAATCTTTTTTTTTTTGTGGAACACCACTACAATCAAGTTTATGAAAACTTTCTCAGTCGTGCCAAGGAATGTTTGAATGATATGGTTTGGTTTGTATTTAATAAAAATGGAAAAATGCCAGCATGCATGGGTGAATCAAATTACCAACAATTGGCTTATTGAAGATCATTACATGAGTTTAAAGAACGCAATACAAAAAAAGCTAAGAAAACAAAGCTTCAAATTATGAGTTTGGTTCATCTCACCACTATGGAGGACCCATTATAGCAATGGAGCATTCAAACAAATGGGTAGTTTTATTATTCTTTTAGTATTTTTTTTTATTTTTTAAATATATGTCTAATTAGTTTTATATTGTCTTACATAAAAGGTAAAAGAGTTGGGTTGAGAACTTAATCCGTTAGAGCTATTTCTTAAGTTGCATAACAGAAATGGACAATGGGTGGATAAAAAATCTGAAGCAATTTATGTAAGTGTCAATTATTTTTTATTTATTAATATTGTTATCTTCAAATTAACTTGTGCAAAAATTATATATGTACACATCAAACTTAGCTTTTTTTGAATATATAAAAATCACTTAAATTATTAATATTTACTTCAAATTAAAGCATAGTATATTTATTTGTGTTAATTTTTGTACATATAATCCTTGCAACTATAATATTGTTTTATTTTCTTACAGGCTAAATTTCAATGCCTTCAAAGTACTAATTGTCCAGAAGTTGGGGAGAGCTCTTCAAAAAATCCTTTAGACCATGATTTATGGATGAAAACTATAGTAGGAAAAGAAGGCTCAAGTATATGGCTTAGGGATGGAGGGTCATAAAATTGTTGGAAGTTTATCATAAGGATATACAATTGAAGCAGACAATTTTTAGTTTTATGCTTGTTAGACTCCTAAACTTCTCAGTTTTATTGTGTATCGAATATGTTTGTTTGGTTTGATGAATTTCCATATGTGATTTGTCTGATGCATTGACTCTTGAGGCTTTTTTTTTATTTGAATGAAATATTTCTTTTCCATTTAAAAAATATAGGAAAAAGTGTTTCACAATATGGCAGCCCGAGCCCGCCACACTAATTTCATCGGCCAAGCCCAGCCTGAATTATGTAAAAAAAAGGTCTCGGTATCGGGCTCAATCTTGTTTTTTCAAAAAGTGCCTATGTAGGCTCGGCCCGTATTTTTAAGAGTCCAGCTCATGATCAAGTCTAATCTACTACTTTATCTTAATCACTTCTCTTATAAATGTTTCTTCTTCTTCTTTTTCTTCTGATTCTCTCTTAAATGCTATCACCTATAATTTTGACATAAAGTTATAAAATGATTAATTATTACAAAAAGAAATTAATTCCAAAAATAATAAAATATAAGCCATAGTCCTTCTCTTTCTCCTTTTTCTCCTTATTCTCCTCCTCCTTCTCCTCTTTGATCGGGGCTCTAACTGGTCATCACGGCTAATATCAAATAAAGCCTCAGATTAGTAGCACAGGGCACAACCTAAGGGTCGAATCTCTCGCGGAGCCTCTAGTCAAATCTCTACGATTGATCTTTAGTAACCCTAATTAAGCTAATTAAGTATTAAAAGCAATTAAATAAAAAGTAGATAAAAAAAACTATAAAAATCAATAGGTTCCTAAGAGAATGATTTCGAAAATCCTAGCCAATCTAAAAATGTTAGGGAAATATAATTTTTGTTCTTGTTCTTTATGTTAGTTAAATTACTAAAGTTAACCTAGGCGACCGCTTCGGTTTTAGGATCAATTCAGATGAATTAACTCCTGACCGGAAAACAATTAATTAATCTAAATCTTATCGCATGAAGATATTTAAGTTATATATTATTTATGGGTTCCAACTCAATACCGACCGATCATCTTTGAAGCATCTAATCCTATTAAGTGTCCAACCGGGTCTTAAATGACTCAGCAAGTGGATGGGTTTAATTCACATAAATAATAGGGATAACATATAATTATATCTGTCTTTATGACACAATCGTGAAACCTAGAATCCCTAAGTACACGTTCAACATGTTTTAGTCCTATCGGGTCTTACATGAAGAATCCAGCAAAATATAATTATATCTAACCTATAACAATAAAAGAAAAGAACGAGAACAAAAGGCTCCCTAAATTGAGCTCATAGGCTCATGCCTAGATCAATCCTCATTGAGGATTTAGCCACTCATGGCTCACAGAATTTCCTTAGACTTAAGGTTTCAATTGTGAAGTCTGAGATGCTTTTAGAAGCTTTTGAAGCTTCTATTTAAAGTTGTTTACAAGAGCTCTAATGGAATAATAATTATATCTAGGTTACAATCGGGATAATATATTTAAATATATTCTAATTCTAAATTACATTTAAAATATATTATTAATTTAAATCTTCGGATAGGATAAGTCCACATTTGAAATTCTGATAATTGTGCACAAAATTGCACGCAGTTCCTTGCCTACTGAACATTTCAAACATTTTCCTTTGAAATGCTTCAAACTGATTTTGAAGAGAATTAATTAAGTTGAGCTTTGGTGTCTTCTTTCTCTTTTTTATAGTGAGTCTCCCTAGCATCATAATCTAATTTTATGTTTTGACTATTCTCCTCTACAGATTGGATCACTTTGAATTGATCAGTTGGTCGATTTTTTTATGTAAAAAAAAAATTTGAAAATCACATTCATTCTTCATTAATATTGTAATACCCGAGGGGTATTTTTTAGAATCAGGTCAATTGTGTATAGTAAGACTTAGCATGGTCATCATTTGGAGTTGGAATATAAGGATAAAATAAATAAATAAATGAACAATAGAAATAAATAATAATTTTGTGTATATATATAGATAAATTAAATTAAATAGGAACTAATGGGATAATATGAAATTGATAAAATTGTGAAATTGAAGTTAAGCATTTTGGCTAAAGAAAATAAAAAATTAATTTTTTAGAGTGAAATAAAATTTTTGGGATATAATTAAGATTTTAATAGTTTTAGAGTTGAGAATTTAAGAAATTAAAATAAATATGAAAATCAGGTAGAAAAATTATAATTTTGTTTAAAATTGGTCATATGAATTATTCAAAGCTTATAGTTTAAATTTGAGAATTTTTCGAAAATAAAAATTATACTGGGTAGAAAATTCTCATCTGCTAGAGACTCAGTGATAGATATTTCTAATAGGCTTATGATTACCCAAAAATTTCTAAACTTTCCTATTCTTACCCAAAAATAAATCAAGAAGAGAAAATCCAATCAAAATTATATTTTACCATATCTCAAAATAAAGTCAAATATCCAAATTTCCTTTAAATCTAAATTTGCAATTTAAGAGCATAATTGTTGTGCACAAGTTAGACATGCACGCCTCTTCCTATCTTCTCTTTTTCTCTTCTTCTCCATTCCTCATTCACTCTAGGGCATTAAGAACAAATTGAAGGAACCACCCACTTCCATCAAATTTTTTGCTTCTTCCCAACAATTCCACAAGCTTCATCTACCCTCTTGGAGCATCAAAGAGCTTGGGTAGCACTCCCAAATCTTCATTCTCGGATTTGGCAAGGTAAGCCTCCAAAAATCATGTCTCCACCACTTCAATCTTAATTTTCTTGGTAGAAATGAGTTACCCATTGATAGTATATCACTCTAGGACTATTTTAGAACATAGAAAACACCAAAATCATGATTTATATGGATGATTTCACTTTAGGGTTCATAAGTTGCGAATTTTATAAATTTTGAGGGAATTTATTAAGTTTTTTAGATTTTTTGGGTTGTATGGATTTCAAATAATTTGTTTATGCATTTTAGATGATTTGGAAGAATGCCCAATGGTTGGGATGATGATTTATGAATTTTGTAAAAATTTATTAAAATTGCTATATTTGGCAAAAACTCTCCATTGATGGAGCTAGATGGTGTGCAAACTTTTGAATATGATTTCTTAAAGTAAAATTTATTTTTGAACTAAAACCAACTCCCAAATGATGACCATAGCTTAGGTACTGGAATTTAGGCATTGATATGTGTAGAAGTGGAAAATTGGTTAATATGGAGTTTATGGAAAATTTGCTACACACATGTGTAGATAAGTAGTTTAATTGGTGTGGTTCTATTTGTTAGGACTCAAGTACTTCCTTGGAGACAAGAGTGCTCAAAGCGGCCAAGGTGAGGGACCCTTCCATCCTAGCCCCAAGGGTTGCGTATATCTAGTCCCCCGAGTGAGGGTCTATTTATACTGAGTGTGGGGAGGTCGTGCTCGACCCACGATCTCGTGGGGCGTGGGTCGTCACACAGTGCTTAGGGAGTTCCCACGTCTGATTAAGTGGGCGTTCCGTGAAGTGACGTGGGCAAGGGCCACGTAACTAGTAGATGAGTGGTGCCACGTGCCGTTAGAGTGTGCTGCTACTAGGCTTCTAGAAGCTTAATGCGACGTGTCCCAAGGAGGAATATTCCGTAGTTACAACATGTATGGTACCAAGGGTAAGGGCTTTCCATCGGGTTAGGTTTGGAATGTGCCTTCATGTTGGCATTTCGTCGGGTACAGTTCGAAATTGCCTTCATGTATATATACACTTGTGGATACTCTGTTGAGCCGGTCCGGAGTATGCCACCATTACTAGTTGGTTAATCTGTTGAGTTGGTTCGGATTGAACCAAGCGGGCTTCCCGAGACGATGCTCCGGAAGGTGCCGATATAGATGGACACCTCGGCGAGTTGGTGCCGGGGTGCGCCACTGAACACAACATTCCGTGGAGACAGTCCCGAAATGGGTCATGTGCCTATGCGTATCGATGTAAGATACCGAGTGTATAGGTACTCAACACTAGTGTAAACCCTCAATGTCCTTGGTACGCACTATGACTAGATTTCCCTTTCTTCGAACATGTCATGACGATGGCTGATATCCTCACGTGACGTCAAGACAAAGTTATTTTCTTAAAATTGTCATAACATCGATTGTTGTCTTGACGTAGCTTTGAGGAAACCTTGTTTTTAAATTACTATATTTGAAATCCAACTGACCATGACGATTGGTTAAGTCTTATGGTGCATCGGGATAGATAGGGAGGACCGACACGTCATGGTGGCAACAAGGTAAGCAAAGGTACGTAAGTTTGGCGGGTGAACCGCACTTGGATGTTAATCTATGTTTGGTGTTTCTCGATACACGCGTGTCAGTATGCATGATTAATGTATGTTGTGGTACGGTTAAAGTAGAGTTTGGACATGTTCTATTGCTTGAGAACAATTATATAATTATCAAAGATGAATTGAAGTGTATGCGTATGTGAATGTGGTTTCTCCCCTTCCCGGCCGTAGTGGTACTTGCTACTACGCCTAGGATGAGAGATTCACTCGCTGAGTCATTGACTCACCCTCTAGTGGTTTAATTTTTCAGATACAGGTACCGGTCAGGCTTCCACGTCGGCTCAGTAAAGGCGACGTTTTGCTAGCACTCACATTCTGTCTCCGTGGGTGGCTTTGATTACACTTTGTTGTTATTATACTCTAGACTTATCAGCTCCACATACTTAAAGACAGGATTATTTTGGGGGACTTATTATTATTATGTATACGAATTTGCATGTGAATAGGATATGTCACACACCGGAGTGTGTGGCAAAGTATATGACGGATATATATTATGTGTGTTTGAGTATACATATACACTGAAGCAGCACTTGGTTGTGGATTGCAGGTGTAAGATAGGCCACATAGGAGATGTGAGCCATATATCTTGATAATGTGTGTACGCGAATGATAGTTAAATGAAATAGGTGTTAAGGCTAACAGACTCAGGATTAGGCCCTCTGTCTGTGCCGTTCACGTGCCTCCGGGTGGGGTTCGTGACAAATATGAAGCACACATATAGTCTCAAATCCGCTGTAATCCAAATACAATATTACAAATCAAACTACATAAAAAATTGAGAGTAAAAACTAAAATTAACAATCCAAACAAAATACTAACATTTATTACAAATCCACAATGGAGCCGCCGTTTGTGTCTGAGAATTGATTCGAGAAGGAAGTGGAGTGAGTATGACTGATTTGGACATTTGGCTAGGGCAACATGATATTAAAAAGTTAAACTAAAATATTTTATTATGTATTATATATTTAATAATATATATATATATATATATATATATATAATATTATTAAATTGATTGGTTGGATTGGATCGATTTAGTTGGCATCTAGACACATCATAAATTGACTCAATGAGATCAGTTTTCATCTTTACCCATCCAATTAATCCAATAGATGGTCTGTTTTGACAGGATTTCATTAGATTGGTTCGGTTGGAATTGGATCGGATTGGATTTGAACATCCCTAATTGAATTTACTTATTAAAAGTTAATTTATATTTGTAGTGTTGGTTCTTTCTCTTCCTTTTAGCTCTATTATCTGCGTTTTTAAGAACAAGTTTCATTGTGGTTCAGCAGGGCAAGAGTTTATTTTAAGGTTTAGCTTTGTTACCATCAAATATGGTCCTCACGTGTGATATGCATGTGCCACAGTCTCTCTGAATAAAAGGCCTATACTAGAAGAGGGCCTACGATTTATTAGACAGAATATGAGACTATAAATAGTATCATACATGGAACCCTAGAGACGCATCACTCACTCTGCCGCAAATCATAACTCACAAGGGTTTATTTACTCATTCAATAACTCCCTCCGAGATATTCTTCTACATCCTTAATTTCCATTTGCTCCCTAGCTCACGCAACCCTACGTGAGCATTGCACCACCAAGATCACAGCCCTCTCGTCACCATGAGTGCTCCCTTACCATCTACGACTCCAATGCCACTTTCACAAAACCTCCAAGGTTCCACCTCAGTGATCTTGTTCACCCTCTCTACGTCCATTACAAAAAAAATCAAGATTTAGCGACGATCAATTTTATTGTCTAGCGACGGTTCTGACTGTTGTTAACCCCTTTAGCGACGGTTGCACTGACCGTTGCCATGTGCAGCATCACACCGAATCTAACGACGGTCAATGCAACTGCGGGAATAACCGTTGCTAAATAGCTTTTTCTTTAAACAACGGTTGCAACCTTCGCTAGTGTCTATGTTCTTACTTGCTGCTAAGGTTTGCGACGATCAAAACCGTCGTTAGTGTATACTTCTTAGCGACGGTTTTAATCGTAGCTAATTTGTTGTAGTTTAGAAATGAAATTGGCAATGGTTGAAACCGTCGCTAGCTCTATTTTATTAAAGTATTTTATTTTCAATCAAATGAAATTAGGCATTCACATATACTCATAAAAGTACTTCCAATCTAATTCAAATATATAAATTGAACATCTAAATCATATTAAAATGTTATCAAAATATAATATATTGGTATACACATGTATTAGCATTAAAATACAAGATCATTTGAAATACATTGAAACAGAATTCAATTTTATTGTCGATAAAACCTGGAAGCAAATTCGCTACTTTTATGTTAAAATCACCGGTCACGCAGTACATTTTTCCATTACTCATTGCACATTTATTCTAACTTTGTTGGTCCAATTCTTTGGGCTTCCTTAAACAATGCATAACTGCCAAATCAAAGCCACGAAAAATGAAAGATAACACAAAGAATCTTATAGTAAAAATTCTTATATCAATCCAAAGTGTTATAGATGTTAGCAACAACAAAAATATTAGCAACTAGTTATAGATGTTTGCTTTTATGACAGTATGCCGTGAATAAGATTTTTATCATAAAAATTCAAAGTGTACTTACAAAACAAGAACTAATAGCCAATGCCAGCACATTTCACACCAATAGAATCACAAGTATAACATTAATGTAATGGTGTTTTAAGTAAACAAATGAAACTTAAAAATAAAGGGAATCCAACTATGAATTTTAAGTTACATGATCATGGTAGAAAAAACACAATTTAAAAAATAAGAAAAATACAAATTTAAAAGGACCAAATAATGCTGCAAAGCACAAGGGCTCTCCTAAGCACAAGAAGCCACATGCCCACAGCTACTTCTTTATCACTGAAGAAAACAATTTACATAATCTATATAAGTAATGATTAAGCTAAAATAAAACCAATAGAACTTATCACCGAGTGTAGCAACAATCAGTAAAGGGGGATCAAGCATCCAAGGACCTAAAGTTTAACCCCTTTTACAAAATCCTCAAGTCCTCACAAATATATTCACATTATAACCTTCATTTACATGAGGTATACTAAGGCTGAGTATTATTAATTTTGTGGCAGCAGACTGACCATCAAACGCACATTAAGTAGATCAATTTCATCTGTCAATACAAACAGGATTTGACTATTAGCCAAGTTGAAGATTCCTAAAATGAAATTTTCCATCCATTTAATTTATCCGACTTTATGTGTTTGTGTTTCAACACCAAACAAGGAACTAATGTCATCATATCAGTTTACAGCATAAAGTGATAAAACATCACTAATAGAGGGAAGAGGAAAGGAAAATGGAGCTTAAGTAGAGACACTCACAAAATTCTCTTGTGGGATCACTGCCTATGTAACCAAATTCAAAATGTTCTATCATGAGTTCATGAACACTATAAACAATAATAATAGCAAAAGAAAATGGCAGATCAATCATAAATTCAAAGGTATTCCATAAGAACACACAAAACTACACTTTGTAATAGTATGGGATCACCATCTTAAAAGTTCAATAGTGTATAATAATCACAGAGTATTGGTAGCAGAGTATTGATGAATATAACAGAGTTTTTCCTTTATTTTTCAGTTAGATATTTTGTTATTGTTATTGGTAGCAGAGTATGAAATTATTAATGTGTAAAGTATTTTGCCTACACTTTCATTTTGGCTGTGTAAGGTATGATATTATTAATGGCATCCCAATATCTGAGTTAAGAACAGGGGATCATTGATTTAATTATACATGACACAAAAACACCAGTTGGATCAACCATGAGTGTTAATAGCAAGAAGTGCATATGAACTGTAAGCTTTTTACTGCTTAAACACCAGTAAGAAAATAACACTATTCAATTATGGATCTGAGTCTTTGGCTACATACTAGAATTTATAAAGAATAAACAGTAAGTGATTTGGGAAGAAGGCAGTGCAATAGAAATTTAGGACTAGAAGTTGTGGTGTATAAGAATAATGAAGAAATGTTACACACTTAAAATGTATACAAGGGTTCCTATTCTATATTGTCCAAAATAGTAAACATGAAACTAAAGATGACAACCTTAATCTACCTAGATCTTTTAGCTTGAAAGGAAAACTAATTATTAAGAAAAAAGGAAAGAAATCATGGATGTTCTTCTAAAGGACCCAATCAAGATGACGAAACAAAAAGAAATGAGAATTTTTTTTAGGGACCTGAATTAGGCACCACAGCAGCAACAAGATGTCCACCACTTAATTCCAAAGCCAATGAGCCATATCCACACACCTAGCTGCATCAAATTCAGAAAAAAGATATGTGTGTGTGTGTGTGTTAATTAATGAGCAATCAAATTGAAAGAATAATTAATTAATGAGTAGAGTAGTATATGAAACAACAGAGGCTTTGGAGAAGTATGCAGCCTTGGATTGGTGGATGCAGTGATGCAAAGAAAATATGAAACAAAAGCTCTGTGGCTTTATGATGATGGAAAAGAAATAAGCTTTTTCTGGGAAGTCATATTTCATTTTTTTCTCATTACATAGTAGTAACATAAGTCAACTTATTCATATATACTTTAGGAAGTCATAATGCTTCTTGTACATATATACTTTTACTTCTTTTCTTTTCTTTCTTTCTTTTTTAATCTTTCATATGAGTTCATTTTATTCAAGTTCTAGTTTGGTAACTCTTTTACAAAGTATTGTTGGGCCAATAAAAAGTATTGCTGAATAATTTTATTTTATTAGTTAGGCCAAATTACTCTTTTGGTCCTCAACGTTTGCACCAAGTTTAATATTGGTCCTTAACGTTTCAAAAAGTTATTTTAGGTCCTCAATGTTTTTTTTTTGGGTCAAAATTGGTCCTCTAGCGTAACTCCGTATGGTTTTTTTGTTAAATGCTAACGTGAAAGGCTTATGTGGCACACCCTCTCTCCTACGTGTCATATTTGGATGATATGACACCCTCTCTCACTCAAATTCAGCAAAACGATGCCATCTTGCATTACTTCTCTCTCACTCCAACTCAGCAAAACGCCATCGTTTTGTTGAATTGGAGTGAGAGAGGGTGTCATATCATCCAAATATGACACGTAGGAGAGAGGGTCTACCACATAAGCCTTCCACGTCAGCATTTAACAAAAAACCAGATGGAGTTACGCTAGAGAACCAATTTTGACAAAAAAAAACGTTGAGGACCTAAAATAACTTTTTGAAACTTTGAGGACCAATATTAAAGTTGGTGCAAACGTTGATGACCAAAAGAGTAATTTGGCCTATTAGTTATTATATATAGTAATTTACATTAAAATATACAAGAAACTACAACTAGAAATAATTTTAGGAGTATATATAACATTCTACACTACCTTGAAAGCTGACTTTTCTTTTGGAGGAGGTAAAACCCATTACTAATTTATTTACTACTTTTTTAAATTGTCAAGATGCAGGGTTCAGCAATGATATCATTTATACCACATGATACTTATCATGTTGTTCAGAGAAGATATTATGTCCTTTGTTTTGAGACTATGTTTTAGCTATTAGGTCTTATTGTGCAAACATTTTCTCAATTTCGTACGTTGGAAGAATTTTATAAAACTACCTTGATTCTGTTATTTGTTCATGAAGAATATGATTTTTGTTGCATTCCCAGTCAATACTCAACAAAACATGTATATGCCATCTTTTTCAACCAATGAAATAAGAAACCATAACTCAAGTCGCTCCGTCATGATGCTGTTGGACGTTTAGAAGACTTAAAAAACACATAGCAAAACTGAGATGAAGAGAATAATAGAAAAAACTGAATAAACACACGTAAGTAGAGAGAAAGAAATATTCTGAATGTGTGCCTTTATTCAATCAGTAAAATGCCCAATATATAGGTGTTTACAACAGAGGAAAATAGCATAAAATCTGATCCAGTATCCTAAGAATCAGCTCCACATTATAACGAACAGATTGTGGGCATAACAGAAAGCATATACCAAATAATCTTCCTAAAAAGGAGGAACTAGCAACAACCAGAAGGAATATGCTAAACAGAAAAAATAAATAACAAAATATGCTAAAAGAAATAAAATAAATAAATAATTTTGAATCATATTTCATCAATCCCTCTTGATTCAAAATCGTATACTCCAAGCTTCAATCTGAAATAAACATGCTTCTCATAAGGAAGTTCCTTTGTGAGAACATCAACCACTTGTTCATTGGTGTTGCAATACTTCAATCGAACTTGTTCATCAGTAACTAAGTCACAAATAAAATGAACCCGAATGTCTATATGCTTTGTCATTCCATGAAATGCTGGATTTTCCGTCATTGTGATTGCACTTTTGTTGTCACAAAAAATTGTAGTAGCTCCCTTCTGTTCTTGGCCAAAATCAGCAAGTAAACGTCTCAGCCATACAGCTTGACAAGCTGCTGAAGTTGCAGCAATGTACTCAGCTTCAGTAGATGAAAGTGTTGCAGTTGCTTGCTTCTTAGAAATCCAAGTGACAGCTACAGAGCCAAGGTGAAAAATGCATCCCGAAGTGCTCTTCCTATCCTCCAAAGATCCTGCCCAATCACTATTGGAAAAACCCATTAGACAAAAATTGGAATTTGTAGCATACCAAATCCCATAATCAACCGTTCCAGCCACATAGCGTAGGATTCGCTTGGCTGTACCAAGGTGATGTTTTGAAGGACTGTGCATGAATCGATACATTTCAGCAACTGAGAATGCTATATCAGGACGCGTGTGAGTTAAATAAATCAATCCACCCACCAAACTTCTAAAAGTTTTTGCATCAGCCAAACCAATACCATCTTTAAGTTGCAACTTCTCATTCAAATTCATAGGTGTAGCAGCTCTATTACAATATAGCATTTTAAACTTCTTAAGTAAATCAGTGGCATATTTCATTTGAGAAATAAAAATACCATTCTCCTTTTGCAGTACTTCAAGGCCAAGAAAGTAGTGTAATAATCCCAAATCAGTCATCTCAAATTTTTCCATCATGCCATTTTTGAAATCAGCAATTAGAGCAGTAGATGAACCCATGTAGATTATATCATCAACATAAAGACAAATAATAAGAAAATCAGTACCTGGCCTCTTCATATAAAGAGTAGGCTCATGATCACTTCTCACATACCCATTTGAGTTAAAGTGGGCATTTATCTTGTTGTACCAAGCCTTCGGTGCTTGTTTTAAGCCATAGAGAGCCTTTCTCATCTTGTAAACCTTGTCATTCTTCCCGTTGATGATAAAACCTTCAGGTTGAGAGACATACACTTCCTCCGAGAGGTCTCCATTTAAGAAGGCAGATTTGACATCAAATTGATACACAGGAAACTTCATATAAGCAGCAAAAGCTAAGAAAATTCTTACAGTTTCAAACCTTGCTATTGGAGAGAATGTTTCTTCATAGTCGATGCCATACGTTTGTGCATATCCCTTTGCAACCAGCCGTGCTTTGTGCCTTTTAATGCTCCCATCAGCATGGTATTTGTTTTTAAATACCCACTTCATCCCAATAGCACTTTTTCTTTAAGGTAAATCTACCAACTCCCAAGTTTGATTCTTATTGATTGAATTCAACTCATCTTCCATTGCCTTACTCCATTGTTCTTGTTTAGATGCTTCTTCATAGCTTGATGGTTCAGCAACAAATAAGGCCTGTGTGCTTGCATATATCTCCCTTAGAGATCTAAACTTCCTTGGTGGAGTTTCTTCTGAAGAACTCTCTGAAGTTGATTGGGATGATGGACTGCTGTAAGGGCTGTTTGCAAGTGTCGGCAGCCTTGAAGGATTTTGTGTGACTGTTGAGACTCCATTGTTGGCCTCATCTCGAGTCCCACGATCCACTGGAATATAATTTTTTGCTTCTGTCTCATTATTATTCCAGTTCCAGCTTGCTCCTTCATCAAACACCACATTCCTGCTCACAACTACTTTGCCATTCATAGGGTTATACAGCCTATATGCTTTGGATTGTGTACAATAGCCAAAAAATATGCATTTAATTGATTTATCATCAAGCTTACTGCGAAATTCAGAATTAACTAATGCATAGGCTGCACAACCAAAAACACGTAAATGGCTTACCCAAGGCTTATACCTATTCCATGCTTCATAAGGAATTCGATTTAGAACAGTTTTCGTTGGTGACAAATTGAGAAGATACACTACAGTAGCTACTCCTTCTGCCCAAAAAACATTTGGAAGGCCTTTAGCTTTCAATATGCTCCTCGCCATCTCTACAACAGTGCGGTTTTTCCGTTTTGCCACACCATTTTGCTCAGGTATGTAAGGTGCTGTCAACTCCCTGCGAATACCATTTTCTTCATAAAACAAAGAAAATTGGTTAGATAAAAATTCACCTCCTCTATCTATTCGAAGTGCCTTTATGGAATTACCGCTTTGCTTCTCAACATAAGCCTTAAACATCTTAAAGTTGTCAAAGGTTTCAGACTTGTATTGCTGAAAGTAAACCCAACTCATACGGCTAAAATCATCAGTAAAAAGCAAGAAATACTGACTACCACCAAAGGATTTTGTCCTCATAGGCCCGCACAAATAAGCATGCACTAATTCAAGAGTCTTAGAAGCTCTCCAAGCCTTGCCTACAGGAAATGGAGGTTTACTTTGCTTCCCATATATGCAACCCTCACATAAGTCAAGTGAATCGATCTTAGGCAGCCCATGTACTATTTCTTTTCTGCTTAACAACTGCAAACCTTGAAAATTTAAGTGTCCATGCCTCAAATGCCACATCACAAACTCATCTTTCTTGTTAACAACAAAGGCACGATGGTTAACACTAGAAATATCAAGAGGAAACATCTTATTTCTAGTCATGGATACAGTCATAATAACATGACTTGATTCTTTATCTTTAATGACACATGCATCACCATCAAACAGGACCGAATAAGCACTACTCATTAATTGTCCAACACTAATCAAGTTATTTGACAAGTTAGGAACAAAAAGCACATCATAAAGAAGTTTTACATTACCACCATGAGTCTCCAAAGCTATTGTTCCTTTGCCTTTAACTTGAACTGGAGAATCATCACCAAGCCTCACTGTCAACTTGTACGCCTCATCAAGTTCACGAAACAAGGACTTTTCACCTGTCATGTGATTAGAATAGCCGCTGTCAAGAAACCACACACCAGTGGCAACACTTGCATCATCATATCGGGCCATAAACAAGCTTTCCTCTTTACCCTCCTTAGTTTCTTCTGCATAGCTTGCTTGATGCTTCTGCCTTTTAAAGAAATTTGCCTTCACATGTCCATACTTCTTCCAGTAATGGCATTGGACATTCTTGTAGTTTTTTTGCTCCTCAGAACGCTGTGACTCAGGTTGCTTGTCTAAGGATGTATTTCCTTTGTCTTGGAAACCACCTTTTCCATTAGAGCCATTTTTTCCTTGACCTCTTCCAGCACCTTTATTAGAATAGTTTGATGACTCCCCCTTCACCTGAAAAGCCTTTTCTTCTCCCTTATCATGAGACCTATTCATCCTTGCCTCATGTGCTTGCAAAGAACCCATTAAATCATCAAAAGAAAACACAGACAAGTCCTTAGACTCTTCAATGGCAGCAACAACATGATCAAATTTTAGTGTTAAGCTTCTTAAAACTTTTTCAACAATCTTTTGATCACTAATTTTTTCTCCGAAAGATCTCATTTGACTGACAATTGTAGAAACTTTTGACAAAAAAGCTTGAAAAGATTCACCATTGTTCATAAACAAAGTTAAAAAGTCACGTCGAAGAGTTTGAAGTTTAACAACAATTACCTTTGATGATCCTTGAAACTCTTTTTGAAGGGTTGACCAAGCAGACTTTGACATATTTGCTCCAATAATTCGAGAAAATACAGAATCATGTAAGGCATGTTGGATTAAGAACAATGCCTTAGAGTCCTTCTTCCGATTCTCTTTCAGCTTTCCTTCTTCATCTGGATCAGCAAAGCCTTGCTCAACCAAGTCCCACAAATATTGAGACTTAAACAGAGTCTTCATCTTTATGCTCCAGAACTCATAATTCTCACAATTGAAGATGAGAATCATGGGTTGATACATATTAACAGAACCCTCATTCGCTGCCATTGCAACCTGCCTCAGATACCACTTTTGTTGGAAGTTTAGAAGACTTAAAAAAACACAGAGCAAAACTGAGATGACGAGAATAATAGAAAAAACTGAATAAACACACGTAAATAGAGAGAAAGAAATATTCTGAATGTGTGCCTTTATTCAATCAGTAAAATGCCCAATATATAGGCATTTACAGTAGAGGAAAATAGCATAAAATCTGATTCAATATCCTAAGAATCATCTCGACATTATAACGAACATATTGTGGGCATAACAGAAAGCATATACCGAATAATCTTCCTAAAAAGGAGGAACTAGCAACAACCAGAACGAATATGCTAAACAAAATAAATAAATAACAAAATATGCGAAAATAAAGAAATAAATAATTTTGAATCATATTTCAACAGATGCAATGCGTACAGAGATGAGAGTAAAACACAAACATAATAGCACACATTCAAGCATTGCTTTTTCTCGTTAGATACAGAGAGTAAAACACAAACATAGCAGCACACATCCACTAACAAAGGAAGAACGAATACTCAAGCTCACACTCAGAGACCTACCTCAAGAAGTGAAGAGCTACAGAGATGAGAGATGTCATTCAGAGAAATCAGTCGTTCAACACTCACCGTCTGTCGGAGTAGCTCGCCGTCCATCAACACCGCTTCGTCATCGTTCATCGCTCTTCCTCCGTCAACGTCATCGTGATAAGAGAAGCGCCTAATGAAAGTAAACAAGCGTTGATAATCATTATTTTAAATTTTTTTAAAAATTTTCCACAGTTACAGCTATAAGTAAGTGACCGTGGTTAAGTTCATAACATTATTACGTCAAACCACGGTCTTTGTTGACTGTTGTTGATTAACCGTCGTTAAACAATGTATTTTTTTATAGTGTTCCTAGCCGCACATAGGTCATATTTACAAGTAATCACTTTGTTTATCGGCTACCATAGACGTCTCTCTAATGATGAACTATGTGGTCCTTAATCCCTCGTTAGGGCCATTTACTATAAATATCCCACTATTTATAACTAGATTTATCAGGCTTGATTCAAAGTGTTTGTTATTATTTTAGTCTCGATCATAGACAAAAATTCCTCATCATTATGGGATCTATATTGTCTAAAGCCTCTAGACATATCATGTTAATAAGCTTGGAGTCATCAACCCTATTGTCAAACCAAACTAAGACATTATTACCATCACATATGCATACTTGTAGACCAACAGGAGTTGGGTTTTGTGGAAGGGATTAGTCTCTTACAATGTGATGAATTCGGGTTTGAATCCCCGCTGGGAGAAGTGCCCGACAGTATCTCGAACAGAATTGCCTCCAATAAAAAATACCTGTAGAAAACTAAAAAATATGCATACTTGTAACCCTCTAAGTGAGCAAGAGCTTTAAGGATTCCTCTCCACATGTAAGAATAAATTATGGAGCAGCTACAATAATGAAGAATGGACATGTTGTTAAGGTGTTTTTCTTTAAAGAGGGCAACCCAGATCGTATTCTCATTTTATGATAAGCCACAAGTAATCTTGTTCAACATGTTATTATTTCTACTATATATCTCGAAGGCCCAAACCTCTGTTCTTCCCTCTTCGAGGACATGAGGACATTCCAATTGAATAGGTGAAGACTTCTGCTAGTATCTTTGTTACACTAGATAAAGCTTCATATATGCTTATCATTGGTATTACAATTTTTTTCTGGGAGAGAGTTTGCATGTTTTATATTGGAATTGACACGAGGATTGATTTTGCAAGAGTAACCCTTCTAGCATGGTTAAGCAACTTCATTGCCATGTTTACTTATTTTGAGGGAATAGAAATGAGAATAAAAAAAAAAGTGGAAAAGGGAATGATATAGACTACATTTGATATAAAATAAAAATGATAATGAAGGGAGTGATGGTTCGCTAAAATGACAAATATAAACTTCATTTAAAATATCATTACCATACGATTTGGCCTAAGGGCAAAATGGTTAGGGACAAAAATATCATTTTCCACCCTTACCCCTATGGAAAGCCCCAAACCTGGTAATGAAAATGGGAGTCAGATTACCACATTATTTAGTCATTGGGAATGAAATCTCATTCTTAGGCTACATTTGGTAGAGATGCACGGATAAGAAGGGAAGGAATGTAAAGTACTGTAGTGTTGGATATATTAGGGTCTTCAGGACTAAATATCCGCCCATGGGGGAGTCCGATCGGGTCGAGTGAGGATCCGTTGGAAAGCTCGCAGAGAGGCGAAGAAAATGAAACAAAAATAACTCTCATCGGAGGTCACACGAGCCCGTACTCGTGGCCCAAAGTGGGCTAGATAATCATGATTTTATAATGGTTATTCTATTCTTTTTTTAAGTCCCACATCAGTTAAATCTGTGATGGGAGCTCTCTCATCCTCCTTTAAATATGAGTGACTCCACACCTTTCTAGTTGCTCATTCCATGTCTTGGAAAGGGGACTCCCGTTTGGGAAACCCCCACTCAGTATAATTTCTCTCTCTCTCTCTCTCTCTCTCTCTCTCTCTCTCTCTCTCTCTCTCTTGAGTCATCTTCCGTGCATCAGCTGTGGACACGTGGCTTTACCTCTCGTAGGTAAAGTCCTCTGTTTAGTGCTTCCCTTTTCGGAGTTCGTCGTTTGGAGGTCAGCCCTGGTGGAGCAGAGTCACTGGCAAGATCCAAGGTTTTAGCAATGGCGTCCAGGTTAGTAGCTTCCGCAATATTTATTTATGCCTGGTTTATTTTCAATTTTTCTTTTTGATCCCTAGGTCGGGTCGGATCATGTGGATCCACGCCTTTCCCTACATTCGTATAAGAGCCTGGTTATGCTAGGTCTCTGTTCTCCAAGGATTGATGAACCAAAAAAGTTTAGAAACACGTTTAGAGCTTGTAAGATTTTTTGTTTAAAACTTAGGAACATGGTTAGGTTCCCAGTTTCAATTATACGTTTTAATTTTGGTTTAAAACATGTGATAAATCATACATTATAGGGTAGGGTCCTATAGTTTTTGAATTTAAATTATATGTGTTAATTTTTAATTCAATATTGATTGGTAACCCATACCCTAAAACCTAGAAACATGTTTAGGTTCCCCTTTCATTATTAAAGACCTAGATTTGCATACATGTATATATTATTTAAGGTATGTATACCATACAATTTAGATATATACCCTTGTATGTATGTTGCTATTTTGGGAAGGAAAGGGGCAAGGTTGACCGGCGTTGACAGGTAAAAATAAGCCACCGACGGTGGACAGACGGTGAAGGTCTGGCAGTCGGCTCTGCCGTGGACCGCCGCCGATGGTGGTTCACCGGCGATCAGCGCGGTCACTGGTGGAGGACAGGTGACTGTCGCTGGTGACGGCAGAGGTCCAGTAACCATCGCTGGTCACCGGTGGATGTTCGGCGGCCGGCCAGAGGTGCTCTGACAGCGGTGGTCCAACGCCAACGCCGCTACATGCCGCCGGTGACCACCAGAGGTCAACGGTTGACTGGTCAACACTGACCGTTGACTAGAGTCGTATAGTCTTCTGTTGCGCAAAATTTCTCCGTTTTAGCTCCGATTTCGACAATTTTTTAGTCATTTTTCTTGTTTTAGCGAGACGAATCCAAATATGGGGAGAAATTAGGGTGAATTGGAGTCTAAAGAGCGGATATGATCATCTCTTGACTCATTCACATACACAATGATAGAGTAGATTTAAGTGGTTTGTGATCGTTTAAATTATCTTAAGCGTTTTACTCGAGTGGGAGCTAGGGGCAACATGTGCCAAACTCTTAACTCGATGTAAATTCTCATCCACGTGGGATTTTAAATAGTAAGTTACTATTTAAATGATCATAAGCATTGTAATCAAGTGGAAAATCGAAGTCGTGCTTGTGGCGACTCGATGTCCTTCTTGATCGCTTACATAGTGGGAATCCAAAAGGGATTTAGAATAGTATGTGACTATTCTATGTAAATTGTTGAGTCAACCAAAGAAAGGTGTACATATATAGGCTCTCTGTGTGATGAGAGTGATTGACTCGACCCCACTTTTCAAATGCAGAGACTGACTATATCTACACTCGTCTTGTGTTGATTACAATTTTCCGGAGTTCTGTGTTGTGTAATAAGGAGCTGTGTAATTAGTGTTAGCGTTAAGGATTGACTGATAGTGTAACTGCAAAACTTGTAAATGTGGATCACATTAGAGAGACCAGTTTGGTAACACTGTGGCCACCAAACTGAGGTAGCTTACAATCAAGTTTGATGCCTCCAAAATGCGCTCTAACAAGATCATGAAGACGCATTTAAGGGAGAAATCAAACATGATTTGGGAGTGTGAGTAAGCCTAAAAACCCCCCACTGGTAGACAGTGATTTCAAACTGTTACTAGATCTCTTCCCTCCTCTTGGAAGTGCATGTAGATCATTTCAACCTCCACTAATACCATCAAGTTTCTTGATGATATTAAACACCACCTACTGTTCAAGGATCGTTGGCATAAGGTTGCAAAATCCATCGAGCATGTAGCCTAAGAGGCTAAAGTTTCTTAGAGCTCTAGGCTCCAAGATAAAGGACAATAGGGTCCAAGAAATGTGGTGCTAGGAAGAGAAAGGTTGAGTGTAAGGTAAGTAGCCTCAGTGCAAAGGAAATGCAAGAGAGGAAAGGAAACGTTTCATGTGCCAACCCATGGGGAACTGTGCACAAAATTGTTTGCAACAATTCTTTACCTCTCATCCATAAACATTGGTTCGTGGAGTTCTGTCCTCTGCCTAATGGGAGCAGAAGCATCCTCGTGGGAACAAAGCATTATTAAAGTTAAGAGGTTGGCCAGCTACAAAACGAAGTTCGTAGTGGCCACTCTTTATATATGTTATGTGTTCTAGAAACTGAACGAAACTTATTATGAGCTGTTTTTCTATGAGAGAACTTAGGATATAATGTGATGTACATGTTTATCATGACTCCTTAGTGTTAATTCTGATTTTATGACAATTGTTGTGTTGTGATACACTTTGAATTACATTTCTATAATTCAACTAGTTGCTTTACTGTGTCTTCCTCTATGGTTGATACCCCTATTTGGCAAATGTGTGTGGGATGCAATTACGTATTAGCAAAGGAGAATTTATGAGGACAAATTCCCAATGCTAGTTTGTAAATGTTGCCTTACAGACAAAGCAACCTGAAAACCATTCAGTCATGAAATCAGAAAACCCGCTTTCATCAAATTAGTCCACTCGGACATCAGCAGTCCAATAAGCGTGAGGGCAAGGCAAGCGGTCTAGTATTTTCTCACGATTACGTGATGAAATTGGGATAGTTATGCAACTAACTATTCCACACACTCCACAGCAAAATGAGTTGCTCCTAGAGTTAGTTAAGTTGATAATGACTTAGAAGAACGTTCCCATTGGGGAGATGCCTTGCCAACAGTCACTTTCATACTTAACCATATGCCCTTCAAATTATGTGAGTAATTCCTTATGAGTTCTATTTAGGTAAAAGACCTTATTAGAGTATGCTAAGACCATGAGAGTATACAACATACTTGATCCTTCATATGAGTATGGTAAGATAGCTTGGTCACTCAAAAGGATACGTCTTCATTAGCGAGAATGAAGACACCCCGGTCACATAATTTGAGTCTAAGGATGTAATGATCCTCAAAACAAACATTTCTAGAGCAAGGGAGACGGATTTTGGGATGTGCATCTTCATTGAAAGGAGGCGGACCTAGAACACGTTGAGAGGAGAGTATAGACACACCTCCAGTTGCTGAGTCCAGTGGGAGTAATGCTTACGAGGAGCATATCTTCCCTAAAGCACAATCCAAGAGGAGTACTAGATGAATACTAAATGATCAAGTAGAGCCTTAGATAGTTCAAAAGGCTCTCTCCGACCCTACTAGTAAAAGGTGGACTAAGACGATGGAAGAAGAAAAGATGAAGTTTATAAGGAAAGACCAAGTATAAGACTTGGTGAATCTGCCCCGCGCCATAAGGCATTTTTTAGAACAAGTGTGCTCTCAAAATTTAAGGGAGACAAATGGGTCAATCAACTATTACTAGGCACATTAAGCAGTGAAGATGTTCACACAGCAACAAGGTATCGACTGTGACGAAACCTTCTCGTTTGTTGAGTGGTCAAAGTCTGCTTCTAGCTGTGGTCACCAATTTATTTTGGGGGTACATCAATTAGGATATCAAGATTGCTTTCTTGTATGGCAAACTAGATGAAGGGATCTACATGCACAAGCACATAGGTCTCATGGAAAAAGGCTAGGAGCGCAGAGTATGCCGTCTCCAGGGATCTGTCAAGATCTCACATATTCATCTAGACTCGTGATAATTGACCACTTAGTCCATTTCAAGAAAGCTGAGAGTTTTCATAGCCCTCACACCGTATGTAGAAGACATATGGCTAGCTAGAAACAACAGAGAGGCTGCTTTAGCCAATTAAAAGATGGCTATCCTTTCATCCTTGAGATAAAGGAAATGGGTTAGACAGTGGGAGTGAATGTTCATGGAGACTGCTCCAAGAATCGACTCACTCTGTCGCAAGAATCCTATGAAGAAGAGATTCTTGGCGGATTCCATTTTAGGGGACCTGAACCCGAGTGATGTGCTAGTAGCAAGAGGTAAGAGTTTTAGTCTTGCTACACTTCTTTAGACTAAGTCAGAGATGGAGTCATTGGATAGAATTTTCATACATGTAGTTGGTAGCTTAAAGTACAAAGAGGAGTGTACTCGCTCCAACGTGCTTTTTGTAGTCGGCTTTGTGAGCCGTTATCAGTCAAGCCTAGTTCAGACACACTGTTTAGAGTGTTCTGAGGTACTTGTAGGGAGATGTTAAAGGGCGCTGCTGACAATCGGTTGTTTTCATCATATTAGTGACCCGCAAATGGCGGGCCACTCATTTATGTCAATTGGGTAAGAGAAATGGATGAGAGGACATCCACGTCTTGGTATGCTTTGCTAAGCACTAGAACCATCTTGCAGAGAGGGAAGTAAGGATTATGCATTTCTCTGTCCACTAGGGACATGGAGTTCATTGCATGATCATCAGCGGTACAGGGCAGTTTGGATTGGAAGATCTAAAGTCACTTATAGATCACAGACAGAGCTGTTAACCTAGTAACAATGATCTCATAAAGTCAAACAGCTATGGTTTACACCAAAGAAAGCCTAAGTACCACAATAGAACGCAACACAACTTTGTATGAGACATCGTTACACAGTAGTTAACTACCCTGTTGTGTCAGTCTAAGCATCAAGTGACCGGAGAGAGGGTCCTCACAGTATGACCTGTGATAGAGCATTGGCTATATACCCTCACGGACCCGCAGTGGTGGGTTGGCTGTTTAGAGATACAAGCCGTAAAACTAGTGTTTTAGATACACTGGATTGCTTAGAACCAGGGTGATTTAACATAGTTTATGTCATGAGGACAAGATTTGTGAGAGCTCTATTTCTTGATCATAAGTAAAGTGTGATGCCTAGGCTTCCCTTTATTTTTTGTAGATCAAGAAATATAAGTACTTATTACACAATATATAAAGTATGTCGTACAGGCTTGGGAGGTTAGCTCTCTCAGACGAGCAACTACCTTGGACACGCAAGTGATGTGGGCCAAGATGAGACTTTGGTGCTTTTTCCTAGAACACCAAAATAGGATATAGTGTGAATATCCAAAGGCAGCTGAAAAGCGTCGAGTGTTGGACAGGAAAACTCCACTTAGATGATGAGGTCTTATGATCGAATTATGAATCCCCGCTATTCATAATGCCTGTAGCCAGACGTGAGTGCTCCACTTAGCGCTATGTGAAACGAGTGAAGTGTGGTAGCAAACTCAAGTCAGATTCTAAGTGATTCTGGACTAAGGTCTGTGTGGTGTAAGTGATTAAGAATCAAAATCGACATACGCTTGAGAACACCACAACGTGCGTTTCATACCACATGTGCTTTAAGTACCGCAAGGGAAGCATATGAATGAATCCCAACTTCAATGTTGTGTGAGTCCCTGAAAGGATGCACCAATCCTTTCAAAGGGTACCCTTATCTACTTTGACTCTATCATGAAGAGATGAGGTAGTGCATGCTACTTTGATATCTTTCCAAGAGGCTGTGGAAAAATACGGCCCGATGGAAGACTATCAGGAAAGAAGCTATC
The DNA here is from genome assembly GCA_014851425.1 of Senna tora. Lineage (NCBI taxonomy): Eukaryota > Viridiplantae > Streptophyta > Magnoliopsida > Fabales > Fabaceae > Senna > Senna tora. The sequence continues at coordinate 16,590,457 of CM026265.1, forward strand.
TTTGATTGAACTGATAAGAGGTCAAAGAAAGATTGTGTTGACATATGCATGTGCGATAGTATCCTGAGGTCGACCCATTATGTGATCCCTTTGAGGTTCTCATGGATGTGGATACCTATTGTAACTGAGTGTGGCTGAAGTCTAGTCTTATTGTAGGCTTAGAGGGATTGGACTAGCCATGTATGTGAACACGTTTAGGGAACCAATGGCATTATTTTCCGGTAAGACATGTGGTCACATCATCAGAAACTTGGGTTGTAGCATCACTTATAGCTGGGCCCTAACAGGCTTCTAGTATAAGACTCCCACATATCTTGCCAAGCGGTCACGACTGACACTGAGTATGAAAGAAGACGACGAGAGAAAGAGAAATAGAGAATTCCTTTGTGATAAGGATAGTCATGGGCCTCCCACCATGTACGAGTGGGAGTATGTTGGATATATTGGGGTCTTCGAGACTAAATATCCGCCCATAAGGGAGTCTAGTCGGGTCAAGTAAGGATCTATTGGAAAGCTCACCGAGAGGCGAAGAAAATGAAACAAAAATGACTCTCATCGGAGGTCACACGAGCCCGTACTCGTGGCCCAAAGTGGGCTAGATAATCATGATTTTATAATGATTATTCTATTCTTTTCTTATGTCCCACATCGGTTAAATCTATGATGGGAGCTCTCTCATCCTCCTATAAATAGGAGTGACTCCACACCTTTCTAGTTGCTCATTCCATGTCTTGGAAAGGGGGCTCCCGTTTGGGAAACCCCACTCAGTATAGTTTCTCTCTCTCTCTCTCTCTCTCTTGAGTCATCTTCCGCGCTTCAGTCGTGGACACGTGGCTTTACCTCTCGTAGGTAAAGTCCTTCGTTTGGTGCGGCCCTTTTCGGAGTTCATCGTTTAGAGGTCAGCCCTGGTGGAGCAGAGTCACTGGCAAGATCCAAGGTTTTAGCAATGGCATCTAGGTTAGTAGCTTCCGCAATATTTATTTATGCCTAGTTTATTTTCAGTCCTTGGGTCAAGTCGGATCATGTGGATCTGGGCCTTTCCCTACATGTAGAGTAAAGGAAAGTATTGTACATAAAAGTGATGAGAGAGATAGAGAGAAAAATTAGGAGAGAGAAAAAGTAGGATGAAAATTGTGTTTGGTATATAAAAATTATTATGTAAAGTTTTTTGGAAACCGTGAGAATACAGATATTCCACTATTTGGGTTTCTTATCAAACGTAGCCTTAATTGCCAACCAAACATGGGAATGGAACCCCTTGCCCATTTCCTCATCCCAAATAAATGAACCAAACAGCCCCTAAGGTCATGTTTGGTTTGCAAAATTTATAGGAAAAGGCAAAGGAAAGTGTGACTCATTATGTTTGGTATAAATTTGAGGATAAGGAAAAGAAACTTTTGTTCCATATAGATAAGAACTTTTGTTCCTTGTGTGGGGAGGGAAGTTGATTGAGGGAAAGGGAAGTGCATGTAAAATGACTATTTTGTCTTTAAGAATATGTGGTAGATAATAAAAGTAAGGGCCAAAAAGACATTTTCATACTTTTATCTTCCATTTCCTTATCTTCTCACTACCATACCAAACAACATTATTCTTACATTCCACTTCTATTTTATAGCATACCAAAAAAGTTTGGCTAAAGTATTATTTTGGTCCTCAATGTTTGCATGAAGTTTAATGTTGGTCCTCAATGTTTCAAAAGTTTAATGTTGGTCCTCAAAGTTTTATTTTTTGGTCGATTTTGGTCCTCGAGCGTAACACCGTTAATGTTTTGCCATTAAATGATGACGTGGCATGCTTATGTGACACACCCTCTCTTCTACGTGTCATATTTTAATGATGTGTCATGACACATCACTGCCACGTCACCCCATATGATGATAATAATGATGATGATAAAGGAGAGAAGATGATGACGTGGCAATGTGGAGTGACGTGGCAGTGATGTATCATGCCATGTCATTAAAATATGACACGTAGGGGAGAGGGTATGCCACATAAACATGCCACGTCATCATTTAACGGCAAAAAGTTAACGGTGTTACGCTCGAGGACCAAAATCGACCAAAAAAATAAAACTTTGAGGACCAACATTAAACTTTTAAAACATTGAGGACCAACATTAAACTTTATGCAAACATTGAGGACCAAAATAGTACTTTAGCCAAAAAAGTTTTTATCACTTATTTTCACTTCCACTTCACTTCGCACCAATTCACTCACCTCTTAGCAAACATCACTTAAGGATTATATATACATTACTTTGAGAACATGTTCAGTAGTACGGTATTACTGAACTTCAGTATATCCCTCTAGTCGGTTGATTCCTAATCCATTCAAGGTGGGTCCTTAGCAATGTGAGTTTCTATTAATATTAACAAATAACAACCAACAAGTGGTCAGTTGGAGTAGTAGGTACTCCATTCCCCTTAAGCAAGATCCCGGATTCCGAAATTTGCGTATGAAAAAACCTCTGTTGGGAGAGTTCTACCCCCGTTATGGGACCTCTGCTAGCTTGAACATAATTGCTTCTAATAGAAAAATACACGTGAAAACCCAAAAAAAAAATTACAAATAACATTATATAATTAGAAGAATGTACTAAAATTTACTACTATTATAATACTAAACTTTTATCCTTGCAGATTTTACACAAAGAGTGACATTATTTTCTTCAATAAAAAGGAACAACATGCAACAAAAAACGTGTGATTTCTTTTTTGGCCAAAAAAATGTGTGATTTAAATGTTACACCAAGGGTGCGTTTGGTAGGAGTTTTGTGTGAGGGAGAAAAGGGGGGAAAGAGTGGGACCCAACTCTGAAATGATGGGCTCACTTCTGAAGGGTTTGTCTCATTCCATCTTTGGGATCCGTACTTAATGTTTTTAAAAAAATTAAGTGTAAAATGTCTATTATGCGCTTTAATTTGACACAATCATAACACTTTTTTCTTTTTAATATTTTAATATAAGGGGTAAAGTGGTAATTTTAATTCATTCCCATTTTCAAATATTACAACCAAACACAGTAAACAAATTCTCGTTCTCATTCCCTTTTTGCATACCAAACGCACCCTAAGGTGGCGTTTGGTATTCGATGAGTATTTTAGTGGGAAGTGGAAGTGGAAGTAAGTGATAAAAAGTATGTTTGGTATGCAAGGAAATGGAAGTGGAATATTAAAGTAATTTTGTTTGGTATGGTGGGAAGAACATGGGGAAATAGAAAATAAAATTATGAAATACCTTTTTTGCCCTTACTTTTTTTAAAAGTCACAAATTTTTTAACGGCATTTTAGTCTTTAAATCTCACCGCACCACAACTTCCCTCCTCACATACAAGCAATGGTGGGAAGTTATGAGTAGGGAAGTTTTCTCACCATATGTATTGTGTTTGGTAGATGGTGAGCAAACTTCCTAGGTGAGGAAGGTTCCATCAAAGGTGGTAAGTAAAGTGCCATCTCACATAGGAGGGAAGTTGATTTTGGTACCTAGGATGTGACTATAAAAAGATTTATTTGTCCTTAATAATTTATCTTTATTGTGCTTATATCTAAGACATATCAATTAACAAAGTAACTAATTTATTTGATAAAAAAAATGCTTCAACATAATTTTATTTTAAACTGTAAATTTTATAATTTTTTATTTTTAAATAATTTTAAAAGTATCTTTTAAAGAATATTTTGGAAATTAATGTGATTTCTATTAATTTTCTTAGTTTAGTTAGCTTTCACTCTTAATTTCATTAATTTTAATTAGAAAAAAACTCTTGTGTTTATGATATCATTTAATTGACGCAGAGTAATTAAAGTATTAGATAAAAACACTTTAACGTAATTTTATTCTTAAACTTTCAAACACTCATATAAAAAATCGGGGCAAATATGACATTATACACTTTTATTTTTTATTTTCCTATCTTCTTTCCATCATACCAAACAATTTTACTTTCTTGTTTCCACTTTTCTTTCCCTCATACCAAACACACTTTTTATCATTTACTTCCACTTCCATTCCATTTCCACTTCCACTTCCTTTTCTCACTAAAACACTCACCTTCTACCAAACGCCACCTTACTCACCTCTCATGAAGGAAGTTTCTTCCCTTTCTCACTCACCTCACCACCTACCAAACATATCAAAACCTCACCATCCCTCACCTATACTCACTCCCTACCAAACATGCCATAAGTGTACATTATAACTTATAATTAAATGGTTTTCAAAAAAAAAATTAATTAACTTATTTTCAGGTTTACCTTTTGGCTTTCCTCACCATGTTGAGTGGAAAAGAGAATAATCACTTGTATAATTTTCAGGTGTATTTATTTTTTTTGGGTCCGAGCCCCAAATTGGTCCCTTATGTTGTCCACAAATTTCATATTAGTCCTTTATGTTTCAAAAAGTTTAATTTCCCCACTCCTTACCATCATCATCATCTTCTCCATCTTCCTCCACCACCACCACCACCACCACTTCCGTCGCCGCCTCCGTCACACCGGGACCCTATCTGGTGTGCTAAACGTGGTACAGAGTAGAGAAATGTATCCTTCCCTACAGTTTTCCAGTACCCACCACAACCATCAACATCTCTCTTGCTAGCGTTTCCATTTCTATGGCTAAAAAAATACCTCTTCTCTTTGGAATCACCGACGCCTATTGGGATCCAAATCCAAATCCGATTTATGAGAAGCATGAAATAATTGTGACAAACATTGTTAAAATTGATCCAAAAAAGAAGATAAATAGAGACGAACCTGGGAGGGAGGATGGATGGGTGTGGAAGACGTCGAAGTCGAGAATGACGGAAGCGGGTAATGGGTGAGAAAGAACCTTCCTCTTGAGGTAGTGAATGACAAGCTCTTCATCGGTGGGACAGAATCTGTACCCAACTATTTTCCAGACGAGGTACTAGAGCACGTGTTCGACTTCGTGACGTCGCACCGGGACCAGAACGCGGTGTCTCTGGTGTGCATAACATGGTACAGAGTAGAGAAATGTAGCCGGGAGAAGGTGTTCATTGAGGTGGCAGAGGCGGCGACGGTGGAGGTGGTGGTGGTGGTGGAGGAAGACGGAGAAGATGATGATGATATATGATGGTAAAGAGTCGAAAGAAAGCAAGGAAGAAGAAGAAAAAGATAGAATGTGGAAATTATATTTTTGTTTTGTGAAAAAATTATTTTATTTCATTTTAGTCCCTGGTTTTTTGTTAACTAAGGCCACGTCAGCTAAACAGTACACGTAGGAGAGAGTGTGTGATACCTCAGCATGACACGTCATCACTTAACGGCAGAAGTGAGTCTAGACCTGATCATGGGCCTTAAAACCCGCCCGGCCCGATAGGCCCGGCCCGCTAAAATGCAAATATGAGCCCGAGCCCGAAAGTCCGTTTTTTAAAAAACCCGCAAAAAACGAGCCGGGCTCGGGCTTTTTTTAAAATAAATAAATATATATATATATATATATATATATATAATACATTAAAATAAATAACTCAATCTAGTATAGAATAAATATCAACCTAATTGATAACTTATTTTAATGTTTGATGTTCAAGGTCTTGTATTTGATTCATTCAATCTTATAGGGGAGACTAGCTTCCAACTTCCAATTAACTAACATTACACTAATTTTCCCAGAGTGCTTGTACCATTTTCTTCACACAATCCATTAGTAGCAAATTCAAGCTCTCTAAGAGTGGGTAATTTGTTATGTATTCTGGATACAAAATATGTATATATAAATACATATTTTGTATCCAGATTCCAGATTCCAGAATATATAATATATTTTGGATACAAAATATGTATATCTTTATATACAATCCTATAAAATGTTTATATATATAATACATTAAAATCTTTTAACTATCTATTTTTAAGAAAAAAAAATCTTTTTGTATCTTAAATGAAACATGAAACAAACTATAAAAAAAATGGTACAAAATATGGCAGCCCGGCCCGTTTTTCATTTTATACGGGCCGAGCCCGGCCCGTTTTTTAGTTTAAAAAAACGGGGCGGAGCTCAAGCTTGAATTTTTAGTTAAAAAGTCCACAAGCTCGCCTTGTATTTTTTAAAGCCCGGCCCGTGATCAGGTCTAGGCAGAACTAGACGGAATTGGATGGAAGGACCAATTTGGAACATCTTACAAACATAAAGGACCAATTTAAACTTTTTGAAACATAAAGGACCAATATGAAACTTGGTGCAAACAAAAGGACCAATTTAGGGTTTTGACCTTTTTTTGGATTTGAAATTTTTTATTATTATAATTATTATTATTACGTATACTTTTATTTATATATATATTATTTATCATTATTTTGTAATATCTTTGGTTTATAAAATAAAAAATATTAATTAACTCATATGAAACGGCTAATTATTATTGCAGGGGGAAGATGATATGTATGATTAGCATTCTCATTTTTTTTGGCCATGATTAGCATTCTCTTATAGAAACTTGTATTCATTTTCATTAAACAAAACTAGTCGTTCATATTCTTTTTGATTAATCTAAAAAAATTTTGCTTTTTCCGATTCACAATATCTACTTTATTAAAAAAAATTTATGTTTCAAAATATCTGTTGTTTAACAAAATCAAGAAAGCATTAATTATTTTTTTTACAATTTTATCCCTACCAATACCTATTCGCAAAATAAAATTAATAAAAAAAGAGTTAGTAGGAGTAATTAATTAATTAGGATAATTTAATTTTTTTTATCTCATATTTTTTAAGTTTAAGATGAACTAATTAATGATTTTCTTTATTTGTGCGCACCTACCCAATAAACTAAATATTGTGAAATAATTAATTAGGTACATATCAAACGCCAATAATTAATTAATGAAATTTTATTGAAACCTATGTTTTAGATAGTAAAATCTTTGCATAAAATTGACTATATGATCATGCACCTTAAATATTTTTGTGGGACCTAGTTTCAAGAAACTAACACAACCAATTAATATTTAAATTTATGAGAGAGCACTAACTATAAGACAACTAAATTAATTTGAGTTTTGTTTTTATGGCCCTAAAAATTCATGATGCTTTCATGTCGCTATTACCTACTTTCAATTACGGCCACCACACCCAGCTGGTTTTTTTTTTTTTTGGTAGAACTCCCAGCTGGTTTTACTTGTATATCATATCATATTATCATTTTTTTCCCTTCTTGCCATTAAAATTTTGTATATATCTGTTTAGGCAAAATCCATCTCAATCTAGCTGTTTTTCCATAGTAACCACTACCCAGTTGTTTTCCAGTAATTATGCGCAGAATATACCTTCTTTGGTCTTCCATGCATCAAAGACTCATTCTAATTAGCAACCAATAAAATAGTAATATTGCATTATGAGTCTGATCACAATGATGAGTTTGAGAAAGTGACCCAAATACATATTTATCAAATGGAATCGTGTGAAAAGTACTCTCTTAATTAATTAGGAGATTCACGTCAGGGATGTTTTACCTTCAAGCAATAGTTTTATAAGATTTTAGAGTTTCTAAGTTTAACTGTTAATTTTTGGGATGCCATTTTTTAAGGGTTTGCATTAGTATCAATTAATACTTTTTATTATGAGTTATGATGAGTCTTTTACAAAGGGGAGTGTCTAAGAATATTACAGATCAACTAGAGAACTCAGTGGGTAGTAAAGTCGTGCCATACTCTTGTTGGGTTGCCAGTTTATATAAGGGAGTCTGATGATGCGGGACCCCAACCTATGATCAAGACTAAAACACCAACACACATTTTGAATAAAGCAAAACTTTAGAATAAAGACCTGTCCTACTGAACCCCTAAGAAACTCGTTCTTAGAAACGCAGATAATAGAGCTAAAAGAAAGAGAACGAATAAACGCCACAAAGATAAACTAACCTTTGATAAGTAGATTCAATCTCTTGATACAACAAGCAAAGAAATCCATCCTCACTTACACACATACATAGAAGTTTTCAAGAAGAAAATGTAAGTATTTCTTTGTGGGCTACCATCTATTATATGGATATTTTATTAATTTGATTAAATTAATAAAATTGTCTGACTGAAGATCCAATCAGATATATATGCCCAAATTAAAAGTCATCTAATTAATTGGACTATGTGCACCTATTATTATTATTATTATTATTATTATTATTATTATTATTAAAGTGTGATCACGCAGTAAGTGTAGGCCCAATAACTTAGCCAAATCCATGATGGGTGGATTGGCTAGGGTTACAAATTAGGGCTAGGTCCTCTCTCCACCTCACACTCTTGAAGGTTGACAATTTTGTCAGTTGCCCCATCAAAGACTGCCTACTGTAAGTGCTGGAGAGAAGCGCTTAGCACACCGGGATTGAGATCCCAAAAGGAAAACAATGGTGAAAGGTATGTTAATTTGTTCCTGATTTCTATTTGGTGTTCTAGATTCATACAAAAGATCACAATTTTCCAACAGAAAACACACTCAATCAAAATTTATTCAACTTGTCCCTTACAATAGAAAATAAAGAGTATTTATACTCCAAGAGAAATAAAGCCCTAATTCACTAATGGACTCTACTAACATAACATAAAATAAAGCCCAAAATAAAAGAAACCCTACACTTAAAATTAACCAAGTTACTAATGGGCATTAAATAATATGACCGAAATATAATGATTTTCGCACAAATAATTAACCCAAATTATAATAAGCCTTTTAAGCCCAAAATATGATGATTTAGGCTTAAATGAATCTTCACGTGTTTAGTACTTGGACCAAGCTGACCAAATTGATATTTGCAACCCCAATAGATGTTGTAAAGCTTCATTTTCAACCCACTTCGTGTTAAGGACTTTTTCAACAACAATTGAAGGCCCGCTTGCTATTTTATTTGTCCAAGTCTCTTCCATAAGCTCCTTTAGTGACTCCATGATTATCCTAGCTCTAGTTGCGCCTCCTCTACTCGTATCACCTGAGGAGGCATAAGTGGCGGTGAAAGACGTGACGATGGACTTGTTAGGGGTTGGAAGTTACCGAGTGCACAGTAGGGGAATGCAAAATAAAAGTCACATGACCCCACTTTGCTGGACTCACGCAACTTAGGGGACTAGCCGAACTAGCCGCACCACTGGACTAGCCGGAAGGCCGGACTAAGACGCAAAATAAAAGTCACGCGACTCCACCATACTGGACTCGCGCAACTTAGGGGACTAGCTGGACTAGCCGGACGTCCAGACTAAGACTCAAAATAAAAGTCACGCGACTCCACCTTACTGGACTCGCGCAACTTAAGGGGCTAGCTGGACTAACTGCACAACTGGACTAGTTGGACGGCCGGAATAAGACCCAAAATAAAAGTCACGCGACTCCACCTTATTGGACTCGTGCAACTTAGGGGACTACTGATGGGGCACCACTAAATAGTTGGACGGTCGACCTCCCTGAGTCGATCGTCCGACCGTTACCCGACCCGTCAGATTACTGTCACAGTACCATCACAGTACCCACGTGACACTGTACACCACTTGATTACACAGTACACTACTCGAGAACACTGTGCACTTGGTAATTTCCAGCCCCCAACATGTTCATTATCACGTCTATCACAGTCACTTATGCCTCCTCAAGCACCCCTATATAAACCCTCAACCCAACAAGGGTACAACACGACTTTACTAGCTACCCACGGAGTTCTCTAGTTGATCTGTGACCTGAGATGCTCCCCCTTTGTAAAGGACTCATCAAGTTGGCTGACGGAAAAGGACTATATATGGAAAGTTTTGACGAGGATCATAATGTTATGAATCCTACATAAAAGAGATTAAGGGCCCTTTTGTGCCTGCTTATGAAAATTGTTGATTTTTAAATGACTTCTTTTTAAATGGAATTTCTTTAAAAGTGCTGTGAAAGTGAAGTTGTTTGTGTTTAGTAAATTGAGTTAAAAAGTACTTTTATCGGTACCTAAAATATGTGGTAAAATTGTATAAAAAAAATACTTTTTACTATAAAATTACTAAAAAGAACATGTATAGAATAAGATGTTATTAATGCTATTAAGTAGATAAATGGATATCAATATTTAATTTATTAAGTATTATGAAAAAAAATAAATAAAATATTAATTTATTTCTTAAAATATTAATTAACTTTAAGTGATGGAATGAAAATGAAAGCATTATCCTTAAAAAATATTTTATTTATTAATTTATTAAAAATAAGGGATTACCCGTGACATGGTAGGTGAAGGAAGGAAAAAGACAAAGTGACGGTTGTCAATGAAATATAAAATTTTATTAATGTTATTTTGTCCTAAATTATTTAAATTCTAGCTTTTACTAGTAGCTAGAAAAAAGAAGCTCTAATTTTTAGCTTCTGCTTAAAGTTGAAAGAGTGCATTCTGTTATAACTAGAAATCACCTGTTCTATGAAATAAACATGCATAAACAACACATTTTTTAAAATAAGTAATTATTTTAACAATTTCTTAAATTTCAGTCTTGTATATAAAAAGATTTTATCTCTATTAAAAAATGTTAGTAAATTTTTTCTGGTGCAAAACGAAACAGTAAAAACAACACCCGCCTAAGGTCGCACAAACTAGAACCCAGACAGATAGATCAACAAGGAGATGCCACTTGATGGCATGAGGAGGATCATCCCAAATAAATGGTTTACTATAGCATGACCCCGGCCACCCATCTTGGCTAGAGCATCAGCATCCCTCAGGACATGATTGGAAGAGAAACGACAAAAAGTTTGCATAAATTAAGTTTATTTTCTTTACACAGAAAAGAGAAAGGAAAAGGGAATGAGAATGGGTTTACTGTTGTAACTGTCATTTTTGGTTCAGACAATTGTAATTTGAAGTTAAGGACCGCAAGGGGTCTTAACCTTGGGGAACTTGTCCTTAGGCGATGCACCTAGGTGCCTACGTACCCTTCGGAAGTGATCAAAATCCACGTAGTTCGTCATGGTGACGTCTATAGGAGTCGTTAAGCAAGGTTATTACCTGTATTGGGCCGTGTGCGGCTAAGACGTGCTTAAGGTACTCTGGGCGGGTGAGCCGCTCTTAGGAGGTTGCCTTAGTGTAAGAGAGCTCGGGTCTTTGAGAGCTGCTGGAAGCCCTATCGTTGGGGTGCTCCAGGGACAGAGATGAGCCTGCTGGTGGCCGGACCTGACAGGGCCTACGGCGGGGCTTAAGATGTGTGAAGGGTGTTGCGTAAGGTGTTTGAGGATGCTCAGAATGCCTGCTAGAATGGCTATGGGTAATGTTCTCTGGAAGTATTTGAGATGTCTTTGATCTAGTGTGGTAGTCCTTGATCTTGCGTAAGGTGTCTGAGGGTGCTCGGCCCACGTTCTCGTGGGACGTGGGTCGTCCCACGATGCCCAACAAGTTTCCACGTACCGTTAAGTCGGAGTCTCCGCGAGGTGACGTGGGCAAGGGCCACGTAAGTAGCCGATAAGTGGTGCCACGTGCTGCTAGCGTGTGCTTCCGCTAGCCTTCTGGAAGCTTATTGCCATGTGTCCCAAGGTGGAATATTCCGTAGTTACATAAGTCCCCCAACTCTATGGGTGTCGGGCGCCCGTGGACTTAAGTTCTCTTCTCTATAAGCTACTTAGGAATTTTCGTTATCTTTGTGAAGAAGAGTTCGCCCGCAAGTGGGCATGGTCATTACGAGCCGGTCGTCTGACTTGCGAAATGGTGTCCCTTCACTTCACTCCGTGGGAGTGGAGACGTTTGGATGGTGCCACGCGTCTTGTTTTGAGTGGCTGACTGCTTGACTTCCTCAGCAAGTTTTCGAGCCATCTCTGCAGAAAGTGCGCGGCTTACCGAGGAGTCATCATTGCTCATAGGAGAATTTCCTGAGATTCCCCTTGCGGGTGTGCGGAGGAAACCCAAAGGTCAGGGGCTGTTTGATCATTTTGAGATGTTCTCCTATGGTCGGGCTCGTCCGCAGTTAGTGACTTGACAAGAAATTTTGCTGAGAGTTGCTTGTTGAAGGAGCGGGCTGCTGCAGGTGCCACGCTTCAGGGTGTTGATGAGTACCGCTGATGTTGAGTGCTTTTTCGCCGTTTCTCCTTCATTAAATGCGGGTTCATTTCCGAGGGCATTCATCATTAGCCTGGGTCGAGGATTTTCCGAAAAGGGCCTCTAGTGTCCTTGAGTGAATTTTGGGTTTCCAGGGGCTCTCCAGTCTTTGTGCCTCTATTGCCCAAGCTATGAATCTGAGCCGTTCTTTTTCTCTACGTGTTCGGTCAAGGTGGACGGTTGCAGCTCAGGCCGGGTGTAGAGGATAATTATTTCTATCCGTTGCGGGATACGAGGGGGCTGAGATTTTTGAATCGTCGTGCCTCTGACTTCCCTATAAATGTCCAACGTTTGAAAGTTTATGGTTTTACCTTCTCGCTGTCCTTTGTTCTCCTGCCTTCTTGATTTATTTTCTCTTATTCTTACCCCTTTCTCCTTTTTTGCCTTTTGTTCTTAATGAGATTTCGCCATGGCTGGTGATGATGATAGCTTTTATCCCTTCGATTTCACTGATTTAGAGGATCTCCCTTCTTCTTCTCCTCCTCCTCATCCTCTTAGCCGTACTCGCAATGGTGGTCATAGTAGGGGGAAGAAATTTGGGCAGGATCTTTCTCCATGGGTAGTGGTGGACACTTCTACCGTGGTACCTGTTGGAGGTGGGAGAGATGGACGTCTTTCGGTACCGCCGTCTTCTAATAAAATCCGCCAGTAGGAGGATCTCCAAAGGGAAAAAGGGAAGAAAGACGGAAGAGGTGACGTTGGGGGCCCCTGAGAGAGGGAAAGAAAGGGGGCTTCTGCGGTGGAGGCACTCAAAGGTAGAGAAGGAGGGTTCAAGAAACGACCTTCCGGTGCAGGGCTGCGGTTGTCATCACAGGTGACCCAACGGAGTTCTGACCAGGCGGACGTGTGGGCGGAGGCTTTGGTGGAGGGCACTGTTCTGACCTCTATTCCCGCTTATGTTCCTGTTCGTCAATCACATTTTTTCGACTCGTCGACTCGTCCCAAGTTCCGCTGGTAGGGCTGATCAACCTATTGCCAAGAAGGCCCGGGTGGCGGTTGGGGAACCTGCTGAAGATTTTGCTGCGATTTGGGTTCCAGTAGGTGAGCCCATGGCTGAGGCTCCAGCCAAGATTGCGGAGCCTGGTGATGTGGCCGTGGAGTCCGGAGCCCTCTCTGACGGAGGAAATGTAGTGGTGAGTCAAATGGCAACCACAAAGGATGTTGTTCCAGGGTCGAGCATCGGTCCTTCTGAACCCGTTGGGCCACCGAAGGAAGGACTTCCTTTGGAGCTGGTGGCTTTGGGTAGGCGCTTCCCCGTGGAGATACGAGAGAGGGAAGCCTAGGGGCTGGACACCTCCCCCATTGATCTTGCTGTTCGAGGCTTCGGCAGAGTTGAGGCATTAGCTGACTTCTACCAGGCTGGCCTTGAGTGAGAGAAGTGTGTGGTGAGCTTTTCTATCCTAGTGCTCTGCTATCCTGAGTTTTCCTTCGTGTATTTGACTTTTGTCTTTTTGAAGAAGGAAGTCCATCTTGACTGGGACCAGGTTTTCGGCATCGCAACCTCCAGGAGCCAATCTTTGGAGGTCTCCAAGAAGAGGTTGGCGGACGTGCGCGGGTAGCTGTCCGCGAAGGAGTTGGAGTGTGAGGACCAGGGACGTGAGATTAAGTCTTTGACTCACGAGGTGTTCCGTCTCAGGGCGAAGGTCGAGCATCCTTCCGAGGTTAAACTTGGCTCATAATTGGAGAAGATTCGCAAGGAGCTAGCCGTCCACCGGGAGGATGCCGAGAGGCGCCGGCAGGAGTTGCACTCTCTTCGCGAAGCTTTGCGAAGTGCAGAGGCTCGCACCAATGAGAGTTGTCGAGATTGCTGATCTCCAGGGAGAATTGCTGGCGTAGAGGATGTATGGTATGCTTCTAGCGGTCGAGCAACTTGAGTGTCTCCGCGGGGAGAGGTTTTCGACGGAATGGGTGGCTTCTCTGCACCCTTCTCTGGAGCTCTCTGATTGTGAGCTTCGCGGTCGGACGGAGGCAGACTCTCCGTTGAATCTTGCCTATCTTCGTCAGCTGGCCGACCGTCTGATGGATCGCCAGGTGCTGTCTCATATTGGCGGGCGTACTTCAGGGATTGGATATACTTCTCAGCAACTAGTTGAAGTGATCCAGCAGAAGCCATCGGAGGGGGTTGGCAATGTTGAGCCTGCGGGGGCCAAGGCCATTGTAGATCTTAGCGATGCCCAAGAATAGGTTTATGTATTTTTCGGGTGTTTACCCTTTGTAATAAGCGGATGCCTTCTCATTTTTGAAATTTAATGAGAACTTAAGAGTTTTAATGCCTCTCTTTTTACTTCTGGGAAAAAAGTTTTGTGCGAGTATAGTTTCTCCTTTTGTTGTTATCTCTTTACGCCTGGGTAAAAAGAGTTTTTGCATGAGTATCGTGCGATCAAGACAGTTTTTATGCGGTTGCTAGCATTATTTTGTTGAACGTTCATTTTGTGTTTTCGCACCCAAGGGGTTTTTACCGTGCCACTGGTGGAATATCATCTTGGCCTTGGAGGCGCTTAGTGTTTCTTCGGGCGGTCGGCCCGTTGTCCTTTTGCAGGACTTGGGCGAGTATTTTGCAAGTTAAAGTCATGCCTCTTTTGGGAAAGGAATACTTCGATTAATAATAGACAAAATGGTTACATTCGTGCAGCATCAGTCGGGCTAGCCTTAGTCAGGCTGAAAGTAAACAAGATGATTACATTCAAGTTGCCTAGGTCAGGCGAGCCTTAGTTAGACTAAGTGAATTCTAAATTTGAAATAAAGATACGTACGTGACTTGACCGAAAGGTGGTATGAGAGCGCAAAGTGTGTTCAAAGCTTAGGCTGAGGTTTGGTCCGGGCGGGTGGACTCCATCTTTTTTCCTCCTGACTCTTTACCCTCGAGGGTTCCTCGCATGTTTCTCGGGGACCAAGGCGAGCGACCTTAACGGTCTTATTTAAGCTTGCTGCATAGCATGCTCGTGCTAGTTTTTGGTCTGTCATGATTTCTCCAACCCCGTGGGGCATAGTCGAGGGCGAGTATGGAGCGCTCCACCCTTTTCTTGTTCTGTAGTAACGAGGAAGTTCCTCTCTGCAGACCACCCACGATGTGATTGATGACTCCACGAGTAAGTGTCTGATCGTTGGCCTCCCGTGAGTGTTCTGTGTTAGCTCTGCTCTCCTTCTTGATGTACCTGTCGAGCAGTCCTTTGCGGATTAGGTCTTCGATCTGATCCTTTAGGTGAATGCAGTCGTTGGTTTCGTGCTCATAATCCTTGTGGAATTGGCAGTACTTGGACTTGTCTACTGGTTTTCCCGTCTTTCGCCTCTTGATCTGAGGAGGGAAACTGAGCATGTCCGAGTGGTAGATTTCCTCGAGGACTCCGACGTGGGATTTATTAAGGGGAGTGTAGCTTGTGAATCGTCCTCTGGGAGGCGTCCGTGGTCGAGGGGGCGACCGCTTTCTGTTGTTTTTCTCCTTGGAGGTTTGGCTTTCCACTACCGCTTTTTCCTTCTTCTTTTCTGCTCGTTCCATGTTGGACCTGCTTATCAGGAATTTCCTCATCTTGTCTTTGACGATTTGCACGTTTTCTTCTTGGATGAACCATTCTGCGCGATCCATCAGCTCTTGTAAGGTGGAGACGGGGCACCTGTTGAGTTCCCCGTAAAACTGCGAACATCGGAGACCTTGTTTGATGACAAAGATGGCGACGACGTCCTAGAGGCCTCGGACCTAGAGCGAGAGTCTGGTGAAGCGAGCCAGAAAGTCTTGCAAGGTTTCTCCTTCTTCTTGGTGGAAACCAATGAAGGAGTCCTTGTTTTTTTGGTATTCCTTGCTGCTGGCGAACTGTGTGAGGAAGTTTTGCACCAACTGCTCGAAGCTATGGATCGAGTTGGTGGGTAGTATCGAAAACCACCTTAAGGCCGCCTCTTTCAGGGTCGACGAGAAGACTCAGCATTGTTGACCGTCCGTCATGCCTAATATCGACATAGCCGAGTTGAAGGTGTTAATGTGATCTCGTGGATCAGTTTCTCCGCCATAGGTTCTATGTGGAAAGGCATCTTGAAGCCCATGGGCACGTGCTCGTTCATGATTTGTTGGGTAAAAGGATGTCTCCCCTTTCCCTGGAAGTCGAAACCGGGCCACTGGTAAGCTGTTGTGCCGCAGGGGGCATACATGTTATAGGCACCTGCCCAAGGCATGTAGAGGTAGGATCCCGGTGGGTAGTTTGGGACTGGCGGTCGCGGATAGCTCGTAGCTGGACGTGCTGCTTGTCCGGCGACCATTGCTGCTCCAGGTGGGATTACCGCTGGGGGTGCTGGTGCTGTTAGCGATAGTCGTGCGAATTCCATTGGTAGGGTCTCAAACTGTATTACGAGTAGGTTGGTAGGGTCGCTGGAGGCCCCTGCTGCCACGCCGTGTGGTACCAGTGGTAAGTGAGCGGCTGTGCTTGCTTGAGCGAGGTTCCTATTCCTCCCACTGCTGTTGGTGTAGGGCTGTTATTTCTGCCTCAAGGCGGGCGAGCTCAACCTCCCGCGGGTTCCTCGTTGGCTCCTTTGTTTCTTGATTGCCGATTGTAGGGCAAGGAACATGCGGCATACCATAAGGATGTTGGGGGCAAGCTTCCTCTCCGGGTGCCGGATTCTGGACCACGGTTTCCGTAGCAGCTACCTACATCGTCGAGGCGTTTTGGGGTTGAGTTGTATTCGAACCGCCTACTTCGGTTGTGACCGCTTCGGCCGTTCACTGCGTATTCCTTGCGCTGCGCCTCAAAGCGCTTACGTGGGTCGTGGCTGTGGGGGCGTTTGAGTCGGTCATCCAGTAATGTATCCTGTATAAAAAGGTAAAAAATACGGGTTTTTGAGTGTTAGGTGTATACTCCTACTCCCCGAAAAAGAAATGCCGTTTAGCGGCAGAGTGCGCAAGGCATTGTGGTCTGAGGAAGACCGCGGTGGGCGCCACTGTAACTGTCGTTTTCGGTTCAGACAATTGTAATTTGCAATTAAGGACCGCAAGGGGTCTTAACCTTGGGGGACTTGTCCTTAGGCGATGCACCTAGGTGCCTACGTACCCTTCGGAAGGGGGGGTCAAAGTCCACGTAGTTCGTCATGGTGACGTCTATAGGAGCCGTTAGGCAAGGTAATTACCTGTATTGGGCCGTGTGCGCTAAGACGTGCTTAAGGTACTCCGGGCGGGCGAGCCGCTCTTAGGAGGTTGCCTTAGTGTAAGAGAGCTCGGGTCTCTGAGAGCTACTGGAAGCCCTATCGTTGGGGTGCTCCGGGGACGGAGATGAGCCTGCCGGTGGTCGAACCTGACGGAGCCTACGGCGGGGCTTGAGATGTGTGAAGGGTGTTGTGTAAGGTGTCTGAGGGTGCTCAGAGTGCCTGCTAGAATGGCTATGGGTAATGTTCTCTGGAAGTATTTGAGATGTCTCGGATCTAGTGTGGTAGTCCTTGATCTTGCGTGTCCTTTAGTCCCCCTGGTGAGGGTATATTTATACTAAGTGTGGGGAGGACGTGCTCGACCCACGTTCTCGTGGGACGTGGGTCGTCCCACAATGCCCAATGAGTTTCCACGTCCCGTTAAGTGGGAGTCTCCGTAAGGTGACGTAGGTAAGGGCCACGTAAGTAGCCGATAACTGGTGCCACGTGCTACTGCTAGGCTTCTGGAAGCTTAATACCAAGTGTCCCAAGGTAGAATATTCCGTAATTATAATTGTGTTTGGTAGTAAAAATTTGAGAATGAAAATAGAATGGGAATGTATTAAAATTATCACTTTACCCCCTTACATTAAAATAATAAAAAAAAGGTTAAAATTTGGATATAATAAACATTTTGCAATTTTTTTTAAATGACATGATTTCCTAAAAGATAATCTGATTTCCTTTACTGAGCCCCACTACTTTTACCATTTCATTCCATTGGAGTTTCTGCAAAAACGAACGTGAAATTAATGTCTTGGATGATAGCACAATAAAGATGGTTGGAGCAATTCCCCTTGTGAATAATGTTGATCACTTCGGTAGAGTGAAACTCGAGCTCAGTCAATTTTAATCAAATTACATAAGTCTAATAAAGTTCCAAGGATTAGTGATGTAGCCAAAAAAATAAAAGATTCATTAAAATTTACACTTCAAATTGGAGATCTTAGCAAAATTTTGTTGACTTCTTGTTAGATTCTAAATCTATGAATATAATCAAAGCAAGATTTCTTTTTTTGAAGAACCTTACAAATTATTAGTGCCTATATATTCCCATTCTATTAATCAAATCCAAAAATTGATTTGGATCACATGTACCAATCTTGAATGCAAATCACCCCACCTCCCCATCTTAAGATGTAATTGATACTAGTGTTGAAAATTTGATACTTCATCTATTTGTTATTTATTATTTATTAATATATTAATAAAAATTTAATCTTTGATCTATTAAAAGTGAATTCTTATTAATATTAAGGGCTTATTTGATAGGTGGAATGAGTGAGGAAATGAGAGAGGGAATGAAAATGTCATATCAATGTGATGTGATGTGATGTGAATGAAATAAAAGTGAATAAATTGACAATTTTATCCTTACATTAAAAGTGGGAATAGAATAAAAGTGGGTAGAAAAAGTAAGGAAAAATGTACGAGAAATTGCCTTTTTTTTCTTCCCTTTTTTCCTTTCCTTTTTCCAACTACCAAACAAGGCCTAAGTTGTTAATAAATGACATAAAATAAATGGAGTGAGACGCAGTACTAGGGCATGTTTGGTAGGCAATGTTCCTCTACAAATTTATTCTATCAAACATATTTTACTTTTTGAAATGTGATAAAATTATGTTTATTTTCTTATTTTTTTAAATATTTTAATATAAAGATAAATTGATCATTTTATTCATTTTTATTCCATTCTCATTCTCATTTTCATTCCTATTTCGTACTACCAAATATAGTCTAAGCAATCTCATTCTCATTCTCATTTTGTACTACCAAATATAGTCTAAGCAATCTCATTCCCATTCTCATTCTCATTCCCACCACATTCTCAATGTCAAACAAGCCCTAAACTATTGGATTTTTCTATGGTGCAAACTGCTTAGGGTGTAAACCCATAAAAACACTTACGTGGTGCATTTGTATTAGTCTAATTGCAAAAATATAATTTTTTCAAAAAAAATATTTTTACAACTGAACCAATATAAACATGCAACATAAACATTTACATGAGTTTGCAGGAC
The DNA here is from genome assembly GCA_014851425.1 of Senna tora. Classification (NCBI taxonomy): domain Eukaryota; kingdom Viridiplantae; phylum Streptophyta; class Magnoliopsida; order Fabales; family Fabaceae; genus Senna; species Senna tora. The sequence goes on from CM026265.1 coordinate 16,609,707, forward strand.
CCCTAAACTATTATTCCTTATGTTGTTAATTTTTATATATGCGTATGTATGTATGCTATGAAATAGGAGAAGTTGCAGCATTTAGTTATGCCATGGACCAACATAGCAAATCCATGTTATGTCACTCCCTTGTACAGAATCAAAACACATGCAATGTGGGACCCTCTCAATTACACTCACAAATTCCCCACATGTAATCACATGATGGGGTATGGTATGCCATCCACCGTTTTCACTTATAAATCAACACACACACATGTCCTTTGCTAGAAAGTGAATATTAACCCACAATTAACATATCCTACCATTTCTTTTTCTGTGTTTTCCAAGTATTGAATATTTGAAATTAAGCTTTGAAGAAAATTTATTTTATTTATTTATTTTAATATTTTAATACCACATCATTATAATATATTAAGAAAACGTTAGGTTACATGAATTGTTGAATGTAATAGGAATAGTAATGAGAATGGGAATGTTGGAGGGAATAAGAATAGTAATGTGAAAGTGATGTATGTGAATGGAATAAAAGTGAATAAAATAATTATTTTATCTTTATATTAAAAATAAAAATAAAATAAAAATAGGTAAAAACATAATTTCATCGCATTGCAAAAATAAGTTATGTTTAGTAAAAAACTTTTTAAAAAAATATTAAATTACAAGATGAATTACATCAATTATAATAAGCAGCAAATATGCATTAAATCTGGCAAAAAGAAATGCATTAAATGCTTCCCTACCTTTTTCTGCCTTTCTTTTCCTTCCCTCCTTTACAAATCGAAGTTTTGAAACTTAAGAAGATAATTACCCAATTCAAAAACCCAAACCTTTCTGGCCGAAAAGGACATAATCCCCACTAATGACATCGTGTTCATCATAATTTAAATTTGAAGGGGTATTTTGGTCACCACATTAAAAAATTACTACCTTTTATTTTTGAATAAAATTTACTTTCTTTTCTGAAATCAAACTACAGGATTTTAAATCTTTTACATTTTTTTTTATTTTTCTGTAGTTAAAAAGACATAAAAAGAAAAAGAAAAAAAGAGACTTGTATTGATAAAGATTCATCCTTAATGAATTAGAACCAATTTTTTTCTTCTTTTTATATTTCTCTTACACTAGATAAAGGCACAAAATTTCAACTCCGATCCTAACTCCAAATTATATATTAATATGGTTTTTGACCTTTTATTGCCCCAAATTTAATAGTTATTTTATAATTAAAAAAATACAAAATAAAATATATGATAAAAGAGATGTGGGAGATAGACAAGGAATTAGTGGATGAGAAGTTACCACTTAGTCTTACTACATAGTAGTTAAGGATTAAAAAATTACCAAATATTTAATTTATTATTAATTTAATATATAATATATTTTATGTTATATTTTTTAAAAAATAAAAAATAAGTTATATGCACTTCTAAGTTCTAATATATTAATATTGTTACTTTTTTTTGGGTGTCACAAAAATCTATTTTAGATGAAAGAGAGAAAATATGATAGATAATGGATACAGTAGTTACAGAAGATTTAATTTAGTTATTGTTTTAAAATATAATAATAAAACTTTTATGTTATATTTTTTTGAGTAAATTATACTGTTCTCTTCTGAGAGATGTTAAAATTACACTGTCCTCCCCTCTAGTTTGCAAAATTACACTGCCCTCTCTTGAGAGATCAAAAGTCATTACACTTTGATCCAAAACATAATTCTCCAATAAAAAAAATCTAAAAGGTCAAATTTTTTCAACTTCCAATACAATAAATATTCATGACTAAATTACCCCTCACAAAAGAATGGAACTCTATAAAATGTGACCTATACATACTTTTATCCTCTTATAATAACATTGTTTTTTTATTGTCTTTTATTATTTTATTAGTATTTAGAGCAATTATTATTGTTAACAAAATAAAATTCTAAAAAAAGTCTGTAACTTAAAATAGTTTACATATTTTTATAATAATAATGTAATGTAATATAAAAAATCTATTATTTTACTTCAGTTTCGACAATTCAGTTTAATATATATATATATATATAATAATAAAATATATTAAAAAATTTATTAGGTGTCCTAGAATTTAGTTTTATAATTTTTTTTCTAAAGATTTAGTTTTATAAATTTTGATAAAGCATAACGTTAACTATTTTTATCTTGTGTGAGGGTCTATTTAGTCATGAATATTTATTAGTCATTAATATTTATATTGACTTTTTAGACCTATTTTTTAATGGGAGAATGGTGTTTTGGATCAAAGTGTAATTACTTTTGATCTTTTAAAGGAGGACAGTGTAATTTTGCAAATTAGAGGGGAGGACAGTGTAATTTCAGCATCTCTCAGGGGAGAGCAGTGTAATTTACTCTATTTTTTTTGGTAGATAATTTTTTTATGTTATATTTTATAAATTAAAAAACAAATAACATGCATGAATGTGCATGTAAAGCTTCTAATATATACAAACGTGGTGTGGCACAGATGATAAGGAGTCTATGTTCCCTTAACCATCGCCTCCCAAATTCAATTCCTGAAGAGATGGGAATAGAACGTCATTCGTTGGGATTAGTCATCAGGTTCCTAAAAATTAAAGACAAGGTTCTATATATATATATATATGGATTTTGCTAACCAATGCTCCAGGACACTGATTAAGAATTCATTTCAACCAATGAAGGAACTTTAAAAAATTATTCTAGTTGATTTTTCACCCATTTCAAGACAAAAAAATTATCTCTACACCAATTAGAAAAAACCTTAACAAGCTAAGCGCCGAAAGGCACTTGTTAGATAAACGCTATATCTAATATATCCTTCTATTGGAGACAATCCTGTTTGAGCTAACAGATGTCTCGTTATGGATATTAAGCTCTCTCAGCAAAATTTTTTTCATAAGCAAGCCTTGAACTCAAAATCTTATTTAAGAAGAATATCCTAAGCTAAATAAATTGAACTGTAACTTTTCTTTTACCTCTCAAAAATAAAAAGAAGAGAATATACTATAGGTTTCCAAAATAAAAATCCCTCTGGCAACTTCTCCCGCATACAAATAGAGAATAACCTTATATATATATATATAGAGGCATATCCATCCAACTTGAGAATTTCAAGCACTTTACTACTAAACCAAAATTTTGGTTATATCAATACCATTAATCATCCATGGCAGAATTGGAGAACCCAAAGGTTATGACGAAGCTTATTACTTTCCTCTCTTCTCTGCTCGAAAGAGTGGCCGAGTCAAACGACATTAACCAGCAGCTTCAACCACACAAGATCTCTGTGTTTCATGGCTTGTCTCGACCCACAATTTCAATTCATAGCTACCTCGAGAGGATCTTCAAGTACGCCAATTGTAGCCATTCTTGCTTCGTTGTCGCTTACGTCTATCTCGATCGTTTCACGCAGAGACAACCCTCATTGCCCATCAACTCCTTCAATGTACATAGACTGCTCATTACCAGCGTTATGGTCGCTGCTAAATTCATGGACGACATGTGAGTATCTAGTCGTTTTGGTTTCTTTAGTGCTTAATCACTACTGTTGATCATTGTGGGATTTTACTGATTTTTAGGCTTATTCTCTTCCGAAACCTTCTTCGGTTTTCCTGTATAATTTTTTCTAAAAAATAGAAATATAGACATAAAATAATTAAAAATTTTATATAAATCAAGACCTATTACCATGAATGATTTAGAAACTCCCGACTAAAAAGTTGGTTCTTAATTAATTTATGATAAATTTTGATTTATGTGTAATTTTTTTTTGTATTTATATCTTTTATAATTTAGATATTTTTAAAAAAATTTATAATTTGTTAAATTTAAATAAAAAAGAATAAAACAATAAAAAAAGACGACATAACATGTTAATGCATAGAATAACCGAAAAACTTAATCCGATCTCCAATTTCTTTAGTTGTTTCACTTCAAGTATGTTTAGATTTAGAATAAAATGTTTCAAAATAAATATCTTTCTTTTGCTCACTTTCTATTATTTACTTTATAGTCTCAGGGAACATTAATTTTTATTTATTTGTTTCTTGAACATTAATTTCAGGCTTTAAAAATCCCAGATTTTGCTTTCAGTTATTTTCCCAATTAATTAATTTTCTTAAACAAGATTTCAAATTTAAACTCACCTAATTCGAACTAGATTAATTAAAACTCAATAAACTTCCAAATGCTGGTATTTAGATAAAAAATTGATGTTATGTTAGAATGCGAACTTGTTAATTTAAAAAATAAACAATTTTGCTTGTGAATTATACCATCATGTCCAGGCTGGCTTTCTATAAGACATAAGACAACCTAGCCATGTGAAGCCACGGTTTTACTACAATATAGCCAGCTAACATTTGTATAAGCAATCATGAAATGTCAGAGAATGGTATTTTTAATATAATTTCTGTAATATTGGATTTTAGTAAAGAGACAGATCAGAAAATTAATGTCAGAATCCAAGGCAGCATCTAGAAAATTCTTATTGATTTTTTTTTTGTAAATATTTTTCAGGTACTACAATAATGCTTACTATGCAAAAGTTGGAGGAATCAGCACTATGGAGATGAATTTTCTTGAGCTGGATTTCCTATTTGGCTTGAGTTTTCATTTAAATGTAACCACAAGCACCTTCCAAGCCTATTGTGCTCATCTTCAGAGAGAAATGATGTTAATGCAGCCTCCTCTAGATTTTCCAGATTCTTCTCTAAGTTTAGGAAAGTCAGTAGTAAAAACCCATTTATGCTTCAATGATGATGAGTCTAATTCCCATAAAAAGCAGCAACAGTTAGCTGTTTGAGTTCAATTTGGTAAAGAGTTTGTATTTATTTTATCATCGGCTCTTGGGTTTGATTCCGAAGAGATGGGAATGGAGCGTCATCTGTTATAAGGGTCGCCTCTAACAATAGGTCTGACAGTACTACTCAAGAGATTAATTATCAGACGCACTCCGCTCTGATTAATATTCTGATCCAGACGAAATATATATATATATATATATATGTTGTTGCATTTTCTCAATGCATGCATGTAGTAGCATAGATATTGTAGATGTATTATTGAACTTGTTATTACAGATTGGCAAATTCAATTCTCTATCACTGTGGATGCCTGCTGCTTTTGTCTTTTCTCTCCTATTTTTCTATTTTGGATTCTGGTTGAATCCGTAGTTTGGTATATTGTACAGATAATTGTCCCTCCTTTACAGTCTGGCTACTAAAGTCTTCTCTTAATTTTGATTTTAGTTTAACTAAATTGTTGGTTTTTTTTATATGGTTGATCTCATTAATTTATAAGGTCTTGGGATTTTAGGTGTAAGTATTTGGAGCTATAGAGAGCTCAAACTCACCGGTTATTAATTATTGGATCTGTTTCGAAATATGTGTTATCTTAATTTTTTTTTTTAAAAAAAAAAATTTGTATAGATATCAAAACAGATCCAATGACGATAAATAATTAATTTTGGCTCACTATCTCTCTGTAACATTATCTTTCACATATACACAAGGACCTAGGGAGGTAAAGATTAATGGTACAAACATTTTAGTTTAAAGTAACTTTTTCTTTTTCTGTTTTGTTTAGGTTTTTTTTTAAAGAATTTCTCAGTTTTATTTCAATATCGTGCACTGTTTTCTACTGAAAATTGCTTAAGGGCAAAGTTTTAGATAGGATTAAGTGGAGTGGTTATTAATGAAATGTTATATAGTCGATGAGAGAAAAACAAAATAATCGGTGAGAGGTTATCAAAGCAATTAAGTATTAAAAATAATTAAATATGTAATTTATTGTTATTTTAAAATATAAATTTTATAAATATTTTATATTATATTTTAAAAATTAAAAAATAAGTTACATGCATCCTACCCCACACCACTCTCAAAACATCTTCTTAATTAATTTTTAAGTATTTTTTTGTCTATAAGAAAATTAACAATGGAGATTTGATAACGGTAGGATGTATTGATTGGTCAAAATATTTCATTCATAAGCAATACGTTAATTAATATGAAACTACAAAGGTAACCTACCTTTTAGTCCTTGAAATATTGTCAATATACCATTTAATTTTTGAAAAATAAAAATAGGCAATTAGGTCATTAAAAAATAATAATTATTAACTATTTAGTTTTTAAAATGTTAATGGTTATTTCTTCTATGATATGACCGTCAAATATTGATGTGACACCATTAAATATCACATTATTTTATCAAATTGAATTGTCACTTTATCTTAAAATAATAATTGAAAAGACACAAAATACTTATTCAGAGTAAAATGTCCATGAGAACATCAACAATTAAACAATGTGATTTATCAGCGATTAAACAAATAAGAATCAACAATTCAAGTATTTAACGACGATGCAATTCAAACTAAACAACGACAATAGCAAAAATGTTGAGTTACCCCAGCATCCCCATCAACTTCAACTTCAATTTCAACTTCATTGGTCTAGTCCACCACTTCAATGGCAGAGATGTGATAATGGTGAAGGTGCAGAATAGTTATAGTTAATATTGTCAAAACGGGTCAAGCTGGGCCGAGCCGTTTATTAGACGGGTTTGCAAAGTGATGTCCAAGCTGTCCGTATTATTGGCTCGTGGGCTAAACGGGTTAGCCCGCTTTAAAAAAATATTTTTTTAAAAAAATTAATTATAAAATTATATATAAAAAATTAATATTTTTTACTTTAAATTAATATTTTATTAATTTTAGTTATTATTTATACATATTATCAGAATAAAATTATTATTTAACACATAAAATTACTTAATATATATTAAGTTTTTTATTTTTTACGAGCCAGCCCGCGGACTTAAACAGACCAACCCGTGTAGGTACATTTTAAAACGAGCCTATTTTTTAATGCTCAAACCTGTCCATTTAGCGGGTGAGTCAGGCTGATCCGCGAGCCCAAGCCCATTTTGACAGTGCTAATTTACAGTGAACTCACCCTAAGTATTCCTGTCTTCTAGATAAGGGTTTTGTATTTTGTGTTGTTGTCATTCTCCTAAGGTAATCCTTCCATCACATGTTAAAAGACATTTTTGTCTATTTTTAATTTGTATTTTTTAATTATTAATTTAACATGACATGAAAATCCAATTTGATAGCAAATATTATATTTAGCAGTGCTACATCAATATTTAACGGCCACGTGATCTGAAAAAAATTATGATTAACTCCTCAAGGACTAAAATAAATGATAGTGATGATTTTTCAAAGATCAAATTGTCTGTGTTTATTTTTCGTAGACTAAATTGTAAGTTGATCAATATTTGAGGTACCAAAAAGTAAGTTACCTTAATATTAATTAATCACAATTAATGCTCCATCACTTATATTAGGGTGCATTTGGTAGGAGTTTTGTATTATGGAAAAGATGAGGGAAAGAGTGGGTCCCATGTGCGACCCACCTGTCATGGGAGAAAGGAATTCTTTTGAGGGTTTGTGCTGAAAAAAAAGGATGAAATGTCTATTATATCATTTGATTTGACACAATCATAAGTTTTTTTTTAATATTTTAATATAAGGGGTTAAAGTGATAATTTTAATTCATTCTCATTCTCATTCTCATTCTCAAATTTTACTACCAAACATAATAAACATATTTCCATTCACTTTCCGCATACCAATCATACCTTAAAGTTAAAAAAAAATGTAAAAGAGAAAAAAGATATTTAATTTCACCAAGATTTTAAATTTTATTTTACACTTTCATACAATTACCACCATATAAATTTTCATCGAAGTTTGGATTGTCTCCATTTATTGCATTGCCAAATTGATGAAAGGAAAGCAAATGATGATTGATGAACTTATTTCAGGACAAAATTTGGAGAAAAATAATGAGTGGTGTGAAGAGAGGGAGGTTGGGCGTATGGATATGATACAAACAAGAGGAATGATGTACACAAGACGTACTATTCTGTTGTGCCTATTTTCGGTGGTTTGGACAGTTACGTGTTATTTGACAGTTGTACTACGGGCTTGTTTAGTCAAGCTTATAAAAATTATATATTTTCAAATGAATTTTTTAAAAAAAAAGGTGTTGTGAGAAAGAAACAGTTTGTGTTTGAAAAATTGAGTTAAAAAATATTTTTAAAAAACATTTTGTATTTAGCAAATTTGTATTGAAAAGTGATTTTGACATTATCAAAAAGGGAATATGTAGATTTAAGTGTTATTAATATTATTAAATAGATAAATTATATAAATATTTATTATTGTTAAGTTTTATTATTCAAATAAATATAAAATAACAATTAGTTTATTAATTTAATAAATTTTATTTATGATTATTTTTTTATTAAATATCTATTAATTTTATTTAAATAAAAATTAATTAGAAATATTTATTATTATTTTGATAAATTATTATTATTTTTGTCTTCATTAATTAAATAATTTTTATAAGAAATACAAAAAATACAAATAAAATTACAATATAATCACAATAATATTTACAAATTAAACACTTCATACTTTAATTTATATGTCTCAAAATAATTTATACATAAAGATTCATTAAAAATAAAGTTTATATATGAGATTGTAAGAAGGGGTAAAATGAGAATTTTAAAATGTTACTAAGGGTATTGTTGTTTTAAAATAATTAAATTTTAGCTTATAGTTTTAGTTAGTAGCAGAAGCTCCAATTTTTAGCTTCTGCTTAAAGCTGAAAATCTGCTTCTGCTACAACTCAGAAGCACTTCTGGGTAATTTGTCAAACACTTCATTTTAAGAAAATAAACGCTTTTGAAACCAAAATAAGCTTGGCCAAAGAGGCCCTACTACTCATTCTACTCAAGAGAAAGAGGAACCATGTGTTTGCAGCTATGGCCGGACTAAGATATGTTAAAGTGCAACAAGATTAAAATGTATAAAATGTATGATCTTAACTTTCAGATATAAGTGTTGCAGTATGAACACAAATTTCGATGTTCATCCGACATATTAGATTGTGCACTTTAATATATCCAAATTCAACTATGAGTATTAGCCAACTACAAGTATACAAGTCTACCTTTAATGATTATAGGTTCACAAAAGTAGTTAAGGATTCAGAGGTTCATTTGGGCGACAATTTAAGTCTCCCTAACGATGTGTTTGGATGAGAGAGAGTTTGAGGGAGAAAGTATTGTTTTAAGGTATTTTAATTACCTTTTAATTAATAAAATGTTTTGTTTGGATTAAAATTACTAGAATTTTTAAGTTAGCTAATAATTGAAATTGCTACCATTGTTCAGTATTTGAAAACCCACATCATAATGTAGGTTTTTAAAAGGCTAAAATGCATTGAGACCCCTTGAGTTTTGGGTTAGGGGCAAATATACCCCCTGAGTTTTAAAACCTTGCACATAGACCCCCTGAGTTTTCACTTTCGTGAGGAGAGTATCCTTCCGCGTTAGCTATTCGTAAAATTTTGGGATTAAGTGCCACGTCATCAAATTTTTGTCAAGGAATTTTGGTAATTTCCTAGATAACCCTAAAAAACCCACCCATTTTCTCATACTCACATGTTTTCTCATACCCACCCAAATCAAAATACCATCAAAATTGAGCAGATGAAGGAAATGAAATCAAAGGGGTTAGTGATTAAAGTGTGGGTGAACCCATGTGAGAATTGAGATTCTAAGTCACATATCTGTTGGAGGGTTCGTGAGCCATTGTGGGTGGAATTTGACGGTGAAAGCGGCATGGCATGGCGTGCCGATTCTAGGGTGGCCACAGATCAAAGACCAGAAGGTGAACGCATAGGTGGTGAAGAGAACTGGGTGGGGGATGTGGAAGAAGGAGTGAGGTTGGGGAGAAGTTATGGTGAAAGGAGATGAGATAGGAGATGCCGTTGAAGAGATGATGAAGAATGACAGTTTGAGGATTAAAGCGAAGGAGATCAAAGAGGAAGGCCGTTGGTGTTGGTGGGAGTTCGGAGATTGCTATTCACAAACTCATTGATGTGTGGAAGAACAATGCTTAAAACTTCAGGAGAGAAAGATGCCATGAATGATAGCAATAATGTGTAAGAGGAAGTTTCTTTAACTGGATTTTATTAAAACAATAGGAAAAGTCTCACATATTATGGGATTGTGTCTTTGTGTCTAAGGTTGTCAAACTCTAGAGTTTAAGTAAACTCGTGGAGGAAGGGTAGACTCGTATCGTAAAATTGTAAGAGTTTATCTGACGTAAAATCGGACAAATTTATCTATGTCATATTTATATTACCTATAACTATCATTTTTGGTTCAGACAATTCTAAGTTGAAAATAAGGACCGCAAGGGGTCGTAACCTTGGGGGACTTGTCCTTAGGTGGAAACCTAGGTGCCTACGTACCCTTGTGAAGGGATCAAAGTCCATGTAGTTTGCCGTGTTAACGTCAGTAGGAGCCGTTAGGCAAGGTGATTACCTATATAGGGTCGTGTGCAGCTAGGACATGTGTAAGGTACTCCGGGCGGGCGAGCCACTCGTTGGAGGTTTCCTTAGATAATGAGAGAGCAGGGGTCTCTTAGAACTGCTATGAGCCTTGCTGATGGAGAACTCCGGGATGGAGATATGTTTGTCGATGATAGAGCTTGGTGATGATGTGGGCCAAGCTCCGAGGCTAACTAGGAGACGTATTGTGCTCGGAAAGCTAAGTCTAGCTTCAGTGTATTCAGAGCCTGTTTTCTTGAATTTGTTTGACTTTCTCCCTCCTTTGAGTCCCCCGGGTGTGGGCCTTTTATACCAAGTGTGGGGGAGGACGTGGTCGACCCACGTATCTGCCCGTCGTGGGTCGTCCCACGATACTTGGAGGTTTCCCACATCTCTTGGACGGGAGCTCAAGGGGAGGAACGTGGGTACCAGCCACGTTAGAGGTGAACGCATGGTGCCACGTGTCACTGGTGTGAGCTCTTGCAGCCCTTCTAGAAGCCCAGTGCCACGTGTCCTTAGGGGAATATTCCGTAGTTACATAAGTCCCCCAAGTTTACGGGTGTCGAGCGCTCGTGGACTTAAGTTTCTTTTAGCAAGCTACTTAGGAAAATTTCCCACTTGTTGCCTTTTGTCAAACGAGCCCGTCCGCAAGTTGGTCTGGCCACCTTGGTCGGTCGTTCAGTTGAAGAGGTTTCACATATCTCTTCCTGATTTCCTTTGAGAGAGTACGGATGTCGAAGATGCCACACGTCTTGATTTGAGCGGCTCACTGCTTGACTTCCTCAGCAAGTTTTTTGAGTCGTCTCTCTAGAAAGTGCGCGTCTTTTCGAGGAGAAGTCATCATTATGTGGAGGGGAATTTTCGAAGGTGCCCTCTGGGGATGTGCGGAGGAAACTCAAAGGTCAAGGGCATTTTGGTCATTCCCTCTAGTTTTGGAGTCTTTCCATTTTCGTGCCTCTTGGTAAGGCTCTGAAGTGTCTTTTGGGCACCTCTTTACTGAGAACGGAGAGTGCCATTCTCTCACTCTGCAGTTTTCCTCCTTCTACGCGACCATTTTTCTCTTTCTGGTTTTTGTTTTTCACTATGGCTTCTTCAAGTGCTACCGCTTCCATATTCTCCTTAGTGGATCCTAAATTTGAGCAGTCTTTGCTACTGGTTGCCATGGAGGGAGTAAGGGAGAGAGTGGAGAATCTTGTTCTGCTGCGAGATTCAGTGGATCTTCATGGTGTTTTGTCCAAGGAGGGTGAAGATATAGTGATGCCTCCTCCAGTGGCGTGTTTTCTTTGACGGTGCCGTCTAACTGACTTATTGGCATGATTGGACTTAAGCGGCATAAAGGGGAGGATAGGTGCTTCTCTTGAAGAGCGAAGAAGGAGAGTGGTTAGGGGGCCCTCCATGCCGAGCAAGAAATGAAAAAGATAGGCTGCTGTAGAGCAAAGGCGGGCTCAGGGATCTTAAACGGCTGATGATGTAGAGCAGAGGCAGGCTGAAGGATCTCCAAGTGTCGAGGAAAGAGGGACGGTTGACCCTTAGGTGGATCCTCAGCCCCGATTTCCTTATACCTCCATTCTCCTTGAAGAGATACCATTTCTTTTTTCGTCAGAGGATACCTCTTATGAAGGCGAGTTATCCGCTTTTAATGCCAACAACATCATTTTTGCGCGCCAACACTTCCCGTTTAAATATGGTGATGACTTTATGATGAAGAGCCTGGAAAATGGGGTGGCCCGAATGTCGGGCGTCGGGCTGGCTTAGAGTACCAGCGGCAGATGGAGAAGGTACATCTGTTTTCTATTTTGACTTTCTGCGTTTTGTCTTAGCTGAGAGCGTTTATTTTTGCTATGTAGACTATTTTTTATTATGTGGTGGATGAGAATGAAGACCTCAAGAAAAAGATCAAGGTCTAGGAGGCAGAGCGTCAAGAGAAGGATTCGGAACTGAAATGAAAAGACAAGGATTTGAGGAAGGCTTCTCGTCGCGATTTTCTGTGTTTTTCCAATAATGGAATGAAGAATGGCATAGCACAGTTGGAAGACCTCATGGGCACCAGAGTTCCCTCCGAGATCAAGGCGCAACTTCATTCTGCTTGGGAGAAGGTTGGGGATGAGTTTCGTGTTTGCCGTCACATTGACTCGCCCCTGAACTTGGATGCCTATTATATTGCACCGAGGGCTTCTCGTCCCACGAAGGCGACTTCCGAGGTTATACAACCCGTTGTGGAGCGATCTTCAGAGCCTGCCGTCAAACAGATAGGGGAGCCGGTGTCCTTTCAAGATGTTTTCGAAGGAAAAAAATCCTTTTTATGAAACTTAGTCTTGTTTTATTTATTTTGTTAAGTTATATTTTCCCTGCTGATGTAAATCTGGGTTGGATACTTGTATTTTGTAAATGACCTATAAAGGAAATGCAAGTTTTTGGCGAATATAAGAAACAAAACATTTACTGAGTAACGAAACGAAATGTTCACTAGGTAAATTTTAAATTACACCGAAGCAAAGTATTTCTTTAGGTTGGCAGCATTCCAGGTGTTGGGAAGGGGTTCCCCTAACAGGTGGGCTAGTTTGTAGGCATCGTGCGAGGCGACTCTAATAACCCGGTAAGGGCCTTCCCAATTTGGGGCTAGCTTTCCGTTGAGGTGATCTCACCTATTTTTTATGGTCGTTTGCATAACGAGCTCAACTTCCTTAAAACTTCGCGGGCAAACTCTTTGTTTGTCAGGTATATCCAGGCTAAGTAGAAGGTTATGAGGGTTTGAGTCAGAGTAATTGATGATTCAATTAGAAGGTACTCCGATATCTGCTGGGATTATCGCATCTTGTCAATATGTGTGTGCGTACGGGGTTTCACCAGTGGTTGTGTGGATGGTCGTTCGATAAGACCACAGGACGGAGGGGTGTCCCTCTACCCATTCTTCCTTGGCTTCCTCCAAGCGCTTTCGTAGTCCTTCTAGTATTACCTTGTTGGCTCGTTCTGTCTATCCGTTCGTCGCTAGTATTCTATCGAGGTTGTCTGATGGTCGATTTTCCATTCTTTGCAGAAATCGTTGAATTTTTCGTTGATGAACTGTCGGCCGTTGTCGGTTATTAACGCGTGCGGTGGCCCGAAACGAGATATTATATTTTTCCAAAGAAATTTTTAGATGTTTTGAGAGATGGTGGATAGTGGTTCTGCCTTGATCCATTTGGTGAAATAGTCTACTGCGACAAGTAGGAATTTTCTCTGCAAGGTGCTCTATGGAAGGGGCCCTAGTATGTCCATCCCCCACATATCGAATGGCCAAGGGGATTCGATGAGTTTCAGTTCTCCTGGAGGTAGGTGTATGAAACTAGTGTGTCACTGACATTGGTCACAATTCATGACCAACTTTTTGGAGTTTGGCCGCATAGTTGGCCAATAGAAGCCTGAGTGAAGGGATTTTTTTTGGAGGGCCCCGACTGATTGATGAATTCCGCACACCCCCTCATGGATTTCTCAAAGTACATAATTAGCCTCGTCTGGAGGGAGGCATCGTAGTTGAGGTGAGGAAAAGCCTTTTCTATACAAGTCTTCCCCCATACAAAGTAACAGGCAATGTTCCTTCCCTCAAGTATGTTATTATTAGTGTCTTCCAGGAATCATCGATGGCTATGGGGAGCTTCTTGCGATATGCTGGGCGTCTGCAAGTTGGTCCAAAGGACGTTTTTGAGGCATGCTTGGCTAGGCGTAGTTGCCAATTTGGAGAGAGCGTCTGCCTATGAATTTAGATTACGGGGTTCCGTGTGATCAGGACGAATTCAAATCTATCGATTTCTTTCTTGGCACGTTCCAAGTATTTGGTAATCGTTGCGTCTTTGGTGTCAAACTCCTCGTTGAGCTGGCCAACCACGAGTTTAGAATAGCTGAATAGCTTGACCCTTAAGGCGCCTAGGTCGCGAGCTAGCGTCAATCCGACGATCAGCGCTTTATATTCAGCTTGATTTTAGATGCTAGGAACGTAAAGCGCAAAGCTTGTTCCACTTTGACTCTGTCGTAGCTTTCAGCTATGATTCCGGTGCCCGCGGATTTTTCAGTTGATGAGCCGTTTACGTAGACTAGCGAAGAGGGTTTTTTTGGCTGTTGCTCTTGAGATGTTTCCATCTTCAGATACTCGGACGACGTCATTTTGGCCTTGAAGTCGGCCAATGCTTGGGGCTTTAATTGCTTGCTTGGGCTCGTACTTGATGTCAAACTCAGAGAGTTCAATTGCCCAATTGGTTATTCGCCCCGCGAGGTTTGGTTTTTGTAGTATTTGACGTAGGGGTTGGTCTGTCCAAACCACTATTGTATGTTGTTGGAAATAGGGTCGAAGTCTTCGCGCCGAGTGAACTAGGGCGAGTACAAGTTTTTTCACTCGTTGGTAACGCTGTTGGGCTCTGTACAACCCCAGAAAATTTCAAGGATTAAAGAATGATTTATTTAAAATTTTGATGATTTAAGAATGATTTATTCCGGGGCTAGGAATTAAAACTTTAAAAAGAATATAGAAAAAATATGAAAGTTAAAAGAAACAGAAAAGAAAATTTTTTTTAAAAGATTATAATACCCGAGAAAATTTTTTGGAGTTTAAAATAAAATTAAAAGGGAAAGAAAAGAAGTAGAAAATAATTTTTGGATTTAATTCGGGACCTAAGAAATTGGAAACCTGAATTAAATAGGGAAAGGGAGTAAATTAAAAACACATATTAGTTATTATTTATTTAATTATCAATTAATTTATTTTTAATTACATTTATTTATTTATATATTTAATTATTATAATTATTTTAATTATAATTATTTATTATTATTATTATTTTAAAAAAAGGGGGAGGGTTTGCCGTGGGTTTATATATATATTAAAAGAAAGAAAAAGAAAGAGAAAAAGAGAGAAGGGGTCCGTGAGAGAAACAGGGAGAGAGAGAAGACGAGAGAAGATTGAGAGAGGGGGATGGCGAGAAGAGAAAGGAAGAAGGGGAAGAGGAGGATTTTGCCGCAAAAGTGGTCGGAGAAGAGCTAGCCGACGCCGGGAAAAGTCACCGGAGCTCGGTTACAACATCTTCCACACCTCCCACCAATCGAATCAAGGTTGGTAACCCCAATTTCATTCGAAACCCCCAATTTCTCCATTTTTAGGGATTTCTTCGATTCACCTTCGATTGAGTTGTTTCGAGGGTAGATTGAGACCTAGAAAGTGTTTTTGAACACTTAGTTGGGGTAGGAATCAAGATTATATTCTAAGATTTGCTCAAATTCGAATTTGGAAAGATTTGGGGTTGAAATTATAATTATTTCCAGATTTGGGAAAATTGTTGATAATTATGATTGAGCTTGGATTTGAGTAAATAGGCTTGGATTGATATTATTGAAATTATAATTATTTCCAAATTGGGAAAAATTGTTGATAATTAGGATTGAGCTTGGATTTGAGTAAATAGGCTTGGATTGATATTATTGAAATTATATAGTTGGAATATTAGCTGAACAAGACCCGTGAAGAGTTGGCCCGAGGCTACTAAGGCCAGACCTTGGCATTAACATGCCGAGTCCCTGCTCGATTTTCCCAAATATGCTTGAAGGGTGATGTTGGGAGTTTTATACTTCATCTTTTCAATCTTAAACACCCTAAGATAATTCTTAATATGCTATCAAACATCAAGAATGAATTTAGGTACTTTCTTGTTTCCCAAGAGTGGAAGCTTGTGGATCAATGAAATTCAATTTCTAAAGTTTCAACCTTCTTCCCTCATAAATATTTAGGAAACCTTAAATAGGATAAATTGCAGGTATATTGAGGTTTAGAAACTAGATTTCTTAGAACCCAAGTAGAAACACAAGTTGAATTAAAATGCTTAGACCTTCCTACAATTATGATTCCTTCCAACCAAGCTAGATAAGCTTCCTTAGATGCGAATACAAGTTAGATAGAGGTCTAGTACTCAAATCTAAGTTTGTGCAACACTCAAGTAGAGTGTTATATTCGAGTAAGTCAAGTGTCCGAGGAAGGATACACATAAGTCGGGATAGAGAAGTCCGATAAGACCAAGAGCTTGACTTTGTGGCAACCATGGACTACATATGAGAGTAATGGAGAGATAAATACAGAGTTAAGTTAAGTAATAACCTTAATGAAGTAAATGTTGTTCTTATAGGAACAACGGCACGCAATAGAGTGCAACAAGAACTCTGAGGAGACTAAAGTTAAAGGAGGGGATTGCATGGAAGGTTGGCCAAGGTGAGGGTTCTTCCATCTCTGCTCCTAGGGTTGTATGCTTATCTGATTACATGAGTATGTACATTCTCTGCTTGTCTGGTATGTGTTAGCTAGATATATAGAATGCTAAAAGAATGAAAGAATTAGAAAATAGGTTGTGGAAAGTAGCTTGGATAGGAAGACAAAGGAGTAGAGTATAATTGTTTGCTATGATTGGTGTGTTACAAATCCAACTCACATACTCCGGAGGCATGATGAGTATTTTATTAAATCTTTTCCCACGACGGTGGCAAAAGTCCTTGTACGGAAGGACTAAGCTTTTATTTTGAAAACTCGTCACGACGGTGACTTAAATTATAATCATGCAAAGGGAGTTATTGGTGGGTTTCGGATTTGATTATGCTAGCGATGTGAGACATCGACTAGAACAACGTTAGATGGCACTTGAGACCTCAGTTTTATAATCACCATGACGATGGTCATTGCCCTATCCTGGCAATAGGGTCAGAAAGGTTTTATATTGCTATGACGATAACTTGAGGCTCAGAGAGTGCATTTGGACGGGTATATGAGTTATATCCTGTTAAGGATACTTGTCCATATTAACAAGGAGAAGAATTGTTGATTCTTCGGGAAAGATACAAAGAATCCTATTAATATGTGAGACTAAGGTAAGGAGACACGGGAGGAACCTACGGGTGAACTGTGAGCCTAACCTAGTAAAAGAGAAATCATCCTGTGGAGTTGGTCTAGGGTGTGCTAGTCGCCATGCTTCGAGACGTCGTGCCGTGCCCGCCATGTGGCCTGGTTGGGTAATGGACGAGTGGGCTCAAGCTATTGCCCCGTAGCAAGGGGCCAGGACATGCCACGTGGTGGCTACGTATCAGTTGTTTGATAGATAGAAGTTGATTGTGTTTGATTAATAGAATTGTCACGAGGTTATTAGTACCCAAGTGAATGGGTTAAATATTGTTTGATTAACAGAATTGTCACAAGGTGACCAGTACCCAAGTGAATGGGTTAAGTATGCTTTGCCACGTGGTGACCAGCAACCCGAGTGCACAGGTTCGAAGTGGAAAGCCACATAGTGGCTAGTAGAAACCCCAGAGTTGGGGAGATTAAGTAGATGTATGTTTAGCACCTATGTGTATGTACAAATTTCCTGTGGTTGCATATAATTGCTGATTGTGCAGCGTAGTGGTAACGTACAGGATTACGTCACCACACGTCTTGTTTGATTCATACATGCTGAAACGTGAGAAGACCGGTAGGTAAAAGCCAGCACTATATGTTACATATTTACTTGTTGATTGATGACGTGGAATAAATTGCTGCATGTTTACAGTTATTAAATGCATGCGAGTGTTTGGTGAAATTTTTATTGTTGTGTGATCACCAAGAATGTATGCTAACAACAGTAACTAGTGTTTTTGCATGTGGTTATGTATGACTCCCAAACCCAGCGCTATGGTACCCACCTTGCGCCGGGGATGGGAGAGTCCTCACTGAGTTGCATGGTTAAGATTCACACCTCATTTTTACTACACAGAGACAGGTTAAGTACATGTGGAAGAAGTCTCGGTGGAGCGAGGAACGAACAAAACTTTCCAAGACCCACAACTTGTTCCTGTGGCTGAATGAATTGTAATTTAATTTTACTTTATCATATATCATAAAGTAAAGGGTAGACGTACCCAACTATATTGTATCACTAAATCTAGAACTGTCAGCTTCACACACCTTAAAGATCAGGATCCGTTAGATTACGGTGCAGGGAAAACTTGTTTCCAATATATATATATATATACATATATCTGTTGCATGTGAATAGGATAGGCAGCATCTTCGGATGTGTAGCCAGTACACAGGTTATATATTATGTGTGTTTTCCTATATCTATATCCTGAAGCGGCACTGGCCGCGGATTTGCTTGCCTAGGATAGGCCACCATTTCGATGTAGCCATGATATTATAATGCATGTGAATGTATTTTCAATAATAGATATTCTGTCAATTAGGTGATAAGGCTTACAGGCATAAGGGTATTCCCTGTGTCTGTGCCGGTCACAGTCCTCAAAACTGGGGTCGTGACAGGCTCCCTTCAGGACATAACTTGTATAGTAAACTGGATATTCTCAAATCTTCTCGGATTAAGGTCGATCTTACAGCGTGATCGGTGGCTGCCAAGTATAGTATCAGTGCTTCTCCTTTTATAGTTTTTGTTAGTATTGGTGGTTTGGCTAGGTATGCTTTGAGGTCTTGAAAAGATTGCTCACATTGCTCTGTCCATTAGAAAGATGGCCCTAATTTCAGGATCCTGTAAAAAGGAAGACATCTATCCTCCATTCTTGATAGGAACCTATTGAGTGCGGCTAGCCGTCCGTTGAGCCGTTGTACGTCTTTGATGGAGCGAGGTGGTTCCATATTCAGGATGGCAGCGCACTTTTTCGAGTTGGCTTTAATTCCTCTTTGCGTGATCATGAATCATAAAAACTTTCCTGCTGATACTTCGAAAGCACATTTGGCCGGGTTAAGTTTCATTTGGTGTTTTCGCAAGACCAAGAATATTTCTTCTAGGTGCCACAGGTGCTGCTCGACCTCTAAAGATTTCACCACCATGTCATCTACGTAGACTTCCAGGTTCCGGCCGATTTGGTCTTTAAAGACCATGTCCATCATCCTTTGGTAAGTAGCGTCGTCATTTTTTAAACCAAAAGGCATGACTTTGTAACAGTAAGCTCCTTTATCCGT
This sequence comes from Senna tora, assembly GCA_014851425.1. Taxonomy (NCBI): domain Eukaryota; kingdom Viridiplantae; phylum Streptophyta; class Magnoliopsida; order Fabales; family Fabaceae; genus Senna; species Senna tora. Next base: position 16,629,089 of record CM026265.1, read on the forward strand.
GATAAAAGAAGTCTACTCCTAGTCTTTGGGGGTCGTACCCAGAGAAGGCGTCCAGGAAGTTCAGCAGGCGGTGTCCGGCGGTCCCATCCACTTGTTTGTCAATGTTGGGGAGTGGGTACGCGTCTTTGGGGCAGGCTTTGGTAAAGTCTACACACATTCGTCATTTTTCATTCGCTTTCTTTATCATGACCACGTTGGATAACCATTCGGGGTACTGTGATTCTCTTATGAATCTTGCGTCTAAAAGTTTCAGCACTTCCTCGTTGATTGTCGTTGTCTCTCTTCTCCAAAGCGTCTCTTCTTCTATATCACGCCGGGACCTTCTTTGGTATTGAGGGATTGGCAAATGAGTGTTGGGTTGATTCCGGGCATGTCTGATGCAGTCCAGGTGAAAATGTCTCGATATTGCATTAGTAGCTCTTGTAATTTCTTCATGTTCGTATGGTCCAGGAGGGCTCCTATCTGAACCTCTTTGTTGTTGTCTCCTTCATGGATGCTTATACTGATAAGGTCCTCCGTGGGTTGTGGGCGTGTTCCCGGTATTTTGTCTCTAATGTCTACAATTTTTGGGGCTTCCTTCTCCTCGTCGAGGTTTGTGTTCCTCGTGAGATCTGCCAAGTAGCAAGTATATGCTTCTTCTTTGTTGGTTTGAATTTCTCCTACTTCGTAAGGTGTAGGAAATTTGATCATGAAGTGGGCGGTGGATATGACCATCTTGAGTTTACTAAGAGTCGGGCAACCAAGGATCGCGTTGTAGGTTGACAGGGTTGTCGAGATAGTGAATTCAGTTTCTATTTGGGCGACTTTAGGGAGGATCGCTACAGCTAGCCATGTTTTAAGGGTTCCCTTTGTTTGGGTTTCACTTCCGGAGAGGTCGATGAGGGTTCACTCGTTGTGTGTCAGTTGTCCTCCATGGTCGCACATTTGTGTCAGTGCTTCTTCAATAACACGTTGACTGATGATCTTGGGTCTACGAGTGATCTCCTGGCTTCATATCTTGCTATAGTGGCGGTGATAATTATTGGTTCATTTTTTTTAGCAGGAGTGTGTGTCATCGTCTTCGTCGAAGGAAATGAGTGTTGTCTCCTTTCTTCTTTTACTCTGCGGCTCTTCTCGGGGGTGATGCGATCTAGGTTTGTTGTTGTCGACCATTTTGAGTTGTGGATGTTATCTGTAACAAAACATGAACAAAATTGTTTCTTTAGCAAGCATAGGCTTTGTGGTTTGATAAGGACTGCAGTGGGCGCCAATGTAATTGTCATTTTTGTCATGGGCAATTTCGTTGTTAAAATTAGGACCGCAAGGGGTCTCATCCTTAGGGGACTTGTCCTTAGGTAAATATTTAGGTGCCTACGTACCCTTGTAGAGGGATCAAAGTCCACGTAGTTCAATATTGGTAAAAACATCCTTTGGAACCGTTAGGCTAAGGATTTACCTGTAGTTGCCGTATGCGGTTAGGACGTGTAACAACTCTGGACGGGGCGAGCCGCCCGTTGGGGGTTACATGAGTAAAGGTTAATGGTAAGGGGCTCTGGAGAGCTATGAATGTGTTTTTTGCACCATGATCGTTGGTCTGTGGTCCTTCCTCCTTGAGTCCCCCGGGTAAGGGTTAATTATACTCGAAGGGGAGAGGAACAATTGCCCCATGTTCTTATGATTAGTGCATGTCCCATGTTTCGATACTCGCCCCACGTCTCTTGTACAGGAGAGCTTGGGGAATACGTTGGTGTATAGCCCATTCAAGACAACAGATGGTGAGACGTGTTATTTATCCGGTTACTGTTATATTTCTAAAAACATGGGACCACTTGTTAGGAAGTGAAAATATTAGGCTAAAGTATTATTTTGGTCCTCAATGTTTGCATGAAGTTTAATGTCGGTCCTCAATGTTTCAAAAGTTTAATGTTGGTCCTCAAAGTTTTTTTTTTGTCGATTTTGGTCCTCGAGCGTAACACCGTTAACTTTTTGCCATTAAATGATGACGTGGCATGCTTATGTGGCACACTCTCTCTCCTACGTGTCATATTTTAATGACCCGACATAACACATCACTGCCATATCACCCCAAATTGCCACATCATCATCTTCTCTCCTTCTTCATCATCATTATCATCATCATATTTTAATGACGTGGCAGTGATGTGTCATGCCACGTCATTAAAATATGACATGTAGGAGAGAGGGTGTGCCACATAAGCATGCCACATCATCATTTAACGACAAAAAGTTAACGGTGTTACGCTCGGGGACCAAAATCGACCAAAAAAAAATTTAAGGACCAACATTAAACTTTTGAAACATTGGGGACCAACATTAAACTTCATGCAAACATTAAGGACTAAAATAGTACTTTAGCTGAAAATATTATGTAACTACACTTATTTCCTCTCCAGTTTCAGCTACTTATTTCAGCTTTTATCCTTCTTTTTAAATTTAAATTCAAATATAAATATTTTTTTGTCATTTAGAATCCTGAAATTCAGGATTTAGCTACTCTATTATACAATTCACATCAATACAATACACGGCTTTTTGTTGCATCAGCTTTCTACCTACACTTTAATCCAAAGCTGTAATCTAAGCTCAATAATATCATTTTGGTCGAACAAAAGTTCTTCAATATCTTGCCCCACTAAATATTATTTACATTAATAATGCGATTATTAATAAATAACAACACTTATTACATATTGTAACTATGGAATATTTCACCTTGGGACACGTGGCACAGACGTTCTTGAAGCACGGCCTCAGCACTCACTGGAGACACGTGGCATCACTCATCTATCAAATACGTGGCCCTCACCCACGTCACCTCACGAAGCTTCCCCTCAACTCGACGTGGGACCTCCACAAGCCTCGTGGGATGACCCACGTCCCACGGGGCCGTGGGTCGAGCACGATCTCCCCACACTCAGATATAAATAGATCCTCACTCGGGGGACTAAGCAGGCAATCAAGCATAGCAGAACTATACGCAACCTGAAGAATAACCACGCCTCTTCTGCGATAACTCACATACTCTCTCAGTACCTGAGCATCCTCAGGTACCCCACGCAATCCTTCTACACACTACGAGCTCAGTCGCCGGCCCCGTAACGACCAGCTCACCTCCGTCTAGGAGGGTACCGTCTACCAGGCTTCCAGCAGCCCTTAGAGACAATAACTCTCTTCCGCAAAGGCAACCTCCCAAGAGCGGCTCGCCCGCCTGGAGTACCTTAGGCACATCTTAGCCGCACACGACCCAATACAGGTAACGGCCTCGCCTAACGGCTCTTCTAGACGTCACCATGACGAACTACGTGGACTTTGATCCCTCCCGAAAGGTACTTAGGCACCTAGGTGCATCACCTAAGGACAAGTCCCCCAAGGTTAAGACCCCTTGCGGTCCTAACTTCAAATTACAATTGCCTGAGCCAAAAACAACAGTTACACATATTTTGCCAAAAAACGAACTGTATACGGCCAATACCATCTAAAATATGAGTTTGTACTTCAATACAATTGAACAGTTAAAGTACAAGAAGAGGAACGAAGCCAAGGGAGACCCCATCACCTTCGACCTCACTAACCTAGAGGGACCAGTCCATGACGACCCCATGGTAGTGACTGCCATAATCGCCAACTACGAAGTCAAGAGAGTCTTGATCGACCAAGGATCTTTAGCAGACGTTCTCTACTTCGACATCTTCAAAAAGCTCTGGTTGAATGAAGTCAGCCTAAGACCATTCCCCGACACGCTCATAGGGTTCTCAGGAGCCCAGGTTCCAGCAAAAGGAATCATCACCGCCCGAACAACTATGGGCACCTTACCGAAGGTCGCGAGCCTTGATGTGGACTTCATCTTTATCTCAGCAGCATGAGCATACAATGTAATCCTAGGGCGACCGTCCCTGAACAAACTCAGAGCTGTAGTGTCTACCGCACAGCTCACGATGAAATTCCCAACACTCCACGGGGTTGGAGAAATCATGGCGGACCTGAAATTGGCGCGGGCATGCTACGCAGCAAGCCTAACCAAGACCGTCAAGGTCGCCTGCCTCGGTCCCAAAGAAACACGTGAGGAACCCCCTAAGCTAAAGAGTCAGGAGGAAAGAAGCCAGAGTCCGCCCGCCCGGACACTACCTCTGCTTAAACTCCAAACGCACTTTGCACCATTACACCATCTTTAGGTCAAGTTACTTGTCTCTACTTTAAATTTAGGATTTTTAGCCTGACTACGGCCCGCCTGACCTAGGTAATCCGAATGTAAACACTTTGCTTACCTTCAGCCTAATTAAGGCTAGCCCGACTAGGGCTGCACGAATGTAATCATTTTGTAAGTACTTCTTTTCAGCTAGAGGCAAGACTCCAACCCTGCAAAGTACTCGCGTAAGTCCTACCACAGGACAATGGGCTTGACCGCCATAAGAAACGCTATGTGCCCCCAGGGCCAAGCTAAAATTTCCACCAGTAGCGCGGTAAAAGCCCCTTGGGTGCGAAAACAACAAAACGAACGTTCGAAAAATCACGCTAGCACACCGCATACAAATCGTCCTGATCACACGGTACTCATGCAAAAGATCTTTTTACCCAGACGTAAAGAGACAACTACGAAAAGAGAAACTGCATACACGACTTTTTGCCCAGAAGTAAAAAGGAAAGCAGGAAAAACTCTTTGCAAAAAATATTCTCATTAGATCACAAAAATGAGAGGGCGTCCGCCCATTACAAAGGGTAAACACCCTAAAAATTATATAAACCTAATCTTGGGCATCCCCAAGATCTACAAAGGCCTCAGCCCTAGCAGGCTCCGCATGGCCAGTACCTTCCGACGACCCCCGCCTGGTCGTTTCAGCGAGATGCTAAGAAGTAGGTCCAATCCTTGGAGCTCGCCCGCCAATTCGAGACAACACTTGGTGATCCACCAAGCGATCTGTCAGTTGACAAAGATAAGCGAGATTCAGCGGAGGGTCCGTTTCCATCCATCCGCGAAGCTCACCTCAAAGAACTCCAAGGAAGGATGCAAGGAAGCCACACACTCCGCTGGAAGTCTCTCCCCACGGAGACGCTCAAGCTGCTCGACCGCCAGAAGCATGCCATACATCCTTTGTGCAGGCAACTGCCCCTGGAGATCAGCAACATCGGCAACCTTGTCCGCAGTCGCCATCCAACCAGAGAGGTTCTCATTAGCGCGAGCCTCCGCACCCCGCAAAGCTTCGCGAAGTGAGCGCAGCTCCTGCTGATGCCTCTCAGCATCATCTCGACGGGCGGCCAACTCCCTGCGAGTCCTCTCCAACTCTGAGTGGAGGAACGCGACCTCGGAAGGATGACCAGCTTCAGCCCTAAGACGGGCAACCTCTCCGGCCAAGGACTTAACCTCGTGTCCTTGATCCTTGCACTCCAACTTCTTGGCAGACAGCTGCTCCCGCACGTCCGCCAGCCTCTTCTGGGAGACCTCCAGAGCCTGGCTCTTAGAGGACTCAACACTGGAAAACTGATCCCGGTCGCGACGAATCTCCTCCTGCGAAAGATACATATACACGGCTAAAGTCAGAAACACGAGCCAAAGCAAAATGAGGAGTAAAACTAAGACAAGGGAACTTACCGCACGCTTCTCCCACTCTAAACTGGCTTGGTGGAAGTCAGCCAGCGCCTCGGCCATACGACCGAAGCCTCGGGCAGCAAGATTCAGGGGCGAAGTGTCCAGCCCCCTAGCTTCCCTCTCCCGCATCTCCACCGGGAAGCGCCTGCCCAGTGCCACCAGTTCAAAAGACAATCCCCTCTCCGGTGGCCCAAGGGGTTTAGAAGGGCTGATGCTCGACCCAGGAACAAGATTTCTCGTGATAGCCGCCTGACTCACCACTACATTCCCTCTATCTGAGAGGGGTCTGGCCTTCACGGCCGCGTTGCCAGACTCTGCGACTTCCTCAGCCGCAGGTTCGCCTACCACCGCCAGAGGCATGAGAAAGTCTCAACAGACTCCTCAATGACCACCCTGGCCCTCTTAGCAGGCGGTTGATTAACCCCCTCGACGGGGCTGAGGACGGGAGGACGAGTAGAAAGTATCACCCTCATGGGTGATTGACGGACGGGAGCGGAAGTGGTAACAGAGGTAGGAACCGGGGCAGGGGCAGAAACAGGAACAACATCCCCCGCCAGAGCCTCCACCTGTACATCCCCCCCGGTCAGTACTCCGCCGTGCGACTTGCGGAGACAGCTGCAACTCCACACAGGCAGGCCGCTTCTTGAGCCCTCCTTCTCTGCCCTTGGGCAACTCCGCAGCAGAGGCTCCTCTCTTTTCCCCCTCCCGGGGTTCGCTCACACCAACCTTCCCATCTTTCTTCCTCTTCTCCCTCGGAAGAACCTCTTGACGACGCTCCCTCTCGGAAGACGGAGGCACGGGAAGCCGTCCTTCCCTCTCACCACCAGTAGGCACCGTAACAGGTACCTCAGCAGGGACATCGGCGGCTCCTCCCGGAGACAGGCCTTGATGACCATTCTTCTTCCCCCTACTCCGACCAGTATCGCGAGTACGGATCAGAGGAGGAGGAGGAGGGGAAGATGAGGGAAGATCCTCCAAATCGGTGAAGTCGAAGGAGTAGTAGCTATAGTCATCACCTCCACCAGCCATTGCGAAAACTCGACAGAAGCAAGAATTAGAGCAAGAATCAGAAAAGGGCAAAGCAAAGGTAGGGAAAACAGAGGCAACGGAGAAAAGCGAGTGCAAAACGTAAAGTCACAAACTTTCAAACGTTGGGCATTTATAGGATACCCAGAGGCGCGACGATTCAAAAAACTTCGACCCCTCATATCCCGCAATGGATAAAACCTAGTATCCTCTACAATCCCGCTTAGCTGCAACCGCCCATCCCAGCCGCACACGTGGAAGGAAAGAACGGACAGGATGCACAGCCAAAGCAACGGAGACACAAAGACCGAAAAGCCCCCAAGAACCCAAAAGTCACCTCGAGACATCTGAGGGCCTTTTCGCGAAAGTCTCTGCTTAGGCTAATGATGGCTACCCTCGGAAACGATATCGCATTTAATGAAGGAGAAACGACGGCAAAACGCTCAAGCGACAATGGCACTCGTTCAAACTCTGACGCGTGGCACCTGCAACAAAGCCCGCTCCCTCCACAAGATGACCCACAGCAAGAAATCCACCGTCAGCCACTGACCACAGACGAACATGGCCAGAGGAGAGCCTTACGAAATGACCAAACGACCCCTGACCTTTGGATTTCTCCCACTAGCCCTCAAAGGGTATTTTGGGAAATACCTTCTGAGCAATGATGTCTTCACCTCAGTAAGTCGCGTACTTCCTGCAGAGACGACTCGCAAACTTGCTGAGGAAGTCAAGCGTCAAGCCATCCGGTACGAGACACGTGTCCTCCCCAAGACGTCTCCTTTTCCACGAAACGGTGTGAGAGAGCCTACTTCGTTAGTCGGACGGCCAGTTCCCACAAGAGCGACTCTAAGCGGACGAGCTATCCCGCGAGTAAAGGCAGCAAAAAATTCCTAAGTGTCCTACAAGCAAGGGAACTTAAGTCCACGGGTGCCCGACACCCGTAGACTTGGGGCACTTATGTAACTACGGAATATTCCACCTTGGGACACGTGGCACAAACGTTCTAGAAGCACGACATCAGCACTCACTAGAGACAAGTGGTACCACTCATCTATCAAATACGTGGCCCTCACCCACGTCACCTCACAGAGCTTCCCCTCAACCCGACGTGGGACCTCCACAAGCCTCGTGGGACGACCCACGTCCCACGAGGTCGTGGGTTGAGCATGATCTCCCCACACTCAGATATAAATAGACCCTCACTCGGGGGACTAAGCAGGCAATCAAACATAGCAGAACTATACGCAACCTGAAGAATCACCACACCTCTTCTGTGATAACTCACATACTCTCTCAATACCTGAGTATCCTCAGGTACCCCGCGCAATCCCTCTATACACCACGAGCTCAGTCGCCGGCCCCGTTCCGGCCAACCTCCGGCCAGCTCACCTCCATCTAAGAGCGTACCATCTACCGGGCTTCCAGCAACCCTTAGAGACCATAACTCTCTTCCACTAAGGCAACCTCCCAAGAGCGGCTCGCCCGCCCGGAGTACCTTAGGCACGTCTTAGCCGCACACGGCCCAATACAGGTAATGACCTCGCCTAACGGCTCCTATAGACGTCACCATGACAAACTACGTGGACTTTGATCCCTCCCGAAGGGTACGTAGGCACCTAGGTGCATCACCTAAGGACAAGTCCCCCAAGGTTAAGACCCCTTGCGGTCCTAACTTCAAATTACAATTGTCTGAGCCAAAAACGACAGTTACACATATTTTTCCAAAAAACGAACTGTATACGGCCAATACCATCTAAAATATAAGTTTGTACTTCAATACAATTGAACAGTTAAAGTACAATACACTACTTTTTGTTGTATCAGCTTCTACCTACACTTTAATCCGAAGCTGTAATCTAAGCTCAATAATATCATTTTGGTCGAACAAAAGTTCTTCAATATCTTGCCCCACTAAATATTATTTACATTAATAATGCGATTATTACTAAATAACATCACTTAACATATTTTGCCAAAAACGAAATGTATACGGCCAATACCATCTAAACTATAAGTTTGTACTTCAATACAACAAGAATTGAACAGTCAAAGTACAAAAAGAATTAAAACAAAGATAAAGGTACAAGCATCAGCTTCCTAAGTTAGTAAGATTTGGCAAAAATGGCTACTTCCTCAGCAGGATTTCCATTCATCAAGCATATTTTAACCCCTTCTGGTTGTTCAAAAGGAAAGCACCTGATAGTTGCTCCCGTTTCTTCTTTTACTTTAATCTCATCTTCATCACTGTGTCATTGAGTAAAGCTTGATGTTAGAATTGAGTTATGATCTTCACCTATGCATTTAAATTTATGTTCCCTATAACAAGAAAAACAAACAAACCAAAGAAAAAAGAGGATTAAAAGTACCTAGCAGACCAAGGGCCCCTTGCCCATTTGCCTTCGGATATTGCAACTTTAAGTTCTTCGTACGAGCTCACATCCACGATATTGCTGCAAACAGAGCAATGTGTTTGTCAATCAGCTGGTTGCAAGGTTTAGGACGTGGCCGTGGACATACATGAGCATGTAATGGCCAGTTATGAATAACTTGAAAACGAAATGATGACAGAAATCACTACTCTCCAGAAGGTAAAAAAGCTAGAGTTAGTTGCGCTGGCCTAAAATATAAGAGAATTTCTAAAACTCTGCCTATTATACAATGTGGTGTTTAGAAGGGGAAAAGTGTTGCAGAAGAGTGAACCTGTCTCGAAATGCAAGTGCTCTTTCCAATAGAGAGGATTGGATCTCATCCAGCCTATCTTTAACGTACGCCTCCAAAACTGAAGGCTCCATAGAGATTCCAAATACCTTTCCTTGCTTCCCAGGAACATCTCTTCTTGATATAACCACACTTCCACTAGACACGTCACGTGGACCAATTTCGATTCTAAGGGGCACTCCCTGAATAATGAAGGATTTAATCGAGGTGAATATAATCAGATACTATAACTTAGAAATGCACAAAAGCAACCAATAAATCATAATTAACATATATGTTCAACATCCAAGATTAACAGCAAACCTTCATCTCCCAGAAATTGAATTTCCATCCCGGCGTTCTTTGATCTGAGTCATCAAGTTTAACTTTAATCCCTGCAGTCTGAAGAACTGCTTTTACAGATGATGCTGCAGTTAGAACTGCCACTTTTTCATCATCCTTCTTCCCAATAGGTACTATTACCACCTGGAGAGTTCCATGCATATTAAATGGTTAAACATATTTTACTACTAAGGAAATCCTAAAGTAAGGTTAAGGAACAATTCAAGTTGTTTCATGGATGTATTCTCACAATAAGATGTGATATTAATCTCATCACAACGTTCGAGTACAACCTAATTAATGCAATACATTAGGTGTCAAGATCTCATGAGAGAAAATGAAGTTTTAGAGATTGTCAAGAGCAAGATAATATGTAGAATCAATTGAGGGGCTAAAAATACTTTGTAAGACTTCTTATGACACAAAATATAAAATTACATATACAGTTACAGAAAAATCATAGATAAGCATAAAACTATCAAAACCACATCAGACTCCGAAAAAACAAGTCAAAACTTGCAAAAGCCACCAAATCTCACACATAAACATAAGTTACCAAAGTTATAAACATACATTGAACAAGTAATATGTCATAGAAGTTACAAAATTGCAAAATAAAAAAATAACGGTTCAATAAACTTAGACACATTAAATGATCAAGTCCATCTCCATCCAACAAATTTAAAAAGAAATAATTGTTGAGAGAACAAAAAGCAATAAATCAACAAGCTAAATTGTAGAACAGACTCACAGAGACTACATATAGTAATTCTAGCTAGAAAGCTGCGTTTAGGCCTTCAAAATAATTCATTTTAAGTTATATAAGGAAAAATGCATACAATCTTCTAGGAATGGGTAGAATTGCACTATCCTAATTGTGATCTTAACAGTTAAATAATCCTGGTCATTTACGATCCTATAGTTTTTGGGAAGTAGGATCGTATGATCTTATAACTTAAATAGCAATCTTGACAACTATGAGTAAAACCATGTTGACCTTTGATGTCAAGTGTCAACATACTATTTGAGAAACTAAGTTTTAAAGTTATATATAAATTAAATGAAAAAGGAGACTCTGTATTGAAATGAGCAATTTGTTGGAGGCTTGGTAAGCAAGTTGTTTAGTGAAGTGAAAATGAAATGATGGTGTCTATTATCATTAGTTTACCAGCTTAGAAGGACCAAGGTCCCAACAACCACTTTTAACCCAAAATTAGAACCTAAACACATGATTTAGATGCAAAATAACATCCCAAATCCAAATGTACCTGTGTTGGTGCAAGCTTCGGGGGAAGCATTAGCCCTATGTCATCACCATGGGTCATGATGATTCCTCCAACAAAACGGGTACTGATTGCCCATGATGTTTGCCAAACATGTTGCCTTTGTCCATTTTCATCTGTGAACTGCACAAATATACGTTTCCACCAGGTGATTATGCTTTTATGTTGGTGTTCACTGAAAACATGCAATGGAAAATTTTGGTAAAAGTAACTAATGAAGCATGCAGTAGGGCTTATGGAAGAAGGGTGAGAATATTGGGACTTAGGTTTGTAGATTTATAACAGACTTGTGGCAATTAGATTTTTGTAAGCAGGGTAATCATCATAGCAGAGTAGAGTCTAGACTTTTCCTCGAGTTTTGTTTTAGAGCCTGTTTGAGCGTGCAGTTGAGTGAAGAAGTGCTTTTTCAAAAGCATGTATTTGAGTAAGGCACCAAAGCGCCTTTGAGGAAATTGGATCCAGTGCAATTCCCTTCCGTGCAATTCCGGTGCAATTCCTATAAAATACACATTTTTACATCATTTTTGAAGTACTAATACGGACTCACACTAATAATAATCCACTATGAATAGATTAGAGATCAAATTAATATCAATATTGACAAATATCATCACCTTAAATGGATTAGGGACCAAATTGTTATTAATATTAAAAAATAGTCTCACGAGGCTATTTAGTGATAATATTTGTCAAAATTGATAATAATTTCATTCCTAATCGATTCATAGTGGGTTATTGTTAGAATAAATTCATATTAGTACTTCAATAATGATGTAAAAATGTGTATTTTATAAGAATTGCACCGGAATTGTACGGAAGGGAATTGCACTGGATCCAAACTCGCCTTTGAGTGATAGCATAAGCAAATTTTTAGGTTCGAAGCAAAGCTAGAAATTGGAGCTTCTCCTAGCCAAATGCAAAAGCTAAGATTTAAATATTTTAGAACAAACAAACCCTTTGTAAAATTTTATATTTCTCAATGTATCCTTCATTATTTTCCAAAACCCTATCAATTATCTATTTAAATAACATTAATAGATATTTAATTAATAATGATAATAATCATAAATTAAAATATTTTATTAATTAAAATTAATAATTTATTAAACTAAATTTCCCAAACACAAACGGCTTTCTCACAAGTCACAACACTTTGTTAAAAAATAAGCATATTTTGGACGCAACCCCAAACGGGCCCCTAGTCCAAAAAATTTATTTTGGTTTAATGTTTAATATAGGTTTTTAAGTTTCAAAAAAATTTCAAGGGTAGAATACCCTTACTGCTTCTAAACTTTGCTGCAATGTTCATGCCTACCCCACCTACCCCTAAACTTGTGGGGTTGCGTCCAAAATGATGGTGAGGGTGATGGAAGAAGAGATAGGCCACAGAGGAGTAGAAGATGAGGTGGAAAATGAGGTGTATATCTGATCGTGTCAAAATGTGAACTAGAAAAATGAGGTGGCTAAAAAGATACATATTCAACATCCACGTCAGCAAATTCCGTTAATCATGTTAACGATGTTAGCAAAAAGGGTAGGCATGAACAAAATCGAAAGTTTGGGGGCAGACATGAACATTAAAGCAAAGTTTAGGGGCAGTAAGAGGTACTTTACCCAAAATTTCAATGTCATCGTATTCCCTAATGTTGTTAAATTTACTAATAAAAAAGTCTAAATGGCATCATATGGCTTTAATGGTGATTAGGATGATCATGGGTAGGGTACTATAATCCCCAGACCCGGACTCGGACTTAAACGGGTATCAAAATCAATCCCCATCCCCGGACCCTACGGGTAGTTAAATCCCCATATCCGGATCCAGACCCATAAAAATTTAAAATAAATTATTATTTTATTAATATAAAATTTATTTTTATCAATTTTTTATTTATAATCACAAAAAATAAAAAATTTAAATCATAAATATAAATATGCAATTAAATTAATTTAATATCTATAAACTATTTAACATTTTTTCTTAGAATTATATATTTTCTCAACACAAAAAAATTAAAAAATAATACTTTATATATATAAAAATAAATAATTACTATTGCGGGTAGGGTACCTCCTTACACAGACCCGGACTCGTTGACTTTGTACCCAGACCCATACCCAGACCCACAGGATAAATTTTTAGGGTATCCAATGGGTATGAGTATTTTGATCATCCCTGATAAATAAGATGCTAATAAATCAAGTTAGATCCAACTACACTGTATTGCTTCTAACCATTCTAACTCCCGAAAAGATCCATATATTCATCAATTTCATTCACGCCTTCATATATAAAGGGTCTAAGTTGGATGTATTGTAAGCTTCCACACCAACTTTTTATTTAGATCATGATGCCATATTTGATGCCATCACAGATTCTTTTTCTAGGAGAATATTTTTTTTTCTATGAACTTTCTAGGAGAATTAATAGCATTAGAGTCAAAGGATGATATTGAACCATTTTTAAACTGAGGACAATATTTAACAAAAAATAATTTTGGGGCTGAAACAATATCAAAGTAAGACTTTGGGGGTTAGAAGTGAATATTTTCCAAGGGTAGTTATTAATATTAAGACCATAAGACTGCGTTTGGTATACGGACTAATTTTTTAATTCCGGGAATCCTAAATTCCGAAAATCACTTCCTGGGATTATTTTACAGGATTCCCATGAATGTTAGATTAGCTGTTTGATTTAATTTTCATAATCCCGAGAATGTTTGATAATTTTCCAAATATGCCCTTAACTTATATGCTAAATAGTAACTTATCATTCAATAAATAATTTGTAAAATTATTTTAATTATATCAATAAACATTAAAAACTATATTCTTATATCATACCTATATTTTTTAATTTAAAAATTATTTTAACTTTAAAAATTATTGTATTATATTATACATATATATACACACATTTATATATACAGATGTATCCCAAAACATTGTCTATATGAAGCATAGACACTGATACGAACACGGGGGCACACCAATTTCTAAAATTTTAGGACACAACACGGCATATATATAAATAAATTGATATATATTGCAATTCTAATAATGAACTATATTGAACACTACAAAAAAAGCCATTTTTAGCGACGGTTCTTTTATGACCTAGCGACGGTTTTAACCATCGCTAAAGTTTTAACGGCGGTTATATTAACCGCCGTTAAAGTCACCGTCGGGAACATTTTTAACGACGCTTGACATAAGCGTCGGAACTAACCGTCGCTAAATCTGGCGACGATCAGAACCGTCGCTAAACCGTGACTAAATAACCATAGTTAAAATTACATTTTTCTGTAGTGGAACAAAATTTATAGATATATTTTTTTTATAGAAGAAAGATGCATATATCAAGAAATAATTTCTATCCATTATCCAACTAGGAACCACTTATATGAAATTGTAATTGGTTAATATGTTGAGACCTTGTCACCTTCAGCAATAATATTAGTTTCCTTCGACTATACTATAGTTAACCTTTAATGATTTCAATTTTTTTTAATGTATTTTGCATCTGTCGTGTTCTGTTGAAGTGTCCGAGTCGTGTCCATGATTGAGCCGTCGTGTCCAAGCCGTCTCACTGCCGTGTCCGAGCCGATTTTTTTTTTTGACGTTGGACACCCACAAAAACGTGTCTGACACGTGTCATAGGCGTGTCTGTGTCCGACACGTGTCGTAGGCGTGTCGCAGGCGTGTCCGTGTCCGACACGTGTCGGACACTTGGACACGCCTGCACTTGGACGTGTCCGTGCTTCCTAATTGTCATTCAAAACATAATTAACATAAGTCTGAAAATATTAATAATATGGAAAAAACTTAGGTCCATTTCCTTATGTCCATTACATCCAATTCTCCAATATAAATATGACACGTGGCAAAAAGTGTTTAAATGACCAATCACAGTAGAGAGAGAATATAGAAGATCACCTTTTATATAACCAATAATATAAGAGAGAGAGTGTAAATACAATATATGATTGGTGGAATTGAATGTAATGGACATAAAGAAATGGAGCTAAGTTTTTTCCTAATAATATCCCCCACAAAATGTCATTTAAAACATGATTGACATAAGTCTCAAAACATTAAAAATATCCCAAAAAAGTGCATTCAAAACATAATTGACACAAGTCTCAAAAAATAATTAATTATTAATAAATAAGTTAGGGGTAATTTAGAAAAATTAGGTATTGAAAAATAATCCCATGATAATCCCATTCTCTTGGGTGGAATTAAAAATATGAACATGGGATTAGAAGATTCCCGAGAATGTAAGATTCTCAGGCTTAATTTTTTAACTCTTATACTAAACACAAAATTAAAAGATGCTGAAAAAATAATCCCGAAATTATTTTTTTAACTCTTGTAATTGTACCAAACGACTCCTAACGCGTCATGTTAGGCTTTTCAGTGCCAATGATTTTACGACTAGATGGGATTTGATTAAATGAAATTAGTATTGAGGTATTGCAACCATTCTTCTATTGCTCTCTAAGGGTCTGTTTGGGAAGGTAAAAATAGAGAGAAAGGGAAGGAAAGGAAAGAGAACACAATAATATCCCCCTTGTTTGGATCTTAAAATTTTTTAGGGAAAGAAATTGGAGGATTTTGTAATAACCCTCCTCAATCCTCCTTCATTAATTTTTTTTTTGTCTAGACCAGGGTATCCACCATCGAGCACAGTGACTAATCCCTTCGCTGAATTGTAAGCACCTCAAAGGGTGAGACAGCTAGCCCAAGGATTTAAAGTTGCTCCATACCCAAGGCGAGGGATCGAACTACTGACACTTGGTTAAGGATAGATGAATCCCTTCCACTCAACCACATCCTTTGAATCACCTAAATTGAAATTTTAAAAGAACTTTAAACGAGGAATAGAAATCAGGAGTTAACCTTTTTCTATAGATAATTAGCACTTAACCTTTCCTTCCCTTTAATTCTTTTTCTTTCGTTCCCTTCCTCATTCCCAAATATACCCTAGGCTTTCCCCAATTTTACTCTCTCTCCCATGTTTCTACTTATCTTTGTTCACCCTGCATAAAAAACTTAAGGTGTGTTTGGTTGGGCCATTTCTTGTTTTCATTTTCACTGAAAATCGAAAATAATAGAAAAAATGTGTTTGGCTAAGTTTTTCAAAAATAATTTTCAGAAAGTATTTCTTAAAATATACTAATTTTTAAAAACATCAAAAAGTTGTTTCCAATGTTTCCTACACAAAAATTTGAAAACTGAAAA
The DNA here is from genome assembly GCA_014851425.1 of Senna tora. Classification (NCBI taxonomy): domain Eukaryota; kingdom Viridiplantae; phylum Streptophyta; class Magnoliopsida; order Fabales; family Fabaceae; genus Senna; species Senna tora. The sequence continues at coordinate 16,645,262 of CM026265.1, forward strand.
CAACATTTGAAAAAGGCGGTGACACTATTGTAATATGCTGAAATGTTTTGTTCCTCAATTCGAGACGATGAAGTGCAAAAATCTAACCATTTTTATTAATTTTTAATAGTCTATATACTACAGACAAAGTGGGATATTCTTCAATATGAACCTTTCCCCTACCAATATTCCCCATATAGACCTGTGCCTACGCCTTTCCACTTGATGGACCTTTTTTCTAATAGGCCTGTAGATGTTTCGGCCACCATGTAGGAAAAGCTTGCAGCCGATACACCTTTTGGGCCTTGGTGACGTGCCTGTTTGGACACGGGCAGGGCAAAGGTGTTTCGGCCACGAAGGACTGAGCACCTTGATCTTGGGATTACTCAATTTTTTTTAAAGAAAAAAAGTGATAGCAGTTGGATCACATTCCAACGGCTACCTTATTGTAATATGGGCTATATGTTGTCTTGTGTATAAAAAATAACGGTCAAATCCCCAAATTGGTCCTTTATGTTTGCACGAAGTTTCATATTGGTCCTTTATGTTTCAAAAAGTCTAAATTGGTCCTTTATGTTTGCAAGAAGTTCCAAATTGGTCCTTCCATCCAATTCCGTCTATTTTTTCTGTTAAGTGCTGACGTGGCGTGTTGAGGTGTCACACTCTCTCCCCTACGTGTACTACTTAGCTGACGTGGCCTTAGTTAAACTAAAATCAGGGACTAAAATGAAATAAAATAATTTTTCACAAGAAAAAAATGTAATTTTCTCACTTTTTCATCTTCTTCTTCCTCTGCTGACATCCATGGCTTCTTCTTCTTCTCTGAACCAGCAATGGCGAAAGAGAGGGAGAAGAAGCTTCTCGTTGGAGTCTTAGGAAACTACGTTGTTGAGCTCAAGCTCCTCCTCACCACTCTTCTCCTTCTCTGCGCCATCGCTACTCTGCTTCAGTTCATCCCCTCTCGCTTCACCTTCTCTGCTTCAGATCTCCGCGTTTGTATCTCACGCGTGTCCCAAGGTCCCTCCTCTTCTTCGATTACTAATTCTTCTAAGTTTGTTTTCTTCTCCACCTCCTCGGAAGGAGGAACATAAACGGAACACGAACAAAAATGGACTCTGGAGAATGGGATTATCAAGCGGGTTTTCAAACCCTACGGATTATCAAGTGGTGAGGTTGCTGGTTTGTTTGGATTAGGGGTAGAGTTATGATTAGGATTAGGTTGGATTCAGAAGAAGTCATGGATGCCACCCGAGTAAGAAGAAGATGAAAAAGTGAAAAAATTGCATTTTTGTCTTATGAAAAATTATTTTGTTTCATTTTAGTCCCTGATTTTAGTTTAACTAAGGCCACGTCAGCTAAGTAGTACACGTAGGAGAGAGAGTGTGACACCTCAACACGCCACGTCAGCACTTAACAGAAAAAATAGACAGAATTGGACGGAAGGACCAATTTGGAACTTCTTGCAAACATAAAAGACCAATTTAGACTTTTTGAAACATAAAGGACCAATATAAAACTTCGTGCAAACATAAAGGACCAATTTGAGGTTTTGACCAAAAATAACATAGGACCACAAACTTCATTCTTATCTTTCTACTCTTCGTTCATTCTGATTTTTCCTCATCTTCCATCGTTATCTTTCTGCTTCCTCTCTTCTCCAACATACATATTTTTCACTTTTCTCATTGTTAATTTTTTTGTTGGACCACCAATTGCTTACTCATGTCCAACATCCCTCACATTTGATATTTTAAAGTAATTTTTTAACTTATAATATAAGCTTTAAGTAACTATTTTGATGTTTTCCTTATTATTTATATTAAAAAAATGTAATATTTAATGTTTTTACTATTTATGATAATGCAAAAATATATAAAGAATAATTAAAATTAGAGAATGGATAATTTTTTTTGTAAGATTATAATGAAATATAGACTATATTATAAATCGATCCTGTCTTTGTTTTTATATTTTATATTTTGAAAGTTTTGTTGTAATTTAGTATATAATTGTTTGGTAGATTTTTTGTTTATCATAGGCTGAAATTTTCGCTTGAAAAATTTAGAGAATATTATAAATATATTATGTTCTTGTTAATGTATTTGTAAATGTGTATATTGAAATATTTATGTTTATAACTTTTGTTGAAATTTTTTTCATGTAAATGTAAATTTTGGGTGAAAATTTTTGTTTGTAAATTTTGTGGATTTATATTTTTGTTTTGGTTGAAATTTTATTAAAGAAATCTTTATACAATTTTTTTTCTGTATTTTTAGTTTTGGTTAAATGAATAATAAATTAGTAAATTTTTAGTAAAATTTATTTTTAAATGTAGACAATAATTTAAAAATATAATTTTTTTGTTTGGTTTTTAAATTTTGGTAGAATTTATTTTTTTTGGTTTTGGTTGAAATTTTATTAAAAAAATCTTTATGCAATTTTTTTTTGTGTGTAAATGTTATTTTAGATTTGGTTAAATGAATCATAAATTAGTATATATTTTTTAGTTAAATAAATTGATATTTTATTTAGTAATTAAAAATTGATTAAGAATTTTTTGTATGTAAATTTTAGTTAGAACTTTTGTTTGGAAACTTTTGGCTGAAATTTTATTTAAAAAATCTTTATGCCATTTTTTTTGTAAGTGTTTTTGGGTTTTCAGACTTTGTTAAATGAACAATTGCATAAAGATTTTTTAAATAAAATTTTACCAAATCTAAAAACCAAAAATACATTTAAAAAAAAATTGCATAAAGATTTTTTAAATAAAATTTTACCAAATCTAAAAACCCAAAAAAACATTTTAAAAAAATTGCATAAATATTTTTTAAATAAAATTTCAACCAAAAGTTTCCAAAAAAAAGTTCCAACCAAAAAACTCCAAACAAAAGTTCTAAATAAAATGTACAGACAAAAAATTTTTAATGATTGTCAACCAAAAAAAAATAAATTCTACCAAAATCTAAAAACCAAACAAACAAAAAATATTATATTTTTATATTATCGTCTACATTTAAAAACAAATTCCTCAAAAAATTTACAAAAAATAATTTCACAAAAAAATTACACCCAAAATTTACATTTATACAAAAAAAAATTCAACCAAAGTCATAAACATAAATCTTTCAATATACGCATTTACAAATACATTAACAAGAACATAATATATTTATAATGTTTTCTAAATTTTTCAACAAAAATTCCAGCTTACATTTACAAGCAAAAAATCTACCAAACATTTATAAACCAAATTACAACAAAACTTTCAAAATATATAAAAACAAAGACAAAATCTATTTATAATATAGTCTATATTTCAGTACAAACTTACTAAAAAAATTCTCCACTCTCTAATTTTAATTATTGTTCATATTTTTTTTCATTATCATAAATAATAAAAACATTAAATATTACACCTTTTATTCTTTTTAAGTATAAATAATAAGAAAAACATCAAAATGGTTACTTAAAGCTTATATTATAAATTAAAAAATTACCTTAAAATATCAAATATCAAATATCAAATGTGGGGGATGCTGGACAAGAGTAAGCAATTAGTGGTCCAACTTGTGGTCCAACAAAAATATTAACAATGAGAAAAGTGAAAAAAATATGTACGTTGGAGAAGAGGAAGTAGAAAGAAGAGAATAGAGGATGAGAAAAAATCAGAATGGAAGAAGAGTAGAAAGTTGAGAATGAAGGTTGTGGTCATATATGTTGTTTTTTATACGCAAAACAACATATAGGCCATATTACAATAAGGTAGCCGTTGGAATGTGATCCAACGGCAGTCACTTATTTTTTTTTAAAAAAAATTGAGTAATCCAACAGTCAGATGTTCAGTCAAACTGAGCACCCTGACTACACAGGTATTTCGGCCATCAGGTGGCCGAAACACCTGTGCTCTTCGTGCCCATGTCCAAACAAGCACGGGCACCAAGGCCCAAGCAGGCCTATTAAAAAAAAGTCCATGAGGTGGAAAGGCGTGAGCCCGGGTCCAAATGGGAAATATTGGTAGGGGAAAGGTCCATATTAAAAAATATCCCCCACACACAGCTTACATGTCGAGCATAACTTTTTTGTTTCTACAATTGCACTTGTTTTTGGTAGGACATGCAAATTAGATTATGACAAAAAAACAAGGGTACAACATTAACTACAGAAGATGTAAATTAAAAATGTATTTAAATATTATTTTTATATTATATTATATATATATATATATATATATATATATAATTTATTTTATTGAGACAAATATATATTTTAATTGTATTGTTTACTTCAATTTTATCAATAAGATAGTTTAATTATGATATTAATAAGATCCTTTAATTAATATATGCTTCTTTTATTCAAATTTTATATTTTATTAAATATCTAATAAGAATAATAAATTATTCATGTTTACAATTTTTAAACCAAACGTATGAAGTTTTTCATTTTCTAAAATATATTTTGACTTTATAAACCAAACACATTTCTTAAGTTTTAAAAATTAAAAAATGAAAATAATGAAAATAGAAAATGAAAACAAAGTGTTAATGATCTTTTAAAAGTCAAATGACATCTTGTTTTTCAAGTGAAATGATACCAGTGTTCCAAAGGCACGGGAGTAATTTTGCCCAAGGTTGTGGCTGGTTCCCGCCTGTAGTGCTTTCCTGTCACCCATCATGGCCTCTATTGTGTAGGTCTTACAAGCACCAGCAAATGTTTCCACTTTACATTTTCGACCTGCAATAACAGGTATTGCAGCTAGCTCATAAGCAAATCTGATATAGATGTCAATCATCTGTCTTGCCTGTAGATGAACAGCACATAGTTATTATGTGAAGACTAATGACAATTAAGTCTTGATGTATTAAACATGTAGACCTCATTTTCTGCCTCTTCCAGAGTTGCATGAGCAGTGTGGCCCTCTTGCCAAAGAAATTCAAGAGTCCTAACAAATGGTTTAGTTCGCGTCTCCCATCTTGTGACATTTGCCCACTGAACCACATTCATTTGACAATGTTTTTTCAAAAAAAAAGTTCATTGTTTCATCATATAAAAACACGTTTCTGATTATAACAAAGCACTTGCCTGATTAACCATCAGAGGGAGATCTCGGTAACTATGAATCCATTGAGTGAACATGTGATTCACAATAGTTTCACTAGTTGGTCGGACCTGCCACAGCCTCAAGAAGTGCAAAAATCAAAGCCAAAACTTTAGAAAACGACATATGAACAATTACTTAAATTCAGTTATAGATTGGAGTGAACAACAAAAGATAAAAGATATGTATCTCAAAGTAATTGTAACGGGTAAGTGAAGAGCATACACACCACAAGCTTTTCTTCAAGTTCCTTTCCTCCTCCAATTGTCACCATCGCTAATTCAAGGCTAAAACCCTCAACATGACTAGCTTCTTTTTCTATAAATGAATATGGAATAAACTGCAAGAAAGATTGGACAGAAATATTTATTTAACAAGTGGTTGATATTGTATTTTTATGTCGTATACCACTTATCTCACTTCACACTACTGTTAACTTCAAAAATATGATGCACACCACAAAGTGACAAGATTAAGCATGCAACAACGAAGGGCAACTAGAATAAACAATATAAGGGATAAGTGATGCGAGCAGGGAAAGCACAAATAGTGGTCATAATTTATCTCTCGAAACAATTGTATTATTAAAAGAAAGAAGAGTCAAGAAAATCAAATTAAAACCACCAGATAATAGTAAAAACGTGAGTTACACATTTTGGCTGAAAGTGGAGCTGCACAACATGTTTTGAGCTTGAAAACATTAATTTGGAGAGCTTGGACCATGTACTATACATGTGGAGACTTATTAAGCCTAGATCTTATTATGGGCTTAAAATGCTTATTTTAATTTGGGTTAAATTTTTGTGCGAAAATCATTATATTTAGACTTTATTATTTAAAGTCCATTAGTTTTTTTTAGACAATTATTTAAAATTTAGTGTTTTAATTATATTGGGTTTAAGTATGATTGTTAGAAATACCCAATAGTTTTATTTTAAAGTTAGGTTAGGATTTAGGGTTTTAATTGTTTTAGGATTCTAGAGTTTTCTCTTTTCTATCTTGTATTTGGAAGTTAAGTTATAAATTTTATGAGAATTTGAATTATTCATCTTGAGAGTGGATTTCTCTCTAGGGTTCTTCATTGAACTAACAGACTTATCAAGGTTTGATCATCCTTGTGGCGTCTTCTGTTGTGTGTGTAATTCAAAGTCCCACATTGCTTAGGTTGTGTGAGGAGTGGGTGATGAGCTTATATAAATAGGTGTGAGTTATATAGGTTTCAACACACATAAGAATACTAGCCTATAACCATTGAGTGTATTGGGTTTTTGGTATTTTTATGTATTGAGGAGGGTTTGTAATTTTTCCGTTCAAAAATTACAAGTAGTAAAGTTTGTCCCAGTTGGGGTCGTGGTAGTAGGTCTTGAGGCACCGAACCACGTTAAAATTTTTGTGTGTTCTTCTTTCTCTTTTCTTTATATTTTTGTGCGGGGCCCAACAAGTGGTATCAGAGCTTTGGTTCCGGCCTAGTGAGGAAGAAGGGAGAAAGAGCAAGAGGAAGGAGTCGTCAGCGCCACGTCAGCAATTTGGAGAGAGGTTGGTTCTGGCTTATTTTCTCTTTTTTTTAAGTCAGATTTTCTTTTGAGTTTGGGTTGTTTGTGGTGCTGGTTGGTTGGCTGTGTGAGTGGAAGTATTTAGCCAAGAGTTGGGTTAAATACAATGAACACCCTGAAGTTTGAAGTTCCGTTGTTTGATGGGAGAACGGATTTTACATTGTGGCAATGCACGATTCAAGATTATTTGGTTCAGCAGGGTCTTGACTTAGCATTGCAGGATGAGAAACCGAGTGAAATAAAAGAGTCAGATTGGAGTACATTTCAGAAAAAGGCTGTTAGTACAATTCGATTGGCACTAGTCCCACAGATAAAAGTGATTGTGCTGAAGGAGACATCACCGAAGAAGTTGTGGGACACATTGGAGAGCAAGTTTGCGTCGAAGACATTGACCAATCGATTGATGATGAAGATGGACTTGTACTCATTGAAGATGGAAGAGGGAGGTAATGTGACTGATCACATTAACAAATTTAATGAGATGGTATCTAGACTATTGAATGCAGGGGAGACTATTAAGGATGAAGAGCAAGCGCTACTTCTCTTGGCTTCACTACCAAAATCCTTCAAGCCTCTAGTCCAGTCAATGCTAGCAGGAAAGAGCACACTGAATCTAGATGAAGTGATGAGTACCTTGAAGGAGAGTCAGAGAATGATGGGTGGTGAAGAGTCTTTCAGGGACAGTCATATACTAGCAGTGGATAGTGACAGGAAGAAGAAGGGTGATCAACTTGGAAGAAATTCTCGATCGAGAGACATGAGCACTGTTGAGTGCCATTACTGTGGACAGTTGGGTCACATACAGATGAGATGCCCAGACTTCAGGGAGGACTTGCAGAGCATGAAGGAGAAAAGAGGAAGATCAAAGGGAGCTTCTTCTACTAATGTGGTTTCTTATGAGGATGAGTTAATCTGAGGATGTTAGAGGATTCTGCAGCAAGAGAGGATCGTTGCAGAAGCAGAAGAAGTCAGGAAATTAATAGGAGAGTTTAGTTTTTTTTTTTTATAGAGAGAAATAATGTAGGACTTTGGATTAAGGGAGGATTTGTTGTGTGTGTAATTCAAAGTCCCACATTGCTTAGGTTGTGTGAGGAGTGGGTGAGGAGCTTATATAAATAGGTGTGAGTTATATAGGTTTCAACACACATAAGAATACTAGCCTATAACCATTGAGTGTATTGGGTTTTGGGTATTTTTATGTATTGAGGAGGGTTTGTAATTTTTCCGTTCAAAAATTACAAGTAGTAAAGTTTGTCCCAGTTGGGGTCGTGGTAGTAGGTCTTGAGGCACCGAACCACGTTAAAATTTTTGTGTGTTCTTCTTTCTCTTTTCTTTATATTTTTATGCGGGGCCCAACATCTTCTAACACTTCGGGTCCTTGTTCGTTCGAGTTCAAGGGTTCAAGTGGATCGTTCGACCTTTGTTTAGCTTTCTTGGGGTATGAATATTTCAGGTTGATTGTGAGTTCGTGGGATCAATCCCCAGTGGGTTCGCATCATTTGGTATCAGAGCTTCAACCCTAAACAAGGTCATATCTATCTATTTACTTGTTTTTCGTTTTTGTTCATCAAAAACGAAAAAAAAATTGTACTTTTTCATTGTTTTGTTTACCATTAAAGCAATGCAACAACAATTGCAAGTTTTTGAATATGAAGTTGACAAAAATGTTGTGGAAGGAGAATGCCTTGTAGTCAGAAGAGATTTGATTTGCCAAATTGAAAAACATGTGTTGAATGAACAGAGGGAAAATATTTTTCGCACTCGCTGTCGTGTTAAAAACAAAGTATGTAGGTTGATAATTGATGGTGGCAGTGTTACAAATGTTGCTAGTACTACAATGGTGGAGAAATTGAATTTGCCTACCGTTCGACATCCTAGACCATACAAGTTGCAATGGTCGAATGAATGTGGAGAAATTAAAGTTGATAAGCAGGTTCTAGTTTCTTTTTCAATAGGCAAATATTGTGATGAAATCTTGTGTGATGTCATGCTGGGCATATACTATTGGGAAGACCTTGGGAGCTTGATAGGAAGGCTAAGAAGAATAGGTTTACCAATAGATATTCTTTTGTAATGAACAACAAACCTGTTACGCTTGTACCATTGACTCCAGAGCAAATATATGAGTATCAACTCAACATCAAAGAAGAAAAAGATAAAAGAGAGAGTGAGCTTAAAAAAAAGAGTGAAACAGAGAAGATTAAAATAAATGAGGGAAAAGAGGTCATGGAAGAAAAGAAACAAATTCATGGCCCAATGAAGAGTGAAAAACAAGGTGAATCATTGATTTCTACTAACAGTGATCCAGATTTGTATAGTTGTGATGTATCTTTGTTACAGGAACATGAAGAGGAATTTCCAAATGAAATAAGTAAAGATTCAACACCTTTAGTTCTGGGTATGAGAATTCATCTTAATGATTTTGTATTTGGAGATACATTTAATTTTAAGAAGACAAATGAGCTTTGGCGACAAAAGTTGTACGAAGACTCGAGGACGAATCTTTTCGAGGAAATAGAGAATGATGCGAGCAGGGAAAGCACAAATAGTGACCATAATTTATCTCTCGAAACAATTGTATTATTAAAAGAAAGAAGAGTTAAGAAAATCAAATTAAAGCCACCAGATAATAGTAAAAACGTGAGTTACACATTTTGGGCTAAAAGTGGAGCTGCACAACATGTTTTGGGCTTGAAAACATTAATTTGGAGAGCTTGGACCATGTACTATACATGTGGAGACTTGTTTAAGCCTAGATCTTCTTATTTTGGGCTTAAAATGTTTATTTTAATTTGGGTTAAATTTTTGTGCGAAAATCATTATATTTAGACTTTATTATTTAAAGTCCATTAGTTTTTTTTAGACAATTATTTAAAATTTAGTGTTTTAATTATATTGTGTTTAAGTATGATTGTTAGAAATACCCAATAGTTTTATTTTAAAGTTATGTTAGGATTTAGGGTTTTAATTGTTTTAGGATTCTAGAGTTTTCTTTTTTGGAGTATAAATACTCCTTTTCTATCTTGTATTTGGAAGTTAAGTTATGAATTTTATGAGAATTTGAATTATTCATCTTGAGAGTGGATTTCTCTCTAGGGTTCTTCATTGAACTAACAGACTTATCAAGGTTTGATCATCCTTGTGGCGTCTTCTAACACTTCGGGTCCTTGTTCGTTCGAGTTCAAGAGTTCAAGTGGATCGTTCGACATTTGTTTAGCTTTCTTGGAGTAAGAATATTTCAGGTTGATTGTGGGTTCGTGGGATCAATCCCCAGTTGGTTTGCATCAATTAGGATTCATTAAAATTCTTCAATCTTTTCATCATTTCTTTACTGATAAAAAAGTGTGAATAACAAACAAAAAGAAAAGAAAATTGGTTTAAAAAGAGTAAGATATGGTAAATGTTGTAGTGGCCTAGTGGGCAAAATATAGGGGAGTGTCCTTTCAATTTTCCATGGCCAAGCACAATTTTGAAATGAAAATATGAACCAAAACCAAATATATCAGGAATGGACCTAACAAATTGCATTCTATTCCCTCCTTCCAAACTTAAAATATAACAACAATTAGAATTCAAAACTGTACCTGAAGAAAATACATGTTACTATGTCCAGTCTCCTTGAACTTCACATTCAAATATTCCTGCACACCACATTTCCATAAAGGGGAGCAAACAAGAAGTTATTATGTGGGTTCAAATTGCCTTTAAATAATCGGGCAAAAAAAGTAATGCAAACGCAATATTGCCGGAACGCAATTTCAACAAGCAAAATGAACATCAATGAAGTAATCATCCCACTAGCTCACATGAAATAAAGTGATAAATAGATCAATTCCCCTACTACCTAACCTGAATTGATTCCCATATTGCATAGCCATAAGGCCGAATGACCATTGTTCCGCGAACCGGACCGTAATCGGCTAGCTCGGCATTGGCTATAACATCGAGGTACCAAGCATTGAAATCCTGTGACCTGGGTGTAATAACTTCAGTGGGCACTCGATTCTTCAAGTTATCCACTCGGTCCTGTGTCTCAGATGCCATGCTTTGAGCCGAGAAGCCAGCGGCAAATAGCCTCGGCCGGAAAAAAAGCCCATGGGGGAAGCGCCGTAAAATCGTTGGCGAACGGCGAGAAACACCGGTAATAGTGGCGGTGGAGGGCGAGGAGAAAAGGTGGGCCACGAAGGGAAGTCTCAAAGACGCCACCATTTCTTGTTAGGAATTTTGGAGACTGGAGAGAGACTGAAGATGAAACAGAGATTAGCACTGTCAATGTCAAATGACCCAACCCGGCCCTCGACGAGCCTGCTCATTTGGCAAGGCGGACTAGCCCGTTTCCAAGGAGTCAACCACCCCCATATGGCCCATGGTCTAAACCGGCCAGGCCACATCCAAATAGGAATTTACTCATAAGTCATAACTAATCATATAATAGGATTATTTAGACTGAAAAGCTAGCCACATCCATCACAAATTTACAATTCACAACCACAATTATCACTACTAACAAACAGCCATTTTTCACTTTGAATTCATATCACAACTCTTTTTTATCGACAACCACATGTCAACATCAATCACAAATTCACAATTCACAACAATTACAATAACACTTGACAAAGTACAATACATGTGCCAAATAAACACAATAACACTTTAAAAAGTACAATAATAAAAATATATAGATAAAAGTATCCATCATCTTAAATAAAAACATAAAGACATAAAAGTCAACATCCATCATCTTCATCAAGTTCCACAATAGTATTCGCATGCGATTCCATGTATATATATATGTGTGCGCGCGCACATAATAATCAATTAATTCAATTATAATCCATCAAATCTCATAAGTTGTTGATATTTTGCTTCTAATGGATACTAGCTGCCACCCAATCCAGCAATATATATATATATATATAAACACTAAAAAAGGGCACAAAGTATAAACACAACTAAGTTAAAAACACAAACATGATATGGGCAACAGGGCAAGAAGGGTTACAAACACTTACAATGATATGAAAATCCATATTGGCAAAGCTAAGAATTGAAAAACGATTCAATAAATGATAAATCTGGAATAAATCAAACGTTCAACAAGAAAAAAAAAATATACATAAACACCCATATTTCATCTTCAAACGGAAAAAAAAAACAGCAATGCAACATTTTCTGAACTTAACATCTACCAACCATACAAAATTTGAAACCCAAAGGAAGGAAGAGGAAGGGAGAAGGAATAGCGAAGGAAGGAAGGAAGGAGCGTTAACTTAGCGAAGGAAGGAAGGAAGGAGCCTGAGCCTGACTGAGTGTGAGTGGAGGAGTGAGGAGATGCAATCCCTATCTATCCTTTTTTTTTTTTTCTTTTTTTCAAGTCAATCCCTATCTATCCTTTTTCTTTTTCTTTTTTTTTTTTCAAGTCAATCCCTATCTGTCCTCCGAGGCCAAAAGAACATATCTATCATCAATTGACACAAAATATTTTTTAGTTTTGGAAAGTCTTTTTAAGTTTTGGGAAAATACTATTTAGAGCCTGTTTCTGCATGCTTATTTTTAGAAAAGAAGCACTTATTTTTTAATAATCACTTCTTTTAAAAAAGTGTCTTGTTTGTGTATGCTTATTTCATAAAATAAGTGATTCTTAGTTGTAGCACAATGCATTTTTTTAGCTTTAAGTAGAAGCTAGAAATTAGAGCTTTTTTTCTAGCTAGTAGCATAAGCTAAAATTTAAATAATTTAGGACAAAAATACCCTTACTAAAATTTAATATTTCCCACTATATCCTTTATTATTTTAAACCTAGCTTTAACCTATACAATCTCACACTTTACAATCAGTCCAAGTTCTTCTATTCATCTTCTTCCTTCACAAAACTACATTAATTAAAATTAATAATTATTTAATTAACATTTTAATGTATTAATAAATAAATTATTTTATTTTTATTTATTTAATAATAATAATAAATTAAATATTGATATCCATTTATCTATTTAACAATATTAATATTATCATAATTTATAAATGCCCTTCTTGGTAATTTTACAGTAAAAAACACTTATTTATATAATTTTACCAAACACAAATTATTTTTCAACTACTAATTATAAAAGTACTTCTCAACTCAATTTGCCAAACATAAACTGCTACTCCTTCACAGCACTTTTAAAGAAAGTCCATTTAAAAAGAAGTCATTTGAAAATCAGCAATTTTCATAAGTATGCACAAACAGGCCCTTAGTCTCTAAATTTACAATTTTGTCAACTATTTAGTCTCTTAGATGTTATTCATTAGATAACTGAGTGACATGATAGTTAACTGTTGATGTGGTTGGACTCCTCTTCTCACTCCTCATTCTGCATTGTCGGAAACTGGGTCGATGATCCCCTTCCCCTGTTCCCAGAGCCAAGCTTTGCGTGATGTGCAACTATGTAGTTGGCATAATTACAAATTCGTGGACCAAATAGTAATTTGACCAACAATTTAAGGATTAAAAAGTAGTTTGCCTCATCCTCAATACCTCATTTAGTTCCAAAAACACTAAAAAATTTTATTTTTTTAAAAATAGATTACAATGAAAGGAAATTATTAGTAATAGAGTAAAAAAAATAGATTACAAGGAAAGGAAATTATTAGTAGTACAAGTAAACATCGAGGATGGGATTAAGGCCAAAGATAGTTGCTTAGGGCATGCTTAATATATGTAAGGTAATTGTTGGTTTTTCTGGGTTGTTCTACTGGGCGAGGAACCAAAATTCAGTAGCTTTTTGCAAACTTTGTTTTATGGTAACTGTCATTTTTTGTTCAAACAATTCATAATTGGAAATAAGGACCGCAAGGGGTCTTAACCTAGGTGCCTACGTACCCTTACTAAGGGATCAAAGTCCACATAGTTCGAAGAGGAAACATCTATAGGAGTCGTTAGGCAGGAATGTTACCTGTGGTCACCGTGTGCGGCTAGGACGTGTATGTATTGCTCTGGGCGGGCGAGCCACCTATTGGAGGTATATCGTAAGTAGAGGGTAAGAGAGGGATCTCTGAATACTAATTGGGATGAGAAAGGGCTGCTAGGGCACAAGATAAAAGTGCCGTAGACCTTACTCTACGTGCTTTTGAAGGTGCTGCCAATTCTTTGGCTGACTTCCATCAAGCTGGAGATATGTGGTGGGCGCAAGTGGTATGTATTTTGAATTGAATTTTCTACTTTTGAGCGTAAAACTTTAGCATAAAACTTCAAAGTAATACTTTTTGCTTCATGTAAGAGGGGCTTCGCTTGGAGCGGGAAGAGTTGATTTCAGCTCTTTAAACAAAGGACAACTCGAGTGCATTGGAAAACAACTTGAGGAAGCGTGCAAGAACTTGTCCGCAAAGGAGAAAGAGTGCGAGCAGGCGGGTCGTGAGCTGGAGTCTCTGACTCGCGAGGTTGTTCGTCTTCGAGCTGAAAGTGGCGAGCTTGCTGAGGTCAAACTTTTGCGGTTGGACTTGGATAGGGCTCGTGACGAACTAGATGCTCGCCGGGAGGATGTAGAGAAGCGACCCGTACACATTTTTTTGTATAAGGAACTAACAGAATTACATGAGAGTATAGAAACCTATTTGTCCTCCCATATGGGGAACATACTATGAAAGGGTTCAGTAACAATGTGACAAACATAAACATACCTAACATTACTAATAAGCTTTCTAATATCTCTAATAAGCACTACAAAGGCTTTAGGAATATTAATATGCTGGTTGATCATGTCCACGACCCTTGCATTAGGTACTTGTCCTTTCGGTTGCCATGAAAGGGAAAGTGTTGATCACCTCTTCAAAAACTGCCCTCTTGTCAGAGCTGTCTGGATGGCTTCTCCTCTGGGAGTCAGAACTTCTAATCTTCAGGGGGATTTTACCAATTGGATCAACACTCTCTTCTAGGACTAAAAGCTTGAGGACTCCAAGGGTGATCGAGTTCACATCGTTGAGAAGGCTTTGACAATTGCCTGGTCCATTTACAACCATAGAAACAAAGTTTTGTTTCGAAATGAAGCTGCTAATCCTTTGGTTTTGAGCACCAAAGCATTGAGGATTATCGAAGACGTCATGTATCTAAAGAAAGACAGAGGTAACCAGATTGTTTATAGATTTCTATACTGCTAACCTGAGTCTACTAACTCTGGTGATATACACACTGATTACACTAAAATTTACATTAATGCTCGCAAGATGGATAGATGCAAAGTTTGTCATTGGATGGCGGCGTCCATAACAAATGGCACATTCAATCCCATGGTTGGTTTTATTGTATGAAAGAAATCTTCCATGAGAATATGGTAAGTTGGCTAGATGCTGAGAGTATGATTAGGGACGCAGCTGATCGCTAAGCGAAGAGGTTGGCAGAAAGGATGTACAGGATGCTGCTAGTGGTCGAGCAACTCACGTGTCTTTGGGGGGAAAGGTTTTCTGCTGAGTGGGTGACCTCTCTTTATCCTTCCTTGAAGCTTTTCGATGGCGAGCTCAAGGTTCGGCTTGTGACTGATCCTGGCCGTGGACTTTACTCACCTCCGACGGCTAGCTGAGTGTCTTTTTAGCCATCATCTCTGTGACTGCCGGGCGTGTCCCTAAGATTAAAGCTAGTTCTGGACTAATGGTCAAGAGCGTGGTGAGGGAGTCGTCGAGAAATGTTGGCAATCCCGAGCCCAACGAGTCCCCGATTAATGTTGACCTTGGGGATGCCCAAGAGTATATTGTATTTTGTAGAGTCTTCTTTTTTTTTGCCAAGTGTAATAGTCGATTGCCTAACTTGATACATTAATGAAATGAATTTTCGTCTTTGAATTATTTGTTCTCCTTTCACTTATGGGTAAAAGATATTGTACAAGTATCGTGTGATCAAGACAGTTTTGCATGAATATTTCGTTCTGTTAGCATAGTTTGTGTACGAACGTTCGTTTAGGACTCCATGTAGAGTAACTGCCTTGGCGAGGCTATTTTGTGTTCTTGAGAGGTTACTTGGACAAGTGGCACCGTCTTGTGGGGAACTTTTGGGTGGTCTTAATAGTTTTCCAAGTATTTTCGGGGGCGGTTGACCCCCTTTTGCCTTAGAAGGGCTTCTGTGAGTTGACTTTGCAGACTTAGTTTGTAGTTGGCTTAGCTCATGTCTTTTTCAAAAAAGGAGTTTCGATTAATAGTAAACAACATAGTTACATCCGAAGTTTTACTGACCCTAGAAGGGCCTATTCTAAGAATGGTAAATCCTATCTTACAAAATTATGAAAAAGACATGTATAACATATGCTTAGCCGAAATGTTTCGAGGGCGGAAGGTAAAGTTCATCAAAGAGATCAAGCGGAGGTTTTATCCGGGCAGACGGACTCTTCAGGTGTTGCTCTTGACTCTTTGCCTTCTGGGAAATTCTCGCGAGGTTCTTTGGGGTTAGTGCGAGCGACCTTGATGGTCTTGGTCAGGCTTGCTGCGTAGCAAGCTCGCGCTAGTTTCTAGTCTGCCGTGATTTCTCTGATTTCGTGTGGCGTCTGGAATTTCATGGTAAGTTGTGTCGCGGACACAATAGCCTTGAGCTTGTTTAGGGATGGACGCCCTAGAATAGCATTGTATGCTGAGGGTGCCGAGACAATGATGAAGTCTACATCGAGGCTTGCTACTTTGGGAAAACTGCCTACAGATGTGCAGGCTGATATGACTCCTTCTGCGGGGACTTGGGCTCCGGAGAACCCAATGAGTGTGCCAGGGAATGGCCTCATGCTTGACTCCCTTAAGCCAAGTTTCTTAAATGTGTCAAAGTCGAGGACGTCTGAGGAGGACCCTTGATCTACGAGGACGTCCGAGGAGGACCCTTGATCTATGAGGACTCGCCTTACCTCATAGTTCGCTAAGATTGCGGTTATGACCATGGGGTCATCATGAACAGGCCCTTAAAGGTTTGAAAGGTCGAACATGATCGGATTTTATTTGGGCTCTTCCTCCTTCTTCCTTTGCTTTGGGATGCAATAGAGGGTGAGTACGGAAGCTTCCACCCTCTTCTTGTTCTAGGGTTGTGAGGCGGTCCCCTTTATTAATCCTCCTATGATGACGTTAATGACTCCGTGTGGGGGTGTTTGCTCATTATTGTCCCTTGGTCGCTCCCCGTTGGTTTTGTCTATGTTCGTGATGGATCTGCCCAATTGCTCCTTTCATTTCAAATCCTTGATCTGGTCTTCGAGGTGTATGCACTCATTGGTTTCATGGCCATAATCTTTATGGAACTGGCAGTATTTGGATTTGTCCACAGGTTTCCCCGTTTCTCGCTTCTTGGATTGAGGAGGGAAACTGAGCATGTCGGAGTGGTAAATTTCCTCCAAGACTCCAATGCGAGATTTGTTGAGGGGTTTATAACTAGTGAATCGCCCTCGGGGGGCGAACGAGGTTGTGGTGGTGAGCGCTTTCTGATATTCTTTTTGACTTTGATTGTTAGTCGTTCCTTTTTCTTTCTTCTTTTTTGACCGCTCCAAGTCAGCTCTACTCACTATGAATTTTCGCATCTTATCCTTTGCGATCTGGGCATTTTATTCTTGGATGAACCACTCGACTCTGTCCATTAGTTCCTCCAATGTGGATACGGGACACTTGTTGAGTTCGCCGTAGAACTGTCAGCATCTGAGGCCTTCTTTGATGATGAAGATGGCGACTGCGTCTTGGAGGGCTCTGCATCTTGGAGGCCTCTGACTTGGAGCAAGAGCTTGGTGAAATTGTGCTAGGAAGTCTTGCAGCGTTTCTCCTTCTTCTTGGTGGAAACCTATGAAGGAGTCTTCATTCTTCTTGTATTCTTTGCTACTGACGAACTAAGTGAGGAAGCCATATGCTCGAAATTGTGGATTGAGTTTGTGGGCAGCAGTGAGAACCATCTTAGGGTTGCTTCTTTCATAGTGGACGAGAAAACTTGGAATTGTTGTCCATATATCATACTGAGTATCGACATTGCTGAGTTAAAGGTGTTGAGGTGGTCCTGTGGGTCGGTCTCTCCTCCATAGGGCTCTATGTGGAAAGGCATCTTGAAGCCCATGGGGACGTACTCATTCATGACCTGCTAAGTGAAGGGGTGTCGCCCTCTCCCTTGGACGTCGAATCCAGGCCAGTGATATTGGCCTGGGTAGTAGTGTCAAAATGGGATGTGGCCCACGGGCTGGCTCGATCCGCCCTTTAAATGGGCGGGCTTAGGTCGACCAAAATAGGCCCATTAAAAACGGGCCTAAACGGGTGGTCACGGGCCAACCCGCTTAAATATTTTTTTAAAAAGTTAATTACATACTTTTTTTTTTAATTTCAAATTGGGTTGCCCACTTGCCCTAAACCTAATCTAACACTCATTCACACATCCCTTTGACACTTTCACACTTAGACAGTCATTCACGCCACCAACTCCATCCATTTCTTCTAGTTCTCGTCTTCCTTCTCAAGTCTCAATCTATCGATCTTCTTCCTCCCACAAGTTGTCAATCTATCACACCGTCGATCTCCTTCCATTTCTTCGATCTCCTTCACACTATGCAAACGCATCTTCGGCTCTTTCACTGGCATTGCGATTCACGAGGTACAATTTGGTGGTGCTTTATTGCTTTTCCAATCCCTCCCTCATACTCATACATATTTATGGTGGTGCTAGTGTGTGTATATGATGCCTCACTCTTGAAAAGTTTTCTGGGTCCCTAAAATTTTTGTTTTCTAAAAGAAAAAAAAAATCCCTTTTTAAGTTTTATGATTTTATCCCTCACCAAGCACTCAAGCAGCTTGTTTCAAATGAAGTGTGTTGCTTTGATTTCTTTTCTCCTAGGGGTGTGCACGCGTGTGGTTTTGTGCATTATGTTATTGCCTTGTTCAGCTCATGGCCATTAGTGTCATTTTCTCAGTTTTATGCTTTTATGGAGTTACTGTTTGACCATAAGAAAAGAATAAAGAGGATTACCCACTTTTATGCACATTATTACTAGAAAAAAACAAGAATAAAGGAAAATAGGCTCCGTGATTTAGGGGCTAATTTCTAGAAATTTATAGATTTCTTTATTATCTTATATATTTTGGTCCAACCAATAAGATAGAAAAATTAATATAGAAGTAGAAATAGTCTGAGTCCCATTATGTCTTTTGGTAAGGTTTCGAATTCAAATAAGTTATGTGTATTACTCATTCACTCTTTTGGATTCTCTATTTGTATGTCTTTTATTGAAAAATTAATATGATATATCTTTGATACAGTACCAGTATCTTAATTTATTTTTGTTATATATGCTTATTGTGCTACTATCTTAATTTATTTTTGTCATATATGCTTATGGTGCTACTGGTGACATGTTTTGATTGTTTTCCATTGTGTATTTTATAGTTTACATGGATATGGGCAGTTCTGTTCCTCCAAGACAAGGTACTAAAAGTGCAACAACTGTTCAAAATGCTCCTACAGTTTTTTATTTGCCTAAGAAGAGGTCATCTACTTCTGATGTGTGGAATTATTTTGTTAGTTTGGGTGTGGGTGAAGATGAGAAACCTAGGGCTAAATGTAAAGGGTGTGATGAATTATAAATAGCTGGTTGAAGTAGTCATGATACTTCAAGCTTAACACGCCATATTCCCAAGTGTCCTAAGTTGAATAGTTATCATAATGTTGGAAATATGCTTATTGATCATGCTAGAAAACTTAGGTCTAGAAAAATCTTCCAAAAGGTCCTTCGTTCCTTGACTGTTATGGTTATTATTAGGCATGATCTTTCTTTTTCTTTTGTTGAATATGAAGGTGTCAGAGAGATATTCAAGTATTGCAATCCAAATGTTAAATTTATCACTAGGAACATAGTTGTTGCTGATGTTTGGAAATTTTATAAGTCCAAAAAGGAAAGTCTAAAGCAAGAGTTAGATAAGATTCTTTGTAGAATTTGTCTTACATCAGATGTATGGACAACTTGCACCACTGAAGGTTATATTTGTTTGACTGCCCATTATGTTGATTCAAATTTTACTTTATGTAACAAAATCCTTGACTTTTGTGATATGCCTCCACCTCACTCAGGATATGAATTGTCCAAAAAAGTAATGGACATTTTAAAGGAATCGGGGATAGAGAGAAAAATATTTTGAATCACACTTGAAAATGCATCTAGTAACAATAGTATGGTTGAAATGTTGAAAGAACAACTTTGCATTCAAAATCATTTGTTATGCAATGGAGATTTTTTTCATGTGCATTGTTTTGCCCACATTCTCAACTTAATTGTTCAAGAAGGATTAAAAGTGGCTCATGATGCATTGTATAAGATTAGGGAAAGTGTTAAATATGTAAAGGGTTCGGAGGGAAGAATGAGAAAATTTGAAGCATGCGTAAAAAATGTTGGTATTGAACATGGTGTTTTCTTGCGCTTGGATGTACAAACTAGATGGAATTCTACCTTCATAATACTTGAAAGTGCATTAAAGTATAGACGTGCATTTGCTAGCTTTCAAATCGAGGATCAATATTGTAGGTATTGTCCATCTAGTTATGAATGAGAGAGAGGAGAAAAGTGTGCGAGTTTTTGAGACCATTTTATGATATTACCAATATGATCTCCGGTTCTACTTACCCAACCTCAAACATATATTTTACACAAGTTTGGAATATTGAATGCCTTTTGATTGACAATGCAAATAATGAAGATCAAATTATAAAGGATATGACTGTCAGAATGAAGGAAAATTTTAATAAGTATTGGAGTGAATACAGTGTTGTTCTTGCACTCGGAGCAATTCTTGACCCACGGTTGAAGTTTCTATTGTTGGAACGTTGTTTCAATAGAGTTGATCATACTACTTGTCAATCAAAGTTAGATGTGGTGAGGAAGAAATTATTTGAGCTTTTTAATGCTTATACCAGCAATTCCTCTTCATCTTCAAGTTCAAGTTCCAGTCAATGTCAATGTCAATTTCAACCACCAAATATTCCAACAAATAGTGAAACAGGAATGGGGTTTTCTACTTTTACGGTAAGTTTGTGATATTTTATTTATTTGACTTTTTTTCTACGCAAGTTTAAAACTAACTTTGCTTTTTTTCTTCATTTGTGATTTAATATTGGAAAGGCCCTAATGGACATTGATAGCGAAATTGTGAGTCCGTTGGGGAAATCTCAGTTGGAGCTATATTTGGAAGAAGCAAAGCTTGAGTTTAAATTTTATAAAGATTTGGATGCCTTACAGTATTGGAAGGATAATAGAGGTAGATTTCCAGATTTATCTCTTATGGCATTTGATATCTTGAGCATTCCAATCACGACTGTGTCTTCAGAATCAGCATTCAGTATCGGTTCATGGGTTCTAAACAAGTACCGTAGTTGCCTTCTTCCTGAAAAGGTGCAGACTTTAATTTGCACCCGCAATTGGTTAATCGGTTTTAATGGTGAAGGTAATATGTGTGTGTGTGTATATATATATATATATATATATATATATATATAATTTTTTATTTTTCATGTTTTATTTACTTTATTAAAGTATTGAAAATTTTTTTTGCTAAAGAATATAATGCTGAAGCTAATGCAAGTTTTTCATCAACTCCAAATGAAGTGGATTCTACTAGTATAGCAAAATCAAACATTACCATAGAAGATGATGTTCAAATGTTGTGAATTGTTTCTATGCTTATAGAGATAGTTTTTTAATTTTGATTGGGTATAGGTACATTGATTCTCTCCTATTTATTTTGGCTTGGCCACTGAGTTTATTTATATTGACTATTAATTATATTATATACACTTTGTTGTCAACAGGTATGCTACTTTTAGGTATTGGGGCCTAATCTTTTTGATGTATTAGCATTTGGCAGTAGTTTTTTGAAGACTAATGGAAGTATATAGTTGACTTTTGGAGCTGTACATGAAGTGATGAATGATGCCTTCACAAGCCTTGGTTTTTGTGGTTGTGGGCAATGAAAATAGATTGTACATTTTATGTATATCTTGTACTGTCTGTAAGTAGTAATTAGTAAGTGCTAATTAGAACTAGTAAGTAGTAACTACTAATTATTAAATAGATGAATCATGAATGATCATGTAATTATATTTTATGAATATCTTCTCCTAATAATTAAGTAGGTTACAAGTCTTAGGAGAAGATATTCATAAGCTAGTTAGAGGAATTTGGAACCTTGGTGTATGCAAGTGTTTCCTCCTCCTACTTCCTCAGGTATGTATATCTTAAACTTGTAATGTATAATGTATTATGTATTCTCTGCTTACTAACAAAAAAAATATATCATTTTATATAAAAAAACAAAAAGACTTGGGTATGTGGCTAATTGAGTAATTGGCTATGTGTTATGCTGTTTTGAAAGATATCCTAAATAATATTTTTGAACTATTAAAAGGTGTCCTAATTATCATGTTATAATTATTTAATTCAATTAATGAATAAATCTGTAACTACAAAATATTCCACCTTGGGACATGTGGCACTGACCTTCTAGAAGCCAGCACTCGCTAGAGACACGTGGCACAACTCGTCTACCAGTTACGTGACCCTTACCCACGTCATCTCACGGAGCATCCCCTCAATTAGACATGGGGACTCCACGAGCCTCGTGGGATGACCCACGTCCCACGAGGTCGTGGGTCGAGCATGATCTCCCAACACTCGAGTATATATAGACCCTCACTCAGGGGACTACGGGATCCAGACCCAACAGGACAAAACACAACCTAAAGGATTACACGCGTAATCTCTCCGCATACTACGAGCTCCACCGTAAGCTCCGCCCAGGTCAGCCACTGGCAAGCTCACCTCAGTCTCGGAGTGCACCGTTCACAGGGCTTCCAGCAGCCCCCAGAGACCCTAGCTCTCTCCCACTAAGGCAACCTCCTAAGAGCGGCTCGCCCGCCTGGAGTACCTTAGACACGTCTTAGCCGCACACGGCTCAGTACAGGTAATCACCTTGCCTAACGGCTCCTATAGACGTAAGCATGACGAACTACGTGGACTTTGATCCCTCCCGAAAGGTACGTAGGCACCTAGGTGCATCACCTAAGGACATGTCCCCAAAGGTTAAGACCCCTTGCGGTCTTAATTACAAATTACAATTGTCTGAACCAAAAACGATAGTTACAGTGGCGCCCACCGCGGTCTTATTCAGACCACAATGCCTTGCGCACTCTGCTGCTAAACGGTATTTCTTTTTCAGGGAGTAGGAGTATATACCTAACGCTTCTCAGAAACCCGTATGTGTTTTCCTCTTGATCTTCAATACAGGATATACAGGATATAATACATCATGACCGACTCGAACGTCCCCACGACCATGACCGACGCTAGCGCTTTAAGACGCAGCATGAGGAATCAACAAGGAATGGTCGAAGCGGTCACAACGGAGGCAAGCGGATCGAGCGCAACCCAACCTCAAAGCTCCTCAATAACGCAGGTAGCTGTCACGGAAACCGTGGCCCAAAACCCGGCACCTAGAGAGGAAACTTGCCCTCAACACCCGTATGGCACGCCGCACGTCCCTTGCCCTGCAACCGGCGGTCAGGAGATGACAGAGCCAGCAAGGAACACGCGGGATGCTGAGATCGCCCGCCTTGAAGCAGAAGTAGCAGCTCTACGCCAACAGCGATGGGAAGAGGACAGAAACCTCGCCCAGTAAATGCGAGCGCCCAATTACCGCTAGTGTCGCACGACGTGACGGCAGGGATCTCCACGACCCTACCAGTCTGCCCGTGATTCAGCTCGGCACCTTACCAATGGAGTTCGCGCGATTATCGGTGACGGCACCTGCACCTCCAGCAGTGATCCCACCTGGACCAACCATGGTCGCCGAACAAGCAGCACCACCCGTCACGAACTATCCGCGGCCACCAGTCGCAAACTATCCGCCGGGATCCTACCTCCATATGCCATGGGTAGCGACCTACAACCCGTACGCCACCTACGGTGCAAACGCTTATCAGTGGCTCACGTTGGACTTCCAGGGAAAGGGGAGACACCCCTTCACCCAGCAAATCATGAATGAGCATGTGCCCATTGGCTTCAAAATGCCCTTCCACTTGAACACCTTCAACTCGGCTATGTCAATATTGGGCATGACAGACGGCCAACAGTGCCGAGTCTTCTCGTCGACCCTAAAAGAAGCCGGCCTAAGATGATTCTCACTGCTGCCTACCAATTCGATCCACAGCTTCGAACAACTGGCGCAAAACTTCCTCACAGTTCGCCAGCAGCAAAGAGTATCAAAAAAATGAAGATTCCTTCATCGGTTTCCACCAGGAGGAAGGAGGAACCCTGCAAGCCTTCTTGGCCCGCTTCACCAAGCTCTCACTCCAAGTCCGAGGCCTCCAGGACACCGTCACCATCTTCGTCAAAAAGCAAGGCCTTCGGTGTTCACAATTATACGGGGAACTTAACAGAAGCCCCGTCTCCAACTTACAGGAGCTTATGGACCGTGCATAATGGTTCATTCAAGAGGAGAATGCTCAAATCGCCAAGGACAAGATGAGAAAGTTCCTGATAAGCAGGGACGACATGGAACAAGTCGAAAAGAAAAAGGAAAAGACGGCGACAGAGAACCAGGCCCCCAAGGAGAAAAGCAATAGGAAAAGGTCGCCTCCTCGGCCACGGACGCCTCCCGAGGGACGGTTCACGAGCTACACTCCCCTTAACAAATCCCATGTTGGGGTGTTGGAGGAAATTTATCACTCGAACATGCTCAACTTCCCCCCCAGGTCAAAAGACGGAAGACGGGGAAAGCGGTAGACAAGTCTAAGTACTGCCAGTTCCACAAAGATTAGGGGCACGAAACTAACGATTGCATCCACCTAAAGGATCAAATTGAGGACCTAATCCGGAAAGGACAGCTCGACAGATTCATCAAGGAGGAAAGTAGGGCTAATACCGAACACCCCCGAGCGGCCAATGACCAAGCGCCTATCTGCGAGGTTGTTAACGTCATAGCAGGCAGACTGCAGAGAGGGACCTCCTCGCTGCCGCAAAACAAGAAGAGGATGGAACGCTCCATACTCGCCATCGACTACGCTCCCAAGCACAAAAAGAGGAGCGAACCCAAGAGAGGCCCCATGACCTTCGACCTCACCAACCTAGAGGGATCAGTCCATGATGACCCCATGGTAGTGACCGCCTTAATCGTCAACTACGAAGTCAAGAGAGTCTTGATCGACCAAGGATCTTTAGCAGATGTTCTCTATTTCGACACCTTCATAAAGCTCGGGTTGTATCAAGCCATCCTAAGGCCATCCCTCGACACGCTCATAGGGTTCTCAGTAGCCCAGGTTCCGGCAGAAGGAATCATTACCGCGCGAACAACCTTGGGCACCCTACCAAAGGTCGCGAGCCTTGATGTAGACATCATCATCGTCTCAGCACCATCAGCATATAATGCGATCCTAGGGCGGCCATCCCTGAACAAACTTAGAGCTGTAGTGTCTACCACACATCTCACAATGAAGTTCCCAACACCCCACGGGGTAGGAGAAATCATGGCGGACCAGAAACTGGCGCGAGCTTGCTACGTAGCAAGCCTAACTAAGACCGTCAAGGTCGCCCGCCTTGGTCCCAAAGAAGCATGCGAAGAACCCCCGAGGGTAGAGGGTCAGGAGAAAAGAAGCCAGAGTCCGCCTACCCGGACCTAACCTCCGCTTAGACTCCAAACGCACTTTGCACTATCACACCATCTTTAGGTCAAGTCGCATACGTCTCTACTTCGAATTTAGGATTTTCAGCCTGACTAAGGCTCGCCTGACCTAGGCGATCCGAATGTAATCATTTTGTTTACTTTCAGCCTAAGGCTAGCCCAACTGAGGCTACACGAATGTAACCATTTTGTTTATCATTAAAAGTACTTCTATCCAGCTAGAGACCAGACTTCAAATTTGCAAAGTACTCGTGTAAGTCCTGCCACAGGACAGTGGGCTCAACCGCCCCAATAAAAGCTAAGCGCCCCCAGGGCCAAGCTAACATTTCCCCCAGTAGCGCGGTAAAAAACCCCTTGGGTGCGAAAAAAATACAAAACGAACGTTCGAAAAACCATGCTAGCGAATCGCATACAAACCGTTCTGATCACACGTTACTCATGCAAAAATCTTTTTACCCAAACGTAAAGAGATGACCACGAAAAGAGAAACTGCCACCATACACAACTTGTTGCCCAGAAGTAAAAAGGGAAGCAGGAAAAACTCTTTACAAAAAATCATTCTCATTAAACACCAAAAATGAGAGGGCGTCCGCCCATTACAAAGGGTAAACACCCTAAAAAGTTACATAAACCTATTCTTGGGCATCCCCAAGATCTACAAAGGCCTCGGCCCTGACAGGCTCCGCATGGCCAACACCTTCCGACGACCCCCGCCTGGTCACTTCAGCTAGCTGCTGAGAAGTAGGTCCATCCCTGGAGCTCGCCCACAGATTCGAGACAACACTTGGTGATCCACTAAGTGATTCGTTAGTTAACGAAGATGAGCGAGATTCAACGGAGGGTCTGTTTCCATCCGACCGCGAAGCTCACCCTCAAAAAACTCCAAGGAAGGATGCAAGGAAGCCACCCACTCTGCTGGAAATATCTCCCCACGGAGACGCTCGACCGCCAGAAGCATGCCGTACATCC
Source organism: Senna tora (assembly GCA_014851425.1). Taxonomy (NCBI): domain Eukaryota; kingdom Viridiplantae; phylum Streptophyta; class Magnoliopsida; order Fabales; family Fabaceae; genus Senna; species Senna tora. The sequence goes on from CM026265.1 coordinate 16,671,497, forward strand.
TCTGAGAAGGCAACTCCCCCCTGGAGATTAGCAATGTCGGCAACTTTGCCCGCAACCGCTAGCCGCCCAGAAAAGTTCTCAGCAGCACGATCCTCCGCACCCCGCAAGGCTTCACGGAGTGAATGCAGCTCCTACTGACGCCTCTCAGCGTCATCTCGACGGACGACCAGTTCCTTGTGAGTCCTCTCCAACTCCGAGCGAAGGAACGCAACCTCAGTAGGGTGTCCAGCTTCAGCCCTAAGCCGAGCAACCTCGTGAGTCAGGGACTTAACCTTGCGTCCCTGCACCTCACACTCCAACTTCTTCACGTACAACTCGCCAGGCACGTCCGCCAACCTCTTTTGGGAGACCTCTAGAGCCTGGCTCTTGGAGGACGCGACACCAGAAATCTGATCTTGATCGCGACGGACCTCCCCCTGTAGAGAGATAAGAGTAAGAAACACAAAGAATAGCCCAAAAATAATGCAACACCAGGATGAGGAGGCTCACTACACGCTTCTCCAACTCGAAACCAGCCTGGTAGAGGTCAGCCAACGCCGCAGCAACCCGGCTGAAGCCTCGTACGGCGAGATTCAGGGGAGAAGTGTTCAGCCCCCTGGCTTCCCTCTCCCGCATCTCCACGGGGAAGCGCCTATCCAATGCCACCAGCTCAAAAGACAATCCCCCTCCAGTGGCCCAAGGGGATCAGAAGGGCTGACGCTCGACCCATGAACAAGATCTCTCGTGGCAGCTGCTTGACTCGCCACTACATTCCCTCTATCAGAGAGGGCTCCAGCCTCCACGGCCGCACCACCAGACTCCACGACTTCCTCAGCCGCAAGTTCGCCCGCCACTGTTTGCGGTACGAGAGAGTCTCCAACAGACTCCTCAACGACCACCCTAGCCCTCTTTGCGACAGGTTGATCGATCCCCTCGATGGGGCTGGGGACAGAAGGACGGGTGGACAGTATCACCCTCATGGGTGACTGACGGACGGGAGCGGAAGTGGAAACAGAGGTAGGAACAGAGGCAAGAACAACACCTCCCACCGAAGCCTCCACCTGCACATCCCCCCGGTCAGTACTCCGCCGTGCGACTTGCGAAGGCAGCCGCAGCTCCACACCGGAAGGCCTTTTCTTGAGCCCTCCTTCTCTGCCCTTGGACAACTGCACCGCAGAGGCTCCTCTCCTTTCCCCCTCCCAGGGTCCGCTCGCGTTTACTTTCCTATCTTTCTTCCTCTTCTCCCGCGGAAGAACATCTTGACGGCGCTCCCTCTCAGAAGATGGAGGCACAGAAAGCCGTCCTTCCCTCTTATCACCAGTAGGTACCACAGCAGGTACCACAACAGGGGCATCGGCGGCTACCCCAGAGGGAAGGATGACTTTCCGTGCCTCCGTCTTCTGAAGGGTATTTTGGTAAATACCCTCTAAGCAATGATGACTCCACTTCGGTAAGTCGCGTACCTCTTGCAGGGACGGCTCAAACACTTGCTGGGGAAGTCAAGCATCCAGCCATTTGAAATGGGACACGTGTCCTCTCCAATGCGTCTCTTTTCCACGGGACGATACGAGGGAGCCCACTTCGTGAGTCGGACGACCAGCTGCCATAGCCATGACTCTAAGTGGACAGGCTCTACCACGAGCAAAGGCAACAAAAAATTCCTAAGTATCTCACAGACAAGGGAACTTAAGTCCGCGGGCGCCCGACACCCGTAGACTTGGGGGACTTATGTAACTACAGAATATTCCACCTTGGGACACGTGGCACTAACCTTCTAAAAGCCAGGTTTAAGCACTCGTTAGAGACACATGGCACGACTCGTCTACCAATTACGTGACCCTTACCCACGTCATCTCACGGAGCATCCCCTCAATCAGACATGGGGATTCCACGAGCCTCGTGGGACGACCCACGCCCCACGAGGTCGTGGGACGACCCACGCCCCACGAGGTCGTGGGTCGAGCACGATCTCCCCACACTCGAGTATAAATAGACCCTCACTCGGGGGACTACGGGATCCAGAACCAATAGGACAATATGCAACCTAAAGGATTACAGCACCTAATCTACGATATCCCACACCTACTCTAAGTAACTTGAACACCATCAGATACCTCGCACAATCTCTCCGCATACTACGAGCTCCGCCGTAAGCTCTACCCAGGTCAGCCACCGACAAGCTCACCTCTGTCTCGGAGTGCACCGTTCACAGGGCTTCCAGCAGCCCCCAAAGATCCTAGCTCTCTCCCACTACGGCAACCTCCTAAGAGCGGCTCGCCCACCCGGAGTACCTTAAACACGTCTTAGCCGCACACGGTCCAGTACAGGTAATCACCTTGCCTAACGGCTCCTATAGACGACAGCATGACGAACTACGTGGACTTTGATCCCTCCCAAAGGGTACGTAGGCACCTTGGTGCATCACCTAAGGACAAGTCCCCCAAGGTTAAGACCCCTTGCGGTCCTAATTACAAATTACAATTGTCTGAGCCAAAACGACACTTACAACATCCGATCCTAATTATAATTATATTGTATTTTAGATTTGCAAAATTATTATCAATTATCAATTTTCATTAAGGCTACGTTTGTTTCGGCTAAGAAATGAATTCTGGTAGGAATTGCACAAATTTTTATGCATTTATAGTGTTTGCTTCAAATTTTTGTCATTGGAATTGAATTCCAATCTGGAACCCAATTCTTGGCTTTCTTCAAAATGGTCTGCAGATTAATTCCTACCTATTTACAAGGAAAAGGGTGAAACTTATGGAATTGGGCTTGAAAGGACAAATTTGCCCTCATTGCTCTGGCTCTTCTCTCCCCCCGGTCACTCTCATCCTATCTATTCTGATCTTCCATTTTGTGCTTCTGAAATCCTCCATTTTTGTTGCTATCAGCACCGCCGACGACTGAGATTTGGAAATGTGAAAAACCCACATTCGAGCTTGGGTTTGTCAGATTTGGGGTCGTTGCATTCGTCTCCTCCGTTCATGTCAGCTTCGATGATCTTATCTCCGTCGGTATTGTCTTCCTCGTCTTCAAGTTCGTCAGATCTGGGGTCGTTGCTTTTGTCTCCTCCGTTATTGCCGCCTCCGTGAGTTTCCTCTTCGTCGGTTTCAACTCTGAAGATGAAGATGAAGCTAAGAAGATGAGAGAACAAGAGCTTGAAGACGATCCATAAAAAAAAGAGCTTTAAGATGAAGATGAAGCTGAGAAGATGAGAGGTTGAAGATGGAGCAAGAGAGAGAAAAGATCAAGTGAATATTGAAGATGAAGCAACGTTTCACATACTCCATAACTCCAACAATTTATTACCGTTGGAATTTTCTTTTTTTTTATAAGTAATATTATTATTTTTAATATAAAATAAAATTATTTTTTTAATATTTATTGAGGGGCAAATTAGTCAATTTACCTCGCATCATTTTACAATATTTCAATTCCATCTTTTTATACCAAACACACTTTTCAATTCAAATAATTCAATTTCAATTCCATATGTCAATTCCAATTCCAATTATTCCAATCTCAATTCCATAAAAAATTTGAACCAAACGTAGCATAAGTGATTTCCCTCTATCTAATTTTCAAATATTAATTATCAAAATATTTAAAAATGTCTCAAGGTTTTGGTTCTTTAACAAAAAAAATGACTTAAAACATGCAAACAAACAAAAAGTGCCTAGCCCGTGGGTTAGCCCATTAAGCCTGTAGGCTTGGGCTTGTAAAATGCAGCCCGTAAAACAAACGGGCTAGCTTGCCCCGCCCGGCCCCGTTTAAGTGTGGCCCGTTACAGGACAGGTCGGGTTGGCCTGTTTTGACAGCGCTAGGCCTGTGTAAACCGCGAAAATCCCATAGGGAGCGTATGGATTATAGGCGTCTACCCATGGCATATACAGGTAAGATCCTGGTGGGTAGTTTGGAATAGGTGGTCACGGGTTGTCAGCAGCTGGACGAGTTGCTTGTTCAGTGACTACCGTTGGTCTTGGTTGGACAACTGGTGGTGGAGGGGGCGTGGTAAGCGACAGCCGGGCAAACTCCAATGGTAGAGTCCCAAATTATTAGGGGAGCGCCGGTGGCGGATTAGCTGTTCCTTGTGGTAATACGTTTGATGGTCACACGAGGTTGGTGCACTTGTATTGGCTTGAGTTTGCTCCGCTTGAGGGGTTCCTCCATACATCTCTCGTTTGCATTGACACATCCACTACAAGAAAAAACAGGATTAGCTACGGCCAAATCCGTAGCTATTCCCTAGCTAATTTTTAATAAACAAACGAATGAGTCCGTAGCTGACAGCTAGGGAAAATCTGTAGCTATTCCCTAGCTAATCTGTAGCTATGTCCTAGCTCGTAGCTAATCCATAGCTAATCCGTAGCCGATCCGTAGCTAATCCCTACCTAATTTTTAATAAACAAACGAATGAGTCCGTAGCTGACAGCTAGGGAAAATCCGTAGCTATTCCCTAGCTAATCTGTAGCTATGTCCTAGCTAAATTCCCTAACTAAATTGCCCCCTCCGACGACGCTCGCCGGTAGCCCCTTACAACCACCGCCAGCAACCTCCTCCGGAAACCATTTTATGTTTTTGAAAAATGGTTCTAAGATGATTCGAAGACGCGGAACATCATAGATGGTAACATTTACACCAACCACTAGGCCATTTATCACTTTTTGATTTATCAATGTAAAACATTTTTTATATATACATATAATAAATGGTTTAGAGATTTTCAACGAAAAAAATCCGTAGCAAATCCGCAGCTAAAATTGTAGAAAGTTTTGCTACGAAAAAAATTCGTAGTAAATCCATAGCTAAAATTGGAGAAACTTTTGCTATGAAAAAATCCGTAGATATTCCATAGCTATATTTCTCCGCCTTTTCGCGCCAAAATTTTTTACCAAATTAGCTAGGGATTTTTTCCCTAGCTAATCTGTAACTAGGATTTTTTCCCTCGCTAATTAGCCAGGGATTAGTTAGGGAAATCCGTAGCTAAATTAGGGAAACTTTTGCTACGGAAAAAATCCGTAGCAAAATTTTCCCGCCTTTTTGCGCCAAACTTTTTTACCAAATTAGGTAGAGATTTTTTTCCCTAGCTAATCCGTAGCTAATTAGCTAGGCAAATCCGTAGCTAAATTTGAGAAACTTTTGCTATGGACAAATCCGTAGCTAAAATTGGAGAAACTTTTGCTACGAAAAAATCCGTAGCTATTCCATAGCAAAATTTTCCCGCCTTTTCACGCCTTTTAACGCCAACCTTTTTTACCAAATTACCTAGGGATTTTTATCCCTAGCTAATCTGTAGCTAATTAGCTAGGGATTTTTTTCCCTAGCTAATTAGCTAGGGAAAATCAACATTTTCTTGTTGTGATCCATGCTATCTCGGCCTCTAGTCGTGCTATTTCACATTCATGAGCGGCTTTTGTTGGGTTTATCGGTCCTTGGAGCTACTGTTAGGTGGACATGAGACGTGCGGCATTATGGATGTTGGGGTCACGCTTCCTCCCTGGTCCCTGGTGTTTGGGAAGCATTTTTCGCGTTAACCACCTGGGATGCTGTGGTGTTTTATGGCTGACTCGCGGTTGAAGCTATTGCCTCCACCGTGGTAGTATTGGCATCAGTCGTTCCATATCTATTTCGCGTACTGCGTCTTGGAACACTTGCGTCACTCGTGGCCGTGGGTGCATTTGAGTCAGCTATTCGTGAAAGTTACCTGTTATGAGAATTTAGAGAACAAAAATGGGATTTTGAGTGTTAAGCATATAATATATGGTCGGAGAAGGACTGCGGTGGGTGCCAATGTAACTGTCATTTTTTGTTCAGACAATTCATAATTGGAAATAAGGACCGCAAGGGGTCTTAACCTTGAGGGACTTGTCCTTAGGTGATAACCTAGGTGCTTACGTACCCTTGCTAAGGGATGAAAGTCCACGTAGTTTGAAGAGGAAACGTCCATAGGAGCCGTTAGGCAGGAATGTTACATGTGGTCGCTCTGTGCGACTAGGACATGTATGTATTACTTCGGGCAAGCGAGCCACCTGTTGGAGGTATGTCGTAAGTAAAGGGTAAGAGAACTGGGATCTCTGAATACTAATTGGGATGAAAGTAAGTGATATCTGTTATCTGTCGATTGGACTTGGTTGAGCCCCCCCAATTGAGGGGTATTTATACTTGACGTAGGGAGAAACGTGTTCGACCCACCTCCTCATGAATAGTGCTCGACCCACATTCTTCCAACTTCCCCACGTCTCTATTACGAGAGAGTCCGGGAGAATCGCGAGTGAAGGCCACGTATGAGACCATCGAGCGGTGCCATGTGTCACTGTTCCGTGATCTGGTTAAGCTTCTAAAAGTCCTGTGCCACGTGTCTATAGGAGGGAATATTATGGAGTTACAGTTACGTTAGGGTTAGGTGGTATACCTTTGAAGATGAAGTTTTTACGAGCTAGCCAGATATGTCTAGTGGTGTAAGTGAAAATTATGCTCCAAGGTATATCATATAAGGTGTTGGAGAGATCAGTGTAGTTTTGTTTAAGCCATTGTTGAGGTTCGAGCTGAAAAAATTGTTTTGGATTCCTAATTGTTGCCATATGGCTTTGGTATGGTTGCAATCTCTTAGGGTGTGCAGTGTTGTTCTTCTTCGAGATTACAGATCTTACATAAAGGGGAGGGGAGGCATTGAATTCTAGTCTTTTTGCCATTGGGAGACCTTTGATATAAGCTTGCCAGATGAAGAATTTCTCACGCGGATGCATGGCTTATGGTTATTTTCCATATCCAATTAAGATTTTTGTTTGTTGTGTTGCTTCAGGTTAATGCTTGATAATAGGTTGATTTAATCGTGAAATTTCCTTCTTTTAATAGTTTCCATGATATGGTGCTCGTGGCTTGAGGCATGGATAGAATTTTATTGCTAATTTTCTTGGGTAGGTTGATCTTGTTGCTCGAAGGCCAATTTGGGCTATGTTTGGTATGAACACATTGTAAAATACCATTCATCAATTGACTTGGGTTATGACCTTGACTTGAGGGTGAAAAGTCGAAAATGCCCCTTCTAATAATTATAATATAATATTATAAGGTTATTTTAGTATTTTTACAATACTTTATTTTAAAAAATTTACATCAAATTTTTAGATACCAAACACATTTTTTGTTTTTACATTGTTTTACTCTACATACTCGACTTTACATCTATCTTTGTCTACTAAACATAGCCTTGGTATCAAGGAGGCTACTATTAGTACCTCTTCTTTGTTATTAAGGGGTCCAATTATTTGTGGTCTAAGGGGGCTCCAGTTTAGCCAAGTGTTGTACCAAAAGGTTATGTTTTACCCATTGCCAATGCACCAAATTATTCCTGAAGTTGGAATGTTTTTATTTTTGTTTAGGCTTCTTCTAATAAAGGAGGTGTAGTAGTTTTTGTTAGATCATTTCCATATTTTGCTGGTTTTAATTGAGAGTGAGGTGCCATTCACAAGTATTTTCGATTTTTACTTTGCCATGTAACAAGCGTTTGTTAATTCACTTTGCCTTATCCCTAGTCCTTCCAAGTTTTTTGGTTTACTTAAGGTGTCCCAATTTATGTATGTACTATTTTTTTAGGGGTCTTTGAAATTTCTATTGATCTTTTTTTGGTCAATGGAAAATATTATCAAAACCAAACCACCAAAACAAAATAGAGTATAGAAACAGAAAACACCAAATAGAAACAGAACCAGCAAAAAAACAATAGAAAAACCAGAAAAGCTATCCAACACTAGACTTAATAGACTCCATGTCAAAATCAAGAAGAGAGGCCAAAGAGGATGGGGGTCTCGAGGCCCAATCTAGAGGACACATCCCTGCCAAAGCAGCCTTCGCAAGCCAATCCGCTGCCTTATTGAGCTTTCAACTAATGTGTCTAATAGATCCACCAGAAAAAGCCTTCAACACAACACCAATCTCTTGAAGAATAGGATTAACCCTCCAATAAAAATCCAAATCCCCCTTAATCACTGCATCCTCCAAGAGTAAGCAATTAGATTCAAAAATTGCATCAAACAAACTCAGACTTTTAGTCATATCCAAAGTACTCTTGAGAGCTAAGTCTTCAACCATAAGGGCAGATCAAGCTGGAAAATTTTTGAAGCAACCATCAATAACAATCCCATCATTATTCCTAATGACAACCCCAATACCAGCCCTCTTCTTGTTGTGATAAAAAATCCCATCACAATTAATTCTAATATGCCCATATTTAAACAGGCCTAACTGTTAGCATCCACAGAATTCGAAGTGATCCCATTATCAACTTTACAACAAGAAAAAGACTAAAATTCCTCAGCTACAGAAAGGCTTTTATATAAAGTATTTTTAAGACATAACTCCACATAGATCTTATCTATGTGGTTATGGATTTTTTTTTTTGAAGAAAGAATGCATTCATGATGTAGGTTGAGATTGGTGAGGTTGTGGTTCGTATTAGTTCTCACTTCTCTCCTTCCTATTTTAGAGAGTAGGTTACATTTCCATCCTTGTAATCTTTTCTTCGTCTTGTCGATAATAAAATTGAAGTGGATTGTTTGGTACGTAGGTTTTAGTGGAAAGCCTAGGTAGGTTCCCACTTCCCTAGGTTGTTTCTTGCTGTGATGCTCAGTTTGGTTTGAATTTCGTTCATTAGATGTTTTGGACAAGTGGGTGAAAATCACATTTTAGATTTTTCTGGATTTATATGTAGACTAAAGAAAAAAGATAAGTAGAAAATTTAGGGTCTGTTTGGTAGATTCATTTCCTGTTTTTATTTTGATTGCAAACAAAGAATAGTTTAAAAAAATACGTCTGTTTAGATTTTTCAAAAATGAAATTTTGGAAACACTTCTTAAAATGGCCTAACTTTTTAAAACACCAAAAAGTTGTTTTCATGATTTCCTATTCAAAGTTTGAAAATTTAAAATAAAGTTTGAAAACACGGTGGCATACCTGTAAATAAATCATTTCGTTCTTTTTTTGTACACTCAAGCAACATTGTAATACTAAAAATGTACAAACATGTATTCGAACCCCCCCACCTAAACTACTTCCATGTGTAAGAGTGCATCTGCATCATTTTGGTGGCATTTTTTAACTATTTATTTAATAATAAGAGTACACTTGATTTATCCAATCCATTTGTTCACCTAGTAAAAGCTCCACCTCGCACATTTTATCCTCATCTTTTTCTCACTAGTCATTAAGCCCGCTCTGATGAATATGAGACAAAAAAAAAAGAGGATGCTAAGAGCAAGAGAATTGTATCAATATATTTTATTAAAATTGGAAAACCTAATAATAAAGATTTAATATGTATCTAAATGGAGAAGCAGAACAAATTTTAAGAAGAAGAATTTGGACATTCCAAAATAGTTGGATCATTCTTCAGAAGTGGAAGAGGAGCTTTAAAGCTTTAGAAAAGGGATTTGACAAGGTTAGTATCTGGGTTCAAATGTGGGATCCAGTACATTATCAAACTCTTTCTGTGGCAAAGAAATTTGGTTCAATTCTCGGATTAGTGAAAGAGGTTGGTATATTCTAGAAACCAATTGGTGAGTCTCATTTCTTGAAAGCTTGGGTGGAAATTGACATAGAATTCAAATTATTGAAAGGGATGTATGTAGAAAATCAAAAAGATGGAATTTCATGGGTAAATTTCAAATATGAAAATCTAAGTCAATGATGTTATTATTATGGGAGAATAGGACATAGTGAGAAGGATTGCGAAGAGGCAAAAAAAGATAAAAGCATAGGCCTAATAATTCCTTACGCTTAGGTCCTTGGCTTAAAGGATATCAAGGAAGTAGGATGGTAATGAGGAAATTTTATTGTGAGATCGACAAGGAGAACAAGGGTAAGGGAAGTAGTGTTTGCATTAAAAGAAAAAAGGAATATGACATTTAGGAGGATTCAAGAATGGAAGTGACTCAAAAAGCAAGGATGAAAATAAGGGTCATCAGGAAGCTTAGATAAATTAAGAGAAAAAGAGAAAGTGAAGACATGGATAAGATGTTGGTGAGGGGTTAGGAAGTAAAAATCACAAAAAGAAGAGGAAAATAGAGGCTGAATCTAGCTATAATCCAAATAAGAACAAAGGAAGGAATTCTCATTTAGTGTTGATAGAAAGCAGAAGTTAGATAGCTTTGAAGGAGTCGAGGAGGAAATAATAAAAGTAACAAAAAAGTTAAATACAATTATTTCTCTCCTTGGATGAGTTAAAAGGAAATGGGATGAATTTGAAGATGATGATGTCCTAGAAATGAATATTTCAAAGGCAGTTTCTTCTAATCATCGGAAAAAGATAAAACAAAATATGATCAACAATGTTGAAGAAGAAGAAGATAGTCTGGGTTGTAGAGGGCAGAAGAGAAAAATAGATATTGATGATGATTTGGATGTTTGTAGCAGTGACAAAATCTTGGGGAAGCGAAAGATGCTTTCAACAAATGTGATTGACAGAAAGAAGCTAAAACCAAATTTCACGCCTATAGCCCAAGATAGAGTTGTTAAAAGGAAGAGATCTTTACTATCATTTTCTGATGACTTGGACGTTCATCGTTTGCTATTCTATAAGAAACCAAAAAATGCTAGTTTTGCTCTACGTGCAAAAAATTCCTACAGGAAGTGGGCGACAGGGAGGTGAGCCCAAAAGAGCATGCCACTGCTCCATGAGGCTTCTAGTCTGCAATTGTCGGGGTTTAGGTTGCACCTTGACAGTTCAGAGGCTCAAGCAACTCATTAAGGATTATGATCCTTCTTTCATTTTTTGTTTGATACGAAGCACGCTGTTAACTATGCTGTTAAGATTTTTGGTAGGCTGAGATACTCAAATTTTACAGGGACGGACTCTAGAGGTAAAAGTGGTGGCACAAACTTATTTTGGAAGGAAGGCATGGAATGCAATATAGTGGATTTGAATCCTCATTGGATTCATGTTATTACTAAAGATCCTTTAGGTAACAGGTTTTATGCTTCATTCATTTATGGTTTTCTTAATCTTAATGATCGCTATATCCTTTGGGATTGATTTACTAATAATAATAATCATAGTATAAATATTACTTGGATTTCTTTGGGGGATTTTAATCAGATTAGGAACCATGACAAAAAAAAAGCAATTCTGATAGAGCGGATGGAGCTAAATTGTTTAATCATATGATAAATGATTGCAATATGGTTGATCTCAATCCTAGTGGTGTTTGGTACACTTGGACAAATGGAAGACATAATGAGGAAGCTTTTTGGGCTAGATTAGATCATGCTTTATGTAACCAACATTGGATTTGTAAATTTCCTAATACTGCTATTACGTCCCTCCTGGTAGCTGTGTTAGATCATGGTCCTATTTTGGTATATACTTGTAAAAATCAGCCTTTTGGTATGAGACCTTTTAGATTTGAAAATACGTGGCTACACTTCCCAAAGTGCTATGATGATGTAAAAGTAGTTGGGAACCTAATGTTAATGATTCTCCTTCTTATATTAAGAAAAATTGTTTAAAGTCAGTGGATCTTGTTAATTGGAACAAAATGGAAGTTGGCAATATCCACCAAAAGATTAAGATTTTGAATGAAAAACTCATGTCTATCCAATCTAATTTAGATTCTCATGCTATGAGTTCGGAGGAGAAGGATAGAAACACATCATATTTTCATAAGGTAGTTAAGAAGAGAAGAGCTCAAAACTCCATTAATTCCATTAAAGATATGCCACAGAATTGGTTGTCTGATGTTAAGGAAATTTAGCAAGAAGGAGTTAGATATTTTCAACAAATATATGGTGTTAAAGACAATCATTATGTTCAGCAAATTCTTCAACAATTAGAAGTGTGAGATTTCATATATGAGAGAATGAATATCTTCTATTATTATGAACCAGAATCAAGTATATATGAACAAAGAGCCAACTACTCAGCCACCAACATTAAATGCTAGCCACCCTATAAATAATAGTCAACCTCCTATAAACAAGAAAAGACTACAGCTATGCTACACAGACAGTCTATATACAATAAATAAATAGTAGACATAAATATTTTCACACTCCCCCTCAAGTTGGAGAACGTATATCAATCATTCCCAACTTGCTTACAAAAGACTCAAATTGATTTCTAAGAATAGCTTTAGTTAGAGTGTCAACAATTTGCTTTCCTGTGGCAATATAGTCAACTTCTATGACATGTTGATCTATATTTTCCTTGATGAAATGACAATTAATTTCCACATGCTTGGTTCGATCATGATGAATAGGGTTCTTTGCCATACTTATAGTAGCTTGGTTATCACATCTCAACCTTATAGGACAAGAAGGAGAATATTGAAGTTCTTTTAGAAGTTTTTTCAACCACATTCCTTCGCAAATCCCATGTGCCAAAGCCCTAAGTTCAGCTTCAGCACTACTTCTAGAAACCACTTGTTGCTTCTTGCTTCTCCAAGTTACCAAATTACCCTAAACATAAGTGCAATACCCAGAAGTTGACCGTCGATCGGTGAGAGATCCAGCCCAATCAGCATCGGAGAACAAATCAACACTTCTACTGGTACCTCTTTTAAACAGAAGACCCTTTCCCAGAGTCATTTTTAGGTACCTCAAAATTCTATTCACAGCTTCTTGATGTTCCTCGGTTAAGTTATGCATGTACTGGCTAACTGAACTTACAACAAAACTTATGTAAGGTCTAGTGTGAGACAAATAGATTAGTTTTCCAACTAACCTTTGATATCGACCTTTTTCGACAGGATCAGAATTTTCTTCAGACCTAATTTTGTTGTATGGATCCATGGGTGTGTCAGCTGGATTGCGACCCAGCATTCCAGTCTCCTTTAGAAGGTCAAGGATATATTTTCTCTGAGAGATATAGATCCCTGTAGCAGATCTTGCAACTTCCATGCCCAGAAAGTATCTTAAAGGGCCTAAGTCTTTAACCTCAAATTCCAAGTTCAAAACACCTTTCAACCTTTCTACTTCTTTTTCACAATTCCCAGTAACAATAATATCATCAACATAAACTATAAGAATAGTTATGAGATTACCAGGAAATCACACACCTAATGTATGCTGATGATGCTGTGCTTTTCTTTCAGGTAAATGAGTTCAATATTCAAGCTTGAAAAAAGTAATTGACAGATATGCGAATTTGGCGGGACAACAAATGAATCTTAGTAAGTCTTTCTTAAATTTTAGCTCCAATGTGCTGCATAATAGGAAAAAGGAGATAGCAGGCAAGTTTCTTCCACGGTAGGTAAATACCTTGGAACTTGGATTGATCAACATAAAAACAAAAAGAATATTTTTGATAATGTGGTGAACAAAATTCAGTCTAAGCTCCAAATGTGGAAATCTAAATGTCTTTCTCAAGCTGGTCGTGCTACTCTTATTAAGTCGGTTATTAATTCTACTTTGATCTACCCTTTATCTACTACTTATTTTCCCTTTAATTATTGCTCCAAAATTCAATCTATCATATCTAATTTCTTTTGGTGGTTTAAGGGAGATACTCCTAAGGTTCATCTTTAGAATTGGGGAGGTCTTTGTTTACCGAGGAAGGAAGGTGATTTGGCTATGTCTCTTAGCCAAAAACATATGGAAGATATTTTGTCTTGATTCTCCTTCTTTGTTTAGCCAGGTTATGTCTGCTAAATACATGGATGGTAATAACTTGGGCTTGATTAAAAGAAAAACCAACTCTTCATGGATGTGGAAAGCGATTCTAAAAGCTAAAGATATTGTGTTAGGAAATCTGAAGTGGCAGGTAGGAAATGGTAATGTTTTGACTCAATCTCTCCATCCCTTTGGACTCTGCACTACCTAGATTTTTTAGAGGTTCATTGAAATTTTCCCTTTCGTATTTTGCAGTTGTCTTGGTTTTGAATTCACCCCCTTCTCATGCTGATTCTTGACTCAATTTATAGGTATTTCTAACTTCCTTCTTTTCTTTTACATCAACTTCTACATCTTTATATGTTGAAAACAACAGTGAGCAGAAAACACTGAAAGCTATATTTTGCTCAGTCCCTCACTCTGAAACAACAAACGTACTAGAGAAGTATAGCTAGAAATTTGAAGACCTCCCTTCCCTGTTCTCTCGATCTGTGCAAGTGGATAGCCGGAAACTACAGTCAGGTTTTACTGCTGTCTTACAGTGTCCTCTCGACTTGACTGAGAGGTAAAACCCTAATCTTCATTTCTTCTTCCTCTTCTTCCTCTTCTTCTCAAGCTGTAATTTTTTCATATTCTTTCTTTCGTTTCCTCCATTATTATTGCTCTCTCGCGTCCTGATGGTTTTTAGTGCAATGTCCAATATTCTTGTTGATTGGAAAATGATGGTTCTCTCTTATAGCTTTATGTGCTGCCATGAGTGTATTCATTTGTGAGGGATTGGCTATATTACATTTTAAATGATATTCTTGTTTTTGCTAGCTGCCATGATTAAATTCACTATTGAGGTGTTAATTGTTCACTACGGTTATATACTGATATTTTGTTACTCTAGAATTAAGATTAATTTTGGAATTGAATAATCAAGGAGTAGTTGATATGTGCTTAGTGAAGGCAATCAATGGCTTGACTCTGTTTTGGATATACAAGTTACCACTATTTGAGGTCTGTGAAGAAATAAAATCTTTCATGAACTACTGTTTTCCCCCAGGGTATTTGGTTTGCTTATTCTATGTCATGACTGCAATTTTGTGATCAAATCTTAGATGTGTTTTTTACTATATGTCTCGTAAAGTGGGTTTATTTTGGGAAATATGTTGTTCTTGATAAAATGGGTTATGTCTCCCATGCATTTGGTCACAATATGGTGTAGCTAGTGTAGGTAAAGAAGGAAATGGCTTGACTCCTACCCTAAATAGATTGTTTCTCAAACTCAACATGTTTTCCTTGCTTGATCTGGCACAAAAATTTTAACTGATTATGAAGTGTTAATGGTATAGATTAGATAACAACGGCTAAAGTAATTTACTATTTTTTTGTTATTTTTTTCCGTGTTGGCTGCATAGTTATCTTAAATTTGGTTAGTCTTTCTATCAAAAAAAAAAAAATTGGTTAGTCTGGTTCTCAATGATTGGTCATAATTTAGTGACTGATGAATAGAGGCCAATTTTTTTTCGCTTGTTTGTGCTACCCAATTTGTTGGCTTTGTCACATCTTGTAGATTATGACTTTTATTTTCATATTTTATGTAAAATTATCATTTTCTTGATATGGAATAGAAGTGCATTGGGAAGGCCTGTATGAACTTGTATACTCTTTCAGAGTGGCGTAAAGACTATTGATGCAGTGATGGCTTCAACCAAGATTCGAGTTAGTAGTTTTTCTCGCAATGTGTCTAATGTAACATCTTCTCATAATCCTGGACTTAAGCATGGTCCTAATGGGACAACTTTTGTATCATCAGGGATTCCAGATCTAGATAGTAATTTTCTCTCTTTTTCTCTTTCCTCAAATTAGTGATAGTGTACATGAATCAGTTAAATACTTTTATATGATTAACGTATAGCCCTTCTCATAGACGTTCTTTTGGTTCATAGAGATTTTAGGTGGTGGCTTTTCTCTGGGTAGCCTTGTCATGGTGATGGAAGATTCAGAAGCACCTCATCATATGCTTCTATTGAGAAATTTTATGTCTCAGGGACTTGTTCTCAAGCAACCTCTCTTGTATGCTAGTCCATCTAGAGACCCAAGAGGATTTCTGGGTACTTTGCCTAGCCCAGGGTCATTTAAAGACGAGAAATCTCGAGACCATGATTCTAATCATGTAGCCTACTTTGTCCTCTGCATTCTGTTGTATAATTTATCATTTTTATGGTACTATGGTTTTCATATTATGTTTATAATTGCAGGATAAGGACCTGAGAATTGCTTGGCAGTACAAAAAGTACTTTGGGGAGTCTCAGCTAAATATTAACTCTAATAATGGTAAGCTTGTCTATAACTTCTGTCCTATATTTGTTATTAAATAATGCACTAACGTTATAATCCATTATGTGGTATTAATTTGTATATATCTACTGAACAATAGATGAGTATCTATTTTCTATAAAAAAAATAGATGAGTATCTATTTTCTATTAAAAAAAATAGATGAGTATCTATCATCACAATGGATGATCTAGTTTATTTAAATTGCATATTAGTTACTTGTCTGCAGGGAGCTTCATGTAAAATAGAGTTATTGACTTAGTAAAAAAGCAAGCAGTTCTATCTTTGGCATTTTTTCTGACCATGGGAATTGTGATCATGCTTTATTGAGTTGCATTGCAAATCAAGTTTTTTTATCAGTATAATATTATCTTTCCAGTTGCTGCGAATTATTTTTCTGTCATTAAACAAAACAAATTACAATGGTGGTGTGTACTGTGTACTTTGAGATTGAAGTATTTTCCTATATGATACAGTTGTCCTATTTTCTGCTTGTATACAAAAGTTTTGCATTTCGTTGAATCTGTCTAGCAGAGTGCAAAACATTAATGCATCTACTATTATTGTAGAAGAAAAAAAATAAAAGGGAGGGAGGAAAGAGAGAGATTGGCAAGACATGTAATACTACCTAGTACTTGCAGTACTAAAGAAGCAATCAACCCAACCCATTAGAATATTAAGTCTGCACACTTTGACACTTTTTAACTCAAGTGCTAAGCAAGATTATTGCAATGACTTTGACTTACTGAAGCCTCTGGAAAGGCAATTTTTTAGTGGCGCGCATGTAGATTGTGTCAGCATTCAAGATTTGACAAACCTTGATCCCCTTCTGGACCGTTGTGCCACATTTTAGCTCAATTTTCAAGGTGTGGTGATGGTCTATGAATTCTAGCTCTACTTCAGTGCATGTTGATATGTTCAACTGTCAGAAATGTATTCAAAATTTTAAAAATCACAAATGTTGTCACGTCTTGCTCTCACCAAGCTATTCTATTCTGCACTTGTTGACAAGTGGTTTGTGTCTTTGTAAATTCTCTAAGTTTCCGCCCCCCTCCCAAAGTAGGATAAAATAACATAAAAGAGGAAAAGGTTTTGTGCTGGAATGTGGGGATCAAATTGTTCAACCATATATATTAGATTGATCAACCATATATCTAAAGACAAACATAATCAACTACTGCATTAATACAAAGTAAAGAATGTGCACTAAATAACTAAACTATAAGGAGTCTCCACCAAACTTGTTTTGATTAGCAAATCCAAATAGATGCTTTATGTAACCAGTACCAAACTCGATTTCTTGCTCAAACTTTACAGAATGCTAAAGGAACAAAGAAAAAAGAGAAAAACTAAATTTTAAAAAATTCACTAAAGGAAAGAATGGTTCTGCAGCAGTAAGATTAAATTTACTTTCTACCTATCAAAGGTGACCTTAGTTTTACCAAAATATGGACATATCCATTTACTTGTTGCAAACCTAAATAGTATGGGTCCAGATTAATACTTGTACCTTTAACCCATTAGAAAATTTTCTTTGGGCTTATCTTTTGGATAGGAAGATGAGAAACCCATAAAGTAAATTGGGCTCTTACTTCTATCAAATACATAAAGTACTGTAGTTACCCAAAAATAAAGTCTTTGTCCCATTAATAATTGGTGAATGTTCTGTAATTCTAAAAAGATACTTTAGTCTTTTAAAGAGAAATTTGTGATGCATTTAAAAGCCCAAATCTTTCATTTGAGTTCCATAGCCACATTAAAATATTTCATATTTATGTTGAAATAACTTGCAAAGCTAAACAAATAATCCATACAAAGCCACAATAATTACCTCAGAGCATTATATAAATATGAAATACCAGAATATATACAGTCCACGGAAAATCTCTAACAATCTCCTTAAAACTCAGCATGGACATATCCAAAAAAAAAAAG
Source organism: Senna tora (assembly GCA_014851425.1). NCBI lineage: Eukaryota > Viridiplantae > Streptophyta > Magnoliopsida > Fabales > Fabaceae > Senna > Senna tora. The sequence goes on from CM026265.1 coordinate 16,689,343, forward strand.
ATTTGAGTCCACATCTAATCATTTGTCAATTAACAAAACCGAATTTCGATCTTCGCGTTATCATCATTGTAAGTATCGATCATTTTAATCTCATATGAAGAAATCATTTGGACATTGGATTTGTTCATCTCCAAGTAAAGATGAAATCAGAATTGAAGTGATTGAATAACAAGGAAAATGAAGAATAATTACCAATTTGTTGATGCAGAATTCTTTAGCCTTTTCATATTTATGTTGAAATAACTTGCAAAGCTAAACAAATAATCCATACATGGCGACAAAGGGAGATCAGATCACCCACTACTGTATATATAGGGAAATATCCATACAAAGCCTTTTTAACATGTTTTCTCCATGAGATTCCATATGTCCAGAGACATCCAACCATAAAATTTTTACTCATTTCAAGATGAACCCCATCACATTGTGCATCATAAATTATGCCATCAAGATCCTCCAAGATCCAACTCTACAAATCTAAACAAATAATCCATAATCTCGTGGGGGAAACACAAACCATACTCCCAAGTCCCAAGACTCCAAGGACAAAAGTATCAACTAAACGCCATAGGTACCTTATAGATAATATCTGCTTTCTATCTATGTATATATGTACACATATCTCTGAGCAGCATTCAACCCCAGAAACATGGTAGCATGACTCACTGCATTGAAGTTCGTGGTGCACGAGAACGGACAGGTGTCTTTGAAGGACTTACCCTGCATACCAAACATAAGAATTGTTGAAGTAATATAAATAGAGATGCTGGAAAATTTTCCATTGAAAGAAAATACAAGACATCGAGAGTCACAGAAATATGTGTATCTAACCTGATAGGAAGCGTACCCAAAATCACACCACTGTAGTTCAGAGCAGCAATTGCACGATCAACCTGCAAGGTTGAGCATATAAAATCTTGAGACAACCCAAAAAGAAACGCAATGAACAAAACAAATAGAAATTCAATGATAACTTAGTGCAGAACCAGAATGGTAGTGTATAACCAAAAATTTTGGTTCTGGTTCTGCATAATGGTTCTGCAGCAGCGCAGAAAATTCTGCAGATGGTTCTCCAAGTAACATTTGTTATCATCATGCGCGTTATATTTGGTGAAAGATACGTTTGTAATTAAGTGCTGAGAAAGTTCATACAGACACTGGAAGATAGTAAAGCAAAAAGCTGGAACAGAATACAACAAGGAAAGCTACAAAATAACCACAACAGACACTAAAAAACAAACTTCATAAAGACCAAAACACACCACTAGACAAATGCACATTTTTTATTAATTGCAAAAGTAACTTCCACTTCCCACTTCCCACTTCTAACTTGTGCCATTGCATACAGTACATGAAGAGGAATATGATATTCTTTCTACTTTTCAATATCATTAACCTAAAAAAGTTTTTATAAGTATCTTTCAACACAGGTTCATAGTGATAACTTAGTTCTTCTAAAAACTACAGAAGAAACCTAACCTTTCAAATAACATATTTCAAACAAGTGTTTTTTTTTTTTGGAAATTTGAAAAAAAGTTTTGAAAAGCACATTGTATACTCATTGGCACCAAAGTCTAAATACATCTCAATAACACATGAGATAGTAACAAGAGGTAGCCATAAAAAATACAAAGCAAATTACAAGACCTTATGGTTACCTCTATCTCAATAACACAAATGGTAACAAGAGGTTACACATTCATGAATAGATCTTTGAGATCTAAAGGAAAAGAAAAATAATCAAGCTAGATTTTGGTTTTGAAATGGGGTTTGTGAAGCTACATAATTCAATGAACAGAGTGAGAGAATACCGAATGTAGCTAAGGTAAGATGCTAGTTTTGTCCAAATAGTGCCTCATAAAAGCAGGAGACCAAGAAGATTGAACTAAGTTACAGTGACCAATGCTTATTACTCAGTTTCTATGCTTTCGGCAAAAGTCATTCACCACAAAGAATTCTAAACTAAGCTTGTCAACAATAAGAAATAGTAAGATTCACTAACTAATTAAGTAGAGAAAAAATAATTAGGAAATCCAACTAAAACTGGGGACACCTGTATTATTCCTCTGAATCCCAACTATCTTTGTTTAGAGATATGGGGGGCCACCACTGAAAAATGATGGATGCTTGGCCCTTTATGAGTGGGCCCATTTACGTGAGACTTTTCCTTTTATTTATTCTGTTCCACTCCTATGCTCACACGCAGCAGCACACATCTTCATGCTTCTCCCCTTTCACAATCTCAAGAGTCCTCACAACTCACAAGTGACAACCTAAACAATTTTTTTTTTATAAAAAAGGAAAACATTTTACGTTTTAACTTCGTTGATATTTCTTGAGATTCCACCTTAAGAATATCCTTTCTTTTGGGGAAAAATATTTACCCACATATACCACAAGATAAGATATATATACTTAATTATTATATTATATCATATCAAATCAAAAGAAGTAAAGAACTGTTTATATTTATTAAATCTTTTGGTTTTTTAAAGTAGAAATAAAATAAGGATGTGGAAATAGAGAAAGCAAGTGTAATACCCCGAAAAATTTCAAGGACTAAAGAATGATTTATTTTAAAATTTTGAGGATTAAAGAAGGATTTATTCCGGGGTTAGAAATTAAAACCTTAAAAAGAATATAGGAAAATTATGAAAGTTAAGGGAAACCAGAAAGGAACCGAGAAATTTTTTTCGAAATTTCAAGTTAAATAAAAGATGAAAGAAACAAGTAGAAAATAATTTTTTGGGGTTAATTTATGACCTAAGAAATTAGAAACCTAAAATAAATAGGAGTGGGAACTAAATTAAAATAATATTAGTTATTGTTTATATACTTATTAATTAATTAATTTATTTATTTTATACTATTTTCGTATTTTATTATTATTATTATTATTATTATTATATATTAATTATTAAAGAAAAGAAAGGAAAATAAAATAAAAGAGAAAAAGAGAGAGGGACGGGGCTACGGGTAAGAAGAGAAGAAGAAAGAAAGAAAGGAAAGGAGAGAGAGGGAGAAGAGAGAGAGAGAGAGAGAGAGCTAGGGCTTGGAGGTGGGAGCAAATCCGGCGGGAATCCGGCGAGCCGGAGTTGGAGGAGGAGCCAGAGATCATCCTCGTCATCTTCCTCATCTCAATCTCTCGAGTTAAGGTCGGTATAACGCCCGATTCTCTCCAAGTCCCCATTTTCTTCATTTTTCTTCATTTTTGGAATTGAGTTGAGAATCCGAGTTTGGGTGGATTCAAGGGTAGAATAATGTTTCTAAAGTGTTCTTGAACAGTCATCGGGGTTAGGATTCGAGGCTAGATCGTTGGATTTTATCGGATTCAAAGTTGGAAGAGTTTGGGGTTTATAAAACCCATTTTCCCAATCTCGAACGATCAACGATTTGGTGACAAATCAGAGTTCGATTTGAGTTGTAGGACTTCCTAAATGTAGTATATATGTAGGTGAAGAAAACCCGTGGGGTGCGGAATCGAAGCCGGGGGCGGAAGGGGGCCGGAACGGGCCCAAACCAGCCCACAGCACAACAAACAAATTGCTGTGCTGCGAACCGGTGCTATAGCGCCAAAACCGGAGCTATAGTGCTAGCTCTCTGGTGTACCAAGAGTTGCTGGGCAGCAGCTCGGCGCTATAGCGCCAGAATCTGCACTATAGCGCCAGGCCTCTGCCCAGCATGACCAAAATTCATTTTTTTGCAAAACTGAGGCGTCCGAACCTCCTACTTTCAATCCTAAACTTCTTAGAACACCACCAACCATGTTTTTAAGGATCAAAATCATTCCAAATGTCTTCTTGTCCCTCAAGAATAGAAACTTACGGAGTAAAATAAGTCCAACTTCTTGAATTTCAACCTTAAACTGTCACAACCTTTAGGCAACCTTAAGTGGGATAAATTGGAGGTATATTGAGGTTTAGAAACTAGATTTCTTAGAAACCAAGTAGGAACACAAGTTGAATCAAAATTCTTAGACCTTCCTAAAATTAGGATTCTATCCAACCAAGCTAGATAAGCTTCCTTGGATGCAAATACAAGTTAGATAGTGGTCTAATACTCAAATCCAAGTATGTGAAACACTCAAGTAGAGTGTTATATGCGAGTAAGTAAAGTGTCCGAGGAAGGATACACATAAGTCGGGATAGGGAAGTCCAATGAGACCAAGAGCTTGACTCTGTGGCAACCATGGACTACACGTGAGATTAATGGAGAGATAAATAACAAGTTAAGCTAAGTAATAACCTTAATGAAGTAAATGTTGTTCTTATAGGAACAACGGCATGAAATAGAGTGCAACAGGAACTCCGAGGAGACTAATGTCACAGAAGAGGATTGCATGGAATGTTGGCCAAGGTGAGGGTTCTTCCATCTCTGCTCCTAGGGTTGTATGCTTATGTGGATTACATGAGTATGTACATTCTCTGCTTGTCTGGTATGTGTTTGCTAGAGGTATAGAAGGCGAAAAGAATGAAAGAACTAGCAATAGGTTGTGGAAAGTAACTTGGATAGGAAAACATAGGAGTAGAGTAAAACTGTTTGCTATGATTGATGTGTTACAAATCCAACTCATACACTCCGGAGGCATGATGAGTATTTTATTAAATATTTTTCCACGACGGTGGCAAGAGTCCTTGTACGGAAGGACTGACCTTTTATTTTGAAAACTCGTCACGACGATGACTTAAATTATAATCATGCAAAGGGAGTTATTGGTGGGTTTCGGATTTGATTATGCTAGCGATGTGAGACATCGACTAGAACAACGTCAGATGGCACTTGAGACCTCAGTTTTATAATCACCATGACGATGGTCATTGCCCTATCCTGGCAATAGGGTCAGAAAGGTTTTATATTGCTATGACGATAGCTTGAGGCTTAGAGAGTGCATCTGGACGGGTATATGAGTTATATCCTGTTGAGGATACTTGTATATATTAATGAGGAGAAGAATTGTTGATCCTTCGGGGAAGATACAAAGAATCCTATTAATATGTGAGACTAAGGTAAGGAGACACGGGAGGAACCTACGGGTGAACCGTGAGCCTAACCTAGAAAAAGAGAAACCATCTTGTGGAGTTAGTCCAGGGTGTGTCAGTCGCCATGCTTCGAGACGTCGTGCCGTGCCCGCCATGTGGCCTGGTTGGGTAATAGACGAGTGGGCTCAAGCTATTGCCCCGCAGTAAGGGGTCAGGACGTGCCACATGGTGGCTATGCGTCAGTTGTTTGATAGATAGAAGTTGATTGTGTTTGATTAACAGAATTGTCACGAGGTGACCAGTACCCAAGTGAATGGGTTAAGTATGTTTTGCCACGTGGTGGCTAGTAGCCCGAGTGCACGGGTTCGAAGTAGAAAAGCCACGTAGTGGCTAGTAGATACCCCAGAGTTGGGGAGATTAAGTAGATGTATGTTTAGCATCTGTGTGTATGTACAAATTGCCTGTGTTTGCATATAATTGCTGATTGTGCAGTATAGTGGTAACGTATAGGATTACGTCACCACACGTTTTGTTTGATTCAGACATGCTGAAACGTGAGAAGACCGATAAGTAAAATCTGACACTATATGTTACATGTTTACATGCTGATTGATGACGTGGAATAAACTGCTGCATGTTTACAGTTATTAAATGCATGTGAGTGTTTCGGTGAAATTTCTGTTGTTGTGTGATCACCAAGAATGTATGCTAACTAACAGTAACTAGTTGTTTTTGCATGTGGTTGTGTATGACTCCCAAACCCAGCGCTATGGTACCCACCTGGCGCCGGGGATGGGAGAGTCCTGACTGAGTCGCGTGGTTAAGACTCACACCTCATTTTTACTACATAGAAACAGGTTAAGTACAGGTGGAAGAAGTCTCGGTGGAGCGAGGAACGAACAAAACTTTCCAAGGCCCACAACTTGTTCATGTGGGTGAATGAATTGTAATTGTAATTTAATTTACTTTATCATGTATCATAAAGTAAATGGTAGACGTACCTAACTATATTGTATCACTAAATCTAGAACTGTCAGCTTCACACACCTTAAAGATCAGGATCCGTTAGATTACGATGCAGGAAAAACTTGTTTTCAAAATATATATATATATATACATATATCTGTTGCATGTGAATAGGATAGGCAGCATCTTCAGATGTGTAGCCAGTACACGAGTTATATATATTATGTGTGTTTTCCTATATCTATATCCTAAAGCGGCACTGGCCATGGATTTGCTTGCCTAGGATAGGCCACCATTTCGGTGTAGCCATGGTATTATTCTGCATGTATGTGGATGTATTTTCAATAATAGATATTCTGTCAATTAGGTGATAAGGCTTACAGGCACAGGGATATTCCCGATGTCTGTGCCGGTCACGGTCCTCTAAACGGGGGCCGTGACAACAAGACAGAGAGTGAAGATGAGATTTTGGAATTGGCTACCTCTGCCTTGGATATCCATAATTTGTTGATTGAGAAACACCACGTTTATTGCTTCCTCATCACTCTTTGTTTCCGTCATTTTCCTATTTGTTTATTTAAGATAAGGTATTTCTAATTTCTATTCTATTAGTTACTTCTTTTGTATTCCCAACTTGCTATTTCTAGTTTCTCTTGTCTTGGCCCCATCCTACTAGTACTATATAACTATTCCCTGCTTATCACTGCAAAGTCATTCACCACAAAGAATTCTAAACTAAGCTTGTCAACAATAAGAAATAGTAAGATTCACTAACTAAATAAGTAGAGAAAAAAGTAATTAGGAAATCCAACTAAAAAACTGATGGTGTACTATATGACTAATAAAGTAGAGAAAAATAGTAAGATTCACTAACTAATAGAATAGAGAAAAATAATTAGGAAACAAAGCCATGGAAGATCAAACAACAACAAAACTATCAGAGGCATGAAAAAACCCAATATGGAACTATGATTCAAAAGGGCAGAGGCAGAGAACCCAACAATGCTTTAGAAACAGCCAAGAAATCGAAGAGCCTCACCTCTCTCAAGCTGAAACAAAGAAATCGAAGAAAATCCCTAAACAAAAACGGAAAAATCGAAACAAGAATAATTGTGAAAATTCAAAACCAATTGATGGGCATCCAGAATAAGAAAAAATCCCTAAACATTATAATGAATTTCCCTTAGTACAAAATAAGCAAAAATCCCTAAACATACCATCCAAAGTTTTACATTCAACCCAATGTTGAAGATCAAATGGATAAGGAAGTAGATAAACTTACCAGTGGGCGATGGGCGATGGATGGCCATAGGGCTGAATCTCAAACATTCAACAGCTATGGAGCTCTCGTACACCGAAGTCTGTACAATGGCTTCCATGTGAAGGAGGGATGTCGACGCCGACTTAGGGTTAGGGATGCCGAAGTCTGTAGCAATGGCTCTCATACACTTCTAAAGATCTCGGAATGTGGCACTTAGGGTTGTGGGAGAAGGGAAGTTCAGGAGTTAGAGAGAAGGTGGTTTGAAGGAAAAGAATGAAAAGGCTTAAGTTTATTTTTTTTTTGTAGGGTTTTGACCGATGGTAGAGTTGGAGGGAAGAATGAAATATTAGGTGGGAAGTTTTGGATATTTTATTTGTTTAATAGAATAGTTTTTTTTTTTGGATAAAATGGGGTGTTTGATTGGGAAAATATATAATTCTAAAAAAATGTTAAATATTTTATAAATATTAAAGTAATTTAATAGTATATTTATATTTATGATTTAATTTTTTTTTAAAAAAAATTTAATAAAAATAAATTTTATATTAATAAAATAATTATTTATTTAAAATTTTTACGGGTCTAGGTTGGGGTATGTGGATTTGACTACTCGTAGGGTCCGGGGATGGGGATTAATTTTGATACCTGCTCAAGTCCGGGTCCGGGGAATATAGTACCCTACCCGTGATCATCCATAGTTAAATGTATTTGTGACCGCAAATTGACCGATTACTAACTACTTAGTGACTAATACTTTGTAACCGACATTTTAGTCACTAATCTTATGGGTTTTAAGAATTTAGTGACTGATTTTTACGTCAGTCAAAAATGAGTCACTATTTGATTATTTTAGGACTGATTTTATGTCGGTCACAAATGGCGGTCACTAATTGCAATTTTTCTAGTAGTGCCCATCAATCTTGCAATCAGGGTCATTGTACTCTTCTTCTGTAAATTCGAGCCTTGGGCAGAGATTCATTGTTTCTTCCGCTCCATCGCTCTCTTCTGATTCCGAAATATTGTCTTCATCCGATTCTGATTCGGAAGATTCTATCATCTCTTCTTGCTCGTTGGACTCTCTTTGTTTACCTGTGACTTTATCCTTATAGGACACTCCTTCTTGAATCTCCCCGTTTATTGACGCCTCCGGTTGAGGTCTACTTCTTCTCTGATCTTCAAAATCATGAGGATCTTCTTCATTGTTGGTGCATCGCTTGATTTTCTTCTTGCTTTGGTCCATCTGGTCTCTCTCTTCCCTGGAGAGCTCCTCCAAGTGATGCCCTTCCTCCATGAGAGAGGAGGGAGAATGCAAACCCTTACGGACGAATCTTGGAGCTTTCTTCTCTCACGACTCTTTCAATTTTTAACGACTAATTTCTTTAGAATTTCTCAATTTTGTTTCAATATCTTGCATTGTTTTCTACTGAAAACTGCTTAAGGGCCTAATTGGAAGTTTCAAATAGGATCAAGTGGGGTGATTATTAATGGAGTGGTGTGTAGTAGTCAATAAAATGGGGTGAAATGATTTAAACAAATCATTCCACTCATTGTGAGTCTTAAAGAAAAATAGAGTGATGAAGATGAAAATTTTAATATTATCCTTATAATGAATATATAAAAATACGAAAAAAGAGCGTTAAAATGAAAATAAATACTCTATATTAATATAGTTCTTACCATTTTTAGTGTCACTTTTTTTGGTGTCACAAAACAATTATTATATAATTAAAAATACAAAATAAATTATATAATGGAAGAATGTGAAAGAGAGACAAAAATGATAATGAGTGTGAAGTTAATGGAAGGATCTAAGAGAAAAACAAAATAATCGGTGAGAGGTTATCAAAGAAATTAAGAATTAAAAATAATTAAATATTTAATTTATTGTTATTTAAAAATATTACTTTTATAATTATTTTATATTATATTTTTTTAAAATGAAAAAATAAGTTACATGCACCCTACCCAACACTACTGTAACTTCGGAATATTCCACATTGGGACACGTGGCACTGACGTTCTAGAAGCACGGCCCTAGCACCCGCTGGAGACACGTGGCACCACTCATCCATCCATTACGTGGCCCTCGCCCACGTCACCACACAGAGTCTCCCCTCAACCAGACGTGGGATCTCCACAAGTCTCGTGGGACAACCCACGTCCCACGAAGTCGTGGGTCGAGCACGATCTCCCCACACGCCAGTATAAATAGCCCCTCATCCGGGGGACTAAGGAGGCAATCGACTCTCAACAGAATTACATACAACCCGAAGGATTATCGCACATCACCCCCGATATCCCACACTCTCTCGGTACCTGAGCACCCTCAAATATCCCTCGCAAGTACTTTCAACTCCTTGAGCCCCGTTATTGGCCTTCCATTCCGGCCAACCTCCGACCGACTCACCTCCTCCTTGGAGCACACCGCTTACAGGGCTTCCAGTAGCCCTCAAAGACCACAGCTCTCTCCCACTAAGGCAACTTCCCAAGAGCGGCTCGCCCGCCCGGAGTACCTTAGACACGTCTTAGCCGCACACGGCCCAATATAGGTAACAACCTTGCCTAACGGCTCTGATAGACGTCACCTTGACGAACTACGTGGACTTTGATCCCTCCAGAAGGGTACGTTGGCACCTAGGTGCATCACCTAAGGACAAGTCCCCCAAGGTTAAGATCCCTTGCGGTCCTAAATTCACATTACAATTGTCTGAGCAAAAAATGACAGTTACAACTACTATCAAAACATCCTCTTAATCAATTTTTAAGTGTTTTTTTTTGTCTATATGAAATTAACAATGGAGATTTGGTAAGGGTAGGATGTATTGATTGGTAAAAATATTTCATTTATAAGCAATACGTTAATTAATATGAAACTACAAAGGTAACCTACCTTTTAGTCCTTTAAATATTGTCAATATACGATTTAGTTTTTGAAAAATAAAAATAAACAAATTAGGTCCTAGAAAAATAATAATTGTTAACTATTTAGTCTTTCAGACGTTAATGATTATTTTCTCTGATAATATGGGATCCGGATTTGCTAAAGTGCAGATCCGGTAAAGTGCGTAAAGTGTACAATATGAACCGTTAGATGAAACTGTTACAGTACGGACACGAAACTCGTTTTTTATTTAACGGTCTAGATGATGTACTTCATACACTTTACACTTCATTGGATCCTCTTCCGATAATATGACCGTCAAATATTGATGTGATACCATTAAATGCCACATTAATGTGCTACCAAATTGAATTGCCACATTATCTTAAAATAATAATTGAAAAAACACAAAATACTTATTGAAAGAAAAATGTCGATGAAAACATCAACGATTAAACAAATAAGTATCAACGATTCAAGTATTTAACGACGATGCAATTCAAACTAAATAACGACAATAGCAAAATTGTTGAGTTACCCCAGCATCCCCATCTTCTTCAACTTCATTGGTCTAGTCCACCAATTTAATGGTGGTGAAGGTGTAGAATAGTTATGGTTAGCATTGTCAAAACGGGCCGGGCCGTTTATTAGACGAGTTTGAAAAGTGATGTCCAAGTCGCCCGTATTGGTCCATGGGCTAAACTGGCTAGCCCAGTTTTAAAATATAATTTTTTTTTAAAATTAATTATAAAATTATATATTTACTTAAAAATTAGTATTTTTTACTTTAAATTAATATTTTATCAATTTTAGTTATTATTTATACAAATCATTAGAATAAAATTATTATTTAACACATAAAATTACCTTATATATATATATATATATATATATATATATATATATATATATATATATATATATATATATACATTTGAAACAAATATATATTAACTTTTTATTTTTTTGAAATTTTTTATGGGCTGGCCCGTTTAGCCAGCATGCTTAAACAGACCAACTTGTGTAGGTCCGTTTTGAAATGGACCTATTTTTTAATGCCTAAACTTACCCATTTAGCGGACAGGTTGAGCCGATCCGCGAGCCCAAATCCATTTTAACAGTGCTAATTAGAGTGAACTCACCCTCAGTATCACTATCTTCTAGATAAAGGTTTTGTATGTTGTGTTGTTGTCTTTCTCCTAAGGTAATCCTTCCATCACATGTTAAAAGACATTTTTGTCCATTTTTAATTTGTATTTTGTTTTTTTAATTATTATGTTAAAATGACATGAAAATCCAATTTGACACAAATATAACATTTAGCAGTGCTACATTAATATTTAACGGCCACGTAATTTGAAAAAAATATGATTAACTCCTCAGGAACTAAAATAAATGATAGTGGTGATTTTTCAAAGACCAAATTGTTTGTTTTTATTTTTCGTAGACTAAATTGTAAGTTGATCAATATTTGAGGTACCAAAAAGTAAGTTACCTTAATATTAATTAATCACAATTAATGCTCCATCACTTATATTGTGAGTAGATGTTCAGTGATACGGTAGTATTGAATTTCAGTACATCCCACTAATCAGTTGGTCCCTAAACCATTCAAGGTAGGCCCTAATTAATGTGATTTTTTATTAATATTAACAAATGTCACTACACTATTGGAGGGATGCACTGAAGTTTAGTGGTACGGTACCATTGAACTTTTATCCCTTATATTAGGGTGCATTTGGTAGGAGTTTTGCATTATGGAAAAGATGAGGGAAAGAGTGGGTCCCATGTACGACCCACCTAGGGATAATCAAAATATTTATACTCAATGGGTACCCTGAAATTTTAGCATGTGAGTCTAGGTATGAGCCCGGGTACAACGTCAATGCGTCCAGGTAAGGAGGTACCCTAACCGCAATAGTAATTATTTATTTTTATATATAAAAAATAATATTTTTGAACTTTTTTGTGTAGAGAAAATATATAATTCTAAGAAAAAATATTAAATATTTTATGTAACTTCGGAATATTCCACCTTGGGACACGTGGCCCTGACGTTCTAGAAGCCCAGCCCCATCACCCGCTGGAGACACGTGGCACCACCCATCCATCAGTTACGTGGCCCTTGCCCACGTCACCACACGGAGCTTCCCCTCAACCAGACGTGGGATCTCCACAAAGCCTCGTGGGACGACCCACGTCCCACGAGGTCGTGGGTCGAGCACGATCTCCCCACACGCAAGTATAAATAGACCCCCCACTCGGGGGACTAAGAAGGCAATCAACTCTCGACAGAATTACATTCAACCCGAAGGATTATCGCACATCACCCCCAGACACACCTCACAAGTACTTTCATCTCCTTGAGCCCCGCCGTTGGCCTTCCGTCCAGGTCAACCTCTGACCGGCTCACCTCCTCCTTCGAGCACACCGCTTACAGGGCTGCCAGCAGCCCTCAGAGACCATAGCTCTCTCCCACTAAGGCAACCTCCCACAGAGCGGCTCGCCCGCCCAGAGTACCTTAGGCACGTCTTAGCCGCACACGGCCCAATACAGGTAACAACCTTGCCTAACGGCCCCGATAGACGTCACCATGACGAACTACGTGGACTTTGATCCCTCCAGAAGGGTACGTTGGCACCTAGGTGCATCACTTAAGGATAAGTCCCCGAAGGTTAAGACCCCTTGCGGTCCTAAATTCATATTACAATTGTCTGAGCCAAAATTTACAGTTACAGTGGCGCCCACCGCGGTCTTATTCAGACCACAATGCCTTGCGCGCTCTGCCGCTAAACGGCATTTCTTTTTTCGGGGAGTAGGAGTATACATCTAACACTCAGAAACCCGTACTTGTTATTGTTTTGATCTCCAATACAGATACAGAACATGATACGTCATGACCGACTCGAAAGTTCCCACCACCACGGTTGACGCCAGCGCCCTGAGACGCAGCACGAGGAATTGCCAGGGAACGGCCGAACCGGTGACAACCGAGGCAGGCGGATCAGGCGCAACTCAACCTCAAAGCTCCTCAATAACACAAGTAGCCGTCACGGAGACCGTGGTCCAGAACTCGGCATCTAGAGAGGAAACTTGCCCTCAGCACCCGTACGGCATGCCACACGTCCCTTGCCCCGTAACTGGTGGTCAAGAAGTGACAGAGTTAGCGAGGAACCTGCGAGACACAGAGATCGCCCGCCTCGAGGCAGAAGTAGCGGCTCTACACCAACAACGATGGGAAGAGGACAGAAACCTCACCCCAGCAAATGTGAGCACTCAGCTACCCATAGTGCCACACGGTGCGACGACAGGGACCTCTAGCGACCCTACTGGCTTGCCCACAATTCAATTTGGGACCTTACCCATGGAGTTCGCACAGTTGTCGCTGACAGCGGCACCGCCCCTAACGGTGATCCCACCTGGACCTACCATGGTCGCCGGACAGGCAACACGACCCGTGATGAACTTTCCACGACCACCAGTCCCAAACTACCCTCCAGGGTCCTACCTCCATATGCCATGGGCCGCGGCCTACAACCCGTACGCAGCCGCCGGTGCAAATGCCTACCAGTGGCCCGCGATCGACTTCCAGGGAAGAGGGAGACACCCCTTCACCCAGCAAGTCATGAACGAGCACATGCCCATGGGTTTCAAGATGCCCTTCCACATAGAGCCATATGGAGGAGAAACCGATCTGCGAGATCACCTGAATACCTTCAACTCGGCCATGTCGATATTAGGTATTACGGACGGCCAACAGTGCCGGGTATTCTCATCAACTCTAAAGGAAGCCCCCTTGAGATGGTTCTCCTTGCTGCTGACCAATTCGATCCACAGCTTTCGAACAACTGGCTCAGAACTTTCTTACACAGTTCGCCAGCAGCAAAGAGTATCAAAAAAATGAAGACTCCTTCATCGGTTTCCACCAGGAGGAGGGAGAAACCCTACAATCCTTCTTGGCCCGCTTCACCAAACTCTCGCTCCAAGTTCGAGGCCTCCAAGACGTCGTTGCCATCTTTGTCATAAAACAGGGTCTTTGATGCTCACAATTCTACGGGGAACTAAACAGGTGCCCCGTCTCCACCTTACAAGAACTCCTGGACCGTGCGGAATGGTTCATTCAGGAGGAGAACGCTCAGATCACTAAAGACAAGATGAGGAAGTTCCTGATAAGCATGGCCGATATGGAACGGGCAGAAAAGAAGAAAGAGAAGATAGGGACCGAGAACCAAGCCCCCAAGGAAAAAAGCGGTAGGAAAAGGTCATCTCCTCGACCACGAACACCTCCCCGAGGACGGTTCACGAGCTACACTCCCCTCAACAGATCTCACGTTGGAGTTTTGGAAGAGATTTATCATTCCGACATGCTCACATTCCCCCCGTAAGTCAAAAGGCGGAAAACGGGAAGACCGGTAGACAAATCCAAATACTGCCAGTTCCACAAGGATCACGGACATGAAACCAATGACTGCATCCACCTGAAGGATTAGATTGAGGACCTAATCCAGAAAGGGCAACTCGGCAGGTTCATTAAGGAGGAAAGCAAGGCCAATTCCGAGCACCCCCGAGAAGTTGACGGCCAAGCGCCTACCCGCGGGGTCATCAGCGTCATAGCGGGCGGATTACAGCGCGGGACCTCCTCCCTACCACAGAACAAGAAGAGGATGGAACGCTCCATACTCGCTCTAGACTATGCTCCAAAGCACAAGAAGAAGAGCGAGGCCAAGGGAGACCTCATCACCTTCAACCTTACTAACCTAGAGGGACCAGTCCACGACGACCCCATGGTAGTGACCGCGATCATTGCCAACTACGAAGTTAAGAGAGTCTTGATCGACCTAGGATCCTCATCAGATGTTCTCTACTTTGACATCTTCAGAAAGCTCAGGTTGAACGAGGCCAGCCTAAGGCCCTTCCCCGGAACGCTCATTGGGCAGGAGCCCAGGTTCCAGCAGAAGGAATCATCAGTGCCCGAACGACAATGGGCACTATGCCAAAGGTCACGAGCCTTGATGTAGACTTCATCATTGTCTCAGCACTGTCAGCATACAATTCAATCCTAGGGCGACCGTCCCTAAAGAAACTCAGAGCTGTAGTGTCTACCGCACAGCTCACAATGAAATTCCCAACACCCCACGGGGTTGGAGAAATCATGGCGGACCAGAAACTAGCGCGAGCATGCTACGCAGCTAGCCTAACCAAGACCGTCAAGGTTACCCGCCTGGGTCCCAAAGAAACACACGAGGAACCCCTCGAGGCTAAAGAGTCAAGAGGAAAGAAGCCAGAGTCTGCCTGTCCGGACCTTACTTCCGCCTAAGACTCCGAACGCACTTTGCATTTCACCTTTAAGTCAAGTCATATGCGTCTCTACTTTGAATTTAGAATTTCCAGCCTGACCAAGGCTCGCCTGACTTAAGCAATCCAAATGTAAACATTTTTCTTACCTTCAACCTGCCCAAGGCTTGCCCGACTGAGGTTGCACGAATGTACTCATTTTGTTTTATTGAAAGCACTTCATTTTCAATTAAAGACAAGACTTCAACTTTGCAAAGTACTCGCGTAAGTCCTATCACGGACGACGGGCTCAATCGGCCAAGAAGCGCTAAGCGCCCCTAGGGCCAAACTAAAATTTCCCCAAAAGCGCGGTAAACAAACCCCTTTGGTGCGAAAACCACAAAACGAACGTTCGACCAACCTCGCTAGCAACACGCATACAAACCGTCCTGATCACACGGTGCTCATGCAAAAAATCTTTTTACCCAAACGTAAAGAGATAACCACGAAAAGAGAAACTGCAAACATGTACGACTTTTTACCCCGAAGTAAAAAGGAAAGCAGGAAAAGCTCTTCGCAAAAATCATTCTCATTAGTACCAAAAATGAGAGGGTGTCCACCCATTTACAAAGGGTAAACACCCCAAAAGTTACAGAAACCTAATCTTGGGCATCCTCAAGATCTACCTAAGTCTCGGCCCTAGCCGACTCCACGTGGTCAACACCTCCCGACGACCCCCGCCTGGTCGCCTCATCCAGCTGCTGAGAAGTAGGTCCAATCCCTGGAGCTCGCCCACCAATTCGGGACAACACTTGGTGATCCACCAAGCGATCCGTCAGTTGACGAAGATAAGCAAGATTCAACGGAGGGTCCGTTTCCATCCGACCGCAAAGCTCACCCTAAAAAACTCCAGGGAAGGATGCAAGGAAGCCACACACTCCGCTGAGAATCTCTCCCCACGGAGACGCTCGAGCTGCTCAACTGCCAGGAGCATGCCATACATCCTCGTGCGGATAGCTCCTCCTGACGATCGGCGACGTCGGCAACCTTGCCCTTAGCCGCCAGCTGACCAGAAAGACTCTCAGCAGCACGAGCCTCTGCATCCCGCAGAGCCTCATAGAGCGAATGCAGCTCCTGCTGACGACTCTCAGCGTCATCACGACGGACGGCCAGGTCCCTACGAGCCCTCTCTAACTCCGAGCGGAGAAACGCAACCTCGGAAGGGTGACCAACTTCAATCTTGAGACGGGCGACCTCCTCAGTCAAGGACTTAACTTACCGTCCTTCACCCTCACACTCCAGCTGCTTGGCAGACAGCTGCTCCCGCACGTCTGCCAACCGCTTCTGGGAGACCTCCAGAGCCCGACTCCTAGAGGCCGCGATGACGGAAAATTGATCCCGGTCGCGGCGAATCTCCTCTTGCAAGAAGCGCGCACACATACAGCGGAGTCAAGAATACAAACCTATCACAAAATGAGAGAAACACCAAGACAAGGGAACTTACCACACGCTTCTCCCACTCAAGTCCAGCTTGGTGGA
Organism: Senna tora; assembly: GCA_014851425.1. Lineage (NCBI taxonomy): Eukaryota > Viridiplantae > Streptophyta > Magnoliopsida > Fabales > Fabaceae > Senna > Senna tora. The sequence continues at coordinate 16,706,243 of CM026265.1, forward strand.
AATCGGCCAACGCCTCAGCAACCCAGCTGAAGCCTCAAACAGCAATATTCAGGGGCAAAGTGTCCAGCCCCTGGCCTCCCTCTCCCGCATCTCCACGGGGAAGCGTGTGCCTAATACCACCAACTCAAAAGCCAATCCCTCCTCTGGTGGCCCAAGGGGTTCAAAAGGGCTGACGCTCGACCCAGGAACAAGATCTCCTGTGGCAGCCGCTTGGCTCACCATTACATTCCCTCCGTCTAATGGGACCCTGGCCTCCCTGGCCACATCACCGATCTCCGCGACCTGCACAGCCGCAGGATCTCCCGTCGCAGTCTGAGGCGCAGAAGAACCTCGGACAGACTCCTCAACGACCACCCTGGCCCTCTTTGCAGGAGGCTGATTCAACCCTTCAGCGGGGCTGAGGACAGGAGGACGAGTAGAAAGAATCACTCTCATAGGTGATTGACGAACGGCAGCAGAAGTGGCAACCGATGTAGGAACAGGGACAGAAACAAGAACAGCATCCCCTGCCGGAGCCTCCGCCTGGGCATCCTCTCGGTTAGTACCCCGCCATACGACCTGCGGAGACGGTTGCAAGTCAACCCCAACAAGACGCCTCTTGGGACCACCTTCCCTGCTTTCGGCCAGCTCCGTTGGAGACGCTCCCCTCCTTCCACCTTCCCGGGGTCCGCTCGCGCTAACATTCCCGTCTTTCTTCCTCCTCTCCTTCGGAAGAACCTCTTGACGACGCTCCCTTTTGGAGGACAGAGGTACAGGAACCGCCTTTCCCTCTCACCACCAGTAGGGACCGTGGCAGGTACCACAACTGAGACATTAGCAGTAACTCCCGGTGACAGGCCCTGCTGACCATTCGTCCTCCCCCCGCTCCGGCCAGTATTGCGAGTCCGGACCAGAGGAGGAGGGGAAGAGGAAGGAAGATATTCTAAATCGGTGAAATCAAATGGGTAATAGCTGTAATCGTCACCTCCGCCGGCCATTACGGAGATTCAAGTCAACAAGAAGCATATAAAACAGAGGCAATGGAGAAAGGTGAATGCAAGCGTAAAGTCATGAACTTTCAAACGTTGGGCATTTATAGGGCACCCAGAGGCGCGACGATTCAAAAACTTCAACCCCTTGAATCCCGCAACAGATAAAACCTCTTATCCTCTGCAATCAAACCCAATTGCAACTGCTTGCTTCAACCGCACACGTGGGAAGAAGCAACTGACGGGATACATAGCCAGGGGAAAGGAGACGCAAAGACTGAAAAGCCCCTGCGAACCCAAGAGTCGCTTCAAAACACTCGAGGGTCTCTTCGCGAAACTCTCCACCCGGGCTAATTATGGCTACCCTCAAAAACGAACCCGCATTAATGAGGGAGAAATGGCGACAAAACGCTTTAAAGATAGAAGCACCCATTCAAGCCCTGACGTGTGGCACTAGCAACAAAGCCCGCTCCCTCAACAAACAGCCCTCTGCAAGGAAGCCATCGTCAACTGCCAACCACTGGCCAGAGGAGAGCTCTTCGGAAAATGACCAAAGCAGCCCCTGGCCTTTGGATTCCCTTCACTAACCCTCAAAGGGTATTTTGGGAAAGACCCCTCTGAGTAATGATGATTCCACCTCGGTAAGTCGCGTACTTCCTGCAGAGACGGCTCAGAAACTTGCTGAGGAAGCCAAGAGGCCAGCCACCCAAAACGCAACACGTGTCCTCTCCAAGACACCTCCTTTCCCATGGAGCAATGCGAGAAGGCCAACTTCACGAGTCGGACGGCCAGCTCCCATACTCCAGCGGTCGAGCTATCCCACAAGTAAAGGCAGCGAAATTCCCAAGTGTCCTACAAGCAAAAGGAACTTAAGTCCACGGGCGCCCGACACCCGTACACTTGGGGGACTTATGTAACTTCGGAATATTCCACCTTGGGACACGTGGCCCTGACGTTCTACAAGCACGGCCCCAGCACCCGTTGGAGACACGTGGCACCACCCATCCATCAGTTACGTGGCCCTTGCCCATGTCACCACACGGAGCTTCCCCTCAACCAGACGTGGGATCTCCACAAAGCCTCGTGGGACGACCCACGTCCCACGAGGTCGTGGGTCGAGCACAATCTCCCCACACGCAAGTATACATAGACCCCCACTCGGGGGACTAAGAAGGCAATCAACTCTCGACAGAATTATATACAACCCGAAGGATTATCGCACATCACCCCCAGATACACCTCACAAGTACTTTCATCTCCTTGAGCCCCGCCGTTGGCCTTCCGTCCAGGCCAACCTCCGACCGGCTCACCTCCTCCTTGGAGCACACCGCTTACAGGGCTTCCAGCAGCCCTCAGAGACCATAGCTCTCTCCCACTAAGGCAACCTCCCACAAAGCAGCTCGCCCACCCAGAGTACCTTAGGCCCAATATTGGTAACAACCTTGCCTAACGACTCCGATAGATGTCACCATGACAAACTACATGGACTTTGATCCCTCCAGAAGGGTACGTAGGCACCTAGGTGCATCTCCTAAGGACAAGTCCCCCAAGGTTAAGACCCCTTGCGGTCCTAAATTCATATTACAATTGTCTGAGCCAAAAATGATAGTTACATTTTATAAATATTAAAGTAATTTAATAGTATATTTATATTTATGATTTAATTTTTTTTTTGTGATTAGAGATGAAAAAGTTGATAAAAATAAATTTTATATTAATAAAATAATAATTTATTTAAAATTTTTATGGGTTTGGGTCTGGATATGGGGATTTGACTATTCGTAGGGTTCGGGGATGGGGATTGATTTGATACCCGCTCAAGTCTAGGTTCGGAGAATATAGTACCCTACCCAAACCCTACTATAATTATCCCTAGACTCACCTGTCATGGGAGAAAGGAATTCTTTTGGGGTTTGTGCCAAAAAAATTGGAATGAAATATCTATTATACCATTTGATTTGACATAATCATAACTTTTTTTTTTCTTTTTAATATTTTAATATAAGGGGTAAATTGACAATTTTAATACATTCCTATTCCCATTCTCAAATTTTACTACTAAACACAATAAACTTATTTCCATTCCCTTTCTGCATACCAAACATACCCTTAAAGTTACAAGAAATGTAAAAGAAAAAAAAGATATTTAATTTCACCAAGATTTTAAATTATATTTTATACTTTCATACAATTAGCACCATATAAGTTTTCATCGAAGTTTGGATTGTCTCCATTTATTGCATTGCGAAATTGATGAAAGGAAAGTAAATGATGAACTTATTTCAGGACAAAATTTGGAGAAAAATAACGAGTGGTGTGAAGAGAGTTTGGGCGTATGGATATGATACAAACAAGAGGAATGGTGTACACAAGACGTACTATTCTGTTGTGCCTATTTACGGTGGTTTGGACAGTTACGTGTTATTTGATAGTTGCACTAGGGTTCGTTTGGTCGAGCTTATGAAAATTTTTTATTTTTAAGTAGAATTTGAAAAAAAATATTGTAAGAGAAAAGTAATTTGTGTTTGACAAATTGAGTTAAAAAATACTTTTCAAAAATATTTTGTATTTAACAAATTTATATTGAAAAGTGATTTTGACTGTAAAATTACTAAGAAGTGTATATGTAGATTTAAGTGTTATTAATATTATTAATTAGATAAATTATATAAATATTTATTATTGTTAAGTTTTATTACCCAAATAAATATAAAATGACAATTAGTTTATTAATTTAATAAATTTTATTTATGATTATTTTTTTATTAAATATCTATTAATTTTATTTAAATAAAAATTAATTATTATTTTGATAAATTATTATTATTTTTGTCTTCATTAATTAAATAATTTTTATAAGAAATACATAAATACAAATAAGATCACAATATAATCACACAATAATATTTACAAATTAAACACTTCATACTTTAATTTATGTCTCAAAATAATTTATACATAAAGATTCGTTAAAAAAAGTTCATACATGAGGTTGTAAGAAGAGGTAAAATGAGAATTTTAAAATGTTAGAGAGTGTTTGGTATTGTTGTGGTTTCTAGTTGTCTGTTTTATTTTTAAAAAAGAAACTGAAAACTTGTTTGGTTGAGTGAGTTTTATTTTCAATTTTGGACTTAATATCAAAACATAAAACACAATATAAGAAACCACAAAAATGTGGTTTCCACAAATTTCATTTCAGTTTTTTTTCCAACCATCATCCATCACCACAACCACCCATCACCAACACCACGCACCACCTGCCACCACCACCCGCCACCAACTACCACTACGCCCACCAGGCCACCAACACCAGGCACCACCGCCCATCGCCACCAATTAGTACTCACTACTCGCTACCACCATCACACCCACCACCAACACCATGCACCACCACCCGCCACCAACCACCCTCACTACCACCAACCATCACCACCAACACCATGCACCACATGCCACCACCACCATGCACCATCACCCAACCACCACCACTCACCACCCACCACCTGTTAGAATAGTTGGTAAGTCCCACATTGGATAAATCAAGGATGGAAGCAGTATATATAAATGGTTAATGAATCATTTATAACAAAATAAATAAAAGGATCTTGGATAAAAAAATCTAAGATTCTGGTGTGATCATAATATATATAATATATTGGTAAAAGATTGGGCACTTAGGCACTTGGGGCACTTAAGCTTAAAATTGGTAGCTCAGATAATTAATTTTTTTATTAATTATTAAATAAATTCAAATTAATTAATTAATTAATTTGAATGAGCACAACGTTCAAATGCCAACGTTCATATCTGAAAGGTCATATGTGAAGGATCACGTCTATTCGGATTTTGTCTATAAATTCGCATCTTCCATCAAACAAAATCACAACAGAAAAAACCGAAAATCATATTGTCTCTTTTCTGATTCCCAGAAAATCGTGTTCTGAGATATTATAGGCTTGCTGACTATAACAGCAGGCTTTGTATAATATTGGAGGAAATCTGCCATAACAAACCCAGCAGCAACAAATAATAGGGGCTTAATTTCCTTAAGGACAGTGACTACACTATCAAAGCCATCAAATCTTTCTTACAATCTTAAGGAAATTAATCTGAGATGGAGGCTACTGGAGTCAACAAGATGTTTAATCCAGAAGTTTTCAAACTTGATCGATTTGATGGAACCAATTTCACACGCTGGAAGGACAAATTGTTGTTTCTACTGACTGAATTGGGAACATATCTGTTGAGTTCAAGCCTAAATGAAGTTTTTCCGCCGTCTGATAATGATACTAAAGAAACCATTGCGACTCGAAAAAAGCGTGAGGAAGACGAAGTACGTTGTAGAGGTTTTATCTTAAACTCTCTTTCTGATCGTTTGTATGATTTGTTTCGTCCAATCAAGTCACCACAAGAAATCTGGAAAGCCTTGGAAAATAAATATACTTATGAAAAACAAGGCATTGACAGATTTCTTAGTATGAAATTCTTTGAATTTCAAATGTCAGACAATAAGTTTGTCATGGATCAAGTAGATGAATTACTTGTTGTTGTATCAAGACTCGAAGATTTGAAAACAGATGTTTCTGAACCACTTCAAGTGGCTGCTGTTATTTCTAAATTACCAGCCACTTAGAATAATTATAGAAAGAAATTATTGCACACTTATGAAGAATTTACCATAGACCAGTTAATAAAGCATATTCGTATTGAAGAAGAAACAAGATTTTGTGAAAATAAATATGCTTTAGAAACTGAATCTAAGGTGAATGTTATTGAGTCTAAAAAGACAAGTAATTCTAGAGAGTCAGGAAATAAGGCAACAAATAAGAGAAAATTTACTAACTTCTCATAGCAAAGTTCTTCTAACAACAACAAGAAAGACAAGTCTTGTTTTTTCTGTGGGAAAAAGAGCCATTTCAAGAAAGATTGCAGATTTTACAAAAAAGTAAAAGTGGAAGAGAATCCTGGACACAAAAAGGCAAACGTTGTTGAAACTCAAGCTGCTCTTTCAGAAATTATTGCTATGGTAACTGAATGCAATATGTCAACAATTGTGAAATCTGAAGATTGGTGGTATGATTCCAGAGCAACTGTTCACATTTGCAACAACAAAGATTACTTCAAGCACTATGAAGTAACAACCAATGAAGAGAAAGTGTTGATGGGGAATCATGATACTGCCAAGGTCCTTGGAAAAGGAGCAGTGGAATTAGAATTTACTTATGGGAAGAAATTAATTTTAACAAACGTTTTCCATGTTCCTGATGTTAGAAAAAATTTAGTTTCTGCTAGTTTATTATGTAAGAAGGGTGTTAAAGCTGTGTTAGAGGCAGAAAAAGTTATTTTCTCAAAGAGTGGTGTATTTGTTGGACAAGGGTACTCTTGTGATGGCATGTTTAAGTTATGCATCAACAAAGTTAATATTTCTACTTATATGATTGAGTCATCTTTTAATTTATGGCATGCTAGACTTTCACATGTGAGTTTTGCTTCAATTAAATTTATGTCTAACCATGGCTTAATTCCTTGTTTGGATAAAGTTACTGAAAAATGTGAAATATGTATTCAAGCTAAGATGACTAAGAAACCACTTCCTAAGAATGAAAGAACTACAAATTTGCTTGAACTTATGCATTCTGATATCTGTGAACTAAATGGTCATTTAACTAGAGGAGGAAATAGATATTTTATAACTTTTATAGAGGATCATGTTAGAAAATTGGGCTCACATTATTTATTTTTGTCTTGATAAAATAAGGGTTGATAAATGGTCCATTAAAGTGGGTCCGGTTAATCGAGCTACAACATACATTATTTGATCGAGTTTGGTAAGTGGCTGGGTGTGGGCCTACAAGGCTTGGTTGGAGCTCGTAATGGGAGGGCCCAATTGAGTGACTATAAATAGAGGCCGAGTCCCCTCTCTAGCCTATGTCAGTTGAGCTACCCATCAAAGCCGTTGTGAGACAAAGGGAATAGAGACGAAGACTCGTGCGGAGCATTCGGAGTCGGACCAATGGCCAAATCAGGTATGTCTCAATTCTAGTCATTTCAATGATCTTGCATCGCAATTGATCTCGAGAATATATCATTTGGTATCAGAGTCTGGTTAATTGTGGTGTTGGATCTTGAAAATTTTCATTTTTCTAGAATTTTTCGCATGATTTTTCTGGAAATTGTGTCTCAATTTTCGATCATAATCTGGCTTGTTTGTGTCAAATAAGTTTGTTGTTTTTGTTTATCTCTGTGCAAGCTTTAATTTGACATATAGTATGCTTAATTTCGTGCTCTGTAGAGAGAGAAATCACATGCTAAAGTTAGTCCCATGAACAAGAAATTTTTTCGTTTCTTGAATGTGGAAAATTTGATCTGATGCGTTTTGGACTTGTTTTTGTTCAATTAATTGCTAAAAGGCTTGATTATATGTATCTAGATCTATTAGAACAATTTAGTTAGATTAAATTGCTCTATAATCAGAGAAATTGGAAGAAGATTAAAAAGAAAATTGGTTCTTTGAACCCTGAGTGTTTTTCTTCAAAAATCGATACATTTAGCCATTATTTCTCGAAATTATATGAACAGAGGTGTTAGAAAACTCATCATGATCAAAATCCATCAAGAAATCGTGAGCCGGAACGCGTCCAAACGGCTGGAAAAGGAAACTGGTCGCGCGACCCGTTTCCTGCTCGTGGGTCGACCGGGCTGGAGGTTAGGGATGACCTCCAGCCAGCCCAAACGAAGCCCACTCTCGGGCATTTATGGGGGTGGCGCGTGAGGCCCACCCCCAGCTTCGTTTCTGGCGTTTCAAACATCATTTTGTTCCTTATAATATTCTTGATTTTTCCATAATTTTTATTTAATTTTTGGACAACGTTAAATATTTATTTTGAACTTATTGGTGTATATTGCCTTAAAATTCAAAATAATAATTTTAAATAATATTCTGACATGGAAAAATCATAAAAAATTATTTGGGCACCTTTTGAATCCAATGGCAGTACTCACTCTCCCTGTCTGGATGCACAACATTGAATACTCTCTGACCATGCATTAAGGGCATTTATTATCCATTAAATCATCTAAATATGCATTAAGGCTCATTATTCCCCATTAAGGCTAATTATTCACCACTTAAATTATGAGTTAAGGCTAATTATTCCACACTTAAATCCTCTAAAATTTTATTAAGGTCAATTATTAGCAATTTAAATCCTTCAAATGTGTTTTGATGGCATTGAAGTTGTAATTAAGTTGGTGGTTATGGCATTGAAGTAGTAATTAAGCTGATAATTATGGCATTAAAAATATTTTTATGGTGCTTCCTAGTCTGGAAAATTTGTTTTGTGAATTGTTGAGAATATTATCACTAAAGTGATTTATTCATCAAAATTCATAAAACCGAAAATTCCTTGTTGATGGGAAGTGAGAGGCAATTTTTGGTGAATTCTAGTCTGGGATAATTTTGAATTTTTTGTGACTTTATCTTTAATAACCCTCATTTTTTAAAAATATTAGAGTGAAATTTTGTTTGGGGCATTCCTAACTTTGATTAATTGTAGTAGTAATAGTAATAGTAATAGTAATAGTAATAATAATAATAATAATAAAGAGAGTTAAAGATGATTGAAAAGCAATGAGGGACCAAAATGAAAGGGATTTTTCTTTTAGGTACAAGATTTGTAAAATAACACAAAGAAAAAAAATCTGTTTCTCTCTCCTTAAATCCGCATCTCTTCGTCTGCCTCCTTTATTTTTCTTTTTTCCTTCATTTCTTTTCCATTCTAGAACATTCTCGGTTCTTTATCTCTTTCTTCAATTTTCTTCTTTGATTTGGTGCCTTTCTTCCAAAAATCACCACCAAACATTGCCTTCGGATGTCTTTGGCCAACCCCAAACTTTCTCCTCCGTGTGCAGCAGCCGTAACAACATTTTTCTGCTACAAAAAAAATGCAAGAAACAAGCTCCAAAAATGGCAAGGAGTGGGTTAAAAAAATTGGGGGAAACTTGAGTTTTTGCGGAGGTTAGGTAGCAATACTTCTAATTCTTAAATCTAAATGTTTAGCATGTGTTTTGAGTATTGTAGGATGGATTTAAGCTGGAAAACGATCAGAGGAAAGAGAAGCAAAGGCAAATATGAAAAATGGGGACTAAAATGAAAACTTAAGGAAACCTTTTGTGAGTAATAAAATTGCGCTTAATTTAGATTTTTGGTTTAGATGTAGTCCGAAAATGATTACAGAACTACTTTGGTGAGGTTTGGAAGTGTTAGGATACATTTTCAAACATAGGAAGTTATAGGTACTAAACTGAAATTATTCTTAATTACTCAAAAATAGTGAAAATTTAGAAGTTTAGGATTTTCTGAGTTCTGGACACTGTACAAGAATGTAGCAACAAAATGGGGGAAGAATTGAATATTTAAAGGTGATTTTATATATAAGAAACACTTAGAGAGAATGAAAATGGTTTAGGATACAAGTTTAATGATGAAAACAATCAATTCCTAGGCTGCTACTAATTGGAGAACGTAGCGTGTTATATTGAGTGAGAAAAAGAAAAGAAAAGAAAAGAAGTCCTTCTTGATTAGTGTGGAGAATGGTATAATTTGTTTCTTATTATCTTGGAAATGAACTCTTAGAGCTAATGGAGAGATTATGAGTTTACAATGGAGATAGAAGTTTAGAAGTTAAGAAATCTAATTTAGTTGATGGTATTGGAAATTCCTATAAATTTTAAAGTAGTGACCAATTTACTATTTTTAATTTGAAATCTTTATATTGATAAGTGGGACAGTATATCTATAGGTGCTCAGAAGGTTCCAATGATGCTTCGAGACCTTGCATAGGATAAAAGAGACTTTATGGTCAAACTCGGCATCACTGTGAGTGGATGATACTTACTATACAAATTTTCTTGCCTACCATATGTATTCTGATCACATTTTGGTCCATTAGATTAGTATGGGGAACAAACCGAATTTCTGAAGTTTTATCTCTCTCCTTTGATTTCTAATTGATGGTTTCGGTATACTTAAATGATCTTTTGATCATTGTTTTCTACTATCTTTTGTGAGAATAAGTACAAGGTGATGGACTCACTACAAGTTAATTCATACTCGCAGCATTTGTATAGTTATTGTTCTATATGCTCTTTTCCGAATTATGGCATATATTTACATTAGTTAAACGTGTCCAAACCTTGGATTAAATCTAAAATGATTCTATTGGTACGAACTTCCTTAAAAGGTTGGTTGTTTCGGAATATTCTTTTATTTTTGGGAGTATGATTTATTATATGGACACTAGCCTTGTGCATTTCTGTTTTGGCTCAAGGATTATGACTACTTGATTATTTTCATCTTGTGATTTGAAATGTGAATCACTATGGAAAGGTTAAATATAATATATATTTAAAGTATTTTTGGGGAAGCCATCTGATATAGAACCCTGCAGCTAACGCAGTATCGTTAGCCCTTGGTGCACCTTGGAACCCCAGCTAGCAGGGGTGTTGCTAGCCCCATGTGTCGGTCAACACACGTGGATTAGATATATCTATATATTGAGCTTAATGTTCATCTAATTGTTTAAAGCCATAGGCTTTTCTGTTTTCATGAGCTTCTGTTGATTTGGTTTCCCTATCTAATTTTGACATGACTCTGATAAGATTTCGAAAAAGCACTTTGATTTGGAAATTCTATTTCTTTCAGTTTTGAAAGTCATATGTTATTATTATCATTATTATTATTATTATTATTATTATTATTATTATTCTATTAGAAAATACAACCGTGAAATGGTTTGTGAAAAACTCATGCGTGTAGGTTTGTTCCCTTCCTGATATGGTAGGTATTGTCTACTCACTGAGTTGCAAAACTCATCCCTCTCCTTTCATTTTTCAGTTACAATTGTAATTTTGATACATTTCCCTTAATGTGTTTCGGGCTTCTGTGTTCTTGGTGAGCCTGCTTTTGTCTGTGGGTTATAACGTATTTTGATTCATTTTCTGTTAATATTTTGCCTCTAGATATAGCTCCATTGATCACAGGTAGGGTCCTTACAATCCTTTTATGTATTTTGCATGAATATATATTATTCTGATTGGTTGAGAGTGAAGCTCTCTAATAAGAATTCTGCATGTGATGTTAGTTTTTGTATAAATTGGGAATGTTCATATTTTAGGAGATGCTCTGCCAAATTTTTGGAAGAATTCTTTCATAGTTATAAAATAGTAATATTAGAGAATATTTGTTTTTAGATTTATGTGGCATGGCTTACCGAATACTATTCTTTTTCTTGAGTCCAGTGCCAGTCACTCCTCTTTAGTTTTCGAGGGGTGTGACATTATCACTAAAGTGATTTGTCATCTAAAATTAATAAAATCCCTTGTGGATAGAATTTGTTGCTAAATTAGTACATATAATTTCCTGCCCAAAGGGGGTAATTATGTGTATTAATTTCATGATAGCATGAGGCATATTAATGAGTGTATATGATTTGAAAAATTAATCTGCCCAAAGGGGATTAAATTTTATAAATTACATATTCTTATTGGTTTTTGAGATATAAAGTTTGAGAAATTTTTTCTGCCTAAAGGTGATTTAATTTCTTAAAATTTTTATAGTCTTTGTTTGCTTCATGAAGGAGGAATACAGATAGCATATTATATCCTCTGCCCAAAGGGGAGTTTATAATAATGCAAAAAGGGTTTTCCTTCAAAGGTTGTTTAAATATTAAATTGATGCATAATTGCCTCACTAATTTGCCATATTAATTTTTGCCAAATCAGTTACCTTCAGCGTGAACAACAATAATGCTACCATTGAGATGTTGTCCAGTTCCAATTACAAAAAATGGAAGGAGGATGTTGAATTTGCCTTGGGGATAGTTGATCTTGACTTGGCACTGAGGGTGGATGAACCAGCTGCGCTTACAGAGGATAGTAGCACTGCAGACTGAGACTACTATGCCAAATGGGAGAGATCCAATAGGTTGAGTCTCATAGGCATCAAGAGGTCCATTCCTGAGCATCTTATGAGTGGTTTGCCTGAAACCACTAATGCTAAGACCTTTATGAAGAATGTGGGAGAAAGATTTCACATTTTGAACAAGGCCGAAGAGGGACAGTTAATGAATGAACTGCTTGGGATGAGGTATGATGCTTCCAAAGGGGTCAGAGAGTATATCACTAAGTTTGTTCACATCCAGACAAAGCTCAAGGTGCATAAGATACCTCTTCCAAATGACTATGTGATTCATGCTGCCTTGTACTCACTCTCAGTTGAATTTAGTCAGATCAAGACAGCTTATAACACACAAGATGAAACCTGAAGTATTAATTCATTGATCTCCAAGTGTGTAGCTGAAGAGGAAAAACTGAAGAAGGAAAAATCTGAGAGTGTCTATCTTGTTTCCTAAAGCAAGTCCTCCTCTAAAAAGGGAAAAGACAGATCCAAGAATTCCAATGCCCTTGCTGTTAAGAAAGATGAGACTTTTAAGAAGTCTGGAAACAAGCATAACAAAGGCAATGGTGGAGGCCCAAAAGGCAATTCTAGTAATTTGAACTGTTATTTTTTCAAAAAGAAGGGTCACAAGAAGGCAGAGTGTCGTACGTATAAGGCATGGTTAGAGAAAAATAAGGGCAAGGAACAAGGTGAGTTGACAGCCTATGTTTGTTTTGAATCCAATTTTGTTGATGTGCCTTTAGACTCTTGGTGGCTTGACAGTGGTGCCTCTGTCCATGTTACTTGCACCTTGCAGGGGCTGAATGGAAGGAGAAGGCCAACTGAGAGGGGGTCTAGGCTGAAAGTAGGAAATGGTGCTGACGTAGAAGTTCAACATGTTGGAAATGTTTTGATTTTAGATAATGGTTATGAACTTGTATTGACATCTTTTAGGATGAATCTTGTTTCTATTTCTGCTTTGGACAATGTTGGATATCAGTTCAATTTTAGAAATAATAAAGTTGGCATCTTTTATGATTCTGAGAAGATTGGTGAATGTGTTTTAACTGGTGGTTTATATAAACTCTGTACAAGTTTGAGTAGTGAATGCTTACATGTTGAAAATTGTTCTACTAAGAGGTCCAAGACAAAGGATAAATCCTTTGTGCTGTGGCATAAATGTCTGGGTCACATTTCAAGGGAAAGGGTTGACCGTTTAATTAAGGATCAGATATTGCCTCCTCTTGATTACAGTGACATAGGGGCTCGTGTCGATTGTGCTAAGGGGAAACTAACTAAGACTGGAAATAAATCTGCAACTCGCAGTGAGGGGCTTTTAGAGTTAGTTCACACTGACATTAGTGGACCCTACTTGACTACCCTGTGTGGGAAGAAGTATTTCATACTTTCATAGATGACTTCTCTCGTTATGGCTATCTTTACTTGATCAAAGAGAAGTCTGATGCTCTTGAAATGTTCAAAACCTACAAGACTAAAGTTGAGAAACAGTTGGGGAAACTTATCAAGACAGTGAGATCAGACCGAGGTGGGGAGTACTATGGAAAGTATGATGAAGGTGGACAGCAAAAAGGTCCTTTTGCCAAATTCTTACAGTATTGTGGTAATGTTGCTCAATATACCATGCCCAGAAGTCCACAACAGAATGGGGCGGCAGAAAGGCGAAATCGTACACTTATGGATATGGTAAGATGTATGATGATTAGATCAAATCTACCTGAGTACCTATGGGGTGAAGCAATCAAGACTGCTATTTATGTACTTAATCGTGTTCCTAGTAAATCTGTGCCCAAGACTCCGTTTGAGTTATGGATTGGGAGGGAAGCCTAGTTTGAACCACCTTCGTGTTTGGGGTTGTCCAGCAGAAGCAAAAATTTACAACCCTCTTCAAAGAAAATTAGACCCCAAAACATCAAGTTGCTACTTTGTTGGCTACCCAGAACATTCGAAGGGTTTTAGATTCTATTGTCCTACTCGTGGCACTAGAATTGTGGAGGCATTGACTGCCAAGTTTCTGGAATTAGATGTGGCTGAAAATAGTGGCTTTCAACCTTCTAAGACACCTGAATCTAGCAGAAGTGTTTCCATCCCTCTGCCATCATTGATTGAGACTTTTTCGCCTGTAACTGTTAGGGAGGAAATTTTGACATTACCAGCCCTAGATGAAGATCCTGGGATGCCGGTGCCTAAAGTTCCTCAAGATCATGATCTAGTTCCTGACATTCCTCAAGGTCATGATCCGGTCCCAGAAATTCCTCAAGTCCATGAACCTGCTCCAAAGATTCCCTTGAGGAGATCTCAGAGAGAAAGGAGATCTGCAATCAGTGCTGATTATCATGTTTATTTGGGAGAGGCTGACTATGACATTGGTCATGCTGTGGACCCCGCAACATTCAAAGAAGCATTGGATAGCCCGCAGTATGATTTGTGGAACAGTGCCATGGATGATGAGATACTCTCTATGTCAACCAATGTTTTGGGAACTTACGGATTTGCCTGAAGGTTTGAAAGCAATTGGTTGTAGATGGATTTTCAAAACCAAGAAAGATTCAAAGGGACAGGTGGAAAAGTTTAAAGCCCAATTGGTGGCTAAGGGGTATACTTAGAGAGAAGGCATTGATTTTAATGAGACCTTCTCACCAGTATCGTCAAAGGATTCTTTGAGAGTCATCATGGCCTTGGTGGCTCATTTTGAGTTGGAACTACACCAGATGGATGTTAAAACAGCTTTTCTCAATGGAGACCTTGCAGAAGAGGGTTACATGGTACAACCTGAGGGTTTTGTGGAAATTGGGAAAGAGAATTTGGTGTGTAGATTAAAGAAGTCTATATATGGGCTGAAATAGGCTTCTCGACAGTGGTATCTCAAGTTTGATGAAGTGGTGACTTCATTTGGATTTGTTGAAAATAGATTTGATCAGTGCATTTATATGAGGACTAGTGGGAGCAAGTTTATTTTTCTTGTGCTCTATGTTGATGATATTCTTCTTGCGAGTAGTGATCTGGATCTCCTCAATGAGACTAAGAGCTTCCTATCTGCTGCGTTTGAGATGAAAGATCTTGGGGAAGCCTCTTATGTTTTGGGGATTGAGATCCGACGTGACAGGACTCGTGGGTGTCTAAGTTTGTCTCAGAGGGCATATGTTGATCGTGTGCTCAGACGATACAATATGCACAGCTGTAGACCTGGTGACACTCTTGTTGTGAAAGGTGATAAACTCAGCAAGAATTAGTGCCCGACAAATGAGCTTGAGAGAGAAGCTATGAGATCAATTCCATATTCCAACGTTGTTGGTAGTCTTATGTACTTGCAGGTGTGTATTGGACCCGACATAGCTATTGTAGTAAATGTTCTTAGTAGACATTTATCTAATTTGGTAGTGTTATGTACTTGCAGGTTTGTACTAAACCTGACATAGCTTATGCAGTGAATGTCCTTGGTAGATATTTATCTAATCCTGGACCAGAACATTGGGTTGCTGCTAAGATGGTTATGAGATATCTGCAGAGGACAAGGAATTTCATGCTCGTATACAGAAGGTCGGATGATCTTCATATTATTGGCTATTCAGATTTAGATTTTGCTGGATGCCAAGATGACATGAAATCCATATCTGGTTAAGTTTTCACGTTGGCTGAAGGTGTCATATCCTGGAAAAGTGTAAAGCAAACATTGATAGCGTCCTCAACAAAGTATGCTGAATTTGTTGCATGTTATGGAGCGGCGCTGCAGGCAGTTTGGCTTAGAAACCTTGTTTCGGAACTCCGAGTTGTTGACTCAATATCGAAGCCGATGGTCATTTACTATCACAACAGTGCAGCTGTGTTATTCTCTAAGAACAATAGGATTAGTAGTGCTTTAAAGCACGTGGAGATCAAGTACTTGACTGTTAAAGACTTGGTCAAGAAAGGTGATGTTGCCGTTGAGAAAATCATCACAGAGATGATGCTCGTAGACCCACTGACCAAGGGATTAAGGCCCGTACAGTTTAAAGAACATGCTTAGAACATGGGTGTGATAGGATCTTTTGATATCTTGGGTTAGTGGGAGTTTTGCTGTTTTTCTTGATTTCCTTGTTATAAACACCTTATGGATGTTATTCAGTTTTATGCAATTAATGGCATATTCACCTTATTTCTGTGTATATACATGCATGTGGCTAAATATTATTAAATGATTATCATCTGTGAATTAATACTTTGCTTGTGCAAAGAAAAGTGTGTGCAACATGTGCCTTAAGACAATGTGTTTGTCTTGATAGTGACAGTTGCGTTGAGGATATGACATGTGTCTTAAGACAATGGTTGTCTTAAGAGTGACCGTTGTATCAGGTAGACATAACATGTGCATTATGACAAAGTTTATCGTAAGAGTGATAGTTATGTCAAATACAGTGATTTCTACTGCGGTTTATAGCATAAGGTTATTGAGAAATCAAACGGTGGACTGATGAGAGATGATGCGTTATTTCTCACTACACTCCCAAACTTGTGATCCATGTCAATGTGATTGATGGTATGTGTGACTATGGTTGGTCTTATGTCAATAAGAGACGTATTGATTGCTATAATCCCATATTATTGGTTACATTGGACTGGATTGGTACGTCATGCTGAGAGTTGACCATTGTTGTCTAAAATGTGCGCACAAAAGAGTCTTTTACTTGTACTATCAACCCTAGAGTCTTTTTCTTTCTTTGTTTTAAATTGTTTTACAAAATTTAAAATGAATGTGGCCCAAGTGGGAGAATGTTAGAAAATTGGGCTCACATTATTTATTTTTGTCTTGATAAAATAAGGGTTGATAAATGGTCCATTAAAGTGGGTCCGGTGGTGTTCAGAACCGAACAAAACCGCCGCACTTGAACCAAACCAAACCGAATTAGCACAAACCGAACAAAACCAATCAATGTTTGGTTTGGTATGTCGAAAAACCAAACCAAACCGCATACACATACATGTTATGTTAAAATTTCTAAATAATAAAGCCTACAAGGTTTGGTTGGAGCCCATAATGGGAGGGCCCAATTGAGCGACTATAAATAGAGACTGAGTCCCCTCTCTAGCCTATTTTAGTTGAGTTACCCATCAAAGCCGCTGTGAGACAAAGGGAATAGAGAGGAAGACTCGGGCAGAGCATTCGGAGTCGGACCAATGGCCAAATCAGGTATGTCTCAATTCTAGTCATTTCAATGATCTTGCATCGCAATTGATCCCGAGAATCTATCATTTGGTATCAGAGCTTGGTTAATTGTGGTGTTGGATCTTGACATTTTTCAGTTTTTTGGAATTTTTCGCATGATTTTTCTGGAAATTGAATCTCAATTTTCGATCTTGATCTGGCTTGTTTGTGTCAAATAAGTTTGTGTGTTTTGTTCATCTCTGTGCAAGCTTTAATTTGACATATAGTATGCTTAATTTCCTGCTCTGTAGAGAGAGAAATCACATGCTAAAGTTAGTCCCATGAACATGAATTTTTTTCGTTTCTTGAATGTGGAAAATTTGATCTAATGCGTTTTGGACTTGTTTTTGTTCAATTAATTGCTAAAAGGCTTGATTATGTGTATCTAGATCTATTAGAACAGTTTAGTTAGATTAAATTGCTCTATAATCCGAGAAATTGGAAGAAGATTAAAAGAAAATGGATTCTTTGAACCTTAAGCATTTTTCTTCAAAAATCGATACATCTAGCCATTGTTTCTCGAAATTATATGTACAGAGGTGTTAGAAAACTCATCATGATCAAAATCCATCAACAAATCGTGAGCCGAAACGCGTCCAAACGGATGGAAAAGGAAACCGGTCGCTCGACCCGTTTCCTGCCCGTGGGTCGACTCGGCTGGAGGTTAGGGATGACCTCCAGCCAGCCCAAACGAAGCCCACTCTCAGGTGTTTATGGGGGTAGCGTGTGAGGCCCTCCCGCAGCTCCGTTTCCGGCATTTTCAAACGTCATTTTGCTCGTTATAATGTTCTTGATTTTTCCATAATTTTTATTTAATTTTTGGACAACGTTAAATATTTATTTTGAATTTATTGGTGTATATTGCCTTAAAATTCAAAATAAATAATTTTAAATAATATTCTGACATGGAAAAATCATAAAAAATTATTCGGGCACCTTCTGAATTTATTTTGATACTTATGCTCCTGTAGCTAGAATCACTTCTATAAGAATTTTGTTTGCATTAGCATCCATTTATGATTTATACATCCATCAAATGGTTGTGAAAACAACATTCTTAAATGGTGATTTAGAAGAGGAAGTATGTATGGAGCAACCTGAAGGTTTTATACATCCTGGAAGAAAAAAGTGTGTAAGTTAATCAAATCCTTATATGAACTAAAGCAAGCTCCAAAACAATGGCATGAAAAACTTGATAAAGTAATATTATCAAATGGTTTTAAACATAATGGAGCTGATAGATGTGTTTACTCCAAGTTCACAAAGAATTATGGAGTGATAGTATTCTATATGTTGATGACATGCTAATCATAGGAACTGTTGGATATATTCGGGTCTTCAGAACTAAATATCCGCCCATGTGGGAGTCCGATCGGGTCGAGTGAGGATTCGTTGGAAAGCTTGCAGAGAGACGAAGAGAAGGAAACGGAAATGACTCTCATCGGAGGTCACACGAGCCCGTACTCGTGGCCCAAAGTGGGCTAGGTGATCATGATGGAAGCATGATATTTTGTTCACATTCCAAGTCCCACATTGCTTGCGTCAATGACGGGAGCTCTCTCATCCTCCTATAAATAAGAGTGACTCCACACCTTTCTAGTTGCTCATTCCATGTGTTGGAAAGGGGGGTTCCGTTTGGAAAACCCCACATAGTATAATATTTCTCTTTCTCTTTTGAGTCATTCTTCCGCGCATCAGTCGTGGACATGTGGCTCTACCTCTAGTAGGTAGAGTCCTCCGTTTGGTGCGGCCCTTTTCGGAGATCATCGATTGGAGGTCAGCCTTGGTGGAGCAAAGGCACTGGCAAGATCCAAGGTCTTAACATTGGCGTCCAAGTTAGTAGCTTCCGCAATATTTATATTTTTGCCTAGATTTATTTTTGGTTTTCTTTTAGGATCCTGGGTCGGGCCGGGTCATGTGGATCCGGGCCTTTCCCTACATTGGTATAAGAGCCAGGTTCTGCTAGAGCTCTGTTCTCCAGGGATTGATGAACCAAAAAGGGTTAGGAACATGTTTAGGTCTTGTATGATTTTATATTTAAAATTTAGGAACATGCTTACACTACAAAAAAATTGAGATTTGGTGGCAACTAAAGTCGCCACCTAAAGTTTAAAAGTCGCCACCAATGACTTTTGGTGGCGACAAAGAGGTCGCCATGGCCTTGCCACTTATGTCTTTGTCATCGAAGACATATGGTGGCGACTTTGGGGGTTGCCACCTAAAGTTATAGATTCAGTGGCGACCAGATTCGCCACTGAAACCATGCCAGAGTTCGTTATAAAAATTGATTAGTGGCGACATTGGTCGCCACTAAATATAACCTTTGGTGGCAACTGTTTGTCGCCACTAAAAGTTGTTATTAGTGGCAACTACTGTCGCCACCAAAGATAACTATCAATTGCAACCTTCGTTGCCACCAAATAAGGCCATATTCAGTGGCAATGTTTGTCGCCACTGAAAGTTATTAATTTTTTTTTAATATTTTTCATTTGATACAAAACATCAGAACCTGATTTTGTGACCTTATCCTCCATATCCCCCAATTCAGTTCAGTAACATCCAATAGCAAGTGTATTACCAATATATAGTACCAAGAACTTAAGTCTTTCCAAAATTAATCACAACTTTGCATATATAAAGTTAAACATATTTAATCATAAATACAAAATATATATATATTTCTGCACCTACTACTACATCAGTATCAGTTGATTCCCAAAATTGTAAGAAAAGACTATTCCTCACAAATTTGGTACAAAGGTAAGATACCAAAATAATAATAATAATAATAATAATAATAATAATAATAATAATAATAAGGAACAATGTTTAAAACCAAAAGTCCTAACTGAGTTGCAACATGCTAACTAATGCATTTGCACAAAAATTGCTTTCCAAAATGTGCTAAACCTTGATTCGGCAAAAATCTTTCAGCAACCCCCCTGCAATTTTCAAAGTGTTGGCATTAGTGATGAGTGACGCCTATTGTATCATTCAAAATTAAAATAACTGCATTTGGAGAATATTTTTTCTGAGTAGGAAATAATGCATTTCATTCAAAACCAAAGAAAAATCAATACAAAACCACCTGAACACAGTAGAATAAGAAACAGCAAAAAGACCTATCAAACCCACAAGAATTAACTAATACCACTACGCCACAGACTTAATTTATCAATCAAAATAGCAAAGCCTCTTTCAAACCATAAGCTTCAACCATAAATGCCGAATTGCAAGGCGCATTCTTATAGCAACCATCAATCAAACCCCCACCATAATTTCTAACAAACACATATATACCAGCTTTATTTAGTCATTTTTTTCATGAACATTGCAATGTCATTAAAAGCATAAGAGTGAACACATAGTAAACAACATCAAGAATATGCACGAAAATTTCTTTCCAAGTACAGAAACACCAAAACACAGTACAACAAGAAACACCAAAAAGACCTATCAAATCCATAAGAATAAGCCAATACCACAACGCCACAAACCTAAATCATCAAACATAATATAAGCCAAAGAGAATGTAGGGTTGCAAACCCAGTCCAAAGGACACATCCTCAACAAAAAGGCTTTGGCCAACCAATCAACAGGTTTATTCAAAGTCCTACCAGTAAACCTAATTGAAGTATTACGCATTGAATTCAGCAAACCAATAGAGTCTTCAAAAAGTGAATTCAACAAACAAATATTACATATTAATGTCATTTTTTTCATGAACATTGCAATGTCATTAAAAGCATAAGAGTCATACACACAATAAACAACATCAAGAATACAGAGCAAATAAAAGGCTTCACCACCTAAACCAAACAAAGTGCTACAATCAAAGCATTTTATTACCAAAGTTATCATTGATTTTGTGCTCCAGTTGGAGAATTTTCAAAGCACTTTATACCAAAGTTATTTGAACCAGTAGCTTGAAATTGCCCCTAAGGAAATAACAAATGTTACATATTAAAATATATAATATGAAATAAAAGTAATACTATAGTAGCCAAATAATGTAAAAAAATACCTGTTGCAATCTTCCCATTAAGGCACCGAGTTGTGCATTAAGCCTACGATCAATCTCATCTTGCATTTCTGAAAGTAATTCATCACGCAATTTTGCACGCGCACTTTCTACCGCAGATGACACTCTAGCTTCAACCTCATATTCACTTATTAACCGCTTTTTACCTATAGGATTGGCTCCACAACCTTTTCCCCGAACATGTCCTGATCTTTCTCCTAGGACAGATTGCAAAATTTCATCTCTGTTCATATGAGGTTCATCTTCACCTTTAGTTCGTTCTTCATTTACCAGTTGTTGGATGCGGCCCTACAATAAAATCAGAAAATTAAAATGATTGATACATATAACTCAAGTTAGTTGCAAAGGTTAATGTAAATGCAAACTTACGTGGATTTCTTGCGACTGTGGATCTGACCACACCCATTCTCCATTTTTTTTGCGTGCGTGTTGCTTCTCCCACACACGGTCAGGTGGAGCCAATTCTCCGGTTTCAGGATCTCTCTGCAGTATATGGTTTAATGTAACAAAACACAATTAAAATCTTAAAGTTTAATATAAAATAATAATATACATTTATATCACAATAAATCATAATCACCATAGATTCTTCTACTTCTGCGAATGACTTTGGACCACAAATATGTTTTGTGGTTTGCTTACTTCTGTTTCTTTTATTTCTTTCACTCACAGCCTGCAATTAATTGATTAATCATTTAAATTACATAATTCCAAGTATGCGCATAATAAAATAATAGTATTAAGATATTATATAAACCTTAAATTCTGGTGTGCCAAAGTGATGCACCAACCACCTCCAATCTTCAGGACTAACATTATCTGGTTGATGTTTAAGTCTATCCTCATCATTGTCATACTTTTGATAATGATAAACATGTAAAGTATTCTTCCAAGTTCTAAATGCTTTTCGCAAAGCCATCACACAATATCCTTCGAATGTGTGCTCGTTCATGCCACTCTTAGGTTTGAATTTATCCTAAAACAAAAAGCATAAAATCTTTTGTTAGAAACTTATACAAGTCGTAAATAAAATAAAATTATTTAAATATTTTATTTATCTTCATCTTTGTGAACATGGCTGGACCATGCTTGGCAGCTATTTGATCCCATGTACCATCTCTAAATGAGACAATAGTCCTCAAGACATGTCCAAGATAGTTAGCAATAAGCCTATCCATATCCCCTACAACCCTATTAACACCCACAGCCAAATCTATGCTGATTAACTCACCATTTTTTGTCAACTTCTCAACTTCCTTAGATCGATATCTTCCCCTAACATTCCTTTTGCTGGAAGGACCTGTCAAGCATGGTTCATCATCTATACCAAGATCCACTGAAGTTTGGCCTTCATTATTATGCTGTATTGGTGGTATTTGAAACCTTGATGTAATTTCATCCCTTTCATTTCCTGTACGAGTACCAGATTTCCCGCCTCTGCCTTTAACTCTTGACATCAGTGACCTGCAATGTCATATACGAAATGTAATAAAAGTTTTAAATATATGCATGAGTATATGATAGTTTATATGTTTACATAACAACTCATCATGCATTTTCCAATGTAGTGGACTTGGATTACTTCGCCTTCGCTATCTTTATGATTAATTGAAATAAAGTAAATAGTCACTTTCACACAAGTTTTAGTACCATTAACAAAATAAAGTCAAGTGGAAACACCACTAGGAACACACAATCAAAATTACAAAGTAATAATAAAATGAGTTATGCACAACAAAATACAATACAAATAAAAAATATATGAAAATTAAATAATAACATTCTGATTAGATGTAGTCTTCATCTTCATTCATATCTATGTCGTTGTCTTCCACATCATTTGAGTCATTTTGAACACCTCTTTGCAAGTTGTTGTTAATGAGACTTATGTTTTCTGGCTCAATATCATCTCTATGCAAGTTCATTTCAAACACCTCTTCATTCACGTCTATTTCATCGTTACTTTGCACGTTTGATTCAATCTGTAATTGTTGAGATGCTTCTACTTGTTCGTCCCCAATCAATTCATCCCCATTTGGCATATTAAAAAGATCACGGGGACTTGTCTTTACGACAAAAAGCCAATCTTCATTCATAATTTCTTTCACATAGAACACTTGTTCTGCTTGGGATGCCAAGACAAATGGCTCATTCATGTTCAGAGAACAATGAGTATTCACACTAACAAAGCCATACTTGTCAATCTTATATCCTCTTCCTAAACGAGCAACATCCCACCAAGTGCATTTGAAAAGGTATACTTTTCTATTTCCTATATAAGACAACTCATAAACATGCTCTAGAACACCATAATACTCCTTACTATCATATGAATCATCCCCCCTTACAAGTACCCCACTATTTTGAGTCTTTTTTCCTAACGCACGAGCTCTTGTATGAAATCTAAATCCGTTGACCATAAACATTGGATACAAGTTGGCTATTTTATTTGGACCAATTGCCAGGCTTATAAGCTCATCAATTGCATTTTGTTCTGCACATAATTCAAACACCTGGATAGACAAACAAATTTTTGTTAACATTGGTCAATTACGCTATCAATTAACAAAAGGGTCAAGACACGTACACATGCTCGAAACCAATCCAGAAAGTCACTATAATCTGTCTCATTTGATGTCGAAGCTCTATTCTCCTCATACTGCCTACAATTAATATTAAGTTAATTAAGACAACACAAAGCGTTGTTTGTATGGTTTTAGGGAACTTTAGTGAACTTACTTCAAGAATGGGGCAACCTCTTCACAATTTCGCAAAACATACATACGGGCTTCATGAAGCTCTATATGTGACATATTAAGGGGTTCAGGACGCCCTTTTGCTTGACCCGTGTTTTTAAATATAGATATCGTACAATTTGTAGCAGGTCCATCATCATTCCTTGGAGGTTTATTAAACTTTGTCGCGATATTTTTCAAGTATCTTGAACAGAATGTTAAACATTCTTCAGCTAAATAACCCTCTGCAATTGAACCTTCTGGTCGGGCCTTGTTACGAACATACGACTTAAGAGTTCGCAAGTACCTATACACATAAATTAAACTTAATATTTATTCTAGTTGTTAGAGTCATAAAGCATTAATATGCTAGCACTTGTTACCTTTCAATGGGATACATCCATCGATATTGTACAGGTCCACCGAGCTTTGCCTCTCTCGCTAAGTGGATTAATAAGTGAATCATGACATCAAAGAATGCCGGCGGAAATACTGTTTCCATTTTGCATAAGGTAATTGAAAATTTTTTTTCAAGAGTATCTAGATCATCATTTGTCAAGCACTTTGAGCAGAGATTCTTGAAATATTTACTTATTTCTATTAGTGGATCACAAACTTCCTTAGACAACAAATCACGTATTGCATGATGATCATGACACTTCAATCCGGAAATTTTCTTCTCTCGAATGTTGACACACCTTGAAATGTTTGAGGAAAATGCATCTGGAACCTTCAAATCAGCCAAAAAATTGCAAACCTTCAACTTCTCTTCTGGAGACAATGCATAACAAGCAGCAGGCAATAGGAAATTCTGCCCATCTTGAATAGGATGTAATTGATGCCTGATGCCTAAATCCTTCAAGCCATAACGACTCTTCAATGTGTCTTTAGTTTTACCACTTATGTTCATAACCGTTGACATGATATTGTCAGATACATTCCTTTCTATATGCATCACATCAAGGTTATGTCGTAATAAAAGGGACTTCCAATAGGGCAATTGGAAAAAAATACTCTTTTTCCTCCAGTTATACGCAATGTTAATGTCCGGACGTTTTCTCTTTTCACCTTTTCCAAAAGTGACAGGGCCTAATCTTTGTAATTGCCTAAGTGCTTCGTCACCACTTAAGGGAATTGGCGCAACACCATTTTCTACCTTCCCGTCGAATGCATTAGTGTTCTGACGCCAAGAATGATTAATAGGTAGAAAACGACGATGACCCATGTAACACAATTTGCTTCTTAAAGAGATTGAATGTGTGTCTTTATGGCAACAAGGACATGCCAGATAACCTTTGGTTGACCATCCAGACAAGTTACCATAAGCAGGAAAATCATTTATAGTCCACATAATTGCTGCACGCATCATAAAATTAGACTGAGTAGGCATCATATGTTTCCACCCCATCTTCCCATAATTCTTTCAACTCTTCAATTAGTGGTTGCAAATAAACATCTATATCATCCCCATGACACTTAGGGCCTGGAATAAGAAGTGACAACATGAAGTAAGGTTGCTTCATGCAATCCCATGGTGGCAAATTATATGGTGTTAAAACAACAGGCCAAATACTGTGACTACTGCTCATATTCCCATATGGCTGAAATCCGTCACTTGCGAGACCTAAACGAACATTTCTGAGGTCGGCAGAAAAGGTAGGGTGTTGTTCATCAAAGGTTTTCCAAGCCAAGGAGTCGGCAGGATGCCTTAGTACATTGTCATCAATACGCTTCTCCTTATGCCATCTCATATTCTCAGCTGTGGCTCTTGCCATATACAACCTTTGCAACCTTGGTTTTAAAGGGAAATGTCGTAAGACCTTGTGGGGAATTTTTTTGCTCTTCTTTTTACATGAATTCCATCTAGGCTCCTTGCACTTGGGGTATGATTGCTTATCAACATGTTCTCTCCAATATAAAACACAATCATTCTTACAAGCATATATTTTAGTGTAATCTAATCCTAGATCTCGAACAACTTTCTTGGCTTCATAATAAGAATTTGGAATGCTTGCCCCATTTGGAAGAACTTCTTTGATGAGACTTAACAGATCATCCATAGACCGATTACTCCATTTATTAAGGCACTTCAAGTGGAGTAACCTCACAATGAAAGAAAGTTTCGACACTTTCTGACACCCTGGATAAAGTTCGGTCTCAGCATCTTGTAATAATTCATAGAATTTCTTTGCATTCATATTTGGCTCTTCAGGGACTTCAGGACCACCATTTATTTCCCCTGTATTTGTAAAACCACATGCATCATGGACCATCTCAGTAATATGATCCTCTTCGTCACTATCCTCGTCTACTTGAACCGGATTGTTCAATCTTGTTACAACTTCTCCATGTAAGTCCCACACTCTATAACTATCACAAAAGCCCCTTTTCAACAAATCTTCTCTTACTTTGCATCTCAACTTGAAACTTGCGTTCATGCACCTCTTGCAAGGGCACCGAATCATAGTACTCACATCTGGTTGACTGAAAGCCCACTCAAGAAAGGAATCTATTCCTTTAATATATACTGGGTTAGCCCTATTCTTAATCTCTAACCAACTTTTATCCATCCCTATTTCCTACATTTCAAAACAAAAGGATTGTCCTAAATAAGCTTTTTAATATTTAACATAATGTTTATTTGCTCAGAGTAAGCACTAAAGCAGTGCATATGATTCAAACTCACATAATTGTTCCCCTGATTTTATTTATACACAAAACAAATAAATAATAATAAAAAGATTATAAGCAAACTCACATACTATAAATTCCCTCTTACTCACATGATTAAGATTATTTTATTTTGTAAAAAATGCCTTATTTGGACATGATCATAATGTTATTGTCCATGATTCTTAGTTTCATAATTAACTCCATGGATTTGTTACATAACCTTAATTACTTCCAGGAGACAACAAAATTTGAGTCAAACACCATGTCGTTACTCACTTAAAATTGTGTTCATATCAAATGAATCTTTTAAGTATACAAATTAAAAAATTATTAAGTTATGAACACCCAAAAAAAATTATTAAGTTATGAACACCCAAAAAAAATTATTAAGTTATGGATATTCTAACAAATCTCAATACTTGTAATTTCATGTGAAATTATAAAAAGGGGATGTAATGACTTATGACTCTCATCATGTCTCATGTGATGACTAGCACTATATATTGAAGTCCATTAAAATTAATTATAACTTAATAATTTCATTATTATATATTATATATATAATAATATCTAAATTTTAAAACTGCCTCATTTTAAAAAGTGTCAGTCGCATGTATGGCCATGAATGAAACATATATAGCTTAATAAGTTTGATTTACGTTTTGACTTCAAAGCTTCAGCATATTGGCCTTGACACTTTTTACAACTGATTTCCTTTCCCATCACTTTCACATATATCCACATCCAATGTTAAAGCTACCTAATATATATATCTTTTTAATTAATTATAATATTATTAACATTTGTCTAAATTCATCCAAACTTATCATTATGCATAACTTTCGGCAACTATATGTATATATATATATATATATAGTTACCACACTTACCAATTTCTGTATATATATATATATATGCTTATTTCATTCAAATACTATAGTAAATATAAGTAAAGAGAGAGAAGAGAATTGGAATATCCGTTAGTAAAAACTGAATGTGAACAAGAATGAGGTGAGAAGAGAAAATGATGAAAGCATCTTTTGTACAGTGACAAACTAAATGAGAAGGGATAATTTCATTAAAGCTTTTTCTCCCAGATCTTATCCATCATATCACTCACAATATATATATATATATATATATATACATATATATGAATTTAGAGATTCAAAATTTTAAAAAATAGAGAAAGTTAGTTATAACAAATTTTAAAATGAGGCAGTTTTAAAATATAGCAATATGCTTCCAATCATGCAATTTCCCTGTTTTCTATGAGACATTGAAATTGAACATGTAGATCTCAAAAGAATAATATGAAGCATAAAGTAATAATTAAAATATTATTAGGCCCTGAACATATTATATATATTCTACTACACTTCTAATTCCCTCCATCATATTATATATATATATTCTACTTTAATTTTCTAATAATTTTTTTTTCTAATTTATCGATGTGTGTGTGTGTCTGCTCATCTGCCTGCTATATATATATATATATATATATATATATATGTATGAGATCCAAGAAGGCCTTCAATATAATTCCTCTTGTAGTCAGGATGTGTTTGTGATTAAGCCAACCCACTATAAGCAAAGCAATAGGATAAGTATCAACTCTCCCCTAAAGTTCTATCTGCTATAATTTTTTCACATTTTTTCATCTCATTACCAGCACACAAATATGCAAATAAGAGAGAATCAAATCCTTTCAAAAAGAAATTATTTGAACTTTTGAAGACTGAAAGAGAAAATGCGAGAGAGTTAACCTGAGAAGAGAAAGAGTTAGAAGCAAAAGACGGTTGACGTTGTCGTTGCCACTGCCGGTGTGGAGGAAGAACGTTGAATCAGAGATGAGAGGAGGCACCAAAGGGCTGACGTTGTTGTTGCCGTTGCCGCTGCCGTTGTCGTCGATTGCTCCTCCTTTTCGACGTTGTGGGTTTTGGTTTAGGGAAATGCTTAAGAGAAGGAGAGACCTTTTTTCGATTTGGAAGCAAAAGACGGCTGACGTTACCGTTGCCGCTGCCGGTGTGGATGAAGAATGTTGAATCAGAGATGAGAGGAGGAACCAAAGGGCTGACGTTGTCGATGCCGTTGCCGCTGCCGCCGTTGTCGTCTTTGGTCGTCCTCGTCGATTTCTCCTCCTCCGACGTTGTGGGTTTTGGTAGGGAGATGCTTATCGGTTTGGAAGCAGAGAAAGGAGAGAGCTTTTTTCGAGTTGGAAGCTGAGAAGATTTGGGGAAAAACGATTGGGAAAAAAAGAGCGCTACTGCATTTAGCGCCAATCTCTTTTTTATTTTTCTATTGTTGTTAAATAAAAACGAAGCAGAAAATATAATAAAATCTGACAATGCCACAGTGGTTACTAATACTGTAGCAACTCAGGCATCCCGTGTTCGAGTAGCTGCAGGTGCCAAAATTAAATTTTTTTCCTTTGTAAAAAAAATTTCATTTTAGTAAAAATACTTTGCAAAATGACATTTGTGGGATTCGAACACGGTTGAAAGAGAAATAGAGTAAAGGAGACAACCATTACTGCAGACAATAACTTATGATAATGTTTGCATTAATAAATGCTTTAAATATTTTGTAGAGAACATTTTCATTTTAATATCTTCAATTTTTTAATCATCCACCATTTAAGAACCTTAGGTGGCGACCAATGTCGCCACTGTAAGTCATAACACCTTCAGTGGCGACCAAGGTCGCCACTGTAAGTCATAACACCTTAAGTGGCGACAAAAGTCGCCACTGTAAGTCATAACACCTTAAGTGGCGACAAAGTCGCCACCGAATATACATCTTTAAGTGACGACTAAATTAGTCGCCACCTAATATCTCACATTAGGTGGCGACGTCCTGGGGTCGCCACAAAATACCTGCATGCTAATAGAATTAGTGGCGACTTTTTAATGTCGCCACTGAAAGACATCTTTCAGTGGCAAGTACTTGAGTCGCCACCAAAAAGTCGCCACCTATAAATCAGTTTTTTGTAGTGTTAGGTTCCCAGTTTTATTTAAATGTTTTAATTTTAATTTAAAACATGTGATAGTCAAATATTGTAGGGTAGGGTCCCATAATTTTTTAATTTAAATTATATGTGTTAATTTTTTAATTCAATATTGATTGGTAACCCATACCCTAAAACCTAGACACATGTTTAGGTTTCCCTTTCAATATTAAAAACCCTAATTTGCATTCATGTATATATTATTTAAGGTATGTGTACCCTACGAATTAGATATATACCTGTGGATATATGCTACTGCTTTGGGGAAAGGGAAAGTTGACTAATGGGATAACGTTGACCGGGCGGGAGGCTGATGGAGTCGTCGCCGCCGGTGGCCGACCGGCAGCCGGCTCCACCGTGGACCGCTACCGACAGTGGTCGGCCGGTGGTTCACCGGCGACCGGCGCCCCTCCGCCGGCAACGGGGGTCCGGCGCTGCCGCCCATGGCCGGTGCTGGCGGATGTTCGACGACGGTCGACCGGAGGTACTCCGATGACCGCCGTCGCCAAAGACGGTGGTCGGCCGGCGGTGGTCCGACGCGGCAACCGCCGCCGCCGCCCATGGTCGGTCGGCAGTTGGTCGGCGCGGCCGTTGACCGGTCAACGCTGACAGTTGACCAGCGTCGCGATGTTTTCTGTCGCGCATAATTTCTCTGTTTTAGCTCCGATTACGACGATTTTCGAGTCATTTTTTTTGTTTTCGCGAGACGAATACAAATATGAGGAGAAATTAGGGTGAATTGGAGTCTAAAGAGCGGATATGACCATCTCTTAACTCATTCACATACACAACGAAAGAGAAGATTTAAGCAGTTTGTGATCGTTTAAATTAGCTCAAGCATTTTACTCGAGTGGGAGCTAGGGGCAGCATGTGACAAACCCATAACTCGATATAAATTCTTATCCACGTGGGAATTTAAATAGTAAATGACTATTTAAATGATTGTAAGCATTTTAATCAAGTGGAAGTTCGAGATCGTACCTTTGGCGACTTGATGTCCTTCTTGATCGCTTACATAGTGGGAATCCAAAAGGGATTTTGAAGAGTATGTGACTATTCTATGAAAATTGTTTAGTCGAGCAGAGAAAGGTGTACATATATAGGCTCTTTGTGTGATGAGGGTGGTTGACCCTACTTCTCGAATGCAGAGACTGACAATATCTACACTCGTCTTGCTTTGATTACAAGTTTCAAGAGTTGTGTGTTGTGTAATAAGGAGCTGTGTAATTAGTGTTAGCGTTTTGGATTGACTGATAGTGTAACTACAAAACTTGTAAATGTGGATCACATTAGAGAGATACTACTTTGGTGACACTGTGGCCACCAAACTGAGGCAGCTTACAATCAAGTTTGATGCCTCCAAGATGCGCTCTGACAAGAGAATGAAGACGCATCTAAGGGAGAAATCAAACATAATTTGGGAGTGTGAGTAAGCCTGAAAACTCCCCACTGGTAAACAGTGAGTTCAAACTGTTGTCAGATCTCTTCCCTCCTATTGGGAGTGCATATAGGTCATTCCGACCTTCACTAATACCATCAAGTTTCTTGATGATATTAAAACACCACCTAGTGCTCAAAGATTGGTGGCATAAGGCTGCAAAATCTATCGAGAACGTAGCCTAAGTGGCTAAAGTTACTTAGAGCTCTAGGCTCCAACAACAAGGACAATGGGTCCAAGAGATGTGGTGCTAGGAAGAGAAAGGGTAAGTGTAAGGTAAGTAGCCTCAGTTAAAAGGAAATACGAGGAAAAAAGATTTTGGCCAAGGTCAAATGTTGTTTGTGCCATTCCATAAGGCACTATGCGTAAAAATTGTTTGCAGCAATCATTTTCCTCTCACCCATGAACATTGGTTCATGGAGTTCCGTCCTCTTCCCAATGGGTGTAGAAGTATCCTCGTGGGAACAAAGCATTATTAAATTTAAGAGGTTGAGCAACTACAAAAACGAAGTTGCGTAGTGGTCACTCTTTATCTTTATATTTGTTTTGTGTTCTAGATACTGAACGGAACTCAATATTAGTTGTTTTTCCGTGAAAGAACTTAAGATATAATGTGATCTACATGTTTATCATGACTCCTTAGTGTTAGTTCTGATTTTATGACAATGGTTGTGTTGTGATACATTTTGAATTACATTCCCGTAATTCAACTAGTTGCTTTGCTGTGTCTTCCTCTGTGGTTGATACACCTTTTTTTGGCAAATGCGTGTGGGACGCAATTACGTATTAGCAAAGGAGAATTTGTGAGGCCAAATTCCTAATGCTAGTTTGTAAACTTTTCCTTACAGACAAAGCAACCTGAAAACCATTAAGTAATGAAATCAGAAAATCCCGCTTTCATCAAATTAGTCCACTCGGACATAAGGGTCCGATAAGCGTAGGGGCAAGGCAAGTGGCCCAGTATTTTCTCACAGTTATGTGATGAAATTAGGATAGTTAAACAACTAACTATTCCATGACCTCCACAGCAAAATGAGTTGCTCCTGGAGTTGATTAAGTTGATAATGACTTAAGTGAACGTTCCCATTGGGGACATGTTTTACCAACAGTCACTTTCGTACTTAACCATATGCCCTTCCAAATTATGTGAGTGACTCCTTATGAGTTCTAGTTAGGTAAAAGACTTGATTAGAGTATGCTGAGACCATGAGGGTATACAACATACTTGATCCTTCCTATGAGTATGGGAAGCTTGACCCTAGAGGCAAGTAGCGTGTCTTGGTAAGATAGCTTGGTCACTCTAAAGGATACGACTTCATTAACGAGAATGAAGACACTCTGGTCACATAATTTGGGATGTGCATCTTTGTTGAAAGGAGGCGGATCTTCAGCATGTTGAGAGGAGCGTATAGACGCATCTCCAGTTGTTGAGTCCAGTGGGAGTAATGCTTAAGAGGAGCATATCTTCCACGAAGCACAATCCAAGAGGAGTACTAGAGGAGTACCAAAATTATCAAGTAGAGCCTTAGATAGCTAAGAAGGCTCTCTCCGGCCCTACTAGAAAAATGTGGACTAAAACGATGGAAGAAGAAAAGACTAAGTCTATAAGGACATACCAAGTATAAGACTTGGTAAATCTGCCCCGCGTCACAAAGCATTTTGAGAACAAGTGTGCTCTCAAAAGTTAAGGGAGACAGATTGGTCAATCGACCACTACTAGGCACATTAAGCAGTGAAGAAGTACACACAACAAGAAGGTATCGACTGTGACGAAACCTTCTCGTTTGTTGTGTGGTTAGAGTATGATTCTAGCTTTGGTCACCAGTTTAAGTCTGGGAGTACATCGATTAGAATGTCAAGACCACTTTATTGTATGGAAAACTAGGTGAAGGGATCTATGTGCACAAGCACATAGGTCTCATGGCAAAAGGCCAAGAGCGCAGAGTATGCCGACTCCAAGGATCTATCAAGATCTCACATATTCATCTAGACTCGTGGTAATCGACCACTTAATCCATTTCAAGAAAGCTGAGAGTATTTCATTACCCTCACGCTATATGTAGAAGACATATGGCTAGCTAGAAATAAAACAGAAGCTGCTTTAGCCAATTAAGGATGGCTATCCTTTCATCTTTTAAGATAAAGGAAATGGTTTAGACAATGGGAGTCAAGATTCATGGAGAATGCTCTAAGAATTGACTCACTATGTCATAAGAATCCTATGAAGAAGAGATTCTTGGCGGATCCCATTTGAGGGGACCAGAACCTGAGTGATGTGCTAGTAGCAAGAGGCAAGAGTTTGAGTCTTGCCACACGTCTTTAAACTAAGTCAGAGATGGAGTCATTGGATGGTATTTTCATACATGTAGTTGGTAGCTTGAAGTAAAATGTGGAGTGTACTAGCTCCAACGTGCTTTTTTTGTAGTCGGCTTTGTGAGCCGTTATCAGTCAAGCCTAGGTCAGACCCACTGTTTAGAGTGTTCTAAGGTACTTGTAAGGTGATGCTGAAGGGCGATGCTGACAATCGATTGTTTTCATCATATTGGTGACCCGCAAACGGCGGGCCACACATTGATGTCAATTGGGTAAAAGACTTGGATGAGAGGACATGCACGTCTTGGTGTGCTTCGTTAAGCACTGGAACCATCTTGTAGAGAGGCAAGTAAGGATTATGCATTTCTCTGTCCACT
This sequence comes from Senna tora, assembly GCA_014851425.1. Classification (NCBI taxonomy): domain Eukaryota; kingdom Viridiplantae; phylum Streptophyta; class Magnoliopsida; order Fabales; family Fabaceae; genus Senna; species Senna tora. Next base: position 16,739,935 of record CM026265.1, read on the forward strand.
AGGGACATGGAGTTCATTGCATGATCATCAGCAGTACAGGGCAGTTTGGATTGGAAGATCTAAAGTCACTTATAGATCACAGACAGAGCTGTTGACCTAGTGACGTTGATTTCATCAAGTCAAACAGCTATGGTTTACACCAAAGAAAGCCTAAGTACCACAAGAAGTGACCGGAGAGAGAGTCCTCATAGTATGACCTGTGATAGAGCATTGGCTCTATACCCTCACGGACCCTCATTGGTGGCTTGGCTGTATAGAGATACAAGCCGTAAAACTAGTGTTTTTAGATTCACATGATTGCTTAGAACCAGGGTGATTTAACATAGTTTATGTCATGAGGACAGACTTTGTGAGAGCTCTATTTTTTATCATAAGTAAAGTATGATGCTTAGGAATACCTTTATTTTGTGTGGATCAAGAAATAGAAGTACATATTACACAATATATAAAGTATGTCGTACAGGCTTGGGAGGTTGGCTCTCTCACACGAGCAACCGCCTTGGACACGCAAGTGGTGTGGGCCAAGATGAGACTTTGGTGCTTTTTCCTTGAACACCAAAATGGGATATAGAGTGAATATCCAGAGGCAGCTGAAAAGCACCGAGTGTTGGACAGGAAAACGCCACTGAGAATTAATAAGTTGCCCTAGTAAGTGTACTAGGATGAGATCTGCTAAGATATGAGGTCTTATGATCGAATTATGAATCCCCGCTATTCATAATGCCTGTAGCCAGACATGAGTGCTCCACTTGGTGCTATGTGAAGCGAGCAAAGTGTGGTAGCAAACTCAAGTCAGATTGTAAGTGAGTCTGGACTAAGGTCTGTGTGGTGTAAGTGATTGAGGATCAAAATCGACATACGCTCGAGAACACCACAACGTGCATTTCATACCGCATGTGCTTTAAGTACCGCAAGGGAAGCATGTGAATGAATCCCTGCTTCAATGCTGTGTGAGTCCCTGAAAGGATGCATCAATCCTTTCAAAGGGTAGCCTTATGCACTTTGACTCTGTCATGAAGAGATGAGGTAGTGCATGCTACTTTGATACCTTTCCAAGAGGCTATGGAAAAATACGGCCCGATGGAAGACTGTCAAGAAAGCAACTATCTTTGATTGAACTGATAAGAGGACGAAAGGAAGATTGTGTTGACATATGCATGTGTGATAGTATCCTGAGGTCGATCCATTATGTGATCCCTTTGAGGTTCTCATGGATGTGGATACCTATCACAACTAAGTGTGGCTGAAGTCCTAGTCTTATTGTAGACTTAGAGGGATTGGACTAGCCATGTATATGAACACGTCTAGGGAACTCATGGTACTATTTTTAGGTGAGACATGTGGTCACATCATCAGACACTTGGGTTGTAGCATCACTTATAACTGGGCCCTAACAGGCTTCTAGTATAAGGCTCCCACATATCGTGCCAAGCGGTCACGACTAACACGGAGTATGAAAGAAGACGACGAGAGAAAGAGAAATAGAGAAGTCCTTTGTGATAAGGATAGTCATGGGCCTCCCACCATGTACGAGTGGGAGTATGTTGGATATATTGGGGTCTTTGGGACTAAATATCCGCCCATGTGGGAGTCCGATCGAGTCAAGTGAGGATCCGTTGGAAAGCTTGTAGAGAGACGAAGAGAACGAAACGAAAATGACTCTCATCGGAGGTCACACGAGCCCGTACTCGGGGCCCAAAGTGGGCTAGGTGATCATAATTGAAGCATGATATTTTGTTCACATTCCAAGTCCCACATTGCTTGCGTCAATGATGGGAGCTCTCTCATCCTCCTATAAATAGGAGTGACTCCACACCTTTCTAGTTGCTCATTCCATGTGTTGGAAAGGGGGGTTCCGTTTGGAAAACCCCACATAGTATAATATTTCTCTTTCTCTTTTGAGTCATTCTTCCGCGCATCAGTCGTGGACATGTGGCTCTACCTCTAGTAGGTAGAGTCTTCCGTTTGGTGCGGCCCTTTTTGGAGATCATCGATTGGAGGTCAGCCCTGGTGGAGCAGAGGCACTGGCAAGATCCAAGGTCTTAGCATTGGCGTCCAGGTTAGCAGCTTCCGCAATATTTATATTTTTGCTTGGACTTATTTTTGGTTTTCTTTTAGGTCCCTGGGTCGGGCCGGGTCATGTGGATCCGGGCCTTTCCCTACAGGAACAAATATGCAAGGCATTAAAGATACTAAGGAGTATTTATCTTCTCAATTTAAAATGAATGATTTGGGAGAAGTTGATACTATCTTAGGTATTAAAATTAAAAAATGTAATGGAGGTTTTGCTTTGTGTGAATCTCATTATATTGACAAGCTTTTAACCAAATTTAATCATTTGGGTAGTAAAGAATATAATACTCCATATGATGTATCTAACAAGTTGATTGAAAACATGGGAAGATCAGTTAGTCAATTAGATTATGCTAGTGCAATAGGTAGTTTAATGTATGCAATGCATTGCGCTAGGCCTGATATTGCTTTCGCTGTGGGAAAATTTCAAGATATACACATAATCCTAGTAGTGATCATTGGAGAGCAATAGGATGTGTGTTTGGTTATCTTAGAAGAACAAAGTCCTATACATTGACTCATAACAAATTTCCTTCAGTATTGGAAGGATATTGTGATGCTAGTTGGATAACTAGCCTGAGTGATAACAAATCAACATCGGGTTGGATTTTCACTTTAGGTGGAGGAGCTATCTCTCTGGGCTTCTAAGAAACAAACATGTATCACTCAATCCACAATGAAATCTGAATTTATTGCTTTGGCTGCCGCAGGCAAGGAAGCAGAATGGCTAAGAAACTTGTTACTAGATTTGAGTTGTGGCCACAACCAATGACAACAGTCCTCTTGCACTGTGGTAGTGAAGCAACTTTGTCTAGAGCATTTAATAAGATCTACAATGGAGAGTCTAGACATATTGCTTTAACACATGAGTATATAAGACAACTGATTTCTGATGGAATAATCACAGTTGTTTATGTAAGATCTAAAGATAATCTTGCAGACCCATTGACAAAAGGACTCTTGAGAGATTTAGTTAGTAGTACTAGTAAAATGATGGGTTTAAAGAATTTTTAAAATTGTCACTAATAATGGAAACCTTACCTTTCTTATTGCTTTGCAATTCTAAAGGTTTAAAAGGTAACAACAAGTTATATTTAGTGACAGCTAACAAGTACTAGAATTTTAAAGTACTTATGAACTAGAGGGTGAGTATTATAATACTCTTAAAGAAGAAACAATGTTCGGTTTAAAAACCAAAGTTAGTCCAAATTAAGGACATGGTTAAATCTTCACCTAAATAAACACATGAAGTGGTGCCGCTTCAATCAAAGTTTGGAGACAAAAACTTTGTAAGTGTTTATGAAACAGGGAGTAACACAAGGCCGTATATAGTGCTAAGTTTAAAATGAACATGTATTGTTGTATACTTAATTTGAGTGGTCTATGTGCATATATACTTCCGCTTTGTCAACTAACGGATTGAAGTTTAATAGAATTTTCTAACTCTCAATTCTGACATAGTTTGAAGTATTTATACTAATAGTAGGTTTAAATCGAAAGATACCTTCTATATGCATAAACCTTTCAATTAAGTGAATTAATCACTAACTAAGTGGGGAATTGTTAGAATTGTTAGTGAGTAAGTCCCACATTGGATAAATCAAGGATGAAAGCAGTATATGTAAATGGTTAATGAATCATTTATAACAAAATAAATAAAAAGATCTTGGATAGAAAAATCCATGATTCTGGTGTGATCCTAATATATATAATATGTTGGTCAAAGATTGGGCACTTGGGCTTAAAATTAGTAGCCCGGATAATTAATTTTTTATTAATTATTAAATAAATTCAAATTAATTAATTAATTAATTTGAATGAGCACAACGTTCATATCTGAAAGGTCATATGTGAAGGATCATGTCTATTCGAGTTTTGTCTATAAATTCGCATCTTCCATCAAACAGAATCGCAATAGAAAAAACCGAAAATCATATTCTCTCTTTTTTGATTCCTAAAAAATCGTGTTCTGAGACATTATAGACTTGCTGACTATAATATCAGGCTTTGTATAATCCTGGAGGAAATCTGCCATAACAAACCCAGCAGCAACAAATAGTGGGGACTTAATTTCCTTAAGGAGAGTGACTATACTATCAAAGCCATCAAATCTTTCTTACACCACCCACCACCGCCACCACACCCACCACTAACCGCCGACCAACCACCATTGCATACCACCACCGCCACCAACACCCACCACCCACCATGATTGTGCATGAATCTTCTTGCCCCCAAAATATCTATGTAAGTATATTTTGAACTTTCATAAATATTTATTTTCTGTTATTTAATTAATATAGAAAACTGAAGATATAAAATAGAACACAGAAAAAAAATAGAACACAGAAAAATAGAGAACAGATTTCAGTTTTCAAAAAATAGAAATCTAAAAACTGGCAATAAAGTAAGCTTATTGTTGATTTAAAATAATTAAATTTTAGCTTATGCTTTTGGTTAGTAGCAAAAGCTCCAATTTCTAGCTTTTGCTTAAAGCTGAAAAACTGAAACTGCTACAACTCAGAAGCACTTCTGGGTAATTTATCAAACACCTCATTTAAAAAATAACCGCTTTTGAGACCAAAATAAGCTTGGCCAAACAGGCACTACTACTCATTCTACTCAAGAGAAAGAGGAACCATGTGTTTGCAGCTATGGCCAGACTAAGATATGTTAAAGTGCAGCAAGATTAAAATGTATAAAGTGTATGATCTTAACTGTCAGATATAAGTGTTGTAGCATGAACACAAATTTTGATGTTCATCCGACATATTAGATTGTGCACTTTAACATATCCAAATTCAACTATGAGCATTAGCCTACAAGTCTACCTTTAATGATTGTAGGTTCACAAAAGTGGTTAAGGATTCAGAGGTTCATTTGGGCGATAATTTAAGTCTCCCTAAGGATGTGTTTGGATGACAGAAAGTTTGAGGGACAAAGTATTGTTTTAAGGTATTTTAATTACCTTTTAATTTATAAAATGTTTTGTTTGGATTAAAATTACAAGAATTTTTAAGTTACCTAATAATTGAAATTGATATCATTGTTCAGTATTTGAAAACCCACATCATAAGGTGGGTTTTCAAAAGGTTAAAATGTACTGAGACTCCCTGAGTTTTAAAACCTTGCACATAGACCTCTAAGTTTTCACTTTCGTGCAGAGAGTACCCTTCTGTTAGCCATCCGTAAAATTTTGGGGTTAAGTGTCACGTCATTAAATTTTTTTAGCGAATTTTAGTAATTTCCTAGTTAACCCTAAAAACCCAACCATTTTCACATAGTCACCCGTTTTCTCATACCCATCCAAATCAAAATTCCCTACAAACACACTCATTTTCTCATACCCACCCAAATCAAAATACCATCAAAATTGAGCAAATGAAGGAATTGAAATCAAAGGGGTTAGTGATTAAAGTGTGGGTGAACCAATGTGGGATTCTGAGTCACAGATCTGTGGGAGGGTTCGTGAGCCATTGTGGGTGGAATTTGACGGTGAAAGCGGCATGGCATGGCGTGCCGATTCTGGGGTGGCCACAAATCAAAGACCAGAAGCTGAACGCATAGGTGGCAGAGAGAAGTGGGTGGGGGATGTGGAAGAATGATTGGGGTTGGGGAGAAGTTACGGTGAAAGGAGATGAGATAGAAGATGCCATTGAAGAAATGATGAAGAATGAGAGTTTGAGGATTAAAGCAAAGGAGATCAAAGAGGAAGGCCGTTGGTGTTGGTTGGAGTTCGGAAATTGCTATTCACAAACTCATTGATGTTTAGAAGAAGAAAATGTTAGCAATTTTTTGTAGGTGGACTTGTTAGCAATTTTCTATAAGTGGACTCACATATTAATATTATTTGTACATAATGGGCTATTGAATATTTAAAATAATTACCCTATTTAATTATTGATCTCTAAGGATATTTTATTAGGCTAATCATATGGATTTTTTGGAGTCTGAATTTAATGTGTAGAAACCAAATAGCCTAATCTTGTTGATAGGCCAAGGTAGTTACGACTGAAAACTTAGTGGGGTTGTGGTTCCCCAAGGTGGGGTAGTTATTTTGTGAGTGGCTAAGTGGCTATAAATTCACATTGAGGAGTCACTTTTGTATCTCATCTTACAAAAGAAAATTGACTACTATCTCACACCTTGGAAGAAACCATCCCGTCTTCTTTGAGTTCAAGAGCCATGGATCAAGGTCTCTTACTAACTGTGATTAATTCTTGGGGTTGGATCTTTGAGAGGATCTATGAATTTACAGTATTTACGCTTCCACATTTGGTTTATGGAATTCTTTTTGTTTGTGAATTCCTTCTTGTTTAAACTCTGATTTTGAATCTATAAATTCTAACAAGTGGTATCAAAGTCTAGGTTATTTTACAAAGATTAATTTCAGATTAATCACAAATTTTTATATGCTTATGATTGGTTCTGTATGAGAGGGCACTAGAATATTTTAATTTTCTGATGGTTATGTTGATTTAATATTCAGAAATATGGCTTCATTGCTTTGATTATATGAAACAAAGTTTTCCGCAATTAGATTTCATCTATATGCAGCGTTTTATTGTGTATAAACATATATATAATTTTTTTGATTTATAATATATATGTGAACCTGTGAAGCAAAGAATCAAGACGTTGGCTTCTTATCTTTGGTCTAACATATATGGATTGATGAAGACTAGAATTATGTTTTCTGATTTTCTAAGTTTCAAGATCCAGTTTTCGGTGTTAGATATATATATACATGATATTTATTCAATCAAGATCAGTCTTGTGTTGAAGATTTAATATTTTTTTGATGGTATGATTATGTAAGGATAAATATTCATAAAGTCAATTCCTTTTGAATTTCATATCAAGATAAGCGCTATGCATTATTTTTCAATGGAAGTTACATTCAGTTTTAGTTCTTCATGTAATTTATATATATAGTTTTAATTATATATATATATATATATATATATATAATTTATGGATGAAAGTTGCATCTTCCATTTTTTTGTGCAGTCTATTTTGGTGGATGGTTATCCATGATTGAATTATTAATACATGTATATATTTATTAATAATTCTTACTTTTATTTTTTAAAATATAAAATTTATATTTCTTGTTTTAAAATTAATAATTTTGTATAATATGCGACTAAAGTAGTCTATGTTATATAAAATTTATTATTTTTAATACAAGAAATAGGTTATATCTATGCGAGATAATTATCCCAAAGGAATTTATTTTGGCCAGATTTTGAAAATTCATGAATTGATTGATTAATTTTGGAAAAATCATGCTATTAATATGTTAGACCAAAGAAAAACATATTACTATGCTTATTTCGTATTAATCAATATTCTTGATCTATTTGTGAGTGCGTCATTTGTATGTTATTATTTAATTGTCCAAAGACTGAACAGTAATGATATGTTAGGAAACTCAATTAAGGCCCGTTAAAATTTTTTTTAATTATGTGTAAATACTTTGGCTATATATATTTGCACATCTATTTGGTTATATGTGAAGATTTATGTATGTTTTCTGTTTTATTTAGTTACTGGTTTGTCTGCTGTTATAAATGGAATACTTGTGCTAAATGGGACTAATTTTAAGATCAAGAAAGAGCGCGTTATGATCATGCTTGGTTGCTTAGATCTGGACCATCCCTGCAAACTAGAATGCCCTGCAGATTTCACTAACACTAGTACCAGTGTTGAGAGAACTGCACATGAGAAATGAGAGTGTTCTAACTGCATGTGTCTCGTGATCATGCAACATTCTATTCCGGAATCTTTGAGGGGAGGCATTCCAGAGAATACTGATGCTAAGGGTTTCCTGAAGCAAATCTCTGACCGATTTGCCGCAAACGAAAAGGTTGAGACAAACACTACATTATCCAAGCTTGTCTCAATGAGATATAAGGGCAAGGGAAACATTGGGGACTACATCATGGAGATGTCCAACCTTGTTACAAAACTCAGGGGCCTTAAGTTAGAATTGTCTTATGAGTTTCAAGTGCACTTGATTTTGAACTCACTTCCTGCACAATTTGATCAATTCAAGGTTTCCTACAATATCCAAAAGGAAAAGTGGAGCCTTAATGAATTGATTGCTCAATGTGTGCAAGAGGAAGAGACGCACAAGCAAAACAAGGATGAGAGTGCTCACCTAGCATCATCCTCTGGTGCCAAAGCCACCAAGAAGAGGAAAAAGAATGATAAGGGAACTGCAAATAATGGGGAATCCAGTAAGAATGTCCATAAGAAACATGATACAGGTCCTACCTATTTCTTTTGCAGAAAGTATGGGCATGTTAAGAAGGATTGTCCCAAGTTCGCTGATTGACAAGTAATGAAAGGTACGCTTCTCAACTTTGTTTGTTCTGAAGTTAATTTAGTTGTGGTACCTATTGACACTTGGTGGGTAGATTCAGGTTCTACTGCTCACATTAGTGTCTCTATGCAGGGCTGCATACGGAGTCAGATGCTAAATGATGATGAAAGATACATCTATGTTGGAAATGGCAACCGAGTAGCTGTTAAAGTCACAGGAGACTTTAGGATTCATGTTTCTAATGGCTTGTATTTGGATTTAGAAGATACTTTTGTTGTACCGTCTTTTAGACGTAAACTTATTTCTATTTCTTGTTTGGACAACTCTGATTATATTTGTTCATTTGGAAATGGATTGTTAAGTATTTCTTTAAATTCAAATATTTTTGCTAAAGGTACTTTAGTTGATAAACTTTATAAGTTGGATACTAATTTTATTGATAGTAATGTTAATTTGCATAGTATTAATTATGGTACTAAAAGAAAATTAACTGATGAGAATTCCCTTAGGTTATGGCATAAGTGTTTGGGGCATATCTCTAAGCAGAGAATGCAAAGACTTTTGTCAGATGGAATTCTTGATACCCTTGATCTATCAAACTTTGATGTGTGTATTGAATGTATTAAGGGTAAACAGACAAATGTAAGGAAAATAGGTGCAGAGAGAAGTAATGATCATTTAGAGTTGATTCATATAGATGTGTGTGGACCATTCCCTACAGCTGCCTGGAATGGTCAAACATATTTTGTCAACTTTATTGATGATTACTTAGGTTATGGCATAAGTGTTTGAGGCATATCTCTAAGTAGAGAATGCAAAGACTTATGTCATATGGAATTCTTGATACCCTTGATCTATCAAACTTTGATGTGTGTATTGAATGTATTAAGGGTAAACAGAAAAATGTAAGGAAAATAGGTGCAGAGAGAAGTAATGATCATTTAGAGTTGATTCATATAGATGTGTGTGGACCATTCCCTACAGCTGTCTGGAATGGTCAAACATATTTTGTCAACTTTGTTGATGATTACTCTCGCTATGGTTACTTGCATCTGATTCATGAGAAATCTCAAGCATTGGATGTGTTTAAGATTTTCAAAGCCGAAGTTGAAAATCAACTAGGCAAGAAGATCAAGGCTGTCAAATCTAATCATGGTGGAGAATACTATGGCAGATATGATGGATCAGGTGAACAACGTTCAAGGCCTTTTGCTCGTTTTCTCATGGAGTGTGGGATTGTTCCTTAATACACCATGCCAGGGACTCCTAGTCAAAATGGTGTAGCTGAGAGGCGAAACCGCACACTTAAGGATATGGTAAGAAGCATGATTAGTCATTCCTCCTTACCAGATTCCCTTTGGGGAGAAACACTTAAAACTACAGTTTACATTCTGAATAGAGTACCTACTAAGTCAGTTTCTAAAACCCCATACGAGATGTGGACAGGTAAGAAGCCTAGTATTAGGCACTTACATGTCTAGGGTTGTCCAGATGAGGCTAGGCTTTATAAGCCTTTTGAAAAGAAGTTGGATTCAAGAACAATAAGCTGTTTCTTTAAAGGATATTTTGAGAGGTCGAAGGGATACAAGTTTTATGACCTTTGAAATCGTTCCTTTTTCGAGACGAGAAATGCCAAATTCATTGAGGATGTTGGTCCTAGTGAGAGTGAAAATCTCAATGAGGTTACATTTCAAGAGGAATATGTAAATATTCCATCTACAGTTACAATTGACAATGTTCATGTAGTTAAACCTGGCATTGTTCAAGATGTGAATGAGGATCCTGTAGAAGTTGTAACTGAACTTGAGATTATTCCTATGGAAGTACAAGAACATCATCAACATGATGATGCTCCTCAACAACCTCAAGAGCAAGTGCCCTTAAGGCGATCCAACAGAGAAAGGAAGAAGGCAATATCTGATGATTATGTTGTCTATCTTCAGGAGCATGATTTTGATGTAGGACTGGAGGATGATCCTATCACCGTCAGTCAAGCAAAATTTTGTTCTAACTCTGAGAAATGGATTGCAGCCATGGAGGATGAGATAAAATTGATGGCTGACAATGGCGTTTGGAATTTAGTAAAGTTCCCAGAAGGTGCGAAACCCATTAGTTGTAAATGGATATTTAAAACCAAGAGGGATTCAAATGGTAACATCGAAAGATATAAGGCACGCCTAGTTGCCAAAGGTTTTACTCAAAAGGAAGACATTGATTTTAAAGAGACCTTTTCTCCAGTTTCTACAAAGGACTGTTTTAGAATCATTATGGCACTTGTGGCCCTCTTTGACTTGGAATTACATCAAATAGATGTAAAAATAGTGTTTCTCAATGGTGACAATGAGGAAAGTATATACATGGTGCAACCAGAGAATTTTGAGTCTCCTGACTCAAAGCACCTTGTGTGTAGGCTAAAAAAGTCACTTTATGGGTTGAAACAAGCATCTCGTCAATGGTATCAGAAATTTGATGATATAGTGTCCTCATTTGGTTTTAAGGAGAACATTGTAGATCAATGTATATATCTCAAAGTCAGTGGAACAAGTTCATTATATTTGTTCTGTATGTCAATGACATATTATTGGCTAGCAGTAGTGTAGATCTTTTGCGTGAAACTAAAGACTTCCTCTCAAGCAAATTTGAGATGAAGGATCTTGGTGAGGCATCTTATGTACTGGGTATAAAGATCCATAGGGATCGGCTCATATACACTTTAGGATTATCACAAAATGGGATATATAGAGAAAGTGCTAGCTCGGTTTGGCATGCAAAACTGTGTACCTGGAGATACCCCCATCTCTAATGGTGATAAGTACAGTTTACTGCAATGTCCAAGCACTGACTTAGAGATAAAAGAGATGGAGAAAATCCCATATGCATCAGCTGTGAGAAGTCTCATGTATGCACAGGTATGTACACATCCAGATATTGCGTACATTGTTGGGGTACTTGGAAGATTTCTAAAAAACCCAAGCTTGGTACATTGGAAAGTTGTTAAGCGGGTTATGAGGTACTTACAAAAAATGAAGGATTTGATGCTCACATATAGGAGGACTGATTATCTTGAGCTGATAGGTTACTCTAATGCTGATTTTGCTGGATGCCTAGGTAGCAGGAAGTCTACGTCGGGCTATGTCTACATGTTAGCTGAAGGAGCTATCTCCTGGAAAAGTGTCAAACAGACACTTGTAGCTTCTTCAACCATGGAGGCAGAATTCGTAGCTTGCTATGAAGCATCGAATCATGGGATATGGCTGCGAAATTTTATCACTGGCCTATGTGTTGTGAGTTACATTGACAGGCCAATGAGGATATATTGTGATAATAAAGCTATTGAGTTATATTCTAAGAACAACCGGAGCTCCTCAAAGTCAAAACACGTTGACATTAAGTTCTTGGTTGTGAATGATAGAGTTCGGAGTGGCACTGTGTCTATAGAACACATAAGTGGGGATTCTATGTTAGCGGATTCGTTTACCACCCAAGGTATTTCACAAGCATGTAGCTCATATGGGAGTTTTCTTATTCAGTGATTAGACAATGTTTTAAAAATCCTGTTTATGTTTACTTCAGTTTTCTCGTGTTTATAGACATGCTTCATACTTCTGTACAGACTTGATGGTAATATTATATGAATATATTCATGAATTTTGTTGGTTCAGTTATGTGCACTCTGACATAAAGGTTGACTTTCAATTGCGGTTTGCATTAAGGTTTGAAAGTTGTTGAGACTCTTATGAGTCATCAAGAGGGACCAGTTGAAAACAGGCATGATTGAGATCACTTGCATGTAGTTTTCATGCTACATATCCAGACTTAATCTATGTCATTAGTTTTATTAGTTCTCTGATATAATTGGGCTTAGTTTGATTTAATAAATGAAAGTCTGGTTGTTTCCATTGCTAGTAAGACTGATGGACTAGATTGTTTCATTTGTAATTCGATAGTTGTTATTCGCGCACTTAAGGTCATTTACAAACTTCAGAATAATATTTAGTCAAAGATGGAGATTGTTAGCTATTTTCTGTAGGTGGACTCACATATTAATATTATTTGTACATAATGGGCTATTTAATATTTAAAATAATTAGCCTATTTAATTATTGATATCTAAAGATATTTTATTAGGCTAATCAATCATATGGATTTTTTGAAGTCTGGATCTAATGTGTAGAAACCAAATAGCCTAACCTTGTTGATGGGCCAAGGTAGTTATGGTTGAAAAATTAGTGGGGTTGTGGTTCCCCAAGGTGGGGTAGTTATTTTGTGAGTGGCTAAGTGGCTATAAATTCACATTGAGGAGTCACTTTTATATGTCATCTTGCAAAAGAAAACTGACTGCTATCTCACACCTTGGAAGAAACCATCCCGTCTTCTTTGAGTTCAAGAGCCATGGATCGAGGTATGTCCCTTACTAATTGTGATTAATTCTTGGGGTTAGATCTTTGAGAAGATCTATGAATTTACAGTATTTACGCTTCTGCATTCGGTTTATAGAATTCTTTGTGTTTGTGAATTCCATCTTGTTTAAACTCTATTTTTGAATCTATAAATTCTAACAGAATAATGTTTAAAACTTTAGGAGAGAAAGATGCCATGAAAGATAGTAATAATTTGTAAGAGGAAGTTTCTTTAACTGGATTTTATTAAAATAATAGGCAAACTCTCACATTTTATGGGATTGTGTCTTTGTGTTTAATGTTGTCAAACTCTAAAATTTAAGTAAACTCATGGAGGAAGGGTAGACTCGTATCATAGAATTGTAAGAGTTAACCTGCCGTAGAATTGGACAAATTTACGTATGTCATTATATATGTATTACTTATTAATATTTTTATAGCATACCTAACTAATATACCAAATCAAATCATTAATTTCCATATTTAATTACATAAGTGCATTTCAAATCGAGTGATAGATGAGTAAAATCAAGTTCTTCCTTACATTCATTACATTTGAAACCCAAATCTCAATCCATATAGGATGAAATAGACTAATTTTAACATATTTAAGTGCATTTCCATACTTAATTAAAGGCCCATACAGTATGGGACTTTAAAAGAGAAAAAAGAAAAAAAATTTGGCCATTTTTATGTCAAATTGCAAAATCGTAAAATCGTTGTTAAACTCGTGAGTCTACTCGAGTTTATTCGATTCTACCCGAGTCTACCTGATTTCGATTTTATAAGTGAGTTAACACGTTTTTGGAGGGTAAAAAGTAGACTCGAATGAGTTTACCAGTCAACTCACGAGTTTGACAACCATGTTTGTGTTGGTCTTCAACAACTTCTGCGTGCGATAATGGAGGTGGATTTAGGGATTTTGATGGTATTTTGATTTGGGTGGGTATGAGAAAATGGGTGGATATGAGAAAATTTTGATATGGGTGGGTATGAGAAAATGGGTGGGATTTTAGGGTTGTTTAGGAAATCACCAAAATGCCCTAAACAAACTCGATGACGTGGCACTTAACCCTAAAATTTGACGGATGGCTAACGGAAGGGTACTCTCTGCCCAAAAGTAAAAACTCAGGGGGTCTTAGTGCAATTTAACCTTTTCAAAAATCCGTCTATCATGTAAAAGCTCATGAACGCGCACAAGGGGTCCATGACTCACATTATTTTTATTGGTCCATCATGTTAGTCTCCAATAGGGGTGTTCGGCGGGCAGTTTTTGGTGAAAATTTAGTGCACCTATCGGTTTAAGTTGATAGCTTCAAACCAAACCAAATCATAAACGAGCGGTTTTGAGCGGTTCGATTTGGCAGTTTATGACTTTTATGTCATCAAACTTACATATTTAAGTTTACTAACAAAAAATATAATTTTATTCAATATAAGTAATAAAAAAGTATAGTAATATTTCATTTACTTACAATATACAATCAACCTAGTTCTAAAATTAAATTTTTAGATTGACTAAATTTAATCTAACCTTCTAAAAATACATTTTAAAATTTGTTATTTAGAAATTTTAACATAATATGTACATATATATACATGTATGTGCATGCGGTTTGGTTCAGTTTTTTGACATACCAAACCAAACATTGATCGGTTTTGTTCGGTTTGTCCTAATTCGGTTTGGTTTAGTTCAAGTGCGTCGGTTTTGTTCGATTTTGAACACCCCTAATCTTCAATCCTAAAATCTTTTTTTTCTTTGTAATTTGTTAGGAAAAATCACTATTTTGGTCCTCTATGTTTCAAAATATTATTATAAATCCTCTATATTTTGAAATTTGTCAAAATTGGTCCTTTTGCCAAACACCAACAGCTTCCTTCGTTAAACACTGATGTGCAACGCTTACGTGGCTCAAATATCTCTCCTACGTGTCCATTTAAGCTGGTGTGGCACTCCATATCACTTGCCATTCACCTCCTCCTCCTCCTCCTCCTTCTCTCTTTCTCTCCCATTTTCTCTCTTTCTCTCCCCAAACTAAAAAAATTTCACTAATTATGTTCATCCTATTTGCATCACTAAATTCACTGACACGTGGCACCACCCATTCGCCTCATACGTGGCCGTTACCCACGTCTCTCCTCTTAAGCTCTCGCACTAGAGACATGGGAAGCCCTCGAACGTCATGGGTCGATCCATGACGAACAGGAACGTGGATCGACCATGTTACCCTTCGCACTTAGTATAAAAAGGCCCTCACCCGGGGGACTCGAGGGATAGACTCTGAACGCACAGAATTAAGACTCGACATTCCAAATACGATACACCCCCTTGTTAATCTTTGAGCTTGGTCCTCCACCTCACAAGCTCAACCATCAACAAGCGTATCTCCGTCCTGGGGATCTCCATTAGCAAAGCTCCCAACAGCTCAAAGAGACCCTTGCTCTCTCCCGATCTAAGGAAACCTCCAACGAGTGGCTCGCCCGCTCGGAGTACCTTACGCACGTCCTAGCCGCACATGACAACCTACAGGTAACTATCATGCCTAACGGCGCCAACGAACGTTAACTCAGCGAACTACGTGGACTTTGATCCCTTCACAAGGGTATGTAGGCACCTAGGTCATCACCTAAGGACAAGTCCCCAAGGTAACGACCCCATGTGGTCCTTATTTCTAAATTAGAATTGTCTGATCCAAAAATGACAATTACACTTATCATCAATTAATAATCAGGAGTGGTTATGGCACAAAAGACTAGGACACACTAGCATGCATACTATAAATGAACTAAGTAAAAAGGACTTTGTTATTGGATTACCTAAAGGGAAATATGAAAAAGATCATTTGTGTGATGCATGTCAAAAAGGAAAACAAGCCAGAACTTCATTAAATCCTAAAAACGTTATGTCCTCATCTAAACCACTTGATCTAGTTCACATGGATCTATTTGGTCCTGTCAGGACTTAGAGTTTGGGAGGAAAATACTATGGTCTAGTTAAAATTGATGATTACTCTCATTTTTCTTGGGTTTAATTTCTTACTCATAAAAATGAAACATTTGATAAATTTGGAGCATTCTGTCAAACTGTTCAAAATGAAAAAGGGTACACCATTACTAGCATAAGGATTGATAATGGTAAAGAATTTGAAAACAAAGTCTTCGAATCATATTGCAATAAGTATGGAATTAATCACAAGTTCTCTGCCCCTAAGACTCCTCAACAGAATGGTGTTGTAGAAAGAAAAAAATAGGACACTAATAGATATGGCTGGGACAATGCTTTGCAAAAATAGTCTACCTAAGAACCTTTGGGTTGAAGCTATTAACACTGCATGTTGTATTCAAAATAGGAGTCTCATTAGACCTATCATAGAAAAGCACCATATGAATTATGGAAGGGAAGAAGGCCAAATATTAACTATTTTCATGCTTTTGGATGTAAATGTTTTATTCTTAATAACGATAGAGAAAATTTAGGAAAGTATGATCTTAGATCTTTTGAAGGAATTTTTTTTGGGCATTCATGGACTAGCAAAGCTTATCGCGTTTATAACTTAAAACTCAAGACTGTGGAAGAACGTATTCATGTTAAGTTTGAAGAATCTAATCCATCTTGTGCAAGTAATGATAGATCAGGTGATGATGATTTTCTAGAAGACATCATGATTCAGGCACCTATACAAATAGAACAAGAACAAAGTATACATACTCCACAAGAGATTAACTCTCAGGAAGTTGAACCAAGTAGCTCATCACAAATCGAGTCTCCTGAGGTATCTGGTGGAGAAGAAAGCTCCACTAATATCAAAGCTCTAAGAGAATGGAGGCACTATCATCATACCCCGTGCAGTTTATTATTGTAGATCAAAATGAAAAGATGAGAACATGATCGTCATTTAAAGGAATGAACAACATGGCGTTTGTTTCATAAGTGGAACCAAAAACGATTGAGGAGGCTCTTAAGGATGACTCCTGGATAATTGCTATGCAAGAAGAACTAAATCAATTCGAATGGAATCAAGCGTGAACACTAATTCTTGCATCGAAGGAAATGTCAATCATAGGAACAAAGTGGGTCTTTAAAAACAAGCTTGATGAACTAGGAAACATTGCCAGAAACAAGGCAAGATTAGTGACTAAAGGATATAATCAGGTTAAAGGTATAGACTATGATGAAACCTTTGCTCCTGTGGCAAGGTTTGAATCTATCAGGATACTTCTTGCTTTCTCTTGCTTTATGAATTTCAAACTATTTCAAATGGATGTTAAGAGTGCGTATCTAAATGGATTTCTCAATGAGGAAGTCTATGTAAGACAACCTTAAGAATCCTAACAATCCAAAGTCTTAAAATGGATATAATTATAGTTCAAGTGTATGTAGATGATATTATCTTTGGCTCCACTAACAATTCATTGCGTGAAGATTTTGCAAAACTTATGACAAAAGAATTTGAGATGAGTATGATGGGGGGAAATGGCTTTCTTCCTTGGGTTACAAGTAAAGCAAACAAAGGAGGGAACATTCATCTCTCAGACCAAGTAAGCCAAGGAATTGATTAAAAGGTTTGACATGCAAAATGCAAAGGAAATCAAGACTCCTATAAGTGTGGCAACCAAACTAGATCAAGATCAGGAAGGTAAGATTGTAAACTCAAAACATTATCGGGGTATGATTGGATCTCTTTTATATTTAACTGCTAGTAGACGTGACATAATGTTCATTGTGTGTCTATGTGCTCGCTACCAATCATGTCCTAACGAGTCACATTTAACTGCGGTAAAAAGAATCCTAAGGTATCTAGTGGGGACTAAAGATTTAGGACTTTGGTACTCTAGGAACAATATCTGTGAACTTATAAGATTCTCCGATGCTGATTTTAGTGGATGTAGAATAGATAGAAAAAGTACTAGTGGAATGTGTCAATTTTAGGGCGCTGCCTAGTCTCCTAGCACATTAAGAAATAGAATTCAGTTGCACTTTCTACAACTGAAGCTGAATACATTGCAGTAGGAAGCTACCGTGCTCAGTTATTATGGATGACTCAACAACTGAAAGACTTTGGAATGAATCTTCCTAAAGTTCCAATAAAATGTGATAATACCAATGCAATAAACCTATCTAAGAATCCTGTTCAGCACTCTAGGACTAAGCACATTGAGGTTAGGCACCACTTCCTCAGGGATCATGTTCAAAAGGGAGATATTGAAATAGAATATGTAGCCATTGAAAATCAATTAGCCGATATATTCACTAAGCCTCTTGATACTGAAAAATTCTTTAAACTTAGAAGAGAAATAGGCTTGTTAGATCCTAGAGAAGCACTAATCGAGTAAACAAGATACATAGGAAGTTTAGTTTGAATTAGAATTTTGTTGGAAATTTTTTCCCTCCATATCAAAAAATTTAAGCAAATCCTTCCTGTGTGGTCAGGATTGGTTCCCGCTAAAAATAAATAAATAAAATATTTCAGTTATTTTTGAATTTAAGTCACTTCCGAATTTTAGGGAATATTAATTAGGAGAGTTAATGTGCACGTCACACTAAGTTCAGAAAAAGAGAAACTAATACACCCATTCTCTCTCTCTTTCCTCAAACGACGCGTTCTTCTCTCTCCGTTTTCTACGGACCGTCGTGTTCTTTCACTGTCATCATTTTTTTTGCTTCTATAAATCTCTTGGTCATACCTCTGTCATCACTCTCTCTTTCAACCCTACTTCTGTCTCCCATCGCTCCTACTTTCTGATCAATCTACTATCCTTCTCCCATCTCTCCTCTATATAAACCGTCGATTACTTTCCCTAACTCATCACCCATTTCTCTCAAACACTCTGAAATTCCTCAGAATGTCTTCAATGTCTCATGCTCTAGTAAAGAGAAAGAGTTCCGAATAGACTCAAATAACTGAGTCTCGAATGACAAGAGTGAAGCTCTTCGATGGTCCTGGTACAAAAACTCACTTCGAAAAAACTTCAAAGACCGTTATTGTGCTCCAGCAAGTGAGATTAATCTAGAATTCTTCTACAAAGAAGGGTTTCGATGCTTCGAGATGTTTAAGTTTAATGGCTAGGAACCCTTTCTGAGCCTAAAAGAAACGGTTTGCCCAACATTAATTTGAGAGTTTTACTCAAATCTGAAGTTCGATTCAGATACTCTGGAGTCAACCATTCTTATCCGTGGGAGGTTAGCAACTCTGAACAAAAGCTTTCTGAGCGAGGTGCTACAGTGTCCAAACTCAAGAATCTATCCAGATCTGGCTGATGACATCATAACGGAGAGTTACTCTAAGGGTGAGTGTATCAAGGAATTAATAGGAAGAGAGTCTAGTGTGTTTCATGCTAATTTATTAGGGGCTGATAATAGAATCTTGTTCCACATCATTGATCAAGCGGTCATGCCTAAACTCAATAAGGCAAATGACCCAAACAACACTGAGTTATTTGTTATGTGGTGTCTTAGTAGGTATCTTAGAGTTAATCTGCCACATATTATCATCTCTCAAATGAAACATATCTGTCAATCCTCCCAAGAGCTTGCTTATGGGATGGTGATAACACTAATTGCCAAATTTATGAAAGTTGATATCAATGAATATGAGGGTGGGGAAGCTAGTTTTCTATGTCGCTTTGACATAGGTCTACTGCATCAAACACAGTTTAGAAAAATTGGGAAGTACTGGGTAAAGAAGGGAAAAGAGGTAGAAATAGTTCCAAAAACTGAGGAAGTTCTTAAACTTCCAAAGGGCGGTAAGCGTAAAACTGTAGGTGTTAAAGGAAAAGGGAAAGTCAAAATGGGATCTCCATTTGTCCGAAAATCAGCCCGTCTTACAAAGGGGAAAGAAAAGTCCACAGAGAAGACTGTCATTATCTCTGACCTTGAAGAAGAGGAAGCCTCCTTTCACACTGAAAAAAGCACCACTCTCTGAAGAAACAGTGCCTATAAAGCACAGGAAAAATACTCTCCCCTGAGTTTGTCTGTTGAAATTGCATCACTAGAACCTATTCCCCAAAATGAACCAAACACTCCACAACCAAATTTGGCTTCCCTACTGAAAGATCCCATGAATGAGCATACCATGTTCCGCCTACTCTAAAAGACTCTTCACTCATCTACCTCTACCCATGATACACAAAACTCTAGCAACAGAATTTTAAAGGAAATTCTTCACTTCATCAATGCTACTAATAGACTTCTAACTTCTATACAGTTCTTGCTGCAGAAGCAAATCACTATGGCATCCATAGTTGCAGCTGCCAACGGTCCAATTCCTCCTCTGAGGCTAAAACCTCAGATTGAGGATGTGGACTAAGATGGTGGGACTGATTAGTGTGCAGCATGCTTCAAAACTATGCTGTAATGCCTCTGCCACCACAATATTTTGGATGGGTTATATATACTACCTATGCACATCCTCTCAGATTCCTTCCCTATTTCTATCTGAAATTAGGGAAGAAGGGTTTAGTAGTCTATATATTCCTCATGGAAGTTTATGCTTTGTTTTTTTCTTGTCTGACTATACGATCTATGACCAGTTCCTCCCTCCTTTTTGACTTTCAAGGGGGAGAAGAATATTTGTATGACGCATGTTTGCATATTGTTGCTACTTTTGCTACTATCTGACTATTGACTAATGATTATGAATCCATTCATGAATGTTCATTTGTCTATTTGCTCTGAGTCTTTTTTTTTTTGAAATTTAGAATACTACCATTTTCACACAAAATTTTCTAGTGCATAAACGCAGGGGGAGCAATGATGGATTATAAAAATTCAGATGCATAAATTTAGGGGGTGCATCAGACAGAAGCATAATTAATTGACATATCAAAAAGGGGGAGAATGTTGGACTAAAATCAACCCCAAACATTATTTGATTTTAATATGCCAATTAATCATTCACAAGTCTATTTCTAACGAGACCAAGTCCATTAGTTTAAAAAGTTTATTGGCCCAAAGAATGTATAAGCCCAAGAAGCTATATAAGTCCATATGTTATAAAATTATCATCCAAAAGTTGTATCCTGAAGGAAGCAGTCACGTGGGGTAAGATAAAGTGTGTTTACTTTTCCTCATTTTATGCATATCAAATCTAACCTAAAAGCTAGAGTAGGTAAGAGTGCTTTTGCAGGCTATGAGAAAAAAAGAAGTATGAAACCTACCTCATCTAGACTAAGAAAGATAAAGAGGAAAGATAAAATTACTCCAAGAATATCCTGCCCTCTTTTACCCAAAGCTGCAAAGTCAGGAGGCTCATTTAATGCTAGGAGCATCCTGCATTAAATGAAGAAAGAGGGGATAGAGGATTTGAATTCAGAAGTCTCAACAGCTAACTTCCTTGTGCTGCCTATTTAATACTGAGGAGAAGGAAGCAGAAAAACTAACTAAGTGTTCTGAGCAATCAAGAAAGCATTAAATTTTTGAGAGAGCTGTCTATGTGACTCCTACTAAAGAAAGTCTGAAGTGAATCCTGTCTATAGTAGTTAGTTAGCTACTGTATTTATTCCTTCTACTCATTCGTGCGAAGTATTTAAGGTTTGAACATTCTTGAAGTGTAAAAGGCTGATCCTTGTTGGATAACAAGGATACATAGGAGTGTTCAATCATTAAATACTCATAGAGTCCTGTTGAGGACTAAGGTAAGAGCGGGAACTTAATACACTGAGAGTCCTTTCTGTAAAAGCTTGGAAGAGCTTATCCTTGTTTGAACAAGGTTACTGTGAAGACTCTCTTTATATTAAGATTTTGAAGTATCAGTGTTTCAAGGGGATTGTCGGTTTAAGTCTTATGTAAAGTAAGTAAAAAAGCTTGTGTGTTTTCCCAAAAGAAATTTGGGTTACTTGGTTGTAAGATTTAAGTTGAGTAATATAGTCCTTCTAACTAGTTGGTTAGAAGGGAGGACGTAGCTATACAAGCAAACTTGGATAGTGAACCTCTCCAGAAAAAGTGTGTGTGCAATTCTTTCTTGATCCTAACTTCTTCATTCAAAGAAAACTATTTTCATAAGAGTCCTAAATTAACTAAGTGTCCTAATCAGAACGAAGTTTTTCAAAAGAGTTAAAATTTGAATAAAACCAATTCACCCCCTATTGGTTTATTTTCTGGCTAACATAAGATTTCCTGGGAAAATTGTTCCATAAAATTAAATAAATCCCTTTATGGATTGAAATAAACTAGATTGTAATATTGTCTTAGTAACTAATTGTTAAAAGAAAAATTATGAAAAATGATCTGATTAGTTTATGTGTTTTCATAGAAGGATATGGGTTAAAATTTGCAATAATTATTGTGTATGTTGATGATTTGAATATAATTGGAACTCCTAAATAGCTCCAAAACATAGTAAATTGTTTAAAGAAAGAGTTTGTGGTGATGAAACTTGAAATGTCAAAGTTTTATCTCAGCCTGAAGATCGAGCACATTTGTCACGACCCCAAAGCAGGAGTACGTGACCGGCACATGAATAGATTTTTACCTCTAAACCCGTAAGTTTTACCCTGTAAACATAACTATAACTACCCTGCTATACAATCAATATATACAACATAATAGTGGTCACACCTCATTGGTGGCCTAATTAACCTGCAATCCATGGTTCGCTCAATACCACTGCAGCCCAGTATATAGATACATCTCAACACACAAAGTATATATCTATATCATATTGACCGCACGTCTCAATACGTACGATCTATCCTATTCACATGCAGCAATCACACGTAATATATATATATATATATCCGTATCATATTGATTGTATGTTTCAATACGTACGATCTATCCTATTCACATGCAGCAGTTTATATACTCATACAAATATCCTAGTTTTTCCACAAACTGGACCCTGTCTTTAAGTACATGTGAAGCCGACAAGTCTAGAGTGAACGTACATCAAAAGCTGTAAATATTTACAACACTTACAACTTTAAAGTATGTACAACGAAAGAAATCAAAATAACCAAAAGGTGTCCACCCACGCGAACAACTGCGTAAAGGATGGTCTGATGTCCGTATCACTATCCGGACGTCGATGCCTGCTCAATCCCTGTATCTGAAACATTTAAGTAAGAGGAGTGAGTCAAATAGACTCAGTGAAGAGCTTCCCATCCTCGGCGTAGCGGCGAATACCACTACGACTGGGGAAAGGGAAACACCCACAATCACATGCGCATGAAGATCCAGTTTATCAAATGTTATATTAAGATCATGCAATATTAATATAACATAAAGTCAAAGATAAACCTACGGATCATTCTCTTCTATCATACTTCTCGTAAGACAAACAAACACTTTATACATGTCATCTGAAAGCTGTAAATCACTCTATTGGTCCATGTATCTCACGATGGACAACAGCCTCAACGGGCAAATCTTTTAAACTTTAACTGACCCTAGTGTCAGGCTAGGGCAATGGCCTCCATGGGCAATTAAATCAACTGGCCCTAGAACAAGCTAGAGCAATGGCCTCCACGGCAAAAAAATCAACTGGCCCTAGAACAAGCTAGAGCAATGGCCTCCACGGGTGACTTTATCTGACTTATCTCTCTTCCCGAGCTTTCAGCTTGGACTCTGACTCCATCTACCCCTTACTTTCCTAAACTAACTATACCTAAGTAAGATGAACATCCCTATGATTCTCTAATTAATTATGAGATCGTATTTATCCCTCATTAATACTTAAACCCCCATTTGGATCATAACCTAACTCTATCATTTATTTCCTAAGTTTAGTTACCGTATAACGTCAACGTTTATAAATAGTTCTTTACGATCAATTTAGTGAATTTCTAATACATAGTGTAAACCAAACCTTGGACTCAATCAATAGCTTACCACCTTGCTCGTACTATTCGGTGTATCTCATGTCATCTCATGGATACCCTCTGATACATCTTTGCCTGTAATCAAACACACATATACAATACTTTCATATAATGCAATTTAGGAACAACAATAGCATGTTAACCACTAAGTAATTCTTACAAATAGGCAAGTAGGCAAACCACATATCCACATCCTCAATCAACCCTATTGGGTAAGGATGGGAAACCCCTCACCTGGACGGCTTCCTTGTGCTTGTCCTGGAGTAACTCCCGCTCCGGACGAATTGTGCTTTCCTAACAATCGCATTCATGTGGTTAAAAACCTTAATATATGCAAGTCATATGCGTATGGTATGCTCGTGCCTAAAAATGCACCTAGACGTCGCCAAGAACCGAGTTCTTGGTCTTATCCGTCTTCTCTCTCTTCCATGAGAGTCTCAAGTGCTTCACACTTGGTTTCGTACAATTATCGCTCACCTTGAATTGATTTTGGAGCCTTGGATTCGAGTTACTAAACCTCAATATACTTTTAAATTATCCTACTTGGGGTTTCCTAACCATCATAAAGGAGAAAATTGCAATACTAGAGGTTGTACTTAATCGTTCCGCAAGTTTCCATTCTTGAGAAACAAGAAAGTACTTAGGATAATTCTTGATAAATATTCAGAATTATCCTCGGGTGTTTAAGATCGAAGAGAGGAGGTTTAAAACTCTCAACGTCACCCTTAAAGTGTAATTGGGCAAATCGAGCAGGGACCAGACACGTTAACGTCAAGGTTCAACCTTAGTAAAGAGGGCCAGCTCTTCACGGGTCTTGTTCAGCTAATATTTCAACAATATAATTTCAATACTAGCAATCCAAGCCTATTTACTCAAATCCAAGCTCAATCCTAATTATCAACAATTTCCCCAATTTATGAATAATTAGAATTTCAACCCCAAATCCTTCCAAATTCGAATTCGACTAAATCCGACGTTATAGCCACGGTTCCTACCCCAACTAAGTGTTCAAGAACACTTTCTAGGTCTCAATTTACCCTCGAAACAACTCAAACGAAGGTGAATCGAAGAAATCCCTAAAAATGGAGAAATTGAGGGTTTAGAATGAAATTGGGGTTACCAACCTTGATCCGATTGGTGGGAGGCGTGGAAGACGTCGGAGTCGAGCTCCGGTGGTCGTGTCTGGCGTCAGAAAACTCTCTCTGGCGAGTTTTCCGGCGAGATTCCTCCTCTTCCCTTTCTTCTCCTTCTCGGCGTCTCCCTCTCTCTCTCTCTACCTCTCGACTTCTCTCAATCTCTCTCTCTCTCTTGGTCTCGGTTCTCTCTCTCTCTCTATAGCTAGCTCCCTTCGGCCGTGGTTTTCCGGCGAGCTTCTCCTCCCCTCCGTTTTCTCCATCTCTGTCCGCTGCCTCTCTCTCCCTCTCTTCTGTTTTCTTTCTTTCTCTCGTGCTCACGCGTCCCTTTCTCTCATTTTCCTTTCCTTTATTTCTCTACCTTTCTTTATCTAAACCCCAAGGTCCCCAAAAATAAAAATAAAATAATTAATAATTAAATTAAAACACAACTAATATATATTTTCTTTTCTTTTCTTTTTTTTTTAAATAGAGAATAAGATAAATAATAATTACTTAAAAATAATAAAGATATATTTTTAATTTAATTTCTTATTTCATTTCTTTCTCTCTCTTTTTTATTTAATTTCTAGCTTCAAAAATTTTCGGGTATTACAATCCTCCCTCCTTAAGAAATCCGATCCCCGAATTTCAATTAACATACTAACCTTAGTCTTGAAATAAGTGAGGATATGTCTGGCGCATCTCCGCCTCAACTTCCCACGTTGCTTCCTCGACCGAATGGTTTCGCCACAGAACTTTCACCAATGGTATTTCCTTTGACCACAGCTTCTTCAACTAGCGATCTAAGATTTCCACTGGCATCTCCTCATGTAATACCCGGGAAATATTTTAACTAGCATCGGAAATTAAATTATATTAATTAATTTTGGAAAGTGGAAAATGAGATAAAAATACACATCATCCTAATACATTTTTTTTTAAATACCAATTAGTGTAAATCCTTATTTTTATATATACTTCTTTTCTATTTATTCATATACACCAGATTTTTTTTATTTAGGTGATATGTAGATATATTAATTTAATTATATATATATTTATATGTGTAAAAGTAACGGATAAAGGATAAGAAAAAAAGAAAAGAAAGCAGAGTGTGAAGAACAAAGGGAGGGGGTCGACGGGAAGAAGCAAACGAGAGAGAGGGGTTGAGCGAACGGAGAGAGAGAGCTGCACGGAAGCTCACGGACGGGCTGAGCACGGAGGAGAGGTGGCCGGATGTTCGTGGTAGCCGGAGTTCGCCGTCCGTCATCGTCGTTTGGCTGGAGAGAGAGAGAGAGTTCGGGCTAGAGAGAGAAACAAGAGGGAGAGAGCTTTCTCGCCGGAAAACGCCGTTTCTTCACCGGGGAAGGTAGCTGGGAGTCTCCTCTACTCCATATCGTCCTTCTAACCGGTTGAATCGAGGTGAGAAGTCCCGAAACTCTCAAACCCCAATTTTATCGATTTTTGGGATTTTTGGAAAGACCCCAATTGATTCAATCTGAGTGCTATGGGTCCTAAGTTGAAGTATATGCCTGTTAGAAAGTGAGTTGGAAGCTTAGGAACCGGAACCAAATTGATGGAATTTATCCGGGTTGGAAAAGGTGTAGGAAAATGTGATTGTTAAGGTTTAAGGGCGTTGTGGAATGATTTGGGGTGCATTAAAAGGTTGAATGATAATCATACAACTATTAAAAATTATTGGAATGTACGAGGGATTAAAACCCGAGTAATTCCCGTCTCACCCGGAACCCTGTTCGAGGAAAAAGAGACAATTTTCTAATTTTACGCGTATTCGGGTATGTGTATTCATGTGTAGGTGAAGTGTTCAAGGTTAGTTTGATAAATGCAAAGCTTGGACAAGTAGGATTTATGATTCTCTTGAGCCATAAATTCCAGACTTGCGCAATGGAAACTTCGCATGGACACATAGAGGTGGAATTGGGTAACCTTGCATTCCCAAATTCAACGTTTCCGAATAGCGTGATTAAGAAAGGGTTGGACATGAATAGAAGCATGCTAGGTGTCCTAAAACTAGTTAAGGGCATTTCCAAGCCAACAACTAGCCTATGGAATTAACTAGAGAGAACATGAGCGCTAGCGTTGCATGTACACGATAGTGGTTGAATTTTCGAGCTTCTGAATCTCTCAAATAAATGTGTATAGGGCACCATACAGTAAGCGGACCTTCGGGCACACCGAGAGCCGATACGAGGGGCCAACCAGGTGAGGCGCTTTCCTATCCCTGTCCTATAGGGTTGACTGTGGATATGGATATATGGTTTGCCTTCTTGCCTATTTGTAGGAATTACATGTTAGATAACATGCTATTGTTGTTCCTAAATTTCAGTATATGTGAAAACGTGCTGTATGTGTGTATGTGAATTGTAAAAGAAATGGTGGCTCAAGGAGCCTTATATGGAAAGAAGGTCCTCGGGACCTAGATGATATCGGGGTAGGATCGAGTCAATTTTATTTGTGAGGGGCTTGTAGTACTAGAAACAAACCTCATCGATCATTACCTGAAAAGTGTGGTTTGTATGTAAATCCTTAAAGGAAATAAACATAGGTGACTTTGTTTTGAATCAAGAGTCCGAATTAGAAACCACTTGGAAATCTAGGTTGCCTAACCAGAAGTAAAATGAACAAGTAGTGGTCCATAGGGGTCATTTATTGTACAACGCGGGAACCGAGTCTATCACGGGTGGTCCGGGTAGATTGAGTCTCTTGTTTTGAGTCAAACTCACAGAAATACAAAGTATATGAGTACACCACATTGTGGCTATTACCTTGGGTAAACCGAGGTCAGATGAGTCGCCATCTATGCTCCAAGTGAAGTCTTGGGGTCAGACTATTGTTCCAAGTATAGTCTTGGGACCAGGGGTTCCTAGAATGATCAACTAGGTTCCCATATTGCTCACGTGAGATATTGCCTTCGGGCCAGATTCCCTCCTAACGGAGATATTGCCTTCGGGCCAGATTCTCTCCTAACGGAGATATTGCCTTCGGGCCAGTTTATGACTACGGTTAATTGAATGCGGGTGACCACATGGAATTATATGTTAAATCATGATATGATGTATGTGTGAATTTAAATGTATGTAAATCCATGCTTTTAAATTCTTTATTGTGAATATGATATAAGCTAATTGTCTGACCACTTAATATTTGGAAATTTAAATCTGTTATATGCGTATGTGTTTGTGATTGGCTCCTTTCCCCAGTTGTAGTGGTACCCGCTACTACTCCAGGGATGGGAAAGCCTCTCACTGAGTCTGTTTGACTCACCCCAATGTTAAATGTTACAGACACAGGTGGTATAGGCATCGGGAGCGCTTCCACTTCATCTCAGGGAGGCGGACAGACTTAGAGACCGCACGCATTGTTCGCGTGGGTAGTACTGTTATATGTATTTTGACAGGATATATATGTATATGATTCATTTTGGTATAGCATTATTTTGTACAGTTGCTATATGCATATATGTATATGTCACACTCTAGAATTGTCGGCTTCATACAGATTAAAGATTGGTCTTGTTGTTGGGGATATAGGTTGTGATATGATGAATATCATGTGTATATATATATATATATATATGGATGTGACTCCTGCATGTGAATAGGATAGATCACACGCACTGAGCGTGTGGTCAATATGTAAGCTTATATATATGTGTGACTGAATACTTGATTGTGTGAAAATACGGCTTCCGCATGTGAATAGGATAGGTCACACGCATTGAGGCGTGTGATCAATATGTATATTTTTTGCAGGTGTGTGATTGAATATATATGCTTGACTGTACACAGGGATTCTGCATGTGAATAGGATAGATCACCCGCCCTCAAGCGCGTGATCAATATGTATATTATATATACGTGTGATTGATTATGTGTATATGTATAGACTGAAGCGGCGTTGAGCGAGCCGTGGATTGAGTGCTACTTAGGTCATCGAATATGGATGGCCATATAAATACTATATTGTTTGTATTAGAAATGGGTAGTTATGCATATATAAGAATGTCAATCAGAAATTAGATGCTTACGGGACAGGAGAAAGCCTACCTCCCGTGCCGGTCACGGACGTCCGATAGGGGGTCGTGACACCTCATAAGTCAGACCTTAAGCTAGTTGTACTTCCTAGGGTTGGATTACATGAGAGGGATCTGGCAGGTATTTGCAAACCATAGACACGTGAAACACCGGATGAACTCCTTACAACTCTGCTGGCAATTCTAGACGGTAGGCAACATTCCCCACGCATTCTAGAATCTCAAACGGTCTGATGTATCTTGGACTTAGCTTGCTTTTCTTGCCAAATCTCATCACGCCCCTCATTGGTGAAATTTTCAAGAAAACCTGCTCACCCACAGCAAATTCTAAATCTCTTCTTAGGTTGTCAGCATACAACTTCTGCCTACTCTGAGCCATCACAAGTTTTTCTCTAATGGACTTTGGGCCCGTTTGGATAGGCTTTAACTGAAAGTACTATTTTTATAGAGCTTTAAAAAAATAGAGCTTTGAAAAAAAGTAAAAGTCATTTTATGTTTGGATGTAAAATTAAAAAAAGTACTTTTTAATAATAAAAATTACCAAAATAAGCATTTGAAAGTATTTATTAATATATTATTTAGATAAAAAAGTATTTAAATTAAAAGAAATTTTTAAAAAATACGACACAAAATCATTAAAAGATTAAAAATTAAATATCTGACTAAATAATATAAAATTCTAACGACGTTGTCTTGGTATTTGATTTCTAATGGTATCTCTTATTTCTTCCATTTGTCTAATATCTTCTTGAGTCGGCTCCTCCCAATCAACTTGAAATCTTGTCCTATCATCATTGCAATCTTGTTCCATATCTTCGAACTCATTAATATTTTCAATGTCACGAAGAAGGTTCAAATCATCATCCGTTCTTCTTATATAATTGTGAAGAGCAAAACATGCCCATATAATAGCAAACTGAGTCTTGAGCTTATAATTGCTCATGTTTTGCAATATTCTCCATCTAGCTTTGGAAACTCCAAAAGTTCTTTCAATAACACTTATCAAACTTGAATGATGATAATTAAACACTTCATTTTGTGGTCTAAAATTAGGGGCCAACCTAAATTGAGGAAGATGATACCTTGTATTTCTATATGGCCCTAAAAACACCTTGAAGGTAGGATATCCAGAATCAACAAGATAAAATTTACCTGTATATAAAAAATATATTAGTATTATTAAATGTCAGTTGCAAAAATATTAACTTTTAAAATATGTATTACTAACCTTGAGGGGGGTGAGGAAATTTTAACTGTGGCTTTCTTAGAGCTCCCATGAAAATTCTTGTATCATGTGCACAACCTTCCTATCCAACCCATGCAAATGTGAAGCACATATTAAAATCACATATAGCCATAACATTTGTAGAAGTATAGCCTTTTCTTCCAGTAAAAGGTATTACTTTATCAGCAGGAACATGAACAGGAATATGAGTTCCATCTATAGCCCCTATGCAATCCTTAAAGTAAGGCCAATAACGATCATCGTTAACAAGATAACTAGTAGCATCTCTAAACATAGGATCAACAGGTCTAATAATATCATTTCCTAATTTCCTGACAGCTTTTAAAACCCGATAAAATTGTCGGTGAACTGTTTCTCCAGAATGTTGAAATCTTTCCTCTACATTCCTATACGTAGCTCCATGACCAATCATGTATAAAAATAATGCTACCCCTTCATCTAAGCCAACATTTTTTGTAGGTTTCAAATTATATTTTTGACTCAGATCATTTACCAATTGTCTAAACACATGTTTTCGCATTCGTAATTGATCAAGAAAACGATTATCGTTTCCTTTCTTCAACTCTTCTACCCACATATGTCCTGTGAGAATTGACGTCCTTTTCTTTTCTTTTAATACATATTGCAAATGATAATTTGCAACTGCAACAATAGCTAATCTCCCTGCAATACAAAGTTGATATTTAATTATATCTTGGACTTGATTTTAATGTTCAGATGTATCACTGTCTGTATCTGAGTCATCACTCATCCTGCTCAATAAAAATTTTCTAATCAATAAACAATAATATTAATTAAAAACATTTTAAAAATTATTTCAGAAGGCAAATAAACATTATTTCATAAATAAAATTGTTATATGTCCAACAAAAAATTAAAACAAAAATACGAAGAAAAAGAAATATAATAAATCCAATTCAACAATGAATAAAGCTAGAGTTCACAAACAACTCAGCATCCCCACTTAACAATATTATCTAATCTAAAAGAGATTTAAATCCTCTGATTTGAACATTGCCAGCCAACCAAGAGTTAAATCCGGAAAGTTTTGCATGAAGTGGACAAAGGCTTCCCTATTTTGTTTCTTAGACATTATTCTAGAGGCTAGAAAGAATTGAGAACTTCCAATTTCTAAGCCTGGAACCTCATTTAGCAATTTTAAGCAATTAGTCATACTATAAGGGTCGTCAATGCTTGATTTTGTCATCATAGTCTTTGACATTTCATCTATCCCACCAATAATGTGATTAAGAGACTCTTGAAGTTTTTCTGATATCCCACTTCTTTTATCTGCTTTCCCCCCTCTCTTTTTCTTTCTTCGATCCTTATTTAAAGAACTTACTATATTTTCTACTCCTTCATCAATCTCCTCATAATTGCCACCACCTTCACCTCCAAAGGCAGTACCACCCCCACTAGCGTTGCCATCAGTATTATTACCACCTTCATCCGATGACGGATCTTCATATGGTGCCAAAGTAGAATATCCAGTAGCTATTACATCTTTGTAACAAGCTTCTAACAAATCTAAATGTTTAGGACCTTCATGTTTAAACTTTAAGTATTCTGAATTTTCCTGTAATTGAAGGAAAACATGAAATTAAATCTCAAAACAGTACAATGATAAATAAGTAAATTTTACAACATATATATTGTATACCTTTGCTTTTGCAGCCCACCAATCATCAGAAGCTTTTATAGTCTTTTTGTTTGGATCCCATCCAAGTCCTGTTTCTTTTCCAATAAGCTTTGCCCAGAGAGAAAAATAACTTTTAAGAGAATCCCATCTATTTTTTAATTGTTTGTGAACATAGGCATGACCTGTCCTCTCATTAAATTTTTTTATCACATTTCTCCAACCCTCTCTAGTAAATTGGGCATGAGGCCTATTACCAGCAACTATTTCTTCAACGCACACTTTTAAAAATTCTTCAGTATTCCTATCATCCCATTTTGCCTTTTTAGTCGCTTCACACTCACCATCACCCATTTGGCTATCAATTTATAAGAATCAAACTTTATTATGCCACAATAACTTTATTGTCCTAAATATAACATCATTACATATATTCTGCATATAACCAATAAAAGTTTACATGCATTTATTCTTCAAAGGGACCAATTCATATATTCTACATTATTCCATTGTATGTAGATTAAGTCATAATATCTGATTGATTTCAGACTTAGTTCCTTTGGAAAGCAATTGACAATATTATGCAAATAACAGGGAAATTATACTTTCATCAATAGTAATGCTAGCGTGCGGTATGTTCTACAAATAACATTAAAGTAGATAGCAGAAAGGACTAATTTCATATCTGCATTATTGATTAAATGAGCTCTTGCTAAGAAAATTAAATAAATATAATTAAAAACAATGGATTTATTTTTTTTGGATATGCTGAAGAAGGAATAGAATATGCCAAGTTAAATCATGTGGCGTGGAGGTTCCTTTTTTTCATATGAGCACTACTGCAGATATATGCTCTAATTGAGATTAAGAATCTTTTGATAAATATATTTAGATTCAATCTTTAGCATAATGGAAGAAAAAAACAATAAAGAGTCTCTGTAAGTTCAAAACAATGATGGGATAAAGTGTGAGGATTTCTAATCTATAAAATAACTCATGCTAATTAGCGTTCATGTTTGTACTTTGAGGCATATAGCATGTCTTTTTATAGTAAAAGAAATATTAAGATATATGCTTATCAACTAGCACTAACATGTACATTATGATATTTGAAAAGAAAGAGTAGTAAATATAGAACAATAAAGGAAGTCAAAATTAGAAAGCAGAGTAATGGTGAGAATGTTATGGTAACTGCACTGTGTGTAATAAATATAAAACAATAAATGAAGTCAAAGGAGAGGATAGGGAGAGTAATGAGATTAAAAATGGCCTATCTTCTTGGTGTGGGATACCAAAGCACATGAATAATCAAACAATCAGCCCAACTACAATCTGGACTTGTGTATTTCGCATACCTAACATTAATCCCTCACTCTCTCCCCTTTCTTTCTGTCTCTCTTCATTTTTCAATCACAAATAGTAATTATTGTATTTTAGATTCTTGCATTATGTTGTGTCTCGTGACTACTTCCATACCACCCCATCCAAACATTGTTCGTTTCCACTTGTGTGTCACACAAAAAACAACAATGTGTTTGTGTCTAAGACAAGAATTACAAGACAAACAAATTTTGCAATTTTCTCGTGTTTTCTGAACCAACCCATTAATCCGTCATTCAGGCTATAAATCCCAAAAGTGATACAGCGCAGAAGATGATGAAAATAGTGAGAAAAAATAGCAAGGTGAACCAAGTAATAGGCAGCAGAGAAGACGCAGCAGTATTGAGATAAAAGGAAACAACTAACCTTAAATAGCAAAGAAGACGCAACAATATTGAGAAGACTTTGAGAAGAAAAAATTGAAGTGGCGCTGAGAAGACGAGAGAGGCGTTGAAGACGCTATGAGAAGAAAGCAGCTGAAGAGGCGGAGAAAAAACCTAAGTGAACACAGCAGAGCAGAGGCTCGAAGAGGGTTTATGTTGAGAATTTTCAGAGGCGCCACTTCCTTCGGTCTTCTTCCGTAGCAGCTTCAACACATAAGCCAGATAATATGGGCTTCTGAAAAAGAGAATTTTGGGCTTTTATTTGTGCTTCTCTTTTTTTTAAGAAGCCCATCCAAACACTTACATATTTATCACAAGTACTTCATTTTAAATTTAAAGTGCTTTTTATTTAAAAAAATCCCATCCAAATGGGCCCTTTATCTTGTCCAAAGCATCCTGAACAAGTTCTAAACCAACTAACTTGGCCTCTCCGACCTCGAACCACCCAATCGAGGACCTGCACTTTCGATCGTAAAAAGCCTTGAAGGGTGCCATCTGAATACTGGATTGGTAACTGTTGTTGTAAGCAAACTCCGCTAACGGCGGGTATTTCTCCCAACCTCCGCCGAAATCTATAATGCATGCCCTGAGCATGTCCTCTAGAATCTGAATGAACCTCCCGGACTGCCCGTCTGTCTGGGGATGAAACGCTGTACTAAGATCAACCCTCGTCCCCAACGCTTCCTGCAATGATCTCCAAAATCGAGAGGTAAACTGTAGCCCGCTGTCAGAGATAATCGACAACAATACTCTGTGCAACCTCACTACCTCTGATAGGTCCAACTGGGCGTACTGACCCACTCCGTAAGTGGTCTTAACTGGCAGGAAATGTGCGGACTTGGTCATCCGATCAACGATTACCCAAACTGAATCAAAACCCCTCTGTGATCGCGGCAATCCTAACACAAAATCCATAGTAATTCTCTCCCATTTCCATTCAGGAATTTCTATCTGTTGAAGTGTTTCGGCGGGCTTTTGGTGTTTAGCCTTAATCTGCTGACACACTAGACATCTTTATACGTAGTCTGCCACATCTTTCTTCATACCATTCCACCAGTATAATTCTCTCATATCCTGATACATCTTATTGCTACCCAGATGGATTGTGTACGTTGTCTTGTGTGCCTCATCAAGAATTCTTTCTTTCAAACCATCCACCATAGGTACACACAGTCGTCCCTCCAACCGAAGTATGCCACTGTCATCTATGGAGAATCGGACGTTGTCCTTCTCCCCCTTAACCACTGTATCTCTGATCTGTTTGAGGTCGGCGTCTTGATCTTGTTTGGATTTAACTTCTTCAATTAGAGCTAACTTAGCTTGGATGTGGGCTAGAAACAAGTTGGAATCTCCAATTTCAAACTGAGTTCCAGACTATTCTAGCTCATGTATTTCCCAAATTAACGGCCTTCGTACTTCACTGATATGGGCTAAGCTACCCATTAACTTTCGGCTCAGAGCGTCTGCCACCACATTCGCCTTACCAGGATGGTACAGAATCGTGCAGTCATAGTCTTTCAACAACTCCATCCACATGCGTTGTCTCAGATTCAGATCTTTCTACTCGAAAATGTACTTAAGGCTCTTGTGGTCTGTGTATACCTCACATGATTCGCCATAAAGGTCGTGCCTCCAAATCTTCAAGGCAAATACCACCACTGCCATTTCAAAGTCGTGAGTCGGGTAGTTTTTCTCATGCTTCCAGAGTTGCCTAGACGCATAAGCAATCATCACCTTGCCATGTTGCATAAGAACACACCCTAACCCAATTAGTGAAGCATCACAGTAAACTACATATCCTCCGGTGCCCTCAGGAAGAGCCAATAACAGTGCTGTGGTGAGACTTTCCTTCAGCTTTTGAAAACTCTCTTCGCACTTGTTATCCCACACGAACGTTACCCCTTTCTGAGTTAACTTTGTAAGAGGTGTAGCAACCTTTGAAAAGTCCTGCACAAACCTTCTATAATATCCAGCCAAACCTAGAAAACTGCGAATCTTCGTGACTGAGGTAGGCTGGGACCAATTCTTCACTGCTTCTACTTTGCTCGGGTCAACATGGATTCCCTCTGAAGATACCACGTGACTGAGAAATGCAACTTTATCAAGCCAAAACTCGCATTTAGAAAACTTAGCATACAATTTCTCTTCCCTTAGCTTCTGTAATGCGAGTCTCAAATGCCATGCGTGCTCCTCAGCATTCTTGGAATAGACTAGAATGTCATCTTTAAATACAATGACAAATCGGTCTAGGAATGGCTTGAAAACCCAATTCATCATATCCATAAAAGTTGCTGGTGCATTAGTTAGCCCGAACAACATCACTAGAAACTCATAATGGTCGTATCGGGTTCGAAAGGCAGTACTCTTGGGTACATCTTCATTTCTAATCTTCAGCTGATGATACCCTGATCGTAGATCGATCTTTGAAAACCTCTTAGCACCCTGCAACTGATCAAACAGGTCATCGATTCTTGGAAGTGGATACTGATTGCGGACCGTTACCTTATTCAACTTTCGGTAATCGATACACAATCGTAAAGTTCCATCCTTCTTCTTCACGAATAGAACTAACGCACCCCAAGGTGAAAAACTGGGTATGATGAAACCCTTATTGAGCAATTCCTGTAACTGCGTGTGTAGCTCCTTCAACTCCTTCGGATCCATTCTGTAGGGTGTTGTGGAAATCGACTGAGTACCTGGTAAAAGCTCGATCTCAAATTCAATCTCTCGATCAGGTGGCAACCCAGGAAAATCGTCAGGAAATACATCAAGAAACTCCCGAACCACTGGTACCTGATCCGCGAAAAGAACTTCTTTCGTTGTATCCCTCGCAGAAGCCATATATCCTTTACACCCTTTCTCGAGTAGCTTGGAAGCTTTCATTTTTGAAATTAGACTTGGATATGGTGCAACACCATCACCCCGCACCACAAATGGCTCTTTAATCGGCATGTTGAATTTCAAACACTTCCCCTTGCAGTCAACTACCGCATGACATGATGCCAACCAATCCATACCCAGGATGACATCCAGGTCTACCATGTATAGTAGTCGTAGGTACACAACTATTTCATGACCCTCGACCACAACCACACACGACTCATAGACATACTTGACTTGTACTGATTCACCCATTGGAGTGGAGACCATTTCTGTCTCCTTCAACCTAGTCGGGCTTCTATCAACTTTCTGTGCAAATGCATGTGAGATGTAGGAATGTGTTGAACCAGAATCAAATAATGCAAGAGCTTGGAGAGAGCATACTGTAAGTGTACCTGTCACAACTGCATTTGAGGCTTGTGCATCCTGTTGAGATAAAGTAAACACCCGTGCTTGTCCCCCTCCTGGTGCACCTGGACCTCTACCTCCTGCTCGTGCTCCTCTACCTCGGCCCGCACTTGAGGTGTTAGCCTGGGGCGGTACAATTCTGACTGGTGGAGCTGCAATCGAAGTACTGGCCGGAGTAGGATTACTTTTGACACTAGTATTTCTCTTTCTCTGCGGACATTCCTTAGCCATATGCCTAAACTGACCACAGTTGTAGCAACCTCTCTTCGTGACTTTGTACTCTCCAAAATGAAACCTCCCACATGTTCCACACTGCGGTCTCTGGCTACCACCTTGATTACTGCCTTGGAATCTCTGCCCACCTTGGGTGTTACTCTTCCCTGAGCTTATAGTGGTAATAACAGACTGCCCACCAACTTGTCCCATATAATTTGAGACTACACCAGAAATACCTATCGTCTTTTGCTTCTTCTTCCATCCCTGTCCATCATTACCTGTCAGTAACTTATTCTTGGGATTCGTCAATGTCCCAAACTTCTTTCTATTTTCAGTCACCCTGGCACAATCAGCAGCCTGTGCTAGAGTTTCAAATTGGCCAGATTGCGGCAGTAGAACTACGAACAACGGCTCTACCAACCTGTGTATAAACCTCTTGATCAAATCCCTCTCGTCAGGAACCAATTCGAATCATATTGGGCTAGCTTTGTGAACTGCAGCTCAAACTCAGTCACTGACATGTTCGGCATCATCCACAAGTCCTCAAACTATTGACGCTTGGCATACTTTGTTCCTTCAGACAAAAACCGACCTAGGAATATAATTATAATAAGATCAATCCAAGCCTATTTACTCAAATCCAAGCTCAATCCTAATTATCAAAAATTTCCCCAATTTATGAATAATTAGAATTTCAACCCCAAATCCTTCCAAATTCAAATTCGGCTAAATCCGACGTTATAGCCACGGTTCCTACCCCAACTGAGTGTTCAAGAACACTTTCTAGGTCTCAATCTACCCTCGAAACAACTCAAACGAAGGTGAATCGAGGATATCCCTAAAGATGGAGAAATTGAGGGTTTAGAATGAAATTGGGGTTACCAACCTTTATTCGATTGGTGGGAGGCGTGAAAGACGTCGGAGTCGAGCTCCGGTGGTCGTGTCTAGCGTTGGACAGTTCTCTCTGGCGAGTTTTCCGGTGAGATTCCTCCTCTTCCCTTTCTTCTCCTTCTCGGCGTCTCCCTCTCTCTCTCTACCTCTCGACTTCTCTCTCTCTCTCTCTCTCTCTCTCTCTCTCTCTCTCTCTCTCTCTTGGTCTCAGTTCTCTCTCTCTCTCTCTTTGCAGCTAGCTTCCTCCGGCTGTGGTTTTCTGGCGAGCTTTTCCTCCCCTCCGTTTTCTCCGTCTCTGTCCGCTGCCTCTCTCTCCTTCTCTTCTGTTTTCTTTCTTTCTCTCGTGCTCACGCGTCCCTCTCTCTCATTTTCCTTTCCTTTATTTCTTTTCCTTTCTTTATCTAAACCCCACAGTCCCCAAAAATAAAAATAAATAAATATTAAAAATAAAATAATTAATAATTAAATTAAAACACAACTAATATATATTTTCTTTTCTTTTCTTTATTTTTAAAAATTAGATAATAAGATAAATAATAATCACTTAAAAATAATAAAGATATATTTTTAATTTAATTTCTTTCTCTCTTTTTTTATTTAATTTCTAGCTTTGAAAATTTTCGGGTATTACAACATTATTAATAGACTTATAGTGATCTTTTCATTAAAAAGGTTTTAATCCATTATTTTCATGGACAAAGTACATCCATTGAGTACCCTAATGGTTGTAAGACCATTAGATATAAATAAGTATTATTTTTGTCCTTGTGAGAATGATGAAGAATTCTTTGGTCCAAAAGTATCATATCTTAAATACTATAGGAGTATTAATATATATTGCTAACAACACTTGACTTGATATCACATTTTTCGTAAGTTTATTGGTAGATTTAGTTCTTTTTCAACTAAAACATATTGGAATGAAGTTAAACATATATTTAGATATCTCCGAGTGGCACTTGACATGATATAATTTTATGAATCAAAGTCTCTATGAGTTGAATATGCAAATGCTGGATATTTATCATATCCCTATATAGGTAGATCCTAAATTAGCTATTTATTTGCATGTGATGATTCTATTACATCATAGCATTCAACAAAGTTAATACTGACTGCTACTTCCTCAAAATAATTGCAATACATAAGGCAAGTCAATAATGTATTTGGTTGGGATTATTAACTCAACATATCCAGAAGATATTTAATTTGTCTTTACAATAGAAGATGCCAACCATATTGTATGAGAATAATATGGCATGTATCATTCAACTCAGGCATATTTGTTCACTAAGACATTACCAACCATAACATTTGAGAAGCTAGTTCTCAAAATTGGAATGCGCCGTTTAAGAGACCTTTAATGATGATACAATGAGGAAGAGGTACGCGCAGCATTCTTTTTTTCCTTCGTCATGGTTTTGTCCCACTGGGTTTTCCTAGCAAGGTTTTTAATGAAGTAGCCTATAATGCGTATCAATAAGTTGTGAATATTCAAGGGGGAGTGTTATAAATATTATTATTTATGAATATTCACAATTGACTTCATCATCTTGAGTTTTTCTATGTACATAAATATAAGTATATCCCTTCTTCATGTACATTAAGTATGAGTTTATCTCCTCATTATGTACATTAAGTTAGGTACATCCCCCTTCAGATCTTTTAGACTATAAATAGATATTTTTTGTGATGATATGTATTGTAATACCTCCGAAAAATTTCGAGGATTAAAGAATGATTTATTTAAAATTTCGAGGATTTAAGAATGATTTATTCCGGGGTAGGAATTAAAACTTTAAAAAGAATATAGAAAAAAAAAAGAAAGTTAAAGGAAACCGGAAAGGAAGTTTTCTTTTTCGAAAATTGTAATACTCAAAAAAAATTTCGAAGTTTAAAATAAAATAAAAGGGAAGGAAAAGAAGTAGAAAATAATTTTTAGGATTTAATTCAGGACCTAAGAAATTGGAAACCTGAATTAAATAGGGAAAGGGATTAAATTCAAACTACATATTAGTTATTAATTATTTAATTATAAATTAATTTATTTTTAATAATATTTATTTATTATTTAATTATTTAATTGTTAATTATTTTATTTATTTATTTATAATTATTTAATATTATTTATTATTATAATTATTATAATTATTAAAAAAATAGTGCCTTGCGTTTTTAGAACAAAAGAGAAAAAAAGAAAGAAGAGAAAGGAAAGAAAGAGAGAAAGACGAGAGAGAGAGAAGGAAGAAGTGAAGAGGGAGAGAGAAAGTGACAGATGAAGAGGAAGAAGGGGAGGAGGGAGGAACTCGCCGGAGAGAGCTGTCCGACGCCGGCCACGACCACCGGAGCTCGACTCCGATATCTTCCACATCTCCCACCAATCGAATCAAGGTTGGTAACCCCAATTTCATTCTAAACCCTCAATTTCTCCATTTTTAGGGATTTCTTCAATCCACCTTCGATTGAGTTGTTTCGAGGGTAGATTGAGACCTAGAAAGTGTTCTTAAACACTCAGTTGGGGTAGGAATCGAGATTATATTTCCTGATTTGCCCAAATTCAAATTTGGAAGGGTTTGGGGTTGAAATTATAATTATTTCCAAATTGGAGAAAACTGTTGATAATTAGGATTGAGCTTGGATTTGAGTAAATAGGCTTGGATTGATATTATTGAAATTATAATTATTTCCAAATTGGGGAAAATTGTTAATAATTAGGATTGAGCTTGGATTTGAGTAAATAGGCTTGGATTGATATTATTGAAATTATATGGTTGGAATATTAGCTGAACAAGACCCGTGAAGAGCTGGCCCGAGGTTACTAAGGTTGAACCTTGACGTTAACATGTCGGGTCCCTGCTCGGGTTGCCCAAATACACTTTAAGGGTGATGTTGAGGGCTATAAACCTCTTCTTTTCAATCTTAAACACCATAGAACACTCCTAAACATATTTTTGAGAATTAAATCACTCCAAGTACCTTCTTGTTTCTCAAGGATGGAAACTTGCGGAACAAATTAAGTCTAACTTCGTGAATTTCAACCTTATCCTTTCACAACCTTTAGGAAACCTTAAGTGGGATAAATTTAAGGTATATTGAGGTTTAGAAACTAGATTTCTTAGAACCTAAGTAGGAACACAAGTTGGATCAAAATGCTTAGATCTTCCTAAAATTAGGATTCCTTCCAACCAAGGTAGATAAGCTTCCTTAGATGTGAATACAAGTTAGATAGAGGTCTAATACTCAAATCCAAGTATGTGAAACACTCCAGTAGAGTGTTATTTGCGAGTAAGTCAAGTGTCCGAGGAAGGATACACATAAGTCGGGATAGAGAAGTCCAATAAGACCAAGAGCTTGACTCTGTGGTAACCATGGACTACACGTGAGAGTAATGGAGAGATAAATAACTAGTTAAGCTAAGTAATAACCTTAATGAAGTAAATGTTGTTCTTATAGGAACAACGGTACGCAATAGAGTGCAACAGGAACTCCGAGGAGACTAAAGTTACAGGAGAGGATTGCATGGAAGGTTGGCCAAGGTGAGGGTTCTTCCATCTTTGCTCCTAAGGTTGTATGCTTGTGTGGATTGCATGAGTATGTACATCCTCTGCTTGTCTGGTATGTGTTAGCTAGAGGTATAGAATGTTAAAGGAATAAAGGAACTAGAAAATAGGTTGTGTAAAGTAGCTTAGATAGGAAGACATAGGAGTAGAGAGTAATTGTTTGCTATGATTGGTGTGTTACAAATCCAACTCATACACTCCAGAGGCATGATGAGTATTTTATTAAATATTTTCCACGGCGGTGGCAAGAGTCCTTGTACAGAAGGACTAAACTATTATTTTGAAAACTCGTCACGATGGTGACTTAATTATAATCATTCAATGGGAGTTATTGGTGGGTTTCAGATTTGATTATGCTAGTGATGTGATACATCGACTAGAACAACGTCAGATGCCACTTGAGACCTCAGCTTTATAATCACCATGATGATGGTCATTGCCCTATCCTGGCAATAGGGTCAGAAAGGTTTTATATGGCTATGACGATAGCTTGAGGCTCAGAGAGTGCATCTGAACGGGTATATGAGTTATATCCTGTTAAGGATACTCGTCCATATTAACAAGGAGAAGAATTGTTGATCCTTTGGGAAAGATACAAAGAATCCTATTAATATGTGAGACTAAGGTAAGGAGGCGCTGGAGGAACCTACGGGTGAACCGTGAGCCTAACCTAGTAAAAGAGAAATCATCATGTGGAGTTGGTCCAGGGTGTGTCAGTGGCCATGCTTCGAGACGTCGTGTCGTGCCTGCCATGTGGCCTGGTAGGGTAATGGACGAGTGGGCTCAAGCTATTGCCCCGCAGCAAGGGTTCAGGACATGCCACGTGGTGGCTACGTATCAGTTGTTTGATAGATAGAAGTTGATTCTGTTTGATTAACAGAATTGTCTCAAGGTGACTAGTACCCAAGTGAATGGGTTAAGTATTGTTTGATTAATAGAATTGTCACGAGGTGACTAGTACCCAAGTGAATGGGTTAAGTATGCTTTGCCACATGGTGGCCAGCAACCCGAGTGCACGGGTTCGAGGTAGAAAAGCCATGTAGTGGCTAGTAAATACCCTAGAGTGGGGGAAGTTAAGTAGATGTAGTAGTAACGTACATAAAGAATTGTCTGTGTTTGCATATAATTGCTGATTATGCAGCGTAGTGGTAACGTACAGGATTACGTCACCACACGTCTTGTTGATTCCGACATGTAGAAACGTGAGAAGATCGGTAAGTAAAAGCCGGCACTATATGTTACATGTTTACTTGCTGATTGACGACGTGGAATAAACTGCTACATGTTTATAGTTATTAAATGCATGTGAGTGTTTGGGTGAAATTTCTGTTTTTGTGTGATTACCAAGAATGTATGCTAACAACGGTAACTAGTTGTGTTTGCATGTGGTTGTGTAAGACTCCGAAACCCAGCGCTATGGTACCCACCTTGCGTCGGGGATGGGAGAGTCCTCACTGAGTAGCGTGGTTAAGACTCACACCTCATTTTTACTACACAGAGACAGGTTAAGTACAGGTGGAAGAAGTCTCGGTGGAACGAGGGTTGAGCAACACTTTCCAAGACCCACAACTTGTCCGTGTGGGTGAATAAATTGTAATTGTAATTTAATTTACTTTCTTATTGTATCATAAAGTAAAGGGTAGACGTACCCAATTAGATTGTATTACTAAATCTAGAACTGTCAGCTTCACACACCTTAAAGATCATGATTAGTTATCTTGCGATACAAGGAAAACTTGTTTTCAATATATATATATACACATATATTTGTTGCATGTGAATAGGATAGGCAGCATCTTCGGATGTGTAGCCAGTACACAGGTTATATATATTATGTGTGTTTTCCTATATCTATATCCTGAAGCGACACTGGCCGTGGATTTGCTTGCCTAGGATAGGCCACCATTTCGGTGTAGCCATGGTATTATACTGAATGTGAATGTATTTACAATAATAGATATTTTGTTAATCAGGTGATAAGGCTTACAGGCATAAGGGCATTCCCTATGTCTGTGCTAGTCACGGTCCTCTAAACAGGGGTCGTGACATGTATACAAGTGATAAACACGAATAAAAGGATTACTCTCTTCCTCCCCAATTTTTTATTTTTTGCAGATCTTCTTGTTTTATAAATAACATAATATAGATTATTATTAAACATGACAACATTATTTACAGTTTATAAATTATTTGAATATATAATTTTATTTAATTTTTGAATTATGATTGACAGTTTGCCTCATTTAGTAAGCTAAGGCCATTGCTTCATAAGTTCAAATATTTAAATATATAATCAAAACAAATTAATATTTTAGAACTAAATTAA
Organism: Senna tora; assembly: GCA_014851425.1. NCBI lineage: Eukaryota > Viridiplantae > Streptophyta > Magnoliopsida > Fabales > Fabaceae > Senna > Senna tora. The sequence continues at coordinate 16,783,649 of CM026265.1, forward strand.
AATTTTATAAATAAACTAAGCAAGGAAGTTTAAATTACTTGCTCTATCCAAATAAAGTATTTCAAATGTTAGAGATCTAAATTACCACTATCCAACCATACTCTAAGGGGCGTTTGGTATGGTGTATTAGATAACACGATATCTTACATACCATTGTCATGACCCCAAATCGGGAGTACGTGATCAGCACAAGAATAGATTTTTACCTCTAAACCCATAAGCCTTATCCTGTAAACATGACTATAACTACCCTACTATACAATCAATATATATATATCATACTAGTGGCCACCCCTCACTGGTGGTCTAATTAACCTGCAATCCGCGGTTCGCTCAAAACCGCTTCAGCTTAGCCCAGTGTATAGATATATATATATATATATATATATATATATATATATATATATATATATATATATATATATATATATATATATCAACACTCATAATGTACATATTAATATCATATTGACCGTACGTCTCAATACGTACGATCTATCCTATTCACATCCAGAAAGCACACATAATAAATATATCCATATCATATTGACCGTACGCCTCAATGCGTACGATCTATCCTATTCACATGCAGAAGTTTATATACTCATACATATATCCTAGTTTATCCCCAAACTAGACCATGTCTTTAAGTACATGTGAATCCGACAAGTCTAGAGTGAACTACGTCAAAAGCTGTAAATATTTACAACATTTACAACTTTAAAATATGTACAATAAAAGGAAGAAAAATAACCAAAAGGAGTCTACCCATGCGAACAAGAGCGTAAGGATGGTCTGATGTCTGTATCACTGTCCGGACGTCGATGCCTACCCGATCCATGTATCTGAAACATTGAAGTAGAGGGAGTGAGTCAAACAGACTCAGTGAGAAGCTTCCCATCCTCGGCGTAACGGCGGGTACCACTACAACTGGGGAAAGGGAAACACCCACAACCACATGCGCATGAAAATCCAGTTTATCAAATGTTATATTATGATCAGGCAATACTAATATAACATTAAAATCAAAGATAAACCTACGGATCATGTTTTTTTATCATGCTTCTCATAATCAAGCAAACACTTTTAACATATCATTTGAATACGGTAAATCACTTAACTGACCCTAGTGCCAGGCTAGGGCAATGGCCTCAACGGGCAATTTCTCTTAATCTTTAACTGACCCTAGTGCCAGGCTAGGGCAATGGCCTCAACGGCAAATCTTTTAATATTTAACTGGCCCTAGTGTCAGGCTAGAGCAATGGCCTCAACGGGCAAATGTTTTAATATTTAACTGACCCTAGTGTCAGGCTAGGGCAATGGCCTCAACGGACAAATCTTTTCTGACTCGTTTCTCTCCCCGAGCTCTCAGTTGGGATTCTGACTCTGTCTACCCATTTCTATCCTAAACTGACTTTACCTAGGTGGTGTGAACCTCCCTATGACTCACTAATCCATTTATGATATCTTTTAATCCTTATTTAATACCGAAACCCTTGATTAGAAAATAACCTAGCTCTAAGGTCGTTCCTAAGTTCAATTACCATAAAACGTCGACGTCTACTAATAACTTCTATACGATTTCTTTAATGAGTTTCTAATTAATAGGGTAAACCAAACCTTTGACTCAATCAACAACTTACCCCCTTGCTTGTACTATTCGGCGTATCTCATGTCATCACATGGATACCCTCCAGTACCTCTTTACCTGTAGTCAAACACACATATACAAATGCATTCATATATAACAGTTTAGGAACAACAATAGCATGTTAACCACTAAATAATTCTTATGAATAGGCAAGTAGGCAAACCACATATCCACATCCTCAATCAACCCTGTAGGACAAGGATGGGAAACCCCTCACCTGGATGGCTTCCTTGTGCTTGTCCTGGAGTAACTCCCGCTCTGGACGATTCGTGGTTTCCTAACAATTGCATTCACGTAGTTAATAATCTTAACTATATGCAACTCATATGCATATGGAATGCTCGTGCCTAAATTGCACCTAAAGTCGCCAAGAACGGAGTTATTGGTCTTATTCGTCTTCCCTCTCTTCCATGAGAGTCTCAAGTGCTCCACACTTGGTTTCGTATAATTATCGCTCACCTTGAATTGATTTTGAAGCCTTGGATTTGAGTTACTAAACCTCGATATGTTTCTAAATTATCCTACTTAAGGTTTCCTAATAATTACGAAGGAATTAAATTGCCATTTTAAAATTTGGACTTTATTGTTCTGCAAGTTTCCATCCTTGAGAAACAAGAAAGTACCTAAAATAATTCTTGATGCTTGATAGCATATTTAGAATTACTCTAGGATGTTTAAGATTGAAAAGAAGAGGTTTGGAGCCCTCAACATCACCCTTAAAGTGTATTTGGGCAATCCGAGCAGGGACCCAGCATGTTAATGTCAACGTTCAACCTTAGTAACCTCGGGCCAGCTCTTCACGGGTCTTGTTCAGCTAATATCTCAACAATATAATTTCAATAATAACAATCCAAGCCTATTTACTCAAATCCAAGCTCAATCCCTAAGCTATCCATAATTTCCCCAATTTAGGAATAATTAGAATTTCAACCCCAAATCCTTTCAAATTTGAATTTGGTCAAACCGGAGGATATAGTCACGGTTCCTACCCCAACTAAGTGTTCAAGAACACTTCCTGGGTCTCAATCAACCATCGAAATAACTCAATCGAAGGTGAATCGAAGAAATCCCAATTTTGATGCAATATTGACAGGTAATGGTAACACGATCCCAATTTTGATGGTTGAAGGTGAATCGAAGAAATCCCAATTGTGTTATTTTAGATGATATTGTGGTATCACATGACACCATAACAAACAAGATCATCAAACAGTGTCATTTAAGATAACATGTTATCTTGGATGACACCCTCAAGATAACACCATACCAAACACCCCTAAAAGTCATTTAAAATTCTTGTTTGGTGAGTATGCGAGAGATTTCCTAACTGAACTAATTGAATGTAATTTGAGGTCTAGGCTCAGAATATAAGAAAATCTCAGCATCCATTAGAGCTATAGAGTTTGGATAGAGCAAGTAATTTAAACTTCCTTGTTGAGTTATCGCAGGCCAAACAATAATTCAAATACTGTGTATTGTCAGCTCTGACAAGCCCGATCACACAACAAGGTTTTACAGGTCAGCATCTAATAATCACGTGCAAGTTAGATCTAATTATGAAGCTCGAACTCAACAACAACATGCACTGTGGATAGTAGACACAGGAGCCACACATCATATCACAACTGACAACAATGACTTCAACAATTCATAACCTTACCACAGTTTTGATGCAATATTGACGGGTAATGGTAACACGATCCCAATTTCCAATACTGGTAATGTATCACTCAACACATCACTCTCATACTTTCAGCTTAAAAACTCACTTCATTCACCCCACATCACAAACAATTTAATTATAGTTTTCGGTTTTTGCCATGATATTAAAACCTCCATTGAATTTTTTCCATCTTTTTTTCAAATCAAGGATCTGACTACGAGGGCGCTCCTTCTTCAAGGATAGACTAAGGAGGGTTTTATGAATGGCCAACGGCACCAATAAAACTACCACATTGCAACATAACCACTATCCATCATCTTTGGCACAGAAGACTAGGACACAGATCGCTAACTTTTCACGAACTTGAATTACTTCGAATTGAGGTTTCAACCGGTCGTCATGGTTGTAATCAAATAAAAACCTCAAGTAGCACAGAGTACAACCCAAGAATTGAATCTCTCACAAAATCTTCGTATTAACGTGCAATTGGTTAGTATCTCAAAGCAAGTAGGTATTTACAGAATTAGTAGGGAGTTGATGGGTGTAAAATAGTATGAAACAAGATCCCAAGAAGAAAAGAACTCAACAATCATAGCCAATCAGAAAATATTCAGGTATGGTTAATTCATTCAAAATTTATCATATTCATAAAAGTCATGTATTATGAAAGCCTATATAAATATTCATGTTATCCCCGACTGGAAACATCAATTACATGCATCAAGAGATTTTATGATATTATTAAACAAACTAATACATAATCGGGTCAATCAATTTCATCTAATATTATCGCAATAAGAGATACAAGCAATCAAAAACTCGAAGAATTGAATTGTATTGAATTCCGGAATCCAGAAGACCTAAGTGCCTTTCCATATAAATCAAATATTTACAAATTCGTTATGAAGAATCTAGCATATTTATACACGTTCATTCATTGTTGAATGTAGCAAGATAATGAAATACAAAACATAGTAAATACAAGCGTAAGCTCGGAAAGGATAAATACAAAAGCATAATGAAATTAATAAACCCTAATAAAGAGTCATCGACTCATGCCAACGCTAGTTCTTCTTGGAAACCCAAGAAGAATTTAGCCGCTCATATTCTCTCTACACTCTAGACTATACTAAAATATGGGAATCACTGAATTGTTGGATGCCTTTGCCACCTTGTGAGACGTCTAATTATATTCCTCCGGGACCTCCAATTTGAGTAGGAATAGGATGGAGATAATCATTAATTGGTACAGAATTTAATATTTGAATTCAAACCAATTTGAAAGCATCTCTAACTCCTTTGATAAATGGGATCCTCATTAAATTCACTCATTAAGGTTGTTGCCATATCATCTGCCCTCTCTATGATGCACAATCGCTGTGGCGAGTAATATGGCTCGCCATCGCGAGCTGGGCTGCTTTGCTCGATGTGGCGAGCTGTTCTGCTTGCTATAGCGAGCTTTGTACTGTAGCTTCGCCCCTTTCTTGTTCTATTTTCTTCCTGGGCCTTGCTACGAGATCTAACTTTTATTTTGGTCCTTGTACTTGGAATATATCTTCCTATTGATCCTTGTTAAACCTGCAATACTCAACTAACATCAAACACACTTGTAATTGTTGTTTTTGGTTCAGACAATTGTTATGCATTTAAGGACCGCAAGGGGTCGTAACCTTGGGGGACTTGTCCTTAGGTGAGGAACCTAGGTGCCTACGTACCCTTGGGAAGGGATCAAAGTCCACATAGTTCGTCATGGTGACGTCTATAGGAGCCGTTAGGCAAGGTGGTTACCTGTATTGGGTCATGTGAAGCTAAGACGTGCTTAAGGTACTCCGGACGAGCAAGCCGCTCTTAGGAGGTTGCCTTAGAGTATGAGAGAGCTTGAGTCTCTGAGAGCTGTTGGGAGCTCTGTTGGTGGGATGCTCCAGGACGGAGGTGCGTCTGCCGGTGACCGGACCTAGCGGTGTGTAAGGCAGAGCTCGGGATGTGTGATGGATATTGGGCAAGAGGATGTCTGAGAGTGCTCAGAATGCTTGTCTAGATGGTTATGGGTAACGCTCTCCAGAGGTACTTCGGATGTCTTGGATCTTATTCTTTAGTCCCTCGGGTGAGGCTCTACTTATACTAAGTGTAGGGAGGACGTGCTTGACCCACGTTCTCGTGGGACGTGGGTCGTCCCACGATGCCCAGGGAGTCTCCACGTGTCTTGAATGGGAGTCCTCGTGGAAAGACGCGGGAAATGGCCACGTGAGAGGTAGGTGAGTGGTGCCATGAGTCACTAGCGTATGCTGCCGCTAGGCTTCTGGAAGCTTAGTGCCATGTGTCCCTAGGCAGAATATTTCGTAGTTACATAAGTCCACCAAGTCTACGGGTGTCGGGCACGTGGACTTAAGTTCTCTGTCGGTAAGCTACTTAGGAATTTCTATTGCCTTCGTAAAGAAGAGTTTGTCCGCAAGTGGGCTTGGTCGTCACAAATTGGTCGTCTGACTTTGCGAAGTTGTGTCTCTTGGTTTTACTCCGTAGGAGTGGAGACGTTTGAAGGTGCCACGCACGTCCTAATTTGAGTGGCTGACTGCTTGACTTCCTTAGCAAGTTTTTGATCCGTCTCTGTAGAAAGTACGTGACTTACCGAGGAGAGGTCATCATTGCTCAGAGGAGAATTTCCTGAAGTGCCCCTTGGGGGTGTGCGGGGGAAATCCAAAGCTCAAGGGCTTTTTGGTCATTCGAGGCGCTTTTATCAGGTCAGGTTCGTCCACAACCAATGACTGGCAAGAGGCTTTGTGAAGAACTGTCAGCCGAAAGAGCGGGCTGCATCAGACACCACGTGTCACAGTTAGATTTAATCCGCTGATCCTGAGTGGTTTGCCGTCGTTTCGCCTTCATTTAATGTGGGTTCATTTCTGAGAGTTGCCATCATTAGCCTCAGTTTCGAAAAGGCCCTCTGGTGTCTTCGAGTGACTTTTGAGTTTCCAGGGGCTTTTCAGTCTTTGTGCTTTCAATTCCCAGACTATTGATCTGAGCCGCTCCTTCTCTCCACGTGTTCGACTGAGGCGGGCAGTTGTAGCTTAAGCCGGGTGCACCGGATAATTATTTTTATCCTTTGCGGGATACAAGGGGGACAGAGATTTTTGAATCGTCGCGACTTTGAGTTCCCTATAAATATCCAGCGTTTGAAAGTTCATGGTTTTACCTTCTTGCTGCCTTCTGTTCTCCTGCCTTCTTGCCTCATTTTCTCTGATTCTTATCCCTCTCTCCTTTTTTGCCCTCTGTTTATACTGAGATTTCGCCATGGCTGGTGATGATGATAGCTTTTCTCCTCCTCCTCCTCCTCTTAGCCGTACTTGTGACAGTGGTTAGAGTAGGGGGGAGAAGTTTGGGCAGGATCTTTCTCCAGGGTCAGTTGCTGAAGCTTCCGCCGTGGGTCTTGGTGGAGGCGGGAGGGATGCGCGGCTGCCTATCCCGTCGTCTTCTGATAGAATCTGTCGGCAAGATGATCCCCAATGGAAAAAAAGGAGGAAAGATGGGAAGGGTGACGGCGGTGGTCCCCGAGAGAGGGAGAGAAAGAAGGCTTTTGCGGCGGCGGAGCCCAAAAGTAAAGAAGGAGGGTTCAAGAAACAACCTTCCGGCGTGGGGTTGCGCTTGCCGTCCCAGGTTGCCCAGCAGAGATCCGACTCGGCGGATGCGCGGGCTATGACTTTGGTGGAGGGTACTCTTCCTCCTCCTGTACATGTTCGTCAATCACCTTTGAAGGTGATTCTGTCTACCCACTCCGCGGCTCCAAGTTCTGCTGGTGGGGCTGACGAGCCTGCTGCCAAGAAGGCCAAATGATTGGTCAAGGAGTCTGCTGGAGATTCTCCTGCCGTGGCTCGGGTTTCCGCAGATGAGTCCATGGCTGAGGTGTCAGCCGAAGGTGCCAAGGCAGGTGACGTGGCCGTGGAGGCCGGGGCCCTCTCAGACAGAGGGAATGTAGTCGTGAGTCAAATGACTGCCACAGGGGATGTTGTCCCGAGGTCGGGCGTCAGCCCTTCTCAACCTGTCCAGCCGCTGGAGGAGGAGCCCACCTTCGAGTTGGTGGCCTTGTAGGCGCTTTCCTGTGGAGATGGGAGAGAGGGATGCCAGGGGGCTAGACACCTCCCCCATGAATCTTGCTGATCGGGGCTTCAGCAGGGTTGTCGAGGCGTTAGCTGACTCCCACCAAGCTGGCATTGTGTGGGAGAAACGCGTGGTAAGCTGCTCCATTCTGATGCTCTGATGTTTTGGGTTTTCTTTTTTGTTTCCTATGCACTGACTTCACGTTTTCCTGCTGGAGGAAGCCCGTCTTGACAGGGACTGGCTTTCCGATATTTAAACCACTAGGGGCCAAGCTCCGAAGGCCTCTAAGAAAAAATTGACGGATGTGCGCGGGCAGTTGTTCGCGAAGGAATTGGAGTGTGAGAAGCAGGGACGCAAGATAAAGTCCTTGACTCATGAGGTGGCCCGTCTTAGGGCTGACGGCGAGCATCTTTCGGATGTCCAGCTTCTGCGTTCAGAGTTGGAAAAGACTCGCAAGGAGTTGGTCATCCGTCGGGAGGATGCTGAGAAGCACCGGCAGGAGTTGCACTCTCTTCACGAGGCTTTGAGGGGTGCCGAGGTTCGCGCTAATGAGAACCTTACCGACTGGTTGGCGGCTGAAGATAAAGTCGCTGATGTTGCTGATCTCCAGGGAGAGTTACTGGCACAGAGGATGTACGACATGCTTCTGGCGGTCGAACAACTTGAGCGTCTCCGCGGGGAGGGGTTTTGGGCCGAGTGGGTGGCTTCTTTGCACCCTTCTTTGGAGCTTTTTGATGGTGAGCTCCGAGGTCGGATGGAGACTGTCTCTCCATTGAATCTCCCCTATTTTTGTCAGCTGACCAACCATTCGATGGATTATCAGGTGCTTTCTCATATTGGCGGGCGTGCTCCCGGGATTGGAGATACTTCTCAGCAACTGGCTAAGGCGATTCATCAAAAGTCGTTGGAGGGGGTTGGCAACGTTGAGCCTGTGAGGGCCAAGGCCATTGTAGATCTTGGGGATGCCCAAGAGTAGGTTTATATAGGTTTTTGGGTGTTCACCCTTTGTAGTTGGCGGACGCCTTTCCCATTTTTGATATTTAATGAGAACTTAAGAGTTTTACTGCCTCTCTTTTTACTTCTAGACAAAAAGTTTGTGGGAGTACAGTTTCTCTTTTTGTTGTTATCTCTTTACGTCTGTGTAAAAAGACTTTTTGCATGAGTACCGTGTGATCAAGACAGTTTGTATGCGGTTGCTAGCGTGTTTTGTGTGAACGTTAATTTTGTGTTTTCGCACCCAATGGGTTTTTACCGCGCTACTGGGGGAATGTTAGCTTGGCCTTAGAGGCGCTTTAGCGTTTCTTTGGGCGGTCGGCCCGTTGCCCTTCCTTGGGACTTGTGCGAGTGCTTTGCAAGTTTAAGTCATGTCCCTTTTTTGGAAAGGAATACTTTGATTAATAACGAACAAAATGGTTACATTCGAGCAGCCTCAGTCGGGCTAGCCTTTGTCAGGCTGAAGGTAAATAATGATTACATTCGAATAGCCTTGGTCAGGCGGGCCTTAGTCAGGCTGAAGTGAATCCTAAATTTGAAACAAAGAGACCTACGTGACTTGACCGAAGGGTGGTCTGAGAGCACAAAGTGTACTCAGACCTTAAGTGGAGGTTTGGTCCGAGCGGGCAAACTCTAGCTTCTTTCCTCGTAACTCTTTCCCCTCGGAGGGTTCCTCACGTGATTCTCTAGGACCAAGGTGAGCAACCTTGACGGTCTTGGTTAAGCTTGCCGCGTAGCATGCTCGCGCTAGTTTTTGGTCCGCCGTGATTTCTCCAACCTCTTGGGGTGTTGGGAACTTCATTGTGAGTTATGCGGTGGATACTACAGCTCTGAGCTTGTTTAGGGATGGTTGCCCTAGGATGGCGTTCTATGCCGAAGGTGCCGAGACGATGATGAAGTCTACATTAAGGCTTGTGACTTTTGGTAGGGTGCCCATGGTTGTGCAGGCTGCTATGATTCCTTCTGCGGGAACCTGGACTCTTGAGAACCCCATGAGTGTGTTGGGAAATGGCCTTATGCTAGCCTCATCCATCCCGAGTTTTTTGAAGGTGTCGAAGTAGAGGACGTCTGCCAAGGATCCTTGGTCGATCAAGACTCTTTTGACCTCGTAGTTAGCAATTACTGTTGTTACTACCATGGGGTCGTCGTGGACTGGCCCCTCTAAGTTTGTGGGGTCGAACGTGATGGGGTCTCCTCTGGGCTCGATTCTCTTTTTGTGCTTTGGGGCATAGTCGCGGGCGAGTATGGAGCACTCCACCCTTTTCTTATTCTGCGATTGCCAGGAAGTTCCCTTCTGTAGACTGCCTGCGATGACATTGATGACTTCGCGAGTAGGTGTTTGGTCGTTGGCCTCTCGCGAGTGTTCCGGGTTAGCTCTGCTCTCCTCTTCGATATCTCTACCCAGTTGCCCTTTACGGATTAAATCTTCGATCTGATCCTTTAAGTGGATACAGTCGTTGGTCTCGTGTCCGTAATCTTTGTGGAATTGGCAGTACTTGGACTTGTCCACCGGTTTTCTAGTTTTCCGCCTCTACATCTGCGGAGGGAAGCTAAGCATGTCCGAGTGCTAGATTTCTTCGAGGACTCTGATGTGGGATTTGTTGAGGGGAGTGTAGCTTGTGAACCGTCCTCTGGGAGGCGTTTATTGTCGAGGTGGCAAACGTTTTCTGTTGTTTTTCTCCTTGGGGTTCTGGCTTTCCGCTGTTGCTTTCTCCTTTTTCTTATCCACTCGCTCCATGTCGGACTTGCTTATCAGGAACTTTCTCATCTTGTCTTTGGTGATTTGCACATTCTCTTCTTGGATGAACCATTCTTCACGGTCCATTAGTTCCTGTAAGGTGGAAACGGGGCATATTTTGAGTTCTCAGTAGAACTGCAAACATCGGAGACCCTGCTTGATGATGAAGATCGCGACGGCGTCCTGGAGGCCTCAAACTTGGAGCGAGAGTTGGTGAACCAGGCCAGGAAGGCTTGTAAGGTTTCTCCTTCTTCTTGGTGAAAACCAATGAAGGAGTCCTCATTCTTTTGGTATTCCTTGCTGCTGGCGAACTGGGTCAAGAATTTCTATGCCAACTGTTCGAAACTATGGATTGAGTCTAAGGGTAGCAACGAGAACCACCTCAGAGCTGCTTCTTTTAGGGTCGAGGAAAAGCCTCGGCACTGTTGGCTATCCGTCATTCCTAGTAATGACAGAGCCGAGTTGAAGGTGTTAGTGTGATCACGTGGATCTGTTTCTCCGCCATAAGGTTCTATGTGGAAAGGCATTTTAAAACCCACGGGCACGTGCTCGTTCATGACCTACTGAGAAAAAGGGTGTCTCCCCTTTCCTTGGAAGTCGAAGTCGGGCCACTAGTATTCCCGAGTGAGCAGGCATGCCGTAGGGGGCATACGGGTTGTAAGTTCCTGCCCAGGGCATATGGAGATAGAATCCCGGCGAGTAGTTTGGGATCGGCGACCGTGGGTAGTCCGTGGAGGGACGCGCTGCTTGCTCGGCGACCATTGTTGGTCTAGGAGGGATTACCGACGGGGGAGTTGGTGCTGTTAGCGACAGTCGTGAAAACTCCATTGGTATAGTCCCGAACTGTATTGCGGGTAGGTGGGTAGGGACACTGGAGGGCCCTGCTATCGTGCCGTGCGGTGCTAGTGGTGATTGGACGTCTGTGCTTGCTTGGGCGAGGTTCCTGTTCTCTTCCCATTGTTGTTGGCGTATGGCCGCTATTTCTGCCTCAAGGCGGGCGAGCTCTACCTCCCGCAGGGTCCTTGTCGGCTCCGTCACTTCTTGATTGCCAGTTGTAGGTCAAAGGTTGTGCGGCATGCCGTAAGGATGTTGGGGCCATGCTTCCTCTCTGGGTGCTGGGTTTTGGACCACAGTCTCTACAACAGTTACCTGCGTTGTTGAGGTATTCTGGGGCTGAGTTGCATTTGAACCACCTGCCTCGATTGTGACCGCTTCGGCCGCTCCCTACCTGTTCCTTGTGCTGCGTCTTGGAACGCTTGCGTCGGTCGTGGCTGTGGGGGCGTTTGAGTCGGTCATCCTTTAGTATATCCTGTTTTGAAAAAGTAAAAATACGGGTTTTCTGAGCGTTAGGTGGATACTCCTACTCCCCGGAAAAGAAATGCCGTTTAGCGGTAGAGTGCGCAAGGCATTGTGGTCTGACGAAGACCGCAGTGGACGCCACTGTAACTGTCGTTTTTGGTTCAAACAATTGTTATCTGCATTTAAGGACCGCAAGGGGTCGTAACCTTGGGGGACTTGTCCTTAGGTGAGGACCCTAGGTGCCTACGTACCCTTGGGAAGGGATCAAAGTCCACGTAGTTCGTCATGGTGACGTCTATAGGAGCCGTTAGGCAAGGTGGTTACCTGTATTGGGCCGTGTGCGGCTAAGACGTGCTTAAGGTACTCCAGGCGGGCGAGCCATGCCTTAGAGTATGAGAGAGCTTAAGTCTTTGAGAGCTGTTGGGAGTTCTGTTGGTGGGATGCTCCAAGACGGAGGTGCGTCTGCCGGTGACCGGACCTGGCGGTGTGTAAGGCAGAGCTCGGGATGTGTGATGGATATTAGGCAAGAGGATGTCTGAGATTGCTCAGAATGCTTGTCCGGATGGTTATGGGTAACGTTCTCCAGAGGTACTTCGGATGTCTTGGATCTTGTTCTTTAGTCCCCCGGATGAGGGTCTACTTATAGTAAGTGTGGAGAGGACGTGCTCGACCCACGTTCTCGTGGGACGTGGGTCGCCCCACGATGCCCAGGAAGTCTCCACATCTCTTGAACGGGAGTCCTCGTGGAAAGACGTAGGTAATGGCCACGTGAGAGGTAGGTGAGTGGTGCCACGTGTCGCTAGCGTATGCTGCCACTAGGCTTCTGGAAGCTTAGTGCCACGTGTCCCTAGGTAGAACATTCCGTAGTTACAACACCTATCCGATATATTTTACGGATAATCATGAATAGCAATAAATAATGTGTTTTATGGGCATTTTATCGCATTTTTTTGCTCTACTCCTTATGTCAAAATATTCAACATTTTTTGTGTAAAATCATGTTTTATCTTTAATTTGTGATATTTAACACCCTAAAGTTAGGTTGATTTTAGGTCCGTTCAAACCCTCACACTTAAACTTTTATACTCCTAAACAAATAAAATCGAAATCTAGAGCATTCAAGGTCAAGCTAACTTAAAGGGTTAGTGCTCCCAATCAAAAATAAAAATCTACCATGCAAGTACTTAAGTAAATTTTGATCCTTGGATCACTTCGGCAAGTTAATCATGCATGAAAATTTCTTCAAGATTATTTAGGACCAATATAACAATATACTCATAGCCTCACCAATATTTGGGTAAGATTTCACTCATAACGTACTTACCTGTCTCTTACCATAGGCTTGAAGAGGGTCTCCATATGCAATGTTTGTGGCACACAAGTCCCGAGTCAAGAGGTCTTTTGGGCTTGTAACATTGCTGATGGAGGCTATATATTTTTACTATTTAAAGAAAGAAAGAGCAGGAGCCTCTTTTGCATAAATACTAAGTCTTGACTGTTTGAAAACTAAGGTTTTTCTTCTCATCCTTCAACCTTATATATGCCCTTGGGTTTACTTTTGTGCCCTTGCACTTTGGTAATTTTGTACCTTCTTTATTATTGTACCCTTGTACTTTGATACTTGTGTACCTTCTTTATTTTTTTACTTTTCGAATAAACCATTTGGTTTACCGAATCCCCAAGCTTTTTCACATCACTAAGAGGATAAGAATTTTTTTGACCTGAACAATCAAACAATCAATATTAATAGGACATGCTAGGAGAATTTGCTTATGCAAGGATCAAAACAGGGTAATAGGGATATGCGCGCGCACACACACACACACACACACCCACCCACATATATATGCTTGTGTTTGGTCACTGGATACAAGAGACGAATGCCTCAATCTTCCCAGGTCCTTGTGTGCTAGTCAGCCTCAATTAAAACCTACTACAAATTCTAGAAGAAAACAAGTTAAGCAATTAAAACACTCAATGGATGTGTATGTGTATATCAGTGATTGTGGTTTATTCTTCCAACAGGGTTAGGTCACTCAGATTGGTCTTTTAATAATCCATCTGACTTCCTCATGCATGTGTTAATTTGCTCAAGCAAACAAGAATATCCTACATGGTAAAAGGAAATTTCTACTTGGGTTAACGCCCTAGAAGTGTTACTAAATCAAGAACTTTCTAGTTCTAAATTCTCTGAGAACAATTTGGAAAGCCTAAATGAGGTTCATTGATTTTTGAAAAAAATATCTTTTAAGAAAAGCATATTAGTTAATTTTTGAAAAATTTTGTAACCTCTTGCTAGGTTTGATTCCTAAGATATTAATCTATTTTTGAAAAAAATTTTAAATTTACCCAATTATCCAGAACTAAATAATTAGCAGGACCCTGAAGTCTTAAAATTTCTACACTGAGTGATTTCTCCCCACACTTAAAACAAGCATTGTCTTCAATGCTTCAAGAACAAGAAGTTTTAAGACGGAAGGGTACTTAGAAAGACAAATTCAATAGAAAATAATCTTTAATTTAGAGAGAGAAATTGCGGTGTGAAGTAATGATGACTCAATCATAGGGTTTAAAAATTCAAAATAAAAACAAAATCGATAAAAAGAAAATTTGAACAAAAAGGAAAGTAAACAAAATTATCAAGTTGCAGAACTTTTAAACAAAATATTTAGGAAAGATATTCTTCCACACATACTTATTTGACAATTAATATTTTACCCACAACAGACCGGGTAATTAGGGAAAGAAATACCTACATTGCCTTGAAGAGACTATGACTGAATAAAAATAAGTGTTGTCACTGTTTACTCATGTATTGCTACATGTGCATGTATTTAAGAAAACCAAAAAGTACTAACAAATGATTGTTAAATAATTTCACGGTTTTACCCCCACACTTTAGAATCAAGCATGTTATGTGTGTGGGGATTCATTTTTGTCCATCCCTTCCTTTACCTATTAGTCTCTGTTTAAGGGATTGGACACTTGCGTACAGAAGCACTCTTAGCAAACAAAATATTTGCCATCAGTAGCCTTTAGTTAGACAACATTCATCATTTAATTATACATAGTCATTCAGGTTATGTTAAAAGACTCAATAAAAAACTAACAAAATTTAAAAATTACTACTATTGGGAGGTTTCCTCCCCTAACACTTCTCCTAGAGGGCTACCAAAATTAAGGATAAGGTGACGAAAGAAGCAACCATATGGTCAATCCGGCTTCAGATTCTCCTTGAAAAGTCAGAGCGGTAGTAGGTATCTACACTCCAGGGAACTTTCAGTGTTCCCTTTCACCTTTCCAAGTCACAGGTTCTTTTGGAATATTCTATAAATTATGGGGAACCTGCTATTTAGGGAACTTTTAGTATTCCCCTTCGACTTACCAATGCGCAGGTTCTCCTTAAATATTCGAAATAGTAGGAGAAACCTGCTTTTCGGGGAACATTCAGTATTACCCTCTGCATGTTAATCTTGCCCTTCGGTCATCTCTATTGCTAAATCTACTTTACCTTGATCTAAGATGGTTTCAATTTTAGGGCTTTTATTCTCTATACCTATATCACAAACATTATTTGTCTTATGGGTAAAAGAAGGAATATTAATTTCTAAGGAAGGAGCAAGTGGTGTTTCTTTTTGGATCTTAGGTTGTTCTATTTTCTTTTCAGGTGAAGGACTAGTGAGCGCGGGTGGATAGTGATTTTATATTCTTCTAAGGAAGGAGCAAGTGCTTTTATTCTCACCATAATGTATGGGCCCTTGCTAATGCATGGTCGAAATTTCTTCATAACAATAAGGGTAGTAATCAACCTCATATTCATAGATAGGGTGGAAATAACTATCCATAAAATTTTATTATCTTGAAAAGAAAAGTTTTGACAATCTAAGAATTTTTATTTTGAAGGAAAAATAAAGGATGAAAAGAAGAAAATAATAAAAAAGAGAGTTATTATTATTTTTTAAAAAAAAGAAGACGTATAGAAGGAAAAAAAGGTTTTGTAAATATATATATATATATATATATATATATATATATATATATATATATATATATATATATATTATTATTATTAAGGAGGAGGGAGGGAGAACGTGAGTCCAAATTTTTTTTCTATATTAAAGAAAGAAAAAGAAATTATGTAGAGAGGAGAAAAAAATTAAAAGGAAATACTTACTTGTTTGAGGTACTTAACCGACCTTCGAATCAATCTGATGATTCCCCGGCAACAACGCCAATTTGATCGCTCACTTTTCACGAATTCGAATTACTTCAAATTGAGGTTTCAACTGGTCATCACAGTTGTGATCAAATAAAAACCACAAGTAGCACAGGGTGCAACCCAAGGATCAAATCTCACGCGAAATCTTCGTATTAACCTGCAATTGGTTAGTATCTCAAAGCAAGTAGGTATTTGTAAAATGAGTAAGGAGTTGATGGGTGTAAAATAATATAAAACAGGATCCCAAGAAGAATAGAACTTAACAATCACAGTCAATTAGAAAATATTCAAGTATGAATTATGATTAATTCATTCGAAATTTATCCTATTCATGAAAGTCATGTATTACGAAAGCCTATCTAAATATTCATGTTATCCGGGAACATCAATAACATGCATCAAGATATTTTATAATATTATTAAACAAACTAATACCCGACCGGGTCAATCAATTTAATCTAATATTATCGCAATAAGAGATACAAACAATCAAGAATCCGAAGAATAGAATAGTATTGACTTCTAGAAACCATAATACCTAAATGCCTTTCAATATAAATCAAATCTTTACTAATTCATTATGAAGAATCTAGCATATTTATACACGTTCATTCATTGTTGAATGTAGCAAGATAATGACATACGAAACATAGCAAATACAATTGTAAACTCGGAAAGGATAAATACAAAAGTAAAATAAAATTAATAAACCCTAATGAAGAGCCATCGGCTCATGCCTGTGCTAGTTCTTCATGGAAACCCAAGAAGAACTTAGCCGCTCATATTCTCTCTACACTCTAGACTATACTAAAATATGGGAATCACTAAATTGTTGGATACCTTTGCCACCTTGTGAGACATCTATTTATATTGCTCCGGGACCTCCAATTTGAGTAGCAAAAGGATGGAGATAATCATTAATTGGTATAGAATTTAATATTTGAATTCAAACCCAACTCCTTTGATGACTGGGATCCTCATTAAATTCGCTCATTAAGGTTGCTGCCACATCATCTGCCCTCTCAATGTTGCACACTCGCTGTGGCAAGTAATATGGCTCGCCATGGCGAGTTGAGCTGATTTGCTCACTGTGGTGAGCTATTCTGGTCGCTACAGCGAGCTCTGTACTCTAGCTCCGCTCCTTTCTTGTTCTATTTTCTTCCTGGGTCTTGCTACGAGTTCCAACTTTCATTTTAGTCCTTGTACTTGGAATATATCTTCCAATTGATCCCTGTCAAGCCTGCAGTACTCAACAAACATCAAACACACATATCCGATATATTTTACGGATAATCAAGATTATCAATAAATAGTGCATTTTCTGGGCATTTTATCGCATTTTTGGTTCTACTCCTTATGTTAAAATATTCAACCTTTTAGGTATAAAATCTTATGTTTTTATCTATTTTGCTATTTAACACCCTAAAGTTAGGTTGATTTTGGGTGCGATCAGACACACTATCAATAGAGTTCAAAAATCAGACTTCGAGTCAACTGTCAATTACAATTTCTTCTTCCAGTAATTTTATTTGTAACTCTTGCCAATCTAATAAAAGTCATTGACAACCTTTTGCCTTCAATACTTTGCATAGTAACTCTCCGCTTGAAACTTTATACAGTGATATATGGGGACCATCTCCCATTATGTCTATTGACAAGAAATGTTACAGTGCACTTTTTGTTGATGAATTTTCAACATACATGTGGCTATATACTCTCAAATCCAAAACAGAAACTATAAAAATATTCAAATCCCTTCATAGGCTTCTTTAAAATAAATTCAAAACAAAAATTCTTTCTGCATATACTAATGAACGGGGCGAATACACAAAACTTCTTATCTCCAAGAAAATGTCATAGACCACCTCTTATCACCACCATATACTCCTCAACTACACCATAGACACATAACTGAAACTGCCAAAACTTTACTAGATCAAGCCTGCCTTCCACCTATATTTTGGCCCTATACTTTCCTTCAACAGTTTACCTCATAAACAAAATGCCCACTACCAACCAACAAAACAAATCCACACATGAAACCCTCTTCAAGATATCTCCAAAACACAACACAAAAAGTGTTTGCCTATTTTTGTTACCCCTGGTTAAAACCCTATACTAAACACAAACTCCAACCTCAATCAACACCCTGCATTTATCTCAGCTTCAGCTACCAATATCACAGTCATCAATGTTTTGACCCCATATTATCCAAACTCTACTATTCACGAGATGATGTCTTCCATGAAGGAGCATTTCCCTTTCAAAATATGTTTGCCCACCTATCCTCCAAAGCAATATATACATGGGATAGCAACACAATATAAACAACCCACCAAATAAATAATTCAAACACCACTTCTGAACCTCCCTCCCAACTTCCACCACCAATCACAGTTTTACCAACAAATCCAGAACCAAATCCTGCTGCCATTACCCAACCAGCACCACTATACATCATAGTCTATGTGGATGATATTATCATCACTGGAACTAATGTCAACATCATTCAATAGTATACTACAAAACTATCAAAACAATTTTCCTTGAAAGATATTGGTACTCTTCATTACTTCTTGGGTGTTGAGGTAATCAAGACTCAAGAGGGATTACATTTATCACAACAGAGGTACATTGAAGAAATCCTACATGATTTAGAAATGGAGAATTGTAAAGGGGTTCCCGCTCCTATGACCCCAACACAAACATGTCCTGGAGATACAAAAAAAGCAGACGGCCCTATTTACAGGAAAACAATTGGCAAACTGCATTACTTGTCATTCACACACCTAAACATAGCATATGCAGTGAGCAAGTTGTTTCAAGTCATGCACAACCCTTCAACATCACTGGACAACATTGCAGCAGCTTCTAAGGTACTTACAAGAAACCTCCTCATATGGTCTTATAATTTCCAGCCACAAAGATTTAAGTCTACGTGGTTACTCTGACTCTGATTGGGCTGGAAATCATGAAGACAAAACTTCTACTACTGGTTACATTATTTATCTTGGAAACACTCTAGTTTTGTGGTCATCTAAAAAACAATCCTCGTCCACTAAAGCTGAATACCAAGCAGTTGCAGCTATTGTTGCTGAAATTAATTGTTTATCAAATCTACTGCGTGAACTTCAAGTCCCACAACCAGATGTTCCAAAAATCATCTGTAGCACCATATATGTGTGTGTGTGTGTGTGTGTGTGTGCACGCGCGCGCTAATCTAGTGCTGCATAGCATAATGAAATGCGTTGAAAGCGATTTTAATTTTGTATGAGATCAAGTAGAAAGAAAACAGCTTCAAGTCCTTCATCTTCATTCAGCTAATCAAGTGACTGACATCATCACAAAGCCATTACATAAATCAATTTACAGCACTTCAACAAGCTTGCCAATGAACTTCCAATAAGCTTGCAAGGGCCAACGGAACAGCTAATGCCTAGAATATTCTACTTATTAGGAGAATATATTTTGGCAATTACTTATTGTAATTGTCAGTTTTTCGTAGACAATTCTGTTGTTAAAATTAGGATCACAAGGGGTCTTATCCTTAGGGGACTTGTCCTTAAGTATAAACCTAGGTGCCTACGTACCCTTGTACAGGGATCAAAGTCAACGTAGTTCGATATTGGTAAAAACATCGAATTGGGCCCGTTAGGCTAAGGATTTACCTATAGTCGTCATATGAGGCTAGGACGTGTAACAGCTCCGGGAGGGCGAGCCGCCTGCTGGCAGTTACGTGAGTAAAGGTTAATAGTAAGGGGCTCTGGAGAGCGATGAATGTGTTTTTTTTTTTGCACCATGATCGCTGGTCTGTGGTCTTTCCTCCCTTAAGTCCCCGGGGTGAGAGTTCTTTATACTCAGAGGGGTGAGGAACATGGTCGCCCCACGTTCTTTTGATTAGTGCATGCCCTATGTTTCGATACTCGCCCCATGTCTCTTGTACAGGAGAGCTTGGGGGAAACGTGGATGTGAAGCACGTTCAAGACCAGCGAATGGTGGCATGTGTCGTTTATCCAGGTTATGATAGCTTTCTAGAAGCTTGGGGCCACGTGTTAAGAAGAGGAGAAGTTATGTAACTACACAAGTCCCCTATGTCTGCGGGTGTTTGGTCGCCCGTAGACTTAAAATAAGTCGGGCGTGCGACGACACCCTTCACTTATTTGTTGCTTGAGCCGCTCGTCAGGATGGATTTCTGAGATGCGTTGCATTCTCTTGAGGTATCGAATTTGAATCGATAATCTCAAAACGATGGCGGGGTTTGAAAGTGCCACGTGTCAGGATCTTGTTGATTGTCAGTTGTCTTTCCCCGCAAGTTTTTGATGTGCCGCAATCCCATTCCTTCATTAGTCGATCACGTCTTTTCGAGGGATGCCATCATTACGCATAAGGGGTGTGTTTCCATTTTTTCCCCTGGGGTTATAAGGGAATTTAAAACGTTTGGGGGCTTTTGGTATTTTTCCTTCTCGCGCCTTTTGATCTTTTTGTTTGTCCTTTATCTTTGGGGTTCTTATTTTCCTTTGGCCTTACTTTCTGTTTTTCCCATTTTCGCTTTGTCAATTCTTTGCTTTATCTCTTCTTCCTCCTTCTTTCGAGACTTTCTTTCTAGCCACGATGGCCATTTCTGCTTCCTCCGGACTTGGAATCGGTGTTACTGAAGATAACCGAAGATGAGGTGAGGACCAGGGTGGATTCTCTGATCCAATTGAGAGATTCCATCGACTTGAGGAGCGTCTTAGTTGCAGAAGGTCAGGATCCTGCAACGGTGGTGATTCTTGAGCAAGCCTCCTAGGGCTGGTATACCCCGGAGCCAGAGTTGGGATCAACTGCCAACATTCCATCCCTCGAGGGGAAGAAACTTTTGTTGCTATTGCCAAGTCGCAACATAGGAACGGTCTAGGAGGAGCATTTTGCTCCGTCCCATCCTGAGGGATACGAGATATGGGCCATAGGGGATGGTGAGAGCATGACTTGGAGTGAAGGTATTAACTTCGTGTTACCCAGTTGTGTGATGTGCAATGCTTCCATCATCCCCATGTTCTCTGCCTTTGTGGAGGCAATGTTAACTCTTCTCAATGTTTGTCCGGCTTAGCTAACTGTGAATGCCTGGTATCAAATGAGCACTTTCGAGCGGCTGTTTCGGAGGAATAATTTTGTAGCTTTACCTAATGTCTTCCTATCACTGTATGGTGTGCGTGAAGGGAATGGTTGGACTTACTTCCAAGTAAAAACAAGGATTGGCAATCATATTTTTTCAAATTTGTTTCAGTTAAAGGGGTTTGCCCCTATTGGGTGCGCACCGAGAATGGCGTCCTTGCTTTTCTCTTCTATGATCGAATTCGGTCACCCGAATACGATTTGAGCAGGAGGCGTACGAGGAGACCGTTTACCACATGATTAGTGGCTCGAAGGTGGTCGCCGCTTAAGTTAGGTGAGATTTCTGACTTTGTGGCATGTTTTCTTTGATAGTGTTGTCTAACTGAGTTATTGGCAGGATAGGACTTAAGCGGCATAAAGGGGAGGATAGGTGCTCCTCTTGAAGAGCGGAAAAGGAGAGCGGTTGGGGGGCCCTCCATGCCGAGCAAGAAATGAAAAAGATCGGCTGCTGTAGAGAAAAGGCGGGCTCAGGGATCTTAAACGGCTGTTGTAGTAGAGTATAGGCGAGCTGAGGGATCTCCAAGTGTCGAGGAAAGAGGGACGGTTGACCCTTAGGTGGATCCTCGGCCCCGAATTCTTTATACCCCCATTCCCCCTGAAGAGATACCCTTTTGTTTTTCGTTAGAGGATATCTCTTTTAAAGGCAAGTTATTCGCTCTTAATGCCGACCGCATCATTTTTACGCGCCAACACTTCTCGTTTAAATATGGTGATGACTTTGTGATGAAGAGCCCGGCAAATAGGATGGCCCGCATTTCGGGGCGCCTGGCTAGCTTAGCTGAGAGCGTTTATTTTTGCTATGTAGACTGTTTTTGAAAAGACAAGGATTTGAGGAAGGCTTCTCGTCGCGATTTTCTGTGTTTTGCCAATAATGGAAAGAAGAATGGCATAGCACAGTTGGAAGACCTCATGGGCATCAGAGTTCCCTCCAAGATCAAGGCGCAACTTCATCCTGCTTGGGAGAAGTTTGGGGATGAGTTTCGTGTTCGCCATCACACTGACTCACCCCTGAACTTGGATGCCAATTATATTGCACCGAGGGCTTCTCGTCCCACGAAGGCGACCCCCAAGGTCACACAACCGGTTGTGGAGCGATCTTCTGAGCTTGCCATCATACAGATAGGGGAGCCGGCGTCCGTTTAAGACGTTTTTGAAGGCAAAACTCCTTTTTAGGAAACTTAGTCTTGTTTTATGTATTTGGTTAAGGTATATTCTCCCCGCTGATGTAAATATGGGTTGGATACTCGCATTTTGTAAATGAAGTATAAAGGAAATGCAAGTTTTTGCCGAATTTAAGAAACAAAACATTTACTGAGTAATGAAACGAAACGTTCACTAGGTCAATTTTAAATTACACCGAAGCAAAGTATTTCTTTAGGCTGGCAACATTCCAGGTGTTGGGAAGGGGTTCCCCTAACAGGTGGGCTAGTTTGTAGGCGTCGTGTGAGGCGACTCTGATAACCCGGTAAGGGCCTTCCCAATTTGGGGTTAGCTTTCCGTGGAGGCGATCTCGCCTGTTGTTTATGGCTGTTTGCATAACGAGCTCACCTTCCTCAAAACTTTGCGGGCGAACTCTTTTGTCATAGCTCCGAGCTAGGTATTATTTGTAGGTTGCAGCTTTGAGGGATGCTACTTCTCTTCGTTTGTTAGGTATATCCAAGCTAACTAGATGGTTCTGAGGGCTTGAGACAGAGTAATTGATGACTCGATCAGAAGGTACTCCGATATCTGTGGGATTATCGCATATTGTCAATATGTGTGTGCATACGGGGTTTCACTAGTGGTTGTGTGGATGGTCGTTCGATAAGACCACAGGACGGAGGGGAGTCCCTCTACCCATTCTTCCTTGGCTTCCTCCAAGCGCTTTTTTAGTCCTTCAAGTATTACCTTGTTTGCTCGTTTTGTCTATCCGTTCGTCACTAGCATTCTACCGAGGTTGTCTGATGGTCGATTTTCCATTCTTTGCAGAAATCGTTGAATTTTTCGTTGACGAGATGTCGGCCATTGTTGGTTATTAAGGCGTGCAGTGGCCCGGAACGAGATATTATATTTTTCCAAAGAAATGTTTAAATGTTTCAAGAGGAGATGGTGGCCAGTGGTTCTGCCTCGATCCATTTGGTGAAATAGTCTACTGCCACAATTAGAAATTTTCTCTGAAATGTGCTCTTTGGAAGGGGCCCTAGTATGTCCATCCCCCACATATTGAATAGCCAAGGGGATTCAATGACTTTTAGTTCTCCTGGAGGTAGGTGTATGAAACTAGTTTGTCACTGACATTGTTCGCAATTCATGACCAACTTTTCAGAGTTTGATCTCATAGTTGGCCAGTAGAATCTTGAGCGAAGGGCTTTTTTTTGGAGGGCCCCGGCTAATTGATGAATACTGCACACCCCTTCATGGATTTCTCGAAGTACATAATAGCCTCGTCTGGGGGAGGCGCCGTAGTTGAGGTGAGGAAAAGCCTTTTTTATACAAGTCTTCCCCCAGACAAAGCAACGTGCGGCTTGCCTTCTTATCTTTCTGGTCAGCTCTTTATCTTCGGACAATGTTCCTTCCCTCAAAGAAAGTTATTATTGGTGTCTTCCAAGAATCGTCTATGGCTAGGGCGAGCACTTCTTGCAATATGCTGGGCTTCTGCAAGGTGGCCCAAAAGACGGTTTTGAGGCATGCTTGGCCAGGCGTAGTTGCCAGTTTGGAGAGAGCGTCTGCTTGTGAATTTAGATTCCGGGGTTCCATGTGATCAGGACAAATTCGAATCTATCGATTTCTTTCTTGGCACGTTCCAATTATTTGGTAATCGTGGCGTCTTTCGCTTTGAACTCCCCGTTGAGCTGGCTGACCACGAGTTGAGAATCACTGAATAGCTTGACCCTTGAGGGGTATAGCTCGCGAGCTAGCGTCAATCCGGCGATCAGCGCTTTATATTCAGCTTGATTTTAGATGCTACGAACGTAAAGCGCAAAGCTTGTTCCACTTTGACTCCATCGGGGCTTTCAGCTATGATTTCGGCGCCCGTGGATTTTTCAGTTGATGAGCCGTCTACATAGACTAGCCAAGAGGGTTTTTCTGGCTGTTGCTCTTGAGTTGTTTCCATCTCAGTTTCCATCTTCAGATACTCGGACGGCATCATTTTGGCCACGAAGTCGGCCAATGCTTGGGGCTTAATTGCTCGCTTTAGCTCATACTTGATGTCAAACCCGGAGAGTTCAATTGCCCAATTTGTCATTCGCCCCGCTAGGTCTTGTTTTTGTAGTATTTGACGTAGGGGTTCGTCGGTCCGGACCACTATTGTATGTTGTTGGAAATAGGGTCAAAGTCTTCGCGCCGAGTGGACTAGGGCGACTACAAGTTTTTCCACTCGTTGGTAAAGCTGTTGGGCTCCCTACAGGACATGACTTGTATAGTAAACTAGATATTCTAAAATCTTTCTTCTTGGATTAAGGTCGATCTTACAGCGTGATCGGTGGCAGCCAAGTATAGTATCAGTGCTTCTCGTTTTATAGTTTTTGTTAGTATTGGTGGTTTGGCTAGGTAAGCTTTGAGGTCTTGAAAAGATTGCTCACATTGCTCTGCTCATTAGAAAGATGGCGTTATTTTCAGGATCCTGTAAAAAGGAAGACATCTATCTGCCATTCTTGATAGGAACCTATTGAGTGCGGCTAGCCGTCCGTTGAGCCGTTGTACATCTTTGATGGAGCGAGGTGGTTCCATATTCAGGATGGCGGCGCACTTTTTCGAGTTGGCTTTAATTCCTCTTTACATGATCATGAATCCTAAAAACTTTCCTGCTAATACTTCAAAAGCACATTTGGCCGGGTTAAGTTTCATTTGGTGTTTTCACAAAACCAGGAATATTTCTTCTAGGTGCTGCTCGACCTCTAAAGATTTCACCATGTCATCTACGTAGACTTTCAGGTTCCGGCCAATTTGGTCTTTAAAGACCATGTCCATCATCCTTTGGTAAGTAGCACTATCATTTTTTAAACCAAAAGGCATGACTTTGTAACAGTAAACTCCTTTATCCGTGATAAAAGAAGTCTACTCCTAGTCTTTGGGGTCCATCTAGATTTGGTTGTACCCAGAAAAGGCGTCCAGGAAGCTCAGTAAGCGGTGTCTAGCGGTCCCATCCACTAGTTTGTCAATGTTGGGGAGCGGGTAAGTGTCTTTGGGGCAGGCTTTGGTAAAGTCTAGACACATTCGCCATTTTCCATTCACTTTCTTTACCATGACCACGCTGAATAACCACTCGGGGTACTGTGATTCTCTTATGAATCTTGCGTCTAAGAGTTTCTGCACTTCCTCGTTGATCACCATTGTCTCTCTTCTCCAAAGCGTCTCTTCTTCTATATCACGCCGGGACCTTCTTTGGTATTAAGGGAATGGCAAATGAGTATTGGGTTGATTCCGAGCATGTCTGATGCAGTCCAGGTGAAAACGTCCCGATATTGCATTAGTACCTCTTGTAATTTCTTCCTGGTAGTATGGTCTAAGAGGGCTCCTATATGAACCTCTTTGCTGCCGTCTCCTTCATGGATGCTGATACTGATAAGGTCCTCTGTGGGTTGTGGGCGTGTTCCCGATATTTTGTTTCTGAGGTCTACAATTTTCGAGGCTTCCTTCTCGTCGAGGTTTGTGTTCCTCGTGAGATCTGCCAAGTAGCAAGTATATGCTTCTTCTTTGTTGGTTCGCATTTCTCCTACTTCGTAAGGTGTAGGAAATTTGATAATGAGGTGGGCAGTGGATATGACCATCTTGAGTTTACTAAGAGCCGGGCGACCAAGGATCGCGTTGTAGGTCGACAGGGTTGTCGAGATAGTGAATTCAATTTCTATTTGGGCGACTTTAGGGAGGATCCCTACGGCAAGCCGTGTTTTAAGGGTTCCCTTTGTTTAGGTTTCGCTTCCCGAGAAGTCAGTGAGGGTTCACTCGTTGTGTGTCAGTGCTTCTTCAAATAACACGTTCACTGATGATCCTGGGTCTACGAATGATCTCCTGGCTTCATATCCTACTATAGTGGCGGTGATAATTATTGTTTCATTGTTTTTTTAGTAGGAGTGTGTGTCATCGTCTTCGTCGAAGGAAATGAGTGTTGTCTCCTTTCTTCTTTTACTCTGCGGCTCTTCTCGAGGGTGATGCGATCTAGGTTTGTTGTTGTCGACCATTTCGAGTTGTGGATGTTATCTATAACAAAACATGAACAAAATTGTTTCTTGAACGGTAGCGTAGGTATATACTCCTACTCCCAAAAAAACGAAAAGCGTAAAGCGACAGTTCGCACAAGGCTTTGTGATCTGATAAGGACCGCGATGGGCGCCAATGTAATTGTCATTTTTGTTATGGACAATTTCATTGTTAAAATTAAGACCGCAAGGGATCTTATCCTTAGGTAAAGACTTAAGTGCCTACGTATCATTATAAAGGGATCGAAGTCCACGTAGTTCGATATTGGTAAAAACGTCCATTGGGACCGTTAGGCTAAGGATTTACCTGTAGTCGCCGTATGCGGTTAGGACGTGTAACAGCTCTGGGTGGGCGAGCCGCCCGTTGGGGATTACGTGAGTAAAGGTTAATTGGTAAACGGCTCTGAAGAGCAATGAATGTGTTTTTTGCACCATGATCGTTGGTCTGTGGTCCTTCTTCCCTTGAGTCCTTCAGGTGAGGGTTATTTATACTCGGAGGGAAGAGGAACGGTCACCCCACATTCTTATGATTAGTACATGCCCCATGTTTCGATACTCACCCACGTCTCTTGTACAGGTCAGCTTAGGGGGATACATGGGTGTATAGCCCATTCAAGATAACATATGGTGACATGTTTCGTTTATATGGGTTCTGTTAAGTTTCTAAAAACTTGGTACCACGTGTTAGGAAGAAAAAATATTATGTAACTACACTTATTATTTCCTCTCTAGTTTCAACTATTTCTTTCAGCTTTTATCCTTATCTTCTTTCTAAATTTAAATTCAAATATAAATAATTTTGTCATCCTGAAATTCAGGATTTAGCTACTCTATTATACAATTCACATCAATACAATACACGGCTTTTTTTTTTTTTTTTGCATCAGCTTCTACGTACACTTTAATCCGAAGCTGTAATCTAAGCTCAATAATATCATTTTGGTTGAACAAAAGTTCTTCAATATCTTGCCCCACTAAATATTATTTACATTAATAATGCGATTATTACTAAATAACATCACTTAACATATTTTGCCAAAAACGAAATGTATACGGCCAATACCATCTAAACTATAAGTTTGTACTTCAATACAACAAGAATTGAACAGTTAAAGTACAAAAAGAATTAAAACAAAGATAAAGGTACAAGCATCAGCTTCCTAAGTTAGTAAGATTTGGCAAAAATGGCTACTTCCTCAGCAGGATTTCCAGTCATCAAGCATATTTTAACCCCTTCTGGTTGTTCAAAAGGAAAGCACCTGATAGTTGCTCCCGTTTCTTCTTTTACTTTAATCTCATCTTCATCACTGTGTCATTGAGTAAAGCTTGATGTTAGAATTGAGTTATGATCTTCACCTATGCATTTAAATTTATGTTCCCTATAACAAGAAAAACAAACAACCCAAAGAAAAAAAAGGATTAAAAGTACCTAGCAGACCAAGGGCCCCTTGCCCATTTGCCTTCGGATATTGCAACTTTAAGTTCTTCGTACGAGCTCACATCCACGATATTGCTGCAAACAGAGCAATGTGTTTGTCAATCAGCTGGTTGCAAGGTTTAGGACGTGGCCGTGGACATACATGAGCATGTAATGGCCAGTTATGAATAACTTGAAAACGAAATGATGACAGAAATCACTACTCTCCAGAAGGTAAAAAAGCTAGAGTTAGTTGCGCTGGCCTAAAATATAAGAGAATTTCTAAAACTCTGCCTATTATACAATGTGGTGTTTAGAAGGGGAAAAGTGTTGCAGAAGAGTGAACCTGTCTCGAAATGCAAGTGCTCTTTCCAATAGAGAGGATTGGATCTCATCCAGCCTATCTTTAACGTACGCCTCCAAAACTGAAGGCTCCATAGAGATTCCAAATACCTTTCCTTGCTTCCCAGGAACATCTCTTCTTGATATAACCACACTTCCACTAGACACGTCACGTGGACCAATTTCGATTCTAAGGGGCACTCCCTGAATAATGAAGGATTTAATCGAGGTGAATATAATCAGATACTATAACTTAGAAATGCACAAAAGCAACCAATAAATCATAATTAACATATATGTTCAACATCCAAGATTAACAGCAAACCTTCATCTCCCAGAAATTGAATTTCCATCCCGGCGTTCTTTGATCTGAGTCATCAAGTTTAACTTTAATCCCTGCAGTCTGAAGAACTGCTTTTACAGATGATGCTGCAGTTAGAACTGCCACTTTTTCATCATCCTTCTTCCAAATAGGTACTATTACCACCTGGAGAGTTCCATGCATTTAAATGGTTAAACATATTTTACTACTAAGGAAATCCTAAAGTAAGGTTAAGGAACAATTCAAGTTGTTTCATGGATGTATTCTCACAATAAGATGTGATATTAATCTCATCACAACGTTCGAGTACAACCTAATTAATGCAATACATTAGGTGTCAAGATCTCATGAGAGAAAATGAAGTTTTAGAGATTGTCAAGAGCAAGATAATATGTAGAATCAATTGAGGGGCTAAAAATACTTTGTAAGACTTCTTATGACACAAAATATAAAATTACATATACAGTTACAGAAAAATCATAGATAAGCATAAAACTATCAAAACCACATCAGACTCCGAAAAAACAAGTCAAAACTTGCAAAAGCCACCAAATCTCACACATAAACATAAGTTACCAAAGTTATAAACATACATTGAACAAGTAATATGTCATAGAAGTTACAAAATTGCAAAATAAAAAAATAACGGTTCAATAAACTTAGACACATTAAATGATCAAGTCCATCTCCATCCAACAAATTTAAAAAGAAATAATTGTTGAGAGAACAAAAAGCAATAAATCAACAAGCTAAATTGTAGAACAGACTCACAGAGACTACATATAGTAATTCTAGCTAGAAAGCTGCGTTTAGGCCTTCAAAATAATTCATTTTAAGTTATATAAGGAAAAATGCATGCAATCTTCTAGGAATGGGTAGAATTGCACTATCCTAATCGTGCTCTTAACAGTTAACATAATCCTGGTCATTTACGATCCTATAGTTTTTGGGAAGTAGGATTGTATGATCTTATAATTTAAATAGCAATCTTGACAACAATGAGTAAAACCATGTTGACCTTTGATGTCAAGTGTCAACATACTGTTTGACAAACTAAGTTTTAAAGTTATATATAAATTAAATGAAAAAGGAGACTCTGTATTGAAATGAGCAATTTGTTGGAGGCTTGGTAAGCAAGTTGTTTAGTGAAGTGAAAATGAAATGATGGTGTCTATTATCACTAGTTTACCAGCTTAGAAGGACCAAGGTCCCAACAACCACTTTTAACCCAAAATTAGAACCTGAACACATGATTTAGATGCAAAATAACATCCAAAATCCAAATGTACCTGTGTTGGTGCAAGCTTCGGGGGAAGCATTAGCCCTATGTCATCACCATGGGTCATGATGATTCCTCCAACAAAACGGGTACTGATTGCCCATGATGTTTGCCAAACATGTTGCCTTTGTCCATTTTCATCTGTGAACTGCACAAATATACGTTTCCACCAGGTGATTATGCTTTTATGTTGGTGTTCACTGAAAACATGCAATGGCAAATTCTGGTAAAAGTAACTAATGAAGCATGCAATAGGGCTTATGGAAGAAGGGTGAGAATGTTAGGACTTAGGTTTGTAGATTTATAACAGACTTGTGGCAATTAGTTTTTTGTAAGCAGGGTAATCAATCATAGCAGAGTAGAGTCTAGACTTTTCCTCGAGCTTTTGTTTTAGAGCCTATTTGAGCGTGCAGTTGAGGGAAGAAGTGCTTTTCCAAAAGCACGTATTTGAGTAAGGCACCAAA
Source organism: Senna tora (assembly GCA_014851425.1). Lineage (NCBI taxonomy): Eukaryota > Viridiplantae > Streptophyta > Magnoliopsida > Fabales > Fabaceae > Senna > Senna tora. Next base: position 16,813,459 of record CM026265.1, read on the forward strand.
GCGCCTTTGAGTGATAGCATAAGCAAATCTTTAGCTTCGATGCAAAGCTAGAAATTGGAGCTTCTCCTAGCCAAATGCAGAAGCTAAGATTTAAATATTTTAGAACACACAAACCCTTAGTAAAATTTTATATTTCCCAATGTATCCTTCATTATTTTCCAAAAACCCTATCAATTATCTATTTAAATAACATTAATACATATTTAATTAATAAAGATAATAATCATAAATAAAAATATTTTATTAATTAAAATTAATAATTTATTAAACTAAATTTCCCAAACTCGGCTTTCTCACAAGTCACAACACTTTGTTAGAAAATAAGCATATTTTGGACGCAACCCCAAACGGGCCCTTAGTCCAAAAAAATTATTTTGGTTCAATGTTCAATATAGGTTTTTAAGTTTCAAAAAAATTTTAAGGGTAAAGTACCCTTACTGCCTCTAAACTTTGCTGCAATGTTCTTGCTTGCCCCAAACTTTTTTTCAGTTCATGCCTACCCCTAAACTTGTGGGGTTGCGTCCAAAATGATGGTGACGGTGATGGAAGAAGAGAAAGGCTAGAGAGGAGTAGAAGATGAGGTGGAAAATGAAGTGTATATCTCATCCTGTCAAAATGTGAACTGGAAAAATGAGGTGGCAAAAGAGATACGCATTCAGCGTCCACGTCAGCAAATTCCATTAACCATGTTAACGATGTTAGCAAATAGGATAGGCATGAACAAAATCGAAAGTTTAGGGGTAGACATGAACCAAAAAAAAGTTTGGGGGCAAACATGAACATTAAAGCAAAGTTTAGGAGCAGCAAGAGGTACTTTACCCAAAATTTCAATGTCATCGTATTCCCTAATGTTGTTGTTAAATTTACTAATAAAAGTGTCTAAATGGCATCATATGGCTATGGTGAATAAGATGCTAATAAAGCAAGTTAGATTCAACTACACTGTATTGCTTCTAACCATTCTAACTCCCGAAAAGATCCATATATTCATCAATTTCATTCACGCCTTCATATATAAAGGGTCTAAGTTGGATGTATTGTAAGCTTCCACACCAACTTTTTATTTAGATCATGATGCCATATTTGATGCCATCATAGATTCTTATTTTTTTTAGGATGAACTTTCTAGGAGAATTAATAGCATTAGAGTCAAAGGATGATATTGAACCATTTTTAAACTGAGGACAATATTTAACAAAAAATAATTTTGGGGCTGAAACAATATCAAAGTAAAACTTTGGGGGTTAGAAGTGAATATTTTCCAAGGGCAGTTATTAATGTTAAGACCGTTTGGTACACGAAATAATTTTTTAATTCTGCGAATCCTAAATCCCAAAAATCACTACCTGGAATTATTTTACAAGATTCCCATGAAAGTTAGATTAGCTGTTTGGTTTAATTTTCATAATCCCGGGAATGTTTGGTAATTTTCCAAATATGCCCTTAACTTATATGCTAAACAGTAGCTTATCATTCAATAAATAATTTGTAAAAGTATTTTAACTTATATCAATAAACATTAAAAACTATATTCTTATATCATACCTATATTTTTTAATTTAAAAATTATTTTAACTTTAAAAATTATTGTATTATATTATACATATATATATATACACACATTTATATATACAGATGTATCCCAAAAAATTGTCATTCAAAACATAATTAACATAAGTCTGAAAACATTAATAATATCCCAAAAAAATGTCATTCAAAACATGATTGACATAAGTCTCAAAACATTAATATCCCAAAAAAGTGCATTCAAAACATAATTGACACAAGTCTCAAAACATAATTAATGATTAATAAATAAATTAGGGGTAATTTAGTAAAATTAGGTATTGAAAAATAATCCCATGATAATCTCATTCTCTTGGGTGGGATTAAAAATATGAACATGAGATTAGAAGATTCCTGAGAATGTAAGATTCTCAGGCTTAATTTTTTAACCCTTATACCAAACAAAGGATTAAAAGATGCTGAAAAAATAATTCCAAAATTATTTTTTTTAAATTATTTTTTCAGTGCCAATGATTTTACGACTAGATGGGATTTGATTAAATGAAATTAGTATTGAGGTATTGCAACCATTCTTCTATTCTCCAAGGGTCTGTTTGGGAAGGTAAAAATAGAGAGAAAGGGAAGGAAAGGAAAGAGAACACAATAATATTCCCCTTGTTTGGATCTTAAAATTTTTTAGGGAAAGAAATTGGAGGATTTTGTAATAACCCTCCTCAGTCCTCCTTCATTATTTTTTTTTTTTTTTGTCTAGACCAAAGTATCCACCATCGAACACAGTGACTAATCCCCTCGTTGAATTGTAGACACCTCGAAAGGTGAGACAGCTGGCCTAAAGATTTAAAGTTGCTCCATACCCAAGGCAGGGATCGAACCCCTGACACTTGGTTAAGGATGGATGAGTCCCTTCCACTCAACCGCACCCCTTGAATCACCTAAATTGGGAGATTTTAGAAGAACTTCAAACGAGGAATAGAAATCAGCACTTAACCTTTTTTTATAGAAAATTAGCACTTAACCTTTCCTTCCCTTTAATTCTTTTTCTTCCATTCCCTTCCTCATTCCCAAACATACCCTAGGCTTTCCCCAATTTACTCTCTCTCCCATGTCTCTACTTATCTTTGTTCACCCTGCATCAGAAACTTAAAGGTGTGTTTGGTTGGGCCATTTATTGTTTTTATTTTCACTGAAAATCGAAAATAATAGAAAAAAATGTGTTTGGTTAAGTTTTTCAAAAATAATTTTCAAAAAATATTTCTTAAAATATACTGATTTTTGAAAACATCAAAAAATTGTTTCCAATGTTTCTTACACAAAAATTTGAAAACTGAAAACAACATTTGAAAAAGGCGGTGGCACTATTGTAATATGCTGAAATGTTTTGTTCCTCAATTCGAGACGTTGAAGTGCAAAAATCTAACCATTTTTATTAATAGTCTATAGTCTATACACTACAGACAAAGTGGGATATTCTTCAATATGGACCTTTTTCCTACCAATATTCCCCATATGGACCCGGGCCTACACCTTTCCACCTAATGAACCTTATTTCTAATAGGCAAGCAGGTGTTTCGACCCGGGCCTACAACATATAGGACCACAAATTTCATTCTCATCTTTCTACTCTTCCTTCATTCTGATTTTTCATCATCCTCTATTGTCATCTTTCTGCTTCCTCTCTTCTCCAACATACATATTTTTCACTTTTCATGAAAAAATATATGAATAATAATTAAAATTAGAGAGTGGAGAATTTTTTTTAGTAAGGTTATAATGAAATATAGACTATATTATAAATAGATCCTGTGTTTATTTTTATATTTTGAAAGTTTTGTTGTAATTTAGTTTATAAATGTTTGGTAGATTTTTTGTTTGTAAATGTAGGCTGAAATTTTCGGTTGAAAAATTTAGCGAACATTATAAATATATTATGTTCTTGTTAATGTATTTGTAAATGCATATATTGAAATATTTGTGTTTATAACTTGTGTTAAAAAAAAATTTTGTGTAAATGTACATTTTGAGTTAAAATTTTTGTTTGTAAATTTTGTGGATTTATTTTTTGTAAATCTTTTATGGAATTTATTTTTAAATGTCGACAATAATATAAAAATATAATATTTTTTGTTTGGTTTTTAGATTTTAGTAGAATTTATTTTTTTGTTTTGGTTGAAATTTTATTAAAGAAATCTTTATGCAATTTTTTTCTGTATTTTTAGTTTTGGTTAAATGAATAATAAATTAATAAATTTTTAGTAAAATTTATTTTTAAATGTAAACGATAATATAAAATATAATTTTTTTTGTTTGAATTTTAGATTTTGGTAGAATTTAATTTTTTTATATTAGTTAAAATTTTATTAAAGAAATCTTTATGCAATTTTTTTAGATTTGGTTAAATGAATCGTAAATTAGTATGTATTTTTTAGTTAGATAAATTGATATTTTATTTAGTACTTAAAAATTGATTAAGAATATTTTGTATGTAAATTTTAGTTAGAACTTTTGTTTGGAGACTTTTGGTTGAAATTTTATTTAAAAAATTTTTATACCATTTTTTTTAGTAAGTGTTTTTTTGGGTTTTTAGATTTGGTTAAATGAATAATTACATAAAGATTTTTTAAATATAATTTCAACCAAAAGTTTCCAAAATAAGTTCCAAACAAAAGTTCTAACTAAAATGTACAGACAAAAAATTATTCATCAATTTTTAATTACTAAATAAAATATTAATTTATCTAACTAAGAAATACAAACTAATTTATTATTCATTTAATCAAATCTAAAAATCCAAAAAAAAACATTTACACAAAAAAAATTGTATAAAGATTTCTTTAACAAAGTTTCAACTAAAAAATAAATAAATTCTAACAAAATCTAAAAACCAAACAAAAAAATTATATTTTTATATTATCATCTACATTTAAAAATAAATTCCACCAAAAATTTACTAATGTAATACTCATTTAACCAAAACTAAAAACTCCAAAAAAAACATTTACTTAAAAAAAATTGAATAAAGATTTCTTTAAAAAAATTTCAACCTAAACAAAAAAAAAAGTTCCATCAAAATCTAAAAAACAAACAAAAAATATTATATTTTTATATTATCGTCTACATTAAAATAAGCCGACCCTACCTAGTGGAAAAAAGCTTTGATTGTTGTATATTATCGTCTACATTTAAAAATAAATTACACAAAAAATTTCAAACAAAAATTTCCACCCAAAATTTACATTTATACAAAAATAAATTTCAACCAAAGTCATAAACACAAATTTTTTTTATTTACAAATACATTAACAAGAACATAATATATTTATAATGTTCTCTAAATTTTTCAACAAAAACTCCAACATACATTTACAAGCAAAAAATTGACCAAATAAACCAAATTACAATAAAACTTTCAAAATATAAAAACAAAGACTGAATCTATTTATAATATAGTCTGTATTTCAGTATAACCTTACTAAAAAAATTCTTCACTCTATAATTTTAATTATTGTTCATATTTTTTTTTCATTATCATAAATAATAAAAACATTAAATATTATACTTTTTTTTCTTTTTTTAATATAAATAATAAAAAAAATCAAAATGATTACTTAAAACTTATATTATAAATAAAAAAATTATCTTAAAATATCAAATATCAAATGTGAGAGATGTTGGACAAGAGTAAGCAATTAGTGGTCCAACTTGTGGTCCAACAAAAATATTAACAATGAGAAAAGTGAAAAAAAATATGTATGTTGGAGAAGAGAAAGCAAAAAGATGAGAATGGAGGATGAGAAAAAATCAGAATGGAAGAAGAGTAGAAAGATGAGAATTTTCTATTAAAAAAAAAAATTTCTATCAAAAAAAGTAGAAAGATGAGAATGAAGGTTGTGGTCATATATGTTGTTTTTTATACACAAAACAACATATAGACCACATTACAATAAGTTAGCCGTTGGAATGTGATCCAATGGCTGCCACTTATTTTTTAAAAAAAAAATTGAGTAATCCAACGGTCAGGATGCTCAGTCAAACTGAGCATCTGACTACACAGGTGTTTCGGCCTGTGCCCTTGGTGCCCATGCCCCGAGTCCATATGGGGAATATTGGCAGGGGAAAGGTCCATATTGAAAATTATCCCACACACAACTTACACCTCTAGTTTAACTTTTTTTTCTACAATTGCCCGTGTTTTTGGTAGGACAAGCAAATTAGATTATGACAGAAAACAAGGGTACAACATTAACTGCAGAAGATGAAAATTAAAAATGTATTTAAATATTATTTTTATATTATATATATACATATATAATTTATTTTATTGAGACAAATATATATTTTAAGTGTATTGTTTACTTCAATTTTATTAATGAGATAGTTTAATTATGATATTAATAAGATCCTTTAATTAATATATGCTTCTTTTATTCAAATTTTATATTTTATTAAATATCTAATAAGAATAATAAATTATTCATGTTCACAATTTTCAAACCAAACGTATTTTCATATTTTTCATTTTCTAAAATATATTTTGACTTTATAAACCAAACACATTTCTTAAGTCTTAAAAATTAAAAAATTAAAATCATTTTTAAGAAAATAAAAACAAAAAATGTTTTCTTAAACCAAACGCACCCTTAATTTTCAGATGCATTTTACTAAGTGTTAATGATCTTTTAAAAGTCAAATGACATCTTGTTTTTTAAGTGAAATGATACCAGTGTTCCAAAGGCACGGGAGAAATTTTGCCCAAGGTTGTGGCTGGTTCCCGCCTGTAGTGCTTTCCTGTCACCCATCATGGCCTCTATTGTGTAGGTCTTACAAGCACCAGCAAATGTTTCCACTTTAGATTTTCGACCTGCAATAACAGGTATTGCAGCTAGCTCATAAGCAAATCTGATATAGATGTCAATCATCTGTCTTGCCTGTAGATGAACAGCACATAGTTATTATGTGAAATAACAGTAGTAAAGACAAAAGACAATTAAGTCTTGATGTATTAAACATGTAGACCTCATTTTCTGCCTCTTCCAGAGTTGCATGAGCGGTGTGACCCTCTTGCCAAAGAAATTCAAGAGTCCTAACAAATGGTTTAGTTCGCATCTCCCATCTTGTGACATTTGCCCACTGAACCACATTCATTTGACAAAATGTTCTGTAAGAAAAAAAGTTCATTGTTTCATCATATAAAAACATGTTTCTGACTATAACAAAGCACTTGCCTGATTAACCATCAGAGGGAGATCTCGATAACTATGAATCCATTGAGTGAACATGTGATTCACAATAGTTTCACTAGTTGGTCGGACCTGCCACAGCCTCAAGAAGTGCAAAAATCAAAGCCAAAACTTAGGTCACAACTTTAGAAAACAACATATGAACAATTACTTAAATTCAGTTATAGATTGGAGTGAACAACAAAAGATATGTATCTCAAAGTAATCGTAACGGGTAAGTGAAGAGCATACACACCACAAGCTTTTCTTCAAGTTCCTTTCCTCCTCCAATTGTCACCAGCGCTAATTCAGGGCTAAAACCCTCAACATGACTAGCTTCTTTTTCTATAAATGAATATGGAATAAACTGCAAGAAAGATTGGACAAAAATATATATTTAACAAGTGGTTGATATTGTATTTTTTATGTCGTATACCACATTATCTCACTTCACACTACTGTTAACTTCAAAAATATGATGCACACCACAAAGTGACAAGATTAAGCATGCAACAACGAAGGGCAACTAGAATAAACAATATAAGGGATAAGGATTCATTAAAATTCTTAAATCTTTTCATCATTTCTTTACTGATAAAAAAGTGTGAATAACAAACAAAAAGAAAAGAAAATTGGTTTAAAAAGAGTAAGATATGGTAAATGTTGTAGTGGCCTAGTGAGCAAAATATAGGGGAGTGTCCTTTCAATTTTCCATGGCCAAGCACAATTTTGAAAAGAAAATACGAACCAAAACCAAATATATCAGGAATGGACCCAAGAAATTGCAATCTATTCCCTACTTCCAAGCTTAAAATATAACAACAATTAGAATTCAAAACTGCACCTGAGGAAAATACATGTTACTATGTCCAGTCTCCTTGAACTTCACATTCAAATATTCCTGCACACCACATTTCCATAGCAAACAAGTTATTATGGGGGTTCAAATTGCCTTTTACATAATCGGGCAAAAAAAGCAATGCAAAGGCAATATTGACGGAACGCAATTTCAACAAGCAAAATGAACATCAATGAAGTAATCATCCCACTAGCTCACATGAAATAAAGTGATAAATAGATCAATTCCTCTACTACCTAACCTGAATTGATTCCCATATTGCATAGCCATAAGGCCGAATGACCATTGTTCCGCGAACCGGGCCGTAATCGGCTAGCTCGGCATTGGCTATAACATCGAGGTACCAAGCATTGAAATCTTGTGACCTGGGTGTAATAACTTCAGTGGGCACTCGATTCTTCAAGTTATCCACTCGGTCCTGTGTCTCGGATGCCATGCTTTGAGCCGAGAAGCCAGCAGCAAATAGCTGCGGCCGAAAAAAAAGCCCATGGTGGAAGCACCGTAAAATCGTTGGCGAACGGCGAGAAACACCAGTAATAGTGGCGGTGGAGGGCGAGGAGAAAAGGTGGGCCACGGAGGGAAGTCTCAAAGACGCCACCATTTCTTGTTAGGAATTTTGGAGACCTGGAGAGGAGACTGTAGATGAAACAGAGATTAGCACTATCAAATGACCCAGCCCGGCCCTCGACGAGCTTGCTCATTTGGCGGGGCGGACTAGCCCGTTTCCAAGGAGTCCATAACCACCCCATATGGCCCGTGGTCTAAATGGGCCAGGCCACATCCAAATAGGAATTTACTCATAACTAATCATATAATACAATTATTTAGACTAAAAAGCTAGCCACATCCATCACAAATTTACAATTCACAACAACAATAATCACTACCAAAAAACAGCCATTTTTCACTTTGAACTCATATCACAACTCTTTTTTATCGACAACCACATGTCCACATCCATCACAAATTCACAATTCACAACAATTACAATAACACTTACAATACATGAGCCAAATAAAGACATGAAGACAATACATGAGCCAAATTAACACAATAACACTTAAAAAAGTATAATAATAAAAATATATAGATAAAAGTATCCATCATCTTAAATAAAAACATAAAGACATAAAAGTCAACATTCATCATCTTCATCCATCATCTTCATCAAGTTCCACAATGGTATTCGCATGCGATTCCATGTATATATGTGTGTGTGTGCGCGCGCACATAATAATCAATTAATTCAATTATAATCCATCAAATCTCATAAGTTGTTGATATTTTGCTTCTAATGGATACTAGCTGCCACACCATTAACCAATCCCAGCAATATATATATATATATATATATATAAACACTAAAAAAGGGCACAAAGTATAAACACAACTAAAATCACTCAAGGGACCACATTAATAAATTGACAAAAAATAATCAAAAGATCAAAACGCTACATTAAAAAATAATCAAATGTACTTCACTACCTATGGTTGCAGCCATGCCATCATAAGACCAAAACGCCAACAGGTTATGGCAAGGAGGACTACAATACATTAATAAAACTCAACAAATTGACTCAAGGAACGCGAGCATAATGCCTGCAGTGGAACCGACAAAGTTAAAAACACAAACATGTTATGGGGAACAGGGCAAGAAGGGTTACACACACTTACACTGATATGAAAATCCATATTAGCAAAGCTAAGAATTGCAAAACGATTCAATAAATGATAAGTCTGGAATAAATCAAACGTTCGACAAGAAAAAAATATATACATAAACACCCATATTTCATCTTCAAAGGGAAAAAAACAACAATGCAACATTTTCTGAACTTAACATCTACCAACCATACAAAATTTGAAACCCAAAGGAAGGAAGAGGAAGGGAGAAGGAATAACGAAGGAAGGAAGGAAGGAAGGAGCGTTAACTTACCGAATTACCGTCGAGCGTCGAAGCCGGAGCTGAAGTCTGAAGAAGAAGGCTCTCCGTTGCCGAGAGCCCAGAGGGGAGGACGTGACTCGAGTCGTGTGGTGCAGCCGAGATTCGAGAACGGGAAGCGAGAGGCAGAGCCTGAGTCTGACGGAGTGTGAGTGGAGGAGTGAGGAGATGCAAAGTCGAAACCCTATCTATCCGTTTTTTTTTTCTTTTTTCAAGTCAATCCCTATCTATCCTCCGAGGCCAAAAGAACATATCTATCCTCAACTATTTTAGTTTTAATTCCTAAAATTGATGCCCCTATCAATATTAAGTATTTTAGACCTATTAGCCTTTGCAACGTTGTTTACAAAGCCATAACTAAAATCATTTCTAATAGGATCAAGCCACATCTTGAGTCCTTGGTTTCTCCTCTTCAAAGTAGTTTTATTCCTAAGAGGCATAGTTCTGACAATATCATCATTGCTCAAGAAATTTTTCATTCAATGAGGTTTAAATAATGTAAGAAGGGCATGATGGCTATCAAGGTAGACTTAGAAAAAGCTTATGATAGAATTGAATGGGACTTCTTAGAACAAACTTTAGTTTTGGCTAATTTTCCACATAATTTAATCAAAATTATTATGTCTTGTGTTTCAACGGCTTCCATGCAAGTCCTTTGGAATGGTGAGAAGCTCCAAAGTTTCAAACCCTCTAGAGGAATTAGACAAGGGGACCCCCTCTCCCCGTATCTCTTTGTGTTATGCATGGAAAGATTTGCACATATTATTATTGAGGCGGTTAACATGGGCCATTGGAAACCCATAAAGTTAACTAGACAAGGCATGCCCATCCCCTATCTGTTTTTTGCTGACGATCTGTTGATTTTTTCTGAGGCTAGCATTGAGCAAGCCGAGACAATTAAAGCTTGCCTTGACTACTTCTGCAGAATTTCAGGTCAGAAAGTGAATCAAGATAAGTCAAAAGTTTTCTTTTCTAAAAATATGAATCATACTAGAACTTATCAGCTTTCTGTCTGTTTAGGTTTTAATACTACTTATGACCCTGGTTTATATTTAGGTGTGCCTTTGCATTTTGAGAGAGTCTCCAGAAATTCTTTTCAGCATATTGTGGACAAAGTCAACAGCAAGCTTTCAAGTTGGAAACGTAATTCCCTTTCTACGGCTGGAAGATCCACTCTGGTCAAATCTGTAATCTCAGCAATCCCCACTTACTCCATGCAAACAAATTTTTTGCCGGCTGGCCTTATTCAAGAGCTAGAAAAAATTGAAAGAGACTTCCTCTGGGGTATGAACCAGAACAAGCTGAAGCCTCATCTCATAAATTGGGAAACAATCAAACTTCAGAAAGATTGCAGTGGGCTCGGGATGAGGGACTTGAGACTCCTGAACAAAGCCTTCATGATGAAGATTGCCTGGGGGATGTTGACTAATGCTGATAGCCCTTGGGTGACTGTTTTGAAGGAGAAATACAAGGTGGACTTGGGCAAAAATGAGCTAGTTAAGAAACCGCAACTAAGTTCTAATTTATGGTCGGGTGTCTCTTCGATTTGGGGAGATTTCAAGAGATATGTGATTAAAAGTATTAAGAATGGTGAAGACACTTACTTTTGGAGTGACTATTGGGTTCCAGAGTATGAGAGTCTAGTTGCTGTCTCAATCAATCCCATTCCTCAGAATGAGCTTAACAAGAAGGTTAAAGACTTTGTCACTGCGTCGGGTGAGTGGAATTGGCAGATGTTCAACCACCTTCTTCCTATGGAGGTCCTGGCCTCAATTGAGAGCATTCATCCTCCGGTTAGCATTGCAGGCCTGGATCACTTCTCTTGGACTCCCTCGAACAATGGTTTTTTTACCATCAAGTCTGCATATGACAAACTTAAGGCTGATAATGTGCAGAATACACATAAGGACTTTTGGAGGAGAATATGGGGTTGTAACACTTTGGAGAGGGCCAGGTTTTTTCTTTAGGAGCTGGCTCATGATAAAATAATGACCAACCATCAGAGGTTGAAACGGGGCTTTGGTAACGATGATTGCTGCCAACGTTGTAATGAAGCTGCCGAGACCACCTTTCATTCGGTGCGTGATTGCAAACAAGCTAAGAGAATATGGAATTCATTAATTGATACCTCAAAGAGAGCGAGATTCTATAGCCTTAACCTTAAGGACTGGATTGTTGGAATATTTTTAAATTGAAGAGATGTATTAATTGAAGAGTCATGTATTTATGTTTATTTGAAGAGTTGTATCATAAATTAATTAATTATTATGTTTATTTATTTGAAGAGTTGTATCATAAATTAATTAATTTATTTATTTATATGAAAAGGCAAGACTCTTCATTTAAATTAATAGTTGTGACTTTTCAAAGGCATCACTTCATGGTCTATATAAACCCCTCATCATTCCATAACACAACATATCAAATTCATTGCCGTTGTCTTTGAGTGCACACAAAGATAAAGACAAACTATCTCTTTGTAAATACTATTGTTGTCTTGGCTTGAGTATTGGAAGTGTTATTCATACTCAAGGGTCTTCATTGTATCCTAAAGGTTATTTGCCGGTCTACCCAACTAGCACCCTATATAAAATAGGAATAGGTGAGGCAAATTAAGCCTAAAGGAAAGTGCTATTCACGCCTTGAAGACATTGTGCATCACTTTCATTTCTTCTTCTTCATTTCTTCTTATTCTATTCTTCAAAGAGTCAATCCCTCCAACAATCTTTAGGCTTAATTTTTTGCATATACAAATGGCTTCTTTGAAGGAGTTGACTACAAATTTTGTGAAGTTGGAAAGATTTGAAGGAGACAATTTTCTAAGATGGCAAAGGAAAATGAAATTCCTATTAACAACTTTGAATGTGGCTTATGTCCTCACTACTACCAAGCCTCAAGAAGGAGAGGAAGAAACCATTGCTGCAATCAGAGAGAGACAAAAGTGGGAGAATGATGACTATATCTGCACTGGGCATATCCTCAACGGTCTGTGTGATGCTCTCTTTGATGTTTATCAAGATTCAACCTCTGCAAAGGATCTTTGGAACAAACTTGAGGCAAGGTACATGCAAGAGGATGCAACAAGTAAGAAATTTTTTGTTACCCGCTTTAATAATTATAAAATGATTGATGGAAAGTCTATCATGGAGCAAATGTATGAAATTGAACATATTTTAAATAATTTTAAACAACATAACATGCACATGGATGAGTCCATTATTGTCTCCTCAATCATAGACAAACTTCATTCTTCATGGAAAGATTTCAAAAAGAATCTCAAACATAAAAAGGAAGATATTCCTCTTGAGCAATTGGGAAATCATCTTCGTTTAGAAGAGGAATATAGAAAGCAAGATGCTGAAAAAGAAACCAATGTTCAAGAGAAGGTACATATGGTGGAGGAAGGGCAGTCCAATAGAACCTCAAAGAAAAGAGGGAAGGATAAAGACAAGTCTCAAACACATGATGGTCATAAAACAAGAAAATGAAAGGTAATTGTTTCTTTTGTGGAAAGGCTGGTCATTTCAAGAAAGAATGTCGTTTCTTCAAAAAGAAGAAAGACAAAGATAACAAGTCATCCACAAAAGAAGACAAATTTGTGGCAGTAATTTCAGAGATCCACTTAGTTGACAATGATGAGTCATGGTGGGTAGACTCTGGTGCAACACGCCATGTGTGTAAGAATAAGAACTTCTTCAAAACATTAGAAGAAGGAGACGGAGATGTGCTTTACATGGGAAATTCTTCAAGTGTCCAAGTTAAGGGCAAAGGGACTCTAGAAATTGAATTTACTTCTGGAAAAATTCTTACTTTAAAAGATGTCTATTATGTACCAGAAGTTAGGAAGAATTTAATTTCTGTACCCTTACTTAATAAGTTTGGGTTTAAATCTGTATTTGAGGGAGATAAGTTTGTTCTCACCAAGGGTGGAACATTTGTAGGCCAAGGTTATTTCTGTGAGAACATGTTTAAGTGTAATATTGCTAAAATTAATAATAATATTTATTGTTCTGCTTATATTGTTGATTTTGGTGATTTATGGCATTATCGTTTGGGTCATGTTACTTTTGGTAAAATTAATGACATGATATGATTCCAAAGACTACTATTAATCATGACTCTTGCAACACTTGCATGTTGACAAAAATAACAAGAAAACCTTTTCCTATGGTAAAAAGAAGTTCTAAAATATTAGAAATTATTCATTCTGATATTTGTGATTTGCATGGTTGGCCTACTTTGGGTGGTAAAAAATATTTTGACTTTTATTGATGATTGCACTAGATATTGTTATGTCTATTTGATGCACTCAAAGGATGAAGCCTTAGACAAATTTAAGATCTTTAAAACTAAAGTAGAACTTCAATGTGAAACTTTAGTTAAATGTTTAAGGACTGATAGAGGGGGAGAATATTATGATCCAAAATATTTTGAGTCTGTTGGTATAATACATCAAGTGATTGTCCCTTATTCCCCACAACAAAATGGCAGAGCAATTGTTAAAGTTCCAGAACCCAAAAGGAAAAAATTGGGTGAAAGAGGAATTGAATGCATCTTCTTGGGATATGCTGAAAATAGTAAGACATATCGATTTTTGGTTATTGAACCAAATGATTCATACCCGATCAATAAAGTCATTAAATCAAGGGATGCAATTTTTCAAGAAGAAAGGTTTAACTCAATTCTAAAGCCCTATAATATTTCTCATTCCAATCGAGAGACAAATCCAGATAAAAATATGTCTAGTAATAATGACATAGAAGAAATAGAACTTAGAAGAAGTAAAAGGGCTAGAAAAGTAAAATCCTATGGTTCAGATTTCTTCATGTTTCTTGTTTAGGGGACAAGGAAAGAGATAGAAAGTTACTCACATGTTTGTTTTAATTTAGAAAATGACCCTGAAACATTTGAGGAAGCTATGAAGTCTCAAGATACAACATTTTGGAAAGAGGCTATACAAGATGAAATGGATTCAATAATGGGAAATAAAACTTGGAAATTAGTAAACCTTCCTCCTGGTTCTAAACTCATTGGTTGTAAATGGATTTTCAAAAAGAAATTAAAAATAGATGGATCTATAGATAAATTTAAAGCTAGGTTAGTTGCTAAGGGGTTTACACAAAAAGAAGGAATAGACTAGTTTGATACATATGCATCGGTTGCAAGGATTTCCACTATCAGAGTGCTTAAAGCACTTGCTTTAATTTACAATCTTGTTATCCATCAAATGGATGTTAAAACAGCTTTCCTTAATGGAGAGTTGGAAGAAGAGGTGTATATGACACAACCGGAAGGGTTTGTGATTCCTGGTCAAGAACACAAGGTATGTAAACTAATCAAGTCTCTTTATGAACTTAAGCAAGCCCCTAAGAAATGGCACAAAAAATTTGATGAAGTGGTTCTAGCAAATGGATATAAAATCAATGAATCTGACAAATGTGTTAATAGTAAATTTCATAATGGAAAAGGTGTCATGATTTGTTTGTATGTAGATGACATGCTAATTATTGGTACTGATTTGGATGAAGTAAACAAAACAAAGAAATTTTTGTCTGAAAATTTTGATATGAAAGATATGAGAAAAACATATGTCATATTAGGAATCAAGATTATTAGAAATAATAACTGTCTTGGTCTTTCCCAATCTCATTACATTGAGAAAATTTTAAAGAAATTTAATTGTTTTGATTGTTGTTGTCATGACCCAAATTCTATAATAGTAGAAAATGATAAATTAAGAAGGATTAGGGTAAAGTAAAGCAAAATGAGGTCATTTTAAGATGATATAGACCTCAAGGAGTCTAGTTATGACCTTGAAATGTTTTAGATATGGTTCTACAATAATTTTTATTAAAGGTGGAAACTAAGGGTAAAATAGTAATTTTCACCCGATAGAAATTATTGTGAGCATATTTATGTTATTTAGAGGCCATGAGAATTTTCCTCTCATATCCAAATTTACTTATATAGGAATTTAATTAGAAGTTTTTAATTTAAGAAAGAAAAAAAAATGGTTTAAGGACAAGATGGCCATTTATAATGGCAAAATTGTAATTTTTGACAACTTTAGGCCTAATAAGTCAAGAAGATCCTTCTTTCTTCTCCATTCAGCATTCTCACGCCATTTTTGGGCTGGAAAGAAAGAGCAAGAAGTTGTAGAAGCTTTGGAGAAGAAGAAGGGAAAGAAAAGCCAAAAGGGTAAGAAACCTTCACTTTTTCACCTCTTCATAGTTGGCAAAGTTGCTCTACTCCTCAAGAGCTTTCTTTTCATCTAAATTTCAGCCCCAAACTCTGAATTTGAAGGAGAATTTCGTGCAAAGTGAAGCACTAATTTGGAGAAGCAATAGCAAAGGGAAGAAGAGGTATGTTAGCCATGAAAAACTACATGTATATCTCAATGAAAAAGCATGGCTAAGGGGTTAAACTTGAATGTAATAAAATTAGGGTTTAAGAGGAAATTTTTTATGAATAAAATATAGGTTCTTACATGTTTCTTAGATGTGTGAACAAGTCCTTCAATAGCCAAATATGTTAGTCTTTAACTAGATTCTCCAAAAAGCCTTCAAATATGACAAATATGAAAAGATAAGGTTTATGGAAAATTTGAGAAATATGATTTTTTTAAGGAATACATCCATGATTAGATAAGTAATATGAAATCCTTCTTAGCTCAAAAGAGTTGAAATATGCTAGCTTCAAGAACTAACCCACTTATAAACCATTATGTCAAGACAAGGAAAGTAATGAGTTTAAGGGTCAAAATTATGATAAGATTGATAATAAATTCCATGTGAATTTAGGGACTTGTTTTTGTCAAGAGAGCCAACCTAAAGATAAAGTGGGAAGGAAATCTTGCCATTGTCAAGAAAAGCTAAGGTCACGTTTGGTATCCAGTGAGTATTTTAGTGGGAAGTGGAAGTGGAAGTGGAAATGGAAGTGAAAGTGGAAGTAAGTGATAAAAAGTATGTTTGGTATGCAGGGAAATGGAAGTGGAATATAAAAGTAATTTTGTTTGGTATGGTGGAAAGAAGATAGGAAAATAGAAGATAAAAGTATGAAATACCTTTTTTGCCCTTACTTTTTTAAAAGCCACAAAATTTTGAAGGGCATTTTGGTCTTTAAACCTCACCTCACCTCACCTCACCACAACTTCCCTCTCCTCACCCATGGCACTTACCTCCCCTCCTATGATGGAACTTTGCTCACCATGGAAGAATCCTCACCATGTAACAAACAAACTCATAAGTGGTGAGAACACTCACCTATCCTAACTTCCATCCTACCAAACAAGGGCTAAGAGAAAGAGAAGCTTGAATATAAGGTAGCTACTTTCCATTCCTTATGTGCTATGTGTGTGTTTGTGGTATGCATACTTGATATTTTATATGCTTATGATGTATGATATTATGAAGGGTTTGGATGAGCTAAGTTGTACCCTAGGTTATGTAACATTAATATTGTTTAGAAGGGTTTGGATGAGCTAAGTCCTACCCGAACTCATGTGAGGTGTATGATGTAATGAAGGGTTTGGATGAGCTAAGTCCTACCCTAACTCATGTGAGGAGTAAAATGTAATGAAGGGTTTGGATGAGCAAAGTCCTACCCTTGTATGTTAGCTTATGAGTTTTGGGCATAACTCAAATATTTGCATGATGATTTTAGCATGAAACATGAATTGTGTTTGAGATACTCTTGTATGTATTATTTTCCCATACATGCCATAGCGTTTTTGGAATGTGGAGATAGCTACTGAGACTTTATGTCTCAACAAGAAATTCTACAAACATTTTCAGGTGAAGCAAGTAAAGGAAGGCAAAAAGATGTGGCTCCATAATCTTCTTGATGTATAACTTAGGAAAATCATATAAGTAGAAAGAGGATTTGCTCATTTTGATGTAACTAATGTATACTTTTGAGCAAGATGTAGATGTAGATGACTTATATGTAAACTTAATTTAAATTATACAAATGCTAACTATGGTAGCTAGATATATGAATCAAGTTCCCTTGGTAACCAACTCACTAGAAAGTGGTTACTTTGAAGGAACTTGAGGTATGATTTTGGTAACTAGGCCATGTTAGGACTAAATGAGTATGAAATGATACTATTTGACTTATAAGAGATGTGTTAATGGTGTGAAATGTGAAGTAATTGATGCATCTAGCAAGATATGTAAATGCTTAGGCTTGAATAGTACCATTCCCAAGGGGTTTGCAAAAGTTCATCTAACCATATTAGAAATTTCAATTTACTTGTTTGGACAAGTTTTATTATGAATTAGATGGCCATATAAGAAATAAACATGGTTAGAATAGGCCAATCTCAAATTTTGGCATGTTGACACCCAAAGGAAGAATTTTTGGACTTCATTGTGAGGGACAAAGGAAAATGTGAAAGTCATATTTAATGAGCCCCAAAATTGATGAAATTTGGCAGAGTAAAACTAGATATATGAAAGTTTATGATTGCCAAATTTTATTAATT
Organism: Senna tora; assembly: GCA_014851425.1. Lineage (NCBI taxonomy): Eukaryota > Viridiplantae > Streptophyta > Magnoliopsida > Fabales > Fabaceae > Senna > Senna tora. The sequence goes on from CM026265.1 coordinate 16,831,488, forward strand.
TCAGAGTTTTATTGGTACCCTTTTGGCAGACCTGAAATTCAGGGAATTATGCAGAAAATTTTTCTGATTTTCATACTTTCACATAGATGTTGAGGTACCAAATGAAGGATTTAAGGGCTATAATTTTATATGTGGAAACATAAGACCCTTTTCAAATGATCTGGAAAGTTTCAAGTTGTTAGGAGCTCATTTGATATTGTTTTGGTAAGTTTTTCCCCATTTGTGGTCTGCTGTCAAGCCATTTCAAATGGCTACTGTTTTGCTAGTATTTAAGAGACCAAAAGTTCGAATTTTGAGCTGAAATTTGGTAGTCATCTAGATATCATATTCATGTATATGCCATAAGAATTTCAGAATTTTTGGAGCTTTACAGAATAAATTATGGGTTTACAAAGTTGGTTAATTTACTAAAGGAATAGTACCAACATCCAGAATTTTATAGTTCCATTAAGTTTTGATACTTTTTCACTTGATTAGTTCCATATTGATGAGAAATGTTAAATAACATCATTTAGATGATGTTAAGTATCATGGTGTTACAATTGTCCTTTTTCTACTCCATTTGATTCTAATATGAAATTGGTACCAAATAAAGGCTGTCTTGTGAGACAACATGATTATTCAAAGGTAATTGGATGTTTGATGTATGCTATGACATGTACAAGACCAGATATAGCATATGCTATGGAAAGGTTAAGTAGATACACAAGCAATCCAAGTCAACATCACTGGCATGTTGTTGACCTATAGTGGTAATCCTTCAATTTTGCAAGGATACACAGATGCTAGTTGGATAAGCTACTCAGAGGATCATGCTTCTACAAGTGGATGGGTCTACACTCTTGGTGGGGGTGCTATTTCTTGGGGATCTAAGAAACAAACTTGTATTGCAGACTCGACCACTAACTCTGAGTTTATAGCATTGGCTGCATGTAGCAAGGAAGCAGAGTGGCTTAGAAACTTGTTACTTGAAATTCCTATATGGCCCAAGCTAATGGCACCCATATCTATCCATTGTGATAGTCAATCTGCTCTTTCAAGAGCTTATAGCCAAGTTTATAATGGAAAGTCTCGACATATTGGATTAAGGCATAGCTTGGTGAAGGATTTGATTATGAACGGAGTAATCTCCATAAGTTATATAAGATCTGAATTAAATCTTGCAGATCCTTTGACGAAAGGTCTGACAAGGGATATGGTGTTCAAAACATCAAAGGGGATGGGTTTAAAGCACTAAAATCCTTGATTACCAATAGTGGAAACCCAACTCACATTTGACCATCATATCAAGTCTTGAGTTCAATGGTGAAAGTACACTATTAGAGTAATTGCAAGTACTTGACATTTATACATCCCAAGGTTAAAAAGTACTTGGTAACCATGAGATTAAAAGAGGAAGGTTGAGCTTTAATTTGGCTCTTAATATACTTGTTAGCATATATTTGCTGGAGCATTAATCATGGTGATGTTCTTGACAGAGTCTACCTATATGAGAATGAAGTGGGGCCGCTTCTAGGAGTCTAAGGGCTTGACTCTAAAACTCACATGAAAAGGATACGGACACAAGGCCATAAACGTGTCATTTTAAGTAGCATACAATGGTCTGAGATCTCATGCGTAAGTCATGCACGCCTGTTCATATGAAATAGTTGGTTCAAAGCTTAGTCTACCATATTATTTCGGATGGGTGAAAACATGGCTTACTGAGGTAATGGTTCAAATCCTTGAGATACCTTTACTAAAAACATGAGATTTCCGAAGTGATAAGAGTTTGGGTTCATTCTAAAAATGGTTGGGGATTGTTGGAATATTTTTAAATTGAAGAGATGTATTAATTGAAGAGTCATGTATTTATGTTTATTTGAAGAGTTGTATCATAAATTAATTAATTATTATGTTTATTTATTTGAAGAGTTGTATCAACATAAATTTATTTATTTATTTATTTATTTATATGAAAAGGCAAGACTCTTCATTTAAATTAATAGTTGTGACTTTTCAAAGGCATCACTTCATGGTCTATATAAACCCCTCATCATTCCATAACACAACATATCAAATTCATTGCCTTTGTCTTTGAGTGCACACAAAGATAAAGACAAACTATCACTTTGTAAATACTATTGTTGTCTTGGCTTGAGTATTGGAAGTGCTATTCATACTCAAGGGTCTTCATTGTATCCTAAAGGAAATTTGCCGGTCTACCCAACTAGAACCCTATATAAAATAGGAATAGGTGGGGGCAAATAAAACCTAAAGGAAAGTGTTGTCCACGCCTTGAAGACATTGTGCATCACTTTCCTTTCTTATTCTTCATTTCTTCTTATTCTATTCTTCAAAGAGTCAATCCCTCCAACATGGATCTGGGAAAATATCTCAGATAGTGACAACAACTGGAGGTCGCGTTTCGCTACGACTTGTTGGATTATCTGGAAAGACAGGAACAATTCGGTTTTCAATGGGAAGGAGGGAGATACCAAAATCATAATTCAAACTATTAATAGTTATACTAATGGTTTGAATGATTCTGGTTTAGCCAGGATGTCCTCTTTGAAAAGCCAACGAAACAGGGACGGGTTGCATATTAGCTGGAAGCCTCTGAATTGGCCCAAGGTGAAGCTCAATGTGGATGGGTCCTATTGGAATCATATCAAGAGTAGTGGTTGTGGGGGAGTGATCCGCGACTACAGAGGGAGGTGGATTCTCGGATTTGCAAGAAGAATGGGTAGGGGAAGCTCCATCAACGCTGAAGTCTGGGGTATCCTCACTGGTTTGCAAGTTGCATGGGACCTGGGTGTGAGTGGAGTCATCTTGGAATCCGACTCTCTAACTGCCATCAACTTTATTAAGAATGGCGTTCCTCCATCCCATCCTTTAAGCTTGATTTTTGCTCAGATCCAAAATTTTGTTGCCAGGGATTGGGATGTTAGTTTTTGTCATACCCTTAGAGAGGGAAATAGGGTGGCTAACTGCCTTGCTAATTTCTCCCATAACATCCCCTTTGGGATTAGGAAATTTGATAGATGTCCTGATTTTTGTAACATGGTTATCCAGGATGACATTAGAGGTGTTTGCCTCCCCCGTGGTTTCGCTAGCTAGTCTCGCCTTGCTAGCTCCTTCTTCATAAATTTTTTTTTTAAGTTTTGGAAAGTCTTTTTTGCTGCGTTTGGTTCAAAATTTTCATGGAATTGGAATCTCAATTACATAAAAAACAAAATTTTCTAGTATTTGATTCACTTCCTAAAATTGAGAATTGGATTCCGTGGAATTAGACAATTCTATGGAATCCAATTCTCAATTCCATAAAATGGGTTTTGTTTGGTTGGACGTGGAATTGGGTTCCATATGGAATTGCATAATATTCTAGGAATTATTTAGTTTGGTTGACTTATGTAGAATTGGAATTGAATTACGTGGAATTGGTTTTTTAGAATTGAGTGCGTAAATTTTGTGGAATTAGATTGTAGGGTATTTTTGAGGAATTAAGATAAATTTTGTGGAATTGGGTTTAAAAGACTTTTTTGTCCCTACTTTCTTTCTCTCTCTTTCTCTCTCTCTCTTACTGTTTTTTATTTTTTATAATGAATATAAAAAAAAGTAATTATATACTAACAAATAAAATTAAAAAAAATAATTATTTATTTATTAAGGAGCAAATTAGTCTTTTTACCTCACATTCTTTTATAAACTTTCAATTCCATCTTTTCATACCAAACACACTTTTTCAATTATTATAATCCAATTTCAATTCCAATTATAATCCAATTCCATAATTTTTTTCAACCAAACGTAACCTTTAAGTTTTGGGAAAATACTATTTAGTCTCTAAATTTACAATTTTGTCAACTATTTAGTCTCTTAGATGTTACTCATTAGATAACTGAGTGACATGACGGTTAACTGTTGATGTGGTTTGACTCCTCTTCTCACTCCTCATTCTGCATTGTCGGAAACTAGGTCGATGATCCCCTTCCCCTTGTTCCCAGAGCCAAGCTTTGCTTGATGTGCAGCTATGTAGTTGGCATAGTTACAAATTCGTGGACCAAATAGTAATTTGACCAACAATTCAAGGATTAAAAAATAGTTTGCCTCACCCTCAATACCTCATTTAGTTCCAAAAACACTAAAAAAAATTTATTTTAAAAAAATAGATTACAATGAAAGGAAATTATTAGTAGTACAAGTAAAAAAAATAGATTACAAGGAAAGGAAATTATTAGTAGTACAAGTAAACATCGAGGATGGGATTAAGGCCAATGCTAGTTGCTTAGGGCATGCTTAATATATGTAAGGTAATTGTTGGTTTTTCTGGGTTGTTCTACTGGGCGAGGAACCAAAATTCAGTAGCTTTTTGCAAACTTTGTTTTATGGTTACTGTAACTGTCATTTTTTGTTCAAACAATTCATAATTGGAAATAAGGACCGCAAGGGGTCTTAACCTAGGTGCCTACGTACCCTTACTAAGGGATCAAAGTCCACGTAGTTCAAAGAGGAAACGTCTATAGGAGCCGTTAGGCAAGAATGTTACCTGTGGTCGCCGTGTGCGGCTAGAACATGTATGTATTGCTCCGGGCGGGCGAGTCACCTACTGGAGGTATATCGTAAGTAAAGGGTAACAAAGGGATCTCTGAATACTAATTCGGATGAGAAAGGGCTATTAGGGAACAAGATACAAGTGTCGTAGACCTTACTCTACGTGTTTTTGAAGGTGCTGTCAATTCTTTGGCTGACTTCCATCAAGTTGGAGATATGTGGTGGGCGCAAGTGGTATGTATTTTAATTTTAATTTTCTACTTTTGAGCGTAAAACTTTAGCATAAAACATCAAAGTAATACTTTTTGCTTCATGTAAGAGGGGCTTCACTTGGAGCGAGAAGAGCTGATTTCAGCTCTTAAAACAAAGGACAATGTTCTCGAGTGCACTGGAAAACAACTTGAGGAAGTGTGCGAGAACTTGTCCGCAAAGGAGAAGGAGTGCGAGCAGGCCGGTCGTGAGCTGGAGTCTCTGACTCGCGAGGTTGTTCGTCTTCGAGCTGAAAGTGGCGAGCTTGCTTAGGTCAAACTTTTGCGTTTGGACTTGGATAGGGCTCGCGACAAACTAGATGCTCGCCGGGAGGATGTAGAGAAGCGACCCACGCGCATTTTTTTTGTATAAAGAACTAACAGAATTACATGAGAGTATAGAAACCTATTTGTCCTCCCGTATGGGGAACATACTATGAAAGGGTTCAGTAACATTATGACAAACATAAACATACCTAACACTACTAATAAGCTTTCTAATATCTCTAATAAGCACTACAAAGGCTTTAGGAATATTAATATGTTGGTTGATCATGTCCACGACCCTTGCATTAGGCACTTGTCCTTTTAGTTGCCATGAAAGGGAAAGTGTTGATCACCTCTTCAAAAACTGCCCTCTTGTTAGAGCTGTCTGGATGGCTTCTCCTCTGGGAGTCAGAACTTCTAATCTTCAGGGGGATTTTACCAATTGGATCAGCACTCTCTTCCAGGACTACAAGCTTGAGTACTCCAAGGGTGATCGAGTTCACATCGTTGAGCAGCCTTTGATAATTGCCTAGTCCATTTACAGCCATAGAAACAAAGTTTTGTTTCAAAATGAAGCTGCTAATCCTTTGGTTCTGACCACCCAAGCGTTGAGGATTATCGAAGACATCATGTATCTAAAGAAAGACAGAGGTAACCAGATTGTTGATAGATTTCTTTACTGCTAACTTGAGTCTACTAACTCTGGTGATATACACACTGATTACACTAAAATTTACATTAATGCTCGCAAGACAGATAGATGCAAAGTTTGTCATTGGATGGCAGCGTCCATAACAAATGGCACATTCAATCCCATGGTTGGTTTTATTGGATGGAAGAAATCTTCCATGAGAATATGGTAAGTTGGCTAGATGCTGAGAGTATGATTGGGGACGCAACTGATCGCTAAGCGAAGAGGTTGGCAGAAAGGATGTATAGGATGCTGCTAGCGGTCGAGCAACTCACGCGTCTTTGGGGGGAAAGCTGAGTCGGTGAGCTCTCTTCATCCTTCCTTGAAGCTTTTCGACGGTAAGCTCAGGGGTCGACTTGTGACTGATCCTGGCCGTGGACTTTACTCACCTCCGACAGCTGGCTGAGCGTCTTTTGAGCCATCATCTTCTTTCCATGACTGCCGGACGTGTCCCTAAGATTAGAGCTAGTTCTCAGCCAATGGTCAAGAGCGTGGTGAGGGAGCCGTCGAGAAATGTTGGCGATCCCGAGCCCATCGAGTCCCCGATTAATGTTGACCTTGGGGATGCCCAAGAGTATATTGTATTTGGTAGAGTCTTCTTCTTCTTCTTCTTTTTGCCAAGTGTAATAGTCGATTGCCTAACTTGATACATTAATGAAATGAATTTTCTTCTTTGAATTATTTGTTCTCTTTTCACTTCTGGGTAAAAGATCTTGTACAAGTATCGTGTGATCAAGACAGTTTTGCATGAATTTTATGTTCTGCTAGCATAGTTTGTATACGAACATTCGTTTAGGACACCATGTAGAGTAATTGCCTTGGTGAGGCTATTTTGTGTTCTTGATAGGTTACTTGGACAACTGGCACCGTCTTGTGGGGAACTTTTGTGTGGTCTTAGTAGTTTTCCAAGTATCTTCGGGGGCGGTTGGCCCCCTTTTGCCTTAAAAGGGCTTCTGCGAGTTGACTTTGCAGACTTAGTTTGTAGTTGGCTTAGCTCATGTCTTTTTCAAAAAAGGAGTTTCGATTAATAGTGAACAAAATAGTTACATCCGAAGTTTTACTGACCCTAGAAGGGCCTGTTCTAAGAATGGTAAATCCTATCTTACAAAATTATGAAAAAGACATGTATAACATATGCTTAGCCGAAATGTTTCGAGGCCAAAAGGCAAAGTTCATCAAAGAGATCAAGCGGAGGTTTTATCCGGGCGGACGGACTCTTCAGGTGTTGCTCTTGACTCTTTGCCTTATGGGAAATTCTCGCGAGGTTCTTTGGCGTTAGTGCGAGCGACCTTGATGGTCTTGGTCAGGCTTGCTGCGTAGCAGGCTCGCGCCAGTTTCTAGTCTGTCGTGATTTCTCTGATTTTGTGTGGCGTCGAGAATTTCTAGTCGAGGCTTGCTTCTTTGGGCAAATTGCCTACAGATGTGAGGGCTGATATGACTCCTTCTACGGGGACTTGGGCGCTGGAGAACCCAATGAGTGTGCCAGGGAATGGCCTCATGCTTGACTCCCTTAAGCCAAGTTTCTTAAATGTGTCAAAGTAGAGGACGTCCGAGGAGGACCCTTGATCTACAAGGACTCGCCTTACCTCATAGTTCGCTATGATTGCGGTTATGACCACGGGGTCATCATGAACAAGCCCTTAAAGGTTTGAAAGGTCAAACGTGATCAGATCTTCTTTGGGCTCTTCCTCCTTCTTCCTTTGCTTTGGGATGTAATAGAGGGTGAGTACAGAAGCTTCCACCCTCTTCTTGTTCTAGGGTTGTGAGGCGGTCCCCTTTATTAATCCTCCTAGATGACGTTAATGACTCCGCGTGGGGGTGTTTGCTCACTATTGTCCTTTGGTCGCTCCCCGTTGGTTTTCTCTACGTCCGTGATGTATCTGCCCAGCTGCCCCTTTCATATCAAATCCTTGATCTGGTCTTTGAGGTGTATGCACTCGTTGGTTTCATGGCCATAATCTTTGTGGAACTGGCAATATTTGGATTTGTCCATAGGTTTCCCCGTTTTTTGCCTCTTGGATTGAGGAGGAAAACTGAGCATGTCGGAGTGGTAGATTTCCTCCAAGACTCCAACGCGAGATTTGTTGAGGAGTTTATAACTAGTGAATTGCCCTCAGGGGGCGAACGAGGTCGTGATAGTGAGCGTTTTCTGATATTCTTTTTGACTTTGATTGTTAGCCGTTCCTTTTTCTTTCTTCTTTTCCGACCGATCCAGGTTAGCTCTACTCACTAGGAATTTTCACATCTTATCCTTTGCGATTTGGGCATTTTCTTCTTGGATGAACCACTCAGCTCTATCCATTAGTTCCTGCAATGTGGATATGGGACACCTATTGAGTTCGCAGTAGAACTTTGAGCATCTGAGGCCTTCTTTGATGATGAAGATGGCGACTGCATCTTGGAGGCCTCTGACTTGGAGCGAGAGCTTGGTGAATTGTGCTAGGAAGTCTTGTAGCGTTTCTCCTTCTTCTTGGTGGAAACCTATGAAGGAGTCTTCATTCTTCTGGTATTCTTTGCTAGTGACGAACTGAGTCCAGCTGCTCGAAATTATGGATTGAGTTTGTGGGCAGTAGTGAGAACCATCTTAGGGTTGCTTCTTTCAGAGTAGACGAAAAGACTTGGAATTGTTGTCCATATATCATACTGAGTATCGACATTACTGAGTTAAAGGTGTTGAGGTGGTCCTGTGGGTCACTCTCTCCTCCATAGGGCTCTATGTGGAAAGACATCTTGAAGCCCATGGGGATGTACTCATTCATGACCGGCTAAGTGAAGGGGTGTCGCCCTCTCCCTTAGACGTCGAATCCAGTCCAGTGATATTGGCCTGGGTAGTAGTGTCAAAACGGGATGTGGCCCACGGGCTGGCTCGGTCCGCCCGTTAAATGGGCGGGCTTAGGTCGACCAAAATAGGCCCGTTAAAAAAGGGCCTAAACGGGCCAATCCGTGTAGCCCGCGGGCTAAACGGGTTGGGCACGGGCAGTGACGGGCCAGCCTGCTTAAATATTTTTTTAAAAAATTAATTACATACATTTTTTTTTAATTTCAAATTGGGTTGCCCACTTGCCCTAAACCGAACCTAACACTCATTCACACATCACTTTCACACTTTCATACTTAGACAATCACTCACGCCACCAACTCCATCCATTTCTTCTAGTTCTCGTCTTCCCTCTCAAGTCTCAATCTATCGATCTTCTTCCTCCCACAAGTTCTCAATCTATCACACCGTCGATCTCCTTCCATTTCTTCGATCTCCTTCACACTATGCAAATGCATCTTCGGCTCATTCACTGGCATCGCGATTCGCGAGGTACGATTTGGTGGTGCTTTACTGCTTTTCCAATCTCTCCCTCATACTCATACATATTTATGGTGGTGCTAGTGTGTGTATATGATGCCCCACTCTTGAAAAGTTTTCTGGGTCCCCAAAATTTTTGTTTTCTAAAAGAAAAAAAAAATTCCCTTTTAAGTTTTATGACTTTATCCCTCACCAAGCACTCAAGCAGCTTGTTTCAAATAAATTGTGTTGCTTTGATTTTCTTTTCTCCTAGGGGTGCGGTGCAGGCGTGTGGTTTTGTGCATTATGTTATTGCCTTGTTCAGCTCATGGCCATTAGTGTCATTTTCTCAGTTTTATGCTTTTATGGAGTTACCGTTTGACCATAAGAAAAGAATAAAGAGGATTACCCACTTTAATGCACATTATTACTAGAAAAAAACAAGAATAAAGGAAAATAGGCTCCGTGATTCAGGGGGTAATTTTTAGAAATTTATAGATTTTTTTATTATCTTATATATTTTGGTCTAACCAATAAGATAGAAAAATTAATATAGAAGTAGAAATAGTTTGAGTCCCATTATGTCTTTTGGTAAGGTTTTGAATTCAAATAAGTTATGTGTATCACTCGTTCACTCTTTTGGATTCTCTATTTGTATGTCTATTGTTAGAAAAATTAATATGATATATATCTTTGATACAGTACCAGTATCTTAATTTATTTTTATTATATATGCTTATTGTGCTACTATCTTAATTTATTTTTGTTATATATGCTTATGGTGCTACTGGTGACATGTTTTGATTGTTTTCCATTGTGTATTTTGTAGTTTACATGGATATGGGCAGTTCTGTTCCTCCAAGACAAGGTACTAAAAGTGCAACAACTGTTCAAAATGCTCCTACAGTTTCTAAGTTTCCTAAGAAGAGGTCAGCTACTTCTGATGTGTGGAATTATTTTGTTAGTTTGGGTGTGGTTGAAGACCGGAAACCTAGGGCTAAATGTAAAGGGTGTGATGAATTATAAATAGCTGGTGGAAGTAGTCATGGTACTTCAAGCTTAACACGCCATATTCCCAAGTGTCCTAAGTTGAATAGTTATCATAATGTTGGAAATATGCTTATTGATCATGCTGGAAAACTTAGGTCTAGAAAAATCTCTCAAAAGGTCCTTCGTCCCTAGAGGTGTCAAAACGGGTCCAACCCGCGGGTTGGGCCCGTTTACCCGCAAATACGGGCAGGTTGAAGTGATGAAAAATGACCCGCGGGTAAATGAACCCGGCCCGTTTGACCCGTTTAAAATACGGGTTTAACCAAGTTACCCGCGGGTTACCCGTTTTTTTAAAAAAAATATATTTTTTAAAAATAATTAATATATTATACTTTTATGAATTTTTTTTTGGACTACCACCTCCAACTTTAAAATATAGTTGTGTTTAAAAAATTAAAATATAGTTGTATTTCAAAAAAAATTTAAATGCATTTAAATCTTTAAAATGTTTTATGTTGTTGGATCATTTTTTTCCCAATCATCAAGATTATTTATAGACATTGGATGTATTATAGATAATTTAATGGAATATTTCTTCAACTTTTAATTAAAATGATTTTTAATTATAAAGTTGATGTTAATTTATTTTTCAATCATAGAGATTTAACTTTGATTGCAATTGGATGTATTTTTCCTATAACAATAAATTATACATGGTTTTTGAATTTTAAAACCCTTTTTTATTGAAAATGGAAATTATATTACTAGAAAGGAGAAGTACAGGAGCGAAAAAAACAAAAAACAGAAAACTAATACTATAAAATAGTCACTAAGCCAAAAACATATCAATTTTACTTAATTTATTTTCAAACACAATTCCAAAAACAAAATCAAATGGCATGTGCGGATGTGAAGATGGGCAAAATTATGCACACTATTGATTAGAAGTATAGAACATCAGCATTTATCCTTTTGAAAATTAGAAAATAAAAAAAAACTGTAAAAAAATTGATATTTAAAAAAAAAATTGACCCGTTTAACCCGAAACCCGCACATATACGAGCCGGGTTAGTATTTTTCCAACCTGTGAAAATTTTGACCCGTGCGGGTTGGCCCGTTTAACCCGTGACCCGTGACGGGCCAACCCGTATAGGCCGGGTTGGCCCGTTTGACACCTCTATTCGTTCCTTAACTGCTATGGCTATTATTAAGCATGATCTTCCTTTTTCTTTTGTTGAATATGAAGGCGTCAGAGAGATATTCAAGTATTGCAATCCAGATGTTAAATTTATCACTAGGAACACAACTGTTGCTAATGTTTGGAAAGTTTATAAATCCAAAAAGGAAAGTTTAAAGTAAGAGTTAGATAAGATTCTTAGTAGAATTTGTCTTACATTAGATGTATGGACAACTTGCACCACTGAAGGTTATATTTGTTTGACTGCCCATTATATTGATTCAAATTTTACTTTATGTAATAAAATCCTTGACTTTTGTGAGATGCCTACACTTCACTCAGGATATGAATTGTCCAAAAAAGTAATGGACATTTTAAAGGAATGGGGGATAGAGAGAAAAATATTTTGAATCACACTTGAAAATGCATCTAGTAACAATAGTATGGTTGAAATGTTGAAAGAACAACTTTGCATTCAAAATCATTTGTTATGCAATGGAGACTTTTTTTCATGTGCATTGTTTTGCCCACATTCTCAACTTAATTGTTCAAGAAGGATTAAAAGTGGCTCATGATGCATTGTATAAGATTAGGGAAAGTGTTAAATATGTAAAGGGTTCGGAGGGAAGAATGAGAAAATTTGAAGCATGCGTAAAAATTGTTGGTATTGAACATGGTGTTTTCTTGCGCTTAGATGTACAAACTAGATGAAATTCTACCTTCATAATGCTTGAAAGTGCATTAAAGTATAGACGTGCATTTGCTAGCTTTCAAATGGAGGATCAATATTGTAGGTATTGTCCATCTAGTTATGAATGAGAGAGAGGAGAAAAGATGTGCGAGTTTTTGAGACCATTTTATGATATTACCAATATGATCTCCGGTTCTACTTACCCAACCTCAAACATATATTTTACACAAGTTTGGAATATTGAATGTCTTTTGATTGACAATGCAAATAATGAAGATCAAATTATAAAGGATATGGCTGTCAGAATGAAGGAAAAATTTAATAAGTATTGGAGTGAATACAGTGTTGTTCTTGCACTCGGAGCAATTCTTGACCCACCGTTGAAGTTTCTATTGTTGGAACGTTGTTTCAATAGAGTTGATCATACTACTTGTCAATCAAAGTTAGATGTGGCGAGGAAGAAATTATTTGAGCTTTTTAATGCTTATACCAGCAATTCCTCTTCATCTTCAAGTTCAAGTTCCAGTCAATGTCAATGTCAATTTCAACCACCAAATATTCCAACAAATAGTGAAACAGGAATGGGGTTTTCTACTTTTACGGTAAGTTTGTGATATTTTATTTATTTGACTTTTTTTTCTATGCAAGTTTAAAACTAACTTTGTTTTTTTTTTTTTTGTTCATTTGTGATTTAATATTGGAAAGGCCCTAATGGACATTGATAGCGAAATTGTGAGTCAGTTGGGGAAATCTCAATTGGAGCTATACTTGGAAGAAGCAAAGCTTGAGTTTAAATTTTATAAAGATTTGGATGTCTTACAAATTGGAAGGATAATAGAGGTAGATTTCCATATTTATCTCTTATGGCATTTGATATCTTGAGCATTCCAATCATGACTATGGCTTCAGAATCAGCATTTAGTATCGGTTCACGAGTTCTAAACAAGTACCGTAGTTGCCTTCTTCCTGAAAAGGTGTAGGCTTTAATTTGCACCCGCAATTGGTTAATCGATTTTAATGTTGAAGGTAATATGTGTGTATATATATCTAGTTTTTTATTTTTCATGTTTTATTTACTTTATTAAAGTATTCATTTTTTTTTTGCTAAAGAATATAATGCTGAAGCTAAGGCAAGTTTTTCATCAACTCCAAATGAATTGGACTCTACAAATATAGCAAAATCAAACATTACCATAGAAGATGATGTTCAAATGTTGTAAATTGTTTCTATGCTTATGGAGATAGTTTTTTAATTTTGATTGGGTATAGGTACATTGATTCTCTCCTGTTTATTTTGGCTTGGTCACTGAGTTTATTTATATTGATTATTAATTATATTATACATACTTTGTTGTCAACAGGTATGCTACTTTTAGGTATTAGGGCCTAATCTTTTTGAAGTATTAGCATTTGGCAGTAGTTTTTTGAAGACTAATGGAAGTATATAGTTGACTTTTGGAGCTGTACATGAAGTGATGAATGATGCCTCCACAAGCCTTGTTTTTTGTGGTTGTGGGCAATGAAAATAGATTGTACATTTTATGTATATCTTGTATTGTCTGTAAATAGTAACTAGTAAGTGCTAACTAGAACTAGTAAGTAGTAACTACTAATTATTAATTACTAAATAGATGAATCATGAATGATCATGTAATTATATTTTATGAATATCTTCTCCTAATAATTAAGTAGGTTACAAGTCTTAGGAGAAGATATTCATAAGCTATTTAGAGGAAAGAGTAGAATATTTTTGAGTTTGGAACCTTGGTGTATGCAGGTGTTTCCTCCTCCTACTTCCTCAGGTATGTATATCTTAAACTTGTAATGTATAATGTATTATGTATTATCTGCTTACTAACCAAAAAAAAATATCATTTTATATAAAAAAACAAAAAGACTTGAGTATGTGGCTAATTGAGTAATTGCCTATGTGTTATGCTGTTATGTGTATATAATCAATAAAGAACCTTACAAAGTTTTGATTTTGAAAGATATGTGAATTTTGAAAGATATCCTAATTAATATTTTTGAACTATTGAAAGGTGTCCTAATTATCATGTTATAATTATTTAATTCAATTAATGAATACATCCGATCCTAATTATAATTATATTATTGTATTTTAGATTTGCAAAATTATTATCAATTTAGAGGAAATGTTATAACCTCTAAGATTACCTAGTTGATTCTTGCTACCAAACATAGTATTAAGGATGGAAGAATGAAAGTGTCACGACCCCCTATCGGACGTCCGTGACTGGCACGGGAAGTAGGATTTCTCCTATCACGTAAGCCTCTAATCCCTGATTGACACTTTAATATGTGTATATCTACCCATTTCTAATACAAACAATATATAATACATATGGTCATCCATTTCCGGTGACCTAAGCAATTTGTAATCCACGTCTCGCTCAACACCGCTTCAGTCTATAAATATACACATAATCAGTCACATGTACATATAATATACATATTGATCACGCGCTTCAGGGCGGATGATCTATCCTATTCATATGCAGAATCCTGTGTACAGTCATACATATATTCAATCACACGATTTCATATAGTTTACATATTGATCACACGCCTCAATGCGTGTGATCTATCCTATTCACATGCGGAAGCTATATTTTCACACAAACAGGTATTCAATCACATATACATATAATTTACGTATTGATCACACGCCTCAATGCGTATGACCTATCCTAGTCGCATGTAGAAGTCATATACGTATATACATGATATATATTATATCATAGCCTATATTCCCATCACCAAGACCTAACTTTAATCTGTATGAAGCTGACAATGCTAGAATTCAAGTGTGACATATATATATATATATACACAGCAGATGTAAACGTACATAAGCCACACCCAAAAAGGATTCATATATATATATATATATATATATATATATATATACATCACAACATGTATACATAATCAAAATAACTACCGACGCGAACAAAGCGTGCGGTCTTCAAAGTTGTCCGCCTCCTTGAGAAGAAGTGGACGCGTTCCCGACTCCTGAACCACTTGTATCTGAAACATGTAAACATGGGGGTGAGTCGAACAGACTCAGTGAGAAGCTCCCCCATCCCTGGCGTAGCAGCGGGTACCACTATAGCTGAGTGAACGGAGCAACCACAACCACATGCGCATGAAACAGATTTATATTGTGACCTTAAATATGATCAGGCAATCAATATATCATATTCACAATTAAAAATCCTAATTCATGCTCCTAATATGTTTATTAATCCGCATGTGAACCATTCATAAACATATATCATATCTTTTCATAAGTCATACATAGTTATGCTCGTAGGCATTCATTTTCTGTCTCCTGCATTACGCTAGGAGAAATACTGGCCCGAAGGCATTCACTTTCTGTCTCTCGCGTTAAGCTAAGAGAAATACTGGCCCGAAGGCAATGTCTTATTCGAACCTAGTTGATCAAACTAGGAACTTTCTGACTCCAAGGAACGCTTAGAGTAATAGCCGGCAACTTGTCTGACCCCGGTTAAACCAAGGTAATGGCCACTATGTGGCATACTTACTGTTAACTGAATCCTGTCTATCCGACTAGGATAACCGACTCGATCTACCCGAACTAACCTGAACAAGTTCAAATAACCTATTCGACCTTGAAAGACCCCTATTAATAACTAACTAAATATTACACGTGTGAATTAGCTAGGCCTAGTTTCCCCCTTTTCAATTATGCATCACTCTCACTCACACTTAACAACCTAGGTTCATTTTCCTCAATGTACCAAACGGTCAAAACCTTTGCACGATGATCAATTTAAGTGGTTTCCTAATATTAATAAATTTTCACATATGAAATTCTGACTCAATCCTACCTACGGTATCATATAAGGCTCGGTGAGCCACAATAGCACATATACACCTTGTGATATCATATAAGCACATATACTATTGCACGTTGACTACTTACTTGCAAATCATACACGCGTAACACAAATCTATTCATATAAATATATTCCATATATCAATTTGCACAAAATAGAGCAAACAACATTTTTCACGTAGTCATCCAACCCTGTGGGGCAGGGATGGGAGAGCTCCTCACCTCGTTGGCCCTCCTGATCTGTACTCGGAGTGCCTGCAACTCCAATCACTCTGTGGTGCCCTATACACATTATATTTAAGAAATTTAGAAAGCGTAACTAAGCATCTACCATGCACGTGTCATGCTAATGCTTATGCGCCCTTTAGCTATTTTCCAAGAATTAATTTTTTAGTTTGTTACGTCGTCTTATTTGCTCTTTCTGAAAGTCCAGAATGCCCCATATTCGACTTTCACACTTTCGAGCCATTTAGAACCTCTAATGGCTTAGGTTAGAGATTTCCACTTGTCCAATTTTCCCTTCATGTGTTCATATGGGTATTTAATTAATAAAAGAATTAAATTCACAGTTCAAAAGAGGCTCTAGCTTACTCATTCCACCGTCTCCCTTATTCACCGAGTAAAAGCTTAGTTACTACCTCCTTAATTATATATAAAAATATAATTGGGTATAATTAGAGCCTTGGAACTAATTTAGTGGGTCTTAGGTGTCCCCCACGGACTAGACCAAGGTGTCCAACCCACCGCACAGCTCCTTACTGTACGGTGGCTTAGTATTTCGCCTCTTTTTCACCGAATTGGGTTCCGGTTGAAACGGTAAATACTCGGGCTTTATTCCCTTGTATATTTCCAGCAACTACAACACTTATACTACTCTAATCCAAGCCTAAACATGCATCGAATTATCAATTTCGAATTTATAGCAATTTCCTAACCCAATTTTCCTAATTTCCATACCCGGTCAAATTCCTACGGTCTAACTTCGATTCTGAACCTCACTAGGCTTTCAATAACACCCACTAAGCTCAAAAAACCCTGGAATGCCCCGATTGGAAGAAATTGAAGAATTACTAAAATACCCAAAATTGGAGAAATTGGGGTTTGAGAGATTGGGGGCTTTCTTACTTGATTTCAATCGGATAGAAAGCTTGGTGGTGATGAAAAATGAGGTCCGGTCACCTTCTTCGGCACCGGAATGTCTTCTCCGACGAAAATCCGATCCCCAAACCACCGTGCCCCTTCTCCCTCTCCTTCTCGTGCGTGGGTCTTGAGCTACTTCTGCTTTTTCATTTTTTGCTTCTGCATGCTACTTTTTTTTTTATTTAGTGGGTGTTGATGAATTGATAAGGGGTATGTGCGTTTTTATTAAATGGAGCACGTGGCTTTTAGCCACTTACATTAACATATTATATATATATATATATATATATATATATATATATATATATATATATATATATATATATATATATATATGTATTTATTTATTTTTAGATATTATATATATATATATTATATTTTTTTTATTAGAAAAAATTTATTTATGTGTTCTATCCTCTTTTTTCCTCATGCTTTTTAGTCATCTTTTCTTTTAGGTCTTAGAAAAATTATAAATATCCCCTATTACTTTTTTCTTTATTCTATTTTTTTAACTTTATAATTCTTTAATTTAATTTATTTTTTTTTCTGAAAGAAAAATAAACTTAATAATAATGAAAATAATTATTTCTAAATATCTCGGATATTACAGAAAGGATCACACGATTTCTCACACACCATAGAAGTGTACAATAAATATTTATTTTTTTTATAAAAACGATACTATAATGACAAAAGCTTACAAGATTGTCCAACCAACATTCATAGTATTACAACTTTGCCTAATAAAACTATTAGACCTAAGCATTAAAATATTTGAACTTGAAAAACTATTAAGCAGGTTCCTAATATCTGTTCCCAGCACCTGAAATTTCTTATTTCTCCTGTAGTTGTGAGCCACCAGCGAAGCAGCATACTTCTGAAATACAATGATGTTGCACATATCCCTGTTAGAAGAGAGATTGAGAGCAATTTGAAGTTGTCACGACCCCATTTCTAGGAGTCCGTGACCGGCACGGGAGTAGGATTTCACCCCTAAACCCGTAAGCCTTCCCTATTACCCTTTAAAATAATTACCCTGCTATACAGACAACATACAATATTCACATAATAAATATTGGCCACGTCATTCATGGTGGCCTAAATAACCTGCAATCCACGGCGCTCATTGCCGCTTCAGCCCAATTCAAGTATATATATACATCCATTCACATAAGCAATCACACATAAATATGTATATACGTAGTGATCAAACCACAAGGGAATGATCTATCCTATTCGCACACAATATATATATAACCTGTTCAATCACCTGTATATGAGCATCCACACTCGCATTTAAATGTACATATTGATCACACGCCTCAATGCGTGTAATCTATCCTATTCACATGCAGGTTTATATATTTGCAAACAAACACATACCAACCACACACACATATATATATATATATATATAATTTACATATTGATCACACCCCATAGGGTGTGACCTATCCTATTCACATGCGGAAGCAATTCATACTCATCATAATAATCATATATCCTATATTCCCATCCATGACCTAATCTTTAAACAGTATGAAGCCGACAAGTCTAGATTTGTACATATATTTATACATATAGCAATTGCCTATACATCAAAGGCTATACTCAAAATAATGTATACATCAGTGACATATAACAAAAGAATGTATACATCAAAAGATAAACCTCTCACGCGAACAATGCGTGAGGTCTCTAGGAATGTCCGCCTCCTTGAGAGGAAGTAGACGCGTGTCCGGTGCCCGCTACACCTGTATCTGTAACATGTAAAATTGGGGGGATGAGTCAAACGGACTCAGTGAGAGGCTCTCCCATCCTTGGTGTAGTAGCGGGTACCACTACAACTGGGGGAAGGGAGCCAGTCACATCCACATGCACATATAATAGTTCTTTTAACCTTTCATGTTTAAGTGATCATGCATTTAGCATATATGACACATGTATTGACAAAATTAGGCATATATATATCACATGTTCAATATCGTCAAACACTTTCCAATATCATATATCGTTTTAAAATAACATAAACTGGCCCGAAGGCATATCTCCCTTTGGGGAGAGAACTGGCCCGAAGGCATATCTCCGTTAGGAGGGAATCTGGCCCGAAGGCATAACTCACGTGAGTGGCATCCGTTATGAGGTAAACTGGCCCGAAGGCATAGCTCACGTGAGCGGTTAGGAACCTAGTTGATCATTCTAGGAACCCCTGGCCCCAAGACTTTACTTGAGACATATCTGGCACCAAGACTCTACTTGGTACATAGCCGGCGACTCGTGTGACTTTGGCCTAACCAAAGCTTTAACCACAAAGTGGCAAACTCATAGACTTGGACTCTTGGGTGTCCGACTTCACGAGGACATACTCGATCTACCCGGTTTATTTAAAATGGACACCTCTTTTATCATAGACTCTACATGACTCCTATGAACCCCTACTAGTTCGGTTTTACTTTTCTTGGAAAAACTTATAAGTTTATACCCTTTCCCAAGTTCGAAAATAGTTTCAAGGAAGAACATCCTAAGTTCGATTATTTCAAAAATTTCAAGATCAAACAATAGGTTTCCAACTTCATTTAACTTGTGAGTTTCTAGGACCATGGAATTTAGACACCGAAAGTAGACTCGATCCTACCCCCGATATCGTTCTAGGTTCCAAGAACCCTTTTTCCATATAAGGCTTCCCAAGCCATCATGATATTTCACATGTATCAAATACACATATAACATGTAATTTCATATAATAGCATTTAGGAATAACAATAGCATGTTTCTAACATACATATTCTAACAAAGAGGCAAATAATACAAACCATATTTTTCCACATCCTCATACAACCCACAAGAGGGCAAGGATGGGAAAGCCCCTCACCTGGTTGGCACTTCGGATCAGCTCTCGGTGTGCCCGAAGGTCCACTCACAGTATGGTGCCCTATACACATATATATTTAGGAAATTTAGAACGCGTAATTAAACATCTAAAAATGCGTGTGTCGTACTAATACTCATGTACCGTTTAGATATTTCTAAGAACTAATTATTTAATTCGTTACGTCGTCTAAATTTCTCTTTTTGAAAGTCCAGAATGCCCCATATTTGACTTTCACACTTTCGAGCCATTTAGAACATCTAATTGCTTAGGTTAGAGATTTCCACTTGTCTAAATTCCCCTTCATGTGTTCATGTGAAGTTCCCATTACCCAAGTCTTGAATTCATGGCTCAAGAGTCATAAATTCTACTTGTCCAAAATTTCCATTTATCAAAATAACCCTGAACACTTCACCTACACATGAATACGTATACCCGAATACGCGTAAAATTAGAAAATTGTCTCTTTTTCCCCGAACGGGGTTCCGGGTGAGACGGAAATTACTCGGGTTTTAATCCCTCGTACATTCCAATAATTTTTTTAATAATTATATAATTATTATTCAACCTTTCAGTGCACCCCAAGTCATTCCGCAACACCCTTAAACCTTAACAATCACATTTTCCTACACTTTTTCGAACCCAGATAAATTCCATCAATTTGGTTCCGGTTCCTAAGCTTCCAACTCACTTCCTAGCATGCAAATACTTCAATTTAGGATCCAAAATACTCATATTGAATCAATTGGGGTCTTTCTAAAAATCCCTAAAATTGATAAATTTGGGGTTTGAGTGATTCGGGACTTCTTACCTCGATTTAATCGGTTAAGATGATGGAATAGGGTATAGGAAACCCCCGGTCACCTTCCCCGAGCTCGGAACGGCCAAAATCCGGCGAGATTCCGGCGAAAAAAACACTATTCCCGTTTGTTTCTCTCTCTAACCAAGCTCTCTCTCTCTCCTCCGTGAACCCGCCGGCCACCTTCCTCCGGCGTCGCCGTCGACTGCTCCTACTCTGGCGAACGGCGGCGTCGTCTTCCGCTGGCTCTCCCGCACACCCGTTCGCGCGCCTCCTCCTCTCCCGTAGCCTTGGCGTCGTGGTCCTCAATCTCCTTCACGATTTGGCTGGAGAATGAATGAGGACCAATTTTATTTAAATGGGGGGTCACGTGCGTGACCCCCCCCCCCCCTCTCTGCCAACACAATATATATATATATTATATATTTATATATTTATTTAATATATTATATATTTATATATTTATTTTATATATTATTTATTTATTTAAAATTGACTTTGGGGTTAATAACTTACACCCAATATTTCCCGTTAAGTCTTAATTTTGGTCCAAATAAAATTTCATTTATTTAAAATTTTCTCCTTTTCCTTCCAAATTAAAATAAAAATTAAATTAGGACCTTAACGTAAATTGGAAAATTTTCGGGTATTACAGAAGTCCTCTTCTAATGACCATAAGGATTAAGGATGCTAGATTGTAAATCTTCATTAGGCCTGAGATGATAAACAACATTATCAATAACTTCCTTCTTTTCCATGACTCTGAGACAAATTTTCCACGCTCTTTTTCTGCGATTGCTACCCTTAAAAACATTAGCGGCACAGATGATAGATAAACCATTTATAGGCATAGTGTTAGCCACTTTCCAATCACTAGAGTTAGGACTTATCAACGTCGGAGTACGAGCATACTGAGAGGAGAAAGCATATTTATATGTATCCCACAAAGCATAGATCATATTGATAGCCTTCAGAGGGTCCAAATGTTTCCCTTCCATAACCCTTAGATTTCGACATCTTCAAATCACATTAAGAACAACACAGAGAAAATTGATAAAGTTGATGTTCAAATCAAAATAACCATTAAGGCAATTCTTAAACCAATCAAACATGTTAGTACCATGAGACTCCTAGTAATGATAGCCCAGGTGAGTAACAAACCAAACTGCTCTTGCAAAATTGCATTCTAAAAAGACATGGATTAAAGATTCATTTTCTTCCCCACAGGCAGTACAAATATCTCGAAGCCTCATATGATGTCTATTTAAGACAATACAAGTTGGAAGATTATTATTGAGGACACGCCACATAAACATGTTGATCCTATAAGGTAGCTTAAGACTCCAAAGTTTCTTCCAAACATGACTATTATTAGTGGACTGAAGGCTATGATTCCTATTAGTGCTCCTCTTTTGAACATCTATTTTATTCCTAAGGAGCCATTTATAACCCTCCTTGATCGTGTACTCCCCATCATTTGAACATTTCCAAATCAATTTATCCCTAGCTCCAATAACAGAAAGAGGAATGGAAGCAATGGAAGCAGCCATATCTTCAACATACACTATTGAGAGACGCAGCGTTCTAGGAACAAGAATTATGCTGTAAGAGATCAAAAACCGTGGGACACAGAGTTTGATCTCGAAGCATGGGCCACCAAGCATAGTGGTTAATTTGGATACTTGTACCATCCCCAATCTGCCACTATAGGTTAGGAATAATAACATCCTTAGACTTCATTATGGCTTTCCATCTCTTTGAGGAATTATAGCATATATTAAGAGATCCAAAATTGGTCATGTATTTAGCTGTCAGGATTGAGTTAGCTAAATTATTTTTATGACCAACTAATCTCCAAATTTGCTTAGCCATAAGTGTGCTTCATTGAAAGAACTAACATCACATAAGGCCAATCCACCTTCTTCTTTAGGCTTACACAAATCATTCCAATTCTGGAGGTGAATTTTCAAATTCTTACCATTGTAACCCCAAAAAAATTGAACATTAACCCGTCAATCTTCCTACATTTGTCTTTAGGAAAATGGATACAAGATAGAGGATATACTAAGTAGGAGTTAATCACATATTTAATTAGAGTCAACCTACCTGCTTGAGAGAGTAACTTAGCTTTACAGTCTTTTAACTTACTTTCAATCTTGTTGATTGTTTCCTGGACCACCTGCTTTTTACTCTCGTGACAGTCAATCTAAGGTTGTGTTTGGTAAGGAGAAATAGGAAAGGAAAAAGGGAAGGAATGCACAATTCCCACATACATCCTACCAAACAAACCCCACTTTTTGCAATGTGATAAAATTATATTTTTTGTCCTTACTTTTTTACCCACTTTTATTACATTCCCACTTTTAATGTAAGAGTAATGTAATACCCGGAAATTTTTCAATCAACGTTAAGGTCCTAATTTAATTTTTTATTTTAATTTGGAAGAAAAAAAGGAGAAAATTTTAAATAAATGAAATTTTTATTTGGACCAAAAAAAAAAATTAGGACCTAACGGGAAATATTGGGTGTAAGTCTATTGACCCCGAAGTTAATTTTAACAAAAAATAAATAAATAATATACATTAAATATATATATAAATATATATATACAAAATATTTTTTTTTTTAAAAAAAAATATACATATGTGGCTGGAAGGGGGGGGGTCACACACGTGACCCCCTTATAATTAAAATTGGTCCTCATTGCTTTACTCCAGAGAGCAAAAATCGACGTGCTGAAGCAGAGAAAGCAAGCAGAAAAATTGAGGACCAAAACGCTAAGGGCAGCGGGAAGAGGGGACGGACGGGAAAACGCACGGGGAAGGGAGCTCGCGTGGAGGGTGGCCGGACGTGCAAGCCGGTGCCGGAGTACGCCGTGCCGTCGTCTGTTGTACTAGAGAGAGAGAGCTCGGTTAGGGAGAGAAAACAAACGGGAATAGTGTTTTTCGTCGGAATCTTCGCCGGAATCCGCCGTTTCGAAGTCGGGGAAGGTGACCGGGAGTTCTTTCTACCCCATTCCATCATCCTATCCGATTGAATCGAGGTAAAAAGTCCCGAATCCCTCAAACCCCAAATTTATCTATTTTAGGGATTTTTGGAAAATTCCTAATTGGTATGAATAAATTGCTTTGGGTCCTAATTTGGAGTTATTGGGTTGTTTAGAAGTAGTTGGAAGTATATTTGTTGGAAAATTGATGATGGAAGCTACCCACTTTGAAAATCATAGGACAATGGAATTTAAAGTGAGATAAAGTGTAGTATAAATTGATTTGGGATTGATTGGTGTGTTGGATTGAAGTTATATAATAGTAGGAATTGTTGGAATATACGAGGGATTGAAGCTGAGTAATTCCGTCTCAACCGGAAACTAATTCGATAATAAAAGAGACATTTCTCAATCCAATCTAGAATGTGGAGCTAAATTATGGGTTAGAAGTTTCGGATAGACCGTAATGGACACCGGAATTAATTTAAATAGTAAAATGTCTTTATTTGGTAAAAATCCCAATTTTTAAAGGATATCCGGCCACATGTGTTGTATGTGAATATAAGTTGAAAGGTTGGTTTGGAAATTGACAACCATTGATAATTTGAGGCCATGACTAACATAGGCCATAAATTAGACATTGGGTTGTGGAAAATTTCATACGGACACTGGTAGGTGAAAACGGATAAATTGGAGATTTATAACTTGAAACTAGTTATAAAAGAAATAATGTGAATTAGACATAAATAGAAATATGCTAAATATCCCGAACACTAGTTAATGGATTTCTAAGTTAATTAACTAGCCGTGGGGTTAAATTGGGAAGGATGTGAACGTTAATTTGACGTGTACAAATCAATGGCTGAATTCAAGTGTCTAAAGTTATTGAATGTGTATGATTAGGTAACCACGAATTGTCTGGAGCAGGAGTGACTCCAGGACCAGAAACAGGAAGCCATCCAGGTGAGGGGTTTCCCATCCTTGCCCTACAGGGTTGAATGAGGATGTGAATATGTGGCTTGCTTAATTGCTCGTTTTGTAAGAATTATTAGGAAATTTCATGCTATTGTTGTTCATAAACTGTTATATGTGAATATAGCTGTGAATATGTGATTGATTGAAATTGAGGTGGTACTGGAGGGTATCCATGTAATGACATGGGATACTCCGAACAGTACAAGTAAAGGGGTAGGATGTTGATTTAATTCGAGTTTTGGTTTGTCCTAATAGTTAGAAACTCACTAAGAAAATGAAACTAATTTATTTTTACACGTCGACGTGATTTGTGGTAAATGAACTTAGGAAATACCTTAGAGATAGGTTATTATCTGATCAAGGGTTGGTACTAAGCAAAGAATAGAGAATCTCATAAATTGAATAGAAATGCTTAGGGAAGTTCACGGGTAGATAAAGTCACAAATTCCATTGGAAGTAAGAGAGTGAAATATGACGTCAGACATTTGCCCGTTGTGGCTATTGCCCTAGCCTGGCACTAGGGTGGTGCATTACATATACATGATTGCCCGTTGTGGCTATTGCCCTAGCCTGGCACTAGGGTGGTGCATAGCATTTGATAAACTTGCCCGTTGTGGCTATTGCCCTAGCCTGGCACTAGGGTGGTGCATTACATATACATGATTGCCCGTTGTGGCTATTGCCCTAGCCTGGCACTAGGGTGGTGCATAGCATTTGATAGACTTGCCCGTTGTGGCTATTGCCCTAGCCTGGCACTAGGGTGGTGCATTTCATATACATGGTTGCCCGTTGTGGCTATTGCCCTAGCCTGGCACTAGGGTGGTGCATTTCATATACATGGTTGCCCGTTGTGGCTATTGCCCTAGCTTGGCACTAGGGTGGTGCATAGCATTTGAAAGACTTGCCGTTGAGGCTATTGCTCTAGCGTGGCACTAGAGTCGATTGTATGATTTATAGTTTTGATATGAAATGTTTCATGTTATTGGTTGCTTATGAGTAGCAGGATTGAGGAGCATGATTCTTAGGTTTATCTGTGATGTAACGTTATATTAATGTTGCCTGATCATTATATAACTTATGATAAACTGGTATTTCATGCGCATGTGGTTGTGAGTGGTTCCCTTTCCCCAGCTGTAGTGGTACCCGCCGCTACGCCGAGGATGGGAAGCTTCTCACTGAGTCTGTTGGACTCACACCCTTTGTTTAAATGTTACAAATACATGAATCGGGCAGGCTTCGACGTCCGGACAGTGATACGGACATCTATCCACTTGCACCGCATTTGTTCGCGTGGGTGGACATCTTTTGATTAATTAGCCTTCATTATTTTGAGTTGTATATATTCTAAAGTTGTAAAGGCGATGTAAATATTTGCAGCTTTTGAATTATGCTATATCTAGACATGTCGGCTTCACATGTGCTTACTGATAGGATTCTGGGTGTTGGGAAAGTCTTGATATACTTATATATATATATATATATTTGCGTATGTGAATAGGATAGGTCACACATAATGGTGTGTGATCAATATGTATATGCTATATATATATGTGTGACTTGGTATATGATGGATGAAAAATATAAATACCTGCATGTGAATAGGATAGATTACACGTATTGAGGCGTGTAATCACTATGTATACTTAACTGTGAGTGTGGGTGTACATGCGTGAATATGACAGGTTATATATATTGTGTGTGAATAGGATAGATCATTCCCTTGGGGTTTGATCACTATGTATATATATATTTACGTGTGATTGTCCTGAGTGTATGGGTGTATATATATACATGAAATGGGCTGAAGCGGCATTGAGCGCCGTGGATTGCAGGTTATCTAGGCCACCAATGATGGTGTGACCACTATATACACTATGTGAATACTGAGTGTTGATTGTATATAAGGGTAGATAATTTATGATTATGGATAAGGCTTACGGGTTTAGAGGCTAAATTCTATTCCCGTGCCGGTCACGGATACCTGGAATCGGGGTCGTGACAAGTAAAATAGTCATTTTACCCACTTTTATTTCATTCACATCACATCATATCATATTGACATGACATTTTCATTCCCTCAAACATTCCCATTCTCATTCCCTCATTTTTTCTTGTTTCCAAACGTAGCCCAAGTTCCAAGTATTTGCCCAAGGTAGAGCAGAATTTGAGATTGAAAGAGTGTGCATTCTCTTTTTTCACGCAATGAGGAACATTAGAACTAAAAACCATGAAGGATTTCTGCACGAAAAGCATATTCGTGAAGCACTCTTTTGACAACTTGACAATTATGGTCATTCTCCTAAAAAAACAATACCGTATTTTCTCCATACATCAGATGAGGCAAAGCCATCGTACTTACCCTAAGCCAATTTTACTACCCTTATTTTTTTATTTGGATTAGGTTTATTTTTTTAATAAAAATAAAAAGTTAAAAGTGAGGTGGAAAATGATGTGGCAAAAAAAAATCCATTTGTTGTCCACGTCAGCAAATTCTGTCAAACATGTTAACAATGTTAGAAAAAAGGGCAAGCATGAACGAAATTGAAAGTTTGGGGGTAGGCATGAACTGAAAAAAGTTTGGGGGGCTGGAATAAACATTGCAGCAAAGTTTGGGGACAGCAAGGGTACTTTACCCAATAATCATTTTACCCACTTTTATTTCATTCACATCACAGTCACATACTCACACCACATTCTCATTCCCTCCAATATTTTCTTTCTCATTCCTATTCCCATTACCATTCTCATTCCCTCAAACATTCTACTAACCAAAAATACCCTAAAAATGAAACATGATGCCCTAGTCTGAAACTAAAATTAATCGTCGTGTAGGTCATCATCCTCTCTTCTATGAATCATCTTGTTCTTGCTCTGCCAAACTAAGGCTATGTTTGGTAAAAATGCACGGATGGTAAGAAAAGGGATGTAAAGTACGGTAGGGTAAGGGTACGTTTGGTAAGGATCCCCACAGTAAAATCATGGTGTTTCACGATTTTCAAAAAACTTTACATCATATTTTGTACATACCAAACACACTTTGTAATTGGAATTTGTGTAATGGAATTGGAATTGAATTATTTGAATTGAAAAGTGTGTTTGGTATGAAAAGATGGAATTAAAAATTTGTAAAAGAATGCGAGGTAAAAAGACTAATTTGCCCTTCAATAAATATTAAATAATTATTTTTCTTTTAATTATATTTTTTGGTATATTATTTTTTGTATATTCATTATAAAAAATTAATTAAATAATTATAAAAAAACATTAATAAATCATTATAAAAATTAAAAAAAACAGTGAGAGAGAGAGAATAGGGGCAAAAGTGTCTTTTAAACCCAATTCCACAAAATTTATCCCAATTCTTCAAAAAATATCATACAATCCAATTCCACAAAACTTACGCACTCAATTCCACATAATTTAATTCCAATTTCACAAGTACTAACAAAACTGAAGAATTCATTGTTTTTTGTGCAATTCCATGAAGAATTCAATTCTTCTTCCAACCAAACACAGCCTGAGACTTGCGATTTGGAGGAGAGAAGAATAGAACCGGACGAATAATTTTAAATAAGAAAAAACTTACATCCATCTTTATATATATATATATATATATATATATATATATATATATATATATATATATATATATATATATATATATATATATATATATTAAATTTGTTTATCAAAATATGATATGTGTAAATTTTTTTCTTAACAACATATTAATAGAGTTAAAAAAAGGCTCACATGAATTAGGTCTTCCTCTCCTCTGCCGCACTGCCACTTTGCTTCTTCATCTAAATTACACTAGCAGATTCTCCTTAGCAGGAGGGGTTGCTATAACTTGCAAATTTTTGTAAGTTTAGCAACCCCTCCTTATTTTCTTTATTTTGTTTGATTTTAGTACTTAAAATAAATAGATCTTTCAGATCTATATTGTTCCCCATTTATTTTGGTGGTGTTTTCTTCCAGATCTATTCTGTGTTTTTGTCTTCCTTTGTGAAAGTTTACTCTCTAATTACTAGATCTTTTTAGATCTGATAACTAGAGTTGGTTTTTGTTTTTTTACGTTTGTGTAAGAAGTTTTTTTTTTGCAAATCTACATATCTTTATATCAGAAAGCTTCTACTTCATCATGTTGTTTGAAAATTTCAAGGCACTCTCAACTTTGAAGATTACTACAGATTTGATATGCAGGAGATCTAACAGTAAAATCTTTGTTGACAACATCAAGAATAGTGAAGTTTTTCATCCCAAGTTCATCTTACAAATGGGACCAATTGATCTTTATTCGCCCTTAGTTCAACAATTTTTATGAATTCTTTCTTCTGTATTGTTAGGATGGAGTTGTTTGATTTATTGTAAGTGCCGTTGGACTTTTCTATAATTTGATGAATTTTATTATTATAAAAAAAAGACTCACATAGATAAAATGACACATGTCATATTTTAATAAACAAACTTAAAGAAATAAATATAAAAAATAAGATGTAAATTTTTTCCTTTCAAATTAGGGCAGTGGGCACCTTGTTACCTTACTTTCTCAAAAATACAAAATTATCCCACAATAGTCACATTAAAAATACTATTAATTTTTAAAAATTATAAATTTGGTCCAAATTGTGCACTTCACAAATTCAATTAGTAATTTTGACAATAAATATTAAATTGATAACAGACTAATTTAAAAATAATTAATTTTTTTGGCCTTAAAAAGAATTAAATTGAGATCATTTAAAAAGAACTAAATTAAGAAATGTGCCATCTAAGGATCAAATTGATATTTAACTCTCTTTTTTTAACGATATTTAGGGTACGTTTTTTTATGCAAAAATGAAAATAGAAACGGAAGGGGAATGCATTTATTGTGTTTGTTAGCAAAAGTTGAAAATGAAAATTGAATGAGAATGTATTAAAATTACCACTTTATCTTTTATATTAAAATAATAAAAAGAAAAGAAAGTTAAGATTGTGTCAAATCAAAAGGTATATGTCACGACCCCAATCCGAGAGTACGTGACCGGCACGGGAATAGATTTTTACCTCTAAACCTGTAAGCCTTATCCTGTAAACACAACTATAACTACCCTGCTATACAATCAATATTTACAACATAATAGTGGTCACACCTCACTGGTGGCCTAATTAAACTGCAATACACGGTTCGCTTAATACCGCTTCAGCCCAGTATATAGATATATGTCAACACACATAGTATATATTATATTGACCGCACGTCTCGATACGTACGATCTATCCTATTTACATGCAGCAATCACACGTAATATATATATATATCATATTGATCGTACATCTCAATACGTACGATCTATCCTATTCACATGCAGCAATTTATATACTCATACATATATCCTAGTTTTTCCCCAAACTGGACCTTGTCTTTAAGTACATGTGAAGCCGACAAGTCTAGAGTAGGTACATATCGAAAGCTGTAAATATATATATACAACCCTTACAACTTATAATATGTACAAACAAAAGAATCAAAATAACCAAAAGGAGACACCCACGCGAACTAGTGCGTAAAGGATGGTCTGATGTCCGTACCACTGTCCAGACGTCGATGCCTGCCCGATACCTGTATCTGAAACATTGAAGCAGAGGGAGTGAGTCAAACAGACTCAGTGAGAAGCTTCTCATCCTCGGTGTAGCGGCGGGTACCACTACAGCTGGGGAAAAGGAAACACCCACAATCACATGCGCATGAAAATCCAGTTTATCAAATGTTATATTACGATCAAGCAATATTAATATAACATAAAATCATGGATAAACCTACGGATCATGCTCCTCTATCATGTTTTTCATAAACAAGTAAACGCTTTTAACATATCATTTGAAAACTGTAAATCACTCAACTGACCCTAGTACCAGGCTAGGACAATGGCCTCAACGGGAAAATTCTTTTAATGTTTAACTGACCCTAGTGCCAGGCTAGGGCAATGGCCTCAACGGGAGAATTCTCTTAATCTTTAATTGACCCTAGTGCCAGGCTAGGGCAATGGCCTCAACGGGCAAATCTTTTAATCTTTTAACTGACCCTAGTGCTAGGCTAGGGCAATGGCCTCAACGGGTAAATCTTTTAATCTTTTAACTGATCCTAGTGCCAGGCTAGGGCAATAGCCTCAACGGGCAAATGTTTTAATCTTTTAACTGACCCTAGTGCCAAGCTAGGGCAATGGCCTCAACGGGCAAATGTTTTAATATTTAACTGACCCTAGTGCCAGGCTAGGGCAATGGCCTCAACGGGCAAATCTTTTCTGACTCGTTTCTCTCCCCGGGCTCTCAGCTGGGACTCTAACTCTATCTACCCATTTCTATCCTAAACTGACTTTACCTAGGTGGTGTGAACCTCCCTATGACTCACTAATTCATTTATGAGATCTTTTTAATCCTTATTTAATACCCAAACCCTTGATTAGATCATAACCTAGCTCTAAGGCCGTTCCTAAGTTCAATTACCATAAAACGTCGACGTTTACTAACAACTTCTATACGATTTCTTTAATGAGTTTCTAATTAATAGGGTAAATCAAACCTTGGACTCAATCAACAACTTACCCTCTTGCTTGTACTGTTTGGCGTATCTCATGTCATCACATGGATACCCTCTAGTACCTCTTTACCTGTAGTCAAACACACATATATAAATACTCTCATATATAACAGTTTATGAACAACAATAGCATGTTAACCATTAAATAATTCTTACAAATAGGCAATTAGGCAAACCACATATCCACATCCTCAATCAACCCTGTAGGGCAAGGATGGGAAACCCCTCACCTGGACGGCTTCCTTGTGTTTGTCCTGGAGTAACTCCCGCTCCGGACGAATCGTGGTTTCCTAACAATTGCATTCACGTGGTTAACAATCTTAATTATATGCAACTCATATGCGTATGTTATGCTCGTGCCTAAAAATGCACTTAAACGTCGCCAAGAACCGAGTTCTTGGTCTTATCCGTCTTCCCTCTCTCCCATGAGAGTCTCAAGTGCTACACACTTGGTTTCGTATAATTATCGCTCACCTTGGATTGATTTTGGAGCCTTGGATTTGAGTTACTAAACCTCGATATGCTTCTAAGTTATCCTACTTAAGGTTTCCTAATAACTACAAAGGAATTAAATTGCCATTTTAAAATTTGAACTTTATTGTTCCGCAAATTTCCATCCTTGAGAAACAAGAAAGTACCTAAAATAATTCTTGATGCTTGATAGAATATTTAGAATTATTCTAGGGTATTTAAGATTGAAAAGAAGAGGTTTGGAGCCCTCAACATCACCCTTAAAGCGTATTTGGGCAATCTGAGCAGGGACCCGACACGTTAACGTCAAGGTTCAACCTTAGTAACCTTGGGCCAGCTCTTCACGAGTCTTGTTCAGCTAATATTTCAACAATATAATTTCAATAATTCCAATCCAAGCCTATTTACTCAAATCCAAGGTCAATCCTAATTATCAATAATTTCCCCAATTTATGAATATTTAGAATTTTCAACCCCAAACCCTTCAAAATTCGAATTCGACTAAACCCGAAGGTATAGTCTCGATTCTTACCCCAACTAAGTGTTCAAGAACACTTCCTAGGTCTCATTCTACCCTCGAAACAATATAATCGTAGGTGGATACAAAAAATCCTTAAAAATGGAGAAATTGAGGGTTTCGAATGAAATTGGGGTTACCAACCTTTGATTCGATTGGTGGGAGATGTAGGAGACGTTGTACCCGAGCTCCAGTGACTTTTTCCGGCGTCGGCTAGCTCTCCCCGTTCACTTTTCCGGCAAATCGTCCCTCCTCCTTCTTCCCGTCTCCACCCCTTCTCTCTCTCCTCTCGACTTTCTCTCTCTCTTCCTCTCTTTTCTTTCTTTCTTTCTTGGGTAAAGTACCTTTGGTACCCCCAACGTTTGCGCCTTCGGTCAAATATGTCCCAAACGTTTGATTGCGATCAAATATGCCCTCAACGTTTCAGTTTTTGGGCAATCTTACCCTTTTCACTAACACCGTTAAAATAGTTAACAGTTTTTGCTGACTAGGCGTAACATGTGGCATTAATATCTGACTGGGATTAATTTTTTCCATTTCATATTTTATTTTTTTAAAAAAGAAAACGTGCTTTTTCAAAGCCTAAACCGCCATTGTCATTCTTATTATGCTTTGAAGTCTTTGAAGAAGCACGTTTTCTTTTTCTTTCTTTTTTTAAAATAAAATATAAAATGAAAAAAATTAATCACAGTCAGATATTAATGCCACATGTTACGCATAGTCAGTAAAAACTATTAACTATTTTAACGGTGTTAGTGAAAAGGGTAAGATTGCCCAAAAATTGAAACGTTAAGGGCATATTTGATCGCAATCAAACGTTTGAAGCATATTTGACCGAAGGTGCAAATGTTGGGGGTACCAAAAGTACTTTACCCTTATTTCTTTCTCTTCTTCTTTCTTTTTAATTAAAGTCACGGCACCCTACCTTTTTTTTAAAAAAAAATAAATAATTAAAATAACTTAAAATAATTAATACTTAATTAATAAAATAACTAATAATTAAATAATTAAATAAATAATTGATAATAATAATTAAAAATAAAATAAATAAATAATTAAATAAATAATAACTAAATGTATTTTTTTTAATTTAACCCCTTTCCCTATTTAATTCAGGTTTCCACTTTCTTAGGTCTTGAATTAAATCCTAAAAATATTTCCTACTTCTTTTCTCTCTACCTTCTTTCTTCTACCAACCTTTTTATTTTATTTTTTTTACTTTGAAAATTTCTCGAATATTACATTATAATAGATATTTTGTATTTTTTTTAATTATACACACTTTTCAAGATAAAAATAAAAAAATGAATCATTTCAAAAAATAAAAAATAAAGGGCATGTTTGGTAACAAATACCAACAATACATTACATGTAATCTCACGATTCTCAAAAAAATTTACATCATATTTTATACATACCAAACACACTTTTTATCATATTTTTTCTCTCTCATACTTTTTCTCTCTATCTCTCTGCTCACTTTTCTATACAGTAGTTTTTTTATTCTATAGTACTTTACTCTACAGTACTTTCTTTACAATACTTTACATCTGTGCATTTATACCAAGCGTGCCCAACAGAAGAGTAACATATGAAGTTTACTGTTTACATATCTTTTTTTCTGTCCCATTTTCTCACCGGTGCCAACACGCCCATAACTCTTTTTAGATTTTAAAACGTAAATTTGTAAATAAACCGGTGTTTTGACGGAATCGGATCCTCTAAATTTTTATGTCTACATTTCTCCTGCATTTTGCCCAAACGGCACCGTTTTGACTCTTTATTTTTTCAGCCCACACAATTGAAGGCCAAATTACTCTTTTGGTCCTCAACGTTTGCACCAAGTTTAATATTGGTCCTCAACGTTTCAAAAAGTTATTTTAGGTCCTCAACGTTTTTTTTCTGGTCAAAATTGATCCTCAAGCGTAACTCCGTCTGGTTTTTTTGTTAAATGCTGACGTGGAAAGCTTATGTGACACACACTCTCTCCTACGTGTCATATTTGGATGATATGACACCCTCTTTCACTCCAATTCAGCAAAATGGCCGTTTTGCATCACTTCTCTCTCACTCCAACTCAGCAAAACGGCGTCGTTTTGCTGAGTCGAAGTGAGAGAGGGTGTCATATCATCCAAATATGACACGTAGGAGAGAGTGTGCCACATAAGCTTTCCACGTCAGCATTTAACAAAAAAAACCAGACGGAGTTACGCTTGAGGACCAATTTTGACCCAAAAAAAACGTTGAGGACCTAAAATAACTTTTTGAAACGTTGAGGACCAATATTAAACTTGGTGCAAACGTTGAGGACCAAAAGAATAATTTGGCCCACAATTGAACAATAGATCTAATTGAAAAAAAATAAAAAACACCCCCAACCTGCAATTGCGACAAAGACCATCCCTAACTACTAAGATGGAGAATTTGTTGCCGTCATCATCGCCGTTGTCATCACTGTTGCCGCCATCATCGTCTTCACCGTTGCCGCCATTATCGCCATGGCCTTCGACACAGATTTAAGAAGACATAAACGAGAGCCCCAACGTCGCAGAACCAGAACATCCCCAACGACCAAGACCTTCCAAACTTCATCGGCACCGCCGTCACCACCGCGATGAAGCCTCCG
This sequence comes from Senna tora, assembly GCA_014851425.1. Classification (NCBI taxonomy): domain Eukaryota; kingdom Viridiplantae; phylum Streptophyta; class Magnoliopsida; order Fabales; family Fabaceae; genus Senna; species Senna tora. The sequence continues at coordinate 16,866,211 of CM026265.1, forward strand.
TCGCCATTGCCTCCATCTCCATCGTTTCCTCTCATCTTCTTATTCATTGCTCATTGAGGTACAATGGAATTTTCTTTGTGAATTTTCTGCTCATGGATGTACAATGGTTTAATCAAACAATAAGGAACTTTGCTCATTGAGGTATTTATTCATCTCAGCCATCTTGTATATATGAGATTTTAGTTGAGAGAATGTAGTGATTGAAAATTCTACTGTGATTCAAAATCTGAGATTTTATTTTTTTCCATTAATTGACCCAAGAAAAAAAGAAAGCAGTGCAGAATAACAAAATTAATGGTCAAAACACTCTGCAAAATAACAAAGTTAATCGTCAAATAACTCATAACAAAGTTAGTGTTATTACATTATCTTTGGCTTTGGTTTTTCCTTGTATAAATGGGTGTTCTTAGTCCTCAAATTCTTAATTATGTTGCTGCAAATGCAAAATATTTATGGAAGCTTCTGTATTCCTTTATGGATTTTACATGTCTATATGACTACAACGTTTTAGATAGTCATCTCGAAGGAACTTATAATGCTAGTTATAGTTGAGAAACATGTCTTGGAATTCTGAGTTAATTTCCTTGCTAAAATAAAACGGTTGATATAACAAGTTACTTAGCTACTTTATGCAGCATCTAATGATAATTCAATGGGACTTTATTCATCTTTGGGGCTTAATACAAACAGGAGTTAGACTTTATTCATCTTCCATACCAAGCAGGAATTAAAACATCTAAGTCTTCATGCTATTTTGTTATGGTTGAAGCATAGATTTACTTTCTTGGATTGGGGAAGGTACAATTTTACATGTATCTGGATTTTGATGATAATTCAGTGAGAAAATTATGGATGACTATGCTATATGCCATTTCACCTAAAATGAGAAGTTGGCAGATATGCCATGCTTGGTTATGCTGCTTAACTCTTACATTTACTGATTTTTGCTCCTGAAGATGAATTGTTATGTTTTTTTCCTGTCTTTGATGATAATTTGTTGATGCTTGTGTGATGATATGTTAGGTGCTTTCAATTAGGTGCTCGTGTGATTTATTAGATGCTTTCAATTCATACGGGTTTTTTAAAGACCATATAGTCAAATATATATCCACAACCTCTCAAATTGTTTTAGTGCTCTTTAAATACAATTGATGTTTTGTCATGAGTGTTTTGACCATTAACTTTGTTATTCTGTAGGTTGTTTCTATAAAGACAATTAGAAGTCAAATTCAACCTGAAAGCTGCTAAGATGTGGAGTTTGATAGTTTGATGTTTATTTTGTAATTTCTCATTGGGATTTGTAATTGAGATGGAAATTGGAATTTTGTATTTGGGGTAGGAATTGTGATTTTGTAATTAAGATGAGAATTGGGAACTCACGTTGTAATAGAATTGGGAATTGAAATTTTAATGTAAAAGTTTTATTATCAATATACAAAGTATTTCATCATTTATATTGTACTCCATAGAATTCTCAATAAAATATTGTACTTCATCATTGGCCTACAAATAAACTTCATCATTTACACCTTCAATTATATGATTGTTTTTGAAGATTATTTTTGAAGCTTGAAGAATGAATGTGAAAAAAATCTTGTTTTATTGAAATTCAATTATATGATTGTATTATAAAATTTTCAGTATCATGACTCTCAATAAATCATAGAATCTCCTATTACATGTTTGTATTTCAGTACATTTAGACTCTCAGTGCATAAATAAAAATCTTATTACAAGTAGTACATTTATTACAAAATAGTAAAGTACAAAATGGAAGTTTTTGTTATGCCATTTTTTACTTCACTGCATAGTCTTTGTTTTGCCATTTTTGTCTTCACTGTTATAGATTTCTTGAAGCCTAACTTTTGCATCCAACCAAACTTTTGTTTCCTCTGATCTAACTTCAATCTTGACAGATGTGCTTCCAATGCCACTGGGTGTTTGAGTTTCCATGGATAGTTCATGCTTCTACCTTCACTACATAGTTGTCAAGAATGCATAATTCATGCTTCTACCTTCCCTGCATAATTTTGATTTGCTTCTACCCCAAAATTTAATCAACTTTGGTAGTGTTCCATTCATCTATAACCAAGCCCTGAAAAGTTTTACTGCATAAAAAATTTAATCTCAGAACTCACTGCATCTTCTCCACAAGAACTGAAAAATTTTACTGCTTTTCCAAAATCTGACCATGATTCCCCTAACTCTGTGTGCTAACAAAACCAAATATATCAAATAAAAGGAATTGAAATCTACTAAGATTGGTAGTGTTCCATTCATCTATAACCAAGGGCATTGCTTTAAGTTAAGTTCCAAAGTGGCACAATTGCACAATAATGCAGTAAAAAGCAACTAACATAATATACCTTACCTTTACTACTTACTGAACTTTTTATAAGTTGCAACACACTCCGATTTATCAAAAAATTAGCTGCATACCAGTGCCTCATTATTGAAGTGACAAAAACCACTGCCATATTTAATTCCAAAAAAAAAAGTCGTTTGATTCATGACCCTCAATAGTTAAGTATATGAAGTGTTGTGGGCTTGTGGCCTTCATTTGTTCAAGTTTTTTGTTGGCTTTAGAATTTAGATACCATTGAAAGCAACAATTCAAGCATAAAAACAAAACAATGGCTAGCGCATGCCTGTGAGAGGATTGAATAAAAAAGAATGAAAGCAATGCTTTCTTCTTTTCTTGTGTCAAAACAAATAAAATCATAGATTTTCAATCACAGTAGAATTTCCAATTACCACATTCTCTCAACTAAAATCTCAGATATACAAGATAGCTGAGATGAATAAATAACTCAATGACCAAATTTCCTTATTGTTTGATCAATCACAGTAGAATTTCCAATTACCACATTCTCTCAACTAAAATCTCAGATATACAAGATAGCTGAGATGAATAAATAACTCAATGACCAAATTTCCTTATTGTTTGATTAAACCATTGTACATCAATGAGCACAAAATTCATAGAGAAAATTCCATTGTACCTCATTGAGCAATGAATAAGAAGATGAGAGGAAACGATGGAGATGGAGGCGATGGCGACGGAGGCTTCATCGCGGTGGTGACGGCGGTGCCGATGAAGCTTGGAAGGTCTTGGTCGTTGGGGATGTTTTGGTTCCGCGACGTTGGGGCTCTCGTTTATGTCTTCTTAAATATGTGTGGAAGACCATGGCGATATTGACGACAACGACGACGATGGCGGCAACGGATTCTCCATCTTAGTAGTTAGGGATGGTCTTTGTCGCAATTGCAGGTTGGGGTGTTTTTTATTTTTTTTTAATTAGATCTATTGTTCAATTGTGTAGGCTGAAAAAATAAAGAGTCAAAACGGTGCGTTTGGGCAAAATGCAGGAGAAATGTAGACATAAAAATTTAGAGGATCCGGTTCGGTGTTTTGACAGTAAAAAGATAGTTCCCCGAAACGGCGCTTTTTTGCACTTCATTATTTGGTTAAAATTTTTTTTTATTTCAGTTCAGCCCTCAAGAGGCAGAGCGACGGGAGCTAGCGGCAAAAGCAAAACCAAGCATACACGAAGAGGTGAAAGCAAGAGCACCACCCGCCTTCAGTCTTCAAGCTTGCGCACTGCCGGAGAGGAAGAGAGGGAAAAGCCGCGAGAAGCCACTGTTGCTGCTTCTCGCTGCCGTTACTGGGGTGTAAACTTCTCGATTTAGTAGCTATGAGGAAGGTAATGTTTTGACTCAATCTCTCCATCCCTTTGGACTCTGCACTACCTAGATTTTTTAGAGGTTCATTGAAATTTTCCCTTTCGTATTTTGCAGTTGTCTTGGTTTTGAATTCACCCCCTTCTCATGCTGATTCTTGACTCAATTTATAGGTATATCTAACTTCCTTCTTTTCTTTTACATCAACTTCTGCATTTGAAAACAACAGTGAGCAGAAAACGCTGAAAGCTATGGCCCTTGTTTGGTAACTGTTTTCAAGAACTGTTTTGTGTTCTCAAAAAACAAAAAACAAACAAATCTGTTTGGTAACTAATTTTCAAAAATTATTCTTAGAAACAAAAAAACAGAGTAGTTTTTTTGAGAATAAAAAAACAAAAACAAAAAAAAGTTGGCCTTGTTTAGTAACTGTTTTCAAGAACTGTTTTGTGTTTTTAAAAAACAAAAAACAAAAAAATCTGTTTGATAATTAATTTTCAAAAATTATTCTTAGAAAAAAAAAAAACAGAGTAGTGTTTTTAAGAATTAAAAAAAAAAAATTGTTTTGAACTGAATTTTTCAGTTCTTTCAAAAACACGGAGAACAACTTTTGAAAACAAGTTTCATTAATGGTAATATGGTAATTTTCGTATCTTCACCATTCTAAACCTATTGCCGCAGATTCACGCTGTCTTCTTCGTCGTCTTTCCAAAATCACGTTCGTGCTCCGTCGCATCTCCATAGCTCCGTCGTCTTCAGCTTGTGCTCGATCTCCATCCTCGTGTCCGGTCTCCTACGTCTTCATCGCTCCGTCGTCTTCAGCTCGTCTCGGTATTTTTCTTATTCTGTTAGTTACTCCCTTGTTTATTTTATTTCTTCCCATGGCATATGAATAGATTTGACTTACATACTTGTGCAGTACAAGTTTTAAGCTATTTAATGGAATTTTCTAATTATTATTTTGTGTATTTTAGCCGACCCCACCTGTTGTATTATTTTGTGTATTTGCTTACTTTTAAAAGTTTGTATCTATAAATGGGGTAGTTGTCCACGTTTTGCCAATTATTAATGTTTCCACTTTTTAGATTATCCTCATTGATTGGGTTATGTATTTGGCAAAGGAAGGGAACTTGAAAGAAATGGTTAGTCATGATGTTGATGTATTAAAGGATTTCCAGAGGTTCGAGAGAATGCCAATGGTGGGATTATGGTGTGTATCTCCTAACCCTGTGACTGACCATCTATGAAGAAGGTCACACAGATGTTGGAAGGAACTGTTGAGGACTTGCAGTTGTTGTTCCTCTCCATTGTTGTCTGTTTAATGCACCTATGTTAATGTAAATTGTAATTTTCATTTTTGGGTACAACTGTATAGGGGAAGTAAGTCAGTAGCCAAATTTTTCTTGCACCTAATATTTTTGTTAGTGATTTTTTTACTATATGAATTCTGTTAAATGAATTTAGTTCAGTGGCTTTTTACAGAGTGTGATTGTTGTTTTCAGTTGTTCAATAAAGTTGCTTATACATTTCCTGGCTTTTGTGATTCAATAAAACAAGGCTTAATCCATTTGCTTGATTCAATTTTGTGAAGACTGTGTAAAATTTGAGATATGAAATGAGTGGCCGTATTTTGTTTGATTTTGGAATTCATTGTGTTGATTGGTTTTTATTTCTTACTGATTAACATCTTGCAGTTGTCTTGCATTGATTGTGGAGAAATATTTGGGCAAGCCACTGTTCAGCAACATACACAGTGTATTACCGAAGCGGTGTGTCTCTCAATCTTACAATCTTGTTATTGGATCATCTTTAAAAATGTGAAGAACTGAAGATGTTTGGTCATTCGTTTACTGCAATTTTTTTTATTCGTAGTGAATTTGTAGAATGGTGATGAATGAGAATGAAACATGGTTATCTCTGGTGAAACTTCTTTTTCTTTTCCAGTAAATGAAGAAAATGGGTACCCCAGTTTAGTACTAGTTTTCTGGTTTGCTCAGTGTGCCCTTAGAAACTTTTTTGTTTTCTTAAGTCTTGTTGCTATAGTTTACTGATGAGTTGAGGCCAGGGTCTCAAAGAATTATGTGAGCTGGATTTATTTTTGCTATTGATTAATGTGAACTAATCCAAATTGTTTTTCCACATATCTCCCGACCATCACAAGACATGGATGGAAAGAATAAATTATGAAACCACACTGCTAAGAAGGAGATATTAACAAATACCATATTGGCTTCAACACCCTACCAAAACTCCAACCCTTTAAGGTTTTTTTTTTTTTTTCTTGTGCTTATAATTATCCCCTTTTGTTCCCTCTAGTTTTGGGAGTTTAGGTTGAGAATGGGTGTCTTTTCTTACAAGAAATTATTTGTGTACCTATGCTGTTTGTTGTAATATATATAGATGTATATATGGATCGTTGAATGGCTTGTAAGAAATAGCAATATTTTATACATATCTTAATGTATTTGATTTCAGTCATATCTTAATGTATCTTAATGAATTAAGATATGTGCTTGATAGAAGTAGTTATATATATATAGAACTACCTGCGTCATAATCTTAATGTCTGTAAAAGAATAATCTTAAGTATCTTAATGTCTGTAGAAGAATAATCTTAAACACATATCTTAATGTATTTGATTTCAGTCATAAAGAAATCATTAAATGGAGCCTTACTGTTGATAAAAATATATAAGATGTAATGGCTTATGAGAAATTAAGATATGTGCTTGATAGAAGTAGTTATATATATATATAGAAATTATTTTGGTGATTTCGGAATTCTCAATTTGGTCATGTAAGCCTTTCAATTTTGTTATGTGGCAGTTAAATTGGTGACTCAGCATGTTTATTGTGAAGAGAAAGCTAAATATAGAGCTCTGTAGTTAGGCCAGATTAACAACTCAGATTCATAATTTAGCAAACAGAGGGACTAAAATGATTGGAGAAAAGTTATTGGTGGATGAATTTAAAAGATTTACATTTTGGAGAATCAAACTGAAAATGTTAATTTGCACCATAAAATCTGCCTATATATGTGTCTGAATTATATAAGAATTCTGAGATGGAAAAAAATGTCCTGTTCCAGGCTAAAGAAAATGTCAGATTCAAATTCAATTTTTTACAGATCGCTATATTTTGCTTAGTTGCATAAATGTTTGCAACCGATGAGAATATTGTTATTTGAGAATTCAGATGAGACTCTGCTTTAAGATAAACTGTAATCTCAAGCCAAACTAAGACCTACATGGGAAGTGATTATTAGCAGCTTAATGAGGAATTTACAAATGGTTTTAGTCTGTGGGATGAGAAAGTGAAAACTCAACTTTATAAATGCAACACTGTTTTGATTTCTTTTATCATGGCATGTTTGGACAGATTTCTGTATATTATTTAGTTCATTTTTTATAAATATATTTTTGACAGGTTTTGTGCACAATGGACATAGACAATAGTTCGTTAGATAGTGAAAGTGTGAAACTTTGTTTAGTTATTGTAAAATTAAATTAAAAAAAAATCTATAAAGAATAAAAAATCTATAAAAAAAATCAAACGAATTTTATTGTTTTTAAAACTTGTTTTTGAAAATAATTTCATCAAACAAATTTTTATTTTTTTGTTTTTAAAAACTGTTTGCAAAACAAATTAATCAAACAAGCTTTTTTGTTTTTGTTCTTCAAAACTTGTTTTTAAAAACTGTTTTGAAAATTATTTTTAAAAACACAAAACAAAAACATTTATCAAACAGGCCCTATATTTTGCTCAGTCCCTCACTCTGAAACAACAAATGTACTAGAGAAGTATAGCTAGATATTTGAAGACCTCCCTTCCCTGTTCTCTCGATCTGTGCAAGTGGATAGCCGGAAACTACAGTCGGGTTTTACTGCTGTCTTACAGTGTCCTCTCGACTTGACTGAGAGAGGTAAAACCCTAATCTTCATTTCTTCTTCCTCTTCTTCTCAAGCTGTAATTTTTTCCATCTTTTCTTTCATTTCCTCCATTATTATTGCTCTCGTGCGTCCTGATGGTTTTTAGTGCGATGTCCAATATTCTTGTTGATTGGAAAATGATGGTTCTCTCTTATAGCTTTATGTGCTGCCATGAGTGTATTCATTTGTGAGGGATTGGCTATATTACATTTTAAATGATATTCTTGTTTTTGCTAGCTGCCATGATTAAATTCACTATTAGGTGTTAATTGTTCACTATGGTTATATACTGATATTTTGTTACTCTAGAATTAAGATTAATTATGGAATTGAATAATCAAGGAGTAGTTGAGATGTGCTTAGTGAAGGCAATCAATGGCTTGACTCTGTTTTGGATATACAAGTTACCACTATTTGAGGTCTGTGAAGAAATAAATTCTTTCATGAACTACTGTTTTCCCCTAGGGTATTTGGTTTGTTTATTCTATGTCATGACTGCAATTTTGTGATCAAATCTTAGAACGTGTTTTCTACTATATGTCTCGTAAAGTGGCTTTATTTTGGGAAATATGCTGTTCTTGATAAAATGGATTATGTCTCCCATGCATTTGGTCCCAATATGGTGTAGCTAGTGTAGGAAAAGAAGGAAATGGCTTGACTCCTACCCTAAATAGATTGTTTCTCAAACTCGGCATGTTTTCCTTGCTTGATCTGGTACAAAAATTTTAACTGATTATGAAGTGTTAATTTTTTTCAGCGTCTAAAGTAACAGCGTCTAAAGTAATTTACTGTTTTTTTGTTATTTTTTTCAGTGTTGGCTGCATCATTATCTTAAATTTGGTTAGTCTTTCTATAAAAAAAAAATGGTTAGTCTGCTTCTCAATGATTGGTCATAATTTAGTGACTGATGAATAGAGGCCAATTTTTTTTCACTTGTTTGTGCTACCCAATTTGTTGGCTTTGTCACATCTTGTAGGTTATGACTTTTATTTTCATATGTTATGTAAAATTATCATTTTCTTGATATGGAATAGAAGTGCATTGGGAAGGCCTGTATGAACTTGTATACTCTTTCAGAGTGGCGTAAAGACTATTGATGCAGTGATGGCTTCAACCAAGATTCGAGTTAGTAGTTTTTCTCGCAATGTGTCTAATGTAACATCTTCTCAGAATCCTGGACTTAAGCATGGTCCTAATGGGACAACTTTTCTATCATCAGGGATTCCAGACTTGGACAGTAATTTTCTCTCTTTTTCTCTTTCCTCAAATTAGTGATAGTGTACATTAATCAGTTAAATACTTTTATGTGATTAACGAATAGTCCCTTCTCATAGATGTTCTTATGGTTCATAGAGATTTTAGGTGGTGGCTTTTCTCTGGGTAGCCTTGTCATGGTGATGGAAGATTCAGAAGCACCTCATCATATGCTTCTATTGAGAAATTTTATGTCTCAGGGACTTGTTCTCAAGCAACCTCTCTTGTATGCTAGTCCATCTAGAGACCCAAGAGGATTTCTGGGTACTTTGCCTAGCCCAGGGTCATTTAAAGACGATAAATCTCGAGACCATGATTCTAATCATGTAGCCTACTTTGTCCTCTGCATTCTGTTGTATAATTTATCATTTATTCATTTTTATGGTACTATGGTTTCATATTATGGTACTATGGTTTCATATTATGTTTATAATTGCAGGATAAGGACCTGAGAATTGCTTGGCAGTACAAAAAGTACTTTGGGGAGTCTCAGCTAAATATTAACTCTAATAATGGTAAGCTTGTCTATAACTTCTGTCCTTTATTTGTTATTAAATAACGCACTAACGTTGTAATCCATTGTGTGGTATTAATTTGTATATATCTACTAAACAATAGATGAGTATCTATTTTCTATAAAAAAAATAGATGAGTATCTATCATCACAATGGATAATCTAGTTTATTTAAATTGCATATTAGTTACTTGTCTGCAGGGAGCTTCATGTAAAATAGAGTTATTGACTTAGTCAAAAAGCAAGCAGTTCTACCTTTGTCATTTTTTCTGACCATGGGAATTGGGATCATGCTTTATGGAGTTGCATTGCAAATCAAGTTTTTTTTTATCAGTATAATATTATCTTTCCAGTAGCTGCGAATAATTTTTCTGTCATTAAACAAAACAAATTACAATGGTGATGTGTACTTTGAGATTGAAGTATTTTCCTATATGATACAGTTGTCCTATTTTCTGCTTGTATACAAAAGTTTTGCATTTCGTTGAATCTGTCTAGCAGAGTGTAAAACATATTAATGCATCTACTATTATTGTAGAAGAAAAAATATAAAAGGGAGGGAGGAAAGAGAGAGGTTGGCAAGACATGTAATACTACCTAGTACTTGCAGTACTAAAGAAGCAATCAACCCAACCCATTAGAATATTAAAGCTTGCACACTTTGACACTTTTAATGCAGGTGCTAAGCAAGATTATTGCAATGACTTTGACTTGCGGAAGCCTCTGGAAAGGCAATTTTTCAGTGGCGCGCATATAGATTGTGTCAGCATTCAAGATTTGACAAACCTTGCTCCCCTTCTGGACCGTTGTGCGACATTTTTAGCTCAATTTTCAAGGTGTGGTGATGGTTTATGAATTCTAGCTCTACTTCAGTGCATGTTGATATGTTCAACTGTCAGAAATGTATTCAAAATTTTAAATATCACAAATGTTGTCACGTCTTGCTCTCACCCAGCTATTCTATTCTGCACTTGTTGATAAGTGGTTTGTGTCTTTGTAAATTCTCTAAGTTTCCGCCCCCCTCCCAAAGTAGGATAAAATAACATAAAAGAGGAAAAGGTTTGGTGCTGGAATTTAAATAATTGGCGTATTAGTGCGGGACAAATATTCGTAAACATATTAATAGATGCTTTAAAATTTTATTATGCTCATAATAGTACATATGAGGGGAGACTGTAGGAAACAAAAATGATGCTAGGAATTTGCATGACCAGGGGAATTTTTTTTGGAAGTTTTGCAAATGCATGCAAAATAAGTAACTGGCCTAAAAAATCACTTTTGATCACAATTTTTTGGCTGGGAACTGCCACTTACGTCACTTATTCAACCTGCTGGAGTAAACTGAAAGGTTAGGATGTTTCTCTAGCATTAGTTTCTGATAAGGACTGCACCTCTTGTATCTATAATTCTGATGAAGTATTATTGACATGCAAACTTTCTCTCTACCTGTTTTGAATTTTGACATTATATGGTGACAATCAGAAACGAAAGCAACGTTTCCTCGGCTGGTCGTGTTGCCATCCAATCATTCTGTTCTCCACAGTGCAAATATTCAAACATGGTGAGTTACTATGTTCTTATCTCTTTGATTTTTAAATGGTTTTCTCTTTTGTCTTTTAACTTTATATTTGATGCTCTTCTATTTTGTATGTTAATATGACAAATCATCATTGCAGGAGTGGCAGATGCTTTCCTTCATACGATCTCTGAAATGCATGGCTCGGTCTTCAAATGCTGTCGTTCTTGTGACCTTTTCACCTTCACTTCTTTCTCCATCTTGTTCCAAAAGATTGCAACATATGGCAGACACCTTGCTTTCTGTCAGGGCAATTCCAGGTTCAGTCAGTTGATGATATTTCATATTTTGTTGTTTATTAGTAGGTGGTGCTCAGACCTGCAAAGAGCTCAAGCTTTCAGCCATTGGATTGTTTTACCAGATTTATGCTGGGTAATCTATAAAGTATGGACAGACGTACATTTAAGTGTGTTGTGTGCCCAACAACATATCTGACACCAAAACTTTTATGCCATACTATTAACCTGCGTCCAACACACACAGAAGTGTGTTAGAATATGTATATTTGGCTTGAACACACATAAAACACAGCTCATGCTTAAGTTAGACGTGGCTTGGGGTGGTTGACCCAAAAATTAAGTAGAATGAAAAGCTAGAAAGTCATTTTGATGAAATAATTAAAATTCTTTCTTAACTTTTTTTGTAAACTTGTAATTTGAATAATATAGAATAACAACTTTAAATTTTTAGATTTAATTTAGAAAATAATAGTGTAAGATACTTAGAAATAGAATATAAAATAATGCAGATTATATTTACTCTAAAAGTATATCACTAATAGAAAGTTTAAGAATCTAATATATGCCATGTTGTGTTATGTTTTGTAACTTAGAAAATTTTGACAAATCGATATGTCCACATTTGTGTTATGTCAGGTGTCCATATTAGTGTCTGTGTTTCTAAGTAGTAATAAAATTTTAATTATTGCCAATCTTGAAACGATCCATTGGTGGAGAGTTTGAGCTTTCCACAGTTCTGTCCTTTGTTAGTTACCTTAAAGGTCACTGCTATGAAATGTTTCAGATGAGGACAAGGAACTGGCAAAACTTCTTACTGGCTACCATGACATGGTTGGGCTTTTAAATATACAGAAAGTTGCACGGTTAAATACGCAGGTCAATTTGTTCAATTTTCATTCTGCTTATGTGTAAATTGTAAAGTGTTTTTGTTTATTTGGTTTACTCTTTAGTTTATGTGTGTGTGCCTATACATTGCATGAATCATGCCTTTGCGTTAGCTTTCAATATTTATACAGTAGTAGCCTCCTTACTGATTTATTTAATCCTTTGGTTCTAATTTTTTATAGGACAACTCATGTCTTGTTTTTAGGTTTTTCTTATTAGGTTCCTCAATGAAAACGTGATTGAGAAACCTTCAAACAAACACCCAAAGAATTTTTTACTTCCATACAAGTCTTGGTTTTTTATTGATATTGCAGAAGTTATTGTTTTTGCCTCTACATTTTCACAAAGCAAACAAATTTAGGCTCATTTGGTACGGAGAATGTGATGGGAATGGGTTTATTATGTTTGGTAGTAGAAAATGGGAATGGAATAAAAGTAGATAAAATAACAATTTTATCCTTATATTAAAATATTTTTTTTAAAAAATAAAGACAAAAACATAATTTTATAACATTGCAAAAAAGTATGTTTGGTAGGATGAATTTGTAGGGGAATGTTGGATTATCTTGCAAATTACACATACCAAGCACACCCAAATGATTTTTTTTTTTAAAAACGTTTCCCCCTCTTTCGTTTCACTGTATCTGAACAAGCTTCGTAATGTCTGATTTCGATGTTGCAGGTTCCGGTGATTCTTGAGGCGACCACTTTCTCAATAAAATTGCAAAAACGGAGGTTTTTGATTTTGGAATGTCTAAATCAAGCTCCAGTTGATGGTTCAAGTGGGAGTTCATATGGCACCTCTGGTGGATGTTCTGGGTCCACTAAAGGAGGACCACTTGATTTTTAGATTAACTTATTTTGTCACCGAAGATTGACGTAAGCAAAGTGTATTTGCAAGTAGGTATAGAGCATCAGTGTTACAAAACTAAAACTGAGTTTTATTAGTTGCCTGGCAATATCCTCAGAGAAGCATTCTCTTCTTTTTTGTTTTTTGTTTTTAAATACAATCCAAAGCACTTAAAAAACAGACCAACCACGATTACACAATGACCTACAGCTATGATTTTGAAACCTATCAAATCTACGTCTATCATTAAGGGCGTGTTTGGTAGCGGTTGAAAAAGGGGAAGGAAGAAAAAAAAAACATTTAGGTTTTACATGTTATTTATTTTTTTTATTTTCATGTGTATAATTAAAAAATAAAAAAATATATATAATATTTATTATACCCTTTGATTTGATACAATCTTAACTTTTTTTTTATTATTTTAATATAAGAAGTAAAGTGATAAATTTAATATATTCTCATTTTATTTTTATTTTAAATTTTTACTACTAAACACAGGAAACTCATTCCTATTCCTTTTTCTTTCTTTCATACCTTAAAACATACAAAGATTCACATTATTAAACCTAGAACTAAGATTCTGAATATCATGACCAATGACCTTCATTCTAGCATCTCTTTTCCAATCATCTCTGATGAGTTTGATCCACCTTTCCTTCCAAAAAATGAGAGTACAATTTGAGAATATATTGCTCTGATTTTCCACAGCTCGATCATTGATAATTTGGAGAATTCTGCGAATTGGCTTGATAAGAGCTTGGTTCTAGACTTCAAGGTATTCTTCCTACTGCTGCAACAAAAACAAACATCAGAGAAATGATTGCCATCTTTATACAACACAACCGAAGCTTTAACCTTGTTGCTTCCACATATTGTGAATTTCTTAGCAAAAACACCGAAGGACCCGCCATTATTAGGAATATTGGTGATCCAATTCACCCTGCAATGTTGATTATCACCCGGAGGGTGTGAAGGATTCTTGATCTGCACTAATCGGAAGGCTTCATTAACAGTATTACATTGAATATAACTCCATGCCAGCGCTTGTTGGGGAGAAATATTTTATCCTTCCATAACTCAAAAATTCTTGCAACGCCAAATAACATTAAGGATACGTTTGATACAAGAGTTAGATTTTTAATTCTGACATTTTTGGGATTAGGATTCCCGGGAATATTAGAATAATTGTTTGGTTTTACTTTCATAATCCCGGAATTATTTTACAAGATTTCCAGGAATGTTATATTAGCTGTTTGGTTCAATTTTCATAATCCCGGGAATTTTTGATAAATTTTCAACTATGCCTTTAACTTATTTTCTAAATAGTAACTTATCATTCAATTAATAATTTGTAAAATTATTTTAACTTATATTAATTAACATTAAAAACTATATTATTATATAATACTTATATTTTTTTATTTAAAAAATATTTTAGGTTTTAAAATTATTATATTATATATAATGAAGTCAATTGGTGTAGTCATTTGAGAAATTATAAATACACTTCAAAGATTCAAGCAATAGAGTAAATAAAAGAAATTTAAAAACAACTCCAAATACACTTAAAAATAAGAAGTGAATAAGGTATTGAAAAGGAGGGCATGAGTAATTTAGTAAAAGTAGGTATTGAAAGTTAATGGTTAAAAAATAGGGTAGGGATAATTTAATAAAAGTAGGTATTGAAAAATAATCCTATCCCATGGAGAGAAATATTCGTTTCTAGGACATCATCATCTTCAAATTCATCCCGTTTCCTTTTAACTCATCCAAGGAGAGAAATATTTGTATTTAACTTTTTGTTACTTTTATTATTTCCTCCTCAACTCCTTCAAAGCTATCTAACTTCTGCTTTTGATCAACACTGAATGAGAATTCCTTCCCTTTGTTCTTATCTGGATTATAGCTAGATTCAGCCTCTATTTTCCTCTTCTTTTTGTGATTTTTACTTCCTAACCCCTCACCAACATCTTATCCATGTCTTCACTTTCTTTTTTTCTCTTAATTTATCTAAGCTTCCTGATGACCCTTATTTTCTTCCTTGCTTTTTGAGTCACTTCCATTCTTTAATCCTCTTGAATGTCATATTCCTTTTTTCTTTTAATGCAAACACTACATCCCTTACCCTTGTTCTCCTTGTCGATCTCACAGTAAATTTTCCTCATTACCATCCTACTTCCTTGATATCCTTTAAGCCAAGGACCTAAGCGTAAGGAATTATCTAGGCCTATGCTTTTATCTTTTTTTGCCTCTTCGCAATCCTTCTCACTATGTCCTATTCTCCCATAATAATAACATCATTGACTTAGCTTTTCATATTTGAAATTTACCCATGAAATTCCATCTGTTTGATTTTCTACATACACCCCTTTCAATAATTTGAACTCTATGTCAATTTCCACCTAAGCTTTCAAGAAATGAGACTCACCAACTGGTTTCTAGAATATACCAACCTCTTTCACTAATCCAAGAATTGAACCAATTTTCTTTGCCATAGAAAGAGTTTGATAATGTACTGGATCCCACATTTGAAGCTCCTAAAGCTTTTAGAATATACTAACCTTGTCAAATCCCTTTTCTAAAGCTTTAAAGCTCCTATTCCACTTCTGAAGAATGATCCAACTATTTTGGAATGTACAAATTCTTCTTCTCAAAATTTTTTCCGCTTCTCCATTTAGATATATATATTAAATCTTTATTATTAGGTTTTCCAATTTTAATAAAATATATTGAAACAATTCTCTTGCTCTTAGCAACCTCTTTTTTTTGTCTCATATTCATTAGAGTGGGCTTAATGACTAGTGAGAAAAAAGATGAGGATAAAATGTGTGAGGTGGAGCTTTTACTAGGTGAACAAATGGATTGGATAAATCAAGTGTACTCTTATTATTAAATAAATAGTTAAAAAATGCCACCAAAATGATGCAGATGCACTCTTACACATGGAAGTAGTTTAGGTGGGGGGTTTGAATACCTGTATGTACATTTTTAGTATTACAATGTTGCCTGAGTGTACAAAAAAAGAACGAAATGATTTATTTACAGGTATGCCACCGTGTTTTCAAACTTTATTTTCAATTTCCAAACTTTGAATAGGAAATCATGAAAACAACTTTTAGGTGTTTTAAAAAATTAGGCCATTTTAAGAAATGTTTCTTAAATTTCATTTTTGAAAAATCTAAATAGACGTATTTTTTTAAACTATTCTCTGTTTTCAATGAAAATGAAAACAGGAAATGACCCTACCAAACAGACCCTAAATTTTCTACTTATCTTTTGTCTTTAGTCTAATGAACGAAATTCAAACAAAACTGAGAGCATCACAGCAAGAAACAACCTAGGGAAGTGGGAACCTACCTAGGCTTTCCACTTAAACCTACGTACAAAACAATCCACTTCAATTTTATTATCGACAAGACGAAGAAAAGATTACAAGGATGGAAATGTAACCTACTCTCTAAAATAAGAAGGAGAGAAATGAGAACTAATACAAACCACAACCTCACCAATCTCAACCTACATCATGAATGCATTCTTTCTTCAAAAAAAAATCCATAACCACATAGATAAGATCTATGTGGAATTATGTCTTAAAAATACTTTATACAGAAACCTTTCTGTAGCTAAGGAATTTTGGTATTTTTCTTGTTGTAAAGTTAACAATGGGATCACTTCGAATTCTGTGGATGCTAACAGTTAGGCCTGTTTAAATATGGGCATATTAGAATTAACTGTGATGGGATTTTTTATGACAACAAGAAGAGGGCTGGTATTGGGGTTGTCATTTGGAATAATGATGGGATTGTTATTGATGGTTGCTTCAAAAAATTTTCCAGCTTGTTCTGCCCTTACGGTTGAAGCCTTAGCTCTCAAGAGTGCTTTGGATATGGCTAAAAGTCTGAGTTTGTTTGATGCAATTTTTGAATCTAATTGCTTACTCTTGGAGGATGCAGTGATTAAGGGGGATTTGGATTTTGATTGGAGGGTTAATAATATTCTTCAAGAGATTGGTGTTGTGTTGAAGGCTTTTTCTGGTGGATCTATTAGACACATTAGTCGAAATCTCAATAAGGCAGCGGATTGGCTTGCGAAGGCCGCTTTGGCGAGGATGTGTCCTCTAGATTGGGCCTCAAGACCCCCATCCTCTTTGGCCTCTCTTCTTGATTTTGACATGGAGTCTATTAAGTCTAGTGTTGGATAGCTTTTCTGGTTTTTCTGTTGTTTTTTTGCTGGTTCTATTTCTATTTGGTGTTTTCTGTTTCTATACTCTATTTTGTTCTGGTGGTTTGGTTTTGATAAAATTTTCCATTAACAAAAAAAAAGATCAATAGAAATTTCAAAGAACCCTAAAAAAATAGTACATACATAAATTGGGACACCTTAAGTAAACCAAAAAACTTGGAAGGACTAGGGATAAGGCGAAGTGAATTAACAAACGCTTGTTACATGGCAAAGTAAAAATCGAAAATACTTGCGAATGGCACCTCACTCTCAATTAAAACCAGCAAAATATGGAAATGATCTAACAAAAACTACTACACCTCCTTTATTAGAAGAAGCCTAAACAAAAATAAAAACATTCCAACTTCAGAAATAATTTGGCGCATTGGCAATGGGCAAAACATAACCTTTTGGTACAACACTTGGCTAAACTCGAGCCTTAAGCTTAGACCACAAATAATTGGACCCCTTAATAACAAAGAAGAGGTACTAATAGTAGCCTCCTTTATACCAAGGCTATGTTTAGTAGACAAAGATAGATGTAAAGTTGAGTATGTAGAGTAAAAGAATGTAAAAACAAAAATAGTGTTTGGTATCTAAAAGTTTGATGTAAAGTTTTTAAAATAAAGTATTGTAAAATACTAAAATACCTTTTAATATTATATTATAAATATTAGAAGGGGCATTTTCGACTTTTCACCCTCAAATCAAGGTCATAACACCAAACATAGCCTAAATTGGCCTCCGAGCAACAAGATCAACCTGCCCAAGAAAATTAGCAATAAAATTCTATCCATGCCTCAAGCCACGAGCACCATCTCATGGAAACTATCAAAAGAAAGAAATTTCACGATTAAATCAACCTATTATCAAGCACTAACCTAAAGCAACACAACAAACAAAAATCTTAATTGGATATGGAAAATAACCATAAGCCATGCATCCTCGTGAGAAATTCTTCATCAGGCAAGCTTATATCAAAGGTCTCCCAATGGCAAAAAGACTAGATTTCAATGCCTTCCCTCCCCTTTATGTAAGATCTGTTATCTCGAAGAAGAACAACACTGCACACCCTAAGAGATTGCAACCATACCAAAGCCATATGGCAACAATTAGGAATCCAAAACAATTTTTTCAGCTCAGACCTCAACAATGGCTTAAACAAAACTACACTGATCTCTCCAACACCTTATATGATATACCTTGGAGCATAATTTTCACTTACACCACTAGACATATCTGGCTAGCTCGTAAAAACTTCATCTTCAAAGGTATACCACCTGACCCTAACGTAACTGTAACTCCATAATATTTCCTCCTATTGACACGTGACACTAGCCTTTTAGAAGCTTAACCAGATCACAAAACAGTGACACATAGCACCGCTCGATGGTCTCATACGTGGCCTTCACCCGCAATTCTCCCAGACTCTCTCGTAATAGAGACGTGGGGAAGTTGGAAGAACGTGGGTCGAGCACTATTCATGAGGATGTGGGTCGACCACGTTTCTCCCTATGTCAAGTATAAGTACCCCTCAATTGAGGGACTCAACCAAGTCCAATCGACAAATAACAGATCTCACTTACTCTCATCCCAATTAGTATTCAGAGATCCCAGTTCTCTTACCCTTTACTTACGACATACCTCCAATAGGTGGCTCGCTCGCCCGGAGCAATACATACATGTCCTAGTCGCACAGAGCGACCATAGGTAACATTCCTGCCTAACGGCTCCTTTGGACGTTTCCTCTTCGAACTACGTGGACTTTGATCCCTTACTAAGGGTACGTAAGCACCAAGGTTATCACCTAAGGACAAGTCCCTCAAGGTTAAGACCCCTTGCGGTCCTTATTTCCAATTATGAATTTCTGAACCAAAAATAACATGGTGACGTCTATAGGAGCCGTTAGGCAAGGTGGTTACCTATATTAGGCCGTGTGCGGCTAAGACGTGCTTAAGGTACTCCGGGCGGTCGAGCTGCTCTTAAGAGGTTGCCTTAGAGTATGAGAGAGCTTGAGTCTCTTAGAGCTGTTAGTGGGATGCTCCGGGACGGAGGTACGTCTGCTGGTGACCGAACTAGGCGGTGTGTAAGGCAGAGCTCGGGAAGTGTGATGGATATTGGGCAAGAGGATGCCTGAGAGTGCTTAGTATGCTTGTCTCGACAGTTATGGATAACATTCTCCAAAGGTACTTCGGTTGTCTTGGATCTCGTGTCCTTTAGTTCCCCGAGTGAAGGTCTATTTATACCAAGTGAGGGGAGGACATGCTCGACCCACGTTTTGGTGGGACGTGGGTCGTCCCACGATGTTCAGGGGGTCTCTAGCGTGTGCTGGACGGGAGCCCTCGTGGAAAGATGTTGGCAAAGGCCACGTAAGTGGTAGAAAAGTGGTGCCACGTGTCACTAGCGTGTGCTACCGCTAGGCTTCTGGAAGCTGGCCGCCACATGTCCCTAAGCAGAATATTCCGTAGTTAAATAAGTCTCCAAGTCTACCGGTGTCGGGTGCCCGTGGACTTAAGTTCTCCGTTAGCTACATAGGAAATTTTGCCTGCTGGTTTTTGGGTCACGGGAAGAGCTCGTCCGCAAGTGGGCTTGGCCATTTTGGGAGGTCTACCGACTCACGGGACTTTATGTGTCTCTTTGATTTTACTCCACGGGAGTGGAGACGTTTGGGGGTGCCACGCGTCATGATGCGGGTGGCTGACTGCTTGACTTCCTTAGTAAGTTTTCGAGCCGTCTCTGCAGAAAGTACGCGACTTACCGAGGAGGGGTCATCATTGCTCAGAGTAGAATTTCTGGAAGTACCCCTTGGGCGTGTGTGGAGGAAATTCAAAGGTCAGGGGCCTTTTGGTAATTCGAGGTGCTTCTATCTGGTCAGGCTCGTCCGTAGTTAGTGATTGGCAAAGAGTTTTGCGAAGAGCTATTTGTTGAAGGAGCGAGCTGCTCCTGACGCCACATGTCGCGGTTTGAAAGAACTCGTTGACCCTGAGTGAACTGCCGCCATTTTGCCTTCATTTAATGCGGGTTCGTTTCTGAGAGCTGCCATCATTAGCCTTGGTTGGGGATTTCTGAAAAGAACCTCTGGTGCCTTTGTGTGACTTTTGGATTCCTGGGGGCTTTTCAGTCTTTGTGCCGCTCTTTTTCTCCACGTGTTCGGCTAGGGCAGGCGGTTGTAGCTCGAGCCGGCTGTACTGGATAATTTACTTTATCCGTTGCGGGATACGAGGGGGCTGAGATTTTTGAATCGTCGCGTCTCTAAGTTCCCCATAAATATCTAGCGTTTGAAAGTTTTGCGGTTTCACCTTCTTGTTGCATTCTGTTCTCAGTGTTCTCCTGCCTCCTTGCCTTTTTGCTTTACTTTCTTTCTCTGACTCTTATTCCCTTATTTTCTTTCCTCATTTTTGCCATGGCTGGTGACGACAGATTTTTCCCTTTTGATTTCACTGATTTGGAAGACCTTCCCTCTTCTTCTCCTCCTCCCCCCTTAGTCGTACTTGCGACGGTGGTCAGAGTTGAGGAAAGAAATCTAGGCAGGACTCTTCTCCAGGGGCGGTTGTGGAAACTTCTGTCGTGGTGTCAGGTGGAGGTGGGATAGACGTGCGTCTTCCTATCCTGCCGTCCTCCAATAAAACCTGCCGGCAAGAGAATCTCTAAAGGGAAAAAAATGAGGAAAGATAGGAGGGGTGACGGCGGTGGTCCCCGAGAGAGGGAGAGAAAGTGGGCCTCTACGGTGGAGGTGCCCAAAGGTAAAGAAGGAGGGTTCAAGAAACGACCTTCTGATGCGGGGTCGCGGTTATCATCCCAGGTTGCTCAGCGAGGATCTGGCCAGACGCATGCGCGGGCTGAGACTTTGGTGGAGGGTGCTATTCCTACCTATGTTCCTGGTCGTCAATCACCTATGAAAGTGATTTTTTCGACTCGTACTTCGATCCCAAGTTTCGCTGGTGGGGCCGATGAACCTGCTGCCAAGAAGGCCAGGCGGTCGGTCGAGGAACCTGCTGACGAGTCTGCTGCGGCTCAGGTTCCTGTAGGTGAGACAATGATGAAGGCGCCAACTGGAGGTGCTGAGGCTGATGATGTGGCCGTGGAGGCCGGGGCCCTCTCCGACAGAGGGAATGTAGTGGTGAGTCAAGCAGCTGCCACTAAGGATGTTGCTTCAAGGTTGGACACCGTCCCTCTTCAACCTGTAGAGCCATCGGAGGAAGGGCCTTCTTTCTCGTTGGTGGCTTTGGGTAGGCACTTTCCTGTGGAGATGGAAGAGAGGAATGCTAGGGGGTTAGATGCTACCCCCATGATGCTCATTGTTTGGGGCTTCGGTAGAGTAGCCAAGGTGTTAGCTGACTTCCACCAGGCTGGCATTTGATGGGAGAAGCGAGTGGTAAGCTTCCTTATTCTGGTGCCTTGTTGCTTTTGGGTTTCTTTTTTTTTTTCTTGTGTGCTGAATTTTTTGCCTTTTTGCAGGAGGAAACTCGTCTTGATAGGGACCGACTTTCCGATGTTTTAACTACAAGGGGCCGAGCTCTGGAGGCCTCTAAGAAAAGGTTGGTGGATGTGCGCGAGCGGCTGTCCGTGAAAGAGTTGGAGTGTGAGGATCAAGGACTTGAGATAAAGTCCTTGACTCAAGAGGTGGCCCGTCTTAGGGCCGAAGGCGAGCATCTTTCGGAGGTCAAGCTTCTGCGCTCTGAGTTGGAGAAGACTCGCAAGGAGTTGGTCGTCCGTCGGGAGGATGCTGAGAAGCATTGGCAGGAGCTGCACTCTCTTTGCGAGGCTTTGAGAGGTGCTGAAGCTCGCGCTAATGAGAACCTTGCCGGCTGAAGACAAAGTTGCTGATGTTGCTGATCTGCAGGGAGAGTTGCTGGCGCAGAGAATGTACAACATGCTTTTGGCGGTCGAGTAACTTGAGCGTCTCCGTGGGGAGAGGTTTTCAGCTGAATGGGTGGCTTCTTTGCACCCTTCTCTGGAGCTTTTTTATGGTGAGCTCTGTGGTCGGTTGGAGACAGATTCTCCATTGAATCTTGCCTATCTTCGTCAGCTGGCCGACCGTCCGATGGATCACCAGGTGCTTTCTCATATAGGCGGGCGTACTCCAGGGATTGGATATACTTCTCAGCAGCTGGTTGAAGCGATCCAATAGAAGCCGCCGGAGGAAGTTGGCAACGTCGAGCACGCGGGGGACAAGGCCGTTATAGATCTTGGGGATGCCCAAGAGTAGGTTTATGTAGGTTTTTGGTTGTTTACCTTTGTAATAGGCGAACGCCTTTCCCATTTTTGATATTTAATGAGTACATAGAATTTTACTGTCTCTCTTTTTACTTCTGGGCAAAAAGTTATGTGTTTACTGTCTCTCTTTTTCTGAATCTTCTGTTTACTTCTGGGTAAAAAGGTTTTTTGCATGAATATCGTGTGATCAGGACGGTTGTTTGCGGTTGCTAGCATGATTTTGTGTGAACGTTCATTTTGCGTTTTCGCACCCAAGGGGTTTTTACCGCGCTACTAGGGGAATGTTAGCTTGGCCTTAGTGGCACTTTAGCGTTTCTTTGGGCGGTCGACCCGTCGCCCTTCCTGGGGACTTGTGCGAGTGCTTTGGAAGTTTAAGCCATGCCTGTTTTCGGAAAGGAATACTTCAATTAATAATAAACAAAATCATTTCATTCGAGCAGTCTCAGCCGGGCTAGCCTTAGTTAGGCTACAAGTAAACAAAATGATTACATTCGATTAGCCGTGGTCAGGCGGGCCTTAGTCAGGCTGAAGTGAATCCTAAACTTTGAAATAAAGAGATGTAGCTGACTTGACCGAAGGGTGGTCTGGGTGTGCAAAGTGTGTTTAGAGCTTAGGTGGAGGTTTGGTCCGTGCGGGCGGACTCCAGCTTCTTTCCTCCTGACTCTTTACCCTCGGGGGGTTTCTCGCGTGATTCTCTGGGACCAAGGCAGGCGACCTTGACGGTCTTGGTTAAGCTTGTTGCGTAGCATGGCCGCGCTAGTTTCTGGTCCGTCATGATTTCTCTAACCCCGTGGGGTGTTGGGAATTTCATAGTGAGCTGTGCGGTGGACACTACAGCTCTGACTTTGTTTAGGGATGGTCGCCCTAGTATAGTGTTGTACGCCAAAGGTGCTGAGACGATGATGAAGTCTACGTCAAGGCTTGCGACCTTTGGTAAAGTGCCCATGGTTGTTCGGGCTGTTATGATTCCTTCTGCGGGAACCTGGACTCCAGAAAACCCTATAAGCGTGTCGGGGAAGGGCCTTATGCTAGCCTCGTCCAACCCGAGCTTCTTGAAAGTGTCAAAGTAGAGGACGTCTGCCGAGGATCCTCGGTCTATCAAGACTCGTTTGACCTCGTAGTTAGCGATGACTGCGGTTATTACCATAGGGTCATCATGGGGTGGTCCTTCAAGGTTAATGAGGTCGAACGTGATGGGGTCTCCTTTGGGTTCTTCGCCTCTCTTTTTGTGCTTCGGGACATAGTCGAGGGCGAGTATGGATCGTTCCACCCTTTTCTTGTTCTGCGGTATCGAGGAAGTTCCTCTCTGTAGGCCTCCTGCAATGATGTCTAGTTGTTGACCTGTCGTGAGTGTTCCGTGTTAGCTCTGTTTTCCTCTTTGATGTACCTGCCTCGCTGCCCTTTACGGATTAGATCTTCGATTTGGTCCTTTAAGTGGATGCAATCGTTGGTGTAGTGCCCGTAATCTTTGTGGAACTGACAGTACTTGGACTTGTCCACCAGTTTTCCAGTTTTTCGCCTCTTAATCTACAGAGGGAAACTGAGCATATCTGAGCGATAGATTTCCTCGAGGACTCCGACGTGGGATTTGTTGAGGGGAGTATAGCTTGTGAACCGTCCTTTGGGAGGCGTTCGTGGTCGAGGTGGCGACCGTTTTCTGTTGTTTTTCTCCTTGGAGTTCTAGTTATCTGCCACCGCTTTCTCCTTTTTCTTTTCCGCTCGCTCCATGTCGGATCCCTTATCAGGAACTTCCTCATCTTGTCTTTGGCGATTTGCATGTTTTCTTCCTGGATAAACCACTCCACGCGGTCCATTTATTCCTGCAAGGTGGAAATAGGACATTTGTTGAGTTCTCTGTAGAACTGCGAACATCGGAGGCCCTGCTTGATGATGAAGATCGCTACGGGGTCTTGGAGACCTCTGACATGGAGCGAGAGTTTGGTGAAGCGGGCCAGAAAGGCTTGTAAGGTTTCTCCTTCTTCTTGGTGAAAACCAATGAAGGAGTCCTCGTTCTTTTGGTATTCCTTGCTGCTAGCGAACTGCATAAGGAACTTATGCGCCAGTTGCTCGAAGCTGTGGATCGAATTGGTGGGTAGCAGCGAGAACCACCTCAGAGCAACTTTCTTTAGGGTCGAGGAGAAGACTCGATATTGTTGGACATCCGTCATTCCTAATATCGACATAGTCGAGTTGAAGGTGTTAATGTGATCTCATGGATCAGTCTCTCTGCCATAAGGTTCTATGTGGAAAGGCATCTTGAAGCCCATGGGTACGTGCTCGTTCATGACCTGCTGGGTGAAAGGATGTCTCCCTTTTCCTTGGAGGTCGAAACCGGGCCACTAGTGGGTGGACACGCCATAGAGGGCTTATGGGTAGTAAGCTCCTGCCCAGGGCATGTGGAGATAGGATCCTCGCGGGTAGTTCGGGACTGGCTGTCGCGGATAATCCGTGGGCGGACAAACTGGTTGCCCGATGACCATTGTTGGTCCGAGGGGATTACTGGCGGGGGAGCCGGTGCTGTTAGTGATAGCCGTGCAGACTCCAATGGTAGAGTTCCGAACTGTATCGCGTGTAGTCTGGCAAGGTCGCCAAAAGGCCCTGTTGTTGCACTGTGTGGTACCGGTGGCAGTTGAACGCCTGTACTTGCTTGGGAGAGGTTCCTGTTTTCTTCCCATTGTTGTTAGCGTATGACCGCTATCTCTGCCTCAAAACAAACCCTGCATAGCAAGTTTAGCATAAATATGCTTAGGTTAAAAAATTAATAAAAAAAAGTAGAAACAAATATACTTCAATCTAATGTTATATATTTATATACTCATAAAATCATACATATATAATATACATAAGAATTCTATCACTTTTGACTTTGATAATAACTCATAATAAACTCGACCATGTATCTAAACCAATGTTGTAAGAACCGAACCGGACAAAGACTCGGACAAGTGTTCGGTTCATGGTTTGATCGGTTTAACCGGTCGAACCGTCGGTCGAACCGGATGACGCAATAAATAATAAATAATAAATATTCTTAATATATAAAATGACATCACTCAAATTTTAGGTTTCAATATACATAATTTTGAAGTTTTAAATTACATAACTTCTCAAAGTTTTAATTTTTAAGACTTGTCAAGCTTTGAAAGAACTTAATCAAACCAAATATTAAATTATTGATAATCATAACTTTAAAATTTTAAGTTTTAAGACTTTTCTAATTTTAATTTTTAAGATTTCTCTAATTTCTTTTTTTTATGTTATTTTTCCTTTTTATTTTTTAATTTTTTAGTTTTTAAAAAAAAATAAAATTGGACCGGTTGGATCACCGGTTGACCGGTCCAACTCCGGTTAAATCCGGTCCAACTGCAAAAACGGTTTTTTGGTCCAACCGACTCGTCTTTGTATTCGGTTGGCGGTTGAACCGGTCGGACCGTCCGGTCCGGTCCGGTTCTTACAACATTGATCTAAACAGAAACTTTTTAAATTAAAAGAAAAAATATATTTTTTCTCATAACAACAAGGTGTCACAATTAAAATATATATATATACATCTCTGCTTGGTTGGTTTTCCATCCATTGGGTTTTTATAGACTATAGTTTCTAATTATTGAGGTCAACTGCATCCAATGGTTATGAACGGGAAAGGGTTATTCTGACTTACAGGAACTAGATCTAGTTCCTGTCTCAATTTCATCCCTACTAACTTTCCTTGCTTTTTGCAAGAAATACTAAAATTAAGCATACATGTTGGGTGAGAAGGAAGATGATGCACAAATTGGATCTGAAACGATCATTTGATAATGACAAAAAGTATATCACAAGTAACTCTTGATACTTGTGCTCTGCTTTCAGAATGATACTTGTGCTCTCTATTTTATTGTTGCTTGGTGTCTTGCATATAAACATAAACTTGACAATTACAAATTAAACGAACTTTAAATTGAAACCATTCACGACATGAGTAATCTCAATAGTATTAGCATACTACACATGCATCCAAGTTCAAACTAACAAGTTGTTGTTCTATATTAGAGCTAGTAATAGTAATAGTAATACATAGAAGAGCAAGAGCCACAAATAGAGCTTGGGTGGTGGACTTGTATGAAATGCTTTCTTCAGCTTGGATGTGCTTAGCCAAATTGAAGTCTCCTACATATTAATTAGATGACAATGATTAATTAATGTATAATGTTATGTGTGTGTATATATATATGTGTGTGTGTGGTGGAATTGAGGCATTGAGCTGCTTCTTGATTTTGGAAGTGGAATTCATCTTCGCGATACCAGTGTCACCAACTTTCACGAGCTTGGTTTGGTTCATGGTGGAGAGATTATTGCTGGATTGGAAGGCTTTTTTGATTTATTTTTAGAGGAAAGGTGATTGGGTTTGTTGTTGTTGTTGTTGTTGTTTTTCTTCTTCAATGGCAGATCTTCATCATTTTTTGTCTCCATTTTTAAAATTGAGACTCAAAACAGAGGCGATGATATACTGAAATAAACAGCAGCAGTAGAACAAAGAGCATAAATATAATTCTAGAAGCAGAGTACATGAGTGGAGGAGGAGGAGGTGAAGCCATTAATTACAAAATAGTTTTTTTTTAATTTCTATTGTTAAAGCTGACGTGGCATGTGAGGTGGCAAGTAACTTGGCACTTAACGGTGTCACGTCAGCAATTAACTGCCACGTCACTCGGTTATCTAACGGGTAATGTCTATGGGACTAAAAAGTTGACAGGGTTGCAAATTCAAGGATTCAATAGTACTTTTCCAAAATTCTGGGACTAAATAGTAGTTTGACCAACAATTCAAAGACTAAATAGTATTTTTGTCTCATAAATTAATCATGTTTTTCTATTTTTCATAGTAATAAGAATATTATTGAACATGTTGGTTCGCTTTTTATATTCAAGACATGGTCATTCAACATATTGGCTTCAACAAGGCAAAAAAAATTAAAATAAACATATTGGCTTAATGGTTCATGTCACATGGTGACTCTTGAATAAACAATGATATTTTATCTGCACTAATTAGCTACCACCATTTTCTTCATTTGCTCATCTCTCAATAAATGCTTCATTTTAGACGTTCTTTATGGAGGATGGATGCCTGGATGGTGAGCCAAAGTACTCTTCTATCATTAGCCTTGATGATTAATTTTATACTTAAGATAAGTATGTTACAGATAAGAGGTTCCTCCAGTAGCGGAGTAGCCAGAGAATTCCTAAGTGTTAGAAGGTGTGTGTAAGCTCGGTGGAATGGGGGTTTATATAGGGGGCTCAGTGCTGAGAGTATTTAGGAGCTAGTACAGTATATTATGGCAGGCGGGATAGGCTGGAGGCAGAGCCATGGCCTGCACAGTTTTAGGTGGTGGCGTGCAGTGTTGAGGGGGGTGAACAGTGGAAAGCGGCGTGCTGTGTCGGGTGATGGGATTGACAGATGGTGTCCGACTAGTCTTATCCGAGAGTATCCCATCAGTAGTCCCCTAAGTTGCATGAGTCCAGTAAGGTGGAGTCGTGTGACTTTTCATTTTGTGTCTTAGTTCGGCCGTTCGACTAGTCCAGTGGTCTGGCTAGTCCAGCTAGTCCCCTAAGTTGCGCGAGTCCAGGTGGGGTCACGTGACTTTTATTTTGCAATCCCCTATTGTGGCGGCAGGCTGTCCCTTTGGGTTGTAGGTCCTTCCTAATTGGCCGCATGTATCATCGTCGCTTAGTAGCTTTTTAGGCTTTAGTCTTGGTTGTTTAAAATGCTTCCGTTGTATTTCAAACCCATCTTCCATTATTCTCCTTCTTTAATCTTCTGTCTCTCCTCCTTCACACTTCTGCCACCACTCTTTCGCCTCGTGCCCTCAGCTCCATCGACTCGCTCTGTCGCTGTTGCCTCGGTTCGTTTTCTCTTGCCTTCAATTTGGTTGGCGCTCTTTCGATTTCTCCGTGCCGTTCTTACCTCGCCTCTTGGTTTTTGTCTGAAATTGAAATTGCTCATTTGGAAGAGCAGGTTATTGGTTTAGAGATAAGGCTGAGGAAGAGGTTGATAAGGGGAAAAACGGTCCCCGATTGGGAAAGCTTTCGCGCTCAACTAGAGCAATTAAATCTTGGTTTTGAGTATGATTCTTCCTCCATGCGTATTGATTTGTGGATGGCATTTTGCAGTGAGACCCTCGAGGAAGATGATGTTGACGAGATCGACAGGTGTGATGATCCTGCTGATGTTCTTAGAAAGGGCCCTAAAGGGAGGTCAACAGGCGTGATGATCCTGTTGATGTACTTAGAAAGGGTGATGGTTCTGCTAGTCAGGTTTCCCAGCATATTCCCCTGTCCAATGGCTCTGTTCCTGCCAACTTTGCTTTGCCCCCGACTATTGATTTTCTCGTTGCCGACATCCCTAATTATGTCGCCACATATACGCCACCTGCTATTTCTTTTCCTCCTTTATCGGACGCTACCATTGTAGAGGATGCACTTGCTGGCGACCGAGCTATTCCTGCGATTCGCAACGTGGAGGGATCTTTAGCTTGTGAGGAATTTGATGCTTCGTTCCTGTGTCCATTCATCGTCCTTCTGCTTTTGGCTTTTGATTACCGTTTGTTCTTGGACTTGGATTACTATATGGGGTTTATGATGTATGGTACATGCACTTATGATGTATGACACTTAAGATATACCATAGATTATTATGTACGTATTACCTTTGATGCGTCGCAGATGATTATGCATCATTGCTATCTATTTTAGTTCACATTTCAGGCTTTATTATTACAACCTATTCGCGTTGTTGCTTCTCTTGAGATTTTTGTTGGATTTCTTATTTATTGTTGCTTGTTATTTGCTTTTTCGTTGTGCGTCCATTTGGGTTTTTTGTTTCAGAACATGTCCATCTGTTTTATTTGTGAGGAACGATCCGTCCGCATGGTTGACTGGTTGTTTTCTTTTTTGCTCTGTTTTCTTTGTTGCGTGGTTGTGACTTGGCTATTTTGTGATACCTCCTTTCTCCTTCTTGATTTGTCTTATTTTTTGGGCTTTCTTTGGTAATGTCTGATAGTGGGGTTTTTTCATCGTCTCATTCTGAGTATCATCGTAGGATTATTATTGAATTCATTTCATCTCGTCCCCGACTGATTTTTCTACAAGCCGATGAGTATTCCCGTGCCTTCCGCTTTACTTCTTGGCAGGAAGAGGAAGGTCGTGGCTATTTTATTCATTCTCCTGGCTATATATATGTCTGATAGCGGCTTGCCCTTCCTTGTGAGCGGGTTCGCGGCTGTCCTTCTAGGATTTTGTACTTTGTACTTTGCACATTTTTGTGTAAGGAATGAATGGTTGTGTTTGACTTCTTTTACTCTGTTTGTTGTTTCACTCTTTCATTTTGTTCCGCGAGAGGTTACTTCCACTCTATAGCTCGTTTTTTGTGCGAGAACGGGCCCTTCTATCCTGCCAGCTCTTGGTCGATTTTTCCGCAACAGGCCCTTCCGCCCTGCCGTTTTAGGCATTTGGTCTTCGCTTGCTTTTTTCGCAAGAATGAGAGTGGAACCCGGGCCGCTCCGCTTTACTGTCGGTCTGTTTTGCTTTGTCGTCGGGCCGCTGCGCTTTGCTGCCGGGCCACTCCGCTTTGTTGTCGAGCTGCTTCGCTTTGCTGCCGAGCCGCTTCGCTTTGTTATCGAGCCGCTCCGCTTTGTTATCGGGCCGCTGCGCTTACCTATCGGGCCGCTGCGCTTACCTATCGGGCTCTGCTTTGCTGTCGAGCCGCTTCACTTTTCTGTCGGCTGCTCCGCTTTGTTGTCAAGCTGCTCTCCGCTTTGTTGTCAAGCCACTCTGCTTTGCTCTCGAGCCACTCCGCTTTGCTATCGGGCCGCTCCGCTTTGTTGTCAGGCCACTCCACTTTGCCGTTAGGCCGCTCTGTTTTGTTGTGGAGCCACTCTGCTTTGCTATCGAGCCACTCCGCTTTGTCGTCAGGCCGCTCTATTTTGCTGTGGAGCCACTCTACTTTGCTGACGGGCCGCTCCTGCTTTACTCTCGGGTCGCTACGCTTTGCTGTTGAGCCGCTCCACTTTGCTGCCGAGCCGCTCTGCTTTTTTGTCGTGCTTTTAATGTCTATTAGATCTTTCCACCACATTCTTCATCTTTGAGCGCTCTTAATTCCTCCATCACCCATTTGGGTCGCTCCTCCCCGTTCATTTCTTCTCTTATTGTTAACCTATTTTTTGATGATTTTCTTTTTGGTCCTTGTCCACTCGTTTCTTCTTTATCCCCTGTTAGGTTGGTTTACCACTCTATTTTCTTCTTGGTGTTTGCTGTTGTTAATGTTCTGTGCACTTCTGTTGGCTTAATTCTACAAGTTGATCCTGCTTGATCTCCTTGCCATCCTGTTTCTGATTTCATCCTATGAGTTGATCTTGTTTGATCTCCTCCCCATCCTGTTTTCTCTTCCTTGATCTTCGCTCCTCCTTTTGCTTCTTAACCTGTGTGGGATAAGGAGTACCGAAGTTGATACCCCACGGTGGGCGCCAATTGATAAGTGTGTTACAGATAAGAGGTTCCTCCGATAGCGGAGTAGCCAAAGAATTCCTAAGTGTTGGAAGGTGTGTGTAAGCTCGGTGGAATTGGGGTTTATATAGGGGGCTCGATGCTGAGAGTATGTTGGGAGCCAGTACAGTATATTATGGCAAGCGGGATGGGCTGGAGGCAGAGCCATGGACTGCATAATATTAGGTGGTGGCGTGCAGTGTGGAGGGGGGTGAACAGTGGAAAGCGACGTGACGTGTCGAGTGATGGGACTGACAGATGGTGTCTGACTAGTCCTGTCCGAGAGTATCCCATGAACTTATAATATGTAAAATATTAGGGTATATAAATTTATTATTAGTTATTATCATATTATTAATTATAAATATTGTAATATGAAATTTAATTATAGGCATTCTTATTTTAAATATCTTGTCATGAATATAGTATAATAATATTAAATAGAAACTAAATTTAAAAAAATGTTTGTTTATTTATTTAATAAAAATTATTGTATTAATTATATATATATATATATATATATATATATATATATATATATATACACACACAATAAAAAAACAGAACACCTACGTACGTGCTTTTTACCAGTAACAAGTAAAAAACATAAATTTTGATAAAAGTCTTTGATTATTGTTATTATATGTACTCCATTTAGTTTACAATATCTATTGTTTAAGATAAATACACACAAACTAAAAAAAAAATCTTCAGTTCACCAAAAACATAGAGAACTATATCCCAATGAAAATAAGCAAACATGCTTAAGCAGATATTGAAAATAATAACAATATATACTTGCAAAACATTTATTCATTAAGTGTTTAGGACTCCACATTTGTAACTTTCAAGTCATTTTGCAGCAAGTTGCTACAAAGTTTATTCATATTCTACTTTTGCTCATTTAAAATTAAACATATTTATCTCGTTATTCCATATTCATAAAGCGACAAAGTTTCGCTACCTTATCTCACTATCTGTATATTATACGAAAATAATTTAAAAGTATCATTTGGATGCAACAATGAATTACTTGCAAATACTACATATTAATAATAATCATTATTATATATCCCAAGAAAAGGTAAATAATTAATGTGAGGTCGTAATTAAAATCCAGCAAGGTACTGGCTTTTAATTAATGTTCCCCCAAATAGAAACCAAGCAGGATCAAAATTGAAAACTTCAGAAGCCATTCATATGGCCATTGGTAGGGTAAACAAGCTCATATGCATCATTGGGAAGAAGATCACTAATCTCAGCATTATTACTTTGTTTATTCTCAAATCCATCATAATAACATCCAAACCCATAATTTCCCCTTTGATCCATCAAGATTTTGCTGCTCTCTTTTGAAACCTCCCTCTGAAGCTCCCCTATTGAAATCCTCAATTCCTCCAATTCAAGCAAACCAAGCTCTTCAATGGGTCTCTCCCACCAGAATTGTCTCTGCCCAGCTTTCAACATTTGGTCAAGCTCTTTCCCTTGCTTCTTCTCAATCTCCAATTGATCAAGAACCTGCGTGAGGTGCGTGTTCAAATCTTGAATTCGAATGTTGTTAGAGTTTCGACGACGATTCTCACTAACTGATAATAATTGCTCTAAATTTCGAGCGAGATAGCGATCTATTATGGGTTCAACTTCTGGGTGGCCGAAAGAGAAGGCTTTGTTCGCAGGAGAAAACACCACCAGTGCAATTTCTACCCCACAAAGAGTGCACAGCTCACTCGCTTTCTTGAAGAGTCCTGAACGACGCTTAGAGAATGTGACTTGTAAATTGCTTTTCTTTGGTATTTTTTCGATGGGAATCTTTTGGCGACCTGAGAAAAACTTATTGTTCACCATCTTGGAACAAAGATGAAGAAATAAAAGGAAGGGAGATTATATAAATATATATACCAAAGGCTTCTTCTTTGGTTTAGGATAATTTGTGGTTGTTGGAAAGGAAACATGGGTATTTATATGAAATGCTAAATTTTTTGTTTGTAGAACTTGATTAGGCAAATTAATTGTCCCATCTTAATGTTTTATTATTATTTTTTAATGTATAGGGAAATATTAGGAAGTTATGAAATCTTTTATCTTAATGTGTGATTATATAAAACCTCATAGTCTTACTAGTTGGCATTATAAAAAAGATTTTGACTTTTGTAAAATCAATGTTAAATAATTAAAAAATATTGGGTGTTATCACAGTATATATTGACTTTTTTTTATTAAGATTATATATTTAATTAAATTTTTATGTGAAGTTACTGATCACATGTTAGTTGGACACACCTAAATGAGTGTCGAGAATTATTGATACACAATTAAGAGAAATGAAAATTTGTTCAATGCATATGATCCGTATTGCTGCCTTGCACTTAATTTTTTTTCTTTTTGTAGAGAATTAATTATTATAATTAAGGTCTTTATGTATGGACATTATGGGAAAACAATTATGTATTTGTCATACATTCCAATTTCGTTATGCAATATTATTAGGATATTCTTATTTCGATCATCAATGTTAACAATTATTTTTTTAATTTTTTACAAGTATTCTCATATTAAAAATAATTATGTTCGAACTACAAGAAATTTCATAATAAGAGTAGAGCTCTCCTAACAAAAAAATTTTTATATTCAAAACTCGAACTCAATGTTAACAATTATATGCACTATATTCTTATATCCATATAATTGCTGCAGAATTGAATTCACGTGAGAGAAAGATGAACTACAAAAAGAGAATAAGAAAATTTAGTTTTAACTAGTGGGTCCTTTAGCCAT
Organism: Senna tora; assembly: GCA_014851425.1. Lineage (NCBI taxonomy): Eukaryota > Viridiplantae > Streptophyta > Magnoliopsida > Fabales > Fabaceae > Senna > Senna tora. The sequence continues at coordinate 16,899,871 of CM026265.1, forward strand.
TTATGGCTAAAATGCACATAACCTTCCTGAACTTTAAGTTGTGTGCATAAAACACCCCTAAATTTTAAAACTTAACACATGACCCCCTCAAACTTTTTATATTGGGCATAGAAGACCTTCTGTTAATTATTCTGTCAAATTATTAATTAAGATAAGCCACATCAACATTAACAAAGCCACATCAGATTTTCTATTTGATTTGATTCAAGGTTATTTTTGTATTTTCATCCAAACCCTAAACCCACCCACCCCTAACCTCTAGACTAGACTCTTGAAATGTAATTGAACTGCAGTAGACCACCGCCATTAGAGAAGCTTCCTCTGCACAAACACACACACATATATATATATATATATATAAATCAAATCAAATAAAAGTGGTCGTTTAGGGTGGCTGGGTTTCAAATTCATGAACTCATTCTTGAATTCACCTTCATAGGTGGCTCCATTGGGCCAACAGAACTTTCCTTTGCCTACTTTTCTGCCTTTTCTCCATTCACCAACGTACATACACCCATCTGCCTACAAGTATTCCCCATTACCTTGGGGATAGTTGTCACACCATTGGCCATTGCACAAATTGCCATTGGAGAGAATCTTATCAATGTGGTGTGAAGAGGCTGCTTGTTCTTTTCTTCTTTTGACCAATCAATTTGCGAATTGTTGCTTCCAATGCCTTCAAAATGCCATTAAGCTCTCTGCTCATTCTTCCCTGCAAAATCAACGAGGTTCTTCGTTTCTCCCTCACATCCCTCCCATGCCTATTGCTAATGCTATTACCCTTCATCCATCGATACCCACATGGAAATATCTACCCAATAATCACAATGTTCCAAAGGGAAGTTTACAAAACAATTCTTTGCGGAAAACCCAGAAGAGAAATGAATCGCACCCATTAACCCCAAAGTTTTCAATTTCAGATTCTAGGGATTTAGGGTGGGTGGGTTTAGGGTTTGGGTGAAAATACAAATATAACCTTGAATCAAATCAAATAGAAAATCTGATGTGGCTTTGTTAATGCTGATGTGGCTTATCTCAGTTAATAATTTGACAGAATAATTAACAGAAGGTCTTCTATGCTCAATATAAAAAGTTTGAGGGGGTCATGTGTTAAGTTTTAAAATTTAGGGGTGTTTTATGCACACAACTTAAAGTTCAGGGAGGTTATGTGCATTTTAGCCTTTATTTATTTATTTTTCTCTTTATGCACTTCGTTTCTTTGCTTATAGTGTCCATGAACTATGTGTTTTAATGCTAAATAATGTTACATATATTAAGAGCTTGTTTGGTAATTTTTTTACTCTAAAAGCGCTTATTTTAAAAGTTTTTGGTGTTTGACATCGGCTAACTTTTGAGAATTGTAGCTAAAATAGTTTTTCTACAAAAAATTAGAGTTTCTGTTTCTAACAAAAAACAAAAGCTAAAATTTAAATTGTAACTGTCGTTTTTTGTTCAGATAATTGTAATTTGTAAATAAGGACCACAAGGAGCCGTAACCTTGGGGGACTTGTCCTTAGGTGAGAACCTAAATGCCTACGTACCCTTGAGAAGGGATTAAAGTCCACGTAGTTCGTCATGATGACGTCTATATGAGCCGTTAGGCAAGACAGTTACCTGTATAGGGCCGTGTGCGGTTAAGACGTGTGTAAGGTACTCCGGGTGGTGAGCCACTCGTAGGAGGTTGCCTTAGATTATGAAAGAGCAGGGGCCACTTAGAGCTGTCGGGAGCTCTGTTTGAGGGAATCTCCGGGGCGGAGATACGCCGGTTGATGGCCGGAGCTTGGTGGTGCTGTGGGCTAAGCTCTAGAGTTATTGAAGGGATGTATTATATGAGTTAAGCAAGGTCTAGCTTAGGTGTATTCAGAATGGGTGCAACTTGCCTCTTGTATGTCCTTGAGTTCCCCGGATGAGGGCCTTTTATACCAAGTGTGGGGGAGAACGTGGTCGACCCACATTCTCGCTGGATGTGGGTCGTCCCACGATGTCTGGAGGCTTTCTACGTCTCTTGGATGGGAGCCCAGGAAGGGAGACATGGGTACCGGCCACGTAAGAAATAGTTGAGTGGTGCCACGTGTCACAGGGGCAAGCTACCGTGGAGCTTCTGAAAGCCTAATTCTTATTAAAATTTTGTATTTCCCATTTTATCCTTTATTCTCATAAACCTAGGTTATCCTTTATTAATAAAGATAAATAATAATAATAAATATACAACAATCAAATCTTTTCCTAGTAGGTGGGATCGGTTATATGAATTAAGCGACGCCAACACGTTCTGCTTTTACTCATTTCTGTGGTTACTAATAGCTAAATTCTTCCTCATAGTTTCTCCTATTGTTTTCTTTGGTCTTCCCCTACCTCTAGTAGTGGGATGTCTTCCATCTGGTCAAACTTTACATAGCCTCTAACGGCCTTCTTTGTAGATGACCAAACTACCTAAGGCATGTTTCATCAACTGATTTTTCTACAATAGGTGTTACCCCAACTTTCTCTCTAACGCAATCATTTCTAATCATATCCATTATTCTAGTGTGACCACTCATCCGACGCAACATTCTCATTTCTGCCACGTTGAATTTATGCTCATGCTGGCTTTTTATCGCCCAACATTCAGTATACAATAAAGTAGGTCTTATAGCTGTGCGATAAAATTTTCCTTTAAGCTTAAGTTGTACTTTTCTATCACAAATAACACTTGAAGCCTTCCTCCATTTCATCCATCCTACTTGAATCCTATAATTTACGTTCTTCTCTATTTCTCCATTATTTTGTATTATCGTTCCTAAAAACTTAAAACTTGTGACTTCATGGATGGATTGATCTCCAAATTTCACCTCATTCCTAGAATCATCTTTCCTACCACTAAATTTACATTAAATTAAAGAGGTAGGGGCTCAAAGCTAAACCTTGATGCAGTACTATGGTTATAGGGAATCCTTCATGGCACCACCTTGTGTTTCTCACACAAGTCGTAACTCCATCATACACATCTTTGATTGCTTAGATATAAGCTACACATACTCCTTTCTTTTTCAAAACCTTCTATAATACTTCTCTCGGTACTCTATCACAAGCCTTTCCAAATCCATGAAAATCATATATAGATCCTAATTATGAGATCTCTAGTACCTCTCCATCAATCTTCTTAATAAATAAATAAATAAATAAATAAATATATATATATATATATATATATATATATATATATATATATATATATATATTGCCTCTATGCTTGACCTCCCTGACATGAAATCAAATTGATTCTCTTTAATTCGTGTCTCAAACCTCAACTTCCGCTCAATAACCTTCTCCCATAACTTCATAGTATGGATCATGAGTTTGATCCCCCTATAATTTGTGCCATTTTTTATATCCCCTTTGTTCTTATTCATTGGGATCAAAGTACTTTTCCACCATTTATCCGACATTTTCTTGGATCTCAATATCACATTAAAAAGCGTTGTTAACCAACTTACTAATTTGCTTCTTAGACTTTGTCACACCTCAATGGGTATATTATCAAGCCCTACTACCTTGCTATTATTCATTCTCCTCAATGCTTGTACTACTTTATACTTCTGTATTCTTCGATAGAAGCTATAATTGAGATCCGCCTCATTAGTACTTAGTTTTTTAATATGACAAGCAGACATTTGTCCTTCATTAAAAAAATTTGTGAAAATAGTCCTTCCATCGTTATTGAATATCTTGATCCTTTACCAAGATATTACCCTCTTCATCCTTAATACATTTCACTTGATCTACGTCTCTTGTCTTTCTCTCTCCCTACTCTTAGCAAGTTTGAATATTTTTCCCCATCTTTGATTTCTAAAGATTGGTATAACCCTTCATAAACTCTATTTCTTGCCTCTGACATTATCCTCTTAACATCTTTCTTAGCTACCTTATAGTTTTTCCAGCATGACTGCCATGTTTTATAGCACTCTCTTTTAACCTTAATCTTATTTTGTACACTTGCATCCCACCAACAAAATTATTTCTCCTTTGGTTGAAAACCTCTAGATGTACCCAATGTTTTTGTTGCAACATTCCTAATTCCGCGAGCTCTTGTATTCCACATGTGGTTTGCATCTCCTTGTGTTTCCCAAACTCTCTTGTATGTAATAATATGTTGTATCCTCTTTTTAAAACAAGTGTTAAGTTAAAGCAAAATGTAAGATTGTTTTACCCTCTGCATTTAACTCTCCGATGCCATATCCTTCATGATAACCTTCGTATCCTCTAGCTTTTCTCCCCACATGCCCATTTGGATCTCCTCTAAGATCTTTTCCCCTAACCATATTTCTTGTATTAAACCTTCTAAGTCCTCCCAAAATTTTGCTTATGTTGTTCCTCTAATCCTACTTGTGAGTGCGTAGGCACTACTAACATTAAAGGTGTCACGATCCACTACAAGCTTTAGAGTAATTATCCTATCTCCAATTCATTTTATATCTACTACTTTGTCCCTCGACTTTTATCTATAATGAAACCAACTCCATTTCTGGCTTTGGACTTGCCCCCGTACCAAAGCTTAAAACTTGAAGTGTCTAATTCTCTAGCCTTATCTCCTACCCATTTAATCTCTTGTAGGTAACATTTATCTTTCTCCTATAATCTTAGTGTCTTTTATATCCATCACATTTACCTGTAAGTGTGACAATATTCCAAGTCTCAAAGCATATCATACTCTTATGGACTAGCTTCTTTACCCACATTAGGCCACAAAAATGTTAGAACCCTTGCTTGTTTTTCACAACATATAGGCATTGTAGCGACGCTTGCTCATTTGATACTGTACTCGAACCATACAGTGCATTGCTTTCGGACAACGACCCAGTAATAACACGTTCATGACATTGATCCATTTTTATAAAAATTTGACAAAGTTTTATGTCGGTTATCGACTGCCTAACACAATCCTCCTCTTTTATCCGGACTTAAGACCGACTATGCAAGCACGAGCGAGTAAATAGTAATAAATATTTATAACTAAGATTTTATTTAAGTGAAATTAATAGATATTTAATTAATAAAAATAATAATCATAAATAACAAATATTTCATTAATCAAAATTAATAATTTATTTAACTAATATTTTATTAAATTAATAAATGAATTAAAATTTTATTTATTTGTTTAATAAAATTAACAATAAAAATATTTATATTCATTTATCTATTTAATAACACTCTAAATCTATACATATTATTTTTAGTAATTTTACATTTAAAAGTATTTTTTGGTCAAATTTACCAAATACAAACCATTTATTTACTATTATAAAAATATTCTTCAACTCAATTTATCAAACACAAAATACTTTTATCTCATAGCTTTTTCTGTCAAACTCAATATATATCAATTTCTCTCAGCTAGGCTATCCTTTATTTTCATATAGTGTATCGAAAGAAATTTGACGTAGAACACAAAAAAAAAAACAAAGAAGGGTGAGAGAGAGAGAGACCATAGCTAACCTTAGATTCTCTCTTTTTTGAGAGGAGAGGTAAAAGTGAGGGACCTACCTCCTATAGCTATCTCTCCACAGTCTAAATACACCAAATATAACGAATTTAGATTCAAAAAAAATGCAAAGTATATGAAATGCAAATCTAGACCGTTAAAAAATTGAGATCTGTGTCTGTACTGTGACAGCCTCATCCAACGATTCATACTCTGCACTTCACCAGATTTACACTTTAGCAAATGTAACACTCTGAATGGACACAGTGAAAGTGGATAAGTTCAGTAGGATAGACAACGTATAAATTATAGACCATTTGTCATAAATCACACGTCTGTACAATGTTTGTGCTTCTAGTGAATCATAGACAGAATTAACTGTGAAAAACTAAGGATCCTGTTGCCTTTGCTATAACGAAGAACTCATTTCTATATATCTCTGAGCTTCATCTAGACGACCATATCGGGTAAGAAGTCTGATCATTATATTACAGTGTTCTTTAGATGCTTCAATCTTATATCTAGACATTAAACTGAAGATACTACAAGCATCTTCAACAAATCCAGCTCTGTCACATATAGATAGAACTGCTTCAAAAGTGAAGTGGTTTGGGGAGAAACCACTTGATTTCATCTCATAAAAAAGGTGAATTGCATCTTGATACAATTCGTTATAACCATAGGCCTTTATAAGGGCAGTCCATGTCATTGAACCCTTCACAGGGACTGCATCAAACACCAACTTTGCCTTATAAACATCTCCACAAGTCCCATACATACCCATAAGTTCAGCAGAAACAAAGTGGACTGATGCAAGATCCTTTTTCAAGACCTGTCCATGAATCTCCTTCCCGAGCTTTGTAAGTTTGAGTTCGCTACAAACACTCAGCATCCTCGCGACGGTAACTGAGTCCGGCCGCTGCTTTGACAATTGCATCGATCTTATCACATCAAGAGCTTCGTATAAATTCCGGTTTTCTATGTAGGAATCAATCATGGCTGTCCACAAAATCACATTTCTGTGCTCCATACGATCAAATAATTTTATAGCGTAATCGATCATGCGGCACTTAGAGTACATTACCATCAATGAAGAAACTATAGATACATTGGGCAAAAAACAACTTTTCAAAGCATAAGCGTGAATCTCCTTCCCTTGTTTTAGTGCCTTTAACTCTGCACAAATTGGAAGCACAGTGGCAATTGTGACAATGTCAGGCCTGAAGCCTTCTTGCTGCATCCAAATTGTGGATCTTAGTGCCTGCTCCAGTCTCCCATTAGAGGCATAACCAGACATCAAGGCAGTCCAACAAATGACGTTCCTCTCCATTGAGCTATAAAAAACTTGTCTTGCTGAACTAAGGTCCCCACACTTGCAATACATATCAATTAATGCAGACTGAATTGTTACTTGCTTAGAGTATGATTTTGTTTTCATGACATATGCGTGAACCTCCTGTCCTAATCTTCGACCTCGAACGTCACCAATTGCAGGAAGAATAATTGTCAACACAATTTTGTTAGGTTTTATTCCTTCTTCTACCATCCACCTTACATACTCCAATGCTTCCCTGTACAATCTGTTGTGAGCAAAACCAGCGATCATTGCTCCCCATACAACTACGTCTCTCTCAGGAGTTTCTTCAAACACCTGGTAGGCAAGCCTAGGTTTGCCGCACTTGAAATACATATCAATCAAACTGGTCCGGAGAATTGAACTATCAACCAACCCATTTTTAATTACAAGGGCATGAGTCTTGAAACCTTGGAAAAGCGCAGATGCACCTGCAAAGCTTTTGATGACACTAGAGAAAGAGTATACATTCAATTCAATCCCCAATGCACGCATTTCAGAATAAGTTGAAAGCACATCACGGTATTGCCGCTTACCAGAAATCACAGCTCCTCTGAGTAAGGCATTCCATGGATATACACTCCAGCTGGAGCACTCTTCAAACATTTTTTTAGCATCTTCCATGGCGCCACAAGATGTGTACATATGGACAAGTTTTGTGCGCAGAAATTCGTTATTTTCGAGCCCATTGATCCGAATATGCGTGTGAATTTCTCTTCCCTCTTCCAAGGATTTGGTGCGAACACAAGCAGCGATGAGGGAAGAGAATGTTGTGGGGTTTACTGGGATACCTCGTTGGTCCAAGTAGTCCAAGATGATTAGAGCCTTTCGGAGCTGGTTCTGCCTAGCGAAGTTCTTGATGTCCTTGTATATGGAAAGTGGGTTTCTGTTGTGTAGGGGCAACGATGACGGAAAAGCATCTTTTTCTTGGAAACGTTTCACCTTGTTGGAGGAGAATTTGCGTATTTCAAAGTCATGGGTTGCAGATGCTTCGCTTGAAATAGAGAAAGATTGAGTGGAAGCTCTCAACTTGTAGACATGGAAACTGTTATAATTGCTATTGGTTATGGCGTTTGGAGGGAAGCAGTGAAGGTGCAGAGATAGAAATGCAGTAGCTGAAATTGAGTTTTCCATGGCTGTTGTTGTCCAATTGAATGATGGATAGCAGCCAGACTTACTAAAGTACTATTTTATCCCTGTAATTTGGAGATAGGAGAATGTCAATGTGTAGGAAAGCACAGAGGTATAACAAAAATAATAATTTCCTTCAATTTAATAATGCCAAAAATTATCTCCTAACATAGAGTATAAGTCACACCCGAAATGCAACACGAATGACAAAAAAATTAATTTTGGTTTCCAAAAATATTTTTGAAAACCAAAAATGGAGTTGTCACCAAAATTTTTTATTTTAAAAGGAAATTTTTGAAAACCCTTTTATTTAAAAAAAAAAAGAAAGGCAAATAAATAAAAAGAAAACCAGTCTGCAAACAAAACTGGGTTTTTGGGAGTCAGTTGAGTGTGCGGAAAGTGTTAGACACCCTACAACACCCATCCAATGGATGGTTACCCTAGGACAAATGTGCAAAATAGTAAATTAGCCTAAACTTATTTTATTTTACCCCGTTTTATAAACAATAAAAATAAAATGAGATATAATGAACAAAAAATAAGAATAAAATAAAAGAAAAGAGGAGTAGGGATAAGTGAATAAAATCCCAAGCACACATGAGGCACAACTAAACTTTCAGTCTAACTTGATTCTATGAATCCAAAATTAAAACACAAGGACAAAGTACAAGCAGCACAAAGGAGAAATGATAGGACCTGTAGATTATCTCAGCAAATAACCCAGAAACAGCAATAAAACAGCAAAACAGAATAGGACAGCTGAATAATTCTGATTCTGATATAATAACAGAAAAAGTAGAGGTATCTGTAATGGATTCCTCTCAGTACATAAAAATGACAGAATTGACAGTAAATGGAAATACAAAACAGTAGCAGAAAATGATAAAGGGTTCCTAACGTTCGAGAGGTTAGGGCTCTCCCAATGATCCCATAAAATTCCAAGATACCCTCCCCACAATACCTCTGGCACCTAAAAAGTTAGTTACCTCAGGCAGAATGTCTATTCTGCCCCTGATGTGGGCTTCACAGCCTCTGACATGGGCTTTGTTGCTTCAGGTCCACTATGCTTCCTCCTTCTTGCATATGTAGTTTTGGTCACGGGTCCATCATTACCCTCCCCAACGAGCTTCACCTTGTCCTCAAGGTGGAAATGTGGGAATTGCTCCTTGATTGTGTCATAATTCTCCCAAGTACAGTCACAATCCGGTAACCCCTCCCATTTCAGCAGTATTTTCACCTCGCCATTGGTGAGTCTTCTTCCCTTTCTAATCTCCTCGGGCTGCACTTGTAACTCCAAGTCTTCAGTGAGGAAGGGTGGAATGTCTTGGACTGGTGTAGTGGATTGTATTGCTCGTTTCAGCTGGGAGACATGGAAAACTGGATGAATCCTAGCAGTAGCAGGTAATTCCAGCCGGTATGCAACCTCACCATACTTTGCCTTGATCTTATATGGACCATAAAACCTCGGGCTGAGCTTTTCACTGGCCTTTTTAGCGAGAGACCTCAGTTTATAAGGTTTGATCTTCAAATAGACCAATTCTCCCACTTCAAACTATACTTCCCTCCTGTGACGGTTGGCAAAGTGCTTCATCCTCTCTTGAGCCAATAACAAATGCTCCTGCAATTCATTCATCACAATTTTCTATCCTGAATCTGTTCATTCACCTGCTCCACTGGTGACGCACAGTCCTCCAACCTGAACAATGTGGGAGGGTCTCGTCCATACAATGCCTTGAAAGGAGACATGCCGGTTGAAGCATTAAAATTGGTATTAAACCAGAATTCAGCCCAATTAATTTACTTACTCCATTGTTTAGGTTTGTCTCCGGCGAAACACCTTAGGTAGGTCTCCAATGTCTGATTAACCGTCTGTCAATCGGTCTCTGGATGATACCCGGAACTGTATTTGAGAGTGGTTCCCGACATCTTGAAAAGCTCTTTCCAAAAATGGCTCACCAACACTCGGTCTCAGTCTGACACTATAGACTTTGGAAACCCGTGCAACCCGAATAATCTCCTTGGTCAATCTCTCAGCCACTTCCTTGGCAGTAAAGGGATGGGAAAGAGGTATAAAGTGGGCATACTTGGTCAATCTGTCCACTACCACCATTACAATATCTAGAGCTTGTGATTTCGGCAATTTGGTGATGAAATCCATACTAATGTCTTCCCAAACCTGCTTGGGAATTGGCAATGGCTGAATTAACCCAGCTGGGCTCATCGCCTGGTACTTGTTCTTTTGACAAATCTCACACTTGGCTACATATTCTTGCACATCACGCTTCATGCCATCCCAATGAACATTCTCCAACAACCGCTTGTAGGTTCTTAAATACCCCGAGTGCCCTCCCAATGGTGAAGAATGATACTCTCCAATCAGTTTTGCAATTCTAGGAGATCCCTTAGGAATGACAAGCCGGCCCTTGTACACTAGAAAGTCATTCTGCAATTCATACCCTGTGGGTGCCTTCTGCCCCGTAATTATTTGTTGCTTGATGGCTGTAAGTTGAGAATCCTCCCGCACCTACTTCTCCCACTCGTCAAATTCATCAAATTTCCATACTGAAAAGCCTTGAGTTCAAGTGTCTCGCCTCGCCTTGAAAGCTCATCAGCTGCCATGTTTTCCACACCGGGCTTATATTGTATTTCAAAGCTGTACCCCATAAGTTTCGAAGCCCACTTTTGCTGGTCCGGGTCAATGATGCGTTGCTCCAGTAAGTACTTAAGGGCTTTTTGATCAGTTCTTATCACGAACTTATGCCCAAGAAGATAGTGTCTCCATTTCTTCACTGCAAAAACAATCGCCATCAATTCCGTCTCATAAACGGAGCATTTACAGGCTCGGTTGGATAAGAGCTGGCTGAAATAAGCAATGGGGCGTTTCTCTTGCATCAACACCGCCCCAAGACCAGTCTCTGGAGCGTCGGTCTCAAGCTCAAATGGTTGAGAAAAATTCGGCATTGCCAACACCAGCACTAACGTCATGGCTGTTTTTAACTCCTCAAAGGCCTTCTGAGCGAGCATCTTCATTCCACTTAAAAGCATCTTTTTTCAATAGAGCAGTAGGTGGCGCAGCTATTTTATTGTAATTCTTCACAAACCTATAATAACCCGTGAGGCCTAGAAATCCCCTAACGCTTTCAAATCTTTTGGTACTGGCCAATTCACCATACTTTCAATCTTACTTGGATCTGCTTGCCCATAATTTCATTTCTTCTACTCTGGTTGACAAGCTCAAGCTGCAGGTGAGGGAAACCAGCACTTACGAGGTAACTGTGGGTGATGGGCATAAGGTGAAGGGCAAGGGGATGTGTAAAAAATTATTAGTGGAGATACAAGGGGTTATGGTGGTGCAAGATTTTTACTTGTTTGAATTGGAAGGGGTTAACATGATTCTTGGCATTGAATGGTTAGAATCATTGGGGGAAGTGAGAGTAAATTGGCGGCAACTGATGATGAAGTATAAAGAGGGGGATGAATATGTGTGTCTTACAGGTGATTCATCGCTAGCCAGAACAGAGGTATCACTCAGCACTATGATGAAAACAGTGAGGAAAGGAGGACAGGGTTTTGTAATTGAACTCAACCGAGTGGAGGGCCAACCCATTGATTCCCACAAGGCTGTCTCTATTATTTCTCCAGATATTCAGCGGATACTTGACAATTTTTCTGAAGTGTGCATGCCATTGCAAGGTTTACCACCACCCAGATCAAGAGATCATGCCATTTTGGTGAAGGAAGGTGCTGCTCCACCTAATATCAGGCCTTATCGCTGTCCGCACTCCCAAAAGGCTGAGATTGAGAAGCTAGTCAAAGAGATTTTGGAAGCTGGCATTATCCGTCCGAGCAGCAGCCCTTTTGCTAGCCCGGTATTGTTAGTGAAGAAGAAAGATAACAGCTGGCGTTTTTGCGTTGATTACCGGGCCTTGAACAAGGTCACCATTCCCGATAAATTTCCAATACCGGCTATAGACGAATTGTTGGATGAGTTGGGGGCTGCCACGGTGTTTTCAAAACTAGATTTGAAGTCGGGATACCACCAAATACAAATCAAAGCTGGGTATGAAGAGAAAACAGCTTTTCGAACGCATGAAGGGCACTACGAATTCATGGTCATGCCCTTCGGTTTGACTAACGCTCCTTCAACATTTCAGTTTTTGATGAACGATATTTTCAAGGAGCATTTGAGAAGTTTATACTTGTCTTTTTTGACGACATCTTGATATACAGTACTGACATGGAAGATCACTTGAAGCATTTGAAGGTGGCTTTGAAAATTTTGAAGGAAAACAAGCTGGTTATAAATGTCAAGAAGCGTGAATTCAGAAAAAGAAAGTTGTTTTTTTTTTTACTTTTACTTTTCTAGTTTGGTCGGGTTAATTTCCACGATCAATTAGTCAATTGGAATTTATAATCCTATCTTTCCATCATATGACAGCAGCCACAATTTGTGAAGGGCATCATAACATGAATCAAGCCAAATTCATTAAATTTTCAGGTTTCTTTATGAACACACAACTCAACTACAACATGACATTTCTATGTCCACTATACTTATTTGTATCTACAGTCCGAGACATCAAACAGACACAGTCTATGCATAAAGGGAGAAAAACAGAATTGAAATGAACACAATTTAAACACAGTTTGTTGTCCGCGTGTTCCATCCTTTCTCAAATATTCAAAGCTGTCATATATATTTATCGATTCAGCACACATGTTTTTAATTTGATTTTCAATTGTAATCTCTACAGCATCAATTCCTCACATGTCCAGTTCATTGCAGCAATCCAATCAAACAGTTCAAGCAGTATTCACAGAAAATAAAATCAACATCAGAGTAGAGGAAAAATTCATTTACAAAACAAGCTCATACTTTCCTTGCTTTATTATTGAAGTTAACATCTCCTAACTTTATAACGACTACAACAGCATTTTTGTTAAGTTTAATGAATACAAATAACACTTCATTACGACTTAACTTGATTACATTTGCATTACTGCATTATAACTAAATTGAAATATAAAATCTGGAAAACACATATACAGTAACACGTTCCCTACTTTTATCTGCTATGACACCCTACACTTTATTTCACATCGTCTTATAGCCTAATACGTACGTCATTTTCACAACTTCATAAATACTTTCAGACTCACACCACCTTTGGGATTTACATGTCATATACATCTGTTTTATCATAACACATCCTGCTATTTATTGCATTTAGTTTTTAGCATAAATCAGACCAAGGTTGGTTACTATTTTCCCCAAAGCAATTTTCTAGCATTTTAAACAACGTATGTCACACAAATTCATAATAGTGCTACTTCTGACCAGCATGACAGCAATGGCAAGTGTTGGCAAACACCAAAGCGCAAATGGGACAAATTGGCAGAATTTTCCAGTTTCTTCAGAGACACGTAACCAAAATTTAAACATGTCATTCCTAGTGTCAACAATGTTGAACAGGAGACAATCCATAAATAAAAAGAAACAGAATCAAATCCGCATAGTTTATACAAAGTTCATCTCTAAAAGCTCACCTAAAATCCTCGAGTACTTCATTGCCACTTACACGGTTATTTACAACTTGTGCTCTTGTTTCTAACCCATTTTGTCAAAATACAGGCAATTGAGTTCTCACCTACCACATCCATTTTGTGGGTTGCCACACGATAACTACTGTCTAATTTATGATTCTTTGATAGTAATCCTAAGGTGATTAACATAGTATGTTTCTTTGAACATCATGACTCACAGGTTTACAATAGTTGATGCACATTTTACCATTCATGACTCTTCTTAACTAATCATTAGGAGTTACACAACATGACTATTTCCCAGCCCCTACAAAAAAGGACAGCAGAAAAGGCCAAACAGAGGCAAGTACATGCTAAAATCAAATAGATGTTAGACTCCATCATCAGTAAAGTAACTTTCGGAATAATGCAAGGACTAGACCATAGTTATTGATGGCGCACCATGGCGCGCGCCATTGCCCTGTTGCAAGCGCCAAGGCCTTTTGGGCAACGCCACAGCTGTGGCGTTGCCGTCTTAATGTTGCGCGTCTTAATCTAGTCACTAGACAGATCTTAAACTGCATTTTAACTCGATTCACCACTACTTACAGCCTTTATTTTATTCTATTCATGCCATAGTTATTGATTGTGCGCCATGGCGGGCGCCATTGCCCTGTTGCACGAGCGCGCCATGGCCTTTTGGGCAACGCCACAGCTGTTGCCCATGTGTCTTAATGTTGCCCGTGTGTTGTACGCGCAACGTGCGCCATGGGCAATGATGCATGGCGCGCGCAACGTTCGCCACCTTCATACAACCATGTGTGCCACCTTCATGCAGCCATAACTCATTAAAAAAAAGATGTTTAAAAGGGCTTCTTTGTCCTATTGACAACCCTAAGTCCAAAGCCCATTAAAAAATAGATTTTAAGATTATAAATTATATTCTTATTCAATGTCTCTTTAGTTTCCCTCCTTCTCTACTCCTTTTCTACATAACCTAGCATCTTTCTTCTCAAGTCTCAACCGTCTTTTCCCTGCTCTTCATCTCAAGTTTTTTTTACTTTTGTAACGTTAACGTTACCTTGATTGATTATTAGGGTTCTTTTTTTTACATGGTTTATACTCTTATGAGTTTTTGCAATTTACAGAGTTTGTCATCGTACTTGATGTATTTTGGAGAATTTATGATCATGCTTAATATATTTTTGAAATTTGAATGTATTAGAAGTTCTGTGTGGAAGAGTAGAATGAGTTAGAATTAAAATTTTCATATATATATATATATATGACATATGACTATATGTACATGTGTGCATGTATGTGCGCCGCACTTTAATGTTGCCATGCGCAACGCAGTGCGCAATGCGCCATGGCTCCAGGAGCCCTTTTCGCAACGGTGTGCCGTGCGCTGTAAATAACTATGATTCATGCATAAACAACCTATGCAACTTCTCTCGTGACTTGTAAGTAGCAGCACACGTGGTGTAGAACAATCATACAACAGTTATAACAATATAACCCACATCTTCTTGAGCCTCTATGGTAACGAAGCACAACTTTTCATGCAGCAAAAAGTTCAAGTACCAATTTCAAGAAGTGAATTAAACTACTTCCGTAAAGGCATTAGGTTACTTAGAGCGTAACTAAGACCACACCTATGCATGCTATTTTAGTTTACACACCAGTTCCGTCTATATAATCAGTAGCAAGAAAAATCACAACTCATCAATAAACAAGAAGGGAAACAGAATCAGAGTTATGCACAAATTATTTTAGCATTTAATACACAAGATCACAGACCCATTTGCACCACTTAACAGTAAAATTTTGGCAGCAGAACACATGACAGAGTTGACAAAATTCTGCAATACTTCAAATAGTATGTGTCAGTTTCACTCACATTTAACTCCAAAAATACATTTAGAACTCAAATAAACATGCTCCAAATTGGAGAGAGTATCCAGCACAAGTTTCACCCACATTTAGGTCCAAAAATTCATTTAGAATTCAACTAAATATGCTCCAAATCAGAGAGGGTAACCAACACACGTGTCACCCACATTCACGTCCAAAAATACATTTTGAATACAACAAAACATAATCTAAACCCCACATTACAACCAGCACATGCTTTGACTCACATAAGACTCAAAATATTTTCAAAATACCCATAAACATCCCAAAACGAAAGAAAATCCAGCACATGTTTAAACTCTAAATACACTTGAAATACACACACTGATTAGAAGTACCCAAATAAACATCAGATGTCACTTACTCACTTACCTCTCTTGATTCAAGACTGGGAAGACCACGGATGAATGGAGAAAGTAGCAGAGGAGGAGACGAAACAAGAGTGAGTAAAGGAAGCTGGTCTCCCGTCGCCGTTCAACAGCTCAAGGTCACGGCGACGACGCCGGCGACCTTCGATGGTGACAGTGGGCGGTCGAACAACCAACGAGTACTCTCTCGGCGATGCAGCAGGTGGATGGAAGCAGGAAGCTTCCTTTTTGCTCTCTCCCTCTCTTGTGATATATGAAGAAGCATGGGTGAAGATACGGGATTTTGAAAATGAGGAAGATAAGGGATTTTGTGGTGAATGGAGATGAAATGAATTGGACGTTCCCAGAAGCAAAGGCAAAGGCAGAGGAAATAGAAAAAGAAATAGGAATGTGTTTTTAATTTTAGTAGTAAAATTTGAAAATGGAATAGGAATGTATTAAAATTATTTTTTTATTTTTTTATTTTTTTATTTTTTAAAATATTAAAAAAATATTATAATTGTATTAAATTAAAAGATAAAATAAATATTTTATATTTTAATTGTTTTTAATTATGTAAAGAAAATGATAAAGTTGCTGATGGTGGAATCCACTTTTCAAGAGTGAGCCTCACCTACTTTTATAGAGAAATGGATCAATATGGATCTTTATGGGTCAAATTACTCTTTTGGTCCTCAACGTTTGCACGATATTTAATATTGGTCTTCAACGTTTTAAAAAGTTATTTTATGTCCTCAACATTTTTTTTTTGTCAAAATTGGTCATCTAGCGTAACATCTGTCTGGTTTTACCATTAAATGTTGACGTGTAAGGCTTATGTGGCACACCCTCTCTCCTACGTGTTATATTTAAATAATATAGCACCCTCTCTCACTCAAACTCAGCAAAACGGCATCGTTTTGCTAAGTTGGAGTGAGAGATGGTGTCTTGTCATTTAAATATGACACGTAGGAGAGAGAGTGTACCACATAAGCCTTCCACGTCAGCAATTTAATGGCAAAACCAGACGGATGTTATGCTAGAGGACCAATCTTGACAAAAAAAAAACGTTGAGGACCTAAAATAACTTTTTGAAACGTTGAGGACCAATATTAAACTTTGTACAAACGTTGAGGACCAAAAGAATAATTTGGGCGACCCTTTTGCTAACAAAGTTTCATAAATGAACTCGGGTCCACGGCTTTCCACTGAATGGACCTCTTTTTTTAAGTAGGCCTGCAGGTGGTGGCCGAAACACCTGCAAGCAAAGGCTGCAAAGGTGTTTCGACCACGTGTAGTCAAGTCACCGTAGATTTTTAATAAAAAAAATTATCCAACGTTGGGGGCTATATTAGAGGGTGAGGACCACACCACGCACCCCACCAAAATCTTACTCCTTCTCCTCTTCTTGTCTTCCTCTCTTCATCTATTTAAAATTTTCTCTCTTCTTCACTCACACTTTCTGTCTCATCTTTCCCAACAACATACTCTTTTGTTATTTTTAATTTGTTTGTAAGACCACAAGTTGCTGACTCTTCTCCAGCATTCTTCACATTTGAAATTTGGAGGTATTTTTTTATTTACAATATAAGCTTTAAATAACCATTTTGATGTTTTTCTTATTATTTATAGTAAAAAAATGTGTAATATCTGATGTTTTTATTATTTATGATGCTGAAATGTAGACTATATTATAAGTAGATCTTGCATTTGTTTTTATATTTTGAAAGTTTTGTTGCATTTTAGTTTATAAATGTTTGGTAGATTTGTTTGTTTGTAAATGTAGACTGAAATTTCCTGTTTGTAAATGTGTATATTGTAATATTTATGTTTAGATTTTGTTTGGCTTTTAGATTTTGGTGGAATTTTTTTTCGGTGAAATTTTATTAAAGAAATGTTTAAGCAATTTTATTTTGAGTAAATGTTTTTTTATGTGTTTTTTAGTAATAAAATTTTTTTTGTTTGGTTTTTAGATTTTTGTGAACTTTTTTTTGTTTTGGGTGAAATTTTATTAAAGAAATGTTTATGCAATTTTATTTTGTGTAAATGTTTTTTTATGTGTTTTTTAGTAATTAAATTTTTTTTTTTGGTTTTTAGAATTTGGTGGATTTTGTTTTTGTTTTGGGTGAAATTTTATTAAAGAAATTTTTATGTAATTTTATTTTGTGTAAATAAAATGTAGATAAAATAATTTTTACATTTTT
The DNA here is from genome assembly GCA_014851425.1 of Senna tora. NCBI lineage: Eukaryota > Viridiplantae > Streptophyta > Magnoliopsida > Fabales > Fabaceae > Senna > Senna tora. The sequence goes on from CM026265.1 coordinate 16,917,808, forward strand.
TAATAAATTTATTAAAAATTTCGTGTAAATAAAATGTAGGTAAAATTTAACACACAATAATTTTGTGTAAATAAAATGTAGATAAAATATATTTTTAATTTTTTAATAAATTTATTAAAAATTTCATAAATTTATTTGTTAATCTAACGGTGAGGTAGATTAATAAATTTATTAATAATTTTATTAAATAAATATATTAAACAAGTGTGGCATTAAATGAATTTTTTTTATATTCACAAAAATAAATTTATTTAAACAAGTAAAAAAAATTTATTTAATAAATATATAATTTTAATAAATTTTTTACTTGTCAAATTGATATTTGATTTTGTAATTACAAATTGTGATTAAGAATTTTGTGTATGTAGATTTTAGTTAGAAATTTTGTTTGGAAATTTGTTGTTGCAATTTTTTTTTGGAAGATTTTAGTTCAAATTTTATTAAAGATATTTTCATGCAAATTTTTTCTGAAAATAATAAATTAGTATGTATTTTTAGGTGAACAAATAATGTTTTAGTTTTGTAATTATAAATTGGTTTTATTTTAATGAAAAAAGATTTTATTGTTGTGTGTATTTTAATGATATTATAAATTAGTATGTATTTTTAGCTAAATAAAATGTTATTATTGTTGGTAAAAGTAACATATATTATGTACCATGTAGAAGATAAAATGGCCATGAGAGTTGGGGGATTTTTGTATAAGAATGGAAGTTGTCTTTCTGGCAACGATGGGTTGTCATTCCAAGCTGACAGGGTTGAGGGAGTCATGTTAACGGACGACATGACTCTTGCACAGTTGAAGGAAAGTATAAGAGCTAGGTTAAGAATGGGGAGAGGTGAATAGATATGCAATGTGACATACCGGATGCCTATGACACTGTGTCCGTTGCGATTCGGGGAGCTTAACCTATCTGACAATTATTCTGTGGCTATGATGTTTGAAAGTTTTAGGGACAATGCCAAGAATCTTAATGGTGTGGAGTTGCTGGTGCAGACGGTTTGAACTTCGATTGTGGAGTTCGATTTGAATGTGTCACAAGTAATAAATGAAGGAGGCCCAACCATGGTGGTTGCGTGTACTCAAGCATTTGAAAATTTTACCATTGAACCAACAAATATCGATTCAACTATTATTGAGGTCCCTCCGAGTAATGTCTGCAGACGTGCTAGTTCCTCTCGACGCAATCCTGCATTTGGAGAAAGGAGCCACCAAGCCACTGTATATGTGAATGAGGATGAGGGAGAGAGGAGAGACCCTGACTTTGTCCCATCTGACATTCCAGACACGAGCAGTGAGGGTGACATTGAGGCAAGTCGTGGTGATGCCTCTGATGATAATGGTATTGATGAAGGGTCAGATGATGATGGTATGGACGATAGGGAAGATGACGAAGGCGGCGATGGGGATGGTCATGACTATGATGATGTAGGTGAAGTTGGGGGAGGCGATAGCCTTCCAGACGAGCGTCTTGCCCTCTTTTTTTTATCAGATTGACATGAAGGCACAGGCAGGTCCGAAATTCCCAGAAGATGTGCCTCCTTGCATGGACAATCTGTTGTTCGTTGGAGCTATGTTTGATAATAAGGACGCTCTCCATCAGGCTGTGAAAATGTACTCTATACGGCAGCACCAAAATTACACAGTGTTCAAGTCAAAGGCAACTTTCATGGACTACCGGTGTAAATAGTATAACAACCCCTGCAAGTGGAGGATGAGGGCTTGTGGGAGAGATTACTATTGGGAGATAACACGGTATGTTGGGGCACATACTTGCGTGACTCCTACGTTAACCCAGGATAATCCAAAGATGGACTCAACCTTTATTGCTTCTTGTATTGTGCCTGATGTGGTAGTGACACCCGACATTCGTGTCTCTACTATTATTGATTGAATTCGTGTCATGTTTAACACAACGGTGAAGTACAAGAAAGCCTGGAGGGCAAAGCACAAGGCACTGGCTAGGGCATTCCGTAATTGGGACCGATCTTATGCCATCATGCCTCGTTGGTTGGAGGCAGCGCGTCACTTCAATCCGGCTTCAGTTGTGGTTTGGGAACACATGCCGCACCCCCATAACCCCGATGACATGTGTTTCCATCGTGTGTTTTAGACATTTACCCCTTGCATCGCATCGCTTGGTCACCTAAAGCCAATACTACAGATTGATGGTACTTTCTTTTACGAAAAGTATTCAAGGACGCTATTGTTCGCTGTGGGGCAAGATGGCAACAAGAAGGTGGTACCCCTTGCCTTTGCCATAGTGGAGAAAGAGAATGAGTCATCATGGCATTGGTTCTTGACGCAACTCCGCGTTCACCTAGTGAGAGATAGAACCGACATTAGCCTAATTTCAGACAGACATCAAGGCATCTTAAATGCCGTAAATGATGAGAGACTTATGTGGCATCCCCCTTATGCCAAGAATGTCTACTGTGTCAGGCATTTGTCGAGCAACTTGAACAAGGCATACAAGAACACGGAGCTGAAGAAGCTATTTGTCTAGACCTGTGAGTAACATACATTATTATTATTATTATTATAATTTTGTCGCATGTGGTATTTGAATTTTCAATTTAAGCCTAATTTGATGTATAATGTATTGCGCAGCACGAACGACACAGAAGCATAGAGTTGAAAAGAACCTCCAGATTTTAAGGCGTATGAATTCCCAAGCTGTAGATTGGCTCGATCGGATCCCTAAGAGGAAATGGGCCCAAGCCTACGATGAGGGTCGACGGTAGTTCCATATGACGATGAACTTGGTCGAATGTATGAATTCTGTATTTAAAGGCGTTCAGTTCTTACCAATTGTTGGGCTGGTGAAGGCAACATTTCATCGGTTGATTAGGTACTTCGTCACTCAGTTGGCCTCCATTGATGCACAATTAAGGGCGGGCAGGCTATTCAGTGAGAAGGTCACAGATGATCTGGAGAGGTTGACTGACTTAGCATCTGGATTGCGTGTCAGACAGTATGACCTCCAGAGCACGGTATTCGAGATTGAGGAGCCATATGTCAGTCTCGAGGATCAGCAAGGACGGACATGCAAGGTCGTTCTGTCCGATGGGTACTGCGATTGAGGCGTATTTCAGGCCAAGTATTACCCTTGTCAGCACATGCTCGCGGCCTGTGTATTTGTTAACACATCCATCGCGCCTTACGTTGACCGTGTCTATCATTTTGGAGACCATGCGAAGCATATCGAGGTCAATTTAACCCAATTGGCATTGAGGAAAATTGGCCAGAATATGATGGGCTGAACTTAATGCCGAATCTGGATAATCGGAGGCGGAGGGGGAGACCTCGAACACGCAGAAGGCAGATGGAAATTGACCAAAGGGAGCCAGCCGAGAGGGAGCCACCTATGCAAAGATGATGCGGTCTATGCAAGCAAACTGGCCACAGGCGTGGGTCATGCCCAAACCGAGGGAACTGAGGGCATTTATTTTTGTTTCAATCCTTATGTACATAGTTTTACTTTTACAATACACCATTGATGTAATTTTGTTGTACATTATGTCGCTGAAATACACCATTCTTATTCATTTTGTATTTTTGTATTTTTTGGCAATACATCGTCCTCATGTATTTAATTTGTGTGGTTAATTATTATTATTATTATTTTGATGAAGTGTGGTTAATTATTATACGCGGCTTATTTAATTTCGTGATGCAGAGCGTTTATTATAATGGTTGCTAGACGAGAACACATCAATCCTGGACCAGAGGATATGTTGTTGCTAATGCAGCAACAAAACCATATCTCCGAGCGAATATGGAACGGTGATGTGTGATCATAACCATAACCACGACGCACTTCTTTTACATTATTAGCTGATATATGCCATAAAAATATGTTAACTTTCCATTGGTTGGCAATTGCAGGAGAGCCGGGAGTTACGGTCAAGCAGAAGCTGCGCTGTGCATGATGGACTACCGCCACCGAGCATTGTGTCATATCTTACTCAACCAGGTTTCCACGGTGTCAGTCGCGTTGGCCACTTTGAGTACAGTCATCCGCTTATTCGTGCGCTCGTCGAGAGATGGCGTCCCGAGACACATACCTTCCACTTTCCATAGGGCGAGTGCACAGTCACGATAGAAGACGTTGCGTTGCAACTAGGTTTTCCATGCAGCGGTTTCGTGGTTACGGGGATCGACAAGCATAATTATCGTGAGTTGTGCATGGAATTGCTCGGCATTGAGCTTCCCCAGCAACGGCAGACGAGGAAGGGGCAACGATTATCAATGAGTTGGTTGAAATCCCACTTCCAGCATACGCCCGACCATAATTCCCCGTAGGTGTGCAAGCAACGATACACACAGCAGTACATACTGCATTTGCTCGGAGAATACTTAATTCCCGACAAGACATCCACCGATTGCTATCTAAATGAATCTTATTTCATCTAATTTCGTAATTTGAATTCAATCTCCAGTGCGTTCTTAATAGTACACAATCTCCATCGAGAAGAGTAATCGAAAAACCAATATTGATAGTTATAGTTTGAAATTTTAAAATTATTGATTATAATTATAATTAGTTAATAATTATAGTATTGGTTGTTAAAACTTGATATTCTAATAAATAATCGTAAGTTATTTTCATTTAAAATAAAAATATGATATTAGAATCAGGAAAATCTAAATTGATATAATTCATAATTTTAGATTTAGTTTAATTTTAAATTTAAACTTTTGGATTCTCCAGTAAGCTAGAATTAAATTTCAATGGGTTAGTTTGAACTTTTAAATATAAAAAACTATTTTAGAATTTTTAAATTATATTGTTGATATTAACTTTAATTGTAGTTATGATTTTGTGGTAATGATGGACAATTAATTCTCAATTTAATTTTGCAGTAAAATGTCATTTAAATACTATTCAGATGACAATAGTATAGAGCGAAATTGTGAATGGGATAAAGATTGTAAGTTTAGGATTAAAATTAAAATTTTGTATGTAATATCTTGGAAAATTTCGAGGATTAAAGAATGATTTATTCAAAATTTCGAAGATTTAAGAATGATTTATTTCGGAGCTAGGAATTAAAACTTAAAAAAAAAAGAATATAGAAAAAGAATGATAGTTAAAAGAAACAGGAAGCGAAATTTTTTTCAAAAGATTGTAATACCCCAGAAAATTTTTCGAAGTTTAAAATAAAATAAAAGAGAAAGAAAAGAAGTAGAAAATAATTTTTAGGATTTAATTCATGATCTAAGAAATTGGAAATTTGAATTAAATAGGGAAGATGATTAAATTAAAAATACATATTAGTTATTATTTATTAAATTATTAATTAATTTAATTTTAATTAAATTTATTTATTTATATATTTAATTATTATAATTAATTATTATTATTATTTTAAAGGGGGATTGACGTAGGTATATATATATATATAGAAAAAGAAAGAAGAAAAAGAGAGAGGGAGCCGAGGAAGAGAGAGGGGAAGAACCGAAGAGAAGAGGAAGGAGAGGGGGAAGGAAGAAACGTTGCTGGAAAACTCGCCGGAGAGAGCCGTCCGACGCCGACCACGACTACCAGAGCTCGACTCCAACATCTTCCACAACTCCCACCAATCGAATCAAGGTTGGTAACCCTAATTTCATTCTAAACCCTATATTTCTCCATTTTATGAATTTCTTTGATTCACCTACGATTGAGTTATTTCGATGGTAGATTGAGACCTAGAAAGTGTTCTTGAACACTTAGTTGGGGTAGAAATCGAGATTTTGTTCTCGAATTTGCCCAAATTTGAATTTGGAAGGATTTGGGGTTGAAATTATAATTTTTCCAAATTGGAAAAAATTGTTAATAATTAGGATTGAGCTTGGATTTGAGTAAATAGACTTGGATTGATATTATTGAAGTTATAATTATTTCCAAATTGGAGAAAATTGTCAATAATTAGGATTGAGCTTGGATTTGAGTAAATAAGCTTGGATTGATATTATTGAAATTATAATTATTTCCAAATTGGAGAAAATTGTCAATAATTATGACCGTAGTCTTCACAAAATCATCATTACTAAACTAAAAGGAAAACTTGTAGAAAAGAAACCACTTCTCTGGAAAAAATTCCTTGTGAGTGTTAGGATTTATAAAAAATGAATCCTGATAAGTGTTTCCCTTCTCTGTTTCTCGCTATTATTATTATTATTATTGTTGTTGTTGTTGTTATTGTTATTATTATTATTATTCTCTTTGTCAATTATTATTCATGTGCTGCTACTACTACTACCTTTACACCAATTGATAACTAATTGATTGCTTGTGGTTCTTCCCAAAACATCACTTTTGCAGGTCGAACTTTTGTTGCTGATTCTCAACATTCCACAGTACGATTTCAATCTCAAAGTTCTGTGATTGCAACCATAAATTCCTCCAACATATCTCCAATCTACCAATCCACTCGCATCTTCACAGGTTTAGCTAGTGTGTCATAAATAATATATATAAAATCATGTAATTAAGATAAAACCAAAAATAAATTAATATCAACATCATCTCCTTCCTCAATTCCTCTCTCCATAATAAATAGAAAGCAAATTACGATCGAGCTCAAACCTTGAAATATAAATTTTTCTTCAGAAGAAGTCAATAATCCTTTTCATCCACAACATCTACACTAGCAGCACAAGACAAAAACCTATGGAAAATCCTAAACAGAATAGAGCAAGAGATTTCCCTCACTTACCTCCAAACCAAACACTTCCTCTTCCGCGGCGGTGGAGGCTTCTTCTCCTTCACTCTCCCGAAGCACTTCTGCATTTTCTCCGGCAAGATCTGCTGCAACGAGACGACGGCGCCGAGAGATCTGTCCGGTGGCCATGGATCCTCCTTCGATGGTGAGAGTTTTTGCCGCCGATGAGTGTGTTTGAGAGGTTGAGCGAGAGAGAGAGAAGCGACCAATAAACTTATTAGGGTAAATTAGGGTTAAACTGAATTAGTAATTTAGTATTTAGAATATAATATTTTATATAAATAATAAAATATGAAATTATATTATAATTTAATAAATATTTTTATTATAGTGACATGTCTAACTGCTAGTATAGCAAAACTGTTTCGTGACACTCCTAAATAAAATGTTACTAAAAATCATATTTATAGTAGCAAATAAATAAATTGTTATAATATTTGAGTTTTACTAGCTATTTCAAAATCAGCCACTAAAAAACAACTACTAAATCTTATTTTTGTAGTAGTGTACACTTCTACAAAAAAGGTTTTTACCAGCAATATAAACTACTGCTAAAAATGACTAAAGCTGCTACTAAATGTTATATCAGCTGTTGTCCTAACTACTGCTATTAAGGTCTCTGTCACTAGAAAGTTCTACTAGCAGAATGCAAACTGTTGGTATATGCTTTTTCTATAGTAACAAGCAAGAACATTGCTGATATAAATAAAAAAACTGCTGCTATATACACATTTTATACTAGCAATAAAAAATTGCTGGTATAGACACATTTTATACCGACAATAAAATACTGCTGGTATAGACACATTTTATACTGGCAATAAAAAACTGCTGCTATATGCTATGTATTTTAACAACTATAATAACTGCTTCTCTTAGTACATGTGACAATATTACATCTCAATATAAATATTCTTTCCAATATCAAACAAAATAAATACACAAGCATATATATAATATATCTAAATGGTCACAATAAATATGCAAGTTTAAGTGCATATCCAAGAAGATTGCATACGAAACAGAACATTATTTAACTAATCTTTGTACATGAATGAAAAATTACTTTCACTAAGACAATTCAGTGTCAAGAACTACTGCTAGCAAACCATCAAACCATAATTATGGGGCTAAAATTCAGAGGACAAGCCACAGATGGACATTGACAGCCTTCATGAGCATGTTTTAAGCCACATATCTAAAGGGAAAAAATATGCAAGATTAAAATTTCTTAATATAGTGGGCAACAAAAAGGATTTTGGGATCGATGAACATTGAGAAAGTCAAATGGATGTTTGCACTGCGGGCAAGTGACTTTGGGATTGTAAGTGTAATACCCCGGAAAATTTCGAGGATTAAAGAATGATTTATTTAAAAATTTCGAGGAATCATGAGCATGTTTTAAGCCACATATCTAAAGGGAAAAAATATGCAAGATTAAAATTTCTTAATATAGTGGGCAACAAAAAGGATTTTGGGATCGATGAACATTGAGAAAGTCAAATGGATGTTTGCACTGCGGGCAAGTGACTCTGGGATCGTAAGTGTAATACCCCGGAAAATTTCGAGTATTAAAGAATGATTTATTTAAAAATTTCGAGGATCTAAGAATGATTTATTCCGGGGCTAGGAATTAAAACCTTAGAAAAAAATAAAATAAAATAAAATATATGTGAAAGTTAAAAGAAACCGGAAAGAAATTTTTTTCGAGGTTTAAAATAAAATGAAAGGGAAAGAAAAGAAGTAGAAAATAATTTTCAAGATTTAATTCAAGACCTAAGAAATTGGGACTTAATTGAAAAGAAATTTCTGAAAGTGGCAAAAACTATAATTTTTCCCAAAAAATAATAAACACATTCATAAACCCCCATCCAGCTACCATTCACGCATAACACATCCATTTCTCACATTTTAGAGAGAGGAAGTGAGGGTTAGGGTTTTGGAGAGAAGGGAGAGCAATTGGGAGGAAGCTTGAAGGTTGAAGGTGAAGGGTGGCCGGAATCCGATGGCCGGTGACCGGAGCAACACTCAAATGACATTTTCAAGCTCCATCTTCATCTATATTCATCCATCAAAGGTAGGTTTAGTAATCTCCTCCATCTATGATTTTTCTCATCCTCACCATTTCTTGAATTTATGAACAATGGAGGCTCAAACTTTGCATTCTTGATGTTATGAACATTTCTATTGGATGTTTTAATTGTTGGTTGTGCTGAGATTTTGCTGGGTTAGAGATTTGAGTTTAGGGTTTGAGTTTGTTCATCATGTTCTTCTAAAAACAACAATCTTTGATGGTACAAGACACAAGAAATTCGTGGAACATGTTTTTGTCAAAAACTGAGTTTTTGAATATGACCTTGCTCTGTTTAAACGTGTTTTCGGAATTCGTTTCTTGATGGATTTGTATGATTCCAAATTCTTATGAAATCTAACATCCTAAGCTTTCTAAATTTTGTATTTTTCCAAAATATTCCAACGGTTAGATCTTCTGGAAATTGCCTCGAAAGTCAGCGGTTCTGTTTTCTAAACTGATGCGGAATTTTTGTATGATTGGCTACTGTTTTTAAATTACTGCTCTTAAATGGCTCAAATCCTTTCTGTAATGAATTGATAATTAGAATATTTTATCTCTAAGCTTGATTTAGAAAGAAGAATAAAATAATTTCGTTAAGTATGGAAGGAGATATGACCATTTCAATGAAGCTTGCCAAATGTTGCATGCTGTTTTGAATCTGATCTTGCTCTGTTTAAATGTGTTTTCGGAATTGTTTACTTAATGGATTTGAGTGATTCCAAATCCATATGAAAGCTAACATCCTAAGCTTTCTAGTTTGTATTTTTACTAAAAGGTCCAACGGTTAGATTTTCGGGGAAGTTTCTCGAAAGTTAGCGGTTCTGTTTTACACACTACCAAGTTTCTAGTTTTTGAAGAGTTGTTATTTCTTTCTTAATTTGAATGGTTCATTTTCCTTCAACTAAAATGAGTTTAACCAACTTTTAAGTGTCATTTCAAAGATCAAACAACATCCTAGTTAAAAAATTGTGGATTTGTTTGGGTTCCAAATGAATTGCTTACACTTTTTAAATGAAATGAGAGATTGCCCAATGGTTGGATTTTTTTATGTATGGACCCATGGTGAAAATGAGAAATTTCCATATTTGGAAAAATCCTTTATTGAAGGAGCTTGGAGAGTGAGCAAGTGGCAAGACTTGTTTACTTAAGCATAAATTATTTTTAACTTAAAAAGAACTCTAAATGATGACCTTAGCTTAATAAGGGGTTTTGGATTAGCCTTGAATGTAGTTTTAAGTTGCTATGTAATTATGAATTTAGAATATGGTGGAATTGATTATATGTGATACGAGCAGAAGAGGTGCAACTAGAGCTAGCATAATCATTGAATCATTGAAGGAGCTTATGGAAGAGAAATGGACAAATCAAACAGTAATTGTGCCTTCAATAATTTCTGAAAACGTCATTTGCACCAAGGGGGCTGAAAATGGAGCTTCACAACATGTATTGGGCTTGGAAACATTAATTTGGAGAGCTTGGACCAAGTACTATAGATGTGGAGCCTTATTTAAGCTTAAATCTTCTTATTTTGGGCTTCAAAGACTTATTATAATTTGGGTTAATTATTTGTGCGAAAATCATTATATTTAGGCCCAATTATTTATTGTCTATTAGTGATTCAAGACACTTATTTCAGATTTAATGTTTTAATTAGATTGGGCTTAAGTATGATTGTTAGAAAGACCCAATGATTTTATTTTAAACATTGTCTTTTGTGTTTGTGCTTTAGTTTATGTTATGTTAGGTTAGCCCATTAGTTAATTAGGGTTTTACTTGCTTTAAGATTTTAGGGTTTCTCCGGCAAGATCTGCTACAACGAGACGACGTCACCGAGAGATCTGTCCGGTGGCCATGGATCCTCCTTCGATGGTGAGAGTTTTTGCCGCCGATGAGAGTGTTTGAGAGGTTGAGCGAGAGAGAAAGAGAAGCGACCAATAAACTTATTAGGCAAATTAGGGTTAAACTGAATTAGTAATTTAGTATTTAGAATATAATATTTTATATAAATAATAAAATATGAAATTATATTATAATTTAATAAATATTTTTATTATAGTAACATGTGTAACTGCTAGTATAGCAAAACTGTTTAGTGGCACTCCTAAATAAAATGTTACTAAAAATCATTTTTATAGTAGCAAATAAATAAATTGTTACAATATTTGAGTTGTAATACCCCGGAAAATTTTGAGGATTAAAGAATGATTTATTTTCAAATTTTGAGGATTAAATAAGGATTTATTCCGGGGCTAGGAATTAAAACCTTGAAAAGAATATAGAAAAATTATGAAAGTTAATTAAGGGAAACCGGAAAGGGACCGAGAAATTTTTTTTCGAAGTTTCAAGTTAAATAAAGATGAAAGAAAGAAGTAGAAAATAATTTTTTGGGATTAATTTAGGACCTAAGAAATTAGAAACCTAAAATAAATAGGAGTAGAAACTAAATTAAAATACTATTAGTTATTGTTTATATAGTTATTAATTAATTAATTAATTAATTTATTTTATACTATTTTCATATATTATTATTATTATAAGTTAAACATTAAAGAAAAGAAAGGAAAAGAAAAAAAAATAAAAGAGAAAAAGAGAGAGGGAGGGGGCTACGGATAAGAAGACAAGAAGAAAGAAAGAAAGGAAAGGAGAGAGAGGGAGAAGAGAGAGAGATAGAGCTAGGGCTTGGAGGTGGGAGCAAATCTGGCGGGAATCTTACCGGAATCCGGCGAGCCGGAGTTGGAGGAGGAGCCGGAGATCATCCTCGTCATCTTCCTCGTCTCAATCTCTCGAGTTAAGGTTGGTATAACGCCCGATTCTCTCCAAGTCCCCATTTTCTTCATTTTTCTTCATTTTTAAAATTGAGTTGAGAATCCGAGTTTGGGCGGATTCGAGGGTAGAATAATGTTTCTAAAGTGTTCTTGAACACTCATCGGGGTTAGGATTCGAGGCTAAATCGTTGGGTTTGGTCGGATTCGAAGTTGGAAGAGTTTGGGGTTTATAAAACCCATTTTTCCCAATCTCGAATGATCAACGATTCGACGACGAATCGGAGTTAGATTTGAGTTTTAGGACTTCCTAAATGTAGTATATATGTAGGTGAACAAAACTCGTGGGGTGTGGAGTCGAAGCCGGGGGCGGAAGGGGGCCGGAACGGTCCCAAACCAGCCCACAACACAGCAAACGAATTGTTGTGCTGCGAGCCGGCGCTATAGGGCATAAACCGGCGCTATAGCGCCATCTCTCGGGTGTGCCAAGAGCGGCTGGGCTGCAGCTCGGCGCTATAGCGCCAGGCCTCTGCCCAGCATGTCCAAAACTCATTTTTTTGCAAATCCGGGGCGTCCGAACCTCCTATTTTCAATCTTAAACTTCTTAGAACACCACCAACCATGTTTTTAAGGATCAAAATCATTCCAAATGTCTTCTTGACCCTCAAGAATAGAAACTTACGGGGTAAACTAAGTCCAACTTCTTGAATTTCAACCTTAAACTGTCACAACCTTTAGGCAACCTTAAGCGGGATAAATTGGGGGAATATTGAGGTTGAGAAACTAGATTTCTTAGAACCCAAGTAGGAACACAAGTTGATCTAAAATTCGTAGACCTTCCTAAAATTAGGATTCCATCCAACCAAGCAAGATAAGTTTCTTAGATGCGAATACAAGTTAGATAGAAGTCTGGAACTCAAATCCAAGTATGTGAAACACTCAGGTAGAGTGTTATACACGAGTAAGTCAAGTGTCCGAGGAAGGATAGGCATATGTCGAGATAGAGAAGTCCGATAAGACCAAGAGCTTGACTCTGTGGCAACCAGGGACTACACGTGAGAGTAATGGAGAGATAAATAACAAGTTAAGCTAAGTAATAATCTTAATGAAATAAATGTTGTTCTTATAGGAACAACGACATGTAAAAGAGTGCAACAGGCACTCCGAGGAGACTAAAGCTACAGGAGAGGATTGCATGGAAGGTTGGCCAAGGTGAGGGTTCTTCCATCTCTGCTCCTAGGGTTGTATGCTTATGTGAATTACATGAGTATGTACCTTCTCTGCTTGTCTGGTATGTGTTAGCTAGAGGTATAGAATACTAAAAGAATAAAAGAACTAGAGAATAGGTTGTGGAAAGTAGCTTGGATAGGAAGACATAGGTAGAGCATAATTGTTTGCTATGATTGGTGTGTTAAAAATCCAACTCATACACTCCGGAGGCATGATGAGTATTTTATTAAATCTTTTTCCACGACGGTGGCAAGAGTCCTTGTACGAAAGGACTAAACTTTTATTTTGAAAACTTGTCACGACGATGACTTAAATTATAATCATGCAAAGGGAGTTATTGGTGAGTTTCGGATTTGGATATGATAGCAATGTGAGACATCAACTAGAACAACGTCAGATGGCACTTGAGACCTCAGTTTTATAATCACCATGACGATGGTCATTGCCCTATTCTGGTAATAGGGTCATAAAAGTTTTATATTGCTATGACGATAGCTTGAGGCTCAGAGAGTGCATCTGGACAGGTATATGAGTTAGATCCTACAAAGGATACTCGTCCATATTAATAAGGAGAAGAATTGTTGATCCTTCGGGAAAGATACAAAGAATCCTATTAATATGTCAGACTAAGGTAAGGAGACACGGGAGGAACCTACGGGTGAACCGTGAGCCCAACCTAGTAAAAGAGAAATCATCCTGTGGAGTTGGTCCAGGGTGTGACAGTGGCCATGCTTAGAGACGTCGTGCCGTGCCCGCCATGTGGCCTGGTTGGGTAATGAACAAGTGGGCTCAAGCTATTGCCCCAGAGTTAGGGGTTAGGACGTGCCACATGGTGGCTATGCGTCAGTTGTTTGATAGATAGAGATTAATTGTGTTTGATTAATAGAATTGTCACGAGGTGACCGATACCCAAGTGAATGGGTTAAGTATTGTTTGATTAACAGAATTGTCACGAGGTGACTAGTACCCAAGTGAATGGGTTAAGTATGTTTTGCCACGTGGTGGCCAGCAACCTGAGTGCATGGGTTCGAAGAGGGAAAGCCACACAGTGGCTAGTAGATACCCCAGAGTTGGGGAGATTATGTAGATGTATGTTTTGCATCTATGTGTATGTACAAATTGCCTGTGTTTGCATATAATTGCTGATTGTGCAGCGTAGTGGTAACGTACGGGATTACGTCACCACACGTCTTGTTTGATTAAGACATGCTGAAACGTGAGAAGACCGGTAAGTAAAAGCCGGCACTATATGTTACATGTTTACTTGCTGATTGATGACGTGGAATAAACTGCTGCATGTTTATAGTTATTAAATGCATGTGAGTGTATAGGTGAAGTTTCTGTTGTTGTGTGGTCGCCAAGAATGTACGCTAATTAACGGTAACCGGTTGTTTTTGCATGTGGTTGTGTATGACTCCCAATCCCAGCGCCATGGTACCCGCTTTGCGCCGGGGATGGGAGAGTCCTCACTGAGTCGCGTGGTTAAGACTCACACCTCACTTTTACTACACAGAGACAGGTTAAGTACAGGTGAAAGAAGTCTCGGTGGAGCGAGGAACGAACAAAACTTTCCAAGACCCACAACTTGTTCATGTGGGTGAATGAATTGTAATTATAATTTAATTTACTTGATCATGTATCATAAAGTAAATGGTAGACGTACCCAATTATATTGTATCACTAAATCTAGAACTGTCAGCTTCACACACCTTAAAGATCAGGATCCATTAGATTACGATGCAGGAAAAACTTGTTTTCAATATATATATATATATATATATATATGTATATATATATATATATATATACATATATCTGTTGCATTTGAATAGGATAGGCAGCATCTTCAGATCTGTAGCCAGTACACAGGTCATATATTATGTGTGTTTTCCTATATCTATATCCTGAAGCGACACTGGCCGTGGATTTGCTTGCCTAGGATAGGCCACCATTTCGGTGTAACCATGGTATTATACTGCATGTGGATGTATTTTCAATAATAGATATTCTGTCAATTAGGTGATAAGGCTTACAGGCACAGGGATATTCCCGGTGTCTGTGCCGGTCACGGTCCTCTAAACGGGGTCGTGACAAACTAATAGTCCTTTTATAGGTAAGCTATATAAGGATGGTAGAAGTAGTTGAGAAATCACTCGCTTGGAGTGATTAAACTTAAGTAGACATCGAAAAGCACAAGAGAGTGCTAAAGTGCCAAGGGATTAAACAAGTGAACCTAAGGGTTACCAATTAAGGGGGGCCATAGGGTGATTATGGACCCGAAAGCATCAGATCGGAGCAGGTCTAGAAGTGGAAATGGGCGTAGACCTTCGGGTACCGTCCAGAGATAAGAAAATGGGTGCTATTGCGGTAGACAGCCTTTGAGCGAGATAACGTAAGAGGTAAACCCCAAAGGGACTCGTAGAGGCCCGAGGGGAGGGAAAGTAGACATGGATAAGTAGTCCCATAACGGGGGAAGAGCGGAAGCCTATAGGACCCCATAGGATAAGAGGCACGTAGGAGGTGGAGAACCAACTTCTACCGTAAGTGTATGTGTAGTACACAGATTGTAGTGGACATACCTAAGTAAGCTAGTTCCACAGGTTGGTGAACCGTAAATCCGTTAGTCTGAAGCCCATGTATGGGTGGAGCCTAAATGGACAAACCAAACGTATAAGTGGCCATGTGGGTGCCATAAAGGGAAAATTAACCGTAAGGACGGTTAATCGAGAAGGAGAATTTAGTGAGTAACGAGTACTGAGAAATACTAGAAGAAAGAGTACCACGTAGGTACGAAATGGAAAAGAAGAAAGCGAATACGGGAACGGAGTCGGGTGAGCATTTGGGGATGCGAGCCAAAATGATATAACAGGTATGCTACCGTTAGGGGCAATTGGAACCCAATGGGTAACACACTTGCAAGAGGCGGTATATGTTCGTGAACATATGCACATCGTAAGAAAGGAAAGAGTCAAATCGTGGGATCGAATCCCGTTTGGTCATGGGGAGTAGAGCATGTCCGGAAAAGTTCATGTTGGAATTAACGGATCAAGTATTCCAAGTAGGAATACAAGATTTAAGTGAGTTGAGGAGTTCGAGTGGGCCAAGATGGGATAAATGCTAATGGAAACCCAATGAATAGAGTTAGCATAGGATGTGCAACTCTAAGTGGACTAACCTGAGGATGATATAGATCCAGTCATAGTCGTGTTAAGCGAGGCCTTCGGATGAGAAGACCAAACAGAGCCTGGGGAAGAGTATTGAGTATGATGGTAAGGAGGAGACTGGTGAGTTTCCATTATAAGCAAAAATGACTACAAGTAGTAGTAAGAGAAGAGTCTAAGTCAGTCAGACATGAGATGTTGACAGGGAGTAACCTGAAGTAGTTATGGAAACCACTAAGGGTAAGTGTAGAAGTCCGAAATGAAAAGGGAAACATGAGTCATAAAGTTAAGATCCTTTACCGTTTGGTGGAGAGACGGTAAGTGTAATACATAGTTGTGCTAGTGTCATGGCATTTAGCTTCGTTAAGACATGAGGAGGGTAAACCGAGTCGTTAGTGAGTGTAACAACCTCGGAAGGGTTGGGTACACTGATGGCACAAAGTATAAACGCCTACGTAGGGTGTATGCCGTGCAAGCAGTAAGTCTAGATGTAGAGTAGAGGGTGTAGTAAGATGTAAACGGACTTTTCTGGAGAAGTCGTTTACAAAGAATATATCGAGGGAATCCCAGCAGAAGGGTAGCTGCTTGGTAGTAGAGGATACTTAAGTACGGGGACTCCGATGTAGGGGAGTACTCCGATGTAGTTAGAGTTTATAGAAATAGAACCCAGTGTGCTATGCAAATAGCTAGTGTCTTGGCGTGTTCCAAGACGGATATAAGAAGTCACTACGAAGGTAGCTAGTTGGACAAGCAGATTGAGTCAAGGTAAGACTCACTAGAGAAGGCAATAGTTAACTCCTCGGGGAACTAAACTGGAGCATGGCATGTGGTGCGTGCCAGACACTCAATTGCAAAATTAGTAATACAAAGTGAATTGAAACGAGGAAAGTTAGGTATCCGCGGGGAGGGATACGACGACAGATGGGGTCTGTCGGTTAAAACCTCGTGGAGGGGTGGTTAACTACGAAACTAGAAATACAAACGATCACAGAAATAATATGTAGAAACCAGATAGAGACCTTGAGTCTCTAGGAAAGAAAGATGAACCGTAGGGTAAAACGGTAAAACTTCCACGTTGAGAGAAACCATAGATGAAATTGAGCCAAGGGATGGCAACAAGCCAATAACCCCACGAAGGAGATGAAATTCAGGGACCGAATTTCTTAAGGGGGGAAGAAAGTAATACCCCAAAAAATTTCGAGGATTAAAGAATGATTTATTTTAAAATTTTGAGGATTAAAGAAGGATTTATTCCGAGGCTAGGAATTAAAACCTTAAAAAGAATATAGGAAAATTATGAAAGTTAAGGGAAACCGAAAAGGAACCGAGAAATTTTTTTTCGAAATTTCAAGTTAAATAAAAGATGAAAGAAAGAAGTAGAAAATAATTTTTTGGGATTAATTTAGGACCTAAGAAATTAGAAACATAAAATAAATAGGAGTGGGAACTAAATTAAAATACTATTAGTTATTGTTTATATAGTTATTAATTAATTAATTAATTAATTACTTTATTTATTTTATACTATTTTCATATTTTATTACTATTATTATTATTATTATATTAATCGTTAAAGAAAAGAAAGGAAAAGAAAATAAAAGAGAAGAAGAGAGAGGGAGGGGGCTACGGATAAGAAGAGAAGAAGAAAGAAAGAAAGGAAAAGAGAGAGAGGGAGAAGAGAGAGAGATAGAGCTAGGGCTTGGAGGTGGGAGCAAATCCAGAGGGAATTTCGCTGGAATGCGTCGAGCCGGAGTTGGAGGAGCCGGAGATCATCCTCGTCATCTTCCTCGTCTCAATCTCTCGAGTTAAGGTTGGTATAACGCCCGATTCTCTCCAAGTCCCCATTTTCTTCATTTTTCTTCATTTTTGGAATTGAGTTGAGAATCTGAGTTTGGGCGGATTCGAGGTTATAATAATGTTTCTAAAGTGTTCTTGAACAATCATCGGGGTTAGGATTCGAGGCCAAATCGTTGGATTTGGCCGAATTCGAAGTTAGAAGAGTTTGGGGTTTATAAAACCCATTTTTCCCAATCTCTAACGATCAACGATTCAGCAACGAATCGGAGTTGCATTTGAGCTGTAGGACTTCCTAAATGTAGTATATATGCAGGTGAACAAAACCCGTGGGGTATGGAGTCGAAGCCGGGGGCAGAAGAGGGCCTGAACGGGCCCAAACCAGCCCACAGCACAGCAAACGAATTGCTGTCGAGCCGGCGCTATAGCGGCATCTCTCGGGTGTGCCAAGAGCTGCTGGGCAGCAGCTCGGCGCTATAGCGCCAAAATTTGGCGCTATAGCGCCAGGCCTCAGCCCAACATGCCCAAAATTCATTTTTTTGCAAATCTGGGGCGTCTGAACCTCCTATTTTCAATCCTAAACTTCTTAGAACACCACCGACCATGTTTTTAAGGATCAAAATCATTCCAAATGTCTTCTTGTCCCTCAAGAATAGAAACTTACGGAGTAAACTAAGTCCAACTTCTTGAATTTCAACCTTAAACTGTCACAACCTTTAGGCAACCTTAAGCGAGATAAATTGGAGGTATATTGAGGTTTAGAAACTAGATTTATTAGAACCCAAGTAGGAACACAGGTTGATCTAAAATTCGTAGACCTTCCTAAAATTAGGATTCCATCCAACCAAGCAAGATAAGCTTTCTTAGATGCGAATACAAGTTAGATAGAGGTCTATAACTCAAATCCAAGTATGTGAAACACTCAGGTAGAGTGTTATACACTAGTAAGTCAAGTGTCCGAGGAAGGATACACATAAGTCGGGATAGAGAAGTCCGACAAGACCAAGAGCTTGACTCTGTGGCAACCAGGGACTACACGTGAGAGTAATGGAGAGATAAATAACAAGTTAAGCTAAGTAATAATCTTAATGAAATAAATATTATTCTTATAGGAAGAACGGCACGCAAAAGAGTGCAACAGGCACTCCGAGGAGACTAAAGCTACAGGAGAGGATTGCATGGAAGGTTGGCCAAGGTGAGGGTTCTTCCATCTCTACTCCTAGGGTTGTATGCTTATGTGGATTACATGAGTATGTACATTCTCTACTTGTCTGGTATGTGTTAGCTAGAGGTATAGAATACTAAAAGAATAAAAGAACTAGAGAATAGGTTGTGGAAAGTAGCTTGGATAGGAAGACATAGGAGTAGAGCATAATTGTTTGCTATGATTGGTGTGTTAAAAATCCAACTCATACAATCCGGAGGCATGATGAGTATTTTATTAAATCTTTTCCACGATGGTGGCAAGAGTCCTTGTACGGAAGGACTAAACTTTTATTTTGAAAACTTGTCACGACGGTGACTTAAATTATAATCATGCAAAGGGAGTTATTGGTGGGTTTCGGATTTGGATATGCTAGCGATGTGAGACATCGACTAGAACAACATCAGATGGCAATAGGGTCAGAAAGGTTTTATATTGCTATGACGATAGCTTGAGGCTCAGAGTGTGCATCTGGACGGGTATATGAGTTAGATCTTGCTGAGGATACTCGTCCATATTAATAAGGAGAAGAATTGTTGATCCTTCAGAAAAGATACAAAGAATCCTATTAATATGTGAGACTAAGGTAAGGAGACACGGGAGGAACCTACGGGTGAACCGTGAGCCAACCTAGTAAAAGAGAAATCATCTTGTGGAGTTGGTCCAAGGTGTGACAGTGGCCAAGCATAGAGACGTCGTGCCGTGCCTGCCATGTGGCCTGGTTGGGTAATGGACGAGTCGGCTCAAGCTATTACCCCACAGTTAGGGGTTAGGACGTGCCACATGGTGGCTATGCGTCAGTTGTTTGATAGATAGAGATTGATTGCGTTTGATTAATAGAATTGTCACGAGGTGACCAGTACCCAAGTGAATGGGTTAAGTATTGTTTGATTAACAGAATTGTCACGAGGAGACTAGTACCCAAGTGAATGCGTTAAGTATGTTTTTCCTCGTGGTGGCCAGTAACCCGAGTGCATGGGTTCGAAGAGGGAAAGCCACGCAGTGGCTAGTAGATACCCCAGAGTTGGGGAGATTAAGTAGATGCTTGTTTAGCATCTGTGTGTATGTACAAATTGCCTGTGTTTGCATATAATTGCTGATTGTGCAGCGTAGTGGTAATGTACGGGATTACATCACCACACGTCTTGTTTGATTCAGACATGCTGAAACGTGAGAAGACCGGTAAGTAAAAGCCGGCACTATATGTTACATGTTTACTTGCTGATTGATGATGTGGAATAAACTGCTGCATGTTTATTGTTATTAAATGCATGTGAGTGTATGGGTGAAGTTTCTGTTGTTGTGTGGTCGCCAAGAATGTATGCTAATTAACAGTAACCGATTGTTTTTGCATGTGGTTGTGTATGACTCCCAATCCCAGCGCCATGGTACCCGCCTTGCACCAGCGATGGGAGAGTCCTCACTGAGTCGGGTGGTTAAGACTCACACCTCATTTTTACTACACAGAGACAGGTTAAGTACAGGTGGAAGAAGTCTCGGTGGAGCGAGGAACGAACAAAACTTTCCAAGACCCTCAACTTGTTCATGTGGGTGAACGAATTGTAATTTAATTTAATTTACTTGATCATGTATAATAAAGTAAAGGGTAGACGTACCTAATTATATTGTATCACTAAATCTAAAACTATCAACTTCACACACCTTAAAGATCAGGATCCGTTAGATTACGATGCAGGGAAAACTTGTTTCCAATATATATATATATATATATATATACATATATCTGTTGCATGCGAATAGGATAGGCAGCATCTTCGGATGTGTAGCCAGTACATAGGTTATATATTATGTGTGTTTTCCTATATCTATATCCTGAAGCGGCATTGGCCGTGGAATTGCTTGCCTAGGATAAGCCACCATTTTGCTGTAGACATGGTATTATAATGCATGTGAATGTATTTTTCAATAATATCTATTCTGTCAATTAGGTGATAAGGCTTACAGGCAGAGGGATATTCCCTGTGTCTGTGCCGGTCACGGTCCTCTAAACGGGGGTCGTGACAAACTTGGTATCAGAGCCAGGTTGTTCTTTAAGGGTGTGAAGCTAACTAGTAGTCTCGGGTGTCAGTTGGGCTAGCCATTACAAATCTGGACGTAACGGTGGTTCCGACGGGCACTTGTGAGGTTGCTCAGGATGTTGAGTCATAAATTCTTTCGAGTCATCGCTTTAGGCATAGAATTTGATGTGAAATTCTATGCAAAACATATAACTTGTACATTACACAAGTGCCGATGAGCACTATGGCGTAAGGTGGGGTGGCAGTGACCCCGGGAACCTTAGGACGTCATAATAGGGAAAGGAGACATCCATGGATGATGCTACCTAGACACAGACACATTTGGTTGAATTGTAGGCAGGAGTGCGCTACAATGTGTGATTGTTGCATGTGTCAAATGAGACGATGCGTCTGCTCTGTTAGTGACGCGTTGTGTGCTATGGTATAGGCACAAGTTGTTTGATTATAGTGTGGAATGCAAGTAGAATAGAAATATGCAGTGAATGGTAGTTCAAGCTAGGAATGGTTTGTAAAGTGAAAGAAAAGACATGTTTGGCGTGTAGGAAAGAAAGTAAGCCCATCGGGTGATTGAAATGGAAAGTTTACAGACAAGAAATAGGGTCATGAGGCATGGGACCGACAGGGAGATGACCACATGAATGGGTCACGACTGTGCGGTATGCTATGGCTGAAGGAAGTGAGTAGTCATTCCTAGAAAGTAAACAGAAAAGAGGTGGTGTATGCCATAGTATAGAAGTAGAAGTCTATGAACTAAAAAAAAATCAGGATACGGTATATGGAAGGGCAAAGTGGCCGAACCATATGCCGTAGAGATGGATGTTAAGAAGTAGAGGCATATGTAAACGTGTAGAGCGTAACCATATGCCGAGTAGGAAACAGAGTAAATGGTAAGGCACAGGGAAGGAGCCTAGTCCAACCCTGCGCTCGGTCCATGAACTGCTAGTTCCTTAAGCAAACAAGGGGGAAGAGAAAGGGATTAAGCCCAACCAAACTCTCTTGAGTTGCTTAAGGAAGAGCATAAAGAATAGGATATTGATCACATGAGACATTTTTGTAAAAATATTTTTGGTCTTTTCGGATGAGAGATTCTGAAAGACCCTCAAACTTTTCTTGAAAATACTAGGGATAACCATTGGAAGGCAAATTTTTCATGAAAACTCTTCCCCAATTTGTGTCATTCCAATTGGTTAAACCCAAACCATTTACGAAAACCTTAGGCGTCATTTTCTAAGAAATAAACTTGAATTAATTTTTAAAACCCGCAGGATGCCTAAGAAAACTAACTCATGTGACCAATACCCTACCAGACAATAGTCCTTTTACAGGTAAGCTGTATAAGGATGGTGGATGTAGTTGAGAAACCACTCGCTTGGAGTGATTAAAGTTAAGTAGACATCGAAAAGCACTAGAGAGTGCTAAAGTGCCAAGGGAGTATATAGGTAAACCTAAGGGTTACTAATTAAGGGGCCATAGGGTGATTATGGACCCAAAAGCATTAGGCCGGAGCAGGTCTAAAAGTGGAAATGGGTGTAGACCTTCGGGTACTGTCCAGAGATAAGAAAATGAGTGCTATTGCAGTAGATAGCTCTCGAACGAGATAACGTAAGAGATAAACCCCAAAGGGACTCGTGGAGGCCCGAGGGGAGAGAAAGTAGACAGGGATAAGTAGTCCCATAAGGGGGGAAGAGCGGAAGCCTATAGGACCCCATAGGATAAGAGTCAAGTAGGAGGCGGAGAACCAACCACTACCGTAAGTGCATGTATAGTACACAGATTGTAGTGGACATAGCTAGGTAAGCTAGTTCCACATGTTGGTGAACCGTAAATCCGTTAGTCTGAAGCCCGTGTATGGGGGGAGACTGAGTGGACAAACTAAGTATAAATGGCCATGTGGGTGCCATAAAGGGAAAACTAACCGTAAGGACGGTTAATCGAGAAGGAGAATTTAGTGAGTAATGAGTATTGAGAAATACTCGAAGAAAGAGTACCACGTAGGTACGAAATGGAAAAGAAGAGAGTGAATACGGAAACGAAGTCGGGTAAGCATCTGGGGGTGCGAGCCAAAATGATAAAACATGTATGCTATCGTTGGGGGTGATTGGAAACATACGGATAACACATTTGCAAAAGGCGGTAAATGTTTGTGAACATATGCCACACCGTAAGAAAACAAAGAGTCAAACCGTGGGAGCAGATCCCGTTTGGTCATGGGGAGTAGAGCATGTCCGGAAAGGTTCATGCCGGAGTAAACGGATCAAGTATTCCAAGTAGGAATACAGGATCTAAGTGAGTTGAGGAGTCTGAGTGGGTCAAGTTGGGGTAAAAGCCAACGGAAACCTAATGAGTAGAGTTGGCATATGATGTGCAACTCTAAGTGGACTAACCTGAGGATGGTATAGATCCACAGTCATAGTCGTATGATGGTAAAGAGAAGACTGGTGAGTTTCCATTATAAACAGAAATGACTACAAGTAGTAGTAGAGAAGAGTCTAAGTCAGTCAGACATAGGATGTCGACAGGGAGTAACCTGAAGTGGTTATGGAAGCCACTAAGGGTAAGTGTAGAAGTCCGAAAAAGAAAGGGAAACACGAGACATAAATGTAAGATCCTTTACCGTTTGGTGGAGAAACGATAAGTATAATACATAGTTGTGCTAGTGCCATAGCATTTAGCTTCGTTAGGACACAAGTAGGGTAAACCGAGTCGGTGGTGAGTGTAACTACCTCGAAAGGGTTGGGTGCATTGATGGCAGAAGGTATAAACACTTACGTAGGGTGTATGCCGTGTAAGTGGTAAGACTAGATATAGAGTAGAGGGGGTAGTAAAATGTAAACGGGCTTTTATGGAGAAGTCGTTTACAAAGAATATATCGGGGGAACACCGGCAGAAGGGTAGCTGCTTGGTAGTAGAGGATACTTAGGTACGGGGACTCCGATGTAGGGGAGTACTTTGTCAGTTAGAGTTTATAGAAATTGAACCTAGTGTGTTATGCAAATAGCTAGTGTCTTGACGTGTTCCAAGACGGATATAAGAAGTCGGACAAGCAGGTTGAGTCAAGGTAAGCCTCACTAGAGAAGGCAATAGTTAACTCCTCGGAGAACTAAATTGGAGCATGGCAAGTCGTACGTCCCAGACACCCCATTGCGAAATTAGTAGCACAAAGTGAATTGAAACTAGGAAAGTTAGGTATCCTCGGGGAAGGATACAACGACAGATAAGAGTTTGTCGGTTAACACCTCGCGGAGGGGTGGTTAACTACGAAACTGGAAATACAAATGATGACAGAAAGAATATGTAGAAACTAGATAAAGACCTTCAGCCTCTTGGAAAGAAAGATGAATCATAGGGTAAAACGGTAAAACTTCCACATTGAGGGAAACCATAGATGAAACTGAGCCAAGGGAGGGCAACAAGCCAACAACCCCACGAAGGAGATGAAATTCGGGGACCAAATTTCTTAAGGGGGAAAAATGTAATACCCCGAAAAATTTTGAGGATTAAAGAATGATTTATTTCGGGGCTAGGAATTAAAACTTAAAAAAAAAGAATATAGAAAAAGTATGAAAGTTAAAAGAAACCGGAAAGGAATTTTTTTCCGAAGATTGTAATACCCGAGGGGTATTTTTGGAATCAAGTCAAATATATAGTAAGACTTAGAATGGTCATCATTTGTAGTTGAAATGTAAATAAAATAAATACATAATATAATGGAATAATAATAAATAAACAAGTAAATAAATAATAACTGTGTGTATATATATAGATAAATGAACTTAATTAATATTTGATGGGATAATATAAAATTGATAGAATTGTGATATTGATGTTGCACATTTTTTACTAAAGAAAGTAAAAATATTTTTTGTAGAATGGAATAAGATTTTTTTTATATTAAGATTTTAATAGGTTTGGGGTTGAGAATTTAAGAAATTAAAATAAATATTAAAATTCGGTACACAAGATTATAATTTAGTTAAAATGTGATTACATGAATTTTACTGATCTCACAGTTTAAATTTGGAAAATTTTCGAACATAAAAATTATACTGGGTAGGAAATTTTTATCTGCAAGAGACTTAATGACAGATATTTTTAATAGGCTTATGATTTTCCAAAATTTTCTAAACTTTCCCATTTTTACCCATAAATTAATTTAAATAAGAAAGTCTCAACATAAATTTATTTTACCATACCCCAAAAGTTGTCAAATGTCCAAATTACCCTTAAATTCCAAACCCAAACCCAACATAAGTGAGCATCTTTTTCTCTAGCAAAAGAACCACGCCATTCTTCTCCATTCCCTTTATAATCACTATGACGATGGTCATTGCCTTATCCTGGTAATAGGTTTAGAAAAGATTTATATTGCTATGACGATAGCTTGAGGTTCAGAGAGTGCATCTGACGCGTATATGAGTTATATCCTGTTGAGGATACTCGTCCATATTTACAAGGAGAGGAATTGTTGATCTTTCGGGAAAGATACAAAGAATCCTATGAATATGTGAGACTAAGGTAAGGAGACACGGGAGGAACCTACAGGTGAACCGTGAGCCTAACCTAGTAAAAGAGAAATCATCCTGTTGAGTTGGTCCAGGGTGTGGTAGCAACCATGCTTTGAGACGTCGTGTCGTGCCCGCCATTGTGGCCTGGTTGGGTAATGGACGAGTGGGCTCAAGCTATTGCCCCGCAGCGAGGGGTCAGAACATGCCAGTTGGTGGCTATGGATCAGTTGTTTGATAGATAGAGGTTGATTGTGTTTGATTGATAGAATAGTCACGAGGTGACCAGTACCCAAGAGAATGGGTTAAGTATGTTTTGTCACGTGGTGGCCAGCAACCCGAGTGCACGGGTTCGAAGTAGAAAAGTCATGTAGTGGCTAGTAGATACCCCAGAGTGGGGGAGATTAAGTAGATGTATGTTATAGTATCTGTGTGTATGTACAACTTGTCTGTGTTTGTATATAATTGCTGAAGGTGCAGCGTAGTGGTGAACTACAGGATTACGTCACCACAATGCTTGTTTGATTCAAATATGCTGAACTTGAGAAGATCGGAAAGTAAAAGCCGGCACTATATGTTACTTGTTTATTTGCTGACTGATGACGTGGAATAAACTGCTGCATGCTTGTATCTGTTAAATGCATGTGAGTGGTTGGCTGAGATATCTGTTGTTGTGTGGTCGCCAAGAATGTATGCTAATTAACAGTAACCAGTTGTTTTTGTATGTGGTTGTGTATGACTCCCAATACTAGCGCCATGGTACCCGCCTTGCGCCGAGGATGGGAGAGTCCTCACTGAGTCGCGTGGTTAAGACTCACACCTCATTTTTACTACACAGAGACAGGTTAAGTACAGGTGGAAGAAGTCTCGGTGGAGCGAGGAACGAACAAACTTTCCAAGACCCACAACTTGTTCATGTGGGTGAAAAAATTGTAATTGTAATTTAATTTACTTTATCATGTATCATAAAGTAAAGGGTAGACGTACCAAATTATATTGTATCACTAAATCTAGAACTGTCAGCTTCACACACCTTAAAGATTAGGATCTGTTAGATTACGATGCAGGGAAAACTTGTTTCCAATATATATATATATATATATATATATATATATATATATATATATATATATATATATATATATATATATATATATATATACATATATCTGTTGCATGCGAATAGGATAGGCAGCATCTTCGGATGTGTAGCCAGTACACAGGTTATATATTATGTGTGTTTTCCTATATCTATATCCTGAAGCGGCACTGGCCGTGGATTTGCTTGTCTAGGATATGCCACCATTTCGATGTAGCCATGGTATTATAATGCATGTGAATGTATTTTTCAATAATAGCTATTCCGTCAATTAGGTGATAAGGCTTACAGGCATAGGGATATTCCCTGTGTCTGTGCCGGTCACGGTTCTCTAAATGGGGGTCGTGACAATGATTTTGGTATTAATTTCTTTTTGTTTAATTTGGCTTTATCTTAATTACATGATTATATATATATGATTTATGACATACTAGCTAAACCTGTGAAGATGCGAGTGGATTGGTAGATTGGAGATATGTTAGAGGAATTTATGGTTGCAATCACAGAACTTTGAGATTGAAATCGTACTGTGGAATGTTGAGAATCAACAATAAAAGTTCGACCTGCAAAAGTGATGTTTTGGGAAGAACCACAAGCAATCAAGTAGTTGTCAATTGGTGTAAAGGTAGTAGTAGTAGCAGCACATGAATAATAATTGACAAAGAGAATAATAATAATAATAACAACAACAACAATAATAATAATAGCGAGAAACAGAGGAGAAGGGAAACACTTATCTGGATTCATTTTTTATGAATCCTAACACTCACAAGGAATTTTTTCCAGAGAAGTGGTGTCGTTTACTTTTATTTTTCCTTTTAGTTTCAGTAATGATGATTTTGTGAAGACTACGGTCGTAGAGTGGGAGAGAATAGGAATTTCAAAGGATGGTATTAACATTGTGGTGTTTTGCAATTGCATGATTTTCTTAAGCACCCATTTACTCTTTCCTCTCTCTGTTTTATGCTTTGTTCAATTGTGATAACTTTTCAAGTAGCATCATGCCTCACATTTGAGGATTTAATTTGACATATAATGTGATGTATATCTTGTTCTTGAAATATTATGTTGTTATAACGTTTTGGTTGTTGGAAATAGTAGAGGGAAAAGATATTTTTACTGACCAGCAGCAGTGATGATTTCAAATCTGTCATGATTTTTGAATCCCAATAAATTATTTGCAGCATGAATCACTTTTCAATTAGGATAAATTTTTTTTGCATTTGGATTAAAAAGATGAGATGTCATTACTTGATTTCAAGTCATTGGCGTTTATGATCTACTATGTACTATTTTCTACCTTTAGTTCCTTGATACATATTTGACAATTATGGTAAGTATTTTGAGAAATTTGTTTGTTCTTCACTTTTAACACAGTGATTAAGCTTTTCTTGATCATCATATTGGAGTATCTAGTTTTATATCTGCCTCTTTGATCTTTGTAATGCATGCATACTTTTTCTCACATAAACCCTTGCACTTATTAGATTTGGAACTACTTGAACAATTGATAATGATTTTGATATTTTACGCCTTTCATTTGTTCTGCCTTTAATGTTAAGGTATGGATTCTGTTACTCATGAATTTTATTTTTATGTAGTGTAACATGTATCCTTTGTTGGGCCACTTACAATCCAAGAGTCACTTGCCCGTAGTGAAAACATCCATTTGACTTTCTCAATGTCCATCGATCCCAAAACCCTTTTTGCTGCCCACTATATTAAGAAATTTTAATGTTGCTTATTTTTTCCCTTTAGATATGTGGCTTAAAACATGCTCATGAAGGCTATCAATGTCCATCTGTGGCTTGTCCTCTGGATTTTAGCCCCATAATTATGGTTTGATGGTTTGCTAGCAGTAGTTATTAACACTGAATTGTCTTAGTAAAAGTAATTTTTCATTCACGTACAAAGATTGGTTAAATAATGTTCTGTTTCGTATGGAATCTTCTTGGATATGCACTTAAAACTTGCATATTTATAGTGGCCATTTAGATATATCCATATATATATATATATATATATATATATATATATATATGCTTGTGTATTTATTCTATTCGATATTGGAAAGAATATTTATATTGAGATGTAATATTGTCACATGTACCAAGAGAAGCAGTTTTTATAGTTGTTAAAATACATAGCATATAACAACAGTTTTTTATTGCCAGTATAAAATGTGTCTATAGCAGCAGTTTTTTTATTTATAGCAGCAATGTTCTTGCTTGTTACTATAGAAAAAGCTTATACCAACAGTTTGCATTCTGCTAGTAGAACTTTTTAGTAACAGGGAAATAGCAGTAGATTGGACCTTAATAGTAGCAGTTAGGACAACAACTGATATAACATTTAGTAGCAGCTTTAGTCATTTTTAGCAGCAGTTTTAACTGCTAGTAAAAACCTTATTTTGTAGTAGGATACACTACTACAAAAATAAGATTTAGTAGCTATTTTTCAGTAGCTGATTTTGAAATAGCTAGTAAAACTGAAATATTGTAACAATTTATTAATTTTCTACTATAAACATGATTTTTAGTAACATTTTATTTAGGAGTGCCACTAAACAGTTTTGCTATACTAGCAGTTAGACATGTTACTATAAAAAAAATATTTATTAAATTATAATATAATTTCATATTTTATTATTTATATAAAATAATATATTCTAAATACTAAATTACTAATTCAGTTTAACCCTAATTTACCCTAATAAGTTTATTGGTCGCTTCTCTCTCTCTCGCTCAACCTCTCAAACACTCTCATCGGCGGCAAAAAATCTCACAATCGAAGGAGGATCCATGGTCACCGAAAGATCTCTCAGCGTCGTCGTCTCGTTGCAACAGATCTTGCCAGAGAAAATGCAGAAATGCTTCGGGAGAGTGAAGAAGAAGAAGCCTCCGCCGCCGCGGAAGAGGAAGTATTTGGTTTGGAGGCAAGTGAGGGAAATCTCTTGCTCTACTCTGTTTAGGATTTTCCACAGGTTCTTGTCTTGCGCTGCTAGTGTAGATGTTGTGGATGAAAAGGATTTTTGACTTCTTCTGAAGAAAAATTTATATTTCAAGGTTTGAGCTCGATCGTAATTTGCTTTCTATTTATTATGGAGAGAGGAATTGAGGAAGGAGATAATGTTGGTATTAATTTCTTTTTGTTTAATTTGGCTTTATCTTAATTAAATGATTTTATATATATGATTTATGACACACTAGCTAAACCTATGAAGATGCAAGTGGATTGGTAGATTGGAGATATATTCGAGGAATTTATGGTTGCAATCACAGAAATTTGAGGTTGAAATCATACTGTGGAATGTTGAGAATCAGTAATAAAAGTTCGACCTGCAAAAGTGATGTTTTGAGAAGAACCACAAGCAATCAAGTAGTTATCAATTGGTGTAAAGGTAGTAGCAGTAGCAGAACATGAATAACAATTGACAAAGAGAATAATAATAATAATAACAACAACAATAATAATAATAATAATAGCGAGAAATAGAGGGAAAGGGAAACACTTATCTGGATTCATTTTTTATACATCCTAACACTCATAAGGAATTTTTTCCAGAGAAGTGGTTTCTTTTCTACAATTTTTCCTTTTAGATTCAGTAATGATGATTTTGTGAAGACTACGGTTGTAGAGTGGGAGAGAATAGGAATTTCAAAGGATGATATTAACATTGTGGTGTTTTGCAATTACATGATTTTCTTAAGCACTCATTTACTCTTTCTTCTCTCTGTTTTATGCTTTGTTCAATTGTAATAACTTTTCAAGTAGCATCATGCCTCACATTTGGGGATTTAATTTGACATATATTGTGATGTATATCTTGTTCTCGAAATATTATATTGTTATAACGTTTTGGTTGTTGGAAATAGTAGAGGGAAAATATATTTTTATTGACCAGCAGCAGTGATGATTTCAAATCTGTCATGATTTTTGAATCCCAATAAATTATTTGCAACATGAATCACTTTTCAATTAGGATAATTTTTTTTTTTTTTTGCATTTGGATTAAAAAGATGAGATGTCATTACTTGATTACAAGTCATTGGCGTTTATGATCTACTGTGTACTTTTTTCTTCCTTTAGTTCCTTGATACATATTTGACAATTATGGTAAGTATTTTGAGAAATTTGTTTGTTCTTCCTTGATACATATTTAACAATTTTTTTGTTCTTCACTTTTGACAATTATGGCGTTTATGATCTACTGTGTACTGTGTACTGTTTTCTACCTTTTGAGAAATTTGTTTGTTCTTCACTTTTGGAGATTCGGACGTCGTCCTTCTCCACCTTACCCACTGTATCTCTGATCTGTTTGAGGTCGACGTCTTGATCTTGTTTGGATTTAACTTCTTCAATTAGAGCTAACTTAGCTTGAATGTGGTCTAGAAACAGGTTGGAATCTCCAAATTCAAACTGAGTTCCAAACTGTTCCACCTCATGTATTTACCGAATTAGCGACCTTCGTACTTCACTGATATGGGCTAAGCTACCCATTGATTTTCGGCTCAGAGCGTTTTCCACCACATTCGCCTTGCCAGGATGGTACAAAATCGTTCAGTCATAGTCTTTCAACAACTCCATCCACCTGTGTTGTCTCAGATTTAGATCTTTCTGCTCGAAAATGTACTTGAGGCTCTTGTGTTCTGTATATACCTCACATGTTTCGCCATAAAGGTAGTGCCTCCAAATCTTCAAGGCAAATACCACCGCTACCATTTCAAGATCGTGAGTCGGATAGTTTTTCTCATGCTTCTGGAGTTGCCTAGACGCATAAGCAATCACCTTTCCATGTTGCATAAGAACACACCCTAACCCAACTCGTGAAGCGTCATAGTAAACCACATACCCTCTGCTGCCCTCAGGAAGAGCCAACACCGGTGCTGTGGTAAGACTTTCCTTCAGCTTTTGAAAACTCTCTTCACACTTGTCATCCCATACAAACTTTACCCCTTTCTGAGTTAACTTTGTAAGAGGTGCAGCAACCCTCGAAAAGTCCTGCACAAACCTTCTATAGTATCCAGCCAAACCTAGAAAATTGCGGATCTCCGTGACTGAGGTAGGCTGGGACCAGTTCTTCACGGCTTCCACCTTGCTCCGATCAACATGGATTCCCTCTGAAGATACCATGTGACCGAGAAATGCAACCTTATCCAGCCAAAACTCGCATTTTGAAAACTTAGCATACAATTTCTCTTCTCTCAGCCTCTGTAATGCCAGTCGCAAATGCTCTGCGTGCTCCTCAGCATTCTTGGAATAGACTAAAATGTCATCAATAAATACAATGACAAATCGGTCTAGGAATGGCTTGAAAACCCGATTCATCATGTCCATAAAAGCTGCTGGTGCATTAGTTAACCCGAACGACATGACTAGAAACTCATAATGGCCGTATCGGGTTCGAAAAGTAGTCTTGGGCACATCTTCTTTTCTAATTTTCAGCTGATGATACCCTGATCGCCGATCGATCTTTGAAAACCTCTTAGCACCTTGCAATTGGTCGAACATATCATCGATTCTTGGAAGTGAGTATTGA
Source organism: Senna tora (assembly GCA_014851425.1). Taxonomy (NCBI): domain Eukaryota; kingdom Viridiplantae; phylum Streptophyta; class Magnoliopsida; order Fabales; family Fabaceae; genus Senna; species Senna tora. The sequence goes on from CM026265.1 coordinate 16,949,923, forward strand.
TTGCGGACTGTTACCTTATTCAACTTTTGGTAATCGATACACAATCTTAAAGTTCCATCCATCTTGTATTCCTACTTGGAATATTTGGTCCGTTAACTCCAGCATGAACCTTGGCAGACATGCTCTACTCCCCTTGACCAAACGGGATCCGCTTCCACGGTCTGACTCTTTCCTTTCTTATGGTGTGGCATATGTTCACGAACATATACCGCCTCTTGCAAGTGTGTCAACCGTTGGGTTCCAGTCGCCCCCAACGGTAGCATACCTGTTTTATCATTTGGCTCGCATCCCCCGATGCTTACCCGACTCTATTCTCGTATTCACTCTCTTCTTTTCATTTCGTACCTACATGGTACTCTTTCTTCGAGTATTTCTCAATACTCGTTATTCACTAAATTTCTCCTTCTCGATTAACCATCGTTGCGGTTAATTTTCCCTTTATGGAACCCACATGGCCATTTATACGTTTGGTTTGCCAACTCAGTCTCCACCCATACACGGGCTTTAGACTAACGGATTTATAGTTCACCAACCTGTCGAACTAGCTTACCTAGCTCTGTCCACTACAATCCGTGTACTATACATGCACTTACGGTAGTAGTTGGTTCTCCACCTCCTACTTGACTCTTATCCTATGGGATCCTATAGGCTTTCGCTCTTCCCCCTTATGGGAATGCTTATCCCCGTCTACTTTCTCTCCCCTCAGACCTCCACGGGTCCCTTTGGGTTTATCTCTCACGTTATCTCGTTCGAGAGCTATCTACCGTAATAGCACTCATTTTCTTATCTTTGGACGGTACCCAAAGGTCTACGCCCATTTCCACTTCTAGACCTACTCCGGTCTAATACTTTCGGGTCCATTTTCACCCTATGGCCCCTTAATTGGTAACCCTCAGGTTTGCCTGTATACTCCCTTGGCCCTTTAGCACTCTCTAGTGCTTTTCGATGTCTACTTAACTTTAATCACTCCAAGCGAGTGATTTCTTAACTACATCTACCATCCTTATACAGCTTACCTGTAAAAGGATTATTGTTTGGTAGGGTATTGGTCACATGAGTTGGTTTTCTTAGGCACCCTGCAGGTTTTAAAAATTAATTCAAGTTTATTTCTTAGAAAATGGCACCTAAGGTTTTCGTAAATGGTTAGGGTTTAACCAATTGGAATGACACAATTTGAGAAAGAGTTTTCATGAAAATTTGCCTCCCAATGGTTATCCCTAGTATTTTCAAGAAAAGTTTGAGGGTCTTTCAGAATCTCTATTCCGAAAAGACCAAAAAAAGATTTTTACAAAAATTTCTCATGTCATCAATATCCTGTTCTTTATACTCTTCCTTAAGCAACCCAAGAAAGTTTGGTTGGGCTTAATCCCTTCTTTCCCCCCTTGTTTGCTTAAGGAACTAGAAGTTCATGGATCGAGCGCAGGGTTGGACTAGGCTCCTTCCCTGTGCTTTACCATTCACTCTGTTTCCCGCTCGGCATATGGTTACGCTCTACACGTTTACATATGCCTCTATTTCTTAAAATCTATCTCTTCGGCATACGGTTCGGCCACTTTGTCCTTCCATATACCGTATCCTGATTTTTCTAGTCCGTAGACTTCTACTTCTATACTGTGGCATACACCACCTCTTTTCTGTTTACCTTCTAGGAAGGACAACTCACTTCCTTCAACCATAGCATACCGCACAGTCATGACCCATTCACTTGGTCATCTGCCTGTCGATCTCATGCCTCATGGCCCTATTTACTCTTGTCTGTAAGCTTTTCATTTCAATCACCCCATGAGCTTACTTTCTTTTCTACACGCCAAGCGTGCCTTCTCTTTCACTTTATAAACCATTCATAGCCTAAACTACCATTCATTTCACTATTCTACTTGCATTCTCTACTATAGTCAAATAACTTGTGCCTATACCATAGCACACAATACGCCGCTAACAGAGCAGACGCATCGTCTCATTTAACACCCGCAAAACAATCACACATTGTAGCGCGTTCCTGCCTACAATTCAACCAAATGTGTTTGTGTCTAGGTAGCATCCTTCATGGACGTCTCCTTTCCCTATTATGGCGTCCGAAGGTTCCTGGGGTCACTGCCACCCCACCTTATGCTTTAGTTCTCATCGGCACTTGTGTACAGTACAGGTTATATGCTTTGCATAGAATTTCACATAAAAATTCTATGCTTAAAGCGATGACTCGAAAGAATTCATAATCTATCACATATTAAGAAGGAATGAAAGAAAAGCTGACTCAATTTATCCTGGGTACTCCCACAAGTGCCTGTTTATTCCAACGTTGTGCCCGAGTTTCATAACGAAGGTTAAACTGACACTCGGTTATACCAATGGCTTCACATGACTTAAAGAATAACCTACCTCTGATACCAAGTTTGTCACAACCCCAAATCGGGAGTACGTGATCGGCACTGGAATAGATTTTTATCTCTAAACCCGTAAGCCTTATCCTGTAAACATGACTATACTAACGTGCTATACAATCAATATATATATATATATATCATACTAGTGGCCACACCTCACTGGTGGCCTAATTAACCTGCAATCCGCGGTTCACTCAATACCGCTTCAAATCAATCCAGTATATAGATATATTTATCAGCACTCATAATGTAAATATTAATATCATATTGACCGTACGTCTCAATACATACGATCTATCCTATTCACATGCAGCAAGCACACATAATATATATCCACATCATATTGACCGTACGCCTCAATGCGTACGATCTATCCTATTCACATGCAGAAGTTTATATATATATACATATATCCTAGTTTAACCCTAAACTGGACCCTGTCTTTAAATACATGTGAAGCCGACAAGTCTAGAGTGAACGTACATCAAAAGCTGTAAATATTTACAACACTTACAACTTTAAAATATGTACAACAAACGAAATCAAAATAACCAAAAGATGTCTACCCACGCGAACTAATGCGTAAAGGATGGTCTGATGTCCGTATCACTGTTCGGACGTCGACGTCTGCCCGATACCTGTATCTGAAATATTGAAGTAGAGGGAGTGAGTCAAACAGACTCAGTGAGAAGCTTCCCATCCTCGGCGTAACGGAGGGTACCACTACAGCTGGGGAAAGGGAAACACCCACAATCACATGCGCATGAAAATCCAGTTTATCAAATGTTATATTACGATCATGCAAGATTAATATAACATAAAATCATGGATAAACCTACGGATCATGCTTTTCATAAACAAGCAAACATATTTAACATATCATCATGAAAAATGTAAATCACTCAACTGATCCTAGTACAAGGCTAGGGCAATGGCCTCAACGTGCAATTTCATTTAAATCTTTAACTGACCCTAGTGCTAGGCTAGGGCAATGGCCTCAACGGGCAAATCTTTTAGTCTTTTACTGACCCTAATACCAGGCTAGGGCAATGGCCTCAACGGGCAAATATTTTAGTCTTTTACTGACCCTAGTGTCAGGCTAAGGCAATGGCCTCAACGGGCAAATCTTTAGTCTTTTTAGTGACCCTAGTGTCAGGCTAGGGCAATGGCCTCAACGGGCAAATCTTTTAGTCTTTTACTGACTGACCTACAAATCAACCAAAACAATTGTGAGGCTCTCAAGTTAATAAAACTAGAGAATTATCACAAGTTATTCAATAAAAACATGGAATTAGCAAGATTGTGATTTAAGTCCTTAAGTGCCCTTGAATAACATTAAATCATGCATAATGACTCTTTAAACTCAACAAAAGCTTGTCAAATGCCAAAAGATACAAGGGTAAATATTGGTATTATCAACTCCCCCACACTTAGACCTTTGCACTCCTGAGCAAAGCAATCAGTCAAAAATGCAGTCAAGGGGTATGTAGGAAGCAACAAAATAACCAACCAAATCAAGTAAATGCAATGTATCAATCGAGGCCTGAGCAGTACCAGCAAAGAGATCCATACTCCAACACTTATAATCCTGGTTGGAGAGACCACCCCAACCTAAGATACGGGAATAACAATCACCAGAACAATTATGGGTTTGGCGGTGGGCAGAGTCAAGGGAACTACATTCCAAGAGGAGAAAATTCTTATGGTGGGCATAATTCAAATTTCCAAGAAGCTTCATCCCACCAAGCTTCAACACAGAACACCACCATAGCCATGGTTCCCATCAGTCAAGGTGCACCCTCTTCAGGCAATGATGAGATTAAACAGCTTCTAGTGAAAGGGTTCTCAGATATTGGTGCAAAATTTGACCGTGAGCGGTCAATTACTGATGACAAGATCAAAGCAGTACTAAATGAAACTAGAACTAACACTTTTTGGGATTTTCAATATTTTTAAAGCTAAAGTAAATTGAGGTGAATGAAATGAGATGAATATGCTTTGTTGGAGAATGCTTTGGGCTATCCTTGCTATCAAAAAGTATGGAGTTAATCAATGAAAGGCCATTTCCTAAAGTAGTTTAGTGACCACTAAACCTAGGTAAACTAATTAGAGAATGCAATTAACCAACCGGACAATTAACAAGCCTAATCAAATACCATCAATGAAGCAAATGGGGAATTTAACATAGACTAGAATTCAACTCAACAATTACCATTGTCATTAGAGTGGCTTCCACAATGAATCAAAAATCACAATAAGATTCAACCAAATCCAATGTAATCAAAACCCATAATGGGAGAATCAAAAACAAATCACAAGTCTATATAAATTCCTAATGTCTAACTACAACCTAGTTGAGTTCCACAACCATGGAGCCACAATCAATACAAACTCATCAATATCAACAAGGCAAACATGAATCCATAAAGAGAAGTAGTTGGAAAACAAGAAAAACTCCCCATTGGATGCCATAGCTCAAGCCCTAATCATCCTCCTCCAAAGCACAAGAGGTTTAGCCACTCATGGATGGGAGAAATGCTTCACCAAGCTCCTCCAACCCTTGCTTAGCCATGGATGATGATGGAGGTTGCTGGAATTTGGTCTGAATGGGTGTGGAGAGTGGAGAAGATGAAGAGAGTGTGGTAAGTGTGGCTGGAAAATCGGAGAGACTTGAGAGAGTGAGTGCTTGAGTGATGAATGTGTGTAAAATCGTGGGTTACTCTCCAAATTAGGTTAAGGGCCTCTAAAACATCAGAATATTCCCTCTAATCCGACCTAGTATGCTCCCCTTGTGGTAAAACACTGAGAAAGTGGGCCCACAATCCGTTTCAGCTCTTAAAATTGCGAGAAAATCGTGCAGAACTGGTGTACCCGCTGGCAGCGGTTGGATTACTTAAAACACGCGTTTTTCCTCTGAAACTGAAGTCCACCCGCTGGCAGCTTGCAAGGCTACTCGCTGGCAGCGGGTGGAACAGTAGAACAGGCCCAAAAATGCTTCTAAGCTTCAAATCTTGTACCGGCTTCGCTTTCCAGCTTCTTTCTCGACCTCTAGCACTTGAATCCTTGCTATTCCTCAAGCTAGTTGACCTACAAATCAACCAAAACAATTGTGAGGCTCTCAAGTTAATAAAACTAGAGAATTATCACAAGTTATTCAATAAAAACATGGAATTAGCAAGATTGTGATTTAAGTCCTTAAGTGCCCTTGAATAACATTAAATCATGCATAATGACTCTTTAAACTCAACAAAAGCTTGTCAAATGCCAAAAGATACAAGGGTAAATATTGGTATTATCACTGACCCTAGTGCCAGGCTAGGGCAATGGCCTCAATGGGCAAATGCTTTAACTTGTTTCTCTTCCCAAGCCTTCAGCTGGGATTCTGACTCTATCTACCCATTACTATCCTAGACTGACTTTACCTAGGTAGTTGGAACCTCCCTATGACTCGCTAATCAATTTAAGAGATCGCTTTAATCCTTATGTAATACCCAAACCCTTGATTAGATCGCAACCTAGCTCTAAGGTCTTTCCTAAGTTCAATTACCATAAAACGTCGATGTTTACTAACAACTTCTATACGATTTCTTTAATGAGTTTCTAATTAATAGGGTAAACCAAACCTTGGACTCAATTAACAACTTACCCCCTTGCTTGTACTGTTCGGCGTATCTCATGTCATCACATAGATACCCTCCAGTACCTCTTTACCTGTAGTCAAACACACATATACCAATATTTTCATGTATAACAGTTTAGGAATAACAATAGCATGTTAACCACTAAATAGTTCTTATAAATAGGCAAGTAGGCAAACCACATATCCACATCCTCAATCAACCCTGTAGGGCAAGGATGGGAAACCCCTCACTTGGACGGCTTCCTTGCGCTAGTCCTGGAGTAACTCCCGCTCCGGACTAGTCATGGTTTCCTAACGAATGCATTCATGTGGCTAACATCTCAAACTATATGCAATTCATATGCATATGACATGCTCGTGCCTAAAAATGCATCTAGACGTTGCCAAGAACCGAGTCCTTGGTCTTATCCGTCTTCCCTCTCTTCTATGAGAGTCTCAAGTGCTTCGCACTTGGTTTCATACAACTATCGCTCTCCTTGAATTAATTTTGGAGCCTTGGATTTGAGTTACTAAACCTCGATATGCTTCTAAATTATCCTACTGAAGGTTTCCTAATAATTACGAAGGAATTAAATTGTCATTTTAAATTTTGAACTTTATTGTTCCGCAAGTTTCCATCCTTGAGAAACAAGAAAGTACCTAAAATAATTCTTGATGCTTGATAGCATATTTAGAATTATTCTAGGGTGTTTAAGATTGAAAAAAAGAAGTTTGGAGCCCTCAACATCACCCTTAAAGTGTATTTGGGCAATCCGAGCAGGGACTCGGCACGTTAACATTAAGGTTCAACCTTAGTAACCTCGGGCCAGCTCTTCATAGGTCTTGTTCAACTAATACTTCAACAACATAATTTCAATAATTCCAATCCAAGCCTATTTACTCAAATCCAAGCTCAATCCAAATTATTAATAATTTCCCCAAATTAGGAATAATTAGAAGTTTCAATCCCAAACCTTTCAAAATTCGAATTCGGCTAAACTCGAGGGTATAACCTCGATTCTTACCCCAACTAAGTGTTCAAGAACACTTCCTAGGTCTCAATCTACCATCGAAACAACCCAATCGAAGGTGAATCGAAGAAATCCCTAAGAATGGAGAAATTGAGGGTTTCGAATGAAATTAGGGTTACCAACCTTTGATTCGATTGGTGGGAGGTGTGGGAGACGTCGTACTCGAGCTCTGGTGACTTTTCCGGCGTCGGCTAGCTCTCCCCGGTCACTTTTCCGGCGAACCCCAACCTTTCTTCTTCTTCTTCCTCACGCCTCTCCTCCTCTCTCTCTCTTCTTTCTCTCTCTCGTCTTTCTTCTTCTCCATCCCTTATCCCTCACTCCCTTAGTCTTTTTAATTCCTTCCCTTTGTTTTATTTTTTATACTCCACAGCACCTCCAACTAAAATAATTAAATATAATATATATATAATAAGGGTTTTGCTAACCAGTGCCCTAAGGGCACTGGTTAAGAATGCATTTAATGTGGTTAGGTAATCAAAAAGTACATAGAAATCAGTATTTGTATTAAATGTGTTTTTCTATTTTTCTTCAAGACATTATTGCCCTCAACATATTACTTATTAAACATTAAAAAATACATCTCAAATATTTTTTAATTTATAATAGTGCTAATGTTTTATTCAAACTCAATTTTTAGAATGAATGAGATTGTTGGTTGGCCTATGACGTTGGACCTGTTATTAAAAAAAAATATTATAATCAAGTAAAACAAACGAAAATTCACCGTTGACGTTAAATAAAAAAAAGTATTATCTAATTTTAAAAAAATAAGTAAACTTAACGTGATTGTGATAAATTGAAAATAAAAAAATTAGAAAAATAAATATAAATAAAAATTATTAAAATTGATTATTAATTTTTATTAAGTAATATGTTGAGGCATTAATGTTTAATAAGTAATATGTTGAGGGTAATAATGTCTTGAAGAAAAATAGAAAAACGCATTTAATACAAATCCTGATTTCTATGTATTTTTTGACTACCTAATCGCATTAAATGCATTCTTAATTAACCAGTGCCCTAAGGGCACTGGTTAGCAAAACCCATATAATAATAATAAGAATAATAACTAATTAATTAAAAATAAAATAAAATAATTAATAAACTAAATAATAATAATAATAATAATAATAATAATAATAATAAAGAAGAGGTGGAAAAATATCTCCAATTAAATCCCTCTTCTTTCCAATTAATCTTATTTTCTTTTATGTCCCAATTTAAATACCCAAAAATATTCATACTCTCTTTTCTTCCTCTTTAATTCAGGTTTCCAATTAAATCCAAAAATTATGTTCTACTTCTTTTCTTTCCCTTTCATTTCATTTTAAACATTGAAATTTTATTTCGAGTATTACAGATTAAGCTTTTCTCGATCATCATATTAGAGAATCTAGTTTTATATCTGCCTCTTTGATCTTTGTGATGCATGCATACTTTTTCTCACATGAACCCTTCCACTTACTAGATTTGGAACTACTTGAACGATTGACAATGAGTTTGATATTTTACGCCTTTCATTTGTTCTGCCTTTAATGTTAAGGTATGGATTCTGTTACTCATGAATTTTATTTTTGTGTAGTGTAACATGTATCCCTAGACGGGCCACTCACAATCCCAGAGTCACTTGCGCGCAGTGCAAACATCCATTTGACTTTCTCAATGTCCATCGATCCCAAAACACTTTTTGCTGCCCACTATATTAAGAAATTTTAATGTTGCCTATTTTTTTCCTTTAGATATGTGGCTTAAAACATGCTCATGAAGGTTGTCAATGTCCACCTGTGGCTTGTCCTCTGGATTTTAGCCCCATAATTATGGTTTGATGGTTTGCTAGCAGTAGTTCCTGACACTGAATTGTCTTAGTAAAAGTAATTTTTCATTCATGTACAAAGATTGGTTAAATAATCTTCTTGGATAATTTTTCATTCATGTACAAATAATGTTCTATTTCGTATGGAATCTTCTATTTCGTATAGTGACCATTTAGATATATATATATATATATATATATATATATATATATATATATATATATATATATATGCTTGTGTATTTATTCTGTTTGATATTGGAAAGAATATTTATATTGAGATGTAATATTGTCACATGTAGCAAGAGAAACAGTTATTATAGTTGTTAAAATACATAGCATATAGCAGCAGTTTTTTATTGCCAGTATAAAATGTGTCTATACCAGTAGTTTTTTATTGCCGGTATAAAATGTGTCTATACCAGCAGTTTTTTATTACCAGTATAAAATGTGTTTATAGCAGCAGTTTCTTTTATTTATAGCAGCAATGTTTTTGCTTGTTACTATAGAAAAAGCTTATACCAACAGTTTCCATTCTGCTAGTAGAACTTTCTAGTGACAGGGAAATAACAACAGATTGGACCTTAATAGCAGCAGTTAAGACAACAGCTGGTATAACATTTAGTAACAGCTTTAGTCATTTTTAGCAATAGTTTTAAACTGCTGGTAAAAACCTTTTTTGTCGTAGTGTACACTACTACAAAAATAAGATTTAGTAACTGTTTTTTTGGAGCTGATTTTGAAATAGCTAGTAAAACTCAAATATTGTAACAATTTATTTATTTGCTACTATAAACATGATTTTTAGTAACATTTTATTTAGGAATGCCACTAAACAATTTTGCTATACTTGCAGTTAGACATGTTACTATAATAAAAATATTTATTAAATTATAATATAATTTCATATTTTATTATTTATATAAAATATTATATTCTAAATACTAAATTACTAATTTAGTTTAACCTTAATTTACCCTAATAAGTTTATTGGTTGCTTCTCTCTTTCTCGCTCAACCTTTCAAACACTCTCATCGACGGCAAAAACTCTCACCATCGAAGGAGGATCCATGGCCACCAGACAGATCTCTCGGTACCTTCGTCTCGTTGCAGCAGATCTTGTCGGAGAAAACGCAGAAGTGCTTCGGGAGAGTGAATGAGAAGAAGCCTCCCCCGCCGCGGAAGAGGAAGTGTTTGGTTTGGAGGCAAGTGAGTGAAATATCTTACTCTACTCTGTTTAGGATTTTCCTCAGGTTCTTGTCTTGCGCTGCTAGTGTAGATGTTGTGGATGAAAAGGATTATTGACTTCTTCTGAAGAAAAATTTATATTTCAAGGTTTGAGCTCGATCATAATTTCCTTTCTATCTATTATGGAGAGAGGAATTGAGGAAGGAGATGATGTTGGTATTAATTTCTTTTTGTTTAATTTGACTTTATCTTAATTACATGATTTTATATATATGATTTATGACACACTAGCTAAACCTGTGAAGATGCGAGTGGATTGGTAGATTGAAGATATGTTGGAGGAATTTATGGTTGCAATCACAGAACTTTGAGATTGAAATCGTACTGTGGAATGTTGAGAATCAGCAATAAAAGTTTGACCTGGAAAAGTGATGTTTTGGGAAGAACCACAAGCAATCAAGTAGTTATCAATTGGTGTAAAGGTAGTAGTAGTAGCAGCACTTGAATAATAATTGACAAAGAGATAATAATAATAATAACAATAATAATAATAATAATAATAATAATAATAATAATAATAGTAGTAATAATAATAATAATAATAATAATAATAATAATAATAATAATAATAGCGAGAAACACAGGAGAAGGGAAACACTTATATGGATTCATTTTTTATGAATCCTACCACTCACAAGGAATTTTTTCCAGAGAAGTGGTTTCTTTTTCTTTAATTTTTCCGTTTAGATTTAGTAATGATGATTTTGTGAAGACTACGGTCGTAGAGTGGGAGAGAATAGGAATTTCAAAGGATGATATTAACATTGTGGTGTTTTGCAATTACATGATTTTCTTAAGCAACCATTTACTCTTTCTTCTCTTTGTTTTATGCTTTGTTCAATTGTGATAACTTTTCAAGTAGCATCATGCCTCACATTTGAGGATTTAATTTGACATACAATGTGATGTATATCTTGTTCATGAAATATTATGTTATTATAACGTTTTGGTTGTTGGAAATAGTAGAGGGAAAAGATATTTTTACTGACCAGCAGCAGTGATGATTTCAAATCTGTCATGATTTTTGAATCCCAATAAATTATTTGCAGCATGAATCACTTTTCAATTAGGATAAATTTTTTTTTGCATTTGGATTAAAAAGATGAGATGTCATTACTTGATTACAAGTCATTGGCGTTTAAGATCTACTGTGTGCTGTTTTCTACCTTTAGTTCCTTGATACATATTTGACAATTATGGTAAGTATTTTGAGAAATTTGTTTGTTCTTAACTTTTAACACAGTGATTAAGCTTTTCTCGATCATCATATTGGAGTATCTAGTTTTATATCTGCATCTTTGATCTTTGTGATGCATGCATACTTTTTCTCACTTGAACCCTTACACTTACTAGATTTGGAACTACTTGAACGATTGATAATGATTTTGATATTTTACGCCTTTCATTTGTTCTGCCTTTAATGTTAAGGTATAGATTCTGTTACTCGTGAATTTTATTTTTGTGTAGTGTAACATGTATCCTTTGATGGGTCACTTACAATCCCAGAGTCACTTGCCCGCAGTGCAAACATTCATTTGACTTCTCAATGTCCATTGATCCCAAAACTCTTTTTGCTGCCCACTATATTAAGAAATTTTAATGTTGCCTATTTTTTCCCTTTAGATATGTGACTTAAAACATGCTCATGAAGGCTGTCAATGTCCATCTGTGGCTTGTCCTCTGGATTTTAGACTCATAATTATGGTTTGATGGTTTGCTAGCAGTAGTTCTTGACACTGAATTGTCTTAGTAAAAGTAATTTTTCATTCATGTACAAATATTTGGTTAAATAATGTTCTGTTTCGTATGGAATCTTCTTGGATATGCATTTAAAACTTGCATATTTATAGATCCATATATATATGTGCTTGTGTATTTATTCTGTTTGATATTGGAAAGAATATTTATATTGAGATGTAATATTGTCACATGTAACAAGAGGAGCAGTTATTATAGTTGTTAAAATACATAGCATATAGCAGCAATTTTTTATTGCCAATATAAAATGTGTCTATACCAGTAGTTTTTTATTGCCGGTATAAAATGTGTCTATACCAGCACTTTTTTATTGCCAGTATAAAATGTGTCTATAGCAGCGGTTTTTTTATTTATAGCAGCAATGTTCTTGCTTTTTACTATAGGAAAAGCTTAAACCAACAGTTTGCATTCTCCTAGTAGAACTTTCTAGTGACAGGGAAATAGCAGCAGATTGGACCTTAATAGCAGAAGTTAGGACAACAGCTGGTATAACATTTAGTAGCAGCTTTAGTCATTTTTAGCAGCAGTTTAAACTGCTGGTAAAAACATTTTTTTTAGTAGTGTACACTACTACAAAAATAAGATTTAGTAGCTGTTTTTTAGTAGCTGATTTTGAAATAGCTAGTAAAACTCAAATATTGTAACAATTTATTTATTTGCTACTATAAACATGATTTTTAGTAACATTTTATTTAGGAATGCCACTAAACAATTTTGCTATACTTGCAGTTAGACATGTTACTATAATAAAAATATTTATTAAATTATAATATAATTTCATATTTAATTATTTATATAAAATATTATATTCTAAATACTAAATTACTAATTCAGTTTAACCTTAATTTACCCTAATAAGTTTATTGGTCGCTTCTCTCTCTCGCTCAACCTTTTAAACACTCTCATCGACGGCAAAAACTCTCACCATCGAAGGAGGATCCATGGCCACCAGACAGATCTCTCAGCGCCGTCGTCTCGTTGCATCAGATCTCTCGGCGTCGTCGTCTCGTTGCAGTAGATCTTGCCGGAGAAAACGCATAACTACTTCAGGAGAGTGAAGGTGAAGAAGCCTCTGCCGCCGCAGAAGAGGAAGTGTTTGGTTTGAAGGTAAGTGAGGGAATTCTCTTGCTCTACTCTGTTTAGGATTTTCCACAAGTTCTTTTCTTGCGCTGCTAGTGTAGATGTTGTGGATGAAAAGGATTATTGACTTCTTTTGAAGAAAAATTTATATTTCAAGGTTTGAGCTCGATCGTAATTTGCTTTCTATTTATTATGGAGAGAGGAATTGAGGAAGGAGATGATGTTGGTATTAATTTCTTTTTCTTTTTAATTTGGCTTTATCTTAATTACATTATTTTATATATATGATTTATGCCACACTAGCTAAACCTGTGAAGATGCGAGTGGATTGGTAGATTGGAGATATGTTGGAGGAATTTATGGTTGCAATCACAGAACTTTGAGATTGAAATCGTACTGTGGAATGTTGAGAAATAACATTAAAAGTTTGACCTGCAAAAGTGATGTTTTGGGAAGAACCACAAGTAATCAAGTAGTTATCAATTGGTGTAAAGATAGTAGTAGTAGAAGCACATGAATAATAATGGACAAAGAGAATAATAATAATAATAACAATAAAAATAATAATAATAGCGAGAAACAGACGAGAAGGGTAACACTTATCTGGATTCATTTTTTATAAATCCTAACACTCACAAGGAATTTTTTCCAGAGAAGTGGTTTATTTTCTACAATTTTTCCTTTTAGTTTCAGTAATGATGATTTTGTAAAGATTACGGTCGTAGAGTGGGAGAGAATATGAATTTCAAAGGATGGTATTAACATTGTGGTGTTTTGCAATTACATGATTTTCTTAAGCATCCATTTACTCTTTCTTCTCTCTGTTTTATGCTTTGTTCAATTGTGATAACTTTTCAAGGAGCATCATGCCTCACATTTGGGGATTTAATTTGACATATAATGTGATGTATATCTTGTTCTACCTTTAGTTCCTTGATACATAATTGACAATTATGGTAAGTATTTTGAGAAATTTGTTTGTTCTTCACTTTTAACACAATGATTAAGCTTTTCTCGATCATCATATTGGAGTATCTAGTTTTATATCTGCCTCTTTGATCTTTGTGATGCATGCATACTTTTTCTCACCTGAACCTTTACACTTACTAGATTTGGAACTACTTGAACGATTGATAATGATTTTGATATTTTACGCCTTTTGATTTGTTCTGCTTTTAATGTTAAGGTATGGATTCTGTTACTCATGAATTTTATTTTTGTGTAGTGTAACATGTATCCTTGGATGGACCACTTACAATCCCAGAGTCACTTGCCCGCAGTGCAAACATCCATTTGACTTTCTCAATGTCCATCGATCCCAAAACCCTTTTTGCTGCCCACTATATTAAGAAATTTTAATGTTGCCTATTTTTTCCCTTTAGATATGTGGCTTAAAACATGCTCATGAAGGCTTTCAATGTCCATCTGTGGCTTGTCCTCTAGATTTTAGCCCCATAATTATGGTTTGATGGTTTGCTAGCTGTAATTTTTGACACTGAATTGTCTTAGTAAAAGTAATTTTTCATTCATGTACAAATATTGGTTAAATAATGTTCTGTTTCGTATGGAATCTTCTTGGATATGCACTTAAAAATTAAATATTTATGGTGGCCATTTAGATATATCCATATATATATATATATATATATTTATATATATGCTTGTGTATTTATTCTATTTGATATTGGAAAGAATATTTATATTGAGATGTAATATTGTCGCATGTACCAAGAGAAGCAGTTATTATAGTTGTTAAAATACATAACATATAGCAGCAGTTTTTTATTGCCAGTATAAAATGTGTCTATACCAGTAGTTTTTTATTGCCGGTATAAAATGTGTCTATACCAGCAATTTTTTATTGCTAGTATAAAATATGTCTATAGCAACAATGTTCTTGCTTGTTACTATAGAAAAAGCTTAAACCAACAGTTTGCATTCTCCTAGTAGAACTTTCTAGTGACAGGGAAATAGCAGCAGATTGGACCTTAATAGCAGCAGTTAGGAGTGGCACTAAACAGTTTTGCTATACTAGCTGTTAGACATGTTACTATAATAAAAATATTTATTAAATTATAATATAATTTCATATTTTATTATTTATATAAAATATTATATTCTAAATACTAAATTACTAATTCAGTTTAACTCTAATTTCCCCTAATAAGTTTATTGGTCGTTTCTCTCTCTCTCGCTCAACCTCTCAAACACTCTCATCGGCGGCAAAAACTCTCACCATCGAAGGAGGATCCATGGCCACCGGACAGATCTCTCGGCGCCGTCGTCTCGTTGCAGCAGATCTTGCCGGAGAAAACGCAGAAGTGCTTCGGGAGAGTGAAGGAGAAGAAGCCTCCGCCGCTGCGGAAGAGGGAGTGTTTGGTTTGGAAGTTAGTGAGGGAAATCTCTTGCTCTACTCTGTTTAGGATTTTCCACAGGTTCTTGTCTTGCGCTGCTAGTGTAGATGTTGTGGATGAAAAGGATTATTGACTTCTTCTGAAGAAAAATTTATATTTCAAGGTTTGAGCTGGATCGTAATTTGCTTTTTATTTATTATGGAGAGAAGAATTGAGGAAGGAGATGATGTTGGTATTAATTTCTTTTTGTTTAATTTGGCTTTATCTTAATTACATGATTTTATATATATTGTAATACCCCGGAAAATTTCGAGGATTAAAGAATGATTTATTTAAAAATTTTGAGGATTAAAGAAGGATTTATTTCGGGGCTAGGAATTAAAAGCTTAAAAAGAATATAGGAAAGTTATGAGAGTTAAAAGAAACCGGGAAGGGATTTTTTTCGAGGATTGTAATACCCGAAATTTTTTTTGAGGTGTAAAATAAAATAAAAAGGGAAAGAAAAGAAGTAGAAAATAATTTTTGGGATTTAATTCGGGACCTAAGAAATTAGAAACCTGAATTAAATAGGGAAAGGGATTAAGTTAAAAATACATGTTAGTTAGTTATTTAGTTATTTATTATTATTTTCAGATTTTATTATTATTATTATTATTATATGTTAATTTTAATTAAATAAAAGAAAAGAAAGAAAATAAAAGGGACAAAGAGAGAGGGATGGAGTCACGGGGAAGGAGAGGTAGAGAAGAAAGAAAGAGAAGGAAAGGAGAGAGAGGGAGAAGAGAGTGAGAGGGAGCTAGGGCTTGGATGGGAGAGCAAATCCGGCGGGAATCTCGCCGGAGTTGGAGGAGGAGCCAGAGATCATCCTCGTCATCTTCCTTGTCTCAATCTCTCGAGTTAAGGTTGGTATAACGCCCGATTCTCTCCAAGTCCCCATTTTCTTCATTTTTCTTCGTTTTTGGAATTGAGGTTAGAATTCGAGTTTAGGTAGATTCGAGGGTAGAATAATGTTTCTAAAGTGTTCTTGAACACTCATCGGGGTTAGGATTCGAGGCTAAATCGTTGGATTTGGCCGGATTCGAAGTTGGAAGAGTTTGGGGTTTGTAAAACCCATTTTTCCCAATCTCGAACGATCAACGATTCGGCGACGAATCGAAGTTGGATTTGAGTTGTAGGACTTCCTAAATGTAGTATATATGTAGGTGAACAAAACCCGTGGGGTGTGGAGTCGAAGCCGGGGGTGGAAGGGGGCCGGAACGGGCCCAAACCAGCCCACAGTACAGCAAACGAATTGTTGTGCTGCGAGCCGGTGCTATAGCGCTATCTCTCGGGTGTGCCAAGAGCTGTTGGGCAGCAGCTCGGCGCTATAGCGCCAAAATCGGCGCTATAGTGCCAGGCCTTTGCCCAGCAAGCCCAAAATTCATAACACCCCCAACCATGTTTTTAAGGATCAAAATCATTCCAAATGTCTTCTTATCCTTCAAGAATAGAAACTTACGGAGTAAACTAAGTCCAACTTCTTGAACTTCAACCTTAAACTGTCACAACCTTTAAGCAACCTTAAGTGGGATAAATTGGAGGTATATTGAGGTTTAGAAACTAGATTTCTTAGAAACCGAGTAGGAACACTAGTTGATTTAAAATGCTTAGACCTTCCTAAAATTAGGATTCCATCCAACCAAGCTAGATAAACTTTCTTAGATGCGAATACAAGGTAGATAGAGGTCTAGTACTGAAATCCAAGTACGTTAAACACTCAAGTAGAGTGTTATATTCGAGTAAGTCAAGTGTCCAAGGAAGGATACGCATAAGTTGGGATAGAGAAGTCCAATAAGACCAAGAGCTTGACTCTGTGGCAACCATGGACTACACGTGAGAGTAATGGAGAGATAAATAACAAGTTAAGCTAAGTAATAACCTTAATGTAGTAAATGTTGTTCTTATAGGAACAACGACACACGATAGAGTGCAACAGGGCCTCTGAGGAGACTAAAAGGGGGTTGGAGCGTGGGTTTTAAAAAGGATAAAAAGAAAGAGTTAGAAAAAGAGATAAAGAAGGAGAGAAAGACGAGAGAGAGAGAGAGAGAGGGGGGGATGGCATGGAGAAGAGAAAGGAGAGGGTGAAGGAGGAGGTTCGCTGGAAAACTCACCGAAGAAAGCCGTCCGACGCCGGCCACGACCACCGGAGCTCGACTCCAACCTCTTCCACACCTTCTACCAATCAAATCAAAGGTTGGTAACCCCAATTTCATTCGAAACCCTCAATTTCTCCATTTTTAGGGATTTCTTCGATCCACCTTCGATTGGATTGTTTCGAGGGTAGATTGAGACCTGGGAAGTGTTCTTGAACATTTAGTTGGGGTAAGAATCGAGACTATACCCTCGGGTTTAGCCGAATTCGAATTTGGAAGGATTTGGGGATGAAATTATAATTATTTTCACATTGGGGAAAATTGTTGATAATTAGGATTGAGTTTGGATTTGAGTAAATAGGCTTGGATTTATATTATTAAAATTATATGATTGAAATATTAGATGAACAAGACCCGTGAAGAGCTGGCCCGAGGTTACTAAGGTTGAACCTTGACGTTAACGTACCGGGTCCCTGCTCGGGTTGCCCAAATACACTTTAAGGGTGATGTTAAGGGCTCCAAACCTCTTCTTTTCAATCTTAAACACCTTAGAAAAATTCTAAATATGCTATCAAGCATCAAGAATCATTTTAGGTACCTTCTTGTTTCTCAAGGAGGGAAACTTGCGGAGCAATGAAGCCCTTCTAAAATGGTAATTTTATTCCTTCATAATTATTAGGAAGCCTTAACTAGGATGAATTAGAGGTGTATTGAGGTTTAGAAACTAGATTTCTTAGAACCCGAGTAAGAACACAAGTTGAAAAAAATGCTTTGATCTTCCTAAACATAGGATTCCTTCCAATCAAGTTAGATAAGCTTCCTTAGATGTGAATACAATTGAGATAAAGGTCTAATACTCAAATCCAAGTACGTGAAACACTCAAGAAGAGTGTTATGTTCGAGTAAGTCAATTGTTCGAGGAAGAATACGCATAAGTTGGGATAGAGAAGTTCAATAAGACCAAGAGCTTGACTCTGTGGCAACCATGGACTACACGTGAGAGTAATGGAGAGATAAATAACAAGTTAAGCTAAGTAATAACCTTAATGTAGTAAATGTTGTTCTTATAGGAACAATGGCACACGATAGAGTGCAACAGGAACTCTGAGGAGACTAAAGTTACAGGAGAGGATTGCATGGAAGGTTGGCCAAGGTGAGGGTTCTTCCATCTCTGCTTCTAGGGTTGTATGCTTATGTGGATTACATGAGTATGTATATTCTCTGCTTGTCTGGTATGTGTTAGCTAGAGATATAGAATGCTAAAAGAATGAAAGAACTAGAAGATAGGTTGTGGAAAGTAGCTTGGATAGGAAGACATAGGAGTAGAGTATAATTGTTTGCTATGATTGGTGTGTTACAAATCCAACTCATACACTCCAGAGGCATGATGAGTATTTTATTAAATCTTTTCCACGATGGTGGCAAGAGTCCTTGTACAGAAGGGCTAAACTTTATTTTGAAAACTCGTCACGACGGTGACTTAAATTAAAAATCATGCAAAGGGAGTTATTGGTGGGTTTCGGATTTGGTTATGCTAGCAATGTGAGACATCGACTAGAATAACGTCAGATGGCACTTGAGACCTCAGTTTTATAATCACCATTACGATGGTTATTGCCCTATCCTGGTAATAGGGTCAGAAAGGATTTATATTGCTATGACGATAACTTGAGGCTCAGAGAGTGCATCTCTGGACGGGTATATGAGTTATATCCTGTTGAGGATACTTGTACATATTAATAAGGAGAAGAATTGTTTATCCTTCGGGAAAGATACAAAGAATCCTATTAATATGTGAGACTAAGGTATGGAGACACGGGAGGAACCTACGGGTGAACCGTGAGCCTAGCCTAGTAAAAGAGAAATCATCCTGTGGAGTTGGTCCAGGGTGTGTCAGTGGCCATGCTTCGAGACATCGTGTCATGCCCGCCATGTGGCCTGGTTGGGTAATGGACGAGTGGGCTCAAGCTATTGCCCTGCAGTTAGGGGAGATTAAGTAGATGAATGTTTAGCATCTGTGTGTATGTACAAATTGTCTGTGTTTGCATATAATTGCTGATTGTGTAGCGTAGTGGTAACGTACAGGATTACGTCACCGCACGTCTTGTTTGATTCAGACATGTTGAAACATGAGAAGACCGGTAAGTAAAAGTCGGCACTATATGTTACATGTTTACTTGCTGATTGATGACGTGGAAAAAACTGCTGCATGTTTACAGTTATTAAATGCATGTGAGTGTTTGGGTGAAATTTCTGTTGTTGTCTGGTCGCCAAGAATGTATGCTAGTTAACAGTAACCAGTTGTTTTTGCATGTGGTTGTGTATGACTCCCAATCCCAGCGCCATGGTACCTGCCTTGCGCCGGGGATGGGAGAGTTCTCACTGAGTCGTGTGGTCAAGACTCACACCTCATTTTTACTACACAGAGACAGGTTAAGTACAGGTGGAAGAAGTCTCGGTGGAACGAGGGACAAGGAAAACTTTCCAAGACCCACAACTTGTTCATGTGGGTGAATAAATTGTAATTGTAATTTAATTTACTTTATCGTTGTAGCATAAAGTAAAGGGTAGATGTACCTAATTAGATTGTATTACTAAATCTAGAACTGTCAGCTTCACACACCTCAAAGATCAGGATTTATTTTACTGTAATACAGGGAAAACTTGTTTTCAAAATACACACACACACACACACACACACACACACACATATATATATATATATATATATATATATATATATATCTGTTGCATGTGAATAGGATAGGCAACATCTACGGATGTGTAGCCAGTACACAGGCTATATATTATGTGTGTTTTCCTATATCTATATCCTGAAGCGGCACTAGCCGTGGATTTGCTTGCCTAGGATAGGCCACCATTTCGGTGTAGCCATGGTATTAAACTGCATGTGGATGTATTTTCAATAATAGATATTCTGTCAATTAGGTGATAAGGCTTACAGGCATAGGGGTATTCCCTGTGTTTATGCCGGTCACGGTCCTCTAAATAGGGGTCGTGACACAAAAAGAAATTAATACCAACATCATCTCCTTCCTCAATTCCTCTCTCCGTAATAAATAGAAAGCAAATTACGATCGAGCTCAAACCTTGAAATATAATTTTTTCTTCAGAAGAAGTCAATAATCCTTTTCATCCACAACATCTACACTAGCAGCGCAAGACAAGAACCAGTGGAAAATCCTAAACAGAGTAGAGCAAGAGATTTCCCTCACTTACCTCCAAACCAAACACTGCCTCTTCCGCGGCGGCAGAGGCTTCTTCTCCTTCACTCTCCCGAAGCACTTCTGCGTTTTGTCTGGCAAGATCTGCTGCAACGAGGCGACGGCGCCGAGAGATCTGTCCGGTGGCCATGGATCCTCCTTCGATGGTGAGAGTTTTTGCCGCCGATGAGAGTGTTTGAGAGGTTGAGCGAGAGAGAGAAGCGACCAATAAACTTATTAGGGTAAATTAGGGTTAAACTGAATTAGTAATTTAGTATTTAGAATATAATATTTTATATAAATAATAAAATATGAAATTATATAATAATTTAATAAATATTTTTACTATAGTAACATGTCTAACTACAAGTATAGCAAAACTGTTTAGTGGCACTCCTAAATAAAATGTTACTAAAAATCATGTTTATAGTAGCAAATAAATAAATTGTTACAATATTTGTGTTTTACTAGATATTTCAAAATGAGCTACTAAAAAACAGCTACTAAATCTTATTTTTGTAGTAGTGTACACTACTACAAAAAGGTTTTTACCAGCAGTTTAAACTGCTGCTAAAAATGACTAAAGCTGCTACTAAATGTTATACCAGCTGTTGTCCTAACTGCTGCTATTAAGGTCCAATCTGCTGCTATTTCCCTGTCACTAGAAAGTTCTACTAGCAGAATGCAAACTGTTGGTGTCAGCTTTTTCTATAATAACAAGCAAGAACATTGCTGCTATAAATAAAAAAAACTGCTGCTATAGACACATTTTATACTGGCAATAAAAAACTTCTGGTATAGACACATTTTATACTGGCAATAAAAAACTACTGGTATAGACACATTTTATACTGGCAATAAAAAACTGCTGCTATATGCTATGTATTTTAACAACTACAATAACTGCTTCTCTTGGTACATGTGACAATATTACATCTCAATATAAATATTCTTTCCAATATCAAACAGAATAAATACACAAGTATATATATATGGATATATCTAAATGGCCACTATAAATATGCAAGTTTTAAGTGCATATCCAAGAAGATTCCATACGAAACAGAACATTATTTAACCAATCTTTGTACATGAATGAAAAATTACTTTTACTAAGACAATTCAGTGTCAAGAACTACTGCTAGCAAACCATCAAACCATAATTATGGGGCTAAAATCCAGAGGACAAGCCACAGATGGACATTGACAGCCCTCATGAGCATGTTTTAAGCCACATATCTAAAGGGAAAAAATAGGCAACATTAAAATTTCTTA
The DNA here is from genome assembly GCA_014851425.1 of Senna tora. Taxonomy (NCBI): domain Eukaryota; kingdom Viridiplantae; phylum Streptophyta; class Magnoliopsida; order Fabales; family Fabaceae; genus Senna; species Senna tora. The sequence continues at coordinate 16,971,841 of CM026265.1, forward strand.
ATATAGTGGGCAACAAAAAGGGTTTTGGGATTGATGGACATTGAGAAAGTCAAATGGATGTTTGCACTGCGGGCAAGTGGCTCTGGGATTTTAAGTGGCCCATCAACAGATACATGTTACACTACACAAAAATAAAATTCATGAGTAACAGAATCCATACCTTAACATTAAAGGCAGAACAAATGAAAGGCGTAAAATATCAAAATCATTATCAATCGTCCAAGTAGTTTCAAATTTGGTAAGTGTAAGGGTTCATGTGACAAAAAGTATGCATGCATCACAAAGATCAAAGAGGCAGATATAAAATTAGATACTCCAATATGATGATCGAGAAAAGCTTAATCACTGTGTTAAAAGTGAAGAACAAACAAATTTCTCAAAATACTTACCATAATTGTCAAATATGTATCAAGGAACTAAAGGTAGAAAACAGAACACAGTAGATCATAAACGTCAATGACTTGTAATCAAGTAATGACATCTCATCTTTTTAATCCAAATGCAAAAAAAATTTATCCTAATTGAAAAGTGATTCATGCTGCAAATAATTTATTGAGATTCCAAAATCATGACAGATTTGAAATCATCACTGCTGCTGGTCAGTAAAAATATCTTTTCCCTCTACTATTTCCAACAACCAAAACGTTATAACAACATAATATTTCAAGAACAAGATATACATCACATTATATGTCGAATTAAATCCCCAAAATGTGAGGCAAGATGCTACTTGAAAAGTTATCACAATTGAACAAAGCATAAACAGAGAGAAGAAAGAGTAAAGGGTGCTTAAGAAAATTATGTAATTACAAAACACCACAATGCTAATATTATCTTTTGAAATTCCTTTTCTCTCCCACTCTACGACCGTAGTTGTAATACCCGAGATATTAATTTTTATTATTATCGTTATTATTAATTTATTTTTCTTTTGGAGAGAAAAATAAATTAAATTAAAGAATTATAGGGTTAAAAAAAGTATAAAGACGAAAGTAATAGGGAATATTTATAAATTTTCTAAGACCTAAAAGGAATAGGGATAAAAAAAAAGAGATGGGGAAAAAGAAAATAAAATAATATATGATAATAAATTATGTATGGGGGCCAAACGTGACCCCCATTTACAAAACACATTACAAAAAAAAAAGTAGAAGCAGTAGCAGCGAGACACACACACACCACGCGAGACCAAACCGAATAGAAGACGAGGAAGGGAAAACGGAGGAACTGGCCGGAAAAGGCATGCCGATGCCGGAGAAGGTGACCGGACTTCGTCTTTCAACACCCACAAGCCTTCTACAGGATTGGAATCAAGTAAGAAAGCCTCAAACTCTCAAAACCCCAATTTCTTCAATTTTGGGTATTTTAGGAATTCATCAAATACTTCCAATCGGGGCATTCCGGGGTTAAATTTGAGCATAGTGGGTGTTATTGAAAGCTTAGTAAGGTTCAAAATCAAAGTGAAACCGTAGGATTTGACCGGGTATGGAAATTAGGAAAATTTAGTTAGGAAATTACTTTAAAATTCGAAATTGATAGTTTGATGCATGTTTAGGCTTGGATTGGAGTAGTATAAGTGTTGTAATCGGTGGAAATAAACAAGGGAATAAAGCCCGAGTATTTACCGTCTCAACCGGAACCCAATCCGGTGAAAAAGAGGCAAAATACTAAGCCACCGTATAGTAAGGAGCTGCGCGGTGGGTTGAACACCTTGGTCTAGTCTGTGGCGGACACCTAAGACCTACTAAATTGGTTCCAAGGCTTTAATTATACCCAACTATATTTTTATATATAATCAAAGAGGTAGTAATTAAGCTTTTACTCGGCGAATAAGGGAGACGGTGGAATGAGTAAGCTAGAGCCTCTTTTGAACCGTGAATTTAATTCTTTTATTAGTTAAATACCCATATGAACACACGAAGGGAAATTTAAACAAGTGGAAATCTCTAACCTAAGCAATTAAAGGTTCTTAATGGCTTGAAAGTGTGAAAGTCGAATATGGGGCATTCTGGACTTTCAGAAAGAGCAAATAAGACGACGTAACGAACTAAATAATTAGTTCTTGGAAAAATAGCTAGAGGGTGCATAAGCATTAGCATGACACGTGCATGGTTGATGCTTAGTTATGTTTTGTAAATTTCTTAAATACATGTGTATAGGGCACCACAGGGTAATTGGACTTTCAGGCACTCCGAGGACTGATCAGGAGGGCCAACGAGGTGAGGGTCTCTCCCATCCCTACCCCACAGGGTTGGATGACTACGTGGAAAATGTGGTTTGCTCTATTTTGTGCAAATTGATATATGGAATATATTTGTAGAATAAATTTGTGCTACGCATGTTTGATTTGCAAGTAAGTAGTCAACGTGCAATAGTATATGTGCTTATATGATTAATCACAAGGTGTATATGTGCCATTGTGGCTCACCGAGCCTTATATGATATCGTGGGTAGGATTGAGTCGGAATTTCATATGTGAGGGTTCATTAATATTAGAAACCCATTTAAATTGATCATCGTGCAAAGGTTTTGATCGTATGGGACATTGGGGAAAATGAACCTAGGTTGTTAAGTATGAGTGAGAGTGATGCATAATTGAAAAGGGGGAAACTAGGCCTAACTAGCAATCACATATAATATTCAACTAGTTCTCATAGGGCGTCTTTCAAGGTTAAATATGTTAGTTGAGTTTGTTTAGGTTGTCCGGGTAAATCGAGCCAGTCATCCAGATCGGACAGACATGATTATGACGTCAGCAAGTATGCCACATAGTGGCCATTACCTTGGTTAAAACTGAGGTCAGACGAGTTGCCGGCTATTACTCTAAGCATGCCTTGGAGTCAGAAAGTTCCTGGTGTGATCAACTAGGTTCGTACATGAAATTGCCTTCTGGCCAGTATTTCTCTTAGCGTAATGCGGGAGACAAAAAGTGAATGCCTTCGGGCCAGTATTTCTCTTAGCGTAATGCAGGAGACAGAAAGTGAATGCCTACGAGCATAACTATGTATGACTTATGAAAATATATGATATATGTTTATGATTGGTTTATATGCGGATTAATAAACAGGTTAGGAGCATGAATTAGGATTTTTAATTGTGAATATGATATATTGATTGCCCGATCATATTAAAGGTCACAATATAAATATGTTTCATGCGCATGTGGTTGTGGTTGCTCCCTTCCCCCAGTTGTAGTGGTACCCAATGCTATGCCAGGGATGGGGGAGCTTCTCATTGAGTCTGTTCGACTCACCCCCTGTTTACATGTTTCAGATATAGGTGGTTCAAGAGTCGGAAACGCGTCCACTTCTTCTCAAGGAGGCGGACAGATCTGAGGACCGTACACTTAGTTCGCGTCGGTAGTTATTTTGATTACGTACATATGTTGTGATGTATATGTATATGAATCCTTTTTGGGTGTAGCGTTTGTACAGATACAGCTGCAGTATATATATACATCATATTCTAGCATTGTCAGCTTCATACAGATAAAGTTAGGTCTTGGTGATGGGAATATAGGCTATGATATAGCATCTATCATGTGTGTATATATATATGACTTCTGCATTGCGTGTGATCAATATGTAAATTATATGTATGTGTGACTGAATACCTGATTGTATGAAAATATGGCTTCCGCATGTGAATAGGATAGATCACACGCATTGAGGCGCGTGATCAATATGTAAACTATATGCAAGCGTGTGATTGAATATATGTATGACTGTATACAGGACATCTGCATGTGAATAGGATAGATCACCCGCTCTGAAGCGCGTGATCAATATGTATACTATATCTACGTGTGAATGAATATGTGTATATATAGAGACTGAGCGAGCCGTGGATTGTAAACTGCTTAGGTCACCGGAAAAGGATGACCATATGTATTATATATTGTTTGTACTAGAAATGGGTAGTTACGAACATATAAAAATGTCAATCAGGGGTTAGAGGCTTACGGGATAGGAGTAATCCTACTTCCCGTGCCGGTCACGAACGTCCGATAGGGGGTCATCACAGTAGTCTTCACAAAATCATCATTACTAAAACTAAGGAAAAATTGAAGAAAAGAAACCACTTCTCTGGAAAAAATTCCTTGTGAGTGTTAGGATTTATAAAAAATGAATCTAGATAAGTGTTTCCCTTCTCTGTTTCTCGCTATTATTATTATTGTTGTTGTTGTTGTTGCTGCTGTTATTGTTATTATTATTATTATTCTCTTTCTCAATTATTATTCATGTGCTGCTACTACTACTACCTTTACACCAATTGATAACTACTTGATTGCTTGTGGTTCTTTCCAAAACATCACTTTTCCAGGTCAAACTTTTATTGCTGATTCTCAACATTCCACAGTACGATTTCAATCTCAAAGTTCTGTGCTTGCAACCATAAATTCCTCCAACATATCTCCAATCTACCAATCCACTCGCATCTTCACAGGTTTAGCTAGTGTGTCATAAATGATATATATAAAATCATACAATTAAGATAAAGCCAAATTAAACAAAAAAAATTAATACCAACATCATCTCCTTCCTCAATTCCTCTCTCCATAATAAATAGAAAGCAAATTACGATTGAGCTCAAACCTTGAAAGATAAATTTTTCTTCAGAAGAAGTCAATGATCCTTTTCATCCACAACATCTACACTAGCAGCGCAAGTCAAGAACCTGTGGAAAATCCTAAACAGAATAGAGCATGAGATTTCCCTCACTTACCTCCAAACCAAACACTTCCTCTTCTGCGGCGGCAAAGGCTTCTTCTCCTTCACTCTCCCGAAGCACTTCTGTGTTTTCTCCGGCAAGATTTGCTGCAACGAGACGACAACGCCGAGAGATGTGATGCAACGAGACGACGGCGCCGAGAGATCTGTTCAGTGGCCATGGATCCTCCTTCGATGGTGAGAGGTTTTGCCGCCGATGAGAGTGTTTGAGAAATTGAGCGAGAGAGAGAGAGAAGCGACCAATAAACTTATTTGGGTAAATTAGGGTTACACTGAATTAGTAATTTAGTATTTAGAATATAATATTTTATATAAAATATGAAATTATATTATAATTTAATAAATATTTTTATTATAGTAACATGTCTAACTGCTAGTATAGCAAAACTATTTAGTGGCACTCCTAAATAAAATGTTACTAAAAATCATGTTTATAGTAGCAAATAAATAAATTGTTACAATATTTGCGTTTTACTAGCTAATTCAAAATTAGCTACTAAATCTTATTTTTGTAGTAGTGTACACTACTACAATAAAGGTTTTTACCAGTAGTTTAAACTGCTGCTATTAAGGTCCAATCTGCTGCTATTTCCCTGTCACTAGAAAGTTCTACTAACAGAATGAAAACTGTTGGTATAAGATTTTTCTATAGTAACAAGCAAGAACATTGCTGCTATAAATAAAAAAAACTGCTGCTATAGACACATTTTATACCAGCAATAAAAAACTGCTGGTATAGACACATTTTATACCGACAATAAAAAACTACTGCTATATGCTATGTTTTTTAACAACTATAATAACTGCTTCTCTTGGTACATGTGACAATATTACATCTCAATATAAATATTCTTTCCAATATATATATATATATGGATATATCTAAATGGCCACTATAAATATGCAAGTTTTAAGTGCATATCCAAGAAGATTCCATACGAAACAGAACATTATTTAACCAATCTTTGTACATGAATGAAAAATTACTTTTACTAAGACAATTCAGTGTCAAGAACTACTGCTAGCAAACCATCAAACCATAATTATGCGGCTAAAATCCAGAGGACAAGCCACAGATGGACATTGACAGCCCTCATGAGCATGTTTTAAGCCACAAATCTAAAGGGAAAAAATATGCAACATTAAAATTTCTTAATATAGTGGGCAGCAAAAAAGGTTTTGGGATCGATGGGCATTGAGAAAGTCAAATGGATGTTTGCACTGCGGGCAAGGGACTCTGGGATTGTAAGTGGCCTATCAAAGGATACATGTTAAACTACACAAAAATAAAATTAATGAGTAACAGAATCCATAACTTAACATTAAAGGCAGAACAAATGAAAGACGTAAAATATCAAAATCATTATCAATCGTTCAAGTAGTTCCAAATCTAGTAAGTGTAAGGGTTCAGGTGAGAAAATGTATGCATGCATCACAAAGATCAAAGAGGCAGATATAAAACTAGATACTCCAATATGATGATCGAGAAAAGTTTAATCATTGTGTTAAAAGTGAAGAACAAACAAATTTCTCAAAATACTTACCATAATTGTCAAATATGTATTAAGAAACTAAAGGTAGAAAACAGTACACAGTTGATCATAAACGCCAATGACTTGTAATCAAGTAATGACATCTCATCTTTTTAATCCAAATGCAAAAAAAAAAAAAAATTATCCTAATTGAAAAGTGATTCATGCTGCAAATAATTTATTTGGATTCAAAAATCATGACAGATTTGAAATCATCACTGCTGCTGGTCAGTAAAAATATGTTTTCCCTCTACTATTTCCAACAACCAAAACATTATAACAACATAATATTTCAAGAACAAGATATACATCACATTATATGCCAAATTAAATCCCCAAATGTGAGGCATGATGCTACTTGAAAAGTTATCACAATTGAACAAAGCTTAAAACAGAGAGAAGAAAGAGTAAATAGGTGCATAAGAAAATCATGTAATTGCAAAACACCACAATTTTAATACTATCCTTTGAAATTCCTATTCTCTCCCACTCTACGACCGTAGTCTTCACAAAATCATCATTACTGAAACTAAAAGGAAAAATTGAAGAAAAGAAACCACTTCTCTGGAAAAAATTCCTTGTGAGTGTTAGGATTTATAAAAAATGAATCTAGTTAAGTGTTTCCCTTCTCCTCTGTTTCTCGCTATTATTATTATTATTATTATTATTATTTTTATTATTATTGTTGTTGTTGTTATTATTATTATTATTCTTTTTGTCAATTATTATTCATGTGCTGGTACTACTACTACCTTTACACCAATTGATAACTACTTGATTGCTTGTGGTTCTTGCCAAAACATTACTTTTGCAGGTCAAACTTTTATTGCTGATTCTCAACATTCCACAGTACGATTTCAATCTCAAAGTTCTGTGATTGCAACCATAAATTACTCCAACATATCTCCTATCTACCAATCCACTCGCATCTTCACAGGTTTAGCTAGTGTGTCATTAATCATATATATAAAATCATGTAATTAAGATAAAGCCAAATTAAACAAAAAGAAATTAATACCAACATCATCTCCTTCCTCAATTCCTCTCTCCATAATAAATAGAAAGCAAATTACGATCGAGCTCAAACCTTGAAATATAAATTTTTCTTCAGAAGAAGTCAATAATCCTTTTCATCCACATCATCTACACTAGCAGCGCAAGACAAGAACCTGTGGAAAATCCTAAATAGAGTAGAGCAGGAGATTTCCCTCACTTACCTCCAAACCAAACACTTCTTCTTCTGCGGCGGCGAAGGCTTCTTCTCCTTCACTCTCCCGAAGCACTTTTGCATTTTCTCCGGCAAGATCTGCTGCAACGAGACGGCACCGCTGAGAGATCTTATGCAACGAGACGACGGCGCCGAGAGATCTGTCCGGTGGCCATGGATCCTCCTTCGATGGTGAGAGTTTTTGCCGCCGATGAGAGTGTTTGAGAGGTTGAGCGAGAGATAGAGAAGCGACCAATAAACTTATTAGGGTAAATTAGGGTTAAACAGAATTAGTAATTTAGGATTTAGAATATAATATTTTATATAAATAATAAAATGAATGTATATTATAATTTAATAAATATTTTTATTATAGTAACATGTCTAAACTGCTAGTATAGCAAAACTGTTTAGTGGCACTCCTAAATAAAATGTTACTAAAAATCATGTTTATAGTAGCAAATAAATAAATTGTTATAATATTTGAGTTTTACTAGCTATTTCAAAATCAGCTACTAAAAAATAGCTACAAAATCTTATTTTTGTAGTGGTGTACACACTATAAAAAAAGTTTTTACCAGCAGTTTAAACTACTGCTAAAATTGACTAAAGCTGCTACTAAATGTTATACCAGCTGTTGTCCTAACTGCTGCTATTAAGGTCCAATCTGCTGCTATTTCCATGTCACTAGAAAGTTCTACTAGCAGAAATGCAAATTGTTGGAATAAGCTTTTTCTATAGTAACAAGCAAGAACATTGCTGCTAAAAATAAAAAACTCCTGCTATAGACACATTTTATACTAGCAATAAAAAACTGCTGGTGTAGACACATTTTATACCGGCATTAAATATTACTGGTATAGACACATTTTATACTGGCAATAAAAAACTGCATCTATATGCTATGTATTTTAACAACTATAATAACTGCTTCTCTTGGTACATGTGACAATATTACATCTCAATATAAATATTCTTTCCAATATCAAACAGAATAAATACAGAAGCATATATATATATATATATATGGATATATCTAAATGGCAACTATAAATATGCAAGTTTTAAGTACATATCCAAGAAGATTCCATACGAAACATAACATTATTTAACCAATCTTTGTACATGAATGAAAAATTACTTTTACTAAGACAATTCAGTGTCAAGAACTATTGCTAGCAAACCATCAAACCATAATTATGGGGCTAAAATCCAGAGGACAAGCCACAGAAGGACATTGACAGCCCTCATGAGCATGTTTTAAGCCACATATCTAAAGGCAAAAAATAGGCAACATTAAAATTTCTTAATATAGTGGGCAGCAAAAAGGGTTTTGGGATCGATGGACATTGAGAAAGTCAAATGGATGTTTGCACTGCGGGGAAGTGACTCTGGGATTGTAAGTGGCCCATCAAAGGATACATGTTACACTACACAAAAATAAAATTCATGAGTAACAGAATCCATACCTTAACATTAAAGGCAGAACAAATGAAAGGCGTAAAATATCAAAATCATTATCAATCGTTCAAGTAGTTCCAAATCTAGTAAGTGTAAGGGTTAAGGTGAGAAAAAGTATGCATGCATCACAAAGATCAAAGAGGCAGATATAAAACTAGATACTCCAATATGATGATCGAGAAAAGCTTAATCACTGTGTTAAAAGTAAAGAACAAACAAATGTATCAAAATACTTACCATAATTGTCAAATATGTATCAAGGAAATAAAGGTAGAAAATAGTACACAGTAGATCATAAACGCCAATGACTTGTAATCAAGTAATGACATCTCATCTTTTTAATCCAAATGCAAAAAAAATTTATCCTAATTGAAAAGTGATTCATGTTGCAAATAATTTATTGGGATTCAGAAATCATGACAGATTTGAAATCATCACTACTGCTGGTCAGTAAAAATATCTTTTCCCTCTACTATTTCCAACAACCAAAACGTTATAACAACATAATATTTCAAGAACAAGATATACATCACATTATATGTCGAATTAAATCCCTAAATGTGAGGCATGATGCTACTTGAAAAGTTATCAGAATTGAAAAAAGCATAAAACAGAGAGAAGAAAGAGTAAATGGGTGCTTAAGAAAATCATCTAATTGCAAAACACCACAATGTTAATACCATCCTTTGAAATTCCTATTCTCTCCCACTCTACGACCGTAGTCTTCCCAAAATCATCATTACTGAAACTAAAAGGAAAAATTGAAGAAAAGAAACCACTTCTCTGGAAAAAATTCCTTGTGAGTGTTAGGATTTAGAAAAAATGAATCCAGATAAGAGTTTCCCTTCTCCTCTGTTTCTCGCTATTATTATTATTATTGTTATTGTTATTGTTATTGTTATTATTATTCTCTTTGTCATTACTTGATTGCTTGTGGTTCTTCCCTAAACATCACTTTTGCAGGTCAAACTTTTATTGCTGATTCTCAACATTCCACAGTACGATTTCAATCTCAAAGTTCTGTGATTGCAACCATAAATTCCTCCAACATATCTCCAATCTACCAATCCACTCGCATCTTCACAGGTTTAGCTAGTGTGTCATAAATCATATATATAAAATCATGTAATTAAGATAAAGGCAAATTAAACAAAAAGAAATTAATACCAACATCATCTCCTTCCTCAATTCCTCTCTCCATAATAAATAGAAAGCAAATTACGATCGTGCTCAAACCTTGAAATATAAATTTTTCTTCAGAAGAAGTCAATAATCCTTTTCATCCACAACATCTACACTAGCAGCGCAAGACAAGAACCTGTGGAAAATCCTAGACATAGTAGAGCAAGAGATTTCCCTCACTTACCTCCAAACCAAACACCTCCTCTTCCGCGGCGGCGAAGGCTTCTTCTCCTTCACTCTCCCGAAGCACTTCTGCGTTTTCTCCGGCAAGATCTGCTGCAACGAGATGACGGCACCGAGAGATCTGATGCAACGAGATGACGACGCCAAGAGATCTGTCCGGTGGCCATGGATCCTCCTTCTATGGTGAGAGTTTTTGCCGCCGATGAGAGTGTTTGAGAGGTTGAGCAAGAGAGAGAGAAGCGACCAATAAACTTATTAGGGTTAAACTGAATTAGTAATTTAGTATTTAGAATATAATATTTTATATAAATAATAAAATATGGAATTATATTATAATTTAATAAATATTTATTATAGTAACATGTCTAACTGCTAGTATAACAAAACTGTTTAGTGGCACTTCTAAATAAAATGTTACTAAAAATCATGTTTATAGTAGCAAATAAATAAATTGTTACAATATTTGAGTTTTACTAGCTATTTCAAAATCAGCTACTAAATCTTATTTTTGTAGTAGTGTACACTACTACAAAAAAGGTTTTTTGTAATATCTGAGATATGTAGATTTAATTATTTTCATTTTTTTATTAAATTTATATTTCTTTCAGAAAAAAATAAATTAAATTAAAGAATTATAGGGTTAACAATAGAATAAAGAAGAAAGTAATAGGGGACATTTATAATTTTTCTAGGACCTAAAAGAAAAGAGGACTAAAAAGCATGAGGGAAAAAGAAGATATAACAAGTAAATATGTTTTTCTAATAAAATAAAATATATATATAATATATATACATATAATATCTAAAAAAATATATAAGTAAATAAATAAATACATACATACATATATATATATATATATATATATATATATATATATTAAAATAATGTTGGGTGGGGCCAAACCGTGACCCCATCCCCTTCCATTATAACTTAATTACCCACACACACATTAAAGAAAAAAAAAAGAAAAGAAAGAGTAAGCAGAAGCCAAAATCGTGTACCCCAATTACTAAAACAAATAGAAAAAAAAGAAATAAGGAACAACAAACACAAAAGAAATGAAAAAGCAGAAGCACCTCACAAGACGCAAGCACGGGAAGGAGAAGAGGAAGGGGAAAACGGCGGATTTGGACCGGATTTTCGCCAGAGAAGACATTCCGGTGCCGGAGAAGGTGACCGGAACTCATCTTTCAACACCACCAAGCTTTATATCCGATTGAAATCAAGTAAGAAAGCCCCAAATCTCTCAAACCCCAATTTCTCCAATTTTGAGTATTTTAGGAATGCTTCAATTTCTTCCAATTGGGGAATTTCAGGGTTAAATTTGAGCTTGATGGGTGTTATTGAAAGCTTAGTGAGGTTCAGAATCGAAGTTAAACCGTAGGATTTGACCGGGTATGGAAATTAGGAAAATTTAGTTAGAAAATTCCTATAAATTGAATTATTGCTAGTTGGATGCATGTATAGGCTTGGATTGGAGTAGTATGGGTGTTCTAATTGCTGGAAATAGACAAGGGAATAAAGCCCGTGTATTTACCGTCTCAACCAGAACCCAATCCGGTGAAAAAGAGGCGAAATACTAAGCCACCGTACAGTAAGGAGCTGTGCGGTGGGTTGAACACCTTGGTCTAGTCCGTGGTGGACACCTAAGATCCGTTATATTGGTTCCAAGACTCTAATTATACCAAATTATATTTTATATATATAATTAAAGATGTCATAATTGAACTCTTACTCGGTAAATGCGGGAAGACGGTGAAATGGGTAGGCTAAGGCCTCTTTTGAACCGTGAATTTAATTCTTTTATTAGCTAATTACTCCTATAAACACGTAAAATGAAATTTAGGCAAATGGGAATCTCTAACCTGAATATTCAGAGGTCTTAAATAGCTCGAATGTGTGGAAGCTGATATAAGATAGTATGGACTTCTAAAAAAGAGCAATTTAGACGACGTGACGAACTAAATAATTAGTTCTTGGAAAATAGCTAAAGGGTGCATAAGCATTAGCATGATACATGCATGGTAGATGCTTAGTTACGTGTTCTAAATTTCTTAAATATAATGTGTATAGGGCACCACAGAGTATATGTGCAATAGTATATGTGCTTATATGATTAATCACAAGGTGTATATGTGCTATTGTGGCTCACCGAGTCTTATATGATACCGTGGGTAGGATTGAGTCAGAATTTCATATTTGAGAGTTTATTAATATTAGGAACCCACTTAAATTGATCATCGTGCAAAGCTGTTGACCGTATGGTACATTGAGGAAAATGAACCTAGGTTGTTAAGTGTGAGTGAGAGTGATGCATAATTGAAAAGGGGGAAACTAGGCCTAACTAGTAATCACGTATAATATTCAACTAGTTCTCATAAGGCGTCTTTCAAGGTTAAATATGTTAGTTGAATTTGTTTAGGTTGTCTGGGTATATTGAGTCAGTCATCCTGATCAGACAAACAGGATTATGACGTCAGCAAGTATGCCACATAGTGGCCATTACCTTGGTTAAAACTAAGATCAGACAAGTTGCCGACTATTACTCTAAGCGTGCCTTGGAGTCAGAAAGATCTTGGTATGATCAACCAGGTTCGTACATGATATTGCCTTCGGGCCAATATTTCCCTCAGCATAATGCGGGAGACAGAAAGTGAATGCCTATGTGTATCAATATATGTTAACTACGGAACCATATGATATGTGTTTATGCTTGGTTTACATGCGGATTAATAAATATGATTGGAGCATGAATTAGGATTTTAAATTGTGAATATGATACATTCATTGCCTGATCATGTTAAAGGTCACGATATAAATCCGTTTCATGCACATGTGGTTGTGGTTGCTCCCTTGCCCCAGCTGTAGTGGTACCAGCTGCTACGCCAGGGATGCGGGAGCTCCTCACTGAGTCTTTTCGACTCATCCCCTATTTACATGTTTCAGATACAGGTGGTTTAGGCGTCGGAAACGCGTCCACTTCTTCTCAAGGAGGCGGACAACTTTGAAGACCGCACGCATAGTCCGCGTGGGTAGCGTATTTTGGTTTATGTAAATAAATCAGGATGTTTATGAATATATGACTCCTTTTTTATGTAGCTTTTTTATATATACAACTGCTGTATATATATGTCGAACTCTAGTATTGTCAGCTTCATACAGATTAAAGTTAGGTCTGGGTATTGGGACTTTAGGCTATGTTATAGCGTATATCATGTATATGTATATATGACTTCCGCATGCGACTAGGATAGATCACACGCTTTGAGGGGTGTGATCAATATGTTAATTATATGTATGTGTGGCTGAATACGTGATTGTATGAAAATATGGCTTCCGCATGTGAATACGATAGATCACACGCATTGAGGCATGTGATCAATATGTAAACTATATGCAAGCGTGTGATTGAATATATGTATGACTGTACACAGGATTTCTGCGTGTGAATAGGATAGATCACCCGCCCTGAAGCGCGTGATCAATATGTATACTATATGTATGTGTGAGTGATTATGTGTATATGTATAGACTGAAGCGGCGTTGAGCGAGCCGTGGATTGCACACTACTTAGGTCACCGGATATGGATGGCCATAAATACTATATATTGTTTGTATTAGAAATGGGTAGTTATAAACATGTGAAAATGTCAATCAAGGATTAGAGGCTTACGGGATAGGAGAAATCCTACTTACCGTGCCGGTCACGGACGTCCGATAGGGGGTCATGACAAACTTGGTATCAGAGGCAGGTTTACTTTAAACTGTATGAAGCCATAGGTATGACCGGGTGTCGATATCGCCTCATTGTGAACCCGGGCGCAACGTGGGAATAAAAAGGCACTTGTGGAAGTACCCAGGAAAATGAGTCAGCCCTTTCTTTCTACTCTCTTTGATATGAAATATCATTGATATACGTGTACATATTAGGTGTGGTCCTTGTGCAGTATAAGGATGCCACTGATTACGAGACAGGCTAGGGGTGGAGGGAGAACTCCTGCTGAAATTGATCAAGAGTCAGTTCGGGAGGAGGGAATGCCCACCTGAAGCCGAGGTAGAGGCCGAGGAAGAGGTCGTGCTCGTGGTAGAGGTAGAGCCACAAGTAAGAGGAGAAGAGAGGAGACAGTCACCAGAACCTCAAGTAGAGACAGGTACACCTTCTGTGGCAGAAATGGTCACGGCAGGATTTCAGGAATTAAGAGAAAGAAAAGACACACTTGGCGTGTAGAAAAGAAAGTAAGCCCATGGGGCGATTGAAATGGAAAGTTTACAGACAAGAATAAATAGGGTCATGAGGCATGAGACCGACAGGAAGATGACCACGTGAACGGGTCATGACTGTGCGGTATGCCTTGGCTGAAGGAAGTGATTTGTCCTTCCTAGAAAGTAAACAGAAAAGAGGTGGTGTATGCCATAGTATAGAAGTAGAAATCTACGGACTGGAAAATCAGGATACGGTGTATGGAAGGGCAAAGTGGCCGAACCATATGCCGTAGAGATAGATGTTAAGAAGTAGAGTCATATGTGAACGTGGAGAGCGTGACCATATGCCGAGCGGGAAACAGAGTAACTCGTTAAGCAAACAAGGGGGAAAAGAAGGGATTTAGCCCAACCAAACTCTCTTGGGTTGCTTAAGGAAGAGCATAAAGAATAGGATATTGATCACATGAGAAATTTTTGTAAAAATCTTTTTGGTCTTTCCGGATGAGAGATTCTGAAAGACCTTCAAACTTTTCTTGAAAATACTAGTGATAACCATTGGAAGGCAAATTTTCATGAAAACATTTTTTCTCAATTTGTGTCATTCCAATTGGTTAAACCCTACCATTTACGAAAAACCTTAGGCGACATTTTTCTAAGAAATAAACTTGAATTATTTTAAATAAAAAAATCGCAAGGTGCCTAAGAAAACTAATTCATGTGACCAATACCCTACCAAACAATAGTCCTTTTACAGGTAAGCGGTATAAGGATGGTAGAAGTAGTTGAGAAATCACTCGCTTGGAGTGATTAAAGCTACGTAGACATCAAAAAAGCACTAGAGAGTGCTAAAGTGCCAAGGGAGTATACAGGTAAACCTAAGAGTTACCAATTAAGGGGCCATAGGGTGACAATGGACCCGAAAGTATTAGACCGGAGTAGGTCTAGAAGTGAAAATCGGCGTAGACCTTCGGGTACCGTCCAGAGATAAGAAAGTGAGTGCTATTGCCGTAGATAGCTCTCGAACGAGATAACGTGAGAGATAAACCCCAAACAAACTCGTGGAGGCTCGAGGGGAGAGAAAGTAGACAGGGATGAGTAGCCCCATAAAAGGGGGGAAGAGCGGAAGCTTATAGGACCCCATAGGATAAGAGTCAAGTAGGAGGTGGAGAACCAACTACTATCGTAAGTGCATGTATAGTACACAGATTGTAGTGGACATAGCTAGGTAAGCTAGTGGGGACTAAGTGGACAAACCAAACGTACAAGTGGCCATGTGGGTGCCATAAAAGGGAAATTCACCGTAAGGACGGTTAATCGAGAAGGAGAATTCACTGAGTAACGAGTACGGAGAAATACTCGAAGAAAGAGTACCACGTAGGTACGGAATGAAAAGAAGAGAGTGAATACGGGAACAGAGTCGAGTAAGCATCGGGGCATGCGAGCCAAATGATAAAACAAGTATGTTACGTTGCGGGCGATTGGAACCCAACGGGTAACACACTTGCAAGAGGCGGTATATGTTCGGGAACATATGCTACATCGTAAGAAAGAAAAGAGTCAAACCGTGGGAGCGGATCCCGTTTGGTCAATGGGGGTAGAGCATGTCCGTAGAGGTTCATGCTGGAGTTAACGGATCAAATATTCCAAGTAGGAATACAGGATCTAAGTGAGTTAAAGAGTTACATACGCAACTACAAGAATTGCTTGACAAGGGTTTTATAAGACCCAGCTTCTCTCCTTGGGGTGCACCGATCCTTTTTGTGAAGAAGAAGGATGGATCTTTGCGGTTGTGTATCGATTACCGGAAGTTAAATAAGGTGACGATCCGCAATCAATACCTACTACCGAGGATAGATGACCTATTTGATCAGTTACAGGGGGCGAAGCGATTTTCTAAGATTGATTTGCGATCTGGGTACCATCAATTAAAGATTCGAGAATCAGATATACCTAAGACCGCATTTCGGAACCGATATGGACATTACGAGTTCTTGGTGATGTCTTTCGGATTAACTAATGCTCCTGCAGCATTCATGGACATGATGAACAGGGTCTTTAAACCATTTCTGGACCGATTTGTCATTGTCTTCATTGATGACATCTTGGTTTACTCTAAGAATTCAGAAGAACATGCAGAACACTTAAGATTAGCCTTGCAGAAGTTAAGAGAAGAAAAACTATATGCCAAGTTCTCCAAGTGTGAATTCTGGCTAGACAGAGTTGCCATTTTGGGTCACGTGGTATCATCAGAGGGAATCCACGTTGATCCAAGTAAGGTAGAGGCAGTGAAGAATTGGTCCCAACCTACCTCTGTTACTGAAATTCGTAGTTTCTTGGGTTTGGCTGGATATTATAGAAGATTTGTGCAGGACTTCTCTAAGGTTGCTACACCTATGACTAAGTTGACTCAGAAGGGAGTGAAGTTCGTATGGGATGACAAGTATGAGCAGAGTTTTCAGAAACTGAAAGGTAGCCTCACTACCACTCCGGTGCTGGCATTACCTGAAGGCACAGGAGGGTACGTGGTATACTGTGATGCGTCGAGGATCGGGTTAGGGTGTGTCTTGATGCAGCATGGCAAGGTGATTGCGTATGCATCACGACAACTGAGGAAACATGAGAAGAATTACCCGACTCACGACCTTGAGATGGTTGTTGTAGTGTTCGCCTTGAAAATATGGAGACATTGCCTGTACGGTGAGACGTATGAAATTTATACAGACCACAAAAGCCTCAAATACATTTTCGAGCAGAAAGACTTGAACTTGAGACAACGTCGATGGTTAGAGTTGTTGAAAGATTACGACTGCACGATCTTGTATCACCCAGGAAAGGCTAATGTGATAACTGATGCTCTGAGCCGTAAATCCATGGGCAGTCTTGCTCATATAAGTGAAGAAAGAAGACCGTTGATTAGAGAGTTGCACGAGCTAGAACAAACGGGGAATCAGTTCGAGATTGGGAGTTCTAACTCACTTTTAGCTCATTTGCAAGCTAAGTCCTCTCTGGTAGAAGAGGTGAAGGCTAGACAAGATGAAGATACCGACCTCAAGCAAATCAAGGATACTGTAACTAAAGAGAAGGGGGATGACGTCCGATTCTCATTTGATGATTTCGGGATACTTCGGTTGGAGGGACGGTCGTGTGTCCCTATGGTTGATAACATGAAAGAAAGAACCCTTGAAGAAGCACACCAGACAGCTTATACAATCCATCCGGGAGCTAATAAAATGTATCATGACCTGAAACAGTTGTATTGGTGGAATGGCATGAAGAGGGATGTTGCAAACTATGTAACCAGGTGTTTAGTGTGTCAGCAAGTCAAGGCTGAACACCAGAAGCCCGCCGGAACATTACAACAGATAGAAATACCTGAGTGGAAATGGGAGATGATAACGATGGATTTTGTAACAGTGTTGCCAAGATCACAACGGGGATTTGATTCAGTTTGGGTGATAGTGGATCGCATGACTAAGTCCGCGCACTTTCTGCCAGTTAAGACCACTTAAGGAGTGAGTCAATATGCACAGATTTATGTATCAGAAATTGTTAGATTGCACGGTGTGCCAGTGTCCATAATATCTTATCGAGGGCCACAGTTCACTTCCAGGTTTTGGAAGTCATTGCAGGAAGTGTTGGGAACTAGAGTTGATTTGAGTATTGCGTTCCACCCACAGTCCGACGGGCAATCAGAAAGAACCATTTAGATTCTTGTGGACATGCTTCGAGCGTGTATTATGGATTTCGGCGGAAGTTGGGAAAGGTATTTACCTTTGGCTGAGTTTGCTTACAATAACAGTTATCAAGCAAGTATCCAAATGGCACCTTTCGAGGCTCTGTAAGGTCGTAGGTGCAGATCTCCAATTGGGTGGTTCGAGGTCAGAGAGGCTAGTCTAATCGGCCCAGAATTGTTACAAGATGCCTTGCAGAAGGTGAAGTGCATAAAAGAGAGATTGCTAATGGCTCAGAGTAGGCAGAAGTTGTATGCAAACAATCGAAGAAGAGAACTTGAGTTTGCCATTGGTGAACAGGTGTTCTTGAGAATATCACCGATGAGAGGCGTGATGCGGTTCGGTATAAAGGGGAAGTTAAGTCCTCGGTATATCGGACCGTTTGAAATCCTAGAACGTGTAGGGAATGTGGCATATCGGTTGGAACTGCCTATGGAATTGGAGGGAGTACATCCTGTTTTTCATGTATCAATGCTTCGGAAATATCTTCCAGACCCCTCGCACGTAATCCAATCGCAAGACGTGCAACTAACCGAAAATATGACATATGAAGAGGAGCCAGTGAAAATCTTAGATCGGCAGTTGAAGAAACTCAGAACAATGGAGATTCCATTGGTTAAAGTTCTAGGGAGAAACCACTCGACCGAAGAAGCTACATGGGAGGTCGAGGGTGAAATGCGCATGACATATCCTCAACTGTTTCAAGACTAAGGTTAGTGTATGTTGAAATTCAGGGACCGAATTTCTTAAGGGGGGAAGATTGTAATATTCGAGATATTTAGATTTAATTATTTTCATTTTTTTATTAAATTTATTTTTCTTTCAGAAAGAAAAATAAATTAAATTAAAGAATTATAGGGTTAACAATAGAATAAAGAAGAAAGTAATATGGGACATTTATAATTTTTCTAGGTCCTAAAAGAAATGAGGACTAAAAAGCATGAGTGAAAAAGAAGATATAACAAGTAAATACGTTTTTCTAATAAAATAAAAATATATATATAATATATATATACATATAATATCTAAAAAAATTATAAATACATATAAATATATATATATATAATAAAATAATGGGGGGTGGGGCCAAACCGTGACCCCATCCCCTTCCATTATAACTTAATTACACACACACACATTAAAAAAAAAAAGAAAAGAAAAGAAAGAGTAAGCAGAAGCCAAAATCGTGTACCCCAATTACTAAAACAAATAGAAGAAAAAAAAAGAAATAAGCAACAACAAACACAAAAGAAACGAAAAAGCAGAAGCAACTCACAAGACGCACGCACCGGAAGGAGAAGAGGAAGGGGGAAACGGCGGATTTGGACTGGATTTTCGCCGAAGAAGACATTCCGGTGCCGGAGAAGGTGATCGGACCTCATCTTTCATCACCACCAAGCTTTCTATCCGATTGAAATCAAGTAAGAAAGCCCCAAATCTCTCAAACACCAATTTCTCCAATCTTGGGTATTTTAGGAATGCTTCAATTTCTTCCAATCGGGGCATTCTGGGGTTAAAGTTGAGCTTAGTGGGTGTTATTGAAAGCTTAGTGAGGTTCAGAATCGAAGTTAAAACCTAGGATTTGACCGGGGATGGAAATTAGAAAAATTTAGTTAGAAAATTCCTATAAATTGAATTATTGCTAGTTGGATGCATGTATAGGCTCGGATTGGAGTAGTATGGGTGTTCTAATTGCTAGAAATAGACAAGGGAATAAAGCCCAAGTATTTACCGTCTCAACCAGAACCCAATCCGATGAAAAAGAGGCGAAATACTAAGCCACCGTACAGTAAGGAGCTGTGCGGTGGGTTGAACACCTTGGTCTAGTCCATGGTGGACACCTAAGACCCGTTAAATTGGTTCCAAGACTCTAATTATACCAAAGTATATTATATATATATATATATATAATTAAAGAGGTCATAATTGAACTCTTACTCGGTAAATGCGGGAAGACGGTCAAATGGGTAGGCTAAGCCCTCTTTTGAACCGTGAATTTAATTCTTTTATTAGCTAATTACACCTATAAACACGTAAAATGAAATTTAGGAAAATGGGAATCTCTAACCTGAGCATTTAGAGGTCTTAAATAGCTCGAATGTGTGGAAGCTGATATAAGATAGTATGGACTTCTAAAAAAGAGCAATTTAGACAACGTGACGAACTAAATAATTAGTTCTTGGAAAATAGCTAAAGGGTGCATAAGCATTAGCATGATACATGCATGGTAGATACATAGTTACATGTTCTAAATTTCTTAAATATAATGTGTATAAGGCACCACAGAGTGATTGGAGCTTCAGGCACTCCGAGTACTGATCAGGAGGGCCAACGAGGTGAGGGGCTCTCCCATCCCTGCCCCACAGGGTTGGATGACTACGTGGAAAATGTGGTTTGCTCTATTTTGTGCAAGTTGATATATGGAATATATTTATATGAATAAATTTGTGTTACACGTGTATGATTTGCAAATAAGCAGTCAACGTGCAATAGTATATGTGCTTATATGATTAATCACAAGGTGTATATGTGCTATTGTGGCTCACTGAGCCTTATATGATACTGTGGGTAGGATTGAGTCAGAATTTCATATGTGAGAGTTTATTAATATTAGGAACCCAATTAAATTGATCATCATGCAAAGGTTTTGACCGTATGGTACATTGAGGAAAATGAACCTAGGTTGTTAAATGTGAGTGAGAGTGATGCATAATTGAAAATGGGGAAACTAGGCCTAACTAGTAATCACGTATAATATTCAACTAGTTCTCATAGGGCGTCTTTCAAGGTTAAATATATTAGTTGAATTTGTTTAGGTTGTCTGGGTAGATCGAGTCAGTCATCCTGATCGGACAGACAGGATTATGACGTCAGCAAGTATGCCACATAGTGGCCATTACCTTGGTTAAAACTAAGATTAGACAAGTTTCCCGCTATTACTCTAAGCGTTCCTTGGAGTCAGAAAGATCTTGGTGTCATCAACCAGGTTCGTACATGATATTGCCTTCGGGCCAGTATTTCCCTCAGCATAATGCGGGAGACAGAAAGTGAATGCTTATGTGTATCAATATATGTTAACTACAGAACCATATGATATGTGTTTATGCTTGGTTTACATGCGGATTAATAAATATGATAGGAGCATGAATTAGGATTTTAAATTGTGAATATGATACATTGATTGCCTGATCATGTTAAAGGTCACGATTTAAATCCTTTTCATGCGCATATGGTTGTGGTTGCTCCCTTCCCCCAGCTGTAGTGGTACTCGCTGCTACGCCAGGGATGGGGGAGCTCCTCTTTGAGTCTTTTCGACTCACCCCCCTGTTTACATGTTTTAGATACAGGTGGTTCAGGCGTCGGGAACGCGTCCACTTCTTCTCAAGGAGGCGGACAACTCTGAAGACCGCACGCATAGTCCGCGTGGGTAACGTATTTTGGTTTATGTAAATAAATCAGAATGTATATGAATATATGACTCCTTTTTTTTATGTAGCTTTTGTATATATACAACTGCTGTATATATATGTCGAACTCTAGTATTGTTGGCTTCAAACAGATTAAAGTTAGGTCTGGGTATTGGGACTTTAGGCTATGTTATAGCGTATATCATGTATATGTATATATGACTTCCGCATGCGACTAGGATAGATCACACGCATTGAGGCGTGTGATCAATATGTACACTATATGCATGCGTGTGATTGAATATATGTATGATTGTACACAGGATTTCTGCATGTGAATAGGATAGATCACCCGCCCTGAAGCGCATGATCAATATGTATACTATATGTACGTGTGAGTGATTATATGTATATGTATAGACTGAAGCGGCGTTGAGCGAGCCGTGGATTGCACGCTACTTAGGTCACCGGATATAGATGGCCATAAATACTATATATTGTTTGTATTAGAAATGGGTAGTTATAAACATGTGAAAATGTCAATCAGGGAATAGAGGCTTACGGGATAGGAGAAATCCTACTTACCGTGCCGGTCACGGACGTCCGATAGGGGGTCGTGACATTTTTACCAGCAGTTTAAACTGCTGCTAAAAATGACTAAAGCTGCTACTAAATGTTATACCAGCTGTTTTCCTAACTGCTGCTATTAAGGTCCAATCTGCTGCTATTTCCCTGTCACTAGAAAGTTCTACTAGCAGAATGCAAACTGTTAGTATAAGCTTTTTCTATAGTAACAAGCAAGAACCTTGCTGCTATAAATAAAAAAAACTGCTGTTATAGACACATTTTATACTGGCAATAAAAAACTGCTGGTATAGACACATTTTATACCGGCAATAAAAAACTACTGGTATAGACACATTTCATACTGGCAATAAAAAACTGCTGCTATATGTTATGTATTTGAACAACTATAATAACTGTTTCTCTTGTTACATGTGACAATATTACATCTCAATATAAATATTCTTTCCAATATCAAACAGAATAAATACACAAGCATATATATATATATATATATATATATATATATATATATATATAATAGCAACACACAGCCACAAAAAACGCACTCACACCCATTCAGCCTATCACTAACATACCTAAAGAAAATAACTAAATAATAAAGCAAAAGCAAGCAGCCAACACACTAAAACAAAACGCACACACAAAGAAAAGGAGAAGCAACTAGAGCAGCATGCACGAGAGCAACCGGGAAGAGAAGAGAGAAGCACGCTCGGCGGGAAAACAACCAGAATATCGCCGGAAACTTCAGTCCGCTGCCGGTGAGGGCCACCGGAGTCCATCCTTCACCACCACTAAGCTCCCCATCCCATTAAATCAGGGTATGGAAGCCCCAATCTTTCAAAACTCCAATTTCTCCAAGAGATCTGTCTGTTGGCCATGGATCCTACTTCGATGGTGAGAGTTTTTGCCGCCGATGAGAGTGTTTGAGAGGTTGAGCGAGAGAGAGAGAAGCGACCAATAAACTTAATGTCACGACCCCTGTTTAGAGGACCGTGACCGGCACAGACACAGGGAATACCCCTATGCCTGCAAGCCTTATCACCTAATTGACAGAATATCTATTATTGAAAATAAATTCACATGCAATATAATGGCTACACCGAAATGGTGGCCTATCCTAGGCAAGCAAATCCACGGCCAGTGCCGCTTCAGGATATAGATATAGGAAAACATACATAATATATATAACCTGTGTACTGGCTACACATCCGAAGATGCTGCCTATCTTATTCACATGCAACATATATATGTATATATGTATATATATATATATATATATATATATATATATATATATATATATATATATATTTGAAAACAAATTTGCCCTGTATCGCAGCATAATTAATCCTAATCTTTAAGGTGTGTGAAGCTGACAGTTCTAGATTTAGTAATACAATCTAATTGGGTACGTCTACCCTTTACTTTATGATACAACAATAAAGTGAATTAAATTACAATTACACTTTATTCGCCCACATGAACAAGTTGTGGGTCTTGGAAGGTGTTGCTCAACCCTCGTTCCACCGAGACTTCTTCCACCCGTACTTAACCTGTCTCTGTGTAGTAAAACTGAGGTGTGAGTCTTAACCACGCGACTCAGTGAGGACTCTCCCATCCTCGGCGCAAGGTGGGTACCATAGCTCTGGGTTTGGGAGTCATACACAACCACATGCAAGAACAACTAGTTACTATTAATTAGCATACATTCTTGGCGACCACACAACAACAGATATTTCACCCAACCACTCACATGCATTTAACAGATACAAACATGCAGCAGTTTAATTCACATCATCACTCAACAAGTAAAAATATAACATATAATGCCAGCTTTTACTTACCGGTCTTTTGACGTTCAACATATCTGAATCAACCAAGACGTTGTGGTGACGTAATCCTGTACGTCACTACTACGCTGCACAATCAGAAATGATATGCAAACACAGACAAGTTGTACATACACACAGATACTATAGCATACATCTACTTAATCTCCCCCACTCTAGGTTATCTACTAGCCACTACGTGGCTTTTCTACTTCAAACCCGTGCACTCGGGTTACTGGCCACCACGTGGCAAAGCATACTTAACCCGTTCACTTGGGTACTGGTCACCTCGTGACAATTCTGGTAATCAAACAATGCTTAACCCATTCACTTGGGTACTAGTCACCTCGTGAAAATTCTGTTAATCAAACACAATCAACATCTATCTATCAAACAACTGATCTGTAGCCACCAAGCGACATATCCTGACCCCTCACTGCGGGGCAATAGCTTGAGCCTATCGTCCATTACCCAACCAGGCCACATGGCGGGCACGGCACGACGTCTCGAAGCATGGCCACTGTCACACCCTGGACCAACTCCACAGGATGATTTCTCTTTTCTAGGTTAGGCTCACGATTCACCCGTAGGTTCCTCCCGTGTCTCCTTACCTTAGTCTCATATATTAATAGGATTCTTTGTATCTTTCCCGAAGGATCAACAATTCCTCTCCTTGTTAATATGGACAAGTATCCTCAACATCCAGATGCACTTTCTGAACCTCAAGCTATCGTCATAGCAATATAAATCCTTTCTGACCCTATTGCAAGGATAGGGCAATGACCATCATCAAGATGATTATAAAATTGAGGTCTCAAGTTCCATATGACATTGTTCTAGTCGATGTATCACATCGCTAGCATAATCAAATCCAAAACCCACCAATAACTCCCTTTGCATGATTATAATTTAAGTCACCGTCGTGATGAGTTTTCAAAATAAAAGCTTAGTCCTTCCGTACAAGGACTCTTGCCACCTTCGTGGAAAAGATTTAATAAATTACTCATCATGCCTCCAGAGTGTATGAGTTGGATTTGTAACACACCAATCATAGCAAACAATTACACTCTACTCCTATGTCTTCCTATCCAAGCTACTTTCCACCACCTATTTTCTAGTTGTTTTATTCTTTTAGCATCCTATACCTCTAGCTAACACATATCAGACAAGCAGAGAATACACATACTCATGTAATCCACATAAGCATAACCCTAGGAGCAGAGATGAAAGGGCCCTCACCTTGGCCGCTTGACTTAGCATTCCCTTTGAGCACTCTAGTCTCCAAGGAAGTACTTGAACCCTATCACATACAACCAATTCAATCGATATCAAATTACATACAATTTCCTAGTTTCTTTTCTTATGAATTCTTACATTTATCCAACCCCCCAAGTTCATTTACTTGGCCTATGGTCATCATTTGGTGTTCTCTTTTAGTTCAACTCAATTAATGCATAAATGAACAAGTTTACAAACTTGTTCACTCTCCAACCTCCATCAATGGAGAATTTGCCAGATATGAAAAGTTCTCATTTCACCAAATGTTCACATATCATTATTCCAATTATTGGGCATTCTTACAAATCATTTAGAATACCTAAATAGTTCATTTGAAGTCCATACATGCCATCAAGTTTAAGAAAATTTATAAATTCCATAAATTTTGTCAAAATTCGTAGGTTAGGAACCCTAGAGTAGAAATCTCCATAGAACTCAATATTTTGGTGATCTCTATGTTCAGAAAAGATCCTAAGGTGATATATTATTGATAGGTAACTCATTTCCATCAAGAAACCTATGATTTAAGAGGTAAAAACAAGATTTTGATGCTTACCTTTGGGGAAGTCCGAATTTGGAAATCCATGGAGGTTGCCCAAACTTGTTAATGCTTAACAATGGTGGAGGGAACTTGATGAGGCATGGAATTGGTGGGAGGAAGCAAGAAACATGGTGGAAAGTGTAGGATTTCTTCACTTGTTGCTTGCCCTAAGAGAGCTTTAGAGAAAGAGAAGAGAAGAAGAAGATGAACAAAATGAGGAAGAGTGGTGTGTGTGATGGCCGGTGCTTATTAGTTGGGTTTGAGCATTTAAGGGTAGTTTGAGCAATTGACAACTTTTGAGGTATGGTGAAACAGAGTTTTGGTTGGATTTTCTTAACTATATTTATTTGTAGGTAAGAATAGGAAAAATTTGATATTTTTGGCTAATCATAAGCCTATTAAAAATATCTGTTATTGAGTGTCTTGCAGATGAAAATTTCTTACCCAGTATAATTTTTATTTTCAAAAAATCCTCAAATTTAAACTATAAGCTTGCAATAATTCATATGATTCATATTTAACCCAATTTATATTTTTCTATTTGAATTTCTTATTTATTTTAATTTCTTAAATTCTCAAATCTAAAGCAATTAAAATCTTGATAATAACCCAAAAAATCTTATTTCAGTCCAAGAAATTAATTTTATTTTATTTAGTCAAAATGTCCAACCTCAACATCAAAATTCTATTAATTTCATATTATCCCATCATTTCTTAATTAAGATGATTTATCTATATATATATATATATACATACATATTTCTATATATTTACTTGTTTATATATTATTTATTTATTTATTTTTAAATTCCAACTCCAAATGATGACCATTCTAAGTCTTACTATATATTTGACTTGATTCCAAAAATACCCCTTGAGTATTACAATCTTCAAAAAAAAAATTCCTTTCCGGTTTCTTTTAACTTTCATACTTTTTCTATATTTTTTTAAATTTTAATTCCTAGCCCCGAAATAAATCATTCATTAATCCTCGAAATTTTTCGGGGTATTACACTTATTAGGGTAAATTAGGGTTAAACTGAATTAGTAATTTAGTATTTAGAATATAATATTTAAGATAAATAATAAAATATGAAATTATATTATAATTTAATAAATATTTTTATTATAGTAACATGTCTAACTGCTAGTATAGCAAAACTGTTTAGTGGCACTTCTAAATAAAATGTTACTGAAAATCATGTTTATAGTAGCAAATAAATAAATTGTTACAATATTTGAGTTTTACTAGCTATTTCAAGATCACCTACTAAAAAACAGCTACTAAATCTTATTTTTGTAGTAGTGTACACTACTACAAAAAAGGTTTTTACCAGCAGTTTAAACTGCTGCTAAAAATGACTAAAGCTGCTACTAAATGTTATACCAGCTGTTGTCCTAACTGCTGCTATTAAGGTCCAATCTGCTGCTATTTCCCTGTCACTAGAAACTTCTACTAGCAGAATGCAAACTGTTGGTATAAGCTTTTTCTATAGTAACAAGCAAGAATGTAATACCCGAGGATATTTAATTAGCATCATTAATTTAATTTAATTAATTTATGTAGAAGTGGAAAATGAGATAACAAATAAATACTATCCTACTACTTAATTTTTCTTTTTAAAGAAAGAAATATATACAAATTTTTGTGTAACCTAATAATTCTACATATTTGTTTTTTTTTTATTATTTTTATTACTTGTCAGATTTTATTTTGATGATAAGTATACATGTTAATTAAATATATATATATATATATATATATATATATATATATATATATATGTATATATATATATATTAAAAGAAGAAAAAGGGGACCAGATTTTTTTTAAGTGACATATACATATATCTTAATTTAATATATATGTATATATGTAATAGAAAGAAAGAGAACAAAAGAAAAAAAAGGAAGGGGAAAGAAACGTGTAGGGGACGCACGACCAAGAGAAAGCACGGAGGGGAAGAGAGGGTTGAGGCTCACGTGTATGGGTGGAGACTGCGTGGACAAACCAAACGTATAAATGGCCATGTGGGTGCCATAAAGGGAAAATTAACCGTAAGGACGGTTAATCGAGAAGGAGAATTTAGTGAGTAACGAGTATTGAGAAATACTCGAAGAAAGAGTACCACGCAGGTACGAAATGGAAAAGAAGAGAGTGAATACAAGAACGGAGTCGGGTAAGCATCTGGGGATGTGAGCCAAAATGATAAAACATGTATGCTACCGTTGGGGGTGATTGGAACCCAACGGGTAACACACTTGCAAGAGGCGGTATATGTTTGTGAACATATGCTACACTGTAAGAAAGGAAAGAGTCAAACCGTGGGAGCGGATCCCGTTTGGTCAAGGGGAGTAGAGCATGTCCAGAAAGGTTCATGCTGGAATTAACGGATCAAGTATTCAAAGTAGGAATATAGGATTTAGGCGAGTTGAGGAGTTTGAGTGGGCCAAGTTGGGGTAAAAGCCAACGGAAACCCAATGAGTAGAGTTAGCATAGGATGTGCAACTCTAAGTGGACTAACCTGAGGATTGTATAGATCCACAGTCATAGTCGTGTTAAGCGAGGTCTTCGGATGTGAAGACCGAATTGAGCCTGAGGCAGAGTAATGAGTATGATGGTAAGGAGGAGACTGACGAGTTTCCATTATAAACAGAAATGACTACAAGTAGTAGTCAGAGAAGACTCTAAGTTAGACAGACATAGGATATCGGGGAGTAACCTGAAGTGGTTATGGAAACCACTAAGGGTAAGTGTAGAAGTCCAGAAAAGAAAGGGAAACACGAGTCATGAAGGAAAGATCATTTACTGTTTGGTGGAGAAACGATAAGTGTAATACATAGTTGTGCTAGTGCCATGGCATTTAGCTTCGTTAGGACACGAGTAGGGTAAACCGAGTTGGTAGTGAGTGTAACAACCTCAGAAGGGTTGGGTACACTGACGGCACAAAGTATAAACACCTACGTAGGGTGTGTACCGTGTAAGTGGTAAGTCTAGGTGTAGAGTAGAGGCTGTAGTAAGATGTAAACAGACTTTTCTGGAGAAGTCATTTACAAAGAATATATCGGGGGAATACCAACAGAAGGCTAGCTGCTTGGTAGTAGATGATACTTAGGTACAGGGACTCCGATGTAGGGGAGTACCTCGTCAGTTAGAGTTTATAGAAATAGAATCTAGTGTGCTATGCAAATAGCTAGTGTCTTGGCGTGTTCCAAGATGGATATAAGAAGTCATTACGAAGGTAGCTAGTCGGACAAGCAGATTGAGTCAAGGTAAGCCTCACTAGAGAAGGCAATAGTTAACTCCTCGGAGAACTGAAATTGAGCATGGCATGTGGTACGTGCCAGACCCGCCATTGCAAAATTAGTAGCACGAAGTGAATTGAAACTAGGAAAGTTAGATATCCTCGGGGAAGGATACGACGACAGATGGAGTCTGTCGGTTAACACCTCACGGAGGGGTGGTTAACTATGAAACTAGAAATACCAACGATCAAAGAAAGAATACGTAGAGACCAGATAGAGACCTCGAGCCTCTAGGAAAGAAAGGTGAACCGTAGGGTAATACGGTAAAACTTCCACGTTGAGGGAAACCATAGATGAAATTGAGCCAAGGGAGGGAACAAGCGAACAACCCCACAAAGGAGATGAAATTCGGGGACAGAATTTCTTAAGGGGGAAAGAATGTTATACCTCGGAAAATTTTGTGGATTAAAAAAATGATTTATTTAAAAATTTTGAGGATTAAAGAATAATTTATTCTGGGGTTAGGAATTAAAACCTTAAAAAGAATATAGGAAAAGTATGAAGGTTAAGCGAAACCGGAAAGGAACCGAGAATTCTTCGAAATTTCAAGTAAAATAAAATGTGAAAGAAAGGAGTAAAATACTTTTTCGAAATTAATTCAGGACCTACAAAATTAGAAACCTAAAATAAATTGGAGTGAGAACTAAATTAAAATAAAATAAAAGGGAAAGAAAAGAAGTAGAAAATAATTTTTAGGATTTAATTCGGGACCTAAGGAATTGGAAACCTGAATTAAATAGGGAAAGGGATTAAATTAAAAATACATATTAGTTATTATTTATGTAATAATTAATTAATCTATTTTTAATAATATTTTTTTATTATTTAATTATTATTATTATTTACTTAATGTATTATTTAATTATATATATATATATATATATATATATATATATATTATTTTAATTAATTTAAAAGGGGGGGGGGTGTCGTTTTGTTTAAGAAAGAAAGAGAAAGAAGAATAGAAAGAAAAAGAGATTAGAGAGAGCTACGGGCAGAAAGAAGAGAAAGAGAGAAAGAAGAGAGAGAGAGGAGGAGAGGCGTGAGGAAGAAGAAGAGTAAGGGTTGGGGTCCGCCAGAAAAGTGACCGGGGAGAGCTAGCCAACGCCGGAGAAGTCACCAGAGCTCGGGTACGACGTCTCCTACACCTTCCACCAATCGAATCAAAGGTTGATAACCCCAATTTTATTCGAAACCCCCAATTTCTTCATTTTAGGGATTTCTTCTATTGATCATTGATCGAGTTGTTTCGAGGGTAGATTGAGACCTAGAAAGTGTTCTTGAACACTTAGTTGGGGTGGGAATCAAGATTATATTCTCGGATATGCCCAAATTCAAATTTGGAAGGATTTGGGGTTGAAATTATAATTATTTCCAAATTGGGAAAAAATTGTTGATAATTAGGATTGAGCTTGGATTTGAGTAAATAAGCTTGGATTGAGATTATTGAAATTATAATTATTTCCAAATTGGGGAAATTGTTGATAGATTAGGAATTGACCTTGGATTTGAGTAAATAGGCTTGGATTGGTCCTATTGAAATTATATTGTGAAAATATTAGCTGAACAAGACCCGTGAGGAGCTGGCCCGAGGTTACTAAGGTTGAACCTCGATGTTAACGTACCGGGTCCCTGCACGGTTGGCCCAAATATGCTTTAAGGGTAATGTTGAGAGTTTCAAACCTCTTCTTTTCAATCTTAAACACCCTAGAATAATTCTAAGTATGCTACCAAGAATCAATGATTATTTTAAGTACCTTCTTGTTTCTCAAGGATAGAAAACTTGTGGAAGAATGAAGTCCAAATTCTAAAATGGTAATTTTATTCCTTCATAATTATTAGGAACCCTTAAGTAGGATGAATTAGAGGTGTATTGAGGTTTAAAAACTAGATTTCTTAGAACCCGAGTAAGAACACAAATTGAATCAAAATGCTTAGACCTTCCTAAAATTAGGATTCCATCCAACCAAGCTAGATAAGCTTCCTTAGATGTGAATACAAGTTAGATAGAGGTTTGGTACCCAAATCCAAGTATGTTAAACACTCAAGTAGAGTGTTATATTCGAGTAAGTCAAATGTCCGAGGAAGGATACGCATACGTCGGGATAGAGAAGTCCGATAAGACCAGGAGCTTGACTCTATGGCAACCATGGACTACATGTGAGAGTAATGGAAAGATAAATAACGATTTAAGTTAAGTAATACCTTTAATAAAGTAAATGTTATTCTTATAAGAACAACGGTACGAAATAGACTGCAACAGGAACTCCGAGGAGACTAAAGTTATAGGAGAGGATTGAATGGAAGGTTGACCAAGGTGAGGATTCTTCCATCTCTGCTCCTAGGGTTGTATGCTTATGTGGATTACATGAGTATGTATATTCTCTGCTTGTCTGGTATGTGTTAGCTAGAGATTTAGAATGCTAAAAGAATGAAAGAACTAGAAAATAGGTTGTGGAAGATAGCTTGGATAGGAAGACATAGGAGTAGAGTATAATTGTTTGCTATGATTTGTGTGTTACAAATCCAACTCATACACTTCGGAGGCATGATGAGTATTTTATTAAATATTTTCCACGACGGTGGCAAGAGTCCTTGCACGGAAGGGCTAAATGTTATTTTTAAAACTCGTCACGACGGTGACTTAAATTAAAATCATGCAAAGGGAGTTATTGGTGGGTTTCTGATTTGATTATGCTAGCGATGTGAGACATGGACTAGAACAATGTCAGATGGCACTTGAGACCTCAGTTTTATAATCACCATGGCGATGGTCATTGCCCTATCCTGGCAATAGGGTCAGAAAGGTTTTATATTGCTATGACGATAGCTTGAGGCTCAGAGAGTGCATCTGGACGGGTATATGAGTTATATCCTGTTGAAGATACTTGTACATATTAATAAGGAGAAGAATTGTTGATCCTTCGGGAAAGATAGAAAGAATCCTATTAATATGTGAGACTAAGGTAAGGAGACACGGGAGGAACCTACGGGTGAACCGTGAGCCTAACCTAGTAAAAGAGAAACCATCCTATGGAGTTGGTCCAGGGTGTGTCAGTGGCCATGCTTCGAGACGTCGTGCCGTGCCCGCCATGTGGCCTGGTTGGGTAATGGACGAGTGGGCTCAAGCTATTGCCCCGCAGCAATGGGTCAGGACGTGCCACGTAGTGGCTATGCGTCATTTGTTTGATAGATGGAAGTTGGTTGTGTTTGATTAATAGAATTGTCACGAGGTGACCAATACCCAAGTGAATGGGTTAAGTATGTTTTGCCACGTGGTGGCCAGTAGCCCGAGTGCACGGGTTTGAAGTAGAAAAGCCACGTAGTGGCTAGTAGACACCCCAGGGTTGGGGAGATTAAGTAGATGTATGTTTAACATCTGTGTGCATGTATAAATTGTCTGTGGTTGCATATAACTGTTGATTGTGCAGCGTAGTGGTAATGTACAGGACTACATCACCACGTGTCTTGTTGATTCAAACATGCTGAACATGAGAAGACCGGTAGGTAAAATCCAGCACTATGTGTTACATGTTACTTGCGGATTGATGACGTGGAATAAACTGCTGCATGCTTATATCTGTTAAATGCATGTGAGTGTTTGGGTGAAAATTTCTGTTATTGTGTGATCACCAAGAATGCATGCTAACTCACAGTAACTAGTTGTTTGTGCATGTGGTTGGGTATGAGTCCCAGTCCCAGCAGTAAGGTACCCGCCTTGCGTTGGGGATGGGAGAGTCCTCACTGAGTCGCGTGGTTAAGACTCACACCTCAGTTTTACTACACAGAGACAGGTTAAGTACAGGTGAAAGAAGTCTCGGTGGAGCGAGGGTTGAGCAACATTTTCCAAGACCCACAACTTGTTCATGTGGGTGAATAAAGTGTAATTTGTAATTTAATTTACTTTATCATTGTATCATAAAGTAAAGGGTAGACGTACCCAATTAGATTGTATTACTAAATCTAGAACTGTCAGCTTCACACACCTTAAAATTCAGAATTTATTTATTCTACAGCGATACAGGGAAAATTTGTTTTCAAAATATATATATATATATATATATATATATATATATATATATATATATATATATATTGCATGCGAATAGGATAGGCAGCATCTTCGGATGTGTAGCCAGTACACAGGTTATATATATATTATGTGTGTTTTCCTATATCTATATCCTGAAGCGGCATTGGCCGTGGATTTGCTTGCCTAGGATAGGCCACCATTTCGGTGTAGCCATGCTAATATACTGCATGTGGATGTATTTTCAATAATAGATATTCTGTCAACTAGGTGATAAGGCTTACAGGCACAGGGTTATTCCCGGTGTCTGTGCCGGTCACGAACCTCTAAACGGGGGTCGTGACACATCAAGAATTAATTTAGGAACTTTCTTATTTCTCAAGGATGGAAACTTGTGGAACAATAAAGTCCAAAATTTAAAATGGCAATTTAATTCCTTCGTAATTATTAGGAAACCTTAAGTAGGATAATTTAGAAGCATATCGAGGTTTAGTAACTCAAATCCAAGGCTCTAAAATTAATTCAAGGTGAGCGATAATTATACGAAACGAAGTATGTAGCACTTGAGACTTTCATGGAAGAGAGGGAAGACGGATAAGACCAAGAACTCGATTCTTGGCAACGTCTAGATGCATTTTTAGGTACGAGCAAGTCATATGCATATGAATTGCATATAGTTGAGATGTTAACCACTTGAATGCATTCTTTAAGAAACCACGATTCGTCCGGAGCGGGAGTTACTCCAGGAGAAACGCAAGGGAGCCGTCCAGGTGAGGGGTTTCCCATCCTTGCCCTACAGGGTTGATTGAGGATGTGGATTTGTGGTTTGCCTACTCGCCTATTTGTAAGAATTGTTTAGTGGTTAACATGCTATTGTTGTTCCTAAATTGTTATCCATGAAAGTATTTGTATATGTGTGTCTGACTACAGGTAAAAAGGTACTGGAGGGTATCCATGTGATGACATGAGGTACGCCGAACAGTACAAGCAAGGGGGTAAGATGTTGATTGAGTCCAAGGTTTGGTTTACCCTATTAATTAGAAACTCATTAAAGAAATCGTATAGAAGTAGTTAGTAAACATCGACGTTTTACGGTAATTGAACTTAGGAAAGGCCTTAGAGCTAGGTTATGATCTAATCAAG
Organism: Senna tora; assembly: GCA_014851425.1. Lineage (NCBI taxonomy): Eukaryota > Viridiplantae > Streptophyta > Magnoliopsida > Fabales > Fabaceae > Senna > Senna tora. Next base: position 17,006,194 of record CM026265.1, read on the forward strand.
GGTTTGGGTATTACATAAGGATTAAAATGATCTCATAAATTGATTAGTGAGTCATAGGGAGGTTCACACTACCTAGGTAAAGTCAGTCTAGGATAGTAATGGGTAGATAGAGTCAGAGTCCCAGCTGAAGGCTCGGGAAGAGAAACAAGTCAGAAAATATTGCCCGTTGAGGCCATTGCCCTAGCCTTGCACTAGGGTCATTTAAAGAGTAAAGCATTTGCCCGATGAGGCCATTGCCCTAGCCTGGTACTAGGGTCAGTAAAAGACTAAAAGATTTGCCCCTTGAGGCCATTGCCCTAGCCTGGCACTAGGGTTAGTTAAAGATTAAGAGAAATTGCCCGTTGAGGCCATTGCCCTAGCCTAGCACTAGGGTCAGTTGATTTGTATACCCGAGGATATTTTAACTGGCATCATTTTTTAAATTAAATTTATTAAAATAAAAGTGGAAAAAAAATGAGATGAAAATACCCACTATCCTACAGCCTATATTTTTAAAATATAAATTAAGTAAATCCTAATTATATTTTTATTTATCTATTTATTTTCTTAATTATTAACATATTAGATTGGTTTCTTTATGTTGGGTATGTATATTAATATTATATATATATATATATATATAATATAAGAAAGAGTGGAGAAAAGAAGTAAGAAGGAAAAGGCGTGAGATAGAAGTCCAGAAAGAAAAACGCACGAGTGAGAGAGAGAGGATGGGCAACGGCTTGGCAGAACACGCAAGGACGAACGGAAGACGACGGGAAGGCTCAAGGCTGGACGGAAGATGCACGACTGAGCTTCGTGGTGGCCGGAGTCTGTCGTCCGTCACCGTCCTTGAGGCTAGAGAGAGAGAGAGCTCGGGTTAGAGAGAGAAACAAGAGGAAGAGAGCTTCTCGCCGGAAAATGCCGTCTCTTCACTGGGGAAGGTAGCCGGGAGTCTCCTCTACTCCATATCGTCCTTCTAACCGGTTGAATCAAGGTGAGAAGTCCCGAAACTCTCAAACCCCAATTTTATCAATTTTAGGGATTTCTGGAAAGACCCATATTGATTCAATCTGAGTATTCTGGGTCCTAAATTGAAGTATTTGCATGTTAAGAAGTGAGTTCAAAGCTTAGGAACCGGAACCAAATTGATGGAATTTATCCGGGTTGGAAAAAGAGTAGGAAAATGTGGTTGTTAAGGTTTAAGGGTGTTGTGGAATGACTTGGGGTGCATTGAAAGGTTGAATGATAATTATATAATTGTTAAAAAATTATTAGAATGTAGTTGGGGTTAAAACCCGAGTAATTCTCGTCTCACCCGGAACCCCGTTCGGGGAAAAAGAGACAATTTTTCTAATTTGACGCGTATTCGGGTATGTGTATTCATGTGTAGGTGAAGTGTTCAAGGTTATTTTGATAAATGGAAATTTTGGACAAGTAGAATTTATGACTCTTGAGCCATAAATTCAAGACTTGGGTAATGGGAACTTCACATGGACACATAGAGGTGAAATTGGGTAACCTTGCATTCCCAAATTCAACGTTTCCGAATAGCGTGATTAAGAGAGGGTTGGACACGAATTAGAAGCATGCTAGGTGTTCCGAAAACTAGTTGAGGGCATTCCAAGCCAACAACTAGTCTATGGAATTAATTAGAAAGAACATGAGCATTAGCGTTACATGTACACGATAGTGGTTGAATTTTCAAGTCTCTGAATCTCTCAAGTATATGTGTATAGGGCACCATACTGTGAGTGGACTTTCGGGCGCACCGAGAGCCGATCAGAGGGGCCAACCAGGTGAGGGGCTTTCCTATCCTTGCCCTATAGGGTTGACTGCGGATATGGATATGTGGTTTGCCTTCTTGCCTATTTGTAGGAATTACATGTTAGATAACATGCTATTGTTGTTCCTATATTACAGTATATGTGAAAACGTGCCATATGTGTGTTTGTGAATTGTAAAAGCAATTGTGGCTCAAGGAGCCTTATATGAAAAGAAGGTCCACGGGACCTAGACGATATCGGGGGTAGGATCGAGTAAATACTATCCGAAGGGTGTGGTTTTGTAGGTAAGTCCTTAAAGCGGATAGACCTAGGTGATTTTGTTCTGAACTAAGAGTCCAAATTAGAAACCACTTGCAAATCTAGAATTGTCTAAGAAGAAGTAAAATGAACAAGTAGTGGTCCATAGAAGTCATTTATGGTACAACGCGGGAACCGAGTCTATCACGGGTGGTCCGGGTAGATTGAGTCTCTTGTCTTGAGTCAACCCACAGAAATACAGAGTATATGAGTACACCACATTGTGGCTATTGCCTTGGGTAAACCGAGGTCAGATGAGTCGCCGGCTATGCTCCAAGTGAAGTCTTGGGGTCAGACTATTGTTCCATGTATAGTCTTGGGACCAGGGGTTCCTAGAATGATCAACTAGGTCCCCATATTGCTCACGTGAGATATTGCCTTCGGGCCAGATTCTCTCCTAACGGAGATATTGCCTTTGGGCCAGTTTATGATTATGATTATTTGAATACAGAGGACCACATGGAATTATATGTTAAATCATGATATGATGTATGTGTGAATTAAAATGTATGTAAGTCCATGCTTTAAATTCTTTATTGTGAATATGATATCAGCTAATTGTCTGACCACTTAATATATGGAAATTTAATCCGTTATATGCGTATGTGTTTGTGATTGGCTCCTCTTCCCCAGTTGTAGTGGTACCCGCTACTACACCAGGGATGGGAAAGCCTCTCACTGAGTCTGTTTGACTCATCCCAATGTTAAATGTTACAGACACAGGTGGTCTAGGCATCGGGAGCGCTTCCACTTCATCTCAGGGAGGCGGACAGACTTAGAGACCGCACGCATTGTCCGCGTGGGTAGTACTGTTATGTGTATTTTGACAGTATGTATATGTATATGATTCTTTTAGTATAGCATTGTTTTGTACAGCTGCTATATGCATATATGTATATGTCACACTCTAGAACTGTCGGCTTCATACAGATTAAAGATTGGTTTTGTTGTTGGGGATATAGGTTGTGATATGATGAATATCATGTGTATATACATATATATGAATGTGACTTCCGCATGTGAATAGGATAGATCACACGCACTGAGCGTGTGGTCAATATGTAAATTTATATATATGTGTGATTGAATACTTGATGGTATGAAAATACGGCTTCCGCATGTGAATAGGATATGTCACATGCATTTAGGCGTGTGATCAATATGTATATTATATGCAGGTGTGTGATTGAATATATATGCCTGACTGTACACAGGGATTCTGCATGTGAATAGGATAGATCACCCGCCCTTAAGCGCGTGATCAATATGTATATTATATGTACGTGTGATTGATTATGTGTATATGTATAGACTGAAGCGGCGTTGAGCGAGCCGTGGATTGCGTGCTACTTAGGTCACCGGATAGGGATGACCATATATACTATATATTTTTTGTAATAGAAATGGGTAGTTATGCATATATAAGAATGTCAATCAGAAATTAGAGGCTTACGGGATAGGAGAAATCCTACCTCCCGTGCCGGTCACGGACGTCCGATAGGGGGTCGTGACATGATTGATTTACAGTTTTCATATGATATGTTAATTATGATTGTTTGATTATGAGAAGCATGATAGAAAAACATGATCAGTAGGTTTATCTTTGATTTTAATGTTATATTAATATTGCTTGATAGTAATATAACATTTGACAAACTGGACTGTCATGCGCATGTGATTGTGGGTGTTTCCCCTTCCCCAGCCGTAGTGGTACCCGCCGTTACGTCGAGGATGGGAAGCTTCTCACTAAGTCTGTTTGACTCACTCCCTCTGCTTCGATGTTTTAGATACAGGGATCGGGCAGGCATCTACGTCCAGGCAGTGATACGGACATCAGACCATCCTTACGCACTTGTTCGCGTGGGTGGACACCTTTTGGTTATTTTGATTTCACTTGTTGTATATATTTTAAAGTTGTAAGAGTTGTATACATACAGTTACAGCTTTTGATATGTACTTGCTCTAGAATTGTCGGCTTCACATGTACTTAAAGACAGGGTCCAGTTGGGGATAAACTAGGATATATGTTTGAGTATATAAACTTCTGCATGTGAATAGGATAGATCGTACGCATTGAGGCGTACGGTCAATATGATATGGCTATATATTATGTGTGCTTGCTGCATGTGAATAGGATAGATCGTACGTATTGAGACGTACGGTCAATATGATATTAATATTTACATTATCAGTGCTGATAAATATATCTATACACTAGATTGAGCTGAAGCGGTATTGCGCGAACCGCGGATTGCAGGTTAATTAGGCCACCAAGGAGGTGTGGCCACTAGTATGATATATATATATTGATTGTATAGCAGGGTAGTATAGTCATGTTTACAAGATAAGGCTTACGGGTTTAGAGGTAAAAATCTATTCCCGTGCCGGTCACGTACTCCCGATTTGGGGTCGTGACAGCAGTAAAAAGGGTTTTGGGGTCGATGGACATTGAGAAAGTCAAATGGATGTTTGCACTACGGGCAAGTGACTCTAGGATTGTAAGTGGCCCATCAAGGGATACATGTTACACTACTCAAAAATAAAATTCTTGAGTAACAGAATCCATACCTTAACATTAAAGGCAGAACAAATGAAAGGCGTAAAATATCAAAATCATTATCAATCGTTCAAGTAGTTCCAAATCTAGTAAGTGTAAGGGTTCAGGTGAGAAAAAATATGCATGCATCACAAAGATCAAAGAGGCAGATATAAAACTAGATTCTCCAATATGATGATCGAGAAAAGCTTAATCACTGTGTTAAAAGTGAAGAACAAACAAATTTCTCAAAATACTTACCATAATTGTCAAATATGTATCAAGGAACTAAAGGTAGAAAACAGTACACAATAGATCATAAACGCCAATGACTTGTAATCAAGTAATGACATCTCATCTTTTTAATCCAAATGCAAAAAAAATTTATCCTAATTGAAAAGTGATTCATGCTGTAAATAATTTATTGGGACTCAAAAATCATCACAGATTTGAAATCATCACAGCTGCTCGTCAGTAAAAATATCTTTTCCCTCTACTATTTCCAACAACCAAAACGTTATAACAACATAATATTTCAAGAACAAGATATACATCACATTATATGTCAAATTAAATCACCAAATGTGAGGCATGATGCTACTTGAAAAGTTATCACAATTGAACAAAGCATAAAACAAAGAGAAGAAAGAGTAAATGGGTGCTTAAGAAAATCATGTAATTGCAAAACACCACAATGTTAATACCATCCTTTGAAATTCCTATTCTCTCCCACTCTACGACCGTAGTCTTCACAAAATCATCATTATTGAAACTAAAAGGAAAAATTGAAGAAAAGAAACCACTTCTCTGGAAAAATTCCTTATGAGTGTTAGGATTTATAAAAAATGAATCCAGATAAGTGTTTTCCTTCTCCTCTGTTTCTCGCTATTATTATTATTATTATTATTATTATTATTATTATTATTATTATTGTTATTATTGTTATTGTTATTGTTATTATTATTATTATTCTCTATGTCAATTATTATTCATGTACTGCTACTACTACTACCTTTACACCAATTGATAACTACTTGATTGCTTGTGGTTCTTCCCAAAACATCACTTTTGCAGGTCGAACTTTTATTGCTGATTCTCAACATTCCACAGTACGATTTCAATCTCAAGGTTTAGCTAGTGTGTCATTAATCATATATATAAAATCATGTAATTAAGATAAAGCCAAATTAAAAAAAAAGAAAAAGAAAATGCGAGTGGATTGGTAGATTGGAGAGAGGAATTAAGGAAGGAGATGATAATAATAATAATAATAGCGAGAAACAAAGGAGAAGGGAAACACTTATCTGGATTCATTTTTTATAAATCCTAACACTCGCAAGGAATTTTTTACAGAGAAGTCGTTTTTTTCTACAATTTTTCCTTTTAGTTTCAGTAATGATGATTTTTTGAAGACTACGGTCGTAGAATGGGAGAGAATAGGAATTTCAAAGGATGCTATTAACTTTGTGGTGTTTTCAATTACATGATTTTCTTAAGCACCCATTTTGTCATGACCCCTGTGCCTGTAAGCCTTATCACCTAATTGACAGAATATCTATTATTGAAAATACATCCAAATGCAGTATAATATCATGGCTACACCGAAATGGTGGCCTATCCTAGGCAAGCAAATCCACGGCCAGTGCCGCTTCAGGATATAGATATAGGAAAACACATATTATATAACCTGTGTACTGGCTACACATCTGAAGATGCTGCCTATCCTATTCACATGCAACAGATATATGTATATATATATATATATATTTTGAAAACAAGTTTTTCCTGCATCGTAATCTAACAGATCCTGATCTTTAAGGTGTGTGAAGCTGACAGTTCTAGATTTAGTAATACAGTCTAATTGGGTACGTCTACCCTTTACTTTATGATACAACCATAAAGTAAATTAAATTACAATTACACTGTATTCACCCCACATGAACAAGTTGTGGGTCTTGGAAAGTGTTGCTCAACTCTCGCTCCATCGAGACTTCTTCCACCTGTACTTAACCTATCTCTGTGTAGTAAAAATGAGGTGTGAGTCTTAACCACGCGACTCAGTGAGAACTCTCCCATCCCAGGCGCCCGGCGGGTACCATAGCGCTGGGTTTGGGAGTCCTACACAACCACATGCAAAACAACTCGTTACTGTTATTAGCATACATTCTAGGTGATCACACAACAATTAGAGATTTCACCCAAACACTCACATGCATTTAATAACTGTAAACATGCAGCAGTTTATTCCACGTCGTCAATCAGCAAGTAAACATAACATATAGTGTCGGCTTTTACTTACCGGTCTTCTCACGTTTCAGCATGTCCGAATCAAACAAGACGTGCGGTGACGTAATCCTGTACGTTACCACTACACTGCACAATCGACAATTATATGCAAACACAGGCAATTTGTACATACACACAGATGCTAAACATACATCTACTTAATCTCCCCAACTCTGGGTATCCACTTGCCACTACGTGGCTTTTCTACTTCGTACCTGTGCACTCGGGCTACTGGCCACCATGCGGCAATTATATTTAGCCCATTCACTCGGGTACTGGTCACCTCGTGACAATTCTGTTAATCAAACAATACTTTACCCATTCACTTGGGTACTAGTCACCTCGTGACAATTCTAATAATCAAACACAATCAACTTCTATCTATCAAACAACTGATACGTAGCCACCGCATGACACGTCCTGACCCCTTGCTGCAGGGCAATAGCTTGAGCCCACTCGTCCATTACCCAACCAGGCCACATGGCAGGCACAGCACGAGTCTCGAAGCATGGCCACTCACACCCTGGACCAAATCCACAGGATGATTTCTCTTTTACTAGGCAAGGCTCACGGTTCACCCGTAGGTTCCTCCCATGTCTCATTTCCTTAGTCTCACATATTAATAGGACTCTTAGTATCTTTCCCGAAGGATAAACAATTCTTCCCCTTATTAATATGGACAAGTATCCTCAATAGGATATAACTCATATACCCGTCCAGATGCACTCTCTGAGCCTCACGCTATCGTCATAGCAATATAAATCCTTTCTGACCCTATTGCCAAGATAGGGCAATGACCATCGTCATGGTGATTATAAAAATGAGATCTCAAGTGCCATCTGACGTTGTTCTAGTCGATGTCTCACATCGCTAGCATAACCAAATCCAAAACCCACCAATAACTCCCTTTGCATGATTTTAATTTAAGTTACCGTCGTGACGAGTTTTCAAAATAAAGTTTAGCCCTTACGTACAAGGACTCTTGCCACCGTCGTGGAAAAGATTTAATAAAATACTCATCATGCCTCCGGAGTGTATGAGTTGGATTTGTAACACACCAATCATAGCAAACAATTAGACTCTACTCCTATGTCTTCCTTTTCAAGCTACTTTCCACAACTTATCTTCTAGTTCTTTTAATCTTTTAGCATTCTATACCTCTAGCTAACACATACCAGACAAGAAGAGAATATACATACTCATTTGCGTGTCATTTGTGTGTCGTTGTTCCTATAAGAACAACATTTATTTCATTAAGATTATTACTTAGCTTGACTTGTTATTTATCTCTCCATTACTCTCACTTGTAGTCCCTGGTTGCCACAGAGTCAAGCTCTTAGTCTTATCGAACGTCTCTATCCCGACTTATGCGTATCCTTCCTCGGACACTTGACTTACTCGCGTATAACACTCTACTTGAGTGTTTCACATACTTGGATTTGAGTACTAGACTTCTATCTAACTTGTATTCGCATCTAAGAAAGTTTATCTAGCTTAGTTGGATGGAATCCTAATTTTAGGAAGGTCTAAGAATTTTAAATCAACTTGTGTTCCTACTCGGGTTCTAAGAAATCTAGTTTCTAAACCTCAATATACCTCCAATTTATCCCACCTAAGGTTGTGACAGTTTAAGGTTGAAATTCAAGAAGTTGGACTTAGTTTACTCCGTAAGTTTCTATTCTTGAGGGACAAGAAGACATTTGGAATGATTTTGATCATTAGAAACATGGTTGGTGGTGTTCTAAGAAGTTTAGGATTGAAAGTAGAAGGTTCGGACGCCCCAGATTTGCAAAAAAACTGAATTTTGGGCATGCTGGGCAGAGGCCTGGCGCTATAGTGCCAATTCTGGTGCTATAGCGCCGAGCTGCTGCCCAACAGCTCTTTGTACACCAGAGAGCTAGCGCTATAGCACCGTTTTGGCGCAATAGCGCCGTTTCGCAGCACAACAATTCGTTTGCTGTGCTGTGGGCTGGTTTGGGCCCGTTCCGGCCCCCTTCCGCCCCCGGCTTCGACTCCGCACCCCACGGGTTTTTTTCACCTACATATATACTACATTTAGGAAGTCCTACAACTCAAATCCAACTTCGATTCGTCGCCGAATTGTTGATCGTTCGAGATTGGGAAAATGGGTTTTATAAACCCCAAACTCTTCCAACTTCGAATCCGACCAAATCCAATGATCTAGACTCGAATCCTAACCCCGATGAGTGTTCAAGAACACTTTAGAAACATTATTCTACCCTCGAATCCACCCAAACTCGGATTCTCAACTCAATTCCAAAAATGAAGAAAAATGAAGAAAATGGGAACTTGGAGAGAATCGGGCGTTATACCAACCTTAACTCGAGAGATTGAGACGAGGAAGATGACGAGGATGATCTCCGGCTCCTCCTCTAACTCCGGCTCGCCGGATTCCTGCGAGATTCCCGCCGGATCTCCTCGCACCTCCAAGCCCTAGCTGTCCCTGTCTCTCTTCTCCCTCTCTCTCCTTTCCTTCTTTTTTTCTTCCTTGCTTCTCCTTCTTCCCTGTGACTCCATCCCTCTCTCTTTTTCCCTTTTATTTTCTTTCTTTTCTTTTATTTAATTAAAATTAACATATAATAATAATAATAATAATAATAATAATAATAATAAAATTTGAAAATAATAATAAATTATTAAATAAATAACTAACATGTATTTTTAACTTAATCCCTTTCCCTATTTAATTCAGGTTTCTAATTTCTTAGGTCCCGAATTAAATCCCAAAAATTATTTTCTACTTCTTTTCTTTCCCTTTTTATTTTATTTTAAACCTCAAAAAAATTTTCGGGTATTACACTCCTAAAAAAAATTCCTTTCTGGTATCTTTTAACTTTCATAATTTTCCTATATTCTTTTTAAGGTTTTAATTCCTAGCCCCGGAATAAATCCTCCTTTAATCCTCAAAATTTTTAAATAAATCATTCTTTAATCCTCGAAATTTTTCGGGGTATTACATTCTTCCCCCGTTAAGAAATTTGGTCCCCGAATTTCATCTCTTTCGTGGGGTTATTGGCTTGTTGCCATCCCTTGGCTCAATTTCATCTATGGTTTCTCTCAACGTGGAAGTTTTGCCGTTTTACCCTACGGTTCATCTTTCTTTTCTAGAGACTCAAGGTCTCTATCTGGTTCCTACATATTCTTTCTGTGATTGCTTGTATTCCTAGTTTCGTAGTTAATCACCCCTCCACGAGGTGTTGAGCAACAGACCCTATCTGTCGTCGTATCCTTCCTCGAGGATACCTAACTTTCCAAATTTCAATTCACTTTGTGCTACTAATTTTGCAATGGAGGTTCTGGCACGTACCACATGCCATGCTCCAATTTATTCTCCGAGGAGTTAACTACTGCCTTCTCTAGTGAGGCTTACCTTGACTCAATCTGCTTGTCCGACTAGCTACCTTCGTAGTGACCTCTTATATCCGTCTTGGAACACGCCAAGACACTAGCTATTTGCATAGCACACTAGGTTCTATTTCTATAAAATCTAACTGACGAAGCACTCCCCTACATCGGAGTCCCCGTAGCTTAGTATCCTCTACTACCAAGCAGCTACCCATCTTCTGGTATTCCCCCGATATATTCTTTGCAAACGACTTCTCCAGAAAAGTCCGTTTACATCTTACTACACCCTCTACTCTACATCTAGACTTACCGCTTACATGGCATACACCCTACGTAGGTGTTTATACTTTGTGCCATCAGTGTACCCAACCCTTCTGAGGTTGTTACACTTACTACCGACTCGGTTTACCCTACTCGTGTCCTAACGAAGCTAAATACCATGGCACTAGCACAACTATGTATTACACTTACCGTTTCTCCAACAAACGGTAAAGGGTCTTTCCTTTATGACTCGCATTTCCCTTTCTTTTCCGGACTTCTACACTTACCCTTAGTGGTTTCCATAACCACTTCAGGTTACTCCCTATCGACATCCTATGTCTGACTGAATTAGAATCTTCTCTGACTACTACTTGTAGTCATTTCTATTTATAATGGAAACTCACCAGTTTCCTCCTTACCATCATACTCGTTACTCAGCCTCAGCCTCAGTTCGGTCTTCACATCCGAAGACCTCGCTTAACACGACTATGACTGTGGACCTATACCATCCTCAGGTTAGTCCACTTAGAGTTGCACATCCTATGCTAACTCTACTCGTTGGGTTTCCGTTGGATTTTACCCCAACTTGGCCCACTCGGAATCCTCAACTCACTTAGATCTTGTATTCCTACTTGGGATATTTGATCCGTCAACTCCAGCATGAACCTTTCCGGGCATGCCCTACTCCCTTTGACCAAACGGGATCCGCTCCCACGGTTTGACTCTTTCCTTTCTTACGGTGTGGCGTATGTTCACGAACATATACCGCCTCTTGCAAGTGTGTTACTCGTTGGGTTCCAATCGCCCCTAACGGTAGCATACCTGTTATATCATTTTGGCTTGTATCCCCAAATGCTTGCCCGACTCCGTTCCCGTATTCGCTTTCTTCTTTTCCATTTCATACCTACATGGTACTCTTTCTTCGAGTATTTCTCAATACTCGTTACTCACTAAATTCTCCTTCTCGATTAACCGTCCTTACGGTTAATTTTTCCCTTTACGGCACCCACATGGCCATTGATACGTTTGGTTTGTCCACTCAGTCTCCACCCATACACGGGCTTCAGACTAACGGATTTACGGTTCACTAACCTGTGGAATTAGCTTACCTAGCTATGTCCACTACAATCTGTGTACTATACATACACTTACGGTAGTAGTTAGTTTTGCACCTCCAACTTGCCTCTTATCCTATGGGGTCCTATAGGCTTCCGCTCTTACCCCCCTTATGGGACTACTTATCCTTGTCTACTTTCTCTCCCCTCGGGCCTCCACGAGTCTCTTTGGGGTTTATCTCTTACGTTGTCTCGTTCGAGAGCTATCTATAGCAATAACACTCATTTTCTTATCTTTGGACGGTACCTGAAGGTCTACGCCCATTTCCACTTCTAGACCTGCTCCGATCTAATGCTTTCGGGTCCATAATCACCCTATGGCCCCTTAATTGGTAACCCTTCGGTTTACCTGTATACTCCCTTGGCACTTTAGCACTCTCTAGTGCTTTTCATTGTCTAATTAACTTTAATCACTCCAAGCGAGTGATTTCTAAACTACATCTACCATCGTTATACAGCTTACCTGTAAAAGGACTATTGTTTGGTAGGGTATTGGTCACATGAGTTAGTTTTCTTAGGCACCCTACGGTTTTAAAAATTACTTCAAGTTTATTTCTTAGAAAATAACGCCTAAGTTTTTCATAAATGGTTAGGGTTTTACCAATTGGAATGACACAAATTGAGAAAGAGTTTTCATAAAAAATTTTCCTTCCAATGGTTACCTTAGAATTTTCAAAAAAAGTTTGAAGGCCTTTCAGAATCTCTCATCCGGAAACATCAAAAAGATTTTTCAAAAATTTCTAATGTGATCAATATCCTATTCTTTATGCTCTTCCTTAAGCAACCTAAGAGAGTTTGTTTGGGCTTAATCCCTTCTTTTCCCCCTTGTTTGCTGAAGGAACTAGCAGTTCATAGATCGAGCGCAGGGTCGGACTAGGCTCCTTCCCTGTGCCTTACCATTTACTCTGTTTCTTGCTCGGCATATGGTCACGCTCTAGACGTTTACATATGCCTTTACTTCTTAACATCTATCTCTACGGCGTATGGTTCAGCCACTTTGCCCTTCCATATATCGTATCCTGATTTTCTAGTCCGTAGACTTCTACTTCTATACTGTGCCATACACCACCTCTTTTCTGTTTACTTTCTAGGAAGGACCGCTCACTTCCTTCAGCCATAGCAAACCGCACAGTCGTGACCCATTCTCGTGGTCATCTTCCTGTCGGTCTCATGCCCTCTGGCCCTGTTTATTCTTGTCTTTACACTTTCCATTTCAATCGCCCCATGGGCCTACTTTCTTTTCTACACGCCAAGCATGTCTTTTCTTTCACTTTACAAACTATTCCTAGCCTGAACTACCATTCACTACATATTTCTATTCTACTTGCATTCCATACTATAATCAAACAACTTCTGCCTATACCATAGCACACAACGTGTCGCTAACAGAGCAGACGCATCGTCTCATTTAACACCTGCAAACAATCACACATTGTAGCGCATTCCTGCCTACAATTCAACCAAATGTGTCTGTGTCTAGGTAGCATTCTCCATGAATGTCTCCTTTCCCTATTATGGCGTCCTTAGGTTCCCGGGGTCACTGCCACCCCGCCTTACGCTTTAGTGCTCATCAACACTTGTGTACTGTATAGGTTATATGCTTTGCATAGAATTTCACATACAAATTCTATGCTTAAAGCGATGACTCGAAAGAATTTATGACTCAACATCCTGAGCAACCTCACAAGTGCCCGTTGGAACCACCGTTACGTCCGGATTCGTAATGGATAGCCCAACTAACACCCGAGACTACTAGTTAGCTTCACACCCTTAAAGAACAACCTGCCTCTGATACCAAGTTTGTCACGACCCCCGTTTAGAGGACCATGACCGGCACAGACACCGGGAATATCCCTGTGCCTGTAAGCCTTATCACCTAATTGACAAAATATCTATTATTGAAAATACATCCAAATGCAGTATAATACCATGGCTACACCGAAATGGTGGCCTATCCTAGGCAAGCAAATCCACGACCAGTGCCGCTTTAGGATATAGATATAGGAAAACACACATAATATATAACCTGTGTACTGGCTGCACATTTGAAGATGCTGCCTATCCTATTCACATGCAACAGATATATGTATATATATATTTTGAAAACAAGTTTTTTCCTGCATCGTAATCTAACGGATCCTGATCTTTAAGGTGTGTGAAGCTGATAGTTCTAGATTTTGTAATACAGTCTAATTGGGTACGTCTACCCTTTACTTTATGATACAACCATAAAGTAAATTAAATTACAATTACACTGTATTCACCCCACATGAACAAGTTGTGGGTCTTGGAAAGTGTTGCTCAACTCTCGCTCCACCGAGACTTCTTCCACCTGTACTTAACCTGTCTCTGTGTAGTAAACATGAGGTGTGAGTCTTAACCATGCGACTCAGTGAGAACTCTCCCATCCCCGGCGCCAGGCGGGTACCATAGCGCTGGGTTTGGGAGTCATACACAACCACATGAAAAAACAACCCGTTACTGTTATTAGCATACATTCTAGGTAATCACACAACAATCAGAGATTTTACCCAAACACTCACATGCATTTAATAACTGTAAACATGCAGCAGTTTATTCCACGTCATCAATCAGCAAGTAAACATATAACATATAGTGCCGGCTTTTACTTACCGGTCTTCTCACGTTTCAGCATGTTTGAATCAAACATGACGTGCGGTGACGTAATCCTGTACGTTACCCCTACGCTTCACAATCGACAATTATATGCAAACACAGGCAATTTCTACATACACACAGATGCTAAACATACATCTACTTAATCTCCCCAACTCTTGGTATCCACTAACCACTACGTGGCTTTTCTACTTCGAACCCGTGCACTCGGGCTACTGGCCACCATGTGGCAATTATACTTAACCCATTCACTTGGGTACTGGTCACCTCGTGACAATTCTATTAATCAAACAATACTTAACCCATTCACTTGGGTACTAGTCACCTCGTGACAATTCTAATAATCAAACACAATCAACTTCTATCTATCAAACAACTGATACGTAGTCACCACGTGACACGTCCTGACCCCTTGCTGCGGGGCAATAGCTTGAGCCCACTCGTCCATTACCCAACCAGGCCACATGGCGGACACGGCACGACGTCTCAAAGCATGGCCACTTTAGTCTCCTCGGAGTTCCTGTTGCACTCTTTTGCGTGTCGTTGTTCCTATAAGAACAACATTTATTTCATTAAGATTATTACTTAGCTTGACTTGTTATTTATCTCTCCATTACTCTCACGTGTAGTCCCTGGTTGCCACAGAGTCAAGCTCTTGGACTTATCGGACTTCTCTATCCCGACTTATGCGTGTCCTTCCTCGGACACTTGACTTACTCGCGTATAAAACTCTACTTGAGTGTTTCACATACTTGGATTTGAGTACTAGACTTCTATCTAACTTGTATTCGCATATAAGAAAGTTTACCTAGCTTGGTTGGATGGAATCCTAATTTTAGGAAGGTCTAAGCATTTTAAATCAACTTGTGTTCCTACTCGGGTTCTATGAAATCTAGTTTCTAAACCTCAATATACCTCCAATTTATCCCACTTAAGGTTGCCTAAAGGTTGTGACAGTTTAAGGTTGAAATTCAAGACGTTGGACTTAGTTTACTCCGTAAGTTTCTATTCTTGAGGGACAAGAAGACATTTGGAATGATTTTGATCCTTAAAAACATGGTTGGTGGTGTTCTTAGAAGTTTAGGATTGAAAGTAGAAGGTTCGGACGCCCCAGATTTGCAAAAAAAATGAATTTTGGACATGCTGGGCAGAGGCCTGACGCTATAGCGCCGAGCTGCTACCCAGCAGCTCTTGGTACACCAGAGAGCTAGCGGTATAGCACCGGTTCGCAGCACACCAATTCGTTTGCTGTGCTGTGGGCTGGTTTGGGCCCGTTCCGGCCCCCTTCCGCCCCCGGCTTCGACTCCGCACCCCACGGGTTTTGTTCACCTACATATATACTACATTTAGGAAGTCCTACAACACAAATCCAACTCCGATTCGTCGCCGAATCGTTGATCGTTCGAGATTGGGAAAATGGGTTTTATAAACCCCAAACTCTTCCAACTTCGAATCCGACCAAATCCAACGATCTAGCCTCGAATCCTAACCCCGATTAGTGTTCAAGAACACTTTAGAAACATTATTCTACCCTCAAATCCACCCAAACTCGGATTCTCAACTCAATTCCAAAAATGAAGAAAAATGAAGAAAATGGGAACTTGGAGAGAATCGGGCGTTATACCAACTTTAACTCGAGAGATTGTGACGAGGAAGATGACGAGGATGATCTCCGGCTCCTCCTCCAATTCCGGCTCGCCGGATTCCGGCGAGATTCCCTCCGGATCTCCCTCTCTCTCCTTTCCTTTTCTTTTTCTTCCTTGCTTCTCCTTCTTCCCCGTGACTCCATCCCTCTCTCTTTTTCCCTTTTATTTTCTTTATTTTCTTTTATTTAATTAAAATAATCATATAATAATAATAATAATAATAATAATAATAATAATAATAATAAAATCTGAAAATAATAATAAATAATTAAATAAATAACTAACATGTATTTTTAACTTAATCCCTTTCCCTATTTAATTCAGGTTTCTAATTTCTTAGGTCCCGAATTAAATCCCAAAAATTATTTTTTACTTCTTTTCTTTCCCTTTTTATTTTATTTTAAACCTTGAAAAAATTTTCGGGTATTACACTCCTCGAAAAAAAATTCCTTTCCGGTTTCTTTTAACCTTCATAATTTTCCTATATTCTTTTTAAGGTTTTAATTCCTAGCCCCGGAATAAATCCTTCTTTAATTCTCAAAATTTTTAAATAAATCATTCTTTAATCCTCAAAATTTTCCGGGGTATTACACATTTACTCTTTCTTTTCTTTTTTATATGCTTTGTTCATCGATTTGACTTTCTCAATGTCCATCGATCCCGAAACCCTTTTTGCTGCCCACTATATTAAGAAATTTTAATGTTGTCTATTTTTCCCTTTAGATATGTGGCTTAAAACATGCTCATGAAGGCTGTCAATGTCCATCTGTGGCTTGTCCTCTGGATTTTAGCCCCATAATTATGGTTTGATGGTTTGCTAGCACTAGTTCTTGACACTGAATTGTCTTAGTAAAAGTAATTTTTCATTCATGTACAAAGATTGGTTAAATAATGTTCTGTTTTGTATGGAATCTTCTTGGATATGCACTTAAAACTTGCATATTTATAGTGGCCATTTAGATATATATATATATATATATATATATATACACAACCATATATATATATATATGGTTGTGTATTTATTCTGTTTAATATTGGAATGAATATTTATATTGAGATGTAATATTGTCACATGTGCCAAGAGAAGCAGTTATTATAGTTGTTAAAATACGTAGCATATAGGAGCAGTTTTTTATTGCCAGTATAAAATGTGTCTATACCAGTAGTTTTTTATTGCCGATATAAAATGTGTCTATACCAACAGTTTTTTATTGCCAGTATAAAATGTGTCTATAGCAGCAATTTTTTTATTTATTGCAGCAATGTTCTTGCTTGTTACTATAGAAAAAGCTTATACCAACAGTTTGTATTCTGCTAGTAGAACTTTCTAGTGATAGGGAAATAGCAGCAGATTGGACCCTAATAGCAGCAGTTAGGACAACAACTAGTATAACATTCAGTAGCAGCTTTAGTCATTTTTAACAGCAGTTTAAACTGCTGGTAAAAACCTTTTTTGCAGTAGTGTACACTACTACAAAAATAAGATTTAGTAGCTGTTTTTTATTAACTGATTTTGAAATAGCTAATAAAACTCAAATCTTGTAACAATTTATTTATTTGCTACTATAAACATGATTTTTAGTAACATTTTATTTAGGAGTGCCACTAAACAGTTTTGCTATACTAGCAGTTAGACATGTTACTGTAATAAAAATATTTATTAAACTATAATATAATTTCATATTTTATTATTTATATAAAATATTATATTCTAAATACTAAATTACTAATTCAGTTTAACCATAATTTACCCTAATAAGTTTATTGGTCGCTTCTCTCTCTCTCTCGCTCAACCTCTCAAACACTCTCATCAGCGGCAAAAACTCTCACCATCGAAGGAGGATCCATGGCCACTGGACAGATCTCTCGGCACCGTCGTCTCGTTGGATCAGATCTCTCGGCGCCGTCGTCTCGTTGCAGCAGATCTTGCCGGAGAAAACGCAGAAGTGCTTCGTGAGAGTGTAATACCCGGAATATTTTTCCAATCAACGTTAAGGTCCTAATTTAATATTTATTTTAAGTATGGGAGGAAAAGGAGAAAATTTTAAAACAAATGAAATTTTATTTGGACAAATTAGGATCTAACGGGAAAAATATTGGGTGTAAGTATATTAACCCCAAAGTTGATTTTAACAACAAATAAAAATATATTAAGTATATATGTGTGTATATATATATATACAAAATATTTAAAAAAAATAAAATAATATAATATATGTATGTGGTTGGAAGGGGGTCACACACGTGACCCCCCTTAAAAAAAATTAAATGGTCCCAATTCTTTTCATTTGCTTCCAGTAGAGAGAAGGCCGAGAGTTGAAGCAGAGAAAGAAGAAAGATTGCGGACCATTGACGCGTGAGCTCCAGCGGAAGAAGAGAAGACGCGCGCGTGCGGGAGAAGCAACCGGGCGTGTGACGCGCCGTTCGCCGGGACAAGGGCCATCGACGGCGACTCTGACGCCGGAGGAAGGTGGGCCGGCGCCGGTCTTCACGAAGGAGAGAGAGAGAGCTCGGCTAGAGAGAGAAAACAAAGGGGGAGGGTGTTCTCACCGGAAAAGTCGCCGGAATCCGCCGTTTCGAAGTCGGGAAAGGTGACCGGGAGTTCTTTCTACCCCATTCCATCATCCTATCCGATTGAATCGAGGTAAAAAGTCTCGAATCCCTCAAACCCCAAATTTATCTATTTTAGGGATTTTTGGAAAATTCCTAATTGGTATGAATAAATTGCTTTGGGTCCTAATTTGGAGTTATTGGGTTGTTTAGAAGTAGTTGGAAGTATATTTGTTGGAAAATTAATGATGGAAGCTACCCACTTTGAAAATCATAGGACAATGGAATTTAAAGTGAGATAAAGTGTAGTATAAATTGATTTGGGATTGATTGGTGTGTTGGATTGAAGTTATATAATAGTAGGAATTGTTGGAATATACGAGGGATTGAAGCCGAGTAATTCCGTCTCAACCGGAAGCTAATTAGGTAATAAAAGAGACATTTCTCAATCCAATCTAAAATGTGGAGCTAAATTATGGGTTAGAAGTTTCGGATAGACCGTAATGGACACCGGAATTAATTTAAATAGTAAAATGTCTTTATTTGGTAAAAATCCCAATTTTTAAAAGATATCCGGCCACATGTGTCGTATGTGAATATAAGTTGAAAGGTTGGTTTGGAAAGTGACAACCATTGATAATTTGAGGCCATGACTAACATAGGCCATAAATTAGACATTGGGTTGTGGAAAATTAAATATGGACACTAGTAGGTGAAAACGGATAAATTGGAGATTTATAACTTGAAACTAGTTATAAAAGAAATAATGTGAATTAGACACAAATAGAAATATGCTAAATATCCCGAACACTAGTTAATGGATTTCTAAGTTAATTAACTAGCCGTGGGGTTAAATTGGGAAGGATGTGAACGTTAATTTGACGTGTACAAATCAATGGCTGAATTCAAGTGTCTAAAGTTATTGAATGTGTATGATTAGGTAACCACGAATTGTCTGGAGCAGGAGTGACTCCAGGACCAGAAACAGGAAGCCGTCCAGGTGAGGGGTTTCCCATCCTTGCCCTACAGGGTTGAATGAGGATGTGAATACGTGGTTTGCTTACTTGCTTGTTTGTAAGAATTGTTAGGTAATAACATGCTATTGTTCCTAAACTGTTAATTGTGAAAATATTTGTATATATGTGATTGATTAAAGTTGGAGTAGTACTGGAGGGTATCCATGTGATGACATGGGATACGCCAAACAGTACAAGTAAAAAAGGGGTAGGATATTGATTTCGTTCAATCTTTGGTTTGTCCTAATAATTAGAAACCCACTAAGGAAATCAAACTGACTTATTTATACACGTCGACGTGATTTGTGGTAAATGAACTTAGGAAATACCTTAGAGCTAGGTTATCATCTAATCAAGGGTTGGGTACTAAACAAAGAGTAGAAAATCTCATAATTGATTAGAAAATTCTTAGTGGAGTTCACACTGCTGAGGTAAAGACACTTTAGAATAGAAATGGGTAGTTCGTGTTGCAAACCCCACTGAAAGTAAGAGAGTGAAATATGACGTCAGATATTTGCCCGTTGTGGCTATGGCCCTAGCCTGGCACTAGGGTGGTGCATTACATATTCATGGTTGCCCGTTGTGGCTATGGCCCTAGCCTGGCACTAGGGTGGTACATTACATATTCATGGTTGCCCGTTGTGGCAATGGCCCTAGCTTGGCACTAGGGTGGTGCATTACATATTCATGGTTGCCCGTTGTGGCTATTGCTCTAGCCTGGCACTAGGGTGGTGCATAGCATTTGATAGACTTGCCCGTTGTGGCTATTGCTCTAGCTTGGCACTAGGGTGGTGCATAGCATTTGAAAGACTTGCCGTTGAGGCTATTGCTCTAGCGTGGCACTAGAGTCGATTGTATGATTTATAGTTTTTAATATGAAATGTTCATGATATTGGTTGCTTATGAGTAACATGTTGAGGAGCATGATTCCTAGGTTTATCTGTGACGTAACGTTATATTAATGTTGCCTGATCATTATATATAACATGAAAAACTGGTATTTCGTGCGCATGTGGTTGTGAGTGGTTCCCTTTCCCGAGCTGTAGTGGTACCCGCCGCTACGCCGAGGATGGGAAGCTTCTCACTGAGTCTGTTGGACTCACACCCTCTGTTTAAATGTTTCAGATACAGGAATCGGGCAGGCTTCGACGTCCGGACAGTGATACAGACATCTTTCCACTTGCACCGCATTTGTTCGCGTGGGTGGACATCTTTTGATTATTTAGCCTTCGTTATTTTGAGTTGTATATATTCTAAAGTTGTAAAGGCGACGTAAACATTTGCAGCTTTTGAATTATGCTATATCTAGACATGTCGGCTTCACATGTGCTTACTGATAGGATTCTGGGTGTTGGGAAAGTCTTGATATATTTATATATATATATATATCTGCGTATGTGAATAGGATAGATCACACATAATGGTGTGTGATCAATATGTGTATGCTATATATATACGTGTGACTTGGTATATGCTGGATGAAAAATATAAATACCTGCATGTGAATAGGATAGATTACACGTATTGAGGCGTGTAATCACTATGTATACTTAACTGTGAGTGTGGGTGTACATGTGTGAATATGACAGGTTATATATATTGTGTGTGAATAGGATAGATCATTCCCTTGGGGTTTGATCACTATGTATATATATATTTACGTGCGATTGTCCTGAGTGTATGGGTGTATATATATACATGAAATGGGCTGAAGCGGCATTGAGCGCCGTGGATTGCAGGTTATCTAGGCCACCAATGATGGTGTGACCACTATATACACTATGTGAATACTGAGTGTTGATTGTATATAAGGGTGGATAATTTATGATTATGGATAAGGCTTACGGGTTTAGAGGCTAAATTCTATTCCCGTGCCGGTCACGGATACCTGGAATCGGGGTCGTGACAAAGTTGGTATCAGAGGCAGGTTTATCTTTAAGTCATGTGAAGCCATTGGTATAACCGGGTGTCGGTTTACCCTTCTTTGTGTACCCGGGCACAACGTGGGAGTAAAAAGGCACTTGTGGGAGTACCCAGGATTTTGAGTCATGAATTTTTCGTGTCATCGCTCGGGCGTAGAATTGGTATGTGAAATTCTATGTAGAGCACGTAACCTGTAACAGTACATAAGTGCCAAGGAGCACTAAGGCGTAAGGTGGGGACCCCGGAAACCTTAGAACGCCACAGTATGGAAAGGTGACATCCATAGAGGATGCTACCTAGACACATATGCATCCAGTTGAATTGTAGGCAGGAATGCACTACAGTATGTAATTAACGATGCATTGTGTGCTACAGTATAGACGCAAAGGATTTGGATATAGTATGGGATGCCAATAGAATAGAAACGTAAGTACGGGGCATGGGAAGGACACGGGAGAACCATGCACCCTATGTGAATGATGCGTAATTGGAAACATGGGAAGGAGCAAAGGCAGAACCATGTGACCAATCGTGAATCAGAATAGTGATATACGGTAAATGGTACTTTCGGCCAGAAATGGTTTGTAAAGTAAAAGAAAAGGCACACTTGACGTGTAGAAAGGAAAGTAAGCCCATGGGGCGATTGAAATTGAAAAGTTACAGATAAGAATAAACAGGGTTATGGGGTATTAGGACGACAGTAAGATGACCACGTAACTGGGTCACAACTGTGCGGTAGACTATGGCTAAAGGAAGTGAGTTGTCCTTCCTGAAATGTAAACAGAAATGAGGTGGTGAATGCCACAGAAAAGAAGTGAAAGTCTACGGACTAGAAAACTCAGGAAAAGCGGTATATGGGAGGGCAAAGTGGTCGAACCATACGCCGTAGAAATAGATATTAAGAAATAAAGGCATATGTGAACGTGTAGAACGTGATCGTACGCCGAGTAGGAGAAAGAGTAAATGGTAAAGCACAGGGAAGGAGCCTAGTCCAACCCTGCGCTTGATCCATGAACTGCTAGCTTCTTAAGCAAACGAGGGGGAAAGGAAGGGAGTTAGCCCAACCAAACTCTCTTGTGTTGTTTAAAGAAGAGCATAAACGATAGGATATTGCTCACATGAAAGTTTTGTTAGAAATCTTTTCGGTCTTTCCGGATATGAGATTCTGAAAGACCCTTAAATTTTTCTTGAAAATATTAGGAATAACCGTTGGAAGGCAAAATTTTCCTGAAAGCTCATTTTAAAAGTGTGTCATTCCAATCGGTTAAACCCAAATCAATTACGAAAATCTTAGGCATTGTTTTTCTAAGAAATAAACTTGAATATATTTTTGAAACTTGCTAGGTGCCTAAGAAATTTAACTCATGTGATCAATACTCTATCAAGCAAGAGTCCTTCTACAAGTAAACTGTATAAGGATGGTTGAAGCAGAAGAAAAATCACTCACTTGAAGTGACTAAAGTTAAGCAAACATCGAAAATCACTAAACAGTGCAAAAAAAAAAAATGTTCGGGTAAACCTAAGGGTTACCATTAAGGGACCATAGAGCGATTATGGACTCAAAGGAGTTAAACCAGAGAAAGTAAAGAAGTGGAAATGGGCGTATCCTTTCGGGTACAGTCCAACAATGAAGAAAATGAGTGCTATTGCAATAAATAGCTCTCGGATGAAAAAAAAAAAAAAGTAGACGGAGTAAGAAGTTTCATAAGAGAAGTAGAAGAGCGGAAATCTATAGGAGTTAGAACCCCATAAGATAAGAGTTAGGTAGGAGTGGGAAAACCGACTATTACAGTAAGTGTAGGTATAGTACACAAATTGTAGTGGACATAGCTAGGTGAGCTTGTCCCACGGGTTGGTGAACCGTAAATCTGTTAGTCTGAAGCCCGTGTATGGGTGGAGACTGAGTAAACGACCCAAATGTACAAATGGCTCTGCGATTGCCATACCAGGAAAGTTAACCATAAGGACGGTTAATCGAGGGGTATAATTTGGTTAATAGTGAGTATTTGAAAATACTCAAAGAAAGGGCACCACGTAGGTATGAGAGGGAAAACAAAAGAGAGAATACGGGAACGGAGTCGGGTGAGCATCGAGGGGATGCAAGCCAAAATGATAAAACAAAGTTTGTTACCAGTGGGGGCAATTGGAACCCAAAGGGGCAACACAATTACAAGAGGCGGTGTGTGTTCGTGAACATACACCACAATGTAAGAAAAGAAAGAGTCTAACATGGGAGCGGATCCTGTTTAGTTAAGAGGAGTAGAGCATGTCCGAAAAGGTTCATGCTGAAGTTAAAGAGATCAAGTATTCCAAGTAGGAATACAAGGTCTAAATGAGTTGAGGAGTCCGAGAGGGCCAAGTTGGTGTAAAGGCCAACGGCAACCCAAAATGAGTGGAGTTATCATAGGGTATGCAACCCTAAGTGGACTAAACTGAGGATGGTATAAATCCACAGTCATAGTCGTGTTAAGTGAGGTCTCCGGATGTGAAGACCGAACTGAGCATGAGGTAGGGTTATGAGTATGATGGGAGACTGATGAGTTTCCATTATACATAGAAATGGCTACAAGTAGTAGCCATAGAAGAGTCTAAGTGAGTCAAACATGGGATGTCGGTAGGGAGTAACCTAAAGTGGTTATGAAAACCACTAAGGGTGAGTGTGGAAGCCCAGAAAGGAAGAGTGAAACACGGGTCATAAATCAAGGAACGGTAAGTGGGATATGTAACGGGGCTAGTATCATGACATTAAGCGTCGTTAGGACACGAGTAGGATAAATCGAGTTGAAAGTAAGTGTAACAACCTCGAAAGGGTTGGGTACACTGATGGTAAAGTGTAAACACCTACGTAGGGTGTATGACATGTAAGAGGTAAGTATAGATGAAGTGTAGAGGGAGTAGTGGGATGTAAACGGACTTTTCTGGAGAAGTCGTTTACAAAGAAATTGTCGGGGAAAATACCAACAGAAGGGTAATTGCGTGGAAGTAGACGATATGTAGGTACAAGGACTCCGATGGTGGGAGTTAGAGTTTATGGAAATAGAACCTAGTGTGCCACACAAACCGCTAATATCCAGGCGCGTTCCAAGATGAATATAAGGAGCCTCTACGGACGTAGCTAGTTTGACGGGCAGACTGAGTTAAGGTGAACCTCATTAGAAAATGCAATTGTTAACTCCTCGGAGAACTAATTGCATCATACTCACCGTTGTGGTCAAGAATAGTCTGGAACTCAATTCGAAGTTTGAGTTCCAACTGTTTCTAGCCATATGCAAGCTAAGTTCTTGTTCATGGAAATGGTGAAGCCTGGACAGAATAAAGGTACCGACCTCTAACAAATTAAGATACAGTAACTAACGGAAAAAAAAAAGATGATATCCGACCCCTGTATTGGTAAAATTGGAGTACTTCGGTTGGAGAGACGGTGGTGTGTTCCTATAGTTGATAACTAGGAAGCAAGAATTCTTGCGGAAACACACCGAACCGTTTATAACATTCATCTAGGAATAAATATTATGGATAATTATTGAAATAGTTATATTGGTAGAGTGCCATGAGTAAGGATGTTGCAAACTATGCAGCCAGGCATTTAATGTGTCAGCAAGTCGAGGCTGAACACCAGAAACCGCCGGAATGTTACAACAGTTAGGAGTATCAAAGAGTAAATGGAAAAGGATGACAATGGATTTTGGTAACAGAGTTACCAAGATCACAACGTTCATCTGATTTGTTTTGGGTGATAAGTGGACCGTATGACTAAGTCCGTGCACTTTCTGCCAGTTAAGACCACTTGCGGAGTGAGTCAATAAGAGCAGCTTTATCTATCAGAAATCGTTATATTGCACGAGGTGCCAGTATCCATAGTATCTGATAGAGGACCACAGTTCACTTCCAAGTTTTGGAAGTCTATGCAGAAAGTGTTGGGGACTAGAGTTGATTGAGTAATGCTTTTCACCCACAGACATATTAGGAGTCGGAAAGAACCACTCAGGTTCTTGAAAACATGCTTCGGGCGTGTATTATGGATTCCGACGGAAATTGGGAAAGGTAATTACCTCTGGCTGGGTTTGCATACAAAAATAGTTGTCAACTGAGTATACCATTGGCACCTTTCGAGTTTTATACGGTCATATGTACAGATCCCCGATTGGGTGGTTCGAGGTCGGAGAGGCCAAGTTAGTTGGTCCAGAACTTGTTCAAGAAGCGTTGGACAAGGTAAAGGTGATTAGAGAAAAGCTTGTGACGGCTCAGAGTAGGCAGAAGTCATATGCCGACAATCGGAAAAGAGAATTAGAATTCGCTGTGGGTGAGCAAGTCTTTTTGAAAGTTTCACCAATGAGAGGCGTAATGAGGTTTGGCAAGAAAGGCAAGCTAAGTCCAAGATATGTCGGACCATTTGAAATACTTGAACGTGTGGGAAATGTTGCCTACCGTCTTCAATTGCCGGCGGAACTAGAAGGAGTTCATCCTGTGTTTCATGTGTCAATGCTTCGCAAGTACTTGCCAGATCCTTCTCATGTGATACAACCCCAGGAGATACAACTAACCGAAGATTTGACGTATGAGGAGATACCAGTGGAAATCTTAGATCGTCAATTGAAGAAGTTGAGATCGAAAGAAATACCATTGGTGAAAGTTCTGTGGAGAAATCACTCGACCGAGGAAGCTACGTGGGAAGTCGAGGGAGAAATGCGCAGGACGTATCCTCACTTATTTGAAAACTAAGGTTAGTATGTGGTTGAAATTCGGGGACCGAATTTCTTAAGGGGGGAAGATTGTAATACCCGGAATATTTTTCCAATCAACGTTAAGGTCCTAATTTAATATTTATTTTAAGTATGGGAGGAAAAGGAGAAAATTTTAAAACAAATGAAATTTTATTTGGACAAATTAGGATCTAACGGGAAAAATATTGGGTGTAAGTATATTAACCCCAAAGTTGATTTTAACAACAAATAAAAATATATTAAGTATATATGTGTGTATATATATATATACAAAATATTTAAAAAAAATAAAATAATATAATATATGTATGTGGTTGGAAGGGGGTCACACACGTGACCCCCCTTAAAAAAAATTAAATGGTCCCAATTCTTTTCATTTGCTTCCAGTAGAGAGAAGGCCGAGAGTTGAAGCAGAGAAAGAAGAAAGATTGCGGACCATTGACGCGTGAGCTCCAGCGGAAGAAGAGAAGACGCGCGCGTGCGGGAGAAGCAACCGGGCGTGTGACGCGCCGTTCGCCGGGACAAGGGCCATCGACGGCGACTCTGACGCCGGAGGAAGGTGGGCCGGCGCCGGTCTTCACGAAGGAGAGAGAGAGAGCTCGGCTAGAGAGAGAAAACAAAGGGGGAGGGTGTTCTCACCGGAAAAGTCGCCGGAATCCGCCGTTTCGAAGTCGGGAAAGGTGACCGGGAGTTCTTTCTACCCCATTCCATCATCCTATCCGATTGAATCGAGGTAAAAAGTCTCGAATCCCTCAAACCCCAAATTTATCTATTTTAGGGATTTTTGGAAAATTCCTAATTGGTATGAATAAATTGCTTTGGGTCCTAATTTGGAGTTATTGGGTTGTTTAGAAGTAGTTGGAAGTATATTTGTTGGAAAATTAATGATGGAAGCTACCCACTTTGAAAATCATAGGACAATGGAATTTAAAGTGAGATAAAGTGTAGTATAAATTGATTTGGGATTGATTGGTGTGTTGGATTGAAGTTATATAATAGTAGGAATTGTTGGAATATACGAGGGATTGAAGCCGAGTAATTCCGTCTCAACCGGAAGCTAATTAGGTAATAAAAGAGACATTTCTCAATCCAATCTAAAATGTGGAGCTAAATTATGGGTTAGAAGTTTCGGATAGACCGTAATGGACACCGGAATTAATTTAAATAGTAAAATGTCTTTATTTGGTAAAAATCCCAATTTTTAAAAGATATCCGGCCACATGTGTCGTATGTGAATATAAGTTGAAAGGTTGGTTTGGAAAGTGACAACCATTGATAATTTGAGGCCATGACTAACATAGGCCATAAATTAGACATTGGGTTGTGGAAAATTAAATATGGACACTAGTAGGTGAAAACGGATAAATTGGAGATTTATAACTTGAAATTAGTTATAAAAGAAATAATGTGAATTAGACACAAATAGAAATATGCTAAATATCCCGAACACTAGTTAATGGATTTCTAAGTTAATTAACTAGCCGTGGGGTTAAATTGGGAAGGATGTGAACGTTAATTTGACGTGTACAAATCAATGGCTGAATTCAAGTGTCTAAAGTTATTGAATGTGTATGATTAGGTAACCACGAATTGTCTGGAGCAGGAGTGACTCCAGGACCAGAAACAGGAAGCCGTCCAGGTGAGGGGTTTCCCATCCTTGCCCTACAGGGTTGAATGAGGATGTGAATACGTGGTTTGCTTACTTGCTTGTTTGTAAGAATTGTTAGGTAATAACATGCTATTGTTCCTAAACTGTTAATTGTGAAAATATTTGTATATATGTGATTGATTAAAGTTGGAGTAGTACTGGAGGGTATCCATGTGATGACATGGGATACGCCAAACAGTACAAGTAAAAAAGGGGTAGGATATTGATTTCGTTCAATCTTTGGTTTGTCCTAATAATTAGAAACCCACTAAGGAAATCAAACTGACTTATTTATACACGTCGACGTGATTTGTGGTAAATGAACTTAGGAAATACCTTAGAGCTAGGTTATCATCTAATCAAGGGTTGGGTACTAAACAAAGAGTAGAAAATCTCATAATTGATTAGAAAATTCTTAGTGGAGTTCACACTGCTGAGGTAAAGACACTTTAGAATAGAAATGGGTAGTTCGTGTTGCAAACCCCACTGAAAGTAAGAGAGTGAAATATGACGTCAGATATTTGCCCGTTGTGGCTATGGCCCTAGCCTGGCACTAGGGTGGTGCATTACATATTCATGGTTGCCCGTTGTGGCTATGGCCCTAGCCTGGCACTAGGGTGGTACATTACATATTCATGGTTGCCCGTTGTGGCAATGGCCCTAGCTTGGCACTAGGGTGGTGCATTACATATTCATGGTTGCCCGTTGTGGCTATTGCTCTAGCCTGGCACTAGGGTGGTGCATAGCATTTGATAGACTTGCCCGTTGTGGCTATTGCTCTAGCTTGGCACTAGGGTGGTGCATAGCATTTGAAAGACTTGCCGTTGAGGCTATTGCTCTAGCGTGGCACTAGAGTCGATTGTATGATTTATAGTTTTTAATATGAAATGTTCATGATATTGGTTGCTTATGAGTAACATGTTGAGGAGCATGATTCCTAGGTTTATCTGTGACGTAACGTTATATTAATGTTGCCTGATCATTATATATAACATGAAAAACTGGTATTTCGTGCGCATGTGGTTGTGAGTGGTTCCCTTTCCCGAGCTGTAGTGGTACCCGCCGCTACGCCGAGGATGGGAAGCTTCTCACTGAGTCTGTTGGACTCACACCCTCTGTTTAAATGTTTCAGATACAGGAATCGGGCAGGCTTCGACGTCCGGACAGTGATACAGACATCTTTCCACTTGCACCGCATTTGTTCGCGTGGGTGGACATCTTTTGATTATTTAGCCTTCGTTATTTTGAGTTGTATATATTCTAAAGTTGTAAAGGCGACGTAAACATTTGCAGCTTTTGAATTATGCTATATCTAGACATGTCGGCTTCACATGTGCTTACTGATAGGATTCTGGGTGTTGGGAAAGTCTTGATATATTTATATATATATATATCTGCGTATGTGAATAGGATAGATCACACATAATGGTGTGTGATCAATATGTGTATGCTATATATATACGTGTGACTTGGTATATGCTGGATGAAAAATATAAATACCTGCATGTGAATAGGATAGATTACACGTATTGAGGCGTGTAATCACTATGTATACTTAACTGTGAGTGTGGGTGTACATGTGTGAATATGACAGGTTATATATATTGTGTGTGAATAGGATAGATCATTCCCTTGGGGTTTGATCACTATGTATATATATATTTACGTGCGATTGTCCTGAGTGTATGGGTGTATATATATACATGAAATGGGCTGAAGCGGCATTGAGCGCCGTGGATTGCAGGTTATCTAGGCCACCAATGATGGTGTGACCACTATATACACTATGTGAATACTGAGTGTTGATTGTATATAAGGGTAGATAATTTATGATTATGGATAAGGCTTACGGGTTTAGAGGCTAAATTCTATTCCCGTGCCGGTCACGGATACCTGGAATCGGGGTCGTGACAGAGAGTGAAGGAGAAGAAGCCTCCGCCGCCACGGAAGTAGAAGTGTTTGTTTTGGAGGCAAGTGAGGGAAATATCTAGCTCTACTCTGTTTAGGATTTTCAACAGGTTCTTGTCTTGCGCTGCTAGTGTAGATGTTGTGGATGAAAAGGATTATTGACTTCTTCTGAAGAAAAAATTATATTTCAAGGTTTGAGCTCGATCGTAATTTGCTTTCTATTTATTATGGAGAGAGGAATTGAGGAAGGAGATGATGTTGGTATTAATTTCTTTTTGTTTAATTTGGCTTTATCTTAATTACATGATTTTATATATATGATTTATGACACACTAGCTAAACCTGTAAAGATGCGAGTGGATTGGTAGATTGGAGATATGTTGGAGGAATTTATGGTTGCAATCACAGAACTTTGAGATTGAAATTGTACTGTGGAATGTTGAGAATCAGCAATAAAAGTTCGACCTGCAAAAGTGATGTTTTGGGAAGAACCACAAGCAATCAAGTAGTTATCAAGTGGTGTAACGGCAGTAGTAGTAGCAGCACATGAATAATAATTGACAAAGAGAATAATAATAATAATAATAATAATAATAATAATAATAATAATAATAATAATAATAATAATAATAATAATAATAATAATAATAATAATAATAGCAAGTAACAGAGGAGAAGGGAAACACTTATCTGGATTCATTTTTTATAAATCCTAACACTCACAAGGAATTTTTTCGAGAGAAGTGGTTTCTTTTCTACAATTTTTCCTTTTATTTCAGTAATGATGATTTTGTGAAGAGTACGGTCGTAGAGTGGGAGAGAATAGGAATTTCAAAGGATGGTATTAACATTGTGGTGTTTTGCAATTACATGATTTTCTTAAGCACCCAGTTACTCTTTCTTCTCTCTGTTTTATGCTTTGTTCAATTGTGATAACTTTTCAAGTAGCATCATGCCTCACATTTGGGGATTTAATTTGACATATAATGTGATGTATATATTGTTCTTGAAATATTATGTTGTTATAACGTTTTGGTTGTTGGAAATAGTAGAGGGAAAATATATTTTTACTGACCAGCGGCAGTGATGATTTCAAATCTGTCATGATTTTTGAATCCCAATAAATTATTTGCAGCATGAATCACTTTTCAATTAGGATAAATTTTTTTTTGCATTTGGATTAAAAAGATGAGATGTCATTACTTGATTACAAGTCATTGGCGTTTATGATCTACTGTGTACTGTTTTCTACCTTTAGTTCCTTGATACATATTTGAAAATTATGGTAAGTATTTTGAGAAATTTGTTTGTTCTTCACTTTTAACACAGTGATTAAGCTTTTCTCGATCATCATATTAAAGTATCTAGTTTTATATCAAACTCTTTGATCTTTGTGATGCATGCATACTTTTTCTCACCTGAACCCTTACACTTACTAGATTTGGAACTATTTGAACGATTGATAATGATTTTGATATTTTATGCCTTTCATTTGTTTTGACTTTAATGTTAAAGTATGGATTCTGTTACTCATGAATTTTATTTTTGTGTAGTGTAACATGTATCCTTTGATGGGCCACATACAATCCCATAGTCACTTGCCCGCAGTGCAAACATCCATTTGACTTTCTCAATGTCCATCGATCCCAAAACCCTTTTTGCTACCCACTATATTAAGAATTTTTAATGTTGCCTATTTTTTCCCTTTAGATATGTGGCTTAAAACATGCTCATGAAGGCTGTCATTGTCCATTTGTGGCTTGTCCTCTAGATTTTAGCCCCATAATTATGGTTTGATGGTTTGCTAGCAGTAGTTCATGACACTGAATTGTCTTAGTACACTACAGAAAATCATATTTTTACTGGCGGATTTGTACCAGCGGTTTTCAAAAACCGTCGGTAAAGTCACTTATTTTTGGCGGTTTTTGAATTGTCAGTAAGCCCCATTTGCTTTTTGTCCAACTAAAGGCCTTTTAGTTTCCTTTTTTTTGGGATAAAAACGATAAGTAAAAAAAAGCAAACAATAACATAACGCCTTATACTTTGTTTTTGCAAAGCTGGAAACCCTATTTTCTTTCTCTTCACTCTCACCCAACCCATCCTCGAGTGGGAATTCAAGCGAGCTCTCAAATGTTGCTCGGTGATTACCGCCTTTGATAGCTCTTTGTCCAAATCTTGTGTATACTAAAGGTGATTCCATCTCCAAAATCATTTTCTTCACAACTCCGAAGGATGTTTGTCGATCAACGCTCGTCTCTTCCGCCTTCAAAGAAACTACAGATGCCGACGCTGCTTGGGATAGGTATGGATATCAACGCTCGTCTCATAATCTATTTTATTGTGATTCAGATAATTATACTCAGTATTTCTCTGGTTTGTGATTGTGTAGATTAAGAATTAATTCATTTTCGTCTTTTTTTGTGCTTTCTTGGAATTTGATTCTGATTACTCCAAAAGAGTGATGGATCTAGTTGATGATGAATGATTTGTATATATATACATAGAGAAGAGAAAGCTAGCTAGCTAGTTGAATCAAGATTTCATCATCGATTTCCTATCATCATCGATTTCTGTGATCATTATCATTTTGCTTTAATATAATTCTTGATGCCACTTGGAATTCTGATTGAAAATTGAAGCTTCTGAATAGGTTCTGCTCATTCTTAATTAATCTTACAGTGATTGATTTTGATATCATAATTTGAGAGAATGCTAAATTTTCTTGTTTAAAATATGATGCACTTCATTTGGGTTTAGAGAAGTAAATTTAGCTTTCTTTCTTTCTTTTATTTGCAGAACAATCCATTCAAGCTTGCAAGGTTAAATAAAGGAAGTTCAGTACTAGCTAGCTATAGCTAGGCTGTATATAGCTCTATATCTCTCTCAAATCAAATAAAGCAGCTAATTAAAGAAGTGTTGGAATAAAGAAAAAAACAGAGGATAAAAAAGAGGCATCAATATTCTTTATAAAAAGAGGCATTCAGTATAAATAAATAAATAAATACTTGTATTTCTTTTCCCACCGTTACTAATGTTTCCACCATCTGATCATCTCATGCATCAACATATATATTAGGAAAAATTATTTTTACCATATTCAAATATATATATATATATATATATATACACACACACACGTATATACGTTACCACAAATCATAATACAATGGAAACGCATGATTATAACAATTTATTTTGTTGACGGAAGCAACCACTTTTGACTTTGTCCTGGATGGCATGGATCATATATCTCACATCATATGTATCCCATTATAAGCTTTGATCTATACAGTAACACATAACACATAGCCACATACACGTTTTAAGTACCCCATCTATCCAAACATACATGTTTTTTTATTCTTCTTGATGCAATACTAATACACTTATCTACTTGTAGGGGTTTAATATCTTCCATCTTTCTTTGTGGAGCCGTTTATCTTAGTATTGTGATCTTGCCTTGAGGTATGTTTTAATTCTTTAATTCTTTTATAGATCTTCATCTACTATAATTTGATTTTTTTTATTGATTTTTTTGTTAAGGCATGTTCTAATTTATTCTATTGATTTTTTTTTTTTACTTTTGGAAAATATGTCTTTGCTTTTGTCTTCTCATAAATACAAAATAATACTTTGGAAAATTGTTGATGCGCTATGTTTTAAACGTTGTTGCTGCGTTGATTGTTTAAAATAACTTGGGAAGATGCATTACACATTACATATATAATTTGCGCTGATTGTTGCTTTGATTTTTTTTTTTAGTTTTCTCTTTCTTTATTGATTAGATCTTTTATGTGAATTTTCCTAGACTTTAGCATGGATAAATCTTGGATTACCAAGCCACGAAACACACTTGAATATGCAATTGGGTTAGAAAAGTTTCTAGACTTTGCATTTCTACGTGCATCCAGTAATGGGAGAATAAAATGTCCATGTAGTAGTTGTGGGTTTAGAAAGATGGAGAGTAGAGATGTAGTATATGAACACCTTATGCGGAGGCAATTTCCATCTGAATATACTCTTTGGTTATGTCATGGGGAGACAAGAATAGAAGAATATGAAGAAGCTTTTGATGTAGCACATGATAATTTTGTTAGTCAAAATAATCTACCTAGTCAAGATTCTATGCAAGATATGATCCATGATGCATTTGGGATAGATGAAGTTGAAATGATAGTGCCTGAAGAGAATCAAAGACAAAGTAGAAATTTTAATGAATTTGCAGAATTACTTAAGGATTGCAACGAAGAATTATATGAGGGTTGTACTAAATACTCAAAGTTATCTTTCCTAATAAGACTTTATCACATTAAGTGTTTATGTCGAATGAATGACAAGGCAATGTCTTTGATATTGGAGTTATTGCAAGACGCTTTTGAGCATGCCAATATTCCTAAGTCATTCTATGAGGCTAAGAAAACAATTAACAAACTAGGACTTAATTATGAGAAGATTCATGCATGCCCAAATGATTGCATGTTATACTGGGAAGAAGGTGAAAGTATGGAATCTTGTAAAGTTTGCAATACGTCGAGATGGAAAAATAAAGGAAATGTCAATAGTGGTAAAAGAAGAAAGAAACAACATGCAAAAGTTCTACGTTATTTTCCATTAAAACCACGGTTGCAAAGGTTGTTTATGTCCTCTAAAACTTCCAACGACATGAGATGGCATGTAAAAGATAGTAATAGTAATGGAGTCATGAGGCATCCTAGAGACACTGAAGCGTGGAAGGCGTTTGACACATTGCATCCAGACTTTGCTAATGATCCACGTAATGTACGTCTTGGCCTAGCTAGTGATGGTTTTAATCCATTTGGTACTTTGAGTACTAACTACAGCATATGGCCAGTGGTTCTTATACCATATAAATTGCCTCCATGGATGTGTGTAAAGCCTTCTTATCTCATCCTTTCAATGATTATTCCAGGTAAGCAAATGCCAGGAAATGATATAGATGTTTACCTGCAACCTTTAATTAAAGAATTGAAGGAGTTATGGAATAATGGGGCAGAAACATACGATTCGTCGTCTAACCAAGTGTTCATGATGCGTGCAGCGCTTATGTGGACAATTAGTGATTTTCCTGGTCTTGGAACTTTATCGGGCTGGAATACATACACTGGAATGGCTTGTCCTTGTTGTAACATGGACTTTAAACCTTCTCATCTTCCTCATAGTAGAAAATGGTGTTTCATGGGTCATCGGCGTTTTTTGGAACCAGGACATAGATTTAGATTAAATCAAGTTCTATTTAATGGTAATGCCGAGTTGAGAAGTCCACCACTTTTACTGTCAGGATCAGAAATTTTGAAACAATTGGAGAATGTTAATGTCAAATTTGGCAAGACACCGAAGGAGGACAATGGAGGGAAAAAAGAAAGAAGAGGAAGAAAATGGCAAGATCTCGTGATACTCAACAATGGAGGAAGAAGAGTATATTTTTTCAACTTCCTTATTGGGAGTTCAATTGATTACATCACAATCTTGATGTGATGCACATTGAGAAGAATGTATGTGACAATGTGCTATATACATTACTTAATGAACGTGGAAAGAGAAAAGATCATTTAAAAGCACTAAAAGACCTACAGTTTTTGGGAATTAGGCCAGATCTTTGGCTTGGGGAGAATGGAAAATATCGTCCTGCTTTGTTTCCATTGACAAATGCAAACAAAGTTCGATTTCTCAGGACCTTGAAAAATGTGACTGTACCAGATGGTTACTCTAGTAATATTTCTAGATGTGTCGATCTAAAAAGTCTTAAGATTTCTGGATTGAAGAGTCATGATTCTCATATTCTAATGGAGCAATTGTTACCATTGGCAATAAGGAATGTGTTGCCCAAGGAAGTGTGCACAGTTTTGTTAGATTTATGCTCAGTTTTTAACCATCTATGCAAAAAGGTGTTGGTTATAAGTGAGCTTGAGAATCTTCAAAAGCGAATTGTGTTAACTTTGTGCCATTTAGAAACTATATTCCCTCCATCATTCTTAACGGTCATGATTCACTTGATTTTCATTTGGTTAATGAAGCTAAGCTTGGAGGGCCTGTACATCATCGATGGATGTTTTTTATGGAAAGGTAAATGTATTTCAATTTGTGAAGTTAAAATTGATTTTTCAATTTAGATTCTAATATTGCTAACTCTTTAGGTTTTTAGGATGTTTGAAATCCTATGTACATAATAGAGCTCAACCAGAAGGATCTATAGCCGAAGGGTACATAGCAGAAGAGTGTCTAACATTTTCATCAAGGTATTTGCACGGAATTGAGACAAGATTTAATCGGGCTAGACGTGTTGATGATCAGCCTAATGACATTGACTCAATTCAGTCAAAAACTTTGTTTCCATTAGTAGGAAAACTAGTTGGTTCTGCTTCATCTTTTGACCTTTCACCAATAGAGAGACATCAAGCTCATCGACATGTGTTGTTTAATTGTGAACATGTTGCTCGATTTATCGAGTAAGTAAATTTGATCATTAGATTTATAACGTATTTTCATAACAATGATATATGTGTATTTCAAATTTCATAATTAAATTTAGAGTTATAACATATTTTCATGACAATGATATAGGGAGTTCAAAGAAATAACTAAAAGGAGGCTAAGAAATCGGACTTGTTCAGCTTTAGTGATTCAAAAGACTGTTCATAAGGAATTTGCATCATGGTTTGAAGCACGAGTGAGTATAGTTCATAGTTTGCTTTTCAATGGTGAATTTCAATTATACATCAATCTAATACTTATGTGTTCGTTCATCTTAGATTTTGAATGATAAAAATGAAGTTCACTTAGATGATATCATCTTTCTTTCACGCGGCCCACATGCCTCATCTAGAAGGTTCAATGCATATAATGTCAATGGATTCAAGTTTCGTACTGTGGAGCGAGAGCAAGGGATGAAAACACAAAATAGTGGGGTTTTTGGCACTTTTGGAACTGAATCCTATGCGAGCACTAGTGATAACCGTCCAGCATTTGGGGGTGTTCCGTACTATGGAAAATTGGTAGATATAATAGAGTTGAATTATTACAGTCGATTCAAGATTACCATGTTCAAATGTAAGTGGGCAAATACAACAACAACAAATGGATTTAAAAAGGATGCCTTTGGATTTGACATGGTAAATTTTTCTCGCTTAATACATACCGGTGATCATGAAGATGATGAGCCTTATATTCGAGCTTCAGATGCTCAAATGGTGTACTACGTAGAAGATGAATTCGATAAAGATTGGTGTGTTCCAGTACATTTCAAACCAAGAGATTTATTTGAGATGAAAGAAGGAGATAGTCTGCTTGATAATGTGTCGTTTCCTACAGAAGACTTAAGCTCACTTATTCCAAATGATATTGAAAGCATTCCATTAGCAAGGGATGATGATGAGGATGTGATAGAATAGTGTTTAGCTGTTATTATGATGCTATACCAGCAGTTTTTGCCTTTGCTACTATATACCAAATTTATACCAGCAATTTGTGTATCAGTTGGTATAAATCTATACTTGCAGGGATCTAGTGGCAGGTTAGGATTTTGTAGTGGCAATTGTACAACTGCTGGTATAACTTTTAGTAACAGTTTTTGTTACTTTTAGCGGTAGTTTTACCTGCTGCTATAGCCATGTTTTCTAGTAGTGATTGCACTTGCTCCTCCAAAAGACCAAGGACTGCAAAGAATACAAGTCAAAAAATATTTACCAATGAATTCATAAACATACACAATTGCAATCAGTATAATCAGTATAATTCCTTAGTATTTTAGGGTCAGTAGGCAAGTGATACTAAAAAAATAGAGCAGGTGGCATGCATGTTTATTTTCAATTCAATAATAAATACTAATGCAAAGAATCTAAAATTAAAAAGAAAGTTGTTGAATTACCATATATATCTCATCTAATCTCTCCAGATATATATATATATATATAATCTGAATGGATGTGATGGAAATAATAGTAATTATTATTGTGATCAGAAGTAAAGAAGTGTCATATCCATGGATCAGAAGTAAAGATATATATATATATATATAATCTGATGCACGACTGCAAGACAAATAACAATATAACAAAATAAGAAATAGACAATATACATATAACAACTTTTATCCTTCCTTGCTAGAAGACATATATATATACCTATAGTCCATGGGTACGCATGAAACTGTGATATCAGCATTTGTGTCCAAGTGTTTATGAAATCATAACATAAAATTCATCAATCTTCCCTTATCATTTCAAGCGGAATTAGGAACGAGTACATCTGATGATGATGGATCATCCTGTGGACTTGAAATTAAAGTAGCTTACAAATCCTTTTTGTTCAAATTAAACAACTGGTATAGTCAGATTTTATAGGAGCAATGTAAACAACTGCTGGTAAAAAGTTGGAATAAATGCTACTATATCTTATTTCTCATATTTAAAATAGTTACTAGTATTAGCATATAAATAAATGAGATTGGTAGGGGAAAAAAAAGACAAAGCCTAACAAATATTTAAGCATTAATACAAATATTATTTCAAACAATGATTATATTTATCTCAAAATTTAATAGAGCCTGCAAAACACAAGTATATATTGAAATATTCAAAATCTAGAGTTTATGTATAGTATAGAAATATCTATTTCCAAATAGTACTATTGATGAGTTTTGTAATTATAAAACATTGTATCAATTCTACAATTATTTTCAATCCTATTGAATCAACAATTTCAGAGTTTTTCTTGCAAATATGTCACTTTTTGATCCTTGAGCCTCTTCAAAATTTCTACTCTGCATATATTAAGAAAGTCAACAAATAAGAGTACTTACAATAAAATAATATATGTCATAAGAAGAGTACTTATAATCCCTGTGCCTCTTTAACAAAGTGAAAATATAACTCTATAGGCTGGCTCACTTTCCTTCTCTTCCACACCTGCATAATATACATAATCCCACAAAATTCATTTCTATTTTTACAGGCAGTAACAGTAACACCACATTCATAAGTAAATACGTTTTTTTACAGAATTTTCTCACCAATATGAGACATTGCATAATAAAATGAAGCAGAATATGAGACATTGCATAATAAAATGAAAGAAAAAAAAACCAGAATAGGAAATGACAATCATTTGAGTGGAAGCATCACACCAATGATCTCAAAAAATTAGAGACTGAAGAAATTACTTAAAAAGACTAATCTTGATTCCGAACACAAGGAAGAATTTGCTCAAAACTATAGAGACCAATGTGTTGCTTGAAATTTTACAAATTGAAATAAAGAGAGAGAAGAGTGTATGATATTATATCCATAATGCCCAAATTTGAGTTAAGTGACAGCCATGTGAGCCACATAAATAAATAAATATAGTAATTATTAAAAAAAAGAGTTTGATACCAAACCATATACAGAAGAAAAAGGAAAGGAAAGGAAAAGGCCATACATAGTGGAGTGAGTAGATCTTGGAGAAGCAAACTGAAGGAACACCAAATAGACGACATCAAAGTAGAATGATGATGCTATCTCTAAACTTGAGCACTAAGTCTCCATCACAATAATTTATGAATCTAAACTAAACTAACCCATTCAATCCTGGACCATGTGGAACTCAGAATTGCTTCCTAATTGTCCACCAAAAAGCAAAGCTATAAAAAATAAGTTTAGTTGAACCACCACCATAAACATGGATGGTCTTGGAAACAGAAAGGGGAGCTACACTAGAGACAGCGAGAAGCTAAAATCTTGTACAAGTCTACTAAAAAAAGGCCATGTCCTTCAAGCTATCATATGATGTGGATTTCTTTTTATTATTATTATTATGATTTATAATTAATTAATTATAATATTCAGCTTTAATTTTGATTATCCTTGAAAACAAGTAAAATTAATATATATATATATATACAGACACATAGACACATGAGTGAAACTAGTATAAATGAATATATCTGACCTTACAAATTAACATGAAGTCGTTAGTCTTGTTGTCCCCAAATCACTAGAAACATAATTGAGTATTACAAGTTACACATTTGGTTTTTGCCAATTGCAGCAATGAAAAGACACTTTTATAATATTCAAAAGCAAATATTCTATAATCAAGATTGGATTTATTCTACACACCTAACTAATCATAGTAAATAGTTGAATATTAAGATGTAGTATTAAAGTTACTTACGGGAACAACTGTATTTTGATTGAAAATAGTCATCAATGATGCCACTTGAGCTTCAAGCATCTGAATTTTCTCGCTCATTTGACGCATAGCTTCTTGGGTTTGCAATCTTTCTTCTTGTATATTTATTCTTGTGCCGTGACAAGCACAAGAACTTACGCTATCCTTCATTGAAGGAGTTGGTCCAAAGCCTAAGCCACGAACATATCCATATCCATCTTTACCTATCACTTGTGAATATATGTCATTCTTGTCCCAAAGAATACCCCCTCCACTGCCTCCATGTGAATTATTAGGACTGACTCATAAGTTCTTCCAATCTTGCCTGTAAGAATATTAAAAATATATTTATAAAGGAAAGGAACAAACTAATAATATTAAGAATAAATTATGTTGATTTTCATACAATGTTTCTTGTAATACCCGGATATTTTCCAGTCAACGTTAAGGTCCTAATTAAATTTTATTTTTGATTTGGAAGGAAAAAGAGAAAATTTTAAATGAATGAAATTTTATTTGGACCAAAATTAGGACTTAACGGGAAATATTGGGTGTAAGTTAGTAACCCCAAAGTCAATTTTAAATAAATAATATATAAAATAAATATATATAAATATATAATGTATTAGGTAAATATATATATATATATATAATATATATATATAATATATATATTGTTGGCAGAAGGGGGGGGGGTCACGCACGTGACCCCCATTTAAAAAAAAAATTTTTGGTCTTCATTCTTCCCACCCGAGAAGCAGCAGCAGAGAAAAGAAAATTAGATTGGGGCCATTGAAGACCACACACACACGGCGTGAGAGCGAGAGGGCCAAACGACGCCGGAAAACGCCGTGCAAGGTGGCTGGGCTGCGCGACGTTGTCTCTGGAGGTGGAGGGGAGTTGCTGGTGGCGCTCACGGTAGCTGCGCAGCGGAAAACGGCGGTGGTGACGGGAAAAGACGGAAATTTCGAGAAAGTGGATTTTGGCCGGAATCTCGCCGGAGTTGGCCGTTCCGAGCTCGGGGAAGGTGATTAGAGGCTTTCTCTACCCCGTACTATCACTCAATCCGATTGAATCGAGGTAAAACGTCCCGAATCTCTCAAACCCCAAATTTATCTATTTTAGGGATTTTGGAAAATTCCTAATATGAATGAATAAATTATTTTGGGTCCTAAATTGAAGCTATTGGGTTGTTTAGAGGTGTTTGGATGTATAAGTGTTGATAAATTGATAGTGGGAGTTACTCAATTTGAAATTATAGGACAATGGAGTTTATGAGGACTAAAGTGTAGTATAAATTAAATTGGTGAGTTGAATTGGTAATTTTAGAAGGTAGTAATTGTTGTGATAGACAAGGGATCGAAGACCGAATAGTTACGTCTTAGCCGGAAACCAATTTTGGTATATTAAAGAGGCAAATTTTAGTCAATTAAGGAGTTGAAGATTTCTAAGCCAAAGGGTGCTACTAGGATATGGATTAGAAGTAAACTAAAGATCCTAAATACTAGTTGAAGGAGTTTTAAGTAAATTAACTAGTTTATGAGATTTATGGATTTCATGGACATTGTGTTGATGTGTACAAGTCACATATAAGTTCAAGCGTCTAAAACTACTCACTATGTGTGTGTAGGACCTAACGAACTGGTTGGAGCTTCGGGTACGCCGAGGGCCGATCAAGGGAAGCAAAGAGGTGAGGGGTTTTCCCATCCTTGCCCTCTTGTGGGTTGTATGAGGATGTGGAAAAAATATGGTTTGTATTATTTGCCTCTTTGTTAGAATATGTATGTTAGAAACATGCTATTGTTATTCCTAAATGTTATTATATGGAATTACATGTCATATGTGTATTTGATGCATGTGAAATATCATGATGGCTTGGGAAGCCTTATATGGAAAAAGGTTCTTGGAACCTAGAACGATATCGGGGTAGGATCGAGTCTACTTTCGGTGTCTAAATTCCATGGTCCTAGAAACTCACAAGTTAAATGAAGTTGGAAACCTATTGTTTGATCTTGAAATTTTTGAAATAATCGAACTTAGGATGTTCTTCCTTGAAATTATTTTGAACTTGGGAAAGGGTATAAACTTATAAGTTTTTTCCAAGAAAAGTAAAACCGAACTAGTAGGGGTTCATAGGAGTCATGTAGAGTCTATGATAAAAGAGGTGTCCCTTTTAAATAAACCGGGTAGATCGAGTATGTCCTCGTGAAGTCGGACACCCAAGAGTCCAAAGTCTATGAGTTTGCCACTTTGTGGTTAAAGCTTTGGTTAGGCCAAAGTCACACGAGTCGCCGGCTATGTACCAAGTAAAGTCTTGGTGCCAGATATGTCTCAAGTAAAGTCTTGGGGCCAGGGGTTCCTAGAATGATCAACTAGGTTCCTAACCGCTCACGTGAGCTATGCCTTCGGCCAGTTTACCTCATAACGGATGCCACTCACGTGAGTTATGCCTTCGGGCCAGATTCTCTCCTAACGGAGATATGCCTTCGGGCCAGTTCTCTCCCCAAAGGGAGATATGCCTTCGGGCCAGTTTATGTTATTTTAAAACGATTTATGATATTGGAAAGTGTTTGATGATATTGAACATGTGATATATATGCCTAATTTTGTCAATATATGTGTTATATATGCTAAATGCATGATCACTTAAACATGAAAGGTTAAAAGGAATATTATATGTGCATGTGGATGTGATTGGCTCCCTTTCCCCAGTTGTAGTGGTACCCGCTACTACACCAAGGATGGGAGAGCCTCTCACTGAGTCCGTTTGACTCACCCCCCAATTTTACATGTTACAGATACAGGTGTAGCGGGCACCGGACACGCGTCTACTTCCTCTCAAGGAGGCGAACATTCCTAGAGACCTCACGCATTGTTCGCGTGAGAGGTTTATCTTTTGATGTATACATTCTTTTGTTATATTTCATTGATGTATACATTATTTTGAGTATAGCCTTTGATGTATAGGCAATTGCTATATGTATATATATATATGTACAAATCTAGACTTGTCGGCTTCATACTGTTTAAAGATTAGGTCGTGGATGGGAATATAGGATATACGAATATTACGAGGAGTATGAATTGCTTCCGCATGTGAATAGGATAGGTCACACCCTATGGGGTGTGATCAATATGTAAATTATATATATATATATGTGTGGTTGGTATGTGATTGTTTGCAAATATATGAACCTGCATGTGAATAGGATAGATTACACGCATTGAGGCGTGTGATCAATATGTAAAGTTAAATGCGAGTGTGGATGCTCATATACAGGTGATCGAACAGGTTATATATATTGTGTGTGAATAGGATAGGTCATTCCCTTGTGGTTTGATCACTACGTATACACATATTTATGTGTGATTGCTTATGTGAATGGATGTATATATATACTTGAATTGGGCTGAAGCGGCAATGAGCGCCGTGGATTGCAGGTTATTTAGGCCACCATGAATGACGTGGCCA
The DNA here is from genome assembly GCA_014851425.1 of Senna tora. Taxonomy (NCBI): domain Eukaryota; kingdom Viridiplantae; phylum Streptophyta; class Magnoliopsida; order Fabales; family Fabaceae; genus Senna; species Senna tora. The sequence goes on from CM026265.1 coordinate 17,049,515, forward strand.
ATATTTATTATGTGAATATTGTACGTTGTCTGTATAGCAGGGTAATTATTTTAAATGGTAATAGGGAAGGCTTACGGGTTTAGGGGTGAAATCCTACTCCCGTGCCGGTCACGGACTCCTAGAAATGGGGTCGTGACAAAGTTGGTATCAGAGCCTGGTTATTTTTAAATAGTATGAAGCCATAGGTATGACCGGGTGTCGGTTTACCCTTCTTTGTGTACCCGGGCACAACGTGGGAGTAAAAGGGCACTTGTGGGAATACCCAGGAAAAAAAAACAAAAAAATGTGTCAATCCTTTCTTTCTACTCTCTTTGATATTTAAATATATCATTGTTATATGCGTATTTATTAGGTGTGATCCTTGTGCAGTATAGGGATGCCACCAATTACTAGACGTACTAGAGGAAGAGGAAGGGCTCCTCCCGAGGTCGATCAAGAATCTATTCGGGATGAAGGAGTGCCCACTAGAGGCCGAGGCCGAGGTCGAGCTAGAGGTCGTGCCCGAGGCCGAGGTCGAGTGCAAGCAAGAAGAGAAGAAAGGGAGCATATACTGGAGCCTCAAGTTGAGACTAATGCACCGTCCGTGGCGGAATTGCTTACGGCGGGATTTCAAGAGTTAAGAGAGGAGATGACTAGGCAGATTCAAATAGAGGTACGCCGGTTGGTGGTCGGCGAAGAGGTTGAAGGTGCAGCTCCTAACAACCAAGAGATGGAGGTTGTGGAAGGGAGAAAATAGAGAGTGGCAACAACGGGAGGCATCTCGGGAGCTGCGAGTAACGCCAAGGGAGTTACCCATTTCCAAGTTTCTGAAACTCCATCCACCCACATTTTGCGGGACTAGTGAGAAGGAAGATCCGCAATACTTCATCAAGGATGTGGTTCGAATTGGGCAAATGCTAAGGTGCTCGGGACATGAATTGGTGGAGCTAGCCTCATTTCAATTGAGGGGCGCCGCTAGAGTATGGATAGAGTCCATACAAACAAGATACTTGAGGAGAGTAGCACCGATGACCTGGGAAGATTTTCAGAGGGAATTCCTAGGTCGGTTTTTGCCTGAGGGGACAAAAGATGCCAAGCGGCAACAATTTGAAGAATTGTGGATGACTTCGGAGATGACTGTGACAGAATTTGAGTTGCTATTTACTGAGCTAGCTCAATTCTCTCCCGAGTTAGTTCCGGATGAGGAGGCAAGAATCAAGAGGTTCATCCATCGTCTTACCGAGCCACTATTTATTGCTTTGTTACCACAAAGAAAGCAATTTGACACTTTGGCTCAAGCTGCTGACTGTGCAAGAATGATCGAAACTAGGAAGAGATATGGGACGTCCATCGATCCCAAAGTGAAATTAATTACCGGTGGTGGTAACCAAGGGAGTGGAAGTAAAAAGAGGAAAATGACAGGTGGTGGAGCCAAGTATTCGGAATCCACAAGGGGACAAACCTCAACTGTCACCAGTGACACAACTCCAAAAGGAAATGTACAGGGGGGACAGAGAGTACAAGGCAGTAAAAACACCGGTGACACATGGCCTCAATGTGCAATCTGCAACAGACGTCATTTTGGTGTATGCCGGAAATTGACCGGTGCATGCTACACTTGTGCGAGGTGGGCCACATGTCTAGGGAGTGTCCTAAGCGGAGGGAAGGTACAAGTGTGAGGAGTAACCGACTCCGAGAAGTACTCCTATTCCAGCCCCACCGGTGAGAGCCGTGCCACCACATACAACCAACACGGGTGCAATTAGAGGTCGTGGTGCGGGTACAGTGGTAGAGGTACAGGGGCAGTGAGTGGCGGTCAAGCCAGAGTATTCGCACTTTCTCAGCAGGACGCTCATGCATCCAATGCAGTGGTCACAGGTACTCTACTTGTTTGTTCTCTTGAAGCAAAAGTGTTGTTTGATTCTGGTTCTACTCATTCATACGTGTCGCATGAATTTGCCTCTAAATTCAAGAGAAGTCCATCTAGAATGGAAGAGATAGTATTAGTATCTACTCCGATGGGAGATTCGGTACAAGTTGAGTATGTGCATAAATCCTGTGTGGTGGAGGTCGATGGTCATGAGACTATAGTAGACCTTCGTCTTTTAGTTATGGTTGATTTAGATGTAATTCTGGGAATGGACTGGTTGGCATCTTGTCATGCGGTGGTGGATTGTAGAGCTAAGTGTCTAAAATTTAGCATGCCGAATGAAGAACCTTTTGTGATAAGGGGCGACGGAGCCGCTCCGTACCCAAGCTTGATTTCAACTATCAAGGCATTCAAGCTACTTGAAAAAGGGTGCAAAGGGTACTTGGCCTTTGTGAGAGACACTACGAAAGAAGTGGTTTCACCGAATCAAGTACCGGTGGTGCGTGAGTTCTTAGATGTATTTCCGGAAGAATTGCCGGGGTTGCCTCCCGATCGGGAAATTGAATTTGAAATTGAATTGCAACCCGGTACTCAACCTATATCCACACCACCTTATTGTATGGCTCCGAAAGAATTGAAGGAGTTACATACTCAGTTGCAGGAGTTGCTTGACAAAGGCTTTATTCGGCCTAGTTTTTCTCCTTGGGGTGCGCCGGTCCTTTTTGTGAAGAAGAAGGACGGATCCTTGCGGTTGTGTATCGATTACCGAAAGTTAAATAAGGTGACGATCCGCAACCAATACCCACTTCCGAGGATAGATGACTTGTTTGATCAATTACAAGGTGCAAAGCGGTTTTCTAAAATTGATTTGCGATCTGGGTATCACCAACTCAAGATTCGAGAATCAGACGTACCTAAGACCGCTTTCCGAACCCGATATGGACATTACGAGTTTTTGGTGATGTCTTTTGGATTGACCAATGCTCCTGCAGCGTTTATGGATATGATGAACAGGGTCTTCAAACCTTTCTTGGATCAATTTGTCATTGTCTTTATTGATGACATCTTGGTCTATTCGAAAAATTCAGAAGAGCACGCTGAACACTTAAGGTTGGCCTTGCAAAGGTTGAGGGAGAAGAAGTTGTATGCCAAGTTCTCCAAATGCGAATTTTGGTTTGATAGAGTTGCCTTTTTGGGTCACGTGGTATCATCAGAGGGAATCCACGTTGATCCAAGTAAGGTGGAGGCGGTAAAGAATTGGTCCCAACCTACCTCAGTTACAGAAATCCGTAGCTTTTTGGGTTTGGCGGGCTATTACAGGATGATTCGTGCAAGATTTTTCTAAGGTGGCTGCGCCATTGACCAAATTGACACAAAAAGGGGTGAAGTTTGTATGGGATGAGAAATGTGAGCACAGTTTTCAGAAGTTGAAGGAAAGCCTCACTACCGCTCCAGTGTTAGCACTTCCTGAAGGCACCGGAGGGTATGTGGTGTATTGCGATGCATCAAGGATCGGGTTGGGGGTGTGTATTAATGCAACACGGCAAAGTGCTTGCGTATGCCTCGAGACAGTTGAGGAAACATGAGAAGAATTACCCGACGCATGATCTTGAAATGGCCGCGGTGGTATTTGCCTTAAAATATGGAGGCATTACCTATACGGAGAGACTTGTGAAATTTATACAGATCACAAGAGTCTCAAATACATCTTCGAGCAGAAAGATTTAAACTTGAGACAACGTCGATGGCTAGAGTTGTTAAAAGATTATGACTGCACGATTTTGTACCATCCGGGAAAGGCTAATGTGGTAGCTGATGCTCTGAGTCGGAAATCCATGGGTAGTCTTGCTCATATAAGTGAAGAGAGGAGACCGTTGATTAAGGAACTTCATGAGTTAGAACAAACCGGGAATTGGGTTTGAGATTGGAACTTCAAATTCATTGTTGGCTCATCTAGAAGCCAAATCCTCCTTGGTAGAAGAGGTGAAGTCTAAACAGGATGAAGATGCCGACCTCAGACAGATTAAGAATACAGTAATCGAAGAGAAAAGGGAGGACCTCCGATTCTCTATTGATGATTTCGGGGTACTTCGCTTGGAGGGACGGTTGTGTGTTCCGATGGTGGACAATTTGAAAGAGAGAATTCTTGAAGAAGCACACCGGACCGCTTATACCATCCACCCGGGAGCTAACAAGATGTATCATGATTTGAAACAATTGTATTGGTGGAATGGTATGAAAAGAGATGTTGCAGACTATGTGGCTAGATGTTTAATGTGTCAGCAGGTTAAGGCTGAACACCAGAAACCCGCCGGGATGTTACAACAAATAGAAATACCAGAATGGAAATGGGAGAGGATCACAATGGATTTTGTTACAGGGTTGCCTAGATCACAGCGTGGGTTTGATTCAGTTTGGGTGATAGTGGATCGTATGACCAAGTCCGCCCACTTTCTGCCAGTTAAGACCACTTATAGTGTGAGTCAGTATGCGCAGCTCTATCTATCAGAGATAGTCAGATTACACGGGATACCAGTATCCATAATATCGGATAGAGGGCCACAGTTCACTTCCAGGTTTTGGAAGTCTATGCAGGAAGTGTTGGGGACTAGAGTTGATTTGAGCACCGCTTTCCACCCACAGACAGATGGGCAATCAGAGAGAACCATTCAAATTCTGGAAGACATGCTTAGAGCGTGTATTATGGATTTCGGCGGAAGTTGGGAAAAGTATTTACCTCTAGCTGAGTTCGCATATAATAACAGTTACCAAGCGAGTATTCAAATGGCACCTTTCGAGGCTCTTTATGGTCGAAGGTGTCGATCCCCGATTGGTTGGTTCGAGGTCGGAGAAGCTAGCTTAGTCGGCCCGGAACTTCTACAAGATGCCATTAAAAGGTAAAAGAAATAAGGGAGAGGTTGTTAACGGCTCAAAGTAGACAGAAGTCTTATGCTGACAACCGAAGAAGAGAATTGGAATTCGCTGTGGGTGAGCTAGTATTCTTGAAAATTTCACCAATGAAGGGCGTAATGAGGTTTGGCAAGAAAGGCAAGTTAAGTCCAGGTATATTGGACCATTTGAGATACTAGAGCGTGTGGGGAATGTTGCCTACCGTCTTCAATTGCCGGCGGAACTAGAAGGAGTTCATCCGGTGTTTCATGTATCAATGCTTCGCAAGTACTTGCCAGATCCTTCTCATGTGATCCAACCCCAAGAAGTACAACTAACCGAAGATTTGACGTATGAGGAGATACCAGTGGAAATCTTAGATCGTCAATTGAAGAAGTTGAGATCGAAAGAAATACCATTGGTGAAAGTTCTGTGGAGAAATCACTCGACCGATGAAGCTACATGGGAAGTCGAGGCTGATATGCGCAGGACGTATCCTCATCTATTTGAAAACTAAGGTTAGTATGTGGTTGAAATTCGGGGACCGAATTTCTTAAGGGGGAAGATTGTAATACCCGGATATTTTCCAGTCAACGTTAAGGTCCTAATTAAATTTTATTTTTGATTTGGAAGGAAAAAGAGAAAATTTTAAATGAATGAAATTTTATTTGGACCAAAATTAGGACTTAACGGGAAATATTGGGTGTAAGTTAGTAACCCCAAAGTCAATTTTAAATAAATAATATATAAAATAAATATATATAAATATATAATGTATTAGGTAAATATATATATATATATATAATATATATATTGTTGGCAGAAGGGGGGGGGTCACGCACGTGACCCCCATTTAAAAAAAAAAATTTTTGGTCTTCATTCTTCCACCCGAGAAGCAGCAGCAGAGAAAAGAAAATTAGATTGGGGGCCATTGAAGACCACACACACACGGCGTGAGAGCGAGAGGGCCAAACGACGCCGGAAAACGCCGTGCAAGGTGGCTGGGCTGCGCGACGTTGTCCTCTGGAGGGTGGAGGGGAGTTGCTGGTGGCGCTCACGGTAGCTGCGCAGCGGAAAACGGCGGTGGTGACTGGGAAAAGACGGAAATTTCGGGAAAGTGGATTTTGGCCGGAATCTCGCCGGAGTTGGCCGTTCCGAGCTCGGGGAAGGTGATTAGAGGCTTTCTCTACCCCGTACTATCACTCAATCCGATTGAATCGAGGTAAAACGTCCCGAATCTCTCAACCCCCAAATTTATCTATTTTAGGGATTTTTGGAAAAATTCCTAATATGAATGAATAAATTATTTTGGGTCCTAAATTGAAGCTATTGGGTTGTTTAGAGGTGTTTGGATGTATGAGTGTTGATAAATTGATAGTGGGAGTTACTCAATTTGAAATTATAGGACAATGGAGTTTATTGCGGACTAAAGTGTAGTATAAATTAAATTGGTGAGTTGAATTGGTAATTTTAGAAGGTAGTAATTGTTGTGATAGACAAGGGATCGAAGACCGAATAGTTACGTCTTAGCCGGAAACCAATTTTGGTATATTAAAGAGGCAAATTTTAGTCAATTAAGGAGTTGAAGATTTCTAAGCCAAAGGGTGCTACTAGGATATGGATTAGAAGTAAACTAAAGATCCTAAATACTAGTTGAAGGAGTTTTAAGTAAATTAACTAGTTTATGAGATTTATGGATTTCATGGACATTGTGTTGATGTGTACAAGTCACATATAAGTTCAAGCGTCTAAAACTACTCACTATGTGTGTGTAGGACCTAACGAACTGGTTGGAGCTTCGGGTACGCCGAGGGCCGATCAAGGGAAGCAAAGAGGTGAGGGGTTTTCCCATCCTTGCCCTCTTGTGGGTTGTATGAGGATGTGGAAAAAATATGGTTTGTATTATTTGCCTCTTTGTTAGAATATGTATGTTAGAAACATGCTATTGTTATTCCTAAATGTTATTATATGGAATTACATGTCATATGTGTATTTGATGCATGTGAAATATCATGATGGCTTGGGAAGCCTTATATGGAAAAAGGTTCTTGGAACCTAGAACGATATCAGGGTAGGATCGAGTCTACTTTCGGTGTCTAAATTCCATGGTCCTAGAAACTCACAAGTTAAATGAAGTTGGAAACCTATTGTTTGATCTTGAAATTTTTGAAATAATCGAACTTAGGATGTTCTTCCTTGAAATTATTTTTGAACTTGGGAAAGGGTATAAACTTATAAGTTTTTTCCAAGAAAAGTAAAACCGAACTAGTAGGGGTTCATAGGAGTCATGTAGAGTCTATGATAAAAGAGGTGTCCCTTTTAAATAAACCGGGTAGATCGAGTATGTCCTCGTGAAGTCGGACACCCAAGAGTCCAAAGTCTATGAGTTTGCCACTTTGTGGTTAAAGCTTTGGTTAGGCCAAAGTCACACGAGTCGCCGGCTATGTACCAAGTAAAGTCTTGGTGCCAGATATGTCTCAAGTAAAGTCTTGGGGCCAGGGGTTCCTAGAATGATCAACTAGGTTCCTAACCGCTCACGTGAGCTATGCCTTCGGGCCAGTTTACCTCATAACGGATGCCACTCATGTGAGTTATGCCTTCGGGCCAGATTCTCTCCTAACGGAGATATGCCTTCGGGCCAGTTCTCTCCCCAAAGGGAGATATGCCTTCGGGCCAGTTTATGTTATTTTAAAACGATTTATGATATTGGAAAGTGTTTGATGATATTGAACATGTGATATATATGCCTAATTTTGTCAATATATGTGTTATATATGCTAAATGCATGATCACTTAAACATGAAAGGTTAAAAGGAATATTATATGTGCATGTGGATGTGATTGGCTCCCTTTCCCCAGTTGTAGTGGTACCCGCTACTACACCAAGGATGGGAGAGCCTCTCACTGAGTCCGTTTGACTCACCCCCCAATTTTACATGTTACAGATACAGGTGTAGCGGGCACCGGACACGCGTCTACTTCCTCTCAAGGAGGCGGACATTCCTAGAGACCTCACGCATTGTTCGCGTGAGAGGTTTATCTTTTGATGTATACATTCTTTTGTTATATTTCATTGATGTATACATTATTTTGAGTATAGCCTTTGATGTATAGGCAATTGCTATATGTATATATATATATGTACAAATCTAGACTTGTCGGCTTCATACTGTTTAAAGATTAGGTCGTGGACGGGAATATAGGATATACGAATATTACGAGGAGTATGAATTGCTTCCGCATGTGAATAGGATAGGTCACACCCTATGGGGTGTGATCAATATGTAAATTATATATATATATATATGTGTGGTTGGTATGTGATTGTTTGCAAATATATGAACCTGCATGTGAATAGGATAGATTACACGCATTGAGGCGTGTGATCAATATGTAAAGTTAAATGCGAGTGTGGATGCTCATATACAGGTGATCGAACAGGTTATATATATTGTGTGTGAATAGGATAGGTCATTCCCTTGTGGTTTGATCACTACGTATACACATATTTATGTGTGATTGCTTATGTGAATGGATGTATATATATACTTGAATTGGGCTGAAGCGGCAATGAGCGCCGTGGATTGCAGGTTATTTAGGCCACCATGAATGACGTGGCCAATATTTATTATGTGAATATTGTACGTTGTCTGTATAGCAGGGTAATTATTTTAAATGGTAATAGGGAAGGCTTACGGGTTTAGGGGTGAAATCCTACTCCCGTGCCGGTCACAGACTCCTAGAAATGGGGTCGTGACATTTCTAGTTGATTCCTCATTAACTGGCCTTCCATCCTTTCTCTTATGAGTTTTCACATATAATTTCGCTCTACTTGGTGGGGCTCCATCATTCAATTGCTATATTATTACAAAAATCATATAAGAAGGTCATTCCCAATCAAAACTATGCTAATTAGTGAAATCTAGATACCTTATTTCAATATAGAAAGAAGAAACACCATGACAAGATGAATTTAATTAATACATTATAACTAAAGACTTAGGCTTACCATTTCATAAGCATGTTGTGCATATGTTTTTGTTCCAGCAGTGTGAGTTGAAGTTTGTTTAGAGCGATTTTCTTTTCCAATCGCACTACGCTTCTACAAAACAATTTATTTATTTAGTATATGACATGATTAATACTTTATAAATGAAGAATTAAATAAATTATTTTAAACCTGTCCATCCTCTGAATACCAAAAAAATACAAGTTGCACCCATTGCTGAATTTCAACTCTTTGAGGAGGCTTTGCAATGACTTGCACTATTGATTTTGTTGCATCATAGTGCTTCTCTTTTAAAGAACATTTCCAATTTCTCCACTTTTCTCCCATGGACCTAGTGATCTTGTCCATCAAAATTTCTCTTCGTTCACATGGGATTTCAAACTTTGACTACAAAAAAGCAAAGTAATTCAAACAATTACTAAATATATAAATAAAAATGTTTAAGTATATATATATATATTAACAAATTTATATTACCTCAATAATTTCCCACATTTTAGTCTTATATTCATTTGGCATTTGGTGCCAATCAGTATAATTGATTGGAGCTAAATTTGGCTTCCTCACCATAGAACCAATGAATCTTTTTAAGACAGTTCCTTTAACGCCCACAGGTTGGTGAACCTCATTGAATGTAACAAGAATTTGACTACTGGATGGCAAGTTCCAAACATCAGCCATGCGAGTGAAACCTCGTTTCTTACGTGCACTTGGACCGTCTACGTTAAAGAATGTGAGCTTGCTTAAATTGTGAGATATGTTTTTTAATATCACAAATGCTAATAGTAAATAAAATATATAACAATTAACAAATAAATAAGATGTGAACATACCTGACATTTGAGAAATAACCAATTCGTGGACCTCTTCCTCTACATCACACTCAGATCTATTGTTGCGGATGCAAATTCGTTTCCTTGCCATAATGTATGCCTCTTGCAAGTATGAAGCTCTAAAGATCACTTAAAATATAATCAATGTAAATTACATGATAATAATAATGAAAAACATATAATCATGCTAGAATAATATAATTGAAAAAGAGATTTCATTTTGAACAAAGTCTAAGAACATTCTTACAATTGAAAAAGAAAGAAAAGTATATGACAGAGTATGAAGTTTTTTTCTGCAAAAAGAATTAAAACAAAAAGAAGAAGAAAGAAAGAAATTAAGGAAGGAGAAGAAGTAAAGAACCATGCATAATATGAAAAGGAAACACCATTATATTCTAATTAGATGCTAAAGAAATGCAATATACATAGAAGGGGAGAAAAGTAAAAGCATATGAAACTAAAAGTTCAATGAAGAAGAAGACAGTTGATTTCTTTGTAAGCTTAAATATTATTATTGTTGTTAATTAATTTTATATGGGCCACATGGTCTAAAAGCGACATATATTAAACTTTCCTTGTGCTTCTTTACTTACTCAAATATGAAATATGTTCCTTGCTTTGGTTGGTGAAAGTATCTTCAAAAAGTTTTTTTTTAAATGAAGACTTAATAATAACTTATGGTAATTAATTAATGTACATTTCGTCAGTGTCATGCATCGCCTTCAAAGGTCTAAATAAAAACTTCATACTTAAGTTAACATCTTTGGGCTCAGAGTAAGAGAAAGGAAAGACATGGCAAGAATTGGTAAGGGAAGCTAGCAAGCAATGCAGATTGCAGAAAAAAATTCTAATGAATTGAGAAATTGAGACAGTATTCAATAATGGCGACATTGGCAAATGACACAGCTAGCACATATAATCTGATGATCCTATTCCTATACATACATGACTCATGACAAAATAAGAGCAAGTATGCCCAAAAACAAGAACTACTACTAAATGAAACACATTAAAAAGAAAACAAATAAAACAACAACAACATTAAATAGACAGAATAAGACCTATTTATATAGTTTCTATTTTTTCTCCTCAGATTCTGTCTGAATTAGTTGATTAAGATCATTAAGAATTGAAGGTTTAGATTTGACTTCTTGAAGATTCTTCAAAGTGGTCACAAACTCCTTTGGAACCAAGCACTTCTCCTTCAAGTACAACTTCTCTTCTACACATGCAGATGTAAGCACGGCCTTCAAATCTTCACTTCCACTATATTACATCACACTTAGCAAAATGAACCACATCGGGGAAATTTGAGAACTAGACGCATCACACAAGGCAATAAACTAGAAAAAGACATGAATTTCATGATTATAAGGGAGCTAACCGTCACAATTCTCATAGTTCCAATTTTGTTCAGAATGTAATCTTCACCAACAATGTAAAATCAATGGAAAGAGTGAAGAAAGACTTTTCACCCTTGCCATCTGCTTTTATTTCACGCTTATCAATGAATAGTCCAATAGCTTGGAACAGAATTCTATTAGACACTGTCAATGAAGATGCTAGGAATCTTCTTACATCACTTGCAAGCCAACGAAGCAATGTTGTGTCACCAGTTAAATTTGACACAAAAAGAAAACTAGTAACTCTCTTCATGTCTGGTTTTGACAAATCAGAGATCAAACTATACCAAGTATGTGAAATCCTTCTGCTCATAAAATTGTTTTAAATCCTTTACATTTTACAGCAGTCCTTCTTTTTAAGCAAAAGCAGATTGTGAGAGGTATTTGAAAGTCTAGCTTAATTTAAGAGTTATTCAATAACAAACAAAGAGACAAAACAACATAAAAGAGGCAGAGGCAGAGGCAAAAGCAGCAAGCAACATACTTGTTATTTATTCCTAGAAGTCAGATTTTATTTACATTACAGACAATTGAATTAGATGTTTAAAGTGATCAAACCAAAATATGCACATAATTTAATCCATATTTAGATTTTAAGTGAAAAGAAATTCCAACTTTAGCATTACAGTAAAATCATAATGTGTTTGCATCTCCTTGGCTGTGGATAGAGACATAGCAAGTATTTTCCTAATGTTTAATTATATTCTCTCACATATATATTGACTTTGAAATCAATTTATAAATAAACTAGGTAAGCACATCAAGCGTCAGGCAGTGAATTTGTGAGTGAGATCTTTTGTAGTGATATTATTTACTATTTATTTATCATATTTGCTACTCACCATAACAATTTGTCTCGAGAAACAGAGACCTGAATTTTTATAATTTTCTGTCCGAGGAAACAACAAGTAAACAAGCCAAAAACAAAACAAATCATACAAGTCTTAAACAACCAAATCGATATTCTATAGAGCTTAAAACACATTCATATCACAGGTGACGGTGCCGATTTCTCTCATTTTTCTCATCAGCAAAAGAGAAGCATCCAAGTGATAGAAGCAAGAGTTAGAACTTAGAACAAGAATACCTTGGAAAATTGGAGCGGAATCAAGAAAGCTTGAAGTGAGAGAGAGAGAGAGAGAGAAAGCTCGACGGTTTGTGGCTATGGAAGATGGCGAAGTGCGGCGGTCACGCAACGCAGCAACGGCAATGGATTCGTCCTCATTTTTCGTTCTCGTCTCCGACACAGTGCATTGTGGTGGACAACGGGCGACTCTTCTCTTCTCCTCGTGATGGAAGCTAGTGTATGCTAGGTTTAGAGCTAAGAAGATGCGTACCTAATTTTTCTATTTCTTAGAGTTAATATTTTGATTTTTTTTAAAAGTAAGAATAAAAAATAAATAAATAAATAAATAAATTTATCTTTAGTAGCATCTAAAAGTGTCAGAATAGCAAATACATTTATTGGCCCTTCCAAACAAGCTGTTACTAAAAGTCATGTGTATAGTAACTATTTAAAAAAAAAGTTAGAATAATATGTTTTAACTAGCTATTGTTAAAAGGGCTACTAAAAAACAGCCACTAAAATTGATTTTTGTAGTAGTGAATGCTGCTTGGCTTCAGTTCTAATTGGAAGGGCATCTTTTGTGTTCCCTTTGTCATCTTTTGCCAATGTATTTAGTAAGTCTAGGAATGAAAAGATTGCCTTTAAGCAGCAGGTAAGTACTTTGAACCTTTAAGGTTGTATGTATTTTGATTAATAAAAAAAAAGGTTGTATGTTTTTTGAAATTCTTTAAATCTCTTTTTTTCCCCTTGATGTTGTGGAAATTTGAGCAGGAGAATGGTTAATTAATTATGGGAAGATGACAATGAAAGGTATTGAGATAAGGATATTTATCCTTATTTTTTTATGTATTCATTTCTTATTATTTTTGTTCAGTGTCTATATCATGGTAATTGATTAAAGGTATATATATATATATATATATATTACTACAGAAAAAAAACAATTTTTTTAGTTCCGTTATTTTGTTATTACTCGCGGTATCAACCCTACTTATTTGAGTTTATATATTTAATATGATTACTGATGTATATGTTTTTATCTTTAATATAATATTAAATGCTTGTTATATATTTTTCAGGGATTTAAATAATCTACGGCTTTGGTGATACCTAGAATTGGATGAGCTCCTTTATGATTGTATTTGTTATAATTTTTGGGATGTTTAAATGACTCAATAATAATCATACTATCAAAAATTATTTTTTACTGCCAAACAGTCCAAAAAGGCTTGTAGATTATAGTTTGTTGAATATTACTAATATAGAAAAATATTCAAATTTTTGTTTAGAATTGCAAAATATTATTTTATATATTTAAAATTGTTTGGAAAGCATAAAAAAATATCAAAGCGGGAAATCAAGGGCAGTGACAGTTTTAAAACCGCTGCAATATAACATTTATAGTATTTACCTACGGTCAAAATCAGGTAGAACGTTAAAAAGCTTGTTTCTTTTAGTAGCGGTTTTGTAATCGCTGCTAGTAACGAAAAACCGCCAGAAGTCACTTACCGGCGGTTATTCGAACGGTTACATTTTAACCGTCAGAAATGGTCTCGCGACGGTGTTATATGCGGCGGTTTTTAAACCGTCGCTAAAGGCAAAAAAAACCGTCACAAGTTCCCTATTTTTTTTGTTGTGGTAAAAGTAATTTTTCATTCATGTACAAAGATTGGTTAAATAATGTTCTGTTTCGTATGGAATCTTCTTGGATATGCACTTAAAACTTGCATATTTATAGTGGCCATTTAGATATATCCATATATATATATATATACTTGTGTATTTATTCTATTTGGTATTGGAAAGAATATTTATATTGAGATGTAATATTGTCACATGTACCAAGAGAAGCTGTTATTATAGTTGTTAAAATACATAGCATATAGCAGCAGTTTTTTATTGCCAGTATCAAATGTGTCTACACCAGTAGTTTCTTATTGCCGGTATAAAATGTGTCTATACCAGCAGTTTTTTATTGCAAGTATAAAATGTGTCTATAGCAACAGTTTTTTTTTTATTTATAGCAGCAATGTTCTTGCTTGTTACTATAGAAAACGCTTATACCAACAGTTTGCATTCTGCTAGTAGAACTTTCTAGTGACAGGAAAATAGCAACTGTAATACCCCAGAAAATTTCGAGGATTAAAGAATGATTTATTTAAAAATTTTGAGGATTTAAGAAGGATTTATTCCGGGGCTAGGAATTAAAACCTTAAAAAGAATACTGCAAAATTATGAAAGTTAAAAGAAACCGGAAAGAATTTTTTTTTGAGGATTCTAATATCCGAAAATTTTTTCGAGGTTTAAAATAAAATAAAAAGGGAAAGAAAAGAAGTAGAAAATAATTTTTGGGATTTAATTCGGGACCTAAGAAATTAGAAACTAGAATTAAATAGGGAAAGGGATTAAGTTAAAAATACATGTTAGTTATTTATTTAATTATTTATTATTATTTTCAGATTTTATTATTATTATTATTATATGTTAATTTTAATTAAATAAAAGAAAAGAAAGAAAATAAAAGGGAAAAAGAGAGAGGGATGGAGTCACGGGGAAGAAGGAGAGGTAGAGAAGAAAGAGAGAGATGGAAAGGAGAGAGAGGGAGAAGAGAGAGAGAGAGGGAGCTAGGGCATGGATGGGAGACCAAATCCGGCGAGCCGGAGTTGGAGGAGGAGCCGTAGATCATCCTCGTCATCTTCCTCGTCTCAATCTCTCGAGTTAAGGTTGGTATAACGCCCGATTCTCTCCAAGTTCCCATTTTCTTCATTTTTCTTCATTTTTGGAATTGAGTTGAGAATCCGAGTTTGGGTGGATTCGAGGCTAGAATAATGTTTTTAAAGTGTTCTTGAACACTCATCGGGGTTAGGATTCGAGGCTAGATTATTGTATTTGGTCGGAATCGAAGTTGGAAGAGTTTGGGGTTTATAAAACTCATTTTCCCAATCTCGAACGATCAACGATTCGGCAACAAATCGGAGTTGGATTTGAGTTGTAGGACTTCCTAAATGTAGTATATATGTAGGTGAAAAAACCCCGTGGGGTGCGGAGTCAAAGCCGGGGGCGGAAGGGGGCCGGAACGGGCCCAAACCAGCCCACAGCACAGCAAACGAATTGCTGTGCTGCGAATCAGCGCTATAGCGCCAAAACCGGCACTATAGCGCTAGCTCTCTGGTGTACCAAGAGCTGCTGAGTAGCAGCTCAGCGCTATAGCACCAGGCCTCTGCCCAGCATGCCCAAATTTCATTTTTTTGCAAATCCGGGGCGTCCGAACCTTCTGCTTTCAATCCTAAACTTCTTAGAACACCACCAACCATGTTTTTAAGGATCAAAATCATTCCAAATGTCTTCTTGTCCCTCAAGAATAGAAACTAACGGAGTAAACTAAGTCCAACTTCTTGAATTTCAACCTTAAACTGTCACAACCTTTAGGCAACCTTAAGTGGGATAAATTGGAGGTATATTGAGGTTTAGAAACTAGATTTCTTAGAACCTGAGTAGGAACACAAGTTGATTTAAAATGCTTAAACCTTCCTAAAATTAGGATTCCATCCAACCACGCGAGATAAACTTTCTTAGATGCGAATACAAGTTAGATAGAGGTCTAGTACTCAAATCCAAGTATGTGAAACACTCAAGTAGAGTGTTATACACGAGTAAGTCAAGTGTCCGAGGAAGGATACGGATAAGTCGGGATAGAGAAGTCCGATAACACCAAGAGCTTGACTCTGTGGCAACCAGAGACTACACGTGAGAGTAATAGAGAGAAAAATAACAAGTCAAGCTAAGTAATAATCTTAATGAAATAAATGTTGTTCTTATAGGAACAACGACACGCAAAAGAGTGCAACAGGAACTTCGAGGAGACTAAAGTTACAGGAGAGGATTGCATGGAAGGTTGGCCAAGGTAAGGGTTCTTCCATCTCTGCTCCTAGGATTGTATGCTTATGTGGATTACATGAGTATGTATATTCTATGCTTGTCTAGTATGTGTTAGCTAGAGGTATAGAATGCTAAAAGATTAAAAGAACTAGAAGATAGGTTGTGGAAAGTAGCTTGAATAGGAAGACATAGGAGTAGAGTGTAATTTTTTTGCTATGATTGGTGTGTTACAAATCCAACTCATACACTCTGGAGGCATGATGAGTATTTTATTAAATCTTTTCCACGACGGTGGCAAGAGTCCTTGTACGGAAGGACTAAACTATTATTTTGAAAACTCGTCACGACGGTGACTTAATTATAATCATGCAAAGGGAGTTATTGGTGGGTTTTGGATTTGGTTATGCTAGCGATGTGAGACATCGACTAGAACAACATCAGATGGCACTTGAGACCTCATTTTTATAATCACCATGACGATGGTCATTGCCCTATCCTGGCAATAGCGTCAGAAAGGATTTATATTGTTATAACGATAGCGTGAGGCTCAGAGAGTGCATCTGGACGGGTATATGAGTTATATCCTGATGAGGATACTTATACATATTAATAAGGAGAAGAATTGTTGATCCTTCGGGAAAGATACAAAGAGTCCTAAATGTGAGACTAAGGAAAGGACACATGGGAGGAACCTACAGGTGAACCGTGAGCCTAGCCTAGTAAAAGAGAAATCATCCTATGGATTTGGTCCAGGGTGTGTCAATGGCCATGCTTCGAGACATCGTGTAATGCCCGCCATGTACAGGACTACGTCACCACGCGTCTTGTTGATTCAAACATGCTGAACGTGAGATGATCGGTAGGTAAAAGCTGGCACTATGTGTTACATGTTACTTGTTGATTGATGACGTGGAATAAACTACTATTTGTTATATGTTTACTTGTTGCACAATCAACAGTTATATGCAACCACAGACAATTTATACATACACACAGATGCTAAACATACATCTACTTAATCTCCCCAACCCTGGGGTATGTACTAGCCACTACGTGGCTTTTCTACTTCAAACCCGTGCACTCGGGCTACTGGCCACCACGTGGCAAGACATACTTAACCCATTCACTTGGGTATTGGTCACCTCGTGACAATTCTGTTAATCAAACACAATCAACTTCTATCTATCAAACAATTGACGCATAGCCACCACGTGGCACGTCCTGACCCCTTGCTGCGGGGCAATAGCTTGAGTCCACTCGTCCATTACCCAACCAGGCCATATGGCGGGCACGGCACGACGTCTTGAAGCATGGCCACTGACACACCCTGGACCAACTCCACAGGATGGTTTCTCTTTTACTAGGTTAGGCTCATGGTTCACCCGTAGGTTCCTCTCGTGTCTCCTTACCTTAGTCTCACATATTAATAGGATTCTTTGTATCTTTCCCGAAGGATCAACAATTCTTCTCCTTATTAATATGTACAAGTATCCTCAACAGGATATAACTCATATACCTATCCAGATGCACTCTCTGAGACTCAAGCTATCGTCATAGCAATATAAAACCATTCTGACCCTATTGCCAGGATAGGGCAATGACCATCGTCATGGTGATTATAAAACTCAGGTCTCAAGTGCCATCTGACGTTGTTCTAGTCGATGTCTCACATCGCTAGCATAATCAAATTCGAAACCCACCAATAACTCCCTTTGCATGATTATAATTTAAGTCACTGTCGTGACGAGTTTTCAAATTAAAAGTTTAGTCCTTCCGTACAAGGACTCTTGCCACCGTCGTGGAAAAAGATTTAATAAAATGCTCATCATGCCTCCGGAGTGTTTGAGTTGGAATTGTAACACACCAATCATAGCAAACAGTTGTACTCTACTCCTATGTTTTCCTATCCAAGTTACTTTCCACAACCTATTGCTAGTTCTTTCATTCTTTTAGCCTTCTATACCTCTAGCTAACACATACCAGACAAGCAGAGAATGTACATACTCATGTAATCCACATAAGCATACAACCCTAGGAGCAGAGATGAAAGAACCCTCACCTTGGCCAACCTTCCATGCAATCCTCTCCTGTAACTTAAGTCTCCTCGGAGTTCCTGTTGCACTCAATCGTGTGCCGTTGTTCCTATAAGAATAACATTTACTTCATTAAGGTTATTTCTTAGCTTAACTTGTTATTTATCTCTCCATTAGCCTCACGTGTAGTCCATGGTTGCCACAGAGTCAAGCTCTTGGTCTTATTGGACTACTCTATCCCGACTTATGCTTATCCTTTCTCGGACACTTGACTTACTCGCATATAACACTCTACTTGAGTGTTTCACATACTTGGATTTGAGTATTAGACCTCTATCTAACTTGTATTCGCATCTAAGAAAGCTTATCTAGCTTAATTGGAAGGAATCCTAATTTTAGGAAGGTTTAAACATTTTGATTCAACTTGTGTTCCTACTTGGGTTTTAGAAATCTAATTTCTAAACCTCAATACCTCCAATTTATCCTACTTGGGTTCCAAGAAATCTAGTTTCTAAACCTCAACATACCTCCAGTTTATCCTACTTAAGGTTTCCTAAAGGTTGTGAAGGGATAAGGTTGCAATTCACAAAGTTAGACCTAATTTTTTCCACAAGTTTCCATCCTTGAGAAACAAGAGGGTACTTGGAGTGATTTAATCCTCGAAAAGTGAATTAATTCTCAAAAACATGTTTAGATGTGTTCTAGGGTGTTTAGGATTGAAGAGAGGGGGTTTGGAGGTCTCAGTTCGCCCTAAAAATGGGCTTGGGGTAAGCCAGGCATGGACCGGGCGCTGCAGCGCCCATTCTGGCGCTGCGGCGCCAAGGTGCTGCCTTGGTAGCCCTTGGCCAACCAGCAAGTGGGCGCTGCAGTGCCAGCTCGCAGTACAACAACATTTTTGCTGTGCTGTGGCTGGTTTCGGCCAAAACAACCGGGAATAAAGCTGGAAATAGTCAAGGGAATATTGCTGTGTTATAAATGCTGGAAATAGTCAAGGGAATAAAGCCCGAGCATTTATCGTCTCAACCGGAACCCAATCCGGTGAAAAGGAGGCAAAATACTAAGCCACAGTACCGTAAAGAGCTGTGCGGTGGGTTGAACACCTTGGTCTAGTCTGTGGTGGACCCCTAAGACCCGCTAAATTGGTTCCAAGGCTCTAATTATACCCAATTATATTTTTATATATAATTAAAAAGGTAATAATTAAGCTTTTACTCGGCGAATAAGGGAGACGGTGGGATGAGTAAGCTAGAGCCTCTTTTGAACCGTGAATTTAATTGTTTTATTAGTTAAATACCCATATGAACACATGAAGAGAGACAAGTGGGAATCTCTAACCTAAGCAATTTGAGGTTCTAAATGGCTCGAAAGTGTGAAAGTCGAATATGGGACATTTTGGACTTTCAGAAAGAGCAAATAAGATGACGTAATGAACTAAATAATTAATTCTTGGAAAATAGCTAAAGGGTGCATAAGCATTAGTATGACACGTGCATGGTAGATGCTCAGTTACGCGTTCTAAATTTCTTAAATATAATGTGTATAGTGCACCACAGAGTGATTGGAGCTTCAGGTACTCCGAGTACTGATTTGGAGGGCCAACGAGGTGAGGGGCTCTCCCATCCCTGCCCCACAGGGTTGGATGACTAAGTGGAAAATGTGGTTTGCTCTATTTTGTGCAAACTGATATATGAAATATTTTATATGAATAAATTTGTGTTACGCGTGTATGATTTGCAAGTAAGTAGTTAACGTGCAATAGTATATGTGCTTATATGATTAATCACAAGGTGTATATGTGCTATTGTGGCTCACCGAGCCTTATATGATACCGTGGGTAGGATTGAGTCGGAACTTCATATGTGAGGGTTCATTAATATTAGAAACCCATTTAAATTGATCATCGTGCAAAGGTTTTGACTGTATGGTACATTGAGGAAAATGAACCTAGGTTGTTAAGTGTGAGTGAGAGTGATGCATAATTGAAAAGGTGGAAACTAGGCCTAGCTAATTCACACGTGTAATATTCAGTTAGTTATTAATAGGGCGTCTTTCAAGGTCAAATAGGTTATTTGAACTTGTTCAGGTTAGTTCGGGTAGATCGAGTCGGTTATCTTGGTCGGACAGACAAGACTCAGTTAACAGTAAATATGCCACATAGTGGCCTTTACCTTGGTTTAACCGGGGTCAGAAAAGTTGCCGGCTATTACTCTAAGCGTGCCTTGGAGTCAGAAAGTTCCTAATTTGATTAACTAGGTTCGAATAAGACATTGCCTTTGGGCCAGTATTTCTCTTAGCGTAACGCGGGAGACAGAAAGTGAATGCCTTCGGGCCAGTATTTCTCTTAACGTAATGCAGGAGACAGAAAGTGAATGCCTACGAGCATAACTATGTATGACTTATGAAAAGATATGATATATGTTTATGACTGGTTTACATGCGGATTAATAAACATGTTAGGAGCATGAATTAGGATCTTTAATTGTGAATATGATATATTGATTGCCTGAACATATTTAAAGTCACAATATAAATCCGTTTCACGCGCATGTGGTTGTGGTTGCTCCCTTCCCCCAACTGTAGTGGTACCCGCTGCTACGCCAGGGATGGGGGAGCTTCTAACTGAGTCTGTTCGACTCACCCCCTGTTTACATGTTTCAGATGCAAGTGGTTCAGGAGTCGGGAACGCGTCCACTTCTTCTCAAGGAGGCGGACAACTCTGAAAACCGCACGCTTTGTTCGCGTCGGTAGTTATTTTGATTATGTATACATGTTGTGATGTATATATATATATGAATCCTTTTTTGGGCGTGGCGTATGTACGTTTACATCTGCTGTGTATATATATATGTCACACTTGAATTCTAGCATTGTCGGCTTCATACAGATTAAAGTTAGGTCTTGGTATTGGGACTTTAGGCTATGATATAGCGTATATCATGTATATGTATATATGACTTCCGCATGCGACTAGGATAGATCACACATCTTGAGGAGTGTGATCAATATGTAAATTATATATATGTGTGACTAAATACCTGATTGTATGAAAATATGGCTTCCGCATGTGAATAGGATAGATCACAGGCATTGAGGCTTGTGATCAATATGTAAACTATATGCTAGCGTGTGATTGAATATATGTATGACTATATACAGGACTTCTGCATGTGAATAGGATAGATCACCCGTCCTAAAGCGCGTGATCAATATGTATACTATATGTACGTGTGAGTGAATATGTGTATATATATAGACTGAAGCGGCGTTGAGCGAGCCGTGGATTGCATGCTACTTAGGTCATAGGATATGGATGGCCATAAATACTATATATTGTTTGTATTAGAAATGGGTAGTTATAAACATGTGAAAATGACAATCAGGGATTAGAGGCTTACGGGATAGAAGAAATCCTACTTCCCGTGCCGGTCACGGACGTCCGATAGGGGGTAGTGACAGCCGTCGTCTCATTGCAGCAGATCTTGCTGGAGAAAACGCAGAAGTGCTTCGGGAGAGTGAAGGAGAAGAAGCCTCCACCGCCGCGGAAGAGGAAGTGTTTGGTTTGGAGATAAGTGAGGGAAATCTCTTGCTCTACTCTGTTTAGGATTTTCCACAGATTCTTGTCTTGTGCTGCTAGTGTAGATGTTGTGGATGAAAAGGATTATTGACTTCTTCTGAAGAAAAATTTATATTTGATGGTTTGAGCTCGATCGTAATTTGCTTTCTATTTATTATGGAGAGAGGAATTGAGGAAGGAGATGATGTTGGTATTAATTTCTTTTTGTTTAATTTGGCTTTATCTTAATTACATGATTTTATATATATGATTTATGACAAACTAGCTAAACCTGTGAAGCTGCGAGTGGATTGGTAAATTGGAGATATGTTGGAGGAATTTATGGTTGCAATCACAGAACTTTGAGATTGAAATCTTACTGTGGAATGTTGAGAATCAGCAATAAAAGTTCAACCTGCAAAAGTGATGTTTTGGGAAGAACCACAAGCAATCAAGTAGTTATCAATTGGTGTAAAAGAAGTAGTAGTAGCAGCACATGAATAATAATTGACAAAGAGAATAATAATAATAACAATAACAATAACAATAACAATAATAAAAATAATAATAATAGCGAGAAAAAGAGGAGAAGGAAAACACTTATCTGGATTCATTTTTTATAAATCCTAACACTGACAAGGAATTTTTTCCAGAGAAGTGGTTTCTTTTCTACAATTTTTCCTTTTAGTTTCAGTAATGATGATTTTGTGAACAGTACGGTCTTAGAGTGGGAGAGAATAGGAGTTTCAAAGGATGGTATTAACATTGTGGTGTTTTGCAATTACATGATTTTCTTAAGCACCCATTTACTCTTTCTTCT
Source organism: Senna tora (assembly GCA_014851425.1). Taxonomy (NCBI): domain Eukaryota; kingdom Viridiplantae; phylum Streptophyta; class Magnoliopsida; order Fabales; family Fabaceae; genus Senna; species Senna tora. The sequence goes on from CM026265.1 coordinate 17,071,849, forward strand.
CTCTGTTTTATGCTTTGTTCAATTGTGATAACTTTTCAAGTAGGATCATGTCTCACATTTGGGGATTTAATTTGACATATAATGTGATGTATATCTTGTGCTTGAAATATTATGTTGTTATAACGTTTTGGTTGTTGGAAATAGTAGAGGGAAAAGATATTTTTACTAACCAGCAGCAGTGATGATTTCAAATTTGTCATTATTTTTGAATCCCAATAAATTATTTGCAGCTAGAATCACTTTTCAATTAGGATAAATTTTTTTTGCATTTGGATTAAAAAGATGAGATGTCATTAATTGATTACAAGTCATTGGCGTTTATGATCTACTGTGTACTGCTTTCTACCTTTAGTTCCTTGATACATATTTGACAATTATGATAAGTATTTTGATAAATTTGTTTGTTCTTCACTTTTAACACAGTGATTAAGCTTTTCTTGATCATCATATTGGAGTATCTAGTTTTATATCTGCCTCTTTGATCTTTGTGATGCATGCATACTTTTTCTTACGTGAACCCTTACACTTACTAGATTTGGAACTACTTGAACGATTGATAATGATTTTGATATTTTACGTCTTTCATTTGTTCTGCCTTTAATGTTAAGGTATGGATTCTGTTACTCATGAATTTTATTTTTGTGTAGTGTAACATGTATCCTTTGATGGGCCACTTACAATCCCAGAGTCACTTGCCCGCAGTGCAAACATCCATTTGACTTTCTCAATGTCCATCGATCCCAAAGCCCTTTTAGCTGCCCTCTATATTAAGAAATTTTAATGTTGCCTATTTTTTTTCCTTTAGATATGTGGCTAAAAACATGCTCATGAAGGCTGTCAATGTCCATCTGTGGCTTGTCCTCTGGATTTTAGCCCCATAATTATGGTTTGATGGTTTGCTAGCAGTAGTTCTTGACACTGAATTGTCTTAGTAAAAGTAATTTTTCATTCATGTACAAAGATTGGTTAAATAATGTTCTGTTTCGTATGGAATTTTCTTGGATATGCACTTAAAACTTACATTTTTATAGTGGCCATTTAGATATATCCAAATATATATATATATATATATGCTTGTGTGTTTATTCTGTTTGATATTGGAAAGAATATTTATATTGAGATGTAATATTGTCACATGTACCAAGAGAAGCAATTATTATAGTTGTTAAAATACAAAGCATACAGCAATAGTTTTTTATTGCCAGTATAAAATGTGTCTATACCAGTAGTTTTTGATTCCCGGTAAAAAATGTGTCTGTACCAGCAGTTTGTTATTGCCAGTATAAAATGTGTCTATTGCAGCAGTTTTTTTATTTATATCGGCAATGTTCTTGCTTGTTACTATAGAAAAAGCTTATACCAATAGTATGCATTCTGCTAGTAGAACTTTCTAGTGACAGGGAAATAGCAGCAGATTGGACCTTAATAGCAGCAGTTAGGACAACAGCTGGTATAACATTTAGTAGCAGGTTTAGTCATTTTTAGCAGCAGTTTAAACTACTGATAAAAACATTTTTTTGTAGTAGTGTACACTACTACAAAAATAAGATTTAGTAGCTGATTTTGAAATAGATAGTACAACTCAAATATTGTAACAATTTATTTATTTGCTACTATAAACATGATTTTTAGTAAAATTTTATTTAGGAGTGCCACTAAACAGTTTTGCTATACTAGCAGTTAGACATGTTACTATAATAAAAATATTTATTAAATTATAATATAATTTCATATTTTATTATTTATATAAAATATTATATTCTAAATACTAAATTACTTATTCAGTTTAACCCTAATTTACTCTAATAAGTTTATTGGTCGCTTCACTCTCTCTCGCTCAACCTCTCAAACACTCTCATCGGCGGCAAAAACTCTTACCATCGAAGGAGGATCCATGGCCACCAGACAGATCTCTCGGTGCCGTCGTCTCGTTGCAGCAGATCTTGCCGGAGAAAACGCATAAGTGCTTCGGGAGAGTGGAGGAGAAGAAGCCTCCGCCGCGGCGGAAGAGGAAGTGTTTGGTTTGGAGGTAAGTGAGGGAAATCTCTTGCTGTACTCTGTTTAGGAATTTCCACAGGTTCTTGTCTTGCGCTGCTAGTGTACATGTTGTGGATGAAAAGGATTGTAATACCCGGGGATATTTTAATTAGCATCAATAATTAAATTAAAGTAATTAAGTTAAAAGTGGAAAAGGAGAAAAAATAAACACTATCCTACTACATATTTTTTTATATATATACAAAATTGTTTAAATCCTAATTATATTTTTATATATTTATTTTCTTTCTTATTTATGTTTTTTTTTATATATATCAGATATGTTTTTCTTTTTAGTGATATGTATATGTATTTTAAATTATTATATATATATATATATATATATATATATATATATACATTATAATAAGAAAGGAATAAAGAAAAGATAAGGAAAAGAAATCAGATTGGGAAAGAGAGCAGAGAGGGACGTGAGACGCGAGAGGCACGAGAGTCCTTGAGGCGTCATTGGAGGGAGGAGCCCACGGAGGAAGGCCGGAGCTAGACAGAGAGGACGCGTGGGGTAGCCGGACGTGCGAGCCGGTGCCGGAAAACGCCGTCTTGTGGCTAGAGGAGAGAGAGAGCTCGGGTTAGAGAGAGAAAGTAAAGGGAGAGAGCTTTCTCGCCGGAAAATGCCGTTTCTTCACCGGGGAAGGTAGCTGGGAGTCTCCTCTACTCCATACCGTCCTTCTAACCGGTTGAATCGAGGTGAGAAGTCCTGAAACTCTAAAACCCCAATTTTATCAATTTTAGGGATTTTTGGAAAGACCCCAATTGATTCAATCTGAGTATTTTGGGTCCTAAATTGAAGTATATGCATGTTAGGAAGTGAGTTGGAAGCTTAGGAACCGGAATTAATGTGATGGAATTTATCTGGGTTGGAAAAGTTGTAGGAAAATGTGGTTGTTAAGGTTTAAGGGTGTTGTAGAATGATTTGGGGTGCATTGAGAGGTTGAATGATAATTATATAATTGTTAAAAATTATTAGAATGTACGAGGGGTTAAAACCTGAGTAATTCCCGTCTCACCCGGAACCCGGTTCGGGGAAAAAGAGACAAATTTCTAATTTTACGCGTATTCGGGTGTGTGTATTCATGTGTAGGTGAAGTGTTCAAGGTTAGTTTGATAAATGCAAAGCTTGGACAAGTAGGATTTATGATTCTCTTGAGCCATAAATTCAAGACTTGCGCAATGGAAACTTCGCATGGACACATAGAGGTGGAATTGGGTAACCTTGCATTCCCCAATTCAACGTTTCCGAATAGCGTGATTAAGAGAGGGTTGAACACGAATAGAAACATGCTAGGTGTCCTAAAACTAGTTGAGGGCATTTCTAAGCCAACAACTAGTCTATGGAATTAATTAGAGAGAACATGAGCACTAGCGTTGCATGTACACTATAGCGGTTGAATTTTCAAGCTTCTGAATCTCTCAAATATATGTGTATAGGGCAGCATACTATGAGTGGACTTTCGGGCGCACCGAGAGACTATCAGAGGGGCCAACCAGGTGTGGGGCTTTCCTATCCTTGCCCTATAGGGTTGACTACGGATATGGATATATGGTTTGCCTTCTTGCCTATTTGTAGGAATTACATGTTAGATAAAATGCTATTGTTGTTCCTAAATTACAGTATATGTGAAAACGTGCTATATGTGTGTATGTGAATTGTAAAAGCAATGGTGGCTCAAGAAGCCTTATATGAAAAGAAGGTCCACGGGAGCTATACGATATCGGGGGTAGGATCGAGTAAATACTATCTGAAGGGTGTGGTTTTGTATGTAAGTCCTTAAAGAGGATAGACCTAGGTGACTTGTTCTGAACCAAGAGTCCGAATTTGAAACCACTTGAAAATCTAGAATTGCCTAAGAAGAAGTAAATGAACAAGTAGTGGTCCATAGAGGTCATTTATGGTACAACGCGGGAACCGAGTCTATCACGGGTGGTCCGGGTAGATTGAGTCTCTTGTCTTGAGTCAACCCATAGAAATACAGAGTATATGAGTACACCACATTGTGGCTATTGCCTTGGGTAAACTGAGGTCAGATGAGTCGTCGACTATGCTCCAAGTGAAGTCTTGGGGTCAGATTATTCTTCCAAGTATAATCTTGGGATCAGGGGTTCCTAGAATGATCAACTAGGTTCCCATATTGCTCACGTGAGATATTGCCTTCGGGCCAGTTTATGATTATGATTACTTGAATACAGAGGACCACATGGAATTATATGTTAAATCATGATATGATGTATGTGTGAATTTAAATGTATGTAAATCCATGCTTTAAATTCTTTATTGTGAATATGATATAAGCTAATTGTCTGACCACTTAATATATGGAAATTCAAATCTGTTATATGCGTATGTGTTTGTGTACTACACCAGGGATGGGAAAGCCTCTCACTGAGTCTGTTTGACTCACCCCAATTTTAAATGTTACAGAAACAGGTGGTATAGGCATCGGGAGCGCTTCCACTTCATCTCAGGGAGGCGGACAGACTTAGAGACCGCACGCATTGTTCGCGTGGGTAGTATTGATACTCGTATTTTGTCAGGATGTATATGTATATGATTCTTTTGGTATAGCATTGTTCTGTACAGTTGCTATATGCATATATGTATATGTAACACTCTAGAACTGTCGGCTTCATACAGATTAAAGATTGGTCTTGTTGTTGGGGATATAGGTTGTGATATGATGAATATCATGTGGATATACATATATATGGATGTGACTCCTGCATGTGAATAGGATAGATCACACGCACTGAGCGTGTGGTCAATATGTAGACTTATATATATGTGTGATTGAATACTTGATTGTGTGAAAATACGGCTTCCGCATGTGAATAGGATAGGTCACACGCATTGAGGCGTGTGATCAATATGTATATTTTATGCAGGTGTGTGATTGAATATATATGCTTAACTGTACACAGGGATTCTGCATGTGAATAGCATAGATCACCCGCCCTTAAGCGCTTGATCAATATGTATATTATATGTACGTGTGATTGATTATGTGTATATGTATAGACTGAAGCGGCGTTGAGCGAGCCGTGGATTGCCTGCTACTTAGGTCACCGGATAGGGATGACCATATATACTGTATATTGTTTGTAATAGAAATGGGTTGTTATGCATATATAAGAATGTCAATCAGGGATTAGAGGCTTACGGGATAGGAGAAATCCTACATCCCGTGCCGGTCACAGACGTCCGATAGGGGGTCGTGACAAACTTGGTATCAGAGCCAGGTTATCTTTAATTGTATGAAGTCATAGGTATGACCGGGTGTCGGTTTACCCCTCTTTGTGTACCCGGGCACAACGTGGGAGTAAAAAGGCACTTGTGGAAGTACCCAGGAAATTGTGTCAGCCCTTCTTTCTACTCTCTATTATACGAAATGTCATTAATATACGTATACTTTTTAGGTGTGGTCCTTGTGCAGTATAGGGATGCCACCTATTACGTGACGAACTAGGGGTGGAGGGAGAACTCCTGCTGAAATTGATCAAGAGTCAGTTCGGGAGGAGGGAATGCCCACCCGAGGCCGAGGTAGAGGCCGTACTCGAGGCCGAGGTAGAGGTCGTGCTCGAGGTCGAGGTAGAGCACCAGTGAGAGGGGAAGAGAGGAGACAATCACCGGAACCTCAACCCCAAGTAGAGACAGGTGCACCTTCCGTGGCGGAAATGCTCACGGCAAGATTTCAGGAACTAAGAGAAGAGATGACGAGGCAAATACAGAGGGATGTACGCCGGTTGATAGTTGGCGAGGAAGAACAAGAGAGGGTTCCTAGTAATCAAGAGATGGAGGTTGTTGAGGAAGAGGATAGGGAATGGCAACAACCACAGGGAATGCCTCGTGAACCACGGGCAGCACCCAGAGAGCTGCCAATTTCAAAATTTCTAAAGCTTCATCCACCCACTTTCTGCGGAACTAGTGAGAAAGAGGATCCGTAATACTTTATCAGAGATGTGGTCAGAATTGGGCGCATGCTGAGGTGCTCAGGCCATGAATTGGTGGAATTAGCTTCATTCCAGCTGAGGGGAGCGGCTAGAGTATGGATAGAGTCCATACAGACGAGGTATTCACGTAGAGTGGCACCGATGACCTGGGAAGATTTTCAGAGGTAATTCCTGGGTCAGTTTCTACCTGAAGGCACCAAAGATGCAAAGCGTCAGCAATTCGAGGAATTGTGGATGACGCCTAATATGACCGTGACGGAGTTTGAGTTACTTTTTACTGAACTGGCTCAATTCTCACCTAAGTTAGTTCCTGATGAAGAGGTGAGGATCAAGAGATTCATACACCGACTCACGGAGCCGTTGTTTACTGCTTTGCTACCTCAGAGGAGATAGTTTGAGACTTTAGCTCAAGCAGCAGACTGTGCTAGAATGATTGAAACCAGGAACAGGTATGGGACATCTGTTGATCCCAAAGTGAAGTTAATTACAGGCAGTGACAACCAAGGAGGTGGAAGTAAGAAAAGGAAGACAACAGGTGGAGGTGCAGGATATTCAGGGTCCGTAGGAGGACAATCCTCAACTACCACTCATGAAGCAGGTACAAGAAATAATTCTCAAGGGGGACAGAGAGAACAAGGGGGTGGAAATGCCGGTAAGACAAAGCCTCAGAGTGTGACTTGCGGCAGATTTCATTCTGGTATATGTCGGAAACTGACGGGTGGATGCTACCATTGCGGCCAGATGGGCCATATGGCTAGAGAGTGTCCAAAGAAGAAAGAGGGTACAAGTGTGAGAAGTAATCCGACGCCGAGGAGTACACCTATTCCAGCTTCACCAGTGAGAACCGTGCCACCACAGGTAGCAAGTACAGGTGCAGCTGGAGGCCGTGGTGCAGGGTCTAGTGGCCGAGGGCCAGGGGCGGTAGGTGGAGGACAAGCGCGGGTATTTGCACTCTCCCAGCAGGACGCTCATGCATCAAATGCGGTTGTGATAGGTACTCTTATTGTCTGCTCTCTTGAAGCACGAGTCTTATTTGATTCCAGCTCCACTCATTCCTATGTGTCACATGCATTTGCCTCTAAATTCAACAAAAGTCCATCTAGAATGGAAGAAACAGTACTAGTCTCTACACCAATGGGAGAATCGGTACAAATAGAGTATGTGCACAAGTCTTGCATTGTGGAGGTCGATGGTCATGAGACTGTGGTAGACCTTCGGTTGTTGTGTATGTCTGATCTTGATGTGATCCTCGGAATGGATTGGTTGTCGTCTTGCCTTGCGGTTGTTGACTGCAGGGCTAAATGCTTGAAATTCAATATGCCAAACGAGGAGCCTTTTGTGATACGGGGTGATGGAGCTGCACCGTATCCAAGCTTGATCTCGGCTTTGAAGGCGTCCAAGTTACTTGCCAAGGGATGCAAAGGGTACTTGGCATTCGTCCAAGATACAACGAAAGAACTACTTTCACCAACTCAAGTACCTGTGGTGCGAGAGTTCTTGGATGTATTTCCAGAAGAATTGTCGGGGTTGCCGCTCGATCGTGAGATTGAATTTGGAATTGAGCTGCAACCTGGTACTCAGCCTATCTCCACACCACCCTACCGCCGAAAGAGCTGAAGGAGCTACATACACAATTGCAAGAGTTTCTTGACAAGGGTTTTATAAGACCCAGTTTCTCTCCTTGGGGTGCACCGATCCTTTTTATAAAGAAGAAGGACGGATCTTTGCGGTTGTGTATCGATTACCGAAAGTTAAACAAGGTGACGATTCGCAATCAATATCCAATGCCGAGGATAGATGACCTATTTGATCAGTTGCAGGGTGCGAAGCGGTTCTCCAAGATTGATTTGCGATCTGGGTACCATAAATTAAAGATTCGTGAATCAGACATACCTAAGACCGCATTCCGGACCCGATATGGGCATTACGAGTTCTTGGTGATGTCTTTCGGATTAACTAATGCTCCTGCAGCGTTCATGGACATGATGAACAGGGTCTTTAAACCATTTCTGGACCGATTTGTCATTGTCTTCATTGACGACATATTGGTTTATTCAAAGAATTCTGAGGAACATGATGAACACTTGAGACAAGCATTGCAGAGGTTGAGAGAGGAAAAACTGTATGCCAAGTTCTCTAAGTGTGAATTCTGGCTTGACAGAGTTGCCTTTTTGTGTCACGTGGTATCATCAGAGGGAATCCATGTTGATCCAAGTAAGGTAGAGGCAGTGAAGAATTGGTCCCAGCCTACCTCTGTTACGGAGATTCGCAGTTTCTTGGGTTTGGCGGGATATTATAGAAGATTTGTGCAGGACTTCTCTAAGGTTGCTGCACCTATGACTAGATTGACTCAGAAGGGAGTGAAGTTTGTATGGGATGACAAGTGTGAGTAGAGTTTCCAGAAGCTGAAGGACAGCCTCACTACCGCTCTGGTGCTGGCATTACCTGAAGGCATGGTATACTGTGATGCATCGAGGATCGGGTTAGGGTGTGTCCTGATGCAGCACGGCAAGGTGATTGCGTATGCATCGCCACAACTGAGGAAACATGAGAAGAATTACCCGACTCACGACCTTGAGATGGCTGCTGTAGTGTTCGCCTTGAAAATATGGAGACATTACCTGTATGGTGAGACATGTGAAATTTATACATACCACAAAAGCCTCAAATAAATTTTCGAGCAGAAAGACTTGAACTTGAGACAACGTTGATGGTTGGAGTTGTTGAAAGACTACGACTGCACGATCTTGTATCATCCAGGAAAGGCTAATGTGGTAGCCGATGCTTTGAGTCGGAAATCCATGGGCAGTCTTGCTCATATAAGTGAAGAAAGAAGACCGTTGATTAGGGAACTACACGAGCTAGAGCAAATGGGAAATCAGTTTGAGATTGGAAGTTCTAACTCACTTTTAGCCCATTTGCAAGCTAAGTCCTCTTTGGTAGAAGAGGTGAAAGCTAGACAGGATGAAGATACCGACCTCAAGCAAATCAGGGATACCGTAACTAAAGGGAAAGGGTACGACGTCCGATTCTCTATAGATGATTTTGGGATAGTTCGGTTGGAGGGACGGTTGTATGTCCCTATGGTTGATAACTTGAAAGAAAGAATACTTGAAGAAGCACACCGGACAGCGTATACAATCCATCCAGGAGCTAATAAAATGTATCATGACCTGAAACAGTTGTATTGGTGGAATGGCATGAAGAAGGATGTCGCAAACTATGTAGCTAGGTGTTTAGTGTGCCAGCAAGTCAAGGCTGAACACCAGAAGCCCGCCGGAACATTACAGCAGATAGGGATACCTGAGTGGAAATGGGAGAGGATAACGATGGATTTTGTAACAGGGTTGCCAAGGTCACAACGGGGATCTGATTTGGTTTGGGTAATAGTGGATCGCATGACTAAGTCCGCACACTTCCTGCCAGTTAAGACCACTTACGGAGTGAGTCAATATGCACAGATTTATCTATCAGAGATTGTTAGATTGCACGGTGTGCCAGTGTCCATAATATCTGATAGAGGGCCACAGTTCACTTCCAGGTTTTGGAAGTCATTGCAGGAAGTGTTGGGAACTAGAGTTTATGAGTACTGCGTTCCACCCACAGACCGACGGGCAATCAGAAAGAACCATTCAGATTCTTGAGGACATGCTTCGGGCGTGTATTATGGATTTCGACAGAAGTTGGGAAAGGTATTTACCCTTGGCTGAGTTTGCGTACAATAATAGTTATCAAGCAAGTATTCAAATGGCACCTTTCGAGGCTCTGTACGGTCGTAGATGCAGATCCCCAATTGGGTGGTTCGAGGTCGGAGAAGCTAGCCTAGTCGGCCCGGAATTGCTACAGGATGCCTTGCAGAAGGTAAAATGTATAAGGGAGAGATTACTGACGGCTCAGAGTAGGCAAAAGTCTTATGCAGACAATCGAAGAAGAGAACTGGAGTTTGTCGTTGGTGATCAGGTGTTCTTGAGAATATCACCGATGAGAGGTGTGATGAGGTTCGGTAAGAAGTGGAAGTTGAGTCCTCGGTATATCGGACCGTTTGAAATCTTAGAACGAATTGGGAATGTAGCGTATCGATTGGAATTGCCTAAGGAATTGGAGGGGGTACACCTTGTCTTTCATGTATCAATGCTTCGGAAGTATCTTCCTGATCCCTCGCACGTAATCCAATCGCAAGACGTGCAACTAACCGAAAATATGACATATGAAGAGGAGCCAGTGGAAATCTTAGACCGGCAGTTGAAGAAACTCAGAATGAAAGAAATTCCATTGGTTAAAGTTCTGTGGAGAAACCACTCGACCGAAGAAGCTACATGGGAGGTCGAGGGTGAGATGCGCAGGACGTATCCTCATCTATTTCGAGACTAAGGTTAGTATTTTGTTTGAAATTCAGGGACCGAATTTCTTAAGGGGGGAAGATTGTAATACCCGGGGATATTTTAATTAGCATCAATAATTAAATTAAAGTAATTAAGTTAAAAGTGGCAAAGGAGATAAAAAAAACACTATCCTACTACATATTTTTTTATATATATACAAAATTGTTTAAATCCTAATTATATTTTTATATATTTCTTTTCTTTCTTATTTATGTTTTTTTATATATATCAGATATGTTTTTCTTTTTAGTGATATGTATATATATATATATATATATATATATATATATATATATATATATATATATATACATTATAATAAGAAGGGAATAAAGAAAAGATAAGGAAAAGAAATCAGATTGGGAAAGAGAGCAGAGAGGGACGTGAGACGCGAGAGGCACGAGAGGGAGAGAGACCTTGAGGCGTCATTGGAGGGAGGAGCCCACGGAGGAAGGCCGGAGCTGGACGGAGAGGACGCGTGGGGTAGCCGGACGTGCGAGCCGGTGCCGGAAAACGCCGTCTTGTGGATGGAGGAGAGAGAGAGCTCGGGTTAGAGAGAGAAAGCAAAGGGAGAGAGCTTTCTCGCCGGAAAACGCTGTTTCTTCACCGGGGAAGGTAGCTGGGAGTCTCCTCTACTCCATACCGTCCTTCTAACCGGTTGAATCGAGGTGAGAAGTCCTGAAACTCTCAAACCCTAATTTTATCAATTTTAGGGATTTTTGGAAAGACCCCAATTGATTCAATCTGAGTATTCTGAGTCCTAAATTGAAGTATATGCATGTTAGGAAGTGAGTTGGAAGCTTAGGAACCGGAATTAATGTGATGGAATTTATCCAGGTTGGAAAAGTTGTAGGAAAATGTGGTTGTTAAGGTTTAAGGGTGTTGTGGAATGATTTGGGGTGCATTCAAAGGTTGAATGATAATTATATAATTGTTAAAAATTATTAGAATGTACGAGTGGTTAAAACCTGAGTAATTCCCGTCTCACCCGGAACCCGGTTCGGGGAAAAAGAGACAATTTTCTAATTTTACGCGTATTCGGGTATGTGTATTCATGTGTAGGTGAAGTGTTCAAGGTTAGTTTGATAAATGCAAAGCTTGAACAAGTAGGATTTATGATTCTCTTGAGCCATAAATTCAAGACTTGCGCAATGGAAACTTCGCATGGACACATAGAGGTGGAATTGGGTAACCTTGCATTCCCAAATTCAACGTTTCCGAATAGCGTGATTAAGAGAGGGTTGGACACGAATAGAAACATGCTAGGTGTCCTAAAACTAGTTGAGGGCATTTCCAAGCCAACAACTAGTCTATGGAATTAATTAGAGAGAACATGAGCACTACCGTTGCATGTACACTATAGCGGTTGAATTTTCAAGCTTATGAATCTCTCAAATATATGTGTATAGGGCACAATACTGTGAGTGGACTTTCGGGCGCACCGAGAGTCGATCAGAGGGGCCAACCAGGTGAGGGGCTTTCCTATCCTTGCCCTATAGGGTTGACTACGGATATGGATATGTGGTTTGCCTTCTTGCCTATTTGTAGGAATTACATGTTAGATAACATGCTATTGTTGTTCCTAAATTACAGTATATGTGAAAACGTGCTATATGTGTGTATGTGAATTGTAAAAGCAATGGTGGCTCAAGGAGCCTTATATGAAAAGAAGGTCCACGGGACCTATACGATATCGGGGGTAGGATCGAGTAAATACTATCTGAAGGGTGTGGTTTTGTATGTAAGTCCTTAAAGAGGATAGACCTAGGTGACTTGTTCTGAACCAAGAGTCCGAATTTGAAACCACTTGAAAATCTAGAATTGCCTAAGAAGAAGTAAATGAACAAGTAGTGGTCTATAGAGGTCATTTATGGTACGACGCGAGAACCGAGTCTATCACGGGTGGTCCGGGTAGATTGAGTCTCTTGTCTTGAGTCAACCCACAGAAATACAGAGTATATGAGTACACCACATTGTGGCTATCGCCTTGGGTAAACCGAGGTCAGATGAGTCGCCGACTATGCTCCAAGTGAAGTCTTGGGAGTCTTGGGATCAGGGGTTCCTAGAATGATCAACTAGGTTCCCATATTGCTCACGTGAGATATTGCCTTCGGGCCAGATTCTCTCCTAACGGAGATATTGCCTTCGGGCCAGTTTATGATTATGATTACTTGAATACAGAGGACCACATGGAATTATATGTTAAATCATGATATGATGTATGTGTGAATTTAAATGTATGTAAATCCTTGCTTTAAATTCTTTATTGTGAATATGATATAACTAATTGCCTGACCACTTAATATATGGAAATTCAAATATGTTATATGCGTATGTGTTTGTGATTGGCTCCTTTCCCCAGTTGTAGTGGTACCCGCTACTACACCAGGGATGGGAAAGCCTCTCACTGAGTCTGTTTGACTCACCCCAATGTTAAATGTTACGAAAACAGGTGGTATAGGCATCGGGAGCGCTTCCACTTCATCTCAGGGAGGCGGACAGACTTAGAGACCGCACGCATTGTTCGCGTGGGTAGTATTGATACTCGTATTTTGTCAGGATGTATATGTATATGATTCTTTTGGTATAGCATTGTTTTGTACAGTTGCTATATGCATATATGTATATGTCGCACTCTAGAACTGTCGGCTTCATACAGATTAAAGATTGGTCTTGTTGTTGGGGATATAGGTTGTGATATGATGAATATCATGTGTATATACATATATATGGATGTGACTCCTGCATGTGAATAGGATAGATCACACGCACTGAGCGTGTGGTCAATATGTAGACTTATATATATGTGTGATTGAATACTTGATTGTGTGAAAATACGGCTTCCGCATGTGAATGGGATAGGTCACACGCATTGAGGCGTGTGATCAATATGTATATTTTATTCAGGTGTGTGATTGAATATATATGCTTAACTGTACATAGGGATTCTGCATGTGAATAGGATAGATCACCCGCCCTTAAGCGCGTGATCAATATTTATATTATATGTACGTGTGATTGATTATGTGTATATGTATAGACTGAAGCGGCGTTGAGCGAGCCGTGGATTGCCTGCTACTTAGGTCACCGGATAGGGATGACCATACATACTGTATATTGTTTGTAATAGAAATGGGTAGTTATGCATATATAAGAATGTCAATCAGGGATTAGAGGCTTACGGGATAGGAGAAATCCTACATCCCGTGCCGGTCACGGACGTCCGATAGGGGGTCGTGACAAGGATTATTGACTTCTTCTGAAGAAAAATTTATATTTCAAGGTTTGAGCTTGATCGTAATTTGCTTTCTATTTATTAAGGAGAGAGGAATTGAGGAAGGAGATGATGTTGGTATTAATTTCTTTTTGTTTAATTTGGCTTTATCTTAATTACATGATTTTATATATATGATTTATGACACACTAGCTAAACCTGTGAAGATGCGAGTTGATTGGTAGATTGGAGATATGTTGGAGGAATTTATGGTTGCAATCACAGAACTTTGAGATTGAAATCGTACTGTGGAATGTTGAGAATCAGCAATAAAATTTTTGTAATACCCCGTAAAATTTCGAGGATTAAATAATGATTTATTTAAAATTTCGAAGATTTAAGAATGATTTATTCCGAGGCTTGGAATTAAAACCTTAGAAATAAATAAAATAAAATAAAATATATGTGAAAGTTAAAAGAAACCGGAAAGAAATTTTTTCGTGGTTTAAAATAAAATGAAAGGGAAAGAAAAGAAGTAGAAAATAATTTTCAGGATTTAATTCAAGACCTAAGAAATTGGGACTTTAGTGAAAAGAAATAGAAATTGATAGAGTGAAAGGAAATAAGAATAGATAGTCAAGGGAAAAGCGTTATTTTCCCCTAATTAACATTTTTAAGCCTCCTCCCATCATCATCACCCATCCCATTCGACATTCTCACACACACTTGGCCAAGGGAGAACTCTCAAACCCTAAGAGAGCCAAAGTGGAGGAGTCTTGAAGGTTGAAGGTGAAGGGTGGCCGGAATCCGGCGGCTGGTGACCGGAGTAGCACTCAAGGGACCCTCTCAACCTCCATCTTCTTCATTAAGGTAGGATTAGCTCTCTAACCCCATTTTCAACTTTGAACCCATTTTCTTGATTTTGAAGATTTTGTGAAAAACCACTTGATTTCTACAACCATGGGGGATAAAACTTGCATTCTTACTATTTACAACATTTCTATTGGATGTAATTTGTTATGAGTGTGCTGGATTTTGTTGGTTGTTGATTTAGAGATTATGAGTCATCATGTTCTTTACTTTCTTGAGATTAAAGACTTGATTTGGTGTTGTTGGATGTTGTTTGAGCTTAGATTGATGGTGTTTATGGAAGGAAAAGGTTGTGGAAACCTAAGAAACTAAAACACATCATTCAAATATACATTTTAAGGATTGAATCATTGGATTCATGGAAGGAAAGAAGGAAAAATCTGGTTTAATTTAGACAAATTCGTAGAGCATGTTTACAGCCATAAACTGAATTGTTTTGAATCTGACCTTGCTCTGTTTAAATGTGTTTTCTGAATTCGTTTCATGATGGATTTGTATGATTTCAAATCCATATGAAAGCTAACATCTTAAGCTTTCTAAATTGTATTTTTTTCAAAATATTCTAATGGTTAGATCTTCTGGAAATTGCCTCGACAGTGAGCGGTTCTATTTTCTAAACTGATGCGGAATTTTTGTATGGTTGGCTACTATTTTTAAATTACTGCTCTTAAATGGCTCAAATCCTTTCTGTAATGAATTGATAATTAGAATATTTTATCTCTAAGCTTGATTTAGAAAGAAAAATCAAATAATTTCGTTAAGTATGGAAGGAGATATGACCATTTCAATGAAGCTTGCCAAATGTTGCATGCTGTTTTGAATCTGATCTTGCTCTGTTTAAATATGTTTTCTGAATTCGTTAATTAATGGATTTGAGTGATTCCAAAGCCATATGAAAGCTAACATCCTAAGATTTCTAAGTTGTATTTTTACTAAAAAGTCCAACGGTTAGATTTTCTGAGAAGTTTCTCGAAAGTTAGCGGTTCTATTTTACACACTACCAAGTTTCTAGTTTTTGAAAAGTTGTTATTTCTTCCTTAATTTGAATGGTTCCTTTTCCTTCAACTAAAATGAGTTTAACCAACTTTTAAGTTTCAAATGAATTGCTTACACTTTTTAAATGAAATGAGAGATTGCCCAATGGTTGGATTTTTTTTATTTGTGGACCCATGGTGAAAATGAGAAGTTTCCATATTTGGCAAAATCCTTCATTGAAGGAGCTTGGAGAGTGAGCAAGTGGCAAGACTTGTTTACTTAAGCATAAATTGTTTTTAAGTTAAAAAGAACTCTAAATGATGACCTTAGCTTAATAAGGGGTTTTGGGTTAGCCTTGAATGTAGTTTTAAGTTCCTATGTAATTATGAATTTAGAATATGGTGGAAATGATTATATGTGATAGGACTTATGTGGTGAAATAGAAGTTGATGTATGAAAATTGATATGGATTGAATTGGTTGTATGTGATAAGATTCAAGTACTTCCTTGGAGAGAAGAGTGCTCAAAGGGAATGTTAAGTAAAGTGACCAAGGTGAGGGTTCTTCCATCTCTGCTCCTAGGGTTGTATGCTCATGTGGATTACATGGGTACGTATATTCTCTGCTTGCCTGGTATGTGTTAGCTAGAGATATAGAATTCTAAAAGAATGAAAGAACTAGAAAATAGGTTGTGGAAAGTAGCTTGGATAGGAAGACATAGGAGTAGAGTTTAATTGTTTGCTATGATTGATGTGTTACAAATCCAACTCTTACACTACGGAGGCATGATGAGTATTTTATTAAATCTTTTCCACGACGGTGGCAAGAGTCCTTGTACGGAAGGACTAAGCTTTTATTTTGAAAACTCGTCATGACGGTGACTTAGATTATAATCATGCAAAAGGAGTTATTGGTGGGTTTCGTATTTGGTTATGCTAGCAATGTGAGACAGCGACTAGAACAACGTCAGATGGCACTTGAGACCTCAATTTTATAATCACCATGACGATGTTCATTGCCCTATCCTGGCAATAGGGTCAGAAAGGTTTTATATTGCTATGACGATAGCTTGAGGCTCAGAGAGTGCATTTGGACGGGTATATGAGTTATATCCTGTTGAGGATACTTGTACATATTAATAAGGAGAAGAATTGTTATCCTTCGGGAAAGATACAAAGAATCCTATTAATATGTGGACTAAGGTAAGGAGACACGGGAGGAACCTACGGGTGAACCGTGAGCCCAACCTAGTAAAAGAGAAATCATCCTGTGGAGTTGGTCCAGGGTGTGACAGTGGCCATGCTTCGAGACGTCGTGTCGTGCGCGCCATGTGGCCTGGTTGGGTAATGGACGAGTGGGCTCAAGCTATTGCCCCGCAACAAGGGGTCAGGACATGCCACGTGGTGGCTACGTATCAGTTGTTTGATAGATAGAAGTTGATTGTGTTTGATTAATATAATTGTCACGAGGTGACCAGTACACAAGTGAATGGTTAAGCATTGTTTAATTAACATAATTGTCACGAGGTGACCAGTACCCAAGTGGATGGGTTAGGTATGCTTTGCCAGGTGGTGGCCAGCAACCCGAGTGCACGGGTTCGAAGTTGGAAAGCCATGTAGTGGCTAGTAGATACCCTAGAGTTGGGGAGATTAAGTAGATGTATGTTTAGCATCTTTGTGTATGTATAAATTATCTGTGTTTGCATATAATTGCTTATTGTGCAGTGTAGTGGTAACGTACAGGATTACGCAACCACATGTCTTGTTTGATTCAGACATGCTGAAACGTGAGAAGACCGATAGGTTAAAGCCGGCACTATAAGTTACATGTTTACTTGTTGATTGATGACGTGGAATAAACCACTGCATGTTTATAGTTATTAAATGCATGTGAGTGTTTGGGTGAAATTTCTGTTGTTGTGTGATCACCAAGAATGTATGCTAATAACAGTAATTAGTTGTTTTTGCATGTGGTTGTGTATGACTCCCAAACCCAGCGCTATGGTACCCACCTTGCGCCGGGGATGGGAGAGTCCTCACTGAGTCGCGTGGTTAAGACTCACACCTCATTTTTACTACACAGAGATAGGTTAAGTACAGGTGGAAGAAGTCTCGATGGAACGAGGGTTAAGCAACACTTTCCAAGACCCACAACTTGTTCATGTGGGTGAATAAAGCGCAATTGTAATTTAATTTACTTTATTGTTGTATCATAAAGTAAAGGGTAGACGTACCCAATTAGATTGTATTACTAAATCTAGAACTGTCAGCTTCACACACCTTAAAGATCATGATTTATTTTACTGCGGTACAGGGAAAATTTGTTTTCAAAAAATATATATATACACATATATCTGTTGCATGTGAATAGGATAGGCAGCATCTTCGGATGTGTTTCCGGTACACAGGTTATATGTTATGTGTGTTTTCCTATATATATATCCTGAAGCGGCACTGACTGTTGATTTTCTTGCCTAGGATAGGCCACCGTTTCGATGTAGCCATGATATTATAATGCATGTCAATGTATTTTTCAATAATAGCTATTCTGTCAATTAGGTGATAAGGCTTATAGGCAGAGGGGTATTCCCTGTGTCTGTGCCGGTCACGGTCCTCTAAACGGGGGTCGTGACAAGTTTGACCTGCAAAAGTGATGTTTTGGGAAGAACCACAAGCAATCAATTAGTTATCAATTGGTGTAAAGTTAGTAGTAGTAGCAGCACATGAATAATAATTGACAAAGAGAATAATAATAATAATAACAATAACATAATAATAATAATAATAGCGAGAAATAGAGGAGAAGGGAAACACTTATTTGGATTCCTTTTTTATAAATCCTAACACTCACAAGGAATTTTTTCCAGAGAAGTGGTTTCTTTTCTACAATTTTTCCTTTTAGTTTCAGTACTGATTTTGTGAAGACTACGGTCGTAGAGTGGGAGAGAATAGGAATTTCAAATGGTGGAATTAACATTGTGGTGTTTTGCAATTACATGATCTTCTTTTTTTGGTTTCCCAAGGTATCCCCCAGCCCGACAGGCCAAGGACTAATCCTCCGCGGATCTGAGTTCCATTTAAGGGTTTGCCGCTGGCCAATTGGTTGCTGCATACACAAGGTGGCTGTTTTATGCTTTGTTCAATTGTGATAACTTTTGAAGTAGCATCATGCCTCACATTTGGGGATTTAATTTGACATATAATGTGATGTATATCTTGTTCTTCAAATATTATGTTGTTATAATGTTTTGGTTGTTGGAAATAGTAGAGGGAAAAGATATTTTTACTGACCAGCAGCAGTGATGATTTCAAATCTGTCATGATTTTTGAATCCCAAGAAATTATTTGCAGCATGAATCACTTCTCAATTAGGATAAATTTTTTTTTTGCATTTGGATTAAAAAGATGAGACGTCATTACTTGATTACAAGTCATTGGTGTTTATGATCTACTGTGTACTGTTTTCTACCTTTAGTTCCATGATACATATTTGACAATTATGGTAAGTATTTTGAGAAATTTGTTTGTTCTTCACTTTTAACACAGTGATTAAGCTTTTCTCGATCATCATATTGGAGTATCTAGTTTTATATATGCCTCTTTGATCTTTGTGATGCATGCATACTTTTTCTCACCTGAACCCTTACACTTACTAGATTTGGAACTAATTGAACGATTGATAATGATTTTGATATTTTACGTCTTTCATTTGTTCTGCCTTTATTGTTAAGGTATGAATTTTGTTACTCATGAATTTTATTTTTGTGTAGTGTAACATGTATCCTTTGATGGGCCACTTACAATCCTAGAGTCACTTGCCCGCAGTGCAAACATCCATTTGACTTTCTCAATATCCATCGATCCCTAAACCTTTTTGCTGCCCACTATATTAAGAAATTTTAATGTTGCCTATTTTTTCCCTTTAGATATGTGACTTAAAACATGCTCATGAAGGCTGTCAATGTCCATCTGTGGCTTGTCCTCTGGATTTTAGCCCCATAATTATGGTTTGATCGTTTGCTAGCGGTAGTTCTTGACACTGAATTGTCTTAGTAAAAGTAATTTTTCATTCATGTACAAAGATTGGTTAAATAATGTTCTGTTTCGTATGGAATCTTCTTGGATATGCACTTAAAACTTGCATATTTATAGTGACCATTTAGATATATCCATATATATATATATATATATATGCTTGTGTATATATTCTATTTGATATTGGAAAGAATAATTATATTGAGATGTAATATTGTCACATGTACCAAGAGAAACAGTTATTATAGTTGTTAAAATACATAGCATATAGCAGCAGTTTTTTATGGCCAGTATAAAATGTGTCTATACCAGTAGTTTTTTATTGCCGGTATAAAATGTGTCTATACCAGCAGATTTTTTTGCCAGTATAAAATGTGTATATAGCAGCAGATTTTTTTATTTATAGCAGCAATGTTCTTGCTTGTTACTATAGAAAAAGCTTATACCAACAGTTTGCATTCTGCTAGTAGAACTTTCTAGTGACAGGGAAATAGCAGTAGATTGGACCTTAATAGCAGCAGTTAGGACAACAACCGGTATAACATTTAGTAGCAGCTTTAGTCATTTTTAGCAGCAGTTTAAACTGCTGGTAAAAACCTTTTTTGTAGTAGCGTATACTACTACAAAAATAAGATTTAGTAGCTGATTTTGGAGTAGCTAGTAAAACTCAAATATTGTAACAATTTATTTATTTGCTACTATAAACATGATTTTTGGTAACATTTTATTTAGGAGTGCCACTAAACAGTTTTGCTATACTAGCAGTTAGACATGTTACTATAATAAAAATATTTATTAAATTATAATATAATTTCATATTTTATTATTTACATAAAATATTATATTCTAAATACTAAATTACTAATTCAGTTTAACCCTAATTTACCCTAATAAGTTTATTGGTTGCTTCTCTCTCTCTCTCGCTCAACCTCTCAAACACTCTCATCGGCGGCAAAAACTCTCACCATCGAAGGAGGATCCATGGCCACCGGACAGATCTGTCACGATCCCCTATCGGACGTCCGTGATCGGCACGGGAAGTAGGATTTCTCCTATCCCGTAAGCCTCTAATCCCTTGTTGACATTTTCACATGTTTATAACTACCCATTTCTAATACAAACAATATATAGTATTTATGGCCATCCATATCCGGTGACCTAAGTAGCGTGCAATCCACGGCTCGCTCAACGCCGCTTCAGTCTATACATATATACATAATCACTCACACATACATATAATATACATATTGATCACGCGCTTCAGGGTGGGTGATCTATCCTATTCACATGCAGAAATCTTGTGTACAGTCATACATATATTCAATCACACGCTTGCATATAATTTACATATTGATCACACGCCTCAATGCGTGTGATCTATCCTATTCACATGCGGAAGTCATCTTTTCATACAATCAGGCATTCAGTCACACATATATATATAATTTACATATTGATCACACCCCTCAACGCGTGTGATCTATCCTAGTCGCATGCGGAAGTCATATATATATACATGATATATGCTATATCATAGCCTAAAGTCCCAATACCAAGACCTAACTTTAATCTGTATGAAGCCGACAATGCTAGACTAGGACGTATATATCTACTGCAGTTGTATTTGTACAAACGCTACACCCAAAGACGATTCATATACATATACATCACAACATATGTACATAATCAAAATAACTACCGACGAGGACTAAGCGTACGGTCCTCAGATCTGTCCGCCTCCCTGAGAAGAAGTGGACGCGTTTCCGACTCCTGAACCACCTGTATCTGAAACATGTAAACGGGGGTGAGTCGAACAGACTCAGTGAGAAGCTCCCCCATCCCTAGCGTAGCAGCGGGTACCACTACAGCTGGGGGAAGGGAGCAACCACAACCACATGCGCATGAAACAGATTTATATTGTGACCTTTAATATGATCAGGCAATCAATATATCATATTCACAATCAAAAATCCTAATTCATGCTCCTAACATGTTTATTAATCCGCATGTAAAACAATCATAAACATATATCATATCTTTTCATAAGTCATACATAGTTATGCTCGTAGGCATTCACTTTCTGTCTCCTGCATTACGCTAAGAGAAATACTGGCCCGAAGGCATTCATTTTCTGTCTCCCGCGTTACGCTAAGAGAAATACTGGCCCGAAGGCAATGTCTTATTCGAACCTAGTTGATCAAACTACGAACTTTTTGACTCCAAGGCACGCTTAGAGTAATAGCCGGCAACTTGTCTGACCCCAGTTAAACCTAGGTAATGGCCACTATGTGGCATACTTACTGTTAACTGAATCCTGTCTGTCCGACCAGGATAACCGACTCGATCTACCCTAACTAACCTAAACAAACTCAACTAACATATTTAACCTTGAAAGACGCCCTATGAGAAATAGTTGATAATTATACGTGATTACTAGTTAGGCCTAGTTTCCCCCTTTTCAATTATGCATCACTCACACTTAACAACCTAGGTTCATTTTCCTCAATGTACCATATGGTCAACACCTTTGCACGATGATCAATTTAAGTGGGTTCCAAATATTAATAAACTCTCACATATGAAATTTTGACTCAATCCTACCCACGGTATCATATAAGGCTCGGTGAGCCACAATAACACATATACACCTTGTGATTAATCATATAAGCACATATGCTATTGCACGTTGACTACTTACTTGCAAATCATACACGCGTAACACAAATTTATTCATATAAATATATTCCATATATCAATTTGCACAAAATAGAGCAAACCAAATTTTCCACGTAGTCATCCAACCCTGTGGGGCAGGGATGGGAGAGCCCCTCACCTCGTTGGCCCTCCTGATCAGTACTGGGAGTGCCTGAAGCTCAAATCACTCTGTGGTGCCCTATACACATTATATTTAGGAAATTTAAACGCGTAACTAAGCATCTACCATGCACGTGTCATGCTAATGCTTATGCCCCTTTAGCTATTTTCCAAGAATTAATTATTTAGTTCGTTACGTCGTCTAAATTTCTCTTTTTGAAAGTCTATATTGTCATATATCGGCTTTCACACTTTCGAGCCAATTAGAACCTCTAATTGCTTAGGTTAGAGATTCCCACTTGTCTAAATTTCCCTTCATGTGTTCATATCGGTATCTAACAAATAAAAGAATTAAATTCACAGTTCAAAAGAGGCTCTAGCTTACTCATTCCACCGTCTCCCTTATTCGCCGAGTAAAAGCTTAAATATGACCTCTTTAATTATATATAAAAATATAATTGGGTATACTTAGAGCCTTGGAACCAATTTAGCGGGTCTTAGGTGTCCATTACGGACTATACCAAAGTGTCCAACCCACCGCACAGCTCCTTACTGTACGGTGGCTTAGTATTTCGCCTCTTTTTCACCGGATTGGGTTCCGGTTGAGATGGTAAATACTCGGGTTTTATTCCCTTGTATATTTCCAGCAACTACAACACTTATACTACTCCAATCCAAGCCTAAACATGCATCGAATTATCAATTTCGAATTTTAGAGCAATTTCCTAACCCAATTTTTCCTAATTTCCATACCCGGTCAATTCCTACGGTTTAACTTCCATTCTCAACCTCACTAAGCTTTCAATAACATCCACTAAACTCAAATTTAACCTCGGAATGCCCCGATTAAAGGTATTTGAAGAATTCCTAAAATACCCAAAATTGGAGAAATTGGGGTTTTGGGAGTTTGGGGCTTTCTTACTTGATTTCAATCGGATAGAAAGATTGATGGGGATGAAGGAAGACTCTAGCCACCTTTTCCGGTCACCGGCACAAGATCTCTGACGAGAAACCGACCGTTTCCTCCGTTTGTGGCCTCTTCTCTCTCGGCTCGTGCGTGCTCTCTCTCTCTCTCTCACGTCTCTGCTTCTGCTTTTTTTTTTTTTAATGTGTGTTTGAGTGTGTTTTTTACTTGCTGCTTTCTTCTCTTTTTCTTTTATATATTGTGTGGGTGAGTTAGTGAAAAAAGGGGGGTCACGTGGCCCCCCATATATATTCTAATATATATATATATATATATATATATATATTTATATATATATATATATTTATTTATTTTATTAGAAAAACTTATTTACTTGTTATATCCTCTTTTTCCCTCATGCTTTTTAATCCTCTTTTCTTTTCAGTCCGAGAAAATTTATAAATATCCCCTATTACTTTCATTTTTATTCTATTTTTAACCATATAATTCTTTAATTTAATTTATTTTTTTTTTCTTTCTAAAAGAAAAATAAATTAATAATAATGATAATAATACAAAATCCATAAAAAAGATAATAATACAAATTAATATCTCGGATATTACAAGATCTCACGGTGACGTCGTCTCGTTGCATCAGAAGAAGCCTCCGCCGCCGCGGAAGAGGAAGTGTTTGGCTTGGAGGTAAGTGAGGGAAATCTCTTGCTCTACTCTGTTTAGGATTTTACACAGGTTCTTGTCTTGCGCTGCTAGTGTAGATGTTGTGGATGAAAAGGATTATTGACTTCTTCTGAAGAAAAATTTATATTTCAAGGTTTGAGCTCGATCGTAATTTGCTTTCTATTTATTATGGAGAGAGGAATTGAGGAAGGAGATGATGTTGGTATCAATTTTTGTTTAATTTGGCTTTATCTTAATTACATGATTTTATATATATGATTTTATAATGATAATAATACAAATTAATATCTCGGATATTACAATCTTCCCCCCTTAAGAAATTCGGTCCCTGAATTTCAAACAAAATACTAACCTTAGTCTTGAAACAGATGAGGATACGTCCTGTGCATTTCACCCTCGACCTCCCATGTAGCTTCTCCTCTCCATTCGAGTGGTTTCTACACAGAACTTTAACCAATGGAATCTCTTTCGTTCTGAGTTTCTTCAATTGCCGACCAATGATTTCCAGTGGCTCCTCTTCATACATCAGATTTTCGGTTAGTTGCACGTCTTGCGATTGAATCACGTGCGAGGGATCGGGAAGATATTTCCGAAGCATTGATACATGAAAGACAGGATGTACTCCCCCCAATTCTATAGGTAATTCCAACCGATACGCTACATTTCCAACTCGTTCTAGGATTTCAAACGGTCTGATATACCGAGGACTCAGCTTCCCTTTCTTACCGAACCGCATCACGCCTCTCATCGGTGATATTCTCAAGAACACCTGTTCACCAATGGCAAACTCAAGTTCTCTTCTTCGATTGTCTGCATACGACTTCTGTCTACTCTGAGCCGTTAACAATCTTTCTCTTATGCACTTCACCTTCTGCAAGGCATCATGTAACAATTCTGGGCCAATTAGACTAGCCTCTCCGACCTCGAACCACCCAATCGGGGATCTGCACCTACGATCGTACAGAGCCTCAAAAGGTGGCATTTGGATACTCGCTTGATAGCTGTTATTGTATGCAAACTCAGCCAAAGGTAAATACCTTTCCCAACTTCCGCCGAAATCCATAATACACGCTCGAAGCATGTCTCCAAGGATCTGAATGGTTCTTTTTGATTTCCCATCGGTCTGTGGGTGGAACGCAGTACTCAAATCAACTCTAGTTCCCAACACTTCCTGCAATGACTTCCAAAACCTAGAAGTGAACTGTGGCCATCTATCAGATATTATGGACACTAGCACACCGTGCAATCTAACAATTTCTGATAGATAAATCTGTGCATATTGACTCACTCCGTAAGTGGTCTTAATTGGCAGAAAGTGCACGGACTTAGTCATACGATCCACTATCACCCAAACCGAATCAAATCCATGTTGTGATCTTGGCAACCCTGTTACAAAATCCATAGTTATCCTCTCCCATTTCCACTCAGGTATTTCTATATGTTGTAATGTTCCGGTGGGCTTCTGGTGTTCAGCCTTGACTTGCTGACACACTAAGCACATGGCTACATAGTTTGCCTTCTTCAAGGATTCTTTCTTTCAAGTTATCAACCATGGGAACACACAACCATCCCTCCAACCGAAGTACTCCAGAATCATCAATAGAGAATCGGATGTCATCCCCTTTCTCTTTAGTTACAGTATCCATGATTTGCTTGAGGTCGGTATCTTCATCCTGTCTAGCCTTCACCTCTTCTACTAGAGAGGACTTACTTGCAAATGAGCTAGAAGTGACTTGGAACTCTCAACCTCAAACTGATTCCCCGTTTGTTCTAGCTCGTGCAACTCTCTGATCAACGGTCTTCTTTCTTCACTTATATGAGCAAGACTGCCTATGGATTTCCGAATCAGAGCATCGGCTACCACATTAGCCTTTCCTGGATGATACAAGATCTTGCAATCGTAGTCTTTCAACAACTCTAACCATTGACGTTGTCTCAAATTCAAGTCTTTCTGCTCGAAAATTTATTTGAGGCTTTTGTGGTCTGTATAAATTTCACATGTCTCACCATACAGGTAATGTCTCCATATTTTCAAGGCGAACACTATAGCAGCCATCTCAAGGTCGTGAGTCGGGTAATTCTTCTCATGTTTCCTCAGTTGTGGCGATGCATACGCAATCACCTTGCCGTGCTGCATCAGGACACACCCTAACCCGATCCTCGATGCATCACAGTATACCATGCCTTCAGGTAATGCCAGCACCGGAGCGGTAGTGAGGCTATCTTTCAGCTTCAGAAAACTCTGCTCGCACTTATCATCCCATATGAACTTCATCCCCTTCTGTGTTAATTTAGTCATAGGTGCAACAACCTTAGAGAAGTCCTGCACAAATCTTCTATAATATCCGGCCAAGCCCAAGAAACTGTGAATTTTGGTAACTGAGGTAGGCTGGGACCAATTCTTCACCGCCTCTACCTTACTTAGATCAACGTGGATTCCCTCTGATGATACCACGTGACCCAAAAAGGTGACTCTGTCAAGCCAGAATTCACACTTGGAGAACTTGGCATACAGTTTCTCTTCTCTCAACTTCTGCAAGGCTAATCTTAAGTGTTCTGCATGTTCTTCAGAATTGTTAGAATAAACCAAGATGTCATCAATGAAGACAATGACAAATCGGTCCAGAAATGGTTTGAAGACCTTGTTCATCATGTCCATGAACGCTACAGGAGCATTAGTTAATCCGAAAGACATCACCAAGAACTCGTAATGTCCATATCGGATCCGGAATGCGGTCTTAGGTATGTTTGATTCTCGAATCTTCAGTTGATGATACCCAGATCGCAAGTGAATTTTGGAAAACCGCTTCGCGCCCTGCAACTGATCAAATAGGTCATCTGACCTCGGCAGTGGGTATTGATTGCGGATCGTCACCTTAGTTAACTTTCGGTAATCGATACACAACCGCAAAGATCCGTCCTTCTTCTTCACAAAAAGGACCGGTGCACCCCAAGGAGAGAAACTGGGTCTTATAAAACCCTTATCAAGCAATTCTTACAATTGTGTATGTAACTCCTTCAACTCTTTCGGAGCCATCTGGTAAGGTGGTGTGGAGATAGGCTGGGTGCCAGGTTGCAACTCAATTTCAAATTCAATCTCACGATCAGGCGGCAGCCCTGGCAATTCTTCTGGAAATACATCCAAGAACTCTCGCACTACCGGTACTTGAGTCGGTGAAGGTACTGCTTGCGTAGTATCCTTGACCAAAGCCAAAGACCCTTTACATCCCTTTGCAAGTAATTTGGATGCCTTCAAAGCCGAGATCAAGCTTGGATACGGTGCAGCTTCGTCACCCCGTATCACAAAAGGCTCTTCGTTTGGCATATTGAACTTCAAGCATTTAGCCCTATAGTCCACAACCGCATGGCAAGACGACAACCAATACATTCCGAGGATTACCTCAAGGTCAACCATACACAACAACCGAAGGTCTACCACAGTCTCATGACCATCGACCTACACAATGCAAGACTTGTTCACATACTCTACTTGTACCGATTCTCCCATTGGAGTAGAGACCAGCACTATCTCTTTCATTCTAGACAGACTCTTGTTGAATTTAGAAGCAAATGCATGTGACACATAAGAATGAGTGGAGCCGGAATCAAATAAGACTCGTGCTTCAAGAGAGCAAACAATAAGTGTACATGTCACAACTGCATTTGATGCATGAGCGTCCTGCTGAGAATGTGCAAATACCCGCGCTTGTCCTCCACCTACTGCCCCTGGCCCTCTACCACTAGATCCTGCACCACGGCCTCTAGCTGTACCTGTACTTGTTGTCTGTGGTGTTACGGTTCTCACTAGTGGGGCTGGAATAGGTGTACCCCTCGGCGTCGGATTGCTTCTAACACTTGTACCCTCTTTTCTCTTTGGACACTCTCTAGCCATATGGCCCACCTGGCTGTAGTTGTAACACCCACCTGTCAGTCTCCGACATATTCCAAAATGAAATCTGCCGCAAGTCGCACACTGGGGCCTTGTCTTACCGGCATTTCCACCCCCTTGCACTCTCTGTCCCCCTTGAAAATTACTTCTTGTGCCTGTTTCATGGGTGGTGGTTGAGGATTGTCCCCCTGCGGACCCTGAGTATCCAGCACCTCCACCTGTTGTCTTCCTTTTCTTACTTCCACCTCCTTGGTTGTCACTGCCTGTAATTAACTTGACCTTGGGATTAATAGAAGTCCCTTACCTCTTCCTGGTTTCAATCATCCTGGCACAGTCTGCTGCTTGAGCTAAGGTCTCAAATTGTCTTCTCTGGGGTAATAAAGCAGTAAATAACGGCTCCGTGAGACGGTGTATGAACCTCTTGATCCTCGCCTCTTCATCAGGAGCCAACTCAGGTGAGAATTGAGCTAGTTCTGTAAAAAGTAATTCATACTCCGTCACGGTCATATTAGGCATCATCCACAACTCCTCGAATTGCTGACGCTTCGCATCTTTGGTGCCTTCAAATAAAAACCGACCCAGGAATTCCCTCTGAAAATCATTCCAGGTCATCGGTGCCACTCTTCTTGAATACCTCGTCTGTACGGACTCTATCCATACTCTAGCAGCTCCCCTCAGCTGGAATGAAGCTAATTCCACTAACTCATGTCCTGAGCACCTTAGCATGTGCCCAATTTTGACTATGTCTCTCACAAAGTACTGCGGATCCTCTTTCTCACTAGTTCCGCAGAAGGTGGGTTGATGAAGATTCAGAAATTTTGAAATTGGCAGCTCTCTGAGTGTTAACCATGGCTCACGAGGCATTTCCTATTGTTGTTGCCATTCCCTATCCTTTTCCTCAACAACCTCCATCTCTTGATTGCTAGGAACTCTCTCTTGTTCTTCCTCGCCGACTACTAACCGGCGTACTTCCCTCTGTATTTGTCTCGTCATCTCTTCTCTTAGTTCCTGAAATCCTGCCGTGAGCATTTCTGCCACGGAAGGTGCACCTGTCTCTTCTTGAGGTTGAAGTTCCAGTGACTGTCTCCTCTCTTCCCCTCTCACTTGTGCTTTCCCTCGACCTCGAGCACGACCTCTACCTCGGCCTCGGGTGGGCATTCCCTCCTCCCGAACTCTCTCTTGTTCTTCCTCGCCGACTACTAACCGGCGTACTTCCCTCTGTATTTGTCTCGTCATCTCTTCTCTTAGTTCCTGAAATCCTGCCGTGAGCATTTCTGCCACAGAAGGTGCACCTGTCTCTTCTTGAGGTTGAAGTTCCAGTGACTGTCTCCTCTCTTCCTCTCTCACTTGTGCTTTCCCTCGACCTCGAGCACGACCTCTACCTCGGCCTCGGGTGGGCATTCCCTCCTCCCAAACTGATTCTCGATCAATTTCAGTAGGAGTTCTCCCTCCACCCTTAGTCTGTCTCGTGATTGGTGGCATCCCTATACTGCACAAGGACCACACCTAATAAGTACACACATATCAATGATATTTCATATCAAAGAGAGTAGAAAGAAAGGCTGACACAATTTCCTGGGTACTTCCACAAGTGCCTTTTTACTCCCACGTTGTGCCCGAGTTCACAACGAGGCGTAAACCGACACTCGGTCATACCTATGGCTTCATACAGTTTAAAGATAACCTGCCTCTGATACCAAGTTTGTCACGACTCCCTATCGGACGTCCGTGACCAGCACAGGAAGTAGGATTTCTCCTATCCCGTAAGCCTCTAATCCCTGATTGACATTTTCACATGTTAATAACTACCCATTTCTAATACAAACAATATATAGTATTTATGGCCATCCATATCCGGTGACCTAAGTAGCGTGCAATCCACGGCTCGCTCAACGCCGCTTCACTCTATACATATACACATAATCACTCACGCCTACATATAATATACATATTGATCACGCGCTTCAGGGCGGGTGATCTATCCTATTCACATGCAGAATTCCTGTACACAGTCAAGTATATATTCAATCACACACCTGCATATAGTTTACATATTGATCACACGTCTCAATGCGTGTGATCTATCCTATTCACATGCAGAAGCCATATTTTCATACAATCAGGTATTCAGTCACACATATATATAATTTACATATTGATCACACCCTCAAGGCGTGTGATCTATCCTAGTCGCATGCGGAAGTCATATATTCTTATACATGATATACGCTATATCATAGCCTAAAGTCCCAACACCAAGACCTAACTTTAATCTGTATGAAGCCGACAATGCTAGAATAAGACGTATATATATACTGCAGCTTTCTGTACAAATGCTACACCAAAAAAGGAGTCATATACATATACATCACAACATATGTACGTAATCAAATAACTACCGACGCGAACTACGCGTACGGTCCTCAGATCGATCCGCCTCCCTGAGAAGAAGTGGACGCGTTTCCGACCCCTGAACCACCTGTATCTGAAACATGGAAACAGGGGGTGAGTCGAACAGACTCAGTGAGAAGCTCCCCCATCCCTAGCGTAGCAACGGGTACCACTACAGCTGGGGGAAGGGACCAACCACAACCACATGCGAATGAAACGGATTTATATTGTGACCTTTAATATGATTAGGCAATCAATATATCATATTCACAATTAAAAATCCTAATTCATGCTCCTAACATGTTTGTTAATCGGCATGTAAACCAATCATAAACATATATCATATCTTTTCATAAGTCATACATAGTTGTCTGACCACGGTTAAACCAAGGTAATGGCCACTATGTGGCATACTTACTATTAACTGAATCCTGGCTGTCCGACCAGGATAACCGACTCGATCTACCCGAACTAACCTAAACAAGTTCAAATAACCTATTCGACCTTGAAAGACGCCCTATTAATAACTAACTGAATATTACACGTGTGAATTAGCTAGGCCTAGTTTCCCCCGTTTCAATTATGCAACCCTCTCGCTCACAATTAACCACCTAGGTTCATTTTCCTTAATGTACCATACGGTCAAAACCTTTGCACGATGATCAATTTAAATCGGTTTCTTATATTAATGAACCCTCACATATGAAAATTCGACTCAATCCTACCCACGGTATCATATAAGGCTCGGTGAGCCACAATAACACATATACACCTTGTGATTAATCATATAAGCACATATACTATTGCACGTTGACTACTTACTTGCAAATCATACACGCGTAACACAAATCTATTCATATAAATATATTCCATATATCAATTTGCACAAAATAGAGCAAACTACATTTTCCACGTAGTCATCCAACCCTGTGGGGCAGGGATGGGAGAGCCCCTCACCTCGTTGGCCCTCCTGATCAGTACTCGGAGTGTCTGAAGCTTCAATCACTCTGTGGTGCCCTATACACATTATATTTAAGAAATTTAGAACGCGTAACTAAGTATCTACCATGCACGTGTCATGCTAATGCTTATGCACCCTCTAGCTATTTTCCAAGAACTAATTATTTAGTTCGTTACGTCGTCTTATTTGCTCTTCCTGAAAGTCCAGAATGCCCCATATTCGACTTTCACACTTTCGAGCCATTTAGAACCTCTAATTGCTTAGGTTAGAGATTTCCACTTGTCTAAATTTTCCTTCATGTGTTCATATGGGTATTTAACTAATAAAAGAATTAAATTTACTGTTTAAATGGGGCTTTAGCTTACTCATTCCACCGTCTCCCTTATTCGCCGAGTAAAAGCTTAATTATTACCTTTTTAATTATATATAAAAATATAATTGGGTATAATTAGAGCCTTGGAACCAATTTAGCGGGTCTTAGGTGTCCACCACGGACTTAGACCGAGGTGTCCAACCCACCGCACAGCTCTTTACAGTACTATGGCTTAGTATTTCGTCTCTTTTTTACCGGATCGGGTTCCGGTTGAGACGGTAAATGCTCGGGCTTTATTCCCTTGGCTATTTCCAGCATTTATAACACTTATACTACTTCAATCCAAGCCTAAACATGCATCGAATTATCAATTTCGAATTTATAGCAATTTCCTAACCCAATTTTCCTAATTTCCATACCCGGTCAAATTCCTACGGTTTAACTTCCATTCTGAACCTCACTAACCTTTCAATAACACCCATAAGCTCAAATTTAACCCCGGAATGTCCCGATTGGAAGTATTTAAAGAATTCCTAAAATACCCAAAATTGGAGAAATTGGGGTTTTGAGAGTTTGGGGCTTTCTTACTTGATTTCACTTGGTGGTGTAGAGGATAAGGTTCGGTCAACTTTTCCTGTCACTGGCGTCGCCCCTCCGGCAGATTTCCGGCCGGTTTCTTCTTTCCTGTAGCTCATCTTCCTTTCCGGTTTGGCTCTCGCGCGTGGCTGTGTGCGTGAGTCTACTTCGTGCTTCTGTCTTGTGTTTCTATTATATATATATATTGTCTTAAGTGAATTGGAAGGGGGGTCACGATTTGGCCCCCTTATATTTTATTATTATATATTTTTATTTTATTATGTATATATATATTATATATTTTATTTATTTATTTATTTATTATTTTTTTTATAAAAACTTATTTACTTGTCATATTCTGTTTTTCTCTCATGCTTTTTAATCCTCTTTTCTTTTAGGTCCAAAAAATTTATAAATATTCCCAATTACTTCTTTATTCTATTTTTAACCCTATAATTCTTTAATTTAATTTATTTTTCTTTCTGAAAGAAAAATAAATTTAATAATAATGAAAATAATTGAATCTAAATATCTCGAATATTACATTTATGGTTGCAATCACAGAACTTTTAGATTGAAATCGTACTGTGAAATGTTGAGAATCAGCAATAAAAGTTCGACCTGCAAAAGTGATGTTTTGGGAAGAACCACAAGCAATCAAGTAGTTATCAATTGGTGTAAAGGTAGTAGTAGTAGCAGCACATGAATAATAATTGACAAAGAGAATAATAATAATAATAACAATAACAACAACAACAACAACAACAATAATAATAATAATAACAGCGAGAAACAGAGGAGAAGGGAAACACTTATTAGGATTAATTTTTTATAAATCCTAACACTCACAATGAATTTTTTCCAGAGAAGTGGTTTCTTTTCTACAATTTTTCCTTTTAGTTTTAGTAATGATGATTTTGTGAAGACTACGATCGTAGAGAGGGAGAGAATAGAAATTTCCATGGATTGTATTAACATTGTGGTGTTTTGCAATTACATAATTTTCTTAAGTACCCATTTACTCTTTCTTTTCTCTGTTTTATGCTTTGTTCAATTGTGATAACTTTTCAAGTATCATCATGCCTCACATTTGGGGATTTTATTTGACATATAATGTGATGTATATCAAGTTCTTGAAATATTATGTTGTTATAACGTTTTGGTTGTTGGAAATAGTAGAGGGAAAAGATATTTTTACTGACCAGTAGCAGTGATGATTTCAAATCTGTCATGATTTTTGAATACCAATAAATTATTTGCAGCATGAATCACTTTTCAATTAGGATAATTGTTTTTTGCATTTGGATTAAAAAGATAAGATGTCATTACTTGATTACAAGTCATTGGCGTTTATGATCTACTGTGTACAGTTTTCTACCTTTAGTTCCTTGATACATATTTGACAATTATGGTAAGTATTTTGAGAAATTTGTTTGTACTTCACTTTTAACACAGTGATTAAGCTTTTCTCGATCATCATATTGAAGTATCTAGTTTTATATTTTTATCTTTGATCTTTGTGATGCATGCATACTTTTCTCACCTGAACCCTTTCACTTACTAGATTTGGAACTACTTGAACGATTGATAATGATTTTGATATTTTACGCCTTTCATTTTTTCTGCCTTTAATGTTAAGGTATGGATTCTGTTACTCATGAATTTTATTTTTGTGTAGTGTAACATGTATCCTTTGATGAGCCACTTACAGTCCCAGAGTCACTTGCCCGCAGTGCAAACATCCATTTGACTTTCTCAATGTCCATGGATCCCAAAACCCTTTTTGATGCCCACTATATTAAGAAATTTTAATGTTGCCTATTTTTTCCCTTTAGATATGTGGCTTAAAACATGCTCATGAAGGCTGTCAATGTCCATCTGTGGCTTGTCCTCTAAATTTTAGCCCCATAATTATGGTTTGATGGTTTGCTAGCAGTAGTTCTTGACACTGAATTGTCTTAGTAAAAGTAATTTTGCATTCATGTACAAAGATTGGTTAAATAATGTTCTGTTTCGTATGGAATCTTCTTGGATATGCACTTAAAACTTGCATATTTATAGTGGTCATTTAGATATATCCATATATATATATATATATATATATATATATATATATATATGCTTGTGTATTTATTCTGTTTGATATTGGAAATAATATTTATATTGAGATGTATTACTGTCACATGTACCAAGAGAAGCAGTTATTACAGTTGTTAAAATACATAGCATATAGCAGCAGTTTTTTATTGCTAGTATAAAATGTGTCTATACCAGTAGTTTTTTATTGCCGGTATAAAATGTGTCTATACCATCAATTTTTTATTGCCAATATAAAATGTGTCTATAGCAGTAGTTTTTTTTTCTTTATAGCAGCAATGTTCTTGCTTGTTACTATAGAAAAAGCTTATACCAACAGTTTGCATTCTGCTAGTAGAACTTTCTAGTGACAGGGAAATAGAAACAGATTGGACCTTAATAGCAGAAGTTAGGACAACAGCTGGTATAACATTTAGTAGCAGGTTTAGTCATTTTTAGCAGCAGTTTAAACTGCTGGTAAAAACCTTTTTTTGTAGTAGTGTACACTTCTACAAAAATAAGATTTAGTTGCTGTTTTTTAGTAGCTAATTTTGAAATAGCTAGTCAAACTCAAATATTGTAACAATTTATTTATTTGCTACTATAAAGATGATTTTTAGTAACATTTTATTTAGGAGTGCCACTAAACAGTTTTGCTATACTAGCAGTTAGACATGTTACTAAAATAAAAATATTTATTAAATTATAATATAATTTCATATTTTTTTATTTATATAAAATATTATATTCTAAATACTAAATTACTAATTCAGTTTAACCCTAATTTACCCTAATAAGTTTATTGGTCGCTTTTCTCTCTCTCGCTCAACCTCTCAAACACTCTCATCGGCGGCAAAAACTCTCACCATCGAAGGAGGATCCATGGCCACCGGACAGATCTCTCGGTGTCATCGTCTCGTTGCATTAGATCTCTCGGCGTAGTCATCTTGTTGCAGCAGATCTTGCCGGAGAAAACGCAGAAGTGCTTCGGGAGAGTGAAGGAGAAGAAGCCTCCGCCGCCGCGGAAGGGGAAATGTTTGGTTTGGAGGTAAGTGATGGAAATCTCTTCCTCTACTATGTTTAGGATTTTCCACAGGTTCTTGTCTTGCGCTGCTAGTATAGATGTTGTGGATGAAAAGGATTATTGATTTCTTTTGAAGAAAAATTTATATTTCAAGGTTTGTGCTCGATCGTAATTTGCATTCTATTTATTATGGAGAGAGGAATTGAGGAAGGAGATGATGTTGGTATTAATTTCTTTTTGTTTAATTTGGCTCTATCTTAATTACATTATTTTATATATATGATTTATGACACACTAACTAAACCTGTGAAGATGCGAGTGGATTGGTATATTGGAGATATGTTGGAGGAATTTATGGTTGCAATCACAGAACTTTGAGATTGAAATCGTATTGTGGAATGTTGAGAATCAGCAATAAAAGTTCGACCTACAAAAGTGATGTTTTGGGAAGAACAACAAGCAATCAAGTAGTTATCAATTGGTGTAAAGGTAGTAGTAGTAGCAGTACATGAATAATAATTAACAAAGAGAATAATAGTAATAATAATAACAATAACAATAATAATAATAATAGCGAGAAACAGAGGAGAAGGGAAACACTTATCTGGATTCATTTTTTATAAATCCTAACACTCACAAGGAATTTTTTCCAGAGAAGTGATTTCTTTTCTACATTTTTCGTTTTAGTTTCAGTAATGATGATTTTGTGAAGACTACGGTCGTAGAGTGGGAGAGAATAGGAATTTCAAAGGATGGTATTAACATTGTGGTGTTTTGCAATTACATGATTTTCTTAAGCGCCCATTTACTCTTTGTTCTCTCTGTTTTATGCTTTGTTCAATTGTGATAACTTTTCAAGTATCATCATGCCTCACATTTGGGGATTTAATTTGACATATAATGTGATGTATATCTTGTTCTACAAATATTATGTTGTTATAACGTTTTGGTTGTTCGAAATAGTAGAGGGAAAAGATATTTTTACTGACCAGCAGCAGTGATCATTTCAAATCTGTCATGATTTTTGAATCCCAATAAATTATTTGCAGCATGAATCACTTTTCAATTATGACAATTTTTTTTTGCATTTGGATTAAAAAGATGAGATGTCATTAATTGATTACAAGTCATTGACGTTTATGATCTACTGTGTACTGTTTTCTACCTTTAGTTCCTTGATACATATTTCACAATTAAGGTAAATATTTTGAGAAATTTGTTTCTTGATCACTTTTAACACAGTGATTAAGCTTTTCTCGATCATCATATTGAAGTATCTAGTTTTATATCTGCCTCTTTGATCTTTGTGATGCATGCATACTTTTTCTCAGCTGAACCCTTACACTTACTAGATTTGAAACTACATGAACGATTGATAATGATTTTGATATTTTACGCCTTTCATTTGTTCTGCCTTTAATGTTAAGGTATGGATTCTGTTACTCATGAATTTTATTTTTGTGTAGTGTAACATGTATCCTTTGATGGGCCACTTACAATCTCAGAGTCACTTGCCCGCAGTGCAAACATCCATTTGACTTTATCAATGCCCATCGATCCCAAAACCCTTTTTGCTGCCCACTATATTAAGAAATTTTAATGTTGCCTATTTTTTCCCTTTAAATATGTGGCTTAAAACATGCTCATGAAGGCTATCAATGTCTATCTGTGGCTTGTCCTCTAAATTTTAGCCCCATAATTATGATTTGATGGTTTGCTAGCAGTAGTTCTTGACACTGAATTGTCTTAGAAAAAGTAATTTTTCATTCATGTACAAAGATTGGTTAAATAATGTTCTGTTTCGTATGGAATCTTCTTGGATATGCACTTAAAACTTGCATATTTATAGTGGCCATTTAGATATATCCATATATATATATATATATATGCTTATGTATTTATTCTGTTTGATATTGGAAAGAATATTTATATTGAGATGTAATATTGTCACATGTACCAAGAGAAGCCGTTATTATAGTTGTTAAAATACATAGTATATAACAGCATTTTTTATTGCCAGTATAAAATGTGTCTATACCAGTAGTTTTTTATTGCCAGTTATAAAATGTATCTATACCAGCAGTTTTTTATTGCCAGTATAAAATGTGTCTATAGCAGAAGTTTTTTTTTATTTATAGCAGCAACGTTCTTGCTTGTTACTATAGAAAAAGCTTATACCAACAGTTTGCATTCTGCTAGGAGAACTTTCTAGTGACAAGGAAATAGCAACAGATTGGACCTTAATAGCAACAGTTAGGACAACAGCTGGTATAACATTTAGTAGCAACTATACTCATTTTTAGCAGCAGTTTAAACTGCTGGTCTGATGTCCGTATCACTGCACGGACGTCGATGCCTGCCTGATCCCTATATCTGAAACATTGAAGCAGAGGAGGTGAGTCAAACAGACTCAGTGAGAAGCTTCCCATCCTCGGCGTAGCGGCGGGTACCACTACAGCTGGGGAAAGCGAAACACCCACAATCACATGCGCACGAAAGTCCAGTTTATCAAATGTTATAATACGATCAGACAATATTAATATAACATAAAATCATGGATAAATCTACGGATCATGCTCCTCTATCATGCTTTTCATAAACAAGCAAACACTTTAAACATATCATTTGAAAATTGAAAACCACTCAACTGACCCTAATGCCAGGGTAGGGCAATGGCCTCCACGGGCAAATTATTTTAAATATTTAACTGACCCTAGTGTCGGGCTAGGGCAATGGCCTCAACGGGTAAATCTTTTATGTCTTTTACTGACCCTAGTACCAGGTTAGGGCAATGGCCTCAACGGCCAAATCTTTTATGTCTTTTACTGACCCTAGTACCAGGCTAGGGAAATGGCCTCAACGGGCAAATGCATTACTCTTTAATTGACCCTAGTGCCAGGCTAGGGCAATGACCTCAATGGGCAAATCTGTCTGACTTGTTTCTCTTCCCGAGACTTCAGCTGGGATTCTGAATCTATCTACCCATTACTATCCTAGACTGACTTTACCTAGGTAGTGTGAGCCTCCCAATGACTCACTAATCAATTTATGAGATCTTTTTAATCCTTATGTAATACCCAAATCCTTGATTAGATCATAACCTAGCTCTAAGGTCTTCCCTAGGTTCAATTACCGTGAAACGTCGACGTTTACTAAAAACTTCTATACGATTTCTTTAATGAGTTTCTAATTAATAAGGTAAAAAAAACCCTTGGACTCAATCAACAACTTACCCCCTTGCTTGTACTGTTCGGCATATCTCATGTCATCACATGGATACCCTCCAGTACCTCTTTACCTGTAGTCAAACACACATATACAAATACTTTCATAGATAATAGTTTAGGAACAACAATAGCATGTTAACCACTAATTAATTCTTACAAATAGGCAAGTAGGAAAACCACATATCCACATCCTCAATCAACCCTGTAGGGCAAGGATGGGAAACCCCTCACCTGGACGGCTCCCTTGCGTTTGTCCTGGAGTAACTTCCGCTTTGAACGAATCGTAGTTCCTTAAAGAATGCATTCATGTGATTCAAGTGGTTAACATCTCAACTATATGCAATTCATATGCATACTACATGCTCGTGCCTAGAATGCATCTAGACGTTGCAAAGAACTGAGTCCTTGGTCTTATCCGTCTTCCCTCTCTTCTATGAGAGTCTCAAGTGCCTCGCACTTGGTTTCATACAACCATCATTCTCCTTGAGTTGCTTTTGGGGCCTTAGATTTGAGTTACTAAACCTCCACATGCTTCTAAGCTATCCTACTTAAGGTTACCTAATGACGGTGTATAGGGAATTTAGAAATTCAATAAGTTGGATGTAGCTTATTCCGTAAGTTTCTATTCTTGAGGGACAAGAAAACATTTGAAATGATTTTGATCCTTAAAAACATGGTTGGGGGTTTCCTAAGGTGTTTCGGATTGAAAATAGGAGGTTCGGACACCCCGGATTGGCTTAAAAACGAATATTGGGCATGCTGGACAGAGATAGCGCCCATTTGTGCGCTGTGGCGCCAAGCTGCTGCCCAGCAGCTCTTGTACACCCGAGAGCGGGCGCTGCAGCGCCAGCTCGCAGCACAGTAATTCGTTTGTTGTGCTGTGGGCTAGCTTGGTCCCGTTTCGGCCCCGTTTTGACCCTGCTTCGACTCCGCACCTCACGGGTTTTGCTCACCTACATTCCAACAACATAAATCCAATCCTAACTACTCAAATCCAAGCCCTATTCCAAATTTATCAACGAATCAAATTGGGACTATTTAGAATTTTCAACCCCAAACCCTTTCAAATTCAAATTTGGCTAAACCCGAGGGTATAGCCTTGATTATTACCCTAACTAAGTGTTCAAGAACACTTCCTAGGTCTCAATCTACCCTCGAAACAACCCAATCGAAGGTGGATCAAAGAAATCCCTAAAAATGAAGAAATTGGGGTTACCAACCTTTGATTCGATTGGTGGAAGGTGTATAGGAGACGTCGCACCCGAGCTCCGGTGACTTTTCCGGCGTCGGCTAGCTCTCCCCGGTCACTTTTCCGGCGAACCCCAACCCCTCTTCTTCTTCTTCCTCACGTCTCTCCTCCTCCTCTCTCTCTCTTCTTTCTCACTCTTTCTTTCTTCGTTTCTTTCTTTCTCTTCTCGTGGCTCTCCTCTCTTTCTTTTCAATTCTTCCTTCCCTTTCTTATCTTATAATTAATCACGGCATCCCACTCCCCATTTTAACCAATTAATTAAAATAATATATATATATATAATAATAATAACAATAAAAATAAATAAATAAATAATTAGATAATAACAGTAATAATTATTATTATAATAAAGAAGAGGTGGAAAAATATCTCCAATTAAATCCTCCTCTTTCCAATTAAATTTTTATTTTCTCTTATATCCCAAATTAGATACCCAAAAATATTCCCTACTCTCTTTTCCCCATTAAATTCAGATTTCCAATTCCTTAGGTCCTGAATTAAATCCAAAAATTATTTTCTACTTCTTTTCTTTCTCTCTTTATTTTATTCCAAGCTTCGAAAAAAATTTCCCGGGTATTAAAATCTGCCCCCTTAAGAAATTCGGTCCCCGAATTTCAATTAACACACTAACCTTAGTCTTGAAATAGGTGAGGATATGTCCTACGCATCTCCGCCTCAACTTCCCACGTTGCTTCCTCAACCGAATGGTTTCGCCACAGGACTTTCACCAAGGGTATCTCCTTTGACCTCAGTTTCTTCAACTAGCGATCTAGGATTTCCACTAACATCTCTTCATAAGTTAGACTCTCAGCTAGTTGTACTTCCTGGGGTTGGATCACATGAGAGGGGTCTGGCAGGTACTTCCGAAGCATAGACATGTGAAACACCGGATGAACTCCTTCAAACTCCGCTGCCAATTCTAGACG
Organism: Senna tora; assembly: GCA_014851425.1. Classification (NCBI taxonomy): domain Eukaryota; kingdom Viridiplantae; phylum Streptophyta; class Magnoliopsida; order Fabales; family Fabaceae; genus Senna; species Senna tora. The sequence continues at coordinate 17,112,375 of CM026265.1, forward strand.
GTAGGCAACATTTCCCATGCGCTCTAGAATTTCAAATGGTTCGACGTTTCTTGGACTTAGCTTGCCCTTCATGCCAAATCTTATCACGCCCCTCATTGGTGAAATTTTTAAGAAAACATGCTCACCCATAGAAACTCTAACTCTCTTCTCCGGTTGTCAGCATACGACTTCTGTCTACTCTGAGCCGTGGTAAGCCTTTCTCTAATGAACTTTATCTTGTCCAAAGCATCCTGAACAAGTTCTGGACCAACTTAACTTGGCCTCTTCAACCTCGAACTACCCATTTGAGGACCTGCACTTTCGACCGTACAAAGCCTCAAAGGGTGCCATCTGAATACTGGCTTGGTAACTGTTGTTATAGGTAGACTCCGCTAATGGCAGGTATTTCTCCCACCCTCTGCCGAAATCCATAACACATGCTCTAAGCATGTACTATAAAATTTGAATGGTCCTCTCAGATTGCCTGTCTATCTGGGGATGAAATGTTGTACTCAGATCAACCCTTGTCCCCAATGCCTCCTGCAATCTCTCCAGAATCAAGAGGTAAACTGTGGCCCCCTGTCAGAGATAATCGACACCGGTATTCCGTGTAACCTCACTATCTCTGATAGGTACAACTGAGCATACTGACCCACTCCGTAAGTGGTCTTAACTGGCAGGAAATGGGCGCACTTGGTCATCCGATCAATGATTACCCAAACTGAATCGAATCCCCTCTATGATCGCGGCAATCCTGACACAAAATCCATAGTAATTCTCTCCCACTTCCATTCAGGAATTTCTATCTGTTGAAGTGTTTCAGCGGGCTTTTGGTGTTCAGCCTTAACTTGCTGACACACTAGACATCTAGATACGTAGTCTGCCACGTCTTTCTTCATACCATTCCACCAGTACAATTCTCTCAGATCTTGATACATCTTATTACTACCCGGATAGATTGTGTATGCTGTCTTGTGTACCTGATTAAGGATTCTTTCTTCCAAACCATCCACCATAAGTACACATAGTCGTCCCTCCAATCGGAGTATGCCATTGTCATCTATGGAGAATCGGACGTCGTCCTTCTCCTCCTTAACCATTATATCTCTGATCTGTTTGAGGTCGGCGTCTTGATCTTGCTTGGATTTAACCTCTTCGACTAAAGCTGACTTGGCTTGGACATGGGCTAGAAACAAGTCGGAGTCTCCAATTTTAAACCGAGTTCCAGACTGTTCCAGCTCATGTATTTCCCGAATTAACGGCCTTCGTACTTCACTGATATGGGCTAAGCTACCCATTGACTTTCGGCTCAGAGCGTCTGCCACCACATTCGCCTTACCAGGATGGTACAGGATCGTGCAGTCATAGTCTTTCAACAATTTCATCCACCTGCGTTGTCTCAGATTTAGATCTTTCTGCTCGAAAATGTACTTAAGGCTCTTGTGGTCTGTATATACCTCACATGTTTCGCCATAAAGGTAGTGCGTCGAATTCTTCAAGGCAAATACCACCACTGCCTTTTCAAGATCGTGAGTCGGGTAGCTTTTCTCTTGCTTTCAGAGTTGCCTAGACGCATAAGCAATCACCCTTCCATGTTGCATAATAACACACCCTAACCCAACTCGTGAAGCGTCACAGTAAACCACATACCCTCCGGTGCCCTCAGGAAGAGCCAACACCAGTGCTGTGGTGAGACTTTCCTTTAGCTTCTGAAAACTCTCTTCACACTTGTTATCCCACACAAACTTTACCCCTTTCTGAGTTAGCTTCGTAAGAGGTGCAGCAACCTTCGAGAAGTCCTGCATAAACCTTTTAAAGTATCCAGCCAAACCTAGAAAACTGCGGATCTCCGTGATTAAGGTAGGCTGGGACCAATTCTTCACGGCTTCCACCTTGCTCGGATCAACATGGATTCCCTTTGAAGATACCACGTGACCGAGAAGTGCAACCTTATTCAGCCAAAACTCGCATTTTGAAAACTTAGCATACAATTTCTCTTCTCTCAGCCTCTGTAATGCCAATCTCAAATGCTCTGTGTGCTCCTCAGCATTCTTGGAATAGACTAAAATGCCATCAAAAAATACAATGACAAACCGGTCTAGGAATGGCTTGAAAACCCGATCCATCATGTCCATAAAAGTTGTTGGTGCATTAGTTAGCCCGAACGACATGACTAGAAACTCATAATGGCCGTATCGGGTTCGAAAAGCAGTCTTGGGCACATCTTCTTTTCTAATCTTCAGCTGATGATACCCTGATCGTCGATCAATCTTTGAAAATCTCTTAGCACCTTGCAACTGGTGGAACAGATTATCGATTCTTGGAAGTGGATATTGATTGCGGACTGTTACCTTATTCAACTTTCGGTAATCGATACACAATCTTAAAGTTCCATCCTTCTTCTTCACGAATAGAACTGGTGCACCCCAAGGCAAAAAACTGGGTCTGATGAAACCCTTATCAAGCAACTCTTGTAATTGCATGTGTAGTTCCTTGAACTCACTTAGATCCTGTATTCCTACATGGAATATTTGATCCGTTAACTCCAGTATGAACCTTTCCGGACATGCTCTACTCCACTTGATCAAACGGGATCCGTTCCCACGGTCTGACTCTTTCCTTTCTTACAATGTGGCATAGGTTCACGAACATATACCGCCTCTTGCAAGTGTGTCACCCGTTGGGTTCCAGTCGCCCCCAACGGTAGCATACCTGTTTTATCATTTGGCTCGCATCCCCTGATGCTTACCCGACTCCTTTCTCGTATTTACTCTCTTCTTTTCATTCCGTGCCTACGTGGTACTCTTTCTTCGAGTATTTCTTCATACTCGTTACTCACTAAATTCTCCTTCTCGATTAACCGTCCTTACGGTTAATTTTCTCCCTTTATGGCACCCACATGACCACTTATACGTTTGGTTTGTCCACTTAGTGTCCACCTATACCCGGGCTTCAGACTAACGGATTTACGGTTCACCAACCCGTGGAATTAGCTTACCTGGCTATGTCCTCTACAGTCTGCGTACTATACATGCACTTACGGTAGTAGTTGGTTTTCCAGCTTCTACTTGACTCTCTTCCTATGGGGTCTCATAGGCTTTCGCTCTTCCCCCCTTATGGGACTAATTATCCCTGTCTACTTTCTCTCCCCTCGGGCCTCCACGAGTCCCTTTGGCATTTATCTCTCACGTTATCTCGTTTGAGAGCTATCTACCGCAATAGCACTCATTTTCTTATCTCTGGACGGTACCCGAAGGTCTACGCCCATTTCCATTTCTAGACCTGCTCCGGTCTAATACTTTCGGGTCCATTATCACCCTATGGCCCCTTAGTTGGTAACCCTTTGGTTTACCTGTATACTCCCTTGGCACTTTAGCACTCTCTAGTGCTTTTCGATGTCTACTTAACTTTAATCACTCTAAGCGAGTGATTTCTCAACTACATCTACCATCCTTATACAGCTTACCTGTAAAAGAACTATTGTTTGGTAGGGTATTGATCACATGAGTTAGTTTTCTTAGGCACCTTGCGGGTTTTAAAAACTAATTCAAGTTTATTTCTTAGAAAATGACGCCTAAGGTTTTCGTAAATGGTTAGGGTTTAACCAATTGGAATGACACAAATTGAGAAAGAGTGTTCATGAAAATTTGCCTTCCAATGGTTATCCCTAGTATTTTCAAGAACAGTTTGAGGGTCCTTCAGAATCTCTCATCCGGAAAGACCAAAAAAATTTTTACAAAAATTTTCGCATGTGATCAATACTCTATTCTTTATGCTCTTCCTTAAGCAACCCAAGAGAGTTTGGTTGGGCTTAATCCCTTCTTTTTCCCTCTTGTTTGCTTAAGGAACTAGTAGTTCATGGATCGAGCACAGAGTTGGACTATGCTCCTTCCCTGTGCCTTCCCATTTACTTTGTTTCCTGGTCGGCATATGGTCACGCTCTACACGTTTACATATGCCTCTACTTCTTAACATCTATCTCTATGGCATATGGTTCGGCCACTTTGCCCTTCCATATACCGTATCATGATTTTCCCGTCTGTAGATTTCTACTTCTATACTGTGGCATACAGCACCTCTTTTCCATTTACTTTCTAGGAAGGACAACTCACTTCCTTCAGCCATAGCATACCGCAAAGTCATGACCCATTCACGTGGTCATCTTCCTGTCAGTCTCATTCCTCATGGCCCTGTTTTTTTTTTCTCGTCTGTTAACTTTCCATTTCAATCGCACCGTGCGCTTACTTTCTTTTCTACACGCCAAACGTGTCTTTTCTATCACTTTACAAATCATTCCTTGCCTAAACTACCATACTTTGCACTATTCTACTTGCATTCTCTACTATAGTCAAATAACTTGTGCCTATACCATAGCACACAATGCGCCGCTAACAGAGCAGACGCATCGTCTCACTTAATACCCGCAAAACAATCACACATTGTAGCGCATTCTTGCATACAAATCAACCAAATGTGTCTATGTCTAGGTAGCATCCTCCATGGATGTCTCTTTTACCTATTGTGGCGTCCTAATGTCCCTGGGGTCACTGCCACCCCACCTTACGCCTTAATGCTCATCGGCACTTGTGTACTGTACAGGTTATATGCTTTGCATAGAATTTCACATACAAATTCTATGCTTAAAGCGATGACTCAAAAGAATTCATAATCTATCACAGATTAAGAAGGAATGAAAGAAAAGTTTATTCAATTTATCCTGGGTACTCCCACAAGTGCCTGTTTATTCCAACGTTGTGCACGGGTTTCACAAAGAAGGTTAAATCGACACCCGATTATACCAATGGCTTCACATGACTTATAGAAAAACCAGGCTCTGATACCAAGTTTGTCACGACCCCAAATCGGGAGTACATGACTAGCACGGGAATAGATTTTTAGCTTTAAACCCATAAGCCTTATACTGTAAACATGACTATAACTACCCAGCTATACAACCAATATATATATATCATACTAGTGGCCACACCTCACTGGTGGCCTAATTAATCTGCAATCTGCGGTTCGCTCAATACCACTTCAGCTCAATCCAGTGTATAGATATATTTATCAACACTCATAATGTAAATGTTAAAATCATATTGACCGTACGTCTCAATACGTACGATCTATCCTATTCACATGCAGCAAGCACACATAATATATACCCATATCATATTGACCGTACGCCTCAATGCGTACGATTTATCCTATTCACATGCAGAAGTTTATATACTCAAACATATATCCTAGTTTATCCCCAACTGGACCCTGTCTTTAAGTACATGTGAAGCTGACAAGTCTAGAGTAGGTACATATTAAAAGCTATAAATATATATACACAACTCTTACAACTTTTAAATATATACAACAAGAGAAATCAAAATAACCAAAAGGTGTCCACCCACGCGAACAAGTGCGTAAGGATGGTCTGATGTCCGTATAACTGCCCGGACGTCGATGTCTACCCGATCCCTGTATCTGAAACCTTGAAGCAGAGGGGGTGAGTCAAACAGACTCGGTGAGAAGCTTCCCATCCTCGGCGTAGCGGCGGGTACCACTACAGCTGGGGAAAGGGAAACACCCACAATCACATGTGCATGAAAGTCTAGTTTATCAAATGTTATATTACGATCAGGCAATATTAATATAACATAAAATCGTGGATAAACCTACGGATCATGCTCCTCTATCATGCTTTTCATAAACAAGCAAACACTTTAAACATATCATTTGAAAACTGAAAATCACTCAACTGACCCTAGTGCCAGGCTAGGGCAATGGCCTCCACGGGCAAATTATTTTAAATCTTTAACTGACCGTAGTGCCGGGCTAGGGAAATGGCCTCAACGAGCAAATCTTTATGTCTTTTACTGACCCTAGTACCAGGCTAGGGCAATGGCCTCAACGGGCAAATCTTTTATGTCTTTTACTGACCCTAGTACTAGGCTAAGGCAATGGCCTCAACGGGCAAATGCTTTACTCTTTAACTGATCCTAGTGCCAGGCTAGGGCAATGGCCTCAACGGGCAAATATTTCTGACTTGTTTCTCTTCCCGAGCCTTCAACTGGGATTCTGAATCTATCTACCCATTACTATCCTAGACTGACTTTACCTAGGTAGTGTGAACCTCCCTATGACTCACTAATCAATTTATGAGATCTTTTTAATCCTTATGTAATACCCAAACCCTTGATTAGATCATAATCTAGCTCTAAGGTCTTCCCTAAGTTCAATTATCGTGAAACGTCGACGTTTACTAAAAACTTCTATACGATTTATTTAACGAGTTTCTAATTAATAGGGTAAAACAAACCTTGGACTCAATCAACAACTTACCCCCTTGCTTGTACTGTTCGGCGTATCTCATGTCATCACATGGATACCCTCCAGTACCTCTTTACCTGTAGTCAAACAAACATATACAAATACTTTCATAGATAACAGTTTAGGAACAACAATAGCATGTTAACCACTAATTAATTCTTATAAACAGGCAAGTAGGCAAACCACATATCCACATCCTCAATCAACCATGTTGGGCAAGGATGGGAAACCTCTCACCTGGATGGCTCCCTTGCGTTTGTCCTGGAGTAACTTCCGCTCCGGACGAATCGTAGTTCCCTAAAGAATGCATTCAAGTGATTCAAGTGGTTAACATCTCAACTATATGCAATTCATATGCATACTACATGCTCGTGCCTAGAATGCATCTAGACGTTGCCAAGAATTGAGTCCTTGGTCTTATCCGTCTTTCCTCTCTTCTTTGAGAGTCTCAGGTGCTTCGCACTTGGTTTCATACAACCATCGTTCTCCTTGAGTTGCTTTTGGGGCCTTGGATTTGAGTTACTAAACCTCCACGTGCTTCTAAGCTATCCTACTTAAGGTTACCTAATGACGGTGTATAGGGAATTTAGAAATTCAATAAGTTGTGCGTAGCTTATTCCGTAAGTTTCTATTCTTGAGGGACAAGAAGACATTTGAAATGATTTTGATCCTTAAAAACATGGTTGGGGGTTTCCTAAGGTGTTTTGCATTGAAAATAGGAGGTTCGGACACCCCGGATTGGCTTAAAAACGAATGTTGGGCATGCTGGGCAGAGATCGGGCGCTGCAGCACCCATTTGGGCGCTGTGGCGCCAAGCTGCTGCCCAGCAGCTCTTGTACACCCGAAAGCGGGCGCTGCAGTGCCAGCTCGCAGCACAGCAATTCGTTTGCTATGTTGTGGGCTAGCTTGGGCACGTTTCGGCCCCTTTTCGACCCTGGCTTCGACTCCGCACCTCACAGGTTTTGTTCACCTACATTCCAACAACATAAATCCAATCCTGACTACTCAAATCCAAGCCCGATTCCAAATTTATCAACGAATCCCCATATTGGGACTATTTAGAATTTCCAACCCCAAACCCTTTCAAATTTAAATTCGACTAAACCCTAGGGTATAGCCTCGATTATTGCCCTAACTAAGTATTCAAGGACACTTCCTAGGTCTCAATCTACCCTCGAAACAACCCAATCGAAGGTGGATCAAAGAAATCCCTAAAAATGAAGAAATTGGGGTTTTCGAATGAAAATGGGGTTACCAACCTTTGATTCGATTGGTGGAAGGTGTAGGAGACATCGCACCCAAGCTCCGGTGACTTTTCCGGCGTCGTCTAGCTCTCCCCGGTCACTTTTCCGGCGAACCCCAACCCCTCTTCTTCTTCTTCCTCACGCCTCTCCTCCTCTCTCTCTCTTCTTTCTCTCTCTTTCTTTCTTATTTTCTTTCTTTCTCTTCCCGTCGCTCTCCTCTCTTTCTTTTCAATTCTTCCTTCCCTTTCTTATCTTATAATTAATCACGGCATCCCACTCCCCATTTTAACCAATTAATTAAAATAATATATATATATATATATATAATAATAATAATAAAATAAATAATTAATTTGATAATAACAGTAATAATAATTATTATAATAAAGAAGAGGTGGAAAAATATCCCCAATTAAATCCTCCTCTTTCCAATTAATATTTTTTTCTCTTATATCCCAAATTAGATACCCAAAAATATTCCCTACTCTCTTTTCCCCATTAAATTCAGGTTTCCAATTCCTTAGGTCCTGAATTAAATCCAAAAATTATTTTCTACTTTTCTTTCTCTCTATATTTTATTCCAAGCTTCGAAAGAAATTTGCCGGGTATTACACATCAGATCTCTCGGCGTCGTCGTCTCGTTGCAGCAGATCTTGCCGGAGGAAACGAAGAAGTGCTTCGGGAGAGTGAAGGAGAAGAAGTCTCCGCCGCCGCGAAAGAGGAAGCGTTTGGTTTGGAGGTAAGTGAGGGAAATCTCTTGCTCTACTCTGTTTAGGATTTTCCACAGGTTCTTGTCTTGCGCTGCTAGTGTAGATGTTGTGGATGAAAAGGATGATTGACTTCTTCTGAAGAAAAATTTAAATTTCAAGGTTTGAGCTCAATCATAATTTGCTTTCTATTTATTATGGTGAGAGGAATTGAGGAAGGAGATGATGTTGGTATTAATTTCTTTTTGTTTAATTTGGCTTTATCTTAATTACATGATTATATATATATATATGATTTATGACACACTAGCTAAACTTGTGAAGATGTGAGTGGATTGGTAGATTGGTATTAATTTCTTTTTGTTTAATTTGGCTCGATCGTACTATGGAATGTTAAGAATCAACAATAAAAGTTCGACCTGCAAATGTGATGTTTTGGGAAGAACCACAAGCAATCAAGTAGTTATCAATTGGTGTAAAGGTAGTAGTAGCAGCAGCACATGAATAATAATTGACAAAGAGAATAATAATAATAATAACAATAACAATAATAATAATAGTAATAATAATGATAATAGCGAGAAACAGAGGAGAAGGGAAACACTTATCTAGATTTATTTGTTATAGATCCAAACACTCACAAAGAATATTTTCCAGAGAAGTGGTTTCTTTTCTACAATTTTTCCTTTTAGTTTCAGTAATGATGATTTTGTGAAGACTACGGTCATAGAGTGGGAGAGAATAGGAATTTCAAAGGATGGTATTAACATTGTGCTGTTTTGGAATTACATGATTTTCTTAAGCACCCATTTACTCTTTCTTCTCTCTGTTTTATGCTTTGTTCAATTGTGATAACTTTTCAAGTAGCATGATGTCTCACATTTGAGGATTTAATTTGACATATAATGTGATCTATATCTTGTTCTTGCAATATTATATTGTTATAACGTTTTGGTTGTTGGAAATAGTAGAGGGAAAAGATATTTTTACTGACCAGCAGCAGTGATGATTTCAAAGCTGTCATGATTTTTGAATCCCAATAAATTATTTGCAGCATGAATCACTTTCGAATTAGGATAAATTTTTTTTTTGCATTTGGATCAAAAAGATGAGATGTCATTACTTGATTACAAGTCATTGGCGTTTATGATCTGCTGTGTACTACTTTCTACCTTTAGTTCCTTGATACATATTTGACAATTATGGTAAGTATTTTGAGAAATTTGTCTGTTCTTCACTTTTAACACAATGATTAAGCTTTTCTCGATCATCATATTGGAGTATCTAGTTTTATATTTGCCTCTTTGATCTTTGTGATGCATGCATACTTTTTCTCACCTGAACCCTTTCACTTACTAGATTTGGAACTACTTGAACGACTGATAATGATTTTGATATTTTTCGCCTTTCATTTGTTCTGCCTTTAATGTTAAGGTATGTATTCTGTTACTCATGAATTTTATTTTTGTGTAGTTTAACATGTATCCTTTGATGGGCCACTTACAATCCTAGAGTCACTTGCCCGCAGTGCAAACATCCATTTGACTTTCTCAATGTCCATCGATCCCAAAACCCTTTTTGCTGCCCACTATATTAAGAAATTTTAATGTTGCCTATTTTTCCCTTTAGATTTGTCGCTTAAAATATGCTCATGAAGGCTGTCAAATTCCATCTGTGGCTTGTCCTCTGGATTTTAGCCCCATAATTATGGTTTGATGGTTTGCTAGCAGTAGTTCTTGACACTGAATTGTCTTAGTAAAAGTAATTTTTCATTCATGTACAAAGATTGGTTAAATGATGTTCTGTTCCGTATGGAATCTTCTTGGATATGCACTTAAAACTTGCATATTTATAGTGACCATTTAGATATATGCATATATATATATATATATATATATATATATATGCTTGTGTATTTATTCTGTTTGATATTGGAATGAATATTTATATTTAGATGTAATATTGTCACATGTACCAAGAGAAGCAGATATTATAGTTGTTAAAATACATAGCATATAGCAGCAGTTTTTTATTGCCAGTATAAAATGTGTCTATACCAGTAGTTTTTTATTGCCGGTATAAAATGTGTCTATACTAGCAGTATTTTATTGCCAGTATAAAATGTGTCTATAGCAGCAGTTTTTTTTTTATAGCAGCAATGTTCTTGCTTGTTACTATAGAAAAAGCTTATACCAACAGTTTGCATTCTACTAGTAGAACTTTCTAGTGACAGGGAAATAGCAGCAGATTGGACCTTAATAGCAGCAGTTAGGACAACAGCTGCTATAACATTTAGTAGCAGCTTTTGTCATTTTTTAGCAGCAGTTTAAACTGCTGGTTAAAACCTTTTTTGTAGTAGTGTACACTACTACAAAAATAAGATTTAGTAGTTGATTTTGAAATAGCTAGTAAAACTCAAATATTGTAACAATTTATTTATTTGCTACTATAAACATGATTTTTAGTATCATTTTATTTAAGAGTGCCACTAAACAGTTTTGCTATACTAGCAGTTAGACATGTTACTATAATAAAAATATTTATTAAATTATAATATAATTTCATATTTTATTATTTATATAAAATATTATATTCTAAATACTAAATTACTAATTCAGTTTAACCCTAATTTACCCTAATAAGTTTATTGGTCGCTTCTCTCTCTCTCGCTCAACCTCTCAAACACTCTCATGGGCGGCAAAAACTCTCACCATCGAAGAAGGATCCATGGCCACCGGACAGATCTCTGGGCGCCGTCGTCTCGTTGCATCAGATCTCTTGGCGCCATCGACTCGTTGCAACAGATCTTGCCGGAGAAAACGCAGAAGTGCTTTGGGAGAGTGAAGGAGAAGTAGCCTCTGACGCCGCGGAACAGGAAGTGTTTGGTTTGGAGGTAAGTGAGGGAAATCTCTTGCTCTACTCTGTTTAGGATTTTCCTCAGGTTCTTGTCTTGCGCTGCTAGTGTAGATGTTGTGGATGAAAAGGATTATTTGTCACGACCCCCGTTTAGAGGAACGTGACCGGCACAGACACAGGGAATATCCCTATGCCTGTAAGCCTTCACCTAATTGACAGAATAGCTATTATTAAAAAAAATACATTCACATGCATTATAATACAATGGCTACACCGAAATGGTGGCCTATCCTAGGCAAGCAAATCCACTGCCAGTGCCGCTTCAGGATATAGATATAGGAAAACACACATAATATATAACCTATGTACTGGCTACACATCCGATTCACATGCAACAGATATGTGTATATATATATATATTTTGAAAACAAGTTTTTCCTGCATCGTAATCTAACGGATCCTGATCTTTAAAGTGTGTGAAGCTGACAGTTCTAGATTTAGTAATATAGTTTAATTGGGTACGTCTACCCTTTACTTTATGATACAATGATAAAGTAAATTAAATTACAATTACACTTTATTCACCCACATGAAAAAGTTGTGGGTCTTGGAAAATGTTGCTCAACTCTCGCTCCACAGAGACTTCTTCCACCTGTACTTAACCTGTCTATGTGTAGTAAAAATGAGGTGTGAGTCTTAACCACGCGACGCAGTGAGAACTCTCCCATCCCCGGCGCCAGGCGGGTACCATAGCGCTGCATTTGGGAGTCATACACAACCACATGCAAAAACAACCCGTTACTGTTATTAGAATACACATTCTAGGTGATCACACAACAATCAGATATTTCATCCAAACACTCACATACATTTAATAACTGTAAACATGCAGCAGTTTATTCTACATCATCAATCAGCAAGTAAACATATAACATATAGTGTCGGCTTTTACTTACCGGTCTTCTCACGTTTCAGCATGTCTGAATCAAACAAGACGTGCGGTGACGTAATCCTGTACGTTACCACTACGCTGCACAATCAACAATTATATGCAAACACAGGCAATTTGTACAAACACACTGATGCTAAACATACATCTACTTAATCTCCCCAACTCTAGGGTATCCACTAGCTACTGCATGGCTTTTCAACTTCGAACCCGTGCACTCGGGCTACTGGCCACCATGTGACAATTATACTTAACCCATTCACTCGGGTACTGGTCACCTCATGACAATTCTGCTAATCAAACAATACTTAACCCATTCACTTGGGTACTAGTCACCTCATGACAATTCTAATAATCAAACACAATCAACTTCTATCTATCAAACAACTGATACGTAGCCACCACGTGACACGTCCTGACCCCTTGCTGCGGGGCAATAGCTTGAGCCCACTCGTCCATTACCCAACCAGGCCACATGGCGAGCACGGCACGACGTCTCGAAGCATGGCCACTGACACACCCTAGACCAACTCCACAGGATGATTTCTCTTTTACTAGGCTAGTCTCACGGTTCACCCTTAGGTTCCTCCCATGTCTCCTTTCGTTAGTCTCACATATTAATAGGATTCTTTGTATCTTTCCCGAAGGATCAACAATTCTTCTCCTTATTAATATGTAAAAGTATCCTCAACAAGATATAAGTCATATACCCGTCCAGATGCACTCTCTGAGCCTCACGTTATCATCATTGCAATATAAATCCTTTCTGACACTATTGCCAGGATAGGGCAATGACCATCGTCACGGTGATTATAAAAATGAGGTCTCAAGTGCCATTTGATGTTGTTCTAGTCGATGTCTCACATCGCTAGCATAACCAAATCCAAAACCCACCAATAACTCCCTTTGCATCATTTTAATTTAAGTCACCGTCGTGACGAGTTTTCAAAATAAAGTTTAGCCCTTTCGTACAAGGACTCTTGCCACCGTCGTGGAAAAGATTTAATAAAATACTCATCATGCCTCCGGAGTGTATGAGTTGGATTTGTAACACACCAATCATAGCAAACAATTACACTCTACTCCTATGTCTTCCTATTCAAGCTACTTTCCACAACCTATCTTCTAGTTCTTTTAATCTTTTAGCATTCTATACCTCTAGCTAACATATACGTACTCATGTAATCCACATAAGTATACACTAGGAGCAGAGACGGAATAACCCTCAACTTGGCCAACCTTCCATGCAATCCTCTCCTGTAACTTTAGTCTCCTCGGAATTCCTATTGCACTCTTTTGCGTGTCGTTGTTCCTATAAGAACAACATTTATTTCATTAAGACTATTACTTAGCTTGACTTGTTATTTATCTCTCCATTACTCTCACGTGTAGTCCTTGGTTGCCACAGAGTCAAGCTCTTGGTCTTATCGGACTTCTCTATCCCGACTTATGCATATCCTTCCTCGAACACTTGACTTACTCGCGTATAACACTCTACTTGAGTGTTTCACATACTTGGATTTGAGTACTAGACCTCTATCTAACTTGTATTCGCATCTAAGAAAGTTTTTCTAGCATGGTTGGATGGAATCCTAATTTTTGGGAAAGTCTAAGCATTTTAAATCAACTTGTGTTCCTACTCGGGTTCTACGAAATCTAGTTGCTAAACCTTAATATACCTCCAATTTATCCTACTTAAGGTTGCCTAAAGGTTGTGACAGTTTATGGTTGAAATTCAAGATGTTGGACTTAGTTTACTCCGTAAGTTTCTATTCTTGAGGGACAAGAAGACATTTGAAATGATTTTGATCCTTAAAAACATGGTTGGTGGTGTTCTAAGAAGTTTAGGATTGAAAGTAGAAGGTTCACACGCCCCGGATTTGCAAAAAAATGAATTTTGGGCATGCTGGACAGAGGCCTGGCGCTATAGCCCCGAGCTGCTGCCCAGCAGCTCTTGGCACACCTGAGAGATGGCGCTATAGGGCCGGCTCGCAGAACAGCAATTCGTTTGGTGTGGTGTGGGCTGGTTTGGGCCTGTTCCGGCCCCCTTCCGCCCCCGGCTTTGACTCCACACCCCACGGGTTTTGTTCACCTACATATATACTATATTTAGGAAGTCTTACAACTCAAATCCAACTCCATTTCGTCGCCGAATCATTGATCGTTCGAGATTGGGAAAATGGGTTTTATAAACCCTAAACTCTTTCAACTTCGAATCCGACCAAATCCAACGATCTAGCCTCGAATCCTAACCCCAATGAGTGTCCAAGAACACTTTAGAAACATTATTCTACCCTCGAATCCACCCAAACTCGGATTCTCAACTCAATTCGAAAAATGAAGAAAAATGAAGAAAATGGGAACTTGGAGAGAATCGGGCGTTATACCAACCTTAACTCGAGAGATTGAGACGAGGAAGATGACGAGGATGATCTCCAGATCCTCCTCCAACTCCAGCTCGCCGAATTTCGGCGAGATTCCCGCCGGATTTGCTCTCCCATCCAAGCCCTAGCTCCATCTCTCTCTCTTATCCCTCTCTCTCCTTTCCTTTTCTTTCTTTCTTCTCTACCTCTCCTTCCCCGTGACTCCATCCCTCTCTCTTTTTCCCTTTTATTTTCTTACATTTCTTTTATTTAATTAAAATTAACGTATAATAATAATAATAAAATCTGAAAATAATAATAAATAATTAAATAAATAACTAACATGTATTTTTAACTTAATCCCTTTCCCTATTTAATTCAGGTTTCTAACTTCTTAGGTCCCGAATTAAATCTCATAAATTTTTTTCTACTTCTTTTATTTCCCTTTTTATTTTATTTTAAACCTCGAAAAAAATTTTGGTCATTACAATCCTCAAAAAAAAATTCCTTTCCGATTTCTTTTAACTTTCATAATTTTCCTATATTCTTTTTAAGGTTTTAATTCCTAGCCCCGGAATAAATCCTTCTTTAATCCTCAAAATTTTAAAATAAATCATTCTTTAATCCTCGAAATTTTCCGGGATATTACATTCTTCCCCCCTTAAGAAATTTGGTCCCCGTATTTCATCTCCTTCATGGGGTTATTGGCTTCTTGCCATCCCTTGGCTCAATTTCATCTATGGTTTCTCTCAACGTGGAAGTTTTACCGTTTTACCCTACGGTTCATCTTTCTTTCCTAGAGGCTCAAGGTCTCTATCTGGTTTCTACATATTCTTTCTGTGATCGTTTGCATTTTTTGTTTCGTAGTTAACCACCCCTTCGCGAGGTGTTAACTGATAGACTCCATCTGTCGTCGTATCCTTCCCCGAGGATACCTAACTCCCCTCGTTTTAATTTACTTTGTGCTATTAAAAAAATTCTTTTTTTTTCTTTTTGCAATGAAGTGTCTGGCACGTACCACATGCCATGCTCCAATTTAGTTCTCCGAGGAGTTAACTATAGCCTACTCAAGTGAGGCTTACCTTGACTCAATCTGCTTGTCCGACTAGCAACCTTCGTAGTGACTTCTTATATCCGTCTTGGAACACACC
This sequence comes from Senna tora, assembly GCA_014851425.1. NCBI lineage: Eukaryota > Viridiplantae > Streptophyta > Magnoliopsida > Fabales > Fabaceae > Senna > Senna tora. The sequence goes on from CM026265.1 coordinate 17,127,948, forward strand.
AAGACACTAGCTATTTGCATAGCACACTAGGTTCAATTTCTATAAACTCTAACTGACGAAGCACTCTCCTACATCGGAGTCCCCGTACCTTAGTATCCTCTACTACCAAGCAGCTACCCTTCTGCTGGTATTCCCCTGATATATTCTTTGTAAATGACTTCTCCAGAAAAGTCCGTTTACATCTTACTACACCCTCTACTCTACATCTAGACTTACCGCTTACACGGCATACACCCAACGTAGGTGTTTATACTTTGTGCCATCAGTGTACCCAACCCTTCTGAGGTTGTTACACTTACTACCGACTCGGTTTACCCTACTCGTGTCCTAACGAAGCTAAATGCCATGGCACTAGCACAACTATGTGTTACACTTACCGTTTCTCCACCAAACGGTAAAGGGTCTTTCCTTTATGACTCGCGTTTCCCTTTCTTTTTCGGACTTCTACACTTACCCTTAGTGGTTTCCATAACCACTTCAGGTTACTCCCTATCGACATCCTATATCTGACTGACTTAGACTCTTGTCTGACTACTACTTGTAGTCATTTCTGTTTATAATGAAAACTCACAAGTTTCCTCCTTGCCATCATACTCGTTACTCTGCCTCAGGCTCAGTTCGGCCTTCACATCCGAAGACCTCGATTAACACGACTATGACTGTGGATCTATACCATCCTCAGGTTAGTCCACTTAGAGTTGCACATCCTATGCTAACTCTACTGATTGGATTTCCGTTGGCTTTTACCCCAACTTGGCCCACTCGGACTCCTCAACTCACTTAGATCCTATATTCCTACTTGGAATACTTGATCTGTTAATTCCAGCATGACCTTTTCCGGACATGCTCTACTCCCCATGACCAAACGGGATACGCTCCCACGGTTTGACTCATTCCTTCCTTACGGTGTGGCATATGTTCATGAACATATACCGCCTCTTGCAAGTGTGTTACCCGTTGGGTTCCAATCGCCCCTAACGGTAGCACACCTGTTATATCATTTTGGCTCGCATCCCCAAATGGTTGCCCGACTCCGTTCCCGTATTCGCTTTCTTGTTTTCCATTTCGTACCTACGTGGTACTCTTTCTTCGAGTATTTCTCAATACTCGATACTCACTAAATTCTCCTTCTCGATTAACCGTCCTTACGGTTAATTTTTCCCTTTATGGCACCCACATGGCCATTGATACGTTTGGTTTGTCCACTCAGTCTCCACCCATACACGGGCTTCAAACTAACGGATTTACGGTTCACTAACCTCTGGAATTACTTACCCATACACTTACGGTAGTAGTTGGTTCTCCACCTCCTACTTAACTCTTATCCTATGGGGTCCCATAGGCTTCCGCTCTTCCCCCCTTATGGGACTACTTATCCCTGTCTACTTTCTCTCCCCTCAGGCCTCCACGTGTTCCCTTGGGGTTTATCTCTTACGTTGTCTCGTTTGAGAGCTATCTACCGCAATAGCACTCATTTTTCTTATCTCTGGACGGTACCCAAAGGTCTGCGCCCATTCCCACTTCTAGGCCTGCTTCGGTCTAATACTTTCGGGTCCATTATCACCCTATGGCCCCTTAATAACCCTTAGGTTTACTTGTATACTCCCTTGGTACTTTAGCACTCTCTAGTGCTTTCTGATGTCTATTTAACTTTAATCACTCCAAGCGAGTGATTTCTCAACTACTTCTAGCATCCTTTTACAGCTTACCTGTAAAAGGATTATTGTTTGATAGGGTATTGGTCATATGAGTTAGTTTTTTGAGGCACCCTGCGGTTAAAAAATTATTAATTCAAGTTTATTTCTTAGAAAACGACGCCTAAGGTTTTCGTAAATCATTAGGGTTTAACCAATTGGAATGACATAATTGAGAAAAAGTTTTCATGAAAAAATTTGCCTTCCAATGGTTATCCCTTGTGTCTTCAAGAAAAGTTTGAGGGTCTTTCAGAATCTCTCATCCGGAAAGACCAAAAAGATTTCTTTTACATAAATTTCTCATTTGATCAATATCCTATTCTTTATGCTCTTACTTAAGCAACTCAAGAGAGTTTGGTTGGGCTTAATCCCTTCTTTTGCCCCTTGTTTGCTTAAGGAACTAGCAGTTCATGGATTGAGCGCAGGGTTGGACTAGGCTCCTTCCCCGTGCCTTACCATTTACTCTGTTTCCTGCTCGGCATATGGTCACGCTCTACACGTTTACATATGCCCCTACTTCTTAAAATATATCTCTACAGCATATGGTTCGACCACTTTGCCCTTCCATATACCGTATCCTGATTTTCTAGTCCGTAGACTTCTACTTCTATACTGTGGCATACACCACCTCTTTTCTGTTTACTTTCTAGGAAGGACAACTCACTTTCTTCAGCCATAGCATACCGCACAGTCATGACCCATTCACTTGGTCACCTTGCTGTCGATCTCGTGCCTCATGGCCCTGTTTACTCTTGTCTGTAAACTTTCCATTTCAATCGCCCCATGGGCTTACTTTCTATTCTGCAAACCAAGCGTGTCTTTTCTATCACTTTACAAACCATTCCTAGCCTAAACTACCATTCACTGCATATTTCTATTGTACTTGCATTTCATGCTATAATCAAACAACTTGTGCCTATACCATAGCACACAATGCGCCGCTAACAAAGCAGACGCATCGTCTCATTTAACACCTGTAAAACAATCACACATTGTAGCGCATTCCTGCCTACAATTCATCCAAATGTGTCTGTATCTAGGTAGCATCCTCCATGGATGTCTCCTTTCCCTATTATGGCATCCTAAGGTTCTCGGGGTCACTGCCACCCCACCTTACGCCTTAGTGCTCATCGGCACTTGTGTATTGTACAGGTTATATGCTTTGCATAGAATTTGACATATAAATTCTATGCCTAAAGCGATGACTCGAAAGAATTTATGACTCAACATCCTGAGCAACCTCACAAGTGCTCGTCGGAACCACCGTTACGTCCGGATTCGTAATGGATAGCCTAATTGACACCCGAGACTACTAGTTAGCTTCACACCCTTAAAGAACAACCTGGCTCTGATACCAAGGTTGTCACAACCCCCGTTTAGAGGACCGTGACCGGCACAGACACAGGGAATATCCCTATGCTTGTAAGCCTTCACCTAATTGACAGAATAGCTATTATTAAAAAAAATACATTCACATGCATTATAATACCATGGCTACACCGAAATGGTGGCCTATCCTAGGCAAGCAAATCCACTGCCAGTGCCGCTTTAGGATATAGATATAGGAAAACACACATAACATATAACCTGTGTACTGGCTACACATCCGAAGATGCTGCCTATCCTATTCACATGCAACAGATATGTGTATATATATATATATATATTTTGAAAACAAGTTTTTCCTGCATCGTAATCTAACGGATCCTGATCTTTAAGGTGTGTGAAGCTGACAGTTCTAGATTTAGTAATACACTCTAATTGGGTACGTCTACCCTTTACTTTATGACACAATGATAAAGTAAATCAAATTACAATTACACTTTATTCACCCACATCAAAAAGTTGTGGCTCTTGGAAAATGTTGCTCAACTCCCGCTCCATCGAGACTTCTTCCACCTGTACTTAACCTGTCTCTGTGTAGTAAAAATGAGGTGTGAGTCTTAACCACGCGACTCAGTGAGAACTCTCCCATCCCCGGCGCCAGGCGGGTACCATAGCGCTGGGTTTGGGAGTCAGACACAACCACATGCAAAAACAACCCGTTACTGTTATTAGCATACACATTCTAAGTGATCACACAACAATCAGAGATTTCACCCAAACACTCACATGCATTTAATAACTGTAAACATGCAGCAGTTTATTCTACATCATCAATCAGCAAGTAAACATATAACATATAGTGCCGACTTTTACTTACCGGTCTTCTCACGTTTCAGCATGTCTGAATCAAGCAAGACGTGCGGTGACGTAATCCTGTACGTTACCACTACGCTACACAATCAACAATTATATGCAAACACAGGCAATTTGTACAAACACACAGATGCTAAACATACATCTACTAAATCTCCCCAACTCTGGGGTATCCACTAGCCACTACGTGGCTTTTCTACTTCGAACCCGTGCACTCGGGCTACTGCCCACCATGTGGCAATTATACCTAACCCATTCACTCGGGTACTGGTCACCTCGTGACAATTTTGTTAATAAAAAAATACTTAACCCATTCAATTGGGTACTAGTCACCTCGTGACAATTCTAATAATCAAACACAATCAACTTCTATCTATCAAACAACTGATACGTGAGACGTCCTGACCCCTTGCTGCGGGGCAATAGCTTGAGCCTACTCGTCCATTACCTAACCAGGCCACATGGCGAGCACGGCACGACGTCTCGAAGCTTGGCCACTGACACACCCTGGACCAACTCCACAGGATGATTTCTCTTTTACTAGGCTAGTCTCACGGTTCACCCTTAGGTTCCTCCCATGTCTCCTTTCCTTAGTCACACATATTAATAGGATTCTTTGTATCTTTCCCGAAGGATCAACAATTCTTCTCCTTATTAATATGTACAAGTATCCTCAACAAGATATAACTCATATACCCGTCCAGATGCACTCTCTGAGCCTCACGCTATCGTCATAGCAATATAAATCCTTTCTGACCCTATTGCCAGGATAGGGCAATGACCATCATCACGGTGATTATAAAAATGAGGTCTCAAGTGCCATCTGACATTGTTCTAGTCGATGTCTCACATCGCTAGCATAACCAAATCCAAAACCCACCAATAACTCCCTTTGCATCATTTTAATTTAAGTCACCGTCGTGACGAGTTTTCAAAATAAAGTTTAGCCCTTCCGTACAAGGACTCTTGCCACCGTCGTGGAAAAGATTTAATAAAATACTCATCATGCCTCCGGAGTGTATGAGTTGGATTTGAAACACACCAATCATAGCAAACAATTACACTCTACTCCTATGTCTTCCTATTCAAGCTAATTTCTACAACCTATCTTCTAGTTCTTTTAATCTTTTAGCATTCTATACCTCTAGCTAACACATACCAGACAAGCAGAGAATATACGTACTCATGTAATCCACATAAGCATACAACCCTAGGAGCAAAGACGGAATAACCCTCACCTTGGCCAACCTTCCATGCAATCCTCTCCTGTAACTTTAGTCTCCTCGGAATTCCTGTTGCACTCTTTTGCGTGTCGTTGTTCCTATAAGATTAACATTTATTTCATGAAGACTATTACTTAGCTTGACTTGTTACTTATCTCTCCATTACTCTCACGTGTAGTCCCTGGTTGCCACAGAGTCAAGCTCTTGGTCTTATCGGACTTCTCTATCCCGACTTATCCGTATCCTTCCTCGGACACTTGACTTACTCGTGTATAACACTCTACTTGAGTGTTTCACATACTTGGATTTGAGAACTAGACCTCTATCTAACTTGTATTCGCATCTAAGAAAGTTTATCTAGCTTGGTTGGATGGAATCCTAATTTTTGGGAAGGTCTAAGCATTTTAAATCAACTTGTGTTCCTACTCGGGTTCTACGAAATCTAGTTTCTAAACCTCAATATACCTCCAATTTATCCTACTTAAGGTTGCCTAAAGGTTGTGACAGTTTTAGGTTGAAATTCAAGAAGTTGGACTTAGTTTACTCCGTAAGTTTCTATTCTTGAGGGACAAGAAGACAGTTGGAATGATTTTGATCCTTAAAAACATGGTTGGTGGTGTTCTAAGAAGTTTAGGATTGAAAGTGGAAGGTCCGGACGCCCCAGATTTGCAAAAAAATGAATTTTGGGCATGCTGGGCAGAGGCCTGGCGCTATAGCGCCGAGCTGCTGCCCAGCAGCTCTTGGCACACCCGAGAGATGGCGCTATAGCGCCAGTTTCGGCGCTATAGTGCCAGCTCGCAGAACAGCAATTCATTTGGTGTGTTGTGTCCTGGTTTGGGCCCGTTCCGGCCCCCTTCCGCCCCCGGCTTCGACTCCACACCCCACGGGTATTGTTCACCTACATATATACTATACTTAGGAAGTCTTACAACTCAAATCCAACTCCAATTGGTCACCGAATCATTGATCGTTCGAGATTGGGAAAAATGGGTTTTATAAACCCTAAACTCCTTAAACTTCGAATCTGGCCAAATCCAACGATCTAGCCTCGAATCCTAACCCCAATGAGTGTTCAAGAACACTTTAGAAACATTATTCTACCCTCGAATCCACCCAAACTCGGATTCTCAACTCAATTCGAAAAATGAAGAAAATGGGAACTTGGAGAGAATCGGGCGTTATACCAACCTTAACTCGAGAGATTGAGACGAGGAAGATGACGAGGATGATCTCCGGCTCCTCCTCCAACTCCGGCTCGCCGGATTTGCTCTCCCATCCAAGCCCTAGCTCCCTCTCTCTCTCTTCTCCCTCTCTCTCCTTTCCTTTTCTTTCTTTCTTCTCTACCTCTCCTTCTTCCCCGTGACTCCATCCCTCTCTCTTTTTCCCTTTTATTTTCTTTCTTTTCTTTTATTTAATTAAAATTAACATATAATAATAATAATAATAAAATCTGAAAATAATAATAAATAATTAAATAAATAACTAACATGTATTTTTAACTTAATCCCTTTCCCTATTTAATTCAGGTTTCTAACTTCTTAGGTCCCGAATTAAATCCCATAAATTATTTTCTACTTCTTTTCTTTCCCTTTTTATTTTATTTTAAAATTCGAAAAAAAATTGGGCATTACAATCCTCGAAAAAAAAAATCCTTTCTGGTTTCTTTTAACTTTCATAATTATCCTATATTCTTTTTAAGATTTTAATTCCTAGCCCCAGAATAAATCCTTCTTTAATCCACAAAATTTTTAAATAAATCATTCTTTAATCCTCGAAATTTTCCGGGGTATTACATTATTGACTTCTTCTGAAGAAAAATTTATATTTCAAGGTTTGAGCTCGATCGTAATTTGCTTTCTATTTATTATGGAGAGAGGAATTGAGGAAGGAGATGATGTTGGTATTAATTTCTTTTTGTTTAATTTGGCATTATCATAATTACATGATTTTATATATATGATTTAATTAGATGATGTTTGTACTTCACTTTTAACACAGTGATTAAGCTTTTCTCGATCATCATATTGGAGTATCTAGTTTTATATCTGCCTCTTTGATGTTTGTGATGCATGCATACTTTTTCTCACCTAAACCCTTACACTTACTAGATTTGGAACTACTTGAACGATTGATAATGATTTTGATATTTTACGCATTTCATTTTATCTGCCTTTAATGTTAAGGTATGGATTCTGTTACTCATGAATTTTATTTTTGTGTAGTGTAACATGTATCCTTTGATGGGCCACTTACAATCCTAGAGTCACTTGCCCGCAGTGCAAACATCCATTTGACTTACTCAATGTTCACCGATCCCAAAGCCCTTCTTGCTGCCCAGTATATTAAGAAATTTTAATGTTGATTATTTTTCCCTTTAGATATGTGGCTTAAAACATGCTCATGAAGGCTGTCAATGTCCATCTGTGGCTTGTCCTCTAGATTTTAGCCCCATAATTATGGTTTGATGGTTTGCTAGCAGTAGTTCGACTTGCAAAAGTGATGTTTTGGGAAGAATCACAAGCAATCAAGTAGTTATCAATTTGTGTAAAGGTAGTAGTAGTAGCAGCACATGAAGAATAATTGACAAAGAAAATAATAATAACAATAATAATAATAACAACAACAATAACAATAATAATAATAATAGCGAGAAACAGAGGAGAAGGGAAACACTTATCTGGATTCATTTTTTATAAATCCTAACACTCACAAAGAATTTTTTCCAAAGAAGTGGTTTCTTTTCTACAATTTTTACTTTTAGTTTCAGTAATGATGTTTTTGTGAAGACTACGGTCGTAGAGTGGGAGAGAATAGGAATTTCAAAGGATGGTATTAACATTGTGGTGTTTTGCAATTACATGATTTTCTTAAGCACACATTTACTCTTTCTTCTCTCTGTTTTATGATTTGTTCAATTGTGATAACTTTTCAAGTAGCATCATGCCTCACATTTGGGGATTTAATTTCACATATAATGTGATGTATATTTTGTTCTTGAAATATTATGTTGTTATAACGTTTTGGTTGTTGGAAATAATAGAGGGAAAAGATATTTTTACTGACCAGCAGCAGTGATGATTTCAAATCTGTCATGATTTTTGAATCCCAATAAATTATTTGCAGCATGAATCACTTTTCAATTAGGATAAATTTTTTTTGCATTTGGATTAAAAAGATGAGATGTCATTACTTGATTACAAGTCATTGGCGTTTATAATCTACTGTGTATTGTTTTCTACCTTTAGTTCATTGATACATATTCGACAATTATGGTAAGGATTTTGAGAAATTTGTTTCTTCTTCTTCACTTTTAACACAGTGATTAAGCTTTTCTCGATCATCATATTGGAGTATCTAGTTTTATATCTGCCTCTTTGATCTTTGTGATGCATGCATACTTTTTCTCACCTGAACCCTTACTCTTACTAGATTTGGAACTACTTGAACGATTGATAATGATTTTGATATTTTACGCCTTTCATTTGTTCTGCCTTTAATGTTAATGTATGGATTTTGTTACTCATGAATTTTATTTTTGTGTAGTGTAACATGTATCCTTTGATGGGCCACTTACAATCCTAGAGTTACTTGCCTGCAGTGCAAACATCCATTTGACTTTCTCAATGTCCATCGATACCAAAACCCATTTTGCTGCCCACTATATTAAGAAATTTGAATGTTGCCTATTTTTTCCCCTTTAGAAATGTGACTTAAAACATGCTCATGAAGGCTGTCAATGTCCATCTGTGGCTTGTCCTCTGGATTTTAGCCCCATAATTATGGTTTGATAGTTTGCTAGCAGTAGTTCTTGACACTGAATTGTGATATGCACTTAAAACTTGCATATTTATAGTGGCCATTTAGATATATCCATAAATATATATATATATATATATATATATATATATATATATATATATATATATATATATATATATATATGCGCTTGTGTATTTATTCTGTTTGATATTGGAAAGAATATTTATATTGAGATGTAATATTGTCACATGTACCAAGAGAAGCAGTTATTATAGTTGTTAAAATACATAGCATATAGCAGCAGTTTTTTATTGCCAGTATAAAATGTGTCTATACCAGTAGTTTTTTATTGTCGGTATAAAATGTGTCTATACCAGCAATTTTTTATTGCCAGTGTAAAATGTGTCTATAGCAGCAGTTTTTTTTATTTATAGCAGCTTATACCAACAGTTTGCATTCTGCTAGTAAAACTTTCTAGTGACAGGGAAATAACAACAGATTGGACCTTAATAGCAGCAGTTAGGACAACAGCTGGTATAACATTTAGTAGTAGCTTTAGTCATTTTTAGCAGCAGTTTAAACTGCTGGTAAAAACTTTTTTGTAGTAGTCTAAACTACTACAAAAATAAGATTTAGTAGTTTTTTTTAGTAGCTGATTTTGAAATAACTAGTAAAACTCAAATATTGTAACAATTTATTTATTTGCTACTATAAACATGAACTTTAGTAACATTTTATTTAGGAGTGCCACTAAACAGTTTTGCTATACTAGCAGTTAGACATGTTACTATAATAAAAATATTTATTAAATTATAATATAATTTCATATTTTATTATTTATATAAAATATTATATTCTAAATACTAAATTACTAATTCAGTTTAACCCTAATTTACCCTAATAAGTTTATTGGTCAGTTTTCTCTCTCTCGCTCAACCTCTCAAACACTCTCATCGGTGACAAAAACTCGCACCATCGATGGAGGATCCATAGCCACCGGAAAGATCTCTCGGCGCCGTCGTCTCGTTGCAGCAGATCTTGCCGGAGAAAACGCAAAAGTGCTTCGGGAGAGTGAATGAGAAGAAGCCTCCGCCACCTCGGAAGAGGAAGTGTTTGGTTTGGAGGTAAGTGAGGGAAATCTCTTGCTCTACTCTGTTTAGGATTTTCCATAGGTTCTTGTCTTGCGCTGCCACCTCGGAAGAGGAAGTGTTTGGTTGGGGATGAAAATGATTATTGACTTCTTCTGAAGAAAAATTTATATTTCAAGGTTGGAGCTCGATCGTAATTTGGTTTCTATTTATTATGGAGAGAGGAATTGAGGAAGGAATGTTTGTATTCATTTCTTTTTGTTTAATTTGGCTTTAACTTAATTACATGATTATATATATATGATTTATGACACACTCGCTAAACTTGTGAAGATGCGAGTGGATTGGTAGATTGGAGATATGTTGGAGGAATTTATGGTTGCAATCACAGAACTTTGAGATTGAAATCGTACTGTGGAATGTTGAGAATCAGCAATAAAACTTGGACCTGCAAAAGTGATGTTTTGGGAAGAACCACAAACAATCAAGTAGTTATCAATTGGTGTAAAGGTAGTAGTAGTAGCAGCACATGAATAATAATTGACAAAGAGAATAATAATAATAATAACAATAACAATAATAATAATAATAATAATAATAATAATAATAATAATAATAATAATAGCGAGAAACAGAGGAGAAGGGAAACACTTATCTGGATTCATTTTTTATAAATCTTAACAGTCACAAGGAATTTTTTCCAGAGAAGTGGTTTGTTTTCTTCAATTTTTCCTTTTAGTTTCAGTAATGATGAGTTTGTGAAGACTACGGTCGTAGAGTGGGAGAGAATAGGAATTTCAAAGGATGGTATGAACATTGTGCTATTTTGCAATTACATGATTTTCTTAAGCACCCATTTACTCTTTCTTCTCTTTGTTTTATGCTTTGTTCAATTGTGATAACTTTTCAAGTAGCATCATGCATTACATTTGGGGATTTAATTTAACATATAATGTGATGTATATCTTGTTCTTGAAATATTATGTTGTTATAACGTTTTGGTTGTTGGAAACAGTAGAGGGAAAAGATTTTTTTACTGACCAGCAGCAGTGATGATTTCAAATCTGTCATGATTTTTGAATCCCAATAAATTATTTGCTGTCACGACCCCAAATTGGGAGTACGTGACCGGCACGGGAATAGAGTTTTACCTCTAAATCCGTAAGCCTTATCCTGTAAACATGACTATAACTATCCTGCTATACAATCAATATATTTATATCATACTGGTGTGCACACCTCACTGGTGGCCTAATTTACCTACAATCCATGGTTTGCTCAATACCACTTCAGCTCAGCCAGTGTATAGTTATATATATCAGCACTCATAAGGTAAATATTAATATCATATTGACCGTACGTCTCAATATGTACGATCTATCCTATTCACAAGCAGCAAGCACACATAACATATATAACCATATCATGTTGACCGTACGCCTCAATGCGTACGATCTATCCTATTCACATGCAGAAGTTCATATACTCAAACATATATCCTAGTTTATCCCCAACTGGACCCTGTCTTTAAGTTCATGTGAAGCCGACAATTCTAGAGTAGGTACATATCAAAAGCTGTAAATATATATATATATATATATATATATATATATATACAACTCTTACAACTTTAAAATATGTACAACAAGAGAAATTAAAATAACCAAAGGAGTCCACCCACGCGAACAAGAGCATAAGGATGGTCTGATGTCCGTATCACTGTCCGGACGTCGATGCCTGCTCGATTCGTGTATCTGAAACATTGAAGCAGAGGGAGTGAGTCAAACAGACTCAGTGAGAAGCTTCCCATCCTCGGCGTAGCGGCGGGTACCACTACAGCTGGGGAAAGGGAAACACCCACAATCACATGCGCATGAAAATCCAGTTTATCACATGTTATATTACGATCAGGTGCCCTCAGGAAGAGCCAATACTGGTGCTGTGGTGAGACTTTCCTTCAGTTTCTAAAAACTCTCTTCACTCTTGTTATCCCACACAAACTTTACCCCTTTTTGAGTTAACTTTGTAAGAGATGCAGCAACCTTCGAAAAGTCCTGCACAAAGCTTCTATAGTATCCAGCCAAACCTAGAAAACTGCGTATCTCAGTGACTGAGGTAGGCTAGGACCAATTCTTCACTGCTTCTACTTTACTCAGGTCAACATGGATTCCCTCTGAAGATACCACGTGACTGAGAAATGCAACTTTATCAAGCCAAAACTCACATTTGGAAAACTTAGCATACAATTTCTCTTCTCTCAGCTTCTACAATGCCAGTCTCAAATGCTCGGCGTGCTCTTCAGCATTCTTGGAATAGATTAGAATGTCATATATAAATACAATGACAAACCGGTCTAGAAATGGCTTGAAAACCCGATTCATCATGTCCATAAAAGCTGTTGGTGCATTAGTTAGCCCGAACGACATGACTAAAAACTCATAATGGCCATATCGGGTTCGAAAAGTAGTCTTGGGCACATCTTCTTTTCTAATCTTCAGCTGATGATACCCTGATTGCAGATCGATCTTTGAAAACCTCTTAGCACCTTGCAACTGATCGAACAGATCATCGATTCTTGGAAGTGGATATTGATTGCGGACCGTTACCTTATTCAACTTTTGGTAATCGATACACAATCTTAAAGTTCCATCCTTCTTCTTCACGAATAGAACTGGTGCACCCCAAGGTGAAAAACTGGGTCTGATGAAACCCTTATCAAGTAATTCCTGTAACTGCATGTGTAGCTCCTTCGGAGCCATTCTATAGGGTGGTGGGGAAATCGGGTGAGTACCTAGTAAAAGCTCGATCTCAAATTCAATCTCTCGATCAGGCGGCAACCGAGGCAATTCATCAGGAAATACATCAAGAAATTCTCGAACCATCGGTACCTGATTCGCAGGAAGTACTTCTTTCGTACTATCCCTCACAAAAGCCAAATATCCTTTACACCCTTTCTCGAGTAGCTTGGAAGCTTTCATTGCTGAAATTAGACTCAGATATGGTGCAGCACGATCACCCCGCACCACGAATGGCTCTTCATCCGGCATATTGAATTTCAAACGCTTCGCCCTGCAATCAACTACTGATGACAAGATTCCAACCAGTCCATACCCAGAATGACATCTAGGTCTACCATGTATAGTAGTCGTAGGTCCACAACTGTTTCATGACCCTCGACCACAACCACACATGACTCATAGACGTACTTGACTTGTACTGATTCACCCATCGGTGTAGAGACCATTTCTGTCTCCTTCAACCTAGTTGGGCTTTTCTCAACTTTTCGTGCAAATGCATGTGAGATGTAGGAATGTGTTGAACCAGAATCAAATAATACAAGAGCCTAGAGAGAGCATACTGAAAGTGTACCTGTCACTACTGCATTTGAGGCATGTGCATCCTGTCGAGACAAAGCAAACACCCGTGCCTGTCCTCCCCGTGGTGCACCTGGTCCTCTACCTCCTGCTCTTGCTCCTCTACCTCTGCCCGCTCCTGAAGTGTTGACTTGAGGTGGTACAATTCTAACTGGTGGGGCTGCAATTGGAGTACTACCCGAAGTAAGATTGCCCTTGACACTCGTATTACTCTTCCTCTGTGGACATTCCTTAGCCATATGCCCGAACTGACCACATTTGTAACAACCTGCCTTTGTGACTCTACACTCTCCAAAATGGAATCTCCCACATATTCCACACTGCGGTTTCTGGTTACCGCCCTGACTACTGCCTTGGAACCTCTACCCACCTTGTGTGTTACTTCTCCCAGAACTTGTGGTGGTAATAGCAGACTGCCCACCAACTTGCCCTGCATAATTTGGAACTATACCAGAATTACCAGCTGTCTTTTGCTTCTTCTTCCATCCCTGTCCATCACTACCTGTCAGTAAATTGTTCTTGAGATTTGCTGATGTCCTAAACTTCTTTCTATTTTCAATTACCCTGGCACAATCAACAGCCTGTGCTAGAGTTTCAAACTGACCACATTGCGGCAGTAGAACTACGAACAATGGCTCTACCAACCTGTGGATAAACCTCTTAATCAACTCCCTCTCATCGGGAACCAATTCTGGAGCATATTGAGCTAGCTCCGTGAACTGCAGCTCAAACTCAGATACTGACATATTCGGCGTCATCCACAAATCTTCAAACTGTTGACGCTTGGCATACCTCATTCCTTCAGATAGAAACTAACCCAGGAATTCCCTCTGAAAATCTTCCCAGGTCATAGGAGCAACTCTCCTTGCATATCTCTTCTGTACTGATTCAAACCAAACCCGTGCAGCGCCTCTTAACTGAAACAAGGCAAGTTCCACCATCTCTCCTCCTGGACACCTCAGTAACTGCCCTATTCTAATTATATCACGGAGGAAATGTTGAGGGTCCTCCTTGGTTTTGGTTCCGCAAAAAGTAGGCGGATTCAGCTTCAGGAATTTAGTAATCGGTAATTCCCTCGGAACTCCCCTCGGTCCCTACGGCACGTCCCTTTGTTGCCATTCCCTTCTTGGTTCTTCCTCCCTTTCCTCAACCATTTCAGTTCCTGTTCAGCCGATATCACTTGCTCTTCTTCCTCGCCGACAACTAAATAGCGGACTTCTTGTTGAATTTGGCGGGTCATTTCAGCTCTCAACTCCTGAAATCCTGCAGTCAGCATCTCAGCCACTGACGGAGCACCTGTCTCAACCTATGGCTCTAGGGTTTGTTGCCTACGCACTCCTCTTTCTTGTGTCCTACCACGACTGCGAGCATGGCCTCTAGCACGACCTCTAGCTCGACCCCTGGGAGGCATTCTCTCCTTCCGAACGAATTCCTCATCATTACGTGCAGGGACTCTACCGCCCCTCCTAACCTGCCTAGTAGTCGGTGGCATCCCTGTACTGCACAAAAATGTCACCTGATAAGCATTTGCATAATCTATCATAGATTAAGAAGGAATGAAAGAAAGGCTGACTCAAATTATCTTGGGTACTCCCACAAGTACCTGTTTAATGTAACATTGTGCTCGGGTTTCACAACGAAGCTTAAACCGACACCCGGTTATACCAATGGCTTCGCATGACTTAAAGAATAACCAGGCTCTGATACCAACTTTGTCACGACCCCAAATCGGGAGTACGTGACCGGCACATGAATTGATTTTTACCTCTAAACCCGTAAGCCTTATCCTATAAACATGACTATAACTACCCTGCTATACAATCAATATATTTATATCATACTAGTGGCCACACCTCACTGGTGGCCTAATTAGCCTACAATCCGCGGTTTGCTCAATACCACTTCAGCTCAGCCAGTGTATAGATATATATATCAACACTCATAAGGTAAATATTAATATCATATTGACCGTACATCTCAATACGTACGATCTATCCTATTCACATGCAGCAAGCACACATAATATATATATATCCATATCATATTGACTGTACGCCTCAATGCATACGATCTATCTTATTCACATGCAGAAGTTCATATACTCAAACATATATCCTAGTTTATCCCCAACTGGACCCTGTCTTTAAGTACATGTGAAGCCGACAATTCTAGAGTACGTACATATCAAAAGCTGTAAATATATATATATATATATACAACTCTTACAACTTTAAAATATGTACAACAAGAGAAATCAAAATAACCAAAGGAGTCCACCCACGCGAACAAGAGCGTAAGGATGGTCTGATGTCCGTATCACTGTCCGGACATCGATGCCTGCCCGATCCCTGTATCTGAAACATTGAAGCAGAGGGAGTGAGTCAAACAGACTCAGTGAGAAGCTTCTCATCCTCGGCGTAGCGGCAGGTACCACTACAGCTGGGGAAAGGGAAACACCCAGAATCACATGCGCATGAAAATCTAGTTTATCACATGTTATATTACGATCAGGCAATATCACTACTAGAAAAGTTGCAATTAGTGACCGCCACTTGTGACCGACATAAAATCGGTCACTAAAAGCACCAAATAGTGACGGATTTTCGATTGACGTAAAAATCAGTCTTTAAATTCTTAAAACTCTTAAAATTAGTGACTAAAATGTCAGTTGCAAATTATCAGTCACTAAATAGTTAATAATCGGTCAATTTGTAGTCACAAATACACTTAACTAAAAAAATAATTTTAGTGACTGAATTAAAAAAAAATTTATTCATTAAAAAAAGTTAGATTTACCACGCCAAATAAAATTTTGGCTCGATAAAAAAAAAATTTCGCCCTAAATCCACTCCAAAATTTTTTTTCCCTCCTACTTTTGTTGCCCAAAATTTTCCCTCCAAATTATAGAAGCAAAAGAAGTGAATTTTTTTTTTCTTCCCTCTTCCTATGGACTATTTTCCCTCCTAATTCTAAAAGCAAAAAAGTCATATTTTTGTTCACTCTTCCTATGGACAGTCAAAAAGCATCAAACCAATTTTATATTAGAAAAACAGAAGATTCTGATAAATGATAAATGTAACACCCATTTATTTTAAATTAGATTAATTAAGTAGATGGTTGCTAATTATGTGATTTAATTGAAAATGCTTGTGCATGAAATTGTTTAATGCATTAGTTGCATATAAAAATTTAATTAAGTGTTGGGGATTTTAATGAAAAGGAAATAAGAAATTAGGGGTAAAAGAAAAAAAATAAAGGTTGGTGAGGAGAGGGAATGAGGACCCAATCGAAAAGGGAATTCTTGAAGGAGGGCAAATACCAAAATTTCCCTAAACCACATAAATCACTTACTAAACCCTTCACTCACCTTACCCATTCGACACACACAAAAAAGAACCAAGGTGGAGCTAAACCCTAAGGGAGCCAAAGTGGTGGAGAAAATGGTGGTTGTGGTGGATCTTGGCCGGAATCCGGCTACCGGAGTCCGGAGAAAGAGTCAAGGATTCATCCCTAGCACCACATTCACTTCATCTTCTTCACTCAAGGTAGGTTTAGTAATCTCCTCCATCTATGATTTTTCTCATCCTCACCATTTCTTGAATCTATGAACAATGGAGGCTCAAACTTTGCATTCTTGATGTTATGAACATTTCTATTGTATGTTTTAATTGTTGGTTGTGCTGAGATTTTACTGGGTTAGAGATTTGAGTTTAGGGTTTGAGTTTGTTCATCATGTTCTTCTAAAAACACCAATCTTTGATGGTATAAGACAAACGAAATTCGTGAAACATGTTTATTGTCAAAATCTTAGTTTTTGAATTGGACCTTACTCTGTTTAAACGTGTTTTCTGAATTCGTTACTTTATGGATTTAAGTGCTTCCAAGGCCATATGAAAGCTAACGTCCTAAGCTTTATAAATTGTATTTTTTTCACAAACTTCCAACGGTTAGATCTTCTGGAAATTTCCTCGAAAGTCTGCGGTTCTGTTTTCTAAACAGATGCAGAATTTTTGTATGATTGGCTACTGTTTTTAAATTACTGCTCTTAAATGGCTCAAATCCTTGCTTAAATGAATTGATAATCATAATATTTTATGTCTAAGGTTAATTTAGGAAGAAGAATCAAATCATTTCGTTAAGTATGGAAGGAGATATGACCATTTTAATGAAGCTTGCCAAATGTTGCATGCTGTTTTGAATCTGACCTTGCTCTGTTTAAATGTGTTTTCTGAATTGGTTACTTGATGGATTCGAGTGACTCCAAAGCCATATGAAATCTAACATCCTAATATTTCTAAGTTGTATTTTTACTGAAACTTCCAATGGTTAGATTTTCTGGGCATTGCCTCGAAAGTTAGCGGTTCTGTTTACACACCACCAAGATTCTAGTTTTTGAAAAGTTGTCATTTCTTCCTTAATTTAAATGGTTTATTTTCCTTCAACTAAAATGAGTCTAATACTCATTATTATCTTCTTTTAAGACTCAATTCTTCCCCTATTTCAATTGAACTTTGTTCCCTCGTAGCTAATGAGTTTTATAACTTCTTTTGAAATTATTCCTAAGACTCAACCTCTTACTTGTTTCAAATGAATTTCTTTCTTCCACTTCAAGTGACCTTCACTCTTTCTTTCAACTTCTTTAAATGAGTCTAATCAACTTTTAAATGTCAGTCTCGATTGCATTTTTTGCCTGACTAGATTGTTTGGTTATTTTAGAATGTTCTTATAATGACTTCATGTAAGGGTGGGAGCAACAATGATTGAACTTTTGATTATGAAGAGTGGGAGCAACAATGATTGAACTTTTGACCATTTAGTTGTACAAACTCTAATACCAAGTGCCATCATGCTACTGAAGAGAAAAGAGTTGCTTTGTTTAAGGGGGGAAATGCTATTTAATTTCTATCTTTGTTTGTCCTACATTATTATTTTTAAATAGCAGAAGAATATGCTTTTCTGCTTTGGAAGAGAAGCAAAGAATTGGAGGCAAAATCAGAATAAAAAACAAAATATTACTTAATTCAATTATGGTTTCTCTCTTACATTTAGTTGATAATGGGTAGCCTTTAAATTTCTTACATTCATGATAATTATTTTTTTCTTTTTCACTTCTTCCTTCTTGATGTGTTCTTTATTTCAGATTGGGCATGTAACAAAATCTGGATACATAGCAGGACCTCGAGTATTGGAGCACATTGTTGATGTTGTTCTGTATATGGAAGTAGGTATCGTGACATTAATCCGTTTTTGGATAGCTGGTAAAGCTGAAACATTCCTACTTATACACTTAGTACTTCGCCTAAAGTCCTTTTTTGGCTTCCTTTTTGAGATGTAAAAGTTGCTCTAGCATTTTTTTTAAGCTTTCATGTGGCTTGTGAGTGGTAACTGAATAGAGTGCTGTCACTTCTATGCCTTGCATGCATTGTAGAAAGGCATGACAAAATAATTTAATTTTGACCACAATAAAGGCATTGTTAGTAGTTTTCCACTAATCCATAGTAAAATTTTTGAAAAGAAAGATCTCATTGTGACATAGTGGACCTGATATTTATTGCTAGAGTAACATTTATACTTCTGGAAATATGATATGAACAAAGTGTTGAAGTATTTTGATCAAGTGATTATGCATCTGGTAGTAAATTTGCATTTCAGTAGAACAGAGGCATGAAATGATGATGTGTTATATGATCTGCTTTGTGAAGGAATGAAATTTATTTAGCTATTCAATACCTTTAATGACTTCACATATCATCCTTTCTTCCTTCATCACTCAGTATAACAATAGAGAGTACGACTGCTTACTTAGTTTATTATTATGTCAATTTTTTAATGCTACACGGGCTTCTTCTTTAACTGTATTAATATGTTCATTTGGGAAAATAATGATGTTTGATCTGTTCCTCTGATGTATGTGGCTAGCTCGGAGTTTTTGAGATGTCACAATCAGGTCTCCAGGCTGTTTCAAATGCCAATGAATTATTTCTGAGTGGCATTAAGAGGTAGAAAAGGCTGCACAGGACAAGCGGGAGAAGGAAGAGATGCAAAGGAAGATACAAAACCTTGAAACAATTGTGCAACAACTCTTGGCAAAAAATGGGATGAGCACTTCATCTAATGATCCACCTACTAGTGACTCTAATCTACCCGAGTAGAGATAATTAATATATTTTTATGTATGTGACTCATGAGATTGTTTTATATTTGTATTTTGTTTCTCATGAGATTATTTGAGACTTGTATTTTGTTTCTCATGAGATTGTTTTAGACTTGTATGTTTGAGACTTGTATTTTGTTCTCATGAGATTATTTGACTTATATGCTTAAGATACAAGTATTTTTAGGTGTCACTATAAATATATATATATATATATATATATATATATATATATATATATATATATATATATATATTAGTGGTTCATATCATTTTCAATTATAATTTATTATTTATTATTAAATTGTTATTTGTGACAAATTAGTGACTAGAGATAGATTTAATCACAAAATTTGTGACTAAATTATGACCGAGGGGTTTCATACTTTGTGACTGAACTTTATGACCGATTTGTGACTGGGAGGGTCCTCAAAATGTCCAACCAATTTGTGACCGCACGTCAGTCACGAATTTGTGACCGATTTGTGACTACAAGAGCGTTTCATAATTTTTAACTGCTTTGCGACCGCAGAGTAATTTCTAGTGACTAACGAAATACCAACCGCCGTCGTCGGTCACAAATCGATCACTACACCTCAATTTAGTGACCGATTTTGCTGTTTTGTGACCGATTTAGCGGTCACTAAACGCTGTTTTTCTAGTATTGTATTAATATAACATCAAATCAAAGATAAACCTATGGATCGTGCTTCTCTATCATACTTCTCATAAGCAACCAATCATATGAAAACTGTAAATCACTCAACTGACCCTAGTACCAGGCTAGGGCAATGGCCTCAACGGGCAAATCTTTTAAATCTATAACTGACCCTAGTGTCAGGCTAGGGCAATGGCCTCAACGGGCAAATGCTTTACTCTTTAACTGACCCTAGTGCCAGGCTAGGGCAATGGCCTCAACGAGCAATCTTTTCTGACTTGTTTCTCTTCTCGAGCCTTCAGCTGGGATTATGACTCTATCTACCCATTACTATCATAGACTGACTTTACCTAGGTAGTGTGAACATCTCTACGACTCACTAATCAATTAAGAGATCGTATTAATCCTCATATTGTTCCCAAACCCTTGGTTTAGATCATAACCTAGCTCTAAGGTCTTCCTTAAGTTCAATTACCGTGAAACGTCGACGTTTACTAACAACTTCTATATGATTTCTTTAATGAGTTTCTAATTAATAGGGTAAAACAAACCTTGGACTCAATCAACAACTTACCCCCTTGCTTGTATTGTTCGGCATATCTCATGTTATCACATGGATACCCTCTAGTACCTCTTTACCTGTAGTCAAACACACATATACAGATACTTTCATATATAATAGTTTAGGAACAACAATAACATGTTAACCACTAAATAATTCTTACAAATAGGCAAGTAGGCAAACCACATATCCACATCCTCAATCAACCCTGTAGGGCAAGGATGGGAAATCCCTCACCTGGACGGCTTCCATGCGCTTGTCCTGGAGTAACTCCCGCTCCGGACGAGTCGTGGTTTCCTAACGAACGCATTCAAGTGGTTAACATCTCATCTACATGCAATTCATATGCATACTACATGCTCATGCCTAGAATGCATCTAGACGTTGCCAAGAACCGAGTCCTTGGTCTTATCCGTCTTCCCTCTCTTCTATGAGAGTCTCAAGTGCCTTGCATTTGCTTTCATACAACCATCGTTCTCCTTGAGTTGCTTTTGGGGCCTTGGATTTGAGTTACTAAACCTCAACGTGCTTCTAAGCCATCCTACTTAAGGTTACCTAATGACGGTGTACAGGGAATTTAGAAATTCAAGAAATTGGGCATAGCTTATTCCGTAAGTTTCTATTCTTGAGGGATAAGAAAACATTTGAAATGGTTTTGATCCTAAAACACATGGTTGGGGGTGTCCTAAGATGTTTCGGACTGAAAATAGGAGGTTCGGACGCCCCGGATTGGCTTAAAAGTGACTTTTGAGCATGCTGGACAGAGGCCCGGCGCTATAGCGCCGTTTCTGGCGCTATAGCGCCAAGCTGCAGCCCATCAGCTTTTGGTGAACTAGAGAAATGGCGCTATAGCGCCGGTCTTGGCGCTATAGCGCCCGTTCGCAGCACAACAATTCATTTGTTGTGCTGTGTGCCGGTTTGAGCCCGTTCCGGCCCCCTTTCGACCCCGACTTCGACTCTGCACCTTACGGGTCTTGTTCTCCTACAATCCAACGACATAAATCCAACCCTAACTACTCAAATCCAAGCCCGATTCCAAATTTATCAACGAATCCCCAAATTGGGAATATTTAGAATTTTAAACTCCAAACCCTTTCAAATTCGAATTCGAATAAACCCGAGGGTATAGCCTCTATTATTACCCCAACTAAGTGTTCAAGAACACTTCCTAGGTCTCAATCTACCCTCAAAACAACCCAATCAAAGGTGGATTGAAGAAATTCCTAAAATGAAGAAATTGGGGGTTTCGAATGAAATTGGGGTTACCAACCTTTGATTCGATTGGTGCAAGGTGTAGGAGACGTCGTACCAGAGCCCCGGTGACTTTTCCGGCGTCGGCTAGCTCTCCCCGGTCACTTTTCCGGCGAACCCCAACCCTTCCTCTTCTTCTTCTTCTTCTTCTTCATCTTCTCTCTCTTTCTTCCCGTAAATACCTTCATCATCCTTTTCTCTTATTTCTTTTTATTCTTATTTCCTTAAGTCACACCACCACACCAAATTTAAAATAATTAAATAATCAAAATAAATAAATAATAACTAAATAATAATAATAATTATAATAAAGATTAGGTGGAAAATATCCCCAATTAAATCCTCCTCTTTCCAATTAAAATTTTCATTTCCTCTTATATCCCAAATTAAATACCCAAAAATATTCCCTACTCTCTTTTCACCATTTAATCCAGGTTTCCAATTTCTTAGGTCCTGAATTAAATCCAAAAATTATTTTCTACTTCTTTTCTTTCCTTTTCATTTCATTTTAAACTTTGAAAAAAATTTCCCGGGTATTACATTTGCAGCATGAATCACTTTTCAATTAGGATAAATTTTTTGTTGCGTTTGGATTAAAATTATGGTTTGATGGTTTACTCGTAGTAGTTCTTGACACTAAATTGTCTTAATAAAAGTAATTTTTCATTCATGTACAAAGATTGGTTAAATAATGTTCTTTTTCGTAAGGAATCTTCTAGGATATGCACTTAAAACTTGCATATTTATAGTGGTCATTTAGATATATCCATATATATATATATATATATATATATATGCTTGTGTATTTATTCTGTTTGATATTGGAAAGAATATTTATATTGAGATGTAATATTGTCACATGTACCAAGAGAAGCAGTTATTATAGTTGTTAAAATACATAGCATATAGCAGCAGTTTTTTATTGCCAGTATAAAATGTGTCTATACCAGTAGTTTTTTATTGCCGGTATAAAATGTGTCTATCACAACAGTTTTTTATTGCCAGTATAAAATGTGTCTATAGCAGCAGTTTTTTTTATTTATAGCAGCAATGTTCTTGCTTGTTACTATAGGAAAAACTTATACCAACAGTTTGCATTCTGCTAGTAAAACTTTATAGTGACAGGGAAATAGCAGCAGATTGGACCTTAATATTAGCAGTTAGTACAACAGCTGGTATAACATTTAGTAACGGCTTTAGTCATTTTTAGCAGCAGTTTAAACTGGTTCTAAAAACCTTTTTTGTAGTAGTGTACACTACTACAAAAATAATATTTAGTAGCTATTTTTTAGTAGCTGATTTTGAAATAGCTAGTAAAACTCAAATATTGTAACAATTTATTTATTTGCTACTATAAACATGATTTTTAGTAACATTTTATTTAGGAGTTCCACTAAACAGTTTTGCTATACTAGCAGTTAGACATGTTGCTATAATAAAAATATTTATTAAATTATAATATAATTTCATATTTATATAAAATATTATATTCTAAATACTAAATTACTAATTCAGTTTAACCCTAATTTACCCTAATAAGTTTATTGGTCGCTTCTCTCTCTCTTGCTCAACCTCTTAAACACTCTCATCGGCGGCAAAAACTCTCACAATCGAAGGAGGATCCATGGCCACCGGACAGATCTCTCGGTGCCGTCGTCTCGTTGCATTTGATCTCTCGGCGCCGTCGTCTCGTTGCAGTTGATCTTGCCGAAGAAAATGCAGAAGTGCTTCGGGAGAGTGAAGGAGAAGAAGCCTCCGCCGCCGTGGAAAAAGAAGTGTTTGGTTTGGAGGTAAGTGAGGGAAATCTCTTGCTCTACTCTGTTTAGGATTTTCCACAGGTTCTTGTCTTGCGCTGCTAGTGTAGATGTTGTGGACGAAAAGGATTATTGACTTCTTCTGAAGAAAAATTTGTATTTCAAGGTTTGAGCTCGATCGTAATTTGCTTTCTATTTATTATGGAGAGAGGAATTGAGGAAGGAGATCATGTTGGTATTAATTTCTTTTTGTTTAATTTGGCTTTATCTTAATTACATGATTTTATATATATGATTTATGACACACTAGCTAAACCTGTGAAGATGCAGGTGGATTGGTAGATTGGAGATATGTTGGAGGAATTTATGCTTGCAATCACAGAACTTTGAGATTGAAATCGTACTGTGGAATGTTGAGAATCAGCAATAAAAGTTTGACCTGCAAAAGTGATGTTTTGGGAAGAACCACAAGCAATCAAGTAGTTATCAATTGGTGTAAAGGTAGTAGTAGTAGCAGTACATGAATAATAATTGACAAAGAGAATAATAATAATAATAATAATAACAATAACAATAATAATAATAATAGCCAGAAACAGAGGAGAAGGAAAACACTTATCTGGATTCATTTTTTATAAATCCTAACACTCACAAGGAATTTTTTCCAGAGAAGTGGTTTCTTTTCTACAATTTTTCCTTTTAGTTTCAGTATTGATGATTTTGTGAAGACTACGGTCGTAGAGTGGGAGAGAACAGGAATTTCAAAGGATGGTATTAACATTGTGGTGTTTTGCAATTACATGATTTTCTTAAGCACCCATTTACTCTTTCTTCTCTCTGTTTTATGCTTTGTTCAATTGTGATAACTTTTCAAATAGCATCGTGCCTCACATTTGGGGATTTAATTTGACATATAATGTGATGTATATCTTGTTCTTGAAATATTATGTTGTTATATCGTTTTGGTTGTTGGAAATAGTAGAGGGAAAATACATTTTTACTGACCAGCAACAGTGATGATTTCAAATCTGTCATGATTTTTGAATCCTAATAAATTATTTGCAGCATGAATCACTTTTCAATTAGGATAAATTATTTTTGCATTTGGATTAAAAAGATGAGATGTCATTACTTGATTACAAGTCATTGGCGTTTATGATCTACTGTCTACTGTTTTCTACCTTTAGTTCCTTGATACATATTTGTCAATTATGGTAAGTATTTGGAGAAATTTGTTTCTTCTTCACTTTTAACTTAGTGATTAAGCTTTTCTCGATCATCATATTTGTAATTCCCCAAAAAATTTTGAGGATTAAAGAATGATTTATTTCGGGGCTAGGAATTAAAACTTAAAAAAAAAGAATATAGAAAAGTATGAAAGTTAAAAGAAACTGGAAAGAAATTTTTTTTTGAAGATTGTAATACTCGAGGTGTATTTTTGGAATCAAGTCAAATATATAGTAAGACTTAGAATAGTCATCTTTTGGAGTTGGAATTTAAAAATTAATAAATAATATATAAACAAGTAAATAAATAGAAATATGTATATATATATATAGATAAATAATCTTAATTAAGAAATGATGGGGTAATATGAAATTGATAGAATTTTGATGTTGAGGTTGGACATTTTGACTAAATCAAATAAAAATAATTTCTTGGAATGAAATAAGATTTTTTGGGTTATTATTAAGATTTTAATTGCTTTAGATTTGAGAATTTAAGAAATTAAAATAAATATGAAATTCAAATAGAAAAATATAAATTGGGTTATATATGAATCATATGAATTATTTCAAGCTTATAGTTTAAATTTGAGGATTTTTCGAAAATAAAAATTATACTGGATAAGCAATTTTCATCTGCAAGACACTCAATAACAGATATTTTTAATAGGCTTATGATTAGCCAAAAATTTCAAAAATTTCCTATTCTTACCTACAATTAAATATAGTTAAGAAAATCCAATCAATACTCTATTTCACCATACCTCAAAAGTTGTCAATTGCTCAAACTACCCTTAAATGCTCAAACCCAATTAATAAGCACCGGACATTACGCACACCACTCTTCCTCATTTTGTTCATCTTCTTCTTCTCTTCTCTTCCTCTAAAGCTCTCTTAGGGCAAGCAACAAGTGAAGAAATCATTCACTTTCCACCATGTTTCTTGCTTCCTCCCACCAATTCCATGCCTCATCAAGCTCCCTCCACCATTGTTAAGCATTAACAAGTTTGGGCAACCTCCATGGATTTCCAAATTCGGATGTCCCCAAAGGTAAGCAACAAAATCTTGTTTTGACCTCTTAAATCATAGGTTTCTTGATGGGAATGAGTTACCTATCAATAATATATCACCTTAGGATCATTTTTGAACATAGAGATCACCCAAACATTGAGTTCTATGGAGATTTCTACCCTAGAGTTTCTAACCTACGAATTTTGACAAAATTTATGGAATTTATAAATTTTCTTAAACTTGATGGCATGTATGGACTTCAAATGAACTATTTAGGTATTCTAAATGATTTGAAAGAATGCCCAATAATTGGAATAATGATATGTAAACATTTGGTGAAAATGACAACTTTTCATATTTGGCAAATCCTCCATTGATGGAGGTTGGAGAGTGAACAAGTTTGTAAACTTGTTCATTTATGCATTAATTGAGTTGAACTAATAGAGAACACCAAATAATGACCATAGGCCAAGTAAATGAACTTGGGGGTTGGATAAATGTAAGAATTCATAAGAAAAGAAACTAGGAAATTGTATGAAATTTGATATCGATTGAATTGGTTGTATGTGATAGGGTTCAAGTACTTCCTTGGAGACTAGAGTGCTCAAAGGGAATGCTAAGTGAAGCGGCCAAGGTGAGGGCTCTTTCATCTCTGCTCCTAGGCTTGTATGCTTATGTGGATCACATGAGTATGTGTATTCTCTGCTTGTCTGATATGTGTTAGCTAGAGGTATAGGATGCTAAAAGAATAAAAGAACTAGAAAATAGGTGGTGGAAAGTAGCTTGGATAGGAAGACATAGGAGTAGAGTGTAATTATTTGCTATGATTGGTGTGTTACAAATCCAACTCATACACTCCGGAGGCATGATGAGTAATTTATTAAATCTTTTCCACGACGGTGGCAAGAGTCCTTGTACGGAAGGACTAAGCTTTTATTTTGAAAACTCGTCACGACGGTGACTTAAATTTTAATCATGCAAAGGGAGTTATTGGTGGGTTTCGGATTTGATTATGCTAGCGATGTGATACATCGACTAGAACAACGTCATATGGCACTTGAGACCTCAGTTTTATAATCACCATGACGATGGTCATTGCCCTATCTTGGCAATAGGGTCAAAAAAGATTTATATTGCTATGACGATAGCTTGAGGTTCAGAGAGTGCATCTGGACGGGTATATGAGTTATATTCTGTTGAGGATACTTGTCCATATTAACAAGGAGAGGAATTGTTGATCCTTCAGGAAAGATACAAAGAATCCAATTAATATGTGAGACTAAGTTAAGGAGACACGGGAGGAACCTACGGGTGAACTGTGAGCCTAACCTAAAAAAGAGAAATCATCCTGTGGAGTTGGTCCAGGGTGTGACAGTGAAAATGCTTCGAGACATCGTGTCGTGCCCGCCATGTGGCCTAGTTGGGTAATGGACGAGTGGGCTCAAGCTATTGCCCCGCAGTGAGGGGTCAGGATGTGCCACTTGGTGGCTACGGATCAGTTGTTTGATAGATAGATGTTGATTGTGTTTGATTAACAAAATTGTCACGAGGTGACTAGTACCCAAGTGAATGGGTTAAGCATTGTTTGATTAACAGCATTGTCATGAGGTGACCAGTACCCAAGTGAATGGGTTAAGTATGCTTTGCCACGTGGTGGCCAATAACCCGAGTGCACGGGTTTGAAGTAGAAAAGCCACATAGTGGCAAGTAGATACCCTAGAGTGGGGGAGATTAAGTAGATGCATGTTATAGTATCTGTGAGTAGGTACAACTTGTTTGTGTTTGCATATGATTGTTGATTGTGCAGCGTAGTAGTGACGTATAGGATTACGTCACCACGTCTTGGTTGATTCAGATATGCTGAACGTGAGAAGACCGGTAAGTAAAAGCCGGCATTATATGTTATATGTTTACTTGTTGAGTGATGATGTGATTTAAACTGCTGCATGCTTGTATCTGTTAAATTCATGTGAGTGGTTGGGTGAAATATCTGTTGTTGTGTGGTCGCCAAGAATGTATGCTAATTAATAGTAACTAGTTGTTCTTGCATGTGGTTGTGTATGACTCCCAAACCAGCGCTATGGTACCCACCTTGCTCCGGGGATGGGAGAGTCCTCACTGAGTCGCGTGGTTAAGACTCACACCTCATTTTTACTACACAGAGACAGGTTAAGTACAGGTGGAAGAAGTCTCGGTAGAACGAGGGTTGAGCAACACCTTCCAAGACCCACAACTTGTTCATGTGGGTGAATAAAGTGAAATTATAATTTAATTTACTTTATTGTTGTATCATAAAGTAAAGGGTAGACGTACCCAATTAGATTGTATTACTAAATTTAGAACTATCAGCTTCACACACCTTAAAGATCATGATTAATTATACTGTGATACAGGGAAATTTGTTTTCAAAGTATATATATATATATACATATATGTTGCATGTGAATAGGATAGGCAGCACCTTCGGATGTGTAGCCAGTACACATGTTATATATATTATGTGTGTTTTCCTATATCTATATCCTGAAGCGGCACTGGCCGTGGATTTGCTTGCCTAGGATAGGCCACCATTTCGGTGTAGCCATGACATTATACTGCATGTGAATTTATTTTCAATAATAGATATTCTGTCAATTAGGTGATACCCCTCTGCCTGTGCTGGTTACGGTCCTCTAAACGGGGGTCGTGACAATATTGGAGTATCTAGTTTTATATTTACCTATTTGATCTTTGTGATGCATGCATACTTTTTCTCATCTGAACCCTTACACTTACTAGATTTGGAGATATGATAGAGGAATTTATGGTTGCAATCACAGAACTTTGAGATTGAAATCGTACCGTGGAATGTTGAGAATCAGCAATAGAAGTTCGACCTGCAAAAGTGATGTTTTGGGAAGAACCACAAGCAATCAAGTAGTTATCAATTGGTGTAAAGGTAGTAGTAGTAGCAGCACATGAATAATAATTGACAAAGAGAATAATAATAATAATAACAATAACAATAATAATAATAATAATAATAATAATAACAGCGAGAAACAGAGGAGAAGGGAAACACTTATCTGGATTCATTTTTTATAAATCCTAACACTCACAAGGAATTTTTTCCAGAGAAGTGGTTTCTTTTCTACAATTTTTCCTTTTAGTTTCAGTAATGATTATTTTGTGAAGACTACGATTGTAGAGTGGGAGAGAATAGGAATTTTAAAGGATGGTATTAACATTGTGGTGTTTTGCAATTACTTGATTTTTTTAAGCACCCATTTACTCTTTCTTCTCTCTGTTTTATGTTTTGTTCAATTGTGATGACTTTTCAAGTAGCATTATGCCTCACATTTGGGGATTTAATTTGAAATATAATGTGATGTATATCTTGTTCTTGAAATATTATGTTGTTATAATGTTTTGGTTGTTGGAAATAGTAGAGGGAAAAGATTTTTACTGACCAGCAGCAGTGATGATTTCAAATCTGTCATGATTTTTGAATCCCAATAAATCATTTGCAGCATGAATCACTTATCAATTAGGATAAATTTTCTCTGCATTTGGATTAAAAAGATGAGATGTCATTACTTGATTACAAGTCATTGGCGTTTATGATCTACTGTGTACTATTTTCTACCTTCAGTTCCTTGATACATATTTGACAATTATGGTAAGTATTTTGAGAAATTTGTTTATTCTTCACTTTTAACACAGTGATTAAGCTTTTCTCGAACATCATATTGGAGTATCTAGTTTTACATCTGACTCTTTGATCTTTGTGATGCATGCATACTTTTTCTCACCTGAACCCTTACACTTACTAGATTTAGAACTACTTGAACGATTGATAATGATTTTGATATTTTACGCCTTTAATTTGTTCTGCCTTTAATGTTAAGGTATGGATTCTCTTACTCATGAATTTTATTTTTGTGTTGTGTAACATGTATCCTTTGATGGGCCACTTACAATCCCAGAGTCACTTGCTCGCAGTGCAAACATCCATTTGACTTTCTCAATGTCCATCGATCCCAAAACCCTTTTCACTGCCCACTATAATAAGAAATTTTAATGTTGCCTACATTTTCCCTTTAGATATGTGGCTTAAAACTTGCTCATGAAGGTAGTCAATGTCCAACTGTGGCATGTCCTATGGATTTTAGCCCCATAATTATGGTTTGATGGTTTGCTAGCAGTAGTTCTTGACACTGAATTGTTTTAGTAAAAGTAATTTTTCATTCATGTACAAAGATTGGTTAAATAATGTTCTGTTTCGTATGGAATCTTCTTGGACATGCACTTAAAACTTGCATATTTATAGTGGCCATTTAGATATATCCACACACACATATATATATATATATATATATATATATATATGCTTGTGCATTTATTATGTTTGATATTGGAAAGAATATTTATATTGAGATGTAATATTGTCACATGTACCAAGAGAAGCCGTTATTATAGTTGTTAAAATACATAGCATATAGCAGCAGTTTTTTATTGCCAGTATAAAATGTGTCTATACCAGTAGTTTTTATTGGCGCTATAAAATATGTCTATACCAACAGTTTTTTATTGCCAGCATAAAATGTGTCTATAGCAGCAGTTTTTTTATTTATAGCAGCAATGTTCTTGCTTGTTACTATAGAAAAAGCTTATACCAACAGTTTGCACTCTGCTAGTAGAACTTTCTAGTGACAGGGAAATAGCAGCATATTGGACCTTAATAGTAGCAGTTAGGACAACAGCTGATATAACATTTAGTAGCAGCTTTAGTCATTTTTAGCAGTAGTTTAAACTACTGGTAAAAACCTTTTTTGTAGTAGTGTACACTACTACAAAAATAAGATTTAGTAGCTGATTTTGAAATAGCTAGTAAAACTCAAATATTGTAACAATTTATTTATTTGCTACTATAAACATGATTTTTAGTAACATTTTATTTAGGAGTTCCACTAAATAGTTTTGCTATACTAGCAGTTAGACATGTTGCTATAATAAAAATATTTATTAAATTATAATATAATTTCATATTTATATAAAATATTATATTCTAAATACTAAATTACTAATTCAGTTTAACCCTAATTTACCCTAATAAGTTTATTGGTCGCTTCTCTCTCTCTTGCTCAACTTCTTAAACACTCTCATCGGCGGCAAAAACTCTCACAACCGAAGGAGGATCCATGGCCACCGGACAGATCTCTCGGTGCCGTCGTCTCGTTGCATTTGATCTCTCGGCGCCGTCGTCTCGTTGCAGTTGATCTTGCCGAAGAAAATGCAGAAGTGCTTCGGGAGAGTGAAGGAGAAGAAGCCTCCGCCGCCGCGGAAGAAGAAGTGTTTGGTTTGGAGGTAAGTGAGGGAAATCTCTTGCTCTACTCTGTTTAGGATTTTCCACAGGTTCTTGTCTTGCGCTGCTAGTGTAGATGTTGTGGACGAAAAGGATTATTGACTTCTTCTGAAGAAAAATTTGTATTTCAAGGTTTGAGCTCGATTGTAATTTGCTTTCTATTTATTATGGAGAGAGGAATTGAGGAAGGAGATAATGTTGGTATTAATTTCTTTTTGTTTAATTTGGCTTTATCTTAATTACATGATTTTATATATATGATTTATGACACACTAGCTAAACCTGTGAAGATGCAGGTGGATTGGTAGATTGGAGATATGTTGGAGGAATTTATGCTTGCAATCACAGAACTTTGAGATTGAAATCGTACTGTGGAATGTTGAGAATCAGCAATAAAAGTTTGACCTGCAAAAGTGATGTTTTGGGAAGAACCACAAGCAATCAAGTAGTTATCAATTGGTGTAAAGGTAGTAGTAGTAGCAGTACATGAATAATAATTGACAAAGAGAATAATAATAATAATAATAATAATAATAATAACAATAACAATAATAATAATAATAGCCAGAAACAGAGGAGAAGGGAAACACTTATCTGGATTCATTTTTTATAAATCCTAACACTCACAAGGAATTTTTTCCAGAGAA
This sequence comes from Senna tora, assembly GCA_014851425.1. Lineage (NCBI taxonomy): Eukaryota > Viridiplantae > Streptophyta > Magnoliopsida > Fabales > Fabaceae > Senna > Senna tora. Next base: position 17,159,892 of record CM026265.1, read on the forward strand.
GTGGTTTCTTTTCTACAATTTTTCCTTTTAGTTTCAGTATTGATGATTTTGTGAAGACTACGGTCGTAGAGTGGGAGAGAACAGGAATTTCAAAGGATGGTATTAACATTGTGGTGTTTTGCAATTACATGATTTTCTTAAGCACCCATTTACTCTTTCTTCTCTCTGTTTTATGCTTTGTTCAATTGTGATAACTTTTCAAATAGCATCGTGCCTCACATTTGGGGATTTAATTTGACATATAATGTGATGTATATCTTGTTCTTGAAATATTATGTTGTTATATCGTTTTGGTTGTTGGAAATAGTAGAGGGAAAATACATTTTTACTGACCAGCAACAGTGATGATTTCAAATCTGTCATGATTTTTGAATCCTAATAAATTATTTGCAGCATGAATCACTTTTCAATTAGGATAAATTATTTTTGCATTTGGATTAAAAAGATGAGATGTCATTACTTGATTACAAGTCATTGGCATTTATGATCTACTGTCTACTGTTTTCTACCTTTAGTTCCTTGATACATATTTGTCAATTATGGTAAGTATTTGGAAAAATTTGTTTCTTCTTCACTTTTAACTTAGTGATTAAGCTTTTCTCGATCATCATATTTGTAATTCCCCAAAAAATTTTGAGGATTAAAGAATGATTTATTTCGGGGCTAGGAATTAAAACTTAAAAAAAAAGAATATAGAAAAAGTATGAAAGTTAAAAGAAACTGGAAAGAAATTTTTTTTTGAAGATTGTAATACTCGAGGTGTATTTTTGGAATCAAGTCAAATATATAGTAAGACTTAGAATAGTCATCTTTTGGAGTTGGAATTTAAAAATTAATAAATAATATATAAACAAGTAAATAAATAGAAATATGTATATATATATATATATATATAGATAAATAATCTTAATTAAGAAATGATGGGGTAATATGAAATTGATAGAATTTTGATGTTGAGGTTGGACATTTTGACTAAATCAAATAAAAATAATTTCTTGGAATGAAATAAGATTTTTTGGGTTATTATTAAGATTTTAATTGCTTTAGATTTGAGAATTTAAGAAATTAAAATAAATATGAAATTCAAATAGAAAAATATAAATTGGGTTATATATGAATCATATGAATTATTTAAAGCTTATAGTTTAAATTTGAGGATTTTTCGAAAATAAAAATTATACTGGATAAGCAATTTTCATCTGCAAGACACTCAATAACAGATATTTTTAATAGGCTTATGATTAGCCAAAAATTTCAAAAATTTCCTATTCTTACCTACAAATAAATATAGTTAAGAAAATCCAATCAATACTCTATTTCACCATACCTCAAAAGTTGTCAATTGCTCAAACTACCCTTAAATGCTCAAACCCAATTAATAAGCACCGGACATTACGCACACCACTCTTCCTCATTTTGTTCATCTTCTTCTTCTCTTCTCTTCCTCTAAAGCTCTCTTAGGGCAAGCAACAAGTGAAGAAATCATTCACTTTCCACCATGTTTCTTGCTTCCTCCCACCAATTCCATGCCTCATCAAGCTCCCTCCACCATTGTTAAGCATTAACAAGTTTGGGCAACCTCCATGGATTTCCAAATTCGGATGTCCCCAAAGGTAAGCAACAAAATCTTGTTTTGACCTCTTAAATCATAGGTTTCTTGATGGGAATGAGTTACCTATCAATAATATATCACCTTAGGATCATTTTTGAACATAGAGATCACCCAAACATTGAGTTCTATGGAGATTTCTACCCTAGAGTTTCTAACCTACGAATTTTGACAAAATTTATGGAATTTATAAATTTTCTTAAACTTGATGGCATGTATGGACTTCAAATGAACTATTTAGGTATTCTAAATGATTTGAAAGAATGCCCAATAATTGGAATAATGATATGTAAACATTTGGTGAAAATGACAACTTTTCATATTTGGCAAATCCTCCATTGATGGAGGTTGGAGAGTGAACAAGTTTGTAAACTTGTTCATTTATGCATTAATTGAGTTGAACTAATAGAGAACACCAAATAATGACCATAGGCCAAGTAAATGAACTTGGGGGTTGGATAAATGTAAGAATTCATAAGAAAAGAAACTAGGAAATTGTATGAAATTTGATATCGATTGAATTGGTTGTATGTGATAGGGTTCAAGTACTTCCTTGGAGACTAGAGTGCTCAAAGGGAATGCTAAGTGAAGCGGCCAAGGTGAGGGCTCTTTCATCTCTGCTCCTAGGCTTGTATGCTTATGTGGATCACATGAGTATGTGTATTCTCTGCTTGTCTGATATGTGTTAGCTAGAGGTATAGGATGCTAAAAGAATAAAAGAACTAGAAAATAGGTGGTGGAAAGTAGCTTGGATAGGAAGACATAGGAGTAGAGTGTAATTATTTGCTATGATTGGTGTGTTACAAATCCAACTCATACACTCCGGAGGCATGATGAGTAATTTATTAAATCTTTTCCACGACGGTGGCAAGAGTCCTTGTACGGAAGGACTAAGCTTTTATTTTGAAAACTCGTCACGACGGTGACTTAAATTTTAATCATGCAAAGGGAGTTATTGGTGGGTTTCGGATTTGATTATGCTAGCGATGTGATACATCGACTAGAACAACGTCATATGGCACTTGAGACCTCAGTTTTATAATCACCATGACGATGGTCATTGCCCTATCTTGGCAATAGGGTCAAAAAAGATTTATATTGCTATGACGATAGCTTGAGGTTCAGAGAGTGCATCTGGACGGGTATATGAGTTATATTCTGTTGAGGATACTTGTCCATATTAACAAGGAGAGGAATTGTTGATCCTTCAGGAAAGATACAAAGAATCCAATTAATATGTGAGACTAAGTTAAGGAGACACGGGAGGAACCTACGGGTGAACTGTGAGCCTAACCTAAAAAAGAGAAATCATCCTGTGGAGTTGGTCCAAGGTGTGACAGTGAAAATGCTTCGAGACATCGTGTCGTGCCCGCCATGTGGCCTAGTTGGGTAATGGACGAGTGGGCTCAAGCTATTGCCCCGCAGTGAGGGGTCAGGATGTGCCACTTGGTGGCTACGGATCAGTTGTTTGATAGATAGATGTTGATTGTGTTTGATTAACAAAATTGTCACGAGGTGACTAGTACCCAAGTGAATGGGTTAAGCATTGTTTGATTAACAGCATTGTCATGAGGTGACCAGTACCCAAGTGAATGGGTTAAGTATGCTTTGCCACGTGGTGGCCAATAACCCGAGTGCACGGGTTTGAAGTAGAAAAGCCACATAGTGGCAAGTAGATACCCTAGAGTGGGGGAGATTAAGTAGATGCATGTTATAGTATCTGTGAGTAGGTACAACTTGTTTGTGTTTGCATATGATTGTTGATTGTGCAGCGTAGTAGTGACGTATAGGATTACGTCACCACGTCTTGGTTGATTCAGATATGCTGAACGTGAGAAGACCGGTAAGTAAAAGCCGGCATTATATGTTATATGTTTACTTGTTGAGTGATGATGTGATTTAAACTGCTGCATGCTTGTTTCTGTTAAATTCATGTGAGTGGTTGGGTGAAATATCTGTTGTTGTGTGGTCGCCAAGAATGTATGCTAATTAATAGTAACTAGTTGTTCTTGCATGTGGTTGTGTATGACTCCCAAACCAGCGCTATGGTACCCACCTTGCTCCGGGGATGGGAGAGTCCTCACTGAGTCGCGTGGTTAAGACTCACACCTCATTTTTACTACACAGAGACAGGTTAAGTACAGGTGGAAGAAGTCTCGGTAGAACGAGGGTTGAGCAACACCTTCCAAGACCCACAACTTGTTCATGTGGGTGAATAAAGTGAAATTATAATTTAATTTACTTTATTGTTGTATCATAAAGTAAAGGGTAGACGTACCCAATTAGATTGTATTACTAAATTTAGAACTATCAGCTTCACACACCTTAAAGATCATGATTAATTATACTGTGATACAGGGAAATTTGTTTTCAAAGTATATATATATATATACATATATATGTTGCATGTGAATAGGATAGGCAGCACCTTCGGATGTGTAGCCAGTACACATGTTATATATATTATGTGTGTTTTCCTATATCTATATCCTGAAGCGGCACTGGCCGTGGATTTGCTTGCCTAGGATAGGCCACCATTTCGGTGTAGCCATGACATTATACTGCATGTGAATTTATTTTCAATAATAGATATTCTGTCAATTAGGTGATACCCCTCTGCCTGTGCTGGTTACGGTCCTCTAAACGGGGGTCGTGACAATATTGGAGTATCTAGTTTTATATTTACCTATTTGATCTTTGTGATGCATGCATACTTTTTCTCATCTGAACCCTTACACTTACTAGATTTGGAGATATGATAGAGGAATTTATGGTTGCAATCACAGAACTTTGAGATTGAAATCGTACCGTGGAATGTTGAGAATCAGCAATAGAAGTTCGACCTGCAAAAGTGATGTTTTGGGAAGAACCACAAGCAATCAAGTAGTTATCAATTGGTGTAAAGGTAGTAGTAGTAGCAGCACATGAATAATAATTGACAAAGAGAATAATAATAATAATAACAATAACAATAATAATAATAATAATAATAATAATAACAGCGAGAAACAGAGGAGAAGGGAAACACTTATCTGGATTCATTTTTTATAAATCCTAACACTCACAAGGAATTTTTTCCAGAGAAGTGGTTTCTTTTCTACAATTTTTCCTTTTAGTTTCAGTAATGATTATTTTGTGAAGACTACGATTGTAGAGTGGGAGAGAATAGGAATTTTAAAGGATGGTATTAACATTGTGGTGTTTTGCAATTACTTGATTTTTTTAAGCACCCATTTACTCTTTCTTCTCTCTGTTTTATGTTTTGTTCAATTGTGATGACTTTTCAAGTAGCATTATGCCTCACATTTGGGGATTTAATTTGAAATATAATGTGATGTATATCTTGTTCTTGAAATATTATGTTGTTATAATGTTTTGGTTGTTGGAAATAGTAGAGGGAAAAGATTTTTACTGACCAGCAGCAGTGATGATTTCAAATCTGTCATGATTTTTGAATCCCAATAAATCATTTGCAGCATGAATCACTTATCAATTAGGATAAATTTTCTCTGCATTTGGATTAAAAAGATGAGATGTCATTACTTGATTACAAGTCATTGGCGTTTATGATCTACTGTGTACTATTTTCTACCTTCAGTTCCTTGATACATATTTGACAATTATGGTAAGTATTTTGAGAAATTTGTTTATTCTTCACTTTTAACACAGTGATTAAGCTTTTCTCGAACATCATATTGGAGTATCTAGTTTTACATCTGACTCTTTGATCTTTGTGATGCATGCATACTTTTTCTCACCTGAACCCTTACACTTACTAGATTTAGAACTACTTGAACGATTGATAATGATTTTGATATTTTACGCCTTTAATTTGTTCTGCCTTTAATGTTAAGGTATGGATTCTCTTACTCATGAATTTTATTTTTGTGTTGTGTAACATGTATCCTTTGATGGGCCACTTACAATCCCAGAGTCACTTGCTCGCAGTGCAAACATCCATTTGACTTTCTCAATGTCCATCGATCCCAAAACCCTTTTCACTGCCCACTATAATAAGAAATTTTAATGTTGCCTACATTTTCCCTTTAGATATGTGGCTTAAAACTTGCTCATGAAGGTTGTCAATGTCCAACTGTGGCATGTCCTATGGATTTTAGCCCCATAATTATGGTTTGATGGTTTGCTAGCAGTAGTTCTTGACACTGAATTGTTTTAGTAAAAGTAATTTTTCATTCATGTACAAAGATTGGTTAAATAATGTTCTGTTTCGTATGGAATCTCCTTGGACATGCACTTAAAACTTGCATATTTATAGTGGCCATTTAGATATATCCACATATATATATATATATATATATATATATATACATATATATATATGCTTGTGCATTTATTATGTTTGATATTGGAAAGAATATTTATATTGAGATGTAATATTGTCACATGTACCAAGAGAAGCCGTTATTATAGTTGTTAAAATACATAGCATATAGCAGCAGTTTTTTATTGCCAGTATAAAATGTGTCTATACCAGTAGTTTTTTATTGGCGCTATAAAATGTGTCTATACCAACAGTTTTTTATTGCCAGCATAAATGTGTCTATAGCAGCAGTTTTTTTATTTATAGCAGTAATGTTCTTGCTTGTTACTATAGAAAAAGCTTATACCAACAGTTTGCACTCTGCTAGTAGAACTTTCTAGTGACAGGGAAATAGCAGCATATTGGACCTTAATAGTAGCAGTTAGGACAACAGCTGATATAACATTTAGTAGCAGCTTTAGTCATTTTTAGCAGTAGTTTAAACTACTGGTAAAAACCTTTTTTGTAGTAGTGTACACTACTACAAAAATAAGATTTAGTAGCTGATTTTGAAATAGCTAGTAAAACTCAAATATTGTAACAATTTATTTATTTGCTACTATAAACATGATTTTTAGTAACATTTTATTTAGGAGTTCCACTAAACAGTTTTGCTATACTAGCAGTTAGACATGTTGCTATAATAAAAATATTTATTAAATTATAATATAATTTCATATTTATATAAAATATTATATTCTAAATACTAAATTACTAATTCAGTTTAACCCTAATTTACCCTAATAAGTTTATTGGTCGCTTCTCTCTCTCTTGCTCAACCTCTTAAACACTCTCATCGGCGGTAAAAACTCTCACAATCGAAGGAGGATCCATGGCCACCGGACAGATCTCTCGGTGCCGTCGTCTCGTTGCATTTGATCTCTCGGCGCCGTCGTCTCGTTGCAGTTGATCTTGCCGAAGAAAATGCAGAAGTGCTTCGGGAGAGTGAAGGAGAAGAAGCCTCCGCCGCCGCGGAAGAAGAAGTGTTTGGTTTGGAGGTAAGTGAGGGAAATCTCTTGCTCTACTCTGTTTAGGATTTTCCACAGGTTCTTGTCTTGCGCTGCTAGTGTAGATGTTGTGGATGAAAAGGATTATTGACTTCTTCTGAAGTAAAATTTATATTTCAAGATTTGTGTAATATCCGAGATATTTAGATTTAATTAATTTCATTTTTTATTAAATTTATTTTTCTTTCAAAAAGAAAAATAAATTAAATTAAAGAATTATAGGGTTAAAAAATAGAATAAAGAAGAAAGTAATAAGAGATATTTATAATTTTTCTAAGACCTAAAAGGAATAGGGATAAAAAAAAGGATGGGGAAAAAAAGAAAATAAAATAACTAAATATATATATATATATTATTATTATAATAATTATTAATATTATTATTATTATTTACTAAAAAAAAGAAGATGAATATAATATATTAAAATATAGGGGGGGGGGAACCGTGACCCCTTCCCAATACTCACAAAAAAATATATATATATATATATTAGGATAATGGGGGGCCAAAACGTGACCCCCCATCCCTATTCATTTAACCATATAAAAAATAAATAAATAAAGGAAAGCAGCAGCTAAAACGTGAAGAAGCAGGAGCCAAAACGCACGGGAAGCAAGTGGAGAAGGAGGGGGAGTGTTCCACGGCGGTTTCTGGCCGGAAAAGGCACGCCGGTACCGGAGAAGGTGACCGGACTTCGTCTTTCAACACGCACAAGCCTCCCATCCGATCGAATCAAGGTGAGAAAGCTCCAATCTTTCAAAACCCTAATTTCTCCAATTTTGGGTCTTTTAGGAATGCTTCAATTTCTTCCAATCGGGGCATTCCGGGGTTAAAGTTGAGCTTAGTGGGTGTTATTGAAAGCTTAGTGAGGTTCAGAATCGAAGTTAAACTGTAGGATTTGACCGGGTATGGAAATTAGGAAAAATGGGTTAGGAAATTGCTCTAAAATTCGAAATTGATAGTTTGATGCATGTTTAGGCTTGGATTGGAGTAGTATAAGTGTTGTAGTTGCTGGAAATAGACAAGGGAATAAAGCCTGAGTATTTACCGTCTTAACCGGAACCCAATCCGGTGAAAAAGAGGCGAAATACCAAAGCACTGTATAGTAAGGAGCTGTGCGGTGGGTTGGACACCTTGCTCTAGTCCGTGGGGGACACCTAAGACCCACTAAATTAGTTCCTAGGCTCTAATTATACCCAATTATATTTTTATATATAATTAAAGAGGTAGTAAATAAGCTTTTACTCGGCGAATGAGGGAGACGGTGGGATGAGTAAGCTAGAGCCTTTTTTGAACCGCGAATTTAATTCTTTTATTAATTAAATACCCATATGAACACATGAAGGGAAATTTAGACAAGTGGAAATCTCTAACCTAAGCAATTAGAGGTTCTAAATGGCTCAAAAGTGTGAAAGTCGAATATGGGGCATTCTGGACTTTCAGAAAGAGCAAATAAGACGACGTAACGAACTAAATAATTAGTTCTTGGAAAATAGCTAGAGGGTGCATAAGCATTAGCATGACACGTGCATGGTAGATGCTTAGTTACATGTCCTAAATTTCTTAAATATATGTGTATAGGGCACCACAGGGTAATTGGAGTTTCAAGCACTCCGAGGACTGATAAGGAGGGCCAACGAGGTGAGGGGCTCTCCCATCCCTGCCCCACAGGGTTGGATGACTACGTGGAAAATGTGGTTTGCTCTATTTTGTGCAAATTAATATATGGAATATATTTATATGAATAAATTTGTGTTACGCGTGTATGATTTGCAAGTAAGTAGTGAACGTGCAATAGTATATGTGCTTATATGATTAATCTCAAGTATATATGTGCTATTGTGGCTCATTGAGCCTTATATGTTACCGTGGGTAGGATTGTGTCGTTAATTGATTTGAGAGTTCAGTAACATTAGAAACCAATCATATTGATCGTCACTTAATGATCTCATTCATATGGTTTGTTAAGGAAAACTGAACCTAGGTTGTTGAATATGAGTGAGAGTGCTGCATAAATTGAAAAGGGGGAAACTAGGACTAATTAATAACCACGCGTAATATTCAATAGTTTATGTTAGGGTGTCTTTCAAGGTTAAATATGTTAGTTGAGTTTGTTTAGGTTGTCCGGGTAGATCGAGTCGGTCATCCTGATCGGACAGACAGGATTAAGACGTCAGCAAGTATGCCACATAGTGGCCATTACCTTGGTTTAAACTGAGGTCAGACAAGTTGCCGACTATTACTCTAAGCATGCCTTGGAGTCAGAAAGTTCCTAGTTTGATCAACAAGGTTCGAATAAGACATTGCCTTCGGGCCAGTATTTCTCTTAGCGTAACGCGGGAGACAGAAAGTGAATGCCTTCGGGCTAGTATTTCTCTTAGCGTAATGCAGGAGACAGAAAGTGAATGCCTACGGGCATAACTATGTATGACTCATGAAAATATATGATATATGTCTATGATTGATTTACAAGCAGATTAATTAACATGTTAGGAGCATGAATTAGGATTTTTAATTGTGAATATGATATATTGATTGCCTGATCATATTAAAGGTCACAATATAAATCCATTCATGCGCATGTGGTTGTGGTTGGTCCCTTCCCCCAGCTGTAGTGGTACCCGCTGCTACGCCAAGGATGGGGGAGCTTCTCATTGAGTCTGTTCGACTCACCCCCTGTTTACATGTTTCAGATACAGGTGTTTTAGGAGTCAGAAACGCGTCCACTTCTTCCTAGAGAGGCGGACAGATCTGAGGACCGTACGCTTAGTCCACGTTAGTAGTTATTTTGATTACGTACATATGTTGTGGTGTATATGTATATGAATCCTTTTTGGGTGTATCGTTTATACAGATACAGTTGCAGTATATATATACGTCTTATTCTAGCATTGTCGGCTTCATACAGATTAAAGTTAGGTCTTGGTGATGGGAATATTGGCTATGATATAATATATATCATGTATATAAGTATATGACTTCTACATGCGACTAGGATAGAACACCCGCATTGAGGCGTGTGATCAATATGTAAATTATATATATGTGTGACTGAATACCTGATTGTATGAAAATACGGCTTCCGCATGTGAATATGATAGATCACACGCATTGAGGCGTGTGATCAATATGTAAACTATATGCAAGAGTGTGATTGAATATATGTATGACTATATACAGGTCTTCTGCATGTGAATAGGATAGATCACCCGCTCTGAAGAGCGCGATCAATATGTAAACTATATGTAAGTGTGAATGTATATGTGTATATATATAGACTGAAGTGGCGTTGAGCGAGCCGTGGATTGCACGCTACTTAGGTCACCGGATATGGATGGCCATAAATACTATATATTGTTTGTATTAGAAATGGGTAGTTATAAACATGTGAAAATGTCAATCCGGGATTAGAGACTTACGGGATACGAGAAATCCTACTTCCCGTGCCGGTCACGGACGTCCGATAGGGGGTCGTGACAATTTGAGCTCAATCGTAATTTGTTTTCTATTTATTATGGAGAGAGGAATTGAGGAAGGAGATGATGTTGGTATTAAGTTCTTTTTGTTTAATTTGGCTTTATCTTAATTACATGATTTTATATATATGATTTATGACACACTAGCTAAACCTGTGAAGATGCGAGTGGATTGGTAGATTGGAGATATGTTGGAGGAATTTATGGTTGCAATCACAGAACTTTGAGATTGAAATCGTACTGTGGAATGTTGAGAATTAGCAATAAAAGTTCGACCTGCAAAAGTGATGTTTTGGGAAGAACCACAAGCAATCAAGTAGTTATCAATTGGTGTAAAGGTAGTAGTAGTAGCAGCACATGAATAATAATTGACAAAGAGAATAATAATAATAATAATAACAATAACAATAATAATAATAATAATAATAATAATAATAATAATAATAACAGCGAGAAACAGAGGAGAAGGGAAACACTTATTTGGATTCATTTTTTATAAATCCTAACACTCACAAGGAATTTTTTCCAGAGAAGTGGTTTCTTCTCTACAATTTTTCCTTTTAGTTTCAGTAATGATGATTTTGTGAAGACTACGATCGTAGAGTGGGAGAGAATAGGAATTTCAAAGGATGGTATTAACATTGTGGTGTTTTGCAATTACATGATTTTCTTGAGCACCCATTTACTCTTTCTTCTCTCTGTTTTATGCTTTGTTCAATTGTGATGACTTTTCAAGTAGCATCATGCCTCACATTTGGGGATTTAATTTGACATATAATGTGATGTATATCTTGCTCTTGAATTATTATGTTGTTATAATGTTTTGGTTGTTGGAAATAATAGAGGGAAAAGATCTGTTTACTGACCAGCAGCAGTGATGATTTCAAATCTGTCATGATTTTTGAATCCCAAAAAATTATTTGCAGCATGAATCACTTTTCAATTAGGATAAATTTTTTTTGCATTTGGATTAAAAAGATGAGATGTCATTACTTGATTACAAGTCATTGGCGTTTATGATCTACTGTGTACTGTTTTCTACCTTTAGTTCCTTGATACATATTTGACAATTATGGTAAGTATTTTGAGAAATTTGTTTGTTCTTCACTTTTAACACAGTGTTTAAGCTTTTCTCGATCATCATATTGGAGTATCTATTTTTATATCTGCCTCTTTGATCTTTGTGATGCATGCATACTTTTTCTCACCTGAACCCTTACTACTAGATTTAGAACTACTTGAACGATTGATAATGATTTTAATATTTTACGCCTTTCATTTGTTCTGCCTTTAATGTTAAGGTATGGATTCTCTTACTCATGAATTTTATTTTTGTGCAGTGTAACATGTCTCCTTTGATGGGCCACTTACAATCCTAGAGTCACTTGCCCGCACTGCAAACATCCATTTGACTTTCTCAATGTCCATCGATCCCAATACCCTTTTTGCTACCCACTATATTAAGAAATTTTAATGTTGCCTATTTTTTCCCTGTAGATATGTGGCTTAAAACATGCTCATGAAGGCTGTGAATGTCCATCTGTGGCTTGTCTTCTGGATTTTAGACCCATAATTATGGTTTGATGGTTTGCTAGCAGTAGTTTTTGACACTGAATTGTCTTAGTAAAAGTGTCACGACCCCAAATCGGGAGTACGTGACCGGTACAGGAATAAATTTTTATCTCTAAACCCGTAAGCCTTATCCTGTAAACATGACTATAACTACCATGCTATACAATCAATATATATATCATACTAGTGGCCACGCCTCACTGGTGGCCTAATTAACCTGCAATCCGCGGTTCGCTTAATACCGCTGCAGCTCAATCCAGTGTATAGATATATTTATCAGCACTCATAATGTAAATATTAATATCATATTGACCATACGTCTCAATACGTACGATCTATCCTATTCACATGCAGCAAGCACACATAATATATATCCATATCATATTGACCGTACGCCTCAATGCGTACGATCTATCCTATTCACAGGCAGAAGTTTATATACTCAAACATATATCCTAGTCTTCCTCAAACTGGACCCTGTCTTTTAGTACATGTGAAGCCGACAATTCTAGAGTAAGTACATATCAAAAGCTGTAATTGTATGTATACAACTCTTACAACTTTAAAATATATATAACAAGTGAAATCAAAATAACCAAAAGGTGTCCACCCACGCAAACAAGTCCGTAAGGATGTTCTGATGGCCATATCACTGCCCGGACGTCGATGCCTACCCGATCCCTGTATCTGAAACATTGAAGTAGAGGGAGTGAGTCAAACAGACTTAGTGAGAAGCTTCCCATCCTCAGCGTAGCGGCGGGTACCACTACAGTTGGGGAAGGGGAAACACCCACAATCACATGCGCATGAAAGTCCAGTTTATCAAATGTTAAATTACGATAAGGTAATATTAATATAACATTAAAATCAAAGATAAACCTACGGATCATGCTTTTCTATCATGCTTCTCATAATCAAACAATCAAAATTAACATATAATATGAAAACTGTAAATCAATCAACTGACCCTAGTGCCAGGCTAGGCCAATGGCCTCAACGGGCAAATCTTTTAGTCTTTTACTGACCCTTGTACCAGGCTAGGGCAGTGGCCTCAACGAGCAAATGCTTTACTCTTTAACTGACCCTAGTGCCAGGCTAGGGCAATGGCCTCAACGGGCAATATTTTTTACTTGTTTCTCTTCCCCAGCCTTCAGCTGGGATTCTGACTTTATCTACCCATTACTATCCTAGACTGACTTTACCTAGGTAGTGTGAACCTCCCAATGACTCACTAATCAATTTATGAGATCGTTTTAATCCTTATGTAATACCCAAACCCTCGATTAGATCATAACATAGCTCTAAGGCCTTTCCTAAGTTCATTTACCGTAAAACGTCGACGTTTACTAACTACTTCTATACGATTTCTATAATGAGTTTCTAATTAATAGGGTAAACCAAACCTTGGACTAAATCAACATCATACCCCCTTGCTTGTACTGTTCGGCGTACCTCATGTCATCACATGGATACCCTCCATAGTCAAACACACATATACAAATACTTTCATGGATAACAATTTAGGAACAATAATAGCATGTTAACCACTAAACAATTCTTACAAATAGGTAAGTAGGCAAACTACATATCCACATCCTCAATTAACCCTGTAGGGCAAGGATGGGAAACCCCTCACCTGGACGGCTTCCTTGCGCTTGTCTTGGAGTAACTCCCGCTCCTGACGAGTCGTGGTTTCCTAACGAATGCATTCAAGTGGTTAACATCTCATCTATATGAAATTCCGTGGTCTTATCCGTCTTCCCTCTCTTCTGTGAGAGTCTCAAGTGCCTTGCACTTGGTTTCATACAACCATCGTTCTCCTTGAGTTGCTTTTGGGGCCTTGGATTTGAGTTACTAAACCTCAACGTGCTTTTAAGCCATCCTACTTAAGGTTACCTAATGACGGTGTACAGGGAATTTAGAAATTCAAGAAATTGGGCATAGCTTATTCCATAAGTTTCTATTCTTCAGGGATAAGAAGACATTTGAAATGGTTTTGATCCTTAAAAACATGGTTGGGGGTGTCCTAAGATGTTTCGAATTGAAAATAGGAGGTTCGGACGCCCCGGATTGGCTTAAAAATAACTTTTGAGCATGCTGGACAGAGGCCCGACGCTATAGCGCCAAGCTGCTGCCCAGCAGCTTTTGGTGAACCAGAGAAATGGCGCTATAGCGCCGGTTCGCAGCACAACAATTCATTTGCTGTGCTATGGGCCGGTTTGAGCCCGTTCCGGCACCTTTTTGACCCCGGCTTTGACTCCGCACCTCACGGGTCTTGTTCCCCTACAATCCAACGACATAAATCCAACCCTAACTACTCAAATCCAAGCCCGATTCCAAATTTATCAACGAATACCCAAATTGGGAATATTTAGAATTTTAAACCCCAAACCCTTTCAAATTCGAATTCGGCTAAACCCGAGGGTATAACCTCGATTATTACCCCTACTAAGTGTTCAAGAACACTTCCTAGGTCTCAATCCACCCTCAAAACAACCCAATTGAAGGTGGATTGAAGAAATTCCTAAAATGAAGAAATTTGGGGTTTCGAATGAAATTGGGGTTACCAACCTTTGATTCGATTGGTGGAAGGTGTAGGAGACGTGGTACCCGAGCCCTAGTGAATTTTCCGGCGTCGGCTAGCTCTCCCCGGTCACTTTTCCGATGAACCCCAACCCTTCCTCCTCTTCTTTTTCTTCTTCTTCTTCTTCTTCTTCTCCTTCTTCTCTCTCTTTCTTCCCTAAATACCTTCCTCCTCCTTTTCTCTTATTTCCTTAATCACACCCCCACCCCAAAATTTAAAATAATTAAACAATCAAAATAAATAAATAATAACTAAATAATATTAATAATAATTATAATAAAGATTAGGTGGAAAATATCCCCAATTAAATCCTCCTCTTTCCAATTAAAATTTTCATTTCCTCTTATATCCCAAATTAAATACCCAAAAATATTCCCTACTCTCTTTTCACCATTTGATTCAGGTTTCCAATTTCTTAGGTCCTGAATTAAATCCAAAAATTATTTTCTACTTCTTTTCTTTCCTTTTCATTTCATTTTAAACTTTGAAAAAATTTCCCGGGTATTACTGTCTTCTACCATTAAGAAATTCGGTCCCCGAATTTCAATTAACATACTAACCTTAGTCTTGAAATATGTGAGGATATGTCCTGTGTATCTCCGCCTCAACTTCCCACGTTGCTTCCTCAATCGAATGGTTTCGCCACAGGACTTTCACCAAGGGTATCTCCTTTGACCTCAGCTTCAATTGGCGATCTAGGATTTCCACTGGCATCTCCTCATAAGTTAGACTCTCAGCTAGTTGTACTTCTTGGGGTTGGATTACATGAGAGGGGTCTGGCAGGTACTTGCGAAGCATAGACACGTGAAACGCCGGATAAACTCCTTCCAATTCCGTTGGCAATTCTAGACGGTAGGCAACATTTCCCACGCGCTCTAGAATCTCAAACGGTCCGATGTATCTTGGACTTAGCTTGCCTTTCTTGCCAAATCTCGTCACACCCTTCATCGATGAAATTTTTAAGAACACCTGCTCACCCACAACAAACTCTAACTCTCTTCTCTGGTTGTCAGCATACGACTTCTGCCTACTCTGAGCCGTGGCAAGCCTTTCTCTAATGGACTTTATCTTGTCCAAAGCATCCTGAACAAGTTCTGGACCAACTAACTTGGCCTCCCCGACCTCGAACCACCCAATCAGGGATCTGCACTTCCGACCATACAAGGCCTCGAAGGGTGCCATCTGAATACTGGATTGGTAACTGTTGTTATAGGCAAACTCTGATAACGGCAGGTATTTCTCCCACCCTCCGCCGAAATCCATAACACATGCTCTAAGCATGTCCTCAAAAATCTGAATGGTCCTCTCAGATTGCCCGTCTGTCTGGGGATGAAATGTTGTACTCAGATCAACCCTTGTCCCCAATGCCTCCTGCAATGCTCTCCAGAATCGAGAGGTACATTGTGGCCCCCTGTTAGAGATAATCGACATCGGCACTCCATGCAACCTCACTATCTCTGATGTACAACTGGGCATACTGACCCACTCCGTAAGTGGTCTTAACTGGCAGGAAATGGGCGGACTTGGTCATCCGATTAACAATTACCCAAACTGAGTCGAATCCTCTCTGTGATCGCGGCAATCCTGTCACAAAATCCATAGTAATCCTCTCCCACTTCCACTCAGGAATTTCTATCTGTTGAAGTGTTCCAGCGGGCTTTTGGTGTTCAGCCTTAACCTGCTGACACACTAGACATCTAGACACAGAGTCTGCCACGTCCTTCTTCATACCATTCCACCAGTATAATTCTTTCAGATCCTGATACATCTTATTACTACCCGGATGGATTGTGTACGCTGTCTTGTGTGCCTCATTAAGGATTCTTTCTTTCAAACCATCCACCATAGGTACACACAGTCGTCCCTCCAACCGGAGTATGCCATTGTCATCTATGGAGAATCGGACGTCGTCCTTCTCCCCCTTAACCACTGTATCTTTGATCTGTTTGAGGTCGGCGTCTTGCTCTTGTTTGGATTTAACCTCTTCGATTAAAGCTGACTTAGCTTGGATGTGGGCTAGAAACAAGTTGGAATTTCCAATTTCAAACTGAGTTCTAAACTGTTCTAGCTCATGTATTTCACGGATTAACGGCCTTTGCACTTCACTGATATGGGCTAAGCTACCCATTGACTTTCGGCTCAAAGCGTCTGCCACCACATTCGCCTTACCAGGATGGTACAAAATCGTGCAGTCATAGTCTTTCAACAACTCCATCCACCTGCGTTGTCTCAGATTCAGATCTTTCTGCTCGAAAATGTACTTAAGGCTCTTGTGGTCTGTGTACACCTCACATGTTTCGCCATAAAGGTAGTGCCTCCAAATCTTTAAGGCAAATACCACCGCTGCCATTTCAAGATCGTGAGTTGGGTAATTCTTTTCGTGCTTCCAGAGTTTCCTAGACGCATAAGCAATCACTTTGTCATGCTGCATAAGAACACACCCTAACCCAACTCGCGAAGCATCACAGTAAACTACATACCCTCCGATGCCCTAAGGAAGAGCCAATATCGGTGCTGTGGTGAGACTTTCCTTTAGTTTCTGAAAAATCTCTTCACACTTGTTATCCCACACAAACTTTACCCCTTTCTGAGTTAACTTTGTAAGAGGTGCAGCAACCTTCGAAAAGTCCTGCACAAACCTTCTATAGTATCCAGCCAAACCTAGAAAACTGCGGATCTCCGTCACAGAGGTAGGCTGGGACCAATTCTTCACGGCTTCCACCTTGCTCGGATCAACATGGATTCCCTCTGAAGATACCACGTGACCGAGAAATGCAACTTTATCAAGCCAAAACTCGCATTTTGAAAACTTAGCATACAATTTCTCTTCTCTCAGCCTCTGCTATGCTAGTTTCAAATGCTCTGCATGCTCCTCAGCATTCTTGGAATAGACTAGAATGTCATCTATAAATAAAATGACAAACCGGCCTAGGAATGGCTTGAAAACCCGATTCATCATGTCCATAAAAGCTGCTGGTGGATTAGTTAGCCCGAACGACATGACTAGAAACTCGTAATGGCCGTATCGAGTTCGAAAAGCAGTCTTGGGTACATCTTCTTTCCTAATCTTTAGCTGATGGTACCCTGATCGCAGATCGATCTTTGAAAATCTTTTAGCACCCTGCAACTGGTCGAACAGGTCATCGATTCATGGAAGTGGATATTGATTGCGGACCGTTACCTTATTTAACTTTCGGTAATCGATACACAATCTTAAACTTCCATCCTTCTTCTTCACGAATAGAACTGGTGCACCCCAAGGCGAAAAACTGGGTCTAATGAAACCCTTACTAATTCAATTTAACCCTAATTTACCCTAATAAGTTTATTGGTCGCTTCTCTCTCTCTCTCTCTCGCTCAACCTCTCAAACATTCTCATCGGCGGCAAAAATTCTCACCATCGAAGGAGGATCCATGGCCACCGAACATATCTCTCGGCGCCGTCGTCTCGTTGCATCAGATCTCTCGGCGTCGTCGTCTCGTTGTAGCAGATCTTGCCAGAGAAACCGCAGAAGTTCTTCGGAAGAGTGAAGGAGAAGAAGCCTCCGCCGCCGCGGAAGAGGAAGTGTTTGGTTTGGAGGTAAGTGAAGGAAATCTCTTGCTCTACTTTGTTTAGGATTTTCCACAGGTTCTTGTCTTGCGCTGCTAGTGTAGATGTTGTGGATGAAAATGATAATTGACTTCTTCTGAAGAAAAATTTATATTTCAAGGTTTGAGCTCGATCGTAATTTGCTTTCTATTTATTATGGAGAGAGGAATTGAGGAAGGAGATGATGTTGGTATTAGTTTCTTTTTGTTTAATTTGGCTTTATCTTAATTACATGATTTATATATATGATTTATGACACACTAGCTAAACCTGTGAAGATGCGAGTGGATTGGTAGATTGGAGATATGTTGGAGGAATTTATGGTTGCAATAACAAAACTTTGACTTTGAAATCGTACTGTGGAATGTTGAGAATCAGCAATAAAAGTTCGACCTGCAAAAGTGATGTTTTGGGAAGAACCACAAGCAATCAAGTAGTTATCAATTGGTGTAAAGGTAGTAGTAGTAGCAGAACATGAATAATAATTGACAAAGAGAATAATAATAATAATAACAATAACAACAATAATAATAATTATAATAATAATAGCGAGAAACAGAGGAGAAATGAAACACTTATCTGGATTCATTTTTTATAAATCCTAACACTCACAAGGAATTTTTTCCAGAGAAGTGGTTTCTTTTCTACAATTTTTCCTTTTAGTTTCAGTAATATTGATTTTGTGAAGACTACGGTCGTAGAGTGGGAGAGAATAGGAATTTCAAAGGATGGTATTAACATTGTGGTGTTTTGCAATTACATGATTTTCTTAAGCACCCATTTACTCTTTCTTCTCTCTGTTTTATGCTTTGTTCAATTGTGATAACTTTTCAAGTAGCATCATGCCTCACATTTGGGGATTTAATTTGACATATAATGTGATGTATATCTTGTTCTTGAAATATTATGTAGTTATAACGTTTTGGTTGTTGGAAATAGTAGAGGGAAAAGATATTTTTACTGACCAGCAGCAGTGATGATTTCAAATCTGTCATGATTTTTGAATCCCAATAAATTATTTGTAGCATGAATCACTTTTCAATTAGGATAAATTTTTTTTTGCATTTGGATTAAAAAGATGAGATGTCATTACTTGATTACAAGTCATTGGCGTTTATGATTTACTGTGTACTGCTTTCTGCCTTTAGTTCCTTGATACATATTTGACAATTATGGTAAGTATTTTGATAAATTTGTTTGTTCTTCACTTTTAACAAAGTGATTAAGCTTTTCTCGATCATCATATTGGAGTATCTAGTTTTATATCAGACTCTTTGATCTTTGTGATGCATGCATACTTTTTCTCACATGAACCCTTACACTTACTAGATTTGGAACTACTTGAATGATTGATAATGATTTTGATATTATACGCCTTTCATTTGTTCTGCCTTTAATGTTAAGGTATGGATTTTGTTACTCATGAATTTTATTTGTGTGTAGTGTAACATGTATCCATTTGACTTTCTCAATGTCCATCGATCCCAAAACCCTTTTTGCTACCCACTATATTAAGAAATTTTAATGTTGCCTATTTTTTCCCTTTAGATATGTGGCTTAAAACATGCTCATGAGTGCTATCAATGTCCATCTGTGGCTTGTCCTCTATATTTTAGCCCCATAATTATGGTTTGATGGTTTGCTAGCAGTAGTCCATGACACTGAATTGTCTTAGTAAAAGTAATTATCATTCATGTACAAAGATAGGTTAAATAATGTTTTGTTTCGTTTGGAAACATCTTGGATATACACTTAATACTTGCATATTTATAGTGGCCATTTAGATATATCAGTATTTTTTCTGTTTGATATTGGAAAGAATATTTATATTGAGATGTAATATTGTGACATGTACCAAGAGAAGCAGTTATTATAGTTGTTAAAATACATAGCATATAGCAGCAGTTTTTTATTGCAATTAAAAATTCTGTCTACACCAGTAGTTTTTTATTGCTGGTATAAAATGTGTCTATACCAGCAGTTTTTTATTGCCAGTGTAAAATGTGTCTATAGCAGCAGTTTTTTTTTTTATTTATAGCAGCAATGTTCTTGCTTGTTACTATAGAAAAAGCTTATACCAACAGTTTTCATTCTGCTAGTAGAACTTTCTAGTGACAGGGAAATAGCAGCAGATTGGACCTTAATAGCAGCAGTTAGGACAACAGCTGGTATAACATTTAGTAGCAGCTTTAGTCATTTTTTAGCAGCAGTTTAAACTGCTGGTAAAAACCTTTTTGTAGTAGTGTACACTACTACAAAAATAAGATTTAGTAGCTGATTTTGAAATAGCTAGTAAAACTCAAATATTGTAACAATTTATTTATTTGCTACTATAAACATGATTTTTAGTAACATTTTATTTAGGAGTGCCACTAAACAGTTATGCTATACAAGCAGTTAGACATGTTACTATAATAAAAATATTTATTAAATTATAATATAATTTCATATTTTATTATTTATATAAAATATTATATTCTAAATACTAAATTACTAATTCAGTTTAACCCTAATTTACCCTAATAAGCTTATTGGTTGCTTCTCTCTCTCTCTCGCTCAACCTCTCAAACACTCTAATCAATGGCAAAAACTCTCATCATCGATGGAGGATCCATGGCCACCGGACAGATCTCTCGGCACCTTCGTCTCGTTGCAGCAGATCTTGCCGAAGAAAACACATAAGTGCTTCGGGAGAGTGAAGGAGAAGAAGCCTCCGCCGCCGCGGAAGAGGAAGTGTATGGTTTGGAGGTAAGTGAGGGAAATCTCTTGCTCTACTCTGTTTAGGATTTTCCACAGGTTCTTGTCTTGCGCTTCTAGTGTAGATGTTGTGGATGAAAAGGATTATTGACTTCTTCTGAAGAAAAATTTATATTTCAAGGTTTGAGCTCGATCGTAATTTGCTTTCTATTTATTATGGAGAGAGGTATTGAGGAAGGAGATGATGTTGGTATTAATTTCTTTTTGTTTAATTTGGCTTTATCTTAATTACATGATTTTATATATATGATTTATGACACACTAGCTAAACCTGTCACGACCCCCGTTTAGAGGACCGTGACCGGCACAGACACCGGGAATATCCCTGTGCCTGTAAGCCTTATCACCTAATTGACAAAATATCTATTATTGAAAATACATCCACATGCAGTATTATACCATGGCAACACCGAAATGGTGGCCTATCCTATTCACATGCAACAGATATATGTATATATATATATATATATATATATATATATATTCTGAAGACAAGTTTTTCCTGCATCGTAATCTAACGGATCCTGATCTTTAAGGTGTGTGAAGCTGACAGTTCTAGATTTAGTAATACAGTCTAATTAGGTACGTCTAGCCTTTACTTTATGATACAACAATAAAGTAAATTAAATTAGAATTACACTGTATTCACCCCACATGAACAAGTTGTGGGTCTTGGAAAGCGTTGCTCAACTCTCGCTCCACCGAGACTTCTTCCACCTGTGCTTAACCTGTCTCTGTGTAGTAAAAATGAGGTGTGAGTCTTAACCACGCGACTCAGTGAGAACTCTCCCATCCCCGGCACCAGGCGGGTACCATAGTGCTGGGTTTGGGAGTCATACACAACCACATGCAAAAACAACCCGCTACTGTTATTAGCATACATTCTAGGTGATCACAAAACAATCATAGATTTCACCCAAACACTCACATGCATTTAATAACTGTAAGCATGCAGCAGTTTATTCCACGTCATCAATCAGCAAGTAAACATATAACATATAGTGTCGGCTTTTACTTATCGGTCTTCTCACATTTCAGCATGTCTGAATCAAACAAGACGTGCGGTGACGTAATCCTGTACGTTACCACTACGCTGCACAATCGACAATTATATGCAAACACAGGCAACTTGTACATACACACAGATGCTAAACATACATCTACTTAATCTCCCCAACTCTGGGGTATCCACTAGCCACTACGTGGCTTTTCTACTTCGCCGTGCACTCGGGCTACTGGCCACCATGTGGCAATTATACTTAACCCATTCACTCGGGTACTGGTCTCCTCGTGACAATTCTGTTAATCAAAGAATACTTAACCCATTCACTTGGGTACTAGTCACCTCGTGACAATTCTAATAATCAAACACAATCAACTTCTATCTATCAAAGAACTGATACGTAGCCACTACATGACACATCCTGACCCCTTGCTGCGGGGCAATAGCTTCAGCCCACTCGTCCATTACCCAACCAGGCCACATGGTGGGCACGACACGATGACTCAAAGAATGGCCACTGATACACCCTGGACCAACTCCACAGGATGATTTCTCTTTTACTAGGCTAGGCTCACGGTTCACCCGTAGGTTCCTCCCATGTCTCCTTTCCTTAGTCTCACATATTAATAGGATTCTTTGTATCTTTCCCGAAGGATCAACAATTCTTCTCCTTATTAATATGTACAAGTATCCTCAATAGGATATAACTCATATACCCGTCCAGATGCACTCTCTGAGCCTCACGCTATCGTCAAAGCAATATAAATCCTTTCTGACCCTATTGCCAGGATAGGGCAATGACCATCGTCATGGTGATTATAAAAATGAGGTCTCAAGTGCTATCTGACGTTGTTCTAGTCGATGTCTCACATCGCTAGCATAACCAAATCCAAAACCCACCAATAACTCCCTTTGCATGATTTTAGTTTAAGTCACCGTCGTGACGAGTTTTCAAAATAAAGTTTAGCCCTTCCGTACAAGGACTCTTGCCACCGTCGTGGAAAAGATTTAATAAAATACTCATCATGCCTCTGGAGTGTATGAGTTGGATTTGTAACACACCAATCATAGTAAAAAATTACACTCTACTCCTATGTCTTCCTATTCAAGCTATTTCCACAACCTATCTTCTAGTTCTTTTAATCTTTTAGCATTCAATACCTCTAGCTAACACATACCAGACAAGCAGAGAATATACATACTCATGTAATCCACATAAGCATACAACCTTAGGAGCAGAGATGGAAGAACTCTCACCTTGGCCAACCTTCCATGCAGTCCTCTCCTGTAACTTAAGTCTCCTAGGAGTTCCTGTTGCACTCTATTTCATGTCGTTGTTCTTATAAGAACAACATTTACTTCATTAAGGTTATTACTTAGCTTAACTTGTTATTTATCTCTCCATTACTCTCACGTGTAGTCCATGGTTGCCACAGAGTCAAGCTCTTGGTCTTATTGGACTTCTCTATCCCGACTTATGTGTATCCTTCCTCGGACACTTTACTTACTCGCATATAACACTCTACTTGAGTGTTTCACATACTTGGATTTCAGTATTACACCTCTATCTAACTTATATTTGCATCCAAGGAAGCTTATCTAGCTTGGTTGGATAGAATCCTAATTTTAGAAAGGTCTAAGCATTTTGATTCAACTTGTGTTCCTACTTGGGTTCTAAGAAATCTAGTTTCTAAACCTCAATATACCTCCAATTTATCCCACTTAAGGTTGCCTAAAGGTTTTGACAGTTTAAGGTTGAAATTCAGGAAGTTGGACTTAGTTTACTTCGTAAGTTTCTATTCTTGAGGGACAAAAAGACATTTGGAATGATTTTGATCCATAAAAACATGGTTGGTGGTGTTCTAAGAAGTTTAGGATTGAAAATAGGAGGTTCGGACGCCCCGGATTTGCAAAAAAATGAATTTTGGGCATGCTGGGCAGAGACCTGGCGCTATAGCGCCGAGCTGCTGCCCAGCAGCTCTTGGCACACCCGAGAGATGGCGCTATAGCATCGGCTCGCAGCACAACAATTCATTTGATGTGCTGTAGGCTGGTTTGGGCTCGTTTCGGCCCCCTTCCGCCCCAGGCTTCGACTCCACACCCCACGGGTTTTGTTCACCTACATATATACTACATTTAGGAAGTCCTACAAGTCAAATCCAACTCCGATTCGTCGCCGAATCGTTGATCGTTCAAGATTGGGAAAAAATGGGTTTTATAAACCCCAAACTCTTCCAACTTCTAATCCGGCCAAATCGAACGATTTAGCCTCGAATCCTAACCCTGATGAGTGTTCAAGAACACTTTAGAAACATTATTCTACCTTCAAATCCGCCCAAACTCGGATTCTCAACTCAATTCCAAAAATGAAGAAAAATGAAGAAAATGGGGACTTGGAGAGAATCGGGCGTTATACCAACCTTAACTCGAGAGATTGAGACGAGAAAGATGACGAGGATGATCTTCGGCTCCTCCTCCAACTCCGGCTCGCCGGATTCCGGAGAGATTCCCTCCGGATCTCCTCCCACCTCCAAGCCCTAGCTCTCCCTCTCTCTCCTTTCCTTCTCTTTTTCATTCTTACTTCTCTCTTGCTCGTGTGCCCTCTCTCCCTCTTTATTATCCTTATCCCTTTTTGTTTTATCCTCATACTTCCTTTCCTATTAGCAACATCACGGCACCTACCCCAACTAAAAATAAATAATTAATTAAAATTAAATAAAACACTAAATATCTAAATACTAATAATAACAATTAAAATAAATAAGAGGTGGAAAAATATCCCCAATTAAATCCTCCTCTTTCCAATTAAATTTTTATTTCCTCTTATATCCCAAATTAGATACCCAAAATATTCCCTACTCTCTTTTCTCCATTTAATTCAGGTTTCTAATTCCCTAGGTCCTGAATTAAGTCCATAATTATTTTCTACTTCTTTCTTTCATCTTTTATTTTTCTTGAAATTTTGAAAAATTTTCTCGGTTCCTTTCCGGTTTCCCTTAACTTTCATAATTTTTCCTATATTCTTTTTAAGGTTTTAATTCCTAGCCCCAGAATAAATCCTTCTTTAATCCTCAAAATTTTTAAATAAATCATCTTTAATCCTCGAAATTTTCCGGGGTATTACATTCTTCCCCCCTTAAGAAATTCGGTCCCCGAATTTCATCTCCTTCGTGGGGTTATTGGCTTGTTGCCATCCCTTGGCTCAATTTCATCTATGGTTTCACTCAACGTGGAAGTTTTTCCGTTTTACCCTACGATTCATCTTTCTTTCCTTGAGGCTCAAGGTCTCTATCTGGTTTCTACATATTCTTTCTGTGATCGTTTGCATTTCTAGTTTCGTAGTTAACCACCCCTTCGCGAGGTGTTAACTGATAGACTCCATTTGTCGTCGTATCCTTCTCCGAGGATACCTAACTCCCCTCATTTTAATTTACTTCGTGCTATCAATTTTTTAATCTTTTTGCAATGGAGTGTCTGGCACGTACCACATGCCATGCTCCAATTTAGTTCTCCGAGGAGTTAGCTATTGCCTTCTCAAGTGAGGCTTACCTTGACTCAATCTGCTTGTCCGACTAGCTACCTTCGTAGTGACTTTTTATATCCGTCTTGGAACACGCCAAGACACTAGCTATTTGCATAGCACGCTAGGTTCAATTTCTATAAACTCTAACTGACATCGGAGTACTCCCTTACATCGGAGTCCTCATACTTAAGTATTCTCTTCTACCAAACAGCTACCCTTCTGTCGGTATTCCCCTGATATATTCTTTGTAAACGGCTTCTCCAAAAAGTCTGTTTACATCTTACTACACCCTCTACTCTTCATCTAGACTTATCGCATACCCGACATACACCCTACGTAGGTGTTTATACTTTGTGCCATCAGTGTACCCAACCCTTCCGAGGTTGTTACACTCACTACCGACTCGGTTTACCCTAGTCGTGTCCTAACAAAACTAAATGTCATGGCACTAGCACAACTATTTATTACAGTTACCGTTTTCCCACCAAACGGTAACAGATCTTACATTTATGACTCGTGTTTCCCTTTCTTTTTCGGACTTTACACTTTCCCTTAGTGATTTCCATAACCACTTCAGGTTACTCCCTGTCAACATCCCATGCCTAAATGACTTAGGCTTTTCTCTGACTACTACTTGTAGTCGTTTCTGTTTATGATGGAAACACACTAGTCTCCTCCTTACCATCATACCCATTACTCTGCCTCAGGCTCAGTTCGGTCTTCACATCCGAAGACCTCGCTTAACATGACTATGACTGTGGATCTATACAATCCTCAGGATAGTCCACTTAGAGTTGCACATCCTATGCTAACTCTACTCATTGGGTTTCCGTTGGCTTTTACCCCAACTTGGCCCACTCGGACTCCTCAACTCGCCTAAATCCTGTATTCCTACTTTGAATACTTGATCCGTTAATTCCAGCATGAACCTTTCCGGACATGCTCTACTCCCCTTGACCAAACGGGATCCGCTCCCACGGTTTGACTCTTTCCTTTCTTACAGTGTAGCATATGTTCACAAACATATACCGCCTCTTGCAAGTGTGTTACCCGTTGGGTACCAATCGCCCCCAACGGTAGCATACATGTTTATTCATTTTGGCTCACATCCCTAGATGCTTACCCGACTCCGTTCCTGTATTCACTCTCTTCTTTTCCATTTCGTACCTACGTGGTACTCTTTCTTCAAGTATTTCTCAATACTCGTTACTCACTAAATTCTCCTTCTCGATTAACCGTCCTTACGGTTAATTTTCCCTTTATGGCACCCACATGGCCATTTATACGTTTGGTTTGTCCACTCAGTCTCCACCCATACACTGGCTTCAGACTAACGGATTTACGATTCACCAACCTGTGGAACTAGCTTACTTAGCTATGTCCACTACAATCTGTGTAATATACATACACTTACGGTAGTAGTTGGTTCTCCACCTCCTACTTGACTCTTATTCTATGGGGTCCTATAGGCTTCCGCTCTTCCACTCTTATGGGACTACTTATCCCTGTCTACTTTCTCTCCCCTCGGGCCTCCACGGGTCCCTTTGGGGTTTATGTCTTACGTCATCTCATTCGAGAGCTATCTACCGCAATAACACTCATTTTCTTGTCTCTAGACGGTACCCAAAGGTCTACGCCCATTTCCACTTCTAGGCCTGCTCCGGTCTAATACTTTCGCGTCCCAAGGTTCCCGGGGTCACTGCCACCCCCCTTACGACTTAGTGCTCATCGGTACTTGTGTACTGTACAGGTTATATGCTTTGCATAGAATTTCGCATACAAATTCTATGCCTAAAGTGATGACTCGAAAGAATTTATGACTCAATATCCTAAGCAACCTCACAAGTGCCTGTCGGAACTACCATTACGTCCGAATTCGTAATGGATAGCCCAACTGACATCCGAGATGACTTCACACCCTTAAAGAATAACCTGCCTCTGATACCAAGTTTGTCACGACCCCCGTTTAGACGACCATAACCGGCACAGACACCGGGAATATCCATGTGCCTGTAAGCCTTATCACCTAATTGACAGAATATCTATTATTGAAAATGCATCCACATGCAGTATAATACCATGGCAACACCGAAATGGTGGCCTATCCTAGGTAAGCAAATCCATGGCCAGTGCCGCTTCAGGTTATAGATATAGGAAAACACACATAATATATAACCTGTGTACTGGCTACACATCTGAAGATGCTGCCTATCCTATTCACATGCAACAGATATATGTATATATATATATATATTGAAGACAAGTTTTTCCTGCATCGTAATCTAACGGATCCTGATCTTTAAGGTGTGTGAAGCTGACAGTTGTAGATTTAGTAATACAGTCTAATTGGGTACGTCTACCCTTTACTTTATGATACAACAATAAAGTAAATTAAATTACAATTACACTGTATTCACCCCACATGAACAACTTAAGGGTCTTGGAAAGTGTTGCTCAACTCTCGCTCCACCGAGACTTCTTCCACCTGTACTTAACCTGTCTCTGTGTAGTAAAAATGAGGTGTGAGTCTTAACCACGCGACTCAGTGAGAACTCTCCCATCCCCGGCGCTAGGCAGATACCATAGCGCTCGGTTTGGGAGTCATACACAACCACATGCAAAAACAACCCGTTACTGTTATTAGCATACATTCTAGGTGATCACACAACAATCAGAGATTTCACCCAAACACTCACATGCATTTAATAACTGTAAACATGTAGCAGTTTATTCCACGTCATCAATCAGGAAGTAAACATATAACATATAGTGCCGGCTTTTACTTACCGGTCTTCTCACGTCTAAGCATGTCTGAATCAAACAAGATGTGTGGTTGCGTAATCCTATACGTTACCACTACGTTGCACAATCGACAATTATATGCAAACACAGGCAATTTGTACATACACACATATGCTAAACATAAATCTACTTAATCTCCCCAACTCTGGGGTATCTACTAGCCACTACGTGGCTTTCCCACTTCGAACCCGTGCACTCGGGTTGCTGGCCACCACGTGGCAAAGCATACCTAACCCATTAACTTGGGTACTGGTCACCTCGTGACAATTCTGTTAATCAAACAACGCTTAACCCATTCACTTGGGTACTGGTCGCCTCGTGACAATTTTATTAATCAAACACAATCAACTTCTATCTATCAAATAACTGATACGTAGCCATCACGTGGCATGTCCTGACCCCTTGCTGCGAGGCAATAGCTTGAGCCCACTCATCCATTACCCAACTAGGCCACACGGCGGGCACGGCACGACGTCTCGAAGCATGGCGACTGACACACCCTGGACCAACTCCACAGGATGATTTCTCTTTTACTAGGCTAGGCTCACGGTTCACCCGTAGGTTCCTCCCGTGTCTCCTTACCTTAGTCTCACATATTAATAGGATTCTTTGTATCTTTACCCAAGGATCAACAATTCTTCTCCTTATTAATATGTACAAGTATCCTCAACAAGATATAACTCATATACTCGTGCAGATGCACTCTCTGAGCCTCAAGCTATCGTCATAGCAATATAAAACCTTTCTGACCCTATTGCCAGGATAGGCAATGACCATCGTCATGGTGATTATAAAACTGAGGTCTCAGGTGCCATCTGACGTTGTTCTAGTCGATGTCTCACATTGCTAGCATAACCAAATCCGAAACCCACCAATAACTCCTTTTGCATGATTATAATCTAAGTCGCCGTCGTGACGAGTTTTCAAAATAAAAGCTTAGTCCTTCCGTACAAGGACTCTTGCCACCGTCGTGGAAAAGATTTAATAAAATACTCATCATGCCTCCGGAGTGTATGAGTTGGATTTGTAACACATCCATCATCGCAAACAATTAAACTCTACTCCTATGTCTTCCTATCCAAGCTACTTTCCACAACCTATTTTCTAGTTCTTCAATTCTTTTAGCATTCTATATCTCTAGCTAACACATACCAGGCAATCAGAGAATATACATACCCATGTAATCCACATGAGCATACAACCCTAGGAGCAGAGATGGAAGAACCCTCACCTTGGTGACTTTATTTAACATTCCCTTTGAGCACTCTTGTCTCCAAGGAAGTACTTGAATCCTATCACATACAACCAATTCAATCCATATCAATTTTCATACATCAACTTCTATTTCACCACATAAGTCCTATCACATATAATCATTTCCACCATATTCTAAATTCATAATTACATAGCAACTTAAAACTACATTCAAGGCTAACCCAAAACCCCTTATTAAGCTTAGGTCATCATTTAGAGTTCTTTTTAAGTTAAAAACAATTTATGCTTAAGTAAACAAGTCTTGCCACTTGCTCACTCTCCAAGCTCCTTCAATGAAGGATTTTGCCAAATATGGAAACTTCTCATTTTCACCATGGGTCCACACATAAAAAAAATCCAACCATTGGGCAATCTCTCATTTCATTTAAAAAGTGTAAGCAATTCATTTGGAACCCAAACAAACCAAAAATTCTAATAAAATCCACAATTCTTTCCAAAATGGCAAAATCCGCACCTTAGGGTTCATAGAGTAAAAACATCTATGTAAGTTATGATTTGTGAGTTCTCTATGTCCTAAAGGAGTCCTAGGGTGTTATATTATCAATGAGTAACTCATTCCTAACAAGAAAACCATGATTAAGAAGTGGAGACATGATTTTTGGGACTTACCTCTTACAAGTCCGAATTTGGGGTTTTTGGAAGATTGCCCAAGCTTCTTGGAGCTCAACAATGGTGGAGGAGACTTAGCTTGAAGAAATTAGGAATGATGATTGGAAGCAAAGGAAGTGGTGGGAAGTGGGAGATTTTGGGATTTCTCCTTTGTCTATCACATAAGAATGAAAAAGAGAAGAGAATAAGAAGAGGAAGAAGGAGTGGCGTGCTGGAGCAAAAATATGGTGCTCAAAAATTTGGGTTTGAGAATTTAAAGGTAGTTTGGGCAATTGACAACTTTTGGGGTATGGTGAAATAGAGTTTTGATTGGATTTTCTTAACTATATTTATTTGTAGGTTAGAAAAGGAAAATTTTGAAAATTTTGGCTAATAATAAGCCTATTAAAAATATCTGTTATTGAGTGTCTTGCAGATGAAAATTTCCTACCCAATATGATTTTTATTTTCGAAAAATTCTCAAATTTAAACTATAAGCTTTGAATAATTCATATGACCACTTTTGAATAAAATTATAATTTTTCTACCTAATTTTCATATTTATTTTAATTCCTTAAATTCTCAACTCTAAAACTATTAAAATCTTAATTATATCCCAAAAATTTTATTTCACTCTAAAAAATTTATTTTTATTGTCTTTAGCCAAAATGTTTAACTTCAATTTCACAATTTTATCAATTTCATATTATCCCTTCAATTCCTATTAAATTCAAGTTTCCAATTTCTTAGGTCCTGAATTAAATCCTGAAAATTATTTTCTACTTCTTTTCTTTCCCATTCATTTTATTTTAAACCTCGAAAAAATTTCTTTCCGATTTCTTTTAACTTTCACATATATTTTATTTTATTTTATTTTTTTCTAAGGTTTTAATTCCTAGCTCCGAAATAAAGCATTCTTAAATCCTCGAAATTTTAAATAAATCATTCTTTAATCCTCGAAATTTTTCGGGGTATTACACCATTACTCTCACGTGTAGTCTCTGGTTGCCACAGAGTCAAACTCTTGGTCTTATCGGACTTCTCTATCCCGACTTATCCGTATCCTTCCTCGGACACTTGACTTACTCGTGTATAACACTCTACTTGAGTGTTTCACATACTTGGATTTGAGAACTAGACCTCTATCTAACTTGTATTCGCATCTAAGAAAGTTTATCTAGCTTGGTTGGATGGAATCCTAATTTTAGGAAGGTCTAAGCATTTTAAATCAACTTGTGTTCCTACTCGGTTTCTAAGAAATCTAGTTTCTAAACCTCAATATCCCTCCAATTTATCCCACTTAAGGTTGCCTAAAGGTTGTGACAGTTTAAGATTGAAATTCAAGAAGTTGGACTTAGTTTACTCCGTAAGTTTCTATTCTTGAGGGACAAGAAGACATTTGTAATGATTTTGATCCTTAAAAACATGGTTGGTGGTGTTCTAAGAAGTTTAGGATTGAAAGTAGAAGGTTCGGAAGCCCCAGATTTGCAAAACAATGAATTTTGGGCATGCTGGGCAGAGGCCTAGCGCTATAGCGCCGAGCTGCTGCCCAGCAGCTCTTGGTACACCAGAGAGCTAGCACTATAGCGCCGATTCGCAGCACAGCAATTCGTTTGTTGTGCTGTGGGATAGTTCGGGCCCGTTCCAGCCCCCTTCCGCCCCGGCTTCAACTCCGCACCCCACGGGTTTTGTTCACCTACATATATACTACATTTAGGAAGTCCTACAACTCAAATCCAACTCCGATTTGTCGCCGAATCTTTGATCGTTTGAGATTGGGAAAAATGGGTTTTATAAACCCCAAACTCTTCCAACTTCGAATCCGGCCAAATCCAACGATCTAGCCTCGAATCCTAACCCCAATGAGTGTTCAAGAACACTTTAGAAACATTATTCTACCCTCGAATCCACCCAAACTTGGATTCTCAACTCAATTCCAAAAATGAAGAAAATGGAACTTGGAGAGAATCGGGCGTTATACCAACCTTAACTCGAGAGATTGAGACGAGGAAGATGACGAGGATGATCTCCGAATCCTCCTCCAACTCCGGCTCGCCGGATTCCGGCGAGATTCCCGCCGGATTTGCTCTCCCATCCAAGCCCTAGCTCCCCCTCTATCTCCTTTCCTTCTCTTTCTTTCTTCTCTACCTCTCCTTCTTCCCCATGACTCCATCCCTCTCTCTTTTTCCCTTTTATTTTCTTTCTTTCCTTTTATTTAATTAAAATTAACATATAATAATAATAAAATAATAAAATCTGAAAATAATAATAAATAATTAAATAAATAAATAACATGTATTTTTAACTTAATCTCTTTCCCTATTTAATTCAGGTTTCTAATTTCTTAGGTCCCGAATTAAATCTCAAAAATTATTTTCTACTTCTTTTCTTTCCCTTTCTATTTTATTTTAAGGCTCAAAAAAATTTTCGGGTATTACAATCCTCGAAAAAAAATTCCTTTCCGGTTTCTTTTAACTTTCATAATTTTCCTATATTCTTTTTAAGGTTTTAATTCCTAGCCCCGGAATAAATCCTTCTTTAATCCTCAAAATTTTTAAATAAATCATTCTTTAATACTCAAAATTTCCCGGGGTATTACAGCAGAAGTGCTTCGGGAGAGTGAAGGCGAAGAAGCCTCCGCCGCCGCGGAAGAGGAAGAGTTTGGTTTGGAGGTAAGTGAGGGAAATCTCTTGCTCTACTCTGTTTAGGATTTTCCACAGCTTCTTGTCTTGCGCTGCTAGTGTAGATGTTGTGGATGAAAAGGATTATTGAATTCTTCTGAAGAAAAATTTATATTTCAAGGTTTGAGCTTGATCGTGATTTGCTTTCCATTTATTATAGAGAGAGGAATTGAGGAAGGAGATGATGTTGGTATTAATTTCTTTTTGTTTAATTTGGCTTTATCTTAATTACTTGATTTTATATATATGATTTATGACACGCTAGCTAAACCTGTGAAGATGCGAGTGGATTGATAGATTGGAGATATGTTGGAGGAATTTATGGTTGCAATCACAGAACTTTGATATTGAAATCGTACTGTGGAATGTTGAGAATCAACAATAAAAGTTCGACCTGCAAAAGTGATGTTTTGGGAAGAACCACAAGCAATCAAGTAGTTATCAATTGGTGTAAAGGTAGTAGTAGTAGCAGCACATGAATAATAATTGACAAAAAGAATAATAATATTAATAACAATAACAACAACAACAACTATAATAATAATAATAGCGAGAAAAAGAGAAGGGAAACACTTATCTGGATTCATTTTTTATAAATCCTAACACTCACATGGAATTTTTTCAAGAGAAGTGGTTTCTTTTCTACAATTTTTCCTTTTAGTTTCAGGAATGATGATTTTGTGAAGACTATGGTCGTAGAGTGGGAGAGAATAGGAATTTCAAAGGATGGTATTAACATTGTGGTGTTTTGCAATTACATGATTTTCTTAAGCACCCATTTACTCTTTCTTCTCTCTGTTTTATGCTTTGTTCAATTGTGATAACTTTTCAAGTAGCATCATGCCTAACATTTGGGGATTTAATTTGACATATAATGTGATGTATATCTTGTTCTTGAAAATTATGTTGTTATAACGTTTTGGTTGTTCGAAATAGTAGAGGGAAAAGATATTTTTACTGACCAGCAGCAGTGATGATTTCAAATCTGTCATAATTTTTGAATCCCAATAAATTATTTGCAGCATGAATCACTTTTCAATTAGGATAAATTTTTTTTGCATTTGAATTAAAGAGATGAGATGTCATTACTTGATTACAAGTCATTGGCGTTTATGATCTACTGTGTACTGTTTTCTACTTTTAGTTCCTTGATACATATTTGACAATTATGGTAAGTATTTTAAGAAATTTGTTTGTTCTTCACTTTTAACACAGTGATTAAGCTTTTCTCGATCATCATATTCGAGTAACTAGTTTTATATCTGCCTCTTTGATCTTTGTGATGCATGCATACTTTTTCTCACCTGAACCCTTACACTTACTAGATTTGGAACTACTTGAACGATTGATAATGATTATGATATTTTACGCCTTTCATTTGTTCTGCCTTTAATGTTAAGGTATGGATTCAGTTACTAATGAATTTTATTTTTCTGTAGTGTATCATGTATCATTTGATGGGCCACTTACAAACCAAGAGTCACTTGCCTGCAGTGCAAACATCCATTTGACTTTCTCAATGTCCATCGATCCCAAAACCCTTTTTGCTGCCCACTATATTAAGAAATTTTAATGTTGCCTATTTTTTCCCTTTAGATATGTGGCTTAAAACATGCTCATGAAGGTTGTCATTGTCCATCTGTGGCTTGTCCTCTGGATTTTAGCCCCATAATTATGGTTTGATGGTTTGTTAGCAGTAGTTCTTGACACTGAATTGTCTTAGTAAAAGTAATTTTTCATTCATGTACAAAGATTGGATAAATAATGTTCTGTTTCGTATATAATCTTCTTGGATATGCACTTAAAACTTGCATATTTATAGTGGCCATTAAGATATATCCATATATATATATATATATATATATATATATATATATATATGCTTGTGTATTTATTCTGTTTGATATTGGAAAGAATATTTAAATTGAGATGTAATATTATCACATGTACCAAGAGAAGCAGTTATTATAGTTGTTAAAATACATAGCATATAGTAGTAGTTTTTTATTGCCAGTATAAAATGTGTCTATACCAGTAGTTTTTATAGCCGGTATAAAATGTGTCTATACCAGCAGTTTTTTATTGTCAGTATAAAAAGTGTCTATAGCAGCAGTTTTTTTTATTTATAGCAGCAATGTTCTTGCTTGTTACTATAGAAAAAGCTTATACCAACAGTTTGCATTCTGCTAGTAGAACTTTCTAGTGACAGGGAAATAGCAGCAGATTGGACCTTAATAGCAGCAGTTAGGACAACAGCTGGTATAACATTTAGTAGCAGCTTTAGTCATTTTTAGCAGCAGTTTAAACTGCTGGTAAAAACCTTTTTGTAGTAGTGTACACTACTACAAAAATAAGATTTAGTAGCTGTTTTTTAGTAGATGATTTTGAAATAGCTAGTAAAACTCAAATATTGTAACAATGTATTTATTTGCTACTATAAACATGATTTTTAGTAACATTTTATTTAGGAGTGCCACTAAACAGTTTTGTTATACTAGCAGTTAGACATGTTACTATAATAAAAATATTTATTAAATTATAATATAATTTCATATTTTATTATTTATATAAAATATAATATTCTAAATACTAAATTACTAATTCAGTTTAACCCTAGTTTACCCTAATAAGTTTATTGGTCGCTTCTCTTTCTCTCGCTCAACCTCTCAAACACTCTCAACAGCGGCAAAAACTCTTACCATCGAAGGAGGATCCATGGCCACCGGACAAATCTCTCGGCGCCGTCGTCTCGTTTCATCAGATCTCTCGGCGCCGTCGTCTCATTGCTGCAGATCTTGCCGGAGAAAACGCAGAAGTGCTTCGGGAGAGTGAAGGAGAAGAAGCCTCCGCCGCCGCGGAAGAGGAAGTGTTTGGTTTGGAGGTAAGTGAGGGAAATCTCTTGCTCTACTCTGTTTAGGATTTTCCACAGGTTCTTGTCTTGCCCTGCTAGTGTAGATGTTGTGGATGAAAATGATTATTGACTTCTTCTGAAGAAAAATTTATATTTCAAGGTTTGAGCTCGATCGTAATTTGCTTTCTATTTATTATGGAGATAGGAATTGAGGAAGGAGATGCTGTTGGTATTAATTTCATTTTGTTTAATTTGGCTTTATCTTAATTAC
The DNA here is from genome assembly GCA_014851425.1 of Senna tora. Classification (NCBI taxonomy): domain Eukaryota; kingdom Viridiplantae; phylum Streptophyta; class Magnoliopsida; order Fabales; family Fabaceae; genus Senna; species Senna tora. The sequence continues at coordinate 17,195,801 of CM026265.1, forward strand.
ATGATTTTATATATATGATTTATGACACACTAGCTAAACCTATGAAGTAAGATTTCTCCTATCCCGTAAGCCTCTAATCCCTGATTGACATTTTTCACAAGTTAATAACTACCAATTTCTAATATAAACAATATATAGTATTTATGGCCATCCATATCCGGTGACCTAAGTAGCGTGCAATCCACGGCTCGCTCAACGCCGCTTCAGTCTATACATATACACATAATCACTCACACGTACATATATTATACATTTTGGTCACGCGCTTCAGGGCGGGTGATCTATCCTATTCACATGCAGAATTCCTGTACACAGTCAAGTATATATTCAATCACACACCTGCATATAGTTTACATATTGATCACACGTCTCAATGCGTGTGATCTATCCTATTCACATGCGGAAACCATATTTTTATACAATCAGGTATTCAGTACACATATATATAATTTACATATTGATCATACCCCTCAAGGCGTGTGATCTATCCTAGTCGCATGTGGAAGTCATATATACATATACATGATATACACTATATAATAGCCTAAGTCCCAACAACAAAACCTAACTTTAATCTGTATGAAACCGACAATGCTAGAATAGGACGTATATATATACTGCAACTGTATCTGTACAAATGCTACACCCAAAAAGGATTCATATACATATACATCACAACATATGTACGTAATCAAAATAACTACCGATGCAGACTAAGCGTATGGTCCTCAGATCTGTCCGCCTCCCTGAGAAGAAGTGGACGCGTTTCCGACCCCTGAACCACCTGTATCTGAAACATGTAAACAGGGGGTGAGTCGAACAGACTCAGTGAGAAGCTCCCCCATCCCTGGCGTAGCAGCGGGTACCACTATAGCTGGGGGGAAAGGAGCAACCACAACCACATGCGCATGAAGCGCATTTATATTGTGACCTTTAATATGATTAGGCAATCAATATATCATATTCACAATTAAAAATCCTATTTAATGCTCCTAACATGTTTGTTAATCCACATGTAAACCAATCATAAGCATATATCATATATTTTCATAAGTCATACATAGTTATACTCGTAGGCATTCACTTTTTGTCTCCTGCATTACGCTAAGAGAAATACTGGCCCGAAGACATTCACTTTCTGTCTCCCGAGTTACGCTAAGAGAAATACTGGCCCGAAGGCAATGTATTTTTCGAACCTAGTTGATCAAACTAGGAACTTTCTGACTCCAACACACACTTAGAGTAATAGCCGGCACCTTGTCTGACCCCGGTTAAACCAAGGTAATGGCCACTATGTGGCATACTTACTATTAACTGAATCCTGACTGTCCGACCAGGATAACCGACTCGATCTACTCGAACTAACCTAAACAAGTTCAAATAACCTATTCGACCTTGAAAGACGCCCTATTAATAACTAACTGAATATTACACGTGTGAATTAGCTAGGCCTAGTTTCCCCCGTTTCAATTATGCAACCCTCTCGCTCACAATTAACAACCTAGGTTCATTTTCCTCAATGTACCATACGGTCAAAACCTTTGCACGATGATCAATTTAAATGGGTTTCTAATATTAATGAGCTCTCACATATGAAATTTTGACTCAATCCAACCCACGGTATCATATAAGGCTCGGTGAGCCACAATAGCACATATTCACCTTGTGATTAATCATATAAGCACATATATTATTGCACGTTGACTACTTACTTGCAAATCATACACGCGTAACACAAATTAATTCATATAAATATATTCCATATATCAATTTGCACAAAATAGAGCAAACCACATTTTCTACGTAGTCATCCAACCCTATGCGGCAGGGATAGGAGAGCCCCTCACCTCGTTAGCCCTCCTGATCAGTACTCGGAGTGCCTGAAGCTCCAATCACTCTGTGGTGCCCTATACACATTATATTTAAGAAATTTAGAACGTGTAACTAAGCATCTACCATGCACGTGTCATGCTAATGCTTATGCACCCTCTAGCTATTTTCCAAGAACTAATTATTTAGTTCGTTACGTCGTCTTATTTGCTCTTTATGAAAGTCCATAATGCCCCATATTCGACTTTCACACTTTCGAGCCATTTAGAACCTCTAATTGCTTAGGTTAGAGACTTCCACTTGTCTCAATTTCCCTTGATGTGTTCATATGGGTATTTAACTAATAAAAGAATTAAATTTACAGTTTAAAAGGGGCTTTAGCTTACTCATTCCACCGTCTCCCTTATTTGCCGAGTAAAAGCTTAATTATTACCTTTTTAATTATATAAAAAAATATAATTGGGTATAATTAGAGCCTTGGAACCAATTTAACGGGTCTTAGGTGTCCACCACGGACTTAGACCTAGGTGTCCAACCCGCTGCACAGCTCTTTACGGTATTGTGGCTTAGTATTTCATCTCTTTTTCACTGGATCGGGTTCCGGTTGAGACGGTAAATGCTCGGGCTTTATTCCCTTGGCTATTTCCAGCATTTATAACACTTACACTACTCCAATCCAAGCCTAAACATGCATCGAATTATCAAATTTGAATTTATAGCAATTTCCTAACCCAATTTTCCTAATTTCCATACCCGGTCAACTTCCTACGGTTTAACTTCCATTCTGAACCTCACTAACCTTTCAATAACACCCACTAAGCTCAAATTTAACCCCGGAATGTCCCGATTGGAAGTATTTAAAGAATTCCTAAAATACCCAAAATTGGAGAAATTGGGGTTTTGAGTGTTTGGGGCTTTCTTACTTGATTCCAATCGGGTAGAAGGCTTGGTGGTGTAGAGGATAAGGTCCGGTCAACATTTCCAGTCACCGGTGTCACCCCTCCGGTGGATTTCCGGCCGATTTCTTCTTTCCCGTAGCTCCTCTTCCTTTCCGGTTTGGCTCTCACGCGTGGCTGTGTGCGTGAGTCTACTTCGTGCTTCTGTCTTGCTTTCCTTTTATGTGTGCATGTGTTGCTTGCTTTTGCTTTAACTTTATTTTGTGTGTGTGTGTTTATATTATATATATATATATATATATTTTTGGCTTAAGTGAATTGAAAGGGGGGTCACGGTTTGGCCCCCCTTATATTTTATATTATATTATATTATATTATATATATATATATATATATATATATATATATTATATTTCATTTATATATTTATTTATTATTTTTTTATAAAAACTTATTTACTTGTCATATTCTCTTTTTTTCTCATGATTTTTAATCCTCTTTTCTTTTAGGCCCTAAAAATTTATAAATATTCCCTATTACTTTCTTCTTTATTCTATTTTTAGCCCTATAATTCTTTAATTTAATTTATTTTTCTTTCTGAAAGAAAAATAAATTTAATAATAATGAAAATAATTGAATCTAAATATCTCGGATATTACAATCTTCCCCCCTTAAGAAATTCAGTCCCTGAATTTCAAACAAAATACTAACCTTAGTCTTGAAACTGATGAGGATACGTCCTGCGCATTTCACCCTCGACCTCCCATGTTGCTTCTTCGGTCGAGTGATTTCTCCATAGAACTTTAACTAGTGGAATCTCTTTCGTTCTGAGTTTCTTCAACTGCCGATCTAAGATTTCCACTGGCTCCTCTTCATATGTCAGATTTTCGGTTAGTCGCACGTCTTGCGATTGAATCACATGTGAGGGATCGGGAAGATATTTTTGAAGCATTGATACATGAAAGACAGGATGTACTCCCTCCAATTCCGTAGGCAATTCTAACCGATAAGCCACATTCCCAACTCGTTCTAGGATTTCAAACGGTCCGATATATCGAGGACTTAGTTTCCCCTTCTTACCGAACCGCATCACTCCTCTCATCGGTGATATCCTGAGAAACACCTGTTCACCAATGGCAAATTCGAGTTCTCTTCTTCGATTGTCTGCATAAGACTTTTGTCTACTCTGAGTCGTCAGCAATCTCTCCCTTATACATTTCACCTTCTGCAAGGCATCTTGTAGCAATTCTGGGCCGATTAGACTAGCCTCTCCGACCTCAAACCACCCAATCGGGGACCTGCACCTTCGACCGTACAGAGCCTCGAACGGTGCCATCTGGATACTCGCTTGATAACTGTTATTGTAAGCAAACTCAGCCAAAGGTAAATACCTTTCCCAACTTCCGCCGAAATCCATAATACATGCCCGAAGCATGTCTTCAAGGATCTGGATGGTTCTTTTTGATTGCCCAACGGTCTGTGGGTGGAACGCAGTACACAAATCAATTCTAGTTCCCAACACTTCCTGCAATGACTTCCAAAACCTGGAAGTGAACTGTGGCCCTCTATCAGATATTATGGACACTGGCACACCGTGCAATCTAACGATTTTTGATAGATAAATCTGTGCATATTGACTCACTCCGTAAGTGGTCTTAACTGGCAGAAAGCGCGAGGACTTAGTCATGCGATCCACTATCACCCAAACCGAATCAAATCCCCGTTGTGATCTTGGCAACCCTGTTACAAAGTCCATCGTTATTCTTTCCCTTTTCCACTCAGGTATTTCTATCTGTTGTAATGTTCCGGCGGGCTTCTGGTGTTCAGCCTTCACTTGCTGACACACTAAACACCTGGCTACATAGTTTGCGACATCCCTCTTCATGTCATTCCACCAATACAACTGTTTCAGGTCATGATACATTTTATTAGCTCCCGGATGGAATGTATAAGCTGTCTGGTGTGCTTCTTCAAGGATTCTTTCTTTCAAGTTATCAACCATAGGGACACACAACCGTCCCTCCAACAGAAGTATCCCGAAATCATCAATAGAGAATCGAACGTCATCCCCCTTCTCTTTAGTTATAGTATCCTTGATTTGCTTGAGGTTGGTATCTTCATCTTGTCTAGCCTTCACCTCTTCTACCAGAGAGGACTTAGCTTACAAATGTGCTAAAAGTGAGTTAGACCTCCCAATCTCGAACTGATTCCCCGTTTGATCTAGCTCGTGCAACTCTCTAATCAATGTTCTTCTTTCTTCACTTATATGAGCAACACTACCCATGGATTTACGACTCAGAGCATCAGCTGCCTATTAGCCTTTCTTGGATGATACAAGATCGTGCAGTCGTAGTCCTTCAACAACTCTAACCATCGGCGTTGTCTCAAGTTCAAGTCTTTCTACTCGAAAATGTATTTGAGGCTTTTGTGGTCTGTATAAATTTCACACGTCTCAACATACCGGTAATGTCTCCATATTTTCAAGGCGAACACTACAGCAGCCATCTCAAGGTCGTGAGTCGGGTAATTCTTCTCATGTTTCCTCAGTTGTCGCAACGCATACGCAATCACTTTGTCGTGCTGCATCAAGACACACCCTAACCCGATCCTCGACGCATCACAGTATACCAAATACCCTCTTGTGCCTTCAGGTAATGCCAACACTGGAGCGGTAGTGAGACTATCTTTCAGCTTCTGAAAACTCTGCTCACACTTGTCATCCCATATGAACTTCACCCCCTTCTGTGTTAACTTGGTCATAGGTGCAGCAATCTTAGAGAAGTCCTGCAAAAATATTCTATAATATCTAGCCAAACCCAAGAAACTGCGAATTTCAGTAACAGAGGTAGGCTGGGACCAATTCTTCACCGCTTCTACCTTAGTTGGATCAATGTGGATTCCCTCTGATGATACCACGTGACCCAAAAAAGCAACTTTGTCAAGCCAGAATTCACACTTGGAGAACTTAGCATACAATTTCTCCTCTCTCAACTTGTGCAATGCTAATCTCAAGTGTTCTGCATGCTCTTCAAAATTCTAAGAATAAACCAAGATGTCATCAATGAAGACAATGACAAATCGGTCCAGAAATGCTTTAAAGACCCTGTTCATCATATCCATGAACATTGCAGGAGCATTAGTTAATCCGAAAGACATCACCAAGAACTCGTAATGTCCGTATCGGGTCCAGAATGCGGTCTTAGGTATATCTGATTCTCGAATCTTTAATTGATGATACCCAGATCACAAATCAATCTTGAAAAACCGCTTTGTGCCCTACAACTGATCAAATAGGTCATCTATCCTCGGCAGTGGGTATTGATTGCGGATCGTCACCTTATTTAACTTTCGGTAATCGATACACAACTGCAAAGATCCGTCCTTCTTCTTCACAAAAAGGACCGGTGCACCCCAAGGAGAGAAACTGGGTCTTATAAAACCCTTGTCAAACAATTCTTGCAATGGTGTATGTAACTCCTTCAACTCTTTCGGAGCCATCCGGTAAGGTGGTGTGGAGATAGGCTGGGTGCCAGGTTGCAACTCAATTTCAAATTCAATCTCACGATCGGGCGGCAGCCCTGACAATTCTTCTGGAAATACATCCAAGAACTCTCGCACTACCTGTACTTGAGTCGGTGAAGGTACTGCTTGCGTAGTATCCTTGACCAAAGCCAAATACCCTTTACATCCCTTTGCAAGTAATTTGGATGCCTTCAAAGCCGAGATCAAGCTTGGATACGGTGCAGCTCCGTCACCCCGTATTACAAAAGGCTCTTCGTTTGGCATATTGAACTTCAAGCATTTAGCCCTACAGTCCACAACCGCATGGTAAGACAACAACCAATCCATTTCGAGGATTACCTCAAGGTCAACGATACACAACAACCGAAGGTCTACCACAGTCTCATGACCATCGACCTCCACAATGCAAGACTTGTGCACATACTCTACTTGTACCGATTCTCCCATTGGAGTAGAGACCAGCACTATCTCTTTCATTCTAGATGAACTCTTGTTGAATTTAGAAGCAAATGCATGCGACACATAAGAATGAGTGGAGCCAGAATCAAAAAAGACTCGTGCTTCAAGAGAGAAAACAATAAGGGTACCTGTCACAACTGCATTTGATGCATGAGCATCCTGCTGAGAATGTGCAAATACCCGCGCTTGTCCTCCACCTACTGCCCCTGGCCCCCTACCACTAGATCCTGCACCACGGCCTCTAGCTGTACCTGTACTTGTTGTCTGTGGTGGTACGGTTCTCACTGGTGGGGCTGGAATAGGTGTACCCCTCGCGTCGGATTGCTTCTCACACTTGTACCCTCTTTTCTCTTTGGACACTCTCTAGCCATAAGGCCCACCTGGCTGCAGTTGTAACACCCACCTGTCAGTCTCCGACATATTCCAAAATGAAATCTGCCGCAAGTCGCACACTCGGGTCTTGTCTTACCGGCATTTCCACCCCCTTGCACTCTCTGTCCCCCTTGAAAATTACTTCTTGTACCTGTTTCATGGGTGGTGGTTGAGGATTGTCCCCTTGCGGACCCTGAGTATCCTGCACCTCCACCTGTTGTCTTCCTTTTCTTACTTCCACCTCCTTGGTTGTCACTGCCTGTAATTAACTTGACCTTAGGATCAATAGAAGTCCCGTACCTCTTCCCTGGTTTCAATCATCCTGGCACAGTCTCCTGCTTGAGCTAAGGTCTCAAATTGTCTTCTCTGGGGTAACAAAGCAGTAAATAACGGCTCCGTGAGACGGTGTATGAACCTCTTGATCCTCGCCTCTTCATCAGGAGCCAACTCAGGTGAAAATTGAGCTAGTTCTGTAAAAAGTAATTCATACTCCGTCACGGTCATATTAGGCGTCATCCACAACTCCTCGCATTGCTGACGATTCGCATCTTTGGTGCCTTCAGATAAAAACCGACCCAAGAATTCCCTCTGAAAATCTTCCCATGTCATCGGTGCCACTCTTCTTGAATACATCGTCTGTACAGACTCTATCCATACTCTAGCAGCAACCCTCGGCTGGAATGAAGCTAATTCCACTAACTCATGTCTTGAGCACCTCAGCATGTGCCCAATTCTGACTATGTCTCTCACAAAGTACTGCGGATCCTCTTTCTCACTAGTTCTGGAGAAGGTGGGTGGATGAAGCTTCAGAAATTTTGAAATTGGCAGCTCTCTGGGTGCTACCCGTGTCTCACGAGGCAATTCCTATGGTTGTTGCCATTCCCTATCCTCTTCCTCAACAACCTCCATCTCATGATTGCTAGGAACTCTCTCTTGTTCTTCCTCGCCGACTACTAACCGGCATACTTCCCTCTGTATTTGTCTCGTCATCTCTTCTCTTAATTCCAGAAATCCTGCCGTGAGCATTTCTGCCACAGAAGGTGCACTTGTCTCTTCTTGAGGTTGAGGTTCCAGTGACTGTCTCCTCTCTTCCCCTCTCACTTGTGCTTTCCGTCGACCTCGAGCACGACCTCTACCTCGGCCTCGGGTACGGCCTCTACCTCAGCCTCGGGTGGGCATTCCCTCCTCCCGAATTGATTCTCGATCAATTTCAGCGGGAGTTCTCCCTCCACCCCTAGTCTGTCTCGTGATTGGTGGTATCCCTATACTGCCCAAGGACCACACCTAATAAGTACACACATATCAAAGAGAGTAGAAAGAAAGGCTGACACAATTTCCTGGGTACTTCCACAAGTGCCTTTTTACTCGCACGTTGTGCCCGGGTTCACAACAAGGCGTACCCCGACACCCGGTCATACCTATGGCTTCATACAGTTTAAAGATAACCTGCCTCTGATACCAAGTCTGTCACGACCCCCTATCGGACGTCCGTTACCAGCACGGGAAGTAGGATTTCTCCTATCCCGTAAGCCTCTAATCCCTGATTGACATTTTCACATTTTAATAACTACCCATTTCTAATATAAACAATATATAGTATTTATGGCCATCCATATCCGTTGACCTAAGTAGCGTGCAATCCATGGCTCACTCAACACCACTTCAGTCTATACATATACACATAATCACTCACACGTACATATATTATACATATTGATCACGCGCTTCAGGGCAGGTGATCTATCCTATTCACATGCAGAATTCCTATACACAGTCAAGTATATATTCAATCACACACATGCATATAGTTTACATATTGATCACACGTCTCAATGCGTGTGATCTATCCTATTGACATGCAGAAGCCACATTTTCATACAATCAGGTATTCAGTCATACATATATATAATTTACATATTGATCACACCCCTCAAGGCGTGTGATCTATCCTAGTCGCATGCGGAAGTTATATATACATATACATGATATACGCTATATCATAGCCTAAAGTCCCAACACCAAGACATAACTTTAATCTGTATGAAGCCGACAATGCCAGAATAGGACGTATATATATACTGCAGCTGTATCTGTACAAACGCTACACCCAAAAAGGATTCATATACATATACATCACAACATATGTACGTAATCAAAATAACTACCGACGTGGACTAAGCATACGGTCCTAAGATCTGTCCGCCTCCCTGAGAAGAAGTGGACGCATTTCCGACCCCTGAACCACCTGTATCTGAAACATGTAAACTGAGGGTGAGTCGAATAGACTCAGTGAGAAGCTCCCCCATCCCTGGCGTAGCAACGGGTACCACTACAGCTGGGGGAAGGGAGCAACCACAACCACATGCGTATGAAACAGGTTTATATTGTGACCTTTAATATGATCAGGCAATCAATATATCATATTCACAATTAAAAAGCCTAATTCATGCTCCTAACATCTTTGTTAATCCGCATGTAAACCAATCATAAACATATATCATATCTTTTCATAAGCCATACATAGTTATACTCGTAGGCATTCACTTTCTGTCTCCTCCATTACACTAAGAGAAATACTGGCCCGAAGGCATTCACTTTCTGTCTCCCGTGTTACGCTAAGAGAAATATTGGCCCGAAGGCAATGTCTTAGTCGAACCTAGTTGATCAAACTAGGAACTTTCTGACTCCGACACACGCTTAGAGTAATAGCCGGCAACTTGTCTGACCTCGATTAAACCAAGGTAATGGCCACTATGTGGCATACTTACTATTAACTGAATCCTGACTGTCCGACCAGGATAACCGACTCGACCTACCCGAACAAACCTAAACAAGTTCAAATAACCTATTCGACCTAGAAAGACGCCCTATTAATAACTAACTGAATATTACACGTGTGAATTAGCTAGGCCTAGTTTCCCCCATTTCAATTATGCAACCCTCTCGCTCACAATTAACAACGTAGGTTCATTTTCCTCAATGTACCATACGGTCAAAACCTTCCACGATGATCAATTTAAATGGGTTTCTATCATTAATGAACCCTCACATATGAAATTTTGACTCAATCCTACCCACGGTATCATATAAGGCTCGGTGAGCCACAATAGCACATATACACCTTGTGATTAATCATATAAGCACATATACTATTGCACGTTGACTACTTACTTGCAAATCATACACTCGTAACACAAATTTATTCATATAAACATATTCCATATATCAATTTGCACAAAATAGAGCAAACCACATTTTCCACGTAGTCATCCAACCTTATGGGGCAGGGATGGGAGAGCCCCTCACCTCATTGGCCCTCCTGATCAGTACTCAGAGTGCCTGAAGCTCCAATCACTCTGTGGTGTCCTACCTATACACATTATATTTAAGAAATTTAGAACGCGTAACTAAGCATCTACCATGCACGTGTCATGCTAATGCTTATGCACCCTCTAGCTATTTTCCAAGAACTAATTATTTAGTTCATTACAGCCAGAATGCCCCATATTCGACTTTCACACTTTCGAGCCATTTAGAACCTCTAATTGCTTAGGTTAGAGATTTCCACTTGTCTAAATTTCCCTTCATGTGTTCATATGGGTATTTAACTAATAAAAGAATTAAATTTGCGGTTTAAAAGGGGCTTTAGCTTACTCATTCTACCGTCTCCATTATTCGCCGAGTAAAAGCTTAATTATTACCTTTTTAATTATATATAAAAATATAATTGGGTATAATTAGAGCCTTGGAACCAATTTAGCGGGTCTTAGGTGTCCACCACGGACTTAGACCGAGGTGTCCAACCCACCGCACAGCTCTTTACGATACTGTGGCTTAGTATTTCGTCTCTTTTTCACCTGATCGGGTTCCGGTTGAGACGGTAAATGCTCGGGTTTTATTCCCTTGGCTATTTCCAGCATTTTTAACACTTATACTACTCCAATCCAAGCCTAAACATGCATCGAATTATCAATTTCGAATTTATAGCAATTTTGCTAACCCAATTTTCCTAATTTCCATACCCGGTCAAATTCCTATGGTTTAACTTCCATTCTGAACCTTACTAACCTTTCAATAACACCCACTAAGCTCAAATTTAACCCCGGAATGTCCCGATTGGAAGTATTTAAAGAATTCTTAAAATACCCAAAATTGGAGAAATTGGGGTTTTAAGAGTTTGGGGCTTTCTTACTTGATTTCAATCGGGTAGAATACTTGGTGGTGTAGAGCATAAGGTCCGGTCAGCATTTCCGGTCACCGGCGTCGCCCCTCGGCTGATTTCTTCTTTCCCGTAGCTCCTCTTCCTTTCCGGTTTGGTTCTCGCGCGTGGCTGTGTGCGTGAGTCTACTTCGTGCTTCTGTCTTGCTTTTCTTTTATGTGTGCATGTGTTGCTTGCTTTTGCTTTAACTTTATTTTATGTGTGTGTGTTTCTATTATATATATATATATATATATATATATATATATATATATATATATTTGTCTTAAGTGAATTGAAAGGGGGTCACGGTTTGGCCCCCTTTATATTTTATTATTATATATTTTTATTTTATTATATATATTTATATTTTATATATTTTATTTATTTATTTATTATTATTATTATTATTATTTTATAAAAACTTATTTACTTGTCATATTCTCTTTTTCTCTCATGCTTTTTAATCCTTATTTCTTTTAGGTCCTAAAAATTTATAAATATTCCCCATTACTTTCTTCTTTATTCTATTTTTAACCCTATAATTCTTTAATTTAATTTATTTTTCTTTCTGAAAGAAAAATAAATTTAATAATAATGAAAATAATTGAATCTAAATATCTCGGATATTACATTTATGGTTGCAATCACAGAACTTTGAGATTGAAATCGTACTGTGGAATGTTGAGAATTAGCAATAAAAGTTCGACCTGCAAAAGTGATGTTTTGGGAAGAACCTCAAGCAATCAAGTAGTTATCAATTGGTGTAAAGGTAGTAGTAGTAGCAGCACATGAATAATAATTGACAAAGAGAATAATAATAATAATAACAATAACAATAATAATAATAATAATAATAATAACAGCGAGAAACAGGGGAGAAGGGAAATACTTATCCGGATTCATTTTTTATAAATCCTAACACTCACAAGGAATTTTTTCCAGAGAAGTGGTTTCTTTTCTACAATTTTTCCTTTTAGTTTCAGTAATGTTGATTTTGTGAAGACTACGATCGTAGAGTGGAAGAGAATAGGAATTTCAAAGGATGGTATTAACATTGTGGTATTTTGCAATTACATAATTTTCTTAAGCACCCATTTACTCTTTCTTTTCTCTGTTTTATGCTTTGTTCAATTGTGATAACTTTTTAAGTATCATCATGCCTCACATTTGGGGATTTAATTTGACATATAATGTGATGTATATCTTGTTCTTGAAATATTATGTTGTTATAACGTTTTGGTTGTTGTAAATAGTAGAGGGAAAAAATTTTTTTGCATTTGAATCCCAATAAATTATTTGCAGCATGAATCACTTTTCAATTAGGATAAATTTTTTTTGCATTTGAATTAAAAAGATGACATGTCATTACTTTATTACAAGTCAATGGCGTTTATGATCTACTGTGTACTGTTTTCTACCTTTAGTTCCTTAATACATATTTGACAATTATGGTAACTATTTTGAGAAATTTGTTTGTACTTCACTTTTAACACAGTGATTAAGGTTTTCTCCATCATCATATTGGAGTATCTAGTTTTGTATCTGCCTCTTTGATCTTTGTGATGCATGCATACTTTTTCTCACCTGAACCCTTTCACTTACTAGATTTGGAACTACTTGAACGATTGATAATAATTTTGATATTTTACGCCTTTCATTTGTTCTGCCTTTAATGTTAAGGTATGGCATATGTTGCTCATGAATTTTATTTTTGTGTAGTGTAACATGTATCCTTTGATGAACCACTTACAATCCCAGAGTCACTTGCCGCAGTGCAAACATTCATTTGACTTTCTCAATGTCCATCGATCCCAAAACCCTTTTTGCTACCCACTATATTAAGAAATTTTAATGTTGCCTATTTTTTCCCGTTAGATATATGGCTTAAAACATGCTCATGAAGGCTGTCAATGTCCATCTGTGGCCTGTCCTCTGGACTTTAGCCCCATAATTATGGTTTGATGGTTTGCTAGCAGTAGTTCTTGACATTGAATTGTCTTAGTAAAAGTAATTTTTCATTCATGTACAAAGATTGGTTAAATAATGTTATGTTTCGTAAGGAATCTTCTTGGATATGCACTTAAAACTTGTATATTTATAGTGACCATTTAGATATATCCATATATATATATATATATATATATATATATATATATATATATATATGCTTGTGTATTTATTCTGTTTGATATTGGAAATAATATTTATTTTGTGATGTAATATTGTCACATGTACCAAGAGAAGCAGTTATTATAGTTGTTAAAATACATAGCATATAGCAGCAGTTTTTTATTGCCAGTATAAAATGTGTCTATACCAGTAGTTTTTTATTTCCAGTATAAAATGTGTCCATAGAAGCAATTTTTCTTTTATTTATAGCAACAATGTTCTTTCTTGTTACTATAGAAAAAGCTTATACCAACAGTTTGCATTCTGCTAGTAGAACTTTCAAGTGACAGGGAAATAGCAGTAGATTGGACCTTAATAGCTGCAGTTAGGACAACAGCTGGTATAACATTTAGTAGCAGCTTTAGTCATTTTTGGCAGCAGTTTAAGCTTCTGGCAAAAACCTTTTTTGTAGTAGTGTACACTACTACAAAAATAAGATTTAGTAGCTGTTTTTTAGTAGATGATTTTGAAATAGCTAGTAAAACTCAAATATTGTAACAATTTATTTATTTGCTACTATAAACATGATTTTTAGTAACATTTTATTTAGGAGTGCCACTAAACAGTTTTGTTATATTAGCAGTTAGACATGTTACTATAATAAAAATATTTATTAAATTATAATACAATTTCATATTTTATTACTTATATAAAATATTATATTCTAAATACTAAATTACTAATTCAGTTTAACTCGAATTTACCCTAATAAGTTTATTGGTCGCTTCTCTCTCTCTCCCTCAACCTCTCAAACACTCTCATCGGCGGCAAAAACTCTCACCATCGAAGGAGGATCCATGGCCACCGGACAGATCTCTCGGCGTCGTCGTCTCGTTGCATCATGTCACGACCCCAAATCGGGAGTTCATGACCGCCACGAGAATAGATTTTTACCTTTAAACCCGCAAGCCTTATGCGGTAAACATGACTATAACTACCCAGCTATACAATCAATATATATATATATATATATATATATATATATATATATATATATATATATATATATCATATTAGTGGCCACACTTCACTGGTGGCCTAATTAACCTGCAATCCGCGGTTCGCTCAATACCGCTTCAGCTCAATCCAGTGTATAGATATATTTATCAGTACTCATAATGTAAATGTTAATATCATATTGACCGTACGTCTCAATACGTACGATCTATCCTATTCACATGCAGCAAGCACACATAATATATACCCATATCATATTGACCGTACGCCTCAATGCGTACGATCTATTCTATTCACAAGCAGAAGTTTATATACTCAAACATATATCCTAGTTTATCCCCAACTGGACCCTGTCTTTAAGTACATGTGAAGCCGACAAGTCTAGAGTAGGTACATATTAAAAGCTGTAAATATATATACACAACTATTACAACTTTTAAATATATACAATAAGAGAAATCAAAATAACCAAAAGGTGTCCACCCACGCGAACAAGTGCGTAAGGATGGTCTGATGTCCGTATCACTGCCTGGACGTCAATGCCTGCCCAATCCCTGTATCTGAAACATTGAAGCAGAGGGGTTGAGTCAAACAGACTCAGTGAGAAGCTTCCCATCCTCGGCGTAGCGATGGGTACCACTACAGCTGGGGAAAGCGAAACACCCACAATCACATGCGCATGAAAGTCCAATTTATCAAATGTTATATTACGATAAGGCAATATTAATATAACATTAAATCATGGATAAACCTACGGATCATGCTCCTCTATCATGCTTTTCATAAACAAGCAAACACTTTAAACATATCATTTGAAAACTGAAAATCTCTCAACTGACCCTAATGCCAGGCTTGGGAAATGGCCTCCACGGGCAAATTATTTTAAATCTTTAACTGACCCTAGTGCCGGGCTAGGGCAATGGCCTCAACGGGAAAATCTTTTATGTCTTTTACTGACCCTAGTACCAGGCTAGGGCAATGACGTCAACGGGCAAATGCTTTACTCTTTAACTAACCCTAGTGCCAGGCTAGGGCAATGGCCTCAACGAGCAAATCTTTCTGACTTGTTTCTCTTCCCGAGCCTTCAGCTGGGATTCTGAATCTATCTACACATTACTATCCTAGACTGACTTTACCTAGGTAGTGTGAACCTCCCTATGACTCACTAATCAATTTATGAGATCTTTTTAATCCTTATGTAATACCCAAACCCTTGATTAGATCATAACCTAGCTCTAAGGTCTTCCCTAAGTTCAATTACCGTGAAACGTCGACGTTTACTAAAAACTTCTATACGATTTCTTTAATGAGTTTCTAATTAATAGGGTAAAACAAACCTTGGACTCAATCAACAACTTACCCCCTTGCTTGTACTGTTCGGCGTATCTCATGTCATCACATGGATACCCTCCAGTACCTCTTTACCTGTAGTCAAACACACATATACAAATACTTTCATAGATAACAATTTAGGAACAACAATAACATTTTAACCACTAATTAATTCTTACAAATAGGCAAGTAGGCAAACCACATATCCACATCCTCAATCAACCCTGTAGGGCAAGGATGGGAAACCCCTCACCTGGACGGCTCCCTTGTGTCTGCCCTGGAGTAACTTCCGCTCCAGACGAATCGTAGTTCCCTAAAGAATGCATTCAAGTGGTTAACATCTCAACTATATGCAATTCATATGCATACTACATGCTCGTGCCTAGAATGCATCTAGACGTTGCCAAGAACCGAGTCCTTGGTCTTATCCGTCTTCCCTCTCTTCTATGAGAGTCTCAAGTGCCTCGCACTTGGTTTCATACAACCATCGTTCTCCTTGAGTTTCTTTTGGGGCCTTGGATTTGAGTTACTAAACCTCCACGTGCTTCTAAGCTATCCTATTTAAGGTTACCTAATGACGGTGTATAGGGAATTTAGAAATTCAATAAGTTGGGCGTAGCTTATTCCGTAAGTTTCTATTCTTGAGGGACAAGAAGACATTTGAAATGATTTTGATCCTTAAAAACATGGTTGGGGATTTCCTAAGGTGTTTTGGATTGAAAATAGGAGGTTCGGACACCCCAGATTGGCTTAAAAACGAATGTTGGGCATGCTGGGCAGAGATCGGGCGTTGCAGCGCCCATTTGGGCGCTGTGGCACCAAGCTACTGCCCAGCAGCTCTTGTACACTCGAGAGCGGGCGCTGCAGCGCTAGCTCGCAGCACAACAATTCATCTTTAACCACTAATTAATTCTTACAAATAGGCAAGTAGGCTTCGACTCCGGCTTCGACTCCGCACCTCATGGGTTTTGTTCACCTACATTCCAACAACATAAATCCAATCCTAACTACTCAAATCCAAGCCCGATTCCAAATTTATCAATGAATCCCCAAATTGGGACTATTTAGAATTTTCAACCCCAAACCCTTTCAAATTCGAATTCGGCTAAACTCGAGGGTATAGCCTCGATTATTACCCTAACTAAGTGTTCAAGAACACTTCCTAGGTCTCAATCTACCCTCGAAACAACCAAATCGAAGGTGGATCTAAGAAATCCCTAAAAATGAACAAATTGGGGTTTTCGAATGAAATTGGGGTTACCAACCTTTGATTCGATTGGTGGAAGGTGTAGGAGACGTCGCGCCCGAGCTCCGGTGACTTTTTCGGTGTCGGCTAGCTCTCCCTGGTCACTTTTCCGGCGAACCCCAACCCCTCTTCTTCTTCTTCCTCACGCCTCTCCTCCTCTCTCTCTCTCTCTTCTTTCTCTCTCTTTCTTTCTTCTTTTCTTTCTTTCTCTTCCCGTGGCTCTCCTCTCTTTCTTTTCAATTCTTCCTTCCCTGCCTTATCTTATAATTAATCACGGCATCCCACGCCCCATTTTAATCAATAAATTACAATAATATATATATATATATATATATATATATATATATATATACATAATAATAAAATAAATAAATAATTAGATAATAACACTAATAATAATTATTATAATAAAGAAGAGGTGGACAAATATCCCCAATTAAATCCTCCTCTTTCCAATTAAATTTTTATTTTCTCTTCTATCCCAAATTAGATACCCAAAAATATTCCCTACTCTCTTTTCCCCATTAAATTCAGGTTTCCAATTCCTTAGGTCCTGAATTAAATCCAAAAATTATTTTCTACTTCTTTTCTTTCTCTCTTTATTTTATTCCAAGCTTCGAAAAAATTTTCCCGGGTATTACACATCAGAACTCTCGGCGCCGTCGTCTCGTTGCAGCAGATCTTGCCGGAGAAAACGCAGAAGTGATTCGGGAGAGTGACAGAGAAGAAGCCTCCACCGCCGCGGAAGAGGAAGTGTTTGGTTTGGAGGTAAGTGAGGGAAATCTCTTGCTTTACTCTGTTTAGGATTTTCCACAGGTTCTTGTCTTGCGCTTCTAGTGTAGATGTTGTGGATGAAAAGGATTATTGACTTCTTCTGAAGAAAAATTTATATTTCAAGGTTTGAGCTCGATCGTAATTTGCTTTCTATTTATTATGGAGAGAGGAATTGAGGAAGGAGATGATGTTGGTATTAATTTCTTTTTGTTTAATTTGACTTTATCTTAATTACATGATTTTATATATATGATTTATGACACATTAGCTAAACCTGTGAAGATGCGAGTGGATTGGTAGATTGGAGATATGTTGGAGGAATTTATGGTTGCAATCACAGAACTTTGAGATTGAAATCGTACTGTGGAATGTTGAGAATCAGCAATAAAAGTCCGACCCTGCAAAAGTGATGTTTTGGGAAGAACCACAAGCAATCAAATAGTTATCAATTGGTGTAAAGGTAGTTGTAGTAGCAGCACATGAATAATAATTGACAAAGAGAATAATAATAATAATAATAATAATAATAATAATAACAATGATAATAATAATAATAGCGAGAAACAAAGGAGAAGGGAAACACTTATCTGGATTCATTTTTTATAAATCCTAACACTCACAAGGAATTTTTTCCAGAGAAGTGGTTTCTTTTCTACAATTTTTCCTTTTAGTTTCAGTAATGATGATTTTGTCAAGACTACGATCTTAGAGTGAGAAAGAATTGGAATTTCAAAGGATGGTATTAACATTGTGGTGTTTTCCAATTTCATGAATTTCTTAAGTACCCATTTACTCTTTCTTCAATTTGTTTTATGCTTTATTCAATTGTGATAACTTTTCAAGTAGCATCATGCCTCACATTTGGGGATTTAATTTGACATAAAATGTGATGTATATATTGTTCTTAAATATTATGTTGTTATAACGTTTTGGTTGTTGGAAATAGTAGAGGGAAAAGATATTTTTACTTACCAGTAGCAGTGATAATTTCAAATCTGTCATGATTTTTGAATCCCAATAAATTATTTGCACCATGAATCACTTTTCAATTAGGATAATTTTTTTTTTTGCATTTTTATTAAAAATATGAGATGTTATTACTTGATTACAAGTCATTCGCGTTTATCATCTACTATGTACTGTTTTCTACCTTTAGTTCCTTGATACATATTTGACAATTATGGTAAGTATTTTAAGAAATTTTTTTGTTCTTTACTTTTAACACAGTGATTAAGCTTTTCTCGATCATCTTATTGGAGTATCTAGTTTTATATCTGCCTCTTTGATCTTTGTGATGCATGCATACTTTTTCTCACCTGAACCCTCACACTTACTAGATTTTGAACTACTTGAACGATTGATAATGATTTTGATATTTTACGCCTTTCATTTGTTCCGCCTTTAATGTTATGGCATGGATTCTGTTACTCATGAATTTTATTTTGTGTAGTGTAACATGTATCCTTTGATGGGCCACTTACAAACCAAGAGTCACTTGCCCGCAGTGCAAACATCCATTTGACCTTCTCAATGTCCATCGATCCCAAAACCCTTTTTGCTGCCCACTATATTAAGAAATTTTAATGTTGCTTATTTTTTCCCTTTAGATATGTGGCTTAAAACATGCTCATGAAGGCTGTCCATTTGTGGCTTGTCCTCTGGACTTTAGCCCCATAATTATGGTTTGATAGTTTGCTAGTAGTTGTTTTTGACACTGAATTGTCTTAGTAAAAGTAATTTTTCATTCATGTAGAAAGATTGGTTAGAAAATGTTCTGTTTTGTATGCAATCTTCTTGGATATGCACTTAAAAATAGCATATTTATAGTTGCCATTTAGATATATCCATATATATATATATATATATATATATATATATATATATATGCTTGTGTATTTATTCTGTTTGATATTGGAAAGAATATTTATATTGAGATGTAGAATTGTCACATGTACCAAGAGAAGCAGTTATTATAGTTGTTAAAATACATAGCATATAGCAGCAGTTTTTTATTGCCAGTATAAAATATGTCTATACCAGTAGTTTTTTATTGCTGGTATAAAATGTGTCTATACCAGCAGTTTTTTATTGCCAGTATAAAATGTGCCTATAGGAGCAGTTTTTTTGATTTATAGCAACAATGTTCTTGCTTGTTACTATAGAAAAAGCTTATACCAACAGTTTGTATTCTGCTAGTAGAAATTTATAGTGACAGGAAAATAGCAGCAGATTGGACCTTAATAGCAGCAGTAGTTAGGAGAACAACTGGTATAACATTTAGTAGCAGATTTAGTCATTTTTAACAGCAGTTTAAACTGCTGGTAAAAACCTTTTTTGTAGTAGTGTACACTACTACAAAAATAAGATTTATTAGCTGTTTTTTAGTCGCTGATTTTGAAATAGCTATTAAAACTCAAATGTTGTAACAATTTATTTATTTGCTACTACAAACATGATTTTTAGTAACATTTTATTTAGGAGTGCCATTAAATAGTTTTGCTATACTAGCAGTTAGACATGTTACTATAATAAAAATATTTATTAAATTATAATATAATTTCATATTTTATTATTTATATAAAATATTATATTCTAAATACTAAATTACTAATTCAGTTTAACCCTAATAAGTTTATTGGTAGCTTCTCTCTCTCTCGCTCAACCTCTCAAACACTCTTCGGCGGCAAAAACTCTCACCATCGGAGGAGGATCCATGGCTACCGGACAGATCTCTCGGTGCTGTCATCTTGTTGCATTAGATCTCTCAGTGCCGTCGTCTCGTTGCTGCAGATCTTGCCGGAGAAAACGCAGAAGTGCTTCGGGAGAGTGAAGGATAAGAAGCCTCCGCCGCCGCGGAAGAGGAAGTGTTTGGTTTAGAGGTAAGTGAGGGAAATCTCTTGCTCTACTCTGTTTAGGATTTTCCATAGTTTCTTGTCTTGCGCTGCTAGTGTAGATGTTGTGGATGAAAAGGATTATTGACTTCTTCTGAAGAAAAAATTATATTTCAAGGTTTGAGTTCAATCGTAATTTGCTTTCTATTTATTATGTAGAGAGGAATTGAGGAAGGAGATGATGTTGATATTAATTTCATTTTGTTTAATTTGGCTTTATCTAAATTACATGATTTTATATATATGATTTATGACACGCTAGCAAAACCTGTGAAGATGCGAGTGGATTGGTAGATTGGAGATATGTTGGAGGAATTTATGGCTGCAATCAAAGAACTTTGAGATTGAAATCATATTGTGGAATGTTGAGAATCAACAATAAAAGTTTGACCTGCAAAAGTGATGTTTTGGGAAGAACCACAAGCAATCAAGTAGTTATCAATTGGTGTAAAGGTAGAAGTAGTAGCAGCACATGAATAATAATTGACAAAGAGAATAATAATAATAATAACAATAACAATAATAATAATAATAGCGAGAAGCAGAGGAGAATGAAAACACTTATCTGGATTCATTTTTTATAAACCCTAACACTCACAAGGAATTTTTTCCAGAGAAGTGGTTTCTTTTCTACAATTTTTCCTTTAGTTTCAGTAATGATGATTTTGTGATGACTACGGTCGTCGAGTGGGAGAGAATAGTAATTTCAAAGGATGCTATTAACATTGTGGTGTTTTGCAATTACATGATTTTCTTAAGCACCCATTTACTCTTTCTTCTCTCTGTTTTATGCTTTGTTCAATTGAGATAACTTTTCAAGTAGCATCATGCCTCACATTTGGGGATTTAAATTGACATATAATGTGATCTATATCTTTTTCTTGAAATATTATGTTGTTATAACCTTTTGGTTGTTGGAAATAGTAGAGGGAAAAGATATTTTTACTGACCAGCAGCAGTGATGATTTCAAATCTGTCATGATTTTTGAATCCCAATAAATTATTTGCAACATAAATCGCTTTTCAATTAGGATAATTTTTTTTTTTTTTGCATTTGGATTAAAAAGATGAGATGTCATTACTTGATTAAATGTCATTGGCGTTTATGATCTACTGTATACTGTTTTCTACCTTTAGTTCCTTGATATATTTTTGACAATTATGGTAAGTATTTTGAGAAATTTGTTTGTTCTTCACTTTTAACACAGTGATTAAGCTTTCCTCGATCATCATATTGGAGTATCTAGTTTTATATCTGCCTCTTTGATCTTTGTGATGCATGCACACTTTTTCTCACCTGAACCATTACACTTACTAGATTTGGAACTACTTGAACGATTGATAATGATTTTGATATTTTACGCCTTTCATTTGTTTTGCCATTAATGTTAAGGTATGGCATATGTTACTCATGAATTTTATTTTTGTGTAGTGTAACATGTATCCTTTGATGAACCACTTACAATCCCAGAGTCACTTGCCCGCAGTGCAAACATCCATTTGACTTTCTCAATGTCCATCGATCCCAAAACCCTTTTTGCTGCCCGCTATATTAAGAAATTTTGATGTTGCCTATTTTTCACTTTAGATATGTGGCTTAAAACATGCTCATGAAGGCTGTCAACGTCCATCTGTGCTTGTCCTCTGGATTTTAGCCCCATAATTATGGCTTGATGGTTTGCTAGCAGTCGTTCTTGACACTGAATTATCTTAGTAAAAGTAATTTTTCATTCATATACAAAGATTGGTTAAATAATGTTCTGTTTCGTATGGAATCTTCGTGGATATGCACTTAAAACTAGCATATTTATAGTGACGATTTAGATTTATCCATATATATATATATATATGCTTGTGTTTTTATTTTGTTTGATATTGGAAAGAATATTTATATTGAGATGTAATATTGTATCATGTACCAAGAGAACTAGTTATTATACTTGTTAAAATACGTAGCATATAGCAGCAGTTTTTTATTGCCAGTATAAAATTTGTCTATACCAGTAGTTTTTTATTGCCGGTATAAAATGTGTCTATACCAACAGTTTTTTATTGCCATAATAAAATGTGTCTATAGCAGCAGTTTTTTTATTTATAGCAGCAATGTTCTTCCTTGTTACTATAGAAAAAGCTTATACCAACAGTTTGCATTTTGCTAGTAGAACTTTATAGTGACAGGGAAATAGCAGCAGAATGAACCTTAATAGCAACAGTTAGGACAACAGCTGGTATTACATTTAGTAGCAGCTTTAGTCATTTTTAGCAGCAGTTTAAGCTGCTGGTAAAAACCTTTTTTGTAGTAGTGTACACTACTACAAAAATAAGATTTAATAGCTGTTTTTTAGTAGCTGATTTTCAAATAGCTAGTAAAACTCAAATATTGTAACAATTTATTTATTTGCCACTATAAACATGATTTTTAGTAACATTTTATTTAGGAGAGCCACTAAACAGTTTTGCTATAGTAGCAGTTAGACATGTTACTATAATAAAAATTTATTAAATTATAATATATTTTCATATTTTATTATTTATATAAAATATTATATTCTAAATAATAAATTACTAATTCAGTTTAACCCTAATTTACCCTAAAAAGTTTATTGGTCACTTCTCTCTCTCTCGCTCAACCTCTCAAACACTCTCATCAGCGGTAAAAACTCTCACCATCGAAGGAGGAACCATGGCCACCTGACAGATCTCTCGGCGTCGGCGTCTCGTTGCAGCAGATCTTGCCGGAGAAAACGCAGAAGTGCTTCGGGAGAGTGAAGGAGAAGAAGCCTCCGCCGCCGCGGAAGAGGAAGTGCTTGGTTTGGAGGTAAGTGAGGGAAATCTCTTGCTCTACTTTGTTTAGGATTTTCCACAGGTTCTTGTCTTGCGCTGCTAGTGTAGATGTTGTGGATGAAAAGGATTATTGACTTCTCCTAAAGAAAAATTTATATTTTAAGGTTGGAGCTCGATCATAATTTGCTTTCTATTTATTATGTAGAGAGGAATTGAGGAAGGAGATGATGTTGGTATTAATTTCTTTTTGTTTAATTTGGCTTTATCGTAATTACATGATTTTATATATATGATTTATGACATGCTAGCTAAACCTGTGAAGATGCGAGTGATTTGTAGATTGGAGATATGTTGGAGGAATTTATGGTTGCAATCACAGAACTTTGAGATTGAAATCGTACTGTGGAATGTTGAGAATCAGCAATAAAAGTTCTACTGTCACGACCCCGATTCCAGGTATCCGTGACCGGCACGGGAATAGAATTTAGCATCTAAACCCGTAAGCCTTATCCATAATCATAAATTATCTACCCTTATATACAATCAACACTCAGTATTCACATAGTGTATATAGTGGTCACACCATCATTGGTGGCCTAGATAACCTGCAATCCACGGCGCTCAATGCCGCTTCAGCCCATTTCATGTATATATATACACCCATACACTCAGGACAATCACACGTAAATATATATATACATAGTGATCAAACCCCAAGGGAATGATCTATCCTATTCACACACAATATATATAACCTGTCATATTCACGCATGTACACCCACACTCACAGTTAAGTATACATAGTGATTACACGCCTCAATACGTGTAATCTATCCTATTCACATGCAGGTATTTATATTTTTCATCCATCATATACCAAGTCACACATATATATATAGCATATACATATTGATCACACACCATTATGTGTGACCTATCCTATTCACATACGCAAATATATATATATAAGTATATCAAGACTTTCCCAACACCCAGAATCCTATCAGTAAGCACATGTGAAGCCGACATGTCTAGATATAGCATAATTCAAAAGCTGCAAATATTTACATCGCCTTTACAACTTTAGAATATATACAACTCAAAATAATGAAGGCTAATTAATCAAAAGATGTCCACCCACGCGAACAAATGCGGTGCAAGTGGATAGATGTCCGTATCACTGTCCGGACGTCGAAGCCTGCCCGATTCCTGTATCTGTAACATTTAAACAGAGGGTGTGAGTCCAACAGACTCAGTGAGAAGCTTCCCATCCTCGGCGTAGCGGCGGGTACCACTACAGCTGGGGAAAGGGAACCACTCACAACCACATGCGCACGAAATACCAGTTTATCATAAGTTATATAATGATCAGGCAACATTAATATAACGTTACACCACAGATAAACCTAAGAATCATGCTCCTCAATCCTGCTACTCATAAGCAACCAATAACATGAAACATTTCATATCAAAACTATAAATCATACAATCGACTCTAGTGCCACGCTAGAGCAATAGCCTCAACGGCAAGTCTTTCAAATGCTATGCACCACCCTAGTGCCAAGCTAGGGCAATAGCCACAACGGGCAACCATGTATATGAAATGCACCACCCTAGTGCCAGGTTAGGGCAATAGCCACAACGGGCAACCATGTATATGAAATGCACCACCCTAGTGCCAGGCTAGGGCAATAGCCACAACGGACAAGTCTATCAAATGCTATGCACCACCCTAGTGCCAGGCTAGGGCAATAGCCACAACGGGCAATCATGTATATGTAATGCACCACCCTAGTGCCAGGCTAGGGCAATAGCCACAACGGGCAAGTCTATCAAATGCTATGCACCACCCTAGTGCCAGGCTAGGGCAATAGCCACAACGGGCAATCATGTATATGTAATGCACCACCCTAGTGCCAGGCTAGGGCAATAGCCACAACGGGCAAATGTCTGACGTCATATTTCACTCTCTTACTTCCAATGGAATTTGTGACTTTATCTACCCGTGAACTTCCCTAAGCATTTCTATTCAATTTATGAGATTCTCTATTCTTTGCTTAGTACCAACCCTTGATCAGATAATAACCTATCTCTAAGGTATTTCCTAAGTTCATTTACCACAAATCACGTCGACGTGTAAAAATAAATTAGTTTCATTTTCTTAGTGAGTTTCTAACTATTAGGACAAACCAAAACTCGAATTAAATCAACATCCTACCCCTTTACTTGTACTGTTCGGAGTATCCCATGTCATTACATGGATACCCTCCAGTACCACCTCAATTTCAATCAATCACATATTCACAGTTATATTCACATATAACAGTTTATGAACAACAATAGCATGAAATTTCCTAATAATTCTTACAAAACGAGCAATTAAGCAAGCCACATATTCACATCCTCATTCAACCCTGTAGGGCAAGGATGGGAAACCCCTCACCTGGACGGCTTTCTGTTTCTGGTCCTGGAGTCACTCCTGCTCCAGACAATTCGTGGTTACCTAATCATACACATTCAATAACTTTAGACACTTGAATTCAGCCATTGATTTGTACACGTCAAATTAACGTTCACATCCTTCCCAATTTAACCCCTCGGCTAGTTAATTAACTTAGGAATCCATTAACTAGTGTTCGGGATATTTAGCATATTTCTATTTATGTCTAATTCACATTATTTCTTTTATAACTAGTTTCAAGTTATAAATCTCCAATTTATCCGTTTTCACCTACCAGTGTCCGTATGAAATTTTCCACAACCCAATGTCTAATTTATGGCCTATGTTAGTCATGGCCTCAAATTATCAATGGTTGTCAATTTCCAAACCAACCTTTCAACTTATATTCACATACAACACATGTGGCCGGATATCCTTTAAAAATTGGGATTTTTACCAAATAAAGACATTTTACTATTTAAATTAATTCCGGTGTCCATTACGGTCTATCCGAAACTTCTAACACATAATTTAGCTCCACATTCTAGATTGGATTGAGAAATGTCTCTTTTATTACCGAATTAGTTTCCGGTTGAGACGGAATTACTCGGCTTCAATCCCTCGTATATTCCAACAATTCCTACTATTATATAACTCCAATCCAACACACCAATCAATCCCAAATCAATTTATACTACACTTTATGTCACTTTAAATTCCATTGTCCTATGATTTTCAAAGTGGGTAGCTTCCATCATCAATTTTCCAACAAATATACTTCCAACTACTTCTAAACAACCCAATAACTCCAAATTAGGACCCAAAGCAATTTATTCATACCAATTAGGAATTTTCCAAAAATCCCTAAAATAGATAAATTTGGGGTTTGAGGGATTCGGGACTTTTTACCTCAATTCAATCGGATAGGATGATGGAATGGGGTAGAAAGAATTCCCGGTCACCTTCCCCGACTTCGAAACGGCGGATTCCGGCGAAGATTCCGGCGAAAAACACTATTCCCGTTTGTTTTCTCTCCCTAACCGAGCTCTCTCTCTCTAGTACAACAGACGACGGCACGGCGTACTCCGGCACCGGCTTGTACGTCCGGCCACCCTCCACGCGAGCTCCCTTCCCCGTGCGTTTTCCCGTCCGTCCCCTCTTCCCGCTGCCCTTAGCGTTTTGGTCCTCAATTTTTCTGCTTGCTTTCTCTGCTTCAGCATGTCGATTTTTGCTCTCTGGAGTAAAGCAATGAGGACCAATTTTAATTATAAGGGGGTCACGTGTGTGACCCCCCCTTCCAGCCACATATGTATATTTTTTTTTAAAAAAAAATATTTTGTATATATATATTTATATATATATTTAATGTATATTATTTATTTATTTTTTGTTAAAATTAACTTCGGGGTCAATAGACTTACACCCAATATTTCCCGTTAGGTCCTAATTTTTTTTTTGGTCCAAATAAAAATTTCATTTATTTAAAATTTTCTCCTTTTTTTCTTCCAAATTAAAATAGAAAATTAAATTAGGACCTTAACGTTGATTGGAAAATTTCCGGGTATTACATCAACCTTCAAAAGTGATGTTTTGGGAAGAACCACAAGCATTCAAGTAGTTATCAATTGGTGTAAAGGTAGTAGTAGTAGCAGCACATGAATAATAATTGACAAATAGAATAATAATAATAATAACAATAACAATAATATTTCTAATTACAATAATAATAATAATAATAATAATAATAATAATAATAATAATAATAGCGAGAAACAGAGGAGAAGGGAAACACTTATCTGGATTAATTTTTTATAAATGCTAACACTCACAAGGAATTTTTTCCAGAGAAGAGGTTTCTTTTCTACAATTTTTCCTTTTAGTTTCAGTAATGATGATTTTGTGAAGACTACGGTCGTAGAATGGGAGAGAATAGGAATTTCAAAGGATGGTATTAACATTGTGGTGTTTTGCAATTACATGATTTTCTTAAGCACCCATTTACTCTTTCTTCTCTCTGTTTTATGCTTTGTTCAATTGTGATAAATTTTCAAGTAGCATCATGCCTCACATTTGGGGATTTAATTTGACATATAATGTGATGTATATCTTGTTCTTGAAATATTATGTTGTTATAACGTTTTGGTTGTTGGAAATAGTAGTGGGAAAAGATATTTTTATTGACCAACAGCAGTGATAATTACAAATCTGTCATGATTTTTGAATCCCAATAAATTTTTTGCAGCATAAATAACTTTTCAATTAGGATAACATTTTTTTTGCATTTAGATTAAAAAGATGAGATGTCATTACTTGATTAGAAGTTATGATCTACTGTTTACTGTTTTCTACCTTTTGTTCCTTGATACATATTTGGCAGTTATGGTAAGTATTTTGAGAAATTTGTTTGTGCTCCACTTTTAACACAGTGATTAAGCTTTTCTCGATCATCATATTGAAGTATCTAGTTTTATATCTGCCTCTTTGATCTTTGTGATTCATGCATACTTTTTCTCACCTGAACCCTTTCACTTACTATATTTGGAACTACTTGAACGATTGATAATGATTTTGATATTTTACGCATTTCATTTGTTCTGCCTTAATGTTAAGGTATGGATTCTGTTACTCATGAATTTTATTTTTGTGTTGTGTAACATGTATCCTTTGATGGGCCACTTACAATCCCAGAGTCACTTGCCCGCAGTGCAAATATCCATTTGACTTTCTCAATGTCCATCGATCCCAAAACCCTTTTTCCTGCCCACTATATTAAGAAATTTTAATGTTGCCTATTTTTTCCATTTAGATATGTGGCTTAAAACATGCTCATGAAAGCTGTCAATGTCCATCTGTGGCTTGTCCTCTGGATTTTAGCCCCATAATTGTGGTTTGATGGTTTGCTAGCAGTAGTTCTTGACATAGAATTGTCTTAGTAAAAGGAATTTTTCATTCATGTACAAAGATTGGTTAAATAATGTTCTGTTTCGTATGAAATCTTCTTGGATATGCCCTTTAAACTTGCATATTTATAGTGGCCATTTAGATATATATATATATATATATATATGCTTGTGTATTTGTTCTGTTTGATATTGGAAAGAATATTTATATTGAGATGTAATATTGTCACATGTACCAAGAGAAGCAGTTATTATAGTTGTTAAAATATATAGCATATAGCAGCAGTTTTTTTTTGCCAGTATAAAATGTGTCTATACCAATAGTTTTTTATTGCTGGTATAAAATGTGTCTATACCATTAGTTTTTTTATTGCCAGTATAAAAAGTGTCTATAGCAGCAGTTTTTTTATTTATAGCAGTAATGTTCTTGCTTGTTACGATAGAAAAAAGCTTATACCATCAGTTTGCATTCTGCTAGTAGAACTTTCTAGTGACAGGGAAATAGCAGCAGATTGGACCATAATAGCAGCAGTTAGGGCAACAGCTGGTATTATATTTAGTAGCAGCAGTTTCAACTGCTGGTAAAAACCTTTCTTGTAGTAGTGTACAGTACTACAAAAATAAGATTTAGTAGCTGATTTTGAAATAGCTAGTAAAACTCAAATATTGTAACAATTTATTTATTTGCTACTATAAACCTGATTTTTAGTAACATTTTATTTAGGAGTGCCACTAAATAGTTTTGCTATACTAGCAGTTAGATATGTTACTATAATAAAAATATTTATTAAATTATAATATAATTTCATATTTTATTATTTATATAAAATATTATATTCTAAATACTAAATTACTAATTCAGTTTAACCCTAATTTACCTTAATAAGTTTATTGGTCGCTGCTCTCTCTCTCGCTTAACCTCTCAAACACTCTCATCGGCGGCAAAAACTCTCACCATAGAAGGAGGATCCATGGCCACCGGACAGATCTGTCACGACCCCCTATCGGACGTCCGTGACCGGCACGGGAAGTAGGATTTCTCCTATCCCGTAAGCCTCTAATCCCTTATTGACATTTTCACATGTTTATAACTACCCTTTTCTAATACAAACAATATATCGTATTTATGGCCATCCATATCCGGTGACCTAAGTAGCGTGCAATCCACGGCTCGCTCAACGCCGCTTCAGTCTATACATATATACATAATCACTCCCACGTACATATAGTATACATATTAATCACGCACTTCAGGGCGGGTGTACAGTCATACATATATTCAATCACACGCTTGCATATAATTTAGAACCTCTAATTGCTTAGGTTAGAGATTCCCACATGTCTAAATTTCCCTTCATGTGTTCATATGGGTATCTAACAAATAGAAGAATTAAATTCACGGTTCAAAAGAGGCTCTAGCTTTCTCATTCCGCCGTCTCCCTTATTCGCCGAGTAAAAGCTTAAATATTACCTCTTTAATTATATATAAAAATATAATTGGGTATGCTTAGAGCCTTGGAACCAATTTAACGGGTCTTAGGTGTCCATTACGAACTAGACCAAAGTGTCCAACCCACCGCACAGCTCCTTACTATACGGTGGCTTAGTATTTCGCCTCTTGTTCACCGGATTGGGTTCCGGTTGAGATGGTAAATACTCGGGTTTTATTCCCTTGTATATTTCCAGCAACTACAACACTTATACTACTCCAATCCAAGCCTAAACATGCATCGAATTATCAATTTCGAATTTTAGAGCAATTTCCTAACCCAATTTTTCCTAATTTCCATACCCGGTCAATTCGTACGGTTTAACTTCCATTCTGAACCTCACTAAGCTTTCAACAACATCCACTAATGTCACGACCCCCTATCGGACGTCCGTGACCGGCACGGGAGGTAGGATTTCTCCTATCCCGTAAGCCTCTAATCCCTGATTGACATTTTATATATGCATAACTACCCATTTCAAATACAAACAATATATAGTATATAAGGCCATCCCTATCCGGTGACCTAAGTAGCACGCAATCCACGGCTCGCTCAACGCTGCTTCAGTCTATACATATACACATAATCAACCACACGTACATATAATATACATATTGATCACGCGCTTCACGGCGGGTGATCTATCCTATTCACATGCAGAATTTCCTGTGTACAATCAAGTATATATATTCAATCACACACCTGCATATAATTTACATATTGATCATACGACTCAATGCGTGTGATCTATCCTATTCGCATGCAGAAGCCGTATCTTCACACAACCAAGTATTCAGTCGCACATATATATAAATTTACATATTGACCACACGCTCAGTGCGTGTGATCTATCCTATTCACATGCAGAAGTCACATTAATATATATATATACACATGATATTCATCATATCATAACCTATATTCCCAACAACAAGACCAATCTTTAATCTGTATGAAGCCGACAATTCTAGAGTGTGACATATACATATATGTATATAGCAACTGTACAGAACAATGCTATACCAAAAGAATCATATACATATACATCTTGACAAAATACATATATCAATACTACCCACGCGAACAATGCGTGCGGCCTCTAAGTCTGTTCGCCTCCCTGAGATGAAGTGGAAGCACTCCCCATGCCTATACGACCTGTGTCTGTAACATTTAACATTGGGGTGAGTCAAACGAACTCAGTGAGAGGCTTTCCCATCCCTGGTGTAGTAGCGGGTACCACTACAACTGGGGAAAGGAGCCAATCACAAACACATACGCATATAACAGATTTGAATTTCCATATAATAAATGGTCACGCAAATAGCATATATCATATCCACAACATAGAATTTAAAGCTTGGTTTTACATACGCTCAAATTCACACCTACATCATATCATAGTTTAACATACAACCTCATGTGGATATCCATGTTCAAATAACTGAAATGATAAACTGGCCCGAAGGCATATCTCCGTTAGGAGAGGATCTGGCCCGAAGGCATATCTCACGTGAGCGGTATAGGAACCTAGTTGATCATTCTAGGAACCCCTGGTCCCAAGACTTTACTTGGAACATTAATCTGACCCCAAGACTTCACTTGGAGCATAGCCGGCGACTCATCTGACCTCGGTTTACCCAAGGCAATAGCCACAATGTGGTGTACTCATATACTTTGTATTTCTGTGAGTTTGACTCAAGATAACAGACTCAATCTACCCGGACCATCTGTGATAGACTCGGTTCCCGCGTTATACCATAAATGACCCCTATGGACCACTACTTATTCATTTTACTTTTTCTTGGGCAAATCTAAATTACCTAGTGGTTTTCTAATTCGGAATCTCTCGGTTTAAAACAAGATCACCTATCTTCATTCTCTTTAAGAATTTACGTACACAACCACTCTTTTCAGATAATAACCAATGGGGTTGGTTTCTAGTACCACAAGACCCTCACAAATAAAATTGACTCGATCCTACCCCCGAAATCATATAGG
This sequence comes from Senna tora, assembly GCA_014851425.1. NCBI lineage: Eukaryota > Viridiplantae > Streptophyta > Magnoliopsida > Fabales > Fabaceae > Senna > Senna tora. The sequence continues at coordinate 17,228,062 of CM026265.1, forward strand.
TCCCGAGGACCTTCTTTCCATATAAGGCTCCTTGAGCCACCATCACTTTTTTACAATTCACATATACACATATAGCACGTTATCACATATATTATAATTTAGGAACAACAATAGCATGTTATCTATTATATGATTCCTACAAGTAGGCAAAAACGCAAACCATATATCCATATCCGCAGTCAACCCTATAGGACAAGGATGGGAAAGCCCCTCACCTGTTTGGCCCCTCTGATCGGCTCTCGGTGTGCCCGAAGGTCCACTCACCGTATGGTGCCCTATACACATATACTTGAGAGATTCAGAAACTTGAAAATTTAACCACTATCGTGTACGTGTAACGCTAATGCTCATGTTCTCTCTAATTAATTCCATAGACTAGTTGTTGGCTTGGAATGCCCTCAACTAGTTTTCGGAACATCTAGCATGCTTCAATTCGTGTCCAACGCTTGCTTAATCACACTATTCGGAAGCCTTGATTTGGGAATTCAAGGTTACCCAATTTCACCTCTATGTGTCCATATGAAATTCCCATTACCCAAGTCTTGAATTTATGGCTCAAGAAAGGCATAAATTCTACTTGTCCAAGATTTCCATTTACCAAAATAACCTTCGACACTTTACCTACACATGAATACACATATCCGGATACGCGTAGAATTAGAAAGTTGTCTCTTTTTCTCCGAACCGGGTTCCGGGTGAGACGGTGATTACTCGGGTTTTAATCCCGCGTACATTCCAATAATTTTAACAATTATATAATTGCTATTCAACCTCTTAATGCATCCCAAATCAGCCCATAACACTCTTAAACATTACTAACCAATCTCTTTATCCTTTCTTTTTATAATATATATATATATATATATATATATATATATATTTAATTAATACATATATAAATATCACCAAAAACAAATCTGGTATAATAATAATAAATAAGAAAAAGAAAAGAAATATAAAAAAAATATAATTAGGATTTAAACAAATTTGTATTTATTTTAAGAGAAATAAGTAGTAGGATAGTGTGTGCTTCTATCCATTTTCAACTTTTAAAAAATTAATTAAATTAGACCAATGATCTTAATTAAAAATTCTCGGGTATTACAACTAAACTCAAATTTAACCCCGGAATGCCCCGATTGAAGATATTTGAAGAATTCCTAAGATACCCAAAATTGGAGAAATTGGGGTTTTGGGAGTTTGGGGCTTTCTTACTTTATTTCAATCGGATAGAAAGCTTGATGGGGATGAAGGAAGACTCCAGCCACCTTTTCCGGTCACCGGCGCAAGATCTCCGACGAGAAACCGGCCGTTTCCTCCGTCCGTGGCCTCTTCTCTCTCGGCTCGTGCGTGCTCTCTCTCTCTCTCTCACGTCTCTGCTTCTGCTTATTTTTTATAATGTGTGTGTGAGTGTGTTTTTTACTTGCTGCTTTCTTCTCTTTTTCTTTTATATATTGTGTGGGTGAGTTAGTGTAAAAAGGGGGTCACGTGGCGCCCCTTATATATTCTATTATATATATATATATATATATATATATATATATATATATATATATATATATATATATATATATTATTAGAAAAACTTATTTACTTGTTATATCCTCTTTTTCCCTCATGCTTTTTAATCCTCTTTTCTTTTAGGTCCTAGAAAATTTATAAATATCCCCTATTACTTTCTTTTTTATTCTATTTTTAACCCTATAATTCTTTAATTTAATTTATTTTTTTTCTTTTTGAAAGAAAAATAAATTAATAATAATGATAATAATACAAATTAATATACCGGATATTACAATCTTCCCCCTTAAGAAATTCGGTCCCTGAATTTCAAACAAAGTACTAACCTTAGTCTTGAAACAGATGAGGATACGTCATGTGCATTTCACCCTCGACCTCGCATGTAGCTTCTTCGGTCGAGTGGTTTCTCCACAGAACTTTAACCAATGGAATCTCTTTCGTTCTGATTTTCTTCAACTGCCGATCTAAGATTTCCATTGGCTCCTCTTCATACGTGAAAGGGATTGGGAAGATATTTCCGAAGCATTGATACATGAAAGACAGGATGTACTCCCCCCAATTCTATAGGTAATTCCAACCGATACGCTACATTTCCAACTCGTTCTAGGATTTCAAACGGTCCGATATACCGAGGACTCAGCTTCACTTTCTTACCGAACCGCATCACGCCTCACATCGGTGATATTCACAAGAACACCTGTTCACCAATGGCAAACTCAAGTTCTCTTCTTCGATTGTCTACATACGACTTCTGTCTACTTTGAGCCGTTAACAATCTTTCTCTTATACACTTTACCTTCTGCAAGGCATCTTGCAACAATTCTGGGCCAATTAGACTAGCCTCTCCTACCTCCAACCACCCAATCGGGGATCTGCACCTATGACCGTACAGAGCCTCAAAAGGTGCCATTTGGATACTCGCTTGATAGCTGTTATTGTATGCAAACTCAGCCAAAGGTAAATACCTTTTCCAACTTCCGCCGAAATCCATAATACACGCTCGAAGCATGTCTTCAAGGATCTGAGTGGTTCTTTCTGATTGCTCGTTGGTCTGTGGGTGGAACGCAGTACTCAAATCAACTCTAGTTCCCAACACTTCCTGCAAGGACTTCCAAAACCTAGAAGTGAATTGTGGCCCTCTATCAGATATTATAGACACTGGCACACCGTGCAATCTAACGATTTCTAATAGATAAATCTGTGCATATTGACTCACTTCGTAAGTGGTCTTAACTGGCAGAAAGTGCGCAAACTTAGTCATATGATCCACTATCACCCAAACCGAATCAAATCCACGTTGTGATCTTCGCAACCCTGTTAGAAAATCCATAGTTATCCTCTCCCATTTCCACTGAGGTATTTCTATATGTTGTAAAGTTCCGGTGGGGTTCTGGTGTTCAGCCTTGACTTCCTGACACACTAAACACCTGGCTACATAGTTTGCGACATCCCTCTTCATGCCATTCCACCAATACAACTGTTTCAGGTCATGATACATTTTATTAGCTCCCAGATGGATAGTATAAGCAGTCCGGTGTGTTTCTTCAAGGACTCTTTCTTTCAAGTTAACAACCATGGGAACACACAACCGTCCTTCCAACCGAAGTACTCCGGAATCATCAATAGAGAATCGGATGTCGTCCCCTTTCTCTTTAGTTACAGTATCCCTGATTTGCTTGAGGTCGGTTTCTTCATCCTGTCTAGCCTTCACCTCTTCTACAAGAGAGGACTTAGCTTGCAAATGAGCTAGAAGTGAGTTGGAACTCCCAACCTCAAACTGATTCCCCATTTGTTCTAGCTCGTGCAACTCTCTGATCAACGGTCTTCTTTCTTCACTTATATAAGCAAGACTGCCCATGGATTTCCGACTCAGAGCATCGGCTACCACATTAGCCTTTCCTGGATGATACAAGATCGTGCAGTCGTAGTCTTTCAACAACTCTAACCATCGACGTTGTCTCAAATTCAAGTCTTTCTGCTCGAAAATGTATTTGAGGCTTTTGTGGTTTGTATAAATTTCACACGTCTCACCGTACAAGTAATGTCTCCATATTTTCAAGGCGAACACTACAGCAGCCATCTCAAGGTCGTGAGTCAGGTAATTCTTATCATGTTTCCTCAGCTGTCGCGATGAATACGCAATCACCTTGCCATGCTGCATCAGGACACACCCTAACCCGATCCTCGACGCATCACAGTATACCACATACCCTCCTGTTCCTTTAGGTAATGCCAGCACCGGAGCGGTAGTGAGGCTGTCTTTCAGCTTCTGAAAACTCTGCTCGCACTTATCATCCCATATGAACTTCACCCCCTTCTGTGTTAATTTAGTCATAGGTGCAACAACCTTAGAGAAATCCTGCATAAATCTTCTATAATATCCAGCCAAGCCCAAGACACTGCGAATTTCGGTAACTGAGGTAGGCTGGGACCAATTCTTTACCGCCTCTACCTTACTTGGATCAACGTGGATTCCCTCTGATGGTACCACGTGACACAAAAAGGCGACTCTGTCAAGCCAGAATTCACACTTGGAGAACTAGGCATACAGTTTCTCTTCTCTCAACTTCTGCAAGGCTAATCTTAACTGTTCTGCATGTTCTTCAGAATTCTTGGAATAAACCAAGATGTCATCAATGAAGACAATGACAAATCGGTCCAGAAATGGTTTGAAGACCCTGTTCATCAAGTCCATGAACACTGCAGGAGCATTAGTTAATCCGAAAGACATCACCAAGAACTCGTAATGTCCATATCAGGTCTGGAATGCGGTCTTAGGTATGTCTGATTCACGAATCTTCAGTTGATGATACCCAGATCGCAAGTCAATCTTGGAAAACTGCTTCGCACCCTGCAACTGATCAAATAGGTCATCTATCCTCGGCAGTGGGTATTGATTGCAGATCGTCACCTTATTTAACTTTCGGTAATCGATACACAACCGCAAAGATCTGTCCTTCTTCTTCACAAAAAGGACCGGTGCACCCCAAGGAGAGAAGCTGGGTCTTATAAAACCCTTGTCAAGCAATTCTTGCAATTGTGTATGTAGCTCCTTTAATTCTTTCGAAGCCATCCGATAAGGTGGTGTGGAGATAGGCTGGGTGCCAGATTGCAGCTCAATTTCAAATTCAATCTCACGATCGGGCGGTAACCCCGACAATTCTTCTGGAAATACATCCAAGAACTCTTGCACTACCGGTACTTGAGTCGGTAAAAGTACTTCTTTCGTGGTATCTTTAACCAAGGCCAAATACCCTTTGCATCCTTTTGCAAGTAACTTGGATGCCTTCAAAGCCGAGATCAAGTTTGGATACGGTGCGGCCCCGTCACCCCGTATCACAAAAGGCTCCTCGTTCGGCATATAAAATTTCAAACACTTAGCCCTGCAGTCCACAACCGCATGACAAGACGACAACCAATCCATTCCGAGGATCACATCAAGGTCAACCATACATAACAACCGAAGGTCTACCATAGTCTCATGGCAATCCACGTCCACAATGCAAGACTTGTGCACATACTCTACTTGTACCGATTCTCCCATTGGAGTAGAGACCAGTACTGTTTCTATCATTCTAGACAGACTTTTGTTGAATTTAGAAGCAAATGCATGTGACACATAGGAATGAGTGGAGCCGGAATTAAATAAGACTCGTGCTTCAAGAGAGCAAACAATAAGGGTACCTGTCACAACTGCATTTGATGCATGAGCGTCTTGCTGAGAAAGTGCAAATACACGTGCTTGTCCTCCACCTACTGCCCCTGGCCCTCTACCACTAGATCCTGCACCACGGCCTCTAGCTGTACCTGTACTTGCTGTCTGTGGTGGTACGGTTCTCACTGGTGGGGCTGGAATAGGTGTACCCCTCGGCGTCGGATTGCTTCTCACACTTGTACCCTCTTTCTTCTTTAGACACTCTCTAGCCATATGGCCCATCTGACCGCAGTGGTAGCATCCACCTGTCAGTCTCCGACATATACCAAAATGAAATTTGCCGCAAGTCGCACATTGGGGCTTTGTCTTACCGGCGTTTCCACCCCCTTGTTCCCTCTGTCCCCCTTGAACATTACCTCTTGTACCTGTTTCATGGGTGGTAGTTGAGGATTGTCCTCCTGCGGACCCTGAATATCCTGCACCTCCACCTGTTGTCTTCCGTTTCTTACTTCCACCTCCTTAGTTGTCACTGCCTGTAATTAACTTGACTTTGGGATCAACAGATGTCCCATACCTCTTCCTGGTTTCAATCATTCTAGCACAGTCTGCGGCTTGAGCTAAAGTCTCAAATTTCCTCCTCTGAGGTAATAAAGAAGTAAATAACGGCTCCGTGAGACGGTGTATGAACCTCTTGATCCTTGCTTCTTCATCAGGAACCAACTCAGGTGAGAATTGAGCTAGTTCTGTAAAAAGTAACTCATACTTCGTCACGGTCATGTTAGGCGTCATCCACAACTCCTCGAATTGCTGACGTTTTGCATCTTTAGTGCCTTCAGATAGAAACCGACCCAGGAATTCCCTCTGTCATCGGTGCCACCCTTCGTGGATACCTTGTCTGTACGGACTCTATCCATACTCTAACCGCTCCCCTCAGCTGGAATGAAGCTAATTCCACTAACTCATGCCCTGAGCACCTCAGCATGTGTCCAATTCTGACCATATCTCTGATAAAGTACTATGGATCCTCTTTCTCACTAGTTCCGCAGAAAGTGGGTGGATGAAGCTTTAGAAATTTTGAAATTGGCAGCTCTCTGGGTGCTACCCGTGGCTCACGAGGCATTTCCTGTTGTTGTTGCCATTCCCTATCCTCTTCCTCAACAACCTCCATCTCTTGATTGCTAGGAACTCTCTCTTGTTCTTCCTCGCCGACTACTAACCGGCGTACTTCCCTCTGTATTTGTCTCGTCATCTCCTCTCTTAGTTTCTGAAATCCTGCCGTGAGCATTTCCGCCACGGAAGGTGCACCTGTCTCTACATGAGGTTGAGGTTCCGGTGACTGTCTCCTCTCTTCTTCTCTCACTTGTGCTCTACCTCGACCACGAGCACGACCTCTACCTCGGCCTCGGGTACGGCCTCTACCTCGGCCTCAGGTGGGCATTCCCTCCTCCCGAACTGATTCTCGATCAATTTCAGCAGGAGTTCTCCCTCCACCCCTAGTCTGTCTCGTGATCGGTGGTATCCCTATACTGCACAAGGACCACACCTAATGAGTACACGTATATCAATGAAATTTCATATCAAAGAGAGTAGAAAGAAAGGCTGACTCAATTTCCTGGGTACTTCCACAAGTGCCTTTTTACTCCCACGTTGTGCCCGGGTTCACAACGAGGCGTAAACCGACACCCGGTCATACCTATGGCTTCATACAGTTTAAAGAAAACGAGGCTCTAATACCAAGTTTGTCACGACCCCCAATCGAAAGTCCGTGACCGGCACGGGAAGTAGGATTTCTCCTATCCCGTAAGCCTCTAATCCCTTATTGACATTTTCACATGTTTATAACAACCCATTTCTAATACAAACAATATATAGTATTTATGGCCATCCATATCCGGTGACCTAAGTAGCGAGCAATCCACGGCTCGCTCAACGCCGCTTCAGTCTATACATATATACATAATCACTCACACGTACATATAGTATACATATTGATCACGCGCTTCAGGGCGGGTGATCTATCATATTCACATGCAGAAATCCTTTGTACAGTCATACATATATTCAATCACAAGCTTGCATATAATTTACATATTGATCACACGCCTCAATGCGTGTGATTTATCCTATTCACATGCGGAAGTCATATTTTCATACAATTAGGCATTCAGTCGCACACACACACACACACACACAGACACACACACACACACACACACACACACACACATATATATATATATATATATATATATATATATATATATATATAATTTACATATTGATCACACCCCTCAAGGCATGTGATCTATCCTAGTCCCATGCGGAAGTCATATATATATATATATGATATATGCTATATCATAGCCTAAAGTCCCAATACCAAGACCTAACTTTAATCTGTATGAAGCCGACAATGCTAGAATAGGACGTATATATATACTGCAGCTGTATCTGTACAAACGCTACACCCAAAAAGGATTCATATACATATACATCACAACATATGTACGTAATCAAAATAACTACCGAGCCCCCCATATATATTCTATTATATATATATATATTATATATTTATATTATATGTATATGTATATTTTTTAATTAGATATTATATATTTATATTATACATATATTTTTATTTTTTTAGAAAAACTTATTTACTTGTTATATCCTCTTTTTCCCTCATGCTTTTTAATCCTCTTTTCTTTTAGGTCCTAGAAAATTTATAAATATCCCCTATTACTTTCTTTTTTATTCTATTTTTAACCCTATAATTCTTTAATTTAATTTAATTTTTTTCTTTCTGAAAGAAATATAAATTAATAATAATGATAATAATACAAATTAATATCTCGGATATTACAAGATCTCTCGGCGCCGTCGTCTCGTTGCATCAGATCTTGCCGGAGAAAACGCAGAAGTGCTTCGGGAGAGTGAAGGAGAAGAAGCCTCCGCCGCCGCGGAAGAGGAAGTGTTTGGTTTGGAGGTAAGTGAGGGAAATCTCTTGCTCTACTCTGTTTAGGATTTTTCACAGGTTCTTCTCTTGCGCTGCTAGTGTAGATGTTGTGGATGAAAAGGATTATTGACTTCTTCTGAAGAAAAATTTATATTTCAAGGTTTGAGCTCGATCATAATTTGCTTTCTATTTATTATGGAGATAGGAATTGAGGAAGGAGATGATGTTGGTATTAATTTCTTTTTGTTTAATTTGGCTTTATCTTAATTACATGATTTTATATATATGATTTATGACACACTAGCTAAACCTGTGAAGATGCGAGTAGATTGGTAGATTGGAGATATGTTAGAGGAATTTATTGTCACGACCCCCTATCAGACGTCCTTGACCGGCACGGGAAGTAGGATTTCTCCTATCCCGTAAGCCTCTAATCCCTGATTGACATTTTTCACATGTTAATAAATACCCATTTCTAATACAAACAATATATAGTATTTATGGCCATCCATATCCGGTGACCTAAGTAGCGTGCAATCCACGGCTCACTCAACGCCGCTTCAGTCTATACATATACACAAAATCACACACACGTACGTATATTATACATATTGATCACGCGCTTCAGGGTGGGTGATCTATCATATTCACATGCAGAATTCCTGTACACAGTCAAGTATATATTCAATCACACACCTGCATATAGTTTACATATTGATCACACGTCTCAATGCGTGTGATCTATCCTATTCACATGCGGAAGCCATATTTTTATACAATCAGGTATTCAGTCACACATATATATATAATTTATATATTGATCACACGCCTCAAGGCGTGTGATCTATCCTAGTCGCATGCGGAAGTCATATATACATATACATGATATACGCTATATCATAGCCTAAAGTCCCAACACCAAGACCTAACTTTAATCTGTATGAAGCCGACAATGCTAGAATAGGACTATATATATACTGCAGCTGTATCTGTACAAACGCTACACCCAAAAAGGATTCATATACATATACATCACAACATATGTACGTAATCAAAATAACTACCGACGGGGACTAAGCGTACGGTCCTCAGATCTGTCAGCCTCCCTGACAAGAAGTGGACGCGTTTCCGACCCCTGAACCACCTGTATCTGAAACATGTAAACAGGGGGTGAGTCGAACAGACTCAGTGAGAAGCTCTCCCATCCCTGGTGTAGCAGCGGGTACCACTACAACTGGGGGAAGGGAGCAACCACAACCACATGCGCATGAAACAGATTTATATTGTGACCTTTAATATGATCAGGCAATCAATATATCATATTCACAATTAAAAATCCTAATTCATGCTCCTAACATGTTTGTTAATCCGCATGTAAACCAATCATAAACATATATCATATCTTTTCATAAGTCATACATAGTTATACTCGTAGGCATTCACTTTCTGTCTCATGCATTACGCTAAGAGAAATACTGGCCCGAAGGCATTCATTTTTTGTCTCCCGCGTTACGCTAAGAGAAATACTGGCCTGAAGGCAATGTCTTATTCGAACCTAGTTAATCAAACTAGGAACTTTCTGACTCCAAGACACGCTTAGAGTAATAGCCGGCAACTTGTCTGACCTCGGTTAAACCAAGGTAATGGCCACTATGTGGCATACTTACTATTAATTGAATCCTGACTGTCCGACCAGGATAACCGACTCGATCTACCAGAACTAACCTAAACAAGTTCAAATAACCTATTCGGCCTTGAAAGACGCCCTATTAATAACTAACTGGATATTACACGTGTGAATTAGCTAGGCCTAGTTTCCCCCGTTTCAATTATGCAACCCTCTTGCTCACAATTAACAACCTAGGTTCATTTTCCTCAATGTACCATAAGGTCAAAACCTTTGCACAATGATCAATTTAAATGGGTTTCTAACATTTATGAACCCTCACATATGAAATTTGGACTCAATCCTACCCACGGTATCATATAAGGCTCAGTGAGCCACAATAGCACATATACACCTTGTGATTAATCATATAAGCACATATACTATTGCACGTTGACTACTTACTTGCAAATCATACACGCGTAACACAAATTTATTCATATAAATATATTCCATATATCAATTTGCACAAAATAGAGCAAACCACATTTTCCATGTAGTCATCCAACCCTGTGGGGCAGGGATGGGAGAGCCCCTCACCTCGTTGGCCCTCTTGATCAGTACTCGGAGTGCTTGAAGCTGCAATCACTCTCTGGTGCCCTATACACATTATATTTAAGAAATTTAGAACGCGTAACTAAGCATCTACCATGCACGTGTCATGCTAATGCTTATGCACCCTTTAGCTATTTTCCAAGAACTTATTATTTAGTTCGTTACGTCGTCTTATTTGCTCTTTCTGAAAGTCTAGAATGCCCCATATTCGACTTTCACACTTTCGAGCCATTTAGAACCTCTAATTGCTTAGGTTAGAGATTTCCACTTGTCTAAATTTCCCTTCATGTGTTCATATGGGTATTTAACTAATAAAAGAATTAAATTTACGGTTTAAAAGGGGCTTTAGCTTACTCATTCCACCGTCTCCATTATTCGCCGAGTAAAAGCTTAATTATTACCTTTTTAATTATATATAAAAATATAATTGGGTATAATTAGAGCCTTGGAACCAATTTAGCGGGTCTTAGGTGTCCACCACGGACATAGACCGAGGTGTCTAACCCACCGCACAGCTCTTTACGGTACTGTGGCTTAGTATTTCGTCTCTTTTTCACCGGATCGGGTTTCGGTTGAGACGGTAAGTGCTCGGGCTTTATTCCCTTGGCTATTTCTAGCATTTATAACACTTATACTACTCCAATCCAAGCCTAAACATGCATAGAATTTATAGCAATTTCCTAACCCAATTTTCCTAATTTTCATACCCGGTCAAATTCCTACGGTTTAACTTCCATTCTGAACCTCACTAACCTTTCAATAACACCCACTAAGCTCAAATTTAACCCCAAAATGTCCCAATTTGAAGTATTTAAAGAATTCCTAAAATACCCAAAATTGGAGAAATTGGGGCTTTGAGAGTTTGGGGCTTTCTTACTTGATTCCAATCGGGTAGAAGGCTTGGTGGTGTAGAGGATAAGGTCCGGTCAACTTTTTTGGTCACCGGCGTCGCCCCTCCGGCGGATTTACGGCCGGTTTCTTCTTTCCTGTAGCTCCTCTTCCTTTCCGGTTTGGCTCTCGCGCGTGGCTGTGTGCGTGAGTCTACTTCGTGCTTCTATCTTGCTTTTCTTTTATGTGTGCATGTGTTGCTTGCTTTTGCTTTAACTTTATTTTGTGTGTGTGTGTTTCTATTTATATATATATATATATATATATATATGTCTTAAGTGAATTGAAAGGGGGGTCACGGTTTGGCCCCCCTTATATTTTATTTATTTATTTATTTATAAAAACTTATTTACTTGTCATATTCTCTTTTTCTCTCATGTTTTTTAATCCTCTTTTCTTTTAGGTCCTAAAAATTTATAAATATTCCCTATTACTTTCTTCTTTATTCAATTTTTAACCCTATAATTATTTAATTTAATTTATTTTTATTTCTGAAAGAAAAATAAATTTAATAATAATGAAAATAATTGAATCTAAATATCTCGGATATAACATTTATGGTTGCAATCACAGAACTTTGAGATTGAAATCGTACTGTGGAATGTTGAGAATCAGCAATAAAAGTTCGACCTGCAAAAGTGATGTTTTGGGAAGAACCACAAGCAACCAAGTAGTTATCAATTGGTGTAAAGGTAGTAGTAGTAGCAGCACATGAATAATAATTGACAAAAAGAATAATAATAATAACAATAACAATAATAATAATAATAATACTTGAACGATTGATAATGATTTTGATATTTTACGCCTTTCATTTGTTATGCCTTTAATGTTAAGGTATGGATTCTGTTACTCATGAATTTTATTTTTGTGTAGTGTAACATGTATCCTTTGATGGGCCACTTACAATCCCAGAATCACTTGCCCGCAGTGCAAACATCCATTTGACTTTCTCAATGTCCATCGATCCCAAAACCCTTTTTGCTGCCCACTATATTAAAAAATTTTAATATTGCCTATTTTTTCCCTTTAGATATGTGGCTTAAAACATGCTCATGAAGGCTGTCAATGTCCATCTGTGGCTTGTCCTCTGGATTTTAGCCCCATAATTATGGATTGATGGTTTGCTAGCAGTAGTTCTTGACACTGAATTGTCTTAGTAAAAGTAATTTTTCATTCATGTACAAATATTGGTTAAATAATGTTCTGTTTCGTATGGAATATTCTTGGATATGCACTTAAAACTTGCATATTTCTAGTGGCCATTTAGATATATCGATATATATATATATATATATATGTATATATGCTTCTGTATTTATTCTGTTTGATATTGGAAAGAATATTTATATTGAGATGTAATATTGTCACATGTACCAAGAGAAGCATTTATTATAGTTCTTAAAATACACACTAGCTAAACCTGTGAAGATGCGAGTGGATTGGTAGATTGGAGATATGTTGGAGGAATTTATGGTTGCAATCACAGAACTTTGAGATTGAAATCGTACTGTGGAATGTTGAGAATCAGCAATAAAAGTTCGACCTGCAAAAGTCATGTTTTGGGAAGAACCACAAGCAATCAAGTAGTTATCAATTGGTGTAATGGTAGTAGTAGTAGCAGCACATGAATAATAATTTACAAAGAGAATAATAATAATAATAATAATAATAATAATAATAATAATAATAATAATAATAATAATAGCGAGAAACAGAGGAGAAGGGAAACACTTATCTGGATTCATTTTTTATAAATCTTAACACTCACAAGGAATTTTTTCCAGAGAAGTGGTTTCTTTTCTTCAATTTTTCCTTTTAGTTTTAGTAATGATGATTTTGTGAAGACTACGGTCGTAGAGTAGGAGAGAATAGGAATTTCAAAGGATGATATTAACATTTTGGTGTTTTGCAATTACATGATTTTCTTAAGCACCCATTTACTCTTTCTTCTCTCTGTTTTATGCTTTGTTCAATTGTGATAAATTTTCAAGTAGGATCATGCCTCACATTTGGGGATTTAATTTGACATATAATGTGATGTATATCATGTTCTTGAAATATTATGTTGTTAAAACGTTTTGGTTGTTGGAAATAGTATAGGGAAAAGATATTTTTACTGACCAGCAGTAGTGATGATTTCAAATCTGCCAAGATTTTTGAATCCCAATAAATTATTTGCAGCATGAATCACTTTTCAATTAGGATAAATTTTTTTTTTTTGCATTTGGATTAAAAAGATGAGATGTCATTACTTGATTACAAGTCATTGGAGTTTATGATCTATTGTGTACTGTTTTCTACCTTTAGTTCCTTGATACATATTTGACAATTATGGTAAGTATTTTGAGAAATTTGTCTGTTCTTCACTTTTAACACAGTGATTAAGTTTTTCTTGATCATCATATTGGAGTATCCAGTTTTATATCTGCCTCTTTGATCTTTGTGATGCATGCATACCTTTTCTCACCTGAACCCTTACACTTACTAGATTTGGAACTACTTGAACGATTGATAATGATTTTGATATTTTACGCCTTTCTTTTGTTCTGCCTTTAATGTTGAGGTATGGATTCTGGTACTCATGAATTTTATTTTTGTGTAGTTTAACATGTATCCTTTGATGGGTCACTTACAATCCCAGAGTCACTTGCCCGCAGTGCAAACATCCATTTGACTTTCTCAATGTCCATAGATCCCAAAACCCTTTTTGCTGCCCACTATATTAAGAAATTTTAATGTAGCCTATTTTCTCCCTTTAGATATGTGGCTTAAAACATGCTCATGAAGGCTGTCAATGTCCATCTGTGGTTTGTCCTCTGGATTTTAGCCCCATAATTATGGTTTTCTAGCAGCAGTTGTTGACACTGAATTGTCTTAGTAAAAGTAATTTTTCATTCATGTACAAAGATTGGTTAAATAATGTTCTGTTTCGTATGGAATCTTCTTGGATATGCACTTAAAACTTGCATATTTATAGTGGCCATTTAGATATATCCATATATATATATATATATATATATATATATATATATATATATGCTTGTGTATTTATTCTGTTTGATATTGGAAAGAATATTTATATTGAGATGTAATATTGTCACATGTACCAAGAGAAGCAGTTATTATAGTTGTTAAAATACATAGCATATAGCAGCAGTTTTTTATTGCCAGTATAAAATGTGTCTATACCAGTAGTTTTTTATTGCCGGTGTAAATGTGTCTATACCAACAATTTTTTATTACCAGTATAAAATGTGTCTATAGCAGCAGTTTTTTATTTATAGCAGCAATTTCTTGCTTGTTAATATAGAAAAAGCTTATACCAACAGTTTGCATTCTGCTAGTAGAACTTTCTAGTGACAGGAAAATAGCAATAGATTGGACCTTAATAGCAGCAGTTAGGACAACAGCTGATATAACATTTAGTAGCAGCTTTAGTCATTTTTAGCAGCAGTTTAAACTGCTGGTAAAAACCTTTTTTGTAGTAGTGTACACTACTACAAAAATAAGATTTAGTAGCTGTTTTTTAGTAGCTAATTTTGAAATAGCTAGTAAAACTCAAATATTGTAACAATTTATTTATTTGCTACTATAAACATGATTTTTAGTAACATTTTATTTAGGAGTGCCACTAAACAGTTTTGCTATACTAGCAGTTAGACATGTTACTATAATAAAAATATTTATTAAATTATAATATAACTTCATATTTTATTATTTATATAAAATATTATATTCTAAATACTAAATTACTAATTCAGTTAACCCCTAATTTATCCTAATAAGTTTATTGGTCGTTTCTCTCTCTCTCGCTCAACCTCTCAAACACTCTCATCGGCGGCAAAAACTCTCACCATCGAAGGAGGATCCATGGCCACCGGACAGATCTCTCGGCGCCGTCGTCTCGTTGGATCAGATCTCTTGGTGCCGTTGTCTTGTTGCAACAGATCTTTCCGGAGAAAACGCAGAAGTGCTTCGGGTGAGTGAAGGAGAAGAAGCCTCCGCCGCCGCGGAAGAGGAAGTGTTTGGTTTGGAGGTAAGTGAGGGAAATCTCTTGCTCTACTCTGTTTAGGATTTTCCACATGTTCTTGTCTTGCGCTGCTAGTGTAGATGTTGTGGATGAAAAGGATTATTGACTTCTTCTGAAGAAAAATTTATATTTCACGGTTTGAGGTCGATCGTAATTTGCTTTCTATTTATTATGGAGAGAGGAATTGAGGAAGGAGATGATGTTGGTATTAATTTCTTTTTGTTTAATTTGACTTTATCTTAATTACATGATTATATATATATGATTTATGACACACTAGCTAAACCTGTGAAGATGCGAGTGGATTGGTAGATTGGAGATATGTTGGAGGAATTTATGGTTGCAATCACAGAACATTGAGATTGAACCACAAGTAAAATGGCCACTATAAATATGCACTTAAAACTTGCATATTTATAGTGGCCATTTAGATATATACATATATACATATACATATGTATATGTATATACATACATATAAAGTAAAATCCATACAATCTAATTGGGTTTAGGGTTTATAGTGGCCATTTTGATATATATATATATATATATATATATATATATATATATATATATATATATATATATATATGCTTCTGTATTTATTCTGTTTGATATTGGAAAGAATATTTATATTGAGATGTAATATTGTCACATGTACCAAGAGAAGCAGTTATTATAGTTGTTAAAATACATAACATATAGCAGCAGTTTTTTATTGCCAGTATAAAATGTGTCTATACTAGTAGTTTTTTTTTTGTCGGTATAAAATGTGTCTATACCAGCAGTTTTTTATTGCCAGTATAAAATGTGTGTATAGCAGCAGTTTATTTATGTAATACCCGAGCAATTTTCAAAGTAGAAAAAAATAAAATAAAAAGAGGGAAAAGAAGTAGGAAATGTTTTTAGTATTTAATTCAGGACTTAAGAAAGTGGAAACCTGAATTAAATAGGGAAATGGATTTAATTAAAAATACATATTAGTAATTATTTATTTAATTATTAATTTATTTATTTTTAATTATATTTATTTATCTATTTATTATTGATTTATTTAATTATTATAATTATATTAATTATTTTATTAACTAATTATAATATTTATTTATTATTTATATATATATATATATATATATATATATATATATATATATATTAAGTGGGTGCCGTGTTTTAATTGAAGAAAGAAAGTAACAAAGAAAGGAAGAAAGAAAAGAGAGGAAGAGAGAGAGAAAGTCGAGAGGTTGAGAGAGAAGGAGAAGACGTGAAGAAAGAAGAAGAAGGAGAGGTGGGTTTCGCCGGAAAGATGACCGGGGAGAGCTAGCCGACGCCGAAAAAAGGTGACCGGAGCTCGGGTACGACATCTCCTACACCTTCCACCAATCGAATCAAAGGTTGGTAACCCCAATTTCATTCGAAACCGCCAATTTCTTCATTGATAGGGATTTCTTCGATCCACCTTCGATTGGGTTGTTTCGAGGGTAGATTGAGACCTAGGAAGTGTTCTTGAACACTTAGTTAGGGTAAGAATCGAGACTATACCCTCGTGTATAGCCGAATTCGAATTTTGAAGGGTTTGGGGTTGAAAATTCTAAATATTTATAAATTGGGGAAATTATTAATAATTAGGATTGAGCTTGGATTTGAGTAAATAGGCTTGGATTGGAATTATTGAAATTATATTGTTGAATTATTAGTTGAACAAGACCTGTGAAGAGCTGGCCCGAGGTTACTAAGGTTGAACCTTAATGTTAACATGCCGGGTCCCTACTCGGATTGCCCAAATACACTTTAAGGGTGATGTTGAGGGCTCCAAACTTTTTTTTTCAATCTTAAACACCCTAGAATAATTCTAAAAATGTTATCAAGCATTAAGAATCATTTTAGGAACTTTCTTGTTTCTCAGGGATGGAAACTTGCGGAACAATAAAGTCCAAAATTTAAAATGGCGATTTAATTCCTTCGTAATTATTAGAAAACCTTAAGTAGGATAATTTATAAGCATATCGAGGTTTAGTAACTCCAATCCAAGGCTCTAAAATTAATTCAAAGTGAGCGATAATTGTATCAAACCAAGCGTGAAGCACTTGAGACTCTCGTGGAAGAGAGGGAAGATGGATAAGACCAAGACCTCGGTTCTTGGCGACGTCTAGGTGCATTTTTAGGCACGATCATTCCATACGCATATGAGTTGCATATAGTTAAGATTGTTAACCACGTGAGTGCAATTGTTAGGAAACCACGATTCGTCTGGAGCGGGAGTTACTCCAGGACAAACACAAGGAAGCCGTCCAAGTGAGGGGTTTCCCATCCTTGCCCTATAGGGTTGATTGAGGATGTGGATATGCAGTTTGCCTACTTGCCTGTTTGTTAGAATTATTTAGTGGTTAACATGATATTGTTATTCCTAAACTGTTATATATGGAAGTATTTGTATATGTGTGTTTGACTACAGGTAAACAGGTACTGAAGGGTATCCATGTGATGACATGAGATACGCCGAACAGTACAAGCAAGGGGGAAAGTTGTTGATTGAGTCCAAGGTTTGGTTTACCCTATTAATTAGAAACTCATTAAAGAAATTGTATCAAAGTTGTTAGTATACGTCGACGTTTTATGGTAATTTAACTTAGGAAAGACCTTAGAGCTAGGTTACGATCTAATCAAGGGTTTGGGTATTACATAAGGATTTAAAACGATCTCATAAATTGATTAGTGAGTTATAGGGAGGTTCACACTACCTAGGTAGAGTCAGTCAAGGATTGTAATGGGTAGATAGAGTCAGAATCCCAGCTGAAGGCTCAGGAAGAGAAACAAGTCAGAAAGATTGCCCGTTGAGGCTATTGCCCTAGCTTGGCACTAGGGTCAGTTAAAGAGTAAAGTATTTGCATGTTCAGGCCATTGTCCTAGCCTGGTACTAGGGTCAGTAAAAGACTAAAAGATTTGCCCGTTGAGGCCATTGCCCTACCCTAGTACTAGGGTCAGTAAAAGACTAAAAGTTTTGCCCGTTGAGGCCATTACCCTAGCCTGGCACTAGGATCAGTTAAAGATTAAGAGAAATTGCCCGTTGAGGCCATTGCCCTAGCCTGGTACTAGGGTCAGTTGAGTGATTTACAGTTTTTATATGATATGATAATTATGATTGTTTGATTATGAGAAACATGATAGAAAAGCATGATCTGTAGGTTTTTCTTTGATTTTAATGTTATTTTAATAGTGCCTGATTGTAATATAATAATTGATAAACTGGACTTTCATGCGTATGTGATTGTGGGTGTTTCCCTTTCCCCAGCTGTAGTGGTACCCGCCGCTACGCCGAGGATGGGAAGCTTCTCACTGAGTCTGTTTGACTCACTCCCTCTGCTTCAATGTTTCAGATACAGGGGTCGGGCAGGCATCGACGTCCGGGCAGTGATACGGACATCAGACCATCCTTACGCACTTGTTCGCGTGGGTGGACACCTTTTGGTTATTTTGATTTCACTTGTTGTACATATTTTAAAGTTGTAAGAGTTGTATATATATATTTATAGCTTTTGATATGTACCTACTCTAGAATTGTCGGCTTCACATGTACTTAAAGACAGGGTCCAGTTAGGGATAAACTAGGATATATGTTTGAGTATATGAACTTCTGCATGTGAATAGGATAGATCGTACGCATTGAGGCGTATGGTCAATATGATATGGATATATATATTATGTGTGCTTGCTGCATGTGAATAGGATAGATCGTACGTATTGAGAACGGTCAATATGATATTAATATTTAACTTATAAGTGCTGATATATATATCTATACTCTGGCTGAGTTGAAGCGGTATTGAGCGAACCGCGGATTGCAGGTTAATTAGGCCACCAGTGAGGTGTGACCACTAGTATGATATAAATATATCGATTGTATAGCAGGGTAGTTATAAACTTGTTTACAGGATAAGGCTTACGGGTTTAGAGGTAAGAATCTATTCCCGTGCCTGTCACGTACTCCCGATTTGGGATCGTGACAAACTTGGTATCAAAGGCAAGTTATTCTTTAAGTCATGTGAAGCCATTGGTATAACTGGGTGTCGGTTTAAGCTTCGTTGTAAAACCCGGGCACAACGTTGCATTAAACAGGCACTTGTGGGAGAACCCAGGATAATTTGAGTCAGCCTTTCTTTCATTCCTTCTTAATCTATGATATATTATGCAAATGCTTATCAGGTGACATTTTTGTGCAGTACAGGGATGCCACCGACTACTAGGCAAGTTAGGAGGGGCGGTAGAGTCCCTGCACATACTAATGAGGAATCCATTCGGGAGGAGAGAATGCCTCCCAGGGGTCGAGCTAGAGGTCGAGTTAGAGGCCGTGCTCGCGGTCGTGGTAGGGCACAAGAAAGAGAAGTGCATAGGCAACAAACCCCAGAGCCACAGGTTGAGACGGGTGCTCCGTCAGTGGCTGAGATGCTGACTGCGGGATTTCAGGAGTTGAGAGCCGAAATGACCCGCCAAATTCAACAAGAAGTCTGCCGTTTAGTTGTCGGCGAGGAAGAGGAGCAAGTGATATCGGCTGAACAAGAAACTGAAATGGTTAAGGAAAGGGAGGAAGAACCAAGAAAGGAATGGCAACAAAGGGACGTGCCCTGGGGACCGAGGGGTGTTCCGAGGGAATCATTGATTACTGAATTCCTGAAGCTGAATCCGCCTACCTTTTGTGGAACCGAAACCAAGGAGGACCCTCAACATTTCCTCTGTGATATAATCAGAATTGGGCAGTTACTGAGCTGTCCAGGAGGAGAGATGGTGGAACTTGCCTCATTTCATTTAAGACGCGCTGCACGAGTTTGGTTTGAGTCAGTACAGAAGAGATATGCAAGGAGAGTTCCTCCTATGACCTGGGAAGATTTTCAGAGGGAATTCCTGGGTCGGTTTCTATCTGAAGGAACGAGATATGCCAAGCGTCAACAATTTGAGGATTGTGGATGACGCCGAATATGTCAGTGACTGAGTTTGAGCTGCAATTCACGGAGCTAGCTCAATATGCTCCTGAATTAGTTCCCGATGAGAGGGAGCTGATCAAGAGGTTTATCCACAGGTTGGTAGAGCCATTGTTCGTAGTTTTACTACTGCAATGTGGTCAGTTTGAAACTCTAGCACATGCTGCTGATTGTGCCAGGGTAATTGAAAATGGAAAGAAGTTTGGGACATCGGCAAATCCCAAGAACAAGTTACTGACAGGTAGTGATGGACAGGGATGGAAGAAGAAGCAAAAGACATCTGGTAATTCTGGTATAATTCCGAATTATGCAGGGAAAGTTGGTGGGCAATTTGCTATTACCACCACAAGTTCTGAGAGGAGTAACACACAAGGCGGGCAGAGGTTCCAAGGCAGTAGTCAGGGCGGTAACCAGAGACCGCAGTGTGGAACATGTGGAAGATTTCATTTTGGAGAGTGCAAAGTTATAAAGGGAGGTTGTTACAACTGTGGATAGTTCGATCATATGGCTAAGGAATGTACGCAGAGGAAGAGTAATACGAGTGTCAAGAGCAATCCTACTCCGGGTAGTACTCCAATTGCAGCCCCACCAGTTAGAATTGTACCACCCCAAGTCAACACTTTAGGAGCGGGCAGAGGAAGAGGAGCAGGAGCAGGAGGTAGAGGCCCAGGTGCACCAGGGGGAGGACAGGCACGGGTGTTTGCTTTGTCTCGACAAGATGTACATGCCTCAAATGCAGTAGTGACAGGTACACTTTTAGTATGCTCTCTCCATGCTCTTGTATTATTTGATTCTGGTTCAACACATTCTTACATCTCACATGCGTTTGCACGGAAAGTTGAGAAAAGCCCGACTAGGTTGAAGGAGACAGAAATGGTCTCTACTCCGATGGGTGAATCAGTACAAGTCAAGTACGTCTATGAGTCGTGTGTGGTTGTGGTCGAGGGTCATGAAACAATTGTGGACCTACGACTACTATACATGGTAACCTGGATGTCATTCTGGGTATGGATTGGTTGGCATCTTGTCATGCAGTAGTTGATTGCAGGGCGAAGTGTTTGAAATTCAATATACCGGATGAAGAGCCATTTGTGGTGCGGGGTGATGGTGCTACACCATATCCGAGTCTAATTTCAGCAATGAAAGCTTCCAAGCTACTCGAGAAAGGGTTTAAAGGATATCTGGCTTTTTGGAGGGATACTAAGAAATAAGTACTTCCTGCGAATATGGTACCGGTGGTTCGGGAATTTCTTGATGTATTTCCTGACGATTTGCCTGGTTTGTCTCCTGATCGAGAGATTGAATTTGAGATCGATCTTTTACCAGGTACTCAGCCGATTTCCACACCACCCTATAGAATGGCTCCGAAGGAGTTGAAGGAGCTACACACGCAGTTACAGGAATTACTTGATAAGGGTTTCATCAGACCTAGTTTTTCACCTTGGGGTGCACCGGTTCTATTCGTGAAGAAGAAGGATGGAACTTTAAGATTGTGTATCGATTACCGAAAGTTGAATAAGGTAACGGTCTGCAATCAATATCCACTTCCAAGAATCGCTGATCTGTTCGACCAGTTGCAAGATGCTAAGAGGTTTTCAAAGATCGATCTACGATCAGGGTATCATCAGCTGAAGATTAGAAAAGATGTGCCCAAGACTGCTTTTCGAACCCGATACGGCCACTATGAGTTTCTAGTCATGTCGTTCGGGCTAACTAATGCACCAGCAACTTTTATGGATATGATGAATCGGGTTTTCAAGCCATTTCTAGACCGGTTTGCCATTGTATTCATAGATAACATTCTAGTTTATTCCAAGAATGCTGAGGAGCACGCAGAGCATTTGAGACTGTCATTACAGAAGCTGAGAGAAGAGAAATTGTATGCTAAGTTTCCAAAATGTGAGTTTTGGCTTGATAAAGTTGCATTTCTCGGTCACGTGGTATCTTCAGAGGGAATCCATGTTGACCCGAGTAAAGTAGAAGTAGTGAAGAATTGGTCCCAGCCTACCTCAGTCACGGAGATTCGCAGTTTCCTAGGTTTGGCTGGATACTATAGAAGGTTTGTGCAGGACTTTTCAAAGGTTGCTACACCTCTTACAAAGCTAACTCAGAAAGGGGTAAAGTTTGTGTGGGATAAAAGTGTGAAGAGAGTTTTCAGAAACTGAAGGAAAGTCTCACTACAGCACCGGTGTTGGCTCTTCCTGAGGGCATCGGAGGGTATGTGGTGTACTGTGATGCTTCACGAGTTGGGTTAGGGTGTGTTCTTATGCAGCATGGCAAGGTGATTGCTTATGCGTCTAGGCAACTCCGGAAGCACGGAAATAACTACCCAACTCATGATCTTGAAATGGCAGCGGTGGTATTTGCCTTGAAGATTTGGAGGCATTACCTTTATGGCGAAACATGTGAGGTATATACCGACCACAAGAGCCTCAAGTACATTTTCGAGCAGAAAAGATCTAAATCTGAGACAACGCAGGTGGATGGAGTTGTTGAAAGACTATGACTGCACGAGCTTGTACCATCCAGAATGCCCCATATTCGACTTTCACACTTTCGAGCCATTTAGAACCTCTAATTGCTTAGGTTAGAGATTTCCACTTGTATAAATTTCCCTTCATGTGTTCATATGGGTATTTAACTAATAAAATAATTAAATTTACGGTTTAAAAGGGGCTTTAGCTTACTCATTCCACCGTCTCCCTTATTCGCCGAGTAAAAGCTTAATTATTACCTTTTTAATTATATATAAGAATATAATTGGGTATAATTAGAGCCTTGGAACCAATTTAGCGGGTCTTAGGTGTCCACCACGGACTTAGACCGAGGTGTCCAACCCACCGCACAGCTCTTTACGGTACTGTGGCTTAGTATTTCGTCTCTTTTTCACCGGATCGAGTTCCGATTGAGACGGTAAATGCTCGGGCTTTATTCCCTTGGCTATTTCCAGCATTTATAACACTTATACTACTCCAATCAAAGCCTAATCATGCATCGAATTATCAATTTCGAATTTATAGCAATTTCCTAACCCAATTTTCCTAATTTCCACAACTGGTCAAATTCCTACGGTTTAACTTCCATTCTGAACCTCACTAACCTTTCAATAACACCCACTAAGCTCAAATTTAACCCCAGAATGTCCTGATTGGAAGTATTTAAAGAATTCCTAAAACACCCAAAATTGGAGAAATTGGGGTTTTGGAGAGTTTGGGGCTTTCTTACTTGATTCCAATCGGGTAGAAGTCTTGGTGGTGTAGAGGATAAGGTCCGGTCAACTTTTCTGGTCACTGGTGTCGCCACTCTGGCGGATTTCCGGCCGGTTTCTTCTTTCCTGTAGCTCCTCTTCCTTTCCGGTTTGGCTCTCGCGCGTGGCTGTGTGCGTGAGTCTACTTCGTGCTTCTGTCTTGCTTTTCTTTTATGTGTGCATGTGTTGCTTGCTTTTGCTTTAACTTTATTTTGTATGTGTGTGTTTCTATTATATATATATATATATATATATATACACACATATATATATACACATATATATATACACATATATATATATATGTATATATATATATATATTTTATTTATTTATTTATTTATTTATTATTATTATTATTATTATTTATAAAAACTTATTTACTTTTCATATTCTCTTTTTCTCTCATGCTTTTTAATCCTCTTTTCTTTTAGGTCCTAAAAATTTATAAATATTCCCTATTACTTTCTTCTTTATTCTATTTTTAACCCTATAATTCTTTAATTTAATTTATTTTTCTTTCTGAAAGAAAAATAAATTTAATAATAATGAAAATAATTGAATCTAAATATCTCGGATATTACAATCTTCCCCTTAAGAAATTCAGTCCCTGAATTTCAAACAAAATACTAACCTTAGTCTTGAAACAGATGAGGATACATCCTGCGCATTTCACCCTCGACATCCCATGTAGCTTCTTTGGTCGGGTGATTTCTCCACAGAACTTTAACCAGTGGAAACTCTTTCGTTCTGAGTTTCTTGAACTGCTGATCTAAGATTTCCACTGGCTCCTCTTCATATGTCAGATTTTCGATTAGTTGCACGTCTTGCGATTGAATCACGTGTCAGGGATCGGGAAGATATTTCCGAAGCATTGATACATGAAAGACAGGATGTACTCCCTCCAATTCCGTAGGCAATTCCAACCGATAGGCCACATTCCCAACTCGTTCTAGGATTTGAAACGGTCCGATATATTGAGGACTTAGTTTCCCCTTCTTACCGAACCGCATCACTCCTTTCATCTGTGATATCCTGAGAAACACCTGTTCACCAATGGCAAATTTGAGTTCTCTTCTTCGATTGTCTGCATAAGACTTTTGTCTACTCTGAGTTGTCAGCAATCTCTCCCTTATACATTTCACCTTCTGCAAGGCATCATGTAGCAATTCTGGGCCGATTAGACTAGCCTCTCCGACCTCAAACCACCCAATCGGGGACCTGCACCTTCGATCGTACAGAGCCTCGAACGGTACCATCTGGATACTCGCTTGATAACTGTTATTGTAAGCAAACTCAGCCAATGGTAAATACCTTTCCCAACTTCCGCCGAAATCCATAATACATGCCCGAAGCATGTCTTCAAGGATCTGAATGGTTCTTTCTGATTGCCCGTCGGTCTGTGGGTGGAATGCAGTACTCAAATCAACTCTAGTTCCCAACACTTCCTGCAATGACTTCCGAAACCTGGAAGTGAACTGTGGCCCTCTATCAGATATTATGGACACTGGCACACCGTGCCATCTAACGATTTCCGATAGATAAATTTGTGCATATTGACTCACTCCGTAAGTGGTCTTAACTGGCAGAAAGTGCGCGGACTTAGTCATGCGATCCACTATCACCCAAACCCAATCAAATCCCTGTTGTGATATTGGCAACCCTGTTACAAAGTCCATCGTTATTCTTTCCCATTTCCACTCAGGTATTTCTATCTGTTGTAATGTTCCGGCGGGCTTTTGGTGTTCAGCCTTGACTTGCTGACACACTAAACACCTGGCTACATAGTTTGCAACATCCCTCTTCATGCCATTCCACCAATACAACTGTTTCAGGTCATGATACATTTTATTAGCTCCCGAATCGATTGTATAAGCTGTCTGGTGTGCTTCTTCAAGGATTCTTTCTTTCAAGTTATCAACCATAGGGACACACAACCGTCCCTCCAACCGAAGTATCCCGAAATCATCAATAGAGAATCGGACGTCGTCCCCCTTCTCTTTAGTTACAGTATCCTTGATTTGCTTAAGGTCAGTATCTTCATCTTGTCTAGCCTTCACCTCTTCTACCAGAGAGGACGTAGCTTGCAAATGAGCTAAAAGTGAGTTAGAACTCCCAATCTCGAACTGATTCCCCATTTGTTCTAGCTCGTGCAACTCTCTAATAAACGGTCTTCTTTCTTCACTTATATGAGCAAGACTGCCCATGGATTTACGGCTCAGAGCATCAGCTACCACATTAGTCTTTCCTAGATGATACAAGATCGTGCAGTCGTAGTCCTTCAACAACTCTAACCATCGGCGTTGTCTCAAGTTCAAGTCTTTCTGCTCGAAAATGTATTTGAGGCTTTTGTGGTCTGTATAAATTTCACACGTCTCACCATATAGGTAATGTCTCCATATTTTCAAGGCGAACACTACAGCAGACATCTCAAGGTCGTGAGTCGGGTAATTCTTCTCATGTTTCCTCAGTTGTCGCGACGCATACGTAATTACTTTGCCGTGCTGCATCAAGACACATCCTAACCCGATCCTCGACGCATCACAATATACCACATACCCTCCTGTGCCTTCAGGTAATGCCAACACCGGAGCGGTAGTGAAATTGTCTTTCAGCTTCTGAAAACTCTGCTCACACTTATCATCCCATATGAACTTCACCCCCTTCTGTGTTAACTTAGTCATAGGTGCAGCAACCTTAGAGAAGTCCTGCACAAATCTTCTATAATATCCAGCCAAACCCAAGAAACTGCGTAGTTCAGTAACTGAGGTAGGCTGGGACCAATTCTTCACCGCTTCTACCTTAGTTGGATCAACATGGATTCCCTCTGATGATACCACGTGACCCAAAAAATCAACTTTGTCAAGCCAAAATTCACACTTGGAGAACTTAGCATACAATTTCTCCTCTCTCAACTTCTGCAATGCTAATCTCAAGTGTTCTGCATGCTCTTCAAAATTCTGAGAATAAACCAAGATGTCATCAATGAAGACAATGACAAATCGGTCCAGAAATGGTTTAAAGAACTTGTTCATCATGTCCATGAACACTGCAGGAGCATTAGTTAATCCGAAAGACATCACCAAGAACTCATAATGTCCGTATCGGGTCTGGAATGCGGTGTTAGGTATATCTGATTCTCGAATCTTTAATTGATGATACCCAGATCACAAATCAATCTTGGAAAACTGCTTTGCGCCCTGCAACTGATCAAATAGGTCATCTATCCTTGGCAGTGGGTATTGATTGCGGATCGTCACCTTATTTAACTTTCGGTAATCGATACACAACCGCAAAGATCCGTCCTTGTTCTTCACAAAAAGGACCGGTGCACCCCAAGGAGAGAAACTGGGTCTTATAAAACCCTTGTCAAGCAATTCATGCAATTGTGTATGTAACTCCTTCAACTCTTTCGGAGCCATTCGGTAAGGTGGTTTGGAGATAGGATGGGTGCCAGGTTGAAACTCAAATTCAAATTCAATCTCACGATCGGGCGGGAGCCCCAGCAATTCTTCTGGAAATACATCCAAGAACTCTCGCACTACCGGTACTTGAGTCGGTGAAGGTACTGCTTGCGTAGTATCCTTGACCAAAGCCAAATACCCTTTACATCCCTTTGCAAGTAATTTGGATGCCTTCAAAGCCGAGATCAAGCTTGGATACGGTGCAGCTCCGTCACCCCGTATCACAAAAGGCTCTTCGTTTGGCATATTGAACTTCAAGCATTTAGCCCTACAGTCCACAACCGCATGGCAAGACGACAACCAATCCATTCCGAGGATTACCTCAAGGTCAACCATACACAACAACCGAAGGTCTAACATAGTCTCATGACCATCGACGTCCACAATGCAAGACTTGTGCACATACTCTACTTGTACCGATTCTCCCATTGGAGTAGAGACCAGTAATATCTCTTTCATTCTAGACGGACTCTTGTTGAATTTAGAAGCAAATGCATGCGACACATAAGAATGAGTAGAGCCGGAATCAAATAAGACTCGTGCTTCAAGAGAGCAAACAATAAGGGCACCTGTCACAACTGCATTTGATGCATGAGCGTCCTGCTGAGAATGTGCAAATACCCGCACTTGTCCTCTACCTACTGCCCCTGGCCCCCTACCACTAGATCCTGCACCACGGCCTCTAGCTTTACCTGTACTTGTTGTCTGTGGTGGTACGGTTCTCACTGGTGGGGCTGGAATAGGTGTATCCCTCGGTGTCGGATTGCTTCTCACACTTGTACCATTTTTTCTCTTTGGACACTCTCTAGCCATATGGCCCACCTGGCTGTAGTTGTAACACCCACCTGTCAGTCTCCGACATATTCCAAAATGAAATCTGCTGCAAGTCGCACACTAGGGCCTTGTCTTACCAGCATTTCCACCCCCTTGCACTCTCTGTCCCCCTTGAAAATTACTTCTTGTACCTGTTTCATGGGTGGTGGTTGAGGATTGTCCCCCTGCAGACCCTGAGTATCCTGCACCTCCACCTGTTGTCTTTCGTTTCTTACTTCCAACTCCTTGGTTGTCACTGCCTGTAATTAACTTGACCTTGGGATCAATAGAAGTCTCATACCTCTTCCTGGTTTCAATCATCCTGGCACAGTCTGCTGCTTGAGCTAAGGTCTCAAATTGTCTTCTCTGGGGTAACAAAGCAGTAAATAACGGCTCCGTGAGACGGTGTATGAACCTCTTGATCCTCGCCTCTTCATCAGGAGCCAACTTAGGTGAGAATTGAGCTAGTTCTGTAAAAAGTAATTCATACTCCGTCACGGTCATATTAGGCGTCATCCACAACTCCTCGAATTGCTGACGCTTCACATCTGGTGCATTCAGATAAAAACCGACCCAGGAATTCCCTCTAAAAATCTTCCTAGGTCATCGGTGCCACTCTTCTTGAATACCTCGTTTGTACGGACTCTATCCATACTCTAGCAGCTCCCCTCAGCTGGAATGAAGCTAATTCCACTAACTCATGTCCTGAGCACCTCAGCATGTGCCCAATTATGACTATGTCTCTCACAAAGTAATGTAGATCCTCTTTCTCACTAGTTTCGCAGAAGGTGGGTGGATGAAGCTTCAGAAATTTTGAAATTGGCAGCTCTCTGGGTGCTACCCGTGGCTCACGAGGCATTTCCTGTGGCTGTTGCCATTCCCTATCCTCTTCCTCAACAACCTCCATCTCTTGATTTCTATGAATTCTCTCTTGTTCTTCCTCGCCGACTACTAACCGGTGTACTTCCCTCTGTATTTGTCTCGTCATCTCTTCTCTTAGTTCCTGAAATCCTGACATGAGCATTTCCGCCACGGAAGTTGCACCTGTCTCTTCTTGAGGTTTAGGTTCCAGTGACTGTCTCCTCTCTTCCCCTCTCACTTTTGCTTTCCCTCGACCTCAAGCACGACCTCTACCTCAGCCTAGGGTACGGCCTCTACCTCGGCCTCGGGTGGGCATTCCCTCCTCCCGAACTGATTCTCGATCAATTTCAGCAGCAGTTCTCCCTCCACCCCTAGTCTATCTCATGATTGGTGGCATCCCTATACTGCACAAGGACAACACCTAATAAGTACACACATATCAATGATATTTCATATCAATGAGAATAGAAAGGAAGGCTCACACAATTTCCTGGGTACTTCCACAAGTGCCTTTTTACTCCCACGTTGTGCCCGGGTTCACAACGAGGCGTAAACCGACACCCGGTCATACCTATGGCTCCATACAGTTTAAAGATAACCTGCCTCTGATACCAAGTTTGTCACAACCCCCTATCAGACGTCCGTGACCGGCACGGGAAGTAGGATTTCTCCTATCCCGTAAGCCTCTAATCCCTGATTGACATTTTTCACATGATAACTATCCATTTCTAATACAAACAATATATAGTATTTATGGCCATCCATATCCGGTGACCTAAGTAGCATGCAATCCACGGCTCGCTCAACGTCGCTTCAGTCTATACATATACACATAATCACTCACACGTTCATATATTATACATATTGATCACGCGCTTCAGGGCGGGTGATCTATCCTATTCACAAGCAGAATTCCTGTACACAGTCAAGTATATATTCAATCACACACCTGCATATAGTTTACATATTGATCACACGTCTCAATCGTGTGATCTATCCTATTCACATGCGGAAGCCATATTTTCATACAATCAGGTATTCAGTCACACATAAATATAATTTACATATTGATCAGACCCTCAAGGCGTGTGATCTATCCTAGTCGCATGCGGAAGTCATATATACATATACATGATATACGCTATATCATAGCCTAAAGTCCCAACACCAAGACCTAACTTTAATCTGTATGAAGCCGACAATGCTAGAATAGGACGTATATATATACTGCAGCTGTATCTGTACAAACGCTACACCCAAAAAGGATTCGTATACATATACATCACAACATATGTACGTAATCAAAATAACTACCGACGTGGACTAAGCGTACGGTCCTCAGATCTGTCCGCCTCCCTGCAAAGAAGTGGACGCGTTTCCGACCCCTGAACCACCTGTATCTAAAACATGTAAACAGGGGGTGAGTCGAACATACTCAGTGAGAAGCTCCCCCATTACTGGCGTAGCAATGGGTACCACTACAGCTGGGGGAAGGGAGCAACCACAACCACATGCGCATGAAACGGATTTATATTGTGACCTTTAATATGATCAGGCAATCAATATATCATATTCACAATTAAAAATCCTAATTCATGCTCCTAACATGTTTATTAATCCGTATGTAAACCAATCATAAACATATATCATATCTTTTCATAAGTTATACATAGTTATACTCGTAGGCATTCATTTTCTGTCTCATGAATTACGCTAAGACAAATACTGGCCCGAAGGCATTCACTTTCTGTCTCCCGCGTTATGCTAAGAGAAATACTGGCCCGAAGGCAATGTCTTATTCAAACCTAGTTGATCAAACTAGGAACTTTCTGACTCCATGACACGCTTAGAGTAATAGCCGGCAACTTGTCTGACCCCGGTTAAACTAAGGTAATGGCCACTATGTGACATACTTACTATTAACTGAATCCTGTCTGTCCGACCAGGATAACCGACTCGATCTACCCGAACTAACCTAAACAAGTTCAAATAACCTATTCGACCTTGAAAGACGCCCTATTACTAACTAACTGAATATTACACGTGTGAATTAGCTAGGCCTAGTTTCCCCCGTTTCAATTATGCAACCCTCTCGCTCACAATTAACAACCTAGGTTCATTTTCCTCTATGTACCATACGGTCAAAACCTTTTCACGATGATCAATTTAAATGGGTTTCTAACTATATATATATATATTATATTTCATTTATTTTTTTATTTTTTTTATTTTTTTATAAAAACTTATTTACTTGTCATATTCTCTTTTTCTCTCATGCTTTTTAATCCTCTTTTCTTTTAGGTCCTAAAAATTTATAAATATTCCCTATTACTTTCTTCTTTATTCTATTTTTAACCCTATAATTCTTTAATTTAATTTATTTTTCTTTCTGAAAGAAAAATAAATTTAATAATAATGAAAATAATTGAATCTAAATATCTCGGATATTACATTTATGGTTGCAATCACAGAAGTTTGAGATTGAAATCGTACTGTGCAATGTTGAGAATCAGCAATAAAAGTTCGACCTGCAAAAGTGACGTTTTGGGAAGAACCACAAACAATCAGCAATAAAAGTTTGACCTGCAAAAGTGACTTTCTCAATGTCCATCGATCCCAAAACCCGTTTTGCTGCCCACTATATTAAGAAATTTTAATGTTGCCTATTTTTTCCCTTTAGACATGTGGCTTAAAACATGCTCATGAAGACTGTCAATGTCCATCTGTGGCTTGTCCTCTGGATTTTAGCCCCATAATTATGGTTTGATGGTTTGCTAGTAGTAGTTCTTGACACTGAATTGTCTTCGTAAAAGTAATTTTTCATTCTTGTACAAATATTGGTTAAATGTTCTGTTTCGTGTGGAATCTTCTTGGATATGCACTTAAAACTTGCATATTTATAGTGGCCGTTTAGATATATCCAAATATATATATATACATATATATGTATGTATATATATATATGTATGTATATACATACATATATATATATATACATACATATATATGTATATATATGTATTTATTCTGTTTGATATTGGAAAGAATATTTATATTGAGATGTAATATTGTCACATGTACCAAGAGATGCAGTTATTATAGTTGTTAAAATACATAGCATATAGCAGCAGTTTTTATTGCCAGTATAAAATGTGTCTATACCAGTAGTTTTTTATTGCCGGTATAAAATGTGTCTATACTAGTAGTTTTTTATTGCCAATATAAAATGTGTCTATAGCAGCAGTTTTTTTTATTTATAGCAGCAATGTTCTTGCTTGTTACTATAGAAAAAACTTATACCAACAGTTTGCATTCTGCTAGTAGAACTTTCTAGTGACAGGGAAATAGCAGCAGATTAGACCTTAATAGCAGCAGTTAGGACAACAGCTGGTATAACATTTAGTAGCAGCTTTAGTCATTTTTGGCAGCAGTTTAAACTGCTGGTAAAAACCTTTTTTGTAGTAGTGTACACTACTACAAAAATAAGATTTAGTAGCTGTTTTTTAGTAGCTGATTTTGAAATAGCTAGTAAAACTCAAATATAATAACAATTTATTTATTTGCTACTATAAACATGATTTTTAGTAACATTTTATTGAGGAGTGCCACTAAACAGTTTTACTATACTAGCAGTTAGACATGTTACTATAATAAAAATATTTATTAAATTATAATATAATTTCATATTTTATTATTTATATAAAATATTATATTCTAAATACTAAATTACTAAATCAATTTAACCCTAGTTTACCCTAAAAAGTTTATTGATCGCTTCTCTCTCTCTCGCTCAACCTCTCAAACACTCTCATCGGCGACAAAAACTCTCACCATTGAAGGAGGATCCATGGCCACCAGACAGATCTCTCAGCGCCGTCGTCTCATTGCATCGGATCTCTTAGCGCCGTCGTCTCGTTACAGTAGATCTTGCCGGAGAAAACGCAAAAGTGCTTCGGGAGAGTGAAGGAGAAGAAGCCTCCGCCGCCGCGGAAGAGGAAGTGTTTGGTTTGGAGGTAAGTGAGGGAAATCTCTTGCTCTACTCTGTTTAGGATTTTCCACAGGTTCTTGTCTTGCGCTGCTAGTGTAGATGTTGTGGATGAAAAGGATTATTGACTTCTTCTGAAGAAAAATTTATATTTCAAGGTTTGAGCTCGATCGTAATTTGCTTTCTATTTATTATGGAGAGAGAAATTGAGGAAGGAGATGATGTTGGTATTAATTTTTTTTGTTTAATTTGGCTTTATCTTAATTACATGATTTTATATATATGATTTATGTCAAACTAGCTAAACTTGTAAAGATGCGAGTGGATTGGTAGATTGGAGATATGTTGGAGGAATTTATGGTTGCAATCACAGAAGTTTGAGATTGAAATCGTACTGTGGAATGTTGAGAATCAGCAATAAAAGTTCGACCTGCAAAAGTGATGTTTTGGGAAGAACCACAAGTAATCAAGTAGTTATCAATTAGTGTAAAGGTAGTAGCAGTAGCAGCACATGAATAATAATTGACAAAAAGAATAATAAGAATAATAACAATAACAATAATAATAATAATAATAATAGCGAGAAACATAGGAGAAGGGAAACACTTATCTGGATTCATTTTTTATAAATCCTAACACTCACAAGGATTGATAATGATTGATAATGATTTTGATAATGATTGATAATGATTTTGATATTTTACGCCTTTCATTTGTTCTGCCTTTAATGTTAAGGTATGGATTCAGTTACTCATGAATTTTATTTTTGTGTAGTGTAACATGTATCCTTTGATGAACCACTTACAATCCCAGAGTCACTTGCCCGCAGTGCAAACATCCAATTGACTTTCTCAATGTCCATCGATCCCAAAACCCTTTTTGTTGCCCACTATATTAAGAAATTTTAATGTTGCCTATTTTTTTCCTTTAGATATGTGGCTTAAAACATGCTCATGAAGGCTGTCAATGTCCATCTGTGGCTTGTCCTCTGGATTTTAGCCCCATAATTATGGTTTGATGGTTTGCTAGCAGTAGTTCTTGACACTGAATCGTCGTAGTAAAAGTAAGTTTTCATTCATGTACAAAGATTGATTAAATAATGTTCTGTTTCGGATGGAATCTTCTTGGATATGCACTTAAAACTTGCATATTTATAGTGGCCATTTAGATATATCCATATATATATATATATATATATATATATATATATATATATATATATATATATATATATATATATATATATATATATATATGCTTGTGTATTTATTCTTTTTGATATTGGAAAGAATATTTATATTGAGATGTAATATTGTCACATGTACCAAGAGAAGCAGTTTTTATAGTTGTTAAAATACATAGCATATAGCAGTAGTTTTTTATTGCCAGTATAAAATGTGTCTATACCAGTAGTTTTTTATTGCTCGAATAAAATGTGTCTATACGAGCAGTTTTTTATTGCCATTATAAAATGTGTCTATAGCAGCAGTTTTTTTATTTATAGCAGCAATGTTCTTGCTTGTTACTATAGAAAAAGCTTATACCAACAGTTTGCATTCTGCTAGTAGAACTTTCTAGTGACAGAGATATATCAGCAGATTGGACCTTAATAGCAGCAGTTAGGACAACAGCTGGTATAACATTTAGTAGCAACTTTAGTCATTTTTAGCAGCAGTTTAAACTGCTGGTAAAAAGCTTTTTTCTAGTAGTGTACACTACTACAAAAATAAGATTTAGTAGCTGTTTTTTAGTAACTGATTTTGAAATAGATAGTATAACTCAAATAATGTAACAATTTATTTATTTTCTACTATAAACATGACTTTTAGTAATATTTTATTTATGAGTGTCACTAAACAGTTTTGCTATACTAGCAGTTAGACATGTTACTATAATAAAAATATTTATTAAATTATAATATAATTCATATTTTATTATTTATATAAAATATTATATTCTAAATACTAAATTAGTAATTCAATTTAACCCTAATTTACCCTAATAAGTTTATTGGTGCTTCTCTCTCTCTCGCTCAATCTCTCAAACACTCTCACCGGCGGCAAAAACTCTCACCATCGAAGGAGGATCCTTGGCCACCAGACAGATCTCTCGGCATCGTCGTCTCGTTGCATCAGATCTCTCGGTGCCGTTTGTCATTACCCCCTATCAAACGTCCGTGACCGGCACGGGAAGTAGGATTTCTCCTATCCCGTAAGCCTCTAATCTCTGATTGACATTTTCACATGTTTTTAACTACCCATTTCTAATACAAACAATATATAGTATTTATGGCCATCCATATCCGATGAACTAAGTAGCGTGCAATCCACGGCTCGCTCAACGCTGCTTCAGTCTATATATATACACATATACATTCACACATACATATAGTTTACATATTGATCACGCGCTTCAGGGCGGGTGATCTTTCCTATTCATATGTAGAAGAACTGTATACAGTCATACATATATTCAATCACACGCTTGCGTATAGTTTACATATTGATCACACGCCTCAATGTGTGTGATCTATCCTATTCACATGCGGAAGCCATATTATCACACAATCAGGTATTCAGTCACACATATATATAATTCACATATTGATCACACCCTCAAGGCGTGTGACCTATCCTAGTCGCATGCGGAAGTCATATATACATATACATGAAATACGCTATATCATAGCCTAAAGTCCCAATACCAAGACCTAACTTTAATCTGTATGAAGCCGACAACGCTAGAATAAGACGTATATATATATTGTAGCTGTATCTGTACAAACACTACACCAAAAAAGGATTCATATACATATACATCACAACATATGTACATAATCAAAATAACAACCGACGCGGACTAACCGTACGGTCCTCAGATCTGTCCGCCTCCCTGAAAAGAGTGGACGCGTTTCCGACTCTTGAACCACCTGTATCTGAAACATGTAAACAGGGGGTGAGTCGAACAGACTCAGTGAGAAGCTCCCATATCCCTGGCGTAGCAGCGGGTATTTAGTTCGTTACGTCGTCTTATTTGTTCTTTCTGAAAGTCCAGAATGCCCCATATTCGACTTTCACACTTTCGAGCCATTTATAATCTCTAATTGCTTAGGTTAGAGATTTCCACTTGTCTAAATTTCCCTTCATGTGTTCATATGGGTATTTAACTAATAAAAGAATTAAATTTACGGTTTAAAAGGGGCTTTATCTTACTCATTCCACCGTCTCCCTTATTCGCCGAGTAAAAGCTTAATTCTTACCTTTTTAATTATATATAAAAATATAATTGGGTATAATTAGTGCCTTGGAACCAATTTAGCGGGTCTTAGGTGTCCACCACGGACTAGACCGAGGTGTTCAACCCACCGCATAGCTCTTTACGGTACTGTGGCTTAGTATTTCGCCTCTTTTTCACCGGATTGGGTTCCGGTTGAGACGGTAAATACTCAGGCTTTATTCCCTTGACTATTTCAAGCATTTATAACACCTATACTACTCCAATCAAAGCCTAAACATGCATCAAACTATCAATTTCGAATTTATAGCAATTTTCTAGCTAAATTTTCCTAATTTCCATACCCGGTCAAATCCCACGATTTCACTTCAATTCTGAACCTCACTAAGCTTTCAATAACACCCACTAAGCTCATACTTAACCCCGAAATGCCCCTATTGGAAGTATTTGAAGAATTCCTAAAATACCCAAAATTGGAGAAATTGGGGTTTGAGAGATTTGGGACTTTCTTACTTGATTTCAATCGGATAGAAAGCTTGGTGGTTATGAAAAATGAGAAAATAATTTTGTGTTGTGTTGTGTCTCACGGTTTGGCCCTCATTATTCTAATAAGAGAAAAAGAAAATAATTTTGTGGTGTGGCTGGAAGGATAATGACCGGTTTTAACCCTCAATTTTAATGGAAATAAAATAAAAAGGCTGGAATTATACATTTGTACCTAAATCGTAACTTTTTCCCCATCCTTTTTAACTCCCCTTTCTTTAAGGTCCTAGAAAGAATACTTAGATTTTCTATTTTTCTCCCCTTAATTTTATTTTATCTTTAATTTAATTCATTTTTCTTTCTGAAAGAAAAATAAATTAAATATTAATGAAAAATAATTCAATCTAAATATCTCAGATATTACAATCTTCCCCCCTTAAGAAATTCAGTCCCTGAATTTCAATTAAAATACTAACCTTAGTCTTGAAACAGATGAGGATACGTCCTGCGCATTTCACCCTCGACCTCCCATGTAGCTTCTTCGGTCGAGTGATTTCTCCAGAGAACTTTAACCAATGGAATCTCTTTCATAATGAGTTTCCTCAACTGCCGATCTAAGATTTCCACTCGCTCCTCTTCATATGTCAGATTCTCGGTTAGTTGCACGTCTTGCGGTTGGATTACATGCGAGGGATTGGGAAGATATTTCCGAAGCATGGATACATGAAAGACAGGGTGTACTCCCTCCAATTCCTTAGGCAATTGCAACCGATACGCCACATTCCCAATCCGTTCTAGGATTTCAAACGGCCCGATATACCGAGGACTTAGCTTCCCCTTTTTATCGAACCACATTACGCCTCTCATCGGTGATATCCTCAAGAACACTTGTTCACCAATGGCAAACTCAAGTTCTCTCCTTCGGTTGTCTGCATAAGACTTTTGCCTACTCTGAGCCGTCAGCAATCTCTCCCTTATACACTTCACTTTCTGCAAGGCATCTTGTAGCAATTCTGGGCCGATTAGACTAGCTTCTCCGACCTCGAACCACCCAATCGGGGATCTGCACCTACGACCGTACAGAGCCTCGAAAGGTGCCATTTGGATACTCGCTTGATAACTGCTATTGTATGCAAATTCAGCCAAAGGTAAATACCTTTCCCAACTTCCGCCGAAATCCATAAAACATGCCAGAAGCATGTCTTCAAGAATCTGAATGGTTCTTTCTGATTGCCCGTCGGTCTGTGGGTGGAACGCAGTACTCAAATCAACTCTCGTTCCCATCACTTCCTGCAATGACTTCCAAAACCTGGAAGTGAACTGTGGCCCTCTATCAGATATTATGGACACTGGCACACCGTGCAATCTAACGATTTCTGATAGATAAATCTGTGTATATTGACTCACTCCATAAGTGGTCTTAACTGGCAGAAAGTGCGTGGACTTAGTCATGCGATCCACTATCACCCAAACCGAATCAAATCCACGTGGTGATCTTGGAACCCCTATTACAAAATCCATAGTTATCCTTTCCCATTCCCATTCAGGTATTTCTATCTGTTGTAATGTTCCGGCGGGCTTCTGGTGTTCAGCTTTGACTTGCTGACACACTAAACATCTGGCTACATAGTTTGCAACATCCTTCTTCATGCCATTCCACCAATACAGCTGTTTCAGGTCATGATACATTTTATTGGCTCCCGGATGGATTGTATAAGTCGTCCGGTGTGCTTCTTCAAGAATTCTTTCTTTCAAGTTATCAACCATAGGGACACACAACCGTCCCTCCAACCGAAGTACTCTGAAATCATCAATAGAGAATCGGACGTCGTGCCCTTTCTCTTTAGTTACAATATCCTTGATTTGCTTGAGGTTGGTATCTTCATCCTGTCTAGCCTTCACTTCTTCTACCAGAGAGGATTTAGCTTGCAAATGCGCTAAAAGTGAGTTGGAACTTCAAATCTCAAACTGATTCCCCGTTTGTTCTAGCTCGTGCAACTCTCTGATCAACGGTCTTCTTTCTTCACTTATATGAGCAAGACTGCCCATAGATTTCGGGCTCAGAGCATCGGCTACCACATTAGCCTTTCCTGGATGATACAAGATCGTGCAGTCGTTGTCTTTCAGTAACTCTAACCATCGACGTTGTCTCAAGTTCAAGTCTTTCTGCTCGAAAATGTATTTGAGGCTTTTGTGGTCTGTATAAATTTCACAAGTCTCCTAATGTCTCCATATTTTCAAGGCGAACACTACAACAGCCTTCTCAAGGTCGTGAGTCGGGTAATTCTTCTCATGTTTCCTCAATTGTCACGAAGCATACGCAATCACCTTGCCGTGCTGCATGAATACATACCCCGACTCGATCCTCGATGCATCACAGTATACCACATACCCTTCTGTGCCTTCAGGTATTGCCAACACCGGAGCGGTAGTGAGACTGTCTTTCAGCTTCTGAAAACTCTGCTCACATTTGTCATCCCATATGAACTTCACTCCCTTTTGAGTCAACTTAGTCATAGGTGCAGCAACCTTAGAGAAGTCCTGCACAAATCTTCTATAATATCCAACCAAGCTCAAGAAACTGCGAATTTCAATAACAGAGGTAGGATAGGACCAATTCTTCACCGCCTCTACCTTACTTGGATCAACGTGGATTCCTTCTAATGATACCACGTGACCCAAAAAGGCAACTCTGTCCAGCCAGAATTCACACTTGGAGAACTTGGCATACAGTTTCTCTTCTCTCAACTTCTGCAAGGCTAATCTTAAGTGTTCTGCATGTTCTTCAGAATTCTTAGAATAAACCAAGATGTCATCAATGAAGACAATGACAAATCAGTCCAGAAATGGTTTGAAGACTCTATTCATCATGTCCATGAACGCTGCAGGAGCATTAGTTAATCCGAAAGACATCACCAATAACTCGTAATGTCTATATCGGGTCCGGAATGCGGTCTTAGATATGTCTGATTCTCGAATCTTCAGTTGATGATACCCAGATCGCAAGTCAATCTTTGAAAACCGCTTCGCACCCTGCAACTGATCAAATAGGTCATCTATCCTCGGCAGTGGGTATTGATTGCGGATCGTCACCTTATTTAACTTTCGGTAATCGATACACAACCGCAAAGATCCGTCCTTCTTCTTCACAAAAAGGACCGGTGCACCCCAAGGATAGAAGCTGGGTCTTATAAAACCCTTGTCAAGCAATTCTTGAAATTGTGTATGTAACTCCTTCAACTCTTTCGGAGCCATCCGGTAAGGTGGTGTGGACATAGGCTGGGTGCCAGGTTGCAGCTCAATTTGAAATTCAATCTCACGATCGGGCGACAACCTCGGCAATTCTTCTGGAAATACATCCAAGAACTCTCGCACTACTGGTACTTGAGTCGGTGAAAGTACTGCTTTCGTAGTATCCTTGACCAAAGCCAAATACCCCTTACATCCCTTTGCAAGTAACTTGTATGCCTTCAAAGCCGAGATCAAGTTTGGATACGTGCAGCCCCGTCGCCCCGTATCACAAAAGGCTCCTCGTTTGGCATATTGAACTTTAAACATTTAGCCTTGTAGTCCACAACCGCATGGCAAGACGACAATCAATCCATTCCAAGGATTACATCAAGATCAACCATACACAACAACCGAAGGTCTACCACAGTCTCACGACCATCGACCTCCACAATGCAAGACTTGTGCACATACTCTACTTGTACTGATTCTCCCATTGGAGTAGAGACTAATACTGTTTCTTTCATTCTAGACGAACTCTTGTTGAATTTAGAAGCAAATGCATGAGATACATAAGAATGAGAGGAACCGGAATCAAACAGAACTCGTGCCTCAAGAGAGCAAACAATAAGGGTACCTGTCACAACTGCATTTGATGCATGAGCGTCCTGCTGAGAAAGTGCAAATACCCGCCCTTGTCCTCCACCTACTGCCCCTGGCCCTCTACCACTAGATCCTGCACCACGGCCTCTAGCTGCACCTGTACTTGCTGTCTGTGATGGTACGGTTCTCACTGGTGGGGCTGGAATAGGTGTACCCCTCGGCGTCGGATTGCTTCTCACACTTGTAATCTCTTTTCTCTTTGGGCACTCCCTAGCCATATGACCCACCTGGCCGCAGTTGTAACACCCACCTGTCAGTCCCCAACATATTCCAAAATGAAATCTGCCGCAAGTCGCAAACTGGGGCCTTGTCTTATCGGCATTTCTACCCCATTGCACTCTCTGTCCCCCTTGAAAATTACTTCTTGTACCTGTTTCATGGGTGGTGGTTGAAGATTGTCCCCCTGCGGACCCTGAGTATCCTGCACCTCCACCTGTTGTCTTCCTTTTCTTACTTCCACCTCCTTGGTTGTCACTGCCTGTA
Organism: Senna tora; assembly: GCA_014851425.1. NCBI lineage: Eukaryota > Viridiplantae > Streptophyta > Magnoliopsida > Fabales > Fabaceae > Senna > Senna tora. The sequence goes on from CM026265.1 coordinate 17,268,773, forward strand.
ATTAACTTGACTTCGGGATCAATAGAAGTCTCGTACCTCTTCCTGGTTTCAATCATCCTGGCACAATCTGCTGCTTGAGCTAAGGTCTCAAATTGTCTTCTCTGGGGTAACAAAGCATTAAATAACGGCTCCGTGAGACGGTGTATGAACCTCTTGATCCTCGCCTCTTCATCAGGAACCAACTTAGGTGAGAATTGAGCTAGTTCTGTAAAAAGTAATTCATACTCCGTCATGGTCATATTAGGCGTCATCCACAACTCCTCGAATTGCTGACGCTTCGCATCTTTTGTGCCTTCGGATAAAAACCGATGCAGGAATTCCCTCTGAAAATCTTCCCAGGTCATCGGTGCCACTCTTCTTGAATACCTCGTCTGTACGGACTCTATCCATACTCTAGCAACTCCCCTCAGCTGGAATGAAGCTAATTCCACTAACTCATGTCCTGAGCACCTCAGCATGTGCCTAATTCTGACTATGTCTTTCACAAAGTACTGCGGGTCCTCTTTCTCACTAGTTCCGCAGAAAGTTGGTGGATGAAGCTTCAGAAATTTTGAAATTGGCAGCTCTCTGGGTGCTACCCGTGGCTCACGAGGTGTTTCCTGTGGTTGTTGCCATTCCCTATCCTCTTCATCAACAACCTCCCTCTCTTGATTGCTAGGAACTCTCTCTTGTTCTTCCTCGCCGACTACTAACCGGCGTACTTCCCTCTGTATTTGTCTCGTCATCTCTTCTCTTAGTTCTTGAAATCCTGCCGTAAGCATTTTCGCCACGGAAGGTGCACCTGTCTCTACTTGAGGTTGAGGTTCCAGTGACTGTCTCATCTCTTCCCCTCTCACTTGTGCTCTTCCTTGACCACGAGCACGACCTCTACCTCGGCCTCGGGTACGACCTCTACCTCGACCTCGGGTGGGCATTCCCTCCTCCCGAACTGATTCTCGATCAATTTTAGCAGGAGTTTTCCCTCTACCCCTAGTCTGTCTCGTAATCGGTGGCATCCCTATACTGCACAAGGACCACACCTAATAAGTACACGTATATCAATGATATTTCATATCAAAGAGAGTAGAAAGAAAGGCTGACACAATTTCCTGGGTACTTCCACAAGTGCCTTTTTACTCCCACGTTGTGCCCGGGTTCACAACGAGGCGTAAACCGACACCCGGTCATACCTATGGCTTCATAGAGTTTAAAGATAACCTGTCTCTGATACCAAGTTTGTCACGACCTCCTATCGAACGTTCGTGACCGGCACGGGAAGTAGGATTTCTCCTATCCCGTAAGCATCTAATCCCTGATTGACATTTTCACATGTTTATAACTACCCATTTCTAATACAAACAATATATAGTATTTATGGCCATCCATATCCGATGACCTAAGTAGCATGCAATCCACGGCTCGCTCAACGCCGCTTCAATCTATATATATACACATATACATTCACACATACATATAGTTTACATATTGATCACGCGCTTCAGGGCGGGTGATCTATCCTATTCACATGCAGAAGACCTGTATACAGTCATACATATGTTCAATCACACGCTAGCATATAGTTTACATATTGATCACACGCCTCAATGCGTGTGATCTATCCTATTCACATGCGGAAGCCATATTTTCATACAATCAGGTATTCAGTCACACATATATATAATTTACATATTGATTACACCCTCAAGGCGTGTGACCTATCCTAGTCGCATGCGGAAGTCATATATACATATACATGATATATGCTATATCATAGCCTAAAGTCCTAATACCAAGACCTAACTTTAATCTGTATGAAGACGACAATGCTAGAATAGGACGTATATATATATACTGCAGCTGTATCTGTACAAATGCTACACCCAAAAAGGATTCATATACATATACATCACAACATATGTACGTAATCAAAATAACTACCGACGCGGACTAAGCGTACGGTCCTCAGATCTATCCGCCTCCCTGAGAAGAAGTGGATGCGTTTCCGACTCTTGAACCACCTGTATCTGAAACATGTAAACAGGGGGTGAGTCGAACAGACTCAGTGAGAAGCTCCCCCATCCCTGGCGTAGCAGAAGGTACCACTATAGTTGGGGGAAGGGAGCAACCACAACCACATGCACATGAAACAGATTTATATTGTGACCTTTAATATGATCAGGCAATCAATATATCATATTCACAATTAAAAATCCTATTTCATGCTCCTAACATTTTTATAATCTGCATGTAAACCAATCATAAACATATATCATATCTTTCCATAAGTCATACATAGTTATGATCGTAGGCATTCACTTTCTGTCTCCCGCGATACGCTAAGAGAAATACTGGCCCGAAGGCAATGTCTTATTCGAACCTAGTTGATCAAACTAGGAACTTTATGACTCCAAGACACGCTAAGAGTAATAGCCGGCAACTTGTCTGACCCCGGTTAAACCAAGGTAATGGCCACTATGTGGCATACTCATTGCTAAGTGAATCCTGTCTGTCCGACCAGGATAACCGACTCGATCTACCCGAATTAACCTAAACAAGTTCAAATAACCTATTCGACCTTGAAAGACGTCCTATTAAAAACTAACTGAATATTACACGTGTGAGTTAACTAGGCCTAGTTTCCCCCTTTTCAATTATGCATCACTCTCACTCACACTTAACAACCTAGGTTCATTTTCCTCAATGTACCATACGGTCAAAACCTTTGCACGATGATCAATTTAAGTGGGTTCCTAATATTAATAAACTCTCACATATGAAATTCCGACTCAATCCTACCCATGGTATCATATAAGGCTCGGTGAGCCACAATAGCACATATACACCTTGTGATTAATCATATAAGCACATATACTATTGCACGTTGACTACTTACTTGCAAATCATACACGCGTACAAATCTATTCATATAAATATATTCCATATATCAATTTGCACAAAATAGAGCAAACCACATTTTCCACGTAGTCATCCAACCTTGTGGGGCAGGGATGGGAGAGCCCCTCACCTCGTTGGCCCTCCTGATCAGTCCTCAGAGTGCCTGAAGCTCCAATTACCCTGTGGTGTCATGCTAATGCCTATGCACCCTCTATCTATCTCCAAGAACTAATTATTTAGTTCGTTACGTCGTCTTATTTGGTCTTTCTGAAAGTCTAGAATGCCCCATATTCGACTTCACACTTTCGAGCTATTTAGAACCTCTAATTGCTTAGGTTAGAGATTTCCGCTTGTCTAAATTTCCCTTCATGTGTTCATATGGGTATTTAACTAATAAAAGAATTAAATTTACGGTTTAAAAGGGGCTTTAGCTTACTCATTCCACCGTCTCCCTTATTCGCCGAGTAAAAGCTTAATTATTACCTTTTTAATTATATATAAAAATATAATTGGGTATAATTAGAGCCTTGGAACCAATTTAGCAGGTCTTTGGTGTCCACCACAGACTAGACCGAGGTGTTCAACCCGCCACATAGCTCTTCACAGTACTGTGGCTTAGTATTTCGCCTCTTTTTCACCGGATTGGGTTCCGGTTGAGATGCTAAATACTCAGGCTTTATTCCTTTGACTATTTCCAGCATTTATAACACCTATACTACTCCAATCAAAGCCTAAACATGCATCAAACTATCAATTTCGAATTTATAGCAATTTTCTAGCTAAATTTTGCTAATTTCCATACCCCGTCAAATCCCACGGTTTCACTTCGATTCTGAACCTCACTAAGATTTCAATAACATCCACTAAGCTCATACATAACCCCGAAATGCCCCGATTGGAAGTATTTGAAGAATTCCTAAAATACCCAAAATTGGAGAAATTGGGGTTTGAGAGATTTGGGGCTTTCTTACTTGATTTCAATCGGATAGAAAGCTTGGTGGTGATGAAAAATGAGGTCCGGTCACCTTCTCCAGCACCGGAATGTCTTCTCCGACGAAAATCAGGTCCCCAAACCACCATGCCCATTCTCCCTCTCCTTCTCGTGCGTGGGTCTTGAGCTGCTTCTGTTTTTTTCATTTTTTGCTTCTGCATGCTACTTTCTTTCTTTTTTTTGTTTAGTGGGTGTTTAGGAATTAGTAAGGCGGGCCCCCCCCAATTATTATAATGCCTATATATATATATATATATATCTTTTTGTGTTGTGTCTCATGGTTTGGCCCTCATTATACTAATAAGAGAAAAAGAAAATAATTTTGTGGTGTGGCTGGAAGGATAATTACCGGTTTTAGCCCTCAATTTAATGGAAATAAAATAAAAAGGCTGGAATTATACATTTGTACCTAAATCATAACTTTTTCCCCATCCTTTTTAACTCCCCTTTCTTTAAGGTCCTAGAAAGAATACTTATATTTTCTATTTTTCTCCCCTTAATTTTATTTTATCTTTAATTTAATTTATTTTTCTTTCTGAAAGAAAATTAAATTAAATATTAATGAAATAATTAAATCTAAATATATCGGATATTACACCATCGTCTCGTTGCAGCAGATCTTGCCGGAGAAAATGTAGAAGTGCTTCGGGAGTGTGAAGGAGAAGAAGCCTCCGCCGCTGCGGAAGAGGAAGTGTTTGGTTTGGAGGAAAGTTGTCACGACCCCCACCCGGAGGCACGTGACCGGCACAGATAGAGGGCCTAACCCTGAGTCTGTTAGCCTTAACACCTATTTCATTTAACTATCATTCCCATTCGCATACACACATTATCAATATATATGGCTCACATCTCCTGTGTGGCCTATCACACACCTGTAATCCACAGCCAAGTGCTGCTTCAGTTTATATGTATATTCAAACACACATAATATATATATATCTGTCATATACGTTGCCACACACTCCGGTGTGTGACATATCCTATTCACATGTAAATTCGTATACATAATTATAATAAGTCCCCAAAATAATCCTGTCTTTAAGTATGTGGAGCTGACAAGTCTAGAGTAAAATAACCAAAAAGTGTAATCAATTCATTACAATATCCAAAATAAAATCAAAGCCACCCACAGAGACAGAATGTGAGTGCTAGCAAAACTTCGCCTTCACTGAGCCGACGTGGAAGCCTGACCGGTACTTGTATCTGAAAAAGTAAACCACTAGAGGGTGATTCAACGACTCAGTGAGTGACTCTCCCATCCTAGGCGTAGTAGCGGGTACCAATACGACCGGGAAGGGGAGAACCCACATTCACATACACATACACTTCAATTTATCTTTGATAATTATATAATTGTTCTCAAACAATAGAACATGTACAAACTCTACTTTAACCGTACCATAACATACATTAATCATGCATACTGACATACGTGTATCGAGAAGCACCGAACACATAGATTAACATTCAAGTGCGGTTCACCCGCCAAACTTACGTACCTTTGGTTACCTTGTTGCCGCCGTGACGTGTCAGTCCTCCCTCTCTATCCCGATGCACTATAAGACTTAACCCATCGTCATGGTCGGTTGGATTTGAAATATAGTAATTTAAAAACAAGGTTTTTATCAACGCCACGTCAAGACAACAATCAACGTCATGACCTTCTTTTTATGAAAATAACTTTGTCTTGGCGTCACGTGAGGATACCGGCCATCATCATGCCATGTTTGAAGAAAAGGAAATCTAGTCATAGTGCATACCAAGGACATTGAGGGCTTACACTAATGTTGAGTACCTATACGTTCGGTATCTTACATCGATACGCATAGGCACACGGCACATTCCGGGACCGTCTCCACGGAATGTTGTGTTTGGTGGCGCACCCCAGCACCAACCTGCCGAGGTGTTCATCTACATCGGCACTTTCCGGACCATCGTCTCGGGAAGCCCGCTTGGTTCAATCCGGACCAACTCAACGGATTAACCAACTAGTAATGGTGGCATACTCCGGACCGGCTCAACAGAGTATCCACAAGTGTATATATACATGAAAGCAATTTTGAACCTTACCCGACGAAATGCCAACATGAAGGCACTTTCCGAACCTGACTCGATGGAAAGCCCTTACCCTTGGTACCATACATGTTATTGCCATAATTCTCGGGTTAAGCACATATGTGTGCGGAATTCTTCATCGTCACCCATATGTACTTGATCCACCATATTTCCACTTTAACAATCACAAACAATTCATTGTACAAAATTCCAGCAATCGCCAACATAATGACAGAGTATTACTAGCAAGCATAAAATTAAGTATTTACAAACATTCACGTATAAGCAAGCCCACAAATCAAGGTTGTCATACAACCCTTGGGGCTAGGATGAAAGGGTCCCTCACCTTGGCCGCTTTACTTAGTAACCCTTGAGCACTTTTGGCTCCAAGGAAGTACTTGAGTCCTAACAAATAGAACCATACCAATTAAACTACTTATCTACACATTTGTGTAGCAAATTTTCCATAAACCCATATTAACCAATTTTCCACTTCTACACATGTCAATGCCTAAATTCCACTACCTAAGCTATGGTCATCATTTGGGAGTTGATTTTAGTTCAAAATAAATTTTACTTTAAGAAATCATATTCAAAAGTTTGCACACCATCTAGCTCCATCAATGGAGAATTTTTGCCAAATATAGAAATTTTACTCATTTCTACAAAATTCATAAATCACCATCCCAATCATTGGGCATTCTTCCAAATCATCTAAAATGCATAAACATATCATTTAGAGTTCATACATATCAACAATTTCAAAAAAATCAAAAATTCCAAAAATTTTCTCAAAAATTCGTCCAACATGAACCCTAGGTTGAAATCCTCCAAAGGAATCCTTATTGGGGTGTTTTCTATATTCCAAAAAGAGTCCAAGGTTTATATACTATCCATTAGCAACTCATTACAACAAGAAAATCATGATTTAAGAGGTGGAGGCATGATTTTTGGAGCTTACCTTAAGGAAATTTAAAATGGAAGTTTGGGGAAGTTGCCCAAGCTCCTTGAGGCTCAACAATGGTGGTGGAGGCTTGTAAGAGTCTTTACTTGGTAGGAGGAAGCAAGAAAATGAAGGAGAAGTGGAGGATTCATCACTTTCTTCCTTGCCCTAGCACATAAGAAAGGAGAAGTAAAGAGAAGAAGATGAAAGAAGAGAGGAAATGGCGTAGTAGTCCTCCTGGAAGTGAGACAAAGTGTGTTATAAATTGGGTAGGAGATTTAAGGGTAATTTTGGGCAATTGGCAACTTTTGGGGTATGGTGAAATAGAGTTTTTATTGGATTATCTTAACTATATTTATTTGTAGGTAAGAATAGGAAAATTTTGAAATTTTTTTGCTAATCATAAGCCTATTAAAAATATCTGTCATTGAGTGTCTTGCAGATGAAAATTTCCTACCCAGTATAATTTTTATTTTCGACAAATTCTCAAATTTAAAATATAAGCTTTAAATAATTTATATGACCACTTTTAATCAAAATTATAATTTTTCTACCTAATTTCCATATTTATTTTAATTTCTTAAATTCTCAACTCTAAAACTATTAAAATCTTAATTATTTCCCAAAAATTTTATTTCACTTTAAAAAAATTTATTTTTATTTTCTTTACCCAAAATGCTTAACTTCAATTTCACAATTTTATCAATTTCATATTATCCCAGTAATTCCAATTTAATTTTATTTATCTATATGTATACACAAAATTATTATTTATTTCTATTGTTCATTTATTTATTTATTTATTTTGTCCTTACTTTCGAACTCTAAATGATGACCATGCTAAGTCTTACTATACACAATTAACCTGAATCTAAAAATACCCCTCGGGTATTACAATCTTCCCTCCTAAAGAAATTCGGTCACCGAATTTCAATTAAGTTACTAACCTTAGTCTTGGAACAAGAAGGGGCGAGTCTTGCGCATTTCGGCTTCTACTTCCCACGTAGCTTCCTCTACCGAATGATTCTTCCATAACACCTTCACCAATGGGATTTCCTTTGACCTCAACTTCCTCGATTGTCTGTCAAGGATTTCCACTGGTACTTCTTCGTAGGTCAGCCCTTATGCCAATTGTATCTCTTGCGGCTGTACTACATGAGAGGGATCCGGCAAGTACTTCCGCAGCATGGACACATGGAACACTGGATGTACACCTTCCAACTCCGACGGCAAGGCTAGGTGGTAAGCGACATTTCCCACTCGTTCCAGTATCTCGAATGGTCTCACGTATCTCGGACTCATCTTCCCTTTCTTGCCAAATCGCATCACTCCCTTCATTGGGGAAACCTTCAGAAACACTTGGTCCCCAACGGCAAATTCAAGTTCTCTTCTGCGGTGGTCCGCATAAGACTTTTGTCTACTATGGGCTGTCATCAACCTTCCTCTAATCAACTTCACCTTCGCTAAAATTTCTTGCAATAGTTCAGGACCAACCACCTTCGATTCACCGACATCAAACCAACCGATCGGAGACCTGCACCTTCGACCGTAAAGAGCTTCAAAAGGTGCCATTTGAATGCTAGCTTGGTAACTATTGTTGTAGGCAAACTTAGCCAATGGTAAGTACTGTTCCCAATTCCCACCGAAGTCCATCACACATGCTCTCAACATGTCCTCTAGTATCTGAATAGTCCTTTCTGATTGCCCGTCTGTCTGGGGATGAAAAGCCGTGCTGAGATCCACCCTCGTCCCCAACGCTTCCTGTAATGCCCTCCAAAATTGAGAAGTAAACTGCGGGCCTCTATCAGAGATTATTGACACTGGAGCACCGTGCTATCTCACAATCTCTGCCAAATATAACCGGGCGTACTGTGCCACTCCGTAAGTGGTCTTCACTGGCAGGAAATGTGCGGACTTGGTCATGCGATCCACAATCACCCACACTGAATCAAACCCTTTCTGTGAACGAGGCAACCCTGTTACGAAATCCATAGTGATACTTTCCCATTTCCATTCAGGTATTTTAATTTGTTGAAGCATTCCAGCAGGTTTCTGATGTTCAGGTTTCACTTGTTGACATACAAGACACCTAGACACATAGTTTGCTACATCTTTCTTCATCCCGTTCCACCAATATAACTATCTCAAGTCATGATACATCTTATTAGCCCCGGGGTGGATAGAGTACGGTGACTTATGTGCCTCGTCTAATATCGTCTCCTTGAGATTTTTGACCCAAGGTACACACAGCCGTCCCTCCAACTTGAGCACTCCCCTGTCATCAATGGAGAATCGGGTATCACTCATCTTCCCTTTTCTCACTGCGTCGATCACTATCTTGAGGTCGGGATCTTGCTCTTGTTTAGCCTTGACTTCTTCAATCAGGTTGGACTCTGCCTAAATATGAGCTAGAAGCACATTAGAACCACCGATCTCAAATCGAGTCCCACTTTCTTCCAGCTCGTATATCTCCCGAACTAACGGTCTTCTCACTTCTTCAATGTGAGCTAGACTACCCATAGATTTTCGGCTCAACGCGTCGGCCACCACATTGGCCTTCCCCAGATGGTATAGTATCGTACAATCATAGTCCTTCAACAATTCCATCCAACGACGTTGCCTCAAGTTCAGATCTTCTGCTCAAAGATGTACTTAAGGCTCTTGTGATCTGTGTACACTTCACATGTTTCTCCATAGAGATAGTGCCTCCATATCTTCAGGGCAAACACTACCGCCGCCATTTCGAGATCATGGGTTGGATAATTCTTCTCATGCTTCCTCAATTGCCTTTATTCATAGGCAATCACTCTACCATGCTGCATCAATACACATCCTAACCCAACTCGCGAAGCATCACAGTATACCACGTACCCTCCAGTGCCTTCAGGAAGGGTTAGCACTGGAGCTGTGGTCAGGCTATCCTTTAGCTTCTGAAAACTCTCTTCACACTTGCTTGTCCACTCAAACTTCACCCCTTTCTGTGTCAACCGTGTCATAGGTGCAGCGATTTTTGAGAAATCCTGCACAAACCGCCTATAATACTCGGCTAGGCCCAAGAAACTCTGTATTTCTGGCACTGTGGTAGGCTGCGACCAACTCTTCACTGCCTCCACCTTACTTGGGTCTACGTGGATTCCCTCTGATGATACCACGTGCCCAAGAAAAGCTACCCTGTCCAACCAGAATTCGCACTTCGAGAATTTGGCATATAATTTCTTTTCCCTTAACCTTTGCAAAGTCATTCTCAAGTGTTCTGCATGCTCCTCGGAGTTCTTGGAGTACACCAGGATGTCATCTATAAACACTATGACAAACTAGTCCAAATAAGGTCTAAGCACCCTATTCATCAGATCCATAAATGCTGCGGGTGCATTTGTCAACCCAAAAGACATCACCAAAAATTCGTAGTGTCCGTATCTGGTACGAAATGCAGTCTTGGGTACATCCTCTTGCATGATCTTCAACTGATGATACCCCAACCGCAGATCAATCTTTGAGAATTGCTTTGCTCCTTGTAGTTGATCAAATAGATCATCTATTCTGGGTAAAGGATATTGGTTGCGGATGGTAGCCTTGTTTAACTTCTGATAATCAATACACAACCGCAAGGTACCGTCCTTCTTCTTGACAAATAGAACCGGTGCACCCCATGGCGAGACACTGGGTCGTATGAACCCCATGTCTAGCAATTCCTGCAACTGAGTTTGTAATTCCTTCAACTCCCGCGGAGCCATTCGGTAAGGTGGTATAGATATTGGTTGAGTACCCGACAGTAGGTCGATCCCGAATTCAATCTCCCTATTAGGTGGCAAACCAGGCAACTCTTCAGGAAACACATTCGGGAATTCCTGAACAACGGGCACTTGGTTCACGGAAAGTACTTCCTTCTCTACATCCCTGACTGACGCTAAGTAGCCTGTACATCCCTTACTAAGAAGTTTGAGAGCACTTAATGTAGATATCAACCTTGGGTGGCACTTCGCCCCATCATCACGTACCACGAAAGGGTCCTCGCCAGGCCTGTTGAATTTCACACATTTGGCCCTGCAGTCCACTACTGCATGATACGAGGCTAACCAATCCATCCCCAAGATTACATCTAAGTCTACCATGTACAACAGTCTTAAATCCACCACCGTTTCATGGCCCTCAACCACTATTGGACAAGACTCACATATGAATTCTACCCGTACAGATTCACCCGTAGGTGTAGAGACCAACATTGCCTCTTTCATCTTCGTTGGGCTCTTAGCAATCTTAATAGAAAATGCAGGTGATATGTATGAATGAGTTGAACCGGAATCAAATAGCACATGTGCATTTTGAGTACAGACTGTGAGGGTACCTGTCACTACAGCATTTGAAGCCTGTGCATCCTGTTGAGATAAGGCAAAATCTCTGGCCTGTCCTCCTCCTGTGCTTCCCGGACCTCTCCCTCCGGCTCCACGACCCCTGCCTCTGCCAGTCGTGGGCGGTGGTACTGTTCTAACTGGTGGGGCTGGGATTGGTATTGACCCCGGTGTCTGGTTGCTCCTCACATTAGTTCCACTCCGCTTTTAAGGACAATCCCTAGCAAGGTGTCCCACTTGGCCACAGTTGAAACAAGCTCCCTTCAGGGTCCGACAGGTACCGAAATGGTTCTTTCCACATTGACCGCATTGGGGCCTTTGACTCCCCGTATGCATACTGCTATGTGCCCTCTGACCACCCTGATAGTTACTCCTTGCCCCCGAATCTGTGGTAGTCATTGAAGGCTGACCGGTAGGCTTGCTGGGTCCCATGAGAGCTGGGACTGTGGTAGTACCACCTGTCATCTTCTGCTTTTTCTTCCACCCTCCTTGATTCTCATTTCCTGCTTGATTTCTTCCCTTGGGATTGGCTGGCGTCCCAGATCTCCTATTCTCAATGACCCTAGTACAATCAGCCGCCTGTGCAAGAGTCTCAAATTGCTACCTCTGTGGTAGTAGAGCTATAAACAGTGGCTCCACTAGTCGCTGTATGAACCTCTTCATCTTAGCTTGTTCATCTGCAAACTGAGCTAGCTCCGTAAACGATAACTCGAACTCTGTAGCCGTCATACTCGAAGTCATCCATAGATCTTTAAATTGTTGCCTCTTTGTATCCCGCGTTCCTTCTGGCAAAAATCGGTCTAAGAATGCTCTCTCCAAGTCCTCCCACCGCATCGAGGCTACTCGTGTAGCGTGGCCGGCCTGTACAGACTCCACCCAAATTCTTGCAGCACCCCTCAACTGGAAGGAAGCAAGCTCGGCTAATTCTTCTCCAGGGCATCTCAGCACTCGCCCTATACAGACCATATCACGGAGGAAATGTTGAGGATCCTCCTTCTCATCAGTGCCGCAATAGGTTGGTGGGTTAAGCTTTAGGAACTTAGCCACCGGTAATTCTCTGCGAGCTCCCCTTTGCCCTCGGGGTACATCTATTGGTAACCATACTCTCCTCGGTTCTTCCAGCACTTCAATTTCCTGATCTAGTGGAATCTCTTCTTCATTAGCAACTAACCGCTGCACTTCTTGCTGTATTTGTTGCCTCATCTCTGTCCTCTGCTCTTGAAACCTAGCAGTTATCATCTCAGCAATAGATGGGGCACCGGTTTCGAGTTGGGGCTCCAGCGATTGACGCCTAATCTCTCTACCCTGATTGGCCCTCCCTCGGCCACGAGCACGACCTCGGGGTCGGCCCCGTGGAGCACCTCTGTCGACCTGCGCCGATGCTCCATCAGAAGTCTCGGGGTTTCTTCCACCCCGTGTAACCGCTCTAGTTCTTGGTGGCATCCTTGTACTACACAAGGATTTAACATTCCATGAGATCCCTATCACATATCATAATTAGGAAAGGAATTTTTGAAACGAAAACTGACACAATTTCCGAGATACTCCCACAAAGTGCTCACTTAACTCCGGCTTTATGCCCGGGATCATAATGACGGTTTAAGCTGACCCCCGGTCATACCATAGCTCCACAAACTTAAAGAAAATAACCAGGCTCTGTTACCAACTTTGTCACGACCCCCACCCGGAGGCACGTGACCGGCACAGACAGAGGGCCTAACCCTGAGTCTGTTAGCTTTAACACCTATTTCATTTAACTATCATTCCCATTCGCATGCACACATTATCAATATATATGGCTCACATCTCCTGTGTGGCCTATCATACACCTACAATCCACAGCCAAGTGCTGCTTCAGTTTATATGTATACTCAAACACACATAATATATATATCTGTCATATACGTTGCCACACACTCCGGTGTGTGACATATCCTATTCACATGCAAATTCGTATACATAATTATAATAAGTCCCCAAAATAATCTTGTCTTTAAGTATGTGGAGCTGACAAGTCTAGAGTATAATAACCAAAAAGTGTAATCAATTCATTACAATATCCAAAATAAAATCAAAGCCACCCACGGAGACAGAATGTGAGTGCTAGCAAAACGTCGCCTTCACTGAGCTGACGTGGAAGCCTGACCGGTACTTGTATCTGAAAAAGTAAACCACTAGAGGGTGAGTCAACGACTCAGTGAGTGACTCTCCCATCCTAGGCGTAGTAGCAAGTACCACTATGACCGGGAAAGGGAGAAACCACATTCACATACGCATACACTTCAGTTCATCTTTGATAATTATATAATTGTTCTCAAACAATAGAACAAGTACAAACTCTACTTTAACTGTACCACAACATACATTAATCATGCATACTGACATACGTGTATCGAGAAGCACCAAACACATAGATTAACATTCAAGTGCGGTTCAGCCGCCAAACTTACGTACCTTTGGTTACCTTGTTGCCGCCATGACGTGTCAGTCCTCCCTATCTATCCCGATGCACTATAAGACTTAACCCATCGTCATGGTCGGTTGGATTTGAAATATAGTAATTTAAAAACAAGGTTTTCCTCAACGCCACGTCAAGACAACAATCGACGTCATGACCTTCTTTTTATGAAAATAACTTTGTCTTGGCGTCACGTGAGGATACCGGCCATCGTCATGCCATGTTTGAAGAAAAGGAAATCTAGTCATAGTGCATACCAAGGACATTGAGGGTTTACACTAATGTTGAGTACCTATACGCTCGGTATCTTACATCGATACGCATAGGCACACGACCCATTCCGGGACCGTCTCCACGGAATGTTGTGTTCGATGGCGCACCCCGGCACCAACCCGCCGAGGTGTCCATCTACATCGGCACTTTCCGGACCATCGTCTCGGGAAGCCCGCTTGGTTCAATCCGGACCAACTCAACGGATTAACCAACTAGTAATGGTGGCATACTCCGGACCGGCTCAACAGAGTATCCACAAGTGTATATATACATGAAGGCAATTTTGAACCTTACCCGACGAAATGCTAACATGAAGGCACTTTCCGAACCAGACCCGACGGAAAGCCCTTACCCTTGGTACCATACATGGTATTGCCATAATTCTCGGGTCAAGCACATATGTGTGCGGAATTCTTTATCGTCACCCATATGTACTTGATCCACCATATTTCCACTTTAACAATCACAAACAATTCATTGTACAAAATTCCAGCAATCGCCAACATAATGACAGAGTATTACTAGCAAGCATAAAATTAAATATTTACAAACATTCACGTATAAGCAAGCCCACAAATCAAGGTTGTCATACAACCCTTGGGGCTAGGATGGAAGGGTCCCTCACCTTGGCCGCTTTACTTAGCAACCCTTGAGCACTCTTGCCTCCAAGGAAGTACTTGAGTCCTAACAAATAGAACCATACCAATTAAACTACTTATCTACACATGTGTGTAGCAAATTTTCCAGAAACTCCATATTAACCAATTTTCCACTTCTACACATGTCAATGCCTAAATTCCACTACCTAAGCTATGGTCATCATTTGGGAGTTGATTTTAGTTCAAAATAAATTTTACTTTAAGAAATCATATTCAAAAGTTTGCACACCATCTAGCTCCATCAATGGAGAATTTTTGCCAAATATAGAAATTTTACTCATTTCTACAAAATTCATAAATCACTATCCCAATCATTGGGCATTCTTCCAAATCATCTAAAATGCATAAACATATCATTTAGAGTTCATACATATCAACAATTTCAAAGAAATAAAAAATTCCATAAATTTTCTCAAAAATTCGTCCAACATGAACCCTACGTTGAAATCCTCCAAAGAAATCCTTATTGGGGTGTTTTCTATATTCCAAAAGAGTCCTAGGTTTATATACTATCCATTAGCAACTCATTACAACAAGAAAATCATGATTTAAGAGGTGGAGGCATGATTTTTGGAGCTTACCTTTAGGGTATGTTTGGATTAGGGATTAAGGAGGAGAAGGGAAGGGAAGGGGAGAGTTTCAAGATATCTTCCCCTTGTTTGGAGAGATGAAAATTGGAGGAGAAGATAATGGAAGATCAAGCCTTAATCCTCCATTATCCTTCTCCTTCACAAATTCAAGATACTCCAAATTGGGGTATTTTGGAGGAGGTATCAACACCCAAACAAGGGGAGGACATATGGAAGGTTAACCTTCCCTTCCCCTCCCCTCCCTTCTCCTCTAATCTCTCCCCTTCCCTTCCCCTCTTAGTTCCCAAACAAACCCTAAGGAAATTCGAAAATGGAAGTTTGGGGAAGTTGCCCAAGCTCCTTGAGGCTCAACAATGGTGGTGGAGGCTTGTAAGAGTCTTTACTTGGTAGGAGGAAGCAAGAAAATGAAGGAGAAGTGGAGGATTCATCACTTTCTTCCTTGCCCTAGCACATAAGAAAGGAGAAGTAAAGAGAAGAAGATGAAAGAAGAGAGGAAATGGCGTAGTGGTGCTCCTCGAAGTGAGACAAAGTGTTTTATAAATTGGGTAGGAGATTTAAGGGTAATTTTGGGCAATTGACAACTTTTGGGGTATGGTGAAATAGAGTTTTGATTGGATTCTCTTAACTATATTTATTTGTAGGTAAGAATAGGAAAATTTTGAAATTTTTTTGGTAATCATAAGCCTATTAAAAATATCTGTCATTGAGTGTCTTGCAAATGAAAATTTTCTACCCAGTATATTTTTTTATTTTCGAAAAATTCTCAAATTTAAACTATAAGCTTTGAATAATTCATATGACCACTTTTAAACAAAATTATAATTTTTCTACCTAATTTCCATATTTATTTTAATTTCTTAAATTCTCAACTCTAAAACTATTAAAATCTTAATTATTTCCCAAAAAATTTATTTCACTTTAAAAAATTTATTTTTATTTTCTTTAGCCAAAATGCTTAACTTCAATTTCACAATTTTATCAATTTCATATTATCCCAGTAATTCCAATTTAATTTTATTTATCTATATGTATACACAAAATTATTATTTATTTCTATTGTTCATTTATTTATTTATTTTGTCCTTACTTTCCAACTCCAAATGATGACCATGCTAAGTCTTACTATACACAATTAACCTGAATCTAAAAATACCCCTCGGGTATTACATAAGTGAGGGAAATCTCTTGCTCTACTCTGTTTAGGATTTTCCACAGGTTCTTGTCTTGCGCTGCTAATGTAGATGTTGTGGATGAAAAGGATTATTGACTTCTTCTGAAGAAAAATTTATATCTCAAGGTTTGAGCTCGATCGTAATTTGCTTTCTATTTATTATGGAGAGAGGAGTTGAGGAAGGAGATGATGTTGGTATTAATTTCTTTTTGTTTAATTTGACTTTATCTTAATTACATGATTTTATATATATGATTTATGACACACTAGCTAAACCTGTGAAGATGCGAGTGGATTGGTAGATTGGAGATATGTTGGAGGAATTTATGGTTGCAATCACAGAACTTTGAGATTGAAATCGTACTATGGAATGTTAAGAATCAGCAATAACAGTTCGACCTGCAAAAGTGATGTTTTGGGAAGAACCACAAGCAATCAAGTAGTTATCAATTGGTGTAAAGGTAGTAGTAGTAGCATCACATGAATAATAATTAACAAAGAGAATAATAATAATAATAATAATAATAATAATAATAATAATAACAACAACAACAACAATAATAATAATAATAGCGAGAAACAGAGGAGAAGGGAAACACTTATCTGGATTCATTTTTTATAAATCCTAACACTCACAAGGAATTTTTTCCAGAGAAGTGGTTTCTTTTTTACAATTTTTCCTTTTAGTTTCAGTAATGATGATTTTGTGAAGACTACGGTCGTAGAGTGGGAGAGAATAGGAATTTCAAAGGATGGTATTAACATTGTGGTGTTTTGCAATTACGTAATTTTCTTAAGCACCCATTTACTCTTTGTTCTCTCTGTTTTATGCTTTAAGTGCATATCCAATAATGTGATGTATATCTTGTTCTTGAAATATTATGTTGTTATAACGTTTTGGTTGTTGGAAATTGTAGTGGGAAAATATATTTTTACTGACCAGCAGCAATGATGATTATAAATCTGTCATGATTTTTGAATCCTAATAAATTATTTGCAGCATGAATCACTTTTCAATTATGATAAATTTTTTTTTTTGCATTTGGATTAAAAAGATGAGATGTCATTACTTGATTACAAGTCATTGGCGGTTATGATCTACTGTGTAATGTTTTCTATCTTTAGTTCCTTGATACATATTTGACAATTATGGTAAGTATTTTGAGAAATTTGTTTGTTCTTCACTTTTAACACAGTGATTAAGCTTTTCTCGATCATCATATTGGAGTATCTAGTTTTATATCCGCCTCTTTGATCTTTGTGATGCATGCATACTTTTTCTCACTGAACCCTTACGCTTACTAGATTTGGAACTACTTGAATGGTTGATAATGATTTTGATATTTTACGTCTTTCATTTCTTCTGCCTTTAATGTTAAGGTATGGATTTTGTTACTCATGAATTTTATTTTTGTGTAGTGTAACATGTATCCTTTGATGGGCCACTTACAATCCCAGAGTCACTTGCCCTCAGTGCAAACATCCATTTGACTTTCTCAATGTCCATCAATCTCAAAACCCTTTTTGATTCCCACTATATTAAGAAATTTTAATGTTGTCTATTTTTTCCCTTTAGATATGTGGCTTAAAACATGCTCATGAAGGCTGTCAATGTCCATTTGTGGCTTGTCCTATGGATTTTAGCCCCATAATTATGGTTTGATGGTTTGCTAGCAGTAGTTCTTGACACTGAATTGTCTTAGCAAAAGTAATTTTTCATTCATGTACAAAGATTGGTTAAATAATGTTCTGTTTCGTATGGAATCTTCTTGGATATGCACTTAAAACTTGCATATTTATAGTGGCCATTTAGATATATCCATATATATATGTAATACCCCGGAAAATTTCGAGGATTAAAGAATGATTTATTTAAAAATTTTGAGGATTACAGAAGGATTTATTCCGGGGCTAGGAATTAAAACCTTAAAAAGAATATAGGAAAAATTATGAAAGTTAAGGAACACCGGAAAGGAACCGAGAAAATTTGTCGAAATTTCAAGAAAAATAAAGGATGAAAGAAAGAAGTAGAAAATAATTTTGGACTTAATTCTGGACCTAGGAAATTAGAAACCTGAATTAAATGGAGAAAAGAGAGTAGGGAATATTTTGGGTATCTAATTTGGGATATAAGTGGAAATAAAAATTTAATTGGAATTTTTCCACCTCTTATTTATTTTAATTGTTATTATTATTATTTAGTTATTTAGTGTTTTATTTAATTTTAATTAATTATTTATTTTTAGTTGGGCTAGGTGCCGTGATGTTGCTAATAGGAAAGGAAGTATGAGGATAAAAGAAAAAGGGATAAGGATAATAAAGAGGGAGAGAGGGCACACGAGCAAGAGAGAAGCAAGAATGAAAAAGAGAAGGAAAGGAGAGAGAGGGAGAGCTAGGGCTTGGAGGTGGGAGGAGATCCGGAGGGAATCTCGCCGGAATCCGGCGAGCTGGAGTTGGAGGAGGAGCCGGAGATCATCCTCGTCATGTTCCTCATCTCAATCTCTCGAGTTAAGGTTGGTATAATGCCTGATTCTCTCAAAGTCCCCATTTTCTTCATTTTTCTTCTTTTTTGGAATTGAGTTGAGAATCCGAGTTTGGGCGGATTCGAGGGTAGAATAATGTTTCTAAAGTGTTCTTGAACACTCATCGGGGTTAGGATTCGAGGCTAAATCGTTGGATTTGGCCGGATTAGAAGTTGGAAGAGTTTGGTGTTTATAAAACCCATTTTTTCCTAATCTCGAACGATCAACGATTCGGCGACGAATCGAAGTTGGATTTGAGTTGTAGGACTTCCTAAATGTAGTATATATGTAGGTGAACAAAACCCGTGGGGTGTGGAGTCGAAGCCGGGGGCGGAAGGGGGCCGGAATGGGCCCAAACCAGCCCACAACACAGCAAACGAATTGTTGTGCTGCGAGCCGGTGCTATAGCGCCATCTCTCGGGTGTGCCAAGAGCTGCTGGGCAGCAGCTCGGCGCTATAGCACCAGCCTCTGCCCAGCATGCCCAAATTTCATTTTCTTGCAAATTCGGGACTTCCGGACCTCCTATTTGCAATCCTAAACTTCTTAGAACACTACCAACCATGTTTTTAAAGATCAAAATCATTCCAAATGTCTTCTTGTCCCTTAAGAATAGAAACTTACGGAGTAAACTAAGTCCAACTTCCTGAATTTCAACCTTAAACTGTCAAAACCTTTATGCAACCTTAATTGGGATAAATTGGAGGTATATTAAGGTTTAGAAACTAGATTTCATAGAACCCAAGTAGGAACACAAGTTGAATCAAAATGCTTAGACCTTCCTAAATTAGGATTCTATCCAACCAAGCTAGATAAGCTTCCTTGGATGCAAATACAAGTTAGATAGAGGTCTAATACTCAAATCCAAGTATGTGAAACACTCAAGTAGAGTGTTATATGCGAGTAAGTAAAGTGTCCGAGGAAGGATACACATATGTCGGGATAGAGAAGTCCAATAAGACCAAGAGCTTGACTCTGTGGCAACCATGGACTACACGTGAGAGTAATGGAGAGATAAATAACAAGTTAAGCTAAGTAATAACCTTAATGAAGTAAATGTTGATCTTATAGGAACAACGGCATGAAATAGAGTGCAACAGGAACTCCGAGGAGACTTAAGTTACAGGAGAGGATTGCATGGAAGGTTGGCCAAGGTGAGGGTTCTTCCATCTCTGCTCCTAGGGTTGTATACTTATGTGGATTGCATGACTATGTATATTCTCTACTTGTCTGATATGTGTTAGCTAGAGGTATAGAATGCTAAAATATTAAAAGAACTAGAACATTGGTTGTGGAAAGTAGCTTGAATAGGAAGACATAGGAGTAGAGTGTAATTGTTTGCTATGATTGGTGTGTTACAAATCCAACTCATACACTCTGGAGGAATGATGAGTATTTTATTAAATCTTTTCCAGGACGGTGGCAAGAGTCCTTGTACGGAAGGGCTAAACTTTATTTTGAAAACTCGTCATGACGGTGACTTAAATTAAAATCTTGCAAAGGGAGTTATTGGTGGGTTTTGGATTTGGTTATGCTAGCGATGTGAGACATCGACTAGAACAACGTCAGATGGCACTTGAGACCTCATTTTTATAATCACCATGACGATGGTCATTGCACTATCCTGGCAATAGGGTCAAAGAGGATTTATATTGCTATGACGATAGCGTGAGGCTCAGAGAGTGCATCTGGACGGGTATATGAGTTATGTCCTGTTGAGGACACCTGTACATATTAATAAGGAGAAGAATTGTTGATCCTTCGGGAAGGATACAAAGAATCTTATTAATATGTGAGACTAAGGAAAGGAGACATGGGAGGAACCTATGGGTGAACCGTGAGCCTAGCCTAGTAAAAGAGAAATCATCCTGTGGAGTTGGTCCAGGGTGTGTCAGTGGCCATGCTTCGAGACGTCATGTCGTGCCCGCCATGTGGCCTGGTTGGGTAATGGACTAGTGGGCTCAAGCTATTGCCCCGCAGCAAGGGGTCAGGACGTGTCACGTGGTGGCTACGTATCAGTTGTTTGATAGATAGTTGATTGTGTTTGATTATTAGAATTGTCACGAGGTGACTAGTACGCAAGTGAATGGGTTAAGTATTCTTTGATTAACAGAATTGTCACGAGGAGACCAGTACCCGAGTGAATGGCTTAAGTATAATTGCCACATGGTGGCCAGTAGCCCGAGTGCATGGGTTCGAAGTAGAAAAGCCACGTAGTGGCTAGTGGATACCCAGAGTTGGGGAGATTAAGTAGATGTATGTTCAACATCTATGTGTATGTACAAATTGCCTGTGTTTGCATATAACTATCGATTGTGCAGCGTAGTGGTAACGTACAAGATTACGTCACCGCACGTCTTGTTTGATTTAGACATGCTGAAACGTGAGAAGACCGGTAAGTAAAAGTTGGCACTATATGTTATATGTTTACTTGCTGATTGATGACGTGGAATAAACTGCTGCATGTTTACAGTTATTAAATGCATGTGAGTGTTTGGGTGAAATCTCTGATTGTTGTGTGATCACCTAGAATGTATGCTAATAACAGTAACGGGTTGTTTTTGCATGTGGTTTTGTATGACTCCCAAACCTAGCGCTATGGTACTCGCCTGGCGCCGGGGATGGGAGTTCTCACTGAGTTGCGTGGTTAAGACTCACACCTCATTTTTACTACACAGAGACAGGTTAAGTACAGGTGGAAGAGGTCTCGGTGCAGCAAGAGTTGAGCAACACTTTCCAAGACCCACAACTTGTTCATGTGGGGTGAATACAGTGTACTTGTAATTTAATTTACATTATTGTTGTATCATAAAGTAAAGGGTAGACGTACCCAATTAGACTGTATTACTAAATCTAGAACTGTTAGCTTCACACACCTTAAAGATCAGGATCCGTTAGATTACGATGCAGGAAAAACTTGTCTTCAAAATATATATATATACATATATCTGTTGCATGTGAATAGGATAGACAGCATCTTCAGGTGTGTAGCCAGTACACAGGTTATATATTATGTGTGTTTTCCTATATCTATATCTTGAAGCGGCAGTGGCCGTGGATTTGCTTGCCTAGGATAGGCCACCATTTCGGTGTTGCCTAGGTATTATATTACATGTGGATGTATTTTCAATAATAGATATTTTGTCAATTAGGTGATAAGGCTTACAGGCACAAGGATATTCTCGGTGGCTGTGCCGGTCACGCTCCTCTAAACGGGGGTCGTGACAAACTTGGTATCAGAGGCAGGTTATTCTTTAAGGGTGTTCCGAGGGTAGTTCCGAGGGCACTTTTGAGGTTGCTCAGGATATTGCGTCATAAATTCTTTCGAGTCATCTCTTTAGGCATAGAATTTGTATGTGAAATTCTATGCAAAGCATATAACCTGTACAGTACACAAGTGCTGATGAGCACTAAGGCGTAGGGGGGGTGGCAGTGACCCCGGGAACCTTGGGACCCCATAATAGGGAAAGGAGACATCCATGGAGGCTGCTACCTAGACACAGACACATTTGGTTGAATTGTAGGCAGGAATGCGCTACAATGTATGATTATTGCAGGTGTTAAATGAGACGATGCGTCCGCTCTGTTAGCAGCGCGTTGTGTGCTTTGGTATAGGCACAAGTTGTTTGAGTATCGTATGGAATGAAAGTAGAATAGAAATATGTAGTGAATGGTAGTTCAGGCTAGGAATGGGTTGTAAAGTGAAAGAAAAGACACGCTTGGCGTGTAGAAAAGAAACTAAGCCCATGGGGCGATTGAAAATAGAAAGTTTATAGACAAGAATAAACAGGGCCAGGGGGCATGAGACCGACAGGAAGATGACCAAGTGAATGGGTCACGACTGTGCGGTATGCTATAGCTGAAGGAAGTGAGTTGTCCTTCCTAGAAAGTAAACAGAAAAGAGGTGGTGTATGCCACAATATAGAAGTAGAAGTCTACGGACTAGAAAATCAGGATACGGCATATGAAAGGGCAAAGTGGCCGAACCATATGCTGTAGAGATAGATGTTAAGAAGTAGAGGCATATGTAAACGGGTAGAGCTTGACCATATGCCGAGCAGGAAACAGAGTAAATGGTAAGGCACAGGGAAGGAGCCTAGTCCAACCCTGCGCTTGATCCATGAACTGCTAGTTCCTTAAGCAAACAAGGGGGAAAAGAAGGGATTAGGCCCAACCAAACTCTCTTGGGTTGCTTAAGGAAGGGCATAAAGAATAGGATATTGATCACATGAGAAATGTTTATAATAATCTTATTGGTCTTTCCGGATGAGAGATTCTGAAAGACCTTCAAACTTTTCTTGAAAATACTAGGGATAACCATTGGAAGGCAAATTTTTCATGAAAACTCTTTCTCAATTTGTGTCATTCCAATTGGCTAAACCCTAATCATTTACGAAAACATTAGGCATTGTTTTCTATGAAATAAACTTGAATTAATATTTTAAAAAAAAAGCCCAGGGTGCCTAAGAAAACTAACTCATGTGACCAATACCCTACCAAACAATAGTCCTTTTACAAGTAAGCTGTATAAGGGTGGTAGAAGTAGTTGAGAAATTACTCGCTTAAAGTGATTAAAGTTAAGTAGACATCGAAGAGCACTAGAGAGTGCTAAAGTGCCAAGGGAGTATACCGATAAACCTAAGGGTTACTAATTTAGGGGTCATTGGGTGATTATGGACCCGGAAGTATTACACCGGAGCAGGCCTAGAAGTGGAAATGGGTGTAGACCTTTGGGTACTGTCCAGAGACAAGAAAATGAGTGTTATTGCGGTAGATAGCTCTCGAACGAGATGACGTAAGAGATAAACCCCAAAGGGACCCGTGGAGGCCCGAGGGGAGAGAAAGTAGACAGGGATAAGTAGTCCCATAAGAG
Organism: Senna tora; assembly: GCA_014851425.1. Taxonomy (NCBI): domain Eukaryota; kingdom Viridiplantae; phylum Streptophyta; class Magnoliopsida; order Fabales; family Fabaceae; genus Senna; species Senna tora. The sequence goes on from CM026265.1 coordinate 17,292,529, forward strand.
GGGAAGAGCAGAAGCCTATAGGACCCCATAGAATAAGAGTCAAGTAGGAGGTGGAGAACCAACTACTACCGTAAGTGTATGTATATTACACAGATTGTAGTGGACATAGCTAAGTAAGCTAGTTCCACAGGTTGGTGAACCGTAAATCCGTTAGTCTAAAGCCAATGTATGGGTGGAGACTGAGTGGACAAACCAAACGTATAAATGGCCATGTGGGTGCCATAAAGGGAAAATTAACTGTAAGGACGGTTAATCGAGAAGGAGAATTTAGTGAGTAACGAGTATTGAGAAATACTCGAAGAAAGAGTACCACATAGGTACGAAATGGAAAAGAAGAGAGTGAATACGGGAACGGAGTCGGGAAAGCATCTGGGGATGTGAGCCAGAATGATAAAACATGTATGTTACCGTTGGGGGCGATTGGTACCCAACAGGTAACACACTTGCAAGAGGCGGGATATGTTTGTGAACATATGCTACATTGTAGGAAAGGAAAGAGTCAAACCGTGGGAGCGGATCCCGTTTAGTCATGTGGAGTAGAGCATGTCCAGAAAGGTTCATGCTGAAATTAACGGATCAAGTATTCAAAGTAGGAATACAGGATTTAGGCGAGTTGAGGAGTCCGAGTAAGCCAAGTTGGGGGTAAAAGCCAACGGAAACCCGATGAGTAGAGTTAGCATAGGATGTGCAACTCTAAGTGGACTAACCTGAGGATGGTATAGATCCACAATCATAGTCGTGTTAAGCGAGGTCTTCGGATGTGAAGACCGAACTGAGCCTAAGGTAGAGTAATGGGTATGATGGTAAGGAGGAGACTAGTGAGTTTCCATCATAAACAGAAATGACTACAAGTAGTAGTCAGAGAAGAGCCTAAGTCATTCAGGCATGGGATGTCGAGAGGGAGTAACCTGAAGTGGTTATGGAAATCACTAAGGGAAAGTGTAAAGTCCGGAAAAGAAAGTGAAACATGAGTCATAAATGTAAGATCCGTTACCGTTTGGTGGGGAAACGGTAACTGTAATACATAGTTGTGCTAGTGCCATGACATTTAGTTTTGTTAGGACACGAGTAGGGTAAACTGAGTCGGTAGTGAGTGTAACAACCTCGGAAGGGTTGGGTACACTGATGGCACAAAGTATAAACACCTACGTAGGGTGTTTTTCAGGTATGCGGTAAGTCTAGATGAAGAGTAGAATGTGTACTAAGATGTAAACAGACTTTTTGGAGAAGCCGTTTACAAAGAATATATCGGGGGAATACCGGCAGAAGGGTAGCTGTTTGGTAGAAGAGAATACTTAAGTATGAGGACTCCGATGTAAGGGAGTACTCCGATGTCAGTTAGAGTTTATAGAAATTGAACCTAGTGTGCTATGCAAATAGCTAGTGTCTTGGCGTGTTCCAAGACGGATATAAAAAGTCACTACGAAGGTAGCTAGTCGGATAAGCAGATTGAGTCAAGGTAAGCCTCACTTGAGAACGCAATAATTAACTCCTCAGAGAACTAAATTGGAGCATGGCACGTGGTACGTGCCAGACACTCCATTGCAAAAAGAAAAAAAAAATTTGATAGCACAAAGTAAATTAAAACGAGGGGAGTTAGGTATCCTCAGGGAAGGATACGACGACAGATGGAGTCTATCAGTTAACACCTCGCGAAGGGGTGGTTAACTATGAAACTAGAAATGCAAACAATCACAGAAAGAATATGTAGAAACTAGATAGAGACCTTGAGCCTCTAGGAAAGAAAGATGAACTGTAGGGTAAAACGGTAAAACTTATACGTTGAGAGAAACCATAGATGAAATTGAGCCAAGGGATGGCAACAAGCCAATAACCCCACGAAGGATATGAAATTCGGGAACCGAATTTCTTAAGGGGGGAAGAATGTAATACCCCGGAAAATTTCGAGGATTAAAGAATGATTTATTTAAAAAATTTTGAAGATTAAAGAAGGATTTATTCCGGGGCTAGGAATTAAAACCTTAAAAAGAATATAGGAAAAATTATGAAAGTTAAGGGAAACCGGAAAGGAACCGAGAAAATTTTTCGAAATTTCAAGAAAAATAAAAGATGAAAGAAAGAAGTTGAAAATAATTTTGGACTTAATTCAGGACCTAGGGAATTAGAAACCTGAATTAAATGGAGAAAAGAGAGTAGGGAATATTTTGGGTATCTAATTTGGGATATAAGAGGAAATAAAAATTTAATTGGAAAGAGGAGGATTTAATTGGGGATATTTTTCCACCTCTTATTTATTTTAATTGTTATTATTAGTATTTAGTTATTTAGTGTTTTATTTAATTTTAATTTATTATTTATTTTTAGTTGGGGTAGGTGCCATCATGTTGCTAATAGGAAAGGAAATATGAGGATAAAAGAAAAAGGGATAAGGATAATAAAGATGGAGAGAGGGCACACGAGCAAGAGAGAAGCAAGAATGAAAAAGAGAAGGAAAGGAGAGAGAGGGAGAGCTAGGGCTTGGAGGTGGGAGGAGATCCGGAGGGAATCTCGCTGGAATCCGGCGAGCTGGAGTTGGAGGAGGAGCCGGAGATCATCCTCGTCATCTTCCTCATCTCAATCTCTCGAGTTAAGGTTGGTATAACGCCTGATTCTCTCAAAGTCCCCATTTTCTTCATTTTTCTTCTTTTTTGGAATTGAGTTGAGAATCCGAGTTTGGGCGGATTCGAGGGTAGAATAATGTTTCTAAAGTGTTCTTGAACACTCATCAGGGTTAGGATTCGAGGCTAAATCGTTGTATTTGGCCGAATTAGAAGTTGGAAGAGTTTGTTATTTATAAAACCCATTTTTTCACAATCTCAAATGATCAACGATTCGACGACGAATCGGAGTTGGATTTGAGTTGTAGAACTTCCTAAATGTAGTATATATGTAGGTGAACAAAACCCGTGGGGTGTGGAATCAAAGCCGGGGGCGGAAGGCGGCCGGAACGGGCCCAAATCAGCCCAAAGCACAGCAAACGAATTGATGTGCTGCGAGTCGGCGCTATAGGGCCAGAACCGGCCCTATAGCGCCAGGCCTCTGCCCAGAATGCCCAACATTCATTTTTTTGCAAATCCGGGGCGTTCGAACCTCCTATTTTCAATCCGAAACTTCTTAGAACACCACCAACCATGTTTTTAAGGATCAAAATCATTCCAAATGTCTTCTTGTCCCTCAAGAATAGAAACTTACGGAGTAAACTATGTCCAACTTCCTGAATTTCAACATTAAACTGTCAAAACCTTTAGGCAACCTTAAGTGGGATAAATTGGAGGTATATTGAGGTTTATAAACTAGATTTCTTAGAACCCAAGTAGTAACACAAGTTAAATCAAAATGCTTAGACCTTCCTAAAATTAGGATTCTATCCAACCAAGCTAGATAAGCTTCCTTGGATGCAAATACAAGTTAGATAGAGGTCTAATACTCAAATCTAAGTATGTGAAACACTCAAGTAGAGTGTTATATGCGAGTAAGTAAAGTGTCCGAGGAAGGATACACATAAGTCGGGATAGAGAAGTTCAATAAGACAAAGAGCTTGACTCTGTGGCAACGATGGACTACACGTGAAAGTAATGGAGAGATAAATAACAAGTTAAGCTAAGTAATAACCTTAATGAAGTAAATGTTGTTCTTATAGGAACAACGACATGAAATAGAGTGCAACAGGAACTCCGAGGAGACTTAAGTTACAGGAGAGGATTGCATGGAAGGTTGGCCAAGGTGAGGGTTCTTCCATCTCTGCTCCTAGGGTTGTATGCTTATGTGGATTACATGAGTATGTATATTCTCTGCTTGTCTGATATGTGTTACCTTGATGCGGAACCCCAAAGTTATAAAGAACCCGAAACACCCAACACACAATATGGTAAGAACAATTAGACGGAATGAAACCCCCAACCTATTGAACCCCTAATTGACAATGCAAATGGAAACGCAAATAATCGGTTGATTTAAAATCAAGAATGAATTCGCCACAAGAGATTACCTTGATAAGAATAAATTCTTGATGCAATAGAAGAAGATAAGCTACCCTCTCCTATGGACTCTTCTTTCAGCCAAGAAGAAGAAAAAGCACAAAGCTTTCTATTAAAATTCCAAACTCAAATCTCCCAATACAAAAGAGTTAAAGGAGTATTTATACTCATACTCCAAGAAAGAAAACCCTAGAATCTTAAAGGAAGTAAAACCCTAATTAACTAATGGGCTAACCTAACATAACATAAACTAAAGCCCAAACACAAAAGACAATGTTTAAAATAAAACCATTGGGTCTTTCTAACAATCATACTTAAGCCCAATTGAATTAAAACATTAAATCTAAAATTAGAGTCTTAAAACACTAATGGACTTTAAATAAAAAAGCCTAAATATAATGATTTTCGCACAAAAATATAACCCAAATTTTAATAAGCTTTTGAAGCCCAAAATAAGAAGATTTATGCTTAAATAAGGCTTCACATGTATAGTAGTTGGACCAAGCTCTCCAAATTGATGATTCCAAGCCCAATACATGTTGCACAACTTCATTTTTAGTCCACTTGGTGCAAGTGACGTTTTCAGAAATAATTGAAGGGCATATTTCTATTTGATTTGTCCAAGTCTCTTCCTTAAGCTCCTTCAATGATTCCATGATTACGCTAGCTCTAGTTGCACATCCTCTGCTCGTATCATTCCCTCCTTCCTCGAAAAGATTCGTCCTCGAATCTGAAACCATGGAAAAAGTAGAATTAGAAACTTTAAAAATTTAAAGCTTATGATACTCACATTGAAGGCTAATCTTGTAAGCATCAATTCTATTTCTTTTTAGCTTTTGGAAAGGATCATCTTCCTTAGCATCAACTTTGTGGTTCCAATAGTGTGAAGATTTCAACCCTTTCAATTGCTCCCAAACCCAATCTTTAGGTTCAACCACTATACATTTCCATCTCTCAATTTGTTGCCAATGAGGAAAGTCTATAATGTGTGCCTGCTTCAAAATAACATCAGAAGCCACCACAAAAGCATCAAATCCAATATAAATTGATTTAGAAAAATTAAATAAACAAGGTATGGATGCCATTGCTGGACTATGTTCCCAATTAATACCAATCTCTCTATTTATTTGGAATAGATGTCTTAGCTTCTTTGTCTCCAAGAGATTAAGTGTTTCTCCATACACAAAATCAATATGATCATCATTTTTCCCACTAGGAACTGAAGGTATTAATTCTTTAGTTGTTTCATCTACAAATTCATCTTCATGTACCTGCAACAAAGAAACATCACTACACAAATATGAATTAGTGTAACCAGAAATCAATGAGTTTTCTTGAACTTGAATCATTGTAGGTGATTCTATTTCTAAACATGCTCCCTTGGCATCTTCTTTTTCATGAAAGAATCCCCTCTCTCCACTCTGTTTTTCACTCTCCATTGGGCCATTAATTTGTTTCTTTTCTTTGTTGGCCTCTTTTATTTCAACTTCCTCACCTTTTACAATATTTTCTCTCTTTTCAATTACTAACTTTTTCTCTCTTGCACATCTCTCTTTCTTTTCCTCACTTGTGCAATCACTCATGATTGGGCCTTTTTCTTTATTCTTTTTACTCTTGGCCTCTTTTCTCTCCTTGTTAGGATAGTCCTCTAAAGTACAACACTCTTGTGAAAAGCCATGAGAAGTGTTGGTTAACTTCCTATAGTAAGATTGAGCATATCTCTTCCTCATTACCATTTTCATCTCATACCAACTAGCTATAGAATCCTCATCATATATCCTCTGTGACCTCCTCAATTCATTCCACCAACTCAATGCATAGTTAGAAAATGCCAAAGACGCTAATCTTACTTTCTTGTCTTCAGAATAGTTATGACAAGCAAATATCATCTCAACTTTGCTTTCCCATTCAAGGTATGCTTCAGCATCATTCCTTCCCTTAAATGGTGGTATTGTCATCTTGATAGCATTAATGTTGCTATCCCTTCTCTCACCTATTCCCTCTCTTCTCCTACCAACACTTCCACTACCTTCATCATCCTCTTCATCATTAAATCTTCTTTCATGATCAACCCTTCTTCTCCTCTCCTTATTTCTCCTTGATTCTCTAGAATGACTTCTAGATTGCTCAACAAATTTTTCTCTCATATTAGTCATGTCCATCCTCAACCTTCGTACTCCATTCAATATTTCCTTATAGAACCACTTAAGATCTGTAGGTACATCATTCCCTACTTCACTATCATCTTTTGTGACATCCCAATAAGACATGTTACAATAATAGCTGCAAGAAAACAATTAGTAGAAAAAAAAATTCTCACAAGACAAGCTCACGTGTTTCACTCTAAAATAAGCTCTCCACTCGTGTTTCACACAAGTAATGGCTTTTTCCCTCTTTTAAGCTCACAACACTCTAGCCTTTTACCACTCAAGCCCTCTGTCCTCAATTGCACTTTAGAATCAATTCTCAAATAAGATAAAAAACACTTGAGCAAATAGAAAATCAATGAGAACCTAAAGAAAGAAAGCAAACTTCAAATCTAGAGGCAAATAGACCGAAACCAAAATAAATAGAAATTGAGCACACACGAAGAAGAAAAGTATGTCACTCAGATTAAAAAAAAATTAACAAGAAGCAAATTGTTAATTATAATGTAATAGAGGCAAAAGCATGGCATTCAAAAATTAGAAACTAAGAGTAGAAAGAAAGACAAAACCAATGCGAAAATGCAGAATTGGAAATCTCTCAAAGAGAAACCCCAATTTGATGATAGACAACCAAACAAAAAAAACAAACAACCAATGAAAACAAGTTCCCTTCCCAATTCAGAATATAACTCACCTAATTTGAATCAATTCCTTGCAAGCAATATGGATAATTCAAGAACTTTGCAATTCACAATTTGGGACTTTGTCCTCTTTTCTTTTCTTTTCTTTTTCACTACTATATTTTTTTTTACTTTCTTTTCAGAAGTTTTTTCTCTCTCTTTTTTTTTTAATTTCCAGAACTTCCAGAATCAAACAAAAAAAAACGAAATAAGAAATTCTCAATCCGGAAAACGCTCTCTCTAAAAATTTTATAACTTCACGTAGAGAACTCGGAATTGTGCGATTCCAAATCGAAATGAAAGATGAGCTTCTGAAACATAAAAATGACCTACTACACGTCGAATACCTCAATCAGAAAGTGGTCGAACAACACTAATTAAAAACGACGTTCAGAATTTCAGGACACAAACCGGAAAGAAACAAGAACACAAACTGAGATATAAATTTTTTGTTTTTTTTGAATAAAAACATAAGAACAGAATAAAATAAACGAGATAAATAAGAATTTATCCCAATCCACGGCTCTAGTACCAAATGATGCGGAACCCCAAGGTTATAAAGAACCCGAAACCCCGAACACACAATATGGTAAGAACAATTAGACGGAATAAACCCCCAACCTATTGAACCCCCAATTGACAATGCAAATGGAAACGCAAATAATCGGTTGATTTAAAATCAAGAATGAATTCGCCACAAGAGATTACCTTGATAAGAATTAATTCTTGATGCAATAGAAGAAGATAAGCTACCCTCTCCTATGGACTCTTCTTTCAGCCAAGAAGAAGAAAAAGCACAAAGCTTTCTATTAAAATTCCAAACTCAAATCTCCCAATACAAAAGAGTTAAAGGAGTATTTATACTCATACTCCAAGAAAGAAAACCCTAGAATCTTAAAGCAAGTAAAACCCTAATTAACTAATGGGCTAACCTAACATAACATAAACTAAAGCCCAAACACAAAAGACAATGTTTAAAATAAAACCATTGGGTCTTTCTAACAATCATACTTAAGCCCAATTGAATTAAAACATTGAATCTAAAATTAGAGTCTTAAAACACTAATGGACTTTAAATAAAAAGCTTAAATATAATGATTTTCGCACAAAAATACAACCCAAATTTTAATAAGCATTTTAAGCCCAACATAAGAAGGTTTAGGCTTAAGTAAGTCTTCACATGTATAGTAGTTGGACCAAGCTATCTAAATTGATGATTCCAAGCCCAATACATGTTGTAAAGCTTCATTTTTAGTCCACTTGGTGCAAGTGACGTTTTCAGAAATAATTGAAGGGCATATTTCTATTTGATTTTTCCAAGTCTCTTCCTTAAGCTCCTTCAATGATTCCATGATTACGCTAGCTCTAGTTGCACATCCTCTGCTCGTATCATACTTAGAGGTATAGAATGCTAAAAGATTAAAAGAACTAGAAGATAGGTTGTGGAAAGTAGCTTGAATAGGAAGACATAGGAGTAGAGTGTAATTGTTTGCTATGATTGGTGTGTTACAAATCCAACCCATACACTCCGGAGGCATGATGAGTATTTTATTAAATCTTTTCGACGACGGTGGCAAGAGTCCTTGTACGGAAGGGCTAAACTTTATTTTGAAAACTCGTCACGAGGATGACTTAAATTAAAATCATGCAAAGGGAGTTATTGGTGGGTTTTGGATTTGGTTTTGCTAGCGATGTGAGACATCGACTAGAACAACGTCAGATGGCACTTGAGACCTCATATTTATAATCACCATGACGATGGTCATTGCCCTATCCTGGCAATAGGGTCAGAAAGGATTTATATTGCTATGACGATAGCGTGAGTCTCAGAGAGTGCATCTGGACGGGTATATGAGTTATATCCTGTTGAGGATACTTGTAGATATTAATAAGGAGAAGCATTTTTGATCCTTCGGGAAAGATACAAAGAATCCTATTAATATGTGAGACTAAGGAAAGGAGACATGGGAGTAACCTACGGGTGAACCGTGAGCCTAGCCTAGTAAAAGAGAAATCATCCTGTGGAGTTGGTCCAGGGTGTGTCAGTGGCCATGCTTTGAGACGTCGTGCCGTGCCCGCCATGTGGCCTGGTTGGACAATGGACGAGTGGGCTCAAGCTATTGCCCCGCAGCAAGGGGTCAGGACGTGTCACGTGGTGGCTACGTATCAGTTGTTTGATAGATAGAAGTTGATTGTGTTTGATTATTAGAATTGTCACGAGGTGACTAGTACCCAAGTGAATGGGTTAAGTATTCTTTGATTAACAGAATTGTTACGAGGGGACCAGTACCCGAGTGAATGGCTTAAGTATAATTGCCACATGGTGGCCAGTAGCCCGAGTGCACGGGTTCGAAGTAGAAAAGCCACGTAGTGGCTAGTGGATACCCCAGAGTTGGGGAGATTAAGAAGATGTATGTTTAGCATCTGTGTGTATGTACAAATTGCCTGTGTTTGCATATAATTGTCGATTGTGCAGCGTAGAGGTAACATACAGGATTACGTCACCGCATGTCTTGTTTGATTCAGACATGCTGAAACGGGAGAAGACTGGTAAGTAAAAGCCAGCACTATATGTTATATGTTTACTTGCTGATTGATGACGTGGAATAAACTGCTGCATGTTTACAGTTATTAAATGCATGTGAGTGTTTGGGTGAAATCTCTGATTGTTGTGTGATCACCTAGAATGTATGCTATTAACAGTAACGGGTTGTTTTTGCATGTGGTTGTGTATGACTCCCAAACCTAGTGCTATGGTATCCGCCTGGCGCCGGAGATGGGAGAGTTCTCACTGAGTCGCGTGGTAAGACTCACACCTCATTTTTTCTACACAGAGACAGGTTAAGTACAGGTGGAAGAAGTCTCGGTGGAGCGAGAGTTGAGCAACACTTTCCAAGACCCACAACTTGTTCATGTGGGGTGAATACAGTGTAATTGTAATTTAATTTACTTTATTGTTGTATCATAAAGTAAAGGGTAGACGTGCCCAATTAGACTGTATTACTAAATCTAGAACTGTCAGCTTCACACACCTTAAAGATCAGGATCCGTTAGATTACGATGCAGGAAAAACTTGTCTTCAAAATATATATATATATATATATATATATATACATATATCTGTTGCATGTGAATAGGATTGGTAGCATCTTCAGATGTGTAGCCAGTACATAGGCCACCATTTCGGTGTTGCCATGGTATTATACTGCATGTGGATGTATTTTCAATAATAGATATTCTGTCAATTAGGTGATAAGGCTTACAGACACAGGGATATTCCCGGTGTCTGTGCCGATCACGGTCCTCTAAGCGGGCGTCGTGACAATATATATATACTTGTGTATTTATTCTGTTTGATATTGGAAAGAATATTTACATTGAGATGTAATATTGTCACATGTACCAAGAGAAGCAGTTATTATAGTTGTTAAAATACATAGCATATAGCAACAGTTTTTTATTGCCAGTATAAAATGTGTCTATACCAGTAGTTTTTTATTGCCGGTATAAAATGTTTCTATACCAGCAGTTTTGTATTGCCACTATAAAATGTGTCTATAGCATCAGTTTTTTTTCTTTATAGCAGCAATGTTCTTGCTTGTTACTATAGAAAAAGCTTATACCAACAATTTGGATTCTGCTAGTAGAACTTTCTAGTGACAGGGAAATAGCAGCAGATTGGACCTTAATAGCAGCAGTTAGGACAACAGCTGGTATAACATTTAGTTGCAGTTTTAGTCATTTTTAGCATCAGTTTAAACTGCTGGTAAAAACCTTTTTTGTAGTAGTGTACACTACTATAAAAATAAGATTTAGTAGCTGTTTTTTAGTAACTGATTTTGAAATAGCTAGTAAAACTCAAATATTGTAACAATTTATTTATTTGCTACTATAAACATGATTTTTAGTAACATTTTATTTAGGAGTGCCACTACACTGTTTTGCTATACTAGCGGTTAGATATGTTACTATAATAAAAATATTTATTAAATTATAATATAATTTAATATTTTATTATTTATATAAAATATTATATTCTAAATACTAAATTACTAATTCAGTTTAACCCTAATTTACCCTAATAAGTTTATTGGTCGCTTCTCTTTCTCTCGCTCAACCTCTCAAACACTCCCATCGGCGGCAAAAACTCTCACCATCGAAGGAGGATCCATGGCCACCGGACAGATCTCTCGGTGCCGTCGTCTCGTTGCATCAGATTTCTCGGCATTGTCGTCTCGTTGCAGCAGATCTTGCCGGAGAAAACGCAGAAGTGCTTCGGGAGAGTGAAGGAGAAGAAGCCTCCGTCGCCGCGGAAGAGGAAGTGTTTGGTTTGGAGGTAAGTGAGGGAAATCTCTTGCTCTACTCTGTTTAGGATTTTCCACAGGTTCTTGTCTTGCGCTGCTAGTGTAGATGTTGTGGATGAAAAGGATTATTGATTTCTTCTGAAGAAAAATTTTTATTTCAAGGTTTGAGCTCGATCGTAATTTGCTTTCTATATATTATGGAGAGAGGAATTGAGGAAGGAGATGATGTTGGTATTAATTTCTTTTTGTTTAATTTGCCTTTATCTTAATTACATAAAGGTCTAATACTCAAATCCAAGTATGTGAAACACTCAAGTAGAGTGTTATATTCGAGTAAGTCAAGTGTTCGAGGAAGGATACGCATAGGTCGGGATAGAGAAGTTCAATAAGACCAAGAGCTTGACTCTGTGGCAACCATGGACTACACGTGAGAGTAATGGAGAGATAAATAACCAGTTAAGCTAAGTAATAACCTTAATGAAGTAAATGTTGTTCTTATAGGAACAATGACGCGCAATAGAATGCAACAAGAACTTCGAGGAGACTAAAGTTACAGGAGAGGATTGCATGGAAGGTTGGCCAAGGTTAGGGTTCTTCCATCTTTGCTCCTAGGGTTCTATGCTTATGTAGAATACATGAGTATGTATATTCTCTGCTTGTCTGATATGTGTTAGCTAGAGGTATAGAATATTAAAGGAATAAAAGAACTAGAGAATAGGTTGTGGAAAGTAGCTCGGATAGGAAGACATAGGAGTATAGATTAAGTAGATGTATGTTTAGCATCTGTGTGTATGTACAAATTGCCTGTGTTTGCATATAATTGTTGATTGTGCAGTGTAGTGGTAACGTACAGGATTACGTCACCACACGTCTTGTTTGATTCAGACATGCTGAAACGTGAGAAGACTGGTAAGTAAAAGCCGACACTATATGTTACATGTTTACTTGCTGATTGATGACGTGGAATAAACTGCTGCATGTTTTACAGTTATTAAAAGCATGTGAGTGTTTGGGTGAAATTTCTGTTATTGTGTGGTCGCCAATAATGTATGCTAATTAATAGTAACCAGTTGTTTTTGCATGTGGTTGTGTATGACTCCTAATCCCAACGCCATGGTACCCGCCTTGCGCCGGGGATGGGAGAGTTCTCACTAAGTCGCGTGGTTAAAACTCACACCTCATTTTTACTACACAGAGACAGGTTAAGTACATGTAGAAGAAGTTTCGGTGGAACGAGGGTTGAGCAACACCTTCCAAGACCCACAACTTGTTTATGTGGGTGAATAAAGTGTAATTGTAATTTAATTTACTTTATTGTTTATGATAAAGTAAAGGCTAGACGTACCCAATTAGATTGTATTACTAAATCTAGAACTGTCAGTTTCACACGCCTTAAAGATCAGGATTTATTATACTGCGATACAGGGAATGTTTGTTTTCAAAATATACATATATATACTTATATCTGTTGCATGTGAATAGGATAGGCAGCATCTTCGGATGTGTAGCCAGTACACAGGTTATATACATTATGTGTGTTTTCCTATAACTATCTCCTGAAGCGGCACTGGCTGTGGATTTGCTTGCCTAGGATAGGCCACCATTTCGGTGTAGCCATGGTATTATAATGCATGTGAATGTATTTTTCAATAATAGTTATTTTGTCAATTAAGAGATAAGGCTTACATGCATAAGGATATTCCCTGTGTCTGTGCCGGTCACGGTCCTCTAAATGGGGGTTGTGACATTGCCGGAGAAAACACATAAGTGCTTCGGGAGAGTGAAGGAGAAGAAGCCTCCGCTGCCGCGGAAGAGGATGTGTTTGGTTTGGAGGTAAGTGAGGGAAATCTCTTGCTCTACTCTGTTTAGGATTTTCCACATTGTCTTGCGCTGCTAGTGTAGATGTTGTGAATGAAAAGGATTATTGACTTCTTCTGAAGAAAAATTTATATTTCAAGCTTTGAGCTCGATCGTAATTTGCTTTCTATTTATTATGGAGAGAGGAATTGAGGATGGAAATGATGTTGTTATTAATTTCTTTTTGTTTAATTTGGCTTTATCTTAATTACATGATTTTATATATATGATTTATGACACACTAGCTAAACCTGTGAAGATGCGAGTGGATTGGTAGATTGGAGATATGTTGGAGGAATTTATGGTTGCAATCACAGAACTTTGAGATTGAAATCGTATTGTGGAATATTGAGAATCAGCAATAAAAGTTCGACCTGCAAAAGTGATGTTTTGGGAAGAACTACAAGCAATCAAGTAGTTATCAATTGGTGTAAAGGTAGTAGTAGTAGCAGTACATGAATAATAATTGACAAAGAGAATAATAATAATAATAACAATAACAATAATAAGAATAATAACAACAATAATAATAGCGAGAAACAGAGGAGAAGGGAAACACTTATCTGGATTCATTTTTTATAAATCCTAACACTCACAAGGAATTTTTTCCAGAGAAGTGGTTTCTTTTCTTCAATTTTTCCTTTTAGTTTCAGTAATGATGATTTTGTGAAGACTACGGTCGTAGAGTGGGAGAGAATAGGAATTTCAAAGGATGGTATTAACATTGTGGTGTTTTGCAATTACATGATTTTCTTAAGCACCCATTTACTCTTTCTTCTCTCTGTTTTATGCTTTGTTCAATTGTGATAACTTTTCAAGTAGCATCATGCCTCACATTTGGGGATTTAATTTGACATAAAATGTGATGTATATGTTGTTCTTGAAATATTCTGTTGTTATAACGTTTTGGTTGCTGGAAATAGTAGAGGGAAAATATATTTTTACTGACCAGCAGCAGTGATGATTTCAAATCTATCATGATTTTTGAATCCCAACAAATTATTTGTAGCATTAATCACTTTTCAATTAGGATAAATTTTTTTTGCATTTGGATTAAAAAGATGAGATGTCATTACTTGATTACAAGTCATTGGCGTTTATGATCTACTGTGTAATGTTTTCTACCTTTAGTTCCTTGATACATATTTGACAAGTATGGTAAGTATTTTAAGAAATTTATTTGTTCTTCACTTTTAACACAGTGAATAAGCTTTTCTCGATCATCATATTGGAGTATCTAGTTTTATATCTGCCTCTTTGATCTTTGTGATGCATGCATACTTTTTCTCACCTGAACCCTTACACTTACTAGATTTGGAACTACTTGAACGATTGATAATGATTTTGATATTTTACGCCTTTGATTTGTTCTTCCTTTAATGTTAAGGTTTGGATTCTGTTACTCATGAATTTTATTTTTGTGTAGTGTAACATCTATCCTTTGATTCCACTTACAATCCCAGAGTCACTTGCCCGCAGTGCAAATATCCATTTGACTTTCTCAATGTCCATCGATCCCAAAACCCCTTTTGCTGCCCACTATATTAAGAAATTTTAATGTTGCCTATTTTTTCCCTTTAGATATGTGGCTTAAAATATGCTCATGAAGGCTGTCAATGTCCATCTGTGGCTTGTCCTCTGGATTTTAGTCCCATAATTATGGTTTGATGGTTTGCTACCAGTAGTTCTTGACGCTGAATTGTCTTAATAAAAGTAATTTTTCATTCATGTATAAAGATTGGTTAAATAATGTTCTGTTTCGTATGGAATCTTCTTGGATATGCACTTAAAACTTGTATATTTATATTGGCCATTTAGATATATCCATATATATATATATATATATATATATATATATATATATATATATGCTTGTCTATTTATTCTGTTTGATATTGGAAAAAATATTTATATTGAGATGGAATATTGTCACATGTACCAAGAGAAGCAGTTATTATAGTTGTTAAAATACATAGCAGATAGCAGCAGTTTTTTATTGCCAGTATAAAATGTGTCTATACCAGTAGTTTCTTATTGCCAGTATAAAATGTGTCTATACCAGCAGTTTTTTATTGCCAATATAAAATGTGTCTATAGCAGGAGTTTTTTTTTATTTATAGCAGCAATGTTCTTGCTTGTTACTATAGAAAAAGCTTATACCAACAGTTTGCATTCTGCTTGTAGAACTTTCTAGTGACAGGGAAATAGCAGCAAATTAGACCTTAATAGCAGCAGTTAGGACAACAGCTGGAATAACATTTAGTAGCAGCTTTAGTCAGTTTTAGCAGCAGTTTAAACTGCTGGTAAAAACCTTTTTTGTAGTAGTGTACACTACTACAAAAATAAGATTTAGTAGCTGTTTTTTAGTAGCTGATTTTGAAATAGCTAGTAAAACTCAAATATTGTAACAATTTATATATTTTCTACTATAAACATGATTTTTAGTAACATTTTATTTAGGAGTGTCACAAAACAGTTTTGCTATACTAGCAGTTAGACATGTTACTATAATAAAAATATTTATTAAATTATAATATAATTTCATATTTTATTATTTATATAAAATATTATATTCTAAATACTAAATTACTAATTCAATTTAACGCTAATTTACCCTAATAAGTTTATTGGTCGCTTCTCTCTCTCTCGCTCAACCTCTCAAACACTCTCATCGGCGGCAAAAACTCTCACCATCGAACCTGGATGCATGGCCACTGGACAGATCTCTCGACGCCGTCGTCTCGTTGCAGTAGATCTTGCCAGAGAAAACGCAGAAGCGCTTTGGGAGAGTGAAGGAGAACAAGCCTCCGCCGCCGCAGAAGAGGAAGTGTTTGGTTTGGAGGTAAGTGAGGGAAATCTCTTGCTCTACTATGTTTAGGATTTTCCACAGGTTCTTGTCTTGCGCTGCTAGTGTAGATGTTGTGGATGAAAAGGATTATTGACCTTTTCAAAAGAAAAATATATATTTCAAGGTTTGAGCTTGATCATAATTTGCTTTGTATTTATTATGGAGAGAGGAATTGAGGAAGGAGATGATGTTGGTATTAATTTCTTTTTGTTTAATTTGGCTTTATCTTAATTACATGATTACATGTATATATATATATGATTTATGACACACTAGCTAAACATGTGAAGATGCGAGTGGATTGCTAGATTGGAGATATGTTGGAGTAATTTATGGTTGCAATCACAGAACTTTGAAATTGAAATCGTACTGTGGAATGTTGAGAATCAGCAATAAAAGTTCGACCTGCAAAAGTGATGTTCTGGGAAGAACCACAAGCAATCAAGTAGTTATCAATTGGTGTAAAGGTAGTAGTAGTAGCAGCACATGATTAATAAGTGACAAAGAGAATAATAATTGTCACGAACAATATATAGTATTTATGGCCATCCATATCCGGTGACCTAAGTAGCGTGCTATCCACGGCTCGCTCAACGCCGCTTTAGGGTATACATATACACATAATCACTCACACATACATATAATATACATATTGATCACGCGCTTCAGGGCGGGTGATCTATTCTATTCACATGCAGAAATCCTATGTACAATCATACATATATTCAATCACACGCTTGCATATAGTTTACATATTGATCACACGCCTCAATGCGTGTGATCTATCCTATTCACATGCGGAAGCCATATTCTCATACAATCAAGTATTCAGTCACACACATATATATAATTTACATATTGATCACACACTTCAAGGCGTGTGATCTATCCTAGTCGCATGCGGACGTCATATATATACATGATATATGCTATATCATAGCCTAAATTCCCAATACCAAGACCTAACTTTAATCTGTATGAAGCCGACAATGCTAGAATAGGACGTATATGTATACTGCAGCTGTATCTGTACAAACGCTACACCCAAAAAGGATTCATATATATATATATATACCTCACAACACATATATATAATCAAAAGAACTACCGACGCGAAGAAAGCGTGCGGTCTTCAGAGTTGTCTGCCTCCTTGAGAAGAAGTGGACGCGTTCCCGACTCCTGAACCACCTGTATCTAAAACATGTAAACAGGGGGTGAGTCAAACAGACTCAGTGAGAAGCTCCCCCATCCATGGCGTAGCAGCGGGTACCACTACAGCTGAGGGAAGGGAGCAACCACAACCACATGTGCATGAAACAGATTTATATTGTGACCTAAAATATGATCAGGCAATCAATATATCATATTCACAATTAAAAATCCTAATTCATGCTCCTAACATGTTTATTAATCCGCATGTAAACCAATCATAAACATATATCATATCTTTTCATAAGTCAAACATAGTTATGCTTCTAGGCATTCAATTTCTGTCTCCTGCATTACGCTAAGAGAAATACTGGCCCGAAGTCATTCACTTTCTGTCTCCCGTGTTACGCTTAGAGAAATACTGGCCTGAAGACAATGCCTTATTCAAACCTAATTGATCAAACTAGGAACTTTCTGACTCCAAAGCACGCTTAGAATAATAGCCGGCAACTTTTCTGACCCCGGTTAAACCAAGGTAATGGCCACTATGTGGCATACTTACTGTTAACTGAATCTTGTCTGTCCGAACAGGATAACCGACTCGATCTACCCGAACTAACCTGAACAAGTTCAAATAACCTATTCGACCTTAAAACACGCCATATTAATAACTAACTGAATATTACACGTGTGAATTAGCTAGGCCTAGTTTCCCCCTTTTCAATTATGCATCACTCTCACTCACAATTAACAACCTAGGTTCATTTTCCTCAATGTACCATACGGTCAAAACCTTTGCACGATGATCAATTTAAGTGGGTTCCTAATATTAATAAACTCTCACATATGAAATTCTGACTCAATCCTGCCCACGGTATCATATAAGGCTTGGTGAGCCACAATAGCACATATACACCTTGCGGTTAATCATATAAGCACATATACTATTGCACGTTGACTGCTTATTTGCAAATCATACACATGTAACACAAATTTAATATATTGCATATATCAATTTGCACAAAATAGAGCAAACCACATTTTCCACATAGTCATCCAACCCTGTGGGGCAGGGATAGGAGAGCCCCTCACGTCGTTGGCCCTCCTGATCAGTACTCGGAGTGCATGAATGTAATACCCGAGAATATTTTAACTAGCATCACTAATTAAATTAAATTAATTAATTTATAAGAGGAAAATGAGATGAAAAATACACTAGCCTATCACTTATTATGTTGTAAATATAAAATTCTTAAATCCTAATGTTTCATAATATTTTTCTTATTTATTACATCAGACTTCTTTTTCTTTTTTGTAATATATATATATATATATATATATATATTATATAAGTAATAGATAGAAGAAAGAATAAAGGAAAGAAGCAGAGAAAGCAACGTGAACAAGAGAGAGAGAGACAGGAAAGGAAAGACGCACGAGAGAGGGGAAGAGCTTGGGGCGTCGTTTTGCACGGGAGGAGCTCACGGACGGAGGTGAGCACGCGTGGTGGCCTGACGTGCGAGAGAGGCCGGAGTCGCCGTCCACCGGAGCCGAAAAACGCCATCTTGGTGGGTGGAGGAGAGAGAGTGATGGGCTAGAGAGAGAAACAAGAGGAAGAGAGCCTTCTCGCCGGAAAACGTCGTGTCTTCACCGGGGAAGGTAGCTGGGAGTCTCCTCTACTCCGTATCGTCCTTCTAACCGGTTGAATCGAGGTGAGAAGTCCCGAAACTCTCAAGCCCCAGTTTTATCAATTTTAGGGATTTTTGGAAAGACCCCAATTGATTCAATCTGAGTATTTTGGGTCCTAAATTGAAGTATTTGCATGTTAGGAAGTGAGTTGGAAGCTTAGGAACTGGAATCAAATTGATGATATTTATCCAGGTTGGAAAACTAGTAGGAAAAGGATGATTGCTAATGTTTAAGAGTGTTATGGGCTGATTTGGGATGCATTAAGAGGTCGGATAGAAATTATATAATTGTTAAAATTATTGGAATGTACAAGGGATTAAAACTCGAGTACTCACCGTCTCGCCGGAACCCAAGTCGGGGGAAAAAGAGACAATTTCCTAATTTTACACGTATCTGGATATGTGTATTCATGTGCAGGTAAAGTGTTGAAAGTTAATTTGGTAAATGGAAATGTTAGACAAGTAGGATTTATGATTCTCTTGAGCCATAAATTCAAGACTTGAGTAATGGAAGTTCATATGGACACATAGAGGTTGAATTGGGTAACCTTGCATTCCCAAGTCAAAGCTTCTGGATAGTGTGATTAACAAAGGGTTGGACACGAATAGAAGCATGCTAGGTGTCCTAAAACTAGTTGAGGGCATTTCCAAGCCAACAACAAGTCTATGGAATTAATTAGAAAGAACATGAGCATTAGCGTTACATGTACACGATAGTGGTTGAATTTTCAAGTTTCTAAATCTCTCAAGTATATGTGTATAGGACACCATACAGTGAGCGGACCTTCGGGCACACCGAGAGCCGATACCAGGGGTCAACCAGGTGAGGGGCTTTCCTATCCTTGTCTTATAGGGTTGGCTGCGGATATGGATATATGGTTTGCCTTCTTGCCTACTTGTAGGAATCTTATAATAGATAACATGCTATTGTTGTTCCTAAATTGTAATATATGTGATAACGTGCTGTATGTGTATATGTGAACTGTAAAAGCAATGGTGGCTCAAGGAGCCTTATATGGAAAGAAGGTCCTCGGGACCTATATATATGATCGGGGGTAGGATCGAGTCAATTTTAATTGGGAGAGTCTTGTGGTATTAGAAACCCACCTTATTGATTATTATCCGAAAAGTGTGGTGGTATATGTAAACTCTTAAAGAAAATGAACATAGGTGACCTTGTTTTAAACCGAGGGATTTCGGATTAGAAAAACCACTTGAAAATTTAGAATTTCCTAAGAAGTAAAATAAATAAGTAGTGGTCCATAGGGGTTATTTATGGTACAACACGGGAACCGAGTCTATCACGGGTGGTCCGGGTAGATTGAGTCTGTCATCTTGAGTCAAACCCTCAGGAATACAAAGTATATGAGTACACCACATTGTGGCTATTGCCTTGGGTAAACCGAGGTCAGATGAGTCGCCAGCTATGCTCCAAGTGAAGTCTTGGGGTCAGACTAATGTTCCAAGTAAAGTCTTAGGGCCAGGGGTTCCTAGAATGATCAACTAGGTTCCCATATTGCTCACGTGAGATATTGCCTTCGGGCCAGATTCTCTCCTAACTGAGATATGCCTTCGGGCCAGTTTATGATTACGGTTAATTGAATTCGTGTGACCACTTAGAATTTTATGTTGAACTATGATATGATGTATGTGTGAATTTAAATGTATGTAAATCCATGCTTTAAATTCTTTAGGGTACGCTTGGTATAAATGCACGGATATAAAGTACTTTAAAGAAAGTACTGTAGAGTAAAGTACTGTATAATAAAAGAAAGTACTGTAGAGAAAAGTGAGGAGAGAGATAGAGAGAAAAATTAAGAAAGAGAAAAAGTGTGTTTAGTATGTATAAAATATGATGTAAAGTTTTTTGAGAATCGTGAAACACTACGATTTTATTGTTTGGATTTTACACCAAACATACCCTTATTGTGAATATGATATAAGCTAATTGCCTGACCACTTAATATATGGAAATTCAAATATGTTATATGCGCATGTGTTTGTGATTGGCTCCTCTTCCCCAGTTGTAGTGGTACCCGCTACTACACCAGGGATGGGAAAGCCTCTCACTGAGTCTGTTTGACTCATCCCAATGTTACATGTTAGAGACACAGGTGGTATAGGCATCGGGAGCGCTTCCACTTCATCTCAGGGAGGCGGACAGACATAGAGGCCGCACGCATTGTTCGCGTGGGTAGTATTGATATATGTATTTTGTCAGGATGTATATGTATATGATTCTTTTGGTATAGCATTGTTTTGTACAGATGCTATATACATATATGTATATGTCACACTCTAGAATTGTCGGCTTCATACAGGTTAAAGATTGGTCTTGTTGTTGGGAATATAGGTTATGATATGCGAATATCATGTGTATAAATATATGAATGTGACTTCCGCATGTGAATAGGATAGATCACACGCACTGAGCGTGTGATCAATATGTAAATTTATATGTATGTGTGACTGAATACTTGATTGTGTGAAAATACGGCTTCTGCATGTGAATAGGATAGGTCACACGCATTGAGGCGTGTGATCAATATGTATATTATATACAGGTGCGTGATTGAATATATATATACTTGACTGTACACAGGAATTCTGCATGTGAATAGGATAGATCACCCGCCTTGAGGTGTGTGATCAATATGTATATTATATATACGTGTGGTTGATTATGTGTATATGTATAGACTGAAGCGGCGTTGAGCGAGCCGTGGATTGTGTGCTACTTAGGTCACCGGATAGGGATGACCATATATACTATATATTGTTTGTGTTAGAAATGGGTAGTTATGCATATATAAGAATGTCAATCAGGAATTAGAGGCTTACGGGAGAGGAGAAATCCTACCTCCTGTGCCGGTCACGGACGTCCGATAGGGGGTCGTGACAATGAAGCTCCAATCACTCTGTAGTGCCCTATACCCATTATATTTAAGAAATTTAGAACGTGTAACTAAGCATCCACCATGCACGTGTCATGCTAATGCTTATGCACCCTTTAGCTATTTTCCAAGAATTAATTATTTAGTTCGTTACGTCGTCTTATTTGCTCTTTCTGAAAGTCCAGAATGCCCCATATTCGACTTTCACACTTTCGAGCCATTTAGAACCTCTAATTGCTTAGGTTAGAGATTTCCAGTCGTCTAAATTTCGCTTCGTGTGTTCATATGGGTATTTAACTAATAAAAGAATTAAATTCACGGTTCAAAAGAGGCTCTAGCTTACTCATCCCACCGTCTCCCTTATTCGCTGAGTAAAAGCTTAATTATTACCTTTTTAATTATATATAAAAATATAATTGGGTATAATTAGAGTCTTGGAACCAATTTAGCGGGTCTTAGGTGTCCACCACGGACTAGACCAAGGTGTTCAACCCACCGCACAACTCTTTACGGTATTGTGGCTTAGTATTTCGCCTCTTTTTTTACCGGATTGGGTTCCGGTTGAGACGGTAAATACTCGAGTTTTATTCCCTTGTCTATTTCCAGCAATTACAACACTTATACTACTCCAATCCAAGCCTAAACATGCTTCAAACCATCAATTTCGAATTTTAGAGCAATTTCTTAACCCAATTTTCCTAATTTCCATGCCCGGTCAATTTCTACGGTTTCACTTCGATTCTGAACCTCACTAAGCTTTCAATAACACCCACTAAGCTCAAATTTAACCCCGGAATGCCCCGATTGGAAGAAATTGAAGAATTCCTAAAATACCCAAAATTGGAAAAATTTGGGTTTTGAAGAAATGGGCCTTCCATACCTTGATTTAATCGGTTAGAAAGCATGGAGGTGTAGAAGGAAGACTTCCGGTCACCGTCTCCAGCGTCGGAACACGTTTTTCGGCCGGTTCCCGTAGCTTCCCCTCCGTCTTGGCTGTCTCGCGTGCGTGCTCTTTCCTCTCGGTCTGCTTGTGCGTGCGTTATGTGCGTCTCTGTTTGCTTCCTTTTTGTTTTATGAGTGTTAGTGAATGCTTGCCCCCCCCCCTTTAGTTTAGTAATATATAATATATATATTTTATTATGTGTGTAAATGAAGTAATAAGGGGGTCACGGTTGGCCCCCTTTATTTTTTTATATATAGATTTTATTATATATATATTATATATTTTTATTATTAGATATTATATATATATATATATATATATATATATATATATATATATATATATATATATATATATATTTTATTAGAAAAACTTATTTACTTATTATATCCTCTTTTTCCGTCATGCTTTTTAATCCTCTTTTCTTTTAGGTCCTAGAAAATTTATAAATATCTCCTATTATTTTCTTCATTATTCTATTTTTAACCCTATAATTCTTTAATTTAATTTATTTTTCTTCCTGAAAGAAAAATAAATTAAATAAAAATGAAAATAATTAAATCTAAATATCTCGGATATTACAATAATAATAATAACAATAACAACAACAACAACAACAACAACAACAACAATAATAATAATAATAATAATAATAATAATAATAATAGCGAGAAACAGAGGAGAAGGGAAACACTAATCTGGATTCATTTTTTTATAAATCCTAACACTCACAAGGAATTTATTCCAAAGAAGTGGTTTCTTTTCTTCAATTTTTCCTTTTAGTTTCAGTAATGATGATTTTGTGAAGACTACGGTCGTAGAGTGGGAGAGAATAGGAATTTCAAAGGAAGGTATTAACATTGTGGTGTTTTGCAATTACATGATTTTCTTAAGCACCCATTTACTCTTTCTTCTCTCTGTTTTATGCTTTGTTCAATTGTGATAACTTTTCAAGTAGCATCATGCATCACATTTGGGGATTTAATTTGACATATAATGTGATGTATATCTTGTTCTTGAAATATTATGTTGTTATAATGTTTTGGTTGTTGGAAATAGTAGAGGGAAAAGATATTTTTACTGACCAGCAGCAGTGATGATTTCAAATCTGTCATGATTTTTGAATCCCAATAAATTATTTGCAGCATGAATCACTTTTCAATTAGGATAAATTTTTTTTGCATTTGGATTAAAAAGATGAGATGTCATTACTTGATTACAAGTCATTGGCGTTTATGATCTACTGTGTACTGTTTTCTACCTTTAGTTCCTTGATACATATTTGACAATTATGGTAAGTATTTTGAGAAATTTGTTTGTTCTTCACTTTTAACACAGTGATTAAGCTTTTCTCGATCATCATATTGGAGTATCTAGTTTTATATCTGCCTCTTTGATCTTTGTGATGCATGCATACTTTTTCTCACCTGAACCCTTACAATAACTAGATTTGGAACTACTTGAACGATTGATAATGATTTTGATATTTTACGCCTTTCATTTGTTCTGCTTTTAATGTTAAGGTATGGATTATGTTACTCATGAATTTTATTTTTGTGTAGTGTAACATGTATCCCTTGATGGGCCACTTACAATCCCAGAGTCACTTGCCCGCAGTGCAAACATCCATTTGACTTTCTCAATGTCCATCGATCCCAAAACCCTTTTTGCTGCCCACTATATTAAGTAATTTTATTGTTGTCTTGCGCTGCTAGTGTAGATGTTGTGGATGAAAAGGATTATTGACTTCTTCTGAAGAAAAAAAATTATATTTCAAGGTTTGACCTTGATTGTAATTTGCTTTCTATTTATTATGGAGAGAGGAATTGAGGAAGGAGATGATGTTGGTATTAATTTCTTTTTGTTTAATTTGGCTTTATATTAATTACATGATTTTATATATATGATTTATGACACACTAGCTAAACCTATGAAGATGCAAGTTGATTGGTAGATTGGAGATATGTTGGAGGAATTTATGGTTGCAATCACAGAACTTTGAGGTTGAAATCGTACTGTGGAATGTTGAGAATCAGCAATAAAAGTTCGACCTGCAAAAGTGATGTTTTGGGAAGAACCACAAGCAATCAAGTAGTTATCAATTACTCTAAAGGTAGTAGAAGTAGCAGCACATGAATAATAATTCACAAAGAGAATAATAATAATAATAACAATAACAATAATTGTAATATCCGAGATATTTAGATTTAATTTTTTTCATTATTATTAAATTTATTTTTCTTTCAGAAAGAAAAATAAACTAAAATTATAGATAAAATAAAATTAAGGGGAGAAAAAAATAGGAAATCTGAGTATTCTTTTTAGGACCTAAAAGAAGAAGGGATTAAAAAGATTGGAAAGAAGTAGGATATAACAAGTAAATAAGTTTTTTTTTATTTTTTAAAAAAGGGAAAGTAAATATAAAATAAAATAAAAATGAAAAGCAAAAAAAAAAATATATATATATATATATTAAAATATATGGGGGGGGCCAACTGTGACCCCCTCCCATTTACGCACTCACACAAGAAAAAAAAATCATATGTATTAAAAAATGGGGGGCCAATTCGTGACCCCCCCCTTACCAATTTATTTACACACATTAAACAAATAAAACCAAAGGGAAGAAGCAGCAAGCAACGCGAGCAGAGGCATAAACGACTCACAAAGGATCACGCACACACACGTGAAGCACCGAAAAAGAGAGAGGAGGCAAGAGCACGGCGGAATCTCGCCGAAAGTGGCATTCCGCCGCCGGTATGATTTGTGTTACGCGTGTAAGATTTGCAAGTAAGTAGTGGACACCTAAGGCGCTAAATTGGTCTCAATAGATTTGTGTTACGCGTGTATGATTTGCAAGTAAGTAGTCAACGTGCAATAGTATATGTGCTTATATGATTAATCACAAGGTGTATATGTGCTATTGTGGCTCACCAAGCCTTATATGATACCGTGGGTAGGATTGAGTCGGAATTTCATATGTGATAATTTATTAATATTAGGAACCCACTTAAATTGATCATCATGCAAAGGTTTTGACCGTATGGTACATTGAGGAAAATGAACCTAGGTTGTTAAGTGTGAGTGAGAGTGATGCATAATTGAAAAGGGGGAAACTAGGCCTAGCTAATTCACATGTGTAATATTCAGTTAGTTATTAATAGGGCGTCTTTCAAGGTCGAATAGGTTATTTAAACTTGTTTAGGTTAGTTCGGGTAGATCGAGTCGGTTATCCTGGTCGGACAGACAAGATTCAGTTAACATTAAGTATGCCACATAGTGGCTATTACCTTGGTTTAACCGGGGACAGACAAGTTGCCGGCTATTATTCTAAGCGTGCCTTGGAGTCAGAAAGTTCCTAGTTTGATCAACTAGGTTCGAATAAGACATTGCCTTCGGGCCAGTATTTCTCTTAGCGTAACGCTGGAGACAGAAAGTGAATGCCTTCGGGCCAATATTTCTCTTAGCGTAATGCAAGAGACAGAAAGTGAGTGCCTACGAGTATAACTTATGAAAAGATATGATATATGTTTATGATTGGTTTACATGCCGATTAACAAACATGTTAGGAGCATGAATTAGGATTTTTAATTGTGAATATGATATATTGATTGCCTGATCATATTAAAGGTCACAATATAAATCTGTTTCATGCGCATGTGGTTGCGGTTGCCCCCTTTCCCCAGCTGTAGTGGTACCTGCTGCTACGCCAGGGATGGGGGAGCTTCTCATTGAGTCTGTTCGACTCACCCCTGTTTACATGTTTCAGATAGAGGTGGTTCAGGGGTCGGAAACGCGTCCACTTCTTCTCAAGGAGGCGGACAGATCTGAGGACCGTACGCTTAGTCCGCGTCAGTAGTTATTTTGATTACGTACATATGTTGTGATGTATATGTATATGAATCCTTTTTGGGTGTAGCGTTTGTACAGATACAGCTGCATTATATATATACGTCCTATTCTAGCATTGTCGGCTTCATACAGATTAAATTTAGGTCTTGGTGATGGGAATATAGGCTATGATATAATATATATCATGTATATACATATATGACTTCTGCATGCGACTAGGATAGATCACCCGCATTGAGGCGTGTGATCAATATATAAATTATATATATGTGTGACTGAATACCTGATTGTATAAAAATACGGCTTTCGCATGTGAATAGGATAGATCACATGCATTGAGGCGTGTGATCAATATGTAAGCTATATGCAAGCGTGTGATTGAATATTTGTGTGACTGTATACAGGTCTTCTGCATGTGAATAGGATAGATCACCCACCCTGAAGCGCGTGATCAATATGTAAACTATATGTAAAGACTGAAGCGGCGTTGAGCGAGCCGTGGATTGCACGCTACTTAGGTCACCGCATATGGATGGCCATAAATACTATATATTGTTTGTATTAGAAATGGGTAGTTATAAACATGTGAAAATATCAATAAGGGATTAGAGGCTTACGGGATAGGAGAAATCCTACTTCCCGTGCCGATCACGGACGTCCGATAGGGGGTCGTGATAAACTTAGTATCAGAGGCAGGTTATCTTTAAACTGTATGAAGCCATAGGTATGACTGGGTTTCGGTTTACGCCTCGTTGTGAACCCGGGCGCAACGTGGGAGTAAAAAGGCACTCGTGGAAGTACCCAGGAAATTGAGTAAACCCTTTCTTTCTACTCTCTTTGATATGGAATATCATTGATATACGTGTACTCATTAGGTGTGGTCCTTGTGCAGTATAGGGATGCCACCGATCACGAGACAGACTAGGGGTGGATGGAGAACTCCTGCTAAAATTGATCGAGAATCAGTTCGGGAGGTAGGAATGCCCACCCAAGGCCGAGGTAGAGGCCATACCCGAGGCCGGGGTAGAGGTCGTGGGGGAAGAGAGGAGACAGTCACCGGAACCTCATATTGAGATAGGTGCACCCTCTGTTGCGGAAATGCTCACGGCAGGATTCCAGGAACTGAGAGAAGAGATGACGAGGCAAATTTAGAGAGAGATACGCCGGTTAGTGGTCGGCGAGGAAGAAGAAGAGAGGGTTTCGAGCAATCAAGAGATGGAGGTTGTTGAGGAAGAGGACAGAGAATGGCAACAACCGCAGGTAATGCCTCGTGAGCCATGGGTAGCACTCAGAGAGCTGCCAATTTCAAAATTTCTGAAGCTTCATCCACCGACTTTCTGCAAAACTAGTGAGAAAAAGGACCCGCAGTATTTTATCAGAGATGTGGTTAGAATTGGGCACATGCTAAGGTGCTCAGGGCATGAGTTAGTGGAGTTGGCTTCATTTCAGCTGAGGGGAGCCGTTAGAGTATGGATAGAGTCCTTACAGACGAGGTATTCAAGAAGGGTGGCACCGATGACCTGGGAAGATTTTCAAAGGGAATTCCTGGGTCGGTTTCTATCTGAAGGCACCAAAGATGCAAAGCGTCAACAATTCGAGGAGTTGTGGATGACGCCTAACATGACCTTGACGGAGTATGAGTTACTTTTTACGGAATTGGCTCAATTCTCACCTGAGTTAGTTCCTGATAAAGAGGCGAGGATCAAGAGATTCATACACCGACGCACGGAGCCGTTATTTACTGCTTTGTTACCTCAGAGGAGACAATTTGAGACCTTAGCTCATGCAGCTAACTGTGCCAGGATGATTGAAACCAGGAAGAGGTACGGGACTTCTATTGATCCCAAAATCAAGTTAATTACAGGCAGTGATAACCAAGGAGGTGGAAGTAAGAAGAGAAAGA
Organism: Senna tora; assembly: GCA_014851425.1. NCBI lineage: Eukaryota > Viridiplantae > Streptophyta > Magnoliopsida > Fabales > Fabaceae > Senna > Senna tora. Next base: position 17,320,771 of record CM026265.1, read on the forward strand.
CCACGGGTGGAGGTGCAGGATATTCAGGGTCCGCAGGAGGACAATCCTCAACTACCACCCATGAAACAGGTACAAGAGGGAATTTTCAAGGGGGTGGAAATGTCGGTAAAACAAGACCCCAGTGTGCGACTTGTGGCAGGTGTCATTTTGGAATATGTCAGAGACTGTCAGGCGGGTGTTACAACTACGGCCAGGTGGGCCATATGGCTAGAGATTGTCCAAAGAGAAAAGAGGGTACAAGTGTGAGAAGCAATCAGACGCCGAGGGGTACACCTATTCCAGCCCCACCAGTGAGAACCGTACCACCACAGACAGCAAGTACAGGTGCAGCTAGAGGCCGTGGTGCAGGATCTAGTGGTAGAGGGCCAGGGGCAGTAGGTGGAGGACAAGCTCGGGTATTTGCACTTTCTCAGCAGGACGCCCATGCATCAAATGCAGTTGTGACAGGTACCCTTATTGTTTGCTCTTATGAAGCACGAGTTCTGTTTGATTCCGGCTCCACTCATTCTTATGTGTCACATGCATTCGCTTCTAAATTCAACAAAATTCCGTCTAGAATGAAAGAAACAGTACTGGTCTCTACTCCAAAGGGAGAATTGGTACAAGTACAGTATGTGCACAAGTCTTGCATTGTGGAGGTCGATGGTCATGAGACTGTGGTAGACCTTCGGTTGTTGTGTATGGTTGATCTTGATGTGATCCTCGGAATGGATTGGTTGTCGTCTTGCCATGCCGTTGTGGACTGCAGGGCTAAATGCTTGAAATTTAATATGCCAAACGAGGAGCCTTTTGTGATACGGGGTGAGGGAGCTGCACCATATCCAAGCTTGATCTCAGCTTTGAAGGCATCTAAGTTACTTGCAAAGGGATGCAAAGGGTATTTGGCCTTGGTTAAGGATACCACGAAAGCAGTACTTTCACCGACTCAAGTACCGGTAGTGCGAGAGTTCTTGGATGTATTTCCAGAAGAATTGCTGAGGTTGCCGCCCGATCGTGAGATTGAATTTGAAATTGAGCTGCAACCTGGCACCCAGCCTATCTCCACACCAGCTTACCTGATGACTCCGAAAGAGTTGAAGGAGTTACATACACAATTGCAAGAATTGCTTGACAAGGATTTTATAAGATCCAGCTTCTCTCCTTGGGGTGCACCGATCCTTTTTGTGAAGAAGGACGGATCTTTGCGGTTGTGTATCGATTACCGAAAGTTAAATAAGGTGACGATCCGCAATCAATACCCACTGCCGAGGATAGATGACCTATTTGATCAGTTGCAGGGTGCGAAGCGGTTTCCCAAGATTGATTTGCGATCTGGGTATCATCAATTAAAGATTCGAGAATTAGATATACCTAAGACCGCATTCCGGACCCGATACGGACATTACGAGTTCTTGGTGATGTCTTTCGGATTAACTAATGCTCCTGCAGCATTCATGGACATGATGAAAAGGGTCTTTAAACCATTTCTGGACCGATTTGTCATTGTCTTCATTGATGACATCTTGGTTTATTCTAAGAACTCTGAAGAACATGAAGAACACTTGAGATTAGCATTGCAGAAGTTGAGAGAGGAGAAATTGTATGCCAAGTTCTCAAAGTGTGAATTCTGGCTAGACAGAGTTGCCTTTTTGGGTCACGTGGTATCATCAGAGGGAATCCACGTTGATCCAAGTAAGGTAGAGGCGGTGAAGAATTGGTCCCAGCCTACCTCTGTTACTGAAATTCGCAGTTTCTTGGGCTTGGCTGGATATTATAGAAGATTTGTGCAGGACTTCTCTAAGGTTGCTGCACTTATGACTAAGTTGACTCAGAAGGGAGTGAATTTCATATGGGATGATAAGTGTGAGCAGAGTTTTCAGAAGCTGAAAGACAGACTCACTACCGCTCCGGTGTTGGCATTACCTGAAGGCACAGGAGGCTATGTGGTATACTGTGATGCGTCGAAGATCGGGTTAGGGTGTGTCTTGATGCAGCATGGCAAGGTGATTGCGTATGCATTGCGACAACTGAGGAAACATGAGAAGAACTACCCGACTCACGACCTCGAAATGGGGGCTATAGTATTCGCTTTGAAAATATGGAGACATTACTTATATGGTGAGACTTGTGAAATCTATACAGACCATAAAAATCCTCAAATACATTTTCGAGCAAAAAGACTTGAACTTGAAACAACGCCAATGGTTAGAGTTTTTGAAGGACTACGACTGCACGATCTTGTATCATCTAGGAAAGGGTAATGTGGTAGCCGATGCTCTGAGTCGGAAATCCATGGGCAGTCTTGCTCATATAAGTGAAGAAAGGAGACCGTTGATTAGAGAACTGCACGAGCTAGAACAAACGGGAAATCAGTTTGAGATTGGGAATTCTAACTCACTTTTAGCTCATTTACAAGCTAAGTCCTCTCTGGTAGAAGAGGTGAAGGCCAGACAGGATGAAGATACCGACCACAAGCAAATCAAGGATACTGTAACTAATGAGAAGGGGGACGACGTCCAATTCTCTATTGATGATTTCAGGATACTTCGGTTGGAGGGATGGTTGTGTGTCCCTAAGGTTGATAACTTGAAAGAAAGAATCTTTGAAGAAGCACACCGGATAGCTTATACAATCCATCCGTGAGCTAATAAAATGTATCACGATCTGAAACAGTTGTATTGGTGGAATGGCATGAAGAGGGATGTTGCAAACTATGTAGCCAGGTGTTTAGTGTGTCAGCAAGTCAAGGCTGAACACCAGGAGCCTGCCGGAACGTTACAACAAATATAAATACCTGAGTGGAAATGGGAGACGATAACAATGGATTTTGTAACCGGGTTGCCAAGATCTCAACGTGGATATGATTCAGTTTGGGTGATAGTGGATCGCATGACTAAGTCCGCGCACTTTCTGTCAGTTAAGACCACTTACGGAGTGAGTCAATATGCACAGATTTATCTATCAGAAATCGTTAGATTGCACGGTGTGCCAGTGTCCATAATATCTGATAGAGGGCCACAGTTCACTTCCAGGTTTTGGAAGTCATTGCAGGAAGTTTTGGGAACTAGAGTTGATTTGAGTACTGCGTTTCACCCACAGACCGACGGGTAATCAGAAAGAACCATTCAGATTCTTGAGGACATGCTTCGGGCATGTATTATGGATTTCGGCGGAAGTTGGGAAAGGTATTTACCCTTGGCTGAATTTTGCATACAATAACAGTTATCAAGCGAGTATCCAAATGGCACCTTTCGAGGCTTTGTACGGTCGTAGGTGCAGATCCCCGATTGGGTGGTTCGAGGTCGGAGAGGCTAGTCTAATCGGCCCAAAATTGTTACAAGATACCTTGCAGAAGGTGAAGTGCATAAGAGAGAGATTGCTAACAGCTCAGAGTAGACAAAAGCCCTATGCAGACAATCAAAGGAGAGAACTTGAGTTCGCCATTGGTGAACAGGTGTTTCTGAGGATATCACCGATGAGAGCCGTAATGCGGTTCGGTAAGAAGGGGAAGCTGAGTCCCCGGTATATCGGACCGTTTGAATTCTTAGAACGAGTTGGAAATGTGGCGTACCGGTTGGAATTGCCTATGGAGTTGGAGGGGGGTACATCCTGTCTTTCATGTATCAATGCTTCGGAAATATCTTCCCGATCCCTCGCATGTGATTCAATCGCAAGACGTGCAACTAACCAAAATTCTGACATATGAAGATGTGCCAGTGGAAATCTTACATCGGCAGTCGAAGAGACTAAGAACGAAGGAGATTCCATTGGTTAAAGTCCTGTGGAGAAACCACTCGACTGAAGAAGCTACATGGGAGGTCGAGGGTGAAATGCGCAAGACGTATCCTCATCTGTTTCAAGACTAAGGTTAGTAGTTTATTTGAAATTCAGGGACCGAATTTCTTAAGGGGTGAAGATTGTAATATCCGAGATATTTAGATTTAATTATTTTCATTATTATTAAATTTATTTTCTTTCAGATAGAAAAATAAATTAAATTAAAGATAAAATAAAATTAAGGGGAGAAAAAAATAGGAAATCTAAGTATTCTTTTTAGGACCTAAAAGATGAAGGGATTAAAAAGATTGGAAAGAAGTAGGATATAATAAGTAAATAAGTTTTTTTTTATTTTAAAAAAAAGGAAAGTAAATATAAAATAAAATAAGAATGAAAAGCAAAAAAAAATATATATATTATAAAATATATGGGGGGGGCCAACCGTGACCCCCTCCCATTTACACACTCACACAAGAAAAAAAATATATAATATGTATTAAAAAATGGGGGGCCAAATGGTGACCCCCCCTTACCAATTTATTTACACACATTAAACAAATAAAACCAAAGGGAAGAAGCAGCAAGCAACGCGAGCAGAGGCAGAAACGACTCACAAAGGAACACGCAAACACACATGAAGCACTGAGAAAGAGAGAGGAGGCAAGAGCACGGCGGAATCTCGCCGGAAGTGGCATTCCGCCGCTGGTGAGGGCCACCGGAATCCGTCTTTCAACACCCACAAGCTCCCCATCCGATTGAATCAAGGTATGGAAGCCCCAATCCTTCAAAACCCCAATTTCTCCAATTTTGGGTGTGTTAGGAATTCTTTAAATACTTCCAATCGGGGCATTCCGGGGTTAAATTTGAGCTTAGTGGGTGTTATTGAAATCTTAGGGAGGTTCAGAATCGAAGTAAAACCGTAGGAATTGACCGGGTATGGAAATTAGGAAAATTGGGTTAGGAAATTGCTCTAAAATTCGAAATTGATAGTTTGATGCATGTTTAGGCTTGGATTGGAGTAGTATAAGTGTTATAAGTGCTGGAAATAATCAGGGGAATAAAGCCCGAGTATTTACCGTCTCAATCGGAACCCAATCCAGTGAAAAAGAGGCGAAATACTAAGCCACAGTGTCGTAAGGAGCTTTGCGGTGGGTTGGACACTTTGGTCTAGTCCGTAGTGGACACCTAAGACCCGCTAAATTGGTTCAAAGCCTCTAATTATACCCAATTATATTTTAATATATAATTAAAGAGGTAATAATTAAGCTTTTACTCGGCGAATAAGGGAGACGGTGGAATGAGTAAGCTAAAGCCTCTTTTGAACCGTGAATTTAATTCGTTTGTTAGTTAAATACCCATATGAACACATGAAGGGAAATTTAGACAAGTGGAAATCTCTAACCTAAGCAATTAGAGGTTCTAAATGGCTCGAAAGTGTGATAGTCGAATATGGGGCATTCTGGACTGTCAGAAAGAGCAAATAAGACGATGTAACGAATTAAATAATTAATTCTTGGAAAATAGCTAAAGGGTGCATAAGCATTAGCATGACACGTGTATGGTAGATGCTTAGTTATGCGTTCTAAATTTCTTAAATATAATGTGTATAGGGCACCACAGAGTGATTGGAGCTTCAGGCACTCCGAGTACTGATAAGAAGGGCCAACGAGGTGAGGGGCTCTCCCATCCCTACCCCACAGGGTTAGATGACTACGTGGAAAATGTGGTTTGCTCTATTTTGTGCAAATTTATATATGGAATATATTTATATGAATAGATTTGTGTTACGCATGTATGATTTGCAAGTAAGTAGTCAACGTGCAATAGTATATGTGCTTATATGATTAATCACAAGGTGTATATGTGCTATTGAGGCTCACCGAGCCTTATATAATACCGTGGGTAGGATTGAGTCAAAATTTCGTATGTGAGAGTTTATTAATATTAGGAACCCACTTAAATTGATCATCGTGCAAAGGTTTTGACCGTATGGTACATTGACGAAAATGAACCTAGGTTGTTAAGTGTAAGTGAGAGTGATGCATAATTGAAAAGGGGGAAACTAGGCCTAGCTAATTCAGACGTGTAATATTCAGTTAGTTATTAATAGGGCGTATTTCAAGGTCGAATAGGTTATTTAAACTTGTTTAGGTTAGTTCGGGTAGATCGAGTCGGTTATCCTAGTCGGACAGACAGGATTCAGTTAACATTAAGTATGCCACATAGTGGCTATTACCTTGGTTTAACCAAGGTTAGACAAGTTGCCGGCTATTACTCTAAGCGTGCCTTAGAGTCAGAAAGTTCCTAGTTTGATCAACTAGGTTCGAATAAGACATTGCCTCCGGGCCAGTATTTCTCTTAGCGTAACGCGGGAGACAGAAAGTAAATGCCTTCGGGCCAGTATTTCTCTTAGCGTAATGCAAGAGACAGAAAGTGAATGCCTACGAGTATAACTATGTATGACTTACGAAAAGATATGATATATGCTTATGATTGGTTTACATGCGGATTAACAAACATTTTAGGAGCATGAATTAGTATTTTTAATTGTGAATATGATATTTTGATTGCCTGATCATATTAACGGTCACAATATAAATCCGTTTCATGCGCATGTGGTTGTGGTTGCTCCCTTCCCCCAGCTTTAGTGGTACCCGCTGCTACGCCAGGGATGGGGGAGCTTTTCACTGAGTCTGTTTGACTCACCCCCTATTTACATGTTTCAGATATAGGTGGTTCAGGGGTCGGAAACGCGTCCACTTCTTCTCAGGGAGGCGGACAGATCTGAGGACCGTACGCTTAGTCCGCGTCGGTAGATATTTTGATTACGTACATATGTTGTGATGTATATGTATATGAATCCTTTTTGGGTGGAGCGTTTGTACAGATACAGCTGCAGTATATATATACGTCCTATTCTAGCATTGTCGGCTTCATACAGATTAAAGTTAGGTCTTGGTGATGGTAATATAGGCTATGGTATATTATATATCATGCATATACGTATATGACTTCTGCATGCGACTAGGATAGATCACTCGCATTGAGGCGTGTAATCAATATGTAAATTATATATATGTGTGATTGAATACCTGATTGTATGAAAATACGGCTTCCGCATATGAATAGGATAGATCACACGCATTGAGGCGTGTGATCAATATGTAAACTATATGCAAGTGTATGATTGAATATATGTATGACTGTATATAGGTCTTCTGCATGTGAATAGGATAGATCACCTGCCCTGAAGCGTGTGATCAATATGTAAATTATATGTATGTGTGAATGTATATGTGTATATATATAGACTGAAGCGGCGTTGAGTGAGCCGTGGATTGCACGCTACTTAGGTCACCAGATATGGATGGCCATAAATACTATATATTGTTTGTATTAGAAATGGGTAGTTATAAACATGTGAAAATGTCAATCAGGGATTAGAGGCTTACGGGATAGGAGAAATCCTACATTCCGTGCCAGTCACGGACGTCCAACAGGGGGTCGTGACAATAATAATAATAATAATAATAATAATAATAATGATAATAATAATAATAATAGCGAGAAACAGAGGAGAAGGGAAACACTTATCTGGATTCATTTTTTATAAATCCTAACACTCATAAGGAATTTTTTCCAGAGAAGTGGTTTCTTTTCTACAATTTTTCCTTTTAGATTTAGTAATGATGATTTTGCGAAGACTACGGTTGTAGAGTGGGAGAGAATAAGAATTTCAAAGGATGGTATTAACATTGTGGTGTTTTGCAATTACATGATTTTCTTAAGCACTCATTTACTCTTTCTTCTCTCTGTTTTATGCTTTGTTCAATTGTAATAACTTTTCAAGTAGCATCATGTCTCACATTTGGGGATTTAATTTGACATATAATGTGATGTATATCTTGTTCATGAAATATTATGTTGTTATAACGTTTTGGTTGTTGGAAATAGTAGAGGGAAAAGATATTTTTACTGACCAGCAGCAGTGAGATTTCAAATCTGTAATGATTTTTGAATCCCAATAAATTATTTGTAGCATGAATCACTTTTCAATTAGGATAAATTTTTTTTCCATTTGGATTAAAAAGATGAGATGTCATTACCTGATTACAAGTCATTGGCGTTTATGATCTATTGTGTACTGTTTTCTACCTTTAGTTACTTGATACATATTTGACAAGTCATTGGCGTTTATGATCTACTGTATACTGTTTTCTCGATCATCATATTCGAGTATCTAGTTTTATATCTGCCTCTTTGATCTTTGTGATGCATGCATACTTTTTCTCACCTGAACCTTTACAATTACTAGATTTGGAACTACTTGAACGATTGATAATAATTTTGACATTTTACGCCTTTCATTTGTTCTGCCTTTAATGTTAAGGTATGGATTCTGTTACCCATGAATTTTATTTTTGTGTAGTGTAAGATGTATCTCTTGATGGGCCACTTACAATCCCAGAGTCATTTGCCCGCAGTGCAAACATCCATTTGACTTTCTCAATGTCCATCGATCCCAAAACACATTTTGCTGCCCACTATATTAAGAAATTTTAATGTTGCCTATTTTTTTCCCTTCAGATATGTGGCTTAAAACATGCTCATGAAGGCTGTCAATGTCCACCTGTGGCTTGTCCTCTGGATTTTAGCCCCATAATTATGGTTTGATGGTTTGCTAGCAGTAGTTCTTGACACTGAATTGTCTTAGTAAAAGTAATTTTTCAGTCATGTACAAAGATTGGTTAAATAATGTTCTGTTTCGTATGGAATCTTCTTGGATATCCACTTAAAACTTGCATATTTATAGTGGCCATTTAGATATATCCGTATATATATATATATATATATATGCTTGTGTATTTATTCTGTTTGATATTGGAAAGAATATTTATATTGAGATGTAATATTGTCACATGTAACAAGAGAAGCAGTTATTATAGTTGTTAAAATACATAGCATATAGCAGCATTTTTTTATTGCCAGTATAAAATGTGTCTATACCAGTATTTTTTATTCTCGGTAGAAAATGTGTCTATACTAGCAGTTTTTTATTGCCAGTATAAAATGTGTTTATTGCAGCAGTTTTTTTTATTTATAGCAGCAATGTTCTTGCTTGTTACTATAGAAAAAACTTATACCAACAGTTTGCATTCTGCTAGTAGAACTTTCTAGTGACAGGGAAATAGCAGCAGATTGGACCTTAATTGCAGCAGTTAGGACAACAGCTGGTATAACATTTAGTAGCAGCTTTAGTCATTTTTAGCAGCAGTTTAAACTGCTGGTAAAAACCTTTTTTGTAGTAGTGTACACAACTACAAAAATAAGATTTAGTATCTGATTTTTAGTAGCTGGTTTTGAAATAGCTAGTAGAACTCAAATATTGTAACAATTTCTTTATTTGCTACTATTAACATGATTTTTAGTAACATTTTATTTAGGAGTGCCACTAAACAGTTATGCTATACTAGCAGTTAGACATGTTACTATAATTAAAATATTTATTAAATTATAATATATTTTCATATTTTATTATTTATACAATATATTATATTCTAAATACTAAATTACTAATTCAGTTTAACCCTAATTTACCCTAATAAATTTATAGGTCGCTTCTCTCTATCTCGCTCAACCTCTCAAACACTCTCATCGGTGGCAAAAACTCTCACCATCGAAGGAGGATCCATGGCCACCGGACTGATCTCTCGGTGCCGTCGTCTCGTTGTAGCAGATCTTGCCAGAGAAAACGCAGAAGTGCTTCGGGAGAGTGAAGGAGAAGAAGCCTCCCCCGCCACGGAAGAGGAAGTGTATGGTTTGGAGGTAAGTGAGGGAAATCTCTTGCTCTACTCTGTTTAAGATTTTCCTCAGGTTCTTGTCTTGCGCTACTAGAGTAGATGTTGTGGATGAAAAGGATTATTGACTTCTTCAGAAGAAAAATTTATATTTCAAGGTTTGAGCTCGATCGTAATTTGCTTTTTATTTATTATGGAGAGAGGAATTGAGGAAGGAGAAGATGTTGGTATTAATTTCTGTTTGTTTAATTTCGCTTTATCTTAATTACATAATTTTATATATATGATTTATGACACACTAGCTAAACCTGTGAAGATGCGAGTGGATTGGTAGATTGGAGATATGTTGGAGGAATTTATGGTCGTAGTCACAGAACTTTGAGATTGAAATCGTACTGTGGAATGTTGAGAATCAGCAATAAAAGTTCGACCTGCAAAAGTGATGTTTTGGGAAGAACCACAAGCAATAAAGTAGTTATCAATTGGTGTAAAGGTAGTAGTAGTAGCATCACATGAATAATAATTGACAAAGAGAATAATAATAACAATAACAATAACAATAATAATAATAATAATAATAGAGAGAAACAAAGGAGAAGGGAAACACTTATCTGGATTCATTTTTTATAAATCCTAACACTCACAAGGAATTTTTTCCAGAGAAGTGGTTTCTTTTCTACAATATTTCCTTTTAGTGGCAGTAATGATGATTTTGTGAAGACTACGGTCGTAGAGTGGGAGAGAATTGGAATTTCAAAGGATGGTATTAACATTCTGGTGTTTTGCAATTACATGATTTTCTTAAACACCCATTTACTCTTTCTTGTCTCTGTTTTATGCTTTGTTCAATTGTGATTACTTTTGAAGTAGCATTATGCCTCACATTTGGGGATTTAATTTGACATATAATGTGATGTATATCTTGTTCTTGAAATATTATGATGTTATAACGTTTTGGTTGTTGCAAATAGTAGAGGGAAAAGATATTTTTACTTACCAGCAGCAGTGATGATTTCAAATCTGTCATGATTTTGGAATCCCAATAAATTATTTGCAGCATGAATCACTTTTCAATTAGGATAAATCTTTTTTGCATTTGGATTAAAAAGATGAGATGTCATTACTTGATTACGAGTCATTGGCGTTTATGATCTAATGTGTACTGTTTTCTACCTTTAGTTCCTTGATACATATTTGACAATTATGGTAAGTATTTTGAGAAATTTGTTTGTTCTTCACTTTTAACACGGTGATTAAGCTTTTCTCGATCATCATATTGGAGTTTCTAGTTTTATATCAGTCTCTTTGATTTTGTGATGCATGCATACTTTTTCTCACCTAAACCCTTACACTTACTAGATTTGGAACTACTTGAACGATTGATAATGATTTTGATATTTTACGTCTTTCATTTGTTCTGCCCTTAATGTTAAGGTATAGATTCTGTTACTCATGAATTTTATTTTTGTTTAGTGTAACATGTATCCCTTGATGGGCCACTTACAATCCCAAAGTCACTTGCCCACAGTGCAAACATCCATTTGACTTTCTCAATGTCCATCGATCCCAAAACACTTTTTGCTGCCCACTATATTAAGAAATTTTAATGTTGCCTATTTTTTTCCCTTTAGATATGTGGCTTAAAACATGCTCATGAAGGCTGTCAATGTCCACCTGTGGCTTGTCCTCTGGATTTTAGCCCCATAATTATGGTTTGATGGTTTGCAAGCAGTAGTTCTTGACACTGAATTGTCTTAGAAAAAGTAATTTTTCAGTCATGTACAAAGATTGGTTAAATAATGTTCTGTTTCGTATGGAATCTTCTTGGATATGCACTTAAAACTTGCATATTTATAGTGGCCATTTAGATATATCCATATATATATCTATATATATATATATGCTTGTGTATTTATTCTGTTTGATATTGGAAAGAATATTTATATTGAGATGTAATATTGTCACATGTACCAAGAGAAGCAGTTATTATAGTTGTTAAACTACATAGCATATAGCAGCAGTTTTTTATTGCCAGTATAAAATGTGTCTATACCAGTAGTTTTTTATTGCCGGTATAAAATGTGTCTATACCAGCAATTTTTTATTGCCAGTAGAAAATGTGTCTATAGCAGCAGTTTTTTTATTTATAGCAGCAATGTTCTTGCTTGTTACTATAGAAAAAGCTTATACCAACAGTTTGCATTCTGCTAGTAGAACTTCCTTGCCCTAGTCTTGGAGTAACTCCCGCTCCGGACGAGGCATGGTTTCCTAACGAATGTATTCATGTGGCTAACTTCTCAAACTATATGCAATTCATATGCATATGACATGCTCGTGCCTAAAAATGCATCTAGACGTCGTCAAGAACCGAGTCCTTGGTCTTATCCGTCTTCCCTCTCTTCTATGAGAGTCTCAAGTGCTTCGCACTTGGTTTCATACAACTATCGCTCTACTTGAATTAATTTTGGAGCCTTGGATTTGAGTTACTAAACCTCGATATGCTTCTAAATTATCCTACTTAGGGTTTCCTAATAATTACGAAGGAATTAAATTGTCATTTTAAATTTTGGACTTTATTGTTCCGCAAGTTTCCATCCTTGAGAAACAAGAAAGTACCTAAAATAATTCTTGGTGCTTGATAGCATATTTAAAATTATTCTAGGGTGTTTAAGATTGAAAAAAAGAAGTTTGGAGCCCTCAACATCACCCTCAAAGTGTATTTGGGCAATCCGAGCAGGGACCTGGCACGTTAACATTAAGGTTCAACCTTAGTAACCTCGGGCCAGCTCTTCACGGGTCTTGTTCAACTAATAATTCAACAATATAATCTCAATAATTCCAATCCAAGCTTATTTACTCAAATCCAAGCTCAATCCAAATTGTTAATAATTTCCCCAAATTAGGAATAATTAGAATTTTCAATCCCAAACCTTTCAAAATTCGAATTCGGCTAAACGCGAGGGTATAACCTCGATTCTTACCCCAACTAAGTGTTCAAGAACACTTCCTAGGTCTCAATCTACCCTCGAAACAACCCAATCGAAGGTGGATCGAAGAAATCCCTATCAATGAAGATGCATGCATACTTTTTCTCACCTGAACCATTACACTTACTAGATTTGGAACTACTTGAACGATTGATAATGATTTCGATATTTTACGACTTTCATTTGTTCTGCCTTTAATGTTAAGGTATCGATTCTGTTACTCATGAATTTTATTTTTGTGTAGTGTAACATGTATCCTTTGATGGACCACTTACAATCCCAGAGTCACTTGCCCGCAGTGCAAACATCAATTTAACTTTCTCAATGTCCATTGATCCAAAAACCATTTTTGCTGCCCACTATATTAAGAAATTTTAATGTTGCCTATTTTTTCCCTTTAGATATGTGGCTTAAAACAAGCTCATGAAGGTTGTCAATGTCCATCTGTGGCTTGTCCTCTAGATTTTAGCCCCATAATTATGGTTTGATGGTTTGCTAGCAGTAGTTTTTGACGCTGAATTGTCTTAGCAAAAGTAATTTTTCATTCATGTACAAAGATTGGTTAAATAATGTTCTGTTTCGTATGGAATCTTCTTGGCGGCAATGTTTTTTTATTTATAGCAGCAATGTTTTAGCTTGTTACTATAGAAAAAGCTTATACCAACAGTTTGCATTCTGCTAGTAGAACTTTCTAGTGACAGGGAAATAGCAGAAGATTGGACCTTAATAGCAGCAGTTAGGACAACAGCTGGTATAACATTTAGTAGCAGCTTTAGTCATTTTTAGCAGTAGTTTAAACTGCTGGTAAAAACCTTTTTTGTAGTAGTGTACACTACTACAAAATTAATATTTAGTAGCTGTTTTTTAGTAACTGATTTTGAAATAGCTAGTATAACTCAAATATTGTAACAATTTATTTATTTGCTACTATAAACATGATTTTTAGTAACATTTTATTTAGGAGTACCACTAAACAGTTTTGCTATACTAGCAGTTAGACATGTTACTATAATAAAAATATTTATTAAATTATAATATAATTTCATATTTCATATTTCATATTTTATTACTAGCAGTTTTGCTCTCTCTCTCGCTCAACCTCACAAACAATCTCATCGGCGGAAAAAACTCTCACCATCGAAGGAGGATCCATGGCCACCAGACAGATCTCTCGGCACCGCCGTCTCGTTGCAGCAGATCTTGCCGGAGAAAACGCATAAGTGCTTCGGGATAGTGAAGCAGAAGAAGCCTCCGCCGCCGCGGAAGAGGAAGTGTTTGGTTTGGAGGTTAGTGAGGGAAATCTCTTGCTCTACTCTGTTTAGGATTTCCACAGGTTCTTCTCTTGCGTTGCTAGTGTAGATGTTGTGGATGAAAAGGATTATTGAATTCTTCTGAAGAAAAAAATTATATTTCAAGGTTTGAGAGAGGACTTGAGGAAGGCGATGATGTTGATATTAATTTCTTTTTGTTTAATTTGGCTTTATCTTAATTACATGATTTTATATACATTTTAATACCCCAAAAAATTTCGAGGATTAAAGAATGATTTATGTAAAAATTTTGTGGATTAAAGAAGGATTTATTCCGGGACTAGGAATTAAAACCTTAAAAAGAATATAGGAAAATTATGAGAGTTAAAAGAAACTGGAAAGGAATTTTTTTGGAGGATTGTAATACCTGAAAATTTTTTCGAGGTTTAAATAAAATAAAAAGGGAAAGAAAAGAAGTAGAAAATAATTTTTTAGATTTAATTCGGGACCTAAGAAATTAGAAACCTGAATTAAATAGGGAAAGGGATTAAGTTAAAAATACATGTTATTTATTTATTTAATTATTTATTATTATTTTCAGATTTTATTATTATTATTATATGTTAATTTTAATTAAATAAAAGAAAAGAAAGAAAATAAAAGGGGAAAAGAGAGAGGGATGTAGTCACGGGGAAGAAGGAGAGGTAAAGAAGAAAGAAAGAGAAGGAAAGGAGAGAGAGGGACAAGAGAGTGAGAGGGAGATAGAGCTTGGATGGGAGAGCAAATTCGGAGTTGGAGGAGGAGCCAGAGATCATCCTCGTCATCTTCCTCGTCTCAATCTCTCGAGTTAAGGTTGGTATAACGCCCGATTCTCTCCAAGTCCCCATTTTCTTCATTTATATTCATTTTTGGAATTGAGTTGAGAATCCGAGTTTAGGCGAATTCGAGGGTAGAATAATGTTTCTAAAGTGTTCTTGAACACTCATCGGGGTTAGGATTCGAGGCTAAATCGTTGGATTTGGCCGGATTTGAGTTGTAGGACTTCCTAACTGTAGTATATATGTAGGTGAACAAAACCCGTGGGGTGTGGAGTCGAAGCCGGGGGCGGAAAGGGGCCAGAACGGGCCCAAACCAGCCCACAGCACAGAAAACGAATTGCTGTGCTGCGAGCCGGCGCTATAGCGCTATCTCTCGGGTGTGCCAAGAGCTGCTGGGCAGCAGCTCGGCCCTATAGCGCCAGAATCGACGCTATAGTGCCAGGCCTCTGCCCAGCATGCCCAAAATTCATTTCTTTGCCAATTCGGGGTGTCCGAACCTTCTATTTTCAATCCTAAACTTCTTAGAACACCCCCAACCATGTTTTTAAGGATCAAAATCATTTCAAATGTCTTCTTATCCCTCAAGAATAGAAACCTACGTAGTAAACTAAGTCCAACTTCTTGAACTTCAACCTTAAACTGTCACAACCTTTAGGCAACCTTAAGTGGGATAAATTGGATGTATATTGAGGTTTAGAAACTAGGTTTCTTAGAAACCGAGTAGGAACACAAGTTGATTTAAAATGCTTAGACCTTCCTAAAATTAGGATTCCATCCAACCAAGCTAGATAAACTTTCTTAGATGCGAATACAAGGTAGATAGAGGTCTAGTACTCAAATCCAAGTACGTGAAACACTCAAGTAGAGTGTTATATTCGAGTAAGTCAAGTGTCCAAGGAAGGATATGCATAAGTTGGGATAGAGAAGTCCAATAAGACCAAGAGCTTGACTCTGTGGCAACCATGGACTACACGTGAGAGTAATGGAGAGGATTGCATGGAAGGTTGGCCAAGGTGAGGGTTCTTCCACCTCTGCTCCTAGGGTTGTATGCTTATGTGGATTACATGAGTATGTATATTCTCTGCTTGTCCGGTATGTGTTAGCTAGAGGTATAGAATGCTAAAAGATAAAAAGAACTAGAAGATAGGTTGTGGAAAGTAGCTTGAATAGGAAGACATCGGAGTAGAGTGTAATTGTTTGCTATGATTGGTGTGTTACAAATCCAACTCATACACTCCGGAGGCATGATGACTATTTTATTAAATCTTTTCCACGACGGTGGCAAGAGTCCTTGTACAGAAGGGCTAAACTTTATTTTGAAAACACGTCACGACGGTGACTTAAATTAAAATAATGCAAAGGGAGTTATTGGTGGGTTTTGGATTTGATTATGCTAGCGATGTGAGACATCGACTAGAACAACGTCAGATGGCACTTGAGACCTTAGTTTTATAATCACCATGACGATGGTCATTGCCCTATCCTGGCAATAGGGTCAGAAAGGATTTATATTGCTATGACGATAGCGTGAGGCTCAGAGAGTGCATCTGGACGGGTATATGAGTTATATCCTGTTGAGGATACTTGTACATATTAATAAGGAGAAGAATTGTTGATCCTTCGGGAAAGATACAAAGAATCCTATTAATATGTGAGACTAAGGAAAGGAGACATGGGAGGAACCTACGGGTGAACCGTGAGCCTAGCCTAGTAAAACAGAAATCATCCTGTGGAGTTGGTCCAGGGTGTGTCAGTGGCCATGCTTCGAGACGTCGTGTCGTGCCCGCCATGTGGCCTGGTTGGGTAATGGACGAGTGGGCTCAAGCTATTGCCCCGTAGCAAGGGGTCAGGATGTGTCACGTGGTGGCTACGTATAAGTTGTTTGATAGATAGAAGTTGATTGTGTTTGATTATTAGAATTGTCACGAGGTGACTAGTACCCAAGTGAATTGGTTAAGTATTGTTTGATTAACAGAATTGTCATGAGGTGACCAGAACCCGAGTGAATGGGTTAAGTATAATTGCCACATGGTGGCCAGTAGCCCGAGTGCACGGTTTCGAAGTAGAAAAGCCACGTAGTAGCTAGTGAATGCCCCAGAGTTGGGGAGATTAAGTAGATGTATGTTTAGCATCTGTGTGAATGTACAAATTGCCTGTGTTTGCATATAATTTTCGATTGTGCAGCGTAGTGGTAACGTACAGGATTACGTCATCGCACATCTTGTTTGATTCAGACATGCTAAAACGTGAGAAGGCCGGTAAGTAAAAGTCGGCACTATATGTTATATGTTTAATTGCTGATTGATGATGTGGAATAAACTGCTGCATGTTTACAGTTATAAAATGCATGTGAGTGTTTGGGTGAAATCTCTGATTGTTGTGTGATAACCTAGAATGTATGCTAATAACAGTAACGGGTTGTTTTTGCATGTGGTTGTGTATGACTCCCAAACCCAGCGCTATGGTACCCGCCTGGCGCCGGGGATGTGAGAGTCCTCACTGAGTCGCGTTGTTAAGACTCACACCTCATTTTTACTACACAGAGACAGGTTAAGTACAGGTGAAAGGAGTCTCGGTGGAACGAGGGTTGAGCAACATTTTCCAAGACCCACAACTTGTTCATGTGGGTGAATAAAGTGTAATTGTAATTTAATTTACTTTATCATTGTATCATAAAGTAAAGGGTAGACGTACCCAATTAGACTGTATTACTAAATTTAGAACTGTCAGCTTCACACATCTTAAAGATCAGGATCCGTTAGATTACGATGTAGGAAAAACTTGTTTTCAAAATATATATATATATACATATATCTGTTGCATGTGAATAGGATAGACAGCATCTTCAGATGTGTAGCCAGTACTCAGGTTATATATTATGTGTGTTTTCCTATATCTATATCCTGAAGTGGCACTGGCCGTGGATTTGCTTGCCTAGGATAGGCCATGTAATACCCGGGAATTTTTTTTTCAAAGTTTAAAATGAAATGAAAGGGAAAGAAAAGAAGTAGAAAATAATTTTTGGATTTAATTCAGGACCTAAGGAATTGGAAACCTGAATTAAATGGGGAAAAGAGAGTAGGGAATATTTTTGGGTATTTAATTTGTGATATAAGAGAAAATAAAAATTTTAATTGGAAAGAGGAGGATTTAATTGGGGATATTTTCCACCTCTTCTTCCTTAGAATTATTAGTATTATTATTTAGTTATTTTATATTAAATTTTAATTAATTATTTAATTATATTAGTTATTTAGGTGGTAGGTGGCATGGGTGTAAGTGAAAAGAAAGAAAGAAAGAAGAAGGAAAGAAAGAAGATGAAGAAAGGAAAAAAAATAATAAAGGGTGTGAGAGAGAGCCCACGGGAAAGAAAGAAAAGAAGAAAGAAAGAGAGAGAAAGAAGAGAGAGAGAGGAGGAGAGGCGTGAGGAAGAAGAAGAAGAGGGGATGTGGTTCGTTGGAAAAGTTACCGGGGAGAGCTAGCCGACGTTGGAAAAGTCACCGGGGCTCGGGTACGACGTCTCCTACACCTTCCACCAATCGGATCAAAGGTTGGTAACCCCAATTTCATTCGAAAACCCCAAATTTCTTCATTTTAGGGATTTCTTCATTCCAACTTCGATTGGATTGTTTCGAGGGTAGATTGAGACCTAGGAAGTGTTCTTGAACACTTAGTTGTGGTAATAGTCGAGGCTATACCCTCGGGTTTAGCCGAATTTGAATCTGAAAGGGTTTGGGGTTTGAAATTCTAAATATTCCCAATTTGGGGATTCATTAATAAATTTGGAATCGGGCTTGGATTTGAGTAGTTAGGGTTGGATTTATGTCGTTGGATTGTAGGGGAACAAAACCCGTGAGGTGCGGAGTCGAAGCCGGGGTCGAAAGGGGGGAGGAACGGGCTCAAACCGGCCCACAGCACAGCAAACGAATTGCTGTGCTGCGAACCGGCGCTATAGCCCAATACCGGCGCTATAGCGCCATTTCTCTGGTTCACCAAAGGCTGTTGGGCAGCAGCTTGGCGCTATAGCGCCGGGCCCCAATCCAGCATGCTCAAAAGTCGCTTTTTTTGCCAATCTGGGGCGTCCAAACCTCCTATTTTCAATCCGAAACATCTTAGGACACCCCCAACCATTTTTTTAAGGATCAAAACCATTTCAAATGTCTTCTTATCCCTCAAGAATAGATACTTACGGAATAAGCTATGCCCAACTTCTTGAAATTTTAAATTCCCTGTACACCGTCATTAGGTGACCTTAAGTAGGGTGGCTTAGAAGCACGTTGATGTTTAGTAACTCATATCCAAGGCCCCAAAAGCAACTCAAGGAGAACGATGGTTGAATGAAACCAAGTGCAAGGCACTTGAGACTCTCATAGAAGAGAGGGAAGACAGATAAGACCAAGGACTTGGTTCTTGGCAACGTCTATATGCATTCTAGGCATGAGCTTGTTGTATGCATATGAATTGCATGCAGATGAGATATTAACCACTTGAATGCATTCGTTAGGAAACCACGACTCGTCCGGAGCGGAAGTCACTCCAGGACAAGCGCAAGGACGCCGTCCAGGTGATGGGTTTCCCATCCTTGCCCTACAGGGTTGATTGAGGATGTGGATATGTGGTTTGCCTACTTGCCTATTTGTAAGAATTGTTTAGTGGTTAACATGCTATTGTTGTTTCTAAATTGGTATCCATGAAAGTATTTGTATATGTGTGTTTGACTACAGGTAAAAAGGTTTTGGAGGGTATCCATGTGATGACATGAGGTACTTCGAATAGTACAAGCAAGGGGGTAAGATGTTGATTGAGTCCAAGGTTTGGTTTACCCTATTAATTAGAAACTCATTAAAGAAATCGTATAGAAGTAGTTAGTAAACGTCGACGTTTTATGGTAATTAAACTTAGGAAAGGCCTTAGAGCTAGGTTATCATCTAATCAAGGGTTTGGGTATTACATAAGGATTAAAACGATCTCATAAATTGATTAGTGAGTCATAGGGAGGTTCGCACTACCTAGGTAAAGTCAGTCTAGGATAGTAATGGGTAGATAGAATCAGAATCCCAACTGAAGGCTCAGGAAGAGAAACAAGTCAGAAAATATTGCCCATTGAGGCCATTGCCCTAGCTTGGCACTAGGGTTAGTTAAAGAGTAAAGCATTTGCCCGTTGAGGCCATTGCCCTAGCTTGGTACTAATGTCAGTAAAAGACTAAAAGATTTGCCCGTTGAGGCCATTGCCCTAGCCTGGCACTAGGGTCAGTTAAAGATTAAGAGAAATTGCCCGTTGAGGCCATTGCCCTAGCCTGGCACTAGGGTCAGTTGATTGATTTACAGATTTCATATGATATGTTAATTATGACTGTTTGATTATGACAAGCATGATAGAAAAGCATGATCCGTAGGTTTATCTTTGATTTTAATGTTATATTAATATTGGCTTATCGTAATATAACATTTGATAAACAGGTCTTTCATGCGCATGTGATTGTGGGTGTTTCCCCTTCCCCAGCTGTAGTGGTACCCGCCGCTACGCCGAGGATGGGAAGCTTCTCACTGAGTTTGTTTGACTCATTCCCTCTGCTTCAATGTTTCAGATACATGGATAGGGCAGGCATCGACGTCCGGGCAGTGATACGGACATCAGACCATCCTTACGCACTTGTTCACGTGGGTGGACACCTTTTGGTTATTTTGATTTCACTTGTTGTATATATTTTAAAGTTTTAAGAGTTGTTTACATACATTTACAGCTTTTGATATGTACTTGCTCTAGAATTGTCGGTTTTACATGTACTTAAAGACAGGGTCTAGTTTGGGGATGACTAGGATATATGTTTGAGTATATAAACTTCTGCATGTGAATAGGATAGATCGTACGCATTGAGGCGTACGGTCAATATGATATGGATATATATTATGTGTGCTTGCTGCATGTGAATAGGATAGATCGTACGTATTGAGACGTACGGTCAATATGATATTAATATTTACATTATGAGTGCTGATAAATATATCTATACACTAGATTGAGCTGAAGCGGTATTGAGCGAACCGCGGATTGCAGGTTAATTAGGCCACCAGTGAGGCGTGGCCACTAGTATGATATATATATTGATTGTATAGCAGGGTAGTTATAGTCATGTTTACAGGATAAGGCTTACGGGTTTAGAGATAAAAATCTATTCCCGTGCCGGTCACATACTCCCGATTTGGGGTCGTGAAAAACTTGGTATCAGAGCTTGGTTTTTCTTTAAGTCATGTGAAGCCATTGGTATAATCGAGTGTCGGTTTAAGCTTCGTGGTGAAACCCGAGCACAATGTTGCATTAAACAGGCACTTGTGGGAGTACCCAGGATAATTTGAGTCAGCCTTTCTTTCACTCCTTCTTAATCTATGATAGATTATGCAAATGCTTATCAAGTGACATTTTTGTGCAGTACAGGGATGCCGCCGACTACTAGGCAGACTAGGAGGGGCGGTAGAGTCCCTGCACGTACAGATGAAGAGTCCGTTTGGGAGGAGAGAATGCCTCCCAGGGGCCGAGCTAGAGGCCGTGCTCACGGTCGTGGTA
Source organism: Senna tora (assembly GCA_014851425.1). Classification (NCBI taxonomy): domain Eukaryota; kingdom Viridiplantae; phylum Streptophyta; class Magnoliopsida; order Fabales; family Fabaceae; genus Senna; species Senna tora. Next base: position 17,341,945 of record CM026265.1, read on the forward strand.
GGACACAAGAAAGAGAAGTCCATAGGCAACAAACTCCAGAGCCACAGGTTGAGACGGGTGCTCCGTCAGTGGCTGAGATGCTGCTGCAGGATTTCAGGAGTTAAGAGCTAAAATGACCCGCCAAATTCAACAAGAAGTCCTCCGTTTAGTTGTCAACGAGGAAGAAGAGCAAGTGATATCGGTTGAACATGAAACTGAAATGGTTGAGGAAAGGGAGGAAGAACCAAGAAGGGAATGGCAACAAAGGGACGTGCCCCGGGGATCGAGGGGAGTTTCGAGGGAATTGCCGATCACTAAATTTCTAAAATTGAATACGCCTACCTTTTGCGGAATCGAAACCAAGGAGGACCCTCAACATTTCCTCCGTGATATAATCATAATTGGGCAGTTACTGAGGTGTCCAGGAGGAGAGATGGTGGAACTTGCCTCATTTCAGTTAAGAGGCGCTGCACGGGTTTGGTTTGAATTAGTACAGAAGAGATATGCAAGGAGAGTTGCTTCCTGGGTCGGTTTCTATCTGAAGGAATGAGGTATGCCAAGCGTCAACAGTTTGAAGATTTGTGGATGACGCCGAATATGTCAGTGACTGAGTTTGAGTTGTAGTTCACGGAGCTAGCTCAATATGCGCCAGAATTGGTTCCCGATGAGAGGGAGTTGATTAAGAGGTTTATCCACAGGTTGGTAGAGTCATTGTTCGTAGTTCTACTGCCGCAATGTGGTCAGTTTGAAACTCTAGCATAGGCTGCTGATTGTGCCAGGGTAATTGAAAATAGAAAGAAGTTTGGGACATCGGCGAATCCCAAGAACAAGTTACTGACAAGTAGTGATGGACAGGGATGGAAGAAGAGGCAAAAGACAGCTGGTAATTCTGGTATAGTTCCAAATTATGCAGGGCAGGTTGGTGGGCAGTCTGCTATTACCACCACAAGTTCTGGGAGGAGTAACACACAAGGTGGGCAGAGGTTCCAAGGTAGTAGTCATGGCGGTAACCAGAGACTGCAGTGTGGAACGTGTGGAAGATTTCATTTTGGAGAGTGCATAGTTATGAAGGGAGGTTGTTACAACAGTGGATAGTTCGAGCATATGGCTAAGGAATGTCCGCAGAGGAAGAGTAATATGAGTGTCAAGAGCAATCCTACTCTGGGTAGTACTCCAATTGCAGCCCCACCAGTTAGAATTGTACCACCCCAAGTCAACACTTTAGGAGCGGGCAGAGGTAGAGGAGCAGGAGGTAGAGGCCCAGGTGCACCAGGGGGAGGACAGGCACGGGTGTTTGCTTTGTCTCGATAGGATGCACATGCCTCAAATGCAGTAGTGACAGGTACACTTTCAGTATGCTCTCTCTAGGCTCTTGTATTATTTGATTTTGGTTCAACACATTCCTACATCTCACATGCATTTGCACGGAAAGTTGAGAAAAGCCCGACTAGTTTGAAGGAGACAGAAATGGTCTCTACTCCGATGGGTGAATCAGTACAAGTCAAGTATGTCTATGAATCATGTATGGTTGTGGTCGAGGGTCATGAAACAGTTGTGGACCTACGACTACTCTATATGGTTGACTTGGATGTCATTCTAGGTATAGATTGGTTGGCATCATATCATGCGGTAGTTGAATGCAGGGCGAAGTGTTTGAAATTCAATATGCCGAATGAAGAGCCATTTGTGGTGCAGGGTGATGGTGTTGCACCATATCCGAGTCTAATTGCAGTAATGAAAGCTTCCAAGCTACTTGAGAAAGGGTTTAAAGGATATCTGACTTTTGTGAGGGATACTGCGAAAGAAGTACCTCCTGCGGATCAGGTACCGGTGGTTCGGGAGTTTCTTGATGTATTTCCTGACGAATTACCTGGTTTGTCGCCTGATCGGGAGATTGAATTTGAGATCGAGCTTTTACCAGGTACTCAGCCGATTTCCACACCACCTTACAGAATGGCTCCGAAGGAGTTGAAGGAGCTACACACGCAATTACAAGAATTGCTTGATAAGGGTTTCATTAGACCCAGTTTTTTGCCTTGGGGTGCACCAGTTCTATTCGTGAAGAAGGATGGAACTTTAAGATTGTGTATCGATTACCGAAAGTTAAATAAGTTAACGATCGGCAATCAATATCCACTTCCAAGAATCAATGATCTGTTCGACCAGTTGCAAGGTGCTAAGAGGTTTTCAAAGATCAATCTACGATCAGGGTATCATCAGTTGAAGATTAGAAAAGAAGATGTGCCCAAGACTGCTTTTCGGACCCGATACGGCCATTATGAGTTTCTAGTCATGTCGTTCGGGCTAACTAATGCACCAGCAGCTTTTATGGACATGATGAATCGGGTTTTCAAGCCATTTCTAGACCGATTTGTCATTGTATTCATAGATGACATTCTAGTCTATTCCAAGAATGCTGAAGAGCACGCCGAGCATTTGAGACTGGCATTACAGAGGCTGAGAGAAGAGAAATTGTATGCTAAGTTTTCAAAATGCGAGTTTTGGCTTGATAAGGTTGCATTTCTTGGTCACGTGGTATCTTCAGAGGTAATCCATGTTGATCCGAGCAAGGTGGAAGCCGTGAAGAATTGGTCCTAGCCTACCTCAATCACGGAGATCCGCAGTTTTCTAGGTTTGGCGGGATACTATAGAAGGTTTGTGCAGGACTTTTTGAAGGTTGCCACACCTCTTACAAAGTTAACTCAGAAAGGGGTAAAGTTTGTGTGGGATACCAAGTGTGAAGAGAGTTTTCAGAAACTGAAGGAAAGTCTCACCACAGCACCGGAGGGTATGTAGTTTACTGTGATGCTTCACGAGTTGGGTTAGGGTGTGTTCTTATGCAGCATAGCAAGGTGATTTCTTATGTGTCTAGGCAACTCCGGAAGCACGAAAAGAATTACCCAACTCACGATCTTGAAATGGCAGCGGTGGTATTTGCCTTGAAGATTTGGAGGCACTACCTTTATTGCGAAACATGTGAGGTGTACACAGACCACAAGAGCCTTAAGTACATTTTCGAGCAGAAAGATCTAAATCTGTGACAACGTAGGTGGATGGAGTTGTTGAAACACTATGACTACACGATTTTGTACCATCCTAGTAAGGCGAATGTGGTGGCAGACGCTTTGAGCCGAAAGTCAATTGGTAGCTTAGCCCATATTAGTGAAGTGCGAAGGCCGTTAATCCGGGAAATACATGAGCTGGAACAGTCTGGAACTCAGTTTGAAATTGGAAATTCCAACTTGTTTCTAGCCCACATCCAAGCTAAGTCAGCTCTAATCGAAGAGGTTAAATCCAAACAAGAGCAAGACGCCGACCTCAAACAGATCAAAGATACAGTGGTTAAGGGGGAGAAGGACGACGTCCGATTCTCCATAGATGACAATGGCATACTCCGGTTGGAGGGACGGCTGTGTGTACCTATGGTGGATGGTTTGAAAGAAAGAATTCTTGATGAGGCACACAAGACAGCGTACACCATCCATCCGGGTAGTAATAAAATGTATCAGCATCTGAAAGAGTTATACAGGTGGAATGGTATGAAGAAGGACGTGGCAGTCTACGTGTCTAGATGTCTAGTGTGTCAGCAAGTTAAGGCTGAACACCAAAAGCCCGCCGAAATACTTCAACAGATAGAAATTCCTGAATGGAAGTGGGAGAGAATTACTATGGATTTTGTGATAGGATTGCCGCGATCACAGAGGGGATTCGATTCAGTTTGGGTAATCATTGATCGGATGACCAAGTCTGCCCATTTCCTGCCAGTTAAGACCACTTACGAAGTGGGTCAGTATGCCCAATTGTACCTATCAGACATAGTGAGGTTACACGGAGTACCGGTGTCGATTATCTCCGACAGGGGGCCACAATTTACCTCTCGATTCTGGAGAGCACTGCAGGAGGCATTGGGGACGAGGGTTGATATGAGTACATCATTTCATCCCCAGACAGACAAGCAATCTGAGAGGACCATTCATATTTTAGAGGACATGCTTAGAGCATGTGTTATGGATTTCGGCGGAGGGTGGGAGAAATACCTGCCGTTAGCGGAGTTTGCCTATAACAACAGTTACCAATCCAATATTCAGATGGCACCCTTCGAGGCCTTGTACGGTCGGAAGTGCAGATCCCCGATTGGGTGGTTCGATGTCGGGGAGGCCAAGTTGGTTGGTCCAGAACTTGTGCAGGATGCTTTGGACAAGATAAAGTCCATTAGAGAAAGGCTTGCCACGGCTCAGAGTAGGCAGAAGTCGTATGCTGACAACCAGAGAAGGGAGTTAGAGTTTGCTGTGGGTGAGCAGGTGTTCATAAAAATTTCACCGATGAAGAGCATGATGAGATTTGGCAAGAAAGGCAAGCTAAGTCCAAGATACATCGGACCGTTTGAGATTCTAGAGCGCGTAGGAAATGTTGCCTACCGTTTAGAATTGCCAGCGGAGTTGAAAGGAGTCCATCCGGTGTTTCACGTGTCTATGCTTCGCAAGTACCTGCCAGATCCCTCTCATGTAATCCAACCCCAAGAAGTACAACTAGCCGAGGGTCTAACTTATGAGGAGAAGCCAGTGGAAATCCTAGACCGCCAGTTGAAGAAGTTGAGGTCAAAGGAGATACCCTTGGTGAAAGTCCTGTGGCGAAACCATTCGGTTGAGGAAGCAACGTGGGAAGTTGAGGCTGAAATGCGTAGGACATATCCTCACCTATTTCAAGACTAAGGTTAGTATGTTAATTGAAATTCGGGGACCGAATTTCTTAAGGGGGGAAGATTGTAATACCTGGGAAATTTTTCGAAGTTTAAAACGAAATGAAAAGGGGAAGAAAAGAAATTGAAAATAAATTTTTTGGATTTAATTCAGGACCTAAGAAATTGGAAACCTGAATTAAATAGGAAAAATGGGAGTAGAAAATATTATTGGGTATCTAATTTAGGATATAAGAGAAAACGAAAATTTTAATTTGAAAGAGGAGGATTTAAGTGGGGGATATTTACTATCTAATCTTTATTATTATTATTATTATTATTACTATTATTATTATTATTATTATTATTATTATTATTATTATTATATATTAATTTATTTATTTTTGGTGGGTGTCGTGTAGTTGACAAAAGTAGAGGGAAGAAGTAATAGAAATAAGTATAGGAAAGTGAGAGGGGGGAGGCACGCATAAGAAGAGAAAAAGAAAGAAAGAAAGAGAGAGAGAGGGAGCACGTGAAGAAGAAGAGGAAGGGTTGGGGTTTGCCGGAAAAGTGACCGGGGAATGCTAGCCGATGCCGGAAAAGTCATCGGGGCTCGGTTACGACATCTCCTACACCTTCCACCAATCGGATCAAAGGTTGGTAACCCCAATTTCATTCAAAAACCCCCGAATTTCTTCATTTTAGGGATTTCTTCATTCCACCTTGAAATGGGTTGTTTCGAGGGTAGATTGAGACCTAGGAAGTGTTCTTGAACACTTAGTTGGGGTAATAATCGAGGCTATACCATCGGGTTTAGCCGAATTCGAATCTGAAAGGGTTTGGGGTTTAAAATTCTAAATATTCCCAATTTGGGGATTCGTTGATAAATTTGGAACCGGGCTTGGATTTGAGTAGTTAGGGTTGGATTTATGTCGTTGGATTGTAGGGGAACAAAACCCATGAGGTGCTGAGTCGAAACCGGGGTCGAAAGGGGTCCGGAACGGGCTCAAACCGGCCTACAGCACAGCAAACGAATTGCTGTGCAACGAACCGGTGCTATAGCGCCAACACTCACGCTGTAGCGCCATTTCTCTGGTTCACCAAAAGCTGCTGTGCAGCAACTTGGCGCTATAGCGCCGGGCCCCTGTCCAGCATGCTCAAAAGTCGTTTTTTTGCCAATCTGGGGCGTCCGAACCTCCTATTTTCAATCCTAAACTTCTTAGGACACCCCAACCATGTTTTTAAGGATCAAAACCATTTCAAATGTCTTCTTATCAGGTTATCCCTCAAGAATAGAAACTTACGGAATAAGCTATGCCCAACTTCATGAAATTCTAAATTCCCTATACACCGTCATTAGGTAACCTTAAGTAGGGTGGCTTAGAAGCACGTTGAGGTTTAGTAACTCAAATCCAAGGTCCCAAAAGCAACTCAAGGAGAACGATGGTTGTATGAAACCAAGTGCAAGGCACTTGAGACTCTCATAGAAGATAGGGAAGACGGATAAGACCAAGGACTCGGTTCTTGGCAACGTCTAGATGCATTCTAGGCATGAGCATGTAGTATGCATATGAATTGAATGTAGATGAGATATTAACCACTTGAATGCATTCGTTAGGAAACCACAACTCTTCCAGAGCGGGAGTTACTCCAGGACAAGCGCAAGGAAGCCGTCCAGGTGAGGGGTTTCCCATCCTTGCCCTACAGGGTTGATTGAGGATGTGGATATGTGGTTTGCCTACTTGCCCATTTGTAAGAAGTATTTAGTAGTTAACATGCTATTGTTGTTCCTAAACTGTTATATATGAAAGTATTTGTATATGTGTGTTTGACTACAGGTAAAAAGGTACTGGAGGGTATCCATGTGATGACATGAGGCACGCCGAACAGTACAAGCAAGGGGGTAAGATGTTGATTGAGTCCAAGGTTTGGTTCACCTTATTAATTAGAAACTCATTAAAGAAATCCTATAGAAGTAGTTAGTAAACGTCGACGTTTTACGGTAATTGAACTTAGGAAAGGCCTTAGAGCTAGGTTATGATCTAATTAAGGGTTTGGGTATTACATAAGGATTAAAATGATCTCATAAATTGATTAGTGAGTCATAGGGCGGTTCACACTACCTAGGTAAAGTCAGTCTAGGATAGTAATGGGTAGATAGAGTTAGAATCCCAGTTGAAGGACCGGGAAGAGAAACAAGTAAGAAAATATTGCCCGTTGAGGCCATTGCTCTAGCCTGGCACTAGGGTCAGTTAAAGAGTAAAGCATTTGCCCATTGAGGCCATTGCCCTAGCCTGGTACAAGGGTCAGTAAAAGACTAAAAGATTTTCCCATTGAGGCCATTGCCCTAGCTTGGCACTAGGGTCAGTTAAAGATTAAGAGAAATTGCCCGTTGAGGCCATTGCCTTAGCCTGGCACTAGGGTTCGTTGATTGATTTACAGTTTTCATATGATATGTTAATTATGATTGTTTGATTATGAGAAGCATGATAGAAAAGCACGATCCGTAGGTTTATCTTTGATTTTAATGTTATATTAATATTGCCTGATCGTAATATAACATTTGATAAACTGGACTTTCATGTGCATGTGGTTGTGGGTGTTTCCCCTTCCCCAGCTGTAGTGGTACCCGCCGCTACGCTGAGGATGGGAAGCTTCTCACTGAATCTGTTTGACTCACTCCCTCTGCTTCAATGTTTCAGATACAGGGATCGGGCAAGCATCGACGTCCGGGCAGTGATACGGACATCAGACCATCCTTACGCACTTGTTCGCGTGGGTGGACACCTTTTGGTTAATTTGATTTCACTTGTATATATTTTAAAGTTGTAAGAGTTATATACATACATTTACAGCTTTTGATATCTACTTGCTCTAGAATTGTCGGCTTCACATGTACTTAAAGAGAGGGTCTAGTTTGAGGAAGACTAGGATATGTGTTTGAGTATATAAACTTCTGCATGTGAATAGGATAGATCGTACGCATTGAGGCGTACAGTCAATATGATATGGATATATATTATGTGTGCTTGCTGCATGTGAATAGGATAGATCGTACGTATTGAGACGTACGGTCAATATGATATTAATATTTACATTATGAGTGCTGATAAATATATCTATACACTAGATTGAGCTGAAGCGGTATTGAGCGAACCGCAGATTGCAGGTTAATTAAGCCACCAATGAGGCGTGGCCACTAGTATGATATATATATTGATTGTATAGCAGGGTAGTTATAGTCATGTTTACAGGATAAGGCTTACGGGTTTAGAGAAAAAAATCTATACCTGTGCCGGTCACGTACTCCCGAATTGGGGTCGTGACATCACTCTTTCTTCTCTCTGTTTTATGCTTTGTTCAATTTTGATAACTTTTCAACTAGCATCATGCCTCACATTTGGGGATTTAATTTGACATATAATGTGATGTATATCTTGTTCTTGAAATATTATGTTGTTATAACGTTTTGGTTGATGGAAATAGTAGAGGCAAAAGATATTTTTACTGACCAGCAGCAGTGATGATTTCAAATCTGTCATGATTTTTGAATCCCAATAAATTATTTGCAGCATGAATCACTTTTCAATTACGATAAATTTTTTTTTTTTGCATTTGGATTAAAAAGATGAGATGTCATTACTTGATTACAAGTCATTGGCGTTTATGATCTACTGTGTACTGTTTTCTACCTTTAGTTCCTTGATACATATTTGACAATTATGGTAAGTATTTGAGAAATTTGTTTGTTCTTCACTTTTAGCACAGTGATTAAGCTTTTCTTGATCATCATATTGGAGTATCTAGTTTTATATCTGCCTCTTTGATCTTTGTGATGCATGCATACTTTTTGTCGCCTGAACCCTTACACTTACTAGATTTGGAACTACTTGAACGATTGATAATGATTTTGATATTTTACGCCTTTCATTTGTTCTGCCTTTAATGTTAAGGTATGGACTATGTTACTCATGAATTTTATTTTTGTGTAGTGTAACATGTATCCTTTGATGGGTCACTTACAATCCCAGAGTCACTTGCCCGCAGTGCAAACATCCATTTGACTTTCTCAATGTCCATCGATCCCAAAACCCTTTTTGCTGCCCACTATATTAATAAATTTTAATGTTGCCTATTTTTTCCCTTTAGATATGTGGCTTAAAACATGCTCATGAAGGCTGTCAATGTCCATCTGTGGCTTGTCCTCTGGATTTTAGCCCCATAATTATGGTTTGATAGTTTGCTAGCAGTAGTTCTTGACATTGAATTGTCTTAGTAAAAGTAATTTTTCATTCATGTACAAAGATTGGTTCAATAATGTTCTGTTTCGTATGGAATCTTCTTGGATATGCACTTAAAACTTGCATATTTATAGTGGCCATTTAGATATATCCATACATATATATATATATATATATATATATATATATATGCTTGTGTATTTATTCTGTTTGATATTTGAAAGAATATTTATATTGAGATGTAATATTGTCACATTAACCAAGAGAAGCAGTTATTATAGTTGTTAAAATACATAGCATATAGCAGCAGTTTTTTATTGCCAGTATAAAATGTGTCTATACCAGTAGTTTTTATTGCCGGTATAAAATCTGTCTATACCAGCAGTTTTTTATTGCCAGTATCAAATGTGTCTATAGGAGCAGTTATTTTTTTATTTATAGCAGCAATGTTCTTGCTTGTTACTATAGAAAAAACTTGTACCAATAGTTTGCATTCTGCTAGTAGAACTTTCTAGTGACAGCGAAATAGCAGCAGATTGGACCTTAATTGCAGCAGTTAGGACAACAGCTGGTATAACATTTAGTAGCAGCTTTAGTCATTTTTAGCAGCAGTTTAAACTGCTGGTAAAAATCTTTTTTGTAGTAGTGTACACTACTACAAAAATAAGATTTAGTGGCGGATTTTGAAATAGCTTGTGAATAGGATAGATCACAAGCATTGAGGCGTGTGATCAATATTTAAACTATTTGCAAGCGTGTGATTGAATATTTGTATGACTTTATAGAGGTCTTCTTCATGTGAATAGGATAGATCACCCGCCTTGAAGCGCGTGATCAATATGTAAACTATATGTATATGTGAATGTATATGTGTATATATATAGACTGAAGCGGCGTTGAGCGAGCCGTGGATTGCACGCTACTTATGTCACCGGATATTGATGGCCATAAATACTATTTATTGTTTGTATTAGAAATGGGTAGTTATAAACATGTGAAAATTTCAATAAGGGATTAGAGGCTAACAAGATAGGAGAAATCCTACTTCCCGTGCCGGTCACGGACGTCCGATAGGGGGTCGTGACAATAATAATAATAATAATAATAATAATAATAGCGAGAAACAGAGGAGAAGGGAAACAGAGAAGTGGTTTCTTTTCTACAATTTTTCCTTTTAGATTTAGTAATTATGATTTTGTGAAGACTACGGTTGTAGAGTGGGAGAGAATAGGAATTTCAAAGGATGGTATTAACATTGTGGTGTTTTACAATTACATGATTTTCTTAAGCACTCATTTACTCTTTCTTCTCTCTGTTTTATGCTTTGTTCAATTGTAATAACTTTTCAAGTAGCATCATGTCTCACATTTGGGGATTTAATTTGACATATAATGTGATGTATATCTTGTTCTTGAAATATTATGTTGTTATAACGTTTTGGTTGTTGGATTAAATTTGACATTTAGGATAAAATTTTTTTGCATTTGGATTAAAAAGATGATATGTCATTACTTGAGTACAAGTCATTGGCATTTATGATCTAATGTGTACTGTTTTCTACCTTTAGTTCCTTGATACATATTTAACAAGTCATAGGCGTTTATGATCTACTGTGTACTATTTTCTCGATCATCATATTGGAGTATCTAGTTTTATATTTTTCTCTTTGATCTTTGTGATGCATGCATACTTTTCCTCACCTGAACCCTTACACTGACTAGATTTGGAACTACTTGAACGATTGATAATGATTTTGATATTTTGCGCCTTTCATTTGTTCTGCCTTTAATGTTAAGGTATGGATTCTGTTACCCATGAATTTTGTTTTTGTGTAGTGTAACATGTATCCCTTGATGGGCCACTTACAATCCCAGAGTCACTTGCCCGCAGTGCAAACATCCATTTGACTTTCTCAATGTCCATCGATCCCAAAACCCTTTTTGCTACCCACTATATTAAGAAATTTTAATGTTGCCTATTTTTTCCCTTTAGATATGTGGCTTAAAACATGCTCATGAAGGCTTTCAATGTCCATCTCTGGCTTGTCCTCTGGATTTTAGCCCCATAATTGTAGCTTGATGGTTTGCTAGCAGTAGTTCTTGACACTGAATTGTCTTAGTAAAAGTAATTTTTCATTCATGTACAAAGATTGGTTAAATAATGTTCTGTTTCGTATGGAATCTTCTTGGATATGCACTTAAAACTTGCATATTTATAGTGGCCATTTAGAAATATCCATATATATTTATATATATATGCTTTTGTATTTATTCTGTTTGATATTGGAAAGAATATTTATATTGAGATGTAATATTGTCACATGTACCAAGAGAAGCAGTTATTATAGTTGTTAAAATACATAGCATATAGCAGCAGTTTTTTATTGCTAGTATAAAATGTGTCTATACCAGTAGTTTTTTATTGCCAGTATAAAATGTGTCTTTACCATCAGTTTTTTATTACCAGTATCAAATGTGTCTATAGCAGCAGTTTTTTTATTTATAGTAGCAATGTTCTTGCTTGTTACTATAGGAAAAGTTTATACCAACAGTTTGCACTCTGCTAGTAGAACTTTCTAGTGACAGGGAAATAGCAATAGATTGAACCTTAATAACAGCAGTTAGGACAACAGCTGGTAGTAGCAGCTTTAGTCATTTTTAGCAGCAGTTTAAACTGCAGGTAAAAACCTTTTTGTAGTAGTGTACACTACTACAAAAATAAGATTTAGTGGTTGTTTTTTAGTAGCTAATTTTGAAATAGCTAGTAAAACTCAAATATTGTAATAATTTATTTATTTGCTACTATAAACATGATTTTTAGTAACATTTTATTTAGGAGTGCCACTAAACAGTTTTGCTATACTAGCAGTTAGACATGTTACTATAATAAAAATATTTATTAAATTATAATATAATTTCATATTTTATTATTTATATAAAATATTATATTCTAAATACGAAATTACTAATTCAGTTTAACCCTAGTTTGCCCTAATAAGTTTATTGGTCGCTTCTCTCTCTCTCGCTCAACCTCTCAAACACTCTCATCGGCGGCAAAAACTCTCACCATCGAAGGAGGATCCATGGCCACTGGACAGATCTCTCGACGCCGTCGTCTCGTTGCAGCAGATCTTGCCGAAGAAAACGAAGAAGTGCTTCGGGAGGTTGAAGGAGAAAAAGCCTCCGCCGTCGCGGAAGAGGAAGTATTTGGTTTGGAGGTAAGTGAGGGAAATCGCTTGCTCTACTCTATTTAGGATTTTCCACAGGTTCTTGTCTTGCGCTGCTAGTGTAGATGTTGTGAATGATAAGGATTATTGACTTCTTTTGAAGAAAAATTTATATTTCAAGGTTTGAGCTCGATCGTAATTTGCTTTCTATTTATTATAGACAGAGAATTTGAGGAAGGAGATGATGTTGGTATAAATTTTTTTTGTTTAATTTGGCTTTATCTTAATTACATGATTTTATATATATGATTTATGACACTCTAGCTAAACCTGTGAAGATGCGAGTGGATTGGTAGATTGGAGATATGTTGGAGGAATTTATGGTTGCAATCACAGAACTTTGAGATTGAAATCGTACTGTGGAATGATGAGAATTAGCAATAAAAGTTCGACCTGCAAAAGTGATGTTTTGGGAAGAACCACAAGTAATCAAGTAGTTATCAATAGGTGTAAAGGTAGTAGTAGTAACAACACATGAATAATAATTGACAAAAAGAATAATAATAATAACAATAACAATAACAATAATAATAATAATAATAATAATAATAGCGAGACACATAGGAGAAGGGAAATACTTATCTGGATTCATTTTTTATAAGTCCTAACACAAACAAGGAATTTTTTCCAGAGAAGTGGTTTCTTTTTTTCAATTTTTCCTTTTAGTTTCAATAATGATGATTTTGTGAAGAATACGGTCGTAGAGTGGGAGAGAGAATAGGAATTTCGTAGAGTGGGAGAGAATAGGAATTTCAGAGGATGGTATTAACATTGTGGTGTTTTGCAATTACATGATTTTCTTAAGCACCCATTTACTCTTTCTTCTCTTTGTTTTATGCTTTGTTCAATTGTGATAACTTTTCAAGTAGCATCATGCCTCACATTTGGGGATTTAATTTGACATGTAATGTGATGTATATCTTGTTCTTGAAATATTATGTTGTTATAACGTTTTGGTTGTTGGAAATAGTAGAGGGAAAAGATATTTTTACTGACCAGCAGCAGTGATGATTTCAAATCTGTCATAATTTTTGAATCCCAATAAATTATTTGCAGCATGAATCAGTTTTCAATTAGTATAAATTTTTTTTTGCATTTGGATTAAAAAGATGAGATGTCATTACTTGATTACAAGTCATTGTCGTATATGATCTACCGTGTACTGTTTTCTACCTTTAGTTCCTTGATATATATTTGACAATTATGGTAAGTATTTTGAGAAATTTGTTTGTTCTTCACTTTTAACATAGTGATTAAGCTTTTCTCGATCATCATATTGGAGTAACTAGTTTTATATCTGCCTCTTTGATCTTTATGATGCATGCATACTTTTTCTCACCTGAACCCTTACACTTACTAGATTTGGAACTAATTGAACGATTGATAATGATTTTGATATTTTACGCCTTTCATTTGTTATGCCTTTAATGTTAAGGTATGGATTCTGTTACTAATGAATTTTATTTTTGTGTAGTGTAACATGTATCCTTTGATGGGTCACTTACAATCCCAGAGCCACTTGCCCGCAGTGCAAACATCCATTTGACTTTCTCAATGTCCATCGACCCCAAAACCCTTTTTGCTGCCCACTATATTAAGAAATTTTAATGTTGCCTATTTTTTCCCTTTAGATGATGTTGGTATTAATTTCTTATTGTTAAATTTGGCTTTATCTTAATTACATGATTTTATATATATGATTTATGACACACTAGCTAAACCTATGAAGATGCGAGTGGATTGGTAGATTGGAGATATGTTGGAGCAATTTATTGTCTCGACCCCCTATCGGACGTCCGTGACCGGCACGGGAAATAGGATTTCTCCTATCTCGTAAGCCTCTAATCCCTGATTGACATTTTTCACATGTTAATAACTACCCATTTCTAATTGAAACAATATATAGTATTTATGGCCATCCATATCCGGTGACCTAAGTAGCGTGCAATCCACGGCTCGCTCAACGCCGCTTCACTCTATACATATACACATAATCACTCACACGTACATATATTTACATATTGATCACGCGCTTCAGGGCGGGTGATCTATCTTATTCACATGCAGAATTCCTGTACACAGTCAAGTATATATTCAATCACACACCTGCATATAGTTTACATATTGATCACATGTCTCAATGCGTATGATCTATCCTATTCACATGCAGAATCCATATTTTTATATAGTCAAGTATATATTCAATGCGTATGATCTAAAACATGTAAACAGTGGGTGAGTCGAACAGACTCAGTGAGAAGCTCCCCCATCCCTGGCGTAGCAGCGGGTACCACTACAGCTGGGGGAAGGGAGCAACCACAACCGCATGCGCATGAAACAGATTTATATTGTGACCTTTAATTTGATCAGCCAATCAATATATCATATTCACAATTAAAAATCCTAATTCATGCTCCTCACATGTTTGTTAATCCGCATGTAAACCAATCATAAACATATATCATATCTTTTCATAAGTTATACATAGTAATACTCGTAGGCATTCACTTTCTGTCTCCTGCATTACGCTAAGAGAAATACTGGCCCGAAGGCATTCACTTTCGGTCTCCCGCGTTACGCTAAGAGAAATACTGGCCCGAAGGCAATGTCTTATTCGAACGTAGTTGATCAAACTAGGAACTTACTAACTCCAAGACACGCTTAGAGTAATAGCTGGCAACTTGTCTGACCCCGGTTAAACCAAGGTAATGGCCACTATGTGGCATACTTACTATTAACTGAATCCTGACTGTCCGACCAGGATAACCGACTCGATCTACCCGAACTAACCTAAACAAGTTCAAATAACCTATTCGACCTTGAAAGACGCCCTATTAATAACTAATAGAATATTACACGTGTGAATTAGCTAGGCTTAGTTTCCCCCGTTTCAATCATCCAACCCTGTGGGGCAGGGATGGGAGAGCCCCTCACCTCGTTGGCCTTCCTGATTAGTACTGGGAGTGCCTGAAGCTCCAATCACTCTGTGGTGCCCTATACACATTATATTTAAGAAATTTAGAATGTGTAACTAAGCATTTACCATGCACGTGTCATGCTAATGCTTATGCACCCTCTACCTATTTTCCAAGAACTAATTATTTAGTTCGTTACGTCGTCTTATTTGCTCTTTCTGAAAGTCCAGAATACCCCATATTCGAATTTCACACTTTCGAACCATTTAGAACCTCTAATTGCTTTGGTTAGAGATTTCCACTTGTCTAAATTTCCCTTCATGTGTTCATATGGGTATTTAACTAATAAAAGAATTAAATTTCCGGTTTAAAAAGGGCTTTAGCTGACTCATTCCACCGTCTCCCTTGTTCGCCGAGTAATAGCTTAATTATTACCTTTTTAATTATATATAAAAATATAATTGGGTATAATTAGAGCCTTGGAACTAATTTAGCGGGTCTTAGGTGTCCACCACGGAATTAGACCGAGGTGTCCAACCCACCGCATAGCTCTTTACGGTACTGTGGCTTAGTATTTTGTTTCTTTTTCACCGGATCGGGTTCCGGTTGAGACCGTAAATGCTCGGGTTTTATTCCTTGGCTATTTCCATCATTTATAACACTTATACTACTCCAATCCAAGCCTAAACATGCATCGAATTATCAATTTCGAATTTATAGCAATTTCCTAACCCAATTTTCCTAATTTCCATACCCGGTCAAATTCCTACGGTTTAACTTCCATTCTGAACCTCACTAACCTTTCAATAACACCCACTAAGCTCAAATTTAACCCTGGAATGTCCCGATTGGAAGTATTTAAAGAATTCCTAAAATACCTAAAATTGGAGAAATTGGGGTTTTGAGAGTTTGGGGCTTTCTTACTTGATTCCAATCGGGTAGAAGGATTTGTGCTGTAGAGCATAAGATCCGTCAACTTTTCCAGTCACCGACGTCGCCCCTCCGACGGATTTCCGGTCGGTTTCTTCTTTTCTGTAGTTCCTCTTCCTTTCCGGTTTGGCTCTCGCGCGTGGCTGTGGGCGTGAGTCTACTTCGTGCTTCTGTCTTGCTTTTCTTTTCTGTGTGCATGTGTTGCTTGCTTTTGCTTTAACTTTATTTTGTGTGTGTATGTTTCTATTATATATATATATATATATATATATATATATATATATATATATATATATATATATATAATTTTTTGTCCTAAGTGAATTGAAAGGGGGGTCACGGTTTGGCCCCCCTTATATTTTATTATTATATATTTTTATTTTATTATATAAATATTATATATTTTTTATTTATTATTATTATTATTATTTTTTATAAAAACTTATTTACTTGTCATATTCTCTTTTTCTCTCATGCTTTTTCATCCTCTTTTCTTTTAGGTCCTAAAAATTTATAAATATTCCCTATTACTTTCTTCTTTATTCTATTTTTAACCTTATAATTCTTTAATTTAATTTATTTTTCTTTCTGAAAGAAAAATAAATTTAATAATACTGAAAATAATTGAATCTAAATATCTCAGATATTACATTAATGGTTGCAATCACAAAACTTTGAGATTGAAATCGTACTATGGAATGTTGAGAATCAGCAATAAAAGTTCAACCTACAAAAGTAATGTTTTGGGAAGAACCACAAGCAATCAAGTTGTTATCAATTGGTGTAAAGGTAGTAGTAGTACCAGCACATGAATAATAATTGACAAAGAGAATCATAATAATAATAACAATAACAACAACAACAACAACAATAATAATAATAACAGCGACAAACAGAGTAAAAGGGAAACAATTATCTGGATTCATTTTTTATAAATCCTAACACTCACAAGAAATTTTTTCCAGAGAAGTGGTTTCTTTTCTACAATTTTTCCTTTTAGTTTCAGTAATGATGATTTTGTGAAGACTACGGTCGTAGAGTGGGAGAGAATAGGAATTTCAAAGGATGGTATTAACATTTTGGTGTTTTGCAATTACATGATTTTCTTAAGCACCCATTTACTCTTTATTTTCACTGTTTTATGCTTTGTTCAATTGTGATAACTTTTCAAGTAACATCATGCCTCACATTTGGGGATTTAATTTGACATATAATGAGATGTATATCTTGTTCTTGAAATATTATGTTGTTATAACATTTTGGTTGTTGGAAATAGTAGAGGGAAAAGATATTTTTACTTACCAGCAGCAGTGATGATTTCAAATCTATCATGATTTTTGAATCCCAATAAATTATTTACAACATGAATCACTTTTCAATTAGGATAAATTTTTTTTGCATTTGGATTAAAAAGATGAGATGTCATTACTTGATTACAAGTCATTGGCGTTTATGATCTATTGTGTACTGTTTTCTACCTTTAGTTCCTTGATACATATTTGACAATTATGGTAAGTATTTTGAGAAATTTGTTTCTTCTTCACTTTTAACACAGTGATTAAGCTTTTCTCGATCATCATATTGGAGTATCTAGTTTTATAT
Organism: Senna tora; assembly: GCA_014851425.1. NCBI lineage: Eukaryota > Viridiplantae > Streptophyta > Magnoliopsida > Fabales > Fabaceae > Senna > Senna tora. The sequence goes on from CM026265.1 coordinate 17,359,516, forward strand.
CTGCCTCTTTGATCTTTGTGATGCATGCATACTTTTTCTCACCTGAACCCTTACACTTACTAGATTTGGAAATACTTGAACGATTGATAATGATTTTGATATCTTACGCCTTTCATTTGTTCTGCCTTTAATGTTAAGGTATGGATTCTGTTACTCATGAATTTTATTTTTGTGTAGTGTAACATGTATCCTTTGATGGGCCACTTACAATCCCAGAGCCACTTGCCCGCAGTGCAAACATCCATTTGACTTTCTCAATGTCCATCGATCCCAATACCCCTTTTGCTGCCCACTATATTAAGAAATTTTAATTTTGCCTATTTTTTCCCATTAGATATGTGGCTTAAAACATCCTAATGAAGGCTGCCAATGTCCATCTGTGGCTTGTCCTCTGGATTTTAGCCCCATAATTATGGTTTGTTGGTTTGCTAGCAGTAGTTCTTGATACTGAATTGTCTTAGTAAAAGTAATTTTTCATTCATGTACAAAGATTGGTTAAATAATGTTCTGTTTCGTATAGAATCTTCTTGGATATGCACTTAAAACTTGCATATTTATAGTGGTCATTTAGATATATCCATATATATATATATATATATATATGCTTGTGTCTATACCAGTAGTTTTTTATTACCGGTATAAAATGTGTCTATACCAACAATTTTTTATTGCTAGTATAAAATGTGTCTATAGCGGCAGTTTTTTTTATTTAAACATTAAACCCTAATAAGTTTATTGGTCGCTTCTCTCTCTCTCGCTCAACCTCTCAAGCACTCTCATCGGCGGCAAAAACTCTCACCATCGAAGGAGGACCCATGGCCACCGGACAGATCTCTCGGCGCCGTCGTCTCATTGCATCAGATCTCTCGGCGCCATCGTCTCTTTGCAGCAGATCTTGGCAGAGAAAACACAGAAGTGCTTCGGGAGAGTGAAGGAGAACAAGCCTCCGCCGCCGCGGAAGAGGAAGTGTTTAGTTTGGAGGTAAGTGAGGGAAATCTCTTGCTCTACTCTGTTTAGGTTTTTTCACAGGTTTTTGTCTTGCGCTGCTAGTGTAGATGTTGTGGATAAAAAGGATTATTGACTTGTTCTGAAGAAAAATTTATATTTCAAGGTTTGAGCTCGATCGTAATTTGCTTTCTATTTATTAAGGAGAGAGGAATTGAGGAAGGAGATTATGTTGGTACTATTTTCTTTTTGTTTAATTTGGATTTATCTTAATTACATGATTTTATATATATGATTTATGACACGCTAGCTAAACCTGTGAAGATGCGAGTGGATTGATAGATTGAAGATATGTTGGAGGAATTTATGGTTGCAATCACAGAACTTTGAGATTGAAATCGTACTGTGGAATGTTGAGAATCAACAATAAAAGTTCGACGTGCAAAAGTGTTGTTTTGGGAAGAACCACGAGCAATCCAGTAGTTATCAATTGGTGTAAAGGTAGTAGTAGTACCAGCACATGAATAATAACTGACAAAGAGAATAATAATAATAATAACAATAACAACAAGAACAAGAACAACAAGAACAAGAACAACAATAATAATAATAGCGAGAAAAAGAGGAGAAGGGAAACACTTATCTAGATTCATTTTTTATAAATCCTAACACTCACAAGGAATTTTTTCCAGAGAAGTGGTTTCTTATCTACAATTTTTCCTTTTAGTTTCAGTAATGATGATTTTGTGAAGACTACGGTCGTAGAGTGGGAGAGAATAGGAATTGCAAAGGATGGTATTAACATTTTGGTGTTTTACAATTATATGATTTTCTTAAGCACCCATTTACTCTTTTTTCTCTCTGTTTTATGCTTTGTTCAATTGTGATAACTTTTCAAGTAGCATCATACCTCACATTTGGGGATTTAATTTAACATATAATGTGATGTATATCTTGTTCTTGAAATATTATGTTGTTATAACATTTTGGTTGTTGGAAATAGTAGAAGGAATATATATTTTTACTGACCAGCAGCAGTGATGATTTCAAATCTGTCATAATTTTTGAATCCCAATAAATTATTTGCAACATGAATCATTTTTCAATTAGGATAACTTTTTTTTTTTGCATTTGGATTAAAAAGATGAGATGTCATTACTTGATTACAAGTCATTGGCGTTTATGATCTACTGTGTACTATTTTCTACCTTTTCCTTGATACATATTTGACAATTATGGTAAGTATTTTGAGAAATTTGTTTGTTCTTCACTTTTAACACAGTAGTTAAGCTTTTCTCGATCATCATATTGGAGTATCTAGTTTTATATCTGCCTCTTTTATCTTTGTGATGCATGCATACTTTTTCTCACATAAACCTTTACACTTACTAGATTTGGAACTACTTGAACAATTGATAATGATTTTGATATTTTATGTCTTTCATTTGTTCTGTTTTTAATGTTAAGGTATGGATTCTGTTACTCATGAATTTTATTTTTGTGTAGTACAACATGTATCCTTTGATGGACCACTTACAATCCCAGAGTCACTTGCCCTCAGTGCAAACATCCATTTGACTTTCTCAATGTCCATCGATCCCAAAAGCCTTTTTGCTGCCCACTATATTAAGAAATTTTAATGTTGCCTATTTTTTCCCTTTAGATATGTGGCTTAAAACATGCTCATGAAAGCTGTCAATGTTCTTGCTTGTTAATATAGAAAAAAGCTTATACCAACTGTTTGTATTATGCTAGTAGAACTTTCTAGTGACAGGGAAATAGCAGCAGATTGGACCATAATAGCAGCAGTTAGGACAACAACTGTTATAACATTTAGTAACAGCTTTAGTAAGTTTTAGCAGCAGTTTAAACTGCTGGTAAAAACCTTTTTTGTAGTAGTGTACACTACTATTAAAATAAGATTTAGTGACTGTTTTTTAGTAGCTGATTTTGAAATAGCTAGTAAAACTCCAATATTGTAAAATTTTATTTATTTGCTACTATAAACATGATTTTTAGTAACATTTTATTTAGGAGTGCCACTAAACAGTTTTGTTATACTAGCAGTTAGATATGTTACTATAATACAAATATTTTTTAAATTATAATATAATTTCATATTTTATTATTTATATAAAATATTATATTCTAAATACTAAATTACTAATTCAGTTTAATCCTAATTTACCCTAATAAGTTTATTGGTCGTTTCTCTCTCTCTCGCTCAACCTCTCAAACACTCTCATCGGCGGCAAAAACTCTCACCACCGAAGGAGGATCCATGGCCACTGGACAGATCTGTCACGACCCCCTATCAGACGTCCGTGACCGGCATGGGAAGTAGGATTTCTCCTATCCCGTAAGCCTCTAATCCCTTATTGACATTTTCACATGTTTATAACTACCCATTTCTAATACAAACAATATATGATATTTATGGTCATCCATATCTAGTGACCTAAGTAGCGTGCAATCCACGGCTCGCTCAACGCCACTTCAGTCTATACATATATACATAATCACTCACACGTACATATAGTATACATATGGATCACGTGCTTTAGGGTGGGTGATCTATCCTATTCACATGCAGAAATCCTGTATACAGTCATACATATATTCAATCACACGCTTGCATATAATTTACATATTGATCACACGCCTCAATGCGTGTGATCTATCCTATTCACATGCGGAAGTCATATTTTCATACAATCAGGCATTCAGTCACACACACACATATATATATATATAATATACATATTGATCACACCCCTCAAGGCGTGTTATCTATCCTAGTCGCATGCGGAAGTCATATATATATATATACATGATATATGCTATATCATAGCCTAAAGTCCCAATACCAACACCTAACTTTAATCTGTATGAAGCCGACAATGCTAGAATAGGACGTATATATATACTGCAGCTGTACCTGTACAAACGCTACACCCAAAAAGGATTCATATACATATACATCACAACATATGTACGTAATCAAAATAACTACCGATGCGGACTAAGCGTACGGTCGTCAGATCTGTCCGCTTCCCTGAGAAGAAGTGGTCGCGTTTCTGACTCCTTAACCACCTGTATCTGAAACATGTAAATAGAGGGTGAGTCGAACAGGCTCAGTGAGAAGCTCCCCCATCCCTGGCGTAGCAGCGAGTACCATTATAGCTGGGGGAAGGGAGCAACCACAACCACATGCACATGAACAGATTTATATTGTGACATTTAATATGATCAGGCAATCAATATATCATATTCACAATTAAAAATCCTAATTCATGCTCCTAACATGTTTATTAATCCGCATGTAAACCAATCATAAACAGATATCATATCTTTTCATAAGTCATACATAGTTATGCTAGTAGGCTTCACTTTCTGTCTCCTGCATTACGCTAAGAGAAATACTAGCCCGGAGGCACTCAATTTCTGTCTCCCGCGATACGTTAAGAGAAATACTGGCCCGAAGGCAATGTCTTATTCGAACCTAGTTGATCAAACTAGGAACTTTCTGACTCCAAGACACGCTTAGAGTAATAGCCAGCAACTTGTCTGACCCCGGTTAAACCAAGGTAATGGCCACTATGTGGCATACTTACTATTAACTGAATCATGACTGTTCGACCAGGATAACCGACTCGATCTACCCGAACTAACCTAAACAAGTTCAATTAACCTATTCGACCTTGAAAGATGCCCTATTAATAAGTAACTGAATATTACACGTGTGAATTAGCTAGGCCTAGTTTCCCCGGTTTCAATTATGCAACCCTCTCGCTCACAATTAACAACCCAGGTTCATTTTCCTCAATGTACCATACGGTCAAAACCTTTGCACGATGATCAATTTAAATGGGTTTCTAACATTAATGAACCCTCACATATGAAATTTCGACTCAATCCTACCCACAGTATCATATAAGGCTCGGTGAGCCACAATAGCACATATACACCTTGCGATTAATCATATAAGCACATATACTATTGCACGTTGACTACTTACTTGCAAATCATACACGCGTAACATAAATTTATTCATATAAATATATTCCATATATCAATTTGCACAAAATAGAGCAAACCACATTTTCCACGTAGTCATCCAACCCTGTGGGGCAGGGATGGGAGAGCCCCTCACCTCGTTGGCCCTCCTGATCAATACTAGGAGTGCCTGAAGCTCCAATCACTCTGTGGTGCCCTATACACATTATATTTAAAAAATTTAGAACGCGTAACTAAGCATCTACCATGCACGTGTCATGCTAATGCTTATGCACCCCTTAGCTATTTTCCAAGAATTAATTATTTAGTTCGTTACGTCGTCTAAATTTCTCTTTTTCAAAGTCCATATTGTCATATATCGGCTTTCACACTTTCGAGCCAATTAGAACCTCTAATTGCTTAGGTTAGAGATTCCCACTTGTCTAAATTTCCCTTCATGTGTTCATAAGGGTATCTAACAAATAAAAGAATTAAATTCAAGGTTCAAAAGAGGCTCTAGCTTACTCATTCCACTGTCTCTCTTATTCGCCGAGTAAAAGCTTAAATATTACCTCTTTAATCATATATAAAAATATAATTGGGTATACATAGAGCCTTGGAACCAATTTAGCGGGTCTTAGGTGTCCATTACGGACTAGACCAATGTGTCCATCCCACCGCACAACTCCTTACTGTACGGTGGCTTAGTATTTCGCCTCTTTTTCACCGGATTGGGTTCCGGTTGAGATGGTAAATACTCGAGTTTTATTCCCTTGTATATTTCCAGCAACTACAACACTTATACTACTCTAATCCAAGCCTAAACATGCATCGAATTATCAATTTCAAATTTTAGAGCAATTTCCTAACCCAATTTTTCCTAATTTCCATACCCGGTCAATTCCTACGGTTTAACTTCTATTCTGAACCTCATTAAGCTTTCAATAACATCCACTAAACTCAAATTTAACCCCGGAATGCCCCGATTGAAAGTATTTGAAGAATTCCTAAAATACCCAAAATTGGAGAAATTGGGGTTTTGGGAGTTTGGGGCTATCTTACTTGATTTCAATCGGATAGAAAGCTTGATGGGAATGAAGGAAAGCTCCAGCCACCTTTTCCGGTCATCGGCGCAAGATCTTCGGCGAGAAACCGGCCGTTTCCTCCGTCCGTGGCCTCTTCTCTCTCGGCTCGTGCGTGCTCTCTCTCTCTCTCTCTCTCTCTCTCACGTCTCTACTTCTGCTTATTTTTTTAAATGTGTGTGTGAGTGTGTTTTTTACTTTCTGCTTTCTTCTCTTTTTCTTTTATATATTGTGTGGGTGAGTTAGTGAAAAAAGGGGGGTCACGTGGCCCCCCATATATATTCTATTATATATATATATATATATATATATATATATATATATATATATATATATATTATATTTATATTATATGTATATGTATATATAGATATATATATTATATATCTATATTATACATATTTTTTTATTTTATTAGAAAAACTTATTTACTTGTTATATCACCTTTTTCCCTCATGCTTTTTAATCCTCTTTTCTTTTAGGTCCTAGAAAATTTATAAATATCCCCTATTACTTTCTTTTTTATTCTATTTTTAACCCTAAAATTCTTTAATTTTATTTATTTATTTTTTTTGAAAGAAAAATAAATTAATAATAATGATAATAATACAAATTAATATCTCGGATATTACAAGATCGCTCGGCGCCGTCGTCTCGTTGCAGCAGATCTTGCCGGAGAAAACGCAAAAGTGCTTCGGGAGAGTGAAGGAGAAGAAGCCTCTGCCGCTGCGGAAGAGGAAGTGTTTGGTTTGGAGGTAAGTGAGGGAAATCTCTTGCTCTACTCTGTTTAGGATTTTCCACAGGTTCTTGTCTTGCGCTGCTAGTGTAGATGTTGTGGATGAAAATGATTATTGACTTCTTCTGAAGAAAAATTTATATTTCAAGGTTTGAGCTCGATCGTAATTTGCTTTATATTTATTATGGAGAGAAGAATTGAGGAAGGAGATGATGTTGGTATTAATTTCTTTTTGTTTAATTTGGCTTTATCTTAATTACATGATTTTATATATATGATTTATGACAGACTAGCTAAACCAGTGAAGATGCGAGTGGATTGGTAGATTGGAAATATGTTGGAGGCATTTATGGTTGCAATCACAGAACTTTGAGATTGAAATTGTACTGTGGAATGTTGAGAATCAGCAATAAAAGTTCGACCTGCAAAAGTGATGTTTTGGGAAGAACCACAAGCAATCAAGTAGTTATCAATTGATGTAAAGGTAGTAGTAGTAGCAGCACATGAATAATAATTGACAAAGAGAATAATAATAATAATAATAACAATAACAACAACAATAATAACAATAATAACAGCGAGAAACAAAGGAGAAGGGAAACACTTATCTGGATTCATTTTTTATAAATCCTAACCCTCACAAGGAATTTCTTCTAGAGAAGTGGTTTATTTTCTACAATTTTTCCTTTTAGTTTCAGTGATGATGATTTTGTGAAGACTACGGTCGTAGAGTGGGAGAGAATAGGAATTTCAAACGATGGTATTATCATTGTGGTGTTTTGCAATTACATGATTTTCTTAAGCACCCATTTACTCTTTCTTTTCTCTGTTTTATGCTTTGTTCAATTGTGATAACTTTTCAAGTAGCAGCATGCCTCACATTTGGGGATTTAATTTGACATATAATGTGATGTATATCTTGTTCTTGAAATATTATGTTGTTATAACATTTTGGTTGTTGGAAATAGTAGAGGAAAAAGATATTTTTACTGACCAACAGCAGGGATGATTTCAAATCTGTCATGATTTTTGAATCCCAATAAACTATTTGCAGCATGAATCACTTTTAAATTAGGATAAAATTTTTTTTGCATTTGGATTAAAAAGTTGAGATGTCATAACTTGATTACAAGTCATTGGCGTTTATGATCTACTGTGTACTGTTTTCTACCTTTAGTTCCTTGATACATATTTGACAATTATTGTAAGTATTTTGAGAAATTTGTTTGTACTTCACTTTTAAGACAGATATTAAGCTTTTCTCGATCATCATATTGGAGTATCTAGTTTTATATCTGCCTCTTTGATCCTTGTGATGCATGCATACTTTTTCTCACCTAAACCCTTTCACTTACTAGATTTGGAACTACTTGAACGATTGATAATGATTTTGATATTTTACGCCTTTCATTTGTTCTGCCTTTAATGTTAAGGTATGGATTCTGTTACTCATGAATTTTATTTTTGTGTAGTATAACATGTATCCTTTGATGGGCCACTTACAATCCCAGAGTCCCTTTCCCGCAGTGCAAACATCCATTTGACTTTGTCAATGTCTATCGATCCCAAAACCCTTTTTGCTGCCCACTATATTAAGAAATTTTAATGTTTCCTATTTTTTCCCTTTAGATATTTGGCTTAAAACATGCTCATGAAGGCTGTCAATGTCCATATGTGGCTTGTCCTCTGGATTTTAGCCCCATAATTATGGTTTGATGGTTTTCTAGTAGTAGTTCTTGACATTGAATTGTCTTAGTAAAAGTAATTTTTCATTCATGTACAAAGATTGGTTAAATAATGTTCTGTTTCGTATGGAATCTTCTTGGATATGCACTTAAAACTTGAATATTTATAGTTCCCATTTAGATATATCCATATATATATATATATGCTTGTGTATCTATTCTGTTTGAAATTGGAAAGAATATTTATATTGAGATGTAATATTGTCACATGTACCAAGAGAAGCAGTTATTATAGTTGTTAAAATACATAGCATATAGGAGCAGTTTTTTATTGCTAGTATAAATTGTGTCTATACCTATAATTTTTTATTTTCGGTATAAAATGTGTCTATACCAGCAGTTTTTCATTGCCAGTGTAAAATGTGTCTGTAGCAGTAGTTTTTTTATTTATAGCAACAATGTTCTTGCTTGTTACTATAAAAAAAGCTTATACCAACAGTTTGCATTCTCTTAGTAGAACTTTCTAGTGACTGGGAAATAGCAGCAGATTGGACCTTAATAGCAACAGTTAGGACAACAGCTGGTATAACATTTAGTAGCAGCTTTAGTCATTTTTAGCAGCAGTTTAAACTGCAGGTAAAAACCTTTTTTGTAGTAGTGTACACTACTACAAAAAAAAGATTTAGTAGCTGCTTTTTAGTAGTTGATTTTGAAATAGCTAGTAAAACTAAAATATCGTATCAATTTATTTATTTGCTACTACAAACATGATGTTTAGTAACATTTTATTTAGGAGTGCCACTAAACAGTTTTGGTATACTAGCAGTTAGACTTGTTACTATAATAAAAATATTTATTAAATTATAATATAATTTCATATTATATTATTATATAAAATATTATATTCTAAATACTAAATTACTAATTCAGTTTAACCCTGATTTACCCTAATAAGTTTATTGGTCGCTTCTCTCTCTCTCTCGCTCAACCTCTCAAACACTCTCATCAGCAGCCAAAATTCTCACCATCGAAGGAGGATCCATGGCCACCAGACAGATCTCTCAGCGCCGTCGTCTCGTATCATCAGATCTCTAGGCGCCGTCGTCTCATTGTAGCAGATCTTGCCGGAGAAAACGTAGAAGTGCTTCGTGAGAGTGAAGGAGAAGAAGCCTCCGCCGCCGCGGAAGAGGAAGTGTTTGGTTTGGAGGTAAGTGAGAGAAGTCTCTTGCTCTACTCTGTTTAGGATTTTCCACAGGTTCTTGTCTTGCGCTGCTAGTGTAGATGTTGTGGATGAAAAGGATTATTGACTTCTTCTGAAGAAAAATTTATATTTCAAGGTTTGAGCTCGATCGTAGTTTGCTTTCTATTTATTATGGAGAGATGAATTGAGGAAGGAGATGATGTTGGTATTAATTTCTTTTTGTTTAATTTGGCTTTATCTTAATTACATGATTTTTTATATATGATTTATGACACACTAGCTAAACCAGTGAAGATGCGAGTTGATTGGTAGATTGGAGATATGTTGGAGGAATTTATTGTCACGACCCCCTATCGGACGTCCGTGACCGGCACGGGAAGTAGGATTTCTCCTATCCCGTGAGCCTCTAATCCCTGATTGACATTTTTCACATGTTAATAACTACCCATTTCTAATACAAACAATATATAGTATTTATGGCCATCCATATCCGGTGACCTAAGTAGCGTGCCATCCACGGCTCGCTCAATGCCGCTTCAGTCTATACATATACACATAATCACTCACACGTACATATATTATACATATTGATCACGCGCTTCACATGCAGAATTCCTGTACACAGTCAAGTATATATTCAATCACACACCTGCATATAGTTTACATATTGATCACACGTCTCAATGCGTGTGATCTATCCTATTCACATGCGGAAGCCATATCTTCATACAATCAGGTATTCAGTCACACATATATATAATTTACATATTGATCACACCCTCAAGGCGTGTGATCTATCCTAGTTGCATGTGGAAGTCATATATACATATACATGATATACGCTATATCATAGCCTAAAGTCCCAACACCAAGACCTAACTTTAATCTCTATGAAGCCGACAATGCTAGAATAGGACGTATATATATACTGCAGTTGTATCTGTACAAACGCTACACCCAAAAAGGATTCATATACATATACATCACAACATATGTACATAATCAAAATAACTACCGACGCGGACTAAGCGTACGGTCCTCAGATCTGTCCGCCTCCCTGAGAAGAAGTGGATGCATTTCCGACCCCTGAACCACCTGTATCTGAAACATGTAAACAGGGGGTGAGTTGAATAGACTCAGTGAGAAGCTCCCCCATCCCTGGCGTAGCAACGGGTACCACTACAGCTGGGGGAAGGGAGCAACCACAACCACATGCCCATGAAACGGATTTATATTGTGACCTTTAATATGATTAGGCAATCAATATATCATATTCACAATTAAAAATCCTAATTCATGCTCCTAACATGTTTGTTAATCCGCATGTAAACCAATCATAAACATATATCATATCTTTTCATAAGTCATACATAGTTATTCTCGTAGGCATTCACTTTCTGTCTCCTGCATTACGCTAAGAGAAATACTGGCCCGAAGGTATTCACTTTCTGTCTCCCGCGTTACGCTAAGAGAAATACTGGCCCGAAGCCAATGTCTTATTCGAACCTAGTTGATCAAACTAGGAACTTTCTGACTCCAAGACACGCTTAGAGTAATAACCGGCAACTTGTCTGACCCCGGTTAAACCAAGGTAATGGCCACTATGTGGCATACTTACTATTAACTGAATCCTGACTGTCCGACCAGGATAACCGACTCGATCTACCCGAACTAACCTAAACAAGTTCAAATAACCTATTCGACCTTGAAAGATGCCCTATTAATAAGTAACTGAATATTACACGTGTGAATTAGCTAGGCCTAGTTTCCCCGGTTTCAATTATGCAACCCTCTCGCTGACAATTAACAACCCAGGTTCATTTTCCTCAATGTACCATACGGTCAAAACCTTTGCACGATGATCAATTTAAATGGGTTTCTAACATTAATGAACCCTCACATATGAAATTTCGACTCAATCCTACCCACGGTATCATATAAGGCTCGGTGAGCCACAATAGAACATATACACCTTGTGATTAATCATATTAGCACATATACTATTGCACGTTGACTACTTACATGCAAATCATACACGCGTAACACAAATTTATTCATATAAATATATTCCATATATCAATTTGCACAAAATAGAGCAAACCACTTTTTCCACGTAGTCATCCAACCCTGTGGAGCAGGGATGGGAGAGCCCCTCACCTCGTTGGCCCTTCTGATCAGTACTGGGAGTGCCTGAAGCTCCAATCACTCTGTGGTGCCCTATACACATTATATTTAAGAAATTTAGAACGTGTAACTAAGCATCTACCATGCACGTGTCATGCTAATGCTTATGCACCCCTTAGCTATTTTCCAAGAATTAATTATTTAGTTCGTTACGTCGTCTAAATTTCTCTTTTTCAAAGTCCATATTGTCATATATCGTCTTTCACACTTTCGAGCCAATTAGAACCTCTAATTGCTTATGTTAGAGATTCCCACTTGTCTAAATTTCCCTTCATGTGTTCATAAGGGTATCTAACAAATAAAAGAATTAAATTTAAGGTTTAAAAGGGGCTTTAGCTTATTCCACCGTCTCCCTTATTCGCTGAGTGAAAGCTTAATTATTACCTTTTTAATTATATATAAAAATATAATTGGGTATAATTAGAGCCTTGGAACCAATTTAGAGGGTCTTAGGTATCCACCCTGGACTTAGACCGAGGTGTCCAACCCACCGCACAGCTCTTTACAGTACTGTGGCTTAGTATTTCGTCTCTTTTTCACCGGATTGGGTTCCGGTTGAGACGGTAAATGCTCAGACTTTATTCCCTTGGCTATTTCCAGAATTTATAACACTTATACTACTCCAATCCAAGCCTAAACATGCATCAAATTATCAATTTTGAATTTATAGCAATTTCCTAACCCAATTTTCGAAATTTCCATACTCGGTCAAATTCTTACGGTTTAACTTCCATTCTGAACCTCACTAACCTTTCAATAACACCCACTAAGCTCAAATTTAACCCCGGAATGTCCCGATTGGAAGTATTTAAAGAATTTCTAAAATACCCAAAATTGGAGAAATTGGGGTTTTGAGAGTTTGGGGCTTTCTTACGTGATTCCAATCGGGTAGAAGGCTTGGTGGTGTAGAGGATAAGGTCCGGTCAACTTTTTCGGTCACTGTCGTCGCCCCTCCGGCGGATTTCCAGCCGGTTTCTTCTTTCCCGTAGCTCCTCTTCCTTTCTGGTTTGGCTCTCGCGCGTGGCTGTGTGCGTGAGTCTACTTCGTGCTTCTATCTTGCTTTTCTTTTATTTGTGCATGTGTTGCTAGCTTTTGCTTTAACTTTATTTTGTGTGTGCTTGTTTTTATTATTATTTTTTTTTTATAAAAACTTATTTACTTGTCATATTCTTTTTTTCTCTCATGCTTTTTAATCCTCTTTTCTTTTAGGTCCTAAAACTTTATAAATATTCCCTATTACTTTCTTCTTTATTCTATTTTTAACCCTATAATTCTTTAATTTAATTTATTTTTCTTTCTGAAAGAAAAATAAATTTAATAATAATGAAAATAATTGAATCAAAATATCTCGGATATTACATTTATGATTGCAATCACAGAACTTTGAGATTGAAATCGTACTGTGGAATGTTGAGAATTAGCAATAAAAGTTCGACTTGCAAAAGTGATGTTTTGGGAAGAACCACAAGCAATCAAGTAGTTATCAATTGGTGTAAAGGTAGTAGTAGTAGCAGCGCATGAATAATAATTGACAAAGATAATAATAATAATAATAACAATAACAATAATAATAATAATAATACTTGAACGATTGATAATGATTTTGATATTTTATGCCTTTCATTTGTTCTGCCTTTAATGTTAAGGTATGGATTCTGTTACTCATGAATTTTATTTTTGTGTAGTGTAACATGTATCCTTTGATGGACCATTTACAATCCCAGAGTCACTTGCCCGTAGTGCAAACATCCATTTGACTTTCTCAATGTCCATCGATCCCAAAACCCTTTTTGCTGCCCTCTATATTAAGAAATTTTAATGTTGCCTATTTTTTCCCATAGATATGTGGCTTAAAACATGCTGATGAAGTCTGTCAATGTCCATCTGTGCCTTGTCCTCTGGATTTTAGCCCCATAATTATGGTTTGATGGTTTGCTATCAGTAGTTCTTGACAATGAATTGTCTTAGTAAAAGTAATTTTTCATTCATGTACAAAGATGGTTAAATAATGTTCTGTTTCATATGGAATCTTCTTGGATATGCACTTAAAACTTGCATATTTATAGTGGCCATTTAGATATATCCATATATCTATATATATGTATATATATACATATATGCTTGTGTATTTATTCTGTTTGATATTGGAAAGAATATTTATATTGAGATGTAATATTGTCACATGTACCATGAGAAGCAGTTATTATAGTTGTTAAAATACATAGCATATAGCAGCAGTTTTTTATTGCCAGTTTAAAATGTGTCTATACCAGTAGTTTTTTATTGCCGGTATAAAATGTGCCTATACCAGTAGTTTTTTATTGCCAGTATAAAAAGTGTCTATAGCAGCAGTTTTGTAATACCCCGAAAAATTTTGAGGATTAAAGAATGATTTATTTCGGGACTAGGAATTAAAACTTTTTTTTAAAAAAAAGAATATAGAAAATGCATGAAAGTTAAAAAAAATCGGAAAGGAATTTTTTCGAAGATTGTAATACCCGAGGGGTATTTTTGTAATCAAGTCAAATATATAGTAAGACTTAGAATGGTCATCATTTGGAGTTAGATTTTTAAAAAAAAACACAAATAAATAATATATAAACAAGTAAATAAATAAAAAAATGTGTATATATATAAATAATCTTAATTAAGAAATAATGCGATAATATGAAGTTGATAGATTTTTGAGGTTGAGGTTGGACATTTTGACTAAATAAAATAAAAATAAGTTTTTTGGAATGAAATAAGATTTTTGGGTTATTATTAAGATTTTAATTACTTTAGATTTGAGAATTTAAGAAATTAAAATAAATAATAAATTCAAATAGAAAAATATAAATTGGGTGAAATATGAATCATATGAATTATTTCGAGCTTATAGTTGAAATTTGAGAATTTTTCAAAAATAAAAGTTGTACTGGGTAGAAAATTCTTATCTGTTCGAGACTTAGTCACAGATATTTTTAATAGGTCTATGATTACCCAAAAATTTCTAAACTTTCCTATTCTTACCCAATAATAAATCTAGATGAGAAAATCCAATCAAAACTCTATTTTACCGTATCCCAAAACAATGTCAAATATCCAAATTTTCTTTGTACCCAAATTGCAATTTAAGAACAAGTCAGACCACGCCTCTTCTTCCTATCTTCTTTCTTCTTCCTCTCTTCTTCTCCATTCCTTATTCACTCTAGGGCATCAAGAACAAATTGAAGGATCCACTCACTTCCATCAAATTTCTTGCTTCCTCCCATCAATTCCATGCCTCATCAAGCTCCCTCCACCATTATTAAGCATTAACAAGTTTGGGCAACCTCCATGGATTTCCAAATTCGGACTTCCCCAAAGGTAAGCATCAAAATCTTGTTTTCACCTCTTAAATCATAGGTTTCTTGATGGGAATGAGTTACCTATCAATAATATATCACCTTAGGATCATTTTTGAACATAGAGATCACCCAAATATTGAGTTATATGGAGATTTCTACCCTAGGGTTTCTAACCTACGAATTTTGGCAAAATTTATGGAATTTATAAATTTTCTTAAACTTGATGGCTTGTATGAACTTCAAATGAATTATTTAGGTATTCTAAATGATTTGTATGAATGCCCAATAATTGGAATAATGATATGTGAACATTTGGTGAAAATGAGAACTATTCATATTTGGCAAAATTCTTCATTGAAGGAGCTTGGAGAGTGAGTAAGTGGCAAGACTTGTTTACTTAAGCATAAATTGTTTTTAACTTATAAAGAACTCTAAATGATGACCTTAGCTTAATAAGGGGTTTTGGGTTAGCCTTGAATGTAGTTTTAAGTTGCTATGTAATTATGAATTTAGAATTTGGTGGAAATGATTATATGTGATAGGACTTATGTGGTGAAATAGAAGTTGATGTATGAAAATTGATATGGATTGAATTGGTTGTATGTGATAGGATTCAAGTACTTCCTTAGAGACAAGAGTGCTCAAAGGGAATGTTAAGTAAAGTGACCAAGGTGAGGGCTCCTTCATCTCTGCTCCTAGAGTTGGATGCTTATGTGGATTACATGAGTATGCATATTCTCTGCTTGTCTGGTATGTGTTAGCTTGAGATATAGAATGCTAAAAGAATGAAAGAACTAGAAAATAGGTTGCGGAAGATAGCTTGGATAGGAAGACATATGAGTAGAGTATAATTGTTTGCTATGATTGGTGTGTTACAAATCCAACTCATACACTCCAGAGGCATGATGAGTATTTTATTAAATCTTTTCCACGACGGTGGCAAGAGTCCTTGTACGGAAGGGCTAAACTTTATTTTGAAAACTCGTCGCGACGGTGACTTAAATTAAAATCATGCAAAGGGAGTTATTAGTGGGTTTCGGATTTGGTTATGCTAGCGATGTGAGACATCGACTAGAACAACGTCAGATGGCACTTGAGACCTCAGTTTTTGTAATCACCATGACGATGGTCATTGCCCTATCCTTGCAATAGGGTCAGAAAGGTTTTATATTGCTATGACGATAGCTTGAGGCTCAGAGAGTGCATCTGGACGGGTATATGAGTTATATCCTGTTGAGGATACTTGTACATATTAATAAGGAGAAGAATTGTTGATCCTTCGGGAAAGATTCAATGTATCCTATTAATATATGAAACTAAGGTAAGGAGCCACAGGAGGAACCTACGGGTGAACCGTGAGCCTAACCTAGTAAAAGAGAAACCATCTTGTGGAGTTGGTCCAAGGTGTGTCAGTGGTCATGCTTCGAGACGTCGTGTCGTGCCCGCCATGTGGCCTGGTTGGGTAATGGACGAGTGGGCTCAAGCTATTGCCTCGCAGTAAGGGGTCAGGACGTGCCACGTGGTGGCTACGTATCAGTTGTTTGATAGATAGAAGTTGATTGTGTTTGATTAATAGAATTGTCACGAGGTGACTAGTACCCAAGTGAATGGGTTAATTTATGTTTGATTAACAGAATTGTCACGAGGTGACCAGTACCCAAGTGAATGGGTTAAGTATATTTGCCACGTAGTGGCCAACAACCCGAGTGCACGGGTTCAAAGTGGGAAAGCCACGTAGTGGCTAGTAGAAACCCTAGAGTTGGGGAGATTAAGTAGATATATGTTATAGTATCTGTGTGTATATACAAATTTTCTGTGTTTGCATATGATTTCTGATTGTGCAGCGTAGTAGTGACGTACAGGATTACGTCACCAAAACGTCTTGGTTGATTCAAACGTGTTGAACTTGAAAAGACCGGTAAGTAAAAGCCGGCATTATATGTTATATGCTTACTTGTTGAGTGATGATGTGAATTAAACTGCTGCATGCTTATATCTGCTAAATGCATGTGAGTGTTTGGGTGAAATTTCTATTATTGTTTGATCACCAAGAATATGGCTAACTCACAGTAACTAGTTGTTTGTGCATGTGGTTGTGTATGAGTCCCAGTCCCAGCGGTAAGGTACCCCGCCTTGCGCCGGGGATGGGAGAGTCCTCACTGAGTCACGTTGTTAAGACGCACACCTCATTTTTACTACACAGGGACAGGTTAAGTACATATGGAAGAAGTCTCGGTGGAACGAGGGTTGAGCAACACTTTCCAAGACCCACAACTTGTTCATGTGGGTGAATAAAGTGTAATTGTAATTTAATTTACTTTATTATTGTATCATAAAGTAAAGGGTAGACGTACCCAATTAGACTGTATTACTAAATCTAGAACTGTCAGCTTCACACACCTTAAAGACTAGGATTAATTATACTGCCATACAGGGCAAATTTGTTTTCAAAATATATATATATATACATATATCTGTTGCATGTGAATAGGATAGGCAGCATCTTCGGATGTGTATCCAGTACACATGTTATATATATTATGTGTGTTTTCCTATATCTATATCCTGAAGCGGCACTGGCCGTGGATTTGCTTGCCTAGGATAGGCCACCATTTCGGTGTAGCCATGGTATTATACTGCATGTGAATGTATTTTCAATAATAGATATTCTGTCAATTAGGTGATAAGGCTAACTGGCATAAGGGTATTCCCTGTGTCTGTGCCGGTCACGGTCCTCTAAACGGGGGTCGTGACAAACTTGGTATCAAAGCCTGTTTATTCTTTAAGGGTGTGAAGCTAACTAGTAGTCTCAGGTGTCAGTCGGGCTATCCATTACGAATCCGGAGGTAACGGTAGTTCCAACGAGCACTTGTGAGGTTGCTCAGGATGTTGAGTCATAAATTCTTTCGAGTCATCGCTTTAGGCATAGAATTTGTATGTCAAATTCTATCCAAAGCAAATAACCTGTACAGTACACAAGTGCCGATGAGCACTAAGGCGTAAGGTGGGGTGGCAGTGACCCCGGGAACCTTAGGACGCCATGATAGGGAAAGTAGACATCCATGGAGGATGCTACCTAGACACAGACACATTTGGTTGAATTGTAGGCATGAATGCGCTACAATCTGTGATTGTTTGCAGGTGTTAAATGAGACGATGCGTCTGCTCTATTAGCGGCGCGTTGTGTGCTATGGTATAGGCACAAGTTGTTTAATTATAGTATGGAATGCAAGTAGAATAGAAATCTATAGTGAATGGTAGTTTAGGCTAGGAATGGTTTGTAAAGTGAATGAAAAGACAGGCTTGGCGTATAGAGAAGAAAGTAAGCCTGTAGGGCGATTGAAATGGAAAGTATATAGAGAAGAATAAACAGGTCATGAGACATGAGACCGTCAGGAAGATGACCACGTGAATGGGTCACGACTGTGCGGTAAGCTATGGCTGAAGGAAGTGAGTTGTCCTTCCTAGAAAGAAAACAGAAAAGAGGTGGCGTATGCCACAATATAGAAGTAGAAGTCTACGGACTTAAAAAAAATCAGGATACGGTATATGGAAGGGTAAGGTGGCCGAACCATATGCCGTAGAGATAGATGTTAAGAAGTAGATGCATATGTAAATGTGTAGAGCGTGACCATATGCCGAGCAGGAAACAAAGTAAATGGTAAGGCACAGGGAAGGAGCCTAGTCCAACCCTGCGCTCGATCCATGAACTGCTAGTTCCTTAAGCAATTAAGGGTGAAAGGAATGGATTAAGCCTAACCAAACCCTCTTGGGTTGCTTAAGGAAGAGCATAAAGAATAGGATATTGATCACATGAGAATTTTTTGTAAAAACTTTTTTTGGTCTTTCCGGATGAGAGATTCTGAAAGACCCTCAAACTTTTTTTTTGAAAATAATAGGGATAACCATTGGAAGGCAAAAGTTTCATGAAAACTCTTTCTCAGTTTGTGTCATTCCAATTGGTTAAACCCTAACCAATTACGAAAACCTTAGGCGTCATTTTCTAAGAAATAAACTCGAATTACTTTTTTTAAAAAAAATCGCAGGGTGCCTAAGAAAACTAACTCATGTGACCAATACCCTACCAAACAATAGTCCTTTTACAGGTAAGCTGTATAAGGATGGTAGATGTAGTTGAGAAATCATTCGCTTGGAGTGATTAAAGTTAAGTAAACAGCGAAAAGCACTAGAGAGTGCTAAAGTACCAAGGGAGTATACAGGTAAACCTAAGGGTTACTAATTAAGGGGCCATAGGGTGATAATGGACTCGAAAGTATTAGACCGGAGTAGGTCTAAAAGTGGAACTGGGCGTAGACCTTCGGGTACCGTCCAGAGAAAAGAAAATGAGTGTTATTGCGGTAGATAGCTCTCGAACGAGATAATGTAAGAGATGAGATAAACCCCAAAGGGACTCGTGGAGCCCGCGGGGAGAGAAAGTAGACAGGGATAAGTAGTCCCATGAGGGGGGAAGAGCGGAAGCCTATAGTACCCCATAGGATAAGAATCAAGTAGGAGGTGGAGAACCTACTACTACCGTAAGTGTACGTATAGTACACAGATTGTAGTGGACGTACCTAGGTAAGCTAGTTCCACAGGTTAGTGAATCGTGAATCCATTAGTCTGAAGCTCGTGTATGGGTGGAGACTAAGTGGACTAACCAAACGTATCAATGGCCATGTGGGTGCCACAAAGGGAAAAATTAACCGTAAGGACGGTTAATCGCAAAGGAGAATTTAGTGAGTAACGAGTATTGAGAAATACTCGAAGAAAAAGTACCATGTAGGTACGAAATGAAAAAGAAGAGTGTGAATGCAGGAACGAAGTCGGGAAAGCATTTGGGGATGCGAGCTAAAATGATAAAACATGTATGTTACCGTTAGGAACAATTGGAACCCAACAAAGAACACACTTGCGAGAGGCGGCTTATGTTCGTGAACATATGCCACACCGTAAGAAAGGAAATAGTCAAACCGTGGGAGCGGATCCCGTTTGGTCAAGGGGAGTAGAGCATGTCTGGAAAGATTCATGTTGGAGTTAATGGATCAAGTATTCCAAGTAGGAATACAGAATTTAAGTGAGTTGAGGAGTCCGAGTGAGCCAAGTTGGGGTAAAACCCAACGGAAATCCAATGAGTAGAGTTAGCATAGGATGTGAAACTCTAAGTGGAAAAACCTGAGGACGGTATAGATCCACAGTCATAGTCGTGTTAATCGAGGTCTTCGAATGTGAAGACCGAACTGAGCCTAAGGCAGAGTAATGAGTATGATGGTAAGGAGGAGACTGATGAGTTTCCATTATAAACAGAAATGACTACAAGTAGTAGTCAGAGAAGAGTCTAAGTTAGTCAGAAATAGGATATCGACATGGATAACCTGAAGTGGTTATGGAAACCACTAAGGGTAAGTGTAGAAGTCCGAAAAAGAAAGGGAAACACGAGTTATAAATGTAAGATCCTTTACCGTTTGGTGGAGAGACGGTAAGTGTAACATATAGTTGTGCTAGTGTCATGGCATTTAGCTTCGTTAGGAAACGAGTAGGGTAAACCAGGTCAGTAGTGAGTGTAACAACCTCAGAAGGGTTGGGTACACTGACGGCACAAAGTATAAACTCCTACGTATGGTGTAAGCAGTGTAAGCGGTAAGTCTAGATGTAGAGTAGAGGGTGTAGTAAGATGTAAACAGACTTTTCTGGAGGAGTCGTTTACAAAGAATATATCGAGGGAATCCCAGCAGAAGAGTAGCTGCTTGGTAGTAGAGGATACTTGAGTACGGGGACTCCGATGTAGGGGAGTACTTCTATAGAAATAGAACCTAGTGTGCTATGCAAATAGCTAGTGTCTTGGCGTGTTCCAAGACGGATATAAGAAGTCACTACGAAGGTAGCTATTCGGACAAGCAGATTGAGTCAAGGTAAGCCTCACTAGAGAAGGCAATAGTTAACTCCTCGGAGGACGAAATTGGAGCATGGCATGTGGTACGTGTCAGACACTCCATTGCGAAATTAGTAGCACAAAGTGAATTGAAACTAAGAAAGTTAGGTATCCTCGGGGAAGGACACGACGACAGATGGAGTCTATCAGTTAACACCTCGCGAAGGGTTGGTTAACTACAAAACTAGAACTGCAAACGATCACAGAAGGAATACGTAGAGACCAGATAGAGACCTCGAGCCTCTAGGAAAGAAAGATGAACCGTGGGGTAAAACGGTAAAACTTCCATATTGAGGGAAACCATAGATAAAATTGAGCCAAGGGAAGGCAACAAGCCAACAACCCCACGAAAGAGATGAAATTCGGGGACAGAATTTCTTAAGGGGGGAAGAATGTAATACCCCGGAAAATTTTGAGGATTAAAGAATGATTTATTTCGGGGCTAGGAATTAAAACTTTTTAAAAAAAAGAATATAGAAAAAATGTATGAAAGTTAAAAAAAAATATCAGAAAGGAATTTTTTTCGAAGATTGTAATACCCGAGGGGTATTTTTGGAATCAATTCAAATATATAGTAAGACTTAGAATGGTCATCATTTGGAGTTAGATTTTTTAAATAAAAACACAAATAAATAATATATAAACAAGTAAATAAATAAAAAAAATGTATATATATATATATAAAATAATCTTAATTAAGAAATAATGCGATAATATGAAGTTGATAGATTTTTGAGTTTGAGGTTGGACATTTTGACTAAATAAAATAAAAATAAATTTTTTGGAATGAAATAAGATTTTTGCGTTATTATTAAGATTTTAATTACTTTAGATTTGAGAATTTAAGAAATTAAAATAAATAATAAATTCAAATAGAAAAATATAAATTGGGTGAAATATGAATCATATGAATTATTTCGAGCTTATAGTTTAAATTTGAGAATTTTTCAAAAATAACAGTAGTACTGGGTAGAAAATTCTTATCTGTTCGAGACTTAGTCACAGATATTTTTAATAGGTCTATGATTACACAAAAATTTCTAAACTTTCCTATTCTTACCCAATAATAAATCTAGATGAGAAAATCCAATCAAAACTCTATTTTACCATATCCCAAAACAAAGTCAAATATCCAAATTTTCTTTATACCCAAATTGCAATTTAAGAACAAGTCAGACCACGCCTCTTCTTCCTATCTTCTTTCTTCTTCCTCTCTTCTTCTCCATTCCTCATTCACTCTAGGGCATCAAGAACAAATTGAAGGATCCACTCAGTTCCATCAAATTTCTTGCTTCCTCCCATCAATTCCATGTCTCATCAAGCTCCCTCCACCATTGTTAAGCATTAACAAGTTTGGGCAACCTCCATGGATTTCCAAATTCGGACTTCCCCAAAGGTAAGCATCAAAATCTTGTTTTCACCTCTTAAATCATAGGTTTCTTGATGGGAATGAGTTACCTATCAATAATGTATCACCTTAGGATCATTTTTGAATATAGAGATCATCCAAATATTGAGTTCTATGGAGATTTCTACCCTAGGGTTTCTAACCTACGAATTTTGGCAAAATTTATGGAATTTATAAATTTTCTTAAACTTGATGGCATGTATGGACTTCAAATGAATTATTTAGGTATTCTAAATGATTTGTATGAATGCCGAATAATTGGAATAATGATATGTGAACATTTGGTGAAAATTAGAACTATTCATATTTGGCAAAATTCTTCATTGAAGGAGCTTGGAGAGTGAGCAATTGGCAAGACTTGTTTACTTAAGCATAAATTGTTTTTAACTTAAAAAGAACTCTAAATGATGACCTTAGCTTAATAAGGAGTTTTGGGTTAGCCTTGAATGTAGTTTTAAGTTGCTATGTAATTATGAATTTAGAATTTGGTGGAAATGATTATATGTGATAGGACTTATGTGGTGAAATAGAAGTTGATGTATGAAAATTGATATGGATTGAATTGGTTGTATGTGATAGGATTCAAGTACTTCCTTGGACACAAGAGTGCTCAAAGGGAATGTTAAGTAAAGTGACCAAGGTGAGGGCTCTTTCATCTCTGCTCCTAGGGTTGTATGCTTATGTGAATTACATGAGTATGCATATTCTCTGTTTGTCTGGTATGTGTTAGCTGGAGATATAGAATGCTAAAAGAATGAAAGAACTAGAAAATAGGTTACGAAAGATAGCTTGGATAGGAAGACATATGAGTAGAGTATAATTGTTTGCTATGATTGGTGTGTTACAAATCCAACTCATACACTCCGGAGGCATGATGAGTATTTTATTAAATCTTTTCCACGACGGTGGCAAGAGACCTTGTACGGAAGGGCTAAACTTTATTTTGAAAACTCGTGACGACGGTGACTTAAATTAAAATCATGCAAAGGGAGTTATTGGTGGGTTTCGGATTTGGTTATGCTAGCGATGTGAGACATCGACTAGAACAACGTCAGATGGCACTTGAGACCTCAGTTTTTGTAATCACCATGACGATGGTCATTGCCCTATCCTGGCAATAGGGTCAGAAAGGTTTTATATTGCTATGACGATAGCTTGAGGCTCAAAGAGTGCATCTGGACGGGTATATGAGTTATATCCTGTTGAGGATACTTGTACATATTAATAAGGGGAAGAATTGTTGATCCTTCGGGAAAGATACAAAGAATCCTATTAATATGTGAAACTAAGGTAAGGAGACACGGGAGGAACCTACGGGTGAACCATGAGCCTAACCTAGTAAAAGAGAAACCATCATGTGGAGTTGGTCCAGGGTGTGTCAGTGGCCATGGTTCGAGATGTCGTGCCGTGCCCGCCATGTGGCCTGGTTGGGTAATGGACGAGTGGGCTCAAGCTATTGCCTCGCAGTAAGGGGTCAGGACGTGCCACGTGGTGGTTACGTATCAGTTGTTTGATAGATAGAAGTTGATTGTGTTTGATTAATAGAATTGTCACGAGGTGACTAGTACCCAAGTGAATGGGTTAATTATTGTTTGATTACCAGAATTGTCACGAGGTGACCAGTTCCCGAGTGAATGGGTTAAGTATATTTGCCACGTGGTGGCCAGCAACCCGAGTGCACGGGTCCAAAGAGGGAAAGCCACGTAGTGGCTAGTAGAAACCCCAGAGTTGTGGAGATTAAGTAGATATATGTTATAGTATCTGTGTGTATATACAAATTGTCTGTGTTTGCATATGATTTCTGATTGTGCAGCGTAGTAGTGACGTACAGGATTAAGTCACCACAACATCTTGGTTGATTCAAACATGTTGAACGTGAGAAGACTGGTAAGTAAAAGCCGGCATTATATGTTATATGTTTACTTGTTGAGTGATGATGTCAATTAAACTGCTGCATGCTTATATCTGCTAAATGCACATGAGTGTTTGGGTGAAATTTCTGTTATTGTGTGATCACCAAGAATGCATGCTAACTCACAGTAACTAGTTGTTTGTGCATGTGGTTGTGTATGACTCCCAGTCCCAGCGGTAACACTACCAGAAAAACGTTAATTAGAGACAGAATTTTCCGTCTCTAACTGGATTAGAGACAGACGTTGCTCCGTCTTTAATGGCCGCGTCGCGAATTATTAGAGACGGAATTTTAGATTCCGTCTCTGATCCGTCTCTAACAATATTTTTGTAACATAGGAGTAGAGACGGATTGGAGACGGAAAGAGGCCAATTCCATCTCTAAACGAATGTTGCAAAAATATTGTTAGAGACGGATTAGAGACGGAATTGGCCTCTTTCCGTCTCCAATCCGTCTCTAATCCTATGTTACAAAAATATTGTTAGAGACGGATCAGAGACGGAATGAGGCCAATTCCGTCTCTGATCCGTCTCTAGAACACCTGAATTATATAGGATATAAATTCAAATGGAGACAAATTGTTGTCATCCCTGTTCCATCTTCATATTTGAGACGGATTCTCAAACAGATGAACCGTGTCTACTTTGCGACGTAAATACAACACATGAGAGTAAAAGAAATCCGGAAATACAACAATAGACTTATAAATGGTTGTGCACATTTCAAACATCTAAAAGGTTCTACACATTTAAAACACAGCCACAAAAGACTAAAATTCTAACAAAGTTGCACACCCATGCATCCAAAAGACTGTTAAAATTCGAAAAACAAAAAATATAAGTCAATATTAATGTAATATTCATAATATTTAATCTCTCTTGATCATGTTGGCATCCTTACTAATTGTCCCTTGGTCTCCTTGAAGCTTAGAAAATAACTGACCAAACAAACGATCATATTCTTCAAACTTGTCTTTATAGCCAGCTATTACTTCTTTTTGCTCATCAACTGTTTGTTTCAAACTAGCATTCACTTCTTCTTACTCATCAACTATTTTTTCAAAGTAGCATTTGCTGCTTCTAACCGCTTATCTATTTCCTCTTGCAATAGATGATGAAGCTCACTAGCTTGTGAAGTAGAAGCCCCAGTTGAAGAGCTACCAATTTCAGTTGCCTCTGATCCAATACCGAAAACACGACCCTTCTTATTTTTACCTCCCACCGCCTCTAACCAAATTGCTGTCTCTTCATTGAGAGAAATTGTATCACTGGATGCACCATCAATAGGTGGTTAAGAAGATCTAGCTGCCTTGATTCTTGTATATTTAGCCTGCAAATTAAAAATCAATTGACAAATTTTAATATATCATGTACAAATGTTTACACTCAGCTTTTGAGGCCAACACAAGAAATTAAGTCTTTCTACAAGTACCACTTTAAATTTCATTTTAGGCACGTAATTACAATCTCGATCCATATTGGGCACAATAATATTAGATCAACATAGACTTGTGATGAAACAAACAAATTAAACTCTTAAAAGTTTCAAAGTCAAATAAAACACACATACTATAATTTTACATCCTTCATTCAAGTCATGAGGCAGAATTAAAAAACATTTCAATCCTCAGTTCTGTGATTCAAAACCACTCATAACGTAACCTTCATTTATATTATTGGAGAATATTTTCTAGAATCAGTGAAAGAAAGTCAATCTATCAATAAGTAATAACATCAAGTGACCCAATAATTCTCCTTGCACAACAAAGATGGAAACAGAACATCCAACTTCTCCCATCAAGTGACCCAATAATTCTCCTTGCACTACCTTAGATTCTTATCCCGCAAACCCACAGAATCTAACAAAATAAAAAATTCGAAAAGTATTGGAAATGAATTTATATACTTACACAAGCATCTGCAGATCTTTGGTCAAGAAATTCACCATTTTCTTTCCTTGTATGAGTGCGCTTAAATAGGTCAAAACATGTTGGTTCTCTCCCCAATTCTTGCCTCTACCATTACCATAAAATAATGATTTGTTGGTCAAATAATTAAAATCCAAAGAAACATTAAATAAACTAACAAATTTCAATGAATTTAATATTTTACCATCCTTCTTTTATGCTCTGTTACAGGAATAGAGCCACAACTGTGTATAGTACCACCCTTAACAGAGTCTCGATTCTTTTTGGCTTGCTCTCCTTTTATCTTAAATTCTTCACTATTCCATATCTCTTTCAGTTGATTTAAAACCTCTTCTGAAATCCACAACGGTGGGTCATTACCTTTATTCACTCCATCGTGCACATCCCATATCAATCCTCGAAGTCGGTTACCAGCCTTTTTATTCCAATTTTTCTTAATTTTCCAGGCATGTTGGTCTAGCCACTTGTAGGATTTCTGGATACAAGAGACAAATTAAAGTAAAAGTTTAAGTGATAAGACAAAATAAAAAGTTCAAAGTAAAGTAAAAGTATAAGTGATGAAACTAACCGCCCATTCCTCGAACCACATATCCTTAACTTGCTGAGGAGTTCTTTTCCAATTGTAATATGGTCTAGTATATTTTTCATGGATGATCGTTGTTATCTCCCTAACAACGTCCACTACAGGGTAAAATCTACACATTCCAACAAGTATTTAAACTCCAATGCATTATTGACAAATATACTTTAAGAAAAATTAAATAGTATAACTAAATGGAAATTAATACTTATGAGTCATCATTGATCGGATAAATCCATGTTTTACCATGTATAGGATCCTTGCCCCAAGGTTTACCACGAAATAAATCTTGGGGGACATCTTCAATTTGGATGGTAGCACCTTGTTCCTCCTCCGGTAGCACATGAGCATTGGATTGAGACGAAGATGGTGGGGCAATATGAGGTGCTGGAGTCATTGTTACACCATGCATGGTAGGTAAAGGAATGTTTAGGTCGTTAGATCGGCCCCCACCGCTAAATCGACCCCCACCTCGAATCGTGCGTCCTCCTCTACCACGGTGAGACCGACCACTAGACATCTATATATATAATAAAAAGAACAACATCAGTAGTAAAATATAATATCTAATATCATAAAACAATTCGAATAGAAATTTCAAAGAATCAAAATTCAACTAAAACAGTAAAGGAACCTTCACATTAAAGGGTAAGAAAATTACCTAACTGCAAGGAAGAAAGAGAGGGCAAGATCGAAAAAGATCATCTTAGCAAAATAAGTCAAATCTAGAGTAAAATGCAAATTGGTTTGAGGTGCGGAAACTAAGTCAAATCTAGAGTAACTGAACAAAATATTATAATATTCAAATACTCAAACATAATAAACTTGTGAGTTCTACTAAATATTTTTATATATAATAAGACAAATAACTACTCGTCTTCTAAGTCATCATCTTCAGAATCATCTTTAGTATCATATTCAATAAATGCATCTTCATCTTCTTCTTCATTTGAGTCTGAAGCTAGTTCAAGTTCATCATTAAGTGCACCTTCACGATCAAGTTCATTTTCATTAAGTTCATGACTGATAAATGGCACATCAACTTCTTCAAGTTCACCCTCACGATCCCACAGAGTTAGAAGTTCGTCAATGATAGTCTCTGCCGGTACAATTTGTTCTATTTCATCGCTCTGATATGTATCATGGTTAACTTTAATGCTAGGAGCGTTAATTGTGCTTCTCGCTTTTGTTTTAATTACAGCCATCCAATCAACTTTATCACGTCTTGCAAGATAAGGAACATAATACACTTGAATTGCCTGTTGTGCAAATATAAATGGATCGTATCTGTTGTACCTTCGTGTTCTTTGAATTTCAACAATTCCATAATGGATGTCCATGCCACGACCCAAGGTTGGATCAAACCATTCACAACTGAACAACACTAAACGGACAAGTGCGTCTTCACAACAACATGACAATTAAATCACCTATTTTTACACTTTCTACACGACACCTTATCTTTCCATTATACAGATAAGTTGTCAATTGACAAGACTGATCTAAAAACTTTTCAACGCCTTCCATAAAGGCATCAGTAAATCTAACTCGACCAGGAAGCACTCTATTGTACATCCATTGTCGATTTTCAGGTAAATCCATGTTTTGTTCCTATAAACCTATTATATTTAATTATAAAAATATATGTCAATAATTGGAAAAGAAAGAATAAGGTTAAAGAATAATCTCTATAATCAGAACACAACTTTCGTCTCTATATGTCAATTTCTATAAAGCAAGTTCTAATCTTTTATATAGAGCTAAGCTACACAAAATAGAGAAATCACGTCGCAGAATATGTATTTAATTAATATAATTTTATAAAAAATTAATTTTAACTCAAAGTAAATAATAATGAGTAAGTGTAATTTACACTTTATTTTACTAAAAAAATTAAAAAATGGTAAAAAAACGTAATTCTTCGGCTGCATTTTGAGCGTAGTGGACCTTATGAAGTGTCTGAATCGGACCCCTACTTAGGCCAAGAAGGCCCAATCAAATAAGCAAAGAAAGTAGTAAAAAAAGAAGAATGAAACCATAAAACTAAAAGGGTAGTTTGTAGTGGTGGAATTAAATTAATAAAATAAACAAAAAGAGAATGGGTGGTTGCATTGCATGTAATGATGCCACATGGAAGGTT
Organism: Senna tora; assembly: GCA_014851425.1. Classification (NCBI taxonomy): domain Eukaryota; kingdom Viridiplantae; phylum Streptophyta; class Magnoliopsida; order Fabales; family Fabaceae; genus Senna; species Senna tora. The sequence continues at coordinate 17,388,570 of CM026265.1, forward strand.
CTTGACTTGTGAATCACAGCTCCACAGGCCATGCGGCGAGCTCGATTGACGAAGCAAAAAGAGTAAAAGAGCATGATGATTAATGGGTGCTTCTATTTTGAACTGCCTCCTATGATTCCACCTACCACTTACCCTTAAACGTGATTCATATCATAACTCTTCCACATGACTTCTAAATCTTAATTAACGCCTAAATATTCTTCTTTTTTATTTTTTTCAAAAACCCTAGGGAACAAATACTTTTATGCATCACTTCATTTCCACCGTCAATTTAAAACTTTACAATTCAAAAACGAATTTCAGGATAACCTGTGAATTCTTATATATATATATATATACCAGCAATATATCTCACATCTCAGGTAAAAGAATAATGAAATAAGATTGTTAGGTTCAAATTTAAGCATATAATTTGTCCTAAGTCTCATTGGGGAAGCAGGATATATATTACACCTATATATAATTAGTTTGTCTGACTGGGATAATAAATATTGTTATTTAAAATATATCAAAATTATCTACTTGTTTCAACATACAATTAATAAGAAGAATTATTTGTCAGTATATGATGAAGACAACTAATTAAAGAGAGAAAAGGATATTCAGTTCCCTCAACCAATGAGACTTTTATAACAGTACTTGAAATTATATATAGACAAACACACATACATATATAAAATTGAGTGTGTGTGTGTGGAAGTGAACCACATCGCAGAATTAAGTGAGCATGTGAAGAGACGAAGAACAAATAGTAATCAGTAAACAGTCATTTGAATATTACATATTCAATTTTAACACTGGTCTGTGTGGACATCGGCTGTGTTCCTAGTAACAGTTCAATCTCGAACTCAATTTCTCGATCAGGCGGCAATCCTGGCAGTTCATCAGGAAACACATCAAGGAACTCCCGAACCACTGGCACCTGATCTGCGGGAATTACCTCTTTCGTCTTATCCCTCACAACTGCCAAATATCCCTTACACCCTTTCTCAAGTAGTTTGGAAGCTTCCATTGCCGAAATTAGGCTTGGATGTGAGGCACCACCATCACCCCATAATACAAATGGTTCCTCATCAGGCATATTGAACTTTAAACACTTTGCCCTGCAGTCTACCACCGCATGACAAGATGCCAACCAATCCATGCCCAAGATGACGTCTAGGTCTACCATGTATAGTAGTCGTAGGTCTACAACCGTCTCATGACCCTCGACTATAACAACACATGTCTCATAGACATACTTAACTTGAATCGAATCACCCATCGGAGTAGAGACCTTTTCTGTCTCCTTCAACCTGGTCGGGCATTTCTCAACCTTCCGTGCAAATGCATGTGAGATGTAGGAATGCGTTGAACCAGAATCAAATAATACAAGAGCCTTGAGAGAGCATACTGTAAGTGTACCTGTCACAACTGTGTTTGAGGCATGTGCATCCTGCCGAGACAAAGCAAATACTCGTGCCTGTCCTCCTCCCGGCGCACCTGGACCTCTACCACCTGCTCCTGCTCCTCTACCTCTGCCCGCACCTGAAGTGTTAACCTGGGGTGGTACAGTTCTAACTGGTGGGGCTGCAATCGGAGTACTACCTGGAGTAGGATTACTTCTGACACTTGTGTTGCTCCTCTTCTGTGGACATTCCCTAGCCATATGTCCGAATTGCCCACAATTGTAACAACTTCCTCTCTTGGCTTTGCACTCTCCAAAATGAAATCTCCCACATGTTCCACACTGCGGTTTTTGGTTACCGCCCTGACTACTGCCTTGGGACCTCTGCCCACCTTGGGTGTTACTCTTCCCAGAACTTGTGGTGGTAATAGCAGACTGCCCACCAACTTGTCCTGCATAATTTGAATCTATACCAGAATTACCAGCTGTCTTTTGCTTCTTCTTCCATCCTTGGCCCTCATTGCTCATCAATAATTTATTCTTGGGATTCGCCGACGTCCCAAACTTCTTTCTATTTTCGATCACTCTTGCACAATCTGCAGCCTGTGCTAAAGTTTCAAATTGATTACACTGGGGTAGTAGCACTACGAACAACGGCTCTACCAGTCTGTGAATGAACCTCTTGATCAATTCCCTCTCATCAGGAACTAATTCAGGAGCGTATTGGGCTAGCTCTGTGTACTGTAGCTCAAACTCGGTCACAGACATATTCGGCGTCATCCACAAGTCTTCAAACTGTTGACGCTTGGCATACTTCATTCCTTCAGATAGAAACCGACCCAGGAATTCCCTCTGAAAATCTTCCCAGGTCATAGGAGCAACTCTCCTTGCATATCTCTTCTGTACTGATTCAAACCAAACCCGTGCAGCGCCTCTTAACTGAAACGAGGCAAGTTCCACCATCTCTCCTCCTGGACACCTCAGTAACTGCCCAATTCTAATTATATCACGGAGGAAATGTTGAGGGTCCTCCTTGGTTTCGGTTCCGCAAAATGTAGGCGGATTTAACTTCAAGAATTTTGTAATTGGCAATTCTCTCGGAACTCCCCTCGGTCTCCGAGGCACGTCCCTTTGTTGCCATCCCCTTCTTGGTTCTTCCTCCCTTTCCTCAACCATTTCAGTTTCCTGTTCAGCCGATATCACTTGCTCTTCTTCCTCGCCGACAACTAAACGGCGGACTTCTTGTTGAATTTGGCGGGTCATTTCAGCTCTCAATTCCTGAAATCCAACAATCAGCATCTCAGCAACTGAAGGAGCACCCGTCTCAACCTGTGGCTCTGGGTTTTGTTGCCTATGCACTTCTCTTTCTTGTGTCCTACCACGACCGCGAGCACGGCCTCTAGCACGGCCTCTAGCACGGCCTCTAGCATGGCCTCTAGCTCGGCCCCTGGGAGGCACTCTCTCCTCCCGAACGGACTCCTCATCTGTACGTGCAGGGACTCTACCGCCCCTCCTAGCCTGCCTAGTAGTCGGCAGCATCCCTGTACTGCACAAAAATGTCACCTGATAAGCATTTGCATAATCTATCATAGATTAAGAAGGAATGAAAGAAAGGCTGACTCAAATTATCCTGGGTACTCCCACAAGTGGCTGTTTAATGCAACGTTGTGCCCGGGTTTCACAACGAAGCTTAAACCGACACCCGGTCATACCAATGGGTTCACATGACTTAAAGAAATAACCAGGCTTTGATACCAACTTTGTCACGACCCCAATTACAGGGATCCGTGACCGGCACGGGGATAGAATTTAGCCTCTAAACCGGTAAGCCTTACCTATAATCATAAATTATTTACCCTTATACACAATCATCATACAATATTCACATAGTGTATATAGTGGGCACACCATCATTGGTGGCCTAGATAACCTGCAATCCACGGCGCTCAATGCCGCTTCAGCCCATTTCACGTATATATATCTACATCCATACACTCAAGACATTCACACATAAATATATATATACATAGTGATCAAACCCCAAAGGAATGATCTATCCTATTCACACACAATATATATATAACCTGTCATAATCACACATGTACACTCACACGCACAGTTAAGTATACATAGTGTTTACACGTCTCAATACGTGTAATCTATCCTATTCACATGCAGATATTTATATTTTTCATCCAACATATATCAATTCACACGTATATATATAGCATATACATATTGATCACACACCATTATGTGTGATCTATCCTATCCACATACGCAGATATATATATATATATAAGTATATCAAGACTTTCCCAACACCCAGAATCCTATCAGTAAGCACATGTGAAGCCGACATGTCTAGATATAGCATAATTCAAAAGCTGCAAATATTTACGTCGCCTTTACAACATTAGAATATATACAACTCAAAATAACGAAGGCTAAATAATCAAAAGATGTCCACCCACGCGAACAAATGCGGTGCAAGTGGAAAGATGTCCGTATCACTGTCCGGACGTCGAAGCCTGCCCGATTCCTGTATCTGAAACATTTAAACAGAGGGCGCGAGTCCAACAGACTCAGTGAGAAGCTTCCCATCCTCGGCGTAGCGGCGGGTACCACTACAGCTGGGGAAAGGGAACCACTCACAACCACAAGCGCACGAAATTCCAGCTTATCATACGTTATATAATGATCAGGCAACATTAATATAACAATACACCACAGATAAACCTAAGAATCATGCTCCTCAATCATGCTACTCATAAGCAACCAATAACAGGAAACATTTCATACCAAAACTATAAATCATACAATCGACTCTAGTGCCACGCTAGAGCAATAGCCTCAACGGCAAATCCCTTAAATGCTATGCACCACCCTAGTGCCAGGCTAGGGCAATAGCCACAACGGGCAACCATGAATATGTAATGCACCACCCTAGTGCCAAGCTAGGGCAATAGCCTCAACGGGCAACCATGAATATGTAATGCGCCACCCTAGTGCCAAGCTAGGGCAATAGCCACAACGGGCAACCATGAATTTGTAATGCACCACCCTAGTGCCAGGCTAGGGCCATAGCCACAACGGGCAACCATGAATATGTAATGTACCACCCTAGTGCCAGGCTAGGGCCATAGCCACAACGGGCAAATGTCTGACGTCATATTTCACTCTCTTACTTTCAGTGGGGTTTGCAACACGGACTACCCATTTCTATTCTAAAGTGTTTTTACCTCAGCAGTGTGAACTCCACTAAGAATTTCTAATCAATTATGAGATTTTCTACTCTTTGTTTAGTACCCAACCCCTGATTAGATGATAACCTAGCTCTAAGGTATTTCCTAAGTTCATTTACCACAAATCACGTCGATGTGTATAAATAAGTCAGTTTCATTTCCTTAGTGGGTTTCTAAATATTAGGACAAACCAAAGATTGAACGAAATCAATATCCTACCCCTTTTCACTTGTACTGTTTGGCGTATCCCATGTCATCACATGGATACCCTCCAGTACTACTTCAACTTTAATCAATCACATATACACTAATATTTTCACGATTAACAGTTTAGGAACAACAATAGCATGTTATTACCTAACAATTCTTACAAACAAGCAAGTAAGCAAACCATGTATTCACATCCTCATTCAACCCTGTAGGGCAAGGATGGGAAACCCCTCACCTGGACGGCTTCCTGTTTCTAGTCCTGGAGTCACTCCTGCTCCAGACAACTCGTGGTTACCTAACAAACATATTATGTCATTATCGTCTTTATTATATGCAAATTGTATGCATATGTTATGCTCATGTCAAATTAATGTCCATTTCCTCTAGTTAATCCCTTAGGTTAGTTAATTAACTTAGAGTTCCATTAACTAGTGTTCAGGACATTCAACATACTTTTATTCGGGTCTAAATTCGTATTATTTCCTTTTATAACCCCCTTCGAATTAAAATCCCCAATTTACCCTTTTCGCCAACAAGTGTCCGTAGGTGACTTTTCACAATTCCCATATCCAATTGATGGCTTATGTTATTCATAGCCTCAAATTTTCTATGGTTGCTAATTACCCAACCACTCTTTCAACTTATATTCACATACGAACACACATGGCCTAATATACTTGAAAATTGGGATTTTTACCAAATAAGAACATTTTACTATTTAGATCAATCCCGAGCATCCACCACAGTCTAATCTAAATTCCTAACTAATATCTTGGCTCCATATTCTAAATTGAATTGAAAAGTGTCTCTTTTAATACCAAATTGGTTTCCGGTTGAGACAGAATTTCTCGGGCGTTAATCCCTCGCATATTCCAACAATTCCTACCATTTTATAGCACCAATCCAACCACCAATCAATCCCAATTCAATTTATACTACACCCCATCTCACTTTTCAATTCCATTGTCCTATGGATTCCACATTGGGCAACTTCCATAATCAATTTTTCCAACAATTATACTCCAACTACTTCTAAACAACCCAATAGCTTCAAATTAGGACCCAAAATAATTTATTCATACCAATTAGGAATTTTCCAAAAATCCCTAAAATAGGTAAATTTGGGGTTTGAGAGATTCGAGACTTTTTACCTCGACTCAATCGGATAGGACGATGGAATGAGGTAGAAAGAACTCCCGGTCACCTTCCCCGGCTTCGAAACGGCGGATTCCGGCGAAGATTCCGGCGAAAAACACTATTCCCGTCACTTCTCCCTACTCTCTTTCTCTCCTCCGTGAAGACCGCCTTCCTCCGGCGTCGGAGCCGCCGTCGATGACTTCAATCCCGGCGAAACGACGGCGTAGCAGCTCGGCCGTTCCCCGCGCGCGTCACGTCTCCTTCTCCTTCAGACTGGCTTTGGTGTTTTGGTCCTCGTTTTTTCTTCTGCTTCAACTCTCGTCTCTCACTCTCTCTGGATGAAAAAAAAAAGGAAATGGGGATCATATATTTTTTATTAAGGGGGGTCACGTGTGTGACCCCCCACTTCCGCCATATACATATATTTTTTTAAAAAAAAAATTTGTATTTTTATATATTTATATTTATATATATTTAATATATTATTTATTGTTAAAATTAACTTTGGGGTTAATAATCTTACACCCAAAATTTCCCGTTAGGTCCTAATTTTTGGTCCAAATAAAAATTTCATTTATTTAAAATTTTCTCTTTTTCCTTCCAAATTTAAAATAAAATTTAATTGGGACCTTAACGTTGATTGGAAAATTTCCGGGTATTACATGTAGCCAGTACACAGGTTATATATATTATGTGTGTTTTCCTATATCTATATCCTGAAGCGGCACTGGCCGTCGATTTGCTTGCCTAGGATAGGCCACCATTTCGGTGTAGCCATGGTATTATACTGCATGGGAATGTATTTTCAATAATAGATATTCTGTCAATTAGGTGATAAGGCTTACAGGCATAACGGTATTCCCTGTGTCTGTGACGGTCACGGTCCTCTAAACGGGGGTTGTGACAAACTTGGTAATTTTTTATTGCCAGTATAAAATGTGTCTATACCAGCAGTTTTTTATTGCTAGTATAAAATGTGTCTATAGCAGCAGTTTTTTTTATAGCATCAATGTTCTTGCTTGTTACTATAGAAAAAGCTTATACCAACAGTTTGCATTCTGCTAGTAGAACTTTCTAGTGACAGGGAAATAGCAGCAGATTGGACCTTAATAGCAACAGTTAGAACAACAGCTGGTATAACATTTAATAGCAGCTTTAGTCATTTTTAGCAGCAGTTTATACTACTGGTAAAACCTTTTTTGTAGTAGTGTACACTACTACAAAAATAAGATTTAGTAGCTGTTTTTTAGTAGCTGATTTTGAAATAGCTAGTAAAACTCAAATATTGTAACAATTTATTTATTTGCTACTATAAACATGATTTTTAGTAACATTTTATTTAGGAGTGCCACTAAACAGTTTTGCTATACTAGCAGTTAGACATGTTACTATAATAAAAATATTTATTAAATTATAATATAATTAAATATTTTATTATTTATATAAAATATTATATTCTAAATACTAAATTACTAATTCAGTTTAACCCTAATCCTCTAATAAGTTTATTGGTCGCTTCTGTCTCACTCGCTCAACCTCTCAAACACTCTCATCGGTGACAAAAACTCTCACCATCGAAGGAGGATCCATGGCCACTGGACAGATCTCTCGGCGCCGTCGTCTCGTTGCAGCAGATCTTGCCCGAGAAAACGCAGAAGTGCTTCGGGAGAGTGAAGTAGAAGAAGCCTCCGCCGCGGCGGAAGAGGAAGTGTTTGGTTTGGAGGTAAGTGAGGGAAATCTCTTGCTCTACTCTGTTTAGGATTTTCCACAGGTTCTTGTCTTGCGTTGCTAGTGTAGATGTTGTGGATGAAAAGGATTAATGACTTCTTCTGAAGAAAAATTTATATTTCAAGGTTTGAGGTCGATCGTAATTTGCTTTCTATTTATTATGGAGAGAGGAATTGAGGAAGAAGATGATGTAGGTATTAATTTTTTTTTGTTTAATTTGGCTTTATCTTAATTACATGATTTTATATATATGATTTATGACACACTAGCTAAACGTGTGAAGATGCGAGTGGATTGGTAGATTGGAGATATGTTGGAGGAATTTATGGTTGCAATCACAGAACTTTGAGATTGAAATCGTACTGTGGAATGTTGAGAATCAACTATAAATGTTCGACCTGCAAAAGTGATGTTTTGGGAAGAACCACAAGCAATCAAGTAGTTATCAATTGGTGTAAAAGTAGTAGTAGTAGCAGCACATGAATAATAATTGACAAAGAGAATAATAATAATAATAACAATAACAACAACAACAACAATAATAATAGCGAGAAACAGAGGAGAAGGAAAACACTTATCTGGATTCATTTTTTATAAATCCTAACACACACAAGGAATTTTTTCCAGAGAAGTGATTTCTTTTCTTCAATTTTTCCTTTTAGTTTCAGTAATGATGATTTTGTCAAGAATACGGTCGTAGAGCAGAGAATAAGAATTTCAAAGGATAGTATTAACATTGTGGTGTTTTGCAATTACATGATTTTCTTAAGCACCATTTATGCTTTCTTCTCTCTGTTTTATGCTTTGTTCAATTGTGATAACTTTTCAAGTAGCATCTTGCCTCACATTTGGGGATTTAATTTGACATATAATGTGATGTATATCTTGTTCTTGAAATATTATGTTGTTATAACGTTTTGGTTGTTGGAAATAGTAGAGGGAAAAGATATTTTTACTGACCAGCAGCAGTGATGATTTCAAATCTATCATGATTTTTGAATCCCAATAAATTATTTGCAGCATGAATCACTTTTCAATTAGGATAAATTTTTTTTGCATTTGGATTAAAAAGATGAGATGTTATTACTTGATTACAAGTCATTGGCGTTTATGATCTACTGTGTACTGTTTTCTACCTTTAGTTCCTTGATACATATTTGACACAGTGATTAAGCTTTTCTCAATCGTCATATTGGAGTATCTAGTTCTATATCTGCCTCTTTGATCTTTGTGATGCATGCATACTTTTTCTCACCTGAACCCTTACACTTACTAGATTTGGAACTACTTGAACGATTGATAATGATTTTGATATCCCCAATTAAATCCTCCTCTTTCCAATTAAAATTTTTATTTTTCTCTTATATCACAAATTAAATACCCAAAAATATTCCCTACTCTCTTTTCCCCATTTAATTCAGGTTTCCAATTCATTAGGTCCTAAATTAAATCCAAAAATTATTTTCTACTTCTTTTCTTTCCCTTTCATTTCATTTTAAACTTTGAAAAAAAAATTCTCGGGTATTGCATTCATATTTTATTATTTATATAAAATATTATAATCTAAATACTAAATTACTAATTAAGTTTAACACTAATTTACCCAAATAATTTTATTGGTCGCTTCTCTCTCTCTTGCTCAACCTCTCAAACACTCTCATCGGCGGCAAAAACTCTCACCATCGAAGGAGGATCCATGGCCACCGGACAGATCTCTCGGCCCGTCGTCTCGTTGCAGCAGATCTTGCCGGAGAAAATGCAGAAGTACTTCGGGAGAGTGAAGGAGAAGAAGCGTCCGCCGCCGCGGAAGAGGAAGTGTTTGGTTTGGAGGTAAGTGAGGGAAATCTCTTCCTCTACTCTGTTTAGGATTTTCCATAGGTTCTTGTCTTGCGCTGCTAGTGTAGATGTTGTGGATGAAAAGGATTATTGACTTCTTCTGAAGAAAAATTTATATTTCAAGGTTTGAGCTCGATCGTAATTTGCTTTCTATTTATTATGGAGAGAGGAATTGAGGAAGGAGATGATGTTGGTATTAATTTCTTTTTGTTTAATTTGGCTTTATCTTAATTACATGATTTTATATATATGATTTATGACACACTAGCTAAACTTGTGAAGATGCGAGTGGATTGGTAGATTGGAGATATGTTAGAGGAATTTATGGTTGCAATCACAGAACTTTGAGATTGAAATCGTACTGTGGAATGTTGAGAATCAACAATAAAAGTTTGACCTGCAAAAGTGATGTTTTGGGAAGAACCAAAAGCAATCAAGTAGTTATCAATTGGTGTAAAGGTAGTAGTAGTAGCAGCACAAGAATAATAATTGACAAAGAGAATAATAATAATAATAATAAATAATAATAACAACAACAACAATAATAATAATAATAGCGAGAAATAGAGGAGAAGGGAAACACTTATCTAGATTAATTTTTTATAAATCCTAACACTCACAAGGAATTTTTTCCAGAGAAGTGGTTTCTTTTCTTCAATTTTTCCTTTTAGTTTCAGTAATGATGATTTTGTGAAGATTACGGTCGTAGAGTGGGAGAGAATAGGAATTTCAAAGGATGGTATTACCATTGTAGTGTTTTGCAATTACATGATTTTCTTAAGCACTCATTTACTCTTTCTTCTCTCTGTTTTATGCTTTGTTCAATTGTGATAACTTTTCAAGTAGCATCATGCCTCACATTTGGGGATTTAATTTGACATATAATGTGATGTATATCTTGTTCTTGAAATATTATGTTGTTATAACATTTTGGTTGTTCGAAATAGTAGAGGGAAAAGATATTTTTACTGACCAGCAGCAGTGATGATTTCAAATCTGTCATGATTTTTGAATCCCAATAAATTATTTGCAGCATGAATCACTTTTCAATTAGGATAAATTTTTTTTTGCATTTGGATTAAAAAGATGAGATGTCATTACTTGATTACAAGTCATTGGCGTTTATGATCCACTGTGTACTGTTTTCTACCTTTAGTTCCTTGATACATATTTGACAATTATGGTAAGTATTTTGAGAAATTTGTTTGTTCTTCACTTTTAACACAATGGTTAAGCTTTTCTCGATCATCATATTGGAGTATCTAGTTTTATATCTGCCCCTTTGATCTTTGTGATGCTTGCTTACTTTTTCTCTCATGAACCCTTACACTTACTAGATTTGGAACTACTTGAACGATTGGTAATGATTTTGATATTTTACGCCTTTCATTTGTTCTGCCTATAATGTTTAGGTATGGATTCTGTTACTCATGAATTTTATTTTTGTGTAGTGTAACATGTATCCTTTGATGGGCCACTTACAATCCCAGAGTCACTTGCCCGCAGTGCAAACATCCATTTGACTTTCTCAATGTCCATCTATCCCAAAACCCTTTTTGCTGCCCACTATATTAAGAAATTTTAATGTTGCCTATTTTTTTCCTTTAGATATGTGGCTTAAAACATGCTCATGAAGGCTGTCAATGTCCATCTGTGGCCTGTCCTCTGGATTTTAGCCCCATAATTATGGTTTGATGGTTTGCTAGCAGTAGTTCTTGACACTGAATTGTCTTAGTAAAAGTAATTTTTCATTCATGTACAAAGATTGGTTAAATAATGTTCTGTTTCGTATGAAATCTTCTTGGATATGCACTTAAAACTTGCATATTTATAGTGGCCATTTAGATATATCCATATATATATATATGCTTGTGTATCTATTCGGTTTGATATTGGAAAGAATATTTATATTGAGATGTAATATTGCCACATATACCAAGAGAAGCAGTTATTATATTTGTTAAAAATACATAGCATATAGCAGCAGTTTTTTATTGCCAGTATAAAATGTGTCTATACCAGTAGTTTTTTATTGTCGTTATAAAATGTGTCTATACCAGCAATTTTTTATTGCCAGTATAAAATGTGTCTATAGCAGCAGTTTTTTTTATTTATAGTAGCAACGTTCTTGCTTGTTCCTATACAAAAAGCTTATACCAACAGTTTGCATTCTGCTAGTAGAACTTTCTAGTGACAAGGAAATAGCAGCAGATTGGACCTTAATAGCAACAGTTAGGACAAGAGCTGGAATAACATTTAGTAGCATCTTTAGTCTTTTTTAGCAGCAGTTTAAACTGCTGGTAAAAACCTTTTTTGTAGTAGTGTACACTACTACAAAAATAAGATTTAGTAGCTGATTTTGAAATAGCTAGTAAAACTCAAATATTGTAACAATTTATTTATTTGCTACTATAAACATGATTTTTAGTAACATTTTATTTAGGAGTGCCACTAAACAGTTTTGCTATACTAGTAGTTAGACATGTTACTATAATAAAAATATTTATTAAATTATAATATAATTTCGTATTTTATTATTTATATAAAATATTATATTCTAAATACTAAATTACTAATTCAGTTTAACCCTAATTTACCCTAATAAGTTTATTGGTCGCTTCTCTCTCTCTCTCTCTCTCTCTCGCTCTCTCTCTCGCTCAACCTCTCAAACACTGTCATCGGCGGCAAAAACTCTCACCATCGAGGAGGATCCATGGCCACCAAACAGATCTCTCGGCGTCGTTGTCTCGTTGCATCAGATCTCTCGGCGTCGTCGTCTCGTTGCAGCAGATCTTGCCTGTAATACCCCGAAAAATTTCGAGGATTAAAGAATGATTTATTTAAAAATATCGAGGATTTAGGAATGATTTATTTTGGGGCTAGGAATTAAAACTTTAAAAAGAATATAGAAAAAATATATATGAATGTTAAAAAAAAACCGGAAAGGAATTTTTTTTCAAAGATTGTAATACATGAGAAATCTTTTCGAGGCTTAAAATAAAATATTTAAAAAGGAGATTTTTAAGAAAGTTGAAAGTGAAAGAAAGGAAGTAGAAAATAATTTTTAGGATTTAATTCAGGACCTAAGAAATTGGATACCTGAATTAAATAGGGAAATGGATTAAAATAAATATATATTAGTTATTATTTATTTAATTAATAATTAAGTTATTTATTTTTAATAATACTTATTTATTCATTTTTTATTTAATTATTATTTTTAATTATATTTATTTATTATAATTATTTTATTATTATTATTTAAGTGGAGTGGTGCGTGGGGTTAAGTTAGGTAGATAGGAAAAATATGTCTATATATATATATATATATATATATATATATATATATATAAAATGAAAGAGAAAAGAGAGGAGGGGAGGCGTGAGAAAGAATAAAAGAGATAAGAAGAGAAAAGGAAAAGAGAGAAAGAAAGAGAGAAAAACGTAGAGAGAGGGAGAAGAGAGAGAGAAGGAGCACGAGAGGAAGAAAGGGGATGGAGGTTTCACCGGAAATTCGTCGGAAACTCGCCGGAGGAGAGCATTTCAACGCCGGCCACGACCACCGAAGCTCGACTCCAACATCTCCTACACCTTCCAGCAATTGAATCAAAGGTTGGTAACCCCAATTTCATTCGAAACCCCCAATTTTTTCATTTTTAGGGATTTCTTCAATTCACCTTCGATTGAGTTGTTTCAAGGGTAGATTGAGACCTAGAAAGTGTTCTTGAACACTTAGTTAGGGTAGGAATCGAGATTATATTTTTGGATTTGCCCAAATTAGAATTTGGAAGGATTTGGGGTTGAAATTTTAATTACTCCAAATTTGGGGAAATTGTTAATAATTAGGATTGAGCTTGGATTTGAGTAAATAGACTTGGATTGGTATTATTAAAATTATATGGTGGAATATTAGCTGAACAAGACCCGTGAAGAGCTTACCCGAGATTACTAAGGTTGAACCTTGACGTTAACGTACCGGGTCCCTGCTCGGGTTGCCCAAATACACTTTAAGGGTGATGTTGAGGGCTCCAAACCTGTTTTTTTTCAATCTTAAACACCGTAGGATAATTCTAAATATGCTATCAAGCATCAATAATTAATTTAGGTACCTTCTAGTTTCTCAAGGATGGAAACTTGCGGGACAATGAAGTCCAAATTCTAAAATGGTAATTTTATTCCTTCATAATTATTAGGAAGCCTTAAGTAGGATGAATTAGAGGTGTATTGAGGTTTAGAAACTAGATTTCTTAGAACCCGAGTAAGAACACAAGTTGAAACAAAATACATGAGTATGTATATTCTCTGCTTGTCTGATATGTGTTAGCTAGAGGTATAGAATATTAAAGGAATAAAAGAACTAGAGAATAGGTTGTGGAAAGTAGCTCGGATAGGAAGACATAGGAGTATAGTATAATTGTTTGCTATGATTGGTGTGTTACAAATCCAACTCACACACTCCGGAGGCATGATGAGTATTTTTATTAAACATTTTCCCACGACGCTGGCAATAATACTTGTACGGAAGGACTAAGCTTTTATTTGAAAACTCATCACGTCGGTGACTTAAGTTATAGTCATGCAAAGGGAGTTGTTGGTGGGTTTCGCATTTGATTATGCTAGCGATGTGAGACATCGACTAGAACAACGTCAAATGGCACTTGGGACCTCAGTTTTATAATCACTATGACGATGGTCATTGCCCTATCCTGGCAATAGGGTCAGAAAGGTTTTATATTGCTATGACGATAGCTTGAGGCTGAGAGAGTGCATCTGGACGGGTATGAGTTATATCCTGTTGAGGATACTTGTACATATTAATAAGGAGAAGAATTGTTTATCCTTCGGGAAAGATACAAAGAATCCTATTAATATGTGAGACTAAGGTAAGGAGACAAGGGAGGAACCTACGGGTGAACCGTGAGCCTAACTTAGTAACAGGGAAACCATCCTGTGGAATTGGTCCAGGGTGTGTCAGTGGCCATGCTTCGACACGTCGTGCCGTGCCCGCCATGTGGCCTGGTTGGGTAATGGACGAGTGGGCTCAAGCTATTGCCCCACAGTTAGGGGTCAGGACGTGCCACTTGGTGGCTATGCGTCAGTTGTTTGATAGATAGAGATTGATTGTGTTTGATTAATAGAATTGTCACGAGGTGACCAGTACCCAAGTGAATGGGTTAAGTATTGTTTGATTAACAGAATTGTCACGAGGTGACCAGTACCCAAGTGAATGGGTTAAGTATGTTTTGCCACGTGGTGGCCAGCAACCCGAGTGCATGGGTTCGAAGTGGGAAAGCCACGTAGTGGCTAGTAGATACCCCAGAGTTGGAGAGATTAAGTAGATGTATGTTTAGCATCTGTGTGTATGTACAAATTGTCTGTGTTTGCATATAATTGTTGATTGTGCAACGTAGTGGTAACGTACAGGATTACATCACCACACGTCTTGTTTGATTCAGACATGCTGAAATGTGAGAAGACTGGTAAGTAAAAGCCGGCACTATATGTTACATGTTTACTTGCTGATTGATGGCGTGGAATAAACTGCTGCTTGTTTACAGTTATTAAAAGCATGTGAGTGTTTGGGTGAAATTTCTGTTGTTGTGTGGTCGCCAATAATGTATGCTAATTAACAGTAACCAGTTGTTTTTGCATGTGGTTGTGTATGTGACTCCCAATCCCAAGGCCATGGTACCCGCCTTGCGCCGGGGATGGGAGAGTTCTCACTGAGTCGCGTGGTTAAGACTCACACCTCACTGACAATTTATTTATTTGCTACTATAAACATGATTTTTAGTAACATTTTATTTAGGAGTGCCACTAAACAGTTTTGCTATACTAGCAGTTAGACATGTTACTATAATAAAAATGTTTATTAAATTATAATATAATTTCATATTTTATTGTTTATATAAAATATTATATTCTAAATACTAAATTACTAATTCAGTTTAACCCTAATTTACCCTAATAAATTTATTGGTCGCTTCTCACTCTCTCGCTCAACCTCTCAAACACTCTCATCGGCGGCAAAAACTCTCACCATCGAAGTAGGATGCATGGTCACCGGACAAATCTCTCGGCGCCGTCGTCTCGTTGCAGCAGATCTTGCTGGAGAAAACGGAGAAGTGCTTCGGGAGAGTGAAGGAGAAGAAGCCTCCGCCGCCGTGGAAGAGGAAGTCTTTGGTTTGGAGGTAAGTGAGGGAAATCTCTTGCTCTACTATGTTTAGGATTTTCCACAGGTTCTTGTCTTGCGCTGCTAGTGTAGATGTTGTGGATGAAAATGATTATTGACTTCTTTTGAAGGAAAAATTTATATTTCAAGGTTTGAGCTTGATCATAATTTGCTTTCTATTTATTATGGAGAGAGGAATTGAGGAAGGAGATGATGTTGGTATTAATTTCTTTTTTGTTTAATTTGGTTTTATCTTAATTACATGATTATATATATATGATTTATGACACACTAGCTAAACCTGTGAAGATGCGAGTGGATTGGTACATTGGAGATATGTTGGAATAATTTGTGGTTGCAATCACAGAACTTTGAAATTGAAATCCTACTGTGGAATGTTGAGAATCAGCAATAAAAGTTCGACCTGCAAAAGTGATGTTTTGGGAAGAACCACAAGCAATCAAGTAGTTATCAATTGGTGTAAAGGTAGTAGTAGAAGTAGCAGCCCATGAATAATAATTGACAAAGAGAATAATAATTGTCACGACCCCCTATCGGACGTCCGTGACCGGCACGGGAGTTAGGATTTCTCCTATCCTGTATGGCCATCCATATCCGGTGACCTAAGTAGCGTGCTATCCACGGCTCGCTCAACGCCGCTTCAGTCTATACATATACACATAGTCGCTCACACGTACATATAATATACATATTGATCATGCGCTTCAGGGCGGGTGATTTATTCTATTCACATGCAGAAATCCTATGTACAGTCATACATATATTCAATCACACGTTTGCATATAGTTTACATATTGATCACACGCCTCAATGCGTGTGATCTATCCTATTCACATGCGGAAGCCATATTCTCATACAATCAGGTATTCAGTCACACATATATATATAATTTACATATTGATCACACACTTCAAGGCGTGTGATCTATCCTAGTCGCATGCGGAAGTCATATATATATATACATGATATATGTTATATCATATCCTAAATTCCCAATACCAAGACCTAACTTTAATCTGCATGAAGCCGACAATGCTAGAATAGGACGTATATATATACTGCAGCTATATCTGTACAAACGCTACACCAAAAAAGGATTCATATATATATATACCTCACAACACATATAAATAATCAAAATAACTACCGACGCGAACAAATCTTGCGGTCTTTAGAGTTGCCCGCCTCCTTGAGAAGAAGTGGACGCGTTCCCGACTCCTGAACCACCTGTATCTGAAACATATAAACAGGGGGTGAGTCGAACAAACTCAGTGAGAAGCTCCCCCATCCCTGGCGTAGCAGCGGGTACCACTACAGCTGAGGGAAGGGAGCAACCACAACCACATGCGCATGAAACAGATTTATATTATGACCTTAAATATGATCAGGCAATCAATATATCATATTCACAATTAAAAATCCTAATTCATGCTCATAACATGTTTTTTAATCCGCATGTAAACCAATCATAAACATATATCATATCTTTTCATAAGTCATACATAGTTATGCTCGTAGGCATTCAATTTCTGTCTCCTGCATTACGCTAAGAGAAATATTGGCCCGAAGGCATTCACTTTCTGTCTGCCGCGTTACGCTAAGAGAAATACTGGCCTGAAGGCCATGTCTTATTCGAACCTAGTTGATCAAACTAGGAACTTTCTGACTCCAAGGCACGCTTAGAGTAATAGCCAGCAACTTTTCTGACCACGGTTAAACCAAGGTAATGGCCACTATGTGGCATACTTACTGTTAACTGAATATTACACGTGTGAATTAGCTAGGCCTAGTTTCCCCCTTTTCAAATATGCATCACTCTCACTCACACTTAACAACCTAGGTTCATTTTCCTCAATGTACCATACGGTCAAAACCTTTGCACGATGATCAATTTAAGTGGGTTCCTAATATTAATAAACTCTCACATATGAAATTCCGACTCAATCCTACCCACGGTATCATATAAGGCTCGGTGAGCCACAATAGCACATATACACCTTGCGATTAATCATATAAGCACATATACTATTGCATGTTGACTGCTTATTTGCAAATCAAACACGTGCAACACAAATTTATTCATATAAATATATTCCATATATCAATTTGCACAAAATAGAGCAAACCACATTCTCCACGTAGTCATCCAACCTTGTGGGGCAAGGATGGGAGAGCCCTTCACCTCGTTAGCTCTCCTGATCAATACTCGGAGTGCCTGAAGCTCCAATCACTCTGTAGTGCCCTATACACATTATATTTAAGAAATTTAGAACGCGTAACTAAGCATCCACCATGCACGTGCCATGCTAATGCTTATGCACCCTTTAGCTATTTTCCAAGAATTAATTATTTAGTTCGTTACGTCGTCTTATTTGCTCTTTCTGAAAGTTCAGAATGCCCCATATTCGACTTTCACACTTTCGAGCCATTTAGAACCTCTAATTGCTTAGGTTAGAGATTTCCACTTGTCTAAATTTCCCTTCGTGTGTTCATATGGGTATTTAACTAATAAAAGAATTAATTATTTGGAGGTGTAGAAGGAAGACTTCCGGTCTCCGTCTTCGGCATCGGAACACGTTTTCCAGCCGGTTCCCGTAGCTTGCCCTCCGTCTTGGCTGTCTCGCGTGCGTGCTCCTTCCTCTCGGTCTGCTTGTTCGTGCGTTATGTGCGTTTCTGTTTGCTTCCTTTTTGTTTTATGAGTGTTAGTGAATGCTTGGCCCCCCCTTTAGTTTAGTAATATATAATATATATATTTTATTATGTGTGTAAATGAAGTAATAAGGGGGTCACGGTTGGCCTCCTTTATTTTTTTATATATATATATTTTATTATATATATATATATATTATATATTTTTATTATTAGATATTATATATATAATATTATATATATATATATATATATATATATTATTTTATTAGAAAAACTTATTTACTTGTTATATCATCTTTTTTCCTCATGCTTTTTAATCCTCTTTTCTTTTAGGTCCTAGAAAATTTATAAATATCTCCTATTACTTTCTTCTTTATTCTATTTTTAACCCTATAATTCTTTAATTTAATTTATTTTTCTTTTTGAAAGAAAAATAAATTTAATAAAAATCAAAATAATTAAATCTAAATATCACGGATATTATAATCTTCCTCCCTTAAGAAATTCGTCCCTAAATTTCAACAATATACTAACCTTAGTCTTGAAACAAATGAGGACATGTCCTGCGCATTTCACCCTCGACCTCCCATGTAGCTTCTTCGGTCGAGTGGTTTCTCCACCGAACTTTAACCAATGAAATCTCCTTCGTTCTGAGTTTCTTTAGCTGCCGATCTAAGATTTCCACTGGCTCCTCTACATATGTCAGATTTTCAGTTAGTTGCACATCTTCCGATTGGATTACGTGCGAGGGATCGGGAAGATATTTCCGAAGCATCGATACATGAAACATGTACTCCCTCCAATTCCGTAGGCAATTCCAACTGATACGCTACATTCCCAATTCGTTCCAGGATTTCAAACGGTCCGATATACCGAGGACTTAACTTTCCCTTTTTACTGAACCGCATCACGCCTCTCATCGGTGATATCCTCAAAAACACCTGTTCATCAATGGCGAATTCAAGTTCTCTTCTTCGATTGTCTGGATAGGACTTCTGCCTACTCTGAGCCGTTAACAATCTTTCCCTTATGCATTTCACCTTTTGCAAGGCATCTTGTAACAATTCTGGGCCAATTAGACTAGCTTCTCCGACTTCGAACCATCCAATCGGGGATCTACACCTACGACCATACAGAGCCTCGAAAGGTGCCATTTGGATACTTGCTTGATAACTGTTATTGGAAGCAAACTCAGCCAAAGGTAATACCTTTCCCAACTTCCGCCGAAATCCATAATACACGCCCGAAGCATGTCCTCAAGAATCTGAATGGTTCTTTCTGATTGCCCGTCAGTCTGTGGGTGGAACGCAGTACTCAAATCAACTCTCGTTCCCAACACTTCCTGCAATGACTTCCAAAACCTGGAAGTGAACTGTGGCCCTCTATCAGATATTATGGACACTGGCACACCGTGCAATTTAACAATTTCTGATAGATAAATCTGTGCATATTGACTCACTCCGTAAGTGGTCTTAACTGGTAGAAAATGCGTGGACTTAGTCATGCGATCCACTATCACACAAACCAAATCAAATCCACGTTGTGATCTTGGCAACCCTGTTACAAAATTCATAGTTATCCTCTCCCATTTCCACTCAGGTATTTCTATCTGTTGTAATGTTCCAGCGGGCTTCTGGTGTTCAACCTTGACTTGCTGACACACTAAACACCTGGCTACATAGTTTGCAACGTCCCTTTTCATGCCATTCCACCAATACAGCTGTCTCAGATCGTGATACATTTTATTAGCTCCCGGATGGATTGTATAAGCTGTCCGGTGTGCTTCTTCAAGGATTCTTTCTTTCAAGTTATCAACCATGGGAACACACAACCGTCCCTCCAACTGAAGTACTCCGAAATCATCAATAGAGAATAGGATGTCGTCCCCCTTTTCTTTAGTTACAGTATCCTTGACTTGCTTGAGGTTGGTATCTTCATCCTGTCTAGCTTTCACCTCTTCTACCAGAGAGGATTTAGCTTGCAAATGGGCTAAAAGTGAGTTAGAATTCCCAATCTCAAACTGATTCCCCCGTTTGTTCTAACTCGTGCAGCTCTCTGATCAACGGTCTTCTTTCTTCACTTATATGAGCAAGACTGCCCATGGATTTCCGACTCAGAGCATCGGCTACCACATTAGCCTTTCCTGGATGATACAAGATCGTGCAGTCGTAATCCTTCAACAACTCTAACCATCGACGTTGTCTCAAGTTCAAGTCTTTCTGCTCGAAAATGTATTTGAGGCTTTTATGGTCTGTATAAATTTCACAAGTCTCATCATATAAGTAATGTCTCCATATTTTCAAAGAAAATACTACAGCTGCCATTTCGAGGTCGTGAGTCGGGTAGTTCTTCTCTTGTTTCCTCAGTTGTCGCGATGCATACGCAATCACCTTGTCGTGCTGCATCAAGACGCACCCTAACCCGATCCTCGACGCATCACAGTATACCACATACCCTCCTGTGCCTTCAGGTAATGCCAGCACCGGAGCGGTAGTGCGGCTGTCTTTCAGCTTCTGAAAACTCTGCTCACATTTGTCATCCCATATGAACTTCACCCCCTTCTGAGTTAACTTAGTCATAGGTGCAGCAACCTTAGAGAAGTCCTGCACAAATCTTCTACAGTATCCAGCCAAGCCCAAGAAACTGCGAATTTCAGTAACTGAGGTAGGTTGGGACCAGTTCTTCACTGCTTCCACCTTACTTGGATCAACGTGGATTCCCTCTGATGATACCACGTGACCCAAAAAGGCAACTCTGTCAAGCCAGAATTCGCACTTGGAGAACTTGGCATACAGTTTCTCTTCTCTCAACTTCTGCAATGCTAACCTCAAGTATTCTGCATGTTCTTCAGAATTCTTAGAGTAAACCAAGACGTCATCAATGATTACAATGACAAATCGGTCGAGAAATGGTTTGAAGACCCTGTTCATCATGTCCATGAACGCTGCAAGAGCATTGGTTAATCCAAAAGACATCACCAAGAACTCGTAATGTCCGTATCAGGTCCAGAATGCGGTCTTTGGTATGTCCGATTCTCGAATCTTTAACTGATGGTACCCAGATTGCAAATCAATCTTGGAAAACCGCTTTGCGCCCTGCAACTGATCAAATAGATCATCTATCCTCGACAGTGGGTATTGATTGCGGATCGTCACCTTATTTAACTTTCGGTAATCGATGCACAACCGCAAAGATCCGTCCTTCTTCTTCACAAAAAGGACCGGTGCACCCCAAGGTGAGAAGCTGGGTCTTATAAAACCCTTGTCAAGCAATTCTTGCAATTGTGTATGTAACTCCTTCAACTCTTTCGGAGCCATCCGGTAAGGTGTTGTGGAGATAGGCTGGGTGCCAGGTTGCAGCTCAATTTCAAATTCAATCTCACGATCGGGCGGCAACCCCGGCAATTCTTCTAGAAATACATCCAAGAACTCTCGCACTACCGGTACTTGAGTCGGTAAAAGTACTGCGTTCGTGGTATCTTGGACCAAGACCAAATACCCTTTGCATCCTTTTGCAAGTAACTTGGATGCCTTCAAAGCCGAGATCAAGTTTGGATACGGTGCGGCCCCGTCACCCCGTATCACAAAAGGCTCCTCGTTCGGCATATTAAATTTCAAACACCTAGCCCTACAGTCCACAACTGCATGACAAGACAACAACCAATCCATTCCGAGGATCACATCAAGGTCAACCATACACAACAACCGAAGGTCTACCATAGTCTCATGGCAATCGACCTCCACAATGCAAGACTTGTGCACATACTCTACTTGTACCGATTCTCCCATTGGAGTAGAGACCAGTACTGTTTTATCATTCTAGACGGACTTTTGTTGAATTTAGAGGCAAATGCATGTGACACATAGGAATGAGTGGAGCCGGAACCAAATAAGACTCGTGCTTCAAGAGAGCAAACAATAAGGGTACCTGTCACAACTGCATTTGATGCATGAACTTCTTGCAGAGAAAGTGCAAATACCCGCGCTTATCCTCCACCTACTGCCCCTGGCCCTCTACCACTAGAACCTGCACCACGGCCTCTAGCTGTACCTGTACTTGCTGTCTGTGGTGGTACGGTTCTCACTGGTAGGGTTGGAATAGGTGTACCCCTCGGCGTCGGATTGCTTCTCACACTTGTACCTTCTTTTCTCTTTGGACTCTCTTTAGCCATATGGCCCACCAGGCCGCAATTGTAACACCCACCTGTCAGTCTCTGACACACTCCAAAATGAAATCTGCGGCAAGTCGCACACTAGGGCCTTGTCTTACCAGCATTTCCACCCCCTTGCACTCTCTGTCCCCCTTGAAAATTACTCCTTGTACCTGTTTCATGGGTGGTGGTTGAGGATTGTCCCCCTGTGGACCCTGAGTATCCTGCACCTCCACCTGTTGTCTTCCTTTTCTTACTTCCACCTCCTTGGTTGTCACTGCTTGTAATTAACTTGACCTTGGGATTAATAGAAGTCCCGTACCTCTTCCTGGTGTCTGCGGCTTGAGCTAAAGTCTCAAATTGCCTCCTCTGAGGTAATAAAGCAGTAAATAACGGCTCCGTGAGACGGTGTATGAACCTCTTGATCCTTGCCTCTTCATCAGGAACCAACTCAGGTGAGAATTGAGCTAGTTATGTAAAAAGTACCTCATACTCTATCACCGTCATGTTAGGCGTCATCCACAACTCCTCGAATTATTGATGCTTTGCATCTTTAGTGCCTTCAGATAGAAACTGACCCAGGAATTCCCCCTGAATATCTTCTCATGTCATCGGTGCCACCCTTCGTGAATACCTCGTCTGTACGGACTCTATCCATACTCTAGCTGCTCCCCTCAGCTGGAATGAAGCTAATTCCACTAACTCATGCCCTGAGCACCTCAGCATGTGCCCAATTATGACCATATCTCTAATAAAGTACTGCGGATCCTCTTTCTCACTAGTTCCACAGAAAGTGGGTGGATGAAGCTTCAGAAATTTTGAAATTGGCAGCTCTCTGGGTGCTACCCGTGGCTCACGAGGCATTTCCTGTGGTTGTTTCCATTCCCTATCCTCTTCCTCAACAACCTCCATCTCTTGATTGCTAGGAACTCTCTCTTGTTCTTCCTCGCCGACTACTAACCGGCGTACTTCCCTCTGTATTTGTCTCGTCATCTCCTCTCTTAGTTCCTGAAATCCTGTCATGAGCATTTCCGCCACTAAAGGTGCACCTGTCTCTACATGAGGTTGAGGTTCCGGTGACTGTATCCTCTCTTCTGCTCTCACTTGTGCTCTACCTCGACCACAAGCACGACCTCTACCTCGGCCTCGGGTGGGCATTCCCTCCTCCCGAACTGATTCTCGATCAATTTTAGCAGGAGTTCTCCCTCCACCCCTAGTCTGTCTCGTGATCGGTGGCATCCCTATACTGCACAAGGACCACACCTAATGAGTACACATATATCAATGAAATTTCATATCAAAGAGAGTAGAAAGAAAGGCTTACTCAATTTCCTGGGTACTTCCGCAAGTGCCTTTTTACTCCCACGTTGTGCCCGGGTTCACAACGAGGCGTAAACCAACACCCGGTCATACCTATGGCTTCATACAGTTTAAAGAAAAGCAGGCTCTGATACCAAGTTTGTCCCGACCCCCTATCGGACGTCCGTGATCGGCACGGGAAGTAGGATTTCTCCTATCCCGTAAGACTCTAGTCCCTTATTGACATTTTCACATGTTTATAACTACCCATTTCTAGTACAAACAATATATAGTATTTATGGCCATCCATATCCGATGACCTATGTAGCGTGCAATCCACGGCTCGCTCAAAGCCGCTTCAGTCTATACATATATACATAATCACTCACACGTACATATAGTATACATATTGATCACATGCTTCAGGGCGGGTGATCTATCCTATTCACATGCAGAAATCCTGTGTACAGTCATACATATAATTTACATATTGATCACACACCTCAATGCGTGTGATCTACCCTATTCACATGTGGAAGTCATATTTTCATACAATCAGGCATTCAGTCACACATATATACATAATTTATATATTGATCACACCCCTCAAGGCATGTGATCTATCCTAGTCGCATGCGGAAGTCATATATATATATATATACATGATATATGCTATATCATAGCCTAAAGTCCCAATACCAAGACCTAACTTTAATCTGTATGAAGCCGACAATGCTAGAATAGGACGTATATATATACTGCAGTTGTAACTGTACAAACGCTACACCCAAAAAGGATCCATATACATATATATCACAACATATGTACGTAACCAAAATAACTACCGACGCGGACTAAACGTACGGTCCTCAGATCTGTCCGCCTCCCTGAGAAGAAGTGGACGTGTTTTTGACTCCTGAACCACCTGTATCTGAAACATGTAAACAGGGGGTGAGTCGAACAGACTCAATGAGAAGCTCCCCCATCCCTGGGGTAGCAGCGGGTACCACTACAGCTGGGGGAAGGGAGCAACCACAACCACATGCGCATGAAACAGATTTATGTTGTGACCTTTAATATGATCAGGCAATCAATATATCATATTCACAATTAAAAATCCTAATTCATGCTCCTAACATGTTTATTAATCCGCATGTAAACCAATCATAAACATATATCATATCTTTTCATATGTCATACATAGTTATGCTCGTAGGCATTCACTTTCTATCTCCTGCATTACGCTAAGTGAAATACTGGCCCGAAGGCATTCACTTTCTGTCTCCCGCGTTATGCTAAGAGAAATAATGGCCCGAAGGCAATATCTTATTCGATCCTAGTTGATCAAACTAGGAACTTTCTGACTCAAAGGCACGCTTAGTGTAATAGCCGTCAACTTGTCTGACCCTGGTTAAACCAAGGTAATGGCCACTATATGGCATACTTACTGTTAACTGAATCCTGTCTGTCCGACCAGGATAACCGACTAGATCTACCCGAACTAACCTAAACAAACTCAACTAACATATTTAACCTAGAAAGACGCCCTATGAGAAATGGTTGAATATTATACGTGATTACTAGTTAGGCCTAGTTTCCCCCTTTTCAATTTTGCATCACTCTCACTCACACTTAACAACCTAGGTTCATTTTCCTCAATGTACCATACGGTCAACAACTTTGCACGATGATTAATTTAAGTGGGTTCCTAATATTAATAAACTCTCACATATGAAATTCCGACTCAATCCTACCCACGGTATCATATAAGGCT
This sequence comes from Senna tora, assembly GCA_014851425.1. Taxonomy (NCBI): domain Eukaryota; kingdom Viridiplantae; phylum Streptophyta; class Magnoliopsida; order Fabales; family Fabaceae; genus Senna; species Senna tora. The sequence goes on from CM026265.1 coordinate 17,414,181, forward strand.
CGGTGAGCCACAATAGCACATATACACCTTGTGATTAATCATATAAGCACATATACTATTGCACGTTGACTACGTACTTGCAAATCATACACGTGTTACACAAATTTATTCATATAAATATATTCCATATATCAATTTGCACTAAATAGAGCAAACCACATTTTCGACGTAGTCATCCAACCCTGTGGGGCAGGGATGGGAGAGCCCCTCACCTCGTTGGCCCTCCTGATCAGTACTGGGAGTGCCTAAAGCTCCAATCACTCTGTGGTGCCCTATACACATTATATTTAAGAAATTTAGAATGCGTAACTAAGCATCTACCATGCACGTGTCATGCTAATGCTTATGCACCCTTTAGCTATTTTCCAAGAATTAATTTAGTTCGTTACGTCGTCTAAATTTCTCTTTTTCAAAGTCCATATTGTCATATATCGGCTTTCACACTTTCGAGCAAATTAGAACCTCTAATTGCTTAGGTTAGAGATTCCCACTTGTCTAAATTTCCCTTCTTGTGTTCATAAGGGTATCTAACAAATAAAAGAATTAAATTCACGGTTCAAAAGAGGCTCTAGCTTACTCATTCCACCATCTCCCTTATTCGCCGAGTAAAAGCTTAAATATTATCTCTTTAATTATATATAAAAATATAATTGGGTATACTTGGAGCCTTGGAACCAATTTAGCGGGTCTTAGGTGTCCATTACGGACTAGACCAATGTGTCCAACCCACCGCATAGCTCCTTACTATACGGTGGCTTAGTATTTCGCCACTTTTTCACCGGATTGGGTTCCGGTTGAGATGGTAAATACTCGGGGTTTTATTCTCTTGTATATTTCTAGCAACTACAACACTTATACTACTCCAATAAAAGCCTAAACATGCATCGAATTATCAATTTCGAATTTTAGAGCAATTTCCTAACCCAATTTTTCCTAATTTCCATACCCGGTCAATTCCTACGGTTTAACTTCTATTCTGAACCTCACTAAGCTTTAAATAACATCCACTAAACTCAAATTTAACCGCGGAATGCCCCGATTGAAGGTATTTGAAGAATTCCTAAAATACCCAAAATTGGAGTAATTGGGAGTTTGGGGCTTTCTTAAATGATTTCAATCCGATAGAAAGCTTGATGGGGACGAAGGAAGACTCCAACCACCTTTTTCGGTCATCGGCGCAGATCTCCAGGGAGAAACCGGTCGTTTCCTCCGTCCATGGCCTCTTCTCTCTCGACTCGTGCGTGCTCTCTCTCTCTCTCTCTCTCTCACGTCTCTGCTTCTGCATATTTTTTTTAAATGTGTGTGTGAGTGTGTTTTTTACTTGCTTCTTTCTTCTCTTTTTCTTTTATATATTGTGTGGGTGAGTTAGGGAAAAAAGGGGGGTCACGTGGCCACCCATATATATTCTATTATATATATATATTATATATATATATATTATATGTATATGTATATATTTTTATTAGATATTAGATATTTATATTATACATATTTTTTATTTTATTAGAAAAACTTATTTACTTGTTATATCCTCTTTTTCCCTCATGCTTTTTAATCCTCTTTTCTTTTAGGTCCTAGAAAATTTATAAATATCCATGTTGGATATATTGGGGTCTTCGGGACTAAATATCCACCCATGTTGGAGTCTGATCGGGTCAAGTGAGGATCCGTTGGAAAGCTTGCAGAGAGACAAAGAGAACGAAAGGAAAATGACTCTCATCGGAGGTCACACGAGCTCGTACTCGTGGTCCAAAGTGGGCTAGGTGATCATGATGGAAGTGAATGTTTTGTTCATATTCCAAGTCCCACATTGCTTGCGTCAATGATGGGAGCTCTCTCATCCTCCTATATATAGGAGTGACTCCACCCCTTTCTAGTTGCTCATTCCATGTGTTGGAAAGGGGGGTCCCGTTTGGGACACCCCACTCAGTATAATTTTCTCTTTCTCTTGAGTCCTTTTCCGCGCATCAGTCGTGGACATGTGGCTCTACCTCTCGTAGGTAGAGTCCTCCGTTTGGTGCGGCCCTTTTTGGAGATCATTGATTGGAGGTCAGCCCTGGTGGAGCAGAGGCACTGGCAAGATCCAAGGTCTTAGCATTGGCGTCCAGTTTAGTAGATTCCGCAATATTTATATTTACGCCTGGTTTATTTTCGGTTTTTCTTTTTGGTCCCTGGGTCGGGTCGGGTCATGCGGATCCGGGCCTTTCCCTACATTGGTATCAGAGGCAGGTTATGCTAGAGCTCTGTTCTCCAGGGATTTATGAACCGAAATGGGTTAGGAACATGTTTAGGTCCTGTATGAATTTTTATTTAAAACTTAGGAACATGTTTAGGTTCCCAGTTTTATTTAAATGTTTTAATTTTGATTTAAAACATGTCATAGTCATATATTGTAGGGTAGGGTCCCAAAATTTTGAATTTAAATTATATGTGTTGATTTTTTAATTCAAAATTGACTGGTAACCCATACCCTAAAACCTAGAAACATGTTTAGGTTCCTATTTCAATATTAAAGACCCTAATTTGCATGGGTGTATATATTATTTAAGCTATGTGTACCCTACGAATTAGATATATACCTGTGGATCTTTACTACTGCTTTGGGGAAGGGGAACGTTGACTAATGAGGATGAAGTTGACTGGCCGGGAGGTTGACAGAGTCGCCGTTGCCGGTGGCCGACCGGTGGCCAGCGCTACCGCATACCTTCGCCGGTTGTGGCCAGCGGCGAAGCTCCGGCAGCCAGCTCCGCCATGGACCGCCGCCAACGATGGTCGGTCGGTGGTTCGCCGGCGACCTCCGCCGCTGCTGGGGGCAGTCGCCGGTGACGTGGTCCGGTGACCGCCGCCAATGATGGTCGCCGCCAGAGACGCTGGTCGACCGGCGGTGGTCCGGCGCCAGCGACCACCGAAGGTCAACCGTTGACCGTTGACTGGTCAACTCTCACTGCTGACCAGCGTCGTGAAATTTTCTGTTGCGCATAATTTCTCTGTTTTAGCTCCGATTTCGACAATTTTGTAGTCGTTTTTCTTATTTTCGCGAGACGAATCCAAATATGGGGAGAAATTAAGGTGAATTGGAGTCTAAAGAGTGGATATGACCATCTCTTGACTCATTCACATAAACAACAAGGGAAAAGATTTAAGCGGTTTGTGATTGTTTAAATTATCTTAAGCATTTTACTCAGAGGGAGCTAGGGGTAGCATGTGGCAAACCCATAACTCGATATAAATGCTTATCCACGTGAAAATTTAAATAGTAAGTGACTTTTTGAATGATTGTAAGCGTTGTAATCAAGTGAAAGTTCGAGGTCGCGCATGTGGCGGCTCGATGTCCTTCTTGATCGCTTACATAGTGGGAATCCAAAAGGGATTTTGAATAGTATGTGACTATTCTGTGAAAATTGTTGCTTCAAGCAGAGAAAGGTGTACATATATAGGCTCTCTGTGTGATGAGGGTGGTTGACCCTGCTTCTCGAATGCAGAGACTGACTATATCTACACTCGTCTTGCGTTGATTTCAATTTTCTAGAGTTGTGTTTTGTGTAATAAGGAGCTGTGTAATTAGTGTTAGCATTTAGGATTGACTGATAGTATAACAACAAAACTTGTAAGTGTAGATCACATTAGAGAGACCGGTTTGGTGACACTATGGCCACCAAACTGAGGCAGCTTACAGTCAAGTTTGATGCTTCCAAAATGCGCTCTGACAAGAGCATGATGACGCATTTATGGGAAAAATGAAACATGATTTGAGAGTATGAGAAAGCTTGAAGACTCCCCACTGGTAAACTGTGAGTTCAAACTGTTGCCAGATCTCTTCCCTCCCATTGGGAGTGTATATAGGTCATTCCGACCTTCACTAATACCATCAAGTTTCTTGATGATATTAAACATCACTCAGTGCTCAAAAATTGGTGGCATACGGCTGCAAAATCTATCGAGCACGTAGCCTAAGTGGCTAAAGTTACTTAGAGCTCTAGGCTCCAAGAACAAGGACAATAGGTCCAAGAGATGTGGTGCTAGGAAGAGAAAGGGTAAGTGTAAGGTAAGTAGCCTCAGTTCAAAGGAAAAGCAAGAGAGGAAAAGAGATTTTGGCCAAGGTCAAATGTTGCTTGTGTCATTCCATAGGCACTATGCGCAAAAATTGTTTGCAGCAATCATTTTCCTCTCACCCATGAACATTGGTTGATGGAGTTCCGTCCTCTGCCCAATGGGAGCAGAAGTATCCTCGTGGGAACAAAGAATTATTAAAGTTAAGAGGTTGGGCAACTGCAAAATCGAAGTTGCGTAGTGGCCACTCTTTATCTTTATAAATGTTTTGTGTTCTAGATACTGAACGGAACTCATTATTAGATGTTTTTCCATGAGAGAACTTAGGATATAATATGATCTACATGTTTATCATGACTCCGTAGTGTTAGTTCTGATTTTATGACAATGGTTGTGTTGTGATACACTTTGAATTACATTCTCATAATTCAACTAGTTGCTTTGTTGTGTCTTCCTATGTGGTTGATACATCTATTTGGCAAGTGCGTGTGGGACGCAATTACGTATTAGCAAAGGAGAATTTGTGAGGACAAATTCTCAATGCTAGTTTGTAAATGTTGCCTTACAGACAAAGCAACCTAAGAACCATTCAGTCATGAAATCAGAAAATCCGCTTTCATCAAATTAGTCCACTCGGACATCAGCGGTCCAATAAGCGTAAGGGCAAGGCAAGTGGCCCAGTATTTTCTCACAGTTACGTGATGAAATTAGGGATAGTTAGACAACTAACTATTCCACACACTCCACAGCAAAATGAGTGGCTTCTGGAGTTGGTTAAGTCGATAATGACTCAGGTGAACGTTCCCATTAGGGAGATGCTTTACCAACGATCACTTTCGTACTTAACCATATGCCCTTTCAAATTATGTGAGTAACTCCTTATGAGTTCTAGTTAGGTAAAAGGCCTGATTAGAGTATGTTGAAACCATGAGGGTATACAACACACTTGATCCTTCCTATGAGTATGGGAAGCTTGACCCTAGAGGCAAGTAGCGTGTCTTGGTAAGATAGCTTGGTCACTCAAAAGGATACGTCTTCATTAGCGAGAATGAAGACATTTCAGTCACATAATTTAAGTCTAAGGATGTAATGGTCCTTAAGAGAAACTTTTCTAGAGCAAGGGAGACGGATTTTAGGATGTGCATCTTTATTGAAAGAAGGCGGACTTACAACACGTTGAGAGGAACGTATAGACGCATCTCCAGTTGCTGAGTCCAGTGGGAATAATGCTTACGAGTAGCATACCTTCCACGAAGCACAATCCAAGAGGAGTACTAGAGAAGTACTAAATGATCAAGTAGAGCCTTTGATAGTTCAAAAGGCTCTGTCCGGCCTTACTAGTAAAAGGTGGACTAAGACGATGGAAGAAGAAAAGATGAAGTCTATAAGGACATACCAAGTATAAGACTTGGTGGCTCTGCCCCGTGTCGCAAGGCATTTTGAGAACAAATGTGCTCTCAAAAGTTAGGAGAGGCAGATGGGTCAAGCGACCACAACTAGGCACATTAAGCAGTGAAGAAATACACAAAACAAGAAGTTATTGACTGTGACGAAACCTTCTCGTTCATTGTGTGGTCAGAGTCTGATTCTAGCTTTGGTCACCAATTTAAGTCTGGGGTACATCGATTAAGATGTCAAGACCGCTTTTCTTGTATGGCAAATTAGATGAAAGGATCTACGTGCACGAGCACATAGGTCTCATGGCAAAAGGCCAGGAGCGCAGAGTATGCCGACTCCAAGGATCTGTCAAGATCTCACATATTCATCTAGACTCATGGTAATTGACCACTTAGTTCATTTCAAGAAACCTGAGAGTATTTCATTACCCTCACGCTCTATGTAGAGGAAATATGGCTAGCTAGAAATGACACAAAGGCTGCTTTAGCCAATTAGGGATGGCTATCCTTTCATCTTTTAAGATAAAGGAAAAGGTTTAGACAATGGGAGTCAAGATTATTGGAGAATGCTCCAAGAATCGACTCACTTTGTCACAAGAATGCTATGAAGAAGAGATTCTTGGCGGATTCCATTTGAGGGGACCTAAACCCGGGTGATGTGCTAGTTGCAAGAGGCAAGAATTTGACTCTTGCTACACGTCTTTAGACTAAGTCAGAGATGGAGTCATTGGATAGAATTTTCATAAATGTAGTTGGTAGCTTGAAGTATAATGAGGATTATACTCGCTCCAACGTGCCTTTTGTAGTCGGCTTTGTGAGCCGTTATCAGTCAAACCTAAGTTAGACACACTGATTAGAGTGTTCTGAGGTACTTATAGGGCGCTGCTGACAATCGATTGTTTTCATCATATTGGTGACCCGCAAACGGCAAGCCACACATTGATGTCGATTGGGTAAGAGACTTGGATGAGAGGACATCCACGTCTTGTTGTGCTTTGCAAAGCACTGAAACCATCTTGCAGAGAGGCAAGTAAGGATTATGCATTTCTCTGTCCACTAGGGATATGGAGTTCATTGCATGATTATCAGCAGTACAGGGCAATTTGGATTGGAAGATCTAAAGTCACTTATAGATCACAGACAGAGCTGTTGACCTAGTGACATTGATCTCATCAAGTCAAACAGCTATGGATTACACCAAATAAAGCCTAAGTACCACAAGAGAACGCAACACAATGTTGTATGAGACATCGTTACACAGTAGTTAACTACCCTGTTGTGTCAGTCTAAGCATCAAGTGACCGGAGAGAGGATCCTCACAGTATGACCTGTGATAGAGCATTTGCTCTATACCCTCACGGACCCGCATTGGTGGGTTGCCTTTATAGAGATACAAGCTGTAAAACTAGTGTTTTAGATACACAAGATTGCTTAGAACCAGAGTGATTTAACATAGTTTATATCATGAGGACAAGCTTTGTGAAAGCTTTATTTCTTGATCACAAGTAAAGTGTAATGCCTAGGCTTACCTTTATTTTGTGTGGATTAAGAAGTAGAAGTACTTATTACACAATATATAAAGTATGTCGTACAGGCTTGGGAGGTTGGCTCTCTCACACGAGCAACCACCTTGGACACGCAGGTGGTGTGGGCCACGATGAGACTTGGGTGCTTTTTCCTTGAACACCAAAATGGGATATAGTGTGAATATCCAGAGGCAACTGAAAAGCGCCGAGTGTTGGACAGGAAAACACTACTGAGAATTGATAGTCGCCCTAGTAAGTGTACTAGGATGAGATCCACTAAGATGATGAGGTCTTTTGATCGAATTATGAATTCCCGCTATTCATAATGCCTGTAGCCAGACGTGAGTGCTCCACTTGGCATTATGTGAAGCGAGCGAAGTGTGGTAGCAAACTCAGGTCAGATTCTAAGTGAGTCTGGACTATGGTCTGTGTGGTGTAAGTGATTGAGGATCAAAATCGACATACGCTCGAGAACACCACAACGTGCGTTTCATACCGCATGTGCTCTAAGAACCGCACGGGAAGCATCTGAATGAATCCCTGCTTCAATACTGTGTGAGTCCCTGAAAGGATGCATCAATCCTTTCAAAGGGTACCCTTATGCACTTTGACTCTGTCATGAAGAGATGAGGTAGTGCATGCTACTTTGATACCTTTCCAAGAGGCTATGGAAAAATACGGCCCAATGGAAGACTGTCAGGAAACCAACTATCTTTGATTGAACTGATAAGAGGTTGAAAGGAAGATTGTGTTGACATATGCATGTGTGATAGTATCCTAAGGTCGACCCATTATGTGATCCCTTTGAGGTTCTCATGGATGTGGATACATATCGCAACTGAGTGTGGCTAAAGTCCTAGTCTTATTGTAGACTTAGAGGGATTGGACTAGCCATGTATATGAACACGTCTAGGGAACCTAACAGACTTCTAGTATAAGGCTCCCACATATCGTGCCAAGCGGTCACGACTGACACGGAGTATGAAAGAAGACGACGAGATAAAGAGAAATAGAGAAGTCCTTTGTGATAAGGATAGTCATGGGCCTCCCACCATGTGCGAGTGGGAGTATGTTGGATATATTGGGGTCTTCGGGACTAAATATCCGCCCATGTTGGAGTCCGATCGGGTCAAGTGAGGATCCGTTGGAAAGCTTGCAGAGAGACGAAGAGAACGAAATGAAAATGACTCTCATCGGAGGTCACACGAGCCCGTACTCGTAGCCCAAAGTGGGCTAGGTGATCATGATAGAAGTGAATGTTTTGTTCATATTCCAAGTCCCACATTGCTTGCGTCAATGATGGGAGCTCTCTCATCCTCCTATATATAGGAGTGACTCCACCCCTTTCTAGTTGCTCATTCCATGTGTTGGAAAGGGGGGTCCCGTTTGGGAAACCCCACTCAGTATAATTTTTTCTTTCTCTTGAGTCCTCTTCCGCGCATCAGTCGTGGACATGTGACTCTATCTCTAGTAGGTAGAGTCCTCCGTTTGGTGCGGCCCTTTTCGAAGATCATCGATTGAAGGTCAACCCTGGTGGAGCAGAGGCACTAGCAAGATCCAAGGTCTTAGCATTGGCGTCCAGGTTAGTAGCTTCCGCAATATTTATATTTACGCCTGGTTTATTTTCGGTTTTTCTTTTTGGTCCCTGGGTCGGGTCGGGCATGTGGATCCGAGCCTTTCCCTACAATCCCTATTACTTTTTTTTAATTCTATTTTAAACCCTATAATTCTTTAATTTAATTTATTTTTTTTCTTTCTGAAAGAAAAATAAATTAATAATAATGATAATAATACAAATTAATATCTCAGATATTACAAGATCTCTCGGCGCCGTCGTCTCGTTGCATCAGATCTCTCGGCACCGTCGTCTCGTTGCAGTAGATTTTGCCGGAGAAAACGCAGAAGTGCTTCGGGAGAGTGAAGGAGAAGAAGCCTCCGTCGTCGCGGAGGAGGAAGTGTTTGGTTTGGTGGTAAGTGAGGGAAATCTCTTGCTCTACTCTGTTTAGGAATTTCGACAGGCTCTTGTCGTGCGCTGCTAGTGTAGATGTTGTGGACGAAAAGGATTATTGACTTCTTCTGAAGAAAAATTTATATTTCAAGGTTTGAGCTCGATCGTAATTTGCTTTCTATTTATTATGGAGAGAGGAATTGAGGAACAAGATGATGTTGGTATTAATTTCTTTTTGTTTAATTTGGCTTTATCTTAATTACATGATTTTATATATATGATTTATGACACACTAGCTAAACCTGTGAAGATGCGAGTGGATTGGTAGATTGGAGATATGTTGGACACAGAACTTTGAGATTGAAATCGTACTGTGGAATGTTGAGAATCAGCAATAAAAGTTCGACCTGCAAAAGTGATGTTTTGGGAAGAACCACAAGCAATTAAGTAGTTATCAATTGGTGTAAAGGTAGTAATAGTAGCAGCACATGAATAATAATTGACAAAGAGAATAATAATAATAATAACAATAACAATAATAATAATAAAAATAATAATAACAATAGCGAGAAACAGAGGAGAAGGGAAACACTTATCTGGATTCATTTTTTATAAATCCTAACACTCACAAGGAATTTTTTCCAGAGAAGTGGTTTCTTTTCTACAATTTTTCCTTTTAGTTTCAGTAATGATGATTTTGTGAAGACTACGGTCGTAGAGTGGGAGATAATAGGAATTTCAAAGGATGGTATTAACATTGTGGTATTTTGCAATTACATGATTTTCTTAAGCACTCATTTACTCTTTCTTCTCTCTGTTTTATGCTTTGTTCAATTGTGATAACTTTTCAAGTAGCATCATGCCTCACATTTGGGGATTTAATGTGATGTATATCTTGTTCTAGAAATATTATGTTGTTATAACGTTTTGGTTGTTGGAAATAGTAGAGGGAAAAGATATTTTTACTGACCAGCAGCAGTGATGATTTCAAATCTGTCATGATTTTTGAATCCCAATAAATTATTTGCAGCATTAATCACTTTTCAATTAGGATAAATTTTTTTTGCATTTGGATTAAAAAGATGAGATGTCATTACTTGATTACAAGTCATTGGCGTTTATGATCTACTGTGCACTGTTTTCTACCTTTAGTTCCTTGATACATATTTGACAATTATGGTAAGTATTTTGAGAAATTTGTTTGTTCTCCACTTTTAACACAGTGATTAAGCTTTTCTCGATCATCATATTGGAGAATCTAGTTTTATATCTGCCTCTTTGATCTTTGTGATGAATGCATACTTTTTCTCACCTGAACCCTTACACTTACGAGATTTGGAACTACTTGAACGATTGATAATGATTTTGATATTTTACGCTTTTCATTTGTTTTGCCTTTAATGTTAAGGTATGGATTCTGTTACTCATGAATTTTATTTTTGTGTAGTGTAACATGTATCCTTTGATGGGCCACTTACAATCCCAAGGTCACTTGCCCGCAGTGCAAAGATCCATTTGACTTTCTCAATGTCCATCGATCCCAAAACCCTTTTTGCTGTATATTAAGAAATTTTAATGTTGCCTATTTTTTCCCTTTAGATATGTGGCTTAAAACATGCTCATGAAGGCTGTCAATGTCCATCTGTGGCTTGTCCTCTGGACTTTAGCCCCATAATTATGGTTTGATGGTTTGCTAGCAGTAGTTTTTGACAGTGAATTGTCTTAGTAAAAGTAATTTTTCATTCATGTACAAAGATTGGTTAAATAATGTTCTGTTTCGTATGGAATCTTCTTGGATATGCACTTAAAACTTGCATATTTATAGTGGCCATTTAGATATTGTCATGACCCCTTTTCGGACGTCCGTGACCGGCACGGGAGGTAGGATTTCTCCTATCCTGTAAGCCTCTAATCCCTGATTGACACTTTCTATATGCATAATTACCCATTTCTAATACAAACAATATATAGCATATATGGCCATCCCTATCCGATGACCTAAGTAGCACGCAATCCACGGCTCGCTCAACGCCGCTTCAGTCTATACATATACACATAATCAATCACACGTACGTATAATATACATATTGATCACGCGCTTCAGGGCGGGTGATCTATCCTATTCACATGCAGAATTTCCTGTGTACAATCAAGTATATATATTCAATCACACACCTGATATAATTTACATATTGATCACACGCCTCAATGCGTGTGATCTACCATATTCGCATGCGGAAGCCGTATTTTCACACAACCAATTATTCAGTCACACATATATATAAATTTACATATTGACCAGACGCTCAGTGCGTGTGATCTATCATATTCACATGCGGAAGTCACATTCATATATATACATACACATGATATTCATCATATCATAACCTATGATCCCAACAACCAGACCAATCTTTAACCTGTTTGAAGCCGACGGTTCTAGAGTGTGACATATACATATATGTATATAGCAACTGTACAAAACAATGCTATACCAAAAGAATCATATACATATACATCCTGACAAAATACATATATCAATACTACCCACGCGAACAATGCGTGCGGTCTCTAAGTCTGTCCGCCTCCCTGAGATGAAGTGGAAGCACTCCCGATGCCTATACCACCTGTGTCTGGAACATGAAACATTGGGGTGAGTCAAACAGACTCAGTGAGAGGCTTTCCCATCCCTGGTGTAGTAGCGGGTACCACTACAACTGGGGAAGAGGAGCCAATCACAACGCATATAACGGGTTTAAATTTCCATATATTAAGTGGTCAGGCAATTAGCATATATCATACTCACAATAAAGAATTTAAAGCATGGTTTTACATACGTTTAAATTCACCCATACATCATATCATGATTTAACATATAATTCCATGTGGTCATCTGTATTCAAGTAACCATAATCATAAACTGGCCCGAAGGCATATCTCCATTAGGAGAGAATCTGGCCCGAAGGCAATATCTCCATTAGGAGAGAATCTGGCCCGAAGGCAATATCTCACGTGAGCAATATGGGAACCTAGTTGATCATTCTAGGAACCCCTGGTCCCAAGACTATACTTGGAACAATAGTCTGACCCCAAGACTTCACTTGGAGCATAGCCGGCGACTCATCTGACCTCGGTTTACCCAAGGCAATAACCACAATGCGGTGTACTCAAATACTTGTATCTCTATGAGTTTGACTCAAGACAAGAGACTCAATCTACCCGAACCACCCGTGATAGACTCGGTTCCCGCGTTGTACCATAAATGACCTCTATGGACCACTACTTGTTCATTTTACTTCTTCTTAGGCAAATCTAGATTTCCATGTGGTTTCTAATTCGGACTCTTGATTCAGAACAAAGCCACCTAGGTTTATTCTCTTTAAGGACTCACATACAAAACCACACCTTTCTGATAATAATCAATGAGGTTTGTCTCTAGTACCACAAGACCCTCACAAATAAAATAGACTCGATCCTACCCCCGATATCGTATAGGTCCCGAGGACCTTCTTTCCATATAAGGCTCCTTGAGCCACCATTGCTTTTACAGTTCACATATACACATACAACACGTTATCACATATATTACAATTTAAGAACAACAATAGCATGTTATCTAACATGTAATTCCTACAAATAGGCAAGAAGGCAAACCATATATCCATATCCGCAGTCAACCCTATAGGGCAAGGATAGGAAAGCCCCTCACCGGTTGTCCCCTCTGATCGGCTCTCAGTGCGCCCGAAAGTTCACTCACAGTATGGTGCCCTATACACATATACTTGAGAGATTCAGAAACTTGAAAATTGAACCACTAGCGTGTACATGTAACGTTAATACTCATGTTCTTTCTAATTAATTCCATAGACTAGTTGTTAGCTTGGAATGCTCTCAACTAGTTTTTTTCGGAACACCTAGCATGCTTCTATTCGTGTCCGACCCTTGCTTAACCAAACTATTCGGAAGCCTCGAGTTGGGAATGCAAAATTACTCAATTACACCTCTATGTGTCCATATAAAATTTCTATTAGCCAAGTTTTGAATTTATGGCTCAAGAGAGTCATAAATCCTACTTGTCCAAGCTTTGCATTTATCAAACTAACCTTGAACACTTCACCTACACATGAATACACATACCCGAATACGCGTAAAATTAGAAAATTGTCTCTTTTTCCCCGAACGGGGTTCTGGGTGAGACGGGAATTACTCGGGTTTTGATCCCTCGTACATTCCAATAATTTTTAACAATTATATAATTATCATTCAACCTTTCAATGCACCCCAAATCATTCCACAACACCCTTAAACCTTAACAACCACATTTTCCTACACTTTTTCCAACCCGGATAAATTCCATCAATTTGTTTCCGGTTCCTAAGCTTCCAACTTACTTCCTAACATGCATATACTTCAATTTAGGACCCAGAACACTCAGATTGAATCAATTGGGGTCTTTCCAAAAATCCCTAAAATTGATAAAATTGGGGTTTGAGAGTTTCGGGACTTCTCACCTCGATTAAACTGGTTAGGAGGACGATATGGAGTAGAGGAGACTCCCAGCTACCTTCCCCGGTGAAGAGACGGCGTTTTCCGGTGAGAAAGCTCTCTCCCTTGGCTTTCTCTCTCTAACCCGAGCTCTCTCTCTCCTCCAACCATAAGACGGTGACCAGCTCCGGTGGACGGGACTCCGGCTCCTCCTCCGTGCATCCGGCCACCACCAAGTGTTTCCTGTCCATGAGCTCCTCCCCCTCTCTCGCTCGCGTTTCCCGTTCTTCCCTCTTCCCTCTCATTTTTTTCTTCCCATCGACCCCTCCCTTTTCTTCACACTCTGCTTTCTTCTCTTTTCTTTCCTTATAATAATATATATATATATATATATATATATATATATATATATATATATATAAAATCAATTAATATATATATATATATCACTAAAAACAAATCTGCTTTCTTTTCTTTTTTATTCCTCTTTTCTTATTCCCTCCTTATATTACACACACACACGCACACACACACACACACACACACATATATATATATATATATATATATATATATATATATATATATTCTTTTTTTTCTTTATTTATTAAACCAGATTTGTTTTTTTTAAAGGGTATGTATATATATTAAGTTATTATATATATATATAAATGAGGATTTAACTAATTTGTATTTTTAAAAAAATATGCAGTAGGATAGTGTGTATTTTTATCTCGTTTTCCACATTTTAAATTAATTAATTAAATTAGACCAATGATGCTAATTAAATATCCTCGGGTATTACAGATATATCTATATATATATATATATATATGCATGTGTATTTATTCTGTTTGATATTGGAAAGAATATTTATATTGAGATGTAGTATTGTCACATGTACCAAGAGAAGCAGTTATTATAGTTGTTAAAATACATAGCATATAGTAGCAGTTTTTTATTGCCAGTATAAAATGTGTCTATACCAGTAGTTTTTTATTGCCGGTATAAAATGTGTCTATACCAGCAGTTTTTTATTGCCGGTATAAAATGTGTCTATAGGAGCAGTTTTTTTATTTATAGCAGCAATATTCTTGCTTGTTACTATAGAAAAAGCTTATACCAACAGTTTGCATTCTGCTAGTAGAACTTTCTAGTGACAGGGAAATAGCAGCAGATTGGACCTTAATAGTAGCAGTCACTACAACAAATAAGGTGTAATACCCCAGAAAATTTCGAGGATTAAAGAATGATTTATTTAAAAAGTTTGTGGATTAAAGAAGGATTTATTCCGGGGCTAGGAATTAAAACCTTAAAAAAAGAATATAGGAAAATCATGAAAGTTAAGGGAAACCGGAAAGGAACCGAGAAAATTTTTCGGAATTTCAAGTAAAATAAAAGATGAAAGAAAGAAGTAGAAAATAATTTTTTTGGATTAATTTAGGACCTAAGAAATTAGAAACCTAAAATAAATAGGAGTGGGAACTAAATCAAAATACTATTAGTTATTGTTTATATAGTTATTAATTAATTAATTTATTTATTTTATACTATTTTCATATTTTATTATTATTATTAATATATATTAATTATTAAAGAAAAGAAAAGAAAAGAAAAATAAATAAAAGAAAAAGAGAGAGTGCAGCCACAGGAAGAAAGGGGAAGAGAAGAAGAAAGAAAGAAAGGAAAGGAGAGAGAGGGAGAAGAGAGAGAGAGAGAGAGCTAGTGCTTGGAGGTGGGAGCAAATCCGGCGAGCCGGAGTTGGAGGAGGAGCCGGAGATCATCCTCGTCATCTTCCTCGTCTCAATCTCTCAAGTTAAGGTTGGTATAACGCCCGATCCTCTCCAAGTCCCCATTTTCTTCATTTTTCTTCATTTTTGGAATTGAGTTGAGAATCTGAGTTTGGGCGGATTCGAGGGTAGAATAATGTTTCTAAAGTGTTCTTGAACACTCTTTGGGGTTAGGATTCCAGGCTAGATCGTTGGATTTGGCTGGATTCGAAGTTGGAAGAGTTTGGGGTTTATAAAACCCATTTTTCTCAATTTCGAACAATCAACGGTTCGGCAATGAATAGGAGTTGGATTTGAGTTGTAGGACTTCCTAAATATAGTATATATGCAGGAGAACAAGACCTGTGGAAAGTGGAATCGAAGCCAGATCAGAAGATGGCTGAAAAGGCGGCCGAAACCAGCCACAACACAGCAAAAACGCTGCTGTGCTGCGAGCTGGCACTGCAGTGCCCACTTGCTGGTTGGCCAAGGGCTACCAAGGCAGCATCTTGGCGCCCCAGCGCCAGAATGGGGCTGCAGCGCCCGGTCCCTGCCTGGCTTGCCCCAAGCCCATTTTTTGGGTGAACTGAGACCTCCAAACCCCCCTCTCTTCAATCCTAAACATGTTTTTGAGAATTAATTCACTTTTTGAGGATTAAATCACTCCAAGTACCCTCTTGTTTCTCAAGGATGAAAACTTGCAGAACAAATTAGGTCTAACTTTGTGAATTGCAACCTTATCCCTTCACAACCTTTAGGAAACCTTAAGTAGGATAAATTGGAGGTATGTTGAGGTTTAGAAACTAGATTTCTTGGAACCCAAGTAGGATAAATTGGAGGTATATTGAGGTTTAGAAATCAGATTTCTTAAACCCAAGTAGGAACACAAGTTGAATCAAAATGTTTAAACCTTCATAAAATTATGATTCCTTCCAATTAAGCTAGATAAGCTTCCTTAGATGTGAATACAAGTTAGATAGAGGTCTAATACTCAAATCCAAGTATGTGAAACACTCAAGTAGAGTGTTATATGCGAGTAAGTCAAGTGTCCGAGGAAGGATACGCATAAGTCGGGATAGAGAAGTCCAATAAGGCCAAGAGCTTGACTCTGTGGCAACCATGGACTACACGTGAGAGTAATGGAGAGATAAATAACAAGTTAAGTGAAGTAATAACCTTAATGAAGACAAAGTTGTTCTTATAGGAACAACAACACACGATTGAATGCAACAGGAACTCCGAGGATACTTAAGTTACAGGAGAGGATTGCATGGAAGGTTGGCCAAGGTGAGGGTTCTTCCATCTCTGCTCCCAGGGATGTATGCTTATGTGGATTACATGAGTATGTATATTCTCTGCTTGTCTGATATGTGTTAGCTAGAGGTATAGGATGCTAAAAGAATAAAAGAACTAGAAAATAGGTGGTGGAAAGTAGCTTGGATAGGAAGACATAGGAGTAGAGTGTAATTGTTTGCTATGATTGGTGTGTTACAAATCCAACTCATACACTCCGGAGGCATGATGAGTAATTTATTAAATCTTTTCCACGACGGTGGCAAGAGTCCTTGTACTAAAGGACTGAGCTTTTATTTTGAAAACTCGTCACGACGGTGACTTAAATTATAATCAATGCAAAGGGAGTTATTGGTGGGTTTCGGATTTGACTATGCTAGCGATGTGAGACATCGACTAGAGCAACGTCAGATGGCACTTGAGACCTCAGTTTTATAATCACCATGACGATGGTCATTGCCCTATCCTGGCAATAGGGTCAGAAAGGTTTTATATTGCTATGATGATAGCTTGAGGCTCAGAGAGTGCATCTGGACGAGTATATGAGTTATATCTTGTTGAGGATACTTGTACATATTAATAAGGAGAAGAATTGTTGATCCTACGGGAAAGATACAAAGAATCCTATTAATATGGGAGACTAAGGTAAGGAGACACAGGAGGAACCTACGGGTGAACCGTGAGCCTAACCTATTAAAAGATAAACCATCCTATGGAGTTGGTCCAGGGTGTGTCAGTGGCCATGCTTCGAGACGCCGTGCCGTTAACTGTTGATTGTGCAGCGTAGTGGTAACGTACAGGATGACGTCACCACGCGTCTTGTTGATTCAAACATGTTGAACGTGAGAAGACCGGTAGGTAAAAGCCGGCACTATGTGTTACATGTCACTTGCTGATTGATGACGTGGAATAAACTGTTGCATGCTTATATCTGTTAAATGCATGTGAGTGTTTGGGGTGAAACTTCT
Source organism: Senna tora (assembly GCA_014851425.1). Lineage (NCBI taxonomy): Eukaryota > Viridiplantae > Streptophyta > Magnoliopsida > Fabales > Fabaceae > Senna > Senna tora. Next base: position 17,431,617 of record CM026265.1, read on the forward strand.
GTTATTGTGTGATCACCAAGAATGCATGCTAACTCACAGTAACTAGTTGTTTATGCATGTGGTTGTGTATGACTCCCAAACCCAGCGCTATGGTACCCACCTTGCGCCGGGGATGGGAGAGTCCTCACTGAGTAGCGTGGTTAAGACTCACACCTCATTTTTACTACACAGAGGCAGGTTAAGTACAGGTGGAAGAAGTGTCGGTGGAACGAGGGACGAGCAAAACTTTCCAAGACCCACAACTTGTTCATGTGGGTGAATAAATTGTGACTGTAATTTAATTTACTTTATTATTGTATCATAAAGTAAAGGGTAGACGTACCCAATTAGATTGTATTACTAATTCTAGAACTGTCAGCTTCACACACCTTAAAGATTAGGATTTATTTTACTGCGATACAGGGAAAATTTGTTTTCAAAATGTATATATATACATATATCTGTTGCATGTGAAATAGGATAGGCAGCATCTTCGGATGTGTAGCCAGTACACATGTTATATATATTATGTGTGTTTTCCTATATCTATATCCTGAAGCGGCACTGGCCGTGGATTTGCTTGCCTAGGATAGGCCACCATTTTGGTGTAGCCATGGTATTATACTGCATGTGGATGTATTTTCAATAATAACTATTTGGTCAATTAGGTGATAAGGCTTATAGGCATAGGGATATTCCCTGTGTCTATACTGGTCACGGTCCTCTAAACGGGGGTCGTGACAAACTTGTTATAAGAGCCTGGTTATTCTTTAAAGGTGTGAAGCTAACTAGTAGTCTCGGGTGTCCGTTGGGCTAGCCATTATGAATCCAGACGTAACGGTGGTTCCGACGGGCACTTGTGAGGTTGCTCAGGATGTTGAGTCATAAATTCTTTCAAGTCATTGCTTTAGGCATAGAATTTGTATGTGAAATTCTATGCAAAGCATATAACCTGTACAGTACACAAGTGCCGACGAGCACTAAGGCGTAAGGTGGGGTGGCAGTGACCCCGGGAACCTTATGACGCCATAATAGGGAAAGGAGACATCCATGGAGGATTCTACCTAGACACAGACACATTTGGTTGAATTGTAGGCAGGAATGCGCTACAATTTATGATTGTTTTGCAGGTGTTAAATGAGACGATGCGTCTGCTCTGTTAACGGCGCATTGTGCGCTATGGTATAGGCAAAAGTTGTTTGATTATAGTATGGATTGCAAATAGAATAGAAATATGCAGTGAATGATAGTTCAGGCTAGGAATGGTTTGTAAAGTGAAAGAAAAGACACGCTTGGCGTGTAGAAAAGAAAGTAAGCCCATGGGGCGATTGAAAATGGAAAGTTTATAGACACGAATAAACAGGGCCAGGGGGCATGAGACCGACAGGAAGATGACCAAGTGAATGGGTCACGACTGTGCGGTATGCTATGGCTGAAGGAAGTGAACAGAAAAGAGGTGGTGTATGCCACAGTATAGAAGTAGAAGTCTACGGACTAGAAAATCAGGATACGGTATATGGAAGGGCAAAGTGGCCGAACCATATGCTGTAGAGATAGATGTTAAGAAGTAGAGGCATATGTAAACGTGTAGAGCGTGACCATATGCCGAGCAGGAAACAGAGTAAATGGTAAGGCACAGGGAAGGAGCCTAGTCCAACCCTACGCTTGATCCATGAGCTGCTAGTTCCTTAAGCAAACGAGGGGGAAAAGAAGGGATTAGGCCCAACCAAACACTCTTGGGTTGCTTAAGGAAGGGTATAAAGAATAGGATATTGATCACATGAGAAATTTTTATAATAATCTTTTTGGTCTTTCCGGATGAGAGATTCTGAAAGACCCTCAAACGTTTTTTGGAAATACCAGGGATAACCATTGGAAGGCAAATTTTTATGAAAACTCTATCTCAATTTGTGTCATTCCAATTGGTTAAACCCTAACCATTTACGAAAACCTTAGGCGTCATTTTCTAAGAAATAAACTTGAATTTTTTTTAAACCCGCAGGGTGCCTAAGAAAACTAACTCATGTGACAAATACCCTACCAAACAATAGTCCTTTTTACAGGTAAGCTGTATAAGGATGGTAGGTGTAGTTGAGAAATCACTCGCTTGGAGTGATTAAAGTTAAGTAGACATCAAAAAGCACTAGAAAGTGCTAAAGTGCTAAGGAATTATACAGATAAACCTAAGGCTTACCGATTAAGGGGCCCATAGGGTGATTATGGACCCGAAAGTATTAGACCGGAGCAGGTCTAGAAGTGGAGATGGGCGTAGACCTTCGGGTACCGTCCAGAGATAAGAAAAATGAGTGTTATTGCGGTAGATAGCTCTCGAACGAGACAACGTAAGAGATAAACCCCGAGGGGAGAGAAAGTAGACAGGGATAAGTAGTCCCATAAGGGGGGAAGAGCGGAAGCCTATGGGACCCCATAGGATAAGAGTCAAGTAGGAGGTGGAGAACCAACTACTACCGTAAGTGTATGTATAGTACACATATTGTAGTGGACATAGCTAGGTAAGCTAATTCCACAGGTTAGTGAACCGTAAATCTGTTAATCTGAAGCCCGTGTATGGGTGGAGACTGAGTGGACAAACCAAACGTATCAATGGCCATGTGGGTGCCATAAAGGAAAAAAAATTAACCGTAAGGACGGTTCATCGAGAAGGAGAATTTAGTGAGTAACGAGTATTGAGAAATACTCGAAGAAAGAGTACCACGTAGGTACGAATTGGAAAAGAAGAGAGTGAATAAGGGAATGGAGTCGGGTAAGCATCTGGGGATGCGACCAAAATGATAAAATAGGTATGCTGCCATTGGGGGCGATTAGAACCCAACGGGTAAAACACTTGTAAGAGGCATATATGTTCGTGAACATATGCCACACCATAAGAAAGGAAAGAATCAAACCGTGGGAGTGGATCCCGTTTGGTCAAGGGGAGTAGAGTATGTCCGGAAAGGTTCATGCTGGAGTTAATGGATCAAGTATTCCAAGTAGGAATACAGGATCTAAGTGAGATGAGGAGTCCGAGTGGGCCAAGTTACGGTAAAAGCCAACGGAAACCCAACGAGTAGAGTTAGCATAGGGTGTGTAACTCTAAGTGGACTAACCTGAGGATGATATAGATCCACAGTCATAGTCGTGTTAAGCAAGGTCTTCGGGTGTGAAGATCGAACCGAGCCTGAGGCAGAGTAATGAATATGATCGTAAGGAGGAGATTGATGAGTTTCCATTATAAATAGAAATGACTACAAGTAGTAGTCAGAGAAGAGTCTAAGTCAGTCAGACATAGGATGTCGACAGGGAGTAACCTGAAGTGGTTATGCAAACCACTAAGGGTAAGTGCAGAAGTCCGAAAAGGAAAGGGAAACACGAGTCATAAATGAAAGATCCTTTACCATTTGGTGGAGAAACGGTAAGTGTAATACATAGTTGTGCTAGTGCCATGGCATTTAGCTTCATTAGAACACGAGTAGGGTAAACCGAGTCAGTGGTGAGTGTAACAACCTCGAAAGGGTTGGGTACATTGATGGCATAAAGTATGAACACCTACGTAGGGTGTATGCCGTGTAAGCGGTAAGTCTAGATGTAGAGTAGAGGAGGTAGTAAAATGTAAACGAACTTTTCTGGAGAAGTTGTTTAAAAAGAATATATTGGGGGAACACCGTCAGAAGGGTAGCTGCTTGGTAGTAGAGGATACTTAGGTACGGGGACTCCGATGTAGAACCTAGTGTGTTATGAAAATAGCTAGTGTCTTGGTATGTTCCAAGACGAATACAAAAGGTCACTACGAAGGTAGCTAGTCGGACAAGCAGCTTGAGTCAAGGTAAGCCTCACTTGAGAAGGCAATAGTTAACTCCTCGGAGGACTAAATTAGAGCATGGCATGTGGTACGTGCCAGACACTCCATTGCAAAGAGAACAAAAAAAAATTTGATAGCACAAAGTAAATTAAAACGAGGGGAGTTAGGTATCCTCGGGGAAGGATACGACGACAGATGGAGTCTATCAGTTAACACCTCGCGAAGGGGGTGGTTAACTACGAAACTAGAAATGAAAACGATCACAGAAAGAATATGTAGAAACCAGATAGAGACCTTGAGTCCCTAGGAAAGGAAGATGAACCGTAGGGTAAAACGGTAAAACTTCAACGTTGAGAGAAACCATAGATGAAATTGAGCCAAGGGATGGCAACAAGCCAATAACCCCACGAAGGAGATGAAACTCGGGGAACGAATTTCTTAAGGGTGGAAGAATGTAATACCCTGGAAAATTTCGAGGATTAAAGAATGATTTATTTAAAAAGTTTGTGGATTAAAGAAGGATTTATTCCGGGGCTAGGAATTAAAACCTTAAAAAAAGAATATAGGAAAATTATGAAAGTTAAGGGAAACCGGAAAGGAACAGAGAAAATTTTTCGGAATTTCAAGTAAAATAAAAGATGAAAGAAAGAAGTAGAAAATATTTTTTTGGATTAATTTAAGACCTAAGAAATCAGAAACCTAAAATAAATAGGAGTGGGAACTAAATCATTGGGGTGAGCCGGTGTTGGAGGAGGTGACCAGTACCCGAGTGAATGGGTTAAGTATGTTTTGCCACGTGGTGGCCAGTAGCCCGAGTGCACGGGTTTGAAGATGAAAATCCACGTAGTGGCTAATAGATACCCCAGGGTTGGGGAGATTAAGTAGATGTATGTTTGACATCTGTGTGTATGTATAAATTGTCTGTGGTTGCATATAACTGTTGATTGTGCAGCGTAGTGGTAAAGTACAGGACTACGTCACCACGCGTCTTGTTGATTCAAACATGCTAAACGTGAGAAGACCGGTAGGTAAAAGCCGGAACTACGTGTTACATGTCACTTGCTGATTGATGACGTGCAATAAACTGCTGCATGCTTATATCTGTTAAATGCATGTGAGTGTTTGGGGTGAAACTTCTGTTATTGTGTGATCACCAAGAATGCATGCTAACTCACAGTAACTAGTTGTTTGTGCATGTGGTTGTGTATGACTCCCAAACCCAGCGCTATGGTACCCACCTTGCGCCGAGGATGGGAGAGTCCTCACTGAGTCGCGTGGTTAAGACTCACACCTCATTTTTTACTACATAGAGAAAGGTTAAGTACAGGTGGAAGAAGTCTCGGTGGAACGAGGGACAAGCAAAACTTTCCAAGACCCACAACTTGTTCATGTGGGTGAATAAATTGTAACTGTAATTTAATTTACTTTATTATTGTTTCATAAAGTAAAGGGTAGACGTATCCAATTAGATTGTATTACTAAATCTAGAACTGTCAGCTTCACACACCTTAAAGATCAGGATTTATTTTACTGCGATACAGGGAAAATTTGTTTTCAAAATGTATATATATACATATATCTGTTGCATGTGAAATAGGATAGGCAACATCTTCGGATGTGTAGCCAGTACACAGGTTATATATATTATGTGTGTTTTCCTATATCTATATCCTGAAGCGGCACTGGCCATGGATTTGCTTGCCTAGGATAGGCCACCATTTCGGTGTAGCCATGGTATTATACTGCATGTGGATGTATTTTCAATAATAACTATTTTGTCAATTAGGTGATAAGGCTTACAGGCAGAGGGATATTCCCTGTGTCTGTGCCGGTCACGGTCCTCTAAACGGGGGTCGTGACATAAGGGTTTTGGTGGCGACTTTTTTCGTCACTGAAAGTCCAAAAGTCGTCACTGAAGGGTTTCAGTGGCGACATAAAAGTTGTCACTGAAAAGTCCGCAACTGAAGCCCTATAGTGACGGCTTTCGAAGTCGCCACTGAAGGTACTTTCAGTGGCGACAAAAGTCGCCACCAAAGAAGGTTAATTTTCGTCACCAAAACAGCAATAAAAGTTTGAGTTTGTGGTGGCGACTTTTTGTTGCCACTGAAAAGACCTTTAGTGGCGACTTTTTAGTGTCGCCACTGAAAACCTTCAGTGACCACTATTTGTGGCAAATTTTAGTGACCACTATTCGTCGGACCTCCGCCGCCGGACACCGGCAGCCGGACCTCTGCCGAACACCGGTCTTCAGACCTCCGCCTCCGGCAGCCGGACCTCTGCCAGTCGTCGGCCACCTTATATTTTTTAAAATTGGGGCATGAACGTTGTAATACCCCGGAAAATTTCGAGGATTAAAGAATGATTTATTTAAAAATTTTGAGGATTTAAGAATGATTTATTCCGGGGCTAGTAATTAAAACCTTAGAAAAAAATTAAAATAAAATAAAATATATGTGAAAGTTAAAAGAAACCGGAAAGAAATTTTTTCGAGGTTTAAAATAAAATGAAAGGGAAAGAAAAGAAGTAGAAAATAATTTTTAGGATTTAATTCAGGACGTAAGAAATTGGGACTTAATTGAAATGAAATTTCTGAAAGTGGCAAAAACTATAATTTTTCCCAAAAGATAATAAACACACTCATAAACCCCCATCCAGCCACCATTCACGCATAACACATCCATTTTTCACATTTTAGGGAGAGGAAGTGAGGGTTAGGGTTTTGGAGAGAAGGGAGAGCAATTGGGAGGAAGCTTGAAGGTTTGTGAAGGGTGGCCGGAATCCGGTGGCCGGTGACCGGAGCAACACTCAAGTGACCTTTTCAAGCTTCATCTTCATCTTTATTCATCCATCAAAGGTAGGTTTAGTAATCTCCTCCATCTATGATTTTTCTCATCCTCACCATTTCTTGAATTTATGAACAATGGAGGCTCAAACTTTGCATTCTTGATGTTATGAACATTTCTATTGGATGTTTTAATTGTTGGTTGTGCTGAGATTTTGCTGGGTTAGAGATTTGAGTTTAGAGTTTGAGTTTGTTCATTATGTTCTTCTAAAAACAACAATCTTTGATGGTATAAGACATAAGAAATTCGTGGAACATGTTTTTTGTCAAAAACTGAGTTTTTGAATCTGCCCTTTCTCTGTTTAAACGTGTTTTCTGAATTCGTTTCTTGATGGATTTTCATGATTTCAAATCCAAATGAAAGTTAACATCCTAAGCTTTCTAAATTGTATTTTTCCAAAATATTCCAACGGTTAGATCTTCTGGAAATCGCCTCGACAGTCAGCGGTTCTGTTTTCTAAACTGATGCGTAATTTTTGTATGATTGGCTACTTTTTTTAAATTACTGCTCTTAAATGGCTCAAATCCTTTCTGTAATGAATTTATAATTAGAATATTTTATCTCTAAGCTTGATTTAGAAAGAAGAATCAAATAATTTCGTTAAGTATGGAGGGAGATATGACCATTTCAATGAAGCTTGCCAAATGTTGCATGTTGTTTTGAATCTGATCTTGCTCTGTTTAAATGTGTTTTCTGAATTTGTTACTTAATGGATTTGAGTGATTCTAAATCCATATGAAAGCTAACATCCTAAGCTTTCTAAGTTGTATTTTTACTAAAATGTCCAACGGTTAGATTTTCGGGGAAGTTTCTCGAAAGTTAGCGTTTCTGTTTTACACACTACCAAGTTTCTAGTTTTTGAAGAGTTGTTATTTCTTCCTTAATTTGAATGGTTCCTTTTCCTTCAACTAAAATGAATTTAACCAACTTTTAAGTGTCATTTCAAAGATCAAACAACATCCTAGATAAAAAAAATTGTTGGTTTGTTTGGGTTCCAAATGAATTGCTTACACTTCTTAAATGAAATGAGAGATTGCCCAATGGTTGGATTTTTTTTATGTGTGGACCCATGGTGAAAATGAGAAGTTTCCATATTTGGCAAAATCCTTCATTGAAGGAGCTTGGAGAGTGAGCAAGTGGCATGACTTGTTTACTTAAGCATAAATTGTTTTTAACTTAAAAAGAACTCTAAATGATGACCTTAGCTTAATAAGGGGTTTTGGGTTAGCCTTGAATGTAGTTTTAAGTTGCTATATAATTATGAATTTAGAATATGGTGGAAATGATTATATGTGATAGGACTTATGTGGTGAAATAGAAGTTGATGTATGAAAATTGAAATGGATTGAATTGGTTGTATGTGAAAGGATTCAAGTACTTCCTTGGAGACAAGAGTGTTCAAAGGAAATGTTAGGTAAAGTGACCAAGGTGAGGGTTCTTCCATCTCTGCTCCTAGGATTGTTTGCTTATGTGGATTACACGAGTACGTACATTCTCTGCTTGTCTGGTATGTGTTAGCTAGAGGTATAGAAGGCTAAAAGAATGAAAGAACTAGCAATAGGTTGTGGAAAGTAACTTGCATAGGAAAACATAGGAGTAGAGTACAATTGTTTGCTATGATTGGTGTGTTACAAATCCAACTCATACACTCCGGAGGCATGATGAGTATTTTAATTAAATCTTTTTTTCCACGACGGTGGCAAGAGTCCTTGTACGGAAGGACTAAACTTTTATTTTGAAAACTTGTCACGACGGTGACTTAAATTATAATCATGCAAAGGGAGTTATTGGTGGGTTTCGGATTTGGATATGCTAGCGATGTGAGACATCGACTAGAACAACGTTAAATGGCACTTGAGACCTCAGTTTTATAATCACCATGACGATGGTCATTGCCCTATCCTGGTATTAGGGTCAGAAAGGTTTTATATTGCTATGACGATAGCATGAGGCTCAGAGGGTGCATCTGGATGGGTATATGAGTTATATCCTGTTGAGGATACTTGTACATATTAATAAGGAGAGGAATTGTTGATCCTTCGGGAAAGATACAAAGAATCCTATTAATATGTGAGACTAAGGAAAGGAGACACGGGAGGAACCTACGGGTGAACCGTGAGCCTAGCCTAGTAAAAGAGAAATCATCCTGTGGAGTTGGTCCAGGGTGTGTTAGTGCCCATGCTTTGAGACGTCGTGACGTGCCCGCCATGTGGCCTGGTTGGGTAATGGACGAGTGGGCTCAAGCTATTGCCCCGCAACCAGGGGTCAGGACGTGCCACGTGGTGGCTACATATCAGTTGTTTGATAAATAGAAGTTGATTGTGTTTGATTAATAGAATTGTCATGAGGTGACCAGTACCCAAGTGAATGGGTTAAGTATGTTTTGCCACCTAGTGGCTAGCAACCCGAGTGCACAGGTTCGAGGTAGAAAAGCCATGTAGTGGCTAGTAAATACCCCAGAGTGGGTGAAGTTAAGTAGATGTATGTTATAGTGTCTGCGTGTACTTAAAGAATTGTCTGTGTTTGCATATAATTGTTGATTGTGCAGCGGAGTGGTGACGTACAGGAATACGTCATCACAAAGTCTTTGATCCAAATATGCTGAACGTGAGAAGACCGGTAAGTAAAAGCCGGCACTATATGTTACATGTTTACTTGCTGATTGATGACGTGGAATAAACTGCTGCATGTTTACAGTTATTAAATGCATGTGAGTGTTTGGGTGAAATTTCTGTTGTGTGATCACCAAGAATGTATGCTAACAACAGTAACTAGTTGCTTTTGCATGTGGTTGTGTATGACTCCCAAACCCAGTGCTATGGCACCCACCTTGCGCCGGGGATGGGAGAGTCCTCACTGAGTCGCGTGGTTAAGACTCACACCTCATTTTTACTACACAAGGACAGGTTAAGTACAAGTGGAAGACGTCTCAGTGGAACGAGGTTTGAACAACACTTTTCGAAGACCCACAACTTGTTCATGTGAGTGAATAAAGTGTAAATTGTAATTTAATTTACTTTATTATTGTATTATAAAGTAAAGGATAGACTTACCCAATTATATTGTGTCACTAAATCTAGAACTGTCAGCTTCACACACCTTAAAGATCAGGATTTATTTTACTGCGATACAGGGAAAATTTGTTTTCAAAATATATTTATATACATATATCTGTTGCATGTGAATAGGATAGGCAGCATCTTCGGATGTGTAGCCAGTACACAGGTTATATATATTATGTGTGTTTTCCTATATCTATATCCTGAAGCGGCACTGGCCGTGGATTTGCTTGCCTAGGATAGGCCACCATTTCGGTCTAGCCATGGTATTATACTGCATGTGAATGTATTTTCAATAATAGTTATTCTGTCAATTAGGTGATAAGGCTTACAGGCATAGGTATATTCCCTGTGTCTGTGCCGGTCACAGTCCTCTAAACGGGGGTCGTGACAGACGGATTCGAAGGTGGCACATGATGCATAGTGTTTTCTACAGCAACCACTGAACCATATGTCAATTTTTAATATTTAATTTCATTCTAAAATATTTATTATGTTTCCTACCTTTGGTGGCGACATGGAATTGTCGACACTGAAAGTCGACTTTCAGTGGCGACTTTTTTTAGTCGTCACTGAAGGTGGACTTTCAGTGGCGACTTTTTTCGCCACCGAAGGTCCTAACTGAAGGAGGACCTTCGGTGGCGACATGAAATTTTCGTTAGTGAAGGTGGACCTTCAGTGGCGAGTTTTTTGAGTCGCCATTGAAGGTTGACTTTCTGTGACGACTTTTTTGAGTCGCCACTGAAGGTCCACCTTCAGTGGCGACTTTTTTGAGTCGTCACTAAAGGTGGACTTTCGATAGCGACTTTTTTCACCACTAAAGGGAGACTTTTAGTGAATTTTCTTGTAGTGGACCTTCGGTGGCGACATGGAATTATCATCACGGAAGGTTGACCTTCAATGGTGAATGTCGACTTTCAGTGGCGACTTTTTTCGCCACTAAAGGAGGACCTTCGGTGGCGACATGGAATTGTCGTCACTGAAGGTGGACCTTCAGTTTTGAGTCGCCACTGAAGGTCGACTTTTAGTGACGACTTTATTGAGTTGCCACTGAAGTTAGACTTTCAGTGAATTTTCTTGTAGTGGACCTTCGGTGGCGACATGGAATTGTCGTCACTTAAGGTGGACTTTCAGTGGCGACTTTTTTTGCCACTGAAGGTGGACCTTCGGTGGCGACGTGGAATTGTCGTCACTTAAGGTGGGCTTTCAGTGGCGACTTTTTTCACCACTAAAGGTGGACTTTTAGTGGCGACGTTTTTTACCACTGACAGTGGACTTTCGGTGGCGACTTTTTTGAGTCGCCACTAAAGGTGGACTTTCAGTGGCGACTTTTTTCAGTCGTCACTGAAGGTGGACGTTCAGTGACGACTTTTTTTAGTCGCCACTGAAGGTCGACTTTCAGTGACGACTTTTTTGATTCGCCACTGAAAGTCGTCACTGGAAGTCAATTTTCTTGTAGTGAGTTAGGACAACAGCTGGTATAACATTTAGTAGCAGCTTTAGTCAATTTTAGCAGCAGTTTAAATTGTTGGTAAAAACCTTTTTTGTAGTAGTGTGCACTACAACAAAAATAATATTTAGTAGCTGATTTTGAAATAGCTATTAAAACTCAAATATTGTAACAATTTATTTATTTGCTACTATAAACATGATTTTTGGTAACATTTTATTTAGGAGTGCCACTAAACAGTTTTGCTATACTAGCAATTAGACATGTTACTATAATAAAAATATTTATTAAATTATAATATAATTTCATATTTTATTGTTTATATAAAATATTATATTCTAAATACTAAATTACTAATTCAGTTTAACCCTAATTTACCCTAATAAGTTTATTGGTCGCTTCTCTCTCTCTCTCTCTCAACCTCTCAAACACTCTCATCGGCGGCAAAAACTCTCACCATCGAAGGAGGATCCATGGCCACCAGACAGATCTCTCAGCGCCGTCGTCACGTTGCAGCAGATCTTGCTGGAGAAAACGCAGAAGTGCCTCGGGAGAGTGAAGGAGAAGAAGCCTGCGCCGCCGCGGACGAGGAAGTGTTTGGTTTGGAGGTAAGTGAGGGAAATCTCTTGCTCTACTCTATTTAGGATTTTCCATAGGTTCTTGTCTTGCGCTGCTTGTGTAGATGTTGTGGATGAAAAGGATTATTGACTTCTTCTGAAGAAAAATTTATATTTCAAGGTTTGAGCTCGATCGTAATTTGCTTTCTATTTATTATGGAGAGAGAAATTGAGGAAGGAGATGATGTTGGTATTAATTTCTTTTTAATTTGGCTTTATCTTAATTACATGACACGCTAGCTAAACCTGTGAAGATGCGAGTGGATTTGTAGATTAGAGATATGTTGGAGGAATTTATGGTTGCAGTCACAGAACTTTGAGATTGAAATCGTACTGTGGAATGTTGAGAATCAACAATAAAAGTTCGACCTGCAAAAGTAATGTTTTGTGAAGAACCACAAGCAATCAAGTAGTTATCAATTGTTGTAAAGGTAGTAGTAGTAGCAACACATGAATAATAATTGACAAAGAGAATAATAATAATAATAACAATAACAACAACAACAACAACAATAATAATAATAATAATAATAATAATAATAATAATAGCGAGAATCAAAGGAGAAGGGAAACACTTATCTGGATTCATTTTTTATAAATCCTAACACTCACAAGGAATTTTTTCCAGAGAAGTGGTTTCTTTTCTACAATTTTTCCTTTTAGTTTCAGTAATGATGATTTTGTGAAGACTACAGTCGTAGAGTGGGAGAGAATAGGAATTTGAAAGGATGGTATTAACATTGTGGTGTTTTGCAAATACATGATTTTCTTAAGCACCCATTTACTCTTTCTTCTCTCTGTTTTATGCTTTGTTCAATTGTGATAACTTTTCAAGTAGCATCATGCCTCACATTTGGGGATTTAATTTGACATATAATGTGATGTATATCTTGTTCTTGAAATATTATGTTGTTATAACATTTTTGTTGTTGGAAATAGTAGAGGGAAAAGATATTTTTACTGACCAGCAGCAGTGACGATTTCAAATCTGTGATGATTTTTGAATCCTAATAAATTATTTGCAGCATGAATCACTTTTCAATTAGGATAAATTTTTGTCGCATTTGGATTAAAAAGATGAGATGTCATACTTGATTACAAGTCATTGGCATTTATGATCTACTGTGTACTGTTTTGTACCTTTAGTTCCTTGATACATATTTGACAATTATGGTAAGTATTTTGAGAAATTTGTTTGTTTTTCACTTTTAACACAGTGACTAAGCTTTTCTCGATCATCATATTGGAGTATCTAGTTTTATATCCGCCTCTTTGATCTTTGTGATGCGTGCATACTTTTTCTCACCTGAACCCTTACACTTACTATGTTTGGAACTACTTGAACGATTGATAATGATTTTGATATTTTAAGCCTTTCATTTGTTCTGCCTTTAATGTTAAGGTATGGATTCTGTTACTCATGAATTTTATTTTTGTGTAGTGTAACATGTATCCTTTAATGGGCCACTTACAATCCCAGAGTCACTTGCCCGCAGTGCAAACATCCATTTGACTTTCTCACTGTCCACCGATCCCAAAACCCTTTTTGCTGCCCACTATATTAAGAAATTTCAATGTTGCCTATTTTTTTCCCTTTATATATGTGGCTTAAAACATGCTCATGAAGGCTGTCAATGTCCATCTGTGGCTTGTCCTCTGAATTTAGCCCCATAATTATGGTTTGATGGTTTGCTAGCAGTAGTTCTTGACACTGAATTGTCTTAGTAAAAGTAATTTTTCCTTCATGTACAAAGATCTATTAAATAATGTTCTGTTTCGTATGGAATCTTCTTGGATATGCACTTAAAACTTGCATATTTATAGTGGCCATTTAGATATATCCATATATATATATATATGCTTGTGTATTTATTCTGTTCGATATTGGAAAGAATATTTATATTGAGATGTAATATTGTCACATGTACCAAGAGAAGCAGTTATTATAGTTGTTAAAATACATAGCATATAGTAGCAGTTTTTTATTGCCAGTATAAAATGTGTCTATACCAGTATTTTTTTATTGCCGGTATAAAATGTGTCTATACCAGCAGTTTTTTATTGCCAGTATAAAATGTGTCTATAGCAGTAGTTTTTTTATTTATAGCAGCAATGTTCTTGCTTGTGACTATAGAAAAAGCTTATACCAACAGTTTGCATTCTGCTAGTAGAACTTTCTAGTGACAGGGAAATAGCAGCAGATTGGACCTTAATAGCAACAATTAGGACAACAGCTGATATAACATTTAGTAGCAGCTTTAGTCATTTTTAGCAGCAGTTTAAACTGCTGGTAAAAACCTTTTTTGTAGTAGTGTACACTACTACAAAAATAAGATTTAGTAGTTGTTTTTTAGTATCCGCAAGTGTATATATACATGAAGGCAATTTCGAACCTTACCCGACGAAATGCCAACATGAAGGCACTTTCCGAACCTAACCCGACGGAAAGCCCTTACACTTGGTACCATACATGTTAATACCATAATTCTCGAGTCAAGCACATATGTGTGCGGAATTCTTCATCGTCACCCATATGTACTTGATCCACCATATTTCCACTTTAACAATCACAAACAATTCATTGTACAAAATTCCAGCAACCGCCAACATAATGACAGAGTATTACTAGCAAGCATAAAATTAAATATTTACAAACATTCATGTATAAGCAAGCCCACAAATCAAGGTTATCATACAACCCTTGGGGCTAGGATGGAAGGGTCCCTCACCTGGACAACTCCCAAGTGTGCCTCCCGGAGCAACTCCGTTCTCGGGTGCCATGCGGTGCCCTAAAATACATTCATACATAACAACATTCATCTCAATTCCACATCATTACTCATCATTGATGCACATGCATGATGGGGGAGCCTAAGATTTCCAAGAGCCGCACTCTTGGTCTCTCAAGATCCCTCTCTCTCTCTCTCTATCTTTGAGAGTACCTTAAGGTTTGGTACCTTTTTCTCATCCTCCTCACTCACATTGAGTGTGTGGAGCATTGGATTTGAGTAATTAACTTCTACTTATCCTAAACTCCTAGTTTAGGAACCTTTAGACAACTCAAGATAGAAGTTTGAAGACTAAGGTGAGTGGTTCATGTTGGTCAAGGAGTTTTGACATCTTGAGAGCTAAGAAATCATTTTTTTAACACATTTGAGATCAAGGAGAGTGATTTGAGTTTCCAATGGGAGGTAGACACAAGAATTTAACCCTTTTTAATCATAGGAAAAATAACCATGGAAAATAGGGAAGAAAAATAAACTTTTCAAAACTAAAAATCTGGCAGTGTGTGAAAATCCATCTATTGCAACTTAATTTGAATTTATTAGGCTTCAAAATCTATTCCATTACGTAGAGGACGGAAAAAAGTTGAAAATAGATATATGGTTTGCAAAAAACAAACACCGGACGAAGAAGTTATGCCCATTTGAAGTAGGGCTCGCTGCATCGAAAAAAAATGTTGCTTGTGCTCGCTGTAGTGAACAGAAACGTTGGTTTTGCTCGCTGCAGCGAACCAAGCCTGGGAACTTCGTACTTTTGCTGTTCTAAGCTCCCTAGCTTTGATTTTTGGGTGTCCCAAGCCATAAAAACTTGATATAAACATTAAGTGTTGGTTTCCTAAACATATGCATCATTTATAACATCAAAACAACACCTAATGAAGCTCAAATCACCAATCAACCATCAACATTTACGATTTGGGGGAAAAATGGGTTCCATGAATCCTAACACCACAACCTCCATTTCCGGCCATCTCCGACTACCTAGCCGTGTTTCCTACTACCAATGGATGTTCAAGAACATCCATTCCTCCTCAATCAAGCCCCCAATCAAAACCATCCTCACCCATGAACCCTAAATATAAGATGAGATGAATTTGAAGAAAGAGTTGAAGTTTTAATTCTAACTAACCTTGAATGATGTTGAGGGGATCTAGAGGATGTTAGATTTGTTCTCCGGTGAGCTTCTCCGGTTGTGGTTCGCCGGATTCCGATCACTTAGCTCTCTTCCACCTTCTCCCCTTTGCCCTAGCATGTCTCCTCTCTTGCCTCTCTTTTGTTCAAGCTGAAAATGGTTTGGGTGGGAGTGAGGGCTCGACATATAAGCTGAAAAAAAAATAAACGGGAGGGTTCCAAATTTTTAACCCCACTTGCACCTTTTCCTTTCACTTAAATCCCCCTTATATTTTACCCTTTACAAAATCTCTCCCCTTTTTTCTTTTAAAAAAAAAATTTCTACCTCTATTTTCCCAACAAATTTTTTTTCCAGATATCACAATCTTCCCCCCTTAAGAAATTCGGTCCCCGAATTTCAAACCTTAGTCTTGGAACAAGAAGGGGTAAGTCTTGCACATCTCGGCTTCTACTTCCCACGTAGCTTCCTCTGCCGAATGATTCCTCCATAACACCCTCACCAATGGGATTTCCTTTGACCTCAACTTCCTCGATTGTCTGTCAAGGATTTCCACTGGTACTTCTTCGTAGGTCAACCCTTCTACCAATTGTATCTCTTGCGGCTGTACCACATGAGAGGGATCCGGCAAGTACTTCTGCAACATGGACACATGGAACACTGGATGTACACCTTCCAACACCGGCGACAAGGCTAGGCGGTAAGCGACATTTCCCACTTGTTCCAGTATCTCGAACGGTCCCACGTATCTCCGACTCACCTTCCCTTTCTTGCCAAATCGCATCACTCCCTTCATTGGGGAAACCTTCAGAAACACTCGGTCCCCCACGGAAAATTCAAGTTCTCTTCTGCGGTGGTCCGCATAAGACTTCTGTCTACTATGGGCTATCATCAACCTCCCTCTAATCAACTTCACCTTCTCTAAAGTTTCTTGCAATAGTTTAGGACCAACCACCTTCGATTCACCGACCTCAAACCAACCGATCGGAGACCTGCACCTCCGACCACAGAGAGCTTTGAAAGGTGCCATTTGAATGCTAGCTTGGTAACTATTGTTGTAGGCAAACTCGGCCAATGGTAAGTACTGTTCCCAATTCTCACCGAAGTTCATCACACATGCTCTCAACATGTCCTCTAATATCTAAATGGTCCTTCCTAATTGCCCGTCTGTCTGGGGATGAAAAGCCGTGCTGAGATCTACCCTCGTCCCCAACGCTTCCTGCAATGTCCTCCAAAATCAAGAAGTAAACTGCGGCCCTCTATCAGAGATTATTGACACTGGAACACCATGCAATCTCACAATCTCCGCCAAATATAACTGGGCATACTGTGCCACTCCGGAAGTGGTCTTCACTGGCAGAAAGTGTGCGGACTTGGTCATGCGATCCACAATCACCCACGCTGAATCAAACCCCTTCTGTGACCGAGGCAACCCTGTTACGAAATCGATAGTGATCCTTTCCCATTTCCATTCAGGTATTTTAATTTGTTGAAGCATTCCAGCAGGTTTCTGATGTTCAGCTTTCACTTGTTGACAAACAAGACACCTAGACACATAGTTTGCCACATCTTTCTTCATCCCGTTCCACCAATATAACTATTTCAAGTCATGCTACATCTTATTAGCCCCGGGGTGGATAGAGTACGCTGACTTAAGTGCCTCGTCTAATATCATCTCCTTGAGATTTTTGACCAAAGGTACACACAGCCGTCCCTCCAACCTGAGCACTCCCCTGCCATCAATGGAGAATTGGGTATCACTCATATTCCATTTTCTCACTGCATCGATCACTATCTTGAGGTCGGGATCTTGCTCTTGTTTAGCCTTGACTTCTTCAATCAGGTTGGACTCTGCCTGAATATGAGCTAGAATCACATTAGAACCACCGATCTCAAATCGAGTCCCACTTTCTTCCAGCCCGTATATCTCTCGAACAAATGGTCTGCTCACTTCTTCAATGTCAGCTAGACTACCCATAGACTTTCGGCTCAACGCGTCGGCCACCACATTGGCCTTCCCCGGATGGTATTGTATCGTACAATCATAGTCCTTCAACAATTCCATCCAACGACGTTGCCTCAAGTTCAGATCCTTCTGCTCAATGATGTACTTAAGGCTCTTGTGGTCTGTGTACACTTCACATGTTTCTTCGTAGAGTTAGTGCCTCCATATCTTCAGGGCAAACACTACCGCCGCCATTTTGAGATCATGGGTTGGATAATTCTTCTCATGCTTTCTCAATTGCCTTGATGCATAGGGAATCACCCTACCATGCTGCATCAATACACATCCTTGCCCAACTCGTGAAGCCTCACAGTATACCACGTACCCTCCAGTGCCTTCAGGAAGGGTTAGCACTGGAGCTGTGGTCAGGCTATCCTTTAGCTTCTGAAAACTCTCTTCACATTTGTCCGTCCACTCAAACTTCACCCCTTTCTGTGTCAATCGTGTCATAGGTGCAGCAATTTTTGAGAAATTCTGCACAAACCGCCTGTAATACCCAGCTAAGCCCAAGAAACTCCGTATTTCTGGCATTGAGGTTGGTTGGGACCAACTCTTCACTGCCTCCACCTTACTTGAGTCTACGTGGATTCCCTCTGATGATACCACGTGCCCAAGAAAAGCTACCTTGTCCAACCAGAATTCGCACTTCGAGAATTTGGCATATAATTTCGCTTCCCTTAACCTTTGCAAAGTCATTCTCAAGTGTTCTGCATGCTCCTCGGAGTTCTTGGAGTACACTAGGATGTCATCTATAAACACTATGACAAACTGGTCCAAATAAGGTCTAAACACCCTATTCATCAGATCCATAAATGTTGCGGGGGCATTTGTCAACCCAAAAGACATCACCAAAAATTCGTAGTGTCCATATCTGGTACGAAATGCAATTTTGGGTACATCCTCTTGCCTGATCTTCAACTGATGATACCCAGACCGCAGATCAATCTTTGAGAATCGCTTTGCTCCTTGTAGTTGATCAAATAGATCATCTATTCTGGGTAAAGGATATTGGTTGCGGATGGTAGCCTTGTTTAACTTCCGATAATCAATACACAACCGCAAGGTACCATCCTTCTTCTTGACAAATAGAACCGGTGCACCCCATGGCGAGACACTGGGTCGTATAAACCCCTTGTCTAGCAATTCCTGCAACTGAGTTTGTAATTCCTTCAACTCCCGTGGAGCCATTCGGTAAGGTGGTAGTTGAGTACCCGGCAGTAGGTCGATCCTGAATTCAATCTCCCTATCAGGTGGCAAACCAGGCAACTCTTCAGGAAACACATCTGGGAATTCTTGAACGACGGGCACTTGGTTCACAGAAAGTACTTCCTTCTCTACATCCCTGACTAACGCTAAGTAGCCTGTACATCCCTTACTAAGAAGTTTGAGAGCACTTAATGCAGATATCAACCTCGGGTGGCACTTCGCCCCATCACCACGTACCACAAAAGGGTCATCGCCAAGCATGTTGAATTTCACATATTTCGACCTGCAGTCCACTACTGCATGACACGAGGCTAACCAATCCATCCCCAAGATTACATCTAAGTCTACCATGTACAGCAGTCTTAAATCCACCACCGTTTCACGACCCTCAACCACTATCGGACAAGACTCACATATGTATTCTACCCGTACAGATTCACCCATAGGTGTAGAGACCAACATTGCCTTTTTCATCTTCGTTGGGTTCTTAGCGATCTTAATAGGAAATGCAGGTGATATGTATGAATGAGTTGAACCGGAATCAAATAGCACATGTGCATTTTGAGTACAGACTGTGAGGGTACCTGTCACCACATCATTTGAAGCTTGTGCATCCTGTTGAGATAAGGCAAAAACTCTGGCCTATCCTCCTCCTGTGGTTCCTGGACCTCTTCCTCCAGCTCTACGACCCCTGCCTCCGCTAGTGGTGGGCGGCGGTACTGTTCTAACTGGTGGGCTTGAGATTGGTATTGACCCCGGTGTCTGGTTGCTTCTCACACTAGTTCCACTCCGCTTCTGAGGACAATCCCTAGCAAGGTGTCCCACTTGGCCACAGTTGAAACAAGCTTCCTTCAAGGTTCGGCAGGTACCGAAATGATTCTTTCCACATTGGCCGCATTGGGGCCTTTGACTCCCTATATGCACACTGTTATGTGCCATTTGACCACCCTGATCGTTACTCTTTGCCCCCGAATCTATGGTAGTCATCGAAGGTTGCCCGGTAGGCCTGCTGGGTCCCATGAGAGCTGGGACTGTGGTGGTACCACTTGTCATCTTCTGCTTCTTCTTCCATCCTCCTTGATTCTCATTTCCTGCTTGATTTCTTCCCTTGGGATTGGCTGGCGTCCCAAATCTCCTCATATTCTCAATGACCCTAGCACAATCAGCCGCCTGTGCAAGAGTCTCAAATTGCTTCCTCTGTGGTAGTAGAGCTATAAACAGTGGCTCCACTAGTCGCTGTATGAACCTCTTGATCTTAGCCTGTTCATCTGGAACTAACTCTGGGGCAAACTGAGCTAGCTCCGTAAACGACAACTCGAACTCTATAACCGTCATACTCGAAGTCATCCATAGATCTTCAAACTGTTGCCTCTTTGTATCCCGCATTCCTTCTGGCAAAAACTGGTCTAAGAATGCTCTCTCAAAGTCCTCCCACTGCATTGGGGCTACTCGTGTGGCGTGGACAGCCTGTACTGACTCCACCCAAATTCTTGCAGCACCCCTCAGCTGGAAGGAAGCAAGCTCGGCTAATTATTCTCCAGGGCATCTCAGCAATCGCCCTATACGGACCATATCACGAAGGAAATGTTGAGGATCCTCCTTCTCATCAGTGCCGCAATAGGTTGGTGGGTTAAGCTTCAAGAACTTAGCCACCGGTAATACTTTGCGAGCTCCCCTTTGCCCCCAGGGTATGTCTCTTGGTAACCATACTCTCCCCGGTTCTTCCACCACTTCAATTTCCTGATCTAGTGGAATCTCTTCTTCATTAGCAGCTAATCGCTGCACTTCTTGCTGTATCTGTTGCCTCATCTCTACCCTCAGCTCTTGAAACCCAGCAGTTATCATCTCAGCAATAGATGGGGCATCGGTTTCGGGTTGGGGCTCCAACGATTGACGCCTAATCTCTCTTCCCTGATTGGCCCTCCCTCGGCCAAGAGCGCGACCTCGGGGTTGGCCCCGTGGAGCACCTCTCTCGACCTGCGCCGATGCTCCATCAGAAGTCCCGGGGTTTCTTCCACCCCTTGTAGTCACTCTAGTTCTTGGCGGCATCCCTGTACTACACAAGGATTTAACATTCCATGAGACCCCTATCACATATCATAATTAGGAAAAGAATTTTAGAAACGAAAACTAACACAATTTCCTAGATACTCCCACAAGTGCCCGCTTAACTCTGGCGTTAAGCCCAGGATCATAACGACGGTTTAAGCTGACACCCAATCATACCATAGCTCGACAAACTTAAAGAAAATAACCAGGCTCTGATACCAACTTTGTCATGACCCCCACCTGGAGGCACGTGACCGGCACAGACAGAGGGCCTAACCCTGAGTCTGTTAGCCTTAACACCTATTTCATTTAACTATCATTCCCATTCGCATACACACATTATCAATATATATGGCTCACATCTCCTGTGTGGCCTATCTTACACCTGCAATTCACAACCAAGTGCTGGTTCAGTTTATATGTATACTCAAACACAAATAATATATATATTTGTCATATACGTTGCCACACACTCCGGTATGTGTGACATATCCTATTCACATGCAAATTCGTATACATAATAATAATAAGTCCCCCGAAATAATCCTGTCTTTAAGTATGTGGAGTTGACAAGTCTAGAGTATAATAACCAAAACGTGTAATCAATTCATTACAATATCCAAAATAAAATCAAAGCCACCCACAGAGACAAAATGTGAGTGCTAGCAAAACGTCGCCTTCACTGAGCCGACGTGGAAGCCTGACCGGTACATGTATCTAAAAAAGTAAACCATTAAAGGGTGAGTCAACGACCCAGTGAGTGACTCTCTCATCCTAGGCGTAGAAGCGGGTACCACTACGACCGGGAAGGGGGGAAACCACATTCACATACGCATACACTTCAATTCATCTTTGATAAATTATATAATTGTTCTCAAGCAATAGAACATGTACAAACTCTACTTTAACCGTACCACAAAATATATTAATCATGCATACTGACAAATATTTATCGAGAAGCACCGAACACATAGATTAACATTCAAGTGCGGCTCACCCGCCAAACTTACGTACCTTTGGTTACCTTGTTGTCGCCGTGACGTGTCGGTCCTCCCTATCTATCCCGATGCACTATAAGACTTAACCCATCGTCATGGTCGGTTGGATTTGAAATATAGTAATTTAAAAACAAGGTCTCCTCGACGCCACGTCAAGACAATAATCAACGTCATGACCTTCTTTTTATGAAAATAACTTTGTCTTGACTTCACGTAAGGATACTGGCCATCGTCATGGCATGTTCGAAGAAAAAGAAATCTAGTCATAGTGCATACCAAGGACATCGAGGGTTTACACTAATGTTGAGTACCTATATGCTCGGTATCTTACATCGATACGCATAGACACACGACCCATTCTGGGACCGTCTCCACAGAATGTTGTGTTCGGTGGCGCACCCCGGCACCAACCCGCCGAGGTGTCCATCTAAATCGGCACTTTCCGGACCATCGTCTTGGGAAGCCCGCTTGGTTCAATCCGGACCAACTCAATGGATTAACCAACTAGTAATGGTGGCATACTCCGAACGGGCTCAACAGAGTATCCACAAGTGTATATATACATGAAGGCAATTTCGAACCTTACCCGATGAAATGCCAACATGAAGGCACTTTCCGAACCTAACCCGACGGAAAGCCCTTACCCTTGGTACCATACATGTTATTGCCATAATTCTCGGGTCAAGCACATAAGTGTGCGGAATTCTTCATCGTCACCCATTTGTACTTGTTCCACCATATTTCCACTTTAACAATCACAAACAATTCATTGTACAAAATTCCAGCAATTGCCAACATAATCACAGAGTATTACTAGCAAGCATAAAATTAAATATTTACAAACATTCACGTATAAGCAAGCCCACAAATCAAGGTTATCATACAACCCTTGGGGCTAGGATGGAAGGGTCCCTCACCTGGAAAACTCCCAAGTGTGCCTCCCGGAGTAACTCCGTTCTCGGGTGCCACGCGGTGCCCTAAAATACATTCATACATAACAACATTCATCTCAATTCCCCATCATTACTCAACATTGATGCACATGCATGATGGGGGAGCCTAAGATTGCCAAGAGCCGCACTCTTGGTCTCTCAAGATCCCTCTCTCTCTCTATCTTTGAGAGTAACTTAAGGTTTGGTACCTTTTTCTCATCCTCCTCACTCAGATTGAGTGTGTGGAGCATTGGATTTGAGTAATTAACTTCTACTCATCCTAAACTCCTAGTTTAGGAACCTTTAGACAACTCAAGATAGAAGTTTGAAGACTAAGGTGAGTGGTTCATGTTGGTCAAGGAGTTTTGACATCTTGAGAGCTAAGAAATCATTTTTTTTTACACATTTGAGATCAAGGAGAGTGATTTGAGTTTCCAATGGGAGGTAGACACAAGAATTTAAGCCTTTTTAATCATAGGAAAAATAACCATGGAAAATAGGGAAGAAAAATAAAATTTTCAAAACTAAAAATCTTGCAGTGTGTGAAAATCCATCTACTGCAACTTTATTTAAATTTATTAGGCTTCAAAACTTATTCCATTGCGTAGAGGATGGAAAAACGTTGTAAATTGAAAAATAACCATGGAAAATAGGGAAGAAAAATAAACTTTTCAAAACTAAAAATCTGGCAGTTTGTGAAAATCCATCTACTGCAACTTTATTTAAATTTATTAGGCTTCAAAACTTATTCCATTGCGTAGAGGATGGAAAAACGTTGAAGATTGAAAAATAACCATGGAAAATTGGGAAGAAAAATAAACTTTTCAAAACTAAAAATCTGGCAGTGTGTGAAAATCCATCTACTGCAACTTTATTTAAATTTATTAGGCTTCAAAACTTATTCCATTGCGTAGAGGATGGAAAAACGTTGAAAATTGATATATAGTTTGCGAAAAATAGACACCGGACCAAGAAGTTATGCCCATTTGAAGCAGGGCTCGCTGCAACGAACAAATCTGCTCGCTGCAGCGAACAGAAACGTTGTTTTTGCTCGCTGCAGCGAATCAAGCCTGGGAACTTCGTACTTTTGCTGTTCTAAGCTCCCTTCTTCAATTTTTGGGTGTCCCAAGCCATAAAAACTTGATATAAACATTAAGTGTTGGTTTTCTAAACATATGCATCATTTATAACATTAAAACAACACCTAATGAAGCTCAAATCACCAATCAACCATCAACATTTACGATTTGGGGAAAAATGGGTTCC
Source organism: Senna tora (assembly GCA_014851425.1). Lineage (NCBI taxonomy): Eukaryota > Viridiplantae > Streptophyta > Magnoliopsida > Fabales > Fabaceae > Senna > Senna tora. The sequence continues at coordinate 17,455,732 of CM026265.1, forward strand.
ATGAATCCTAAATATGAGATGAGATGAATTTGGAGAAAGAGTTGAAGTTTTGATTCTAACTAACCTTGAATGATGTTGAGGGGATCTAGAGGATGTCAGATTTGTTCTCCGGTGAGCTTCTCCGGTTGTGGTTCGCCGGATTCCGGTCACTTAACTCTCTTCCACCTTCTCCCCTTTGCCCTAGCGTGTCTCCTCTCTTGCCTCTCTTTTGTTCTAGCTGAAAATGGTTGGAGTGGGAGTGAGGGCTCAACATATAAGCTGGAAAAAATAAAAGGGAGGGTTCCAAATTCTTAACCCCACTTCCACCTTTTCCTTTCACTTAAATCCCCCCTTATATTTTACCCTTTACAAAATCTCTCCCCTCTTTTCTTTTAAAAAAAAAATTTTACCTCTATTTTCCCAACAAATTTTTTTTTCCAAATATCACAACAACAGCCCAGTACTAGCCTGTTTGAACTATGATTGCTTAAGGGAGACATGACATATATCATGCACATAATAATCCAGGTGCAATATATGAGACCTAGCTCGCACATTATGCGGCCGTGTGCACACGTTGTTTTTGAATGTGTTTCAAGAATGTATGCCCTCTTATATTCTCATAGGAGTGGCCCAACTCCGTCACATTCAAATAGCTGAATTCTGTCAAGGGTATTCCTGCAATTAAGATACCCCACTCTTATAGAGCTACAGATTTCATTAAGTGTTTTTTGAAAAACTCAACCTCACATATCATTGCTGGAAAATACACTTACATCATAGGGATAAATTAAGAGTCGAAACTCTTTCAAATGTGCATTTCAACAGCCACTCTATGATTCGTTCATCCCTTCGAACCAAGTTCTTAGGATCCTCATAGGTTGCTTTTAATCTATACGGGCTTTAAATATTTATCCCCCTCGATGTACGCACACCAGACTCTTTGACTATAGCTATAGTTTTAGAAAAACACAGAATTCAAAGAATCCAGTCATAACAGTATTCATTACATGAAGTGATCACAACTTATTGGCTCTAAAAAACTCAATTATTATTGGAAAGTGTCCCAAAATTCATAAAATATATTTTTGAATATATTCTTCCACCAAATAATATTAGCCAATAAAGTAAAATATTAATCTAATGATTAACTCAAAATTATATTTTATAACAAAACACATGGTGGCAACATATATGTGATTCTATGAAAATTAATTTACTCAATAAAATTTTTCATAGTACCACATTTGTTTTAATAATAAACCACTTAGCACAAATAAAATTATAGACTAAAAATGTGCCATTTCAAGAAAATATTTCCTTGCCCCCACTATTAACAAAGTTATCATAAAAAACTCTTACCTTCATTTTGAGAGAGAATCAACCATGCACCTTTGCATAATATCAATTTATGCAAATTCACTATGCAATTAAAATCTCACAAAAAGTATATATGAGAAATATCCATAAATAAATATATCAAATAATCTCATAAAAATAAACAATTTAATATGTTGCATCTCTCTAAAAATAACATAGCAAAACCAAGAGTATACCAATACTTAAAAACAATATGCTATATATATATATATATATATATATATATATATTATATACTTTGGTATCACATAATTATATATAGTGAATTTTTTTCACAAATATATCTCATAATTAGTGAGAAATTAAATATAATATAAAAATTTATGAGCTCACAAAAATAAATCAAGATACCAAAAATACATATATTTGAGTAGTTCACCAACTAGAACTCAAATACTTATTCCCCAATTATTCTTATTTTTCATTTGCTGCATTATGGGGATTAACATAAAATGCCTTAAACTTGTTGGAGCAGCAACCTGAAAAATAAGAATATACACCAAAAATAGGAAAATGTAAATTTGTTAGAGAAATAATAAAATGTGTGGTACTGGACTGAGGCACGGGTATCTCGTTATCTTTAAGGTAATTCACGCCTCCCACAGGTTGATTTTGCTATATCACCCGATGCAGGGGTACTCACATGCGTTACCTCCAGGATACAACAGCCCATTACTCGCCTGTTTGTCTACAACCTCTGCACGTAGGAGGTAGACAGGACTCTGTCTCCCACACCTTTCTCTATCCAAATAACACATAATATAAGTTTTCATATTTCTTCTCCTCATGTATCCGTGTCTACTGTTGTAATACCCGAGAATATTCTGACTAACATCATTAGTTAAATTAAATTAATTAAGTTAAAAGTGGAAAATGAGATAAAGAAAAAAACAAACACTATCCTACTACTTATTTTTTTAGCACAAAGTATTTTAAATCATAATGTTTCATAATATTTTTTTTATTTTTTTATTTTATTATATCAGACTTCTTTTTCTTTTTGTAATATATATATATATATATATATATATATATATATATATATATATATATATATATATTATATAAGTAAAGAATAAAAGAAAAGAAAGAGGGAAGAAGCGTGAGAGGGGTCGAAGAAGAGAGGGCACGCACGGGAGAGAGAGCAAGCCGAGAGAGGTGGAGAGCGGACGGAAAACGTATGGAGGGAAGGCGGAGCGTCTTCGTGCGGGCTGACCAACGCGAGAGGAGGCCGGAGTCGACGTCCACCGTGCTGGTCGTCGCCGGAGTCGACGTCCACCGGGCTGGTTGTCGCCGTTGAGCTGAAGGAGAGAGAGAGCTACGGGTTAGAGAGAGAAAGCAAAGGGAGAGAGCTTTCTCGCCGGAAAACGCCGTCTCTTCACCGGGGAAGGTAGATGGGAGTCTCCTCTACTCTATATCGTCCTTCTAACCGGTTGAATCGAGGTGAGAAGTCCCGAAACTCTCAAACCCCAATTTTATCAATTTTAGGGATTTTGGAACGACCCCAATTGATTCAATCTGAGTATTCTGGGTCCTAAATTGAAGTATTTGCATGTTAGGAAGTGAGTTGGAAGCTTAGGAACCGGAACCAAATTGATGGAATTTATCCGGGTTGGAAAAATTGTAGGAAAATGTGGTTGTTAAGGTTTAAGGGTGTTCTGGACTGATTGGGGGTGCATGAATAGGTGGAAATTGTGATTATATAATTGTTAAAATTATTAGAATGTACGAGGAATTAAAACCCGAGTAATTCCCGTCTCACCCGGAACCTGGTTCGGGGAAAAAGAGGCAATTTTCCAATTCTACGCGTATCCGGATATGTGTATTCATGTGTAGGTAAAGTGTTGAAAGTTATTTTAGTAAATGGAAGTCTTGGAGAAATAGAATTTATGATTCTTTTGAGCCATACATTCAAGACTTGGGTAAGGGAAGTTCATATGGACATATAGAGGTGGAATTGGGTAACCTTGCATTCCCAAGTCAAAGCTTCCGAATAGTGTGATTAAGAAAAGGGTTGGACACGAATAGAAGCATGCTAGGTGTCCTAAGACTAGTTGAGGGCATTTCCAAGCCAACAACGAGTCTATGGAATTAATTAGAGAGAACATGAGCACTAGCGTTGCATGTACACGATAGTGGTTGAATTTTCAAGCTTCTGAATCTCTCAAATATATGTGTATAGGGCACCATACAGTGAGCGGACCTTCGGGCACACCGAGAGCCGATACGAGGGGCCAACCAGGTGAGGGGCTTTCCTATCCTTGCCCTATAGGGTTGACTGCAGATATGGATATATGGTTTGCCTTCTTGCTTATTTGTAGGAATTATATGTTAGATAACATGCTATTGTTGTTCCTAAATTACAATATATTTGAAAACGTGCTATATGTGTGTATGTGAATTGTAAAAGCGACGGTGGCTCAAGGAGCCTTATATGAAAAGAAGGTCCTCGGGACCTAGATGATATCGGGGGTAGGATCGAGTCAATTTTATTTGTGAGGGTCTTGTGGTATCATAAACCAACCTCATTGTTGATCACCTGAAAAGGGTGGTTGTGTATGTAACTTCTTAAAGGAGATGAACATAGGTGACTTGTTTTAAACTGAGAGCTTCCGAATTAGAAAACCACTTGGGAATTTAGAGTTGCCTAAGAAGAAGAGAAATGAGTAAGCAGTGGTCCATAGGGGTCATTTATGGTACAACGTGGAAACCGAGTCGATCATGGATAGTCCGGGTAGATTGAGTCTGTTTGTCTTGAGTCAACCCACAGAAATACAGAGTATATGAGTACACCGCATTGTGGCTATTGCCTTGGGTAAACCGAGGTCAGATGAGTCGTCGGCTATGCTCCAAGTGAAGTCTTGGGGTCAGACTAATGTTCCAAGTAAAGTCTTGGGGCCAGGGGTTCCTAGAATGATCAACTAGGTTCCTATATCGCTCACGTGAGATATTGCCTTCGGGCCAGATTCTCTCCTAACGAAGATATGCCTTCGGGCCAGTTTATGATTACGGTTAATTGAATACGGGTGACCACTTGGAATTATATGTTAAATCGTGATATGATGTATCTATGAATTTGAACGTATGAGAAACCATGCTTTAAATTCTATATTGTGAATATGATATATGTTAATTGCCTGACCACTTAATATATGGAAATTTAAACTCGTTACATGCGTATGTGTTTCTGATTGGCTCCTCTTCCCCAATTGTAGTGGTACCTGCTACTACACCAGGGATGGGAAAGCCTCTCACTGAGTCTGTTTGACTCACCCCAATGTTACATGTTACAGACACAGGTGGTATAGGTATCGGGAGCGCTTCCACTTCATCTCAGGAAGGCGGACAGACTTAGAGACCGCACGCATTGTTCGCGTGGGTAGTATTGATATATATATTTTGTCAGGATGTATATGTATATGATTCTTTTGGTATAGCATTGTTTTGTAAAGTTGCTATATACATATATGTATATGTCACACTCTAGAACTGTCGGCTTCATACCGATTAAAGATTGGTCTTGTTGTTGGGAACATATGCTATGATATGATATATGTCATGTGTCTATATATATATATGTATATGACTTCCACATGTGAATAGGATAGATCACACGCACTAAGGGTGTGATCAATATGTAATTTATATATATATATATATATATATATATATATATATATGTGTGCGACTGAATACTTGATTGTGTGAAGATACAGATTCCGCATGTGAATAGGATAGGTCACACGCATTGAGGCGTGTGATCAATATGTAAATTATATGCAGGTGTGTGATTGAATATATATACTTGATTGTACACAGGATTTCTGCATGTGAATAGGATAGATCACCCGCCCTGAAGCGCGTGATCAATATGTATATTATATGTACGTGTGATTGATTATGTGTATATGTATAGACTGAAGAGGCGTTGTGCGAGCCGTGGATTGCGTGCTACTTAGGTCACCGGATAGGGATGACCATATATACTATATATTATTTGTAATAGAAATGGGTAGTTATGCATATATAAGAAGGTCAATCAGGGATTAGAGGCTTGCGGGATAGGAGAAATCCTACCTCCCGTGCCGGTCACGGACACCCGATAGGGGGTCGTGACAACTGTCTTCTCCCAACCCACATATATATAGGTGAGAATTTAAAAGTAACAAAATATATTAAATCTTTTTTATGATAGAACCAAACAGCTAAGGGAGGATTTAATGTATGTTGCCACAATTTATGAATAAACTTCAACAGTATTTTATGTTTAATTTCATTTGAAGAACAATCATTTATATAAAAACAAGTAGCAATGTACACATCACTTATTTTATGTTTTTGTCACGACCCCTGTTTAGAGGACCGTGACCAGCACAGACACAGGGAATACCCCTCTGCCTGTAAGCCTTATCACCTAATTGACAAAATAGCTATTATTGAAAAATACATTCACATGCATTATAATACCATGGCTACACCGAAATGGTGGCCTATCCTAGGCAAGGAAATCCACGGCCAGTGCCGCTTCAGGATATAGATATAGGAAAATACACATAATATATAACCTGTGTACTTGCTACACATCCGAAGATGCTGCCTATCCTATTCGCATGCAACAGAGATATGTATATATATATATTTTGGAAACAAGTTTTCCCTACATCGTAATCTAACAGATCCTGATCTTTAAGGTGTGTGAAGCTGACAGTTCTAGATTTAGTGATACAATATAGTTGGGAACGTCTACCCTTTACTTTATGATACATGATAAAGTAAATTAAATTACAATTACAATTTATTCACCCACATGAACAAGTTGTGGGTCTTGGAAAGTGTTGCTCAACCCTCGTTCCACCGAGACTTCTTCCACCTGTACTTAACCTGTCTCTGTGTAGTAAAAATGAGGTGTGAGTCTTAACCACGCGACTCAGTGAGAACTCTCCCATCCCCGGCGCAAGGTAGGTACCATGGCGCTGGGATTGGGAGTCATACACAACCACATGCAAAAACAATTGGTTACTATTAATTAGCATACATTCTTGGCGATCACACAACAACAAAAATTTCACCCAAACACTCACATGCATTTAATAACTGTAAACATGCAGCAGTTTATTCCACATCATCAATCAGCAAGTAAACATGTAACATACAGTGTCGGCTTTTACTTACTGGTCTTCTCACGTTTTAGCATGTCTGAATCAAACAAGACGCGTGGTGACGTAATCCTGTACGTTACCACTACGCTGCACAATCAGCAATTATATGCAAACACAGACAATTTGTACATACACACAGATGCTAAACATACATCTACTTAATCTCCCCAACTCTAGGGTATCTACTAGCCACTACGTGGCTTTTCTACTTTGAACCCATGCACTCGGGCTACTGGCCACCACGTGGCAAAACATACTTAACCCATTCACTTGAGCACTGGTCACCTCGTCACAACTCTATTAATCAAACACAATCAATCTCTATCTATCAAACAACTGATTCGTAGCCACCAAGTGGCACATTCTGACCCCTTGCTGCGGGGCAATAGCTTGAGCCCACTCGTCCATTACCCAACCAGGCTACATGGAGGGCACGACACGACGTCTCGAAGCATGGCCACTAACACACCCTGAGCCAAATCCACAAGATGATTTCTCTTTTACTAGGTTAGGCTTACGGTTCACCCGTAGGTTCCTCCCGTGTCTCCTTACCTTAGTCTCACATATTAATAGGACTCTTTGTCTCTTTTCTGAAGGATCAACAATTCTTCTCCTTGTTAATATGGACAAGTATCCTTAATAGGATATAACTCATATACCCGTTCAGATGCACTCTCTGATCCTCAAGCTATCGTCATAACAATATGAAACCTTTCTGACCCTATTACCAGGATAGGGCAATGACCATCGTCATGGTGATTATAAAAATGAGTTCTCAAGTGCCATCTGACGTTGTTCTAGTCGATGTCTCACATCGCTAGCATAACCAAATCCGAAACCCACCAATAACTCCCTTTGCATGATTATAATTTAAGTCACCGTCGTGACGAGTTTTCAAAATAAAAGTTTAGTCCTTCCGTACAAGGACTCTTGCCACCGTCGTGGAAAAGATTTAATAAAATACTCATCATGCCTCCGGAGTGTATGAGTTGCATTTGTAACACACCAACCATAGCAAACAATTACACTCTACTCCTATGTCTTCCTATCCAAGCTATTTTCCACAACCTATTTTCTAGTTCTTGTATTCTTTTAGCATTCTATACCTCTAGCTAACACATATCAGACAAGCAGAGAATATACATACTCATGTAATCCACATAAGCATACAACCCTAGGAGCAGAGATGAAAGAACCCTCACCTTTTGCGTGCCGTTGTTCCTATAAGGACAACATTTACTTCATTAAGATTATTACTTAGCTTAACTTTTCATTTATCTCTCCATTACTCTCACGTGTAGTCCATGGTTATCATAGAGTCAAGTTCTTGGTCTTATCGGACTTCTCTATCCCGACTTATGCGTATCCTTCCTCGGACACTTGACTTACTCGCATATAACACTTTACTTGAGTGTTTCACATACTTAGATTTGAGTATTAGACCTCTATCTAACTTGTTTTTGCATTTAAGGAAGCTTATCTAGCTTGGTTGGATGGAATCCTAATTTTAGGAAGGTCTAAGCATTTTGATTCAACTTGTGTTCTTACTCGGGTTCTAAGAAGTCTAGTTTCTAAACCTCAATACACCTCTAATTCATCACTTAAGGCTTCCTATTAATTATGAAGGAATAAAGTTGACATTTTAGAATTTGGACTTCATTGTTCCGCAAGTTTCCATCCTTGAGAAACAAGAGGATACCTAAAATAATCCTTGATTATTGGTAGCATACTTAGAATTATTCTAGGGTGTTTAAAATTGAAAAGAAGAGGTTTGGAGCCCTCAACATCACCCTTAAAATGTATTTGGGCAAATCGAGCAGGGACCCGACACGTTAACGTCAAGGTTCAACCTTAGTAACCTCGGGCCAGCTCTTCACAAGTCTTGTTCAACTAATATTTCAACTATATAATTATAATAGTATCAATCCAAGCCTATTTACTAAAATCCAAGCCCAATCCTAATTATCAACAATTTTCCCCAATTTGGAAATAATTATAATTTCAACCTCAAATCCTTCCAAATTCGAATTTGACTAAATCCGAAGATATAATCTCGATTCCTACCCCAACTAAGTGTTCAAGAACACTTCCTAGGTCTCAATCTACCCTCGAAACAACTCAATCGAAAGTGAATCGAAGTAATCCCTAAAAATGGACAAATTGGGGGTTTCGAATGAAGTTGGGGTTACCAACCTTGATTCGATTGGTGGGAGGTGTGGAAGATGTTGGAGTCGAGATCCGGTGGTCGTGGTCGACGTCGAACCGCTCTCCTCCGACGAGTTTTCTGGCGAGCTTCCTCCTTCCCCCTCCCTTTCAGGCTAGGGCAATGGCCTCAACAGGTTTTAATCTTGTAACTGACCCTAGTGCCAGGCTAGGGAAATGGCCTCAATGGGCAAGTGTTTTAATATTTAACTGACCCTAGTGCCAGGCTAGGGCAATGGCCTCAACGGGCAAATCTTTTCTGACTTGTTTCTCTCCTCGAGCTCTCAATTGGGATTCTGACTCTATCTACCCATTTCTATCCTAAACTGACTTTACCTAGGTAGTGTGAACCTCCCTACGACTCACTAATCCATTTATGATATCTTTTTAATCCTTATTTAATACCCAAACCCTTGATTAGATCATAACCTAGCACGAAGGCCGTTCCTAAGTTCAATTACCATAAAACGTCAACGTTTACTAACAATTTCTATACGATTTCTTTAATGAGTTTCTAATTTAATAAGGTAAACCAAACCTTGGACTCAATCAACAACTTACCCCATTGCTTGTACTGTTCGGCGTATCTCATGTCATCACATGGATACTCTCTAGTACCTCTTTTCCTGTAGTCACACACACATATACAAATACTTTCATATATAACAGTTTAGGAACAATAATAGTATGTTAACCACTAAATAATTCTTACAAATAGGCAAGTCGGCAAACCACATAACCATATCCTCAATCAACCCTGTAGGGCAAGGATGGGAAACCCCTCACCTGGACGGCTTCCTTGTGCTTGTCCTGGAGTAACTCCCGCTCCGAACGAGTCGTGGTTCCCTAAAAAATGCATTCATGTAGTTAACATCTCAATCTATATGCAATTCATATGCATATGATATGCTCGTGCCTAAAAATGCATCTAAATATCGCCAAGGACCTAGTCCTTGGTCTTATCCGTCTTCCCTCTCTTCTTATGAGAGTATCAAGTGCTTCGCACTTGGTCCCATACAACTATCGCTCTCCTTGAATTGGTTTTGGAACCTTGGATTTGAGTTACTAAACCTCGATATGCTTCTAAATTATCCTACTTAAGGTTTCCTAATAACTACGAACGAATTAAATTGCCATTTTAAAATTTGGACTATATTGTTCCGCAAGTTTCCATCCTTGAGAAACAAGAAAGTACCTAAAATAATTCTTGGTGCTTGATAGCATATTTAGAATTATTCTGGGGTGTTTAAGATTGAAAAGAAGAGGTTTGGAGCCCTCAACATCACCCTTAAAGCATATTTGGGCAATCCGAGCAAGGACCCGGCATGTTAACGTCAAGGTTCAACCTTAGTAACCTCGGGCCAGCTCTTCACGGGTCTTGTTCAGCTAATATTTCAACAATATAATTTCAATAATTCTAATCTAAGCCTATTTACTCAAATCCAAGCTCAATCCTAATTATCAATAATTTCCCCAATTTATGAATATTTAAAATTTTCAACCCCAAACCCTTCAAAATTCGAATTCGGCTAAACCTGAGGGTATAGTCTCAATTCTTACCCCAACTAAGTGTTCAAGTACACTTCCTAGGTCTCAATCTATCCTCGAAACAATTCAATCGAAGGTGAATCGAAGAAATCCCTAAAAATGGAGAAATTGAGGGTTTAGAATGAAATTGGGGTTACCAACCTTTGATTCGATCGGTGGAAGGTGTGGAAGATGTCGTAGTCGAGCTCCAGTGAGCTTTTCCGGCGTTGACTATCTCTCCTCCGGCGAGTTTCCGGCAGTTTCCCTCTTTTCCCCTTCTTCTTCCTCCACGGCTCCACTCTCTCTCACTCTTGTTCTTCTTCTCTCTTTCCGTTCTCGGGCGCTCTCTCTCTCACTATTCTTTCTTCCTTCTTATTTCTTTCCTTTCTCTTCTTTCTATTCATTTAAACCCCACGGCATTCCCACACCCCAATTTTAAAAATAATAAATAAATATAATAAATAAATAAATAAATAAATAAATATAATTAAAAATAAATTAATTAATAATTAAATTAAGACACAACTAATATATATTTTCTTTTCTTTTCTTTTTAAAATAGATAATAAGATAAATAATAATGACTTAAAAATAATAAAGATATACTTTTAATTTAATTTCTTTTCCCTATTTAATTCAGGTTTCCAATTTCTTAAGTCCTGAATTAAATCCCAAAAATTATTTTCTTCTTCTTTTCTTCCCCCCTTAAGAAATTCGGTCCCCGAATTTCAAATAACATACTAACCTTAGTCTTGAAATAGGTGAGGATATGTCATGCACATCTCTGCCTCAACTTCCCATGTTCCTTCCTCAACCGAATGGTTTCGGCACAGACTTTCACCAATGGTACCTCCTTTGACCTCAGCTTCTTCAACTGGCGATCTAAGATTTCCACTGGCATCTTCTCATAAGTCAAACCTTTAGCTAGTTGTACTTCTTGGGGTTGGATTACCTGAGAGGGGTTTGGCAGGTATTTGCGAAGCATGGACACATGAAACACCGGATGAACTCCTTCCAACTCCGCTAGCAATTCTAGACGGTAGGCAACATTCCCCACGCGTTCTAGAATCTCAAACGGTCTGATGTATCTTGGACTTAGCTTGCCTTTCTTGCCAAATCTCATCACGCCCCTCATTGGTGAAATTTTTAAGAAAACTTGCTCACCCACAGCAAATTCTAACTCTCTTCTCCGGTTGTCAGCATACAACTTCTACCTACTATGAGCCGTCACAAGTCTTTCTCTAATGGACTATATCTTGTCCAAAGTATCCTGAACAAGTTCTGGGCCAAACAACTTGGCCTCTCCGACCTCGAACCACCCAATCGGGGACCTGCACTTCCGACCGTACAAAGCCTCGAAGGGTGCCATCTGAAAACTGGATTGGTAACTGTTGTTATAGGCAAACTCCGCTAACAGCAGGTATTTCTCCCGCCCTCCACTGAAATCCATAATACATGCCCTAAGCATGTCCTCTAAAATCTGAATGGTCCTCTCGGACTGCCCGTCTGTCTGGGGATGAAACGATGTACTCAGATCAACCCTTGTCCCCAATGCCTCCTGCAATGCTCTCCAGAATCAAGAGTTAAACTATGGCCCCCTGTCAGAGATAACCGACACCGGTACTCCGTGCAACCTCACTATCTTTGATAGGTACAACTGGGCGTACTGACCCACTCCGTAAGTGGTCTTAACTAGCAGAAACTGTGCGGACTTGGTCATCTGATCAACGATTACCCAAACTGAATCGAATCCCCTCTGTGATCGCGACAAATCCTGACACAAAATCCATAGTAATTCTCTCCCATTTCCATTCAGTAATTTCTATCTGTTGAAGTGTTTCGGCGGGCTTTTGGTGTTCAGCCTTAACCTGCTGACACACTAGACATTTGGATACGTAGTCTGCCACATCTTTCTCCATACCATTCCACCAGTACAATTCTCTCAGATCCTGATACATTTTATTACTACCTGGATGGATTGTGTATGCTGTCTTGTGTACCTCATCAAGGACCCTTTCCTTCCAACCATCCACCATAGGTACACACAGTCGTCCCTCCAACCGGAGTATGCCACAGTCATCTATAGAGAATCAGACGTCGTCCTTCTCCCTCTTAACCACGGTATCTCTGATTTGTTTGAGGTTGGTGCCTTGATTGTCACGACCCCGTTTCGGAAGTCCGTGACCGGCACGGGAGGTAGGATTTCTCATATCCCGTAAGCCTCTAATCCCTGACTAACATTTATACATGTTCATAACTACCCACTTCTAATACAAACAATATATAATATATTTAGGGCCATCCATTTCTGGTGACCTAAGTAGCTTGCAATCCACAGTTCGCTTAGCACCGCTTCAGTCTATATATATATACACACATACGTATAGTTTACATATTGATCACACGCTTCAGTGCGTGCGATCTATCCTAGTCACATGCATAAGTCCTGTATCCATGCATACATATATTCAACCACACACATGCATATCATTTACATATTGATCACACGCCTCAATGCCTGCGATCTATCCTAGTCACATGCGGAAATCATATTTCCATCCAAACATATATTCAGGCACACATATATATAATTTACATATTGATCACACGCCTCAATGCGTGTGATCTATCCTAGTCACATGCGGAAGTCATATATATATATATATATATAAATACATGATATATACTATATCATAGCCTAAATTCCCAACACCAAGACCTATTTTTAACCTGTATGAAGCCGACAAAACTAGAGTAGGACATATATATACAACAGTTGTATGTGTACAAAAGCTACACCAAAAAGGATTTATATATATATATACATCATGACATAATTACATAACCAAAATAACTAACCACACGGACTAAGCGTGCGGTCTTCAGATCTGTCCGGCTGCTTGAGAAGAAGTGGACGCGTTCCCGACACTTGAACCACCTGTATCTGAACCATGTAAATAGGGGGGTGAGTCGATCAGACTTAGTGAGGAGCTCCCCCATCCATGGCATAGCAGCGGGTACCACTACAGCTGGGGGAAGGGAGCAACCATAACCACATGCGCATGAAACAGATTTATATTGCGACCTTTAATATGATTAGTCACTTAATATATCATATTTGCAATAATTACCCTCGTTCATGCTTCAAACATAATTATTACTCCGCACGTAAATCAATTACAAATATATATCAAATGTTCCATAGGTAACACATACTTATACTCCTAGGCATTCACTTTCTGTCTCCCGCATTATGCTAAGAGAAGTACTGGCCCGAAGACAATCACATGTTTGAACCTAGTTGATCACACTAGGAACTTTCTGACTCCAAGGCACACTAAGAGTAATAGCCGACAACTTGTCTGACCTCGGTTAAACCGAGGTAATGGCCACTATGTGGCAAGCTTACTGACGACATAATCCCGTCTGTCCGACCAGGATGACCGACTCGATCTACCCTAAACAATCTCAACTAACATGTTTAACCTTGAAGGACACTCTATGCATAACTAATTGAATATTATACGTGCTTATTAGTTAGGCCTAGTTTCCCCCTTTTTGATTATGCAACACTCTCACTCACACAGCAACCTATGTTCAGTTTTCTCAACATACCATACGGTCAAGATCTTTACAACGATGATCCATTTAATTGGGTTCTAATATTAATGAACCATCACATATAAAATTCTGACTCAGTCTTACCCACGGTAACTTATAAGGCTCGGTGAGCCACAATATCACATATACACTTGAGACTACACATATAAGCACATATACAATTTGCACGTTCACTGCTTACTTGCTAACCATACATGCGTAACGTAAACTCACTCAGATAATTATATTTCATATAATAACTGCATAAAATAGAGCAAACCACATTTTCACGTAGTCATCCAGCCCTGTGGGGCAGGGATGGGAGAGCCCCTCACCTCGCTGGCCCTCCTGATCAGTCCTCGGAGTACCTGAAGCTCCAATTACTCGGTGGTGCCCTATACACATGTATTTAAGTAATTAAAAACATGTGACTAAGCAACTATCATGCACGTGTCATGCTAATGCTCATGTACCTTCTAAACATTTCCAAGAACTAGATATTTAGTTCGTTACGTCGTCTTATTTGCTCTTATTGAAAGTCTATAATGTCTTATACTCGACTTTCACATATTCTAGCCATTTAGAACCTCTAAAAGCTTAGGTTAGAGATTCTAATTTATCTAAACTTCACCTCATGTGTTCAGAAGAGCATTTAACTAATAAAGGAATAAATTTACGGCTCAAAAGAGGCCTTAGCTTACTCGTTCAGCCGTTTCCCTTATTTGCTGAGTATAAGCTTAACCACTACCTCTTTAATTATATATAAAGAATATAATCGGGTATGAGAAAAGCCTTGGACCCAATTTAGTTTGTCTTAGGTGTCCTCCACGGACTAAGCCGAGTTGTTTAGCCCACATCACATTTTCTTGCTGTACGGTGGCTTGGTATATTGCCTCTTTTTCATCGGATTTGGCTCCGGTTGCGACGGTAACTACTCGGGCTTATTCCCTTGTATATTTGTAGCAATTATAACACCTATACTACTTCAAACCAAGCCTATTCATGAATCAAACCAGCAAAATTCGAATTTATTATAATTTCTAACCCAATTTTCCTAATTTCCACAACCAGCCAAATTCCACGATTTGGCCTTGATTCTAAACCTCCCTAAGCATTCAATAGCACCTAATAAGCTCGAATTTTAACCCAGAATGTCCCAATTAGAAGTAATTGAAGATTTCCTAAAATCCCTAGAATTAGAGAAATTGGGGTTTTGAGAGATTGGGGCTTTCTTACCTTATTCCAATCGGAAGTAAAGCTTGCTGGGTGTTGAAGGGGGGTCTCGGTCATTGTCACCAGCATCGGAGCCCCTTCACCGGCGTGATTCCGGCCAAATCCCCTCCGTCACCTTCCTTCTTCTCCTTCTCGTGCGTCTCGGCTTCTCTCTCCCTCCGTTCTTTTTTTTTTTGCTAATGAAATGGAGGGGGGTCACGGTTTGGCCCCCCATTTATTTTAATATTTGGCTAAAAAAACAAAATAAATAATAAGTATTTAAATCCTTATTCTTTCCCATCTTTTAATCCCCTTTTCTTTTAGGTCCTAAAAAGAAAATTTTAATTTCCTATTTTTTTTCTCCTCTTAATTTTATTTTACCTTTAATTTAATTTATTTTTTCTTTCAAAAAGAAAAAATAAATTAAATAAAAAAATGATAATAATTCAAATAAATACCTCAGATATTACATTGATCTTGTTTGGATTTAACTTCTTCAATTTGAGCTGACTTAGCTTGGATGTGGGCTAGAAACAAGTTGGAATTCCAAATTTTCAACTGAGTTCCAGACTATTCCTGGCCACAACGGTGGATATGATGAAATTAGTTCTCCGAGGAGTTAACTATTGCCTTTTCTAGTGAGGCTTACTTTGACTCGACATGCTTGTCTGACTAGCTACCTTCGTAGTGACTTCTTATATCCGTCTTGGAACACGACAAGACACTAGCTATTTGCATAGCACACTAGGTTCTATTTCTATAACCTCTAACTGACGAAGTACTCCCTTACATCGGAGTCGCTGTACCTAAATATCCTCTACTACCAAGCAGTTACCCTTCTGCTGGTATTCCCTCGGTATATTCTTTGTAAACGACTCCTCCAGAAGAGTCCGTTTACATTTTACTACACCCTCTACTCTACGTCTAAACTTACCGCTTACACGGCATGCACCCGACGTAGGTGTTTATACTTTGTGCCATCAGTGTACTCAACCCTTTCGAGGTTGTTATACTCACTACCGACTCGGTTTACCCTACTCGTGTCCTGACGAAACTAAATGCCATGACACTAGTACAACTATGTATTACACTTACCGTTTCTCCACCAAACGGTAAAGGATCTTACATTTATGACTCGTGTTTCCCTTTTTTCGGACTTCTACACTTACCCTTAGTGGTTTCGATAACCACTTCAGGTTACTCCCTGTCGACATGCCATGTCTGACTGACTTAGACTCTTCTTTGACAACTACTTGTAGTCATTTATGTTTATAATGGAAACTCATCAGTCTCCTCCTTACCATCATACTCATTACTCTGCCTCAGGCTTAGTTCGGTCTTCACACCCGAAAACCTTGCTTAACACGACGATGACTGTGGATCTATACCATCCTTAGGTTAGCCCACTTAGAGTTGCACATCCTATGCTAACTCTACTCATTGGGTTTTCGTTGGCTTTTACCCCAACTTGGCCCACCCTAACTCCTCAACTCACTTAGATCCTGTATTCCCACTTGGAATATTTGATCCGTTAACTCCAGCATGAAGCTTTCCAGACATGCTCTACTCCCCTTAACCAAACGGGACCCGCTCTCACGGTTTGACTCTTTCCTTTCTTACGGTGTGGCATATGTTCACGAACATATACCGCCTCTTGCAAGTGTGTTACCCGTTGGGTTCCAATCGCCCCCAATGGTAGCATACCTGTTTTATCATTTGGCTCACATCCCCCGATGCTTACCCGACTCTCTTCTCGTATTCACTCTCTTTTTTTCATTTACCTACGTGGTACTCTTTCTTCGAGTATTTCTCAATGCACATTTTTCACTAAATTCCCCTTCTCGATTAACCATCCTTGCGATTAATTTTCCCTTGATGGCACCCACATGGCCATTTATACATTTGGTTTGTCCACTCAGTCTCCACCCATACACAGGCTTTAGACTAACGGATTTACGGTTCACCAACCTCTGGAACTAGCTTACCTAGCTATGTCCACTACAATCTCTGTACTATACATGCACTTACGGTAGTAGTTGGTTCTGCACCTCCTACTTGAATTTTATCCTATGGGGTCCTATAGGCTTCCGCTCTTCCCCCTTTATGGGACTACTTATCCTTGTTTACTTTCTCTCCCCTCGGGCCTCCACGAGTTCCTTTGGGGTTTATCTCACACGTTATCTCGTTCGAGAGCTATCTATCACAATAATACTCATTTTCTTATCTCTGGACGGTACCCAAAGGTCTACGCCCATTTCCACTTCTAGACCTGCTCCGGTCTAATACTTTAGGGTTCATTATCACCCTATGGCCCCTTAATTGGTAACCCTTGGGTTTACCTGTATACTCCCTTGGCACTTTAGCACTCTCTAGTGTTTTTCGATGTCTACTAAACTTTAATCACTCCAAGCGAGTGATTTCTCAACTACATCTGCCATCCTTATACAGCTTACTTGTAAAAGGATTATTGTTTGGTAGGGTACTTGTGACATGAGTTAGTTTTCTTAGGCACCCTGCGGGTTTTAAAAATTAATTCAAGTTTATTTCTTAGAAAACGACGCCTAAGGTTTTCGTAAATGGTTAGGGTTTAGCCAATTGGAATGACACAAATTAAGAAAGAGTTTTCATAAAAAATTGCCTTCCAATGGTTATCCCTAGTATTTTCAAGAAAAGTTTGAGGGTTTTTCAGAATCTCTAATCCGGAAAGACCAAAAAGATTTTTACAAAAATTTGTCATGTGATCAATATCCTATTCTTTAAGCAACCCAAGAGAGTTTAATTGGGCTTAATCCCTTCTTTCCCCCTTGTTTGCTTAAGGGACCAGTAGTCCATGGATCGAGCGCAGGGTTGGACTAGGCTCCTTCCCTGTGCCTTACCATTTACTCTATTTCCCGCTCGGCATATGGTCACGCTCTACACGTTTACATATGCCTCTACTTCTTAACATCTATTTCTACGGCCTATGGTTTGACCACTTTGCCCTTCAATATACCGTAACCTAATTTTCCATTCTGTAGATTTCTACTTCTATACTGTGCCATACACCACCTCTTTTCTGTTTACTTTCTAGCACTACAACATTTAAGGCTTTTTGCAACGGGTAAAAACTGTTCCCTAATGTAGGAAAACTGTTGTCTATTTGTATAGGCAACGGTTTGGCAACGGTTTCTCGTTCGTACTATGTTCTTGCGTTCCCTATTGTCGAAGGCAACGGTTTTTTCAAAACCGTTCTCTATACAGAATGAAAAGGCAACGGTTTTCTGAAGACCGTTCCCTATACAAAATTAATAGGCAACGGTTTTCTTGTTTCGAAAAGGCAACGGTGGTTAACCATTGCTCCTTTAAGGAACAAGAGTTAGATGTTGCATTTTAGATTTGCCCACAATAATAAACTGTTCTCTAAAATCGTTTGATTAGGCAAAGGTTTTGTTGCATTCTTACAAATGCTATTATCAGCAACAATTAAAAAATGTTGCTTAAAACAATAGACAACACTTTTTTAAAACTATTTCTGAATATATATATGAATAAATTATGTAATAATCTTCCAATGTTATCACTTTCCACATTCATACCATACTCTAATATAGAGCACTACATTCAATAATTTTAAAACACAATTCAAATTTATAACAAATGCTATCATAGAATGTATGTAACAATTACAAAGGATTGTTCTACACATAACTTCTAATAAAATGATCCCAACATTCAAACATAATATGTGATTATACATCCCAAAATAAGTAATATAGAAAAGTCTAACAAAAGCTCAAGCTAATTAAGTCAACTAGCATACAAAATATATATATATATATATATATATATATATATATATATATATTATAGAAGTGCTCCACTCAATCATCTTCATGAAGACTTGCATCTTTCTCACCAAATGTTTCCTACATAAGAAAAAGTAACATATTTAATTGAAACTTAAAATGCAAAAATGATTAAAACATTTTAACTAGAAAAAGAATAGAATTAAAGAAACTCTTTTTCTTTCTCTAGACAATATATATAAATGTTAAGTTAAAGCAAAACAAAGTAAAATACCTTATCAAGATTCAAAGCATGGGTTGGAGAGTGCTCATTAATTTGTCCCTCAACATTTTGTGCATTGTTAGCTTCACTTGGAATGGAACCAAAAATAGCATCCAAATTTGACATATTTAATCCTGGATTTTGTTCCACCAAACCTTTCAAAAAAGAATTAATTCCAAGCATTTGATGTTGCACCTCACTCTTCAAAGAATTCAACTCGTTGGCATGTTGTTGCTTGATAGAATTAATAAGTTCCTTTTGCTTTAAAGAAGTTGGTGTAACATTTCTACCATAGCAACGAACTCTACCGGCCTTTTCGTTCCCAAGCACTGCTTGAAAAGCTTCAGTATTATTTTTCTCAGGGTTTTGAGTCAAATCTTTAAGTTCTGACTGCAAAAAATTTTTTATACTTGTTAAAACAAGGACTTTGGTGCAAATGTGTCTACCACTTAACTATACTCACATTGCACAATATTTCATATCAAGGATACTTAAATGCCAAATTCTATCAACATAGTATATCATTATAAACTTGAAATAATTTCATAAATCAACAAACTTAACATATATGAAGAAAACAATTCTTTCAAAAAGCAACTTACTATCACATCTCGTGTTTCAAGATCCACTTGCTTGCCTTTAACACCTTGACGAGTTTCAATAAACATATCTGCTTGAGAAGGCTCCTCACCATTTTTCTTTGCACGCTACAATAAATAGGCGTCATTGCATATTACATTAAATATATAAGAAACTAAAAAGTATCCAACTAATTTTTTAAAGATTTTACCATTCTTTGACGAACTAGAGCAAAACTCGTCGGCCCCATTCGATGCCTCCACTTTTAGGTAGCCATATTTTGCTTATTTACTCTAATAATTTTCTACAAACAACAATTATTTATATCAATTTCTACAAAGAACACATATAGTTATAAAGAATTTTATCAATATATAATTTCCTTACTTTCACAGTTTCGTTACTCCAATAAAAACACAACTTCTTAAAGTGTGATACTGGTATATTTGGAGGACGATTCTTGAGCCTCTCAGACATGTTAGCAAACTTTTGAAAATGAGATTTCTTAATTTTGCATTTATATCGTCTCCAAGCATCTTGAATAGTAGACTCTACCCACTTCTTTCCTTCATGTGGGACATTGAATTTTGCCTATAGTAACATAAAAGTCATGGAATGTTAATGAGTAAAACAAGTTGTATGAGTGTAGAAATGTATAAAGGAACAAAACTTTAGCAATTTTCATTTACTAGTACATACATTGATATATTTCCACATATGCTCTTTGGTGTCACTTGGTATAGCCTTCCAATTTGTGTAAATCAAGGGACAAAATGTTGAGTTTCTAGCCAGTGTACCCAAGAAAAGACTCAAGTCCTTCACCGTTTTCTCACGAGGCCCTATTGGTTGTCCTTGATCATTTAAGATGACTTTTCTCGCTCTTCAATTGATCTATCATGAATTTTCTTGCATGATGTTTGTCCTCTAGCTCTTTTCTTTGAAGTCCCTATGTTGATGTCATTTCATTGTGAATGATAGATTAGACACAATATATACAAGTTTAGAAATGTAAGTTATGCAAATTAAATTTGAAAATAATAATGATATTACCTTTTGTTATGTCACCATCATTTTCTTCTTCAGCTTCATTATGGTTGATGTCCTCTTCAATTTGTTCAATTTCATTTTCTTCAACAACCTCATCCATGATTTTTTCAATATCATTTTCTCCAACATTATGAAGAAAGTCATCCATTGATGATGGTGGACACATTGGCTTTCTTTTCAACTTCCTAGGAATTTGTGGAACTTCTTCAATGCTTTGTTGATCATCAACCGAAAGAGGTGTTTCTTTAGCTACATTTTGGTTGGGTTCCTTGACAGTGGAGATATTAGCTCTTTGAGATTCAACTTGAGTAGAAGTTTTGGGCAAACAAGGCTTCTTTTGACATTGTCTTTGATGACATTCACCTAACTCTTTCACTTTATTCTCCAAAAGTCTTTCTTGTATATTATGCATTTTTTCACGCTTAACTTTCTTAAATTGTCTAAGCAAATCACTGCTTGATTTAGCTTGAAGAGGAACATCAAAACCACTCCTCTTGATAGGACTTCCACCATTTTTGCCACGAGCCAACCCTTTTTCTTTAAAAAATGCTCCCTTGTTCATTTTCTTTACTTAATCAAAACTGAAATGTTAAACAAAAGATATGAGTAAGAGTGCACAATTATACCAAAAAATTAATAGAAGACATCATATATTTACGCCTCAAAAAAACACTTATACCAATATCTTCAATCCAACAAAATGAAGATTGCACCACTATCTTGAATAATCTACATATCTGCACTAGAAACAAAATTACGTTACAACATGCATGATAGTTTATATTCTAAACTCAATACATTATTATTTATAAATATGTGTGTTTAAAGAACAACCTAACAAAATCTTCAAAGTAAATTTACTATATTAATGCATATTAGATGTCTTTTGGAAAAGCTACTCCATATAATCCTCATCACTATCATCAGAGTCAGAATTCTCTTCATAGTCTATGTCTTGTGATTGGTCATAAAGTGTAGGTAAAGGTTGATCAATGACAATGGCTGGTACATCTCTCCTAACTACATCAACTTCACCATCATCGGTTGGTAAGGCAGGATTTGATGAAGAATCATATGGCTCACCCCAATGAAAGTCTTCACAATCATCTAATTGATCTCCCATATTGAATAAATCTCTTGGAACTGTCTTCATAACATAATATCTATTTTCATCAGAATGATCCCCAACATAAAAACATTGATGGACTTGAGATGCTAACACAAAAGGATCTTCTTTGTAGCATCTCTTATCAAAGTGCACAAATTTCATTCCATAATTGTCTTCTTTAACTTCAAACCAATCACATTTAAATAGCACATATTTGCAAAGCCCATAATAATTTAACTCAACTATATCATTTATAGCTCCATAGTATGTTAAACTATCTTTTCTTGGTCTTTCATCCTTGGAGCTTGCAAAGCTTCGAGTTATGGCCTCCACTGTCACTCCACTATTTTGTGTTTTGCATCTCCCATCGTGCATCCTAGTGTGGAACCTATATCCATTAAAAACATATCCAAAAAACTTCTTTGCAACACTATTTGGTCCTCTAGATAGTCCCTTAACAAAGTCTGATACATCATCATTCGCTGCACGAGTTTCAAACCATTCAATGAAATCATTGCTGTGACTTTTGGCTTTATTCCACTTTCTTTTTCTAGAATGACTATTAACAATATCTTCATGCTCTCTATAATAAAAAGTATAAACATTCATTAGTGTGTTGTATATAAAAAATATTAATAAATAATTGCTAAAAGAGATTGGTCATAAGGAAATACCTAATGTATTGTTGGACATCATCAGAATTGAATAATATGTATCTATGAGCTTGGTTCAATGACTTATGGTCTAAAGATATCAATCTTTTTGCTCCTATAGAATGGCCGTTGGAAGAGGCATCACCATTCTTTCCCATTCTATTTGACCTTGTATCCACACCACTATGTAAATACATTGAACTAAATGTTAAGCACTCTTCAACTAAATATGCTTCTGCAGTAGATCCTTCTAGGCGAGCCTTATTGCGAACATATGATTTCAATATACCCATATATCTTTCAGGTCAAAACATATAATGACTTTGAACCGGGCCACCTAATCTCACTTCATTCGCTAGGTGAATAGGTAAATGAACCATTATGTCAAAGAAAGAAGGGGGAAAATTCTTTCTAGTTGGCAAAGAGTTTCTGCAATTTTTGCTTCCAAATAGACCAAGTCTTCAACTTGTATAACCTTTTGACATAAACGACGAAAGGAAATTTTGCCGATTTTAAAACACCGCAACAAGTAATGTAACATGAAATGGGCATCATGACTTTTATAGCCAGATATTTGTCTTTCATCAACCTGCACACATCATGAAATATTTGATGCACTACCATCGGGTAATTTTGCCGATTCTAAAACATCGCAAAAACTTGATTTCTCTTTTGCAGTCATAGAGTAGCATGCTCTGGGCAATATAATTCTTTTCCCACCATCCATCTCACTTGGTTAAAGATTCTTTCTTATTCCCATATGCTGTAAGTCAAGACGAGCATTTGCATGATCCTTTGACTTCCCTGAGATTTCTAAGAGAGTGCCAATTATACTATCGCATATGTTTTTCTCAATGTGCATTACATCAAGGTTATGCCGCAATGTGTTATGCTCCCAATACGGCAACTCAAAGAAAATAGATATATTCTTCCAAGTGATGCGGGGTTTATTTTATAATAGGTCGGGAAAACTATTCCGGGAAAGAAATCCGGCCATTAATGGGACACCCGTCGCGACGCTTATCATTTACTGTCACGACGGGTATCGTGCAGATACGATCTTGGATCTATCATAAATACGCAACCCGTGGCGATGTATGGACGTATCCGTCGTGACGGATGACACTCTGAATGATCCCTCATAAATGCAGGTAACGTCGTGATGCATCTATTACCATCGCGACGGTATAGCGTTTCCGTCGCGACGGCCCGCCTATACCGTCGCGACGCCTCTTTGCTACTTTTATTATTTTTATTCATTATTCATTTTCTTCCTTCTTTTCTTTTTTGTTCTTATTATATTTTCAGCCGGTCAAAGTGAGGTGTTCACAGAGTCCCCTCTTTACTTTTCTTTTATTTTTAAAGGAACAAGTAAAGAAACAAAATGAAACCGAACTTGATCATTCATTATTTTTACTGTTTTTCCTTTTTTGGGGGTACAAAACATAGAGGCATAAAGTCAAATACAATCCTACGATCTATATATGGTTTCAACCTACTCGTTATCGCTGCCTTCCTCATCACTCTCGGAGTGTTCTTGGGGCATGGGCGTGGGGACCACATCCTCGAATAGGTGGAAATGCCTTAGTAGGGATCGCATCCCTCCTTGCAAACCCCGGATGTCACCTCGGAGTCCTATTATCTCTTATTCCTGGCGCTGGATCTGTCGGGTTAGAGTGTCAATTCGTTCCGCCTCTGACCCTGCCGGGGCGCTGCGTTCTTGGGGATGATCTTGCTGCGGAGGCTGCTGCCTCTATTGGGGTGGGGGTTACGGCTTCAAGTTATTCAGGAAGGATGTCCGCCCAACCTTGATGAGCGGGGAAGTCGGCCATATCTTGATCTTTCTTCAGATAATAGGTGGTGGCCACCTCGTAGTAGTCCAGTGCTCGACGGGCAACCTGAAAGCGCTCGCAGAAGGCGGTAAGAAAATGGGGGAAGGCGATGGCGGTAGTAGAGCTCTGAGACCCTGGCTCCAGCCTGATGTCGTTGGCATTGTTGTGAAATTCGCTCCACATAATGGTGGGGAAGCAGAGTGGTGCCCTCTTCATGATCAGGTAGATGAGGACGCTCAACTTCCTACTCAGGGACTCAGTGTGTTTCACGGGGATGACATTGATGGTGAGGAAATTCTGCCAATTCTTGGTCATGTTATGGGTACCATTTCTTTTGAGCCCACCGCTTCTGGACTCCCATGTGTCTTGCCCAGGAAAAGTGAGGGCCGCCGCTATCTCCTCCTTCGGGTATCCCCCTGATAATGTTTGCGTAAATATGCAGTTGGGTTCCATCCGCAGGTTATACATTTCGGCGAAGTGCTGGGGAGTCACCTCTGGGAGAGCGCATTCCCTGAGTTTGAATGCTTTGCTTCGTGTGGTGGCGTATCCCACGTGATATTAATACACCAGAGGGACATTGAGCATGGTTTCTAATAGTGGGGAAAAGGACAAGTCCATATACTGATAGAGCAAGCGTTCTCCCAAAAATTATCCAATCTCCTTTTCTCCTCATGGCCTCCATGTGTTCCAAGAGGAACTTAGTGGAGAGAGTTCCCCCTTGAGCATGGTTTCTAATGATGGCCTTCTTTTCTGGAACCCCAAGTAAATCAGCGATCTCCTTCTGGGTTGGAAGAATCCCTGAAAACCTGTATACTTAACTTGTGGAGAGGAGGGGGCTTCTTAATAGCCCAACATATTCTTCTGGCACGAGTGATAACATGAAGTTGGGGAATATGAAAGCTGTCAATTTGTTGTCCCAAAACTATAGGAGAACTTGTAGAGCTTCTTCCATGATTTTTATGTCTAGTAGATCTAAGATATCCCCGTATCAGCCTCGAAACTTTCTGAGCTTGTCTCCTCGTAAGTATCCCCTCATCTTGATTAGGTCCTCTACAGCACTGGCTTGGACCTTAATTTGAATTCTCCTCCCAGTGATAGCCAATCTTGTAGGGGCATAAAAGTCCATTACATGTTCTGATGCCATTTCGAAAAAGTTTTGTTTTGAAGAAAAAGAGTAGAAATGCTAATCTTGTAAAAAGAAGAAAGAAGAAGGTTAGCATACAAGTTATATAAGAGAATTATATGCGATGCATGCGATATGGGGGTTTTCGCTCCTTGTGTCCTAAAGGTTAGGCTCTAAAGGTCTCTAAAATTGGCTGTCATAATAAAGGTAGGCTTTTAAGGTCAACTTTCACATGGTTTAGTTTGGGATCTAGATACCCTAAAAAGGCCCTTAGATTGCCTCTACCAGAAGTAGAGACCTTGACTCCAGAGAGGATTCTGTCACAGAAAAGTCAGCATGAATCAACCCTTAAGGCAAGTAACAATCTAAGTAGGATAGATAAGTCAACCTTTGTAGGCCTAAGCCCAACAGGGAAAGATTCTCATATCCCATTCTACTTATTTGGACGTACTCCGGGTATAGGAGCCAATAGGTTGAAATAAATCTAAATAGTGTATTTGTGAATTTATGGAGCATCCTAACTACCCTTCCCTTCCACTCAAAGGTGGAAATACTGCCAAACAAAGAAAACCACAAATACAAAGATATATATACAACCAAACAAATATGGAAGGCCAAACAATTTCAATATTAATTTTAAAAGAAAAGGGCTTGACTTTCTAATTAAAAGTCCCCAGTGGAGTCGCCAACTGTGAAGACCGGAGCCTTCGACGGGAGTCGCCACCAAATTTTCAATCAAAATTTGGAAAAAACGAAATAAATTCAAAAATGGGGTAAAATGAATTTTCATAAAATGTTGGGTTCGAGAGTCTGATTGGGATGAAGGGAAGGTCTTAAGCACCCTTTTTCCCCCGTCCGAAGAAGGTTAACCTAAAAATTAATATTAAAATTATTTAGCCTTTAAAAAATTATACAATTATGGGGGAAAATGATGAAAAGAAAGAGGGAGGGCTTGACCTAGGATAAAAGCCTAGGGCCTACATACACTCAAAGAGGGATCAAAGCCCACGTAGTTCCTGTGACATACAAGTGTGTGAGTGAAGGGAGGCTCATCGAGTGAATACTCAGATGGCCCCCTAGTGTAACGTACCTAAAGAGGCCAATGCCTTTTGGTACCTATCAACCATACGAGACATCAAAGAATAAAAAGAGTGTGTGTGAGAGGGCTCATCAGGTGTAATACCCAGATGGTGTGAAGGCTAGTGCTCTTATAAAGACCAAGTCTCTTGGTGGCCCTAGATTATATAATAAAAACTCTTCTCGTTGAGTAAATATTTAATAAAACCTTTTTATCCCCCAAAAGACAGGGGGTCGTGACGGGTAGGTTCTATCGTCGCGACCTACTGCCATGAAACAGAGACCGTCGCGACGGCTCTTTTAACGGGGGGCATCGTGACGGTAGTGGGAACCCGTCGCGACCCCTTTTATTTTTCGAAGAAGAAGAAGGCAGAAAAGATGGTGATAACACTTTTGGAGTATGTGAATTAGAGGAATATGTTTATGCAAAAAAGTGGCTCCCAGTAATCGAACGAGTATGAATAAAAATCTAAGAAAGAGTGAAATATCACTCATAGTGCGTATTCTACCTGCTTGCTTCTTGTTCTCCACTCCCTGCCTCTTTGTTTATGAAATTTCCGGTCCTTTGACAAGTGATGCGGGGTTTATTTTATAGTAGGTCGGGAAAACTATTCCGGGAAAGAAATCCGGCCATTAATGGCACACCCGTCGCGATGCTTATCATTTACCGTCGCGACGGGTATCGTGCAGATAGGATCCCGGATCTGTCATAAATACGCAACCCGTCGCGACGTATGGACGTATCAGTCATGACAGATGACACTCTGAATGATCCCTCATAAATGCAGGCTATGTCGCGACGGCCAGCGTTTACCGTCGTGACGCCTCTTTGCTATTTTTATTATTTTTATTCATTATTCATTTTCTTCCTTCTTTTCTTTTTTGTTCTTATTATATTTTCAGCCGGTCAAAGTGAGGTGTTCACACCAAGGAACATCTTTGTTTTTCTTTTGTGTCTTCCCAAAGACAATGTTTATCTTGTGCAAAGTCTTTTTGAATTTGTTCTCTTCCTAACAATGTAGGTGGAGACCAATATTCTCTTTTGCCATTAAAAGACCTTGAATTAGATCTCCATGGGTGATTTGTAGGCAAAAAAACACGATGATCCATATAACACATCTTTTTACTATGTTTCAAGTATTTGGAAGGAGTCCCATAGTTGTAGCAAGGGCATGCATACTTACCTTTTGTGCTCCAACCAGACAACATAGCATATGCAGGAAAGTCATTAATCGTCCAAAGAAGGCATGCACACATTTCAAAAGTTTCATTTCTTGAAATATCATATGTCTCTACACCTATGTTCCACAACAATTTTAACTCCTCAACCAATGGCTGTAGATATACATCAATGTCATTCCCAGGTGAACGTGGTCCAGGAATTAGTAAGGACAACATAAAATATTCAGGCTTCATACACATCCAAGGTGGAAGATTATAGGTCATCAACACAACGGGCCATGTGCTATGAGATATGCTCATTGTTCTAAATGGATTAAATCCATCACTAAACAACCCAAGTCTTACATTGCGAGAATCATGAGCAAAATCAGGATGCAGATCATCAAAATCTTTCTATGCTTCGGCATCTGCAGGATGTCTTAACTTTCCTTCCTTTGAACTCTCTTCCTCGTGCCACCTTAATGAACTGGAAGTCTTAGAGCACATAAAAACCCTTTTAAGTCTTGGAATCAAAGGAAAGTGTCGAAGAATTTTAGCAGGCACTTTATAAGCTTTCTTTGATTCCCCAACTTCACAATCCATCTGAGGACATACTTCATTCCATCTTGAAGCTCCACAAATATGGCAAGATGTATCATTTGCATGCTCTTTCCAATATAGCATGCAATCATTTGGGCATGCATCAATTTGTTTGTAGTCATGACCTAAGTCCCTAACCATTCTCTTTGTTTGATTGAAAGATTGAGGAATGTTCAAATCAGGTATAGCCTCCTTCAGTAATTCTAATAAGGCGGTGAACGATGCATTGCTCCATCCATAAAGACATTTCAACAAATAAATTTGAATGGTAAATGATAGTTTTGAAAAAATTTTACACCCTGGATACAATTCTTCTTGTGCTTCTTCAATCAAATTATAGAATTTTCTAGCATCTTCATTAGGGCCTTCACAAATTCCCTCTGCTTGTGCCACATTTCAAAATCTGTCGTATAATAAGCCATTAATGTCATCGTATGAGTCCATTTCATCATCTAACTCACCATTAGAATCTATAAGAGAAATCTCTTCACCATGGAAAACCCATTCATTATAGCCTTGTACAAATCCCTTACATATTAAGTGATCCAACACTACATCTCTCGTTTGCCAATTAAGATAGCGGCCTTTTGTACATGGGCATAAAATTTCTCCTCCTTGTGGTTTTCCTTTAGTGAAAGCAAAATCTAAAAATGATTGTACGCCATTGATGTAATTATTGCTAAACCTTGGCAAATCAATCCAACCCTTGTCCATATTTTAGCTTTGTTGTAGATTGACAAATTCCTAAAGAAAAACTAAGGAATATAGTTTATTACACTAGAGGTAAGTACAAATAGTATAATACAATAAAAATAATATAATACAAGTAGAAAAATAGTTGTTGATTAGGGATAAGTACAAATAGACAAATTAAGCCTTCACACAAATTGCTAGGAAAGAGTGCTCATATCATTGTCCTTCAATTTGAACCTATAAAGTCCACAAGAATAGAGAAAATAGTATAAAACTAATGACTAATTAATAACATGTATTTCATAGCATTTAATGTTTGTTTCGACAAATAAACATTATAGCGACCTTATGCATATCAGAACTATATTACATAATCCCATATGGAAATACTAATAGATGGCTAAAATGTAGGAAGAATTCAAGAGAAGTTGGCCTAAGTTATCAAATTTAGATAGAAATAAAGGAACAAAGATTGTCTTCAAAATGCCATTAGCATTTATAATACAATTGAAGAATATCAAACATAAAAATTAACACAAATTTACCTCGCCCTCACAATGATCAATGATAAACCCAACAAGATCAGCAAATCCTATCAACAACAAGATCAACACGTAAGAAAAGTGAAGATAAAAGACGATGCCAAATGAAAAATAGTTATAATGAATGTAATTATATATATGAAGAAGTTGCCTCCCCCATGGAAGATGCTCACCATATGGCAAATAAGATATGAATGGTGAGAACACTCACCTTCCCATACTTCCACCATACCAAACGATACATTAGGCTTAAACTAACACCAAACAATACCTTAAACTAACGCAAGATTAAAAACATGTTTGGTTTTGTCTTATTGATATGGAACACACAAAGACACAACAATTGACTATTCATTCTGGACCCATTAGCAAATTCCTATATATATATATATATATATATATATATATATATATAATTGATTGATTATATATAGTAGTATACAATTATACATCATATATATTAATAAGTCCATTTACAGTCATGCTCTAATATCAAGTATTTGATATATATTGTGTATTTGTTTTTTTATAACATATATATATATATATTGTATTTGTTAATTCAAACACATTAATTAATTGATTAATAATTGTATTAAATAAATAATAGGATCCAATGAGGAAGAAAAAGCAGAAATGGACATGATGGTCAATATCAGTTCAAAAGTAATAGTCATACTACAGAAAAATTATAACAAAGCCATTAAATGTGGAACAAATCAACATGTTTCTTATATATATAACTTTATATGGTCAAGTCTTGTATTTTGAGATATATATATAACAGTTGCAGAAAGAGGAGTATAGCACCACTGTCAATGTGTACCTATATATTTTGATGTGATGAATTAGAATTTCATCAAATTTTAGAATTACAATATTACTATGGTAATTAATAGACATCTAAGGTAGCTAGGGTGTGTATTTGGATTCATCATTCTGTTATATATATAATTGTTTATTGAAATGTTTTGAATTTCGTTATCTTGAATGAGTTAATTTTATAATTACACTCGACTCATCTGGTAATGGTCTCCAATAATTAGTACAGAAATATATAAATCTAGAGGAGTGATTGTGAATGAATTAGGGTATAGGTAGACTCTGCAGAAAAGAAAAGAAAAGTGGGATAGCATATATAAGGTTTTAATTAGCTAAATATATTGATGGGTCTATTAGAAACATACAAAATCAACAATAAGAGGATTTGAGATATATATAACAATTACAATTTTCATCAGAAAACAATACACACTTACTTTCTATAGTATATATGCCCATAACCTATAATTAAATTAAATTAAATATATATATATATATATATATATATATTCACAAATGTAATTTTTCCTTTTATCTTCTTTCTTCTCCTTTAATTAATTTCATGCAAGAATTAATGAAAATCAAAAGTGCATATATATAAAGCTGGAACAAATTAAAATTACACTTTCCAATATCAATACAGTGTTAGTAATACTATGTGGTAAGTAAAGAAATAGGATCTAACTTTTCCCACATCACAAAGCACAAGGAAATCTAACTTTTCCAGTTTTTATTTCTTCAATGTATAGAAACAGGGGAAGTAAAGAAATAGGATCCAATGAGAAAGAAAAAGCAGAGATCGTAAACCCCATGGTAATTATCCTCACTCCCTTCCTGTCTTTCCAAACAACCCCATATATATATATATAACATCACCAAAATCGGCCCTCCTATTAAAAAATTCAAGTTAGAAGAATTAAGACACCCCAAACTATTTCCCAGTTTGGCACTCAATCACCACTCAAGTACACTCGCATCCTTACAAACACTCCACACATACAAAAAAATTAAAAATTAAAAACTGTCATTTTGTCAAACACTTGGTGGGTTTAGATTTAATTTCTTTCGTGTCTTCCACACCCTAAATGAACTCTGTTTTGGTTTGTTAGGAATATATATATACATATATATATATATATGTATTATTTGTTTAAATATATTTATATTTGTATAGAGATAAGGATAACTAAGAGTTAGCCTCCTATTAGGATTCAAATCCCTAGTTTTGAGTTTCCTTTGGTATAAATATACATGTACCTCTTATTATGAAATACACACATAAATTCTCTCTCTCTCTCTCAAAGCTTACATGGTATCAGAGGTAACCCTAAATTCTTTCTGAGTCTCTGTGTGTGAACTTACTACATTGTTGTGAGGGCGTCGACGTTTAAGAGATCACCTTGGACTATGGCGGTTTGTTACACAGCCGGCCAGGGAAGAAGCAGAAGGTGTTTTCTGGCGTATCCCCGGCAACCCGACCACCACCGAAGCAGAGCGTGAAGCTCACGCGCCGACGAAGCTCCCTGTTCTGCGCGGCGCGTGAATGCCACGCGTCGCCCTCCCGGCACCAGAATTTAATTGTCGTCCCTGTTTCGTGTTCGCCGGTGTGCGTAGGCGGTTGAAGGTGGTTTCCGATGAAGTTCGTGCTAGGTCTGTGGAGATATAGAGTTTTAAGGTAATTTTTAACTCATTTTGCTGCTGTTTGGTTGTGGGTTTGTCATCTTCACAAGGCCCTGTATGGATTGAAGCAGAGCCCTAGGGCTTGGTTTGGAAGGTTTAGTGAGGTAGCTATGGAGTTTGGGATGCTTAAATGCAAATCGACTATTCGGTGTTTTATAAGAAGACTGAAGTAGGCATCATTCTTTTAGTTGTGTATGGGGATGATATTATAATCACAGGAAATGATGATTCAGGTATGTCCACACTCAAGTCCTTCCTTCAATCCCAATTTCAGACAAAGGACTTGGGTCCGTTGAAGTATTTTTTGGGAGTTGAAATCACAAGGAGCAAGAAAGTTATCTTCTTATCCCAGAGAAAGTATGTCCTTGACTTACTAGCGGAAACAGGAAAGTTGGGAGCCAAGCCCTACAGCACACCAATGACTCCTGGCTTGCAACTCTTGAAAGATGACGACCAACCATTAGATGACCTTGAAAGATATAGAAGATTGGTTGGGAAGTTAAATTACCTTACAATTACTCGTCCTGATATTGCTCACTCTGTTAGCACTGTCAGTCAGTTTATGTCATTCCCAACAATCAAGCATTGGAAAGCCTTGGAACAAATTCTATGTTACTTGAAGGGTGCTCCGGGACGCGGTTTATTGAAACAATGGGCATACTAATATTGAGTGTTTCTCTGATGCAGACTGGGTCGGATCCAAGGCAGATCGAAGATCTACGAGAGGATATTGTGTAATTATGGGAGGCAACTTAATCTCTTGGAAGAGTAAGAAGCAGAATGTAGTTTCTCGCTCTAGTGCGGACTCTGAGTATAGGGCTATGGCTCAGATAACCAGTGAGGTTGTGTGGATCATGCAACTTTTAGGAGAAGTTGGACTGAAGATTTCGTTCCCTGCAAAGCTATGGTGTGATAGTAAAGCTGTACTTCATATTGCATCTAATCCAGTATTTCATGAACGAACTAAACACATTGAGATTTATTGTCACTTCGTACGTGAGAAGATTGAGGAGAAAGTGATTTCCACGGCGTATGTGAAGATCGGAGAACAGTTAGCAGATATCTTCACCAAAGCTTTGAATGGTGTGAGAGTTGATTACATTTGTAACAAGTTGGGCATGATTAACATCTATGCTCCAACTTGAGGGGGAGATGTTAGGAATATATATATATATATATATATATATTATTTGTTTAAATATATTTATATTTGTATAGATATAAGGATAAGATAATTAGATAAGGATAACTAAGACTTAGCCTCCTATTAGGATTCAAATCCCTAGTTTTGAGTTTCCTCTTGTATAAATATACATGTACCTCTTATTATGAAATACACACAAAAAGTCTCTCTCTCTCAAAGCTTACATGGTTAATAGGAGAAAAGGTAAGTAGAAAAACAAATAGAGAGAATATTCAACCAAGTAGAAGGGATGGGAGGGCAGCTCAAATGACATGGTTTTACAATTACAAACAAAAGCAACTTTCAAGCTAAGTGTGAATACATAAATAAATATATAGCTTAATTGTTTGTGAGATATGTATGGAATGTAATGTGAATACTGATAAAAGGGTTCAATTTGTGGGCTTAGCACAAAAAGACGAAGGGGGGGGGGGGGTTTGTCATTCATTTGGGTAGAAGTACAAAATAACAGAGATGAAAAAGGTAAATTGATAAGGCTGGCCTGTAATGTATACATTATATATGAAAAAGCTTAGCAACTTTGTCCACTGCATACAACACACACTACGTACTAGCACCTCTAAACTTTTGCAAGAGTATCCATGTGCTTCATAACCAACATAAGCAACCAATTTCCCAGATAGCTATGCATGCTACCCAATTTCCAAACAAAAATTAAGCCCCACTTCAAATTCTAAATCATCACATAATATATTAAGATTTTATTATTAAAAATAAAATTAAAAAATAGCTTAATTTCAAATTCAATGTACTGTAATGTTTATTTCTTTGCTTCAATCTCTTTTTTCTTCTTTCTTGACTCAACACAACACATAATCACATATTATCTGCAGTTGCAAATAACTGTCTACACTTGACTGATCAACCCCAAAATCCTCCCAAGCTAGAGCATCTCCAACCCCAATTGAAAATTTGTGCAAAAACGAAACCATTATTGTAATACCCCGGAAAAATTTCGAGGATTAAAGAATAATTTATTTAAAATTTCGAGGATTTAAGAATGATTTATTTCGGGGCTAGGAATTAAAACCTTAAAAAGAATATAGAAAAAGTATGAAAGTTAAAAGAAACCAGAAATAAATTTTTTTTTTCAAAGGCTATAGTACCCGAGAAAATTTTTTCGAAGTTTAAAATAAAATTAAAAGGGAAAGAAAAGGAAGTAGAAAATAATTTTTGGGTCTAATTCAGGACCTAAGAAATTGGAACTTGAATCTAATAGGGAAAGGGGTTAAATTAAAAGTACAAATTTGTTATTATTTATTTAAATTATTAATTAATTTTATTTTTAATAATATTTATTTATTTATTATTTAATTATTTAATTATTAATTATTTTATTTTAAGTATATTTATTTATTATAATTATTTTATTATTATTATTATTATCCATTTGGGGGTGTTGTCGTGAGTATAAGAAAAGAAAAAGAGAATATAAAGAAAGGAAAAAAGAAAGGAAAACAAATAAGAAAGGAAAAGAGAGAAATAGCAAGAAAAAGAAAGAGAGAAAGACGTGAGAGAAGAAAGAAGAAGAGAGAGAAACGAAAGGTAGGAGAGAGAGAGGGAGCACGAGAGGAAGAAGGGGAAGGAGGTTTCGTCGTAAAAGTGGCCGGAGAAGAGCTAGCCGACGCCAGGAAAAGTCACCAGAGCTCGGGTACAACATCTTCCACACCTCCCACCAACCGAATCAAGGTTGGTAACCCCAATTTCATTTGAAATCCTCAATTTCTCCATTTTTAGGGATTTCTTCGATTGACCTTCGATTGAATTGTTTCGAGGGTAGATTGAGACCTAGAAAGTGTTCTTGAACACTTAGTTGGGGTAGGAATCGAGAGCAGACGCATCGTCTCATTTAACACCTGCAAAACAATCACATATCGTAGTGCATTCCTGCCTACAATTCAACCAAATGTGTCTGTGTCTAGGTAGCATCCTCCATGGATGTCTCCTTTCCCTATTATAGCGTCCTTAGGTTCCCGGGGTCACTGCCACCCTACCTTACGCCTTAGTTCTCATCGGCACTTGTGTACTGTACAGGTTATATGCTTTGCATAGAATTTCACATACAAATTCTATGCTTCAAGCGATGACTCGAAAGAATTCATAATCTATCACAGATTAAGAAGGAATGAAAGAAAAACTGACTCAATTTATCCTGAGTACTCCCACAAGTGTCTGTTTATTCCAACGTTGTGCCCGGGTTTCACAACGAAGATTAAACCGACACCCGGTTATACCAATGGCTTCACATGACTTAAAGAATAACCAGGCTCTAATACCAAGTTTGTCACGACTCCAAATCGAAAGTACGTGACCGGCACGGGAATAGGTTTTTACTTCTAAACGCGTAAGCCTTACCCTGTAAACATAACTATAACTACCCTGCTATACAATCAATATATATATCATAATAGTGGCCACACCTCACTGGTGGCCTAATTAACCTGCAATCCGCGGTTCGCTCAATACCGCTTCAACTCAACTAAGTGTATATATATATATATATATATATATATATATATATCAACACTCATAAAGTAAATATTCATATCATATTGACCATACGTCTCAATACGTACGATCTATCCTATTCACATGCAGCAAGCACACATAATATATATATATCCATATCATATTGACCATACGCCTCAATGCATACGATCTATCATATTCACATGCAGAAGTTTATATACTCATACATATATCCTAGTTTATCCCCAAACTGGACCCTGTCTTTAAGTACATGTGAAGCCGACAAGTCTAGAGTAGTTACATATCAAAAGCTGTAAATATATATACACAACCCTTACAACTTATAACATGAACAACCGAAAGAGTCAAAATAACAAAAAGTGTCCACCCACGCGAACTAGTACGTAAAGGATGGTCTGATGTCCGTATCACTGTCCAGACGTCGATGCCTGCCCCATACCTGTATCTGAAACATTGAAGCAGAGGGAGTGAGTCAAACAGACTCAGTGAGAAGCTTCCCATCCTCGGCGTAGCAGCAGGTACCAGTACAGCTGGGGAAAGAGAAACACTCACAATCACATGCGCATGAAAATCCAGTTTATCAAATGTTATATTACGATCAAGCAATATTAATATAACATTAAAATCAAAGATAAACCTACGGATCATGCTTTTCTATCATGCTTCTCATAAACAAGCAATCACTTTTAACATATCGTTTGAAAACTATAAATCACTTAACGGACCCTAGTGTCAGGCTAGGGCAATGGCCTCAATAGGCAATTTCTTTTAATCTTTTAACTGACCCTAGTGCCAGGCTAGGGCAATGGCCTCAACGGGCAAATCTTTTAATATTTAACTGACCCTAGTACCAGGTTAGGGAAATGGCCTCAACGGGCAAATCTTTTAATCTTTTAACTGGCCCTAGTGCCACACTAGGGCAATGGCCTCAACGGGCAAATGTTTTAATATTTAACTGACCCTAGTGTCAGGCTAAGGCAATGGCCTCAACGGGCAAATGTTTTAATATTTAACTGACCCTAGTGCCAGGCTAGGGTAATGGCCTCAACGGGCAAATCTTTTCTGACTCGTTTTTCTCCCCGAGCTCTCAGTTGGGATTATGACTCTATCTACCCATTTCTATCCTAAACTAACTTTACCTAGGTGGTGTGAACTGCCCTATGACTCACTAATCCATTTATGAGATCTTTTTAATCCTTATTTAATACCCAAACCCTTGATTAGATCATAACCTAGCTCTTAGGCCGTTCCTAAGTTCAATCATCACATGGATACCCTCCAGTACCTCTTTACCTGTAGCCACACACACATATACAAATACTTTCATATATAACAGTTTAGGAACAACAATAGTATGTTAACCACTAAATAATTCTTACAAATAGGCAAGTAGGCAAACCACATATCCACATCCTCAATCAACCTTGTAGGGCAAGGATGGGAAACCCCTCACCTGGACGGCTTCCTTGAGCTTGTCCTGGAGTAACTCCCACTCCGGACGAGTCGTGGTTCCCTAACGAATGCATTCATGTGGTTAACATCTCAAACTATATGCAACTCATATGCATATGATATGCTGGTGCCTAAAAATGCATCTAAACATCGCCAAGAACCGAGTCCTTGGTCTTATTCATCTTCCCTCTCTTCTTATGAGAGTATCAAGTGCTTCGCACTTGGTTCCATACAACTATCGCTCTCCTTGAATTGCTTTTGGAGCCTTGGATTTGAGTTACTAAACCTCGATATGCTTCTAAGTTATCCTACTTAAGGTTTCCTAATAACTAAGAAGGAATTAAATTGCCATTTTAAAATTTGGACTTTATTGTTCCGCAAGTTTTCATCCTTGACAAACAAGAAGGTACCTAAAATAATTCTTGATTCTTGATAGCATATTTAGAATTATTCTAGGGTGTTTAAGATTGAAAAGAAGAGGTTTGGAGCCCTCAACATCACCCATAAAGCGTATTTGGGCAATCCGAGCAGGGACTCGGCACATTAATGTCAAGGTTAAACCTTAGTAACCTCGGGCCAGCTCTTCACGGGTCTTGTTCAGCTAATATTTCAACAATATAATTTCAATAATTTCAATCTAAGCCTCTTTACTCAAATCCAAGCTCAATCCTAATTATCAATAATTTCCCCAATTTATGAATATTTAGAATTTTCAACCCCAAACCCTTCAAAATTCGAATTCGGCTAAACCCGAGAGTATAGTCTCGATTCTTACCCCAACTAAGTCTTCAACAACACTTCCTAGGTCTCAATCTACCCTCGAAACAATTCAATCGAAGGTGAATCGAAGAAATCCCTAAAATGGAGAAATTGAGGGTTTAGAATGAAATTGGGGTTACCAACCTTTGATTCGATCGGTGGAAGGTGTAGAAGATGTCGTAGTCGAGCTCCGGTGAGCTTTTCCGGCGTCAACTATCTCTCTTCCGGCGAGTTTCCGGCAGTTTTCCTCTCTTCCCCTTCTTCTTCCTCCACGGCTCCATTCTCTCTCACTCTTCTTCTTCTTCTCTCTTTCCGGGCGCTCTCTCTCTCACTATTCTTTCTTCCTTCTCATTTCTTTCCTTTCCCTTCTTTCTATTCATTTAAACGCCACGGCATTCCCCCACCCTAATTTTAAAAATTAAATATAAATATAATAATTAAATAAATTATAAATAAATAAATAAATAAATAAAATTTAAAATAAATTAATTAATAATTAAATTAAGGCACAAATAATATATATTTTCTTTTCTTTTCTTTTTTTTAAATAGATAATAAGATAAATAATATCCACTTAAAAATAATAAATATATATTTTTAATTTAATTTCCTTTCCCTATTTAATTCAGGTTTCCAATTTCTTAAGTCCTGAATTAAATCCCAAAAATTATTTTCTACTTCTTTTCTTTCCTTCTTATTTTATTTTAAACTTCAAAAAATTTCTCGGGTATTACACGATTGGTTACGGAGTAGAAAAGCATTAATGGAGTTTGAAGATACATAAATAATAGAGAGTGAAATTGTGATTGAGAAAAAGATTGTAGGTTTAAGATTAAAATTATAATTTTGTATATGAATTATAATATATTAAATTATTAAAATAGATATAAGAAGAAAATGAAAATTGATTTTAATATGAAACTTTGGAGACAAAATTTATCGCGAACAATGTTTAGGGAAGAAATTGAAAATTGGTTTAAAGTTTGGAGATATAGAAGGTGCTTTTGCTTAAAATTTATGATGTAAAGATATAGAGAAAATGTCACTACAAAAAACTTGTAATTTACTGGCGGTTATTTACTGGCGGGTCAATTGAATTGCCAAAAAATTACATACTTTCTGACGGTTGGGGACCCGCCAGTAAACAAAATTGATTTGTGATGGTCATTGTAAATTGCTGGCGGTTAAACTGCCAACAAATAAAATTTATTTAATTAATTTTTTTTTATGCAAGCCCTAACGGGTTGAAAGTGTCATAAAATGACGTAGTTAAAGGAAGCTCTATCGCGCGAGAAGGCATTTTCATATCAGTTCCCGCGCCCTTCGTTTTCCTCCTCCATTTTCGCGAGCATCTTCTTCTCCATTGGTGGCTTTCTCGAGCCACCACCGCACCACCGAAGCTTCATTAACACAGGTTAGAGATGTATTTTATGAGGTTTTGTATTTTACAGTGCCTTAGCTTCCTTCCATTTTGAATTTCACTAATGCGATTGGTTCTGATTTCTCACTCAGTTTTGAGCCTACTTGTGGAGTTGCTTTGAGCACGGTGGTTTAGGGCATTGAAGCAAGACAACACGAGTAAGCATTGCAATTTAGGTTTTCTTCTTTGTTCTGTTCTGTTGTTTCTTGCTGGCTATTTTCTGTTTTCCTTTTGCTGCTGCTCTGTTTTGTGGCTCCTTAGAAGTTGGATTTGATGATTGGGATGTATATGTCGGGGGTTAGGGGGGATTTAATAGCGATTCCTTGTTGGATGGCTTCGAATGGAAGGAATTGGAGATCCCATGGAGTTAAATCGATTCTTCCATTGAACTCACCGTTTTGATTTCGGGCTTCGATTCTAGTGCTTGAGATCACTTGGATTTCTGTCATATTGCTGCTTCTTCAATTTAATTTGCTTCTCAAACTTTCTTTTTTGGTTAACACTCAACTAGCTCACCTCCTATTACTATATATAAAATATTTTGCTACATCAGGAATTAAGGTTCACCGTCAAATCTGACATCAATATATTTAATATATGTTTATAACTATCACTTTTCATTAATTGCACTCATATTTTTTACTGAATTAATTTTCAATACGTGATGTGGTCTATAATATTAAATCTATAGTTATCTGTGTCATGTTGATATTTGTTTGGACACAATCTACCATTCTTTTGCCCTATTTGAGATATCTCACTTTTTAAGGTCAGAATCCAACAATCTACCATTCTGACCTTAAGATCTAAAATCTATAGACTTATCTGTGTCATGTTCAAATTTTTTTGTCACAATATCTCACTGTCACCATATTATGATGCCCTCGGCAGAGTCCCATTTTATTGACATGTTATATAGTAAGTTACTTCCTAGGTAAATTTCAGTTTATGACTCTTTTGTTGTTATAGTACAAAATAGTTAAAATTTTTATGTTTAAATGATGATTGGAAGTTTGTATATAATTATTTTGATTAGTAGGCCTTGACCAACTTGATTAGTTTTTATCATTCAGTTAGACTGCATTTACAAAAAGGGTTTATAGAAAAGTTATAGGAAGTTTATAGAAAAGTTTGACTGTTTTAAGTTTATAGAAAACTTGGTCTGCACAAATAGACAACCTGATTATTTGGAAAAGTTTGACTGTTTTAAGTTTTTCCTTGTTTTCTTGTGGCATCATTTTCTTTTTCCCATTGGCAAGCACTCAAGAGAATTTTATTTAGCATCAAGACCCCACACATAATATAGAGGAAGCCGCTCTGATTCTGAAGCTGTTAATTATATTTAGTGCATTATTAAATTTGCATACCATCTTGATTTTAGGAGTATTATGCTTTAGCCACCATCCAGTGTTTGTTCCGTTTTTAAAATCCTCCCTCTTCCTCTTGTGTTTTTTAATAGACGCGTTTGGGTTTGGATTTGAGAATGGGACCATTCATATATGTGTATAGTATAGGTTTTCAAATTATGTCACAACAAAACTGTGTTCCTGTGTACTAAGTCCTAGTAAGTTTACAATATCATATTATAATTAAGTCTATCAGAAGATTACTTCTGATTTTCTTTCTTTGATGTTGCAACATATTCTTATTGTCCATCCATACCCATCCATATTCTTTCTTTCTTTGGGTAGAAGCTTTTTTTTCCCAAGTCAATTCATGAATGAGAGGAAAAAGCTGAGCTTAAGCTAGTTCATTAATTTAATTTGTCAGATCATCGAGGTTTAAATATTTGGAAAGCATGAGATATTTTTGTATTTTTAATGTCTTAACTCAAAAAGGAGCAATGATATACACATATACTTTTGAATCTAGTTAAATTTGTATAATTTTATTTTAATTCTTTCCTTGTTTTAATTTGCAAGAGAATGGCAGTGGCACAGCCACAGATCCATTTCTTAATAACAACCACTTCCAGATGTAAGGATGTTAATAGGGTTCAATAAAAGTAAACGTAACTGCGGTTAGTGCAGCAAGAAGATCAAACGTCTTTTAGTTAGTAGTTAGTACTTAGTAGTAGTAGATGAAGATAAAGAAGTTGGGCTCTTAAATATATTCAGTAAGAAAATCATCATCACCATAGTTGGTGCAGAATGATTTTCTTTAACACTGCGCTTAAATGGAATTGTAGATTAGATTCAGTGGAGGTGGTCTCTTTGGTGATTTGATCTGCTTTTAATAGGAGGGCAATTGATAAGCAGTGTTGAAAGAGAAAATTGCAACTGAGATTTCTTCATTTTTTATCTGCAGCTGCCATTCATTTTTTTTTTCTGGTTTGTATCCTTTGTTTGCTGGTTTTGTAAAAATTGCAACTGAGATTTCTTCATATGGTTTAAAATTAATATGGTTTAAAATTTTGACTGGACCGTTGAAACAAGAATTTGGTGAGTCAATTATTTTGTACAATTTGAAATAATCACAACATACAAACAAAAATTAAAATTTTAAGATAGTAATTAATTTTAAAAACATAGACAGTAACTTACAAAAGTTTAAATTATAGAATGTAATTAAAGAAATTGAATGAAAATAGAGTGAAAGAAGAATGTAAGCATTATAAAATAAAACGGGGGACAGGGAAGTCCTTGATTTTTTAAGATAAGACATTTGGTTCAGAATGGATTAATCTTGCTACATTTGTAGTTTCAATTTTCATTACTTCATAATGGATTATGTACATTGCATGAATACTAGATATTTATCTTTAGAGAGAATAAACTGATCAGAGTAATAGAGTTTGGTTCTTTGTTGATGATTCTGGATTTGTCAGACACACTCCTTACACTCGTTAATTAATATTTAATTAATTAACCACACCAAACAATCCCCCAATTCTCATCTCTTAATATGTAGTTTATCTGTTTATAAATTCTTAAAAATAATTATGTGTTGTTTGCAGAATCGTCTTAATCTGTACTATGTATCATTCACATTTCAATTAACTAATTAATACACGTGTATTTTCTTCCCCTCTCTTATGGATTGCCATCATTAGCAGAGAAAATGGAAGTGTTTATTTTGTTTCTTTTTTTGTTTTTGGGTATGGGACTCTTCAACCATTATCAAATTCAAAATATACATGTAATAAAGCAACTCTAAAATCTAAACTTATCAACAACAGAACAATGCAATGTAATTAGCTGTAAAAGAAAGTAAGGAATGAGTGAGATGCCCCATTTAAAGTTTAAACCATCCACAACTTCACACTGCTTCTCTGCTATTTCTTTCCTCCAAATTTATTTATAGCAATATTAATAGATGCTGCTTGTGCTCTTTTATGTATTGTCACACCAATCTTCTCTTTCTTTAATTCAAGTATTTAATTTCTCTCCCTACTCCCTATCCTTGATAAGGAATCTCATAAGAAGTCGGAATCAAACACAAAAAATGTTTGAGGACATGCTTTCAATGCGTAGTACTATTGAGAGAGGAGAAAGTATATATATATACTTGGGCCTAGGCCCTTCCTTAGGTTGCTAAGTTGTTGGACGCTTCTGTCAAAATTAAATCTTAGTTTTCTAGTTTGACAAAGCCGAGTCTGATTTGTTTACTGAGACGATGAAATAATATTGAATTTTCATAGTGCCAATTGCCTCCAATTTCTTTATAAGAAGAGAACAAAGATGAAAGATGTAACAACCATAGTGGGAGTCTGAAGATGGTGAATGAAATGTGGCCAAATAGTTAATAGCACACACACTGGACTTTGGCTATGTACCTCCTCTATTTTACATGTGCTTGCTTTTTGTTTTACTTTCCTTCATAAGAAAAGACACCAATTATATTTCCTTTTTATTTCCAGCAGCCAAAGATATGCAATATCTTTAGATATTGATACATATTGTTTTCTATTTTAGATATATTGGTTTAAGGGAATGGATAAATCATGGATTACAAAGTCAAGAGTTAGCTCTGAATACGTAGAAGGCTTGGACAAATTTCTAGATTTTGCATTTGCAAACACAATTACCAAGGGTTTGATCAAATGTCCTTGTATTCATTGTGGGTTTAGGAGATGGCAGACTAGAGAAACCGTATATCACCACTTAATTTGTACTCAATTCCCAGAAGGGTACACTGTTTGGGTTTGGCATGGAGAGTCAGCAGTCAGAGATGCAAATGACACATCAAATATACCAAAGGGTACAGATATTGGTGAAGGTGGTTTGTCTAATCAAGATTTAATGCAAGATATGGTCAAGGACGCATTTGGATTTAGTAGGAATGTTGGGGTGGAAGCACATGAATCTGTAGATGAAGTTGAGAGTGGAGTGCATGGGTTTCATCGACAATATAGCAGGGGTGATACATACTATGATGAATTAATTAAGGGATGCAATGAGGAGTTGTATCCAGGGTGTACAAAGTACTCAAGGCTGTCATTTTTGATTAACTTGTATCATATTAAGTGTTATTGTCGGATGACTGATAAAGCTATGTCCATGATACTTGAATTATTGAATGACGCCTTTGAGTATGCAAAAATTCCTAATTCATTCTATGAGGCCAAGAAAATAATCAACAAACTTGGTCTTAATTATACTAAAATTGATGCATGTCAAAATGACTGCATGCTATATTGGGGAGATGATGCAAATAAAGAATCGTGCAAAGTATGTCATACATCTAGATGGAAAGTTAAGGAACCTGGGAGTAAAAAGAAGAAGCAGCCTGCAAAAGTTTTACGTTATTTTCCC
Source organism: Senna tora (assembly GCA_014851425.1). NCBI lineage: Eukaryota > Viridiplantae > Streptophyta > Magnoliopsida > Fabales > Fabaceae > Senna > Senna tora. The sequence continues at coordinate 17,499,834 of CM026265.1, forward strand.
TTGAAGCCTCGGTTGCAAAGGTTATATATGTCCTCTAAAACTGCCGATCAAATGAGGTGGCATGCAAAAAATTTGAACATTGATGGGCTAATGAGGCATGCAAGAGATTCTGAGGCATGGAAGTCGTTCAATGAAGCTCATCCAGAATTTGCTGCAGAAGTACGTAATGTACGGCTTGGGCTAGCTAGTGATGGTTTCAATCCTTTTGGAACTTTAAGTAACAGTTATAGCATATGGCCTGTTATTCTTATTCCGTACAACTTGCCTCCATGGATGTGTATGAAGTCAACTTCTTTTATTCTTTCTATGATTATTCCTGGCAAGAGTATGCCAGGAAATGATATAGATGTTTACCTACAACCTTTAATTGAAGAGTTAAAGGAGTTGTGGACAGATGGGGTGGAAACTTATGATTCTTCATCAACTGAAATGTTCACATTACGGGCAGCTTTGATGTGGACAATTAGTGATTTTCCAGGCCTTGGAAACTTGTCTGGTTGGAATACATACACGGGGTTGGCTTGTCCTTCTTGCAATAATGATTCAAATCCTTGTCTCTTACCTGTCAGTAAAAAATGGTGTTTCAAAGGCCATCGTCGTTTCTTAGAACCAGGACATAGATTTAGATTAAATCGAGTTAGATTTGATGGTAATGTTGAGATGAGGAGTCCACCAATTTTATTATCAGGGTCAGAAATACTGAAGCAAGTGGAGAACATTGATGTGATTTTTGGGAAACCGAAAGAGGAAGATGTTAAAAGGAAGAGAAAGAGCCCGGCCACCCAATGGAGGAAGAAGAGTATATTTTTTCAACTTCCATATTGGGAGTTGAATTTGTTGAGACACAATTTAGATGTGATGCACATCGAGAAAAATGTGTGTGACAATGTCCTTTATACATTGCTCAATGAACCTCTTAAGACAAAGGATAATCTAGCTGCTCGAAAAGATTTACGTGTCATGGGCATTCGACAAGATCTTTGGCCAAATGACAGTGGAAAGTTTCATTTGGCCTTATACACAATGACAAATGCAGATAAAGATAAATTTCTTGGTAACTTGAAGAATGTGAAAGTGCCAGATGGCTTTTCAAGCAATATATCTAGATGTGTCGATTTAAAAAATCGAAAGCTATTCGGATGAAAGAGTCATGATTCTCACATTCTTATGCAGCAATTGTTACCGATAACCATAAGAAATGTGTTACCTGTTCAAGTGTGTGCAGTTTTATTGGAGCTTTGTTCGTTTTTTCGATATATTTGCAACAAAGTGCTAAGTAATTCTGAACTGGACAATCTTCAGAAGCGAGTTGTGTTATGCTTGTGTCACATGGAGATGTTATTTCCACCATCGTTCTTTACTATTATGGTACATTTGGTAGTTCATCTAGTTGATGAAGTTAAGCGAGGTGGGCCTGTTCATTATAGATGGATGTATCGAATAGAAAGGTAAAATTCAAAAATATAATCTTCTATTTCCTTCCAAAAAATTCTTTTTCTCTAAGAAGTTGTTCTACTTAAGCATAATTTATTGGTGTAGGTACTTAGGATTATTGAAGTCCTATGTGCGTAATAAAGCACAACCTGAAGGATCTATAGCTGAAGGATATATAGCAGAAGAATGCCTGACCTTTTCGTCTAGGTATCTAAATAATACAGAGACAAGATTCAACCGCCTTGGACGTGTTGATGATGTTGTAGGTGAAGTTGACTCTTCTTCTGTGGAAACTATTTTCCCTCCAATAGGCAAGCCGGTTGGGAATCCTTCATATTATAGACTTACAGACATGGAGAAACATCAAGCACATCGACATGTTTTGATGAATTGTACACATGTGGATCCATTTGTCCAGTAAGTAACATATATAGGTTGTTGAATACTTTATTAGACGATAAGTTTATAGGTTAATCTTATAAAAACTGTAGGGAATTTAAGGACATAACACGAAGGAGGTTGAGGAGCCATACACGTTCTGCAACAATAATACAAAGGACTGTTCATAGGGAATTTGCTTCATGGTTTTATAATAGAGTGAGTAAAATTGCACATGACATATCTTATGTTTGACATCTTATATAACCACTCAAGTTATGTCTAATACAATTTGATGTCAAACTTGTAGATTATGAACGATGAAAATGGAACCTATTCAGATGATATCATAAATCTTGCAAAAGGTCCATTGTCACAAGTTAGAAGGTTTACTGCATATAACATTCACGGTTTGAAATTTCGAACAGTGGATCGAGATCAAGGGCTGAAAACTCAAAATAGTGGTGTATTTGGCTCATTTGGCACAAATAGTTATGCAAGCAGCAATGATAATCAACCTAGATTTGGAGGTGTTCCTTATTATGGAAAATTGGTAGACATTATTGAGTTAAATTATCATGGCCGATTTATGGTTACAATGTTCAAGTGTAAATGGGCGAACACAACAACCACACTTGGAATGAAAAAGGATACTCTTGGATTTGACTTAATTAATTTTTCTCGGTTGATTCACACAGGTGAACATGAAGATGATGAACCGTATATTCAAGCATCTGAAGCTCAAATGGTCTATTATGTAAATGATGCAATCGATAAAGAGTGGTGCATTCCTGTTCACATAAAGCCCCGAGACTTATATGATATGGGAGAATACAAAGAAAATATTCATGAGAGTGAGGCATACCCACAACAACAATTTGATTTGTTCTTTTCAGATGATGGAGATACTATATCATTAGCTAAAGAAGTTGAAGAAGATGAATCCTCTGTTATGCACATTGAAGCTAGTGCAGTTAACAATGAGGATGACCATATGATAGTGTAGCATGTGATTGGTTTTTTGTTGACAATGTGATGTGAAAAAGACTTGGATGATTTTTTTTTTATTATTTGAATGTCAAAAAGACCATATGTAGTGGTTTCTTTTCATATATGTATTAGTTTTTGCATTTACTTTTTCCCTATTTTTATATTTTTTATTTATATCCTTATATAGTGTTTTTACAATCTACTTTATGATTTCTTATTTGTTGGTTCTTATGGTGTTTTTTTTCCATTTAATTCATGATTTCTATCTTTATATTGCAGGCATGGGTAGACCGAAGAGAATCAGAGTCAGCCAAGGTGCTTTTTTCACAGAGTCAGTTCCTGTCCCAATCCCCATCCCTATCCCGACTCCATCCCTATCTACACATCCACCTCCTGCACCGACTCCACCTTTCACTTCAAACCCAACCCCATGTCCCCATATCCCAACTCCATCCTTATCTACACATCCACCTCCTACACCGACTCCACCTTTCACTTCAAACCCAACCCCACGTCCCCCTATCTCAACTTCATCCCTATCTACACATCCACCTCCTGCACCGACTCCACCTTCCACTTCAAACCCAACCCCACGTCCCCCTATCCCAACTCCATCCTTACCTACACATCCACCTCCTGCACCGACTCCACCTTTCACTTCTGACACGTCAAGTCCCACCATATGTTGCCAAAAAATGTAATAGATATTGGACTGTTGATATTGAAGGTAAGTATGACTTCATAGTGGATTATCCAAATCAATGAAATTTTTAATAATGCATTTTCCATCTACAGATTCACATGGTGTCAAGAGGGAAGGACGTCTGAAGACTAATGGAGTATGGACACTCCCAGCTGGGCAACGGATAGTTGTTCCTTTTAATAGGCAAGGACAACCAATAGGGGAAGCTGCTGGCCTATTAAGTGGATTTCTTGGAATCATTGGAACTGATTTGACTACATTTCCTATCAGCTATTATTCTTGGAAATTAGTGCCTTGTAACTATAAAGACACCGCTTTTAGCAATATCAAGGTTAGATGGTCTTATTTAATTTAAATATAGTAACATCTCTATTGGCAAATACTTTAATTTAACTAATGTGTGTTATTGTCCTTTGAAGGCTAAGTTTTGCTTAGATAATGAAATTGCAAAGTGCTTTGTGCTGAAGAAGCTTGGCAACAATTGGAGAAATTATCGAGGCTGGTTATTCCACACATTTTATGAGGTCCAAATGAGTAGAGAACATAACTTAGACAATCATCCAGACTTTATTCCATATGACATGTGGGCAGGTTTTGTTGATTACCGATTGAATCCAAGAACTCAGGTAGCATAAAAAATGTGTTTTTAGATAAAATCAAATTGTTTGCAACCTAACTTTATTTTTTCCTTGGTCTTGGCAGGAAATAAGCAAAAAAAAATCGCATAAATCGAAAAAAGCTTAAGATGCCACATACTTGTGGATCTAAAAGCATTGCTAGGAAGAAACATGAGATGGTAATAGTTTATATGCATGTTTTTAAACATATAGTAGAATGATACTAATATTGTCTAATTGACATATTTTAGGAAATGGAGAGTGGAGGACCTGTGAGTAGGGGAGCAATATTTGTTGCGACTCACAAGAAGCGTGATGGTTCCTTTGTTAACGATGAGGCTAAGAATATTTGTGTAAGTATTTATATAACTTTGAGTCTTCTTTTTTGAAAGTTGGATTTGTTCATCTCTTTTTGACACTTATAGATGATAGGAAGAACATATATTAAAAGGTCACATTACAAACAATTTTATTGGTATGTATACCGACTTTTTCACTCCAAGAATATTTGATTGGTATGAGCACTAGGAAGAGCCCTTGGTGTGATTTAATCTTTGAACATATGATTGTTTATGTGCTTAATTATTTTATTGTATAGCACCTCTTACATTAGTGTGCTTAAATGTGCATTATAGTATCCTTGGTATATGCAGCAATATGTTTCATTTCTACCACAAACTTCTCTCTCACACTCTCGCTCTCTTTCTTCAATTTGTTTTCTCTCTCTAGAATTTATTCTGTTTCAGCCAAAATCTAATGGAATTTGTTAAGGTTTTTTGTCTAATTAATCTTCTTCAACCTTGGTTTGGATTTGATTTCCTACGTCGGAAAGTTTGGGTATTTCTTTTGTGGCTGAGTTTGTTGCTTTGTGATTGGGTATTTCTTAAATTCTGTTTTTTTTACTTGCTGGAATATGTGTCTGGTTTATCCTTGGCTATTTGATCTTTGAAGATCTATGGTTATTTTGAAGTTTTTTTTCTACTTTGTTTCATGGAGCTTTTTGGGAAGTTTGAGCATTTACTGGTAGCTAGGGTTTTGTATGCAAATTTTGGGACTTGGCTCCGTAGTTTGCTGGAAAATGTCTGAAATTCTGTAATAATGGGTATGGAATTGGTATTTTGAATCTCTTGCTCGTGGTTAGATTTGAATTGTTTATGTAGTGTTGTTATGTTATGGATGTTCATAAAACATAAATACCTTAGACCCAAAAGTAAGTCAATCCAATATCAATATTCAAATCCAATTGAGATTGAGCATAGATGCCTAGTTGTTTGTTTATGTGTATGTGCGTTACCTCTATTCTGCACTTTTTTTTACTCTGCGAATTAATGTTGGATTTGTTCCTCTCTTTCTAATAGAGAATACTTCTTGCTGAAAAGCTGCTTTTTTAAGGGAATTTTCCATGCATGGTTGATTTTGACTAACCATTGTCTATCTAATATTAATAAGTTAAGAAGATCAAGTATGATAATATTTTTATTGATGGTGTATATGATATTTTTTTTGTTTATAGGAGAAAATTATTGAACTTGAAAATCAAGGGACAATATCCGCTCAAATTAGTGAGCAAGATTCTGTTGGGCAAGTGCTTGGAAAGGAACATCCCGGGAGAGTTCGAGGTTTAGGGTTTGGCCCTACCCCTACTCAAGTATTTGGATTATCTACCACTCGACTTGGTAGGATACCATTGAATTATAGTAATGGAGACACTACAAATGCTCTTCAACAAGAAATTGTTCGGTTGCAATCAGAGTTGGAATCTTCAAATGCACGATTTGAATCTTCAAATGCACGATTGGAAGCTTCAAATGCGCGATTGGAAGCTTCAAATGCACAGTTAAAATTAGAGATGCGAGGTGTCTTCAACATTCTCAAAAATATTATGGGAAATGTACCGTCTGAGTTTGCACATATGATTAATTCTGAGGTATAAATCTTTTTCTTTATATTTTTTAAATTTTGTTCTCTACAATATAATAATCAAATATATATAAATTTGTTATTCTCTTAGGTACCTGAAGCAAGTAATGGACAATCGTCATCAGTAGGACATTCATTCTCAGCTAGTGAAGATCATCCCAATACATAGATGAGATTGACTTACTTTGCAATATTTAGTAAGTATATAAAATTTAAATATGTATATTGTTTATTACTTAATTATTTGTGATATTTATTGTACATTACTATAATAATACTCATAAATTTTATTTTTCCAATATCGCAGGAGCCTAGGTAGAGCTTTTGGAGGTTGTTTTTGAAGCTTTTTTCATTTTGTAATGAACTAATTGTTTGGTTTTACAAACAAATATTTTTTTGAGAACTACAAACAAATACTTTAGTTTTATCTTTTTTGAGTATTTTATATAAGTACTTCTATGAGTATTTCTATCTTTTTTGAGCATTAATATAATCAATTATATATATTTTCTAAAAATATATGTGACATTTAAAAAAAAAAGTAAAATAGACAGTTTGTGACGGTTTGAAGCCGTTAGAAATCTATAGGTCATTTTGTGGCGGGCATTAAGTGTCACAAATTTACCTAACAATTTCTGGCTGTTTATAACCGCCACAAACTTACCTTTATTTTGTGACGGTTATACACCGTCGGAAAATTACTTGGAATTTTATGACAGTTATAAACCGCCACAATTTTTCTTTTCATTTTTTGGCGGACACTAACCGTCAGAAAAGTATATTTTGTGGCGTTTATTCCAGCAGTTGGCTAGAACTGTCAGAAAATTACTTTGCGACATGTCCATTTGTGACAGTTTGAGATCCGCCACAAAATGTCATTTTGTGGCCGTTGAACCGCCACAAAATAACAAAAATAGCCGTCGCTAAAAATCACATTTCTTGTAGTGTGTTTAGATAATGATTGTGGTAGTTATCAAAATATATATCTATATTTGTGGTGCCTTTATTGAACATATATCCTCCAATCACCTTAATGCCTCCCCTAGGATCACAGGCTCAGACTACTAAGCCCGGCAATATATATAAAATAAAATATATGATTGGATGAGAAGTAAGAAAAAAGTAGAGATAATAATAGGTAGTTAAAAGAAAAGTGGTGAGAGAGAAATTAGAGATAATATTCTGTTGTAGGTGTCGCCTATGCAGAGCATTTCGGCAAATAACACCGATATAGTTAATCATATGTTTGGACAAAAAAGGCTTATTTGTAATAGTTCATTATGTGAAAATTTTGGTACAAGGTTTGGCCTAGAAGTCTTGCTGTGTAAGAATGATGGTAATCAATCCAACAAAACATCTAATGTAGTGTACAAAGAAATTTTTCAGAATGTTTAGTAGTTTGTACAATGCACACTTCGTGAACATTGCTATATATTTGTTAAATATTGTAATATCTGAGATATTAATTTTTATTATTAATATCATTATTATTAATTTAATTTTTCTTTGGGAATGAAAAATAAATTAAATTTAAAAGTTGAAATGATATGAAGACGGGAGAAGAAATAGAAAATTAAATTTTACCTATTTTCTAAAGAATGGAAATTTATTTACGACTTAAAAGAAAGGAAATAAAAGGAAGAAGGGAAAAATAGGGAATATAAATTAATCTTTGGACTTAAATGAAAAGGAGAACTTAAAGGGGGGGGGGGAAGAAAAAGGGATTTAACAACCAAACTTTTTTTATAGAGGCCAAAACCGTGTACCCCTTTCACTAAAACACAAACAGAAAAAAATAATAATAACATATATTAAAATAATGGGGGGGGGCCAAACCGTGACCCCCCATCCAATTCATTAAAGCACACATAAAAAAAAATGAAGCAGTGGCAACGAGAAAACGCAGAAGCAAACCGAGAGCACGCACGCGAGACAGCCAAGGGGAAGGGGAGAAGCAACGTGATGGAGGGTTTGGCGCCGAAATCTCGCCGGAAATCACATTCCGACGCCGGTGGCAGTAACTGGACTCTCTTTCATCACCACCAAGCTCCCCATCCGATTGAATCAAGGTATGAAAGCCCCAATCCTTCAAAACCCCAATTTTTCCAATTTTGGGCATTTTTGGAATTCTTAAATTTCTTCCAATCGAGGCATTCCGGGGTTAAATTTGAGCTTAGTGGGTGTTATTGAAAGCTTAGTGAGGTTCAGAATCGAAGTGAAACCGTAGGAATTGACCGGATATGGAAATTAGGAAAATTGGGTTAGGAAAATTGCTCTAAATTGAATTTTGTTGGTTTAATATGAATAGGCTTGGATTGGAGTAGTATAACTGTTATAAATGCTGGAAATATACAAGGGAATAAAGCCCGAGTATTTATCGTCTCAACCGGAACTCAATCCAGTGAAAAAGAGGCGAAAACTAAGCCACCGTATAGTTGGGAGCCGTGCTGTGGGTTGGACATCTCGGTCTAGTTCGTGGTGGACACCTAAGACCTGCTAAATTGGTTCCAAGGCTCTATTTATACACAATTATATTTTTATATATAATTAAAGAGGAAGTAACTAAGCTTTTACTCGGTGAATAAGGGAGACGGTGGAATGAGTAAGCTAAGGCTTCTTTAGAGCCGTGAATTTAATTCTTTTATTAGTTAAATACCCTTATGAACACGTGAAGTGAAATTTAGACAAATGGGAATCTCTAACCTAAGCATTTAGAGGTTCTATGTGGCTCGAATGTATGAAAGCCGATATAAAACAATATGGACTTTCAAAAAGAGCAAATAAGACGACGTAACGAACTAAATAGTTAGTTCTTGGAAATATCTAGAGGGTGCATGAGCATTAGCATGGCACGTGCATGTTAGATGCTTAGTTACACGTTTCTAAACTTCATAAATATATGTATATAGGGAACCACAGGGTAATTGGAGCTCCAGGCACTCCGAGGACCGATCAGGAGGGCCAACGAGGTGAGGGGCTCTCCCATCCCTGCCCCATAGGGTTGGATGACAACGAGCAAAATGTGGTTTGCTCTATTTTGTGCAATTATGTGAATGAAATATAATTATGTGAATGAAATTGTGTTACACGTGTATGATAGCAAGTAAGCGGTCAACGGATGTGCTCATATGATTAATGTAATACCATGGAAAATTTCGAGGATTTAAGAATGATTTATTTAGGGCTAGGAATTAAAACCTTAAAAAGAATATAGAAAAAGTATGAAAGTTAAAAGAAACCGGAGAGTAAATTCTTTTTTTTTTTAAAGATTATAATACCCAAGAGAATTTTTTGAAGTTTAAAATAAAATAAAAAAAGGAAGGAAAAGAAGTAGAAAATAATTTTTAGGATTTAATTCAGGACTTAAGAAATTGGAAACCTGAATTAAATAGGGAAGGGGATTAAATTAAAAATACAAATTTGTTATTATTTATTTAATTATTAATTAATTTATTTTTAATAATATTTATTTATTATTTAATTATTTAATTTTAATTTTATTTATTTATTATAATTATTTTATTATTATTATTAATATTTAATTAGAGAGAGGGGGGCACGTGGGTTATAAGAAAGGAAAAGAGAGAAAAAGAAAAAAAAAAGAGAGAAAGAAAGAGAGAAAGACGAGAGAGAGAAGGAAGTCTTGAAGAGGGAGAGAGAAAGCAACAGATGAAGAGGAAGAACGGGAGGAAGGAGGAACTCACCGAAAAACTCGCCAGAGAGAGCCGTCCGACGCCGGCCATGACCACCGGAGCTCGACTCCGACATCTTCCACACCTCCCACCAATCGAATCAAGGTTGGTAACCCTAATTTCATTCTAAACCCTCAATTTCCCTATTTTTAGGGATTTCTTCAATCCACCTTCGATTGAGTTGTTTCGAGGGTAGATTGAGACCTAGAAAGTGTTCTTGAACAGTTAGTTGGGGTAGGAATCAAGATTATATTTTGGATTTCCCCAAATTCGAATTTGGAAGGATTTGGGGTTGAAATTCTAATTTTTCTTAAATTGGGGAAAATTGTTGATAGTTAGAATTGAGCTTGGATTTGAGTAATAGGCTTGGATTGGTACAATTGAAATTACATTGTTGAAATATTAGCTGAACAAGACCCGTGAAGAGCTGGCCCGAGGTTATTAAGGCCGGACCTTGGCATTAACGTGTCGGGTCCCTGCTCGGTTTGTCCAAATACACTTTAAGGGTGACGTTGAGAGTTTTAAATCTCCTCTCTTCAATCTTAAACGCCCTAGAGCACTCCTAAACATGTTTTTGAGGATTTAAATCACTCCAAGTACCTTCTTGTTTCTCAAGGATGGAAACTTGCAGAACAAATTAAGTCTAACTTCGTGAATTTCAATCTTATTCCTTTACAACCTTTATGAAACCTTAAGTAGGATAAATTGGAGGTATATTGAGGTTTAGAAACTAGATTTCTTAGAACCCAAGTAGGAACACAAGTTGGATCAAAATGCTTAGACCTTCCTAAAATTAGGATTCCTTCCGACCAAGCTAGATAAGCTTCCTTAGATGCGAATACAAGTTAGATAGAGGTCCAATACTCAAATCCAAGTATGTGAAACACTCAAGTAGATTGTTATATGTGAGTAAGTCAAGTGTCTGAGGAAGGATACGTATAAGTCGGGATAGAGAAGTCTAATAAGACCAAGAGCTTGACTCTGTGGCAACCATGGACTACATGTGAGAGTAGTGGAGAGATAAATAACAAGTTAAGCTATGTAATAACCTTAATGAAGTAAATGTTGTTTTTATAGGAACAACGACGCGCAATAGAGTGCAACAGGAACTCCGAGGAGACTAAAGTTACATAAGAGGATTTCATTTCATAGAAGGTTGGCCAAGGTGAGGGCTCTTCCATCTCTGCTCCTAGGGTTCTATGCTTATGTGGACTACATGAGTATGTATATTCTCTGCTTGTCTGGTATGTGTTAGCCAGAGGTATAGAATGCTAAAAGAATAAAAGGACTAGAAGATAGGTTGTGGAAAGTAGCTTGGATAGGAAAACATAGGAGGAGAGTGTGATTGTTTTCTATGACTGGTGTGTTACAAATCCAACTCATACACTCCGGAAGCATGATGAGTATTTTATTAAATCTTTCCCACGACAGTGGCAAGAGTCCTTGTACGGAAGGACTAAGCTTTTATTTTGAAAACTCGTCACGACGGTGACTTAAATTATAATCATACAAAAGGAGTTATTGGTGGGTTTCGGATTTGATTATGCTAGCGATGTGATACATCAACTAGAACAACGTCAGATGGCACTTGAGACCTCAGTTTTATAATGACCATGACGATGGTTATTGCCCTATCCTGGCAATAGGGCCAGAAAGGATTTATATTACTATGACGATAGCTTGAGGTTCAGAGAGTGCATCTGGATGGGTATATGAGTTATATCCTGTTGAGGATACTTGTCCATATTAACAAGGAGAGGAATTGTTGATCCTTCGAGAAAGATACAAAGAATCCTATTAATATGTGAGACTAAGGCAAGGAGACACGGGAGGAACCTACGGGTGAACCGTGAGCCTAACCTAGAAAAGACATATCATCCTGTGGAGTTGGTCCAGAGTTTGTGAGCGGCCATGCTTCGAGACGTCGTGTCGTGCCCGCCATTGTGGCCTGGTTGGGTAATGGACGAGTGGGCTCAAGCAATTGCCCCACAGTGAGGGGTCAGAATGTGCCACTTTGTGGTTATGGATCAATTGCTTGATAGATAGAGGTTGATTGTGTTTGATTAACAGAATTGTCACAAGGCGACCAGTACCCAAGTAAATGGGTTAAGTATTGTTTGGTTAACAGAATTGTCACGAGCTGACCAGTACCCAAGTGAATGAGTTAAGTATGTTTTACCACGTGGTCACCAGTAACCCGAGTGCATGGGTTCAAAGTAGAAAAGCCACGTAGTGGCTAGTAGATACCCCAGAGTGAGGGAGATTAAGTAGATGTATGTTATATTATCTGTGTGTATATACAAATTGTGTGTGTTTGCATATGATTGTTGATTGTGCAGCGTAGTAGTGACGTACAAGATTACGTCACGACAACGTCTTGGTTGATTCAAGTATGCTGAACGTGAGAAGATCGGTAAGTAAAAGCTGGCACTATATGTTACATGTTTACTTTCTGATTGATGACGTTGAGTAAACTGCTGCATGTTTACAGTTGTTAAATGCATGTTAGTGTTTGGGTGAAATTTTTGTTGTTGTGTGATCACCAAGAATGTATGCTAACAACAGTAACTAGTTGTATTTGCATGTGGTTGTGTATGACTCCCAAACCCAGCGCTATGGTACCCACCATGGGCCGTGGATGGAAGAGTCCTCACTGAGTCGCGTGGTTAAGACTCACCTCATTTTTACTACACAGAGACAGGTTAAGTACAGGTGGAAGAAGTCTCGGTGGAACGAGGGTTGAGCAACACTTTCCAAGATCCACAACTTGTTCATGTGGGTGAATAAATTGTAATTGTAATTTAATTTACTTTATCGTTGTAGCATAAAGTAAAGGGTAGACGTACCCAATTAGATTGTATTACTAAATTTAGAACTGTCAGCTTCACACACCTTAAAGATCAGGGTCAGTTAAACTGCGATACAGGGAAGACTTGTTTTCAAAAAATATATATATATACATATATCTGTTGCATGTGAATAAGATAAGCAGCATCTTCAGATGTGTAGCCAGTACACATGTTATATATATTATGTGTGTTTTCCTATATCTATATCCTGAAGCGGCACTGGCCGTGGATTTGCTTGCCTAGGATAGGCCACCATTTCGGTGTAGCCATGGTATTATATTGCATGTGAATGTATTTTCAATAATAGATATTTTGTCAATCAGGTGATAAGGCTTACAGGCAGAGGGGTATTCCCTGTGTCTGTGCCGGTCACGGTCCTCTAAATGGGGGTCGTGACAAACTTGGTATCAGAGCTTGGTTATTCTTTAAGGGTGTAAAGCTAACTAGTAGACTCGGGTGTCAGTTGGGCTAGCCATTACGAATCCGGACGTAACGGTGGTTCCGACGGGCACTTGTGAGGTTGCTCAGTATGTTGAGTCAAAAATTCTTTCGAGTCATCGCTTCAGACATAGAATTTGTATGTGAAATTCTATGCAAAGCATATAACCTGTACAATACACAAGTGCCGATTAGCACTAAGGCGTAAGGTGGGGTGGCAGTGACACCGGGAACCTTAGGACACCATAATAGGGAAAGGAGACATCCATGGAGGATGCTACCTAGACATAGACACATTTCGTTGAATTGTAGGCAGGAATGCTCTACAATGTGTGATTGTTGTAGGTGTCAAATGAGACGATGCGTCTGCTCTGTTAGCGGCGCATTGTGTGCTATGGTATAGGCACAAGTTGTTTGATTATACTATGGAATGCAAGTAAAATAGAAATATGCAGTGAATGGTAGTTCAGGCTAGGAATGGTTTGTAAAGTGAAAGAAAAGACACGCTTGGCGTGTAGAAAAGAAAGTAAGCCCATGGGGCGTTTGAAATGGAAAGTTTACAGACAAGCATAAACAGGGCCAGGGGGCATGAGACCGACAGAAAGATAACCATGAGAATGGGAAACGACTGTGCGGTATGCTATGGCTGGAGGAAGTGAGTTGTCCTTCCTAGAAAGTAAGCAGAAAAGAGGTGGTGTATGCCACAGTATAGAAGCAGAAGTCTACGGACTAACCTGATCAGCCCAGAATTGTTACAAGATGCCTTGCAAAAGGTGAAGTGCATAAGGGAAAGATTGCTAACGGCTCAGAGTAGGCAAAAGACATATGCAGACAATCGAAGGAGAGAACTCGAATTCGCCATTGGTGAACAGGTGTTTCTGAGGATATCACCGATGAGAGGCGTGATGTGGTTCGGTAAAAAGGGGAAGTTAAGTCCTCGGTATATCGGGCCATTTGAAATCCTAGAACGAGTTGGGAATGTAGCATATCGGTGGAATTGCCTACGGAATTGGAGGGAGTACATCCTGTCTTTCATGTATCGATGCTTCAGAAATATCGTCTCGATCCCACGCATGTAATCCAATCGCAAGACGTGCAACTAACCGAAAATCTGACATATGAAGAGGAGCCAGTGGAAATCTTAGATCGGCAGTTGAAGAAACTCAGAACGAAGGAGATTCCATTGGTTAAAGTTCTGTGGAGAAATCACTCGACCGAAGAAGCTACATGGGAGGTCGAGGGTGAAATGCACAAGACGTATCCTCATCTATTTCAAGACTAAGGTTAGTATTTAATTTGAAATTCAGGGACCGAATTTCTTAAGGGGGAAGATTGTAATATACGATATATTAATTTTTATTATTAATATCATTATAATTAATTTAATTTTTCTTTGGGAAAGAAAAATAAATTAAATTAAAAAGTTGAAATAAAATGAAGACGGGAGAAGAAATAGAAAATTAAAAGAAAGGAAATGAAAGGAAGAAGGGAAAAATAGGGAATATAAATTAATCTTTCAAGGGGGGGAAGAAAAAGGGATTTAGCAACCAAACTTTTTTTTATAGAGGCTAAAACCGTGTACCCCTTTCACTAAAACACAAAAGGAAAAAATAATAATAATATATATTAAAATAATGGGGGGGGGGGGAACCGTGATCCCCATCCAATTCATTAAAGCACACATAAAAAAATGGAAGCAGTGGCAGCGAGAAAACGCAGAAACAAACCGAGAGCGCGCACGCGAGACAGCCAAGGCGAAGGGGAGAAGCAACGTGACGGAGGGTTTGGCACCGAAATTTCGTGGGAAATCGCATTCCGATGCTGATGACAGTAACCGAGACTCTCTTTCATCACCACCAAGCTCCCCATCCGATTGAATCAAGGTATGAAAGCCCCAATCCTTCAAAACCCCAATTTCTCCAATTTTGGGCATTTTGGGAATTCTAAAATTTCATCCAATCGGGGCATTCCGGGGTTAAATTCGAGCTTAGTGGGTGTTATTGAAAGCTTAGTGAGGTTTAGAATCGAAGTGAAACCGTAGGAATTGACCGGGTATGGAAATTAGGAAAATTGGGTTAGGAAAATTGCTCTAAATTGAATTTTGCTGGTTTAATGCATGAATAGGCTTGGACTGGAGTAGTATAAGTGTTATAAATGCTGGAAATATACAAGGGAATAAAGCCCAAGTATTTACCATCTCAATCAGAACTCGATCCGGTGAAAAAGAGGCGAAATACTAATCCACCGTATAGTTGGGAGCCGTGCTGTGGGTTGGACATCTCGGTCTAGTCCGTGGTGGACACCTAAGACCCGCTAAATTGGTTCCAAGGCTCTATTTATACCTATTTATATTTTTATATATAATTAAAGATGTAGTAACTAAGCTTTTACTCGGCGAATAAGGGAGACGGTGGAATGAGTAAGCTAAGGCCTCTTTTGAGCCGTGAATTTAATTCTTTTATTAGTTAAATAGCCTTATGAACACGTGAAGTGAAATTTAGACAAATGGGAATCTCTAACCTAAGCATTTACCTAAGCAGTTTGCAATCCACGGCTCGCTCAACGCCACTTCTGTCTATACATATACACATATTCATTCACAAGTACATATAATATACATATTGATCACGCGCTTCAGGGCAGGTGATCTATCCTATTCACATGCAGAAGTCTTGTATACAGTTATACATATATTCAATCACACCCTTACATATAGTTTACATATTGATCACACCCCTCAATGCGTGTGATCTATCCTATTCACATGCGGAAGTCATATTTTCACGCAAACAGGCATTCAATCACACATACATATAATTTACGTATTGATCACACGCCTCATAGCCTATATTCTCATCACCAAGACCTAACTTTAATCTGTATGAAACCGACAATACTAGGGTTCGACATATATATACAGCAGTTGTATATGTACAAAAGCTACATCCAAAAAGGAGTCATATATTCTTATACATTCTAATTTATTTACATAAACCAAAATACACTACCCACGCGGACTATGCGTGCGGTCTTCAGAGTTGTCTGCCTCCTTGCGAAGAAGTGGACGCGTTCCTGACGCCTGAACCACCTGTATCTAAAAATTGTAAACAGGGGGGGTGAGTCGAATAGACTCAGTGAGAAGCTCCCCCATCCCTGGCGTAGCAGCGGGTACCACTACAGTTGGCGGAAGGGAGCAATCACAAGCACATGCGCATGAAAAGGATTTATATTGTGATCTTTAATATGATCAGACAGTCAATATATCATATTCACAATTAAAATCCTAATTCATGCTCTTATCATATTTATTACTCCGCACGTACATAAAACACAACATATATATCATATATTTTCATAAGTCACACATAGTTATGCTCGTAGGCATTCACTTTCTGTCTCCTGCATTACGCTAAGAGAAATACTGGTCCGAAGGCAATTTCATGTACAAACCTGGTTGATCACACCAGGAACTTTCTGACTCCAAGGCACGCTTAGAGTAATAGCCGGCAACTTGTCTGACCTCGGTTAAACCAAGGTAATGGCCACTATGTGGCATGCTTACTGTTAACTGAATCATGTCTGTCCGACTAGGATAATCGACTCGATCTACCCAAACTAACCTAACATGTTCAACTAACAAATTTAACCTTGAAAAACGCCATATTAGTAACTAACTGAATATTATACTTGTTCACTAGTTAGGCCTAGATTCCCCCGTTCCAATTATGTAACACTCTCAATCACATTCAACAATCCTAAGTTCAGTTTTCCTCAACAAACCATACAAACGAGATCTTTAAGTGACGATCAATATGATTGGTTTCTAATGTTACTGAACTCTCACATATGAAATCACGACTCAATCCTACCCATGGTAACATATAGGGCTCAGTGAGCCACAATAGCACATACACACTTGAGACTAATCATATAAGAACATATACTATTGCACGTTGACTGCTTACTTGCAAATCATACACGAGTAACACAAATTTATTCATATAGATAAATTTCATATAACAATTTCACAAAATAGAGCAAACCACATTTCCACGTAGTCATCCAACCCTGTGGGGCAGGGATGGGAGAGCCCCTCACCTCGTTGGCCCTCCTGATCAGTCCTCGGAGTGCCTGGAGCTCCAATTACCTTGTGGTGCCCTATACACATATATATTTAAGAAATTTAGAACGCGCAAAGAAGCTTCCACCTTGTACGTGTCATACTAATGCTTATGCACCCTCTAGATATTTCCATGAACTATTTATTTAGTTCGTTACGTCGTCTAAATTTCTCTTTTTGAAAGTCCATACTGTCTTATATCGGCTTTCATACTTTCGTGCCACTTAGAACCTCTAAATGCTTAGGTTAGAGATTCCCACTTTTCTAAATTTCACTTCATGTGTTCATATGGGTATTTAACTAATAAAAGAATTAAATTCACGGCTCAAAAGAGGCTTTAGCTTACTCATTCCACCGTCTCCCTTATTCGCAGATTAAAAGCTTAATTACTACCTCTTTAATTATATATAAAAAATATAATTGGGTATAATTAGAGCCTTGGAACCAATTTAGCGGGTCTTAGGTGTCCACCGCAGACTAGACCAAGGTGTCCAACCCGCCGCACAACTCCTTGCTGTACGGTGGCTTAGTATATCGCCTCTTTTTCACCGGATTCGGTTCCAGTTGAGACGGTAAATACTCGGGTTTTATTCCCTTGTATATTTCTAGCATCTATAACACCTATACTACTCCAATCCAAGCCTAATCATGCTTGAAACTATCAATTTCGAATTTTAGAGCAATTTCCTAACCTAATTTTCCTAATTTCCATACCCAGTAAATTCCTACGGTTTAACTTCGATTCTGAACCTTACTAAGCTTTCAATAACACCCACTAAGCTCAAATTTAACCCCGGAATGCCCCGGTTGGAAGTATTTGAAGAATTTCTAAAATACCCAAAATTGGAGAAATTGAGGTTTTGAAGGATTGGGGCTTCCATACCTTGATTCAATCGGATGGGGAGCTTAATGGGTGGTGAAGATTAAGTCCGGTGGCCTTCACGTACCGACGGCGGAACGTGTTTTCCGCCGAGAATCCGGCCCAACCCGCCGTGCACCGTTGCTCCTCTTGCTTCCCGTGAGTTTCTCGGTTTGGTGCTTCTGCTTCTCGCTCGTTTCTGCCTTTGTCCGCTTCTCTTTTTCTTATGTTTTTTAATCCTCTTTTCTTTTAGGTCCTAGAAAAATTATAAATATTCTCTATTACTTTCTTCTTTATTCTATTTTTAACCATATAATTCTTTAATTTAATTTATTTTTCTTTCTGAAAGAAAAATAAATTTAATAATTATGAAAATAATCAAATCTAAATATCTCGGATATTACAGAATGTATGAAAGCCGATATAAGACAATATGGACTTTCAAAAAGAGCAAATAAGACGACGTAACGAACTAAATAGTTAGTTCTTGGAAATATCTAGAGGGTGCATGGGCATTAGCATGGCACGTGCATGTTAGATGCTTAGTTACACATTTCTAAACTTCATAAATATATGTATATAGGGCACCACATGGTAATTGGAGCTCCAGGCACTCCAAGGACCGATCAGGAGGGCTAACGAGGTGAGGGGCTCTCCCATCCCTGCCCCACAGGGTTGGATGACAACGTGCAAAAATGTGGTTTGCTCTATTTTGTGCAATTGTTATATGAAATATAATTATGTGAATTAAATTGTGTTACACGTGTATGATAGCAAGTAAGCGGTCAACGTGCAACAGTATATGTGCTCATATGATTAGTCTCAAGTGTATTATGGGCTATTGTGGCTCACTGAGCCTTATATGTTACCGTGGGTGCCCTACACACATGTACTTAAGAAATTTAGAAATGCGTAACTAAGCATCTACCATGCACGTATCATGCTAATGCTGATGCACCCTCTAGATATTTTCCAAGAACTAATTATTTAGTTCGTTATGTCATCTTATTTGCTCTTTCTGAAAGTCCAGAATGTCTCATATTTGACTTTCACACTTTCGAGCCATTTAGAACCTCTAGTTGCTTAGGTTAGAGATTCCCACTTGTCTAAATTTCACTACATGTGTTCATATGGGTATTTAACTAATAAAAGAATTAAATTCATGGCTTAAAAGAGGCCTTAGCTTACTCATTCCACCGTCTCCCTTATTCGCCGAGTAAAAGCTTAATTACTACCTCTTTAATTATATATATAAAAATATAACTGGGTGTAATTAGAGCCATGAAACCAATTTAGCGGGTCTTAAGTGTCCACCATGGACTAGACCAAGGTGTCCAACCCACAGCACGGCTCCCAACTATACGGTGGCTTAGTATTTCGCCTCTTTTTCACCGGATTGGGTTCTGGTTGAGACGATAAATACTCGGGCTTTATTCCTTTGTATATTTCCAGCATTTATAACACTTATACTACTCGAATCCAAGCCTATTCATGCTTTAAACCAGTAAAATTCAATTTAGAGCAATTTTCCTAATTTCCATACCCGGTTGATTCCTACAGTTTCACTTCAATTATGAACCTCACTAACCTTTCAGTAACACCCACTAAGCTCGAATTTAACCCTAGAATGCCCTGATTGGAAGAAATTTAAGAATTCCCAAAATGCCCAAAATTGGAGAAATTGGGGTTTTGAAGGATTGGGGCTTTCATATCTTGATTCAATCGGATGGGGAGCTTGGCGGTGGTGAAAGAGAGTCCCGGTTACTGTCACCGGCATCCGAATGCGATTTTCGGTGAGATTCCAACGCCAAACCCTCTGTCACGTTGCTTCTCCCCTTCACCTTGGTTGTCTTGCGTGCGTGCTCTCGATTTGCTTCTGCGTTTTCTCGCTGCTACTGCTTTCTTTTTTTCAATGTGTGCTTTAATGAATTGGATGGGGGGTCACGGTTTCCCCCCCCCCCCATTATTTTAATATATATTATTTTTTATTTTTTTTCTTTTTGTTGTTTTAGTGAAAGGGGTACACGGTTTTGGCCTCTATAAAAAAACGTTTGGTTATTAAATCTGTCACGACCCCGATTCCAGGAATCCATGACCGGCACGGGAATAGAATTTAGCCTCTAAACCCGTAAGCCTTATCCATAATCATAAATTATCTACCCTTATATACAATCATCATTCAATATTCACATAGTGTATATAGTGGCCACACCATCATTGGTGACCTAGATAACCTGCAATCCACGGCGCTCAATGCCGCTTCAGCCCATTTCACGTATATATATATATACATCCATACACTCAGGTCATCCACACATAAATATATATATACATAGTGATCAAACCCCGAAGGAATGATCTATCCTATTCACACACAATATATGTACAACCTGTCATAATCACACATGTACACTCACACGCACAGTTAAGTATACGTAGTGATTACACGTCTCAATACGTGTAATCTATCCTATTCACATGCAGATATTTATATTTTTCATCCAACATATACCAAGTCACACGTATATATATTGCATATACATATTGATCACACACCATTATGTGTGATCTATCCTATTCACATACGCAGATATGTATATATATAAGTATATCAAGACTTTCCCAACACCCAGAATCCTATCAGTAAGCACATGTGAAGCCGACATGTCTAGATATAGCATAATTCAAAAGCTGCAAACATTTACTTCGCCTTTACAACTTTAGAATATATACAACTCAAAATAATGAAGGCTAAATAATCAAAAGATGTCCACCCACGCGAACAAATGCGGTGCAAGTGGATAGATGTCCGTATCACTGTCCGGACGTCGAACCCTGCCCGATTCCTGTATCTGTAACATTTAAACAGAGGGTGTGAGTCCAACAGACTCAGTGAGAAGCTTCCCATCCTCGGCGTAGCGGCGGGTACCACTACAGCTGGGGAAAGGGAACCACTCACAACCACATGCGCACGAAATACCAGTTTGTCACAAGTTATATAATGATCAGGCAACATTAATATAACGTTACGTCACAGATAAACCTAGGAATCATGCTCCTCAAACATGCTACTCATAAGCAACCAATAACATGAAACATTTCATATTAAAAACTATAAATCATACAATCGACCCTAGTGCCACGCTAGGGCAATAGCCTCAACGACAAATCTTTTAAATGCTATGCACCACCCTAGTGCCAGGCTAGGGCAATAGCCACGACGGGCAACCATGAAGATGTAATGCACCACCCTAGTGCCAAGCTAGGGCAATAGCCACAACGGGCAACCATGAATATGTAATGCACCACCCTAGTGCCAAGCTAGGGCAATAGCCACAACGGGCATACATGAATATGTAATGCGCCACCCTAGTGCCAAGCTAGGGCAATAGCCACAACGGGCAACCATGAATATGTAATGCACCACCCTAGTGCCAGGCTAGGGCCATAGCCACAACGGGCAAATGTCTGACGTCATATTTCACTCTCTTACTTTCAGTGGGGTTTGCAACACGGACTACCCATTCCTATTCTAAAGTGTCTTTACTCAGCAGTGTGAACTCCACTAAGAATTTCTAATCAATTATGAGATTTTCTACTCTTTGCTTAGTACCCAACCCTTGATTAGATGATAACCTAGCTCTAAGGTATTTCCTAAGTTCATTTACCACAAATCACGTCGACGTGTATAAATAAGTCAGTTTCATTTCCTTAGTGGGTTTCTAATTATTAGGACAAACCAAAAATTGAACGAAATCAATATCCTACCCCTTTTTACTTGTACTGTTTGGCGTATCCCATGTCATCACATGGATACCCTCCAGTACTACTTCAACTTTAATCAATCACATATATACAAATATTTTCACAATTAACAGTTTAGGAACAACAATAGCATGTTATTACCTAACAATTCTTACAAACAAGCAAGTAAGCAAACCACGTATTCACATCCTCATTCAACCCTGTAGGGCAAGGATGGGAAACCCCTCACCTGGACGGCTTCCTGTTTCTGGTCCTGGAGTCACTCCTGCTCCAGACAATTCGTGGTTACCTAACAAACATATTTACATCATTATCATCTTTACTATACGCAAATTATATGCATATGCTATGCTTATGCCAAATTAATACATTAAACTTTGCCAAGAACCAAGTCCTTGGTCTTAACCTTCTTCCTCTCTTTAATATTGTTTCCAAGTGTCTCACACTTAATCTCATCTCTTTATCCCTTTCTTTGAATACTCATTTTCACCTACAAGTGTTCGTATGTGACTTTCCACAATTTCCCATATCCAATTGATGGCCTATGTTAATCATAGCCTCAAATTTTCTATGGTTGTTAATTACCCAACCACTCTTTCAACTTATATTCACATACGAACACATGTGGCCTAATATATTTGAAAATTGGGATTTTTACCAAATAAGGGCATTTTACTATTTAAATCAAATCCCAAGCATCCACCACGGTCTAATCTAAATTCCTACTCATATCTTAGCTCCATATTCTAGATTGGATTGAGAGGTGTCTCTTTTATTACCGAATTAGTTTCCGGTTGAGACGGAATTACTCGGCCTCAATCCCTCGTATATTCCAACAATTCCTACTATTATATGACACCAATCCAACACACCAATCAATCCCAAATTAATTTATACTACACTTTATCTCACTTTAAATTCCATACTTCTATGGTTTTCAAATTGGGTAACCTCCATAATCAATTTTCCATCACACACACTTCCAAATACCTCTAAACAACCCAATAGCTTCAAATTAGGACCCAAAGTAATTTATTCATACCAATTAGGAATTTTCCAAAAATCCCTAAAATAGATAAATTTGGGGTTTGAGAGATTCGGGACTTTTTACCTCGATTCAATCGGATAGGATGATGGAATGGGGTAGAAAGAACTCTCAGTCACCTTCCCCGGCTTCGAAACGGCGGATTCCGGCAAATATTACGGCTAAAAGCAACTTTCCCGTCGTTGCTCTCTCTCTCCACCGTGAACCGCGCCGGCCACCTTCCTCCGGGGTCCCGAGTCGCCGCCGACGGCCCTTATCCGGCGAACGGCGGTGCACTTCCCGGCTGGCTTTCCCGCGCGCGTCTTCTCCTCCCGCTGACTTCTCGGCGTCGTGCGTGTGTGTGTGGTCTTCAATCTATTTTCTGCTTGCTTATTCTCGGCCTTCTCACTCTCTGGAAGCAAAAGGAAATGGGGATCATATTTATTATAAGGGGGTCACGTGTGTGACCCCCCCCCCCCCTCCGCCACATACATATATATTATATTATTATTATTATTATATTATCTTTTTTTTAAAACTTATATATTTATATATATATATTTAATATATATTATTATTTATTGTTAAAATCAATTTTGGGGATAATAAACTTACACCCAATATTTCCCGTTAGGTCCTAATTTTTTTTTTGGTCCAAATAAAATTTTATTTATTTTAAATTTTCTCCTTTTCCTTCCAAATTAAAATAAAAAAAATATTAAATTAGGACCTTAACGTTAATTGGAAAATTTCCGGGTATTACAAAATCCCTTTTTCTCCCCCCCCTTTTAAGTTCTCCTTTTCATTTAAGTCCAAAGATTAATTTATATTCCCTATTTTCCCTTCTTCTTTTTATTTCCTTTCTTTTAAGTCCTAAATAAATTTCCATTCCTTAGAAAATAGGTAAAATTTTAATTTTCTATTTCTTCTCCCATCTTCATTTTATTTCAAATTTTTAATTTAATTTATTTTTCTTTCCCAAAGAAAAATTAAATTAATAATAATGATATTAATAATAAAAATTAATATCTCGGATATTACAAATTTGGAAGACCTATAGCCGGAAGACTGAAGAACTCTTATGAATTCAGGTACGCTTCCGCTTCCACTTTCAGATTTATTTTCTTGATGATTTGACATGATGAAACTACATGTGGGTAAATTAAAGTTTTAAGTATTCGGGGAATTTTTCCAATAAGTGGCATCAGAGCCAACTTCATGTTAAATCATTAGGATCTAAATCTAGAAGTTTTTGTAAAATTTTGAATTAAGAGAACTTTTATATTTTAGATGATGTTTGTTTTGTATACAAATTTCAATTTTTTTTGCCTTTGTTCCTCGTGAGGCAATTATATTGCATTAGAGTTATATTATGTATATATGTGTATATATATATATATATATATAATTATAATATATTATGTTATATTATATTTTATATATGTATATATAATTATGAATTTTGATTATATATTTATGAATTCAGGGTTTAAGTGTGTGCATATAATCACTACTAGAAAACAGGGATATAGCAGCAGGTAAAACTGCCGCTAAAAGTAATAAAAACTGTTACTAAGACTTATACCAGCAGTTGTACAACTGCCACTACAAAATCCTGACCTGCCACTAGATCCCTGCAAGTATAGATTTATACCAACTGATACACAAATTGCTAGTATAAATTTGTTATATAGTAGCAAAGGAAAAAACTGCTGGTATAGCATTATCATAACAGCTGGATTAAACATGTTTTATAGTAGCAAAGTCAACAACTGCTGGTATAGTCAGATTTTATAGGAGCAATGTAAACAACTGTTGGTAAAAAGTTGGAATAAATGCTACTATATTTTATTTCTCATATTTGAAATAGTTACTAGTATTAGCATATAAATGAATGAGAATGGAAGGGGAAAAAAAGACAAAGCCTAGCAAATATTTAAGCATTAATACAAATATTATTTCAAACAATGATTATATCTATATCAAAATTTAATAGAGCCCGCAAAACACAAGTATATATTGAAATATTCAAAATCTAAAGTTTATGCATAGTATAGAAATATCTATTTCCAAATAGTACTATTGATGACTTTTGTAATTATAAAACATTGTATCAATTCTACAATTATTTTCAATCCTATTGAATCAACAATTTCAAAGTTTTTCTTGCAAATATGTCACTTTTTGATCCTTGAGCCTCTTCAAAATTTCTACTCTGCATATATTAAGAAAGTCAACAAATAAGAGTACTTACAATAAAATAATATATATCATAAGAAGAGTACTTACAATCCCTGTGCCTCTTTAACAAAGTGAAAATATAACTCTATGGGCTGGCTCACTTTCCTTCTCTTCCACACCTGCATAATATACATAATCCCTAATAGCTAATACATTAATTTAAAATTCTTCATTTTCCCTTTACCTCTAAATATCATATTGATAAGTTTTCAAGTCAACCTTTACTGGCTAGTCTTTGAGTTTTATTCTTTTGATTAGATTTTAAGAAAGGGAAGCACAGTGGGGATAACATGCCAGTAACATTTATTCTTGTTTTTCGTATAACTTCTGCTATTAGATGAATTTTTCTTCCTCTTCCTAGAAGAATAAATTAAGTGGAAGCATCAAAATCATTATGAAAATTGAAAAGTAGATTTTATATAAAGAAGAAGGAGAAGCAGCTTTAAGAAAGAAATAGATAGCTTTAGAGAAAAATAATAGTAAACTGAATGGAATTGGTAGATTTAGTTAAAAACAGAGATCAAGTTTATAAAACTTAAAATTCTTTATTTTATAGAAAATATAGTCAAAGCTTCTATCAAAAACTTATTTGTCTTCCTGTTTTTTTTTCCAAAGAAAATAATTAACCTGTATCTCCACTGCTCGTTGGTCTGCTTCCAAGGATCCGTAGCTGCATCTTTGGTACCATTCGATTGTCTTGGCCATGTTGAAACAAATGATAAACCAGTACATAAGTGGCATAAATTTGTGTTGTGTGTGTCTATATCTGTATTCATATGTTGTTCAAAAAAGAATGCAAGGATATAATCAATTAAGATGAAACAAAACATATAATACAATTATATAAATCTAGCATATTAACCAAAACTAGTCAGTCGAAGTAATAATCAACATCATAATATAATATCACTCTATAAAGTGTTGTAGCTGACGCTAAATCAAACATTTTTTTGTGTTTTTGTTTTTCCATTTACAAAACATCACACTAACAAAACAGAGACCATAAGAAGTCACATTAAATTGAAAATATAATTAATAGTAACAGTAATAATAATAATAATAATAATAATAATAATAATAAGAGATAGAGAGAGAGAGAGTGAATACTGGTGTCTTATTCTTTTTTGCCTTGACCTTTTGTTTTGATGAACTACAAGGTGCATCAACTGTTAGCATGGGGTCAAGTCGTAAAACATATTGTTCATTTTTAGTTGATGATTCTGGTGTCCACGAAGCATGACTCTGTTACAAGAATGTAGTGAACTTATTATAAAAAATTCCAGAATGAAGAAAAGTCTTGGAAAGTAAAAATGTCATAGGCATTATGGCTCTGAAGTTGAAATATTCTAGTGAATGAGGCACTAATTAGCCTTAGCATGAAGATCATGTTTGTTACTAGCAAATTTCATTGCTTGGTCACCTTCATTAATTACCCGACCTCCAGAACCTCACCTGCTAAAACACAATTCGGAAGTTAAAAAATTGAAATTAGTTTATGTAATTTATGAGGGCATACTGCTCTATGAATTACAACTTCATATACCTTGAATGCATAGAAATATCTTTACTAAATTTACTTGAAGTCTTGAACTAATAATTTTTCCATTCAATGTCTTTAGTGCTTACCTTTTTAAAGTCTGTGTCAGTAGAAGAATTAGGAAGCTTGAAACCTCAAGATTTTCTTGGATCTTTGTAACAGATGTTTCTGATTGTTCCATTGTGTAAGCTGCGAACAGGTGAATAACCGCTCCCAAGTACATTTTGGGTTGTAGTGTTTGGCAGATAAGTTGAGATTTCTATGAGATACTCAGCGTAATTATGAAATGGACTGAATTACATATCAATTGAGAGTAATGGACAACCTTCATAGTCAGTTAGATCTAGATCAATGTGACAGTAATGGACTGAATAATCAAGACAAATCACGATCAACACTAAATACCTGAGGACCTCAAACTTACCAAACCATCATACTACACCATTAAACAAGCTCACTAAGCATGGAATATCATGTTTTACCAAATATCAACACCTAAATATAATCAAAATAAAGTAAAATTCAGAAACAAAGAAAAAAAAGACAGATTCAACTCAATTTCACTATCTAAGCCATAAATCATAAAACATTGTTAAAATGCATCATTACTTTTAGGTATACCTGAAAATTTTAATTAAAAAAATATTAAATGTTAATCCAGACTTCACCTAAAGGCATAACATCATAACTAAGAACAATTGTCCTACAATCTAGAAAAGCTTTGTCCAGTTTGTGGATCTCATGGACATAAAATTTGGGTTCACGGATATCAAATTTATTTATCGTGATTAATCATCGACTATTAATAATCAACAGAACACATATATAATTTAGAAATAGATGGTTTCAAATCAAACAGCGTATCTATGAGAATAGCTTATATATCTTATTTTTCATCTCTCACAATAATATATATAATTTGTTGTTATTGCCGTGAACATTTTCATGAAAATCAAAGGCAAAAAAGCAAGAGAGGAAGTACCAATAGATATACATGAACTTAAAAAGACTTAGATCCAAATGAAACTTTGGATTTCTATGGGGGTCTCCTTTTAGCTGAGACAAAGATCCTAATCTTTTTATATATAATCTCTCAATCACGAGTACAACACACAAAGAACACATAAGATGCGAGTTAAGACATATATGTTACTTACTGTTACAATGCTGGATGCGAGGTGTGAAGAAGACAATAGCAAATTTGCAAGAAGACAATACCAAAACATGAAAAAAGAATAAGAATTATATTTCTCAAAATGTAAATGCTATAAAGGAAGCCAGAACAAGCGATTAATTAAAAACAAGTTACAGTGCCCCACCTCTTATCTTGCATTCAGGGAGGATAACTTGTGCACCCGACAACTTTCCCTTTCAACACATCATAAAAACATTATAAATTTACAAAGTCTTGCTAATTTGCTACAGTAAAAGAGAAAGAACAATTAACCTATCACAAGAGAGTCATTGACAAACAATAATGAGTAAATTAATGAAAAATAACATTGAATTCTCATAATAAAATATCAATAAATTTACCATCTCTGAACAAAATCAAAGATACAGCTAAATCATGCGGCAAAAAATAAAAAATAGTATCCATCTGCTGGCAGTTATAAATTCAGTAGTAGCGTCTTCTTATTGCTTTTGTCTTTTTACAAAGAGAAAATAGAGCCACTAACCTTGCAACCAGCTTTACTTACCTAAGGACAAAGCAATTGCTAAACCAAAACCTCCAGAGGCCCATGTCATAACAACAAAAAATTGTAACTACGGAATATTCCACCTTGGGACACGTGGCACAGACGTTCTAGAAGCACGGCCTCAGCACCCGCTAGAGACACGTGGCACCACATATCTATCAAATACGTGGCCCCTGCCCACGTCACCTCATGGAGCTTCCCCTTAACCAGACGTGGGGTCTCCACAAGACTCGTGGGACGACCCACGTCCCGCGAGGTCGTGGGTCGAGCAGGATCTCCCCGTACTCGAGTATAAATAGACCCTCACTCAGGGGACTAAGGAAGCAATCTAGTCTCAACAGAACTGCCCTCAACCTAAAGGATTGTCGTACCTCATCTTTGATATTTCCGTTTTCTCTTGGTACTTGAGCACCCTCAGATACCCAACGCAAGTCCTTTCCGGACCTCGAGCTCCGTCACTGGCCTCTATCCCGGCCAACCTCCGGCAAGCTCACCTCCTCCTCGGAGCACACCGTTAGCAGGGCTTCCAGCAGCCCTCAGAGACCATACCTCTCTCTCACTAAGGCTACCTCCTAAGAGCGGCTCGCCCGCCCGGAGTACCTTAGGCACGTCTTAGCCGCTCACGGCCCAATACAGGTAACAACCTTGCCTAACGGCTCCGGTAGACGTCAACATGACGAACTAAGAGGACTTTGATCCCTCCCGAAGGGTACGTAGGCACCTAGGTGCACCACCTAAGGACAAGTCCCCCATGGTTAAGACCCCTTCCGGTCCTAATTTCAAAGTACAATTGTCTGAGCCGAAAACGAAAGTTACAGTGACGCCCACCGCAGTCTTATTCACATCATAATGCCTTGCGCACTCTGCCAATAAACGGCATTTCTTTTTCGGGGAGTAGGAGTATACACCTAACGCTCAGAAACCCGTATTTGTTTTTGTTTTTGATATTCAATACAGATATAGGATATAATACATCATGGCCGACTCGAACGTCCCCACAACCACGACTGACGCTAGCGCCTTGAGACGCCGCACGAGGAATCGAAAGGGAACGGCCAAACCGGTCACAACTGAGGCAGGCGTATCAAGTGCAACCCAGTCTCAAAGCTCCTCAATAACGCAGGTAGCTGTCACGGAGACCGTGGTCCAGAACCTGGCATCCAGAGAGAAAACTTGCCCTCAACACCCGTATGGCATGCTGCACGTCCCTTGCCCCACAACCGGTGGTCAAGAGATGACAGAGCCAGCGATGAACCCGCGGGACGCTGAGATCGCCCGCCTCGAGGCAGAAGTAGCAACACTACGCCAACGACGATGGGAGGAGAACAAGAACCTCGTCCCAGCAAATGCGAGTGCTCAGTTACCTTTAGTGCCGCACGGTGCAACGGCAGGACCCTCCAGCGACCTTACTGGCCCGCCCGCAATTCAATTTGGGACCTTACCAAATGAATTTGCACGATTGTCACTGACGGTGGCACCACCGCCAACGGTGATCCCACTTGGACCAACCATGGTCGCCGGACAGGCAGCACGACCCGTCACGAACTATCCGCGACCACCAATCCCAAACTACCCTCCGAGATCCTACCTCCATAGGCCATGGGCAGCGGCCTACAAGTCGTACGCACCCGGTGATACAAACACCTACCAGTGGCCCGCGATCGACTTTCAGGGAAAGGGGAGACACCCCTTCACCCAGCAGGTCATGAATGAGCCCGTGCCCATGGGTTTCAAACTGCCCTACCACATAGAACCTTATGGTGGACAAACCGACCCACGAGATCACCTGAACACCTTCAACACAGCCATGTCGATATTGGGCATGATGGACGGCCAATAGTGCCGAGTCTTCTCATCAACCCTAAAAGAAGCCGCCCTAAGATGGTTCTCCTTGCTGCCCACCAATCCGATCCACAGCTTCGAACAGCTGGCGCAGAACTTCCTCACACAGTTCGCCAGTAGCAAAGAGTACCAGAAAAATGAAGACTCCTTCATTGGTTTCCACCAGGAGGAAGGGTAAACCCTGCAAGCCTTCCTGGCCCGCTTCACCAAGCTCTCGCTTCAAGTCCGAGTCCTCCAGAATGCCGTCTCCATCTTTGTCATAAAGCAAGGTCTTCGATGCTCATAATTCTACGGGAAACTCAACAGATGCCCCGTCTCCACCCTACATGAGCTTATGGACCGTGCGGAGTGGTTCATTCAAGAAGAAAACGCTCAGATCGCCAAGGATAAGATGTGAAAGTTCCTAATAAGCCGGGCCGACATGGAACGGGCTGAAAAGAAAAAGGAGAAGACGGGAACCGAGACCCAAGCCCCCATGGAGAAGAATAGGAAGAGGTCACCACCTCGACCGTGGACACCTCCCAGGGGACGGTTTACGAGTTATACTCCCCTCAGAAAGTCTCATGTTGGGGTGTTGGAAGAAATCTATCACTCAGACATGCTCAGCTTCCCCCCGCAGGTCAAAAGACGTAAGACAGGAAGGACGATGGACAAGTCCAAGTATTGTCAATTCCACAAGGATTACGGGCACCAAACCAACGATTGCATCCAACTGAAGGATCAAATCGAGGACCTAATTCGAAAGGGACAGCTCGACAGATTCATCAAGGAAGAAAGCAGGACTAATGCAGAACACCCCCGAGAGGCCAACGATCAAGCGCCTACCCGCAGGTCATCAACGTCATAGCAGATGGACTACAGCGAGGGACCTCCTCCCTACCACAAAACAAGAAGAGGATGGAGCATTCAATACTCGCCCTCGATTACGCTTCGAAGCACAAAAAGAGAAGCGAGACCAAGGGAGACCCCGTTACCTTCGACCTCACTAACCTAGAAGGACCAGTCCATGATGACCCCATGGTAGTGACCGCTATAATCGCCAACTACGAAGTCAAGAGAGTCTTGATTGACCAAGGATCTTCAGCAGACGTTCTCTACTTCGACACCTTCAGAAAGCTCGGGTTGAATGAAGCCAGCCTGAGTCCATTCCCTGGTACGCTCATAGGGTTCTCAGGAGCCCAAGTTCCGGCAAAAGGAATCATCACCGCCCAAACAACTATGGGCACCTTACCAAAGGTCGCAAGCCATGATGTAGACTTCATCATCGTCTCAGCACCATCAGCATACAATGCAATCCTAGGGCGGCCGTCCCTAAACAAACTCAGAGCTGTAGTGTCTACCGCACAGCTCACAATGAAGTTCCCAACACCCCATAGGGTTGGAGAAATCATGGCGGACCAAAAACTGGCGCGAGCATGCTACGCATTGAGCTTAACCAAGACCGTCAAGGTTGCCCGCTTCGGTCCCAAAGAAATACGCGAGGAACCCCCCGAGGGTAGAAAGTCCAGAGAAAGCAAGCAAGAGTCTGCCCGGTCGAACCTAACCTCCGCTTATACTCCGAACGCACTTTGTGCTATCGCCGCACCTTTAGGTCAAGTCGCACATGTCTCTACTTTGAATTTAGGATTTTCAGCCTGACCAAGGCTCGCCTGACTTAGGCAATCCGAATGTAAACATTTTGCTTACCTTCAGCCTAACTAAGGCTAGCCCGACTGAGGCTGCACCAATGTAACCATTTTGTCTATTATTAAAAGTACTTCTTTCCAGCTAGAGACAAGGCGTCAAACTTGCAAAGTACTCGCCCAAGTCCTACCACAAGACAATGGGTTCGACCGTCCTATGAAAAGCTAAGCGCCCCCAGGGCCAAGCTAAAATTTCCCCCAAAAGCGCGGTAAAAAACCCCTTTGGTGTGAAAACCACAAAACGAACGTTCGACAAACCATGCTAGCAAAACGCATACAAACCATCCTGATCAAACGGTTCTCATGCAAAATCTTTTTACCCAGACGTAAAGAGATAACTACGAAAAGAGAAACTGCACACACGACTTTTTGCCCAGAAGTAAAAAGGAAAGTCGGAGAAAACTCTTCGCAGAAAACTATTCTCATTAAATGACAAAAATGAGAGGGCATCCGCCCAGTACCTTCCGACAACCCCCGCCTGGTCGCTTCATCCAGCTGTTGAGAAGTAGGTCCAATCCCTGGAGCCCGTCCGCCAATTCGAGACAACACCTGGTGTTCCACCAGGCGGTCGGTCATGTGACGATGGAAAGCAAGATTCAACGGAGGGTTTGTTTCCATCAGACCGCGAAGCTCACCTTCAAAAAACTCCAAGGAAGGATGCAAGGAAGCCACCCACTCAACCGAAAATCTCTACCCACGGAGACGCTCAAGTTGCTCGACCGCCAAGAGCATGCCATAAATCCTCTACGCAGGTAACTCACCCTGGAGATCAGCGACATCGGCAACCTTGTCCTCAGCCGCCAGCCAACCAGAAAGGTTCTCATTGGCGCGAGCCTCCGCACCCCGCAAAGCTTTGCGAAGTGAGTGCATCTCCTGCTGACGCCTCTCAGCGACATCTCGGCGGGCGGCCAACTCCCGGCGAGTCCTCTCCAACTCTGAGCGAAGCAGCATATGTTTGGGTTCTATCTCTCGGGTAACTCTCGCGCATACAAAACTGCTGTTGAAGCATACATAACAAATAAAAATTTCATACATCAAAACTTCTTTATCATTTATTATAAACATAGTCATAAACATTTACACATACTTACATTCTTATAACTTCATACAGGATAGATAGGGCTTTGTAAAAGATGATAATCTACAATTCTAACGATTATAGATTATGACCTTTAACTTACAAATTCATAGAAGCTCTAACTTGTCATTCACATATTCATATATGTATTAAAACATTTGTTCTCATCCCTTTTACATATACATATACAAATTATACACATTAACCCTCCAAAAAGATATACTAAGGTTAATGGTTTCATAGGGATGTACATACATCAGTTCATAAAAGTAATAAACTATATGCTTCTACTTCTTCTAGAATCTTTCTTCTCAAAAGGTTGGGCTACCCATCGCTCCTGTCTCGTCTCATGGGCATCCGGGTACCTAATCAGTTGATACACACCAACGTAATGAGGATAAACCCCAGTATTCAAAACTACCTGTTTTCAAACTCGTTGATGTGTACCACTGTGCCTTGCACAGAAATCTCTGCATTCCTTTCTCATCATACATCTAAAACATGGATGTGATGTTCAACATAAACTTATGCATGTCATACTCTTCATGAAACATTTAGCATGGAAATTCATACATGTTAGGGTATATGAAATGGAATGGCATACTTACATGGCATAAACATTTAAAACATGGATGCAATATCATTCATTTCCTTAAAAACATAACAAGGTATGGCATGTATTCTTGTGAATACAACCTTTGATACATCCCTTCTTAAACACTCATTCAAATCATTCATAATCCCAAGGGTACTGAAATAACACATAATAAACATGTGGGCATCTAGCCCTAATTTCATAAAACATTTGAGCATCGGGAGTGCCGCAATGCGAGAACTCGCACACATCCATACATTCATCATCATTGTAGGACCCTTTGCGTCTTTCCCGAAGGATCAACAATTCGTCCCTCATAACATCATCATTAGAGGACCATTCGCTTCTTTCCCGAAGGATCAACAATTTGCCTCCCATAACATTCACTTATACCTAGGATTCATCATGTTGTCCCGGAGGATCAACTGTTCAATTGCTTGAACACATACATTCATAGGATTCATTGCGTCTTCCCTTAAGAATCAACCTATTGCATGCATTGTGTCTTTCCCTGTGGATCAACAATTTATATGCATGGTATCTTTCCTTAAGAGTCAACAATTCATCTCCCTGATATGCTATTCAGATATACATATATTGGAAAGAAATAGGTCCCAATCATGGTTCGCCTAATTTTAAGCATGTCGCTCTTAGATGGCCACATAGGGCATACTAGCTTAAAATTCGGTAACCAACACGGTGCTTCTGTAAAATTACATTCTTAATCGAATGGATGTTTTACCATCCCAAATAATTACACAACCGTGGAAATCCCAACGGCCGTCCCATACCGACAATTGGTCAATCGATCATGGACCTATTCTTTACCGATACATGTACATTGAATACTCAGCTCTCTTTTCTTTCTTTCTATGTTATTTCCCCTTGATTCATATTTCAAATCACTTTAAAATCTTTGAGCATCATATTTGAGAATGAAATTAAGTGTTTAAAACATCATTAACAGTGTTTAAAATCACTATGCAAAACAGAGGTCTATCAGCCGGCTGATTGGGGCCACCAACCGGCTGATTGGCCCTTAATTTTGAAGAATAAAATTTTCCATAGACCTGTCAGCCGGCTGTTAGGACTTATCAGCTAATTGATAGCTCTCTGGAGAGCTAATTCAACCACTTAAAAAGCACAATAACCGGTTGTTCTTAAGCCATCAGCCGGCTGTTTTAAATCTGGAATTTTCGGGGTAAAATATGAATGTTTCTGGTCAAAAACAAGAACATTTCCGGAAAAATTGCACCTATCAGCCGGCTGTTCTAAATCTGAAAAATTTTTTGGAAATTTATGAACGCATCAGCCGACTGTTCTAGCTATCAGCCGGCTGATACGGGGCGGAAATGTTTTTAAAAGCATCATTTTGTCCAAATTAAAGCCCCAACACTTGAGAACCAAAAGTGGAACTTAATCTCCATTATTTGTGCATCAAAACCTATGAAAAACTTGTCCAAAAACAAGATTAAACTAGCTCAAATCATGGTTTTCTCTCAAACCCATACCGACTTCCAAAACCCTTCTATATTATCTAATTTCCAGCTAAATCCAGACATGCAAATCATCATCAAACATCCCTCTAATTTCATAAAGCATAAGGAAGCAGGTTTTTCCTCTCAAATGGCCCAAAATTCAAAAGTTAGGTTTTGGCCATTTTCGTGAAATCCTTAATCTGAAAAAATGAGAGGTTGGTAGTTTGATTACCTTAATCTGAAGCTAGATTCTTGTTTAGTTGGTGTTCAACTTCGATTCAGCGGTTTTATTTTGCCCAAATGAGATTCCCAGCTTGAATCCTCCTCTTGAGTGCTCTCCCTTCTCTCTAACTCTCTCTCTCTCTCTAGGTTGGTGGAAAATGGTGAGTGTGTGTGTGTGTTGGCTCCTCCAACGTACAAGAGGTGTCCACCAAGCCTTAGGGAGAAAATCACATTTCTTTCGCCACACACTAACCTTTCTATGCACTTAAGCCCTTTTTCTTTTAGTTCTTCTCACCAGCTTTTCATAAAAAAGAGCATTTCTATATGCTTTCTAAATGCAACAATCAATGTCAAGCACAATCATTGAGTTAGATTTAGATAACAAACAATTATTCCTTTAACTGAAAAAGGGGGATGTTACATGGACGGTGGGCTAATCGGCGGCTATGAACTGATAGTGTGTGATGAAGATGAAGGGATGAAAGTTAGGTCAGGGTTAAAGTTAAATAGTTTTGATTATTTAATAATTTTTTATTTTATATAAATATAAATAATAAAATATGAAATCAGAAAAACATATTTTATGATTCT
Organism: Senna tora; assembly: GCA_014851425.1. Lineage (NCBI taxonomy): Eukaryota > Viridiplantae > Streptophyta > Magnoliopsida > Fabales > Fabaceae > Senna > Senna tora. The sequence goes on from CM026265.1 coordinate 17,535,589, forward strand.
TTTTTTCGTAAAAAATAGATTTTATGATTCGATAAATATTTTTGTTATACTAACATGTGTAAGTGCTACTATAGCAAATGCATTTACTAGCACCTATAAATTAAATGCTACTAAAAGTCAAATTTATTGTAGCTAATCGATAAATTGTTACTATACTAAGTTTTACTAGCTGTTTTGAAAATAGCTACTAAAAAATTGCTACTAATTCTTAGTTTTGTAGTAGTGAATATATATAATTATATTATATAAGAATTTTGATTTGGATTCTATTTTTGCGACACCTAATTTTGTGCAATCATATATATACACAATTTGTGGGTTTGAATTTTGATTTCAAATATAAGTCTTGGATTAGAATTTAAGTGTATATATTATATCATTATATATATATATATATATATATATAAATGGATTCAGATTTTATGGCAACTAATTGTGGAAATATAATTGACTTTGGATTTTACGGCAACTGTGATTTTAGATCATGTAAAAAAAAGTCAATTCATGTACGTTGCTTTATAGTTAATGCTTGTTTTCAATTCATATTCGATTTGCGTACAAGTATAGACATATGAGTTGGAAATGAATTTATTCTAATTATATATATATATATATATATAGAAGTTGGTATTTATATTTACAATTGTGCTACAAATATATAAATTTAGTTTTTGGCAAATTTTTAGAATTTTATGATTTCAGAAAATTTATATATTTGTTTATTACAATTATAAATTAAGGTGCTGCACTATTATTGTCACGACCCCGTTTCGGACGTCCGTGACCGGCATGGGAGGTAGGATTTCTCCTATCCAATAAGCCTCTAATCCCTTATTAACATTTATACATGTCAATACTACCCATTTCTAATACAAACAATATATAATATATATGGTCATCCATTTTCGGTGACCTAAGTAGTTCGCAATCCACAGTTCGATCAACACCGCTTTAGTCTATATATATACACATATTCACTCACACATACATATAGTTTACATATTGATCACGCGCTTCAGTGCGGGTGGTCTATCCTATTCACATGCAAAAGTCATGTATCCAGTCATACATATATTCAATCACACACTTGCATATAGTTTACATATTGATCACACACTTCAGTGCGGGTGATCTATCCCATTCACATGTAGAAGCCATATTTCCATACAAACAGGTATTCAGCCACACATACATATAATTTACATATTGATCACACACCTCAATGCGTGTGATCTATCCTAGTCGCATGCGGAAGTCATATATATATATATATATATATATATATATATATATATACTATATCATAACCTAAATTCCCAACACCAAGACCTATCTTTAACCTGTATGAAGCCGACAAAACTAGAGTAGGACATATATATACAGCAGTTGTATATGTACAAAAGCTACATCCAAAAAGGATTCATATATATATATATATATATATACATCAAGAGTTAATTACATAACCAAAATAACTACCAACGCGGACTAAGCGTGAGGTCTTCAGATCTGTCCGCCTCCTTGAGAAGAAGTGGACACGTTCCCGACGCCAGAACCTCTTGTATCTGAAACATGTAAACAGGGGGGTGAGTCGAACAGAGTCAGTGAGGAGCTCCCCAATCCCTGGCGTAGCAGCGGGTACCACTACAATTGGGGGAAGGGAGCAACCACAACCACATGCGCATGAAATGGGTTTATATTGCGACCTTTAATATAATCCAGCAGTAAATATATCATATTTGCAATAATTATCCTAATTCATGCTTCTAACGTAATTATTACTCCGCACGTAAATCAATCACAAATATATATCATATGGTTCCATGGATAACACATACTTATACACGTAGGCATTCACTTTCTGTCTCCCGCGTAGTGCTAAGAGAAATACTAGCCTGAAGGCAATCTCTTTGTTCGAACCTAGTTCATCGCACTAGGAACTTTCTGACTCCAAGGCGCCGGAAACTTGTCTAACCTCGGTTGAACCAAGGTGATGGCCACTATGTGGCATGCTTACTGACGACATAATCTCGTATGTCCGACTAGGATGACTGACTCGATCTACCTGGACTAACCTAAACAAGCTCAACTAATATGTTTAACCTTGAAGGACGCTCTATGAATAACTAATTGAATATTGTACGTGTTTATTAGTTAAGCCTAGTTTCACCCTTTTTGATGATTCAACACTCTCAGTCACACTTAACAACCTATGTTCAGTTTCCTCAGCATACCATACGAACAAGATCTTAACAGTGACAATCAATGTGATTGGTTTCTAATGTTACTGAACTCTCACTTATGGAATTACGACTCAATCCTACCCACGGTAACATATAAGGCTCAATGAACCACAATAACACATATACACTTGAGACTATACACATAAGCACACATACAGTTTACACGTTCACTGCTTACTTGCTAACCATACACGCGTAACATAAACCCATTCAGATAATTATATTTCATATAATATATGCATAAAATAGAGCAAACCACATTTTCATGTAGTCATCCAACCCTGTGGGGCAGGAATGGGAGAGCCCCTCACCTCGTTGGCCCTCCTGATCAGTCCTCGGAGTACCTGAAGCTCCAATTACTATGTGGTTCCCTATACACATGTACTTAAGCAATTTAGAACGTGTAACTATGCGACTAATAATGCACGTGTCATGCTAATGTTCATGTACCCTCTAGACATATCGAAGAACTAGATATTTAGTTCGCTATGTCTTCTTATTTGCCCTTTCAGAAAGTCTAGAATATTTTCATTCTCGACTTTCACCCATTCGAGCCATTTAGAACCTCTAAAAGCTTAGGTTAGAGATTTTAATTTATCTAAATTTCACTTCTTGTGTTCATAAGAGCATTTAACTAATAAAGAAATAAATTTACGGCTCAAAAGAGGCCTTAGCTTACTCATTCCACCGTCTCCCTTATTTGCTGAGTAAAAGCTTAACTACTACCTCTTAAATTATATATAGAATTATAATCGAGTATAAGTCTTGGAAGCAATTTAGTTGGTCTTAGGTGTCCACCACGGACTAGGCCGAGGTGTCCAGCCCACAACACAGCTCCTTACTGTACGGTGCCTTGGTATATCGCCTCTTTTTCACCGGATTGGGTTCCGGTTGTTAAGGTAATTACCCGGGCATTATTCCCTTATAGATTTCCAGCAACTACAACACTTATACTACTCCAATCCAAGCCTATTCATGCATCAAACTAGCAAATTCGAATTTTAGAGCAATTTTCTAACCAATTTCCATGATTTCCATACCTGGTCAATTCCTACGATTTAGCTTTGATTATGAACCTCTCTAAGCATTCAATAACACCTACTAAGCTCGAATTTGTCCCCAGAATGTCCCAATTGGAAGAAATTGAAGAATCCCTAAAATTGGAGAAATTGGGGTTTTGAGAGATTGGGGCTTTCTTACATTATTCTAATCAGATAGAAGGCTTGGTGGAGGTGGTAGAAGGATTCCGGTCACCTTCTCCGGCGTATTTCCGGCCAAACCTGCCGTCCGTCACCTTCCTTCTCCTTCTTCTTGTGCGTCTCAGTCTGCTCTGTTTCACGCTGCTGCTTCTCTTTCTTTTTTTTTCTTTTGTGTGTTGTGACTGAATGGGGTCACGGTTTGGCCCCCATTTATTTTAATATGGCTGAAAAAAATTTATTTAGTGGTTAAATAATCTTTTTCTCCCATCCTTTTAATTCCCCTTTTCTTTTAGGTCCTAAATAGAAATTTTAAAATTCCATTTCTTTCCCTTCTTCATTTTATTTTAACCCTTTAATTTAATTTATTTATCTTTCAAAAAGAAAAATAAATTAAATAATAATGATAATAATTAAATTAAATATCTCGGATATTACAATTATGGTTTAGAAGGATGTGCTGCAAAATTTAGGAATATTTTGGGAATATAAATTTGAATATAGGTATGTTAGTACATATATATATTTTAAGATTAATTAATTGAAGCATCATATCACCAAAGTGATCTCAGCTGTCGAAATTAATTCGTATTAAAATATAAAAAGTTATGTGTATGTAATTTATATGAATATTGATTGGCCTAAAGAAAAGTCTGTATTTAATATATTTGCATATACACTTGTGTTAATAAATACGTGATAATTATTTGGCCTTACATATGAGCAATAAATCAGCCCAAAGGAAGATTTATTGTTTGGCATGTTACTTTATTATCAGTATTTGATTACTACGCCAAGATGTCACTTACAAGTTAATATTTTGTCCAAAGATGAAATATTAATGGAGTGCCCGATATCTTGAGATAGGGTTTACCTTTATTCAAATTTATTATTTCACTTTGGGTTTGTTTTGGTACTTATGTAAGCATTTTTATTTGTTTTGTGCTTATTTAATTTATGCTTTAGCAGAAACCATAACTGCCAAATATTAGGTTTTTATGATAAATGGCACAAATTTAAGGAATGGAAGAGAATTCTAACTACTCTCAAGGTCATGGACCTAGACTATGCGTTGAGAGTTTCTTAAACCCACTTATCTCACTTATCAAAGTACCTCACATAAAAGGAAGAAGATGGAAAAGTTGGAAAATTCCAATTGCATAAGTCTAATGATAATCAAGTGTGTCATTTCAGAAGTTTTTAGGGGCATTATGTCCAATCAAGTGGATACGGTCAAATATTTCCTTGAAAAGGTGTTTGCTAAGAGAGAAAAGGTTGAAACCAATACAATTTTAGCAAAAGTCATCTTTATCAGGTATACAGACAAAGGAAATATAAGGGAGTACATTATAGAAATGTCTCATCTTGCTTTAAAATTAAAAGCATTCAAGTTGGACTTGGTCCAAAGACTTGTTAGTGTAAAAGGACAGATTGAAGCAAGAAAAGATATTAAGTTTGGAAAAAACTTAGGTCCATTTCCTTATGTCCATTACATCCAATTTCACCAATCATATATTGTATTTACACTCTCTCTCTTCTATTATTGGTTATATAAAAGGTGATCTTCTATATTCTCTCTCTACTGTGATTGGTCATTTAAACACTTTTTGCCACGTGTCATATTTATATTGGGGAATTGGATGTAATGGACATAAGGAAATGGACCTAAGTTTTTTCCATTAAGTTTTCGTTTGGCCTCCACTTCAAAGGACAAGAAGATAGACATCATAAGAGAAACAAAAATAAGAAAACTACGAATACAGCACTGTAGAATAAACAACATAACGAACCAACTTGGGATGGTTGTTTCTTCTGCAGAGCTGCAGTAGGACAAGAATAAAAGAAAAAAAAGGAAGCATTATACCAACACTCATGCTTGTCATGCAAGGAAGGGTGTGCTTCTTACTTTTGTTTGTTCTAAGGTTGATTTTATTTTGGTGCCTATACACGCATGATGGACAGATTCTGGTGTAACAACTGACATCAGTGTGTCTATACAGGGTTTTCTAAATTGCCAAAGCCTAGTGATGGTGAAAGATACATATATGATGGTGTGGCAAGTGTCACGACCCCTGTTTAGAGGACCGTGACCGGCACAGACACCGGGAATATCCCTGTGCCTGTAAGCCTTATCACCTAATTGATAGAATATCTATTATTGAAAATACATCCACATACAGTATAATACCATGGCTACACCAAAATGGTGGCCTATCCTAGGCAAGCGAATCCACGGCCAGTGCCGCTTCAGGATATAGATATAGGAAAACACACATAATATATATAACCTGTATACTGGCTACACATCAGAAGATGCTGCCTATCTTATTCGAATGCAACAGATATATGTATATATATATTTTGGAAACAAGTTTTCCCTGCATCGTAATCTAACGGATCCTTATCTTTAAGGTGTGTGAAGCTGACAGTTCTAGATTTAGTGATACAATATAGTTGGGTACGTCTACCCTTTACTTTATGATACATGATAAAGTAAATTAAATTACAATTACAATTTATTCACCCACATGAACAAGTTGTGGGTCTTGGAAAGTTTTGTTCGTTCCTCGCTCCACCGAGACTTCTTCCACCCGTACTTAACCTGTCTCTGTGTAGTAAAAATGAGGTGTGAGTCTTAACCTCGCGACTCAGTGAGGACTCTACCATCCCCGACGCAAGGTGGGTACCATAGCGCTGGGTTTGGGAGTCATACACAACCACATGCAAAAACAACCAGTTACTGTTAATTAGCATACATTCTTGGTGATCACACAACAACAAAAATTTCACTAAACACTCACATGCATTTAATAACTATAGACATCCAGCAGTTTATTCCACGTCATCAATCAGCAAGTAAACATGTAACACATAGTGCCGGCTTTTACCTATCGGTCTTCTTACGTTTCAGCATGTCTGAATCAAACAAGACGTGTGGTGACGTAATCCTGTACGTTACCACTACGCTGCACAATCAGCAAATACATGCAAACACAGATAATTTGTACATACACACAAATGCTAAACATACATCTACTTAATCTCCCCAACTCTGGGGTATCTACTAGCCATTACGTGGCTTTCCCACTTCGAACCCGTGCACTCGGGTTACTGGCCACCACGTGGTAAAACATACCTAACCCATTCAGTTAGGTACTGGTCACCTCGTGGCAATTCTGTTAATCAAACAATACTTAACCCATTCACTTGGGTACTGGTCACCTCGTGACAATTCTGTTAATCAAACACAATCAACCTCTATCTATCAAGCAACTGATCCATAGCCACCAAGTGGCACATTCTGACCCCTCACTGCGGGGAAATAGCTTGAGCCCACTCGTCCATTACCCAACCAGGCCACAATGGCGGACACGGCATGACGTCTTGAAGCATGGCCGTTGACACACCCTGGACCAACTCCACAGGATGATTTCTCTTTTCAAGGTTAGGGTCACGGTTCACCCGTAGGTTCCTCTCGTGTCTCCTTACCTTAGTCTCACATATTAATAGGATTCTTTGTATCTTTCCCGAAGGATCAACAATTCCTCTCCTCGTTAATATGGACAAGTATCCTCAAGAGGATATAACTCATATACCCATCCAGATGCACTCTCTGAACCTCAAGCTATCATCATAGCAATATAAATCTTTTTTTACCCTATTGTCAGGATAGGGCAATGACCACCGTCATGGTGATTATAAAACTGAGGTCTCAAGTGCCATCTGACGTTGTTCTAGTCGATGTATCACATCGCTAGTATAATCAAATCCGAAACCCACCAATAACTCCTTTTGCGTGATTATAATCTAAGTCACCATCGTGACGAGTTTTTAAATTAAAAGCTTAGTCCTTCCGTACAAGGACTATTTCCACCGTCGTGGGACAAATTTAATTAAATACTCATCATGCCTCCAGAGTGTACGAGTTGGATTTGTAACACACCAATCATTGCAAACAATTAAACTCTACTCCTATGTCTTCCTATCCAAGTTACTTTCCACAATCTATTTTCTAGTTCTTTTATTCTTATAGCATTCTATACCTCTAGCTAACACATACCAGACAAGCAGAGAATGTACATACTCATGTAATCCACATAAGCATACAACCCTAGGAGCAGAGATGGAAGAACCCTCACCTTTGCCAACCTTCCATGCAATCCTCTCCAGTAACTTTAGTCTCCTCGGAGTTTCTGTTGCACTCTTTTGCGTGTCGTCGTTGTTCCTATAAGAACAACATTTAGTTCATTAAGATTATTACTTAGCTTAACTTGTTATTTATCTCTCCATTACTCTCACATGTAGTCCATGGTTGCCACAGAGTCAAGCTCTTGGTCTTATCAGACTTCTCTATCCCGACTTATGCGTATCCTTCCTCAGACACTTGACTTACTCACACATAACACTCTACATGAGTGTTTCACATACTTGGATTTGAGTATTAGACCTCTATGTAACTTGTATTCGCATCTAAGGAAGCTTATCTAGCTTGGTTGGAAGGAATCCTAATTTTTAGAAAGGTCTAAACATTTTGATTCAACTTGTGTTCCTACTTGGGTTCTAGAAATCTAGTTTCTAAACCTCAATATACCTCCAATTTATCCTACTTGAGGTTTTCTAAAGGTTGTGAAGGAATAAGATTGAAATTCACGAAGTTAGACTTAATTTGTTCCGCAAGTTTCCATCCTTGAGAAACAAGAAGGTACTTAGAGTGATATAAATCCTCAAAAACATGTGTAAGAGTGTTCTAGGGTGTTTAAGATTGAAGAGAGGAGATTTAAAACTCTCAACGTCACCCTTAAAGTGTATTTGGGCAAACCCAGCAGGGACCCGGCATGTTAATGCCAAGGTTCGGCCTTAGTAACCTCGGGCCAGCTCTTCACGGGTCTTGTTCAGCTAATATCTCAACATTATAATTTCAATAATATCAATCCAAGCCTATTTACTCAAATTCAAGCACAATCCTAATTATCAACAATTTTCCCCAATTTGGAAATAATTATAATTTCAATAATATCAATCTAAGCCTATTTACTCAAATCCAAACTCAATCCTAATTATCAACAATTTTCCCCAATTTGGAAATAATTATAATTTCAACCCCAAATCCTTCCAAATTCGAATTTGGGCAAATCCGAGAGCATAATCTTGATTCCTACCCCAACTAAGTGTTCAAGAACACTTTCTAGGTCTCAATCTACCCTCGAAATAACTCAATCGAATGTCAATCGAAGAAATCCCTTAAAATGGAAAAATTGAGGGTTTAGAATGAAATTGGGGTTACCAACCTTGATTCGATTAGTGGGAGGTGTGGAAGATGTTGTAATCGAGCTCTGATGAGCTTTTCCGATGTTGGACCGCTCTCTCCGGCGACTTTTCCGGCGGTTTCCTCCCTCCTCCCATTCTTCCTCTTCTCTTCTCGGCGTTCCCCTCTGTCTCTCTACCTTACGTTTTCCTTTCTTTTCTTTCTCTTTCTTCTTCTCTTCTTTTTCTTTCTTTCTTTCTTCTTCAATCCCGTAGCACTCCCCCTCTCATTCTTTTTTTTTTTATTTCAATTCTTCATCTTTCCTTTCTTATTTCTAACCCCACGCCCCAATAAAAAAATAATTAAATATAATTGTAATTAAAATAATTATAATAATTAAATAAATAATAAATAAAATAAAAAAAATAAATAAATTGATTAATAATTAAATACATAATAAATAAATAAATAATTGATTAATAATTAAATAAATAATAACTAATAATATTTTAATTTAGTTCTCACTCCTATTTATTTTAGATTTCTAATTTCTTAGGTCCCGAATTAATTCAAAAAATATTTTACTTCTTTCTTTCATCTCTTATGTTATTTTAACCCTCGAAAAATTTTCTCGGTACTATAATCTTTGAAAACAAAATTTCCCTTCCGGTTTCTTTTAATTAACTTTCATACCTTTTTTCTATATTCTTCCTGAGGTTTTAATTCCTAGCCCTGGAATAAATCATTCTTAAATCCTTGAAATTTTAAATAAATAATTCTTTAATTCTTGAAATTTTCCGGGGTATTACATTCTTCCCCCCTTAAGAAATTTGGTCCCCGAATTTCATTTCCTTCGTGGGGTTGTTGGCTTGTTGCCCTCCCTTGGCTCAATTTCACCTATGGTTTCCCTTACTGTGGAAATTTTACTGTTTTACCCTACGGTTCATCTTTCTTTCCTAGGGGCTCAAGGTCTCTATCTGGTCTCTACACCTTCTTCCTGTGATCGTTTGTATTCCTAGTTTCGTAGTTAACCACCCCTCCGCGAGGTGTTAACCGACAGACTCCATCAGTCGTCGTATCCTTCCCCGAGGCTACCTAACTTTCCTAGTTTTGATTTACTTTGTGCTACTAATTTGGCAATGGAGTGTCTGGCACGTAACACATGCCATGCTCCAATTTGGTTCTCCGAGGAGTTAAGTATTGCCTTCTCAAGTGAGGCTTACCTTGACTCAATCTGCTTGTCCGACTAGCTACCTTCGTAGGGACTTCTTATATTAGTCTTGGAACACGCCAAGACACTAGCTATTTGCATAGCACACTAGGTTCTCTTTCTATAACTCTAACTGACGAAGTACTCCCCTACATCGGAGTCCCTGTACCTAAGTATCCTCTACTACCAAGCAGCTACCCTTCTGCTGGGATTACCTCAGTATATTCTTTGTAAACGACTTCTCCAGAAAAGTCCATTTACATCTTATCACACCCTCTACTCTACATCTAGACTTACCGCTTACACGGCGTACACCCTACGTAGGTGTTTATACTTTGTGCCATCAGTGTACCAAACCCTTCCGAGGTTGTTACACTCACTACCGGCTTGGTTTACCCTACTCGTGTCTTAATGAAGCTAAATGCCATGGCACTAGCACAACTATGTGTTACACTACCGTTTCTCCACTAAACGGTAAAGGATCTCTCCGTTATGACTCGTGTTTCCCTTTCTTTTCCGAACTTCTACACTTACCCTTAGTGGTTTCCATAACCACTTCAGGTTACTACCTATCGACATCCTATGTCTGACTGACTTAGACTCTTCTCTGCCTACTACTTGTAGTCATTTAAGTTTATAATGGAAACTCACCCGTCTCCTCTTTACCATCATACTCATTACTCTGCCTCAGGCTCAGTTCGATCTTCACATCCGAAGACGTCGCTTAACATGACTATGACCGTGGATCTATACCATCCTCAGGTTAGTCCACCTAGAGTTGCACATCCTATGCTAACTCTACCCGTTGGGTTTCCGTTGGCTTTTACCCCAACTTGGCCCACTCAGACTCCTCAACTCACTTAGATCTGGTATTCCTACTTGGAATACTTGATCTGTTAACTCCGGCATGAACCTTTTCGGACATGCTCTACTCCCCTTGACCAAACGGGATCCGCTCCCACGGTTTGACTCTTTCCTTTCTTACGGTGTGGCAATGTTCACAAACATATATCGCCTCTTGCAAGTGTGTTACCCTTTGGGTTCCAATCACCCCCAACGGTAGCATACCTGTTTTATCATTTTGGCTTGCATCCCCGGATGCTTACCTGACTCTGTTCCCGTATTCACTCTCTTCTTTTCCATTTCGTACCTACGTGGTACTCTTTCTTCGAGTATTTCTCAATACTTGTTATTCACTAAATTTTCCTTCTCGATTAACCGTCCTTATGATTAATTTTCCCTTTATGGCACCCACATGGCCATTTATGCGTTTGGTTTGTCCACTCAGTCTCCACCCATGCACGGGCTTCAGACTAACAGATTTACGGTTCACCAACCTATGCAACTAGCTTACCTAGCTATGCCCACTACAATCTGTGCACTATACATGCACTTACGGTAGTAGTTGGTTCTCCATCTCCTACTTGACTCTTATCCTATGGGGTCCTATAGGCTTAAGCTCTTCCCCCCTCACGGGACTACTTATCCCTGTCTACTTTCTCTCCTCACGGGCCTCCACGAGTCCCTTTGGGTTTATCTCTTACGTTACCTCATTCAAGAGCTATCTACTGCAATAGCACTCATTTTCTTATCTCTGGACAGTACCCGAAGGTCTATGCCCATTTCCACTTCTAGACCTGCTCCGGTCTAATGCTTTCGGGTCCATAATCACCCTATGGTTCCTTAATTGGTAACCCTTAGGTTTACCTATATACTCCCTTGGCACTTTAGCACTCTCTAGTGATTTTTGATGTCTACTTAACTTTAATCACTCCAAGCTAGTGATTAAAAGGACTATTGTTTGGTAGGGTATTGGTCACATGAGTTAGTTTTCTTAGGCACCCTGCGGGTTTTTAAATTTAATTCAAGTTTATTTCTTAGAAAATGACGCCTAAGGTTTTCGTAAATGGTTAGCATTTAACCAATTGGAATGACACAAATTGAGAAAGAGTTTTCATGAAAAATTTTCCTTCCAATGGTTATCCCTAGTATTTTCAAGAAAAGTTTGAGGGTCCTTCAGAATTTCTTATCCAGAAAGACCAAAAAGATTTTTACAAAAATTTCTCATGTGATCAATATCCTATTCTTTATGCTCTTCCTTAAGCAACCCACGAGAGTTTGGTTGGGCTTATTCCCTTCTTTTCCCCCCTTGTTTGCTTAAGGAACTAGCAGTTCATGGATCGATCGCAGGGTTGGACTAGGCTCCTTCCATGTGCCTTACCATTTACTCTGTTTCCTGGTCGGCATATGGTCACACTCTACGCATTTACATATGTCTCTACTTCTTAACATCTATCTCTACGGCATATGGTTCGGCCACTTTGCCCTTCCATATACCGTATCCTAATTTTCAAGTCCGTAGACTTCTACTTCTATACTGTGGCATACACCACCTCTTTTTTGTTTACTTTCTAGGAAGGACAACTCACTTCCTTCAGCCATAGCATACCGCAAAGTCGTGACCCATTCACGTGGCCATCTCCCTGTCGGTCTCATGCCTCATGGCCCTGTTTATTCTTGTCTCTAAACTTTCCATTTCAATCGCCCCATGGGCTTACTTTCTTTTCTACATGCCAAGCGTGTCTTTTCTTTCACTTTACAACCCATTCCTAGCTTGAACTACGATTCACTGCATATTCCTATTCTACTTGCATTCCATACTATATTCAAACAACTTGCGCATCTACCATAGCGCAATATGCGCTGCTAACAAGGCAGATGCATCGTCTCATTTAACACCTGCAAAGCAATCACACATTGTAGCGCATTCCTACCTACAATTCACCAAAACGTGTTTGTGTCTAGGTAGCATCCTCCATGGATGTCTCCTTTCCCTATTATGGCGTCCTAAGGTTCCCGGGGTCACTGCCACCCCACCTTACGACTTAGTGCTCATAGGCACTTGTGCACTGTATAGGTTATATGCTTTGCATAGAATTTCACATACAAATTCAATGTCTAAATCGATGACTAAAAAGAATTTATGACTCAATATCCTGAGCGACCTCACGAGTGCCCGTCGGAACCACCGTTACGTCCGGATTCATAATGGCTAGCTCAACTAACACCCGAGACTACTAGTTAGCTTCACACCATTAAAGAACAACCTATCTCTGATACCAAGTTTGTCACGACCCCCGTTTAGAGGATCGTGACCGGCACAGACACCGGGAATATCCCTATGCTTGTAAGCCTTATCACCTAATTGATAGAATATCTATTATTGAAAATACATCCACATACAGTATAATACCATGGCTACACCGAAATGGTGGCCTATCCTAGGCAAGCGAATCCACGGCCAGTGCCGCTTCAGGATATAGATATAGGAAAACACACATAATATGTATAACCTATGTACTGGCTACGCATCCGAAAATGCTGTCTATCCTATTCGCATGCAACAGATATATGTATATATATATATATTTTGGAAACAAGTTTTCCCTGCATCTTAATCTAACGGATCCTGATCTTTAAGGTGTGTGAAGCTGACAGTTCTAGATTTAGTGATACAATATTATTGGGTACGTCTACCCTTTACTTTATGATACATGATCAAGTAAATTAAATTACAATTATAATTCATTCACCCACATGAACAAGTTGTGGGTCTTGGAAAGTTTTGTTCGTTCCTCGCTCCACCGAGACTTCTTCCACATGTACTTAACCACGCGACTCAGTGAGAACTCTACCATCCCCGACACAAGGTGGGTACCATAGCGCTGGGTTTGGGAGTCATACACAACCACATGCAAAAACAACGACCAGTTACTGTTAATTAGCATACATTTTTGGTGATCACACAACAAAAGAAATTTCACCAAACACTCACATGCATTTAATAACTGTAGACATGCAGCAGTTTATTCCACGTCATCAATCAGCAATTAAACATGTAACATATAGTGCCGGTAGTTATAGTTATGTTTATAGGGTTAGGCTTACGGGTTTAGAGGTAAAAGTCTATTCCCGTGCCGATCACGTACTCTCGATTTGGGGTCGTGACAAACTTGGTATCAGAGGCAGGTTATTCTTAAAGAAAAACGAATTTGAACAAAGAAAGGTCAGGAAAAACGCTAAACAGAACAAAAACGATTTTTAACTAGTTAAACAACCTTAGAACATTATTTAATGCTTGATGTGGGACTTCTAAGATTCAAGGAAAGGAAATCTTATGTTACCTTTCTTCCAGCCAGTGTAGATGATGAAGAAGACAACAAAATCTCTAATTTCTCTCGGTCTTTAGGTTTGGATTTATGGTAAGTGTTGTGGGTTGCTGTCTCTTACTCTTAATAGCTGTCTTCTCTCACGTTTCCAGCCCTAAATTCTCAGCTCTCTCTCTCTTCCCACTTCTGATTCTCTCTCTAATCTCTCTCTCTATCAAGCTTGAAAGGTGGTTTTTGGTGCAAATGTGTGGGTATTCGATTTTGATCTCATTCCTTCTTAAAGAGCAAATTGAAATGATGTATTTTGCATGCATAAGTGAGGTGTCCTCTATCTAATCCTCCTTAAGTCTCATGGTGACACCTAGCTTGGTGACTAATCAAGCTACTTAGGGAGTGTTTGGCTAATAGTTTATGATTTTATGCTTAGTTAGAACTCAAGCCTCGGTTTTGGTCTTTAAGAAGCATGTCAAATGTGATGATGGTGTTTGCATGATTAATTGAGGTGTTTATTCCTCACTTTGGTTACCCACTTATTGACACATGTATTAGTGTCTTGTGAAGGGCTTGGGACGTGTTTGGTGGCCAATTTGGTGTTGGGTTTGATTAAGACTAAGTCTTAATGTGTGTGTCTTGGTTTTGGCTCTGATGTGTTGGAGAAAGGACATGTGAATTGTAATGATGATGTTGGTGCATGATGTGACGTGTCTAAATCTCCTTCTCACTTCTCAGTTTTATTGAGTTAACTTATTAAGCCTCTATTTTCTTAATGAATCACGTACTTAACTAAACAAAGAATTTATTTAATGGGGAAGTAGTTTATTATCTATGTTGACTTTTGGAACAAACCTTGGTGAGGTGTCCATGTTTAGGAGGCTATTTGATGGTTGGAGGACACATGGCATGTGACTCATCAAGTTTGAAAGGTGTTAGCTTAATTTCGTGCCAAGTGTCAAGATGCATGATATGGTGAGGTGTCGGAATGCATGAAGACCAAAGTGTCAAGTTACATGAGGAGCAAGGTGTCAAAATGCATGAAGGGTTAAGTGTCTTGGTGATGTATCACTTCCTTGGAAGATGTTTGGGCAATTTGAGACATGTGGCATGGTGACTCTCCAAGTTTGTGAGCTAATGGCTTAATCTTGTGCCAAGTGGTCATGCATAAGAGTGGTTTATGTTTTCCTTCAATTTAGTCCATACTTAATAAATAAGTTGATGATGTATGATGTTCTCATGAAGGCCTACACGCTAATTTGGTGACTAATGGTGGGATTAAGTGGTTTCTTGACTAATGATCAATTAATGATAAAGTCATTAATTAATAAGTGCTTTCTACGAAATCTTTGCAATTTAGTCCCTACATTTTTTACTAATATATTTCTTATTAATTAAAATAGATATTATTAGTGACTTAATGTAGAAACTGTTTGTGACTTAATGTAGAAGCCATTAGTGACTTACTTATTAAGCCTTCATTTTATTTATGGCCTAAGAAATCCTCATTTTATCTTTTCTTTCAATTTAATCCCTATAGGTTTATGTACTTTATTTTTATCATTTTCAATCCTTTTTTAATTTAACTATGTATTTTGGACGCGGGATGTTACATCGCGACCCCCTGCATTATAGGTCGCGACAGGTAGGGTTTTACGTCAAGACCTATGAACTTTCATGGGGCATGTTTTTGGGTTAGAACTTTTCTCCTTTCTAGAACTAATCTTCAGGTTTATTCTTGTTAGGAAGATGGCCCTTGCGAAGCGACCCTGCACAGATGCTCCCTCATTGTCGCAAGCTACAATAGACCTGGAGTTATATCAGAAGGCTATTCAGGTCAGGAAGGCTATTCGGACGGGGGAAGAGGGGTGCCTAACACCTTCCTCTCATCTCAAGCAGACTCCCGAACCTAAATATTTCAAAACCCCTCTTTTTACTAAATTTTCAAACTACTTTTCTCTTTTCCAAGTTTTTATAGAAAACTTGGTGGCGACTCCATTCGAAGCCCCTGCCCTCGAAAGGCGCGGTCTTCACAGCATGCCATAAGGATGTTGAGAGCACCTCTCCTCCCTGGTTGTTGGTGTTCGGATAACGTTCTCCGTGATAGTCACTTGTGTTGTCAGGGCGTTCTGCGGTTTGGTCGCATTTGAGGCTCCTATTTCCGATGTAGCGACGCCGATCGCTCCCTGCCTGTTTCTGATGCTGCGTCTTGGAGCACTTGTATCGGTTGTAGCCGTAGGAGCATTTGAGTTGGTCATTTTGTTGAACTTTCATGTAGGGAAAATTTAAAACAGGGAAAATTTAAAATGTGGGTTTCTGAGTGTTAAGTGTATACTCCAACTCCCCGAAAAAAGAAATGTCGTTTAGCGGCAGATTGCTCAAGGCATTATGGTCTGAGAAAGACTGCAGTGAGCGCCATTGTAACTGTCATTTTTGGTTCAGACAATCGTAAGTCAGAAATTAGGACCGCAAGGGGTCTTAACCTTGGGGGACTTGTCCTTAGGTGAGGACCTAGGTGCCAACGTACCCTTAGGAAGGGATCAAAGTCCATGTAGTTCGAGGAGTTAATGTCTGTAGGAGCCATTAGGCAGGATTGTTACCTGTATGGGCCGTGTGCGGCTAAGACGTGTGTAAGGTACCCTGGGCGGGCGAGCCACTCGTTGGAGGTTTCCTTATATGGAGAGAGCGAGGGTCTCTCTGAGCTGTTGGGAGCTTTGCTAATGGAGGTGAACGTCGACAGTGGATCGTGCGAGGTGGATGATCGGGGGATCAAGAAGATGGAGTATTGTGTTTGGAGTGTGGTGTCTTACTTCTGTGTGATCGGACTTACTCTCTCTGTTCAGAGTAATCTGTTATTCTTATCCTTGTCCTCGAGTCCCCCGAGTGAGGGTTTTATATCAAGGGTGAAGGAGGAAGTGCTCGACCCATGTTCATGCTCGTAGTGGGTTGAGCCACGATGGCTGTGGGGCCTCCCATGTCTCTAGTGCGAGAGCTTAGGTGGGAGGACGTGGGTGCTGGCCACGTACGAGGCGAATGAGTGGTGCCACGTGTCACCGTCTAGTGTTCCTGCTAGCGTTCTAGAAAGTTGGTGCCACGTGTCCCAGGGGAAAATATTCCGTAGATACAATAAACATAAAGGTTATTTGCAAACCTCCTTTGCTATACACACTCCCATAGTTTAGATAATCAATTGGAACTAAGATGGTCTGGCTTGATGTTGAACTTTTTTCATAAACTTCAAAATATATTCAAACAGAATTAGGATGTAAATGGCTTGATGAAGGATTATTACGCTTAAATAGGATGTTTTTCGTAAACTTCTCATTCTTTTAGAAGAAGTGCAGTGAACATAAAATGGAAATGTGAAGTTGATTAATAGAAATTGTGAAAATCGCTGAAGTGGAATAGTAATATGGACAGGAGAGATTCTATAATATTGGTGTAACCAATCTAGTGGTTATATGTTTTTATAAACCGTATTTATTTATTAATTGATACTTGTGGGTCATTTAATTTTAATTATAGTTTTTAATTTTAAAATATTCTTACCCCAATGAAGCAATGACCAGAAGGGACAACAACCACATTTAACATCTTTATCTATATATTAAAGTTGAATACAAGAGGCCAAATCTTGCTATCTATTTGTAAATGATATTTTTTGCACAAATGCCATGTCAGCATCAAAACCTCCATGTAGGCACTGACAAAAAAAGTGTGAAAAAAAAATTAGCATTGATCGTATTAACAATGATTTCTTCAAACACAAATGTTCCTTTGATTTAGGGCCCGTTTGTACATGCTTATGAAAACTGTTGATTTTCAAATGACTTCTTTTTAAATGGAGTTTCTTTAAAAGTGCTGTAAAAGAGTAGCAATTTGTATTTGGCAAATTGAGTTGAGAAGTACTTTTATCAGTAGTTAAAAAACAATTTGTGTTTGGTAAAATTATATAAATAAGTGTTTTTGACTGAAAAATTACCAAGAAGGGCATATATAGATTATGATGTTATTAATGTTGTTAAATAGATAAATGGATATCAATATTTGATTTGTTTATTATTATTAAATAAATAAAAACAAAATATTAATTTGTTTATCAAGTATTAAAATGTTAATTAAATTATTATTATCTATAATTAATGTAATTTTTTATCTATAATTATCCATTTTAATTAATGTACTTAAATAAAGTGTTAATATATATTATAAAATAAATCTATGGATTCAAAATGAAAGCTTGTTACGTTCTTAAAAAAAATTAATAACTGTGATTTAGGTATTAAAATTGTGAGACGGTGAAGGAAGAAGATGAAGTAATGAGACGACATTGAAGGAAGAGGAGGAGCAACGTTGAAGAATTTAGACCGATTGTAATGTGTAGTTGTATAGGTCAAATCTAGATTTAAAATAATAAAGGATATAATGGGAAATATTAAATTTTATTAAGGGTATTTTGGTCCTAAATTAATTAAATTTCAGCTTCTGCTACTAGTAAGAAAAAGAAGCTCCAATTTCTAACTTCTGTTTATAGCTAAAAAAGTGCATTCTACTACAACTAAGAATTACTTATTTTATAAAATAAGTATGCATAAACAAGCTCTTAGCATTATTTATAAGTTAGAGCATGTTTGTGCAAGCTTATTTTCATAAAAGAATCACTTATTTTCTTAATAATCACGTATTTGAAAAAAATGGTGATGTTTGTGCATGATTATTTCATGAAATAAGTGATTATTAATTGTAGCAGAATGCATTTTTTCAGCTTTAAGCAGAAGCTAGAAATTGGAGCTTCTTTTTCTAGCTAGTAGCAGAAGCTAAAATATAAAATTTTAGGACAAAAGTACCCTTAATAAAATTTTATATTTCTCATTATACCTGTAACTGTCTTTTTGGTTCAGACAATTGTTATTTGCAATTAAGGACCGATAGGGGACTTGTCCTTAGGAGAGGAACCTATGTGCCTACGTACCCTTGGGAAGGGATCAAAGTCACGTAGTTCGTGATGGGGACGTCTATAGGGGCCATTGGGCTAGGCAGTTACCTGTAGCGGGTCGTTTGCGGCTAAGACATGTGTAAGGTACTCCGGGCGGGCGAGCCGCTCTTGGGAGGTTGCCTTAGAGTGTGAGAGAGCTTGAGTCTCAAGGAGCTATTGGGAGCTCTGTTGGTGGAATACTCTGGGACGAAGATGCGTCTGCCGGTGGCTGGACCTGACGGTGTGTTGGGCAGAGCTTGGGGTGTGTTATGAGTATTGGGCAAGAGGACGTCTAAGGGTGCTCAGAATGCTTGCCTGAATGGTTATGGACGATGTTCTTCTGATGATCGGATTCTGTCGGTAAGTCCCCCGGGTGAGGGTCTTTTTATACTAAGTGTGGGGAGGACGTGCTCGACCCACGTTCTTGACAGTCGTGGGTTGTCCCACAACTCCCAGGGGGTTTCCCACGTCTCTTAGACGATAGCCCTCAAGGGGAGACGTGGACAACGGCCACGTAAGGGGCATGTGAGTGGTTCCACTTGTCATTAGCGTATGCTATCGATCAACTTCTGGAAGCTCAGTGCCACGTATCCTTAGGCAGAATATTCTGTAGTTACATAAGTCCCCCAAGTCTACGGGTGTCGGGCGCCCGTGGACTTAAGTTCTTTGTCAGTAAGCTACTTAGGGAATTTTCCTGCCCCTTTTGTAAAGAACAGTCCGTCCGCAAGTGGGTTTGGCCATCTCGGGTTGGTCGTCCAGCTTGCGGAGCTGTGTCTCTTGGTTTTACTCCAAGGGAGTGGAGTCGTTGAAGGTGCCACGCGTCCTTATCCGGGTGGCTGACTGCTTTACTTCCTCAACAAGTTTTCGAGCCGTCTCTGCAAAAAGTACGCGACTTACCGAGGAGGGGTCATCATCGCTCAGAGGAGAATTTCCTGGATTGCCCCTTAGGGATGTGTGAAGGGAATTCAAAGGTCAGGGGCCTTTTGGACACTCGGGACGCTTCTATCTGGTCAGGCTCGTCCGCAATCAGTGACTGGCAAGAAGTTTTGTGGAGAGCTGTTTGTTGGAAGAGCGGGCTGCACCAAATGCCACGTGTCACGGTTTGATTAAATCCGTTGACCCTGAGTGCTTTGCTGTCGTTTTGCCTTCATTTAATGCGGGTTCATTTTCGCGAGCTGCCATAATTAGCCTCGGTTGAAAAATTTCGAAAAGACCCTCCGGTGTCTTAGAGCGACTCTTGGGTTCTCAGGGGCTTTTCAATCTTTGTGCCTCCGATTTCTGGACTATGGATTTGGGCCGCTCTTTCTTTCCACGTGTTCGGCTAGGGCTGGTGGTTGCAGCTCAAGCCGGGTGTACTAGATAATTATTTTTATCCATTGCGGGATACAAGGGGGACAGATTTTTTAATCGTCGCACCTTTGAGTTCCCTATAAATATCCAGCGTTTGAAAGTTTGTGGTTTTACCTTGTCGTTTACCTTCTGTTCTCAGTGTTTCTCTTGCTTGCTTGCCTTACTTTCTTTCTCTGATTGTTATTCCCCCTTTCTTTTTGTCTCTCCTTTGCTCCATGGCCAGTGATGACAGCTTTTTCCCTTTTGATTTCACTGATTTGGAAGACGTTCCTTCTTCTTCTCCTCCTCCTCCCCTTAGCCGTACTCGCGACAATTGTCAGAGTAGGGGGAACAAATCTAGGCAGGACCTTTCTCCCGGGGCAATTGTGGAAACTTCTGCAGTGGTTCCAGGTGTAGGCAGGAGAGACGCGCGTCTTCCTGTCTTGCCGTCCTCCGATAAGGCTCGCCGTCAAGAGGATCTCAAAAGGGAAAAAAGGAAAAAAGATGGGAGGGGTGACGGCGGTGGTCCCCCGAGAGAGGGAGAGAAAAGAGGCATTTGTGGTGGCGGAGCCCAAAAGTAAAGAAGGAGGGTTCAAGAAACAACCTTCTGGTGTAGGGTTGCGTTTGCCGTCCCAGGTTGCCCAGCGGATGCGCGGGCTGTGACTTTGGTGGAGGGTACTTTTCCTCCTCTTGTGCTTGTTCGTTAATCACCTATGAAAGTGATTCTGTCTACCCGCTCTGCGGCTCTAAGTTCTGCTGGTGGGGCTGACGAACCTGCCGCCAACAAGGCTAGACGGTTGATTGAGGAGCCTGCTGGTGATTCGCCTGCCGTGGTTCGGGTTCCCGCAGATGAGACCATGGCTGAGGTGCTAGCCGAAGATGCCAAGGCTGATGACATGGTCGTTGAGGCCGGGGCCCTCTCTGATAGAGGGAGTGTAGTGGTGAGTCAAATGACTGCCACGAAGGATGTTGTTCTAGGGTCGGGTGTCGGCCCTTCTGAACCTATCGAGCCGCTAGAGGAAGAGCTTTCTTTTGAGCTGGTGGCCTTGGGCAGGCGCTTTCCCGTGGAGATGGGAAAGAGGAGTGCTAGGGGGTTAGACACCACCCCCATGGATCTTCCTGTTCGGTGCTCTAGAAGAGGTTGGAGGAGGTGCGCGGGCAGTTGTCCACGAAGGAGTTGGAGTGCAAGGACCAAGGTCGTGAGATAAAGTCCTTGACTCAAGAGGTGGCCCGTCTTAGGGTCGAAGGCGCACAGCTTTCTGAGGTCAAGCTTCTGCACTCAGAATTGGAGAGGACTCGCAAGGAGCTACCTGTCTGTCGGGAGGATGCCGAGAAGCGTCGGTAGGAGCTGCACTCTCTTCGTGAGGCTTTGAAAGGCACTAAGGCTCACGCTAGTGACAATCTCGCGTGCTGGCTGGAGGCTAACGGCAAGGTTGCTGACCTTGCAAATCTCCAGGAGAGTTGCTGGCGTAGAGAATGTATGGGCGGTCGGTCCGTTGCCCTTCCTTAGGACTTGTGCGAGTACTTTGCAAGTTTAAGCCATGCCTCTTTTTAGAAAGGAATACTTCAATTAATATCAAACAAAATGGTTACATTCGAGAAACCTCAGTCGGGCTAGCCTTAGTCAGGCTAAAAGTAAATAGAATGATTACATTTGAATAGCCTTGGTCAGACGGGCCTTAGTCAGGTTGAAGTGAATCCTAAATTTGAAACAAAGAGACGTACGTGACTTGACCGAAAGGTGGTCCGAGAGCGCAAAGTGTGTTCAGAGATTAGGCAGAGGTTTGGTTCGAGCGGGCGAACTCCAGCTTCTTTCCTCCTGACTCTTTACCCTTAGGGGGCTCCTCGCGTGATTCTCTGGGACCAAGGCCAGCGACCTTGGCGGTCTTGGTTAAGCTTGTTGCGTAGCACGCTCGCCCTAGTTTTTGGTCCGCCCTGATTTCTCCAACCCCGTGGGGTGTTGGGAACTTCATCGTGAGTTGTGCGGTGGACACTACAGCTCTGAGTTTGTTTAGGGACGGTCGCCCTAAGATAGCGTTGTATGCCGAGGCTCACGACCTTTGCTAAGGTGCCCATGGTCGTTCGGATTGTTATGATTCCTTCTACGGGAACCTAGGCTCCTGATAACCCTATGAGTGTGCCAGGGAATGGCCTTATGTTAGCCTCGTCCAACCCGAATTTTTTGAAGCTGTCGAAGTAGAGGACGTCTGCCGAGGATCCTTGGTCTATCAAGACTCTTTTGACCTCGTAGTTAGCAATGACTGCGGTTACTACCATGGGGTCGTCGTGGACCGGTCCCTCTAGGTTTGTAAGGTCGAATGTGATGGGGTCTCCTCTGGGCTCGCTTCTCTTTTTGTGCTTTAGGGCATAGTCGAGGGCGAGTATGGAGCTTTCCACCATTTTCTTGTTCTGCAGTTCCGAGGAAGTTCCTTTCTGCAGACCGCCTGCGATGACATTGATGACTTTGCGAGTAGGTGTCTAGTCGTTGGCCTCTCATGATTGTTCCGTATTAGCTCTGCTCTCCTCTTTGATGTACCTGCCTAACTACCCTTTACGGGTTAAATCTTCGATTTGATCTTTTAAGTGGAGCAGTCGTTGGTTTCGTGCCCGTAATCCTTGTGGAATTGGCAGTACTGGGACTTGTCCACTGGCTTTCAAGTTTTTCGCCTCTTAATCTACGGAGGGAAACTGAGCATGTTCGAGTGATAGATTTCCTCGAGGACTCCGACGTGGGATTTTTTGAAGGGAGTGTAGCTTGTGAACCGCCCTTTGGGAGGCATTCGTGGTCGAGGTGGCGAACGTTTTCTGCTGTTTTTCTCCTTGGAGTTCTGGTTTTCCTCTACCGCTTTCTCCCTTTTCTTTTCCGCTCGCTCCATATCGGACCTACTTATCAGGAACTTCCTCATCTTGTCTTTGGCGAGTTGCGCATTTTCTTCTTGGATGAACCATTCTGCACGGTCCATCAATTCCTGTAAGGTGGTAACAGGGCATCTGTTGAGTTCTCCGTAGAACTGCGAACATCGGAGGCCCTGCTTAATGACGAAGATCGCGACGGCATCTTGGAGACTTCGGACCTAAAGCAAGAGTTTGGTGAAGCGGGCCAGGAAGGCTTGCAGGGTTTCTCCTTCTTCTTGGTGAAAACCAATAAAGGAGTCCTCGTTCTTTTTTTACATTGTTGGCCGTTCGTCATTCCCAGTATTGACATAGCTGAGTTGAAGGTTAAAATGTGATCTCGTGGATTTGTCTCTCCGCCATAAGGTTCTATGTGGAAAGGCATCTTGAAGCCCATGGGTACGTGCTCATTCTTGACCTGCTGGGTAAAAGGGTGTCCCCATTTTCCTTGGAAGTCGAAACCGGGCCACTGGTATTGTCCCGAGTGAGTGGGCATGCCGTAGGGGGCATACGGGTTGTAAGCTCCTGCCCAGGGCATGCGGAGATAGGATCTTGGCGGGTAGTTTGGGACCGGCGGTCGCGGGTAGTACGTGGGCGGACGCACAGCTTGCCCGGCGACCATTGTTGGTCCAGGAGGGATCAATGGCGGGGTAGCTGGTGCTGTTAGTGACAGTTGTACGAACTCCATTGGTAGAGTCTCGAACTGTATTGCGGGTAGGCTGGTAGAGTCGCTAGAGGGCCCTGTTGTTGTGCCGTGCGCTACCGGTGGCAGTTGGACGCCCGTACTTGCTTTGGAGAGGTTCCTATTTTCTTCCCATTGTTGTTGGCGTATGACCGCTATTTCTGCCTCAAGGCGGGCGAGCTCTATCTCTTGCGGGGTCCTTGTCGACTCTGTCACTTCTTGATTGTTGGTTGTAGGGCAAGGATTGTGTGGCATGCCATAAGGATGCTAGGGGCATGCTTCCTCCCTGGGTGCTAGACCACAGTCTCTGCAACAGCTTCTTGCGTCGTTGAGGTGGGCTGGGGCTGAGTTGTACTCGAACCTCTTACCTTGGTTGTGACCGTTTCAGCCGCTCCCTGCCTGTTCCTCGTGCTACCTCTTGGGGCGCTTGCATCGGTCACGGCTGTGGGGTCGTTTGTGTCGGTCATTCTTTAGTATATCCTGTATCGAAAAAGTAAAAAACGTGGGTTTCTGAGTGTTAGATGGATACTCCTACTCCTCGAAAAGGAAATGATGTTTAGCGGCAGAGAGCGCAAGGCATTGTGGTCTGAGGAAGACCGCGGTGGGCGCCACTGTAATTGTCGTTTTTGATTCAGACAATTGTTTTTTGCAATTAACGACCACAAGGGGTCGTAACCTTGGGGGACTTGTCCTTAGGTGAGGAACATATGTGCCTATGTACCCTTGGGAAGGGATCAAAGTCCACGTAGTTCGTCATTGTCACGACCCCTATCGGACGTCCGTGACCGGCACGGAAGGTAGGATTTCTCCTATCCCGTAAGCCTCTAATCCATTATTAACATTTTTACATGTTCATAACTACCTATTTCTAATACAACCAACATATAATATATATATATATATATGGCCATCCATTTTCGGTGGCCTAAGTAGCGTGCAATCCACGGCTCGCTCAATGCATCTTCAGTCTATACATATACACATAATCACTCACACATACATATAGTTTATATATTGATCACGCGCTTCAGTGTGGATGATCAATCCTATTCACATGCAAAAGCCCTGTATTCAGTCATACATATAATCAATCACACGCACTTGCATATAGTATACATATTGATCACACACCTCAATGCGTGTGATCTATCCTAGTCACATGCGGAAGTCATATTTTCATACAAACAGGTATTCAACCACACATATATATAATTTACATATTGATCACACACCTCAATGCGTGTGATCTATCCTATTGCCATGTGGAAGTCATATATATACATATACACATGATATATACCATATCATAGCTTATATTCCCAACACCCAGACCTAACTTTAATCTGCATGAAGCCGACAATACTAGAGTTTGACATATATATACAACAGTTGTATATGTACAAAAGCTGCATCCAAAAAGGATTCATATATACATATACATCCAGACTTTTTTACATAAACCAAAATACGCTACCCACGCGGACTAAGCGTGCGGTCTTCAGAGTTGTCCGCCTCCTTGAGAAGAAGTGGACGCGTTCCCGACGCCTGAACCACCTGTATCTGAAACATGTAAACAGGGGGTGAGTCGAACAGACTAAGTTAGGAGCTCCCCCATCCCTGGCGTAGCAGCGGGTACCACTACAGCTGGGGGAAGGGAGCAACCACAACCACATGCGCATGAAATAGATTCATATTGTGACCTTTAACATGATCAGGCAATCAATATATCATTTACACAATTAAAATCATAATTCATGCTCCTAACATATTTGTTACTCTGCACGTACATAAATCACAATATATATATCATATGTTTTCATGGTTAACATCTACTTATACGCTTAGGCATTCACTTGCTGTCTCTCGCATTATGCGAAGAGAAATACTGGCCCGAAGGCAATCTCTTTTTCGAACCTAGTTGATCACACTAGGAACTTTCTGACTCCAAGGCACGCTTAGAGTAATAGCCGGAAACTTGTCTGACCCTGGTTAAACCAAGGTAATGGCCACTATGTGGCATACTTACTGATGACAAAATCCTGTCTGTCCGACCAGGATGACCGATTCGATCTACCCAGATTAACCTAAACAAGTTCAACTAACATGTTTAACCTTGAAAGACGCCCTATGAGAAACTAATTGAATATTATACGTGTTTATTAGTTAAGCCTAGTTTCCCCCTTTTCAATTATGCAACACTATCACTCACACTAAACAACCTAGGTTCAGTTTTCTCAATGTACCATACGGTCAAGATCTTTACAACGATGATCGATTTAATTGGTTTCTAATATTATTGAACCCTCACATATGAAATTTCGACTCAGTCTTAACCACGATAACATATAAGGGTTGGTGAGCCACAATATCACATATTCACTTGAGAATAAACATATAAACACATAAACAGTTTGCACGTCTACTGTTTACTTGCTCATCATATACGCATAACGCAAATATATTCAGATAGACATATTTCATATAACAATTTGCACAAAATAGAGCAAACCACATTTTCATGTAGTCATCCAAGCCTGTGGGGCAGGGATGGGAGAGCCCGTCACCCCGCTGGCCCTCCTGATCAATCCTCGGAGTACCTGACGCTCCAATTACTCTGTGGTGCCCGATACACATGTACTTATGCAATTTAGAAACGTGTAAAGAAGCATCTACCATGTACGTGTCATGCTAATGCTCATGCACACTCCAGATATTTCCAAGAATTAGATATTCAGTTCGTTACGTCGTCTTAATTGCTCTTTTGAAAGTCTATATTGTCTTATACTTGACTTTCACACATTCGAGCCACTTAGAACCTCCAAAAGCTTAGGTTAGAGATTCTCATTTATCTAGATTCCAATTCATGTGTTCATAAGTAATTCTGACTAATAAAGAAATAAATTCACGGCTCAAAAGAGGCCTTAGCTTACTCATTCCACTGTCTCCCTTATTCGCCAAGTAAAAGCTTAACTACTACCTCTTTAATTATATATATAATTGTAATCGGGTATAAGTAGGGCCTTGGGACCAATTTAGTTGGTCTTAGGTGTCCACCACGGACTAGGCCTAGGTGTCCCGCCCACAGCACAGCTCCTTACTGTACGGTGGCTAGGTATATCGCCTCTTTTTCACCGGATTGGGTTCCAGTTGAGACGGTAAATACTCGGGCTTTATTCCCTTGTATATTTCCAGCAACTATAACACCTATACTACTCCATTCCAAGCCTATTCATGAGTCAAACCAGCAAAATTCGAATTTAGAGCAATTTTCTAACCCAATTTCCATGATTTCCATACCCGGTCAATTCCTACGATTTAGCTTCGTTTCTGAACCTCCCTAAGCATTCAATAACACCTACTAAGCTCTAATTTAACCCCGGAATGCCCCGATTGGAAGAAATTGAAGAATTCCTAAAATACCCAAAATTGGAGAAATTGGGGTTTTGAGGGATTGGGGCCTTCTTACCTTGTTCCAATTGGATGGGAGCTTTGATGGATGCTGTAGGAGTGCTTGGTCACCGTCGCCGACATCGGAACCCCTTCATCAACGTGATTCCGGTGCCAAACCACCTTCTCCGTGCTTCTCCTCTTCTCCTTGAGTTTCTCGGTTTCGTTCGTGCGTCTCGTGCCTCTGCTTCTATTTTTTTGTTTAATTTAAATGAAGTGGGATTCACGGTTTCAGCCCCCCCCCCAATTAAAAAAAATATATAAGTTGAATTATTAATTGTTGTTAAATCCCATTTCTTTCCCATCCTTTTAATTTTCCTTTCTTTTAAGTCCTAAATAAATTTCCATTCTTTAATTTAGAAAATAGGTAAAATTTTAATTTTCTATTTCTTCTCTCTTCTTCATTTTATTTCAACTTTCTAAAACAAATTAATAATAATGATAATAATAATAATAATAATAATAATAATTAATATCTCGGATATTACAGTCATGGTGACGTCTATAGGGGCCGTTGGGCCAGGCGGTTACCTGTAGTGGGCCGTTTACGGCTAAGACGTGCGTAAGGTACTCCGGGCGGGCGAGCCGCTCTTGGGAGGTTACCTTAGAGTGTGAGAGAGCTTGAGTCTCTGGGAGCTATTGGGAGCTCTATTGGTGGAACACTCCGGGACGAAGATGCGTCTGCCGGTGGCCGGACCTGACGGTGTGTTGGGCAGATCTTGGGGTGCGTGATGAGTATTGGGCAAGAGGACATCTGAGGGTGCTCAGAATGCTTGCCTGAATGGTTATGGGCGATGTTCTTCTGATAATCGGATTCTGTCGGTAAGTCCCCGGGTGAGGTTCTTTTTATACTAAGTGTGGGGAGGACGTGCTCGACCCACGTTCTTGACAGTCGTGGGTCGTCCCACGACTCCCAGGGGGTTTCCCACGTCTCTTGGACGGGAGCCCTCAAGGGGAGGCATGGACAACGGCCACGTAAGGGGCATATGATAGTGGTTCCACGTGTCGTTAGCGTATGCTATCTATAAACTTCTGGAAGCTCAGTGCCATGTGTCCTTAGGCAGAATATTTCGTAGTTACAATACCTTTTATTATTTTAAACCCTAGCATTGACATGTTCTTTGTATACTAACTCAAATTCAACGTTAACTACTCTTCCTTCATTGTCTCTTCACCTTGTAATACAAAATATTTACAATTACTTTTATTTAAATAACATTAATAAATATTTATTAATAAGAAACTCATTATAGATAGTAAGATGACATTAGTTAAAATTAATAATTTATTTAAATAACAATAATAGATATTAATAAATAAAAAACTAATCATAGATAACAAAAATCAATAGTTATTTAATTAACATTTTAATATATTAATAAACAAATTAACATTTTGTTTTTATCTATTTAATAGCATTAATTAATAACATCACAATCTATACATGCCCTTATTGGTAATTTTACAATCAAAAGCACTTATTTATAAAATTTTACCAAACACAAATGGTTTTTCAGCTACTAATGAAAGTACTTCTCAACTCAATTTGCCAAATACAAACTGCTACTCTTTCATAACACTTTTAAAGAAGCTCTATTTAAAAAAGGTCATTTTAAAATAAGCAATTTTCACAAAATGACGTTGATGCCAAAAAGTTGAATTGGGTACTGATTGGAATCATTTTAATTACAGAATCAATTGCCTTTTTCAAAATTAAAATCCTTTCTCAGAATATCACATTTCCAACTCTTCAGTCTACTAACCCAAGCGTTGTGGTTGAGTGGAAGGGACTCATATGTTTATTTGCTTGGTTTGTGAAATCCACTGATTGCACCTTAAGCAGAAGTTTCTGATCTAGCTGATATAAATTTCTTTTTGCAGTAAGAACTACTTTAGTTGCTCTGAGTGCGTTCATGCCCACCAGCCCAAATGGTGTATTGGGTTCTGTAGACTACAAGAAGGAAGAAAGACTTGCCTTGGACATTAAATGTTATGAGGCACCTCCAAGATTTGTTATTCCTGAACCTCAAAAATATATTGTCGAGGTACAATTTTGCTGATGAGCGACTTTCTTATTTAAAAGTTAACAATGTGAAGTTTTTGTTCATGTTCTGTTTGCAAGAGGACTCTAGAAAAGGTCAGTGCTTGCAAGAGGTATATGTTATAAGAATGATTTGATTCGTTAGTTTTTATGAGGTCAATGCTTGAAAGCGGATTGTAGAAAAGGTTGGGCTTAAAGGATACCAATTAATTATTGACATATGCTCAATGGAGTTTGAGATAATTGTTTTTTTTAAATATTCATAACACTAATGTAGGAAAACTCTAAAACATGCAAACTCTTCTCCTAAATTTTTACATATTGGAAAGTGTAAATGTTAACATAATAATGATTTGTCTTTGTGGGAGCTGCATCTAGGACCAATAGTTGCTTCCTTTTCTTCCTTATCACATTTCCCTTTTATGCTTTATTTCCTTTCTATAGGTAGATTTTCTTACAGATATCCATTGTTGCTCATTCTCATTATCTAGGATTTCTTATGTATATTTTCTCACAATATACCAGGAGAAGGCGTGAAACCACGGTTTTTAGTTGTGCTATAATATAGTAAGTCTCTGCTCCTTCTGTATTGAAACTTGTGATTTGCATTGCATGTAAGTAATGGTTCCGAAGCTCTTTTTCCTACTAAAGTGATCCTTTTCCTTTTTTTTCCTACGCAGGAAGAAGATAAATCAATTTCTTCTTTTTGTCTATTTTTTATTATATTATTTTAATTGTGTTTGTTTGGATATTTAGATGGAAGTGATGATGTGAGGAAGCCATTAAAGTATAACAACCTTGCTAATCAGCATTCATTTACACTCAAGCATGGATCGCTTTTGGTGATGAGAGATTATATACCCAACAGGATCAGATTCAATGTGTGTCTAAAAGGGAGAAAATCAATCTTCACCTTTAGGCATGTTATGGCAGCCAAAATGACGATCTTGATTTGTGAGCTAACCATATTATTGTTGGATATGGTTCTTTATATATTATAATAAAATATGGAGCGGGAGTTCAATTAAATTATTATTTCATCTCAAGTTTAATTGCATAGAATTGAAGCACTCTAATCACAAGTTTTTGTGCTGATTAATTAACCAATAGTTGTGAATTTCTCAACCTAATGTTAACATTCTGTAGGTTGCTGCAGTGGCTGTACTTGGTGTGCAACCAGAACCAAGTTATCGGTGGATGTCCTGCACTCCCTCATCCCTTTGGTATCGACCAAGCTGGGAGGGTTGCTCAGAATTTCAGAATCAGTTTGCCCTGAGAATTTGCAATGACTTTGAAGATATTTACAGCTCTGATATGATATTGCTGCAAATGTGTCACCAAGTAGTATTACAGAGAGAGGTAAGTCAAATATCTTGTTTTTATGGTTATAATGCAAGAGTACGATTGGGTTCTTCATTGTTGTAGTTGTTAATCCTAATGAAGTTCCTGTACTCACAAGCCATTTTAGGACATTTGGGGAACACACTGCTGAAAGATGGGCCAGTTTATGTAAGTTCCTTCGCTATACACACTCCAATAGATAGTTTAGATAATCAATTGGAACTAAGATGGTCGGGCTTGATGCTGAATTTTTTTCATAAACTTCAAAATATATTCAAACTGAAACAGGATGTAAATGGCTCGATGATGGATTCACAAGATTAAATAGGATTTTTTTCATAAACGTCTCATTCTTTTAGAAGTAGTGCAGTGAACATAAAATGGGAATGTGAAGTTGATTAATAGAAATCATGAAAATTGCTAAAGTGGAGTAGTAATATGGTCTTGGAAATTCTTGTGCCAAAGAAACTCGTGAAAGAATAAGAGTTTTGGTATGTTGATGGGTTTACTCAAACATGACTTACATGTTAGGATATTGATTGGCAAAAATTACCATGGTTTTTCCCAAGGTGGTAAAACAAAATGGTGGGCAAAATATTGTGGGCATCCATGGTTTTACTCAAGTGGTTTTGGAGGGGCCCACAAGGTTAAAGACACTTTTGCCCTTAACTTTTGCCTATAAAGGGATGTTTCTCATACCATTTTAGGCACCCCATCCTCTAAAGGAGCATTTGGTAGAGAGAGAAAAGTATTTTCTAGAGTGAGAGGGAGAGTTGTTCTCTCTTAGAGTGAGAGTGTTGTTTTCTCCTTATATCTAGAGAGTGGTTGTAATTTTCTTCCTCATTGTGAAAATATTCTCTTCTTCTTGAGTTCTGAGGTATTGTTTAAATACTTGTTTTTAGAGAGTGTGGATGTACTTGGGGTGTGGGTTGAGAGAATATCGTGTGATGTAAAAATTTTCATATAGTATTACTAGCTGATAGCTCATGCTACGCACAGGCTGGGGAAAGTCTTCATTAGGTTAGATTTTTGCATCTTTACTTAAAATGTATGACAACGTTTCATTTTTTGTTACTCTATGTTAAAATTTATCTTTATGATTATTAGGTGGATGAGGCTTAGTGGGTCACAGAAAATGCTGATCAATGGCCAAATCAGGTTGGAAAGATGCTAATAGCCCTATGATTTTTTTATTTTTCAATTATATATATTTTTTAGTCTTTTAATAAATATGACATTTTACCCATGAAGGGATGGATTAAGCAAGCCTATTTTGTATGTTGTAGATACTTTTATGTTGGTGATGCAACTGGAAGAAAGGTGAGTATACTTTTTGCTTCCTTTTCTTGAGTAAAATTCCTTTAAAAGGCATGAAGGGTCATCACCTACTCGTGCTTAACAATTTCAGTTTCTTACAATTGAATCATGTAATGGAGGTGGGTTACTTTGATCATCAATGTGAGTTAAACGATGTTTAAGGTGAAATATTTGTGTACCAATAATTAATGGAACATACACGTTTGCTCTCCTTTCTTATGTTCACCCCTTTGGTGTAATCATACATGTTTTCTAATATGAAGTTATATGGCCACTCTTCTAACAACGTTGCAATGAAAAAAATGATGTTTTAAAATTATTTAATGATTTTGTCAAAAAAAAATATTTAATATGTCACATATTTGTTTTTATATCTATTTAAATATTAAGTACGTTTATATATAGTTATAACTTTGAGAGAACATTTATCAAAAGAAAATTTCAATGCTTATTCTTTGAGAATTTGATGTCCACATAAAGAAATAAGAAGAAGAAGGAGGATTGAATATTTAATTCATTGACAATTGTATGTTTACAAGAAAGGCAGACCCTTCCATTTATACTAGTAGGTTAGGTCAGCTAGGAATACACTAGAGAAAGGGCCTAAGGCCCATACAAGCTGACTAAGGCCTTTAACAAATCAGGGCCTTTATTACAATAACAAAATCCATTGTACTACCTTTACTATTATCCCCCCATAAACTTAGTTTGGTCAAAAACAGTAAGTTTATCTCTTAAGAAATTAAAGCGATCTCCAGATAAAGGCTTAGTGAGAACATCAGCCGTTTGATCAACAGAAGGAATGTGGACAATTCGAAGGGCTTTCTGAATGACCTTGTCACGAACAAAATGGATGTCAAGTTCCATGTGCTTAGTCCTTTGATGGAGGACTGGATTATGAGCAATCATCACAGCACTAACATTATCACAATGAACTATAGGGACATTTGGCATCTGAAGACGTAATTCCTTGATAAGGGACTGAATCCAGGATAGCTCGGCCACAACATGAGCAAGACTTCGATATTCTGCTTCAGTACTGGAACGTGCAACCGACTTGTTGCTTCTTAGATGTCCATGAGATGAGATTTTCACCAAGAAAAACACAGAAGCCAGAGGTTGATCTTCTGTCAGAAATGTCACTAGCCCAATCAGCATCAGAGTAAGCATTGAGAGTAAGTGTAGTAGGAACCTTGAGTAGTAAGCCATGAGAAATTGTGCCTCTAAGGATAGCGCAGAATACGCTTAACTGCAACCCAGTGTTCCTCAGAGGATTTGCCATAAACTGACAAACTTTATTCACAGCAAAAGATAAATCTGGTCTGGTAATGGTGACATACTGTAAGGCCCCAACTATAGAGCGATAGAGATGTGGATCATTCATAAGATTAACACCATCTTGGCTAACTTCACATTAGAAACCATGGGGGTAGATAGGGGTCTGGCAGAATCCATTTTAGCTTTACAGAGAAGATCAGTAATATACTTGCCTTGTGACCAATGAAGGGAACCATCAGAGAGCTTTTGAACCTCAATGCCCAAGAAAATATGAAGAGGACCCATGTCCTTGAGAGAAAACTCAGTTATTAAGTGTGACTTTAAGCCGAGAGATGAATGTTGGAGATGAGCCCGTGATGATGATATCATCAACGTAAATTAAGACATAAACAAGAATACCATGACCATGAAAATGAATAGAGAAGATCACACCTACTAGCAACAAGGCCCAGATGAATAAGAGCATTGGTAAGCCGTTGGACCAAGCCCTTGGGGCTTGCTTGAGGCCATACAAGGCCTTGTTGAGATTGCAAACCAAGTGTTTTTATCAGTACTTTCAAACCCCTGAGGTTGTAGCATGAAGACTTCTTCAGTGAGAGCACCGTGAAGGAATGCATTGTGGACATCAAGTTGAAAGATGGACCAGCCATGAGCCAAGGCAATGGTTAAGACAAGACGAACTGTAACAGGCTTCACCACGGGAGGAGAAGGTCTCAGAATAGTCAATACCTCTCTTTGATCATAGCCTTTTGCTACTAGACGAGCCTTGTACCTGTTAACAGAACCATCGGGATTTTCTTTAATTCGAAAAATCCATTTTGAGCCAATAGCAGTTCGGTTGGGAGGCAAAGACACCAAAGACCAAGTATTGTTTTTCATTAAGGCATCATACTCATCTTGCATTGCCAAACGCCAATCCTCATCAGACAAAGCAGCCCGAACTGATTTAGGAGTGGAATGTGCAAGCAAGACTTTGGGTTTCACAATACCATCTTTGCCACGGGTCACCATAGGATGAGCATTAACTATAGGAGGCTGTGTTGGATGAGTTGTAGCAGTAGTTGATGGTGACTCATGAGAATTGGAGGTGGATGGTACTGTAGCAGTAGAACCAGTGACACCTGCAGTAGTGGACTCAGAATCACATGGGTTAGATACATCAATATTTTGATTCATAGAAGGTAATGGTGCAGTAGGTGTGGTACTTGGTATAGGAGAAGAAAAAGACAAATCACTAGAAGTAGATGTATGGTTTGGTGACATGATAGTGGGTGGTTTGAAGAAACCAATGGGTAAAGGGGTGATTGTACTTGAATTGACCGAGAAGAAGAAGAATTAAAAAGTAATGGGTATGGGAACATATTTTCATTGAATCTAACATCCCTAGAGAGATATACACGGCCAGAGGGTGAGAGACACTTGTATCCTTTATGTGAAGGACTATCACTACTAGAAAAAATCGATTTTTTGACGGACCAAACCGTCAGAAATACTATGAAATCCGTCAGAACCAGAACTTTTTCTGACGGCCACAAGCCGTCACATGAGCGGTCGGTTTTTTTGGCGTCAAAAAATATTTCTGACGGACACTATGTCGGTCAGAACATTTTTTGACGGAGGATACTAGCCGTCAAAACTAGTTTCGACAGACAAAATGCCGTAAAAAATGTTTCTGATGGAAGAAGGCCGTCAAAAAAAATTCTGACGGACATGGTGTCCGTCCGAAATAATTTTGACTGCTTGTTTAACAACTTATATCCGTCAAAAAAATCAATTTTTTGATAAATCAGATCATCAGAAATAATATGAAATTCGTCCAAATTGTCCCATTCTTTTACAGTTAAAAAGCTACATTTCTGACGAATTTCATGAAATTCATCATAATTCATTACAATGTGTAAACTTTTTTCTGACGAATATTTCTCACTAGCGATTCCTGTCACAAATTTTATATCTATAAATTTTTATTTGACAAAACTATAAAAACATAAATGCTTTAAACAAACATATGCATTAATACCAAAAAGTGATTGCCGAGTGTGGTTATACAAAATAGTACTTAAGCTACCAAAATAAGTAGTAATAAGCTACCAAAAGATGGTTCTCAAGTATCAAGTGTCTTACAACGCAAAATAGTAGTAATTTTGTCAAACAAAATAAGATAAGCCATTAAACTATAGATCTTTGTTTGGGAGTGTAGAAGACCCAACTGATCTATCCAAAGGTAGTGATGGTGGTGAAGGAATAGGCATCCAATAACTAGCTAGAATTTGCTCCATTATTTGCCTCTTCATGTCTTGCACTTCTTTTTGCATCTCTTGTCGAACCTCTTCCCGTACCCTTTTTTTTCACATCTTGCAAGTTCTATTGAGTAGTAGAATTAGAGGATAGAATCTAAATTTAAATTATATGCATGGTATTAGAGAATAAAGATAGGAATTAAAACAGAGACAACAAAGATAAATTCCATAAGATAATTTAACTATACTAGTCCGTCATTTGGATGAAGTGCAACATTTTTAACTATACTAATCCATCACTAGAATGAAGTGCAGTATCAAAAAGTGATAACCAACCTTTTTTTTTTTGCTCTTTGTTCAATTGTTGATATTAGCATTTTATTATGAGAAAAGAACAATATTGATCACATCCCAGTTAAGCTGAAAACTTGATCATAGCATGAAAAAACATTGTGGTTGAAAGTGGGGAAATACCTCCTGTTTGTCATTCATCACAAACCCACCAACACCCACTTCGTGTGTGGCATTTGTTGGAATAGTATTAGAACATTCAAGAATCTAGTATACCAGCATTAAATATTTTGGTTCAGCATGGTGGTACCAGAAGCCTTCCTGTAATGAAGTGATGTACAATTAATGGTTAAAACACAAAGTTGGCACACAGCAAGCCAAGTGGAAGACAAGATTTCAATAACCAAATTAATTAATAGGTAGTTTTATTAACTAACAATTATAGAGAGTAAATATTGCTAGCTAGTAAGCAATAAATTCACCTTAACTAAAGCTTCAACAAGACTGACTAGATCAATAGGTAGTTTATCCAACTACCTTCTTTCCCTGCAAGACCCAAAACATGAAGTAATGAAGAGATAATTAGATAAAACAGGGAGGGTTATGTTATTAACGGTTGTTCATTCATGTTGTAAATCATCCCTACTGCAACTTAACTTCGGTTGCACATGCTTGCCGGTTGCCAAGTTTATAAGTCTTTCTCCTTTTAATTTAAGGTTAATCTTTTCTCTGAAAATTGTTAGAAAAAAAGTAGTAAGTTTGGAAAAAGAACAATCTTAAGCTTGAAATTATCAATTTGCAGAGCAACCAAGAGGAATTCAGACAATTAGGAGAGGAAATATACGTACTTTATACCAGCTCGGATTAAAAGACAAAAGTCATAGTTTACACCTTTAAAAAAATGGAAGGCTAAACTTGGGTTGGGTGCATCAACCTAAATGATGCACTAAGAATCTAGCGAAATATAAAGCCATAATGATCTAATATAACATGTACAATAAGTATAATTATCCAGGAAAACTTTTTAAGAAGTGTAGCTAAAATCACAAACCAACAGACCTAACATTCTCCATTAGAAAACAAGTCCAACTATTGATTAACAAGTCAAGCTTGTCAGGAAAGAAGCTAACCTGATTTCTCCAGAGAAAGCTCCATCTTTTCCTACCCAAGAGTTCTGAGCAGATACTTCATCCGATCTGCTTAGAAGCAGAAGATAAATTTACTTAAGCTGTCAACTACAACTTTCAATTGTATAAGCGTCAAATTAGAGAGTAAAACATCTCAACAACATCAGGCTCCAATTTTGCAGCATTGAAGTCAGAGACAAGCTTGCTGATAGACTCTTTTGTTCCATTCTAGACAAAACAACAAATTTAAATAAATCAGCTATAACTCAGAGTTCAGACAACATAATAAAGGAAGAACAAGCAACCGTGAAATAAATGTCAACATAGTCTATAGTTTTATAAAACTAATTAATTAAACCATAGGAAATATCATTCATGTTTATATTAAGTAGGTGACTGCATTGGAAAATTTAGAACAAAGTAATACAAAAACTGATTACCTATCTCAAAAATATTTATTAAACCATGAAGGAAATTAAAATTTCTAAGTAAAACAAATAAACAAGACGACAACAGTCTCCAAAAAGAAACTCAACTTTGAACAACCTTGGAAATACCAAAAAACATATAACATATGAAACATCAGTTGCACAAACCACTACTCTTTGCTTTAACTTGGGGTTGGGAATGGATGAGAAGCAGAGAAAGCCTGCAAGAGAATCTCAGAACCAAATATACACTATACACTTCATTGAGAATTGATTTTAATCAATTCTATGGGGAGCTTGGCGTGAAATCTGAAATGTACATATTAAATCAGATCTTAGCAATTTTTTTTACCAAGTTTAGTGGACAGTTACAAAAGTAGTAGCTTGTCATTAACATAGCTTTTAGTAAATAAAAATGGGGTGAATTCTAAGCATTTTGTAGGAATTTTTGTCAGAACTGAAATAATCAATAAAGCTACAAATAATGAACTTTCTATATTTCAGAAAATCTATGGAGCAATTATTAGATTAGAATAGTCATTCTCAATGCAGAGTCACGTGGAGTTATAAATGAGTACCTTTATTAGATGATTGACAAAGATTGCAAAAGAACAAAGGTTTTGAGTTATGACCTCCCCCACTACGCACATTAGTTCTATCAAAAGTGAAGAAAATTCTCATCAGATAGATAAATAGATATTAATTGGTTAGCATTCAAAGACCAAAGTCAATTTTTATGCCTTCAAAATAGGATGATGGTGACATTACATGGCTAAGTTTGTGAATTCATTCTGCCTTCTCTGAGATATTGAGCATATATGATAACTTCTGAATTTTTTATGCATTAAGTGAACTACCAAATTTTACTAAGGATGTGAAGTAAATTTAACATTGATGACACAACACAACCAATGCAAAGCTGTTAAATAGCTTCAAAGAGGTAAAATCTTTTGTAGCAAAATCCAAAGTAGGAATAACAAGATCGACAACCATACAAATATGAATTAAAGAGAATTGAAAAAGATCAAAGGGAAGCAGAATCCCATTGGTAAATAAAATAATCATAAATAAATGTGAGTCACCAAAATAAAATGGGGAAATAGGAAAATCAAATAGAACCGAACCAAATAAGAACAGAAAAATCGAAGAAAAACCAAATAATTAGAACCCAAACAAAAAAATGTAAGAAAAAATGAAGAAAAAAAAACCCAAAAAAAAAAAAAAAAAAAAAAAAAAAAAAAAAAAAAAAAAATCAAATAAGAGTCAAAAAATCAAATAAGAACATAAATAGGGGTGGAGAAACCAAAATAAGAAGCCAAACAAACCAAATCGAAGAAAACTCAAATAAGCACCGAGTTCACGTTGCTGCTTCTCTCTCGAGCAAAACCTCTGAAGCGTTGAAGTTGAAGGTGGGAGTCGATTAGAGCTGAATCAAGGCGTCGAACAGATCTGAATCGCCGGCGTTAGTGCTCCCTCTCACGGCGCCGGCGTTAGTGCTTTCTCTCACGGCGGCGTCGACTTCACGGTTCTTCTCTCTCGACCAAAAGCGTTGAGGTTGAAGGTGGAAGGCTGGAACTGGAAGCGTGTTGTGCTGAATGCGTAAAGTAAATGGGTTTTTTTTTCTTTATTCATTTAAGGATTCATTTTGACTTGGCCAAAAAAAAAAAGGGTTCATTCTGACGCCGGTATGGAGGGAAGATAAAAAGCCAAAAATATTAGGAGGGAACTTTTGTTTTTTGTTTATTTAGTATGATAGGTTTTGACGGGAAATAAAAGGAGGCAAGAATAACAAATAAAGAGGAAAAAAAAATTTTCAAAAAAATGAGAGAATAAAATTTGCCCCAAAAAAAATTAAAAGGGAATAGACTTTTTTTTAGGCTATGTTTGGTTGGGTTTAAAAGACACTTTTGCCCCTACTCTCTCTCACTATTTTTATTTTTTATATTTTTTATGGATTTTTTTTATAATTATTTATTAATTTTTTATAATTATTTAATTAATATTAAATTATTAATTTTTTAATGAATATATAAAAAATAATTATATACCAAAAAATAAAATTAAAAGAAAAAAAATTATATATAACCTCACATTATTTTACAAACTTTCAATCTCATCCTTTCATATCAAACACAATTTTCAATTCAATTCCAATTTCATCCCACCAATTCCAAATGTAGTGTTTGATGACACTATTTCCATAAATTAATGACGGACTATTTTTGACGGACACATACCCGTCAGCATATCAGGTGAATTTATACAATTAATGTCGGAATTTTTTATCCGTCAGAAATCCGTCATTAATTTGGTATTTTTCTGACCAAATTTAGTCCGTCAAAAATAATCCGTCAGAATTTTACATTTTTCTAGTAGTGTATACCCAATAAACACTCACTCTTGAGACCTATATTGAATTTTGTGTTTATTAAAGGGTATTAAAAGTGGAAAACATGAGCAACCAAAGACTCTAAGAAAATCATAATCAGGAGTTTTATTAAAAAGTTTAACATAAGGAGACTTGCCTGACAAAGTTGGACAAGGAAGCAAATTAATAATATAGGTAGCAGTTACAAATGCATCTTCCCAAAGAGAGAGAGGAAGTGAAGCATGAGCCAACATAGATAATCCTAATTCTGTGATATGTCTATGCTTACGTTCTACTGTACCATTTTGGTGATGGGCATGAGGACAAGATATTCTATGAATGATCCCCTGAGATTTTAAAAATGTTGTAAAGGATCGAAATTCCCCACCCCAGTCTGACTGAATAGACTTAATGGAATGACCCAAATTTAATTCAATCATTTTCTTGAATTCAATAAATGCCATAAGAGCTTCCCCTTTTGTCTTTAGTGGATATATCCATGTGAACCTGCTAAAAGCATCTACAAAAGAATATAATAAAGAGATCCATTTCTAGATTTGACAAGGGAGGGCCCCCATAAGTCAGTGAAAATTAATTCTAAAGGAGAATGATAAAGAGAAGTGGATGAAGAAGAAGGGAGTTTATGGAGTTTGCCATAGCAACATGCATTACAGAAATCAAACATACTCTTATTTGGTAAAGATCGATTACAAAGGTTAAGAACATTTGTAACAACTTGTCTATTGGCATGGCCTAACCTATTGTGCCATAAAGAGTATGTATTACAAGTTTGTGGACTCGAGACAGTGGAAGCAAAATGAGCAGAAGACACTGTAGAAGGATGAGAGGATGACAAGATGGATCTGGATGGCAGAGAAGGTGCACTTGGGAGATGTTGAAGATGAAAATCATGGAAATAGTATAACCCATCTGGCCTAACAGAACCTCTGAGGAGGATTTCCCTTGTATCCTGAGATTTAACCAAACAAAAATTAGGATGAAATTCAAAAAGACTGAGTTATCTTTTGCAAATTTGGAAACACTGATTAAATTTTTGGTAATGTGAGGGACATGAAGAAGCTGATTTAAAGAAAGAGAAGAAGAAGGATGAGAAGAAGTTTTAACAAATGCATGACCAATACTTGAGATAGCCAAACCTGCACCATTACCCATATGAAGCTGTTCAGGACCCATATATTCTGAGCTTGTCATCAAGTTGTTGCCATCAGCTGTGACATGGTTGGTAGCTCCTGAATCAGGGAACCATGAAGAATCACTAAGAAGTTCTGGAGAGGCAATCATGGATGCCATATTAGCACTGGAGCGTTGGCGTAATTGCTGATTGTACTGAGTCTCATTGAGTTGATAAGAAGAATCATGTCTGTGGTAACAAACCGAAGCAATATGACCTGCTTTCCCACAAACTTGGCACATGATAAAGGGTCGATTATTTTGATATCCATTATAGCCTCCTCTATTATTGTTACTGTTGTTGTTACCTCGACCCCTGCCTCGTCCAGGACCTTGTCTTCCTCCTCCTCGGTTAGTGTATTGACGGTAACTGGGCTGATTTTGAGGAGATTTATTCGAAGATTGGTTCTTATCTTTGGAGTCAGTAGTAGTAGCATATTTGCAGATGGAGATTCAATCACAGCTTTAAAACTTTTCTCAACACGTATTTCTTGAGCAATGAGAAGGGGTTCAAGTTCAAAAATGGTGCAAGGTGTGGATCTCATGTGTATTCCAGTAACGAAAGATTCATATTCACTAGGAAGTCCCTCAAGAACACACTGAATGTGTTCATGCTCAGAAATCTCGCTCCCAATGGCCACCAAGCATCGGTGATGGATTTAATTTTTAGCAAATATCCTCCATAGATCTAGTCCCTTTCTTAATATTACGCAGTTCAGTCCGATATTGGTGAATTTTGGCTTGTGTGTGGTGCCAAAATGATGCTGAACTCTATCCCAAACTTCATAAGAATGGGTACATCCACAACCTGAGTAACCATGGATTCAGACATCGTGGAAAGAAGCCACGAGAGGAGCAGGGCATCCTGCTTTTCCAAGCAATGTACTCTGGGTTAAATTTGTTTGCAATTTTATCCTCATCACTACTATACATCGATGGATTGAACTTTTCCCTGCAATATATTGCTCAAGTTCATGTCCCTGTATAGCAGCTGAGATTTGCAACCTCCACAATAGGTAGTTCTTTTCATCTAGTTTAAGGGAAATAGGTATGATTAAATGATATTGAAGTAGGCCCTTTGACCGATATTGGAGCTGAGACTGAGGTGCTCACCATTGTACTGGTGGAACCTGCCATTTTCAGCTTTTGCTTCTGCTATTTTTCAACCTGGCTCTTGATACCATAAGAATAAGAAGAAGAAGGAGGATTGAATATTTAATTCATTGACAATTGTATGTTTACAAGAGAGGCAGACCCTTCCATTTATACTAGTAGGTTAGGTCAGCTAGGAATACACTAGAGAAAGGGCCTAAGGCCCATACAAGCTGACTAAGGCCTTTAACAAATCAGGGCCTTTATTACAATAACAAAATCCATTGTACTACCTTTACTATTACCGCATGTCATGTTTTCATTTCATTAACTTTCTTAGTAGCTACAGTCCTATAGATTATAGGCTTCATATCCAATTATGCAAGGGAACACAATTAGTTGAACTGACTTAATGTTCAAGTTCAGCTGGTGAAGAAAAGGGAAAAAAATAGAAATTGTGGCACAATTTAATGTATTGAATAGTTTATGCTTTATATTGGGTTACTATACCTTAGGAAATGGGACGGTGGATAAACTTCAGAAGGTATTCATATCATCAGGCAAACATAAGGCATCTTAAATCTGGATTTGCATTGCAATCAGTTTGGCTCAACTGTTTTGTTCCATGTATTGTTATCACTAACCGTTTCGACCTTTGCGTGTGGTTTGACTTCTGGCTGCTCCATTTGGAGCGTTGATTCTTTTAAAGAAGATTTGATTTTGATGTATGAAGGTCTAAAATGATAGATAGCCTTATAAATAGTGTACTCAATAATCAATATATCACAACAATAAGTGTTTCATTTTTCTTTTTCCATTTATTTGAATATATATTTAGATGTGTGTGTTCTTTTATGATCTTCCATTTACTTGCATTGTAATTGTAAGTATTACTAGCCCCACACATTTTGCATTAATTTCTGCAATATATGCAGAGAAGTACTGTGTTCCTGTTCAAGTCTTAGGACTCAGAGTCAAACACAAAGAAAGCAATAAGATAGAATAAGAATTTCAATGGTGTGCTCCAATTTGAGTCTTCCTTCTGGGTTTAGTGTGTCGTCATAAATCCGGTCCTTCCTATTTTTCGAAGATGTATAATGCAGCAGTTTGAAGTTTAGCAATTCGCTTGACATGTCATATATTAGGAATGTTAATTTAATCAGCCATTTATTGGTTGAAGTAATTTTCATGAAGATTCACATGATGTGATTTAGTATAATTATTCCTTGACCTGGAAGTTGGAACATGGCTATTTGAGTCCCTATTGAAGGGAAAAGGATTAGATGTGTGAGAGAGGGATCCTTCCTTCACTAATACTTTATATGCTTTGCTAATTCTAGATTGTGTTCCATTTTAGTGCTGCAAGATCTAGCTGGCAAGTATGTTTGTATCAAGAGTAATTCCAGACATTGTAAATTATTTGAA
Source organism: Senna tora (assembly GCA_014851425.1). Lineage (NCBI taxonomy): Eukaryota > Viridiplantae > Streptophyta > Magnoliopsida > Fabales > Fabaceae > Senna > Senna tora. The sequence goes on from CM026265.1 coordinate 17,579,107, forward strand.
TTGATAATTTGGAGTAAGATTTTAATTTGCTGCTTTAATTGTCATTCTTACAGGATGTGATGCTTCTTTCATGTATTATGGCATTCTTCACGAATTATTTTGCATTCTTAAATACTACTCTTGATTCAGCACTCACTCAAATTGAGAACGTTAGTAAACCTTTTCTTGAATTTGAAGGTTAGTAATACCTTTTTCTATTTTAATGAGCTAATTGTTAATTTCTTTAAACATTGTGGATTGCAATTCCTTCTTAAATTAATACGTTGAATTTGGCATCTTATTTATGATGAAGTGGTCTGTAGAATGAAAAGAGCTCATTGCTTATCACTATCATAAGCTCCTCACTGAGAAGAATATCAAAGGCGATATTGCATTTCATGTTGCTGCTCGAGCTAAGAATGTTAAATTGTTAATGCAGAAAAACCAGGTATTTTCATTCTCTGTTTGGACACAATTTATTTAGACTAATTTAGTACATCTCAATCCTTGGTACATTAAAATATATAAGGAAAAGGAATTTAGGAAACACAATTTATTTAGACTAATTTAGTACACTAATAATATACATCTCAATTCATGTGTTGCAGCTATACATAATCATTTTATATAACAGCATTCAGATATTGTTTACTCTTCAATAATTATTCTTGGTACATTATAATATAAGGAAAAGGAATTTAGGAAACACCAGGGGCTAACACTATAGACTTGCCACAATTCTTATTATCTTTTTAGCATGTATTGAAATAAGCATATGGACATTATGTCACGACCCCTATTTAGAGGAACATGACTGGAACAGACACAGGGAATATCCCTATGCCTGTAAGCCTTATCACCTAATTGACAGAATATCTATTATTGAAAATACATGTAATATATATAACTTGTGTACTGGCTACACATCCGAAGATGCTGCTTATCCTATTCACATGCAACGGATATATGTATATATATACATCTTGAAAACAAATTTTCCATGTATCGCAGTAAAATAAATCCTGATCTTTAAGGTGTGTGAAGCTGACAGTTCTAGATTTAGTAATACAATCTAATTGGGTACATCTACCCTTTACTTTATGATACAATAATAAAGTAAATTAAATTCCAATTACATTTTATTCACCCACATGAACAAGTTGTGGGTCTTCGAAAAGTGTTGCTCAACCCTCGTTCTACCGAGACTTCTTCCACCTGTACTTAACCTGTCTCTGTGTAGTAAAAATGAGGTGTGAGTCTTAACCACGCGACTCAGTGAGGACTCTCCCATCCTCAACGCAAGGTGGGTACCATAGCGCTGGGTTTGGGAGTCATACACAACCACATGCAAAAACAACTAGTTACTGTTGTTAGCGTACATTCTTGGTGATCACACAACAACAGAAATTTCACCCAAACACTCACATGCATTTAATAACTGTAAACATGCAGTAGTTTATTCCACGTCATCAATCAGCAAGTAAACATGTAACATATAGTGCCGACTTTTACTTACCGGTCTTCTCACGTTTCAGCATGTCTGAATCAAACAAGATGTGTGGTGACGTAATCCTGTACGTTACCACCAAGCTGCACAATCAACAATTATATGCAAACACAGACAATTTGTACATACACACAGATGCTAAACATACATCTACTTAATCTCCCCAACTCTGGGGTATCTACTAGCCACTACGTGGCTTTCCCACTTCGAACCCGTACACTCGGGTTGCTGGCCACCATGTGGCAAAGCATACCTAACCCATTCACTTGGGTACTGGTCACCTCGTAGCAATTCTGTTAATCAAACAATGCTTAACACATTCACTTGGGTACTGGTCACCTCGTGACAATTCTATTAATCAAACACAATCAACTTCTACCTATCAAACAATTGATACATAGCCACCACGTGGCACGTCCTGACCCCTCGCTACGGGGCAATAGCTTGAGCCCACTCGTCCATTACCCAACCAGGCCACATGGCGGGCATGGCACGACGTCTCGAAGCATGACCACTGACACACCCTGGACCAACTCCACAGGATGATTTCTCTTTTACTAGGTTAGGCTCACGGTTCACCCGTAGGTTCCTCCTGTGTCTCCTTACCTTAGTCTCACATATTAATAGGATTTTTTGTATCTTTCCCGAAGGATCAACAATTCTTCTCCATATTAATATGTTCAAGTATCCTCAACAGGATATAACTCATATACCCGTCCAGATGCACTCTCTGAGTCTCAAGCTATCGTCATAACAATATAAATCCTTTCTGACCCTATTACCAGGATAGAGCAATGACCATCGTCATGGTGATTATAAAACTGAGGTCTCAAGTACCATCTGACGTTGTTCTAGTCGATGTCTCACATTGCTAGCATAACCAAATCCAAAACCCACCAATAACTCCCTTTGCACGATTTTAATTTAAGTCACCGTCATAACGAGTTTTCAAAATAAAGTTTAGCCCTTCCGTATAAGGACTCTTGCCACCTTCGTGGAAAAGATTTAATAAAATACTCATCATGCCTCCGGAGTGTATGAGTTGGATTTGTAACACACCAATCATAGCAAACAATTATACTCTATTCCTACGTCTTCCTATCCAAGCTACTTTCCACAACCTATTTTCTACTTCTTTCATTCTTTTAGCATTCTATATCCCTAGCTAACACATACTAGACAAGTAGAGAACATACATACTCATGTAATCCACATAAGCATACAACCCTAGGAGCAGAGATGGAAGAACCCTCACCTTGGCCAACCTTCCATGTAATCCTCTCTTGTAACTTAAGTCTCCGGAGTTCCTGTTGCACTCAATCGTGTGCCGTTGTTCCTATAAGAACAACATTTACTTCATTAAGGTTGTTACTTTAGCTTGACTTCTTATTGACCTCTCCATTACTCTCACATGTGAAAGTTACCCTCTAACAATCCTTAGGGTTTGTTTGGGAATTAAGAGGGAAAGGGAAGGAGAGACATTAGAGGAGAAGGGAGGGGAAGGGAAGGGAAGGTTACCTTCCATATGTCCTCCCCTTGTTTGGGTGTTGATACCTCCTCTAAAATACTCTAATTTGGAGTATCTTGAATTTGTGAAGGAGAAGGATAATGGAGGATTAAGACTTGATCTTCCATTATCTTCTCCTCCAATTTTTATCTTCCCAAACAAGGGGAAGATATCTTGAAAGTCTCCCCTTCCCTTCCCTTCTCCTCCTTAATCCTCAATCCAAACATACCCTTAAGAAATTGTTTAAGTACCACCAAATCGAGGAAATATGGTAGTATGTATTCGTTACACTAGTCCCAATTCCAACTTATGTGCAACCAAACACACTAAATTTAAGATTTCTAAGGATTTATTACTGTTTGTAACTTCTAACAATCCCGCTAAGTGTTAGATTTACATACTCATTTAAATTAATATTGTCACAATACTTCATCCTTAAGCTTGACTTAATTAATTTATTCTTTGCGCATAATTCATGGAGCCAATTATACATATATATATATACACATCAATGGCATCCATATTGTAAAGAATCGTTTCTAACCTCTATTATGAAATTACATATAGTCCTTTTTCTGTTTAATAAGTCCCTATATTTCCCCAAGCTTATACCACCTCTATATATATATATATATTTTTTTTTTCTACATTCCATTCTTTCAATTTCCATAGTAGTGAGAGTCTAATGTAGTAGCTCTATTATGCTTTCAGTATTAAATTTAGCCATAAAACCCCCTTCAAATAACATGCAAGTTCTCATTTTAGTTTCCAAAAATTCCAAAACAGACTTTGCCTTATGTATGTTTCATTTTTTAACAAAATTACTGAACTTAATGCCTCAATTAACTAGTCTTGAGTGTAGGTACAGATCTTAAATTTTGGAAGCACCCAAAATGAATATAATAGCATCATGCATCAATATCACACACACCTTTAATTTCCCTTCATTTACTGTACCAATAATACTCAAATCATCTATGTAAGTTAGAAGAATCATTCCCTAATTTATGAATAATTAGAATTTTAACCTCAAATTCTTCCAACTTCGAATCCAGCTAAATCCGATGATATAATCTCGATTCCTACCCCGACTAAGTGTTCAAGAACACTTCCTAGTTTTCAATCAACCCTCAAAATAACTCAATCGAAGGTGAATCAAAGAAATCCCTAAAAATGGAGAAATTGAGGGTTTAGAATGAAATTAGGGTTACCAACCTTGATTCGATTGGTGGGAGGTGTGGAAGATGTTGGAGTCGAGCTCCGGTGGTGTGGTCGGCTCTCTCCGGCGAGTTTTCCGGCGAACCTCCTCCTTCCCCCTCTCTTTTCTCCTCTCCACGCACCCCCTCTCTCTCTCTTCTTTCTCTTTCTCGTTTTTTTTTCTTCTCGGCTCTCTCTCACTTTCTCTTATTTCTTTCCTTTCTTTTAACTCTTCTCCTTTCCTCATTTACTTTTTAAACCCACGGCGGCACGGCCCCAACCCCAACTAAATAATAATAATAATAATAAAATAATATATAATAAATAAATAAATATAATTAAAATAAAATAATTAATAATTAAATAATAAATAAATAAATATTATTAAAAATTAATTAATTAATAATTAAATAAATACCAACAAATTTTTATTTTTTTAATTTAATCCCTTTCCCTATTTAATTTAGGTTTCCAAGTTCTTAGATCCCGAATTAAATCCAAAAATTATTTTCTACTTCTTTTCTTTCTCTTTTTATTTTATTTTAAACTTTGAAAAAAATTTCGGGTATTACAATCTTTGAAAAAAATTTCTTTCCAGTTTCTTTCAACTTTCATACTTTTTCTATACTCTTTCTAAGGTTTTAATTCCTAGCCCTGGAATAAATCATTCTTAAATCCTCGAAATTTTAAATAAATCATTTTTTTAATCCTCGAAATTTTTCCGAGGTAATACATATTATATATATATATTGCATTTCTTACAGTTGTAATCAAGGAAATTGTGGATGATGATAAACGTGAAAGTGGAGATACTTTTTCTAAGTTGAAGAAAAAGAGGATCAAATGGCTAACAGCAAAAATTCTCTGCATCAAGTTATTAGAGGTGATAAGCGTGTCCCTGTTATGGAAAGTGAAAATGAAGATGGTTTTCCAATTTTTTTAATTAGATAAAGGCGAATCTGATTCTCAAAAGGTAGAAGTAAAGAACTAAAACATAAGAAAACTGAAATAAAAAGAAAGTAAAAGATTATGATTATGCTGCCACCTAAAAATGAAAAGTTGAAATGATCTGAGCAACTCAAGTGGTATCATTATAAATCAAATTTAACCAAGAATTGTGTGATTCGATCTTTATTCTGTATTAAAGGTTTTTTTTATTCCTGGTAGAATTCAGTCTATTTGTCTCCAAATCATTTTGGGGCACTTGTGTGAAAATCCTAATTTTGTCATTCATGATTCTAATTTAGAGCCTCTCGCTATGATTTTCTGTTAAATATGATTAACATGACAACTATATTAACAATGTATTAGATGGAGCTGAGAGGCTTAAGAGTAATCTTTTGGAGTGTAGGAAATGTGCATAATTTTGTAATTTTTGTCCCCGTTGTTGTGATGCATAAGTGTAATCATGCTGAGATATATATCAATAAATCTATGATGAAAACTTGGAGATGATGATTTTGGATATACTCATGGAGACTGTAATATGGCCCTCAGATGACACACAGAAAATTGGCTGATTAATTGTCTACATTTTTCATCTCACCTTCCTTTTCTCTTCTCAAGTCTTGGTGAAGTTGAAAAAGGAAAATTGTGTACATATTTATAGTTATTCATATTAAAAAAAAAAACTCTAGGTGAAGTGTGGTTTTTCGCTTCAATTTCAATCTGTGTCCTTTCCAAATGTGCATGTAAAAATGGTTAATCATTTAGATAGGTTAGGAGATAGGATCCTCTAAAGTAATTCTCTATATTTCTTGGTGGAGTTATGAGAGAGATAGAGATAAGAAAAATATTTTCTTTCTTGATTTTTTTCTCTCCCAATTTTTCTTCTCTCTATCTCTCTCATAACTCCACCAAGAAATGTAGAGAATTACTTTAGAGGATCCACAATCGATATGTTAGAGTGAAGTATTTATAAATTGGTTTTACATCACTCTTATTATTTTTTGGAAACTGAAATTACAGATATTGAACTTTAAGGTGTGTTGCTATCTGAAACCAATTTACTTCATCATAATAAGAAGATTGAAATTGTTAAAAGATGTATCTTTTAGGATTCAATCTTAATTATATAAATTAATTATAAAAGTATATATATATAATTAATTAGTATGAATGATATTTTTCCAACTATTCAACGCTTTTCTCTTTATTTGGTGCTAGCCTAGATTTAGAATTTAGATACAAAAATAGCAAAATATTAAATTGACCTCAAATTTCTTCTCAATGGCCATCATCACATGTATGAGTGACTAACTTTAGTAAACGCACCAATTAAGACCATTTGGGTGAAAACATTTAATTATGAAGGTGATCCTCATCCTTGCAAATGACAAGTGCATGGTGTTGTTTTGTACACTTGATTATTATAGAGCATTTGTTGATTTGATTCATGGAATAGGCAGTGTAAAAAAAAGATATGATGAAAAAAATTATTGGAGTTAAGTAATCAATAATAAATAAGTTACTCTTCTGATTTTTCTACATGTATTTTTTATTAGAGATAATCTTATTCGTGTAATCAATAATATTGTTTTAATTTTGAGCTCAATTTTGCGCACATTTAATACTCGATAGTGCTTTGGACAGTGTCAACAGTGTCAGGTATTAAAATAATTTATTAAATATTTAACTCCATTCATTAAAAATTAAAAAAAAATATTTTTTTTGTTTCCTCCATACCACATGTATCTTTTTATTAGAGACAATACATTATCAGGTATTAAATGCAAGCAACTGAATAGCTAAAGAAAAACTTGATATTTTTATAATGGCCAAATTACACTTTTAGTCCTCAACGTTTGCACGAAGTTTAATATTGGTCCTCAACGTTTCAAAAAGTTATTTTAGGTCCTCAACATTTTTTTTGGGTCAAAATTGGTCCTCTAGCGTAACATCCGTCTGGTTTTGTCATTAAACGCTGACGTGGAAGGCTTATGTGATACACTCTCTCTCTTACGTGTCATATTTAAATGACATGGCACCCTCTCTCACTCCAACTCAGCAAAACGACACCGTTTTGATTCAAAACAGAACATTTGAATGAATCAAAATTGCGTCGTTTTGCTGAATTGAGAGATGCAAAATGTTTTATAATTAAAAATAGTATTTTATTTCTAGCTACCTACATTTAGTATACATTTAGTATCTGACACTGCTTTGTATAAGATTGTCTCTAATAAAAATATACATATAAAAAATGAAAAAATAATTTTATTTATTTATTATACTTAACTTCATTATTTTTGTAGTTTACTTTTATCACTGCATGTCCCATGAATCAAATCAACAAATGCTCTATAATAATCAATAGTACAAAACGACACCGTCACACACACACCGCACACTGCACTTGCCATTTGCAAGGCAAACTCCTTCCAAAGAGGAAACATTATTGTCAGGAATTCGAATAGGTAACAAATAACAATGCAACACCTAGCATGCATTTACATTATATTGTCAATCCTTCATGTGTTGCAACTATTCATAATCATTTTATATAATATTATTTACTATTCAATAATTATTCTTGGTACATTAAAATATATAAGAAAAAGGAATTTAGGAAACATAAAAGGCTATCATTATAAAACTCGGCTATTCCACGTTTCATATGATCTTTTCAAGTATATATTGAAATAAGCATAATGACATTATATGTAATTGTAACTTCGGAATATTCCACCTTAGGACACGTGGCTCCATCTAGGCCAACCTCCGACCGGCTCACCTCCTCCTTGGAGCAAACCCCTTGCAGGGCTTCCAGCAGCCCTCAGAGACCATAGCTCTCTCCCACTAAGGCAGCCTCCCACAGAGCGGCTCGCCTACCCGGAGTACCTTAGGCACGTCTTAGCCGCACACGGCCCAATACAGGTAACAACCTTGCCTAACGGCTCCGAGGGAAAAACGTCCTACCCCCTCACGCTCCCGTTGGTGTGCAAAGCCCGCCAGACGGCTTAGCAACAGCATGGTCCCCCTGGTCATACGCTCTAAAGCATAATCGTCCCCATAATCGAGAGGATAATGGTGATGAGCCAGGATGACCCGTTTCGCCTCAAACGAGATCAGTTTCCCTCTAAAAGAGATACCCTCACCCAGAAGACGGATGGGCATCTCTTCGGGGGGTATAGGGGTATAGGGAACCTTCCTACGGTCGACACGAGTCAAGCTAGTATAACCCACCTGATTCGGCGCATCGACACCTTTCTCCACTCCTATGGGATCCTCGCCTGCCTTGACGTCCTCATCTGCCCCACCGACAGTAGTCACCAACTCCGACCGCTTGCGCTTCCAGCTCCGAGAACTCGGCGGAGGATTCTGCCTCCCTTGAATACCACTTAGAGTCAACCCTGCGGAAAGAAGACATTCAAAGGCTGATGGACGGATAAGAGAAGGGACGCAAATTCACCTACGCGGATTTACCCAACGCTTCGCCCGACACTGCAGCCCCCTTCAGAAATCCTAAGGCTGTCTCCTCGTATTCCTCCCGATCGTACCGAATCTGGAGAATAGGATTAGACCACTTCAGCGGAAAGCACGGGCGCCAGTCGGACGAACGAATCCATGGAGGGCAAAAGCCTTTCTTGGGGACCACCTTGAAGAAGTACGACCTGCAAGCATGGTTGTTTCCCGGTAGGTCGGTAATGGTGAAGCCTTTGACGCGCGAATGAAAACATACCAATCCATTCACCTCGCGTACGTGGTAGAGAGATAGAAACACACTGGGGAGAACCTCCAGCCTGTGTGACCGGCAGAACCTGTGGAAAACACTGAGAATTAACCAAGCATTCTGGGTCAATTGTGCAGGGCAAACATTCAGCAGATTGAGCATGGCCTCCACAAAGCCGGAGAACGGAGGAATAAAATCGACATTGTAGGGAACGCAAAGAGGGAGAACGAAGCCAACACCGTCGCTCCAGAGAATCGTTTCCCCCTCCCCCATTGGCCTTATCTCGTAGCCCTCTGGGAAAGAAGGAGCGAAACGTTCTTCCCACACCTTTTGGATTCCAGCCCCCGGCTACACCTGTGACAATTAGCCAGCATCCGCCACCGACACGTTCGCCGTCGAACCCGGTTCCAGCTCCGCAGAATACCAGCCCGCGGAGGAAAACGGAGGAGGAGTTGCCAGTTCTCCATCCTCCCCTGAGAGAATGCCCCGAAGGTCCGCCGAGTCCCGCGACATAATGAAAGCATCTACTCTCTCCCTGACTCCGTCCATGGCCACCACCAGAAGGGACTGCTCAAATTCTGGATCCCGGGATGAACACACGGACGCAGTGGCACTAGCAGAAGCCATTTGTCAAGGCGGTGAAGAGTCGAAGATCACAGGGTCTAAGGACTGGGAAGAAGATTCACAAAATAATGGGAAATCTCCCGCTCTTAACGTATAAAGGAGGCCCAGCAGACGCTTCGCGGCCTAAGGGGCGCGAAAATGAAGCGACTCCGAAGCCAAGGGAATGACAAAGCAGCCCCTAACCTTTGTACTCCCTATACTAGCCCTCAAAGGGTATTTTGAGAAAGGCCCCTCTGAGCAATGATGACCCTACCTCGGTAAGTCGCGTACTTCCTACAGAAACGACTCGAAAACTTGCTGACGAAGCCAAGCGGCCAGCCTCCTAAAATGCGACGCGTGTCCTCTCCAAGACACCTCCTTTCCTACGGAGCAATGCGAGAAGGACAACTTCATGAGTCGGACGGCCAGCTGCCATACCCGCGACTCCAGGCGGTCGAGCTATTCCATGAATTGAGGCAACAAAAATTCCCAAGTGTCTTACAAGCAAAGGAACTTAAGTCCACGGGCGCCCTACACCCCTAGACTTGGAGGACTTATGTAACTTCGAAATATTGCACCTTGGGACATGTGGCACTGGCGTTCTAGAGGCACGGCCCCAGCATCCGCTGGACACACGTGGCACCACTCACCCATCAGTTTCGTGGCCCTCGCCCACGTCACCACACGGAGCTTCCCCTCAACCAGACGTGGGATCTCCACAAAGCCTCGTGGGACGACCCACGTCCCACGAGGTCGTGGTTCGAGCACGATCTCCCCACACGTAAGTATAAATAGACCCTCACTCGGGGGACTACAAGAGGATCAACTCTACACAGAATTACATTCAACCCGAAGGATTATCGTACATCACCTCCGATACACCTCATAAGTACTCTGACCTCCTTGAGCCCCGCCGTTGGTCTTCCATCTAGGCCAACCTCCGACCGGCTCACCTCCTCCTTGGAGCACACCGCTTACAGGACTTCCAGCAGCCCTCAGAGACCATAGCTCTCTCCCACTAAGGCAACCTTCCACAGAGCGGCTCGCCCGCCTGGAGTACCTTAGGCACGTCTTAGCCGCACACGGCCCAATACAGGTAACAACCTTGCCTAACGGCTCCGATAGACGTCACCATGACAAACTACGTGGACTTTGATCCTTCCAGAAGGGTAGGTAGGCACCTAGGTGCATCACCTAAGGACAAGTCCCTCAAGGTTAAGACCCCTTGCGGTCCTAAATTCATATTACAATTGTCTAAGCCAAAAATGACAGTTACAGTAATAATTATTTTTTTTTCCATTTCATACGGTTCTAATCGAGGAAATTGTGGATGATGATAAACCTTAAATTGGAGATGCTTTTTCTAAGAAGTTGAAGAAGAAGGATCAAATGGCTAACAACAAAATTTCTCTGCATCACGTTATTAGAGGTGATAAGTGTGTCCTTGTTCTGGAAAGTGAAGATGAAGATGATTTTCCAATTTTTGAATTAGATAAAGTTGATCTAATTCTCAGAAGGCATAAGTAAAGAACTGAAACATAAGAAAACTGAGAATGTCAATAAAAAGAATGTAAAAGATGATGATCATGCTGACACCTTATAACAAAAGGTTGAAGGTGTTGATGGAGATGAGAAAATTGAGTAATTAGATGGGTAAGATATCAAATTGGTTGCTGTTGAGAACTAACTTATTACAACTTTTTCTGTCACTCCCTTTTCTGGGTATGGGAAAATAAGATTAAGAGTAAATGAAATAGGAGATGGTTTCCAATTATATGGTTTTCGTGAATATTAATATATATTTATTACAGTTTTCATGTGTTTGTATTTTATATGTATCGTAACATTGTATTAGTTGAGTCAAAGTATTCTTTTGTATTATGTATTGTTATTAATATGTTAAGATTACTAAATGCTCATAATTTTTTATTTTAATCATAAAATAGTTTATAATTATATCTCGTACATTGTACAGGCACCAAAATTGCAATGTTATGAATGTAGTCATGATTATCATAGTATTAAGCCCAAAAAAATTTCACGGTTCATAAAGACTTATTTGAATATATTTTAAAACCCTAAATCTTATATCTTCACATCATAAATTATATGCAAAAGCATATTTTAGGTCCCAAACTTCACACAAGTTATGATTTACTATATTTCCCCTCTTAATTGAAAGTAAAACAGATAATGTAATCAAATGCTAGAGCCTCTCGATATGATTTTCAGTTAAATATGATTAACATGACAAGTTGACAACTATTTTAACAATGTATTACATGATGAATTTGTAAATGATGTCATGTACTTTTTTATTAAAATGATATAGATGGAGCTGAGAGGCTTAAGAGTAATCTTTTGGAGTGTAGGAAATGTGCATAATTTTATAATTTTTGTCCCCCATTGTTGTGATGCATATGTGTAATCATGCTGAGATATATCAATAAATTTCTGATGAAAACTTGGAGATGATGAGGTGTGTACATATTTATACTTATTCATATTAAAAAAACTCTAGCTGAGGTGTGGTTTTTCGCTTCAATTTCAATCTGTGCCCTTTCCAAATGTGCATGTAAAAATGGTTAATCATTTAGATAGGTTAGAGTGAAGTATTTATAAATTGGTTTTACATCACCCTTAGTATTTTTTGGAAAGTGAAATTACAGAAATTGACCTTTAAGGTGTGTTACTATCTGAAACCAATTAACTTCATCATAAAAAGAAGACTGAAATTGTTAAAAGATGTATCTTTTAGGATTCAATCTTAAATATGTAAATTAATTATAAAAGTATTGTAAATATAATTAATTAATATAAATGATATTTTTCCAACTATTCAACGCTTTTCTTATTATTTGGTGCTAGCCTAGATTTAGAATTTAGATACAAAAATAGCAAAATATTAGATTGAGCTCAAATTTCTTTCTCAATGGCCATCATCACATGTATGAGTGACTAACTTCAGTAAACGCACCAATTAAGACCATTTGGGTGAAAACATTCCAATATGAAGGTGATCCTCTGCCTTGCAAATGGCAAGTGCACGTGTTGTTTTGTACACTTGATTATTATAGAGCATTTGTTGATTTGATTTGTGGAATACGCAGTATACAAAAAATAAAGATATGATGAAAAAAATTAATAGAGTTAAGTAATCAATAATAAATAAATAAGTTATTCTTCATTTCTTACATGTATTTTTTATTAGAGATAATCATATTCATGTAATAAATCACTAATGTTATTTTAATTTTGAGTTCAATTTTGCGTACATATAATACTTGACAGTGTCTAAGATACTAAAAATAATTTATTAAATACTGAACTCCATTTATTAAAAATAAAAAATATACTTTTTTTTGTTTCCTCTATGCCACATGTATCTTTTTATTAGAGACAATCAAACAACACACTATTAGGTATTAAATGCAAGCAATTGAATAGTTAAAGAAAAACTTGATATTTTTATCATTTGTATACAAAATTGAGAGATGCAAAATGTATTATAATTAAAAATAGTATTTTATTTCTAGGTACCCACATTTAGTATCTGACACTGCTTTGTATAAGATTGTCTCTAATAAAAATATACATATAAGAAATGAAAAAAATAATTTTATTTATTTATTATACTTAACTCCATTATTTTTTAAAAATTTATTTTTATCTTTTTCTGTACACTACATGTCCCACGAATCAAATTGACAAATGCTCTATAATAATCAATAGTACAAAATGACACTGTCACACACACCGCACACTGCAGTACTGCACTTGCCATTGCAAGGCACCAAATAGGAAACATTATTGTCGGATAGGTAACAATGCAGCTAGCATGCATTTACATTATTTTGTTAATCCTTCATGTGTTGCAGCTATTCATAATCATTTTATATATTATTTACTATTCAATAATTATTCTTGCTACATTAAAATATATAAGAAAAAGGAATTTAGGAAACACAAAAGGCTATCACTATAGAACTCTGCTATTCCAAGTTTCATATGATCTCCTGTTATATCAGATATCGTAGTATCTTAGATAACATAGTGTAACTGTCATTTTTGGCCTAGACAATTGTTATTTGAAATTAGGACCGCAAGGGGTCTTAACCTTGGGGGACTTGTCCTTAGGTGATGCACCTAGGTGCCTACGTACCCTTCGGGAGGGATCAAAGTCCACGTAGTTCTTGATGGTGACGTCTATCAGAGCCGATAGGCAAGGTTGTTACCTGTATTGGGCCGTGTGCGGCTAAGACGTGCCTAAGGTACTCCGAGCGGGCAAGCCGCTCTTAGGAGGTTGCCTTAGTGGGAGAGCGCTATGGTCTCTGAGGGCTGCTGGAAGCCCCTTTTACGGTATGCTCTGAGGAGGAGGTGACCTTATAGGAGGTTGGCCGGAATGGGGGCCAGTGACGGAGCTCGAGATGTAGAAAGGACTTGCGTGGGGTATTTGAGGGTGCTCAGGTATCGAGAGAGAATGGAAATATCGGAGGTGAGGTACGGTAATCCTTCAGGTTGAGTGCAATTCTGTTGAGGCTGGATTGCTTGCTTAGTCCCCCGAGCGAGGGTACATTTATACTCGAGTGCGGGGAGATCGTGCTCGACCCACGACCTCGTGAGACGTGGGTCGTCCCACGAGGCTTGTGGAGTTCCCACGTCTAGTTGAGGGGAAGCTCCGTGAGGTGACGTGGGCAGGGGCCACGTATTTGATAGATGAGTGGTGCCAAGTGTCTCAAGTGGGCGCTGAGGCCGTGCTTCTAGAAGGTTATGTGCCACGTGTCCCAAGGTGGAATATTCTGTAGTTACATAAGTCCCCCAAGTCTACGGGTGTCGGGCGCCCCTGGACTTAAGTTCCTTTGCCTTTAAGACACTTAGAAATTTTCGTTGCCTTTACTCGCGGGATAGGTCGTCCGCTTAGAGTCGTGGTTATGGGAGCTGGCCGTCCGACTCACGAAGTTGGCTCTCTCACATCGTTCCGTAGGAAAGAGAGATGTCTTGGAGAGGACACGTGTCTCGTACCGGATTGCTGGACGCTTGACTTCCTCAGCAAGTTTTTGAGCTGTCTCTGTCGGAAGTACGCGACTTACCGAGGCGGAGTCATCATTGCTCAGAGGGGCATTTCCCGAAATATCCTTCGAGACCTGGTGGGGTAAATCCAAAGGTTAGTGGCCGTTTGGTCATTTTCAAAGGCTCTCCTCTGGCTGTGTTCGTCCGTGGTCAGTGGCTGACGGTGGCTTCCTTGCTGAGGGTTATTTGTTGGAGGAGCGGTCTTTGTTGCAGGTGCCACACGTCAAAACTTGAACGGGTGCCCCCGCTGGTTAAGTGTTTTTCCGCCGTTTCTCCTTCATTAAATGCGGGTTTGTTTCCGAGGATAGCCATCATTAGCCTACGCAGAGAGCTTCACGAAAAGGTCCTCAAGTGTCTCGAGACGAATCTTGGGTTCTCGGGGGCTTTTTGGTCTTTGTGTCTCCTTTGCCCCGGCTGCGCATCACGTCCATTGCTTCTTTCCACGTGTGCGGTTGAAGTGAGCGGTTGCAGCTAGGCTTGATTGTAGAGGATAATGGGTTTTATCCGTTGTGGGATACAAGGGGTCAAAGTTTTTGAATCGTCGCGCCTCTAGGTGCCCAATAAATGCCCAACGCTTGATTTTCCCTGCCTTTGCTTTGCTCTTTTTCTGGTTCTTGCTCCGATTCTTGCTTCTGTCGAATTGTCGCAATGGCCGGTGGAGGTGATGACTATAGCTACTACCCCTTCGACTTTGCCGATTTGGATTTGGAGGATCTTCCCTCAACTTCCCTTCCTCCTCCTTCTCTGGTTCGAACTCACGATACTGGTCAGAGCAGGGGGAGGAAGAATTGTCACCAGGGCCTGTCTCCTGGGGGAGCTGCTGATGCCCTTACTGTGGTACCTGCTGCGGTGCCTGTTGGTGGTGAGAGGGAACGATGGCTTTCCGTGCCTCCGTCCTCCGTGAGGGAGCGTCGTCAAGAGGTTCTTCCGAAGGAGAAGAGGAAGAAAGACGGGAAATTCGATGCGAGTGGACCCCGGGAGGCGGAAAGGAGAAGAGGAACCTCTGCGGCGGAGTTACCCAAAGGCAGAGAAGGAGGGCTAAAGAAGCGGCATGCTGGTGCGGATTTGCGGTTGTCTCCGCAGGTCGTACGGCAAAGTACTAACCAGGAGAATGTACAGGTGGAGGCTCCAGCGGGACATGTTGTTCCTGCCTCCGTTCCCGTTTCTGGTCTTGCCTTTGTTCCCACTTCTGCTCCCGTTCGTTAGTCACCCATGAGGGTGATACTATCTGCTCGCCCTCTTGTCCTCAGCCCCGTTGAGGGGGTTGATCAGCTTGCTGCCAAGCGGGCCAGGGTTGTCGTTGAGGAGTCTGTCGGAGACTCCCTCGCGCCTCACACTGCGGCGGGTGAACATGTAGCTGAAGAGGTCGCAGAGTATGGTGATGCAGCCATGGAGGCCAGAGTTCCCTCAGATGGCGGGAATGTAGTGGTGAGTCAAGCAGCTGTCACGAGAGATCTTGTTCTTGGGTCGAGCGTCGGCCCTTCTGAACCCCTTGGGCCACCGGAGGGGGGATTGTCTTTTGAACTGGTGGCACTGGGCATGCGCTTCCCTGTGGAGATGCGGGAGAGGGAAGCCCGGGGGCTGGACACTTCACCCCTGAACCTCGCTACCCGCGGCTTCGGTCGGATGGCTGAAGCGTTTGCTAATCTCCATGGGGAGTTGCCTGCGTAGAGGATGTATGGCATGCTCTTGGCAGTCGAGCAGCTTGAGCGTCTCTGCGGGGAGAGATTTTCGACGGAGTGGGTGGCTTCCTTGCATCATTCCTTGGAGTTTTTTGAAGGCGAGCTTCGCGGTCGGATGGAAACAGACCCTCCGTTGAATCTTGCTTTCCCTCGTCAGCTGACCGACCTCCTGGTGGAGCACCAGGTGTTATCTCGAATTGGCGGACGGGCTCTGGGGATTGGACCTACTTCTCAGCAACTGCTGAAGTGACCAGGTGGGGGTCGTCGGAAGGTGCTGGTCATACGAAGCCTGCCTGGGTTGAGGCCTTTGTAAATCTTGGGGATGCCCAAGAATAAGTTCATATAATTTTTAGGGTGTTTACCCTTTCTAATGGGCGGATTCCCTCTCATTTTTGTCATTTAATGAGAATAGTTTTCTGCGAAGAGTTTTCTCCTGCTTTCCTTTTCACTTCTGGGCAAAAAGTTGTATGTGCAGTTTCGCTTTTCGTAGTTATCTCTTTACGTCTAGGTAAAAGGATTTTGCATGAGCACCGTTTGATCAGGACGGTTTGTATGCGTTTTGCTAGCATGGTTTGTCGAACGTTCGTTTTGTGGTTTTCGCACCAAAGGGGTTTTTTAACGCGCTTTTGGGGAAATTTTACCTTGGCCCTGGGGGCGCTTAGCGTTTTTTGGGGCGATCGAGCCCATTGACCTGTGGTAGGACTTATGCGAGTACTTTGCAGAGTTGAAGTCTTGTCTCTAGCTGAAAAAAAAGTACTTTTAATAATAGACAAAATAATTACATTCGTGCAGCCTCTGTCGGGCTAGCCTTAGTTAGGCTGAAGGTAAGCAAAATGTTTACATTCGGATTGCCTAGGTCAGGCGGGCCGTAGTCAGGCTGAAAATCCTAAATTTAAAGTAGAGACATGCGACTTGGCCTATAGATGGCGTAATGGTGCAGAGTGCGTTCGAAGTCTAAGCGGAGGTAGAGTCTGGGCGGGCAGACTCTGGCTTCTTGATACGAGCATAGGAGACAATGGTAGAGTTAGAATAATCATGGAGTCACTGAAGGAGCTTTTGGAAGAGACTTGGACAAATCAAAAAGCAAGTGGGCTGTCAATTGTTGTTGAAAACGTCCTTAACACCAAGTGGGCTGAAAATGGAGCTTTACAACATGTATTGAGCTTGGAAACATCAATTTGAAGAGCTTGGACCAAGTACTATACATGTGGAGACGCATTTAAGTCTAAATCATCATATTTTGGGCTTAAAATGCTTATTTTAATTTGGGTTAATTATTTGTGCGAAAATCATTATATTTAGATTTTATTATTTAAAGCCAATTAGTGATTTAAAACAATTATTTCGGATTTAATGTTTTAATTAGTTTGGACTTGATGTTTAAAGGTCCAATAGGGTTTATTTTATGTTGGGCTTCATTTTATATTATGTTAGTAGAGTCCATAAGTGAATTAAGGTTTTATTTATCTTGGAGTATAATACTCTTTATTTTCTATTGTAAGGGGGAAGTTGAATGAATTTTGATTGAGTTTTCTTCATGAAAACTTCTATGTGTGTGTGCAAGTGAGGATGGATTTCTTTGCTTGTTGCATCAAGAGATTGAATCTACTTATCAAAGGTTAGTTTATCTTTGTGGCGTTTATTCATTCTCTTTCTTTTAGCTCTATTATCTGCGTTTCTAAGAACGGGTTTCTTAGGGGTTTAGTAGGGCGGGTGTTTATTCTAAGGTTTTTGCTTGATTCAAAGCGTGTGTTGGTGTTTTAGTCTCGATTATAGGCTGGGGTTCCGCATCATTTGGCATCAGAGCTTGACATTAGATAAATTCCTATTTATCTTTAAAATTTGGTTAACTCGTAGTGTTTTGTCCTATAATTTTGTTTTGTTCTTCCAAAACAAAAACAAAAAATTGTTGATCTTGTTTTGTGTTTTTTTAATATTGTTCATTTGTTCTAGCATTGAAAAAAAAAAGAGAGAGAAGAAAGTAGTGCACACAAAAAAATTCAAAAAAAAAGGAAAAGAAAGTAGTGCAAAAAAAGAAAAAAAAATAGTTGACCTACAAATTTGATTGTTCTTTCTATTTTATCAAATATTTGATCTCTAAGTTTGGTTGTTTCCTATTTTATTAAAAAAAATATTATTCTTGCTTGATTCTCACGTTTCATTGTTTCCTTGATTTTGAAGTTTTGTTTTGTTCTCTTGGGCATTTAAAAATATTTTGATTTGGGTTTACAATTTTTTTTAATCAACTTTGGGCTTACCCTTTCGGTTGGACCAATTCTTTTTTTTTTAATCTTATCATTTTTTTTTTGCAATCTGAGTTTTCATTTTTTTGTTAGCCCAATTTGCCTCTAATTACATTAGTAAGTAGCATTTGCATTCTGTTACTTAGCTTGAATTCCTCACATAACATACATCCTTACTCGTGTGTTATTTCTGTTTCTTTTGTTGATCACTTTAATTTGCCTCTAGAATTGCATTGTTTTCCATTCTTGTTTAGGCTTATCCTTGTATTCTTATAAATTGCTACTTGGGTGAATTTCCTTTTAATTGAGTGGATTTGATTCTAAAATCCAACTTGCAAAGGTAATCTTGAGTGGTAAAAGGCATATAAAGGTGAGACTAGAAGAGGGAAAAAGCCATAATTGAGTGCAAACACGAGTGTCACATTTTGTTTGAGTGTAAACACGTGAGAGAGTGAATTGGCGAGGCTATTTTATTTGCTACCATTTTCTTGCAGATTTCTAAATGAATAATAGCAAAGAAAGAGATGGACTTGAACAAGTAGCGACTGTTTATACCATGAATGCTATGATGAAGATGTTTGATAGAATGGAGTCAAAGTTAACTAAAGTGAATAATCAAATGAAAAGATTGGAGCAAAATTGTCTTGCAAATACTAGAAGCATTGCAAATGGAGCTGGTGATTTTAATAAATTGTTTGAGAAAATGTTTGAAGATGGTAATTTGAAAACAAGGGATGAAAGACATGACATGAAGAGTAGAAGCTTGAATTCTACTAAAAGAGAATTCCTACTTTTAGAGGAATCAATGATGGTGCTGAATATCTGAAGTGGGAGAAGGAGGTTGAAAATATATTTTCACGTCATAACTACTTTGAAGAAAAGAAAGTTAGACTAGCTTATTTTGCATTTGTTGACTATGCAATTATTTGGTGGGATGGATTAGAGAAGTTAAGGAATCTATATGCTGAAGATCCTATTGCCACATCGGATGAGATGAAAAGGGTGACGAGAAAAAGATTTGCTTCTTCTCATTTTGAGAAGTTATCTATTGTAGCGGATTATCCAAAGAAGTTGGATTTTGACGAAAGTGAAAAAGAAGTTAAATCTCACTTTGAGGTTTCTGAGCATAATAAGTATGTTGAGAGTGTTGAATCTCTAATTGTTGGGGATTTGGGTAGTGAGAAAATTGAAACAAATGAGGGAAAAGAGACTGATAAAGAAAAGAAAGAAATTAATGGTCTATGGAGAGTGAAAATCAGAGTGAAGAGAGGGAATGCTTTGATGAAAAAGAAGATATCAAAAGAGAACACTTACAAATATTTCAAGAAAATTCACTTATTTGTGTTTACACTGACCCATATTTTTGTAGTGATGTTTATTTGTTGCAGGTACATGAAGATGAGTTTGCAGAAGAAATAACTAAAGAGTTATCACCTTTAGTTCCTATTGAAAAAGATCATATTGATTTTGTGTTTGGAGAAAGATTTAATTTTAATAAGACAAATGAACTTTGGCAAAAAAAAGCAATTCAAAGCAGAGTTTAGTTTAAAGTGGGAACATAGTTGAGAATCTCCATTTAATTCTTTGACTAGAAACTTATGTTCTTCACCTATACCATTTCTATCTAATTGTTTTAATTTTGATATTGAATGTCATGCTTTTAATATGTGTTGTGGAGTTATTTTGAAGCAGGATGAAATTATAGACTTTCCTCATTGGCAACAAATTGAGCGATGGAAATATGTGGTCTTTAATGATTATATTTGGGAACAAGTGAAAGGAGAGAATTGTCCAAAATTTTGGAGCAACATAATTGATGCTAAGGAAGATAATCCTTTTCAAGTGCCAAAAAGACCTAGAAGTGATGCCTACAAGATTAGTCTTCAAGGTGAGAATAATAGGCTTCATATTTTTAAAGTTTCTAATTCTTCTTCTTCTCATATGGTTTCAGATTCGAGGACGAATCTTTTCGAGGAAGGAGGGAATGATACGAGCACAGGAGGTAATGGTAGAGTTAGAATATTCATGGAGTCACTGAAGGAGCTTATGGAAGAGACTTGGACAAATCAAGTAGCAAGTGGGCCGTCAATTGTTGTTGAAACGTCCTTAACACCAAGTGGGCTGAAAATGGAGCTTTACAACATGTATTGGGCTTGGAAACATCAATTTGGAGAGCTTGGACCAAGTACTATACATGTGGAGACGTATTTAAGTCTAAATCATCATATTTTGGGCTTAAAACGCTTATTTTAATTTGGGTTAATTATTTGTGCGATAATCATTATATTTAGATTTTATTATTTAAAGCCAATTAGTGATTTAAAACAATTATTTCGGATTTAATGTTTTAATTACTTTGGACTTGATGTTTAAAGGTCCAACAGGGTTTATTTTATGTTGGGCTTCATTTTATGTTATGTTAGTAGAGTCCATTACTGAATTAAGGTTTTATTTATCTTGGGGTATAAAAACTCTTTATTTTCTATTGTAAGGGGGAAGTTGAATGAATTTTGATTGAGTTTTCTTCATGAAAACTTCTATGTGTGTGTGCAAGTGAGGATGGATTTCTTTGCTTGTTGCATCAAGAGATTGAATCTACTTATCAAAGGTTAGTTTATCTTTGTGGCGTTTATTCATTCTCTTTCTTTTAGCTCTATTATATGTGTTTCTAAGAACGGGTTTCTTAGGGGTTCAATAGGGTGGGTGTTTATTCTAAGGTTTTTGTTTGATTTAAAGCGTGTGTTGGCGTTTTAGTCTCGATCATAGGCTGAGGTTCCACATCATTTCCTTCCTCCTGACTCTTTAGCCTTCGGGGGTTCCTCGCGTATTTCTTTGGGACCGAGGCGGGCGACCTTGACGATCTTGGTTAAGCTCGTTGCGTAGCATGTTCGCGCCAATTTTTGGTCCACCATGATTTCTCCAACCCCATGGGGTGTTGGGAACTTCATTGTGAGCTGTGCGGTGGACACTACAGCTCTGAGTTTATTTAGGGACGGTCACCCTAGGATTGCATTGTATGCTGACGGTGCTGAGACGATGATGAAGTCTACATCAAGGCTCGCAACCTTAGGTAAGGTACCCATAGTTGTTCGGGTGGCGATGATTCCTTCTGCCGGAACCTGGGCTCCTAAGAACCCTATGAGCGTGCCAGGGAATGGTCTTAGGCTGGCTTCATTCAACACGAGTTTTCTAAAGGCATCAAAGTAGAGAACGTCTGCTGAAGATCCTTGGTCGATTAGGACTCTCTGGACTTCGTAGTTGGCGATTATAGTGGTCACTACCATGGGGTCGTCAAGGACTGGTCTCTCTAGGTTAGTGAGGTCGATGGTGATGGGGTCTCCCTTGGTTTCGCTTTTCTTCTTGTTACTCATAGAGTAATCGAGGGCGAGTATGGAACGCTCCATCCTCTTCTTGTTTTGTGGTAAGGAGGAAGCCCCTCGTTGCAGTCCGCCTGCTATAACGTTGAAGACCCCGCGGGTAGGCGCTTGGTCGTCGGCCTCTCGGGGGTGTTCGGCATTAGCCCTGCTTCCTTCCTTGATGAATCTGTCGAGTTGTCCCTTCCAGATTAGGTCCTCGATTTGATCCTTCAGGTGGATGCAATCGTTGGTTTCGTGCCCGTAATCCTTGTGGAATTGACATTACGTGGACTTGTCCACCGCCCTTCCTGTCTTACGTCATTTGACCTACGGGGGGAAGCTGAGCATGTCCGAGTGATAAATTTCTTCCAACACCCCAACATGAGACTTGTTGAGGGGAGTATAACTCGTGAACCGTCCCCTAGGAGGTCTCCGTAGTCGAGGTGGCGACCTCTTCCTATTCTTCTCCTTGGGGGCTTGGTTCTCGGTTCCTGTCTTCTCCTTTTTCTTTTCTGCCCGTTCCATGTGTGCCCGGCTTATTAGGAATTTTCTCATCTTGTCCTTGGCGATCTGAGCATTTTCCTCTTGAATGAACCACTTCGCACGGTCCATAAGCTCCTGTAAGGTTGAGACGGGGCATCTATTGAGTTCCTCGTAGAATTGTGAGCATTGAAGACCTTGCTTTATGACAAAGATGGCGATGACATCCTGGAGGCCTCGGACTTGGAGCGAGAGCTTGGTGAAGCGGGCCAGGAACGCTTGCAGGGTTTCCCCTTCCTCCAGGTGGAAACCAATGAAGGAGTCTTCGTTTTTCTGGTACTCTTTGCTACTGGCGAAACATGTGAGGAAGTTCTGCGCTAGTTGCTCGAAGCTGTGGATCGAATTAGTGGGCAGCAAGAAGAACCATCTTAGGGCGGCTTCTTTTAGGGTTGACGAGAAGACTCGGTACTGTTGGCCGTCCGTCATACCCAATATCGACATGGCCGAGTTGAAGGTGTTCAGGTGATCCCGTGGGTCGGTTTCTCCACCATAAGGTTCTATGTGGAAGGGCATTTTGAAACCCATGGGCACGTGCTCATTCATGACTTGCTGGGTGAAGGGGTGTCTCCCCTTTCCCTGGAAGTCGATCGTGGGCCACAGGTAGGCATTCGCACCGTCGGCTGCGTACGGGTTGTACGTCGCAGCCCATGGCATATGAAGGTAGGATCTTGGAGGGTAGTTTGGGACTGGTGGTCATAGATAGTTCGTGACGGGTCGTGCTGCTTGTCCGGTGACCATGGTTGGTCCAGGTGGGAGCACCGTTGGGGGTGGTGCCGCCGTCAGTGACAATCGTGCGAACTCCATTGGTAAGGTCCCAAATTGAATTGCGGGCAAGCCGGTAGGGTCGCTAGAGGCCCCTGTCGTCGCGCCGTGTGGCACTAAGGATAACTGAGTGCTCGCATTTGCTGAGGCGAGGTTCCTGTCCTCTTCCCATCGTTGTTGGCGTAGAGCTGCTACTTCTGCTTCGAGGCGGGCGATCTCAGCGTCGCGCGGGTTCCTTGGTGGCTCTATCATCTCTTGACCACCGGTTATGGGGCAAGGGACGTGCGGCATGTCATACAGTTATTGAGGGCAAGTTTCCTCTCTAGATGTCGGGTTCTAGACCACGGTTTCCGTAATGGCTACCTGCGTTATTGAGGAGCTTTGAGGCTGGGTCGCGCTTGATCCGCCTGCCTCAGTTGTGACCGATTCGACCGTTCCCTGTCGATTCCTCATGTTGCGTCTCAGGGTGTTAGCGTCAGTCGTGGTTGTGGGGACGTTCGAGTCGGTCATGATGTATTATATCCTATATCTGTATTGGAGATCAAAACAAAAACAAATACGGGTTTCTGAGCGTTAGGTGTATACTCATACTCCCCGAAAAAGAAATGTCGTTTAGCGGCAGAGTGCGCAAGGCATTGTGGTCTGAATAAGACCGCGGTGGGCGCCACTGTAACTGTCATTTTTGGCTCAGACAATTGTTATTTGAAATTAGGACCGCAAGGGGTCTTAACCTTGGGGGGCTTGTCCTTAGGTGATACACCTAGGTGCCTACGTACCCTTCGGGAGGGATCAAAGTCCACGTAGTTCGTGATGGTGACGTCTATCGGAGCCGTTAGGCAAGGTTGTTACTTGTATTGGGCCGTGTGCGGCTAAGACGTGCCTAAGGTACTCCGGGCGGGCGAGCCGCTCTTAGGAGGTTGACTTAGTGGGAGAGCGCTATGGTCTCTGAGGGCTGCTAGAAGCCCCTTTTACGGTATGCTCCGAGGAGGAGGTGAGCTTATAGGAGGTTGGCCAGAATGGGGGCCAGTGACGGAGCTCGAGATGCAGAAAGGACTTGCGTTGGGTATCTGAGGGTGCTCAGGTACCGAGAGAGAATGGAAATACAGGAGGTGAGGTACGGTAATCCTTCAGGTTGAGTGCAATTCTGTTGAGACCGGATTGCTTGCTTAGTCCCCTGAGCGAGGGTCTATTTATACTCGAGTGTGGGGAGATCGTGCTCGACCCACGACCTCGTGAGACGTGGGTCGTCCCACTAGGCTTGTGGAGATCCCACGTCTGGTTGAAGGGAAGCTCTGTGAGGTGACGTGGGCAGGGGCCATGTATTTGATAGATGAGTGGTGCCACGTGTCTCAAGTGGGCGCTGAGGCCGTGCTTCTAGAAGGTTCCGTGCCACGTGTCCCAAGGTGGAATATTTCGTAGTTACATAGGTCCCCTAAGTCTACGGGTGTCGGGCGCCCCTAGACTTAAGTTCCTTTGCCTTTAAGACACTTAGGAATTTTCGCTGCCTTTACTCGCGGGATAGGTCGTCCGCTTAGAGTCGCGGTTATGGGAGCTGGCCGTCCGACTCACTAAGTTGGCTCTCTCACATCGTTTTGTAGGAAAGAGAGATGTCTTGGAGAGGACATGTGTCCCGTACCGGATGGCTGGACGCTTGACTTCCTCAGCAAGTTTTTGAGCCGTCTCTACAGGAAGTACGCGACTTACCGAGGCAGAGTCATCATTGCTTAGAGGGGCATTTCCCGAAATATCCTTCGAGAGCTAGTGGGGGAAGCTTCGTGAGGTGACGTGGGCAGGGGCCATGTATTTGATAGATGAGTGGTGCCACATGTCTCTAGTGGGCGCTGAGGCCGTGCTTCTAGAAGGTTCTGTGCCACGTGCCCCAAGGTGGAATATTCCGTAGTTACACATAGTATATGATACTGTAGTATAACATACTATAGTATTTATAATACTGACGTTTGGTATAACAATGAACGGTATCTCATATGTCAGACATGTAAGATGCACATGTTTGCTATTTTCGATGATTAGCATAACTTATTTTTTAAAACTTCCTTATTTATCCTTATAAAATTTAATAAGCTTCCTTTTTTTAAAATAATGTAAAAGATATTTCATTGAAAAAGAAAATATTGCATCAGTCATCAATTGAGGAATAAGCCATAATATCATTTGCTAATGTAGAACAAGACCTGGAAATATAATTGGCTATTGAAAGGAATATATAGGAAAAAAAAGTGGCGCCAAGTTTATAATTGGTGATTGAGTATGTGGTAAAAGGTGGAGCTAAATAAAAAAAATTGCGCCAAGTAAAAAAAACGGAAAAAAAGGATAAAATTGGAAGGTTAATAAAAGAAATATCTTTTTTAATCCTGTGATCGGAGATGACATAGTTTTTGAGTTGTCATCATATCACACCGTTTTGGTTGTGATGTGAATAACAAAGTGTTATCTCAGATGTCGTCATGTGATGAGATCACAACATACCAAACGCGACATCCAACCCTGACATCTAAGATACTATGGTATTTAAGATGGCGAACATAGGATCACAGCGTACCAAACGCCACCAAAATTTCTTTGCATCAAGTTATTAGAGGTGATAAGCGTGTCCCTATTATGGAAATTGAAGATGAAGATGATTTTTCAATTTTTGAATAAGATAAAGTTGATCTAATTCTCAGAAGGCAGAAGTAAATAACTGAAACATAAGAAAACTGAGAATGTCAATAAAAAGAATGTAAAAGATGATGATCATGCTGACACCTTATAACAAAAGGTTGAAGGTGTTGATGGAGATGAGAAAATTGAGCAATCAGATAGGTAAGATATCAGATTGATTGCTGCTTAGAACTAACTTATTAAAACTTTTTTCTGTCACTCCCTTTTCTGGGTATGGGAAAATAAGATTAAGAGTTAATGAAACAGGAGATGGTTTTCCAATTTTCCAATCAGATGGTTTTCGTGTATATTAGTATATAGGTCAAAATCCCAAATTGGTCCCTTATGTTTGCATGAAGTTTCATATTGGTCCTTTATGTTTCAAAAAGTTTAAATTGGTCCTTTATGTTTGCAAGAAGTTCCAAATTGGTCCTTCCATCCATTTCCGTCAATTTCTTCAGTTAAGTGCTGACGTGGCGTGCTAACGTGTTCGACATGTCATTGCCACATTAGCACCACGTCATCACATATGATAGTAGATGATGACATGGCAATGATGTGTCAATGACGTGGCATGACACGTCAGCTTAAATGGACATGTAAGAGAGATGATATGTCTACCTCAGCACGCTACATCAGCACTTAATGAAAAAAATAAACGGACTTGGACGGAAGGACCAATTTGGAACTTCTTGCAAACATAAAGGACCAACATGAAACTTCGTGCAAACATAAGGGACCAATTTGGGGTTTTGACCCAAAAAAAGTGCTCAACATTAAGGACTAAGATAGAGTTTTTGTTATTTTAATCTTTTATTTTAAAACTAAATTTATCTATATTTTTATATATATTAAAGAGGTTTTATAATAAAATTAGGCTATGTGACAATAAACTTTCATAAAAGAGAGAAAATGTGAAAAAAAAGATTGTAATTGAAAAAATTTAAGAAAGGTTTAAAAATTAATAACTAGATTTTTTAGCACTGGACAATTTAAAAAATTATTTATTATTTATTGCTTAAAAATATTTATTTTAAGTGTATGAAAAATTTTATTAAATTATTAATTAGTTCTTTTAATAAGTATTTAAGTACGTGATAGAATATGTAAGAATTTTAAATATAAAAAATTAATAATTTTTATTAATGAAAGATTTTTGTAAAAAGTTAAGATATTAGTTTTTTAAGGGAAAAATTTCGATGCATTTTTAATAATCTTTAGTAAAGTTAAACAATCATAAATTGTCACAACTAAGGTTTATATTTTATATTAAGGGTATTTAAAATTTAACAAAATTGAATCGGATCGAGTATAAATCGGACAAAAGTGATGAATATTGGATTTTATTTGATTTTTTATGTTAAAAAATAAAAATAAATTATATATACTTATTTATTTATATAAATGTCATATAGATATACATGTTAAAATTTTTAAATATTAAAGTTTAAATTTAGTTGTTGAAAACTAAATTAAATTTAGCCACAATCAATTCTTTATATGTCGTGAGCTGCCTCTTTTGCACCGTTGGGTCCATTAAGTATTTTTCCTTTTGTTTTCAAGATTAACTCTGGGCGGCATTCAAGGAAGGGTGGCTCCCCCACCGAGTTCCCGGAGTCGAAAGCACTGGCGGGCGACTTCTACAAGTGTTGTTGCTGCACTTCAAAGTGCGGATGAAGGTGCTAGTACTGATATTGCAAACCAGGTGGGTGAGGATAACTTAAATCGTCGCAGTCATAGGAGGGTTCCCTATACTCCCAAGGAGATGCCCGTCCGGTTTTTGGGCGAGGGTGTCTCCTTTAGAGGGCAGTTTTGACGTTGAGCGGGTCACACTAGCTCGTCAAGATTATCCGCTGGATAATGGGGCAGACTATGCTTTATAGTGTATGACCAAGGGGACTATGTTGCTGCTCAGCTGACTCACGGGTTTTTCTTACCAGCTGGAGATGGAGGGGGTATGCCTCTCTTTTCTTCTTAGCTTTGATAGTCTCCTTGTAAGGTGTCTTACTTTGTAGGTTTTTATGCAGGATGTGGTGGAGGGTTTGATGGATGAGAACTCTCAACTGACCGCTCCTGTGAAGGAACTGGAGGACGACCTGGCAAAGAGCAAGTCTAACTCTTCGAGGATCCGTCATTTGGATTTTCTGCATTTCGCCAATTATGGGATGTATAATGGCATGGCGTAGTTGGAGGACCTGATGGGTATTTCCATTCCTTCAGAGATTAGGGCGAGGATGCACCCTTCCTAGGAGAATTTTGGAGGAGAGTTTCACGCCCGTGTTAGAGGTGACCCTCCGTTGAGGATAGAGGATTATGACGTTGCTCCGAGTCCTCGAAGGGACCCCCCACGGTCAGACGAGCAGTCACATCTTTCCAATGAGAACGCCTCTTAGTTTAGATTTCTTGGTAGGCCTCACGTAGTCATATTTTGTATTTTTGGGGCATTAATCCTCATATGTAAATATATTTTAAATAATAACAAAAACTTCAAGTACGAGAGTTGGTCAACCGTATTGCATTCTGTATTTTTGTTAAATTGATGGTAGTACATATGTCTTTTGACTAAGACATGGAGAAGTACATAGTGAACTTGTCTTTGGACTAAGACATAGTGAAGTACATGGTGAACTTGTCTTTGGACTAAGACATAGTGAAGTACTTTTTTAGGCTGCTAGCATTCCACGTATTTGGTACATGTTCTCCCGTCAAGTTAGCTAACTTATATGCGTTGTGAGAAGCGATTCCGATGACCCTGTATAGGCCTTCCCAATTGGGTGTGAGCTTGCTGTGTAAGCGGTCGTGCCTATTGTTTATTGTTGTTCTCATGACTAGGTCGCCTTTTTGAATTCTCGAGGTCGGACGCCCTGATTATATTTTCACGCAAGTACCTGTTTGTAAGCGACGTTTTTTAGCGTTGCAGCTTCCCTGTCTTCTTCGGCTTCATTTAGGCTGATGAGAAAATTTTTTAGTTGGGTTTGAGTCGGAGTAGTTTAGTACTCGATCTCAGTGGACCCCAATGTCGGCAGGAACTATCGCTTCTTGCCCGTACGTTGAAGCGAAAGGAGATTCTCCTATTGCTGAGTGTATTGCTGTTCAATAGGACCATAGGACTGAGGGAGCTCGTCCACCCAATTCTCTTTGGCGTTTGTCAGGCCTTTCTGGAATTCTCAAGGATGATTCGAATTACCCTCTCGGTTTGTTTGTTGGTCGCCGGATATTCAACTGAGGTCGTCCTATGGTCAACGCCCCACTATTCACAAAAGTCCATGAACTTCTCGCTAGTGAACTGTCGCCCATTATCCGTAATCAGCGCGTGCGGCGGGCTGAATCTAGTTATGATGTTTTGCCAGAGGAAATTTTGGACATTTTGGGAGTCGATGGTGGCCAGAGGCTCGACTTCGATCCATTTTGTAAAGTAGTCGACCGCCACTATGAGGAATTTCCTCTGTAGTGTGCCTTTTGGGAGAGGACAGAGTATGTCCATGCCCCAAGTATTGAACGGCCAAGGGGACTCGATGGGTTTTAGCTCACCTGGTGGCTGGTGTATGAACCCGGCGTGCTACGTGCATTGATCACAGTTGGTGACCAAAGTCTCCGAGTCTGTCCTCATTGTGGACCAATAAAATCCTGAACGTAATGTTTGTTTGCGGAATACCCCCGCGGACTGGTGGCTAACGCATACGCTCTCATGGATTTCTTGTAGAACTTATCTTGCGTCTTCAGCTGAGATGCACCTAAGGTGCAGGGACGAGAATCCCTTTTTGTATAGATTTCCCAAGACAAAGTACCGGGCTGCTTGCCTCCTTATTTTTCGGGCTAGCTCCTTATCTGCAGGCAGGGCGCCCTCTGTTAGATATGCTTTTATCGGAGCCATCCTGGAGTTATCAACCGCTATTGGTAGTATGTCGGGAGTTATGCTGTGGGCGTGAAGTGTTGTTCGCAGGACTGTTTTGAGTCCCGACTGGTTTGGCGTGGTGGTCAATTTGGAGAGGGCATCAGCCTGGGTGTTCTGGTTTCGAGGTATCCGTGCGATCAAGATGGATTTGAACCTGTTGATTTCTTGTCTAGCGCGTTCTACGTACTTGACGATAGTAGCATCCTTTGCTTCAAAGTCTCCATTGAGTTGCCCGAACACTAATTGTGAGTCGCTGAATAGCTTGACCTTTGAGGCGCCTAGGTCGTGGGCTAGCGCTAGACCGGCTATGAGTGCTTCATATTCAACTTAATTATTAGAGGCGTGGAACATGAAGCGCAGGACTTGTTCCACCTTGATTTCGTCGGGGCTTTCAGCTATGATGCCGACGCCCGCGGATTTCCCGATTGAGGAGCCATCTACGTAGACTAACCTTGGGGATTTTTTTGGTTGTGGCTCGCGTGTCTCGTCATTGTTTGAAGCCGTGGTATCCCCCTGATGGCGTTCTGACAGAGTCATTTCAGCGACGAAGTCTGCCAATGCTTGGGCCTTGATCGCCCGTCGGCGCTCGTACTTAATGTCAAACTCAGAAAGTTCGACGGCCCAGTTTGTCATTCGTCCTGCCAAGTCTGGCTTTTGCAGTATCTGCTGCAGGGGCTGGTCGGTTCGAACCATTATTGTATGCTATTGGAAGTAGGGTCGAAGCCTTCTGGCCGAGTGGATGAGGGCGAGCACCAGGTTTTCCACTCATTGCTACCTAAGTTGGGCTCCCTGTAGGTCATGGCTTGTGTAATATACCGGGAATTGTTCAGTCCCTTCTTCTCTTATTAGCATCGAACTTACAGCATGGTTTGTGGTGGCTACATATAGCACAAGGGTTTCTCCCTTTATGGTTTTTGCTAACACCGGAGGTTTAGCCAAGTAAGATTTAAGGTTCTGAAAAGATTTTTTGCACTGCTCGGTCCATTGGAACTCTGGTGCTATCTTTAGGATCTTGTAGAAAGAAAGGCAACGGTTGCCCATTCTTGGTAGGAATCTGTTGAGAGCTGCTAACCTTCTATCAGCCTTTGTACATCTTTAATTGATCGTGGTGGCTCCATGTTGAGGATGGTTGCGCACTTTTCTGAGTTGGCTTCGATTCCCCTTTGTGTAATCATGAAGCCTAAGAACTTTCCTGCTGACACGCCGAAAGCGCATTTGGTCAGGTTCAGCTTCATTTTGTGTTTTTGGAGGACTAAGAAGATTTCTTCCAAATGCACCAGGTGCTGCTCGACCTCCATGGATTTAACCACCATGTCATCGACGTAAACTTCGAGATTGCGACCAATATGCTCTTTAAAGATTATGTCCATAATCGTTTGGTAGGTGGCGCCTGCGTTTTTTAGTTCGAAAGGCATGCCCTTGTAGCAGTAGATACCCTTGTCCGTGATGAAGGAGGTTTTCTCTTGATCTTTCGTGTTCATCTGGATCTGGATATATCTCGAAAAGGCGTCCAAGAAGCTCAGCATTCGATGTCCTGCCATCCCATCTACTAGCTTGTCTATGTTGGGGAGTGGGTAAGCGTCTTTTGGACAAGCCTTGTTCAGGTTCGTGAAGTCTACACACATTCTCCATTTTCCATTTGCCTTATTGACCATGACCACGTTCGAGAGCCAGTGTGAACATTGCGATTCACATATGAACAGCGTCTAGAAGTTTTTGCACTTCTTCGTTGATTGCTCGCTGCCTCTCTTCGCCAAAGTATCGCTTCTTCTAGATGACACCAGGACCTTCTTTTGTGTTGAGGGAATGACAAATGAGCGTTGGATCTATTCCTGGCATGTCTGCGGCACTCCAAGCAAACACATCCCTGTACCTGATGAGTAGCTCTTGTAACTGCTTTCGGGTTGTTTAGTCGAGGAGGACTCCTATCCGGATTTCCCTGTTACTTGTTTGGTCTACACAAATATTTATGAGATCTTCCATAGGCTGCGGTCGAGCTCCAGGGATTTCATCGCATAGATCTACCACCCCGGGAGAGCTTCCGATATGATCTTTAGACTTGTCTCCTCTGGGAAGATCTGTTGAGTAGCACGTGTGGGCTTCTTCTTGGTCTGCTCGTATTTCCCCTATTCCTTCTGTTGTGGGAAATTTTATTGCCAAGTAAGCTATGGACATGACTGCTTTGAGTCGGTTGAGAGTTAGGCAACCCAAGATGGCGTTGTATACTGACGAGGCTGCTGAAACGGTGAATCTAACCCTCGTGCGGGCAACCTTTGGTGGTATGCCCAGGGCGAGCCATGTTGTGAGGGTACCCCGCATTTCAACAGCTCGTCCTGAGAAGTCAACAACGGTTCCTGCGTCTGGCACCAGCTGATCCCCACAGTTGTGCATTTTCTCCAAGGTCTTTACGAATAGCACGTCGGCAGCCGATCCGGGGTCTATCAATACTCGCTTGACATCATATTTTCGAGATGTTGGCCGTTATGGTTATTGGCTCGTCTGTCTCTGTCGCGTTGTTCAACCCTCCAAAGGCTACGAGTTGTGTTTTTTGCCGCTTGCTTTGGTCACTGTTGGTGACATTTTTTCGGTCGTGCAGTGACGTGAGGGATCTGCTGGTGCTAGCCATACGAGTACTATCCTGTAGGTAAAATGGGTTTCTGAGTGTTAAGTAGATACTCCTATTCCCCGAAAAAGAAATGTCGTTTAGCGGTAGAGTGCTCAAGGCATTGTGGTTTGAGAAAGACCGCGATGGGTGCCAATGTAACTGTCATTTTTTGTTCAGACAATTCTAAGATAGAAATAAGGACCCCAAGGGGTCTTAACCTTGGGCGACTTGTCCTTAGGTGAGAACCTAGGTGCCTATGTACCCTTGTGAAGGGATCAAAGTCGACGTACTTCGTCGAGTTGACGTCCATTGGAGCCGTTAGGCAGGGTAGTTACCTATAGGTTGCCGTGTGCGACTAGGACGTGCATAAGGTACTCCGGGCTGGCAAGCCACTCGTTGGAGGTTGCCTTAGACTGGGAGAGAGCTAGGGTCTCTTTGAGCTACTAGGAGCTTTGCTGATGGAGATCCCCAGGACGGTGATGTGCTTGTTGATGGTGGAGTTTGCGAGGTGGCGGACCAAGCTCTAGGATTAAGAATGCGGTGTACCGTATTTAGGATGTTAAGTCTTACTTCTGTGTGTTCGGATTCTATATGTCTGTTGAGTCCCCCGGGTGATGGCATTTTATACTAAGTGCGTAAGAGGACGTGGTCGACCCACATTCCTGCTCGACGTGGGTCGACCCATGACGTTCGAGGATTTCCCATGTCTCTGGTACAAGAGCTTAAGAAGGGAGACGTGGGTACCGGCCACGTATAAGGCGGATGGGTGGTGCCACGTGTCACTGGCGCGAGCTGCTGTAGCCCTTCTAGAAGGCTAGTGCCACATGTCCCGAGGGGGAAATATTCCATAGTTACAGTATGTTTGGTTACGTTAATATTAGATGTAATAAAAATGATAATGGAAATGAGAATGGGAACATAAATGTTGGAGAGAATGTGAATAGGAATGCAAAAGTCATGTGATGTGAATTGAATAAAATTGAATAAATTAAAAGTGTGAATGAAGTAAAAGTGGGTAAAAAAGTAAGGGCAAAAACATAATTTCATCACATTGCAAAAAGTAAGGTATGTTTAGTAGAAATAATGTTTGAGAAAATGTTGGATTACAAGATTGATTACATCAATTTTTTCAAATAACCAAACGTGCCCTAAATCATCAAAATTACTTCACTTTAGTCTCTAATATTTAGCATCTTTTTCAATTTGATTTTTAATGTTTTTTTTTAATCCTTTATGTTTGTAAGTGGTACCAATTTAGGGTGTGTTAGGTAGATGAAATGAGTGATGGAATGGTAATGGAAATGTTGTAGAGAATGAAAATGTCATGTCAATGTGATGTGATGTAAATAGAATAAAAGTCATTTTACCCTTACATTAGGGGCTCATTTGGTAAGGAATGCATGCAGTACATTCCATGTATTCTCACGATTCCCAAAAAAAATTTACATCATATATTTTACATACCAAACATACTTTTTCTCTCTCCTAATTTTTCTCTCTATCTCTCTCCTTACTTTTTTGTACAGTCCTTTCCTTTATTCTACAGTACTTTTTTGACAGTACTTTACATCTAGCATTATACCAAGCGCGCCCTAAAAGCGGGAATGGATAAAAGTGGATAAAAAAAGTAGTGGCAAAAATATAATTTTATCACATTACAAAAAGTAAGGTATGTTTGCTGGGAAAAATGTTGGATGTAATCCAACATTACATCCACCCCCACTAACCAAACACACCCTTAGTTCCTAAAGTTTATTTAGTTTTAATTTGGTCTTTCACATTTGCAATTGGTACCAATTTGGTCATTCTATTATCTAAGTATTAAGTTTACTTAACGAAAATAAAGAATAAAAAAGGAAATGTAAGGAACAAATTGGTACAATCATAAATGTAAAATATCAAATTAAAATTAAACGAATGCACGGGACACCACGCTAGTTTATATAAATAGTGGGGAAATTTTTGAGTATATTGGCTTTGTTTTATAGTTAGGGTTCGTTTGGTAGCAATCGCGTACAGTAAAATCATGGTGTTTTACGATTCTCAAAAAAATTTTACATCATATTTTATACATACCAAACACACTTTTTATCATACTTTTTCTCTCTCCTAATTTTTCTCTCTATCTCTCTCATCTCCTTTTTCTACAGTACTTTCCTTTATGCTACAGTACTTTCTTTACAGTACTTTACATCCGTGCATTTATAGCAAGCGTACCCTTATGATTTCAAATAAGATTTAGGGTATGTTTGGTAGGGTGTTTTGAAGATGTAATGTTCGATGTAATCCAACATTCATCCTATCAAATATACAAAAATTGATTAAGGGTAATTGTGTCTTTAAAAAACATTTAATGTAGGTTAAGATTTTTATTTACTTTTTGACTATTTAATACTCATAAATACTTTTTTAACCGGTGCCCTGGTTGGCAAAACCCTTTTAATATTGCTATTTAAAATTTTAAATACAATTAAGTGTGTCACAATTAAGCCCACCTATTGGATAGCTTCGTCAATGCTCCTCCTTTACTTTTGTCTTTTCCTTCTAAGGCTTTTGTCTGTATCCACATGTACTGAACATAGTTCGTCTTTGCTATGCTTTACATGTGTTTATCTTTTGGAAAATGTTATAAAGCTATTGAGAGCTTCCATTCACCAGTTTAAAATTGTTAGATTTATATTGAGATCTGTGTTATCTTAAATTAAAAAAAAAAAAAAAGAAATAATTTGAGAGAAATCTCAAAACAGATTCAATGACTCTAGACTGATGAGTCAAAACTCTAAGAAGCTTTATAACATTTCCCTTGTCTTTTACTAATTATGACCCTGCATTTTGTCAGTTTTACATAGTATATTTTATTTTATAAGTCCATTAAATACTAATTATAATCTATAAACATACATTAATTTATTATTTAAATTAATAGCACTATTATTTTTAAAATGTAAAATAGTGAATAAATTATATTTTTTAAGAGATTCTTAAAAAAAATCTTTGTTTTAAAAAATTACACTCAATTTCTTTGAAAAATAAAATATTAAATATGTATAATATAAATTCTTTTTAAAATATAAACTAAAATACAATAACTATTTTTTACCAAAAAAATAATATATCTATGGTAAAAACATAATTTTGGTCCTCTTTTTTCACCCAAATATCATTTTGGTCTTTTATAATTCAAATGTAATACCCCGAAAAATTTCGAGGATTAAAGAATGATTTATTTAAAATTTCGAGTATTTAAGAATGATTTATTCCGAGGCTAGGAATTAAAACTTTAAAAAGAATATAGAAAAAGTATGAAAGTTAAAAAGAAACCGGAAAGGAAATTTTTCTTCAAAGATTGTAATACCCAAGAAAATTTTTCGAAGTTTAAAATAAAATAAAAGTAAAGGAAAAAGAAGTAGAAAATAATTTTTAGGATTTAATTCGAGACCTAAGAAATTGGAAATCTTAATTAAATAGGAAAAGGGATTAAATTAAAAATACAAATTTGTTATTATTTATTTAATTATTAATTAATTTATTTTAATTATATATTTAATTATTATAATTATTTAATTATTTATATATATATGTTTTTAATTATTGTAATTATTATTTTTTAAAAAAAAAAGAAAAGGGGGTGTGTGCATTTAGAGAAATAAAAGAAAAAGAAAAAGAGAATAGAAAGGAAAAGAAAGAATAGTGGGAGAGAGAGAGCTACCACGAGAGAGAAGAAGAAAGTGGAAGAAGAGAGAGAGAGGGGGGATGCATGGAGGAAGAAGAAGGGTGAAGGAGGAGGAATTTCGCCGGAGGAGAGCGGTCCGACGTCGGCCACGACCACCGGAGCTTGACTCCAACATCTTCCACACTTCCCACCAATCGAATCAATGTTGGTAACCCCAATTTCATTCGAAACCCTCAATTTCTCAATTTTTAGGGATTCCTTCGATTCACCTTCGATTGAATTGTTTCGAGGGTAGATTGAGACCTAAAAAGTGTTCTTGAACACTTTGTTGGGGTAGGAATGAAGATTATATTCTCGGATTTGCCCAAATTCAAATTTGGAAGGATTTAGGGTTGAAATTATAATTATTTCCAAATTGGGGAAAATTGTTGATAATTAGGATTGAGCTTGGATTTGAGTAAATAGGCTTGGATTGATATTATTGAAATTATAATTATTTTCAAATTGGAAAAAATTGTTAATAATTAGGATTGAGCTTGGATTTGAGTAAATAGGATTGGATTGATATTATTAAAATTACATAGTTGAAATATTAGCTGAACAAGACCCGTCAAGAGCTGGCCCGAGGATACTAAGGCCGGACCTTGGCATTAACATGCCGGGTCCCTGCTCGGTTTGCCCAAATACACTTTAAGAGTGATGTTGAGGGCTCCAAACCTTTTCTTTTCAATCTTAAACACCCTAGAATAATTCTAAATATGCTATCAAGCATCAAGAATTATTTTAGGTACATTCTTATTTCTCAAGGATGGAAACTTGCGGAACAAATTAAGTCTAACTTCATGAATTTCAATCTTATCCTTTCACAATATTTAGGAAACCTTAAGTGGGATAAATTGGAGGTATATTGAGGTTCAGAAACTAGATTTCTTAGAACCCAAGTAGAAACACAAGTTGAATTAAAATGCTTAGACCTTCCTAGAATTATGATTCCTTCCAACCAAGTTAGATAAGCTTCCTTAGATGCGAATACAAGTTAGATAGAGGTCTAGTACTCAAATCCAAGTACATGAAACACTAAAGCAGAGTGTTATATTTGCATAAGTCAAGTGTCCGAGGAAGGATACGCATAAGTCGGGATAGAGAAGTCCAATAAGACCAAGAGCTTTACTCTATGGCAACAATTGACTACATGTGAGAGTAATAGAAAGATAAATAACAAGTTAAGCTAAGTAATAACCTTAATGAAGTAAATGTTGTTCTTATAGGAACAACGGCATGCAATAGAGTGCAACAGGAACTCCGAGGAGACTAAAGTTACAGGAGAGGATTGCATGGAAGGTTGGCTAAGGTGAGGGTTCTTCCATCTCTGCTCCTAGGGTTGTATGCTTATGTGGATTACATGAGTATGTATATTCTCTGCTTGTCTGGTATGTGTTAGCTAGAGGTATAGAATGTTAAAAGAATAAAAGAACTAGAAAATATGTTGTGGAAAGTAGCTTAGATAGGAAGACATAGGAGTAAAGAGTAATCGTTTGCTATGATTGGTGTGTTACAAATCCAACTCATACACTACGGAGGCATGATGAGTATTTTATTAAATCTTTTCCACGACGGTGGCAAGAGTCCTTGTACGGAAGGGCTAAACTTTATTTTGAAAACTTGTCACGACGGTGACTTAAATTATAATCATGCAAAGGGAGTTATTAGTGGGTTTCGGATTTGGTTATGCTAGCGATGTGAGACATCGACTAGAACAACGTCAGATGGCACTTGAGACCTTAGTTTTTATAATCACCATGACGATGGTCATTGCCCTTTCCTGGCAATAGGGTCATAAAGGTTTTATATTGCTATGACGATAGCTTGAGGCTCAGAGAGTGCATCTGTACGGTTATATGAGTTATATCCTGTTGAGGAAACTTGTACATATTAATAAGGAGAGGAATTGTTGATCCTTCGGGAAAGATACAAAGAATCCTATTAATATGTGAGAATAAGGTAAGGAAACACGGGAGGAACCTACGGGTGAACCGTGAGCCTAACCTAGTAAAAGAGAAATCATCCTGTGGAGTTGGTCCAGAGTGTGTCAGTGGCCATGCTTTGAGACGTCGTGTCGTGCCCGCCATGTGGCTTGGCTGGGTAATGGACGAGTGGGCTCAAGCTATTGCCCCGCAGTTAGGGGTCAAGACGTGCCACTTGGTGGCTATGCGTCAGTTGTTTGATAGATAGAGATTGATTGTGTTTGATTAATAGAATTGTCACGAGGTGACCAGTACCCAAGTGAATGGGTTAAGTATTGTTTGATTAATAGAATTGTCACGAGGTGACCAGTACCCAAGTGAATGGGTTAAGTATGTTTTGCCACGTGGTGGCCAGCAACCCGAGTGCATGGGTTCGAAGTGGGAAACCCACGTAGTGGCTAGTAGATACCCCAGAGTTGGGGAGTTTAAGTAGATGTATGTTTAGCATCTGTGTGTATGTACAAATTGTCTGTGTTTGCATATAATTGCTGATTGTGCAGCGTAGTGGTAACGTACAGGATTACCTCACCACACGTCTTGTTTGATTCAGACATGCTGAAATGTGAGAAGACTGATAAGTAAAAGCCGGCACTATATGTTACATGTTTACTTGCTGATTGATGACGTGGAATAAACTGCTGCATGTTTACAGTTATTAAATGTAAGTGTTTGGGTGAAATTTCTGTTGTTATGTGGTCGCCAAAAATGTATGATAATGAACAGTAACCAGTTGTTTTTGCATTTGTTGTGTATGGCTCCCAATCCCAGCGCCATGGTACCCGCCTTGCGCCGGGTACGAGAGAGTTCTCACTGAGTCGCGTGGTTAAGACTCACAACTCATTTTTACTACACAGAGACAGGTTAAGTACAGGTGGAAGAAGTCTCGGTGGAACGATGGACAAGCAAAACTTTCCAAGACCCTCAACTGGTTCATGTGGGTGAATAAATTGTAATTGTAGTTTAATTTATTTTATCATGTATCATAAAGTAAAGGGTAGACGTACCCAACTATATTGTATCACTAAATCTAGAACTGTTAGCTTCACACACCTTAAATATCAGGATTTATTTTCCTGCGATACAAGAAAAATTTGTTTTCAAATATATATATATGTATATATATATACATATATCTGTTGCATGTGAATAGGATAGGCAGCATCTTCGGATGTGTAGCCAGTACACAAGTTATATATATTATGTGTGTTTTCCTATATCTATATCTTGAATGGCACTGGCCGTGGATTTGCTTGCCTAGGATAGGCCACCATTTTCGGTGTAGCCATGATATTATAATGCATATGAATGTATTTTCAATAATAGATATTCTGTCAATTAGGTTATAAGGCTTACAGGCATAAGGGTATTCCCTGTGTCTACCGGTCACAGTCCTCTAAACGGGGGTCGTGACATCAAAAGTTTAAAATAAGTCCTTTATGTTTTCAAGTTGGTAAAAAAAATCTTTTTGCCTCACACCATTAACCTCTTCTATCAAATCCTGATGTATAAAATAAATTACAAAAAAATGTGTAGTTTCAAAAAAATAAAAGGACATATCAAAACATTTTAGGGAGACAAAAAAAAATTACTTTTAACCTCTCACAAAAGATATACACCAATTGGAAGAAAGACGAATTAAAAAATAAATAGTCTACTCAAGATTTAAGTTGTGATCCTCAAATTAGCATAAGCATCAAATTTGAGTAATATTAGATTGTTAAATTTTGTATAATCAATTAGAAATAACTGTAAATATTATAATTAACTTTTGGTAGGGATATATTGGCATGATACAAAAAATATTATTGGGATTTATATATAATTATAGTGATGATTGTGTCAAGTATGACGTGTACAATTCTCAAATGCAAATTGTTTCCAGTTTTAATATAGGGATGTATAAAATTGGTTGTACATATAAATTAACGAGTGAATTTGTCATTTACCTAATCATTCAATAATTATACTCATGGATAATTTCATCGTTTCACTCTTCGTCTTTTAATACTAATAATTGGGATAAATATACATAATACAAAAATTATGAATACACTAGGCTACGTTGGGTGTAAAATCCAAATAGTATAATTTATGATTTTTACTGTTTTGAAAAAAAATTTGCATCATATTTTTTACATACCAAACACATTTTTTATTATACTTTTTTTCTCTCCTAATTTTTCTCTCTATCTCTTTCTTCACTTTTTTCTAGAGTATTTTCTTTTACTCTACAATAATTTGCATCCCTTTCTTTACCCTCCGTGATTTTTCACCAAACGTACCCTTTATGTGTAGCAAAAATGAAATATTTATTTTTTTCCACGGAAAAATATACACTTAATTATACACTTTATAAACATAAAGATATACCATGGGATGCCAGCTGCCTATATTCTTTGGCAATTCATACATATGAATTTATTTTTTTAAACTTCAATGCTTATTGTTAAGGGATGATAAACATTAAAGAATTTAAGAAAAAAAAATAAAAAGACTTTGATGAAACCATGTATTAAAATAATATTAATCAAACCATGCATCTCTCATATAATAAAATTTCAACAAACTCTAATGCCATGATGTTTGGTTTTTTCTGGACTTGCAAATCAGAAAACCCAACAATAATCAGATTTTTGTTTTCATTAAAAGATGTAAATAGGATAAAAGCCGAAGTTGATAGGGAAACAAAGCAAATTACAAACGGATACAAGCTCCAAAATAGCCAACCAATAACATATCACCAAAACAAATATTTCTACAATATTAGTTTAGACTTTTATAGATCTTGGATAGCATGGACATGATTTTCTTGTGGTGCTTCTTCGTTGTCTTCTTAAAATGCTCGAAATCTTTTTTCAGTTCTTGAATATCACCATCAATCTTATTAGCAGAACTCTCAAGTGTGTACAATTTTGCTTTAATTAATCTATCACCTTTAATGGGTGAGCCGTGTGTGGAAGGTAGACTTTGAAAAATAGGTGAGTAAGAGGATAGGTCTTCATCTTCTTTGAGGGCAGTGGCCTTCTTCATTGGTATAGAGGCATCACGATTAAATGCTTCCGAGTGTTCAGAGGATGAGTCAACATTTATGGGAGTCCTCCTTGAAAACTTCTTTCTCCTATTATAAATTTGCCACCACATATCTGATTTTGAATTAACTTCCATGATGACAACCTTACAATAACAAAGTAGAATGATATTTTTTTTCAAGTTTGAAGAATGAAAGACATCAGTTAGGGTATTTATAAGAGTGTTAAATTAATGGACATTTGGGGCACGTTCTTAACGCAGAAACAAAAATGGAAAGGGAATGCATTTATTGTGTTTGTTAGTAAAAGTTGAGAATGGAAATGGAATGAGATTGTATTAAAATTACCACTTTACCTCTTATATTAAAATAATAAAAAGAAAAGAAAGTTATGATTGTGTAAAATCAAAGGGTATAACAGATATTTTCTTTTTTTTTAATTATACACACTTTTCAAGATGAAAATAAAAAAAGTGGGTAACATAGCCTACATGTTTTTATTCCATTTCCTTTTTCCACCCTAACGAACACACCCTTGGGTTTGATTGTGATTGAAACAATAATAAAGCAAACCTAACATCTACATCTAAAAGATAGTTATCCATACTAAATGATTCTCTATCTAAATTAGATTCTTTGCATTAGATAATGAAATGCTCAGTGAAGTGATGAGAGAGACAGAGAAAAAAAATATGAGATAGAAAAATTAAAAGAGAGAAGATTTGATAAGGTGGGACCCACAATTTTTTCTCTCTGTCTCTCTACTCACTTCACTGAGCACTTTCCTGCTTAATGCAGAGGATCCAATTTCTTCTATGTGCTAAGGAAATAGAAAAATTGTCCAAAAAAAATAAGAATATAAGACAACAGAATTTCTTTTTTCTAAAAAAAATGTAACTGTATTAGTTAGGTCAAGAACAAGGGATTAATCTCCCTCTATTAGAAAGAGAGCATGCATTAAAAACAAACAACAAAGTACAGCGACATAGTTCAGGCAACGCCTAAGCCAAAAAGACAAAGCAGAACAAATCAACCAACACCTATTCTACAAGGGATAGAAACCCCCAAACGGTCTGCTTCAAAAACAGAAGAAATAAAGGAAGGTACAACACTAAATAAGCAAAGATCATATTTCCATTCCACTGCTCTCTTAGCCAATCCATCGGCACAGGCATTTGCTTCACGGAAGGTGTGGTTTAGGGAGGTAAGAGGCTGCCTTTCCAAGAGTGACCTGCAAGCATAAATAAGAGGGAAGCAAGGATGAGAAGAGGAGGTTTGAAGGTTATTAATGAGATTGATAGTCGTGAGCGAGTCCGAATCAATAAGAAGGGGAAAAACCCCCAAAGTCTTCCGCTAATTTCAAACCCATAAAAATAGCCCAGAGTTCGGCTGTTATGATATCCCCGGTGCCCAGAAATTTGTTGAAACCCTTCTTCCAATTCCCACAGGAGTCTCTAATAACCCCACCTGCGGCTATAAAGCCAGAAACAGAAATTCGAGAGCCGTCAGTATTAAGTTTAAAACCTCCTTCAGGGGGGGTTCCATCTAACCTCAATAATCTTACTGACAACTCGGTCACTATCAAACCCAGATAAAAAGTAAAACTCTGCAGCCCGGCTACTAGCTTTCTTCCAGGTATTGGAAGCAAAGAAAGCCTCATTCTTGAAACTCTTACCATTTCGACTAAGCCAAATAGACCAAATAATGTGGATGAATATGGTTCCATGAGGAATACCCATTATAGACGGATTCATGCAAATGGAGTTGTCTTTAACCCATTGTTTGAAGGAATTTGTGTTGCTAATAACACGGAAATGACCAACCTGCCAAACAGAATTAATAGCTGCACATTCTCTGAATAAATGGTCAACGGACTCCGGACACTGGGAACAAAGAGGACATAAAGGGTCAATAGATAAGCCCCTTTTGAGGAGATTATTTTTTGTAGGTAAACCATTGTGCCAAATACACCAAAGAAAAAACAGAATTCTAACTTGAGCACCACATTTCCAAATCCAAGAAAGGTTAGAGGTCTGACGAGATGTATCAACCTGGGTGTAGGGGAAAGTGTTGTCAATCAATAAGTCATAGGCTGACTTTACAGTATAAATACCATTAGAACTCATTCCCCAGGCCAGGATATCATTCTGATTCGAGTCTCTGTTAATAAAGCAAGACATACAAGAATGTTTAATCTCAGGGGGTAAATCAAAGGAAATTTTTTCCCACTCCCAAACACCTGGAAATGAAGAAATTTCAGACAATCTGAGACCCTCTTCGTTGAGGTTGAGAGGACCTTCGATGAGATTTCTCATGGCACCAAATCTAGACCAGTTATCCCCCCAAAAGTTTGAATGAATCCCCGACATTGGGATTTTGCAGCTACCCTTATTTAAGACCGAAAACCCAAGATCAATACTCTTAACAATAAGAGAAGAACGGTGAGCAGCCAGGGACCTTCTATAAGAACATACTTTGGTCCATATGGAATTGGGTTCTTGGTGAACTCTCCAAGCAAGTTTCCCCAAAAACGCTAAATTCCATTTTCTGCTTTTCATAATAGAAAGACCGCCCCTCTTTTTATTCATACAGATTTTGTCCCAACCGATCATATGAATCTTTCCTTTGGACAAAGATTGCCAGAAAAAATCTCGAAAAATCTTGTCTATAGACGAGCAGACAGAAATCGGGAAGGGTAATATTTGCATAAAGTATCCAGAAATACCCGCACCTACAGAGTTAATGAGGGTAGTTTTCCCCATAGGAGAAAGATACTTGGCCTTCCAATTTTAAAATTTAGAAAAAATTCTTTCAAGAATAGAATTATAGTCAGAACGCTTGCCAGCCATTCCCAAAGGGAATCCCAGATAATTACCAGCACTAGAGACACATCTAAACCCCAGGAAATCCGCCACCTCTTCTTTCACCGAGTCTTGAACGTTTTGAGAAAACCAAATAGAACTCTTGCTATTATTAATATTTAAGCCAGAGCATGCCATAAATAGGTTTAGAGTCTTTTTAATGGCCTCAATAGACTTTTTGGACACTTTAGCAAATAATAAAACATCATCAGCAAAAAGGAGGTGAGAGATGGCAATGTTGTTGATTTTTGGGGGAATCCAATTTTTCCCCCACTTCCAGATTAATTAGACGAGATAGTATTTCCATACCCAAAATAAATAAATATGGAGATAAGGGATCTCCTTGTCTAATTCCTCTCCCGGGTTTGAATTTAGAGGTAGCACCTCCATTGAATAAAATGGAGTGATGAACAGAATTTATGCATTTCTCAATTAATGAAGTCCACTCGCTCGGAAATTTGAGAAAAACAAGAACTCGTAAAATAAACTTCCAACTGATCTTATCATAAGCCTTTTCTAAGTCCAATTTAATCATCATCCACCCAAACTTATTTCTTTTCCTCTTTTTAATAGAGGCCATTAATTCTTGAGCAATTACAACATTGTCTATGGATTTCCTTCCAGGAAAAAATGCTCCTTGATTGAAAGAAATAAGATTAGGGATAATTGATTTTAGACGGTTCACCAGGATTTTTGCAACAATT
Organism: Senna tora; assembly: GCA_014851425.1. Taxonomy (NCBI): domain Eukaryota; kingdom Viridiplantae; phylum Streptophyta; class Magnoliopsida; order Fabales; family Fabaceae; genus Senna; species Senna tora. The sequence continues at coordinate 17,623,676 of CM026265.1, forward strand.
TTATAGATCGTGTTACAAAGACTTATGGGCCTGAAGCTCTGAATTTCAGTGGGATTATTTACTTTGGGGATCAGGCAAATAAAGGTTTCGTTCCAATTCCCAATAAGCTGGGGATCCCTAAACAAATCTCGGATTTCAGTGCACAAAGACTCTTTAACATCAGTCCAATATTTTTGGAAGAACCCCGGTTGAAAACCGTCTAGACCTGGAGCTTTAAATGGCTTCAATTGAGAAAGAGTGTCAAATATTTCCAGCTCAGAAGGAGATGTGCTAGAAATAAGAATAAGGGCAGAATCGTTTATCAACCTATCATCCAAATTCGTGACAGGCCTTTCAGTGAACAAATTTTGGAAATGTTGACAACATAAGATTTAACTTCATCCAGGTTATGAATCCAATTTCCAAAATTATTTTTAAGGCCATTAATTCTATTTGTTCTTCGCCTACCCACTACCGAAGCATGAAAAAATTTAGTGTTGGCATCTCCCAAAACCAACCAATCAACCCGGGCTTTTGATGCCCAAAATTCTTCCTCTAACACTAGGATTTCTTGGTATTCTAACGATAGCTGAATTTCAAGTGAAGCAAGGAATTGACATGGATTATTTATTCTCTGAATCCCTTCAAGTCTATTCAAGATTTTTCTTTTCCTATAAAAAAGGTCACCAAAATCCTTCTTATTCCAGTTCTTTATTTTCGATGTGAAATCCGGAAGATTTAAAAATAAAGGAGGATTGGCCTGCCAAGATTCCTTTGTTAATTTAGCGAAACCAGGTTGGTTAAGCCAAATGCGTTCACACCTAAACGGTCTATGATCACGAATTGAAGATAACGGTTTAGAAGTGAGGAAAATAGGATTATGATCAGATCTTATCCTAGGCAGGTGGTAATTGGTGGCTTGTGGGAATATACTTAACCAGTCAGCTGAAGCTAGGAATCTATCTAATCTTTCAAAGATGATAGTTCCGTTAGGTCTTTTGTTCCACCACGTGTATTTTGACCCCGTAAACCCCAAATCAAGTAAGTTACAACCATTGACACAGTTATTAAAATCTCTCATTCTACTAACCGAAGCTGGCAGCCCTCCCCATTTCTCATCAGCATGAAGAATATCATTGAAATCCCCTCCCAAAATCCAAGGAAGGTTAACAAATTCAGCCAGACCAATTAAGTTATTCCACAAGATTTTTCTTCTTTCCCTATCAGGGCTAGCATAAATGAAAGAAGCGAAGAAAGGAGGATAGCCATTTACCTCGACCGTAGTGTGGATTTCCTGGAAAGTTTGTTCATGCACTGTGACAGCAATCTGCTCGTTGTCCCAAAGGAGCCATAAGCCACCAGCATAACCCATAGGGTCCACTTTAAAATGGTTAGTGAATCCTAGGGTAGCCAAAATTTCCTCTGCTCTGTTACCTCCAACCCTTGTCTCAGAAATAAGAACAAGATTGGGGTTGTATTGATTCTTTAAATCCATAAAAGCCTCTTAAAGCTCGTGCTAGCAGCACCACGAGCATTCCAAGCTAGAAAATTCAGAGGATCCATTACAACGGGGTAACAACCATGATTCTCGCCGACCGAGCTAGAAGAAACCGAGGACCCATCTCCAGAGCTAGTTTGGGGGTTGGGGACTTCCCACCATCTCAACGGCTTGCAGTTGACAACATAGTCCAGCACCCCTGTCTCGAGCTGCAGATAAGTAGTGACACAAACGTCTGCAGCTCGAACTCTCAGATTCCCCGCAAACTGCACTCCCATGATCTGACTTCCTATTAGGGTGTGATCCACTGGAGTTCTTTCGATCTCCAAATGAGCCATCAGCTGCCCTGCTGCTAGGAGGTGTTCAGAATATGGCTCCTTGATGGCATTGATTGGACTGATGCTGGAGGGAATACAAGCAGCATCCCATTGCGCTTTAGGGCTGACATCAGAGCACGGACCTCCGGGCTCGTTATGCAATACAGTTGAGCTTCTGACATTTTCAACGCCCATTCCTGCGTCCAGATCTGCTGGGTTCCGATGCCATCCACCAAGTTCTCCCATGCCCTCATGGGATAGAAAACTCTTGCGAATGGTGTGTTGAGGAGATGGTATAAAGACGGGTACATTTCCCAATGGAGGTTTTCCAGATGCGGCATTTGTTGGAAAGTTCCTGAGAATTTCTCCTTGAACGAGACTATCATCGGGGTTTTCCATCCATTGGCAAACCGTTCCCGGAAGTTGATTTCCCTTCTGAGTTCCTCCCCTCTCTCTGATAAGAGGCGTCTCCTCTCTTCCAAAAGGCGGGCTTGGTTCGACATGCTCCTGACTCACGTTTTGGATCTCAAAGGTAGAGTAAGAGGATGGAAGTGGTGGTGTATGAGCATTCTGAAAGGCTTCACCGTTCTTTAAATAGCCAGAGGGGGCTGACATCCGCACAGATCTCGAGTTCCTAATAATACTCAGCTGAAGATTTTGAAGATCAAGATTGAGCTTAATGTTTCCCTTCTTTCCCACTGAGCTAGAGGTAGGGAAGATATCCACTAAACCTGATATCTTGAACTGAGACGATGGAGAAGATATTGCAGAGGAAAGATTTTCTTCTGCTGAGAAAGATATACTGTTCTGTTTGCCAACGCCCGAATTGACATTCATTGAAGAAGGAAAGATTGCATCCGAAGGCATACCTGAGCACGATTCATGAATGCTAAGAGGGGAAACCCCTTCTCCATGGATCAGAGTAATACTCCCGAGGCTCTCTGATGGCTCAACAGAAACTCCTTTGGCAGAAGTGCCATCTTGACACTCAAAAGGGATACTATGCTTTATTACAGATTTGAGGCTCACTGGACTTTTCACCTTATTAGAAATGTTCTCATTAATGCTAATTGCAGGTTCTGGAGATCCGAACAGAGAAAAATTATACGGAGCATTTGTTTCGGCCCTATTTGGGCTAGAGGAGCTCTTTCCTTTACTGGGCCCACCTTTGTAAAACAAATTTGATGGATGTCAAATCTCCCTCTCATACTCATGAGAATACATTGGAAAACAAAAGGAAAATAATAGTATACTATTAAAAATATATTAAACATTTTTTTTATAGAAAATATATTAAACATTTTAGTTTAATCTTTAAATCCTTTTTATTTAACGGTCTAAATCCACTTTCTTGCATGCAATCATTTTTTTTAATTTAGTATAAAATATTTTTATTATTATTATTATTTTAAATATAATAAATAATTCAATAACTACCTATATTTCTAATTTCTTTCTCACCACTTTTATTAACTACATTACCCATGATTTCTTTTTCTCTCAAATGTCCTCCAATCATGTTTTATTCCATATTTTTTAATTATAAAATATAACTATTTTGTAAAACTAATGACTAGAAGGGTCCAAAGCCATATATATACTAGCATCCAGCACGCACTCCCGTGCGTGTTGTCTGCTTTTCTTATGTGTGTAATCTACTTTAAATATGTGCGCGTATAAAAAAAATATTTTTACCGTGCGTGTTGTTTGCTTTTCCTATGTGTTTAATATAGGGGTGTCAGAGGAGGCAAAGTGGCAGTGATGGACGTGTTGGAGGTTGAAAGTCTATATAGTGTCATTAGAGAGTGCACAATGTAATCGAGCAGTGTGCAATATCAGGCGGTGGCGTGTCCGTATAGAGCGATGGGACAGGGTGATGGCTGGACGGTCGACTATAGACCAATCGTCTAGCTAATATATTTGGGATCGTCCAATGGTGCCCCATCAATTTGTACATTAGAATTTTCCCGTGTTACAAAACAAAAAGTAATTGAATGGAGTCTTAATTAGAAGTACTAAAAAAAATAAAATTATATTTTAAAGAAACATAATAGTAAAAAAATACTTTCAAGTATTATTAAATGTACCGTCAATAATATGTTGAAGCTACTCAATTAATTTTTAGGTCCAATTTAAAAGATTATTAGACATGTCTAAATAATAATATTAATAAATACTTTCAAATGTTTATTTTAGTAAATTTTATTATTAAAAAATAATTTTTAATTTTACATTCAAACATTTAGTATTTTTCTCAAGCACTTTTTAATTATGACATCCAAACCTAAAATAATTTTTACATTTTTAAAGCTCTATTTTTTGTAAAGCTTTATAAAAAAAGTACTTTTAATTAAAGTCTATCCAAAGAAACCCTAAATGGTAAACAATTTAATTAAGTTGTAGCGGCTCAATTATAGCTTTGAGATGCTGAAAGATGTTCTTAAGTTATTTTAACTTTTATAAATCGAAATTATTAAGATCGTGATATATAATTAATTAGGTTGGACTTTTGGAGTTTAAGTTTTAATTAATTAGCTTATGAAATCCACACACATACACATATAAATATATTAGAGGTTTCGCATGCACGTTAAAAAATGTATTATAAACTTATGATTATTATATTTTAAATTAATAAAAAATTAAATATTAAATTATTTCAAAATTTTTAAATATAAAATAAAATAATTATTATATTTAAAATAATAAATGGAATCCTGGGAAGTTATCACTATCCTTATTTTCTCTCACCCATGATCTTCTCACATCATATTTTTATTTTCTTTTTTAATTAACTAATTGACTATTTTGGGAGACCATTGACGGGAAGGGTCCACATCCATATTAATATACTAGAGGCTTCGCATGCACCTACGTGCATACATGTAATTTATTCTTAAATTTTTTTAAAATATAATATAAAATAGTTATTATATTTTAAAATCATTAAAAATTAAATATTTTAAAATTTTAAAATTTTTAAATAGAACTGTTATCATAATTTAAAATAAAAAAATTAAAAAAGAGAAGTTATGCACTTCTCCATTTTATTAGTAACCACCTATCATACTTGTTTTCTCTCTCCCACATCCTCCAATCATATTATTTTCTTACAAAATAGTTATTTTGTAAGAAGTTGGTTATTTATTGGGAAGTTGAGGGGAAAGTTATTTTTTTGGTGTCACATTTTGCTTTTGTGACGCCAAAAACTCCAAAGCCATATATATATAATAGAGGCTTCGCATGCACGTACCGTGCATGTAATTTGTTTTAATTTTTTTAAATATATAAGATAAAATTATTTTTATGATTTCGAATAATAAAATATTAAATATTTGATAATTTTTTAACATTCAAAATATAATATAATAATTATATTTTAAATAATATATTAAATCATGGGAAGTTATTCATGAGAAGTTATTTTTAGTGGGGAAGTTATTTTTTTGGTGTCACACTTTGCTTGTGTGACACCAAAAAGTCCAAAGCCACTTAAAATATGACACCCCCGCCCATACATAATAACACCACACACACACACACACACACACACACACACACACACACATATATATATACTAGAGGCTTCGCATGCACGTACCATGCATGTAATTTATTTTTTTTTATTTTTAAAAAATATATTATAAAATTATGATTATTATAATTTAAATTAATAAAAAATGAAATATTAAATTATTTCAAAATTTTAGAATATAAAATAAAATAATTATTATATTTAAAATAATAAATGGAATTCTGAGAAGTTATCACTATTCTTATTTTCTCTCACCCATGATCTTCTCACATCATATTTTTATTTTCTTTTTCAATTAACTAATTGACTATTTTAGGAGACCGTTGACGGGAAGACCCCACAGCCATATTAATATTAATATATATATATATATATATATTTTATATACACATGTCGCCCCCAGCCCACACACACACATATGATATATATATATATATATATATATATATATATATATATATATATATATTATATAATAATAATAATATTTATTTAATTTATAAAAAACATATATTTTAATATTTAAAAAAAATTATCAATAATTAATATCTACAAACTTTTTTTTTGGTATATTAAAAAGTTCTATCAAGACATTAGTCTTTTATATATTAAGGCTTATATAAATTATTTATTACAAACTTTCTTAAAAAGTGCTATCAAGCCATTAGTCTTTTATGAGAATGGATTCAGTGCTTGGCTCTTCTATGCATTAATATGCTAGGCCGACTTTTTTTCATATATCTAAAGTATGAAAGATATAGATAAAAAAATTAAAAACTCCACATAAATCAAGATTTACTATGACTGGACTAGGGACTAACTTCTAGTCCCTAATAAAGGTGGTCCCTAAACCATTCACGATAATACCTTATTTGTGTAAAATTTTTTATTTTTTTGTGTCTATAACTCTTATTTTTTTAGAAAAAGTTTATAATTTTTCAAGTTTAAATAAAAAAAGTGAAGAAAACTATGAAAAAAAGTCGGCCTACCTTGAAAAATTGTAAATTTTTTCTAAAAAATAAGTTATAAACACAAAAATGTAAGAGTTATAGACACAAATAAGGACCTACCATGAATGGTTTAGGGACCACCTTTTATTTGTGTGAAATTTCACACAAATAAGGACCTACCGTGAATGGTTTAGGGACCACCTTTATTAGGGACTAAAAAGTTAGTCCCTAATTCACTCACAGTAAATTTCAATTTATATGGAGTTTTTAATTATTTTTTTTGTATCTATAACTTTTATACTTTAGATATATGAAAAAAAATCGGCCTATTTTTTTTTTAATTTTAGTTACTTTTTTAGCTTTTTCAGTACAGGGTGGTCGAAATACCTGCAAACCTATAAAAGGTCCATTTTATGGTAAGTAATAAATACCCACCAGAAGCCCTGCAGTGTTTTAGCTTTCTTATGTTGTGAAAAAACAATAATTTTGTGTGTGTCTAATAAAGTCCCACGTTATCTAGAACAAAGGAGACCCAAATGTATATATGTATTAATTTATAATAATGAGTGTGAATTATTATAAATTAATGTAATAAAATAAAATCATTAAAATCAAAATATGATTAGCCATCAATTACTTGTCAAACGTTTTAAATATTTAAATATTTGGTTTTAATTCAATTGAATATATCAGTGATGCACCGTTGCTAAACTTTTATGATGAAGATAAATGTTTAGTTTATCAAATTTTAATAAATATATATATATACACGTTGGAATACAAGTAATGGATTTTTAATTTGGCAATCATGTACGTGGACGGTTTTGGTTCTAAAAGAAATCTCATTATTAGATATACATGAATGAAATTCACACTCGTATAAGAAACAAGATAGAAAGTGTGGACCAAAACAAAAAGAGAGAAAACTTGGGTCTTTTATTTTGTGTGTTCTAGTGTGAGTTTCTAAATTCTTTTGCTGTTCTGCTACCTTGGTTGTGTGACAATCAAGAAGGGTTCGTTTAATCCTGTGAGAGTGCCGCTTCCTAATTCTCTGAGGGGTTGCGGAATATCTCTTTAGGACAGTGTCCTTGTGACGCGACTCGATCCGAAGCCATTAAAATACTGAAAATTCCCCAACAATCTAAAGAGATATTGAATTTCATGCCTTCCATTGATACTGTCAATGTATCATTCACTGTCGTCTTCCGAGGCTTGTTCTTGCTGCGTCTAAGATTGAAACATTCGATGTGAAGAATTTTAAGCGATGGCAGGAACGTGTTTATTCGGTGTTGGTTATAGTTCGCTTATACAATCCGAACGCTAACCAAAACTAGAAGAAATTTGGGAGTATGCCAATAAGGTATGTATCATTTTTGTGAGAATCTTGCTAATACTTGGGGCAAGTAAAAGAAAAAATGTGATAAATGATTTTATTATAAATATATAATTTCTGAGTTAATTTTTATTTTGATGTTGAGCCCAAAACTTATATTATTTTAAAGATCATTAACTTGATTTTGATAAAGTTAATGGTATACAAGACAATATTATATATATTGGTAGTCATGTATATAAACTTTTATTTGATTTTATAAAAATGGTTGCAAAATTTCTGACTTGTGTTGAAAATTAGTTTGGGTTAAATAAAAGATTGGTTTTTAGTCCAATTTTTATATTCCCTTTAGGCCATTTATTTGGTTTTAAATGTTTGTGGTTTTCATGACTGTTGGAACATATTATTTTTATTATGTTTATATGCCATAATTTTATGTTGAATTAGTGATGACAAAAAATATGATTATTTGTGATGGTTATGCATGTTGAGATTAGAGATATGTTTATGCATAATTTATATTTTATAACTTTGAGATTTTTAATGGCCATATATTTTTTGTGGAATTTTAAGTCATTAAAAATATAATAAAGAGAGTGTCTCTATATTTATTTAGTAAAATATTTTGAGACTATTTGTTTGCAAACATTTAGATTTCACATTATAGTTAATAGTGAATTATGTGACACATACATAATTGTAAATTTAGTGAAATATTGATATATATAAATTGTGATTTCACATGTGATATTTTAATGAGTGTCACAAGAATATTATTTAATTTTGGGTGAATTAAATTTGTGAAATTCTTGCAAAAGACATCATACGTATCTGTACCTAATTTTTGTGGGTATATTGTAATTGTTAGAAATTGCTATGCAATTTATACTGTGAGTTACATATTTTATTTTTGGAACTTTTTTTATTTTTTTTATTTTTGTGAATATGTGACGAAAATATTGTGGACATAGACATTTAATTATCTGTGATCAATTTATAAATTGATGATGTCATCTCAAAAGAGATGATGATATGTATTAGTGATACTCATTTCAAAAGAGATGATGATATGCCTAATTTATATTTTCATTGTTTATTTGATACTAATGATTGAGTAAATATTATTGTACAAAGAGGTACAATAATATTAAATGGTCATACAAATAGAGTTTGGAAAAGTTCCTTAAATGAATATATGTTCTATTTTATTAGCTTATATTATATTATTATGTAGTAGAATAATATATTGTAATATTTAAAAGTGTGCGGGGTGTCTTGTAAAGTTTTATTACCTAATATTTAGGTTCTAAAACTATTTATTGCATTTTTATTGGTTATGCTCAACAAAGTGCTGCATATAGTTTTTAAATTTGAAGAGTGGTGTTTTGAATCAAAAATTAAAACTAAAGATGCAGAACTTTTTGAAATTATATTTTCTTTGAAAGTTGAGCATGTTCCTAAAAATGTAAGGAAAAATCATATTGAGGTGATTTTTATATTTTGTCTGTGCAAGATGGCCCTAAAAATTTCTATGATTAATTTAGAATAATAAACTTATATGGAACAACCTGAAGGGTGTGTGGTTCCCATTGGGCAAGAAAATAAAGTGTTTAATTTAATTAAATTTTTATATGGCTTGAAAAAGCATAAAAAAAACCTAGGCCAAATTTTGTTAATTAAGTGGTGACTTCTCTACTGTTGAAGTAGAAAAAATATTGTGTAATTATTTTCATATATGTTGATGACATGCTTATATTTGGCACTAGTTTGAACACTATAATTGAGACAAAGTGTTTTCTTGCTTCTAATTTTTGTATGAAAGACATGGGTGAAGCAAAAGTGATTTTAGGTGTTAAAATCACATGAAATGAGACATATTTTTTTTCTTAAAGATAATTGTATTGAAAAATTTTGAGAATGTTTGAATAAATTGAGAAATCTCCTTTAGTACACCTTATGTTGCAAGTGTACATTTAGAGAAGCATAAAGGGGATCCAATTGCACAAACTGGGTGTGCCCATATGTTTGGGAGTTTGTTGCATTTGATGAATTATACCAAGCATGATATACATCATACTGCACAATGTAAAAAGAGGACAAAAGGAGATGATAATCCTCCTGAGCCAAATATAAATTTGATTAAAGGATATGATAATTAGCAATGAGATCATTGTTGAAATGATATCTCAAGTTCTTCTTTCTAATGTGAGAAAATGGTTGGTGGACTCTAGGGCTACCAAATACATTTGTGCAAACAAAGAGATGTATACCTCCTTTAAAGAAGGGGAAGACAAAATTATTCAGTTCATATATTCACTGACCAAGCAATAAACATTGGGATGCTCTGAAAAGAGTATTGAGATATTTGAGACATACCATGAATCATGGTATACTATATAGTGGATTTACCGCTGTATTAGAAGGATACAGTGATGCTAACTGGATCTCTGATTCAGATGAGACAAAATCCACTAGTGGCTATGTGTTCATGTTTGGTGGTGGTGCGGTCACGTGGAAGTCAGCCAAGCAAAGCATTATAACTAAATCCTCAAGGGATTCTGAGTTTGTTGCTTTGGAGTTAGCTGGAACTGAGGCTGAGTGGTTGAAAAATGTGATACCCGAGAATATTTTAACTAGCGTCATCAATTAAATTATATTAATTAATTTAGAAGTGAAAAAAAATGAGATAACAAATAGATACTATCCTACTTCTTATTTTTTTTTAAAAAAATAATAAATAAATTAATTAATTAATAATAATATATACAAATTATTTTATAACCTAATAATTCTACATATTATCATTATTTATTTATTACTATGTCAGAATTCTTTTCTTTTGTTTTTCGTGATATGTATATATGTATTAATTTTATATATATATATATATATATATATATATATATATATATATATATATATATATGTTATAAGAGAATAGAAGGATAAGAGGAAAAAAGAAAAGAAGGCGTGAGGGAGAGAAGCAGAGAAACGAGAGAAGAGAGGGAGAGAGACCTTGAGGCATCATTGGAGGGAGGAGCTCACGGAGGAAGGCCAGAGCTGGACGAAGAGGACACGTGGGGTGGTCGGACGTGCGAGCCGGTGCCGGAAAACGCCGTCTTGTGGCTGGAGGAGAGAGAGAGCTCGGGTTAGAGAGAGAAAGCAAAGGGAGAGAGCTTTCTCGCCGGAAAATGTCGTCTCTTCACCGGGGAAGGTAGCTGGGAGTCTCCTCTACTCCATATCGTCCTTCTAACCGGTTGAATCGAGGTGAGAAGTCCCGAAACTCTCAAACCCCAATTTTATCAATTTTAGGGATTTTTGGAAAGACCCCAATTGATTCAATCTGAGTATTTTGGGTCCTAAATTGAAGTATATGCATATTAGGAAGTGAGTTGAAAGCTTAGGAACCGAAACCAAATTGATGGAATTTATCCGGGTTGGAAAAACTGTAGAAAAATGTGGTTGTTAAGGTTTAAGGGTGTTGTGGAATGAGTTGGGGTGCATTGAAAGAGTGAATGATAATTATTAAAAATTATTGGAATGTATGAGGGATTAAAACCCGAAGATACCGACCTCAAGCAAATCAGGGATACCGTAACTAAAGAGAAAGGGGACGACATCTGATTCTCTATTGACGATTTCGGAGTACTTCGGTTGGAGGGACGGTTGTGTGTCCCTATAGTTGACAACTTGAAAGAAAGAATTCTTGAAGAAACACACCGGACAACGTATACAATCCATCCGGGAGCTAATAAGATGTATCATGACTTGAAACAGTTGTATTGGTGGAATGGCATGAAAAAGGATGTCGCAAACTATGTAGCCAGGTGTTTAGTGTGCCAGCAAGTCAAGGCTGAACACCAGAAGCCCGTCGGAACATTACAACAGATAGAAATACCTGAGTGGAAGTGGGAGAGGATAACGATGGACTTTGTAACAGGGTTGCCAAGATCACAACGGGGATTTGATTCGGTTTGGGTAATAGTGAATCGCATGACTAAGTCCGCACACTTTCTGCCAGTTAAGACCACTTACGGACAGATTTACCTATCAGAAATCGTTAGATTGCACGGTGTGCCAGTGTCCATAATATCTGATAGAGGTCCACAGTTCACTTCCAGGTTTTGGAAGTCATTGCAGGAAGTGTTGGGAACTAGAGTTGATCTGAGTACTGCTTTCCACCCACAAACCGACGGGCAATCAGAAAGAACCATTCAGATTCTTGAGGACATGCGTCGGGCGTGTATTATGGATTTCGGCGGAAGTTGGGAAAGGTATTTACCTTTGGCTGAGTTTGCGTACAATAACAGTTATCAAGCAAGTATTCAAATGGCACCTTTCAAGGCTCTGTACGGCCGTAGGTGCAGATCCCCGATTCGGTGGTTCGAGGTCGGAGAAGCTAGCCTAGTCGGCCCAGAATTGCTACAAGATGCCTTGCAGAAAGTAAAGTGTATAAGGGAGAGGTTACTGACGGCTCAGAGTAGGCAAAAGTCTTATGCAGACAATCGAAGGAGAGAACTAGAGTTTGCCGTTGGTGACCAGGTGTTCTTGAGAATATCACCGATGAAAGGCGTAATGCGGTTCGGTAAGAAGGGGAAGTTGAATCCTAGGTATATCAGACCGTTTGAAATCTTAGAACGAGTTGGAAATGTAGCGTATCGGTTGGAATTGCCTACGGAATTGGAGGGGGTACACCCTGTCTTTCATATATCGATGCTTCGGAAGTATCTTCCCGATCCCTCGCACGTGATCCAATCGCAAGACGTGCAACTAACCGAAAATATGACTTATGAAGAGGAGCCAGTGGAAATCTTAGATCAACAGTTAAAGAAACTCAGAACGAAAGAGATTCCATTGGTTAAAGTTCTGTGGAGAAACCACTCGACCGAGGAAGCTACATGGGAAGTCGAGGATGAAATGCGCAGAACGTATCCTCATCTATTTCGAGACTAAGGTTAGTATTTTGTTTGAAATTCAGGGACCGAATTTCTTAAGGGGGGAAGATTGTGATACCCGAGAATATTTTAACTAGCGTCATCAATTAAATTAAATTAATTAATTTAGAAGTGAAAAAATGAGATAACAAATAGATACTATCCTACTTCTTATTTTTAAAAAAAAAATAATAAATAAATAAATAATATATACAAATTATTTTATAACCTAATAATTCTACATATTATCATTATTTATTTATTACTATGTCAGACTTCTTTTCTTTTGTTTTTGGTGATATGTATATATGTATTAATTATATATATATATATATATATATACATATATATATATATATATATATATATATATATATATATATGTTATAAGAGAATAGAAGGATAAGAGGAAAAAAGAAAAGAAGGCGTGAGGGAGAGAAGCAGAGAAACGAGAGAAGAGAGGGAGAGAGACCTTGAGGCGTCATTGGAGGGAGGAGCTCACGGAGGAAGGCCGGAGCTGGACGGAGAGGACGCGTGGGGTGGCCGGACGTGCGAGCCGGTGCCGGAAAACGCCGTCTTGTGGCTGGAGGAGAGAGAGAGCTCGGGTTAGAGAGAGAAAGCAAAGGGAGAGAGCTTTCTCGCCGGAAAATGCCGTCTCTTCACCGGGGAAGGTAGCTAGGAGTCTCCTCTACTCCATATCGTCCTTCTAACCAGTTGAATCGAGGTGAGAAGTCCCAAAACTCTCAAACCCCAATTTTATCAATTTTAGGGATTTTTGGAAAGACCCCAATTGATTCAATCTGAGTATTTTGGGTCCTAAATTGAAGTATATGCATGTTAGGAAGTGAGTTGAAAGCTTAGGAACCAGAACCAGAACCAAATTGATGGAATTTATCCGGGTTGGAAAAAGTGTAGAAAAATGTGGTTGTTAAGGTTTAAGGGTGTTGTGGAATGAGTTGGGGTGCATTGAAAGAGTGAATGATAATTCTATAATTATTAAAAATTATTGGAATGTACGAGGGATTAAAACCCGAGTAATTCCCGTCTCACCCGAAACCCCGTTCGGGGAAAAAGAGACAATTTTCTAATTTTACGCGTGTTTGGGTATGTGTATTCATGTGTAGGTGAAATGTTCAAGGTTAGTTTGATAAATGGAAATTTTAGACAATGAGAATTTATGACTCTCTTGAGCCATAAATTCAAGACTTGCGCAATGGAAACTTCGCATGGACACATAGAGGTGGATTGGGTAACCTTGCATTCCCAAATTCAACGTTTCCGAATAGCGCGATTAAGCAGGGGTTGGACACGGAGTAGAAGCATGCTAGGTGTCCTAAAAAACTAGTTGAGGGCATTTCCAAGCCAACAACTAGCCTATGGAATTAATTAGAGAGAACATGAGTACTAGCGTTGCATGTACACGATAGCGGTTGAATTTTCAAGCTTCTTAATCTTTCAAATAAATGTGTATAGGGCACCATACAGTAAGCGGACCTTCGGGCACACCGAGAGCCGATACGAGGGGCCAACCAGGTGAGGGGCTTTCCTATCCCTGCCCTATAGGGTTGACTGCGGATATGGATATATGGTTTGCCTTCTTGCCTATTTGTAGGAATTACATGTTAGATAACATGCTATTGTTGTTTCTAAATTACAGTATATGTGAAAACGTGCTATATGTGTGTTTGTGAATTGTAAAAGCAATTGTGTCTTGAGGAGCCTTATATGAAAAGAAGGTCCACGGGACCTATATGATATCGGGGGTAGGATCGAGTAAATTATTATGTGGAGGGTGTGGATTTGTATGTAAATCCTTAAAGAGAATAAACCTAGGTGACTTTGTCCTGAACCAAGAGTCCGAATTAGAAACCATTTGGAAATCTAGACTTGCCTAAGAAAGAGTAAAATAAACAAGCAGTGGTCCATAGGGGTCATTTATGGTACAACGCGGGAACCGAGTCTATCACGGGTGGTCCGGGTAGATTGAGTCTCTTGTCTTGGGTCAAACCACAGAAATACAGAGTATATAAGTCACCACATTGTGGCTATTGCCATGGGTAAACCGAGGTCAGATGAGTCGCCGGCTATTGCTCCAAGTGAAGTCTTGGGGTCAGACTATTGTTCCAAGTATAGTCTTGGGACCAGGGGTTCCTAGAATGATCAACTAGGTTCCCATATTGCTCACGTGAGATATTGCCTTCGGGCCAGATTCTCTCCTAACGGAGATATTGCCTTCGGGCCAGTTTATGATTATGATTACTTGAATACAGGGGACCACATGGAATTATATGTTAAATCATGATATGATGTATGTGTGAATTTAAATGTATGTAAATCCATGCTTTAAATTCTTTATTGTGAATATGATATAAGCTAATTGCCTGACCACTTAATATATGAAAATTTAATCCGTTATATGCGTATGTGTTTGTGATTGGCTCCTCTTCCCCAGTTGTAGTGGTACCCGCTACTACACCAGGGATGGGAAAGCCTCTCACTGAGTCTGTTTGACTCACCCCCAATGTTAAATGTTACAGACACAGGTGGTCTAGGCATCGGGAGGGCTTCCACTTCATCTCAGGGAGGCGGGCAGGCTTAGAGACCGCACGCATTGTTTGCGTGGGTAGTATTGTTATATGTATTTTGACAGGATGTATATGTATATGATTCTTTTGGTATAGCGTTGTTTTGTACAGCAGCTATATGCATATATGTATAGTCATACTCTAGAACTGTCGGCTTCATACAGGTTAAAGATTGGTCTTGTGGTTGGGAATATAGGTTATGATATGCTGAATATCATGTGGATATATATATATATAAATGTGACTTCCGCGTGTGAATAGGATAGATCACACGCACTGAGCGTGTGGTCAATATGTAAATTATATATATGTGTGACTGAATACTTGATTGTGTGAAAATATGGCTTCCGCATGTGAATAGGATAGGTCACACGCATTGAGGCGTGTGATCAATATGTATATTTTATGCAGGTGTGTGATTGAATATATATGCCTGACTGTATACAGGAATTCTGCATGTGAATAGGATAGATCACCCGCCCTGAAGCGCGTGATCAATATGTATATTATATGTACGTGTGATTGACTATGTGTATATGTATAGACTAAAGCGGCGTTGAGCGAGCCGTGGATTGCCTGTTACTTAGGTCACCGGACATGGATGACCATACATACTATATATTGTTTGTAATAGAAATGGGTAGTTATGCATATATAAGAATGTCAATCAGGAATTAGAGGCTTACGGGATAGGAGAAATCCTACCTCCCGTACCGGTCACGGACGTCCGATAGGGGGTCGTGACAAAAAACTTCTTAGCAAATATCTCATTAGGTGACAAACCAACTCCATCTGTGTCATTACACTGTGATAGCCAATCAGCGATAGCTACTGCTAAAAATAAGACCTTTAATGGCAAAAGCAGACACATCCGATTGAGACACAATATTGTGAGGCAGTTGCTCAAGGACGGGGTGATCTCAATTGATTTTGTAAGGTCAGAAGTAAACCTTGCAGATCCGTTTACTAAACCTCTAGGGAGAAAACTTGTTATTGAAACATCAAGGGGAATGGGACTTAGGCCAATTTGAAAATTAACAACGATGGCAACCCAACCTTTGTGATTGGTGATCCCATGAATAAGGTTCAATGGGAAGAACAAGTCGTCTGTTAGTTCTGGTAGCACTAAATATTATGTCCCTTCCTATGGTGTGAGATAGTGATATACTGCATTTTGGTGACGCTGTGCAAAGGCACTTAATGATTTCATATTCCTAAGGGATCGTGTATAATTGCAGATGCACCTAAGTGAAATCACCTCTACGAATGTGGAGTGGGGCAGCTCCTCTGAGATTCTGGCAAAATCTTTAGAGCATTCGTTATGAAACAAGCACGCGCAAGGCTGTTGTAACGCGCAAAAACGTCGTTAATAGCAAAAATGTGGGGGTATAATCTGACTCTTAATACCTCTAGTATACAACAAGAGTTGTTGGTTCATAGAAGCAGGCTTCACTGACATCTCTGTGTACTATGTATTATTGGTCTAGGTCTAGTTCATAGTCGGAAAGACACTAGATACAATGATTATATCCATGTGTAAAACTCTGTAAAAGAGGTGGTTCTTTATTTGACACATGTGGGGGATTGTTGTGAAAAAACAATAATTTTGTGTGTGTCTAATAAAGTCCCACATTATCTAGAACAAAGGAGACCCAAATGTATATATGTATTAATTTATAATAATGATTGTGAATTATTATAAATTAATGTAATAAAATAAAATCATTAAAATTAAAATATGATTAGCCATCAATTACTTGTCCAACGTTTTAAATATTTAAATATTTTGTTTTAATTCAATTGAATATATCTGTGATGCACCGTTGCTAAACTTTTATGATGAAGATAAATGTTTAGTTTATCAAATTTTAATATATATATATAGACACGTTGGAATACAAGTAATGGATTTTTAATTTGGCAATCATGTACGTGGACGGTTTTGGTTCTAAAAGAAATCTCATTATTATATATACATGAATGAAATTCACACTCGTATAAGAAACAAGATAGAAAGTGTGGACCAAAACAAAAAGAGTGAAAACTTGGGTCTTTTATTTTGTGTGTTCTAGTGTGAGTTTCTAAATTCTTTTGCTGTTCTGCTACCTTGGTTGTGTGACAATCAAGAAGGGTTCGTTTAATCCTGTGAGAGTGTCGCTTCCTAATTCTCTGAGGGGTTGCAGAATATCTCTTTAGGACAGTGTCCTTGTGACGCGACTCGATCCGAAGCCATTAAAATACTGAAAATTCCCCAGCATCTTATGAATATGGTTGATCTTAACATTTCCATTACTTAATGATCACCATATCTTTTTCTTGGTAGAAAGGATAATAAAAGAGCCAAAACACTTTCTAATTCCTGAATTGTTTGTTAAACTACTATTGCTTAACCAAAGGAACTATTTTGATTCATTGAGTTCAAAATTTATGGAAGGCCCTTGAAAAAAGCAAAAAGAGTAGGTCGATTAGTTGCCAACATCTTTAATTACACGTAGAATTATTGTCTTTTATTAGTTTATAAAACAAATAAATATTATTTGTACAAACATATATATATATATATATATATATATATATATAAAGATTGAAATATCTCTTTTTTCCTCTAAAAAGATCATTTCAGTTATAATTATTGAATAATCAAGATTTTCTTATATAGATTTACCTAAAAAAAAAGTAACCATTATCTTCAACTTCTAGTCATCTAATGGGATAAAAGTTCAATGGTACCGTACCACTGAACTTCAATGCATCCCTCCAATCATGTAATGTCATTTGTTAATATTAATAAAAACTCACATTAATTAGGGTCCACCTTGAATGGTTTAGGGACCAACTGATTGGAGGGATGTACTGAAACTCAGTACTACCGTACCACTGAACATCTACTCCATCTAATGAGATAGGAAATTATGGTGAAACACTAGCCTCAATTCAATATATATTAACTTTTATTGTTTTTTTGCCAAAATTTATATGCATGGTAGTCGTAGGATTAGTTTTGGGACATGAATAGGAGTAAATTAGAAAAAATTAATGCGTGCGGGCAATATTTATATATATATATATATATATATATATATATATATATATATATATATATATATATATTAAAGGCTTCATACGTGTATGTCAAAAAACTTTTTAATTTATAAAATATAAAATAAATTATTGTTAATTCTAAAATAATAAATTAAAGATTAAAAAATTATTTTTTTTTATAACTATCACAATCATTATTTTTTAAAAACAAAATTACCACTATCTCTATTCCTCTATTTTCTCTCTCCCATTATCTTCTCACATCATCTTTATATTTTTTTTAATTAATTAAATGATTATTTTGAGAGACCATTGACAGAAAAGGTCCACGGCCATATAAATATAGATATATATATATATAACTATTTTTTAAATCATATTAGTATTACTATTTTTTTCCATTCAACTACTACATGTCATGTTTATGTGAGATTTTACGGGCGTAATTAGTAATTACTTCATAACACATTCTCTTAATTATATACTACAAGAAAAAAAATATTTTTATCAACTTAAATTTCAATTTTCACTATTAATTATTGAAAAATATACCTTTTTTATTAACAATTAAATTTTGACTATTAAAATAAATGGATTCTTTTAACAATTAAAATTTGAACGTCGAAATAAGTTATTGAAAAAAGTCAATAACAATATTTTCGACGATTAATAGTTATTAATAATTGCTTTTACAATATATTTATCGACGATGGTCCTAAAAAAATCACCTTTGACAAGTATTGTCAAAAAAATTAGTATCAACAATTATTGACACTCAAAGAAATTATTATTGTCTTTTTTTCAACAATTTATTTCAACATTCAAAATGAATTTTTTGAAAAAAAAAATTACATTATTCAACATTTAAGATAAGTCGACAAAAATAATAATTTTATGTTAAAATATTTCATCAATAATCAAATAAAACCTTAAAGACTCATGCCTTGTGTTAGTGTGGGAACAGTTCAGTACTGCAGTACTTACTCTATTCATTTCTTGTCACTTCTTAATATTAATAAAATTTTAGAGCCTAGAGTCAATTCCTTTTTATGTGAGTCCCAGTTAATTGTCACGATCCCCGTTTAGAGTACCGTGACCGGCACAGACACAAGAAATATCCCTATGCCTGTAAGCCTTATCACATAATTGACAGAATATCTATTATTGAAAATACATCCACATGCAATATAATACCATGGCTACACCAAAATGGTGGCCTATCCTAGGCAAGCAAATCCACGGCCAGTGCCGCTTCAGGATATAGATATAAGAAAACACACATAATATATGTAACATGTGTACTGGCTACACATCCGAAGATGCTGCCTATCCTATTCACATGCAAGAGATATATGTATATATATACGTTTTGAAAACAAATTTTCCCTGTATCGCAGTAAAATAAATCCTGATATTTAAGGTGTCTGAAGCTGACAGTTCTAGATTTAGTAATACAATCTAATTGGGTCCGTCTACCCTTTACTTTATGATACAATAATAAAGTAAACTAAATTACAATTACACTTTATTCACCCACATGAACAAGTTGTGGGTCTTGGAAAAGTGTTGTTCAACCCTCGTTCCACCGAGACATCTTCCACCTGTACTTAACCTATCTCTGTGTAGTAAAAATGAGGTGTGAGTCTTAACCACGCGACTCGGTGAGGACTCTCACATCCCCGGCGCAAGGTGGGTACCATAGCGCTGGGTTTGGACACAACCACATGCAAAAACAACTAGTTACTGTTGTTAGCATACATTCATGGTGATCACACAACAACAGAAATTTCACCCAAACATTCACATGCATTTAATAACTGTAAACATGCAACAGTTTATTCCACGTCATCAATCAGCAAGTAAACATGTAACATATAGTGCCGGCTTTTAATTTCCGGTCTTCTCACATTTCAGCATGACTGAATCAAACAAGACGTGTGGTGACGTAATCATGTACATTACCACTAGGCTGTACAATCAGCAATTATATGCAAACACAGACAATTTGTACATACACAAAGATGCTAAACATACATCTACTTAATCTCCCCAACTCTGGGATATCTACTAGCCACTATGTGGCTTTCCCACTTCGAACCCTTGCACTCGGGTTACTGGCCACCAAGTGGCAAAACATATCTAACACATTCACTTGGGTACTGGTCACCTCGTGACAATTCTGTTAATCAAACACAATCAACTTCTATCTATCAGACAACTGACGCATAGCCACCACGTGGGACGTCCTGACCCCTTGCTGCGGGGCAATAGCTTAAGTCCACTCGTCCATTACCCAACCAGGCCACATGGCGGGCACGACACGACGTCTCGAAGCATGGCCACTGGCACACCCTGGACCAACTCCACAGGATGATTTCTCTTCTGCAAGATTAGGCTCACGGTTCACCGTAGGTTCCTCCTGTGTCTCCTTATCTTGGTCTCACATATTAATAGGATTCTTTGTATCTTTCCCGAAGGATCAACAATTCCTCTCCTTATTAATATGTACAAGTATCCTCAACAGGATATAATTCATATACCCGTCCAGATGCACTCTCTAAGCCTCAAGCTATCGTCATAGCAATATAAAACCTTTCTGACCCTATTGCCAGGATAGGGCAATGACCATCGTCATGATTATAAAACTGAGGTCTCAAGTGTCATCTGACATTGTTCTAGTCGATGTCTCACATCGCTAGCATAACCAAATCTGAAACCCACCAATAAATCCTTTTGCATGATTATAATTTGAGTCATCGTTGTAACGAGTTTTCAAAATAAAAGTTTAGTCCTTCCGTACAAGGACTCTTTCCACCGTCGTGGAAAAGATTTAATAAAATATTCATCATGCTTCCGGAGTGTACGAGTCGGATTTGTAACACACCAATCATAACAAACAATTACTCTCTACTCCTATGTCTTCCTATCTAAGCTACTTTCCACAACCTATTTTCTAGTTCCTTTATTCTTTCAACATTCTATACCTTTAGCTAACACATACTAGACAAGCAGAGAATGTAGGTACTCATGTAATCCACATAAGCATACAACCCTAGGAGCAGAGATGGAAGAACCCTCACCTTGGCCAACCTTCCATGCAATCCTCTCCTGTAACTTTACTCTCCTCGGAGTTCCTGTTGCACTCTATTGCGTGTCGTTGTTCCTATAAGAACAACATTGACTTCATTAAGGTTATTAATTAACTTAACTCGTTATTTATCTCTCCATTACTCTCACGTGTAGTCCATGGTTGCCACAGAGTCAAGCTCGTGGTCTTATGGGAATTTCTCTATCCCGACTTATGTGTATCCTTCCTCGGACACTTGACTTACTCGCATATAACACTCTATTTGAGTATTTCACATACTTGGATTTGAGTATTAGACCTCTATCTAACTTGTATTCGCATCTAACGAAGCTTATCTAGCTTGGTTGGAAGGAATCCTAATTTTAGGAAGGCCTAAGCATTTTGATCCAACTTTTATTCCTACTTGGATTCTAAGAAATCTAGTTTCTAAACCTCAATACACCTCTAATTCATCCTACTTAAGGCTTCCTAATAATTATGAAGGAATAAAATTACCATTTTAGAATTTGGACTTTATTGTTCCGCAAGTTTCCATCCTTGAGAAGCAAGAAGGTACCTAAATTAATTCTTGATTATTGGTAGCGTACTTAGAATTATTCTAGGGTGTTTAAGATCGAAGAGAGGAGGTTTAAAACTCTCAACATCACCCTTAAGTGTATTTGGGCAAATTGACAGGGACCCGGTACATTAACGTCAAGGTTCAACCTTAGTAACATCGGGTCAGCTCTTCGCGGGTCTTGTTCAGCTAATATTCCAACCATATAATTTTAATAACACCAATTCAAACCTATTTACTCAAATCCAAGCTCAATCTTAATTATTAACAATTTCTCCAATTTATAAATAATTAGAATTTTAACCTCAAATCTTTCCAAATTCGAATTTGGGCAAATCTGAGAATATAATCTTGATTCCTACCCCAACTAAGTGTTCAAGAACACTTTCTAGGTTTCAATCAACCCTCGAAACAACTCAATCGAAATTCAATCGAAGAAATCCCTAAATATATAAAAATTGAGGGTTTAGAATGAAATTGGGGTTACCAACCTTGATTCGATTGGTGGGAGGTGTGGAAGATGTTGTAACCGAGCTCCGGTGACTTTTCCCGGCGTCAGCTAGCTCTTCTCTGACGAGTTTCCGGCGGACCTCCTCCTTTCCTTCTTCCTCTCCGTCCACTCCTCCCCCCTCTCTCTATCTCTTCCATTTTCTTTCTCTTCTTTCCTTCTCTCGGTTCTCTTTCCTCTCTTTCTCTTTTCTTTCTTTCTTTCATTTCTTTTATTTAACTCACGTCTCTCCCCCTCCTTTTTCTATAATAATAATAATTAAATAATTAATAATTAAATAATTAAATAATAAATAAATATTATTAAAAATAAATTAATTAATAATTCTATAAATAATAACAAATTTGTATTTTTTTTATTTAATCCCTTTTCCTATTTAATTTAGGTTTCCAAGTTCTTAGGTCCCGAATTAAATCCAAAAATTATTTTTTACTTCTTTTCTTTCACTTTCTACTTTCTTAAAAACCCCCTTTTAAATATTTAAAACAATCACAATAAAAATAAACTAATTAATAATTAAACAAATAATAACTAATAATATTTTGATTTAGTTTCCACTCCTATTTATTTTGGGTTCCTAATTTCATAGGTCTTGAATAATTTCCAAAAAAAAAATATTTCACTCCTTTTTCATCTTCTATTTTACTTGAAATTTCGAAGAATTTCGCGGTTCCTTTCCGGTTTCCCTTAATCTTCATAGTTTTCCTATATTCTTTTTAAGGTTTTAATTCCTAGCACTGGAATAAATCATTCTTAAATTCTCGAAATTTTAAATAAATCATTCTTTAATCCTCAAAATTTTTTCCGGGGCATTACATTAATATTGACAAATGTCACGTAATGTGCACTATGACCCTAATTATCAATTCTAGAAAGTGTAGTTCTTAGAATTTAACTAACTAGCATGGTGCCGTGATATTATAAAAAAATATATAATTACAAAATTTCAATAATAAAATTATTTTATATATAATCACCTATTTTGTCATAATCATGATTCATTACATTTAGTTAAAATTTTGAAAAATATTATTAACCTTTTTCAAATAAATTTTTTTTGTTCTTATAATTTTACTTGAACCAAAAATTAAAATTTCTCGTTTAAATTAGCAACAAGAGCAAGTAATTAAATTTTAATATTGCTTCTTATAATTTTTTATGCTAAATTACTATGAATTCATAAATAGAGTTTACTATGAGTTTATTACTCTTGCTTAAAAATCAAAATTATATTATTAATTTCTTCAAAAGAAATAAGTTAAACTATTTTTTAATTAGTTTTGATTGATAATTAAGAATCAAATACATATGGTTGTTCAAATATGAGAACGAATAAGTGATGGCTCCACAAAATTTTTTAATTATGAAAAAGAAATAGATGTTATTTTACCTTGTTATGAGTGAATTTCCTACTTTTAAAAAAAAGGGTAATTGGGCATAGATATAGATAATTTTTAAGATAAAGTAATTAACATGGTTTTAAAAATTATAATTCATAATTATCATGCATGTATAGGTATTTTCTTAGTTGAAATCAATAAATTTAAATTTGAGTGCAAATATCTTATTGAGAGTAGATTGAAGCTCTTATAAGACTAATTATTATTTTATCTTTATACAAAACATAAGACTTAATTATTATTAAAATTGAAGAATAAATAATTTTATATTTAGATTGAATAAAAAAATGTTTTAATTTGTATTACTATTTAGATAATGAGATCAACAAAATTGTTTGATTAAAGAATAAATTATTTAATTATAGAAAAAGCTAAGGTGAACTTACTTAAGTGTTTATTATGAAATTTTATTAATTATAGTTTTTATTTTATACTCTCTTTCTTTAATTATTGATCATGCTCAATTTAAAATTTTATATTAACTTTTTATTCATGATTGATCATACAAATACTTTTTATCACATATCTCTTTTTTTTTTTTGAAAAAATTCATAGCAAATATATAAATAACTTCACGTAAGTTGAGTCTTTTAATTATCTAAGAAATGTTTGAGTGTTAAGTTTTGTATTTAGGTTAAATAAAAAATATTTTAATATGAGCAATGGATCCCACAAATTAATTTATTGAAAAATTAAATAGTTTAATGATATATGTCACGACCCCAGTTACAGGGATCCGTGACCGGCACGGGGATAGAATTTAGCCTCTAAACCCGTAAGCCTTACCTATAATCATAAATTATCTACCCTTATGCACAATCATCATACAATATTCACATAGTGTATATAGTGGGCACACCATCATTGGTGGCCTAGATAACCTGCAATCCACGGCGCTCAATGCCGCTTCAGCCCATTTCACGTATATATATATACATCCATACACTCAAGACATTCACACATAAATATATATATACATAGTGATCAAACCCCAAAGGAATGATCTATCCTATTCACACACAATATATGTATAACCTGTCATAATCACACATGTACACTCACACGCACAGTTAAGTATACGTAGTGATTATACGTCTCAATACGTGTAATCTATCCTATTCACATGCAGATATTTATATTTTCCATCCAACATATACCAAGTCACACGTATATATACAGCATATACATATTGATCACACACCATTATGTGTGATCTATCCTATTCACATACGCAGATATGTATATATATAAGTATATCAAGACTTTCCCAACACCCAGAATCCTATCAGTAAGCACATGTGAAGCCGACATGTCTAGATATAGCATAATTCAAAAGCTGCAAATATTTACATCGCCTTTACAACTTTAGAATATATACAACTCAAAATAATGAAGGCTAAATAATCAAAAGGATGTCCACCCACGCGAACAAATGCGGTGCAAGTGGATAGATGTCCGTATCACTGTCCGGACGTCGAAGCCTGCCCGATTCCTGTATCTGTAACATTTAAACAGAGGGTGTGAGTCCAACAGACTCAGTGAGAAGCTTCCCATCCTCGGCGTAGCGGCGGGTACCACTACGGCTGGGGAAAGGGAACCACTCACAACCACATGCGCACGAAATTCCAGTTTGTCATATGTTATATAATGATCAGGCAACATTAATATAACGTTACGTCACAGATAAACCTAGGAATCATGCTCCTCAAACGTGCCACTCATAAGCAACCAATAACATGAAACATTTCATATTAAAAACTATAAATCATACAATCGACCCTAGTGCCACGCTAGGGCAATAGCCTCAACGGCAAATCCTTTAAATGCTATGCACCACCCTAGTGCCAGGCTAGGGCCATAGCCACAACGGGCAACCATGAATATGTAATGCACCACCCTAGTGCCAAGCTAGGGCAATAGCCACAACGGGCAAACATGAATATGTAATGCGCCACCCTAGTGCCAAGCTAGGGCAATAGCCACAACGGGCAACCATGAATATGTAATGCACCACCCTAGTGCCAGGCTAGGGCCATAGCCACAACGGGCAAATGTCTGACGTCATATTTCACTCTCTTACTTTCAGTGGGGTTTGCAACACGGACTACCCATTTCTATTCTAAAGTGTCTTTACCTCAGCAGTGTGAACTCCACTAAGAGTTTCTAATCAATTATGAGATTTTCTACTCTTTGCTTAGTACCCAACCCTTGATTAGATGATAACCTAGCTCTAAGGTATTTCCTAAGTTCATTTACCACAAATCACGTCGACGTGTATAAATAAGTCAGTTTCATTTCCTTAGTGGGTTTCTAATTATTAGGACAAACCAAAAATTGAACGAAATCAATATCCTACCCTTTTTTTTACTTGTACTGTTTGGCGTATCCCATGTCATCACATGGATACCCTCCAGTACCACTTCAACTCAATCAATCACATATATACAAATATTTTCACAATTAACAGTTTAGGAACAACAATAGCATGTTATTACCTAACAATTCTTACAAACAAGCAAGTAAGCAAACCACGTATTCACATCCTCATTCAACCTTGTAGGGCAAGGATGGGAAACCCCTCACCTGGACGGCTTCCTGTTTCTGGTCCTGGAGTCACTCCTGCTCCAGACAATTCGTGGTTACCTAACAAACATATTTACATCATTATCATCTTTACTATATGCAAATTATATGCATATGCTATGCTCATGTCAAATTAATACATTAAACTTTGCCAAGAACCAAGTCCTTGGTCTTAACCTTCTTCCTCTCTTTAATACTGTTTCCAAGTGTCACACACTTAATCTCATCTCTTTATCCCTTTCTTTGAATACTCATTTTCACCTACAAGTGTTCGTATGTGACTTTTCACAATTCCCATATCCAATTGATGACCTATGTTAGTCATAGCCTCAAATTTTCTATGGTTGCTAATTACCCAACCACTCTTTCAACTTATATTCACATACGAACACATGTGGCCTAATATATTTGAAAATTGGGATTTTTACCAAATAAGGACATTTTACTATTTAAATAAATTCCGGCGTCCATTATGGTCTATCCGAAACTTCTAACCTATAATTTAGCTCCACATTCTAAATTGGACCGAAAAGTGTCTCTTTTAATACCAAATTGGTCTCCGGTTGAGGCGGAATCACTCGGGCGTTAATCCCTCGCATATTCCAACAATCCCTACCATTCTATAACACCAATCCAACACACCAATCCATCCCAATTCAATTTATACTACACTTTATCTCACTTTAAATTCCATACTTCTATGGTTTTCAAATTGGGTAACCTCCATCATAAATTTTCCAACACACACACTTCCAAATACCTCTAAACAACCCAATAGCTTCAAATTAGGACCCAAAGTAATTTATTCATACCAATTAGGAATTTTCCAAAAAATCCCTAAAATAGATAAATTTGGGGTTTGAGGGATTCGGGACTTTTTACCTCGATTCAATCGGATAGGATGATGGAATGGGGTAGAAAGAACTCCCGGTCACCTTCCCCGGCTTCGAAACGGCGGATTCCGGCGAAGATTCCGGCTAAAAACCACTTCCCGTCGCTGCTCTCTCTCTCCTCCGTGAACCCGCGGCGAACCACCTTCCTCCGGCGTCCAGCTTCGCCGTCGACAGCTCCGGTCCCGGCGAACGGCGCGTCGACCTCCGGCTGGCCTCTCCCGCACACCGTGCGCACGTCTTCTCTTCTTCCGCTGAAGCCCTTAGCGTCGTGGTCCTCAATCTCTTTTTTTCCTCTGCTTGCTTCACGTCTCGGCTTCTCTCTGGACCAAAAACAATGTGGGGTATTTTGCTTATGGGGGTCACGTGTGTGACCCCCCCTCCTTCCGCCTATACACATATATTTTAGTATTATATTTTTTTTTAATTTGTATATTTATATATATATATATATATATATATATATTTAATATATTATTATTTATAATTAAAATTAATTTTGGGGTTAATAAACTTACACCCAATATTTCACGTTAGGTCCTAATTTTGGTCCAAATAAAATTTCATTTATTTTTTTAAATTTTCTCCTTTTCTTTCCAAATTAAAATAAATAAATAAAAAATTAAATTAGGACCTTAACGTTGATTGGAAAATTTCCGGGTATTACAATATATAAAAAAGGAAATTGTTGGACAGGGATCAAAGGATTCGAAAAATTATGCTCAATTTGATTCAATTTTATTTTCTTATTTATTTCTTTGTTTTCCATTTTATTTAATGGTCCTGAGAAGAAGATATTTTTTTTCCTAGGGTGTGTTTGGTTAGTGGGGTAGAGGATGTAATAGAAATGGTAATGGGAATGAAAAATGTAATGGAATTGCGGAAGGAAATGATCGAAAAAAAGTTAATGAGATATATGAAAAAAAAATGTGTCTATAAATATTCTATAATACTTAAAATTTTATTTAATTAACTGAGAATGAATTTAATTTTTAAAAAATTGTGATAGCACATAGTCAATCAATCAATATATAAATAAAGTTTTTTTTTATTCGTGGGTTCCAATTTCTTAAAATAGCAATCTGTTCCTGTCAAAAAATTTTTATCTTTCGTTTTATTTACATTATACATATATTAAATAAAAAGTGGGGGCCCTAAGACCCTGATTTGAGGGCATGTTCTTTAAGATGAAATCATGAAAGAAACGAGGAAGGAGTGGATGGAGCCCATTGAGTCCCACTTACTTTTTCATTTTCATTGACTTTTTTTTAAAAATATATATATATATATATAAAATGTTTATTATATACCCTTTGATTTGACACAATCATAACTTTCTTTTCTTTACATTATTTTAATATAAGGGGCAAAGTGGTAATTTTAATACATTCCCATTCCATTTTCATTCCCAATTTTTACTACCAAACATAGCCAATGCATTCTCATTCCCTTTTCCTTTCTATTTCTATGTAAAGAACGCGCCCTTAGTTGATAAATAATTTTTCTATTGTTAGAATTTTTTAATTTCAAAAAAAATTAGGAAGAAGAATAACGGAGAAGAGTATTAATTAATTAATAAATTATTAATTTAATTTTCTTTTTCTTTTATGAAATTTAATTTTCAATTTATTTACCTTTTAAATTTAATTATATTAAAAAATTAAAAATATTACAACTAAAATATATTGGCAGTCAATATAAAAAATCTAATTTTTATATAATTTTTTTAAAAACTTTATATCTCTATTATTTATTTTGAGTAAAAAATATTTATTGTATTTTATTTTATTTTAAATAATTCAATAATAGTTAAATGGGTATTTATTTATGTAAATAATATATTTTGGAAAAAATAAAAAAATTATAAAATTTTTATTTCTCAAAATAGGGAGTGTAATTTTGCAAAATAAAAGAAATCTATATATCTATATTTATTTTGCAAAATAAATAGGGACTATTGTACACAAGTGAAGGATGAATAAAATTTTGGTGCATATTCTTGTTGCTCTTTTGTTGCTAAGCTCTTGTTTTACTGTTGCTCTTTTGTTGCTAAGCTCTTGTTCTACAACATATATATATATATATATATATATATATATATATATATATATATATATATATATATATATGTTGTAGGGTTTAGGAAGAATCCAATGTTGAAAATGTGGTCATCCACATATAAATACATATATTTATAATACTTCCCCTTGGATGACCACTCATCATGAACATGCCTCGTTAAAACCTTGCTAAGAAAAACCCAGTGGGACAAAATCTTAGCTAAGGAAAAAGAGTACATAATTCATAATTAATTTTCTTCCCCTGAAGTCTTCAGGACTTCATATGAATATGCCTCGTTAAAACCTTGCTAAGAAAAACCCAGTGGGACAAAATCTTAGCTAAGGAAAAAGAGTACATAATTCATACTTAAAATTTCTTCCCCTCGAGTTTACATATTATCATGAATGTCTTTAAGACTTCTCATTCCAATGTTATACACATGCTTCTTGAAAACTTTAGTTGGCAAAGCTTTGGTAAAGAGATCAGCTACATTGTCGCTTGACTGAATTTTGCGAACATCAATATCACCTTTCTTTTGTAGCTCATGAGTATAGAAGAATTTAGGTGAAATGTGTTTAATCCTATCACCCTTAATGAATCCATCTTTAATTTGTATGATACATGCTGCGTTATCTTCATACAATATTGTTGGTTCGGCATTGGTTGTAGACAACCCACATGCATCTTTAATATGATGAATCATTGTTCTCAACCATATACACTCACGGCTTGCTTCATGAATAGCCAATATCTCAGAATGATTTGATGATGTAGCTGTGATGGTTTGTTTTACTGATCGCCATGAAATGGCAGTTCCCCCATATGTAAAGATGTAACCTGTTTGTGAACGAGCTTTGTGGGGATCAGAAAGATATCCAGCATCAGCATATCCAATTAATTCTGGCTTTCCTTTCTTTGGAAAAAATAAACCCAGATCAGATGTTCCACGAAGATATCGAAGAATATGTTTCACACCATTCCAATGTCTTTTTGTTGGTGTAGAACTAAACCTTGCTAATAAATTTACTGCAAAAGCTATGTCTGGTCTAGTAGAATTTGCAAGGTATAAAAGTGCTCCTATTGCACTAAGATATGGTACTTCAGGACCAAGAAATTCTTCGTAATCTTCTCGTGGACGAAATGGATCTGTTTTTATATCAAGTGGACGAACAACCATCGGATAACTTAAAGGATAAGATTTATCCATATTAAATTGTTTCAAAATCTTCTCAATGTAAGATGATTGATGAACAAGAATTCCACTTGGTAAATGTTCAACTTGGAATCCCAGACAAAATTTTGTCTTCCCAAGATCTTTCATTTCAAATTCTTTTCTTAAGTATTGTGCAGTTTTTGAAATCTCTTCTGGAGTTCCTACAATATTTATGTCATCAACATAAACTGCAACAATAGAAAATCCAGAATTTGTTTTCTTGATAAAAACACAAGGACAAATAGGATCATTCTTATATCCTTCTTTCAATAAATACTCCCTAAGACGGTTATACCACATTCTTCCAGATTGTTTCAATCCATATAAGGATCTTTGTAATTTGATGGAATACATATCTCGAGGTTTCGATCTATATGCTTCAGGCATCTTAAATCCTTCAGGGATTTTCATATATATGTCATTATCTAATGACCCATATAAATATGCTGTTACTACATCCATCAAATGAATATCAAGTTCTTCAAAGGATACCATACCAATTAAAAATCGGAATGTAATTGTATCCATAACTGGAGAATAAGTCTCATTATAATCTATACCCGTTCTTTGTGAGAAACCTTGTGCCACAAGTCGTGCCTTATATCTCACAACTTCATTTTTCTCATTTCTTTTACGGACAAATACCCACCTATACCCAACAGGTTTAACATCTTCAGGTGTTTGGGTAACTGGTCCAAAAACTTCTCGTTTTGATAACGAGTCTAATTCGGCTTCTATAGCCTCTTTCCATTTTGGCCAATCATTTCGATGTCGACATTCTTCTACATTTTTGGGTTCAGGTCCTTCATCATTGGTAATTTCAGAAGCAATTGCATATGCAAAAATATGATCAACAATAATTTCATTTCTTTCCCACATTTTCCTATATTTTAATGAGATCTCATAATTTTCCGGTATCGGATCCACTTCTGGGGTTGAAACTACTTATGGAGTTACCTTTTCAGAAATGTAGGGTTGTTGATTCATATTTGAAATATCCTGAATATCTTAAAGAGTATTTTCTCTACTTTTTCTCTTTCTGGGAATGGTATCTTTTGCACCAATCGGTCTACCACGCTTCTGGCGTATTTTAGATTCATTAGCTGCTGTAATAGTAGATTGTCCTACAGGGACATCTAACCGTGTTGGAATATTTGCAGCTGGTATATGCGATTTAGTGACCCTCTTAGTATCCACAAAATTATCTGGTAATTGATTTGTAACATTTTGCAAATGAATAATTCTTTGAACTTCAAGTTCACATTGATTTGTGCGAGTATCATGAAAAGACAATGTAGATGTATTCCAACTAATATCTTGTGCTTTTGCAACCTTATCTTTTTCTTCCCCTAAAGGTGGAAAAATTGATTCATTGAAAATACAATCTAAGAAACGTGCTCTAAAAAGTTCACCAGTTAAAGGTTCAAGATATCTAATAATAGACGGTGAATCAAAACCAACATAAATCCCGAGGCGACGATGAGGTCCCATTTTAGTACGATGAGGAGGTGCAATAGGAACATACACAGCACAACCAAAAGTTCTGAGATGAAATATATTTGGTTGTTGACCAAAAACAAGTTGTAATGGAGAAAATTTATGGTATGCAGTTGGTCTAATACGAACCAAAGATGCAGCATGTATTATAGCATGTCCCTAAGCAGTTGCAGGGAGCTTTGACTTCATAAGCAAAGGTCTAGCAATGAGTTGTAACCTTTTAATAAAAGATTCAGCTAAACCATTTTGTGTATGAGTATGAGCTACTAAATGTTCAACAGTAATTCCTATTGACATACAGTAGTCATAAAATGCTTTTGAAGTAAACTCACCAGCGTTATCTAAACGTACTGTTTTAATAGAATGATCTGGAAAGTGTGCCCTTAATTTTATTATTTGAGCCAGTAATTTAGCAAAAGCTACATTACGAGTTGAAAGTAAACAAACATGTGACCATCGAGTAGAAGCATCAATTAAAACCATGAAATATTGAAATGGACCACATGATGGATGAATAGGACCACAAATATCTCTTTGTATACGTTGTAGAAAAGAAGGAGACTCAATGGGTAATTTAGAAAAAGATGGTTTAACAATTAATTTGCCTTGAGCACAAGATTCACAAATGAAATCATTTGATAATAGGATCTCCTGGTCCTTTAGTGGATGTCCACATGTATTTTCTATGATACGCCGCATCATAATTGAGCCGGGATGACCAAGACGGTCATGCCAAAGTATAAAAGTCTTTGGATCCGAGCACTTTTTGTGCATAAAATTTGATTCAACCATTTTTATTGTTGTAAAATACAACCCAGTAGAAAAAGCAGGAAGTTTCTCTAATACAAGCTTATGGCTTGATACAATGGAAGTAATGTTTAAATATTCTACACCACTTTCATTATTTGTCTCAATGTGATACCCATTACGACGAATATCCTTGAAACTTAGTAGATTTCTTCTAGATCTACTAGAATATAACGCTTCATCTATTGTTAATTTTGTCCCTTTTAACAATAGAATTTGAGCTCTTCCAGAGCCTTCTATAACATTTGCAGAACCAGATATTGTATTAACATTAATTTCAGCTAATGTTAATTCTTGAAAATATTTTTTATCTCGAAGAATTGTATGAGTTGTACCACTGTCCACAAGGCATATGTCATCCTCCATAATGCTGAATATAATTCCTTATCTTGATGTGATGGAAACAAGTTCAGAGATCTTTCAACACACAGATTTTAGAGTCTCGTGCTGATAA
Organism: Senna tora; assembly: GCA_014851425.1. Classification (NCBI taxonomy): domain Eukaryota; kingdom Viridiplantae; phylum Streptophyta; class Magnoliopsida; order Fabales; family Fabaceae; genus Senna; species Senna tora. The sequence goes on from CM026265.1 coordinate 17,656,906, forward strand.
CGTGTTGTAAAACAAGAGCTTAGCAACAAAAGAGCAATAAGAATATGCACCAAAATTTTATTCATCCTTCACTTGTGTACAATAGTCCCTATTTATAGGACTTTAGCCATAAGGTAACATTAAGAATATAATAATGTACCTTTAAGCACACTAATTGAAAGGTTACACAATTCTCTTAAAGAGGCCTTTATGGGGAGCTTACCAAAGATATAAAGAGACAAGTGACCATGTGTAGGGTTTAGGAAGAATCCAATGTTGAAAATGTGGTCATCCACATATAAATACATATATATATATATATATATATATATATATATATATAAAGGAATCCCCCTAGCCCATTTTATTGACAAATAGGATGGATGACACCTTTGCTCAATTGACACATCATCAATACATCTTTTACTCTCATGCATTTAGTTCACATGTCAAGTCATTTTACAAATGCTAAATTTCTATTGGTCCACATAATTTATAATAATCCAGCTGGAATTAACACATGCCATGTGTCAATGTTTTCATACCTTCTAATTGATTCAATTTTGATTTGATTAGAGTCATTTAATGATAATTGATCACCTTCAAATTAATGCTAAATTAATCACATTTATTCACTGACTATTTTATCATTTAAGAACTCTGTGATTCTTGCTGGAATTGAATGCTATAGTTGACCTTGATCATTTACTAGCATCAATTACTATTAAATCCTGCCATTCAGGTTTAAAGAATAAAATTGATGATATAATTCTTCATTGGCACACCTTCCTTTGGTATATAATTGACGTCTACTGCTTAGCTTTTACTCATTTTAGTTTCTTTCTTCTTTTCTTATGTGGTTGTTGAATTTGATGAATACATGCTGCTTCTGCTTCAGTGTTTCTTTCAAGAAAAGGTGTTTTTTTTTTCCGTTTTGCCTAAAGATTGGTTTGTTGTTCTCTATCTTCCTTCTACTCCACCAAGCGGGTCTATCCGAGGTATCAGTTTTTTTCAATTCATTTTATCTGATTTGCGATTGTTACTTTTTTATTTTTTGACTTTATGGTATTCTTTGATGTCAAGTGCTCTATACGTTAAGTTATCTTAAATATTTCGTAACATTTTCTTCTTCTTCTTCTTCTTTTGTTGAATTAGTATATATTTAATAAAATTTAAAAAATGAGATTATTTTGGTATATCTCTATGAGAAAAATTATTGGGTAATGACGCAAGAACAGCAACAACAAACACCTAATCGGAGAGATTATATAAAAGCATCATCAACCATAACAATCTAGCAAGAAGTCTAGGAGCTGCTATCATTTACAACAAGGATCATGTTTGGGATTACTATGTGAGTACATGTTTTTGTAAAGATCATAAAAGAATTGATTTTGTTTTTTGGTTTTTGTTTAAAATTAATAGGCATTTTAGTTTCTTGCGTGACATCACAGGTAAAATATATATATATATATATATATATATATATATATATTTTGGCACAACAATGAGGAATTTAGCTTTTGTTTTGCAATATTTTTTTACACTTTATTTTATTTGAAAATTAAACAAAATTTCATAAGATAAGAAGGGAAAACTCATCAAAAAAAAAAGAAGGCAAAAATTCATAATTATCAATCTCTAATTATAGTCATCTGATCTTTTTAATTTTATTTTGTGTAATTTGAATTAGTATTGCAATCACTCCTTCACAATTGGTCGACTCCATATATACCTTATCAAACCCAAATAATTATATGCTTATAATCTATACCCTTACCAATATAAATTCATTAGTAAGTAATTTTTGGTGCCCAAAATTTTAATATGAAATAATTATAATTCTATTTTATCGGTTAAAACTTAAATTCATAGCCTTAGGAAATAGAATCTACAAAAATATTTGATTTGGCTTCTAAGTAATACAAATGAATATATATATTGGAAAACTTTAAAATATATTAAAATACACACGAAAAAAATTCCCAAATTTATGTGTTCTTTTTGTCTATGACTGATCCAGGTATTTACTAGAGCGGACATAATGACTAATCCCTCAAGTACTGTAAGATCTAATGTAATATATTTTTATATTCCTTAAAATTAGCTTCGTAATTAATCTCATATATTAATTTCAAAATTCATATTTCCCATTAATCATGCTACACTCATCTAATATTTAAATTTCTTAAAATCAGCTAATTTTTAAAATTCTAATAAAAATATGATTTTTAACTTTTAATTATTATGTTATTTTAATTTTGATATTTACCATTAATTAATAATTACTCTAGATTTTTATGTGTTCCTTAAATTTATGTGTTCTTTTTTTCTATGATTGATCAAAGTATTTAATAGAGCGAGCATAATGACTAATCTCTCAGGTACTGTAGAGTCTAATATAATGATTTTTATGTTCCTTGAAATCAGTTTCGTAAGTAATCTCATATATTAATTTCAAAATTCATATTTCCCTTTAATCATGCTACACTCACCTAATATCGAAATTCCTTAAAATCAGCTAACTTTTAAAATTTTAATAAAAATCTGATTTCGCATTAATTATTATATTATTTTAATTTTGATATTTACCATTAATTACTCTAGATTTTCAATTTTGGAATTAAACCATTCAATGCTTTAATATAAATTAAAAATTTTAACCATATTCTGTTTTCAAATTACCTCTACCATATATATGTATATATATATATATATATATATATATATATATATATATATATATATATATATATCATTCACTCTCTCACATTCAAGTCGAAATTTCAAATCTCATCTACTATTCAACTAATCATATTTTTTGAAAAATAAAAACCCTAGCCATTAATATATGATTTTCATATCCCTTAAAATCATTTTCGTACTTAATTTCATATACAGATTTTAAATTTAAAATTATTATCACTTTCTCCCTTTGTCTATGATTCTGATATCATTAATTATATTCAAATTATATTTAAAATGTATATAATAATTATTACACCTTAAATTAAGTTAATGGATTTAGAGTTGATTATGATTATGATATTCTAAAAAAGTTTGAGATTCTAAAAAAATTTAAATTTTAAAAAAGTTAACTAAAATTATAATTAAGTTAGCAATTATAATGACAAAAACTTCATTTTTGTCCCTCATCACTTGGATAATGGAGTGACCAAATTGATACTGAATGCAAACATGAGGGACTAATTGATACTGAATCAACGTAAGAGACCAAATTGATACCAATTGGCAAAAATAGGTGATCAAATTGAGATTTAGCAAATATTAGGAACAAAATTGATACAAATTGCAAATATGGAGGACCAAATTAAGACTCGCCAAACGTTAGGGACCAAACTAGGAAACATTTTAAATGTAAGGGACCAAACGTGGGTGTAACCGACGCACTACTATAATGATATAATTTGATCAAGTTAAGGGTGCCTAACAATATGTAAATGACAACAACATTAATTCGTTTTAGTTTTTTATATGAACTATTTTTTTTTTCTTTTTCAAAATCTCATAACCATTTTTCTCTACAAAATGTTGGAAACAAAAATCGTCAACAATATAGTTAATGTTGAATAGAAATATGAGAGGCACAAATATTTTGTCTAATTATATTTAATGTGATTATGGAATTTATATCCCATGTGAACACACATAATTTCAATTTTTTTAAATAAAAGACATTTATTTTTTTCTAAATAAAAGACTTCAAAATTAAGACATGAGATGTGAAATTTAGGGAAAAAACAATCATTTTTTGTTAACTTATAATAAATTAGCTTGCTAAACAAATTAGAAACCAATATATTTTTTAAATTAAATTTTATATTACAATAAAAAATTCTAAATGGTTATAATTTATAATTATTAATAGTTTAGGTTAAAATTGTCTTACAATTTAATGAGTTGTTAAAATTTAAATACATTTTCTTCGTAAGAAAATTAAATACATTTTCAAAAAAAGCAAGATGCAAAATTAATTATATCAAAATAGGATTATGGGGTATGAAAATTTTAGAAAACAATTTATGGGTATGCGGATAATGCAAAATTAATTCATATTTTTTAAAAAACAAAAAAATTAACATGGATTTAAAAAAATTACTTCATGAGTTACATATAGGGATACAGAATATGACAATTTTTTCGACAAAAATACTATTTTGGTCCTTTATGTTTACCCCTTGTCTCAATTTGGTCCTTTACGTTTGTTCTGTCTCAATTTGGTCCTTCACGTTTGTAATTAGTTAATTTGATCCTTCTGTTATCTAGGTGTTAAATAATTAACGGATTGCTGACGTGGACAGTTAAATAAGTACACATAAGCATGCTGAGTTGGTATTACTCCATTTCCATATTTATTAATATTAATTTTTAAATAAAAAACAATTAATCTAAACCCTAATTAACTTGCAGCCTCCAAGATTATCTTCATCTCTAAAGAAAATGCCAAGAGCAGTATGCGGCGGCCATGGTGATTCAGATTGGCTAGTTATGAATTTTTTTTGTTCTTTCTGTTTCTGGGAAGTGGAAATCGTTTTTTTTTATGGGTGCTTCTGCAAAAGAGATAAAAACTACAATGGATTTTCAGAAAATCAGCCAATCAAGACGCGCACGCGCCGGTGAGTTTCCAGCAAACTCTAACAAAGGACAAGCTTGGTCCGGGATCTTCCACAACGCTGCTCCGCCTCCATCGAAAATTGAAATCCATCCGCAAAATCGATCAACGACTGTCCAATCTTCTCCAATCTCTGCATCTCCTCCAACAATCCCGGCGATCCTTTCTTCTCCTTCTTCTTCCACTCCTCCGCTATCTTCTCTTGCAATCCAATCATCGGTTGCGCCCACCCTAACTGCCTCGGCACCGGAAAATGCGTCCCCAATCCGTTCCTCTCTTGGCACGAAATCGCCGCAACCAGAGTCCACATCACGAACATGAATATCGTGCTCATTATATACACAGGGGAGCCAAACCAGAGGCTTCCGCGCCGCGCGGTGGAACCAGATTCGACGACATCGCGTGGATTTGTTTCGCCACAGACCAATTCTTCGCCATGCTGCATGACGGCGACCGGAATAGCCCTACTGTTCGATCTTTCTGCGCGGATTTTTAGAGATGAAGATAATTTGAAGATGGAGTGGGTTTAGATTTAATTGTTTTTTATTTAAAAATTAATATTAATAAATATGGAAATGGAGTAATTCAAACTCAGCATGCTTATGTGCATATATTTAACTGTCCACATCAACAATCCGTTAATTATTTAACATTTAGATAACGGAAGGATCAAATTAACTCTAATTACAAACGTAAAGGACTAAATTGAGACAGGACAAACGTAAAGGACCAAATTGAGACAAGGAGTAAACATAAAGGACCAAAATAGTGTTTTTGTCCAATTTTTTCAGTATAGGTTAGGGTACACTACTATGTACTAAATAAATAAATAAAATTATAATATACAAGTACCGATAGGGTTATGCGTGCGTGTACATATACAAAGTATGAGAAATTTTTCAAAATATATAGGCACGGGTATAATAATATATACTAAATAAATAAATTCAACTTAAATAAAATATGCAAATTACCACATGTTTTTTTTTTTTTGCCTGAAAAATTACTACATGTTGAGTGAACAATGTTGATATCCCATCAAAGCATTGATGTGGACCATTAAAGGAAGAGACAATGTGAAAATCCCTTTTAGAAGGGTTATTGTTAAACATTCCTACTAAAGTTAGGTCTGATTTTTTAGAAGACCTGTTAATTCTTAAAGTCTGATAAAAAAATTATTGGTAAGTTCATATTTAAACTTCGTATACTTTAATATTTAAGGTATTCCAATTTCATTGATTTGGCATGTATTTTATATTAACATAATATTACTTTATATTATATTTTTTATAAATTAAAATTTAATCATTTATATTTTTAAATATTTAAAATATATATATAAACATCTCTAAACATAGCCCGTGCATCGCACGGGTCACCACCTAGTGATAATATAATTTAAGGATCTTCCAAGAGAATAATGTGTAATTTACTTTGCTATTTAATTTTCAGAACAATGCTATTATATATTTACTTGATAAATTATTATTTGTACGTTATGGTTTGTATTTAACAGCTCTTATAATGAAATTAATAACTCAAAATCTTAAATCTCGATTAAAATCTAAAATATCAAATATATCACCTAAACACATTGTATTATTCACAAACCACAAAAGTGAATTTTTCATAATTCAAAGCTATATTTCTTCAAGTTCGAAGAGGTAAAAAAAATCTTATTTGCCAATTTATTTTGCATAAAAAAACCAATATGTTTTTAAGTAGGCCTAAATTAAATTTAAAAGTGAATAATTAATATTTTTTAAATATCCTTAAATACTGAATTTTTATTATTCCTAACCACGAGTGTACACATTAATAAATAAATAAAGTGCACTAATTAATTATTATTAAATTTATTTTAAATTAAATTTAAAATCAAAATTAATATTAACATTAGATTTTATAATATATTATCAAAATTAGATCTTTCTAATTTTCTACATTTTTTATTTAGATAAAAGTGTATTTTATGTCCCCAAATTTATACTAATATTTGTGAGCCCCTTTTGTTTAAGAAAAGAAGAAATGAGAGTGAAGTTAATATTGATTATCATAAATATTATAATTTATTTAATATAATAAGAAAGAAAAATAAAATAAATTTAAAAGAAATGTATATTATTTTTTAAGTAAATTAATTTATTAGTATTAAATTAAAAATAAAAGTTATATTAAAGTTAGATATTTATAATAAACTATCAAAATTTTAACAAAATTTTAATTATCTTCATCTTTTGTAAAAAAACATAGATCACAATTATTGAAGTATATCTTCTATTTCTTCACCTAAATTGTGATTTTCCAAATAAAAAATACATTTTTTTATATTTTAACTGTGATCTTCAAATTTTGCTTTTGTAGTTTGAACTAATTAAATAAAAAAGGTGAAGAAAGAATAAAAAATAATAATTTTGATAATTAATTATAAATATATAATTTATATATTAATTTTTTATTTTAATTTAAGAAATATTAGTTCAGTATCATTTTCTTATGGACAATTTTATAAAATAAATATTTCATATTAGTTAAGTCTATATTAAATTATTTAAATAATAAACATAAGTGTATTTTCATATAGCTTGTTATTTTTCATATAAAAATATATTGTTCATTTTTCAATTGTGATATTATTTTTTATTTTTGCAATTTGAGCCAATTAAATTAAAAAGGTAAAGAAAATTTTAAAGTTACATGTTGATACTATATTAATTATAAATGTCTTCTTTATATAAAAATTATGGTTTTAATTTCAAAATTTTAATATTTCACTATTATTTTTTAGTTAAAATTACTATTGTATTTGCTCTTTTTTTAATATTTGTCAAATACTTATTTATTATTTTAATAATAAACATAATGTTGTTTTGGTTTGAATGGATAAAATTGTAAATTTTTATCTCTTAAAAAATGAGAGTGTAATGTTTCAAGATAGATAGGATCAGAGAATATAATTTAGGCTAAAATGCACTAAAACCCTCTGAGTTTTGGGTTAGGGGCACATAGACCTCCTGAGTTTTAAAACTTTGCACATAAACCCCCTGAGTTTTCATTTATGGGCAGATAGTACCCTTCCGTTAGGGTTCCATCCATTAGTCAACGTTTTTCTCATTTTTAGTCAAAATATTGAGGGTAATTAAGTAATTTCAAAAAGACCCACCCATTTGAAATTACCACTTTCCAAGCTTTCTCTAAGCTATCAAATTCCATCCTAATTCTAGGCTTCCAATCATTCTCCAAATTAGTATTTTCACATGATTCAAAAATAGATGCTCCTTCCCTACAACACAAATAGAAAGATTTTATTTTCTCATGAAAAGGCTATAAGGTAAACACTTAACTAAAAATAATATTGAAACATGCCTTAAGGCACAAAACATGAATGAAAACATTGTATTTTCTAATCTCCATATCTGAATTTCACACCCATTAAATCTTCTTTCACCATGTTACCTTTGTAAAATGGAGGATTAAAAATAGGACTTAATTGAAAATACTTTTATCATTCACATTAGTAATATAATTTTTACTCTGGACTAAAGTGAAAGCAAATTATTTTTTTCACTATCAAGATATAATTTCCCAACTTCATCTACTACAAATGCTTTCACTCCAAACACATAGAAACGCACCAGCAACAGCAGCAACGAACCAACAACGAAAAAGAGAGGGAAATGGAAGAGTTTCATGTACAGATTGGAAAAATGGAGGGAGAACAAAATTTTTTCTGGATTCACTGCTTCTTGTTCTCAGCTTCAAAGATCGAAGTCACGGCTTGCGATGGTGTGACGTTGAACGACGAGAGCAATGGCGAGTGACGTTTGGTGTTGTAGCTTTAATTCGATGCTTTCCGGACTTTGCCCGGATGTGTTTCTTGCCTTCGAGTGTGTGCTTGGATGTGCTTGTTCTTTGACTAAGAACGATGGGTCAGGAATTCCATTAGGGTCATTTTGGTGGGTCATTATACGTACGGGTGGTAATTTGAAATGGGTGGGTCTTTTTACTTAATTACCCTCAATATTTTGACTAAAAATTGAGAAAAACGTTGACTAATGGATGGAACCCTAACGGAAGGGTACTATCTGCCCATAAATGAAAACTCAGGGAATTTATGTGCAAAGTTTTAAAACTCAGGGGTCTATGTGCCACTGATCCAAAATTCAGGAAGTCTTAATGCATTTTAGCCTATAATTTACTATACTATTTAAATAGTACTGCTATTTACTTAAATAATTAATTAATATTTATGTTATGGTTTATATTTAACCATTTTTATAATGAAATTAATAGATTCAATAAATTGAATCTAAAGTGAAATACAATGGATCAAATATGTCATATATTGAAAAAAAATTTTGAACATATGTTTTATGATCTCAAAAATAAATATTTAAAATATTATAACACATAAAATATTTTTGTATATTATATATAAATTATTTATTTATCAAATATAACTTATACATGTTATAATTATTATTATCGATATAATTTATATATTTAAATAAATTATCCTAAAAAAATACGCACGGGTCATAATCAATCAATATATATATATATATGATTATATATATATATATATATATATATATATATTGATTGATTATGTATATATATAAGTTTTCTTTTAATTTCATGATTTTTCATCACATCCTCATGCTTTTCTTCTAATCTTTCACATTTGTTGTCCAATTATATATTCCAATAAATTAAACAAATCCTTGTGCTCACCGTTTGGTTTCTCGCACATATTTCTTTTACACTAAATTATACTCTCTCTTTTTTTAAACTACACTTTCTTTTATCAATCAATCTATCTATTACTTATTATAAAACAAAAACCACACCTTTACACGTCTTACATTGTGGTTAATCTTCTTTTATATTTTTTTTCTTTTTTTTAAACTATTAAATGTACACTTTTCTCATTATTTTTTCGTAAACCGTGCTTTCAATAAAAAATCAAATAAAAATGAAATTAACTTCACTTCAAAATAGATAAATGATATAAATATGTATTATTTTTATTATTATTTTGATAAATTATTATTATATTTATTAAATAAACAATTTTTTATTAAAAGTACAAATAACATCACAATATAATCACATTAAAATGAAAATTTTAATTAGGTTGTAAGAAGGATAAAATGAGAATTTTGAAATTTGAGTAAGGGTAGTTTTGTTTCAAGAAAATTTAAATTTTAACTTTTGCTTTTGATTAGAAGTAAAAGCTCCAATTTCTAGATTATACTTAAAGCTAAAAAAAATTTTCTGCTACAACTCAAAAGCTTTTCAAAAAATTTATCAAACACCTAAAAATAATAAAATAAGTCTCTTTTTTTTGCTATGAAAAATAATATATTACAAAAACCAGCAGAAGTACACCACCAAAGAAAATAAGCGCTTTTAAAGTTTCTAGAAACTTAGCCAAACAAATCCTAAGTTATATCTATATGGTAAGACATTTTTTGTTTCTCTCTTGCATTCAGAGAGAGAAATACCAAGAGAAAAATGATTATGAATTTGAAGTAAATACTATTTTTTGATACATTTTGATGGAAATGCATTGTTTCATGTTACCAACACAATGCACGAGTAAGAATAGGTGAAAATGTATTAATGCTCATGTAGATGATATTATAAGTATATTAATAATAGATTTGTTTTTTTTATCTTTATCACGATATTGAAGATGTTACATGTGTGTATTTCATGTGGTGCAATTGCAGACTTGCAGTACCATGGAAGAGTTAGAAAACAAAAAAAAAATTTATTAATCTTCAAAGTTTTTTATATATTGTTTTTAAGAAAATATTCAATTGCCTACCTTAAAAGAACTTTTCTAATTGTATTTAACACAATTAGTGTTTGGTGTGAATCTTCAATTAGATATTTATAAATAATTAAAAAAAATATATGTTAGTATAATATTTTTTGTATTTATATAAGTAAATATTGAATATAATTATTAATTAATAAGTTCTTTAAACATTTAAAATGATTTGAATAGAAACAACCCGTGCACGGGTCACAATCTAGTTTATAATAAAAGATAGGATTTATCTAATGTACTTTTGCATATTAACTCAAATTCAATATTATTATTTTTTTTAACGGTCTCTTCACTGAGAAATATTTATAATTTATAAATATTAATTAATAAAAAAACTCATCATGGATAGCAAGATGATATTAGTTAAAATTAATAATTTATTTAATTAGAATTTAATAAATTATAAAACAAATTAATATTTTTTAATAATATTAACAGATTACATAATGAATCTATTTGTTTATTTAATATATAACATTAATAGCATTATAATCTATATAAATTATTCTTAGTAATTTAATAATCTATACTTTTTAACTCAGTTTATCAAATATAATCTGGCAAAAAAAAAGTTTATCAAATATAAACAATTTCTCCTTTATATTATTTTTAAAGAAGTTCTATTAAAAAAAGTTATTTAAGTACAAAAGGTGGGCTTAATAGTAATGACCAAAAGTAGTACATACTAAAAAAGTGAAACAAAAGGAGGATCATCAATGACGACAATAGACCCAGAGAAAGGGTATGATGGAAGGAGGAGTAGTCACAATCAACCTTTTATGTTTTACACTTTTTCCTTTCTCCATTTATTTATTTATTTTTATATGAAACTGAATATATTAGATCAAGAATCATCCAACTTCCAAGGCTAACTCATCAATTTGACACATTTAGTTACATGAATATTGAATGTAATAGGAATAATAATAAAAACCAGAATGTTCTTTTAAGTAAAAGTTTAGTCAAAATAATTTTTTTAAAAAAATTTGAAAGTATAACATATCACAATATTTGGAAAAAAAAACTTAAAAGTATAACATAAAGAATTGTGCAAAGAGAGATTCACACGTCTAAGGTTTGTGGTCAACCCATTTTCTTGTCTTGGAATAGTAACTAGCTTTTGTTTTTAGCTTCTCTTATACATGAGATGACGTGTGCGAAAAGCCAAAACTACAACAGAATATTATGCTCAGTTTAGTTCAAATTCGTTTTCTTGTTTATTCTTTTTTTTTTCCTTTTCCTTTTATGTTCTTAGAAAGAAGATATTTCATTATTTCAACCCATTTTCTTGTCTTGTATTTATATGGCCTTCCATATTTTGTGTCTAAACAATCTAACTTTATAAGAGTAGCGTACAACAAGGTACTAGAATGAGTCTTAACATCAGACTAAAAAGTAAAAACAGTTAGACAAGTATTAAGAGATGCACCAGAAGCCATGCAATGTTTTAGCTTTCTTATGAAGGAAAAAAAAAGGGCAATTTTACCATAAACCATCTCAAAAAAAATATAAAATCCCAAAATTCCCTCTCCAAAAAAAATATTCTTCTTATAAAAAAATATTCTTAAAACACCTCATTTTTGTCATATTCCATAACAAATTCGTCACACCCCAAAACGAACTTCCTTTAAATTTCCTTATAAAAATAGTTGAGAGAAGTATGTCAAAAGTGTATCAGTTAGGGGTGTTCGGCGGGTAGTTTGGGCGATTTTTAATAAAACTTTAGTGCATCTATCGGTTTAAGTTGATAGCGTCAAACCAAACCAAACCATAAACGAGCGGTTTTGAGCAGTTCGGTTTGGCGGTTTAGGACTTTTATGTCATCAAACTTACATATTTAAGTTTATTAATAAAAAAAAATAATTTTATTCAATATAAATAATAAAAAGTATAGTAATATTTCATTTACTTACAATATACAATCAACTTAGTTCTAAAATTAAATTTTTAGATTAACTAAATTTAATATAATCTTCTAAAAACAAATTTTATAACTTATTATTTAGAAAATTTAACATAACATGTACATATATATACATGTATGTGTATGCAATTTGGTTTGATTTTTCGACATACCAAATCAAACAGTGATCGGTTTTGTTCGATTTGCGCTAATTCAGTTTGGTTTTGGTTCAAGTGCGTCGATTTTGTTCGGTTATGAACATCCCTAGTGTCAGTGGCTTCAACTTATACTTTTTTAAAATATTATATGTATTATATTAAATTATTTATTTTAATAATGTAATATATTAAATTTACATCATATTAAATAAATTTAAAAAATTAATAATTAATAATAATACTGAAAATAATAAATTTATAATATTATATTGTTTTATTTTAGTGTATAAAATAAATTTATAATATTTTAATATTAAAAGTATTGATTAGAGGTGTTTAAAATTGAACAAAATCGATGTTATTGAACCAAACCAAATTGAACCTAACACAAATAGAATAAATTCGATCCATATTTGATTTGGTATGCTAAAAATCGAACCAAATTGCATATACTTATACATGTATATATGTTACAATGTAAGAATTTCTAAATAAATTTATATATGTTATATATATACCTCTAAATTTTAAATTTTAAATTCTAACATTGTAATATATATATATATATATATATATATATATATATATATATATATATATATATATATATATTTAAATGGCTGTGACTCCTGGTCATTGAGATTACAAAATAGGCATTTTTAATAAAAAAATATATGATAGTGGGAGAATGTGGGAGAGAGAAAATAGATATGATAGGTAGTTATTAAAAAAAAAGTAGGGGAATAAATAATTTCTTAATATTTAATTTATTTTTTAAAATATAATCATAATTTTTATATTGTATTTTAAAAATTCAAAAATCATATATCTAATATCCAATATGTTATTATTTAAAAATATAATAATTATCTATATTAATATGGTTGTGAGCCCTTCTGGTCATTGGGGGTCACAAAATAGACATTTTTTAATTAAAAAATATAATAAAAATATATGATAGTGGGAGAATGTGGGAGAGAGAAAATAGATATGATAGGTAATTATTAAAAAAAAGTAGGGGAATAAATAATTTCCTAATATTTAATTTATTTTTTAAAATATAATCATAATTTTTATATTGTATTTTAAAAATTCAAAATTCAAAATTCATATATCAAATATCCAATATGTTATTATTTAAAAATATAATAATTATTATTTTATATTATATTTTTTAAAAATTTAAAAATAAATTACATGGACGTATATGCATGCGAAGCCTCTAGTATATATAAGTATATGCGGTTTGATTTGATTTTAGCATATCAAATCGAACGTTGATCAATTTGTTCTATTTGAGCTAGATTTGATTTGGTTTAGTTCAAGAACATCGTTTTTGTTTAATTTTAAACACCTATAAACAAAATTATTTTTATTATTAAATATTATAAATTTATTTTATACACTAAAATATTAAATAATATAATATTATAAATCTATTATTTTCAGTATTATTAATTTTTTAAAATTTATTTTATATTATAGAAAATTAATATATTACATTATTAAAATAAATAATTTAATAAAATACATATAATAATATAATATTAAAAAAGTATAAGTGTGTCAGTTGCTTCAAAGGAGCACTCACACACTTTTGACGAAGGACGAACTTCTGTAAACTATTTCTATATAAAGTTTAAAGGAAGTTCATTTAATATGTGACAAATTTGTTATAGAAGACTGACTTTGCGTGTGTAAAATACATCCAAAAGGCAAATTATTACTTTTGTGGCAAAATAAAAAGAAATCACCAATTTTGAATCAATAAAATTGCATCAAAGAGGGAAGTATTTGTACATATGGAGCTAGCTTATATACAAACAAAAGAGGCAGGTGAGGTGATGCTTTTGGGCAGCAATCACGTGCCTACTTTAGAAACTAAAAAAATCATAGTATTGAAACCCGGACCGACCCGGACGGTCGGACCGGTGGACCGCTGACCCGGAGCCAAAACCGGTCCGGGTCACTTCAAAGGACCGGAATTACATTGACCCGGTAGTGACCCGGGCGGGTCATTGAGACCCGGTACAACCCGAGACTCGGTGAATTTTTTTTTTTTTTAAAAGCATTTTTTGTGCCTTAAATACAGTCATTTAAGTTTAGGGTCAGTTCATGTATTATATGGTAAACACAAAGGGATTTATGGGAGCCTTATTAACAGGGATTTGGACAGAGAAAGTAGTGTTATTAGGGATGCTGATACTCATAAACTGATCAATGTGCCGCTTAAGAAAATTGCAGAATTTGTTGGAGACCCAAGTATATTGGGATACTGAGATATTTGTATCAACTACATTATTGCAATGTGAATGTTCTTTAGGGCATGTTCTTTTGCAAGAATCCCCAATAGAAATGGAAATGGTGGGGCCCACCGGGCCCCACTTACTTTTTCACTTTTTTATTTTCATCAACTTTAAAAAAAAAAAAGAAAAAAAATACAAAATACCTATTATACCCCTCTGATTTGACATGATTTGACACAATTATAACATTCTTTTTTTTATTATTTTAATATAAGGGGTAAAATGGTCATTTTAATACATTCCCTTTCCATTTCCATTACCAAACTTTTACTACTAAACACAAGAAACGCATTCCGTTTCTGTTTCCATTTTTATTTCTGCGTAAAGAACGTGCCCGTAATACCTATTTTATGATCCTTTTAATTAATAATAAATTTTTCAAGTTAGAATTCTTAATTCAAAAGATACAACAATATGTATTTAGCGTAATCCTAATATTATTTATTTATTACATAACTAAATTTGGATAAGCTAATTGATGATGAGGAGGAGGAAGAAGAGTAAAATGACATTGAAGCCGATAGACCACTAGTTGAAGACCATAGATCATTAGTTAGTACTTTTGGTATTCCTTTTAATCAACTAAAGACAAAAAATTATTTATAAATTATGATAATTGTCTGGTTTAATTTCTATGTATTAGTATGAAGTGGCTATTTAGTTTTGTTACAATCTCAAGTATGAGTGTATTTGGTTGCTTGAATGGATTCGACTAATCATAAAATACGATGGTTGTTTTTTTAAAAAATTTCAAGTATGAATTTATGCATTAATATATTTCAATATATATATATACACATTTTACCGGGCCAACCGGTTGAACCAGTGATCCGGCGGTTGGACCAGTGACCCAGTGACCCGAGCCTTTCACCGGGTCAATGACCGGTCCGGGTCCAATGACTATGAAAAAAATAGTTAAACCAACTAATTTGTTACAAAACAAATAAACTTAAATTATACACATTTTTTTTTAGCGTGAAACTAAGCTATACAAATGAACTAACTAAAAACTAAGAAAATAAAACTAATAGAACAAAATAAAATTAACAGATATAATTTTTTTTTATAACATATATAATCTTCTTTTACATCAACACAAATATATTCTTCAATGAAACTAACAAATATATTCTTCTTTTTCATCAACACATATAATTTTTAAGAAAACAGCCCAATATACCCAAAAGGCAAAATCAAAAAAATGGTTGAAACCCGCTAACATATAACATATATATGTGTGTATATATATATATATCACACACACATATATTTATACTAGAGGTTTCGCATGCACGTACCGTGCATGTAATTTTATTTTATTAAATATAATATAAAATTATTGTTATTATTTAAAATAATAAAATATTAAATATTTGATAGTTTTTTAAGTTTCTAAATATAATATAATAATTATATTTTAAATAATGTATTAAATCATGGGAAGTTATTTGTTGATTAGTTGCGTTTTAGTGGGGAAGTTATTTTTTTGGTATCACACTTTACTTGTGTGACACAAAAAACTCCAAAGCCATATATATATATACTAGAGGCTTCGCATGCACCTACGTGCATACATGTAATTTATTCTTAAATTTTTAAAAATATAATATAAAATAGTTATTATATTTTAAAATCATTAAAAATTAAATATTTTGAAATTTTGAAATAGAATTTTTATCATAATTTAAAATAAAAAAAAATTAACCACCTATCATTCTTGTTTTCTCTTTCCCACATCCTCCAATCATATTATTTTTTTTGTATTTTTAAATTTTAAATATAGCTATTTTGTGAGAAGTTGGTTATTTATTGGGAAGTTGAGAAGGAAGTTATTTTTTTGGTGTCACACTTTGGTTGTGTGACACCAAAAACTCCAAAGCCATATATATATATATATATATATATATATATATATATATATATATATATATATATATACTAGAGGCTTTGCATGCACATACGTGCATGCAATTTATTCTTTTTTAAAAATTTTATATAAAATAATAATAATATTTCAAAATAATATCAAATTATAATATTTGATATTTTTTTAAATTTTTAAATAAAATTGTTATATTTTTAGATGAAGCAATGAAAAGTTATGCACTTCTCCACTTTTAGTAACTACTCATAGTGTATGTATGTTAGAGTAGTTATTTTTTTGGTATCACACTTTACTTGTGTGGCACCAAAAACTCCAAAGCCATATATATATACTAGAGGCTTTGCATGCACGTATGTGCATGCAATTTATTCTTTTTTTTTTAAAGAATTTTATATAAAATAATAATAATATTTCAAAATAATATCAAATTATAATATTTGATATTTTTTTTTAAAATTTTTAAATAAAATTGTTATATTTTTAGATGAAGCAATGAAAAGTTATGCACTTCTCCACTTTTTTTTTTGAAGGAACCAGGGCGGTACCTGGGAAACTTTATTAATTAACCAAAATTACCTCAGAGAGGAATAACGGAGCCGAATCGGTCCAAACAACGTTTCTACGCTCAATCTTAGCTTTTCTAGAAATAAAATCCGCAACTAAATTACTTAATCTAGGAACCCAGTTAAAATTAACAACTTGGAAATTGTTACACAAACGCAATATATCTCTGCATAACGCATTAAGTGTAGATGCTTGATCACATGGCGTCCTTAGCATGTCTATCACAAGCTTGGCGTCGCTTTCCACAATCACATGTGTACAACCTTTCTGTTGAGTCATCTCCAGCCCTTTCCTAATGGCTACTGCTTCCAGTAGTATGGGATCATTTGGGAAAGGAACCGAGTGCATGTATACAGCTACACAATCCCCTGTTGCATCCCTCAGTATACCACCCATCGAACCACCACCTTCCTTGCTGGCCGTGGCGTCAACATTTAGCTTCATGTAAGGATACTCAGGCTTCTCCCACATAAATCTTGTCGGCTCTGCTCTATCCACGTTTTCTGAGAAAGTTACTATTTGAAGTTCATCCATCACTCTTTCAACCCGCGGCCACAGATCTTCTGCTCGGATCACTTCTGCTGCGAATTTCTTCTTGTTTCTTCTCTCCCATGCGTGATACATTGCCACTGCCAACGCTGCTAACTTCTCTTCACTCCACTCCACCGATTCAATTGCTAACCACTCCAGAATGTTAGCATGATAAACTCTGCTACTATAGTCAAATCTTGCCATTACCCAAAGAATTTGTAAATTTGGACAATCTACCAGTGCGTGGAACACGTCCTCGGGAGCGTTATTGCACATACAACAGTCTTCGTTAATGATCATCCCTCTTCTTTCTAGTGATTCCACCGTGGGAATTATGCTTAAACATGCCCGCCAAAGGAAAACCTTATACCTTGAAATTATAGGCATCTTCCATAGTCTTCTCCATAATCTCATAACTGCGCCTTCATCAATATTCAGTCCGATATCGTACTGATTCCAGCCTTCCAGCATTGTGCTCTTGTACCCTGTTTTAACCGAGTAAACTCTGTTCCTGTCATATTCCCATATCCACTTGTCTTCGCCTTGGCACGGGTTGGGAGGAATACTTTGTATTCTTATACATGTGGCTTCATCAAATCTCGCTCTGAGCTCCTCGGTGTCCCATTCCGTGGCGTCTTCGTTAAGAAGCTCGCGTACTGTCTCCTCTCCCCTCTCGGTATAGTTTGATCTTGATGCAATAGTTGGTTCATCTGCCGGTATCCAAGGGTCCGTCCATATACTTGTCGTTCTACCATTACCGATTGCTCTTCGTAGGCCCTTACCCAACACTGCTCTCCCTTCCATCAGACTCCGCCATGTTGCCGAGGGACGATAGTCGTATCTTGCTGTCATCAGATTCCCTCGTGGGAAGTATCTAGCCTTAAGTACTTTGAACAGAAGTGATTCATCATTTTGTATTAGTCTCCAGCATTGCTTTGCAAGTAACGCTCTGTTAAACGCTTCTAAATCCTTGAAACCCATTCCGCCTCTACTTTTTGGCATAGATAATTTTCTCCAATTTAGCCAATGAATACTCCTGCCCTCCCAGTTTTCACCCCACCAAAAACGTGTCATCATCTGTGTCAAGTCATAACATAGCCCTTTCGGTAACATGAAACAACTCATAGAATAGGTAGGGATTGATTGTGCCACTACTTTAATTAGGATCTCCTTCCCTGCCTTGGATAGAATTTTTTCTTTCCATCCTTGTAGTCTTTTCCACACTCTCTCCTTTATGGTCTTGAAGGCGTTGCCTCTATTTTTTCCAATCACAGTAGGGAGTCCCAAATATCTTTCATTATTTGCCACTTTGGTGATCTGCAAAGAACTATGGATATTCGTTTTGCTTTGTTCCGTACAACTTGGACTGAAAAAAATCGCCGACTTATCATAGTTGACTTTTTGGCCAGACGCCCTTTCGTACTCCCGTAGAATTTCTTTGAAATTATTACTTTCTTCCTCATTTGCTCTTAAAAAAATCAAGCTATCGTCAGCGAAAAATAGATGAGAGATGCTCGGTGCATACCTAGTAACCTTTACACCATGTATTTTGCCCATTACTTCACCTCTAACCATTAAAGAACTGATTGCGGAAGCTACAAACCTGGACGCCATCACTAAAAACTCGGATCTTGCTAGTGCCTCTGCTCTACCAGGGCTGACCTCCAATCGATGAGCTCCAAAAAGGGCTGCACCAAACGGAGGACTCTACCTACAAGAGGTAGAGCCACATGTCCACGACTAATGCGCAGAAGAACGACTCAAAAGAGAAAGAGAAATATTATACTATGTGGGGTTTCCCAAACGGGACCCCCCTTTCCAACACAGGAACGAGCAACTAGAAAGGTGTGGAGTCACTCCTATTTATAGAAGGATGAGAGAGCTCCCATCATTGACGCAAGCAATGTGGGACTTGGAATATGAATAAAATATCATGCTTCCATCATGATCATCTAGCCCACTTTGGGCCACGAGTATGGGCTCGTGTGACCTCTGATGAGAGTCATTTTCGTTTCGTTCTCTTCGTCTCTCTGCGAGCTTTCCAACGGATCCTCACTTGACCCGATCGGACTCCAACATGGGCGGATATTTAGTCCCGAAGACCCCAATATATCCAACATACTCCCACTCGCACATGGTGGGAGGCCCATGACTATCCTAACCACAAAGGACTTCTCTATTTCTCTTTCTCTCGTCGTCTTCTTTCATACTCCGTGTCAGTCGTGACCGCTTGGCACGATATGTGGGAGCCTTATACTAGAAGCCTGTTAGGGCCCAACTATAAGTGATGCTACAACCCAAGTGTCTGATGATGTGACCACATGTCTCACCGAAAAATAGTGCCATGGGTTCCCTAGACGTGTTCATATACATGGCTAGTCCAATCCCTCTAAATATACAATAAGACAAAGACTTCAGCCACACTCAGTTGCGATAGGTATCCACATCCATGAGAACCTCAAAGGGATCACATAATGGGTCAACCTCAGGATACTATCACACATGCATATGTCAACACAATCTTCCTTTCGACCACTTATCAGTTCAATCAAAGATAGTTGCTTTCCTGACAGTCTTCCATCGGGCCGTATTTTTCCATAGCCTCTTGGAAAGGTATCAAAGTAGCAGGCACTACCTCATCTCTTCATGACAGAGTCAAAGTGCATAAGGGTACCCTTTGAAAGGATTGATGCATCCTTTCAGGGACTCACACAGCATTAAAGCAGGGATTCATTCCGATGCTTCCCTTGCGGTTCTTAAAGCACATGCGGTATGAAACGCACGTTGTGGTGTTCTCGAGCGTATGTCGATTTTGATCCTCAATCACTTACACCACACAGACCTTAGTCCAGACTCACTTAGAATTAGAATCTCACCTGAGTTTGCTACCACACTTTGCTCGCTTCACATAGCGCCAAGTGGAGCACTCACGTCTGGCTACATGCATTATGAATAGCGGGAATTCATAATTCGATCATAAGACCTCATCATCTTAGCGGATCTCATCCTAGTACACTTACTAGGGCGACTTATCATTTTTCAGTGGTGTTTTCCTGTCCAACACCCGGCGCTTTTCAGCTACCTCTGGACATTCACACTATATCCCATCTTGGTGTTCAAGGAAAAAACACTCAAGTCTCATCTTGGCCCACACCACCTGCGTGTCCAAGGCGGTTGCTCGTGTGAGAGAGCCAACCTCCCAAGCCTGTACGACATACTTTATATGTTGTGTAATAAGTACTTCTATCAAGAAATAAAGCTTTCACAAAGCTTGTCCTCATGACATAAACTATGTTAAATAACTTGGTTCTAAGCAATCCTGTGTATCTAAAACACTAGTTTTACGACTTGTATCTCTATACAGCCAACCCACCACTGCGGGTCCGTGAGGGTATAGAGCCAATGCTCTATCACAGGTCGTATTGTGAGGACCCTCTCTCCGGTCACTTGATGCTTAGACTGACAAAACAGGGTAGTTAACTACTGTGTAACGATGTCTGATACAAAGTTGTGTTGCGTTTTCTTGTCGTACTTAGGCTTTCTTTGGTGTAAACCATAGCTGTTTGACTTGATGAGATCAATGCCACTAGGTCAACAGCTCTGTCTGTGATCTATAAGTGACTTTAGATCTTCCAATCCAAACTGCCCTGTACTGCTGCTGATGATCATGCAATGAACTTCATGTCCCTAATGGACAGAGAAATGCATAATCCTTACTTGCCTCTCT
The DNA here is from genome assembly GCA_014851425.1 of Senna tora. Classification (NCBI taxonomy): domain Eukaryota; kingdom Viridiplantae; phylum Streptophyta; class Magnoliopsida; order Fabales; family Fabaceae; genus Senna; species Senna tora. Next base: position 17,678,431 of record CM026265.1, read on the forward strand.
GCAAGATGGTTCCAGTGCTTAGCAAAGCACACCAAGACGTGGATGTCCTCTCATTCAAGTCTCTTACCCAATTGACATCAATGTCTGGCCTGCTGTTTGCGAGTCACTAATATGATGAAAACAACCGATTGTCAGCAGCGCCCTACAAGTACCTCAAAACACTCTAAACAGTGTGTTTGACCTAGGTTTGACTGATAACGGCTCACAAAGCCGACTACAAAAAACACGTTGAGCGAGTACAATCCTAATTGTACTTCAAGCTACCAACCACATGTATCAAAAAACTATCCAATGACTCCATCTCTGACTTAGTCTAAAGACGTGTAGCAAGACTCAAACTCTTGCCTCTTGCTACTAGCACATCATTCGGATTCAGGTTTCCTCAAATAGAATCCACCAAGAATATCTTCTTATAGGATTCTTGTGACAGAGTGAGTCGATTCTTGGAGCATTCTCCATGAATCTTGACTCCCACTACCTAACCCAATTCCTTTATCTTAAAGATGAAAGGATAGCCATCTTTAATTGGCTAAAGCAACCTCTGTGTCATTTCTAGCTAGCCATATGTTTTCTACATATAGCGTGAGGGTAATGAAATACTCTCAGCTTTCTTGAAATGGACTAAGTGGTCAATTACCACGAGTCTAGATGAAAATGTGAGATCTTGACAGATCCTTGGAGTCGGCATACTCTGCGCTCCTGGCCTTTTGCCATGAGACCTATGTGCTTGTGCACATAGATCCCTTCACATTGTTTGCCATACAATAAAGTGGTCATGACATCCTAATCGATGTACCCCCAGACATAAACTGGTGACCAAAGCTAGAATCAAACTCTGACCACAGAATAAACGAGAAGGTTTCGTAACAGTCGATACCTTCTTGTTGTGTGTACCTCTTCACTGCTTAATGTGCCTAGTAGTGGTCGATTGACCAATCTGCCTCCCTTAACTTTTGAGAGCACACTTGTTCTCAAAATGCCTTGTGACGCGGGGCAGAGGCACCAAGTCTTATACTTGGTATGTCTTTATAGACTTTGTCTTTTCTTCTTTAATCGTTTTAGTCCATCTTTTACTAGTAAGACCGGAGAGAGCCTTTTGAACTATCAAAGGCTATCAAAGGCTCTACTTGATAATTTAGTACTCGTCTAGTACTGCTCTTGGATTGTGCTTCGTGGAAGACATGCTCCTCATAAGCAATACTCCCACTGGACTCAGCAACTCGAGATGCGTCTATACGCTCCTCCTGACGTGTTGTAGGTCCACCTCCTTTCAATAAAGATGCATATCCCAAAATCCGTCTCCCTTGCTCTAGAAAAGTTTGTCTTAAAGACCATTACATCCTTAGACTCAAATTATGTGACCGGAGTGTCTTCATTCTCGCTAATGAAGACAGATCCTTCTGAGTGACCAAGCTATCTTACCAAGACACGCTACTTGCCTCTAGGGTCAAGCTTCCCATACTCATAGGAAGGATCAAGTATGCTGTATACCCTCATGGTCTCAGAATACTCTAATCAGGTCTTTTACCTAACTAGAAATCATAAGGAGTCATTTACATAATTTAAAATGGCATATGGTTAAGTACGAAAGTGACTGTTGGCCAAACATCTCCCCAATGGGAACGTTCACCTGAGTCATTATCAACTTAACCAACTCCAGTAGCAACTCATTTTGCTGTGGAGTTTGTGGAATATTTAGTTGTCTAACAATTCCAATTTCATCACGCAACTGTGAGAAAATACTAGGCCGCTTGCCTCGCCCTCATGATTATTGGACCGCTGATGTCCGAGTAGACTAATTTGATGAAAGCAGGTTTTCTGATTTCATGACTGAATGGTTTTCAGGTTGCTTAGTATGTAAGGCAATGTTTACAAACTAGCATTGGGAATTTGTCCTCACAAAATCTCCTTTGCTAATACGTAATTGCGTCCCACACGCACTTGCCAAATAGGTGTGTACCAACCACAGAGGAACTCACAATAAAGCAACTAGTTGAATTACGAGAATATAATTCAAAGTGTATAACAACACAACCATAGTCATAAAATCAGAACTAACACTAAGGAGTCATGATAAACATGTAGATCACATTATATGCTAAGTTCTCCACGGAAAAACAGCTCATAATAAGTTCTGTTCAGTATCTAGAACACAAAAACATATATAAAGATAAAGAGTGGCCACTACGCAACTTCGTTTTGTAGCTGCCCAACCTCTTAACTTTAATAATGCTTTGTTCCCACGAGGATACTTCTGCTCCCATTCGAAAGAGGACGGAACTCCATGAACCAATGTTCATGGGTGAGAGGAAAATGATTGCTGCAAACAATTTTTGCGCATAGTGCCTTATGGATTGGCACAAGAAACATTTGACCTTGGCCAAAATCTCTTTTCCTATCTTGTTTTTCCTTTGAACTGAGGCTACTTACCTTACACTCAACCTTTCTCTTCCTAGCACCATGCCTCTTGGACCCAGTGTCATTGTTCTTGTAGCTTATAGCTCTAAGAAACTTTAGCCACTTAGGCTACGTGCTCGGGGGATTTTGTAGCCTTATGCCAACAATCCTTGAGCACTAGGTGATGTTTAATATCATCAAGAGACTTAATGATATTAGTGGAGGTCTGAATGACCTATATGTACTCCTAATAGGAGGGAAGAGATTTGGCAACAATTTTAACTTACTATTTACCATATGGGAGTTTTTAGGCTTTCACACACTCCCAAATCATGTTTGATTTTTCCCTTAGATGCGTCTTCATGCTCTTGCCAGAGCGCATCTTGGAGACATCAAACTTGATTGTAAGCTGCCTCAGTTTGGTGGCCACAATGTCTATCTAATGTGATCTACGTTTACAAGTTTTGTAGTTATACTTTCAGTCAATCCTAAACGCTAACACTAATTACACAACATTCTTATTACACAACACACAACTCTGAAAAATTGTAATCAACGCAAGACGAGTGTAGATATAGTCAGTCTCTGCATTCGAGAAGTAGGGTCAACCACCCTCATCACACAGAGAGCCTATATATGTACACCTTTCTCTGCTTGACTCAACAATTTTCATAGAATAGTCACATACTATTCAAAATCCCTTTTGGATTCCCATTATGTAAGCGATCAAGATGGACATCGAGTCGTCACAGGCACGACCTGGAACTTCCACTTGATTACAACGCTTACGATTATTTAAATAGTCACTTACTATTTAAATTCCCACGTGGATAAGCATTTATATCGAGTTATGGGTTTTCCACATGCTGCCCCTAGCTCCCACTCGAGTAAAAAGCTTAATGTAGTTTAAACGATCACAAATCGCTTAAATCTTTTCTCTCGTTGTGTATGTGAATGAGTCAAGAGATGATCATATCCTCTCTTTAGACTCAAATTCACCCTAATTTCTCCCCATATTTGGATTCGTCTCGCGAAAACAAGAAAAACGACTCAAAAATTGTCAAAATCGGAGCTAAAACAGAGAAATTATGCGCGATAGAAAACTTCGCGACGTTGGTCAACAGTCAGCATTGACCAGTCAATCGTTGACCTCCAGTAGTCAACGGCCGCGCCGGCCAACCGCTGACCGACCTCCGGCAGCGGCGGCGGTTGCCGGTGTACAACCGGCCTCCGTCGTTGGCGGCACTAGACGGCAACGGTCGTCGGAGAATCTCCGACCGGCCGTCGAACATCAGCCGACACCGCCATCTGAGGCAGCACCGGTCATCAGCCGTCACCGACGGTGGATGTCGCCGGACATCCGTCGTCACCGACAACCCGCGACGGCGGAGGTTGCTGGACCTCCGCCGGTACCGGTGATCTTGCCGGCAGCGGCGGTCACCGGAACTCCGCTGGTACCGGCGACCCCGTTGGCGGCGATCGTCACCGGACCTCCGCCGACCGGCACCGTCCACGGCCTGTTTGCCGGTCAATGCTGGTCAACCTTGCCCCTTTCCTTCCTAAAACAGCAGCATACATCCACATATATATATCTAATTCGTAGGGTACACATACCTCAAATAATATATAAATGCATGCATATTAGGGTCTTTAATATTGAAAGGGGAATCTAAACATGTTTCTAGGTTTTAGGGTATGGGTTACCAATCAATATTGAATTAAAAAATTAACACATATAATTTAAATTCAAAAATTATTGGACCCTACCCTACAATATTATACACACACACGTCCCCCACCCCCCATATATATATATAATTTATAAAAAATATATATTTTAATATTTAAAAGATCTTCTTTTATTAATAATATTTTGTAATATCTATAAATTTTTTTATTGATATATTAAAAACTGCTATCACGGCATTGGTCTTTTATGAGAATGGATCCAGTGCTTGACTTTTCTATGCATTAGTATGTTAGGCTGACTTTTTTTTCATATATTTAAAGTATGAAAGATATAGATACAAAAAAAAAAAATTAAAAAATCCACATAAATCGAGATTTACTATAAGTGGATTAGGGACTAACTTTTTAGTCCCTAATAAAGGTAGTTCCTAAACCATTCACGGTAGGTCCTTATTTGTGTGAATTTTTTTTTGTCTATAACTCTTATTCTTTAGAAAAAATTTACAATTTTTCAAATTTAAATAAAAAAAGTGAAGAAAACTATGAAAAAAAGTCAGCGTACCTTGAAAAATTGTAAATTTTTTCTAAAGAATGAGAGTTATAGACAAAAAAAAAATAAAAAATTTCACACAAATAAGGACTTACCGTGGATGGTTTAGGGACCACCTTTATTAGGGACTAAAAAGTTAGTCCCTAATCCACTTATAGTAAATATCGATTTATGTGGAGTTTTTAATTTTTTTTTTGTATCTATATCTTTCATACTTTAAATATATTAAAAAAAAAGTCAGCCTAACATACTAATGCATAGAAGAGTCAAGCGCTGGATCCATTCTCATAAAAGACCAATGCCTTGATAGCACTTTTTAAGAAAGTTTGTAATAAAAATTTTATATCAGCCTTAATATATAAAAGACATTGCCTTGATAGCACTTTTTAATATGCTAATAAAAAAGTTTATAGATATTACAAATTATTATTAATACAATTTTTTTTAAATATTAAAACATATGTTTTTTATAAATTAAATAATATATATTTTTATAGGAAATAATATATATTATTAATATATTATATTTATTATATAAAATCTATACATATATATATGGGGGGTGGGGGACGTGTGTGTATAATATATATGTGTGTGTGTGGGGAGGGGGCCGGTGGTGTTAATATATGTTAAAAAATATGTCAGGGGTTTCGACCACCTTTTATTTTTTATTTTTAATTTATGTTATTTTTTTTTAGTTTTTGCAGCTTTTTCAGTAGGTGGTGGCCGAAGCACCTGCAAACCTATAAAAGGTCCATTTCATGTCAAGTTATAAATAGGGGTCCATATGGGGAATATTGTTTTGTAAAAGGTACATATTGATCCATTTCCACACACACACACATATAATATTATATAATAAATATAATATAATAATAATATATATTATCAATTAAAAAATTTTAATAACTTAAATTTAATAAAAAAATTAATAACTGTAACTGTCGTTTTTGGCTCAGACAATTGTAATTTGAAATTAGGACCGCAATGGGTCTTAACCTTGGGGGACTTGTCCTTAGGTGATGCACCTAGGTGCCTACGTACCCTTCGGGAGGGATCAAAGTCCACGTAGTTCGTCATGGTGACGTCTATCGGAGCCGTTAGGCAAGGTTGTTACCTGTATTGGGCCGTGTGCGGCTAAGACGTGCCTAAGGTACTCCGGGCGGGCGAGCCGCTCTTAGGAGGTTTCCTTAGTAGGAGAGAGCTGTGGTCTCTGAGGGCTGCTGGAAGCCCTGTAAGCGATGTGCTCCAAGGAGGAGGTGAGCTTGCCGGAGGCTGGCCGGAACGGGGGCCGGTGACAGAGCTCAAGGTGCGGAGAGGACTCACGTGAGGTATCTGAGGGTGCTCAGGTATCGGGAGAGTATGGAATATCTAGGATGGTTCGTGATAATCCTTCAAGTTGTGTGTAGTACTGTTCAGTCTAGATTGCCTGCTTAGTCCCCCGAGTGAGGGTCTATTTATACTTGCGTGTGGGAAGATCGTGCTCGACCCACGACCTCGTGGGATGTGGGTCGTCCCACGAGGCTTGTGGAGATCCCACGTTTGGTTGAGGGGAAGCTCCGTGTGGTGACGTGGGCCCGGGCCACGTAACTGATGGATGAGTGGTGCCACGTGTCTCTAACGGGTGCTGGGGCCGTGCTTCTAAAACGTCAGTGCCACGTGTCCCTAAGTGGAATATTCCGCAGTTACATAAGTCCCCCAAGTCTACGGGTGTCGGGCGGCCGTGGACTTAAGTTCCTTTGCCTGTAAGACACTTAGGAATTTTCGCTGCCTTTACTTGTGGGATAGCTTGTTTGCTTGGAGTCGCGGGTGTGGGAGCTGGCCGTCCGACTTACGAAATCGGCTCCCTCGCATCGCTTCGTGGGAAAGGAGATGTCTTAGGGAGGACACGCGTCTTGCTTTGAATGGCTGGCGGCTTGGCTTACTCAGCAAGTTTTCGGGCCATCTCTGCAGAAAGTACGCGACTTACCGAGGTGGAGTCATCATTGCTCAGAGGGGCATTTCCCGTAATACCCTTCGTGGGCTAGTGAGGGAAATCCAAAGGTCAGGGGTTGCTTTGGTCATTTTCGAAAAGCTCTCCTCTGGCTATGCTCGTCCATGGCCAGTGGCTGACGGTGGTTTTCTTGCTGAGGGTTATTTGCTGAAGGAGCGGGCTTCGTTGTAGGTACCACGCGTCAGAGTTTGAGCGGGTGCCCCTGTCATTCAAGTGCCCATTGTTTGAAAGTTTGTGACTTTACATTTGCATTTCACCTTTCTCAGTTGCCTCTGTTTCACCTGCTCTTGCTTTATCTGATTCTTGCTTCTTGTTGGATTGAATCTTCGCAATGGCCGGTGTAGGTGACGATTACAGCTATTATCCCTTTGATTTCACTGATTTGGAAGATCTTCCTTCCTCTTCCCCTCCTCCTCCTCCTCTGAGCCGCACTCGTGATGCCGGTCAGAGCAGGGGGAGGAAGAATGGTCAACGGGGCCTGTCACTGGGGGGAGACGCCGATGTCCCAGTTGTGGTACCTGCTATGGTGCCTACTGGTGGCGAGAGGGAAAGGCGGCTTCCTGTGCCTCCGTCTTCCAAGGGGGAGCGTTGTCAAGAGGTTCTTCCGAAGGAGAGGACGAAGAAAGACGGGAAGGTTGGCGCGAGCGGACCCCCGGAAGGGGAAAGGAGGGAAACTTCTGCGGCGGAGTTAGCCAAAAGCAGGCAAGGCGGTCCCAAGAAGCGTCCTGCCGGGGCTGACTTGCAATTGTCTTCGCAGGTCGTACGACGGAGTACTAACCGGGAGGATGCACCGACGGAGGCTTCGGCGAGAGATGCTGTTCCTGTTTCTGCCCTAGTTCCTACCTCTGTTATCACTTCCGCTCCTGTTCATTGATCCTGCGGTTGATGAGGTCGCAGAATCTGATGACGTGGCCGTGGAGGCCAGAGTCCCCTGAGATAGAGGGAATGTAGTGGCGAGTCAAGCGGCTGCCACGAGAGATCTTGTTCTTGGGTCGAGTGCCGGCCCTTTTGAACCCCTTGGGCCACCGGAGGGGGGATTGGCTTTTGAGCTGGTGGCATTGGGCACGCGCTTCCCTGTGGAGATGCGGGAAAGGGAAGCTTGGGGGCTGGACACTTTTCCCCTAAATATTGCCGTTCGAGGCTTCAACCGGGTTGCTGAGGCGTTGGCCGACTTCCACTAGGCTGGTCTTGAGTGGGAGAAGCGTGTGGTAAGTCTCTCCATCTTGGTGTTGCGTTCTCTTTGTGTTGCTCTGCATTTCTGACTCGTCTTTTTGTAGGGGGAGATCTGTCTTGACCGGGACTAGTTCTCCAGTGTTGCGGCCTCTAAGAGCCAGGGTCTGGAGGTCTCCCAGAAAAGGTTGGCGGACGTGCGTGGTGAGCTGTCCGCGAAGAAGTTAGAGTGTGAGGACCAGGGACGTAGGGTGGAGTCCCCGACTCACGAGGTTGCCCATCTTAGGACTGAAGCTGGTCACCCTTCCAAGGTTGCGCTCCTTCGTTCAGAGTTGGAGAGGACTCGCCGGGAGCTGACCACCCGCCGAGATGATGCGGAGAGGCGTCAGCAGGAGTTGCACTCACTTCGCGAAGCTTTGCGGGGCGTTGAGGCTCGCGCCAATGAAAACCTTTCTGGCTGGCTGGCGGACGAAGAGAAGGTTGTTGACGACGCTGATCTCCAAGTGGAGTTGCCCGCGCAGGGGATGTACAGCATGCTTCTGGTCGTCGAGCAGCTTGAACGCCTCCGTGGGGAGAGATTTCCAGTGAAGTGGGTGGATTCCTTGCATCCTTCCTTGGAGTTTTTCGAAGGTGAGCTTCGTGGGCGGATGGAGTCAGATCCTACGTTGAATCTTGCTTTTCTTTGTCAGCTGACCGACCGCTTGGTGGAGCACTAGGTGTTGTCTCGGATCGGCAGACGAGCTCTAGGGATTGGACCTACTTTTCAGCAGCTGGCTGAAGCGACCAAGCGGGGGTCGTCGGAAGGTGTTGGCCATGCGGAGCCGGCTAGGGCTGAGGCCTTTGTAGATCTTGGGGATGCCCAAGATTAGGTTTATGTAAATTTCAGGGTGTTTACCCTTTGTAATGGGCGGACGCCCTCTCATTTTTGACATCTAATGAGAATGATTTTTACAAAGAGAGTTTTCCTGCTTTCCTTTTTACTTCTGGGCAAAAAGTTGTGTTTGTAGTTTCTCTTTTCGTAGTTATCTCTTTACGTCTGAGTAAAAAGATTTTTGCATGAGTACTGTGTGATCAGGACGGTTTGTATGCGTGTTGCTAGCGATGTTGGTTGAACATTCGTTTTTTGGTTTTCGCACCAAAGGAGTTATTATCGCGCTTTTCGGGAAATTTTAGCTTGGCCCTGGGGGCGCTTAGCGTTTCTTAAGGCGATTGAGCCCATTGTCCTGTGGTAGGACCTATGCGAGTACTTTGCAGAGTTGAAGTATTGTCTCTAGCTGAAAAAGAAGTGCTTTTAATAACAAACAAAATGAATACATTCGAGCAGCCTCAGTCGGGATAGCCTTGGTTAGGCTGAAGGTAAGCAAAATGTTTAAATTCGGATTGCCTAAGTCAGGCGAGCCTTGGCCAGACTGAAAATCCTAAATTCAAAGTAGAGACATACGAATTGACTTGAAGGTACTGTGATAGTGCAAAGTGCGTTCAGAGTCTTAAGCGGAGGTTAGGTCCGGGCGGGCGGACTCTGGCTTCTTTTCTCCTGACTCTTTAACCTCGTGGGGTTCCTCGCGTGTTTCTCTAGGACCTAGGCGGTCGACCTTGACGGTCTTGGTTAAGCTCGCTGTGTAGCATGCTCGTGCTAGTTTTTGGTCCGCCATGATTTCTCCAACCCCGTGGGGTGTTGGGAACTTCATTATGAGTTGTTCGGTAGACACTACAGTTCTGAGTTTGTTTAGGGACGGTCGCCCTAGGATTGCATTGTATGCTGATGGTTCTGAGACGATGATGAAGTCTACATCAAGGCTCGCGACCTTTGGCAAGGTGCCCATTGTCGTTCGGGCGGTGATGATTCCTTTCGTTGGAACCTGGGCTCTTGAGAACCTTATGAGTGTGCCGGGGAAAGGCCTTAGGCTGGCCTCGTTCAACCCGAGCTTTCTGAAGGTGTCGAAGTAGAGAACGTCTACTGAGGATCCTTGGTCGATCAAGACCCTCTTAACTTCGTAGTTGGCGATAATCGTGATCACTACCATGGGGTCGTCGTGGACTGGTTCCTCTAGGTTAGTGAGGTCGAAGGTGATGGGGTCTCCCTTAGCCTCGCTCCTCTTTTTGTGCTTTGGAGCGTAATCAAGGGCGAGTATGGAGCGTTCCATCCTCATTTTGTTTTGCGGTAGGGAGGAGGTCCCTCGCTGTAATCCGCCTGCTATGACGTTGATGACCACGCGGGTAGGCGCTTGGCCGTGGGTTTCCCGGGGTGCTCAGCATTGGCCCTGCTTTCTTCCTTGATGAATCTGCCAAGTTATCCCTTTCGGATTAGGTCCTCGATCTGATCCTTCAGGTGGATGCAGTCGTTGGTTTCATGTCCGTGATCCTTGTGGAATTGGCAGTATTTTGACTTGTCCACCGGTCTTCCGGTCTTACGAATTTTGACCTGTGGGGGGAAATTGAGCATGTCGGAATGATATATTTCTTCCAACACCCCGACGTGAGACCTATTGAGGGGAGTGTAGCTTGTGAACCGTCCTCGGGGGGCGTTCGTGGTCGAGGTGGCGACCTCTTCCTGCCGCTCTTTTCCTTGGGGGCTTGGCTTTCGATTCTTGTCTTCTCTTTTTTCTTCTCTGCTCGTTCCATATCGGCCCTGCTTATCAGGAACTTCCTCATCTTGTCCTTAGCGATCTAAGAGTTATCCTCTTGAATGAACCATTTTGCACGGTCCATAAGCTCTTGTAAGGTGGAGACGGGGCACCTGTTTAGTTCCCCGTAGAATTGCGAGCATCGAAGACCCTGCTTTATGACAAAGATGGCGACGACGTCCTGGAGGCCTCGGACTTGGAGCGAGAGCTTGGTGAAGCGGGCCAAGAAGGCTTGCAGGGTTTCTCCTTCCTCCTAGTGGAAACCGATGAAGGAGACTTCGTTTTTCTGGTACTCTTTGCTGCTGGCGAACTGTGTGAGGAAGTTCTGAGCCAGTTGTTCGAAGCTGTGGATCGAATTGGTGGGCAGCAAGGAGAACCATCTCAAGGCGGCTTCCTTCAGAGTTGATGAGAAGACCCGGCACTGCTGGCCGTTCGTCATACCCAGTATCGACATGGCCGAGTTGAAGGTGTTCAGGTGATCCCGCGGATCGGTTTCTCTACCATAAGGTTCTATGTGGAAAGGCATTTTGAAACCCATGGGCACGTGCTCATTCATGACCTGTTGGGTGAAGGGGTGTCTCCCCTTTCACTAGAAGTCGATCGCGGGCCACTGGTAGACATTTGCACCGCCGGCTGCGTACGGGTTGTAGGCTGCTGCCCATGGCATATGGAGGTAGGACCCTGGAGGGTAGTTTGGGACTGGTGGTAGCGGATAGTTCATGACGGGCTGTGCTACCTGTCCGGCGACCATGGTTGGTCCAGGCGGGATCACCGTTGGGGGTGGTGCCGCTGTCAGTGACAATCGTGCGAACTCCATTGGTAAGGTCCCAAATTGTATTGCGGGCAAGCTGGTAGGGTCGCTGGAGGGCCCTGCTGCCGCACCGTGTGGCACTAAAGGTGATTGAGTGCTCGCATTTGCTAGGGCGAGGTTCCTGTCCTCTTCCCATTGCTGTTGGCGCATAGCTGCTACTTCTGCTTCGAGGCGGGCGATCTCAGCGTCCCACGAGTTCCTTGCTGGCTCTGTCGTCTCTTGACCACCAGTTGTGGGGAAAGGGACGTGCGGCATGCCATATGGGTGTTGAGGGCAGGTTTCCTCTCTAGATGTTGGGTTCTGAACCACGGTTTTCGTAATGGCTACCTGCGTTGCTGAGGAGCTCTGAGGCTGAGTTGTGTTTGATCCGCCTGCCTTGGTTGTGACCGGTTCGACCGTTCCCTGTCAATTCCTCGTCCTGCGTCTCAGGGCACTGGCGTCAGTCATGGTTGCGGGGACGTTCGAGTCGGTCATGGTGTATTATGTCATATATCTGTATTGAAGATTAAAACAAAAACAAGTACGGGTTTCTGAGCGTTAGGTGTATACTCCTACTCCCCGAAAGAAGAAATGCCGTTTAGCGACAGAGTGTGCAAGGCATTGTGGTCTGAATAAGACCGCGGTGGGCGCCACTGTAACTGTCGTTTTTGGCTCAGACAATTGTAATTTGAAATTAGGACCGCAAGGGATCTTAACCTTGGGGAACTTGTCCTTAGGTGATGCACCTAGGTGCCTACGTACCCTTCGGGAGGGATTAAAGTCCCTGTAGTTCGTCATGGTGACATCTATCGGAGCTGTTAGGCAAGGTTGTTACCTGTGTTGGGCCGTGTGCGGCTAAGACGTGCCTAAGGTACTCCGGGCGGGCGAGCCGCTCTTAGGAGGTTGCCTTAGTAGGAGAGAGCTGTGGTCTCTGAGGGCTGCTGGAAGCCCTGTAAGCGTTGTGCTCCGAGGAGGATATGAGCTTGCCGGAGGCTGGCCGGAACGGGGGCTGGTGACAGAGCTCAAGGTGCGGAGAGGACTCGCGTGAGGTATCTGAGGGTGCTCAGTTACCGGGAGAGTATGGAATATCTAGGATGATTCGTGATAATCCTTCAGGTTGTGTGTAGTACTGTTCAGTCTAGATTGCTTGCTTAGTCCCCCGAGTGAGGGTCTATTTATACTTGTGTGTGGAGAGATCGTGCTCGACCCACGAGGCTTGTGGAGATCCCACGTCTGGTTGAGGGGAAGCTCTGTGTGGTGACATGGGCGAGGGCCACGTAACTGATGGATGAGTGGTGCCACGTGTCTCTAACGGGTGCTGGGGCCGTGCTTCTAGAACGTCAGTGCCACGTGTCCCTAGGTGGAATATTCTGCAGTTACAATAACAAAAATAATTTAAAATATTTAAAAATTTTATTAGGATAATAAAAATTACTACTAAGACCATTGTTTTTTTTTGTTTTTATGAATATTAAGATTATTGTTAAAATAATACTTAAATATAAAATGTTTTAATTTATGATGATGATAAAGAAGATTATGTAAAGAGAGGAGATGGAGATGAAAATGATGATGATGAAGGAGTGAAGATGATGATGATGATGATGTGGCAAGGTGGAGTGATGTGGCATTGACGTGGCATGATGTGGCGTGCCATGCCATTAAAATAAGACACGTATGAGAGAGAATGTGCCACATAAGCCATCCACGTCAGCATTTAACGGCATAAACTAACAGAGTTACGTTGGAGGATTAGTTTTGAAAAAAAAAACGTTGAGGACCTAAAATAACTTTTTGAAACGTTGAAGACCAATATTAAATTTCGTGCAAACGTTGAGTACCAAAGGAGTAATTTAGCAGATTAAAATATAACAATTACACAAACAATACTGTTAGAGACCAATTCCCGCCCAACTCATAGTGGAAAGAAAACTTTTTTTCTATTACTGACAATAATATATGGCTGACGTAACATTTCAGCAACCACTTAATTTATTATTATAATTAAAAAAAACTATAGCCATTGTAAACAATTAATAGAGAAGAGACTTGGAAGAATGATGGACAATTTGGGCGGACAAATTGGGCGGGAAAGAGTATTTTGCACATTAAAAAATACCCAAAATTATTAATAATAGATGTTGTCTCATCTTTCGGTCTCTAAACTTAGGGTACATTTTTTACGCAGAGACGAAAAGAGAAAGGGAATAAATTTATTGTATTTATTAGTAAAAGTTGAGAATGAAAATAGAATGAGAATGTATTAAAATTACCACTTTACTCCTTATATTAAAATAATAAAAAGAAAAGAAAGTTATGATTGTGTCAAATCAATTCATATAATAGACATTTTGTATTTATTTTCTTTTTTTTAATTATACACATTTTTAAGATGAAAATAAAAAAGTGGGTAAAATGAAGCCTACATATTTTTTTCCATAAACTTTTTTCATCCTAAAAAACATAACCTTAGTCATGTAGGACTTTATTTTGGAGAAAAATAATTCTATTTAAAGTTAATATTTAAATAATATTAAAGTAAATTTCATCCACTCTATTTCATATTCATTTTGCATTTTCTTTCTTCTTTCTTCTTTTCTCCCCAAAAAAGAGAGAGACTTTATATATATGTTATGTGGTTGGTTGTTGACAAAAAAAACATGGGAAAAAGAAAGATGCACAATTAGCTGTTGGTAAACATGCCAGCTATCACACATCTCACTTTAGGCAGAGTTATATCATATTCGATTGGAGTTAGAATCAGGCACAGAGAAAATTTTTGACATTAAAGACGAGAACAAATATTATAACATATTGTTCTCTCTAGATCTTCTCGTGATCATCCCCGTACAATATATTCTGCAACAAGCCATGCCACCAACTTCTTTAAATGCTGTTTACTCCATTCTTTTTTGTCTTTTGCTTTTGTTAACTTTTTGCCAAAAAAAAATATTGATTTTATTGGATCTTAAGGCATATTATCTTAATTTAACAGCTTTTTACCAAAAAAAAAACCTTATAAATTTATTTGGCTAAAGTACTATTTTGGTCCTCAATGTTTGCATGAAATTTAATGTTGATCCTCAATGTTTCAAAAGTTTAATATTGGTCCTCAAGGTTTTTTTTTTGGTCGATTTTGGTCCTCGAGCGTAACACCGTTAACTTTTGCTGTTAAATGATGACGTGGCATGCTTATGTGGCACACTCTCTCTCCTACGTTTCATATTTTATTGAAGTGGCATGACACATCACTGCCACATCACGCCAAGATGATGATGATGAAGGAGAGAAGATGATGATGTGGCAATGTAGGGTGACATGGTAGTGATGTGTCATGCCACGTCATTAAAATATGACACGCAGGAGAGAGGGTGTGTCACATAAGCATGCCACGTTATCATTTAACGACAAATGTTAACGGTGTTACGCTCGAGGACCAAAATCGGAAAAAAAAAACTTTGAGGACAAATATTAAACTTTTGAAATATTAAGGACCAACATTAAACTTCATGCAAACATTGAGGACCAAAATAGTACTTTAGCTTTTTTTTTTTGGTATTTTGGGGTTCAACTTATACAATCCTTCGAACTATCGTTGGAACGATATAATTTGCTAAAAAGAAAACCAAAAAGACAAAACCACAGCAGACCAAACACGACCAACAAACACCATTTAATCCTAACTTAAAGTTGGTCTGAGATGACTAACCAAACTAGTTTGGTGCCCATCTATTGATTTTTTCTAATTAGTAAGTAAAAAAATAATGGATATACAAATATATTTTTGCTGAATAAATAAAATAATAAATGAAAAGCTAAATATTATTTGTAAACAAAGAAATTAAAAAAAAAATGCTCAAAATTATAAGTAATAGATGTTCTCTAGTACAAAAGAGACACATCATAAATATTTGTTAGGCGATCAATCATGGTATAGAAAATATAAAAAGAAAAAGTTTAGATCAAGTTTTTTTATAATTTGCCATCAAGTTTCACAATATAAATAAAATACGTCACAAAAAGTGTTTGAATGACTAATTATAATAGAGAGAATGTAGAATACCACATTTTATATGATCAATAATAGAAGAAAAAGTATAAAAAAAACATATGATTGGTGGAACTTGACGGTAAAGATATAAGGAACTTGACATCTGGACGTAATTTTTTTTAAATAGAATACTACATTTTACATGATTAATCATTAAAAAAAAGAACATAAAAATTTTATAAAAAAGATATAAATAATGTAACTACGGAATATTCTGCCTAAGGACTCGTGGCACTGAGCTTCCAGAAGTTTAGTGATAGCATACGCTAACGACACGTGGAACCACTCATATGCCCCTTACGTGGTTGTTGTCCACGTCTCCCCTTGAGGGCTCTCGTCCAAGAGATGTGGGAAACCCCCTGGGAGTCGTGGGACGACCCACGACTGTCAAGAACGTGGGTCAAACACGTCCTCCCCACACTTAGTATAAAAAGACCCTCACCCGGGGGACTTAGGGACAGAATCCGATCATCAGAAGAACATCGCCCATAACCATTTAGGCAAGCATTTTGAGCACCCTCTGTCATGACCCCCTACCAGACGTCCGTGACCGGCATGGGAGGTAGGATTTCTCCTATCCCGTAAGCCTCTAATCCCTGATTGATGTTCTTATATATGCATAGCTACCCATTTCTATTACAAACAATATATAGTATATATGGTCATCCCTATCCGGTGACCTAAGTAGCACGCGATCCACGACTCGCTCAATGCCGCTTCAGCCTATACGTATACACATAATCAATCACACGTACATATAATATACATATTGATCACGCGCTTCAGGGCGGGTGATCTATCCTATTCACATGCAGAATTTCCTGTGCACAATCAAGTATATATATTCAATCACACACCTGCATATAATTTACATATTGATCACACGCCTCAATGCGTGTGATCTATTCTATTCGCATGCGGAAGCCGTATTTTCACACAACCAAGTATTCAGTCACACATATATATAAATTTACATATTGACCACACGCTCAGTGCGTGTGATCTATCCTATTCACATGCAGAAGTCACATTCATATATATATATATATACACATGATATTCATCATATCATAACCTATATTCCCAAGAACAGACCAATCTTTAACCTGTATGAAGCCGACAATTCTAGAGTGTGACATATACATATATATATATATTTATAGCAACTGTACAAAACAATGCTATACCAAAAGAATCATATACATATACATCCTGACAAAATACATATATCAATACTACCCACGCGAACAATGCGTGCAGTCTCTAAGTCTGTCCACCTCCCTGAGATGAAGTGGATGCTCTCCCGATGCCTATACCACCTGTGTCTGTAACATTTAACATTGGGGTGAGTCAAACGGACTCAGTGAGAGGCTTTCCCATCCCTGGTGTAGTAGCGGGTACCACTACAACTGGGGAAAGGAGCCAATCACAAACACATACGCATATAACAGATTTTGAATTTCCATATATTAAGTGGTCAGGCAATTAGCATATGTCATATTCACAATAAAGAATTTAAAGCATGGTTCTACATACATTTAAATTCACACATACATCATATCATAGTTTAACATACCACTTCATGTGGATATCCATGTTCAAATAACTGTAATCATAAACTGGCCCGAAGGCATATCTCCGTTAGGAGAGAATCTGGCCCGGAGGCAATATCTCACGTGAGCGTTATAGGAACCCCTGGTCCCAAGACTTTACTTGGAACATTAATCTAGCTCCAAGACTTCACTCGGAGCATAGCCGTCGACTCATCTGACCTCGGTTTACCCAAGGCAATAGCCACAATGTGGTGTACTCATATACTTTGTATTTCTGAGAGTTTAACTCAAGATAACAGACTCAATCTACCCGGACCACCCGTGATAGACCCGGTTCCCGCGTTGTACCATAAATGACCCCTATGGACCACTACTTATTTATTTTTCTTCTTCTTAGGAAATTCTAAATTTCCAAGTGGTTTTCTAATCCGGAATCCCTCGGTTTAAAACAAGGTGACCTATGTTCATTTTCTTTAAGAGCTTACATACACCACCACACTTTCCAGATAATAATCAATGAGGTTGGTTTCTAGTACCACAAGACTCTCCCAAATAAAATTGACTCGATCCTACCCCCGATCTTATATAGGTCTCGAGGATCTTCTTTCCATATAAGGCTCCTTGAGCCACCATTGCTTTCACAGTTCGCATATACACATATAGCATGTTATCACATATATTATAATTTAGGAACAACAATAGCATGTTATCTATTATATAATTCCCACAAGTAGGCAAGAAGGCAAACCATATATCCATATCCGCAGTCAACCCTATAGGACAAGGATAGGAAAGCCCCTCACCTGGTTGGCCCCTCATATCGGCTCTCCGTGTGCCCAAAGGTCCGCTTACGGTATGGTGCCCTATACACATTTACTTGAGAGATTCAAAAACTTGCAATTTCAACCACTATAGTGTACATGTAACGCTAACGCTCATGTTCTTTCTAATTAATTCCATAGACTAGTTGTGGGCTTGGAATGCCCTCAACTAGTTTTCGGAACACCTAGCATGCTTCTAATCGTGTCCAACCCTTGTTAAATCACACTATTTGGAAGCCTTGAGTTGGGAATACAAGGTTACTCAATTTCATCTCTATGTGTCCATATGAAATTCCCATTACCCAAGTCTTGAATTTATGACTCAAGAGAGTAATAAATTCTACTTGTCTAAAATTTCCATTTACCGAATTAACTTTCAATACTTTACCTACACACGAATACACATATCCAGATACGCGTAAAATTAGGAAAGTGTCTCTTTTTCCGCGAACCGAGTTCCGGCTGAGACGGGAATTACTCGGGCTTTAATCCCTCATACATTCCAATAATTTTTTAACAATTATATAATTATCATTCAACCTTTCAATGCACCCCAACTCATTCCACAACACCCTTAAACCTTAACAATCACATTTTCCTACACTTTTTCCAACCCGGATAAATTCCATCAATTTGGTTCCGGTTCCTAAGCTTCCAACTCACTTCCTAACATGCATATACTTCAATTTAGGACCCAGAACACTCAGATTGAATCAATTGGGGTCTTTCCAAAAATCCCTAAAATTGTTAAAATTGGGGTTTGAGAGTTTCGGGACTTCTCACCTCGATTCAACCGGTTAGAAGGACGATATGGAGTAGAGGAGACTCCCAGCTACCTTCCACGGTGAAGAAACGGCGTTTTCCGGCGAGAAAGCTTTCTCCCTCTTGTTTCTCTCTCTAACCCAAGCTCTCTCTCTCCTCCAGCCCAAAACGGCGACCAGCCCGGCTTCCTCCGTGCGTCCGGCCACCACCATGAGCTTGCCGTCGTCCTCCTTGCTCCTCCGTGCCAAAACGACGCTGCTCCCTCTCCTCTCGCGTTTTCCGTTCCCGTGCGTGCTCTGCTTCTCCTTCACGGTTTTGTTTCCCCTTCCTATTTCTTTTACTTAATTCTTTTCTCATCTGCTTACTTTTTCTTTCTATTACACACACACACACACATATATATATATATATAATAATAATAATAATAATTTAATATATATATATATATCACATAAAAAAAACAAAAAGAGAAATCTGATTTAATAAAAAAAAATATATAAGTATTAGGATTTTACAAAAATTTATATTTACCACATAATAAGTGATAAGCTAGTGTGTATTTTTATCTCACTTTCCACTTTTAAATTAATTGATTTAATTTAACTAATGGTGCTAATTAGAATAGTCTCGGGTATCACACCCTTAGACGTCATCTTGCCAAATACTCATCACGCACGCCATGCTTTGCCCAACACACCGTTAGGTCCGGCCACCGGCAGACGCATCTCCGTCCCGGAGTATTCCACCAACAGTGCTCCCAATAGCTCCCAGAGACTCAAGCTCTCTCACACTCTAAGGCAACCTCCTAAGAGCGGCTCGCCCGCCTGGAGTACCTTACACACGTCTTAGCCGCACACGGCCCGATACAGGTAACCGCCTGGCCCAGCAGCCCCTATAGACGTCACCATGACGAACTACGTGGACTTTGATCCCTTCCCAAGGGTACGTAGGCACCTAAGTTCCTCACCTAAGGACAAGTCCGCCAAGGTTACGACCCCTTGCGGTCCTTAATTGCAAATAACAATAGTCTGAACCAAAAACGACACTTACAAATAATTTTACCTAGTTTTTTTAAATATTTTTGTTAAAGATTTATAAAAGTTATAATGTTTTTAAAATCATTCAAGTACACTTGTATAAAGAGAAAAGGAAGGTTGCACAGTCATAAATAGACCAAGTTTGTATACAGAGAAAAGGAAGGACGTGCCTACTAAAGACTAAAACAAAAAAGGAAATAAAACTAATTCTAACTTACTAGGTAAAAAGTTCATTTTGATCCTTTATGTTGTACCCAAGTTTCATATTGATCCTTTATGTTTCAAAAGTTTTAAATTGGTCCTTTATGTTGTACAGAAGTTCCAAATTGGTCCTTCCGTCCAATTATGTTCATGTCTTCTGTTAAGTGCTGATGTGTCTTGTTGAGATGGAAATATCATATCTCTTACGTGTCCATTTAAGCTGACGTGGTATGCCACTTCATCGCCACATCA
Organism: Senna tora; assembly: GCA_014851425.1. NCBI lineage: Eukaryota > Viridiplantae > Streptophyta > Magnoliopsida > Fabales > Fabaceae > Senna > Senna tora. The sequence goes on from CM026265.1 coordinate 17,698,321, forward strand.
TATTCAATTTCATTATTTGTGATGATGTGGCATGACACGTCAGCTTAAATGAACACTTCAACACTCATATCAGCAATTAACTTAAGAAATTGACGGAAGTGGACAGAAGGACCAATTTAGAACTTCTGTGCAACATACAGGACCAATTTAAAACTTTTGAAACAAAAGGACTAATATAAAACTTGGGTACAACAGAAGCAACCAAAATGAATTTTTGACCAACTTACTAAATCACAAAAATAAAAACAACAAGGGTTAAAACAACCAGAAATACAATATAAAATTAAACTAAAATACAACTGCACATAAATGGCAAAACAAGAGATGAACGATGTAAAATTTGAAAGATGAAACCGAAAGAAAGTGACGCTTTTTTTCCGTGAAATAAGGAAATATATTAAAGTGACGCTTTCCTTAAACTCTAATATGACGCTTAACTTTATCTTTTTTTTTTTCATATGAGGTACTTGATCTTAAATCCATCCAAAAGTTAGCTTAATAGTAATGCAATAATGCCCGACCCAGGTAGAAAATACTACAAAGGTGAAACAAAAGTGAACAAAAATGACATCTGCCTAAGGTGGATCATGAATGACGACACTAGTCACTACACCCAGAGGAAGGGTATGGTGGAGGGAAGTATAACCAAAATTAATTATTTATGTCATACACTTTTACCTCTCTTTCATAGGGTGTGGTTGATTAGTGGGGTGGAGAATATAATAGGAATGGAAGATATAATATGATTGCAAAAGGGAATAAAAAAATAATATAAAAAAGATGTGATGTGAATGGAATAAAAGTGAATAAAATGATCATTTTACACTTATATTAAAAGTGAGAATGGAATAAAGTGAGTAAAAAAGTAAGGCAAAAAATATAATTTCTTCACATTAAAAAAAGTAGAGTGTGTTTGATTGGAAAGATGTAAAGGGATTACGTTTACGATTACGTCCACCAAACATTCAACCAAACGTGCCCTTACTATTTTTTGGCCTGAATCGTCATTTTTTTCGCCGTATCTCAATATCTTTTTTTTTGTAAGCTTCATACTTTGGTCAATTTTTGTTTTATATAATTTTTAAGGGTCTTTTTAACATGTACTTTAGACCACATTTTAAAGTTTCACATATAGATTAATTAAGTTTTTAAACATTAAATTTTTTTTAAAATGAATTTTCCTAAATTTTAAGACATCAAATGCTTTATTAACCAATCAAAATAAACTTTAACATGTACCCTAAGATAAATCCAATTTTTAAATCATCAAAATTACTTCACCTTGGTCTATAATATTTAGCATCTTTTTCAATTTAGTTTTTAATGTTTGTTCAGTTTTATTTTAGTCATTTATATTTGTAAATGTTACCAATTTAGTTTCTAACGTTTGTTTAGTTTCAATTTGATTCTTCAGGTTTCTAATTGTTACCAAATACCAATTTGGTCCTTCTATTATCTAAATATTAAAATTAGATAAAAAAAAGTGAGGGATAAAAAAGGAAATGTAAGGTACCAATCGTAAACATAAGAAATCAAATTAAGACTGAACGAATGGTATGGATCAAATTAAAAAAAAAACGCTCAACATTAAGGACTAACATAGAGTTTTTGTTATTTTAATCTTTTATTTTAAAACTAAATTTATCTATATTTTTACATATATTAAAGAGGTTTTATAATAAAATTAGTGTCACGACCCCCACCCGAGGGCACGTGACCGGCATAGACTAAGGGTAAGGCCCCCGAGCCTGTAAGCCTCATTTGTCAATTCCAAACCTATCTTTCAATTGCCATTTAAGCATTCTATTTAATCCAACATAAAATACAAGTCAATTACACAATGTCAATTCAGTAGTTTTACAAAATACAACATATTATCAAAGACTACACCCACAGAACAAAGTGTAGGTTCTTCTATGACCGCCTTCCCCAGGCCGACATGGATGTCTGACCGGTCTTTGTCTCTGAAAACTGTAAACAATGAGGGGTGAGTCATACGACTCAGTGAGGGACAAGCCCATCCTAGACGTGGTAGAAGGGTGCCACCACGAAGGGTAAGGGAATGTCACACATAAGCAGTTACATTGTCATTTATTAGATAACAACACAAAAATTTTCAACAACTAACCAAAGTCCATGTACCAATCATACTTACACAAACACACCATTCACATAAGTCGTTTACACATCCAAAACATAAACCACTCAAGTGGTGTCCATACATCAATTTCAAGAAAAAAATCACAGATTTAGACGCAAATTCGACCAATCCAAGATGCACAAATATTTGGGGGTAATATTGGCCACATAGAGTTAAGATCACTTGGACACCATCTAGTGAAAGAAAGTTTTAAGAATGATATAGCTTTAAAAGAAAAGAATTAGTTTACAAACTGGAGTCCAAGGTTTGTCAAATATTAAAGAGAACGAATCCCTTATTTAGTTTTCAAAAGGACTAGGAATGCATTATATAAAGAAAAGGGTTCGTATGGTTTGAAAAGGAAATAACTATGTGACCAACATTACCTATTCACACAATTTCTTTCCCACAAGCAAACAAGGAATAAGGTTCAACTAAGTTCCTTCTCTCCTCCCTTGCTCACTTATGGGTTCATAACAAATGGGTTGGTTAAGTGGTTCAACTAGGTTCCTTCCCACCACCTTCCCAATTTTTACAATTTTAACGGCGCATGGTTCAACCTCGTTCCTTCCCATGCCCGCCGTTGTACATCAAGACAAGGTGAGTGCCATGGTTCTACCTTGTTCCTTCCCATGGACTACCCATGCCATATTCACATATGGTGTATGGTTCACCCATGGTCCTTTCCATACACCACCTTAGTATATTAACTCATGATTGGTCACACGGTTCTGCCTTTGCTCCTTCCCATGTTCTCAACCATGCAACATTCACACATGGTGTATGGTTAACCCAAGGTCCTTCCCATACACCATCTTAGTACCCTAACTCAATACTTAATACAAACAGTGCACAATTTCCTACACACAGTGATCATCATACAGCACACATCAATCAAAGAGATAATTTGCAAATTAATTCACTCATCCTATCAAGAATCCTTATTCATGCACAAGCTTACATTCAATCTACAAATTTCACGTCTATATCAAGCATTAACAACCATCCATGAGTACAAATATACATTAAGAAATTCACAATTTCGATTACACAATTATGTCATCCAATCAACTCTTTAGGGGCTAAGATGAGAGAGTCCCTCACCTTGGCAACTCCCTTGATTATACTCTTGAGTGTCTTTGCCTCCAAGGAGTTCTTTGGTTATTTGACAAATCTTATAGCAGCTAAAACTTTTTTGATTCTGAAAAAAACAATTTCTCATAACAAATTGGGAAATATTCTCTAAAATTCACTATTCTAGTTTTTCCCAAGTAATTTCCCAAATTAAGTTTCTATCTTTCCAACAACATCTCCTTTAATTAAATCTATCTTAATGTGATCCCAACAACATAATTATTAACTCAGAACCCATTTTGAAGCAAATAATTCAGAGAAAAATAAGATTCGAATGAAAATTCACACAAAGCTTTTACAAACACCAGTTCACTTTCATATGTATACCAGCAAGGTTTAAACATGATAAACTTTAGCAATTAAAAGAGTTCTAAGTTTCTGAAAGCATCTTTGTATGTCCTCTAACACTACAAAAAAATTCAGCTTATGGAGAAAACAATTAAGAGAGTAAAATTGTAAAGAATTCAAATACCCCAGAAACAGAGGTAAGTGCAGAACAGCCACATTTAAAGCTCCTTTATAGATAATCTAACCGTTGGATCATGCATGTAATGGACAATCTAAAAAGCTTGGGATGTTAGCTTTCACCCAGCTTTGGAATCATATGAATCCATGGAGAAACGAGTTCAGAAAACGAAATTAAAGCAGACATGTTCAGATCAAAATCTGATAAAAACATCAACAACATTTTTATTAAGACTTCTCTCAAGACTTAAACCACAAAAGTGGATGCTTTCAGAGCTGGTGTGCAATTTCCAAACCTAGGGAAGGGTTGGCTATATTACCTTGCTCTTCCTTGGTCAGAAATTCGAGGACGAAGGATGATTTTCCACTGCTAGCTCACGATTTGCCTAGGTCGAACTCAGCAAGATGATGTTCTTGCTTCTCGTTCTCTTCTTCCTTCTACTCAGCTCTAAACCCAGTTTTGATTCTTCCCCAATTCTCTCTCTAACTTCAGCTTCCTCCATCTCTCATTTCCCCCATCTCACTCCCTTTCCTCGGTTTCCCTCTTTTCGTTCTTACTCATACAAGAGCAACAACGCATCACCGAAACGAAAGAAACCCACCGTTGGTCACTCACGTTGCAGCTGCCGGTGATGTTCCCCCTTCCTCCCGGTGGTTTTCTTCTCGTTCATCTCTATCTCTCTCTCAATCGAATCCTTCTCTCTTTCTCAATCTCTCTATCTTTCCCTCACTATGTTTATCGGTCACGATAAAGATGGGAGGAGGATGGGCATTGTGTGTGTGTGTGTTTTTTTTTAATGTGTGTGAGAGGCAATGTATCTTTTGAGAGTGAGATGGATGGCGGGGATCAATTCTTAGTGGGCAAGTTTTGTTGAGTGGATGAGATCTCTTCTTAGTTTGTAAGTATTTCTCTTTTTCTTGTCTATAATTACACTTAACAGTAAATTTGCTGATTGAATTAGTTTATTAATCTAATTATACCTAAATCTCCCTCTTTTCCATGTCGTAATGTTACTTGATTATTTTTCTTTTCTCATTTTCCAGTTATATTTAATTGGTGTAATTTTATAAATTTTATTTCACCTATTTATCCAATTGTATTTAATTACCCGTTTGGGCACTCTCTTATTCATAGATTTTACTTTAATTTTCTTTTCCTATTATTTACACTAATCCTCAATTATTTTATCTTAGCTAAGTAAATCTTTTTCTTTCTTTTTTTTTTGAAAAAGGACTTACATAATTTTTTTTAAATGGAATATTACCTTTTTTAATTATTTATCTAAAATTTCACTATTTTAATATTTAAATTTACTTTAGTTATTTTTTTCTTTAATTTAATTAAGTTGTCTCATTATTTTACTTAACGCCTTTGGGAACGGGATATTACAATCTCCCCTCCTTATAGAAATTTCGTCCCCGAAATTTAAACCTTTGCTTATCTAAATTCCTATTAACTTTCACAGAGTTAAAACTTTTCCCCTACTCTTATAAGCTTCTAGGAGTTTCATTCTTAAAATTGGTATAGGATTTTCAATTTTGTTATAGTTTCTTTCTATTTAAGAGCTTACCCTTTGGTTCTCATAGTTCTAGAAGTCTTTCGCTAATTTGTTCCTAACTTTCCCTAAATCTCATTTAGGCTTCCGTTGTACATTCAGGTTCTAAATCATAGACACAAGGTTTACTGACAGGTATGAAACGGTATGGGTAGCTATGAATCTCTACTTAACATCCACCTTAATCCTACAACGGAGTCTCGAGTATTAACACTACTAAATTTCAAAAATTCAAATTCGTGATCATTCAATAAATTCATTACCTACAAAATTCCATCAACAAAGCAACTCAATATAACATGAAGCTAAAAAAAATAAGACTTCATAGCAGTCTAGTGAAAACTTAGCAAGATAAAAACTAGTAGCAATTAAATTTTCAACCAAGACTGACAGTGTTGGTTTCCTCATGTTTACAAATTGAAAATTCATTTACACACACAACGTTATTGAATAACAAACATAATTCAGCACCTAAAATGATCTTTTCACAGTTTTAGATCAAGTAAACTGGACTTTTACAAATCAATCCCTAATTTTATCTAAATTCCACTTTTACATGTTAAACGTTGAAAACGGAACCCTGAATTCATACCTCAACATATATATACTTAAAACAATAGTATAACAGCAACAAAAAGTTTCAAAAAAACTGTTTTGAATAAAATCTTAGAAAAACAGAGCAATTTCAATTAAGTACCTATGTATTCATACCAAAACTTAAGGTGCAAATCATGGGTCCCTAATCATCAATATATCCTCCACATCTCTCCCAAGCCTAAGCTAACTCCATTTCGCAAATTTATTGAAAAAATTATCCATATTCAAGGAAAATTACCTTTAGAAATCACTCCTCTCAAAACTAATTCAAGTGATACCAAAATAATCGCACAACTCAAAAAAACCGATTTCTAGCCTAGAATAAGTCCCTTACTGCCTCCGAACAGTTTTTATTGGTGTTGTAAGTATTTTAGAGCATCTAACCTACTAGTATTACAAAGAAAACACAGATTCATTGGTTACGAAATTATGAGTTTTTGCTTCATTACAGTTGATACAAAGCTATAATTCAATTCTCAAAATATGAATTAACACAAGCAAAGCTATAATTCAATTCTCACAGTCTTACTACAGAAAAATAGTGGTTTCTCAAAACAGTCCTTAATAACCCATCTTTCAAAAGAAAATTCCATTTCCAAAGCCGTTTGAATGATAAAAAGAGATTGCTCTTTATATTGGAAAATTTTCATCAGAAAATTCTTCTATCAATTTTTTATAGAAAATAGAGTTTTTTCATTTCAGTCCCTGCAAAACTCCTTTATTTGTTTCAAGGAAAAATAAAGCATCTAAGTCATCAATCATTCTAATGCAACTTACCCAAGTATGTTCTCAGCACGTATTCATATAATACATGAATTTTATTTTCAAGAAATTTAGTTAAAACAGCAGTAAAAACCATACTTGCATCCATAATCCCAAAATGGTATAAAACTAACTTTTGCCACTTAAAAGTCCTTTTCCACAGTCCAAAACGTTTTTCAGTATGCCACACTAGACTAACAGTCATTCTTTATACAATTGAGAGCTCAGTCATATTTCCTTTCCCAACCCGAGGCTTGGACATAGAGAAACCAGAAAAATAAAAACAAGTTCCTCTATGTTTCCTTTCGAATGTTTTTTTTTTACAGAATTGAATAAAACACAATTGAGAATAGCTTCCTAAACCAGCAATTATTTCACCAAAAAAAAAACTAAAATCAAATATTCTTAAACTCTGGAAATTCTCAGAGGTATCCTCTACAAAGACCTAACAACATATAGTCTCATAATTAAAGAATGGAAAGTTATACGGCCATGAACACACGATGACGGAATAAGAACGAAAATAGAGCAGCACATTTTCGAGGTGATTTCTAAAAAATGTACCCATCAAAATTTGCATACAAGATATAAAATAGAAAGGTATGTGTCTTTGCTACCATTGGCTTTTGAATCATTTGAATCCATCAAGAATGAGTCGGAAAACTTTTTTTTAAAAGCTATTAAGGTCATAATGGAAATCACCCATGACAACAAACATTTTTCACAATTAATCAAGACTTATACCATCATTTGATGGATGCTTCACTTAGATGTGGGGCTTCTAAAAGCCAGGGAAGGGTAAACGCACTTTACCAGTTAACATATGTTATCCTTTTATGACTCCTTACAAGAATAAGTCAGGCTACTCAGTCATGGATGTGCACTCACATCATATAACAAACACCACAAATCTCATTTCCCTCATGGGAGTGCTAAGTGCTTCACACAGTACAATGAATACCACATTCATTCACAATATGCTCAATTTAAACGATAAGAAAAATGAGCACTTATCACATATTATGGAAAGGAAAATTCTCATACCAAAGATTTCACAATCTAGATAGTTATTCAAGCAAATAGGTAACATTATATCCTAAGAGAGAATATCCATATCACAGTCACTGGAACCACTACTCAATCTGAGCATATGGCGTCTCTCTAACCTTAGTCTATGTCACAAAGAAACTACGTTCTTCCGACGCCTATACTCAAATCATAGAGTATCATGTCCTTCCCCCGCCACATCATCGCATGCATGATGGGGTAACAATCTTGCACCGAACGTAACAGTCATAACTACTATGTACCAAACAATAAGATCGAGAAGAAGTCATTCATATATTGAATGACCCTACTCAACATGCTCACACAAGGCGCTTACGTTTAACTTATATTCATTTTGATAGTTGAGTTTTAGTCTCTAAGCAGGGTTTACTTCCCTAATGTCGTGACTCAACTTTTCCCAAATTAATTTAGTTTCCCTTAATTCCTATTAGTACTTAAATTCCTTTACAAGATCAGATATAACTAAGTTGGCCAGACCTAGTCACACCGATTAAGTAATGAAATTCAAGGACATGAATTAGAGTTCTCTACCCGATCCTAACTTCTAAGTACTTGGTCTCTTCCTGACGTCCACCAACTGCCTAGGTTCAGTTAGTTACTCAGGTCAACCATATAATTAGATTTTAATTCTATTCAGGATCCATCTAGGACCCTATGCTCCTATATTGATCAACTAAACTCCGAACAACTTTAGAACACAAAATCCCTAGTGTTCTCAGAACCAGGCTGTCACGACCCCTTACCGGACGTCCGTGACCGGCACGGGAGGTAGGATTTCTCCTATCCCGTAAGCCTCTAATCCCTGATTGACATTCTTATATATGCATAACTACCCATTTCTAATACAAACAATATATAGTATATATGGCCATACCTATCCGGTGACCTAAGTAGCACGCAATCCACAGCTCGCTCAACGCCGCTTCAGTCTATACATATACACATAGTCAATCACACGTACATATAATATACATATTGATCACGCGCTTCAGGGCGGGTGACCTATCCTATTCACATGCAGAATTTCCTGTGTACAGTCAAGTATATTTATTCAATCACACACCTGCACATAATTTACATATTGATCACATGCCTCAATGCGTGTGATCTATCCTATTCGCATGCGGAAGCTGTATTTTCACACAACCAAGTATTCAGTCACACATATATATAAATTTACATATTGACCACACGCTCAATGCGTGTGATCTATCCTATTCATATGCGGAAGTCACATTCATATATATATACACATGATATTCATCATATCATAACCTATATCCCCAACAACCAGACCAATCTTTAATCTGTATGAAGCCGACAGTTCTAGAGTGTGACATATACATATATGCATATACATCTGTACAAAACAATGTTATACCAAAAGAATCATATACATATACATCCTGACAAAATACATATATCAATACTACCCACGCGAACAATGCGTGCGGTCTCTAAGTCTGTCCGCCTCCCTGAGATGAAGTTGAAGCGCTCCCGATGCCTATACCACCTGTGTCTGTAACATGTAACATTGGGGTGAGTCAAACAGACTCAGTGAGAGGCTTTTCCATCCCTGGTGTAGTAGCGGGTACCACTACAACTGGGGAAGAGGAGCCAATCACAAACACATACGCATATAACGGGTTTAAATTTTCATATATTAAGTGGTCAGGCAATTAGCATATATTACATTCAGAATATAGAATTTAAAGCATGGTTCTACATACATTTAAATTCACACATACAACGTATCATAGTTTAACATACCACTTCATGTGGATATCCATCTTCAACTAACTGTAATCATAATCTGGCCCGAAGGCATATCTCCGTTAGGAGAGAATCTGGCCCGAAGGCAATATCTCACGTGAGCAATATGGGAACCTAGTTGATCATTCTAGGAACCCCTGGCCCCAAGACTTTACTTGGAACATTAGTCTGACCCCAAGACTTCACTTGGAGCATAGCCGGCGACTCATCTGACCTCGGTTTACCCAAGGCTATAGCCACAATGTGGTGTACTCATATACTTTGTATTTCTGTGAGTTTGAATCAAAACAAGAGACTCAATCTACCCGGACCACCCGTGATAGACTCGGTTCCCGCGTTGTACCATAAATGACCTCTATGGGCCTCTACTTGTTCATTTTACTTCTTCTTAGGCAAATCTAGATTTCCAAGTGGTTTCTAATTCGGACTCTTGGTTCAGAACAAAGTCACCTAGGTTTATTCTCTTTAAGGATTTACATACAAAACCACACCTTTCAGATAATAATCAATGAGGTTTGTTTCTAGTACCACAAGACCCTCACAGATAAAATTGACTCGATCCTACCCCCGATATCATATAGGTCCCGCGGACCTTCTTTCCATATAAGGCTCCTTGAGCCACCATTGCTTTTACAATTCACATACACACATATAGCACGTTTTCACATATACTGTAATTTAGGAACAACAATAGCATGTTATCTAACATGTAATTCCTACAAATAGGCAAGAAGGCAAACCATATATCCATATCTGCAGTCAACCCTATAGGACAAGGATAGGAAAGCCCCTCACCTTGTTGGCCCCTCGGATCGGCTCTCGGTGTGCCCGAAGGTCCACTCACTGTATGGTGCCCTATACACATATACTTGAGAGATTTAGCAACTTGAAATTCAACCACTAACGTGTACATGTAACACTAATGCTCATGTTCTCTCTACTTAATTCCATAGACTAGTTGTTGGCTTGGAATGCCCTCAACTAGTTTTCGGAACACCTAACATGCTTCTAATTCGTGTCCAACCCTTGCTTAATCACGCTATTCGGAAACGTTGAATTTGGGAATGCAAGGTTACCCAATTCCACCTCTATGTGTCCATGCGAAGTTTGCATTGCGCAAGTCTTGAATTTATGGCGCAAGAGAGTCATAAATCCTATTTGTCTAAGACTTCCATTTACTAAAATAACTTTCAATACTTTACCTACACACGAATACACATATCCGGATACGCGTAAAATTAGGAAAGTGTCTCTTTTTCCCCGAACCGGGTTCCGGGTGAGACGGGAATTACTCGGGTTTTAATCCCTCATACATTCTAATAATTTTAACAATTATATAATTACCCTTCAACCTTTCAATGCACCCCAAATCAGTCCACAACACCCTTAAACATTTCCAATCATATTTTCCTACTAGTTTTCCAACACGGATAAATTCCATCAATTTGGTTCCGGTTCCTAAGCTTCCAATTCGCTTAATAGCATGCAAATACTTCAATTTAGGACCCAGAATACTCAGATTGAATCAATTGGGGTCTTTCCAAAATTCCTAAAATTGATAAAATTGGGGTTTGAGAGTTTCGGGATTTCTCACCTCGATTCAACCGGTTAAAAGGATGATACGGAGTAGAGGAGACTCCCAGCTACCTTCCCCGGTGAAGGCACGGCGTTTTCCGACGAGAAAGCTCTCCCCCTTTGCTTTCTCTCTCTAACCCGCAACTCTCTCTCCTCCAGCACAACAATGGAGTTTTCTGGCGACGGCGTCTCACTCCAGTCACCGGCTCGCACGTTCGGCCACCTCCGTGCGTTTCTCCGTCCAGCCTTGAGCCTTCCCGTCGAGCTTCCTCCAGCAACGCCCAGCCTCTCCCTCTCTCGTGCGTTTTCTTTTCCTTCTCACGGTTTCTTCTTCTTTTCTCTGCTCCTCTCTCACGTTTCCTTCTTTTACTTTTTCCTTTTTATTCCATTCTTTTACAATATATATATATATATATATATATATATATATATATATATATATATATATATATATATATAATACCTTAATATACATACCTATTACTAAACAAATATGATATAGTAATAATGAAGAAAAAGAAATATGCATATAAAAAAAATTAGGATTTACTTAAATTTGTATTTTTTTAAAAAAATATGTAATAGGGTAGTGTATATTTATTTTCCTTTTTATCTCATTTTTCCACTTTTAATTTAATTAATAACGCTAGTTAAAATATTCTCGGTATTACACAGGCTTTGATACCATCTTTGTCACGACCCCCACCCGAGGGCACGTGACCGGCACAGACTAAGGGTAAGGCCCCCGAGCCTGTAAGCCTCATTTGTCAATTCCAAACCTATCTTTCAATTGCCATTTAAGCATTCTATTTAATCCAACATAAAATACAAGTCAATTACACAATGCCAATTCAGTAGTTTTACAAAATACAACATATTATCAAAGACTACACCCACAGAACAAAGTGTAGGTTCTTCTATGACCGCCTTCCCCAGGCCGACATGGATGTCTGACCGGTCTTTGTCTCTGAAAACTGTAAACAATGAGGGGTGAGTCATACGACCCAGTGAGGGACAAGCCCATCCTAGACGTGGTAGAAGGGTGCCACCACGAAGGTGAAGGGAATGTCACACATAAGCAGTTACATTGTCATTTATTAGATAACAACACAAGAATTTTCAACAACTAACCAAAGTCCATGTATCAATCATACTTACACAAATACACCATTCACATTAGTCGTTTACACATCCAAAACATAAACCACTCAAGTGGTGTCCATACATCAATTTCAAGAAAAAATATCATAGATTTAGACGCAAAATCGACCAATCAAAGATGCACAAATATTTGGGGGTAATATTGGCCACATAGAGTTAAGATCACTTGGATGCCATCTAGTGAAAGAAAGTTTTAAGAATGATATAGCTTTAAAAGAAAAGAATTAGTTTACAAACTGGAGTCCAAGGTTTGTCAAATATTAAAGAGAACGAATCCCCTATTTAGTTTTCAAAAGGACGAGGAATGCATTATATAAAGAAAAGGGTTCGTATGGTTTAAAAAGGAAATAACTATGTGACCAACATTACCTATTCACACAATTTCTTTCCCACAAGCAAACAAGGAATGAGGTTCAACTAAGTTCCTTCCCTCCTCCCTTGCTCACTTATGGGTTCATAACAAATGGGTTGGTTAAGTGGTTCAACTAGGTTCCTTCCCACCACCTTCCCAATTTTTACAATTTTAACGGCGCATGGTTCAACCCCGTTCCTTCCCATGCCCGCCGTTGTACATCAACACAAGGTGAGTGCCATGGTTCAACCTTGTTCCTTCCCATGGACTACCCCATGCCATATTCACATATGGTGTATGGTTCACCCATGGTCCTTCCCATACACCACCTTAGTATATTAACTCATGATTGGTCACACGGTTCTGCCTTTGCTCCTTCCCATGTTCTCAACCATGCAACATTCACACATGGTGTATGGTTCACCCAAGGTCCTTCCCATACACCATCTTAGTACCCTAACTCAATACTTAATACAAATAGTGCACAATTTCCTACACACAGTCATCATTATACAGCACACATCAATCAAAGAGATAATTTGCAAATTAATTCACTCATCCTATGAAGAATCCTTATTCATGCACAAGCTCACATTAAATCTACAAATTTCACGTCTATATCAAGCATTAACAACCATCCATGAGTACAAATATACATTAAGAAATTCACAATTTTGATTACACAATTATGTCATCCAATCAACCCTTTAGGGGCTAAGATGAGAGAGTTCCTCACCTTGGCAACTCCCTTGATTATACTATTGAGTGTCTTTGCCTCCAAGGATTTCTTTGGTTATTTGACAAATCTTATAGCAGCTAAAACTTCTTTGATTTTGAAAAAAACAATTTCTCATAACCAATTGGGAAATATTCTCTAAAATTCACTATTCTAGTTTTTCCCAAGTAATTTCCCAAATTAAGTTTCTATCTTTCCAACAACTTCTCCTTTAATTAAATCTGTCTTAATGTGATCCCAACAACATAATTATTAACTCAGAACCCATTTTGAAGCAAAGAATTCAGAGAAAAATAAGATTCGAATGAAAATTCACACAAAGCTTTTACAAACACCAGTTCACTTTCATATGTATACCAGCAAGGTTTAAACATGATAAACTTCACCAATTAAAGGAGTTCTAAGTTTCTGAAAGCATCTTTGTATGTCCTCTAACACTACAAAAAAAATTCAGCTTATGGAGAAAACAATTAAGAGAGTAAAATAGTAAAGAATTCAAATACCCCAGAAACAGAGGTAAGTGCAGAACAACCACATTTAAAGTTCCTTTATAGAAAATCTAACCGTTGGATCATGCATGTAATGGACAATCTAAAAAGCTTGGGATGTTAGCTTTCACCCAGCTTTTGGAATCATATGATTCCATGGAGAAACGAATTCAGAAAACGAAATTAAAGCAGACATGTTCAGATCAAAATCTGATAAAAACCTCAACAACGTTTTTTTTAAGACTTCTCTCAAGACTTAAACCACAAAAGTGGATGCTTTCAGAGCTGGTGTGCAATTTCTAAACCTAGGGAAGGGTTGGCTATATTACCTTGCTCTTCCTTGGTCAGAAATTCGAGGACGAAGGATGATTTTCCACTGCTAGCTCACGATTTGCCTAGGTCGAACTCAGCAAGATGATGTTCTTGCTTCTCGGTCTCTTCTTCCTTCTACTCAGCTCTAAACCCAGTTTTGATTCTTCCCCAATTCTCTCTCTAACTTCAGCTTCCTCCATCTCTCGTTTCCCCCATCTCACTCCCTTTCCTCGATTTCCCTCTTTTCGTTCTTACTCATACAAGAGCAATAACGCATAACCGAAACGAAAGAAACCCACCGTTGGTCACTCACGTTGCAGCTGCCGGTGATGTTCCCCCTTCCTCCCGGTGGTTTTATTCTCGTTCATCTCTATCTCTCTCTCAATCGAATCCTTCTCTCTTTCCAAATCTATCTATCTTTCCCTCACTATGTTTCTCGGTCACGATAAAGATGGGAGGAGGATGGGCATTGTGTGTGTGTGTGTGTGTTTTTTTTTAATGTGTGTGAGAGGCAATGTATCTTTTGAGAGTGAGATGGATGGTGGGGATCAATTCTTAGTGAGCAAGTTTTGTTGAGTGGATGAGATCTCTTCTTGGTGTGTAAGTATTTCTCTTTTTTTGTCTATAATTACACTTAACAGTAAATTTGCTGATTGAATTAGTTTATTAATCTAATTATACCTAAATCTCCCTATTTTCCATGTCGTAATGTTACTCGATTATTTTTCTTTTCTCATTTTCCAGTTATATTTAATTGGTGTAATTTTATAAATTTTATTTCACCTATTTATCCAATTTGATTTAATTACCCGTTTGGGCACTCTCTTATTCATAGATTTTACTTTAATTTCCTTTTCCTATTATTTACACTAATCCTCAATTATTTTATCTTAGCTAAGTAAATCTTTTTCTTTCTTTCTTTTTTTTGAAAAAGGAATTACATTATTTTTTTTTGAAATGGAATATTACTTTTTTTAATTATTTATCTAAAATTTCACTATTTTAATATTTAAATGTCACGACCCCCTACCGGACGTCCGTGACCGGCACGGGAGGTAGGATTTCTCCTATCCCGTAAGCCTCTAATCCTTGATTGGCATTCTTATATATACATAACTACCCATTTCTAATACAAACGATATATAGTATATATGGCCATCCCTACCCGGTGACCTAAGTAGCACGCAATCCACGGCTCGCTCAACGCCGCTTCAGTCTATACATATACACATAGTCAATCACACGTAAATATAATATACATATTGATCACGCGCTTCAGGGCGGGTGAACTATCCTATTCACATGCAGAATCCCTGTGTACAGTCAAGTATATATATTCAATCACACACCTGCATATAATTTACATATTGATCACACGCCTCAATGCGAGTGATCTATCCTATTCACATGCGGAAGCCGTATTTTCACACAACCAAGTATTCAGCCACACGTATATATATAAATTTACATATTGACCACACGCTCAGTGCGTGTGATCTATCCTATTCACATGCGGGAGTCACATTCATATATATATATATATATATATATATATATACATGATATTCATCATATCCTAACCTGTGTTCCCAACAACAAGACCAATCCTTAATCTGTATGAAGCCGACAGTTCTAGAGTGTGACATATACATATATGTATATAGCAACTGTACAAAATAATGCTATACCAAAAGAATCATATACATATACATTCTGACAAAATACATATATCAATACTACCCATGCGAACAATGCGTGCGGTCTCTAAGTCTGTCCGCCTCCGTGAGATGAAGTAGAAGCGCTCCCGATGCCTATACCACCTGTGTTTGTAACATGTAACATTGGGGTGAGTCAAACAGACTCAGTGAGAGGCTTTCCCGTCCCAGGTGTAGTTGCGGGTACCACTACAACTGGGGAAAGGAGCCAATCACAAACACATACGCATATAACAGATTTGAGATCCCGTATATTAAGTGGTCAGGCAATTAGCATATATCATATTCACAATAAAGAATTTAAAGCATGGTTTCACACACGTTCAAATTCATAGATACATCATATCAAGATTTAACATATAATTCCATGTGGTTATCCGTATTAAATTAACCGTAATCATAAACTGGCCCGAAGGCATATCTCCGTTAGGAGAGAATCTGGCCCGAAGGCAATATCTCACGTGAGCGATATGAGAACCTAGTTGATCATTCTAGGAACCCCTGGCCCCAAGACTTTACTTGGAACATTAAAGTTGAGGTCAAAGGAGATACCTTTGGTGAAAGTCCTGTGGCGAAACCATTCGGTTGAGGAAGCAACGTGGGAAGTTGAGGCTGAGATGCGCAGGACATATCCTCACCTATTTCAAGACTAAGGTTAGTATGTAAATTGAAATTCGGGGACCGAATTTCTTAAGGGGGGAAGATTGTAATACCCGAGAAATTTTTTTTTCGAAGTTTAAAATGAAATGAAAGGGAAAGAAAAGAAGTAGAAAATAATTTTTGGACTTAATTCAGGACCTAAGGAATTGGAAACCTGAATTAAATGGGGGAAAAGAGAGTATGGAATATTTTTGGGTATCTAATTTGGGATATATGAGAAAATAAAAATTTAATTGGAAAGAGGAGGATTTAATTGGGGATATTTTTCCACCTCTTCTTTATTATAATAGTAATTATTAGTGTTATTATTTAATTATTTTATTTATTTTTATTTTCATTATTATTATTATTTAGTTATTATTTATTTATTTTGATTATTTAATTTTTTTTATTTTGGGGTGGGGGTGCGTGACTTAAAGGATGAAGAAAGAAAAAAAAAATATAATAATAAAGGGTGAGAGGGAGGGAGCTTACGGGAAGAGAAAGAAGGAAAGAAAGAAAGAAAGAGAGAGAAAGAAGAGAGAGAAGGAGGAGTGAAGAAGAAGAGGTTGGGGCTCGCCGGAAAAGTGACGGGGAGAGCTAGCCGACGCCGGAGAAGTCACCGGAGCTCGGGTACGACGTCTCCTACACCTTCCAACAATCGGATCAAAGGTTGGTAACCCTAATTTCATTCGAAAACCCCAAATTTCTTCATTTAAGGGATTTCTTCATTCCACCTTCGATTGGGTTGCTTCGAGGGTAGATGGAGACCTAGGAAGTGTTCTTGAACACTTAGTTGGGGTAATAGTCAAGGCTATACCCTAGGGTTTAGCCGAATTCGAATCTGAAAGGGTTTGGGGTTTGAAATTCTAAATATTCCCAATTTGGGGATTCTTTGATAAATTTGGAATCGGGCTTGGATTTGAGTAGTTAGGGTTGGATTTATGTCGTTGGATTGTAGGGGAACAAAAATCGTGAGGTGCGGAGTCGAAGCCGGGGTCGAAAGTGGGCCGGAACGGGCTCAAACCGGCCCACAGCACAGCAAACAAATTGCTGTGCTGCGAACCGGCGCCATAGCGCCAATACCGGTGCTATAGCGCCGTTTCTCTGGTTCACCAAAGGATGCTGGGCAGCAGCTTGGCGCTATAGCGCCAGAAATGGCGCTATAGCGCCGTGCCTCTGTCCAGCATTCTCAAAAGTCAATTTTTGGCTAATCCGGGGCGTCCGATCCTCCTATTTTCAATCCGAAACATCTTAGGACACCCCCAACCATATTTTTAAGGATCAAAGCCATTTCAAATGTCTTCTTATCCCTCAAGAATAGGAACTTACGGAATAAGCTACGCCCAATTTCTTGAATTTCTAATTTCCCCGTACACCGTCATTAGGTAACCTTAAGTAGGATGGCTTAGAAACACGTTAAGGTTTAGTAACTCAAATCCAAGGCCCCAAAAGCAACTCAAGGAGAACAATGGTTGTATTAAACCAAGTGTAGGGCACTTTAGACCCTCATAGAAGAGAGGGAAGACGGATAAGACCAAGGACTCGGTTCTTGGCAACGTCTAGATGTATTCTAGGCATGAGCATGTAGTATGCATATGAATTGCATATAGATGAGATGTTAACCACTTGAATGCATTCGTTAGGAAACCACGACTCGTCCGGAGCGGGAGTTACTCCAGGACAATCGCAAGGAAGCCGTCCAGGTGAGGGGTTTCCCATCCTTGCCCTACAGGGTTGATTGATGATGTGGATATGTGGTTTGCCTACTTGCCTATTTGTAAGAATTATTTAGTGGTTAACATGCTATTGTTGTTCCTAAACTATTATATATCAAAGTATCTGTATATCTGTGTTTGACTACAGGTAAAGAGGTACTGGAGGGTATCCATGTGATGACATAAGATACGCCGAACAGTACAAGCAAGGGGGTAAGTTGTTGATTGAGTCCAAGGTTTGGTGTACCATATTAATTAGAAACTCACCTAAGAAATCATAAAGAAAGTGTTGCTAACGTCGACGTTTTATGGTAATTGAACTTAGGAAAGACCTTAGAGCTAGGTTATGATCTAATCAAGGGTTTGGGTATTACTTAAGAATTAAAACGATCTCATAAATTGATTAGTGAGTCACAGGGAGGTTCACACTACCTAGGTAAAGTCAGTCTAGGATAGTAATGGGTAGATAGAGTCAGAAGCCCAGCTGGAGGCTCGGGAAGAGAAACAAGTCAGAAAATATTGCACGTTGAGGCCATTGCCCTAGCCTAGCACTAGGGTCAGTTAAAGAGTCAAGCATTTGCCCGTTGAGGCCATTGCCCTAGCCTGGTACTAGGGTCAGTAAAAGACTAAAAGATCTGCCCGTTGAGGCCATTGCCCTAGCCTGGCACTAGGGTCAGTTAAAGATTAAGAGAAATTGCCCGTTGAGGCCATTGCCCTAGCCTGACACTAGGGTCAGTTGATTGATTTACAGTTTTCATATGATATGTTAATTATGATTGTTTGACAATGAGAAGCATGATCCGTAGGTTTATCTTTGACTTTTATGTTATATTAATATTGCCTGATCGTAATATAGCATTTGATAAACTGGACTTTCATGCGCATGTGATTGTGGGTGTTTCCCTTTCCCCAGCTGTAGTGGTACCCGCTGCTACGCCGAGGATGGGAAGCTTCTCACTGAGTCTGTTTGACTCACTCCCTCTGCTTCAATGTTTCAGATACAGGGATCGGGCAGGCATCGACGTTCGGACAGTGATATGAACATAAGACCATCCTTACGCTCTTGTTCGCGTGGGTGCAATCCTTTGGTTATTTTGATTTCTCTTGTTGTACATATTTTAAAGTTGTAAGAGTTGTGTATATATATATTTACAGCTTTTGATATGTACCTACTTTACAATTGTCGGCTTCACATGTACTTAAAGACAAGGTCCAGTTTGGGGAAGACTATGATATATGTTTGAGTATATAAACTTCTGCATGTGAATAGGATAGATCGTACGCATTGAGGCGTATGGTCAATCTGATATGGATATATGTTATGTGTGCTTGCTGCATGTGAATAGGATAGATCGTACGTATTGAGACGTAAGGTCAATATGATATTAATTTTACATTATGAGTGCTGATAAATATATCTATACACTGGATTGAGTTGAAGCGGTATTGAGCAAACCGCGGATTGCAGGTTAATTAGGCCACCAGTGAGGCGTGGCCACTAGTATGATATATATATATTGATTGTATAGCAGGGTAGTTATAGTCATGTTTACAGGATAAGGCTTACGGGTTTAGAGGTAAAAATTTATTCCCGTGCCGGTCATGTACTCCCGATTTGGGGTCGTGACAATGGAGATACTATCAATGATAAAATCAGGCACCCCTGAAGGATTGCACAAGGCAATATTTTTCTTTGCCATTATTATTTGTATCATCAAGAATTGAAAATATGGTATCTCATTAACAAAGAACCAGTAGGTCTTTAGAATAATTTGCAAGATTCTATATAAATCAAGCTTTGTTTAAAATTAGCTCTCTATTGAATTTATGTTAATATGAAATTATTGATGAAGGTATATTGGTAAAGACATATTATCTTGTATGCCTCGAATGTGCTCCTGAAGCAGCAATATTGAGAGCATAGATTTACCAAATATTTTGAGCTAATTTCTTATTTGCTTATGGTTAAGCAAAAGTTATGAGTTTTTGATAAAAAAAATTTATTAGGCCCGTCCAAATGAATCAACTCCATCTCCTAAAGAAAATGGAACAAAGTATAATAATTTTTGTAAAAGTATTCCCTGAAGTGAATGCAACAAATAAAGTATGATGAGTTTAGTAAATGACTCTAGTCGTAACCATGGTTTGGACGTGGACATGGTAAATGACTAAAAATTTACAATCATCATGATTGACGTTATAATAATCAAGAGAAGTATTGATGTTCCCAATAGCATTCTTATAAGAATAAAGATAATATATGTCATTGATATGACATAAAAGATTATTGATCACGTGTTTGTCTTGCACCTGAATATATTGTCAAGCTTTACAAGCTATGATAAAGAAATAAAAGAATGCTGACGTCAATTTGATTTTCCAAAATTGATGATATATTAAGGTCAAGTTTGCTTATAAAGATGATGAAAAATATGCATAATAATAATGAATAAATTGTTAACAATCTTAGGTGATAAATTATTTTGTTAACTACATTTGAATATCAATTATTAACAGAAATTGGCACTGCGCTTATTTAAATATAAATGGTTAGCAATATTATGCTTATGTAAGGTCTTTATATCTTGGCCACAAAAATCTATCACATTTTATTGTGGTATATATTATAATTCATTTGTTTTGTAAATCAAAGCATCTTTTAATTTCTTCTTAATTTTATTATTTATTAAGGTGAAGAAATGATATATTTAAAAACATGTTGTGCCCTTTGAATGCTAGTATTTTTTCTTAGCACCTTGGCTATGACGTTATTAAATTATTGTGTTTTCTACTTGTTTTTACAATTATAATAAGATATATATTTTATGGATTGTGCTACAATGCATACTATATTAAGAGAGAAAATTTTTTTCTTCTTTTAGTTATGAAAGAAGGAAAAGTTAATATAATGTTTGGTAGTACAAAATTGAGTGATTTGGAAAAAGCCAAATTCTCATATGATCTATGGGAATAAAAATCGACTATAAATACATGACTATTTTGCAGTAAGTCTCAAGGAAACTTATTAAGTTTCAAAGACATATATTGTAGGTATTATATTGAGGCTACAAATGATGAAAAGATGGATTATCTTTATATACCCGGGGATATTTTAATTAGCATCAATAATTAAATTAAAGTAATTAAGTTAAAAGTGGAAAATGAGATAAAAATAAACACTATCCTACTACATATTTTTTATATATACAAATTTGTTTAAATCCTAATTATTTTTTTTATAAATATTTCTTTTCTTATTTATTATTATTATACCAGATTTTAATTATGTGATACGTATATATATAAATTAATTATATATATATATATATGTATATATGAAAGTAAAGAAAAGAAGAATTAAAGAGAGGGAAGGAAATCAGATTGTTTTTTTTCTTTTTGTAATATATATATATATATATATATATTAGATAAAAGAAGAATAAGAAATAAAAAGGAAAGGGAAAGGAGGCGTGAGAGAGAAGCAGAGGAACGAGAGGCACATGAGAGGGAGAGAGAGCTTGAGGCATCGACGGGAAGGAGCACGAGGAAGGGAGCTGCGTGCGCGAGCTGTGGTGGCCGGACGTGCGAGGAAGCCGGTCGGAGTTCGTCGCCGTCACTGTGGGCTGGAAGAGAGGAGAGAGAGTTCGGGTTAGAGAGAGAAAGTAAAGGTAGAGAGCTTTCTCGCCGGAAAACGCCGTCTCTTCACCGGGGAAGGTAGCTGGGAGTCTCCTCTACTCCATATCGTCCTTCTAACCGGTTGAATTGAGGTGAGAAGTCCCGAAACTCTCAAACCCCAATTTTATCAATTTTAGGGATTTTTGGAAAGACCCCAATTGATTCAATCTGAGTATTCTGGGTCCTAAATTGAAGTATATGCATGCTAGGACGTGAGTTGGAAGCTTAGGAACCGGAACCAAATTGATGGAATTTATCCAGGTTGGAAAACTAGTAGGAAAATATGATTGGTAATGTTTAAGGGTGTTGTGGACTGATTTGGGGTGCACTGAAAGCTTGAAGGGTAATTATATAATTGTTTAAAATTATTGGAATGTACGAGGGATTAAAACTCGAGTACTCACCGTCTCACCGGAACCCAATTTGGGGAAAAAGAGACAATTTTCCAATTTTACGCGTGTCCGGATATGTGTATGCATATGCAGGTAAAGTGTTGAAAGTTAATTCGGTAAATGGAAATTTTAGACAAGTAGAATTTATGACTCTCTTGAGTCATAAATTCAAGACTTGGGTAATGGGAATTTCATATGGACACATAGAGATGAAATTGGGTAACCTTGCATTCCCAACTCAAGGCTTCTGAATAGTGTGATTAAGAAATGGTTGGACACGAATAGAAACATGCTAGGTGTCCTAAAACTAGTTGAGGGCATTTCCAAGCCAACATCTAGTCTATGGAATTAATTAGAGAGAACATGAGCACTAGCGTTACATGTACACGATAGTGGTTGAATTTTCAAGCTTCTGAATCTCTCCAATATATGTGTATAGGGCACCATACAGTGAGCAGACCTTCGGGCACACCGAGAGCCAATCCGAGGGGCCAATCAGGTGAGGGGCTTTCCTATCCTTGTCCTATAGGGTTGACTGCGGATATGGATATATGGTTTGCCTTCTTGCCTATTTGTAGGAATTACATGTTAGATAACATGCTATTGTTGTTCCTAAATTACAGTATATGTGAAAACGTGCTATATGTGTGTATGTGAATTGTAAAAGCAATGGTGGCTCAAGGAGCCTTTTATGGAAAGAAGGTCATCGGGACCTAGATGATATCGGGGGTAGGATCGAGTCAATTTTATTTGTGAGGGTCTTGTGGTACTAGAAACAATCCTCATCGATCATTACCTGAAAAGTTTGGTTTGTATGTAAATCCTTAAAGAAAATAAACATAGGTGACTTCGTTTTGAACCAAGAGTCCGAATTAGAAACCACTTGGAAGTCTAGATTGCCTAACCAGAAGTAAAATGAACAAGTAGTGGTCCATATGGGTCATTTATTGCAGAACGCGGGAACCGAGTCTATCACGGACGGTCCGGGTAGATTGAGTCTGTCATCTTGAGTCAACTCTCAGAAATCCAAATTATATGAGTACACCACATTGTGGCTATTGCCTTGGGTAAACCGAGGTCAGATGAGTCGTCGGCTATGCTCCAAGTGAAGTCTTGGGGTCAGACTATTGTTCCAAGTAAAGTCTTGGGGCCAGGGGTTCCTAGAATGATCAACTAGGTTCCTATATTGCTCACGTGAGATATTGCCTTCGGGCCAGATTCTCTCCTAACCGAGATATGCCTTCGAGCCAGTTTATGATTACGGTTATTTGAACATGGACATCCAGATGAAGTATATGTTAAACTGTGATATGACGTATGTATGAATTTAAATGTATGTAACACCATGCTTTAAATTCTTTATTGTGAATACGATATATGTTAATTGCCTGACCACTTAATATATGGAAACTCAAAATCTGTTATATGCGTATGTGATTGTGATTGGTTCCCTTCCCCAGTTGTAGTGGTGCCCACTACTACACCAGGGATGGGAGAGCCTCTCACTGAGTCCGTTTGACTCAACCAAATTTTAAATGTTACAGACACAGGTGGTATAGGCATCAGGAGCGCTTCCACTTCATCTCAGGGAGGCGGAAAGACTTAGAGACCGCACGCATTGTTCGCGTTGGTAGTACTATTATATGTATTTTGACAGGATATATATGTATATGATTCATTTTGGTATAGCATTGTTTTGTACAGTTGCTATATGCATATATCTATATGTCACACTCTAGAATTGCCTGCTTCATACAGATTAAAGATTGGTCTCGTTGTTGGGGATATAGGTTGTGATATGATGAATATCATGTGTATATATATATATATATGAATGTGACTTCTGCATGTGAATAGGATAGATCACACGCACTGAGCGTGTGGTCAATATGTAAATTTATATGTATGTGTGACTGAATACTTGGTTGTGTGAAAATATGGCTTCCACATGCGAATAGGATAGATCACACGCATTGAGGCGTGCGATCAATATGTAAATTATATGCAGGTGTGTGATTGAATATATATACTTGATTGCTCACAGGAATTCTGCATGTGAATAGGATAGATCACCCGCCCTTAAGCACGTGATCAATATGTATATTATATGTACGTGTGATTGTTTATGTGTATATGTATAAACTGAAGCGGCGTTGAGCGAGCCGTGGATTTCGTGCTACTTAGGTCACCGGATAGGGATGATCATATATACTATATATTGTTTGTAATAAAAATGGGTAGTTATGCATATATAAGAATGTCAATCAGGAATTAGAGGCTTACGGGAAAGGAGAAATCCTACCTCCCGTGCCGGTCACGGACGTCCGATAGGGGGTCGTGACAAATTACCCACATTTTCCTTTGGTTTGTTTTACACAAATATTAGCATGGTTGAGACGCATCTCATAGTAAACCAAAAGTTTACATAGTTGAGACACATCTCATAGTAAACCAGAAGTTTACATAGTTGAGACGCATGCTCTATAGTAAACCAGAAGTTTACTAGTTCAAATAATTATATTAGTTGGCATGACCGGTTAAACCATCCCGGTTCAATTATATATGATGCGAAAAATTATTAAGAATTTAAATTAGGAGAACCAGAAGATTCTTCAATTTAAAGAGTTCTCATGTGTAGTTTGTTCTCAAGATAAATCAATTACAAAGACATCACTAGATAAAGTTTGGATTGAGTTCCCTGCATTTCTAGAATATATGAAAAGTGATATATATGGGCCCATTCACCCACCATGCAGACCATTCAATTATTTCATGATTTTAATAGATGCATCTATAAGATGGTCGCATGTGTGCTTACTATGAACTCGCAATATGGTATTTGCGAGATAGCTAGATCAATAGCGCAATTTTCAGATTATGAAATTAAGACAAATTGTCTTGATAATTCTAGTGAGTTTGTCTTAAACTGTAATGACAGTTGAACATCCTAATGTGTATGTTCACACCTAGAATATTGGTCTAGTATAATCATTTATTAAATGCCTCCAGTTAATAGATAGACCAATATTTATGAGAACAACTTCCCATGTTATAGGATGCGGATATACTACTGTACGCATCAGACCAACAAGTTATCATAAATTCTCCCCTTTTATTATTGGCTTTTGGTCAGGAGCAAATAAATCTCATCTTAAAATTTTTGGTTGTGTAGTATATATGTTTCAATTGCTCCACCACAATGCACAAAGATGGGTCCTCAAAGGAGGTTATGAATATATGTTGAATATTAATCTCCTGCTATGATTAAGTATCTTGAATCAATGACAGGATGATTTATTTTCAGCAAAATTTGCTGATTGTGATATTGATGAATCAATATTTTCAATATCGGGGGAGAAAATAAATAGCTGGAAAATGAGATTGATTGAAAAATTATCTTTTAGATCCTCACATAAAGCAATGTGAACCAGAAGTTCAAAAGAGTTACAAAATCTCATATACCAGTTGAAAATGCTCCAATTCAAATTGATGTGCCAGAAGGACAATTTATTAGTGACAATGAATAAAAAGCCACGTGGTAGATGATCGGTTCCAAAGATAAAAGTCCTTGAAAAAGGAAAGGAGCAAATAATTAAGATGGTTATATTATGGAGGCGGGTTCTCCTGAAGAGACCCAGGACATAACTAATCATGAAACCTCGAAAGATAATCAGGTACCTGATAATGATAATGAAGAGATCTCGATAAGTTATGTCAACACTAAAAAGGTAGAACCGAAAGAAAATTGTTGTCGACAACACTTTGTAATTAAAATAGAAGAGGATCTTGAAAATAAATCTGTCAAGGAATTTAGACAGAAAAATGATTGACCAAATTGGAAACATACAATTCAAGCATAATTGACTTCACTTGTGAGTAATGTGAAGTTCTTTGGACCTGTAGTCCAAATGACTGAAGGTATATATAAAGTTAGTTGGGTACAAATGAATCCTTTTGTACGGAAAAATTAAATGAGAAAAATAAAGTCATAAGGTATAAAGTGCGACTTGCAGCACGTGATTTTTCTCAAAGACCTGATATTGATAAATTTATGGAGATATATTCTCTTGTGGTGGATGGAATCACCTTCAGATACCATATTGTCTGGCAGTACATAAAAGCTTGATATATGTCTAATGAATGTAGCTACATTCTATCTATATATGGCTCATTGGATAATGATATTTTCATGGAAATCCTTGAAGGATTTAAATTGCCAGAAGCAATTAAGATTTCCCGGGAAAAATTTTCAATAAAATCAAATAAATCCCTCTATGGATTGAATTAAATAGGACGTATGTGGTACTATCGTCTCAGTGAATATTGTTGAAAGAAAAATATAAAAATGATCTAATTAGTCCATGTGATTTCATAAAATGATATGGATTAAAGCTATTTACTGTGTATGTTGATGATTTAAATATTATTGGAACTTCCGAAGAGCTCCAATACACAGTAAATTTTACTTAAAGAAAGAGTTTGAGATGAAAGATCTTGAAACAAAACTTTTATCTCGACTTGAAGATCGAGCACATTATTAGTATACTTATTATTTATCAATCATCTTATGTTAAAAAGGTGTTAATCCAGTTTTTCCATGGACAAAGTACATCCATTGAGTACCCAATGGTTGTAAGATTATTAGATATAAATAATGATTATTTTTGTTCTCGTGAGAATAAAGAAGAACTTCTTGGTCCAGAAGTACCATATTTTAATGCTATAAGAGCATTAATTTGCTAACAATGTTCGACCTGATATAACATTTGGTGGAAGTTTATTAGTAAGATTAAGTTCTTCTCCAAATTAAATAAAAGGCATTGGAATGGGGTTAAACATATCTCCGAGAGGCACTTGACTTGACATGAGATTATTTTATGAATCAAAGTCTCCAGGAGTTGGATATGTGTCTGAATATTTATCAAATCCCTATATAGTTTGATATCAAATTGGCTATTTATTTTCATGAGATGAAACAACTATATTATGACATTCATCAAGGCAAACATTGTCTGTTGTTTCTTTTGTAAATCATGCATAAATTATTGCAATGCAAGAGATCGGTCGAAAGTATGTTTGGTTAGGACGATTAAATCAACATATCCAGAACATATGTACTTTGCCTCCTTCACAAAAGAATATGTCAACCATATTCTATAAAGATAATATGACATGTATAGCTCAATTAAAAAGGAGGATGTATCAAATGATACATGACTATATCTCACCAAAGTTATTGATTATCTTCATAAAGATGGTGAGATTGATGTCCAACAAATTTGTTCAAAGTGATAATCTAGCAGATCTTCACTAAGGCATTGCCAACCATAACTTTCGAGAAGCTGGTTCACAAAATGGAAATACGCCAATTAAGAGATCTTGAATTATGTTATAATCAGGGAGAGATATGCGTTGTACTCTTTTTCCCTTTACTAAGGTTTTGTTCCACTGGGTTTTCCTAGTAAAAGTTTTTAATGAGGCAGCTTATAATGGATGTATGATTATAATTGGTGTACTCTTTTTCCTTCACTAGGTTTTTGTCCCACCGGGTTTTTCCTAGTAAGGTGTTAATGAGGCACAATTTTAGACATCCAAGGGGGAGTGTTGTAAATGTATTGTGCTTATGTGGATGTCTTTAGCACTCCTAAAACCTCCAAAAATCAATGAGGCTATAACCCCAAATTCATTAGGATTTATGCCAATATTGATTATGTATTATATGCTTCCCTTAATGTTTGTAACTTATGAATTGAAGGTTACTTTTGTAGCCCTATAAATAGAGGGTGTGTATGCAATTGTTAGATAGACCTAAAAGTTGATCATTGAGTATTATACTTCTTCTTCTCTTGTCTTCTTCTTTTCTCCTTCACTCTTGTCATATAGTTTTATAACAATAACTAGATTTTTTTTAGCACTGAACAGTTTAAAAAATTATTTATTAGTTTTTGCTTAAAACTATTTATTTTAAGTGTATGAAAAATATTAGTAACTTATTAATTAGATCTTTTAATAAGTATTTAAGTAGGTGATAGAATATAGAATAATTTTAAACATAAAAAATTAATAATTTTTATTAATGAAAGATTTTTGTAAAAATTTAAGAGATTAGTTTTTTAAGAAAATAATTTCGATGAATTTTTAGTAAAGTTAAACAACTACAAATTGTCATAACTAAGGTTTATATTTTATATTAAGGGAATTTAAAATTTAATAAAATTGAATCGAGTATAAATCGGACAAAAATGATGAATATTCGATTTTTTATATATTTTATGTTAAAAAATAAAAATAAATTACATATACTTATTTATGTATATAAATGTCATATAGATATACATATTATGTTAAAATTTTTAAATATTGAAATTTAAATTTAGTTTTGGAAAACTAAATTAAATTTAGTCTATCTAAAAACTTTTCTTTTGAATTTATAATTAGTAAATAAAATGCTATTATATTTTTTATTTATGTTGAATATAATTATATTTTTAAAATTAAGTTTAAATATATAAATTTAATAATCTAAAGTCTCAAACTGTTTACTATATAGTCTTAGTTAAAATCAACCAAATCATCTGCTAAATAGTTCTTGCTTTGTACAATTCATATATCTTGGGCCGTTTGATATGTTAGGCAGATATATAAAGGGAATGGATGTAAACAAGAAGTAATGAAATGAGAAGGAATGTAAAAAAAAAAAGTTTGGTGTGAAATAAAACAGGAGAAAAAATTTATAATATAAAATATATTAAAAGATCAAAATGATTTTATTATTATATTTTAAAAATAAAAAAATTTTATATTAAAAAAAGAAATTGGTCATAGGTGTTGTCGTGTTGGTTTCCGATGGTGATTGATTGTGAGTGATGATCTCCAATATGCAATAGTAGTCATGGTGGGTGGATGCTTATAAAAAATGAGATGAGCAATTTTGTTAAAAAATTTTAATTATTTAAGTAAACGAATTTTACATCACAATTTAATATGACATATTTTATTTTATTTCATATAAAATATATTACTTTAGTTAAAATTATATCAAACACATTCAATTTTTGAAAATGATGTCATTTTACTTTGCGATAGGAGCTTTCTCTCACACCAAAGAGCGCCTTGATTAGTTATTCTTAAAATACTTGTTTCTTATGCTACGTTTGAAAATAAGAAAAATGGTGAAAAAAAGGGAGTACTAAAACATTTTTTGTAATGTGATAAAATTATGTTTTTGTCCTTACTTTTTACATACTTTTATTTCATTCCCACTTTTAATGTAAAGGTAAAATGATTATTTTATCCATTTTTATTTCATTCACATCATATTGACATGATATTTTTATTCCTTCCAACATTCCCATTCTCATTTCCTCCTTCAAACGTAGCCTTAGTTTCATTTTGATCAGAAAACTTTATTACAAATAAATATATATGGATTTAGGGATGGCAATGGTACTAAAAAATGGGTATCCAATGGCGAAATAGGGTCCTTAGCTGTCTTCATTTTTTACTGTTCATGCTGTCCAAGTAAAACAACGCCGAATTGTCATGATTTGAGCGTCTAAACATATGCAAGATTTAAGGAGAAAATTATATTTCTGCATTAGAGATAAATTTCATTTTAGTCCCAATATTATTTTTGTAATAAAAATTATTGCAAAAATTATATTTACATGTTTGGGATAGAACCATAAAAAATGAGTTGAACCCACCAGGCCAGCCTGTTTAACCTACCGGATGAGTTAGGTTTGCAGTTTTGAACCCAACAAGCGAGTCTGTCTCGTGGGTTATATGTAGACTGACCCATATAATAAGTAGGTAAAATGGATCGGGTTATTAGTGGTACTAGTATTACACGGGTTAAAAACTGTTAACCCAATCTACTAGCTCAGTGGGTTAATCAAGCTACCCTGGTGGGTTCAACCCATTTTTTATGGCTCTTTTCCAAAATGTAAATATAATTTTTACAATAATTTTTATCACAAAAATAAACTTTGTTGGGACTAAAATGAAAAAAATTAATTCCTAATGCAGAAACATAAATTTCTCCTGGAATCCTTAATATTGCATAAATTTGGACGCTCATCAAAACTTGATAAAGCGACACCGTTTCACGTGGACAGTATGAACAGTAAAAAATAAAGACAACAAAGGATCCTATTTCATCCAATGACATCTATCTAAAAAATTATCTGATATTCGATGGATATCGGATATGGGATATACAAATAATAAAATATAATTATTCATTGAGTATTGGGCGGGTGTGGATATATTAGGTCCCGATTTGTTAAGAATTTTTAATTTTCTTGTGTTTATATATATTTTTTGAGAAAGTGTCTATATCTCTTATTTACAATTTTTGATGTACACTAGGGATTAGTCATCAAGTCCATTTTGATTGATACATTGGTCATAGACCCTATATATATACATATATGTATATGTATATATATGTATGTATATATATATATATAATTTTTCAAATTTAAATAGAAAAATGCAAAAGAGACGGCCTAATAAAGTTAATCCCTAAATTATTCATAGGCAAAAGTACCTTTTCCACCCCAAACGTTTGGGGGTCCTGTCAGTTTCGCCCCTAACGTTTTTTCGCTGTCAATTGTACCCCTAACGTTTTTATGTTTCTGCCAATGTCACCCTTTTCACTAACACCGTCAAATATTTAACAGTTTTTGCTGACGTGGCATCCTATGTGGCAAAACTTTTTTTTTCCTGTCAATTGTACCCCTAACGTTTTACATTTCTGCCAATGTCATCCTTTTCACTAGCACCATCAAATATTTAATAGTTTTTGCTTACGTGGCATCCTATGTGGCAAAAATATCTTACTTGGTATATTTTTTTCCACATCAGATTTCCTACTCATCTTTTCCCCATCAAAGCTGTGTCGTTTTGACCTCGGCCTATTCCTTATAAAATATAACTCAAACGCACGCGCTATTTTGCTCATAAAAAACATCGGAGACGTTATCCATTCTCAATTTTAGGGTAACGTCTCCGACAAAGTAGAGAATGGGTAACGTCTCCGATGTTTTTGTCTGCAAAATGGCACGTGCGTTTGAGTTATATTTTAAAAGGAATATGGTGAGGCTAAAACGACACGGTTTTGATGGGAAAAAGATGAGTAAAAAATCTGGTGTGAAAAAAAATATACCAAGTCAGATATTTTTGCCACATAGGATGCCACGTAAGGAAACACTATTAAATATTTGTTGGTGCTAGTGAAAAGAGTGACATTGGTAGAAATGTAAAACGTTAGGGGTACAATTGACAGGAAAAAAACGTTTTGCCGCATAGGATGCCACGTCAGCAAAAACTGTTAAATATTTGACGGTGTTAGTGAAAAGGGTGACATTGGCAGAAATGTAAAACGTTAGGGGTACAATTGACAGCGAAAAAACGTTAGGGGCGAAACTGACAGGACCCCCAAACGTTGGGGGTAGGAAAGGTACTTTTGCCTTATTTATAATAGATCCTGATTGGTGTAGGATTTAATTTTTTTTGTATCTACACGTTTTATTCTTTATAAAATTGTATAACTACTCAAATTTAAATAAAAAAAATATTATACAAAAGAGACAACCTAATATACTATAACATACTTTTTATTATTTAATGATTTTTTGTTTAATTTTACACATGATAAATAACTTAATATTTGGCTATTAGTTTCCAAGTTATTTTAAAGTTAACAAGTATTCGACCCGTGCGATGCATGGGATATGTTTAAAGATATTTATATATTATTTTAAAATAAATAATTAAATTACAAATTAACTACAAATAAATTATATTTACACAATAAATATATATTTACAAATGTTTATATATGAACTTTGTACATATATTTACAAATAAAATATGTTTGCATGAGATTATATATGTTTATATGTTATTATCCTTAACTTTATATGAATCACAAATTATTTATAATCTCTCCCTTACCACTTTTATTTTAACTACATATTATCTATACTTTTGTCACCTATCATCCAATCATATATTTTATTAATTATTAAATAAATATATTGTGAGACCAACAACCATATAAAATGACTGTAATCAAAATTATATTAAATATAAAGATATATTTTGATAACTACATATCCATTATCTAAACTTTTTTTCTATTTTATGTCTCCACATTATACATTTTAGGAAAAACACCTTTTGTGTCCCTAAACTTTACACTATTTTTTAATTTTGTCTCTAAACTTTGTTTATTACTCATAAGAAATTACCATCTCATCGTTCGCATAAGTTCATGTTTGTTACTCCTTGTATTGCCATCGTAATAAATGAAGCTTCATCACCTACTGTTGTAGCACATATCATGTTTGTCACAAACAATCTCACAATTATTGAATGCTGTAGAAGCAGCCGTCCCGTTGAACCAACTTTTAGGCAAGTCTTATTTAGGTTTCCACGACTTTTTTTTGTTACATTTCCATCACAACCTTAACTTTATATTAATTACAAATTATCTCTAATCTGTCTCTCACCACTTTTCTTTTAACTACATATTATCTCTACTTTTTTCACCTCTCATTCAATCATATATTTTATTAATTATTAAATAGATATATTGTAAGACCAATGATCATATAAAATAACTGTAATCAAAGTTACATTCAAATATATATATATATATATATTTTATTATTATAAAGATATATTTTGATAACTACCATATCTATTATCTAAATTTTCTATCTTATATGTCCACATCATAAATGTTAGGTAAAGGCAGCTTTAATGTTCCCATACTTAATTGGTCAAAAAGAAATGTTCTCATACTTTACACCAATTTTCAATTTCATACCTAAATTTTTTGGCGGTCTATTTTGTACCCAAAGTTTGAAATTAAAATCGCTTTTTTCTTATATGCATTTTAGTAGTTTCATATATTATAATTCATATATATACAAAATTATAATTGTTATTCTAAACCTACAATCTTTTACTCACTCACAATTTCACTCTACTATTTTTCTATTTTCAAACTCCATCAATGTTGTTCCACCCCATGACCAAATGCTTCAAGTGCCACAACCACTATTGTAGACACCGCCTTAGAATGTCAAAGAAATTACCATCCCGTTGTTCGTATAAGCTCATGTTTTGTTACTCATTGTCTTACTGTCGTAATAAATGCAGCTTCATCACCTGGCATTCGTAGTAAATATCGCGTCTGTTACTCACAATCTTACCACTATTTAAGGTTGCAGTAGAAGCTACTGTCTCGTCAAATCAACTATTAGACATATCATTGCTAGGTTTTCATATGACTTATTAGTCACTTTTCCATCATAATCATAACTTTTATACTTGCAAATAATCTCAAATAATGTCTCTTACCACTTTTTTTTCTTTCTTTCTTTTTTCATAGGCTTACCAATTTTCTTTTAACTAACTGTTATCCCTATTTTTTGAGTTTGGATCCAGTGCAATTCCCTTCCGTGCAATTCCGGTGCAATTCCTATAAAATACACATTTTTACATTATTTTTGAAGTACTAATACAGATGTACTCTAACAATAACCCACTATGAATGGATTATGAATCAAAATTATTATCAATTTTGACAAATATCATCACTAAATAGCCTCGTGAAACTATTTTTTAATATTAATAACAATTTGGTCCCTAATCCATTTAAGGTGATAATATTTGTCAATATTGATATTAATTATTATCAATTTTGACAATTATGAATGAAATTATTATCAATTTTGGCAAATATCATCACTAAATAGCCTCGTGAAACTATTTTTTAATATTAATAACAATTTGGTCCCTAATCCATTTAAGGTGATAATATTTGTCAATATTGATATTAATTTTGTCTCTAATCTATTCATACTGGATTATTATTAGTGTGAGTCCGTATTAGTACTTCAAAAATGAAGTAAAAATGTGTATTTTATAGGAATTGCACCGGAATTGCACGGAAGGGAATTGCACTGAATTCAAATTCCTATTTTTTCCCACCTCTTATTCAATCATATATTTAATTTTATATTTTATTAATTATTAAATAAATATATTGTGAAACCAACGACGATATAAAATAACTATAATCAAAATTACAATCACAAACTTTCTCTTTATCTTATATATTCATATAATAAATTTTAGACAAATGCACATTTTATGTCCCTAGACTTTACATCAATTTTATTATTTCGCCCACAACTTTGTTAGCGTTCAATTTTGTAATTAAAGTTTCGAATTAAAATTGATTTCCAAATTTTTCTTATATCCATTTTAGTAATTTCATATATTATATATGATTTATACATAAAATTATAATTTTAATCTTAAATATACAATATTTTTCTCATTCACTATTTCGCTCTCTACTATTTCTCTATTTTCAAACTACAATACTTAACCACTCCATGACCAAGCAATTCAAGTGTCAACTATTGTAGATGTCGCCTTAGAATGTCAAAGAACTACTATCCCGTCGTTCACATAAGCTAATGTTTGTTATTTACTGTCTTCCCATCCTAATATATGCAACTTCATTACCAGCCATTAGTAGACATCGTGTATGTTACTTAAAATTCACTGCTATTGAAGGTTGCAGAAGTTATCATCCCGTCGAACCAGCTTTTAGGTAGGTCTACTCTAAGTCACAACATGGCTTGTTAGTTGTTCCCATCACAACCTTAACTTTATTAATCTAAAATTTGAAATATTATATCTGTAATACCCGAAAATATTTAATTAGCATCATTAGTCTAATTTAATTAATTCATTTAAAGTTAAAAATGGGATATAAGCACACACTATCCTATTACTTATTATATTGTAAATACAAATTATTTTAAATCCTAAATTTACTATATTTCTTTTTATTTATTGTTATATCAGATTTTTTTGTTGTGATATGTATATATATATATATATATATATATATATATATATATAAAAGAAAAGAATAAAGGAAAGAAAAAGGGAAGAGATCGTCAGAGGGAAGGACGAACAGAGAGACACGGAGGGAGAGGGCAGAGCAGCGTCTTCGACGAGCAGAGCAACGAGAGGGAGAAGACGGATGTGCGAGGGAAGCAGCCGGAGGTGCGAGGAGGAAGCTGGAGGTCGACACCACGCCGTCCGCCGGAGCTCACGTCGTCGTCGTTGCTGGAGGAGAGAGAGTGACGGGCTAGAGAGAGAAATCAAAGGTATCACGACCCCCTACCGGGCGCCCGTGACCGGCACGGGAGGTAGGATTTCTCCTATCCCGTAAGCCTCTAATTCCTGATTGACATTCTTATATATGCGTAACTACCCATTTCTAATACAAACAATATAGTATTTATATGGTCATCCCTATCCGATGACCTAAGTAGCACACAATCCACGGCTCGCTCAACGCTGCTTCAGTCTATACATATACACATAATCAATCACACGTACATATAATATACATATTGATCACGCGCTTAAAGGCGGGTGATCTATCCTATTCACATGCAAAATCCCTGTGTACAGTCAAGCATATATATTCAATCACACACCTGCATAAAATATACATATTGATCACACGCCTCAATGCGTGTGACCTATCCTATTCACATGCGGAAGCCGTATTTTCACACAATCAAGTATTCAATCACACATATATATAAGCTTACATATTGACCACACGCTCAGTGCGAGAGGTCTATCCTATTCACATGCGGAAGTCACATCCATATATGTATATATACACATGATATTCATCATATCATAACCTATGATCCCAACAACCAGACCAATCTTTAATCTGTATGAAGCCGACAATTCTAGAGTGTGACATATACATATATGCATATAGCAACTGTACAAAACAATGCTATACCAAAAGGAATCATATACATATATATCCTGTCAAAATACATATAGCAGTACTACCCACGCGAACAATGCGTGCGGTCTTTAAGTCTGTCCGCCTCCCTGGGATGAAGTGGAAACGCTTCCGATGCCTATACCACCTGTGTCTGTAACATGCAATATTGGGGTGAGTCAAACAGACTCAGTGAGAGGCTTTCCCATCCCTGGTGTAGTAGCGGGTACCACTACAACTGGGGAAGAGGAGCCAATCACAAACACATACGCATATAAAGGGTTTAGATTTTCATATATTTGGTGGTCAGGCAATGAACATATATTATATTCACAATAAAGAATTTAAAACATGGATTTACATACATTTAAATTCACACATACATCACATCATGATTTAACATACAATTCCATGTGGTCCTCTGAATTCAAGTAATCATAATCATAAACTGGCCCGAAGGCAATATCTCCGTTAGGAGAGAATCTGGCCCGAAGGCAATATCTCACGTGAGCAATATGGGAACCTAGTTGATCATTCTAGGAACCCCTGGTCCCAAGACTATACTTGGAACAATAGTCTGACCCCAAGACTTCACTTGGAGCAATAGCCGGCGACTCACCTGACCTCGGTTTACCCAAGGTAATAGCCACAATGTGGTGAACTCATATACTCTGTATTTCTGTGGTTTGACTCAAGACAAGAGACTCAATCTACCCGGACCACCCGTGATAGATTCGATTCCCGCGTTGTACAATAAATGACCCCTATGGACCTCTACTTATTCATCTTACTTCTGATTAGGCAACCTAGACTTCCAAGTGGTTTCTAATTCGGACTCTTGATTCAAAACAAGTCACCTATGTTTATTTCCTTTAAGGATTTACATACAAACCACACTTTTCAGGTAATGATCGATGAGGTTTGTTTCTAGTATCACAAGACCATCACAAATAAACTTGACTCGATCCTACCCCCCGATATCATTCTAGGTCCCGAGGACCTTCTTTCCATATAAGGCTCCTTGAGCCACCATTTGCTTTTACAGTTCACATATACACGTACAACACGTTATCACATATATTACAATTTAGGAACAACAATAGCATGTTATCTAACATGTAATTCCTACAAATAGGCAAGAAGGCAAACCATATATCCATATCCGCGGTCAACCCTATAGGGCAAGGATAGGAAAGCCCCTCACCTGGTTGGCCCCTCTGATCGGCTCTCGGTGCGCCCGAAAGTCCACTCACAATATGGTGCCCTATACACATATACTTGAGAGATTCAGAGACTTGAAAATTCAACCACTATCGTGTACATGTAACGCTAATGCTCATGTTCTTTCTAATTAATTCCATAGACTAGTTGTTGGCTTGGAATGCCCTCAATTAGTTTTTGGAACACCTAGCATGCTTCTAATTCGTGTCCAACCCTCTCTTAATCACGCTATTCGGAAACGTTGAATTTGGGAATTCAAGGTTACCCAATTTCACTTCTATGTGTCCATGTGAAGTTCCCATTACCCAAGTCTTGAATTTATGGCTCAAGAGTCATAAATTCCACTTGTCCAAAATTTCCATTTATCAAAATAACCTTGAACACTCCACCTACACATGAATACACATACCCGAATACGCGTCAAATTAGAAAATTGTCTCTTTTTTCCCGAACAGGGTTCCGGGTGAGACGGGAATTACTCGGGTTTTCATCCCTCGTATATTCTAATAATTTTTAACAATTTTTATAATTATTATTCAACCCTTCAATGCACCCCAAGTCATTCCACAACACCCTTAAACCTCAACAACCACATTTTCCTACACTTTTTCCAACCCGGATAAATTCCGTCAATTTGGTTCCGGTTCCTAAGTTTCCAACTCACTTCCTAACATGCATATACTTCAATTTAGGACCTAGAACACTCAGATTGAATCAATTGGGGTCTTTCCAAAAATCCCTAAAATTGATAAAATTGGGGTTTGAGAGTTTTGGGACTTCTCACCTCGATTCAACCGGTTAGAAGGACGATATGGAGTAGAGGAGACTCCCAGCTACCTTCCCCGGTGAAGAGACGGCGTTTTCCAGCGAGAAGCTCTCTTCTTTTGCTTTCTCTCTCTAACCCGAGCTCTCTCTCTCTCCTCCAGCCACAAGACGGTGACCGGCTCCGGTGGGCAACGATTCCGACCCCCTCTCGCGTTGCTCCGGCCACCACGCGTTGGCCTTCCTCCTCCTCTCCCTCTCGCGTTTCCCGTTCAGCCCGTGCGTGAAGAATGGACGCCCAGCTCACGCTTTTTGTTCCTTTCCCCATGCCTTCCTTTTCTTTCTTTTCTTTTCTTCTCTCTTCTCTACTCTCTCTTATCTAATATATATATATATATATATATATATTTATATATATTACAAACAACAACTAATAATAAAATAAAAAGAAAATCTGATTTCTTTTTTTTTACATATATATACATTTATATAATTAATTAATATATACATATTAAAAGAAAGTAAGTCTGATTATTAATAAATATTAGGATCTAAAATACTTTGTATTCACAACATAGTAGGTAATAGGGTAGTGTGTATTTTTATCTCATCTTCCACATTCTAAATTAATTAATTAAATTAGACCAACGACGCTAATTAAATATCCTCGGGTATTACAAAAGGGAGAGAGCTTCCTCACCGGAAACTCGCCGGAAAATGCCGTCTCTTCATTGGGGAAGGTGGCTGGGAGCCTCCTCTACTCCACATCGTCCTTCTAACCGGTTGAATCGAGGTGAGAAGTCCCGAAACTCTCAAACCCCAATTTTATCAATTTTAGGGATTTTTGGAAAAACCCCCCATTTGATTCAATCTGAGTATTCTGGGACCTAAATTGAAGTATTTGCATGTTATGAAGTGAGTTGGAAGCTTAGGAATCGGAACTAATTTGATAGAATTTATCCGGGTTGGAAAAATTGTAGGGAAATGTGGTTGGTAATGTTTAAGGGTGTTGCGGACTGATTTGGGATGCATTAAGAGGTTGAGTTGTGATTATATAAGTGTTAGAATTATTGGAATTTACGAGGGATTAAAACCCGAGTAATCACCGTCTCACCCGGAACCCAGCTCGGGGAAAAAGAGACAATTTTTCAATTTTACGTCTATCCGGATATGTGTATTCATATGTAGGTAAAGTGTAGAAAGTTATTCCGGTAAATGGGAAATTTTGGACAAATAGGATTTATGACTCTCTTGAGCCATAAGTTCAAGACTTGGGTAATGGGAATTACATATGGACACATAGAGGTGGAATTGGGTAACCTTGCATTCCCAAATCAAGGCTTCCGAATAGTGTGATTAAGCAATGGTTGGACACGAATAAAAGCATGCTAGGTGTTCCGAAAACTAGTTGAGGGCATTCCAAGCCAACAACTAGTCTATGGAATTAATTAGAGAGAACATGAGCATTAGCGTTACATGTACACGGTAGTGGTTGAATTTCAAGTTTCTAAATCTCTCAAGTATATGTGTATAGGGCACCATACGGTGAGTGGACCTTCGGGCACACCGAGAGCCGATCAGAAGGGCCAATTAGGTGAGGGGCTTTCCCATCCTTGCCCTATAGGGTTGACTGCGGATATGGATATATGGTTTGCCTTCTTGCCTACTTGTAGGAATCATATAATAGATAACATGCTATTGTTATTCCTAAATTATAATATATGTGATAACGTGCTATATGGGTATATGTGAACTGTAAAAGCTAGGATGGCCGAGTGAGCCTTATATGGAAAGCAGGTCCTTGGAACCTACATGATATCGGGGGTATGATCGAGTCAATCTTAATTATATGTGAGGGTCTCGTGGTACTAGGAACCAATCTCATTGATTATTATTCGAAAAATATATCTGTGTATGTAATTTTTTTAAGGAAAATAAACATAGGTGGTTTTGTTCTAACTTGAGAGATTCCGAATTAGAAAACCACTTGGAAATTTAGACTTGCCTAAGAAGAAGTAAAACGAATAAGTAGTGGTCCATAGGGGTCATTTATGGTACAACGCGGGATCCGAGTCTATCACGGATGGTCCGGGTACATTGAGTCTGTTATCTTGAGTCAAACTCACAGAAATACAAAGTAT
The DNA here is from genome assembly GCA_014851425.1 of Senna tora. Lineage (NCBI taxonomy): Eukaryota > Viridiplantae > Streptophyta > Magnoliopsida > Fabales > Fabaceae > Senna > Senna tora. The sequence continues at coordinate 17,738,549 of CM026265.1, forward strand.
ATGAGTACACCACATTGTGGCTATTGCCTTGGGTAAACCGAGGTCAGATGAGTCGCCGGCTATGCTTCGAGTGAAGTCTTGCGGTCAAATTAGTGTTCCAAGTAAAGTCTTGGAGCCAGGGGTTCCTAGAATGATCAACTAGGTTCCTATACCGCTCACGTGAGATATGCCTTCGGGCCAGATTCTCTCCTAACGGAGATATGCCTTCGGGCCAGTTTATGATTACGATTATTTGAACATGGATATCCACATGAAGTTATATGTTAAGCTATGATATGAAGTATGTATGAATTTGATCGTATGTAAAATCATGCTTTAAATTCTATGTTGTGAATATGATATATGCTATTTGCATGACCACTTAACATATGGAGATTTAAACCCGTTATATGCGTACGTGATTGTGATTGGCTCCTTTCCCCCAGTTGTAGTGGTACCCGCTACTACACCAGGGATGGGAGAGCCTCTCACTGAGTCTGTTTGACTCAGCCCGATGTAAAATGTTACAGACACAGGTGGTATAGGCATCAGGAGGGCGTCCACTTCATCTCAGGGAGGCGGACAGATTTAGAGGCCGCACGCATTGTTCGCGTGGGTAGCATTGATATTAGTATTTTGTCAGGATATATATGTATATGAATCTTTTTGTATAGCATTGTTTTGTACAGTTGCTATATATATATATATATATATATATGTATATGTCACACTCTAGAATTGTCGGCTTCATACAGATTAAAGATTGGTCTTGTTGTTGGGAACATAGGCTATGATATGATATATATCATGTGTATATATATATGTATATGACTTCTGCATTTGAATAGGATAGATCACACGCATTGAGCGTGTGATCAATATGTAATTTATATATATATATATATATATATATATATATATATATATATATGTGACTGAATACTTGATTGTATGAAAATACGGATTTTGCATGTGAATAGGATAGATCACACGCATTGAGGTGTGTGATCAATATGTAAACTATACGCATGTGTGTGATTGGATATATATATACTTAACTGTCTACAGGAATTCTGCATGTGAATAGGATAGATCACCCGCCTTGAAGCGTGTGATCAATATGTATAATATATGTATGTGTGAGTGATTATGTGTATATGTATAGACTGAAGCGGCGTTGAGCGAGCCGTGGATTGCGTGCTACTTAGGGCATCGGATAGGGATGGCCATATATACTATATATTGTTTGTATTAGAAATGGGTAGTTATGCATATATAAAAATGTCAATCAGGGATTAGAGGCTTACGGGATAGGAGAAATCCTACCTCCCGTGCCGGTCACGGACGTCCGATAGGGGGTCGTGACAATATTCACTTTTAAATACATATTTTCTTCTAATCTTTTAATCAGACATATATAATTTTATAATTAAAAAAAAACAATAAAAAGTAACTTTTAAACTCAAATGCATATATATAACCACACGTGTCAGACTCTATATAGAATTTTCTTTTTTAAAATTTAATTCATATATTTAGATTATTATAATCCTTTGGGTTGGGCCTCTGTTGGTCTCCCCAACATGCCACTGGCGCCCTGCCCGGTAGTACTTGGGAGTGCCTTCCCTTACTACCATCTTAGGAACCAAAGATTATTATAATTATTTTAAAATTTTTCTTCTTCTCTCTATTTTATAATAAATATATTTCTTCTCATATTTTCTCTCCCTGTGCTTTTAGAAATGCATCTTTAAAATAATCTCTCTTATATTTAATTTAAAATTTAAAATTCAAACCTACAATCTTTTTATCCACTTTATAATACTTTTTTTTTTACTCTGATCTTTCCATATTTTTCTCTTTTTACCAACTTTTTGTTTTCCCATACATATTTATTTACATATTTCTTATATATTTTACATACCTATTCTATTTATAAATTGTTTTATTTTTCCAATGTCTTTTTCCATTTATTTTTATTTTGTCTATGTCTATCTTCTTTTGACCATTTCTTGTTCTTTTTCACTTACATTTCATCATCATCATCATGACATCATCCCCCTCCTCCTCTTCTTCTTTCAATCATCTCTTTCACTCCCTCTTTTTTCATATGATTATGTATTTTTTCTTTTTCTTTCTCATCTTTTCTTCACACATCATGTTTAATTTCTTTCTTTCAGTGTTCTTCCTCTCCCTGTCCCTCTCCTTTTTTTTCTTGTTACTATTTTTTTGTTAACTTGATGAAAAAATGAAGGTTTTATTTTTTTTTTAAGAAAAATTGTGACCCGCCAAAACCAGCCAAAAAACAATTTTTACCAGATGGAATTTTTCTTGAAGGGTCCGATTTTATGGTTTTATTGAACCTATGAAATACCTGAAAATAGCTACCTACTCTCCATAAAAATCCAAAAAATCTATGTTTATCTATTTTTTTTTTCTTGAAATGTGCTTCATATACTGATTATAATTAATTTAGATAGCTCATTTGAAAAGAAATTAAGGGTACAACTCAATATATATATATATATATATATATATATATATATATATATATATATATATATATATATATATATATATATATATATATATATATATATATATAGTTTAGCCTTATTTTTTTAAGTATATACATTTCACTATTTTCTAGTAATTGTTTAGCTATTTCAAAAGTAATCTTGTTTAGGGAAAAAAAACATCTCTTGTTTCAAACATAAAAAGTTAGAAAATTTGCTTTCTTTTCAAAAAAAAAAAAAAAATTCTACATAGTTGTAATGTCCATCAATTAATCATTTGTAAACTATCCATAAAGAATCAACATATTACAATATAAGTAAATAAAGAGTAGAAAAATAAATTAAAAGCAAAATAGTTCCTTAATTTTACAATATAAGATCTATTTAAATGATATGGCAAAATTTGAGATCATGAAGGATATTAGTATCAATTTGATTATTAAAAAAATTCAGTGGTTATTATAAATATTTTGTTTGGCCTGAGTTATTATAAATGTCACGACCCCCTATCAGACGTCCGTGACTGGCACGGGAAGTAGGATTTCTCCTATCCCGTAAGCCTCTAATCTTCGATTGGCATTTTCACATGTTTATAACTGTCCATTTCTAATACAAACAATATATAATACATATGGTCATCCATTTCCGGTGCCCTAAGTAGTGTGCAATCCACGGCTCGCTCAACGCCGCTTCAGTCTATACATATACACATAATCACTCACACGTACATACAGTATACATATTGATCACGCGCTTCAGGCCAGATGATCTATCCTATTCACATGCAGAATTCCTGTATACAGTCAAACATATATTCAATCACACACTTGCATATAGTTTACATATTGATCACACGACTCAATGCGTATGATCTATCCTATTCACATGCGGAAGCCATATTTTCATACAATCAGATATTCAGCCACACATATATATAATTTACATATTGATCACACGCCTCAATGCGTGTGATCTATCCTATTCACATGCGGAAGTCATATATGTCTATACAAATGATAAACATCATATCATAGCCTATATTCCCCAACACTAAGACCTAACTTTAATCTGTATGAAGCCGACAATGCTAGGATTCAAGTGTGACATATATATATACACAGCAGATGTAAACGTACATACGCCACGCCCAAAAAAGATTCATATATATATATATATACATCACAACATGTATACATAATCAAAATAACTACCGACGCGAACAAAGCGTGCGGTCCTCAGTGTTGTTCGCCTCCTTGAGAAGAAGTGGACGTGTTCCCGACTCCTGAACCTCCTGTATCTGAAACATGTAAACATGGGGGGTGAGTCAAACAGAATCAGTGAGAAGCTCCCCCATCCCTGGCGTAGCAGCGGGTACCACTACAGCTAGGGGAAAGGAGCAACCACAACCACATGCGCATGAAACAGATCGTATTATGATCTTTAACGTGATCAGGCAATCAGTAAATCATATTCACAATTTAAAATCCTATTTCAAGCTTCTAACATATTTGTTAATCCGCATGTAAATCAATCATAAACATATAACATATGGTTCCATAGATGACATATATTTGTGCACGTAGGCACTCACTTTCTGTCTCCCGCATTACGCTAAGAGAAATACTGGCCCGAAGGCAATTTCATGTACGAACCTGGTTGATCACACCAGGAACTTTCTGACTCCAAGGCATGCTTAGAGTAATAGCCGGTAACTCGTCTGACCTCAGTTTTAACCAAGGTAATGACCACTATGTTGCATACTTGCTGACGTCATAATCCTGTCTGTCCGATCAGGATGACTGACTCGATCTACTTGGACAACCTAAACAAACACAACTAACATATTTAACCTTGAAAGACGCCCTATGAGAACTAGTTGAATATTATACGTGATTACTAGTTAGGCCTAGTTTTCCCATTTTCAATTATGCATCACTCTCACTCACACTTAACAACCTAGGTTCATTTTCCTCAATGTACCAGACGGTCAAAACCTTTGCACGATGATCAATTTACATGGGTTTCTAATATTAATGAACCCTCACATATGAAATTCCAACTCAATCCTACCCACGGTATCATATAAGGCTCGGTGAGCCACAATAACACATATACACCTTGTGATTAATCATATAAGCACATATACTATTGCACGTTGACTACTTACTTGCAAATCATACACGCGTAACACAAATTTATTCATATAAATATATTCCATATATCAATTTGCACAAAATAGAGCAAACCACATTTTCCACGTAGTCATCCAACCCTGTGGGGCAGGGATGGGAGAGCCCCTCACCTCGTTGACCCTCCTGATCAGTCCTCGGAGTGCCTGAAGCTCCAATTACCCTGTGGTGCCTTATACATATTATATTTAAGAAATTTAGAACGCGTAACTAAGCATCTACCATGCACGTGTCATGCTAATGCTTATGCACCCTCTAGCTATTTTCCAAGAACTAATTATTTAGTTCGTTACGTCGCCTTGCTCTTTCTGAAAGTCCAGAATGCCCCATATTCGACTTTCACACTTTCGAGCCTTTTAGAACCTCTAATTTCTTAGGTTAGAGATTTCCACTTGTCTAAATTTCCCTTCATGTGTTCCTATGGGTATTTAACTAATAAAAGAATTAAATTCACGGTTCAAAAGAGGCTTTAGTTTACTCATTCCACCGTCTCCCTTATTCGCTGAGTAAAAGCTTAATTACTACCTCTTTAATTATTTATAAAAATATTATTGGGTATAATTAAAGCCTTGGAACAAATCCAGTGGGTCTTAGGTGTCCACCACGAACTAGACTGAGGTGTTTAACCCCCTGCACAGCTCTTTACAGTACTGTGGCTTAGTATTTCGCCTCTTTTTCACCAGATTGGGTTCCGGTTGAGACGGTAAATACTCGGGCTTTATTCCCTTGACTATTTTCAGCATTTATAACACTTATACTACTCCAATCCAAAGCTAAACATGCATCAAACCAGAAAAATTCAATTTATAGGAATTTTTTAACTAAATTTTCCTAATTTCCATACCTGGTAAATTCCTACGGTTTAACTTTGATTCTGAACCTTACTAAGCTTTCAATAACATCCACTAAGCTCAAATTTAACCCCGGAATGCCCCGGTTGAAGGTATTTGATGAATTCCTAAAATACCCAAAATTGGAGAAATTGGGGTTTTGAAGGATTGGGGCATTCATACCTTGATTCAATCGGATGGGGAGCTTAGTGGGGATGAAAGAAGAGGTCCGGTCACCTTCTCCGGAAAAAATCCGGTCAAAACCATGCTTCTCGTGGCTTGTTCTTCTTCCTGCTTGTGCGTGCGCCTCTGCTTGCGTTTTGCTCCTCCTTAGCTTTCTTTTTTTTTTTAAAAAAAAAAAAAAGTGGGTGTGAGCTTTTCTGAATGGGGGGTCACGGTTTTGACCCCCCATTCACTTAATAATATATATATATATATATATATATATATATATATATATATATATATATATATATATCATTTGTGTGTTTGTGAAAAAAGGTAGGTCACATTTGGCCCCCCTTATATATTTTATTATATGTTTTTTTTGTTTAGTAAATAATAATACTAATAATAATTATTATAATATATATATATATATATATATATATATATATATATATATTTATTTAGTTATTTTATTTTCTTTTTCCCCATCTTTTTTTATCCCTATTCCTTTTAGGTCCTAGAAAATTTATAAATATTCCCTATTACATTCTTCTTTATTCTATTTCTAACCTTATAATTATTTAATTTAATTTATTTTTCTTTCCCAAAGAAAAAAAATTAATAATAATGATAATAATAAAAATTAATATCTCGGGTATTAAAATCTTCCCTCCTTAAGAAATTCGGTCCCTGAATTTCAACAATATACTAACCTTAGTCTTGAAACAGATGAGGATATGTCCTGCGCATTTCACCCTCGACCTTTCATGTAGCTTCTTCGGTCGAGTGGTTTCTCCACAGAACTTTAACCAATTGAATCTCCTTCGTTCTGAGTTTCTTCAACTGCCGATCTAAGATTTCCACTGGCTCCTCTTCATATGTCGGATTTTCGGTTAGTTGCACGTCTTGCGATTGAATCACGTGTGAGGGATCGGGAAGATATTTCCGAAGCATTGATACATGAAAGACAGGATGTACTCCCTCCAATTCCGTAGGCAATTCCAACCGATACGCCATATTCCCAACTTGTTCTAGGATTTCAAATGGTCCGATATATCGAGGACTTAACTTCCCGTTTTTACCGAACCGCATTACGCCTCTCATCGGTGATATCCTCAAGAACACCTATTCACTAACGGCAAATTCTAGTTCTCTCCTTCGATTGTTTGCATAAGACTTTTGCCTACTCTGAGCCATCAACAATCTCTCCCTTATACATTTCACCTTCTGCAAGGCATCTTGTAACAATTCCGGGCCGATTAGGCTAGCCTCTCCGACCTCTAACCACCCAATCGGGGATCTGCACCTACGATCGTACAAAGCCTCGAAAGGTGCCATTTGGATACTTGATTGATAACTGTTATTGTATGCAAACTCAGCCAAAGGTAAATACCTTTCCCAACTTCCACCGAAAATCCATAATACACGCCCGAAGCATGTCTTCAAGGATTTGAATGGTTCTTTCTGATTCTCCGTCGGTCTGTGGGTGGAACACAGTACTCAAATCAACCCTCGTTCCTTACACTTCCTACAATGACTTCCAAAATTAGGAAGTGAATTGTGGCCCTCTATAAGATATTATGGACACTGGCACACCGTGCAATCTAACGATTTCTGATAGATAAATCTGTGCATATTGACTCACTCCGTAAGTGGTCTTAACTGGCAGAAAGTGCGCGGACTTAGTCATGCTATCCACTATCACCCAAATCGAATCAAATCCCTGTTGTGATCTTGGCAACCCTGTTACAAAATCCTTCGTTATCCTCTCCTATTTCCACTCAGGTATTTCTATCTGTTGTAATGTTCCGGCGGGCTTCTGGTGTTCAACCTTGACTAGCTGACACACTAAAGACCTGGCTACATAGTTTGCAACATTCCTCTTCATGCCATTGCACCAATACAATTGTTCCAGGTCATGATACATTTTATTAGCTCCCGGATGGATTGTATAAGTTGTCCGGTGTGCTTCTTCAAGGATTCTTTCTTTGAAGTTATCAACCATAAGGACACACAACCGTCCCTCCAACCGAAGTACTCTAAAATCATCAATAGAGAATCGGATGTCGTCCCCTTTTTCTTTAGTTACTGTATCCTTGATTTGCTTGAGGTCGTTATCTTCATCCTGTCTAGCCTTCACCTCTTCTACCAGAGAGGATTTAGCTTGCAAATGAGCTAAAAGTGAGTTGGAACTCCCAATCTCAAACTGATTCCCTGTTTGTTCTAGCTCGTGCAGCTCTCTGATCAACAGTTTTCTCTCTTCATTTATATGAGCAAGACTGCCCATGGATTACCGGCTCAGAGCATCGGCTACCACATTAGCCTTTCCTGGATGATACAAGATCGTGCAGTCGTAGTTTTTCAACAACTCTAACCATCGACGTTGTCTCAAGTTCAAGTCTTTCTGCTCGAAAATGTATTTGAGGCTTTTGTGGTCTGTATAAATTTCACAAGTCTCACCATATAGGTAATGTGTCCATATTTTCAAAGCGAACACTACAGCAGCCATCTCAAGGTCATGAGTCGGGTAATTCTTCTCATGTTTCCTCAATTGTCGCGATGCTTACGCAATCACCTTGCCGTGCTGCATCAAGACACACCCTAACCCGATCCTTGACGCATCACAGTATACCACATACCCTCCTGTGCCTTCAGGTAATGCTAGCACCGGAGCGGTAGTGAGGCTATCTTTAAGCTTCTGAAAACTCTGCTTTCACTTATCATCCCATACGAACTTTACTCCCTTCTGAGTCAACTTAGTCATAGGTGCAGCAACCTTAGAGAAGTCCTGCACAAATCTTTTATAATATCTAGCCAAGCCCAAGAAACTGCGAATTTTAGTAACTGAGGTAGGCTAGGACCAATTCTTCACCGCTTCTACCTTACTTGGATCAACGTGGATTCCCTATGATCATACCACGTGACCCAAAAAGGCAACTCTGTCAAGCCAGAAATCACACTTAGAGAACTTGGCATACAATTTCTCCTCTCTCAACTTCTACAATGCTAATCTCAAGTGTTCTGCATGTTCTTCAGAATTCTTAGAATAAACCAAGATGTCATTAATGAAGACTATGACAAATCAGTCCAGAAATGGTTTGAAGACCCTGTTCATCATGTCCATGAACGCTGCATGAGCATTAGTTAATTCGAAAGACATCACCAAGAACTCGTAATGTCCATATCGGGTTCGGAATGCGGTCTTAGGTATGTCTGATTCTCGAATCTTTAGTTGATGATACCCAGATCGCAAATCAATCTTGGAAAACCGCTTCGCACCCTGCAACTGATCAAATAGGTCATCTATCCTCGGCAGTGGGTATTGATTGCGGATCGTCACCTTGTTTAACTTCTGGTAATCGATACACAACTGCAAAGATCCGTCCTTCTTCTTCACAAAAAGAACCGGTGCACCCCAAGGAGAGAAGCTGGATCTTATAAAACCCTTGTCAAGTAATTCTTGCAATTGTGTATGTAACTCCTTCAACTCTTTCGGAGCCATCTGGTAAGGTGGTGTGGAGATAGGCTGGGTGCCAGGTTGCAGCTTAATTTCAAATTCAATCTCACGATCAGGTGGCAACCCTGGTAATTCTTCTGGAAATACATCCAAGAACTCTTGCACTACCAGTACTTGAGTCGGTGAAAGTACTGCTTTCGTGGTATCTTGGAATAAGGCCAAATACCCTTTGCATCCCTTTGCAAGTAACTTGGATGCCTTCAAAGCCGAGATCAAGCTTGGATACAGTGCAGCTCCATCACCCCGTATCATAAAAGGCTCCTCGTTTGGCATATTAAATTTCAAGCATTTAGCCCTGCAGTCCACAACCGCATGGCAAGATGACAACCAATTTATTCCGAGGATAACATCAAGATCAACCATACACAACAACCGAAGGTCTACCACAGTCTCATGACCATCGACCTCCACAATGCAAGACTTGTGCACATACTCTACTTGTATCGATTCTCCCATTGGAGTAGAGACCAATACTGTTTCTTCCATTCTAGATGGACTTTTGTTGAATTTAGAGGCAAATGCATGCGACACATAAGAATGAGTGGAGCCGGAATCAAATAAGACTCATGCTTCAAGAGATCAAACAATGAGGGTACCTGTCACAACTGCATTTGAAGCATGAGCGTCCTGCTGAGAAAGTGCAAATACCCGCGCTTGTCCTCCACCTACTGCCCTTGGCCCTCTAGCACTAGATCCTGCACCACGGCCTCTAGCTGTACCTGTACTTGCTGTCTGTGGTGGTACGGTTCTCACTGGTGGGGCTGGAATAGGTGTACCCCTCGACGTCGAATTGCTTCTCACACTTGTACCCTCTTTTCTCTTTGGACACTCTCTAGCCATATGGCCCACCTGGCCGCAGTTGTAACACCCACCTGTCAGTCTCTGACATATTCCAAAATAAAATCTGCCGCAAGTCGCACACTGGGGCCTTGTCTTACCGGCATTTCCACCCCCTTGCACTCTTTGTCCCCCTTGAAAATTACTTCTTATACCTGTTTCATGGGTGGTGGTTGAGGATTGTCCCCTACGGACCCTGAGTATCCTGCACCTCCACCTGTTGTCTTCCTTTTCTTACTTCCACCTCCTTGGTTGTCACTGACTGTAATTAACTTGACCTTGGGATCAATAGAAGTCCCGTACCTCTTCCTGGTCTCAATCATCCTAGCACAGTCTGCTGCTTGAGCTAAGGTCTCAAATTGTCTTCTCTAGGGTAGCAAGGCAGTAAACAACGACTCTGTGAGACGGTGTATGAATCTCTTGATCCTCGCCTCTTCATCCAGAACCAACTCAGGTGAGAATTGAGCCAATTCCGTAAAAAGTAACTCATACTCCGTCACGGTCATGTTATGCGTCATCCACAACTCCTCGAATTGCTGACGCTTTGCATCTTTAGTGCCTTCAGATAAAAACTGACCCAGGAATTCCCTTTGAAAATCTTCCCAGGTCATCGGTGCCACCCTTCGTGAATACCTCGTCTGTACGGACTCTATCCATACTCTAGCCGCTCCCCTCATCTGGAATGAAGCTAATTCCACTAACTCATGCCCTGAGCACGTCAGCATGTGCCCAATTCTGACTATTTCTCTCACAAAATACTGCGGATCCTCTTTCTCACTAGTTCCGCAGAAAGTGGGAGGATGAAGCTTCAGAAATTTTGAAATTGGCAGCTCTCTGGGTGCTACCCGTGGCTCACGAGGCATTTCATGTGGTTGTTGCCATTCCCTATCCTCTTCCTCAACAACCTCCATCTCTTGATTGCTAGGAACTCTCTCTTGTTCTTCCTCGCCGACTACTAACCGGAGTATTTCCCTCTGTATTTGTCTCGTCATCTCTTCTCTTGGTTCTTGAAATCCTATCGTGAGCATTTTCGCCACAGAAGGTGCACCTGTCTCTACTTGAGGTTGAGGTTCTGGTGACTGTCTCCTTTCTTCCCCTCTCACTTGTGCTCTCCCTTGACCTCGAGCACGACCTCTACCTCGGCCTCGGGTACGGCCTCTACCTCAGCCTCGGGTGGGCATTCTCTCCTCCCGAACTGATTCTCGATCAATTTCAGCAGGAGTTCACGCTCCACCCCTAGTCTGTCTCGTGATCGGTGGCATCCCTATACTGCACAAGGACCACACCTAATGAGTACACGTATATCAATGATTTTTCATATCAAAGAGATTAGAAAGAAAGGGCTGACTCAATTTTCTAGGGACTTCCACAAGTGCCTTTTTACTCCCACGTTGTGCCCGGGTTCACAACGAGGCATAAACCGATACCCGATCATGCCTATGCCTTGATACAGTTTAAAGTAAACCTGCCTCTGATACCAAGTTTGTCACGACCCCCTATCGGACGTCCGTCACCAGCACGGGAAGTAGGATTTCTCCTATCCCGTAAGCCTCTAATCCTTGATTGGCATTTTCCCATGTTTATAACTGCCCATTTCTAATACAAACAATATATAATACATATGGTCATCCATTTCTGGTGACCTAAGTAGCGTGCAATCTACGGCTCGCTCAACGCGGCTTCAGTCTATACATATACACATAATCACTCACACGTACATATAGTATACATATTGATCACGCGCTTCAGGCCAGATGATCTATCCTATTCACATGCAGAATTCCTGTATACAGTCAAACATATATTCAATCACACACTTGCATATAGTTTACATATTGATCACACGCCTCAATACGTATGATCTATCCTATTCACATGCGGAAGCCATATTTTCATACAATCAGATATTCAGCCACACATATATATAATTTACATACTGATCACATGCCTCAATGCGTGTGATCTATCCTATTCACATGCGGAAGTCATATATATCTATCCACATGATAAACATCATATCATAGCCTATATTCCCCAACACTAAGACCTAACTTTAATCTGTATGAAGCAGACAATGCTAGGATTCAAGTGTGACATATATATATATATATACACAGTAGATGTAAATGTACATACGCCACGCCAAAAAAAGATTCATATATATATATATATATACATCACAACATGTATACATAATCAAAATAACTACCGACGCGAACAAAGCGTGCGGTCTTCAGAGTTGTCCGCCTCCTTGAGAAGAAGTGGACGTGTTCCCGACTCATGAACCACCTGTATCTGAAACATGTAAACAAGGGGGGTGAGTCGAACAGACTCAATGAGAAGCTCCCCCATCCCAGGCATAGCAGTGGGTACCACTACAGCTGGGGGAAAGGAGCAACCACAACCACATGCGCATGAAACGGATTCGTATTATGATCTTTAACGTGATCAGGCAATCAGTAAATCATATTCACAATTTAAAATCCTATTTCATGCTTCTAACATATTTGTTAATCCGCATGTAAATCAATCATAAACATATAACATATGGTTCCGTAGATAACATATATTTGTGCACATAGACACTCACTTTCTGTCTCCCGCATTACGCTAAGAGAAATACTGGCCCGAAGGCAATTTCATGTACGAACCTGATTGATCAAACTAGGAACTTTCTGACTCCAAGGCATGCTTAAAGTAAAAGCCGGCAACTCGTCTGACCTCAGTTTTAACCAAGGTAATGGCCACTATGTGGCATACTTGCTGACGTGATAATCTTGTCTGTCCGATCAGGATGACTGACTCGATCTACCCGGACAACCCAAACAAACTCAACTAACATATTTAACCTTGAAAGACGCCCTATGAGAACTAGTTGAATATTATACGTGATTACTAGTTAGGCCTAGTTTCCCCCTTTTCAATTATGCATCACTCTCACTCACACTTAACAACCTAGGTTCATTTTCCTCAATGTACCATACGGTCAAAACCTTCGCACGATGATCAATTTAAATGGGTTTCTAATATTAATGAACCCTCACATATGAAATTCCGACTCAATCCTACCCACGGTATCATATAAGGCTCGGTGAGCCACAATAACACATATACACCTTGTGATTAATCATATAAGCACATATACTATTGCACGTTGACTACTTACTTGCAAATCATACACGCGTAACACAAATTTATTCATATAAATATATTCCATATATCAATTTTCACAAAATAGAGCAAATCATAATTTCCACGTAGTCATCCAACCCTGTGGGGTAGGGATGGGAGATGCCCTCACCTCGTTGGCCCTCCTGATAAGTCCTCGGAGTGCCTGAAGCTCCAATTACCCTATGGTGCCCTATACATATTATATTTAAGAAATTTAGAACGCGTAACTAAGCATCTACCATGCACATGTCATGCTAATGCTTATGCACCCTCTAGCTATTTTCCAAGAACTAATTATTTAGTTCGTTACGTCGCCTTATTTGCTCTTTCTGAAAGCCCAGAATGCCCCATATTCGACTTTCACACTTTCGAGCCATTTAGAACCTCTAATTGCTTAGGTTAGAGATTTCCACTTGTCTAAATTTCCCTTCATGTGTTCCTATGGGTATTTAACTAACAAAAGAATTAAATTCACGGTTCAAAAGAGGCTTTAGTTTACTCATTCCACCGTCTCCCTTATTCGCTGAGTAAAAGCTTAAATACTACCTCTTTAATTATTTATAAAAATATCATTGGGTATAATTAAAGCCTTGGAACCAATCCAGCGGGCCTTAGGTGTCCACCATGAACTAGACCGAGGTGTTCAACCCACCGCACAGCTCTTTACAGTACTGTGGCTTAGTATTTCGCCTCTTTTTCACCGGATTGGGTTCCGGTTGAGACGGTAAATACTCGAGCTTTATTCCCTTGACTATTTCCAGCATTTATAACACTTATACTACTCCAATCCAAACCTAAACATGCATCAAACCAGAAAAATTCAATTTATAGGAATTTTCTAACTAAATTTTCCTAATTTCCATACCCGGTAAATTTCTACGGTTTAATTTTGATTCTGAACCTTACTAAACTTTCAATAACATCCACTAAGCTCAAATTTAACTCCGAAATGCCTCGATTGAAGGTATTTGATGAATTCCCAAAATACCCAAAATTGGAGAAATTGGGGTTTTGAAGGATTGGGGCATTCATACCTTGATTCAATCGGATGGGGAGCTTAGTGGGGATGAAAGAAGAGGTCCGGTCACCTTCTCCGGCGAAAATCCGGTCAAAACCATGCTTCCCGTGGCTTGTTCTTCTTCCTGCTTGTGCGTGCGCCTCTACTTGCGTTTTGCTCCTCCTTAGCTTTCTTTTTTTTTTTAAAAAAAAAAAGTGTGTGTGTGCTTTTCTGAATGGGGGGTCACGGTTTTGACCCCCCATTCACTTAATTATATATATATATATATATATATATATATATATATATATATATATATATATATATATAATTTGTGTGTTTGTGAAAAAAGGGAGGTCACGGATGACCCCCCTTATATATTTTATTATATGTTTTTTTGTTTAGTAAATAATAATAATTATAAAATATATATATATATATCTATATATATATATATATATATTTAGTTATTTAATTTTCTTTTTCCCCATCTTTTTCTATCCCTATTCCTTTTAGGTCCTAGAAAATTTATAAATATTCCCTATTACTTTCTTCTTTATTCTATTTCTAACCCTATAATTCTTTAATTTAATTTATTTTTCTTTCCCAAAGAAAAATAAATTAATAATAATGATAAGAATAAAAATTAATATCTCGGGTATTACAATCTTCCCCCCTTAAGAAATTCGGTCCCTGAATTTCAACAATATACTAACCTTAGTCTTAAAACAGATGAGGATATGTCCAGCGCATTTCACCCTCGACCTCCCATGTAGCTTCTTCGGTCAAGTGGTTTCTCCACAGAACTTTAACCAATGGTATCTCCTTCGTTCTGAGTTTCTTTAACTGCCGATCTAAGATTTCCACTGGCTCCTCTTCATATGTCAGATTTTCGGTTAGTTGCACGTCTTGTGATTGAATCACGTGCGAGGGATCGGAAAGATATTTCCGAAGCATTGATACATGAAAAACAGGATGTACTCCCTCCAATTCCGTAGGCAATTCCAACCGATACACCACGTTCCCAACTCGTTCTAGGATTTCAAATGGTCCGATATATCGAGGACTTAACTTCCCCTTTTTACCGAACCACATTACGCCTCTCATCAGTGATATCCTCAAGAACACCTGTTCACCAACGGCAAATTCAAGTTCTCTCCTTCGATTGTCTGCATAAGAGTTTTGCCTACTCTGAGCCGTCAGCAATCTCTCCCTTATACATTTCACCTTCTGCAAGGCATCTTGTAACAATTTCGGGCCGATTAGGCTAGCCTCTCCGACCTCGAACCACCCAATCGGGGATCTGCACCTACGTCCGTACAGAGCCTCGAAAGGTGCCATTTGGATACTTGCTTGATAACTGTTATTGTATGCAAACTCAGCCAAAGGTAAATACCTTTCCCAACTTCCGCCGAAATCCATAATACACGCCCAAAGCATGTCTTCAAGGATTTGAATGATTCTTTCTGATTGTTCGTCGGTCTGTGGGTGGAATGCAGTACTCAAATAAACCCTCGTTCCCAACACTTCCTGCATTGACTTCCAAAATCTGGAAGTGAACTGTGGCCCTCTATAAGATATTATGGACACTGGCACACTGTGCAATCTAACGATTTCTGATAGATAAATCTATGCATATTGACTCACTCCGTAAGTGGTCTTAACTGGTAGAAAGTGCGCGGACTTAGTCATGCGATCCACTACACCCAAACCGAATCAAATCCGCATTGTGATCTTGGCAACCCTGTTACAAAATCCATCGTTATCCTCTCCCATTTCCATTCAGGTACTTCTATCTGTTGTAATGTTCCGGCGGGCTTCTAGTGTTCTGCATGTTCTTCAGAATTCTTAGAATAAACCAAGATGTCATCAATGAAGACTATGACAAATCGGTCCAGAAATGGTTTGAAGACCCTGTTCATCATGTCCATGAATGCTGTAGGAGCATTAGTTAATTCGAAAGACATCACCAAGAACTCGTAATGTCCATATCGGGTCCGGAATGTCTTCTTCGGCGAAAATCCGGTCAAAACCATGCTTCCTGTGGCTTGTTCTTCTTCCTGCTTGTGCGTGCGCCTCTGCTTGCGTTTTGTTTCTCCTTACCTCTCTTTTTCTTAAAAAAAAGTGGGTGTGTGCTTTTCTGAATGGGGAGTCACGGTTTTGACCCCCCATTCACTTATATATATATATATATATATATATATATATATATATATATATCATTTGTGTGTTTGTGAAAAAAAGGGGGTCACGGTTGGCCCCCCTTATATATTTTATTATATGTTTTTTTTGTTTAGTAAATAATAATAATAATATTAATAATTATAATATATATATATATATATATTTAGTTATTTTATTTTCTTTTTCCCCATCTTTTTTTTAATTCTTATTCCTTTTAGGTCCTAGAAAATTTATAAATATTCCCTATTTACATAAAAAGTATAGCAAATAAGATAAAAATATTAAATTATCCTTACTAATTTACTCCAATTTACTCTTTTTTATTAATCTTATCTGAAAAATAAGTTTGAATAAAATTATAAAAAATAATTGATGTTCTATGATTTTGTAAAATAACAGATATTTTAAAAATAAATAAATTAAAACCTCCAAAGTAGCATATATTATGATATGGAGATAATATAACCTATATTGATATAGGTTGACCAATATTAGTTAATTTGAGAAAAAATTAAAATGAGAAAGAATATAATGATACTTAAATGCAGATAATAAAATATTTAATATACATTGAGTCACACAAAAAAAGCCACAGATTGTAATATTGATAGTTCTTACCAATTTAAAAAATTCGTAGCACATAATGATACTTAAATGCAGATAATAGTATTAATTTATTTGATATAGGTTGACCAATTTTTTATTTATTTGGTAAAAAAATTGAAATGAGAAAGAAAATAATGATACTTAAATGCAAATAATTAAGTATTTAATATACATGGAGTCACATAAATCAGCCGCATGGTGTTGCATGGCTTATATTCTCTAGCAAGGAATCAAAAAGATATTGAGGAAAGAAATTAAAAGCCCAAGTTGATTAGCAATATATCCGTCTGACGCGAAAATAAAATCCCATCAAGAAAAATCCATAGAATTACAATGTATACTGAAATTATATTGCAGATAAGGGGCACTCATAACCACCAAAATGCATCACCATACACATTTGACATTACAAATTATTTGTTTTGTAATCTAATTACTCGAACTGAATAGTGGCAATGGCAATAATTCTTGAAACACGGTTCTTGCAATAGTTTTATTAATTTTAAAAGAAAAATGTATTTTAACAACTACAAATAAAATTAAGAAAAAAATTTGATGAAAAATGTTTGACATGGGTAAGAAGAGATATTTGCATGAATTCATGGCTTTAACGGAAGCTGCAGAGGACCCATGTATTGTCACAAACAAAAATCAATGAATTCAAGACTTTTTCCTTCTTGGAGTCTGTCATTGCACAATGTCCACCCCGTCACCAAATTCTCCTACTGGTTTCCTGCCCGTAATAAGCTCTAAAAAAACAACGGCAAAGCTGTGTACATCATTCTTCTCATCAACTTTAAGTGTGTAGACATACTCTGTGATCAAACATTAAACTTCAATCATATACTAAATAAACCACCAACATTACAACTAATCATTGAAATAGCCGTTATGTCTGACATTTTGCTATTCACACCTTATACGATTACGGAAATCATCAGAACTCTCTCGTGTAAATAGCTCACTTAAATTAAAAAAAAAACTCCCAAAATGATCCAAAAAGGAAAAATCCGATAACATACATAGATATTCAAAAAACAATAGACGCAAGATTGGAATAGAAGCAACCAAAGTATGAACCAATAAGCTCTATCACAAAAATTAAAGATCCTTAAAGTTAATGGAATTTCAGATCAAGAACTTACCATCTGGTGCAGAAAACGCCTCAGAAGAAATATAAAATATTCATACCTGTTCCATTTATCGTCAATACACGGCACACGTTAGATTTACTTTAGAGTTTAGAGAGACATATTTGAAGGCAAAGAAGAAAGAGTAAAATTATTGACTCAATTCAGTGAAAAGAAATATATATGAAGTCAAATAACTAAAACTCAAGATGAAGCATGTGAGTCATAGTTGAGGTATACCTTCTGGCGACGACAGAGAGTGAAGAGGTGGCTGCCATGCTATGCTACCTGAGAAATGGAGAAAGATGGAAAATATGAAGCATGAGTCTCTTTTCTATAAGAAGAGCATGGAAGGAAGGCAACAACATGATGTGGCATGATAGGAAAAAAAGGCATAAATAGGACGGGTGGCATAAACCGTACTTGTTGATGTGGGTGATGAGAAGCACCTCGGCTTTCCATGGCTCTTTTCTTATAGGCCCTCCTTGATCCTTCTTCCCTTGCATTAATTGATTAATAATGATATGGAAATCTCTCTCTCTGTGATTTTGGAAATCACAATGCTTCTTCTTCCACATTGTGGGGACGCCAGAGGAAGCAGAGGACGAGGTGGAGGAGGCCGGAGAGGAAGAAGATGGTGACCGAGATGATGATGATGTGGAGCATAGTTCTCAGATTTTTTGATAAAACTTACCACATAGTCGAGGATAAAATTTCCTATCTCTACATAATTGTCCTTTAATTTTTGAATCTCTAGATGTCTAATTCAAATCCATTTAGTGCATGAGGTCAAACCAATTGGATTTAATGTAGTGTAATTTGAGTCATGTATCATGCAACCATTAATGACATGAGTATTCACATATTCTATGCATTGATTACAAAAACTATAACCAAGAATTGATCTCAGCCGTTGAATTGTGGCAAAATTGCAAAACATGACACTAAAGCCACGTGGCAAGAATAGGCTTTATGTATTTGGCTTATATATATATAGATGTTGGTGAGGATGATAAAAGGTTACATTATTTGTATTAGTATGGACGTGGTTACTTTAGGTCAATGGTCTCCCAAAATAATTATTTATATAATTAAAAAATAAAAAATGATGTGAGAAGATCATGAGAAAGAGAAGATAGGAATATGAATAGTAATTTTTTTAATAGGGATAAAAGCAGTGGTAGTTATTAAAAAAAAACTTTATACTTTTTTAATTTATTGTTTTAAATTAATAATATATATATATATATATATATATATATATATTATTTTGCAAGTTAAAGAAAAATTTCACATGCACATGTAAAGCCTCTAATTTTAAATGTTGTAGTAGTTTGTTTAGGATAAGAGAAAAAACTTACATCCATTTCTTTATATCAATTTTTTTAAGTTTTCCTATCAAAACATGACATTTGTAAATTTTTTCCTTAATAGCAAGTTAACATAGTTAAGAAAAAAAGTCTCACATAGGTAAAATAACACATGTCATGTTTTAATATGCAAACTTGAGGAGATGGATATAAAGAAATGAATATAAGTTTTTTACTTAGGTTAATTACTACTAGTTGGTATGCATATTTCATTGATATAAATAAATATTCCAAGTCTAATTCCAAATGATTTGGCCAACTCACACCCCATAGAACACTTTAATTTGCAAGGTAGAGGATCTTCTTCCAAGATCATCATCATTGAAGCCATGCATTTGATTTAGTTACCCCCTATTTACATATTCTCATTGGGAATGTTGATATATTTTTTACTCTTTCGTTTTAGTAATTTATGTTTATCTCAGGTTGTATCCAACATTTACAGATATTATGCGATGTCACGCCCAACAGAGGCAAGTGTTGAAGATGAGACATATTTGACATATTTTAAGTGGGGCAACAAGAGTGAAGTTGGTGTGAAGAACAAAGATGTGCAGTTCTATGAGTCATTCACTTATAAGGCTGTGGAGTATTTTCTGTATGATTGTATCTACTTTTACCAAGCAGGTGACTTTGAAACCTCCATTGGTAAGCTTGTGAGGATATTTGAGACACCAATCCATGAAAAGAAGGTGTAAGTTGTCTGGTTGTTTCGCCCTGTTGAAGTTCGCAATTACTTGGGAGATTATCAGCCACATTGGAATGAGTTATTTTTAGAATGTGGTGAAGGCTATGGTGTTTCAAATGTCAATTTGGTGGTAACTTGATTTATGCCCTATTGTTTTGAATTATTACCTAATACATATATTAGAAAATTTAGTTAAAACATGTCTGAGGTGGGTTTGATCATGTATGTAGAGTTATGGAAAAGAAAATAATATCAGAAACTAATAGAGTGGATTATTACCAATGATATTGTGGAATGTTATCTATTGCACATATTAAAGATTTAGAGGCTGTGTAAGAAAAATGAGTGAAGGAATATAAGTTATTTGTGATTTCTCCGAGTCTGAATAGCTGGAATACTCTGTACACTTTATTATTCATTTAATCTTTAAATATTATTGGCTAAAAAAAATCTTTTTTTAGGAAGCAATCATTGGAAAATGCAGTGTTGTTTGCACAGCAAAGGACAAAAGAAATTGTGAGGCAACATAATCGGACCTAAAGAAGGCTGACTTCTTTTTTAGCTGTTGTTTTGATGTTAAACGGCTTGTAATTGTGGATAAATTTGCCGATGTGATAGGTGGAATTAAAGGTTAGTTTATTTATTGTGATTGCTGTTTTCATGTATTATAATGTTCGCAAATTATAGTCACTATTTGACCTGTGATCTCTAAAGTTGCATTCTTAGATACTTATTTTCATTGATTTCATATTTCAATGTGCCAGTGAAGCAATTTTTCAAGAGGAAGAAAGTTCAAAATGATCAGTAATCCCATGTCAAGGCCTCTCCTACGATAAAGGATTTTTGCTGCTGAACGACATTCCTCCTAGTCTTGTCTCTCTTCTGCAAAAAGATCTGTAGTGCTTATGTATTCAGCCCAATTTTCGGGTGGTTAATTGTTTGATCGTTTTGTTATTTTGTTTTGAGCCTTCTCTTACCTATGGTGCCCTTCCTGTATGTAATACCCGAGGATGTTTAATTAGCATCATTAATTTAATTTAATTAATTTATGCAGAAGGGGAAAATGAGATAACAAATAAATACTATCCTACTACTTAATTTTTCTTTTTAAAGAAAGAAATATATACAAATTTTTGTGTAACCTAATAATTCTACATATTTGTTTTTTTATTACCATTTTATTACTTGTAAGATTTTATTGTGATGATAAGTATATATATGTTAATTAAATATATATAATATATATATATATATATATATATATATATTAAAAGAAGAAAGAGGGGACCAGATTGTGGTTAGGTGACATATACATATATATTAATTTAATATATATGTATATATGTAATAGAAGGAAGAGAACAAAAGAAAAAAAAAGAAGAGAGGCGTGAGTGGCGAGAGAAGGAGAGCACGCACACTGGGCGGGAGAAAGCGAGAGAAGAGAGGGTGAGGCTCACGGACGGAGGAAGGGGAACGCGTGGTGGCTGGCCGAACGTGCGAGGAGGCCGGCCGGAGTCCGTCGCCGTCGCCGTTGAGCTGAAGGAGGAGAGAGAGTCGCGGGTTAGAGAGAGAAAGCAAAGGGGGAGAGCTTTCTCGCCGGAAAACTCGTCGGAAGACGCCGTTTCTTCACCGGGGAAGGTAGCTGGGAGTCTCCTCTACTCCATATCGTCCTTCTAACCGGTTGAATCGAGGTGAGAAGTCTCGAAACTCTCAAACCCCAATTTTATCAATTTTAGGGATTTTTGGAAAGACCCCAATTGATTCAATCTGAGTGTTTTGGGTCCTAAATTGAAGTGTATGCATGTTAGGAAGTGAGTTGAAAGCTTAGGAACCGGAACCAAATTGATGGAATTTATCCGGGTTGGAAAAAGTGTAGGAAAGTGTGGTTGTTAAGGTTTAAGGGTGTTGTGGAATGACTTGGGGTGCATTGAAAGGTTGAATAATAATTATAAAAATTGTTAAAAATTATTGGAATGTACGAGGGATGAAAACCCGAGTAATTCTCGTCTCACCCGGAACCCCGTTCGGGGAAAAAGAGACAATTTTCTAATTTTACGCGTATTCGGGTATGTGTATTCATGTGTAGGTGAAGTGTTCAAGGTTATTTTGATAAATGGAAATTTTGGACAAGTAGAATTTATGACTCTTGGGCCATAAATTCAAGACTTGGGTAATCGGAACTTCACATGGACACATAGAGGTGAAATTGGGTAACCTTGCATTCCCAAATTCAACGTTTCCGAATAGCGTGATTAAGAGAGGGTTGGACACGAATTTGAAGCATGCTAGGTGTTCCGAAAACTAGTTGGGGGTATTCCAAGCCAACAACTAGTCTATGGAATTAATTAGAAAGAACATGAACATTAGCGTTACATGTACACGATAGTGGTTGAATTTTCAAGTCTCTGAATCTCTCAAGTATATGTGTATAGGGCACCATACTGTGAGTGGACTTTCGGGCGCACCGAGAGCCGATCAGAAGGGCCAACCAGGTGAGGGGCTTTCCTATCCTTGCCCTATAGGGTTGACTGCAGATATGGATATATGGTTTGCCTTCTTGCCTATTTGTAGGAATTACATGTTAGATAACATGCTATTGTTGTTCCTAAATTGTAATATATGTGATAACGTGCTGTACGTGTATATGTGAACTGTAAAAGCAAATGGTGGCTCAAGGAGCCTTATATGGAAAGAAGGTCCTCGGGACCTAGAATGATATCGGGGGTAGGATCGAGTTAAGTTTATTTGTGGGGGTCTTGTGATACTAGAAACAAACCTCGTCGATCATTACCTGAAAAGTGTGGTTTGTATGTAAATCCTTAAAGGAAGTAAACATAGGTGACTTGTTTTGAATCAAGAGTCCGAATTAGAAACCACTTGGAAGTCGAGGTTGCCTAATCAGAAGTAAGATGAATAAGTAGAGGTCCATAGTGGTCATTTATTGTACAACGCGGGAACCGAGTCTATCACAGGTGGTCCGGGTAGATTGAGTCTCTTGTCTTGAGTCAAACCACAGAAATACAAGTATTTGAGTACACCACATTGTGGCTATTGCCTTGGGTAAACCGAGGTCAGATGAGTCGCCGGCTATTGCTCCAAGTAAAGTCTTGGGGTCAGACTATTGTTCCAAGTAAAGTTTTGGGACCAGGGGTTCATAGAATGATCAACTAGGTTCCCACATTGCTCACGTGAGATATTGCCTTCGGGCCAGATTCTCTCCTAACGGAGATATTGCCTTCGGGTCAGTTTATGATTACGGTTAATTGAATACAGGTGACCACATGGAATTATATGTTAAATCATGATATGATGTATGTGTGAATTTAAATGTATGTAAATCCATGCTTTAAATTCTTTATTCTGAATATGATATATATTAATTGCCTGACCACCTAATATATGAAAATTTAAACCCGTTATATGCGTATGTGTTTGTGATTGGCTCCTCTTCCCCAGTTGTAGAGGTACCCGCTACTACACCAGGGATGGGAAAGCCTCTCACTGAGTCCGTTTGACTCACCCCAATATTAAATGTTACAGACACAGGTGGTGTAGGCACTGGGAGCGCTTCCACTTCATCTCAGGGAGGCGGACAGACTTAGAGACCGCACGCATTGTTCGCGTGGGTAGTACTGTTATATGTATTTTGTCAGGATATATATGTATATGATTCATTTTGGTATAGCATTGTTTTGTATAGTTGCTATATGCATATATGTATATGTCACACTCTAGAACTGTCGGCTTCATACAGGTTAAAGATTGGTCTGGTTGTTGGGAATATAGGTTATGATATGCTGAATATCATGTGTATATATATATATGGATGTGACTTCCGCATGTGAATAGGATAGATCACTCGCACTGAGCGTGTGGTCAATATGTAAACTTATATATATGTGTGACTGAATACTTGATTGTGTGAAAATACGGCTTCCGCATGTGAATAAGATAGGTCACACGCATTGAGGCGTGTGATCAATATGTATATTTTATGTAGGTGTGTGATTGAATAGATACGCTTGACTGTACACAGGGATTCTGCATGTGAATAGGATAGATCACCCGCCTTCAAGCGCGTGATCAATATGTTTATTATATGTACGTGTGATTGATTATGTGTATATGTATAGACTGAAGCAGCGTTGAGCGAGCCGTGGATTGTGTGCTACTTAGGTCATCGGATAGGGATGACCATATAAATACTATATTGTTTGTATTAGAAATGGGTAGTTACGCATATATAAGAATGTCAATCAGGAATTAGGGGCTTACGGGATAGGAGAAATCCTATCTCTCGTGCCGGTCATGGGCGCCCGGTGGGGGGGTCGTGACACTGTATCTTTGTCTCCACCCTCATTATAATAAAATACGTAAAAAATTATTTGAAAACAAAAAATTAATAGGATTAAATTACACTCATTTCTATGTTAAAATCGTAAAACTTTTAGGCCCTATTTCCATTTTTCACTTTTTCTACAATTCTATATAGACAATTCAAGAATATATCTATTTTGTGTCTTGTCTTTTACAAATTGGCATATCACATGGTAGCATGGCTTGAGAGAGTTTTTGTCTGCTTGTGCTTTGTGAAAATTGGATCTAGTGAAGTGCAGAAAGTGTAAAATATACACCATATAGACTGTTAAATAAAAATTGAAATTCATATCTGTACTGTAACAATTTCATCTAACAGGCCTTAAGTGAGCACTTCACCGGATCTTTTTATCTGGCGCTCAACATTCCTTGCATGGGAAGGAAGAAAGTTGTAATATCCGAGATATTTATTTATTTTTATTATCATTATTATTAATTTATTTTTCTTAGGGAAAGAAAAACAAATTAAATTAAAAAGTTAAAGAGTTAAAAAAATAAAATGGAGGGAAAGAAATGGGATATTTATAATTTTTCTAGGACCTAAAAGAAAAAGAGGATATAACAAATAAATAAATTAATATATATATATATATGATATATATAAAATAAAATATATATATATATATATATATTAAAATATGTGGGGGGAGGGGGGCAACGTGATCCCCTCCCATTTACACACACAAGGAAAATATATATATTAAAATATGTGGGGGGAGGGGGGCAACGTGATCCCCTCCCATTTACACACACAAGGAAAATTATATATATATATATATATATATATATATATATATAAAATATGTAAAATGGGGATCAAAATTGTGACCCCCATTCTTCCACTAACACAAATATAATTATATATATATATACAATATGTTAACAAAAACCACACTCACTCATTCACAAAACACACGCACACGAGCAGAAAAAGAAAATAAAGAGAAGAAGCCACGCACGGACCAAAGCACCCACGCGAGAAGGAAGAGGAAGGCGACGGACGGCGGTTTCTGGCCGGAGAAGACTCGCCGGTGCCGGAGAAGGTGACCGGACATCATCTTTCACCACCACTAAGCTCCCCATCCAATTGAATCAAGGTATGGAAGCCCCAATCTTTCAAAACCCCAATTTCTCCAATTTTGAGTGTTTTAGGAATTCATCAAATACTTCCAATCGGAGCATTCCGGGGTTAAATTTGAGCTTAGTGGGTGTTATTGAAAGCTTAGTGAGGTTAAGAATCGAAGCTAAACCGTAGGAATTGGCCGGGTATGGAAATTAGGAAAATTTAGCTAGAAAATTGCTATAAATTCGAAATTTATAATTCGATGCATTTTAGGCTTGGATTGGAGTAGTATAAGTGTTATAAGTGCTGGAAATAATCAAGGGAATAAAGCCCGAGTATTTACCGTCTCAATCGGAACCCAATCCGGTGAAAAAGAGGCGAAATACTAAGCCGTAGTGTCGTAAGGAGCTGTGCGGTGGGTTGAACACCTCGGTTTAGTCCGTGGTGGACACCTAAGACCCGCTAAATTGGTTCCAAGGCTCTAATTATACCCCAATTATATTTTTATATATAATTAAAGAGGTAGTAATTAAGCTTTTACTCGGCGAATAAGGGAGACGGTGGGATGACTAAGCTAAAGCCTCTTTTGAACCGTGAATTTATTTCTTTTATTAGTTAAATATCTATATGAACACATGAAGTAAAATTTAGACAAGTGGGAATCTCTAACCTAAGCAATTAGAGGTTCTAAATGGCTCGAAAGTGTAAAAGTCGAATGTGGGGCATTCGGGGCTTTCAGAAAGAGTAAATAAGACGACGTAACGAACTAAATTAGTTCTTGAAAAATATCTAGAGGGTGCATGAGCATTAGCATGAGACGTGCATGTTAGATGTTTAGTTACACGTTCTAAATTTCTTAAATATACATGTGTATAGGGCACCACAGGGTAATTGTAGTTTAAGGCACACCGAGGACTGATCAGGAAGACCAACGAGGTGAGGGGCTCTCCCATCCCTGCCCCACAGGGTTGGATGACTACGTGGAAAATGTGGTTTGCTCTATTTTGTACAAATTGATATATGCAATATATTTATATGAATAAATTTGTGTTACGCGTGTATGATTTGCAAGTAAGTAGTCAACGTGCAATAATATATGTGTCATGACCCCCTATCGGACGTCCATGACCGACATGGGAAGTAGGATTTCTCTTATCCCGTAAGCCTCTAATCCCTGATTGAGATTTCGACATGTTTATAACTACCCTTTTCTAATACCAACAATATATAACATATATGGTCATCCCTTTTTGGTGACCTAAGCAGTTTGCAATCCACGGCTCGCTCAACGCCGCTTCAGTCTATACATATACACATATTCATTCACAAGTACATATAATATACATATTGATCACGCGTTTCAGGGGGGGTGATCTATCCTATTCACATGCAGAAGTCCTGTAAACAGTCATACATATATTTAATTACACGCTTACATATAGTTTACATATTGATCACACTCCTCAATGCGTGTGATCTATCCTATTCACATGCGGAAGCCATATTTTCACACAAATAGGTATTCAATCACACATACATATAATTTACGTATTGATCACATGCCTCAATGCGTGTGACCTATCCTAGTCATATGCAGAAGTCCTATACGTATAGACATGATATATATTAAATAATAGCCTATATTCCCATCACCAAGACCTAACTTTAATCTGTATGAAGCCGAAAATGCTAGAATTCAAGTGTGATATGTATATATACACAGCAGATGTAAACGTACAACGCTACGCCTAAAAAAGATTCATATATACATATACATCACAACATATCTACATAATCAAAATAACTATCGACGCAAACAAAGCGTGCGGTCTTCAGAGTAGTCCCCCTCCTTGAGAAGAAGTGGACGCGTTCCCGACTCTTGAACCACCTGTATCTGAAACATGTAAATAGGGGTTGAGTTGAACAGACTCAGTGAGAAGCTCCCCCATCCCTGGCGTAGCAGCGGGTACCACTACAGCTGGGGGAAGGGAGCAACTACAACCACATGCGCATGAAATAGATTTATATTGTGACCTTTAATATGATCAGGCAATCAATATATCATATTCAGAAGTTCAAATAACCTATTCGACCTTGAAAGAGGCCCTATTAATAACTAACTGAATATTACACGTGTGAATTACCTAGGCCTTGTTTCCCCCTTTTCAATTATGCAATCCTCTCACTCACATTCAGTAACCTAGGTTCAGTTTTCCTCAACAAACCATACGAACAAGGTCTTAACGGTGATGATCGATGTGATTGGTCACTAATATTACTAAACTCCTCTCATATGAAATTATGAATCAATCCTACCCATGGTAACATATAAGGCTCAATGAGCCACAATAGCACATATACACCTTGAGATTAATCATATAAGCACATATACTATTGCACGTTGACTGCTTACTTGCAAATCATACACGTGTAACACAAATTTATTCATATAAATATTTTCCATTTAACAATTTGCACAAAATAAAGCAAACCACATTTTCCACGTAGTCATCCAACCCTGTGGGGCAGGGATGGGAGAGCCCCCACCACGTTGGCCCTCCTGATCAGTACTCGGAGTGCCTGAAGCTCCAATCACTCTATGGTGCCCTATACACATTATATTTAAGAAATTTAGAACGCGTAACTAAGCATCTACCATGCACATGTCATGCTAATACTTATGCACCCTCTAGCTATTTTCCAAACAAATTATTTAGTTCGTTACGTCGTCTTATTTGCTCTTTCTGAAAGTCCAGAATGCCCCATATTTGACTTTCACACTTTCGAGCCATTTAGAACCTCTAATTGCTTAGGTTTAAAGATTTCCACTTGTCTAAATTTCTCTTCATGTGTTCATATGGGTATTTAACTAATAAAAGAATTAAATTCACGGTTCAAAAGAGGCTCTAGCTTACTCATCTCACCATCTCCCTTATTCGCCGAGTAAAAGCTTAATTACTACCTCTTCATTTATATATAAAAATATAATTGGGGTATAATTAGAGCCTTGGAACCAATTTAGCCAGTCTTAGGTGTCCACCACGGACTAGACCGAGGTGTTCAACCCACCGCACAGCTCCTTACGGCACTGCGGCTTAGTATTTCGCCTCTTTTTCACCGGATTGGGTTCCGATTGAGACGGTAAATACTCGGGCTTTATTCCCTTGATTATTTCCAGCACTTATAACACTTATACTACTCTAATCCAAGCCTAAACATGCATCGAATTATTAATTTCGAATTTATAGCAATTTCCTAACCCAATTTTCCTAATTTCCATACACGGTCAATTCCTACAGTTTAACTTCGATTCTGAACCTCACTATGCTTTCAATAACACCCACTAAGCTCAAATATAATCCCGGAATGCCCCGATTGGAAGTATTTGAAGAATTCCTAAAATGCCCGAAATTGGAGAAATTGGGGTTTTGAAAGATTGGGGCTCCCATACCTTGATTCAATCGGATGGGGAGCTTAGTGGTGGTGAAAGATGAAGTCCGGTCACCTTCTCCGGCACCGGCGAGTCTTCTCCGGCCAGAAACCGCCGTCCGTCGCCTTCCTCTTCCTTCTCGCGTGGGTGCTTTGGTCTGTGCGTTTTGTGCCTCTGTTTGCTTTATTTTCTCTTATTTTCTCTTTTTAAATGTGTGTGTGCGTTTTGTGTGTGTGTGTGGCTGCCTCTGCTTCTTATCTTTTCTTTGTTTTTTTTAATGTGTGTGTGAGTTATTGGGAGGGGGTCACGGTTCCCCCCCCCCCCCATATTTTATTATATATATAAGTTTTTTTAGTGTTTTAATGAAAGGGGATGGGGGTCACGGTTTGCCCCCCCCCCCCCCCATTATTTTAATAATATATATATATATATATATATATATATATATATATATATATATTGCTAGAAAAACTTACTTGTTATATCCTCTTTTTCTCTCATGCTTTTTAATCCTCTCTTCTTTTAGGTCCTAAAAATTTATAAATATTCCCTATTACTTTCTTCTTTATTCTATTTTAACCCTACAATTCTTTAATTTAATTTTTTTTCTTTCTGAAAGAAAAATAAATTTAATAATAATGAAAATAATTAAATCTAAATATCTTGGATATTACAATATGTGCTTATACGATTAATCACAAGGTGTATATGTGCTATTGTGGCTCACCGAGCCTTATATGATACCGTGGGTAGGATTGAGTCGGAATTTCACATGTGAGGCTTTATTAATATTAGAAACCCATTTAAATTGATTATCGTGCAAAGGTTTTGACCGTATGGTACATTGAGGAAAATGAACCTAGGTTGTTAATTGTGAGTGAGAGGGTTGCATGATTGAAACGGGGGAAACTAGGCCTAGCTAATTCACACGTGTAATATTCAATTAGTTATTAATAGGTCGTCTTTCAAGGTCAAATAGGTTATTTGAACTTGTTTAGATTAGTTCGGGTAGATCGAGTCGGTTATCCTGGTCGGACAGACAGGATTCAGTTAATAGTAAGTATGCCACATAGTGGCCATTACCTTGGTTTAACCGGGGTCAGACAAGTTGTCGGCTATTACTCTAAGCGTGCCTTGGAGTCAGAAAGTTCCTAGTTTGATCAACTAGGTTCGAATAAGACATTGCCTTCGGGCCAGTATTTCTCTTAGCGTAACGCGGGAGACAAAAAGTGAATGCCTTCGGGCTAGTATTTTTCTTAGCGTAATACAAGAGATAGAAAATGAATGCCTATGAGCATAACTATGTATGACTTATGAAAAGATATGATATATGTTTATGATTGGTTTACATGCGGATTAATAAACATGTTAGGAGCATGAATTAGGATTTTTAATTGTGAATATGATATATTGATTGCCTGATCATATTAAAGATCACAATATAATCTGTTTCATGCGCATGTGGTTGTGGTTGCTCCCTTCCCCCAGCTGTAGTGGTACCCGCTGCTATGCCAGGGATGGAGGAGCTTCTCACTGAGTCTGTTCGACTCACCCCCTATTTACATGTTTCAGATACAAGTGGTTCAGGAGTCGGAAACGCATCCACTTCTTCTCAGGGAGGCGGACAGATCTGAGGACCATACGCTTAGTCCGCGTCGGTAGTTATTTTGATTACGTACACATGTTGTGATGTATATGTATATGAATCCTTTTTGGGTGTAGCGTTTGTACAGATACAGCTGCAGTATATATATACGTCTTATTTTAGCATTGCCGGCTTCATACAGATTAAAGTTAGGTCTTGGTGATGGGAATATAGGCTATGATATAATATATATCATGTATATACGTATATGACTTCTGCATGCGACTTGGATAGGTCACACGCATTGAGGCATGTGATCAATACGTAAATTATATATATGTTTGATTGAATACCTGTTTGTGTGAAAATATGGCTTCCGCATGTGAATAGGATAGATTACACGTATTGAGGCGTGTGATCAATATGTAAACTATATGTAAGCGTGTGATTGAATATATGTATGACTGTGTACAGGACTTCTGCATGTGAATAGGATAGATCACCCGTCCTGAAGTGCGTGATCAATATGTATATTATACGTACTTGTGAATGAATATGTGTATATGTGTAGACTGAAGCGGCGTTGAGCGAGCCATGGATTGCAAATTGCTTAGGTCACCGGAAAGGGATGATCATGTATGTTATATATTGTTTGTATTAGAAAAGGGTAGTTATAAACAGGTGGAAATCTCAATCAGGGGTTAGAGGCTTACGAGAAAGGAGAAATCCTACTTCCCGTGCCGGTCACGGACGTCCGATAGGGGGTCGTGACAAAAGTATATATTCCATTAAGTTAATGCTATACGAATGATCTTGTGTATTTTTAAATTTTAAAAAGTTACACTAATAATATGTATTTTTTGTGTTATAAAATGTATAAAACAATAAGATATAGTTATAAGAACAAGAGATTTGCAAAAAATAGAGAATTGGGGAGTAAGAGAATAATCTTTTTATTCATGTTATCACTTTATGTACATATCATCACAAAAGACCTCTATTTATAGTCTAAAAGATTGAAGGTAGATGTACCTAACTTAATGTACATGATGAAGAGATAATCTCATACTTAATGTACATGATGAAAGGATAAAGTCATATTTCTGTACATGAAAAACTCAAGATGATAAAGTCAATTGTGGATATTCATAAATAATAATAGGCAAAAGTACCTTTTCTGCCCCCAACGTTTGGGGGTCCTGTCAGTTTCGTCTGTAACGTTTTTTTGCTGTCAATTGTACCTCTAACGTTTTACGTTTATGTCAATGTCACCCTTTTCACTAACACCGTCAAATATTTAACAGTTTTTGCTGACGTGGCATCCTATGTGGCAAAAATATCTGACTGGGCATATTTTTTTCCACATCAGATTTCTAACATTTTTTTTCTGTAAATTGTACCCCTAACGTTTTACATTTCTGTCAATGTTACCCTTTTCGCTAGCACCATCAAATATTTAATAGTTTTTGCTTACGTGGCATCCTATGTGAAAAAAATATCTGACTTGGCATATTTTTTTCCACACCAGATTTTTTACTGACCTTTTCCCCATCAAAACCGTGCCGTTTTGGCCTCATCTTATTCCTTTAAAAATAGAACTCAAACACATGTGCCATTTTGCAGACAAAAAAAAATACAAAATGATTTGATTTGACACAATCATAACTTTCTTTTCTTTTTATTATTTTAATATAAGGGATAAATTTGTAATTTTAATACATTCACATTTCATTTCCATTATTAACTTTTACTAACAAACATAATAAATGCTTTCTTTTTCCCTTTCCGTTTCTGCATAAAGAACGCATCCTTGAGTTATTCTATGTCACGACCCCCTATCGGACGTCCGTGACCGGCACGGGAGGTAGGATTTCTCCTATCCCGTAAGCCTCTAATTCCTGATTGACATTCTTATATATGCATAACTACCCATTTCTATTATAAACAATATATAGTATATATGGTCATCCCTATCTGGTGACCTAAGTAGCACGCAATCCACGGTTCGCTCAACGCCGCTTCAGTCTATACATATACACATAATCAATCACACGTACATATAATATACATATTGATCACGCGCTTAAGGGCGGGTGATCTATCCTATTCACATGCAGAACCCCTGTGTACAGTCAAGTATATATATTCAATCACACACTTGCATATAATTTACATATTGATCACACGCCTCAATGCGTGTGATCTATCCTATTCGCATGCGGAAGCCGTATTTTCACACAACCAAGTATTCAGTCACACATATATATAAATTTACATATTGACCACACGCTCAGTGCATGTGATCTATCCTATTCACATGCAGAAGTCACATTCCTATATATATATACACATGATATTCATCATATCACAACCTATGTCCCCAACAACAAGACCAAATCTTTAACCTGTATGAAGCCGACAATTCTAGAGTGTGACATATACATATATGTATATAGCAACTGTACAAAAGAATGCTATACCAAAAGAATCATATACATATACATCCTGACAAAATACATATATCAATACTACCCACGCGAACAATGCGTGCGGCCTCTAAGTCTGTCCGCCTCCCTGAGATGAGTGGAAGCGCTCCCGATGCCTATACCACCTGTGTCTGTAACATGTAACATTGGGGTGAGTCAAACAGACTCAGTGAGAGGCTTTCCCATCCCTGGTGTAGTAGCGGGTACCACTACAACTAGGGAGAGGAGCTAATCAAAAACACATACGCATATAACAGATTTTCAATTTCCATATATTAGGTGGTCAGGCGATTAGCATATGTCATATTCACAATAAAGAATTTAAAGCATCGTTCTACATACATATAAATTCACACATACATCATATCATAATTTAACATAAAACTTCATGTGGATATCCATGTTCAAATAACCGTAATCATAAACTGGCCCGAAGGCATATCTCCGTTAGGAGAGAATCTGGCCCGAAGGCAATATCTCACGTGAGCGATATAGGAACCTAGTTGATCATTCTAGGAACCCCTGGCCCCAAGACTTTACTTGGAACAATAATCTGACCCCAAGACTTCACTTGGAGCATAGCCGGTGACTCATCTGACCTTGGTTTACCCAAGGCAATAGCCACAATGTGGTGTACTCATATACCTTGTATTTCTGTGAGTTTGACTCAAGATAACAGACTCAATCTACCCGGACCATCCGTGATAGACTCGGTTCCCACGTTGTGCCATAATTTACTCCCATGGACCACTACTTACTCATTGTACTTCTTCCTAAACAAATCTACATTGCCCAACTGTTTTTCTAAGTCGTATTCTCTCGGTTTAAAATAAAGTCACCTGTGTTCATTTTCTTTAAGAATTTACTTACAGAACCACCCTTTTCAGATAGAAATTAATGAGGGTGGTTTATAGTACCACAAGACCCTAAAATGGACTTGATCCTACCCCCGATATCATATAGGTCCCGAGGACCTTCTTTCCATATAAGGCTCCTTGAGCCACCATCGCTTTTACAGTTCACATATACACATAAAACATGTTATCACATATATTATAATTTAGGAACAACAATAGCATGTTATCTAATATACGGTTCCTACAAATAGGTAAGATGGCAAACCATATATCCATATCCGCAGTCAACCCTATAGGACAAGGATAGGAAAGCCCCTCACCTGGTTGGCCCCTCAGATCGGCTCTCGATATGCCCGAAGGTCCGCTCACTGTATGGTGCCCTATACACATATATTTGAGAGATTCAAAAGCTTGAAAATTCAACCACTATCGTGTACATGCAACGCTAGTGCTCATGTTCTCTCTAATTAATTCCATAGACTAGTTGTTGGCTTGGAAATGCCCTCAACTAGTTTTAGGACACCTAGCATGCTTCTATTCGTGTCCAACCCTTTCTTAATCACACTATTCATAAGCCTTGACTTGGGAATGCAAGGTTACCCAATTCCACCTCTATGTGTCCATATGAACTTCCATTACCCAAGTCTTGAATTTATGGCTCAAGAGAATCATAAATCCCACTTGTCCAAGATTTCCATTTACCAAAATAGCCTTGAACACTTTACCTACACATGAATACACATACCCGAATACGCGTAAAATTAGAAAATTGTCTCTTTTTCCCCGAACCGGGTTCCGGGTGAGACGGGAATTACTCGAGTTTTAATCCCTCGTACCTTCTAATAATTTTAACAATTATAAAATCACAATTTCCACCTACTAATGCACCCCCAATCAGTCCACAACACCTTTAAACCTTAACAACCACATTTTCCTACAATTTTTTTCCAACCCGGATAAATTCCATCAATTTGGTTCCGGTTCCTAAGCTTCCAACTCACTTCCTAACATGCAAATACTTCAATTTAGGATCCAGAATACTCAGATTGAATCAATTGGGGTCTTTCCAAAAATCCCTAAAATTGATAAAATTGGGGTTTGAGAGTTTCGGGACTTCTCACCTCGATTCAACCGGTTTGAAGGACGATATGGAGTAGAGGAGACTCCCAGCCACCTTCCCCGGTGAAGAGACGGTGTTTTCCGGCGAGAAAGCTCTCTCCCTTTGCTTTCTCTCTCTAACCCGTAGCTCTCTCTCTCCTTCAGCTCAACGGCGACGACCAGCCCGATGGACGTCGACTCCGGCCTCCTCTCGCGTTGCTCGGCCTGCACGAAGACGCTCCGCCTTCCCTCCGTTCGTTTTCCGTCCGTTCTCCACCTCTCTCGACTTGCTCTCTCTCCCGTGCGTGTTCCTCCCTTCTTCGACCCCTCTCACGCTTCTTCCCTCTTTCTTTTCTTTTATTCTTTACTTATATAATATATATATATATATATAATAAATTAATATATATATATATATATATATATATATATATATATATTACAAAAAGAAGAAGAAATCTGATATAATAAAATAAATAAAAAAAATATTATGAAACATTAGGATTTAAAATACTTTGTACTAAAAAAAATAAGTAGTAGGATAGTGTTTGTTTTTTTTTCTTTATCTCATTTTTCTTTTTTAACTTAATTAATTTAATTTAACTAATGATGCTAGTCAGAATATTCTCGGGTATTACATTCTAATTAACCACGAAACAAAGAAATAAAAAAAACTAACGAATACAAATAACAAATATACAATAATTCAATATGCCATAATCTTCAGCTCCCTCTGAGACATGAGACAGGAAAGTGAAGCTTTCAGAGCACAAAGCAATAAAAAGGCCTGTGTAGCGCGTTTGTATTGATCTAGTTGCAAAAATATTTTTTTAAAAAAATTTTATTTTCGCAACTGAACCAATACAAACACACGTAGGCATTTGTATAAATTTGCACCTTAAGCAGTTTACTTTCCAAAAAATTCCTTCATTTATATACATGAGATGGCCTGTGGGAAAAACCAAAACTACAACAGAAATCATAAAAGCAAAATTCTAATTCTAAATTACTAACTGAAGCACATGAAGGACACACGTGCTTTGCTAATAAAGCAAAAGTAAAATACATAACTAATGTTCTACAATACAGAAGCTACAAAATGAAAAGAAACAATAACTAATAAACACAAGTTTTCATATATTTTATTTTAATTATAATTTGCAAAATAGATATTTAATTAGTGAAAAAAGAACGTGACATCAAAATAAGTCAGCAACGTAACTATACATCTTAATATAGCTATATAAAGTCTAAATTTATTAGGATAATTTTTTTTTCAATTTAATCTTAAGTATACGATTAAAATTTTTTTAATGTTATTATTTTTTAGTGTTCTGAACAGAAACACTTATTAAAAAAATTTCTCATATAAATTTAAAATTTATAATTTAAAAATAAAAAAAGAACATATAAAAATATTTTTACAACTCATACATAAAAATAAACACACAATATCTATGTCCACCTTCTCTGAGCTATGGTGCCCTTCCTTCTTCTTTTTTTGTTGCTTAAAGTAACTTTGTCTCCACCTTCATTATAATATATATATATATATATATATATATATATATATATATATATATATATATATATATATATAAGTTTGGTTGATTAGTAAAAAAGAAGAATAGTTTTTTCTGTTTTTCTGTTTCACTCAAATTCATCCAAAACACTCTGCATCTTTACCGAACCTAATGAAGGTGATGATATCATGGGGATATTTACAACCATGCTTAGCCGTACCTTTTCTTCGTTTTCCAGACATTCTTTCATACTAAACTCTTCCTCCCTTCCTGATAAAGAACTCTCATCCTCTTCAAACCAAATTTTCAAAGAAGAAATCCACTTTGAAAATATCAATCAAAATCTGGATGACTGGACTATTCCAATCATCCCCAAAAATGATTTGTACAAACCAGATGGCAGATTTTTTAGGATTTCTGATTTTGTAATCAAGACTTCCGAAGAAACCATCAATGTTAATTCAGATATGGAAGATATATCTCTTTTTTCTGAAAAAACAATGAAACTCCATAAATCAAAATATAAATTCATACACATAGGTTGTGTACAAATAGCCTTAAAACCATTGGTTAGAGAAGGCCTAAATGTTTCTTGTCTGTTATGTCTTAGAGATGCCAGACACATCTAATTCTCTGATTCCCTCCTTAGAACAGTTGAAGCAGGCCTGCATGCAGGTCCAATATACTTCAATTGTTTCCCAAATAGATCAGTCTCCCTTGGAGACGATAATGTCATGGAGGCGCTGAAACTCAATATCAAACTCCATGGCTTTAACATGAAGCCTGGATCCATACCAGTCGCTCTCCTTTATAGGGTCCAATACAAAGTCATGAATTCTTCCACATCAAATGCCCTAATTCCTCATGAAAAAGGAAAAACAACTCTCTTCCTAACTGACGCTTCAAAAGCAAGTGTTATGGTACCAAAAGCAATCATGTGGGAAGATGTCAATCTCCCTGAAAAATGGATTATGGAAAAGGCAACTCCTGCCCAACCTGATCCAGCCCCTACTCACATGGAAGTAAGGCAGGACGCAAGAGGAACTGTAGGAATATCTTTTAGGAGAAATTCATTTAGTATGCCTAGGACTAGGTCTGTTAGATCTAGTGAAGATTTTAGAACCGCAATTGAGGCATCAAGGCAATCTTGTTCCTCAATTCCTCAAACAGTAAGGACTGCTCCTTCTGTAATTCACCTACAGGGATTAGATACGTCATCTAATCTACCTAGGCCAATTTATCAACCACCTCATGAGGATGAACAAGTCTCAGTCCAATCCCCCACATATTCTGACATGGTAGAAAACACTATTAATGTTATAATTAAAGATTTTCAACTGGATAAAGATTCCTTAAGGAAGGACTTCTATTCCGATCAAAATAGCGAAAAAAGAGAATGGTTTCTAGGAAACTATGACCCAAAAGCTAGGAAAACAATCCAAGAAATTTATTACAAAACTTTGAACAAAGTCAGTAACAACATTCCTTTCTTTGAATGGTTTAATGCGTATGCAGAGTACCATTCAATTGATTACCCTTTTAAAATCCCTTTAAAACACCCTGCCGGAATAAATGTCACTTGGCAGAAAAAACACGGTAATTCAATCCAAAATGAATTACCCCCCACACAAGCATATTTTGTCCCAAATATGACAATCAACGAAAGCTCAATTGCTGCTTCACCATTCAAGGCCAAAGATGTAACCAAAGAAGTTGAATCCAAAGACATCTCTAGTC
The DNA here is from genome assembly GCA_014851425.1 of Senna tora. Taxonomy (NCBI): domain Eukaryota; kingdom Viridiplantae; phylum Streptophyta; class Magnoliopsida; order Fabales; family Fabaceae; genus Senna; species Senna tora. Next base: position 17,776,887 of record CM026265.1, read on the forward strand.
TTATGGAACAAAATAATTACACAAATTCTTATCTTCAAGCCCTAGGAGAAAACAGTAATGCTTATCTAAAGAAAATTAGTGAACAGCTCATAGAACAACCCAACCTTACTAAGACCTCCACACAACAACAGCCAATATTTAAGCCTTTTGAATCAAACTTTAATCTAGCCAAAGAAAAAACACTCTCGCAATTGATTGATGAAAAACTCAAGGGGTTAATCGTAATCGATACACCTCAAAAACTTAAATCGCCTGTCTTAGGAGATACGCCTCAAGCCCCTCTCAAAACCTTAGTGTCAGGAACTTTCTCTAACAAAATTCCCTTAGGAATCAACCATCTTGATTTTCCAAAAGAAATTTCTCAAAATCAGATTAATGCAATTATTCCCAATTGGAAGCATTCCACAAAACTTTACTATCCAAGAGCCACTTATCCAAATATGGCATTAGAAGAGAAAAACCTTTCTCCAAAACACTTCGATGCAAGCCGCATTTATGCCTGGAATATAGATGGGCTAGCTGAAAATAATATCCTGGAGCTTCTCCAGCAAATGACCATGGTCAGCACAACTTATTCTATATACCACAATTGTGATGAGTACTCCATTGCTCAAATCCTTATAGCCGATTTCACTAGCCAACTCAAAGGTTGGTGGGACTTTTACCTTTCAGAAGAACAAAAGACCCAAATCTTAGGTGCAGTCAAAACAACGAGCGATGGTGCTATAGTAACCAACAATGGTGAACTAATACCAGATGTTGTTAATACCCTTATCTATAAAATTACCCAAGATTTTATAGGGGATCCCTCCTTATGGAGAGATAAATCTGCCGAACTACTATCAAACCTTAGGTGCAAAACCCTAGCAGACTTTAGGTTGTACAAAGATACTTTCCTAATAAGGGTCTATACTAGAGAAGATAGTAACCACCCATTGTGAAAAGAAAAATTCATTACTGGCCTACCTACTTTTTTAGGAGATAAGGTCAGGGAAAAACTAAGAAACATGTCAGGAGACAACCAAATCCATTATGAAAACCTAAGCTATGGGCAATTAATTGCTCTTGTCCAAAAAATAGCCTTTAAAATATGTCAAGATGACAAAATACAACACCAACTTAACAAAGAAAAGGCCCAAAATAGAAGAGAATTAGGGTCCTTCTGTGAACAATTTGGTTTTCAATCCTGTAAGAAGCCAAAGCCCAAACACAGAGAACAAAAATATTACCAAAAACATAAAGATTACCAAAAGACAAAAAAATATTATAGGACTCCCAAAAATAGAAACCCTAGGAACTTGTCAAAACATGTTTCTTCCAAAACCCCAATAGATTTACCCAAAACTAAAATAAAATGTTTTAGGTGTGGTAAAGAAAGCCATATGGCCAAATACTGCAAACTAAACAGAAAAATCAGGATGCTCGAATTAGATGATCCTGTAAAGGAACAAATAATCAATCTAATGACTCCAACATCTTCTGAAGAAGAATTTGAAGAGTCTGACCAAGATATTAATCATATTCTTGAATATGATATCTCATCTAAATCTTCCTCTGAAGAACAAAACTGTGGTTATGCTGCAGCAAATCTTATAGAAGAAGATAATCCACTCTATATCAATGTTATAAACACAGAAGAAAATATCCTATCTGGAGCACTTAATTACTTGAATACCAATGAGGAAAAAATCCAATTCCTTAACAAATTAAAAGAAAACGCGGAAGTTCCGTCTGCCTCAACCAGTATTCCAATCCAATAGCCCAAAAGATATGACTTTACCAAAATTATTAAACGGTTGATAGCAAACCGAGGCCTGTTACAATTACAGACCTACAAAAAGAAATAAATAGCTTAAAAAGTGAAATAAAAGAGATAAAAACCACCCAAAATCTACACTCACTAATCATCAACCAAATCCAGCACCAAGAAAACCCTGTAATCAACAAAGAAAATGCTGAAGGAGGACAAGAGGAAGATCTTCCTGAGGCATTTCTAAATTTAATCACTAGAGTGTCCATTCAAAAATGGTATATTCCCATACAATTAATCCTCCAAAACAATTACACCTACAATGTAACTGCTCTCTTTGATACAGGGGCATCCCTAAATTATATCAAGGAAGGCATTATTCCCACAAAATTTCTTGAGAAAACTATAGAATCTCTCAGCAGTGCTGATGGGGCAAAAGTAGACATTACCTACAAACTCTCTGATGCTTTAGTAAGAAATAAGCATTTGATAATCTCCACCCCATTTATTATAGTAAAAAATCTTGCCTGTGACATCATTTTAGGGGCTCCCTTCATTGATCAAATTATGCCTTTTTCCATCTCCAGGCAAGGAATCGAAATTGAGTATTTTGGGAAAAAGATTTTATTTCCATTTTCAAAACATCCTTTTACCAAAACTATAAATTATATTCAGTATAAAGAAAATCAAATTAATTTCCTAAAGGAAGAAGTCTCCTATAAAATAATAGAATCCCAACTCTCTAAGGCTGAGGTAAAAACTAAGGTCCAAGGGATCCAATCCTATATAGAAAAATCCATCTCTTTCGATCTTCCGAATGCTTTCTGGGAAAGGAAAAAACATGTAGTCTCCTTACCCTATGAAAAGGACTTCGATGAGGGAGGAATATTCCTACAAAGGCTAGGCCAATCCAAATGAACCAAGAGCTCTTAGAGCATTGTCAAAAGGAAATCAAAGACCTTCTTTTTAAAAAATTAATCACAAAAAGTCAGAGCCCTTGGTCATGCTTTGCCTTTTATGTTAATAAAAATGCCGAGTTAGAAAGAGGAACACCTAGACTTGTCATAAATTATAAACCATTAAATGATGCCCTCCAGTGGATTTGGTATCCCATCCCTAACAAAAAAGACCTCCTGAATAGACTTTTTCAGGCAAAAATATTTTCAAAATTCGATATGAAATTAGGATTCTGGCAAATTCAAATTGATGAAAAAGATAGGTATAAAACAGCGTTCACTGTCCCCTTCGGACAATACGAATGGAATGTTATGCCTTTTGGTTTGAAAAATGCCCCTTCTAAATTCCAAAGAATAATGAATGAAATTTCCAATCCTTATACTAAATTCATCATTGTTTATATTGATGACGTGTTGGTTTATTCGGAGTCTATAGATCAACATGTCAAACATCTTCATACTTTTGTAAGTGTGATCAAAAGAAATGGCTTAGCTGTTTCCAAATCCAAAACTAGTCTATTTCATACCAAAATAAGATTTCTCGGTCATGATATCCATCTGGGGACAATCACCCCAATTAATCGAGCTATCCAATTTGCAGATAAATTCCTAGATCAAATCCTTGATAAAAATCAACTTCAGCGGTTTCTAGGCTACATAAATTATGTCTCTGACTTCATCCCAAACCTAAACAACATTATCAAACCCCTTCATGATCATTTGAAGAAGAATCCCCCTCCATGGACAGATGATAACACATATGTGGTCAAAAGAATAAAAAAGCATGTCCAAAATCTCCCATGCCTTTATCTTCCTGATCCACATGCATTCAAAATAGTAGAAACGGATGCATCAGATATAGGATATGGAGGTATTCTTAAACAAAAAATGCATGAGAAAGAAGTTTGCATTGCATTCACATCAAAGCATTGGAATAGAACTCAACAGAACTATTCCACTATAAAAAAGGAAATGCTTGCAATAGTTCTTTGTATGAATAAACTTCAAAGTGATTTATTAAATAAAATTTTTTTAATAAGGGTTGACTGCAAGTCAGCCAAAGATGTTTTCAAAAAAGATGTTAAGAATCTTGCATCAAAACAAATTTTTGCCAGATGACAAGCAATTTTAAGTATATTTGATTTTGAAATTGAATATTTAAAAGGATCCTCAAATTCTCTCCTAGATTTCCTAACGAGGGAGTTTTTACAGGGAAAATAATGGCACCCAAAAAGGAGAGAGACAAAGGAAAGGGCATAGCCCACGAAGAAACTAAGTCCAAAACAGGACATCAAAAGACATCTCAGGCCCAGCCTGAAAAAAGCATCGTCTTAGGGTCATCAACCCTTCAAACCCCAAAAATTGAGTCATCGACTCATTCAATCCAGAGCCCCAAGTGATTATGCACTGCCAATTCAAACCCTCTTAGGGATCCAAGCCAACCAAAAATTCCAAAAATTACCAAAGATAACTTGGGCAGATATTGCCCTTGAAGAAGATCTAGCCCAAGCAATTGAGCAAAAATCCAAACAATTGACTAGAGCAGGCTCTTCGTCTACTCTGGTTTTAGCCACTCCTTCAAATCCTAAATCTGTTTATGTCCAAAAGACCGATAGGGCTATGGATATATTCCAAACTGAAAAATCCTTCTTTGAAAGAAATCCACAAGTACTTTCCTCAAAGTTATTCCCTCCGGGATTCCACTTTATCCCACAATCCCTCCAAAAACACCCAATTGTTTTATGAATTCATTCTTGTAGATACTAAATCTGCAAGTATTAAACAGTTCCCAGATTCTGAGGAGAAGGGTTCTCATGCTTATTCTACCCTTCAAATTTTGAAAGTCATTTCTCTCACTGAATGGGGGAGTGATTTAAAAAAAAATCAAAAACTTTTCTCAACCTTTTGATCCAATAGGGTATAACTACTGGGACTACAGAAGTGCCTGGTATAGTACCTTATGGTATCATAACAAAAAATGTAGTCATTCTTGGCTACTAATTTTTAAAAACGGGATTCATTATCAGTTCCCCCAATGGTTTAATCTCTGGTGGAGGTTCTTTGGACCTATCCCATATATTCTGCCAGTTGTGGTAAAAAATGGTCTCGAATATTTCTCAAACAAAATAAATTTGACAAAAGATCCTCACCCAGCGGATCTGCATTTGTTTTCAAAATTTGGTTTAGCCTGGGTATTCAAATGGCAATACAAGTATGGGGAGTCGCTATTTCCCAATGGATCTCCTGTACTCCAAAGAATGCCATCAGTCAAATGGTGGCCAAAATTTGAAGGAACAGACAGAGCTAGTTCAAGTTCCATCAAAAAGTGGTTCTCCCAGAACACAAAATTTCTCCTTGCTGAAGATAGCGATGTGTCTCTTTTTGAATCAAAAATCAAGGATCCAATCTTGCTTAGCCACTTCCTTAAATAAAGAAGAGCTAGCCAAACAACTAAACCAAATCCTACAAGTCCTCCAGTCCAAGGATGATTCTTCAATCCCTGGAAGCCCCTCCGCAACCTCTTCAAGCTCCTTGCAAAGCAATGAAGATGATTGCTACGGGATCAATCTTGATGAAGACAAATAATCAAGCTCTCCAATCCCTGTCAGACCATCATGACGAAATACTGTTCTTTGTCAGAATTTGTATGAGTCATGCAACAATTCTACTGTGCAATTGCCATAGGTCACTGTTCACCTGACAAGATTCCCTTATCATGTTGCACCAATAAATTTCATGAAAAAGGGAGCAATTGTATTCAAAGGCCTCACTGAGGCGAGTACAGAGAAGGAGATCTATCTCCTGAGTTCACGATTGTTACAATAGTCATTACAAATTAGATCAGGAAACAAACATCTAGTAATGGATCTTTCAAAAGCAACTCCCATGGAGTCAGCCAAAAAATGAGTCTTCGGGAAGGGAGGCAATCTGTGATGAGTGGTGAAGGAACAACGGGTCAAAAGGCCGTGCTTTGCAAGGTTGTCAGCGCAAGTGTTGCCTTCTCTGAAGTAGTGGGATACCTGAAAACTAGAGAAGCTCCGGAAAGCTAACCTGCAGTAGGATATTAAATTATAGTAATCATGCATGTTAGAAACAGAGCTATTTCTCAGGAGGTTGAAAGCAACAAGAGAGTCAGTTTTAACCCAAAGGTGAGTGCAGTTAAGGGAAGAAGCAAGATTGATTCCAACAGATATAGCCCAAAGCTCAGCTTTTAGGGTCGAACCTTGACCCACAAAGGCTGAGAAACCCGAGATCCAGTTGCAGTTATGGTCTCTGATGATCTCGCCTATAGCAAAAGGTCCTGGATTTCCTCAGCAGGCGCCATCACTGTTGAGTTTCCACCACCCACATTGAGGGGGATTCCATTTGACAGACATGGTGATAGGAAGGTTTGGTGGACCCAAGGTGGTATTTGTAGCTATGTAGAAGAGTTCTGCTGCCGAAGAGATGGCCTTTTTCGCAATAATTTTGGGGGAGGGGGTTTTTGAGTTAAAGGTGCAGTCATTTCTCGCGATCCAGAGATGCCACAAAGTATAAATGAAAAGACAGTTATGAGGAATGCCAAGATGCGAGGTTGTATCATCCTTATAGTTTAGCTTCAACCAGCTTTCAAAATTCAAGTCAGAAGAAAGATTAACGTTGCATTTTGTGAGATGCCAAATGGAAGAAGAGATTGTACAATGAATGAAAAGGTGAGCCTCAGCTTCTTCGTGCATGTGGCAGAAAATGCAAAGAGGATCAAGAGGAATTTTCCTTTTAAGTAAGTTGTTTTTTTTGTTGGGATGCCTTTAGAGAAACAAGACCATATAAAAAATTTCAGCCTTCTATGACAGGTAGACTTCCAAATCCAAGAAAACGTAGAGTTTGAGTTGAGGGGAGGGGGGTCGAGTTTGCAGAAATTAAAACGTTGTAAACTGACTTAAGTTGGAAGCTACCATTCTTTTGAAAGTTACAAATTAGAGTATCCTCCGTGTTGGAGTTTTTAAAACAGGGGACCGCATTTATAAGGTCTAAAATATGCTGGGGGAGAGTGAAGGAGAGACAATTCCATGACCAGGAACCCAGGTCATTGGCCGCATCATTTACTTTGAGGTTATCTTCAGAATTGTTTAGAGGGCTGCTGATGAGGCTTCTAAGAGGCTTTTTGGCAAACCACGGATCATGCCAGAAATTTGTGATATTGAAAATATTTTTTACTTTATTAAAATTTTACTTATTCATTTTGTATACATTAGATTAAATTTTATCAAATCATAAATAAAAAATGCAAGAACTCGTACTATGCACGGGGCACAATACTAGTATTATTAAAAGACATAATTTGTGTAGATTTCCTCTTCTCTCTCTCTTCCAAGCAATAATATTTTATTGCTAAGTTAGGGTTTCCTTTGGATTGGTACCTAACCGATGAAAACCAAATATCACAATACCACATACCTTACACCTGAGTCAATGGTTATATACAAACTTTCATAAATGCTCTTCTAGCTTTTGTTTTAAATTTATAAGATGTTCATTGGGGTGGCAATTGAACCCAAATCCACTAACTCAAATCAACCCAACTACATTTCAACCCAACCCAACCCAACCCAACCATTTAAATAAATGGGTCATATGGGTTGGATTAAAATTTGGCCCATCTATATATGAGTTGGGTTGGGTCAACCCATGGGTTACCCAATAACCCATATCTCATTTCTTAACCCTATTATCAATGTTTTAAAAATCAAATCGATCATTGAACCGAAAAATCTTTCAGGTTACGGGCTAACCGGTTCCACCGGTGGTCGAACTGGTTGACATTATAAATATGAAAATAATAATATTTGAATCATTTTTATATCAATATATATATATATATATATATATATATATTTAAATTACAAAAATTTCATTTTTATACATGAATTTTAAATATAATAAGTCATTTATATGATTCAACTATATAAAAAATAATAATAAGCTCAAATAATATTAATTAAAATATTTATGTCATTTACACATTATATTAGTTGTTTCATAATTATACAAGATTTAAAATTGTAAAACATATAATGTATATAACCAAGTTTGGCCTAACATATCAAGTCTAACCCTTAAGAAAGTTCTTTTTTTTTTTAAAAAAAAAGTTCAACCATCAAAATTCGGTATCGGTCCAATCTGGGCCAACTCAAAAACGGGTTTATAGCTAAATCGAGACCGGTTGAGTGGCCGGTTCCCGGTTCAACCGGTCCGACCGGTTGGTCCAGTTCGGTCCGGGTTTTAAAACATTGCCTATTATTTCTAAATATGTGTTATAAATTATTTCTGACTGAGTTTGTATGTGAGGATCAATTTTCTACTATTTTTAAGGACTAAAACATTATTTTGGTCTCTCACAAATATATTGTTTGCCAATATGATCACTTACAAATGAGCTTTATCAATTTGGTCCATAATAGATCAGACCATTGTTAATGTGATCTTTTAATTAACTCTCCATTAAATATTTAACAAATTTGATAACGTGTCTGATTAAATTGAGACTAAACAAAATTTAATCTGACTAAGCATGAATTATATTATTTTTTATTTTAAAAGAATTCCACTTTGCTCACCCAAGTATGTTTTACTAACCCAATTTGATGTGCTACTGGGTTCAACTTTTACGTGTTGCTGTGTTCCACTTAGGGCATCCGATTTGGTTTAGTAAAACAGATTTGGGTGAGCAAGGTGGAGTTTTTTTTAAAAAAATAAAACAATTTAATTTATACTTAGTGAGATTAAATTTTGATTAAACACAATTCAACCAAACATGTCATCATGTTAAATATCGAACGGTGAGTTAACGGAAGGATCACATTGACAATGATATGATCTGTGAAGGATCAAATTGACAATGTTTATTTGTAAGGGACCGAATTAATAAATAGGACATCAGTGAGGGACTAAAATAGTATTTTCGTCTATTTTTAAGGTAGGTTGTTTTGACTAATTTCTTCTCATGATAGCATATTAAATTTTTTTTTTCATGTGAATGAAGTTATATATACCTAAATTTTTTTTCCACGGTTTATGTTTGGAAAACTTGTATCGGAAAACTTGCAGATGTTTTGGCAAATCATGGTCACAGCTTTTGTAGTCTTATTCCGCATGATGACATTAGGAAGTCTTGTCTCCCTCGTAGGCTTGGCTAAGCTGTTCCTTTGTTGCTAGCCTCTGCTAGTTTTCTTATATTACCAAAAAAAATGTAATTTTTAGTATAAAATTATCAAAAAGAGTATAGGTTATTTCATTGTTTTGTATTTTGGTTTTATTGTTTTCTCCTATCTGCTATTGTTCTTTTGTTTTTAGTAAGTAGTAAGTTTGGACTTGTTTTCTTTCTTTTTTGGTGTTGGCCTTTATAGTAGGCACATGGTCAGTGGTTAGTGTTTTCCTTTTTTTCCTCGTGTTTAATCCATTCTGATTAATGAGCTCACGCATTTATCCAAAAGTGTAATACCCGGGAAATTTTTCGAAGTTTAAAAATAAAATAAGAGGGAAAGAAAAGAAGTAGAAGATGATTTTTGGACTTAATTCAGGAGCTAAGGAATTGGAAACCTGAATTAAATGGGGAAAAGAGAGTAGGGAATATTTTTGGGTATTTAAATTTCGGATATAAAAGAAAAATAGAAATTTTAATTGGAAAGAGGAAGAAGATTTAATTGGGCATATTTTCCACCTCTTCTTTATTATAATTATTATTATTAGTGTTATTATTTAATGATTTTATTTGAATTAAATATGTTAATTGGGGTAAGGGGTGTCGTCGGGTCTTTTATAGAAAGGAAAGGAGAAGGACTGAAAGAAAGCAAGGAAAGAAGGAATAGAGAGAGAAAGAAGAGAGAAAGAGAAATTGACTAAGAGGGAGAGAGGGAGAGAGGTGTGAAGGAGGAAGAAGGTGACCTTAAGTAGGATAGCTGAGAAGCACGTGGAGGTTTAGTAACTCAAATCCAAGGCCTTAAAAGCAACTCAAGGAGAACGATGGTTGTATGAAACCAAGTGCGAGGCACTTGAGACTCTCATAGAAGAGAGGGAAGATGGATAAGACCAAGGACTCGGTTCTTGGCAACGTCTAGATGCATTCTAGGCACGAGCATGTAGTATGCTTATGAATTGCATATAGTTGAGATGTTAACCACTTGAATGCATTCTTTAGGAAATCACGATTCGTCCGGAGCGGGAGTTACTCCAGGACAAACGCAAGGGAGCCGTCCAGGTGAGGGGTTTCACATCCTTTCCCTGCAGGGTTGATTGAGGATGTGGATATGTGGTTTGCCTACTTGCCTATTTGTAAGAATTACTTAGTGGTTAACCTGCTATTGTTGTTCCTAAACTGTTATATGTGAAAATATTTGTATTTGTGTGTTTGACTACAGGTAAAGAGGTATTGGAGGGTATCCATGTGATGACATGAGATACGTCGAACAGTACAAGCAAGGGGGTAAGTTGTTGATTGAGTCCAAGGTTTGGTTTACCCTATTAATTAGAAACTCATTAAAGAAATCGTATAGAAGTTGTTAGTAAACGTCGACGTTTTATGGTAATTGAACTTAGGAAAGGCCTTAGAGCTAGGTTATGATCTAATCAAGAGTTTGGGTATTACATAAGGATTAAAACGATCTCATAAATTGATTAGTGAGTCATAGGGAGGTTCACACCACCGAGGTAAAGTCAGTTTAGGATAGAAATGGGTAGATAGAGTCAGAATCCCAGCTGAGAGCTCGGGGAGAGAAACGAGTCAGAAAAGATTTGCCCGTTGAGGTCATTGCCCTAGCCTGGCACTAGGGTCAGTTATATATTAAAAGATTTGCCGGTTGAGGCCATTGCCCTAGCCTGGCACTAGGGTTAGTTAAAGATTTAAAAGAAATTGCCCGTTGAGGCCATTGCCCTAGCTTGGTACTAGGGTCGGTTAAGTGATTTATAGTTTTCGTATTATATGTTAAAATGTGATTGCTTGTTTACGAGAAGCATGATAGAAAAGCATGATCCGTAGGTTTATCTGTGATTTTAATGTTATATAAATATTGCCTGATCGTAATATAACATTTGAGAAACTGGACTTTCATGCGCATGTGATTGTGGGTGTTTCCCTTTCCCCAGCTATAGTGGTACCCGCCGCCACGCCGAGGATGGGAAGCTTCTCACTGAGTCTGTTTGACTCACTCCCTCTGCTTCAATGTTTCAGATAAAGGGATCGGGCAGGCATCGACGTCCGGACAGTGATACGGACATCAGACCATCCTTACGCTCTTGTTCGCGTGGGTGGACTCCTTTGGTTATTTTGATTTCTCTTGTTGTACATATTTTAAAGTTGTAAGAGTTGTGTGTATATATATATATATTTACAGCTTTTGATATGTACCTACTCTAGAATTGTCGGCTTCACATGTACTTAAAGACAGGGTCCAGTTGGGGATAAACTAGGATATATGTTTGAGTATATGAACTTCTGCATGTTAATAGGATAGATCGTACACATTGAGGCGTACGGTCAATATGATATGGATATATATATTATGTGTGCTTGCTGCATGTGAATAGGATAGATCGTACGTATTGAGACGTACGGTCAATATGAAATCAATATTTACCTTATGAGTGCTAATATATATATATATATATATATATATATATATATATATATATATATATATCTATACACTGGCTGAGCTGAAGCGGTATTGAGCGAACCGCGGATTGCAGGTTAATTAGGCCACCAGTGAGGTGTGGCCACTAGTATGATATAAATATATTGATTGTATAGCAGGGTAGTTATAGTCATGTTTACAGGATAAGGCTTACGGGTTTAGAGGTAAAAATCTATTCCTGTGCCAGTCACGTACTCCCGATTTGGGGTCGTGACAGAAAGATTGTTTGAGATTTATTTGAATTTAAGACAATTGAACAATGCTCGGGTCTTCTCATTAATTGTGTCTGACTTATATACAAAAGCAAAGGCTCATAAAACAGCCCAGGTGCCACTCATGAGCCTAAACTAAAATAGAAAGAAAGCTGATATGTTCTTTAGGAAAGGATAGGAAAAGTTGATGGAAAAAAAACATGTAAGTGTCATGTGTTATTCACTTTTTTAATTTTCATTTTGAAAAGTTTGTATAATTAAAAAGAGAAAAAAAATACAAAATGTTTATTATACCATTTGATTTGATACAATCGTAACTTTGTTTTCTTTTTATTATTTTAATATAAAGAATAAAGTGGTAATTTTAATACATTCCCATTCTATTTCTATTCTCAACTTTTATTAATAACACAATAAATACATTCTCTTTCTTTTTCCTTTTCTCATTTCGTTTCTGCGTGAAGAAGGTCCCATTGACTTATTCTAACTAAGCAGGAAACTTAGAAATAAAAATAAAAAACTAACAAATACAAATAACAAATATACAATAATTCAATATGCCATAATCTTCAGCTCCCTCTGAGACAGGAAAGTGAAGCTTTCAGAGCACAAAAATGGGCTTAGCAAAAAGCTCATCAAACTCCCAATAAAACAAATTCCCTTTTCTCATTTGTCCGCAAACATGTAAGCAATCCTGATTCTTGAGCCAGTAAGAGATTTGCTTACCTTTTTGTTTCTTTTGTTTTATTTAGTATTCATCTAAAGATAAGAAAAGTGCAGCTCACTGCTGATTCATAAAAGAGATTCGTTTGAGATTTTAATATTGCTTCTTATAATTTTTTATGCTAAATTACTATGAACTCATAAATAAGTTTATTACTCTTACTTAAAAATCAAAATTATATTATTAATTTCTTCAAAAGAAATAGGTTAAATTAGTTTTTAATTAGTTTTAATTGATGATTAAGAATCAAATACATATGGTTGTTCAAATATGAGAACGAATAAGTGATGGCTCCACAATTCTTTAATTATGAAAAAAATAGATGTTATTTTGCTAAGTTGAGTACATATATTATATATAGATACAGACAAAAACATCCAAAATCATGTGATAGCAACTAATGAATCCGACTCAACAGTGACATTAGAAAATCCATTGTCCCATGCAAGCTGTAACCCAGTACGGATTCCCCACAGTTCTACTAGCAGGATATTACCTTTTTCTAAGTTTTTAGCAAAACCAACAATTCATTTAATATATATATATATATATATATATATATATATATATATGTTAAACTAGTGTTTTGCTAACCTAAGGGGTGTGGTTGAGTGGAAGAGAATCATTCATCCTTAACCAAGTGTTAGGGGTTCGATTTCTGCCTTGGGTATGGAGCAGCTTTAAATCCTTGGGCCAGTTGTCCCACCCTTCGAGTTGCCCACAATTCAACGAGGGGATTAGTCATTGTGTTCGACGGTGGATACCCTGGACTAAACAAAAAAAACTACTGGTTTGCTAACTTTTTTTTGAGATACTTTTCTTATTTGAAAAATAAGAAAAAACTTAAAATTTTAATTTCATTCATTTTGGTTTTTTCATTTAGATTAAGTTTATTTTATATTTAACAAAAGTAAAAAGTAGAATGTGAGGTGGACAATGACATTAGGGGTGAGCAAACGTGCGGATTGGTTCAGTTTGGACGATTTAGACAACCGAACCGATCTAATTGGATGACTAAAAAAGTCATTCAACCCATTCCGCTCTTTGGACATCAACCGAACCAAACTGATTGTAGTCAGGTTGGTTCGGTTCGGTTTGATCGGTCCCTTTGAGGCGGATCCGGTCATACTGGCTCGTCAGCATTATCCACTTGATTATGGGGATGATTATGCTTTAGAGCATAAGACCAAGGAGACCATGCTGTTGCTAAGCCGTCTCGCAGGCTTTGTGTATCAGCGAGAGGTCGAGGTGGTAGGATGCTTTCCTCTAGCTTCAATGTTCTCCATGTGAGGTGACTGATTTCTTCATGATTTTGTGCAGGAAGTGGTGGAGGAATTGCTGGATGAGAACGTCCAACTGACCGCTCGTGTGAAGGAATTGGAGGGCGAGTTGGCGGAGTGCAAGGCCAATTCTCTGCGGGTTCGTCGCCAAGATTTCCTGCGCTTTGCAAACTACGGGATGCAGAATGGCATAGCGCAACTAGAGGATTTGATGGGCATCTCTGTCCCTCCAAAAGTCAGAGTGAAGATGCATCCTTCCTAGGAGAACATTGGTGGAGAGTTTCGCGTCCGTGATCGAGGAGATTCTCCGTTAAGGATAAAAGACTATGAAGTAGCCCCTATCCCTCGAAGGGATCCTCCCTTGTCGGGCGAGTCGTCGCATCCATCAAGGGGGATGCCTCTTGATTTGTATTTCGCAGCATGTCTGCGTTGTTTTTGTATTTTTGGGGCGATAGTCCTCGTATGTAAATATTTTTAGTAAGGAGAATTCGAATTTTGAGCATGAGAGTTGATCAATCGTATTGCATTCTATATTCCTTTAAATTGGCAGTACATTTGTCTTGGGGTTAAGACAAGGAGGGAGTACACAGTAGATATGTTGAAAGATATTCGTCTTAGGACTAAGGCGTAGTGGAGTGCTTGCGATTTTCGCCTTTGGACTAAGGCAAAAAGAAATATTGACTAAGACATAGTAAAATATTTCTTGAGGCTGCTAGCGTTCCAAGTATTTGGTACGTGCTCTCCCGTCAGGTGTGCTAACTTGTATGCATTGTGTGAAGCGATTTCGATAACCCTGTATGGGCCTTCCCAATTAGGTGCGAGCTTGCCGTGTAGGCGGTCGCGCCTATTTATCGCTGTCTGCATGACCAAGTCACCTTTTTCAAACTTGCGAGGTCGGACGCCTCAGTTGTATTTTTGTGCTAGCAGCTGCTTGTAGGTGATGTTTTTCAGCGCTGCCGCTTCCCTGCGCTCCTCGGCTGTATCCAGACTTACCAGCAGGTTTTCTAGGTTCGACACAGAGTAATTTAGCACCTGATCCGAAGGGACCCCAATGTCGGCGGGAACGATCGCTTCCTGTCCATACGTCAGAGCGAAAGGAGTTTCTCCTGTTGGCGTGTGTATCGTTGTTCAGTAGGACCGTAGGACCGATGGGAGTTCGTCCACCCATCCCTCTTTTGCCTCTGTTAGGTGCTTTCGCATTCCTTCGAGGATGATGCGGTTTGCTCTCTCCGTCTTTCCGTTGGTCGCTGGGTATTCGACTGAGGTAGTTCTGTGGTCAATGCTCCAATCCTTACAGAAATCTTCGAACTTCTCGCTGACGAATTGACGTCCATTGTCGGTGATCAACGAATGTGGGGGACCAAAGCGAGTAATGATGTTCCGCCAGAGGAAGTTTTGGACGTTTTGGGAGCCGATGGTGGCCAGAGTTTCGGCCTTGATCCACTTTGTGATATAGTCTACGGCTACTATTAGGAATTTCTGTTGGAGCGGGAGAAGGCCCAAGATATCCATGGCCCAAGTGTCGAAGGGCCACGAAGATTCGATGGGCTTCAGCTCACCGGGTGGTTGGTGTATGAATGCCGTGTGCTGCTGACATTGGTCACAATGGGCCTCTGAGTCGGTTCTCATTGTTGGCAAGTAAAATCCGGAGCGCAGAGCTCGCTTGCGGAGGGCTCCTGCGGATTGGTGTCTGCCGCATATGCCTTCGTGGATTTCCTGTAGCACATAATTTGCTTCTTTAGTCAAGATGAACCGAAGATGCATAAAATCAATGAATCAGGTACCAGACCAATCTAAGTGGCTCTTACAAACCGTTATGCAGTTGACCCAACATTTTTTGCAAAATCCACTAACCCGTTGACCCACGACTCGATAGTATTTAAAAAAAAAAGCTAAAATGCACTAAAATTCTGTGAGTTTCGGGCCACGGGCATATACACTCCTTGAGTTTCCAAATTTTGCAGATAGACCTCCTAAATATTCAATTTAGGGCACCTAGCACCCTTTTGTCCACATTCAGTCGTAATTTGCCACATAAACACATTTTGCAGGAATAATTTAATCATTTCATATTTTAGCGGCTCCAAATCGAATGACTAAAATGGCTAAAATAGCATTATAATTATTAAAATACCCTTACAAAATGTGCTTAAAATAGCATATAACGATTAAAATACCTTCCCAAAATGTGCTTACGTGGCAGAACTACAATACCCTTACAAAATGTGCTTACATGGCAGATAATACCTGAATGTGGACAGAAGTCTGACAAACGGGTGCTAGGTGCTCCAAATTGAATGTTTTATGAGGTGTGTCTATAAGGTTTTGAAACTTAAAGGGTGTATCTGTGCATGGCTCAAAACTCAAGGGTCTCTGTGTATTTTGACAAAAAAGAAAAAAAGACCAGAACCAAAACGCTGCGTTGGGAGGGAATTAGGGTTCAAAATTCAGAAGTAGGATTGCAGACCGCCACGGCTCCACCAAACGCTGTTTTCTCGGTTGCTCCTTGCTCTATTAGAGGGTTCGAAATTTCGAATCCTTGCCTTGTCGTGCCGCCACCAAACGCCGTGCCGTGCTTCCGTGTTTTAACATTATTAACCCAGACTTTTATGGTAATGATCTCAACTCTCAACTCTTTTGAGTATATATGTAAATAATACGGTTCATCTTCTTCTATTATCATCAATCACACAGTAGCCAAGAATGATAATAAAAAAAAAAGATATTTAATGAGCTCATAACATATGATCATATATATACTAGGACATTAGTTATATTTTTCATCCCACATTTCTTAAACTGCAGATCCGTGATGATGGGAAGCATGAAATGTTCCGTAACACACTACATCTACATACTGGTTTCCCTATTCGTGATAGTTACCTTTTCCATTGACAAATGCAGTTATGGTTTCTCATTTTTTTCATGTGCCTCATAAAATATGTATTCGTTTTATGGTAAGAACTTATATGTCTCTGCACTAATAAATCAACTGGAAATTTGAAAATTTTAGTATTGTCTTTTTTTAGTCAATTAATTAGCAAGCTTTTGGATTGGTTGATGTGTTTTGAGTTATGACTTACTTAATGTGTTGTGTTTGTTATTTAAATTTCATGTAGTGTGTGGCATCAAAATTTAAGTTTTTAAGACTTGTTATGTGTTTTTTTAATGAAATTATGTGTTATATATGTGTATTTCAGACTTAATAATCTGCCTTGAATTTGAATTATAATGACTTATTATGTGTTTTTCATATTTATTTGGTTGACCGTTGATGTATGCGCACACACACACACACACATATATTTTAAATTTTTCTAATTTGACTAGTCCAATCGAGTTTTTAGTGACCCAGTGACTTGAGTCCTTTAGCCAGTTTGATGACCAGTCTAGGTTTTCAAGCATTGCTTCTATAATTGATTTTTTGCTATGGTTGTTTCAGTTTCTCATTGCTTCTATAATTGATTTTTTGCTATGGCTGAAAGGGGAAGAGATCTTCAAAGAAAACAATACCTCTTGATATGTGCAACTTATCATTTTCCATGTCATAGACCTTATAGGCTTTGTATCCTGATGCATAACCCAGGAAGACACATTTATAGGCTCTACTCTCAAACTTATCCTTGTGTGGAGTTGTGTTAGTGATATAGCATAAGGATCCAAAAGTCCTCAATCTATTATAATCTGCTATTCTTCCCATTAGTGTTTCATAAGGTGTTTTCCCTTTCAAAGTGGTGGAGGGTAATCTATTAATTATGTACACTAATGTCATTATGGCTTCCCCCCAAAACTTCTTTGGTAAGTTGGATTGAAACATAAGCGCTCTAGCTATTTGTAAGATGTGATTGTGCTTGCGTTCCACAACCGCATTTTGTTGTGGTGTGTAGCTGCAAGTTTTTTTGATGCTCTATTCCTTTTTCTTTTTAAGTCAAATCACATTGTGAGTTTATGAATTCAGTTCCTCTATCTGTCCTAGTTTCCTTAATGGTTTTCCCATGTTGGTTTTGTATCATGGTAATGAAGTTACCAAGTAATTGTGGAACCATATGCTTATGTTGAATGAGAAAAACCCAGGTAATTCTACTATGATCATAAACTATCGTGAGAAAGTATGTGGCATTTGTGAAAATACATTTTTCTTTATAGGGTCCCCACAAATCCACATGAATCAAATCAAAGATACAATTGGATCTAGTAATACTTTTAGGAAAGGAATTTCTCTGTTGTTTAGAAAAATGGCAAACATCACATGCAGCAGGAAAATTTTCAGCACTCACTTTTATTTCTTCAATCTGTTTCAACACAGTAAAAGGGCAATGCCCTAAACGATTATGCCAAGTACACGTTTTACATGAAGTAACAGAGTTACAATGCTGTTTAGAACTAGCTTCTATTCTAGAATTCCTAGTATCTAGAAGGTAAAGGTTTCCATATATTTTTCCCTTTGCTAGTGTTCTTCTAGTCTTTAAGTCCTATATGAGACATTGTTGTGAATTAAAAACCACAATCATATTTAAATCTTTGGCTAGTTTACTTACAAATAGCAGATTATACTTAAAACTAGGAATATACAAGACGTTAGTGATTTCAATTCCAGTTCTAAGCAGTACTGAACCTATTTCAAAAACATCCACAGCATGTCCAGTAGGTAAATGCATTTTCAAAGGTTTGTTCAGAGTTTTCATATCATGCATGAGTGATTTTGTGTGGCATATATGGGATTAAGCACCGGTGTCTATAATCCATGTGCACTTACAAGTTTCAATAGAATTATTCATGTTACCTGCAAAGTTACCTAGCTGTGCAAAGTTCACAGATTCACTTGACCCTCCCTTCATCACCTTTGACAGCTCCTTCATTAGCATCGAAAGAACTGCCATTTGATTTCCTTGTTCAGTCTTTTCCACAGGTGGATCTTCCAGTGGTGAGTCTACAACATTTGCTGCCATCTTAGATGGCTTCTTGTTATTTCCATTCCTCTTCTTTAGTTCCTTATACCAATCCGGATAGCCTTGCAGCTTGAAACATGCCTCCTTCAAGTACCCATTCAGGTGACAATGTTCACAATATTTCGAATATTTTTCTTCTTTTGTTTCCCTTCTCTTGTATCCCTCATTTCTTGCTCCTTTCACAGCCATCACCATCTCTGATATTGCTGGAACACTTGCACCAGCATTGGTTCCACCATAGGTGAGGTTGACTTCCCTTTGTCTTTCCAATTGTATCGCCATATTCTATGCACGAATCACAAGAGGCATGGGGTCCAAATTCAGGATTTGTCCTCTGAGAGGATCGAAAGATTGATTGAGTCCCATGAGGAACTGCATCAACCTGCTGGAAGACTCCTTTTCTTCCAATATTTTATTTACTTCCCACATGCATTTTCCGCAATGACATCTTGGACTAGGGGAAAGCCTTGTCCATTCGTCCCACCATCTATGAAGACGATTCCAGTATTTTTTTATAGTGTCTGTCCCTTGTTCAGTGGTAACCATCTCTCTCTGAACGTGATAGAGTTGGCGGCCACAGCTAGTGCCAAAACATTCTTCAAGTTCTTTCCACAGAGCAAAAGCAGAGTCGCAATGGATGAGATATTCTGAAATCTCTTTAGAGATGGAACTAGTAAGCCAAGACTTCACCATTGAGTCTATCGGCTTCCACACCTCATATTCTGCCGCATCTGTGGGTTTCTGCACAGTTCCATTTATGAAACCGATTTTTCGTTTTTCTTCAAAAGCAGTACGAAAGGCTATACTCCAAGCAATATAATTCGATTATATCAAGGGAGAAGTTACTAGCGCCACTCCAAGTTGGTCTCCACTCGTGAGAGTCCAGGTGAGATTCTTTCCCAATTGTGATGGCTGGTCATTCTTCTCGTTTCCAGATGAATTTTCTGAAGGCGTTACCATAGTTGTTTCTGAATCAAAGAATTTGTTCAATCAATGAGCTCAACTCCAAGAATTCTGTTCTTCCCGTGGATCTTGTGAATCAAGACTCAAAATCAATCTTGATCTGCCTTTCAAACCTTCGCTCTGATACCATATACGATTTAGGATCAATAGGATAAGCTGAATAATGCGAATGAGTATTATTAACTGAGATTGGCTGAATATAAATACAGAGAGGAAGCTTAACAAACAAGCTAACCTACTTAGGCAGAAAAGGAAACCAGTTGCATCTAACTAACGAACTAACTCACGTGAGACACATGCTTAAAACAAATACAAAAGGAAACTAACCTATACAATCAGAAGCTAATCCTAATAATTAAGTAATTAAGTTATACAAGTTTTCAATTATCTACCTTAATTTTAATTTGGTTTAAGAACATTATTATAATTTATTCATAATTACGACCCCATAGCTACTCTTATATTTATATATTTATATATTTATATATCTTTTATACTGTATATTTGCAAAAAATATTATTTTAAAAATAATACTTTTTTAAATTTATATTTTTATACATCTTTATATTTTATAATATCATGTATGCCTATAAATTATAATATTGCAGTGCATTGCACTGGGGTCATACTAGTTTTAACAAAAAAAAAAAAGACCAGAACCAAAACCAAAACGCTGCGTTGGGAGGGAATTAGGGTTCGAAATTCAAAAGTAGGATTGCAGACTGCCACGGCTCCACCAAATGCAGCTTTCTCGGTTGCTCCTTGCTCTGTTAGAGGGTTCGAAATTTCGATTCCTTGCCTTTCCGTGCCGCCACCAAACGCCGTGTGTCGTGCTTCCGTGTTTCAACATTATTAACCCAAGCTTTTATGGTAATGATCTCAACTCTCAACTCTTTTGAGTATATATGTAAATAATACGGTTCATCTTCTTCTATCATCATCAATCACACACTAGCCAAGAATGGTAATAATAATAATAATAGAAAAGATATTTAATGAGTTCATAACATATGATCATATATATACTAGGACATTAGTTATATTTTTCATCCCACATTTCTTAAACTGTAGATCCGTGATGATGGGAAGCATGAAATGTTCCATAACCCACTACATCTACATACTTGTTTCCTTGTTCGTGATACTTAGCTTTGCCATTGACACATGCAGTTATGGTTTCTCATTTTATTCATGTGCCTCATAAAATATGTATTCGTTTTATGTTAAGAACTTATATGTCTCTGCAGTAATAAATCAACTGGAAATTTGAAAAATTTGGTATTGGATTTTCTTAGTCAACTAATTAGCAAGCTTTTGGATTGGTTGATGTGTTTTGAGTTATGACTTACTTAATGTGTTGGTGTTTGTTATTTAAATTTCATGTAGTGTGTGGCATCAAAATTTAAGGGCCAAATTACTCTTTTAAATTGGTCCTCAACGTTTGCACCAAGTTTAATATTGGTCCTCAACGTTTTAAAAAGTTATTTTAGGTCCTCAACGTTTTTTTTGGGTCAAAATTGGTCCTCCAGCGTAACTCTGTTTGTTTTTTTTTGTTAAATGCTGACGTGGAAGGCTTATGTGGCACACCGTCTCTCCTACATGTCATATTTGGATGCTATGATACCCTCTCTCACTCCAACTCAGCAAAATGACGCTATTTTGATGAGTTTAGCTGAGTTGGAGTGAGAGAGAAGTGATGCAAAACGGTGTCGTTTTGCTAAGTTGGAGTGAGAGAGGGTGTCATATCATCCAAATATGACACGCAGGAGAGAGGGTGTGCCATATAAGCCTTCCACGTTAGCATTTAACAAAAAAACCAGACGGAGTTACACAGGAGGACCAATTTTGACAAAAAAACGTTGAGGACCTAAAATAACTTTTTGAAACGTTGAGGACCAATATTAAACTTGGTGCAAACGTTGAGGACCTAAAATAACTTATTATGTGTTTTTTTATGAAATTATTTGTTATATATGTGTATTTCAGACTTATTAATCTGCCTTGAATTTGAATTATAATGACTTATTATGTGTTTTTCATATTTATTTGGTTGATGTATGCACATACACACACACACACACACACACACACACACACACACACACACACACACACACATATATTTTAATTATTTTAATTTGACCAGTCCTATCGAGTTTTTAGTGACCTAGTGACCTGAGTCCTTTAGCCAATTTGATGACCAGTCTCGGTTTTCAAACATTCCTTCTATAATTGATTTTTTGCTATGGCTGTTTCAGTTTCTCATTGTGATGGGGATTTTAGTTGTTAATCTGTGTCCAGTTCTTATAAGAATCTTGTTTAGTTTTGAATTCTTGTCCAAAATCTGCTTGGGTATTATTGAAGTTAAGGGAGTTGTTTATATGATATAAAGGGTAACATTCTTGTTGAATGTTCCCATTTTTTTATTTTCCCTACTCTTTCTTTCAGGGGGTTTTAACAATTACAGAACCACAGAATGAGTTCCCTCACCTCAAGTCACATTCAAATCTTCCCTCCTCTCTGCTTCATCCAAATCCTTTTCTATTCCTCCAAACAAACACTACAAAAAAATAGCCATTTAACCACGGTTGTGTCCAACCATGGTTAGATACAATTGGAATTTTTTTAGCCACGGTTGTTTACTAATGATGTTAACCGTGGCTGAAGTAAAAAATATAAATGGGCAAAAAAAAGTAAGAAAATATATTCATTTTGGCGGTACACTTTCATTCATTAGGGCCTTCTTTTTTCCTAAACCCACGTACACACACTCTTCCATTCATTTGATGCAAAACCATTCCTTCGAACGTGCCCTAAACCATTCGACACAAAGCAACAAAGCCTAAAGTCATTCCTACACAGAGCAACGATGACGGTGGCGAGCGGCCTTGACGACGACGGCCAACGGCGCTGACATCGAGTGGCATTATAAGCTGAGAACTCCTTTCTATCTCCACCGAAGGACAAGCAATTTTGGTTTCTGCGTTTTGCTTATTCCCTTCTTTTGTTTTCAGAACACTTCGAATAGCATTTGGCGTTGCGAGAAATTGCTGAAATTGACTGGGTAAGTATTTTCCCTTTTGTTTTGTTTTTCAGATCACTTCACTTCTGGGTACTTCTCTTTATTTGTTCATTTTCTCTACTGCAATCGACTCTTTGCCCTAAACTAATTACTCTCTAATTTCTGGTGATAATCCCTGTATCTTACCATTATTTAAGTTCCCTAATTTCACTGAATTTAATGTAATTTCTGGAGAGTGGAACTGTAATACACCGGAAAATTTCGAGGATTAAAGAATGATTTATTCAAAATTTCGAGGATTTAAGAATGATTTATTTCGGGGCTAGGAATTAAAACTTAAAAATATCACTACAAGAAAACACGCTATTTGTGACGGAATTTTTGTGACGGAATTTTTGTGACGGCCATTTTCCTGTCACAAGATCGTCACTAATCTGTCCCAAGACCGTCGCAAGAGGACAAAAGAAAAGGCGGGGATCGACATATGCATTTGTGACGGGCTTTTGTGACAGTGTACTTGTTCGTCACAAGAATTCTGTCACAGTCTTGAGATGGACGTGTCATCCGTCTCAAATTCGTCACAGATTTATGACAGAGTTTATTCCAACACTAATCCGTCGCAAATCTGAGATGGATTAGCATCCGTGGCAAACAAGTACGTCACCGATTTGTGACAAGATGATAACCCGTTGTAAATCAATCACATTTTTTTGACGGATTTTTTTTTTTACCCAAATCTGTCACAAATCGGAGATGGATAATCATGCGTCACAAACATGTCGATCACCGATTGCTAACCCGTCGTAAATTCGTCACTTTTTTTGACTGATTTCTTCTTTGCACTAATCCGTACAAAATATGTGACGGATAATCATCCGTCACAAAACATATCCGTCACCAATTTTAGACAAGATGCTAACTCGTCATGAATCCGTCACAAAGATGTGACAAATCTTTATTGTGTCACAAATGCGTCACAAAAACTTATATAGGTGTGTTTCTATTAATGTTTTAAAAATTGGACCGGTAATTAAATCGAGAAAACCTTCACCGTTACAAGCTTACTAGTTCAATCGGTTGAATCAATAGTCGAACCATATAATTTCATAAACAATTTAAAAATATTATTATTTAAAAAATTTTAATTTCAATAATATATTTTGTATTAAAAAATTATTATGAAATTGCATAAGTATTTATTGTTAATGTCATACTCCTAAATGGCGACCATAGAATACTAATAATTACAAAATATGCCAACTATAAAAAATTATAAAAATTATAATTTGTATTAAATGAGCTGCTTTACTTTTCTTAAAGACATAAGTGTCCTTAATCTATTTTTTAATAAACGTTTGTAATTACTTCTCAATTTCTTTTTTTCCAGTTTATTATAATACTTATTATTTATTTATTTTATTCATATTTATTTATCTAATTTATTGTTTATTTAATGCTTTTATATTCAATTTACTATTACCATGGAACGATAAAATTTACTATTACCTGTCACAATTTTACTACAAGAAAATGTTCATTTAGCTACGGAAATTACATAGAAAAAATTTCCCTAGCTAATTTGGTAAAAAAGTTTGGCGCAAAAAGACGGGAAACTTTTGCTTTGTAATAGCAACGGAATAGCTAGGGAAATGCGAAAAGATGGGAAAATTTTGCTATGGAATAGCTACGAAATATCTACGGATTTTTTCGTAGTAAAAGTTTCTCAAATTTAGCTACGGATTTTCCTAGCTAATTTGGTAAAAAAGTTTGGCCCGAAATGCGGGAAAATTTTGCAATAGAATAGCTACAGATTTTTTCTGTAGCAGAAGTTTCTCAAATTTAACTGCGAATTTCCTTAGCCAATTCTCTAGCTAATTAGCTAGAGAAAAATCCATATCTAATCCTTGGCTAATTTATTATATGTATATATATAAAATGATTTACATTAATAAATCAAAAAGTGATAAATGGCCTAGTGGTTGGTGTAAATGTTATCATCCTTGATGTTCTGTCTTCGAGTCCTCTTATGGCCATTTTTCAAAAATATAAAGTGGCTACCGGAGGATGTCGCCGGTGGCGGTCATCGGAGGGGCTGCCGGAGGCTGGTGGAGGAGTTCGCCGGCGGCCGTCGTCGGAGGGGGCGATTTAGCTACCGCCGATGGAGGAAGTCGCCGGTGGCGGTCGTCGAAGGGGCTGCCGTATGCCAGTGGAGGAGGTCGCCGGCAGCCGTCGTCGCAGGGGGCGATTTAGCTAGGGAATAGCTACGACTTAGATACGAATTTTTCTGTAGCTAATCCTATTTTTTCTTCTAGTGTGTTTGTGACGGAATGTTGGCCGTCGCTAAAGATGCTCGCTCATGAATGTGACAGAATTCATAGACCGTCACAACTTTGAGACAGCCAATTGTCACAAATTGGTGATCCCGGATAAACGATCACAGAAGTCTGTCACCAATTTGTGACAGACACACCATCACGAACTTGTGATGAAAAAATTTCATCACAAACCCGCCATAAGTTTGTGACGATTTTTTGTCACAAATTTGTAATGCTTGCAAGCGTCACAAACGTCTGACACAATGTGTGACAAACATGCCGTCACAAACTTGTGACAAAATAAACCCATCACAAATTCGTCACAGTTTGGTGACAGTAATACACCATCACAAAATTTGTGACAGAGTTTCACAGTCACAAATCCGACATTGATGTGTCACGGGACAAAAAGTCCGTCACAGAATCTTTTGCGACAAACAAAATGGTGACAGACCATTGATTGTCACAAATCCGTCACAAAAAATAATTTTGTGACGGGAATAGCTTGATATGTGACGGATTTGCCCGTCACAAACACTGGTTTTTTTGGTAGTGTATATATATAGAAAATGAATGATAGTTAAAAGATACCGGAAGGGAAATTTTTTTCAAAAGATTGTAATACCCCAGAAAATTTTTCGAAGTTTAAAATAAAATAAAAGAGAAAGAAAAGAAGTAGAAAATAATTTTTAGGATTTAATTAAGGACCTAAGAAATTGGAAACTTGAATTAAATAGGGAAGAGGCTTAAATTAAAAATATTTGTTAGTTATTATTTATTAAATTATTAATTAATTTAATTTTAATTATATTTATATATTTAATTATTATAATTATTTATTATTATTATTCTTTTTTTAAAGGGGGGGGGTTGACGTAGGTATATATATATAGAAAAAGAAAGAAAAAATGAGAAATAAAGAGAGAAAGGCGTGAGAAAGAAAGAAGAAAAGAGAGAGAGGCAGCCGAGGAAGAGAGAGGGGAAGAACGGAAGAGAAGAGGAATGAGAGGGGGAAGGAGGAAACGTTGTCGGAAAACTCGCCGGAGAGAGCCGTCCGACGCCGGCCACGACTACCGGAGCTCGACTCTAACATCTTCCACAACTCCCACCAATCGAATCAAGGTTGGTAACCCCAATTTCATTCGAAACCCTCAATTTCTCCATTTTTAGGGATTTCTTCGATTCACCTTCGATTGAGTTATTTTGAGGGTAGATTGAGACCTAGAAAGTGTTCTTGAACACTTAGTTGGGGTAGGAATCAAGATTATATTCTCGGATTTGCCCAAATTCGAATTTGGAAGGATTTGGGGTTGAAATTATAATTATTTCCAAATTGGGGAAAATTGTTGATAATTAGGATTGATCTTGGATTTGAGTAAATAGGCTTGGATTGATATTATTGAAATTATAATTATTTTCAAATTGGGGAAAATTGTTGATAATTAGGATTGAGCTTGGGTTTGAGTAAATAGGCTTGGATTGATATTATTGAAATTATATGGTTGGAATATTAGCTGAACAAGACCCGTGAAGAGCTAGCCCGAGGTTACTAAGGTTGAACCTCGACGTTAACGTACCGGGTCCTTGCTCGGGTTGCCCAAATACACTTTAAGGGTGATATTGAGGGGTCAAAACCTCTTCTTTTCAATCTTAAACACCCTAGAATAATTCTAAATATGCTATCAAGCATCAAGAATTATGTTAGGTACCTTCTTGTTTCTCAAGGATGGAAAACTTGCGGAACAATGAAATCCAATTTCTAGAATTTCAACCTTATTCCTTCACAAACTTTAGAAAACCTTAAGTTGGATGAATTGGAGGTATATTGAGGTTTAGAAACTGGATTTCTTAGAACCCAAGTAGGATAAATTGGACCTTCCTAGAATTTGGATCCCTTCCAACCAAGCTAGATAAGCTTCCTTAGATGCAAATACAAGTTAGATAGAGGTCTAATACTCAAATCCAAGTATGTGAAACACTCATGTAGAGTGTTATATTCGAGCAAGTCAAGTGTCCGAAGAAGGATACGCATAAGTCGGGATAGAGAAGTCTGATAAGACCAAGAGCTTGACTCTGTGGCAACCATGGACTACATGTGAGAGTAATGCAAAGATAAATAACGAGTTAAGTTAAGTAATAACTTTAATGAAGTAAATGTTGTTCTTATAGGAACAATGGTATGCGATAGAGTGCACCAGGAACTCCGAGGAGACTAAAGTTACAGGAGAGGATTGCATGGAAGGTTGGCCAAGGTGAGTATGTATATTCTCTGTTTGTCTGGTATGTGTTAGCTAGAGGTATAGAATGCTAAAAGAATGAGAGAACTAGAAAATAGGTTGTGGAAAGTAGCTCGGATAGGGAGATGTAAGAGTAGAGTATAATTGTTTGCTATGATTGGTGTGTTAGAAATCCAACTCATACACTCCAGAGGCATGATGAGAATTTTATTAAATCTTTTCCACGACGATGGCAAGAGTCCTTGTACGGAAGGGCTAAACTTTATTTTGAAAACTCGTCACGATGGTGAGAATTTTATTAAATCTTTTCCACGACGATAGCAATATAAATCCTTTCTGACCCTATTGCCAGGATAGGGCAATGACCATCGTCATGGTGATTATAAAAAATGAGGTCTCAAGTGACATCTGACGTTTTTCTAGTCGATGTCTCACATCGCTAGCATAACCAAATCCGAAACCCACCAATAACTCCCTTTGCATGATTTTTAATTTAAGTCACCGTCGTGACGAGTTTTCAAAATAAAGTTTAGCCCTTCCGTACAAGGACTCTTGCCACCGTCGTGGAAAATATTTAATAAAATACTCATCATACCTATGGCTTCAAACAATTAAAGATAACCATGCTCTGATACCAAGTTTGTCACGACCCCCTATCGGGCGTCCGTGACCGGTACGGGAAGTAGGATTTCTCCTATCCTGTAAGCCTCTAATTCCTAATTGACATTCTTAAATATGCATATCTACCCATTTCTAATACAAACAATATATAGTATATATGGCCATCCCTAAGTAGCACGCAATCCACGGCTTACTCAATGCCGCTTCAGTCTATACATATACACATAATCAATCACACGTACATATAATATACATATTGATCACGCGCTTAAGGGCCGGTGATCTATCCTATTCACATGCAGAATCCCTGTGTAGAATCAAGTATATATATTCAATCACACACTTGCATATAATTTACATATTGATCACACGCCTCAATGCGTGTGATCTATCCTATTCGCATGCGGAAGCCGTATTTTCACACAACCAAGTATTCAGTCACACATATATATAAAGTTACATATTGACCACACGCTCAGTGCGTGAGATCTATCCTATTCACATGCAGAAGTCACATTCATATATATATATACACATGATATTCATCATATCACAACCTATCTTCCCAACAACCGGACCAAATCTTTAACCTGTATGAAGCCGACAGTTCTAGAGTGTGACATATACATATATGTATATAGCAACTGTACAAAACAATGCTATACCAAAAGAATCGTATACATATACATCCTGACAAAATACATATATCAATACTACCCACGAGAACAATGCTTGCGGTCTCTAAGTCTGTCCGCCTCCCTGAGATGAAGTGGAAGCACTCCTGATGCCTATACCACCTGTGTCTGTAACATATAACATTGGGGTGAGTCAAACAGACTCAGTGAGAGGCTTTCCCATCCCAGGTGTAGTAGCGGGTACCACTACAACTGGGGAAGAGGAGCCAATCACAAATACATACGCATATAACAGATTTGAATTTCCATATATTAAGTGGTCAGGCAATTAGCTTATATCATATTCACATTAAAGAATTTAAAGCATGGATTTACATACATTTATTAAGTGGTGTGGAGATAGGCTGGGTGCCAGGTTGTAGCTCAATTTCAAATTCAATCTCATGATCGAGCCGCAACCCTGGTAATTCTTCTAGAAATACATCCAAGAACTCTCGCACTACTGGTACTTGAGTCGGTGAAAGTACTGCTTCCGTGATATCTTGGACAAACGCCAAATACCCTTTGCATCCCTTTGTCAGTAACGTGGATGCCTTCAAAGCCGAGATCAAGCTTGGATACGGTGCAGCTCCGTCACCCCGTATTACAAAGGGCTCCTCGTTTGGCATATTGAATTTCAAGCATTTAGCCCTGCAGTCCACAACCGCATGGCAAGACGACAAACAATCCATTCCGAGGATCACATCAAGATCAACCATACACAACAACCGAAGGTCTAGCACAGTCTCATGACCATCGACCTCCACAATGCAAGACTTGTGCACATACTCTACTTTTACCGATTCTCCCATTGGTGTAGAGACCAGTACTGTTTCTTCCATTCTAGGTGGACTTTTGTTGAGTTTAGAGGCGAATGTATGCGACACATAGGAATGAGTGGAGCCGGAATCAAATAAGACTCGTGCTTCAAGAGAGCAGACAATAAGAGTACCTGTCACAACTGCATTTGATGTATGAACATCCTACTGAGAGAGTGCAAATACCCGCGCTTGTCCTCCACCTACCGCCCTTGGCCCTCGGCCACTAGATCCTGCACCACGACCTCTAGCTGCACTTGTACTTGCTGCTTGTGGTGGCACGGTTCTCACTGGTGGAGCTGGAATAGGTGTACTCCTCGGCGTCGGATTGCTTCTCACACTTGTACCCTCTTTTTTCTTTGGACACTCTCTAGCCATATGGCCCATCTGGCCGCAGTGGTAGCATCCACCTGTCAGTCTCCGACATATACCAAAATGAAATCTGCCGCAAGTCGCACACTGGGGCTTTGTCTCACCGGCATTTCCACCCCCTTGTTCCCTCTGTCCCCCTTGAACATTACCACTTGTACCTGTTTCATAGGTGGTAGTTGAGGATTGCCCTCCTGCGGACCTTGAATATCCTGCACCTCCACCTGTTGTCTTCCTTTTCTTACTTCCACCTCCTTGGTTGTCACTGCCTGTAATTAACTTGACTTTAGGATCAACAGACGTCCCATACCTCTTCCTGGTTTCAATCATTCTAGCACAGTCTGCTGCTTGAGCTAAAGTCTCAAATTGTCTCCTCTGAGGTAGCAAAGCAGTAAACAACGGCTCCGTGAGTCGGTGTATGAATCTCTTGATCCTCTCCTCTTCATCAGGAACTAACTCAGGTGAGATTTGAGCCAGTTCAGTAAAAAGTAATTCATACTCCGTCACGGTCATGTTAGGCGTCATCCACAACTCCTCGAATTGCTGACGCTTTGCATCTTTGGTGCCTTCAAGTAAAAACCGACCCAGGAATTCCCTCTGAAAATCTTCCCAGGTCATCGGTGCCACTCTGCGTGAATAGCTCGTCTGTATGGACTTTGTCCATACCCTAGCCGCTCCCCTCAGTTGGAATGAAGCTAATTCCACTAATTCATGGCCTGAGCACCTCAGCATGCACCCAATTCTGACCACATCTCTGATAAAGTACTGCGGATCCTCTTTCTCATTAGTTCCGCAGAAAGTGGGTGGATGAAGCTTTAGAAATTTTGAAATTCGTAGCTCTCTGGGTGCTAGCCGTGACTCACGAGGCATTCCCTGTGGTTGTTGCCATTCCCTATCCTCTTCCTCAAAAGCCTCTATCTCTTAATTACTAGGAACTCTCTCTTGTTTTTCCTCGCCGACTACTAACCGGCGTACTTCCCTCTGTATCTGTCTCGTCATTTCTTCCCTTAGTTCCTAAAATCCTGCCGTTAGCATTTCCGCCACGGAAGGTGCACCTGTCTCTACTTGAGGTTGAGGTTTCGGTAACTGTCCCCTCTCTTCCCCTCTCACTTGTGCTCTACCTCGACCTCGAGCACGACCTCTACCTCGGCCTCGGTGGGCATTCCCTCCTCCCGAACTGATTCTCGATCAATTTCAGTAGGAGTTCTCCCTCCACCCCTAGTTCGTCTCGTGATAGGTGGCATCCCTATACTGCGAAAGGACCACACCTAACAAGTACACATATACTAATGACATTTCATATCAAAGAGAGTAGAAAGAAAGGCTGACACAATTTCCTGGGTACTTCCACAAGTGCCTTTTTACTCCCACGTTGTGCCCGGGTACACAAAGAGGGGTAAACCGACACCCGGTCATACCTATGGCTTCATACAGTTTAAAGTAACCTACCTCTGATACCAAGTTTGTCACGACCCCCTATCGGGCGTCCGTGACCGGCACGGGAAGTAGGATTTCTCCTATCCCGTAAGCCTCTAATCCCTAATTGACATTTTTAAATATGCATATCTACCCATTTCTAATACAAACAATATATAGTATATATGGCCATCCCTATCCGGTGACCTAAGTAGCATGCAATCCACAACTCGCTCAACGCCGCTTCAGTCTATACATATACACATAATCAATCACACGTACATATAATATACATATTGATCACGCGCTTCAGGGCGGGTGATCTATCCTATTCACATGCAGAATCCCTGTGTACAATCAAGTATATATATATATTCAATCACACACCTGCATATAATTTACATATTGATCACGCGCCTCAATGCGTGAGATCTATCCTATTCGCATGCGGAAGCCGTATTTTCACACAACCAAGTATTCAGTCACACATATATATAAAGTTACATATTGACCACACGCTCAGTGCGTGTGATCTATCCTATTCACATGCAGAAGTCACATTCATATATATATATATACACATGATATTCATCATATCACAACCTATCATCCCAACAACCGGACCAAATCTTTAACCTGTATGAAGCCGACAGTTCTAGAGTGTGACATATACATATATGTATATAGCAACTGTACAAAACAATGTTATACCAAAAGAATCATATACATATACACCCTGACAAAATACATATATCAATACTACCCACGCGAACAATGCGTGCAGTCTCTAAGTCTGTCCGCCTCCCTGAGATGAAGTGGAAGCGCTCCCGATGCCTATACCACCTGTGTCTGTAACATATAACATTGGCGTGAGTCAAACAGACTCAGTGAGAGGCTTTCCCATCCCAGGTGTAGTAGCGGGTACCACTACAACTGGGGAAGAGGAGCCAATCACAAATACATACGCATATAACAGATTTGAATTTCCATATATTAAGTGGTCAGGCAATTAGCTTATATCATATTCACAATAAAGAATTTAAAGCATGGATTTACATACATTTAAATTCACACATACATCATATCATAGTTTAACATATAATTCCAAGTGCTCACCCGTATTCAATTAACCGTAATCATAAACTGGCTCGAAGGCATATCTCCGTTAGGAGTGAATCTGGCCCGAAGGCAATATCTCACGTGAGCAATATGGGAACCTAGTTGATCATTCTAGGAACCCCTGGTCCCAAGACTTTACTTGGAACTTTAACCTGACCCCAAGACTTCACTTGGAGCATAGCCGGCGACTCATCTGACCTTGGTTTGCCCAAGGCAATAACCACAATGTGGTGTACTCATATACTCCGTATTTCTGTGGGTTTGACTCAATCTACTCGGACTATTCGTGATAGGCTCGGTTCCCACGTTGTACCTTAAATGACCTCTATGGACCACTACTTACTCATTTCTCTTCTTCTTAGGCAACTCTAAATTTCCAAGTGGTTTTCTAATTCGGAATCTCTCGGTTTAAGGCAAAGTCACCTATCTTCATTTTCTTTAAGAATTTACATACACAATCACCCCTTTCAGATGATCATCAAAGAGGCTGGTTTCTAGTACCACAAGACCCTCACAAATAAAATTGACTCGATCCTACCCCCGATATCATCTAGGTCCCGAGGACCTTCTTTCCATATAAGGCTCCTTGAGCCACCATTGCTTTTACAGTTCACATATACACATACAGCACGTTATCACATATATTACAATCTAAGAACAACAATAGCATGTTATCTTTTATAAAATTCCTACAAGTAGGCAAGAAGGCAAACCATATATTCATATCTGCAGTCAACCCTATAGGACAAGGATAGGAAAGCCCCTCACCTGTTTGGCCCCTCGGATCGACTCTCGGTGTGCCCGAAGGTCTGCTCACTGTATGGTGCCCTATACACATATATTTGAGAGATTTAGAAGCTTGAAAATTCAACCACTATCGTGCACATGCAACACTAGTGCTCATGTTCTCTCTAATTAATTCCATAGACTAGTTGATGGCTTGGAAATGCCCTCAACTAGTTTTAGGACACCTAGCATGCTTCTATTCCTGTCCAACCCTTTCTTAATCACACTATTCGGAAGCTTTGACTTGGGAATGCAAGGTTACCCAATTCCACCTCTATATGTCCATATGAACTTCCATTACCCATGTCTTGAATGTATGGCTCAAGAGAATCATAAATTCTATTTGTGCAAGACTTCCATTTACTAAAATAACTTTCAACCCTTTACCTACACATGAATACACATATCCGAATACGCGTAGAATTGGAAAATTGTCTCTTTTTCCCCGAACCGGGTTCTGGGTGAGACGGGAATTACTCGGGTTTTAATCCCTCCTACATTCTAATAATTTTAACAATTATATAATCACAATTTCCACCTATTCATGCACCCCTAATCAGTCCACAACACCCTTAGACCTTAACAACCACATTTTCCTACAATTTTTCCAACCCGGATAAATTCCATCAATTTGGTTCCGGTTCCTAAGCTTCCAACTCACTTCATAACATGCAAATACTTCAATTTAGGACCCAGAATACTCAGATTGAATCAATTGGGGTCTTTCCAAAAATCCCTAAAATTGATAAAATTGGGGTTTGAGAGTTTCGGGGCTTCTCACCTTGATTCAACCGGTTAGAAGGACGATATGGAGTAGAGGAGACTCCCAGCTACCATTCTCGGTGAATAGACGGCGTTTTTCGGCGAGTTTTTCGGCGTGGGAGCTCTCTCTCTTTGCTTTCTCTCTCTAACCCGAACTCTCTCTCCTCCAGCATCCACAACGGCGTTTTCCGGCTCTCCTCGCATGTCCGGCCACCGTCTCCTCCGTGCTCAGCCCGTGCATCTCTGCCCTCTCTCGTTCAGCCTTTCCTTCCTCCGTCTGCTCCGTTCACTCAGCCCTCTCTCTCGCGTTTCTTTCCCTCGCTGAGCGTCTCCCTCACGCCTTCTTTTTCCTTTCTTTTCCATATTTCTATCTTATATAATATATATATATATATATATATATATAGATATATAATAAATTAATATACATACATATCATAAAAAGAAACCAATCTGATATAATAATAATTAAGAAAAATAAATAAATAAATAAATAAATATATATATAATATAATTAGGATTTACTTTAATTTATATTTAAAAAAAAAATATATAGGTAGTAGGATAGTGTGTGCTTCTATCCATTTTCAGCTTTCAAATTAATTAATTTAATTTAATTAATGATGCTATTTAAAATATTCTCGGGTATTACATGTATTTTGGTTTATGTAATTAAATCAGGATGTATATGTATATATGATTCATTTTTGGATGTAACTTTTGTACATGTACAATTCCTGTATATAAATGTCGAACTCTAGCTATGTCGGCTTCATACAAATTAAAGTTAGGTCTTGGTATTGGGATTTTAGGCTATGATATAGCATATGTCATGTATATATATATATATGTATATGACTTCTGCATGCGACTAGGATAGATCACACGCCTTGAGGGGTGTGATCAATATGTAAATTACATATATGTGTGACTAAATACCTGATTGCATGAAAATATGGCTTCCGCATGTGAATAGGATATATCACACGCATTGAGGCGTATGATCAATATGTAAACTATATGCAAGCGTGTGATTGAATATATGTATGACTGTATACAGGACATCTGCATGTGAATAGGATAGGTCACCTGCCCTGAAGCACGTGATCAATATGTATACTATGCGTATGTGTGAGTGATTATGTGTATATGTATAGACTGAAGCGGCGTTGAGCGAGCCGTGGATTGCACGGTACTTAGGTCACCGGATATGGATGGCCATAAATATTATATATTGTTTGTATTAGAAATGGGTAGTTATGCACATATAAAACGTCAATCAGGGATTAGAGGCTTGCGGGATAGGAGAAATCCTACCTCCCGTGCCGGTCACGGACGTCCGATAGGGGGTCGTGACAAAAAGCCTTCCACGTCAGCATTTAACAAAAATAAAAACCAGACGGAGTTACGCTGGAGGACCAATTTTGACCCAAAAAAAATGTTGAGGACCTAAAATAACTTTTTGAAACGTTGAGGACCAATATTAAACTTGGTGCAAACGTTGAGGACCAAAAGAATAATTTGGTCAAATATTCTAGGCTAAAATGCACATACACCCCCTGAGTTTTGGGTCAGGGGTGCAT
The DNA here is from genome assembly GCA_014851425.1 of Senna tora. NCBI lineage: Eukaryota > Viridiplantae > Streptophyta > Magnoliopsida > Fabales > Fabaceae > Senna > Senna tora. Next base: position 17,812,112 of record CM026265.1, read on the forward strand.
ACACCCCCTGAGTTTTTACTTTGGGGCAGAGACACCCCTTCTGTTAGGGTTCCGTGAAAATTATGCGTTAAGTGCCACGTCAGCAAGCATGTGTGAGGGGTGTCTCTGCCCCAAAGTGAAAACTCAGGGGGTGTATGTGCCCCTAAAGTGAAAACTCAGGGGGTGTATGTGCCCTCACACATGCTTGCTGACGTGGCACTTAACGCCTAATTTTCACGGAACCCTAACAGAAGGGGTGTCTCTGCCCCAAACTGAAAACTCAGGGGGTCTATGTGCAACATTTTAAATCTCAGGGGGTACATGTGCCCCTGCCCCAAAACTCAGGGGGTGTATGTGCATTTTAGCCAATATTCTATAATACTAGTTTTTTATGGAATATTCTGTAACACTGGTGAAAATTTTATTTAATTAATTGAGAAGGAATTTAATTTTTTAAAAATTGTGAAAGCACATCATTTATAGTAAAAGATGGCGTTTATCTAATTAACTTTGCATATTGACTCAAATTTAATATTAATTTATTCTTCTTTCAATGTCTCTTCATACTTAACAACAAATATTTATAATTACTTTTATATAAATAACATTAAAAGATATTAATTAATAAAAAAACTCAGTATAGATTATTAGTTAAAATTAATAATTTATTTAATTAAAATTTTGATAAATTAATAAACAAATTAATATTTTATTTTTATTTTTTAATAGTATTAACAAATTAAATAATAAATCTATTTCTTTATTTAATATATAGGTTTTTCGTAATTTTATAATCTATACCTTTTAAATTAGTTTATCAAACAGAAATTATTTTTTTAACATTACTTTTAAAAATATTATTTAAATATAAGTTATTTTAAAATAAACAATTTTCATAAATGTGTACAAATGAGCCTAAAATACTAGTTTACAAAATCAAAAGATAAACGCATTAAGGTGTGTTTGATGCTAGCAACGTTATGGCATGTTTGGTAGGTGGTGAGGTGAGTGGGAAAGGAAAATGGAAGAAACTTCCTTAATGAGAGGTGAGTAAGGTTGCTTGTGTGTGTAGAGGGAAGTTGTGGTGAGGTGAGTTGAGATGATGTTTAAAGACCAAAATGCCCTTAAAAAATTTGTAGCTTTTAAAAAAGTAAGGGCAAAAATTATATTTCATACTTTTATCTTCTATTTCTAGAGGTGTCAAACGAGCCAACCCGGCCCGTACAGGTTGGCTCATCACGGGTCACGGGTCAAACGAGCCATCCCGCACGGGTCGAGAAAATACCAACCCGGCTCGTATATGTGCGGGTTGCGGGTTAAACGGGCCAAACGGGTCAATTTTTTTTTTAAAAAAAATATATATCAAATTTTTTAATTTTTTTTTATTTTCTAATTTCCAAAAGGTAAATGGCGGAATATGCCGACTCGTTTAACTATTAATTTTTTTTAACTTTTTTTTTCACTTATTTTATGGGTATGTATTTTTTTTTTGGTAAAAAAGTGCAAATTATAGTACTAGAGATACATAAAAGTATTGCCAATAGTCCCAATACAAGACTAAACAAAAGAAAAAGAAGGGTTGTGGCTGTGGCTGTGGCTGCGGGTTGTGGCTGTGGCTGTGGCTCTGGCTGCGGGTTGTGGCTGCCAAGGTACTAAGTAGGGTTACAAACTTACAATTAAAATTTTTAACTTTACTCTCTTCACTTAAAATAAAAAAATAATTAAAAAAAACGGGTTACCCGCGGGTAACAAAACCCATATAAAAAATGGGTTAAACGGGCCGGGTTACTTTTTTTATGGGTTGATTTTTCATCAACCCAACCCGCCCAAATTTGCAGGTAAACGCGGGTCGAACCCATTTTGACAGCTCTATCTATTTCCCTATCTTCTTCCCACCATACCGAACAATATTACTTTTACATTTCACTCCCATTTCCCTGAATACCAAACATACTTTTTATCACTTACTTCCACTTCCACTTTTTAGTAAAATTCTCACCGAATACCAAACGCTACCTTAAGGTGAGAATTAATAACTGTTGAAAAGAGATTGTGTAATATCCGAGATATTTCGATTTAATTATTTTCATTTTTTTAAAATTTATTTTTCTTTTAGAAAGAAAAATAAATTAAATTAAAGAATTATAGGGTTAAAAATAGAATAAAGAAGAAAGTAATATGGGATATTTATAAATTTTCTAGGACTTAAAAGAAAAGATGATTAAAAAAGCATGAGGGAAAAAGAGGATATAGCAAGTAAACAAGTTTTTCTAATAAAAAAATATAATATATATATATATATATATATATATATATATATATATATATATATTAAAATAATGTGGGGGGGGGGGCAACCGTGACCCCCTTACACACTCACACATTAAAAAAAGAAAGAAAGAAAAGATAAGAAGCAGAGGCAGCCACACACACACACAAAACGCACATTTAAAAAAGTAAAGAAAAGAGAAAGCAGTAGCAAAAACGAAACAGAGCAGAGGCACGCATGAGGACAACCCGAGAAGAGAAGAGGGAAGCACGAACGGTGGTTTTGGGCCAGTTTTTCGCCGAAGGTCTTGCGACGGTGACCGGAAAAGGTAGCTAGAGTTTTCTTTCATCCCCACCAAGCTTTCTACCCGATTGAATTAATGTGAGAAAGCCCCCAAACTCTCAAAACCTCAATTTCTCCTATTTTGAGTATTTTAGGAATTCTTCAAATACTTCCAATCGGGGCATTCCGGGGTTAAATTTGAGCTTAGTGGGTGTTATTGAAAGCTTAGTAAGGTTCAGAATCGAAGTTAAATCGTAGGATTTGACCGGGTATGGAAATTAGGAAAATTTAGTTAGAAAATTCCTATAAATTGAATTATTGCTAGTTGGATGCATGTATAGGCTTGGACTGGAGTAGTATAGGTGTTCTAATTGCTGTAAATATACAAGGGAATAAAGCCCGGGTATTTATCGTTTCAACCGAAACCCAACCCAGTGAAAAAGAGGCGAAATACTAAGCCACCATACAGTAAGGAGCTGTGTGGTGGGTTGAACACCTTGGTCTAGTCCGTGGTGGACACCTAAGACCCGCTAAATTGGTTCCAAGGCTCTAATTATACCCAATTATATTTTTATATATACATTTGTTGCTCATTTTTTATAGAGACTGTTTATGAAATATGAATAGATAAAATATGAAAAAACACAGCTTCATTATCATTGATAAAAGCAATTAAACTGAACCAAAATTCAAAATGAAAAATTACATCAATTTTCAAGATCAAACTCAAATGAGAAATTGGTTAGTGTCTCCCACCTTTTGTCCTTGGCCCTTGTTCTGCTGTCCCTAGCTAGTTAAGCACCTGGACAACATTTAGCTATCTCAATTGTGACAATGAAAACCCAATGTGAGTGGACCACATGATATGAAGAAGATGTTCAAAGAATGATCCTTAAAAGTTGATGCTGGAACCTCCTTCAACTTTTCATCTCAAAACAACATATAAAAAACGTTTATATATGAAAATGCCTATTAATACGCAAGGCACACTTCAACAATCTTATATGGTCGGTGTAAGGTAACTGTGTAGTACTATTAATTAAGTGACCACATCACATGTAACAGTTTGATCTCCCAAAATGGAAAAGCATTTTGATTGCATATGTATAATTAACATAAAACAAGACACAAATTAAAAGCGATCGAATTAATAATCCTGAACGACAAAGAGACCATTAGATATATAAACTTAGTCAGTAAATCAATTATAGAGAGGGATCAACATTTGAACTTGTTAATTATTTTCCTCCAAAATCACAACCCAAATCAAGAAATTGGAAAAGAGATAAACCGATACAAATGGATGTGTGGAATTACCGAAGACGGAGCCATGCAATGCTGTGAGGTGTCTTTGCAAGTAGAGGAGGAGTCTGAGTTGTTCTGAGTCAACTCGGATATGCAAAGCTCCAATAACTCTAAATCGGACAACTGTGAGTGAATAACTTCAACAAATTGAGCACACACTGTAAAATTGAGCTAGCATTGAGTCCAGAAACAAGCAAAATGCAAATCATTCCATTAATGAGTGATGCAAACCTCGAAATGAAGAAGAGAGAGCAGCGACAGCAATAGAGGCAGTGTACCTTGAACACCAGACTTTATTCGATTCATCTTTCCTTTGAATCGAATAAAGTTTCTCCGACAAGAGAATGAGAGCGCGAGAAATGGAGAATCGGAGGAGAACGATTCATGATGGATTGTTGGTTTCAACCCTGGTTGCCGCCAAGAAGAACGACATTTGAGACTCTTCGATGAAAGTTAAACGCAGGAAAAGAAAGGAAGGGTTTAGGTTTAGCTTTTGTTTTTTTTAAATATCGTGGATTATAGTGCTGGTATATCAATTATATATACCAGCTGTTTCAAATAAATTGGGACTAAAAGTAATGTCTATAGTAACAGGTTAAAAAACCTGCTAGAATACTATATCTATACTAGCAATTTGCAAAATTATTACTAAAAAAATTGTTACAATAGCTCTATTTTCTAGTAGTGAGAGCAAGGTTAATTGTTAGTATTTCATGTATAAGAGCAACTAAGCAAGGCTATTTAGCTTTTTGTTTTTTCTTAATGCACAAATTTTGGATTCATTTTGGAAGAATACTTGGAAATCTTTGTACCTATTTTGGTTATGCTGATGTTATTAATATAATTATATTTATTTTGACTATATTATGATCATATATAAACTAAGTAAAACATTTTATTTAAAAAAAATAAAATTAAAAATTTATGACGCTTATTAAGCATCACAAATTGCATGAGGAAAATGCAATTTTGGGTGCGTCATATCCCGGCGCTTTACATAGTGACCCTTTGTAAGTTTCACTAACTGACAGGATGAGCACTACAACGAACATGATTATGGTGCCTCGAAAGTGTCACGAATTTTAATTTGTGGCGCTTGTTCCAGCGCTTACTCTAAAGCTTCACGAATTGATGTCTCGTCGCATCATATCCCGGCGCTTTACCAACCGTCACAAATTATGAATAGTGACGCTTGAAGCGTCACGAATTAAAAAATTTAAGCGTCACAAAATAGCAAAATTTTTGTAGTGAGACAATTCGAGGACATATGTGACATTTCACATAGTACACAGAAGAACCTAAAGGCTAAAGCCATTAAAGGCTAAGCCCAAAGTAAAACACAAACCACAAAATACATATGGATCATTAAATTCTGTATTCAAGTTGGAATAGATACTCAATTATACTAAGTACAACTCCAACCTCAGCAATACATCTTTTCAGTACAGCAGAATCTTCCCTTGAAAGAAACCCACCTAAGTGACCCGTAAGATATTGCTACTCAAATATTTGATAAAAGATAACACTTTCATTTATAAATTGCCCAAGTTAATTAGGAAAAAAGTTAAATGTATATAAGTGTATTTAGTTCTAAAGTTTTTTTAAAGTAAAATTAGAGAGATAAATATAAAAAGTAAGATTCATAAACCTGATTAAGTTCTATTATTTCTAATGGCTTCCTTCTAGGTGATTTGCCCAAGTTTGATGCTCCTGTAATATGAAAACTGAATATGTTAATGGCAAACATCCCCTCACATTAATTGCTCCAAGTAGGTAAGATTAGAAAAGATTAATAAGACTTCTGCAAAGCAATATCAATTATAATAGCCTACAACTATGTATAAGTTATATCACTGTAAACAACTGAACAACAAATTAAATTATTTGTGCAACTTGAGTTTCTACTTTCAACACGCACCTAAACAGTGTATCATCAATGGCAAGAATGGCTAGTACCTATCATAACGCCTGTGGAAAAAAACGACTATGGTTAGGCATAAGATCACCAATCCCATGCAAAAATGTTCAGAAAAGGAATCAATTTATAAGTCACATATCAAGAGCAAAAATCAAGATTGGCTGTTAATCAGAGAAGTCATGTTAGATGGTTTTAGCCATGATTTCTGATCTCCGTAATTCATCCAATTAAAATAAATATATATGAATTTGATTACTGTTTTACATAAACTGTTTTGAATTTATGTAAGACAGTAATCAAATTCCTCCAATTTGATATATATGGATGGCTTTGACTTGAAAACCAAATCAGCCGATGAAGCATTAAGCCTCCTTCAAAGTCACCACATCTCCGAACATGTCCTTAACACTCAACTCATATTCAAACACGGAGATTTCGTTCCTTGCTTCACCAAAATCATGCAGATAGGGTTCTACGAGTCACGCGCTTATGCCGTTCTATTGTTGAAGTCCGTCCTTGGAGCGGCCGATTCTACAATTTTATCAAATCTCAACAGAAATGTTAGCTGAAGTGGTGCATGTCACAACATCCGTTTATAGGACCGTGATCAGCACAGACACAGGGAATACCCCTATGCCTGTAAGCCTTATCATCTAATTGACAGAATATCTATTATTGAAAATACATTCACATGCATTATAATACCATGGCTACACCGAAATGGCGGCCTATCCTAGGCAAGCAAATCCACGGCCAGTGCTGCTTCAGGATATAGATATAGGAAAACACACATAATATATAACCTGTATACTGGCTACACATCCGAAGATGCTGCCTATCCTATTCACATGCAATAGATATATGTATATATATATTTTTTGAAAACAAATTTTCCCTGTATCGCAGTATAATTTATCCTGATCTTTAAGGTGTGTGAAGCTGACAGTTCTAGATTTAGTAATACAATCTAATTGGGTACGCCTACCCTTTACTTTATGATACGATGATAAAGTAAATTAAATTACAAATTACAATTTATTCACCCACATGAACAAGTTGTGGGTCTTGGAAAGTGTTGCTCAACCCTCGTTCCACCGAGACTTCTTCCACCTGTACTTAACTTGTCTCTGTGTAGTAAAAATGAGGTGTGAGTCTTAACCACGTGACTTAGTGAGGACTCTCCCATCCTCGGCGCAAGGTGGGTACTATAGCACTGGGTTTGGGAGTCATACACAACCACATGCAAGCACAAATAGTTACTGTTGTTAGCATACATTCTTGGTGATCACACAATACCAGAAATCTCACCGAAACACTCACATGCCTTTAAAAAATGTAAACATGCAGCAGTTTATTCCACGTCATCAATCAGCAAGTAAGCATGTAACATATAGTGCCAGCTTTTACTTACCGGTCTTCTCACGTTTCAGCATGTCTGAATCCAACAAGACGTGTGGTGACGTAATCCTGGACGTTACCACTACGCTGCACAATCAACAATTATATGCAAACACAGACAATTTGTACATACACACAGATGCTAAACATACATCTACTTAATCTCCCCAACTCTGAGGTATCTACTAGCCACTACGTGGCTTTTCTACTTCAAACTCGTACACTCGGGTTACTGGCCACCACATGGCAAAACATACCTAACCCATTCACTTGGGTACTAGTCACCTCAGGACAATTCTATTAATCAAACAATACTTAACCCATTCACTTGGGTACTGGTCACCTCGTGACAATTTTGTTAATCAAACACAATCAACCTCTATTTATCAAGTAACTGATCCATAGCCACCAAGTGGCACATTCTGACCCCTCACTGCGGGGCAATAGCTTGAGCCCACTCGTCTGTTACCCAACCAGGCCTTAAAGGCAGGCACTGCACGACGTCTCGAAGCATGACCGCTGACACACCCTGGACCAACTCCACAGAATGATTTCTCTTTTCTAGGTTAGGCTCACGGTTCACCCGTAGGTTCCTCCCGTGTCTCCTTACCTTAGCCTCACATATTAATAGGATTCTTTGTATCTTTCCCGAAGGATCAACAATTCCTCTCCTCGTTAATATGGACAAGTATCCTCAATAGGATATAACTCGTATACCCGTCCAGATGCACTCTCTGAACCTCAAGCTATCATCATAGCAATATAAATCCTTTCTGATCCTATTGCCAGGATAGGGCAATGACCATCGTCACGGTGATTATAAAACTGAGGTCTCAAATGCCATTTGACGTTGTTCTAGTCGATGTATCACATCGCTAGCATAGTCAAATCCGAAACCCACCAATAACTTGTAATACCCCAGAAAATTTCGAGGATCAAAGAATGATTTATTTAAAAATTTCGAGGATTTAAGAATGATTTGTTTCGGGGCTAGGAATTAAAACCTAAAAAAAAAAGAATATAGGAAAGTATGAAAGTTAAGGGAAACTGGAAAGGAACCAGGGAATTCTTTGAAGTTTAAGATAAAATAAAAGATGAAAGAAAGAAGTAAAATATTTTTCTTGGAATTAATTCAGGACCTATGAAATTAGAAACCCAAAATAAATAGGAGTGGGAACTAAATTAAAATAATATTAGTTATTATTTATTTAATTATTAATTAATTTATTTTTAATAATATTTATTTATTTATTATTTAATTATTAATTAATTTAATTTTAATTATATTCATTTATTTACTTGATTATTATAATTATAATTATTTATTTATTTAATTATTTTATTTGCTTTAATTGGGGTGGGGGTGCGTGGATAGAAATGAAAGAAAGAAAAAGAGAAATAGAGGGCAAACGAGAGAGAGGAGCATGCGAGAAGAAAACAGAGAGAGAAATAGCCGAGAGGTAGAGAGAGAGAGAGAGAGAGAGGAGATTCACCGGAAATCCGTTGGAGAAGAGCTAGCCGACGTTGGGAAAAGTCACCGGAGCTCGGTTACAACATCTTCCACACCTCCCACCATTCGAATCAAGGTTGGTAACCCCAATTTCATTCTAAACCCAAAATTTCTCCATTTTTAGGGATTTCTTCGATTCACCTTCGATTGAGTTATTTCGAGGGTAGATTCAGACCTAGAAAGTGTTCTTGAACACTTAGTTGGGGTAGGAATCAAGATTATATTTTCGGATTTGCCCAAATTCGAATTTTGAAGGATCTTGGGTTGAAATTATAATTATTTCCAAATTGGGGAAAATTGTTGATAATTAGGATTGAGCTAGGATTTGAGTAAATAGGCTTGGATTAATACTATTAAAATTATATAGTTGAAATATTAGCTGAACAAGAGCCGTGAAGAGCTGGCCCGAGGTTACTAAGGTTGAACCTTGACGTTAAACGTATCGGGTCCTTGCTCGGGTTGCCCAAATATTTTAAGGGTGGTGTTGAGGGCTCCAAACCTCTTCTTTTCAATCTTAAACACCCTAGAATAATTCTAGATATGCTATCAAGCATCAAGAATTAATTTAGGTACCTTCTTGCTTCTCAAGGATGGAAACTTGCGGAACAATGAAGTCCGAATTCAAAAATGATAATTTTATTCCTTCATAATTATTAGGAAGCCTTATGTAGGATGAACTAGAGGTGTATTGAGGTTTAGAAACTATAATTCTTAGAACCCAAGTAGGAACACAAGTTGGATCAAAATGCTTAGGCCTTCCTAAAATTAGGATTTTTTCCAACCAGGCTAGATAAGCTTCCTTAGATGTGAATACAAGTTAGATAGAGGTCTAATTCTCAAATCTAAGTATGTGAAACACTCAAGTAGAGTGTTATATGCGAGTAAGTCAAGTGTCCGAGGAAGGATACGCATAAGTCGGGATAGAGAAGTCCGATAAGATCAAGAACTTGACTCTGTGGCAATCGTGGACTACATGTGAGAGTAATGGAAAGATAAATAACAAGTTAAGCTAAGTAATAACCTTAATGAAGTAAATGTTGTTCTTATAGGAACAACGGCATGCAATAGGGTTCAACAGGAACTCCGAGGAGACTAAAGTTACAGGAGAGGATTGCATGGAAGGTTGGCCAAGGTGAGGGTTCTTCCATCTCTGCTCCTAGGTTTGTATGCTTATGTGGATTACATGAGTATGTATATTCTCTGCTTGACTGGTATGTGTTAGCTAGAGGTATAGAATGCTAAAAGAATAAAAGAACTAGAAGATAGTTTGTGGAAAGCAGCTTGGATAGGAAGACATAGGAGTAGAGTGTAATAGTTTGCTATGATTGGTGTGTTACAAATCCAACTCATACACTCCGGAGGCATGATTAGTATTTTATTACATCTTTCCCACGACAGTGGCAAGAGTCCTTGTATGGAAGGACTAAGCTTTTAATTTGAAAACTCGTCACGACGGTGACTTAGATTATAATCATGCAAAAGGAGTTATTGGTGGGTTTCGGATTTCATTATGCTAGCGATGTGATATATCGACTAGAACAATGTCAGATGGCACTTAAGACCACAGTTTTATAATCACCATGACGCTGGTCATTGCCCTATCCTAGCAATAGCGTCAGAAAGGTTTTATATTGCTATGACAATAGCTTGAGGCTCAGAGAGTGCATCTGGACGGGTATATGAGTTATATCCTATTGAGGATACTTGTATATATTAATAAGGAGAGGAATTGTTGATCCTTCGGAAAAGATACAAAGAATCCTATTAATATGTGAGACATCGACTAGAACAACGTCCGATGACACTTGAGACCTCAGTTTTATAATCATCATGATGATGGTCATTGCCAAATCCTGGTAATAGGGTCAGAAAGGTTTTATATTGCTATGACGAAAGCTTGAGGCTCAGAGAGTGCATCTGGACGGGTATGAGTTATATCCTGTTGAGGATACTTGTACATATTAATAAGGAGAGGAATTGTTGATCCTTCAGGAAAGATACAAAGAATCTTATTAATATGTGAGACCAAGATAAGGAGACACGGGAGGAACCTACGGGTGAACCGTAAGCCTGATCTTGCAGAAGAGAAATCATCCTGTTGAGATGGTCCAGGGTATGTCAGTGGTCAGGCTTTGAGATGTTGTGCCGTGCCCACCATTATGGCCTGGTTGGGTAATGGACGAGTGGGCTCAAGCTATTACCCCGCAGCAAGGGGTCAGGACGTGCCACGTGGTGGCTATGCGTCAATTGTTTGACAGATAGAAGTAGATTGTGTTTGGTTAACAGAATTGTCACGAGGTGACCAGTACCCAAGTGAATGGGTTAAGTATGTTTTGCCACTTGGTGGCCAGCAACCCGAGTGCACGGGTTCGAAGTGGGAAAGGCACGTTGTGGCTAGTAGATACTCAGAGTTCGGGAGATTAAGTAGATGTATGTTTATCATCTCTGTGTATGTACAAATTATCTGTGTTTGCATATAATTGCTGATTGTGCAGCGTAGTGGTAACGTACAGGATTACGTCACCACACGTCTTGTTTGATTCAAACATGCTGAAATGTGAGAAGACCGGTAGGTAAAAGCTGGCACTATATGTCACATGTTTACTTGCTGATTGATGACGTGGAATAAACTACTGCATGTTTACAGTTATTAAATGCATGTGAGTGTTTGGGGTGAAATTTTTGTTGTTGTGTGATCACCAAGAAAGTTTGCTAACAATAGTAACTAGCTGTTTTTTCATGTTGTTGTGTATGAATCCCAAACCCAGCGCTATGGTACCCACCTTGCACCGGGGATGGGAGAGTCCTCACTGAGTCGCGTGGTTAAGACTCACACCTCAGTTTTATTACACAGAGACAGGTTAAGTACAGGTGGAAGAAGTCTCGGTGAAACGAGGGTTGAGCAACACTTTTCCAAGACCCAGAACTTGTTCATATGGGTGAATAAAGTGTAATTGTAATTTAATTTACTTTATTATGTATCATAAAGTAAAGGGTAGACGTACCCAATTAGATTGTATTATTAAATCTAGAACTGTCAGTTCACACACCTTAAAGATCAGGATTTATTTTACTGCGATACAGGGAAAATTTGTTTTTAAAATGTATATATATACATATACCGGTGGAACGAGGGTTGAGCAACACTTTTCCAAGACCCAGAACTTGTTCATATGGGTGAATAAAGTGTAATTGTAATTTAATTTACTTTATAATGTATCATAAAGTAAAGGGTAGACGTACCCAATTAGATTGTATTATTAAATCTAGAACTGTCAGTTCACACACCTTAAAGATCAGGATTTATTTTACTGCGATACAGGGAAAATTTGTTTTTAAAATGTATATATATACATATACTGTTGCATGTGAATCGGATAGGCAACATCTTCGGATGTGTAGCCAGTACACATGTTATATATTTTATGTGTGTTTCCATATATTTATATCCTGAAGTGGCACTGGCCGTGGATTTGCTTGCCTAGGATAGGCCACCCTTTCGGTGTAGCCATGGTATTATACTGCATGTGGATTTATTTTCAATAATAGATATTCTGTCAATTAGGTGATAAGGCTTATAGGCATAGGGATATTCCCTGTGTTTGTGCCGGTCACGGTCCTCCAAACGGGGGTCGTGACAAACTTGGTATCAAAGCCTGGTTGTTCTTTAAGGGTGTGAAGCTAACTAGTAGTCTCGGGTATCAGTCGGGCTATCTATTACGAATCCGGAAGTAACGGTAGTTCCAACGGGCACTTGTGAGGTTGCTCAGGATATTGAGTCATAAATTCTTTCGAGTCATCGCTTTAGACATAGAATGTGTATGTGAAATTCTATGCAAAGCACATAACCTGTACAGTACACAAGTGCCGATGATCACTAAGGCGTAAGGTGGGGTGGCAGTGACCTCGGGAACCTTTGGATGCCATAATAGGGAAAGGAGACATCCATGGAGGATGCTACCTAGACACAGACACATTTGGTTGAATTGTTGGCAGGAATGCGCTACAATGTGCGATTCTTGCAGGTGTCAAATGAGACGATGCGTCTGCTCTGTTAGCGGCGCGTTGTGTGCTATGGTATAGGCACAAGCTGTTTGATTATAGTATGAAATGCAAGTAGATTAGAAATATGCAGTGAATGGTAGTTCAGGCTAGGAATGGGTTGTACAGTGAAAGAAAAGGCACGCTTGGCGTGTAGAAAAGAAAGTAATCCCACGGGGTGATTGAAATGGAAAGTTTACAGATAAGAATAAACAGGGCCATGAGGCATGAGACCGACAGGAAGATGACCACGTGAATGGGTCACGACTGTGCGGTTTTCTATGGCTAAAGGAAGTGAGTTGTCCTTCCTAGAAAGTAAACAGAAAAGAGGTGTTGTATACCACAATATAGAAGTAGAAGTCTACGGACTAGAAAATCAGGATACGGTATATGGAAGGGCAAAGTGGTCGAACCATATGCTGTAGAGATAGATGTTAAGAAGTAGAGGCATATGTAAATGTATAGAGCGTGACCATATGCCGAGCAGGAAACAGAGTAAATAGTAAGGCACAAGGAAGGAGCCTAGTCCAGCCTTGCGCTCAATCCATGAACTGCTAGTTCCTTAAGCAAACAAGGGGGAAAAGAAGGGATTAAGCCCAACCAAACTCTCTTGGGTTGCTTAAGGAAGAGCATAAAGAATACGACATTGACCACATGAGAAATTTTTGTAAAAATCTTTTTTTTGGTCTTTCCGGATGACAGATTCTGAAAGACCCTCAAACTTTTCTTGAAAATACTAGGGATAACCATTGGAAGGCAAATTTTCATGAAAATTCTTTCCCAATTTGTGTTATTCCAATTGGTTAAACCCTAACCATTTACGAAAACCTTAGGCGTAATTTTCTAAGAAATAAACTTGAATTAATTTTTTTTTTAAAAAAACGCAGGGTGCCTAAGAAAACCAACTCATGTGACCAATACCCTACCAAACAATAGTCCTTTTACAGGTAAGCCGTATAAGGATGGTGGATGTAGTTGAGAAATGACTCGCTTGGAGTGATTAAAGTTAAGTAGACATCGAAAAGCACTAGAGACTGCTAAAGTGCTAAGGGAGTATACAGGTAAACCTAAGGGTTATCAATTAAGGGGCCATAGGGTGATTATGAACCCGAAAGTTTTAGACCGGACCAGGTCTAGAAGTGGAAATGGGCATAGACCTTCGGGTACCGTCCAGAGATAGGAAAATGAGTGCTATTGCGATAGATAGCTCTCGAACGAGATAACGTGAGAGATAAACCCCAAAGGGACTCATGGAGGCCTGAGGGGAGAGAAAGTAGACATGGATGAGTAGTCCCATAAGGGGGGAAGAGCGGAAGCTTATAGGACCCCATAGGATAAGAGTCAAGTAAGAGGTGGAGAACTAACTACTACCGTAAGTTCATGTATAGTACATAGATTGTAGTCAACATAGCTAGGTAAGCTAGTTCCACAGGTTGGTGAACCGTAAATCTGTTAGTTTGAAGCTCGTGTATGGGTGGAGACTGAGTGGACAAACCAAACGTATAAATGGCCATATGGGTGCCATAAAGGGAAAATTAACCGTAAGGACGGTTAATCGAGAAGGAGAATTTAGTGAGTAATGAGTATTGAGAAATACTCGAAGAAAGAGTACCACGTAGGTACGAAATGAAAAGAAGAGGGTGAATACGGGAACGGAGTCGGGTAAGTATCGGGGGATGCGAGCCAAATGATAAAACAGGTATGTTACCGTTGGGGCGATTGGAACCCAACGGGTAACACACTTGCAAGAGGCGGTATATGTTCGTGAACATATGCCACACCTTAAGAAAGGAAAGAGTCAAACCGTGGGAGCAGATCCCGTTTTGTCAAGGGGAGTAGAGCATGTCCGGAAAGGATCATGCTGGAGTTAACGGATCAAGTATTCCAAGTAGGAATACAGGATCTAAGTGAGTTGAGGAGTCCGAGTGGGCCAAGTTGGGGTAAAAGCCAATGGAAACCCAATTAGTAGAGTTAGCATAGGATGTGCAACTCTAAGTGGACTAACCTAAGGATGGTATAGATCCGCAGTCATAGTCGTGTTATGTGAGGTCTTCGGATGAGAAGAGCGAACTGAGCTTGAGGCAGAGTAATGAGTATGATGGTAAGGTAGAGACTGGTGAGTTTCCATTTTAAACAGAATTGACTACAAGTAGTAGTCAGAGAAGAGTCTAAGTCAATCAGACATGGCATGTCGATAGGGAGTAACCTGAAGTGGTTATGGAAACCACTAAGGGTAAGTGTAGAAGTCCGGAAAGGAAAGGGAAACACGAGTCATAAATGTAAGATCCTTTAACGTTTGGTGGAGAAACGGTAAGTGTAATACATAGTTGTGCTAGTGGCATGGCATTTAGCTTCGTTAGGACACGAGTAGGGTAAATCGAGTCGACAGTGAGAGTAACAACCTCGGAAGGGTTGGGTACACTGATGGCACAAAGTATAAACACCTACGTAGGGTGTATGCCGTGTAAGTGGTAAGTCTAGATGTGGAGTAGAAGGTGTAGTAAGATGTAAACAGACTTTTCTGGAGAAGTCGTTTACAAAGAATATATCGGGGGAATATCGGCAGAAGGGTAGCTGCTTGGTATTAGAGGATACTTAAGTACGGGACTCCGATATAGGGGAGTACTTTGTCAATTAGAGTTTATAGAAATAGAACCTAGTGTGCTATGCAAATAGCTAGTGTCTTGGCGTGTTCCAAGACGAATATAAGAAGTCACTACGAAGGTAGCTAGTCGGACAAGCAGATTGAGTCAAGGTAAGCCTCACTAGAGAAGGCAATGGTTAACTCCTCGGAGAACTACATTGGAGCATGGCGTGTGGTACGTGCCAGACACTCCATTGCAAAATTAGTAGCACAAAGTCAATTGAAATTAGGAAAGTTAGGTATCCTCGGGGAAGGATACGACGACAGATGGAGTGTGTTGGTCAACACCTCGCGGAGGGGTGATTAACTACGAAACTAGGAATACAAGCGATCACAGAAGAAGATGTAGAGACTAGATAGAGACCTTGAGTCTCTAGGAAAGAAAGATGAACCAAAGGGTAAAACGGTAAAACTTCCACATTGAGGGAAACCATAGATGAAATTGAGCCAAGGGAGGGCAACAAGCCAATAACCCCACGAAGGAGATGAAATTCGGAGACCAAATTTCTTAAGGGGGGAAGAATGTAATACCCCAGAAAATTTCGAGGATTAAAGAATGATTTATTTAAAAATTTCGAGAATTTAAGAATGATTTGTTCCAGGGCTAGGAATTAAAACCTAAAAAAAAAAGAAAATAGGAAAAAGTATGAAAGTTAAGGGAAACCGGAAAGGAACCGGGGAATTCTTCGAAGTTTAAAATAAAATAAAAGATGAAAGAAAGAAGTAAAATATTTTTCTTGGAATTAATTCAGGACCTACGAAATTAGAAACCCAATATAAATAAGAGTGGGAACTAAATTAAAATATTATTAGTTATTATTTATTTAATTATTAATTAATTTATTTTTAATAATATTTATTTATTTATTATTTAATTGTTAATTAATTTAATTTTAATTATATTCATTTATTTATTATTTATTTACTTGCTTATTATAATTATAATTATTTATTTATTTAATTATTTTGTTTACATTAATTGGGGTGGGGGTATGTGGATAGAAAAGAAAGAGGAGATTCACCGGAAATCCGCCGGAAACTCGCCGGAGAAGAGCTAGCCGACGCCGGGAAAAGTCACCGAAGCTCGGTTACAACATCTTTCACACCTCCCACCAATCGAATCAAGGTTGGTAACCCCAATTTCATTCTAAACCCTCAATTTCTCCATTTTTAGGGATTTCTTCGATTCACCTTCGATTGAGTTATTTCGAGGGTAGATTGAGACCTAGAAAGTGTTCTTGAACACTTAGTTGGGGTAGGAATCAAGATTATATTCTCGGATTTCCCCAAATTCGGATTTGGAAGGATTTGGGGTTGAAATTATAATTGTTTCCAAATTGGGGAAAATTGTTGATAATTAGGATTTAGCTTGGATTTGAGTAAATAGGCTTGGATTGATACTATTAAAATTATATAGTTGAAATATTAGCTGAACAAGAGCCGTGAAGAGCTGGCCCGAGGTTACTAAGGTTGAACCTTGACGTTAACGTATCGGGTCCCTACTCGGGTTGCCCAAATACTTTAAGGGTGGTGTTGAGGGCTCCAAACCTCTTCTTTTCAATCTTAAACACCCTAGAATAATTCTAGATATGCTATCAAGCATCAAGAATTAATTTAGGTACCTTCTTGCTTCTCAATGATGGAAACTTGCGGAACAATGAAGTCCAAATTCAAAAATGGTAATTTTATTCCTTCATAATTATTAGGAAGCCTTAAGTAGGATGAATTAGAGGTGTATTGAGGTTTAGAAACTAGATTTCTTAGAACCCAAGTAGGAACACAAGTTGGATCCAAATGCTTAGGCCTTCCTAAAATTAGGATTTCTTCCAACCAGGCTAGATAAACTTCCTTAGATGCGAATACAAGTTAGATAGAGGTCTAATACTTAAATCCAAGTATGTGACACACTCAAGTAGAGTGTTATAAGCGAGTAAGTCAAGTGTCCAAAAAGACCAAGAACTTGACTCTATGGCAATCATGGACTACATGTGAGAGTAATGGAGAGATAAATAACAAGTTAAGCTAAGTAATAACCTTAATGAAGTAAATGTTGTTATTATAGGAACAACGACACGCAATAGAGTGCAACAGGAACTCCGAGGAGACTAAAGTTACAGGAGAGGATTGCATGGAAGGTTGGCCAAGGTGAGGGTTCTTCCATCTCTGCTCCTAGGGTTGTATGCTTATGTGGATTACATGAGTATGTATATTCTCTGCTTGTCTGCTGGTATGTGTCAGCTAGAGGTATAGAATGCTAAAAGAATAAAAGAACTAGAAGATAGATTGTGGAAAGCAGCTTGGATAGGAAGACATAGGAGTAGAGTGTAATAGTTTGCTATGATTGGTGTGTTACAAATCCAACTCATACTCTCCGGAGGCATGATTAGTATTTTATTACATCTTTCCCACGACGGTGACAAGAGTCCTTGTACTGAAGGACTAAGCTTTTAATTTGAAAACTCGTCATGACGGTGACTTAGATTATAATCATGCAAAAGGAGTTACTGGTGGGTTTCGGATTTCATTATGCTAGCGATGTGATACATCGACTAGAACAACAATAGATGGCACTTGAGACCTCAATTTTATAATCACCATGACGATGGTCGTTGCCCTATCCTGGCAATAGGGTCAGAAAGGTTTTATATTGCTATGACGATAGCTTGAGGCCCAGAGAGTGCATCTGGACGGGTATATGAGTTATATCCTATTGAGGATACTTGTACATATTAATAAGGAGAGGAATTATTGATCCTTCGTGAAAGATACAAAGAATCCTATTAATATGTGAGACATCGACCAGAACAACGTCAAATGGCACTTCAGACCTCAATTTTATAATCACCATGACGATGGTCATTGACCTATCCTGGTAATACGGTCAGAAAGGTTTTATATTGCTATGACGATAGCTTGAGGCTCCGAGAGTGCATCTGGACGGGTATATGAGTTTTATCCTGTTGAGGATACTTGTACATATTAATAAGGAGAGGAATTGTTGATCCTTCAGGAAAGATACAAAGAATCTTATTAATATGTAAGACCAAGATAGGGAGACACGGGAGGAACCTATGGGTGAACCGTTAGCCTGATCTTGCAGAAGAGAAATCATCATGTTGAGATGGTCCAGGGTATGTCAGTGGCCAGGCTTTGAGACATCGTGTCGTGCCCGCCATTGTGGCCTGGTTGGGTAATGGACTAGTGGGCTCAAGCTATTGCCCCGCAGCAAGGGGTCAGGACGTGCCACGTGGTGGCTATGAGTCAGTTGTTTGATAGATAGAAGTTGATTGTGTTTGGTTAACCGAATTGTCATGAGGTGACCAGTACCCAAATGAATGGGTTAAATATGTTTTGCCACTTGGTGGCCAGCAATCCGAGTGCACGGGTTCGAAGTGGGAAAGCCACGAAGTGGCTAGTAGATACCCCAGAGTTGGGGAGATTAGGTAGATGTATGTTTAGCATCTCTGTGTATGTACAAATTATCTGTGTTTGCATATAATTGTTGATTGTGCAGCGTAGTGGTAACGTACAGGATTACGTCACCACATGTCTTGTTTGATTCAAACATGCTAAAACGTGAGAAGACCGGTAGGGAAAAGCCGACACTATATGTCACATGTTTACTTGCTGATTGATGACGTGGAATAAACTGCTGCATGTTTACAGTTATTAAATGCATGTGAGTGTTTGGGTGAAATTTCTGTTGTTGTGTGATCAACAAGAATGTATGCTAACAATAGTAACTAGTTGTTTTTGCATGTCGTTGTGTATGACCCCAAACCCAGCGCTATGGTACCCACCTTGCGCCGGGGATGGGAGAGTCCTCACTGAGTCGCATGGTTAAGACTCGCACCTCATTTTTGCTACACAGAGACAGGTTAAGTACATGTGGAAGAAGTCTCGGTGGAACGAGGGTTGAGCAACACTTTTCCAAGACCCACAACTTGTTCATGTGGGTGAATAAAGTGTAATTGTAATTTAATTTACTTTATTATTGTATCATAGAGTAAAGGGTAGACGTACCCAATTAAATTGTATTACTAAATCTAGAACTATCAGCTTCACACACCTTAAAGATTAGGATTTATTTTACTGCGATACAGGGAAAATTTGTTTTCAAAATGTATATATATACATGTACTGTTGCATGTGAATAGGATAGGCAGCATCTTCGGATGTGTAGCCAGTACACAGGTTATATATATTATGTGTGTTTACATATATCTATATCTTGAAGCGGCATTGGCCGTGGATTTGCTTGCCTAGGATAGGCCACCATTTCGGTGTAGCCATGGTATTATACTGCATGTGGATGTATTTTCAATAATAGTTATTCTGTCAATAAGGTGATAAGGCTTACAGGCATAGGGAAATTCCCTGTGTTTGTGCCGGTCACAGTCCTCCAAACGGGGGTCGTGACATAACTCCTTTTGCCTGATTATAATCTAAGTCACCGTCGTAACAAGTTTTCAAATTAAAAGCTTAGTCCTTCCGTAAAAGGACTCTTGCCACCGTCGTGGGAAAAATTTAATAAAATACTCATCATGCCTCCGGAGTGTACGAGTTGGATTTGTAACACACCAATCATTGCAAACAATTAAACTCTACTCCTATGTCTTCCTATCCAAGTTACTTTCCACAATCTATTTTCTAGTTTTTTTTTATTCTTTTAGCATTCTATACCTCTAGCTAACACATACCAAACAACCAGAGAATGTACATACTCATGTAATCCACATAAGCATACAAACCTAGGAGCAGAGATGGAAGAACCTTCAGCTTGGCCAACCTTCCATGCTATCCTCTCCTATAACTTTAGTCTCCTCGAAGTTCCTGTTGCACTCTTTTGCGTGCCGTCGTTGTTCCTATAAGAACAACATTTACTTCATTAAGATTATTACTTAGCTTAACTTGTTATTTATCTCTCCATTACTCTCACGTGTAGTCCATGGTTGTCACAGAGTCAAGCTCTTGGTCTTATCGGACTTCTCTATCCCGACTTATGCGTATCCTTCCTCGCACACTTGACTTACTCACATATAACACTCTACTTGAGTGTTTCACATACTTGGATTCCAGTATGAGACCTCTATCTAACTTGTATTCGCATCTAAGGAAGCTTATCTAGCTTGGTTGGAAGGAATCCTAATTTTTAGGAAGGTCTAAACATTTTGATTCAACTTGTGTTCCTACTTGGGTTCTAGAAATCTAGTTTCTAAACCTCAATTTACCTCCAATTTATCCTACTTGAGATTTCTTAAAGGTTGTGAAGGAATAAGATTGAAATTCACGAAGTTAGACTTAATTTGTTCCGCAAGTTTCCATCCTTGAGAAACAAGAAGGTACTTAGAGTGATTTAAATCCTCAAAAACATGTTTAAAAGTGTTCTAGGGTGTTTAAGATTGAAGAGAGGAGATTTAAAACTCTCAATGTCACCCTTAAAGTGTATTTGGGCAAACCGAGCAGGGACTCGGCATGTTAATGCCAAGGTTCGACCTTAGTAACCTCGGGCCAGCTCTTCACGAGTCTTGCTCAGCTAATATCTCAACATTATAATTTCAATAATATCAATCCAAGCCTATTTACTCAAACCCAAGCTCAATCCTAATTATCAACAATTTTCCCCAATTTGAAAATAATTATAATTTCAATAATATCAATCTAAGTCTATTTACTCAAATCCAAACTCAATCCTAATTATCAACAATTTTCCCCAATTTGAAAATAATTATAATTTCAACCCCAAATCCTTCCATATTCGAATTTGGGAAAATCCGAGAATATAATCTTGATTCCTATCCCAACTAAGTGTTCAAGAACACTTTCTAGGTCTCAATCTACCCTCGAAATAACTCAATCGAAGGTCAATCGAAGAAATCCCTAAAAATGGAGAAATTGAGGGTTTAGAATGAAATTGGGGTTACCAACCTTGATTCAATTGGTGGGAGATCTGGAAGAGGTTGGAGTCAAGCTCCAGTGGTCGTGGCCGGCGTCGGACCGCTCTCCTCCAACGAGTTTCCGACAACTTTCCTTCTCCTTCCCCCTTCTTCTTTCTCTTCTCGCCACCGCCTCTCTCTATCTTCTCTCGTCTTCTCTCTCTCTCTCTCTCACTCTTTTCATTTTCTCTTTTATTAATTCTTTTCCTCTCTTCTGTAATACCCGAGAAAAATTCCGAAGCTTGAAATACATAAGAAGAGGAAGAAAAGAAGTAGAAAATAGTTTTTAGGATTTAATTCAGGACCTAGGGAGTTGGAAACCTGAATTAAATAGGGAAAAGGGAGTAGGAAATATTTCTGGGTATTTAAATTTGGGATATAATAGAAAAAAAAATTAGTTGGAAAGTGGAGGATTTAAATTGGGGATATTTTCCAACTCTTCTTTATTATAATAATAATTATTAGTTAGTTATTATTTATTTATTTTATTATATATATATATATATATATATATATATTATTTTAATTACTTTTGTTAAAAAGAGGGGTAGGTGCCGTGGGTTTTTTTATATAAGTGGAAGAAAAGAATTGAAAGGTAATAAAGAGAAAAGAGAGAGGAAGGGAGGCCACGCATAAGAAAGAAAAGAAGAAAGAGAGAGAATGTAGAGAGAGAGTGGAGATGGACGGAGGAAAAGAAGAAGAAGGGTTGGGGTTCACTGGAAAAGTGACCAGGGAGAGCTAGCCGACGCCAGAAAATTCACCTGAGCTCGGGTACGACGTCTCTTTCACCTTCCACCAATCGAATCAAAGGTTGGTAACCCCATTGTCATTCGAAACCCTTAATTTCTTCATTTTTAGGGATTTCTTCGATCCACCTTCGATTGGGTTGTTTCGAGGGTAGATTGAGACCTAGGAAGTGTTCTTGAACACTTAGTTGGGGTAAGAATCGAGACTATACCCTCGGGTTTAGTTGAATTCGAATTTGGAAGGATTTGGGGTTCAAATTATAATTATTTCTAAATTGGAGAAATTATTGTTAGCTTTGGAATTGAGCTTGGGTTTGAGTAAATAGGCTTGGATTGGTATTATTGAAATTATATTTTTAAGATATTAGCTGAACAAGACCCGTGAAGAGCTGGCCCGAGGTTACTAAGGTTGAACCTTGACGTTAACGTGCCGGGTCCCTACTCGGATTGCCCAGTTACACTTTAAGGGTGATATTGAGGGCTGCAAACCTCTTCTTTTCAATCTTAAACACCGTAGAATAATTCTAAAAATGTTATCAAGCATCAAGAATTATTTTAGGTACTTTTTTGTTTCTCAAGGATGGAAAATTGCGGAACAATAAAGTCCAAATTTTAGAGTGGCAACTTCATTTCTTCGTAATTATTAGGAAACCTTAAGTAGGATAATTTAAAAGTATATTGAGGTTTAGTAACTCGAATCCAAGGCTCCAAAATCAATTCAGGATGAGTGATAATTGTAGGAAACCAAGTGTGAAGCACTTGAGACTCTCATGGAAGAGAGGTAAGACGAATAAGACCAAGGACTCGGTTCTTTGCAACGTCTAGATGCATTTTTAGGCACGAGCATGTCGTATGCATGTAAATTGCACATAGTTTAAGATGTTAACCACTTGAATGCATTCATTAGGAAACCACGACTCGTCCGGAGTGGGAGTTACTCTAGGACAAGCACAAGGGAGCCGTCCAGGTGAGGGGTTTCCCATCCTTGCCCTACAGGGTTGATTGAGGATGTGGATAAGTGGTTTGCCTACTTGCCTATTTGTAAGAATTATTTAGTGGTTAACATGGTATTGTTGCTCCTAAATTGTTATCTATGAAAGTATTTGTATATGTGTGTTTGACTACAGGTAAAGAGGTACTGGAGGGTATCCATGTTATGACATGAGATACGCCGAACATTACAAGCAAGGGGGTAAGTTGTTGATTGAGTCCAAGGTTTGTTTTACCCTATTAATTAGAAACTCATTAAATAAATCGTATAGAAATTATTAGTAAACGTCGACGTTTCACGGTAATTGAACTTAGGGAAGACCTTAGAGCTAGGTTATGATCTTAACCAAGGGTTTGGGAACAATATGAGGATTAATACGATCTCTTAATTGATTAGTGAGTCATAGGGATGTTCACACTACTTAGGTAAAGTCAATTTAGGAAAGTAATGGGTAGATAGAGTAAGGATCCCAGCTGAAAGCTTGGTAAGAGAAACAAGTAAAAACAATTGCCCGTTGAGGCCATTGCCCTAGCCTAGTAGTAGGGTCAGTTAAAGAGTAAAGCATTTGTCCGTTGAGGCCATTGCCCTAGCCTGACACTAGGGTCAGTAAAAGACTAAAAGATTTGCCCGTTGAGGCCATTGCCCTAGCGTGGCACTAGGGTCAGTAAAAGACTAAAAGATTTGCCCGTTGAGGCCATTGCCTTAGCCTGGCACTAGGGTCAGTAAAAGATTAAAATATTTGCCCGTTGAGGCCATTTCCCTAGCCTGGCACTAGGGTCAGTTAAACATTAAAAGAATTTGGCCGTTGAGGCCATTGCCCTAGCCTGGTACTTGGGTCAGTTAAGTGATTTACAATTTTCAAATTATATGTTAAAATGTGATTACTTGTTTAGGAGAAGCATGATAGAAAAGCATAATCCGTAGTTTTATCTAAGATTTTATTGTTATATTAATATTGCCTGATCGTAATATAACATTTGATAAACTGTACTTTCATGCGCATGTGATTGTGGGTGTTTCCCTTCCCTAGCTGTAGTGGTACCCGCCGCTATGCCGAGGATAGGAAGCTCCTCACTGAGTCTGTTTGACTCACTCCCTCTGCTTAAATGTTTCAGATACAAGGATCGGGCAGGCATCGACGTCCGGACAGTGATACGGACATCAGACCATCCTTACGCTCTTGTTCGCGTAGGTGGGACTCCTTTGGTTATTTTGATTTCTCTTGTACATATTTTGAAATTTGTATGAGTTGTATATGTATATATATATAGATATATATTTACATCTTTTGGTATGTACCTACTCTAGAATTGTGAACTTCACATGTATTTAAAGACAGGGTCCCGTTTGGGGATAAACTAGGATATATGTATGAGTATATAAACTTCTGCATGTCAATAGGATAGATCGTACGTACTGAGGTGTACGGTCAATATGATATGGATATATATATATTACGTGTGCTTGCTGCATGTGAATAGGATAGATCGTACGTATTGAGACGTACGATCAATATGATATGAATATTTACCTTATGAGTGTTGATATATATATATCTATACACTGAGTTGAGCTGAAGCGGTATTGAGCGAACCGCGGATTGCAGGTTAATTAGGCCACCAGTGAGGTGTGGCCACTAGTATGATATATATATATATATATATTGATTGTACAGCAGGGTAGTTATAGTCATGTTACAGGATAAGGCTTACGGGTTTAGAGGTAAAAATCTATTCCCGTGCCAGTCACGTACTCCCGATTTAGGGTCATGACAAACTTGGTATCAGAGCCTGGTTATTCTTTAATTCATGTGAAGCCATTGGTAAAACCGGGTGTCAGTTTAACCTTCGTTGTGAAACCCAGGCACAATGTTGGAATAAACAGGCACTTGTGGGAGTACCCAGGATAAGCACTAAGGCGTAAGGTGGGGTGGTAGTGACCCCGGGAACCTGAGGACGCCATTATAGGGAAAGGAGACATCCATGAAGGATGTTACCTAGACACAGACACATTTGGTTGAATTGTAGCCAGGAATGCGCTACAATGTGTGATTGTTTTGCGGGTGTTAAATGAGACGATGAGTCTGCTCTATTAGCGGCGCATTGTGTGCTATGGTATAGGCACAAGTTATTTGACTATAGTAGAGAATGCATGTAGAATAGTGCAATTAATGGTAGTTTAGGCTAGGAATGGTTTGTAAAGTGAAAGAGAAAGCACGCATGGCGTGTAGAAAAGAAAGCAAGCCCATGGGGCGATTGAAATGGAAAAGTTTACAGACAAGAATAACCAGGGCCATGAGGCATGAGACCGACAGGAAGACGACCATGTGAGTGGGTCACGACTGTGCAGTATGCTATGGCTGAAGGAAGTGAGTTGTCCTTCCCAGAAAGTAAATAGAAAAGAGGTGGTGTATGCCACAATATAGAAGTTGAAATCTACGGATGGGAAAATCCGGATACGGTATATGGAAGGGCAAAGTGGCCGAACCATATGCTGTAGAGATAGATGTTAAGAAGTAGAGGCATATGTAAACATGTAGAGCGTGACCATATGCCGAGCAGGAAACAGGGTAAATGGGAAGGCACAGGGAAGGAGCCTAGTCCAACCCTGCGCTCGATCCATGAACTACTAGTTCCTTAAGCAAACAAGGGGGAAAGAAGGGATTAAGCCCGACCAAACTCTCTTGGGTTGCTTAAGGAAGAGCATAAAGAATAGGATATTGATCACATGAGAAACTTTTGTAAAATCTTTTTGGTCTTTCCAGATGAGAGATTTTGAAAGACCTTCAAACTTTTCTTGAAAATACTAGGGATAACCATTGGAAGGCAAATTTTCATAAAAACTCTTTCTCAAATTGTGTCATTCCAATTGGTTAAACCCTAACCATTTACGAAAACCTTAGGCGTTATTTTCTAATAAATAAACTTGAATTAATTTTAAAACCCACAGGGTGCCTAAGAAAACAAACTCATGTGACCAATACCCTACCAAACAATAATCCTTTTACAAGTAAGCTGTATAAGGATGGTAGATGTAGTTGAGAAATCACTCGCTTGGAGTGATTAATGTTAAGTAGACATCGAAAAGCACTAGAGAGTGCTAAAGTACCAAGGGAGTATACAGGTAAACCTAAGGGTTACCAATTAAGGGGCCATAGAATGATAATGGACCTGAAAGTATTAGACCGAAGTAGGTCTAGAAGTGGAAATGGGCATAGCCCTTCGGGTACCATCCAGAGATAAGAAAATGAGTGCTATTGCATTAGATAGCTCTCGAACGAGATAATGTGAGAGATAAACCCCAAGGGGACTCGTGGAGGCCCGAGGGGAGAGAAAGTAGACAGGGATAAGTAGTCCCATAAGGAGGGAAGAGCGGAAGCTTATAGAACCCCAAAGGATAAGAGTCAAGTAGGAGGTGGAGAACCAAATACTATCGTAAGTGCATGTATAGTACACAGATTGTAGTGTACATAGCTAGGCAATCTAGTTCCACAGGTCGGTGAACCGTAAATCCGTTAGTCTGAAGCCCGGGTATGTGTGGAAACTGAGTAGACAAACCAAACGTATAAGTGGCCATGTGGGTGCCATAAAGGGAAAAATTAACTGTAAGGACGGTTAATCGAGAAGGAGAATTTAGTGAGTAACGAGTATGGAGAAATACTCGAAGAAATAGTACCACGTAGGTACGAAATGGAAAAGAAAAGAGTGAATACGGGAACGGAGTCGGTAAGCATCGGGGGATGCGAGCCAAATGATAAAACAGGTATCTTACCATTGCGGGCGATTGGAACCCAACGGGTAACACACTTGCAAGAGGCAGTATATGTTCGTGAACATAGGCCACACCGTAAGAAAGGAAAGAGTCAAATCGTGGAAGCAGATTCCGTTTGGTCAAGGGGAGTAGAGCATGTCCGGAAAGGTTCATGCTGGATTTAACGGATCAAATATTCCAAGTAGGAATATAGGATCTAAGTGAGTTGAGGAGTCCGAGTGGGCCAAGTTAGAGTAAAAGCCAACGGAAACCCAACGAGTAGAGTTAGCATAGGATGTCTAACTCTAAGTGGACTAACCTGAGGATGGTATAGATCCACAGTCATAGTCGTGTTAAGCGAGGTCTTCGGATGTGAAGACCGAACTGAGCCTGAGGCAGAGTAATGAGTATAATGGTAAGGGGGAGACTGATGAGTTTCCATTATAAACAAAAATGACTACAAGTAGTAGTCAGCGAAGAGTCTAAGTCAGTCAAACATGGGATGTCGACAGGGAGTAACCTGGAGTGGTTATGGAAACCACTAACGGTAAGCGTAGAAGTCCAGAAAAAAAAAGGGAAATACGAGTCATAAATGTAAGATCCTTTACCGTTTAGTGGAGGAACGGTAAGTGTAAGACATAGTTGTGCTAGTGTCATGGAATTTAGCTTTGTCAGGACACGAGTAGAGTAAACTGAGTCTATAGTGAGAGTAACAACCTCGGAAGGGTTGGGTACACTGATGGAACAAAGCATAGACACCTACGCAGGGTGCATGCCGTGTAAACGGTAAGTCTAGATGTAGAGTAGAGGGTGTAGTAAGATGTAAACAGACTTTTCTGGAGAAGTCGTTTACAAAGAATATATCGGGGGAATACCAGCAGAAGGGTAGCTGCTCGGTAGTGGAGGATACTTAGGTACGGGGACTCTAATGTAGGGGAGTACTTCGTCAGTTAGAGTTTATGGAAATAGAACCTAATGTGCTATGGAAATAGCTAGTGTCTTGGCATGTTCCAAGACGTATATAAGAAGTCACTATGAAAGTAGTTAGCCGGACAGGCAAATTGAGTCAAGGAAGGCCTCACCACAGCACCGGTGTTGGCTCTTCTTGAAGGCACCGAAGGGTATGTGGTGTACTGTGATGCTTCACTAGTTGGGTTAGGGTGTGTTCTTATTTAGCATGGCAAGGTGATTGCTTATGCATCTAGGCAACTCCGGAAGCACGAAAAGAACTACCCAACTCACGATCTTGAAATGGTAGCGGTGTTATTTGCCTTGAAGATTTGGAGGCAATACCTTTATGGCGAAACGTGTAAGTTATACACAGACCACAAGAGCCTCAAGTACATTTTCGAGCAGAAAGATCTGAATCTGAGACAACGCAGGTGGATGGAGTTGTTGAAAGACTATGACTGCACGATTTTGTACCATCCTGGTAAGGCGAATTTGGTGGCAGATGCTCTGAGCCGAAATTCAATGGGTAGCTTAGCCCATATCAAAGAAGTACAAAGGCCGTTAATTCAGGAATATACATGAGCTAGAATAGTCTGGAACTCAGTTTAAAATTGGAGATCCCAACCTGTTTCTAGCCCACATTCAAGTTAAGTCAGCTCTAATTGAAGAAGTTAAATCCAAACAAGATCAGGACGTCGACCTCAAACAGATCAGAGATACAATGGTTAAGGGGGAGAAGGACGACGTCCGATTCTCCATAGATGATAGTGGCATACTCCGGTTGGAAGGACGATTGTGTGTACCTATGGTGGATGGTTTAAAGGAAAGAATCCTTGATGAGGCACACAAGACAGCGTACACAATCCATCCGGGTAGTAATAAGATGTATCAGGATCTGAAAAAAATTATACTGGTGGAATGGTATGAAGAAGGACGTGGCAGACTACGTGTCTAGATGTCTAGTGTGTCAGCAGGTTAAGGCTGAACACCAAAAGCCCGCCAGAACACTTCAACAGATAGAAGTTCCTGAATGGAAGTGGGAGAGAATTACTATGGGTTTTGTAACAAGATTGCCGTGGTCACAGAGGGGATTCGATTCAATTTGGGTAATCATTGATCGGATGACCAAGTCCGCCCATTTCCTGCCAGTTAAGACCACTTACAGAGTGGGTCAGTATGCCCAGTTGTACCAATCAGAGATAGTGAGGTTGCACGGAGTACCGGTGTCGATTATCTCTGACAGGGGGCCACAGTTTACCTCTCGATTCTGGAGAGCATTGCAGGAGGCATTGGGGATAAGGGTTGATCTGAGTACAGCATTTCATCCCCTGACAGACGGGCAATCTGAGAGGACCATTCAGATTTTAGAGGACATGCTTAGGGCATGCGTTATGGATTTTGGCGGAGGGTGGGAGAAATACCTGCCGTTAGCAGAGTCTGCCTATAACAACAGTTACCAATCCAGTATTTAGATGGCACCCTTCGAGGCTTTGTACGGTCGAAAGTTCAGGTCCCCAATTGGGTGGTTCGAGGTCGGAGAGACCAAGTTAGCTGGTCCAGAACTTGTTCAGGATGCTTTGGACAAGATAAAGTCCATTAGAGAAAGGCTTGCCACGGCTCAGAGTAGGCAGAAGTCGTATGTTGACAACAGGAGAAGAGAGTTGGAGTTTGCTGTGGATGAGCAGGTTTTCTTAAAAATTTCACCAATGAGGGGCGTGATGAGATTTGGCAAGAAGGGCAAGCTAAGTCCAAGATACATCGGACCGTTTGAAATTCTAGAGAGCGTGGGAAATGTTGCCTACCGTATAGAATTGCCAGCGGATTTGGAAGGAGTTCATCCGGTGTTTCACGTGTCTATGCTTCGGAAGTACCTGCCAGACCACTCTCATGTAATCCAACCCCAGGAAGTACAATTAGCTGAAAGTCTAACTTATGAGGAGATGCCAGTGGAAATCCTAGATCGCCAGTTGAAGAAACTGAGGTCAAAGAAGATACCCTTGGTGAAAGTCCTGTGGCGAAACCATTGGGTTGAGGAAGCAACGTGGGAAGTTGAGGCGGAGGTGCGCAGGACATATCCTCACCTATTTCAAGACTAAGGTTAGTATGTTAATTGAAATTCGGGGACCGAATCTCTTAAGGGGGGAAGATTGTAATACCCGAGAAAAATTCTGAACCTTGAAATAAATAAGAAGAGGAAGAAAAGAAGTAGAAAATAATTTTTAGGATTTAATTCAGGACCTAGGGAGTTGGAAACCTGAATTAAATAGGGAAAAGGGAGTAGGAAATATTTTTGGGTATTTAAATTTGGGATATAAGAGAAAAATAAAACAAATTTAGTTGGAAAGAGGAGGATTTAAATTGGGGATATTTTCCACCTCTTCTTTATTATAATAATAATTCTTATTATTATTTAGTTATTATTTATTTATTTTATTATATATATATATATATTATTTTAATTAATTTTGTTAAAAAGAGGGGTAGGTGCCGTGGGTTTTTTTATATAAGTGGAAGAAAAGAATTGAAAGGAAATAAAGAGAAAAGAGAGAGGAAGGGAGGTCACGCATAAGAAAGAAAAGAAGAAAGAAAGAGAGAGTAAGTAGAGAGAGAGAGTGGAGACGGACAGAGGAGAAGAAGAAGAAGGGTTGGGGTTCGCCAGAAAAGTGATCGGGGAGAGCTAGCCGATGCCGAAAAATTCACCGGAGCTCGGGTACGACGTCTCTTACACCTTCCACCAATCGAATCAAAGGTTGGTAACCCCAATGTCATTCGAAACCCTCAATTTCTTTATTTTTAGGGATTTCTTCGATCCACCTTCGATTGGGTTGTTTCGAGGGTAGATTGGGACCTAGGAAGTGTTCTTAAACACTTAGTTGGGGTAAGAATCGAGACTATACCCTCGAGTTTAGTTGAATTCGAATTTGGAAGGATTTGGGGTTGAAATTAGAATTATTTCTAAATTGGAGAAATTATTGTTAGCATAGGAATTGAGCTTGGGTTTGAGTAAATAGGCTTGGATTGGTATTATTGAAATTATATTTTTAAGATATTAGCTGAACAAGACCCGTGAAGAGCTGACCCGAGGTTATTAAGGTTGAACCTTTAGCGTGCTGGGTCCCTGCTCGGATTGCCCAATTACACTTTAAGGGTGATATTGAGGGCTCCAAACCTCTTCTTTTCAATCTTAAACACCCTAGAATAATTCTAAAAATGTTATCAAGCATCAAGAATTATTTTAGGTACTTTCTTGTTTCTCAAGGATGGAAACTTGCGGAACAATAAAGTCCTAATTTTAAAGTGGCAACTTCATTTCTTCGTAATTATTAGGAAACCTTAAGTAGGATAATTTAAAAGTACATTGAGGTTTAATAACTCGAATCCAAGGCTCCAAAATCAATTCAAGGTGAGTGATAATTGTACGAAACCAAGTCTGAAGCACTTGAGACTCTCATGGAAGAGAGGGAAGACAGATAAGACCAAGGACTCAGTTCTTGGCAACGTCTAGATGCATTTTTAGGCACGAGCTTGTCGTATGCATGTGAATTGCACATAGTTTAAGATGTTAACCACTTGAATTTATTCATTTGGAAACCACGACTCGTCCGGAGCGGGAGTTACTCCAGGACAAGCACAAGGGAGCCGTCCAGGTGAGGGGTTTCCCATCCTTGCCCTACAGGGTTGATTGAGGATGTGGATAAGTGGTTTGCCTACTTGCCTATTTGTAAGAATTATTTATTGGTTAACATGCTATTGTTGTTCCTAAATTGTTATCTATGAAAGTATTTGTATATGTGTGTTTGACTACAGGTAAAGAGGTACTGGAGGGTATTCATGTTCTGACATGAGATACGCCGAACAGTACAAGCAAGGGGGTAAGTTGATGATTGAGTCCAAGGTTTGTTTTACCATATTAATTAGAAACTCATTAAAGAAATCGTATAGAAATTTTTAGTAAACGTCGACGTTTCACGTTAATTGAAGTTAGGGAAGACCTTAGAACTAGGTTATGGTCTTAACCAAGGGTTTGGGAACAATATGAGGATTAATACGATCTCTTAATTGATTAGTGAGTCATAGGGATGTTCACACTACCTAGGTAAAGTCAATTTAGGATAGTAATGGATAAACAGATTCAGGATCTCAGCTGAAAGCTTGGAAAGAGAAACAAGTAAAAACGATTGCCCGTTGAGGCCATTGCCCTAGCCTGGTACTAGGGTCAGTTAAAGAGTAAAGCATTTGCCCATTGAGGCCATTGCCCTAGCCTGACACTAGGGTCAGTAAAAGACTAAAAGATTTGCCCGTTGAGGCCATTGCCCTAGCCTGGCACTAGGGTCAGTAAAAGACTAAAACATTTGCCCGTTGAGGCCATTGCCCTAGCCTGGCACTAGGGTTAGTAAAAGATTAAAAGATTTGCCCGTTGAGGCCATTGCCCTAGCCTGACACTAGGGTCAGTTAAACATTAAAAGAATTTGCCCGTTGAGGCCATTGCCCTAGCCTGGTACTAGGGTCAGTTAAGTGATTTACAGTTTTCAAATTATATGTTAAAATGTGATTGCTTGTTTACGAGAAGCATGATAGAAAAGCATGATCCGTAGATTTATCTGTGATTTTATTGTTATATTAATATTGCCTGATCGTAATATAACATTTGATAAACTGGACTTTCATGCGCAAGTGATTGTGGGTGTTTCCCTTTCCCTAGCTGTAGTGGTACCTGCTGCTACGCCGAGCATGGGAAGCTCCTCACTGAGTTTGTTTGACTCACTCCCTCTGCTTAAATGTTTCAGATACAAGGATCGAGCAGGCATCGACGTCCGGACAGTGATACGGACATCAGACCATCCTTACGCTCTTGTTCGCGTGGGTGGACTCCTTTGGTTATTTTGATTTCTCTTGTTGTACATATTTTGAAAGTTGTAAGGGTTGTATATATATATATATATATTTACAGCTTTTGGTATGTACCTACTCTAGAATTGTCGGTTTCACATGTATTTAAAGACAGGGTCCAGTTTGGGGATAAACTAGGATATATGTATGAGTATATAAACTTCTGCATGTGAATAGGATAGATCGTACGCATTAAGGCGTACGGTCAATATGATATAAATATATATATTATGTGTGCTTGCTGCATGTGAATAGGATAGATCGTACGTATTGAGACGTACGGCCAATATGATATGAATATTTACCTTATGAGTGTTGATATATATATATCTATACACTGAGTTGAGCTTAAGCGGTATTGAGCGAACCGCAGATTGCAGGTTAATTAGGCCACTAGTGAGGTGTGACCACTAGTATGATATATATATATTGATTGTATAGCAGGGTAGTTATAGTCATGTTACAGGATAAGGCTTACGGGTTTAGAGGTAAAAATCTATTCCCATGCCGGTCACATGCTTCCGATTTGGGGTCGTGACATCTTCTTTCTTTTAATGATGGCCACGGCACCACCTCTAAATTTAATAATAATAATAAAATAATTATAATAAATAAATATAATTAAAATAAAATAATGAATAATTAAATAATAAATAAATATTATTAAAAATAAGTAAATTAATAATTAAGTAAATACTAACAAATTTGTATGTTTAATTTAATCTCTTACCCTATTTAATTCGGGTTTTCAAGTTCTTAGGTCCCGAATTAAATCCAAAAATTATTTTCTACTTCTTTTCTTTCACTTTCTACTTTCTTAAAAACCCCCTTTTAAATATTTAAAATAATCATAATAAAAATAAACTAATTAATAAGTAAACAAATAATAACTAATAATATTTTGATTTAGTTCCCACTCCTATTTATTTTGGGTTTCTAATTTCGTAGGTCCTGAATAATTTCCAAAAAAAAAAATATTTTACTCCTTTCTTTCATCTTTTATTTTACTTTAATCCTCGAAAAATTTTCTCGAGTATTACAATCTTTGAAAAAAAATTTCTTTCCGGTTTCTTTTAACTTTAATTTTTTTTATATTCTTTTTAAAGTTTTAAATTCCTAACCCCGAAATAAATCATTCTTTATCCTCAAAATTTTTCGGGGTATTACAGTGCAAATCCTGAAGGATAAGATCTCATCATAAGCCTTGGCTGCATTGAAGACACTGATTATGAGCGTGTGGGAGAAACAAAATAAGCAACGAAAGCAGGAGTCGGTGTTGATAGAGTAGCTGCATGCAATAACATGAGGATTGAGGAGGTTTGAAAGAAGAAGAATGGAAAGAATTTGGAAGAAGAAAGAAAAAACGTAGAAGGTATGCTTTTGTTTAGCCATTCAACAATTAAAGAAAAAAGTATTGAAATGACAGAAAGTCAATCACGTGAAGTGGCATAGTATTGAAAGGAGAGCTCATTATTTTATTTTTGCACTCAAAAAAATTGCGCTACTTCAACTCAACATTGGCAGAAAAGAAGGCGATTTGGGCGGACAAATTTGGCGGACAATAAGAGCGGGAGTTTGCAATTGCTACAGTACAGAAATGCCCAGAATTATTAGTTATAGATTTGGCCAAAGTAAAAGTATTTGTTCTTTGAAACAACATCCTGTCATCTTTAAAAATCTACATAAAACTTCTTAATAATTTCTCGTTATGGCAAAGGGAGTGACTCCTTAAAGTGGAACTTGAATATAGATGAACAAGAGAGCCCATAAAACAGCAACCATAATCTAAAACTTAAAAAGCTCAATCTCTAATGCAAATGTAGAAACCATACTCAAAGGCAGTGCAAAATTTGGTTGAATCTAATCAAACAGTTTAAAAATAAAATCTACAAAAGCCTGACAAGTGTCAACAAGTTTGAGTGTAAGTGAAGATAGGTAAGAGTAGCTATATTCAGAGATTTACCATAAATCACAAAGGCACCTTTTTTTAAGAAAAAGAAATTGTATTAAGGGAAGAAAAAGATTACAAAAAGGGGAGGACCAGCAGTCCTCGAAATAAATAAAAGGTGAAAACTAGTACGAGAAAACAAAACATTAGCACAACAGAGACTTCCATTCTCTTTGGGTATCCATAATGGACACTCCTCTAAAAAGACCATTTGACGAAACCCACAAAAAGACATAAAAGTAATTCTATCCCAGAACATATGAGGTGGGAGGAATTTATTATTGAAGACCCTAGCATTCTTTTACATCCACAGACACCACAAAGGCACTTAAAGCTTACATAATTCTTCCAATGAAAGTCTCCACAACTTTGCAGATTATCTCAGCCCTGTTGTAAGAAATAGCTATGCAAAGGTCGGAAATCATATAAATCATAAGCAGGCATGTCAGGAACCATCACAAAAAGACCAACTAGTGTGAAAGTCATAATTATTTCTACTTGTGAATCTACAAAAGAACAGGATAAAGCCAATAGTCAAGCATCTAATCTACTCTACTTACAGAGGGTAGTATATGTTTAATGGAGAACGAGCTTGTCGCTAATATTTGCTGGATACACCAATTTCCTAATCTTCCATTAGAGTCGTCTTCTGATAAAATTTGCTACTACCACTATCATGCTATTCAATTTCCAGTATCTTGTATCTCCTAAACCTTCCAGCTTTTCTCCAACGAATGACACCACTCGAGAAAAAAGAGAGTTCTGTACAAATCATTTATATTATAATGACTCTGTGATCATCGTCATTGGTCTTGAAAATTATATAATATATATTATAATTACTCGGGGGATTCTTCTGTCACCACCAGCTTTGTCCCCAACTCTTTCCTTGCCCCAGATGAAAGTCCTTTGGCTAACATGTCTTAATCATACTTCCTAGCTATGTCTATTAGTCCCTTTTCCACAAGAGCATCTATCAAAGCATTGTACGTAGATGCATTTGGACTACATCCAAGTTCTTCCATTTTCTTCCACATTATAAAAACTGGTCGAAGAAATCCCCACCTTCCAAACTTCCTCATAAGCATCACATAGGTTTCCATACTTGGCCTAACTCCACTTTCAACCATCCTATCAAACAAGTTAAGTATCTCCCCAGGCTTCTCTATACAAGTAAAAAAGAATTGATATGAAATTGCATTTGGCTGACAACCATCATTGCGCATAGTATCAAGCATCACAAGTGCATCCTTATATCTGAAGTTGTCACACAAAAGCCTAATGACAGTGTTATAAGTCACAACAGTGGGCTGAAACCCTAAGTCCCTCATTTCACGAAAGAGATTGATAGAAAAATCAACCCCCTGCGAAAGACCTATGGCACGAATAGCAATATTATGGATTACCACATCTAATTTCATTCATTTGTCCTTTATCTGCTTGTATAATTTCTTAGCCTTCCAAGGCTTGCACAATATATCCATATATATTGCATATGAATGTAGATCTTTTTGGACGCCTTTTCTATCCATCTCTTCCCACAACTCCCTACACTTGCTCCACCATCCCAATTTAAACCACCCCCGAAAAACAATATTATAAAACTTAATTTGGTTTGCCATCTATATTTAGATTCTTTTTCTTCCCAAAAATCAATTCCTGGGCTTCCTCTACATGCTTGTACTCACACAGAGCATCAATAAGATTGTAGTACGAAGTATCATCCTTTAAATTAAATTTCTCCAATTTTTCATGTCTCTATCACTTCGTTAAGTAGATGAGCTGATACATAAAATTTAAAAAAGATTTGAAATGCTGTATGGTCCAGAAAAGAATCTGGACTCTCCCTCATACGATGAATCAAATCCTAGGAAAGTTGGAACTCTAAGAACTTACCAAGGATGTCAATCATATGATTATGGGTATCAGTGGGGTGCTGCAAGTGGTATTCAGCCTCGACCCAGTTGAAGAACTCAATTGCACGCTTCCAGTCATTCCAAAAGGTAAGAAGAGTTTCTTGAACCGTTATGGGATTAATGAAATCGGGTTCAGAGGTTAGGGTTTTCACAGAAAAGGTGGAATTGAAATCACTTTATTTGGTGGAAAATTTCTGTTTGGAGGAACAGAAAAGGATTTGGATAAAGCAGAGAGGAGGGAAGATTCGAATGCGACTTGAAGTGAGGGAACTCATTCTGTGGTTCTGTAATTGTTAAAAACCCCTGAAAGAAAGAGTAGGGAAAATAAAAAAATGGGAACATTCAACAAGAATGTTACCCTTTATATTATATAAACAACTCCCTTAACTTCAATAATACCCAAGCAGATTTTGGACAAGAATTCAAAACTAAACAAGATTCTTATAGGAACTGAACACAGATTAAGAACTAAAATCCCCATCAGAATGATAAACTGAAACAACCATAGCAAAAAATCATTTATAGAAGCAATTTTTGATAACCTAGACTGGTCATCAAACTGGCTAAAGGACTCAGGTCACTGGGTCACTAAAAACTCGATTGGACTGGTCAAATTAGAAAAATTAAAATATATATATATATATATATATATATATATATATATATATATATATATATATATATGTGTGTGTGTGTGTGTGTGTGTGTGCATACATCAACGGTCAACCAAATAAATATAAAAAACACATAATAAGTCATTATAATTGAAATTCAAGGCAGATTAATAAGTCTGAAATACACATACATAACACATAATTTCATAAAAAAACACGTAATAAGTAAACACTTCAATTTTGATGCCACACACTACATGAAATTTAAATAACAAACACAACACACTAAGGGGGTGTTTGGTATTGTTGTGGTTTTCAGTTTTCAGTTTTATTTTGAAAAAAAAACTGAAAACTTGTTTGGCTAAATTAGTTTTATTTTTAATTTTGGACTTAATATCAAAACATAAAACACCAAATAGGAAACCATAAAATGTGGTTTCCACAAATTTGATTTCAGTTTTTTTTTCAATCACCACTCACCACCACGGCCACCCATCACCACCACCACCCACCATCACCACTTACCACCACCAGCAGCAACCACCACCCACCACCCACCACCCACCACCACCACTCACCACCACCAACAACCACCACCACCACCCACCATCTGCCACCACCACCATTCGCCACCACCACCAACCACCAACCACCATCCACTACCAATACCACACACCACCTGCCACCTGCCACCACCATCAACCATGTCCACCACCGACCACTAAGACCGCTTGCCACCACCATCACTCACCACCACGACCACGCACTACCTACCACCACTACCAACCACGTCCACCACCATCCCCAGCCACCAACCACGCCCACCACTACCATTACCATCCACTAACCATCACCACGCACCATCGTCCACTGCCACCACTCACTACCCACCATTCACTACTACCCGCTACCACCATCACACCCACCACCACGTATTACCACCACGCACACCCACCATCAACCACCACCACGCACACCCACCACCAACCACCACCACGTACCACCAAGCACCATTATACCACCACTTACCATTCACCAAGCACCATCACCCACCACCGCCACCACACCCACCCCACTAACCGCCAACCAACCACCGCCACCAACACCCACCACCCACCATGAATGTGAATGAATCTTCTTGCTCCCAAAACATCCACGTAAATATACTTTGAACTTCCATAAATATTTATTTTCTGTTATTTAATTAATATAGAAAACTGAAGATATAAAACAAAAAAACAGAAAATAGAAAACACAACACAAAAAAATAGACCACAGATTTCAGTTTTCAAAAAACAGAAATCTAAAAACTGACAGTAATACCAAACGCCCCCTAAGTAAGTCATAACTCAAAACACATAAACCAATCCAAAAGCTTGCAAATAAGTTGACTAAGAAAATCCAAAACTAAATTTTTCAAATTTCCAGTTGATTTATTAGTGCAGAGACATATAAGTTCTTACCATAAAACGAACACATATTTTTTGAGGCACATGAAAAAATGAGAAACCATAACTGCATTTGTCAATGGCAAAGCTAACTATCACGAACAGGGAAACAAGTATGTAGATGTAGTGGCTTACGGAACATTTCATTCTTCCCATCATCATGGATCTGCAGTTTAAGAAATGTGGGATGAAAAATATAACTAATGTCCTATTCTTCTTCTTCTTCTTCTTCTTCTTCTTCTTCTTATTATTGTTATTATTATTATTATTATTATTATTATTATTATTATTATTATTATTATTATTATCATTCTTGGCTAGTGTGTGATTGATGATGATAGAAGAAGATGAACCGTATTATTTACATATATACTCAAAAGAGTTGAGAGTTGAGATCATTACCATTAAAGCCTGGGTTAATAATGTTGAAACACGGAAGCACGGCACGGCGTTTGGTGGCGTCACGGCAAGGCAAGGATTTGAAATTTTGAACCCTCTAACAGAGCAAGGAGCAACTGAGAAATCAGCGTCTGATGGAGTCGTGGCAGTCTGCAATCCTACTTCTGAATTTTGAACCCTAATTCCCTCCCAACGCAGCGTTTTGGTTCTGGTCTTTTTTGTTAAAATACACAAAGACCCTTGAGTTTTGAGCCATGGACACATACACCCTTTAAGTTTCAAAACCTTATAGACACACCTCATAAAACTTTCAATTTGGAGCACCTAGCACCCGTTTGTCAGACTTCTGTCCACATTCAGCTATTATCTGCCATGTAAGCACATTTTGTAAGGGTATTGTAGTTTTGCCACGTAAGCACATTTTGCGAAGGTATTTTAATCGTTATATGCTATTTTAAGCACATTTTGTAAGGGCATTTTAATAATTATAATGTTATTTTAGCCATTTTAGTAATTTGATTTGGAGCCGCTAAAATATGAAATGATTAAATTATTCCTACAAAATGTGTTTATGTGGTAAATTACGGCTGAATGTGGACAGAAGGGTGCTAGGTGCCCCAAATTGAATATTTAGGAGGTCTATCTGCAAAATTTTGAAACTCAAGGAGTGTATATGCCCGTGGCCCAAAACTCATAATTTTAGTGCATTTTAGCTTTTTTTTTAAAATACTATCGAGTCATGGGTCAACGGGTTAGTGGAGTTTGCAAAAAATGTTGGGTCAACTGCATAACGGTTTGTAAGAGCCACTTAGATTGGTCTGGTACCTGATTCATTGATTTTATGCATCTCCGATTCATCTCGACTGAAGAAGCAAATTATGTGCTACAGGAAATCCACGAAGGCATATGCGGCACACACCAATCCGCAGGAGCCCTCCGCAAGCGAGCTCTGCGGTCCGGATTTTACTTGCCAACAATGAGAGTCGACTCAGAGGCCCTAGTCACCCATTGTGACCAATGTCAGCGGCACGCGACATTCATACACCAACCACCCGGTGAGCTGAAGCACATCGAATCTCCATGGCCCTTCGACACTTGGGGCATGGATATCTTGGGCCCTCTCCCTCAGGGCACGCTCCAACGAAAATTCCTAATAATGGTCGTTGACTATTTCACAAAGTGGATCGAGGCCAAACCTCTAGCCACCATTGACTCCTAAAACTTCCAAAACTTCCTTTGGCGGAACATCATTACTCGCTTCGGTCCCCCACATACGTTGATCACCGACAATGGCCGTCAATTTGTCAACGAGAAGTTCGAAGATTTCTGCAAGGATTGGAGCATCGACCACAAAACTACCTCAGTCGAATACCCAGCGACCAACAGACAGACGGAGAGAGCAAACCGCATCATCCTCGAAGGACTGCGAAAGCGCCTAACAGACGCAAAAGAGGGATGGGTGGACAAACTCCCATTGGTCCTATGGTCCTACCGAACAACGATACACACAGCAACAGGAGAAACTCCTTTCACTCTGACGTATGGACAGTAAGCGATCGTTCCCGCCGATATTGGGGTCCCTTCGAATCTGGTGCTAAATTACTCCGAGTCAAACCTAGAAAACCTACTGGTCAGTCTGGATACAGTCGAGGAGCGCAGGGAAGCGGCAGTGCTCAAAAACATCGCCTACAAGCAGCTGCTGGCACAAAAATATAATCGAGGCGTTCGACCTCGCAAGTTCGAAAAAGGTGACTTGGTCATGCAGAAAGTGATAAACAATAGGCGCGACCGCCTACACGGCAAGCTCGCACCTAATTGGGAAGGCCCATACAGGGTTATCAGAATCACTTCACACAACAGATACAAGTTAGCACACCTGACGGGAGAGCACGTACCAAATACTTGGAACGCTAGCAGCCTCAAGAAATATTTTACTATGTCTTAGTCAATATTTCTTTTTGCCTTAGTCCAAAGGTGAAAATCACAAGCACTCCACTACGTCTTAGTCCTAAGACGAATATCTTTCGACATATCTACTGTGTACTCCCTCCTTGTCTTAGTCCCAGGACAAACGTACTGCCAATTAAAAGGAATATAGAATGCAATACGATTAATCAACTCTCGTGCTCAAAATTCTAATTCTCCTTACTAAAAATATTTACATACGGGGACTATCGTCCCGAAAATACAAAAACAACACAGACATGCTGCGAAATACAAATGAGGAGGCATCCCCCCTTGATGGATGCGGCGACTCACCCGACGAGGGAGGATCCCTTCGAGGGATAGGGGCTACTTCATAGTCTTCTATCCTTAACGGAGAATCTCCTCGAGCACAGACGCGAAACTCTCCACCAATGTTCTCCCAGGAAGGATGCATCTTCACTCTGACTTCTAAAGGGACAGAGATGCCCATCAAATCCTCCAGTTGCGCTATTCCATTCTGCATCCCGTAGTTTGCAAAGCGCAGGAAATCTTGGCGACGAACCTGCAGAGAATTGGCCTTGCACTCCGCCAGCTCGCCCTCCAATTCCTTCACACAGGCAATCAGTTGGACATTCTCATCCAACAATTCCTCCACCACTTCCTGCACAAAATCACGAAGAAATCAGTCACCTCACATGCAGAACATTGATGCAAGAGGAAAGCATCCTACCCCATCGACCTCCTGCTGATACGCAAAGCCTGCTAAACGGCTTAGCAACAGCATGGTCTCCTTGGTCATACGCTCTAAAGCATAATCATCCCCATAATCAAGTGGATAATGCTGACGAGCCAGTATGACCCGCTCCGCCTCAAAGGGACCGATCAAACCGAACCGAACCAAACTGACTACAATCAGTTTGGGTTTAGGGTTTAGGGTTTCTGACTACAATCAGTTTGGTTCGGTTGATGTCCAAAGAGCGAATTGGATTGAATGACTTTTTTAGTCATCCAATTAGATCGGTTCGGTTGTCTAAATTGTCCAAACTGAACCAATCCGCACGTTTACTCACCCCTAACGTCATTGTCCACCTCACATTTAACTTTTTACTTTTATTACAAATAAAATAAACTTAAATCTAAATGAAAAAACCAAAATGAATGAAATTATAAAATATTTTAACCAAAATGAATGAAATTAAAATTTTAAGTTT
This sequence comes from Senna tora, assembly GCA_014851425.1. NCBI lineage: Eukaryota > Viridiplantae > Streptophyta > Magnoliopsida > Fabales > Fabaceae > Senna > Senna tora. Next base: position 17,854,184 of record CM026265.1, read on the forward strand.
TTTCTTATTTTTCAAATAAGAAAAGTATCTAAAAAAAGTTAGCAAAACACTAGTTTCTTTTTTGTTTAGACCAGGTATCTACCGTCAAGCACAGTGACTAATCCCCTCGCTGAATTGTAGGCAACTCGAAGGATGGGACAGCTGGCCCAAGCATTTAAGGATGCTCCATACCCAAGGCAGAAATCGAACCCTTGACACTTGGTTAAGGATGAATGAGTCTCTTCCACTCAACCACACCCCTTAGGTTAGCAAAACACTAGTTTAATATATATATATATATATATATATATATATATATATATATATATATATATTAAATGAATTGTTGGTTTTGCTAAAAACTTAGAAAAAGGTAATATCCTGCTAGCAGAACTGTGGGGAATCCTTACTGGGTTGCAGCTTGCATGGGACAGTGGACTTTCTAATGTCACTGTTGAGTCGGATTCATTAGTTGCTATCAACATGGTTTTGGAACGTGATACTTGCTTACATACCTAGGAATGGAAACAAGGTTGTAGACGCAATGGCTAAACATGGTCATCAGCTTCCCTTTGGAGATGTTTTGTACAGTAACTTTTCAGGATGACTTTTTGCATCAGCCACGGTAAAAACACACCGATTTTAAAAAAGAAAGCAAAAGGATAAAGGAGGAAGCAGAGGTGGTTTTCCTCCCATAAAGCAAGATCCGGTAAAGTGTGTGAAGTGCTCACTTAAGGCCTCTTAGATGAAATTGTTATTGTAAAAACATGAATTTCGATTTTTATTTAACCGTTTGTATGATGTATGCTTTACATTTTGTACACTTCACTATATCCAATTTTCACAAAGAACAAGCAGATAGAAGCTCTCTCAAGCCACGCCACCATTTCTTTACATTGTGTGATATGCCAAATGTCACGACCGCGTTTCGAACGTCCATGACCGGCACGGGAGGTAGGATCCCTCCTATCCCGTAAGCCTCTAATCCCTTATTAACATTCATACTTATCAATACTACCCATTTCTAACACAAACAATATATAATATATATGGTCATCCATTTCCGGTTACCTAAATAGCTCGCAATCCGCAGTTCGCTCAGCACCGCTTCAGTCTATATATATACACATATTCACTCACACATACATATAGTTTACATATTGATCACGCGCTTCAATGCTGGTGATCTATCCTATTCACTTGCAGAAGTCATGTATCCAGTCATACATATATTCAATCACACACTTGCATATAGTTTACATATTGATCACACGCCTCAATGCGTGCAATCTATCCTAGTCACATGCGGAAGTCATATTCTCATACAAACAGGTATTCAGCCACACATACTTAAAATTTACATATTGATCACACGCCTCAATGCGTGTGATCTATCCTATTCACATGCGGAAGTCATATATATATATACACATGATATATATACTATATCATAGCCTATATTCCCAACACCAAGACCTATCTTTAACCTGTATGAAGCCGACAATACTAGAGTTCGAGTATAACATATTTATATATACACAGCAGTTGTATATGTACAAAAGCTACGCCCAAAAAGGACTTATATATATATACACCACAACATAATTACATAACCAAAATAACTACCGACGCGAACTAAGTATGCGGTCTTCAGATCTGTCCGCCTCCTTAAGAAGAAGTGGACGCGTTCCCGATGCCTGAATCTCCTGTATTTGAAACATGTAAACGGGGGGGGGGTGAGTTGAACAGACTCAGTGAGGAGCTCCCCCATCCTTGGCGTAGCAGCGGGTACCACCACAGTTGGGGAAAGGGAGCAACCACAACCACATGCGCATGAAACGGATTTATATTGCGACCTTTAATATGATCAGGTAGTGAATATATCATATTTGCAATAATCATCCTAATTCATGCTTCTATAGTAATTATTACTCCGCATTTGAATCAATCACAAACATATATCATATGGTTCCATGCATAACACATACTTATACATGTAGGCATTCAATTTCTGTCTCTCGCATTGTGCTAAGAAAAATATTGGCTCGAAGACAATCTCTTGTTCGAACCTAGTTGATCACACTAGGAACTTTCTGACTCCAAGGCACGCTTAGTGCAATAGCCGGCAACTTGTCTGACCTCAGTTAAAGCAAGGTAATGGCCACTATGTGGCATGCTTACTAACGACATAATCCAGTCTATCCGACCAGGATGACCGACTCGATCTACCCGGACTAACCTAAACAAGCTCAACTGACATTTTTAACCTTGAAGGACGCTCTATGAATAACTAATTGAATATTATACGTGTTTATTAGTTAGGCCTAGTTTCTCCATTTTTCGATTATGTAACACTCTCACTCACACTTAACAACCTATGTTCAGTTTCCTCAACACACCATACGATCAAGATCTTAACAGTGACGATCAATGTGATTGGTTTCTAATGTTACTGAACTCTCACATATGGAAATACAACTCAATCCTACCCACGGTAACGTATAAGGCTCAATGAGCCACAATAACACAAATACACTTGAGACTATACACATAAGCACATATACAGTTTGCACGTTCACTGTTTACTTGCTAACCGTACACGCGTAACATAAACTCATTCAGATAATTATATTTCATATAATAAATGCATAAAATAGAGCAAACCACATTTTCAAGTAGTCATCCAACCCTGTGGGGCAGGGATGGGAGAGCCCCTCACCTCGTTGGCCCTCCTGATCAATCCTCGGAGTACCTGAAGCTCCAGTTACTCTGTGGTGCCCTGTACACGTGTACTTAAGCAATTTAGAATGTGTAACTACGCGACTAATAATGCATGTGTCATGCTATTGTTCATGTAGCCTCTAGACATATCCAAGAACTAGATATTTAGTTTGCTACGTCTTCTTATTTGCCCTTTCAGAAAGTCTAGAATATTTTCATTCTCGACTTTCACCCATTTGAGCCATTTAGAACCTCTAAAAGCTTAGGTTAGAGGTTCTAATTTATCTAAATTTCACTTCCTGTGTTCATAAGAGCATTTAATAATAAAGAAATAAATTTACGGGTCAAAAGAGGTCTTAGCTTACTCATTCCACCATCTCCCTTATTTGCCGAGTAAAAGCTTAACTACTACCTCTGAAATTATATATAGAATTATAATCGGGTATAAGTAAAGCCTTGGAAGCAATTTAGTTAGTCTTAGGTGTCCACCACGGACTAGGCCGAGGTGTCCAGCCCACAGCACAACTCCTTACTGTACGGTGGCTTGGTATATCGCCTCTTTTTCACCGGATTGGATTCCGGTTGTTAAGGTAATTATCCGGGCTTTATTCCCTCATATATTTCCAGTAATTACAACACTTATACTACTCCAATCCAAGCCTAATCATGCATCAAACTAGCAAATTCGAATTTTAGAGCAATTTCCTAACCCAATTTCCATGATTTCCATACCCGGTCAATTCTACGATTTAGCTTTGATTTTGAACCTCCCTAAGCATTCAATAACACCTACTAAACTCTAATTTACCCCCGGAATGTCCCGATTGGAAGAAATTGAAGAATTCCTAAAATACCTAAAATTGGAGAAATTGGGGTTTTGAGAGATTGAGGCTTTCTTACCTTATTCTAATAGGATAGAAAGCTTGGTGGTGTTGAAAGAGGACTCCAGTCACCTTCTCCGGCGCCGAAATGTCTTCTCCGACGTATTTCTGGCCAAAACCCGTCGAGCCCTTGCTTCTCCTTCTTCTCGGTGCTTCTCTGTTTCGTCCGCCCGTGCGTCTGCTTCTCTTTCTCTTTTTTTCCTTTTGTTTAAGTGAATGGCTGGAAGGGGCACGGTTATAAGCCCTCAATTTTTTATTAATAAGAAAAAAAATATAATTTTGTAGTAAATCCCCTTTTTCTCCCACTTCTTTAAGCCTCCTTTCATTTGGGTCCCATACTTGTTTAAAATATACTTTATTTCCTATTATTATTATTTTTCATCTTATTTTAACTCTTTAATTTAATTTATTTTTCTTTTAAAAAGAAAATAAATTAAATAATAATGATAATAATTAAAATTAATTTCTCGGATATTACACCAATTTTTTAAAGACAAGACACAAAATAGTTATATTCCCGAATTGTCTGTAAAAAAGTGTAGAAAAAGTGAAAAATAGAAATTGGGCCTAAAAGTTCAATGATTTTAACATAGAAATGAGTGTAATTTAATCTCATTAATATTTTTTTTCAAATAATTGTCTACAAGTTTTATTATAATGAAGATGGAGACAAAACTACTTTAAGCAAAAAGAAAAAAAGAAAAAGAAGGGTATAATAGGTCAGAGAAGGTGGAGACATATATATATATTTGGTGATCTGATGGGGCCACAAGGCTCAAAACAAAATAACAATTAATCCCCCGAATACAGGGCAGAAGCAAAATACATAAGCAGATCTTTTTGCAGAAGAAAGACAAGACTAGGAGGAATCGCGTTCAACAGCAAATTGGCAGGAGGATTTCTAAAGAAATTAATACCTCCAATACACGTAAGGCTACTTTTAGCCATGATATATGCACACTTATTCAAAAACCTTGGGATATGAATGAAAGACACATCCCAAGGTTTACTGGACAATTCCATTATACCTTTAACCACCGGGTATTTGTTCTGAAAGCCTTTGCATCCAGATTTGCAAATCTCTATGGCCTTTGTTGAGTCATTTTCAACAAGTACAACACTCCTCTTTTATTTGAACTTCGATCCACCAGCAAGCATAGACAAAGTTGAAAAACTGATAATAAAAATATAAAAATTCTATCTAGATTAGTATGTAAAGAATGAAAAATTTTTATGTTTGATATGCTAAAGCTTTAAAAGTAAAATAAAATTAATGTCATAACCTTAATAACACAAGGGAAAAATTAGCTAAAATTTTTATAAATTTTTATCTGATATCCCTTAAATTACATATTTTATTTATACATTCTTTTTTGGGTAAAGTACCATTACTTTCCACAAAATTTGTTTCAATGTTTATTCATGTCCTCAAATTTTTTTTTCAGTTCATGCCTACCCCTAAATTATCAATTTTGTTCATGCCTGCCCTTTTTGCTAACACCGTTGACATGCTTGACAGAATTTTTTGATGCGGATAATGAATGGGTCTTTTTTGACACGTCATTTACGGGTATGCAGAACCGATCCAAACCGAACCAACCAATCCGATCCGATCCAAACCGACTACATAATCGGATGGATTGGTTTATTTTCTTAACAACCGATTTGGTTTGGTTCGGTTGATGAATTGGGCCCAATTTCAACCGAACCGAACTAACCGATTATGATTTTTTAAAAATATTAAAAATATTTTATGATGTTGATTTTTATAGTTTTATGGTGTTGGGTTGTAATTTTAAGTTTGTAATGTTTGAATATTATACTAGTAACTTTAGTTTGTTGGTTTTCATTTAGCTGAAAAAGTGCATTCTGCTACAATTAATAATCACTTATTTTATGAAATAAGCATGAACAAACAACACCATTTTTTCACAGCACTTTTAAAGAATCTCCATTTACAAAGAAGTTATTTGAAAATCAGCAATTTTTACAAGCATGAACAAATGGGCTCTAAGTTTGCACAAACAGGCTCTAATAACTTTAGTTTGTTGGTTTTCAAGGTTATGAATAGCTATATTTATTTTTTAGGGTTTAAATTGAAGAGAAAAAAATAGTAAAAAATTTTGTCCAAAAATCGATCAAACCAAACCGAACCAAACTGACTATGTCCAAAGAGCCGATTGGATTGGATGACTTTTTTAGTCATCTGATTATATCGGTTCGGTTGTCTAAATCGTCCAAATTGAACCAGTCTGCACGTTTGCTCACCCCTAACTTTATTGTCCACCTCATTTTCCACCTCACATTTAACTTTTTTATTTTTATTAAAAATAAAATAAGCTTAATCTAAATGAAAAACCAAAATGAATGAAATTATAAAATATTTTAACCAAAATGAATAAAATTAAAATTTTAAGTTTTTTCTTATTTTTCAAATAAGAAAAGCATAAAAAAAAAGTTAGCAAAAGTGCAAAACATTAATTTAATATATATATATATATATATATATATATATATATATATATATATATATATATATATATATATATATATATATATATATATAATATATTAAATGGATTGTTGGTTTTGCTAAGAACTTGGGAAAAGGTAATATTCTTCTGGCATAACTGTGGGGAATCCGTACTGGGTTACAACTTGCATGGCACAATGGACTTTCTAATGTCACTGTTGAGTCGGATTTATTAGTTGCTATCAACATGATTTGGAACGTGATACTTGCTTACATACCTAGGAATGGAAACAGGTTTGCAGACACATTGGCTAAACATGCTCATGAGCTTCCCTTAGGAGATGTTTTGTATAGTAGTAGCTTTTCAGGATGACTTTTTGTATCAGCCTACCCTTTGTGGGGTTTAGGGCTAGTTTGTAGCCTCCTTCTTTTCTTATCAATATATATATATATATATATATATATATATATATATATATATATATAAAAGTTAAGCAGCTAGGTAGCGTGATAAGTGATAATCAAGAGAAACGGTTTACATTAATTCAAACCATAAGCATAAAGTTGTATGTAATATGAAGCTATGGAGGAAGGTGTTGGGAGAGAAACAACAAGTTATGGCAAGATTCGGTGAGATGCTTTTTAAAATCTCCCCTCTGCAGCGTTAGCGTACCCTTTTCCATTCTCGTGCCATGTAATACCTGAGAATATTTTAACTAGCGTCATCAATTAAATTAAATTAATTAATTTAGAAGTGAAAAAAAAGAGATAACAAATAAATACTATCAGATATTTACTTTTGATGATATGTATGTATATTAATTATATATATATATATATATATATATATATATATATATATATATATACATTATAAGAGAAAAGAGTATAGAAGAAGGAAAGAAAACAAAAAGGGAACCGTGAGAGAGACAGAGGAACACGAGAGAGAGGCAGAGAAATCAACACACACGGGGAGAAGGGAAGGAGCTCACGGAGGAGGTGAGCCACGCGTGGAGGGTGGCCGGACGTGCGGACTGGTGCCGGAGTGAGACGCCATTGCCGGGAAAACGCCGCCGTTGAGCTGAAGGAGAGAGAGAGCCACGGGTCAGAGAGAGAAAGCAAAGGGAGAGAGCTTTCTCGCCAGAAAACTCGCCGGAAAATGCCGTTTCTTCACCGGGGGAGGTAGCCGGGAGTCTCCTCTACTCCGTATCGTCCTTCTAACCGGTTGAATCGAGGTGAGAAGTCCCGAAACTCTCAAACCCCAATTTTATCAATTTTAGAGATTTTTGGAAAGACCCCAATTGATTCAATCTGAGTATTTTGGGTCCTAAATTGAAGTATATGCATGTTAGGAAGTGAGTTGGAAGCTTAGGAACCGGAACCAAATTGATGGAACTTATCCGGGTTGGAAAAAGTGTAGGAAAATGTGGTTGTTAAGGTTTAAGGGTGTTGTGGAATGACTTGGGGTGCATTGAAAGGTTGAATAATAATTATAAAAATTGTTAAAAATTATTGGAATGTACGAGGGATGAAAACCCGAGTAATTCCCGTCTCACCCGGAACTCCGTTCGCGGAAAAAGAGACAATTCTCTAATTTTACGCGTATTCGGGTATGTGTATTCATGGGTAGGTAAAGTGTTCAAGGTTATTTTGATAAATGGAAATTTTGGACAATTAGAATTTATGACTCTTGAGCCATAAATTCAAGACTTGGGTAATGGGAACTTCACATGGACACATAGAGGTGAAATTGGGTAACCTTGCATTCCCAAATTCAACGTTTTCCGAATAGCGTGATTAAGAGAGGGTTGGACACGAATTAGAAGCATGCTAGGAGTTTCGAAAACTAGTTGAGGGCATTCCAAGCCAACAACTAGTCTATGGAATTAATTAGAAAGAACATGAGCATTAGTGTTACATGTACACGATAGTGGTTGAATTTTCAAGTCTCTGAATCTCTCAAGTATATGTGTATAGGGCACCATACTGTGAGTGGACTTTTAGGCGCCCCAAGAGCCGATCAGAGGGGCCAACCAGGTGAGGGGCTTTCCTATCCTTGCCCTATAGGGTTGACTGCGGATATGGATATGTGGTTTGCCTTCTTGCCTATTTGTAGGAATTACATGTTAGATAACATGCTATTGTTGTTCCTAAATTACAGTATATGTGAAAATGTGCTATATGTGTGTATGTGAATTGTAAAAGCAACGGTGGCTCAAGGAGCCCTATATGAACAGAAGGTCCTCGGGACCTATACGACATCGAGGGTAGGATCGAGTAAATATTATCTGAAGGGTGTGGTTTTGTAAGTCAGTCCTTAAAAAGAATAAACCTAGGTGACTTTGTTCTGAACCAAGAGTCCAAATTAGAAACCACTTGGAAATCTAAATTTGCCTAAGAAGAAGTAAAATGAACAAGTAGTGGTCCATAGGGGTCATTTATTGTACAACGCGGGAACCGAGTCTATCACGGGTGGTCCGGGTAGATTGAGTCTCTTGTCTTGAGTCAAACCACAGAAATACAAAGTATACGAGTTCACCACATTGTAGCTATTGCCTTGGGTAAACCGAGGTCAGATGAGTCGCCGGCTATGCTCCAAGTGAAGTCTTGGGGTCAGACTATTGTTCCAAGTAAAGTCTTGGGACCAGGGGTTCCTAGAATGATCAACTAGGTTCCCATATTGCTCACGTGAGATATTGCCTTCGGGCCAGATTCTCTCCTAACGGAGATATTGCCTTCGGGCCAGTTTATGATTACTTGAATACAGAGGACCACATGGAATTATATGTTAAATCATGATATGATGTATGTATGAATTTAAATGTATGCAAATCCATGCTTTAAATTCTTTATTGTGAATATGATACAAGCTAATTGCCTGACCACTTAATATATGGAAATTTAATCCGTTATATGCGTATGTGTTTGTGATTGGCTCCTCTTCCCCAGTTGTAGTGGTACCCGCTACTACACCAGGGATGGGAAAGCCTCTCACTGAGTCTGTTTGACTCACCCCAATGTTACATGTTACAGACACAGGTGGTATAGGCATCGGGAGCGCTTCCACTTCGTCTCAGGAAGGCGGACAGACTTAGAGACCGCACGCATTGTTCGCGTGGGTAGTATTGATATATGTATTTTGTCAGGATGTATATGTATATGATTCTTTTGGTATAGCATTGTTTTGTACAGTTGCTATATGCATATATGTATATGTCATACTCTAGAACTGTCGGCTTCATACAGATTAAAGATTGGTCTTGTTGTTGGGGGATATAGGTTGTGATATGATGAATATCATGTCTATATATATATATGGATGTGACTCCTGCATGTGAATAGGATAGATCACACGCACTAAGCGTGTGGTCAATATGTAAACTTATATATATGTGTTACTGAATACTTGATTGTGTGAAAATACGACTTTCGCATGTGAATAGGATTGGTCACACGCATTGAGGCGTGTGATCAATATGTATATTTTATGCAGGTGTGTGATTGAATATATATGCTTGACTGTACACAGGGATTCTGCATGTGAATAGGATAGATCACCCGCCCTTGAGCGCGTGATCAATATGTATATTATATGTACGTGTGATTGACTATGTGTATATGTATAGACTGAAGCGGTGTTGAGCGAGCCGTGGATTGCTTTCTACTTAGGTCACCGGATAGGGATGACCATATATACTATATATTGTTTGTAATAGAAATGGGTAGTTATGCATGTGTAAGAATGTCAATCAGGGATTAGAGGCTTACGGGATAGGAGAAATTCTACCTCCCGTGCCGGTCACGGACGTCCGATAGGGGGTCGTGACATGCCACCTTAGCTCCAGAGTTGAATCCAATTAAATTAAAGCTATCTCATTTCTTGTTGAGTCCTGCAAGATATCTTCATCCAATTTTAACCTAGTCAAAATTCAATTTACCTTTAATAATGTTCTTGTTTCCTTCTTCACAACTATTAGTATTTCTATCTGTACCCTCTGAGCATTATAGTAAGTCTTGTTTTATTAATATTAGGTATCCTTTCTACCAAAAAAAAAAAGAGAATATTGTGATCAATAAGAAAGCTAACACTGCATGGCTTCTAGTGCTTCTTTAACACTTGTCTCAATGTTTTTAGATAGTAGTACCTCTTTGTTTTACAGATATAAAGTTAGATTGTTTAGAGGCAAAATATAGAATGCATACAAATACAAGACAATAAAATGAGATGAAATAATGAAATATCTTCTTCTCATGACCATTAAAGAAAATGAAAAACAAAGAAATAAACAAGAAAACAAAATTGACACAGCATAATTTTTCGAATCCTCCAATTCCTCTTTTTTCCTCCTCTCTCCTATTCATCTTTCTCCCACACAATAAAATCTATGTCCAAAGAGCGGATTGGATTGGATAACTTTTTTAGTCATCCGATTATATCGGTTCGGTTGTCTAAATCCTCCAAATTGAACCAATCCGCACGTTTGCTCACCCCTAACATTGTTGCCCACCTCATTTTGTACCTCACATTTAACTTTTTATTTTTGTTAAAAATAAAATAAGCTTAATCTAAATGAAAAACCAAAATGAATGAAATTATAAAATATTTTAACCAAAATGAATAAAATTAAAATTTTAAGTTTTTTCTTATTTTTCAAATAAGAAAAGCTTCTAAAAAAAAGTTAGCAAAAGTGCAAAACATTAATTTAATATATATATATAATGGATTGTTGGTTTTGTTAAGAACTTGGGAAAAGGTAATATTCTTCAAGCAGAACTGTGGGGAATCCGTACTGGGTTACAGCTTGCATGGGACAATGGACTTTCTAATGTCATTGTTGAGTCGGATTTATTAGTTGCTATCAACATGATTTGGAAAGTGATACTTGCTTACATACCTAGGGATGGAAACAGGTTTGCAGACACAATGGCTAAACATGCTCAACAGCTTCCCTTTGGAGATGTTGTGTATGCTAGGCCCCCTGACTTTTGTACACTAGCTTTTCAGGATGAATTTTTGTATCAGTCTATCTTTTGGGTTGCTTTATCTATGCTCCTCCTTTACTTCTGTCCTTTCCTAATAATGTTTTTGATGCTTTTGTCTGTATCTATATATAATATATGTACTCAACTTAGCAAAATAACATCTTTTTTTTTTCATAATTAAAGAATTGTGGAGCCATCACTTATTTGTTCTCATATTTGAACAACCATATGTATTTGATTCTTAATCATCAATTAAAACTAATTAAAAAATAATTTAACCTATTTCTTTTGAAGAAATTAATAATATAATTTTGATTTTTAAGTAAGAGTAATAAACTTATTTATGAGTTCATAGTAATTTAGCATAAAAAAATTATAAGAACCAATATTAAAATCTCAAACGAATCTTTTATGAATCAGCAGTGAGCTGCACTTTCCTTATCTTTAGATGAATACTAAATAAAACAAAAGAAACAAAAAGGTAAGCAAATCTCTTACTGGCTCAAGAATCAAGATTGCTTACATGTTTTGCGGACAAATGAGAAAAGGGAATTTGCTTTATTGGGAGTTTGATGAGCTTTTTGCTAATCCCATGTTTGTGCTCTGAAAGCTTCACTTTCCTGTCTCTAAGGAAGCTGAAGATTATGGCATATTTAATTATTGTATATTTGTTATTTGAATTTCTTAGTTTTTTATTTTTATTTCTTAGTTTCCTGCTTAGTTAGAATAAGTCAATGTGTAATATCCGAGATATTTAATTTAATTATTATCATTAGTATTTAATTTATTTTTCTTTTTGAAAGTAAAATAAATTAAAGGTTGAAATAAATGAAGAAGAGAAAAAAAATAGGGAATTTATGAAACAAGGTAAGAAAGCCCCAATCTCTCAAAACCCCAATTTCTCCAATTTTAGGGATTTTATGAAATCTTCAATTACTTCTATTTGGGACATTCCGGGGTTAAATTCGAGCTTAGTAGGTGCTATTGAATGCTTAGGGAAGTTTAGAATCAAGGCCAAATCGTGGGATTTGGCCGGTTGTGGAAATTATGAAAATTGGGTTAGAAATTATACAAAATTCAAATTTTGCTGGTTTGATGCATGAATAGGCTTGGATTGGAGTAGTATAAGTGTTGTAATTGCTGGATACAAAGGAATAAAGCCCGAGTAATTACCTTAGCAACTGGAACCCAATCCGGTGAAAAAGAGGCAATATACCAAGCCACCGTACAGTAAGGAGCTATACTGTGGGCTGACCACCTCAGCCTAGTCCGTGGCGGACCCCTAAAACCAACTAAATTGGGTCCAAGGCTTTTCTCATACTCGATTATTTTCTTTATATATAATTAAAGAGGTAGTGGTTAAGCGTATACTCAGCAAATAAGGGAAACAGTTGAAAGAGTAAGCTAAGGCCTCTTTTGAGCCGTAAATGTATTCCTTTAATAGTCAAATGCTCTTATGAACACATGAAGTGAAGTTTAGATAAATTAGAATCTCTAACCTAAGCTTTTAGACGTTCTAAATGGCTCGAATAGGTGAAAGTCGAGTATGAAAATATTCTAGACTTTCTGAAAGGGCAAATAAGACGACGTAACGAACTAAGTATCTAGTTCTTGGATATGTCTAGAGGGTACATGAGCATTAGCATGACACGTGCATTATTAGTCATGTAGTTGTTAATTGCTTAAATACATGTGTATAGGGCATCACAGAGTAATTGGAGCGTCAGGTACTCCGAGGACTGATCAGGAGGGCCAGCGAGGTGAGGGGCTCTCCCATCCCTGCCCCACAAGGGTTAGATGACTACGTGAAAATGTGGTTTGCTCTATTTTATGCAATTATTATATGACATATAATTATCTGAATGAGTCTACGATACGTGTGTATGATTAGTAAGTAAACAGTGAACATGCAAACCAAATATGTGCTTATCTGATTAGGCTCATGTGTATATATGTTAATGTGGTTCATTGAGCCTTATATGTTACCGTGGGTAGGATTGAGTTGTAATTTCATATGTGAGAGTTCAGTAACATTAGAAACCAATCACATTGATCATCACTGTAAAGATCTTGTTCGTATAGTATGTTGAGGAAACTGAACATAGGTTGTTAAGTGTGAGTGGGAGTGTTGCATACTCAAAAAGGGGGAAACTAGGCCTAACAAATAAACACGTATAATATTCAATTAGTTATTTATAGAGCGTCCTTCAAGTTTAAACATGTTAGTTGAGCTTGTTTAGGTTAGTCCGGGTAGATCGAGTCGGTCATCCTGGTCGGACATGCGAGATTATGTCGTCAGTAAGCATGCCTCATAGTGGCCATTACCTTGGTTTAACCGATGTCAGACAAGTTTCCGGCTATTACTCTAAGCGTGCCATGGAGTCAGAAAGTTCCTAGTGTGATCAACTAGGTTCAAACATAAGATTGCCTTCGGGCCAGTATTTCTCTTAGCATAATGCAGGAGACAGAAATTGTATGCCTACGAGTATAAGTATGTGTTGTCTATGGAAACATATGATATATATTTGTGATTGATTTACGTGTGGAGTAATAATTAAGTTAGAAGCATGAATTAGGGTAATTATTGTGAATATGATATATCCACTGCCTGATCATATTAATCGTCGCAATATAATCAGTTTCATGCGCATGTGGTTGAGGTTGCTCCCTTCCCCCAGCTGTAGTGGTACCCGTTGCTACGCCAGGGATGGGGGAGCTACTCACTGAGTCTGTTCGACTCACCCCCCCTATTTACATGTTTCAGATACAGGTGGTTCGGGTGTCGGGAACACATCCACTTCTTCTCAAGGAGGCGGACAGATCTGAAGACCGCACGCTTAGTCCGCGTGGGTAGTTATTTTTGTTATGTAGTTATGTTGTGATGTATATATATATATAAATCCTTTTTGGGCATAGCTTTTGTACATATACAACTGCTGTGTATATATATGTTATACTCAAACTCTAGTATTGTCGGCTTCATACAGATTAAAGATAGGTCATGGTGTTTGGGGAGTTAGGCTATGATATTGAATATATCATATATATATGACTTCTGCATGTGACTAGGATAGATCATACGCATTGAGGCGTGTGATCAATATGTAAATTATATATATGTGTGGTTGAATATATGTTTCTATGGAAATATGGCTTCCGCATGTGACTAGGATAGATCGCACGCATTGAGGCGTGGGATTAATATGTAATCTATATGTATGTGTGTGATTGAATATATGTATGAATGGATACAGGACTTCTGCATGTGACTAGGATATATCGCTCGCATTGAGGCGTATGGTCAATATGTAAATTATACGTATGTGTTATTGGATATTTGTATATATATAGACTGAAGCGGTGCTGAGCGAACCGTGGATTGCAAGCTGCTTAGGTCACCGGAAATGGATGGCCATAAATATTATATATTGATTGTATTAGAAAAGGGTAGTTATGAACATGTATAAATGTTAAACAGGGATTAGAGGCTTACGAGACAGGGGAAATCCTACCTCCCGTGCCGGTCACGGACCTCCGAAATGGGTTCGTAACAAACTTGGTATCAGAGCCAGGTTACTTTAAACTGTATGAAGCCATAGGAATGACCGGGTGTCTGTTTATGCCTCGTTGTGAACCCGGGCACAACGTGGGAGTAAAAAGACACTTGTGGAAGTACCCAGGAAATTGAGTCAGCCCTTCTTTCTACTCTCTTTGATATGAAATATCATTGATATACGTGTACTTATTAGGTGTGGTCCTTCTGCAGTATAGGGATGCCACCGATCACGAGACAGGCCAGGGGAGGAGGGAGAACTCCTGCTGAAATTGATCAAGAATCAGTTCTGGAGGAGGGAATGCCCACCCGAGGCCGAGGTAGAGGCCGTACCCAAGGCCGAGGTGGAGGTCGTGCTTGGGGTCGAGGTAGAGCAGAAGCGAGAGGAGACAGTCACCAGAACCTCATGTTGAAACAGGTGCACCGTCTGTGGCGGAAATGCTCACGGTGGGATTTCAAGAATTAAAAGAAGAGATGATAAGGCAAATTTAGAGAGAAGTACGCCGGTTAGTAGTCGGCGAAGAAGAAGAAGAAAGAGTTCCTAGCAATCAAGAGATAGAGGTTGTTGAGGAAGAGGATAGAGAATGGCAACAACCGCAGGATGTGCTTCGTGAGCCGCGGCACCAAGAGAGCTGCCAATTTTGAAATTTTTGAAGCTTCATCCGCCCACTTTCTGCGGAACTAGTGAGAAAGAGGATCCGCAATACTTTGTGATAGACTTGGTCAGAATTAGGCACATGGTGAGGTGCTCAGGGCATGAGTTGGTGGAATTAGCTTTATTTCAACTGAGGGGAGCTGCTAGAGTATGGATAAAGTCCATACAGACGAGGTATTCAAGAAGGGTGGCACCGATGACCTGGGATTATTTTCAGAGGGAATTCTTGGGTCAGTTTCTATCTGAAGGTACAAAAGATGCAATGCGTCAGCAATTCGAGGAGTTGTGGGTGACGCCTAACATGACCATGACGGAATATGAGTTACTTTTTACGGAACTGGCTCAATTCTCACCTGAGTTGGTTCCTGATGAAGAGGCGAGGATCAAGAGATTCATACACCGTCTCACGGAGCCGTTGTTTACTGCCTTGTTACCACAGAGAAGGCAATTCGAGACTTTAGCTAAAGTCACAGACTGTGCCAGGATGATTGGAACCAGGAAGAGGTACGAGACATCTGTTGATCCCAAAGTCAAGTTGATTACGGGCAGTGACAACCAAGGAGGTGGAAGTAAGAAAAGGAAGACAACAGGTGGAGGAGCAGGATATTCAGGGTCTGCAGGAGGATAGTCCTCAACCATCACCAATGAAACAGGTATAAGGAGCAGTGTTCAAGGGGGACAGAGAGTGCAAGGGGGTGGAATGCCGGTAAGACAAGGCCCCAGTGTGCGACTTGCAGCAGATATCATTATGAGTGTGCCGGAGATTGACAGGTGGGTGTTATAGCTGCGGCCAGGTGGGCCATATGGCTAGGGAGTGTCCAAAGAGAAAGGAAGGTACAAATGTGAGAAGTAATCCGACGCCAAGAGGTACACCTATTTCAGCCCCACCAGTAAGAACTGTACCACCACAGACAGCAAGTACCAGTGCAGCTAGAGGTCGTGGTGCAGGATCTAGTGATAGAGGGCTAGGGGCAGTAGGTGGAGGACAAGCGCGAGTATTTGCACTTTCTCAGCAAGACGCTCATGCATCAAATGCGGTTGTGACAGGTACCCTCATTGTTTTTTTCTCTTGAAGCACGAGTTTTGTTTGATTCCGGCTCTACTCATTCCTATGTGTCGCATGCATTTGCTTCTAGCTTCATGGAAAGTCCGTCTAGAATGAAAGAAACAGTACTGGTTTCTACTCCAATGGGAGAATCGGTACAAGTAGAGTATGTGCACAAGTCTTGCATAGTGGAGGTCAATGGTCATGAGACTGTGGTAGACCTTCGGTTGTTGTGTATGGTTGATCTTGATTTAATCCTCGGTATGGATTGGTTGTCGTCTTTCCATGCGGTTGTGGACTGCAGGGCTAAATGTTTGAAATTCAATATGCCAAACGAGGAACCTTTTGTGATACGGGGTGACGGAGCTGCACCGTATCCAAGCTTAATCTCGGCGTTGAAGGCATCCAAGTTACTTGCAAAGGGATGTAAGGGGTATTTGGCCTTGGTCAAGGATACCACAAAAGTAGTACTTTCACCGACGCAGGTACTGGTAGTGCAAGAATTCTTGGATGTATTTCCAGAAGATTTGCCGGGATTGCCGCCCGATCAGGAGATTGAATTTGAAATTGAGCTGCAACCTGGCACCCAGCCTGTCTCCACACCACCTTACCGGATGGCTCCGAAAGATTTGAAGGAGTTACATGCACAGTTGCAAGAATTACTTCACAAGAGTCTTATAAGACCCAGCTTCTCTCCTTGGGGTGCTCCGGTCCTTTTTGTGAAGAAGAAGGACGGATCTTTACGGTTGTGTATCGATTACCGAAAGTTAAACAAGGTGACGATCCGCAATCAATACCCATTGCCGAGGATAGATGACCTATTTGATCAGTTGTAGGGTGCTAAGTGGTTTTCCAAGATTGATTTGCGATCTGGGTACCATCAATTAAAGATTCGAGAATCAGACATACCTAAGACCACATTCCGGACCCGATATGGACATTACGAGTTCTTAGTGATGTCTTTCGGATTAACTAATGCTCATGTATCGTTCATGGACATGATGAATAGGGTTTTCAAACCTGAAGAACATGCAGAACATTTAAGATTAGCCTTGCAGAAGTTGTATGGCAAGTTCTCCAAGTGTGAAT
Source organism: Senna tora (assembly GCA_014851425.1). Lineage (NCBI taxonomy): Eukaryota > Viridiplantae > Streptophyta > Magnoliopsida > Fabales > Fabaceae > Senna > Senna tora. Next base: position 17,871,563 of record CM026265.1, read on the forward strand.
TTTGGCTTGACAAAGTTGCCTTTTTGGATCACGTGGTATCATCAGAGGGAATCCACGTTGATCCAAGTAAGGTAGAAGCGGTGAAGAATTGGTCTCAGCCTACCTCAGTTACTGAAATTCGCAGTTTCTTGGGCTTGGCTGGATATTATAGAAGATTTGTGCAGGACTTCTCTAAGGTTGCTGCACCTATGACTAAGTTAACTCAGAAGGGGGTGAAGTTCATATGGGATGATAAGTGCGAGCAGAGTTTTCAGAAGTTAAAAATTAGTCTCACTACCGCTCCGGTGTTGGCATTACCTGAAGGCACAGGAGGGTATGTGGTATACTGTGGTGCGTCGAGGATCGGGTTAGGGTGCGTATTGATGCAGCACGGCAAGGTGATTGCGTATGCATCGCGACAATTGAGGAAACACGAGAAGAATTACCCGACTCACGACCTCGAGATGGCTGCGGTAGTATTTGCTTTGAAGATATGGAGACATTACCTATATGGTGAGACGTGTGAAATTTATACAGACCACAAAAGCCTCAAATACATTTTCGACCAAAAAGACTTGAACTTGAGACAACGTCGATGGTTAGAGTTGTTGAAGGACTACGACTGCACGATCTTGTATCATCTAGGAAAGGCTAATGTGGTAGCCGATGCTCTGAGCCAGAAATCCATGGGCAGTCTTGCTCATATAAGTGAAGAAAGAAGACCGTTGATCAGAGAACTGCATGAGCTAGAACAAATGGGAAATTAGTTTGAGATTGGGAGTTCCGGCTCACTTTTAGCCCATTTGCAAGCTAAGTCCCCTCTGGTAAAAGAGGTAAAGTCTAGACAGGATGAAGATACCGACCTCAAGCAAATTAGGGATACGGTAACTAAAGAGAAGGGGGACAACGTCGAATTCTCTATTGATGATTTCAGAGTACTTCGGTTGGAGGGACGATTGTGTGTTCCCATGGTTGATGCTTGAAAGAAAGAATTCTTGGAGAAGCACACCGGACAGCTTATACAATCCATCCGGGATTTAATAAAATGTATCATGATCTGAAGCCGCTGTATTGGTGGAATGGCATGAAGAAGGATGTTGCAAGCTATGTAGCCAGGTGTCTAGTGTGTCAGCAAGGCAAGGTTGAACACCAGAAGCCCGCCAGAACATTACAACAGATAGAAATACCTGAGTGGAAATGGGAAACGATAACGATGGATTTTGTAACAGGGTTGTCAAGATCACAACGTGGATTTGATTCGGTTTGGGTGATAGTGGATCGCATGACTAAGTCCGCGCACTTCCTACTTGTTAAGACCACTTACGGAGTGAGTCAATATGTGCAGCTTTACATATCAGAAATCGTTAGATTGCACAGTGTGCCAGTGTCCATAATATCTGATAGAGGGCCACAGTTCACTTCCAGGTTTTGGAAGTCATTGCAGGAAGTGTTGGGAACAAGAGTTGATTTGAGTACTGCGTTCCACCCACAGACTGACGGGTAATCGGAAAGAACCATTCAGATTCTTGAAGACATGCTTCGGGCGTGTATTATGGATTTCGGCGGAAGTTGGGAAAGGTATTTACAATAACAATTATCAAGCGAGTACCCAAATGGCACCTTTCGAGGCTCTGTACGGTCGTAGGTGTAGATCCCTGATTGGGTGGTTCGAGGTCGGAGAAGCTACCCTAATCGGCCCAGAATTGTTACAAGATGCCTTGCAAAAGGTGAAGTGCATAAGAGAGAGATTGCTGACGGCTCAGAGTAGGTAGAAGTCCTATGCAGACAATCGAATGAGAGAACTCGAGTTTTCCATTAGTGACCAGGTGTTCTTGAGGATATCACTGATGAGAGGCGTAATGCGGTTCGGTAAAAAGGGGAAGTTAAGTCCTCGGTATATCAGACCGTTTGAAGTCCTAGAACGAGTTGAGAATGTGGCGTATCGGTTGGAATTTCCTTTGGAATTGGAGGGAGTACATCCTGTTTTTCATGTATCGATGCTTCGAAAATATCTTCCAGATCCCTCGCTCGTAATCCAATCGCAAGACGTGCAACTAATCGAAAATCTGACATATGAAGAGGAGCCAGTGGAAATCTTAGATTGGCAGTTGAAGAAACTCAGAACAAAGGAGATTCCATTGGTTAAAGTCCTATGGAGAAACCACTCGACCGAAGAAGCTACATGGGAGGTCGAGGATGAAATGCGCAGGACGTATCCTCATCTGTTTCAAGGCTAAGGTTAGTATATTGTTTGAAATTCAGGGACCGAATTTCTTAAGGGGGAAGATTGTAATATTCGAGATATTTAATTTAATTATTATCATTAGTATTTAATTTATTTTTCTTTTTGAAAGGAAAATAAATTAAATTAAAGGTTGAAATAGATGAAGAGAAAAAAATAGGGAATATATATATATATATGTATATATTTTGGGACCTAAATGAAAGGAGGATTAAAAAGGATGGGAAAGAATTTGGATTTTACTACCTAATATTTTTTTCAGCCAAATATTAAAATAAATGGGGGCCAAACCGTGACCCCTATTCAGCCACAACACACTAAAAAAAAAGAAGCAGAACGTGAGGCGAGAAGCAGAAGCAGACCGAGACGCACGAGAAGGAAAGGGAGGAAGGGAAATAGTGGGGTTTGGCCGGATTCTCGCCGGAGAAGGTGCTCCGACGCCAGAGAGGGTGACCGAAGTTCTTCTTCAACACCCATTTAGCCTTCTATCTGATTGAAACAAGGTAAGAAAGCCCCAATCTCTCAAAACCCCAATTTCTCCAATTTTAGGGATTTTAGGAAATCTTCAATTACTTCTATTTGGGACATTTCGGCGTTAAATTCGAGCTTAGTAGGTGCTATTGAATGCTTAGGGAGGTTTAGAGTCAAGGCCAAATCGTGGGATTTGGCCGGTTGTGGAAATTATGAAAATTGGGTTAGAAATTATACTATATTCGAATTTTGCTATTTTGATGCATGAATAGGCTTGGATTGGAGTAGTATAAGTGTTGTAATTTCTGGAAATATACAAGGGAATAAAGCTCGAGTAATTACCTTAGCAACTGGAACCCAATCCGATGAAAAAAAGGCAATATACCAAGCCACCATACAGTAAGGAGCTTTTCTGTGGGCTGAGCACCTCAGCCTAGTCCGTGGCGGACCCCTAAGACCAACTAAATTGGGTCCAAGGCTTTTCTCATACCCGATTATATTCTTTATATATAATTAAAGAGATAGTGATTAAGCGTATACTCAGCAAATAAGGGAAACGGTTGAAAGAGTAACCTAAGGCCTCTTTTGAGCCGTAAATGTATTCCTTTAATAGTTAAATGCTCTTATGAACACATGAAGTGAAGTTTAGATAAATTAGAATCTCTAACCTAAGCTTTTAAAGGTTCTAAATGGCTCGAATAGGTGAAAGTCGCGTATGAAAATATTCTAGACTTTCTGAAAGGGAAAATAAGACGACGTAACGAACTAAGTATCTAGTTCTTGGATATGTCTAGAGGGTACATGAGCATTAGCATGGCACGTGCATTATTAGTCGCGTAGTTGTTAATTGCTTAAATACATGTGTATAGGGCACCTAAGAGTAATTGGAGCGTCAGGTACTCCGAGGATTGATCAGGAGGGCCAGCGAGGTGAGGAGCTCTCCCATCCCTGCCCCACAAGGTTTGGATGACTACGTGAAAATGTGGTTTGCTCTATTTTATGCAGTTATGTGCTTATCCGATTAGGCTCATGTGTACATATGTTAATGTGGTTCATTGAGCCTTATATGTTGTCGTGGGTAGGATTGAGTCGTAATTTCATATGTGGGAGTTCAGTAACTTTAGAAACCAATCACATTGATCGTCACTGTAAAGATCTTGTTCGTATGGTATGTTGAGGAAATTGAGCATCGGTTGTTAAGTGTGAGTGAGAGTGTTGCATACTCAAAACGGGGGAATCTAGGCCTAACTAATAAACACGTATAATATTCAATTTGTTATTCATAGAGCATCCTTCAGGGTTGAACATGTTAGTTGAGCTTGTTTAGGTTAGTCCGAGTAGATCGAGTCGGTCATCCTGGTCGGCAAACGGGATTATGTCGTCAGTAAGCATGCCACATAGTGGCCATTACCTTGGTTTAACCGAGGTCAGACAAGTTTCCGACTATTACTCTAAGAGTACCTTGGAGTCAGAAAGTTCCTAGTGTGATCAACTAGGTTCAAACATAAGATTGCCTTCAGGTCAGTATTTCTCTTAGCATAATGCGGGAGACAGAAATTAAATGCCTACGAGTATAAGTATGTGTTGTCTATGGAAACATATGATATGTATTTGTGATTAATTTACGTGCGGAGTAATAATTATGTTAGAAGCATGAATTAGGGTAATTATTGTGAATATGATATATTGACTGCCTGATCATATTAAAGGTCGCAATATAATCAGTTTCATGCACATGTGATTGTCGTTGCTCCCTTCCCCCAGTTGTAGTGGTACCCGCTGCTACGCCAAGGATGTGGGAGCTCCTCAATGAGTCTGTTCGACTCACCCCCCCTGTTTACATGTTTCAGATACAGGTGGTTCGGGTGTCGGGAATGTGTCCACTTCTTCTCAAGGAGGTAGACAGATCTGAAGATCGCACGCTTAGTCCCCGTGGGTAATTATTTTGGTTATATAGTTATGTTGTGATGTATATATATAAATTCTTTTTTGGCGTAGCTTTTGTACATATACAACTGTTGTGTATATATATGTTATACTCGAACTCTAGTATTGTCGGCTTCATATAGATTAAAGATAGGTCAAGTGTTTGGGGAATTAGGCTATGATATTGAATATATCATATATATATATATGACTTCTGCATGTGACTAGGATAGATAACACGCATTGAGGTGTGTGATCAATATGTAAATTATATATGTGTGGCTGAATATATGTTTGTATGGAAATTTGCCTTCCGCATGTGACTAGGATATATAGATCGCACGCATTGAGGCGTGTGATCCATATGTAATCTATATGTATGTGTGTGATTGAATATATGTATGAATGGATACAGGACTTCTGCATGTGACTAGGATAGATCGCATGCACTGAGGCGTGTGGTCAATATGTAAACTATATGTATGTGTGATTGGATATTTGTTTATATATAGACTGAAGCAGTGCTGAGCGAACCGTGGATTGCAAGCTATTTAGGTCACCGGAAATGGATGGCCATAAATATTATATATTGATTGTATTAGAAAAGGGTAGATATGAACATGTATAAATGTTAAACAGGGATTAGAGGCTTACGGGACAGGGGATCCTACCTCTCGTGCCGGTCACAGACCTCCGAAATGGGGTCGTGACACAATGGGACCATCTTTACGCAGAAACGAAACGGCAAAAGGAAAAAGAAAGAGAATGTATTTATTGTGTTATTAATAAAAGTTGAGAATAGAAATAGAATGTGAATGTATTAAAATTATCACTTTATTCTTTATATTAAAATAAAAAAGAAAAGAAAAGAAAGTTACGATTGTCTCAAATCAAATGGTATAATAAACATTTTGTATTTTTTTAATTATACACACTTATCAAAATGAAAATAAAAAAAGTGAATAACACATGAGACTTACATGTTTTTTTTTTCCATCAACTTTTCCTATCCTTTCCTAAAGAACAAATTAGTTTTCTTTCTATTTTAGTTTAGGCTCGTGAGTGGCACCTGGGCTATTTTATGAGCCTTTCCTTTTGTATATAAGTCAGACAAAATTAATGAGAAGACTAGAGCATTGTTCAATGTCTTAAATTCAAATAAATCTCAAACAATCTTTTGGATAAATGCGTGAGCTCATTAATCAGAATGGCTTATATACAAAAGAGGAAAAAAAGGAAAACACTGACCACTGACCATGTGCCTACTATAAAGGCTAACACCAAAAAAGAAAGAAAACAAGTCCAAACTTACTACTTACTAAAAACAAAACAACAATAGCAGATAGGAGAAAACAATAAAACCAAAATACAATACAATGAAATAACCTATACTCTTAGCTTCTTGATAATTTTATACTAAAAAATACTTTTTTTGTAATATAAGAAAACTAGCAAAGGCTAGCAACAAAGGAACAGCCTAGCCAAGCCTACGAGGGAGACAAGACTTCCTAATATCATCATGCAGAATAAGACTACAAAAGCTGTGACCATCATTTGCCAAGACATCTGCAAGTTTTCCGATACAAGTTTTCCAAACATAAACCGTGAAAAAAAATTTAGGTATATATAACTTCATTCACATGAAAAAAATTTAAATATGCTATCATGAGAAGAAATTAGTCAAAACAACCTACCTTAAAAATAGACGAAAATACTATTTTAGTCCCTCACTGATGTCCCATTTATTAATTTGGTCCCTTACAAATAAGCATTGTCAATTTGATCCTTCACAGATCATATCATTGTCAATGTGATCCTTCCGTTAACTCATCGTTCGATATTTAACATGATGAAATGTGTTGGTTAAATTGTGTTTAAGCAAAATTTAATCTCACTAAGTATAAATTAAATTATTTTATTTAAAAAAAAACTCCACCTTGCTCACCCAAATCTGTTTTACTAAACCAAATCGGATGCCCTAAGTGGAACACAGCAACAAGTAAAAGTTGAACCCAGTAGCACATCAAATTAGGTTAGTAAAACATACTTGGTTGAGCAAAGTGGAATTCTTTTTAAAAAAAATAATATAATTCATGCTTATCAGATTAAATTTTGTATAATAGATCAAATTGATAAAGCTCATTTGTAAGTGACCATATTGACAAACAATACATTTGTGAGGGACCAAAATAATGTTTTAGTCCTTAAAAATAGTAGAAAATTGATCCTAACGTACAAACTCAGTCAGAAATAATATATAACACATATTTATAAATAATAGGCAATGTTTTAAAACCCGGACCGAACCGGATCGGCCGATCGGACCGATTGAACTGGAAATCGGCCGCTCAACCGGTCCGAATTTAGCTATAAACCCATTTTTTAGTTGGCCCAGATTGGACCGATCAAAATCGGTGACCCGCCAATTTAACCGGGAACCGGACTGAATTTTGATGGTTGACCAATTTTCTTTTAAAAAGAACTTTTTTAAGGGTTAGACTTGATATGTTGGGCCAAACTTGATTATATACATTATATGTTTTACAATTTTAAATCTTGTATAATTATGAAACAACTAATATAGTGTGTAGATGACATAAATATTTTAATTATTATTATTATTTATATAGTTGAATCATATAAATTACTTATTATATTTAAAATTCATGTATAAAAATATAATTTTTGTAATATTAAATATATATATATATTGATATAAAAATGATTAAAATATTATTATTTTCATATTTATAATGTCAACCGGTTCGACCACCGGTGGAATCGGTTAGCCCGTAACCTGAAAGATTTTTCGGTTCAATGACCGGTCTGATTTTTAAAACATTGATAATAGGGTTAAGAAATGAGAAATGAGTTATTGAGTAATCCATGGGTTGAGCCAACCCAACTCATATATAGATGGGCCAAATTTTAACCCAACCCATATGACCCATTTATTTAAATGGTTGGGTTGGGTTGGTTGAAATGTAGTTGGGTTGAGTTGAATTAGTGGATTTGGGTTCAAATTGCCACCCCAATAAACATCTTATAAATTTAAAACAAAAGCTAGAAGAGCATTTATGAAAGTTAGTATATAACCATTGACTCTGGTGTAAGGTATGTGGTATTGTGATATTTGGTTTTGATCGGTTAGGTCCCAATCCAAAGGAAACCCTACCTTAGCAATAGAATATGATTGCTTGGAAGAGAGAAAGAAGAGGAAATCTACAAAAATTATGTCTTTATAATACTAGTATTGTGCCCCGTGCACAGTACGGGTTCTTGCATTTTTTATTTATGATTTGATAAAATTTAATCTAATGTATACAAAATGCATAAGTAAAATTTTAATTAAAAAATATTTTCAATATCACTTAAAGAATATAATAAAATAAATTATAAATATATAAGGGAAGGAAAAAAAGTAATTACTATGATGCAATTTAAAAATAATGAATATACAAATAATTTTTTGTTGAATAAATAAAATAATAAATGAAAAGATAAAAATTATTTGTGAGCAAAGAAACAAATAATTAGCCTACCAAAAAAAAAAGAAACAAATAATTAGTGACTTTCTTAAAAAAATTATTGACTATAATACAACTTAAAAGAGCAAATAATTTAGACAAATTACATCGTTTAATTAAGAGATTAAAAATAATAATTTAATCAAAATTTGCAAATCAAATAATAGTTTGTTTCTAGAACTTTATCTTATACAACTTTATAAAACAAGTTATATAATAAAGTGTGATTTCGAAGTTCCATTCAATTCATAGTGCACAACTTTTGCTTCAACTCTATGTGAACCATTTAAATCATTATTATTTTTTGTCTATCATAACAACCTGTATGGGAATAAATTAACACAAGTATTAACATATGTTTAATTTTGAGTAAAACATCAAGTTGGTCCTTTTTAAATGTCAGCTTTCTCAATTTGATTCTTATTCGCCTTCTCAATTTAATCCTTCTTAGATCATTCTGTTATCAATTTGATATTACTAACTGTGGACTAACTTTATAATTTTTAAACATTAATAGGGTCTTTTAGTAAACATTTACAAAATTAGCCCAAATAAGTACACTAAAAAAACTCTATTAATATTTAAAAATTACAAAGTTAGCCCACAATTAGTAATTTTAACGGTAAGGACCAAATTAATAACGAAATGATTTAAAAACAACTAAATTGAAAAGGTGCATCTAATAAAGACCAAATTAAGAAAGATGACATCTAAAAAGGACCAACTTAATATTTGATTTATGACATTGTGTAATTAAATTTAAAAAGTACACATATAATCTTTTATTAAAAATTTAATAAAAAAGATATAAAATTGATTTTTTTTAAACAAAGAATGAGTTACATTAGCCAAATATCATGAAATGGAGAAAATGGTCATTTAATGGCACATAACATGAGTAAATGACCAAGGCTAGTGATGGAACAATTGAAATCTATGCTAACGTAATTCTCCATTTTTCCAAGGCTATTTCAACTACCATCATTGTTATACATAAATCCTTCTAATGTGTTCTAAATAAAGATAACCAAAATAAAAGGTGCAAATACAACTTGTTACCTTCACCCCTTTGTTTGAAATTATTTCACATGGCTCTTGTGCATCTAGCCTCTCTCTCACTTTCGTTTACTTTTCCCTCTAAAATGCTTCCTCTGCAACTGCAAACAACAAAAATATCCTCTTCATAAAGAAAGATGAGATACTTGAAAATAATAAGCAACTTCCAATACAATAAAACTAACTCTTAGTTGAAACTATTTGGCAATCAAGCGTGTAGACATCCAAGTGTATTTTATCCAGCTCTATCAAGTTCAAAGAACAAATCCAATACGACTTTCCAAGAACAACTGTCACGACCCCCACCCGAGGGCACGTGACCGGCACAGACTAAGGGTAAGGCCCTCGAGCCTGTATGCCTCATTTGTCAATTCCAAACCTATCTTTCAATTGCCATTTAAGCATTCTATTTAATCCAACATAAAAGACAAGTCAATTACACAATGCCAATTCAGTAGTTTTACAAAATACAACATATTATCAAAGACTACACCCGTAGAACAAAGTGTAGGTTCTTCTATGACCGCCTTTCCTAGGCTGACATGGATGTCTGACCGGTCCCTGTCTCTGAAAAATGTAAACAACAAGGGGTGAGTCATACGACTCAGTGAGGGACAAGCCCATCCTAGACGTGGTAGAAGGGTGCCACCACGAAGGGAAGGGAATGTCACACATAAGCAGTTACATTGTCATTTATTAGATAACAACACAAAATTTTTCAACAACTAACCAAAGTCCATGTACCAATCATACTTACACAAACACACCATTCACATAAGTCGTTTACACATCCAAAACATAAACCACTCATGTGGTGTCCATACATCAATTTCAAGAAAAAAAAATCATAGATTTAGACACAAATTCGACCAATCCAAGATGCACAAATATTTGGGGGTAATATTGACCACATAGAGTTAAGATCACTTGGACACCATCTAGTGAAGGAAAGTTTTAAGAATGATATAGCTTTAAAAGAAAAGAATTAGTTTACAAACTGGAGTCCAAGGTTTGTCAAGTATTAAAGAGAACAAATCCCCTATTTAGTTTTCAAAAGGACGAGGAATGCATTATATAAAGAAAAGGGTTCGTATGGTTTAAAAAGGAAATAACTATGTGACCAACATTACCAATTCACACAATTTATTTCCCACAAGCAAACAAGGAATGAGGTTCAACTAAGTTCCTTCCCTTCTCCCTTGCTCACTTATGGGTTCATAACAAATGGGTTGGTTAAGTGGTTCAACTAGGTTCCTTCCCACCACCTTCCCAATTTTTACAATTTTAACGGCGCATGGTTCAACCCCGTTCCTTCCCATGCCCACCGTTGTACATCAACACAAGGTGAGTGCCATGGTTCAACCTTGTTCCTTCCCATGGACTACCCCATGGCATATTCACATATGGTGTATGGTTCACCCATGGTCCTTCCCATACACCACATTAGTATCTTAACTCATGATTGGTCACATGGTTCTGCCTTTGCTCCTTCCCATGTTCTCAACCATGCAACATTCACACATGGTGTATGGTTCACCCAAGGTCCTTCTCATACACCATCTTAGTACCCTAACTCAATACTTAATACAAACAGTGCACAATTTCCTACACACAGTCATCATCATACAGGACACATCAATCAAAGAGATAATTTGCAAATTAATTCACTCATCCTATCAAGAATCCTTGTTCATGCACTAGCTCACATTCAATCTACAAATTTCACGTCTATATCAAGCATTAACAACCATCCATGAGTACAAATATAAATTAAGAAATTCACAATTTCGATTACACAATTATGTCATCCAATCAACCCTTTAGGGGCTAAGATGAGAGAGTCCTTCACCTTGGCAACTCCCTTGATTATACTCTTGAGTGTCTTTGCCTCCAAGGAGTTCTTTGGTTATTCGAAAAATCTTATAGCAGCTAAAACTTCTTCTCTGACTCTGAAAAAACAATTTCTCATAACCAATTGGGAAATATTTTCTAAAATTCACTATTCTAGTTTTTCCCAAGTAATTTCCCAAATTAAGTTTCTATCTTTCCAACAACTTCTCCTTTAATTAAATCTATCTTAATGTGATCCCAACAACATAATTATTAACTCAGAACCCATTTTGAAGCAAAGAATTCAGAGAGAAATAAGATTCAAATGAAAATTCACAAAGCTTTTACAAACACCAGTTCAATTTCATATGTATACCAGCAGGTTTAAACATGGTAAACTTCACCAATTAAAGGAGTTGTAAATTTCTGAAAGCATCTTTTAATGTCCTCTAACACTAAAAAAAATTTAGCTTATGGAGAAAACAATGAAGAGAGTAAAATTGTAAAGAATTCAAATACCCCAGAAACAGAGGTAAATGCAGAACAGCTACATTTTGAGCTCCTTTATAGAAAATCTAACCGTTGGATCATGCATGTAATCGACAATCTAAAAAACTTGGGATGTTAGCTTTCACCCAGCTTTGGAATCATATGAATCCATGGAGAAACGAATTCAGAAAACGAAATTAAAGCATACATGTTCATATCAAAATCTGATAAAAACATCAACAACGTTTTTTTAGACTTCTCTCAAGACTTAAACCACAAAAGTGGATGCTTTCAGAGCTGGTGTGCAATTTCTAAACCTAGGGAAAGGTTGGCTATATTACCTTGCTCTTCCTTGGTCAGAAATTTGAGAAAGAACGATGATTTTCCACTGCTAGCTCATGGTTTGCCTAGGTCGAACACAGCAAGATGATGTTCTTGCTTCTCGGTCTCTTCTTCCTTCTACTCTGCTCTAAACCTAGTTTTGATTCTTCCCAATTCTCTCTCTAACATCAGCTTCCTCCATCTCTCGTTTCCCCCATCTCACTCCCTTTCCTCGGTTTCCCTCTTTTCGTTCTTACTCATACAAGAGCAACAACGCATCACCGAAACGATAGAAACCCACCGTTGGTCGCTCACGTTGCAGCTGTCAGTGATGTTCCCCCTTCCTCCCGGTGGTTTTCTTCTCGTTCATCTATATCTCTCTCTCAATCGAATCCTTCTCTCTCTCGGTTCCCTTCTCTCTTTCTCAATCTCCCTTGCAACGATAGAAGGAAAAAGGAAGAATGAATATATTCTTTTAGGGTTAGAGAGGTGGCTAACTTAATCTAATAGGGAAAGAAATAAAAATTGCGTGGCTTATTCTTAGGTAAGGAAGAGTGAGATGCTTTCTCTATATCCAGCCACAAGAGAAGGTGATTCCCTTAATGTCTCACATGTAAGGTAGTAAGGTGTTGGTGTATTTTAGTGTTCTATCCCACTATGGTAATGGAATTTCAGCTTTTAACTCCAATGTCAATTTTATTTTATTATTTGGTACCAAGTCTATTTGTTTAAGTACTTTATTTATTTTAAATTTTCTTTTAATCTGAAGAATTCAAGACTTTGATAAATTTATTACTATTAAATGGTATATTACCTTTTAACTATTTATTTCAAAATTAACTACTTAAATTCTTAAATTTGCTTTATTTATTTATAAATCTTAAATTTTAATTTAATTAAGTCGTCTAACTATTTTATAAAGTATACTTTGGAGCAGGATATTACAACAACTTAGTGTATGTTTATTCCAAAAACAGGAATAACGAACACAATGACGAACATTAAGCACTTGAAGCTTTCCACGTGGATCTCTCTCAAGCATATGTGGATACTTATACTAAATTGGATAAATATTAAAATTGGTAACATATGCTTTGTCAGATTTTGACAATCCATAGTGTGTTGCAATACATAGATGTAAAGGGTACATATAATATAGCGCACCTAAAGGAAATAATTAACCACCGTAAGTTGTAGCAAGTGATATAATACACGCACCTAAAGGAAAAAATAGAACTTCTAATTAAAATTTTTTTGGCAATATATTTATATATAATAAGCAAGAATAAATTTCATAGCACAGAATATGTCCATTTTATTTTCCAAAATGGAAGGATAAGTTGTCTTCTCTCAATAGAAAGAAACAAAAATACACTGTCAAGAAGAAAAAGAAAGGAGAGGAATACTGAACTATAGATGACATATTAAAGTCTAAGCATATTCCTTCAAGTAACTATTTTTCTTAAAAAATGAGCATCAAATCACATATACAAACTCAAACTATATAGACTAGCTATCTACCACATCCATATGGGAAGAAATAACGTAACATGTGTAACACCCTCTTATCCTAGGGTCCATTTTTAATAGATTAATAATATATATAAGTATAATGACATAGGATAAGTGTGTTACTAATTCCTCTACCCGAGTAATTTTTAAAACTTTTTCCAAGTTATTACGAAATATTCATTTCAGTTCGGGTCATCACTCTCGGGTTCTATCCTTATTCTTATAGCGGAAGAAAAATATAAAATCAGGAAACAATTTAAAACATTCATACACATGCATGACCATCTTTTACGTAATTATATATATGGTGTGATAACAGTATATATATATATATATATATAAGTTAGTCAATCATGAGAAACCGGAGGCAACAATCCTGCCACTCAGATTCTCTCAAAATAATCATATCAATGATTAATGGTTAGTCAATCATATAATCCCAAAAAGTCTCTATATGTCAAAACAATTCCTAATATGCATGTCAAAATGAGCATCAACTAATGGAGTCCGCCTCCAACTAACTTGTCTCCCGGTCCTGCTACCAACCTATACATCTGATACGTGCCAGCAACTATAATGAGAAATAAATCCCAGTAGGTATAACAATCTAAGTTTAAAACTACTGGCATGTACACGGAAAATCATTGCATTCTTATCATTAATAAAATATTGAAACCTTAACTATTGGATGTAATATAACTTTCTTTTACCTGACGTCATGCTTATCCAACCATGACTATAACATATGTGTTGTGCCTACGGTTATACCGATAAGAGATATAGAGAATTTCAAATAAATCATTCATCGTCTTGTAACATGATCCATCTTACACATATATGGAATTAAGAGAAATATATAATGACACATCAATATCAAATCAAAGAGAAAACAAGAGTCATCGGGAGTGCCGCCCAGCGACCAACTCCACGTACCCCTACAACACACATGAATGAAGACAATTCTCTTTGTGGTAGCTTGCCACAACTCTAGTACAATCTGAGGCGTCCCTCAGCCAGATCCAAGTACTAACTGGACCAATGTATCCCAAAGGCCCTGACCATCGTATCCCGAATGGCCATAACCCAAATAGAAGGTTACCATTGTATCCCAATGATCTGAGCCATCGTACCCCGAATGACTCCCTTCCATATTGGTTCATCTCATGGGATCACTACCTTCATCAAAAGATAGATCACACCCGCCCCGAATTATAGGGTTTGGTTAATGTATCCCAATAACCCGGACCATCATATCCCGATGACCGTTTCCCATTCTTGTTCGGGCCATGAGGCTATGGAATCACCACCCTCTGTGGTGGATCATTTCCCCGGTACACTAGTCACTAATACAATCACTAGGATAGTGAAGCCTAAGCCATGATTATGCCTAATTCTAAGTACGTGACCCTCTAAATGGCCATGAGAGTTCACTAACTTAGAATTCGCAATCAACACGGGTTTTCAAAAAAATAGTTTAGTTAAGTCTTCTCCGTGGGATAACCGATGGCCATCCCATACCAACCACTAATCATCCAAACATAAGCTTCACTCTCCCTAGAATTGCACTAGAACTACTCCCCTCATTTCTCTATCATTCTTGCTCTAATTCCCCTTTTAAAATCCAATGATCAATGTTACCATAATTTTCATCATTTAAATCTTTATCTTGGATCTTGTTTGAGCTTTGAAATGACACTTAAAGGTTGGTTAAACTCATTTTAGTTGAAGGAAAATGAACCATTCAAATTAAGGAAGAAATAACAACTTTTCAAAAACTAGAAACTTAGTAGTGTGTAAAACAGAACCTCTAACTTTCGAAAACCTTTCCAACCAATCTAACCGTTGGAATTTTTAGTAAAAATACAACCTAGAAAGCTTAGGATGTTAGCTTTCATATGGCTTTGGAATCACTCAAATCCATTAAGTAACGAATTCCGAAAACACATTTAAACAGAGCAAGGTCAGATTCAAAACAGAATGCAACATTTGGCAAGCTTCCTTAAAATGCTCATATCTCCTTCCATACTTAACGAAATGATTTTATTCTTCTTTCTAAATCAACCTTAGACATAAAATATTCTGATTATCAATTCATTTCAGCAAGGATTTGAGCCATTTAAGAGCAGTAATTTAAAAACAGTAGCCAGTCATACAAAAACTCTGCATCAGTTTAGAAAACAAAACCGCAGACTATCGAGGCAATTTCCAGAAGATCTAACCATTGGATATTTTTCGGAAAATACAATTTAGAAAGCTTAGGATGTTAGCTTTCATATGGACTTGGAATCACTCAAATCCATCGAGTAACGAATTCAGAAAACACGTTTAAACAGAGTAAGGTCAAATTCAAAAACTCAGATTTTGACAATGAAATTGTTCCACGAATTTCTTGTGTCTTATACCATCAAAGATTGGTGTTTTTAGAAGAACATGATGAATTCTAATCTCAAATCGTTTAACCAATCATTTCCAGAACCACAACCATGTAGAACATCCAATAGAAGTGTTGAAAATGTCAAGAATGCAAAGTTTAATCCCCCATTGTTATCAAAATCAAGTTGTTTTCACAAAACTCTCAAGAATCAAGAGATGGGTTCAAAAATTAAAATGGAGGTAGAGTGCTACCTACCTCAAAGGAAGAAGATGAAGTGAATGGGGTGCTTGGGAGAGTTTCTTGACTCCTTCCCCGGCCTCCGATCACCGGATTCCGACCGATGTCCACCACCACCACCACATAGTTTCCCTTCAATGGCTTCTAGGGCTTGAGAGCTCTTCTTTGGTCTTATGAAATGGGGGTGTCGATTAGGGTGTGGGAAAAAATGGGGTATATGATGTTTTTTTTTTTTTTTAAATTGTTGACTAAGGAAATGACTCTTTTGCCCCCCACTAAGAATTCCCTTTTCAATTAGGTCTTTATTCCCTTTCCTTATCAACTTTTATTTCATTTCACCCCATAATTCTTTATTTCCTTTCCACTAAAATCCCTAACACTTAATTTAATTTCTATATGCAACTAATACACACAACCATTTTTAAATTAAATCATACAATTAACAACCATCTCTTTCATTAATTATTAGAAAAGAAATGGGTGTTACAACATGAAACTTTTGGCAATTGATTGGCTCTTTACCTTAATAAACAAACAAATCGACAAAAGAAGAGAAACCATACCAATCATTTTCTTTCATTTAATTTTGGGTATCCAATATGATCTATATAGCCAAAGAAATATATTTTCTGTTGTTCAAAGTGCTAAAAACAGTCAACAAAACAAAATTACCTTAATTAATGCATTCCAGTTAGCGACAGTATCACAGTATTGTGATTGCAACATATAAGTTAGCAACAGTCCAAGTTTAAAATTATATTTCTAAGTTGTGGCAAGATATTAAAAATTTCTATATATCTTAAAAATAGTTTAATGAACCCGTAGAACTTATCTTAGTGTAGGTAAGTACATTAGAAATTAATTACCAAAAAAAAGCACATTAGAAATCAAGATTTCCCACCAAATGTTTGTTCCATTATTTATATGTGGATTGCACTTTCAACCTAAAATTTCATATCTAAAAATATTTAGAAATGCCCATTTAAACTACAAAGTTTGACTTTCCATTGATATTTAAAAAATATGAAAAATTAGACATATATGAAAATGGAAAAATCATGTTAAGTGTCTAAAACAAACATTAATGTCCATGAAAATATAGTGAAGAATGAAGAAGCAAGATGAAAAACCAGTTTGACACAGTAATCACAAAACGCATGTCATAAAACATATGATATAGTTAAAGATTCATCTTATAAGTCCTCCAACCAATACCATTCTTATGACAGATTAAACCCAATTGACACATTCATCACAGAACTTATGTCATAAAACATATGATATAGTTAAAGATTCATCACAAGTTATAAGTCCTCCAACCAATACCATTCTTATGAATTGTCTCTTCTGAATACATTCACTTCAAAAAGTATCCAACTACTGAATATTCTTCAAAAGTTTAAAAAATATAGTGTTTGTCTCTCAACGATCCAAATCACTCATCATTATCATATAAGAAACAACAAAAATCAAAGTTGTGAGACAATTCAAGGACATATGTGACATTTCACACAGTAAACAGAAGAACCTAAAGGCTAAACCCATTAAAGGCTAAGCCCAAAGTAAAACAAAAACTACAAAATACATATGGATCATTAAATTCTGTATTCAAGTTGGAATAGATACTCAATTATACTAAGTACAACTCCAACCTCAGCAATACATCTTTTCAGCACAGCAGAATTTTCCCTTGAAAGAAACCCACCTAAGTGACCCGTAAGATATTGCTAATTGTAACTTCAAAATATTCTGCCTTGGGACACGTGCCACTGACGTTCTAGAAGCACGACCCTAGCACCCGCTGGAGACACGTGGCACCACTCATCCACCAGTTACGTGGCCTTTGCCCACGTCACCACACGGAGCTTCCCCTCAACCAGACGTGGGATCTCCACAAAGCCTCGTGGGACGACCCACATCGCACGAGGTCGTGGGTCGAGCACGATCTCCCCACACAAGTATAAATAAGCCCTCACTCGAGAGATACAGATATGCGTACATACACACATTCAACCCTGGACAGAATTACATTCAACCTGAAGGATTATCACCCATCGCTCTTAGATACACCTCACAAGTACTTTCACCTCCTTGAGCCCCGCCGTTGGCCCTCCGTTCAGGCCAACCTCCGATTGGCTCGCCTCCTCCTTGGAGCACACCGCTTAAAGGGCTTCCAGCAACCCTCAGAGGCCATAACTCTCTCCCACTAAGGCAACCTCCCATAGAGCGGCTCGCCCGCCCGGATCACCTTAGACACGTCTTAGCCGCACACGGCCCAATACAGGTAACAACCTTGCCTAACGGCTCCGACAGACGTCACCATGACGAACTACGTGGACTTTGATCCCTCCAGAAGGGTACGTAGGCACCTAGGTGCATCACCTAAGGACAAGTCCCCCAAGGTTATGACCCCTTGCGGTCTTAAATTCATATTACAATTGTCTGAGCCAAAAATGACAGTTATAGTGGCGCCCACCGCGGTCTTATTCAGACCACATTGCCTTGTGCACTCTGCCGCTGAACGGCATTTCTTTTTTCGAGGAGTAGGAGTATACACCTAACACGCATACAAACCGTCCCGATCACACGATGCTCATGCAAAAAATCTTTTTACCCAAACGTAAAGAGATAACCACGAAAAGAGAAACTGCAAACACGTACAACTTTTTACCCCGAAGTAAAAAGGAAAGTAGAAAAAGTTCTTCACAAAAATCATTCTCATTAATACAAAAATGAGAGGGCGTCCGCCCATTTACAAAGGGTAAGCACCCCAAAAATTACATAAACCTAACTTGGGCATCCCCATGATTTACCTAAGTCTCGGCCCTAACCGACTCCACGTGGTCAACACCTCTCGACAACACCCGCCTGGTCGCCTCAGCCAGTTGTTGAGAAGTAGGTCGAATCCCTGGAGCTCGCCCACCAATTCGAGACAACACTTGGTGATCCACCAAGCGATCCGTCAGTTGACGAAGATAAGCAAGATTTAACGGAGGGTCCGTTTCCGTTCGACCGCAAAGCTCAGCCTAAAAAAACTCCAGGGAAGGATGCAATGAAGCCACGCAATCTGCTGGGAATCTCTCCCCACGGAGACGCTTGAGGTGCTCAACCGCTAGGAGCATGCCATACATCCTCTGTGCAGATAGCTCCTCCTGATGATCGACTACATTGACAACCTTGTCCTCAGCCGCCAACCGACCAGAAAGATTCTCAGCAGCACAAACCTCCGCATCCCGCAGAGCCTCACGGAGCTAATGCAGCTCATGTTGGCGACTTTCAGCATCATCCCGACGGACAGCCAACTCCCTGCGAGCCCTCTCCAACTCCGAACGGAGAAATGCGACCTCAGAAGGGTGACCAGCTTCGGCCCTGAGACGGGTGACCTCCTCAGTCAAGGACTAAACTTCCCGTCCTTGACCCTCACACTCCAACTCCTTTGCAGACAGCTGCTCCCGCACGTCCGCCAACCGCTTCTGGGAGACCTCTAGAGCCCGACTCCTAGAGGCCGCAACGACGGGAAATTGATCCCGGTCGCGGCGAATCTCCTCCTGCAAGAAGCGCACGCATACATCAGAGTCAGGAATACAAACCTATCACAAAATGGGAGAAACACTAAGACAAGGGAACTTACCACACGCTTCTCCCACTCAAGCCCAGCTTAATGGAAGTCGGCCAACGCCTCAGGAACCCGGCTGAAGCCTCGAACAGTAATATTTAGGGGCAAAGTATCTAGCCCCCTGGCGTTCCTCTCCCGCATTTCCACGGGGAAGCGTGTGCCCAGTGCCACCAGTTCAAAAGCCAGTTCCCCCTCGGTGGCCCAAGGGATTCAGAAGGGCCGACACTCGACCCAGGAACAACATCTCTCGTGGCAGCTGCCTGACTCGCCACTATATTCCCTCCGTCTGAGGGAACTCTGGCCTCCACGGCCGCATCACCAGACACAACGACCTCCACAGTTGCAGGTTCACCCACCGCAGTATGTGGTACAAAAGAATCTCGGACAGGCTCCTTAACGACGACCCTGGCCCTCTTAGTAGGAGGCTGATTCACCCCCTCAACAAGGCTGAGGACGGGAGGACGGGTAGAAAGGATCACCCTCATGGGTGATTGAAGGACGGAAGCGGAAGTGGTAATAAAGGTAGGAACAGGGACAGAAAGAAGAACAGCATCCCCCGCCGGAGCCTCCGCCTGGGCATCCTTCCGGTTAGTACTCCGCCATACGACTTGCAGAGACGGTCGCAGGTCACCTCCAACAGGACACTTCTTGGGACCACCTTCCCTGCTTTCGGCCGGCTCCGCCGGAGACGTTCCCTCCTTCCACCTTGTCGAGGTCCGCTCGCACCGACATTCCCGTCCTTCTTCCTCTTCTCCCTCGGAAGAACCTCTGGACGATGCTCCCCTTTGGAGGACGGAGGCACAGGAAGCCGTCTTTCCCTCTCACCACTGGTAGGCATCGTGGCAGGTACCACAACTGAAGCATCAGCAGCAACCCCCGATGACAGGCCCTGCTGACCATTCTTCCTCTCCCCGCTCCGACCAGTATCGTGAGTCCGGACCAGAGGAGGAAGAGGAGGGGCAGAGGAAGGAAGATCTTTCAAATCAGTGAAATCAAATGGGTAGTAGCTGTAATCGTCACCTCTTCTGGCCATCACGAAAATACAATTCAAGAGAAGCGGGGATCAAAAGAGCAAGTAACAGAGGCAATGGAGAAAGGTGAAGGCAAATGTAAAGTCACGAACTTTCAAACGTGGGACATTTATAGGGCACCCAGAGGCACGATGATTCAAAAACTTCGACCCCTCGAATCCCGCAACGGATAAAACCTCTTATCCTCTGCAATCAAACTCAGGTGCAATCGCCTGCCTCAACCACACACGTGGAAAGAAGCAACGGACGGGATACGTAGCCGGGGCAAAGGAGACGCAAAGACCGAAAAACCCCCGCGAACTCAAGAAACTTGTTGCAGAGACGGCCAAGAAACTTGCTGAGGAAGCCAAGCGGCCAGCCTCCGAAAACGCGACGCCTGTCCTCTCCAAGACACCTCATTTCCTACGGAGCAATGCGAGAGGGCCAACTTCATGAGTCGGACGACTAGCTCCCATACTCCAAAGCGGTCAAGCTATCCCACAAGTAAAGGCAGCAAAATTCCCAAGTATCCTACAAGCAAAAGGAACTTAAGTCCACGGGCGCCCGACACCCGTAGACTTGGGGGACTTATGTAACTTCGGAATATTCTGCCTTGGGACACGTGGCACTGACGTTCTAGAAGCACACAGCCCAATACAGGTAACAACCTTGCCTAATGTCTCCGACAGAAGGGTACGTAGGCACCTAGGTGCATCACCTAAGGACAAGTCCCCCAAGGTTAAGACCCCTTGCGGTCCTAAATTCATATTACAATTGTCTGAGTCAAAAATGACAGTTACACTACTCAAATATTTGATAAAAGATAATACTTTCATTTATAAATTGCCCAAGTCAATTAGGAAAAAAGTTAAATGTATATAAGTGTATTTAATTCTAATGTTTTTTTAAAGTAAAATTAGAGAGATAAATATAAAAAGTAAGATTCATAAACCTTATTAAGTTCTATTATTTCTAATGGCTTCCTTCTAGGTGATTTGCCCAAGTTTGATGCTCCTGTAATCTGAAAACTGAATATGTTAACGGCAAACATCCCCTCACATTAATTGCTCCAAGTAGGTAAGATTAGAAAAGATTAATAAGACTTCTGCAAAGCAATATCAATTATAATAGCCTACAACTATGTATAAGTTATATCACTGTAAACAACTGACCAACAAATTAAATTATTTGTGCAACTTGAGTTTCTACTTTCAACACGCACCTAAACAGTGTATCATCAATGGCAAGAATGGCTAGTACCTATCATAACGCCTGTAGAAAAAAAAGACTATGGTTAGGCATAAGATCACCAATCCCATGCAAAAATGTTCAGAAAAGGAATCAATTTATAAGTCACATATCAAGAGCAAAAATCAAGATTGGCAGTTAATAAGAGAAGTCATGTTAGATGGTTTTACCCATGATTTCTAGTCTCCGTAATTCATCCAATTAAAATAAATATATATGAATTTGATTACTGTTTTACATAAACTGTTTTAAATTTATGTAAGATAGTAATCAAATTCCTCCAATTTGATATATATGGATGGCTTTGACTTGAAAACCAAACCAACCGATGAAGCATTAAGCCTCCTCCACACTCACCGCATCTCCGAACCTGGCCTCAACAATCTCCTCACATTCAAACACGGAGATTTCGTTCCCTGCCTCACCAAAATCATGCAGATAAGGTTCTACGAGTCACGCGCTTATGCCGTTCTATTGTTGAAGTCCATCCTTGGAGCGGCCGATTCTACAGTTTTGTCAAATCTCAAAACAGAAATGTTAGTTGAAGAGGTTCAAATCCTGAAGGATAAGATCTCACCATAAGTCTTGGCTGCGTTGAAGACATTGATTATGCGCGTGTGGGAGAAAAAGAATAAGAGCAACGAAAGTAGGAGTTGTGTTGATAGAGTAGCTGCGTGCAATAACATGGAGATTGAGGAGGTTTGAAAGAAGAAGAAGAATGGAAAGAATTTGGAAGAAGAAAGAAAAAAACGTAGAAGGTATGCTTTTGTTTAGCCATTCAACAATTAAAAAAAAAGTATTGAAAGGAGAGAAAGTCCATCACGTGAAGTGGCATAGTATTGAAAGGAGAGCTCATTATTTGATTTTTCAACTCAAAAAAATTGCGCCACTTCAACTCAACATTGGCAAAAAAGAAGGCAATTTGGGCGGACAAATTTGGCGGACAATAAGAGCAGGAATTTGCAATTGCTACAGTACAGAAATGCCCAGAATTATTAGTTATAGATTTGGCCAAAGTAAAAGTATCTATTCTTTGAAACAACATCCTGTCATCTTTAAAAATCTGCAAAAAACTTCTTAATAATTTCTCGTTATGGCAAAGGGGAGTGACTCCTTAAAGTGGAACTTGAATATAGACGAACAAGAGAGCCCATAAAACAACAACCCTAATCTTAAACTTAAAAGGCTCTATCTCTAATGCAAATGTAGAAACCGTACTCAAAGGCAGTGCAGAATTTGGTTGACTCCAATCAAACAGTTTAAAAATAAAATCGACAAAAGCCTGACAAGTGTCAACAAGTTTGAGTGTAAGTGAAGATGGGTAAGAGTAGCTATATCCAGAGATTTACCATAAATCACAAAGGCACGTTTTTTTAGAAAAAAATTGTATTAAGGGAAGAAAAAGATTACAAAAAGGGACTTCCATTCTCTTTGGGTATCCATAATGGACACTCCTCTAAAAAGACCATTCGACGAAACCCACAAAAAGATATCAAAATAATTCTATCCCACAACATATGAGGTGGGAGGAATTTATTATTGAACACCCTAGCATTCTTTTACATCCACAAACACCACAAAGGCACTTAAAGCTTACATAATTCTTCCAATGAAAGTTTCCACTACTTTGCAGATTATCTCAGCCCTGTTGTAAGAAATAGCTATGCAAAGGTCGAAAATCATATAAATCATAAGCAGGCATGTCAGGAACCAGCACAAAAAGACCAACTAGTGTGAAAGTCATAATTATTTCTACTTATGAATCTACAAAAGAACAAGATAAAAGCCAATAGTCAAGCATCTAATCTACTCTACTTACAGAGGGTAGTATATGTTCAATGGAGAACAAGCTTGTCGCTAATATTTGCTGGATACACCAATTTTCTCATCTTCCATTGGAGTCGTCTTTTGGTAAAATTTGCTACTACCACTATCATGCTATTCAATTTCCAGTATCTTGTATCTCCTAAACCTTCCAGCTTTTCTCCAATGAATGACATCACTCGAGAAAAAAGAGAGTTCTGTACAAATCATTTATATTATAATGACTCTGGGATCATCGTCATTGGTCTCGAAAATTATATAACATATTTTATGAGGCACATGAAAAAAATGAGAAACCATAACTGCATGTGTCAATGGCAAAGCTAACTATCACAAACAGGGAAACAAGTATGTAGATGTAGTGGGTTACGGAACATTTCACGCTTCCCATCATCACGGATCTGCAGTTTAAGAAATGTGGGATGAAAAATATAACTAATGTCTAGTATATATATGATCATATGTTATGAACTCATTAAATATCTTTTCTATTATTATTATTATTATTATTATTATCATTCTTGGCTAGTGTGTGATTGATGATGATAGAAGAAGATGAACCGTATTATTTACATATATACTCAAAAGAGTTGAGAGTTGAGATCATTACCATAAAAGCCTGGGTTAATAATGTTGAAACACGGAAGCACGGCACGGCATTTGGTGACGGCACGGTAAGGCAAGGATTCGAAATTTCGAACCCTCTAACAGAGCAAGGAGCAACCGAGAAAACAACGTTTGGTGGAGCCGTGTTGGTCTGCAATCCTACTTCTGAATTTCGAACCCTAATTCCCTCCCAACGCAGTGTTTTGGTTCTGGTCTTTTTTTCTTTTTGTTAAAATTCACAGAGGTCTTTGAGTTTTGAGCCATAGATACATACATCCTTTAAGTTTCAAAATCTTATAGACACACCTCATGAAACTTTCAATTTGGAGCACCTAGCACACATTTGTCAGACTTCTGTCCACATTCAGCTATTATCTGCCATGTAAGCACATTTTGTAAGGGTATTGTAGTTCTGTCACGTAAGCACATTTTGCGAAGGTATTTTAATCATTATATACTATTTTAAGCACATTTCAAGGAGTGTATATGCCTGTGGCCCAAAACTCACTGAATTTTAGTGCATTTTAGCTTTTTTTTTTTTAAATACTATCGAGTCATGGGTCAACGAGTTAGTGGATTTTGCAAAAAATGTTGGGTCAACTGCTTAACGGTTTGTAAGAGCCACTTAGATTGGTCTGGTACATGATTCATTGATTTTGATCTGAGTTTTTTTACACTGTTCCACATAGATGTTTTTTTATTTTTGTTAATTTAGTCCCTCACATATCAGTATAGACCCAAAAAAAAAATTCACACAAATAAGGACCTACTGTGAATAGTTTAGGGACCACCTTTATTAGGGACTAAAAAGTTAGTCCCTAATCCACTCATAGTAAATCTCGATTTATGTTAATACCTGCCCTTTTTGCTAACATCGTTAACATGCTTAACGGAATTTTTTTATGCCGATAATGAATGGGTATTTTTTGCCACGACATTTAGGGGTATGCAGAACCGATCCAAACCGAACCAACCGATCCGATCCGATCCAAACCGACTACATAATCGGATGGATTGGTTTATTTTCTTGACAACCGATTTTGTTTGGTTTGGTTGATGAATGAGGCCCAATTTCAACCGAACCGAACTAACCGATTATGATTTTTTAAAAATATTTTATGATGTTGAATTTTATGGTTTTATGGTGTTTGGTTGTAATTTTAAGTTTGTAATGTTTGAATATTATACTAGTAACTTTAGTTTATTGGTTTTCATTTAGCTGAAAAAGTGCATTTTGCTACAATTAATAATCACTTATTTTATGAAATAAGCATGCACAAACAGCACCATTTTTCACAACACTTTTAAAGAAACTCCATTTAAAAAGAAGTCATTTGAAAATCTGCAATTTTTATAAGGATGCACAAATTGGCCCTAAGCTTGCACAAACAGGCTCTAATAACTTTAGTTTGTTGGTTTTCATGGTTATGAATAGCTATTTTTATTTTTTAGGGTTTAAATTGAAGACAAAAAATAGTAAAAAAAAAAAATTAATTTTGTCCAAAAATCGATCAAACCGAACCGAACCAAACTGACTATGTCCAAAGAACGGATTGGTTGGATGACTTTTTTAGTCATCCGATTATATCGGTTCGGTTGTCTAAATCGTCCAAATTGAACCAATCCGCACGTTTGCTCACCCCTAACGTTATTGTCCACCTCATTTTCTACCTCACATTTAACTTTTTTATTTTTATTATAAATAAAATAAGCTTAATCTAAATGAAAAACTAAAATGAATAAAATTATAAAATATTTTAACCAAAATGAACAAAATTAAATTTTATGTTTTTTCTTAGTTTTCAAATAAGAAAAGCATCTAAAAAAAGTTAGCAAAAGTGCAAAACACTAATTTAATATATATATATATATATATATATATATATATATATATATATATGTATGTATATTAATTAAATGGATTGTTGGATTTGCTAAGAATTTGGGAAAAGGTAATATTCTTCTAGCAGAACTGTGGGGAATCCGTACTGGATTACAGCTTGCATGGGACAATGGACTTTCTAATGTCACCGTTGAGTCGGATTTATTAGTTGCTATCAACATGATTTGGAACGTGATACTTGGTTACATAACTAGGAATGGAAGCTGGTTTGCAGACACAATGGCTAAACATGCTCATCAGCTTCCCTTTGGAGATGTTTTGTACGGTACCTTTTCAGGATGACTTTTTGTATCAGCCTACCCTTTGTGGGGTTGAGGGCTAGTTTTTCTTATCCATATATATATATATATATATATATATATATATATATATAAGTTAAGCAGCTAGGTAGCGTGATAAGTGATAATCAAGAGAAACAGTTTACATTAATTCAAACCATAACCATAAAGTTGTATGTAATATGAAGCTACGGAGGAAGGAGTTGGGCGAGAAACAACAAGTTATGGAAAGATTGGGTGAGATGCTTTTCAAAATCTCCCCTCTGCAGCATTAGCATATCCTTTTCCATTCTCATGCCACCTTAGCTCCATATTTGAATCCAATTAAATTAAAGCTGTCTCGTTTCTTGTTGAGTCCTGCAAGATATCTTCATCCAATTTTAACATAGTCAAATTCACTTTCTCTTTAATAATGTTCTTGTTTCCTTGTTCACAACTATTATTATTATTTCAATCTGCACTCTCTGAGCATTATAGTAAGTCTTGTTTTATTAATATTAAGTATCCTTTCTACCAAAAAAAAAAGAAATAATATTGTGATCAATAAGAAAGCTAACACTGCATGGCTTCTAGTGCTTCTTTAACACTTGTCTCACTATTTTTAGTGAATTTTTAAGACTGATGATACTAGTACCTCTTTGTTTTACATGTATAAAGTTTGATTGTTTGGAGGTAAAATATAGAAGGCATACAAATACAAGACAATAAAATGAGATGAAATAATGAAATATCTTCTTCTCATGACCATTAAACAAAATGAAAAACAAAGAAATAAACAAGAAAACAAAATTGATACAGCATAATTTTTCGAATCCTCCAATTCCTCTTTTTTCCTCCTCTCTCCTATTCATCTTTCTCCCACACAATAAAATCTATGTCCAAAGAGCGGATTGGATTGGATGACTTTTTTAGTCATCCGATTATATTGGTTCGGTTGTCTAAATCGTCCAAATTGAACATATCTGCATGTTTGCTCACCTCTAACGTTATTGTCCACCTCATTTTTCACCTCACATTTAACTTTTTTATTTTTATTAAAAATAAAATAAGGTTAATCTAAATGAAAAGCCAAAATGAATGAAATTATAAAATATTTTAACCAAAATGAATAAAATTAAATTTTAAGTTTTTTCTTATTTTTCAAATAAGAAAAGCATCTAAAAAAGTTAGCAAAAGTGCAAAACACTAATTTAATATATATATATATATATATATATATATATATATATATATATATATTAATTAATTAAATGGATTGTTGGTTTTGCTAAGAACTTGGGGAAAGGTAATATTCTTCTAGCAAAACTGTGGGTAATCCATACTGGATTACAGCTTGCGGGAGACAATGGACTTTCTAATGTCACTGTTGATTCGGATTTATTAGTTGCTATCAACATGATTTGGAACGTGATACTTGCTTACATACCTAGGAATGGAAACAGGTTTGCAGACACATTGGCTAAACATGCTCATCAGCTTCCCTTTGGAGATGTTTTGTACGGTAGCTTTTCAGGATGACTTTTTGTATCAGCTTACCCTTTGTGGGGTTGAGGGCTAGTTTGTAGCCTCCTTCTTTTCTTATCAATATATATATATATATATATATATATATATATATATATATATATATATATATATATATAAGTTAAGCAGCTAGGTAGCGTGATAAGTGATAATCAAGAGAAACAATTTACATTAATTCAAACTGTAACCATAAAGTTATATGTAATATGAAGCTACGGAGGAAGGTGTTGAGCGAGAAACAAGAAGTTATGGCAATATTCGGTGAGATGCTTTTCAAAATCTCCCCTCTGCAGCTGTCACGACCCCATTTCGGAAGTCCGTGATCAGCACGGGAGGTAGGATTTCTCCTGTCCCGTAAGCCTCTAATCCCTGATTAACATTTATACCTGTTCATAACTACCCTTTTTCTAATACAATCAATATAATATTTATGGCCATCCATTTCCGGTGACCTAAGTAGCTCGCAATCCACGGATCGCCCAACACCACTTCAGTCTATATATATGCATATATCCATTCACACAAACGTATAGTTTACATATTGATCGCACGCCTCAGTGCGTGCGATCTATCCTAATCACATGCAGAAGTCCTGTATCCATTCATACATATATTCAACCACACACATACATATAGTTTACATATTGATCACACGCCTCAATGCGTGCGATCTATCCAAGTCACATGCGGAAGTCATATTTCCAAACAAACATATATTCAGCCACACATATATATAATTTACATATTGATCACACGCCTCATTGTGTGTGATCTATCCTAGTCACATGCGGAATCCATATATATATATATATGATATATACCATATCATAGCCAAATTCCCAAACATCAAGACCTATCTTTAACCTGTATGAAGCCGACAATACTAGAGTTCGAGTATAACATATATATACACAGCAGTTGTATATGTACAAAAGTTACGCCCAAAAAGGATTTATATTTATATATTTATATATATATATATATATATATATATATATATAAATATACATCACGACATAATTATATAACCAAAATAGTTACCCACGCGGACTAAGCGTGCGGTCTTCAGATCTGTCCACCTCCTTGAGAAGAAGTGGACGTGTTCCCGACACCTGAACCACCTATATCTGAAACATGTAAACAGGGGGGTGAGTCGAACAGACTCAGCGAGGAGCTCCCCCATCCCTGGTGTAGCAGCGGATACCACTACGGCTGGGGAAAGGGAGAAAATCACAACCACAAGCGCATTAAACGGATTATATTGTGAATCTTTAAATGATCAGTTAGCCAATAAATCATATTCACAACGATAATCCTAATTCATGCTTCTATCATACTCAGTGCACCGTACGTAAGTCATCTACAATTATATATCATATATTTCCATAAGTAACACATCAAACATGTTCACATACCTATACTCGTAGGCATTCAATTTATGTCTCATGCTTTATGCTAAGAGAAGTACTGGCCCGAAGGCAAGCTCGTAATCGTTCCTAGTTGATCACACTAGGAACTTCCTGGCTCCAAGTCTCACTTAGAGCAATAGCCGGCGACTTATCTGACCTCAATTTAAACCAAGGTAATGGCCACTATGTGGCATACTTACTAACAACATAATCCCGTCTGTACGACTAGGATGACCGAATCGATCTATCCGGACTATACTAAATAAGCACAACTAAACTGTTTAATCTAAAAGGACACTCTAAGAACAACTACTTGATTATTATACTTATTTCTTAGTTAGGCCTAGTTTCTCCCTTTTAGATTATGCAACACTCTCATTCACGCTTGACAACCTATGTTCAGTTTCCTCAACATACCGTACGATCAAGATCTTTACAGTGATGATTAATGTAATTGGTTTCTAATGTTCCTGAAACCTCACATATGAAATTCCGACTCAATCCAACCCACGGTAACATAATAAGCTCAGTGAACCACATTATCACATATACACTTGAGCCTAAGCAGACAAGCACATATACAGTTCACATGTTCACTGCTTACTTACTAACCATACACGCGTATCGCAAATTCATTCAGATAATTATATTTCATATAATCACTGCATAAAATAGAGCAAACCACATATTCACGTAGTCATCCAACCCTGTGGGGCAGGGATGGGAGGGCCCCTCACCTTGTTGGCCCTCCTAATCAGTCCTCGGAGTACCTGAAGCTCCAATTACCCTGTGGTGCCCTATACACATATATTTAAGCAATTTAGCAACGTGTAACTAAGCAACTACCATGCACGTGTCATGCTAATGCTCATGTACCCTCTAGATATTTCCAAGAACTAGATATTTAGTTCGCTACCTCGTCTTATTTGCCTTTTCTGAAAGTTCGTAAAATTTTTGTAATTGACTTTCACACATTCGAGCCATTTAGCACCTCTGAAGGCTTGGATTAGTGGTTCTAATTTAGCTAGATTCCATTTCATGAGTTCGTAAGAACTTTTAACTAATCAAAGAATATCTTTACGGTTCAACAGAGTCATTTGCTCACTCATTCAACAATTTCCCTTATTTGCCGAGTAAGATTTAGTCACTACCTCTTTAATTGTAAAAAATATATATAATTGGGCGTAAGAGGAGTCTTGGAACCAATTTAGTTTATCTTAGGTGTTCACCACGGGCTAAGCCGAGGTGTTCAGCCCGCAATACAGCTCCTTACTATGCTGTGGCTTGGTAAAATTCCTCTTTTTCACCGAATTGGGTTCCGATTGCTAAGGTAATTACTCGGGCTTTATTCCCTTGGATATTTCCAGTAATTATAACACTTATACTACTCCAATCCAAGCTTATTCATGCATCAAACCAGCAAATTCGAAATTTAGTAAAATTTCTAACTCAATTTCCATAATTTCCACCACCGGCCAATTTCTACGATTTGGCCTTGATTCTAAACCTTCCTAAGCATTCAATAACACCTACTGAGCTCGAATTTATCCCCGAAATGCCCCAATTGGAGGTAAATGAAGTTTTCCTAAAAATCCCTAAAATTGGAGAAATTGAGGTTTTGAGAGATTGGGTCTTTCTTACCTTATTTTAATCGGATAGAAGGCTTGGTGGGTGTTGAAGGAGGGTCTCGGTCACCGTCTCCGGTGTTGGAGCTCCTTCACCAGCGTGATTCTGGCCAAATCCCCTACGTGCCCTTGCTTCTTCTCTCCTTCTCGAGTTCTCGGATCCGCTTCACTTCTCACTTCTGCTTTCTTTCTTTTTTTGTGTTTTGGCTGGTCACAGTTTGTCCCCAATTAAATAATAAGTAGGAAAAAAAATATTTGTAGTAAATTCCTAATTCTTCCCCATCCTTTTAATCCTCCTTTTCTTTTTGGTCCTCTTTTTAAAAAAAACATAATTTCCTATTTTTCTCTTCTTCATCTTATTTCAACCTTTAATTTAATTTATTTTTCTTTTTGAAAGAAAAATAAATTAAATAAAAATGATAATAATTAAAATAAATATCTCGGATATTACAATCTTTCCCCTTAAGAAATTCGGTCCCTGAATTTCAAACAATATGCTAACCTTAGTCTTGAAACAGTTGAGGATACGTCCTGCGCATTTCACCCTCGACCTCCCATGTAGCTTCTTCGGTCGAGTGTGTCATTACCCCCTATCGGACGTCCGTGACCAGCACGGGAAGTAGGATTTCTCCTATCCCGTAAGCCTGTAATCCCTTATTGACTTTTTCACATGTTTATAACTACCCATTTCCAATACAAACAATATATAGTATTTATGGTCATCCATATCCAGTAACCTATGTAGCGTGCAATCCACGGCTCGCTCAACGTCGCTTCAGTCTATACATATACACATAATCACTCACACGTACGTATAGTATACATATTGATCACGCGCTTCAGGGCGGGTGATCTATCATATTCACATGCAGAAATCCTGTGTACAGTTATACATATATTCAATCACACGGTTGCATATAGTTAACATATTGATCACACGCCTCAATGCGTGTGATCTATCCTATTCACATGCGGAAGCCATATTTTCATACAATCAGGTATTCAATCACACACATATATATAATTTACATATTGATCACACCCCTCAAGGCGTGTGATCTATCCTAGTCGCATGCGGAAGTCATATATATATACATACATGATATATATTATATCATAGCCTAAAGTCCCAATACCAAGACCTAACCTTAATCTGTATGAAGCCGACAATACTAGAGTTCAACATATATATACAGCAGTAGTATATGTACAAAAGCTACATCCGAAAAGGAGTCATATATACATATACATCCTGATTTATCTACATAAACCAAAATACACTACCCACGCGGACTATGCGTGTGGTCTACAGAGTTGTCCGCCTCCTTGAGAAGAAGTGGACGCGTTCCCGACGCATGAACCACCTGTATCTAAAACATGTAAACAGGGGGTGAGTCGAACAGACTCAGTGAGGAGCTCCCACATCCCTGGCGTAGCAGCGGGTACCACTACAACTGGGGGAAGGGAGCAACCACAACCACATGCGCATGAAATGGATATATATTGTGATCTTTAATATGATCAGGCAGTCAATATATCATATTCACAATTAAAATCCTAATTCATGCACCTAACATATTAATTACTCCACACGTACATAAATCACAATATATATATCATATATTTTCATAGTCACACATAGTTATGTTCGTAGGCATTCACTTTCTGTCTCTTGCATTACGCTAAGAGAAATACTGGCCCGAAGGCAATTTCATGTTCGAACCTAGTTGATCACACTAGGAACTTTTTGACTCCAAGACACGCTTAGAGTAATAGCCAGCAACTTTTCTGACCTCGGTTAAACCAAGGTAATGGCCACTATGTGGCATACTTACTGTTAACAAAACACTGTCTGCCTGAGCAGGATAACCGACTCGATCTACCCGGACTAACCTAAACAAGTTCAACTAACATATTTAACCCGGTCACCGAGCCTTATATGATACCATGGGTAGGATGGAGTCAGAATTTCATATGTAACGGTTCATTAATATTAGAAACCCATTTAAATTGATCATCTTGCAAAGGTTTTAACCGTATGGTACATTGAGGAAAAAGAACCTAGGTTGTTAAATGTGAGTGAGAGTGTTGCATAATTGAAACGGGGGAAACTAGGCCTAACCAATACACACATATAATATTAAGTTAGTTACTAATAGGGTGTCTTTCAAGGTTAAATATGTTAGTTGAACTTGTTTAGGTTAGTTCGGGTAGATCGAGTCGGTTATCCTGCTCGGGCAGACAGTGTTCTGTTAACAGTAAGTATGCCACATAGTGGCCATTACCTTGGTTTAACCGAGGTCAGCAAGTTGCCGGCTATTACTCTAAGCGTGTCTTGGAGTCAGAAAGTTCCTAGTGTGATCAACTAGGTTCGAACATGAAACTGAACTAGGCCGACTCAATATCGCATATTCACTTGAGAATGAACATATAAACATATAAACAGTTTGCACGTCCACTGTTTACTCACTAATCATATACGTGTAACGTAAATACATTCAGATAGACATGTTTCATATAACAATTTGCACAAAATAGAGCAAACCACATTTCCACGTAGTCATCCAATCCTGTGGGGCAGGGATGGGAGAGCCCCTCACCTCGTTGGCCCTCCTGATCAGTCCTCGGAGTGCCTGGAGCTCCAATTACCCTGTGGTGCCCTATACACACATATATTGAAGAAATTTAGAACGTATAACTAAGCATCTAACAAGCACGTGTCATGCTAATGCTTATGCACCCTCTAGATATTTTCCAAGAACTAATTATTTAGTTCGTTACGTCGTCTTATTTGCTCTTTCTGAAAATCCAGAATGTCTCATATTCGACTTTCACACTTTCGAGCCAACCTCTAATTGCTTAGGTTTGAGATTCCCACTTGTCTAAATTTTCCTTCATGTGTTCATATGGGTATCTAACTAATAAAAGAATTAAATTCACGGTTTAAAAGAGGCTTTAGCTTACTCATTCCACCGTCTCCCTTATTTACCGAGTAAGAGTTCAACTATGACCTCTTTAATTATATATAAAAATATAATTGGGTATAATCAAAGCCTTGGAAGCAATTTAGCATGTCTTAGGTGTCCACTACGGACTAGACCAAAGTGTCCAACCCATAGCACAGCTCCTTACTGTACGGTAGCTTAGTATTTCGCCTCTTTTTCACCGGATTGGGTTCTGGTTAATACTCGGGCTTTATTCCCTTGTATATTTCCAGCATTTATAACACTTATACTACTCCAATCCAAGCCTAAAACATGCATCAAACTATCAATTTCGAATTTTAGAGCAATTTCCTAACCCAATTTTCCTAATTTCCATACCCGATCAATTCCTACGGTTTATCTTCGATTCTGAACTTCACTAAGCTTTCAATAACATCCACTAAGCTCAAATTTAGCCCTGGAATGCCCCGATTGGAAGAAATTGAAGTATTCCTAAAATACCCAAAATTGGAGAAATTGGGGTTTTGAAAGATTGAGGCTGCCATACCTTGATTCAATCGGATGGGGAGCTTAGTGGTGATGAAAGAAGACTCCGGTCAGCTTTTCCGGTCACCAGCGCACGTCCTCCTGCGAGAAACAAGCCAAACCCTCCGTTCGTGTCCTCTTCCCTCTTCTCGGTTTGCTCCTCGGCTTGTGCGTGGCGTTACTCTGCTTCTTTCTCTTTTTTTTCGTTTTCTACTTCTGCCTTGCGTTTTGCTTCTGCCTTCTATTTTATTTTTAATTGTGTGTGTGTAAATGGGAGGGGGTCACGGTTCCCCCCCCCCCCTGTATATTTTATTATATATATATATATCTTTTATTTGTTTTGCTCCCGTATATTTTATTATATATATATCTTTTATTTGTTTTGCTTTTCATTTTTATTTTATTTTATATTTATTTTTTTATTAATTAGAAAAAACTTATTTTCTTGTTATATCCTCTTTTTCATTTAGGTCCTAAATAAATTTCCATTTTTTTAGAAAATAGGTAAAATTTTAATTTTCTATTTCTTCTCTCTTCTTCATTTTATTTCAACTTTCTAATTTAATTTATTTTTCTTTCCCAAAGAAAAATAAATTAATAATAATGATAATAACTAAAATAAATATCTCTGAGTTTCTTCAACTGTCGATCTAAGATTTCCACTGGCTCCTCTTCGTATATCAGGTTTTCGGTTAGTTACACGTCTTATGATTGGATCACGTGCGAGGGATCTGGAAGATATTTCCGAAGCATCGAAACATGAAAAACAGGATGTACTCCCACCAATGCCATAGGTAATTCCAACCGATACGCCACATTCCCAACTCGTTCTAGGACTTCAAACGGTCCGATATACCGAGGACTTAGCTTCCCCTTCTTACCGAACCGTATTACGCCTCTCATTGGTGATATCCTCAAAAACACCTAGTCACCAATGGAAAATTCGAGTTCTCTCCTTCGATTTTCTGCATAGGACTTCTGCCTACTTTGAGCCGTTAGCAACCTCTCTTTTATGCACTTCACCTTTTGCAAGGCATCTTGCAACAGTTCTGGGCTGATTAGGTTAGCTTCTCCGACTTCATACCACCCAATCGGGGATCTGCTCCTACGACCATACAGAGCCTCGAAAGGTGCCATTTGGATACTCGCTTGATAACTGTTATTGTATGCAAACTCAGCTAAAGGTAAATACCTTACCCAACTTCCGCCGAAATCCAAAATACACGCCCGAAGTATGTCTTCAAGAATTTGAATGGTCTTTTCTGATTGCCCGTCAGTCTGTGGGTGGAACGTAGTACTCAAATCAACTCTCATTCCCAACACTTCCTGCAATGACTTCCAAAACCTGCAAGTGAACTGTGGCCCTCTATTAGATATTATGGACACTGGCACACCGTGCAATCTAACGATTTATGATAGGTAAAGCTGCGCATATTGACTCACTCTGTAAGTGGTCTTACCTGGTAGGAAGTACGCGGACTTAGTCATGCGATCCCCTATCACCCAAACTGAATCAAATCCATGTTGTGATCTTGGCAAGCCTGTTACAAAATCCATTGTTATCCTCTCCCATTTCCACTCAGGTATTTTTATCTGTTGTAATGTTCTGGCGGGCTTCTGGTGTTCAACCTTGACTTGCTGACATACTAGACACCTGGCTACAAAGTTTGCAACATCATTCTTCATGCCATTCCACCAATACAACTGCTTCAGATCATGATACATTTTATTAGCTCCCGGATGGATTGTATAAGCTGTCCGGTGTGCTTCTTCAAGAATTCTTTCTTTCATGTTATCAACCATAGGGACACACAATCGTCCCTCCAACCGAAGTACTTCGAAATCATCAATAAAGAATCGGATGTCGTCCCCCTTCTCTTTAGTCACAGTATCCTTGATTTTCTTGAGGTCGGAATCTTCATCCTGTCTAGTCTTCACCTCTTCTACCAAAGAGGACTTAGCTTGCAAATGGGCTAAAAGTGAGTTAGAACTCCCAATCTCAAACTGATTTCCCGTTTGTTCTAGCTCATGTAGTTCTCTAATCAACGGTCTTCTTTCTTCACTTATATGAGCAAGACCGCCCATGGATTTCCGGCTCAGAGCATCGGCTACCACATTAGCCTTTCCTAGATGATACAAGATCGTGCAGTCGTAGTCCTTCAACAACTCTAACAATCGACGTTGTCTCAAGTTCAAGTCTTTCTGCTCGAAAATGTATTTGAGACTCTTGTGGTCTGTATAAATTTCACATGTCTCGCAATATAAGTAATGTCTCCATATTTTCAAAGCGAATACTACAGCAGCCATCTCGAGGTCGTGAGTCGGGTAATTCTTCTCGTGTTTCCTCAATTGTCGCAATGCATACGCAATCACCTTGTCGTGCTGCATCAATACACACCCTAACCCGATTGTCGACGCATCACAATATACCACATACCCTCTTGTGCCTTCAGATAATGCCAACACTGGAGCGGTAGTGAGACTATCCTTCAGCTTCTGAAAACTCTGCTCACATTTGTCGTCCCATATGAACTTCACTCCCTTCTGAGTTAACTTTGTCATAGGGGCAGCAACCTTAGAAAAGTCCTGCAAAAATCTTCTATAATACCCAGCCAAACCCAAGAAACTGGGAATTTCAGTAACTGAGGTAGGCTGGGACCAATTCTTCACCGCTTCTACCTTACATGGATCAACGTGGATTCCCTCTGATGATACCACGTGACCCAAAAAAGCAACTTTGTCAAGCTAAAATTCACACTTGGAGAACTTGGCATACAATTTCCTCTCCCTCAACTTTTGCAATGCTAATATTAAGTGTTCTGCATGTTCTTCAGAATTATTCGAATAAACCAAGATGTCATCAATGAAGACAATGACAAATCGGTCAAAAAATGGTTTGAAAACCTATTCATCATGTCCATGAACGCTACAGGAGCATTAGTTAATCCAAAAGACATCACCAAGAACTCGTAATGTCCATATCGGGTCCGGAATGCGGTCTTAGGTATGTCTGATTCTCGAATCTTTAATTGATGATAACCAGATCGCAAATCAATCTTGGAAAACCGCTTTGCGCCCTGTAACTGATCAAATAAATCATCTATCCTCGGAAGTGGGTATTGATTGCGGATCGTCACCTTGTTTAACTTTCGGTAATCGATACACAACCGCAAAGATCTGTCCTTCTTCTTCACAAAAAAGACTGGTGCACCCCACAGGGAGAAACTAGGTCGGATAAAGCCTTTGTCGAGCAACTCCTGCAATTGTGTTTGTAACTCCTTCAACTCTTTCAGAGCCATCCGGTAAGGTGGTGTGGAGATAGGCTGGGTACCAGGTTGCTGCTGAATTTCAAATTCAATCTCACGATCGGGCGGCAACCCCGGCAAATCTTCTGAAAATACATCCAAGAACTCTCGTACTACCAGTACTTAAGTAGGTGAAAGTACTGCTTTCGTAGTATCCTTGACCAAAGCCAAATACCCTTTACATCCCTTTGCAAGTAATTTGGATGCCTTCAACGCTGAAATCAAGCTCGGATACAGTGCAGCTTCGTCACCCCGTATCACAAAAGGTTCCTCGTTTGGTATATTGAATTTCAAACATTTAGCCCTGCAGTCCACAACCGCATGGCAAGACGACAACCAATCCATTCCGAGGATTACATCAAGATCAACCATACACAACAACCGAAGGTCTACCACAATCACATGGCCATTGACCTCCATAATGCAGGACTTGTGCACATACTCTACTTGTACTGATTCCCCCTTGAACATTACTTCTTATACCTGTTTCATTAGTGGTGGTTGAGGATTGTCCTCCTGCAGACCATGAGTATCCTACTCCTCCACCTGTTGTTTTCCTTTTCTTACTTGCACCTCCTTGGTTGCCACTGCCTGTAATCAACTTGACTTTGGGATCAACAGACGTCCCGTACCTCTTCCTGGTTTCAATCATCCTGGAACAGTCTGCGGCATGTGCTAAAGTCTCGAATTTCCTTCTCTGTGGTAACAAGGCAATAAACATCGGCTCCGTGAGACGGTGTATGAATCTCTTTATCCTCGCCTCTTCATCAGGAACTAACTCAGGTGAGAATTGAGCTAGTTCCGTAAAAAATAGTTCATATTCCGTCACGGTCATGTTGGGCATCATCCACAACTCTTCGAATTGTTGACGCTTTGCATCTTTTGTTCCTTCATATAGAAACTGATCCAGGAATTCCCTCTGAAAATCTTCACATGTCATCGGTGCCACCCTTCTCGAATACCTCATCTGTACGGACTCTAGCAA
Organism: Senna tora; assembly: GCA_014851425.1. Lineage (NCBI taxonomy): Eukaryota > Viridiplantae > Streptophyta > Magnoliopsida > Fabales > Fabaceae > Senna > Senna tora. The sequence goes on from CM026265.1 coordinate 17,910,330, forward strand.
CTCCCCTCAGTTGAAATGAAGCTAACTCCACCATCTCATGCCCTGAGCACCTCAGCATGTGCCCAATTCTGACCACGTCTGTCACAAAGTATTGCGGATCCTCTTTCTCACTAGTTCTGCAGAAAGTGGGTCGATGAAGCTTCAGAAATTTCGAAATTGGCAGCTCCCTTGGTGCTACCCGCGGCTCACGAGGCACATCCCGCGGTTGTTGCCATTCTCTATCCTCTTCCTCAACAACCTCCATCACTTGATTGCTAGGAACTCTTTCTTCTTCTTCCTCGCCGACTACTAACCGGCGTACTTCTCTCTGTATTTGCCTTGTCATCTCTTCTTTTAATTCCTAAAATCCTGCCGTGAACATTTCCGCCACAGACGGTGCACCTGTTTCAACATGAGGTTCTTGTGACTATCTCCTCTCTTCTCCTCTCACTTGTGCTCTACCTTGACCACGAGCACGACCTCTACCTCGGCCTCGGGTGGGCATTCCCTCCTTCCGAACTGACTCTTGATCAATTTCAGTAGGAGTTCTCCCTCCTCCCCTAGCCTGTCTCGTGATTGGTGGCATCCCTATACTGGAAAAGGACCACACCTAATAAGTACACGTATATCTATTATATTTCATATCAAAGAGAGTAGAAAGAAAGGGCTGACTCAATTTCCTGGGTACTTACACAAGGGCCTTTTTACGCCCATATTGCGCCCGTGTTAACAACGAGGCGTAAATTGACACCCGGTCATACCTATGACTTCATACAGTTTAAAATAACCAGGCTTTGATACCAAGTTTGTCACGACCCCGTTTCGGAAGTCCGTGACTGGCACGAGAGGTAGGATTTCTCCTGTCCCGTAAGCCTCTAATATGTGATTAACATTTATACCTGTTCATAACTACCCTTTTCTAATACAATCAATATAATATTTATGGCCATCAATTTCCGGTTACCTAAGTAGCTCGCAATCCACGGTTCGCCCATCATTGCTTCAGTCTATATATATACATATATCCAATCACACATACGTATAGTTTACATATTGATCACACGCCTCAGTGCGTGCGATCTATCCTAATCACATGCAGAAGTCCTGTATCCATTCATACATATATTCAACCACACACATACATATAGTTTACATATTGGTCACACGCCTCAATGCGTGCGATCTATCCTAATCACATGCGGAAGTCATATTTCCAAACAAACATATATTCAGCCACACATATATATAATTTACATATTGATCACACGCCTCAATGCGTCTGATCTATCCTAGTCACATGCGGAAGTCATATATATATATATATGATATATACCATATCATAGCCTAATTCCCAAACACCAAGACCTATCTTTAACCTGTATGAAGCTGACAATACTAGAGTTCGAGTATAACATATATATACACAGCAGTTGTATATGTACAAAAGCTACACCCAAAAAGGATTTATATATATATATATATATATATATACATCACGACATAATTAGATAACAAAAATAACTACCCACGCAGACTAAGCATGCGGTCTTCAGATCTGTCCGCCTCCTTGAGAAGAAGTGGACGCGTTCCCGACACCTGAACCACCTGTATCTGAAACATGTAAACAGGGGGATGAGTCGAACAGACTCAGTGAGGAGCTCCCCCATCCCTGGCGTAGCAGCGGGTACCACTACGGCTGGGGAAAGGGAGCAAAACACAACCACAAGCGCATGAAATAGATTGTATTGTGATTCTTTAATTGATCAGTCAGCCAATACATCATATTCACAATGATAATCCTAATTCATGCTTCTATCATACTCAGTGCACCGTACGTAAGTCATCAATCATTATATATCATATATTTTCATAAGTAACACATCAAACATGTTCACATACCTATACTCGTAAGCATTCAATTTTTGTCTCCTGCTTTATGCTAAGAGAAGTACTGCCCCGAAGGCAATCTCGTAATCGAACCTAGTTGATCACACTAGGAACTTGCTGGCTCCAAGTCTCACTTAGAGCAATAGCCGGCGACTTATCTGACCTCAGTTTAAACCAAGGTAATGGCCACTATGTGGCATACTTACTGACAACATAATCCCGTCTGTACGACCAGGATGACCGACTCGATCTTTCCGGACTATCCTAAATAAGCACAACTAAACTATTTAATCTAGAAGAACACTCTAAGAACAACTACTTGATTATTATACTTATTTCTTAGTTAGGCCTAGTTTCTCCCTTTTAGATTACGCAACACTCTCATTCACAACCTATTTTTAGTTTCCTCAACATACCATACGATCAAGATCTTTACAGTGCTATTCAATGTAATTGGTTACTAATGTTACTGAACCCTCACATATGAAACTCCGACTCAATCCAACACACGGTAACATAATAAGCTCAGTGAACCACATTATCACATATATACTTGAGCCTAAGCAGACAAGCACATATGCAGTTCAGATGTTCACTGCTTACTTACTAACCATACACGCGTATCGCAAATTCATTCAGATAATTATATTTCATATAATACAGCATAAAATAGAGCAAACCACATATTCACGTAGTCATCCAACCCTGTGGGGCAGGGATGGGAGAGCCCCTCACCTCGTTGGCCCTCCTGATAAGTCCTCGGAGTACATGAAGCTCTAATTACCCTGTGGTGCCCTATACAAATATATTTAAGCAATTTAACAACGTGTAACTAAGCAACTACCGTGCACGTGTCATGCTAATGCTCATGTACCCTCTAGATATTTCCAAGAACTAGATATTTAGTTCGTTACGTCGTCTTATTTGCCCTTTCTAAAAGTCCGTAATATTTTTGTACTTGACTTTCACACATTTTCGAGCCATTTAGAACCTTTGAAGGCTTGGATTAGAGGTTCTAATTTAGCTAGATTCAATTTCATGAGTTCGTAAGAACTTTTAACAAATCTAAGAATATCTTTACGGCTCAACAGAGTCATTTGCTCACTCATTCAACAATTTCCCTTATTTGCCGAGTAAGATTTAGGCACTACCTCTTTAATTCTAAAAAATACATAATCGGGCGTAAGAGGAGTTTTGGAACCAATTTAGTTGATCTTAGGTGTTCACCACGGGCAAGGCCGAGGTGTTCAGCCCACAGTACAACTCCTTACTGTGTTGTGGCCTGGTAAAATTCCTCTTTTTCACCGGATTGGGTTCCGGTTGCTAAGGTAATTACTCGGGCTTTATTCCCTTGTATATTTCCAGTAATTATAACACTTATACTACTCCAATCCAAGCTTATTCATGCATCAAACCAGCAAATTCGAAATTTATTAAAATTTCTAACCCAATTTCCATAAATTCCACCACCGGCCAATTTCTACGATTTGGCCTTGATTCTAAACCTCCCTAAGCATTCAATAACACCTAATGAGCTCGAATTTATCCTCGGAATGCCCCAATTGGAGGTAAATGAAGTTTTCCTAAAAATCCCTAAAATTGGAGAAATTGGGGTTTTGAGAGATTGGGGCTTTCTTACCTTATTTTAATCGGATAGAAGGCTTGGCACGTGTTGAAGGAGGGTCTCGGTCACCGTCTTCGGCGTCGGAGCTCCTTCACCGGCGTGATTCCGGCCAAATCCCCTCCGTGCCCTTGCTTCTTCTCTCCTTCTCGAGCTCTCGGGTCCGCTTAACTTCTCGCTTCTACTTTCTTCTTTTTTTTTGGCTGGTCACGGTTTGGCCCCAATTAAATAATAAGTAGGAAAAAATATATCTTTGTAGTAAATTCCTAATTCTTCCCCATCCTTTTAATCCTCCTTTTCTTTTTGGTCCGCTTTTTTAAAAAAAAACATAATTTCTTATTTTTCTCTTCTTCGTCTTATTTCAACCATTAATTTAATTTATTTTTCTTTTTGAAAGAAAAATAAATTAAATAAAAATGATAATAATTAAAATAAATATCTCGGATATTACAGCAGCGTTAGCATATCCTTTTCCATTCTCATGCCACCTTAGCTCCAGATTTGAATCCAATTAAATTAAAGTTGTCTCGTTTCTTGTTGAGTCCTGCAAGATATCTTCATCCAATTTTAACCTAGTCAAAATTCACTTTCTCTTTAATAATGTTATTGTTTCCTTCTTCACAACTATTATTATTTCTATCTGCACCCTCTGAGCATTATAGTAAGTCTTGTTTTATTAATATTAGGTATCCTTTCAACCAAAAAAAAAGAAAGAATATTGTGATCAATAAGAAAGCTAACACTGCATGGCTTCTAGTGCTTCTTTAACACTTGTCTCACTGTTTTTATTGAATTTTTAAGACTGATACTAGTACCTCTTTGTTTTACAAATATAAAGTTAGATTGTTTAGAGGAAAAATATAGAAGGCATACAAATACAAGACAATACAATAAGATGAAATAATGAAATATCTTCTTCTCATGACCATTAAATAAAATGAAAAACAAAGAGCGGATTGGATTGGATGACTTTTTTAGTCATCCGATTATATCGGTTTGGTTGTCTAAATCGTCCAAATTGAACCAATCCGCACGTTTGCTCACCCCTAACGTTATTGTCCACCTCATTTTCCACCTCACATTTAACTTTTTTATTTTTATTAAAAATAAAATAAGCTTAATCTAAATGAAAAACCAAAATGAATGAAATTATAAAATATTTTAACCAAAATGAATAAAATTAAAATTTTATGTTTTTTCTTATTTTTCAAATAAGAAAAGAATCTCAAAAAACAGTTAGCAAAAGTGCAAAACACTAATTTAATATATATATACATATATATATATATATATATATATATATATATATATATATATTAAATGGATTGTTGGTTTTTCTAAGAACTTGGGAAAAGGTAATATTCTTCTAGCAGAACTGTGGGGAATCCCTACTGGGTTACAACTTGCATGGGACAACGGACTTTCTAATGTCATTGTGGAATCGAATTTATTAGTTGCTATCAACTTGATTTGGAACGTGATACTTGCTTACATACATAGGAATGGAAACAGGTTTGTAGACACAATGGCTAAACATGCTCATCAGCTTCCCTTTGGAGATGTTTTGTACAGTAGCTTTTCAGGATGACTTTTTCTATCAGCCTACCCTTTGTGGGGTTGAGGGCTAGTTTGTAGCCTCCTTCTTTTCTTATTAATATATATATATATATATATATATATTGTAGCTGTCATTTTTGGCTCAGACAATTGTAATATGAATTTAGGACCGCAAGGGGTCTTAACCTTGGGGGACTTGTCCTTAGGTGATGCACCTAGGTGCCTACGTACCCTTCTGGAGGGATCAAAGTCCACGTAGTTCGTCATGGTGACGTCTATCGGAGCCGTTAGGCAAGGTTGTTACCTGTATTGGGCCGTGTGCGGCTAAGACGTGTCTAAGGTACTCCGGGCGGGCGAGCCGCTCTAAGGGAGGTTGCCTTAGTGGGAGAGAGCTATGGTATCTGAGCACTGCTGGAAGCCCTGTAAGCGGTGTGCTCCAAGAAGGAGGTGAGACGGTCGGAGGTCGGCCCAGATGGAAGGCCAACAGCGAGGCTCAAGGAGATGAAAGAACACATGAGGTGTTTCTAAGGGGTGATGTGCGATAATCCTTCAGGTTGTATGTAATTCTTTCCATAGTTGATTGCCTCCTTAGTCCCCCGAGTGAGGGTCTATTTATACTTCCGTGTGGGGAGATCGTGCTTGACCCACGACCTCGTGGGACGTGGGTTGTCCCACGAGGCTTTGTGGAGATCCCACGTCTGGTTGATGGGAAGCTCTGTGTGGTGACGTGGGCAAGGGCCACATAACTGATGGATGGGTGGTGCCACGTGTCTCCAGCGGGTGCTGGGGCCGTGCTTCTAGAACGTCAGTGCCACGTGTCCCATGGTTGAATATTCCGATGTTACATAAGTCCCCCAAGTCTACGGGTGTCGGGCGCCCGTGGAATTAAGTTCCTTTTGCCTGTAGGACACTTGGGAATTTCGCTGCCATTACTTGCGGGATAGCTCGACCGCTTGGAGTATGGGAGCTGGCTATCTGACTCGTGAAGTTGGCCTCCTCGCATTGCTCCGTGGGAAAGGAGGTGTCTTGGAGAGGACACACGTCGCGTTTTGGGTGGTTGGCCTCTTGGCTTCCTCAGACTTACCGAGGTGGATTCATCATTGTTCAGAGGGGTCTTTCCCAAAATACCCTTTGAGGGTTAGTGAAGAGAATCCAAAAGTCAGGGGCTGCTTTGGTCATTTTTCCAAAGAGCTCTCCTCTTGCCAGTGGTTGGCAGCTGACGGTGGCTTTCTTGCAGAGGGCTGTTTGTTGAGGGAGCGGGCTTTGTTGCCAGTGCCACGCGTCAGGGCTTGAACGGGTGCTTTTGTCATTAAAGCGTTTTGCTGTCGTTTCTCCCTCATTAATGCAGGCTCGTTTCCGAGGGTTGCCATCATTAGCCCGAGTGGAGAGCTTCGCGAAAAGACCCTCGAGTGTTTTGAAGCGACGCTTGGGTTCACGGGGGCTTTTCGGTCTTTGCGTCTCCTTTGCCCTGGCTATGTATCTCGTCCGTTGCTTCTTCCACGTGTGCGGTTGAAGAGGATAAGAGGTTTTATCCGTTGCGGGATTCAAGGGGTTGAAGTTTTTGAATCGTCGCGCCTCTAGGTGCCCAATAAATGCGCAACGTTTGAAAGTTCGTGACTTTACGCTTGCATTCACCTTTCTCCATTGCCTATGTTTTATCTGCTTCTTGTTGACTTGAATCTTCGTAATGGCCGGAGGAGGTGATGATTACAACTACTACCCATTTGATTTCACTGATTTGGAAGATCTTCCTTCCTCTTCCCCTCCTCCTCCTCTGGTCCGGACTCGCGATACTGGCCAGAGCGGGGGGAGGAAGAATGGTCAGCAGGGCCTGTCATCGGGGGTTGCTGCTGATGTCTCAGTTGTGGTACCTACCACGGTGCCTACTGGTGGTGAGAGGGAAATACGGCTTCCTATGCCTCCGTCCTCCAAAGGGGAGCATTGTCAAGAGGTTCTTCCGAAGGAGAGGAGGAAGAAAGACGGGAATGTTAACGCGAGCGGACCCCGGGAAGGTGGAAGGAGGGGAACGTGTCCGGCGGAGCCGGCCGAAAGCAGGGAAGGTTGTCCCAAGAGGTGTACTAACCGGGAGGATGCCTAGGCGGAGGCTTCGGCAGGGGATGTTGTTCCTGTTTCTGCCCTGTTCCTACCTCGGTTGCCACTTCTGCTGCCGTTCGTCAATCACCTATGAGCGTGATTCTTTCAACTCGTCCTCTGTCCTCAGCCCCGCTGAAGGGGTGAATCAGCCTCCTGCCAAGAGGGCCAGGGTGGTCGTTGAGGAGTTTATCCGAGGTTCTTCCACGCCTCAGACTCCGGCGGGAGATCCTGCGACTGTGGAGGTCGCGAAGACCGGTGATGTGACCGGGGAGGCCAGGGTCCCCTCAGACGGAGGGAATGTAGTGGTGAGTTAAGCGACTGCCACGGGAGATCTTGTTCTTGGGTCGAGCACCGGCCCTTCTGAACCTCTTGGGCCACCAGAGGGGGGATTGGCTTTTGAGTTGGTGGCATTGGGCACACGCTTCCCCGTGGAGAATCAGGAGAGGGAGGCCAGGGGGCTGGACACTTTGCCCTTAAATATTACTGTTTGAGGCTTCAGCCGGGTTGCTGAGGCGTTGGCTGACTTCCACCAAGCTGGACTTGAGTGGGAGAAGCATGTGGTAAGTTCCCTTGTCTTGGTGTTTCTCTCATTTTGTGATAAATTTGTATTTCTGCCTCCGCTGTATATGTGCGCGCTTCTTGCAGGACGAGATTCACCGCGATCAGGTTCAATTTTCCATCGTTGCGCCTTCTAGGAGTAGGGCTCTGGGGGTCTCCCAGAAGCGGTTGGCGGACGTGCAGGAGCAGCTGTCTGCCAAGGAGCTGGAGTGTGAGGGTCAAGGACGGGAAGTTAAGTCCTTGATTGAGGAGGTCGCCCGTCTCAGGGCTGAAGCTGGTCCCCCTTCTGAGGTTGCGTTTCTCCTCTCGGATTTGGAGAGGGCTCGTAGGGAGCATGTCATCCGTCGTAATGATGCTGAGAGTCATCAACAAGAGCTGCATTCGCTCCGTGAGGCTCTGCGAGATGCAGAGGCTCATGCTGCTGAGAGTCGTTTTGGTCGACTTGCGGCTAAGGTCAAGGTTGACGACGTCGCCGATCGTCAGGAGGAGCTATCCGCACAGAGGATGTATGGCATGCTCCTGGCAGTTGAGCAGCTCGAGTGTCTCCGTGGGGAGAAATTTCCAGTGCAGTGTGTGGCTTCCTTGCATCCTTCCCTGGAGTTTTTTGAGGGTGAGCTTCACGGTCGGACGAAAACGGACCCTCTGTTGAATCTTGCTTATCTTCGTCGACTGACGAATCGCTTGGTGGATCACCAAGTGTTGTCCCGAATTGGTGGGCGAGCTCTAGGGATTGGACCTTCTTCTCAGCAGCTGGTTGAGGCGACCAGGCGGGGGTCGTCGGGAGGTGTTGACCACGTGGAGTCGGCTAGGGCCGAGACTTAGGTAGATCTTGGGGATGCCCAAGATTAGGTTTATGTAATTTTTGGGGTGTTTACCCTTTGTAAATGGGTGGACGCCCTCTCATTTTTGGTACTAATGAGAATGATTTTTGCGAAGAGCTTTTCATGCTTTCCATTTTACTTCGGGGTAAAAAGTCGTACATGTTTGCAGTTTCTCTTTTCGTGGTTATCTCTTTACATCTGGGTAAAAACATTTTTTGCATGAGCACCGTGTGATCAGGACGGTTTGTATGCGTGTTGCTAGCGTGGTTCGTCGAACGTTCGTTTTGTGGTTTTCGCACCAAAGGGGTTTCTTTACTGCGCTTTTGGGGAAATTTTAGCTTGGCCCTGGGGGCGCTTAGCATTTCTTGGACGACTGAGCCCGTCGTCAGTGATAGGACTTACGCGAGTACTTTGCAAAGTTGAAGTCTTGTCTCTAGTTGAAAATGGAGTGCTTTCAATAAAACAAAATGAGTACATTCGTGCAGCTTCAGTCGGGCTAGCCTTGGGCAGGCTGAAGGTAAGAAAAATATTTACATTCGGATTGCCTAAGTCAGACGAGCCATGGTCAGGCTGAAAATACTAAATTCAAAGTACAGACGCATATGGCTTGACTTAAAGGTGAAATGCAAAGTGCGTTCGGAGTCTTAGGCGGAGGTAAGGTTCGGGCTGGCGGACTCTAGCTTCTTTCCTCCTGACTCTTTAGCCTCAAGGGGTTCCTCGCGTGTTTCTTTGTGACCCAGGCGGGCGACCTTGACGTTCTTGGTTAGGCTAGCTGCATAGCATGCTCGCGCCAGTTTCTGGTCCGCCATGATTTCTCCAACCCCGTGGGGTGTTGGGAACTTCATTGTGAGCTGCGCGGTAGACACTACAGCTCTGAGTTTGTTTAGGGACGGTCGCCCTAGGATTGCATTGTATGCTTATATCTATGTGTGACTGAATACTTGATTGTGTGAAAATACGGCTTCCGCATGTGAATAGGATAGGTCACACGCATTGAGGCGTGTGATCAATATGTATATTTTATGCAGGTGTGTGATTGAATATTTATGCTTGACTGTACGCAGGGATTCTGCATGTGAATAGAATAGATCACCCGCCTTTAAGCGCGTGATCAATATGAATATTATATGTACGTGTGATTGATTATGTGTATATGTATAGACTGAAGCGGCGTTGAGCGAGCCGTGGATTGTGTGCTACTTAGGTCATCGAATAGGGATGGCCATATAAATACTATATTGTTTGTATTAGAAATGGGTAGTTACGCATATATAGGAATGTCAATCAGGAATTAGAGGCTTACGGGATAGGAGAAATCCTACCTCCCGTGCCGGTCACGGGCGCCCGGTAGGGGGTCATGACAGACCAACTTAATATTTGATTTATGACATTGTGTAATTAAATTAAAAAAGTACACATATAATCTTTTATTAAAAATTTAATAAAAAAGATATAAAATTGATTTTTTTTAACAAAGAATGAGTTACATTAGCCAAATATCATGAAATGGAGAAAATGATCATTTAATGGCACATAACATGAGTAAATGACCAAGGCTAGCAATGGAACAATTGAAATCTATGCTAATGTGATTCTCCATTTTTCCAAGGCTATTTCAACTACCATCATTGTTATACATAAAGCATTCTAATGTGTTCTAAATAAAGATAACCAAAATAAAGGGTGCAAATACAACTTGTTGCCTTCATCCCTTTGTTTGAAATTATTTCACATGGCTCTTGTGCATCTAGCCTCTCTCTCACTTTCGTCTACTTTTCCCTCTAAAATGCTTCCTCTGCAACTGCAAACAACAAAAATATCTTTTTCATAAAGAAAGATGGGATACTTGAAAATAATAAGCAACTTCCACTACAATAAAACTAACTCTTAGTTGAAACTATTTGGCAATCAAGCGTGTAGACATCCAAGTGTATTTTATCCAGCTCTATCAAGTTCAAAGAACAAATTCAATACAACTTTCCAAGAACAACTTAGTGTAAGTTTATTCCAATAACAGGAATAACACAATGATGAACATTAAGCACTTGAAGCTTTCCACGTGGACCTCTCTCAAGCATATGTGGATACTTATACTAAATTGGATAAATATAAAAATTGGTAACATATGCTTTGTTAGATTTCGACAACCCATAGTGTGTTGCAATACATAGATGTAAATGGTAGATATAATATAGCGCACCTAAAGGAAAATAATTAACCATCGTAAGTTGTAGCAAGTGATATAATACATGAACCTAAAGGAAAAAAAATAGAACTTCTAATTAAAAATTTTCTAGCAATATATTTATATATAATAGGCAAGAATAAATTACATAGCACAGAATATGTCCATCACATTTTCCAAAATGGAAGGAGACTATAAGTTGTCTTCTCTCAATAGAAAGAAACAAAAATACACTGTCAAGAAAAAAAGAAAGGAGAGGAATAGTGAACTATAGATGACATATTAAAGTCTAAGCATATTCCTTCAAGTAACTATTTTTCTAAAAAAATGAGCATCAAATCACATATACAATCTCAAACTACATAGACTGGCTATCTACCACATCCATATGGGAAGAAATACTGTAACATGAAACTTTTGGCAATTGATTGGCTCTTTACCTTAATAAATAAACAAACCGACAAAAGAAGAAAAACCATACCAATCATTTTCTTTCATTTAATTTTGGGTATCCAATATGATCTATATAGCCAAAGAAATATATTGTTTGCTGTTCAAAGTGCTAAAAACAGTCAACAAAACGAAATTACTTTAATTAATGCATTCCAGTTAGCGACATTATCACAGTATTGTGATTCCAACCTATAAGTTAGCAATAGTCCAAGTTTAAAATTATATTTCTAAGTTGTACCAAGATATTAAAATTTTCTATATATCTTAAAAATAGTTTAATGAACCCGTAGAACTTATCTTAGTGCAGGTAAGTACATTTGAAATTAATTACCAAAAAAAATTACATTAGAAATCAAGATTTCCCACCAAATGCTTGTTCCATTATTTATATGTGGATTGCACTTTCAACCTAAAATTTCATATCTAAAAATATTTAGAAATGCCCTTTTAAACTACAAAGTTTGGCTTTCCATTGATATTTAAAAAATCTGAAAAATTAGACATATATGAAAATGGAAAAATCATGTTAAGTGTCTAAAACAAACATTAATGTCCATGAAAATATAGTGACAATACTTCAATATAGACACATAATATATATAAAAAGAAAGAAGAGATACAAAGTTGCTAAACTGTTGTAAGATATTGCTACTCAAAGATGAGATAAGAGAATACCTTGCAAGTATATAGTAATAACATACAATGAATCTTGAAGAATGAAGAAGCAAGATGAAAAACCAGTTTGAAAATTTAAATAAAGTTAAAGATTAAACCCAATTGACACAATAATCACAAAACTCATGTCATAAAACATATGATATAGTTAAAGATTCATCTTATAAGTCCTCCAACCAATACCATTCTTATGACAGATTAAACCCAATTGACACATTCATCACAGAACTTATGTCATAAAACATATGATATAGTTAAAGATTCATCAAAAGTTATAAGTCCTCCAACCAATACCATTCTTATGAATTCTCTCTTCTGAATACATTCACTTCAAAAAGTATCCAACTACTGAATATTCTTAAAAGGTTAAAAATACAGTGTTTGTCTCTCAACGATCCAAAACACTCATCATTATCATATAAGAAACAACAAAAATCAAAGTTGTGAGACAATTCAAGGACATATGTGGCATTTCACACAGTACAAAGAAGAACCTAATGGCTAAAGCCATTAAAGGCTAAGCCCAAAGTAAAACACAAACCACAAAATACATATGGATCATTAAATTCTGTATTCAAGTTGGAATAGATACTCAGTTATACTAAGTACAACTCCAACCTCAGCAATACATCTTTTCAGCACAGCAGAATCTTCCCTTGAAAGAAACCCACCTAAGTGACCCGTAAGATATTGCTACTCAAATATTTGATAAAAGATAATACTTTCATTTATAAATTGCCCAAGTTAATTAGGAAAAAAGTTAAATGTATATAAGTGTATTTAATTCTAAAGTTTTTTAAAAGTAAAATTAGAGAGATAAATATAAAAAGCAAGATTCATAAACCTGATTAAGTTCTATTATTTCTAATGGCTTCCTTCTAGGTGATTTGCCCAAGTTTGATGCTCCTGTAATCTCAAAACCGAATATGTTAACGGCAAACATCCCCTAACATTAATTGCTCCAAGTAGGTAAGATTAGAAAAGATTAATAAGACTTCTGCAAAGCAATATCAATTATAATAGCCTACAAACTATGTATAAGTTATATCACTGTAAACAACTGAACAACAAATTAAATTATTTGTGCAACTTGAGTTTCTACTTTCAACACGCACCTAAACAGTGTATCATCAATGGCAAGAATGGCTAGTACCTATCATAACGCCTGTGGAACAAAAAGACTATGGTTAGGCATAAGATCACCAATCCCATGCAATAATGTTCAGAAAAGGAATCAATTTATAAATCACATATCAAGAGCAAAAATCAAGATTGGCTGTTAATCAAAGAAGTCATGTTAGATGGTTTTACCCATGATTTCTGGTCTCCGTAATTCATCCAATTAAAATAAATATATATGAATTTGATTATTGTTTTACATAAACTGTTTTGAATTTATGTAAGACAGTAATCAAATTCCTCCAATTTGAATTTATGGATGCCTCGCTCACCACATCTCCGAACCTAGGCTCAACACTCTCCTCACATTCAAACATGGAGATTTCGTTCCCTGCCTCACCAGAATCATGCAAATAGGGTTCTACGAGTCACATGCTTATGTCGTTCTATTGTTGAAGTCCGTCCTTGGAGCGGCCGATTCTACAGTTTTATCAAATCTCAAAACAAAAATGTTAGTTGAAGAGGTTCAAATACTGAAGGATAAGATCTCACCATAAGTCTTGGCTGCGTTGAAGACACTGATTATGCGCGTGTGGGAGAAACAGAACAAGAGCAACGAAAGCAGGAGTTGGTGTTGATAGAGTAGCTGCGTGCAATAAGATGGAGATTGAGGAGGTTTGAAAGAAGAAGAAGAATGGAAAGAATTTGGAAGAAGAAAGAAAAAACGTAGAAGGTATGCTTTTGTTTAGCCATTCAACAATTAAAAAAAGGCAAAAGTATCTTTCCTACTCCCAACGTTTTGGGGTTCTGTCAGTTTCGCCTCTAACATTTTTTCGCTGTCAATTGTACCCCTAACGTTTTGCGTTTCTGCTAATGTCACTCTTTTGATTAACACCGTCAAATTTTCGACGATTTTTGCTGACGTGGCATCCTATGTGGCCAAAAAATTTGACTGGAGATAATTTCTTACATATCAGCTTTCCTTCTAGCATTATCCCACCAAAGCTACATCGTTTTGGCCTCCTCATTACTCAAGCATTAGATCAGATCAACATGACGACGTCGTTTCAGCCTCCGAGCAGCATCAGGAAAGTGATCGTCCAAGTGGTGGAGGCATGTGATCTTCTTCCCAAGGATGGACAAGGTAGCTCTAGCCCATACGTCATGGTGGAGTTCGACGGCCAGACGAAGAGGACCACCACCAAGTTCAAGGAGTTGAACCCCGTCTGGAATGAGACTCTCGAGTTCATCATCTTCGATCCCGACAAGATTGAGTTCCAGGTGATGGAGATCGAGGTGTACAACGACAAGAAGTACGAGAATGGAAGCAGATGCAAGAATCAGTTTCTAGGGAAAGTGAAGCTCTACGGCGCACACTTCGCCAAGCGAGGGGACGAGACTCTTGTCTCCTTCGCCTTAGAGAGAAAGAGCGTGTTTAGTTGGATTAGAGGCGAAATCGGCCTCAAGATTTATTACTACAACGAGTTCATGAATCAGGATCAAAATCAAACTCACACAGTACTTCTGACTCAGCAGAATCTCATAGACCAAGAATAGAGGACGAAAACGAAGACAAAATCGAAATCGAACCCTGAACCACCACCAGCCGTTGATGTCGAGGTTGAGGAAGAAGTCGCTGCGGAAGTTCCTGAACCAATCGAGCATTCTAATGAAGATGAAGAGGATTCTCAATCGCCTATTGAAATTGAAGAATCGGCGCCACCGGTGGTGAATCTGAATTTGAATAAGAATCATCCTTAGGATCAGCCATTGCCGGAAATTCTAGAAACACATGATTAGAAACACAAAGAAGGATCAGCCATTCACTTCAAAAGTTTGATTCCTCTTTCCAATTAATTCTCTTCTTTCTCTTAGTTTTGCACTCTGTTCTTTGCACACACCCATCCTCAAACATTAGAAGGAAAGCTAATGTGTACGAAATTATGTCTAGTCAAATTTTTTGGCCACCTAGGATGCCACGTCAGCAAAAAAAGGTCCAAAATTTGATGACGTTAGTCAAAAGGGTGACATTGGCAGAAACGCAAAACGTTAGGGGTACAATTGACAGCGAAAAACGTTAGGGGTGAAACTAATAGGAACTCCAAACGTTGGGGGCAAGAAAGATACTTTTGCCTTAAAAAAAGTATTGAAAGGAGAGAAAGTCCATCACGTGAAGTGGCATAGTATTGAAAAGAGAGCTCATTATTTGATTTTCAACTCAAAGAAATTGCGCCACTTCAACTCAACATTGGTAGAAAAGAAGGCGATTTGGGCGGACAAATTTGGCAGACAATAAGAGCGGGAATTTGCAATTGCTACAGTACAGAAATGCCCAGAATTATTAGTTATAGATTTGGCCAAAGTAAAAGTATCTGTTCTTTGAAACAGCATCTTGTCATCTTTAAAAATCTGCATAAAACTTCTTAATAATTTCTCGTTATGGCAAAGGGAGTGGCTCCTTAAAGTGGAACTTGAATATAGACGAACAAGAGAGCCCATATAACAGCAACCATAATCTAAAACTTAAAAGGGTCAATCTCTAATGCAAATGTAGAAACCATACTCAAAGGCAGTGCAGAATTTGGTTGAATCCAATCAAACAGTTTAAAAATAAAATCTACAAAAGCCTGACAAGTGTTAACAAGTTTGAGTGTAAGTGAAGATAGGTAAGAGTAGCTATATCCAGAGATTTACCATAAATCACAAAGGCACCTTTTTTTTTAGAAAAAGAAATTGTATTAAGGGAAGAAAAAGATTACAAAAAGGGGAGGACCAGTAGTCCTCAAAATAAAGAAAAGGTGAAAACTAGTAAGAGAAAACAAAACATTAGCACAACAGGGATTTCCATTCTCTTTGGGTATCCATAATGGACACTCCTCTAAAAAGACCATTCGACGAAACCCACAAAAATACATAAAAGTAATTCTATCCCACAACATATGAGGTGGGAGGAATTTATTATTGAAGACCCTAGCATTCTTTTACATCCACAGACACCACAAAGGCACATAAAGCTTACATAATTCTTCCAATGAAAGTCTCCACTACTTTGCAGATTATCTCATCCCTGTTGTAAGAAATAGCTATGCAAAGGTCAAAAATCTTATAAATCATAAGCAAGCATGTCAGGAACCAGCACAAAAAGACCAACTAGTGTGAAACTCATAATTATTTCTACTTGTGAATCTACAAAAGAACAAGATAAAGCCAATAGTCAAGCATCTAATCTACTCTACTTATAGAGGGTAGTATATGTTCAATGGAGAACAAGCTGGTCGCTAATATTTGCTAGATACACCAATTTTCTCATCTTCCATTGGAGTCGTCTTCTGATAAAATTTGCTACTACCACTATCATGCTATTCAATTTCCAGTATCTTGTATCTCCTAAACCTTCCAGCTTTTCTCCACTGAATGACATCACTCGAGAAAAAAGAGAGTTCTGTACAAATCATTTATATTATAATGACTCTGGGATCATCGTCATTGGTGTCGAAAATTATATAATATATACTATAATGACTCGGGGGATTCTTGTGTCACCACCAGCTTTGTCCCCAACTCTTTCCTTGGCCGAGATGAAAGTCCTTTGGCTAACATCACTTCATCATACTTCCTAGCTATGTCTGTTAGTCCCTTTTCCACAAGAGCATCTATCAAAGCATTGTACGCAGATGCATCTGGACTACATCCAAGTTCTTCCATTTTCTTCCACATTATAAAAACTGGTCGAAGAAATCCCCACCTTCCAAACTTCCTCATAAGCATCACATAGCTGTCCATACTTGGCCTAACTCCACTTTCAACCATCCTATCAAACAAGTTAAGTAACTCCCCAGGCTTCTCCATACAAGCAAAAAAGAATTGATATGAAATTGCATTTGGCTGACAACCATCATTGCGCATAGTATCAAGCATTTCAAGTGCATCCTTATATCTGAAGTTGTCACACAAAAGCCTAATGACAGTGTTATAAGTCACAACAGTGGACTAAAACCCTAAGTCCCTCATTTCACGAAAGACATTGATAGAAAAATCAACCCCCTGCGAAAGACCTATGGCACGAATAGCAATATTATAGATTACCACATCCAATTTCATTTGTTTTTCCTTCATCTGCTTGTATAATTTCTTAGCCTTCGAAGGCTTTCCGCTTTTGCACAATATATCCATATATATTGCATATGAATGTAGATCTTTTTGGACGCCTTTTTTATCCATCTCTTCCCATAACTCCCTACACTTGCTCCACCATCCCAATTTAAACCACCCCCGAAGAACAATATTATAAAACTTTGGTTTGCCATCTATATTTAGATTCTTGTTCTTCCCAAAAATCAATTCCTGGGCTTCCTCTACATGCTTGTACTCACACAGAGCATCAATAACATTACAGTACGAAGTATCATCCTTTAAATTAAATTTCTCTAGTTTTTCATATGTCTCTATCGCTTCGTTAACTAGATGAGCTTATACATAACGTTTAAACAAGATTCAAAATGTTGTATGGTCCGGAAAAGAATCTAGATTCTCCCTCATACGATGAATCAAATCCCAGGAAAGTTCGAACTCGAAGAACTTACCAAGGATGTCGATCATATGATTATGGGTATCAGTGGGGTGCTGCAAGTGGTATTCAGCCTCGACCCAGTTGAAGAACTCAAATGCACACTTCCAGTCATTCCGAAAGGTAAGAAGAGTTTTTTGAACCGTTATGGGATTAATGAAATCTGGTTCAGAGGTTAGGGTTTTTAAAGAAAATGTGGAATTAAAATCACTTTGTTTGGTGGAAAATTTCTGTTTGGAGGAACAGAAAAGGGTTTGGATGAAATAGAGAGGAGGGAAGATTCGAATGCGACTTGAGGCGAGGGAACTCATTCTGTGGTTCTGTAATTGTTAAAAACCCCTGAAAGAAAGAGTAGGGAAAATCAAAAAATGGGAACATTCAACAAGAATGTTACCCTTTATATTATATAAACTACTCCCTTAACTTCAATAATACCCAAGCAGATTTTGGACAAGAATTCAAAACTAAACAAGATTCTTATAGGAACTGAACACAGATTAACAACTAAAATCCCCATCACAATGAGAAACCGAAACAGCCATAGCAAAAAATCAATTATAGAAGCAATGTTTGAAAACCTAGACTGGTCATCAAACTGGCTAAAGGACTCAGGTCACTGGGTCACTAAAAACTCGATTGGACTGGTCAAATTAGAAAAATTAAAATATGTGTGTGTGTGTGTGTGTGTGTGTGTGTGCGCGCGCGCGCACGCGCGCATACATCAACGGTCAACCAAATAAATATGAAAAACACATAATAAGTCATTATAATTCAAATTCAAGGCAGATTAATAAGTCTGAAATACACATATATAACACATAATTTCATTAAAAAACACATAATAAGTCTTAAACACTTAAATTTTGATGCCACACACTACATGAAATTTAAATAACAAACACAACACATTAAGTAAGTCATAACTCAAAACACATCAACCAATCCAAAAGCTTGCTATTTATTTGACTACAAAAATCCAATACTAAGTTTTTCAAATTTCCAGTTGATTTATTAGTGCAGAGACATATAAGTTCTTACCATAAAACGAATACATATTTTATGAGGCACATGAAAAAAATGAGAAACCATAACTGCATGTGTCAATGGCAAAGCTAACTATCACGAATAGGGAAACAAGTATGTAGATGTAGTGGGTTACGGAACATTTCATGCTTCCCATCATCACGGATCTGCAGTTTAAGAAATGTGGGATGAAAAATATAACTAATGTCCTAGTATATATATGATCACATGTTATGAACTCATTAAATATCTTATCTATTATTATTATTATTATTATTATTATCATTCTTGGCTAGTGTGTGATTGATGATGATAGAAGAAGATGAATCGTATTATTTACATATATACTCAAAAGAGTTGAGAGTTGAGATCATTACCATAAAAGCCTGGGTTAATAATGTTGAAACACGGAAGCACGGCACGGCGTTTAGTGGCGGCACAACAAGGCAAGAATTCGAAATTTCGAACCCTCTAACAGAGCAAGGGGGAATCGAGAAAGCAGCGTTTGGTGGAGCCGTGGCGGTCTGCAATCCTACTTCTGAATTTCGAACCCTAATTCCCTCCCAACGCAGCGTTTTGGTTTTGGTCTTTTTTCTTTTTTGTTAAAATACACAGAGACCCTTAAGTTTTGAGCCATGGACACATACACCCTTTAAGTTTCAAAACCTTATAGACACACCTCATAAAACTTTCAATTTGGAGCACCTAGCACCCATTTGTCAGACTTCTGTCCACATTCAGCTATTATCTGCCATGTAATCACATTTTGTAAGAGTATTGTAGTTCTGTCATGTAAGCACATTTTGCGAAGGTATTTTAATCGGCATATGCTATTTTAAGCCCATTTTTTAAGGGTATTTTAATAATTATAATGCTATTTTAGCCATTTTAGTCACTCGATTTGGAGTCGCTAAAATATGAAATGATTAAATTACTCCTACAAAATGTGTTTATGTGGTAAATTACGGCTGAATGTGTACAGAAGGGTGCTAGGTGCCCCAAATTGAATATTTAGGAGGTCTATCTGCAAAATTTTGAAACTCAAGGAGTGTATATGCCCGTGGCCCAAAACTCACAGAATTTTAGTGCATTTTAGCTTTTTTTTTAAAACACTATCGAGTCGTGGGTCAACGAGTTAGTGGATTTTGCAAAAAAAAATGTTGGGTCAACTGCATATCGATTTGTAAGAGCCACTTAGATTGGTCTGGTACCTGATTCATTGATTTTGATCTGAGTTTTTTTACACTGTTCCACTAAATAAAAGTTTTATTTTCAAGGAGATTAAAACACTATTTTGCTTCTTGATAGATGTTTTTTTTTGTTAATTTAGTCCCTCACATATCAGTATAGAGCCAAAACAAAATTTCACACAAATAAGGACCTACTATGAATGGTTTAGGGACCACCTTTATTAGGGACTAAAAAGTTAGTTCCTAATCCACTCATAGTAAATCTCGATTTATGTGTTGTTTTTAATTTTTTTTACATCTATATCTTTCATACTTTAGATATATGAAAAAAAGTCGGCCTAGTATATTAATGCATAGAAGAGCCAAGCATTGGATCCATTCTCATAAAAGACAAATGCCTTGATAGCACTTTTTAAGAAAGTTTGTAATAAAAATTTTATATTAGCCTTAATATATAAAAGATCAATGCCTTGATAGCACTTTTTAATATACCAATAAAAAAATTTGTAGATATTAGAAATTATTATTGATAAAAAAACTTTTAAATATTAAAATATATGTTTTTTATAAATTAAATAATATATATTATTTTTATATTATATTTATTATATATATATATATATATATATATATATGTATATATATATCTATGTATATATATATCTATGTATATATGATTTTGGAGTTTTTGGTGTCACACAAGCAAAGTGTGATATCAAAAAAATAACTTCTCAATAAATAACTTCCCATGATTTAATACATTATTTAAAATATAATTATTATATTATATTTTAAAAGATAAAATACAATCAAATATTTAATATTTTATTATTTTAAATCATAATAATTTTATATTATATTTTTAAAAATAAAAATAAAAATAAATTACATGCACGGTACATGCATGCGAAGCCTCTAGTATATTATATGTGTGTGTGTGGTGTTATTATGTATACCCTTGACATATTTTTTTTGAAATTGGATCCAGTGCAATTCCCTTCCGTGCAATTCCGGTGCAATTCCTTCAAAATATATATTTTTACTTCATTTTTGAAGCGCTAATACGGACTTATTATAACAATAATCCACTATGAATGTATTAGAGACGAAAGTATTATCAATTTTGACAAATATCATCACTAAATAGCCTTGTGAGACTATTTTTCAATATCAATAACAATTGGTCCCTAATTCATTTAAGGTGATGATATTTGCCAATATTGATAATAATTTGGTCTCTAATCTATTCATGGTGGATTATTGTTAGTATGAGCCCATATTAGTACTTCAAAAATGAAGTAAAAATGTGCATTTTAAAGGAATTGCATCGGAATTGCACGGAAGGGAATTGCACTGGATCCAATCTCTTTTTTTTAAAAAAAAAATTAGTTGCTTTTTCAGCAGGTGGCGAAACACTTGCAAACCTATAAAAAGGTCCATTTCATGGCAAGTTATAAATAAGGGTCCATGTGAAAAATATTTGGCCAAATTACTCTTTCGGTCCTTAACGTTTGCACGAAGTTTAATATTGGTCCTCAATGTTTCAAAAAGTTATTTTAGGTCATCAACGTTTTTTTTTTATCAAAATTGGTCCTCTAGCGTAACATATATGTTTGGTTTTGCCATTAAATGTTGACGTGGAAGGCTTATGTGGTACACCATCTCTCCTACATGTCATATTTAAATGACATGACACCATCTCTCTCTCAAACTCAGCAAAACGACGCCGTTTTTCCATTTAAACTCAACAAGACTAGAATCAAAACGGCGTCGTTTTACTGAGTTGGAGTGAGAGAGGATGCCATGTCATTTAAATATGACACATTGGAGAGAGGGTGCGCCACATAAGCCTTCCACATCAGCATTTAATGGCAAAATCAGACGGATGTTACGCTAGAGGACCAATTTTGACAAAAAAAAAACGTTGAGGACCTAAAATAACTTTTTGAAACGTTTAGGACCAATATTAAACTCCGTGCAAACGTTGAGGACCAACAAAGAAATTTGACCAAAATATTATTTATTAAGAAGTCCATATTTAAAGAATTTCCCGAAGAGAAAGCCTAGCGTTGGTGATAGCATGTCGCGTACATGACAACATCATATTCCGTTCAACATTCAGCGTTTCGTTTAATTCAAGAACAATTCGTTCTTTCTTGCATTTCGTTCAGGTTTGTGTTCGCATTACGCTTGCATTATGTTCAAAAATTGAGTTTATATATATATCATTCTAATTTGTGAGGGATTGGGAGGTGACAGGCCAGTCATACACTGGACTCATGTCACTGCAGGAACACTTGGATGTAAGTCTCCAGGTAAACATTTCATTTTTCTTTTTAAATTAGAAAAAGAAGTTCATATTACTATCAAGATCGATAAAGATTTTCATCTTATCTTACTTTTAGAGTGCTTTTATTTTATTTTTTTTAGTTGACCGACGTTTACAAATTATTCTCTTTGTATTATTGGGTTGGAGTTATCTAAACAATTGTAAGTGTTGTTTGACTTTTCTGTTCGATATATTGGGGTCTTCAGGACTAAATATCCGCCCATGTTGGAGTCCAATCGGGTCAAGTGAGGATCTGTTGGAAAGCTCACAGAGAGACGAAGAGAACGAAACGAAAATGACTCTCATTGGAGGTCACACGAGCCCGTACTCGTGGCCCAAAGTGGGCTAGATGATCATGATAGAAGCATGATATTTTGTTCACATTCTAAGTCCCACATTGCTTGTGTCAGTGATGGGAGCTCTCTCATCCTCCTATAAATAGGAGTGACTCCACACCTTTCTAGTTGCTCATTCCATGTGTTGGAAAGAGGGGTCCCGTTTGGGAAACCCCACTCAGTATAATTTTCTCTTTCTCAGAGTCTTCTTCCGCGCATCAGTCGTGGATATGTGGCTCTATCTCTAGTAGGTAGAGTCCTTCGTTTGGTGCGGCCCTTTTCGGTGTTCATCGATTGGAGGTTAGCCTTGGTGGAGCAGAGGCAATGGCAAGATCCAAGGTTTTAGCAATGGCGTCCAGGTTAGTAGCTTCTGCAATATTTATTTTTTCCTGGATTTATTTTCGGTTTTTCATTTAGGTCCCTGGGTTGGGTCGGATCATGTGAATCCGGACCTTTCCCTACATTGGTATCAGAGCCAGGTTATGCTAGAGTTCTGTTCTCCAGGGATTGATGAACCGAAAAGGGTTAGGAACATGTTTAGGACTTGTTTGTTTAAAACTTAGGAACATGCTTAGGTTCCCAGTTTTAATTATATGTTTTAATTTTAATTTAAAACATGTGATAGTCAAATATTGTAGGGTAGGGTACCATAATTTTTGAATTTAAATTATATGTGTTAATTTTTTAATTCAATATTGATTGGTAACCCATACCCTAAAACCTAGAAACATGTTTAGGTTCCCCTTTCAAATATTAAAAACCCTAATTTGCATGCATGTATATATTATTTAAGGTATGTGTACCCTACGAATTAGATATATACTTGTGGATGTATGCTACTGTTTTGGGATGGGGAATGATGACTGAAGTGGTTCACCGGCGAACGGCACCGCCGCCCACGGTGGTTCACCGGCGAACGGCGCCACCGCGCACATGCGTCGCCGGTGACCACCGCTGCCGTGAGTTGCTAGAGATGGCGGAGGTCCGGCGACCGCTGTGGGTCGCCGGTGACGGCGGATGTCCGGTGACCACCGCTGCCGTGGGTCGCCGGTGACGGCGAAGGTCCGGCGACCTCCGCCGCCGTGGGTCGCCGCCGTCGGTGGTCGGTGGCAAATGGCCGGCGCGGCCGTTGACCGTCGGAGGTCAACGGTTGATCGTTGACTGGTCAACGCTGACCATTGACCAGCGTCGCACAGTCTTCTTTGGCGCATAATTTCTCCGTTTTAGCTCCGATTTCGACAATTTTTTAGTCATTTTTCTTGTTTTCGCAACACGAATCCAAATATGGGGAGAAACTATGGTGAATTGGAGTCTAAAGAGTGGATATGACCATCTCTTGACTCATTCACATACACAACGAGAGAAAAGATTTAAGCGGTTTGTGATCGTTTAAATTATCTTAAGCATTTTACTTGAGTGGGAGCTAGGGGTAGTATGTGGCAAACCCATAACTCAATGTAAATGCTTATCCACGTGGGAATTTAAATAGTAAGTGACTATTTAAATGATCGTAAGTCGTTGTAATCAAGAGGAAGTTCGAGGTCGCGCCTGTGGCGACTCGATGTCCTTCTTGATCGCTTACATAGTGGGAATCCAAAAGGGATTTTGAATAGTATGTGACTATCCTATGAAAATTGTTGAGTCAAGCAGAGAAAGGTGTACATATATAGGCTCTCTGTGTGATGAGGGTGGTTGACCCTACTTCTCGAATGCAGAGACTGACTATATCTACACTCGTCTTGCGTTGATTACAATTTTCCAGAGTTGTGTGTTGTGTAATAAGGAGCTGTGTAATTAGTGTTAGCGTCTAGGATTGACTGATAGTATAACTACAAAACTTGTAAATGTAGATCACATTAGAGAGATTGCTTTAGTGACACTGTGGCCACCAAACTGAGGCAGCTTACAGTCAAGTTTGATGCTTCTAAGATGCGCTCTGAAAAGAGAATGAAGACGCATCTAAGGGAGAAATCAAACATAATTTGGGAGTGTAAGTAAGCCTGAACACTCCCCACTGGTAAACAGTGAGTTCAAACTGTTGTCAGATCTCTTCCCTCCTATTGGGAGTGCATATAGGTTATTCCAACCTCCACTAATATCATCAAGTTCCTTGATGATATTAAACACCACCTAGTGCTGAAGGATTTGTGGCACAAGGCTGCGAAATCTACCGAGCACGTAGCCTAAGTGGCTAAAGATTCTTAGAGCTATAGGCTCCAAGAACAAGGACAATGGGTCCAAGAGATGTGGTGCTAGGAAGAGAAAGGGTAAGTGTAAGGTAAGTAGCCTCAGTTCAAAGGAAAAGCAAGAGAGGAAAAGAGATTTTGGCCAAGGTCAAATGTTACTTGTGCCATTCCATAAGGCACTATGCGCAAAAATTGTTTGCAACAATCATTTTCCTCTCGCCCATGAACATTGGTTCATGGAGTTCCGCCCTCTGCCCAATGGGAGCAGAAGTATCCTCGTGTGAACAAAGCATTATTAAAGTTAAGAGGTTGGGCAGTTACAAAAAAAACGAAGTTACGTAGTGGCCACTCTTTATCTTTATATATGTTCTATGTTCTAGATACTGAATGGAACTCATTATTAGCTATTTTTCCGTGAGAGAACTTAATATATAATTTGATCTACATGTTAATCATGACTCCTTAGTGTTAGTTCTGATTTTATGACAATGGTTGTGATACACTTTGAATTACATTCCCGTAATTCAACTAGTTGCTTTGTTGTGTCTTCCTATGTGGTTGATACATCTATTTGGCAAGTGCGTGTGAGACGCAATTACGTATTAGCAAAGGAGAATTTGTGAGGAAAAATTCTCAATGCTAGTTTGTAAACGTTGCCTTACAGACAAAGCAACATGTTGTTGTGTCTTCCTTTGTGGTTGATACACCTATTTGGCAAGTGCGTGTGGGACGCAATTACGTATTAGCAAAGGAGAATTTGTGAGGACAAATTCCCAATGCTAGTTTGTAAGTGTTGCCTTACAGACAAAGCAACCTAAGAACCATTCAGTCATGAAATCAGAAAATCCACTTTCATCAAATTAGTCCACTCGGACATCAGCGGTCCAATAAGCGTAAGAGCAAGGCAAGTGGCCTAGTATTTTCTCACAGTTACGTGATGAAATTAGGGATAGTTAGACAACTAACTATTCCACACACTCCACAGCAAAATGAGTTGCTCCTGGAGTTGGTTAAGTTGATAATGACTCAGGTGAACGTTCCCATTGGGGAGATGCTTTACCAACGGTCACTTTCGTACTTAACCATATGCCCTTCCAAATTATGTGAGTGACCCCTTATGAGTTCTAGTTAGGTAAAAGACCTTATTAGAGTATGCTGAGACCATGAGGGTATACAGCATACTTGATCCTTCCTATGAGTATGGGAAGCTTGACCCTAGAGGCAAGTAGCGTGTCTTGGTAAGATAGCTTGGTCACTCTAAAGGATACGACTTCATTAGCGAGAATGAAGACACTCTGGTCACATAATTTGAGTCTAAGTATGTAATGGTCCGTAAGACAAACTTTTCTAGAGCAAGGGAGATGGATTTTGGGATGTGTATCTTTGTTGAAAGGAGGCGGATCTTCAACATGTTGAGAGGAGCGTATAGACGCATATCCAGTTGTTGAGTTTAGTGGGAGTAATGCTTAAGAGGAGAATATCTTCCATGAAGCACAATCCAAGAGGAGTACTAGAGGAGTACCAAAATTATCAAGTAGAGCCTTAGATAGCTAAGAAGGCTCTCTCCGGCCCTACTAGAAAAATGTGGACTAAAACGATGGAAGAAGAAAAGACTAAGTCTATAAGGACATACCAAGTATAAGACTTGGTGAATCTGCCCCGCGTCACAAAGCATTTTGAGAACAAGTGTGCTCTCAAAAGTTAGGGGAGGCATATGGGTCAATCGACCATTACTAGGCACATTAAGCAGTGAAGATGTTCACACAGCAACAAGGTATCGGCTGTGACGAAGCCTTCTCATCCGTTGTGTGATCAAGAGTCTGATTCTAGCTTTGGTCACCAGTTTGAATCTGGGAGTACATCGATTAGGATGTCAAGATCACTTTATTGAATGGTAAACTAGGTGAAGGGATCTATGTGCACAAGCATATAGGTCTCATGGCAAAAGGCCAGGAGCGCAGAGTATGCTGACTCCGAGGATCTGTCAAGATCTCACATATTCATCTAGACTCGTGGTAATTGACCACTTAGTTCATTTCAAGAAAGTTGAGAGTATTTCATTACCCTCATGCTATATGTAGAAGACATATAGCTAGCTAGAAATAACACAGAGTCTTCTTTAGCCACTTAAGCATGGCTATCCTTTCATCTTTTAAGATAAAGGAAATGGTTTAGACAGAGGGAGTCAAGATTCATGGAGAATGCTCCAAGAACTGACTCACTATGTCATAAGAATCCTATGAAGAAGAGATTCTTGGCGGATCCCATTTGAGGGGACCGGAACTTGTGTGATGTGATAGTAGCAAGAGGCAAGAGTTTGAGTTTTGCCACACGTCTTTAGACTAAGTCAGAGATGGAGTCATTGCATGGTATTTTCATACATGTAGTTGGTAGTTTGAAGTACAATGAAGAGTGTACTAGCTCCAACGTGCTTTGTTTTATAGTCGGCTTTGTGAGCCGTTATCAGTCAAACCTAGGTTAGACACTCTGTTTAGAGTGTTCTGAGGTACTTGTAGGGCACTGCTGACAATTGATTATTTTCATCATATTGGTGACCCGCAAACGGCGGACCACACATTGATGTCAATTGGGTAAGAGACTTGGATGAGAGGACATCCACGTCTTGGTGTGCTTTGCTAAGCATTGGAACCATCTTGCAAAGAGGCAAGTAAAGATTATGCATTTCTCTGTCCACTAGGGACATGGAGTTCATTGCATGATCATCAGCAGTGCAGGGCAATTTGGATTGGGAGATCTAAAGTCACTTATAGATCACAGACAGAGCTGTTGACCTAGTGACATTGATCTAATAAAGTCAAACAGTTATGGTTAACACCAAAGAAAGCCTAAGTACCACAAGAGAACGCAACACAACTTTGTATGAGACATTGTTACACAGTAGTTAACTACCCTATTGTGTTACTCTGAGCATCAAGTGACCGGAGGGAGGGTCCTCACAGTATGACCTGTGATAGAGCATTGGCTCTATACCCTCACGGACCCGCATTGGTGGGTTGGCTGTATAGAGATACAAGCCATAAAACAAGTGTTTTAGATACACTGGATTGCTTATAACTAGGGTGATTTAACATAGTTTATGTCATGAGGACAAGCTTTGTGAGAGCTCTATTTCTTGATCATAAGTAAAGCATGATGCCTAGGCATACCTTTATTTTGTGTGGATCAAGAAATAGAAGTACTTATTACACAATATATAAAGTATGTTGTACAGGCTTTGGAGGTTGGCTCTCTCACACGAGCAACCGCCTTGGACACGTAAGTGGTGTGGGCCAAGATGAGACTTGGGTGCTTTTTCCTTGAACACCAAAATGGGATATAGTGTGAATATTCAGAGGCAGGTGAAAAGCGCCGAGTGTTGGACAGGAAAACACCACTGAGAAATGATAAGTCGCCCTAGTAAGTGTACTAGGATGAGATCCGCTAAGATGATGAGGTCTTATGATCGAATTATGAATTCCTGCTATTCATAATGCTTGTAGCCAGACGTGAGTGCTCCACTTGGCGCTATGTGAAGCGAGCGAAGTGTGGTAGGAAACTCAAGTCAGATTCTAAGTGAGTCTGGACTAAGGTCTGTGTGGTGTAAGTGATTGAGGATCAAAATCGACATACGCTCGAGAACACCACAACGTGCGTTTCATACCGCATGTGCTTTAAGTACCGCAAGGGAAGCATGTGAATGAATCCCTGCTTCAATGCTGTGTGAGTCCCTAAAAGGATGCATCAATCCTTTCAAAGGGTACCCTTATGCACTTTGACTCTGTCATGAAGAGATAAGGTAGTGCTTGCTACTTTGATATCTTTCCAAGAGGCTATCATTGATTGAAAAATATAGCCCGATGGAAGACTGTCAGGAAAGCAGCTATCTTTGATTAAACTGATAAGAGGTTGAAAGGAAGATTGTGTTGACATATGCATGTGTGATAGTATCCTAAGGTCGACCCATTATGTGATCCCTTTGAGGTTCTCATGGATGTGGATACCTATCGCAATTGAGTGTGGCTGAAGTCCTAGTCTTATTGTACACTTAGAGGGATTGGACTAGCCATGTATATGAACACGCCTAGGGAACCCATGGCACTATTTTTCGGTGAGACATGTGGTCACATCATCAGACACTTGGGTTGTAGCATCACTTATAGCTGGGCCCTAATAGGCTTCTAGTATAAGGCTCCCACATATCGTGCCAAGCGGTCACGACTGACAGGGAGTATGAAAGAAGACGACGAGAGAAAGAGAAATAGAGAAGTCCTTTGTGATAAGGATAGTCATGGGCCTCCCACCATGTGCGAGTGGGAGTATGTTGGATATATTGTGGTCTTCGGACTAAATATCCGCCCATGTTGGAGTCCGATCGGGTCAAGTGAGGATCCATTAGAAAGCTCGCAGAGAGACGAAGAGAACGAAACGAAAATGACTCTCATCGGAGGTCACACGAGCCCGTACTCGTGGCCCAAAGTGGGCTAGGTGATCATGATGGAAGCATGATATTTTGTTCACATTCTAAGTCCCACATTGCTTGCGTCAGTGATGGGAGCTCTCTCATCCTCCTATAAATAGGAGTGGCTCCACACCTTTCTAGTTGCTCATTCCATGTGTTGGAAAGAGGGGTCCCGTTTGGGAAACCCCACTCAGTATAATTTTCTCTTTCTCTAGAGTCTTCTTTCGCGCATCAGTCGTGGACATGTGGCTCTACCTCTAGTAGGTAGAGTCCTCCGTTTGGTGCGGCCCTTTTCGATGTTCGTCGATTGGAGGTCTGCCCTGGTGGAGCAAAGGCACTGGCAAGATCGAAGGTTTTAGCGATGGCGTCCAGGTTAGTAGCTTCCGCAATATTAATTTTTGCCTGGATTTATTTTTGGTTTTTCATTTAGGTCCCTGGGTCGGGTCGGATCATGTGGATCCGGACCTTTCCCTACATTTTCTATAATATGATCTGGCTAAATGGTTTTATAAAAAAGTTAGGTTCAAGTTTTAATAATTTTCAAAAACAAAAAGGTAAAAGACACATTGCATCGTCTACATTTCACATTGTACTATGGTACTGAGATTAACATATTAAAGGCTTAGTATCATCTTTTGAATAGTTTCCTTGCTCAAGAAATCATCTCACAAAAAGGTCAATCTAAAAGTTGTCTGGATGATGAGATTATGCATATGTGTATTTTAATAAATTTTTATTACCCTTTTGTGTTAATCGATTTTGTAATTTTATTACCCTTTCTGGGGTTAAAAATTGAATGATTCATTTAATACATGGATAAGTATGGGAGTAGGTTAAACAGGATACTGCCAAGACTAGATACTATACTATGTGATCCCAATAAATGATGTTGCTTGCACTGCGAGAGCAAACGAGCCATAAGGATGAATATGTTTACAAAACAAAATGCAAGCATCAGTCTCCCTTCCCTTATTTGTACTACAAAATAAAGTGAAAGTTCTATTAGTTGTACTTAAAAACTAATAATCTTTATTCGGGTTATTTCCAATGCATTTTAAAAAAAAATTAGGAAGGAAATGTATTTATTGTGTTTGTTAGTAAAATTTGGGAATAAAAATGGAATAGGAATGTATTAAAATTTCCACTTTACCCCTTATATTAAAATAATAAAAAGAAAAGAATGTTAGGATTGTATCAAATCAAAGGATATAACAAACATTTTGTATTTTTTTTTTAAATTATGACAAGAAATAAAAAAGTAAAATCCAACCACTATTACGTAATAACCTACAACTATGCTTTTTAAATCTATTTTGTCCCACTGCTTTGTTTTTTTTTAAAAAAAATTATTCAAATCAATGTTGTAAGAACTGAACCGGACAGAGATTCGGACAAATGTTCAGTTTATGGTTTGATCAGGTTAACCGATCGAACCGGATGACGCAATAAATAATAAAATATTAATTATTCTTAATATATAAAATGACATCACTCAAGTTTGAGGTTTCAACATACATAATTTTGAAGTTTTAAATTACACAACTTCTCAAATTTTAATTTTCAAGACTTGTTAAACTCTGAAAGAACTTGATCAAACCAAACATGAAATTCTTGATAATCATGACTTCTTAAATTTTAATTTTCAAGATTTTTCTAATTTCATTTCTGATGTTATTTTTTAATCAAAAATTTTTTGGACTGGTTAGACCGTTGGTTGGACAGTCCAACCTAGTTGGACCTCGGTTAAATCCGGTCGAACTAGGAAAACAATTTTTTGGTCTAACCGACTTGCCTTTGTATCCGGTTAGCGGTTAGATTGGTCGGACTGTCCAGTTCGGATCGATCCATACAACACTGATTCAAATGATGTAGTAATGAACATAGTTGTAAATTAATGGCGTCACAGTAATATATAACGACCATGTCACATTGTGACTCAACGGATAACGCTCTATGAACTAAATAATTGACGAGAGTATAAATTCATATTTTAAATAATTTATTTTTCAAAATTCAAAAATTAAATAATAATTTGATCAAAAATTTAAAAATAAAAAAGTAATTTACACTTTTTTTTTCCAAATCCAAACACAAACCCATAGGCAGTAGGTAGGCAATTGGCAAATAGTGAAAGGGGCTGAAGTATATAAATGAGTCAAAAATTGCAGACAAAAGGGCTTTTACTCAACGCGCGGCCCGTCACACTGTCTTCTCTCGTACTTTCACAGTTTCATATCTTCCTAATCACAAAAATGGCGGCTTCTTCTTCCCCTTCCCTTCAACTCAATGTGAGAGCTCTCAGACCATTTTTCGAAACTTATCGCTTCTTATCCACTCGATCCATTAGGCCTAGCGTTGTCAGGTGTTCCGCCGCCGCCGCCGCCTCTCCTTCCAAACGCAGCTACTCCATCACTTTGCTTCCTGGCGATGGCATCGGCCCCGAAGTCACCGCTATCGCCAAGAACGTTCTCGTCCTCGCTGGCTCCCTCGAAGGTCTCTCTAACTACTGATTTGTCTAAGCTAATTGTGAATCCTTATTGGAATCACTTGGTCTGTGTTGAGCTATTCAATCTTACTGTAATTTTTCATATTTGGGATTTGATAATCAGTTAATTATCCATTGAGTTCCTGTATAGCATTGATAATAGACAGCATTTTGAATCGTTTTTTACTGTGATTCTGTAATGACCTTGGGCTACAAGGCTGGCCCAAGTGAGATGGCCCAAACTTAATGGGTTGCAATTAGGTATAAGGACAACACATTTAGTGAAGGAAGGGGTGTGGATTATTGTGGAAATCTTCTCCCTGACTTTTCTTCTCTCTCTCTGCTGCAGCTTCGTCCTTCTTCTCTGCTACTGCTTTTCTATTCTCTCTGCCATTGTGGCTCCTACTGCTATTTCATGCCATTCAGCTATTTTTGCTAGTTTATCATTTGTACTCTCATCTAAGAGTTGACTCTTATTTTGCATTATATATATATATATATCCTGAGAGTATTGATCTTCCATTTCATTTATTCATCTGTTTGCTGCATTGATATTTTAACCATAACAAATGGTGCTTTCATTGACCTTCATGACGAACAATAGTTGGGAAGAAATAGATGCTAAGTTAGAGAAGCTAATCAAAGTATTGGAATGTTGTTATGGATCAACTACAGCACGTATGGAGCACTTAGAAGCATCGGTCGACACGGCGGTTCCGACTTCACGAATGGATCGTATAGAAGCGTCCCTTGTAGCCATAAAGAAGAAGGTGGATGCTCTCACTCATAGCATCGATTGTGGACTTTCTCCGTTGGATGGCTTGCACAAGAATGTTGAATCTACAATGCCAACCGATGCGCCACTTCCCATTGTTGCTACAGATATGGAGGACTCTACCATGTCCAAGGTTCTCTCACAGCTAGAGTCTTGCGAAGATGAACAAGATGAGGTGGTGTGCGATTCTCAGATTTTCGATTCTTATCCAACACGGCCACTCATGGATGAGGATAAAGGACTCCAAATAGGTGTGACGGCAGATTTAGAAAACCAAGAAGATTGCAGTGTTTTTGTTGATGTATATGGTGCAGGTGCCTACCAGGTGTTTGATGAAATGAGTGATAGAGATGTGGGAGTACAGATTGTTGACGCATCTACTGAGTGGGAACACTTACAAGGGGATGCAAATGAGGTATACAAATCAAAAGCAAATGTTTCCCTTCATCATCATGTAT
This sequence comes from Senna tora, assembly GCA_014851425.1. NCBI lineage: Eukaryota > Viridiplantae > Streptophyta > Magnoliopsida > Fabales > Fabaceae > Senna > Senna tora. The sequence continues at coordinate 17,943,086 of CM026265.1, forward strand.
TCTCTTTCTTTCCTAGTGAGTTTTGCAAGGAAGGTAACTCAACTTGTTCTGCAAAATTTTGTTATAATGATATTACTCTGTTTGATCATATTGGTGAGATGCATGTAGAAGCAAACACCATTTCAGAATTAATATTTGATCCTAGTGGAAATTACTATATGGCGCACCTATAACCCTGTATCCTTGATATGAGCTCAACATATTTGAGACAATGCTTGATGATTTGCACACACGAATTGAGAACTGATACGATTTCTTCATTGTTTAACATGGATGAGCTTACTGATCAAGTTGCAGTGTTTGGCTTACTTCTTGTTTCACCTAGTTATGATGCCCACAATTTGTTTAATGAATGGCATAGAAGTCACAGGAAATTAGTTAAGGAATTTATTAGAATTGTTGCATTAATTCTTCCATGGAACTATATTTTATTATTGTCTATGTGGAAAGTCGTTACTACCTTGAGTGTTGACTGTACTACAATAATTCAGCCATCTAAATTTCCAACTACTGTTTGTGAGAATATTGACCTTGGAAGAGATGACTTGGGTGTGGGTATGAGACTTCATCAGAGAGTAATGAAATGTGACCTTGGTACTGTTGCTTGGATTGCTATGATAACTGGCCATCCTCAATCAAGATTTTACCAAGAAGCCTTGTCTCTCTTTATTAACATGAAAATCTTCCCTTCTAGACCTAATCACTTCTCATTCTTGGTGATATTAAAAGCATGTGCAGGTACGGGTCATTTTCATTTTGGAACTAGAATTCATGCTTTGTTTGTTGCTTCAGGGTACGTATATTCTCTCCCTGGCTGTAACTCGCTGATTCATAAGTCTGGGAAGTGTTTGAGTTCATCTAATGCAAGAATAGTGTTTGATGAGATGAGTAGTGGGAATGAAATGACACTGACATGGTGTTCACTCCCATTTGCAAATATAAATTCTTCTCTGTTTAGCATGGCAAGTGAATTGTGCCATAGGATGATAGTAAGGATTGCAATTGCTTGGAACATAATGATTGTGGAATATGCTCGGTGGGGAAAAGTTGAAGCATTCTTGTGTTTGTTTAAAGTAATGTGTGCTAGTTCATCAAATACTTCATATGGATGCATGGTTCATAGCTTTATAATTAAATCTGGTTGGAGCTATGCTGTGGAAATAAATAACTCAATTTTAAGCTTTTGCACTAAATCAAGTTGTAATGGTGATGTTATGATTGTATTTGAGTTCTTTGCAAGTGGCATTTGCAGTCAAGTATTTTGGAATGCTATCATTGACGCCTTTATGGAAATGGTCAACACCCAAGAATTTTTTCATGCTTTTCAGCAATTTCTGGAGAGAAAGGTTGTTTCTATGGTTGCATGGTATACAAGAAATGGTAGCAAAGGAATCTTTGAGAACTTCATTAATCTACGTACAGCTTCTTGGACATTCATAATGCTACTACAACATGCATTTCTTGGTTATGGGTTAGAGAAGCTTCTAAGTTTGAATTCTGATGGGTCAATTGTCCTTATATATGATCCTGGTGGTGTCTTTTGGCTTCTTCAAGAGAAAGTGGCTCCAATGGGTTTACTTCTTGTATTCTCCAAGTTGCCAAAATTTCTATTATCATGCAGTAACTGTGCTGAGATATCTTGTTACAACATGGACATAAATAAATATGCTATTATGGTTATTGATTATGGAATTCATAATTCTTCTTGTATTATGATGAATCATGATGCACATTTTCATGACCACGCTGTGAAGAACTCTATGATTTTGAGTGTTGGTGACAAGAGAATGAGCCCATCTTTGGTACAGAGGGTAGCCAAGGCAAATATAAAGAAAATTGAGATGCTATATGCTGATGTATGGGAAGAAAGGAAGGTAAAGGAAGTTGTTCATCAACTATGTGAAATAAGAATGGTAGTTTTGGCTGGAGAATTCATGTTTGCACCATCGTCATTGTGTCTTGCCATCCTTCACAACCTTGAAGTCCGTAAGATTATCAGTCAAAGGATTAAGAATGTGAGTCTGAATTTTTCTTCTTCCATCAACCTTGAGGACAAGGTTCCTTTATAAGGGGGAGGCAATGTAATGACCTTGGGCTACAAGGCTGGCCCAAACTTAATGGGTTGCAATTAGGTATAAGGACAACACAGTTAGTGAAGGAAGGGGTGTGGAATATTGTGGAAATCTTCTCCCTGACTTCTCTTCTCTCTCTCTGCTACAACTTCGTCCTTCTCCTCTGCTACTGCTTTTCTATTCTCTCTGCCATTGTGGCTCCTACTGCTATTTCATGCCATTCAGCTATTTTTGCTAGTTTATCATTTGTGCTCTCATCTAAGAGTTGACTCTTATTTTGCATTATATATATATATATATATATCCTGAGAGTATTGATCTTCCATTTCATTTATTCATCTGTTTGCTGCATTGATATTTTAACCATAATAGATTCATGCATGCACTGGCTACTTTGTAGTTTTATCCTTTATAGAATTCATAAGGCGTTGCATTATAAAATGGAAATTGGGTAAGATACAGTTAGAGGACCAGTTCTGTACGAACGAGCCATTCCGAAGTAGAATTCCTTTTTATTTAGTATATTAGTATCTACGTTGGCGTTATAGCTTAAATTAAGCTTTTATGTATTGTTCTGCTTTTGTTTCTATATCAAGAATCAAATTTGATTTCCGTGAGATGCTTCTGGGTGGAGCAGCTTTGGATGAGACAGGAGTCCCATTACCGGATGAGACACTTGCTGTGGCAAAGCAATCTGACGCTATTCTGCTAGGTGCAATTGGAGGGTAGATATCCTTTCACATTTTCATGCTTGGAATTTGACACTTTTTCTGTAACTTTTATCCTCAAAATCTCCTAGAAGACATTATATGTCCTTTTGTTCAATTACTTAAGGTATAAATGGGATAAATTTGAAAAGCATCTGAAGCCAGAGACTGGGTTGCTTCAGCTTCGGGAAGGTCTTAAAGTATATATGCCAATTTGAGACCTGCAATTGTATTCCCACAAGTAAAAGCTTAATTCCTAAATATTTGGAAAACCATTTTTTTGGCATTTAGGTTTGAGACGTACGTTAAATTTAAGATCCTTATTCTGGCTTATGAAAACTCAAATGTAGGGGATTATCTAGGGCGCCTTTGGTTTTATTGTTTGCTGTTTTCATTCTAATTGAAAATAGACTGAATCAATGAAAATGGTTTGATACAATTTAATGGAAAATATTTTCTAAAATTTTTTTCGAAAATAGGCTTAAGGATGAACACAAGAGCCACAAAGGATTTCCTTATAACCATAGGACTACAATAAGGTTTAACTTTGAGCCCATACCTTTTTAATTTGGTATTGGATGTGTTCACTGAACATATGCAAGAGGTAGCACCAAGGTGTATGCTTTTTTCTGATAATATAGTCTTGGTTGGAGATTCCAAACAAGAAACAATAACAACAATCAAAGCCTTTTCCCACTAGGTAGGGTCGACTATATGGATCAAGCGACGCCAACATGTTCTGTCTTTGCACATTTCTATGGTTAAGTTATTTATGGCTAGATCCCTCTTAATCGTTTCTCCTATTGTTTTCTTTGGTCTTCCCCTATCTCTAGTTATTAGGTTATCTTCTATTTGGTCAACTCTACATACCGGAGCCTCTTCCGGCCGCCTTTGTACATGACCAAACCAACTAAGGCGTGTTTCGACTAATTTTTCGACAATTGGTGCTACCCCCACTTTCTCTCTAATATAATCATTCCTAATCCTATCCATTCTAGTGTGACCACTCATCCAGCTCAACATTCTCATTTCTGCCACGTTGAATTTGTGCTCATGTTGGCTTTTTATCGCCCAGCATTCAGTACCATACAGTAAAGCTGGTCTTATTGCGGTGCGATAAAATTTCCCCTTAAGCTTAAGCGGTACTTTCTTATCACAAATAACACCTGATGCCTTCCTCCATTTCATCCATCCTGCTTGGATCCTATGGTTTACGTCTTCCTCTATTTCTCCATTATTTTGTATTATCGTTCCCAAATACTTAAAACTTGTGACTTCCCGCATGGGGTGATCTCCAAGTTTCACCTCACTCCTAGAATCAGCGTCCCTACCACTAAATTTATATTTCATATACTCCGTTTTGCTTCAACTTATGCGAAATCCATATGTCTCCAAAGCTTGTTTCCATCTCTCTAATTTTTCATTTACTTGTTCTTTGGAATCTCCAACCAAGACTATATCGTCAGCAAAAAGCATACACCTTGGTACTGCCTCTTGTATATGTTCAGTGAGCACATCCAATACCAAATTGAAGAGGTAAGGGCTCAAAGCTGAACCTTGATGTAGTCCAATGGGTATAGGAAAATCCTTCGTAACACTACCTTGTGTTCTCACACAAGTCATGACTCCATCGTACATGTCTTTGATTGCTCGGATATAGGCCACTCGTACTCCTTTCTTTTCCAAAGCCTTCCATAATACTTCTCTCGGTACTCTATCATAGGCCTTTTCCAAATCAAGAAAAACCATATATATATCCTTATGAGACCTCTGGTATCTCTCCATCAATCTTCTTAATAGATATATTGCCTCTATGGTTGACCTCCCTGGCATGAACCCAAATTGATTCTCTGTAATTCGCGTCTCCACCCTCAACCTCCGCTCGATAACCTTCTCCCATAGCTTCATAGTATGGCTCATGAGTTTGATCCCCTTATAATTTGCACAATTTTGTATATCCCCTTTGTTCTTATATACTGTGATCAAAGTACTTTTCCTCTATTCATCCGGCATTTTCTTGGATCTCAATATCACATTAAAAAGCTTTGTTAACCAATTTACGCTTTTGCTTCCTAGGCTCTTCCACACCTCAATGGGTATATTATCCGGTCCTACTGCTTTGCTATTATCTATTCTCTTCAATGCTTGTGCCACCTCGTGCTCTTGTATTCTCCGGTAGAAACTATAATTGAGATCCTCTTCGTTAGTACTTAGCCCATCAGTATGACTAGCAGCCGTTTGTCCTTCATTAAAAAGTTTGTCAAAATAATCCTTCCATCGTTCTTGAATATCTTGGTCCTTTACCAAGATATTACCTTTTTCATCCTTAATACATTTCACTTGATCTATGTCTCTTGTCTTTCTCTCCTTACTCTTAGCAAGTTTGAATATTTTTCTCTCCCCATCTTTGGTTCCTAAAGATTGGTAAAACCCTTCGTAGGCCCTATTTCTTGTCTCTGACACTATCCTCTTAACATCTTTCTTAGCTACCTTATAGTTCTCCCAGCTTACATTATCTCTACATGACTGCCATGTTTTATAACATTCTCTTTTAACCTTAATCTTATTTTGTACACTTTCATCCCACCACCAAGATTCTTTCCCCTTCGGTCCAAAACCTCTAGATATACCTAGTGTTTTAGTTGCCACGTTCCTAATTCATTGTGCCATTGTATTCCACATGTGGTTTGCATCTCCTTGTGTTTCCCAAGCCCTTTCTTCCAACATCTTTCTTTTGAAACTCTCTTGTTTTTCACCCTTCAAATGCCACCACCTTATTCTAGGGCTTGGCTTATGATTGTTTCGTTTTCCTCTACCCATAACCTGAACATCCATTACCAAGACCCTATGTTGGGTAGTTAGGCTCTCTCCCGGAATGACTTTGCAATTGGTGCAAAGTTTCCTATCTGATTTCCTTACCAAAAAGAAATCAATTTGGGAAGATGCCGCCACACTCTTGTAGGTAATAAGATGCTCTACCCTCTTTTTAAAACAAGTGTTTGCTATAATGAAATTAAAAGCTAAAGCAAAATCTAAGATTGTTTTACCCTCTGTGTTTACTTCTCCAATGCCAAGTCCTCCGTAATAACCTCTGTATCCTCTAGCGTCCCTCCCTACATGTCCATTTAGATCTCCTCCTAAGAAGATCTTTTCCCTAGACGATATTACCTGTATTAAAGCTTCTAGGTCCTCCCAGAATTTAAGCTTATGTTGTTCCCCTAATCCTACTTGTGGTGCGTAGGCACTAATAACATTAAAGGTCTCTCTATCCACTACAAGCTTTAGGGCAATTATCCTATCTCCAATTCTTTTTATTTCCACCACCTTGACCTTCCATTCTTTATCTATAATTATACCTACCCCGTTTTTTGCTTTGGACTTGCCCGCGTACCAAAGCTTAAAACCTGAAGTGTCTAATTCTCTAGCCTTATCTCCTACCCATTTAGTCTCTTGTAGGCACATTACATTTATCTTTCTCCTAATCATGGTGTCTACTATCTCCATCGATTTACCTGTAAGTGTGCCAATATTCCAAGTCCCAAAGCGTATCCTACCCTTATGGACTAGCTTCTTTACCCACATCCGTCCGTGAAAATGCGGGAACCCTTGCTTATTTTTCACTACATCCGGGCGTTGATGTATCGGCCCTTGCTCATTTGACACTGTACTCGAGCCATACAGCGCGTTGCTTCCGGGCAACGGCCTAGTATTAACATGTTTACATCGTTGATCCATATTCATGAAGATTCGACAGAGTTTTTACGTTGGCTGTCGACTACCTAACACAACCCTCCTCCTTTATCCGGGCTTGGGACCGGCTATGCAAGCATAGCACTGCCCATCAAGCATCACATACTACCCTAGGGACATCCCATACTATCCGCATCCTCATCATAGCACTGCCCTTGAAGAGCCAATGTCCTGGTGGCTACACTCTGCGACGCTTCAATAAGTGCTACTTCACTCTATTGCGGTCAGCCCCGCTGTCAGTCAAAACCCTCCTTAGGTAGCTAGCCTTCTTCGTGAAATCGGAAGTCCAGCTCTAAATCTGATACTGAATGATGGAACCCAAGTCTCACATTGGGTAGTATGGATGCTCAATGGGATACTTAAGTTGCTTGGTTCTTCCCCTTTAATATCTAGCTTTTGAGGGAGGGTTCCCAAGTCACTTGAGTTCCATCATATTGAAAGCTTGAAAATGAAAATTAATTTTAAGAAATAGGAATAGGGAATGAAAAATGTTAATATTTTTATAAACCAAAGACACTCTTAGTGTCCCATTTATCCCATATTCAACTATCATATAATCATGTTTTTTTACTCTAAGAAAAATTAGGAATTCCATATCCATATAACTAACCCTTACTAGTTCCTATCTGTTGAGAATCTTCTAGATTTGTATTGTGAATATCTAGCATTATGTGTATCAATTAGTGATAGATTATGTGTATCAATTAGGATATATTGTATTTATTGTAATTATCCTTATTTCCTAGAATAGGTTTTCTCCTCTTGTATAAATTCCTATTCTCTTTTCATAATAATACACACAAAATTATCTCATTGCACATTGTACCAGAGCCTATTCGATCCTGAATAGCATTCACGATTCACGGATGTGCTCTCTTTCCAGCCTTAAACCCTAAACACTTCATCCTCCACTGTTCCTCTCGGCCACCTCCGATCTGACGGTTTCCCGGAGTTTTCTTTGACCACGTGCCGGACCACCGTGCTCAGACGCCTCCGACCGGCCAAACCCCAGTTTCCCGTCACCGTCCGCCTCCGCACGCGCCTCCACGCGCCGCCCGAACATCTGCCAGAGCTGCCACGCGACGGCGCGTGAGACCCTTTTCCGGCGACTTTTTTCGGCGTTCTCTGCATCGTTGTTTTTCTCGACGTCTTCTGGTCCCCATTCTGGTGTTAGATCGTCGTTATCTCCTACTTCGTTTTCACACTCTTCCTTCTGATGGAATCCCTCACTGTTAGTGACTGCAAAGGGACTTTCTCCACTGTCATTAGTGGTACACCCACTATTACCACTGAAAAATTGCGTGGGGCATCAAATTATAAGTCTTGGGCCGCCTCTGTCCGCTTGTGGTTCAAAGGTCAAGGACACCTAGACCATTTAACCAAGCATGACTCTGAAATTGCTAAAAAGTATCGGCCTAAGTGGGTAATGGTTGATGCCCAGCTCTGTTCTCTCTTATGGCATTCTTTTGATCCTCAACTTCTGTCCACCTATCAGGCATATGAGACGTGCTATTGTGTGTGGAACAAGGCAGCCACAGTTTATAATAATGATATTCGACGTTACTATGATGTTTTATCCAACTTGGTTAAGCTCCAACACCAGACGTCGGAAACTACCACCTATGCAAGCAAGATGGAGGCTCTCAAACATGAGTTTCGATCCTTAATTCCTTCCACGTCGTCCATTACTGCTCAGGACGCACAATGGGATAAATTCTTCATGGTCTTGACTTTGATTAATTTAAATCCTGACCTCGAAGGTGTTCGAGATCAAATTTTGGGAGGTTCCACTGTTCCCACATTTGATGATGTTATTAGTCGTTTGCTGCGTATTTCTTCCTCACGAGCCTCGACTGACAATCATACTATCTATTCAACTATTGATTCTTCCGCCTTGGTATCTCACACTGGTGACAAAGGAGGAGGAGGCAGTGGACGCAATAATGGTTGCAAACGTCCCCAGTGTACGTATTGCAACAAGTTGGGACATACCCGTGATCGTTGCTATCAACTCCATGGTCGACCTTCTTCTCGCCCTGTCAACACTGCTCAATCCGAGACATCTAATGATCAATCCGAGTCTATTACTTTAGCTGGTGATGATTACAAAGAGTACCTCAAGTACCAACAAGGCAAACAGTCATCGGTGGCTGCTTCAGTTGCGCAAACTGGTAATGTAACTGCTTGCCTTGCTCGCTCTCCTGACATTGGACCATGGGTTCTTGACTCGGGTGCCTCCGAACATATCTCTGGTAATAAATTCTTGTTTACCCATCTTTCTAGTTCATCTTCCGTTCCTTTAGTCACTTTGGCAAATGGTTCTAAAACTGCTGCTACAGGAATTGGTCAAGCCCAAATACTTCCTTCCCTCTCTGCCAATTCTGTTCTTTATGTTCCTGAATCTCCTTACAATCTTATTTCTGTTAGTAAACTGACTCACTCACACAATTGTTCCATTACCTTGATTAATAACTGTGTTTCTATCCAAGATCGGAGTACGGGTCAGACGATTGGCACAGGGCGTGAGTCACAAGGCTTGTACCACCTTTCACCTCCATTCCCTATTGCATGCGTGACCAGTTGCTCTCCATCTCTCCTCCACCACCGTCTGGGACATCCGAGCCTCTCCAAACTTCGCAAAATGGATGCCTCTCTTTCTACCTTGTCTTTCCTTCCCTGTGAGTCATGTCAGTTGGGTAAACAAACACGTAGTTCTTTCTCTAGTAGTCTTAGTAGTCGGTCTACTTCTCCTTTTCAACTTGTTCACTCAGATGTTTGGGGTCCTAGTCGTGTGCCTTTTGTTTCTGGTTTTCAATATTTTGTAACCTTCATTGATGACTATTCTCGTTGTACTTGGTTATATTTGATGAAAAGTCGTACTGAAGTATTTAAAATTTTTCATGATTTTTGTGTTGAAATCAAAACTCAGTTTCATACTTCTGTCTCTATCTTACGTTCTGATAATGCCAAAGAATATCTGTCTACATCCTTTAAAAACTTTATGAGTTCTCAGGGTATATTACATCAGACATCTTGTTCTTATACCCCATAACAAAATGGGATTGCTGAGCGTAAGAATCGTCATCTTATTGAAACAGCTCGCACTTTGCTTATTCATCATAATGTTCCTACTAATTTTTGGAGTGACGCTGTTCTCATTGCATGTTATTTGATTAATCGCATGCCTTCTTCTGTCTTGCATGATCAAATCCCTCATTCTTTGTTATTTCCTAACGACCCTCATTATCATCTTCCTCCTCGTGTTTTTGGTTGTGTTTGCTTTGTGCATGATTTAACCCCAGGGAAAGATAAACTTGCAGCAAAATCCGTCAAGTGTGTTTTTCTCGGTTATGCTCGACTCCAAAAGGGCTACCGATGTTATTGTCCAGCCACTCGATGTTGTTTCACCTCCCCTGATGTGACCTTCTTTGAGTCTTCCCCCTTCTTTGTATCTTCTACGCCTGCAAGCCCCTCTGTGCTTGAAGTCCTTCATGTTCCTTCTCTTCCTTTTCCAGAGGCCTTACCCAAGACACACCTCGTCCTCCTCTCTTGACATATCATCGCCGTCCTCGCCCTGAGTCGACAACTACTTTTCCTGACTCACTGCCTTCGTTTGAAACACCCGCTACTCCGGTCCACCCGCCACCTGCTAGCCCTCCGATTACCATTCATAAAGGTACTCGTTCCACTCGCAATCCTCACCCTGTTTATAATTTCTTAAGCTATCATCGTTTATCTACTCCATATTTTGCATTTGTATCTTCTTTGGATTCTGTTTCTATCCCTAAGACTACAGATGCAGCTCTTGAACATCCGGGTTGGAGGCAAGCAATGCTTGATGAGATGACTGCCTTACATTCCAATGGTACATGGGACTTGGTTTCACTTCCTCCTAGAAAATCCCCAGTGGGTTGCAGGTGGGTTTATACAGTTAAAGTTGGTCCTGATGGCAAAATCGAACGACTGAAAGCTCGTTTAGTGACTAAAGGGTACACTCAGATCTTTGGATTGGACTATGGTGATACATTTTCTCCTGTTGCCAAAATTGCTTCCGTTTGTGTTTTTTTATCCATTGCAGCTATTAATCATTGGCCACTTCATCAGCTGGAAATTAAGAATGTCTTCCTTAATGGCGACTTGGAAGAAGAAGTTTATATGGAGCAACCACCTGGTTTTGTTGCTCAGGGGGAGTATGGGAATGTACGTCGACTTCGCCGTTCTCTTTATGGACTCAAGCAGTCACCAAGAGCCTGGTTTGGTCGATTTCGCTCTGTGGTTCAAGAGTTTGGCATGACTCATAGTGAAGCTGATCACTCAGTTTTCTTTCGCCATACTTCAAATGGCAAGTGTTTATACTTAGTTGTCTATGTGGATGACATTGTTATTACAGGCAATGATGATTTAGGCATTGCTCAACTCAAACAACATCTGTGCAACCACTTCCAAACTAAAGATTTGGGGAAGCTTAAATATTTTCTGGGAATTGAGGTTGCCCAATCTAGTTCTGGTGTGGCTATTTCACAACGGAAGTATGCACTTGACTTATTAGAAGAGACAGACATGCTAAATTGCAAACCAGTTGAGACTCCAATGGATCCAAATGTCAAACACTATCTAGGACAGGGGGAGCTGATGAACAATCCCGAGAGATATCGAAGACTTGTGGGAAAACTCAATTATCTCACTATCACTCGTCCAGATATATCGTTTGCTGTGAGTGTGTGAGTGTAGTTAGCCAGTTCCTGCAATCACCATGTGATAGTCATTGGGATGTAGTTGTTCGAATTCTTCAATACATTAAGGGTGCACCAGACCAGGGACTGTTATATGAGGACAAGGGGAACTCCCAAATCATTGGCTTTACAGATGCGGATTGGGCTGGTTCACCAGATGATAGGCGATCCACATCCGGATACTGCGTTCTCTTCGGTGGGAACCTAGTGTCGTGGAAAAGCAAGAAACAAAATCTAGTTGCAAGGTCTAGTGCAGAGGCTGAGTATCGTGCTATGGCGTTAGCAACTTGTGAACTCCTATGGTTGAAACAACTTCTTCAGGAGATGAAATTCGGAAACATTGGTAAAATGGAACTGGTATGTGATAACCAAGCAGCTATGCACATTGCATCAAATCCAGTATTCCATGAGAGGACCAAACATATTGAGATCGACTGTCACTTTATTAGAGAAAAAATTCAATCAGGGTGTCTTGCTACTCGATTTGTCAATTCAAATGATCAGCTGGCAGATATCTTCACCAAGTCTCTTAGAGGACCTCGAATAAAATACCTATGTGACAAGCTTGGTGCCTATGATTTATATGCTCCAGCTTGAGGGGGAGTGTTGAGAATCTTCTAGATTTGTATTGTGAATATCTAGGATTATGTGTATCAATTAGGATATATTGTATTTATTGTAATTATCCTTATTTCCTAGAATAGGTTTTCTCCTCTTGTATAAATTCCTATTCTCTTTTCATAATTATACACACAAAATTATCTCATTGCACACTATCCATTGTGTGTAATGCTTTAAGTTAACATTTGTTGAAATCCCCAAGTTAGGCAAGGTTACTTATGGAGTTTTGGCATAATATTCTTTGAAATATTGGCATAGTGACATGCAACAACTATCAAATCATCCAATTTTATGGTACAGTAGAACATGGATTTATATTTTTGATATTATCTTGGATACTAAATGATATCCCTTGCCTAATACCTACTATGTTGTGTTAGTTTTCAATTTGTCTTTAATCTTCTATTAACTTTGTTAATTGTCCTATAGTTAGTGGATGCCTCAGCTTTGAAGAGAGAGATTGTTGAAGGGGTTGACCTCATGGTTGTAAGGGAACTCACTGGAGGTCTGTTGGGCTTTGATTCTGGCTGTGATATAGTGGATTTGATTTTCTTTTGTAGTCTTTGAAATAATCATGTAGTGCCAGTTTAACAAAAATAAATAATTCTTCATTCTCTTCTCTCCTTAATCATAGAATTGTGTTGCTAACTCAATATGTAACTATGTCTTGTTGATGCTTTTTTGTATTTAGGTATCTACTTCGGGAAGCCCAGGGACTTTGGTTCCGATGAAAATGGTGAAGAGACTGGCTTCAATACTGAGATTTATGCTGCATATGAGGTATCTTCCTAGTACAAGTTGGTCCATTAGATAAAACATTTTATACGATATCATGATGTTATCCCTTTATGCTACACCTACTTGTCAAATGTACTCCTTTGAAAAGGAAATTTTCACTTTTCTTCATCTTGTCTTCCTTTAAGCAATCTATGTTTATTTTGACTCAGAAATCCTTTTAAGTATAAGTGGCACCATAATTTAACTTGATAATAGATCTTGTGTATGTTTATCTTTCTTTTGTTACAAATTCTAGTTTCATGGGAATTTTTGGATATTTTGTTTATTATCTCTAGCATTCAAAAGTATTTTTTTTACAAAGAAATTAATATCTTTACTTTGTCTTTAAATAATAAACAAAACTACGTATTTATATGTAAAAGAAAGGTCGATAAGAATTGAAGGCTGGACATAATCAAAGATTACAATGGGCAAGCTGCATGAGCAGACATAGGCAGGACCATACAAACAGTGGGGAAATTAGAAAGGTAAAGAAGATAAAAAAAACAAGAGATCACTGAGGATGAGACTTGGAACGGTCAGGGAAAGATATGATATGGTTAGAGTTAGAATTGCTGGACAATTTATGCTTGCAACAGAATGAACAAATTTAGTAAAGACTTTTCACCTAGGTGGGATTTGCCTGTGAAATATAGAATACATTTGAAGGATTTAAGTTGGTATTTTAATTAAGTTCTATATTGATTCCTAATTAATGAGATCAGTGTGTGTTAGTGTAGTACAATACAAATGTTCTTATATTGACTGAAGATGGTAGTAGCAGATTCAGGTATTATCACATGATTCGTACCCTTTTTTTGTCCCTTGAAAGAAGTATTAAGTTATTTTTGGAGAGTAAACATTGTCTAAGAGGAAGTATTGAGATATGTAAGCTGTGGGATTCACATTTTCTATTTTCCCTCCCAAAAGAACTTGCTTGTTTCTTCTTTCAATCTATTGTTTCTTGCCCTTATAAGAAATGTCAATATAATATTTGAATCTATGATTGTCTGACATATGATAATATATACCAGGTTGATCGCATTGCTCGTTTTGCATTTGAGATTGCACGAAAGCACCGTGGGAAACTTTGCTCTGTTGACAAAGCCAATGTGTTAGAGGTACTCTTTGGTGCATTCAGTTATGATACTTATTCAGGAGTTCGAAATGTAGTAATTTTGGCTGTTGTACAATTTGCCTTGCTAGTCCGGTGACGGTGTGTGTGGTATACTAAAATTATATATGCTGATTTACATTATCCTGCTTTATAATTGGGCTGCTTCTAATTGCTTTTGCATAAACTTAAAAGTGGAACGATTTAGTGTTTGATTGGGACGATGGTCTAAGAGGGGTGTGGGGTGGTTTAACCATCTAAACCTTGATTGGTTGTTTAAAAAAGGCCAAATTATTGTTTTGGTCCTCAACGTTTGCACCAAGTTTAATATTGGTCCTCAACGTTTCAAAAAGTTATTTTAGGTCCTCAACGTTTTTTTTTTGTCAAAATTGGTCCTCGAACTTCACTCCGTCTGGTTTTTTTTTGTTAAATGCTGACGTGGAAGGCTTATGTAGCACACCCTCTCTCCTACGTGTCATATTTGGATGATATGACACACTATCTCACTCCAACTCAGCAAAACGACACAGTTTTGCTGAGTTGGAGTGAGAGAGAAGTGATGCAAAACAGCGTCGTTTTGCTGAATTGGAGTGAGAGAGGGTGTCATATCATCCAAATATGACACGTAGGAGAGAGGTGTGCCACATAAGCCTTCTACGTCAGCATTTGACAAAAAAAATCAGACGGAGTTACGTTGGAGGACCAATTTTGACCAAAAAAAAAACGTTGAGGACCTAAAATAACTTTTTAAAACGTTGAGGACCAATATTAAACTTGGTGCAAACGTTGAGGACCAAAAGAGTAATTTAACCTTTAAAAAACTAGTGTATTGGGGTGGTGAGGACCAATATTAAACTTGGTGCAAACGTTGTGGACCAAAAGAGTAATTTAGCCTTTAAAAAACTAGTGTATTGGGGTGGTTTGGAATTCAGCACCCCCATTTTCAAATCTCTTAAAATTAAGGAGTGATGGTTTGGAATCTTTATAATTTATCATTTACCTTTTTAACCTATTATATTAAGGACTAAACTAAGGTAAAGTTCATTAGGTGCTTGCTATCAAGTTCTCCAATAAAAATTACACATGTGGCAAAAAATTTTTGTATAACCAATCATTATAGAGAGAGAATATAAAAGACAATAAATTACACAACCAATCAAAGAAGAGAGAGAGTAAAAATACAATTTATGAGTGGTAAACTTTATACCAAGCACCTAATGAATTTTACCTTAGTTTTTTCCTTATATTAAAAGGGTTAATTTTTCTAAGATAACATTGAAAATTTCATACGACTCAATCTCATTAATGACATTCTATCCAATGGAGAGTGAATATGATGCAACTTTTTTATTGAACTTCAATCATTAGAATGGGTTGTCTCATCCTCCACACTACTCCATCCCACTTTCTTCAAAACTCCCAATCAAGCTGTTACCTATGCGCTAGGAAAATACCTCTAATTTTGTGTTTTCATTTTTTTTATGTTAAATGGTTAAAAAATCTTCTGATATTTTCTTCTCATTAAAGGCAATGACTTACAGTCAACAATGGTGTTATACTCAGTCTGTTGATGTTTTTGGTCATTAGTAAATGTTATTTTTCTCTACCAAATATCCGTATACGCGATGGAAGTTAAGTTGGATTTGTGAAATCTTTGTAGTAAGAAAATAACTCCTTGGCCCTGAGATGTTTAAGTAACATTATTGTGGTGGGTTTTCTTTTTTTCCAAAAGCATAATTAGATTTTAGCCTAATTTACTTTTTAGTGGCTTTGTTGTCTGAAATCATACATGAAAATACAATTGATAATATCATTTTTGTCATCTAGTCTAGCTTCTCTTAATACTAAAATTAGTTAGTCAATGCTATCAATGTAATGAAGATACATCATGGCAATACTTGCCAACATAGAATGCGTTGGCATCACTTGATCCATATAGTTGGATCCTATTTAGTAGGAAAAGGTTTTGTTTGTTCTTGTTGTACATCTTGGCAATACTTGATAAGCATAGACATCTTTATGGATGTCTAGCTTGGGTCTCAGGAATATTATATTGTTGGAAGTATTTGAAATGGTGGTAGTGAATGTCTGCAGTTATTGTAAGAACTAGGTCCTGATTCTGTTTAGTCAACAACAACAATCAAAGCATTCTCCTACTAGGTGGAGTGAAGTAACTGTTTAGTCAATTAGCAGAAATTGTATATTAAAAGTTTAAGGATGCAAGTAACTTGGTATGTAAATTGTTAAACTTTATGCATGTATTAAAATTAATTAAAACTTGTGTTCAATTTGGCTACTTATGCAAAGAGGGCTATTGAAAGAAAGATACATGTGTTTTATTAAAAAAAAATAAAAGAAAGAAAGATACATGTGATATTAATATATGATAAATTGAGGTCTAGTTCAAAAATATGTTAAAAAGCTAAGTATGTTTGTATTTTCCAGGCATCAATGCTCTGGAGGAAGAGAGTTCAGACAAAGGCATTGGAATATCCTGATGTTGAGCTCTCACACATGTATGTTGATAATGCCTCAATGCAACTAGTTCGCTACCCAAAACAGGTATGCCTATGGAATACATTAACATAATCTGTCTTTCATTATGTGCGGTCATGCAAGATTTAATTCACAGAAGGAAATTGTTTGAATGACAAAAATGCAAGTTTTACAATGTTTGGTGCTTAATTATGCAGTTTGACACAGTTTTAACAAACAATATATTTGGAGATATATTATCAGATGAGGCTTCAATGATCACTGGAAGTATTGGAATGCTTCCTTCTGCTAGCCTTGGGGATTCGGTATGAAAAAATGAATTATAGTAAATTATGATTAAATCATGACCCATGTTTTAGCAAGTGAATGACTATATTTTCCAATTGATCATATTGGTTTTTAATTTGTTTAGGGACCTAGGCTTTTTGAACCTATACATGGTTCTGCTCCTGATATTGCTGGACAGGTTGGTTTTTTCTTAATTACTTCTTGATCTTCTTCCTTATGTCAACATTCATTACAACAACATAATTATCTGTACACAGGACAAAGCAAATCCATGTGCTACTGTTCTTAGTGCTGCTATGCTCTTAAAGTATGGCCTTGGAGAAGACGACGCCACTGAGAGAATAGAGAATGCGATTTTGGACACCTTGAACAGGGGATTTCGAACTGCTGACATACATTCTGATGGAACAGTAAGCATACCTTGCAATCTCTTGGCATTCATGTTAAAAGTTTTTTTTCCACTTAATGGAATTGGAAGCCAAATGCTTACTGTATTTTATCACTTCAATCCTTGTCCCTAATTTTCTTGATATCTATATACGTCTTGGTGCATGTTTAGTTTTTCTATCAGTGTTTTAATAATTCCGTGTCTTTCTGCTAAATGAACTTGATTTGTACTTTGTTAACATCTGGATTATCTATTTATGCAGAAGCTAGTAGGATGCAAACAGATGGGTGAAGAGATAATGAAGTCAATAGAATCCCAGGTTCCTGCTGCTGTATGAACTAAGACTAGATGAGCACAGAATTTGGGCACTTGGTTGAGCTTTAGGAGATCTCTTCTGATGGACTATCATTACAATGCCTCTCCTTAATGCTTAAGCTGGAAGAAGTTCCTTTTATAAGATTTCCAGCTTCCTTTTATGGGAAGTTGGAGTATCTTTTCTCTAATGAAAATTGAACATTCATCATGTAATATGTAATTTTGATATTCTAGAAAATTGAATCTACATACACCTTCTGAACATTGATGGAGTCCAGGGGTAAGTAAGTAGTATTTAATAATTACAAACTCTTGTTTTGTATCTTTGCGTTTACTATTTCTTTTCATCAAAGATGGAATTTCCACTATCTCAAACAGTTTTGTTAAAAGTTCATTGTTTGATATCTCAACTAGTTCAAAACTTGAGTACAGTGAAAGCAGGAGCCTCATCAGACAAAGTGGTCTCGCCACCGGAAATGGTGGTTCCCGGTGAGCCAAGTAAAATTTTATCAGAATAAAGGAGGTTGTAGGTATCAATCCTTATTTGCCATTCTGTTCTCTTTGTCTGGGAGGTTAGTTTGAACGTTTGATGATCAAGAATCTACAGATGGTTCTTAAAATTTTCGTTGAACAATATATGTAGAATTAGCCTCTCTTGAATCATGCTCTTCTGCAACAGTGACTTGTCAGGTACATCATTACTCATAATCTTTCATGATTTAAAATATCTTAAAGGAGGGAAATACATTTATATATATATATATATATATATATATATATATATATATATATATATATATATATATATATTTGTTACCTAAAATAAATTATAATGCAACAGGCAAGAAAACAAATAAAACTATATTACTAAAATACAAGGCTTCCTCGTTCTGCTTAGCATGCACCAATTAGGCAATTCTTTTTTTTTTGATAGAAACCAATTAGGCAAATTACATCAAGAGAGCTTCTCTTAGGCTTTGCACAATACCACTCACTGTCACTTTGCTCTCATCACCCATCTGCAACATTACTACATGCAATAACTAAGGATTTGACTAAATATAACTGCATTAAAATGTACTACAAATGTTCTAAAAAGTACTTTTTTCCGAAATTATAAATATTGTCAATGTTGCCCTTAAAGTTTATTTGCTTTCACCCCAACTTTGTCTATGTGGCTTTCAATACTCAATGTGATGTCAAGTCATATTTAGTTACACATTCTATCATTTTAGTTACAATAGCATGTAGCGCCCTTTATTTTGTAGTGTTGAAGTGATAAATATATGACTTGAAACCCTAAACTAAACATCATAACTAAATAGATGATATGACATCACACTCAACATTGGAGGTTATGCAAATAACCACATTTACATTTTGCCATTAATGACTTGGATAGAATTAGGGTGTGAAAGACAAAATTATTAGCAAATTTAAAATTTAGGGACTAAATTAACAACAAAAAATATTATAGATTAAATAATTTGTGTACCAAAAATATACTTTTGCCAATCAATATATAAATATTGTGTACCTGAGCGATAATGGTAATGTCAAGAGTGAAGTTCCCAAATGGCAAGACGGTGGTACTGAGAAGAGAGACTTGAAGGTTGTGAAGCTGAGCCATTATTTTGTGGATAATGCCATTTTGTTTGTGGCAGTGAATGTTTATGAGTATTTGCTTCTCTAAGGGTATGTTTGGATTAGAGATTAAGGAGGAGAAGGGGAGGGAAGGGGAGACTATTAAGATATCTTCTCCTTGTTTGGGAAAATGAAAATTGGAGGGGAAGATAATGGAAGATCAATGCTTAACCCTCCATTATCCTTCCCCTTCACAAATTCAAGATACTCCAAATTGGAGTATTTTGGAGGAGGTATCAACACCCAAACAAGGGGAGGACATATGGAAGCTTAACCTTCCCTTCCCCTCCCCTCCCTTCTCCTCTAATCTCTCCCCTTCCCTTCCCCTCTTAATTCCCAAACAAACCCTAAAACTCTTGCTTTCACCTCAGGCTCAGGGACAGGCAGTGATTCATTTGATCCATCAATGTTGGATCCACAAGACGACGTCGTGTCAGGTTGGGATTCATGTTCATTCATCTCCATCATCACTGCCTTGTTATTCTGTTTCTTAAGCTCTTTTATGGCTTTCTCCATGTACACCAACAAATCTCTTAAATTAGTAATAAAATAAACCTCCTTGATCTTTTCCAACTATGTATTGAGTTTGAACTATATATATATATATGAGAGGGAACAAAAAAAAACATAAGTAATCTATATAGAAAAAAAATATATTTAGTTCAAACTCAGACGATCATGTTGTAAAGAAAATGTTGATCATGAATTTCTAATTAACTACTAAATGATTAGAAGGCCAATTCTCTCCCGACTCCTCCATGGAAGAGACAATACTGTTGAATGGAGCACAGCACAGTGAGTGATTGAATATTGCTTCTGGCTCTGATATATATATATATATATATATATATATATATATATATATATGGCTTTGGACCTTTCTGGTCATTGGGGTCATAAAATAGTTATATTTTATATTTAAAAAATATGGAATAAAACATGATTGGAGGAGTTAGGAGAAAGAAAGAAATCATGGGTAAGGTAGTTAATAAAACGGGTGAAAAAGAAGTTAGAAAAATAAGTAGTTATTGAATTATTTATTAATCTATATATATATGGCTTTGGACCCTTCTGGTCATTAGGGTCACAAAATAGTTATATTTTATAATTAAAAAATATGGAATAAAACATGATTGGAGGAACTATGAGAGAGAAAGAAATCATGGGTAAGGTAGTTAATAAAATTAGTGAAAATCAAGTTAGAAATATAAGTAGTTATTGAATTATTTATTTGTCACGACCTCCTATCGGACGTCCGTGACCGGCACGGGAAGTAGGATTTCTCCTATCCCGTAAGCCTCTAATCCCTGATTGACATTTTCACATGTTTATAACTATCCATTTCTAATACAAACAATATATAATATTTATGGCCATCCATATCCGGTGACCTAAGTAGCGTGCAATCCACGGCTCGCTCAACGCCGCTTCAGTCTATACATATACACATAATCACTCACACGTACATATAATATACATAATGATCACGCGCTTCAAGGCGGGTGATCTATCCTATTCACATGCAGAAATCCTGTATAAAGTCATACATATATTCAATCACACGCTTGCATATAGTTTACATATGGATCACACGCCTCAATGCGTGTGATCTATCATATTCACATGCGGAAGCCATATTTTCACACAATCAGGTATTCAGTCACACATATGTATAATTTACATATTGATCACACCCCTCAAGGCGTGTGATCTATCCTAGTCGCATGCGGGATTCATATATATATACAAGATAAACATCATATCATAGCCTATATTCACATCACCAAGACCTAACTTTAATCTGTATGAAGCCGACAATGGTAGAATAGGACGTATATATATACTGCAGTTGTATCTGTACATACGCTACACCCAAAAAAGATTCATATACATATACATCACAACATATGTACGTAATCAAAATAACTACCGACGCGGACTAAGCGTACGGTCCTCAGATCTATCCGCCTCCCTGAGAAGAAGTGGACGTGTTTCTGACTCTTGAACCACCTGTATCTGAAACATGTAAACAGGGGGTGAGTCGAACAGACTCAGTGAGAAGCTCCCCCATCCCTGGCGTAGCAGCGGGTACCACTACAGCTGGGGGAAGGGAGCAACCACAACCACATGCGCATGAAACATATTTATATTGTGACCTTTAATATGACCAGGCAATCAATATATCATATTCACAATTAAAAATCCTAATTCATGCTCCTAACATGTTTATTAATCCGCATGTAAACCAATCATAAACATATATCATATCTTTTCATAAGTTATACATAGTTATGCTCGTAGGCATTCACTTTCTGTCTCTTGCATTACGCTAAGAGAAATACTGGCCCAAAGGCATTCACTTTCTGTCTCCCGCATTACGCTAAGAGAAATACTGGCCCGAAGGCAATGTCTTATTTGAACCTAGTTGATCAAACTAGGAACTTTTTGACTCCAAGGCACGCTTAGAGTAATAGCCGGCAACTTGTCTGACCCGGTTAAACCAAAGTAATGGCCACTATGTGGCATACTTACTGTTAACTGAATCCTGTCTGTTCGATCAGGATAACCGACTCGATCTACCCGAACTAACCTAAAAAAGTACAAATAACCTATTCGACCTTGAAAGACGCCCTATTAATAACTAACTGAATATTACACGTGTGAATTAGCTAGGCCTAGTTTCCCCTAATGTACCATACAGTCATTTTCCTCAATGTACCATACGGTCAAAACCTTTGCACGATGATCAATTTAAGTTGGTTCCTAATATTAATAAACTCTCACATATGAAATTCTGACTCAATCCTACCCACGGTATCATATAAGGCTCGGCGAGCCACAATAACACATATACACCTTGTGACTAATCATGTAAGCACATATACTATTGCACGTTGACTGCTTACTTGCAAATCATACACGTGTATCACAAATTTATTCATATAAATATATTCCATATATCAATTTGTACAAAATAGAGCAAACCACATTTTCCACGTAGTCATCCAACCTTGTGTGGCAGGGATGGGAGAGCCCCTCACCTCGTTGGCCCTCCAGTTCAGTCCTCGGAGTGCCTGAAGCTCCAATCACTCTGTGGTGCCCTATACACATATATATTTAGGAAATTTAGAACGGGTAACTAAGCATCTAAAAATGCGCGTGTCATGCTAATGCTCATGTACCCTCTAGATATTTCTCAGAACTAATTATTTAGTTCGTTACGTCGTCTTATTTACGCTTTCTGAAAGTCCAGAATGTCTCATATTCGACTTTCACACTTTCGAGCCATTTAGAACCTCTAATTGCTTAGGTTAGAGATTCCCACTTGTCTAAATTTTCCTTCATGTGTTCATATGGGTATTTAACTAATAAAAGAATTAAATTCACAGTTCAAAAGAGGCTCTAGCTTACTCATCCCACCGTCTCCCTTATTCGCCGAGTAAAAGCTTAATTACTACCTCTTTAATTATACACAAAAATATAATTGGGTATAATTAAAGCCTCGAAACAATTTAGCGGATCTTAGGTGTCCACCACGGACTAGACCAAGATGTTCAACCCACCGCACAACTCTTTACGGTACTGTGGCTTAGTATTTCGCCTCTTTTTCACCGGATTGGGTTCCGGTTGAGACGATAAATACTTGGGCTTTATTCCCTTGACTATTTCCAGCATTTATAACACCTATACTACTCCAATCAAAGCCAAAACATGCATCAAACTATCAATTTCGAATTTTAGAGCAATTTCCTAACCCAATTTTCCTAATTTCCATACTCGGTCAATTCTTACGGTTTTACTTCGATTCTGAACCTCCCCAAGCATTCAATAACACCCACTAAGCTCAAATTAAACCCCAGAATGCCCCAATTGAAAGTATTTGATGAATTCCTAAAATACCCAAAATTGGAGAAATTGGGGTTTTGAGAGTTTGCGGCTTTGTTACTTGATTCCAATCGGGTAGAAGGCTTGTGGGTGTTGAAAGAGACTTCCGGTCAGCTCTCCGGTCACTGACGCCGCCCCTTCGGCGTAAAACTGGCCGATTCCTCCATTTCCACTTCCTCCTCTTCTTTCTCGGTGTGTGCTCGCTCTGCTTCTTTTTTTTTTTGCTTTGCGTTTTGTTCTCTACCACTTGCTTCTTCTTTCTATTTTTTTTATATGTTAATTAAGTGGTGAGGGGGTCACGGCTGGGTTCCCATCTATCTTATTATACATATATATATATATATATTCTATATTTTGGGTGTGCGTGTAATGGGAGAATGGGGGTCACGGTTTTGACCCCCATTTTACATATTATATATTTATTATTATTTTTTAAGTGAATTGGATGGGTGTGTGTGTTTCTATTTTTTTATGTGTGTGCGAGTTAGTGAAAAGGGGGGTCACGTGGCCCCCCATATAAATTCTATTATATATATATATATATATATATATATATATATATATATATATATTTATATTATATGTCTATTTTTTTATTATAAAAACTTATTTACTTGTTATATCCTATTTTTCCCCCATGTTTTTTTTCTCTTTTCTTTTAGGTCTTAGAAAATTTATAAATATCTCCTATTACTTTCTTCATTATTCTATTTTTAACCCTATAATTCTTTAATTTAATTTATTTTTCTTTCTGAAAGAAAAATAAATTTAATAAAAATAAAATAATTAAATCTAAATATCTCGGGTATTACAATCTTCCCCCCTTAAGAAATTCGGTCCCTGAATTTCAACAATATACTAACCTTAGTCTTGAAACAGATGAGGATATGTCCTGCGCATTTCACCCTCGACCTCCCATGTAGCTTCTTCGGTCGAGTGGTTTCTCCACCGAACTTTAACCAATGGAATCTCCTTTGTTCTGAGTTTCTTCAGCTGCCGATCTAAGATGTCCACTGGCTCCTCTTCATATGTCAGATTTTCGGTTAGTTGCACGTCTTGCGATTGAATCACGTGCGAGGGATCGAGAAGATATTTCCGAAGCATTGATACATGAAAGACATGATGTACCCCCTCCAACTCCGTAGGAAATTCCAACCGATATGCTACATTTCCAACTCGTTCTAGGATTTCAAACGGTCCGATATACCTAGGACTCAGCTTCCCCTTCTTACCGAACCGCATTACGCCTCTCATCGGTGATATCCTCAGAAACACCTGTTCACCAATGGCGAATTTGAGTTCTCTCCTCCGATTGTTTGCATAAGACTTTTGCCTACTCTGAGCCGTTAGCAATCTCTCCCTTATACATTTCACCTTCTGCAAGACATCTTGTAACAATTCCGGACCGATTAGACTAGCCTCTCCGACCTCGAACCACCCAATCGGGGACCTGCACCTACGACCGTACAGAGCCTCGAAAGGTGCCATTTGGTTACTCGCTTGATAACTGTTATTGTATGCAAATTCAGCCAAGGGTAAATACCTTTCCCAACTTCCGCCAAAATCCATAATACACGCCCGAAGCATGTCCTCAAGAATCTGAATGGTTCTTTCTGATTGCCCGTCGGGCTGTGGGTGGAACGCAATACTCAAATCAACTCTCATTCCCAACACTTCCTGCAATGACTTCCAAAACATGGAAGTGAACTGTGGCCCTCTATCAGATATTATGGACACTGGCACACCGTGCAATCTAACGATTTTTGATAAATAAATCTGTGCATATTGACTCACTCCGTAAGTGGTCTTAACTGGCAGAAAGTGCGCGGACTTAGTCATGCGATCCACTATCACCCAAACCGAATTGAATCCCCGTTGTGATCTTGGCAACCCTGTTACAAAATCCATCGTTATCCTCTCCCATTTCCATTCAGGTATTTCTATCTGTTATAATGTTCCGGTGGGCTACATAGTTATCGACATCCCTCTTCATACCATTCCACCAATACAGCTGTTTCAAATCGTGATACATTTTATTAGCTCCCGGATGGATTGTATAAGCTATCCGGTGTGCTTCCTCAAGGATCATTTCTTTTAAGTTATCAACCATAGGGAAGCACAACCATCCCTCCAACCGAAGTATCCCGAAATCATCAATAGAGAATTGGATGTCGTCCTCCTTCTCTATAGTTACAGCATCTCTGATTTGCTTGAGGTCGGTATCTTCATCCTGTCTAGCCTTCACTTCTTCTACCAAAGAGGATTTAGCTTGAAAATTGGCTAAGAGTGAGTTAGAACTCCTAATCTCAAACTGATTCCCCATTTGTTCTAGCTCGTGCAGTTCTCTAGTCAATGGTCTCCTTTCTTCACTTATATGAGCAAGACTGCCCATGGATTTCTGACTCAAAGCATCGGCTACCACATTAGCCTTTCCTGGATGATACAAGATCGTACAGTCATAGTCTTTCAACAACTCTAACCATCGACGTTGTCTCAAGTTCAAGTCTTTCTGCTCGAAAATGTATTTAAGGCTTTTGTGGTCTGTATAGATTTCACAAGTCTCACCATATAAGTAATGTCTCCATATTTTCAAAGCGAATACTACAGCCGCCATTTCGAGGTCGAGAGTTGGGTAGTTCTTCTCATGTTTTCTCAGTTGTCGCGATGCATACGCAATCACCTTGCCGTGCTGCATCAAGACACACCCTAACCCAATCCTCAATGCATCACAGTATACCACATACCCTCCTGTGCCTTCAGGTAATGCCAACACCGGAGCGGTAGTGAGACTATCCTTCAGCTTCTGAAAACTCTGCTCACACTTATCATCCCATATGAACTTCACTCCCTTCTGAGTCAACTTAGTCATAGGTGCAACAACCTTAGAGAAGTCCTGCACAAATCTTCTATAATATCCAGCCAAGCCCAAGAAACTGCAAATTTCAGTAACTGAGGTAGGCTGGGACCAATTCTTCACCGCTTCTACCTTACTTGGATCAACGTGGATTCCCTCTGATGATACCACGTGACCCAAAAAGGCAACTCTGTCAAGCCAGAACTCACACTTAGAGAACTTAGCATATAATTTCTCCTCTCTCAACTTCTGCAAGGCTAATCTTATGTGTTCTGTATGTTCTTCAGAATTCTTAGAATAAACCAAGATGTCATCAATGAAGACAATGACAAATCGGTCCAGAAATGGTTTGAAGACCCTGTTCATCATGTCCATGAACGCAGCAGGAGCATTAGTTAATCCGAAAGACATCACCAAGAACTCGTAATGTCCATATTGGGTTCGGAATGCGGTCTTAGGTATGTCTGATTCTCGAATCTTTAATTGGTGATACCCAGATCGCAAATCAATCTTGGAAAACCGCTTTGCGCCCTGCAACTGATCAAATAAGTCATCTATCCTCGGCAGTGGGTATTGATTGCGAATCGTCACCTTGTTTAACTTCCGGTAATCGATACACAACCGCAAAGATCCGTCCTTTTTCTTCACAAAAAGGACCGGTGCACCCCATGGAGAGAAGCTGGGTCTTATAAAACCCTTGTCAAGCAATTCTTGCAACTGCGTATGTAACTCCTTCAACTCTTTCGGAGCCATCCGGTAAGGTGGTGTGGAGATAGGCTGGGTGCCAGGTTGCAGCTCAATTTCAAATTCAATCTCACGATCGGGCGGCAACCTTGGCAATTCTTCTGGAACCACATCCAAGAACTCTCGCACTACCGGTACTTGAGTCAGTGAAAGTACTGCTTTCGTAGTATTCTTGACCAAGGCCAAATACCATTTGCATCCCTTTGCAAGTAACTTAGATGCCTTTAAAGCCGAGATCAAGTTTGGATACGGTGCAACCCTGTCACCCCGTATCACAAAAGGCTCTTCGTTTGGCATATTGAACTTCAAGCATTTAGCCCTACAGTCCACAACCGCATGGCAAGATGACAACCAATCCATTCCGAGGATTACATCAAGGTCAACCATACACAACAACCGAAGGTCTACCACAGCTCATGACCATCGACCTCCATAATGCAAGACTTGTGCACATACTCTACTTGAACCGATTCTCCCATTGGAGTAGAGACCAGCACCGTCTCTTTCATTCTAGATGGACTTTTGTTGAATTTAGAAGCAAATGCATGTGACACATAAGAATGAGTGGAACCGGAATCAAATAAGACTCGTGCTTCAAGAGAGCAAACAATAAGGGTACCTGTCACAACTGCATTTGATGCATGAGCGTCCTGCTGAGAAAGTGCAAACACCTGCGCTTGTCCTCCACCTACTGCCCCTGACCCTCTACCACTAGATCCTGCACCATGACCTCTAGCTGTACCTGTACTTGTTGTCTGTGGTGGTATGGTTCTCACGGGTGGGGCTGGAATAGGTGTACCCCTCAGCGTCTGATTGCTTCTCACACTTGTACCCTCTTTTCTCTTTGAACACTCTCTAGCCATATGGCCCACCTGGCCGCAGTTGTAACACCCACCTGTCAGTCTCCGACATATTCCAAAATGAAATCTACCGCAAGTCGCACACTGGGACCTTGTCTTACCGGCATTTCCACCCCCTTGCACTCTCTGTCCCCCTTGAAAATTACTTCTTGTACCTGTTTCATGGGTGGTGGTTGAGGATTGTCCCCCTGCGGACCTTGAGTATCCTGCACTTCCACCTGTTGTCTTCCTTTTCTTACTTCCACCTCCTTGGTTGTCACTGCCTATAATTAACTTGACCTTGTGATCAATAGAAGTCCCGTATCCGTAAAAAGTAACTCATACTCCATCACGGTCATGTTAGGCGTCATCCACAACTCCTCGAATTGCTGACGCTTTGCATCTTTAGTGCCTTTAGATAGAAACCGACCCAGGAATTCCCTCTGAAAATCTTCCCATGTCATCGGTGCCACCCTTCTTGAATACCTGGTCTGTACGAACTCTATCCATACTCTAGTTGCTCCCCTCAGATGGAATGAAGCTAATTCCACTAACTCATGTCCTGAGCACCTCAGCATGTGCCCAATTCTGACTATGTCTCTCACAAAGTACTGCGGGTCCTCTTTCTCACTAGTTCTGCAGAAAGTGGGTGGATGAAGCTTCAGAAATTTTGAAATTGGCAGCTCTCTGGGCGCTACCCATGCCTCACGAGGCATTTCCTGTGGTTGTTGCCATTACCTATCTTCTTCCTTAACAACCTCCATCTCTTGATTGCTCGGAACTCTCTCTTGTTCTTCCTCGCCGACTACTAACCGACGTACTTCCCTCTGTATTTGTCTCGTCATCTCTTTTCTTAGTTCTTGAAATCCTGTCGTGAGCATTTCCGCCACGGAAGGAGCACCTGTCTCAACCTGAGGTTCCGGTGACTGTCTCCTCTCTTCTTCTCTCACTTGTGCTCTACCTCGACCACGAGCACGACCTCTACCTCGGCCTCGGGTACGGCCTCTACCTCGACCTCGGGTGGGCATTTCCTCCTCCCGAACTGACTCTTCATCAAATTCAGTAGGAGTTCTCCCTCCACCCCTAGCCCGTCTCGTAATCGGTGGCATCCCTATACTGCACAAGGACCACACCTAATGAGTACACGTATATCAATGATATTTCATATCAAAGAGAGTAGAAAGAAAGGGCTGACTCAATTTCCTGGGTACTTCCACAAGTGCCTTTTTACTCCCACGTTGTGCCCGGGTTCACAACGAGTTGTAAACCGACACCCGATCATACCTATGGCTTCATACAGTTTAAAGTAAACCAGGCTCTGATACCAAGTTTGTCACTATAATACCCGAGATATTAATTTCTATTATTATCATAATTATTAATTTATTTTCCTTTGGGAAAGAAAAATAAATTAAATTAAAGAATTATAGGGAAAAATAGAATAAAGAAGAAAGTAAAAGGGAATATTTATAATTTTTTCTAGGACCTAAAAGAAAAAGAGGATATAACAAGTAAATAAATTTTTTTAAAAAGTATATATATATATATATATATTAATTAAAATAATGGGGGGGGAACCGTGACCCCCCATCCATTCTTCCACTAACACATATAATAATAATATATATACAATTTTAAAAAACACACACACCTATCCAGCAACTCATACACACAATATAAAAAGAAAAAGAGAAGAAGCAGAAACACGCACAACCAACGCACAAGAGAGGAGGAGAAGCCACAAGACGGCGGGTTTTGGCCGGATCTTCACCGGAGAGCGTGCGCCAGCACCGGGGAAGGTGGCCGGAGTCTTCCTTCACCTCCATCCAACCTTCTATCCGATTGAAATCAAGTAAGAAAGCCCCAATCCTTCAAAACCCCAATTTCTCCAATTTTTGGGTATTTTAGGAATGCTTTAAATACTTCCAATCGGGGCATTCCGGGGTTAAATTTGAGCTTAGTGGATGTTATTGAAAGCTTAGTAAGGTTCAGAATCGAAGTTAAACCATATGATTTGACCGGGTATGGAAATTAGGAAAATTTAGTTAGAAAATTCCTATAAATTGAATTTCGCTGGTTTGATGCATGTTTAGGCTTGGATTGGAGTAGTATAAGTGTTATAAATGCTGGAAATAGTCAAGGGAATAAAGCCCGAGTATTTACCGTCTCAACCGGAACCCAATCCAGTGAAAAAGAGGCGAAATACTAAGCCACAGTACCGTAAAGAGCTGTGCGGTCGATTGGACACCTTGGTCTAGTTCGTGGGGGACACCTAAGACCCGCTAAATTGGTTCCAAGGCTCTAATTATACCCAATTATATTTTTATATATAATTAAAGAGGTAATAATTAAGCTTTTACTCAGTGAATAAGGGAGACGGTGGAATGAGTAAGCTAGAGCCTCTTTTGAACCGTGAATTTAATTCTTTTATTAGTTAAATACCCATATGAACACACGAAGGGAAATTTAGAGAAGTGGAAATCTCTAACCTAAGAAATTAGAGGTTCTAAATGGCACAAAAGTGTGAAAGTCGAATATGGGGCATTCTGGACTTTCAGAAAGAGCAAATAAGACGACATAACGAATTAAATAATTAATTCTTGGAAAATAGCTAAATGGTGCATAAGCATTAGCATGACACGTGCATGGTAGATGCTTAGTTACGCGTTCTAAATTTCTTAAATATAATGTGTATAGGGCACCACAGAGTGATTGGAGCTTCAGGCACTCCGAGTACTGATCAGGAGGGCCAACGAGGTGAGGGGCTCTCCCATCCCTACCCCACAGGGTTGGATGACTATGTGGAAAATGTGGTTTGCTCTATTTTGTGCAAATTGATATATGGAATATATTTATATGAATAAATTTGTGTTACGCGTGTATGATTTGCAAGTAAGTAGTCAACGTGCAATAGTGTATGTGCTTATATGATTAATCACAAGGTGTATATGAGCTATTGTGGCTCACCGAGCCTTATATGATACTGTGGGTAGGATTGAGTCAGAATTTCATATGTGAGAGTTTATAATATTATGAACCCGCTTAAATTGATCATCGTGCAAAGGTTTTGACCGTATGGTACATTGAGGGAAATGAACCTAGGTTGTTAAGTGGGAGTGAGAGTGATGCATAATTGAAAAGGGGGAAACTAGGCCTACCTAATTCACACGTGTAATATTCAGTTAGTTATTAATAGGGCGTCTTTCAAGGTCAAATAGGTTATTTGAACTTGTTTAGATTAGTTCGGGTAGATCGAGTCGGTTATCCTGGTCGTACAGACAGGATTCAGTTAACAGTAAGTATGCCACATAGTGGCCATTACCTTGGTTTAACCGGGGTCAGACGAGTTACCGGCTATTACTCTAACCGTGTCTTGGAGTCAGAAAGTTCCTAGTTTGATCAACTAGGTTCGAATAAGACATTGCCTTCGGGCCAGTATTTCTCTTAGCGTAACGCGGGAGACAAAAAGTGAATGCCTTCGGGCCAGTATTTCTCTTAGCGTAATGCAGGAGACAGAAAGTGAATGCCTACGAGAATAACTATGTATGACTTATGAAAAGATATGATATATGTTTATGATTGGTTTACATGCGGATTAATAAACATGTTAGGAGCATGAATTAGGATTTTTAATTGTGAATATGATATATTGATTGCCTGATCATATTAAAGGTCACAATATAAATCTGTTTCATGCGCATGTGATTGTGGTTGCTCCCTTCCCCCAGCTGTAGTGGTACCCGCTGCTACGCCAGGGATGGGGGAGCTCCTCACTGAGTCTGTTTGACTCACCCCCTGTTTACATGTTTCAGATACTGGTGGTTCAGGAGGCGGACAGATCTGAGGACCGTACGCTTAGTCCGCGTCGGTAGTTATTTTGATTATGTACATATGTTGTGATGTATATGTATATGAATCCTTTTTGGGTGTAGCGTTTGTACAGATACAGCTGCAGTATATATATACGTCCTATTCTAGCATTGTCGGCTTCATACTGATTAAAGTTAGGTCTTGGTATTGAGACTTTAGGCTATGATATAACGTATATCATGTATATGTATATATGATTTCCGCATGCGACTAGGATAGATCACACGCGATGAGGCGTGTGATCAATATGTAAATTATATATGTGTGTGACTGAATACCTGATTGTATGAAAATATGGCTTCTGCATGTGAATAAGATAGATCACACGCATTGAGGCTTGTGATCAATATGTAAACTATATGCAAGCGTGTGATTGAATATATGTATGAATGTATACAGGACTTCTGCATGTGAATAGGATAGACCACCCGCCCTAAAGCGCGTGATCAATATCTATACTATATGTACGTGTGAGTGAATATGTGTATATATATAGACTGAAGCGGCGTTGAGCGAGCCGTGGATTGCACGCTACTTAGGTCATCGGATATGGATGGCCATAAATACTATATATTGTTTATATTAGAAATGGGTAGTTATAAACATGTGAAAATGTCAATCAGGGATTAGAGGCTTACGGGATAGGAGAAATCCTACTTTTTGTGCCGGTCACGGTCGTCCGATAAGGGGTCATGACAAACTTGGTATCAGAGCTTGGTTTTCTTTAAACGGTATGAAGCCATAGGTATGACCGGGTGTTGGCTTACTCTTCATTGTGAACCCGGGCACAACGTGGGAGTAAAAAGGCACTTGTGGAAGTACCCAGGAAATTGAGTTAGCTCTTTCTTTCCACTTTCTTTGATATGAAATATCATTGATATACGTGTACTCATTAGGTGTGGTCCTTGTGCAGTATAGGGATGCCACCGATCACGAGACAGACTAGGGGTGGAGGGAGAACTCCTGCTGAAATTGATCGAGAATCAGTTCGGGAGAAGGGAATGCCCACCCTATCGAACGTCCGTGACCGGCACAAGAAGTAGGATTTCTCCTATTTCATAAGCCTCTAATCCCTGATTGGCATTTTCACATGTTTATAACTACCCATTTCTAATACAAAAAATATATAATATTTATGGCCATCCATATCCGGTGACCTAAGTAGCGTGCAATCCACGGCTCACTCAACGCCGCTTCAGTCTATACATATACACATAATCACTCACACATACATATAGTATACATATTGATCACGCGCTTCAAGGCGGGTAATCTATCCTATTCACATGTAGAAATCCTGTGTACAATCATACATATATTCAATCACACGCTTGCATATAGTTTACATATGGATCACACGCCTCAATGCGTGTGATCTATCCTATTCACATGCGGAAGCCATATTTTCACACAATCAGGTATTCAGTCACACATATGTATAATTTGCATATTGATCACACCCCTCAAGGCGTGTGATCTATCCTAGTCGCATGCGGAAGTCATATATATATATACATGATAAACATCATATCATAGCCTATATTCCCATCACCAAGACCTAACTTTAATCTGTGTGAAGCCGACAATGCTAGAATTGGACTAATATATATACTGCAGCTATATTTGTACAAACGCTACACCCAAAAAGGATTCATATACATATACATCACAACATATGTACGTAATCAAAATAACTACCGACGCGGACTAAGCGTACGGTCCTCAGATCTGTCCGCCTCCCTGAGAAGAAGTGGACGCGTTTCCGACTCCTTCACCACCTGTATCTGAAGCATGTAAACAGGGGGTGAGTCGAACAAACTCAGTGAGAAGCTCCCCCATCCCTGGCGTAGCAGCGGGTACCACTACAGCTGGGGGAAGGGAGCAACCACAACCACATGCGCATGAAACAGATTTATATTGTGACCTTTAATATGACCAGGCGATCAATATATCATATTCACAATTAAAAATCCTAATTCATGCTCCTAACATGTTTATTAATCTGCATGTAAACCAATCATAAACATATATCATATCTTTTCATAAGTCATACATAGTTATGCTTGTAGGCATTCACTTTATGTCTCTTGCATTACGCTAAGAGAAATACTGGCCCAAAGGCATTCACTTTCTGTCTCCCGCGTTACGCTAAGAGAAATACTGGCCCGAAGGCAATGTCTTATTTGAACCTAGTTGATCAAACTAGGAACTTTCTGACTCCAAGGCACGCTTAGAGTAATAGCTGGCAACTTGTTTGACCCCGGTTAAACCAAGGTAATGGCCACTATGTGGCATACTTACTGTTAACTGAATCATGTCTGTCCGACCAAGATAACCAACTCGATCTACCCGAACTAACCTAAACAATTACAAATAACCTATTCGACCTTGAAAGACGCCCTATTAATAATTAACTTAATATTACACGTGTGAATTAGCTAGGCCTAGTTTCCCCTTTTCAATTCTGCATCACTCTCACTCACACTTAACAACCTAGGTTCATTTTCCTCAATGTACCATACGGTCAAAACCTTTGCACGATGATCAATTTAAGTTGGTTCCTAATATTAATAAACTCTCACATATGAAATTCTGACTCAATCCTACCCACGGTATCATATAAGGCTCGGCGAGGCACAATAACACATATACACCTTGTGATTAATCATGTAAGCACATATACTATTGCACGTTGACTGCTTACTTGCAAATCATACACGTGTATCACAAATTTATTCATATAAATATATTTCATATATCAATTTGCACAAAATTGAGCAAACCACATTTTCCACGTAGTCATCCAACCCTGTGGGGCAGGGATGGGAGAGCCCCTCACCTCGTTGGCCCTCATGTTCAGTCCTCGGAGTGCCTGAAGCTCCAATCGCTCTGTGGTGCCCTATACACATATATATCTAGGAAATTTAGAATGGGTAACTAAGCATCTAAAAATGCGCGTGTCATGCTAATGCTCATGTAACCTCTAGATGTTTCTAAGAACTAATTATTTAGTTCGTTACGTCGTCTTATTTACGCTTTTTTGAAAGTCTATAATGTCTCATATTCGACTTTCACACTTTTCAGCCATTTAGAACCTCTAATTGCTTAGGTTAGAGATTCCCACTTGTCTAAATTTCCCTTCATGTGTTCATATGGGTATTTAACTAATAAAAGAATTAAATTCACGGTTCAAAAGAGGCTCTAGCTTACTCATCCCACCGTCTCCCTTACTCGCCGAGTAAAAGCTTAATTACTACCTCTTTAATTATATATAAAAATGTAATTGGGTATAATTAAAGCCTTGGAACCAATTTAGCAGGTCTTAGGTGTCCACCACGGACTAGACCAAGGTGTTAACCCACCGCACAACTCTTTACGGTACTGTGGCTTAGTATTTCGCCTCTTTTTCACTGGATTGGGTTCCGGTTGACACGGTAAATACTCGGTCTTTATTCCCTTGACTATTTTAAGCATTTATAACACCTATACTACTCCAATCAAAGCCTAAACATGCATCAAACTATCAATTTCGAATTTTAGAGCAATTTCCTAACCCAATTTTCCTAATTTCCATACTCGGTCAATTCCTACGGTATTACTTCGATTCTGAACCTCCCCAAGCATTCAATAACACCCACTAAGCTCAAATTAAACCCCGGAATGCCCCGATTGGAAGTATTTGATGAATTCCTAAAATACCCAAAATTGGAGAAATTGGGGTTTTGAGAGTTTGGGGCTTTCTTACTTGATTCCAATCGGGTAGAAGGCTTGTGGGTGTTGAAAGAGACTTCCGGTCAGCTCTCCGGTCACCGGTGCCGCCCCTGCGGCGTGAAACCGGCCGATTCGTCCATTTCCACTTCCTCCTCTTCTTTCTCGGTGTGTGCTCGCTTTGCTTCTTTTTTTTTTTTTGCTTTCTGTTTCGTTCTCTGCCTCTTGCTTCTTCTTTCTATTATTTTTTTTATAGGTTAATTAAGTGGTGAGGGGGTCACAGCTGGGCCCCATCTATCTTATTATACATATATATATATTCTATATTTTGGGTGTGTGTAATGGGAGAATGGGGGTCACGGTTTTGACCCCCATTTTACATATTATATATTTATTATTTTTTTAAGTGAATTGGATGGGTGTGTGTTTCTTTTTTTTTATGTGTGTGTGAGTTAGTGAAAAGGGGGTCACGTGGCCCCCCATATAAATTCTATTATATATATATATATATATATATATATATATATATATTATTATATATATATATATATATATATATATATATTATTATATATATTTATATTATATGTATATATTTTTTTATTATAAAAACTTATTTACTTGTTATATCCTATTTTTTCCCATGTTTTTTTTTTCTCTTTTCTTTTAGGTCTTAGAAAATTTCTAAATATTTCCTATTACTTTGTTCTTTATTCTATTTTTAACCCTATAATTCTTTAATTTAATTTATTTTTCTTTCTGAAAGAAAAATAAATTTAATAAAAAATAAATAATTAAATCCAAATATTTCGGATATTACATTATTAATAATAAAAATAGTTTTATACTAAATTTTTTTTAAATAAAGATTGCATGCACATAGGTGCATACGAAGCATCTAGAATATATATATATATATGGTTGTGGAGAAAAAGTGGAGTGGGGTTGTGTGTGTAACCCATGGACCTCATTTATAAGGGAAGGGGCAAGAGATATATTATACATTGTAAAATGGATTGTGATTTTCTGAATTTTGGGTCAGGGAATATATTCTTTGAGTTTTAAAACTTTATAGATTGACTCTTTGACCTTTCAATTTGAGGTACTCAACACCCTTCTATCAGCCTGCCGTCTATATTCAGTTATTATTTGTCACGTATACACATTTTGTGAGCATATATTAGTCATTTTACACTTTAGCGACCTCAAATTTAATGATTTAAGTGACCAAAATAACATTATAATAATTAAAACACCCTCATAAAATATACTTATGTGACCAATAACGTTTAAAATATTCTCATAAAAAGTAATAAATAACGACTAAAATATCCTTTAGAATATTGTATATTGTGAGCTGATAATCACACAAACTTTCTAATTAACTCTCGCTAAACATGCAACTCGCATTTCGATTCATGACATCACACGTGGGAAGCATCCAACGTTAAATTAATGTCAATCTTAGTGGTACTCTATGCAATTTCAATGGCTGATGTATATTTAATTATTTATGATTTGTACAGTGTTTAGGCACATAAATATAATAATAGGCCAAATTAATCTTTTGGTCATCAACGTTTGCACCAAGTTTAATATTGGTCCTCAACGTTTTTTTTTGTCAAAATTGGCCCTCCAGCGTAACTTCGTCTAGTTTTTTTGTTAAATGCTGATGTAGAAGGCTTATGTGCCACACCCTCTCTCCTACGTGTCATATTTGGATGATATGACACCCTCTCTCACTCCAACTCAGCAAAACGACGTCGTTTTGCTGAGTTGGAGTGAGAGAGAAGTGATTTAAAACGGTGTCGATTTACTGAATTGGAGTGAGAGAGGGTATCATATCATCCAAATATGACACATAAGAGAGAGGGTGTGCCAAAGTCTTTCACGTCAGCATTTAACAAAAAAACCAGACGGAGTTACGCTGGAGGACCAATTTTGACCCAAAAAAAAACGTTGAGGACCTAATTAAAATGACTTTTTAAAATGTTGAGGACCAATATTAAACTTCGTGCAAACGTTGAGGACCAAAAGAGTAATTTGGCCTATAATAATATATATGGTCAGGCTGCATGGGATATAATTTTATGGGTTAAATTACTTTTGGTATTTTCAATATTTGGTCAAATATACTCTTAATATTTAATTGTAACATTTCATTTTTTGAGTAATCTTACATTTTTTACTATCATTGTTAAAATTTATTACGGTTATGACTTATATGACGTGGTACCGTTTTTGTCAAGTTTTAAAGCAAAATGATTGCAAAAATGGCGCGCCTAACCCTTCATCTCTCAATTTTGCAGAGAACCATCTTAAGCGCGTCATTTTTGTCATTGTTTTGCTCTAAAACTTGGCGAATTGACACATCTTTAACTATAGAAGAAGTTTCTCTTCGACGGTGTCACTTCAGATAAATCACAACCGTTATTTATTTTAACGATGTTAGTGAAAATGATAAGATTGTTAAAAAAATAAAACGTGCATTATTGACCAAAATAAATAATTATAAATATATTTGACCCAAAGTTGTACAAAAATTATTTACCCAATTATATATGATCATTTGATTGATAAAATCCTTTGATACCGATATCCTAAATCCATTGCTAGTTCTCAGTTGACATTATTTTATATATATATAGGGAGAGAGAGAGTGAGAGAGAATAAATTGAAATACAAGATAGATAAAGTGTTACTGTTTATATAAAGTGACAATTTGAATTCAATAAAAATAATAATTAATGAATTGAATTCTGGGTTTAGCAGAATAGATAGAAAGGTTGTGCAGTATACAGAAATACAGAATAAGACTTTGGGTTGGGCCTCATAAGGAGCACAAAATTTTGCGCTGTTTTCTGTGTTGTTTTATTCAGCTGCTAGGGCCATGGTTGCTATCTGGGCTGGATGGGTCCAATTTGTGCTTGATTGTTACCAATCCAATTATCTATATTAATATGATTGTTAGTCTTCTGATCATTACACTCACAAAAAATTTATTGTTTAATTAAAAAATAAAATATATATATATAATAAGAGGATGTGAAAAAGAAAAAATAGATATGATGAAATAATAGTTGTTAGACAAGTGGTTATTTTTATTATATTTTTAATAAATTAAAAAATAAATTACATGTGCATACTTGCAAACCTAGGGTATATATATATATATATATATATATATATATATGAAATCTTTTTTTGGCCAAATATATAATTGAAATCTTAAATGTCACCTTGTGATAAAAAAGCCCAAGTTCTGTTTTATTTTGGATAAATTACTAATTCTTTTAAAGATGTTTGAATTGCACAATTACCCTTTTTTATTTTAAACATAATGGTTAAAACCTAATTTTGGCCCTTTATCTTTTTCACAAGTTTTAAATTGGTCTTTTATCTTTCAAAAGTTCTAAATTGGTCCTTTATGTTTCACATAAGTTCATATTGGTCATTTCGTCCAAACCCGTTGCTTTTTTCGATTAAGTGCTGACATGGCTTGCTTAGCTGGATACTTTCTCTCTCTCCTACGTCGCACTTTTGACTAACGTGGCATATGACTCATTATTTTTTTTCTTACTTTCCCAATTTTTTTCCTTCATCTTCGTCTTGCTTAGCTGGATACTTTCTCTCTCCAAGTAAGCAAGTCATCACGTTAGCATTTAACGGAAGAAAGCAACAAACTTAGACGGAATGACCAATATAGAACTTATGTGAAACATAAAGGACCAATTCAAAAATTTTGAAAGATAAATGATCAATTTAGAACTTGTGATAAAATAAAGGACCAAAATGAAATTTTGACCCAAAAATAATACACAAGCGACCACTACAAAAAAATTAATTTTAACGACAGTTTTATTGGTATTTAGCGACGGTTTTAACCGTCGTTGTTACAGTGCAAAATTTTCTTATTTATCTTCCCAGCAGCGGTTTAAACCGTTGCTGGATCTCTTTTTTTTTTTTACCTACTTTCATTAATTATATTTTAATTTTTCTAAAAGACATAAATACTCATTCAATTGAAATAGTTCATTTTCATTTGTACTCAACGTGTACTTAATATTTTACAATCAAAACATATTCATAATACATAATCCATAATCACCAATCCAACAAGTGTTGAAGTTCTACAATATAACTACTAATACATATATATATATATATATATATATATATATATATATATATATATATATAAAAGTTTAACAACTAAAATAACTAAAAAGTTCAAGACCAATGCTTCAAACATCATGACTTGCTTCTGGTGATTTTCGTCATTCTAAAGGTGATGCCTTTGTGCTTCCAATATCAGGTGGCTGTAAACAATATGAAAATATATAAATAACTTATAGATAATAAATAGTTCAAATTTTATTCTCATCCATTATGAATTAAATTCTCTCAAACTCCATCATGACCATGAAATAAAATCCACTTCAAAGTAGATGATAAAGACATGTGTTAATGTGAATTGATAAAAACCATTGAAGTTTGATGAAGTGGGTCACCACTCACCACCTTAGAATAGGGAGGTAAAGAGAAGAAAAGAAACAGAAAATAGTTCTCTTTGAAGAATAATGATTTAAAAAAATTCCTCTCAAAGCCTGATGGAACTCCCCCAAAATCATTTCTATTTTACAATAGCACAAATTGCATCTGATTAGGAGGAAGCTAAACTAAAGTACCAAAAAAAAAATTTAAGGTCAAGATAAGGAAAACCTACTTCCTCTAATTCTTTTAAACCAACAATTACACTTCAATTTTGATCAACATAAAGCAAACTGAATCCAAAATATATATTACAGAACTACAAAATTAAATCTAACATAATGCTTCAATCCAATTTCATAAGGTAACAAAGGAAAGGGACAAAAGTGAATCATACCTCTTGGCAGATTGCGTAAGTGAGAGAGCTTCTCCTTCGCCAATGCTATGCTGAGTCACAGGGACAGACTGGTCCAACCAAAACTACAATGCAGAAGAAATTTGCAAAGGTATAAAATCTTTTAAGATCTAAAAGATTAAATAGATTATAGACTACTTATTAAAAGATGAATAATGAGGAAGGAAAAAAACCACAGAAACTAATTTATAAAATGATTCAAGCAGAACAGAATGCCAAAAAGTTGATATATTAGGCTTTAGTTAGTGCAGGTAAAGCTGCTTAGTGGCTAGTTCAGTTTGTCAACACATAGGATAATAGAAGAACAAGTTCAAAAAAGAATAAGTGAAACAAATGGATCAAGAGTTAGCTCAATAGGTGCCAACCTTCGATGACATTAGGATGTGTTTCTGTTGCAAGTCCAATTTGTTGCTCTCCTTTTGGAGTGACAGCAGAGAGCAATGAAGCTTCAAAATGACAAACAAAATGCAATGGCCAAATTCAGAGGATGTGTTCGTGTTAGGTAGTTGAATTAATGATGATACTGATAGTAAAGTAAAATTAAGTAGAAGAGTACAAGACTTAACTGCACTATCTATTTGGGATTCATAGAACACAGGAATGTCAATCCCAACAGCCACACTCACAAGACCAACGGTTACAGCCACAACCTGAAAATGAAGTGAAATTAAACATATAATAATTAATAAATGAAGGAAAGAGAAAGAGAAAGCATTAACTAACAAACCATGTTCTGATCAAACTCGATGGCTCTAATACAATTAGTCTTATTAATTTGCATATTTCTTTCAATAAATTTTATTTTTTTTATAGAATTAAAAAGACACAAGAAACTTTCAATAAATTTTATTGATTCACACTCTTGTAATCTTCTTATGGAAGGTAGCTTTCACAAAGTAAGTTCCAAGTAATTTCATGTGGCAGGTAGCTTTCACAAAGTACTGCCAAATGGTGAAATAACATAACAAATATCAGCAAAAAAAAATTCAGCAATATTTTGTAATTGAAATTTTGAACTGAAATAAAGCATGAATATAGAAAATAAACTTTACTTTGTACGTACTTGGCAACCTCTTCGCTAACTTGAAGTGTAATACTTTTGTCTCAATAATAACAAAGCCAAAAAGAGACACAAACAATATACCTGTTCACAGAAATGGATGACTGAAGAAATTAGTCATAAAAAAATTTATGGCTCTACATTCTACTTAGCAACATAAATAGATACAAAAAAAAGTATTAGTTTTATGTTTCATAATTCATATAAAAAAAGTATTAGTTAAATAATTTCACAGGGAGTACATTTACCTTGTGTTGACATTTGAATGTTTCCATATATGGTAAAAGCATACTAAACAAAATCAACAAAGCATGAACCATACTCAGAAAACAACTGACCTGAAGAAAAATGGATCACCAACTACTTTTAACATATCTAGACACTCGAAAACTCAGTTCTTCTTTCCAGCCTTGGCAACATCAAAAGCCTTAGTCTGCACTAAGAACAAATTCCAAAGTTATAACTTATTAAACAATAAAAACATACCAACATTGGTTATCTATATTAAACTATAACCCCTTTACTACACAAATATTTTGGCTCTGTTTTTTTTCTTTCTCATTTGCTTCTTTGACTTTTCTACCCCTTTACTACACAAATTATATATAATAATGAAAATAGGAATGATTTGCATTTGCTATAGAAATTTATTATAGATTAGGGTATTTATATAGGCCAAATTTGTACCAATGAAGTAAGATAAATGGAAAGAATGAAACTTAGGAAAGAGACATGACGAAAAAGAAAAGAAGTCAGATATTTCAGTATACTTAGACCAAGAAGTTCAATGTATTACCTTTAAACTCTTGTCAATGAAACTATGACATTCTCTCTAATAGAAGCAACATTACAAATTCAACTCACTCCTCTAAAAGAATTAAAGAATCAAACCAATCATCCCTAAGCTTCATCTTCAGTTAATCTTAATCTCACACAAGGACAATTGTGAGGTATGGAAGTCTATAGCATCCGAAACAATCTCATCAATAATAAAGGCAATCCATAAGAGAAAGAAAGACTTGGTTTCACCATAGGCACAACAAGAGCTGGTGCTTCATTGTTCAAAATCTAAAGCACTTCTCATGGAAGCCCCTCGCAGCCGCCAACTATTATTTCATATTTCACAGTATTTTAATCATAGTATAGAATAACAAGGTATAAGGTATTATAGTATCAAAAAGCTCATTTTTGGTATGACATGACAATTGCAAAATTGCCAAAGGAAAGAAACAGAGTTAGTTTGGAAATAAACCTGCATGAGTTAGGAGGCACAGCCGCACAGTTCTTTGAGGCATTTCCTCAAACACATCAATGACATAAGTGAGTAAATAAAATGCAGTTCTTTGAGGCATTTCATCGAACACGTGAAAGGCATTATCCTGGACTTCACTTCTTGGAAGAAAGATAAAGAAGAAAGGCATATATAGAAAATCAATTATTGAATGGATTTAAATAGGAGGAAATAAAATTAAATCTAAGATATATATATATATATATATATATATATATATATATATATAAGAAGTACTTTATAATTACCTGTTCTCTTTAAAATTCTCTTGTGATACATCTTCTTCTTCATGAATCAAAGGCGACCTATCTATTGCCTCCTCATCGATAAATTCTCTCTCAAAATGCTGAGATTACAGTTGAGAGGATGAAGTAGGAAGGAATGGATAGGGGAATCAGCAGAGGAATATGGAATTGAGATTTCTAGGGTTCTTCATTGGGAGAGAAAAAGGGAAAAAGGAGAAGATAAAAGCCGAAGAGAAAGATGCGGCGCTAGGCAAGAAAAAAAATGAGGAAATTGAAAAGTGAATGAAGTAGGAAGAAGGAGAAAAGAAAAATCAGGAAAATGAAAAGTGAGAGAGGAAGGAGAACGGGAAGAAGAGAAATAAGGAAAATAAACAGTGAGATAGGAAGAAGGAGAATGAGAATGAGAAGATGCCTTTTGCTCTTCCCTAACCAGGTTACAAAAAATCGTCGTTACATTCAAGCTTCTCCAAAATTTAACCACGGTTGCACTGACCGTGGTTAAATAACCGTGGCTAAAAATCAATTTTTTTGTAGTGGACCTTGGAGCTAAACATTGATCAAGCTAACCTTTAATATAATATTAATTTTTTTATTATAAATTTATTTTTAATAATTTTATTTTAAAATTACTTTTTTCGTAATGAAAATCATAAATTTAATTTTTTTTAATTAAAAATTATTTATCTTATATTACAAATACATTAGGCTCCGTTTGGTATGGCAATGGGTTAGTAAAAGAAAGGGTATTACATGGAGAGAGGATGAAGGAAAGTAAAAATGTTTGCAATGTAAAAGTAAAAAATATGTTTGGTATATAAAAAAAAAATTGATGTAAAGTTTGTAATGTAAAATTTGGTAAAAGACCAAAATATCCCTTATTAATATTATATTATATTATAATAATAAAAAATTATTTACTCTGCTTCATCTTCATCGTCTGCTTCCTTCTAAATCCTAAACCAAAATACCATCACTATTACTGTGCTTGCATTTCTCATCCTTCATCATCATTCACTCTGCTTCCTTCTCTCTACCCAAATCTCTCTCCATCACTCATTCACTTTCCTTCTATCATCATCAGACCATCACCCATTTTACCATATCACAATCCAGATCAAGGATGAGCAGCATGACGTGCGGCAGCGGCGGCGACGGATATGGATCTTAAGGACTACTGCTTCCTTCTCGACAGTGGTTTGGCGGCGGCGATGACACACTCATTCACTTGTATAGTTTAAGATCTCAACGGCGATGGTGACGAATCTCGACAGCGACGGCTACGATGACGGATCTCGATGGCGACAGTGACGAATCTCCCATCGCCTTGATCTGGAAGACTCGCCTAGGTTAGGACGAAGATGATGATGCTCTCTTTTGATGTTCTTGATTTTTGGGGTTCAGATTCAAATTGGGATTTGAGAGTTGAGAATGATTTGAGGAAGAAGATGAAGATAAGGCTTTGATGAAGATTTTGAGAGTAGAGAGTAATTTGAGGAAGAAGAAGAAGAAGAAGAAGATTGGGGGTTGCCATGGAGAAGAGAAAGAGAGAGGGGGAGAGACGCAGCCTGAGTGAAAATATACAAGGGGCAAATATGTCTTTTCACACCATTTTCATGAAGTAAAGTCAGATTGCATCACATATTTGATGTAAAGATTTTGTCACTGTTCATTGTAAAATACATTACAATGCAATCTTATTTACATTGCTTTAAAATAGATACCAAACGGAGCCTAAGGGAGGGGAGAGTGTAGCATTTATAATAGAGTGACTTTTGCAATTTTCAGGGAAGGGAGGTTAAACCTAAATAAAAATAAATTGAATTAGAAGCTCGTTTGCAATGTCATTTGAAGCAAATTTTTCTTATTATACAAATGGAATTTTCCAAAAGTAAATTATTGAAATTTTGTGTTAAGTTATAATTAAAGATATCAAATTAAAAGAAAATAGTTAAAGATTTTTTTAAGAAATCATTAAGGGACAAAATAAAATTAAAGGAAAAAAATAAGGGAATAAATAATAAAAACTTTAAGAAAAAAATTACAATAATTAATGTCAAAGTTAAATTTTTAATATTTTGATTTTTAAAACATATGTTATTT
Organism: Senna tora; assembly: GCA_014851425.1. Classification (NCBI taxonomy): domain Eukaryota; kingdom Viridiplantae; phylum Streptophyta; class Magnoliopsida; order Fabales; family Fabaceae; genus Senna; species Senna tora. The sequence continues at coordinate 17,987,493 of CM026265.1, forward strand.
ATATAAAGTAATAATTTTTTACATATATTTTAAAACAAATGGATATTTATATTTTATTATTTTCGAATATAATATAATTAAATGATGATATTCATGATATTATAAAAAGTTTATTCTCTTAAAAAAAAAAATATTGCTTATTGCGTGTAATCATTAAAGAAGTTGGATGTACCATATATATTTTTAATAGGCAAAATACTATTTAGTCCCTGAATTGTTGGTCAAACTATTATTTAGTCCTCGAATTTATAAAAATACTATTTAGTCCCCGAAATGTTTGACTATGTCAAGTATTTAGTCCTCGAATTTGTAACTATGTCAACTATTTAATCCCCAAACTTGGCAAAAATACTATTTAATCACCAAATTTGCAACTCTGTCAACTATAACGAGTAACAGTCAGGAAACTAAACAGTTGACATAGTTGCAAATTCGATGATTAAATAGTATTTTTGTCAAGTTCGGGGACTAAATAGTTGACATAGTTAAACATTTCGGGGACTAAATGGTAGTTTGACCAAAAGTTCAAGAGTTAAATAGTATTTTGCCTCATTTTCAATTTATTTTCAGAAGTATACCTAAAATCAAAAAGAAATTTTAAATATTCTTTTAAGTGTCTTTAATTTGTTTTTGTTATATATTTAATTTTAATTAAATGATGGGTACATATACACAGGAAAGTCGTTTTCCTCGAAGCTAATTAGGTTTGCAGTTTGAGTAAAAGATTATTTGAGTCATTAATGAGTGTCCTAACACAAGAAACACCACACAACATTAATTACACATGGCTCCATTATTCACATGCATGTTTTAAATATTATTATCAAGAAGACAAACAAATAAATGAAGTCTTTAAAAAAATAAATAAAAAAAATCTAATTCGTAATACTTGCTGTAGTATATTATACCCTCATGCATGTTAAGGCTACAAATAAATGTTTTTAAATTATAATTTGTCTTGAATCATTTAATTAATTAGACATGAAAATATAGATATTTTATCAACATAAGAGAATTGATATGTTAATATTTAGATTAAATTACATTAACTTATCAATAGAATTATATTTATATATTTGAAATTTGATATAATATTATACAAAAATTTTCTTCTAAATTATATTTCTAATATTTATTCTATCACTAAAAGAATTATTAATATTATGTCACATTTTCCCTCCTTTTAGTTTTTTAACTAAAAATATAATAATAATTTTTTTTTGAAAGAATTACTCAATTCCATTACTAAATGTCAAAACGTAATACATCTGAAAGGAAACTTGGTAACTGATCTGTCCACAAGTTATCCTGTACATAATTTTTTGCAAATGAAACAATAAAGTGGGCTGCCTTATTACAACATCTTGGCACCCAATTAAACTCAATACTAATAAAAGAAGATTGAAGAGATCTTATCAATTGGCAGGAAGCTCGTAGAGGAGACAAGAGGGCATCCATATTTGCTAGCTGGTCCAACACAGTTTTGGCATCTGTTTCGAGCTGCACCCTATCATACCCCAACCTCAATGCCACTTCCATCCCTCTTCTAATTGCTTCAGCTTCCAGTACAGTCGGATTGCATACCATGGCTACCCTTTCCGTGAACGCAGCTACACAAATCCCATCACTATCCCGCACGATTCCCCCTATCACTCCTCCTCCATCTGCTAATGTACCAGCATCCGTATTCAGCTTAACCATCCCCTCTTTCGGCTTCTCCCATCTCAGATGCCTCCCGAATACGTCGTTCCATTCCTTCCAAGATTTTGAGTCTTGGACTTCCTCCCACACCCCTTCCACTTTACACCAGAAATTATCGGTTCTAAAGTTTACATCCGTAAATCTTGCTGCATTTCGTGCCTCCCACACTAAAAACAGAGCAATAACACATATGCCCATTTGATCTTGGGACCAGGTATTGCCTTCCACTGCCAGCCATTCAGAGATGGAATTATGCCAAATTCTGCTACCATAATCAAACCGAGAGCCACTCCACACCACATTAAGCATTGGACATTCCACCAGAACATGGTACGTCCCTTCCTCCTCCATTCCGCAGAAGGTGCAGCCCTCTGCCATCTCGACCCCCTTGTTCTTTAATGCCACACACGTCGGTAAGATACCAACGCAAGCCCGCCATATAAAACTTTTATGTTTAGGAAGTACAGGGAGCTTCCATAATTTCCTCCAAAAATCACTTGGGATTCCTCCTGGGATATTTGGCAGCAAATCAATTGCTTGCCATCCATCTTTCATCGCATGTAGATAACATTGTCTCACCGTGAATCCTCCTTTGGCATCACCCAACCAATTCCATCTATCCTCCCTTCCTTCCTCAGGCGTTCTAATGCATTTAATACGGTGGCAGATATCAGTCGGGAATAAAAACTCCAACACTTCCTCCCTCCATAATCCCATGTCATCCAGTAAATCACAAACCCGCAGCTCTCCTGCTATAATATTATTCGGTTTTTCAATCGAATAAGGGAACGTACCCGGTATCCATGCCTCTCCCCACACCCTCGTCGATCTCCCATCCCCAATGCAGCAAAATAGATCCTTCACAATAAGCTGTTTACCTGCTATCAGCCCACGCCACGTCAATGAGGGCCGTCGTCCTAATGTGGCATGATAGAGATCCGTCCCCGGGTAATACCGAGCCTTAAGAACCTGACCCAGTAGTGAATTTTCATACTGCAGTAGCCTCCAGAACTGTTTAGCTAACAACGCTCTGTTAAACGTCTCTAAGTCTCTGAAGCCCATACCCCCCATACTTTTGGGTAAAGTTAATTTCTCCCACCTCAGCCAGTGGATCTTCGAGTGAATGTCATTTGATCCCCACCAGAATCTCGCCATCATCCGTGTCAATTCTTTGCAAAAGTATGAAGGCATTAGGAAGCAACTCATAAAGTATGTGGGAATGGATTGAGCCACTGCCTTGATCAATATCTCCTTACCTGCTTTAGTCAGCAATTTCTCCTTCCACCCTTTCAACTTCTTCCATACCCTATCCTTAATATTTTTAAAAGATTTCCCTTTGTGTCTTCCAACCATCGTCGGTAACCCCAAGTATTTTTCATTATACGCCTGGATCTTTATACCCAACTCATTGGTAATAGCATCTCTAATTTCCACCTTGCAATTCGGGCTAAAGTAAATAGCCGATTTGTCAAAATTAATTTTCTGACCTGACGCGTTTTCATATTTTCTCAGCAAAGCTTTCAACTCAAGACAGTTATCTCTATTAGCCTTTAAAAAGACTAAACTATCGTCAGCAAATAGGAGATGAGACACACTGGGGGCATAGGGCGTTACCTTCACACCTTGGATAGCATTTGCCGTTTCACGCCACCTTAGCAAAGTACTCAATCCTTCAGCACATATTAGAAATAGATATGGGGATAATGGATCCCCTTGCTAGAGTCCTCTCTGGGGTAGGAACAACTCCGAATCCACCCCATTCACACTAACCATAAAACTCACCGTAGTAATACAAGTCATAATCTTCTTTACCCAATCTGCATGAAAACCCATTCTCATCATCGTTCTCTCCAAAAAGCCCCATTCCACTCTATCATATGCCTTGCTCATATCCAACTTCACAGCCATGAATCCATTATTACCTGAGTATTTGCTTTTTAGAGCATGCATAAGCTCGTAAGCAAGTAACACATTGTCAGTGATCTGTCGATTAGGTACAAAAGCACTCTGATTCACAGAGATAATCTCAGGCAACATAAGTTTCAATCTGTTCGCTAGACATTTTGCCGCAATTTTATACAGGACATTGCAAAGACTGATTGGTCTAAACTGAGTCAGATTCACCGGGTTATCACATTTGGGTATAAGAACAATTCTGGTTTGATTAATAACGTCTGAAAACACACCATGATTAAGAAAGTTAAGCACTGCCTCATTTACCTCGTCTCCCACCACATCCCAATATTTCTGATAAAAAAGAGCCGGATACCCATCAATACCTGGAGCCTTAGTGGCTCCCATATGAAACAATGCCTCTTTTACCTCATCCTCTGTAAATGGTTTTGTTAACATCATGTTCATCTCCTCCGTAACTCTCTGATCAAATAATTCTGCCACCTCCTCCATCTCATCCGGGTTTGATGATGTGAACAGTGTTTCAAAGTAGTTTTGAGCCGCTTCCTGCATATCCCTTTGATCAAGTGCCCAACTCCCATCCTCCCTCATCAATTTATTGATTCTGTTCTTCTTAGCCCGTTGAGATGCCGCCTCATGAAAGAAACGAGTATTTCTGTCCCCGTTACACAACCAATTTACCCTCGACCTTTGCTGCCAGTACAACTCTTCCTCCCGCATCATCTGGTTCAACTCCTTCTCCAACGCCCTCACCTTGATTTGATTGAAGTCCGGGCTATTGAATTCGGAGTCAATCTCCTTCTGAACTTGCTCTATCTTCTTTCGATAATTGCCAAATTTGTTTTTACTCCACATGGTCAACTGCTCCTGAACCACCTGTAGATTGCCATTGACTTTGTTCATGTCGGAAGCCGACAAGTTTCTACGCCAATTTGAAGCAATCACCTCCTTACACTCATCATAATCGCTCCACACCTGTTCAAAGCGAAATAATTTTTTCCTGCGCTCAAAAGCATTAACGGCATTCTCATGCCACATCAAATTACATAATATTGGCAAATGATCAGAAGAATATTTATGTAAATGGAATAGCTGAGCAGAAGAGAACATATTCATCTAATCGGATGAAGCAAGACCCCGGTCCAACCTCAATTTCACGTGTCTTCCTCCATCCCTCCCGTTAATCCATGTAAAAGGGATCCCAGAATACCCTATGTCCACCAACTCACAATCATCAATCGCATCCCTAAATAACTGCATCTGTCTCTCCGGTCTAGCGTTCTCTCCCCTTTGCTCCTCCGCTCTCGTGATTTCATTGAAATCACCCATTAGCAACCACGGTTTTCCATCTCTTCTCTTCAGTTCCCTCATCATATCCCACCCCAAATACCTCAATTCTCTCTCCGGTTCACCGTAAAACCCCGTAAATCTCCATTCACCTCTACTACTATCCCTTACTACAACATCGATGTGAAATCTTGAGAAAGATAACAATGTAACATCACAATAATCCCTCCATACTAGCATCAGTCCACCCTTCCTACCATCGCACGGAAAAATAATGCCAGACGAAAACCCCAACTCTCTCTTTTTTGACTCCGCCTCACCCACCGTCAGCTTCGTCTCACATAAAAAAATTAAATCGGGGTTATTCTGTCTTATTAGGAGCTTCAGTGAATTAACTGCCCGTCGGTTCCCAAGCCCACGGCAGTTCCAAGATATTATTTTCATTGCGTCCGGCAGGCCTGGTGTCCAGGTCCCGCCGATATTTCAATAAAATCATTCTCCACTCCAAACCTTTCATCCCTCCTCTCCTTCTCCTCCCCCCTCGGTTTTTTCATTCCAACCCCCTCTCCCGTAATATCATCTTCCCCAAGCCCTTCCATTCGCTTACGTTTGCTAATCCCCCTCATCTCCGATATTACTTTTATTTCACCCGTACATGTTCTAGCTTCTTTTTTATATCTTCGTAGGCTCTTTCTATTGGATAAGGGGTCTACATTCTCCTTTTCCCCATACTCTCCCCCACCGGGCCCCACCACATTTTGAATTTCTTGAAGCACCATTTTTTGTTGTCCCGCCACCTCCATCTTTCCTTTATAGTTATCCTCATTGATTTTCGTCTTAGTACTTAAAACAATCACCTGTTGATCCATCACACCCATCTCTTCTCCTTTATCATCACTTTGGCCTCCACCCTCAAGTACAGTTGGGTGAAGGGTAGTGCCATTCACATCCACTCCATTCTCGGCCTCACCCGAATCCACCACCACCGGTTCCTCCATGCGTAGTTTTGCCATGAAGTTTACGAGAGCGTCCGTTTTTTGAGGCACCTTCGGTTCGCCCCATCGTCGCCCCTGTTTTTAGTTCGTCCTCTTCTCCTCTTTCATACGTTGAGCGTTATGCATCCTGTACCCCACAACCGTTGCCTTCAACCAACTCCCTAGCTCCATGGAATTGCATCTTCCATTCTTCTCGTCCTCTCCTGCCTCCTTGCAACTCTCTTCCCCATGTCCCACCAAGCCGCAGTAGTAACAGAATTGTACCAACCTCTCATATTTCAAGTCAACACTCAGTTCTCCATCTTCTTTACTCACTATTTCCACAGTGTCCAGTAGAGGACGGTCAATAGGCATATCGACTTGTGCTTTAAGAAACTTCTTTTGATCACCTTGGGAGATAAACACCCCACCGTCAATCACTTCTCCTATCACCGCCCCAATTTTGCGCGCCATAACCTCTATTTTACAGTGTGGAGGCAAACCCCACATCTGTACCCAAAGCCGCACCTTCTCAAACCCTTGCTCCAAAGCCACAGCATCCCGTTGCCACTCCTGAAGCAATAGCCAGCTATTACGGAATATCCATGGACCTCCTGTTAACACCCTCACCGCATCCTCCTTGTTTCCAAAAAAGAATTGGAAGGTTCTCTCTGCCACCTCCTCCACCTTAAAACCGTACGATACCCCCCAAATGTTTTTTAATGCCGATTCCAAAGAGGGTTTATTAATCATCTTAGCCGTCACCACCCTCCCAATCAAACAGTTTTCGCACTCCCTTACGCCTTCATCAACATCATCCGCATCAAATGAGACCACCACTCTCTTATCCCTTCCCTTCCGCGAATGTGAATTAACCTTCGAACTCATCCTCACGTTTACAAGACCGCTCCGTGAAGAGAAACTCCCTGTGTTATGCACGCGATCACAACCCGGCACACCGAAAAAGAACCCTCACGCCGTAAACCCTAGCAGAGCCACGCCGTGGATTATAATAATAATTTTTTATTTCAAAATTTTAAGAAAAATATATAGTGTATATATATTACGGCTATAGACTTTAGCATTTAATAATATTTATTCGATCCAAGCTTTAAATTGATGAAATATTTATAAAAAATATTTAAAAAAAATTCAGTGACTGTGATACCAAAGTTGGAAGAATTAAATAATTTTAAAGTATATATTTATAGAATTGAATGATTTTGTGCATTATATTGATCCTAAATATAATGTAACTACTGAAACTAAGTTGGGTCATATATGGACAAAATTTAAAGCGTTGCATTGCATTTAGTTAGGTACATATAGGCTATTGCACTTAGCCAAGCATATATAAAATTTATCTAATGTTTTATGACACTTTTTAATGTTTTTTATTGATTGAGAGATAATTTATTATCTTGAACTTAATGAAAAATCAACAAAATTTTATTAATTGTCTCATTGGTTAAAAAATCATTGACCAGGGCTCTTAATGCTAGTTAAGTTGGCTCCAATGGTAGAAAACAAAGTTGTATATATCTAACGAGCTAGTTAAAATATAACTAAACTTGGATCTATTACTGTGTGTTGTCTATGTTTAGCTCAAAGAAAAAATTCAAGAAAGACACATATATGAGGCTCACATTGCATCGATAAGTCTCACTTAATATGAATCTCACCTCCTTTCTGTCTTTCTCTCTATCAAGCACCGACAATGCCTAACAAAAACGTTCGTAATAGGCTCCTCTTGCTCTCCCCCCTTCTCCTCTACTTATATATATATCCTACACAATTCAATATTCATCATTCATCTTCTAATTGGCAATGGATGATGATGATCACCACTTCTCATGCCACACCCACAATATTGACACTGCTCCAATCTTTCCTCAACATCATTTGGTATTTTTTCTACATATATGTATACTATAAAGTTTCTTTTCTTTTCTTAAACATATTAAGCTAACTCTATTATATATATATATATGGACTATATATGGAAATGCAGGAAATGGATGATGAAGAGGAGAGTATAAATTTGTTGAATCAATATTGCTTTGAAGAGGATGATGATCTATTGATCATAAATATATTTGATGATCATCAATCATATTCACATGGAAACACGTTGGAGAGTAATTTCCTGAATAATAATTCCAACAATTTCATTATTTGTGAGGGTACTGAATTAGGTGGTGGGAGTGGTAACACCAACACATACACTCTGTGTTTTGATAACTCAATTGTGTTACCAAACGACGTCATCGTGGAGGTGGAACATTGTGCTGTGCCCAACACGCATAATAATAAGAAGCGGTCTTCTAAGTCAGCTGGGTCCTCGTCTTGCTCCTCAATATCATCGTCTAAATGGAGAGGTAACGGTAACGGTAACGGGAAGGAGTTAACGGTGGATGCAAGAAAGAAGAGTAGAACTAGAACGTCAGCTGAAACCATTCATCACATCATGGCAGAGAGGAAGAGGAGACAGAATCTCACTCAGAAATTCATTGCCCTTTCTGCCACCATTCCTGGCTTGAAGAAGGTCTTGTGCTAGCTCTATCATCACTTCAATAATTTTAATTTTATCCTTAAATTCTTTTAGACGTGACACACCAAAACGATGATGTTTCTTTTTTTGCTTTTTTTAATATAAAGAAACGACATCGTTTTAAGTGATGAGTCAATATTAATATATATGAAGAAGTGATTGATGTCGTTATGAGTATCGCTAATATTACATATGTGATGCAACAAAATTATTTGTCCTTATTAATTTGGATGATATTAGATCTTGGAACAAAATCAATTGTAATATGAAACTTTTGGGACAAAATTCACCGTAAAAAGAGTTCAAGGACTAAATTGAAAATTGGTCTAAAATTTGGAGATACTGATACAACAACAATCGAAACAATTTTCTACTAGGTGACGTCGACTATATGAATCAAACATGTTCGATATTCATATCTTCATAAAAGTTCAATAAAATTGTAGATTTACTGTCAACTACCCAATAAGTGAATAAATACTATGCTATACAACATAGAATAACAAAAGTTCTTTCTCTCTCCTTCTCTGTTATATATTGTGTAGCATAAAAGATGCTTTCTTTCTTTCTTTCTTTCTTTTTCAGTTATTGTTAATTAATATGAATCATTATAGTACAGATAGATAAGGCGTCAGTACTATGCGAAGCCATCAACTACGTGAAACAACTTCAGGAGAGAGTGAGAGAGTTGGAGAAGATCAATACTGAGAAAACAACAACAAAGAGATCATCAATCACATCATCATCATCACATCATCATCATTCAGAAGTGTGCACAAGCAAAGGTGGTGCTACTACTACCACCACTACCAACAAATGCAATAATCAAGCTGCGAATTGTGATCAAGTATCGGCACTCCCAGAGATGGAAGCAAGAGTGTTGGGGAAGCAAGTTCTGATTCGTATTCACTGCGACGTCAGACAAAACGACATAATGCTGAATGTAATGGCACTTCTTCCACGCATCCATCTCTCTCTCCTCAGTTGTACGCTTCTGCCCTTTGGGAATTCGGCTTCCACCATCACCATTACTGCGCAGATGGAGGAAGAATACTGCTTGACGCCCAATGATTTACTCAACCACTTGAACCAGCATCATCTCTTCAACGACTCGCATCAACATCATCATCATCTGCACTAGTATATATATATATATATAGCTAATTAAGTAAAGCATGTTTGAGCTATATATGTTCTATACTTTGTTCTTATTTTCGATCTCCTATCAAATAATGGATCATATATAACGGCTTCTTCTATGTATATTTATCTATTCCGAGCATCCTTAATTGATCCTCATTTTTAAAGTTACTCAGTGGAATATCAAATTCATAGTAAGAGGAAGGTGCTAAAGCAGAAAGTGAAGTTTGTAATCGCTTAAGAGAAAATAGATTACTCAATTGTTTCAAAGCTGAATTTAAGGTTTAATTTTGACGTACGTAGGGGCGACATGTTGTAAATATAAGTGCACATGTGTATGTACAAGTGTATGTGTGTCAAATAAAATTCTACATTATCTAAAACAAAAGAGACCCAAATATATATATATATATATATATATATATATATTGTCACGACCCCCTATCAGACGTCCGTGACCGGCACGGGAGGAAGGATTTCTCCTATCCCGCAAGCCTCTAATTCCTGATTGACATTCTTATATATGCATAACTACCCATTTCTAATACAAACAATATAGTATTTATATGGCCATCCCTATCCGATGACCTAAGTAGCACACAATCCACAGCTCGCTCAACGCCGCTTCAGTCTATACATATACACATAATCAATCACACGTACATATAATATACATATTGAACACGCGCTTAAGGGCGGGTGATCTATCCTATTCACATGCAGAATCCCTGTGTACAGTCAAGCATATATATTCAATCACACACCTGCATAAAATATACGTATTGATCACATGCCTCAATGCGTGTGACCTATCCTATTCACATTCGGAAGCCGTATTTTCACCCAATCAAGTATTCAGTCACACATATATATAAGTTTACATATTGACCACACGCTCAGTGCGTGTGATCTATCCTATTCACATGCAGGAGTCACATCCATATATATATATACATATACACATGATATTCATCATATCACAACCTATATCCCCCACAACAAGACCAATCTTTAATCTGTATGAAGCCGACAGTTCTAGAGTGTGACATATACATATATGCATATAGCAGCTGTACAAAGCAATGCTATACCAAAAGAATCATATACATATACATCCTGACAAAATACATATATCAATACTACCCACGCGAACAATGCGTGCGGCCACTAAGTCTGTCCGCCTCCCTGAAATGAAGTGGAAGCGCTCCCGATGCCTAGACTACCTGTGTCTGTAACATTTAACATTGGGGTGAGTCAAACAGACTCAGTGAGAGGCTTTCCCATCCCTGGTGTAGTAGCGGGTACCACTACAACTGGGGAAGATGAGCCAATCACAAATACATACGCATATAACGGGTTTAAATTTTCATATATTAGGTGGTCAGGCAATTAACATATATTATATTCACAATAAAGAATTTAAAGCATGGATTTACATATAGTTCAATTCACACATACATCATATCATGATTTAACATATAATTCCATGTGGTCACCCGTATCCAATTAACCGTAATCATAAACTGGCCCGAAGGCAATATCTCCGTTAGGAGAGAATCTGGCCCGAAGGCAATATCTCCGTTAGGAGGGAATTTGGCCCGAAGGCAATATCTCACGTGAGCAATATGGGAACCTAGTTGATCATTCTAGGAACCCCTGGTCCCAAGACTATACTTGGAACAATAATCTGACCCCAAGACTTCACTTAGAGCATAGCCGGCGACTCATCTGACCTCGGTTTACCCAAGGCAATAGCCACAATGTGGTGTACTCATATACTCTGTATTTCTGTGGGTTGACTCAAGACAAGAGACTCAATCTACCCGGACCACCCGTGATAGACTCGGTTTCCGCGTTGTACCATAAATGATCCCTATGGACCACTACTTGTTCATTTTACTTCTTCTTAGGCAAATCTAGATTTCCAAGTGGTTTCTAATTCGGACTCTTGGTTCAGAACAAAGTCACCTAGGTTTATTCTCTTTAAGGACTTACTTACAAAACCACACCCTTCAGATAATATTTACTCGATCCTACCCCCGATATCGCATAGGTCCCGAGGACCTTCTTTTCCATATAAGGCTCCTTGAGCCACCATTGCTTTTACAATTCACATGCACACATATAGCAAGTTTTCACATATACTGTAATTTAGGAACAACAATAGCATGTTGTCTAACATGTAATTCCTACAAATAGGCAAGAAGGCAAACCATATATCCATATCCGCAGTCAACCCTATAGGACAGGGATAGGAAAACCCCTCACTTGGTTGGCCCCTCGTATCGGCTCTCGGTGTGCCCGAAGGTCCGCTTACTGTATGGTGCCCTATACAGATTTACTTGAGAGATTCAGAAACTTGCAATTTCAACCACTATAGTGTACATGTAACGCTAGCGCTCATGTTCTTTCTAATTAATTCCATAGACTAGTTGTTGGCTTGGAATGCCCTCAACTAGTTTTCGGAACACCTAGCGTGCTTCAAATCGTGTCCAACCCTTGTTAAATCACACTATTTGGAAGCCTTGAGTTGGGAATGCAAGGTTACCCAATTTCATCTCTATGTGTCCATATGAAATTCCCATTACCCAAGTCTTGAATTTATGACTCAAGAGAGTCATAAATTCCACTTGTCTAAAATTTCCATTTACCGAATTAACTTTCAACACCTTACCTGCATATGCATACACATATCCAGACACGCTTAAAATTGGAAAAATGTCTCTTTTTCCCCGAACCGGGTTCCGGGTGAGACGGGAATTACTCGGGTCTTAATCCCTCGTACATTCCAATAATTTTTAATAATTATATAATTATCATTCAACCTTTCAATGCACAACAAATCATTCCACAACACCCTTAAACCACATTTTCCTACACTTTTTCCAACCCGGATAAATTCTATCAATTTGGTTCTGGTTCCTAAGCTTCCAACTCACTTCCTAGCATGCAAATACTTCAATTTAGGACCCAGAGTACTCAGATTGAGTCAATTGGAGTCTTTCCAAAAATCCCTAAAATTGGGGTTTGAGAGTTTCGGGACTTCTCACCTCGATTCAACCGGTTAGAAGGACGATATGGAGTAGAGAAGACTCCCATCTACCTTCCCCGGTGAAGAGACAGCATTTTCCGGCGAATTTTCTGGCGAGAAGTTCTCTTCCTCTTGTTTCTCTCTCTAACCCGAGCTCTCTCTCTCTCTAGCACAACGGACGACGACCAGCTAGCTCCGACGGACGGCACGGCGTACTCCGGCACCGGCTCGCGTACGTCCAGCGAAATCCTCCTTGCGTCTTTCTTCCCGTGCGTCCTGTTCGTAGCCTCAGCCTTCTCTCCGTCTTTCTCTTCTCTTCTATCCGTCGACCCCCTTCCCTTTCTTTTGTTTTTTTTTTCTTTTTCTGCATCCACTTTTTTATTCACATATATATAAAAAAATAAATTAATGTGTATATATATATATATATATATATATATATATATATCACTAAGATAAAAACAATCTGGTTTCCTTTTTTCCCTTTTTTTTCCCTTTTACTCTTTTCTTATTCCTTGACATAATATAATATATATAACTAATTAATTAATATATATATATATATATATATATATATATATATATATATATATATATATGCATATCACAAAGAAGGAAAAAAGAAACTTGATATGATAAAATAAATAATAAAAAAAAAATATTTTCCATTCTTAAATGAATTAATTTAATTTAATTAGTAATGCTAGTTAAAATATTCCTGAGTATTACATATATTACATTTGAAATGGTAAAAGTGGTTCCATTTTACATGGAAAGAAATGTTGCCACAGTTGGTGAAGGTTGTGCTACCTTACCACGTTTTATTATTATTATTATATATATATATATATATATATATATAATATAGGTATTGCATCAAGATGAGAAAAATACTCAATAATATTTTGGGTTTTTGATAAGTGTGTGTTCTAATTTTGAGTCTCAAAAATTTTTTTGCTGTTCTTGTTTCCTCTGATGTGCGACATCGGGGACGAGTTCGTTTTATCCTGTGAGAGTGTCGTTACCTATTCTGTGAGGGTACCGAAATATCTCTTAAGGTGAGTGTTCTAATCGGCACGACTCGAACTTAATTTTGAGAGAATCCCCAACAGGACATCTATTACAAGCTTAACAAAATTACTAAGAGTTTCAAATTTCGAACTTATAAACAAGTCATTCTCACATTTTTTATTTCTCGTTTCTTAATATTGGTGCTTTGTTTGGTATCCCCATGTGGTAATTACTATTTCACCCTTATAAATTTGAATTAGTACTTTTCTTCTCGGTATCTCAATTGAGGCTAAGACTAATTGTTTATCTTTGGTTAATATTTGAAATGATGGTTCAAATGCTTCTACTCTCCACTTGATTATGCAGGGTTGTAAAAATCTCTCTCATTCTTTTCAGCATTTTCAATTGGGTCATACATGCAGAGATGGTAATAGACTTGCTCATTATATAGCTAAGCACTGTCATAACCTGTTTCTGTCATATGTTTCGATTCCTTCCCAAATTCTGTTTTATCTATTGTACAAGATCATGTATTGGGATCTGATTTATGATCATATATATTTCTTGTTTCAAAACTAAAAGTATATGAAGATTAGTTTAAAAATCTTTGAATGATTGAGGAAAACATGGCATTCGATGAGGGTGATTCAAGCATCTTAGATTCTCTGTTCTATGGAAGAATTCATTTTTAAGTTACTTAGTAGAATCTCAAATTCGCAGTAAGATGAGGAAATGCGCTAAAGCATAAACTGTAGTTAGAGCCCGTTTGGATAAGCTTGTGAAAAAAGGGCTTTGTTTATCAAACTTTTTAAAAAAGATCTTTTAGCTAAAGTACTTCTATTTTATGTGAATAGCTTTTACAAGTGCTTTAAGTTGAAACTCCATTCTTCAACTTCTTAAAAAAGACATATTTTAACTTGTTTTAACTTCTACTTTTTCTAAAAAGTTTACCCAAACAAGATTTTATGTTTATAAAAGATCTTCTTTTAATTAAAAAAGTCCTTTTTGAATAAAAAAAGTCTATCCAAACGGGTTCTTAATAGCTTAAAAAAAAAGTAAGTTACTCAATTATTTTAATGCTAAATTCAAGTGTTTAACATAGCGTAGCGTGAAACATGCTATCACACATTTCCTAAATTACTAATAGTTTCAAATTTCAAACCAACCATGATCACATTTCTCAATATTGGTGCTTTAATGGTCTTCTCACATTGTAATTACTATTTTACCCTTATAAATTTGATTTAGTACTTTTCTACTCGGTATCTCGATAATTAATTACTTTCACCACATTTGGTATATGAAGAATTGTTAAAAGCCCTTCAAGTGAGGAAACAGGGCATTTGCTGATGACAAAAAGGTAATTTACACCAATTGTATCAAACATTTGATTCATTATTAACCATGTGACTTTTTTATAGGTATGTTTGATGAGTGGAATGAGTGAGGGAACGGAACTTTAAATGTTGGAGGGAATGAAAATGTCATGTTAATGTGATGTGATGTGAATGAAATAAAATAATTATTTTACCTTTATATTAAAAGTGAGAATAGAATAAAAGTGGATAAAACATAATTTCATCACATTACAAAAAATAAAATTTATTTTGTAAGAATAATGTAGGAGGGTTTACCAGTTTAGATTTCTCCTTCCCCTTTTCCTTCCTTTTTAGTTTTTACACAGCCTATGTAATACAGTTTTGGGCTACATTCAAGGTTTGTTTTGGAAGGCCCTGAAAAATCTTGGATTCTTGGGCCGTAGATAGTAGTCACTTGTCTTTTTTTTTATTTTTTTTATAAAATAGTAATCACTTGTCAGCTACCGAATAAAGGCATAAAGATCATCAAAAAGAAAGAAAATTACGGAAGAGGATCAAATGAATAAAATGTGTAAAGTGTATGAAGTGCATCATTCAAATTGTTAAATAAAAATCGAGATTCGTGTCCGTACTATAACAGTTTCATCTAATGGTTCTTCCGCAGTTTCATCTAATAGTTCATCCGTACCAGACCACATAGTTTGGGAGATATTGAGTAGGATTGAGAAAACCAAGGACAGAAACTCTGTTTCACTCGCATGTAAACGCCTTCACCAATTATATAATGCACAAAGGCACTCTCTGAGAATTGGGTGTGGGATGGATCCTGCAAATGATGCTTTGACTTCCTTATGCAATAGGTTTCTCAGCTTGTCAAAAGTGGAGATTGCCTATTCTGGTTGGATGTCCAAGCTAGGAAAGCAATTGGATGACCAAGGGCTTCTCGTTCTTGCAAATCACTGCCCTTCCCTTTGTGATCTCACATTGAACAACTGCACGTTCATCACCGATGTAGGCCTGCGGTACTTGGCTTCTTGTTCCAAATTGTCATCTTTGAGGTTGAATTTTACACCAAGAATCACTGGCTGTGGCATACTGTCTCTTGTTGTGGGCTGCAAACATCTCTCTAGCCTTCACCTCGTCAGATGCCTCAACGTAAGCAGTGTGGAGTGGCTTGAATATTGGCAAGCTTGATACGCTAGAGGTTCTCACGATTAAAAACTGCAGGGCAATTGGTGAGGGTGATCTAATCAAGCTTGGCCCAGGTTGGCAGAAACTTAAGAGGTTACAATTTGAAGTGGATGCTAATTACCAGTATATGAAGGTCTATGATCGATTATCTGTAGATAGATGGCAAATGCAATGTTTTCCATGTGAAAATATGCTGGAGTTAAGCCTTCTAAATTGCATCATTAGCCTAGGAAGAGGGATTGCTTGTGTGTTGGGAACGTGCAAGAACTTGGAGAAGCTACACTTGGACATGTGTGTTGGGTTAAGGGACTCTGACATTGTTTGTTTGTCACAAAGATCAAGTAATCTGAAGTCAATTTCCTTCAGAGTTCCATCTGATTTTTCCTTACCTTTCTTGGTGAACAATCCGTTGAGACTAACAGATGAGAGTCTGAGAGCCATAGCTCGAAACTGTACAAAGCTTGAATCAGTGAGGATCTCTTTCTCTGAGGGGGAGTTCCCCTCGTCTACCTTGTTTAGTTTAGCTGGAATACTTAGTTTAATGTAAAAGTGCCCGCTTCGGGAGCTTGCTCTTGACCATGTGTATTCCTTCAATGATCTCGGTATGGAATTTCTGTGCACTGCAGAATATCTTGAATCTCTAGAACTTGTAAGATGCCAGGAGTTCAGTGATGAAGGGCTGCAGCTTGTGAGCCAGTTTCCACGATTGTGCATTTTGCGGTTAATCAAGTGTTTAGAAGTTTCTGATGATGGGTTGAAGCCACTTGTTGGATCATTCAAATTGGATTTCCTGGCCGTGGAAGATTGTCCTCAGATTTCTGAAAGGGGTGTTCAAGGAACTGCAAAATCTGTGTTTCAGGCAAGACTTATCTTGGATGTACTGAATTTGCTGGTGTTTATGGCCATTAACATATCCGGAATGCTTCTCATTGCATATGTTGTTTGTGTACAAGATATATACTGTATACGTATATTATTTATTCCCAGTGTGTAATTTGTTTATTGGTTATTAAATTTGATTTTAGCCTCATGTGATGTATATTTATTATCCAAATACTGCTTTGCTGCATACTGCATCTGCAATTTTAAAGTTGAAACCATCAAATATCTAAGATGCACGATTGATGTAAAAATGGCATGTCTGATACTGCCTTGTGTCACAGCCTCTCTCCCTTTGCGAACGGATCCTCTTCGTGTTGCGCTTCGTGCAATTATCTGCCATTCTCATTCAGTCATTCAGCAGCAGCCAGGCATTCACGAGGCAGCGGCCAGGCGTTCACGCGGCAGCGGCCTTCGGGTGGAGAAACCGAGAGTTTCACCAATTACAAGACATCAGATGATACCGAGGAGCAACCTTAAACGCTTGCTGCCAATCCCACTCCCACTCCCACCACCGCCTCTTGAAGAAATATTAGTTAATCAATCGATGTTGTCGTGCGTGCTTAGCTGTACAGTTTGTTATCCGGTAGTTTTAGTTGTTTGTACAGTTTTACTTTTTTATCCCTGTTAGTTAGAGACTTTTGTCGTTTTTGCCCTTCTGGTTGGTGTATATATTTACAGAAGTGCTTTAGTAAAATTATTTGATTCATTCCATTTCTTCTCTGGTTCTACTGTTTTCGTACACCTCTGCCCATGCAGAGGACCAACGCCGCTGCTCCGACAAACGATGACAGAGGCCGCCGGATAAAGCGCAGCAGGCCCTGCTCTTCAAATGCATGATTCATAATATAATAATACATGTATGCAGCAATCATACAGTTGTTCAGAAAGACAAAGAAATAGCATGTCAAGGTACAATTTCTTTCCCATGTGATTCAACTACTTTGTCCAGAAGATGAATTAAATTTAAGTAACGCAAATCCTCATCATTCACTTGGATTTTTTGTAACAATCTATTGTTATTAACGAGAATCACTACAGATTCTACTCTGCAATTTGCATATTAGTCATCCACATATCCACAAAGACCAATTTTGGCAGCAGGAAGAACTAATAACCACTCAATACAGAATTTTTTAATACCTTGCGTTTATTGAGAGGAGGATGATGAATATTCTGTTCTGTGATACTCTAGATCCAAAAGAACACTAATTAATGTTATTTGTTAGATACTACTCCTTAGGATAAAAGATCAGTGGTACCGTAGTACTGGAGTTCAATACATCATTCCAATCATGTAAAGTCATTTATTAATATTAATAGAAATTCACATTAAGAAGGATCCACCTTAAATGGTTTAAGAACCAAATGATTCGAGGGATGTACTGAAGTTCAGTACTACCATACTACTAAACATCTACTCCTTAGGCTAAAAAAAAGTGTTTAACGTCTGATAATTAATGTTATTTGTTATAATTTACTTTTAAATGCTAGTTATGGAGTTGATATTAAATTTTTTAGGGTCAATCATAATCAGAGCTAAAGATATATAGTTTATTATAATTAGAGTTAAAATTATATTTCATTTGTAGTATTATCATTGACCACAATGCAAATATTAGAGGAGTTCGGCTCAAGTCTACAGCAAAGCTCTTTAGATTGAGAAGACATTATAGAACTTTCTCTAATTTGCAGACTTCCCTTATGTGCTGGACATTTCACTGGAACATCTCAGGCATCATAGATCAATTGCACACAAATGCCTACATAAAAAGAACAAAAGGGTCAATTTGGTATTCCAATCTATTATACGAGGGATTATTTAAAATAAAGAAAACAATTGACCAGCACCAACACGGATAAAAGTTTAGTATTATGTACCATTGACTTTAGTACATCTTTTCAATCATGTAGTATCATTTGTTAGTATTAATAAAAACTCTCATTAATAAGAACCCACCTTGAATGGATTAGGGACTAACTCAGAGGGATGCACTGAAGTTCAGTACTACCATATTACTGAACATCTACTCTACGAACACACATGCCTTCACATAATTTTTTTAGCATAGAAAAGCTTTGTAAACTTTCAACTCACTACCAACGGGTTGGGTCTAGTGGAAGTGACTAATTTCTCACAACGTGATGAACCTAAGTTTAATTCTTCGTTAGGAGGGGTGCTTATATTTAATACCCAAGGGTAATTCGAACAAAATTGTGAAGGATACCAAAGTTTCAACTCACTTTGGGCGCTCCCAAAGTTTTTCAAAGAAATATAGCAAAGAGAACAAAATTGTGAAGGATACCAAAGTTTCAACTCAACTCACCTCCCATTGTGTGCAGCCCAATGGTTTATCTGATGAATAAATGGTACAAAAGAAAAATCTTCTCTTTGCTCAATATTTTTTTTTTTTTGCTATCATTCTCTTTGCTCAATTGGACAGGGAAAATCATGGTAATTCAGGATACGGTTTATTTGATTTCTATTTTTGAAAAAAAAAATTAATATAGAAAATTTTATAAAAGTTTTTTTTTTTTGTCAAATAAAAATTTTACTCCTTCACTGAATACAAAAATCATAGATACCAAGAATTAGCTAAATAAAACAAAAAATAAATAAATAGACACAAAACACAACATACCACACATTGAAAGTACAAAGATTATTCACACAGAAACCAAAACACAACACACAAAATAATTAAACATGTATAAGGCATTTGAAAACTGGAGAACCACAAATAAGAATCAAATTAAACACTAGAAGTAGCCAATTCTCGCATGCCATATCAGTACGTAGCATTTTGATGGAGAATGGATGCCAAGGGTTAGAGAAACCCAAATACCCAATCAATGGGGCAAATTATCCTTCTGGCATGAAACAAACTAGAGACAAGAAACATCCTTATATTTTACCAATGTCTTTGATAACTTGCAGCAATTCTAAACGAAGAAGAGGAGAAAACTCTCGTCCCATGTAAATGAAAAGAAAACTCTACATTCTCAATTCATAAGAATGAGGAAATCACCCTCTTCTTAGATGGAAGAGAGAAGAGAACTGCCTCAAAGATAGAAGAATCCAAATTTTTTGCTGTTGTCTGGTCATGCTGTCCGGTTAGTTACCCATAGCCAATATTTCAACTTCAGTTAACTACGGTTATAACTGTGACAAATCCGAACAGTATAGTCGTGAACAACAAAGAATCCGAACTCAAGATAGAAGGGTTGCACAAAATTGTTTGAAATTGTTATTTTCTTCTTAAAAACAAAGAAAAAGTTTAAGCAATTATTTAAAAAAAAACAAATAAAAAATTTTATTATTGATATATATAAATACATCAAGAGGTACTAACAAATAGTTCTTGAAATTAATTTTATAAAAATGAAATAAAATAAGTGCATTTTCAAGAAACTATTTTTGTGACCTATATTTAAATGGTAACAAACTCAAGTTCTTTTCTTATCATTATATTCTTATAGAAACTTAATTTAAATTTCTGTATTCAGCACATTATTATTCAAATAAAATTTCAAAATAAGTAAAATATATATTGTTTTTCAAATTAAGACTTGGTTATTTCAATTTCTGCATATTAATTAATCTCTCAAATCACTAAATTACATAATTAAAAAGATATAAACATACTTAGATCATGCCTACCTAGACTTGAAAGTGGACTTTGAAATATATATATATATATGGTCATACTCACATTAGTTCCAAAAATATGGGGTAGATTTTAAATTGATCCTAAATGTTTCATTTGTTTTACATTGGTCCTAAAAGTATGAGATAGATTTTAAATTGGTCCTAAATGTTTCATTTATTTCACATTAGTCCTCTATGTTTTCATCATGTTTCATAGTAGTCCAGTTATTACAATTCGTTAGTTAACTGTACATGTAGCATGCCATTCTCTCTCTTATCTGTCATATCTTTCCTAGGTGGCTAATAGGTGACAATTTAAAATAAAAAACTTCTCTTTTAAAACATGGACCCAAACTATACCATGTAAAGAAGCTTAACAAATTATTCATATTTAACAAAAAAATTTTATTTTTTTAATAGCCATGTCATTAGCTATTTAGGAGGGAGATTATGATAGATAGGTGAGAAAATTGTGTCACATCAGTGTGTCACGTACGAAGAAAACTAATAGACTATAACGACTGGACTAATATAAATAACAATAAAAAACATATGACTAATTTAAAATACACCCTATACTTTCAGGAGTATTTGACCTATATATATATATATCTAGACTGAAATTAAATTTAAATTCTTATGTAATATATATATATCCCAACCCAACAAGTAAAATCAGAACGAATGTATATATTTTATGAATGTGAGTGTATATGTATTAGTGGGAAATGTGGAAAGCAGGAGAGAACAAAGTGGTGACCAAGTGATAAAAGAGATGAGATGCTTTCCTTTGACCACCAATCATGTGTGCCTTTGGAAGTACTCAACTCTCCCATATATCTCTTGTAGCGCGCACACACACACACATTATTGCCACATTTTGGCCAAAAGGGAATACGTTTATGCAACAACCAAAAATTGACCCCAAAAGAGAAGGATCGAACACACACAAAAAGGGCGGGTTTCATTATTAATTTCATGATCAGACACAACTCGGAGTTCCCACAAATTGAGCCATCGAACTCTGCAATTTTGCAAAAGCAAGATATAGAAACACTTACACGAATTGGCAGAGCAATAAAGTACAAAAATCATAAAGAGGTCATTATAGCACACTTTCTTTAGCCTCATCTTATATAATTAATTTACTTGCTTCTTGGGATTTTCTGTGTCTCTGTCTCTTTTTTTTTTTCCAAACCCCAAAGGCAAAGACAAAAGGCCTAGCAACCTAATTAGGCTACAATTCTCTCTCTCTCTCTCTCTCTCTCTATATATATATATATATATATATATATATATATATATATATATATATATATATATATATATATATATATATATCTGTTGGTCCAAAGAGTGAGAGAAAGTGCACTGTGCAAAACACAAAAAACCTTCGCGTGCATGCTTCACCACACACTACTTCTCTTTCTTCTAAACGCCTCAAAATTAACTCCCACTCCCACACTTCTCTCTCTCTCTACATATATATATATATATATATATATATATATATATATATATATATATATATATATATATATTATTGATATTCAATGTAATATGGTACATATAATAATATATCTGCATTTTCTTAATTATTATCTCTCAGGTTTGATCCTTAAAAAAATGAGAATAGAGCCTCACCCCTGAAGCGTCATAGTACCTGAGCAATTTATCTCGGTCATAAACAAAAAAAATACTAATATTCAGAAGCTCATTAAACTATGTTTAATCTATCTGAGATTTCATAATTAATAAAGATAGTGTAACACCCATTTATTTTAAATTAGAATAATTAAGGAGATGGTTGCTAATTATGTGATTTAATTTAAAATGCTTGTGTGTGACCTTGATTGATGCATTAATTGCATATAGTTGCATTATATTGAGAGTTAGGACTAAATTGAAAGAAAAAGTCAAAGTTGAGGACTAAAATGAAAAGTGAATTAGGAAGTGGGGAAAGTGTTAAATTGATAGAACAGATGAAGAAATGAGGAATTGAGTGAAAAATGATTTATTAGATAGATGAGAAATTAAATTGGCAAGAAAGGTAGAAATTGGGACTTTAGTGAAAAGAAATAGAACTTTATGGGGTGAAAGAAAATAAGAATATATAGTTGAGGAGGGAAAGAGCCATTTTTCCCTAGTCAACATTTTAAACCCTCCCCACCCTCTCTTAGTCGACACCCTCACTCCCAAAATAGACAAGGAAGAGCTTCCAAACCCTAGGAGAGCTCATGGAGAAACTTGGAGATTTTAGGTGGTGGGTGGCCGGAATCCGGTGGCCGGTGACCGGAGCAACACTCAAGTGACCTTCTCAAGCTTCATCTTCATCTATATTCATCCATCAAAGGTAGGTGAAGCAATCTTCCTCCATTCTTGATGTTGTTTTTGAAGCTTGATGAATCCAACTCCTCTGGTAGCTCCGGCGACCCGAACGGGGAGACCTGCAAGCAAACCCACGGCGGGAGGGGGCTCCCACGGTGGGACTCCGACGCCCAAGTCAGGTCCGGTGATAGAGAGTATAGAGAGAGTAATAGGATTCAGTTGGCATATGGGGTATATATATATGCTCCCATGGGGGTATGATGGTCATTTGAGAGTCCAAGAGAGTGGCGGGGGCCACGTCAGCATAGCCACCCCGTAAGGTGCGGTGGGTCAGAGCGAGCGGAGATGGCTCCGTCGGGGCGAGCGGAGATGGCTCTGTCGGGACGAGCGGAGATGGCTCCGTCAGGACGAGCGGAGATGGCTCGGCTAGTCCGATATGAGCATGCCGTATCACTAGTCCCCAAGTTTTGAGCTTGAACACGTAGTGAGGGAGGTTGAAACTTAAGTGTTTTGTTTACCCATCCTTTTGCTTCGCTTTTCTTCACGCCCCTATAATTTGCTAAGTGCTTGTACCATGCCTGATTGAGTCCCCTTATATGGGTTCTTCAAGGGGAATAGATCCTTGTTCCTTTCCCTGTCATTGTTATTTATTAAAATAGTAAAGGTTTTTACCTCCTTCTTTTCATGCGATTCTTGTAGGTATATTTCTATACTCCTTCTCCCTTTCTTTTCTTCTTGTAAGGTTTTCACCAAGAAATGCGTTTAGCATAGATGGAAGGGGAAATTTCCCTATTGTGATTGCTCCAACACCTTTAGCCATTTGCTTTTATTTTCGTATGTGTTGACATGATGTTCTCCCCTGAAATTTGACAAGATGCAATGGGAAAGCATAGTTTCGAAGACAAAATAGCAATCCAATCAATCCTAATCGAGTTGAAGGTTCGTATGGTATGATGCGTATGGTATGATGCGCATGGCATGATGCGTGCAATTCAATTTGCAATGAAGAGTATGTTTGCAAAGTGTGAATATACACAAGATCTTGTAATGTGTAAGAGACTTCCTTCTTTCAATTTTTATGCTGATCGAGCGTTTAAGCTCTTGGGGCACAAGGGCCAGTTCAAGTTGATGAACCTATTTCTGGAAGAAGGACTTAAGGCGCTAAGGCCGGCCTTGCTTTAGTGCTCCTCTGCTATGTTCTTGATAGGGTGGTTAGGTGATAAGCCCCTGGGGCGCTAAGGCCAACCACGTGGCCAGGTTGCTGGGAACCCTTAAGACACTAAGGTCGGCCCTTCCATAAAGCCCCGCTCCTCTGCCTCTCGGCAGGCATGTTCCATGCTCAGGGTGGTTAGGCGATAAGCCCCTGGGGCGCTGAGGCCAACCACGTGGCTAGGTCGTTGGTGGACCCTAAAGACGCTAAGGTCGACCCTTCCATGAAGCTCCGCTCCATTGCCTTTCGGCAGATATGGTCCTGCAGTGGTTAGGCGATAAACCCCTGGGGCGCTGAGGCCAACCACGTGGCCAGGTCGCTGGTGAACCCTAAAGACGCTAAGGTCGACCCTTCCATGAAGCTCCGCTCCGTTGCCTTTCGGCAGATATGGTCCTGCAGTGGTTAGGCGATAAACCCCTGGGGCGCTGAGGCCAACCACGTGGCCAGGTAGCTGGTGAACCCTAAAGACGCTAAGGTCGACCCTTCCATGAAGCTCCGCTCCGTTGCCTTTCGGTAGATATGTTCCTGCAGTGGTTAGGCGATAAGCCCCTGGGGCGCTGAGGTCAACCACGTGGCCAGGTCGCTGGTGGACCCTAAAGACGCTAAGGTCGGCCCTTTCATAAAGCTCCGCTCCATTGCCTTTCGGTAGATATGTTCCTGCAGTGGTTAAGCGATAAGCCCCTGGGGCGCTGAGGCCAATCACGTGGCCAGGTCGCTGGTGGACCCTAAAGACGCTAAGGTCGGCCCTTCCATAAAGCTCCGCTCCTCTGCCTCTCGGCAAGTATGTTCCATGCTCAGGGTGGTTAGGCGATAAGCCCCTGGGGCGCTAAGGCCAACCACGTGGTCAGGTCGCTGGTGGACCCTAAAGACGCTAAGGTCGGCCCTTCCATAAAGCTCCGCTCCTCTGCCTCTCGGCAGGTATGTTCCATGCTCAGGGTGGTTAGGCGATAAGCCCCTAGGGTGCTAAGGCCAACCACGTGGCCAGGTTGCTGGGAACCCTTAAGACGCTAAGGTCGGCCCTTCCATAAAGCTCCTCTCCTCTGCCTCTCGGCAAGTATGTTCCACAGCTAGAATGATCTACGGTCTCCCTTGATCTATTGGTCGGAGGCAGCTTCATCGTACTGCTGGCTCCGCCGCTAAGATGATCCGCTGTCTTTCTTCAGAGGGAGACGGTTCATCAGAGGCAGATCCATCAGTTTGTCAGCTCCCAAGAAAGATGATTTGCAGTCTCCCTTTAGAGGGAACGGTCCGCCGGAGGCAGATCCACCTGTCCTCCATCTCCACAGCTGAAATGATCCTGGATCTCCCTGGATCGGCCAGTCGAAGGCAGCTCTGTCATCCGCTGGCTCTGCAACTGTCTTTTGTCGTTCTGCTGGCTCCGCAGCTGACTCTTCCGTCCGCTGGTTTCGCAGCTAGCCCCATCGTACGCTGGCTACGCAGCTGGTTTCGTCGCCCGCTGGTTTCTCAGCTGGCTTTGTCGTCCGTTGGCTCCGCAACTGGCTCCGTTGCCTTTTGGCTCCGCAACTAGCTCCTTAGTTGGCTCCGTTGCCCGCTGGCTCCGTTGCCTATTGGCTCCGTAACTGGCTCCGTTGCCCGTTGGCTCCGCAACTTTGTTCATTCGCAACGCCCAACTGGATGGGTTGGTCCGTCAGCTTTATGTCAAGTAGTGTGACACTCCTTCTCCCCCTTTTTTGCTTTTTGCTTTGCTCCTCCATAAATGCTTGCTTGCTTTCTTCTTGAAAGTTTCGTCATTGTGCACTGACAAGAGTAATTATATGTGTTCTTCAAGAAAGAAGGATAATTCCTTTTTCAAGCAATAAGAGTTCCTGAGGCATATTTTGTGCGACCAATCATAATCATAATTAAGCATGACAACTATGAAATTTGAGCATTTCACATAGTGTATGGTTCTTCTCCCGCTTTTTTCTTCTTGTTTCGCTCCATAGCATGTCCCATATGCATGTTCCAACAAATATCAACATAAGCCAAGTATGATTGCAAACATGTTGTCACGAATTGTAATTTACAAACCACATTGAGTTGTGTATTGTCCAATTTGCGATATGGCTATGTCAAGATGCATGACATATATATTTGTGCAATTTTAGCATGCCTTAGATTCTTTTGGATGCTCCTTTGAATGCTCCATGAGATACTTAATGACAATAATGCTCAACTTTAAGCGTGTATTCGATGTTATGTACACCCATTGAAGTAAAGGTAATATATATGCATCAATCGTAGCAGATTGGAGTGAGCAATTTGATGCTAAATAAGAATGAGCCAATAGATGGTCCTAAAGCGAAAAGAGCAAATGGATGCATGTTATGCTTGCCATAGGCAAAGGAGTTTATGTGCCCTCATATACGCGTATATTGGCAATCAATGTGTATATATGCTCCTCTTTTAATTTTCGATAAATATGAAAGATAAGAGACAATGTTTAATTTCCACAAAGCATTCAAGAGTATAGACATTGCTAAAGGAGTTAAGTCCTTTTGCCCTTTTTTATTTTATTTTATGAGTACGCAAAAATAGGAAGAAAGTAATATGTATATATTTTGTGTAAATTGATCAAAAAATGCACAAGCAAATGTCCAGCAAGCATGTGTCCACGGATGTGATAGGCTAATTGTTTCTCTGCAGTGTGTACAAATACTGATGCGAAATTGAATGCATCCATGCTTCATACATATATTTATATGCATATTAGAAAGAATATAACACATCATGGCATTGCACGTTGGACACACGGTCCAAGTAGTGTAGGTGGCTTCTACTTTTGATGCATTTATGGACATAAGATGGTTTTACCATTTCAATGGGAAGACAAGACTTCAATAAAAGCTATGACAGATGATTGATGCACATAGATGAATTGAATCACGCTAAATTACTAACAGAATAGGATTTTTGTATGCTAATTATCATTCCCATTTTCTTTTTAATAAAAGAAATTAAAGGATATTAAACATGTACTTCACTTTACTTCTTGCTAGAAAGTTATCTTCACTTTGTTCTCCCTTTTCCCTTTTTTTATGTATATACATACTTATGCAAATGCCACCAAAGAATATAACAACTTGAGTGTGTGAAATTAATCACATAGATAGTATTTTATCAATTCCAACAACAAAATTTAGTGGATCTGCTCCTGCTCCCCCCCCCCTTTTTAAAATATATATATATATATATATATGCATTATAATTTGCTTAGTAGGTAGGATATGGCGTGACAAGATTGGTAGGAAATAGTATGAAGGTTTGGCTACTTCATGCTATACTGTGCGATTAGTTAAAGACTATTGGATTGATATATAATGAACTCCAAAAAGAATAAAGAAAAGGGGTTTTGATAAAATAAAACAATTATATTTGGTGCTCAGTCCATTGTTTGTTAAGATTAAAATTAAAGTTATTTCAAACCCATGAAGGACTTTCCCAAAATGAGAGAAGTGTGCAGAGTGTGTCTTCAAATGTTTGATTGTACACCAAAAAGTTCAACACATATAAGAAATGCTATTTTGTCCTTTGTAAAAGAAGTTGACAAAGTGTTTTCTCTCTTTCATCTTTAAGAAAAATAAGAATGTGTAATAGAGAGGAAGTGCTAAACACATGTACAAGACGTGGCATCCAAGTGAGAGAAAGCAAAGCAAGATATTAAATGCATAATATTTTTATCAATAAACATATATTAGTTCATTATGTAGCTTGACAAGCATTAGCTTATCCACCATATAACATGATGTCCCATTTTTAATTTAATGAAATTAAAGGAAATGAGGTATCCATTAAGCAAATGTAGAAAAAGCATGTGGGGTTAGGTAGAGAAAAGAAAAGGTTGTACCCTTTTCTCTTTCATAATGTCACAGAGAAAAAGCATGTGGGGTTAGGTAGAGAAAAAATGTGTTGGCATGCCTTATGTTCCAAACCCAATTGAGAGAAAGAAAAGTGCGATATATACATTATATATTCTTTTTATCCATAGGCATATATTGATGATAGTGTGGCTATGCATGTATATTGATTGACGCATGACTTTGTCCTTTTTCTCACTGCCATCTGAAATGCACAGTACACACTAGTACCTATACCCATGTGAGTAGTCATAGTATTTGTAGTGTAGTGATTCTACCCAATATTTATGTAGGTAGTAATTTTGACCCTAGTATATAGACATAGGTAGCAGCTTTTATCCATTCATGCTTCGAATTTTCCTTGTCTAAAAGTGTTTTAAAATGACACATGATAGATCTTCCATGCTCATAAAATTGCTTAATATGGATGTAATGATGCACCCATAAAGCTACCCATCTGCCATGTAATAGTGTGCACCTTATATACTAGCAAGAAACATTTAGTGCAGTTACCAAATTGCCATCATCCAATGAAAGATACTGCAGAGAATTTGAACCATACGAATAACAATTCACAGCAAAGTTCATAGCAATTTCAGCCAAGCAACCAAGCAATTTGTAAGTGTTCAAGGTGAGAGAAAAACAGAGTGCAGTAGCATATGATGAGTAAATTTCAGCAAATTAATGCAAGGGTCCTATAGCATCTATGTCCTTTGCGTTTTGCCGCACGATGAGAAAAGAAATAAGGAGATGGAACGAACGCACCTTGGTGGAAGGAACCGTCGTCTCGTAACTGAGCGAGGGAGAGTCGCCGTCGACGATATATCCGCCGCAGCCGGAGTTGCTTCTGAGGAAGACGCTTGGTGCCAGTTAAGCAACAAGCTCCGAGCACGCGTTTGTACAAGTCTTCTAAAGCGTTCCAGATGACGGCACTTTTGCTAACGTGACGCAAATCGACGGTGAAGAGATGCAAGGGGTCCAGATTGGAAGTGACCGCCATGAATGTGCTCCCGGATGGGTGCTGTTTTCCGTAATGACGGTGTTCCGGCGACGACCAGGCAAGTGTCAACGGTTCGACGTTTTTCTGATTCTCCGATCTACGCTCAGTTTGTTTCCGATGAATTCTTCCATTTGAGAAATCTCTCTGGATCTGAAAATTTTTGCAGATCTGAAAAACGACTATGTTTATTAGAGTAAAGAGATTGAGAATTGTAATAGATCTGAAAATTCTTCTCTGGATTTTTAGAGAGGGTCTTTGTGGATTCGATGAATTTTTAATGGATATCTCTCAAGAATGTTTGGTAGATCTGAAAATAGATAAAGGAAGATGTTGCAAATCTTCAAAATGGTCTTCCAGCCCAACTCCATGCTGCTCTCTGTGTTTGAAATAGAAAAACGTGGTGTTTTCGGGTGTGAAAACGTTCCCCACGGACGGTGCCAGTGATGAATCCAACTCCTCTGGTAGCTCCGGGTACCCGAACGGGGAGACCTGCAAGCAAACCCACGGCGGGAGGGGGCTCCCGCGGTGGGACTCCGACGCCCAAGTCAGGTCCGGTGATAGAGAGTATAGAGAGAGTAATAGGATTCA
Source organism: Senna tora (assembly GCA_014851425.1). NCBI lineage: Eukaryota > Viridiplantae > Streptophyta > Magnoliopsida > Fabales > Fabaceae > Senna > Senna tora. The sequence goes on from CM026265.1 coordinate 18,017,123, forward strand.
GTTGGCATACCTAGAGGCATATGGGGTATATATATATATATATGCTCCCATGGGGGTATGATGGTCATTTGAGAGTCCAAGAGAGTGGCGGGGGCCACGTCAGCATAGCCACCCCGTAAGGTGCGGTGGGTCGGGGCGAGCGGAGATGGTTCCGTCGGGACGAGCGGAGATGGCTCCGTTAGGACGAGCGGAGATGGCTCGGCTAGTCCGATATGAGCATGCCGTATCAAAGCTCATTGAAACATTTCTTCACTTTGATGATAATGGAGGCATAAACTTGTATTCTTAGTTTTTCAACATTTCTATTGGATGTTTTAATTGTTGGTTGTGCTGAGATTTTGCTGGGTTAGAGATCTGAGTTTAGAGTTTGAGTTTGTTCATCATGTTCTTCTAAAAACACCAATCTTTGATGGTATAAGACACAAGAAATTCGTGGAACATGTTTATTGTCAAAATCTGAGTTTTTGAATTTCACCTTACTCTGTTTAAACGTGTTTTATGAATTCGGTACTTGATGGATTTAAGTGATTCCAAGGCCATATGAAAGCTAACATTCTAAGCTTTCTAATTTGTATTTTGAAAAAAATTTCCAACGGTTAGATCTTCTGGAAATTTCCTCGAAAGTCTGCGGTTCTGTTTTCTAAACTGATGCAGAATTTTTGTATGATTGGCTACTGTTTTTAAATTACTGCTCTTAAATGGCTCAAATACTTGCTGAAATGAATTGATAATCAGAATATTTTATGTCTAAGGTTGATTTAGGAAGAAGAATAAAATCATTTCATTAAGTATGGAAGGAGATATGACCATTTTAAGGAAGCTTGCCAAATGTTGCATTCTGTTTTGAATCTGACCTTGCTCTGTTTAAATGTATTTTCTGAACTGGTTACTTGATGTATTCGAGTGATTCCAAAGCCATATGAAAGCTAACACCCTAATCTTTCTAAGTTGTATTTTTTCTGAAAATTCCAACGGTTAGATTTTCTGGGAATTTTCTCGGAAGTTGGCGGTTCTGTTTAGACACCACCGAGATTCTAGTCTTTGAAAAGTTGTCATTTCTTCCTTAATTTGAATGGTTTCTTTTCCTTCAACTAAAATGAGTTTAATACTCATTATTATCTTCTTTTAAGACTCAATTCTTCCCCTATTTCAATTGAACTTTGTTCCCTCAAAGCTAATGAGTTATATAACTTCTTTTGGAATTATTCCCAAAACTCAACCTTTTACTTATTTTAAATGAATTTCCTTCTTCCACTTCAAGTGACCTTCACTCTTTCCTTCAACTTCTTTAAATGAGTCTAATCAACTTTTAAGTGTCATTTCAAAGCTCAAACAACATCCTAGATAAAGATTTACATGATGGAAATTATGGTAACATTGATCATTGGATTTTAAAAAGGGAATTAGAGCAAGAATGATAGATAAATGAGGGGAGTAGTTCTAGTGCAATTCTAGGGAGAGTGAAGCTTATGTTTGGATGACTGGTGGTTGGTATGGGACGGTCATCGGTTGTCCCACGGAGAAGACTTAATTAAATTATTTTTGAAAACCCGTGTTGATTGCGAATTCTAAGTTAGTGAACTCTCATGGCCATTTAGAGGGTCACGTACTTAGAATTAGGCATAATCATGGCTTAAGCTTCATTAGCCTAGTGATTGTATTAGTGACTAGCGTACCGGGGAAATGATCCACCACATAGGGTGGTGATTCCATAGCCTCATGGCCCGAACAAGAATGGGAAACGATCATCAGGATACGATGGTCCGGGTTATTGGGATACATTAAGCAAACCCTATAATTCGGGGCAGGTGTGATCTATCTTTTGATGAAGGTAGTGATCCCATGAGATGAACCAAAATGGAAGGGAGTCATTCGGGACATGATGGCTCGGATCATTGGGATACAGTGGTAACCTTGTATTTGGGTAATGGTCATTCGAGATACGATGGTCAGGGCCTTTGGGATACATTGGTCCAGTTAGTACTCGGATCCGGCTGAGGGACGCCTCAGATTGTACTAGAGTTGTGGCAAGCTACCACAAAGAGAATTGTTTTCTTTCATGTGTGCTGTAGGGGTACGTGGAGTTGTTCGCTGGGCGGCGCTCCCGATGACTCTTGTTTTCTCTTTGATTTGACATTGATGTGTCATTATATGTTTCTCTTAATTCCCTATATGTGTAAGATGGATCATGTTACAAGATGATGTACGATTTATTTGAAATTCTCTATATCTCTTATCGGTACAACCGTAGTAGGAACAGCACATATGTTTTAATCATGACTGGATAAGCATGACGTCAGGTAAAGGAAAGTTATGTTACATCCAATAGTTAAAGTTTTCATATTTTATAAAGAATAAGAATGCATTGATTTTTCGTAAAGAATACGGTGGTACATGCTAGTAGTTTTCAAACTTAGATTGCTATGCCTACTGAGATTTATTCTCACTCAGTGCTGGCATGTATCAGATGAATAGGTGACTAATGGGGATTGGAGCTTGAGGTAGATGGGTACAGACCCCACTAGTTTTAGCTATTTTGACATGCATCATAGGAGCTTCTGACAAATAGACTTTATGAGACTTGTGATTGTTCTGACATGGTCTTTTTGAAGGGAACCTGAGTGGCAGGATTGTTGCCTCCGGTTCCCAAGATTGACTAACTTATATATATATATACTATTATCACATTATACATATTTATGTAAAAGATGGTCCTGCTTGTGTATGAATGTTTTAATTTGTTTACTGATTTTATGTTTTTCTTTCGCTATAAGAATCAGGATAGAACCCAATAGTGATGACTCGAACCGAAATGAATACTTTGTAATAACTTGATAAAAGTTTTAAAAATTACTTGGGTGGAAGAATTAGTAACACACTTATCCTATGTAATTATACTTATATATATTATTAATCCACTAAAAATGGACCTTAGGATAAGAGGGTGTTACATTATTGTATCAGAGGATACACTAACCTAGGTAGAAAGGGTAGTACTCCTCAAGATAAGGACAAGGTCAGGTTAATTAGCTGAACCTAGGCAGTTGGCTAACCTGTATTGAGTTTGAACTTGAGGAATGAAGTGTTAGTTTTGGGTAGACAACATATCTTGTTGGAGTCATGTTTCCTTACTTAACAATGTACTATTGAGATTAGCTACCTCAATAGTCTTTGTTTTGTGGAGTGAGATATGATTCCACTTAGACAGAATGTTGAACTGGAGTGAGGATTGGTGGGTGACCTTGTTGGAGTGATGTAGACTCCAGAAGGTGTGGCATGCCATAACCCAAGTCCTAAGTAGGTTTGAGAAGTAGGAAGGATTAGTTGTGACAACCAAAAAGGACCAACAGAAACCCAAACCACCCTAGGTGGATAATTTCCAATTTTTCAAAGGATAGACTTTCCCCTATAGGAGTGAGTTGAATTGGAAGCGATTAAGGAGATGGTTGTGATTCTTGTGTGGTTGTTATTTGATGATTGTTTGAAATCTCTTGATTCGTTTAAGAGTTTGAACACAGCTAGAAAGGAGTTAAGTTGTTGATGGACGTCTAGGGCGACTAACTTACTTAGGGTACTCTTGACAAGGTATCCCTAAAGAAATACCTTCTTGTTGAGGAACATGAAAGGAAATGGAATTCATGTAGCTTCATCAAGGTAATACTTATAAGATGGGAGATGGACCAAGTCCTTTTCTCATTCAAAGTTGAACCCCGATGGATCATGGGAGAACCATTCATCCAAAAACTACATTGAACTCTAAATTTTTTAATATTGTTGCCCCTTGGGCGATCTAAAACTTTTGTTGTGTTGAATTGTAAGGGTCACGTAGTGATCAAAGTGAGAGTTTATAGTTTAAGGGTAAAGAAATGGTTGAGTCTAATGGTTTGATCAAAGGTAAATGTTTGATAAATAATGTACCTTTAGTTGAACTATTTTTATGCTGGCATTTCTTATCTTTTTATGACTGGTGAAGGAATGAAAGAGTTATAACCTCTATGTTTTGCATTGGTTGGATTTAACTATCTTCTTGAACTGGATCAACTACCTTTAATTATATGTTCCTAAACTATATTTTTATATATTGGTGACTTTATGAATACTATACCTGTATTCAAGGGTATAAAAGAAATGATCCGAATGATAAGTTTTCAATAGTCCTCTTAAAGTTATCTCTGCATAAGCTCCATAGATCCTAGTAGTTGGAGAATTTCTTGATGTCCCTAAGAGAGATTCTAAATTTCCAACAGGAAAGAAAAGTATAATTCTCTAAAAGAGTTAGTTTCATGAATAAGACCAATTTTTAGGAAACCACATAGGGTATCTTTTTTAGAGTTAACCAAGGTGACACATGCTTATTGAGGGAAGAGGATTATGGTATTTAAGATCGATTTGAGGTGTTTAGTGGCACTAAAAACATTGATTACCCTCTGACCATAGGATTTGAATATGAGGTGAAGAGGTTTAGAAATTTGATTCGATTGACAATCTCTTGTGTCAAATGAGGGTTATGAATTTGGGTTGATGATCAATTGAGGATTTAGAATTCAGGTTGACATACTTGTGGTTCTTATGGTGATCGATAAATTGAGGTTACTAGAGTAACCTAGGAATATAAACTGATCGATGTTAGTTTACTTGACGGTGTTTGTCTAAGTGAATTGAAGATAGAATGTAATCTAAGGCCTTAAGTTATAAATGGGTAACTAGATGACGAATCCTTAAGTTCCCAAAAGACTTGAGGGATTCAATAGGGCATTGGATAGAGCGACAATATTTTGGAGATAGGACAAAGTTTCCGGAGTTGGAATGATTGAGGAAGTGAGGCATTAGCACGAATACATAGACCTGGAGATGTTATATACCCTAGTGTAGTTAAGATGTACCAAGAATTTTTTGGAAAATCCGAGTTGTGCAATGAAAGCGTGGTAGTCAGATGTGAAAAGAAATTTTGGTATAAAGCTTAATACATATAGTTGTGTCGTCTTTAAAGTAATGAATAAGCTATGTGAACTCTCTAGATCCTGTAGCTTTTGCTTTAGGGCGAGCACTCAAAGATAGAAGGAAACTAGGATTGAAATATATGAAAGGGGATATGCTGATAAGAGGAGAAAACTATTTGTGTTTAAAGAAATAGATCATGCTTTCATAAAAGTTTCTATGGTTACGAGAATTTGAATGAATTATTAAGTCATGAAACTTAATTTGAGATACAAAGGACCATTTCAGATTCTGAAAAGAGTTGATTCATTCACTTAGTATATTGTTTTATTGTCATGTTGTCAAGTTATACCTATGCTAAATTTTATACGTCGTACAACTCTGAAACTGTATTTCAAATCCTTCACATACTTTATCGCCAGTGCAGTACAATTGAAAGAAAAGTTTTGTATCATTCTAAACCTTTGGAAAATTATTGGTACTGAAGTCAAACAATTGGAGGATCAGGTCGTTCCTTTGACGAGGGAGCCCTTACGGGTGTAGTAAATAAGTATGGTATAATTTCGAGGACGAAATTTTTTTTAAGGAGGGGAGAAATGTAACACCCATTTATTTTAAATTAGAATAATTAAGGAGATGGTTGCTAATTATGTGATTTAATTTAAAATGCTTGTGTGTGACCTTGATTGATGCATTAATTGCATATAGTTGCATTATATTGAGAGTTAGGACTAAATTGAAAGAAAAAGTCAAAGTTAAGGACTAAAATGAAAAGTGAATTAGGAAGTGGGGAAAGTGTTAAATTGATAGAACAGATGAAGAAATGAGGAATTGAGTGAAAAATGATTTATTAGATAGATGAGAAATTAAATTGGCAAGAAAGGTAGAAATTGGGACTTTAGTAAAAAGAAATAGAACTTTATGGGGTGAAAGAAAATAAGAATAGATAGTTGAGGGGAGAAAGAGCCATTTTCCCCTAGTCAACATTTTAAACCCTCCCCACCCTCTCTTAGTCGACACCCTCACTCCCAAAATAGACAAGGAAGAGCTTCCAAACCCTAGGAGAGCTCAAGGAGAAACTTGGAGATTTTAGGTGGTGGGTGGCCGGAATCCGGTGGCCGGTGACCAGAGCAACACTCAAGTGACCTTCTCAAGCTTCATCTTCATCTATATTCATCCATCAAAGGTAGGTGAAGCAATCTTCCTCCATTCTTGATGTTGTTTTTGAAGCACAATGAAACATTTCTTCACTTTGATGATAATGGAGGCATAAACTTGCATTCTTAGTTTTTCAACATTTCTATTGGATGTTTTAATTGTTGGTTGTGCTGAGATTTTGCTGGGTTAGAGATTTGAGTTTATAGTTTGAGTTTGTCCATCATGTTCTTCTAAAAACACCAATCTTTGATGGTATAAGACACAAGAAATTCGTGGAACATGTTTATTGTCAAAATCTGAGTTTTTGAATTTGATCTTACTCTGTTTAAACGTGTTTTGTGAATTCGTTACTTGATGGATTTAAGTGATTCCAAGGCCATATGAAAGCTAACATCCTAGGCTTTCTAATTTGTATTTTGCAAAAAATGTCCAACGGTTAGATCTTCTGGAAATTTCCTCGAAAGTCTGCGGTTCTGTTTTCTAAACTGATGCAGAATTTTTGTATGATTGGCTACTGATTTTAAATTACTGCTCTTAAATTGCTCAAATCCTTGCTGAAATGAATTGATAATCAGAATATGTTATGTCTAAGGTTGATTTAGGAAGAAGAATAAAATCATTTCATTAAGTATGGAAGGAGATATGACCATTTTAAGGAAGCTTGCTAAATGTTGCATTCTGTTTTGAATCTGACCTTCCTCTGTTTAAATGTGTTTTCTGAATTGGTTACTTGATGTATTCGAGTGATTCCAAAGCCATATGAAAGCTAACACCCTAATCTTTCTAAGTTGTATTTTTACTGAAAATTCCAACGGTTAGATTTTCTGGGAATTTTCTCGGAAGTTGGCGGTTCTGTTTACACACCACCGAGATTCTAGTCTTTGAAAAGTTGTCATTTCTTCCTTAATTTGAATGGTTTCTTTTCCTTCAACTAAAATGAGTTTAATACTCATTATTATCTTCTTTTAAGACTAAATTCTTCCCCTATTTCAATTGAACTTTGTTCCCTCAAAGCTAATGAGTTTTATAACTTCTTTTGGAATTATTCCCAAGACTCAACCTTTTACTTATTTTAAATGAATTTCCTTCTTCCACTTCAAGTGACCTTCACTCTTTCCTTCAACTTCTTTAATTGAGTCTAATCAACTTTTAAGTGTCATTTCAAAGCTCAAACAACATCCTAGATAAAGATTTACATGATGAAAATTACGGTAACATTGATCATTGGATTTTAAAAAGGGAATTAGAGCAAGAATGATAGAGAAATGAGGGGAGTAGTTCTAGTGCAATTCTAGGGAGAGTGAAGCTTATGTTTGGATGACTGGTGGTTGGTATGGGACGGTCATCGGTTGTCCCACGGAGAAGACTTAATTAAATTATTTTTGAAAACTCGTGTTGATTGCGAATTCTAAGTTAGTGAACTCTCATGGCCATTTAGAGGGTCACGTACTTAGAATTAGGCATAATCATGGCTTAAGCTTCATTAGCCTAGTATGATTGTATTAGTGACTAGCGTACAGGAGAAATGATCCACCACAGAGGGTGGTGATTCCATAGCCTCATGGCCCGAACAAGAATTGTAAACGGTCATCGGGATACGATGGTCCGGGTTATTGGGATACATTAACCAAACCCTATAATTAGGGGCAAGTGTGATCTATCTTTTGATGAAGGTAGTGATCCCATGAGATGAACCAATATGGAAGGGAGTCATTCTGGATACGATGGCTCGGATCATTGGGATATAGTGGTAACCTTCTATTTGGGTAATGGTCATTCGGGTACGATGGTCAGGGCCTTTGGGATACATTGGTCCAGTTAGTACTCGGATCCGGCTGAGGGACGCCTCAGATTGTACTAGAGTTGTGGCAAGCTACCACAAAGAGAATTGTTTTCATTCATGTGTGCTGTAGGGGTACGTGGAGTTGTTCGCTGGGCGGCACTCCCGATGACTCTTGTTTTCTCTTTGATTTGACATTGATGTGCCATTATATGTTTCTCTTAATTCCCTATATGTGTAAGATGGATCATGTTACAAGATGATGTACGATTTATTTGAAATTCTCTATATCTCTTATCGGTACAACCGTAGTAAGAACAGCACATATGTTGAAGTCATGATTGGATAAGCATGACGTCAGGTAAAGGAAAGTTATGTTACATCCAATAGTTAAAGTTTTCATATTTTATAAAGAATAAGAATGCAATGATTTTCCGTAAAGAATACGGTGGTACATGCTAGTAGTTTTCAAACTTAGATTGCTATACCTACTGAGATTTATTCTCACTCAGTGCTGGCATGTATCAGATGAATAGGTGACTGATGGGAATTGGAGCTTGAGGTAGATGGGTACAGACCCCACTAGTTTTAGCTATTTTGACATGCATCATAGGAGCTTCTGACAAATAGACTTTATGAGACTTGTGATTGTTCTGACATGGTCTTTTTGAAGGGAACCTGAGTGGCAGGATTGTTGCCTCCGGTTCCCAAGATTGACTAACTTATATATATATATACTATTATCACATTATACATATTTATGTAAAAGATGGTCCTGCATGTGTATGAATGTTTTAATTTGTTTCCTGATTTTATGTTTTTCTTCCGCTATAAGAATCAGGATAGAACCCAATAGTGATGACTCGAACCGAAATGAATACTTTGTAATAACTTGATAAAAGTTTTAAAAATTATTCGGATAGAAGAATTAGTAACACACTTATCCTATGTAATTATACTTATATATATTATTAATCCACTAAAAATGGACCCTAGGATAAGAGGGTGTTACAGATAGTTTTTTCAATATAATGTATTTATATACAAAATTCGAACCTAAAATTTTATTTAAGGAGAATAAAATATCTACCCTTCGCAATAGATCAATTTTCTCTGTATCTATAGGCTCCAGTGTATGCTTTGAGAAAGATTGTGTGTGTGTTTATTGTGTTATAGACCAACATTCTTCGTGGTTGCTAGGGAATGTTTCTTAAAATATCATGGTATGAGGTAGGCCACTTGCAAGAGAAGCTACATTGGAAAACAACAATATGATTAAAATTTTACTAGTTATGTGTGACCGTGTGAGAGAGAGAGAGAGAGATCCACCCTTTAATTAATTCATTCATTAATTAATAATAGTTTTGGTTCTTTAATTTGCATGAATTATTGAGAAAGGCAAAATTTTGATGTAAGATTGACTTCCATGTTTCAAGTAAAGGACAAAATGAGGTAGATTTGTGGTGTTTTTCCCCTGATCAGATCATGAGTAGTCCACCAAAGTTAATTAATTATATAATAATTAAATTGAACCAAATAAAAAAAATCTCGGAAACAAATAAAACATTAATAATTAATTAACTAATACGTATGGAGTTGGTTGCTATAGTGAAATTAAACAAAAGTACTCTTGATTCTTGACTCTTGAGCAAGAGCAAGTTGCATTGTTTTGCATGTATGGCTCGACTTCCAAGTTTCCAAACGTGATCATCACGTGCCACTTATGTGCAGAAGAAGCAAGAAGAAGAGAAGCAGAAATTCAGTAGTACAGTAATACTGAACTTCAGTTTATTTTTTTAATTTGTTGGGTTCTAAACTATTCAAAGTGAATCCTTATTAATGTGAATTTCTATTGATATTAACAAATAGCTTTATATGATTAAAAAAATATATCAAATTTTAATAATAATACGATAATACTAAATTCTTTTATCCAAAAAGAGTTAGGTAGGAAGTGCCTTGAATAATTATATGCAACAAACAAAAAATCCGTTGACCGCGTTGACTAAGCTCTGCTAGGGTTTCTAGTGGCTGTCAACAAAAGGTTAACGCCGACCCCAGTTCCGGCGAGAAGCCGTGTATTCCGATGGCCGTGGCGGTCATTTGTGTACTGCAACACTGAAAGTACGATGTCGAACGTAAAGGATGAAGAGTTGTTGGTGGTATATGAGGAGGATGAGGTGATCGACAATAAGAAGAATGACGTGTTTACACTGGCAGGGAAACTGATCTCGACAAGGACGGTGAACAAAGGAGCGATGGAAAACGCATTCCGTAACATATGGAATCAACCAACAGGATTTAAGATGGAGGAGATGGATCAAAACATGTTCTTGTTTCACTTCAAAAATGAACGAGACATGGAAAAGGTGTTAGAGGGCGGAGCATGGATCTTTCGTAATAGATGCCTGATATTGGCACGTTGGAGGAGAGGCATGGACGGGACGGAGGAAGAATTCACAAGAGTGAAGATATGGATGCAATTGTGGGGGGCTCCGCTACACTGTAGGACGGAGAAAGTGGCAAAGAAACTGTGTTCTTTAATGGGGGATGTTCTTGAAGTGGGCTTCTATGAGGACCAAGCTGGCGGAACCTTTTTCATGAAAGGTTTAATCAACTTCAGTGTAAAGAATGCCATACGGAAAGGTGCAAACTTAGGCAATAAGAAGGATGGGGTGTTTTGGGTTGATTTTAGGTATGAGAAAATACCGAGATGCTGCTTCTCGTGCGGCATGTTCGGCCACGACGAGGGGGAGTGTGAATCGATGAAGGAGGCGAAAGAGAAGGGAGAAACGTTCACACCAAAAGATCTTGGGGCATGGGTGAAGGCGTTGGGTGGAGGGAGGAAGGTGACGTGGCCAGGGGAGGATAAATCAAAGAATGACGGGGTGACCAAAAGTGAGGGACATAAGGTGGGGCTAGTGAGAAGGAATGACACGGAAAGCTTGCTTGAGAAATTGGCTAGTATGACTATGAAGGATATTGACATGCAAAATGGAAAAATTGGGGTCGGTGAAAATGCTAGCGTGATGGTGGAAGAAGATTCACAAATGGATGGTGTGATAGTTGGAAGTGTGGAGAATGACGTGTATGGAAAAGTAGAGATGGGAAATCACGTGGGGCAGGGGGTAGGTGGTTTGGGGAATAAGGATTTAATAAATAATGATGGAAGGAAAAAGGTGGAAGGGGTAAAGGAGGTATCAACTAATAAGGAAAGTGACTTGCATTACTTGAATGAAGTGGATGATGGTGGAAAGCCACCTATGCTGAATCAAAAAGTGAAAATGATACCGAAGGGGGGTAAGGGGACAAAAGGTGGAGTGCTAACGTGGAAACGCGTTGCGAGGGAAAAGGAGAATGTGGTTCCGGTTACTGAAATTAAGAAGCGCTTATTTAATGATCTTACGAATGGCAACGATGGGATGGAAATCGATGATGTGGTACGTACAAAAAAGGCGAGACGAGACGAGATGGGTGACAATGAGATTGTCAATATATCGGCAGAACCTGTTAATCAGGTCTGCCGGTCGCAAAGAAAATATTAGCCTGGAACTGCCGTGGGCTTGGGAACCCATGGGCAGTAAGGTCGTTAAAGCTCCTACTACGTCAATCACAACCGGATGTAGTTTTTTTATGTGAAACAAAAAGAACAACAGGAGAGAGTGGGGAGTTGAGAAGGGAGATTGGCTTTCTGAATGGTGTCTGCAGACCTAGTGATGGTAGACGGGGAGGGCTTATGATTCTGTGGAAAGATGATATTAATATCACTCTAAATTCAATGTCTAAATATCATATGGACGTGATGGTGGAAGGGGAGGATGGAAGGGAATGGAGGTTCACAGGTTTCTATGGAGAGTCGGTTACTCACTTGCAGTACAACAGTTGGAACTTGTTGAGAACACTGAAAGCACAATCTGACAAGCCGTGGCTTTTAATGGGTGATTTTAATGAAATACTAAGAACTGAGGAACAATTGGGGGAGAATGAAAGATCAGAATGCCAGATGCAGTTATTCCGTGACGTTATTGATGAATGTAGCTTGGTGGATATTGGTTTCTCTGGTTTACCATTTACTTGGTGTAATAGGAGAGACGAGGATCATAACGTGAGAGTACGGCTTGATAGGGGACTTGCAGATGTACCATGGCTGAATATGTACCCTAAAGCTCAATTGGTCCACCTTGAGAAGTACGATTCAGATCATATTCCCATTCTGTGTGATCTAAATGGGAAAACTAACGATGGAGAGGAATATAGTGGGAGGAAGAAGGAATTTCGATTTGAGCAATTATGGTGTGGATATGAAGAGTGTAAGGAGCTTGTGACGTTACATTGGAGGAGGGATGGGAGCAATGGTGACTTGAACTTAGTCAATGATAACCTCATGAAGGTACAAGGGAATCTATCGAAGTGGAGCAGAAAGAAGTTCGGTAATTATCACAAAAAAATTGCCAATTTGCAGAAGGAAATAAAAGAAGTAATTTCTATTCCTAGTACGAATAACCAGAGACTCAGGGCATTGGAGAAAGAACTAGATACTTTGCTGAAGGAAGAGGAGGTGTACTGGAGGTAGAGAGCAAGAGTGCAATGGCTAAAGGAAGGGGATAGAAATACTCATTTTTTCCATGAGGCAGCTTCCCATAGATCGAGGAAAAACATAATCAATAAACTGAAAAGGGAGGATGGAAGTTGGGCGCTTGAACAGAGAGATTTACAGGGGGTTGCACTTAATTACTTTCTGAAATTATATATGTCATCATCACCAACGGAGGTAGAGAGGGTGGGTGATATGATACCTAACAAAGTTTCGGCTGAGATGAATGATGCCCTAACGACGCAGTTTACTGAAGAAGAGGTAAAGGAGGCAGTGTTTCAAATGGGAGCGACGAAGGCCCCAGGAATAGATGGGTTCCCGACTCTTTTCTACCAGAAATACTGGGACGTGACTGGTAAGGAGGTAACGGAGGCAACATTGAAATTCCTTAACGGCGGACACTTCATGGAGGAGGTGAACAAAACAAGGATTGTGCTTATTCCTAAGGTAAAATCTCCTAATGATCTTACTCAATTTAGACCCATTAGTCTATGTACTGTTCTATATAAAATCATTGCGAAAACTCTGGAAAATAGGCTTAAGGTTATATTACCTGATGTCATATCCCTGAATCAAAGTGCTTTTGTGCCTAATCGACAAATAACTGACAATGTATTGCTTGCGTACGAGCTCATTCATGCTCTTAAAAGCAAAAGAACAGGGAAGAAGGGTTTTATGGCTGCCAAGCTTGACATGAGTAAGGCATATGATAGGGTGGAGTGGAATTTTCTTGAACATGCAATGATTAAATTGGGTTTCAATAATGAGTGGGTCCAGAAGATCATGACTTGTGTGAGATCAGTGTCTTTCCAAATCAGAGTTAATGGGTGCGATACTACCAGCTTCTCACCTGAGAGAGGGCTTAGACATGGGGATCTCCTTTCACCGTATCTGTTTCTAATATGCGCAGAAGGCCTGAGCTCTATTATTAACACCTATGAACGGAATGATCTCATTCACGGGTGATGCGGAACCCTAGCCTATGATCGAGACTAAAACGCCAACACACGCTTTGAATCAAGGAAAACTTTAGAATAAACACCCACCCTACTGAACCCTTAAGAAACCCGTTCTTAGAAACGCAGATAATAGAGCTAAAAGAAAGAGAATGAATAAACGCCACCAAGATAAACTAACTTTTGATAAGTAGATTCAATCTCCTAATGCAACAAGCAAAGAAATCCATCCTCACTTGCACACACACATAGAGGTTTTCATGAAGAAAACACACTCAATCAATATTCATTCAACGTGTCCCTTACAATAGAAAATAAAAAGTATTTATACTCCAAGAGAAATAAAACCCTAATTCACTAATGGACTCTACTAACATAGCAAAATAAAGCCCAAAATAAAATAAACCCTATTGGACCTTTAAACATCAAGTCCAAACTAATTAAAACATTAAATTCGAAATTATCTTTAAATAATAAAACCTAAATATAATTATTTTCGCACAAATAATTAACCCAAATTAAAAAAAGCATTTTAAGCCCAAAATATGATGATTTAGGCTTAAATATGTCTCCACATGTATAGTACTTGGTCCAAGCTCTCAAAATTGATGTTTCCAAGCCCAATACATGTTGTAAAGCTCCATTTTCAGCCCACTTGGTGTTAAGGACGTTTTCAGCAACAATTGACGATCCACTTGCTATTTGATTTGTCCAAGTCTCTTCCATAAGCTCCTTCAGTGACTCCATGATTATTCTAGCTCTAACATTGCCTCCCGTGCTCGTATCAACAGGGTTAAAGCATCCTTCGCTGGCCCAAGTATATCCCACTTGTTCTTTGCAGATGATAGTTTAATTTTCTTGAGGGCTGATGAAAATGAGTCTCAGGCGTTTAAAGATATTTTGGCAATATATGAACATGCTTCGGGCCAAAAGATTAATTTTGATAAAAGTGCATTATTCTTTAGCCGAAACTGTTCTCAGGAGACTAGAGAGATTATTCAAAACAGATTGGGGATAGTTAATGTGGCTTTTAATGAAAAATACCTCGGCTTACCGACGATTGTTGGAAGAAACAAAGGAGATTCCTTTAAATCCATTAAGGAAAGGGTGTGGAGGAAATTGCAGGATGGAAGGAGAAACTGCTCTCAAAAGCGGGGAAGGAAGTATTAATTAAGGCCGTGGCACAATCTATACCAACATATTCCATGAGTTGTTTTTTGCTTCCTCAGTATCTATGTAGGGAGTTGACACAGTTAATGGCGAAGTTTTGGTGGGGCTCTAATGCGGAGAAAGCAAAAATACATTGGCTAAATTGGGAGAAGCTTACAATGCCGAAGAATGCTGGTGGTATGGGATTTAGGGACCTACACACATTTAACAAGTCTTTACTAGCTAAACAGTGTTGGAGACTGTTAAATAATGAGCAATCCTTACTACACCAAGTTCTTAAAGCAAAGTACTTTTCTCAATCCGACTTTTTTTCATGCTAAGGTGGGAAATAATTCTTCTTTTACCTGGAGAAGCTTGAGAGCAGGTATGGAGTTGATTGAACCAAATATTATAAAGTGCATTGGAAGTGGGGATTTCACACATGTGCTACGTGACCCGTGGATTCCTAATACGTTCCCTCTCACAACGTGTGTAGAAACGTTGAATGCTTTCCCAATTTCAAAAGTAAGCGAGCTCATTAATGAAGAATCAGGGGAGTGGGATGAACATTTCATACGTTTTCTTTTCGGGGTGGACATGAGTGAACGTATTCTACAAGTACCACGAAATAGAGCTGAAATGGCAGATCACTGGGCTTGGATGCCAGACTCAAAAGGCATATTCTCAGTAAAATCTTGCTATAGAACTGAGATGGAAAAAGTTTGGCATGATATCTCATTAACACCTTGGTTAAATATTGATGTAGATAATGCTTTCTAGAAAAGGTTGTGGAAGTTACCAATTCTTCCAAGATTCAAGTACTTCTTTTGGAGAGCATGTCTGGATATCTTACCCACGGCTGCGGCTTTGAGGCGTCGAGGGGTACAAGTGGAGGAAGAATGCATGTTCTGCCACGAGGAGGAGGAATCAGCTTTTCACCTTCTGGCCGATTGCCCTGCGGTTCAAGGTATATGGCAAGAAGCACACTTTAACTACAACAGCAAAAGGTACCCTGGGTCGTTGCTGGAATGGGTCACGGTGGAAGGAAAGAATTGGACCGAAGAACAACTTGGTATGCTAGTATTGTCAACGTGTATGATATGGGAAGAGAGAAATTCAAGACGCTCTGTCAGGAGTTTGGCTAAAGTCAACAACAACATGGGAAGAGATGGCAAGGAGTGGCAATCTCGGTACTGATGTCGAGAAGTGGGAGGGAAGAATTAAATGGGTCAAGCCTGCATCACCTTGTTTCAAACTGAATTGCGATGCAGCGGTTAGAGCGGGATTTGGAGGTGCAATCGGTGGAGTGATCAGGAATAGTGAAGGGGTGGTTGTTGCGGCTTATGCTGTCCCAGTCAAGAACACATTGGACATCCACAGATTGGAGGCATTGGCAATTTATAAAGGTGTGGAGGTGGGTCGTGGATTGGGAATTCAACAGCTGGAGGTAGAAAGTGATGCCAAGATGGTCGTAGATTGTCTAAATGCAAATGGGAATCAAGCTTCTTTGCTGAACTCGTTATGCTCTAATATTTTACTATTCTGTGCATGCTTTTCTTTGATTGATGTACTCAAACATGATTTCTATCAATGAATTTCTCCAGTGCCGCCTGGATTCTAAAAAAAAAAAATTATATGCAACAAACCATAACAGTTTTGGAAGACAAAAATCAATTCTAATAACTTCATTATGATGCCTACCTAGATTTGTACATTTAAATTAAGGAGCTATTTTCTAAGAAAAAATGTAACTTCAAAAATGAAAGCAACAGCACTGTTTTTTTAATTAGGTGCAGTGGATATTTTTTTAAGTAAAAATAATGTCATTACCGATCCAAAAAATTGTTGGGTTTTAATTAATTTGATTTTAGCTAATACAAGTAGAGCTTTCTCAACAAATTTTTGTGATACCAAGATTCAAATTTAAAACTTCATTTAAAAATAGATATATAGCTAACACTTCAACATAACTATGCAACTATGCAATAATACACTTCCCTTAACAATCGACTCATGGATTCGATTTCTTTAGAAGAATAAGAATAAAGCGTTACTCGATGGGAGAATCACTCTCAATAATAAGCTCGATGTACTTGAGAAATTAATCATTATGCTCGCTCTAGTAGATACCTCAATTATTAAAAAAAATTATACAATACTCAATTCTTTAATTTTTTATGACATGTTTGGTAGGTGGGGACGGATGTAAAAAGAAGAAATGTAATGTAAAGTGATGT
The DNA here is from genome assembly GCA_014851425.1 of Senna tora. Classification (NCBI taxonomy): domain Eukaryota; kingdom Viridiplantae; phylum Streptophyta; class Magnoliopsida; order Fabales; family Fabaceae; genus Senna; species Senna tora. Next base: position 18,033,935 of record CM026265.1, read on the forward strand.
AAAATAAAAATTTATATAAAGTAATTTTAAAAATAAAAATGTCTTTAAAATGTAAAAATATAATAAAAATTTGTTAGGTATATGTAAAAAATATGATAAAATTTATTAGAATGTGTAATTTTACATGACGTTACATCAATGTAAAAACTACCAAATATGCCCTTAGTAAGAGATACCATCCAATTGTTTTTTTTTTTTAATTTGCATAGAAAATATTATGGAAGAAGTTAAATATATATATATATATATATATATGCATTTTAACGTGGTGATGATAATGCTTTGTGGCATATAGTATTTATTAATTGCTCTTAAAAAAGTTAGTTACTAAATAATTATTTTAAGTTTCGAATATCTTTTTCAATAAATTTAACAAAGGAAAAAAATTACATAGGAAAAAAAAAGATAACAATATTTTAAAAAAAACAAATATGGTTGAGAATTGAGATGGTATGTACATAGATAGATGGATGTGCAATGAAGAGAAGAGAGGAAGTGTTGACGAAAGCATATCTGAATAACTCTGAACCAAAACTCAAATCATTCAGAGGACAGAGGTTAAGCACTGAGTGCAGAGGAGAGTGCAAGTTTAGTGACATCCAATCCAATCTTTCAACACTTAGGATAAATTTTGTAAGGATCTCTACAATAAAATTAAATTATGTGTTTCACGATTTCTTTAAGAAAATTTATATTACATCTTATATATATTAAATATTTTTTTAATTTTTTTTATTTTCTCTATTCACTTTTTTCTACAATCCATTTTTTTATTTTACAGTAATTTATTCTATAATATTTTCTCTATGCTAGGGTTTACGGCAGAGCTTGTGGTGAGTGTTCTTATCCGGCGTTCCGGCGACTAGTTCACGTGTGCAGCGTAGTGTGTCTCTCTCTGAGTTTCTACAGCTCAGGGATGGAAGGAGAGAGGAGGAATAGACAACGAAGTCGGGCTGAGATTTCGTTTGACGAAGAGGATGTTAATGGTGGGGTTAAGGAGTGTGAGAATTGCCTTGTGGGAAGAATTATAACCATAAAAACAATCCATAAACCAGCTCTGGAAGCAGCACTGCGTAATATATGGAGTGTTGACAAGGGGTTCAAGGTTGAGGAGGTTGCGGAACGTACGTATCAATTCTATTTTAACAGCAAGGAGGAGACAGAAAGGATCATGAAAGGGGGGCCATGGGTGTTTCGTAACAGTTGGTTACTGATGCAACAGTGGCAGAGGGATGGAGAAGCACTTGAGAAGGGGTTCGAGAGGGTTCGGCTGTGGGTGCAACTATGGGGTCTGCCGCCTCATTGCCGTACGGAGGCGATGGCGTGTAAGATTGGTGCAATATTAGGTGACGTTGTGGAGGTGGGACTGTTTGTTGCCCAAGGAGACCAAAAGAGATTCATGAAGGTTCAAATTGATATGCCTATTGATCGACCTTTGATCGATGAGGTCAAGGCGTCGAGCAAAGCGGATGGAGAGGTTTGGGTCGAGCTGAAATATGAGAGGTTAGCACAATACTGTCATTATTGTGGTGTGGTTGGCCACAGCGAAGAAAATTGTAGAGTTGCGGAGGAAGACGGGAAAAATGGGAGGTGTAATTCACTGGAGTTAGGGCCGTGGTTAAAGGCGACGGTGATGGGGTTGCGAGTGAATCAAACACAACCCAAGAGGGCGGAGAATAATGATAAAGGAAGGCGTGGGAGGTGCTGGGGGGAACCAAAACAGATGCAGCGTACGGATGCATTGGCGGCGTTGCTTTCGAAACTTGATGTCAATGACGATAGTGGAGGCAAAAGGGAAGTGGAGGGTGCAGCGATTGAAGGAGTGGGGTCGGATATGATTGTGGTAGATAGTGTGGTGATACCAACTGTGATTGATGAGGCAAAAATTATTATGCATGAGCCCACCTATCACGAGGAGAAGAGTGAAAGTGAGGGGATATCTACTAGTATGAAAAAGGGGGTAGGTGGCATTGTGTTGGCAAGTGAGGTGAGGGATAAGGAGGATGAAAGGGAGACACGTGTACTTAAAGAAATTCGTGTGAATGAATGTGAGGTGAATGTGCAGGGTGGGGTCATGTTGAAAGAAAATATTGATCCCTGTTGCATTATAAAAGATGTCAAAACATGGAAGAGACTGGCGCGAACTAAGGGTATAGCACCCAAGAGTGTGATGGTGGAAACTAATGGTGGGAAAAGGAAGGCAGGAGGGGAAGGAAGGGCGAGTAATGAGGAGGATGAAGGATTTGCGGTGAAAAAGACGAAAAACGGGGTGGATGAGGTGTTTGATGTAGTTGAATTATCGGCCGGTCTGTCTCAACAGGCCCGCCGAACGCAATGAAAACATTATCGTGGAACTGCCGCGGGCTTGGGAACCAGCGAGCAGAAAGATCCATTAAGCTCCTACTGAGACAAACTAACCCTGATATTGTTTTTTTATGTGAAACTAAGCTTTCTGCAGGAGAAGCTGACTCTATGCGAACGAAATTAGGCTTTCTTAATGGTATCTATCAACCATGCGAAGGACGAAAGGGAGGACTTATGTTGTTATGGCGTGACCCAATTGTATTTTCCTTGCTCTCTCTCTCCAGGTTTCATATTGACGGGATCGTGGAGGAGATAGATGGAACCGGATGGAGATTTACGGGTTTTTATGGCGAATCAATCACACATCGTCGCCATATAGGATGGAATATGCTAAAGGCGTTGAGAGGGCAGGATGATATACCGTGGTTGCTGATGGGAGACTTTAACGAGATCGCGGAGGCGGGGGAGCAACAAGGGGAGAATGAGCGGCCTGAAAGACAGATGCAACAGTTCAGAGAGGCGATTGATAGATGTGGGGTGCGAGATATTGGCTTTGTAGGCTACCCATTCACATGGCAGAGAGGAGGACGAGACCATAACCAGGTGAGAGTGAGATTGGATCGTGGGTTAGCCAATGATGGGTGGGTAAACAAATTTCCTTTCGCTCAACTGTTCCATTTGAAGAAATTTTCTTCCGATCACCTTCCTATCTTATGTAATTTCTTCTGGCATCAGAACTATACTAACGGTCAGGATAGGAAAAAGAAAATTTTTAGATTTGAACAGGTGTGGAGCGAATACAAGGAATGCCGCGACCTTATTGCTTCATATTGGCGCAGAAACTTGTCGGATCCTGACATGAACAAAGTCAATGGCAATCTCAAGGCGGTACAAGAAAGCCTAATCGAGTGGAGTAAGGAGAAGTTTGGCAATTATCGGAAGAGGATTGACAAACTTCAGAAGGATATAGATCATGAGTACAATAGAAGCAGGGTTGACAATCAGAAACTGAAAGACCTTGAAAATGAGCTTAACAGGTTGTTGAGGGAGGAAGAACTATACTGGCGACAGAGATCAAGAGTCCACTGGTTGGGAGAAGGGGACATGAACACTAGTTTCTTTCATGCATCAGCTTCTCAGCGTGCTAAAAAGAATAAAATTCATAAACTCTTGAGGGAAGATGGCTCATGGGCACTAGATCAGAGAGATATGCAGGAGGAGGCAAAAAATTATTTTGTTAACATATTCAATTCATCGCAGCCCTATGAGATGGATGAAGTAGTGAATTTGATCCCACAGAAAGTTACAGATGAGATGAATGAAATGCTAATAGCCCACTTTACAGTAGAAGAAGTCAAGGAAGCTCTGTTTCAGATGAATGCAACCAAGGCACCGGGAGTTGATGGCTTTCCGGCACTTTTTTACCAGAAATATTGGGATGTGGTAGGGATGGATGTTACTGATGCAGTTCTAGATTTCCTTAACAACGGGGTCTTTTGTGAGGAAATTAACAGAACCAGGATAGTTCTTATTCCAAAGGTAACGGACCCGAAAAATCTTACACAATTCAGACCTATCAGCTTATGTAATGTAATTTACAAGATCATTGCGAAGGTTTTAGCCAACAGACTGAAAATTATTTTACCTGTGGTTATCTCTGCTAACCAAAGTGCTTTCGTACCTAATCGACATATCACAGACAATGTGTTACTTGCCTACGAGCTAGTTCATGCTCTAAAAAGCAAACGTACAGGTAACAATGGTTTTATGGCTGTCAAACTAGACATGAGCAAGGCATATGACAGGGTTGAATGGGGATTTCTGGAGCTTGTAATGAGAAGATTGGGTTTCCATGATATGTGGATAGAAAAGGTAATGAAGTGCATTTCTTCTGTTAGCTTTCAGGTAAGTGTGAATGGATGTGACTCAGAAGTGTTTAAACCTGGTAGAGGTCTTAGACAGGGTGACCCTTTATCTCCATACTTATTTCTGCTCTGTGCGGAGGGCTTTACTGCGTTATTAAATCACAGAGAACATAATAATCTGATACAGGGTGTAAAAGTAACTGCTCGAGCACCAAGTGTCTCCCATTTATTGTTCGCAGATGACAGTTTGGTATTTATTAAGGCTGATAGGAGGAATTGTGTTGAGTTTAAGACACTGATGAGCATGTATGAGAATGCCTCAGGACAGAAAATAAATTATGAGAAGTCATCTATTTTCTATAGTCCCAACTGTAAACAGGAGACGAGAGTGGCTATTAATGATGAGTTGGGTATAAGAAGCCAGGCCTATAATGAGAAGTACTTGGGGCTGCCAACGATTGTGGGAAGAAATAAAGGACACTCTTTCAAATCTATCAAAGAAAGGGTGTGGAAAAAACTCCAAGGGTGGAAAGAGAAAATACTTACAAAGGCGGGTAAGGAAATTCTTATAAAGGCCGTGACTCAATCTATCCCCACGTATTCAATGAGTTGCTTCCTGTTACCCAAACGTCTATGCAAGGAGCTTTCTCAGATGATGGCAAGGTTTTGGTGGGGTTCAAATCAGACTTCTTCTAAAATACATTGGTTGAATTGGGAAAAATTGTGCTTGCCAAAGATCATGGGCGGTATGGGATTTAGGGACTTGGAGATGTTCAATAAGTCTCTGTTAGCGAAGCAATTATGGCGCCTACTACAGAATGAAAATTCTCTGTTATTCAAGGTGCTTAAAGCAAGATATTTTCCCAACAAGGATATCTACCACACGGCATTAGGGAGATCTCCCTCATTGACATGGCGAAGTTTATTTGCTGGTAAAACATTGATCCTCCCGGATTTAATTCGTTGTATTGGAAATGGAAGAACTACCAAAGTGTGGACAGATGCGTGGGTCCCAGGTAATTTCCCTTACACAATTCAAAGGCCACGTGCAGTGATGGATGGTGTAAATGTAGTGAGTGACCTGATGGATGGGGCGGGAAATTGGAGGAGCGACATCCTTAATTATCTTTTTGAGGCAGAGATCAGCGAAAAAATATAGGGCATCGAGCTTAATTGCCACCAATTTGATGATAAGTGGGTATGGTTAGGTGATGCAAAAGGATTGTTCACGGTGAGTACTTGCTATAAATACTATATGGCAAGGCATTGGGAGGAGATTAATTTGCTGCCACATTTACAGAGGCGTGTTGGCTCTGGTTTTTGGAAACATCTATGGAAAGCTCCAGTGTTACCAAAATACAAGGCGTTTCTATGGAGGGCTTGTTTGGGCATACTGCCAACCAGTGCTGCGTTGGCTAGACGAGGGGTGGAGGTTGAGGATAAATGCATATGGTGTGGTAGTGAGGAAGAGAATGCATTCCATGTGCTGGTGGAATGCCCAGTGATGCAGAGGTTTTGGAGGCGGTCTCGGTTCGATTTTAGTAGTAGTCGGTGGCATGGCTCACTAGTTGAATGGTTAGACGTTGAAGGCTTGACTTGGGGCAGAGAGCAGTGGTGCTTGTGTACAATTGCGTTATACCATCTATGGGAGGCAAGGAATAAGAAGAAGTTCACATCAGAGTTGGTCAACATTGATCAATTATGGGGGAAAGTAACATTAAGGTGGGAAGAGATACAGGAGGCAAGGAGGAACGACATAATGGAGGAGACTGCGATGGAATTATGCAGATGGGAAAAACCGACAGGTGCAGCGATGAAGATGAACTCTGATGCTGGAACGATGCCGTCGGGAGGAGGAATTGTGGGAGGCGTTATCCGAGACAGAGACGGCTACTGTAATGGAGCTTTTACTGAGAGATATGATTGTTCAAGCAACCCAATGGCGCTAGAAGCTGTAGCTATTCGAAGTGGAATGGAGTTTGCTATTTCATTGGGGATCGAGGAGCTCATAGTGGAGACAGATGCAAAATTAGTGTTGGAGTTTCTTTCTTCAAGTGAAACACAAATTTCACCTCTTCTCCAAGTCTGTAATCAAATTAAAGTCCTTTGTCATTGTTTTAAGAGATGTAGTTTTTCGTGGGTCCCTAGGAGATGCAATATGGTGGCCCACTTGCTAGTTTCCTTTGCTAAGGACTCAATGCCTGTTACAAGATGGGTAGACTCAGTACCTTTGTATCTTGCGGATGCAATCCGTTTTGACATTTGAGCAATGAAGTATATCTATTTTAATTTCAAAAAAAAAAAAAATAAACATTACGCAATCAAATCCTTTTATATTCACAATTCATTCATTTCAATATTTGGTCCTCCTTTTTATGATTTTCACTTTGAATTTCTTTTTTTTTTTTGGAACTTGGAACAACCAACCAAATCATCCACTTCCATTATTTTTCTGCTTCAATCAACTTAAAAAATCCTACCGCTTAATTATAAATGCCTTTGCAAATTAATGTATAATTAATTAATTCACTCACAGTCACCGCAAAAAAATATGTATTTTTAACAAATTATATTTCCACAATCGATATTAATAATTGAAAAAATATTTTTTTAAAAAAAAATTACATTTTGTTCATTAAAATAAATACCTTAATTTTTTTCAATAACTAAATTTTAGTCGTCAAAATAATTTTTTAAAAATTATCAATAATAATATTTTCGTCGGTCAACAATTATTTTATTTGTCAATAATATTGCTTTCGATAAATATTTGTCGACGACGGCGTTGACAAAAAAATATCGTTGATAAAAGTTGTAACTACAGAATATTCCACCTAGGGACACGTGGCACTGACGTTCTAGAAGCATGACCCCAACACCCGTTAGAGACACATGACACCATTCATCCACCAGTTCCGTGGCCCTCGCCCACGTCACCATGCTTAGCTTCTCCTCAACCAGACATGTGATCTCCACAAGCCTCGTGGGACGACCCACGTCCCACAAGGTCGTAGGTCGAGCACGATCTCCCCACACACAAGTATAAATACACCCTCACTCGGGGGACTAAGCAAGCAATCTAGTCTGAACAGTACTACACACAACCTGAAGGATTATCGTGAACCATCCTTGATATTCCATACTCTCCCGGTACCTGAGCACCCTCAGATACCTCACGCGAGTCCTTTCCGCACCCGGAGCTCCGTCACCGGCCCCCGTTCCGGCCAGCCTCCGCCAAGCTCGCCTCCTCCTTGGAGCACACCGCTAACAGGGCTTCCAGCAGCCCTCAGAGACCATAGCTCCCTCCCACTAAGGCAACCTCCTAAGAGCGGCTCGCCCGCCCGGAGTACCTTAGGCACGTCTTAGCCGCACACGGCCCAATACAGGTAACAACCTTGCCTAATGGCTCCGATAGATGTCACCATGACGAACTACGTGGACTTTGATCCCTCTCAAAGGGTACGTAGGCACCTAGGTGCATCACCTAAGGACAAGTCCCCCAAGGTTAAGACCCCTTGCGGTCCTAATTTCAAATAACAATTGTCTGAGCCAAAAACGACAGTTACAGTGGCGCCCACCGCGGTCTTATTCAAACCACAATGCCTTGCGCACTCTGCTGCTAAAAGGCATTTCTTTTTTCGGGGAGTAGGAGTATACACCTAACACTCAGAAACCCGTACTTATTTTTGTTTTGAGCTCCAATACAGATACAGGACATAATACATCATGACCAACTCGAACGTCCCCCAAACCACGACTAACGCTAGCGCCCTGAGATGCAGCACGAGGAATCGGCAAGGAACGGCCGAACCGGTCACAACTGAGGCAGGTGGATCAAACGCGACTCAGCCTCAAAGCTCCTCAGCAATGCAGGTAGCCATCGCGGAAACCGTGGTCCAGAACCCGATGTCTAGAGAGGAAACCTGCCCTCAACACCCGTATGGCATGCCGCACGTCCCTTGCCCCACAACTGGTGGACAAGAGATGACAGAGCCAGCAATGAACTCACGGGACGCTGAGATCGCCCGCCTCGAAGCGGAAGTAGCAGCTTTACGCCAACGGCGATGGGAAGAGGACAGGAACCTCGCCCTAGCAAATATGAGCACTCAGTTACCATTAGTGCCACACGGCGCGGCAGCAGGGCCCTCCAGCGACCCTACCGGCTTGCCCGCAATTCAATTTGGGACCTTACCAATAGAGTTCGCACGGTTGTCGCTAACGGCGGCACCACCCCCAACGGTGATCCCACCTAGACCAACCATGGTCGCCGAACAAGCAGCACGGCCCGTTATAAACTACCCGCGACCACCAGTCCCAAACTACCCTCCAGGATCCTACCTCCATATGCCATGGGCCGCGACCTACAACCTGTACGCCGTCGGCGGTGCAAATGCCTACCAGTGGCCCACAATCGACTTCCAGGGAAAGGGGAGACACCCCTTCACCCAGCAGGTCATGAATGAGCACGTACCCATGGGTTTTAAAATGGCCTTCTACATAGAACCTTATGGTGGAGAAACCGATCCGCGGGATCACCTGAACACCTTCAACTCGGCCTTTTCGATACTAGGTATGACGGATGGCCAACAGTGCGGGGTCTTCTCATCAACTCTGAAGGAAGCCGCCTTGAGATGGTTCTCCTTGCTGCCCACCAATTCGATCCACAGCTTCAAACAACTGGCTCAAAACTTCCTTACACAGTTCGCCAGCAGCAAAGAGTACCAGAAAAATGAAGAGTCCTTCATCGGTTTCCACCAGGAGGAAGGAGAAACCCTGCAAGCCTTCTTGGCCCGCTTCACCAAGCTTTTGCTCCAAGTCTGAGGCCTCCAGGACGTCGTCGCCATCTTTGTCATAAAGCAAGGTCTTCGATGCTCACAATTCTACGGGGAACTAAACAGGTGCCCCGTCTCCACCTTACAAGAACTTATGGACCGTGCGGAATGGTTCATTCAAGACGAGAACGCTCAGATCGCTAAGGACAAGATGAGGAAGTTTCTGATAAGCAGGGCCGATATGGAACAAGCAGAGAAGAAAAAAGAGAAGACAAGGACCGAGAACCATGCCCCCAAGGAAAACAGTGGTAGGAAGAGGTCACCACCTCGACCATGGACGCCTCCCCGAGGACGGTTCATGAGCTACACTCCCCTCAACAGATCTCACGTCGGGGTGTTGGAAGAAATCTATCATTCCGACATGCTCAATTTCCCCCCACAGGTCAAAAGACGTAAGACGGGAAGGCCGGTGGACAAGTCCAAATACTGCCAATTCCACAAGGATTACGAACATGAAACCAACGACTGCATCCACCTGAAGGATCAGATCGAAGACCTAATCCAGAAGGGACAACTTGGCAGGTTTATCAAGGAAGAAAGCAGGGCCAATGCCGAGCACCCCCAGGAAACCGACGGCCAAGCGCCCACCCGCGGGGTCTTCAACGTCATAGCAGGCGGACTACAGCGAGGGACCTCATCCCTACCGCAAAACAAAAAGAGGATGGAACGCTCCATATTTGCCCTCGATTACGCTCCAAAGCACAAGAAGAGGAGCAAGGCCAAGGGAGACCCCATCACCTTTGACCTTACTACTCTAGAAGGACCAGTCCACGACGACCCCATGGTAGTAACCGCGATTATCACCAACTACGAAGTTAAGAGAGTCTTGATCGACCAAGGATCCTCAGCAGACGTTCTCTACTTCGACACCTTCAAAAAGCTCGGGTTGAACGAGGCCAGCCTAAGGCCCTTCCCCAGCACGCTCATAGGGTTCTCAGGAGCCCAGGTTCTAGCGGAAGGAATCATCACCGCCCGAACGACAATGGTCACCTTGCCAAAGGTCACGAGCCTTGATGTAGACTTCATCATCGTCTCAGCAACATCAGCATACAATGCAATCCTAGGGCGACCGTCCCTAAATAAACTCAGAGCTGTAGTGTCTACCGCACAGCTCACAATGAAGTTCCCAACACCCCACGGGGTTGGAGAAATCATGACGGACCAAAAACTGGCGCGAGCTTGCTACGCAACGAGCTTAACCAAGACCGTCAAGGTCGCCCGCCTAGGTCCCAAAGAAACACGCGAGGAACCTCCTGAGGCTAAAGAGTTAAGAGAAAAGAAGCCAGAGTCCGCCCGCCCAGACCTAACGTCCGCTTAAGACTTTGAACGCACTTTGCACTATCACAGTACCTTTAAGTCAATTCGTATGTCTCTACTTTGAATTTAGGATTCTTAGCCTGGCAAAGGCTCGCCTGACTTAGGCAATCCGAATGTAAACACTTTGCTTACCTTCAGCCTACCTAAGGCTAGCCCGACTGAGGTTGCACGAATGTATTTATTTTGTTTATTATTGAAAGCACTTCTTTTCAGTTAGAGACAAGACTTCAACTCTGCAAAGTACTCGCGTAAGTCCTATCACAGGACGCTGGACTCAATCGCCCTAAGAAACGCTAAGCGCCCAAGGGCCAAGCTAAAATTTCCTCAAAAGCGCGGTAAAAAACCCCTTTGTTGCGAAAACCACAAAACGAAAGTTTGACCAACCTCGCTAGCAACACGGATACAAACCGTCCTGATCACACGGTACTCATGCAAAAATCTTTTTACCCAGACGTAAAGAGATAACTACGAAAAGAGAAACTGCGAACGCATACGACTTTTTACCCAGACAGCCCAATACAGGTAACAACCTTGCCTAACGGCTCCGATAGACGTCACCATGACGAACTACGTGGACTTTGATCTATCCCGAAGGGTACGTAGGCACCTAGGTGCATCACCTAAGGACAAGTCTCCCAAGGTTAAGACCACTTGCGGTCCTAATTTCAAATTACAATTGTCTGAGCCAAAAACGACAGTTACAAAAATATTATCAACAATTATTGACCTTCGAAAATACTATTATTTATTTTTCAACAACTTAAAATTTTGACGACTAAAATTTAATTGTTAAAAATATTATATTTTTTCAACAATTAAAGTATCATCTAAATATATAATGTAAAAAAATACTCATTTATTTTTGTTGTAGTGATTTCATATGACAATTAGTAACAAGTGCACAAATTAAAGATTGCTTAATATAAAATATGCTATTAATTTTTTATGGCGATTAATTATGTTGCTAACATGGTATTTTCAAATAATCTTATCCTTTTTTATTAAGACTACTAAAATAAATAACAATAAAAAATTATCAACGTGATTGGCTCTCAACCAATATGATCGAGTTTGTTCTGTTAGAAAGAAGTCAAGAACTAATTCTTTTACAATACAGTAAAATAAATTAAAGTTTAAATTTTGGTTAAGAATAATTGGAACAAAATGTGAGACATCACAATATCACTTCATTTTTAAATTCTCTAATTGATTAAAAAAAATGTTAAATAATACTCTTAAGACACTAATTAACAATACCTTTATTAAATATATATTTTGTGACCATTAATTATAAGACACAATCATCATTATAAAATAAATATTTGTGAACGTGGATCCTTGAAGCATTTAGCGGCTGTGAGAGTGTTCCACACGGTTATTCCCATGTCCCTCTGTACCGCCGGATGATCTCCATTCTCCAGCATTCGTAATTGTATATTTTTTAGTTTTTTATAAAGTTTTGGGTAAAGTAGTTTTGGTACCCCCAACGTTTGCGCGTTCGGGCAAATATACCCCAAACGTTTGATTGCTGTCAAATATACTCCCAACGATTCAATGTTTAGGCAATATTACCCTTTTCACTAACACCGTTAAAATAGTTAACGATTTTTGCTGACTAAGTGTAACATGTGGCATTAATATCTAACGGGGATCAATTTTTTCATTTCATATTTTATTTAAAAAACAAGAAAAAAGAAATTGTGATTTCTCAACCTATTGCTATTTACCTTGTTTTGCTTTTTCTTATTGTAGCTTTTTTCAAATAAAATATGAAATGGAAAAAATTGATCCCAGTCAGATATTAATGCCACATGTTACGCCTAGTCAGCAAAAACCGTTAATTATTTTAACGGTGTTAGTGAAAAGGGTAAGATTGCCCAAAACTTGAAACATTGAGGGCATATTTGATCGCAATCAAACGTTTGGGGCATATTTGACTGAATGTGCAAACGTTGGGGGTACCAAAGGTACTTTACCCTAAAATTTTTTTATAAGTATCCAGAGATAATTTTGGTCGAAATAGTTGATGTTTTATAATGGAATTAGAGCTCTCATAACAGAGGTTTTTTATATATAAGACTTAAATTTGAGATCTTATTTAAAGAAAATAGAGTACCTACCACTCTAATCAACAAGTGACTCGCCCGCTCGGAGTCACACGTCCTACCCGCACACAACCCTGTACAGGTAATCACTTTGCCTAATGACTCTCACGGACGTTACCACGGCAAACTACGTAGACTTTGATCCCTTCCTAAAGGTACGTAAACACCTAAATTCTCATCTAATAACAGGTCCCCCAAAATTACGACCCCTTACAGTCATCATTTCATGCTTAAAATTATCTAAACAAAAATAACCGTTACATCTATCACTCTAATAACCAGATATAAATAGTATTGGTAATGGTTTATGAAGTATGAAGCAGTGAGGCACACATCAAATTTCAGATGGCTTTTCCTTGACGCCACAGTGACGCCCTTTTCTACTCTCTACATCAAATAGCATATTACATTATTACCATCGTTGCTTTTGCTTCCCTCGTTTTACTCCCACTCCCTTAATTACCTTATTGCCCCTCTATCGACCCCTCAACCGTAGGGGTATTTCTGACACTTTCTATGCTGTCTATACTAGGGATTACGGTCACTTCCAAATTGACACTAGGGATGGCAATGGGTAGGATACGGAGAGGATACTGCAATCCTCAGTCCCGCTATTCATTTTTTCTCCGTCCCCAGACCCGTCCCCGACTGGGTATAAAATGTGAGACCTATCCCTGAACCCATTGAATACTTAAATCTCCGGACCTAGACCCGGACCCGGAAAATTATGTGGTGCTTGCTATTTTTCTTACTATTCCGTCAATTTAATTCATGAAAAGGCAAAAAGGGATATCAATTTTGCTGTGACTTCAAGATGGAATATATTTATGTATATTATGTGGTGCTTGCTTCTTCACTTTTTCCATTTTCGTAGAATGGCATCATCGCATTCATGAAAAAGAAAATTAAGGACGCAAGTTTTGAATATTTGAACAAACAAAATGGAAACCAGAATAAGAAGCTGCACTTGTTTTGTTCACATACCTGTTGCAGTCGCTGAGTCGCACCACCGGGATCGCCTGGAGAGTGGAGTCCGTTGCGGTTGCGGCTAGGGTTCCTGAGCTTGAGCTTAGTAAAATGAAAGATTGAAAATGTGTGTGAAAAGTGAATCGTGCAGAGGGTGTGAGTTGTGTGCTTGTGGTTAAGTGAGGGGATTGGGATAAGGATAAGTGTGAGCTGTGAGGGGTGAGGCACGTGTGGGTAAGTGATGTGTAAATTTTTTTATTTAATATTTATATATATATATAATATATAATATATATATATATATAATATATAAAAAGTATTTATATATAAAATATTTATATATATATTATATCACCGGGTTCGGGGTGAATACCCTTGTAATACCCGAGGATATTTTAACTAGCATCACTAATTAAATTAAATTAATTCATTTAAAAACGGAAAAATATTTTTTTATTTTATTTATTTTATCATATCAGGTTTCTTTTTTTTTTCTTTGTGATATGTATATATATATATTAATTTATTTAGGTGTATATATATATATATATATAAAAGGAATAAGAAAAGAGTAAAAGAAAAGGAAAAAAAAAAGAGGAAAAGAAATCAGATTTGTTTCTTTTGTAATATATATATATATATATATATATAAGAAAAAGGAGAATAAAGAAAAGAATATAGAAAAGAAAGGAAAAGTGGACGTGGGAAAGGAGCAGAGAAAAGAGAAACGCGTGAGGGAAAGGGAGAAACGCGAGAGAGAGAGAGAGCAGCTTATGGCAACGAATGGGAAAACGCACAGAGCAAGGCGGAGCGTCTTCGTGCAGGCGGGGCAACGCGTGATGGTGGCCGGACGTCCACCGGAGCCGAAAAACGCCATCGTGGTGGCTGGAGGAGAGAGAGAGCTCGGGTAGAGAGAGAAACAAGAGGAAGAGAGCTTCTCGCCGGAAAACGCCGTCTCTTCACCGGGGAAGGTAGCTGGGGGTCTCCTCTACTCCATATCGTCCTTTTAACCGGTTGAATCGAGGTGAGAAGTCCCGAAACTCTCAAACCCCAATTTTATCAATTTTAGGGATTTTTGGAAAGACCCCAATTGATTCAATCTGAGTATTCTGGGTCCTAAATTGAAGTATTTGCATGCTAGGAAGTGAGTTCGAAGCTTAGGAACCGGAACCAAATTGATGGAATTTATCCGGGTTGAAAAAAGTGTAAGAAAATGTGATTGTTAAGGTTTAAGGGTGTTGTAGAATGAGTTGGGGTGCATTGAAAGGGTGAATGATAATTATATAATTATTAAAAATTATTGGAATGTACGAGGGATTAAAACTCGAGTAATTCCCGTCTCACCCGGAACCCCATTCGGAGAAAAAGAGACACTTTTCCAATTTTAAGCGTGTCCGGATATGTGTATGCATATGCAGGTAAGGTGTTGAAAGTTAATTCGGTAAATGGAAATTTTAGACAAATAGAATTTATGACTCTCTTGAGTCATAAATTCAAGACTTGGGTAATGGGAATTTCATATGGACACATAGAGATGAAATTGGGTAACCTTGCATTCCCAAGTCAAAGCTTCCAAATAGTGTGATTAAGAAAGGGCTGAACACGAATAGAAGCATGCTAGGTGTTCCGAAAACTAGTTGAGGGCATTCCAAGCCAAAAACTAGTCTATGGAATTAATTAGAAAGAACATGAGCATTAGCGTTACATGTACACGATAGTGGTTGAAATTGCAAGTTTCTGAATCTCTCAAGTATATGTGTATAGGGCACCATACTGTGAGTGGACATTCGGGCGCACCGAGAGCCGATCAGAGGGGCCAACCAGGTGAGGGGCTTTCCTATCCTTTCCCTATAGGGTTGACTGCGGATATGGATATATGGTTTGCCTTCTTGCCTATTTGTAGGAATTACATGTTAGATAACATGCTATTGTTATTCCTAAATTACAGTATATGTGAAAACGTGCTATATGTGTGAATGTGAATTGTAAAAGCAATGTGGCTCAAGGAGCCTTATATGGAAAGAAGGTCCTCGGGACCTAGATGATATTGGGGGTAGGATCGAGTCAACTTTATTTGTGAGAGTCTTGTGATATTATAAACCAACCTCATTGTTGATCACCTGAAAAGGGTGGTTGTGTATGTAACTTCTTAAAGGAGATGAACATAGGTGACTTGTTTTAAACCGAGAGCTTCCGAATTAGAAAACCACTTGGGAATTTAGAGTTGCCTAAGAAGAAGAGAAATGAGTAAGCAGTGGTCCATAGGGGTCATTATGGTACAACCTGGAAACCGAGTCGATCATGGATAGTCCGGGTAGATTGAGTCTGTTTGTCTTGAGTCAACTCACAGAAATACAAAGTATATGAGTACACCACATTGTGGCTATTGCCTTAGGTAAACTGAGGTCAGATGAGTCGCCGGCTATTGCTCCAAGTGAAGTCTTGGGGTCAGACTATTGTTCCAAGTAAAATCTTGGGACCAGGGGTTCCTAGAATGATCAACTAGGTTCCCATATTGCTCACGTGAGATATTGCCTTCGGGCCAGATTCCCTCCTAACGGAGATATTGCCTTCGGGCCAGATTATCTCCTAACGGAGATATTGCCTTCGGGCCAGTTTATGATTACGGTTAATTGAATACGAGTGACCACCTGGAATTATATGTTAAATCATGATATGATATATGTGTGAATTTAAATGTATGTAAATCCATGCTTTAAATTCTTTATTGTGAATATGATATATGTTAATTGCCTGACCACCTAATATATGAGAATTTAAACCCGTTATATGCGTATGTGTTTGTGATTGGCTCCTCTTCCGCAGTTGTAGTGGTACCCGCTACTACACCGGGGATGGGAAAGCCTCTCACTGAGTCTGTTTGACTCACCCCAATGTTACATGTTATAGACACATGTGGTATAGGCATCGGGAGCGCTTCCAGTTCATCTCAGGGAGGCAGACAGACTTAGAGACCGCACGCATTGTTCGCGTGGGTAGTATTGATATATGTATTTTGTCAGGATGTATATGTATATGATTCATTTTGGTATAGCATTGTTTGTACAGTCGCTATATGCATATATGTATATGTCACACTCTAGAATTGTCGGCTTCATACAGGTTAAAGATTGGTCTGGTTGTTGGGATCATAGGTTATGATATGATGAATATCATGTGTATATAAATATATGGATGTGACTTCCGCATGTGAATAGGATAGATCACATGCACTGAGCGTGTGGTCAATATGTAAATTATATGTATGTGTGACTGAATACTTGATTGTGTGAAAATACGGCTTCCGCATGTGAATAGGATAGGTCACACGCATTGAGGCATGTGATCAATATGTATATTTTATGCAGGTGTGTGATTGAATATATATGCTTGACTGTACACAGGGATTCTGCATGTGAATAGGATAGATCATCCGCCCTTAAGCGCGTGATCAATATGTATATTATATGTACGTGTGATTGATTATGTGCATATGTATAGACTGAAGCGGCGTTGAGCGAGCTGTGGATTGCGTGCTATTTAGGTCACCGGATAGGGATGACCATATATACTATATATTGTCTGTAATAGAGATGGGTAGTTATGCATATATAAGAATGTCAATCATGAATTAGAGGCTTACGGGATAGGAGAAATCCTACCTCCCGTGCCGGTCACGGACGCCCGGTAGGGGGTCGTGACAACCCCCTTACCCGTCCCCGGACCCGGACCCAGAAATTTACCCGTTAAAATCCCCGGACCCAGACCCAGGCCCATTTTTTCAATGCCCAGACCCGGACCCAACGGGTAATTTTACCGGGTACCCGTTGGGTCCGGGTAAGATTGCCATCCCTAATTGACACCCATATCTTTATTTATCTCATAATATCTTCTCTTTTCTTTTTTTTTAAATCAAATTCATGACATCAAAAATTATGTTTAAAATTCTAATATATATATATCCAGGTTTTTGTCCACTTATATCAATACTACCCAAACGGATTGTTCACGTCCCAATTCGCCGTTGCCAACGGCGAATTGAGAAATTTTTTTCGTCGACGACGAATTGGGAGTCAACGAGAATGTCCCCCAATTCGCCGTTTGTGACGGAGAATTGGGTTTGACCGGGCAGCCTTGCCACGTGGCTACCAACGTGCCCAATTCGCCGTCCCCAATCGCGAATCGGGAGCCCACATGGAATCTCCACTGTTTGACTAGACGGCTCACTGAACGGTGCAGATCACGAAAAAACTGCGAGATTCTGCACCCCCAATTCACCGTTGGCGACGACGAATTGGGCTCACGTTGCATGACTCCATGCATAACCCCTACTAAAACCCTAAGAAACCCTAGAAAACCCTACCCAATTTGCCGTTGGTAACGGCGAATTGGGTGAGATTTTTTCGGTTTCCCCAATTCGCCGTTGCTAACGGCGAATTGGGAGCTGCCTTGAGACATAGGTAGGCTACTGGTCACCTGCTCCCCTGCATGACCTTTCAATCAAAGGTCATGCCATGCAGGGGGTTTGGGATGTCTCCTTCCATTTTCTCCACTTCCCTCACCACTATATATACACCCACATTCACCATACCCCACCACCTTCACCAATCTTCATTTTTCTTCACTTTTACAACAACAAAATCAAACTCTATTCTTACAGTGATCATCCAACTTCACGACAATGATGACTGATGGATTCATCGTTTGTATCTACCAAAACGCCGAGGTTTGCGAGGAGTCCAACGAAGTGGCGTTCCGTGGCAACAACTTTCCAATAATGGCGAGCCTTAGTAGAGCGATCGATTTTGAAGGTCTGATGCAGGTGGTGCATCAGACATTAAGACTTCAACCGTACCAACAGGTGTCCCACTTAATATATAGGATGCCTTATGTAAGCGATGGTGTGAGATTTTTTCCCTGCCAATTGATGGACGATGGCGGGGTGAATCAAATGTTTGTCTGTCACACTACTTGTCTTCCGTATTTACCCATGCCCGTCATTGAGATCTGTGCACAGATAACCGAAGTACTACAAGATTCTATCAGCGGGGATTACATTCCCGAGGCGCCTCTGCAAACCGTTGTGTCTCAGGAATTTCTCGAAAGTCAACCTGCTGCAGGTGATGACGAATACGAAGGTGCAATCACGGAAATGGAGCGGCTCCTCAGCATACTGACAGCGGCCCCAAACGACGACATCGGGGACGAAGAATATGAAGATCAGTTAATGGGAAACGACCTTGAGGACGGAGACTACGAGGAAGAGGATCCTAACGACTATGAACAAGAGGATCCCTACCAGTACGAGGAAGTCGACGTGGGGCACGTTGGCAGCTCCAGCGGGACTGAATTCCACCCCACTCCACACCAATCGCAAATAAATCTTTCTGGCCTGCGAGGGGCGTCGTACGATGGTGACATCACGGGCATTAGTACCTGGACGGAGGATGAAGACCTTAGAAGCGGGTTGGTCTTCACGGACAAGGATGGCGTTCAGGATGCTTTGAAGTTGTTCTCCCTCAAACGCCACGTTGACTACAGGGTGACGCGCTCAGCTAGAAAAATTCATCGAGTGCAACTGTGTGCACCACGCCAAGGGATGCAAATGAAGGGTCCGAGCAAGTTACAGGGTGGACCTTCAGCTGTGGATGATTTCCAGATACGACGGCCCCTACAGCTGTGCATCCACAGTAATCGCGAAGGACCACCCGAAGCTCGACTTGGACATGATAGCAGGGGTAATAGCAGGCTTGGTGACAGAGAAGGCAGACATCCCCATTTCTTTAGTGGTTGAGACCGTGAAGAAGGCAAGGGGCTTTACCGTCTCGTACAAGAAGGCATGGCGGGGGAAGCAGAAGGCCATAGCCCGGGTGTATGGTAGCTGGGTGGCTTCGTACAACAAGCTGCCGGGTTGGATGGCGGCTGTGCAACAAGCCATGCCGGGAACAGTGGTGTCATTCCAGACCGTTGACATGCCGGGGGACGACAGCGTAGTCCAGTTCAAATGTTTGTTTTGGGCATTCAAACCCTGTATTGATGCGTGGTGGCAACTGAAGCCTATGCTGCAAGTGGACGAGACGTTCTTGTACGGCAAGTACAAGCACTCGCTGCTGATCGCGATGGGGCAAGACGGAAACAAGAACATTGTCCCCGTCGCGTTTGCACTCGTGGAGGGGGAGACCAAATCTGCGTGGTCGTGGTTTTTCTGGAGGCTCCGAGAGCACGTCGCGAAGGATCACGAGGTGTGCTTGATTTCTGACCGCGGAACCGGATTGCTTGCGGCTATAGACAACCTAGGAACTAGTTGGCAGCCACCGTTAGGGCACAACGTCTTCTGCATCCGCCACGTTCAGGAATAGGGTGATCAGGGCACTATTGATGAAGGCAGGCCACGAATATATAGAGTGTGGTTGTCAGAGGAGGCTGAACGGCATCCGTCTACTGAACAAAGACGCTGCAGATTGGATTGATAAAATTCCACAACAGAAGTGGGCACGTGCATACGACGAGGGTCGGCGTTACGGCCACATGACGACGAACCTCGCCGAATGCATGAACGGAGTCTTGAAGGGGGTCCACTGTCTTCCAGTCACGGCGTTGGTTCAGGCGACACTGTACAAGGTTGATGAATTCTTCAACAACCAACGACAACAAGTTCAGGCACAGATCAATACGGGACACGTGCTGTGTGAGGAACTGCGGGATACAATATTCACGAACCTTGAGATCGCGAGGATTTGCAAAGTAACGCTGTGGAATGAAGACCTCGGTGAATTTGAGGTGGAGGAACCCTAAAACCAGCAGGAACGGAGGCCCGGCAGGCGCTGTAGGGTTTACCTTGGTCGGAGATTATGCGATTACGGGGAGTTCCAACAACTCCATCATCCTTGCATCCATGTACTGGCAGCATGTGCGGATGTTACGCACGAGTTCAGGCTTTACGTCGACCCAGTATATAAGCTGGAAACCATGCTCGTGGCATATAGCCAACCGTTTCATCCCGTCGGGCCGGGGAAAGGAGTACTGGCCCCATGTCTCAGGCAGACCAGTGATGCCCAATCCACAAGCGTTGCGCCCACCAGGACGACCACGATCAACAAGGATACGCAATGAGATGGACTGGAAGGAGCTTGGGAACAAGCCAAAGTGTAGCCTGTGCAGAGTCGAGGGACACACCAAGAAAAAATGCCCCAACAAGAAGCCCATGCAACCATAGATGTAATTTAGTTTTTTAATTTAATATAGTTTTTGTACAAATGAATTATCACCAATTAAGTTTGGTTTTTTAACCATAGATGTAATTTTTAAGTATTATTTCACTTTTTTTAACTATTAATTTATCACCATATATGTATTTTGTACTATTAATTTAACTATTAAGTACTATTAATTTAACCATAGATGTATTTTTAACTATTAAGTACTATTAATTTAACCATAGATGTATTTTTAACTATTAATTTACTTTAGTTTTTTTAACTATTAATTGATGAGAGTATTTGTCACAAATCATAGTTCAAGAAATATTTATAAATGAGTAATAATTAAAAAATTATTTGTCATGAGCCATAGTTCATGGAGTATTAGTATTTACATCTCAACATTGATTTGCATTTCTCTCAAAATATTATTAAAAATACGTGTTTTAATTGATTTTTTAAAAAAAGGTGAGAAATAGAAAAATTGTGATAATTGTGATGTTATTGGGCAATATTTTCATCAATAGATGAAGGAGAAGGAGATTGGTAATGGATGGGCGCCGGTTCGAGATGTGGGATAGCTAGTACAATGGACAAATTTAATAAGAGTTTCTTAAGTCATATGCTTTGGTTTAATTCATACGCACGAGTTTGGCTTGAAAAATGACTGATTTTGGCCTGATTTTGTACAAATGAATAATCACCAAATAATTTTGCAACAATTAATATGACAAGTAAAATATATCATTATATTAATCAAATAATGTTTACAATGATACAATCAAAAATTTACAAAGATACAGATGCGCAAATAACCTAACACCTAAATGCGCAATCAAAAGTTTACAAAGATATAATTATCCAAATGCTAGTGTAGTAATATCTACCAGCATTTGGTCCGAGAGGGCTCTCGGTGCTACTTTCTCCCAGCTCAACCGGCCGGGCGTGGCACCTCGTAATCGGGCAGGATAGAGACTTCTTTCCACCAACTCCTCACCCCGCGATGAGGCAGCCCTCGTGCTTGCAGAGAAGGAGACTGAGAATTGGTCTTCCCTGGACTTCTGACTTATTTGACCAGGGCGGACGGAAACTCAATTCTATCTCCCTCTCATCCTTGTTCGTATTTGGTTGATCGTTACATTCGGATCTGGAATAATATTTAAGACTGTTAATAACGCAATCAGAGAACTTTAACTGCTTCAATTAAATGTGTCCTTTAAGATGGCGCGTCTGATCTACACGATGCACCAACCGATCAACCAAATACGAACAAGGGAGCCATGGCCTTATACCATGGTGCAAGTGACCTTGCCAAAGGACAATAAGGAAGACAGTTTCACGTGACTTTCCATCTATTGGCAGGATTGGTTGTTCAGGGAAGCTGAACCTGCAACTGTGAGCGCAATGCTAAACGTGTGTAGGCTTTCGTAAACAGTTGTAGGTTCAGCCCTCTTGAACATCCAATCCTGCCGACAAACGGAGAGTCAAGTGCACTGCCTTCCTTCTTGTTCCCTGTAATGGCCCAAGCATCATGTCCTAAGACCACGCCTCCCATGAACGTATTTGGCTGAACGTCGGGTGTATGTATATCATACGGCCATATCACCAACCCTGTACGAAAGGGCATGAGTACATCAAGACGAACAACAATAATTAAAGGAGTTACGGTAAGCTGATCACTACAATTATTAACAGTCTTACCTCACAAGTCCGAAACATTCGAATCCGGACATGGGTGGAAATTGGAGGCCAAATCTGATGCGAGCAGGGAAAGCACAAATAGTGGCCATAATTTATCTCCCGAAACAATTGTATTATTAAAAGCAAGAAGAGTCAAGAAAATCAAATTAAAGCCGCCAGATAATAGTAAAAACGTGAGTTACACATTTTGGGCTTGAAAACATTAATTTGGAGAGTTTGGACCATGTACTATACATGTGGAGACTTGTTTAAGCCTAGATCTTCTTATTTTGGGCTTAAAATGCTTATTTTAATTTGGGTTAAATTTTTGTGCGAAAATCATTATATTTAGGCTTTATTATTTAAAGTCCAATAGTTTTTTTAGACAATTATTTAAAATTTAGTGTTTTAATTATATTGGGTTTAAGTATGATTGTTAGAAATACCCAATAGTTTTATTTTAAAGTTATGTTAGGATTTAGGGTTTTAATTGTTTTAGGATTCCAGAGTTTTCTTTTTTGGAGTATAAATACTCTTTTTCTATCTTGTATTTGGAAGTTAAGTTAAATTTTGAATTATATGAGAATTTGATTATTCATCTTGGGAGTGGATTCTCTCTAGGGTTCTTCATTGAACTAACAGACTTATCAAGGTTTGATCATCCTTGTGGCGTCTTTTTAACACTTTGAGTCCTTGTTCGTTCGAGTTCAAGGCTTCAAGTGGATCGCTCGACCTTTGTTTAGCTTTCTTGGGATATGTATATTTCAGATTGATTGTGGGTTCGTGGATCAATCCCCAGTGGGTTCGCATCAAAATCCCCCGGGGCATATAAAAATAATTTACTATGTCAACAATTAATAATATTATTTTCATATTTTCCTATCATTATTGAATTATCTAAATTTATTGGGTAATATTTTTTAGTAATAAATAAATTATCCTATATCACAATTAGTATAATATTATTTACTAACAACAATAAAAATATTACTAAACAACTTAATCATTTTGTTATGACTAAATTAATTTTACTAACAACAATAAAATAAATAATATTAGTAAACAACTTAATAAATTTTTTTTAGTACTAAATATTATAAATATATGTATTTATATGTGGATGACCACATTTTCAACATTGGATTCTTCCTAAACCCTACACATGGTCACTTGTCTCTTTATATCTTTGGTAACCTCCCCATAAAGGCCTCTTTAAGAGAATTGTGTAACCTTTCAATTAGTGTGCTTAAAGGTACATTATTATATTCTTAATGTTACCTTATGGCTAAAGTCCTATAAATAGGGACTATTGTACACAAGTGAAGGATGAATAAAAATTTTGGTGCATATTCTTGTTGCTCTTTTGTTGCTAAGCTCTTGTTTTACTGTTGCTCTTTTGTTGCTAAGTTCTTGTTTTACAACACGTTATCAGCACGAGACTCTAAAATCTGTGTGTTGAAAGATCTCTGAACTTGTTTCCATCACATCAAGGTACGTAAAGAAATATATATTTTTCATAAATATATATTTAGCATTTGAATTCTAACTTTTAATTTTTAAAGTGTAGTTTATTCACTATGTCGAATCTCACAAATCTTCAATTCATTGCACTTGATATTTCTGGAAAAAATTACCTGTCATGGGTTCTTGATGCTGAAATTCATCTAAGTGCAATGAATCTTGGAGAGACTATCAAAGAAGGAAATCAAGCATCCCTGCAGGATTGGATTTTAAAATCATTTGCATGAAGAATTGAAAAGTGAGTACCTCACTGTTAAGGACCCGTTAGTCCTTTGGACAAATTTGAAGGAAAGATATGAGCACCAAAAAACTGTTATTCTTCCCAAAGCTCGCTATGATTGGATTCACTTACGTTTGCAAGATTTTAAAACCGTAAGTGAGTATAATTCGGCCTTATTTAAAGTTAGCTCTCAATTAAAATTATGTGGAGAGAAAATTACTGATGAGGATATGTTGGAAAAAACATATTCTACTTTCCACGCCTCGAATGTGCTCCTGCAGCAGCAATATCGAGAGCGTAGGTTTACTAAGTATTCTGAGCTAATTTCATGTTTGCTTGTGGCCGAGCAAAACAATGAGTTTTTGATGAAGAATCACCAATCCCGTCCAACTGGATCAACTCCATTCCCAGAAGCGAATGTGACTTTTTCTCATGGTCATGGACGAGGTCGTGGTGGAAAACGAGGCCGTGGAAGGAAAAATACTTGGACTCGTCAAAATAATCCTCCTTCAAATTTTGAGAATAATAGTGCTACTCAAACGCACAAGAAAGGGACCAAAAATGAAGAAAATCTAGAAAAAACTAAAACCCAAAGGGGTGAAGATATTTGCTATAGATGTGGCACAAAAGGCCACTGGTCCCATGTTTGTCGTACTCCAAAACATTTGGCTGATCTTTACAAAGCATCACTTAATAAGCAGAAAGGAAAACAAGCTGAAGTGAATTTTTCTGAGGCCATTAATCCTACTATTTCTGATGGATCACAAATGAAACTGATTTTGATGTTGCTAATTTTTTTGAAGATCCTAATGGCAAAATTGACCATTTAATTTGTGATGGAAATGACTACTTTGTTTAAGAGAGTTTTAACTTATGTTTCATTTTAATTTCAAGTATTTGTGTTTCATTTTAAAGTGTAATTTACTTTCTGCATTTGTTTAAATTTCAATAAAATGGTACTTTTATTCCCTCAAAGTATTAAAATAATTTTAATTTATTTTTAGATAAAGAATTATATTCAGCATTATGGAGGATGACATATGCCTTGTGGACAGTGGTACAACTCATACAATTCTTCGAGATAAAAAATATTTTCAAGAATTAACATTAGCTGAAATTAATGTTAATACAATATCTGGTTCTGCAAATGTTATAGAAGGCTCTGGAAGAGCTCAAATTCTATTGTTAAAAGGGACAAAATTAACAATACATGAAGCGTTATATTCTAGTAGATCTAGAAGAAATCTACTAAGTTTCAAGGATATTCGTCGTAATGGGTATCACATTGAGACAAATAATGAAAGTGGTGTAGAATATTTAAACATTACTTCCATTGTATCAAGCCATAAGCTTGTATTAGAGAAACTTCCTGCTTTTTCTACTCAGTTGTATTTTACAACAATAAAAATGGTTGAATCAAATTTTATGCACAAAAAGTGCTCGGACCCAAAGACTTTTATACTTTGGCATGACCATCTTGGTCATCCCGGCTCAATTATGATGCGGCGTATCATAGAAAATACATGTGGACATCCACTAAATGACCAGAAGATCCTATTATCAAATGATTTCATTTGTGAATCTTGTGCTCAAGGAAAATTAATTGTTAAACCATCTTTTTCTAAATTACCCATTGAGTCTCCTTCTTTTCTACAACGTATACAAGGAGATATTTGTGGTCCTATTCATCCATCATGTGGTCCATTTCAATATTTCATGGTTTTAATTGACGCTTCTACTCGATGGTCACATGTTTGTTTACTTTCAACTCGTAATGTAGCTTTTGCTAAATTACTGGCTCAAATAATAAAATTAAGGGCACACTTTCCAGATCATTCTATTAAAACAGTACGTTTAGATAACGCTGGTGAGTTTACTTCAAAAGCATTTTATGACTACTGTATGTCAATAGGAATTACTGTTGAACATTCAGTAGCTCATACTCATACACAAAATGGTTTAGCTGAATCTTTTATTAAAAGGTTACAACTCATTGCTAGACCTTTGCTTATGAAGTCAAAGCTCCCTGCAACTGCTTGGGGACATGCTATAATACATGCTGCATCTTTGGTTTGTATTAGACCAACTGCATACCATAAATTTTCTCCATTACAACTTGTTTTTGGTCAACAACCAAATATATTTCATCTCAGAACTTTGGTTGTGCTGTGTATGTTCCTATTGCACCTCCTCATCGTACTAAAATGGGACCTCATCGTCGCCTCGGGATTTATGTTGGTTTTGATTCACCGTCTATTATTAGATATCTTGAACCTTTAACTGGTGAACTTTTTAGAGCACGTTTCTTAGATTGTATTTTCAATGAATCAATTTTTCCACCTTTAGGGGAAGAAAAAGATAAGGTTGCAAAAGCACAAGATATTAGTTGGAATACATCTACATTGTCTTTTCATGATACTCGCACAAATCAATGTGAACTTGAAGTTCAAAGAATTATTCATTTGCAAAATGTTGCAAATCAATTACCAGATATTTTTGTGGATACTAAGAGGGTCACTAAATCGCATATACCAGCTGCAAATATTCCAACACGGTTAGATGTCCCTGCAGGACAATCTACTATTACAGCAGCTAATGAATCTAAAATACGCCAGAAGCGTGGTAGACCGATTGGTGCAAAAGATACCATTCCCAGAAAGAGAAAAAGTAGAGAAAATACTCTTCAAGATATTCAGGATATTTCAAATATGAATCAACAACCCCACATTTCTGAAAAGGTAACTCCAGAAGTAGTTTCAACCCCAGAAGTGGATCAGGTACCGGAAAATTATGAGATCTCATTAAAATATAGGAAAATGTGGGAAAGAAATGAAATTATTGTTGATCATATTTTTGCATATGCAATTGCTTCTGAAATTACCAATGATGAAGGACCTGAACCCAAAAATGTAGAAGAATGTCGACATCGAAATGATTGGCCAAAATGGAAAGAGGCTATACAAGCCGAATTAGACTCGTTATCAAAACGAGAAGTTTTTGGACTAGTTACCCAAACACCTGAAGATGTTAAACCTGTTGGGTATAGGTGGGTATTTGTCCGTAAAAGAAATGAGAAAAATGAAGTTGTGAGATATAAGGCACGACTTGTGGCACAAGGTTTCTCACAAAGACTGGGTATAGATTATAATGAGACTTATTCTCCAGTTATGGATACAATTACATTCCGATTTTTAATTGGTATGGTATCCTTTGAAGAACTTGATATTCATTTTATGGATGTAGTAACAACATATTTATATGGGTCATTAGATAATGACATATATATGAAAATCCCTAAAGGATTTAAGATGCCTGAAGCATATAGATCGAAACCTCGAGATCTGTATTCCATCAAATTACAAAGATCCTTATATGGATTGAAACAATCTGGAAGAATGTGGTATAACCGTCTTAGTGAGTATTTATTGAAAGAAGGATATAAGAATGATCCTATTTGTCCTTGTGTTTTTATTAAGAAAACAAATTCTGGATTTTCTATTGTTGCAGTTTATGTTGATGACATAAATATTGTAGGAACTCCAGAAGAGATTTCAAAAACTGCACAATACTTAAGAAAAGAATTTGAAATGAAAGATCTTGGGAAGACAAAATTTTGTCTGGGATTCCAAGTTGAACATTTACCAAGTGGAATTCTTGTTCATCAATCATCTTACATTGAGAAGATTTTGAAACAATTTAATATGGATAAATCTTATCCTTTAAGTTATCCGATGGTTGTCCATCCACTTGATATAAAAACAGATCCATTTCGTCCACGAGAAGATTACGAAGAATTTCTTGGTCCTGAAGTATCATATCTTAGTGCAATAGGAGCACTTTTATACCTTGCAAATTCTACTAGACCAGACATAGCTTTTGCAGTAAATTTATTAGCAAGGTTTAGTTCTGCACCAACAAAAAGACATTGGAATGGTGTAAAACATATTCTTCAATATCTTCGTGGAACATCTGATCTGGGTTTATTTTTCCAAAGAAAAGAAAGCCAGAATTAATTGGATATGCTGATGCTGGATATCTTTCTGATCCCCACAAAGCTCGTTCACAAACAGGTTACATCTTTACATATGGGGGAACTGCCATTTCATGGCGATCAGTAAAACAAACCATCACAGCTACATCATCAAATCATTCTGAGATATTGGCTATTCATGAAGCAAGCCGTGAATGTATATGGTTGAGAACAATGATTCATCATATTAAAGATGCATGTGGGTTGTCTACAACCAATGCCGAACCAACAATATTGTATGAAGATAACGCAGCATGTATCATACAAATTAAAGATGGATTCATTAAGGGTGATAGGATTAAACACATTTCACCTAAATTCTTCTATACTCATGAGCTACAAAAGAAAGGTGATATTGATGTTCGCAAAATTCAGTCAAGCGACAATGTAGCTGATCTCTTTACCAAAGCTTTGCCAACTAAAGTTTTCAAGAAGCATGTGTATAACATTGGAATGAGAAGTCTTAAAGACATTCATGATAATATGTAAACTCGAGGGGAAGAAATTTTAAGTATGAATTATGTACTCTTTTTCCTTAGCTAAGATTTTGTCCCACTGGGTTTTTCTTAGTAAGGTTTTAACGAGGCATATTCATACGAAGTCCTGAAGACTTCAAGGGAAGAAAATTAATTATGAATTATGTACTCTTTTTCCTTAGCTAAGATTTTGTCCCACTGGGTTTTTCTTAGCAAGGTTTTAACGAGGCATGTTCATGATGAGTGGTCATCCAAGGGGAAGTATTATAAATATATGTATTTATATGTGGATGACCACATTTTCAACATTGGATTCTTCCTAAACCCTACACATGGTCACTTGTCTCTTTATATCTTTGGTAACCTCCCCATAAAGGCCTCTTTAAGAGAATTGTGTAACCTTTCAATTAGTGTGCTTAAAGGTACATTATTATATTCTTAATGTTACCTTATGGCTAAAGTCCTATAAATAGGGACTATTGTACACAAGTGAAGGATGAATAAAAATTTTTGTGCATATTCTTGTTGCTCTTTTGTTGCTAAGCTCTTGTTTTACTGTTGCTCTTTTGTTGCTAAGCTCTTGTTTTACAACACTAAATAAATTATATTATGTCACAATACTAATATTATTTACGGTTAGTAAATAATATTAGTAAACAATTTAATAAAAAAATTTTACTAATAAATAAATTATCCTATGTCACAATTAATTACTAATTTTAGTTTTATTATTTAATAATATAAAATTTCTTCATTTAATAAATAATAATTGATTACTAATATTATTTACTAATAACAAAATTTTGACTATATGAAAATTAATTACTAGTATTATTTACATATATTTACTATTATTATTAACCAATACTAATTTAATAACTACTAATATTTGTTTTATATT
Source organism: Senna tora (assembly GCA_014851425.1). NCBI lineage: Eukaryota > Viridiplantae > Streptophyta > Magnoliopsida > Fabales > Fabaceae > Senna > Senna tora. The sequence goes on from CM026265.1 coordinate 18,063,351, forward strand.
AGTTATTTACTAATTAACATAATTATTTATATGTGTAACTAAGAAAAAAATTAAGGATATTATTACCTAAGCATGCCGAATATGATGACACGACCAAAGACGGTGACCGACGCTAGAGAATGGATGTTGTAACTCCACCACGCATGCATGATTATGAGAATGGAGATGAGGAGATGAGGAGAGGATGACGTGAGTGTGAGTGAGGATGAAGAGAAAAATCAGTGTGTGAGTGTGTATTAGGATGAAGCGAAAAATGATAATGTGAGTGTAGGAGAGGAAGGTGAGTGTGAATGTGAGTAAGAGAGTGGGAGATGGGAATCGGAGTGTGAGTGTGAGTGTTGTAACTCCTCGCAGCTTTTCCGTGATCTGCACCGTTCAGTGAGCTGTCTAGTCAAACAGTGGAGATTGTTGTAACTCCACCACGCATGCATGATTATGAGAATGGAGATGATGAGATGAGGAGAGGATGACGTGAGTGTGAGTGTGAGTGAGGATGAAGAGAAAAATCAGTGTGTGAGTGTGTATGAGGATGAAGCGAAAAATGATAATGTGAGTGTAGGAGAGGAAGGTGAGTTTGAATGTGAGTAAGAGAGTGGGAGATGGGAATCGGAGTGTGAGTGTGTGGGTGTGAGAGTGGGGGTGTGTGAATGAGTGGGTGGGAAGGTGACGGTTGGGATTTAATGCGTGAAATTTTTATTCCCAATTCGTCGTTGGGGACGGCGAATTGGGGGTGCAGAATCTCGCAGCTTTTCCGTGATCTGCACCGTTCAGTGAGCCGTCTAGTCAAACAGTGGAGATTCCATGTGGGCTCCCAATTCGCCGTTGGGGACGGCGAATTGGACACGTTGGCAGCCACGTGGCAAGGCTGCCCGGTCAAACCCAATTCGCCGTCACCACCGACGAATTGGGGGACATTCTCGTTGACTCCCAATTCGCCGGGACAAAAAAAATTTCCCAATTCGCCGTTGACAACGGCGAATTGGGACGTGAACAGTCCTTTTGGTATAGATTGAAAAATAAGATTTCAAAAGTGATAATGATGATAATAAAAAATTGGAAAGTGCTATAAGTGGACAAAAACCTATATATACAATTAACAATTTAGGTTAAGCAAAAATTTGTCTTAAATAATTATTCAACTGATAATTTAATAAGTTGGGTAAATTTACTATATATATATATATATATAAAAGCCAAAGACATGAAGCCAAATCTTGCCACATGGCTGGAGTGTCATGTTTTGTAATTCTGCCATGTCATCCTTCAAACAAATCTAACATACTTCCAAGCCGACGGATGAGATCGTTCCTTAGCATAGCCTTTTTAATTGATGCAGATTGTATGTAATTAATCATATCATAAATATTTACATCATTTATTTCAATTGGGTTGACATCATCACTAATTTAGAATTAAAAATTAAAAAAATCTATAGATATATAAAAGTCAAAGACATGAAGCCAAATCTTGCCACATGGCTGGAGTGTCATGTTTTGCAATTCTGTCATGTCATCCTTCAAACAAATCTAGCATACTTCCAAGCCGACAGATGAGATCGTTCCTTAGCATAGCCTTTTTAATTGATGCAGATTGTATGTTATTAATCATATCATAAATATTTGCATTATTTATTTCAATTGGGTTGACCTCATCACTAATTTAGAATTAAAAATTAAAAAAATTATATAAACACAGTATAAAAAAATTTAGAAAAAAATATTTTATAATTTAATAATTATAACCACAATTAAAAGTTCTCAAATATGAGTGGATTGAAGAAAATAAAAGTTATAAATAAAATTTTCAAATATATATTATAAGTACTAAAAAAAATATTCAAAATTTTCTAATAAAAAAATAATCTTCTATATATATAAAAGCCAAAAACATGAAGCTAAATCTTGCCACATGGCTGGAGTGTCATGTTTTACAATTTTGTCACGTCATCCTTCAAACAAATCTAGCATACTTCCAAGCCGACGGATGAGATCGTTCCTTAGCATAGCCTTTTTAATTAATGCAGATTGTATGTAATTAATCATATCATAAATATTTGCATCATTTATTTCAATTGGGTTGACCTCATCACTAATTTACAATTAAAAATTAAAAAATTTATATAAACATAGTATAAAAAAACTTTTAAAAAAATATTTTATAATTTAATAATTATAACCACAATTAAAAGTTCTCAAATATGAGTGGATTAAAGAAAATAAAAGTTATAAATAAAATTTTCAAATATATATTATAAGTACCAAAAAAATATTCAAAATTTTCTAATAAAAAAAAAAATCTTCTATATCTATATATATTACTAAAGGAACATACATGGGGTAAAATCTTGCCACGTGGTTGGAGTATCATGTTTTGCAATTTCGCCACGTCATACTTCGAAGAAATCTAACTGGCCTCCAAGTCAACGGCTGAGATCATTCCTTGGCATAACCTTTTTAATTAATACAGATTATTGTAATTAATCATATCATATATGTTTGCATGATGCATGGATCAATTTGCACTGAATTTTTCGGTTGACCTCATCACTAATTAATTTAAACAAATAAATATCAGATTCAAATTGTAATAATTAATTAATTTGTTATATGCATATAAAAAATTCGAAAATAAATTATAATAAAAAATAGAGACACAGAGTATAATAAAAATGTTGAAAACGTTGTTTATAATTTTAAAAAGTAAAAAAATTAAATATTTTAAAATATGAGTGTATTGAGGATTTTAAAAACGTATTTTCCGTTTAAAACTATTTAATGGACAAAAAATATTATTTGCGAAAAAACCTTAATAGAATTCTGAATTAAATATTAATAGAATTTTGAAGATGGAATCAAATTGTTTGCATGATATCATAAATGTTGTAATTAATCATATCATAAATGTTTGCATGATGCATGAATCAATTTGCACTGAAATTTATTAAGATTTTGATATTAATTATATCATAATATTTTAAATATGTTTTATTGTGAAAAAATAAAAAAAAAACATCTACTTTAATGGCCAATCAACCATTTTAATGGTCAATATCTGAAAATATCATAACATATTTAATATTATTATTTAGTGCAATTTTTTTTAAAAAAAAAGATGTATTAAGGAATTTTTGAAATTTAAATTTAAAATATTTTGATTTCAAGTCATATGTATTAAATATGATCTTGAAGTATTATGCTTTTAAAATAAAACGATTATTAAATGCCTTTATAAAAAAATATTGTAATTTATTACAATTTTAAAAAATTAAATGCGTTTAATTTTGCCAATATCCTCATTTTAAATTATTATCTCTCCCTTTGGTCTTCTCTTTTCTTTTTATATAAATAATTTTTTCAAAGATGGTGTAGGAACAAGAACGTATCTTTTTCTCCATTTTCTTTGCTCCAGGAACAACAGAACTTGAGCAATGAAGATTTTCTTCTATTTCTATCAATGGCTTCCTATTTTTTTTTCTGGTAAGTTTCTCCTTTGTCTCCTTTGTCTCTTTTATCTATTGTTTTTTTATATATACTTTTTTTACATGCTTCTATGCTCTTTATTTTTTTTTCTTTATTTTTAGAAGATGGTGTAAGAACTAGAAGGTGAAAGTTTGAGAGAGATGGTGGAAGAACAACATTGTTACATTGAGCATAATAATTGATTTATCTCTGTTAAAGGTATTTTTATTTATTCTTTTTGTCAAGAGTTGCTTCTATCATTCTTTCTGAATTTGTTTCCTCAATTTCTATGAACAATTTCTATTTCTCTCATGATTTTCTTTGGATAAGTTTCTTCATCTTCATGATTTGTGCTTTTATTAATATTTTTGTTGATTAATCTCTCTTACATACTTATTATCTATCATTCGTTTAAAATTTGTTACATTATAGCTACAACGATTGAATTTTCTATTTTTTACGTTGTTTCTAAATCTTTTGTTTTTGATGGATTTAAGGTTCATGGATTCGCTAAAGAAGGAGATGCCTCTAATTTGCTAAATTAAAGTAGTGTATTAAATGGTGTTTTGGTGAATTTGAGGGGTGCATTATTCATAGCTATGTGCTTTATTAAGTTTGTGCCCCTCGACATTGTTTAACTTCGTATGTACCACTCCACAACAACACTTCAATTTATTTACTTGCACGGATTTCTTGTGCTAATTTTGATTATAGCATTAATTGTTTAATCTTTTTTACAACAGGCCATTAAGTGAGGATAAACAAAAGTGTAATGTTCATAAACTAAGGTAGTATCATGTATTGAACATAAAACAGGAGTCACCGGCTAACAAATTTTAGAGATATGAGCTTTTTTCATGTAATGACTAATGAGCATAAAAAAGTTAATCAACATCGTCACAACGTGTTGATATTGTATATTTCACTTATTGTTTGGTAATATTAATTATATCAAATATGGTGATTTTGACTAATTATTCGTAACTTTAAATTATGTGTTAATAAAAATTAAGATACCTAACCATTTTTATCTTTTAAATTGCCTATCTCATTTTTTTGGCCAAAATCTCATTTATTATTATTATTATTATTATTATTATTATTATTATTATTATTATTATTATTATTATTATTATTACTACTACATATACTCTCATCTATATAAAAGAAATAAAGCTATAGTATAGTTCATTTTCCCGCATATTAATTTAAAATTTCGAAGTAAAATTAGTTTTAAATTAAATTTCAAATTTTAAAAGATGTGTATTGAAAAGTGGAGTAAAAAAATTTTCAGTTCAAAATTCAATTTTAAATTTTACAAATACAAAATAATTTAATTTCAAATTAATTACCAATTTTACATTTTCTATTTTTTTAAAAGACATGAATTTCCTCCAACAATTTCCTAATAAACATTTATAATTACATTTTAATTTTTTTAATTTATTGTTATATTTTTTAACTATTCATATTTTTTATAGGTTAATTATTCATATGTAGTACTCTATTTTATTTTATAAGAAATTAATTATTTCATTTTTTATAAGATAATGATTTTAGTTACATTATATTATTATTTTTTAAATAACATAATTAATATTCTTAAACATAAATTCTTATAATTAATTTAATCAACTAATAAAACAATTAAAAATAGTAATATTATTGTATTACATAAGAAAATTAAAACAGTATATTTTGTATGTGATTTGAAAGAAAAAAAAATAAAGATTGAATAAATTTAGCGTTGCGCTAATGGTAAATTAAAAAAATAATAATAAATTTTTTAAGAACAAAAAATAATAAATTACAGAAATAAACATGAACAATAAAATTTGCTCTATAATAATTTTTTTAAAGATTGTGATATAATTATAAATGTCTATTAAAAAATAGGTAGAGGGCATTAATATCTTTAACAAAAATAGAAAAACTCATTTATTTTATTAGGTACGATTTCTATATATTTTTCTTGACTACCTAACCTCTTTAAATGTATCATAATAAAGGGCACTAATTAACAAAACATTTTTTATTAGTTGGTTTGGTAAATTATTACCAAAGAAAGTTATGGATTGTTGGGTAGAGTATTATTTAAAGGATTAAACTTGTGAAATTTTGAATGAGATTAAGAAGATGCTATGGTTGATTATAATTATAATTATAATTTTGTATAAGAATTAAGATTTATGAAATTACTAAAACACACGTAATATACATATAAAAACACACTAATAAAAAAAACTCAATAGACATATATAAGGTTATTTAAGTAAATTTGGTATTTAATTTAATAAATTACAAAATTATTCTCACGTATGAGGACCTACAGGGTTGTGGATATACTCCAAATCTCGAAGGAAAAAAATTTCATATGTGTTTTCGTTCGGGCCAATCCCAACAAAGATCCTTGGCTTCAATAATAAAAAAAGGATCCTTGGCTGACGGGAGAAATTGTCATTCTTATAAAGGAGTGTAGGTTATTAAAGTAGACAAGAAGGTAATATAATTTTAACAACTCATAATTCATCATGTTTAAAAATTAAATTCGTATCATGTAAAGTTTTTTTTAATTCATCATAATTAAAATGTCCATCAAGCAGCACATTTAATTTCTTTATAGTGTCTTTTGTAAAGATTTTGTTAGTGGATATTATTTTATTTGTTTGGAATTTTATGTTTTAACAACTTATTTACGTAACTTCTTCTACATCTATCATCAAAATGTTGTGGTACAGATGGTAAAGGGTTTATGATCCTTTAGCTATTAACTCTCTGGTTCAACCCAAAGAGGGATGGGATCATAGAGCGTCATCGGTTGAGAGGGTTGCTCCCAATATTAGATCCCGTAGTACCTGAGGGATTATTCATTAGGCCCGCTCTGATGGATACCCAGTTCATAGACCAAAAACCTTCTTCTGCATCGGACTTTAATTAATTTGGCTATGTTTTCTTTGAGAATGTAATTTCATTTTTCAATGCTTATCACTCTTGGATACGATATGTTCAACATTGTTTTTATTTTGTTCTATTGGAATAATACTATTATGAGGTAAACAATTTTTGGTCCCTGAATGATTTGTCAAACTACTATTTAATCCTTGATTTTTGAAAAAAATACTATTTGATCTCTGAATTTTTACCATTTTTGAAAAAAAATACTATTTCTTGAATTATCACCTTTGTCAACTATTTAGTCCCTGAATTTTAGAAATACACTATTTAGTCCTTGAATTTTATAAATATACTATTTGGTCCCTGAATTTCACTTCTGTCAATTATTTAGTCCCTGGGACATTAACCATTACCGAACTGAGTGACATGCACGCTATGTTAGAGCAAGGCAAAGAGGAATCTACTTCATCATCTTCAGCTTTGTTAATGCTACTGGTAAATCGAACTTGATTAAAACGTGAAGGTAAGTGTGATTTAGATTAAAACAGGTAAATCGACGTTCATATTCAATAGCTATTGTTATTTGTTCCACCCTTTCAAATCGAAGTTTCATCTTCTTTAGCTTAATCAAACGTTTCGATGAGTTGCAACTATGAAAGAATTAACTCTAATCAATCTTAGAGTTTTGAAGATAGTGGTAGAACTTTAATCAAATATGAGTGGCACGTAAACAATTATATGCTAGCATTTAATGGTCACATCACTCATTTAAGCAATCGCTAACATCCGAGAGACTAAATAGTTGACTGAGGTGAAAATTTATGGACCAGATAGTCTATTTCCAAAATTCATGGACCAAATTGTATATTTCTAAAATTCAGGGACTAAATAGTTGACAAAGGTGATAATTCAAGAAATAGTATTTTTTTTAATTCAATACTAAATAGTAGTTTGACCAACAATTTAGAGACTAAAAAGTATTTTACCTTTACTATTATTAGTTACTCTTTTATTCTGGATATTAATTTTTATTTGCATGTATTAAGAACTTGAGCTTGAATTATCAAACCAATATTGTAAGAATCGAACCGGACAAAGACTCGGACAAGTGTTCGGTTCATGGTTTGATCGGTTTAATCGGAGGAACTGTCGGTTGAACCGGATGACATAATAAATAATAAATATTAATTATTCTTAAAAAATAAATGACATTACTCAGGTTTTAGATTTCAACATACATAATTTTGATGTTTTAAATTACATGACTTCTCAAATTTTAATTTTTAAAACTTCTCAAACTCTAAAAAAACTTGATCAAACTAAACATGAATTTTTTATAATCATGACTTCTTAAATTTTAATTTTCAAGACTTTTCTAATTTCTTTTTTATGTTATTTTTTATTTTTTTAATAAAAAAATTAGGCCGATTGGACGGCCCGACCCGTTTGATCGGTTGAACCCCAGTTAAATTTGGTCCAATCCGGTCCAACTACGAAAACGGTTTTTTGGGTCCAACCGACTAGCCTTTGTATCCGGTTAGCGGTCGGACCGTCCGGTCCAAACAACACTGTATCAAACGTTATGGACATATATACATGGTTATATGTCATCTAGCATTGTCAAATCCGGCCAAACCGTTTATTTGGTGGGCTTGGAAAGTGATACTCAAATATGCCCATATTGGCCCACAGAAACATGCCAATTTTTTTAAGATATATTTAAAAAAACTAATTATAAAATAATGTATTAACTTAAAATTAGTTTTTTTTACTTTAAATTAATATTTTATTAATTTTAACTATTATTTAAATAATTTATACAAATTGTTAGAATAAAACTATTATTTAACACATAAAATTATCTAAACTATATATATTTTAAACAAATATATATTAATTTTATATTTTTTTAATTTTTTGTACGTCGTCCCGTTTGAACCCACGGGCTAGCATGTGAACTTAAATGGGCCTATTTTTTTAATATCCAAGCCTGTTATTTAGCGGCCGAGCCGAGCTGGCCCGTGGACCCAAGCCCGTTTTGATAATATATTGATCACTCGAAAATTGTTGTATTTTGAAATCTTAATGGAATAATGAAACTTGGGTAGTTCTTACGAAGTTCTATGTTAAATACAATTAATTCATTGTAATTAACTAATTATTATGTTTCCTATACAATATATTCAAAACCCAATCATAAATGCAATATATAAACCTTATACATTATCACATTTATCCGTTTATTATATTGCATATTTATATTTTGTTTACTTCAGTAAGAAGTAAACAATTATTACATATGCATAACTAAGTATATAACCAAACATATATAACTATCTATAAACGTAATCTAGGCGCACGAATTACTCTCTAGCTTAAGGTATATTGCATATATGATAATGCATGGATAGGGTTTATAAACAAATTGGGTAAATCGGACTTGACGATAATTAAGATGGACTGTGGGGTGAATCATACTATCCATTTTTTTTACCTTAATCTCATATATATTTATTTTTCCGATTAACACTATATTATTTTTCACTCTATAATTCGAAAGTTAATTGTCTATTTATTAGAAATTAACTCAAACTAATATATAAATATATAGAGGTGACCCGTGCATCACACGGGTCGGATACTATTATATATTTAATCTAACTACAATTATGCTTTATATATTTTCCAGCATAGTTATTTAGTTACGATTTTTAAAATAGAATGCAATTTTATTCTCAGTTTGATCTATTATATCAATTAGTCCAACATACTACTACAATAATTTGTAAATTAATCCCGTGCAACGCACGGGTTCAAAACTAGTATATATAAAAGCCAAAGACATGAAGCTAAATCTTGCCACATGGCTGGAGTGTCATGTTTTGCAATTCTGTCACGTTATCTTTCAAACAAATCTAGCATACTTCCAAGCCGACGGATGAGATCGTTCCTTAGTATAGCCTTTTTAATTAATGCAGATTGTATGTAATTAATCATATCATAAATATTTGCATCATTTATTTCAATTGGGTTGACCTCATCACTAATTTACAATTAAAAATTAAAAAATTTATATAAACATAGTATAAAAGAATTTAGAAAAAAAAATTTATAATTTAATAATTATAACCACAATTAAAAGTTCTCAAATATGAGTGGATTGAAGAAAATAAAAGTTATAAATAAAATTTTGAAATATATATTATAAGTACTAAAAAAAATATTCAAAATTTTCTAATAAAAAAAAATCTTCTATATATATATAAAAGCCAAAGACATGAAGCTAAATCTTGCCACATAGCTGGAGTGTCATGTTTTGCAATTCTGCCACGTCATCCTTCAAACAAATCTAGCATACTTCCAAGCCGACGGATGAGATCGCTCCTTAGCATAGCCTTTTTAATTAATACAGATTGTATGTAATTAATCATATCATAAATATTTGCATCATCTATTTCAATTGGGTTGACCTCATCACTAATTTAGAATTAAAAATTAAAAAATTTATATAAACATAGTATAAAAAAATTTAGAAAAAAATATTTTATAATTTAATAATTATAATCACAATTAAAAGTTCTCAAATATGAGTGGATTGAAGAAAATAAAAGTTATAAATAAAAGTTTCAAATATATATTATAACTAAACTAAAAAAAATATTCAAAATTTTCTAATAAAAATAATAATATGTAAATAAAAGTATATAAACATATTAGTACTATTCACAATATCACAAAATTCTTTTAACAAATCTTTTTCTATTATCTATTAATCTAATATTAATAATTAATAATTAATATTAATAATTAATTATCAATTATTAATTATAAATTATTAATTATTAATATTATCTATATCTATATAAAGGAATAATACTCCTAGCTCCATTACTTGACACATCATCCTGAATTGTGGCCTTTGCTCTAATGACACCTAAGCAACTTATTACTAAATCACTCCTAACTACTCCATGTGGCATATCATTCATCCAATTAAAAAATTCCCAAATGCCACATATGTTTATTGATGAGTGACATGACAATCTCTAACATTTTCAGCAATTCATGTCTTAGAGAATGAAGGAATTAATTAAGAATCATTTATTTGAGCAATAAAGAAAAAGTTAAAGAAGAAATAATTTATAATTAAAAACATTAATTTCTAATTATTCCTTCTTTATATATTTTTTTTATTTTTTCAATACATGATTCTTAATACTTAATGCAGGTAATAATGACGATTTCATCATCTATATATATCTAATATTTTATTCTGCCGTTTCCTTAATTCTATTGTTGTATATTTGATTAACCTTAATTCATGCACTAATCTTTCACAATTAATATTGAAGTTGACTAATGTGCACTATAAATTAGATGTTGAAGGAAGAATATTGTTCTCCAGTTTTTCAGAAATTTGCCTATTGCTTAACGTTCGTCGTTCTACTTCAATAGGTATTTGTCTATGTTTATAAGATATATTCCATCCATTGTATTTCATTATCTCCATTTTGTGTCATACACGGTTGACTGTTCTTAACATTGTTTTAATCCATTTTATGTCATGCATTGTCTCTATTTCTTTTGTTGTCACAAAAGAATGATTATATGATTGAAAATTAAAATTTATAAAATGATTTTGTTTGCTGTCTTTCTGCTGCCATTTTTTTTACTACAAAGTGATTTTACTGCATTACTTATTTTAATCTTGATATTGATGTCTTTCTGTCTGCTGTCTTTTGTTCTTTCTCTGAAGGAAATAGTCTCAGGGTCTGTAATTGCGAGATCAAGGACGACTTTTTTGTTTAAGCCTTTGCATGGACAGGAATACAAGAACAGAACACAACACAGAAATGGTCACAGTGCTTGATTCTTTTAGAAAGTGGGTATAATGAATAATGATGATGCAGATGTGCCTGATCTTAGTTAATGCATTCAACAAAACATGGGCCGAGAGGATTCTGTTATACTTGGATGCACAAGAAACCCTTGGATTAATCTCGGTGTTTGGCTACATTTTGTTTCTGTTCTACATTGGGGTTTAAGAGAATGTGAGCATGGTGCACAGAAAGGGAAGGCCCATTAATACAATATATGTTTTGAGAACAATCCCATCTTTTGTTTTAGTGTGTTTGTTTAGTGAACTAATGAACTGTGTTCCGGGAACGGGGGGTTCGAACTTGGAGGTCCAGAGCAATCCGAGAGCCAGTCACTGGGAAGTACTTAGTGGGCGAGAAGTGAAGCACTCTGGGCAAACTGTAAGTAAGACAAGAGAGATTAACGTTAGTAAATAAATTATGTTCTTACCAAGCTCAAGGATTTGGGAGTTTTGGATGAAGATTTCTCTCTTAGTATCTCGCCAGAGTCTCTTTCTATGTCTGAAACTCCGTCCCCTTTGAATGTCTCACGGGGGTCTATTTATAATGGAGAGTAAGATAAGTTCGTTACGGGATGATGAGTCACATCCTAAAAACATGAGTGGTGCATGCACGTTTCTTGACATGGTAGTGGTGTCACATAATGGGCTAAGGTTGAGGAAATGGGCGAACATGGAGCCAGATGAGGTAAGTAGTGGGATGAAGTTGAGGGAGTGGGATTAGGCATGTGGATGTGGTTACGTATGTATGAGGTGTCAATTGTTAATGACGTGTCTAGTTGTATGACGTGTCTAAGAGAAGTGGGTTATGAGCTCAATAAGAACAATAATAAATTTACTAATATTAAACCCTTACCTAGTTTACCAGGGCGATCATGCCTAAGCACGAAGAACCTTCACCTCAATCCTACCAAGCCACTCCCTAAGTGTAAGTATATGGGCCAATCCACCCTTGGTGGATTGGACCCAAGCCCAAATTGGAGAAGACCAAATAGGGCCATTATTATAAATAACAAAAAGCTGTGGGTTATGGGAGTAATTAACTCCTTTTATTGTTTTGATTTAAATTATTGTGGGAACAGTTATTTTGTGAATAACGTGAAAGTGGGGAGTGGTTCCATATTTCATGACACACAATATTCTGAAGAGTTTTAGAATTTCTTCTGCTTCCTCAATCTCTGCTTGCTCTACTCAAGTTCATTTGCTGTGTGACATACTCGGAGTCCATCCTGGTGACCGGAGTGTGCGTGGGTACCTGGAAATAGAGTCGGAGTCGGAGTCGGAGTCGGATTCTTCACAGGTACTCCCGAATCCTAACAGTGGTATCAGAGCCAGGTTACTTCCGCTGCATAAATGATTTTGCTTGTAATCATATGTTTATTAAACTACATGTGTGCCATCCTCCATGAACATATATATATATGTATGCTTCTGTGAACACTGAGTATGTAAAAACTGCAATGTTAGCCTTCGAAATTTAACCCATTGAATAGAGGATAAAAAATAGAGAAGATCCATATATAATTTGTGACAAACGGACTTCGTATGATAAAATTATCAAGGATCGAAATTTGGGTTCGAAAATTGGGTTAGTGAAAATTAATGTTTTAGGCTTCGAAATTGTTCCCATTGCGTAGAGCGCGAAAAATCGATGAAAATCGATATAAAATTTGCATGAAACGGACTCCGAACGGCATCGAAACGATGATCGAAATTTCGGGTTTGAAATTTAGGTTTCCGAAAACTACAATTTTAGGCTTCGAGAATGCTCCCATTGTGTATAGCACGAAAAAACGTGCGAAATCGACATAAAATTTGTAGAAAACGGAGTTCGGACGGCTGAGATATAGACGTCCGAAGTTTTCCGGCGAGCAACACCGTTTTCCGGTCGCCGGATTCTAGAAAATGGAGGCCAAAGGTTGAAGATGAAGACGACGGTTATTGCGGCGGTTGAGAAACTGCTGCATGAGAGTACCAGCACTTTCCGAAACTGTTGCTAAAAAATCGCTGGAATTAATAATTTAAATAAAAAAGGGGGGGGAAAGGTGCTAGAACTGCCACGTGGCGCGTGTAGCCACGTGGCAGACCAGTCTGGCGCGTGGGCCCACGCGCCGCCACTCAAAAAAAAAATTTAACTTCTAGGGCCACGTACAGGCGCATTAGAGTTCCGATGTAGGTGCCGTCTGTTTCTTCTTGGAAGTGTTTTTGTGTCCATTTTTTTTTATTTCCGTGATATTGTGCTCATTTTTTTTATTCTTTTATGCGAAAAGAAATAAAAATTAGCACAAATGTAAGAGTAATTAATTCTCTTTGTTTTCTAGGAAAACAATGAAGCAAGAGGCTTCAAGCAGTTCGGAAATCACCTCTTATTCCTCTGTGGAATATTTGTATGTGGATGATGATCCATTCTTCATACCAGAGGAGGACCCTGAAGAGGATCCTGAGGAACTTCCAGAGCAAGATGTGACAGATGTGACAGGGTCGGCACCTACATCGGAAAACTTATTTTCGATGGATCCCATTGAGTTGTATCAAGAACTCACAATACCCGACTCCAACATGGACGAGAAGCAAGAAGTGGATCAACCTCTTACCCCTTCCATAGCTATGGATATAGCTGAAAGGGATGTAGTGCGCCTGAACAAACCCACTGACGTTGAGGAAATTCTAGTAGAATATGTAAACAATATGACTGACAAGAAAACCACAAAGTTCTACGTTAGAGTCATATTGGAATACGTAAGGGCAGCGAGACTGCGTAAGAGGCCCGGAGGTTGCGTCCTAGAAAAAGATTACTGGCTAATGAAATTAGAAGACGCTATGTCCGAGCGAGAAGTGCCAGTAGGAAAAGAAGATTACTATGATTTTTTGATGTTTGAAGCTTTTAAGTTCCTGTATTTTCATCTGTAAATGATTATTTTTTTGGGATGTTATTGTTATTGAACATGATATTCATGCTTTTGTGAATTTTTTAGTTAATGAACATTTTAATTTTATTTAATGAAATTATTGAGAATTACATGTTCATATGCATGAATTTATGTATACTTTTTGTAAGTGGGAGCTTTTAGAAGATGAGACTTCTAAGAGTCGTAATTTAATAAAAGCACTTATATAGAATTCTTGATAAGATATAATGATTATTGCTTGTATCTGTGTGATGGGAGATACAAACGTATGCTCTTGATCATTGATCTTGAAATATCATTGTTTTCTACTCAAGAATAATATAAGGGCATGGCATTGTATACTTTATGTGCTACATATAACCAAACTAAAATGTTTTTTGGTACGTGTCTCTGTTAGAGAGATCGTTGAATAATGTGGGATCGATTTGTCACAGAATTAAGAATGGCATCAAAGAACATAATAGCTGAGCTAAACAAGGGGGATAAGCTTAACGGGGACAATTGGGACATATGGCATTGTAAAGTTCAATACATCTTGGAGGAACAAGATGCAATTGAACCTCTTACCGCGGTCTTGGTTGAACCTGAGATTGGGAATACGGCCCAACACAGGAGGGACCAAGAAGCATACCAGGTTTGGAAAAGAAAAAATAGCATTGCGAGAATTACCCTGTTGAGTGCAATGGCTGATGATCTGATGTGTGAGTTTGAGAGTCACAAAACCGCACAAGCTATGTGGATAGCTTTGAAAGACAAGTTTGGTGGTACCTCCACCTCCAAACTGAGAAGGTTGACGATTAAGTTCGATACCTATAAACTCAAGCCTAACACTCCAATTAAACAACATCTAAGAGAGATGGCTAACATGATCAGGGAACTGAAAGAAGCTGGACACACACTGTCTGATGAACAGCAAGTACAAGCAGTTATCAGATCGCTCCCTGGGAGTTGGGAGCACATGAAGGTGAATTTGACCCACAATGAGAACATCACTACTTTCAGTGATGTAGCCAAGCACTTGGAGCTGGAAGATGAACGCTTGGAGGCTTATAAATCATCTGGGCAAGCCTATTACACTGAGGCTGCAGGTACTTCTCAGGCAAAGCCCAATTCCAAGAAGGGCAAATTTTTCCAAAGAAAAGGGAAGAAGGGTGGTTTTCAACCCAAGAAAGGCAAGAAACAATTCAAGAAAAAGGGAAACAAAGGTGGCAAGAAGAAGATAGACCTAAAGAAGGTCAAGTGCTTTGCTTGCCAAAAGATGGGTCATTTCGCACGGGACTGTTCCAAACAGACTGAGAGCGAAAAGGTATTAGCGAATTATGTGAATTCACATGTTTCATATGTTTCTAGCACTATTTTTCTAACAGAACCTATTTTTTTTCTTGGATTATTGACTCAGGCTCCACAAACCACGTAACGAGGGATCGAGGATCCTTCATCGAATACCGTCGATTGCCAAATCATAGCAGGTGGCTATATGTTGGAAACAACGCAAGGATCGAGGTCAAAGGTCTTGGCACTTGCCAATTCACTTTGCGTGGTGGAAAGACTTTGACGCTTCATGATGTGCTTTATACTCCTGACATTCGACGGAATTTGATATCTGTTAATTGTCTTTTAAAGTTTGGGTTTCATTTAAACTTTCATGACAAGGTTGTAGACTTTTTTAACAACTCAGTTTATTATGGTTCGGCTTTTCTTTTAGAGAAGTTCTTTGTTTTGGACATTGTTGGAGATTATAATTATAATGAATGCTTTGCTATTTCTTCTACTAATGTTGATATAAATGTTTGGCATTCTAGACTAGGACACATTAGTCAAAATAGAATGATTAAATTGGCCAAAGAAGGCATGTTAGGTGCAATTCCAAACATGGATATGTCATTGTGTGAAAATTGTTTAGCTGGTAAATCAACAAGAAAACCTTTCGGTAAGGGAATTAGAGCACAAAACCCATTACAATTAATCCATTCCGATATATGCGGTCCAATGAGTGTAAGGGCGAGACACGGAGCCTGGTATTTCATTACCTTCATTGATGATTACTCACGATTCGGTCACGTCTACTTGATTTTGCATAAATCCGAAGCACTTGATTGCTTTAAAAGATACCTAAGCGAGGTAGAAAATCAATTAGAGAACAAAGTTAAAACTTTTCGCACTGATCGAGGTCGTGAATACCTGTCTGAGCAATTTAAACAACTCTGTGAGGAAAAGGGGATAATCAGACAACTAACCATTCCTGGCACTCCACAACAAAATGGGGTTGCCGAAAGAAGAAACAGAACTCTTCTAGACATGGTTAGGTCAATGATGGCACAGGCAAACCTACCAATTTCATATTGGGGGTGATGCTTTACTAACGACAACCTTCATACTTAACCCTGTGCCCTCGAAATCAGTCGTTTCCACACCCTATGAGTTATGGACAAAACGAAAGCCAGATTTAAGCATCCTAAGGCCCTGGGGGTCATCAGCGTACATCCATGATAATTCCCACAAGTATGGGAAATTGGGTCCTAGAGGAAAGAAATGTATCTTTATAAGGTACTCAGATCAATCAAAGGGATACGTTTTCATTGGAGAAAACGAAGATGGAACTGACTGAAATAGAGTCAAGAGACGCAAATTTTATTGAAACAGAATTTCCTAAACGAGGAGATGTTGACCGCACTGTTTCATTTTATGAAACAGAAGAGCAAATTAATGCAGAACAAATTGACATACCAGAGTCGTCTAGGTATGCCAATCTGAGTGGGAGCGAAATAAGGTCAACACCTAGACCTGAACAAAGGAAGAAAGACAAGCAAGTTGCTCCCGTCAGAAGGAGTGACAGGGAAATCATTCCCAAACGTCGATTTCAAATTGAAGGAGAATCTCTTCTAGTTACTCCAGATAGGGATGATGAACCCCGTTCTCTGCATGAAGCCTTGTCTAGTCCTGCTCATAATGAATGGAAAAAGGCAATGGATGAGGAAATGGATTCGATGGAAAAGAACCAAGTATGGGTGTTAGTTGATCTACCAAAAGGGCGTAAAGCTATTGGGAACAAGTGGATTCTCAAAATTAAAAGAAAGATGGATGAATCAATTGACAAATATAAGGCTAGATTAGTGGCAAAGGGGTACACACAACAGGAAGGCATAGATTACGATGATACCTTCTCACCTGTTGTGCGCTTTAACTCTATTAGACTTATTCTGGCAATAGTAAATAGTTTAGACTTAGAGTTACATCAGATGGATGTAAAAACCGCATTCCTGAATGGTGATCTAGATGAAGAAATCTATATGGAACAACCATTAGGTTTTATTGAAAAAGGAAAAGAGTCCAAAGTTTGTAAACTTAAAAGATCCATTTATGGATTGAAACAATCATTCAGGCAGTGGTATTTGAGGTTTCACAAAGCCGTAACCTCATACAACTTCCAAATGATAGAGGAAGACCACTGCGTCTACATTAAGCGGTTTGAGGGTAATTTTGTTATATTATCCTTATATGTAGATGATATACTATTGGCCGGAAATAGTCTAGATTCGATAATTGTTATTAAAGAATGGCTTTCATCGAATTTTGAAATGAAAGACATGGGTGAGGCAGAGTACATACTTGGAGTTAAGATTCAAAGAGATCGTTCAAAAAGAATCTTAACTCTTTCACAAGAGAATTACATCAACAAGATTCTTGAGCGATTCAATATGAAGGATTGCAAACCCATGAGTACTCCTGTTGCTACTGGAATGGCTTTGAGTCTCGATATGTGTCCCAAAACGGAATCAGACAAGAAAAAAATGGAAAGAGTTCCATATGCCAGTGCAATTGGCAGTCTGATGTATGCAATGTTGTGTACAAGACCAGATATCTGTTATGCTGTTGGACTAGCGAGTAGATTCCAATCTAACCCCGGTGAGAAGCATTGGAAAGCAGTGAAGAGGATCTTAAGATACTTAAAGGGCGCTTCTGATTATGCATTATGCTATAAAGGAAGTGATTTGCGCCTTGTTGGGTACTCCGATGCTGATGTAGGCGGAGATGAAGAAGAACGAAGGTCAACTTCAGGTTATACCTTCTTACTCAACAATGGTGCCATATGCTGGAGCAGTAAGAAGCAAACGTGCATCGCTTTACATTCCATGGAAGCTGAGTTTGTGGCATGCACTGCAGCCGTACAAGAGGCTCTATGGCTGAAGAGATTTATAGAACACCTTGGATTTGGGAACGAGAGTACCAATCCGGTGTTATTATACTGTGACAACACTGCAGCCATAGCCTATACCAAGGATCCTAAGTATCACAGCAAGACCAAGCATATAGATATTAAATATAATTTTGTCAGGGATTATATAGCACAAAAGATAGTTACTGTACAATACATTTCAACGAAGTGTATGATAGCAGATCCCCTGACAAAGCCAATTGGCGAACGAGTCTTTAAAGAACATATGAAAGCCATTGGCATGCAGAAAGTGTAATATGTAAACTTTGTTTTATCATTATTGAATAAAATTTGTACTTTTTTACATTACCACTTTATGCATTGGAAGTATACAAAGTATGTCGTACAGGTAGAAAGGTTGGCTCTCTCACACGAGCAACCGCCTTTGACACTCAGGTGGAATGTGCAAAGATGAGACATTTGTGTGCACCAGTAAGCCAAGAACGCTGATATGGTAGAGAAGAAACACAAAATAATATGTCGCCTTGACTGACGTGTAGCTAGTCAAGATGAGATCCACATAAACAAATATAGATCGAACATGGAAATCCCACTTCCATAAATACCTGTAGCCAGATAACAAACTCTTCAACGCCGACGTCATTTGAGCAGAGTTGAAGAATTTGGGTTAAGATGCTGAGAGTATCTAGTACTTAAGTCTGTACGGTGTTAATAATATTTTTAAAACGACGTACGCTCTTTAATAAAAGAGTAACACCGTAGCATGTGATTCATACCACATGTGCTTAAAGAACCGCATAAATGGGGAAGCAAGTGAAAGGTCCCTGATTCATTGCTGTGCGAGTCCTCGGGAATCAACTTCCCATTGATGTCCTTATGACTTTGACAATATCACGAGGATATGTTTTAGCGTCTGCTACTTTAGCATTTTTTCCTATGATCATGACTTATACGATCTAAGGTATCATGCTAGGAAAGCGACTGATACATTTCTAAATGATATATGGGCGAAAGGAAGATTAACTGCAATATACACATCTGTGTTAGTATCTATGACTAGTCCCTTATGACATTGAGTAGTCATAAGTGTGGATACTGAACATACGAGGAAGGCAATCTGAGCCAAAATATTGACTCGAGAGGGATTAGTTTTGCCATGTGAAAGTGTATATAGTTAAATCTAGGACATCTGAGGCATAATTTAATATTCAAGCTACACGAAGGAGAAGGTAACTTGTTCTGATCCTGTAAAAAGGATTTCTAGTACAAGAACCTAAATGAAGACGTCATGCCCACGCGGTCACAGCAAAGGACTAAGTATGAAATTGAGAGGCGGCAGAGAGATTTAACCCACGACATATAATCCACCAAGTGTGAGTGGGAGATGTAAGTATATGGGCCAGTCCACCCTTGGTGGATTGGACCCAAGCCCAAATTGGAGAAGACCAAATAGGGCCATTATTGTAAATAACAAAAAGCTGTGGGTTATGGGAGTAATTAACTCCTTTTATTGTTTTGATTTAAATTATTGTGGGAACAGTTATTTGGTGAATAACGTGAAAGTGGGGAGTGGTTCCATATTTCATGACACACAATATTCTGAAGAGTTTTAGAATTTCTTCTGCTTCCTCAATCTCTGCTTGCTCTACTCAAGTTCATTTGCTGTGTGACATACTCGGAGTCCATCCCGGTGACCGGAGTGTGCGTGGGTACCTGGAAATAGAGTCGGAGTCGGAGTCGGAGTCGGATTCTTCACAGGTACTCCCGAATCCTAACACTAAGACTGTTCCCGGGAAAGGAGGATGAAAATTACTCCTTCACGACATTCCCAACCTTGTCTAAATTGGGCGTCGCGGTGGCATGTGGCCTACGTCAAACCCATTCCAAGAGCGTTGCTTCCTCGCGAAGTTGGAATGACATTGACGTGATTCTTCTCATGTCAACACTGCGCTGACCCTGAGGGAGGGATGACCCTATCACACCTTCCACTACCTCATACTTATTAAAAGAGGGAAAGTGAGGTATCTTAGTTTACTGTCCAAGGGACGGATTCACTGGGCACCCTGAAGCACTTTGCTCAGCAGGGGAACTTATCACTGGGACTTAGCACTTTACTTATGTTTACTGTCCAAGGGACGGATTCACTGGGCACCTTGGAGCACTTCGCTCAGTAATGAATCTTATCACTGGGACTTAGTACTTTACTTATGTTTACTGTCAAAGGGATGGATTCACTGGGCACCTTGGAGCACTTCGCTCAGTAACGAAACTTATCACTGGGACTTAGTACCTTACTTATATTTACTGTCTGAGGGACGGATGACAGGTGGAGGCACCTTCTATGCTTTGAATGACATGTCTATTCATGAAAGAAGCCACTTTACATAATTGTCACGGTCATGAGATTTAAACAAGAAAATACATAAATAAATAAACATGTAAATAAATAAATAAAATAAATCTATGTAGGAACATTAGGCCCCCTGCACATGTTTATGAGAAATCTATTTGTCTTGAACATGTGCATAAAATAATTACTCACTACTTGAAGGATTTAATATACGTTTTTCTAATTGTTGCTTCACTGAAATTCATGCTAGAATAATCTTAGGAATTTCAAATATTTAAGATGATAAGATACTATGTACAATGCTATAGCTTGGATAGTTTAATTAATAATTGATTTGAACGAATCATAGTCTAGCTAAATGCTTTAAACTATCAAATGTTTTAATCTTGGATTATAATATTTTACTTAAATGATTTATTATAAATTTAAATCTAATGATTTATCATGTATCTAAATCTGAATGATTTATCATATAAAAAAAACTTCTTTTAATCATCAGCCTGAATTCAAATGAATTTAAATATTCTTATCATGAGTCTACAATTTCTTAAACTTTAAATATTTATCTTGTGTTTAAAATCTTTTGAATTTAAAAGGCTTGTCACAAATTCATAAGCTTTTGAATTTTTGTATAGATATATATATAATCACGGGATAAAAAGATACTAATTAATATATATTCTTATTTGTAACTATTAAACCCAGATCATAGGATAAAAAGATACAAAATTAAATTAAATTAAAGCAAATATCTTAACTATATATATATGGTGAATAAGTTATCTGAAATTTTCCTAAAATTGTGTAACTATATTTAATATTTAATAATAAGTATAATATCTTTTGAATAACAAATATATTGTAACTTATCTATTTCCTTCTTCTTCTTCTTTTTCGAATGACCTATATTATATATCTTTAAATATATAGTTTAAAATTTAAAGTTAACATAGATATATATTCTATTAATAAGCTGACGTTAAATATCTTTTTTGCTTTTTCATTGTTATAATATATATATATATATATATATATATATATATATATATATATTTAATATATTTGAATTTTAAAAGATATATATCATGATCATATCCCAATAAATTTGCAAAAGATACTATAAACTCAAGTCTATATATATCACAGAGATTAGTAGTCATACTTACCTCTGAAAAAGTCTCTTTAAGCTTTTGCTCATTCTTCTCTTCTCTTTTTGGCTCGTAGGATTTTCTTCTCAGTTGGTGTTTATGATGGCAAGGACGGAACAAACTAGAAGGATTACTTCGACCGAGGCATACTACTTGCAGAGGATGGGGAGATCTCATTCTTCTAATGGTGGCTACAGTTGCAACGTAGCGTTCAAATACTATGATTGTTGAGCTTTTTATTTTTTTTAGTAGGTGGTGCCTAAGAATACTTATCCTTCCAGAGACGGAAGGCGAGCATACATGTGGTGGTGGAGCGTACTTCTCTTGCTGTTCAAAGTTGGAAGCTATGCAGTGAAGGTGAACATACCGAAGACAAGTAGGAAGCCGAGGTGAGCGTGACAAGGTGTCGGTGATGGTGCAATTGAACTGCTACTAAAGGTTCCGGTGACAAGCATAGAAGGAGTTGATGATAGCACGAGCTACGCAGTGGCGACGAGCAAGGAAGGAGTCAATGATGCTGCTACTAAAGGTTCCCGTGACAAGCATGGAAGGTGTTGATGATGGCACGAGCCACGCAGTGCAGGACGAGCAGGAGGTTTAGGCAGGCATGAGGGTAATTGATGACGATACTACCAAAGGTTCCAGTTACATGTGCGAAAGGAGTCAACGATGGCATTATCAAGGTTCCAGTGACATGCATGGAGGGAGTCATTGATGACACAAAGGTTCCAGTGACATGCGTGGAAGGAGTTGACGATGCCACAAAGGTTCTAGAGACATGCATGGAAGAATTCAATGACGTAACCAACAATGGTTCCAGGGACAAGTGTGAAAGAGTTGACGATGTCACACATCCCTCTTGGTGCAGTGCGTGCGAGGATAGCAAGGATGAGGTGGAGTGCAAGAAGCTGACGATGGTGCTAATAAAGGTTCTACCAGCAAGCATGGAAGGAGTTGGTGCTACAAAAGATTCCAGGGAGCAATCCATTCCTTGTGCAGTGTGAGCGACAACAACCAGGATGTGGAAGAATTTGATGATGGAGAAGTCGTCATTTCGTTAAGGAGTCGAGCTCCTTTCTTCCCCTGACGTCCCTCCTTGCACAGTGTGAGCAACGACAACAAGCACGAGCAAGAGGATGCGTTGAAGGGTTTGATGATGGTGCTACTGAAGATTCTGACAACCACGTCAAGCTTCTTCCTTGCTCTGACATTCCTCCATGCGACGATAAGGAGATGCTGAAGGTCACTCTGAGTGTTAATTTCTCTCTGAAGACTAAGCAGGATGGCATACTCTGCGCTCTTAAAGATGCCTTGACTGAGTGCGGCAAGTGATGGCTATGATGCTAGCTAAGAGCTTTGGTGGCGAGAGGCGACTTGTGAAGAATCTTCATGTTTCTACTAGATTCCACACATCATGGTGGCAGCCACGAAAGGAACTCTTCTCTGATCTTTGTCATTGGCAGCTACAAAAGGAAAGAGTCAAAGGGGCATTGGCTTTGTACACTCTATGACATATAAAGGTGCTTAAATTTTATCCGCTGGGGTGGCGATGATCAGCATTGGATGCTAGGAATGTCAAAAGGTACGTCACTTCTATCCGCTAGAGGTAGCGAACGACTTCAGACACTTAGAATGTCAGAAGGTGCATCACTTCACTTTTGCCTGGCTTTCATCCCCTGCTTATGCTTCACCTTAGGCATGTTGAGGGAAGTTGTCTTCTCAAGTCAACTTCTACATTGAATCTTGCTGTGTTGGTTTCTTGCACTTTGCTAGCTGGAGGTTCAAGGTGGTTGCTCTTCTTCTGTTGCTATAAGGTCGTAGGACTCTATCCTTCCGCACCTTCTTCGCTTTGTTCACCTTACACATGGACGCCACAGTTCTTTGTGCTTGCTTGATCAACTGATGTCTGCTTCTGGCATGGCTGCCTTGCATTCTAATGCCAAACCCTTTGCATGTAGTCGTCCTTCAAGGTAAGGCTTCATTGGTATCCGTTGCAGGTACGGTGGTCAAGAGTCCATGTCAGCCACGATCTAGCCTCTGGATGTCCATGAGCTTTATCAAGTCTTCCTTACGGTGGTCAAGAATCCATGTCAGCCACGATCTAGCCTCTGGATGTCCATGAGCTTTATCAGGTCTTCCTTGGTCACACAGTCACGGTTCGTTGGTGCTTGAGTGGCGACCTTTGGCAATCTCTCTTTTGATGTGGGCAATGAAGTTCTCCGTTTTTGGTGGTGGGATTCTTTTTCAGCAACAAGTAGGCGCATCAAGGAACATTCCATTTAAAGCTCTCCTCGGGTCTTCTCGCTCCATAGAAGGATCATGGTTCTTCTTCGGGTTCTTTGTAAGTGTCGCCACAAGTCATTGAGGGCTTATTGGTTCTTGATGATGCTATCCAGAAGGGCTGAAGAGATGACGAGTTGGTTACTGGCTACTTCGTCGTCCGTGCTCGCTTGTCCTTCTTGATGATGCTATCCAAGATGACAAGCTGGTTACCGGCAACTTTGTCGTCCGTGCTCGCCTGTCCTTCTTGATGATGCTATCCAAGGGGGTTGAAGAGATGACATACCGGCTACTTTGTCGTTCGTACTCGCTTGTCATTTCTTTGATGAATGAATGCCTTGACTCCCACTGGAATCTACATGATAAGCTGTTATGTTCTTACCGTTACCTAGGTTAGCCATCAACGTGTCTTGCCTGTCGTTGGATGGAGGCTCCATCAAACTGCTCTCCCTCCCCAGTGGAGTCGCCAAAATGTACCGGGAACGGGGGGTTCGAACTTAGAGGTCCAGAGCAATCCGAGAGCCAGTCACTGGGAAGTACTTAGTGGGCGAGAAGTGAAGCACTCTGGGCAAACTGTAAGTAAGACAAGAGAGATTAACGTTAGTAAATAAATTATGTTCTTACCAAGCTCAAGGATTTGGGAGTTTTGGATGAAGATTTCTCTCTTAGTATCTCGCCAGAGTCTCTTTCTATGTCTGAAAATCCGTCCCCTTTGAATGTCTCACGGGGGTCTATTTATAATGGAGAGTAAGATAAGTTCGTTACGGGATGATGAGTCACATCCTAAAAACATGAGTGGTGCATGCACGTTTCTTGACATGGTAGTGGTGTCACATAATGGGCTAAGGTTGAGGAAATGGGCGAACATGGAGCCAGATGAGGTAAGTAGTGGGATGAAGTTGAGGGAGTGGGATTAGGCATGTGGATGTGGTTACGTATGTATGAGGTGTCAATTGTTAATGACGTGTCTAGTTGTATGACGTGTCTAAGAGAAGTGGGTTATGAGCTCAATAAGAACAATAATAAATTTACTAATATTAAACCCTTACCTAGTTTACCAGGGCGATCATGCCTAAGCACGAAGAACCTTCACCTCAATCCTACCAAGCCACTCCCTAAGACTGTTCCCGGGAAAGGAGGATGAAAATTACTCCTTCACGATATTCCCAACCTTGTCTAAATTGGGCGTCGCGGTGGCACGTGGCCTACGTCAAACCCATTCCAAGAGCGTTGCTTCCTCGCGAAGTTGGAATGACATTGACGTGATTCTTCTCATGTCAACACTGCGCTGACCCTGAGGGAGGGATGACCCTATCACACCTTCCACTACCTCATACTTATTAAAAGAGGGAAAGTGAGGTATCTTAGTTTACTGTCCAAGGGACGGATTCACTGGGCACCCTGAAGCACTTTGCTCAGCAGGGGAACTTATCACCGGGACTTAGCACTTTACTTATGTTTACTGTCCAAGGGACGGATTCACTGGGCACCTTGGAGAACTTCGCTCAGTAATGAAACTTATCACTGGGACTTAGTACTTTACTTATGTTTACTGTCAAAGGGATGGATTCACTGGGCACCTTGGAGCACTTCGCTCAGTAACGAAACTTATCACTGGGACTTAGTACCTTACTTATATTTACTGTCTGAGGGACGGATGACAGGTGGAGGCACCTTCTATGCTTTGAATAACATGTCTATTCATGAAAGAAGCCACTTTACATAATTGTCACGGTCATGAGATTTAAACAAGAAAATACATAAATAAATAAACATGTAAAGAAATAAATAAAATAAATCTATGTAGGAACAAACTGTAAGTTTGTTTTTACAATGATCTAACTTTTATATAATTTATGTTGTTTGTTATGCTGTCAAATTCCAAGTTAAAGGTAAGTTTGCTAATCATTTTTTAACATTTCATGTATCAAATGTTATTTTACTAACAATGTATGCCTAAGTACTCAAATTCTGTTACATTTAGTTTCCTAAAGAATTGATTAATAACTAATATATAGATGTAACATTGAATATAAATAGGTTTTTGCAAATTTTTTATGGGGTTTTTATAAATTTAATGATGTCACAAATTATAATTGTCTGTTCTAAATGTTGACCAATTTGAATGAATAAGTAGAAGAAGTATTAATAGTTATTTTCCTCACCAATCAATCAATGTTGATTTATAATTGATAATTGATATATAGCCCTCTATATTTATTGCTTTAATATTAAAATTAAATTAAAAATATATGTATTATACGTATGTTTTAGACTGTTAACCCATTAGAATAAATATTTAAGGATCGTTCGAAAATAATTATCAATTGATACCCGTGATCAAGGTAATCAAGATCGCGATCTAGATCGTAAGATTGGGATCTTGTATCGTAATTTTGATCTGGATCGTGCTTAGGATCGGAAAATTCTAGGATCGAGATAGGATCGCGATCTTGATCGTATGATCGTAAGAAAGGATCGTAAGATCGTAAAAAAAGATCATAAGATCGTATAAGTTAATTTAAAAAAACAGAGGCCCAAAACGCAGCTTTAGTCCTAGATATTTATGACTATGAATTTTGATATTTTATTTGTTGAATTGATGTATAGATACCTTCACTTTGGTGACTTATGAACTAATTTATGAAAATATCATGATATTTTGATAATTTATATATTTATTTAAAATATATATTATTAAATATATAGATTAATTACTTTTTAGAATTGATAGGATCTTACGATCCTCGATCCGATCTTACGATTTGATCTATCTTATGCCTCTGCCGATCCTAGTTAAAATCTCGATCTTGATTACCTTGCCCGTGATTGCACGTTATTGATATAATCAAAAGATGGAATAATTTAATCAAATAGTGTGGTACTATTATTAATTGAGTGTCTAGTACAATCGAAGGAGGGAATAAGAAAAGAAGAATCTTAACATGGCCCTACCAACAAATAGATTTTGTTTTATTTTTTATGCAAATCCTATTTTTAATTTGAATAATGCGAATATAATTGGAGATTTTGGTTCAGAAGTTATCACTTTTCTCAGTAATGTACATAATAAAATATCATCAATTTTTAAAACGGAAAAATAAATATATGAATAATCAAAATATCCATACCTAATGAGTATCTTAAAATTTTATCCTATGTGTCTAGGTATTTTCATATGTGTTCGGATATAAAGTCAATGAGTTCGGAGACGGATAAAGTGGTGTATCCCACCCATATCTTACCCATAATAATAATAATGAGTTATTATATATAGAAAAAGTAACATTTAAAAATTTTTTGTTTAGAAAAAATATATAATGATAATAAAAAATATTAAATATTTTACACACATAATAGTAATTTAATAGTACATTTATATTTATGATTTAATTTTTTTTATTTTGTCTGATTATAAATCCAAAATTGATAAAAATAAGTTTATATTGTTGGATATATTGGGGTCTTCGGGACTAAATATCCGCCCATGTGGGAGTCCGATCAGGTCGAGTGAGGATCCGTTGGAAAGCTTGCAGAGAGACGAAGAGAACGAAACGAAAATGACTCTCATCGGAGGTCACACGAGCCCGTACTCGTGGCTCAAAGTGGGCTAGATGATCATGATAGAAGTGAATATTTTGTTCACATTCCAAGTCCCACATTGCTTGCGTCAATGATGGGAGCTCTCTCATCCTCCTATAAATAGGAGTGACTCCACCCCTTTCTAGTTGCTCATTCCATGTGTTGGAAAAGGGGGTCCCGTTTGGGAACCCCACTCAGTATAAGTTTTCTCTTTCTCTTGAGTCCTCTTCCGCGCATCAGTCGTGGACATGTGGCTCTACTTCTTGTAGGTAGAGTCCTCCGTTTGGCGCGGCCCTTTTCGGTGTCCGTCGACTGGAGGTCAGCCCTGGTGGAGCAGAGGCACTGGCAAGATCCAAGAGTTTAGCAATGGCGTCTAGGTTAGTAGCTTCCGCAATATTTATTTTTGCCTGGATTTATTTTTGGTTTTTCATTTAGGTCCCTGGGTCGGGTCGGGTCATGTGGATCCGGGCCTTTCCCTACATTGGTATCAGAGCCAGGTTTATGCTAGTGCTCTGTTCTCCAGGAATTGATGAACTGAAAAGGGTTAGGAACATGTTTAGGTCTTGTATGATTTTTAATTTAAAACTTAGGCACATGACTAGGTTCCCAGTTTTAATTATATGTTTTAATTTTAATTTAAAACATGTGAAAATCATATATTGTAGGGTAGGGTCCTATGATATTTTGAATTTAAATTAAGTGTTAATTTATTAATTCAATATTGATTGTAAATCCATACCCTAAAACCTAGAAACATGTTTAGGTTCCCCTCTCAAATATTAAAGACCCTAATTTGCATGCATGTATATATTATTTAAGGTATGTGTACCCTACGAATTAGATATATACCTGTGGATGTATGCTACTGTTTTGGGATGGGGAATGATGACTGAAGTGGTTCACCGGCGAACGGCGCCGCCGCCGTCGGAGGTCCGGCGACCGCCATGGGTCGCCGACGACATCCGCCGCTGATGGTCGCCAGTGACGGCGGAGGTCCGGCGACCTCCGCCGCCGAGGGTCGCCGGCCGGAGAGTCTCCAACGACCGCCGCCGCCGCTGATCGCCGGAGAGTCTCCAGCGACAAGCGCCGTCGCCGCGAGTGTCGGTGGTCGGCCGGCGGTGATCCGGCGCCGGCCGTCCGTTGACCGACGGCGAGGTCAACGGTTGACCGTTGACTGGTCAACGAGCGTCGCGAAATTTTCTATCACGCATAATTTCTCCGTTTTAGCTCCGATTTCGACGATTTTTTAGTCGTTTTTCTCGTTTTAGCGAGACAAATACAAATATGGGGAGAAATTAGGGTGAATTGGAGTCTATAGAGTGAATATGACCATCTCTTGACTCATTCACATACACAACGAGAGAGAAGATTTAAGCGATTTGTGATCGTTTAAATTACCTTAAGTGTTTTACTCGAGTGGGAGCTAGGGGCAGCATGTGGCAAACCCATAACTCGGTGTAAATGCTTATCCACGTGGGAATTTAAATAGTAAGTGACTATTTAAATGATCGTAAGCATTGTAATCAAGTGGAAGTTCGAGGTCGTGCCTGTGGCGACTCGATGTTCTTCTTTATCGCTTACATAGTGGGAATCCAAAAGGGTTTTTTGAATAGTATGTGACTATTCTATGAAAATTGATGAGTCAAGCAGAGAAAAGTGTACATATATAGGCTCTCTGTGTGATGAGGGTGGTTGACCCTACTTCTCGAATGCAGAGACTGACTATATCTACACTCGTCTTGCGTTGATTACATTTTTCAAGAGTTGTGAGTTGTGTAATAAGGAGCTGTGTAATTAGTGTTAGCGTTTAGGATTGACTGATAGCATAACTACAAAACTTGTAAACGTAGATCACATTAGAGATATCGCTTTGGTGACACTGTGGTCACCAAACTGAGGCAGCTTACAATCAAGTTTGATGCCTCCAAGATGCGCTCTGACAAGAGAATGAAAACGCATCTAAGGGAGAAATCAAACTTAATTTGGGAGTCTGAGTAAGCCTGCAGACTCCCCATTGGTAAACAGTGATTTCAAACTGTTGCCAGATCTCTTCCCTCCTATTGGGAGTGCATATAGGTCATTCCGACCTCCACTAATATCATCAAGTTTCTTGATTATATTAAACACCACCTATTGCTCTAGGATTGTTGGCATAAGGCTGTGAAATCTATCGAGCACGTAGCCTAAGGGGCTAAAGTTTCTTAGAGCTCTAGGCTCCAAGAACAAGGGCAATGAGTCCGAGAGATGTGGTACTAGGAAGAGAAAGGGTAAGTGTAAGGTAAGTAGCCTCAGTTCAAAGGAAAAGCAAGAGAGGAAAAGAGATTTTGGCAAAGGTCAAATGTTGCTTGTGCCATTCCATAAGGCACTATGCGCAAAAATTGTTTGTAGCAATCATTTCCCTCTCACCCATGAACATTGGTTCATAGAGTTCCGTCCTCTGCCAAATGGGAGCAGAAGTATCCTCGTGGGAACAAAGAATTATTAAAGTTAAGAGGTTGGATAACTACAAAAACGAAGTTGCGTAGTGGCCACTCTTTATCTTTATAAATGTTTTGTATTCTAGATACCGAACGGAACTCATTATTAGATGTTTTTTCCGTGTGAGAACTTAGGTTATAATATGATCTACATGTTTATCATGACTCCGTAGTGTTAGTTCTGATTTTATGACAATGGTTGTATTGTGATACACTTTGAATTACATTCCCGTAATTCAACTAGTTGCTTTGCTGTGTCTTCCTATGTGGTTGATACATCTATTTGGCAAATGCGTGTGGGACGCAATTACGTATTAGCAAAGGAGAATTTGTGAAGACAAATTCTCAATGCTAGTTTGTAGACGTTGCCTTACAGACAAAGCAACATGTTGATGTGTCTTCCTCTGTGGTTGATACATCTATTTGGCAAATGCGTGTGGGACGCAATTACGTATTAGCAAAGGAGAATTTGTGAGGACAAATTCCCAATGCTAGTTTGTAAATGATGCCTTACAGACAAAGCAACCTGTTGTTGTGTCTTCCTCTGTGGTTGATACACCTATTTGGCAAGTGCGTGTGGGATGCAATTACGTATTAGCAAAGGAGAATTTGTGAGGACAAATTCCCAATGCTAATTTGTAAATGTTGCCTTACAGACAAAGTAACCTGAGAACCATTCAGTCATGAAATCAGAAAACCCGCTTTCATCAAATTAGTCCACTCGGACATCAGTGGTCCGATAAGCGTGGGGGCAAGGCAAGTGGCCTAGTATTTTCTCACAGTTACGTGATGAAATTGGAATTGTTAGACAACTAACTATTCCACAAACTCCATAGCAAAATGAGTTGCTCCTGGAGTTGGTTAAGTTGATAATGACTCAGGTGAACGTTCCCATTGGGGAGACGCTTTACCAACGATCACTTTCGTACTTAACCATATGCCCTTTCGAATTGTGTGAATGATTCCTGATGAGTTTTAGTTAGGTAAAAGACCTGATTAGAGTATGCTGAGACCATAAGGGTATACAACATACTTGATCCTTCCTGTGAGTATAGGAAGCTTGACCCTAGAGGCAAGTAGCGTGTCTTGGTAAGATAGCTTGGTCACTCAAAAGGATACGTCTTCATTAGTGAGAATGAAGACACTCCGGTCACATAATTTGAGTCTAAGGATGTAGTGGTCCTTAAGACAAACTTTTCTAGAGCAAGGGAGACGGATTTTGGGATGTGCATCTTTATTGAAAGAAGGTGGACCTACAACACGTTGAGAGGAGCGTATAGACGCATCTCCAGTTGCTGAGTCCAGTGGGAGTAAGGCTTATGAGGAGCATATCTCCATGAAGCACAATCCAAGAGAAGTACTAGATGAGTACTAAATTATCAAGTAGAGCCTTTCATAGTTCAAAAGGCTCTCTCCGGCCCTACTAGTAAAAATTGGACTAAGACGATGGAAGAAGAAAAGACGAAGTCTATAACGACATACCAAGTATAAGACTTGGTGGCTCTGCCCTGCGTAACAAGGCAGTTTGAGAACAAATGTGCTCTCAAAAGTTAGGGGAGGCAGATGGGTCAATCGACCACTACTAG
Organism: Senna tora; assembly: GCA_014851425.1. Lineage (NCBI taxonomy): Eukaryota > Viridiplantae > Streptophyta > Magnoliopsida > Fabales > Fabaceae > Senna > Senna tora. The sequence goes on from CM026265.1 coordinate 18,095,089, forward strand.
GCACATTAAGCAGTGAAGAAGAACACACAACATGAAGGTATCGACTGTGACGATACCTTATCGTTCATTGTGTGGTCAGAGTCTGATTCTAGCTTTGGTCACCAGTTTAAGTCTGGGGTACATCGGTTAGGATGTCAAGACCGCTTTTCTTGTATGGCAAACTAGATGAAAGGATCTACGTGCACGAGCACATAGGTCTCATGGCAAAAGGCCAGGAGCGCAGAGTATGCTGACTCCAAGAATCTGTCAAGATCTCACATATTCATCTAGACTCGTGGAAATTGACCACTTAGTCCATTTCAAGAAAGCTGAGAGTATTTCATTACCCTCACGCTCTATGTAGAAGACATATAGCTAGCTAGAAATGACACAAAGACTGCTTTAGCCAATTAAGGATGGCTATCCTTTCATCTTTTAAGATAAAGGAAAAGGTTTAGGTAGTGGGAGTCAAGATTCATGGAGAATGCTCCAAAAATTGACTCACTATGTCACAAGAATCCTATGAAGAAGAGATTCTTGGTGGATTCCATTTGAGGGGACCTGAACTAGAGTGATGTGCTAGTTGCAAGAGGCAAGAATCTGAGTCTTGCTACATGTCTTTAGACTAAGTCAGAGATGGAGTCATTGGATAGTAATTTTATACATGTGGTTGGTAGCTTGAAGTACAATTAGGATTGTACTTGCTCCAACGTGCTTTTTTGTAGTCGGCTTTGTGAGCCGTTATCAGTCAAACCGAGGTCAAACACACTGTTTAGAGTGTTTTGTGGTACTTGAAGGGCGATGCTGAAGGGCACTGCTGAAAATCGATTGTTTTCATCATATTAGTGACCTGCAAATGGCGTGCCACACATTGATGTCGATTGGGTAAGAGACTTGGATGAGAGGACATCCACGTCTTGGTGTGCTTTGCTAAGCACTGTAACTATCTTGCAGAGAGGCAAGTAAGGATTATGCATTTCTCTATCCACTAGGGACATAGAGTTCATTGCATTATCATCAGCAGTACAGGGCAGTTTGGATTGGAAGATCTAAAGCCACTTATAGATCGCAGAACGAACTGTTGACCTAGTGACATTGATCTCATCAAGTCAAACAGCTATGGTTTACACCAAAGAAAGCCCAAGTACCACAAGAGAACGCAACATAACTTTGTATGAGACATCGTTACACAGTAGTTAACTACCCTGTTGTGTCAGTCTAAGCATCAAGTGACCGGAGAGAGGGTCCTCACAGTATGACCTGTGATAGAGCATTGGCTCTATACCCTCACGGACCCGCATTGGTAGGTTGGCTGTATAGAGATACAAGCCATAAAACAAGTGATTTAAATACACTGGATTGCTTAGAACCAGGGTGATTTAACATAATTTATGTCATGAGGACAAACTTTGTGAGAGCTCTATTCCTTGATCATAAGTAAAGTGTGATGCCTAGGCTTACCTTTATTTTGTGTGGATCAAGAAACAGAGGTACTTATTACACAATATATAAAGTATGTCGTACAGGCTTTGGAGGTTGGCTCTCTCACACGAGCAACCGCCTTGGACACGCAGGTGGTGTGGGCCAAGATGAGATTTGGGTGCTTTTTCCTTGAACACCAAAATGGGATATAGTGTGATTATCCAGAGGCAGCTGAAAAGCGCCAAGTGTTGGACAGGAAAACACCACTGAGAACTTATAAGTCGCCCTAGTAAGTGTACTAGGATGAGATCCGCTAAGATGATGAGGTCTTATGATCAAATTATGAATTCCCGCTATTCATAATGCCTGTAGCCAGACGTGAGTGCTCCACTTGGCGCTATGTGAAGCGAGCGAAGTGTGGTAGCAAACTCAGGTCAGATTCTAAGTGAGTCTGGACTAAGGTCTGTGTGGTGTAAGTGATTGAGGATCAAAAACGATATACGCTCGAGAACACCACAACGTGCGTTTCATACCGCATGTGCTTTAAGAACCGCAAGGGAAGCATGTGAAAGAATCCCTGCTTCAATGCTGTGTGAGTCCCTGAAAGGATGCATCAATCCTTTCAAAGGGTACCCTTATGCACTTTGACTCTGTCATGAAGAGATGAGGTAGTGCATGCTACTTTGATACCTTTCCAAGAGGCTATGGAAAAATACGGCCCGATGGAAGACTGTCAGGAAAGCAGCTATCTTTGATTGAACTGATAAGAGGTCGAAAGGAAGATTGTGTTGACATATGCATGTGTGATAGTATCCTGAGGTCGACCCATTATGTGATCCCTTTGAGGTTCTCATGGATGTGGATACCTATCGCAACTGAGTGTGGCTGAAGTCCTAGTCTTATTGTAGACTTAGAGGGATTGGACTAGCCATGTATATGAACACGTCTAGGGAACCCATGGCACTATTTTTCGGTGAGACATGTGGTCACATCATCAGACACTTGGGTTGTAGCATCACTTATAGCTGGGCCCTAACAGGCTTCTAGTATAAGGCTCCCACATATCGTGCCAAGCGGTCACGACTGACACGGAGTATGAAAGAAGACGACGATAAAAAGAGAAATAGAGAAGTCCTTTGTGATAAGGATAGTCATGGGCCTCCCACCATGTGCGAGTGGGAGTATGTTGGATATATTGGGGTCTTCGGGACTAAATATCCGCCCATGTGGGAGTCCGATCGGGTCGAGTGAGGATCCGTTGGAAAGCTTGCAGAGAGACGAAGAGAACGAAACGAAAATGACTCTCATCGGAGGTCACACGAGCCCGTACTCGTGGCCCAAAGTGGGCTAGATGATCATGATGGAAGTGAATATTTTGTTCACATTCCAAGTCCCACATTGCTTGCGTCAATGATGGGAGCTCTCTCATCCTCCTATAAATAGGAGTGACTCCACCCCTTTCTAGTTGCTCATTCCATGTGTTGGAAAAGGGGGTCCCGTTTGGGAACCCCACTCAGTATAAGTTTTCTCTTTCTCTTGAGTCCTCTTCCGCGCATCAGTCGTGGACATGTGGCTCTACCTCTTGTAGGTAGAGTCCTCCGTTTGGCGCGGACCTTTTCGGTGTCCGTCGATTGGAGGTCAGCCCTGGTGGAGCAGAGGCACTGGCAAGATCCAAGATTTTAGCAATGGCGTCCAGGTTAGTAGCTTCCGCAATATTTATTTTTGCCTGGATTTATTTTTGGTTTTTCATTTAGGTCCCTGGGTCGGGTCATGTGGATCCGGGCCTTTCCCTACATATATTAATAAAATACTCCCTCTGTCCTTGAATATATGCTTTTTAAGATAAATACACACAGACCAAGGAAATTATTAATTTACCTAAAATGAAGAGAAATTTGAGATAAAAAGACTAAATTGTCCTCATTAAATTACTCATGGTTACTCCCACTAATTCAATAATACTTGAGAAATGTTTATTTAACTTCACTATTTAATAGGGATAGAATGGTAAAAAAATCATTAATGTTCTCTTGATTTTATAAAACATCAAATATTTTGGGACAAAAAAAATCCTCCAACAAAGCAGATATTCAAGGACGGAGGGAGTAATAATTTATTTCAAAATGTATATGGTTCTGAATTCAGATATGGAAATTCGACTATTCGTGACAATGTATACATTTAATGTGTATAAGTATATATTTGTTCGCTTCTGTACGTGTTAGCTTCATAGATTTTATTTTAATAAATTGATTTAGTTCATTATATTAAATCTTAAGGACATGTTTGGTTACTGGTTGCTTTTGGAAGGAGTGGGAATGAGATTAAAAATGAGAATACGAATTATATGATTATGTTTTGTATAAAATAAAATAAAGAGTGGAAAAAAGATGAGATTAGAGTATAATAACAATTTTATCTTTAAAAATATTTAAAAAAAATAAATGTTTAGAAGACATTTTGATCAACATTTTGTTTAAACCTTTAAAAACTTAAAAATGAATATCAACTTTATGAAATAAAATTAAAATATATATTGATAAATCCAACACATCCTTAATTGTTGAGAAATTATCTAAAATGTATATGCATAATAATAAAAAATGTATAAAGTAATTAAAAATATTTCATTGCAAATCCTTATATTTTTTCAAACCATAATATATATACATATTTTTTAACAAAAAATTAAATTTTCAATGTGACAAACCAATCAAATCACAATAACTGTACATATTTGATTTTAACACAATAGTAACAAGAACTCACGGCAATGCTATTGTTTGTGTGTTAGCTTATAAAAAGGAGGGATACAATGGGCTAAACTGTGAAATGTTTTAAACATCTACCAAACATAGCAATATTTCAAACCTTTAGCCATTCCCTCATCTAATCCATGAACCAAACATGGCCTAGGGTTGTACCTTCAAACAATTAAGATCATGGCATTTGTTAATTATTAGTTGAGTCAGTGTATTCTTTTGTACTATATATTGCTACTAATATGCTGAGATTGATAAATATTCATAATATTTGAGTGCTAATTAGTATACAAACTTTAATTTGAATTCTATCATTAAGATGCTAAGTATCAAGTATATTGTATTTGATTTTTGAAGTATTGTGTTTGAAAAATGAAATGAATTTAATATCAACATTAGTACATGTATAAAAGTATGACAAAGGAATAGTCGTCTCAATTTGTGTACAAAGATTACAAGAATATCATATAAATTCGACGTGTCTCACTTCTATACTTTACAAAATGGTTAAAATTAATATATTAAATAATTTATAATCATATCCCGTGCATCGCACGGGTTCAATGCTAGTATATATATATATATATATATATATATATATATATATAACATTAGCCTCAATTAAAAATTATTTTTAGTGTCCCTCAAAAAAAAATTATTTTTAGTGTTAATTATAATTTACACTAAAAGTATCAATTATTAATATTTTCACTGTTATTATTAATTATTTAAGAGAGATTTTTTAAGTTAGTTATTGAAAGATACAAATTATTTTAATTTAGTCCTTAAAAATGTAAAAATATTTAATTTAGTCATTGAAAGATATTTTGTATTCTAATTTTATCCTTTTAATTTTTTTCGTCAGGATATTTGTGACTTGTTTTAATGATTAAATTGGAAAAAAAATCTTTTATAAACTAAATTAGACATTTTCATTTTTCAAATACTCAATTAAAACATGTATCTTTCAAAAATCAAATAAACAATTCTCTCATTATTTAATGATTAATTTTTTTAATTATTAAATTATTAACTAATCACATTATAATAATCAAATAATAAATAATATTATTAAAAAAATTAAATTATTAACTATAAATTATTACCTTTGGAACCCCATAGAGTTATCCTACACCATGCTAAAACATATGGGCAGGCTTGGACTGAGGATATGACCCATCGGGCGTATTCTCATTTGCACAAGATGTCTCACTGGACAAGGCCGAACAATGGTTGGATTAAAGTTAACTCGGATGGAGCTCTCTGCTTAAATTCTAAAATGGCCAGCTGTGGTGGCCTTTTACGTGATACAATGAGTTCTTGGATCTGTGGTTTTGTGGCTAACCTTGGGACCTCGGATGTTTTGTCTGCTGAATTATGGGGCATATACTATGGGGTCAAGGTTGCTTGGGAAAAGGGATTCAGAAAAATTGTGGTTGAGAGTGATTCATTTTTAGCTGTAAAGCAGCTTTCGGGTACTATAAATAAAGGGAGCATGTACCATCCTGTCTCTCACAGTATAAGGGAGCTCCTGAAATCCAGTTGGGATGTACAAATAAAGCTTATTTCAAGGTCTGGAAATTCGTGTGCTGACTCAATTGCCAAGAAAGGCCTCTCAGTGCAGTATGGTTCTACATTACTTGATGATCCCCCTCACTATGTCATCAAGCAGATTGAAGAAGATTTATGTGGGGTTTTGGATCATTATGATCCTGGTTGCTTAGTCCCTTAGTTTTTCCTTTTATCCTTTTTGGGCTTTGGCCGGTGGGCCTTTTGGGCTCCTTCTTGTACCAAAAAAAAAAGAAAAAGAATAATAAATACCCTATTTTTCTTTAAGTCATGCCTTGAGTTCAAGCTAAGTCTAGTATAAAAAATCCTCCTATCACTACTACGTTATAACTTATAAGAGTTCAGCCTTTAAACAGTCCTCAAAGAACTTTGGGGTACTAGTAATTTGGCTAAATAAAATTCAAACAAACGTCAAAATTTGATGTAATAATATATTATTAGAATTTGAAAGTTTAGAATTTTAACTATAATTTCATAATAAATATTTAGTTTTTAAATTTTAGAAAAATATTATTTAGTCTCGAATTTGTAATAATATCTACTATTTAGTCTTCTAGACGTTACTCGTTAAATAATCGAGTGACATAACCGTTAACTATTAACGTGACCGAACTCTTCTCCTCTCTTCTCCTCCGCGTTGTCGAAAATTGGATCAATGACCCCTGCCCGCTGTTTTCAAAGTCAAACTTTGTTTGATATGCAGTTATGGCGGCCACATTATACCTTGTCCTCACGACAAAATCCTCTCTTGCGTTGGTGACGATGCAAGACTCTTGCATCGTCGTCGTTAACGGCGCTATGTCCGCAATTAACAACTATGTCTCTCGATTATTTAATGAGTAACATTCAGAGAACTAAATTCATAGATTAAATAATAATTTAACCAACAATTCAACAACTTAAAAAAATAATTTGCCTCATCTATTTTATTAAAAAACAATATGTGAGTTCAAGAGAAACGTAAGAAAAACAAAAGGCAAGTTAAAAAAAGATTGGCTAAAATGCACATACACCCCTTGAGTTTTAGGTTAGGGGCACATAGACCCCCTGAGTTTTAAAATGTTGCACATAGACCCCTTGAGTTTTCACTTTGGGGCAGAGACACCCCTTCTGTTAGGGTTTCGTGAAAATTAGCCGTTAAGTACCACGTCAGCAAACATATGTGAGGGCAATTTAGTTTTTTCACACCCCCTGAGTTTTCACTTTATAAGCACATACACCCCCTGAGTTTTTACTTTAGGGGCACATACACCCCCTGAATTTTCACTTTAGGGGCACATATACCCCCTGAGTTTTCACTTTGGGGCAGAGACACCCCTCATACATACTTGCTGACGTGGCACTTAATGGTTAATTTTCACGGAACCCTAACAGAAGGGGTGTCTCTGTCCCAAAGTGAAAACTCAGGGGGTCTATGTGCAACATTTTAAAACTCAGGGGGTGTATGTACCCCTTACCCAAAACTCAGGAGATGTATGTGTATTTTAACCAAAAAGATTTAACAAGACATAAAATATTAAACAATATCTTTCTGAAGACTCATATAAATAGTGATGAGCAAGGGGTAGGCTGAGTGTCACACAGTGCACTATTACATCCTTTAGCGTCCAAACTCCAAATTAAAATATGATTAACGACGACTTTCTCTTCCTTTCCAAACCACAAACACCTTGCTGCTGGGTTCCACCACCACCTCCGCCGCCGCCACCTCCTTCACCGCTGCTAGAAGGTATCGCCGCCAACACGTGCTCTTCGGACACAAACACACCACCCCCAACAACTCCAACGGTTTCATGGCGCCAAAAAGCAAAGCGCACAAGGTTTGTAGCACCACTACCGCGGGCGGCGCGTCGAGCACACTCTCGGTGAACAAGAGCTACAGGGGCGTGAGGAAGCGGCCGTGGGGGAGGTGGTCGGCGGAGATACGCGACCGGATCAGGCAGTGCCGGCATTGGCTGGGGACGTTCGACACCGCGGATGAGGCTGCGAGTGCGTACGACGCGGCCACGAGGCGACTGAGGGGATCGAAAGCCAGGACCAATTTTGAGATACCTTCGGTGCTGCCATCAGTACTGTCCGTACCATCGTCGTCTTCGTGTACTTCTTCACAAGTGAAAAAGGTGAATGGCAGTACTAATAATAATAATAATAGAAACACTATGAATAGTAATGAGAGTCCAAATAATAATAAGAGTAAGTCAAAGGGTAGTGTGGGAAATAATAATAATAGAAGAAAGTGTTGTGTTGTGACTTCTGTGGCTCAATTGTTCAGTGTGATGCCTGAGGTTAATGCTAGGAGGAATGGTGATAATAATAATAAGTCTAATTCTTCTGGGTTTGGGAATGTGGAATTAGACTTGAAGTTAGGTGTAAACTTTGGTGGGGCAACCACTAGAATGGTGGTTTAATTATTGAGTTCATGTTAATTTATTACTTCAGTAGCTATAGATAGTAGTAGTCAAGAGTCGGATGTTATTATAAATATAGGTATATTAATGTAAGTTTGGATGAATCTAGTTAGTGCAAGAAAAAAGCTGTAAAATCTGCACTTGCTACTGGAATTGGTCCACTAAATATTAATTACTATATGTAGCTAGCAAGCAATTAATGTAGTGCTATATTACCGTGTTTGAATTTTGAAGTACATGTGAATTAGGCATTGCTTTTAATTAACGGGATTGAATCTAATGGAAGGGACTAATTTCTCACAGTGTGATGAATTCAGGTCAAATTTTCGTTAGGAGATATGCCGATGAAATAATTAGTTAAGAGGGAAGAAAGAAGAAGTAAATGAGTCGAGTAAGGTGGAGAATAATAATAGAAGTGGGAGTTTTGTTCTGCTCCACCTTCTTGCATTTTGGCAGTAGCTGGATTTGCAGTTGCAGTTACAGTCTCAGACAAATCGAAACCACAATCAGAATGGGCCCGCCACACATACAACGTTTTTGTTTTTGAGTAGCCACAAAGCAGAATTTAGTTAAAGAAATGGATTTGAAAAAGGCAAACAAAAAACTTACTTACTTAAATTATTATTAGGGTAATGCTATAGAGCTCTCAAGAACTCAAACTCACTATCTATTAATCGTTAGATTTATTTAGAAATTTGTGTCAAAATATTTTTTATTTTTAAAATATAAGATGACACAGATCTCAAGACAGATCCAATGGCTTGCAATTGATGAGCTTGATCTATTGATAACTCTAAATACTCACCTTTATTATTATTAGGAATGTTCGGTTGATGGTTTTAAGGTCGTCAATTTTGTTCCGTTCTGAACACCCTTATACATTATACATATGAGGTTGAATTGAATTATCTCATAAAAGGGGATTTGAATTAAGTGAAAAGAGGATATTTGGATTAAATGAAATGTAAGTAAATAAAGTGAACAATTCAAATTGATAAATAAAAATTGAGATATGTGTGTGAGTGTATCATTTAATAATTTAAATTGTGTAATTTATATATTTTATTAAATTTACACTTTAACAAATTCGGACGTAAGTGAAGAGTGGCTACTACTTATACTATACACTTTTCTCCAATTTCTTTTTTTGTCTTAATTAAAATTACTTTCTTAATGTTCAAAAAATTAGCAGCCTTGGTGGATGCAGAATTTATTCTTTTTAAAAGAAAGATAACAGATTGATTTTAATAGTTAAATTAAATTCAAAATTTCTAAATCACATAAAAATAAAATAATATAAATTTTATTGTTATTTCTAGACTCATCTCTATTTTATAATATTATTAATTTAAAAAATTATATAAAGTATTGATTTAATTGATAAAAAATAAATTAAAAATGATATAAAAGATTGAAGATAATAAAATATAAAAAGGCTCTTCTCTGGATAGTTTAATCTCTAATCTTTTGAGAGGTTGAGATTTTGCACTTATATCTTTCTTTTCTCATTCTTACTTTATTAAAAAATTAAAATAAAAGAGAGAAAAAATAAAAAAGAGATAAACACAAAATACTCTAATTTTTTAAAAAAAAGTTGTATTTTGGTTATAAAAAAGTGAAAGACAAAGTAAAATTTGTAGTGTGTACGTATATTATGAGTATATGTGTATGTGTGATTGGAGTTTCCAAGACGTGGGAATGGCAGACAAAACTGAAGATAGTTCCAAGTCAAATATAATACGAAATCCAATCATCATCGTCCTTCTCCTCCTCTTTTAGTATATGGTGCTCTAGTACAGCAGGGTCAGGGTACAACTCCATTTAAACAAAATTAGTATTGAACCCGTGCATCGCACGAATGTAATATAATTAGCAAATATCATATGAATAAATTAATTTGTTATGAGCAACTATTAATATTAGTATCATAATTTCAATAAATGGTAGCAAAGAATAGTAATTACCGACTAATACTTAACAACTGACTTGAAATAGATTGTTCAGATGTATTACTTTATGAGTTGATGTTATAAATAAGTATAAACAAAACACATTTACAGTGTAAACACATAATAAGTTTAACAAATATATAGCAATATTCACGAAGTGTACACTTTACAAACTACTTAACATTCTGAATAACTTTCTTGTACACAACGTTAGTTGTCTTGTTAATTAGATGGATGACCATCATCCTTACACACCAGGACTTATAGGCAAACCTCGTATATACACACACGTGAAATTGCTACATACAAATTACCATGGGTAAAAACTGTAATTGGTAAGTATAACCTTACATTAGATAACATATGTCCTTGGCTCTTATTGATAGTTATTGCAAAGGACAACACAATAGAAATTTGTCGACATTGAATCTAAATGGCAACATTGAATCTGATGGCGTAATCACCGTACATGAAATTATCACCCTTTACCATCAAACTTACCAGAAATAATCATAGTTTCAAAAACATATTTACAAAGTCTTTTAACAATCAACCGAGTCTCATTACACAAACTCATTGATTTATCAATACTATGAATTATCATAACAAATGCACCTACCTTTAGTTTCAGCTCATGATGATATGGAAGTCCATATCCAAATATAGCGTTGAAAAATTCTGTGGTATACATTTGCTACTTTAGAATCAATCTCTTGATTAGATATGTTGTCTGAACTAAGATAGGTGCTTTCTTCATCTGGCAACAACGAAAGCATATAACTATTAAATGTCACATCATCTAAAGTAGGAGCCAAGATTGTCATTCATGGTTATCATAGTTCTCTAAATAGATTATATATGTGTTCGATCTGTGCGACGCACGGGTTATGTTTATAATTATTCGAAGAGATATAATTATAATTAAATGCATAAAAAATTTAATATGATAAATACAAAGACCAAAATAAAAATAATTAAAATAAAAGATTGATAAATTTATGAGAATCTCAACTAATAACTATGTTGGATATATTGTGGTCTTAGGGACTTAATATCCGCCCATGTGGGAGTCTGATCGGGTCGAGTGAGGATCCGTTGGAAAGCTTGCAGAGAGACGAAGAGAACGACACGAAAATGACTCTCATCGGAGGTCACACGAGCCCGTACTCGTGGCCCAAAGTGGGCTAGGTGATCATGATGGAAGTGAATATTTTGTTCACTTTCCAAGTCCCACATTGCTTGCGTCAATGATGGGAGCTCTCTCATCCTCCTATAAATAGGAGTGACTCCACCCCTTTCTAGTTGCTCATTCCATGTGTTGGAAAGGGGGTCCCGTTTGGGAACCCCACTCAGTATAAGTTTTCTCTTTCTCTTGAGTCCTCTTCCGCGCATCAGTCGTGGACATGTGGCTCTATCTCTCGTAGGTAGAGTCCTCCGTTTGGCGCGGCCCTTTTCGGAGGTCATCGATTGGAGGTCAGCCTTAGTGGAGCAGAGGCACTGGCAAGATCCAAGGTCTTGGCATTGGCGTCCAGGTTAGTAGCTTCCGCAATATTTATATTTATACTTGGATTTATTTTTGGTTTTTCTTTTAGGTCCCTGGGTCGGGTCGTATCATGTGGATCCGGGCCTTTCCCTACATTGGTATCAGAGCCAGGTTATGCTAGAGCTCTGTTCTCTAGGGATTGATGAACCGAAAAGGGTTAGGAATATGTTTAGGTCTTGTATGATTTTTAATTTAAAACTTAGGAACATGACTAGGTTCTTAGTTTTAATTATATGTTTTAATTTTAATTTAAAACATGTGAAAATAATATATTGTAGGGTAGGGTCCTATGATATTTTGAATTTAAATTATGTGTTAATTTATTAATTCAATATTGATTGTAAATCCATACCCTAAAACCTAGAAACATGTTTAGGTTCCCCTTTCAAAATTAAAGACCCTAATTTGCATGCATATATATATATATATATATATATATTATTTAAGGTATGTGTACCCTACGAATTATTCTGTGAATGTATGCTACTGCTTTGGGGATGGGGAACGTTGACTGAAGAGATTAATCGGCAAAGCAGGTTGTCGACGGTGCCCGACCAGCGAAGGTCCGGCAGCCGTCAACGGTGGTTCACCGGCGAGCGGGGCGGCCGCCGGCGGAGGTCCGGTGACCGCCGCCGCCGCTGGTCGCCGACGACGGCGGAGGTCCGGCACCTCCGCCGCCGAGGGGTCGCCGGTGACGGCGGAGGTCCGGCGACCTCCGCCGCCGAGGGTCGCCGGTGAAGGCGGAGGTCCGGCGACCTCCGCCGTCGAGGGTTGCCGGCCGGAGAGTCTCCGGAGACCGCCGGCGGTGATCCGGCACCGGTCGTCCGTTGACCGCCGGCGAGGTCAACGTTTGATCGTTGACTGGTCAACGCTGACCGTTGACCAGCGTCGCGAAATTTTTTGTCGCGCATAATTTCTCCGTTTTAGCTCCGATTTCGACGATTTTTGAGTCATTTTTCTCGTTTTAGTGAGACGAATCCAAATATGGGGAGAAATTAAGGTGATTTGGAGTCTAAAGAATGGATATTACCATCTCTTGACCCATTCACATACACAACCATAGAGAAGATTTAAGCGATTTGTGATCGTTTAAATTACCTTAAGTTTTTTACTCGAGTGGGAGCTAGGGGCAGCATATGGCAAACCTATAACTCGATGTAAATGCTTATCCACGTGAGAATTTAAATAGTAAGTGACTATTTAATTGATCGTAAGCGTTGTAATCAAGTGGAAGTTCGAGGTCGTGCCTGTGGCGAATCGATGTTCTTCTTGATCACTTACATAGTGGGAATCCAAAAGGGATTTTGAATAGTATGTGACTATTCTATGAAAATTGTTGAGTCAAGCAGAGAAAAGTGTACATATATAGGTTCTCTGTGTGATGAGGGTGGTTGACCCTACTTCTCGAATGCAGAGACTGACTATATCTACACTCGTCTTGCGTTGATTACAATTTTCAGGAGTTGTGTGTTGTGTAATAAGGAGCTGTGTAATTAGTGTTAGCGTTTAGGATTGACTGATAGCATAACTACAAAACTTGTAAACGTATATCACATTAGAGATATCGCTTTGGTGACACTGTGGTCACCAAACTGAGGCAGCTTACAATCAAGTTTGATGCCTCCAAGATGCGTTCTGACAAGAGAATGAAAACGCATCTAAGGGAGAAATCAAACTTAATTTGGGAGTGTGAGTAAACTTGAAAACTCCCCACTAGCAAACAGTAAGTTCAAACTGTTGATAGATCTCTTCCCTCCTATTGGGAGTGCATGTAGGTCATTCTGACCTTCATTAATACCATCAAGTTTCTTGATGATATTAAACACCACTTAGTGCTCAAAAATTGGTGGCATAAGGCTGCAAAATCTATCGAGCACGTAGCCTAAGTGGCTAAAGTTACTTAAAGCTCTAGGTTCCAAGAACAAGGACAATGGGTCCAAGAGATGTGGTGCTAGGAAGAGAAAGGGTAAGTGTAAGGTAAGTAGCCTCAGTTCAAAGGAAAAACAAGAGAGGAAAAGAGATTTTGGCCAAGGACAAATGTTGCTTATGTCATCCCATAAGGCACTATGCGCAAAAGTTGTTTGCAGCAATCATTGTCCTCTCACCCATGAACATTGGTTCATGGAGTTCCGTCCTCTGCCCAATGGGAGCAGAAGTATCCTCGTGAGAACAAAGAATTATTAAAGTTAAGAGGTTGGGCAACTACAAAACGAAGTTGCGTAGTGGCCACTCTTTATCTTTATAAATGTTTTATGTTCTAGATACTGAAAAGAACTCATTATTAGATGTTTTTCCGTGAGAGAACTTAAGATATAATATGATCTACATGTTTATCATGACTCCGTAGTGTTAGTTCTTGTTTTATGACAATGGTTGTGTTGTGATACACTTTGAATTACATTCTCGTAATTCAACTAGTTGCTTTGCTGTGTCTTCCTATGTGGTTGATACATCTATTTGGCAAGTGCGTGTGGGACGCAATTACGTATTAGCAAAGGAGAATTTGTGAGGACAAATTCCCAATGCTAGTTTGTAAACGTTGCCTTACAAACAAAGCAATAGGTTGTTGTGTCTTCCTCTGTGGTTGATACACCTATTTGGCAAGTGCGTGTGGGACGCAATTACGTATTAGCAAAGGAGAATTTGTGAGGACAAATTCCCAATGCTAGTTTGTAAATGTTGCCTTACAGACAAAGCAACTTGAGAACCATTCAGTCATGAAATCAGAAAACCCGCTTTCATCAAATTAGTCCACTCGGACATTAGCGGTCCGATAAGCGTGGGGGGCAAGGCAAGTGGCCTAGTATTTTCTCACAGTTACGTGATGAAATTGGAATTGTTAGACAACTAACTATTCCACAAACTCCACAGCAAAATGAGTTGCTCCTGGAGTTGGTTAAGTTGATAATGACTCAGGTGAACGTTCCCATTGGGGAGACGCTTTACCAACGATCACTTTCGTACTTAACCATATGCCCTTTCAAATTATGTGAATGATTCCTGATGAGTTTTAGTTAGGTAGAAGACCTGATTAGAGTATGCTGAGACCATAAGGGTATATAGCATACTTGATCCTTCTTGTGAGTATAGGAAGCTTGACCCTAGAGGCAAGTAGCGTGTCTTGGTAAGATAGCTTGGTCACTCAAAAGGATGTGTCTTCATTAGTGAGAATGAAGACACTCCGGTCACATAATTTGAGTCTAAGGATGTAGTGGTCCTTAAGACAAACCTTTCTAGAGCAAGGGAGACGGATTTTGGGATGTGCATCTTTATTGAAAGAAGGTGGACCTACAACACGTTGAGAGGAGCGTATAGACGCATCTCCAGTTGCTGAGTCCAGTGGGAGTAATGCTTATGAGGAGCATATCTCCACCAAGCACAATCCAAGAGGAATACTAGATGAGTACTAAATTATCAAGTAAAGCCTTTGATAGTTCAAAAGGCTCTCTCCGGCCCTACTAGTAAAAGTTGGACTAAAACGATGGAAGGAGAAAAGACGAAGTCTATAAGGACATACCAAGTATAAGACTTGGTGGCTCTGCCCTGCGTCACAAGGCATTTTGAGAACAAGTGTGCTCTCAAAAGTTAGGGGAGGCAGATGGGTCAATCGACCACTACTAGGCACATTAAGCAGTGAAGAAGTACACACAACAAGAAGGTATCGACTGTGACGAAACCTTCTCGTTCATTGTGTGGTCAAAGTCTGATTCTAGCTTTGGTCACCAGTTTAAGTCTGGGGTACATCGATTAGGATGTCAAGACCACTTTATTGAATGGCGAACTAGGTGAAGGGATCTACGTGCACAAACACATAGGTCTCATGGCAAAAGGCCAGGAGCGCAGAGTATGTTGACTCCGAGGACCTGTCAAGATCTCACATATTCATCTAGACTCGTGGTAATTGACCACTTAGTCCATTTCAAGAAAGTTGAGAGTATTTCATTACCCTCATGCTATATGTAGAAGACATATAACTAGCTAGAAATGACACAGAGGCAGCTTTAGCCAATTAAAGATGGCTATCCTTTCATCTTTAAGATAAAGGAATTGGGTTGTGCGAGTGAGAGTCAAGATTCATGGAGAATGATCCAAGAATTAACTCACTATGTCACAAGAATCATATGAAGAAGAGATTCTTGGTGGATTCCAATTGAGGGGACCTGAACCCGAGTGATGTGCTAGTAGCTAGAGGCAAGAGTTTGAGTCTTGCTACACGTCTTTAGACTAAGTCAGAGATGGAGTGATTGGATAGAATTTTTATAAATGTAGTTGGTAGCTTGAAGTATAATGAGGATTATACTCGCTCCAATGTGCCTTTTGTAGTCGGCTTTATGAGCCGTTATCAGTCAAACCTAGGTCAAACACACTGTTTAGAGTGTTTTGAGGTACTTGTAGGGTGCTGCTGACAATCGTTTGTTTTCATCATATTGGTGACCCGCAAACGGCGAGCCACACATTGATGTCGATTGGGTAAGAGACTTGGATGAGAGGACATCCACGTCTTGGTGTGCTTTGCTAAGCACTGAAACCATCTTACAGAGAGGCAAGTAAGGATTATGCATTTCTCTGTCCACTAGGGACATGGAGGTCATTGCATGATTATCAGCAGTATAGGGCAGTTTGGATTGGAAGATCTAAAGTCACTTATAGATCACAGACAGAGCTGTTGACCTAGTGACATTGATCTCATCAGGTCAAACAGCTATGGTTTACACCAAAGAAAGCCTAAGTACCACAAGAGAACGCAACATAACTTTGTATGAGACATCGTTACACAGTAGTTAACTACCCTGTTGTGTCAGTCTAAGCATCAAGTGACCGGAGAGAGGGTCCTCACAGTATGACCTGTGATAGAGCATTGGCTCTATACCCTCACGGACCCGCATTGGTAGGTTGGCTGTATAGAGATACAAGCCGTAAAACTAGTGTTTTAGATACACAAGATTGCTTAGAACCAGGGTGATTTAACATAGTTTATGTCATAAGGACAAGCTTTGTGAAAGCTTTATTTCTTGATCATAAGTAAAGTGTAATGCCTAGGCTTACCTTTATTTTGTGTGGATCAAGAAGTAGAAGTACTTATTACACAACATATAAAGTATGTCGTACAGGCTTTGAAGGTTGGCTCTCTCACACGAGCAACCACCTTGGACACGCATGTGGTGTGGGCCAAGATGAGACTTGGGTGCTTTTTCCTTGAACACCAAAATGGGATATAGTGTAAATATTCAGAGGCAGCTGAAAAGCGCCAGGTGTTGGACAGGAAAACACCACTGAGAATTGATAAGTCGCCCTAGTAAGTGTACTAGGATGAGATCCGCTAAGATGATGAGGTCTTATGATCGAATTATGAATTCCCTCTATTCATAATGCTTGTAGCCAGACGTGAGTGCTCCACTTGGCGCTATGTGAAGCGAGCGAAGTGTGGTAGCAAACTCAGGTCAGATTCTAAGTGAGTCTGGACTAAGGTCTGTGTGGTGTAAGTGATTGAGGATCAAAATCGACATACGCTCGAGAACACCACAACGTGCGTTTCATACCGCATATGCTTTAAGAACCGCAAGGGAAGCATCTGAATGAATCCCTGCTTCAATTCTGTGTGAGTCCCTGAAAGGATGCATCAATCCTTTCAAAGGGTACCCTTATGCACTTTGACTCTGTCATGAAGAGATGAGGTAGTGCATGCTACTTTGATACCTTTCCAAGAGGCTATGGAAAAATACGGCCCGATGGAAGACTGTCAGGAAAGCAACTATCTTTGATTGA
Source organism: Senna tora (assembly GCA_014851425.1). Taxonomy (NCBI): domain Eukaryota; kingdom Viridiplantae; phylum Streptophyta; class Magnoliopsida; order Fabales; family Fabaceae; genus Senna; species Senna tora. The sequence goes on from CM026265.1 coordinate 18,112,487, forward strand.
ACTGATAAGAGGTCGAAAGGAAGATTGTGTTGACATGCATGTGTGATAGTATCCTGAGGTCGACCCATTATGTGATCCCTTTGAGGTTCTCATGGATGTGGATACCTATCGCAACTGAGTGTGGCTGAAGTCCTAGTCTTATTGTAGACTTAGAGGGATTGGACTAGCCATGTATATGAACACGTCTAGGGAACCCATGGCACTATTTTTCGGTGAGACATGTGGTCACATCATCAGACACTAGGGTTGTAGCATCACTTATAGCTGGGCCCTAACAGGCTTCTAGTATAAGGCTCCCACATATCGTGCCAAGCGGTCACGACTGACACGGAGTATGAAAGAAGACAACGAGAGAAAGAGAAATAGAGAAGCCCTTTGTGATAAGGATAGTCATGGGCCTCCCACCATGTGCGAGTGGGAGTATGTTGGATATATTGGGGTCTTCGGGACTTAATATCCACCCATGTGGGAGTCCGATCGGGTCGAGTGAGGATCCGTTGGAAAGCTTGCAGAGAGACGAAGAGAACGAAACGAAAATGACTCTCATCGGAGGTCACACGAGCCCGTACTCGTGGCCCAAAGTGGGCTAGGTGATCATGATGGAAGTGAATATTTTGTTCACATTCCAAGTCCCACATTGCTTGCGTCAATGATGGGAGCTCTCTCATCCTCCTATAAATAAGAGTGACTCCACCCCTTTCTAGTTGCTCATTCCATGTGTTGGAAAGGGGGTCCCGTTTGGGAACCCCACTCAGTATAAGTTTTCTCTTTCTCTTGAGTCCTCTTCCGCGCATCAGTCGTGGACATGTGGCTCTACCTCTCGTAGGTAGAGTCCTCCGTTTGGCGCGGCCCTTTTCGGAGGTCATCGATTGGAGGTCAGCCTTAGTGGAGCAGAGGCACTGGCAAGATCCAAGGTCTTGGCATTGGCGTCCAGGTTAGTAGCTTCCGCAATATTTATATTTATACTTGGATTTATTTTCAATTTTTCTTTTAGGTCCCTGGGTCGGGTCGGATCACGTGGATCCGGGCCTTTCCCTACAAACTAAGATGTTAAACATATTACTATTGCCTAAATAGAAGAATTAAGGATATACTAAGCTAGAGTTTTGGAGAATAATATATACACTTTGTATGGAACGAAAAATATACATTTCAATTTAATAGAAAAATATGTAAAATTTATATATATTAACTATTTAATCTCTACGTCACATACACATTTTGAAAAAGAATATAAAAAATTGTACCACTGACTAATTATTTCACAAATAAAAAAAATTTGTCTACAGCTATATTATATACAAACAATAAATATGGGCAAAACATATTTATTTGGAGTTTATATATATTATATAACCACCAAAGTTGAAAGATTCATTACAAATAACTGAAGATGGTCAAACTTGTTCCCTCATTGAGAATCTTGACATCAATACATTCCCATTATAACTTGGATTCATATACAAAAATATGATCAAATATGTTTATTTGCTGGTTGTAATATAAACTATAACGACTATAATCTAAATTAAATAAGAGAAACTCAATTCAGAATATAAAAGGACATCGTATATATAATTTTTCGACTTGAATAGTAATACATACTATGTAACTAATGATAATCCAATAACAAAATTAGTTGATGTAGGTTTAGTCATTAGTGGTAGGGAGCATACCTTTACACCGCGGGCCTCGTCGCGGGCCTCGTCCCCGAAGGTGATGTTGCATTTTCCAAAATTATGTATATATTCTACTTAAATAGCTATATATATATATATATATATATATATATATATATATATATATATATATATATAAAACTTATTTTTTAACATAATCTTCTTCTTCTCATTCATAATTTCATTCTTTAAATCAACTCAATGTCCAATTGAGAAATGATATATTTTTTAACTTTTGTCCCAATTTTTGTTTACTATTAATTTTGTCCCAAAACTATAACCTTAATCATTTTAATTAATTAATTATTAATATATTTAATGAAAAATTATCTTTAAAAATTTAAAAGATAAACTAATCTATCTTTAAATTATATAAAAATATTTTAAACAATTCAAATTTAATTTTAAATTTTTTGTTATAAATTTAATTTCAAATTATTAGTGGTATTGTGATTGCCTATTTTAGTTTCACAGATTGTTGAAGGCTATACTTAAATAGCTTTTAGATATAACCGTAATAAAAAAAGGCAAAAACAACTATTTGGCTCTAAATTATAGGTTTTCTGTCAATTGTTGCCCAAAAAAATTTTAGCCATGAATCATATTAAACTTGAAGAAAAGTTTTAGCCTATCTTCATTGAAATGATCTTTATATGTTTGAAATGTGATAGACCATAAAGTTTTAGACTTTTAGCCATTGCTTTACTTTCTTTAGTTTGGTGTTGTGAAATATAGAATGCAACACTCGTATACAGTGTGAAAATATAATTATTTTTATAAATTAAGATATATTATCAATATTAAATTATTATTTTACATATTTATGTAGTCATCCCAGTTGGTTGCCAATAGAACCGATTAACCTGTAATCCAACGGGTTTTTTAATTCAATTGCCAATATGATTTTCAAATAGATATTCAAAATTGACCAAAAAAATACAATTATAATTGTCATTACAAAAAGAAAATATATAAAATAAATAAATACTATAAAATCTTGTAATATAATATTTAAAATTTAAAATATTACAATAATTGAAATTATAAACATATATTAATTTAAGAGACAAAATACTATTTAATCCTTGAATTGTTGGTCAAATAACTATTTAGTCCCTGAATTTAACAAAAATACTATTTAGTCACCGAAATTGCAACTTTATCAACTATTTAGTCCCTTAATTTGGCAAAAATATTATTTAGTCCCCGAATTTACAACTCTGTCAACTATTTAGTCCCCGAATTTGTAGCTATGTCAACTATCTAGTACCTTGACCATTACCCGTTAGATAATCAAGCACCAGCTGATGTGGCTGTAAAATGCCGATGTGGCACCGTTAAGTGCCTGGGCACATGCCACATCAGCATTTAACGACCACATCAGCTGGTTATCTAACGGATAACAGTCAATGAACTAAATAGTTGATACAATTGCAAAATCGGGGACTAAATAATATTTTTCCAAGTTCAGGGACTAAATAATTGACAGAGTTGCAAATTCAAGGACTAATTGCCAAATTCAGGGCCCAAATAGATGACAAAGTTGCAAAATTGAGACTAAATAGTATTTTTGCAAAATTTGGAGACTAAATAGTAATTTGACTAATAATTCAGGGACTAAATAGTATTTTGCCTCTTAATTTAAATAACTTATTTTGTAAGTTTTCTCTCAGATTATGATAATTATTTTTTTAAAAAAAAATTAATAACTCTAGCAAGTAATTTTTAAAGCTTTATTCATTCTTATCCCACTTTTTCTTATTTAATTGTTATAGTATACTATCTTATTAATTTTTTTAATAAATTTGTGCATATTTCATAATTTTTCATAGAAATCGTGTAGATCTCTAAACCCTCATATAGTATATGGATAGGAAGATTTTTATTTTCTGAATGCCATGAATAAACAAAGAGTGTATGGACAAGTGTAAGTGTGGAGAAAGAGCAATGAGACACTTCATGCCTTTGCCTTTAACTTGTTATCATCCCTATTTAAACTCTTTGTTGGAATCTGGTAGAAAACCAACTGTGACACCGAAGATATAGGTAGGGCATGTTTGTTATAATTACCAAACAGTACATTATATGTAATCTCACGATTTTAAAAAAAATTTACATCATATTTATACATACAAAACACACTTTTTATCATACTTTTTCTCTCTCCTAATTGTTCTCTCTATCTCTCTCCTCACTTTTCTCTACAATACTTTACATCTGTGCATTCATACCAAGCGTGCCCTTATTGTTTTTCTTTGTCATTCTTGAGAACAGATCCAATGTCTTACTATTTTATGCATTAATATGCTATGCAGACTATTTTTCATAATTTCTCCATTTTTTTATTTAAATTTGAGAAATTGTAAACTTTTTTTAAAAATAAGAGATATAGGCACAAAAAATTAAAAATTTCACACGAATAAAGACCTATCGTGAATGGTTTAGGAACTACATTTAGTAAGGACTAAAAAGTTAGTTCCTAATCTATTCGTATTAAATCTCAAATTATGTGGAACTTTTTTATGTATATCTTTAATACTTTAGATATTTTTTAGAAAAAATTTATAAATTCTCAAATTTAAATAAAAAAAAACGAAGAAAATTATAAAAAAAGTCGACATGAAGTATTAAGTTGAATTAAAGTATGAATTCATAAACATAAATACCCAAATGCAGGGAATTATCATGTAATAGATTAGAGCAAAGAAGGATTTCTATCTTAACAAATCAAGGTATTCAAAAGTAGGTATATATGCTGGCATTCCTTCTCCCCCATTGACGCCAAACCCTCATCACTCTGCAAAGGCAACCCATGGGCGTGGTCGTGGCTTGGAATTGAATAATGGAGTCCATGGTAGGGGTGAGCAAACTGCGGATTGGTTCGGTTTTGACGATTTAGATAACCGAACCAATCCAATTCGATGACTAAAAAAGTCATCCAATCCAATCCGCTCTTTGGACATCAACCGAACCCAACCAAACCGATTATAGTCAGTTTGGTTCGGTTCGATTTGATCGGTTTTTTGACAAAATTTTTTTAAAAAAATTTATTATTTTTTTTCTTCAATTTAAACCCTAAAAAAAATAAAAATAGCTATTCCTAACCATGAAAATCAACAAACTAAAGTTATTAGTACAATATTTCAACATTACAAACTTAAAATTACAATCCAACATCATAAAACCATAAAAATCAACATTATAAAATATTTTTAATATTTTTAAAAAATTATAATTGGTTGGTTTGGTTCGGTTCGGTTGGGATTGGACCTCATTCATCAACCGAACCGAACCAAATCGGTTGTCAAAAAAATAAACCAATTCATCTGATTATGTAGTCGATTTTGATCGGTTTTGGTCGGTTTGGTTTGGATCGGATCGGTTGGTTCGGTTTGGATCGATTTTGCACACCCCTAGTCCATGGTATTTGTGAGTGTGATGCCATGTATCATCCAACAGCCCCACTCCCATGGAAACTGCGTAATCGTTATCATTGAAAATGATGTTGTCGTCTGCACAAAGCAGACTTGAAACACAATCAAAACTGGGTGCCATTGTTAGAGCGAGCGGAAAATTTCTCTCCCTTCAATCAAAAGACCGATTTCACGGAGCTGAAATAAATCAATTTGGATTAGGTGTTTTAGATGTAGATGCAGAGATCTTGTTAAGAAATGGTGAAAAGTGTAAATACTATGCCACCAAATTGAGAAAGCATATAATTAACGTACGCAAAGTGAACGTACGTTAATCATCTCAAAGGCAGAGTAAACTGTTATGATAACAATAACAAAGAAAGCAAATGCTGAAAAAATATTCTCTGATATAAGAATTAATGCTAGCAATAGTTAACTCAATAGAGAGTATAGGTTTCAAACAGTAAAATAGCTAAAAAACCAAATGATAGTAGAAGTATAGTAGAAGGAGCCCCAATGGTCGAAGAGTAGAAAACAGAAGCAGAGCAGGTCCAGAAAAGGAAAGAGATACAGAGTAGCAAAGAGGAGAAGGAAGGCACAAAGAGAGAGAATACACCAAACATTTCACACCCTTCTCTGAGTTCTCTCACCATATGGTTACCCTTTTAACCTCTCATTGCAATTGCCTTCCACGTGAGTCTCCTTTCTTGTGTAAACTTGTGATGATAGCATCTGCTTCCACGTGTCCTCATCCTTAACCAATTTATTCTTGCTAGCATGACTCATACTCATTACAATACCTCCCCCTTTAGTTGAGACCTTGTCCTCAAGGTCTAATGAAGAATACTCCTTGAAATACACATGCGCTTGATTAGGGGGTACAACCGGGTCCTCTAATCCTTGAAATAAAAATATGGGACATAAAAATTTTGCAACAAGATTGATCATGGATCTCTCAGAGTACTCCTTCACACCTATGTAATCCTTCCCATGGGTAATGTCATCAACAGATGTGGAAAGAATGTCAATAACAGTACTTGTTGAACCTTGCATAGCAACAAAAACTCCAAGATATAACCTCCCCTACTTCTTGTGGGTGCAAACTATTAGGTGTCTTTGCTTATTGCTCTGGATGATGCAATAAATCTCTCCATTTTCAAAAACATAGTCAACCCAGAATTCTCCAAATTGCATATCCTTAATGAAGGGTTCAAGAACACTCTCTTGCTTAAATTCATCTTCATGGCAAAGAAATACCTTATAACCGATATTTTCTCCCTTCCTCTTGCTAGGACATGAGTGCACTATAAGGATGATATCATCAATGCTATCACTTTCGAACATAGACCCACCATTATTTGCAAATTCATGAATAAGAAATGTTGATGACTCATAAAGTAGGTGTACCACTTCAAACACACTCCAATATTCCAATTTCTTGTGACCAACTGTAGAAGAGTGCCACTTGGAATGTGAGCTGGCGTATAGCTGGCTTTTCTGTTTAGTTAGTTTCTGATTAGTTAGTAGAACTTTCTGGACTGCTTTCAGTTTTAGTAGCTTGATGTATATATATTACGTTGTTGCATTAATAAAGTTAACCGATTCTATTTACTCCTCTCCTTTGTTCTACTTTTCATATGGTATCAGAGGGATCTAATTGAAAATTTTGAGAGGAGGAATGGCGACTGTATCGAACACTGATTTGGACAAATCGAGTGGATCGAATTCTGGTTCGAGCAAATCGAATGGATCTGGAGTGAATAATTCAGGAGTTATGGCAGAGACGAACTATCGAAGGGATCCGTATTACTTACACCCTTCCGATAGCTCAGGATCGCAACTGGTTCCGATTCGTCTCACGCAGGACAACTACTTGATATGGAAGCGAGCAATGATGATTGCGTTGAAGGCCAAGAACAAGTTAGGATTTGTTGATGGTTCGATTCAACCACCAACCGATCAAAAATCTGATGCATTCATGAGCTGGAGTTTTGTGGATTCTGCTGTGATAGGATGGTTATTGCACTCTATGAGCAATGAACTTTATGAAGCCTACATGTTTACGCCTAATGCTAGACTTATCTGGAAGGAGTTAGAAGATAAGTATGGACACAACAATAGGCCTCAGTTGGTGAATGTAAAGAAGCAGATGGCAACACTTGAGCGAGGAGGTGATAGTGTTGCTGTGTATTCAAAAAAGTTGAAGAAACTTTGGGAGGAGTTCAGGTGTTTACAACCAAAGCCTACCTGGACTTGCGATGGTACCAATTGTGGAGCACATAAGGTACTTGAAGACCTATATGAATCTGATTATGTTGATCAGTTTCTAATGGGGCTCGGAGAAGCTTATGAGAATGTGGTGGATAACATTCTTTTGATGGAGCCTATACCTTCCTATAACAAGGTGTATGCAATGATTGCAAGGGTAGAGAAACAGAGGAGTATGAATTCTTCAAATACAGTGGAAGCAAGTGCACTGCTAGCTAAAGCTGTTGAGAAGACAGCAAATGGTTTTGTTGCTGGTGGCTCAAAACTCAAGGAATTTTGATAGAAAAAGCGAAAAGGCCTCACAATACTGTACTCTCTGCCATAAAACAGGTCATACCGAGGAGTCTTGCTTCAAGAAGGTTGGAGTTCCAGATTGGTATAAGGAGTTGAAGAATCAAAGAGGTAAGAAGTTCAGTGATAGTGTGAATATTACTGTTGCTGATGAAAGTGCAGGATCAAAACAGAGAAATGGAGAGGAGGACAGGAAGATGATGGCTGAAATGATTCAGGAAGAGATTAGAAAGATGATGAAAGGAAAACCAGCAAGTAGTGCAGAAACAATATGAATGATGGGTCTACCTCCTTCACCAAGTCTCATCAGTAGACTGCCACTAAACAACATATTTGTTCTCACAAAAAGCTGGGAGTGTGGCTTAGTAGGCCTAGTTGGAATGTTGTTAAGTGCACTTTCACACCTCGCAAGACAATCCTTCTACAAAATATAGAAGTAGCACAACAACCAAATGTCATAAATTGAAACTACATTTGTTGGCGCATAAATCTCCATATTAAGCAGTTTGAAGGTTGTGCCAAAATAAACCATATACTCAGAAAAAATTATTACTGCAGTACTTAACTTGAGTAGTTGAATGGGTTGCCATAACTCCTCTTCACTAAAAGATTTTATTCTAAGGCATAATGAAGTTAAGGAGTATAGGTGGAACACATGACCTTGAGTGGTGGATATTGATAACTCATGAAGATATAGTGAATTGATCAATGCTGGCAAACAATTGAGAATCATAAAAGAATACCCATTGTTACTCTCAAACCACAACAGTTCCAGCAGCTTGTGCTTTGACTTAGAGCATGTTGAGGCATATATAAGGTAGACATCTTCTTTAATAATATCTGCAACAACACCAAGATTAATAGTGGCCTCCTTTCTAGCCTGAGCATATCGAGATTCATTGCCACTTCTATATGTAAAGCAACCACTCCCATATGTCATAATGGGTGAGTTCTTAAGCATGGCATAAACCAACTTCCCTAAAACTAATTTCACGTTGTTGCTTTTGCTTCCTTGTCTAAACAAATGGATTATAACAATAAATGAGTAACAAGAAACAGATTCTGAATACTCCTTGCTCCTAGTTTCATGTTTTACCCAATTACTAGTATTTAATTGGCCCTTAATTTCATCATGATGGATATTGTAAAGATATGGCATAATATTAGGAGGCCAACCAAAATTCCTAATCTGTACCTCAAGTTCCAAAGAGCAGCATTTCCACAAACATATAGAAAGCATGTTAAGAGTTGCATCTCTTTCAATGGAGTGAGACAAATTCCAGGTGGCCAAGAGAAAAATACAAGTGTTTCCACCAGGATCAAATACCAAATCTGAAATGGTGTTTGTGTCTCTATAGTTTTCACCAATATGATCAACCATGGTAATATTATCATAGCATAATTTGCCAGAACAATGTAAGCTACGTTCCTTGCAAAACTGCCTGGGAAATGAAGATAGTACATGATGATGAAGGGAATCATATTCTTTAGATTTGTGTACCTCATTTGCGTCCTCTTGTAAGAGTTCCAACTCAGTAGATGTGTCAATATTTTGAATCTGGACTCTCATAGCTCTATCACTAATTCCATCAAAGACCTGGTAGGCACCTCTATCACCATCCGTGAGTGGTTGCGTTGGAGAAGAATCAGAAATATGTGAAACACACACCACATCGTCTTGTATGACATCAAAAAACTCTAGCTGTGAGTGAACCTTGGGCATGATAGAATCCTCCATGTGGACGACGACAGGGGTGACTCGTTGTACATCAATTGTCGATGCAGATTCGACGTTCCCGTGCGAGCCATTAAACAGAGAAAGCCAGTGATCGACGCTATGAGCAAGCTTATCCACCGCCGTCTTCATGGTTGCGACTGATTCTTCTAAGCGATCCATACGTGATGTAGTCACCACATCTCGATGCTCCATGAGTGTTGGCAATATTTCCAGGTTCGTGTCGACTGAGGCTTCCATGCGATATGTTTTAGTAGTTGATCCATAACGACATTCCATGACTTGGATTAGCTTCTCCAACTTAGCATCTATTTCGTCCCAACTATTGTCCGCCATGAGAGTCAATGAAAGCACCATTTGTTATGATAACAATAACAAAGAAAGCAAATGCTGAAAAAAATACTCTCTTATATAAGAATTAATGCTAGCAATAGTCAACTCAATAGAGAGTACAGGTTTCAAACAGTAAAATAGCTAAAAAACCAAATGATAGTAGAAGGAGGCTCAATGGCCGAAGAGTAGAAAACAGAAGCAGAGCAGGTCCAGAAAAGGAAAGAGATACAGAGTAGCAAAGAGGAGAAGGAAGGCACAGAGAGAGAGAATACACCAAACATTTCACACCCTTCTCTCACCATATGGTTACCCTTTTAACCTCTCATTGCAATTGCCTTCCACGTGAGTCTCCTTTCTTGTGTAAACTTGTGATGATAGCATCTGCTTCCACGTGTCCTCATCCTTAACCAATTTATTCTTGCTAGCATGACTCATACTCATTACATAAACCTTGTTTAAGAATGCTTATATACTTCAGAGTGAACGTCCTCTTAACGCACGCAGCGATCTTGGACCCCTGAATATCGTGAAGAATTGACAATGTGAAACATACAACTTTGTAATCACACATTGATAAGTTTATCTAGTAAGCCAAACTCAACGTCATTAGTTATTACATCACGGTCGCGTTGTTTGGTGAATTCTTCGGATACGGAGGAAGGTACCATAGCCTCACAACTCGTGCCTTTATTGTTGATTGAAGTTGTATCAGGCAGAGTAATGAGAGTGGGGAATGTATAAACAGCAGCTCTGGTCACAGGTGTGCATTTTATACAAAATCAAAGATATCAGGTGAATATATAATGGGACTCACCTTAGTGGGGTAAGCAAACTGGTAAACCTTAACATTCTCCTTGATTGTTGTCCGTTTTAATTCCAAATTGATTTGAGTTTTATGAGAATTGCAACAGATTGCCTCAAAATTGGAGTGAGATTGCATTTCCTGTACAATGCATTTAGAAGTAAAATGAAAGGCATTTTTTGGTAGAATTTGGTGGACACGTGTACGGAGGTCTTGATAAATCTGTTTAGAGCATATGGGTATAGGAATGACGTATTAAGAATCATGTATTTGAAAAATAAAAAATCTATATAAAGAAGGAATAATAAGAAATTAATGTTTTTAATTATAAATTATTCCTTCTTTAACTTTTTTTTATTGCTCAAACAAATGATTCTTAATTAATTCCTTCATTCTCTAATACATGAATTGCTGAAAATGTTAGAGATTGCCACGTCACTCATCAATAAACATATATGGCATTTGGGGATTTTTTTAATCTAGGCCAAATGACTCTTTTGGTCCTCAACGTTTGCACCAAGTTTAATATTGGTCCCCAATGTTTCAAAAAGTTATTTTTGGTCCTCAACGTTTTTATTTTGGTCAAAATTGGTCCTCCAGCATAACTCCGTTTGATTTTTTTTGTTAAATGCTGACGTGGAAGGCTTATGTGGCACACTCTCTCTCCTACGCGTCATATTTGGATGATATGACACCCTCTCACTCCAACTCAGCAAAACGACGCCGTTTTACTGAGTTGGAGTGAGAGAGAAGTGATGCAAAATAGCGTCGTTTTGCTGAATTGGAGTGAGAGATGGTGCCATATCATCTAAATATGACACGTAGGAGAGAGGGTGTGCCACATAAGCCTTCCACGTCAGCATTTAACAAAAAAAATCAGACGGAGTTATGCTGGAGATGTTGGGGCAGCAACCTGAAAATAAGAATAAACACAAAAAATAGGGAAATATAAAATTGTTAGAGAAATTATAATACGCGTGGTACCGGACTGAGGCACGGGTATCTCGTTATCTTTAAGGTAATTCATGCCTCCCACGGGTTGATTTTGCTATATCACCCGGTGCAGGGGTACTCAGACGCGTTACCTCCAGGATACAACAGCCCAGTACTCGCCTGTATGTCTACAACCTCTGCACGTAGGAGGTAGACAGGACTCTGTCTCCTACACCTTTCTCTACCCAAATAACACACATCTTGTATATATATTTTATTTGTCTTAGAACAAAAACTCCCAGCTCTTGTTCTCATGTATCCATGCCTCTCTTGTCTTCTCCCAACCCACATATATATAGGTGGATTTTAGGATGCCATTTAATTATAAATTAAATGTGTTTTAATGCTACCATTAATTGATAAGCTTTGAACAAGTCAAATTGTAACATATTATTATATTAATAATATTAATTAATTTAATTTTATTAATTTATAATAATATCCAACAGGAGGACCAATTTTGACCAAAATAAAAACGTTGAGGACCAAAAATAACTTTTTGAAACGTTGAGGACCAATATTAAACTTGGTGCAAACGTTGAGGACCAAAAGAGTCATTTGGCCTTTAATCTATATATAATACTAAAGTAAGATACATGGGTTAAAAACTAAACATTTGTCCTTAAACAATCTCTACAAAACTGCCATGTCAGCATCTTCTAGCCATTCTACCTAACGAGTTCGAAATATCCTTCTCATATGCATTAGCCAATCACATTGCGTTTTAAATCAAATAAATATAAGGTCATTAAATTGGGTGCTATATGAAACTGAAATATAAGGCAATTAAGTCCATTTATTTCACTTTGATTCATTCTTATCTCTTGACAAGCAGAGTAAATATAATAATTGTACTTTATATTCTATGCATCCTCCAAATAAACCTCTAAAAGCATCACCTACCCACTAAATTTAATTTATTGGGGAATATATGTTTCCACATATACAAATTCGAAATCTCTTCTCAGAATGACCAGCCAATGAAATTGCATATAAATCCTCGATTTAAAAATAAAATAATCTGAATGTATATTATACCATTTGTAACTACGGAATATTCCACCTTGGGACACGTGGCACAAAACCTTCTAGAAGCACGGTCTCAGCGCCCACTAGAGACACGTGGCACCACTCATCTATCGAATACGTGGCCCTTGCCCACGTCACCTCACGGAGCTTCCCCTTAACCAGACGTGGGATCTCCAAAAGCCTCGTGGGACGACCCACGTCCCACGAGGTCGTGGGTCGAGCACGATCTCCCCACACTCAAGTATAAATAGACCCTCACTCGGGGGATTAAAAAAGCGATCTAGTCTCAACAGAATTACACACAACCTGCAGGATTATAGTACATCATCTCCGATATTTCCATCCTTTCTCTCTTAGTACCTGAGCATCCTCAGATACCCCACTCAAGTCCTTCCGAACCTCGAGCTCCGTCACTGGCCCTCATTTCAGCCAACCTCTGACAGGCTCACCTCCGTCCCGGAATACACCGTTTACAGGGCTTCCAGCAGTCCTCAGAGACCATAGCTCTCTCCCACTAAGGCAACCTCCTAAGAGCGGTGCGCCCGGCCGGAGTACCTTAGGCACGTCTTACCCGCACACGGCTCAATACAGGTAACAACCTTGCCTAACGACTCCGATAGACGTCACCATGACGAACTACGTGGACTTTGATCCCTCCCCGAAGGGTACGTAGGCACCTAGGTGCATCACCTAAGGACAAGTCCCCCAAGGTTAAGACCCCTTGCGGTCCTAATTTCAAATCACAATTGCATTCAATTATTGCCATGTCAGCACATCTAAGGATTTTTAGACAAAGCTCCAAAAAAAATCTCAACAACATACCCAGATAAAAAAAAGGCTTTTAATTACGAATTAATGTGCGGAGCTGGTGGTAAATCAGATTCGGAATATCAAAGGCTAATGAATGTCAATCAGAGTAAATACAATGAGTGGGCCATTTAAATCTCCTCATATCCGCCTTCTTTGGGACGGATTTGAGGTCTCAAACACCTAAATAAATAATATGTATGATTAAAAGAGAGAGAAGAAAACAAGTAATTGGACCTCATTAGGTCTAATCAGAAATCTGATTTTTGATCCTCTACAAAGGATGAAAAGGAGCTATCGTGCGTCAAATAATCAAGATCTATGGAGTTGGAAATGGGGGCTTATCACAAGAGTGATTGAAGCCATTCCTTGCTATAAATATGTTAATTTGCAAAGATACCTTAGACTCAAATCTGCTTATGCTCTTCGTAGCTCTAAATTGGTGTCCAAAGGCATCCACAGGTGAAGACTATTTCTTCCTCCACCAAGGTTAATTTTCCTTTATTTCATGTTTCAACCTTAAAAGGATTCCCTCTTTGTCATGATTAATTATTTTCTTTTTCTTGGAGTAGCATGTAAAATTGTTTGATCCAAATTTTAGATATTCCAAACGGAATATTATATTATTGAAGACTATTTAATTTCTTTTTTATTTTTTTGTCAAGAATTGCATTTCTTTATATATATATGTAACTTTTTTTTTCTACTTACATATTCTTGTTCTTTACCTAGCAAATACTCATCATCAAAAAAATGAGGTGTGTATTTTCTTATGATTGATTATCTTTACAAATTATTAACTATGGTTTGTGAAGAATTGCATTTCTTCACTGATTTTTTTCAAGAATTGCACTTTTTTATTAAACTTTTTTCCTAACTTTTCTTTATTTTTGACTTATTCTTTTCTTTATATATTATCTAGCTTTTTTTTTTGTCTAGACCAGGGTATCCACCGTCGAGCACAGTGATTAATTCCCTCGCTGAATTGTAAGCACTTCGAATGGTGGGACAGCTAGCTTTTTTTAAAATTTTTTTTTTTATATCTAGCTTATTTTTAGTGCATAATGTTATGTGTGATTATTGTATGAGTCTAATGCTAAACTGGAACGTTATGACTCACTTGGCTGCTACTAGATTGTGTTTGGGGCAATACTACTTTTAGAGAATTCTGTAATATGTATTATTAATAGATATAATGTATTACTTGAAAAGTAAATTTAATTAAATCGTCATTTCAGCAATTAGATATTAACATTTTCCTAAATCATTCTAGCATTATTTCTCCTTTGTAAGGATGAATATAGCATCACATTATCAATATGTATCTATATTGATATGGCTCAAGGCTCAACCAACAAGTGGTTGGTTGAAGTGGGAGATATTCCATTCCCCTTAAGTAAGGTCCGAGTTCGAGTCTTGTGTAAGGATAAACCTTTGCTGGGAGAGCTCTACCCCCGTTATGAAATCTCAGCTAGCTCGGATACCTGTGAAAAACAAAAAAAATATTAATATGGCTCTTAATTTTTTGGTGTTACAAAAACAAAGTGTGACATCAAAAAAATAACTTTCCAACTAATTAAAAGCATCTACCTAATAAATAACTTTCTAATAAATAATTTATCATGAAAATTGAGGAAAACATTGGACATTCACATAAAAAATAGAATAATATATTATTTTAACTATTATTTTTATATTGTAGTTTAAAAATTAAAAAAACTATCAAATATGTATTATTTTATTATTTTAAATAATAATAATTTTATGTTATATATTTTCTAGAAAACAAAAAATAAACTACATGCATGCATATGCTCTATACATATATAATGGAGTAATGAGAGTGGGTGGGAGTGTAGGACACTAACATCATTTTGACAAAACTTCAATCTGATGAATTTTTCCCCTTCTTATTGCTCTCCATCACTAGGTGAGAATGATCTAATGTGGCAGACTTCACACCAGAACTTGAGTTGGGAAATATTCAAAACCACAACAAATTTCCAATTTAAATTGTACAAATTCTCAATTCAATGTAAAATGTTCAAAACTGCGGTTTTGAACATTTTAGGGTTTAGGGCTTAGAATAATTTTAAGCAATAAATGAAATCAGAATCCTTTCGGGATTGTCACATATCTGAAATTTAATATTAAATATATATATATATATATATATATATATATATATATATATATATTGGCCAAACATTGAATATATTTAATAATTAAGCAATAAAAAAATAATTTTAACTCAAAAAAATTAATTGTTATATTTAAAATTATACTAAATAAATTTGAGGAACTAAATTTGTTATATACAGATAAAAAATGTGAAAATTATTTTTCATCACTAGAAACCAAACTGCAGCATATCCTGGAGGCCTCTATTTCAAAAGATCCAACGTTTCTCACTACCCTCCACTACAGTTATTTGCTAAAAATTCACTACAACTACCGCTAACGTTAGCAATCTCTATTAATTGCTTGCAGATTTTCTTCTTTTTACAATTAGTGCTATTTTTTTTTAACTCCACCGAATTATATCATTCCATTAATTCTATATAGCCATTTGCCTTTTAATTTGTGGATGTAGCATCCTTATTATTAATAAGAAATCCGGCCTGTAGGAGTTGGATATTTTTTAGTGTTATATGTTTTTTATTTTTCACTAAAATATAAGTCGAATTATTTAACCTATTAAATTAGTCAACTGTGTCATTTTATTTTATTTTTTCCAAATCCCGTTCCTATCAAATACTGTGATTGCTCTTTCACCAAAATTTGGGATTCTAATTTATCATACATGTTTCTCTCAACAAAAAAAAAATCATACATGTAACGTCATTAGATACTCTTAGGGGTGAGCAAACTGCAGATTGGTTCGGTTTTGACGATTTAGATAACCGAACCAATCCAATCCAATGACTAAAAAAGTCATCCAATCCAATCCGCTCTTTGGGCATCAACCGAACCAAGGTTCGGTTCGGTTTGATCGGTTTTTTGACAAAATTTTTAAAAAAATGTACTATTTTTTTTCTCTTTACTTTAAACCCTAAAAAATAAAAATAGCTATTCCTAACCATGAAATCTAACAAATTAAAGTTATTAGTACAATATTTCAACATTACAAACTTAAAATTACAATCCAACATCATAAAATCATAAAAATCAACATTATAAAATATTTTTAATATTTTAAAAAAATTATAATCGGTTGGTTTGGTTCGGTTCGGTTGGGATTGGACCTCATTCATCAACTACATGTGGGATTCTATTTTTTTAATTTTAACAAGATTTTAATTTAAATCATATGTTATTAATTTACAGGTATTTTGGTTCCTTCTTTCCACCCTTTCAGATTATCATATATTATTTCGTTCTTTTTTTATTCTTTAGTGACTCCACTAATTAATTTAGCTTTCGTTTCTTTGCTGGGCTTATATGTTCAATGGTACGTAGTACTAAAATTTAGTACATTCTTTCAATCAGTTAGTCTCTAATTTATTTAAGGTGAGTTCTAATTAATGTAAATTTTTATTAATATTAACAAATAGCACTACATAATTGGAGGGATGCACTACATTTATCTAATAAGTTAGTCTCTTACCATAGAGCTGCATTCTTTTCCTTATACTCCACATTTTCTGATCTTTTCTTTATTGTAAATAAACAAAAGCTTATTGTTCCTTCATTGTTATTTATGCACCATTTGTAAATAGCTTATATCTTCATACATTATAATGCAAAAAAGGAAGACAAGAGATAACGACAGTGAATATCATGTTCAATGTAGGATAAAATTAAACTTCAGTATACTTTTTATGTATTTGCTATCAAAGTATGACAAGTTGATAGTTTTTACAACTCATTATTTTTTTTTAAAAAAAAAGTTTCTACAATTGTCATGTATTTATTGGAGAATTTAATGGGGGAAATAGTTAAGAAAGTTTCTATCTAAGTGTATCCCTTACATGTAAACATAGGTGATATGTTGAATATTTTAGTTATATTTTGTTGTCATTTTCATTTATTTGAGTAGAAAATATTTTGTTAAGTTTGGTTTTCTTTCTTCAGATCATTGGCATAATTGATCCACTGTGTTGAGAGAAAGATAGATTAGCATAACAGGAAATAAAACTATGTTGAATGGACAAGAAGTGTCTTCACGCACTTGGGCAAACCTTTCTCAAACGTATTTGCATGATTTCTTTTGTTGTTTCATTAGTAAGTTTCTTTATAATTAATTTCTTGATTGGAAGAGGGAACAACAAAAGTGAATTGTTATATATTTTCATTATTTGCAGTTTTTTTACATAGTATATATTGGATTGGCAATCTTATTGGTTGCATATTTGTAGTATGAACTTTTCCCTATTTAAGGTACACTACAAGTCCACACCTATTTTGTGGAGATGCAGAAGAGGCATTTATCCATGTTAGAAACAAGGTCTGTAGCATTTTTTATTAATCTTTCAACTGAAGGTTTTGGAAAAGTGTTATCTTGTCACGACCCCCTATCAGACGTCCGTGACCGGCACGGGAACTAGGATTTCTCCTATTCGGTAAGCATCTAATTCCCTGATTGACATTTTTACATGTTTATAACTACCCATTTCTAATACAAACAATATATAGTATTTATGGCCATCCATATCCGGTGACCTAAGTAGCGTGCAATCCACGGCTCGCTCAACGCCGCTTCAGTCTATACATATACACATAATCAGTCACACGTACATATAATATACATATTGATCACGCGCTTCGGGGCGGGTGATCTATCCTATTCACATGCAGAAATCCTGTGTACAGTCATACATATATTCAATCACACGCTTACATATAGTTTACATATTGATCACACGCCTCAATGCGTGTGATCTATCCTATTCACTTGCGGAAGCCATATTTTCACACAACCAGGTATTCAATCACACATACATATAATTTACGTATTGATCACACGCCTCAATGCGTGTGACCTATCCTAGTCGCATGCAAAAGTCATATACGTATATACATGATATATATTATATCATAACCTATATTCCCATCACCAAGACCTAATTTTAATCTGTATGAAGCCGACAATGCTAGAATTCAAGTGTGATATGTATATATACACAGCAGATGTAAATGTACAACTCTACGCCCAAAAATGATTCATATATACATATACATCACAACATATATACAGAATCAAATTAACTACCGACGCGAACAAAGTGTGCGGTCTTCATAGTTGTCCGCCTCCTTGAGAAGAAGTGGACGCATTCCCGACTCCTGAACCACCTGTATCTGAAACCTGTAAACAGGGGGTGAGTCGAACAGATTCAGTGAGAAGCTTCCCCATCCCTGGCGTAGCAGTGGGTACCACTACAGCTGGGGGAAGGGAGCAACCACAACCACATGCGCATGAAATAGATTTATATTGTGATCTTTAACATGATCAGGCAATCAATAAATCATATTCACAATTAAAATCCTAATTCATGCTCCAAACATATTTATTAATCCACGTGTAAATCAATCTCAACATATCTCATTTGGTTTCACAATTTACACATACTTGTGCATGTAGGCACTCACTTTCTGTCTCCCGCATTACGCTAAGAGAAATACTGGCCCAAAGGCAATATAATGTACGAACCTGGTTGATCACACCAGAAACTTTTTGACTCCAAGTCATGCTTAGAGTAATAGCCAGCAACTTGTCTGACCTCAGTTTAAACCAAGGTAATGGCCACTAGGTGGCATACTTGCTGACGTCATAATCCTGTCTGTCCGATCAGGACAACTGACTCGATCTACCCGGACAACCTAAACAAACTCTACTAACATATTTAACCTTGAAAGACGACACCCTATTTGTAACTAACTGAATATCATTGTAATACCCCAGAAAATTTCGAGGATTAAAGAATGATTTATTTAAAAATTCGAGGATTTAAGAGTGATTTATTCTGGGGCTAGGAATTAAAACCTTAGAAAAAAAATAAAATAAAATATATGTGAAAGTTAAAAGAAACCGGAAAGATTTTTTTTCGAGGTTTAAAATAAAATGAAAGGGAAAGAAAAGAAGTAGAAAATAATTTTCAGGATTTAATTCAGGACCTAAGAAATTGGAAACTTGAATTTAATAGGAATTGAAGGGAAAATATGAAATTGATAAAATTGTGAAATTGAAGTTAAACATTTTGGCTAAAGAAAATAAAAATAAATTTTTTTAGAGTGAAATAAAATTTTTGGGATATAATTAAGATTTTAATAGTTTTAGAGTTGAGAATTTAAGGAATTAAAATAAATATGAAAATTAGGTAGAAAAATTATAATTTTTTTCAAAAGTGGTCATATGAATTATTTAAAGCTTATAGTTTAAATTTGAGAATTTTTCGAAAATAAAAATCATACTGGGTAGGAAATTTTCATCTGCAAGACACTCAATAATAGATATTTTTAATAGGCTTATTATTAGCCAAAAATTTCAAAATTTTCCTATTCTTACCTACAAATAAATATAGTTAAGAAAATCCAATCAAAACTCTATTTCACCATACCCCAAAAGTTGTCAATTGCCCAAACTACCCTTAAATGCTCAAACCCACTCTATAAACAAAGCTCTAGGCAGAAGCGCAACACTCATTCTTTCTCTTCCTCTTCTTATTCTCTTCTCTTTTTCATTTTTATGTGATAGGCAAGGGAGAAATCCCAAAATCTCCCACTTCCCACCACTTCCTTTGCTTCCAATCATCATTCCTAAGTTTCTTCAAGTCTCCTCCACCATTGTTGAGCTCCAAGAAGCTTGGGCAATCTTCCAAAAACCCCAAATTCGGACTTGTAAGAGGTAAGTCCCAAAAATCATGTCTCCACTTCTTAATCATAGGTTTCTTGATGGGAATGAATTACCTATTAATAATATATCACCTTAAGAACATTTTTGAACATAGAGATCACCCAAATATTGAGTTCTATGGAGATTTCTACCCTAGGGTTTCTACCCTACGAATTTTGGCAAAATTTATGGAATTTATAAATTTTCTGAAACTTGATGGCATGTATGGACTTCATATGAGTTATTTAGGTATTCTAAATGATTTGTAAGAATGCCCAATAATTGAAATAATGATATGTGAACATTTGGTGAAAATGAGAACTTTTCATATTTGGCAAATTCTCCATTGATGGAGGTTGGAGAGTGAACAAGTTTGTAAACTTGGTTATTTATGCATTAATTGAGTTGAACTAAAAGAGAACACCAAATGATGACCATAGGCCAAGTAAATGAACTTAGGGGTTGGATAAACGTAAGAAGTCATAAGAAAAAGAAACTAGGAAATTGTATGAAATTTGATATCGATTGAATTGGTTGTATGTGATAGGGTTCAAGTACTTCCTTGGAGACCAGAGTGCTCAAAGGGAATGCTAAGTGAAGCGGCCAAGGTGAGGGTTCTTCCATCTCTGCTCCTAGGGTTGTATGCTCATGTGGATTACATGGGTATGTATATTCTCTGCTTGTCTGGTATGTGTTAGCTAGAGATATAGAATGCTAAAAGAATGAAAGAACTAGAAAATAGGTGGTGGAAAGTAGTTTGGATATGAAGACACAGGAGTAGAGTGTAATTGGTTGCTATGATTGGTGTGTTACAAATCCAACTTATACACTCCGGAGGAATGATGAGTAATTTATTAAATCTTTTCCACGACGGTGGCAAGAGTCCTTGTACGGAAGGACTAAGCTTTTATTTTGAAAACTCGTCACGATGGTGACTTAAATTATAATCATGCAAACGGAGTTATTGATGGGTTTCGGATTTGATTATGCTAGCGATGTGATACATTGACTAGAACAACGTCAGATGGCACTTGAGACCTCAGTTTTATAATCACCATGACGATGGTCATTGCCATATCCTGACAATAGGGTCAGAAATGATTTATATTGCTATGACGATAGCTTGAGGTTCAGAGAGTGCATCTGAACGGGTATATGAGTTATTTTATGTTAAGGATACTTGTACATATTAATAAGGAGAAAAAATTGTTGATCCTTCGGGAAAGATACAAAGAATCCTATTAATATGTGAAACTAAGGTAAGGAGACACGGGAGGAACCTACGGGTGAACCGTGAGCCTAACCTAGTAAAAGAGAAACCATCCTGTGGAGTTGGTCCAGGGTGTGTCAGTGGCCATGCTTCGAGACGTCGTGTTGTGCCCGCCATGTGGCCTGGTTGGGTAATGGACGAGTGGGCTCAAGCTATTGCCCCGCAATAAGGGGTCAGGACGTGCCACGTGGTGGCTACATATCAATTGTTTGATAGATAGAAGTTGATTGTGTTTGATTAATAGAATTGTCACGAGGTGACTAGTACCCAAGTGAATGGGTTAATTATTGTTTGATTAATAGAATTGTCACGAGGTGACCAGTACCCGAGTGAATGGGTTAAGTATATTTGCCACGTGGTGGCCAGCAACCCGAGTGCACGGGTTCAAAGTGGGAAAGCCACGTAGTGGCTAGTAGAAACCCCAGAGTTTGGGAGATTAAGTAGATGTATGTTATAGTATCTGTGTGTATATACAAATTGTCTGTGTTTGCATATGATTTCTGATTGTGCAGCGTAGTAGTGACGTACAGGATTACGTCACCACAACGTCTTGGTTGATTCAAACATGTTGAACGTGAGAAGACCGGTAAGTAAAAGCCGACATTATATGTTATATGTTTACTTGTTGAGTGATGATGTGAATTAAACTGCTGCATGCTTATATCTGCTAAATGCATGTGAGTGTTTGGGTGAAATTTCTGTTATTGTGTGATCACCAAGAATGCATGCTAACTCACAGTAATTAGTTGTTTGTGCATGTGGTTGTGTATGACTCCCAGTCCCAGTGGTAAGGTACCCGCCTTGCGCCGGGGATGGGAGAGTCCTCACTGAGTCGTGCGGTTAAGACTCACACCTCATTTTTACTACACAGAGACAGGTTAAGTACAGGTGGAAGAAGTCTCGATGGAACGAGGGTTGAACAACACTTTCCAAGACCCACAACTTGTTCATGTGGGTGAATAAAGTGTAATTGTAATTTAATTTACTTTATTATTGTATCATAAAGTAAAGGGTAGACGTACCCAATTAGACTGTATTACTAAATCTAGAATTGTCAGCTTCACACACCTTAAAGATCAGGATTAATTATACTGCGATACAGGGCAAATTTGTTTTCAAAAAATATATATATATACATATATCTGTTGCATGTGAATAGGATAGGCAGCATCTTCGGATGTATAGCCAGTACACAAGTTATATATATTATGTGTATTTTCCTATATCTATATCCTGAAGCGGCACTGGCCGTGGATTTGCTTGCCTAGATAGGCCACCATTTCAGTGTAGCCATGGTATTATACTGCATGTGAATGTATTTTCAATAATAGATATTCTGTCAATTAGGTGATAAGGCTTACAGGCATAAGGGTATTCCCTGTGTCTGTGCCGGTCACGGTCCTCTAAACGGGGGTCGTGACAATCATACTCGTTCTTTAGTTAGGCCTAGATTCCCCCGTTTCAATTATGCAACACTCTCACTCACATTTAACAACCTATGTTCATTTTCCTCGATGTACCATACGGTTAAAACCTTTGCACGATGATCAATTTAAATGTGTTTCTAATATTAATGAACCCTCACATATGAAATTTCGACTCAATCTTACCCACGGTATCATATAAGGCTCATTGAGCCATATTATCACGTAATACAGTTGAAAGTAATCATATAAGCACATATACTGTTACACGTTGACTGCTTACTTGCTAATCATACATGTGTAACACAATTTCATTCAGATAAATAAATTTTATATAACAATTACGCAAAATAGAGCAAACCACATTTCCACATAGTCAGCCAACCCTGTGGGGCAGGGATGGGAGAGTCCCTCACCTCGTTGGCCCTCTTGATCAGTCCTCGGAGTGCCTGAAACTCCAATTAGCCTGTGGTGCCCTATACACATATATTTAAGAAATTTAGAACATGTAACTAAGCATCAACCATGCACGTGTCATGCTAATGCTTATGCACCCTCTAGCTATTTTCCAAGAACTAATTATTTAGTTCATTACGTCGTCTTATTTTCTCTTTCTGAAAGTCCAGAATTCCCCATATTCGACTTTCACACTTTCGAGCCATTTAGAACCTCTAATTGCTTAGGTTAGAGATTTCAACTTGTCTAAATTTCCCTTCATGTGCTCATATGGGTATTTAATTAATAAAAGAATTAAATTCACGGTTCAAAAGAGGCTTTAGCTTACTCATCCAACCGTCTCCCTTATTCGCTGAGTAAAAGCTTAATTACTACCTCTTTAATTATATATAAAAATATAATTGGGTATAATTAGAGCCTTGGAACTAATTTAGTGGGTCTTAGGTGTCCCCCACGGACTAGACCAAGGTGTCCAACCCACCGCACAACTCCTTACTATATGGTGGTTTGGTATTTCGCCTCTTTTTCATCGGATTGGGTTCCGGTTAAGACAGTAAATACTCGGGCTTTATTCCCTTGTCTATTTCCAGCAACTACAAAACTTAAACTACTCCAATCCAAGCCTAAACATGCATCAAACTATAAATTTCGAATTTTAGAGCAATTTCCTAACTCATTTTTCCTAATTTCCATACCCGGTCAAATCCTATGGTTTCACTTTGATTCTGAACCTCACTAAGCTTTCAATAACACCCACTAAGCTCAAATTAAACCCCAGAATGCCCCGATTGAAAGTATTTGAAGAATTCCTAAAATACCCACAGTTAGAGAAATTGGAGTTTTGGGAGTTTGGGGCTTTCTCACCTTGATTCAATCGGGAAGAAGGCTAGTGAGTGTTGAGAGAAGACTCCGGTCACCTTCTCCGGCGAGAATCCTACCAAACCGCCGTCCGTCACCTCCCTTCTCTCTCCCTTGTGCATGCGTTTCTTTTTTCTCTGCTTGCTCTTTCACGCTTCTGCTCCTTTTTTTCTTTTTGTGTGTGTGTGTTTGCTTTAATGAATTGGGTGGGGGTCACTTTATTTAATATATTATATATTATTTATTTGTTGTGTGTGTAATGGGATGGGGGTCACGGTTCCCCCCCCCCCCATTATTTTAATATATATGTATATTTTTTGTTTTTTTTTGTTTTAAATTATGATGTTAGGGGGGTCACGGTTGGCCCCCCATATGCTTTATTATTTTAATATTTTATTTTATTATTTTCTTTAATATTTAGTCCTAAAATAAAATAAAAACAAAATAATTAATAAATTTAAAAATCTTAATTTTTTCTCATCTTTTCAATCTCTTTTTCTTTTAGGTCCTGAAAAGAATACTTAGATTTTCTATTTTTCTCTCCTTAATTTTATTTTATCTTTAACTTAATTTATTTTTCTTTCTGAAAAAAATAAATTTAATAATAATAAAAATAATTAAATCTAAATATCTCAGATATTACATATCTTAAAAAGATGAAATATTTCTTCATATAATCCAGTATGAGACAAATTTATCTTTTCCTAAAAAATTAAAATTGATTTCCCAATTTCTACTTAATGAATTAATAGACGATTCTGTATGCAGTAGTAGCAGGTTGGGACACGAGAATCCACTCACTTTATGAAATTTTATCATATGTACGTGAAGAATGACAACTCTTTAATATGTCTTATGTAAAGATTCATTATTTAGTGGGGATTATCACAATTATTATGATTTTTATTATAATCAAATTAGGGGTGTGTGTGGGTTGGGTAGGGAAGAAACATAGGGTGTGTTTGGTTAGTAGGGTGGATGATGTAATAGGAATGGAGGATGTAATAGGATTGTAGAAGGGAATGAAAAAAATAATATAAAAGTGATGTTATAGAATAAAAGTGGATAAAATGACCATTTTACTCTTATATTAAAAGTGAGAATGGAATAAAGTGGGTAAAAAAGCATGGCAAAAATATAATTTCATCACATTACAAAAAATAAAGTATGTTTGGTTTGAAGGATGTAAATGAATTACATCCATCAAGCATTCAACCAAACATGCCCATAGTGTCCAACCCAAACCATCCCAACTTGTCCAATAGAGGGTTGGTTGGGTTCAATCTAAATCTTTTTCTTTTTTATTTTTTCTACTCTTTTAAAATCTTTTTACATTTTTTTGTATTGACTCTTAGTATTTGCATTAGTTATCAGTTGTTAATAATTTTTAGGCCAAATATAATAAGTATAAGTCCCTATTATTACTTTACTAATAAAATAAAAAGTGTGCATTTTAAAGAAAGTGCATGAAGAAGAATTGCACCAGATCCAAATTTAATTATTCTTATTAATGAGTTATAATGTATCTAAAGAACATATTAATAATTAGTTTAGCATCAATTATATTTTATACATAAATTAAACAAAAACAAGTTACTTCTTATTTTATAAGTCATAAGTAAATAACTAATTGCATAATAAAAATCATATTAAACATTTTTATACTGAACAAAAATTTACTTTTTTTTTTATAAAGTGGTGGGTTTAGAGATTGGACTGAGTAGTTGAATGGGTTAAAAATTCTCAAACCCATTATTCAAACCAATAACATAATTGGTTGACAATTTCAACCTGAACCAACCACTTGACCCGAATCAAATCAACCCAATTTGGTGGGATGGTTTGGGTTGAGTGGGTTGGTGGGTTATCCCAACCCAATAAACACTCCTAATAATCATTGCTTTTATATTTATGTATTTTTTCACAAATAAATAATTAGTGTATACATCTAATTAATAAAATAAGAATATACTTACAAAAGTTTGCACAAATAATTGTGTATTATTGCTGCTATTATGTGATGAGAATATACTTACAAGTTACAGCTATGTCAAATACAAATTAAAGAGGCTATGTCATGATACTTACAAGTGTTCAAAAATACTTTTTTCAACAATTCAATTATGGCTGTCGAAATAAGTTGTTAAAAAAGTCAATAATAATATTTTTTGCGGTCAACAATTATTGATATTTGTCAATAATATTATTTTTGACAATATATTTATCGATAACGGCCGTAAAAAGATATATATATATATACACACACAATTAGTTGTGTATCACTTTATAGATATTTATAAATTAAGTTTTTAATTTATAATTATATATTAGTAAAATATATTAATTTATTTTTAAAATTAAATATTATTATTTATTAATTAATTCTTTACATTTTTAAATCAATCAAAATGAAAACTTTCCGTCCAACGCACGGGTCACAAGCTAGTTGGATGAATGATATGCCACATGGAGTAATTAGGAGTGATTTAGTAATAAGTTGCTTAGGTGTCATTAGAGCAAAGACCACAATTTAGGATTATGTATCAAGTAATAGAGCTAGGAGTATTATATATATATATATATATATATATATATATATATATATATAGATTAGTTATCTAATTAGTCTTCATGAAATGCTGCACTTTTTGGTGAGGATTACGTTTTTTGAGAAAAGAAAATAAGGAACTAATTGTGCATAGGTCAAACAATTTAGAAGGCAAATAATGTATAATTAATCACCACTAAATCATCATATACCAAAAAAACTACAATGATGCAATTAGAATCAAAATACCATAAAATCATTAAATTACAATCAATAACAAATAAATGAGGGCCACATTTTCCGAGAAAAAACGAAAATAGGAGAATTAATTACAATAAAACAACATTATTTCCTTATATGATTACGGGTGCAATATGTAGTAATGATCAGGTTCTTTGAGGGAAGAAAAAAACGGAAATAAGGGAAATAATTATAATTAAGCAACATTAATTCTTTATGTAATTAATTAATTCTATAATATTCATGAAATGCTGGAATTGGTAAGAAGGGTCACGTCACTTATCATTAAACATATGTGGCATTTGGGAATTATTTCATTGGATGAATGAATTGCCACATGGATTAGTTAGTAGTGAGTTATTATAATCTTGATTATGTGTCATTTGAGCAAACACCTCAATTACATTGATGTTGTTATAATTTTTAAAATTATAAAATACATTTTTCTATATTTTTATTATACTTTGCTTATCTAAATTTTTTATTTTACTTTATTTTCAAATTTTTTATCTGCATATAAAAAATTAATTGAATATTAAAATTTGAACTAATATAAAATCATCCTTAGATTTTTGAATCTGATAGTTATTGGTTTAAATCAATTAGTGATGAGGTCAACCCAATTGAAATAAATGATACAAAACATCAGTGTACATTGATTCATGGATCATGCAAACATTTATGATATGATTAATTACATACAATCTGCATTAATTTAAAAGGTTGGGCCAAGGAATGATCTCAGCCGTTGGCTTGGAGGTAAGTTAGATTTCTTTGAAGGATGATGTGGCAAAATTGCAAAACATGACACTCCAGCCACGTGGCAAGAATTGGCTTCATGTACTTGGCTTTAGTAATATATATAGATATATAGATAGATAGATATATAGATAGATATAGATTTTTTATCTGCATATAAAAAATTAATTGAATATTAAAATTTGAACTAATATAAAAGCATCCTTAGATTTTTGAATCTGATAGTTATTGGTTTAAATCAATTAGTGATGAGGTCAACCCAATTGAAATAAATGATACAAAACATCAGTGTACATTGATTCATGGATCATGCAAACATTTATGATATGATTAATTACATACAATCTGCATTAATTAAAAAGGTTGGCCAAGGAATGATCTCAGCCGTTGGCTTGGAGGTAAGCTAGATTTCTTTGAAGGATGACGTGGCAAAATTGCAAAACATGACACTCCAGTCACGTGGCAAGAATTGGCTTCATGTACTTGGCTTTAGTAATATATATATAGATATATAGATATAGATATAGATATAGATATATAGATTCTGACATCTGATGCCTTTTTTATGAAGTTGGATCATCTGCATTAAACAATAGAGTCTTCAGTGAAATGAGGAGAGGAGAGAGACAAAAAAAAATTATGAGATAGAAAAATTAAGAGAGAAGATTTGATATGGTAGGTCCCACAATTTTTTTCTCTCTATCTCTCTTCTCATTTCACTGAGCAATTTACTGCATGCAGAGGATCCAATTTCTTTTTTTATTGTTCCTCATTTTTCTCACTCTTCGGTGCTTAGTGCTAGGTGTGTGTTTGGTTGGTAGAATGGAGGATGTAATGTTGGATATAATGGGAATGGGAATGAGAATGTTGGAGGGAATGGAAATGTCATGTCAATATGATGTAATGTGATGTGAATGGAATAAAAGTGGATAAAATGACCATTTTACCTTTACATTAAAAGTGGGAATGAAAAAGTAGGTAAAAAATAAGAACAAATACATAATTTCATCACATTATAAAAAGTGAGATTTGTTTGATAAGAAGAATGTTGGTAATCCAGCATTATATCCTCAAAATCACCAACCAAAGACACCGGTGATGATGCTTATTACTCTTTGTCTCCACTCTCACTCTCCTTTTTCACTAATTTTATGAGTTTACCAAACAATATTTTAGAGTATTATTTAAAGTTTTCTCTTATTGATTAATATATAATATATTGTCTTGAATTTGGTAAAAAACCAAAAGGAATAATTTTTTAAATTTTTTCATTAGTTAAAATGAATATTTAAACAATACCGCCATTAGAACACGTCTTAGCAAAATTTATTTTATATTAATCTTTTATTTTATAAAAATTTTAAATCTACACTCTATTTTTACAAGTTGTTCTATTAATCTATATTGATTTTTTTATCTTACACTGTTAAGTTTTTTCGTTAACTACTTATATAATATGTTGATATGTCATTTATCTCTTTTATGCATGTCAAACTTTACACATATGTTATTTCTCTTACAATCTTTTTGTGATGCGACTCATTTTCTCTCTATACCATAGTTGGTTATACAAAAATTTTTTGCCACGTGTTTTAATTATATTGGTGAACTTTATAGCAAGCACCTAAGTAACTTTATCTTACTTTAGTCCATTCAAAATTTACATTCCCCAAATCACACTATACATATTTTAGAAGGAAGAATTGAAGCTAGCTAATTCAAATTTTCCATTGACGAAGAAAAACTCTTTCTTACGAGACTTTCATGAATCTTCATATATATATATATATATATATATATATATATATATATATATATATATATTCCCAAAAATGTGTATTTAAAAAATGTGTCATAATGAAGAGAAAACAAGCTAGCAATTTTTTTATTATACTTTACTTATATACAAGAGAAAACAAGAAGGGGGATTTGTGGGTATAATTGTCATAATGAAGATGGTCATTTTTAGGCCACCTATTTCCATTTCCTTTTCCCACCTCAGAAAGTTACTGTTTTATGTCTTTTGTCATTTACCACTTAGCATAATCCACACATAATATGTGTAAGAGAGAGACACACTGTTTTATGTCTTTTTTCTAATTTTGTAATTTAAAATTAATGTATTTGATTAGTGCTTTTAGGGTTTTTGGGACATGATTTCTTTAGTAAACAACAATTTTATATCAAAGTTGGGATTTTGTTTCGATTCAAACCTTCCTCTTCAATTGCCTCCTTCAAAATTAGAAAAAGTAAAGCTAGCTGGTGCATGGTGGTGTGACCGTATATGATTTTTTTTACAATTGAAGTGTCCGTTAAAGAAAACCTAATAATTAATCTATTGTAATGTTTATTATTTAGAATAATCCTCTCAATAAATAACACTTCATTTCTGTTTCTCTGAAAATTAAATCCAAAAAATAATTAAAAAAATATAAATCTCTTACCATGTTTGTCAAACTAAGAGCACATTTGGTATCCCTTAGGTGGCGTTTGGTATCCGGTGAGTATTTTAGTGGGAAGTGGAAGTGGAAGTGGAAATGGAAATGGAAGTGGAAGTAAGTGATAAAAAATATGTTTGGTATGCAGGGAAATGGAAGTGGAATATAAAAGTAATTTGTTTGGTATGGTGGGAAGAAGATAGGGAAATAGAAGATAAAAGTATGAAATACCTTTTTTGCCCTTACTTTTTTAAAAGCCACAAATTTTTTAAGGGCATTTTGGTCTTTAAATCTCAACTCACCTCACCTCACCACAACTTCCCTCTCCTCACCCATGGCACCTTCCTCCCCTCCTATGATGGAACTTGACTCACCATGGAAGTAGCCTCACCATGTACCAAACAAGCTCAAAAGTGGTGAGAACACTCACCTCTCCTAACTTCCATGGTACCAAACGAGCAATTACTACTAGGGAAGGTGAGGTGAGCTTGAACACATTTAGTATGTTTTCACCATATGTGAGGTGAGGTTGAGGTTCCCTTTGGAGAGGGAAGCTTCTTTCACTCAAGATGGGGAGGGAAGTTGAGGGAAGGTGAAGTGAGGTGAGGTGAGGTTTAAAGACTAAAATGCCCTTAAAAAAATTTGTGACTTTTAAAAAAGTAAGGACAAAAAGCAGTTTTCATACTTTTATCTTCTATTTCCTTATATTTTTCCCACCATACCAAATAATATTACTTTTATATTCCACTTCCATTTCCCTAAATATACAAACATACTTTTTATCATTTACTTGCACTTCCACTTCCATTTCCACTTCTACTTCCCACTAAAACACTCACCGACTATCAAACGCCACCTAATACTTATGTTACAATGATGGGTTCTTAAAATATTTTTTTATTTGGATTAGGTTAACTTTTTTTAATAAAAGTAAAAAGTTAAAATAAAAATTTAAATTGTGCATGATCAATAATAAAGAAAATGTAATACCCGAGAAAATTTCCGAAGCTTGAAATAAAATAAAAAGAGGAAAAGGGAGTAGGAAATATTTTTGGGTATTTAATTTGGGACATAAAATAAAATAAAATAAAATTTAATTGGAAAGAGGAGGGATTTAATTGGGGATTCTGGACACCCTATTTTGTCCGGCCCCAAAAACTGCAAATAAAAAATAAAGAAAAAATAAAGTAAAATAATGCAAAAATTTTATTTTTGTCAAAAAAATAAGAAAAGATGAAAAGTGAGAGATGGTCTACTCTTAGCTCTAATGGGCCAAGCCCAAAAGACTTGAGAGAACTCTAGCTTATAAAAGAGAGAAACCTAGGTCAAGAAAGTGGAGGAGAACAAGAGTGGCTAGGTTAAAGAGAGAGAGGAGGCTATGTCAAAGTGGAGTGGAGGAGATCAAAGAGGCAAGAGGCAAGAGGAGGAGAAGGAGTCAAGAATGCATGGAGATGGTAAAGGAAACCTAGAATGAAAGGTGGAAGAACCAATTGAGGGAGTACTCTTCACTTTAACACTTTTCTGTTTTGGTTGAATGTGATTGCTTGCTTTCTCCGTTTTGTTTTTGGTTGTTTCGACATATATAATTACTTTCTTGAATTTTTATCTTGTTTATGTGTACCTTTAGAGTATCTCTGAAGTTTTTCATGAATTTTAAAATCTTTTAACAGAGTCAAACAATTTTTGTGAAAACCTCTGCCCAAACTGATTTTGAGTTCGGGCAATGTGCATTCGACGCACGATTGTAATTTCAATTTAACTCCAAATGGAGTGATCTTTTTTTTTTCTTGAAACTAGACATCCATAGCTTTCTGAAAATAGGTCTTTTGTTAAATTGTATTGGGTATTTTGCTCCCAACAATTTTTATAAAATCAATTTTTCAAAATACGTTGCAGAGTGACGTTCCCTGAACGTCACTCTAATTCGTGAAATTGTTTCTCCATCTACACAACTCCGTTTTAATTGATTTTTGTCCCTAAATCTTCTTCTTTGTCTCTGGAACAAAGGATAAAAATATCATAACCAAATTCATCCAGAATGATTTATGGAATATTTATTTATCCCAAAGTATCATTTCAAACAGCTTCTGGGTAACTGTGTTTTCAAAGATCATATCTTATAAATTACTATTGATTTTGGGGGAAGGTCAGGGGGCTGTGTAGGGGTCATCTAGGGCTTTCTTACCCTAGGTTTTGACAATTTTCTATATTTTGGAAGTGGACCAATTTAATATTTTATTTAATGTCTAGAATCAGGAAAATAATCGTTGAAAAGTTTTCTTTGTTTTTCTAAAAGAGAAAATTCCAAAAATATCATAGACACTTTCTTTGTGTATTTTAATCAACGTCTTTTTTTATATGTAACCTAGTACCACCAAGAGGCTTCTGCCCCTATAGGAGTACTAGTCTTCACGCCATCTGGGCATGCCGCCTAATGAGCCTTCACACGTGCACATTTCTTGTATTCATTGCGTGAATGTATTATATGGTAGATAGGTGCCAAAAGACTTTGGCCTCTTTAGGTACATTGCACTGGGAGGCCATCTGAGTATTCGCTTGATGAGTCTCCCCTCACTCACAAACTTGTATGTCACAGGAACTATGTGAGCTTTGATCCATCTCTTTGAGACTACGTAGGCTCTAGGCTTTTATCCTAGGTCAAGCTCTCCCTCTTTCCTCCCCCATATTATATGTATTTTTTTCTAAGGTCAAATAATTTTAATATTAATTTTTAGGGTAACCGTCTTCGAACGAGGAAGAAGGGTGCCTAACACTTTCCCTTCATCTCAATCAGACTCCCGAACCCAACATTTTGTGAAAATTCATTTTACTCCACTTCTGAACTTATTTTCCTTTTTCCAAATTTTGATTGAAAATTTGGTGGCGACTCCCATCGAAGGCTCGGTCTTCACATCACGAATGGATCCCGTAAGGTATATCTTTGAAAGCCTGCATGTGTCAGGACGAGTCTCCAATTGGCAGGTGATATTGGCAGAATATGATATAAAAAATGTCACCCAAAAATCTGTCAAAGGAAGAGCTATAGCATATTATCTAGCCATCAACCCCCTGGATGAAGAACATGCCTTAGATTACCAATTCCTAGATGAAGGGTTAAATGCCATAGAAGAAGGGGTCTCATACAAAAATTTGGGAAATGTTCTTTGACAGTTCGGTTAATGTATTTGGAAATAGGATCGGAGACGTCCTCATATCCCCTGAAGGGAAACAATTCCGCATCGCAGTCAAGCTTGACTTTGAATGCACCAACAACATGGCAGAATATGAGGCTTATATCTGCGGATTGCAAGCCGCCATGAGATTAAGAGTCAAAGAAATAGAGGTCTTCGGGGATTCTGCATTAATAATCTGTCAAACTATGGGGGAATGGCAGACCAAAGATCCCAAGTTGGTCCCCTATCAAAAATTGCTTACAAAGCTAACTGGCCAATTTGAGTCCATAGAATTTCATCATTTACCGCGACGGCAAGAACTCGTTCGCGGACGCTCTGGCCACCCTAGCAATAATGCTTGATGTCAATTGTGAGGTCTACCTCCAACCAATTAGAGTGGAGTATAGAAGCACTGAAGCCCATTGCTCGGTAGTCGAACAAGAGTTTGATGGCCTTCCTTGGTTTTATAATATCAAGACATATCTCGAAAGACAAGAATACCCAAACGGGGCCAGTCAAAATGAGACAAGAACCCTTTGGCGATTGGCCATGGGTTTCTTCCTTAGTGGGAACACGCTATACAAGAAAAGACTCGATGGAGTATTGCTCCGTTGCGTTGCAGCAGCCGAAACTAACCAAATTTTGACCGAGGTACATGAAGGGATATATGGGACCCATTCCAACGGGCATACTTTGGCACGCCAAATCCAAAGAATAGGATACTTTTGGATGACACTCGAAAATGATTGCATCGAATTTTCACAAGTGTTACAAATCCCAGGTTCACGCGAGTAAAATTAATACCCATTCTACTATGCTCCACAACATGACCACTCCTTGGCCTTTCTCTATGTGGGGAATTGACATCATTAGTCCTATAAACCCCAAGGCGTCAAATAGACACCGCTTCATCTTAGTGGCGATTGATTACTTCACCAAATGGATAGAAGCAAGCTCCTATTCCAATATAACACAAAAGACATTCGTGAGGTTCCTAAAAACGAACATCATCTGCAGTTATGGAGTCCTAGAGAGGATAATTACTGATAACGAAACCAATTTGAATGGGGCCGAAGTACACAAAGTCTGCGGAGAATTCGGGATAGGTCCCCACAATTTGGTACCATATCACCCCCAGATGAATGGCGTCGTTGAAGCACCTAATAAAAACATCAAAAAGATCATTGAGAAGATGACGACCACATACAAGGACTGGCACGAGATGCTCCCCTTCGCTTTATTGGGGTATCTCACAACCGCTCGCTCATCGACAGGAGTTACTCCCTTCTCCCTAACCTATGGCACCGAGGCTATTTTGCCTATAGAGGTAAAAACTCCTTCCCTGCGAGTCATTGCAGAAGCCGACCTCAATGAGGATCAATGGGTGCGAGACCACTATGAGAAAATTAGCTTGATTAATGAAAAACGCTTAAAAGCGATGTGCCACAGGTAGTTATACCAAGCAAGAATGGCTCAGACTTTTAACAAAAAGGTGCAACAACCTTGACCATTCAAAGATGGAGGTTTGGTAATAAAGAGGATCTTACCAATCCAAAATAACCCTTGAGGGAAATGGGCTCCAACATATGAAGGACCATTCAGGGTCAAACATGCGTTTTCTGGTGGAGCGCTTATCTTAGAAGATTCATATGGACAAGAGTATGGCCGTTTGATCAATTCGGACTCTATAAAGAGATTCTACGCCTAAGAGTCTACTCATTGGGAGGATACTCAAGTGGCATATGTTTCATGCTCTAATAAATACCTTGAAATCGCCAAGCTTTTTCCTTCACGCTTTTCTAGAGAAAATCACTACTAGTTTCTAGTGATCTTTAGTATTAAAAAATGTACTAGCTTTGACTCATAATGTTGAAATGAGAATTATTCTTCCAATAAAGCTCTTCACTCCTTTTTCCCAAGCCATGCAAGTTTCACATTATTGCATTGTTGATTAAGAACAATAGATAGAAAAACCATGCGTTAATTCTACGATTCTTTTTTACTCACGAATGGTAGATAACAGGTAAAGCAACCCGATATCTCAGGTCACTCCCGATATTTGGAAAGCAGATGGGGAGCCGGCTGCTTTTAGCAAAGGCTAGGCAAGGATGATAACTCTTCGTATTGGGAAGCTCTCAAGATATACAGAGAGACCAACCATCTTTGCCAATGTAACTTTCCCTTAAAAGGTATTTTATATTTTGCCCTTGGGATCATGATTACCATTTGGATTGATCAAACTCCGTCTAAAGTATCCGATGTTTGCAAATCTGCTTACATAAAATTTTGTTAGAAGTCCAACCAGATCCCACCAGTGGATGTTCCGGGATCTGGCACCCTCCGTTGGGTGTCTGAAGACTTCATACTCCATCTATCCCACCAATAAGTGTTTCGGGATTAAATGCCTATCATTGGGTCGTACCGAAAAATGTACGGAAGATCGTATCTGATCTCACCGTTAAGTGTTTTGAGATCCGATGCCATCTTTTAAATCCCACCGATAAGTGTTTTGGGGTTCAATATATTATCCCACCAATAAGTGTTTTGGGATCGGATATGGGTGTTGAAATCCCACCAATGAGTGTTTAGGGATTTAATACCCATCTTTTAAGTGAATCTTACTGACCAAGGTTTCGGAAAGATCTGACCAGATCTCACCATTAAGTGTTTAAAGATCTGGCACCATTTTTAATTCAATCCCACCAATAAGTGTTTTGGGGTTCAATATCTTATCCCACCAATAAGTTCTTTGGGATTGAATATGGGAGTCGAAATCCCACCAATGAGTGTTTAGGGATTTAATACCCATATTTTAAGTGGATCTTACTGACCAAGGTTTCGGAAGATCCGACCACATCTTACCATTAAGTGTTTCGAGATCTGGTGCAATTTTTAATTGAATTCCACCAATAAGTGTTTTGGAGTTCAAATATCTTATCCCACCCTTAAGTGTTTTAGGATCAGATAAGAGAATCAAAGTCCCACCAACGAGTGTTTGGGGCTTTAATGACTATCTTAGACCCCACCACCCAAGGTTTCGAGGTCCGACCAGATCTCACCAATGAGTGTTTTAAGATCAGGTGCTCACCTTCAGGGTCAAGTGCCATAAGTGTGCGGGGATTTTTCACACTCTATCCCACCGAGAGTGTTTCGAGATTTAATACAAAGGTTTGGTTCCCCCTTAGTGAGTATTGAAACCCCCATAAAGCAAAAATTGAGAGTTTTTCAGGTAACCATCGTGACCTATAAAGGCTGGGAGTCGCGACGGGTGACACACGTCGCGACGTACATGGCACACACGTCGGGACGGATATAGGCATTGCAAACCACGAGGCAATAAATGCCAAGCGTTTTGTCCGTCCAAAATAAGCTAGAAATGAACAAAAAATAATAAAGAAAAAGATATAAGAAAAAAATGAAAAAAACTAGGAAAATAAATAAGGAAAAGGAAAAAACAACAAAACAAAAAATAAAAAAGTAATAAACTAAGGAGTCGCGACGGATGGTACCACCCGTCGCGACCCCCTAGCTCCCTGCGGGCTCCGCCATGACATATATTGACGTACGTCGCGACCCCCCTTTTACATTTATGGAAGGATCAATCAGGATCTTCAATCAAGGGCCCGTCGCGACGCAAAGGTCCCTACGTTGCGACTCCCCAGTATTTATGGCAAATCAAAATCGAATATGAGATTGATACCCGTCACAACGGTAAAGGTCACCCGTCGCGACCCCCTGCGTCATAAATGGCCGGATTTCTTTCCCAAAATAGCTCCCTCCGGCTCACTATAAATTGGATGTTGCTTCTCAGTTAAAGGGACCGAAAAATTGAGGACCGAAAGGCTTTTGAGAAAGTAAGCGGAGAAGGTAATAGTATTTCGATCATATTTCCCCACTTTTCACCATTAATTTGCACACACCTTTCTGTTGGCTCAGCCTTTTCTTGTGTATCATCATTTTTTTTGGTTGTAACCCCCTGGTGTAGGAGTTACTACTTTGTATATGATTTGTGCACCCTAAACTTCTTCTGGCTCGTCTC
This sequence comes from Senna tora, assembly GCA_014851425.1. NCBI lineage: Eukaryota > Viridiplantae > Streptophyta > Magnoliopsida > Fabales > Fabaceae > Senna > Senna tora. The sequence continues at coordinate 18,149,874 of CM026265.1, forward strand.
TTATTTCTTTTCTAAAAAAAAACACGAAAAGGGGTCACGAGTGGTAGGTGTAGCCGTCGCGACCCCCTCCCAGTTGGAATGACAGAAGGGTCGCGACGCAAGAGTTTTACATTCGTTACCCCCCGTGATCTCACAAGCTTAGGTCGCGGCGGTAAAGGCTACCCGTCGTGGCCCCCTTTGTTCATGGGAGACAAAAATCAATTATTTCTTACCTGGTAAATATGTTTTTTAACCTAGCGCCACCAAGAGACTTTTGTCTTTATAGGAGCACTAGCCTTCACGCCATTTGGGCATTTCGCCTTATGAGCCTTCGCACGCACACATTTATGATGCGTTCATTGCTTGAATATATTGCATGGTAGATAGGTACCAAAAGGCATGGTCCTTTTTAGGTACATTGCACTGGAAGGCTATCTGAGCTTTTACTTGATGGACCTCCCCTCACTCACACCCTTGCATGCCACAGGAACTATGTTGGCTTTGATCCCTCTCCGAGGGTACGCAGGCCCTAGGCTTTTATCCTACGTCAAGCCCTCCCTCTTTTCTTCCCTCAGATTGCATATATTTTTAAGGCCAAGCAATTTTAATATTAATTTTAGGGTAACAGTCTTCGAACGAGTGAAGAAGGGTGCCTAACACCTTCCCTTCATCTCAATCAGACTCCCGAACCCAATATTTTGTGAAAATTCATTCTTACCCCACTTTTGAACTTATTTTTCTTTTTTCCAAATTTTGATTGAAAATTTGGTGGCGACTCCTGTCACGACCCCCTATCGGACGTCCGTGACCGGCACGGGAGGTAGGATTTCTTCTATCCCGTAAGCCTCTAATCCCTGATTGACATTCTTACACATGCATAACTACCCATTTCTATTACAAACAATATATAGTATATATGGTCATCCCTATCCGGTGACCTAAGTAGCAGGCAATCCACGGCTCGCTCAACGCCGCTTCAGTCTATACATATACACATAGTCAATCACACGTACATATAATATACATATTGATCACGCACTCAAGGGCGGGTGATCTATCCTTTTCACATGCAGAATCCCTGTGTACAGTCAAGCATATATATTCAATCACACACCTGCATAAAATATACATATTGATCACACGCCTCAATGCGTGTGACCTATCCTATTCACATGCGGAAGCCGTATTTTCACACAATCAAGTATTCAGTCACACATATATATAAGTTTACATATTGACCACATGCTCAGTGCGTGTGATCTATCCTATTCACATGCAGGAGTCACATCCATATATATATATATATATATATATACACATGATATTCATCATATCACAACCTATATCCCCCAACAACAAGACCAATCTTTAATCTGTATGAACCCGACAGTTCTAGAGTATGACAGATACATATATGCATATAGCAACTGTACAAAACAATGCTATACCAAAAGAATCATATACATATACATCCTGACAAAATACATATATCAATACTACCCATGCGAACAATGCGTGCGGTCTCTAAGTCTGTCCACCTCCCTGAGACGAAGTGGAAGCGCCCCCGATGCCTATACCACCTGTGTCTGTAACATGTAACATTGGGGTGAGTCAAACAGACTCAGTGAGAGGCTTTCCCATCCCTGGTGTAGTAGCGGGTACCACTACAACTGGGGAAGAGGAGCCAATCACAAACACATACGCATATAACGGATTAAATTTCCATATATTAAGTGGTCAGGCAATTAGCTTATATCATATTCACAATAAAGAATTTAAAGCATGGATTTACATACATTTAAATTCACACATACATCATATCATGATTTAACATATAATTCCATGTGGTCCTCTGTATTCAAGTAATCATAATCATAAACTGGCCCGAAGGCAATGTCTCCGTTAGGAGAGAATCTGGCCCGAAGGCAATATCTCACGTGAGCAATATGGGAACCTAGTTGATCATTCTAGGAACCCCTGGTCCCAAGACTATACTTGGAACAATAGTCTAACCCCAAGACTTCACTTGGAGCAATAGCCGACGACTCATCTGACCTCGGTTTACCCAAGGTAATAGCCACAATGTGGTGAACTCATATACTCTGTATTTCTGTGGTTTTACTCAAGACAAGAGACTCAATCTACCCGGACCACCGTGATAGACTCGGTTCCCGCGTTGTAGAATAAATGACCCCTATGGACCTCTACTTATTCATCTTACTTATGATTAGGCAACCTAGACTTCCAAGTGGTTTCTAATTCGGAATCTTGATTCAAAACAAGTCACCTATGTTTATTTCCTTTAAGGATTTACATACAAATCACACTTTTCAGGTAATGATTGATGAGGTTTGTTTCTAGTACCACAAGACCCTCACAAATAAACTTGACTCGATCCTACCCCCGATATCATTCTAGGTCCCGCGGACCTTCTTTCCATATAAGGCTCCTTGAGCCACCATTTGCTTTTACAGTTCACATATACACGTACAGCACGTTATCACATATATTACAATTTAGGAACAACAATAGCTTGTTATCTAACATGTAATTCCTACAAATAGGCAAGAAGGCAAACCATATATCCATATCTGCAGTCAACCCTATAGGGCAAGGATAGGAAAGCCCCTCACCTGGTTGGCCCCTCTGATCGGCTCTCGGTGCGTCCGAAAGTCCACTCACAGTATGGCGCCCTATACACATATACTTGAGAGATTCAGAAACTTGCAATTTCAACCACTATCGTGTACATGTAACACTAGTGCTCATGTTCTCTCTAATTAATTCCATAGACTAGTTGTTGGCTTGGAAATGCCCCCAACTAGTTCTAGGACACCTAGCATGTTTCTATTCTTGTCCAACCCTCTCTTAATCACGCTACTCGGAAACGTTGAATTTTGGAATGCAAGGTTACCCAATTTCACCTCTATGTGTCCATGTGAAGTTCCCATTACCCAAGTATTGGATTTATGGCTCAAGAGTCATAAATTCTACTTGTCCAAAATTTCCATTTACCAAAATAACCTTGAACACTTCACCTACACCTGAATACACATACCCGAATACGCGTAAAATTAGAAAATTGTCTCTTTTTCCCCGAACGGGGTTTCGGGTGAGACGGGAATTACTCGGGTTTTAATCCCTCGTACATTCCAATATTTTTTAATAATTATATAATTATCATTCAACCTTTCTATGCACCCCAAATCATTCCACAACACCCTTAAAACCTTAAAAATCAACATTTTCCTACACTTTTTCCAACCCGGATAAATTCCATCAATTTGGTACCGGTTCCTAAGCTTCCAACTCACTTCCTAACATCCATATACTTTCAATTTAGGACCCAGAACACTCAGATTGAATCAATTGGGGTCTTTCCAAAAATCCCTAAAATTGATAAAATTGGGGTTTGAGAGTTTCGGGACTTCTCACCTCGATTCAATCGGTTAGAAGGACGATATGGAGTAGAGGAGACTCCCAGCTACCTTCCCCGGTGAAGAGACGGCGTTTTCCGGCGAGATGCTCTCTTCCTCTTGTTTCTCTCTCTAACCCGAGCTCTCTCTCTCTCTAGCCCAAAAGACGGCGACGGACGGCGAACTCCGGCCACCACCGTGCTCAGCCCGTGCGTCCGGCCACCTTCCCGTCGAGCTTCCTCCAGCCACGCGTTGCTCCGACCCCTTCACGGCTTACTCCTCCTCTCTCTCGTTTTTTTCCTTTGCTTTCCGTCGAGCGTCTCTTCTCTGCTTCCCTCTCACATTTTTCTTTCCTTCTTATTTCTTTATTGCTTTCTTATCACATATATACATATATATTAAATTAATATATATGTATATATCACTTAAAAAAGAAGCAATCTGGTTCCTTTCCTTTTTTTTTTCTCTTTTATTCCTTTTTATATAATATATATATATATATATATATATTTATATATAATAAATAAATATATATACTTATCACTTAATAAAATAAATAAAACAATTCTGATATATAAAAATAAATAAGAAAAGAAATATATAACAAAATTAGGATTCACTCTAATTTTTTATTTTTTTTTAAAAAAATATGTATTAGGATGATGTGTATTTTTATCTCATTTTCCCACTTTCCAAAATTAATTAATTTAATTAATTCCCGATGCTAGTTAAAATATCCCCAGGTATTACAACTCCCGTCGAAGGCTCGATCTTCACACTCATCCTTCAATCCCTCTCTTTTCCTCATCTCTCCTATTCATCTTTCTCCCAAACCACACAAAGTTTGAGGTAATATAATTGAAACTAAAAAAAAAATATCTGGATACCAACTTGTCTTTTATCTTAATTTTTTTTTTATTCTAAACAAAAAATCTAATTTTATTTCTTTCACTCTAACCAACATATTACAACTAGAAATATACTATTTTAATTCATTAATACTTATTATGAGATAGAAGTATCAAAGTTAAATATTTTATTTTAATTTAAAAAACCATATTTTAAGTGGTCATATATATATATATATAGTTATATAAAATATAGATTTAGACCGTTAAATAAAAATTAAATTTCGTATGCAGTCAATTATGATGTATATTTTACCAGATCTATACTTTAACAAATTTGATTCCCCTTTAACTCCTGCTCCTCTTTGAATCTTTTCCTACCATTTCCTTTTGCGTTCTGTTGTGTTCTTCTCCCGTGACCCCTCCCTCACTTTTGACCACAAACCTCCCATTACATTCAATATTTACGTTGTAACACCCTCTTATCCTAGGGTCCATTTTTAGTGGATTAATAATATATATAAGCAAATTACATAGGATAAGTGTGTTACTAATTCCTCTACCGGAGTAATTTTTAAAAATTTTACCAAGTTATTACAAAATATTCATTTCCGTTCGGGTCATCTCTCTCGGGTTCTATCCTTATTCTTATAGCGGAAGAAAAATGTAAAATCAGGAAACACTTTAAAACGCACATGCAGGACCATCTTTTACATATATATATATATATATATATATATATATATATATATATATAGTGTGATAATAGTATTTATATAAGTTAGTCAATCTTGGGAACCGGAGGCAACAATCCTGCCACTTAGGTTCCCTCTAAAAAGACCATGTCAGAAGTCTATTTGTCATAAGCTCCTATGATGCATGTCAAAATAGCTAAAACTACTGGGGTCCGTACCCATCTACCTCAAGCTCCAATCCCCATCAGTTACATATTCATCTGATACATGCCAGCACTGAGTGAGAATAAATCTCAGTAGGTATATCAATCTAAGTTTAAAAACTACTGACATGTACCACCGTATTCTTTACGGAAAATCATTGCATTCTTATTCTTTAGAAAGTATGAAAACTTAAACTATTGGATGTAATATAACTTTCCTTTACCTGATGTCATGCTTATCCAGCCATGACTAAAACATATGTGCTGAGCTTACTACGGTTGTATAGGTAAGAGATTTAGAGAATTTCAAATAAATCATACATCATCTTGTAACATGATCCATCTTATACATATATGGAATTAAGAGAAACATATAATGACACATCAATGTCAAATCAAAGAGACAACAAGAGTCATCGGGAGCGCTGCCCAGCGAACAACTCCACGTACCCCTACAGCACACATGGATGAAAACAATTCTCTTTGTGGTAGCTTGCCACAACTCTAGTACAATCCGAGGCATCCCTCAGCCGGATCCGAGTACTAACTGGACCAATGTATCCCAAAGGCCCCGACCATCGTATCCCGAATGGCCATTACCCAAATAGAAGGTTACCACTGTATCCCAATGATCCGAGCCATCGTATCCCAATGACTCCCTTCCGTATTGGTTCATCTCATGGGATCACTACCTTCATCAAAAGATAGATCACACCCGCCCCGAATTATAGGGTTTGGTTAATGTATCCCAATAACCCAGACCATCGTATCCCGATGACCGTTTCTCATTCTTGTTCGGGCCATGAGGCTATGGAATCAACACCCTCTGTGGTGGATCATTTCCTCGGTACGCTAGTCACTAATACAATCACTAGGGTAATGAAGCCTAAGCCATGATTATGCCTAATTCTAAGTACGTGACCCTCTAAATGGCCACGAGAGTTCACTAACTTAGAATTCGCAATCAACACGGGTTTTCAAAATTAATTTAGTTAAGTCTTCTCCGTGGGACAACCGATCACCTTCCCATACCAACCACCAGTCATCCAAACATAAGCTTCACTCTCCCTAGAATTGCCACTAGAACTACTCCCCTCATTTCTCTATCATTCTTGCTCTAATTCCCTTTTTAAAATCCAATGGTCAATGTTACCATAATTTTTATCATGTAAATCTTTATCTAGGATGTTGTTTGAGCTCTGAAATGACACTTAAAAGTTGGTTAAACTCATCTAAAGAAGTTGAAGGAAAGAGTGAAAGTCACTTGAAGTGGAAGAAGGAAATTTATTTGAAAAAAGTAAAAGGTTGAGTCTTAGGAATAATTCCAAAAGAAGTTATAAAACTCATTAGCTATGAGGGAACGAAGTTCAATTGAAATAGGGAAACAATTGAGACTTAAAAGAAGATAAAAATAAGTACTCAACTCATTTTAGTTGAAGGAAAAGTAACCATTTAAATTAAGGAAGAATAACAACTTTTGAAAAATTAGAAACTTGGTAGTGCGTGAAACAGAACCGCTAACTTTCAAGGAAATTTTGAGAAAATCTAACCGTTGGAATTTTTAGTAAAAATACAACTTGGGAAGCTTAGGATGTCAGCTTTCATATGGTTTTGGAAGCACGGGAATCCAATAAGTAATGAATTCAGAAAACACATTTAAACAAAGCAAGGTCAGATTCAAAACAACATGCAACATTTGGAAAGTTTCATTGAAATGGTCATATCTCCTTCCATACTTAACGAAATGATTTGATTCTTCTTTCTAAATCAAGCTTAGAGATAAAATATTCTAATTATCAATTCATTACAGAAAGTATTTGAGCAATTTAAGAGCAGTAATTTAAAAACAGTAGCCAATCATACAAAAATTGTGCATCAGTTTAGAAAACAGAACCGATGACTTTCGAGGCAATTTTCAGAAGATCTAGCCGTTGGAATATTTTGCAAAAATACAATTTAGAAAGCTTAGGATGTTAGCTTTCATATGGATTTGGAATCACGCAAATCCATTAAGTAAAAAATTCCGAAAACACGTTTAAACAGAGGAAGGTCAGATTCAAAACAATTCTGTTTATGGCTATAAACATGCTCTACGAATTTGTCTAAATTAAAACCCGATTTTACCTTCTTTCCTTCCATAAATCCAATGATTTAATCCTTAAAATGTATATTTGAATGATGGGTTTTAGTTTCTTAGGTTTCCACAACATTTTCCTTCAATAAAACACCATCAATCTAAGCTCAAATAAGATCCAACATCACCAAACAAACCTTTAATCTCTAGAAAGTGAAGAACATGATGAATCTTAAATCCCAAATCATACAACCAACAAATCTAGCACATCAATCATGAAATACATCCAATAGAAATGTAGAAAAACTAAGAATGCAAGTTTATGCCTCCATTATCATTAAAGTGAAGAAATATTTCAATGAGCTTCAAAAACAACATCAAGAATGGTGGAAGATTGCTTCACCTACCTTTGATGGATGAATATAAATGAAGATGAAGCTTGAAAATGCCACTTGAGTGTTGCTCCGGTCACCGGCCACCGGATTCCGGCCAGCCACCACCTCAAATCTCCAAGTTTCTCCCTTTGAGCTCTCCTAGGGTTTGAAAGCTATTCTTTCTCTATTTTGGAGAGTGAGGGTGTCGACTAAGAGAGGGTGGGGAGGTTTAAAATGTTGACTAGGGGAAAATGACTCTTTTTTCCCTCAACTATCTATTCTTATTTTCTTTCACCCCGTAAAGTTCTATTTCTTTTCACTAAAGTCCTAATTCCTACCTTTCTCGTCAATTTAATTTCTCATCTATCTAGTAAATCATTTTTCACTTAATTCCTCATTTCTTCATCTTTTCTATCAATTTAAATCTTGTCCAACCTCGATAATCTATTTTCATTCTAGTCCTAAACTTTCATCTTTGTTATCAATTTAGTCCCTATTCTTAATTTAGCGCAACTATATGCAACTAATGCATCAACCAATGTCACACACAAGCATTTTAAATTAAAACACAACATTAACAACCATCTCTTTAATTAATCTAATTTAATTAAATCTTAGAATTAAACGGGTGTTACATACGTAACCAAACATGTCTGTTGATTGACCAGTTAGCCTCAGATGATTCTTGATCTAATATATTCAGTTTCCCATAAAAAATAATTAAATAAATGGAGAAAGGTAAAAGTGTAAAACATGAAAATTTGATTGTGACTACACCTCCTCCACCATACCCTTCATCTGGGTCTAGTGTGGTCAATGATGATCCTCCTTTTGTTCCACCTTTGTAGTATGTACTACTATGGGTCATTACTATTAAGCCTACCTTTTGTACTTAAATAACTTTTTTTAATAGAGTTTCTTTAAAAATAATATAAAAGAGAATTTGTTTATATTTGATAAACTAAGTTAAAAAGTATAGATTATAAAATTACTAAGAATAATATGTATAGATTAGAATGCTATTAATGTTATATATTAAATAAAGAAATAGATTCATTATGTAATTTGTTAATATTATTAAAAAATATTAATTTTTTATGTATTTATTAAAATTTTAATTAAATAAATTATTAATTTTAACTAATATCATCTTGCTATCTATGATGAATTTTTTTATTAATTAATATCTATTAATGTTATTTATGAAAAATTATTATAAATATTTCTTGTTACAAGTGAAGAAACAGTTAAAAAAGTAAATTAATATTAAATTTTTTTGGTAATCAAATTAATATTAAATTTGAGTCAATATGCAAAGTACATTAGATAAATCCTATCTTTTATTATAAATTATGTTCTCACAATTTTAAAAAAATTAAATTCCTACTCAGTTAATTAAATAAAATTTTAACAAGTATTATAAAATATTTTTAGACATTTTTTCTTATATCTCATTAACTTTTTGTCTCTTTCATCTTCTTTTCGTTTATCAAAACTCTTTTTCCCTCTCCACATCTTTTGAATTATCCAATCACTCATAAGTTAAAAGTTAAAGTCATCAATATACCGAGTCATTAAACTCTCTCTCCTACTCTCTTGAATTGCCTCACACTAGGAAAGGAAAGCGTCACATTCTTCTGGCTTGTTCCTTGGAGCTGAGGTTAAAGTTCATCAATGTCACGACCCCATTTCGGGAGTCCGTGACCGGCACGGGAGATAGGATTTCCCCTATCCCGTAAGCCTCTAATCCGTGATTAACATTTATACATGTTCGTATCTACCCTTCTCTAATACAATCAATATATAACGTATATGTGGCCATCCATTTCTGGTGACCTAAGAAGCCTGCAATCCAGGGTTCACTCAGTACCGCTTCAGTCTATATATATACATATATTCAACCACACATACATATAGTTTACATATTGATCACACGCCTCAATGAGTGCGATCTATCCTAGTCACATGCAGAAGTAATATATCCATACATACATATATTCAACCACAAATACATATAGTTTACATATTGATCACATGCCTCAATGCGTGCGATCTATCCTAGTCACATGCGGAAGTCATATATCCACACATACATATATTCAGCCACACATACATGTAGTTTACATATTGATCACACGCCTCAGTGCGTGTGATCTATCCTACTCACATGCGGAAGTCATATATATATATATATAAAATATACGATATCATAGCCTAATTCCCAAAACCATAACCTATCTTTAACTTGTATGAAGCCGACAACGCTAGAGTATGACATAAATATACAGCAGTTGTATATGTACAAATGCTAAGCCCAAAAAAGATTTATATATATACATCAAAACTTAAACACATAACCAAAATATACTACCCACGCGGACAAAGCGTGCAGTCTTCAGATTTGTCCGTCTCCTTCAGAAGAAGTGGACGCATTCCCGATACCTGAACCACCTGTTTCTGAAATATTTAAACAGGGGGGGTGAGTCAAACAGACTCAGTGAGGAGCTCCCCCATCCCTAATGTAGCAGCGGGTACCACTACAGTTGGGGGAAGGGAGCAAATCACAACCACATGCACATGAAACAGATTACATTGTAATATTTAAGGTGATCATTCAACCAACACATCATATTCACAACGATAATCCTAATTCATGCTCCTATCATACATTTCACTCCGTACGTATATCACTCACAAACATAACGTTTATTTCCATAAGAAACATATCATACAAGTTCATATACCTATGTTTGTATACATTCAATATTTTTTGTTTCCCGCTTTCTGCTAAGAGAAGTACTGGCCCGAAGGCAATGTCATGTTTGAACCTAGTTGATCACACTAGGGACATTCTGACTCCAAGTCACGCTTAGAGCAATAGCCGGCGACTTATCTGACCTCAGTTAAACCAAGGTAATGGCAACTACGTGGCATGCTCACTGACAATATACTCCCGTCTGTCCGATTCAGAATAACCGAATCGATCTACCCAGACTATCCTAGACGAGCACGACCTAAATGTTTAGTCTTAAATGATACCCTATGAACAACTACTTGATTATTATACTTGTTTCTTAGTTAGGCCTAGTTTCTCCCTTTCAGATTATGCAACCCTCTCATTCACACATGACAACCTAAGTCCAGTTTCCTTAACATGTCATACGGGCAATATCTTTTCAGTAATGATCACTTTAATTGGTTTCTAATTTTTACTGAACCCTCACATATAAAATTCCGACTCAGTCCTACCCACGGTAGCATATAAGGTTCGGTGAATCATATTAACACATATGCACTTGAGCCTAAGCAGATAAACACATATACAATTTGCATGTTGACCGCTTACATGCTAAACATACACGCGTAACACAAATTCAATCGGATAACTATTTCATATAATAACTGTATAAAATAGAGCAAACCACATGTTCACGTAGTCATCCAACCTTGTGGGGCAGGGATGTGAGAGCCCCTCTCCTCGTTGGCCCTCCTGCTCAGTCCTCGGAGTGACTGAAGCTCCAACTACCCTTTGGTGCCCTATACACATGTGTTTATGCGGTTAACAACTTGTAACTAAACAAATATCATGCACATGTCATGCTAATGCTTATTTACCCTCCAGACATTGCCAAGAATTGGATTCTTGGTCTTATCTGTCGTCCATGAACTCTTTTAGAAAGTCTATAGTGTTTTCGTACTCGACTTTCACACACTCGATATCATTTTGAACTTCTGAGAGCTTTGGATTTGAGGTACTAATCTAACCTAATTCCTGCTTCATCTATTCTTAGGTAATTTCAACTCATAAAGGATGATTTGATGGTTTAAATGGGTTATTAGCTTAACTTGTTCGACAATTTTCCTTATTTGCCGGGCAAGGAAGCAACCGAGATCTTCATGATTATGAAAAACATGATTAGGGATGCTTAGGGTTGAAAAGGATGTAAAAAGAGAGGCTTTAGAGTCAAGATAGTTGATTTCAGGTAATCACCAAGGGGCCAGGCCGAAGCCTGGTGCGTCAGCGCCAGGGCTCTGCCCTGGTGTCCCCTTCACACCAGATCGCTGGCGCGAATGCGCCAGCCCGCAGCACAGCTTTTTCGCTGTGCTGTGGTCTGGTGTATGCTCCATCTTCGTCGAATTCAACGGCAATCACTCGGGCTTTATTCACCTGCATATTTCCAAACAATATCAAATCTATCCTACTCAAATCCAAGGTCATTCATACATCAACTCAACAATTTCGAATTTGAAAAAAAACCTGAGTTTCTCAACCCAATTCCCGTAATTTCCATATCCGGCCGAATCCGACGATTTGGCCTTGATTCTCCACCTCCCTAGGTGTTCAACAACAATTCCTAAGTTCGAATCCATCCCCGGATTATCCCGAATGAAGATGAATTCCACATTTTCTAAAAATCCCTAAAGTTGGAGAAAATTGGGGTTTTGAAGATTTGAGACGATTTACCTCGATTCAATCGGATAAAAGTGTCGAGGGATGCCATAGAAGTGTTTCGGTAGCTTTCTCCAGCTTTGGAACGTCTTCTCCGGCGAGATTCCAGGGAGTTCTCCTCCGCCTCCTTCCTTCTTCTCCTTCTCGGTTCTCCGCTCTCTCTCTCTTTCTAATTTTTTCTAAATTTTTTTTTCAAATGATGGAGGAGTAACGGTTAGGCCTCGGTTAGGTTCAATAAAAGTTGAAAAATTATTCTTTGCATTTCAGTCCCTTTTCCCTCAACTTTTAAGTTTCTTTTCGTTTAAGTCCCTTTTTCCTTCAAAAATTTTCCTACCACTTTCAACTAAATTTTTCTTCATTATTTTCGAAAATAAAATCTCGGATATTACAATTTTCCCCCTTAAGAAATTCGGTCCCTGAATTTCAAACAACATACTAACCTTAGTTTGGAAACATGTGAGGATACGTCCTGCGCATTTCACCCTCGACCTCCCATGTAGCTTCTTCGGTCGACTGATTTCTCCACAGAACTTTAACCAATGGAATCTCCTTTGTTCTGAGTTTCTTCAACTGCCGATCTAGGATTTCCACTCGCTCCTCTTCTTATGTCAGATTTTCGGTTAGTTGCACATCTTGTGATTGAATCACGTGCGGGGGATCTGGAAAATATTTTCGAAGCATCGATACATGAAAAACAGGATGTACCCCCTCCAATGCCGTAGGCAATTCTAACCAATACGCCACATTTCCAATTCGTTCCAGGACTTCAAACGGTCCGATGTACCGAGGACATAACTTCCCCTTTTTACCGAACCACATTACGCCTCTCATCGGTGATATCCTCAAGAACACCTGTTCACCAAAGGCAAACTCGAGTTCTCTCCTTCGATTGTCTGCATAGGACTTCTGCCTACTCTGAGCCGTTAGCAATCTTTCTCTTATGCACTTCACCTTTTGCAAGGCATCTTGTAACAATTCTGGGCCGATTAGGCTAGCTTCTCCGAATTCAAACCATCCAATCGGGGATCTGCATCTACGATCGTACAGAGCCTCGAAAGGTGCCATTTGGATACTCGCTTGATAACTGTTATTGTATGCAAGCTCAGCCAAAGGTAAATACCTTTCCCAACTTCCGTCGAAATCCATAATACACGCCCGAAGCATGTCTTCAAGTATTTGAATGGTTCTTTCCGACTGCCCGTCAGTCTGTGGGTGGAACGCAGTACTCAAATCAACTCTCGTTCCTAACACTTCCTGCAATAACTTCCAAAACCTGGTAGTGAACTGTGGCCCTCTATCAGATATTATGGACACTGGCACACCGTGCAATCTAACGATTTCTGATAGATAAAGTTGTGCATACTGACTCACTCCGTAAGTGGTCTTAACTTGTAGGAAGTGCGCGAACTTAGTCATGCGATCCACTATCACCCAAATCGAATCGAATCCACGTTGTGATCTTGGCAACCCTGTTACAAAATCCATCGTTATCCTTTTCCATTTCCACTCAGGTATTTCTATCTGTTGTAATGTTCCGGCGGACTTCTGATGTTCTGCTTTGACTTGCTGACACATAAAACACCAGGCTACATAGTTTGCAACATCCTTCTTCATGCCATTCCACTAATACAACTGCTTCAGATCATGATACATTTTATTAGCTCCCGGATGGATCGTATAAGCGGTCCGGTGTGCTTCTTCAAGAATTCTTTCTTCCAAGTTGTCAACCGTAGGAACACACAACCGTCCCTCCAACAGAAGTACTCCAAAATCATCAATAGAGAATCGGACATCGTCGCTCTTCTCTTTAGTTACAGTATACCTGATTTGCTTGAGGTCGATATTTTCATCCTGTCTAGACTTCACCTCTTCTACCAAAGAGGACTTAGCTTGCAAATGAGCTAAAAGTGAGTAGGAACTTCCAATCTCAAACTGATTTCCCGTTTGTTCTAGCTCGTGCAACTCTCTAATCAACGGTCTTCTTTCTTCACTTATATGAGCAAGACTGCCCATGAATTTCCGGCTCAGAGCGTCGGCTACCACATTAGCCTTTCCTGGATGATACAATATCGTGCAGTCGTAGTCCTTCAACAACTCTAACCATCGACGTTGTCTTAAATTCAAATCTTTCTACTCAAAAATGTATTTGAGGCTCTTGTGCTCTGTATAGATTTCACATGTCTCACCATATAGGTAATGTCTCCATATTTTCAAAGCAAATACTATAGCGGCCATCTCGAGATCATGAGTCGGGCAATTCTTCTCGTGTTTCCTCAATTGTCGCGATGCATACGCAATCACCTTGCCATGCTGCATCAATACACACCCTAACCCGATCCTCGACGCATCATAGTATACCACATACCCTCCTGTGCCTTCAGGTAATGCTAACACCGGAGCGGTAGTGAGACTATCTTTCAGCTTCTGGAAACTCTGCTCACATTTATCATCCCATATGAACTTCACCCCCTTCTGAGTTAACTTAGTCATGGGTTCGGCAACCTTAGAGAAGTCCTGCACAAATCTTCTATAATATCCAGCCAAGCCCAAGAAACTGCGAATTTCAGTAACTGAGGTAGACTGGGACTAGCACTGTCAAAACGGGCCGGCCCGGCCCGTGACAGGCCAGCGTTAAACGGGCCGGTCCGGGCCGGCCCGTTTATTTGGCGGGCTTGGGAAGTAATGCCCAAGCTCGCCCGCAATGGCCCGCGGGCTAAACGGGCTAGCCCGCGGGCCAATTTTTTTATTTTTTTAAAATAAATATTTTTTAAAATTAATTATAAAATTATATATTTATTTAAAAATTATTAATTTTTTAACTTTAAATTAATATTTTATTAATTTTAATTATTATTTAAATTATTTATATACTTTATTAGAATAAAATTATTATTTAACACATAAAATTATCTAAAATATCTATATTTATACATATTTTAAACAAATATATATTAATTTTTTTTTAAAAGCTTTTGGCGGGCCGGCCCGCGGGCTAGCCCGTTTAGCCCGCGGGCTTAAACGGGCCAACCCGTTTAGGCCCATTTTAAACGGGCCTATTTTTGGTTGCCCAAGCCCGCCCATTTAGTGGGCGAGCCGGGCTAGCCCGCGGGCTCCGGCCCGTTTTGACAGTGCTAACTAGGACCAATTCTTCACCGCTTCTACCTTACTTGGATCAATGTGCATTCCCACTAAAGATACCACGTGACCCAAAAAGGCAACTTTGTCAAGCCAAAATTCACACTTGGAGAACTTGGCATACAATTTCTCCTCTCTCAACTTCTGCAACGCTAATCTTAAATGTTCTGCATGTTCTTCAGAATTCTTTGAGTAAACCAAGATGTCATCCATGAAGACAATGACAAATCGGTCCAAAAATGGTTTGAAAACCCTATTCATCATGTCCATGAACCCTGCCGGAGCATTAGTTAATCCGAAGGACATCACCAAGAACTCGTAATGTCCATATCGGGTCCGGAATGCGGTCTTAGGTATGTCTGATTCTCGAATCTTTAACTGATGATACCCAGATCACAAATCAATCTTGGCAAACCGCTTTGCACCCTACAACTGATCAAATAGGTCATCTATCATCGGCAGTGGGTATTGATTGCGGATCGTCACCTTGTTTAACTTTCGGTAATCGATACACAACTGCAAAGATCCTCCTTTTTCACAAAAAGGACCGGTGCACCCCAAGGAGAGAAACTAGGTCGGATGAAGCCTTTGTCGAGCAACTCCTGCAACTGTGTATGTAACTCCTTCAACTCTTTCGGAGCCATCTGGTAAGGTGGTGTGGAGATAGGCTGGGTGTTAGGTTGCAGCTCAATTTCAAATTCAATCTCCCGATCGGGCGGCAACCCCGACAGATCTTCTGGAAATACATGCAAGAACTCTTGTACTACCGGTACTTGACTCGGTGAGACTACTACTTTCGTGGTATCCTTGACAAAAGCCAAATACCCTTTACATCATTTTGCAAGCTATTTTGATGCCTTCATCGCCGAGATTAAGCTTGGATACGGTGCAGCTCCGTCACCCCGTATCACAAAAAGTTCCTCGTTTGGCATATTGAATTTCAAACATTTAGCCGTGCAGTCCATGACCGCAGGGCAAGATGACAACCAATCCATCGCGAGGATTACATCAAGATCAACCACACACAATAACCGAAGGTCTACCACAGTCTCATGACCATCGACCTCCACAATGCAAGACTTGTGCACATACTTTACCTGTACCGATTCTCCCATTGGAGTAGAGACCAGTACTGTTTCTTTCATCCTAGATGGACTTTTCTTGAATTTAGAGGCAAATGCATGCGACTCATAGGAATGAGTTGAGTCGGAATCAAACAAGACTCGTGCTTCAAGAGAACAAACAATGAGGGTACCTGTTACAACCGCATTTGATGCATGTGCGTCTTGCTGAGAAAGTGCAAATACCTGCGCTTGTCCTCCACCTACTGCCCCTGGCCCTCTGCCACTAGACCCTGCACCACGACCTCTAGCTGTACCTGTACTTGCTGTCTTTGGCGGTACAGTTCTTACTGGTGGGGCTGGAATAGGTGTACCCCTTGACGTCGGATTACTTCTCACACTTGTAGCTTCCTTTCTCTTTGGACACTCCCTAGCCATATGGCCCACCTGGCCGCAGCTGTAACATCCACCTGTCAATCTCTGACACATTCCATAATGATATCTGCCACAAGTCGCACACTGGGGCCTTGTCTTACCGGCATTTCCACTCCCTTGCGCTCTCTGTCCCCCTTGAACATTTCTCTTTAAACCTGTTTCATTGGTGATGGTTGAGGATTGTCCTCCTGCGGACCCTGAGTATCCTGCTCCACCACATGTTGTCTTCCTCTTCTTACTTCCACCTCCTTGGTTGTCATTGCCTGTAATCAACTTAATTTTGGGATCAATAGACATCCCGTACCTCTTCCTGGTTTCTATCATCCTGGCATAATCTGTGGCTTGCGCCAAAGTCTCGAATTGCCTTCTCTGTGGTAACAAGGCAGTAAACAACAGCTCCATAAGATGGTGAATGAATCTCTTTATCCTCGCCTCTTCGTTAGGAACTAACTCGGGTGAGAATTGAGCCAGTTCCGTAAAAAGTAGTTCATATTCCGTCACGGTCATATTAGGCGTCATCCACAACTCCTCGAATTTCTGACGCTTAGCACCTTTAGTTCCTTCAGATAAAAACCGACCCAGGAATTCCCTCTGAAAATCTTCCCAGGTCATCGGTGCTACCCTTCTTGAATATCTCGTCTGTACGGACTCTACCTATACTCTAGTAGCTCCCCTCAGTTGAAATGAGGCTAGCTCCACGAACTCATGCCCTGAGCACCTTAACATGTGCCCAATTCTGACCACGTCTCTCACGAAGTATTGCGGATCCTCTTTCTCACTAGTTCCGCAGAAAGTGGGTGGATGAAGTTTCAGAAATTTCGCAATTGGCAGCTCTCTTGGTGCTACCCGCGGCTCACGAGGCACATCCCGCGGTTGCAATTCTCTATCCTCTTCCTCAACAACTTCCATCTCTTGGTTGCTAGGAACTCTTTCTTCTTCTTCCTCGCCGACTACTAACCGGCGTACTTCCCACTGTATTTGTCTTGTCATCTCTTCCTTTAATTCCTGAAATCATGCCGTGAGCATCTCCGCCACAGACGGTGCACCTGTTTCACACGAGGTTCCGGTGACTGTGTCCTCTCTTCTCCTCTCACTTGTGCTCTACCTCAACCTCGAGCACGACCTCTACCTCGGCCTCGGGTACGGCCTCTACCTCGGCCTTGGGTGGACATTCTCTCCTCCCGAACCGATTCTTGATCAATTTCAGCAGGAGTTCTTCCTCCTCCTCTAGCTTGTCTCGTGATTGGTGGCATCCCTGTATTGCACAAGGACCACACCTAATGAGTACGCATATACCTATGATATTTTCATATCAAAGAGAGTAGAAAGAAAGGACTGACACAATTTCCTGGGTACTTCTACAAGTGCCTTTTTACTCCTACGCAGTGTTTGGGTTTCACAACGAGGCATAAACCGACATTCGGTCATACCTATAGCTTCATACAGTTAAAGAAAACCTGGCTCTGATACCAAGTTTGTCACGACCCCATTTCGGGAGTCCGTGACCAGCACGGGAGGTAGGATTTCTCTTGTCCCGTAAGCCTCTAATCCCTGATTAACATTTATACATGTTCGTATCTACCCTTCTCTAATACAATCAATATATAACATATATGTGGCCATCCATTTCTGGTGACCTAAGTAGCCTGCAATCCACGGTTCGCTCAGCACCGCTTCAGTCTAAATATACACATATGTTTAACCACACATACATATAGTTTACATATTGATCACACGCCTCAATGAGTGCGATCTATCCTAGTCACATGCAGAAGTCATATATCCATACATACATATATTCAACCACAAATACATATAGTTTACATATTGATCACACGCCTCAATGCGTGCGATCTATCCTAGTCACATGCAGAAGTCATATATCCACACATAGATATATTCAGCCACACATACATGTAGTTTACATATTGATCACACGCCTCCGTGCGTGTGATCTATCCTAGTTACATGCGGAAGTCATATATATATATATATAATATATACGATATCATAGCCTAATTCCCAAAACCATAACCTATCTTTAACCTGTATGAAGCCGACAACACTAGAGTATGACATATATATACAACAGTTGTATATGTACAAAAGCTAAGCCCAAAAAGGATTTATATATATACATCAAAACTTAAACACATAATCAAAATAAACTACACAAGCGGACAAAGCGTTCGGTCTTCAGATTTGTCCGCCTCCTTGAGAAGAAGTGAACACGTTCCCGATACCTGAACCACCTGTATCTGAAACATTTAAACAGGGGGTGAGTCAGATAGACTCAGTGAGGAGCTCCCCCATCCTTGGCGTAGCAGTGGGTACCACTACAGCTGGGGGAAGGGAGCAAATCACAACCACATGCACATGAAACAGATTACATTGTAATATTTAAGGTGATCATCCAACCAACACATCATATTCACAACAATAATCCTGATTCATGCTTCTGTCATACATTACACTCCATACGTATATCACTCAAAAAAATAACGTTTATTTCCATAAGAAACATATCATACAAGTTCATATACCTATATTTGTATACATTCAATATTTTCTGTCTCCCGCTTTCTGCTAAGAGAAGTACTGGCCCGAAGGCAATCTCATGTTTGAACCTAGTTGATCACACTAGGGACATTCTGACTCCAAGTCACACATAGAGCAATAGCCAGCGACTTATCTGACCTCGGTTAAACCAAGGTAATGGCCATTACGTGGCATGCTCACTAACAATATACTCCCGTCTGTCCGATTCAGAATAATCGACTCGATCTACCCAGACTATCCTAGACGAGCACGACCTAAATATTTAGTCTTAAATGATACCCTATGAACAACTACTTGATTATTATACTTGTTTCTTAGTTAGGCCTAGTTTCTCCCTTTCAGATTATGCAACACTCTCATTGACACATGACAACCTAAGTCCAATTTCCTTAACATGTCATACGGACAATATCTTTTCAGTAATGATCACTTTAATTGATTTCTAATTTTTACTGAACCCTCACATATAAAATTCCGACTCAGTCCTACCCACGGTAGCATATAAGGTTCGGTGAACCATATTAACACATATGCACTTGAGCCTAAACAGATAAACACATACAATTTGCATGTTCACTGCTTACTTGCTAACCATACACGCGTAACACAACTTCAATCGGATAACTATATTTCATATAATAACTGTATAAAATAGAGCAAACCACATGTTCTCGTAGTCATCCAACCTTGTGGGGCAGGGATGGGAGAGCCCCTCACCTCGTTGACCCTCCTGCTTAGTCCTTGGAGTACCTGAAGCTCTAACTACCCTCTGGTGCCCTATACACATATGTTTATGCGGTTAACAACTTGTAACTAAACAAATATCATGCACATGTCATGCTAATGCTTATTTACCCTCTAGACATTGCCAAGAATCGGATTCTTGGTCTTATCTGTCGTCCATGAACTCTTTTAGAAAGTCTATAGTGTTTTCGTACTCGACTTTCACACACTCAATATCATTTTGAACTTCTAAGAGCTTTGGATTTGAGGTACTAATCTAACCTAATTCCTGCTTCATCTATTCTTAGGTAATTTCAACTAATAAAGGAAGACTTGATGGTTTAAACGGGTTATTAGCTTAACTTGTTCGACAATTTTCCTTATTTGTCGAGCAAGGAACCAACCGAGATCTTCTTGATTATGAAAAACATGATTAGGGATGCTTAGGATTGAAAAGGGTGTAAAAAGAGAAGCTTTAGAGTCAAGATAGTTGATTTCAGGTGATCACCAAGGGACCAGGCCGAAGCCTGGCGGGGACGCGCCAGGGCTCTGCCCTGGTGTCCCCCTCACACCAGACCGCTGGCGCGAATGTGCCAGCCCGCAGCACAGCTTTTTCGCTGTGCTGTGGTCTGGTGTATTCTCCATCTTCGCCAAATTCAACGGCAATCACTCGGGCTTTATTCACCTGCATATTTCCAACCAATATCAAATCTATCCTACTCAAATCTAAGCTCATTCATACATCAACTCAACAATTTCGAATTTGAAAAAAAAAACTTGAGTTTCTCAACCCAATTCCCATGATTTCCGAATCCGGCCGAATCCGAAGATTTGACCTCAATTCTCCACCTCCCTAGGTGTTCAACAACACTTCCTAAGTTCGAATCCATCCCCGGATTATCACGAATGAAGATAAATTCTAGATTTTCTAAAAATCCCTAAAGTTGGAGAAAATTATGGTTTTGAAGATTTGAGACGATTTACCTCGATTCAATCGGATAGAAGTGTCGAGGGATGCCGTAGAAGTGTTCCGGTAGCTTTCTCCGGCGTCGGAACGTCTTCTCTGGCGTGATTCCGGTGAGTTGTCCACCGCCTCCTTCCTTCTTCTCCTTCTCGGTTCTTCGCTCTCTTTCTCTTTCTAATTTTTTGCATTTTTTTCAAATGAGGGAGGAGTCAAGGTTAGGTCTCGGTTAGGTCCAATAAAAGGCTAAAAATTTTTCTTTGCATTTCAGTCCCTTTTCCCTCAACTTTTAAGTTTTAAGTCCCTTTTTCCTTAAAAAATTTTCCTACCACTTTCAACTAAATTTTTCTTCATTATTTTCGAAAATAAAATCTTGGATATTACAATCAATTGTAAGTTGTTGAATCTATTTTAATATTTGTGCTATATTAAATTATAAAAATAATAATATATCTTAACACAGATCTCAAAACCGATTCAACGATTAATAAATGAAGAATTCACAATTTCTCTATAACAATAGTGTTATCCCTTTAATTCTCTAATCCTCTTTCATGTGGTGAACCTTCTTTCTTCTCTTGTTAGTTCTTAATTCGTCTTATCTTTTCTCACCTTTTTTACCTTGATCAATCCCATGTCCATTCTTCTTTTTGATTTCTCATCTCATTTTATTTTATGTGTTCTTGTTCTTCTTTATTTTATTTTCTTTACTTTCATCTCTTGTTATCTTTAGTTATTATATTTGATTTCCTCCTAATAACCACATATGCATTTATAATTATTTCATCATCCAGACCGTTAAATAAAAATTGAGATTTGTGTCCGTACTATAACAATTTTATCCAATGGTCCTTAAGTGTGCACTTCACACACTTCATCGAATTCGCACTTTAGCATATCCGGATCCATCTGTGAGCAAATATAATTCTGAAGTGTGTAATACTCAGCAACTATTGTTATTCATCAGAATCTGTTTATATACACGAATTGCAGTATGGAGACGGAAAAGTTAAAACCAACACAATCCTAAAATAGAAGTTTGTCCTAACTAACCAAGTTTGTTCCTAAGTCCTAAAAACCAGCTATGGAAGGGATAAAAGTTCAGTAGTACTGTACTACTGAACTTCAATGCATCTCTCCAATCATGTAGTGGCATTTGTTAATATTAATAAAAACTCACATTAATTAGGACCCCACCTTGAATGGATTAGAGACCAACTGATTAGAGGGATGTACTGAACTTCAGTACTACCGTACTACTGAACATCTACTCCTAGGGAACATGTGAGATGCATGTGTTCGAATTAATAATGAAAATACAATATAAAAGAAAGAAAAACAGAAATACATCATAAAAATAAACTACTACAACTGCTATAAAATACAAACTGATATAAAATGCATAAGTTTTCAATCTGAAAATTCTTTGTTACCATTTTCCTTTTGCAAAAATAGGATTCCGTTCATAATTTAATAGTCGGTTAATGACTATTAATATTATTTTTAGTTGAGTTTTATTAATTCTATTAATTAAATTGAATACAAATTGTTGAATTATGAAATAGAATTTTTAAGGATTAAATTAAGATAATTTATTTTTCATTGAGAAAATTGAAAATGTAGTTGACTCTACATTTAGATTATTTTATAATATGAGATATTATAAATTTTATTGTAAAATGATTTTATAATTTACCATGAACAAAAAAGGCTCAAGTACACAATTATTTAAATATTACAATTTCAAACAGTCACTTTATTTCATAACATAATTATGTAAAACTATTTTAAAAATTATTTAGTGTAAAAATGAGTTAATTTTTGGAAAAAACTTAGGTCCATTTCCTTATGTCCATTTCATCAAGTTCCACCAATCATGTATTATATTTACACTCTCTTTCTTCTATGATTGGTTATATAAGAGGTGGTCTTCTATATTCTCTCTCTACTGTGATTGGTCATTTAAACACTTTTTGCCACGTGTCATATTTATATTGGAGAACTTGATGAAATGGACATAAGGAAATGAACCTAAGTTTTTTCCTTAATTTTTTTACTATTTAACAAACTACCATTTCATAAAATAAAATAATTCAAACTTAATGTATTAATCAATTTAAAAAGACATACATGGCCAGAAAATTAATAAACAATGATACTTTATCTCGCCTTGTCAATGTAGCTTCATTCCCGAAAGACAAGGGGTTATAATTGCGCAATAGGTCATCCACACCATGAAGGGTGCAAAAGGAAAAAAAGGGACTATGACCATCAAAGTTGATTTAGAGAAGGCATATGATAGAGTTGATTGGGCTTTCCTTGAAAATACTCTAAAAGCAGTGGGCGTTTCTGAAAATCTTTTGTGTGTGATTATGCAATGTGTTAGCACTCCTACCATGCAGGTCCTCTGGAATGGAGAAAAGCTAGAGGAATTTAATCCCACGAGAGGGTTAAGATAAGGGGATCCTCTCTCCCCTTATCTTTTTGTGTTCTGCATGGAAAGATTAAGTCAATTAATGAAGCAGTTAATCGCAATTTGTGAAAGCCCATTAAGTTCAGTAAGTATGGTCCTTCTCTCTCTCTCTCATTTATTTTTTGTTAATGATCTATTTTTATTCTCTGATGTAGGTTTGGAGCAGGCTGAGGCTGTCACCAGTGTGCTAGATTTTTTTTTGTAGCTGCTCGGGTCAGAAAATCAGTAAGGATAAGTCCAAATTTTGTTTTTCAAGAAACGTCAACCATAATAGAGCTTCTCAAATATGCTCTGAGATGGGAGTCACTAGTTCCCACGACTTAGGAAAATACTTGGGGTTTCCCCTCCATCACAACAGAGTTAATAAAGAGGCATACAATTTCATCCTTGAAAAGGTGGAATCAAAACTTTCAGCTTGGAAGCAGCATATGCTTTCAACTGCAGGAAGAATCACTTTGGTTAACTCCGTTATCTCGGCCATTCCTACCTATTATATGCAAGCAACAACTTTGCCTAATTCTATGTTGGATAAAGTGGAACAGATTGAGTGTAGATTCATATGGGGGAATAATAACGGCAAGAGTATAATTCACCTTGTTAATTGGAGTAAGACAAGGGGATCCTCTCTCCACTTATCTTTTTGTGTTCGGCAGGGAAAGATTAAGTCAATTAATGAAGCAGTTAATTCCAATTTGTGAAAGCCCATTAAGCTCAGTAAGAATGGTCCTTCTTTCTCTCTCATTTATTTTTCGTTGATGATGTATTTTTATTCTCTGATGTAGGTTTGGTGCAGGCTGAGGTTGTGACCAGTGTGCTCGATTTTTTTTGCTGCTGCACGGGTCAGAAAATCAGTAAGGATAGGTCCAAAATTTATTTTTCAACATGTTTCTAAAACTATCTTTCTTTTTTTTTCACTATATTATGATACAAATAATGATCGTCTATATAAAATAATCATGATATTTGGAGTAATTATTATTACTCTGAAGATTTATATTCGTGATTATAGAAGATGATGCCCTTTCTTATTTTCTCTTCTTTCTCTATTATCTTTTATGTTGCTTTCTTTGCATCTTTATTTGCTTTCTCGGGTTCTATTCTGCCCTTTCCTTTTTTCTTGTGTAGAAGATGATGTCCTGTGTAATGTTCTGAACTATCTACTGCTGGAAACATTATGTGTCTATCTTATTTTGCAGATATTGATACTAATAAATTGGGAACCGAATCAAATTTTTTTTTATTGTCTCTTCCTTTTCTTTCTTCCTATTTCTCTTTCTTTTTTCTTCAATTTTCTGTTTCTTCTTTTCAATCAATATATTTGTTATTTTCTTTTTTTTTATTTCTATTTTTTTTTAATTTCCAGGGTTATTAATTTTTTTATTTGTTTATAACCATTTTTTTATAATGAAGGAGCTAGCTCATCAATTTTTTAAATGTAATTTGTAAACACTTTAAAAAAAGATAATTAACCTAAAAATTTAAATTTACATATTATAAAAAAAATTAAATTTATATTATATCTAAAATTAATGATCAAAATTTTATATGTAATTAAAAATAAATGATTTATCTGTATCTATATATAAAAAGAGAAAAAAAAGAGAACCAACTCTCATGTGGATTTAATTTTTCGTAAGATATAGAAAAATAATTGTCAAATTTATATATATATATATATATATATATATATATATATATATATATACATCACATGAATTCAGATGCTAGTAGTAGTATGGTTACTCATATTATTTTATTTTTGAATTCTGAAATCTGACGCCTTTTTTATGAAGTTGGATCCTCTGCATTAAACAGTAAAGTGTTCAGTGAAGTGAGGAGAGGAGAGAAACAAAAAAAATTTATGAGATAGAAAAATTGAGAGAGAAGATTTGTGTCACGACCCCAAACTGGGAGTACGTGACCGGCACGGGAATATATTTCTACCTCTAAACTCGTAAGCCTTACCCTATAAACATAACTATAACTACCCTGCTATACAATCAATGCATACAACATAGTAGTGGCCACACCTCACCGGTGGCCTAATTAACCTGCAATCCACGGTTCGCTCAATAGCGCTTCAGCCCAGTATATAGATATATCTCAACACACATAGTATATATCTGTATCATATTGATCGCACGTCTCAATACGTACGATCTATCCTATTCACATGCAGCAATCACACGTAATATATATATCCATATCATATTGATCGTACTTCTCAATACGTACGATCTATCCTATTCATATGCAGCAGTTTATTTACTCATACATATATCCTAGTTTTTCACAAACTGGACCCTGTCTTTAAGTACATGTGAAGCCGAAAATTCTAGAGTGGACGTACATCAAAAGCTGTAAATATATACGCAATATCTACAACTTAGAATATGTACAACATAATCAAGATATAACAAAATATCCACCCACACGAACAAGTGCGTTAGGGTTCGTCTGATGTCCGTATCACTGTCCAAACGTCGATGCCTGCCCAAGTTGTTGAATTACTTCAGCAATTTATGTAGGTGCAATTTATTTGGAGGAGGTGGGTTCGAGAAGAAAAGCCATGTACGAATATAGGAAACTTTTATTTCTCATTCACAAATCCATCTTTCTTTATGCTGCTAACTCTCAGTTTGGTCTTACTTCTTATTTATTTGGTTACTAAAAAGGGAGGGAAAATAAGACAAGGCAAATTTCATATATGGTGGTAGGGAGGGGATGGCCTCTCATCAGCGGTAGGAAGATCCAAGTTAGGAGTTTGCACAGGGGAGAATCGGTCTTGAATCTGAAACATTGAAGCAGAGGGAGTGAGTCAAACAGACTCAGTGAGAAGCTTCCCATCCTTGGCGTAGCGGCGGGTACCACTACAGCTGGGGAAAAGGAAACACTCACAATCACATGCGCATGAAAATCCAGTTTATCACATGTTATATTACGATCAGGCAAAATTAATATAACATAAAGTCAAAGATAAACCTACGGATCATGCTCTTCTATTATGCTTCTCATAAACAAGCAATCACTTTTAACATGTCATCTGAAAGCTATAAATCACTCAACTGGTCCATGTATCTCACAATGGACAATGGCCTCAATGGGAAAATCTTTTAATCTTTAACTGACCCTAGTGCCAAGCTAGGGCAATGGCCTCAACGGGCAATTTCTTTTAATCTTTAACTAACCGTAGTGCCAGGCTAGGGCAATGACCTCAACGGGCAATTTCTTTTAATCTTTAACTGACCCTAGTGCCAGGCTAGGGAAATGGCCTCCATGGGCAATTAAATCAACTGGCCCTAGAACAAGCTAGAGCAATGGCCTCCACAGGCGACTTTATCTGACTTGTTTCTCCTCCCGAGCTTTCAGCTGGGATTCTGACTCTATCTACTCATTACTATCCTAAACTGACTTTACCTAGGTAGTGTTAACCTCCCTATGACTCACTAATCAATTATGAGATCTTCTTAATCCTTATTTAATACCCAAACCCTTGATTAGATCATATCCTAGCTCTAAGGTCTTTCCTAAGTTCGATTACCATAAAACGTCGACGTTTACAAACAAATTCTTTACGATTTCTTTAATGAGTTTCTAATTAATAGGGTAAACCAAACCTTGGACTCAATCAATAACTTACCCCCTTGCTTGTACTATTCGGTGTATCTCATTTCATCACATGGATACCCTCCAGTACCTCTTTGCCTGTAATCAAACACACATATACAAGTACTTTCATATATTACAATTTAGGAACAACAATAGCATGTTAACCACTAAATAATTCTTACAAATAGGCATGTAGGTAAACCACATATCCACATCCTCAATCAACCCTATAGGGCAAGGATGGGAAACCCCTCACCTGGACGGCTTCCTTGTTCTTGTTCTAGAGTAACTCCCACTCCGAACGAATCGTGGTTTCCTAACAATTGCATTCACGTGGTTAACATCTTACACTATATGCAGCTCATATGCATGCGACATGCTCATGCCTAAAATCGCACATAGACGTCGCCAAGAACCAAGTTCTTGGTCTTATCTGTCTTCCCTCTCTTCCATGAGAGTCTCAAGTGCTTCACACTTGGTTTCGTACAATTATCGCTCACATTGAATTGATTTTGGAGCCTTGGATTCGAGTTACTAATCCTCAATATACTTTTAAATTATCCTACTTAAGGTTTCCTAATAATTACGAAGAAATAAAGTTGCCATCCTTGAGAAACAAGAAAGTACCTAAAATAATTCTTGATGCTTGATAGCATATTTAGAATTATTCTGGGGTGTTTAAGATTGAAAAGAAGAGGTTTGAAGTCCTCAACATCACCCTTAAAGTGTATTTGGGCAACCCGAGCAGGGACCCAGCACATTAACGTCAAGGTTCAACCTTAGTAACCTCGGGCCAGCTCTTCAAGGGTCTTGTTCAGCTAATATTTCAACAATATAATTTCAATAATACCAATCCAAGCCTATTTACTTAAATCCAAGCTCAATTCCTAATTATCAATAATTTCCCCAAATTAGGAATAATTAGAATTTCAACCCCAAATCCTTCAAAATTCGAATTCGGCTAAACCCGAGCATATAGTCTCGATTCCTACCCCAAATAAGTGTTCAAGAACACTTTCTAGGTCTCAATCTACCCTCAAAACATCTCAAACGAAGGTGAGTCGAAAAAATCCCTAAAAATGGAGAAATTGAGGGTTTCAAATGAAATTGGGGTTACCAACCTTGATTCGATCGGTGGGAGGTGTGGAAGATGTAGTAACCGAGCTCCGGTGACCGTTTCTGGCGTCGGCTAGCTCTCCTCCGGCGAGTTTCCAGCGGTGTCCCTCTCTTCCCCTTCTTCTTCCTCCACGGCTCCTCTCTCTCTCTCTCTCTCTCTCTCCCTTCTTTCCCTTTCTTCTTTCTCTTTCTCCTTTTCATCTTTCTTCCAATGCCACTCTCTTCTCCATTTTCTTTCTTTTTATTTTCTTTTCTTTTCCCACGGCACCCCCACTCCAATTAATTAAAAAATAAATAAAATAAAATAAATAAATAAGTAATAAAAAGCAATATAATTAATTAATAATTAAATAAATAATAACTAATATTTATTTTTAATTCAATGACTTTTCCCTATTTAATTCAGGTTTCCAATTTCTTAGGTCCTGAATTAAATCTTAAAAAAAATTTTCTACTTCTTTTCTCTCTTTTTATTTTATTTTCTACTTCGAAAATTTTCGGGTATTACAATCTTTCCCCCTTAAGAAATTCTGTCACCGAATTTCAATTTACATACTAACCTTAGTCTTGAAATAGGTGAGAATATGTCCTGCGCATCTCTGCCTCAACTTCCCACGTTGCTTCTTCGACCGAATGGTTTCGCCACAGGAATTTCACCAATGGTATTTCCTTCGATCTCAGCTTCTTCAACTGGCGATCAAAGATTTACATTGGCACCTCCTCATAAGTTAGACCTTCAGCTAGTTGTACTTCCTGGGGTTGGATTACATGAGAGGGGTCTGGCAGGTACTTGCGAAGCATAGACACGTGGAACACCGGATGGACTCCTTCCAATTCCGCCAGCAATTCTAGACAGTAGGCAACATTTCCCACGCGTTCTAGAATCTCAAACGGTCTGATTTACCTTGGACTTAGCTTGCCTTTCTTGCCAAATCTCATCACGCCCCTCATTGGTGAAATTTTCAAGAAAACCTGATCACCCACAGCAAATTCTAAGTCTCTTCTCCGGTTGTCAGCATACGACTTCTGCCTACTCTGAGCCGTCACAAGCTTTTCTCTAATGGACTTTATCTTGTCCAAAGCATCCTGAACAAGTTCTGGACCAACTAACTTGGCCTCTCCGACCTCGAACCACCCAATCGGGGACCTGCACTTTCGACCGTACAAAGCCTCGAAGGGTGCCATCTAAATACTGGATTGGTAACTGTTGTTGTAAGCAAACTCCGCTAACGACAGGTATTTCTGCCACCCTCTGCCGAAATCCATAATGCATGCCCTAACCATGTCCTCTAGAATCTGAATGGTCCTCTCGGACTGCCCGTCTATTTGGGGATGAAAAGCTGTACTTAGATCAACCCTCGTCCCCAACGCTTCCTGCAATGCTCTCCAGAATCGAGAGGTAAACTGTGGCCCCCTGTCAGAGATAATCGACACTGGTACTCCGTGCAACCTCACTATCTCTGGTAGGTACATCTGGGCATACTGACCCACATCGTAAGTGGTCTTAACTGGCAGGAAATGTGCAGACTTGGTCATCCGATCAACGATTACCCAAACTGAATCGAATCCCCTCTGTGATCGCGATATTCCTGACATGAAATTCATAGTAATTCTCTCCCATTTCTATTCAGGAATTTCTATCTGTTGAAGTGTTCTGGCGGGCTTTAGTGTTCAACCTTAACCTGTTGACACACTAGACATCTAGATACGTAGTCTGCCACGTGCTTCTTCATACCATTCCACCAGTATAATTCTTTCAGATCCTGATACATCTTATTACTACCCGGATGGATTGTGTACGCTGTCTTGTGTGCCTCATCATGGATTCTTTCTTTCAAATCATTCACCATAGGTACACACAGTCGTCCTTCCAACTGGAGTATGCCACTGTCATCTTTGGAGAATCAGACGTCGTCCTTCTCCCCCTTAACCACTATATCTCTGATCTGTTTGAGGTCGGTGTCTTGATCTTGCTTGGATTTAACTTCTTCAATTAGAGCTGACTTAGCTTAGATGTGGGCTAGAAACAAGTTGGAATCTCCAATTTCAAACTGAGTTCCAGACTGTTCCAACTCATGTAATTCCCGAATTAACGGCCTCTATATTTCACTGATATGGGCTAAGCTACCCATTGACTTTCGGCTCAAATCATCTGCCTCCACATTCGCCTTACCAGGATGGTACAAAATTGTGTAGTCAGTCTTTCAACAATTCTATCCACCTACGTTGTCCTAGATTTAGATCTTTCTGCTCGAAAATGTACTTGAGGCTCTTGTGGTCTGTGTATACCTCACATGATTCGCCACCAAGGTGGTGCCTCCAAATCTTCAAGGAAAATACAATCGCTGCCATTTCAAGATCGTGAGTCGAGTAGTTTTTCTCATGCTTTCGGAGTTGCCTAGAAGCATAAGCAATCACCTTTCCATGCTGCATAAGAACACACCCTAACCCAACTCGCGAAGCATCAAAATAAACTACATACCCTCTAGTGCCCTCAGGAAGAGCCAACACCGGTGTTGTGGTGAGACTTTCCTTCAGCTTTTGAAAACTCTCTTCACACTTGTTATCCCACACAGACTTTACCCCTTTCTGAGTTAACCTTGTAAGAGGTGTAGCAACCTTCGAGAAGTCCTGCACAAACCTTCTATAATATCCAGCCAAACCTACAAAACTGCGAATCTCCGTGACTGAGGTAGGCTGGGACCAATTCTTGACTGCTTCAACTTTGCTCGGGTCAACATGGATTTCCTCTGAAGATACCACGTGACCGAGAAATGCAACTTTATCAAGTCAGAACTCGCATTTAGAAAACTTAGCATACAATTTCTCTACCCTTAGCTTCTGTAATGCCAATCTCAGATGCTCTGCGTGCTCCTCAGCATTTTTGGAATAGACTAGAATGTCATCAATAAATACAATGACAAATTGGTCTAGAAATGGATTGAAAACCCGATTCATCATATCCATAAAAGTTGCTGGTGCATTTGTTTGCCCGAACGACATTACTAGAAACTCATAATGGCCGTATCGAGTTCGAAAAGCAGTCTTGGGCACATCTTCTTTTCTAATCTTCAGTTTATGATACCCTGATTACAGATCGATCTTTGAAAACCTCTTAGCACCCTGCAACTGATCTAACAGATCATCGATTATTTCGCAACTATTCAATTCTTAAAAAAAAGGGTTATATTAATATCAGTAATATGGCACCTAAAATCCATGTAACCAAGAAGCCAGAAAGTGCTCGTGCTTAGCTGGATGCTAGAAGGAACGCACTAGATAAGCAAGAACTGGAGTTCCTCAAGCATGAAAATAAAATCATCAGAGCAGAGATGGCGAAACAAAAACGCGCGAATCTAAAGAAGGAGAAAGAGCTTCGCCAGCGAGCAGAAAAGTACCGCCAAGAAGCTCTAGAAAATGAACGATTGGCGTTCAACTTTCGCTGCGAATATTGTGAGATGTGCCGCTGGGTAGATTTGGCCAAACTTCAGGAGCTGTACCTCGAGGAGCAAGCAAAGAAAGAAGTGACTAAGAAGTAGATGTAGGGATGTTTCAATATATAAACTGCTTCTTATAGGAAATAAATGTTAGAAGAGGCATTTTTATGTATGTAAGAATGTTACTTCTATGAATGAATAAAGTTTCCTTTTTATCTCTACCCCGTGTATCTCTCTCTTAAGGTTTAAGCTGGTTGGTTATGACGACTGCATGATGAACACAGTTCTTGTAGCAAACTGTCAACCTTCTTCCCCTATTGGGTATTCTAACTCATAGAGGAGCTGAAGGGGGATTGAAAGGTGCCAAATTACTAATATTAACAAAACAACCCAACTCAAAATGAATTTAAAATTGCTAAGAGAATCTTGTGTCGCATTTTTTTTTTCAAAATTGCACAATCAAACCATCAATACTATAGTCGAACTCGGAGGGTGCAAATGGAATTCCAAGCAGTTGAGTCCACAGCCAAACTAGCAGAAATGGAAAAGAGCCTAGGCGTGACTAATTCTCAAGTGGCTACACTGAATGATAAGATCGATCAGATCATGACTTTCTTGGCCAGAAGCCATCAGGAACAAGGGGAAGGTTCAGAAAAAGCCTCAAAAGGAAAGAAGGTCCCCCATATGATAGTTCTTGAAGACCACGGAGGAGAGTACATCAAGGAAATACCAGTCATGGCTGCCTTGAAAGCCCAACAAGAGAAGCAAACCCAAGAAAAAGAAGACGGAGAGGCAATAAAAGAATAGATAGAGAAAGAAGTAAGTCGTGCACTTAAAATGGCCACGAAGACAAAGGATGAAGACAGAGTTGCCTTATGAAGACGGAGTTGCCTTATTTAATTTCCCCAAAATACAAGTCCCCCCTAAGTTCAAATTTCCACTCTTTGAGAAATATGATGGCTTGTTGAACCCAGACCATCACGTCAAAGTGTACTGCGCCACCATGGCAACCTACAGTTCAGAATCCGCTTTCCTCCTCGCCCATTTCCATAACAGTCTGAAGGGGCTGCGTATAAATGGTTCATGAGAAAGGAAAATGAGACGATGAAATCATGGGCCACCATGGTAAGAGCCTTCTGTAACAACTTCAAACACAATATTCATAGCGAGATGAGAAGGGAAAGTATGATAGCTCTGAAAAGAAGGACTAATGAAACCTTCTGAGAATATGCCTCTAGATGGAAGGAGGCCTCGGTGGAAGTCCAGCCCCCAATGAGTAAAAGAGAAACTTGCCTCTACTTCGTTAAAGCATTAGGTGATCCAGCTTATGATGTCTTGGCTATATTACCGCATCAAGATTTCGCTAACTTAGTCACCATTGGAGAGGATATCGATACTAGGAGTAAAGAGGTACCTCTACCCAAAAGGAATTACACTTCTAACTATGGGAAGAAGAAGGACGAAAATACAAACTTTGTACAAAATACCTCCAAAGCATTCTCAGTCAATGCTGTTGGAAATCAAGGCACTTCCCAACAAAATCAGGCACAGAGGAACAATAATAAGGTGAGCAATAGGAATAGGGAATTTTCGGAGTTGGGTCTCAATCGGACGGAACTATTTGAGTATTTGAAGGGCAGCAAATGATGTGTGCCCGAGTTGGAAAGACTTGGGAAGCTCCATACCCACCTTCGTACAAGCCGGAATTGTCCTGTATATACTACCAAGGCACTAAAGGACATTCAATCGACAATTGCGACCAATTTAAGACGCACGTCTTGCAAATGATAGATGCTGGATGGATCAACATCCCAAACATCATTAAGAACCCCTTACCTGAGCATGGGGCTAATGCTATAGTGGCGGATGAACTAATAAGCAAGGATTTGAAGCAGATATCTTTTTCCCTCGAGAAAATTTATGTGGCCCTCGCTGAAGCAGGCCATGTACCACGCCTAAAGAAGTATGATACACCCTTTTGTTATTATCACTAGACCAGCAAGCATTCCACAAATATGTGCGAGTCTTGGAAAGGGCAAGTGTAGCGGTATGTGGGTCTGGGTATTATAACCATAAAGAAAGGCAAGTCCCAGACTCACATGTGTGCAGCCTCCAACAAAGAAAGGAAGGCATTGCCTTTCACTCTCAATTTCCCGGATATAGGGCCACCTGTGCAAAGTTCGTCAGTCCCTAAATATTTACCCCTTTTCACCATCAGGAAACCTAGTCTGCTAGGTAAGACGAATCCCCAGATGACTATCTACCTGCCAGGGCCTACACCTTACGCCTTTAATAAGGCAGTCCCTTGGAGATACTAGGCAATTGTAGATGTCGGAGGACAGAAGATGGAAATTGAAAAGATACTCGCAAACGCTGACGTTACCCGAGGACAAGGGTTCACCAGAAGTGGAAGGCTATACATAAAGAACTCGCCAGAGGCACTCAAGCAAGCTCTCGATGGAGTCGACACGCATCGATGAAGGGTCTGCCCTGAACGTTCTACTCGTTGCTACCTTCCAACAACTCTCGGTGGAGTCGACACGCATCGATGCCAGCAACATGATTGTTAGGGCCTTTGATGGAACTAGAAGAAAAGCCATGGGGGGAGTTACCCTCCATATTGAAATAGGGTTGTTCACCTTCGTCATGCCTTTTCAACTCATGGAGGTGGATGCAGCCTATACCATGTTGCTAGGAAGGACGTGGATCCATGAAGCCAAAGCCGTACCATCCACCCTTCACCAGAGGATCAAATTCCTCAAAGAGGGAAGGATTATCACTATCAAGGGAGAAGAAAGCATGCTAATAAGCCATCCCTCCCCTGTGCCTTTCATTTATAGCACAGAGGAAGCTTTGGAACCTTCCTTCCAAGGTTTGGAAATGGAAGAAAAACCCGGAGGGACCTTCCAGATTAATAGTGTAGCTACAAAAATTATGGAAAGTAGGTCTATCAACAAGGACACGGTTTGGGCCCCACTCTAGCTGGTATGCCTAGATGCATTGAACCAAAGGAGCGAGAGGCTCTACTTGGAGCCCAAGAAACAGAAGTTGAAACGTATGAAGCCTGATATGTCCCTCAAGATAAAAGAGAAAGTACAAAAGCAGTGGGATGCCGGTTTTCTGGAAGTATCAATCTACCCAGAATGGATGGCCAATATAGTCCCCGTCCCCAAGAAAGATGGGAAGGTCCGAATGTGTGTTGATTATAGGGACCTTAATATAGCATCCCACAAAGATGACTTCCCACTTCCACATATCGATGTTTTGGTAGATAATACTGCCGGATGTTTTCGCTATTCCTTCATGGATGGATATTCATGATACAATCAAATACCCATGCACCTTGAAGATAAAGCTAAAACTACTTTTATCACGCAATGAGGAACCTATTGTTATAAAGTCATGCCATTTGGGCATAAGAATGCAGGGCCAACTTATCAACGAGCCATGGTGGTACTACTCCATGACATGATCCACAAGGAGGTAGAGGTTTATGTGGATGATATGGTGGTTAAATCGGCAGAGGGAAAGAGTCATGTCAAAGTCTTGAGAAAGCTGTTCGACAGGCTTCGAAAGTTCAAATTACGACTTAATCCCATCAAATGTGGTTTTGGAGCCCAATCAGGAAAGCTCCTTGGATTTATCGTAAGCCCAAAAGGAATTGAGGTCGACCCTGATAACATTAGGACCATCAGAGATATGCCACCCCCACTATTGAAAAGCAGGTACGAAGCTTCCTAGGAAAGGTGAATTATATTGCCCGCTTCATACGCAATCTAACAGCTACATGTACTCCTCTCTTCAAATTTCTCAAAAAGAACCAATCTCTAGAATTGGACGAGGAATGCCAGTTAGCATTCGATACGGTAAAAGAATACCTTACCAACCCACCAATGATGGTACCTCCCACGCCAGGGAGACCCTTGTTGTTATATCAAATTGTTTTGGAGGAGTCAATGGGGGCCATTTTGGGGCAGCACGACCCTGTGACAAAGAAGGAACAGACGATCTATTACTTGAGCAAGAAGTTCGGACCGAATGAATCCCAGTACTCTTCAATCGAAAAGACTTGTTGCGCACTCGTATGGACAGTAAGGCGCTTGAGGCGCTATATATGCTTTATTACGAAACTTTCCTCATATCACGAATGGATCCCGTAAGGTATATCTTTGAAAGCCCGCACGTGTCAGGACGAGTCTCCAAGTGGTAGGTGATATTGGCAGAATATGATATCAAAAATTTCACCCAAAAATCTGTCAAAGGAAGTGCTATAGCAGATTATCTAGCCATCAACCCCCTGGATGAAGAACATGCCTTGGATTACCAATTCTTAGATGAAGGGTTAAATGCCATAGAAGAAGGGTCTCATACAAAAATTTGGGAAATGTTCTTTGACGATGCGGTTAATGTATTTGGAAACGAGATCGGAGCCGTTCTCATATCCCCTGAAGGGAAACAATTCTGTATCGCAGTCAAGCTTGACTTTGAAAGCACCAACAACATGGCAGAATATAAGGCTTGTATCTACGGATTGCAAGCCGCCATGATATTAAGAGTCAAAGAAATTGAGGTCTTCGAGGATTCTGCACTAATAATCTATCAAACTAAGGGGGAATGGCAGACCAAAGATCCCAAGTTGGTCACCTATTAAAAATTGCTTACAAAGCTAACTGGCCAATTTGAGTCCATAGAATTTCATCATTTACCGGGAGGGCAAGAACTCGTTCGCGGATGCTCTGGCCACCCTGGCAGTAATGCTTGATGTCAATTGTGGGGTCCACCTCCAACCAATTAGAGTGGGGTATAGAAGCACTGAAGCCCATTGCTCGGTAGTCGAACAAGAGTTTGATGGCCTTCCTTGGTTTTATAATATCAAGACATATCTCGAAAGACAAGAATACCCAAATGGGGCTAGTAAAAATGAGACAAGAACCCTTCGGCGATTGGCCATGGATTTCTTCCTTAGTGGGAACACGCTATACAAGAAGACTCGATGGAGTATTGCTCCATTGCGTTGCAACAGTCGAAGCTAACCAAATTTTGACCGAGGTACATGAAGAGATATGTGGGACCCATTCCAACGAGCATACTTTGGCACGCCAGATCCAAAGAATAGGATACTTTTGGATGACACTCGAAAATGATTGCATCGAATGTTCACAAGTGTTACAAATGCCAGGTTCACGCGAGTTAAATTAATAGCCCTTCTACTATGCTCCACAACATGATCACTCATTGGCCTTTCTTTATGTGGCGAATTGACATCATTGGTCCTATAAACCCCAAGGCATCAAATGGACACCGCTTCATCTTAGTGGTGATTGATTACTTCACCAAATGGATAGAAGCAAGCTCCTATTCCAAAATAACACAAAAGACGTTCGTGAGGTTCCTAAAAACGAACATCATCTGTAGATATGGAGTCCTAGAGAGGATAATTGCTGATAACAAAACCAATTTGAATGAGGCCGAAGTACACAAAGTCAGCGAAGAATTCGGGATAGGTCACCACAATTTGGTACCGTATCGCCCCCAGATGAATGGCGCCGTTGAAGCACCTAATAAGAACATCAAAAAGATCATTGAGAAGATGACGACCACATACAAGGATTGGCACGAGATGCTCCCATTTGCTTTATTGGGGTATCTCACAACCGCTCGCTCATCGACAGGAGTTACTCCCTTCTCACTAACCTATGGCACGAGGCTATTTTGCCCATAGAGGTACAAATTCCTTCCATGCGAGTCATTGCGGAAGCCGACCTCAATGAGGACCAATGGGTGCGAGACCGCTTTGACCAAGTTAGCTTGATTGATGAAAAACGCTTAAAAGCGATGTGCCACAGGTAGTTATACCAAGCAAGAATGGCTCAGGCTTTTAACAAAAAGGTGCAACCTCGAGCATTCAAAGAAGGAGATTTGGTAATAAAGAGGATCTTACCAAGCCAAAATGACCCTAGAGGGAAATGGGCTCCAACATATGAAGGACCGTTTAGGGTCAAACATGCTTTTCCGGTGGAGCGCTTATCTTAGAAGATTCAAATGGAGAAGAGTATGGCCGTTTGATCAATTCGGACTCTGTAAAGAGATTCTACGCCTAAGAGTCTACTCATTGGAAGGATACTCAAGTTGCATATGTTTCATGCTCTAATAAATACCTTGAAATCGCCAGGCTTTTTCCTTCACGCTTTTCTGGAGAAAATCACTACTAATTTCTAGTGATCTTTAGTATTAAAAAATGTACCAGCTTTGACTCATAATGTTGAAATGAGAATTATTCTTCCAATAAATCTCTTCACTCCTTTTTCCCAAGCCATGCAAGTTTCACATTATTGCATTGTTGATTAAGAACAATAGATAGGAAAA
Organism: Senna tora; assembly: GCA_014851425.1. NCBI lineage: Eukaryota > Viridiplantae > Streptophyta > Magnoliopsida > Fabales > Fabaceae > Senna > Senna tora. The sequence continues at coordinate 18,187,788 of CM026265.1, forward strand.
CCATGCGTTAATTCTACGATTCTTTTTTACTCACGAATGGTTGGTTGATATAGATAATAGGTAAAGCAACCCGATATCTCAGGTCACTCCCAAAATTTGGAAAGCATATGGGGAGCCGGCTACTTTTAGCAAAGGCTAGGCAAGGACGATAACTCTTCGTATTGGGAAGCTCTCAAGATATACAGAGGGACCGACCATCTTTGCCAATGTAACTTTCCCTTAAAAGGTATTTGATATTTTGCCCTTGGGATCATGATTACCATTTGGATTGATCAAACTTCGTCTAAAGTAGCCGATGTTTGCAAATCTGCTTACGCAAAATTCTGTTAGAAGTCCAACGAGATCCCACAAGTGGATGTTCCGGGATCTAGCACCTTCCGTTGGGTGTCTGAAGACTTGATACTCCATCTATCCCACTAATAAGTGTTTCGGGATTCAATGCATATCATTGGGTCGTACCGAAAAATGTACGGAAGATCCTGTCCGATCTCACTATTAAGTGTTTTGAGATCTGATGCCATCTTTTAAATCCCACCAATAAGTGTTTTGGGGTTCAATATCTTATCCCACCAATAAGTGTTTTGGGATCGGATATCGGAGTCGAAATCCCACCAATGAGTGTTTAGGGATTTAATACCCATCTTTTAAGTGGATCTTACTAACCAAGGTTTTGGAAAGATCCGACCAGATCTCACCATTAAGTGTTTAAAGATCTGGCACCATTTTTAATTGAATCCCACCAATATTTGTTTTGGGGTTCAATATCTTATCCCACCAATAAGTGCTTTGGGATCGAATATGGGAGTTGAAATCCCACCAATGAGTGTTTAGGGATTTAATTCCCATCTTTTAAGTGGATCTTACTGACCAAGGTTTCAGAAGATCCGACCAGATCTTACCATTAAGTGTTTCGAGAACTGGCACAATTTTTAATTGAATTCCACCAATAAGTGTTTTGGAGTTCAAATGTCTTATCCCACCCTTAAGTGTTTTGGGATCAGATAAGAGAATCAAAGTCCCACCAACGAGTGTTTGGAGATTTAATGATTATCTTAGACCCCACCAACCAAGGTTTCGAGGTCCGACCAGATTTCACCAATGAGTGTTTTGAGATCAGGTGCTCACCTTTAGGGTCAAGTCCCATAAGTGTGCGGGGAGTTTTCACACTATATCCCACCGAGACTGTTTCGAGATTTAATACAAAGGTTTGGTTCCCCCTTAGTGTGTATTGAAACCCCCCATAAAGCAAAATTTGAGAGTTTTTCAGGTAACCATCGCGACCTATAAAGGCTGGGAGTCGCGACGGATTACACACGTCGCGATGTACATGGCACACATGTCGCGACGGATATAGGCGTTACAAACCACGAGGCAATAAATGACAAGCGTCGCGATGGGACAGGTTTTCCATCGCGACATCCTTAACAGATAGTCAAACAGAAGAGAGTTGACTAAAAAGGCACCACGACGTGATAAAAATAACGTCGCGACGGGATGCGTGGCACCTCCTGATTGGCTTTGGTGGGCGGTCCCATAAATGAGACTGTCGCGACGGGTACCTTATCCGTCGCGACCCCCATTGCCGAAAATACTATCAAAAGAAAGGGAAAACGTTTAGGGGGTCACGACTCCTCTTTTCTCTCAGACGTTCTTACCTCCCCGTGAAAGAAATCCGTCCAGGAAGTGGTTCATGAATCTCACCTCACCTTCCCCGACCCAAAATTTTTCTCAACTCTCGGATCTATCAGGTAAGTGAAGCATACGCATGGGGTCGTGACGGCCTTCCTTACCCGTCGCTACTCCCCACCTTTTTCGTCTTTTGAGTCGCGACCGCCAAGGTCTTCAGGTCGCGACCTAGAGGGGCATTTTTTTGGGTAATTGACTTTTTCTTTTCAGCACTAACCCAAAATTTATCCTTTTAGGAAAATGGTTCGCTCGAAGAGATCTCGCACCGTTGCTTCATCATCTCACCCTCCAGTGGATCCTGAACGTTATCGGGTCGCTATACAGGCCAGATCACTAAACCCGGAACGGAATATGGAGAGGTTGGAGCTAAGCCCCTCTTTCACAGAAGTGATGTCCCCCTAGTGTATCAGTACCATGTAGCATACGCCAGCACTCGGTGCAGGACATTTATACTAAGGGATTGCGTCCTCCCAGAGGTAACGCCCCAATACTTCGCTGAGATATACAACCTAAGGATGAAGCCCAACTGCGTCTTCGCGCAAACCCTAGCAAGGCCATATCCAAAGGTGGAAATTGCATCAGCTCTCACTTACCCTCGGAGGGACATTTGGGAGTCCAAGAGTGGGCTCAAGCGGAATGACACCCACCACATGTCCAAGAATTGGCAAAACTTCCTCGCCAGCAACGTCCTGCCTGTAAGGCACAAGGAATCTCTGAGCAAAAGGCTGTGTATCCTCATCTATCTCATCATGAAGAGGGCACCACTTTGTTTCCCCACTAACATGTGTGAGGAATTCCACAACAATGCCAACGACTTCAAGCTGGAGCCAGGTTACTCGCCAGGCCCTAGACTACTATGAGGCTTACTGCATTCTGTGAGTGCATTCTGTGAGGAATTCCACACTTCCTTACTGCATTCTGTGAGTGCTTCCAGGTTACTCGCTAGGCCCTAGACTACTATGAGGCTGCCACCACCTACTACATGAAGGTGGACCAAAATATGGGCAAGTTTCCTCCCCCCGAGGAGTTGGACTGGGAAGATATCCTCAGGGAAAACACTGAGCCGCAACCAGAACCTCAGCAGGAGCAGCAGCAGGAGCCGCGACAGGATCACCCCCAAGGGCAAGACATCCCTGCAGGACCCGAGGCAGGACGTATCGAGGCTCTGACCCAAGAGATCGAAGAGCAGAGGAGGGAGATCCAGCAGCAGAGGGATGAGAATAGGTAGCAGCAACAAGAGATGAAGGAATTGTGAGAGGACGTACGCGGGCTGCAAGGAGGGATGCGGTCGCTATTGAGACACTTCCATCTATTTGAGGATGTTGTCTCGACGCCGTTACCTGCGGTACCCTCCCAGAGCGATGAAGAAGATGACGGAGATGAATAGGGAGGAACCATTTAGAGACCATAGGAATTATTTTGGCTTTATGGTTTCATTCTAGTTGTTTGTTTTTGTACCCCAAAGGAAAATATGATGTATGAAAAAATCCGGTTTCATTTCTTATCTTTACAAAGTTTAAAAGAAAAAGTAAAGAGGGGACTCTGTGAGCACCGCCTTTTGTTTGCCCAAAATAAGCCAGAAATGAACAAAAATTAATAATAAAAAAAAGATATGAGAAAAAATGAAAAAAAGTAGGAAAATAAATAAGGAAAAGAAAAAAAAAGTAATAAACTAAGGAGTCGCGACTGATGGTACCACCCGTCGCGACCCCTTAGCTCCCTGCGGGCTCCGCCACGACGTATATTGATGTACGTCGCGACCCCCCTTTTACATTTATGGAAGGATCAATCAGGATCGTCAATCAAGGGCCCGTCGCGACCCCCTGTGTCATAAATGGCCGGATTTCTTTCCCAAAATAGCTCCCTTCGGCTCACTATGAATTGGATGTTGTTTCTCGGTTAAAAGGACCGAAAAATTGAGGACCGAACGGCTGTAGATAAAGTAAGCCGAGAAGGTAATAATATTTCGATCATATTTCCCCACTTTTCCCCATTAATTCGCACACACCTTTCTATTGGCTCAGCCTTTTCTTGTGTATCCTCGTTTTTTTGGTTGTAACCCCCTGGTGTAGGAGTTACTACTTTGTATATGATTTGTGCACCCTAAACTTCTTCTGGCTCGTCTCTTATTTCTTTTTTAAAAAAAACAAAAAGGGGTCGCGACTGGTAGGTGTACCCATCGCGACCCCCCTCCCTATTGGAATGACAGAAGGGTCGTGATGCAAGAGTTTTACCATCATAACCCACCCCACTCCCCGTGAATTCACAAGCTTAGGTCGCGACGGTAAATGCTACCCGTCGCGAACCACTATGCTCCTGGGAGTCAAAAATCAATTATTTCTTACCTGGTAAATATGTTTTTTAACCTAGTGCCACCAAGAGACTTTTGTTTTTATAGGAGCACTAGCCTTCACGCCAACTGGGCATTTCGCCTGATGAGCCTTCGCATGCACACATTTATGATGCGTTCATTGCTTGTATGTATTGCATGGTAGATAGGTACCAAAAGGCATGGTCCTTTTTAGGTACATTGCACTGGAAGGCTATATGATCTTTTGCTTGATGGACCTCCCCTCACTCACACACTTGCATGCCACAGGAACTACGTTGGCTTTGATCCCTCTCCAAGGGTACGTAGGCCCTAGGCTTTTATCCTAGGCCAAGCCCTCCCTCTTTCTTCCCTCAGATTGCATATATTTTTAAGGCCAAACAATTTTAATATTAATTTTAGGGTAACCGTCTTCGGACGGGTGAAGAAGGGTGCCTAACACCTTCCCTTCATCTCAATCAAACTCCCGAACCCAACATTTTGTGAAAATTCATTCTTACCCCACTTTTGAACTTATTTTTCTTTTTTCCAAATTTTGATTGAAAATTTGGTGGCGACTCCTGTCGAAGGCTCGGTCTTCACACTCATCCTTCAATCCCTCTCTTTTCCACCTCTCTCCTATTCATCTTTCTCCCAAACCACACATGGTTTGAGGTAATAAAATTGAAACTAAAAAAAATATATCTGGATAGCAACGTGTCTTTTATCTTAAAATTTTTTTTCTCTTCTAAACAAAAAATATAATTTTATTTCTTTCACTCTAACCTACATATTACAACTAGAAATATACTATTTTAATTCATTAATACTTATTATGAGATAGAAGTATCAAAGTTAAATATTTTATTTAATTTAAAAAACTATATTTTAAGTGGTCATATATATATATATATAGTTATATAAAATATAGATTTAGACCGTTAAATAAAAATTATATTTCGTATTCGTAGTCAATTATGATGTATACTTTACCAGATATATACTTTAACAAATTTGATTCCCCTTTAACTCCTGCTCCTCTTGGAAGCTTTCCCTACCATTTCCTTTTGCGTCCTGTCGTGTTCTTCTCCCGTGACCTCCCTCACTTTTGACCACAAACCTCCCATTACATTCAATATTTACATAACCAGACGTGTCTGTTGATTGACGAGTTAGCCTCAGATGATTCTTGATATAATATATTCAGTTTCCCATAAAAATAAATAAATAAATGGAGAAAGGTAAAAGTGTAAAACATGAAAAGTTGATTGTGACTACACCTCCCTCCACCATACCCTTCATCTGAGTCCAGTGTCATCATTGATGATCCTCCTTTTTGTCACGACCCCCTAACGGACGTCCGTGACCGGCACGGGAGGTAGGATTTCTCCTATCCCGTAAGCCTCTAACCCCTGATTGACATTTTTATATGTTCGTAACTACCCATTTCTAGTACAAACAATACATAATACATATGGTAATCCATTTCCGGTGACCTAAGCAGTTTACAATCCACGGCTCGCTCAGCGTCGCTTCAGTCTATATATATACACATATTCATTCACACGTACATATAGTATACATATTGATCACGCGCTTCAGGGCAGGTGATCTATCCTATTCACACGCAGATGTCCTGTATAAAGTCATACGTATATTCAATCACACGCTTGCATATAGTTTACATATTGATCACACGCCTCAATGCGTGGGATCTATCCTACTCACATGCGGAAGCCATATTTTCATACAATCAGGTATTCAGTCACACATACATATAATTTACATATTGATCACACGCCTCAATGCGTGTGATCTATCCTATTCACCTACGGAAGTCATATATATATATACACATGATATATACTATATCATAGCCTATATTCCCATCACCAGGACCTAACTTTAATCTGTATGAAGCCGACAATACTACAGTTCGACATATATATACAACAATTGTACATGTACAAAAGCTACATCCATAAAGGAGTCATATATATTCATATACATATATATCCTGATCTATTTACATAAACCAAAATACGCTACCCACGTGGACTATGCGTGCGATCTTCAGAGTTGTCCGCCTCATTGCGAAGAAGTGGACGCGATCCCGACTCTTGAACCACCTGTATCTGAAACATGTAAACAGGGGGGTGAGTCGAACGGACTCAGTTAGAAGCTCCCTCATCCCTGGCGTAGCAGTGGGTACCACTACAGTTGGGGGAAGGGAGCAACCACAACCACATGCTCATGAAACGGATTCGTAGTATGATCTTTAACATGATCAAGCAATCAGTAAACATATTCACAATTTAAAATCCTATTTCATGCTTCTAACATATTTATTAATCCGCATGTAAATCAATCATTAACATATAACATATGGTTCCATAGTTAACTTATACTTGTGCACATAGGCACTCACTTTCTGTCTCCCGCATTACGCTAAGAGAAATACTGGACCGAAGGCAATTTCATGTACGAACCTGGTTGATCACACCAGGAACTTTCTGACTCCAAGGCATGCTTAGAGTAATAACCGACAACTTGTCTGACCTCAGTTTAAACCAAGGTAATGGCCACTATGTGGCATACTTACTGACGTCATAATCTGTCTGTCCGATCAGGATGACCGACTCGATCTACCCGGACAAACTAAACAAACTAAACTAACATATTTAACCTTGAAAGACACCCTATTTGTAACTAACTGAATATCATACATGTTCTTTAGTTAGGCCTAGATTTCCCGCGTTTCAATTATGCAACACTCTCACTCACATTTAACAACCTAGGTTCATTTTCCTTAATGTACCATACGGTTAAAACCTTTGCATGATGATCAATTTAAATGGGTTCCTAATATTAATGGACCCTCACATCTGAAGTTCCGACTCAATTCTACCCACGGTATCATATAAGGCTCGGTGAGCCACAATAGCACATATACACTTGGGACTATTCATATAAACACATATACTATTGCACGTTGACTGCTTACTTGCAAATAATACAGTGTAACACAAATTCATTCATATAAATATATTTCATATAACGATTGCACAAAATAGAGCAAACCACATTTGCACCTTGTCATCCAACCCTGTGGGGCAAGGATGGGAGAGCCCCTTACCTCGTTGGCCCTTCTGATCAGTCCTCGGAGTGCCTAAAGCTCCAATCACTCTGTGGTGCCCTATACACATTATATTTAAGAAATTTAGATCGCGTAACTAAGCATCTACCATGCACGTGTTATGCTATTTCTTATGCACCCTTTAGCTATTTTCGAAGAACTAATTATTTAGTTCGTTACATCGTCTTATTTGCTCCTTCCGAAAGTCCAGAATGCCCCATATTCGACTTTCACACTTTCGAGCCATTTAGAAGCTTAGGTTAGAGATTTTCACTTGTCTAAATTTCCCTTCATATGTTCATATGGGTATTTAACTAATAAAAGAATTAAATTCACGGTTCAAAAGAGGCTCTAGCTTACTCATTCCACCGTCTCCCTTATTCGCCGAGTAAAAGCTTAATTATTACCTCTTTAATTATATATAAAAATATAATTGGGTATAATTAGAGCCTTGGAACCTATTTAGCGGGTCTTAGGTGTCCACCACGGACTAGACCAAGGTGTCCAACCCACAACACGACTCCTTACTGTACGGTAGCTTAATATTTCGCCTCTTTTTCACCAGATTGGGTTCCGGTTGAGATGGTAAATATTCGGGATTTATTCCCTTGTATATTTCCAGCATCTATAACACCTATACTACTCCAATCCAAACCTATTCATGCATCAAACCAGCAAAATTCAATTTATAGCAATTTTCTAACTAAATTTTCCTAATTTTCATACCCGGTCAAATCCTACGGTTTAACTTGGATTCTGAACCTCACTAAGCTTTCAATAACACCCACTAAGCTCAAATTTAACCCCGGAGTGCCCCGATTGGAAGAGATTGAAGAATTCCTAAAATACCCAAAATTGGAGAAATTGGGGTTTTGGGAGTTTGGGGCTTTCTCACCTTGATTCAATCGGGTAGAAAGCTTGGTGGGGATGAAAGATGAGATCCGGTTACCTTCACCGGCGCTGGCGCACGATTTACGACGTATTTTCGGCCAGTTACTCGGATCCCGTAGCCTCCCCTTCTTTCTTGGTTTTGTCCGTGCGTGCTGCTCCTCCTTTCTTTTTTTCTTTTTGTTTTGAGTAAGTGTGTTTTGTGAATGGGAGGTCACGGTTTTGATCCCCCCTATATCTTATTGTACATCCATATATATTTTTTTATATGTGTGTTAGTGAAAGGATAAGGGGGTCACGGTTGGCCCCCTTTATTTTATATATATATATTTTATTATTAGATATTATATATATATATATTATATATATATATATATATTTTATTTTATTAGAAAAACTTAATTACTTGTTATATCCTCTTTTCTTTTAGGTCCTAGAAAATTTATAAATATCCCCCATTACTTTCTTCTTTATTTTATTTTTAACCCTATAATTCTTTAATTTAATTTATTTTTCTTTATGAAAGAAAAATAAATTTAATAAAAATGAAAATAATTAAATCTAAATATCTCGGATATTACACTTTTGTTCCACCTTTGTAGTATGTACTACTCTGGGTCATTACCATTAAGCCTACCTTTTGTACATAAATAACTTTTTTTAATAGATTTTCTTTAAAAGTAATATAAAAGAGAAGTTGTTTATATTTGATAAACTGAGTTAAAAAGTATAGATTATAAAATTACTAAGAATAATATGTATAGATTATAATGCTATTAATGTTATATATTAACTAAAGAAATAGATTCATTATGTAATTTGTTAATATTATTAAAAAATATTAATTTGTTTATGAATTTATTAAAATTTTAATTAAATAAATTATTAATTTTAACTAATATCATCTTGCTATCTATGATGAATTTTTTATTAATTAATATCTATTAATGATATTTATAAAAAAAATAATCATAAATATTTGTTGTTACAAGTGAAGAAACTGTTAAAAAAGTAAATTAATATTAATTTTTTTTGGTAATCAAATTAATATTAAATTTGAGTCAATATGCAAAGTACATTATATAAATCCTATCTTTTATTATAAATTATGTGCTCACAATTTTTAAAAAATTAAATTCCTTCTCAGTTAATTAAATAAAATTTTAACAAGTATTATAAAATATTTTTAGACATTTTTTTCCTTATATCTCATTAACTTTTTGTCTCTTTCTTCTTTTTTTCGTTTATCAAAACTCTTTCTCCCTCTCCACATCTTTTGAATTGTCCAATCACTCGTAAGTTAAAAGTTAAAGTCATCAATATACCTAGTCATTAAAACTCTCTCAACTACTCTCTTGAATTGCCTCATACTAGTAAAGGAAAGCATCACTTTCTTCTGGCTTGTTCCTTGGAGCTGAGGTTAAAGTTCATCAATTGTAAGTTGTTGAATCCATTTTAATATTTGTGCTATATTAAATTATAAAAATAATAATATATCTTAACACAGATCTAAAAACCGATTCAATGATTCATAAATGAAGAATTCACAATTTCTCTATAACAATAGTATTATCCCTTTAATTCTCTAATCCTCTTTCATGTGGTGAACCTTCTTTCTTCTCTTGTTAGTTCTTAATTTATCTTCTCTTTTCTCACTTTTTTACCTTCATCGATCCCATGTCCATTCTTCTTTTTGATTTCTCATCTCATTTTATTTTATGTGTTCTTGTTCTTCTTTATTTTATTTTGTTTACTTTCATCTCTTGTTATCTTTAGTTATTATATTTTATTTCCTCCTAATAACCACATATGCATTTATAATTATTTCATCATCCAGATCGTTAAATAAAAATCGAGATTCGTGTCCGTACTGTAACAATTTTATCCAATGGTCCTTAAGTGTGCTCTTCACACACTTCATCGAATTCGCACTTTAGCATATCCAAATCCATCTGTGTGAGCAAATATAATTCTGAAGTGTGTAATACTCAGCAACTATTGTTATTCATCAGAATCTGTTTATATACACGAATTGCAGTATGGAGAAGGAAAAGCTAAAACCAACAAAATCCTAAAATAGAAGTTTGATCCTAAGTCCTAAAAAACCAGCTATCGAACGGATAAAAGTTCAGTAGTACCGTACTACTGAACTTTAATGCTTCTCTCCAATCATGTAGTGGCATTTGTTAATATTAATAAAAACTCACATTAATTAGGACCCGCCTTGAATGGATTAGGGACCAACTGATTAGAAGGGATGTATTGAAGTTCAGTACTACCGTACTACTGAACATCTACTCCTAGGGAACACGTGAGATGCATGTGTTCCAATTAATAATGAAAATACAATATAAAAGAAAGAAAAACAGAAATACATCATAAAAATAAACTACTACAACTGCTATAAAATACAAATTGATATAAAATGCATAACTTTTCAATCTGAAAATTCTTTGTTTCCATTTTCCTTTTGCAAAAAGGATTCCGTTCATAATTTAATAGTCGGTTAATGACTATTAATATTATTTTTAGTTGAGTTTTATTAATTCTATTAATTAAATTGAATACAAATTGTTGAATCATGAAATGGACTTTTTAAGGATTAAATTAAGATAATTTATTTTTCATTGAGAAAATTGAAAATGCAATTGACTCTACATTTAGATTATGTTATAATATGAGATATTATAACTTTTATTGTAAAATGATTTTATAATTTACCCTGAACAAAAAAGGCTCAAGTACACAATTATTTAAAATATTACAATTTCAAATAGTCACTTTATTTCATAAAATAATTATATAAAAACTATTTTAAAAATTATTTAGTGTAAAAATGAGTAAATTTTTTTACTATTTAACGAACTACCATTTTATAAAATAAAATAATTCAAACTTAATGTATTAATCAATTTAAAAAGACATACATGGCCAGAAAATTAATAAACAGTGATACTTTATCTCGCCTTGTCAATGTAGCTTCATTCCCGAAAGACAAGGGGTTGATAACGTTATAATTGCGCAATAGGTCATCCACACCATGAATGGTGCAAAAGGAAAAAAAGGGACTATGACCATCAAAGTTGATTTAGAGAAGGCATATGGTAGAGTTGATTGGGCTTTCCTTGAAAATACTCTAAAAGCAGTGGGCGTTTCTGAAAATCTTTTGTGTGTGATTATGCAATGTGTTAGCACTCCTACCATGCAGGTCCTCTGGAATGGAGAAAAGCTAGAGGAATTAAATCCCACGAGAGGGTTAAGATAAGGGGATCCTCTCTCCCCTTATCTTTTTGTGTTCTGCATGGAAAGATTAAGTCAATTAATGAAGCAGTTAATCACAATTTGTGAACCATAATGGAGCTTCTCAAATATGCTCTGAGATGGGAGTCACTAGTTCGCACGACTTAGGAAAATACTTGGGCTTTCCCCTCCATCACAACAGAGTTAATAAAGAGGCATATAATTTCATCCTTGAAAAGGTGAATCAAAACTTTCAGCTTGGAAGCAGCATATGCTTTCAACTGCAGGAAGAATCACTTTGGTTAACTCCGTTATCTCGGCCATTCCTACCTATTATATGCAAGCAACAGCTTTGCCTAATTCTATCTTGGATAAAGTGGAACAGATTGAGTGTAGATTCATATGAAGGAATAATAACGGCAAGAGTATAATTCACCTTGTTAATTGGAGTACTATCTGCAACCCTCCAAGTAGTGGGGGTCTTAGCGTCAAGAATCTTAAGCATTTTAATTGGGCTTTCCTCATGAAGGTGGTTTGGAGGATCTAAACCAATGATGATGCAATCTGGGTTCGGGTAATTAAATCCAAGTATAGATTCTCTCTTGATAATGGCTCTGGGCTCATAAAAAAAAGGCTCAGTTTCCAATCTTTGGATTGGGGATTAAAGTGTGGGAGTATATTCAAGACTCAGCTGTGAAAATTATTAATAATGGTCCATCTACTATATTTTGGGAAGATTATTGGGTTCCTGGTTATCCTAATATCAGCTCTGTGGCTCTTGGGCCTATCCCTTAGTTTGAAACTGAGAAGAAGGTGAGTGAGTATTGTACTCTTGATGGTTTGTGGAACTGGTCAGCCTTCAGCCACCTACTTCCTCAAGACATCCTTATGTCTATTGGAGTTATTCCTCCTCCATCTCATGTCTTGGGGGAGGATGCTAACATTTGGTTTTATAATTCGAATAGCTCTTTCTCAGTGAAATCGGCATACAATGATGTGCTCTTATATGACAAAAATAGACCCAATTCCATGTGGAAGAAAATCTGGAGTTGTAATACCACCTAGCATGCTAGAGTGTTCTTATGGTTTATGTGTCACAACAGTATTCTGATAGAGCAAAAAAGATATAAGAGGAATCTCACCGACTCAGACACTTGCAAGAGATGCAACTCTACTAGTGAAACGGTGCTGCATTGTGTCAGAGACTGGCCTATGGTGTCCCCCCTTTGGGAAGCTTTGATTGATGCTGACCAAAAGAACCTGGTCTTTTCTTTAAATCTATAGGATTGGATTCTATTCAATCTTTCCAAGAGCTGGAGTTCTAAGTTAACTATTATAATCTGGTATATATAGAAGCAGCGCAATGATTAGGTTCTAAATAATAAGAGGAATAAGGGGATTGACTTGATTTCCCTTATTAATTCTCACTTGAGAGAGCTTCAGACTGTTGCCAAGCTTCCTCAGAATGATCTTAAGATCAAGAATGACCAACATTGTCACATTAAATGGTATCCTCCGAGCCCTGGTTGGATTAAGTTGAATGTGGACGGATCCCACCACAACACCACGGGAAGTAGTGCGTGTGGGGGAGTCGCTCGTGATGAAAATGGGAACTGGCTTTTTGGTTTTGCTAGAAGATTGGGGAAAATGAATGCTATTTATGTTGAGATGTGGGGTATCATCTTTGGTGTTTGTATAGCCAAAGAAACAGCCAAACAGGCTATCCAAGAGTGATGATTGAAGTTGATTCAAAGTCCGCTCTTGAGTTGATTGAGACGGAGTCTACCAAAAATTAATAGTTACACACTATGGCCAGAAGAATTAGAGAGATTGCAAAGGATAATTGGCAAGTGATTTTCTCGCACACTCTAAGGGAGGGCAAAAGGATTGCGGATGCTCTTCCTAATCATGGGCATAGAGTTCATTTAGATATTCTTATGTTGGATAATCCCCCTAGCTGGTGTAGTGACTTGTATTAGGATGATTTGAGGGTCCTTGGGCTCTCTAGTTTGGTTCCCTGCTAGTTTCATCTAGCTCCTCAACTTATAAAAAAGAAAACAAAGGGTAAGTTCTTTACGCAGAAAGGAAAAGGGAAAGGGAAAGGGAATGCATTTATTGTATTTGTTAGTAAAGTTTGGGAATGGAAAATCAATAGTAGTGGGGCAAAATTACCACTTTACCCCTACTATTAAATTTTTTTAAAAAAAAATTACAACCGAAGTGGTTTAAACAGAATTACAAGTACTGGATCGATGTCAAGCCGAAACCCACCATCACGAATATGGAAACATCATCAGATCTGGTTACTTGTGTTGAGTGCATTTTGTACCCAAAAGGATTAATAATATAAAAAAAATGATGAAACAATACCTACTATGTTCATTCCCCTGTTTTCGACCTTTCGATTGGAAATCACAAGAAGATGAATCGTCTGAACAAAAAGGTTGATTCACGCGAAACTCATCATATTAATTTTTTTCCAACTAAAAAAATTGATGGGTCGAGAAGGTTCACTTCTCCGCTAGGGTTAGCACATCCCACCGGAGTAGTCTTTTCGGCACCATCAATCCTTCTGTTGTCGTTCTTCTCTCTTCTAGCTGGTGAAGACACTATTAAACTTCTCGCGAGTAATTTTTCCGGTGCCGTCAATCCTTTCCGTCACCATTTTTCGCTGTTCTAGTTGGTGAATATGTCGTTAAACTTCTGCAATTTCATTCCAGATGAATGAGGCTCGGTGCTTGTTGATGGAAAGCACCATTCCATTCCTTCATAATTTCCGTCTAACGAACATGGGAATGCTGCTTTCCAACCTCTTTTTCGTCCTGTTTTCTGTCTAACGAACAAAACTAAAATTCCAACTTTCCCATGCTTTTTCTAATTTTGTAATGTAAAAAAATTATAAAAAATAGTTTTTTGTCCGGCTCAACATTCAAAACCGATCAGATTCTCAAATTTTTACCAGGTCATCCGATTTTGACCGATGCGACTAGAAATCGGGTTTTTGGTACCTATCTACCATGCAAAATATCAAAGAACAAAAGTCCGTGTGTGAGGGCTCATCAGGCATAAAACCTAGATGGCGTGAAAGCTAGTGCTCCTATAAAGATAAAGTTCTCTTGGTGGCACTAGATTATATAATAAAAATTTTCTTGTTAAGTAAGCACACAATAAAACCTTTTCTTGGTGGCACCCGCCGTGACCTACTGCTGTGAAGCGGAGACCGTCATGACGCATGGAAGTGGGCGTCGCGACGTCTCTCCTACATGGGGGGCGTCACGATGGCAGTGGGAAGCCGTCGCGACCCCTTTTGTTTTTCAGATAAAAAGAAGGCAGAAAAGAGAGAAGATGATGCTTTCAGGGTGCGTGAATCAAATGTTGGATGGAATGCCAACACTGAGGGGTCACAACCCAAGAGAGATATGTTTATACCAGAACAAAAGTGGCTCCCAATAATCAAATGAATGTGAATAAAATCAAAGAAAGAATAAAATATCACTCATGGTGTGTGTGCTACCTGCTTGCTTCTTATTTTTACTTCCAGCCCTTCCATTTGTCAATTTTCCATCCCCTGACACTGTGAGACGGGGTTTATTTTATAGTAGGTCAGGAAAACTATTCCGGGAAAGAAATCTGGCCATTAATAGCACACCCGTCGCGATGCTTATCGTTTACAGTCGCGACGGATATCGTGTAGATACGATCCTGGATTTGTCATAAATACACAACCCGTGGCGACGTATGGACGTACCCATCGCGACGGTTATCACTTTGTTTGATCCCCTCATAAATGCAGGCTATGTCACGACGTATCCATTACGGTCGTGACGGTATAGTGTTTCCGTTGCGACGGATAGCTTTTATCGTCGTGACGGCTCTTCGCTATTTTTATTTTTATTATTATTCATTACTTTACATTCATCATCATTTTTTTCTCTTTTTTTTGTTTATATTTTCAGCCGGTCAAAGTGAGGTGTTCACAGAGTCCCCTCTTTACTTTTCTTTTATTTTTAAAGGAACAAGTAAAGAAACAAAATGAAACCGAACTTGACCATATATTATTGTTTACTGCTTTTCCCTTTTTTTGGGTACAAAACATAAAGGGATAAAGTCAAATACAATCCTACGGTCTCTATATGGCTTCAACCTACTCGTTACCGCTGCCTTCTTCGTCACTCTCGGAGTGTTCTTAGGGCATGGGTGTGGGGACCACATCCTCGAATAGGTGGAAATGCCTTAGTAGGGATCGCATTCCTCCTTGCAAACCCCGGACGTCACCTCGGAGTCCTATTATCTCTCGTTCCTGGCACTGGATCTGTCGGGTTAGAGCTTCAATTTGTTCTGCCTCTAATCCTGTCGGGGCGCTCCGTTCCTGGGGATGATCTTGCTACGGAGGCTGTTGCCTCTATTGGGGTGGGGGTTACGGCTCTGAGTTATTCAAAAGGATGTCCGCCCAACCTTGATGAGCGGGGAAGTCAGCCATATCTTGATCTTTCTTCAGATAATAGGTGGTGGCCATCTCGAAGTAGTCCAGCGCTCGGCGGGCGACCTGAAAGCGTTCGCAGAAGGTGGTAAGAAAATGGGGGAAGGGGTTGGCGGTAGGAGGGCTCTGAGATCCTGGCTCCAGCCTAATGTCGTTGGCGTTGTTGTGAAATTGCCTCCACATAATGGTGGGGAAGCAGAGTGGTGCTCTCTTCATGATCAGCTAGATGAGGACGCTCAACTTCCTACTCAGGGACTCCCTGTGCTTCACGGGGATGACATTGCTGGTAAGGAAATTCTGCCAATTCTTGGTCATGTTATTGGTACCATTTCTTTTGAGCCCGCCGCTATCTCCTCCATCGAGTATCCCCCTGATAATGTCTGCGCAAATATGCAGTTGGGCTCCATCCATAGATTATACATTTTAGCGAAGTGCTGGGGAGTCACCTCCAGGAGAGCACATTCCCTTAGTCTGAATGCTTTGCTTCGCGTGGTGGCGTATCCCACGTGGTATTGATACACCAGAGGGACATTTCTTTGATTCGTGATTTTTAGCAGGTCATGGAGGCCGTAAAACTCGATGCCTTCTGCAAACGAGGGGCTAATCTCCAAGCGCTCCATGTTTCGTTTCGGGTTCAATCACCTGGCCTGAATAGCGACCCGGTAACGCTCTTGATCTATGGGGGGTTGAGATGATGAGGAGGCATTGGTATGAGGTCTACTCTGGTGAGCCATTTTCCTAAAAAGGATAAGTCTTGGGTTAGTACTAGATAATCAAATTCCCAAAAAAATGCTCCCCATGAATGCTTCGGGTCGCGACGGGTAGGTCAAGGCGTCGCGACCCAACGTAGCCATCGCGACGGCAACAATGCCCATCGCGACGGGAAGAAGAAGAAAGAGGGGGGTCGCGACGGGCTCGTGGTGACGTCGCGACCCCATGTTTTTCACTTACCTTGAGGCCGGGACGAAGATTGTATGTAGAGGAGCCTCGAGGACCTTCTTTTATCCGGTCTTCCTTCATCTTTCCTTTCCAAAAATTTTGAGAGAAAGAGTGGATGGTTGTGACGTACTGAGTACGACGGATCTCCCTTAAAAAGCCTTTTTGAGGACACCCGTCGCGACGCCTAGGTACCCCGTCGCGACGCCTAGTGCTACCCGTCACGACGCCTGACCTTTTTTACCCGTTTGACCGACCGTTGGGGAAGACGTCACGACGGCATTTACCTAGTGTTGCGACGGCATTCGTGACACCTCAGCCCGTCGCGACTCTTTAGTTTCTATGTCACGACGGTAAACACCCTTTTTTTTGAGTCGTGAAGCCTTCAACTGAGGTATCGCTATCGACGTGATCTGGCAAAAATGTGGGTATCGCTATCACTGAACACTTCTGGGTGGGACTTTGGTTCTCGTACCTATTCCCGAGAACACTCTCTGGCGGGACAAGATATCGAATCCTAGAACACTTACTGGTAGGATTCGACGAGAGCAAACCTCATAACACTTACTGGCGAGATTTGATCAAAAAAATGTGGTTATCGTTATCCCCGAACACTTCTGAGCGAGATATTGATTCTCGTTCCCAATCCTGAGAACACTTGATAGGACACCGAATCCTAGAACACTTACTGGTAGGATTCGACGAGACCAAACCTAGTAACACTTACTGGCGAGATTTGATCAAAAAAATGTGGGTATTGTTATCCCCGAACACTCCTGGGCGGGATATTGATTCTCGTATCCGATCCTGAGAACACTTACTGGTGGGATAGGATACCGAATCCTAGAACACTTACTGGTAGAATTCGATGAGACGAAGCCTTGTGGGACTTGATCAAAACTATGGGTACCGTTATCCCCGAACACTCCTGGGCGGGATATCGATTCCCGTACCCAATCCCGAGAACACTTACTTGGTGGGATAGGGTACCGAATCCTAGAATACTTACTGGTAGGATTCTGAACCTCGAAACACTTTATTGGTGAGATATGGTAAAAAAGTTCTTTGGTGCAAATGCTTTGCAAATAACTGCTGGGTCGGGAACACCTTTTGATGAAATATTTCACCGAAAGGGCGAAGGGCTTTCTAACCTCGTAGAAGTCATTGTTTCCCATTTCTACTGAGTGAGTGATCCAATGCCGCTGAGTCGCTTTCCTGTTATCTAAATCAAACAATTATTCAGGGGTAAAATAAAAATTGCAAAATTAATACACATTTATCCAGCTATTGTTTTAAATCAACAATGCAATAGTACATGACTTGCACGGCAGGAAAAAGGTAAAGAGACTTTATTGAAGGAATAATTCTCTTTTTAATATTCATGTGTCAAAGTTGGTACATTTTGAGAAATTTTTAAGGACCTTTGGAAACTTGTAGCAGTTTTTTATTTTTAAAAATGCGTGAAGGATGTTGCCCGGCGATCCCATGATTTTTACTGAGATACGAATCATATGCAATCCAAATACCCTTCTTCAGAGGCCACTTTCCTTATGCGTGGAACCTTTTGACTGAGTCAGAGTTAATCAGTCGGCCATATACCTTTCCGTCTTGGTCTTCTAGGATGAGGGCCGCCTGCGTGCTTGACCCTGAATGGTCCTTCGTACGTTGGGGCCCATTTTCCTCTTGGGTCATTCTGATTCGGTGGAATCTTTTTTACTGCCAAGTTTCCTTCTTCAAATGAGCGAGGTCGCACTTTTTTGTTGAAGGCTCGGGCTACCCTTGCCTGATAAAGCTGCCCGTGACATATGGCTTTTAGGCGTTTTTCGTCAATCAGGCTAATCTGATCATATTGGTGCTACACCCATTGGTTTTCATCGAGGTTGGTTTCTGCAACGATTCGCAAGGAAGGGTTTTGGATTTCTACGGGTAGGACTGCCTCCATTCCGTATGTTAATGAAAAAGGGGTGGCTCCTGTCGAGGAACGAGCAGTAGTGCGATATCCTAGTAGAGCAAAGGGGAGCATTTCATGCCAATCCTTGTACGTAGTGGTCATATTTTCTAATATCTTCTTTATATTTTTATTAGCCGCTTCTACCGCACCGTTCATCTGGGGACGATATGGCACTGAATTGTGAATTTTTATCCCATAGTTTTCACAGATCTTTTGCACTTCGGTTCCATTTAGATTGGTCCCATTATCAGTGATTATTCTTTCTGGGACTCCATATCTACAAATGATATTGGTCTACAGGAATCGCACAAATATCTTTTGTGTAATTTTGGCATAAGAATTTGCTTCTATCCATTTGGTAAAATAGTCAATTGCCACTAGGATGAAGCGTAGACCATTCGATGCTTTTGGATTTATGGGATCGATAATATCAATTCCCCATAGAGAGAAAGGCCATGGGGTAGTCATATTATGTAGCATTGTTGAAGGAGCGTTGAATCTATCTGCATAGACTTGGCACTTATAACATTTGCAGACATATTCAATGCAGTCACTTTCGAGCGTCATCCAGAAATACCCCATTCTTTGTATTTGTCGTGCTAGAGTGTGCCCATTAGAATGGGTCCCGCATACTCCTTCATGAATTTCGGTCAAGATCTGATTGGCTTCGGATGCATCAGCATAACGAAGTAGAACTCCATCTGGCCTTTTCTTATAAAATGTTCCCCCACTGAGAAAGAAGCTTGTGGCTAGTCGTCGGAGGGTCCTTTTTTCACTTTCACTGACTCCATCCGGATACTCTTGTCTTTCCATATATGTCTGAATATCATGGAACCAAGGGAGACGATCGCGCTCTTGTTCAATCATCGAGCAATGAATTTATGTGTTTCTGTACTCCATCCTGATGGGTTAGAGCATGTCCCCGCAGTTGGTATCAAGCATTACTGCCAAGGTAGCCAGGGCGTCGGCGAATGAGTTCTTACACCTTGGCATGTGATGGAAGTTTATGGACTTGAATTGGCTCGTTAGTTCTATGAGGAACTTTTGGTATGGGATCAACTTTGGATCCTTGGTTTGCCATTCCCCTTTGGTTTGGTAGATTATCAAGGCCGAATCGCCAAAGACTTCTATGTCTCTGACTTTTAGTCTTATAGCAGCCTGTAATCCACAAATGTAGGCTTCGTATTCCGCCACGTTCTTGGTACATTCAAAATCTAGCTTGATCGCAATTGGAAATTGTTTCCCATCTGGAGATATACGGGCGGCTCCGATCCCACTTCCCAAGACGTTAACTGCCCCATCGAAGAACATCTCCCAGGTTTTTGCGCAGGATTCTTCTTCTATGGCATTCAACCCTTCGTCTGGGAACTGTTAGTCTGAGACATGCTCTTCGTTCAATGGGTTGCCGGCGAGATAATCGGCTATGGCGCTTCCCTTGACGGATTTTTGGGTGACGTGTTTAATGTCATATTCTGCCAGTATCACCTGCCATTTGGAAATTCGTCCAGACACATGTGGGCTCTCAAAGATGTATTTCATTGGATCCATTCGCGATATGAGGAATGTCTCGTAGTAAAGCATGTAGTGTCTTAATCGTCGTACTATCCATGCAAGAGCGCAGCATGTTTTCTCAACTAGGGGGTATCGCGACTCGTTTGGGTCGAACTTCTTGCTTAGATAGTAAATGGCTTGTTCCTTTCCTGTTGCAAGATCGTATTGTCCTAGGATGGCTCCCATAGATTCCTCTCGGATAGTTACGTATAATATTAGAGGACTTCCTGGCGTAGGTGGAACTAGCACTGGTGGGTTAGTAAGGTATTCCTTTACTGCGTCAAATGCTGACTGGCACTCTGCGTTCCATTCCAGCGATTTATTCTTCTTGAGAAGTTTAAAGAGGTGTGCGCACGTGGCCGTCAAGTTACGAATGAAGCGAGCAATGTAATTTACCTTTCTTAAGAAACTCCGTATCTGCTTCTCTGTGGTGGGGGGTGGCATTTCTCTGATGGCTCTGATCTTGTCATGATCGACTTTGATTCCATTTCGACTCACAATAAACTCGAGAAGTTTGTCTGATTGAGCCCTAAAGACACACTTGTTGGGGTTGAGTCGTAGTTTAAATTTTCGGAGTCTATTAAATAGCTTTCTCAGGACTTTGACATGGCTTTCCCCCTCTGCAGACTTGGCCACCATGTCGTCTACGTAGACTTCGACTTCTTTGTGAATCATGTCATGGAATAGAATCACCATGGCCCTTTGGTAGGTTGCTCCTGCATTCTTGAGTCCAAATGGCATAACTTTATAACAATAGGTCCCCCATTGCGTAATGAAGTTAGTCTTGGCCTTATCCTCAGGGTGCATGAGAATTTGGTTGTATCCTGAATACCCATCCATAAATGAGTAGCAGAAACTTCCAGCCATATTATCTACCAACACATCGATGTGCGGTAGTGGGAAATCATCTTTGGGAGAAGCCCTGTTGAGGTCCCTGTAGTCAACACACATTCATACTTTCCTGTCTTTTTTAGGGACCAGTACTATGTTGGCCATCCATTCTGGATAGACTGATACTTCCAGGAAACCAGCGTCCCATTGTTTTTGTACCTCCTCTTTTATTTTGAGGGACATATCAGGTTTCATGCATCTTAGTTTTTGCTTCTTTGGTTCCATGTGGGGGAATGTTGGTATTTTGTGGGTTGCAATTGTTGAATCGAGCCCGGGCATATCTTGATATGACCATGTGAATATACCTGAGTATTCTTTTAATAGAGAGATCAATTCTTCCCTTTCCGGATTGTCCACAATTTTTACTTCCTTCTTTTCTTTCTCAGCCCCCAAGTTTATGAGTTCGATTTTTTCTTGGTGTGGGACTATTCCTTTATCATCTGTTTTAACCATTTTGGCAAAGACTGGTGGAGTCTCTTCTTCATCGGAGTCATTCTCATTTTGCATATGTTCATTATCCCAATGTTTGTAAAAACCAGGAATCGCCAAATGGGGCGGAGTCTCAGAGAATGTTAATTCCCTGAGTGTAAAAAGGAACATGAATTAAGAGGCGAAGGAAAAAGCTTTGAAAGAAAAGAGTATATACAAAATTTTAGTAAAATATGCAAGCCATTTTTTATTAAAAGTTGATAAATGACAATATATAAGCTCATATGTGTATTATTCTTTGATCTGAGCTTAGAGCTCAACTCTAGATCAATTACAATTCATATTTTACTTGGAACTATTGATTGCTAAGATCCAGTCTGCTTCCCAGTTCTTTTGATCTGCTTCCTCAGTCGTGCGCCATATGAGGGAGCTGTCACATGTTGCCTCTTCTCCTCCAATGGCCGAGACGCAGTTGTCTTTTTCGGCTGGCACGAATCTTTGGGTAAAAGTAATGTCTTCTTTTTGGTTACTTTCATTTTGGGTGGCCTCAGTGTATCCTAGTCCGACCAAGGCCTCTCGTTCTCTTGGTTCGATGCATCGCGATATCCCAGCCAGTGCGGGACCCAACCCTCACCCTTGTTTATAGCCTTGTCTTGATATAATTTTGGAAGCTACGCTGTTGATTTGGAAAGTTTCTTTAGGTCGCCTTTCTATTTCCAATCCTTGGAAAGATGATTCCATAGCCTCTTCGATACTGTCAATGAAGGGCACGGGAGACGGATGAGTGATGAGTGATCAAAATGCTTTCCTACCCTTTGATAGTGATGACTCTTCCTTCTTTGAGGAATTTAATTTTCTGATGGAGAGTAGAGGGTACGGCCTTAGCCTCATGGATCCAGGGCCGCCCTAATAACATAGTGTAGGCGGCATCTACCTCAATGAGTTGGAATGCAATGTCGATGGTGAGGGGCCCTATTTCAATTGGAAGAGTAACTCCTCCCATGGCTTCCCTTCTGGTTCTATCGAAAGCCTGGACAATCATATTGCTTGCATCGATTCGTGTTGATTCTACGGGGAGCCGTTGAAAGGTAGTGACTGGAAAGACGTTCAGGGCCAATTCTCCGTCTATAAGTACCTTTGCTATCGTGAAACCATAGCATTTCACAGTGATATGTAAAGCCTTCATTCCTGGGCTAATCTCTTCTTCAGAGAAAGAAAGGGTGGAAACATGTCTAGCAGCGTCTACAAGGTTTACCAGTTTCTCTGGCATGATTTCCTTTGGGACATGTGTGTCGGCTAATGCCTTGAGGAGAGCTTGACGGTGCACGTCGAAATTCAACATGAGAGCCAGCATAGAAATTCTAGACGGACTTTTCCTCAATTGGTCTACGATATCGTAATCGCTCTTCTTAACTATGCTTAGGAATTCTTTCTCGAAATTGCCTCCCTCTTCTTCTGATTGGTCCTCAGGGCTTTTTTCTTTTTCTGTTTCGAGTGTTTCTTTTGGTGTCGCTGTTATGTGTCTTGCATATAGCTTCCCGCTTCTGGTAAATCCTTGTCCAGGAGTCACATTGGTATTCGTGAGGATTCCTCCTGTCTCTCCTTTTGTTCCTTCGACTTCCACAATCACTTGATATCTCCAAGGTACTGCCTTATTGGAGGCGTACGGTGTGGGTTTTGGTGGATAAATGGTTATCTATGGGCGTGTTATTTTTGGTGGACTGGGCTTTCTAATAGTAAAAAGAGGTGAAGATCTCGGAGTTGGTGAGGGAGGTCCCATGTTGGGGACTTTGAGAGTGAATGGTAACGCTTTCCCCTTTGGTGAGAGGTTGCGCATACCTGAATCTCAGGCTTTCCTCTTTTTACCGTCACGATCCCCATGGCCATGTAGTGTTGTACCTGTTTTCTCCAAAACTTACACTCATTAGTGGAATGGCCGATGGTCCGATGATAATAGTAAGAAAACACATTATATTCCTTGAGACGTGGTACATAACCAGCCTCTGCCAGGGCTTTGTATATTTGTTCGAGAGAAAAGGACACATGGGCTAGCTCTGTTTGTCCATTCCTCTTTTTTATGGCACTAACCCCATGCTCAGGTAAGGGGTTTTTGGTGATGTTCGGGAGGTTAATCCATCCTGCATCTATCATTTGCAATACGTGTTTTGACGTGGTCACATGTGTTGATTGAGTGCCCTTTGGTGCCTTGGTGGTATACGCAGGACAATTCTGGTTTGTACTAGGCTGGGTATGGGGGTTCCCAGTTCTTTCCTGGCCGAGCACACATCATTTGTTGTTCCTTAAGGTGCTCGAACAATTCAGTTTGTTTGAGGCCTAGCTCGGGCAACTCCCTATGCCGATTGTTTACTCTATTATTTTTCGGTGCTTGGTTTTGCTGGGAAGTCCCCGAATTCCGCACAGCATTGACTAAAAACGTCTTTGGTGCATTTGGCGTAAAGGCAGTTCCTTCCACCTTCTTTTTTTCATAGCTAGGGGTGAAATTCTTTTTTGGCGGGGGCGACTTTTTGTTTCTTGTGTCGATGTCTTCCCCTATGGTGACAAAATCTGCGAAATCCTGATGTGGTAAGATTGCCAGAACCTCATAAGCCGGATCACCTAATGCCTTGACGAAGTAGCGGTATGTTTCACTTTTGTTCATTGGAGGCTGAACATCTACTGAAGCTTCCTTCCACCTGGAGGCGTATTCTCGGTAGGTTTCATTACTTCTTCTCTTTAGAGCCACCATGCTTTCCCTAGTCATTTTACTGTGGATGTTATGCTTGAAATTGTTACGAAAGGCTTTTATCATTGTGGCCCATGAGTTGATGGTCTCATTTTCTTGTCTCATGAACCATTTGTACGCGGCTCCCTTCAGACTATTGTGAAAGTGAGCAAGCAAGAATGCTGGTTCAGAGCTATAGGTGGCCATGGTTGTGCAGTATCCTTTGACGTGATGATCTGGATTCGACAAATCATCGTACTTTTCAAAAAGTGGAAGCTTGAACTTGGGGGGAATTTGGATTTTAAGGAAGCTAAATAGAGCCACCTCGTCTTCGTCTTCGGCTCGAGTAGCCATCTTGAGTGCACAACTTACCTCTTTTTCTATTTGTTCCCTAATTGTGTCTCCATCCTCCTTCTCCTGGTTCTGCTTGTCCTGTTGGGCCTTTAGGGCGGCCATTACTACAGCTACATTGATAGAGATCCCTTCGTTTTTCTTAGATTCGTGAACCTTGGGCAATTCTTCTACGAGTAATTCTTTAACATATTCTTCCTCATGGTCTTCGGGAATTATGACCTGGGGAATCTTTTTTCCTTTGGAGGCTTTATCCGAGCCCTCCCCTTGCTCTTGCTGGCCTCCTGCTAGGTAGGCCAGTATTTGATCCATTTTGTCGATCAAAGTAGCTACCTGAGACTTAGTCATGTCTAGGCTTTTTTCCATTTCTGCTATGCTTGCTACGGATTCAACTGCTTGGGAGTCCATCTGTGCTTTTCGTGTTCGAGTGAAGTACTGATGGCTTGACTGAGCTATTTTGAAAAACCTGCTAGACCAAATTTCCTTAGTAATTTTAAATTTATTTTCAAGTTGTGTTATTTTGTTAATATTAGTGATTTTAGCACCTAAAAATCCCCCTTGAATCCCTCTATGAGTTAGAACACTCAATAGGAGAAGAAGGTTGATAGTTTGCTATGAGAACTACGTTCATCATGCAATTATCATAGCCAACCAGCTCAAGCTTTTGAGAGAGTGAGAAACACAAGGTATAGATAAAATAGGAAATTTTATTTATTTGAAATTTTATTTAGAGATGCTCCTCCTAACATTGCTTCCTATGAGGAGTCTTTTACATATATTTTCCCTGTAATCTACTTCTTGGCAGCTTCTTTTTCTGCCCGTTCTTCAAGATATAGCCTTTGGAGCTTATCCAAGTCTGCCTAGCGGCACATCTCGCAGTATGCATGGTGGAAATTGGATGCCAGCTGCTTGTTCTCGAGTGATTCCAGGCGATATTTCTCGGCCTGTTGGCGAAGTTCCTTCTCTTTTTTCAAGTGTGAGCATTTTTGCACTGTCATTTCTGCTTTGAGGATCTTGTTTTCTTGTCTGAGAAATTCCAACTCTTGTTTGTTTAAAGCATGCCTTTTTTTCTTCCAGCTGAGCGTTAACGTTCCCTGAGTTCCCAGCTGGGTGGATTTTAGGTGCCATTTTACTGATATTAATGTAAACCCATTTTATTCTTTAAATAGAGAATAGAACCAGAAAACAATAGAATAGCACATAAATAAGAAAAGAAAAATTGCAAGTTTTATTAATTTATATAGCGATCAAAACATCCTTATTCCCATTCATAAATACAAAATTCAATGATGCGAACAGTTGATAAAGTGCTATGAAAGCTATGGGCCCATCATGCACCTATCTTGGCCTTTCACCCTACGCTACATGCTTAGCATTGCGTTCCACTTGTTGATTAATATGCGGCCAAACACTATGAGTTCTTCTAGCTCGGGCGGGACATGTGGCAGGTTGATTCGCCATTCAACCTTCTTAAAGGCGTCGATGAAAGACGGGACGGACATGTTGATTAATCAAGCCATCTGCTCGATTTTATTATGCAGCCGGATTGCATCATTTTTCCATGGTTCGATTTCTCTTTCAAACTCTTTCACCACCTTTTCCCTTGCTTGGCATTTTTCTTGCAGGTTTTCCATTGCTAGGCCCATGGCTTGGATTTGGAGTAAGGCCCTATCAAGTTGGTCTTGAGTAGTTGGATTATAATTGAAGAGTTGGGCCTGCAGCCCTTGATTGTGGGCCTCCAAATCTCTGACTCGAGCCTCTAATGCTTGAGTTCTACCTTCCTTTATTTGGATTTCAGTCCTCATTAGTTTTTCCCAATTTTTCTCTTTTTCAGCCAATTCTTCTCTTAACTTACGATTTATTTCCTTGAGGTTCTTGTTCTCTGTCAATAGAGGGGAGTTCCTACGAATATCTTCGCTATCTGCCCTTACGCTGACATATTCTCTTTCTGCTTCGCGGATAGCTTTCATTTTCCTATCCCTTTGAGTTTCAAGATTTTCCAATGTGTCCTTATGCTCATCGATCTTTCTCTTCAGAGCCTTTTCAATCTTTAACTGATCATTCACTAGGAGAGGGTCCAGCAGCACAAATCTCTCTACCCCCTTGTCATTGATTCTTTCTCTCAGCCAGACCTTAAAGTCATTAGTTGGTGCCAGCCCTCGACTTCTCAACTCAGCTTTCCCTTTAAAGTGCATAAGATCCCAGGCCTTCGAAATTGTGATGCCATGTATAGAGTCAGGTCCTTTGAGGGAATGTAAGAATGAGCGCACCAATTCTTCTGTGGGTATGTCTTGTCAGAATGTCAGTTGGGAATGTGCCAAAGAAGGATTATAGTTGGCTGCAAACCTTGGTCCTACTAATGGCACATTGAAGAACGGGCCACAGCCGTACAACACCTCCTCGCTTAACCACCAGATCAGTTTCCAACAGATATCCTTTTCCTTAACCTGAGCCAAGAAATGTATCCAGCATTTTGTCCCCATAGGTCCTTGCGATTCAACATTGTCCAAGCGAAGGCCTTCTCGTTGAGAAAAATCTCGCAAGGGGTGATGATTTACTTCCAGAATTCCTTCGGTAGAATACCCTTTGCCAAAGATATGATTAGCTAGCCAAACTGTGAGGAGTTATAGGCAACACTGTAGCTTCTTTCCTTTTCCTGTCTGACAATAGGTAAGGGAACCTACTGTCTCTGCTAGGATGGCGGGTATGGGGTTTATTCCGTATCTCTCAACAACTAGAAAGACCCCAATGGAAGATAAGTTAACCACATCCAGTGTGGTGGGGAAAAGGACAAGTCCATAGACTGATAGAGCAAGCGTCCTCCCAAAAGTTGTCCAATCTCCTTTTCTCCTCATGGCCTCCATGTGTTCCAAAAGGAACTTGGTGGAGAGAGTTCCCCCTTGGGCATGGTTTCTAATGATGGCCTTCTTTTCTGGAACACCGAGTAAATCAGCGACCTCCTTCTGGGTTGGAAGAATCCCTAAAAACCTGTACACTTGACTTGTGGAGAGGAGGGGGCTTCTTAATAGCCCAGCATATTCTTCTGGCACGAGTGATAACATGAAGTTGGGGAATATGAAAGCTCTCAATTTGTTGTCCCAAAACTGTAGGAGAGCTTGTAGAGCTTCTTCCATGATTTTTATGTCTAGTAGATCTAAGATATCCCCGTATCGTCCTCGAAACTTTCTGAGTTCGTCTCCTGGTAAGTATTCCCTCATCTTGATTAGGTCGTCCATAGCATTGGCTTGGACCTTAATTTGAATTCTCCTCCCAATGGTGGCCAAGCTTGTAGGGGCATAAAAGGCCGTTACAAGTTCTGATGCCATTTCGAAAAGTTTTGTTTTGAAGAAAAAAGTAGAAATGCTAATCTTGTAAAAAGAAGAAAAAGAAGGTTAGTACACAAGTCATATAAGAGAACTATATGCAATGCATGCGATATGGGGGGTTTTTGCTCCTTGTGTCCTAAAGGTTAGGCTCTTAAGGTCTCTAAAATCGGCTGACCTAATAAAGGTAGGCTTTTAAGGTCAACTTGCACATGGTTTAGCTTGGGATCTAGATACCCTAAAAAGGCCCTTAGATTGCCCCTACCAAAGGTAGAGACCGTGACTTAAGAGAGGATCCTGTCACAGAAAAGTCTGTGCGAATCAACCCTTAAGGCAAGTAACAATCTAAGTAGGATAGATAGGTCAACCTCTGTAGGCCTAAGCCGAACAGGGAAAGATTCTCATATCCCATTCTACTTAATTGGACGTACTCCGGGAATAGGAGCCAATAGGTTGAAATAGATGTAAATAGTGCATTTGTGAATAAACGGAGCACCCTAGCTACCCTTCCCTTCCACTCAAAGGTGGAAACACTGCAAAAAAAGGAAACCACAAGTATACGAAGATATATACAAACAAATATAGGAGGCCAAATAATTTTAATATTAATTTTTTTAAAAGAAAAGGGCTTGACTCTCTAATTAAAAAGTCCCCAGTTGAGTCGCCAACTGTGAAGACCGGAGCCTTCGACGGGAGTCGCCACCAAATTTTCAATCAAAATTTGGAAAAAGAAAAAATAAGTTCAAAAATAGGGTAAAATGACTTTTCACAAAATATTGGGTCCGGGAGTCCAATTGAGATGAAGGGATGGTGTTAGGCACCCTTCTTCTCCCGTCCGAAGACAGTTACCCTAAAAATTAATATTAAAATTATTTAGGCTTAAAAATATATACAATCATGGGGGAAAATGAGGAAAGAAAGAGGGAGGGCTTGACCTAGGATAAAAGCCTAGGGCCTACGTACCCTCAAGGAGGGATCAAAGCCCACGTAGTTCCTGTTACATACAAGTGTGTGAGTGAAGGGAGGCTCATCAAGTGAACACTCAGATGGCCTTCCAGTGCAGTATACCTAAAAAGGTCAATGCTTTTTGGTACCTATCTACCATGCAAAATATCAAAGAACAAAAGTGCGTGTTAGAGGGCTCATCAGGCATAAAACCCAGATGGCGTGGAAGCTAGTGCTCCTATAAAGATAAAGTTCTCTTGATGGCACTAGATTATATAATAAAAATTTTCTTGTTAAGTTAGCACACAATAAAACCTTTTTATTCCCCAAAAGACAAGGGGTCGCGACGGGTGCCTTTTACCGTCGCGACCTACTGCTGTGAAGCGGAGACCATCGCGACGCAAGGAAGTGGGCGTCGCGACGTCTCTCCTACATGGGGGTGTCGCGACGGCTTCCCACTGCCGTCGCGACCCCTTTTGTTTTTCAGAGTAAAAGAAGGCAGAAAAGAGAGATGATGCTTTCGGGGTGCGTGAATCAAATGTTGGATGGAATGCCAACATTGAGGGGTCACAACCCAAGAGAAATATGTTTATACCAGAACAAAAGTGGCTCCCAATAATCAAATGAATGTGAATAAAATCAAAGAAAGAATAAAATATCACTCATGGTGTGTGTGCTACCTGCTTGCTTCTTGTTTTTACTTCCAGCCCTTCTGTTCGTCAATTTTTCGTCCCCTGACACTGTGAGACGGGGTTTATTTTATAGTAGGTCAGGAAAACTATTCCGGGAAAGAAATCCGGCCATTAATGGCACACCCGTCGCGACGCTTATCGTTTACCGTCGCGACGGGTATCTTGCAGATACGATCCCGAATTTGTCATAAATACACAACCCGTCGCGACGTATGGACGTATCCCTCGCGACGGGTATCACTCTGATTGATCCCCTCATAAATGCAGGCTACGTCGCGACGTATCCATTACCGTCGCGACGGTATAGTGTTTCCGTCGCGACGAATAGCTTTTATCGTCACGACGGTTCTTCTCTATTTTTATTATTATTATTCATTACTTTACATTCATCATCATTTTTTTCTCTTTTTTTTTGTTTATATTTTCAGCCGGTCAAAGTGAGGTGTTCACACTTCTCTTCATTAATTCTCAGATAACATTATTCCAATGGAAGCTCACATTCCCACGAATATCCTTCATGGAAGGTTTTCCGATGAGCATAAAAATATTAGCCTGTACACATGGCTAAGGATCATTGCTATAATCATCGCCACTATAGAAGCTGGGGTGATTGTTCTTTTAATGGAGAAAGAGGAAGAAGATTTTGGTGGTCATGATATATGGAGTTATGTAGTAGGATATGTAATACATATTCTACTTGTGCTATATGTATATCGTACTGAAACGGTACATGCACTTGAAATTGTAAGTTGGGTTATAACATCCGGTGTAAGAATATATCTTTCAAGCCATGTTTCCACCACAAGAGATATGAACCTCATACTAGTAATTGCATTTTTTTTGTGGGAAAATGGGGAAACAAAACATTACAGGAGACTAGCCCCCAGGATCATGAATGATGCTGTTGTTGGCATCCCTCAGCATCACCGAGACAACTACACAAAGAGGATTATCCAACATATTAAACCCTATACTACTAGCTAAACTATGCTTTGCAATTGTGTTAGCACATCCATTTGCATTTCTCGGGATGTGCGTGGCTTTAACCTCCCAATCCCTTGCCAGGAGGCAGGAGATCTTATGTTGGAGCGGGTTTAGGTTTGAAACAGCTTCCCTCAGTGTCTGAATCATCTTAATAGCTTGGCTAAAACTAATTTCAAGTTCCATTTTTCTGAATCCAAGATTCCAGGCACTAACCAGACCATGATATAGACCCCATAACTTCGCACTTAGAACTAAGGCATAACCTAGATTACTAACAAATCCCTTAAAGCAATTCCCATAATTATCGCGAATAATACCACCACAACCAGCCTTTCTTGAAGATCTACAAACTACACCATCAGTGTTAACTTTTATCCATCCCACCATTGGTTTTCTCCAGGCCTTGTCATTATCAAAACTAGTTCCCCTATCTTCTTCACTAGGCCTCCAAGCTTCATCATGCACCTTTGTGTGATACAGAATAACTCTGTGAACTTCATTAGGGACTTGGAAATCTGCATCAAAATGTTCTTTATTCCTCCATTGCCAAATTAGACCACAAGCAGCCGAAAATATAGAAGGCCAATATATACTAGCAAAATTATAATTCCCTTTAAGGTTCCACCCAATCCAATCCTTTGTAGACAGATTGAAAAATAGAGCCTTGTCCCAAGGATTAAGGAACACCCTCCATATTGCAGCAATCTTTGGGCAGTCTCTAATCGCGTGGACATTAGTCTCCCTAGAGTTTGAGCACCAAAGACAAACAGGATTTGTAGCACTCCAAGAAGCATATTTACTTATAGTAGGTAACCTGTCATGTCCAAGCCTCCACAAAAGAAATTTATTCCTATTTTGAATTTTGCTTTTCCAAATTAGCTTCCACGTACTAGACAGATGTCTCTACTCTATATTTTCTATAACATTGTAAAAACTAGTAATGGAAAAATGACCATCCTTGCCAGGCTCCCACAAAGCTTGATCACTACCCAATGATGAATTAGGAGGATTCGCACAAAGAATTTATCAATAGTATGCTAAGGAAGCAAACCATTCATCCTTTCTTCGTCCCATTGTCCAAATTGGTCAACGAAGCCGCTAGTTTTAGTCACCGGATCAGGAATTAAGACAATACCTTCAACATAATGCCAAATACTCTTAATTCTCGGAATCCAATTGTCAAGCCAGAATCTTGCTCTATCTCCACTGCCAATTCCCTAAGAAATATGGTTGTAGAACTCATGCCATATTCTACAGATCTCCCTCTAGAGTCTAGAGTCAATCACTTGAGCCTCCATACCAGCCGTGATATTCTGTGAGATACCATATTTCTGGCAGAGAATTCGAACCCAGAGACTATTTTGATACAAATAATGATCGTCTATATTATGATACAAATATTATGATACAAATAATGATCGTCTATATAAAATAATCATGATATTTGGAGTAATTATTATTACTCTGAAGATTTATATTCGTGATTATAGAAGATGATGTCCTTTCTTATTTTCTCTTCTTTCTCTATTATCATTTTTGTTTCTTTCTTTGCTTCTTCATTTGCTTTCTCGGGTTGTATTATGCCCTTTCCTTCTTTCTTGTGTAGAAGATGATGTCCTGTGTAATGTTCTAAACTATCTATTGCTGGAAACATTATGTGTCTATCTTATTTTGCAGATATTGATACTAATAAATTGGGAACCGAATCAAATTTTTGTATTGTCTCTTCCTTTTCCTTCTTCCTATTTCTCTTTTTTTTCTTCAATTTTCTCTTTCTTCTTTTCAATCAATATATTTGTTATTTTCTTTTTTTTATTTCTATCTTTTTTTTTAATTTTCAGGGTTATTAATTTTTTTATTAGATAAAAAAATTGAGAGAGAAGATTTGTGTCATGACCACAAACCGGGAGTACGTGATCGGGACGGGAATAGATTTTTACCTCTAAACCCGTAAGCCTTACCTGTAAACATAACTATAACTACCCTGCTATACAATCAATATATAAAACATAATAGTGGCAACACCTCACTGGTGGCCTAATTAACCTGCAATTCACGGTTCGCTCAATACCGCATCAGCCCAGTATATAGATATATCTCAACACACATAGTATTTATCTGTATCATATTAATCACACGTCTCAATACGTACGATCTACCCTATTCACATGCAGCAATCACACGTAATATATATATCCATATCATATTGATCGTACGTCTCAATAGGTACGATCTATCCTATTCACATGCAGCAGTTTATATACTCATACATATATCCTAGTTTTTCCCAAACTGGACCCTGTCTTTAAGTACATGTGAAGCCAACAATTCTAGAGTGGATGTACCTCAAAAGCTGTAAATATATACACAATATCTACAACTTAGAATATCTACAACATAATCAAAATATAACAAAATATCCACCGACGGGAACAAGTGCGTTAGGGTTGGTCTGATGTCCGTATCACTGTCCGGACGTCGATGCCTGCCCGATACCTGTATCTGAAACATTGAAGTAGAGGGAGTGAGGCAAATCTTTTAATCTTTAACTGAACCTAGTGCCAGGATAGGGCAATGGCCTCAACGGGCAATTTCTTTTAATCTTTAACTGACCCTAGTGCCAGGCTAGGGCAATGGCCTCAAAGGGAAATTTATTTTAATCTTTAACTGACCCTAGTGCCAGGCTAGGGCAATGGCCTCAACGGGCAATTTCTTTTAATCTTTAGCTGACCCTAGTGCAATGCTAGGGCAATGGCCTCCATGGGCAATTAAATCAACTGGGCCTAGAACAAGCTAGAGCAATGGCCTCCACAGGCGACTTTATCTGACTTGTTTCTCCTCCCGAGCTTTCAGCTGGGATTCTGACTCTATCTACCCATTACTATCCTAAATTGACTTTACCTAGGTGGTCTGAACCTTCCTATGACTCACTAATCAATTATGATATCTTCTTAATCCTTATTTATACCCTTGATTAGATCATATCCTAGCTTTAAGATCTTTCCTATGTTTGATTACCATAAAACGTTGACGTTTACAAACAAATTCTTTAAGATTTCTTTAATGACTTTCTAATTAATAGGGTAAACCAAACCTTGGACTCAATCAATAACTTACCCCCTTGCTTGTATTGTTCGGTGTATCTCATGTCATCACATGGATACCCTCTAGTAGCTCTTTGCCTGTAATCAAACACACATATACAAGTACTTTCATATATTACAATTTAGGAACAACAATAGCATGTTAGCCACTAAATAATTCTTACAAATAGGCAAGTAGGCAAACCACATATCCACATCCTCAATCAACCCTATAGGGCAAGGATGGGAAACCCCTCACCTGGACGGCTTCCTTGTGCCTGTCCTGGAGTAACTCCCGCTCCGGACGAATCGTGGTTTCTTAAAAATTGCATTCACGTGGTTAACACCTTACACTATATGCAGCTCATATGCATGCAACATGCTCTTGCCTAAAAATGCACCTAGACGTCGCCAAGAACCGAGTTCTTAGTCTTATCCGTCTTCCCTCTCTTCCATGAGAGTCTCAAGTGCTTCACACTTGGTTTCGTACAATTATCGCTCACCTTGAATTGATTTTGGAGCCTTGGATTCGAGTTACAAAACCTCAATATACTTTTAAATTAACCTACTTAAGGTTTCCTAATAATTACGAAGAAATAAAGTTGCCACTTTAAAATTTGGACTTTATTGTTCCGCAAGTTTCCATCCTTGAGAAACAAGAAAGTACCTAAAATAATTCTTGATGCTTGATAGCATATTTAGAATTATTCTAGGGTGTTTAAGATTGAAAAGAAGAGGTTTGGAGTCCTTAGTAACCTCGGGCCAGCTCTTCACGGGTCTTGTTCAGCTAATATTTCAACAATATAATTTCAATAATACCAATCCAAGCCTATTTACTTAAATCCAAGGTCAATTCCTAATTATCAATAATTTACCCAAATTAGGAATAATTAGAATTTCAACTCCAAATCCTTCAAAATTCGAATTCGGCTAAACCCGAGGGTATAGTCTCGATTCCTACCCCAACTAAGTGTTCAAGAACACTTTCTAGGTCTCAATCTACCCTCGAAACATCTCAAACGAAGGTGAATCAAACAAATCCCTAAAAATTGAGAAATTGAGGGCTTCGAATGAAATTGGGGTTACCAACCTTGATTCGATCGGTGGGAGGTGTGGAAGATGTAGTAACCGAGCTCCGGTGACCTTTTCTGGCGTCGGCTAGCTCTCCTCCGAGGAGTTTCTGGCAGTTTCCCTCTCTTCCCCTTCTTCTTCCTCCACGACTCCTCTCTCTCTCTCTTCTTTCCCTTTCTTCTTTCTCTTTCTCTTTTTCTTCTTTCTTCCCGTGCCCCTCCCTTCTCCTTTTTCTTTCTTTTTTTTTCTTTTCTTTTTCTTCTCTTTTCCCACGGCACTCCCCCTCCAATTAATTGAAAAATAAATAAATAAATAAGTAATATAAAGTAATATAATTAATTAATAAAAAAATAAATAATTAAATAAATAATAACTAATATGTATTCTTAATTTAATCTCTTTTCCCTATTTAATTCAGGTTTCCAATTTCTTAGGTCCTGAATTAAATCGTAAAAATTATTTTCTACTTCTTTTCCCTCTTTATTTTATTTTCTACTTCGAAAATTTTCGAGTATCACAATCTTTCCCCCTTAAGAAATCCGGTCCTCGAATTTCAATTAACATACTAACCTTAGTCTTGAAATAGGTGAGGATATGTCCTGCGCATCTCCGCCTCAACTTCCCACGTTGCTTCTTCGACCGAATGGTTTCGCCACATGACTTTCACCAATGGTATTTCCTTCGATCTCAGTCTCTTCAACTGGTGATCTAAGATTTCCACTGGCACCTCCTCATAAGTTAGACCTTCAGCTAGTTGTACTTCCTGGGGTTGGATTACATGAGAGGGGTCTGGCAGGTACTTGCGAAGCATAGACACGTCGAACACCGGATGGACTCCTTCCAATTCCGCCGGCAATTCTAGACGGTACGCAACATTTCTCATGCGTTCTAGAATCTCAAACGGTTTGATGTACCTTGGACTTAGCTTGCCTTTCTTGCCAAATCTCACCACGCCCCTCATTGCTGAAATTTTCAAGAAAAGCTACTCACCCACAGCAAATTCTAAGTCTCTTCTCCGGTTGTCAGCATACGACTTCTGCCTACTCTGAGTCGTCACAAGCTTTTATCTAATGGACTTTATCTTGTCCAAAGCATCCTGAACAAGTTCTGGACCAACTAACTTGGCCTCTCCGACCTCGAACCACCCAATCGGGGACCTGCACTTTTGACCATACAAAGCCTCGAAGGGTGCCATCTGAATACTGGATTGGTAACTGTTGTTGTAAGCAAACTCCGCTAACGGCAGGTATTTCTCCGACCCTCCACCGAAATCCATAATGCATGCCCTAAGCATGTCCTCTAGAATCTGAATGGTCCTCTCGGACTGCTCGTTTGTCTGGGGATGAAACGCTGTACCCAGAGATAATCGACACTGGTACTCCGTGCAACCTCACTATCTCTGATAGGTACAACTGGGCATATTAACCCACACCGTAAGTGGTCTTAACTGGCAAGAAATGTGCGGACTTAGTCATCTGATCAACGATTACCCAAACTGAATCGAATCCCCTCTGTGATTGCGGCAATCCTGACACGAAATCCAAAGTAATTCTCTTCTATTTCCATTCAGGAATTTCTATCTTTTGAAGTGTTTTGGCGGGCTTTTGGTGTTCAGTCTTAACCTGTTGACACACTAGACATCTAGATACGTAGTCTGCCACGTCCTTCTTCATAACATTCCACCAATATAATTCTTTCAGAACCTGATACATCTTATTACTACTCGGATGGATTGTGTATGCTGTCTTGTGTGCCTCATCAAGGATTCTTTCTTTCAAACCATCCACCATAGGTACACACAATCGTCCTTCCAACCGGAGTATGCCACTGTCATCTATGGAGAATCGGACCTCGTCCTTCTCCCCCTTAACCACTATATCTCTGATCTGTTTGAGGCTGGCGTCTTAATCTTGCTTGGATTTAACTTCTTCAATTAGAGCTAGCTTAGCTTGGATGTGGGCTAGAAACAAGTTGGAATCTCCAATTTCAAAACTGAGTTCCAGACTGTTTCAGCTCATGTAATTCCTAAATTAACGGCCTCCATATTTCATTGATATTTGCTAAGCTACCCATTGACTTTCGGCTCAGAGCGTCTGCCACCACATTCGCCTTACCAGGATGGTACAAAATCGTGCAGTCATAGTCTTTCAACAATTCCATCCACATGCGTTGTCTTAGATTTAGATCTTTATGCTCGAAAATGTACTTAAGGCTCTTGCGGTCTGTGTATACCTCACATGATTCGCCATAAAGGTAGTGCCTCCAATACAACCGCTGCCATTTCAAGATCGTGAGTCAGGTAGTTTTTTTCATGCTTCCGGAGTTGCCTAGACGCATAAGCAATCACCTTGCCATGCTGCACAAGAACACACCCTAACCCAACTCGCGATGCATCACAATAAACTACATACCCTCCAGTGCCCTCAGGAAGAGCCAACACCGGTGCTATGGTGATACTTTCCTTCAGCTTTTGAAAACTCTCTTCACACTTGTTATCCCACACAAACTTTACCCCTTTCTGAGTTAACCTTGTAAGAGGTGCAGCAACCTTCGAGAAGTCCTGCACAAACCTTCTATAATATCTAGTCAAACCTAGAAAACTGCGAATCTTCGTGACTGAGGTAGGCTAGGACCAATTCTTCACTGCTTCAACTTTGCTCGGGTCAACATGGATTCCCTCTGAAGATACCACGTGATCGAGAAATGCAACTTTATCAAGCCAGAATTCGCATTTAGAAAACTTAGCATACAATTTCTCTTGCCTTAGCTTCTGTAATGCCAGTCTCAGATGCTCTGCATGCTCCTCAGCATTTTTGGAATAGACTAGATTGTCATCTATAAATATAATGACAAACCAGTCTAGAAATGGCTTGAAAACCTGATTCATCATATCCATAAAAGTTGATGGTGCATTTGTTAGCCTGAACGACATAACTAGAAACTCATAATGGCCGTATCGGGTTCGAAAAGCAGTCTTGGGCACATCTTCTTTTCTAATCTTCAGTTGATGATACCCTGATCGAAGATCGATCTTTGAAAACCTCTTAGGACCCTGCAACTGATCAAACAGATCATTGATTCTTGGAAGTGGATATTGATTGTGGACCGTTACCTTGTTCAACTTTCGGTAATCGATACACAATCTTAAAGTTCCATCCTTCTTCCTCACGAATAGAACTGGCGCACCCCAAGATGAAAAACTGGGTCTGATGAAACCCTTATCGAGCAATTCCTGTAATTGCGTGTGTAACTCCTTCAACTCCTTCGGAGCCATTCTGTAGGGTGGTGTAGAAATTGGTTGAGTACCTGGTAAAAGCTCGATCTCAAATTCAATCTCTCGATCGGGCAGCAAACCAGGCAAGTCGTTAGAAAATACCTCAAGAAACTCCCGAACTACCGGTACCTGATTCGCATAAAGAACTTCTTTCGTGGTATCCCTCACAAAAGCCAGATATCCTTTACACCATTTCTCGAGTAGCTTGGAAGCTTTCATTGCTGAAATTAGACTCGGATATGGTGTAGGACCATCACCCCGCACCACAAATGGCTCTTCATTCGGCATGTTGAATTTCAAACACTTCGCCCAGCAATCAACTACTGCATGACAAGATGCCAACCAATCCATACCCAGAATGACATCCAGGTCTACCATGTATAGTAGTCATAGGTCCACAACTGTTTCATGACCCTCGACCACAACCACACAGGATTCATAGACATACTTGACTTGTACTGATTCACCCATCGGAGTGGAGACCATTTCTGTCTCCTTTAACCTGGTCGGGTTCCTCTCAACTTTCCGTGCAAATGCATGTGAGATGTAGGAATGTGTTGAACCAGAATCAAATAATACAAGAGCCTGGAGAGAGCATACTGTAAGTGTACCTGTCACAATTGCATTTAAGGCATGTGCATCTTGTCGAGACAAAGCAAACACCCGTGCTTGTCCCCCTCCTGGTGCACCTGGACCTTTACCTCCTGCTCCTACTCCTCTACCTCGGCCCGCACCTGAGGTGTTAGGTGGTACAATTCTGACTGGTCGAGCTGCAATCGGAGTACTGCCCGGAGTAGGATTACTTTTGACACTAGTATTACTCTTCCTCTGCGGACATTCCTTAGCCATATGCTCGAACTGACCACAGTTGTAGCAACCTCCCTTCGTGACTCTGCACTCTCCAAAATGAAACCTCCCACAAGTTCCACACTGCAGTCTCTGGCTACCGCCCTGACTACCTTGGGTGTTACTCTTCCCAAAACTTGTAGTGGTAATGGCAGACTGTTCACCAACTTGTCCTGTATAATTTGAGATTACACCAGAACTACCTGCTGTCTTTGGCTTCTCCTTCCATCCCTATCCATCATTACCTGCCAGTAACTTATTCTTGGGATTCACCGTTGTCCCAAACTTCTTTCTATTTTCAATTACCCTAGCACAATCAGCAGCCTATGCTAGAGTTTCAAACTGAC
Source organism: Senna tora (assembly GCA_014851425.1). Lineage (NCBI taxonomy): Eukaryota > Viridiplantae > Streptophyta > Magnoliopsida > Fabales > Fabaceae > Senna > Senna tora. The sequence continues at coordinate 18,226,922 of CM026265.1, forward strand.
CACACTGCGGCAGTAGAACTACCAACAACGGCTCTACTAACCTGTGTATGAACCTCTTGATCAACTCCCTCTCATTGGGAACCGATTCTGGAGCACATTGAGCTAGCTCCGTGAACTGCAGCTCAAACTCGGTCATTGAGATATTCGGCGTCATCCACAAATCTTCAAACTGTTGACGCTTGGCATACCTCATTCCTTCAGATAAAAACCAACCCGGGAATTCCCTCTAAAAATCTTCCCAGGTCATAGAAGCAACTCTTCTTGCATATCTCTTCTGTACTGATTCAAACCAAACTCGTGCAGTGCCTCTTAACTGAAATGAGGCAAGTTCCACCATCTCTCCTCCTGGACACCTCAACAATTGCCCAATTCTGATTATGTCACAGAGGAAATGATGAGGGTTCTCCTTGGTTTCGGCTCCACAAAAGGTAGGTGGATTCAGCTTCAAGAATTTAGTAATCGGCAATTCCCTCAGAACCCCCCTCGGTCTCCGGGGCACGTCCCTCTGTTGCCACTCTCTTCTTGGTTCTTCATTCCCTTCCTTAACTACCTCAATTACCTATTCAGTAGATATCACCTATTCCTCTTCTTCGCCAACAACTAAACGGTGAACTTCCTGTTGAATTTGGCGAGTCATTTCAGCTCTCAACTCCTGAAATCCCGCAGTCAGCATCTCAGCCACTCCTCTTTCTTGTGTCCTACCATGACCGCAAGCATGACCTCTAGCTCGGCCCCTGTGAGGCATTCTCTCCTCTCGAACTGACTCCTCATCTGTATGTGCAGGGACTCTACCACACCCTAGCCTGCCTAGTAGTCGGCAGCATCCCTTGACTGCACAAAAACGTCACCTGATAAGCATTTGCATAATCTATTATAGATTAAGAAGGAATTAAAGAAAAGGCTGACTCAAATTATCTTGGGTACTCCCACAAGTACCTGTTTAATTCAACGTTGTGCTCTGGTTTCACAACGAAGATTAAAACGAAACTTGGTTATACCAATGGCTTCACATGAATTAAAGAAAACCAGGCTCCGATACCAAGTTTGTCACGAACCCAAACCGGGAGTGCTTGATCGGCACGGGAATAGATTTTTACCTCTAAACCCGTAAGTCTTACCCAGTAAACATAACTATAACTACCCTGCTATACAATCAATATATACAACATAATAGTGGCCACACCTCACTGGTGGCCTAATTAACCTGCCATCCACGGTTCGCCCAATACCGCTTCAGCCCAGTATATAGATATAACTCAACACACATAGTATATATCTGTATCATATTGACCGCACGTCTCAATACGTATGATCTATCCTATTCACATGCAGCAATCACACGTAATATATATATCCATATCATATTGATCGTACGTCTCAATACGTACGATCTATCCTATTCACATGCATTAGTTTATATACTCATACATATATCCTAGTTTTCCCCAAACTAGACGTTGTCTTTAAGTACATGTGAAGCTGACAATTCTAGAGTGGACGTACATCAAAAGTTGTAAATATATACACAATATCTACAACTTAGAATATGTACAACATAATCAAAATATAACAAAATATCCTTCCACGCGAACAAGTGTGTTAGGGTTGGTCTGATGTCTGTATCACTGTCCGGACGTCGATGCCTACCCGATACCCGTATCTAAAACATTAAAGCAGAGGGAGTGAGTCAAGTAGACTTAGTGAGAAGCTTTCCATCCTCGGCGTAGTAGCGGGTACCACTACAGCTGGGGAAAGGGAAACACCCACAATCACATGCGTATGAAAGTCCAGTTTATCACATACAAATTAAAGGTAAACCTACGGATCATGCTTCTCATAAACAAGCAATCACTTTTAATATGTCATCTGAAAGCTATAAATCACTCAACTGGTCCATGTATCTCACAATGGACACTGGCCTCAACGGGCAAATCTTTTAATATTTAACTGACCCTAGTGCCAGGCTAGAGCAATGGCCTCAACGGGTAATTTCTTTTAATCTTTAACTGACCCTAGTGCCAAGCTAGGGCAATGTCCTCAACAAGCAATTTTTTTTAATCTTTAACTGACCCTAGTGTCAGGCTGGGGCAATGGACTCAACGGGCAATTTCTTTTAATCTTTAGCTGACCCTAGTGCCAGGCTAGGGCAATGGCCTCAACAGGCAATTTCTTTTAATCTTCAACTAACACTAGTGCAAGGCTAGGGCAATGGCCTCCATGGGAAATTAAATCAATTGGCCCTAGAACAAGCTAGAACAATGGCCTTCACAGGCAACTTTATCTGACTTGTTTCTCCTCCCGAGCTTTCAGTTGGGATTCTGACTCTATCTACCCATCACTATCCTAAACTGACTTTACCTAGGTAGTGTGAACCTCCCTATGACTCACTAATCAATTATGATATCTTCTTAATCCTTATTTAAAACCTAAACCCTTGATTAGATCATATCCTAGCTCTAAGGTCTTTCCTAAGTTCGATTACCATAAAACGTCGATGTTTACAAACAAATTCTTTACGATTTCTTTAATGAGTTTCTAATTAATAGGGTAAACCAAACCTTGTACTCAATCAATAACTTACCCCCTTGCTTGTACTATTCGGTGTATCTCATGTAATCACATGGATACCCTTCAGTACCTCTTTGCCTGTAATCAAACACACATATACAAGTACTTTCATATATTACAATTTAGGAACAATAATAGCATGTTAACCACTAAATAATTCTTACAAATAGGCAAGTAGGCAAACCACATATCCACATCCTCAATCAACCCTATAGGACAAGGATGGGAAACCCCTCACCTGGACGGCTTCCTTGTGCATGTCCTAGAGTAACTCCCGCTCCGGACTTATCGTGGTTTCCTAACAATTGCATTGACGTGGTTAACATCTTACACTATATGCAGCACATATGCATGCAACATGCTTGTGCCTAAAAATGCACCTAGATGTCGCCAAGAACCGAGTTCTTGGTCTTATCCGTCTTCCCACTCTTCCATGAGAGTCTCAAATGCTTCACACGTGGTTTCGGTACAATTATCGCTGACCTTGAATTGATTTTGGAGCCTTGGATTCAAGTTACTAAACCTCAATATACTTTTAAATTATCCTACTTACGGTTTCCTAATAATTACGAAGAAATAAAGTTGTCATTTTAAAATTTGGACTTTATTGTTCCGTAAGTTTCCATCCATGAGAAACAAGAAAGTACCTAAAATGATTCTTGATGCTTGATAGCATATTTAAAATTATTCAAGGGTGTTTAAGATTGAAAAGAAGAGGTTTGGAGTCCTCAACATCACCCTTAAAGTGTATTTGGGTAACCCGAGCAGGGACCTGGCACGTTAACGTCAAGGTTCAACCTTAGTAACCTCGACCCAGCACTTCACGGGTCTTGTTCAGCTAATATTTCAACAATATAATTTCGATAATACCAATCCAAGCCTATTTACTCAAATCCAAGCCTCTCTCTTCTCCGTTTTCTTTCTTTTTATTTTATTTTCTTTTCTTTTTATTCTCTTTTCCCACGGCACCCCCCCTCCAATTAATTAAAAAATAAATAAAATAAATAAATAAGTAATAAAAAGTAATATAATTAATTAATAAAAATAATTAATAATATCTACTATTTATTTTTAATTTAATCCCTTTCCCTATTTAATTCAGGTTTCCAATTTCTTAGGTCCTGAATTAAATCCTAAAAATTATTTTCTACTTCTTTTCTATCTTTTTATTTTATTTTCCACTTAAAAAATTTTCGAGTATTACAATTTGATAAGGTGGGTCCCACAATTTTTTCTCTCTATCTCTCTCCTCATTTCACTGAGCACTTTACTGCAAGCAAAGGGTCCAATTTCTTTTTTTTTATTGTTCCTCAATTTTCTGACTCTTCGGTGCTTAGTGCTAGGGTGTGGTTGGTTGGTAGGGTGGAGGATGTAATGTCGGATATAATGGGAATGTGAATGAGAATGTTGGAGGGAATAGAAATGTCATGTCAATATGATGTAATGTGATGTGAATGGAATAAAAGTGGATAAAATAACCTTTACATTAAAAGTGGGAATTAAAAAGTAAGTAAAAAAATAAGAACAAAAACATAATTCCATCACATTATAAAAAGTGGGATTTGTTTGATAAGAAGAATGTTGGATGTATTACATCCAGCATTACATCCTCAAAATCACCAACAAAAGACATCGGTGCTGATGCCTATTACTCTTTGTCTCCACTCTCCACTCTCCTTTTTCACTAATTTTATGAGTTTATTCAACAAATATTTTAGAGTATTATTTAAAGTTTTCTCTTATTGATTAATATATAATATATTGTCTTGAATTTGGTAAAAAACCAAAAGGAATAATTTTTTAATTTTTTTCATTAGTTAAAATGAATATTTAAACAATACCGCCATTAGCACACTTCTTAGCAAAATTTATTTTATATTAATCTTTTATTTTTAAAAAGTTTTAAATCTACTATCTATTTTTACAAGTTTTTCTATTACTCTATATTGATTTTTTTTATCTTACACTGCTAATTTTTTTCGTTAACTACTTATATAGTATATGGACATGTCATTTATCTATTTTATGCATGTCAAACTTTACTTATATGTTATTTCTCTAACAAATTTTTTGTGATGCGACTCATTTTCTCTCTATACCATGATTGGTTATAGAAAAATTTTTTGTCATGTGTTTTAATTATATTGGTGAACTTTATAGCAAGCACCTAAGTAACTTTTATCTTAGTTTAGTCCATTCAAAATTTACATCCCCAAATCACACTATACATATTTTAGAAGGAAGAAATGAAGCTAGCTAATGAAGATAGTAATTTTTAGGCCACCTATTTCCATTTCCTTTTCCCACCTCAGTTTAGTTACTCTTTTATGTCTTTGGTCATTTACAACTTAGCATAATCCACACATAATATGTGTAAGAGAGAGAGACACTATTTTATGTCTTTTTTCTAATTTTGTAATTTAAAATTGTTGTATTTGATTAGTGTTTTTAGGGTTTTTGGGACATGATTTCTTTAGTAAACAGTAATTTTACATTACAAAATTAGAAAAAGTAAAGCAAAGTTGGGATTTTGTTTCGATTCACACCTTCGTCTTCAATTGCCTCCTTCAAAATTAGAAAAAGTAAAGCTAGCTGGTGCATGGTGGTCTGACCGTATATGATTTTTTTTTTTACAATTGAAGTATCCGTTAAAGCAAATCTAATAATTAATATATTGTAATGTCTATTATTTAGAATAATTCTCTCAAAAAATACTTATGTTAAAACAATGGGTTCTATTACTTTTTTTTTTTTTTGTAAGGTAAAGTACCCTTACTGCCCACAAACTCTGCTGCAAGGTTCATTCTTGCCCCTAACTTGTCTTTTCGGTTCATGCCTACCCTCAAACTTTCAATTTTGTTCACATCTGCCCTTTTTGCTAACACCGTTAACTTACTTGATAGAATTTGCTGATATGGACGACGAATGTGTATCTCTTTTGTCACCTTACTGTCTACTTCATTTTCCACCTAACATTTAACTTGTTACTTTTATTAAAAAAAATTAACCTTTGGCAAAAAAAAAACCTAATCTAAACAAAAAAAATAAACCAAATTTTACCCTAAAATATTTTTTTTTTATTTGGATTAGGTTAACTTTTTTTAATAAAAGTAAAATTTAAAATAAAAATTTTAATTGTGCATGATCAATAATTAAAGAAAAAGAGTATAAACAAAGCCTATAATTGATTAAATTTCATAATAAACACTTATGTAAGTTCACCTTAGCTTTTTCATAATTAAATAATTTATTTTTTTAATCAAACAATTTTTTTGATCTCATTATCTAAATAGTAATACAAAATATTTTTTTATTCAACCTAAATATAAAACTTATGTATTCTTCAATTTTAATAATAACTAATAACTAGGGCTTATGTTTTGTGGAAAGATAAAATAATACTCAGTCTCTTAAGAGCTTCAAGCTATCGTCAATAAGTCATTTGCACTCAAATTTAAATTTATTGATTTTGTAATATCCGAGATATTAATTTTTAGTATTATCATTATTATTAATTTATTTTTCTTTCCCAAAGAAAAATAAATTAAATTAAAAGTTGAAATAAAAAGGAAGAAGGGAAAAATAGGGAATAAGTAAAATTTTTCTAGGACCTAAATAAAAAGGAAAACTAAAAGGATGGGAGGAAAAAGGGGATTTAACAATGAAAATTTTGTCAGCCTTATTTTATTTTATTTTTGGGCTGAAAGCCGTGTGCCCCTTTCCAATTCATTTAAACAAAGAAAAAAAATAATATAAATATATAATATTTAAAATGGGGGTCAAAATCGTGACCCCCATTCCACTAAAGCAAAACGCACACACAAATAAAAAAAATATAATAAGGAGAAGCAGCAGCTAGGGGTGAGCAAAACCGATCCAACCGATCCAATCCAAATCGAACCGATCAAAACCGACCAAAACCGATTACACATGCGGATGGATTGGTTTTCTTTTTTTAGAACCGATTATGTTCGGTTCGGTTGTTGGATGAAGGTCAATTCCAACCGAACTGAACCGAACCAACCGATTATAATTTTTTAAAATATAAAATATCTAAAGTCTAAACCTAGTTCTAATTTCTTTCAATCGACGCCTCTGCCTCTTCCAGTCTGCCTCACACAGCCCTCAAGCTTTTTCTCTTCTCCTGCTGAACGCCTGAATCCGCCGGCCGCCTCTGCCTCTGCGCCTCAAGCTTTTTCTCTTCTCCAACTCACGCTTTCAGCTTTCTCTTCTTCGTCCTCGACTCCTCGCAAGTCGCAACTCGCAAGTCATTTTGTTCCGTGACTGTGACCGTGACCGTGACTGTTCAAAACTTCAAATCTCAGTTTCGATCTGGCTATCTCTCTTATCTCTCCTCCGTTTCCGTTCAAATCTCAGTTCGTCCTCGCAAGTCGCAAGTCGTTCCGTTCCGTTCCGTGACCATTCAAATCTCAGTTCCGATCTCTCTTATCTCTCCTTCGATTCCGTGACTGTGAGCTCTCTGTCTCTCTTTCTTTTGCTTTCATTTTTTGTTGTTGTTTTTATGCCCTCAAGCTTTTCGATAAAGGCCTGTAGCAATATATTTAACATTAGGCTGCCAATACTTCAAAAAACTTCTAAAATTCATGTAGGTCTGTAGCAATATAATTATGAGGACAATAGTAAAAAATTTGTTGTTGTTTTTCAAGATATATTTCTTTGTTGTTTCTCTTTTTAATTTTTTTTTTAAATTTTTTGTCCAAAAACCGATTATCCGAACTGAACCAAACCGATTTCGGTTATGATGCTTGGGTGGATGGGATTGGATGTTGTTCCTTATCAACCGATTAGGTTGGTTCGGTTACCAAACTCAGCCAAACCGAACCGAACCGACCATATGCTCACCCCTAGCAGCAGCGGGCGCACGAACAGAAGCAACGGACCGAGTAAAAACAAGAAGAAGAAGGAGAAGCTACGGACGGAGGTTTTGGCCGGTTTCTCGCCGGAGAACGTGTGCCGGTGACCGGAAACACTGACCGGAGTATCCTTTCATCACCACCAAGCTTTCTACCCGATTGAATTAAGGTGAGAAAGCCCCAAACTTCCAAAATCCCAATTCCTCCAATTTTTGGTATTTTAGGAATTTTTCAATTTCTTCTAATCGGGGCATTCCGAGGTTAAAGTTGAGCTTGGTGGGTGTTCTTCAGAGCTTAGGGAGGTTCCGAATCGAAGTGAAACCGTAGGAATTGACCGGGTATGAAAATTAGGAAAATTGGGTTAGGAAATTGCTCAAAAATTCGAAATTTATAGTTTGATGCATGTTTAGGCTTGGATTGGAGTAGTATAAGTGTTGTAGTTGCCTAAAATAGACAAGGGAATAAAGCCCGAGTATCTACCGTCTCAACCGGAACCCAATCCGGTGAAAAATAGGCGAAATACTACGCCACCGTACAGTAAGGAGCTGTGCGGTGGGTTGAACACGTCGGTCTAGTCCGTGGTGGACACCTAAGACCAACTAAATTGGGTCCAAGGCCTTTCTTATACCGATTATATTTTATATATATATATTTAAAGAGGTAATATTCAAGCTTTTACTCGGCGAATAAGGGAGACGGTTGAATGAGTAAGGTAAGGTCTCTCTTGAGCCGTGGATTTATTCCCTTATTAGTTAAAAGTCCGTATGAACATATGAAGTGGAATTTAGATAAATGGAAATCTCTAACCTAAGCATTTAGAGATTCTAAGTGGCTCGAGTGAGTGAAAGCCGGTATAAGACAGTACGGACTTTCAAAAAGAGAAATTAAGATGACGTAACGAATTAAATAGTTAGTTCTTGGAAATAGTTAGAGGGTGCATGAGCATTATCATGACACGTACATGTTAGATGCTTCTTTACACGTTTTTAAATTGTTTAAATATATGTGTATAGGGCACCACAGGGTGATTGGAGCTCCAGGCACTCCGAGGACCGATCAGGAGGGCCAACGAAGTGAGGGGCTCTCCCATCTTTGCCCCACAGGGTTGGATGACAACGTGCAAATGTGGTTTGCCTTATTTTATGCAGTTATCATATGAAATGTACTTATCTGAATGAGTCTGCGCTACGTGTATATGATTAGAGAGTAAATAGTGAAAAGGCATACAAAATATGTGTATATGTGATAATGTGGCTCATCGAGCCTTATATATATGTTACCGTGGGTAGGATTGAGTCGTGATTTCATATGTGAGAGTTCAGTAACATTAGGATTGTCGGATGTGAGTGAGAGTGTTACATAATTGAAACTTGGAATCTAGGCCTAACTAGTGAACATGTATAATATTCAGTTAGTTACTAATAGGGCATTTTTCAAGGTTAAATTTGTTAGTTGAACTTGTTAGGTTAGTTCGGGTAGATCGAGTCGATTATCCTGGTCGGACAGACAGGATTCAGATAACAATAAGCACGCCACATGGTGGCCATTACCTTGGCTTAACCGAGGTCAGACAAGTTGCCGGCTATTACTCTAAGCGTGGCTTGGAGTCAGAAAGTTCCTAGTGTGATCAACTAGGTTCGAACACAAGATTGCCTTCAGGCCAGTATTTCTCTTAGCGTAATGCAGGAGACAGAAAGTGAGTCCCTATGTGCACAAGTATGTGTTAACTATGAAACCAAATGATGTATGTTGAGATTGATTTACATGCGGATTAATAAATATGTTAGGAGCATGAATTAGGATTTTTACTTGTGAATATGATACATTGATTGCCTGATCAAGTTAAAGGTCACAATATAAATCTGTTTCATACGTATGTGGTTGTGGTTGCTCCCTTCCCCCAGCTGTAGTGGTACCCGCTGCTACGCCAGGGATGGGGGAGCTTCTCACTGAGTCTGTTCGACTCACCCCCCTGTTTACATGTTTCAAATACAGGTGGTCCAGGTGTCGGGAACGCGTCCACTTCTTCTCAAGGAGGCGGACAACTCTGAAGACCGCACGCATAGTCCGCGTGGGTAGTGTATTTTGGTTTATGTAAATGAATCAGGATGTATATGTATATATGACTCCTTTTTTGGTGCAGCGTTTGTACAGATACAGCTGCTGTATATATACGTCTTACTCTAGTTTTGTCGGCTTCATACAGATTAAAGTTAGGTCTTGGTGTTGGGAATTTAGGCTATGATATAGCATATATCATGTATATACATATATAACTTCTGCATGCGACTAGGATAGATAACACGCATTGAGGCGTGTGATCAATACGTAAATTATATGTATGTGTGATTGAATACCTGTTTGTGTGAAAATATGGCTCTCGCATGTGAATAGGATAGATCACACGCGTTGAGGCGTGTGATCAATATGTAAACTATATGCAAGCGTGTGATTGAATATATGTATGACTGTATACAGGACATCTGCATGTGAATAGGATAGATCACCCGTCCTAAAGCGTGTGATCAATATGTATACTATATGTACGTGTGAATGAATATGTGTATATATATAGACTGAAGCGGCGCTGAGCGAGCCGTGGATTGTAAAGTGCTTAGGTCACCAGAAATGGATGACCATATGTATTATATATTGTTTGTACTAGAAATGGGTAGTTACGAACATATAAAAATGTCAATCGGGAATTAGAGGCTTGCGGGATAGGAGAAATCCTACCTCCCGTGCCGGTCATGGACGTCCAATAGGGGGTCGTGACAGATTTCAACTAAGAAAATACCTATGCATGCACATAATTATGAATTATAATTTTTAAAGTAATGTCAATTACTTTATCTTAAAAAATTATCTATATCTATGCCCAATCACCTTTTTTTAGAAACAAAGTAGGAAATTCACTCATAACAAGGTAAAATAACATTTATTTTTTTTCATAATTAAAGAATTTTGTGGAGCCATCACTTATTCGTTCACATTTTTGAACAATCATATGTATTTGATTCTTCATCATCAATTAAAACTAATTAAAAAAATAATTTAACCTATTTCTTTTGAAGAAATTAATAATATAATTTGATTTTTAAACAACAGTAATAAACCCACAGTACACTCTATTTATGAGTTCATAGTAATTTAGCATAAAAAATTATAAGAAGCAATATTAAAATTTAAGCAAGAGTAAAAAACCCACAGTAAACTCAAGATTTTAGATAATTAGGGTTTTTATTATAATAATACAAAATTATAAACTAAATTAATTAAATAATATAAAATTAAATCTAAATTTAAATGCATAAATACTTAATATATATCTACTTAAATCATACATTTCTATACCTAAATACTTTATATCATTTAATTAAACCTAATCAAGCATTATTCGTAATTCTGCATATAGTTAATAATTCATATATATAAACAAATTAAATAAATAAAATTAAACATTCAAGATCATTAGAAGTTTTATCCTCATAATCTCCTTCATCATCTTCACCACCATCAATGTTGCTAGGAGTACCATTTTTTTCGTCATTGTCCGTGTTGGGTTATGAGTTAAAAACTGATTTGAATACAATGGGCCTTTACGAAAATAAGTAAAGCTCCCCCCCTTTTTCTGCTCTATGTGAAATTGATCTTCTGATTGAAGGAAGAGACTCGTGACTTATGAGTAAATATTTTCTGAATGATCGATCTGTATAATATCTCCTCTATGAAATATGAGTTGTACAATATAATGGGTACAATAATATATAGACATAAGAGAAAAATTAAAAGGAGTTACTAGAAAAGTTACAGCTAGCCTATTTTGTTTTGGATTTATACATGATGGTAAAATAACAAAGGAAATATGGAAATGTTATAAAGTTATAATTAACTTTAACTTATGACTTTATAATCATTGAATTTATCTCGAAATTTGTGTTATCATACATTTTTTATAAAAAATATTTTAATATATCAATACAAAATATGTCTCAATTTTAAGTATGTCTTAATATTTTTTATCAAAACAAAAAAAGTAATTCTTAATATTAAGGCTAATATAAAATTTTTTTTCAAAATTAGATATAAAAGACCAATGCCTTGATAGCACTTTTTAATATAGCAATAAAAATGTCTATAGATATTACAAATTATTATTGTTATTAATTGTTTTGCAAAGTTAAGTTATTACACATTTTCATATCAGTCGTATACCCTTAAGCTGAAGATCCGCAGGGAGAAAATTAATCATTGTTGCTTGCGATAGATATTCTAGGTTAGAAAAAAAGTTAAAACATTTTATTTTTAGGTATGTTTGAACCATTTTCTTAATAATAATATTTAATATACCAATAAAATTTTTAAATATTTCAAATTATTTTTATTATTAATTTTATATCAAATTTATGTTATTAACATTTTTTTAATTGATGAAAAAATAAAATAAACTTTAAAATATAATATGTAACTGTCGTTTTTGGCTCAAACAATTGTAATTTGAAATTAGGACCGCAAGGGGTCTTAACCTTGGGGGACTTGTCCTTAGGTGATGCACCTAGGTGCCTACGTACCCTTCGGGAGGGATCAAAGTCCATGTAGTTTGTCATGGTGACGTCTATCAAAGCCGTTAGGCAAGGCTGTTACCTGTATTGGGCCGTGTGCGGCTAAGACGTGCCTAAGGTACTCCGGGCGGGCGAGGCGCTCTTAGGAGGTTGCCTTAGTGGGAGAGAGCTATGGTCTCTGAGGGCTGCTGGAAGCCCTGTAAACGGTGTATTCTGGGACGGAGGTGAGCCTGTCGGAGGTTGGCCGGAATGGGGGCCAGTGACGGAGCTCGAGGTGCGGAAAGGACTTGCATGGGGTATCTGAGGGTGCTCAGGTACCGAGAGAGTATGGAATATCGGAGATGAGGTACGATAATCCTGCAGGTTGGGTGTAATTCTGTTGAGACTAGATTGCTTGCTTAGTCCCCCGAGTGAGGGTCTATTTATACTTGAGTGTGGGGAGATCGTGCTCAACCCACGAGGCTTGTGGAGATCCCACGTCTGGTTGAGGGGAAGCTCCGTGAGATGATGTGGGCAGGGGCCACGAATTTGATAGATGAGTAGTGCCACGTGTCTCTAGTGGGCGCTGAGGCCGTGCTTCTAGAAGGGTCTATGCAACATGTCCCAAGGTGGAATATTCCATAGTTACATATGTCCCCCAAGTCGAAAGGTGTCGGGCACCCGTGGCCATAAGTTTCTTTGCCTATAAGACTTAGGAATTTTCGCTGCCTTTACTCGCGGGATAGCTCGTCCGCTTAGAGTCGCTGTTATGGGAGCTAGCCGTCCGACTCAAGGAGTTGGCTCTCTCACCGTTCCGTAGGAAAAGGAGATGTCTTGGAGAGGACACGTGTCCCGTACCGGATGGCTGGATGCTTGACATTCTGAGCAAGGTTTTAAGCCGTCTCTGTAGGAAGTACGCGACTTACCGAGGTGGAGTCATCATTGCTCAGAGGGGCATTTCCCGAAATGCCCTTCGAAGGCTAGTCGGAGAAATCCAAAGGTCAGGGGCCGTTTGGTCATTTCGTAAGGCTGTCCTCTGGCCATGTTCGTCCGTGGTCAGTGGCTGACGGTGGATTTCTTGCTAAGGGTTACATGTTGAAGGAGCGAGCTTTGTTACAGGTGCCACGCGTCAGAGCTTGAACGGGTGCCCCTGCCATTTAAGTGTTTTCCCGCCGTTTCTCCCCCATTAAATGCGGGTTCGTTTTTGAGGGTAGCCATCATTAGTCTAGGTAGAGAGTTTCACGAAAAGGTCCTCAAGTGTCTCGAAGCGACTCTTGGGTTCTCGAGGGCATTTCGGTCTTTGTGTCTCCTTTGCACTGGCTGCGCATCCCGTTCGTCGCTTCTTTCCACTTGTGCGGTTGAAGTGAGCAGTTGCAGCTGGGCTTGATTGTTGAGGATAATGGGTTTTATCTGTTGCGGGATACGAGGGATCGAAGTTCTTGAATCGTCGCGCCTCTGGGTGCCCTATAAATGTCCAACGTTTGAAAGTTTGTGACTTTACATTTGCATTCACCTTTCTCCATTGCCTCTGTTTCAGCTATTCTTGCTTTTTCTAATTCTTGCTCCTGTCGAATCGAATCCTCACAATGGCTGGTGGAGGTGATGACTATAGCTATTACCCCTTTGATTTCACTGATTTGGAAGATCTTCCTTCCTCTTCCCCTCCTCCTCCTCCTCTGAGCCGCACTCGCGATGCCGGTCGGAGCCGGGGAGGAAGAATAGTCAACAGGGCCTGTCTCCGGGGGAAGTCGCCGATGTCCCTGTTGTGGTACCTGCTACGGTGCCTACTAGTGGTGAGAGGGAAGGACAGCTTCCTGTGCCTCCGTCTTCCGAGAGGGAGCGTCGTCAAGAGGTTCTTCCGAAGGAGAGGACGAAGAAAGACGGGAAGGTTGGCGCGAGCGGACCTCGGGAGGGGGAAAGGAGAGGAACTTCTGCGGCAGAGTTACCCAAGAGCAGTGAAGGGGGGGCTCAATAAGCGGCCTGCTGGGGTTGACTTGCGATTGTCTTCGCAGGTCGTACAGTGGAGTACTAACCAGGAAGATGTATAGGTGGAGGCTCCGACGGGAGATGTTGTTCCTGCCTCCGCTCTTGTTTCTGGTCCTGCCTCTGTTCCTACCTCGGTTCCCACTTCCGCTCCCATTCTTCAATCACCCATGAGGGTGAATCTTTCTACTCGTCCTCCCATCCTCAGCCCCATTGAAAGGGTGAATCAGCTTCCTGCTAAGAGGGTCAGGGTGGTCGTTGAGGAATCTGTCAGAGACTCTTTCGTGCCTCAGACTGCGGCTGGGGAGGTCGCGGAGTCTGGTGATGCGGCCGTGGAGGCCAGAGCCCTCTCAGATGGAGGGAATGTAGTTGCGAGTCTAGCGACTGCCACGAGAGATCTTGTTCCTGGGTCGAGCGTCGGCCTTTCCGAACCCCTTGGGCCACCGGAGGGGGAATTGGCTTTTAGACTGGTGGCACAGGTCAAGCGCTTCCCCGTGGAGATGCGGAAGAGGGAAGCTAGGGGCCTGGACACTTAGCCCCTGAATCTTGCCGTTCGAGGCTTCAGCTGGGTTGCTGAGGCGTTGGCTGACTTCCACCAGGCTGGTCTTGAGTGGGAGAAGCATGTGGTAAGTCTCTCCATCTTGGTGATGCATTCTCTCTCTGTTGCTCTGCGTTTCTGACTCGTCATTTTGCAGGAGGAGATCCGTCTTGACCGAGATTAGTTCTACGGTGTTGCGGCCTCTAAGAGCCAGGCTCTAGAAGTCTCCCAAAAGAGGTTGGCGGACGTTCGTGGTGAGCTATCCGTGAAAAAGTTGGAGTGTGAGGACTAGGGACGCAAGGTTGAGTCCCTGACTCACGAGGTTGCCCGTCTTAGGGCTGAAGCTGGTCACCCTTCCAAGGTTGCGATCCTTCGCTCAGAGTTGGAGAGGACTCGTTGGGAGCTGACCGTCCGCCGAGATGATGCGAAGAGGCGTTAGCAGGAGTTGCACTCACTCCGTGAAGCTTTACGGGGCGCTGAGGATCGCGCCAACGAGTACCTTTTTGGCTGGCTGGCGGCCGAAGGCAAGGTTACCGATGTTGCTGATCTCCAGGGGGAGTTGCCTGCGCAAAGGATGTATGGCATGCTTTTGGCGGTCGAGCAGCTTGAGCGCCTCCGTGGGGAGAGATTTCCAGCAGAGTGGGTGGCTTCCTTGCACCCTTCCTTGGAGTTTTTTGAAGGTGAGCTTCATGGCCGGATGGAGTCAGATCCTCTGTTGAATCTTGCTTTTTTTCGTCAGCTGACCGACCGCCTGGTGGAGCACCAGGTGCTTTCTCGGATCGGTGAACGGGCTCCAGGGATTGGACCTACTTCTCAGCAGCTGGCTGAAGCAACCAAGCGGGGGTCGTCGGAAGGTGTTGGCCATGTGGAGCCGGCTAGGGCCGAGGCCTTTGTAGATCTTGGGGATGCCCAAGATTAGGTTTATGTAAATTTCAAGGTGTTTACCCTTTGTAATGGGTCGGCGCCCTCTCATTTTTGGCATTAATGAGAGATTTTTTGCAAATAATTTTTTCCTACTTTCCTTTTTACTTCTGGGTAAAAAGTTGTGTGTGCTTGTAGTTTCTCTTTTCGTAGTTATCTCTTTACGTCTAGGTAAAATTATTTTTGCATGAGTACCGTGTGATCAGGACGTTTTGTATGCGTGTTGCTAGCATGGTTCGTCGAACATTCATTTTGTGGTTTTCGCACCAAAGGGGTTTTTTACCGCGCTTTTCGAGAAATTTTAGCTTGGCCCTGGGGGCGCTTGGCATTTCTTAGGGCGGTCGAGCCCACTGTCCCGTGGCGGGACTTATGCGAGTACTTTGCAAGTTTGAAGCCTTGTCTCTAGTTGAAGAAGGAGTACTTTTGATAATAGACAAAATGGTTACAATCGTGCAGCCTCAGTCGGGCTAGCCTTAGTTAGGCTAAAAGTAAGCGAAATGTTTAAATTCGGATTGCCTAGGTCAGGCGAGCCTTAGTCAGGCTGAAAACCCTAAATTCAAAGTAGAGACGCATGTAACTTGACTTAAAGGTGATATGATGGTATAAAGTGCGCTTGAAGTCTAGGCGGAGACTAGGTCCGAGCGGGCGTACTCTGGTTTCTTTTCTCCTGACTCACTACCCTTGGGGGGTTCCTCGCGTGATTCTTTGGGACCGAGGAGGGTGACCTCGAAGGTCTTGGTTAGGCTTGCTGCGTAGCATGCTCGCGCCAGTTTTTGGTCCGCCATCATTTCTCCAACCCCGTGGGGTGTTGGGAACTTCATTGTGAGCTGTGCGGTAGACACTACAGCTTTGAGTTTATTTGGGGA
The DNA here is from genome assembly GCA_014851425.1 of Senna tora. NCBI lineage: Eukaryota > Viridiplantae > Streptophyta > Magnoliopsida > Fabales > Fabaceae > Senna > Senna tora. The sequence goes on from CM026265.1 coordinate 18,243,213, forward strand.
CGATTGCCCTAGGATTGCATTGTATGCTGATGGTGCTGAGACGATGATGAAGTCTACATCAAGGCTCGCGACCTTTGGCAAGGTGCCCGTTGTTGTTCGGGCGGTGATGATTCGTTCTGCTGGAACCTGGGCTCTTTAGAACCCTATAAGCATGCCGGGGAATGGCCTTAGGCTGGCCTCATTCAACCCGAGCTTTCTGAAGGTGTCAAAGTAGAGGACGTCTACTGAGGATCCCTGGTCAATCAAGACTCCCTTGACTTCGTAGTTGGCGATTATGGCAGTCACTACCATGGGGTCGTCGTGGACTGGTCCCTCTAGGTTGGTGAGGTCGAAGGTGATGGCGTCTCCCTTGGCCTCGCTCCTCTTCTTGTGCTTTGGAGCGTAATCGAGGGCGAGTAGGGAGCATTCCATCCTCTTCTTGTTTTGCGGCAGTGAGGAGGTCCCTCTCTGTAGTCCGCCTGCTATGACGTTGATGACCCCGCGGGTAGGCGCTTGGTCGTCGGCCTTTCGGGGGTGTTCGACGTTAGCCCTGCTTCTTTCCTTGATGAATCTGTCGAGTTGTCCCTTTCGGATTAGGTCCTCGATCTGATCCTTCAGGTGGATGCAATCGTTGGTTTCATGTCCGTAGTCCTTGTGGAATTGGCAGTATTTGGACTTGTCCACTGGCCTTCCCATCTTACGTCTTTTGACCTGCGGGGGGGAATTGAGCATGTCAAGTGATAAATTTCTTCCAACACCCCAACATGAGATCTGTTGAGGGGAGTGTAGCTCGTGAACCGTCCTCGGGGAGGCGTCCGTGGTCGAGGTGGCGACCTCTTCCTACTGCTCTTTTCCTTGGGGTCTTGGTTCTCGGTTCTCGTCTTCTCCTTTTTCTTCTCTGCTCGTTCCATATTGGCTTGGCTTATTAGGAATTCTCATCTTGTCCTTCGCGATCTGAGCGTTTTCCTCTTGAATGAACCGTTCCGCACAGTCCATAAGCTCCTGTAAGGTGGAGACGGGGCATCTGTTCAATTCCCCGTAGAATTGTGAACGTCGAAGGCCTTGCTTTATGACAAAGATGGCGATGGTGTCCCGGAGGCCTTGGACTTGGGGCGAGAGCTTGGTGAAGCGTGCCAGGAAGGCTTGCAGGGTTTCCCCTTCCTCCTGGTGCAAACCAATGAAGGAGTCTTCGTTTTTCTGGTACTCTTTGCTACTGGCGAACTGTGTAAGGAAGTTCCGCGCTAGTTGCTCGAAGCTGTGGATCCAATTAGTGGGCAGCAAGGAGAACCATCTTAGGGCGACTTCTCTCAGGGTCGACGAGAAGACTCAACACTGTTGGCCATCCGACATGGCCGAGTTGAAGGTGTTCAAGTGGTCCCACGGGTCGGTTTCTCCACGATAAGGTTCTATGTGAAGGGCATTTTGAAACCCATGGGCACGTGCTCATTCATGACCTGCTGGGCGAAGGGGTGTCTCCCTTTTCCCTAGAAGTCGATCGCGGGCCACTGGTAGGCATTCGCACCGCCGGCTGTGTACGGGTTGTAGGCCGCTTGCCTTAGTTGTGACAGGTTTAGTCGTTCCCTGCCGATTCCTCCTGCTACGTCTCAGAACGCTAGCGTCAGTCGTGGTTGTGGGGACGTTCGAGTCGGTCATGATGTATTATATCCTGTATCTGTATTGGAGATCAAAATAGAAACAAATGCGGGTTTCTGAGCGTTAGGCATATACTCCTACTCCCCGAAAAAGAAATGCCGTTTAGCGGCAGAGTTCGCAAGGCGTTGTGGTATGAATAAGACCGCGGTGGGCGCCACTATAACTGTCATTTTTGGCTCAGACAATTGTAATTTGAAATTAGGACCACAATGGGTCTTAACCTTGGGGGACTTGTCCTTAGGTGATGCACCTAGGTGCCTATGTACCCTTTGGGAGGGATCAAAGTCCACGTAGTTCATCATGGTGACGTCTATCAGAGCCGTTAGGCAAGGCTATTACCTGTATTGGGCCGTGTGCGGCTAAGACGTGCCTAAGGTACTCCAGGCGAGCAAGCCGCTTTTAGGAGGTTGCATTAGTGGGAGAGAGCTATGGTCTCTGAGGGCTGCTGGAAGCCCTGTAAACGGTGTATTGCGGGACGGAGGTAAGCCTGTCGGAGGTTGGCCGGAATGGGGGCCAGTGACGGAGATCGAAGTGCGGAAAGGACTTGCGTGGGGTATCTGAGGGTGCTCGGGTACCGAGAGAGTATGGAATATCAGAGATGAGGTACGATAATCCTGCAGGTTGTGTGTAATTCTGTTGAGACTAGATTGCTTGCTTAGTCCCCCGAGTGAGGGTCTATTTATACTTGAGTGTGGGGAGATCGTGCTCGACCCACGACCTCCTGGGACATGGGTCGTCCCACGAGGCTTGTGGAGATCCCACGTTTGGTTGAGGGGAAGCTCCGTGAGGTGACGTGGGCAGGGGCGACGTATTCTGTCACGACCCCCTATCGGACGTCCGTGACCGGCACGGGAGGTAGGATTTCTCCTATCCCGTAAGCCTCTAATCCCTGATTGACAATCTTACACATGCATAACTACCCATTTCTTTTACAAACAATATATAGTATATATGGTCATCCCTATCCGGTGACCTAAGTAGCAGGCAATCCACGGCTCGCTCAACGCCGCTTCAGTCTATACATATACACATAGTCAATCACACGTACATATAATATACATATTGATCACGCGCTTCAGGGCGGGTGATCTATCCTATTCACATGCAGAGTTCCTGTGTACAGTCAATCATATATATTCAATCACACACCTGCATAAAATATACATGTTGATCACACGCGTCAATGTGTGTAACCTATCCTATTCACATGCGGAAGCCGTATTTTCACACAATCAAGTATTCAGTCACACATATATATAAATTTACATATTGACCACACGCTCAGTGCGTGTGATCTATCCTATTCACATGCGGAAGTCACAATCTTATATATATACACACATGATATTCATCATATCATCACCTATGATCCCAACAACCAGACCAATCTTTAATCTGTATGAAGCCGACAGTTCTAGAGTGTGACATATACATATATGCATATAGCAACTGCACTACCCACGCGAACAATGCGTGCGGTCTTTAAGTCTGTCCGCCTCCCTGAGATGAAGTGGAAGCGCTCCCGATGCCTATACCACCTGTGTCTGTAACATGTAACATTGGGGGTGAGTCAAACAGACTCAGTGAGAGGCTTTCCCATCCCTGGTGTAGTAGCGGGTACCACTACAACTGGGAAGAGGAGCCAATCACAAACACATACGCATATAACGGATTAAATTTCCATATATTAAGTGGTCAGGCAATTAGCTTATATCATATTCACAATAAAGAATTTAAAGCATGGATCCACCTACATTTAAATTCACACATACATCATATCATGATTTAACATATAATTCCATGTGGTCCTCTGTATTCAAGTAATCATAATCATAAATTGGCCCGAAGGTAATATCTCCGTTAGGAGAGAATCTGGCCCGAAGGCAATATCTCACGTGAGCAATATGGGAACCTAGTTGATCATTCAAGGAACCCCTGGTCCCAAGACTATACTTGGAACAATAGTCTGACCCCAAGACTTCACTTGGAGCATAGCCGGCGACTCATCTAACCTCGGTTTACCCAAGGCAATAGCCACAATGTGGTGTACTCATATATTCTGTATTTCTGTGGGTTCACTCAAGACAAGAGACTCAATCTACCCGGACCACTTGTGATAGACTCGGTTCCCGCGTTGTACCATAAATGACCTCTATGGACCACTACTTGTTCATTTTACTCCTTCTTACACAATTCTAGATTTTCAAGTGGTTTCTAATTCGGACTCTTGGTTCAGAACAAAGTCACCTAGGTCTACCCTCTTTAAGGACTTACATACAAAACCACACCCTTCAGATAGTATTTACTCGATCCTACCCCCGATATCGTATAGGTCCCGTGGACCTTCTTTTCATACAAGGCTTCATGAGCCACAATTTCTTTTACAATTCACAAACACACATATAGCACGTTTTCAAATATACTGTAATTTAGGAATAACAATAGCATGTTATTTAACATGTAATTCCTACAAATAGGCAAGAAGGCAAACCATATTTCCATATCCGCAGTCAACCCTATAGGACAGGGATAGGAAAGCCCCTCACCTGGTTGGCCCCTCGTATCGGCTCTCGGTGTGCCCGAAGGTCCGCTTACTGTATGGTGCCCTATACACATTTATTTGAGAGATTTAGAAGCTTGAAAATTCAACTACTATCGTGTACATGCAACGCTAGTGCTCATGTTCTCTTTAATTAATTCCATAGGCTAGTTGTTGGCTTGGAAATGCCCTCAACTAGTTTTAGGAACACCTAGCATGCTTCTATTCGTGTCCAACCCTCTCTTAATCACGCTATTCGGAAACGTTGAATTTGGGAATGCAAGGTTACCCAATTTCACCTCTATGTGTCCATGTGAAGTTCCCATTACCCAAGTCTTGAATTTATGGCTCAAGAGAGCCATAAATTCTCATTGTCTAAAATTTCCATTTATCAAAATAACCTTGAACACTTCACCTACACATGAATACACATACCCGAATACGCGTCAAATTAGAAAATTGTCTCTTTTTTTTCCCGAACGGGGTTCCGGTGAGACGGGAATTACTCGGGTTTTAATCCCTCGTACATTCCAATAATTTTTAACAAATTTTATAATTATTATTCAACCTTTCAATGCATCCCAAGTCATTCCACAACACCCTTAAACCTTAACAACCACATTTTCCTACACTTTTTCCAACCTGGATAAATTCCATCAAATTAGTTCCGGTTCCTAAGCTTCCAACTCACTTCCTAACATGCAAATACTTCAATTTAGGAACCAGAATACTCAGATTGAATCAATTGGGGTCTTTCCAAAAATCCCTAAAATTGATAAAATTGGGGTTTGAGAGTTTCGGGACTTCTCACCTCGATTCAACCGGTTAGAAGGACCATATGGAGTAGAGGAGACTCCCGGCTACCTTCCCCGGTGAAGAAACGGCGTTTTCTGGCGAGAAGCTCCCTTCCTCTTGTTTCTCTCTCTAACCCGAGCTCTCTCTCTCTCTAGCCACAAAGACGGTGACAGACGGCGAGTTCCGACCACCACCGTGCGTTTTCCGTCCAGCCTTCCCGTCGTCTTTCGTTCGTCCGTGCGTGCTCTCCAAGCCGTTGCCCAGCCTCTCTCTCTCTCACTCGTGCGTTTTGCTTTGCCTCACGATTTCCTTCTCTGCTTCTTCTTTATTCACTCCTTATTACATATATATATTTATATTAAATTAATATATATGTATGTATCACTTAAAAAGCAAATCTGGTTCCTTTTTCTTCTTCTTTTTTTAAGTCCTCCCTTAAATTAATTGAAGGGGGTCACGGGTTGTGGCCCCTCCCTCTGATCCCCTCTCTCTCTTTTTTATATCACACACACACACACACACACACACATATATATATATATAATTCATTCATATATATATATATATAACAAAAAAATCTGAAATAATTATAATAATAAAAATTTAAAATAGTTAAGATTTAAAATAATTATTGTTTACAAAATAGTAAGTAGTAGGATAATGTTTTCTTCTATCCCATTTTCAACTTTAATTAAATTAATTTTATTTAATTAATGATGCTAGTCAAAATATTCTCAGCTATTACAATCTTCCCCCCTTAAGAAATTCGGTCCCTGAATTTCAAACAAAATACTAACCTTAGTCTCGAAATAGATGAGGATACATTCTGCACATTTCACCCTCGACCTCCCACGTAGCTTCTTCGGTCGAGTGGTTTCTCCATAGAACTTTAACCAATGAAATCTCTTTCGTTCTGAGTTTCTTCAATTGCCGATCTAAGATTTCCACTGGCTCCTCTCCATACGTCATATTTTCGGTTAGTTGCACGTCTTGCGATTGCATCACGTGCAAGGGATCGGGAAGATACTTCCGAAGCATTGATACGTGAAAGACACGGTGTACCCCCTCCAATTCCGTAGGCAATTCCAACCGATACGCTACATTCCCAATTCGTTCTAAGATTTCAAACGGTCCGATATACCGAGGACTCAACTTCCCCTTCTTACCGAACCGCATCACGCCCCTCATCGGTGATATTCTCAAGAACACTTGATCACCAATGGCAAACTCCAGTTCTCTCCTTCGATTGTCTGCATAAGACTTTTGCCTACTCTGAGCTGTCAGTAATCTCTCCCTTATACATTTTACCTTCTGCAAGGCATCTTGTAACAATTCCGAGCCGACTAGGCTAGCTTCTCCGACCTCGAACCACCCAATCGGGGATCTGCATCTACGTCTGTACAGAGCCTCGAAAGGTGCCATTTGAATACTTGCTTGATAACTGTTATTGTACGCAAACTCAGCCAAGGGTAAATACTTTCCCAACTTCCGCCAAAATCCATAATACACGCCCGAAGCATGTCCTTAAGAATCTGAATGGTTCTTTCTGATTGCCCGTCGGTCTGAGGGTGGAACGCAGTACTCAGATTAACTCTAGTTCCCAACACTTCTTGCAATGACTTCCAAAACCTGGAAGTGAACTGTGGCCCTCTATCAGATATTATGAACACTGGCACACCGTGCAATCTAACGATCTCTGATAAATAAATCTGTGCATATTGACTCACTCCGTAAGTGGTCTTAACTGGTAGAAAGTGCGCGGACTTAGTCATGCGATCCACTATCACCCAAACCAAATCAAATCCACGTTGTGATCTTGGCAACCCTGTTACAAAATCCATAGTTATCCTCTCCCATTTCCACTCAGGTATTTCTATCTGCTGTAATGTCCCGGCGGGCTTCTGGTGCTCAGCCTTGACTTGCTGGCACACTAAACACCTGGCTACATAGTTTGCAACATCCCTCTTCATGCCATTGCACCAATATAACTGTTTTAGGTCATGATACATTTTATTAGCCCCCGGATGGATTGTATACGCTGTCCGGTGTGCTTCTTCAAGTATTCTTTCTTTCAAGTTATCAACCATAGGAACACACAACCGCCCCTCCAACCGAAGTATCCCAAAATCATCTATAGAGAATCGGACGTCGTCCCCTTTCTCTTTAGATACGGTATCCCTGATTTGCTTGAGGTCGGTATCTTCGTCTTGTCTAGCCTTCACCTCTTCAACCAAAGAGGACTTAGCTTGCAAATGAGCAAAAAGTGAGTTAGAACTTCCAATCTCAAACTGATTTCCCGTTTGCTCTAGCTCGTGAAATTCTCTAATTAATGGTCTCCTTTCTTCACTTATATGAGCAAGACTGCCCATGGATTTCCGACTCAGAGCATCGGCTACCACATTAGCCTTTCCTGGGTGATACAAGATTGTGCAGTCGTAGTCTTTCAACAACTCCAACCATCAACGTTGTCTCAAGTTCAAGTCTTTCTGCTCGAAAATGTATTTGAGGCTTTTGTGGTCTGTATAAATTTCACAAGTTTCACCATATAAGTAGTGTCTCCATATTTTCAAAGCGAATACTACAGCTGCCATTTCGAGGTCGTGCGTCGGGTAGTTCTTCTCATGCTTCCTCAGTTGTCGCGATGCATACGCAATCACCTTGCCATGTTGCATCAAGACACACCCTAACCCGATCCTCGACGCATCACAGTATACCACATACCCTCCTGTGCCTTCAGGTAATGCCACCACCGGAGCGGTAGTGAGGCTGTCCTTCAGCTTCTGAAAACTCTGTTCACATTTGTCATCCCATATAAACTTCACTCCTTTCTGAGTCAATCTAGTCATCGGTGCAGCAACCTTAGAGAAGTCCTGCACAAATCTTCTATAAATAACCAACTTCTCAATAAATCTATATTTATACTTATAGCTATATTTTATAATTAAAAAATACAAAAAAAAAAATTAATATGATTGGAGGATGTGGGAGAGAGAAAACAAGTATGATAGGTGATTACTAAAAAAATGGACAAGTGAATAACTTCTCATTTTTTAATTTTTTTATTTTAAATTATGATAAAAATTCTATTTAAAAATTTTAAAATATTTAATTTTTAATGATTTTAAAATATAATAAATATTTTATATTATATTTGTTGGATATATTGGGGCCTTCGGGACTAAATATCCGCCCATGTGGGAGTCCGATCGGGTCGAGTGAGGATCCGTTGGAAAGCTTGCAGAGAGACGAAGAGAACGAAACAAAAATGACTCTCATCGGAGGTCACACGAGCCCGTACTCGTGGCCCAAAGTGGGCTAGGTCATCATGATGGAAGTGAATATTTTGTTCACATTCCAAGTCCCACATTGCTTGCGTCAATGATGGGAGCTCTCTCATCCTCCTATAAATAGGAGTGACTCCACCCCTTTCTAGTCGCTCATTCCATGTGTTGGAAAAGGGGGTCCCGTTTGGGAACCCCACTCAGTATAAGTTTTCTCTTTCTCTTTAGTCCTCTTCCGCGCATCAGTCGTGGACATGTGGCTCTACCTCTCGTAGGTAGAGTCCTCCGTTTGGTGCGGCCCTTTTCGGAGGTCATCGATTGGAGGTCAACCCTGGTGGAGCAGAGGCACTAGCAAGATCCAAGGTCTTAGCATTGGCGTCCAGGTTAGTAGCTTCCGCAATATTTATATTTATGCCTGGTTTATTTTTCGGTTTTTCTTTTAGGTCCCTGGGTCGGGTCGGATCATGTGGATCCGGGCCCTTCCCTACAATATTTTTTAAAAATTTAATAATAAATTACATGTATGCACGTAGGTGCATGCGAAGCCTTTAGTATATTAATATGATTATTGGGTCTTCTGGTCATTGGACTCACAAAATACCTATTTTTAATTAAAAAAATACAATTAAAATGTATGATGGGAGTATGTGGGAGAGAGAAAGTAAATACAATGTGTAATCATTATAAAATAGAGAAACAAATAATTTTCCATGATTTAATTATTTATTATTTTAAAATGTAATAATAATTATTTTATTTTTATTTTAAAAGTTAAAAAACAATAAAAAATTTAATTTTTTATTATTAAAAAATTTTTTATATGATATTATATTTTAAAAAAAAATTAAAAATTAAATTACATGCACGGTACGTGCGTGCAAAGTCTCTAGTATATATATGGTTTTGGACCCTTCTGGGGGCCTCACAAAATAGCTATATTTTATAGGTAGTTATTAAATTATTTATTATTTTAAAATATCTATATCTTCTATATATCTATATTTATATGGCTGTGGACCCTTGGCAATGGGCGGGTACCCGTTCATTTTTGCACTATCCGGTGACCGCCGCCGCCCCCGGGTCGCCAGTGACAGCGGAGGTCCGGCGACCTCCGCCGCCGAGGGGTCGCCGGCGACGGCGGCGAACTCCGCCGCCGAGGGTGGCCGGCCGGATAGTCTACCTATAAAATAGGTATTTTGTGAGGGCTGCCGCCGAGGGTGGCCAGCCGGAGGGTCTCCGGCGACCGCCGCCGCCGCGAGTGGCGGCGGTGATCCGGCGCCGGCCGTCCGTTGACCGCCAGCGAGGTCAACGATTGACCGTTGACTGGTCAACGCTGACCGTTGACCAGCGTAGCGAAATTTTCTGTCGCGCATAATTTCTTCGTTTTAGCTTTGATTTAGACGATTTTTGAGTCGTTTTTCTTGTTTTAGCGAGACGAATCCAAATATGGGGAGAAATTAGGGTGAATTGGAGTTTAAAGAGTGGATATGACCATCTCTTGACTCATTCACATACACAACGAGAGAGAAGATTTAACGATTTGTGATCGTTTAAATTACCTTATGTGTTTTACTCGAGTGGGAGCTAGGGGTAGCATGTGGCAAACCCATAACTCGATGTAAATGCTTATCCACGTGGGAATTTAAATAGTAAGTGACTGTTTAAATGATCGTAAGCGTTGTAATCAAGTGGAAGTTTGAAGTCGTACCTGTGGCGACTCGATGTTCTTCTTGATCGCTTACATAGTGGGAATCCAAAAGGGATTTTGAATAGTATGTGACTATTCTATGAAAATTTTTGAGTCAAGCAAAGAAAGGTGTACATATATAGGCTCTCTGTGTGATGAGAGTGGTTGACCCCACTTCTCGAATGTAGAGACTGACTATATCTACACTCGTCTTGCGTTGATTACAATTTTCAAGAGTTGTGTGTTGTGTAATAAGGAGCTGTGTAATTAGTGTTAGTGTTTAGGATTGACTGATAGTATAACTACAAAACTTGTGAATGTAGATCACATTAGAGAGATCGCTTTGGTGACATTGTGGCCACCAGACTGAGGCAGCTTACAATCAAGTTTGATTCCTCTAAGATGCGCTCTGACAAGAGCATGAAGATGCATCTAAGGGAGAAATCAAACATAATTTGGGAGTGTGAGTAAGCCTGAACACTCTCCATTGGTAAACAGTGAGTTCAAACTGTTGTCAGATCTCTTCCCTCCTATTGGGAGTGCATATAGGTCATTCTGACCTCCACTAATATCATCAAGTTTCTTGATGATATTAAACACCACCTATTGCTCTAGGATTGTTGGCATAAGGCTGTGAAATCTATCAAGCACGTAGCCTAAGTGGCTAAAGTTTCTTAGAGCTCTAGGCTCCAAGAACAAGGGCAATGAGTCCGAGAGATGTGGTACTAGGAAGAGAAAGGGTAAGTGTAAGGTAAGTAGCCTCAGTTCAAAGGAAAAGCAAGAGAGGAAAAGAGATTTTGACCAAGGTCAAATGTTGCTTGTGTCATTCCATAAGACACTATGCGCAAAAATTGTTTGCAGCAATCATTTTCCTCTCACCCATGAACATTGGTTCATGGAGTTCCGTCCTCTGCCCAATGGGAGCAGAAGTATCCTCGTGGGAACAAAGAATTATTAAAGTTAAGAGGTTGGGCAACTACAAAACGAAGTTGCATAGTGGCCACTCTTTATCTTTATAAATGTTGTATGTTCCAGATACTGAACGGAACTCATTATTAGATGTTTTTCCGTGAGAGAACTTAAGATATAATATGATCTACATGTTTATCATGACTCCGTAGTGTTAGTTCTTGTTTTATGACAATGGTTGTGTTGTGATACACTTTGAATTACATTCCCGTAATTCAACTGGTTGTTTTGCTGTGTCTTCCTATGTGGTTGATACATCTATTTGGCAAGTGCGTGTGGGACGCAATTACGTATTAGCAAAGGAGAATTTGTGAGGACAAATTCCCAATGCTAGTTTGTAAACGTTGCCTTACAGACAAAGCAACCTGTTGTTGTGTCTTCCTCTGTGGTTGATACACCTATTTGGCAAGTGCGTGTGGGATGCAATTACGTATTAGCAAAGGAGAATTTGTGAGGACAAATTCCCAATGCTAATTTGTAAATGTTGCCTTACAGACAAAGCAACCTGAGAACCATTCAGTCATGAAATCAGAAAACCCGCTTTCATCAAATTAGTCCACTCGGACATCAGTGGTCCGATAAGCGTGGGGGCAAGGCAAGTGGCCTAGTATTTTCTCACAGTTACGTGATGAAATTGGAATTGTTAGACAACTAACTATTCCACAAACTCCATAGCAAAATGAGTTGCTCCTGGAGTTGGTTAAGTTGATAATGACTCAGGTGAACGTTCCCATTGGGGAGACGCTTTACCAACGATCACTTTCGTACTTAACAATATGCCCTTTAAAATTATGTGAATGATTCCTGATGAGTTTTAGTTAGGTAAAAGACCTGATTAGAGTACGCTGAGACCATAAGGGTATGCAGCATACTTGATCCTTCCTGTGAGTATAGGAAGCTTGACCCTAGAGGCAAGTAGCGTGTCTTGGTAAGATAGCTTGGTCACTCAAAAGGATACGTCTTCATTAGTGAGAATGAAGACACTCCGGTCACATAATTTGAGTCTAAGGATGTAGTGGTCCTTAAGACAAACTTTTCTAGAGAAAGGGAGACGGATTTTGGGATGTGCATCTTTATTGAAAGAAGATGGACCTACAACACGTTGAGAGGAGCGTATAGACGCATCTCCAGTTGCTGAGTCCAGTGGGAGTAATGCTTATGAGGAGCATATCTCCACGAAGCACAATTCAAGAGAAGTACTAGATGAGTACTAAATTATCAAGTAGAGCCTTTCATAGTTCAAAAGGCTCTCTCCGGCCCTACTAGTAAAAGTTGGACCAAGACGATGGAAGAAGAAAAGACGAAGTCTATAACGACATACCAAGTATAAGACTTGGTGGCTCTGCCCTGCGTCAAAAGGCATTTTGAGAACAAATGTGCTCTCAAAAGTTAGGGGAGGCAGATGGGTCAATCGACCACTACTAGGCACATTAAGCAGTGAAGAAGAACACACAACAAGAAGGTATCGACTGTGACGAAACCTTATCGTTCATTGTGTGGTCAGAGTCTGATTCTAGCTTTGGTCACCAGTTTAAGTCTGGGGTACATCGATTAGGATGTCAAGACCGCTTTTCTTGTATGGCAAACTAGATGAAAGGATCTACGTGCACGAGCACATAGGTCTCATGGCAAAAGGCCAGGAGCGCAGAGTATGCCGACTCCAAGAATCTGTCAAGATCTCACATACTCATCTAGACTCGTGGAAATTGACCACTTAGTCCATTTCAAGAAAGCTGAGAGTATTCATTACCCTCACGCTCTATGTAGAAGACATATAGCTAGCTAGAAATGGCACAAAGACTGCTTTAGCCAATTAAGGATGGCTATCCTTTCATCTTTTAAGATGAAGGAAAAGGTTTAGGTAGTGGGAGTCAAGATTCATGGAGAATGCTCCAAAAATTGACTCACTATGTCACAAGAATCCTATGAAGAAGAGATTCTTGGTGGATTCCATTTGAGGGGACCTGAACCTGAGTGATGTGCTAGTTGCAAGAGGCAAGAATTTGAGTCTTGCTGCATGTCTTTAGACTAAGTCAGAGATGGAGTCATTGGATAGTATTTTGATACATGTGGTTGGTAGCTTGAAGTACAATTAGGATTGTACTCGCTCCAACGTGTTTTTTGTAGTCGGCTTTGTGAGCCGTTATCAGTCAAACCTAGGTCAAACACACTGTTTAGAGTGTTTTGTGGTACTTGAAGGGCGATGCTAAAGGGCGCTGCTGAAAATCGATTGTGTTCATCATATTGGTGTCCTGCAAATGGCGGGCAACACATTGCTGTCGATTGGGTAAGCGACTTGGATGAGAGGACATCCACGTCTTGGTGTGCTTTGCTAAGCACTGTAACTATCTTGCAGAGAGGGAAGTAAGGATTATGCATTTCTCTGTCCACTAGGGACATAGAGTTCATTGCATTATCATCAACAGTACAGGGCAGTTTGGATTGGAAGATCTAAAGTCACTTATAGATCGCAGAAAGAGCTGTTGACCTAGTGACATTGATCTCATCAAGTCAAACAGCTATGGTTTACACCAAAGAAAGCCCAAGTACCACAAGAGAACGCAACACAACTTTGTATGAGACATCGTTACACAGTAGTTAACTACCCTGTTGTGTCAGTCTAAGCATCAAGTGACCGGAGAGAGGGTCCTCACAGTATGACCTGTGATAGAACATTGGCTCTATACCCTCACGGACCCGCATTGGTGGGTTGGCTGTATAGAGATACAAGCCATAAAACAAGTGTTTTAGATACACTGGATTGCTTAGAACCAGGGTGATTTAACATAATTTATGTCATGAGGACAAACTTTGTGAGAGCTCTATTCCTTGATCATAAGTAAAGTGTGATGCCTAGGCTTACCTTTATTTTGTGTGGATCAAGAAACAGAGGTACTTATTACACAATATATAAAGTATGTCGTGCAGGCTTTGGAGGTTGGCTCTCTCACACGAGCAACCGCCTTGGACACGCAGGTGGTGTGGGCCAAGATGAGACTTGGGTGCTTTTTCCTTGAACACCAAAATGAGATATAGTGTGAATATCCAGAGGCAGTGTTGGACAGGAAAACACCACTGAGAACTGATAAGTCGCCCTAGTAAGTGTACTAGGATGAGATCCGCTAAGATGATGAGGTCTTATGATCAAATTATGAATTCCCGCTATTCATAATGCCTGTAGCCAGACGTGAGTGCTCCACTTGGCGCTGTGTGAAGCGAGTGAAGTGTGGTAGCAAACTCAGGTCAGATTCTAAGTGAGTTTGGACTAAGGTCTGTGTGGTGTAAGTGATTGAGGATCAAAATCAACATACGTTCGAGAACACCACAACGTGCGTTTCATACCGCATGTGCTTTAAGAACCGCAAGGGAAGCATGTGAAAGAATCCCTGCTTCAATGCTGTGTGAGTCCCTGAAAGGATGCATCAATCCTTTCAAAGGGTACCCTTATGCACTTTGACTCTGTCATGAAGAGATGAGGTAGTGCATGCTACTTTGATACCTTTCCAAGAGGCTATGGAAAAATACGGCCCGATTGAAGACTGTCAGGAAAGCAGCTATCTTTGATTGAACTGATAAGAGGTCGAAAGGAAGATTGTGTTGACATATGCATGTGTGATAGTATCCTGAGGTGGACCCATTATGTGATCCCTTTGAGGTTCTCATGGATGTGGATAGCTATCGCAACTAAGTGTGGCTGAAGTCCTAGTCTTATTGTAGACTTAGAGGGATTGGACTAGCCATGTATATGAACACGTCTAGGGAACCCAAGGCACTATTTTTCGGTGAGACATGTGGTCACATCATCAGACACTTGGGTTGTAGCATCACTTATTGCTGGGCCTTAACAGGCTTCTAGTATAAGGCTCCCACATATCGTGCCAAGCGGTCACGACTGACACGGAGTATGAAAGAAGATGACGAGAGAAAGAGAAATAGAGAAGTCCTTTGTGATAAGGATAGTCATGGGCCTCCCACCATGTCCGAGTGGGAGTATGTTGGATATATTGGGGTCTTCGGGACTAAATATTCGCCCATGTGGGAGTCCGATCGGGTCGAGTGAGGATCCGTTGGAAAGCTTGCAGAGAGACGAAGAGAACGAAACGAAAATGACTCTCATCGGAGGTCACACGAGCCCGTACTCGTGGCCCAAAGTGGGCTAGGTCATCATGATGGAAGTGAATATTTTGTTCACATTCTAAGTCCCACATTGCTTGCGTCAATGATGGGAGCTCTCTCATCCTCCTATAAATAGGAGTGACTCCACCCCTTTCTAGTCGCTCATTCCATGTGTTGGAAAAGGGGGTCCCGTTTGGGAACCCCACTCAGTATAAGTTTTCTCTTTCTCTTTAGTCCTCTTCCGCGCATCAGTCGTGGACATGTAGCTCTACCTCTCGTAGGTAGAGTCCTCCGTTTGGTGCGGCCCTTTTCGGAGGTCATCGATTGGAGGTTAGCCCTGGTGGAGCAGAGGCACTGGCAAGATCCAAGGTCTTAGCATTGGCGTCCAGGTTAGTAGCTTCCGCAATATTTATATTTATGCCTGGTTTATTTTTCGGTTTTTCTTTTAGGTCCCTGGGTCGGGTCGGATCATGTGGATCCGGGCCCTTCCCTACAATATTTTTTAAAAATTTAATAATAAATTACATGTATGCACGTAGGTGCATGCGAAGCCTTTAGTATATTAATATGATTATTGGGTCTTCTGGTCATTGGACTCACAAAATACCTATTTTTAATTAAAAAAATACAATTAAAATGTATGATGGGAGTATGTGGGAGAGAGAAAGTAAATACAATGTGTAATCATTATAAAAATAGAGAAACAAATAATTTTCCATGATTTAATTATTTATTATTTTAAAATGTAATAATAATTATTTTATTTTTATTTTAAAAGTTAAAAAACAATAAAAAATTTAATTTTTTACTATTAAAAAAAATTTTATATGATATTATATTTTAAAAAAAATTAAAAATTAAATTACATGCACGGTACGTGCGTGCAAAATCTCTAGTATATATATGGTTTTGGACCCTTCTGGGGGCCTCACAAAATAGCTATATTTTATAGGTAGTTATTAAATTATTTATTATTTTAAAATATCTATATCTTCTATATATCTATATTTATATGGATGTGGACCCTTGGCAATGGGCGGGTACCCGTTCATTTTTGCACTATCCGCATCTGAATTCGCCCAACATATGTACCCTAACCGAATTTGAAAATATGGTTATTTTTAATATCCGTATCCGTACCTTATCCAATATCCGAAATACTCGAAAGACCTGATATATCCAAAATACCTGAAAGATGTATTGGATATTGGATAGCCTATAATCAAGTAAACTACTCGATATCCACCCTGTCACGACCCCAAATCGAGTGTACATGACCGGCACGGGAATAGACTTTTACTTCTAAACCCGTAAGCCTTACCCTGTAAACATAACTATAACTACCCTGCTATAAAATCAATATGTATATATCATAATAGTGGCCACACCCCACTGGTGGCCTAATTGACCTGCAATCCGCGGTTCGCTCAATACCGCTTCAGCTCAACTCAGTGTATAGATGTATATATCAGCACTCATAGGGTAAATATTCATATCATATTGACCGTACATCTCAATACGTACGATCTATCCTATTCACATGCAGCAAGCACAAATAATATATATATATATATATATATATATATATATATATATATATATATGTATCCATATCATATTAACCGTACGCCTCAATGCGTACGATCTATCCTATTCACATGCAAAAGTTTATATACTCATACATATATCCTAGTTTTCCCCAAACTGGACCCTGTCTTTTAAATACATGTGAAGCCGACAAGTCTACATTGAACGTACGTCGAAAGCTGTGAATAGTTACAACATTTACAACTTTAAAAATATGTACAACAAAAGAAATCAAGATAACCAAAAGGTGTCCACCCACGCTAACAAATGCGTAAGGATGGTCTGATGTCCGTATCACTATCTGGATGTCGATGCCTGCCCGATCCCTGTATCTGAAACATTGAAGGAGAGGGAGTGAGTCAAACAGACTCAGTGAGAAGCTTCGCATCCTTGGCATAGCAGCGGGTACCACTATAGCTGCGGAAAGGGAAACACGCACAATCACATGCGCATGAAAATCCAGTTTATCAAATGTTATATTACGATCAGGCAATACTAATATAACATTAAAATCAAAGATAAAGCTACAGATCATGCTTTTCTATCATGCTTCTAATAATCAAGCAAACACTTTTAACATATCATTTGAAAATGTAAATCACTTAACTGACCCTAGTGCCAGGCTAGGGCAATGGCTTCAACGGGCAAATGTTTTAATCTTTAACTGACCCTAGTGCCAGGCTAGGGCAATGGCCTCATCGGGCAAATGTTTGAAATCTTTAACTGACCCTTGTGCCAGGTAAGGGCAATGGCCTCAACGGGCAATTATTTTCTGACTTGTTTCTCTTACCGAGCTGTCAGCTGGGATTCTGACTCTATCTACCCATTTCTATCGTAAACTGACTTTACCTAGGTAGTGTGAACCTCCCTATGACTCACTAATCAATTTATGAGATCTTTTTAATCCTTATTTAATACTCAAACCCTTGATTAGATCATAACCTAGCTCTAAGGCTTTTCCTAAGTTCAATTACCATAAAACGTCGACGTTTACTAACAATTTCTATACGATTTGTTTAATGAGTTTCTAATTAATTGGGTAAACCAAACCTTGGACTCAATCAACAACTTACCCCCTTGCATGCACTGTTCGGCGTATCTCATGTCATCACATGGATACCCTCCAGTACCTCTTTACCTGTATTCAAACACACATATACAAATAATTTCATATATAACAGTTTAGGAACAACAATAGCATGTTAACCACTAAATAATTCTTACAAATAGGCAAGTAGGCAAACCACATATCCATATCCTCAATCAACCCTGTAGGGCAAGGATGGGAACCCCCTCACCTGGACAGCTCCATTGTGCTTGTCCTGGAGTAACTCCCACTCCGAACGAGTCATGGTTTCCTAACGAATGCATTCATGTGGTTAACATCTCAAACTATATGCAATTCATATGCGTACGACATGCTCGTCCCTAAAAATGCACCTAGACGTCCGTCTTCCCTCTCTTCTATGAGAGTCTCCAGTGCCTCGCACTTGGTTACATACCACTATCGCTCTCCTTGAGTTGCTTTTGGGGCCTTGGATTTGAGTTACTAAACCTCAATTTACTTCTCAGCTATCCTACTTAAGATTCCCTAATGACGGTGAATAAGGAAATTCGAAATTCAAGAAGTTGGGCTTAACTTATTCAGCAAGTTTTTATTCTTGAGGAACAAGAAGTCATTTGAAATGATTTTGATCCTTAAAAACATTTTTGGGAGTGTCCTAAGATGTTTAGGAATGAAAATAGGAGGTTCAGACATCCCGAATCCCCTTTAAAATGGGTTTTGGGCATGCTGGGCAGAGACCTGGCGCTGCAGCGCCCATTCTGGCGCTTCCACGCCAAGCTGCTGCCCATGTAGCTCTTGGCTACCCAAGAGCTGGCACTGCAGCGCCAACTCGCAGGACAGCAATTCTTTTGCTGTGTTGTGGGCTGGTTCGGGCCTATTTCGGCCCCCTTCCGACCCCAGATACGACTCCGCACCTCACGGGTTTTGTTCAACTACATTCCAACAACATAAATCCAATCCAAACTACTCAAATCCAAGCCCGATTCCAAATTTATCAACGAATCCCCAAATTGGGACTATTTAGAATTTTCAACCCCAAACCCTTTCAAATTCGAATTCGGCTAAACCCGAGGGTATAACCTCGATTCTTGTAATATCCGAGATTTTATTTTCGAAAATAATGAAGAAAAATTTAGTTGAAAGTGGTAGGAAAAGTTTTGAAGGAAAAAGGGACTTAAATGAAAAGAAACTTAAAAGTTGAGGGAAAAGGGACTGAAATGCAAAGAATAATTTTTAGCCTTTTATTGGACCTAACCGAGACCTAACCGTGATTCCTCCCTCATTTGAAAAGAAAAAATTTTGGAAAAAATTAGAAAGAGAGAGAGAGCGGAGAACCGAGAAGGAGAAGAAGGAAGGAGGCGGAGGAGAACTCACCGGAATCTCGCCGGAGAAGACGTTTCGATGTCGGAGAAAGCTATCGAAACACTTCTACGACATCCCTCGACACTTCTATCCGATTGAATCGAGGTAAATCGTCTCAATTCTTCAAAACCCCAATTTTCTTCAACTTTAGGGATTTTTTGAAAATCTGGAATTCATCTTCATTCGGGATAATCCGGGGATGGATTTGAACTTAGGAAGTGTTGTTGAACACCTAGGGAGCTGGAGAATCAAGGCCAAATCGCCGAATTCGGCCGGATTTGGAAATTACGGGAATTGGGTTGAGAAACTCAAGTTTTTTTTTTCAAATTCAAAATTGTTGAGTTGATGTATGAATGAGCATGGATTTGAGTAGGATAGATTTGATATTGGTTGGAAATATGCAGGTGAATAAAGCCTGAGTGATTGCCGCTGAATTCGGCGAAGATGGAGAATACACCAGACCACAGCATAGCGAAAAAGGTGTGCTGCGGGCTGGCGCATTTGCGCCAGCGGTCTGGTGTGAGGGGGACACCAAAGCAGAGCCCTGGCGCGTCCGTTCCAGGCTTCTGCCTGGCCCCTTGGTGATACCTAAAATCAACTATCTTGACTCTCAAGCTTCTCTTTTTACACCCTTTTCAATCCTAAGCATCCCTAATCATGTTTTTCATAATCAAGAAGATCTCAGTTGGTTCCTTGCTCGGCAAATAAGGAAAATTGTCGAACAAGTTAAGCTAATAACCTGTTTAAACCATCAAATCTTCCTTTATTAGTTGAAATTACCTTAGAATAGATGAAGCAGGAATTAGGTTAGATTAGTACCTCAAATCCAAAGCTCTCAGAAGTTCAAAATGATATCGAGTGTGTGAAAGTCGAGTACAAAAACACTATAGACTTTCTAAAAGAGTTCATGGACGACAGATAAGACCAAGAATCTGATTCTTGGCAATTTCTAGAGGGTAAATAAGCATTAGCATGACATGTGCATGATATTTGTTTAGTTACAAGTTGTTAACCGCATAAACACATGTGTATAGGGCACCATAGGGTAGTTGGAGCTTCTGTTACTCCGAGGAGTGAGCAGGAGGGCCAACGAGGTGAGGGGCTCTCCCATCCCTTCCCCACAGGGTTGGATGACTACTTGAACATGTGGTTTGATCTATTTTATACAGTTATTATATGAAATATAGTTATTCGATTGAATTTGTGTTACGCGTGTATGGTTAGGAAGTATGCGGTGAACATGCAAATTGTATATGTGTTTATCTGTTTAGGCTCAAGTGCATATGCGTTAATATGGTTCACCGAACCTTATATGCTACCGTGGGTAGGACTGAGTCGGAATTTTATATGTGAGGGTTCAGTACAAATTAGAAACCAATTAAAGTGATCATTACTGAAAAGATATTGTCCGTATGACTTGTTATGGAAAATGGACTTAGGTTGTCATGTGTGAATGAGAGTGTTGCATAATCTGAAAGGGAGAAACTAGGCCTAACTAAGAAACAAGTATAATAATCAAGTAGTTGTTCATAGGGTATCATTTAAGACTAAACATTTAGGTCGTGCTCGTCTAGGATAGTTGGGTAGATCGAGTCGGTTATTCTAAATCGGACAGACGGGAGTAAATTGTGAGTGAGCATGCCACGTAGTGGCCATTACCTTGGTTTAACCGAGGTCAGATAAGTCCCCGGCTATTTCTCTAAGTGTGACTTGGAGTCAGAATGTCCCTAGTGTGATCAACTAGGTTCAAACATGAGATTGCCTTCGGGACAGTACATATCTTAGCAGAAAGCGGGAGACGGAAAATATTGAATGTATAGAAACTTAGGTATATGAACTTGTATGATATGTTTCTTATGGAAATAAACGTTATGTTTGTGAGTGATATACGTACGAAGTGAAATGTATGATAGGAGCATGAATTAGGATTATCGTTGTGAATATGATATGTTGGTTGGATGATCACCTTAAATATTACAATGTAATCCGTTTCATGCGCATGTGGTTGTGATTTGCTCCCATGCCCCAGCTGTAGTGGTACCCGCTGCTACGCCAGGGATGGGGGAGCTCCTCACTGAGTCTGTTTGACTCACCCCCTATTTAAATGTTTAAGATACAGGTTGTTCAGGTGTCGGGAACGCATTCACTTCTTCTCAAGGAGGCGGACAAATCTGAAGACCGCACGCTTTGTCCGTGTGGGTAGTTTATTTTGGTTATGTGTTTAATCTTTGATGTATGTATATAAATCCTTTTTGAGCTTAGCTTTTGTACATACACAACTGTTGTATATATATGTCAAACTCTAGCGTTGTCGACTTCATACAGGTTAAAGATAGGTTATGGTTTTGGGAATTAGGCTATGATATCGTATATATTATATATGTGACTTCCGCATGTGACTAGGATAGATCACACGTACTGAGGCGTGTGATCAATATGTAAACTACATGTATGTGTGGCTGAATATATGTATGTGTGGATATATGACTTCCACATGTGACTAAGATAGATCGCACGCATTGAGGCATGTGATCAATAGGTAAACTATATGTATTTGCGGTTGAATATATGTATGTATGGATATATGACTTCTGCATGTGACGAGGATAGATCGCACTCATTGAGGTGTGTGATCAATATGTAAACTATATGTATGTGTGGTTGAATATATGTATATATATAGACTGAAGCGGTGCTGAGCGAACCGTGGATTGCAGACTACTTAGGTCACCAGAAATGGATGGCCACATTTACGTTATATATTGATTGTATTAGAGATGGGTAGATATGAACATGTATAAATGTTAATAAGGGATTAGAGGCTTACGGGACAGGGGAAATCCTACCTTCCGTACCGATCACGGACTCCCAAAATGGGGTCGTGACAAACTTGGTATCAGATGCAGGTTTTCTTTAATTGTATGAAGCCATTGGTAGGACCGGGTGTCGGTTTATGCCTCGTTATGAAACCTGGGCACAACGTGGGAGTAAAATGGCACTTGTGGAAGTACCCAGGAAATTGTGTGAGTCCTTTCTTTCTACTCTCTTTGATATGAAAATATCATAGGTATACGCATACTCATTAGGTGTGGTCCTTGTGCAGTATAGGGATGCCACCAATCACGAGACAAGCTAGAGGAGGAGGAAGACCTCCTGTTGAAATTGATCAAGAGTTGGTTCGTGAGGAGGGAATGCCCACCCAAGGTCGAGGTAGATGCCGTACCCGAGGCCGAGGTAGAGGCCGTACCCGAGGCCGAGGTAGAGGTCGTGCTCAAGGTCGAGGTAGAGCACAAGTGAGAGGATAAGAGAGGAGACAGTCAGTGAAACCTCGTGTTGAAACAGGTGCACCGTCTATGGCAGAGATGCTCACGGTAGAATTTTAGGAGTTAAAGGAAGAGATGACAAGGCAAATACAGAGGGAAGTACGCTGGTTAGTAGTCCGCGAGGAAGAAAAAGAAAGAGTTCCTAGCAACCAAGAGATGGAAGTTGTTGAGGAAGAGGATAGAGAATGGCAATCGCGGGATGTGCCTCATGAGTCGCGGGTAGCACCAAGAGAGCTGCCAATTTCGAAATTTTTGAAACTTCATCCACCCACTTTCTGCGGAACTAGTGAGAAAGAGGATCCGCAATACTTCGTGAGAGACGTGGTCAGAATTGGGCACATGTTGAGGTGCTCAGGGCATGAGTTGGTGGAGCTAGCCTCATTTCAACTGAGGGGAGCTGCTAGAGTATGGGTAGAGTCCGTATAGACGAGATATTCAAGAAGGGTAGCACCGATGACCTGGGAAGATTTTCAAAGGAAATTCCTGGGTCAGCTTTTATATGAAGGAACTAAAGATGCTAAGCGTCAGCAATTCGAGGAGTTGTGGATGACACCTAATATGACCGTGACGGAATATGAACTACTTTTTACGGAACTGGCTCAATTCTCACCCGAGTTAGTTCCTGACGAAGAGGCGAGGATAAAGAGTTTCATACACCGTCTTACGGAGCCGTTGTTTACTGCCTTGTTACCACAGAGAAGGCAATTCGAGACTTTGGCGCGCAAGCCGCAGATTGTGCCAGGATGATAGAAACCTGGAAGAGGTACGGGACGTCTGTTGATCCCAAAATTAAGTTGATTACAGGCAATGATAAACAAGGAGGCGGAAATAAGAAGAGGAAGACAACAAGTGGTGGAGCAGGATATTCAGGGTCCGCAAGAGGACAATCCTCATCCATCACCAATGAAACAGGTATAAAGAGAAATGGTCAAGGGGGACAGAGAGTGCAAGGGAGTGGAAATGCCGGTAAGACAAGGCCCAAGTGTGCAACTTGTGGCAGATATCATTACGGAATGCGTCGAAGATTGACAAGTGGATGTTACAGCTGCGGCCAGGTGGGCCATATGGCTAGGGAGTGTCCAAAGAGAAAGGAAGGTACAAGTGTGAGAAGTAATCCGACGCCAAGGGGTACACCTATTTCAGCCCCACCAGTAAGAACTGTACCGCCACAGACAGCAAGTATAGGTGCAGCTAGAGGTCGTGGTGCAGGGTCTAGTGGCAGAGGTCCAGGGGCAGTAGGTGGAGGAGAAGCGCGGGTATTTGCACTTTCTCAGCAAGACGCACATGCATCAAATGCGGTTGTAACAGGTACCCTCATTGTTTGTTCTCTTGAAGCACGAGTCTTGTTTGATTCCGGCTCAACTCATTCCTATGTGTCGCATGCATTTGCCTCTAAATTCAAGAAAAGTCCGTCTAGGATGAAAGAAACAGAGTTTCTCTACTCTAATGGGAGAATTGGTACAAGTAGAGTATGTGCACAAGTCTTGCATTGTGGAGTTCAATGGTCATGAGACTATGGTAGACCTTCGGATATTGTGTATGGTTGATCTTGATGTAATCCTCGGGATGGATTGGTTGTTGTCTTGCCATGCGGTCGTGGACTGTAGGGCTAAATGTTTGAAATTCAATATGCCAAACGAGGAACCTTTTGTGATACGGGATGACGGAGCTGCACCGTATCCAAGCTTAATCTCGAGGATGAAGGCATCAAAATTGCTTGCGAAAGGATGTAAAGGGTATTTGGCTTTTGTCAAGGATACCACGAAAGTAGTAGTCTCACCGAGTCAAGTACCGGTAGTACGAGAGTTCTTGGATGTATTTCCAGAAGATCTGCCGGGGTTGCCGCCCGATCAGGAGATTGAATTTGAAATTGAGCTGCAACCTGGCACCCAGCCTATCTCCACACCACCTTACCGGATGGCTCCGAAAGAGTTGAAGGAATTGCATACACAGTTGCAGGAGTTGCTCGACAAGGGCTTCATCCGACCTAGTCTCTCTCCTTGGGGTGCACCGGTCCTTTTTGTGAAAAAGAAGGACGGATCTTTGCGGTTGTGTATCGATTACCGAAAGTTAAACAAGGTGACGATCCGCAATCAATACCCACTGCCGAGGATAGATGACCTATTTGATTAGTTGCAGGGTGCAAAGCGGTTTTCCAAGATTGATTTGCGATCTGGGTATCATCAGTTAAGGATTCGAGAATCAGACACCTAAGACCGCATTCTAGACCCGATATGGACATTACGAGTTCTTGTTGATGTCCTTCGGATTAACTAATGCTCTAGCGGCATTCATGGACAGGATGAATAGGGTTTTCAAACCGTTTGTGGACCGATTTGTCATTGTCTTCATTGATGACATCTTGGTTTACTCAAAAAATTCTGAAGAACATGCAGAACATTTAAGATTAGCGTTGCAAAAGTTTAGAGAGGAGAAATTGTAGGCCAAGTTCTCCAAGTGTGAATTTTGGCTTGACAAAGTTACCTTTTTAGGTCACGTGGTATCGTCAGAGGGAATCCACGTTGATCCAAGTAAGGTAGAAGCGGTGGAGAATTGGTCCCAGCCTACCTCAGTTACTGAAATTCGCAGTTTCTTGGGCTTGGCTGGATATTATAGAAGATTTGTGTAGGACTTCTCTAAGGTTGCCGCACCCATGACTAAGTTAACTCAGAAGGGGGTGAAGTTCATATGGGATGATAAATGTGAGCAGAGTTTTCAGAAGCTGAAAGATAATCTTACTACTGCTCCGGTGTTAGCATTACCTGAAGGCACAAGAGGGTATGTGGTATACTGTGATGCGTCGAGGATCGGGTTAGGGTGTGTATTGATGCAGCACGGCAAGGTGATTGCGTATGCATCGCGAAAATTGAGGAAACACGAGAAGAATTACCCGACTCACGATCTCGAGATGGCCGCTGTAGTATTTGCTTTGAAAATATGGAGACATTACCTATATGGTGAGACATGTGAAATCTATACAAACCACAAGAGCCTCAAATACATTTTCGAGCAGAAAGATTTGAATTTAAGACAACGTCGAACGTTAGATTGTTGAAGGACTACGACTGCACGATATTGTATCATCCAGGAAAGGCTAATGTGGTAGCCGACGCTCTAAGCCGGAAATCCATGGGCAGTCTTGCTCATATAAGTGAAGAAAGAAGACCGTTGATTAGAGAGCTGCACGAGCTAGAACAAACGGAAAATCAATTTGAGATTGGAAGTTCCAACTCACTTTTAGCTCATTTACAAGCTATGTCCTCTTTGATAGAAGAGGTGAAGTCTAGAAAGGATGAAGATATATACCGACCTCAAGCAAATCAGGGATACTATAACTAAAGAGAAGAGGGACGATGTATGATTCTCTATTGATGATTTTGGAGTACTTCGGTTGGAGGGACGGTTTTGTGATCCTATGGTTGACAACTTGAAAGAAAGAATTCTTGAAGAAGCACACCGGACCGCTTATACGATCCACCCAGTAGCTAATAAAATGTATCATGATCTGAAGCAACTGTATTGGTGGAATGGCAAGAAGAAGGATGTTGCAAACTATGTAGCCAGGTGTTTTGTCAGCAAGTCAAAGCTGAACATCAGAAGTCCGCCAGAACATTACAACAGATAGAAATACCTGAGTGGAAATGGGAAAGGATAACGATGAATTTTTTAATAGGGTTGCCAAGATCACAACGTGGATTCGATTCAGTTTGGGTGATAGTGGATCGCATGACTAAGTCCGCGCACTTCCTAGCAGTTAAGACCACTTACGGAGTGAGTCAGTATGCGTAGCTTTATCTATCAGAAATCGTTAGATTGCACGATGTGCCAGTGTCCATAATATCTGATAGAGGGCTACAGTTCACTTCCAGGTTTTGGAAGTCATTGCAGGAAGTGTTAGGAACGAGAGTTGATTTGAGTACTGTGTTCCACCCACAGACTGACGGGCAGTCGGAAAGAACCATTCAAATACTTGAAGACATGCTTCGGGCGTGTATTATGGATTTCGGCGGAAGTTGGAAAGGGTATTTACCTTTGGCTGTGTTTGCATACAATAACAGTTATCAAGCGAGTATCCAAATCACACCTTTCGAGGCTCTGTACGGTCGTAGATGCAGATCCCCGATTAGATGGTTTGAAGTTGGAGAAGCTAGCCTAATCGGCTTAGAATTGTTACAAGATGCCTTGCAAAAGGTGAAGTGAATAAGAGAATGATTGCTAATGGCTTAGAGTATGCATAAGTCCTATGCAGACAATCGAAGGAGAGAACTCGAGTTTGCCATTGGTGAACAGGTGTTCTTGAGGATATCACCGATGAGAGGCGTAATACGGTTCGGTAAAAAGGTGAAGTCCTCAGTACATCGAACCGTTTGAAGTCCTGGAACGAATTGGAAATGTGGCGTATCGGTTAGAATTGCCTACGGCATTGGAGGGGGTACATCCTATTTTTCATGTATCGATGCTTCGGAAATATCTTCCAGATCCCTTGCACGTAATTCAATCACAAGATGTGCAACTAACCAAAAATCTGACATATGAAGAGGAGCCAGTGGAAATCCTATATCGACAGTTGAAGAAACTCAGAACAAAGGAGATTCCATTGGTTAAAGTTCTGTAGAGAAATCACTCGACCGAAGAAGCTACATGGGAGGTCGAGGGTGAAATGCGTAGGACGTATCCTAACTTGTTTCAAAACTAAGGTTAGTATGTTGTTTGAAATTCGGGGACCGAATTTCTTAAGAGGGAAAAATTGTAATATCCGAGATTTTATTTTCGAAAATAATGAAGAAAAATTTAGTTGAAAGTGGTAGGAAAATTTTTGAAGGAAAAAGGGACTTAAACGAAAAGAAACTTAAAAGTTGAGGGAAAAGGGACTGAAATGCAAAGAATAATTATTAACCTTTTAATGGAGCTAACCGAGACCTAACCGTGACTCCTCCCTCATTTGAAAAAAAAAATTTGGAAAAAATTAGAAAGAGAGAGAGAGCGGAGAACCGAGAAGGAGAAGAAGGAAGGAGGCGGAGGAGAACTCACTGGAATCTCGCCGGAGAAGACGTTCCGACGCCGAAGAAAGCTACCGGAACACTTCTATGGCATCCCTCGACACTTCTATCCGATTGAATCGAGGTAAATCGTCTCAAATCTTCAAAACCCCAATTTTCTCCAACTTTAGGGTTTTTAGAAAATCTGGAATTCATCTTCATTCGGGATAATCCGAGGATGGATTCGAACTTAGGAAGTGTTGTTGAACACCTAGGAAGGTGCAGAATCGAGGCCAAATCATCGGATTCGGCCGGATTCGGAAATTACGGGAATTGGGTTGAGAAACTCAAGTTTTTTTTTTCAAATTCGAAATTGTTGAATTGATATATGAATGAGCTTGGATTGGAGTAGGATAGATTTGATATTGGTTGGAAATATGCAGGTGAATAAAGCCCGAGTGATTGCCATTGAATTCGGCGAAGATGGAGAATACACCAGACCACAGCACAGCGGGCTGGCGCATTCGCGCCAGCGGTTTGGTGTGAGGGGGACACCAGGGTATAGCCCTGGCGCGTCCGCGTCAAGGGCTGGCGCTGACGCGCTAGGCTTCGGCCTGGCCCCTTGGTGATCACCTGAAATCAACTATCTTGACTCTAAAGCTTCTCTTTTTACACCCTTTTAAATCCTAAGCATCCCTAATCATGTTTTTCATAATCAAGATGATCTCGGTTGGTTCCTTGCTCGGAAAATAAGGAAAATTTTCGAACAAGTTAAGCTAATAACCCGTTTAAACCATCAAATCTTCCTTTATTAGTTGAAATTACCTAGGAATAGATGAAGCAGGAATTAGGTTAGATTAGTTCCTCAAATCCAAAGCTCTCAGAAGTTCAAAATGATATCTAGTGTGTGAAAGTCGAGTACGAAAACACTATAGACTTTCTAAAAGAGTTCATGGATGACAGATAAGACCAAGAATCCTATTCTTGGCAATGTCTAGAGGGTAGATAAGCATTAGCATGACATGTGCATGATATTTGTTTAGTTACAAGTTGTTAACCGCATAAACACATGTGTATAGGGCACCACAAGGTAGTTGGAACTTCAGGTACTCCGAGGACTGAGCAGGAGGGCCAACTAGGAGAGGGGCTCTCCCATCCCTGCCCCATAGGGTTGGATGACTATGTGAACATGTGGTTTGCTCTATTTTATACAGTTATTATATGAAATATAGTTATTCGATTGAATTTGTGTTACGTGTGTATGGTTAGCAAGTAAGCAGTGAACATGCAAATTGTATATGTGTTTATCTTTTTAGGCTCAAGTGCATATGTGTTAATATGGTTCACCGAACCTTATATGCTACCGTGGGTAGGACTGAGTCGGAATTTTATATGTGACGGTTTAGTAAAAATTAGAAACCAATTAAAGTGATCATTACTGAAAAGATATTGTCCGTATGACATGTTAAGGAAATTGGACTCAGATTGTCATGTGTGAATGAGAGTTTTGCATAATCTGAAAGGGAGAAACTAGGCCTAACTAAGAAACAAGTATAATAATCAAGTAGTTGTTCATAGGGTATCATTTAAGACTAAACATTTAGGTCGTGCTCGTCTAGGATAGTCTGGGTAGATCGAGTCGGTTATTCTGAATCGGACAGACGGGAGTATATTGTGAGTGAGCATGCCACGTAGTGGCCATTACCTTGGTTTAACCAGGGTCAAATAAGTCGCCGGCTATTGCTCTAAGTGTGACATGCAATCAGAATGTCCCTAGTGTGATCAACTAGGTTCAAACATGAGATTGCCTTCGGGACAGTACTTCTCTTAGCAGAAAGCGGGAGACAGAAAATATTGAATGTATACAAACATTGGTATATGAACTTGTATGGTATGTTTCTTATGGAAATAAACGTTATGTTTGTGAGTGATATACGTACAGAGTGAAATGTATGATAGGAGCTTGAATTAGAATTATCGTTGTGAATATGATGTGTTGGTTGGATGATCACCTTAAATATTACAATGTAATCCGTTTCATGCGCATGTGGTTGTGATTTGCTCCCTTCCCCCAGCTGTAGTGGTACCCGCTGCTACGCCAGGGATGGGGGAGCTCCTCACTGAGTCTATTTGACTCACCCCCCTGTTTAAATGTTTCAGATACAAGTTGTTTAGGTGTCGGGAATGCATTCACTTCTTCTCAAGGAGGCGGACAAATCTGAAGACCGGACGCTTTGTCCACGTGGGTAGTTTATTTTGGTTATGTGTTTAATCTTTGATGTATGTATATAAATCTTTTTTGGGCTTAGCTTTTGTACATATAGAACTGTTGTATATATATGTCATACTCTAGCGTTGTCGGCTTCATACAGGTTAAAGATAGGTTATGATTTTGGGAATTAGGCTATGATATCGTATATATTATATATATATGACTTCCGCATGTGACTAGGATAGATCACACACACTGAGGCGTGTGATCAATATGTGAACTACATGTATGTGTGGCTGAATATATGTATGTGTGGATATATGACTTCCGCATGTGACTAGGATAGATCGCACGCATTGAGGCGTGTGATCAATATGTAAACTATATGTATTTGTGGTTAAATATATGTATGTATGGATATATGACTTCTGCATGTGACTAGGATAGACCGCACTCATTGAGGCATGTGATCAATATTTAAACTATATGTACGTGTGGTTGAATATATGTATATATATAGACTGAAGCGGTGCTGAGCGAACCTTGGATTACAGGCTACTTAGGTCACCAGAAATGGATGGCCACATATACGTTATATATTGATTGTATTAGAGATGGGTAGATACGAACTTGTATAAATGTTAATCAGGGATTAGAGGCTTACGAGACAGGGGAAATCCTACCTCCCGTGCCAGTCACGGACTCCTGAAATGGGGTCGTGACAATTCTTACCCCAACTAAGTGTTCAAGAACACTTCCTAGGTCTCAATCTACCCTCAAAAAAACCCAATCGTAGGTGGATCGAAGAAATCCCTAAAAATGAAAAAATTGGGGGTTTCGAATGAAATTGGGGTTACCAACCTTTGATTCGATTGGTGGAAGGTGTAGGAGACGTCGTTCCCGAGCTTCGGTGACTTTTCCGGCGTCGGCTAGCTCTCCCCGATCAATTTTTCGGCGAACCCCAACCCTTCTTCTTCTTCTCCTCCACACCTCTTCTTTCTTTCTCTCTCTTTCTTTCTTTCTAACCCGTGGCTCCCCTCCTCTTTTTTTTCTCTTTATTTCCTTTATTTCTTTCTTTCTTCTCCTTTTCTTTTCTTTTAAGACACGCACCCCCTTTTAATTATAAAAAAAATAAAATAAAATAAAATAAATAAATAAATAATAATTATTATTATTATTATATTAAAGAAGAGGTAAAAAAAATATAACCCCAATTAAATCCTCCTCTTTCCACTTAATTTTTTTTCTATTTTATCGCAAATTGTAAATACCCAAAAATATTTCCTACTCCCTTTTCTTCCTCTTCTTATTTTATTTCAAGCTTCAGAATTTTCTCGGGTATTACACACCCAATAAATAAATATAGAAATAATATTTTTAAATAAAAAATACATAAGTTATAAATACAAATAAAAAGCAACAATGTTAATAATATTATATACACAAAATACCTATTTTAATTGGGTTATTGGGTCTTTCGATCATTGGACTCACAAAATACCTATTTTTAATTAAAAAATAAAATTAAAATGTATGATGGGAGTATGTGGGAGAGAGAATGTAGATATAGTGGGGAATTATTATAAAAATGGAGAAACAAATAATTTTCCATGATTTAATTGTTTATTATTTTAAAATATAATAATAGTTATTTTATTTTTATTTTAAAAGTTAAAAAACAATCCGATATTTAAAATTTTGTATAGCTTAGTTTTATTTGCTTTGTAACAAATTAGTTGGTTTAACTATTTTTTTTAGTTTCTATAGTAGGCACGTGATTACAGCCAACTATTTTGAGATAAATAACCCGGTTTCACCCTTATTATTTTTAATTAAGACAACTAGCTTAACTCATTTTAATTCAAAATAGTTGTCTTAGTTCAAAATTATAAGGGTCAAACTGGGTTATTTAATTCAATATTTTTAAATTTAATAATTATTATTTGAAAAATTAAATAGTGTTCCAAAATAGTTCAAGCAAAATTACTTCTAAGTAAAGTCATCAAAACGTGTCGAATCCTGTATGTTGGTTTGTTTAACTCACATATTAGATTCTCTCGTTTAACCTACTTAACCTACGAGTTAACTTACCTAACTCGCAAGTAAAGTGAGCTAGGTTACTTTTGACTCATTTATAAATAAGTCTAAACTCTCCAATTTGAGTTAAGTGAACAGTAATTAATTTTTTCGACTCTAACCTATTTTAATTATAGATAAAATAATTAAATATTATATTATTAAAATTTATAAATATATAAATAAAAACATATATATATAATTAAAAAACAAAAAAGAAACATATTATATATGATACATATGTATCATAGACAAATTGTATTAAAAAAACAAATTCGTCTGGGCCTGAGACGGATTCTTAGTAAGAAAAAGTAAAAAATGGGGTGTCAAGAGAATACTTTTTAGAGAAGAGGAATTTTGTGATTTAAAATTTTATATCATAGTTTTAAGGTAAAATTACCTTAGTTTTATTTGCTTTGTAACAAACTAGTTGGTTTAACTATTGTTTTTTAGTTTCTAAACTAGGCACGTGATTGCTGCCAAAAGCATCACCTCACCTGCCTCTTTTGTTTGTATATAAGCCAGCTCCATATGTACGAATACTTTCCTCTTTGATGTAATTTTATTGATTCAAAATTGTTCATTTCTTTTGGTTTTGCCACAAAAGTGATCATTTTCCTTTTGGATATATTTTGCACACATACACACATAAACCTACAGCATCTACAATCTACATCAGTAACAAAACCACATAAAGGATGACTACACTCTAGAGAGCATCGAACGGTCAAGTGCACGCTAAGCAACAAGATCAAATTTCAATGCACCTACAATATGTTTCATCACAATATGTTTATATACACGAGCTGGAGTAGGCAAAAAGGAAAGCTAAAACCAACAGAAGCCTAAAATAGGAAGTTTGATATTAAGTTACTAACTTCGATCCTAACTTACTAAAAAACTAGCTAGAGAACACATGAGACGCATGTTTTCCAATTAATAATGAAAATATAATATAAAAAAATGCATAGTGCTCGACCCATGATCCTTGAACTTCTCCCACGTCTTTAATACGGGAGAGTATGTGGGAAAGCATGGGTGAAGACCACGTTTGAGACCTCGAGTGGTGCCACGTGTCACTAATCCATGTTATGGTTAACCTTCTAAAAGGCAAGTGCCACGTGTGCATTGGAGGTATGGAATTACAACTTTAATAGTCAAAATTTAATTGTTAATTAAAAAAAGGTATATTTTTCAACAATTAATAGTGAAAATTGAAATTTAAGTTGATGAAATAATTTATTTTCTTGTAGTATATAATTAAAATTATGTGTTATGAAGTAATTGTAGAATGAGATAATTCTGTGTGTATTATTATGAAAAAAGGATAGGAATTTATACAAGAGGAGAAAACCTATTCTAGAAAATAAAGGATAATTACAATAAATACAATATATCACTAATTGATACACATAATCCTAGATATTCACAATACTAATCTAGAAGATTCTCAACACTCCCCCTCAAGCTGAAGCATATAAATCATAGGCACCAAGCTTGTCACATAGGTATTTTATTCCAGGTCCTCTAAGAGACTTGGTGAACATATCTGTCAACTGATCATTTGAATTGAGAAATCGAGTAGCAAGACACCCTAATTGAATTTTTTCTCTAATAAAGTGACAGTCAATCTCAATATGTTTAGTCCTCTCATGGAATACTGGATTTGAGGCAATGTGCATAGTTGCTTGGTTATCACATACCAGTTCCATTTTACCAATGTCTCCAAATTTCATCTCCTGAAGAAGTTGTTTCAACCATAGGAGTTCACAAGTTGTTAATGCCCTAGCACAATACTCAGCCTCTGCACTAGACCTTGCAACTACATTTTGTTTCTTACTTTTCCAAGAGGCTAGGTTCACACCAAAGAGAACACAATATCCGGATATGGACCGCCTATCATCTGGTGAACCATCCCAATCCAAATCTGGAAAGCCAATGATTTGGGAGTTCCCCTTGTCCTCATATAATAGTCCCTGGCCTGGTGTGTAATACCCGAGAAAAATTTCTGAAGCTTGAAATAAAATAAGAAAAGGAAGAAAAGGGAGCAGGAAATATTTTTGGGTATTTAAATTGGGACATAAAAGAAAATAAAATTTATTGGAAAGGGGGGGTGCCGTGGAAGTAGGTAAAAGGAGAAGCAAAAAGAATAAAGGAAAGGGATGATAGAAAGAGAGGGAGAGCACGAAGGAAAGAAGTAGAAAGAAAGAGAGAAAAAGAAGAGAGAGAGAGGGTGAGGCATGAAGGAGAAGAAGAAGAAGAGTTGGGGTTTCGCCGGAAAAGTGACCGGGGAGAGCTAGCCGACGTCGGAAAAGCCACCGGAGCTCGGGTACGACGTCTCCTACACCTTCCACCAATCGAATCAAAGGTTGGTAACCCCAATTTCATTTGAAACCCTCAATTTCTTCATTTTTAGGGATTTCTTCGATCCACCTTCGATTGGGTTGTTTTGAGGGTAGATTGAGATCTAGGAAGTGTTCTTGAACACTTAGTTGGGGTAAGAATCGAGGCTATACCCTCGGGTTTAGCCGAATTCGAATTTGAAAGGGTTTGGGGTTGAAAATTCTAAATAGTCCCAATTTGGGGATTCGTTGATAAATTTGGAATCAGACATGAATTTGAGTAGTTAGGATTGGATTTATGTTGTTGGAATGTAGGTGAACAAAACCCGTGAGGTGCAAAGTCGAAGCCGGGGTCGGAAGGGGGCTGAAATAGGCCTGAACCAGCCCACAACACAGCAAAAGAATTGTTGTGCTGCGAGCTGTCGCTGCAGCGCCAGCTCTCGGGTAGCCAAGAGCTGCTTGGGCAACAGCTTGGCGCGGCAGCGCCAGGTCACTGCCCAGCATGCCCAAAACCCATTTTTAAGCCAACCCGGGATGTCCGAACCTCCTATTTTCAATCCTAAACATCTTAAGACACTCCCAACCATGTTTTTAAGGATCAAAATCATTTCAAATGTCTTCTTGTTCCTCAAGAATAAAAACTTGCGGAATAAGTTAAGCCCAACTTCTTGAATTTCGAATTTCCTTCTTCACCGTCATTAGGGAATATTAAGTCGAATAGCTTAGAAGCACATTGAGGTTTAGTAACTCAAATCCAAGGTCCCAAAAGCAACTCAAGGAGAGCGATAGTTGTATGAAACCAAGTGCGAGGCACTTGAGACTCTCATAGAAGAGAGGGAAGACGGATAAGACCAAGGACTCGGTTCTTGGCAACATCTAGATGCATTTTTAGGCATGAGCATGTCATATGCATATAGTTTGAGATGTTAACCACTTGAATGCATTCGTTAGGAAACCACGACTCGTCCGGAGCGGGAGTTACTCCAGGACAAGCACAAGGGAGCCGTGCAGATGAGGGGTTTCCCATCCTTGCCCTACATGGTTGATTGAGGATGTGGATATGTGGTTTGCCTACTTGCCTATTTGTAAGAATTGTATAGTGGTTAATATGCTATTTTTGCTCCTAAACTGTTATCCATGAAAGTATTTGTATATTGTGTTTGACTACAGGTAAAGAGGTACTGGAGGGTATCCATGTGATGACATGAGGTACGCCGAACAGTACAAGCAAGGGGGTAAGTTGTTGATTGAGTCCAAGGTTTGGTGTACCCTATTAATTAGAAACTCATTAAAGAAATCATATAGAAGTTGTTAGTGAACGTCGACGTTTTATGGTAATTGAAGTTAGGAGAGGCCGTAGAGCTAGGTTATGATCTATACAAGGATTTGGGTATTAAATCAGGATTAAAAAGATCTAACAAATTGATTAGTGAGTCATAGGGAGGTTCACACTACCTAGGTGAAGTCGGGTTAGGATAGAAGTGGGTAGATAGAGTCAGAATCCCAGCTGAAAGCTCGAGAAGAGAAACAAGTCAGAAAAGATTGCCCGTTGAGGCCATTGCTCTAGCCTGGGACTAGGGTCAGTTAAAAGATTTAATGATTTGCCCGTTGAGGCCATTGCCCTAGCCTAGTACTAGGGTCAGTAAAAGATTAAAAGATTTGCCCGTTGAGGCCATTGCCCTAGCCTGGCACTAGGGTCAGTAAAAGATTAAAAGATTTGCCCGTTGAGGCCATTGCCCTAGCCTAGCACTAGGGTCAGTTAAAGATTGAAAGATTTGCTCATTGAGGCCATTGCCCTAGCCTAGCACTAGGATCAGTTAAGTGATTTACAGTTTTCAAATGATATGTTAAAAGTGTTTGCTTGATTATGAGAAGCATGATAGAAAAGCATGATCTGTAGGTTTATCTTTGATTTTAATATTATATTAGTATTGCCTTATCATAATATAACATTTGATAAACCGGATTTTCATACGCATGTGATTGTGGGTGTTTCCCTTTTCCCAGCTATTGTGGTATCCGCTGTTACGCCGAGGATGGAAAGCTTCTCACTGAATCTGTTTGACTCACTCCCTTTGCTTCAATGTTTCAGATACAGGGATCAGGCAGGCATCACCGTTCGGACAGTGATACGGACATCAGACCATCCTAACGCTCACTACAAGAAAAAACAAGATTAGCTAGGGAAAAATCCCTAACTAATCGGGTTAGCTACGGATTAGCTACGGATTTTTTTCGTAGCTAATCCCTAGCTAATCCGTAGCCAATCCCTAGCTAATCCGTAGCAATTCCCTAGCTAAATCACCCCCTCATAAAATTGTCGCTGGTGACCTCCTCCAGCGGCGGCCCCATCCGGCGACCTCCTCCCGTGACAACCCCCTCCGACGACCTCCTCCATCGCCGGCAACCTTCTCCGGTGACCACTTTATATTTTTGAAAAATCGTCTTAGGAGGACTCGAAGACGGAACATCATGGATGGTAACATTTACACCAACCACTAGGCCATTTATCACTTTTTGATTTATTAATGTAAAACATTTTATATATATACATATAATAAATTAGCTAGGGATTTTTTCCCTAGCTAATTTAGCTAAGGATTAGCTTGGGAAATCCGTAGCTAAATTTTCTCGCCTTTTCCCGCCAAACTTTTTTACCAAATTAGCTACGATTTTATTCGTAGCTAATCCCTAGCTAAGCTAATTTCCATAGCTAAATCAACATTTTCTTCTAGTGGCTCTTGTTCGCGTGGGTGGACACCTTTTAGTTATTTTGATTTCTTTTGTTGTACATATTTTAATGTTGTCAATGTTGTAAATATTTACAGCTTTTGACGTACATTCACTCTAGACTTGTCGGCTCCAAATGTTTTTAAAGACAGGGTCCAGTTTGGGAAAAACTAGGATATATGTATGAGTATATAAACTTCTGCATGTGAATAGGATAGATCGTAGGCATTGAGGCGTACGGTCAATATGATATGGATTTATATATATATATATATATATATATATATATATATATATATATATATATATATATATATATATTATGTGTGATTGCTGCATGTGAATAGGATAGATCGTACGTATTGAGACGTACGGTCAATATGATATGAATATTTCCCTTATGAGTGCTGATATATATATATATATATATATATATATATATATATATATATATATATACACTAAGTTGAGCTGAAGCGGTATTGAGCGAACCGCGGATTACAAGTTAATTAGGCCACCTGTGAGGTGTGGCCACTATTATGATATATATATATATATATATATATATATTGATTGTATAGCAGAGTATTTATAGTTATGTTTACAGGGTAAGGCTTATGAATTTAGAGGTAAAAGTCTATTCTCGTGCTGGTCATGTACTCTCGATTTGGGGTCGTGACATGATGCTCCCTTAATGTATCGAAGAATTCGAACAACTGCATCCCAATGACTATCACATGGTGATTGTAGGAACTGGCTAACTACACTCACAGCAAACGATATATCTGGACGAGTGATAGTGAGATAATTGAGTTTTCCCACTAGTCTTCGATATCTCTCGGGATTGTTTATCAGCTCTCCCTATCCTGGATAGAGTTTGACATTTGGATCCATGGGAGTCTCAACTGGTTTGTAGTTTAGCATGTCTGTCTCTTGTAATAAGTCGAGTGCATACTTCCGTTGTGAAATAACCACACCAGAACTAGATTGGGCAACCTCAATTCCTAGAAAATATTTAAGCCTCCACAAATCTTTAGTTTGGAAGTGGTTGCACATATGTTGTTTGAGCTAAGCAATGCCTAAATCATCATTGCCTGTAATAACAATGTCATCCACATAGACAGCTAAGTATAAGCACTTGCCATTTGAAGTATGGCGAAAGAAAACTGAGTGATCAGCTTCACTACGAGTCATTCCAAAATCTTGAACCACAAAACTAAATCGACCAAACCAAGCTCTTGGTGACTGCTTGATTCCATAAAGAGAACGACGAAGTCGACATACTTTCCCATACTCCCCCTGAGCAACAAAACCAAGTGGTTGCACCATATAAACTTCTTCTTCCAAGTCTCCATTGAGGAAGGCATTCTTAATATCCAGCTGATGAAGTGGCCAATGATTAATAGCTGCAATGGATAGAAAAACACGAACGGAAGCAATTTTGGCAACAGGAGAAAATGTATCACCATAGTCCAATCCAAAGATCCGAGTATACCCTTTAGCCACTAAACGAGCTTTCAATCGTTCGATTTTGCCATCAGGACCAACTTTAACTTTATAAACCCACCTACAACCAACTGGGGATTTTCCAGAAGGAAGTGAAACCAAGTCCCATGTACCATTGGAATGTAAGGCAGTCATCTCATCAAGCATGACTTGCCTCTAACCCAAATGTTCAAGAGCGGTATCTGTAGTCTTAGGGATAGAAACAGAATCCAAAGAAGATACAAACGCAAAATATGGAGTAGATAAACGATGATAGCTCAAGAAATTATAAACAGGGTGAGGATTGCGAGTGGAACGAGTACCTTTATGAAAGGCAATCGGAGGGCTAGCAGGTGGCGGGTGGACCAGAGTAGCGGGTGTATTTGACGAAGGCAGTGAGTCAGGAAGAGTAGTTGTCGGCTCAGAGCGGGGACGGTGATGATATGTCAGGAGAGGACAAGATTTGTCCTGGGGTAAGGCCTCTGGAAAAGGAAGAGAAGGAACAGGAAGGACTTCGATCACAAAGGGACTGGCAGGTGTAGAAGATACAAAGAATGGGGAAGACTCAAAGAAGGTCACATCGGTAGCCCTTTTGGAGTCGAGCATAACCAAGAAAAACAAACTTGATGGATTTCGCTGCAAGTTTATCTTTCCCTGGGGTCAAATCATGCACAAAGCAAACACAACCAAAAACACGAGGAGGAAGATGATAAAGGGGGTCGTTAGGAAATAACAAAGAGGGAAGGAAGTATTTGGGCTTGACCAATTCCTGTAGCAGCAGTTTTAGAACCATTTGCCAAAGTAACTAAAGGAAGGGAAGATGAACTAGAAAGATGGGTAAACAAGAATTTATTACCAGAAATATGTTCGGAGGCACCCGAGTCAAGAACCCATGGTCCAATGTCAGGAGAGCGAGCAAGGCAAGCAGTTACATTACTAGTTTGCGCAATTGAGGCAGCCACAGATGACTGTTAGCCTTGTTGGTACTTGAGGTACTCCTTGTAATCATCACCAGCTAAAGTAATAGACTCGGAAGAGTGATCATTAGTTGTCTTTGATTGAGCAATGTTGACAGGGCAAGAAGGTCAACCATGGAGTTGATAGCAACGATCACGGGTATATCCCAACTTGTTGCAATACGTACACTGGGGATGTTTGCGACCATTATTGCGTCTACTGCCTCCTCCACCTTTTTCACCAGTGTGAGATGCCACTGAAGAAACAATATGATTTTCAGTCGGGGCTCGTGAGGAAGAAATATGCACCAAACGACCAAAACATCATCAAATGTGGGAACAGTGGAACCTCCCAAAATTTGATCTTTAACACCTTCGAGGTCAGGGTTTAAATGAATCAAAGTCAAGACCATGAAGAATTTATACCATTGTGCGTCCTGAGCAGTAATTGACGACTTTGATGGCATTAAGGATCTAAACTCATGTTTGAGAGCCTCCATCTTGCTTGCATATGTGGTAGTTTCTGACGTATGGTGTTGAAGCTTAACCAAGTTGGACAAAACATCATAGTAACGTCGAATATCATTATTATAAACTGTGGCTGCCTTGTTCCATACACAATAGCACGTCTCATATGCTTGATAGGTGGACAGGAGTTGAGGATCGAAAGAGTGCCATAAGAGAGAACTGTCACAGCCCCCACCCGAGGGCACGTGACCGGCACGAACTAGGGGAATGGTCCCCAAATTCGTAAGCATCATTATAAATCCCTACCTGTACTCTATACAATTCATATGATGCAAAATACCAAACTCTTAAATCTGTGTTCGCATAAACACGTATATTTCATAATAAAGTATCTAAAAATCATAAGTTTACAATTCATAATCCACAAAGACAGAACCTGCTCTAGACTGATGGAGCTAACTTCTAGAAGTTCAATAAAGTTTATAAAATATAAATAAACCATAAATATAACACCCACACGAACAAATTGCAGAGTCCTTCGTTGCCATCCTATGGAGCTGAGGTAGAAGCTTGACCAATACATGTCTCTAAAAATATAATTCACGAGCGGTGAGTCAAATGACTCAGTGAGGGACAAACCCATCCTAGACATGGTAGAAGGGTACCACCAAGAAAGGGAAAGGAATGTCACATAAAAGCATTCACATCATCATTTATTAGGTAAACAACACATCATTCCCCAGCAATTAACCAAGATAGTGTATCAGCCATATTTACAAATAAACACCATTCACACGAGTCATATACACACATTCAAGGCATAAGCCACACCAGTGGCGTCCATATAACAATTTCAAGGAAAATCATAGATCTAGGTTCATTTGAGAACAATCCAAGAAAAACAATGTTTGGGGTTATGTTGGCCACATAGGGTTAAGGTCGCTTGGGCACCATCAAGTGAAGGAAAGTTTTTGGGAATGATGTATTTTCAAAGGGAATTAGTTCACAAAGCTGGTGTCCAAGTTTTTCCAAGTAATATAAGAGTATGAACCCCCAATTTGGGTTTCAAAAAGATACAAAATGCGTTGTGAACAAAAAAAGGTCCGTACAATTTATGCAAAAAGAAATGGCTATGTGACCAACATTACCTATTTACACAAATTTCTTTCCCACGAGCAAACAAGGGGTGAGGTTCAATTTGGTTCCATTTCTCTTCCCATGCTTACCTATGAGTTCATAGCAAATGGGTTGGTTAAGTGGTTCAACTAGGTTCCTTCCCACCACCTGTCCAATCTTACAATTCCAACGGCACATGGTTCAACTTCGTTCCTTCCCATGCATGCCTTGAAACATTAACACAAGGCTAGTCCCATGGTTCAACCTTGTTCCTTCCCATGGACTACCCCTTGCCACATTCACAAATATGGTGTATGGTTCAACCTTGTTCCTTCCCATACACCACCTTAGATCATAACTCATGATTGATCACATGGTTTTGCCTTTGCTCCTTACCATTTTCTCAACCATGCAAAATTCACACAAGGTGTATGGTTCACCCATTGTCCTTCCCATACACCCAACGATACAACTTTCACACTTAATCAAAATCCTTAAATTCGTGCAAAAATCATCCTAATAAGTCTAACAAACATCATAACTCAATACAATTTGCAATTCATGATTAAAAAACAACTTATTTTTTTTCATACAAAACAAAAAATCATAACCTACACTAGCAGCCAACCAATTCAATCATAACTCAAAAGATAAAGCACACACACAAGGTCAAATTCATCAACAATCATCCATTAACAACCATTTGTTTACAATCATCCACTAACACATATACACATAAGTAAATTTCATAACTCATGTCATGGCTCACATAATTCATACAACCCTTTAAGGGGCTAAGATGAGAGTATCCCTCACCTTCTCAATTCCCTAGATTATACTCTTGGGTGTTCTTGCCTTCAAGAAGTCCTTTGTTTCCTAACATGAGAAATTTCAAAATCAATTCAAAGGTCATAATCCATAGCTACACTACAACCACCCCTTAAGCTATCCAAGTTCCCTTCATCTAGCTAATGGTCATCATATGAAGTGTGGACCTAGTATGACTCATAGACAAGATTGGGAGCAAGCCTACAATAATTTCTATGGAGGTTCACCACCAACC
Organism: Senna tora; assembly: GCA_014851425.1. Lineage (NCBI taxonomy): Eukaryota > Viridiplantae > Streptophyta > Magnoliopsida > Fabales > Fabaceae > Senna > Senna tora. The sequence goes on from CM026265.1 coordinate 18,284,997, forward strand.
TTAGATCAAGCCATTTTCACAACACTCACAATTTACCACAAAATATTCATTCTAATAATCATAAACATCTTCACAAAGCATTAGGAATCACTACATATCAACAATTTCTAGAGAAGTCATCATTTCCCCCAATTTGAAAATAAAATCGTCCTTTGCAAACCCTAGGTGGAAATGCTCCATGAAAGTCATTGCAGAGGTGTTCCCTATACTTAAAGAGAGTCCTAAGATGTTATACAATGTGTAGGGAACTCATTTCTAGCATGAGATACAAGAAATGGGAGTTTGGTTCATGATTTTTATACACACCTTGATGGAGCTCGAAAATTGAGGTTGTAGGAGGTTGCCCAATTCCTTGGTGCCTCAAGAGGGAAGAAGAAGCATGTGGGAGTCTCCAATGGTTGGTGGGAAGCAAGAATTTTGGTGCAAAGTGGTGGTTCTCTTGGCCACTCTCAAGCCCTAGGAGGGAAATGTGAGGAGGAGAAGAGTAGAAGAAGGGAATGAATAAAGGAGTGGGGAGTGGGTGGGTGGTGTGACTTGGTCCGAAGAAAGAAGGAAAATGTGTTCATAATTTGGGTTAAAACTTTAAGGGTATTTTGGATATTTGGCAACCTTTGGGATATGGTAAAAATGAATTTTTGATGGAATTTTCTTAGATAGATTTAATTGTGGGAAAAATGGAAAATTTTGAATCTTTTTTTTTTATAGTCATATACTTCTTAAAATTATCTGATAATGAAACTTCTAGCAGATAATAAATTTCTAGTGGGTAAAATTTTAATCACGGAAAATTCTCAAATTTCAACTAATAACTCACAATAATTCATATGACCCCTTTTTAACTAAATTATAATTTTTCTACCTAAGTTTCATATTTATTTTAAATTCTTAAAATTCTTACTTTTAAATTCCTAATATAGCCCAACATTTTTTTTAAAAAAAATGTTATTTCTACTTTTGTTAAAGTTTCAATCCCCAATGTCACATATCATATATATATATACATATATTCCATTTTATTTTATAAGTTTCTTTTTTTTAATTTCCATCTATTATTATTTTTTCTTAATTTTTTTTCATAAAATCTCATTTCTAAGAAAAATTAATTTAATAAAATTTTACTAAAATAATTTAAAAGCGGGATGTTACAATCTCCCTACCTTATAAAAATTTCGTCCTCAAAATTTAGTTTTCACTTGTATTCCCCACCTATATGGATCTAGGAACGTTCTTATCATGATGTCGTATTTCTTATCTATTTCCTTGGAACCAAAATATCCCCAATAATTGACATTTGTGTTTATCGTTGACACCTCCTCTTCTATTCTTATACCCCTCTGTCCTAATCAATCAATTTGTATTCTGGATTCGTTTTCAACTCACTTGTTTCATTTTATTGATATGTTATACACTAACTAATCATGACTTCCAAATTTATTACTCAATTAGCCAGATTTCACTGCATACTCCTAAGTCCTAACATTAACTATATCATATTTATTATTAATCTAACTACTACACTCATGCATTCAGTTAATCACAAAGGATGTTCATATTCTTTTTACAAATCCACAAATTTCCTGTCATTTTAAAATAGTTACATCTCCCAGCAGCAATAACAAATTTCTTTAACAATTCCTATGCATTTGCATGTAAAGGTTCCACATATGATTAGAATTCATGCAACACATGCAAGCCGTATATTTAATTAGAAATCAAAACAATTAATAAGTATCATCACACACAAGAAATAATTTTACTTACGACTTCTATTCAAAGACTTATTAGTAAAGCCAAGTTAACAAAATTTTTTTTATACAATAAGTTAAGAAATCCAAGGTTACTCCATGACCATTATCATTCATAGGATTTATGAATAACTCCAACCAGTAAAGTCCCATAATCCCAAAGAGAATACTAAAACAGAACCTATTTGGTTGAGGTTGTTATTTTTATTTTTTTTTATTTTTGGTATGAAGACGCCTAGTTTATGTTGGTTACCAACCTTGCCCCAAAATTTTAGGGTTCTCATTAGCCTAAGTTAAATTTTAGTAATCAGTTTAACTGTGAATATAACTATTCAAATTTTATAACACTTAACCTCACTAAGAATTTAAATATAAATTTTGTTCCCTATTCCTTTCGGCATTATGACAACAAAATAATTCATGAGTGTAATATTGTATTACCACTTAGTTCCAAATCTCTCAACCATGTTTTAAAACATGCAATTATTAGTCCATTTTGGTGTATCATCTAACCATATTCTAGCACTTGGTCAATTAAGAATAGTAGGAATTTGAAAAAACTTCATGGGATAAACAATACACCACTTATCAATTCCAAGTGTAAAACAAATTTATATTCATAAAATTAAGTCAGGCATACATTCTGAACTTTTGGAACTAATTCTACCTCCTGTAACACCATTTACAGAACATTCCCATCTATCACATAACATACAATCTTCTCAAAATTTATGTAATAAATTCTTGCCAAAATCCGATGCATCAACTTTCGGCCCCACATCAGACTTTTCCAAAATAACCATATTCTTTTGTAATCATGAATTAGGAGGGTTCTCCCAAACATTTTAATGAAATAAAAGTAAAACTTCACTCAACAATTCAGCACCTAGAGCAACCATTTCAGGTTAGACCTCACACAAATTTGACAGTAAAACTCAAACAGTTTTTTTTTCTTTTTTTCTTTTTTTAATATTAGTTTTTTTAACGTGCATATATCTTGAAAATGAAGGATTGCAAAGTCTGTCAAAGTCCTTCACAAAAATAGAGAAAGAAGTATAGCTCACATTCATGTCTAAGAACCCAAATCAAATTTTCACTCACCAAGTTTCTCAGCAAACTTGCTACAATTCCATATGTGAAATAAAAATTGTAAGATGTAGCTTGGGTTTCTTGGGGCCTAAATAACTGAGACACACACTACTCTTTTGTTGTTCTAAATTCTTATACTTTCATTCCCAGTTGATCAAGGCTTTACAATTTAAACTTGGTCCCATGACAGCAACAATGCACTTTCTTTCAGAACTTACGCGTACATCACCCAAAATTGATACATTCAACTTGCAGTTTAACATCAAGTTTTCTATGGTTATATCAGGGTAATTGCAATCCTACAATCAAATGGTTCAGTATCCAACACCAAATTCTCAAATTAAAATTTATACAATTTTGACAGCAAAGAAAACGTGACAGGGATGCAACAGAATTCCTGCACTTTTACCCCATGAGTCCTCTATTTACACAACAAAACTCCTGAGTTTTCACACGTATTTAGACCATAATTACTATTATAGAAAAGAACATCATAGTACACATAATTTTGTGGTTTTGTTCCAACAATTCAGTATTTTAAACCAAAAGACAGCAGAGAAACAAAACCAAAAAAATTGCATATCAAAACCAACCAAATTTTTAGGCTCCAGCATCATTAAAACAAATTTTCAGTTCAATGCTAGGACATCTGTAAGCTTCACTTTTAGCTTGTATATTACCACTTATGGTATCTTAATTTACTCATAACTATAGGACCTAGGTAACCTCTTGTATAATCAGTGCGTAGCAAAACACTTAAAGCAAACATTTATACAATACTTTTCAACAATTTAGCTCATAGTTTTAGGCCCCTTTATGAAATAAAGAAACAAAATTTTAAATGCAACACGATGGCAAACCTTAACTTCCAAGGAGGACTATAACTACTTAAAGCATAACATCACAATGATCATCATAACAAATCTGAGAATATGTACAGAATAGTCGTGAAGTTTTACAGAAAATGGCACAGAAACAGTACAAAGTTTGTGTGCAATTAGACCATCGAAAAAAAAACCAAGCTTAGCAGTATTCCAGAGGCAAAAAAAACTCAATTTGTTAACAACCTAGACCCTAACAGATCAGGTTAAAAGCGCAAAATATATTAGCTTTACTCACATGCTGACAGATTATAGCTGCAAGATCCTAATGAAAATCTTAGCAGGTAGAGATTTTACACAAAATCCCTCATGCAAGCATGATCCCCTAAACATAATAGCGTACAATTAACACAAATATACAAAACCCTTTCTCGGTTTCCATGTATAAAATAGAACTGTAGACATATTTTCCACTTATAATAATAGTCCATAAAACTAGTTATTTAATGTGCAACAATCACAGTTCCCACAATAGCAAAATCATAGAAAATATACAAATCATACTACAGCACAAACCGTGTACTCAATGCATCTAAATGTTCAAAATATTGGGTCACATAGAGTTTACCTCCAGTAATAATACAAGAATCTTGTCAAGAAACAAATCATCCATAGCTAAAACATTGCCTATAGGGAAACTAGTTCTCAGTAACTAATCATGCTTCACCATCCCCATTGCTTTGCTACCATTAGTCTCTCTGTTAATCGTAATAGCATTCTTAGCCTTCCGGAATTCCACAGTTAGTAAAGGTAACTTCTAAGTATTGTTTAATTTAGAAAGTCAAATATCTTGAAGCTCACCTTTTACCCAATCAAACAAAATATGACTTCCTAAAAACACCAATCAATTTCCAAAGTATTCAACAGTCACAAAGAAATTTATAGAGTAATCAAATAAAGAACAATAAGATTGAAGGGGGGTCATTCATACGTTGAATGTTTCCACTCCAATCATCACACAATTAAAGTTTTAAATTTCAAAATTTCCTTGTTCCTCAAACTTAATTCACTAGGGTGGTACTTCCCATGATAGTGCCCCCCTGAGCTAACTTTTTCTCTTAACTTATCACTCTTGAGAAGACACTATACTTAGCTATCCGTTTTAATTATGCTATGAAGGTTCTCTCATATTACTGAGGGGTAAGACTTCTTTTTTTACTCAATTTTGTTTCCTTTGTTGGGCACGAGATCCTTTTCATCGAACATGGCATTACTTAGATGATCAGGCGCAACAGTACAAGTTTATCAAAGGAAATCAAGTGTCAACTTGAGGAATACTAATACCTTGTTACTGGATGTTAGGTCTTTCTTAGTGTCAAGGAACTGGCAAGCCACATATGGAAATCTAATCAACCTTCTACCCGAACTCCACCGAAAGAAACTTACCCATGTGGGAAATATTAACACCACAATTCCTCCATTCCAGAGGAGTCTCTACCAATTCAACTTCATGATCGATCATATACCTTCACAATTCATATAATAACAATATTGGATGGTTCCCAACATCTATCAAAATATAAATCAGTACCTACATAAGATTCCACAGTTAAGACTATAGGCTGAAGGGATGACTCGAAAAAAATTAGACACAACATCCTAAGCACCCTCACAAGTGTCTGCCTAGACCACCGTTATGCCCGAGATTCATAAAGATGGTCAGGATGACACCCGAGAGCACTTTGAGCTCCATCAGACCTAGAAAGAAACCTAAATCTGGCCTCTGATACCATCTTTGTCACAGCTCCCACCCGTGCGCACGTGACCGGCACGAACTAGGGGAGTGGTCCCCAAGTGCGTAAGCCTCATTACAAATCCCAACCTGTACTCTATGCAGTTCATATGATGCAAAATACCAAACTCTTAAATCTGTGTTCGCATAAACACGTATATTTCATAATAAAGTATCTAAAAATCATAAGTTTACAATTCATAATCCACAAAGACAGTTGCTGCTCTAGACTGATGGAGCTGACTTCTAGAGGTTTAATAAAGTTTACAAAATATAAATAAAACATAAATATAACACCCACACGAACAAATTGCAGAGTCCTTGGTTGCCATCTTATGGAGCTGAGGTAGAAGCTTCACCAATACATGTCTCTAAAAGGAATGATGTAGTTTTAAAGGGAATTAGTTCACAAAGCTGGTGTCCAAGTTTTTCCAAGTAATATAAGAGTATGAACCCCCAATTTGGGTTTCAAAAAGATACGAAATGCGTTGTAAAAAAAAAGGTCCGTACAATTTATGCAAAAAGAAATGGCTATGTGACCAACATTACCTATTTACACAAATTTCTTTCCCACGAGCAAACAAGGGGTGAGGTTCAATTTGGATCCTTCCCTCTTCCCTTGCTTACCTATGAGTTCATAGCAGATGGGTTGGCTAAGTGGTTCAACTAGCTTCCTTCCCACCACCTTCTCAATCTTACAATTCCAACGGCACATGGTTCAACTTCGTTCCTTCCCATGCCTGCCTTGAAACATTAACACAAGGCTAGTCCCATGGTTCAACCTTGTTCCTTCCCATGGACTACCCCTTGCCACATTCACAAATATGGTGTATGGTTCAACCTTGTTCCTTCCCATTTTCTCAACCATGCAAAATTCACACAAGGTGTATGGTTCACCCATGGTCCTTCCCATACACCCAACAATACAACATTCACACTTAATCAAAATCCTTAAATTCGTGCAAAAATCATCCTAATAAGTCTAACAAACATCATAACTCAATACAATTTGCAATTCACGGTTAAGAAAACAACTTATTTTTTTCATACACAACAAAAAATCATAACCTACACCAGCAGTCAACCAATTCAATCATAACTCAAAAGATAAAGCACACACACGAGGTCAAATTCATCAACAATCATCCATTAACAACCATTTGTTTACAATCATCCACTAACACATCAACACATAAGTAAATTTCACAACTCATGTCATGGCTCACATAATTCATACAACTCTTTAAGGGGCTAAGATGAGAGTATCCCTCACCTTGTCAATTACCTAGATTATACTCTTGGGTGTTCTTGCCTTCAAGAAGTCCTTTGTTTACTAACATGAGAAATTTCAAAATCAATTCAAAGGTCATAATACATAGCTACACTACAACCACCCCTTAAGCTATCCAAGTTCCCTTCATCTAGCTAATGGTCATCATATGAAGTGTGGACCTAGTATGATTCATAGACAAGATTGGGAGCAAGCCTACAATAATTTCTATGGAGGTTCACCACCAACCTTAGATCAAGCTATTTTCAGAACACTCACAATTTACCACAAAATATTCATTCTAATAATCATAAACATCTTCACAAAGCATTAGGAATCACTACATATCAACAATTTCTAGAGAAGTCATCATTTCCCCCAATTTGAAAATAAAATCGTCCTTTGCAAACCCTAGGTGGAAATGCTCCATGAAAGTCATTGCAGAGGTGTTCCCTATACTTAAAGAGAGTCCTAAGATGTTATACAATGTGTAGGGAACTCATTTCTAGCATGAGATACAAGAAATGGGAGTTTGGTTCATGATTTTTATACACACCTTGATGGAGCTCGAAAATTGAGGTTGTAGGAGGTTGCCCAATTCCTTGGTACCTCAAGAGGGAAGAAGAAGCATGTGAGAGTCTCCTATGGTTGGCGCGAAGCAAGAATTTTGGTGCAAAGTGGTGGTTCTCTTGGCAACTCTCAAGCCCTAGCAGAGAAATGTGAGGAGGAGAAGAGAAGAAGAAGGGAATGAATAAAGGAGTGTGGAGTGGGGAGTGGGTGGGTGGTGTGACTATGTTGGATATATTGGGGTCTTCGGGACTAAATATCCGCCCATGTGGGAGTCCGATCGGGTCGAGTAAGGATCCGTTGGAAAGCTCGCTGAGAGACGAACAAAACGACGCCAAGATGACACTCATTGGAGGTTACACGAGCCCGCACTCGTGGCCCAAAGTGGGCTAGGTGATCATGATGGAAGCATGATATTTTGTTCATATTCCAAGTCCCACATTGCTTGCGTCAATGATGGGAGCTCTCTCATCCTCCTATAAATAGGAGTGACTCCACACCTTTCTAGTTGCTCATTCCATGTGTTGGAAAAGGGGGGTCCCGTTTGGAAAACCCCACTCAGTATAATTTTCTCTTTCTCTTGAGTCCTCTTCCGCGCATCATTCGTGGAGATGTGGCTCTACCTCTCGTAGGTAGAGTCCTCCGTTTGGTGCGGCCCTTTTCGGAGCTCATCGATTGGAGGTTAGCCCTGGTGGAGCAGAGGCACTGGCAAGATCCGAGGTTTTAGCTATAGCGTCCAGGTTAGTAGCTTCCGCAATATTAATTTTTGCTTGGATTTATTTTCAGTTTTTCTTTTAGGTCCATGGGTCGGGTCGGGTCATGTGGATCCGGGCCTTTCCCTACACTTGGTCCGAAGAAAGAAGGAAAAAGTGTTCATAATTTGGGTTAAAACTTTAAGGGTATTTTGGACATTTGGCAACCTTTGGATATGGTAAAAATGAATTTTTGATGGAATTTTCTTAGATTGATTTAATTGTGGGAAAAATGAAAAATTTTGAATCTTTTTTTTTTATAGTCATATACTTGTTAAAATTATCTGATAATGAAGCTTCTAGCAGATAATAAATTTCTAGTGGGTAAAATTTTAATCACGAAAAATTCAACTATAAGCTCACAATAATTCATATGACCCCTTTTTAACTAAATTATAATTTTTCAATATAACTTTCATATTTATTTTAAATTCTTAAAATTCTTACTTTTAAATTCCTAATATAGTCCAACAATGTTTTTAAAAAAAATGTTATTTCTACTTTTGTTAAAGTTTCAATCCCCAATGTCACATATCATATATATATATACATATATTCCAGTTTATCTTATAAGTTTCTTTTTTTTAATTTGCATCTATTATTATTTTTTCGTAATTTTTTTTCATAAAATCTCATTTCTAAGAAAAATTAATTTAATAAAATTTTACTAAAATAATTTGAAAGCAGGATGTTACAAGAACAAAGTTGGGCATCAACCATTACCCACCTAGGCCGATCCTTTTCAGCAATTTCAGATTCACACTTAGTTAATTGGTCTAGGTATCCCTGACCTTTGAACCACAAGCGGACAGAGGCGGCCCAAGATTTATAATTCGATGCCCCACGCAATTTTTTAGTGGTAATAATAGGTATACCACTAATGACAGTTGAGAAGGTCCCTTTCGAGTCGTTAACAGTGGGGGAAGCCATGAGAAAGAAGAGTGCGAAAACGAAGTAGGAGATAACAACAAACTAATACCGAAATAGAGACCAGAACATGCCGACAAGCACAACGAAGCAGAGAACGGCGGAAAATTCTGCCGGAAAAAGGTGTCACACACCGGCGCGTGGCAGTTCCGGCGAACTGGCGGATGGCGCATGGAAGCGCCTGCGGTGGTGGATGGTGATGGGGAAACTGGGTTTTGACGGTCAGAGGCTCCTGAGTATGGTGGTTCGGTGCGTATTCCAATAAGACGCCGGGAAACGGTCGAATTTGAGGGTGGCCATGATTGACAATGGAGGAAGAGAAATTAGGGTTCAAGGCTGGAAAGAAACACAACCGTGAATGCTATTCAGGGATCAAATAGGCTCTGGTACCATGTAGAATGAGATAATTCTGTGTGTATTATTATGAAAAAAGGATAGGAATTTATACAAGAGGAGAAAACATATTCTAGGAAATAAAGGATAATTATAATAAATACATCACTAATTAATACACATAATCCTAGATATTCACAATACTAATCTAGAAGATTCTCAACATTAATTACTAAAGTAATTACTAATTACGCCCCTAAAATCTCACATAAGAGTAAACCTTTTAAAAAAAGTTTTTACAGTAATTTATCATACTAAACACAACAAATGATAACAAACTACTGTACAAAATTTTTTTAAAAATAAAAAACATTTCTTGTGACTTAAAAAAATAACTTGCAAATTAGATCTACGAAAAAGGACTTTGGGAAATTGTTGAAAGTGACTCATCTCTGGCCGTGAATCAGATTTTGGGAAAGAATATTGGCGGCTGCAATGTGCATCCTATCATTCAATGTATTATCGACAATTATTATACCAAAAGTTTAAACTTATGTAAAGTTCTTTATATCTTTGTTAAAAAGTTTTTCAATAAAAAAAAAAGACATGTGGCAAAAAGTTTGTATATGACGAATACGAATCGCGATACAGAGAAAATATAAAAGACGATCTTTTACATGATTAACCATAGAAGAGAGATAGTATAAATAAAACTTATAATTAGATAACCTTATATAAATATATAAGAAATTTTACTTATTTTTTATACTTATTTTATTTTGGGTAAACTACAGTTTGCCCCCCTGTGATTTCGCCTAATTCCAGTTTGCCCCCCTGTGGTTTAAAGTGCGACACTTAACTACCCTGTGGTTTGGCTTAAAATTAATGTGCCCCCCTGTGGTTTAGAGTGTGACACTTGACCCCCCTGTGGTTTGTTATGTTATCACTTAACTACCTTCTATCCAAATTTTAGTCAAATTAATCATCATTTTTATACTTTTAATGTTTAAAATTTGTTATTCAACACTCTAGAATTATAAAATAATTTAAAAAAAATTATAATTAATATAAAAATAAAATTATAATTTTAAAAAATCAATAAAATAATTTAATATTTATTGTTTACTCTATTGATTATTTATATTTAGTTATTTATTCATTTTATTGTTATTTTTTATCTTTAATGTTTTAGAATTATTAAATCAATCAAAATAAAATTGTAAGAGAATAATATAATATAAATATATAACTAAATTTAAGTTTTTTTATTGTTCAAGTTCGGAACATACATACCTGAATTGAATGTTAACATTATTGACCTTAGAAACTCTAACATTAAACAATAATTTTCTTAAAAAAGTATCCAATTTATCCAATCATATAACGTTAATAGTGTACCAAAATAAAGTGACAATTCAACTTCATATTAAGTATCAACATATTCAAATTATAGACTAATTCTAAAATTAAACAAATGCCCAGTAGGAGATGATTTCTTTTTTCTTCCTCTCTTTCTTGTATTTTGGTTTGGCATGGTTACATTTCCATCAATATGGAAATTACTTCTTGGTTGATATTCAACCGCCCTCTTGAATGTACCATGTCCTTTTATGCTAAAGATATTCTTCTCTCCTCCCATGTTTGTATCTTGTGAAAACCATGGTGCCAAGCTAGGAGGTGCCACATGCGAAGAGAAGAGACGCGTTTGAGAAGAAGAGAGGAGCGTGTGTTTGTGCGATTAGGGATTTTGATTTACCACTTCAATTATTTTTAGGTAATTTTTTTTATAAGTTATATTAAATATTAAATTTTGAGAAAAAAAATAATATAGGGTAGTTAAGTGATAACATAACAAACCACAGGGGGGGTCAAGTGTCACACTCTAAACCACAGGGGGGCACATTAATTTTAAGCCAAACCATAGGGTAGTTAAGTGTCGCACTTTAAACCACAGGGGGGCAAACTGGAATTAGGCCAAACCACAGGGGGGCAAACTGTAGTTTACCCTTTTATTTTTTATATGAACTATTAGAAGGAACTTAAAATCTTAAAATGCATTATTTTTTCTTATGGCATCAAATAATTATTAGAGAGAGTAAGAAAATGAGAAGAAATTAAGAGTAGGTAGTAGAGACTAGAGGGGACAGAGATGAGAGGAAAAAGTAATGCATCACTAAAGTCTTGTTATTAATGTAATCCAACTTTTTATATATAATACAATAGAAAAATACCATTGAGCCATCAAAGTCTTCTTATTTAACTATTGCAACTTTTCATACATAATACAAATATAAACCTATTAAATAATTAATACATACATAAGTTAATAAAATATATAATTAATATATTAAAAAGAAGTTTAAAAAGTTAGAAAATTATAAGATAATTTTTCTTCTGTACAAGATTATTTCATGGTTATAAAATTAATAATTTTTATATATATATATATATAATAATATAATTTATATATCTAAACTTTTATAATATATTATATATACATTATTTTTAATTATTTATTATATCATTCGGTCCAACCGACGGTTCAATCGGTTCAACCGTGACCTGGAAGTCTGTCCGAGTCATAGTCTGATCCGGTTTTTAAAACATTGGCCGGTTAGAACATATTTATATCATATTTAGGATGCTTAGTTTGGAAATTGATGTAAATCCTTATAAAATATTTTGGTTTTGTTTTGTTTAAGTTAAATGCTAATAGCACTAAGAATATTCTTGCTATATAATCTTTAATTATTGAACGCGCACAATAGATTGTGCCCAATAGCTTAATACATAATTTTTTTGCCCGAATTTAATACGTAATTGATTATACATTTTCCGTTTACTTTCCCTATTTTATAAAAAGTAATTATCACTCTTAATAAATCTAATATAAATAAAAGGATAAAGTTTCAGAGGTCTAAAACTAGCTATAGGCACACAGTTTTCATCAAACCCCTTATTTTTCTATCTTAAAACCACTTTCACCCATCTATAATGTCACGACCCCCACTTAGAGGACCGTGACCGGCACAGACATAGGGAATATCCCTATGCCTGTAAGCCTTATCACCTAAATGACAGAATATCTATTATTGAAAATACATCCACATGCAGTATAATACCATGGCTACATCGAAATGGTGGCCTATCCTAGGCAAGCAAATCCACGGCCAGTGCCGCTTCAGGATATAGATATAGGAAAACACACATAATATATATAACCTATGTACTGGCTACACATCCGAAGATGCTGCCTATCCTATTCACATGCAACAGATATATGTATATATATACATTTTGAAAACAAATTTTCCCTGTATCGCAGTAAAATAAATCCTGATCTTTAAGGTGCGTGAAGCTGACAGTTCTAGATTTAGTAATACAATCTAATTGGGTACGTCTACCCTTTACTTTATGATACAATAATAAAGTAAATTACAATTACAATTACACTTTATTCACCCACATGAACAAGTTGTGGGTCTTGGAAAAGTGTTGCTCAACCCTCGTTCCACCGAGACTTCTTCCACCTGTACTTAACCCGTCTTTGTGTAGTAAAAATGTGGTGTGAGTCTTAACCACGCGACTCAATGAGGACTCTCCCATCCCCGGCGCAAGGTGTCTACCATAGCACTGGGTTTGGGAGTCATACACAACCACATACAAAAACAACTAGTTACTGTTGTTAGCATACATTCTTGGTGATCACACAACAATAGAAATTTCACCCAAACACTCACATGCATTTAATAACTGTAAACAAGCAGCAGTTTATTCCACGTCATCAATTAGCAAGTAAACATGTAACATATAGTGCCGGCTTTTACTTACCGGTCTTCTCACGCTTCAACATGTCTGAATCAAACAAGACGTGTGGTGACGTAATCCTGTACGTTACCACTACGCAGCACAATCAGCAATTATATGCAAACACAGACAATTTGTACATACACACAGATGCTAAACATACATCTACTTAATCTCCCCAACTCTGGGGTATCTACTAGCCACTACGTGGCTTTCCCACTTCGAACCTGTGCACTCGGGTTTGCTGGCCACCAGGTGGCAAAACATACTTAACTCATTCACTTGGGTACTGGTCACCTCTTGACAATTCTGTTAACCAAACACAATCAACTTCTATCTATCAAACAATTGACGCATAGCCACCACATGGCACGTCCTGACCCCTTGCTGCAGGGCAATAGCTTGAGCCCACTCGTTCATTACCCAACCAGGCCACAATGGCAGGCACGTCACGACGTCTCAAAGCCTAGCCACTGATACACCATGGACCATCTCAACAGGAAGATTTCTCTTCTGCAAGATCAGGCTCACGGTTCACCCGTAGGTTCCTCTTGTGTCTCCTTATCTTGGTCTCACATATTAATAGGATTCTTTGTATCTTTCCCGAAGGATCAACAATTTCACTCCTTATTAATATGTACAAGTATCCTCAACAGGATATAACTCATATACCCGTCCAGATGCACTCTCTGAGCCTCAAGCTATCGTCATAGCAATATAAAACCTTTCTGACCCAATTGTGAGGATAGGGCAATGACCATCGTCATGGTGATTATAAAATTGAGGTCTCAAGTGCCATCTGACGTTGTTCTAGTCGATGTCTCACATATTAATAGGATTCTTTGTATCTTTCACGAAGGATCAACAATTCTTCTCCTTATTAATATGGACGAGTATCCTTAACATGATATAACTCATATACCCGTCAAGATGCACTCTCTGAGCCTCAAGCTATCGTCATAGCAATATTTAACCTTTCTGACCCTATTGCCAGGATAGGGCAATGACCATCGTCATGGTGATTATAAAAACTGAGGTCTCAAGTGCCATTTGACATTGTTCTAGTCGATGTCTCACATCGCTAGCATAACCAAATCCGAAACCCACCAATAACTACCTTTGCATGATTATAATTTAAGTCACTGTCGTGACGAGTTTTCAAAATAAAAGTTTAGTCCTTCCGTACAAGGACTCTTGCCACCGTCGTGGAAAATATTTAATAAAATACTCATCATGCCTCCGGAGTGTATAAGTTGGATTTGTAACACACCAATCATAGCAAACAATTACTCTCTACTCCTATGTCTTCCTATCTAAGCTACTTTCCACAACCTATTTTCTAGTTCCTTTATTCTTTTAACATTCTATACCTCTAGCTAACACATATCAGACAAGCAGGGAATATACATACTCATGTAATCCACATAAGCATACAACCCTAGGAGCAGAGATGGAAGAACCCTCACCTTGGCCAACCTTCCATGCAATCCTCTCCTGTAACTTATTTCTCCTCGGAGTTCCTGTTGCAGTCAATCGTGTGACGTTGTTCCTATAAGAACAAAATTTACTTCATTAAGGTTATTACTTAGCTTAACTTGTTATTTATCTCTCCATTACTCTCACGTGTAGTCCATGGTTGCCATAGAGTCAAGCTCTTGGTCTTATTGGACTTCTCTATATTGACTTATGTGTATCCTTCCTCGGACACTTGACTTACTCGCATATAACACTCTACTTGAGTGTTTCACATACTTGGATTTGAGTACTATACCTCTATCTAACTTGTATTCGCTTCTAAGGAAGCTTATCTAGCTTGGTTCGAAGGCATCTTAATTCTAGGAAGGTCTAAGCATTTTGATCCAACTTGTGTTCCTACTTGGGTTCTAAGAAATCTAGTTTCTAAACCTCAATACACCTCTAATTCATCAAACTTAAGGCTTCCTGATAATTATGAAGGAATAAAATTACCATTTTAGAATTTGGACTTCATTGTTCCGCAAGTTTCCATCCTTGAGAAGCAAGAAGGTACCTAAATTAATTCTTGATGCTCGATAGCATATCTAGAATTATTCTAGGGTGTTTAAGATTGAAAAGAAGAGGTTTGGAGCCCTCAAAACCACCCTCAAAGTGTATTTGGGCAACCCGAGCAGGGACCCGGTACGTTAACGTGAAGGTTCAACCTTAGTAACTTCGGGCCAGCTCTTCACGGGTCTTGTTCAGCTAATATTTCAACTATATAATTTTAATAATATCAATCCAAGCCTATTTACTCAAATCCAAGCTCAATCCTAATTATCAACAATTTCCCCAATTCATGAATAATTAGAATTTTAACCCCAAACCCTTCCAAATTCGAATTTGGGCAAATACGGAAATATAATTTCAATTCCTACCCCAACTAAGTATTCAAGAACACTTTCTAGGTTTCAATCTACCCTCAAAACAACTCAATCGAAGGTCAATCGAAGAAATCCCTAAAAATAGAAAAATTGAGGGTTTAGAATGAAATTGGGGTTACCAACCTTGATTCAATTGGTCGAGGTGTGGAAGATGTTGTAGTCGAGCTCCAATGGTCGTGGCCGACGTCAGACGGCTCTCTCCGGCAAGTTTTCCGGCGACGTTTCCTCCCTCTTCCCCCTTCTTCTTCCCGTCCACTCCTCCCTCTCTCTCTCTCTCTCTATCTCTCGTCTTCTCTCTCTCTCACGATCCCCTCTCTTTCTCTTTTCTTTTTCTTTGTTATAATCCTTCTCCTTTCCTTTATGTATGTATATATATATATATATGTATATATATATATATATGTATATATATATGTATATATATATTTCTCTACATACCAACCCCACGACAAACCCCCCCCCTTTTCTTTAAAAAAAAATTTTAATTAAAATATATATAATCATTAAATAAATAATAAATAAATAAATGTAATTAAAAATAAATTAATTAATAATTAAATAAATAATAACTAATATGTATTTTTAATTTACTCCCTTTCCTTATTTAATTCAGGTTTCTAATTTCTTAGGTCCCGAATTAAATCCCAAAAATTATTTTCTACTTCTTTTCTTTCCCTTTAATTTTATTTTAAACCTCGGAAAAAAATTTTCGGGTATTACAATCTTCGAAAAAATTTCTTTCCGGTTTCTTTTAACTGTCATTTTTTTATATTCTTTTTAAAGCTTTAAATTCCTAACCCCGAAATAAATCATTCTTTAATCCTCAAAAATTTTAAATAAATCATTCTTTAATCGTCGAAATTTTCCGGGGTATTACATATAAAAGGCTATTAACCTTATGTATGTTGACACACAAACTTGTAGTTCCAAGTTCCAACCTCGTGCATTTGCCCTAGATTTTATGAAGAAATTGGTCATGCATGATGAAGATTATGGTGATGGTGATTCATTACAAGGGTTGGTTAAATATTATGAATTCATCTATCAAATCAATGAAGTACCAATGGTATTCATCAACATATTTTCTTATTTGTTATGTGATATATGATTTACATATTTTTCAAATCAATCATCCATTCACCAATACTCTGAAAACTTACTATGACTTTTTTTCCACCAGATTGTTGCTATTGCTATTGATGCCATACAACAAACATTTTTCTTTCAGAAAGCTAATTTACTTTGTGTTTTGAAATTCTCTTGGTTTCACTTAGGGGATTTAAAAAAAATGGTTAACTCCTATGTATTTGATTGCAATTGCAGTGCAATGTGCAAAAGACTAAAATATATATTTGAATGATTGAGTTTCATTGATGAAATAAAATACATAATATACTAATAATGTTGATATGGTTTAATTTGAAAATACAGTTTGAATATAATACACGGAGAATGTGAAGTAAATGAAAGAGGAGGAAGAGAGCTGCTGCATTGGAGTTCCCATAAAGTGCTGGAGACACTATATGGACTCATCATTGGAATTTGAAGGCTTTGATGATAATATAATGGAAGAGACCACTTGCACGAGTTCTTTACTCCCCATCTTTAGATGATATACATTTACCATGGTTTTATATTATCAAGTGTCAATGTATGTGCTACCGAAAAAGGATATCGTATTGCGATAAGACCCTATTTTATATAATATTTTCTATCTTATTTTAGGGGTCTTATTATATTTTATTGGGCTTAATTGCATTAATTATGATAAATTGAGTTGAAGAGTAATTACATGAAAATAACCTTAAAAATGGTTAAATTGTTTTGTTTTTGTGATTGCTCCTTAATTAAAATATTTTTGTCACGACCCCAAATCGTGAGTACGTGACCGGCACGGGAATAGATTTTTACCTCAAAACCCGTAAGCCTTATCCTGTAAACATGTTTATAACTACCCTGCTATACAATCAATATATATATATATATATATATATATATCATACTAGTGGCCACACCTCACTGGTGGCCTAATTAACCTGCAATCCACGATTCGCTCAATACCGCTTCAGCTCAATCCACTGTATAGATATATTTATCAGCACTCGTAATGTAAATATTAATCATATTGATCGTACGTCTCAATACGTACGATCTATCCTATTCACATGCAGCAAGCACACATAATATATATCCATATCATATTGACCGTACGCCTCAATGAGTACGATCTATCCTATTTACATGCAGAAGTTTATATACTCAAACATATATCCTAGTCTTCCCCAAACTGGACCCTGTCTTTAAGTACATGTGAAGCCGACAATTCTAGAGTAGGTACATATCAAAAGTTGTAAATATATATATACAACTCTTACAACTTTAAAATATGTACAACAAGTGAAATCAAAATAACCAAAAGGTCTCCACCCACGCGAACAAGTGCCTAAGGATGGTCTGATGTCCGTATCACTGCCCGGACGTCGATGCCTGCTCGACCCTTGTATCTGAAACATTGAAGCAGAGGGAGTGAGTCAAACAAACTCAGTGAGAAGCTTCCCATCCTTGGCGTAGCGGCGGGTACCACTACAGCTGGGGAAAGGGAAACACCCACAATCACATACGCATGAAAGTCCAGTTTATCAATTGTTATATTACAATCAGGCACTATTAATATAACATTCAAATCAAACATAAACCTATAGATCATGCTTCTCATAATCAAACAATCATAATTAACATATCATATAAAAATTGTAAATCACTCAATTGGCCCTAGTACCAGGCTAGGGCAATGGCCTCAACGGGCAATTTCTCTTAATCTTTAACTGACCCTAGTGCCAGGCTAGGGCAATGGCCTCAACAGGCAAATCTTTTAGTCTTTTACTGACCCTAGCACCAGGCTAGAGCAATGGCCTCAACGGGCAATTGTTTTAACTTATTTCTCTTCCCAAGCTTTCAGCTGAGATCCTGACTCTATCTACCCATTACGATCCTAAACTAACTTTACCTAGGTAGTGTGGACATCCATACGAATCACTAATCAATTAACAGATCGTATAAATCCTCATATTGTTCCCAAACCCTTGGTTTAGATCATAACCTAGCTCTAAGGTCTTTCCTAAGTTCAATTACCATAAAACGTCGACGTTAGCAACACTTTCTTTATGATTTCTTAGGTGAGTTTCTAATTAATATGGTAAACCAAACCTTGGACTCAATCAACATCTTACCCCCTTGCTTGTACTGTTCGGCGTATCTCATGTCACCACATGGATACCCTCCAGTACCTCTTTACCTGTAGTCAAATACACATATACAGATACTTTCATATATAATAGTTTAGGAACAACAATAGCATGTTAACCACTAAATAATTCTTACAAATAGGCAAGTAGGCAAACCACATATCCACATCCTCAATCAACCTTGTAGGGCAAGGATGAGAAACCCCTCACCTGGACGGCTTCCCTGCGCTAGTCCTGGAGTAACTCCCGCTCCGGACGAGTCGTGGTTTCTAACGAATGCATTCATGTGGTTAACATCTCAAAATATATGTAATTCATATGCATATGACATGCTCGTACGTAAAAATGCATCTAGACGTCGCCAAGAACCGACTTCTTGGTCTTATCCGTCTTCCCTCTCTTCCATGAGAGTCTCAAGTGCTACATACTTGGTTTCGTATAATTATCGCTCACCATTAATTAATTTTAGAGCCTTAGATTTGAGTTACTAAACCTCGATATGCTTCTAAATTATCCTACTTAAGGTTTCCTAATAATTACGAAGGAATTAAATTGCCATTTTAAATTTTGGACTTTATTGTTCCGCAAGTTTCCATCCTTGAGAAACAAGAAAGTACCTAAATAATTCTTGATGCTTGATAACATTTTTAGAATTATTCTAGGGTGTTTAAGATTGAAAAGAAGAGGTATGGAGCCCTCAATATCACCCTTAAAGTGTAATTGGGCAATCCGAGCAGGGACCCGGCACGTTAACGTCAAGGTTCAACTTTAGTAACCTCGGGCCAGCTCTTCACGGGTCTTGTTCAGCTAATATTTCAGCAATATAATTTTAGTAATTCCAATACAATCCTATTTACTCAAATCCAAACTCAATCCTAATTTTCAACACCCCAAATTAGGAATAATTATAATTTCAACCCTAAATCCTTTCAAATTCGAATTCGGCTAAATCCGAGGATATAATCTCGATTCTTACCTCAACTAGGTGTTCAAGAACACCTCCTAGGTCTCAATCTACCCTCGAAATGACCCAATCGAAGGTGGATTGAAGAAATCCCTAAAAATGAAGAAATTGGGGTTTTCGAATGAAATTGGGGTTACCAACCTTTGATTCGATTGGTGGAAGGTGTAGGAGACGTCGTACCCGAGCTCCGGTGACTTTTCCGGCGTCGGCTAGTTCTCCCCAGTCACTTTTCCGGCAAACCCCAACTCTTCTTCTTCCTCTCCTTCCATGCCTCTTCTCCCTCTCTCTTCTTTCTCTCTCTTCTTTCTTTCTTCTTTCCTTCAATCCCGTGGCCTCCTCTCTCTATTTTCTTTCATTTTATTATTCTTTCTTTTCCTTCTTTTCTTATTTAAAGTAACCCACGACACCCACCTCCAAAAATTAATTAAAACTAATATATATATAATAATAATAATAATAATAATAAAAATAAATAAATAAATAAATAGTTAAATAATAAAATAACTAATAATAATAATTATAATAAATAAGAGGTAGAAAAATATCCCCAATTAAATCCTCCTCTTTCAAATTAAAATTTTTCATTTCCTCTTATATCCCAAATTAAATACCCAAAAATATTCCCTACTCTCTTTTCACCATTTAATTCAGGTTTCCAATTCTTTAGGTCCTGAATTAAATCCAAAAATTATTTTCTACTTCTTTTCTTTCCCTTTTATTTCATTTTAAACTTCAAAAAATTTCTCGGGTATTACAATTTTGAGATGATGTTTTTATATTGGACTTATTTTTGTTTTGTAGGTTATAAAAAAAATTTGAAAGAAGAAGAAGAAGAAGAAGAAAGGAATTCAATAAAAAAAATAGAAGCCCAAAACTTTAGCCCACATTTTCTTTCCCATTTTTTTTGCCAAAGCCTTTCACGCCCAAGCATGGAGTTGGCAGCACATCATTAAACACTGGAGGAAGCTTTATGGGCCTATAGGACTGCATTCAAAACCCCCAAAGGAATGTCACCTTATCGCATCATCTATGGCAAATCTTGCCACATTCCTGTGGAGCTTGAACACAAAGCCTATTGGGCAGTTAAAGCTTGCAATATGGACATGGAATCCTCGGACTTAAAAAGGAAGTTGCAACTGCAAGAGTTGGAAGAGATGAGACTAGATGCATATGAGAATTCTCGTCTCTACAAAGAAAAGACAAGAATGTTGCATGATCAGGGCATTATGAGAAAAAGTTTTCATGTTGGTGACAAAGTGGTACTATTTAGAATCCGATTCAAATTCAAGCATGGTAAGCTCAATTCTAAGTGGGACGGCCCATACAAAGTCACCAAAGTTCACAAGTTTGGCATGATAGAACTCATTGATGAAGCAACTGGACAAAATCTCAAAGTCAATTGGCATCTCTTACAGATATACCATGAGAATTTTAAACCTCCTTAAATCTCAAGTTGTCTCTTTCCTTCCCTTCTGTCACAACCCCCGTTTAGAGGACCGTGACCGGCACAGACACAGGAATACCCCTATGCCTATAAGCCTTATCACCTGATTGACAGAATATCTATTATTGAAAATACATTCACATGCATTATAATACCATGGCTACACCGAAATGGTGGCCTATCCTAGGCAAGCAAATCCACGACCAATGCCGCTTCAGAATATAGATATAGGAAAACACACATAATATATAACCTGTATACTGGCTACACATCCGAAGATGCTGCCTATCCTATTCACATGCAACACATATATGTACATATATATATATATATATATTAGAAACAAGTTTTCCCTGCATCGTAATCTAACGGATCCTGATCTTTAAGGTGTGTGAAGCTGACAGTTCTAGATTTAGTGATACAATATAGTTGGGTACGTATACCCTTTACTTTATGATACATGATAAAGTAAATTAAATTATAATTACAATTCATTCACCCACATGAACAAGTTATGGGACTTGGAAAGTTTTGTTCGTCCCTCGCTCCACCGAGTTACGGCACGACGTCTCAAAGCCTAGCCACTGATATACCCTGGACCATCTCAACAGGATGATTTCTCTTATGCAATATCAGGCTCACGGTTCACCCGTAGGTTCCTCCCGTGTCTCCTTATCTTGGTCTCACATATTAATAGGATTCTTTGTATCTTTCCCGAAGGATCAAAAATTCCTCTCCTTATTAATATGTACAAGTATCCTCAACAGGATATAACTCATATACCCGTCCAAATGCACTCTCTGAGCCTCAAGCTATCCTCATAGCAATATAAAACATTTCTGACCCTATTGCCAGGATAGGGCAATGACTATCGTCATGGTGATTATAGAACTGAGGTCTCAAGTGCTATCTGACGTTGTTCTAGTCGATGTCTCACATATTAATAGGATTCTTTGTATCTTTCCCGAAGGATCACCAATTCTTCTCCTTATTAATATGGAGGAGTATCCTTAACAAGATATAACTCATATAACCGTCCAGATGCACTCTCTGAGCCTCAAGCTAGCGTCATAGCAATATAAAACCTTTCTGACCCTTTTGCCAGGATAAGGCAATGACCATCGTCATGGTGATTATAAAAACGGAGGTCTCAAGTGCCATCTGACGTTGTTCTAGTCGATGTCTCACATCGCTAGTATAACCAAATCCGAAACCCACCACTAACTCCCTTTACATGATTATAATTTAAGTCACCATCGTGACGAGTTTTCAAAATAAAAGTTTAGTCCTTCTATACAAGGACTCTTGCCACGGTCATGGAAAAGATTTAATAAAATACTCATCATGCTTCTGGAGTGTATGAGTTGAATTTGTAACACACCAATTATAGCAACCAATCACACTCTACTCCTATGTCTTCCTATCCAACCTACTTTCCACAACCTATCTTCTAGTTCTTTTATTCTTTTAGCATTCTATACCTCTAGCTAACACATACCAGACAAGCAGAGAATATACATACTCATGTAATCCACTTAAGCATACAGCCCTAGGAGCAGAGATGGAATAATCCTCACCTTTGCCAACCTTCCATGCAATCCTCTCCTGTAACTTTAGTCTCCTCGGAGTTCTTGTTGCACTCTATCGCGTGTCGTTGTTCCTATAAGAACAACATGTACTTCATTAAGGTTATTACTTAGCTTAACTTGTCATTTATCTCTCCATTACTCTCACATGTAGTCCATGGTTGCCATAGAGTCAAGCTCTTGGTCTTATTGGACTTCTCTATGCCGATATATGTGTATCCTTCCTCGAACACTTGACTTACTCGCATATAACACTCTACTTGAGTGTTTCACATACTTGGATTTGAGTATTAGACCTCTATCTGACTTGTATTCACATCCAAGGAAGCTTATCTAACTTGATTGGTAGGAATCCTAATTTTGGGAAGGTCTAAGCATTTTGTTTCAACTTGTGTTCTTACTCGAGTTCTAAGAAATCTAGTTTCTAAACCTCACTACACCTCTAATTCATCCTATTTAAGGCTTCCTAATAATTATGAAGGAATAAAATTACCATTTTAGAATTTGGACTTTATTGTCTCGCAAGATTCCATCCTTGAGAAACAAGAAGGTACCTAAAATAATTCTTGATGCTTGATAGCATATTTAGAATTATTCTAGGGTGTTTAAGATTGAAAAAGAGAGGTTTGGAGCCCTCAACATCACCCTTAAAGTGTATTTGGGCAAACGGAGTAGGGACCTGACACGTTAACGTCAAGGTTCAACCTTAGTAACCTTGGGCCAGCTCTTCACGGGTCTTGTTCAGCTAATATTTCAACTATATAATTTTAATAATATCAATTCAAGCCTATTCACTCAAATCAAGCTCAATCCTAATTATCAACAATTTCCCCAATTTATGAATAATTAGAATTTTAACCCCAAACTCTTCCAAATTCGAATTTGGGCAAATCCGAAAATATAATCTCGATTCCTACCCTGACTAAGTGTTCAAGAACACTTCCTAGGTTTCAATCAACCCTCGAAACAACTCAATCGAAGGTTAACCGAAGAAATCCCTAAAAATGGAGAAATTGAGGGTTTCGAATGAAATTGGGATTACCAACCTTGATTCGATTGATGGGAGGTGTGAAAGATGTTGTAACCGAGCTCCTTTGGTCGTGGCCGGCGTCGGACCGCTCTCTTCCGACGAGTTTTCCGGCGAACCACCTCCTTCCCCCTCTCCTTTCTCATCTCGCGTGCTCTCTCTCTCTCAATCGTGCTCTTTCTTCCTCACACCCAAAGTCACGCCTCCTTCTCTCTACCATGTTCTCTCTCTTTTTTTCTTCCCTCTTTCTTTTATTTATTAACCCACGGCCCCAACCCCCTTTAAATAATAATAATAATAAATAAATAAATATAATTAAAATAAGATAATTACTAATTAAATAATAAATAAATAAATATTATTAAAAATAGATTAATTATTATTACATAAATAATAACTAATATGTATTTTTGATTTAATCACTTTCCCAATTTAATTCAGGTTTCCAATTTCTTAGGTCCCGAATTAAATCCAAAAATTATTTCTACTTCTTTTCTTTCCCTTTTATTTTATTTTAAACTTTAAAAAATTTTCTTGGGTATTACAATCTTTTAAAAAAAATTCCCTTCCTATTTCTTTTAACTTTCATGTTTTTTCTATATTCTTTTTAAAGTTTTAATTCCTAGCCCCGAAATAAATCATTCTTTAATCCTCGAAATTTTTCGGGGTATTACACCTTCTATTTACATATTTTTAGCTTTAATGCATAAGATAAAGTGTGGGGGAAGACCATTCTAGTAGTTAAGATAGTTTAGTTAGTTTAATTCTCCCCTTTGTTGATTTGCTCTTTGCTTACCACTTTTGTTTTGTTGAATTTTGTTGCATTGGGGACAATGCAATTGTTTAAGCGTGGGGGAAGGGATTTGGTTGTGAATATTTTGTTGCATGTGCTTTTTGGTGATTCAAGTGGTCAAATTTGGAAAAATTTGAAAATTGTTCATTGAAAGTGCATTTTTCTAGTTTACATTTAAGTTTTTGAGAACTATACATGTTATAAGTTGATTGCGATGGTTTGATTGATTGCTATTCTCGGAGTTAGTAATTGGAATAGATGAATTATTGTATTGTGATTGATCTAGTGTTCAATTGATTGATGTGAATGAACTTATGAGAAATAACCTTTGTTGGAAGAATTTTTGAGCCTATCTTTCATTTTTTTTCTCACTGAGTGTTGTCCACCTACTCTAATGAATCTCTATAACTTGTCTGAATTCTTTTTTAAAATCACATTTGCATTTAGATACTTGGAGATGAAAGGGGCAATCATTTCTTTTAAACACTTTCCTAAACACTCACCATTACTAATTAATCCATTGTCAACCCCCTTTGAGCCATTCACTTTCCTAAATCCATATATTTTAACAAGCTAAGCATGTGCATTTCATTGACATAGCACTTTATTTTGTCAAGCTTGGTTTACCAATATTGTTATTTACATGAAATGTAGTGTCATGTACCTTGCAAAAAAAAAAAAGGGAAGCAAAATCAAAATCAAAAGCAATAATAATAATAATAAATGAAGATAATGATTTGCACTTTAAGAGATTGATCTACAAGCCTTAGTGCTCCAAGAGAGTGTGATTCAGCCTTCAAGCATTGATCTGAATTTATTTGTCTCTTAGTGAGAAGTTGGAGTTTGTATCCCTTTCATTTCACTTCTTAATCTCTTCCCTTTCTGTCTAGAGTCCGGATAGGAACCTAGGACAGGGAGGCTAATTGATCAGTAGGCTACTGGTCAGGTTTTAGTTTTGGGAGTGTTGTAATTCACGGATTGGTTGTAAAAGCACTTGTGCTGAGCCTTCGGCTGAGGTTGCCTGGGTTAGGTGGTAAAAGCCCTAGAGGCTGATCCTGTCATTAAGGGTTACCTAGGTTAGGTAGTAAAAGCCATTGTGGCTGATCCCTTGGTGTTTTGAAGGTTGCCTGGTTGTAATTCACTTTTCCCAAGCTAGTGAAGTAACTCCTCCTACTTTTTAAGTAAGAGGGAGTTAGAGGACGTAGGATAATTAATCCGAACCTCTCACTATAATAATTGCTTGTGTTCTTTATTTATTTACTGCCTTTAACATTAACCTAAACTGTTTTTCAAATTAACCAGAATTGAACTTTTTACAATAGTAGCCTTATTTGAAAAGCTGAGCATATTTTCCATTAACCAAACTTTCAGTAGCCTAAATTTTTAAAAGCCAATATTTTTGTAGATTAACCAATTCAACCCGCTTTCTTGGTTCTTTCACTATGTTTTCCCATCAATTCAATTGCTTACTTGGGTTAATCTTTTACATTAGTTCATTCTATCATTATGCTAGCTTAAGGATAAAATTTGATAGCTCTGTTGCATTCTTGGCTCAAACATGTTAGTTCCTCATTTATTTTAATGTTATTCTTAGATTGTTGCACTTGATTGTTTTTCCCCAGGAGTGCAAAAGTTCAAGTGTGGAGAAATTTGATAAGTCCCTATTTTATATAATATTTTCTATCTTATTTTAGGGGTGTTATTATATTTTATTGGGTTTAATTGCGTTAATTATGGTAAATTTTGTTAAAGAGTAATTACATGAAAATAATTTTAAAAATGGTTAAATTGTTTTGTTTTGTGATTGCTCCTTAATTAAAATATTTTGAGATGATTTTTTCATATTGGGCTTATTTTTGTTTTGTAGGTTATAAAAAGAAGATTGAAGAAAACAAAAAAAGAAGAAGAAAGGAATTTGATAAAAAAAATAGAAGCCCAAAACTTCAGCCTACATTTTCTTTCTCATTTTTTGCCAAAGCCTTTCACGCCCAAGCATGGAGTTGGCAGCACATCATTAGTTTAGGTTTTGTTTTGACTTTGAGCACACATTGATAGGCGGCAACTTGAACCCAAAAAATTTTTCAGCCTCTGCTTCGACGCCACACCCCACTCTCTCTACACTTCATCAACATCATCTCACCGTTCCATTGCCAACTCTCTTCATCACTAATTTTTTCTCATTCCCTTCACACCACCCTTCTTCCCATTTACTTCATCCCATCATCATTTTCTATCACACTTCTTTCAATTTTTTTTCTCTATTTTAGGCCACTCATACCATCATCATCATCACATTTCAAATTCTTGCAACTTGGTTGGAGAAGTGAAGAACATTGTAGTATTTCTCCCAATGTGTGGCTAGATTCCCTTACTTCTTGGAGATGGAGATTAGGGCTTGAGTTCGTATTCTACAAAGGGGAGTTATTTTGTCTCAATACTTAATTTTAAATTGTATATTTGATTCTAGTTATAGGATTATCTTTATGCAATTTAGAATCTTAAGTTTATGGGTACATTATCTATGTGTATTGAGTGATTATGATTTAGATTGGTTTGACAACTTGATGATTGTATAGAGACATTTCATTTACAATGCAATTAGAAAATATTTTCTATCATGTTCATGACTAGAGGATATAATCTTGTATGCTTGTATTTGATTGTCTCGATTGAACAATTTTTAGTAGAGGAACAAGTTGCTTTTATCTAATTTTGATCATACACTAAGTGGTTTTTAATTGTGTCTTTTTGAGTGATTGCTAGCTATGGTAGTAGGAGTAATTAATAAGAAAGAACACAAGACTCAAGTGGTACCTTGAGCTTTTCCCTTAAGACTTAGTGAAATATTAACTCCCATATTCATTTGAACTAGGAAAGCTATAATTCCATTTACAAGGACATTATTAATATTAATTTAAACTTCTTTTTAATTAGCCTATTTAAGAAAAAAATACCAAAAATAGTAATTTAGGTTCTCTTTATTTACATTTAAGTTTACTTTCATTGCATTTCTAGTTTAGTAGATAGCTTAAAAATCCAACAGTTCACTTTAGTTTGTTAATCACATGTTTTTTATACTTAGTTTAGCCTAGGATCTTAGATAAAGGCTCCTTGAGTGAATACGATCTGAGTTACGCTGCTATATTGTATTCTAATTTGGTTAATTTGGTAAACCTTTCGACGGGTGGCGATCATATTGTTCAACATCGAAAAGTAAAAGACAGAGATAGACGTAGGGTGGTCTCACATGTAGGGCACAACCTCGTGTCTATCTCTCTCCTTATTGTCTGGTGCTCTCTATGACTTGGAGATTTACGTTGTCCTTTTATTTTTAGTATGTTATTGTACTTATTTGGTTCTCTCAAGGCTTGGTAATTTTTTTTCTGGATTTGCTTCGAAGCTGAAACTAGACCTCTTGTATGGTTTGAATATTAAATGTTACAAGTATAGCTGAAAATACATTTTTTAGAATGTTAAAGAACATTTAAAATTTTTTAGAAACTCTTTAATGAATTGGTGTCAAGTTACTTCAAAAGGAGAATTAAGAAGTTTCTTTTTCTTATATATATAGTTCAGGTAAAATTTCAAAATACACAAAAATTTTAAATGACTCTTGTGTGAAATTGTCACAACGAAAATCCGTAACCGGCACATAGACAAAGTCAACACTAGATTAGTTCTAGCAAGCCTAAAGTGATAAATCAAAGCAAATCGCTAAAAGACACAATCATATATATGTATATAGTACTTCAAAATTTCAAATAAGACAATATGTATGGAGCATTTAAAAAATTTACAATAGATCATATCCAATATCAAAAAAGAAATGGGTTAAATGAAAACAAATGGTCAATACAAGAATTCAAATTAAAGTATTAAATAATAGGCTACTCGGACAAATTTAAAGTATATCGAACACCTATTAATTAAGTTGAGACATCAGAGTCTGAGAATACTTAAGAATGAGACGCCCAAAGTCTAATCAATCAATGAACGATAAATTTGATACCACTTAGCTTGCTCCATCTAGTTTGAAGTGTCATAAACAAACCGAACCTCAATTTATTTAATGCTTTATGTTTAATTAATAAAGAAAGAATAAATTTGAATAAAGAAACATTAGATTTGAAGACTCAACCTAAATGGATTAGAGTCCATATGTATTTTTTTCATTCATTTTCTCTCTACACTTTATCACTTCATAGATTTTTGTACTATAGAAAATCTAAATTTACCTTAGGACCACATATATTCTTGTAAATAAAATTTGATAAAGATAAAACTATAAAATTTATTGTCAGCTAGTGGCGTTATATAAATATATATATATATATATATATATATAATAGAAAATGATTCTAAAAACAGATAAAACAATTATAGGAACAACAATCTAGTTATAGCGTAACAAGTTGATATTAGAAACATGAGGACTTATCTTACCATTTCATCTAATACAAACTTTTATAAAGCAACGACAATTTATTTCTAAATAAGTGTTTGTTCTTTTTGTGTACAAAGAAGAATGAAGATATGTTGGAGCAGCAACCTGAAAATAAGAATAAACACAAAAAATGGGGAAATATAAAATTGTTAGAGAAATAATAAAATGCGTGGTACCGGACTGAGGCACGGGTATCTCGTTATCTTTAAGGTAATTCACGCCTCGCATGGGTTGATTTTGCTATATCACCCGGTGCAGGGGTACTCAGACGTGTTATCTCCAGGATACAACAGCCCAGTACTCGCCTGTATGTCTACAACCTCTGCACGTAGGAGGTAGACAGGACTCTGTCTCCCACACCTTTCTCTACCCAAATAACTCACATAATAATATATGTTTTCGGATACAGCAGAGCCTTCTTGACAAGCCTTCGGCCTTGGCCCAGCCTTCGGAGCCCGTAGGTTCGTCTCAGGCACGAGGCATCCTTCTAAGCTCCGCCGTCGGACCCATCTGGCTCCCTCCGACTGGAGGGACCACCTGTCAACATCACGGGTGTTATTCACGCCACCGCACTTTCCGGGGTAGTTATGCTGACGTGGACTCGCGCCAAATGACTCCCCCCGGAAAGGTCTGAATTACCCTTGACGAAGCCTATATAAACAGAGGTAGCTTCATCAGGTTTGGTACTGAATTCTTACTCTCTTACCATATACTCTCCACTTTCGATCACTAACTTTAGCATCGGAGTCCTACCGCGGGAGCCTCCTCCCGCCGTGGGTTGATTGCAGGTCGCGTTCTGGGAGCAGGAGCGGGACGAAGGGAGACTAATTCATCATTTTCATATTTCTTCTCCTCATGTATCCATGCCTATTGTCTTCTCCCAACCCACATATATATAGGTGAGAATTTATAAGTAACATAAAATATATTAACTCATTTTTATGACAAAACCAAAACAGCTAAGGGATGAGGAGTTATTGTACGTTGCCACAATTTATGCATAAGCTTCAACAGTCTAATTTCATTGAAGAATAATGATTCATATAAAAGCAAGTAGTAACCACGTTTTGGTTTTGATTGATTTAATTTTATTAATTTACAATAATATCCAACAATCCCCCACTTATTATTATAAATTAACACACATATTTTTATACTTGGGTAGAGACAGACTATTATGCATAATATAGATAGCTAAATTGCCTTGAATCTATATTTAGGAAAAATATACATCTTGATCCAGAGCCAATAGTGGTATTCGCCTTGAACTATGACTGCTTAAGGGAGACAAAACATATATCATGCACATAATAATTCAGGTGCAATATATGAGCCCTAGCCCACACATTATGCGGCCATGTGCGCATCCTATTTCTTGAATGTGTTTCAAGAATATATGCCCTTTTATATTCTCATAGGAGCGGCCCCACTCCGTCACATTCAAATAGGTGAATTCTGTCAAGGGTATTCCTGCAATTAAGATACCCCACTCTTATAGAGCTACAGATTTCATTAAGAGTTTTTGAAAAAGTCAACCTCACATATCATTGCAGGAAAATGCACTTACATCATAGGGATAAATTAAGAGTCGAAACTCTTTTAAATGTGCATTTCAACAGCCACGCTATGATTCGTTTGTCCCTTTGAACCAAGTTCTTAGGATCTCTAATCACAAGGTAGGGTATCCTCATAGGTTGCTTTTAATCCATATGGGTTTTAAATATTTATCCCCCTCGATGTACACACCAGATTCTTTGATTATAGCTAAATTTCAGAAAAACACACAATTCAAAGAATGTGACCACAAATTAAAGTGATCAAAATTTATTGGCTTAAGAAAAACTCTAATTATTATTGGCGGGTATCCCAAAATTCACAAAAAAATATTTTTAATATATTCTTCCACCAAATAATAATACTAGCCAATAAAATAAAACAATAATCAATTTAAGGAACTTTTCAAACTCAATAATGTGACCACAAATTAATTATTATTGTACCTCTTTGTACAATAAAAAATATTTAATTGGCACCAAGTGCTTCTTAAATTAAATTAAGCACATCATCATCTCTAATTTGAGATGGTATTATCAATTTAATAAATTGATCACAAATAAATATATGCTTAATCTCACAATACCATTTGGGTCACATATTCACAATAAACTTAGTTCCAAAAAATGAATTATGTAATTCCCATTATAAATTGTATAGCAATTTTTAATAAAAATAATATACCGTCAAAATCTTTAGTGAACTCATGTTTAGATATCCACAATAATAGAACCCCACTATTGATGGGTTCTGTACCTCTCACAAGAATTTCAAAAATTTTTATGTTTACCCAAAATAAATAATATTCTTGTGGCACTATTAAAATATCACATATGAATTTTGAAAATTCATTTTTGTGAAAATATCACAAAATTCACAATTATGAAAATTATTTTTCACAAGTATATATGTGTGCACACTTATTCACAATAAAGTGAATTCTCATTGTTTGAAAATATTTTCTCAAAATTGTAATATCCGAGATATTTATTTTAATTATTATTATTATTATTAATTTATTTTTCTTTTTGAAAGAAAAATAAATTAGATTAAAAGGTTGAAATAAAATGAAGAAGAGAAAAATAGGAAATTAAAAATTTTCCTATTTTTCTAAAAAGAGGACCCAAAAGAAAAGGAGAATTAAAAAGATGGGGGAAAAAGGGATTTAACTACAAATATATTTTCAGCCTATTTTTTTTAATTAATTGGGGGCTAAAACCGTGTCTCCCATTTCATTTGCAACAAACAAAAGAAAGAAGAAAGGGATTAGAGGCGAGACAGAGGCGGACCCGAGAGAGAGCACGAGAGGGAGATGGAGCAAGGAGACGAAGGGGACCGGCCGGAATCTTGCCAAAGAGGCTGCTCCGACGCCGGAGAAGGTTGTCGGAACACTTCCACGGCACCTATCAAGCTTTCCATCTGATTGAAACAAGGTAAAAAGCCCCAAACTCTCAAAACCCATTTCTTCCAATTTTAGGGATTTTTAGGAAATCTTCATTCACCTCCATTTGGGGTATTCCAGGGATAAATTCGAGCTTAGTAGGTGTTGTTGAATGCTTAGGGAGGTTGAAAATCAAGGCCAAATCGTAGAATTTGGCCGGTTGTGGAAACTATGAGAAATGGGTTAGGAAATTCCTCTAAATTTCGAATTTGTTGTTTTAATTTATGAATAAGCTTGGATTGGAGTAGTATAAGTATTCTAATTGTTGGAAAAATACAAGGGAATAAAGCCCGAGTAATTACCGTCACAACCGGAGCCAAATCCGGTGAAAAAGAGGTAATATACCAAGCCACCGTACAACAAGAAACTATGCTGTCGGCTGAACACCTCGGACTAGCCCGTGGTGGACACCTAAGATTAACTAAATTGGTTCCAAGGGTCTTCTCATACCCGATTATATTTTTTTATATAATTAAGGAGGTAGTGGTTAAATTCTTACTCGGAAAATAAGGGAATCGGTTGAACGAGTAAGCTAATAACTCTTTTGAGCCATAAATTTATTCTGTTATTAGTTAAAATTTCTTATGAACAAATGAAGTGGAGTCTAGATAAATTAGAATCTCTAACCCAAGCTTTCAGAGGTTTTAAATGACTCGAATATGTGAAAGTCGAGTACGAAAACATTATAGACTTTCTGAAAGAACAAGTAGACGACATAACCAACCAAGCATCTAGTTCTTGGAAATGTCTAAAGGGTACATGAGCATTAGCATGACATGTGCATGATAGTTGCTTAGTTACACGTTGCTAATTTCTTAAAGACATGTGTATAGGGCACCACAGGGTAGTTGGAGCTTTAGGTACTCCGAGGATTGATCAGGAGGGCCAACGAGGTGAGGGGCTCTCCCATCCCTACCCCACAGGGTTGGATGACTACGTGAATATGTTGTTTGCTCTATTTTATACAGTTATTATATGAAATATAGTTATCCGATTGAATTTGCATTACGCGTGTATGATTAGCAAGTAAGCAGTGAACATGGAAACTGTATATGTGCTTATCTGTTTAGGCTCAAGTGTATATGTGTTAATGTGGTTCACCAAGATTTATATGTTACCGTGGGTAAGACTGAGTCGGAATTTCATATGTGAGGGTTCATTAATATTAGAAACCAATTAAATTGATCATGACTGTAAAGATCTTGACCGTAAGATATGTTAAGGAAACTGGACATAAGTTGTCAAGTGTGAATGAGAGTGTTGCATAATCTGAAATGGAGAAACTAGGCCTAACTAAGAATGTAATACCCGAGATATTAATTTTTATTATTATCATTATTATTTATTTATTTTTCTTTGGGAAAGAAAAACAAATTAAATTAAAGAATTATAGAGAAAAATAGAATAAAGAAGAAAGTAATAGGGAATATTTATAATGTTTCTAGGACCTAAAAGAAAAAGAGGATATAGCACGTAAATAAATTTTCAAAAATATATATATAATATGATATATATATATATATATATATATATATATATATATATATATATATATATATACAATATTAAAAAGCACACACACCCATCCAGCAACTCATACACACAATATAAAAAAAAAGAGAAGAAGCAGAAACACGCACAACCAACGCACAAGAGAGGTGGAGAAGCCACGAGACGGCGGGTTTTGGCCGGATCTTCGTCGGAGAGCGTGCGCCGACGCCGGGGAAGGTGGCTGGAGTCTTCCTTCACCTCCATCGAACCTTCTATCCTATTGAAATCAAGTAAGAAAGCCCCAATCCTTCAAAACCCCAATTTCTCCAATTTTTGGGTATTTTAGGAATGCTTTAATTTCTTCCAATCGGGGCATTCCGGGGTTAAATTTGAGCTTAGTGGATGTTATTGAAAGCTTAGTAAGGTTCAGAATCGAAGTGAAACCATAGGATTTGACTGGGTATGGAAAATAGGAAAAATGGGTTAGGAAATTGCTCTAAAATTCGAAATTGATAGTTTAATGCATGTTTAGGCTTGGATTGAAGTAGTATAAGTGTTGTAGTTGCTGGAAATAGACAAGGGAATAAAGCCCGAGTATTTACCGTCTTAAACGGAACCCAATCCGGTGAAAAAGAGGCGAAATACCAAACCACCGTATAGTAAGGAGCTATGCGGTGGGTTGGACACCTTGGTCTAGTCCGTGGGGGACACCTAAGACCCACTAAATTAGTTCCAAAGCTCTAATTATACCCAATTATATTTTTATATATAATTAAAGAGGTAGTAATTAAGCTTTTACTCGGCGAATAAGGGAGACGGTGGGGTGAGTAAGCTAGAGCCTCTTTTAAACCGTGAATTTAATTCTTTTATTAGTTAAATACCCATATGAACACATGATGGAAAATTTAGACAAGTGGAAATCTCTAACCTAAGAAATTAGGGGTTCTAAGTGGCTTGAAAGTGTGAAAGTCGAATATGGGGCATTCTGGACTTTCAGAAAGAGCAAATAAGACGACGTAACGAACTAAATAATTAATTCTTGTAAAGTAGCTAAAGGGTGCATAAGCATTAGTATGACACGTACATGGTACATGCTTAGTTACGCGTTCTAAATTTCTTAAATATAATGTGTATAGGGCACCACATAGTGATTGGAGCTTCAGGCACTCCGAGTACTGATCTGGAGGGCCAACGTGGTGAGGGGCTCTCCCATCCCTGCCCCACAGCGATGGATGACTACGTGGAAAATGTGGTTTGCTCTATTTTGTGCAAATTGATATATGGAATATATTTATATGAATAAATTTGTGTTACGCATGTATGATTTGCAAGTAAGTAGTCAACATGCAATAGTATATGTGCTTATATGATTAATCACAAGGTGTATATGTGCTATTATGGCTCACCGAGCCTTATATAATACCGTGGGTAGTGTTGAGTCGGAATTTCATATGTGAGAGTTTATTAATATTAGGAACCCACTTAAATTGATCATTGTGCAAAGGTTTTGACCGTATGGTACATTGAGGAAAATGAACCTAGGTTGTTAAGTGTGAGTGAAAGTGACGCATAATTGAAAAGGGGGAAATAGCTAATTCACACGTGTAATATTCAGTTAGTTATTAATAGGGTGTCTTTCAAGGTCGAATAAGTTATTTGAACTTGTTTAGGTTAGTTCCGGTAGATCGAGTCGGTTATCTTGGTCGGACAGACAGGATTCAATTAACAGTAAGTATGCCACATAGTGGCCATTACCTTGGTTTAACCGGGGTCAGACAAGTTGTTTACTCTAAGCGTGCCTTGGAGTCAGAAAGTTCCTAGTTTGATCAACTAGGTTTGAATAAGACATTGCCATCGGGCCAGTATTTCTCTTAGCGTAACGCGGGAGACAGAAAGTGAATGCCTTCGGGCCAGTATTTCTCTTAGCGTAATGCAGGAGACAGAAAGTGAATGCCTACGAGCATAACTATGTATGACTTATGAAAAGATATGATATATGTTTATGATTGGTTTACATGCGGATTAATAAACATGTTAGGAGCATGAATTAGGATTTTTAATTGTGAATCTGATATATTGATTGCCTGATCATATTAAAGGTCACAATATAAATCCGTTTCATGCGCATGTGGTTGTGGTTGCTCCCTTCCCCCAGCTGTAGTGGTACCTGCTGCTATGCCAGGAATGGGGGATCTTCTCACTGAGACTCTTCGACTCACCCCCTGTTTACATGTTTCAGATACAGGTGGTTCAAGAGTCGGAAACGTGTCCACTTCTTCTCAGGGAGGCGGACAGATATGAGGACCGTATGCTTAGTCCGCGTCGGTAGTTATTTTGATTACGTACATATGTTGTGATGTATATGTATATGAATCCTTTTTTGGTGTAGCGTTTGTACAGATACAGCTGCAGTATATATATACACGTCATATTCTAGCATTGTCGGCTTCATACAGATTAAAGTTAGGTCTTGGTATTGGGACTTTAGGCTATGATATATCTTATATCATGTATATGTATATATGACTTCTGCATGCGACTAGTTTAGATCACACGCCTTGAGGCGTGTGATCAATATACAAATTATATATATGTGTGACTGAATACCTAATTGTATGAAAATATGGCTTCCTCATGTGAATAGGATAGATCACACGCATTGAGGCTTGTGATCAATATGTAAACTATATGCAAGCGTGTGATTGAATATATGTATGACTGTATACAGGACTTCTGCATGTGAATAGGATAGACCACCCGCCCTAAAGGCTAAAGCGCGTGATCAATATGTATACTATATGTACGTGTGAGTGAATATGTGTATATATATAGACTGAAGCGGCGTTGAGCGAGCCGTGGATTGCACACTACTTAGGTCATTGGATATGGATGGCCATAAATACTATATAATGTTTGTATTAGAAATGGGTAGTTATAAACATGTGAAAATGTCAATCAAGGATTAGAGGCTTACGGGAGAGGAGAAATCCTACTTCCCGTGCCAGTCATGGACGTCCGATAGGGGGTCGTGAAAAACTTGGTATCAGAGCCTGGTTTTCTTTAAACTGTACGAAGCCATAGGTACGACCGGGTGTTGGTTTACTCCTCCTTGTGAACCCGGGCACAACGTGGGAGTAAAAAGGCACTTGTGGAAGTACCCAGGAAATTGAGTCAGCTCTTTCTTTCTAATCTCTTTGATATGAAATATCATTTATATACATGTACTCATTAGGTGTGCTCCTTGTGCAGTATAGGGATGCCACCGATCACAAGATAGACTAGGGGTGGAGGGAGAACTCCTGCTGAAATTGATCGAGAATTAGTTCGGGAGGAGGGAATGCCCACCCGAGGCCGAGGTAGAGGCCGTACCCAAGGTCGAGGTAGAGGTCGTGCTCGCGGTCGAGGGAGAGCACAAGTGAGAGGGGAAGAGAGGAGACTGTCACCAGAACCTCAACCTCAAGTAGAGACAGGTGCACCTTTCGTGGCGGAAATGCTCACGGCAGGATTTCAGGAACTAAGAGAAGAGATGACGAGACAAATACAGAGGGAAGTACATCGGTTAGTAGTCAGCGAGGAAGAACAAGAGAGAGTTCCTAGCAATCAAGAGATTGAGGTTGTTGAGGAAGAGGATGGGGAATGGCAACAACCACAGGAAATGCCTTGTGAGCCACGGGTAGCACCCAGACAGCTGCCAATTTCTAAATTTTTGAAGCTTCATCCACCCACTTTCTGCGAAACTAGTGAGAAAGAGGACCCGCAGTACTTTGTGAGAGACATAGTCAGAATTGGGCACATGCTGAGGTGCTCAGGACATGAGTTAGTGGAATTAGCTTCATTCCAGTTGAGGGGAGCTACTAGAGTATGGATAGAGTCCGTACAGACGAGGTTTTCAAGAAGAGTGGCTCCGATGACCTGGGAAGATTTTCAAAGGGAATTCCTGGGTCAGTTTTTATCTGAAGGCACCAAAGATGCGAAGCATCAGTAATTTGAGGAGTTGTGGATGACGCCTAACATGACGGTGACGGAGTATGAGTTACTTTTTACGGAACTAGCTCAATTCTCACCTGAGTTGGTTCCGGATGAAGAGGCAAGGATCAAGAGGTTCAAACACCGTCTCACGAAGCCATTATTTACTGCTTTGTTACCTCAGAGGACAAAATTTGAGACTTTAGCTCAAGCAGCAGACTGTGCCAGAATGATTGAAACCAGGAAGAGGTACGGGACTTCTATTGATCCCAAAATCAAGTTAATTACAGGCAGTGATAACCAAGGAGGTGGAAGTAAGAAGAGGAAGACAACAGGTGGAGGTGCAGGATATTCAGGGTCCGCAGGAGGACAATCCACAACTACCACACATGAAACAGGTAGAAGAGGTAATTTTCAAGGGGGACAGAGAGTGCAAGGGGGTGGAAATGCAAGTAAAACAAGACCCCAGTGTGCGACTTGTGGCAGGTATCATTTTGGTGTGTGTCGGAGACTGATAGGTGGATGCTACAACTGCGGCCAGGTGGGCCATATGGCTAGAGAGTGTCTAAAGAGAAAAGAGAATACAAGTGTGAGAAGTAATCCGACGCTAAGTGGTGTACCTATTCTAGCCCCACCAGTAAGAACCGTACCACAACAGCCAGCAAGTACAGGTGCAGCCAGAGGTCGTGGTGCAGGATCTAGTGGCCGAGGGCCAGGGGCGGTAGGTGGAGGACAAGCGCGGGTATTTGCACTTTCTCAACAGGACGCTCATGCATCAAATGCAGTTGGGATAGGTACTCTTATTGTCTGCTCTCTTGAAGCACGAGTCTTATTTGATTCTGGCTCCACTCATTCCTATGTGTCGCATGCATTTGCCTCTAAATTCAACAAAAGTCCGTCTAGAATGACAGAAACAGTACTGGTTTCTACTCCAATGGGAGGATCGGTACAAGTAGAGTACGTGCACAAGTCTTGCATTGTGGAGGTCGATGGTCATGAGGCTGTGGTAGACCTTCGGTTGTTGTGTATGGTTGATCTTGATGTGATCCTCGGAATGGATTGGTTGTCGTCTTGCCATGTGGTTGTGGACTGCAGGGCTAAATGCTTGAAATTCAATATGCCAAATGAGGAGCCTTTTGTGATACGGGGTGACGAAGCTGCACCATATCCAGGCTTGATCTCGGCTTTGAAGGCTTCCAAGTTACTTGCAAAGGGATGCAAAGGGTATTTGGCCTTGGTCCAAGATACCACGAAAGCAATACTTTCACCGACTCAAGTACTGGTAGTGAGAGAGTTCTTGGATATATTTCCAGAAGAATTGCCAAGGTTGCCGGCCGATCGTGAGTTTCAATTTGAAATTGAGCTGCAACCTAGCACCCAGCCTATCTCCACACCACCTTACCGGATGGCTCCGAAAGAGCTGAAGGAGCTACATACACAATTGCAAGAATTGCTTGACTAGGGTTTTATAAGACCCAGTTTCTCTCCTTGGGGTGCACCGGTCCTTTTTATGATGAAGAAGGATGGATCTTTGCGGTTGTGTATCAATTACCGAAAGTTAAACAAGGTGACAATCCGCAATCAATACCCACTGTCAAGGATAGATGACCTATTTGATCACTTGCAGGGTGCGAAGCGGTTTTCCAAGATTGATTTACGATCTAGGTATCACAAATTAAAGATTCGAGAATAAGACATACCAAAGACCGCATTCCGGACCCGATATGGACATTACGAGTTCTTGGTGATGTCTTTCGGATTAACTAATGCTCCTGCAGCGTTCATGGACATGATGAACAGGGTCTTCAAACCATTTCTAGACCGATTTGTCATTGTCTTCATTGATGACATTTTGGTTTACTCTAACAATTCTGGAGAACATGCAGATCACTTGAGACTAGCATTGCTGAAGTTGAGAGAAGAGAAATTGTATGCCAAGTTCTCCAAGTGTGAATTCTGGCTTGACAAAGTTGCCTTTTTGGGTCACGTGGTATTATCAGAGGGAATCCACGTTGATCCAAGTAAGGTAGAGGTGGTGAAGAATTGGTCCCAGCCTACCTCTGTTACTGAAATTCGTAGTTTCTTGGGTTTGGCTGGATATTATAGAAGATTTGTGCAGGACTTCTCTAAGGTTGCTCCACCTATGACTAAGTTGACTCAGAAAGGAGTGAAGTTCGTATGGGATGACAAGTGTGAGCAGAGTTTTCAGAAGCTGAAAGACAGCCTCACTGCTGCTTCGGTGCTGGCATTACCTAAAGGCACAGGAGGGTATGTGGTATACTGTGATGCGTCGAGGATCGGGTTAGGGTGTGTCTTGATGCAGCACGACAAGGTGATTGCATATGCATCAAGACAGCTGAGGAAACATGAGAAGAACTACCCGACTCATGACCTCGAAATGGCGGCTGTAGTATTCGCTTTGAAAATATGAAGACATTACTTATATGGTGTGACTTGTGAAATCTATACAGACCACAAAAGCCTTAAATACATTTTCGAGCAGAAAGACTTGAACTTGAGACAACGTCGATGGTTAGAGTTGTTGAAAGATTACGATTGCACGATCTTGTATCATCCATGGGCAGTCTTGCTCATATAAGTGAAGAAAGAAGACCGTTGATTAGAGAGTTGCACGAGCTAGAACAAACGGGGAATCAGTTCGAGATTGGGAGTTCTAACTCACTTTTCGCTCATTTTCAAGCTAAGTCCTCTCTGGTAGAAGAGGTGAAGGCTAGACAAGATGAAGATACCGACCTCAAGCAAATCAAGGATACTGTAACTAAAGAGAAGGGGGACGACGCCCAATT
Organism: Senna tora; assembly: GCA_014851425.1. NCBI lineage: Eukaryota > Viridiplantae > Streptophyta > Magnoliopsida > Fabales > Fabaceae > Senna > Senna tora. The sequence continues at coordinate 18,325,261 of CM026265.1, forward strand.
CTCTATTGATGATTTCGGGATACTTCGGTTGGAGGGACGGTTGTGTGTCCCTATGGTTGATAACTTGAAAGAAAGAACCCTTGAAGAAGGACACCGGACAGCTTATACAATCCATCCGGGAGCTAATAAAATGTATCATGACCTGAAACAGTTGTATTGGTGGAATGACATGAAGAGGGATGTTGCAAACTATGTAGCCAGGTGTTTAGTGTGTCAGCAAGTCAAGGCTGAACACCAGAAGCCTGCCTGAACATTACAACAGATAGAAATACTTGAGTGGAAATGAGAGAGGATAACGATGGATTTTGTAATAGGGCTGCCAAGATCACAACGGGGATTTGATTCGGTTTGGGTTGTAGTGGATCCCATGACTAAGTCCGCGCACTTTCTGCCAGTTAAGACCACTTACGGAGTGAGTCAATATGCACAGATTTATCTATCAGAAATCGTTAGATTGCACGGTGTGCCAATGTCCATAATATCTGATAGAGGGCCACAGTTCACTTCCAGGTTTTGGAAGTCATTGCAGGAAGTGTTGGGAACTAGAGTTGATTTGAGTACTGCGTTCCACCCACAGACCGACAGGCAATCAGAAAGAACCATTCAGATTCTTGAGGACATGCTTCGGGCGTGTATTATGGATTTCGGCGGAATTTGGGAAAGGTATTTATGTTTGGCCGAGTTTGCTTACAATAACAGTTATTAAGCGAGTATCCAAATGGCACCTTTCGAGGCTCTATACGGTCGTAGGTGCATATCCCTGATTGGGAGGTTCGAGGTCGGAGAGGCTAGCCTAATCGGCCCGGAATTGTTACAAGATGCCTTGCAGAAGGTGAAATGTATAACGGAGAGATTACTGACGGCTCAGAGTAGGCAAAAGTCTTATGCAGACAATCGAAGGAGAGAACTTGAATTTGCCGTTGGTTAACAGGTGTTCTTGAGGATATCACCGATGAGAGGCGTAATGCGGTTCGGTAAAAAGGGGAAGTTAAGTCCTCGATATATCAGACCATTTGAAATCCTAGAACGAGTTGGGAACGTGGCGTATCGGTTGGAATTGCCTACGGAATTGGAGGGAGTACATCCTGTCTTTCATGTATCGCTTCGGAAATATCTTCCCGATCCCTCGCACGTGATTCAATCGCAAGACGTGCAACTAACCAAAAATCTGACATATGAAGAGGAGCCAATGGAAATCTTAGATCGGCAGTTGAAGAAATTCAGAACGAAGGAGATTCCATTGGTTAAAGTTCTGTGGAGAAACCACTCGACCGAAGAAGCTACATGGGAGGTCGAGGGTGAAATGCGCAGGACATATCCTCATCTGCTTCAAGACTAAGGTTAGTATATTGTTGAAATTCAGGGACCGAATTTCTTAAGGGGGGAAGATTGTAATACCCGAGATATTAATTTTTATTATTATCATTATTATTAATTTATTTTTCTTTGGGAAAGAAAAATAAATTAAATTAAAGAATTATAGGCAAAAATAGAATAAAGACGAAAGTAATAGAGAATATTTATAATTTTTCTAGGACCTAAAAGAAAAAGAGGATATAACAAGTAAATAAATTTTCAAAATATATATATATATAGATTATATCTAATAATATATATATATATATATTAAAATAATGGGGGGGGGGGGGGAACCGTGACCCCCCATCCATTCTTCCACTAACACATATAATATATATATATATATATATATATATATATATATATACAATATTAAAAAACACACACACCCATCCAGCAACTCATACACAATATAAAAAAAAAAAGAGAAGCAGAAACACGCACAAACAACGCACAAGAGAGGAGGAGAAGCCATGAGACGGCGGGTTTTGGCCGGATCGTCACCGGAGAGCGTGTGCCGGCACCGAGGAAGGTGGCCGGAGTCTTCCTTCACCTCCATCCAACCTTCTATCTGATTGAAATCAAGTAAGAAAGCCCCAATCCTTCAAAACCTTAATTTCTCCAATTTTTGGGTATCTTAGGAATGCTTTAATTTCTTCCAATCGGGGCATTCCGGGGTTAAATTTGAGCTTAGTTGTCACGACCCCCGTTTAGAGGACCGTGACCGGCACAGACACAGACACAGGGAATATCCCACTGCCTGTAAGCCTTCACCTAATTGAGATAATATCTATTATAAAAAAAATACATTCACATGCATTATATCACCACGGCTACACCGAAATGGTGGCCTATCATAGGCAAGCAAATCCACGGCCAGTGCCGCTTCAGGATATAGATATAGGAAAACACACATAATATATAACCTGTGTACTGACTACACATCCGAAGATGCTGCATATCCTATTCACATGCAACATATATGAGTATATATATATATATATATATATATATATATTTTGAAAACAAGTTTTTCCTGCATCGTAATCTAACAGATCCTGATCTTTAAGGTGTGTGAAACTGACAGTTCTAGATTTAGTAATACAGTCTAATTGGGTGCGTCTACCCTTTACTTTATGATAAAATGATAAATTAAATTAAATTACAATTACACTTTATTCACCCACATGAACTAGTTGTGGGTCTTGGAAAGTGTTGCTCAACTCTTGCTCCACTGAGACTTCTTCCACCTGTACTTAACCTGTCTCTGTGTAGTAAAAATGAGGTGTGAGTCTTAACAACGTGACTCAGTGAGAACTCTACCATCCCCGGCGCCAGGCGGGTACCATAGCGCTGGTTTTGGGAGTCATACACAGCCACATGCAAAAACAACTCGTTACTGTTATTAGCATACATTCTAGGTGATCACACGACAATCAGAGATTTCACCCAAACACTCACATGCATTTAATAACTGTAAACATGCAGCAATTTATTCCACGTCATCAATCAGCAAGTAAACATATAACATATAGTGCCAGCTTTTACTTACCGGTCTTCTCACGTTTCAACATGTCTGAATCAAACAAGACGTGCGGTGACGTAATCCTGTATGTTACCACTACGCTGCACAATCGAAAATTATATGCAAACACAGGTAATTTGTACATACACATAGATTCTAAACATACATCTACATAATCTCCCCAACTCTAGGGTATCCACTAGCCACTACGTGGCTTTTCTACTTCGAACCCGTGCACTCGGGCTACTGGCCACCCTGTGGCAATTGTACTTAACCCATTCACTCGGGTACTGGTCACCTCGTGACAATTCTGTTAATCAAACAATACTTAACCCATTCACTTGGGTACTAGTCACCTCGTGACAATTCTAATAATCAAACACAATCAACTTCTATCTATCAAACAACTGATACGTAGCCACCACGTGACACGTCCTGACCCCTTGCTGCGGGGCAAAAGCTTGAGCCCACTCATCCATTACCCAACCAGGCCACATGGCGGGCACGACACGACATCTCGAAGCATGGCCACTGACACACCCTGGACCAACTCCACAAGATGATTTCTCTTTTACTAGGCTAGGCTCACGATTCACCCATAGTTTCCTCCCATGTCTCCTTTCCTTAGTCTCACATATTAATAGGATTCTTTGTATCTTTCCTGAAGGATCAACAATTCTTCTCCTTATTAATATGTACAAGTATCCTCTACAGGATATAACTCATATACCCGTCCAGATGCACTCTCTGAGCCTCACGCTATCGTCATAGCAATATAAATCCTTTCTGACCCTATTGCCAGGATAGGGCAATGACCATCGTCATGGTGATTATAAAAATGAGGTCTCAAGTTGTCTCGACCCCCGTTTAGAGGACCGTGACCGGCACAGAAAAAATATCTATTATTGAAAATACATCCACATGCAGTATAATACCATGGCTACTCCGAAAATGGTGGCCTATCCTAGGCAAGCAAATCCACGGCCAGTGTCGCTTCAGGATATAGATATAGAAAAACACACATAATATATATAACCTGTGTACTGGATACACATCTGAAGATGCTGCCTATCCTATTCACATGTAACAGATATATGTATATATATATATATATTTTGAAAACAAGTTTTTCCTGCATCAAAATCTAACGGATCCTTATCATTAAGGTGTGTGAAGCTGACAGTTCTAGATTTAGTAATACAGTCTAATTGGGTATGTCTACCCTTTACTTTATGATACAATGATAAAGTAAGTTAAATTACACACTTTATTCACCCACATGAACAAGTTGTGGGTCTTGGAAAATGTTGCTCAACCCTCGTTCCACCGAGACTCCTTTCACCTGCACTCAACCTGTCTCTGTGTAGTAAAAATGAGGTGTGAGTCTTAACCACACGACTCAGTGAGGACTCTTCTATCCCCGGCGCAAGGCGGGTACCTTACCACTGGGGCTGGGAGTCATACACAACCACGTGCACAAACAACAAGTTATTGTGAGTTAGCATGCATTCTTGGTGATCACACAATAGCAGAAATTTGACCCAAACACTCACATGCATTTAACAGATATAAGCATGCAGCAGTTTATTCCATGTCATCAATCAGCAAGTAACATGTAACACATAGTGCTGGCTTTTACCTACCGGTCCTCTCACGTTCAACACGTTTGAATCAAGAAAACGCGTGGTGATGTAGTCATATACGTTACCACTACGCTGCACAATCAACAGTCATATGAAACCACAGACAATTTATACATTCACACAGATGCTAAACATACATCTACTTAATCTCCCCAACTCTGGGGTATCTACTAGCCACTACGTGACTTTTTCTACTTCAAACCCGTGCACTAGGGCTACTGGCCACCATGTGGCAAAACATACTTAACCCATTCACTTGGGTACTGGTCACCTCGTGACAATTCTGTTAATCATACACAATCAACTTCTATCTATCAAAAAACTGACGCATAGAAACCACGTGGCACGTCCTAACCCCTTACTGCGGGGCAATAGCTTGAGCCCACTCGTCCATTACCCAACAAGGCCACATGGCGGGCACGGCACGACGTCTCGAAGCATGGCCACTGACACAGCATGGACGAACTCCACAGGATGGTTTCTCTTTTACTAAGTTAGGCTCACGGTTCACCCATAGGTTCCTCCCGTGTCTCCTTACCTTAGTCTCACATATTAATAGGATTCTTTGTATCTTTCCCGAAGGATCAACAATTCTTCTCCTTATTAATATGTACAAGTATCCTCAACAAGATATAACTCATATACCCGTCCAGATGTACTCTCTGAGCCTCAAGCTATCGTCATAGCAATTTAAAACCTTTCTGACCCTATTGCCTGGATATGGCAATGACCATCGTCATGGTGATTATAAAAATGAGGTCTCAAGTGCCATCTGACATTGTTCTAGTCGATGCCTCACATCGCTAGCATAACCAAATCCGAAACCCACCAATAACTCCCTTTGCATGATTTTAATTTAAGTCACCGTCGTGAAGAATTTTCAAAATAAAGTTTAGCCCTTTTGTACAAGGACTCTTGCCATCGTCGTGGAAAAGATTTAATAAAATACCCAACATGCCTCCGAAGTGTATGAGTTGGATTTGTAACAAACCAATCATAGCAAACAATTACGCTATACTCCGATGTCTTCCTATCCAAGCCACTTTCCACAACCTATTTTCTAATTCTTTCATTCTTTTAGCATTTTATATCTCTAGCTAACACATACCAGACAAGCAGAGAATATACATACTCATGTAATCGACATAAGCATACGACCCTAGGAGCAGAGATGAAAGAGCCCTCACCTTGGCCAACCTTCCATGCAATCCTCTCCTATAACTTAAGTCTCCTCGGAGTTCCTGTTCCACTCTTTTGCGTGCCGTTGTTCCTATAAGAACAACATTTACTTCATTAAGGTTATTACTTAGCTTAACTTGTTATTTATCTCTCCATTACTCTCACGTGTAGTCCATGGTTGCCACAGAGTCAAGCTCTTGGTCTTATTGGACTTCTCTATCCCGACTTATGCGTATCCTACCTCGGACACTTGCCTTACTCGCATATAACACTCTACTTGAGTGTTTCACATACTTGGATTTGAGTATTAGACCTCTATCTAACTTGTATTCGCATCTAAGGAAGCTTATCTAGCTTGGTTGGAAGAAATCCTAATTTTAGGAAAGTTTAAACATTTTGATTCAACTTGTGTTCTTACTTGGGTTTTAGAAATCTAATTTCTAAACCTCAATATACCTCCAATTTATCATACTTGGGTTCCAAAAAATCTAGTTATAAACCTCAATATACCTCCAATTTATCCTACTTAAGGTTTCCTAAAGGTTGTGAAGGGATAAGGTTGCAATTCACAAAGTTAGACCTAATTTGTTCCGCAAGTTTCCATCCTTGAGAAACAAGAGGGTACTTGGAGTGATTTAATCCTCAAAAGGTGAATTAATTCTCAAAAACATTTTTAGGAGTGTTCTAGGGTGTTTAGGATTGAAGAGAGTGGGTTTGGAGGTCTCAGTTCGCCCTAAAAAGGGGCTTGGGGCAAGCCAGGCAGGGACCGGGCGCTGCAGCGCCCATTCTGGTGCTGCGGCGCCAAGGTGCTGCCTTGGTAGCCCTTGGCCAACCAGCAAGTGGGCGCTGCAGCACCATCTCGTAGCACAGCAACGTTTTTGCTGTGCTGTGGCTAGTTTCGTCCGCCTTTTCGGCCATCTTCCGATCCGGCTTCGATTCCACTTTTCACGGGTCTTATTCTCCAACATATATACTATATTTAGGAAGTCCTACAACTCAAATCCAACTTCGATTCGTCGCCGAATCGTTGATTGTTCGAAATTGAGAAAAATGGTTTTTATAAACCCCAAATTCTTCCAACTTCGGATCCAGCCAAATCCAACGATCTAGCTTCGAATCCTAAGCCCGATGAGTGTTCAAGAACACTTCAGAAACATTATTCTATCCTCGAATCCGCCCAAACTCGGATTCTCAACTCAATTCTAAAAATGAAGAAAAATGAAGAAAATGGGAACTTGGAGAGAATCGGGTGTTGTACCAACCTTAACTCGAGAGATTAAGACGAGGAAGATGACGAGGATGATCTTTGGCTCCTCCTCTAGCTCCAGCTCACCGGATTCCGACGAGATTCTCGCTGGATTTTCTCCCCCATCCAAGCCCTAGCTCCCCCTCTCTCTCCTTTCCTTTCTTTTTCTTTTCTGATTCTGTGTGTGAGTGGCGTGGAAGGGGTGTAAGTGGGGAGAAACAAGTTTTCTCTTCACTTTAGTCCCTCCATCTTCCAACTCTACGTTTTCCTTCGTTTTAGTCCCCGGTTCCTTTCTACTTTCATACTTTTTTCTATATTCTTTTTAAAGTTTTAAATTCCTAGCCTCGGAATAAATCCTTCTTTAATCCTCAAAATTTTTAAATAAATCATTCTTAAATCCTCAAAATTTTTCGCGGTATTACATTCTTCCCCCCTTAAGAAATTCGGTACCCGAATTTCATCTCCTTCGTGGGGTTGTTGGCTTGTTGCCATCCCTTGACTCAATTTCATCTATGGTTTCCCTCAATGTGGAAATTTTTATTGTTTTACCCTACGATTCATCTTTCTCGCCTAGAGACTCAAGGTCTCCATCTGGTTTCTACCTATTCTTTCTGTGATCGTTGGTATTTCTAGTTTCGTAGTTAACCACCCCTCCGCGAGGTGTTAACCGACAGACTCTATATGTTGTCGTATCCTTCCCCGAGGATACCTAACTGTCCTAGTTTCAATTTAGTTTGTGCTACTAATTTTTGCAATAGAGTGTCTGGCACGTACCACATGCCATGCTCCAATTTAGTTCTCCGAGAAGTTAACTATTGCCTTCTCTAGTGAGGCTTACCTTGACTCAATCTCCTTGTCCAACTATCTACCTTCGTAGTGACTCCTTATATCCATCTTGGAATACGCCAAGACACTAGCTATTTGCATAGCACACTAGGTTTCATTTCTATAAACTCAATTGACGAAGTACTCCCCTACAACGGAGGCCTCGTACTTAAGTATCCTCTACTACCAAGCAGCTACCCTTCTGTCGGTATTCCCCTGATATATTCTTTGTAAACGACTTCTCCAGAAAAAATCCATTTACATCTTACTACACCCTCTACTCTACATCTAGACTTATCGCTTACATGGCATACACCCTACGTAGGTGTTTATACTTTATGCCATCAGTGTACCCAACCCTTCCGAGGTTGTTACACTCACTACCGACTCGGTTTACCTTACTCGTGTCCTAATGAAGCTACATGCCATGACACTAGCACAACTATGTATTACACTTATCGTTTCTCCACCAAACGGTGAAGGATCTTACATTTATGACTCGTGTTTCCCTTTCTTTTCCGGACTTCTACACTTACCCTTAGTGGTTTCCATAACCACATCTGGTTACTCCCTGTCGACATCCTATGTCTGACTGACTTAGACTCTTCTCTGACTACTATTTGTAGTCATTTCTGTTTATAATGGAAACTCATCAGTCTCCTCCTTACCATCATACTCATTACTCTGCCTCAGGCTCAGTTCGGTCTTCACATCCAAAGACCTCGCTTAACACGACTATGATTGTGGATCTATACCACCCTCAGGTTAGTCCACTTAGAGTTGCACATCCTATGCCAACTCTACTCATTGGGTTTTCGTTGGCTTTTACCCCAACTTGGCCCACTCGGACTCCTCAACTCACTTAAATAATGTATTCCTACTTGGAACACTTGATCCATTAACTCTAGCATGAACCCTTCCGGACATGCTTTACCCCCCTTGACCAAACGGGACCCGCTCCCACGGTTTGACTCTTTCCTTTCTTATGGTGTGGCATATGTTCACGAACATATACCGCCTTTATGCAACTGTGTTAGTCGTTGGGTCCTAATCGCCCCCAACGGTACATACCCTATTTTATCATTTTGGCTTGCATCCCCAAATGCTTACCAACTCCGTTCCCGTATTCATTCTCTTCCTTTCAATCTCGTACCTACGTGGTACTCTTCCTTCGAGTATTTCTCAATACTCGTTACTCATTAAATTCTCCTTCTCGATTAACCGTCCTTACGGTTAATTTTCCCTTTATGGCACTCACATGGCCATTTATACGTTTGGTTTATCCACTCAGTATCCACCCATACACGGGCTTCAGACTAACGGATTTACGGTTCACCAACCTGTGGAACTAGCTTACCTAGCTATGTCCACTATAATCTGTGTACTATACATGCACTTACGGTAGTAGTTGATTCTCCACCTCATACATGACTCTTATCCTTTAGGGTCCTATAGGCTTCCGCCCTTCCTCCCTTATAGGACTACTTATCCCTGTCTACTTTCTCTCCCCTCGGGCCTTCACGAGTCCCTTTGGGGTTTATCTTGTTCAAGAGCTATCTACCTCAGTAGCACCTAATTTCTTATCTTTGGACGATACTCGAAGGTCTAGGTCCATTTCCACTTTTAGACCTTCTCCGGCCTAATGCTTTCGGGTCCATAATCACCCTATGGCCCCTTATTTGGTAGCCTTTAGGCTTACCTGTATACTCCCTTGGCACTTTAGCACTCTGTAGTGCTCTTCGATGTCTACTTAACTTTAATCACTCAAAGCGAGTAATTTTCTCAACTACATCTACCATCCTTATACAGCTTACCTGTAAAAGGACTATTGTTTGGTAAGGTATTGGTCTCATGAGTTAGTTTTCTTAGGCACCCTGCGGGTTTTTAAAAAAATTAATTCAAGTTTATTTCTTAGAAAATGACGCTTAAGGTTTTCGTAAATAGTTTGGGTTTAACCAATTGGAATGACACAAATTGACAAAGAGTTTTCATAAAAATTTGCCTTCCAATGGTTATCCCTAGTATTTTCAAGAAAAGTTTAAGGGTCTTTCAGAATCTCTCATCCGGAAAGACCAAAAAGATTTTTACAAAAATTTCTCATGTGATCAATATCCTATTCTTTATGCTCTTCCTTATGCAACCCAAGAGAGTTTGGTTGGGCTTAATCACTTCTTTTCACCCTTGTTTTCTTAGGGAACTAGCAGTTCAAGGATCGAGCGCAGGGTTGGACTAAGCTCCTTCCCTGTGCCTTACCATTCACTCTGTTTCCTGCTCGGCATATGGTCACGCTCTTCACGTTTACATATGCCTCTACTTCTTAACATCTATCTCTACAGCATATGGTTTGGCCACTTTGCCCTTCCATATACCGTATCCTGATTTTTCGAGTCCGTAGACTTCTACTTCTATACTGTGGCATACACCACCTCTTTTCTGTTTACTTTCTAGGAAGAACAACTCACTTCCTTCAGCCATAGCATACCGCACAGTCGTGACCCATTCACGTGGTCATCTTCCTGTCAGTCTCTTGCCTCATGGCCCTGTTTATTCTTGTCTGTACACTTTCCATTTCAATCGCCCCATGGGCTTACTTTCTTTTCTACACGCTAAGCGTGTCTTTTCTTTCACTCTATAAACCATTCCTAGCATAAACTACCACTCACTACATATTTCTATTCTACTTGCATTTCATGCTATAATCAAACAACTTGTGCCTATACCATAGCACACAATGCGCCGCTAACAGAGCAGACACATCGTTTCATTTAACACCTACAAAACAATCACACATTGTAGCGCATTCCTGCCTACAATTCAACCAAATGTGTTTGTATCTAGGTAGCATCCTCCATGGATGTCTCCTTTCCCTATTATGGCGTCCTAAGGTTCCCAGGGTCACTGCTACGCCCACCTTACGACTTAGTGCTCATCGGCACTTGTGTACTGTACAGGTTATATGCTTTGCATAGAATTTCACATACAAATTCTATGCCTAAAGCAATGACTCGAAAGAATTTATGACTCAATATCCTAAGCAACCTCACAAGTGTCTGTCGGATCCACCGTTACGTCTGGATTCGTAATGGATAGCCCGACTGACACTCGAGACTACTAGTTAGCTTCACACCCTTAAACAATAACCTACCTTTGATACCAAGTTTGTCACGACCCCCGTTTAGAGGACCGTGAGCGGCACAGACATTGGGAATATCCCTGAGCCTGTAAGCCTTATCACCTAATTGACAGAATATCTATTATTGAAAATACATCCACATGCAGTATAATACCATGGCTACACCGAAATGGTGGCCTATCCTAGGCAAGCAAATACACGGCCAGTGCCGCTTCAGGATATAGATATAGAAAAACACACATAATATATAGAACATGTGTACTGGCTACACATATGAATATGCTGCCTATCCTATTCACATGCAACAGATATATGTATATGTATATATATATATATATATATATATATTTTGAAAACAAGTTTTTCCTGCATCATAATCTAACGGATCCTGATCTTTAAGGTGTGTGAAGCTGACAGTTCTAGATTTAGTAATACAGTCTAATTGGGTACGTCTACCCTTTACTTTATGACACAATAATAAAGTAAGTTAAATTACAATTACACTTTATTCACCCACATGAACAAGTTGTGGGTCTTGGAAAATGTTGCTCAACCCTCGTTCCACCGAGACTCCTTTCACCTGTACTTAACCTGTCTTTGTGTAGTAAAAATGAGGTGTGAGTCTTAACCACGCAACTCAGTGAGGACTCTCCCATCCCCGGCGCAAGGCGGGTACCTTACCCCTGGGACTGGGAGTCATACACAACCACATGCACAAACAACTAGTTACTGTGAGTTAGCATGCATTCTTGGTGGTCACACAATAGCAGAAATTTCACCCAAACACTCACATGCATTTAACAGATATAACCATGCAGCAGTTTAATCCACATCATCAATAAGCAAGTAACAGGTAACACATAGTGCCGGCTTTTACCTACCGGTCCTCTCACGTTCAGCACGTTTGAATCAACAAAACGCGTGGTGACGTAGTCCTATACGTTACCACTACGCTGCACAATCAACAGTCATAGGCAACCACAGACAATTTATACATACACACAGATGCTAAACATACATCTACTTAATCTCCCCAACTCTGGGGCATCTACTAGCCACTACGTGACTTTTTCTACTTCAAACTCGTGCACTCGGGCTACTGGCCACCACGTGGCAAAACATACTTAACCCATTCACTTGGGTACTGGTCACCTCGTGACAATTCTGTTAATCAAACACAATCAACTTCTATCTATCAAACAACTGACGCATAGCCACCACGTGGCACGTCCTGACCCCTTACTGCGGGGCAATAGCTTGAGCCCACTCGTCCATTACCCAACCAGGCCACATGGCGGGCAGGGCACGACGTCTCGAAGCATGGCCACTGACACACCCTGGACGAACTCCATAGGATGGTTTCTCTTTTACTAGGTTAGGCTCACGGTTCACCCGTAGGTTCCTCCCGTGTCTCCTTACCTTAGTCTCACATATTAATAGGATTCTTTGTATCTTTCTCAAAGGATCAACAATTCTTCTCCTTATTAATATGTACAAGTATCCTCAACAGGATATAACTCATATACCTGTCCAGATGCACTCTCTGAGCCTCAAGCTATCGTCATAGCAATTTAAAACCTTTCTGACCCTATTGCCAGGATAGGGTAATGACCTCGTCATGGTGATTATAAAACTGAGGTCTCAAGTGCCATCTGACATTGTTCTAGTCGTTGTCTCACATCGCTAGCATAACCTAATCCGAAACCCACCAATAACTCCCTTTCCATGATTTTAATTTAAGTCACCGTCGTGACGAGTTTTCAAAATAAAGTTTAGCCCTTTCGTACAAGGACTCTTGCCACCGTCGTGGAAAAGATTTAATAAAATACCCATCATGCCTCCGGAGTGTATGAGTTGGATTTGTAACAAACCAATCATAGCAAACAATTACGCTATACTCCGATGTCTTCCTATCCAAGCCACTTTCCACAACCTATTTTCTAATTGTTTCATTCTTTTAGCATTTTATATCTCTAGCTAACACATACCAGACAAGTAGAGAATATACATACTCATGTAATCGACATAAGAATACGACCCTAGGAGCAGAGATGAAAGAGCCCTCACCTTGGCCAACCTTCCATGCAATCCTCTCCTGTAACTTAAGTCTCCTCGGAGTTCCTGTTCCACTCTTTTGCGTGTCGTTGTTCCAATAAGAACAACATTTACTTCATTAAGGTTATTACTTAGCTTAACTTGTTATTTATCTCTCCATTACTCTCACGTGTAGTCCATGGTTGCCACAGAGTCAAGCTCTTGGTCTTATTGGACTTCTCTATCCCGACTTATGCGTATCCTTCCTCGGACACTTGCCTTACTCGCATATAACACTCTACTTGAGTGTTTCACATACTTGGATTTGAGTATTATACCTCTATCTAACTTGTATTCGCATCTAAGGAAGCTTATCTAGCTTGGTTGGAAGAAATCCTAATTTTAGGAAAGTTTAAAAATTTTGATTCAACTTGTGTTCTTACTTGGGTTTTAGAAATCTAATTTCTAAACCTCAATATACCTCCAATTTATCATACTTGGGTTCCAAAAAAATCTAGTTATAAACCTCAACATACCTCCAATTTATCCTACTTAAGGTTTCCTAAAGGTTGTGAAGGGATAAGGTTGCAATTCACAAAGTTAGACATAATTTGTTCTGCAAGTTTCCATCCTTGAGAAATAAGAGGGTACCTGGAGAGATTTAATCCTCAAAAGGTGAATTAATTCTCAAAAACATGTTTTGGAGTGTTTTAGGGTGTTTAGGATTGAAGAGAGTGGGTTGGGAGGTCTCAGTTCGCCCTAAAAAGGGGCTTGGGGCAAACCAGGCAGGGACCGGGCGCTGCAACGCCCATTCTGGCGCTGCGGCGCCAAGGTGCTGCCTTGGTAGCCCTTGGCCAACCAGCAAATGGGCGCTGCTGCGCCAGCTCGCAGCACAATAGCGTTTTTGTTGTGCTGTAGCTGGTTTCGTCCGCCTTTTCGACCATCTTCCGATTCGGCTTCGATTCCACTTTTCACGGGTCTTGTTCTCCAACATATATACTATATTTAGGAAGTCCTACAACTCAAATCCAACTCCGATTCGTTGCCGAATCGTTGATTGTTCGAAATTTAGAAAAATGGGTTTTATAAACCCCAAATTCTTCCAACTTCGAATCTGGCCAAATCCAACGATCTAGCTTCGAATCCTAAGCCCGATGAGTGTTCAAGAACACTTTAGAAACATTATTCTACCCTCGAATCCACCCAAACTCGGATTCTCAACTCAATTCCAAAAATGAAGAAAAATGAAGACAATGGGAACTTGGAGAGAATCGGGTGTTGTACCAACCTTAACTCGAGAGATTGAGACGAGGAAGATCTCCGGCTCCTCCTCTAGCTCCGGCTCACCGGATTCCGGCGAGATTCTCACCGGATTTTCTCCCCCATCCAAGCACTAGCTCCCCCTCTCTCTCCTTTCCTTTCTTTTTCTTTTCTGATTGTGTGTGTGAGTGGCGTGGAAGTGGTGTAAGTGGGGAGAAACAAGTTTTCTCTTCACTTTAGTCCCTCCATCCTCCAACTCTACGTTTTCCTTCATTTTAGTCCCCGGTTCCTTTTAACTTTCATATTTTTTTCTATATTACTTTTAAAGTTTTAAATTCCTAGCCCCGAAATAAATCCTTCTTTAATCCTCAAAATTTTTAAATAAATCATTCTTAAATCCTCAAAATTTTCCGGGGTATTACACAAGTGCCATCTGACGTTGTTCTAGTCGATGTCTCACATCGCTAGCATAACCAAATCCAAAACCCACCAATAACTCCCTTTGCATGATTTTAATTTAAGTCACCGTCGTGACGAGTTTTCAAAATAAAGTTTAGCCCTTCCGTACAAGGACTCTTGCCACCGCCGTGGAAAAGATTTAATAAAATACTCATCATGCCTCCGGAGTGTATGAGTTGGATTTGTAACACACCAATCATAACAAACAATTACACTTTACACCTATGTCTTCCTATTCAAGCTACTTTCCACAACCTATCTTCTAGTTCTTTTAATCTTTTAGCATTCTATATCTCTAGCTAACACATACCAGACAAGCAGAGAATATACATACTCATGTAATCAACATGAGCATACAACCCTAGGAGCAGAGATGGAAGAACCCTCACCTTGGCCAACCTTCCATGCAATCCTCTCATGTAAGTTTAGTCTCCTCGGAGTTCCTGTTGCACTCTTTTGCATGTCGTTGTTCCTATAAGAACAACATTTATTTCATTAAGATTATTACTTAGCTTGACTTGTTATTTATCTCTCCATTACTCTCACGTGTAGTCCCTGGTTGCCGCAGAGTCAAGCTCTTGGTCTTATCGGACTTCTCTATCCCGACTTATGCGTATCCTTCCTCGGACACTTGACTTACTCGCGTATAACAATCTACTTGAGTGTTTCACATACTTGGATTTGAGTACTAGACCTCTATCTAACTTGTATTCACATCTAAGAAAGTTTATCTAGCTTGGTGGGATGGAATCCTAATTTTAGGAAGGTCTAAGCATTTTAAATCAACTTGTGTTTCTACTCGGTTTCTAAGAATTCTAGTTTCTAAACCTCAATATACCTCTAATTTATCCCACTTAAGGTTACCTAAAGGTTGTGACATTTTAAGGTTGAAATTCAAGAAGTTGAACTTAGTTTACTCCGTAAGTTTCTATTGTTGAGGGACAAGAAGACATTTGGAATGATTTTGATCCTTAAAAACATGGTTGGTGGTGTTCTAAGAAGTTTAGGATTGAAAGTAGAACGTTCGGACGCCCCGGATTTGCCAAAAAATGAATTTTGGGCATGCTGGGCAGAGGCCGGCGCTATAGTGCCGATTAGCGCCAGATGCTGCCCAGCAGCTCTTGGTACACCAGAGAGCTAGCGCTATAGCGTCGGTTCGTAGCACAACAATTCGTTTGCTGTGTTGTGGGCTGGTTTGGGCTTGTTCCGGCCCCCTTCCGCCCCCGGCTTCGACTCCATAACCCACGGGTTTTGTTCACCTACATATATACTACATTTAGGAAGTCCTACAACTCAAATCCAACTCCGATTCGTCGCCGAATCGTTGATCGTTCGAGATTGGGAAAAATGGGTTTTATAAACCCCAAACTCTTCCAACTTCGAATCCGGCCAAATCCAACAATCTTGCCTCGAATCCTAACCCCAATGAGTGTTCAAGAACACTTTAGAAACATTATTCTACCCTCGAATCCACCCAAACTCGGATTCTCAATTCAATTCCAAAAATGAAGAAAATGGGAACTTGGAGAGAATCGGGAGTTATACCAACCTTAACTCGAGAGATTGAGACGAGAAAGATGACGAGGATGATCTCCAGCTCACCGGATTCCGGCGAGATTCCCGCCGGATTTGCTCTCCCATCCATGCCCTAGCTCCCTCTCTCTCCTTTCCATCTCTTTCTTTCCTCTCTACCTCTCCTTCTTCCCCGTGACTCCATCTCTCTCTCTTTTTCTCTTTTATTTTCTTTCTTTTCTTTTATTTAATTAAAATTAACATATAATAATAATAATAATAATAATAATAATAATAATAATAAAATCTGAAAATAATAATAAATAACTAACATGTATTTTTAACTTAATCCCTTTTCCTATTTAACTCAGGTTTCTAATTTCATAGGTCCCGAATTAAATCCCAAAAATTATTTTCTACTTCTTTTCTTTCCCTTTTTTATTTTATTTTAAACCTCGAAAAAAGGGTATTACAATCCTCGAAAAAAAATTCCTTTATTGTTTCTTTTAACTTTCATAATTTTCCTATATTCTTTTTAAGGTTTTAATTCCTAGCCCCGGAATAAATCCTTCTTTAATCCTCAAAATTTTTAAATAAATCATTCTTTAATCCTCGAAATTTTCCAGGGTATTACATTAGTGGATGTTATTGAAAGCTTAGTAAGGTTCAGAATCGAAGTGAAACCATAGGATTTGACCGGGTATGGAAATTAGGAAAAATGGGTTAGGAAATTGCTCTAAAATTCGAAATTGATTGTTTGGTGCATGTTTAGGCTTGGATTGGAGTAGTATAAGTGTTGTAGTTGCTGGAAATAGACAAGGGAATAAAGCCCGAGTATTTACTGTCTTAACCGGAACCCAATCCGGTGAAAAAGAGGCGAAATACCAAACCACCGTATAGTAAGGAGCTGTGCGGTGGGTTGGACACCTTGGTCTAGTCCGTGGGGGACACCTAAGACCCACTAAATTAGTTCCAAGGCTCTAATTATACCCAATTATATTTTTATATATAATTAAAGAGGTAGTAATTAAGCTTTTACTCGGCGAATAAGGGAGACGGTGGGGTGAGTAAGCTAGAGCCTCTTTTAAACCGTGAATTTAATTCTTTTATTAGTTAAATACCCATATGAACCCATGAAGGAAAATTTAGACAAGTGGAAATCTCTAACCTAAGCAATTAGGGGTTCTAAATGGCTCGAAAGTGTGAAAGTTGAATATGGGGCATTCTGGACTTTCAGAAAGAGCAAATAAGACGACGTAACAAACTAAATAATTAATTCTTGGACAATAGCTAAAGAGTGCATAAGCATTAGCATGACACGTGCATGGTAGATGCTTAGTTACGCATTCTAAATTTCTTAAATATAATATGTACAGGGCACCACAGAGTGATTGGAGCTTCAAGCACTCCGAGTACTGATCAGGAGGGCCAACGAGGTGAGGGGCTCTCCCATCCCTGCCCCACAGGGTTGGATGACTACGTGGAAAATGAGGTTTGCTCTATTTTGTGCAAATTGATATATGGAATATATTTATATGAATAAATTAGTGTTACGCGTGTATGATTTGCAGGTAAGTAGTTAACGTGCAATAGTATATGTGCGCATATGATTAATCACAAGGTGTATATGTGCTATTGTGGCTCACCGAGCCTTATATGACACCGTGGGCAGGATTGAGTTCGAATTTCATATGTGAGAGTTTATTAATATTAGGAACCCACTTAAATTGATCATCGTGCAAAGGTTTTGACCGTATGGTACATTGAGGAAAATGAACTTAGGTTGTTAAGTGTGAGTGAAAGTGATGCATAATTGAAAAGGGGGAAACTAGGTCTAGCTAATTCACACGTGTAATATTCAGTTAGTTATTAATAGGGCATCTTTCAAGGTCGAATAGGTTATTTGAACTTGTTTAGGTTAGTTCGGGTAGATCGAGTCGGTTATCCTGGTCGGACAAACAGGATTCAGTTAACAGTAAGTATGCCACATAGTGGCCATTACCTTGGTTTAACCGGGGTCAGACTAGTTGCCGGCTATTACTCTAAGCGTGCCTTGGAGTCAGAAAGTTCCTAGTTTGATCAACTAGGTTCGAATAAGACATTGCCTTCAGGCCAGTATTTCTCTTAGCGTAACGCGGGAGACAGAAAGTGAATGCCTTCGGGCCAGTATTTCTCTTAGCGTAAAGCAGGAGACAGAAAGTGAATGCCTACGAACATAACTATGTATGACTTATGAAAAGATATGATATATGTTTATGATTGGTTTACATGCGGATTAATAAACATGTTAGGAGCATGAATTAGGATTTTTAATTGTGAATATGATATATTGATTGCCTGATCATATTAAAGGTCACAATATAAATCCGTTTCATGCGCATGTGGTTGTGGTTGCTCCCTTCCCCCAGCTGTAGTGGTACACGCTGCTACGCCAGGGATAAGGGAGCTTCTCACTGAGTCTATTCGACTCAACCCCTGTTTACATGTTTAAGATACAGGTGGTTCAGGAGTCGGAAACGCGTCCACTTCTTCTCAGGGAGGAGGACAGATCTCAGGATCGTACGCTTAGTCCGCGTCGGTAGTTATTATGATTACGTACATATGATCTGATGTATATGTATATGAGTCCTTTTTAGGTGTAGCGTTTGTACAGATACAACTGCAGTATATATATACGTCATATTCTAGCATTGTCGGCTTCATACAGATTAAAGTTAGGTCTTGGTATTGGGACTTTAGGCTATGATATAGCGTATATCATGTATATGTATATATGACTTCTGCATGCGACTAGGATAAATCACACGCCTTGAGGGGTGTGATCAATATGTAAATTATATATATGTGTGACTGAATACCTGATTGTATGAAAATATGGCTTCCGCATGTGAATAGGATAGATCACACGCATTGAGGCTTGTGATCAATATGTAAACTATATGCAAGCGTGTGATTGAATATATGTATGACTGTATACAGGACTTCTGCATGTGAATAGGATAGATCACCCGCCCTAAAGCGCGTGATCAATATGTATACTATATGTACGTGAGAGTGAATATGTGTATATATATAGACTGAAGCGGCGTTCAGCAAGCCGTGGATTGCACGCTACATAGGTCATCGGATATGGATGGCCATGAATACTATATATTGTTTGTATTAGAAATGGGTAGTTATAAACATGTGAAAATGTCAATCAGGGATTAAAGGCTTACGGGATAGGAGAAATCCTACTTCCCGTGCCAGTCATGGACGTCCGATAGGGGGTCGTGACAACGAAACAAGGATAATAATCAAGTAGTCATTCATAGGGTATCTTTCAAGATTAAACATTTTAGTTGTGCTTATCTAGGATAGTCCGGGTATATCAAGTCGATCATCCTGGTCGGACAGACGGGATTATGTTGTTAGTAAGTATGCCACATAGTGGCCATTACCTTGGTTTAATCAAGGTCAGATAAGTCGTCGGCTATTACTCTAAGTGTGACTTAGAGTCAGGATTTCCTAGTGTGATCAACTAGGTTCAAACATGAGATTTCCTTCGGCCCAGTATTTCTCTTAGCATAAGGCGGGAGACAGAAATTGAATGCCTAGGAGTATAGGT
Organism: Senna tora; assembly: GCA_014851425.1. Lineage (NCBI taxonomy): Eukaryota > Viridiplantae > Streptophyta > Magnoliopsida > Fabales > Fabaceae > Senna > Senna tora. Next base: position 18,345,043 of record CM026265.1, read on the forward strand.
ATGTGAATTTGTTTGATGTGTTACTTATGGAAATATATGATATATAATTGTGGATGGTTTACATACGGAGTAATAAGTATGTTAGAAGCATGAATTAGGATTATAGTTGTGAATATGATATATTGACTGACTAATCATATTAAATATCGCAATGTAATCCGTTCCTTGCTCTTGTGGTTGTGATTTGCTCCCCTTCCCCAGCTGTAGTGGTACCCGCTGCTACGCCAGGGCTGGGGGAGCTCCTCACTGAGTCTGTTCGACTTACCCCCTGTTGAAATGATTCAGATACAGGTGGTTCAGGTGTCGGGAACGCGTCCACTTCTTCTCAAGGAGGCGAACAAATCTGAAGACTGCACGCTTAGTCCGCGTGGGTAGCTTATTTTAGTTATATAATTAAGTCTTGATGTATATATATATAAATCCTTTTTGGGTGTAGCTTTTGTACATATACACCTGTTGTATATATATGTCCTACTCTAGTATTGTCGGCTTCATACGGGTTAAAGATAGGTCATGGTTTTGGAAATTAGGCTATGGTATTGTATATATACTATATACATATGACTTCCGCATGTGACTAGGATAGATCACACGCACTGAGGCGTGTGATCAATATGTAAACTATATGTATGTATGGCTGAATATGTGTATGTATGGATATATGATTTCCGCATGTGATTAGGATAGATCGTACGCATTGAGGCGTGTGATCAATATTTAAACTATATGTATGTGTGGTTGAATATATGTATGAATGGATATACGGCTTTCGCATGTGACTAGGATAGATCACACGCACTAAGGTGTGTGATCAATATATAAACTATAAGTATGTGTGGTTGATTATATGTATATATATAGACTGAAGCGGTGCTGAGCGAACCGTGGATTACATGTTACTTAGGTCACTAGAAATGGATGGCCACATATGTATTATATACTGATTGTATTAGAAAAGGGTAGATATGAACATGTATAAATGTTAATTAGGGATTAGAGGCTTACGGGACAGGAGAAATCCTACCTCCCGTGCCGGTCACGGACTTCCGATTTGGGGTCGTGACAAAAATATTTCATCAAATCTGTTTGGAAATTTTCCAAAATTCTCGACAAATTCATTTGTCATATATGACTTTAAAAGTCCCCATGAGATATTGAAAATCTCACAAAATATATAATATAACATTCTATAAACACACCTTTAGCATATTCATGTTTTATCACATAAATTAAGCTTATAAAAGCTTTTCACATTCTATGAAAATGTATCACATTTAATCTTGTAAAAGCTTAAATAAGCTATTATCACTTAATGAAATTTTATTACTCTTCTAAATATTAAACCCACAAAATATCCATTAACTCACAATTATATTGAATATAATTTGGCTTATAAATAAATATAATAGAATGATTTTTAAACCATTTCACGAACCCAAAATATTTCCATTTTATTGTCTATGAAATTTTAACATATATATTTTTATAACAATATATTGAATTTTTTTCTCCCTTGTTATTATAAAAATAATGTGCTTTATTTTCTAAGACAGTATCACATATATAAATAATGTCAAAATATACGACCACCAAGATACATGCCAAAAAAAAACCTTGTCAAAAAATTGTAATATTTTATGATCATTATTTGGCCTTCGAAATTAAAATAAGTTTTGGATTTAACATCAATTTAATAATTAATCCAAAATTATATTTTATAACAAACACATGGTGGCAACATATATGTGATTCTATGAAAATTAATTTACTCAATAAAATTTTTCATAGCACCACATTTCTTCTACACAATAAATCACTTGGCACAAATATATATAATTTAAAAATGTCCCAATATGATGTATACTTTTCACACTCTTTCTTACCCCCACTATCAATAAGAATTTGTATAAAGGAAATTCTTAAATAAAGAGTGAGTATACATACCTACTCATGAGTTCATGACAAAAATCATCTTAAATAATGGTAAGATAATTACATTTCCACACTTTCCAATGTGAGCAAAAATTGACTAAAAGTCACATATGAGATCCACAAGGCTCACACCAAATTAAATTTTATGAGTACTATTCAACATAAGAATAAAAACATGAAATATACTCATAAAATTAAATAATTAAACATTTTAATACATGTTAATCTAGATAAAATACAAGGTGGAAACCAATGTCATGAAACAAAACTATTGTATGTCCAAAGAAACCATATTCATTTCTTTCTCTTTGCCAATAATATGCAAATTATAATGAATATGTCATTTTACCATTTGAATAAAATTCTACAAATAATAATATATCTTTGGATCACAATAGCGATTTTTCAAGAATAAATTTTTATTTTGTGAGCAATCACCAAATAAATTAAAGTATAAATATATTAATATTTATAAGCCCACAAAAATTAAATAAAGATATATTATGAATATATCTATTTGAGTTATTTTACCAATTAGAACTCAAATACTCATTCCCATTATTCTTATTTTTCTTTTGCTGCATTATGGGGATTAGCCATTAATTACCTTAAACTTGTTGGAGCAGCAACCTGAAAATAAGAATAAACACAAAAAATAACAAAATATAAAATTGTTAGAGAAATAATAAAATGAGTGGTACCGGACTGAGGCACGGGTATCTCATTATCTTTAAGGTAATTCACGCCTCTCACGGGTTGATTTTTCTATATCACCCGGTGAAGGGGTACTCAAACGCATTACCTCCAGGATACAACATCTCAGTACTCGCCTGTATATCTACAAGCTCTGCACGTAGGAGGTAGACAGGACTTTGTCTCCCACACCTTTCTCTATCCAAATAACACACATAATAATATATGTTTTCATATTTCTTGTCCTCATGTATCCATGCCTATTGTCTTCCCCCAACCCACATATATATAGGTGAGAATTTATAAGTAACATAAAATATAGGAAAAAACTTAGGTCCATTTCCTTATGTCCATTACATCAAGTTCTCCAATATAAATATGACATGTGGCAAAAAGTGTTTAAATGACCAATCACAGTAGAGAGAGAATATAGAAGACCACCTTTTATATAACCAATCATAGAAGAGAGAGAGTGTAAATACAATATATGATTGGTGAAACTTGATGTAATGGACATAAAGAAATGGACCTAAGCTTTTTCTTAAAATATATTAACTCATTTTTATGACAAAACCAAAACGGCTAAGGGAGGAGGAGTTACTGTACGTTGCCACAATTTATGCATAAGCTTCAACGGTTTAATTTAATTGAAGAACAATGATTCATATAAAAACAAGTAGCAACGTTTTACGTTTTGGTTTTGATTGATTTAATTTTATTAATTTACAATAATGTCCAACAATCCCCCACTTATTATTATAAATTAACACACATAATTTTATACTTGGGTAGAGACAGACTATTATGCATAATATAGATAGCTAAATTGCCTTGAATCTATATTTAGCAAAAATATACATCTTGACCTCTTTGCGATGTATCACGATAAATATACATATAGACTATTATCCAACAATATCTAACTAATTACAATAAGTATACACATAAATGGTCTATATATTGAAATGAAATCTTTGGGATTGCATATTATAATATTCTTATAGTAATTAACTAAAATGACCTCTTTGCGATGTATCACGATAAAAAACGTGTTGTTGCACAAGTGAGTCAAACTGATCGCTTCACGTTGTATTTGAGAATCCGAGAGAATTTAATGCTCGAATGGGGATCGTGATCGCGTAGAAATTGTGTCAAGTCATGTCTAAACACATTGTGAATTGAAAATCGCTATTGAATCTAAGAAGAACTGAAGCAGTACAAGTTTAAACGTGTTGTTGCACAAGTGAGTCAAACCGATCGCTTTGCGTTGTATTTGGGAATCCGAGTGGATTTAATGCACGAATGGGGCATGTGATCGCATGGAAGGTGTGTCCACTCATGGCTAAACACATTGTAAATTGAAAATCGTGATTGAATCTCAAAAGAGAAGTACAAGTTTAAACGTGTTGTTACACAAGTGAGTCAAACCGATCGCTTCACGTTGTATTTCAGAATCTAAGTGGATTTAATGCTCGAATGGGTCTCGTGATCGCATAGAAGGTGTGTCAAATAATATCTAAAAACATTGAGAATTGAAAATCGCGATTGAGTCTCAGAAGAACTCAAGAAGTACAAGTTTAAACGTGTTGTTGAATAAGTGAGTCAAACCGATTGCTTCATGTTGTATTTGGAAATTCGAGTGGATTTAATTCTCGAATGGGGCTCGTGATCGCATGGAAGGTGTGTCAAGTCATGTCTAAACACATTTTGAATTGAAAATCGCGACAGAATCACAAAAGAACTCAATAAGTACAAGTTTAAATGTGTTGTTGCACAAGTGAGTCAAACTGATCGCTTCACATTGTATTTGGGAATCCGAGTGTATTTAATGCTCGAATGGGGCTCGTGATCGCATGGAAGGTGTGTCAAGTCATGCCTAAACACGTTTTGAATTTAAAATCATGATGGAATCTCAAAAGAACTCCAGAAATTCAAGTTTAAACATGTTATTGTACAAGTGAGTCAAACTGATCGCTTCGAGTTGTATTTGGCAATCCGAGTAGCTTTAACGCTCGAATGGGGCTCGTGATCGCATGGAAGGTGTGTCAAGTCTTGCCTAAACACTTGTAAATTGAAAATCGCGATTGAATCTCCAAAGAACTCAAGAAGTACAAGTTTAAATGTGTTATTGCACAAGTGAGTTAAACCAATCGGTTCGCACTGTATTTGACAATCTGAGTGGATTTAATGCTTGCATAGGCCTCTTGATCGCATGGAAGGAGTGTCAAGTCATGTCCAAACAAATTTTTAATTGAAAATCGCGAATGAATCTCAGAAGAACACTAGAAGTTTCAGTTTAAATGCGTTGTTCACTATTGAGTCAAAAAGATCGCTTCGCATTGTATTTTGGAATCCGGGTGGATTTAATGCTCGAATGGAGCTCGCATGGAAGGTGTGTCAAGTCTTGCCTAAACACTTTTTGAATTGAAAATTGTAATTGGATATCAAAAGAACTCAAGAAGTAAAAGTTTTAAGGTGTCGTTGCAGAAGTGCATCAAACCGAACGCTTCGCGTTGTATTTAGGAATCCGAGTGGATTTAAAGCTCGAATGGGGCTCGTGATCACATGGAAGGTGTGTCAAGTCATGTCTAAACACATTGTGAATTCAAAATCGTGATTGAATCTCAACAGAGCTCAAGAAATATAAGTTTAAACGCGTTGTTGCACTAGTGAGTCAAAAAGATCGCTTCGCATTGTATTAGGGAATCCGAAAGGATTTAATGCTCGAATGGGGGTTGTGATCGCATGGAATGTGTGTCAAGTCATGCCTAAACAAATTTTGAATTGAGAATCGGGATTGAATCTCAAAAGAACTCAAGAAGTACAAGTTTAAACGTGTTGTTGCACAAGTGAGTGAAAAAGATCGCTTCGCGTTCTAGTTAGGAATCCGAGTGGATTTAGTGCTCGAATGGGGCTCGTGATCACATGGAAGGTGTGTCAAGTCATGTCTAAATACATTGTAAATTGAAAATCGTGATTGAATCTGAAAAGAACTCAAGAAGTACAAGTTTATACGTGTTATTGCACAACTTGGTCAAAAAGATTGCTTCGTGTTGTATGGGGAATCCGAGTGGATTTAATGCTCGAATGGGGCTCGTGATCACATGGAAGGTGTTTCAAGTCATGCCTAAACATATTTGTAATTCGAAATCGCGATTGAATTTCAAAAGAACTCAAGAAGTACAAGTTTAAACGTGTTATCGCATAAGTGAGTCAAATTGATCGCTTCGCGTTGTATTTGGGAATCCGAGTGGATTTAATGCTCGAATGGGGCTCATGATCGTAAAGAACGTGTGTCAATTCGTGCCTAAACACATTTTGAATTGAAAATTGTGATTGAATCTCAAAAGAACTCAAGAAGTAAAAGTTTAAACATGTTGCACAAGTGAGTCAAACCAGTCGCATCGCGTTGTATTTAGAAATTCGAGTGGATTTAATGCTCGAATGGGGTTCGTGATCGCATGGAATGTGTGTCAAGTCATGCCTACACAAATTTTGATGTGAAAATCGCAATTGAATCTCAAAAGATCTCAAGAAGTACAAATTTAAATGTGTTGTTGCTCGTGAATCAAATTGATCACTTCGTGTTGTATTTGGGAATCCGTGTGTATTTAATGCAGGAATTGGGCTTGCAATCGCATGGTAAGTGTGTCAAGTCATGTCTATGCACATTGTGAATTGAAAATCGCGATTGAATCTCAATAGAACTCAAGAATTATATGTTTACCTGTGTTGTTCCACTAGTGAGTCAAAAAGATCGCTTCGCGTTTTTTTGGGAATCCGAAAGGATTTAATGCTCGAATGGGGCTTGTGTTCGCATGGAAGGTGTGTCAAGACATGTTTCAACTCATATTGAATTCAAAATCACGATTGAATCTGAAAAGAACTAAAGAAGTACAAGTTTAAACGTGTTGTTCACTAGTCAGTAAAAACGATCGCTTTGCGTTGTATTTGGGAATTTAAGTGGATTTAATGCTCGAATGGGGCTCGTGATCGTATGGAAGGTGTGTCAAGTCATGTCTAAACACATTTTTAATTGAAAATCGCGATTTAATCTCAAACGAACTCAAGAATTACAAGTTTAATTGTGTTATCCACTAGTGAGTAAAAAATATCGCTTCGCATTGTATTTGGGAATCCGAGTGGATTTAATGCTTGAATGGGGCTTGTAATTACATGGAAGGGGTGTCAAGTATTGTCTAAACACTTTTGGAATTGAAAATCACGATTGAATCTCAAAAGAACTCAAAACTAGAAGTTTAAACGTGTTATTGCATAAGTGAGTCAAACCGATCGCTTCGAGTTGTATTTGGCAATTCGAGGGGATTTAATGCGCGAATGGGGCTCGTGATCGCATGGAAGGTGTGTCAAGTCATTTCTAAACACATTTTGCATTGAAAATCATGATTGGATCTCTAAACAACTTGAGAAGTAAAAGTTTAAACATGTTGTTGCATAAGTGTGTCAAATTGATTGCTTCGCATTGTATTTGGGAATCCAAGTGGATTTAATGATCGAATGGGGCTCGTGATCGTGTGGAAGGTGTGCCAAGTCATGGCTAAACACATTTTTAATTGAAAATCGTGATTGAATATCGAAAGAATTCAAGAAGTAAATTTTTTAATGAGATTTTACACAAGTGGGTCAAACTGATTGCTCCACGTTGTATTTGGGAATCCGAGTCGATTTAATGCTCGAATGGGGCTCGTAATCACATGGAAGGTGTGTCAAGTTATGTCTAAATACATTTTGAATTGAAAATCACGATTGAACCTGAAATGAACTCAAGAAGTACAAGTTTAAATGTGTTGTTCACTAGTGAGTCAAAAATATCGCTTCGGGTTATATTTGGGAATCTGAGTCGATTTAATGCTTGAATTGGGCTATTAATCGGATGGAAGGTGTGTCAAGTCTTGCCTAAACACTTTTTGAATTGAAAATCACGTTTGACTCTCGAAAAATCTCAAGAAGTAAAAGTTTTAACGTGTTGTTGCACAAGTGACTCAAATCGATCGCTTCGCATTGTATTTGGGAATCCAAGTGGATTTAATGCTCGAATGGGTCTCGTAATCGCTTGCAAGGTGTGTCAAGTCATGCATAAACACATTGCGAATTGAAAATCGTGATTGATTGTCAAAAGAACTTAAGAAGTACAACTTTAAACGTATTGTTGCACAAGTGAATAAAATATATCGCTTCGCGTTGTACATGGGAATTCGAGTAGATATAAGGCTCGAATGGGGCTCGTGATCGCATGGAAGGTTTGTCGATTCAGGCGGAAACACATTTTGAATTGAAAATCGTGATTGTATCTCAAAAGAACTCAAGAAGTACAGGTTCCAGCGTGTAGTTGCACAAGTGTAACAAAAATAATCATTTCGCGTTGTTTTTTGGAATCCGAGTGAATTTAATGCTCGAATGGGGCTCGTCATCGCATGGAAGGTGTGTCAAATTTTTCCTAAACACGTTTTGAATTGAAAATTACGATTGAATCTCAAAAGAACTCAAGAAGTAAAAGTTTAAATGTGTTGTTGAACAAGTGAGCCAAATCGATCGCTCCGTATTGTATTTGGGAATCCGACTGGATTTAATGCTCGAATGGGGCTCGTGATCACATGGAATGTGTGATAAGTCATGCCTAAAAAAATTTTGATGTGGAAGTTGCGATTGAATCTCAAAAGAACTCAAGATGTACAAGTTTAAATTTGTTGGTCACTAGTGAGTCAAAAAGATCGCTTCGGGTTGTAGTTTGGAATCTGAGTGGATTTAATGCTTGAATTAGTCTCTTGATGAGATGGAAGGTGTGTCAAGTCTTGCCTTAACACTTTTTGAATTGAAAATCACGATTGAATCTCGAAAGAACTTAAGAAGTAAAAGTTTTTACGTGTTGTTGAACAAGTGAGTCAAACCGATCGCTTCGCTTTGTATTTGGGAATCCGAGTGGATTTAATGCTCGAATGGGGCTCGTTATCGCATGGAAGGTGTGTCAATTCATGTCTAAATACATTGCGAATTGAAAATCGCGATTGAATGTCAAAAGAACTTAAGAAGTACAAGTTTAAACGTGCTGTTGCTCAAGTGAGGAAAAAATTCGCTTCGTGTTGTACATGGGAATCCGAGTAGATATAAGGCCCGAATGGGACTCGTGATTGCATGGAAGGTGTGTTAGTTCATGCCTAAACACATTTTGAATTGAAAATCGCGATTAAATCTTAGAAGAACTCAAGAAGTACAAGTTTAAACGTGTTGTTGCACAAGTGTATCAAAAAGAATCGCTTCGCGATGTTTTTTGGAATCCAAGTGAATTTAATGCTCGAATGGGGCTCGTCATCGCATGGAAGTTGTGTCAAATTTTGCCTAAACACATTTTGAATTGAAAATCGCGATTGAATCTCAAAAGAACTCAAGAAGTAAAAGTTTAAACGAGTTGTTGTACAAGTGAGCCAAATCGGCCGCTTCGCATTGTATTTGGGAATCCTACTGGATTTTATGCTCGAAAGGGGCTCGTGATCGCATGGAATGTGTGTCAAGTCATGCCTACACAAATTTTGATGTGAAAATCGCGATTGAATCTCAAAATATCTCAAGAAGTACAAATTTAAATGTGTTGTTGCACAAGTGTATAAAAAAGAATCGCTTCGCGTTATTGATGGACGCAGCCTTGTCGCGAGGCCGGCACCAATAAAATTAATACTAGAAAGTGCAGCTAGTGGCACAACCTAGGTCGAATCTCTCTCGCGGAGCCTATGGACTCAATGGACAAATATGCTCAATTAACACAAAAAGGGAAGTCTTTGAGGCAATTTAACAAACATTTGGTGTGCAATGAAACTAAATGGAATTAAATGCAACTAAATGAAACTAGAACTAACACTTTTTGGGATTTTCAATATTTTTTAAAGCTAAAGTAAATTGAGGTGAATGAAATGAGACGAATATGCTTTGTTGGAGAATGCTTTGGGCTATCCTTGCTATCAAAAAGTATGGAGTTAATCAATGAAAGGCCATTTCCTAAAGTAGTTTAGTGACCACTAAACCTAGGTAATTTAATTAGAGAATGCAATTAACCAACCGGACAATTAACAAGCCTAATCAAATACCATCAATGAAGCAAATGGGGAATTTAATATAGATAAGAATTCAACTCAACAAATACCATTGTCATTAGAGTAACTTCCACAATGAATCAAAACTACAATAAGATTTAACCAAATCCAATGTAATCTAAACCCACAATGGGAGAATGAAAATACAAATCACAAATCTATATCAATCCCTAATATCCAACTACAACCAAGTTAAGTTCCACAACCATGGAACCACAATCAATACAAATCCATCAAAATCAACAAGATAATAATGAATATATAAAGAGAAGTAGATGGAAAACAAGAAAAACTCCCTAGTAAGTGCCAAAGCTCAAGCCCCAATCATCCTCCTCCAAAGCAATAGAAGTTTAGCCACTCATGGAGATGAAGAATGCTCCACCAAGCTTCTCCAACCCTTGCTTAGCCATGGATGATGATGGAGGTTGCTGGAATTTGGTCTGAATGTGTGAGGAGAGTGGAGAAGATGAAGAGAAAATGGTGAGTGTGGCTGGAAATGTGAGAGGAACTTGAGAGAATGAGAGCTTGGGTGATGAATGTGTGTAAAATCGTGGGTTCCTCTCCCAATTAGGTTAAGGGCCTCCAAAACCTCAGAATATTCCCTCTAATCCAACCTAGTATGCTCCCCTTGTGGTAAACCAATGAGAAAGTGGGCCCACCATCCGTTTCAGCTCTTAAAATCGCGAGAAAAGCGTGCAGAACTGGTGTACCCGCTGGCAGCGGGTCATCTGCCCGCTGGCAGCGGGTGAATTACTCGAAACGCACGTTCCCCCTTTAAACTGAGGTCCACCCGCTGCCAGCTTGCACTGCTACCCGCTGGCAGCGGGTGGAACAGTAGAATAGGCCTAAAAATGCCTCTAAGCTTCAAATCTTGTACCGACTTCACTTTCCAGCTTCTTTCTCGACCTCTAGCACTTGAATCCTTGCTATTCCTCAAGCTAGTTGACCTACAAATCAACCAAAACAATTGTGAGGCTCTCAAGTTAATAAAACTAGAGAATTATCACAAGTTACTCAATAAAAACATGGAATTAACAAGATTGTGATTTAAGTCCTTAAGTGCCCTTGAATAACATTAAATCATGCATAATGACTCTTTAAACTCAACAAAAGCTTGTCAAATGCCAAAAGATACAAGGGTAAATATTGGTATTATCAACTCCCCTACACTTAGACCTTTGCACTCCTGAGCAAAGCAATCAGTCAAAAATGCAGTCAAGGGGTATGTAGGAAGCAACAAAATAACCAACCAAATCAAGATGCAAAACAACTAAGCAAGAAACCATGTCCTTGGTTCATGCAACAAAAGCAAAACAACTATGCATAGCAATTAACTAGAACATGCAAATGACCGATGACTCAAGTGTTTCGCTCTACTCACTAATGTTGGATATTTTCTCTCTAATCTTACTTACTTATCACTTTGCCATAGGCTTGAGAGAGATCTAGATCTCCACTAAGATGCGCTAGCTCAACAAATCATGAGGTCTTAATGGCTTGTAATGATGGATGCATGGTCATGGTGAAAAGTGTTTACAAAGAAGGAAATTATGCAAAACTAAACATTTTGAATTGACTCCCAATTAAATGATTACTTGGGTTCCAAAAGAGTCTAACCAAACAATCATCTTCCAACCACCAAGAAATTTGTCTAAGATCCTTATTACTTTCGGTTGCAACTCTTTTATTCATCATCTCTTTTTTTATTGCTTTTCTTTCTTTTGTATTTCCTTTTTTTTTCTTCTTCTTTTTTTTCTAAATAAATAAATGTATAATTCATTTATTTATTTATTTATTCTTTCTTTTCAAGCTTTTTGCTTGATTGGATCAATTAGACAATTTCAACCCAGGAAGATGAGTGGTCAGAAACTAAGAAACCTAAAGTCAAACATTTAATTAAAAGTCATAGTGCAAAATGTCTAGAAAAGCAAGAATTAAGCTCAAAGGGAGGTGACTATGGGTAGCAAAAGAAGTGGTTTGTGTATGGAATATAGGTGAGTGAAACAAACGCCTCAATCATTTTTATTTAACTAACGCATGTCAAGCTTCAACAAGATTTCAATCAAGTTCTAGAAAGTAAACAAGTAAGCAGACAACACACAAGTATATGCAAGAAAAACAGAAGTGTTTGGCTCAAAATCTTCCAACAAGGCTAGGTTACTCTCACATCGATCAATGCATGCCTAATTAATTACTCACATTAATGACTTGCTTAAGTTGAGAATTAGAGAGCACCAATCTCTTGAAAAATTGTTTCTTATTCTTGAAATGATTGTGCATTCTGCGGGCTCCTGACACACAACTTGAAAGCATTTTCTAAAATGCTTAAACAGGCACAAAAGTTAAGTGTGGTTCCCAAAAAAAAATTTCAAAACATTTGAGTAGATATCAAAAAGTGATTATGGAATTCCTGATTAACATCATTAATCCCAAAAGTCTTCAACAAAAACGAAAATTGAATCTACTCAGTTGATAATATCCATGAACAAAAGGACTTAAAACCTGTGCATTTACATTTATATTCGCATCCACAAGAAAAGAAGCTGAAAAACTAAATCCACAAGGAGTCAAAAACACAATCACTAAATAGGAATATAAATCTGATGTCAACATTTGCAATATAAACTGCCCATTCAACAATTCAAAAAGCAATCATTCTTCACAAACTTCTCCCCCACACTTGCAACAAGCATTGTCCTCAATGCAGAAAGATAGGACAAGGATGCGCAAGCACGAGGGTCCACAAGCATAAAAACAATCAGTTAATTGCAAAAAGAGGAGAAGAGGGGCGAGCAAAGTAAGCTAAACAGCTACACAGCTAAGAATGCATGAAATTATAATGCTCCAGAAGTTAAATGAGCCATCAGTAGCTCAACAGCAAAAGTAATAACCAGCACAAATAGAATCCATGAGTAAGAAGGAAAAGTAGCAGAAAAGTCAAATGAAACACAAAAGAAATAAAAGCAGATAAGACTAGAAAGCAGTTGGCTCAGAACCGAGCTCCATCACGGCCCTCTCGCAGCTCTCTAAAATTGTCCCGGACCTCGACTTGAAAGGATGTGAAGCTAGCTTGCAAAGTGTGGATGTCATCCCAAAGAGTTTGGACGTCATTCCTAAGGGCACGCTGCTCAGAGATCAGGAAGTCTAGCTTTTGGTCAGAGGTCTGCATCATTGGCTCTGAAGCTTGCAAAGGGGTCCGACTCGAAGAGGCTTCATCACGGCGCCGCCTGACATTCCTGGCTGGCGCGGGAGGTCTAATAACTGGAGGTCTTCCAAATCCCAATCTACTGTAATCTCTGGTGTTGGCAGGATCGAACTCTAAATCAGAATCAAGCTGCGGAACACCTGCTCTCTTGTACATTTGAGAGATGAGATGTGGAAATAACAGAATTTGGCCCTTCACTCCCTTCACTGAAGCCTTCTTGAGCGAGTCAAAAATCAGCCCGGCCACATCAACTCTCTCATTCTTCATGAATAAGTAAATAAGGTGTGCTTGTTGAGAGGGTATGTCAGTACCATGGCTGGAAGGAAGAATGTTGTGACATATAAAAAGCAGCCATGCTCTAGCAGCCGGGCACATGGAAGAGCGTTGCAAATAGATCTGAGATCCTCCATACTTAGCATCCCAATCGGAATTGTCCTGAATGAGCATCTCTCTAATTTCAGCACGCGGGAAAGGAGCATCACCACTGTTAAAAGCTGTCTGTTGGCTCTTGTAAGCACAATTCTGCACAACAGGCAGTCCAAAAAATTGCCGGATGCCAGCCAATGTGAATGTGGTAACCCTCGTGCCGCGGTAGGTCGGGTTGTTGATGCTGCGCTTGAGCTTGGCATTAATGTAGAAATGTTGCACAAACTGCTCATTATCAGCTACATGTACCCGATTGAGAGATGTGAGGTTGGCGGCGCATAATTGATCAAAGAATGCATTGCCTTCCGTCTCAGGAAAATGAAATTCTTGATGGAGGGATCTATTTTCAACCTCCTCTTGTATTTCTTCAAAAGTCAGCTCGTCGCCGGACATGCTTGCTAATCAACACAAACAAATAAAAACAAAAAAAACACAAGCAATTTAAAAGAGAAATCAGTTAACATAGAAGCCAGCAAGACTACGCTAACCAACCTAGACGCTCACACTAAAACCAATTAAAACTAATTAAAGAAATGGAAAAACTAAGCAAACTAAGAAAGAAATAAAACTATTGAATAAAAGGAAAACTAAATTAATTAAAAACAAGGTGTGAGAGCTAAATTGAAGAGTAATCATGAGGGTCCATACTGATTTTTAAGACTAAGAAATAACTAGCCTAGACTAAAAACAACTAAACAAAGTGATAACTAAAGGTAAAAACTAGTGAGAGACTAAAATATTACATATTTACTATTTCTAAACAAGACTAGGGTATGTATGAACTAATTCTAGATAAAATAATTAGAAATTAATTAAAAAGAGAACTTAAACTAGAATTATTGACTACCTAAGTACTAATGTGACTAAAAAAAATAAACAAAAAGCAATTACCCTAACTACTAAATCAAGATAAAAATTATTTACAACCTAAGTGAGAATCAAGATTAAATTATTTATCAACTAATACTAATGCTACGCATACTAAAATATTCACTAATTGGAAAAAAAATTCAGATTAATAATTAATTAGGACTAAAAATTTAGAAAATAAAAATAAAAAGGAAATTTAATTTAATTAATATGAAATAGGTAAACTAAATAAAAATTGTGAAATAAAATAAATAGAAATAAAAAAAATGAAAAGAAAATTACCTTATGGGAGAAATTGCAATCTGGACTTGAGGTGGAAGAGAAGTGGGGGATGGATTAGGTTTGGTGGAGGGTGGACGGGTGTAGGCAGAGAAGGGGGGGTACGGGTTTTTGGGGTGGGGTTACGGGATTGGGATATAGTTTCACGGTGGAGGGGGTGGGTGAAGGGTTGGGGTATGGTTTGGTTTTGGGGCTGAGAAGGGTGAAGGGTTCGGTTTGGTGCTGAGAAGGGTGAAAGGTTGGGTTTGGTGCTGAGAAGGGTGAAGGGTTGAAGGAGATTGGGGTTTGGGAGAGAGGAACAGAGAAGAGATGGAGAAAAGGGAGGGGTCGGTTTTGGTGAAGGGATGAAGGGGTTCAGTTTTGGGGAAGGTTGGGGACGGTTTAGGCAGAGAGGAAAGGGAGTGAAGGTTTTGAGAATTTGATGTGCTGGGGTGTTAGGGTTTGAGAAGGAGGGGTGGTTATGGAATTTTGGGATATGGGGAAGAAAGAGAGAGGTTAGAGAGAGAGAGAAAGCTGAAAAGAAGAAAGAGGGGGAAGGGGAATTAGGGTTAAGCTACAAAATATTTTTGAAATTTGAAATTAGGTGAAATAAAATAAAATTAATTAATAATAATATTTTTTTTTTAAATGCCCAGACTCACCCGCTGGCAGCGGGTAAGTCAGAGGCGAGCTAAGGAAGGGCAAAACAGGGGAGGAACAGGGGAGAGCCTCTGTAGCTCTCGCTGGCAGCGGGCAAAGGCTACCCGCTGGCAGCGGGTGCTACAGAAACGTGCTTAAAAGTGGACATTTTGACACCTAACTTCATTTCTCCACTCCATTCACTCCTGTATCCAACCAGAGACTCCTAAAAACATAAAAATCCATCTATTCCTACTCCTAGAACCTAATTTGCTGGCTTCCATCCATCAAAAAGCAAACCTCATACATCAAAATTCATGCATTCAACAACCAAGGGAGTGCCTAACCACACAACTAAACAAACATACAAAGCACAAACTAAAAGCAACAAAATACACAAAAGCATAATTAAACCACAAAGAACAAAGCCACAATCTACTACCTACTGGAATATCTCTTCCCCCTACACTCATCTCAAGCAATCCATAAGAGCAACAAATTAAATGCAAGATGAGAAAAGGAAAGAGATGACCTGGCCCCTCATGGGGGCTTGGAGTTTTCCTTGAACAATTTCAGCAAGTGACCATTGACCAAGTGCACGGCGCCGGTTGAATCTTCCATTATCTCCACCGCTCCATAAGGAAAGACCTTGGTCACTGTGAAAGGTCCATCCCAACGTGTTTTCATCATTCCTTGCTTGAACTTGAATCTTGCTTTGAATTTTAAAACTTTATCCCCAACACTAAAGCATTTTCTAAGAATGCCTTTGTCATGAATTTTCTTTGTCTTCTCCTTGTACAACCTGGCATTTTCATATGCTTCAGCCCTCATTTCATCAAGCTCTTGCAATTGGAGTTTTCTTTCTTCTCCTGCAGCTTCCATATCTAAGTTGCATTTTCGCACCGCCCAATATGCCTTATGCTCTAATTCAACCGGCAAATGGCAAGCTTTACCGAAGACTAGGCGATAAGGGGACATGTCTATTGGAGTTTTGTAGGCTGTGCGATATGCCCAAAGAGCTTCTTCAAGTCGGGAACTCCAATCCTTTCGGGAGGGTTGCACAACCCTTTCAAGAATCTTCTTAACTTCCCTGTTAGACACCTCTGCCTGACCATTGGTTTGTGGGTGGTAAGGTGTGGAAACTTTATGTCGGACACCATGCTTAGCTAATAGGCTATTGAAAAGCCTATTGCAAAAGTGGGTGCCCTGATCACTAATGATGGCTCTAGGGATCCCAAACCTACACAAAATATTAGACTTGACAAATTTAGCTACAGTTTGAGCATCATCCTTCCTAGTGGGTACGGCCTCTATCCACTTAGAAACATAGTCAACTGCCAATAAAATGTAAGTAAACCCGTTTGATGGGGGAAAAGGTCCCATAAAATCTATGCCCCAAACATCAAAAATTTCACAAAATAGTATAGGTTGTTGTGGCATTTCTTGTTTCCATCCCAAACCCCCAAAACGTTGGCACTTATCACAAGTTTTACAAAAATTGACAGAATCCTTAACTAAAGTTGGCCAATAAAACCCACAGTCTAAGACTTTCCTAGAGGTTTTCTTTCCACCAAAATGCCCCCCACAAGCCAAGGTATGACAGGCAGTTAAGATGCTCTCTTGTTCTTCCTCTGGTATGCACCTTCGAATGACTTGATCAGCACATAGTCTCCAAAGATGTGGCGCATCCCAAGCATAGAATTTGGCATCTCCCTTTAGCTTTTGTACCTGAAAAGTAGACATAGAAGGGGGTGTCACTCCACTAATGAGAAAATTCACTATATGAGCATACCAAGGCTCATGACGAGCTATGGTACACAACAAAGAATCTGGAAAAGCATCAAAAGTAGAGTTAGAAGAGTCCACTCCCTTTGTGTCCTCAGGTAAGCGACTCAAATGGTCAGCTACATGGTTTTCAGCTCCTGGTCTATCCTTAATCTCTATGTCAAATTCTTGCAAGAGAAGGGCCCATCTGAGTAGCCTGGGCTTGGAATGAGGTTTGGAGAAAAGATACTTCACTGCAGCATGGTCAGAAAAAACTACAACCTTGGAATTAAGCAAGTAAGGTCTAAATTTCTCCAAAGCAAAGACAACGGCAAACAATTCCTTTTCAGTGGTGGTATAATTAATTTGTGCCGGGTCTAGTGTCTTGGAGGCATATGCAATCACTCTAGAAACCCTGTTCTCCTTTTGCCCTAGCATGGCTCCAACAGCAAAATTAGAAGCATCACATGAAATCTCAAAATGTAATTGCCAATTAGGAGCAGAAAGTATTGGGGGAGAGACAAGTCTAGATTTCAGTTCATCAAAAGCAGACCTACATGCTTCATTAAAATCAAACTCTGCATCTTTTTGAAGTAATTGAGATAATGGATATGCAATTTTGCTAAAATCTTTAATGAACCTCCTATAGAACCCTGCATGACCCAAAAATGATCTAATCTCCTTAACACATGTGGGGTATGGGAGGGAGGAGATTACTTCTATTTTTGCTTTATCCACTTCAATCCCTTTCTCAGAAATTAAATGCCCTAAAACAATTCCTTGATCAACCATAAAATGGCACTTTTCATAATTTAGCACAAGACCCTTTTCAGAACATCTAGCAAGAATTTTATCTAAGCTGTCTAAACATGCATCAAATGACTCTCCATAAACTGTAAAATCATCCATAAATACATCCATGCATTGTTCAAGAAAATCAGAAAAAATAGACATCATACAACGCTGAAATGTACCAGGAGCATTACATAAACCGAAAGGCATTCTCCTATATGCAAATGTACCAAAGGGGCAAGTAAAAGTGGTCTTTTCTTGGTCCTCCGGAGCAATGGGTACCTGAAAATAACCAGAGAAAGCCATCAAGGAAACAGTAGTAAGACTTGCCAGCAAGCCTCTCAAGCATCTGGTCAATAAAGGGTAAAGGGAAATGGTCCTTTCTAGTGGCGTCATTTAATTTTCTATAGTCAATACACATGCGCCACGAATTCTGGACTCTAGTGGGAATCAACTCATCCTTCTCATTTTTCACTATTGTGATCCCACTCTTCTTTGGAACAACCTGCACAGGGCTAACCCATTTACTATCAGAAATTGGGTATATAATACCCGCACTCAAAAGCTTAGTGACCTCTTTCTTGACCACATCTAAAATCAAAGGATTCAACCTCCTTTGGGGTTGCCGCTTGGGCTGCGACCCCTCCTCTAGCAGAATTCTATGTGTACAAATTGTAGGACTAATCCCTGGTATATCTGCTAAAGTCCACCCTATTGCTCTTTTATGTTTTCTCAAAAGGTTTAAGAGCTTCCCTTCATTCTCGTCAGATAACCCATTAGCAATGATCACTGGTAATTGGTTATTTGACTCTAAGAAAACATACTTTAGATTTGAAGGGAGCTCTTTGAGCTCTAGAGTGGGAGGTTGAATTACAGAAGGAACTAATTTTTGCACATCTAAAGTGGCAAGAGTACTTCCCTTTAAAATTTCATTTTTACCACTTGCCTCAACTTCCTTGCATTCAAACCTTGGTAGTATGTTCCCTTCTTCGGTTGATTCAACTTCAACCGCGATTTCCTTTCTTTTACTATGTTGCCCTTGGAATAGGTGAGAAGGTGGAGAAGCAGAAAGAGGGTCTTCACATGGCAGAATGTATTGAACTTTGTTTTGAATCACCTTCCCTGTTTCATTGCTTGACTCACCTGAAAACTCAATGAACAACTTTCCCAAAGGGCCATCATAACTGCTCAAAGAAGAAAGAGAATCCAAAGAATAACTAGTCACAGAAAATGTATCAGATTGTGGGGCACCACGTGTACAATCAACTGACATGCAGTTAAGACACGAGGGATCACCTCCACAAGAGCAAGTAGATGGAAAAGAATATAAAGAAGAGAATGAAGCAAGAGTGTCATCATCAGCATGCAAAAGTTCAGTGAATGAAAAATAACCATCAGAAAATGCATCAACAGTAGATTCAGAATTATCATCATCAAGCTTATAACCTACATGTTCATCTTCCATGATTATATCTATTGCACTAACCCCAAGTAAAGAATAGTCCTCATATGGATGCTTCATGGCCTCATACATATTAAAATTAACTTTATGATCTCCCACTTCCATAGAGATCGTTCCTTCTTTCATGCTAATCACAGTGTTAGCAGTCCTCAAGAAGGGACGACCTAAAATGAGAGTGGAATCCTGAGGCACTTCCGCAGCCATATCAAGAACATAAAAATCAGCTGGAATGAGCAAGTCTTTCACTCGGACCAAAAGGTCCTCTATAATCCCATCAGGTCGCCTAATGGACCTATCAGCTAATTGTAAGATTACTGTAGTGGGTTGAAGTGTTTTAACACCTAGGGCCTGATAAACAGATTTAGGCATGACATTTATAGCAGCCCCTAGATCAAGTAATGCACCCCCTATAGTAACCTTACCAATAGTACAAGGGATTGTGAAAGACCCCGGGTCTTGACACTTGACCGGGATTTGGGGTTTGAAAAGAGCAGAAACATTAGAGCTCACTTGAACTCTCTCATTTGGTCTAAATCTTCTCTTGTTTGTACAAAGCTCTTTCAAAACTTTTGCATATTTAGGCACTTTTCTTACCAACTCTAACAAAGGAATATTAACTTCTAACTTGGTAAATAAATTCAGTGCCTCTTCATCAGTTTTAACTTCCTTGACTTTCTTACTTAGCAAATATGAATTAGGAAAGGGAAGATCACTTATACTTACCTCCTTACCTTTTTGGGTGGAGATGGCATTTGTTAATTGCTTCTTCCTTCTCCTTTTGTTCCTCTTTTTCTTTTGGTTCCTCTTGTTGCTCCTTCTTCTTTTCTTCAACTTTTTCCCGCAGTCTAGTCTCTTTGGAGCTCTCAAAAAGCTTGAGTGGTGACAGAGGAGGACTTTCACAAACAATTTCTTCAATTTGTTCATCACCTTCCTTGTCTTCAAATCTGACTTTTCTGTCGCTTCTAAGGCTTATGGCATTCAGTGACTTGGGATTGATCACTGTGTTAGAAGGCGTCGCTCCGCTTGATCTTGCTTGTTCATCACTCTTCTTGTTAGACAACTGAGTGACAAATGAGTTCAGGTTGTCATGCTTTACTTCCATTTGTTCAAACTTGTTCATGATATTAGTGAAGCATGAGTCAACGTGTGAGGCGACGGCCTTGATTTTATCATCAGTGATACTCCGCTCTTGGTCAAATTTTGCACCAATATCTGAGAACCCTTTCACTAGAAGCTGTTTAAGCTCATCATTGCTTGAAGACGGTGCACCTTGACTAATGGGAACCATGGCATTGGTGGTGTTCTGTTTTGGTGCTTGGCTAGGTGAAGCCCCTTGAAAATTTGAGTATTGACCACCATAAGAATTTCCTCCTCTAGAAGGGTAGTTCCCTTGACTTTGCCCACTGCTAAACCCTTGAGTATTCTGATTACCGCTATTCCCATATCTGAAGTTAGGGTGATCTCTCCAACCAGGATTGTATGTATTGGAGTAAGGGTCCCTTTGTTGGTATTGCCCAGGCCGTGCTTGATACATTGCATTCACATCTTCATATTGACCAGGGCAATCTGCTGATATGTGCATAGGGGAATCGCAGAATGTACAACTAGCGCCTACCATAGCTAGCTGTTGAGTGGGTGATCTTGGAGATTGGATGCTCAGTCCATCCACCCTCTTGGTTAGTGCAGACAGTTCATGTACCACTTTCACCAACAATGGATCTCGATCTGCTGGAGATATCTCTTTTAGTGCTCGAGTATCCCTCGTGGTAATGTTTTGCCTACTCAAGGCGAGCTTCTTGATCAACTCCATTGCTTCATCAAGGGGGCATGTCTTCTATGGACCCATTAGCAGCTGCATTGAGCATTTTTGCATCTTCATCAGTTAACCCATAGACAAAAGCTTGGACTAGGTGCTCCAGTGGCATTTGATGGTTGGGACATTTTGCTACCATATCCTGAACACGTGTCCAATATCCATAGAATGTTTCACCCTCTTCTTGCCTTGAAGATGCAATTTCTTTTCTTGCTGCGGCGACTTTGTTTGAAGGATAATATTTTTCAATAAAGTGCTTCTTCAAATTATCCCATGTTTGGTAAGCATCTGGGGTGTACCTTGGCAAACTCATATACCAAACCTTTGCCTTCCCTTCCAGAGTGAGATGGAAAACCTTCCACATGACTTCTTCAAGTTTAGCCCCCACGGGCTTCATCGTCATGCAATGCATGTGGAGAGAGCTTATATGTGTATACGGATTCTCACCTGGAAGACCATGAAATTTTGGAAGTGAGTGCACAAGAGAACCTTTAATTTCAAAATCAGTAGTAAAAGTAGGAGTAGCACCAACCAAAGATTCAAAATTATCATCAAATTGATTCAATTGTTTAATGGACTTTTTAGGTTGATCTACCACATTATTACCTCCTTCATTCCTTTCCCTATTGTCCATCCGATTATCCCCGTTATCCTCTTCGGCCATTTCTTCTATTGCTAGTTCTCTTTCCCTTTCTTGGTTAGCCTTAATTACTTCTTTTTTGAGTTTTCTTATTTTCCTAAGAGTTCTTTCAATTTCTAAATCCAATGGAAATAGGTCTCCTCTAGAACTTCTTAGCATACACTAAACAAACCAACAAAAGGAAGAAAACACACAGAAAAACAGAAAAACAAACAAAAGAGACCAGAAAACCAGAAACAAAGCAACACAGAATGAAAAACAGTGCAGTTCACTGCTTCACCCGCTGCCAGCGGGTGGGTTCACTCGCTGCCAGCGGGTAAGACAGAAACAGAAGCAATTCTGCACTGTTAAAGCAGAAAAACAGGGCAGATTCGAAAAACCAGCAAAAATCCAACTGAAAATGCTTCAAAATGACTATTGAAGCCTAAAAATAAATGCTAAATCAACTATAATCTACCGAGAAACAATAAACACAAACAAAAACACAATTAAATGCAATTAAACTAAGTAATTCCTTGACAAAAGAAAATAGGACAGCTATGAAAAATTCAACAAAAACTAGCAAAAACACTTACTAAAACACAAAACACAATAACAAAACACAATCTAACTATGTGATTCCCAAAGAAATCACGCGAAAACAACCCAATTCGTGAGAATCTAGCACAATTGCACAAAGAACCAAAATGGCTCCCCGGCAACGGCGCCAAATTGATGGACGCAGCCTTGTCGCGAGGCCGGCACCAATAAAATTAATACTAGAAAGTGCAGCTAGTGGCACAACCTAGGTCGAATCTCTCTCGCGGAGCCTATGGACTCAATGGACAAATATGCTCAATTAACACAAAAAGGGAAGTCTTTGAGGCAATTTAACAAACATTTGGTGTGCAATGAAACTAAATGGAATTAAATGCAACTAAATGAAACTAGAACTAACACTTTTTGGGATTTTCAATATTTTTAAAGCTAAAGTAAATTGAGGTGAATGAAATGAGATGAATATGCTTTGTTGGAGAATGCTTTGGGCTATCCTTGCTATCAAAAAGTATGGAGTTAATCAATGAAAGGCCATTTCCTAAAGTAGTTTAGTGACCACTAAACCTAGGTAATTTAATTAGAGAATGCAATTAACCAACCGGACAATTAACAAGCCTAATCAAATACCATCAATGAAGCAAATGGGGAATTTAATATAGATAAGAATTCAACTCAACAAATACCATTGTCATTAGAGTAACTTCCACAATGAATCAAAACTACAATAAGATTTAACCAAATCCAATGTAATCTAAACCCACAATGGGAGAATGAAAATACAAATCACAAATCTATATCAATCCCTAATATCCAACTACAACCAAGTTAAGTTCCACAACCATGGAACCACAATCAATACAAATCCATCAAAATCAACAAGATAATAATGAATATATAAAGAGAAGTAGATGGAAAACAAGAAAAACTCCCTAGTAAGTGCCAAAGCTCAAGCCCCAATCATCCTCCTCCAAAGCAATAGAAGTTTAGCCACTCATGGAGATGAAGAATGCTCCACCAAGCTTCTCCAACCCTTGCTTAGCCATGGATGATGATGGAGGTTGCTGGAATTTGGTCTGAATGTGTGTGGAGAGTGGAGAAGATGAAGAGAAAATGGTGAGTGTGGCTGGAAATGTGAGAGGAACTTGAGAGAATGAGAGCTTGGGTGATGAATGTGTGTAAAATCGTGGGTTCCTCTCCCAATTAGGTTAAGGGCCTCCAAAACCTCAGAATATTCCCTCTAATCCAACCTAGTATGCTCCCCTTGTGGTAAAACAATGAGAAAGTGGGCCCACCATCCGTTTCAGCTCTTAAAATCGCGAGAAAAGCGTGCAGAACTGGTGTACCCGCTGGCAGCGAGTCATCTACCCGCTGGCAGCGGGTGAATTACTCGAAACGCACGTTCCCCCTTTAAACTGAGGTCCACCCGCTGCCAGCTTGCACTGCTACCCGCTGGCAGCGGGTGGAACAGTAGAATAGGCCTAAAAATGCCTCTAAGCTTCAAATCTTGTACCGACTTCACTTTCCAGCTTCTTTCTCGACCTCTAGCACTTGAATCCTTGCTATTCCTCAAGCTAGTTGACCTACAAATCAACCAAAACAATTGTGAGGCTCTCAAGTTAATAAAACTAGAGAATTATCACAAGTTACTCAATAAAAACATGGAATTAGCAAGATTGTGATTTAAGTCCTTAAGTGCCCTTGAATAACATTAAATCATGCATAATGACTCTTTAAACTCAACAAAAGCTTGTCAAATGCCAAAAGATACAAGGTTAAATATTGGTATTATCAGTTATTTTTTGGAATCCGAGTGAATTTAATACTCGAATGGGGCTCGTCATCGCATGGAATTTGTGTCAAATTTTGCCTAAACAGATTTTGAATTGAAAATCACGATTGATTCTCAAAAGAACTCAAAAATTAAAAGTTTAAACGAGTTGTTGCACAACTGAGCCAAATCAATCGCTTCGCTTTGTATTTGGGAATCCGACTGTATTTAATGCTCGAATGGGGCTCGTGATCGCATGCAAGGTGTGTCAGTTCATGCCTAAAACCATTTTGAATTGAAAATCGCGATTGAATTTCAAAGGATCTCAAGAAGTACAAGTTTAAATGTGTTGTTCACTAGTGAGTCAAACCGATCGCTTCTCGTTGTATTTGGTAATTCGAGTGCATTTAATGTTCGAATGGGGCTCGTGTTCGCATGGAAGGTGTGTCAAGGCATGCCTAAATGCATTTTGAATTGAAAATGGCAATTGAATCTCCAAATAAATCAAGAAGTAAAATTTTAAACATGATGTTGCACAAGTGAGTCAAAATGATCGCTTCAGGTTGTATTTGGGACTCCGAGTGGATTTAATACTCGAATGGGGCTCGTGATCACATGGAAGGTGTGTCAAGTCATGTCTAAACACATTCATATTTGAAAATTGCGATTGAATCTCAAAAGAACTCAAGAAGTACATGTTAAAACGTGTTGTTCACTAGTGAGTCAAAAAGATCGCTTCGCGTTGTATTTGGATATCCTAGTGGATTTAATGCTTCAAAGGGGCTCGTGATTTCATGGAAGGTGTGTCAAGTCATGTCTAAACACATTTTGAATTGAAAATTGTGATAGGATCTCGAAAGAACTCGAGAAGTAAAAGTATAAATGTGTTGTTGCACAAGTGAGTCAAATCGATCGCTTCGCGTTGTATTTGGGAATCCAAGTGGTTTTAATGGTCGAATGGGGCTCGTGATCGTATGGAAGAGTTTTCAAGTCATGTCTAAAGACATTATGAATTGAAAATCGTGATTGAATCTCAAAGGACCTCAATAAGTAAAAGTTTAAACATGTTGTTGCACAAGTCAGTCAAAATGATCGCTTCGGGTTGTATTTGGGAATCCGAGTGCATTTAATGGTTGAATGGGGCTCGTGATTGCATGGAAGGTGTGTGAAGTCATGCCTAAACACATTTTGAATTGAAAATCGCGATTGAATCTCAGAAGAACTCTAGAAGTAAAAGTTTAAATGTGTTGTTGCACAAGTGAGTCAAACCGATCGCTACGAGTTGTATTTGGGAATCCGAATGGATTTAATGTTCGAGTGGGGCTTGTGATCGAATGGAAGGTGTGTCAAATCATGCCTAAACTCGTTTTGAACTGAAAATCGCGATTGAATCTCTAAAGATCTCAAGAAGTACAAGTTTAAATGTGTAGTTGCACAAGTCACTCAAACCTATCGCTTCACGTTGTATTTGGGAATCCGAGTGGATTTAATGCTCGAATGGGGTTCGTGATCGCATGGAAGGTGTTTCAAGCCATGCCTAAACACATTTTGAATTGAAAATCACAATAGAATCTCAAAAGAACTCAATAAGTACAAGTTTAAACGTGTTGTTGCACAAGTGAGTCAAAAAGATCGCTTCGCGTTGTATTTGCGAATCCGAGTGAATTTAATGCTCAAATAGGACTAGTGATTGCTTGGAAGGTGTGTCAAGTCATGCCTAAACACATTTTGAATTGAAAATCACGATTAAATCTCAAAAAAATGGAAGAAGTAAAGTTTAAACGTGTTGTTGTACAAGTGAGTCAAACCGATTGCTCCGCATTCTATTTGGGAATCCGAATCGACTTAATGCTCGAATAGGGCTCGTGATCGCATACAAAGTGTGTCAAGTAATGCTTAAACACATTTAGAATTGAAAATGGTGATTGAATCTTGAAAGAACTCAAGAAGGATGAGTTTAAACGTCATTACAACAAAACATGGATTTACCCCGGAATTTTACCCACGGAAAATATTCCGTGGGTAATCTGTGGGGAATCCGTGGGGAAACGGGAAAAGAAATAAAATTTTTTTGTACAAAAATACCCACGGATTCTATTCCGTGGGTAATTTCATAAAACTAGCCATGGATTACCCACGGATTTACAATCCGTGGGTAATTTGTTAATTAGCCACGGATTTAGCCACGGATATATTTCCGTGGGCAATTTCTTCGAATTAGCCACGGATTTACAATCCGTGGCTAATTTCCATGGGTAATTTGTTAAATTAGCCACGGATTAATTTCCGTGGGCAATTTCTTAGAATTAGCCACGGATTTACAATCCGTGAGTAAATGGTTATTATTTAAATTTTAGATGTATATATATAAAATAGCTTACATTAAATAAACAACATGTGATAAATGGCCTAGTGGTAAATCTAAATATTACCATCCAAGGTGTCCTATCTTCGAATCCTCAAAGAACCATTTTTCAGAAATAATGTGGTCGCCAGAGGAGTTGCCGGCGGCGGCGGCCGGTCACCGAAGGGGTTACCGACGGCGGGCGACGACGGTGACCGGTCACCAGAGGGTTTGCCGGAGGTGGCCGTTGGCCGATGACCAGCGATCGGAGGGGTTGTCGGCGACCGATGAAGTTCGCCGGCGGGCAATCAATCTATGAAATTACCCACGGATTCAATCCGTGGGTAATTACCCACAGAATAATCCGTGGGTAAAATTAAAAATTCGTGGCTATTTCCCCACGGATTTCCCACGGAATCGTGGGGAAAAATAGCCACGGATGGGTCCGTGGGAAATTCGTGGGGAATTCCCCACGGACTCAAAATTCCGTGGGTAAATTTTTACCCACGAACTGTGTCCGTGGGTAAACTCATTTACCCACGGAATAACACAGATTTACCCACAGATTTGTCCGTGGGTAAATCTGTTTTTTGTTGTAGTTTGCACAAGTGAGTCAAAAAGATCGCTTCGCGTTGTATGTGGGAATCCGATTGGATTTAATGCTCGAATGGGGCTTGTGGTTGCATGTAAGGTGTGTCAAGGCATGCCTAAACAGTTTTTGAATTGAAAATCGCTATTGAATCTCCAAAGAAATCAAGAAGTAAAAGTTTAAACGTGTTGTTGCACAAGTGAGTCAAAATGATCAATTCGGGTTGTATTTGGGAATTCGAGTGGATTTAATACACGAATGAGGCTCGTGATCACATGGAAGGTGTGTCAAGTCATGTCTAAAGATATTATTAATTGAAAATCGCGTTTGAATCTCTAAAGAACACAAGAAGTACAAGTTTAAACGTGTTGTTCACTAGTGAGTCAAAAAGATCGCTTCTCATTGTATTTGGGAATCCAAGTGGATTTAATGCTTGAAAGGGGCTCGTGATCGCATGGAAGGTGTGTCAAGTCATGTCTAAACACATTTTTAATTGCAAATCGTGATTGGATCTCAAAAGAACTTGAGAAGTAGAAGTTTCAACGTGTAGTTGCACAAGTGAGTCAAATCGATCGCTTCGCGTTGTATTTGAGAATCCAAGTGGATTTAATGGCCGAATCGGGCTTGTGATCATATGGACAGATTGTCAAGTCATGCCTAAAGACATTGTGAATTGAAAATCGCGATTGAATCTCAAAAGAACTCAATAAGTAAACTTTTAAACGTGTTGTTGCACAAGTGAGTCAAAATGATCGCTTCGGGTTGTATTTGGGAATTCGAGTGGATTTAATGCTCGAGTGGGGCTCGTGATCGCATGGAAGGTGTGTGAAGTCATGCCTAAACACATTTTGAATTGAAAATCGCGATTGAATCTCAAAAGAAGTCAAGAAGTACAAGTTTAAATGTGTTGTTCACTAGTGAGTCAACAAGATCGCTTCGTGTTGTATTTGGGAATCCGAATGGATTTAATGCTTGAAAGGGGCTCGTGATCACATGGAAGGTGTGTCATGTAACGTCCTAGTTTCTTAATTGATTTTATTTGCGAAATTAGGTTATAAACTTAACTCTTAAAATCCTGGTCCAATGTTTTTTCCCTTTTCTTTTCATATGGGAGTATTAAAAGTCAAGTTCTATCCCAGGGATCGCTTACTCTCAGTTGGTTATTTAAACCTAAGAAACTAGAAGTTACGTGTTTATTTCTCTCGTGCTCTCCCAAAATTCATTTTTAGCACATACACGGATATTTAAATAATGTGAGGTATTAACCTCCATGCATTTCCTAGCAGGTATGTAAACTAGGTCTACCACATACATCCATATATTTATACATACATACATACATACACAAGTCTAATAGTTAGTGGCACGTAGGCCTAAATAGTTAGTTTCATAATCCCAAAATAAGTTTGACTCATGAGTCACAGCCAAAAATTTAGCTCATCCGCTAGCTACCCATCAGACATCCTCTCTAGGTCCCAAGGGTGTTCATGTCCACCCAGGGAAAGAAGAAGAGGTTGTTAACGGCCTTCAGTATCTTGAAGTAGCCCAAAAATGGGACTTCCAACAGCTCCACTTCAATCTCAAGTAGCAGGAGGTACTTGGGCATCTGAACACACTAACGTAGTGAGATATAAAATCCCAGTAACGTAGATTACCAGTTTTATAAAACTAATTAGTGGTTCAGTTGCAGGACAAAGAATGCAGGAAAACTTCCTTCACATATATCAGATTCATACAATAAATAAGTGCAGTTCTTAACTATTTAATTTCAATTACAAGATATTTCCACTCATGGTTGCAGAACATATATTTATACTAAAAAAGCCTTGAACAGGTAAAATACTCAAAAGTATGCATATTTTACCACCACATTCTTTTGATCAGTCATGCCAAATACAAGATCTCTCCAAGACCTGTACAACTGGCTAAACCATTACCATCATCAAAAGCAATCTAATGAAACAGGACAAAACCGACTTACCAATATAAGTAAAGTCCGCCATATAAGGCATAGGTAATTACCTAACATCCCAGGGCGTCCCCCAGTGTGCGCACAAAGTTAGAACCTTAGGATCACCAGTCCCAGACTGGATTATTTCCTTACTAGTTGCTAGAAAGCTACGTCACGGACGCATTCCTAGCCAGCCTAGTGTGTCCTTTTCATACAGATCATAATAATATAACATAGTTTTCACAGGTAATGTTTATTCAGTTGCCAATCACTTGCCTATCATGGGCATATCATTTTTCACAGTTTGCCTCTCCAGGGCATATGCATTCATTCACAGATGCATGCTAAAATACCTGCCTCTCCAGGGCATATCAGTTCACAAATGCATGGTAAATTTTAGTTCCAGAGTTGGATGCCACACACTTAAATATACTACTTAACACAGGTCAACTTTGCATTTAGTCAACTAAAAATCAAACAAAGTCAACCACAAGGTCAAATATAACTTGTGCAACAAGCAACTTACATAACTTCTCATACAGGCATCCAATATCATGAAATTTCATCAGAAGCATCTTTAGCATACAATTAAAAGATTCAACTTTTTCCTTAAGCAAGAAAATAACATTTTAACCCTCATTTTCCTCAGTTTTATCAAAGTGGTCCTTTTTCTCAAGATTACTAAAATAAAGGCAATTTTAAACCATTGAACTCCATCCAACCACACAATTTATCCATTTAATATCCATTCACAAATCCAGAAAGCTTCCAACAGAATTTAACCAGAAATTGAGTAAAAATAGGAATTTTAAGATTCTTTCCAGTTTTTCTTTCTAAACGGTCCCTATTAAAACTCAATTTCAGTTCTGGGTTGTTTCAAGTTAAAACAAGGTTACAGCAAGCTTCACAAGACTAAATATGGTTTGTTCATACACTTTCCATAATTAAAACAGTCCAGAAGTCTAGTTTTTGCAGCAAGGACCCTAGCTTTTAATATTTTTCAAGGAAAATATTTTAAGTGTCAAAACACAGCTAGAGACCACACTGGTCTCTTCCAACCTTGTAGGAAGCATCCCAGCATCACAGTAAGTCACAGAGAGAAAATGGCTACGTCCAAACAACTCAAAATACCTAGTTTATAACAAGGGTAAGAAAACAATGATTTTATCGCATTTTGGTCCTTACTGCTAGTCCTTTTTTTGTTATGGCTTCTGTCAAGTCCTAAGTAACTTTCCCTCGCCAGGTTAGGATCATTTCTGACATGCACAGTAAGTTGGTGCAGCCATATCAGCATAGGAATGGAGTTTATGCAGTGATTTTGCCACTCTCTTTGTTAATTTTCCACTTAAGGGGTTTCGGTGCTCTAGAGACTAATCTAAGCCCCTTTGAACCATTTTTCTTTCTGAGCACACTCCTTTGGGAGTCTGGAGAGTGGGAAAACTAGCCTACCCACTCAGAACCAGAGTACCCAACTTTTATAGTTGGAATTTTTCATTTTTCTTATGCACTAATGTTCCCACTTACAGTTTTGTGCTCTAAAGGTTCCCTTAAATTAACCATCACTTTACTTACCCTTCTAAATCCCTCACTACCTCTTTCTTAACCAATTCTCTGGATTAGAGGTCCTTTCAAGTTCAGGACCCTATCTCTGCTGTCCTCACTCAATTTCTTATGATTATGCCCTTCTCACTCTCACAGAACTGAGTTGTAACATTCGTCTTTTTCAGTTAATGGAATAATTGTTTGTTAACTAATTCTAACTCAATGCTTGTGCTTTACATTGATGTTTGCATTTAGAAAGCATATAGAAATGCATTATTTTAAGAAAAGAGGGTGGGAAGGACTAAAAAGAAAGAGGGCTTAAGTTCATAGAAAACTAGTGTGTGCGGGAGAGAAATGTGATTTTCTCCCTAAGGCTTGGTGGACACCTCTTGTACATTGGAGAAGCCAACACAACACACACACTTACCATTCTCACTACACTTATAGAGAGAAGCACCTAAAGAGAAGGGAGAACACTCAAGAGGAGGATTCAAGCTTGGAATCCGATTCGGGCAAAAATGAAACCGTAGAATCGAAGCTGAACACCAACTAAACAAGAATCTATCGTCAGATTAAGGTAATCAAACTACCATCCTTTCTAATTTTCAAGTTAGGTTTTCAAGAAATGGCCCAAAAATGAGTTTCGAATTTCTGAGCCATTTGAGAGGTTTAGAACTGCTTCCTTACGATTTTCGAACTTAGAATGGATGTAGATGATGAATGCATGCTTGGATTTTAGCTGGAAATTAGATAATTTAGATTGGTTTGGAAATGGGTATGAGTTTGAGCTTGAAATTCAGATTTAAGCTTGTCTAACCACATTTCAGGGCTAGTTTTTCATGGGTTTTAGCGTGTTAATTAATGATACAAAATAAGTTTATAAAACTTCCATGGCTATCAACTCTTAGCTCAAAAATTATATGTAGATTCATAAGATCCTAAATATGTGATCTAGAAATTCTCATATCATTTGGAACTCATTTGGTATGGTTTTGGCAAGAGTTTACAAAAGTCCGGTCTACTGCCCTGTCACTTCAGACCGCTACTGTTAAACTTGATTTTGAAGGAGCAAACATGTGGTTTTTGAGCTAAGATTTGACAGCCAACTATATTTTATATTCATAAACATGTCATAATTATTTCAGAATTTTAGGAGTTTTATAGAACAAGTTATGAGTTTACAAAGTTGGTAAATTTATGAAATGAACTTGAAACACTTTGTTTAGCAAAAGTTCCTTCTTTAACACTTCAAAAAGGATTTCAAATGCCCCATGACATGCTTAAACATTATGTTCTAAGTTTAGAAAGTAATATGAGCTAAGGGTAGAGAGAAATAATATAGAAAAGAGAAGAGTAAGTATCTTACATATATGTGTTGCAAATAGATAGGTTCATAATCGATTGACCAATTGTCGGTATGAGACGGCCGTTGGGATTTCCACGGTTGAGCCATAATTTGGGATGGTAAAACATCCAATCGATTGATGAAGAAATTTTATGAAAAACACCGTGTTGGTTGTTTAATTTTAAGCTAGTAGGCTCTGTATGGCCAAATGAAGAGTGACATGCTTAAAATTAGATTAACCATGATTGGGCCTAGATATTTCATCTCGTATTTGTATAGATAGCATACAGAAAGGGAAGATCTACATAAACAAATAAGAGAAGAACTGTTAAAAAGAGATGGGGATCTCTAAGTTTAAAAGGAGAAGAACCGTTAAAAAGAGACGGGGATCTCTAAGTTTAAGAGGAGAAGAACCGTTAAAAAGAGACGGGGATCTCCAAATTTTAAGTAGAAGTGACTCCCTTGGCTAAGTAGAACCAAACAGAAGTTGAGATACGACCTACAGAGAAAAGGGGGTGATCTCATAATACACGAATCCACTGGGGGACGCTCCAGATAGTACACAGAACAGAATTAGCTTAATTGCTATAGGTTCTTACTTATTAATAGCCACTAGAAGTGTATGTGCGAGTTTCCACTGGGTGGTGCTCCCTATGCTCTTCTGTTTTTCATGAAATGGGGCAAAGGCCCATATGTTTAATAATGTTTGTTATTTCTCTACCATTCAAACATGTGAGATCATGTTTTAGAAGTATGTGCTCAAATTAAATGTTTTATGACATTTAAGTATGTCATTCCATTTCATATGCCCTAACATGTAAGAATTTTCATGCTAAATGTTTCATGAAGAGTATGATATGCATAAGTTTTGAAGTTAAACATCACATCCATGTTTTATATATATGATGAGAAAGGAATGCAGAGATTTCTGTGCAAGGCACAGTGGTACACAACAATGAGTTTGAAAACAGGTAGTATTGATTACTGAGGTTTATCCTCATTACATTGGTGTGTATCAGCTGATTAGGTACCTCATGTCTTCTGGACGAGATTGGAGTGTTGGGGTAGCATGACTTTTTGAAGAAAAGAAAGAATCAGATAGTATAGAAGCATATAGTTTACTTTTGAATCAATGTATTCTCATTTCTTCTAGCCAATAACTTAGTTATATCTTCTGAAGAAGTTGATTGGCAATTTGTACTAGATATAGATAAGGGATGAGAATAGATAATTTGTTATGCAATTGTACATAAAAGATTGAGCCTATCTCCAGTAAGTGGATTAAAGATTATGATCTATAAATGTCAGTAGTTTGTAGATTATTCTCTTTCACGAGGCTCTCATATACTTTGATGATGTATGTAATATAATACTTATGTTTTTTATTATATTCTATAAGTAAATACAAAACTAAAGTTTTGGTATGTATGTTTGTATGATGCCTACTTCCGCAGTAGTTTTGGTATGCGCGAGAGATACCCGAGAGATAAAACCCAAACATATGTTGCTGAACTAATTAACGGGTAAAAAGTTTAAATAAATTCGGGTAGAAGTAGAAGTAACACACTGGTTCTCGATCAAAGATATGTTCTTTATACTCAAACTTTAATTTCTAAAGGGTCTGGAACTGGGGTGTTACAGTTATGGTATCAGAGCATACCGTATCTTAGTTAGAACTGACTAGAGAGGTTCAAACTAAGCAATTAGGATGTAGATTCCTCATAGAGGCTGGAATCAGGTTAGTTAGCTGAATGTACACAGTGGAACTCTCTTGTATTCTGGTCTAACTTGAGAAAAGGAGTATTAGGTTTGAGTTGACAACATTTCTTAATCGGTCAAGTCTCTTTACTTAACAAGTATTATTCAGATTAGCTACCTCAATCATATTTGTTTTATGGAGTGAGATATGATTCCACTTAGGATGAATGTTGAAGTGGAGTAAGGAACTTTGGTGACCTTATTGGAATTTTGTGTTCTCCAAAAGGCTTGGCATGCCATAACCCAAGTCCTTAGGTGGTATTGAAGTAGGAATGATTAGTAGTTGTAGCTAAAAGTCCACAAAAACTCAGCCTACCATAGGTGGATTGAATTTAATTTTTCAAAGGCATAAACTTCCCTTTTAAGTGTGAGCTGGATATAAAATTATTGAGGAGATGTTTGAAATTTCTATGTTGTGTTATTTGGTGATTGCTTGAAATTTCTAGATTTGTTTAAGTTGAAGGTGGTTAGAAGTGAGTATGTTGTTGAAGTAATTCTAGGATGACTAACTTACTTAGGGTACTTTTGACAAAGTATCCCTAAGGAAACACTTTCTTGTTGAGAAACAAGAAAGGAGTTCGATTTTCTTGTAGTTTTATTAGGGTCATACTTTGCATGATGAGATGATAGATCGAGTCATTTTTCTCATATGAAGTGAACCCTGACGGAACATGTAAGAGTCATGTATCCAAAAACTACATTGAACTCTAAGTTTAAGAATGTTGATGTCCCTTTGGACTTATATGTGAAATTTCTATTATGGAGGATAGATCTTTTTGTTAATTGATTTTGTTTATTTGCTTATGTTGAACACTAGTATGAGGTTAGGAATGAATAAAGTGTCTAGAACCAAATGACCCTGAATAGTGATGAGTAACCAATAAATTCTGAATGTAAGATTTAGCGAGTAACATTTCTATGTCCCTCTTAAGATGAGCTTCCGCACATTTAGAAAGTATTTTGTAGTGATAGATTATTCTATTGTAGTTCCAGAGGAGATAACTAATCTCTTACCTTAGAAACGAGTATAATTCTCTATGGAGTTGTTTCTTAGAATGAAACCAATCTTCATAGCACCATAAAGAATATTCCCTCTAGAATTAAGTAAACTAAAGACATAGATAGAGAACTTTTTAAGTAGATCGTTCAATTGTCCTAGTAAATCTCAAGGAACGTGCTAGTGTTACTTTTGAAGAAGCTAAGAAAGATTAGAGTCTTAGGTTAGGGATGAACCATAGGTAAGTGAATAAGGTTACAATAAAGAACAATACTCATTACCTAAAATAGATGATGATTTAGGTCGGTTAGGAATGAACTAGTTGTCTTAAATTTTATGGTCCTGAATTACTATAGATTTTCTTGATGTCTTTTCGAAAAAGATAATCAGTCTTTGTCCCGAAAGAGAAGTAGAGTCTCTACAGAGTTTATCTCTGGAATGGGATTGATCTCTGTAGCACCATACAAAATGTCTTCTCCTGATTTAGGTGAAATAAAACCCAGGTAGAGGATCTCTTAAGTAGACAGTTCATCGAACCTAGTGCATCACCAAGGTGGGGTGCACCGGTACTACTTGAGAAGCCAAAAGATGTAAGTTTTAGGAAGTATATTGAGTATAGTCAACATAACTGGGTTATTGTGAAGAACACGTACCCACTCCCTAAGATAGACAATCCTTTAGACAAACTAAGAGGAGCCACCATATCCTCTAAGATTGATTTGAGGTTGGAGTACTATCAAGTCAGAGTTAAAACTAGAGATATTCCTAAGGTGTTTTTGAATCAGACAAGTGTATTATGAATACCTTGTAATGCCTTTAGTTCAGATAAATGTTCCAACTATTTCCATGGATTACATGAATTGCATCTTAGACCCTACCTCGA
The DNA here is from genome assembly GCA_014851425.1 of Senna tora. NCBI lineage: Eukaryota > Viridiplantae > Streptophyta > Magnoliopsida > Fabales > Fabaceae > Senna > Senna tora. The sequence continues at coordinate 18,380,357 of CM026265.1, forward strand.
TTTCTTCGTAGTAGCGTCTATTAATGATATATTTGTGTATTCCATGAATAGGGAAGAGCATCTTAGGATTGTGCTACAAGTGCTTAGGGAAAAGCAGTTGTACACAAAGCTTACAAATCGTGAATTTTGGTTAGATGAAGTAAAATTCTTAGGATATGTGATCTCTAAGAATGTAGTAGATGTAAATCCTAGTAATAGGAGTGCAATAGAGAACTGAGAGAGAGACAGTCACGAAATCCTTAATTTCCTTGGATTAGGTAGTCGCTATAGAAGTTTATTCAATGGTTTTCGCATATAGCATTGCCTTTGAACTAAGTGAACTAGAAAGGAGGCACCTTTCGCATAAACTTTAGGATTTGAGAATAGCTTCCAAACACCAAGTGAAAAGGTTACCACACCTCCCTTTGTAACACTTGATTCTTTGAGAGAGATTGATTTTTTCCACCGACACATCCAAGAAGAGATTAGATTGTGTGTTAAAATAAGAAAAGAGGGTAGTGGCCTATGTCTCTAAACCATTGAGATCTCATAAGGAGGAACACCTAACACACGATCAAGAAGTAGCAGTCATAGTTTTTCTGTAACATCCCAAAAATGGAAACTCAACTTTGACCAAAAAGTCAAAGTGTTGACTTTTTCTAAGTTGTTGACTTTTGTGTTGACTTTTCTTTAACTTGTTTGACTTTTTGATTTTTAAGTGTTTGGATGTGTTTGCCTTTGTTTTTGTTTGTAATTAAGTTTATGAAACCCTAACTAGAGGTCAAGAGACCCAAAAACCAGAGAAAAATGACCAGAGGAACCCTACCCCTAACCCTAGGGACTAAATTGAAAAGAATAAGCTAGTTTTAACCCTTTTCTTTAATGAATGAAATAGGGCAGAAAAGACCTATTTGACCCTAGAAAGATACCCTAGGACACTCTAGAGATACCCTAAGACCTGACTAAGGGACCCCAACCTCAAGAAGAGTCTTAAAAAGATACATTTTTCCAGTGAAAATTCAGGACTAAAATGAAAGAATTGAAAAATTGGAGCTTTAGCCTTTTAGCTTACTCAAGGCCTAAGGAAGCCCAATTTAACCACTTAGAGACACCCTAAACTATCCTACAAAGTGCCAGCCACGAAATTAAATAAAAAACAAACACAATTAGGTGAGTTACATATTTTTAAATTAGTAATAAATAGGAAATTCATCACAAATTAATCCCTTTTAATGCCTTTAAGAGCTTGTAACCGAATTTACTAGTTTTAAAGCCAATTAAAGACTCAATCAAGGTAGTTACCACACCCAGAAACTTGAGTAAGCAAAGTACAAGACCAGAATGAAGAGGATTGAGGCTGGAAACTGAGACTAACTAATTTACAGCTTATATTAAACAAGCCCCTAAGTATCAACCACTAATGCACCTAGATTAAAGCCTACCCGAGACCTAAGTGTCTAATTACCCACCCAAACGAGCCCTTAAGTTGCCAGCACACCCCTAATATGTGTCCTAACACTAATCCATGAAGCCCCAGCCGGCCAACACCTCATCCCACTAATCATTGGAATTTCACATGGTGTGAGTGTAATATAAGAAGTTAAAACCGAGAGAAAGTCACACCAGTAGCTAAAATCAGAAGTTGAGAGCTGAGAGCAAGAGAGAACAGGTTCAGAGAGAGGCTGAGATCGTGTGAGAGCTGGGACAATCGAAGGATTGTAGCTAGAGGTAGAGAGAGAAGCAGAAATCCACACACACACTCACACCAGAAACCTTGCTGTTTTGCATCAGTTTGCCCAAGCTATTCAGAGGCCCAAATCCTGTCTCTTCTTCTGGAAATCAAGGTAACATAGTGTTACCCTTCCTTCTCCATTACTGAGCCAAGAGTATCCACCAGAAACGATGGTATGAGCCTCTATGACTCATTTTCCCGAGGCTGCCACAGAATGCCCTGTTTCAGGCAGTGAAGCTTCCATGAGGCATATCTCCTTCATCTGTTATCCAATTTGAGCGTGCGAGTAGTCATTAGAAAGATAAGAGGATAATCTTTAAAAGCCCCTCAATACATGCATGACCAGAGGCTGCCGTACAGGGGTTCAGAGCCTCGAAAACCTATTGATTTTCTGCTAAAAATGCTGTTTTCTGATATAGAAATGTATGCTTGTTGTTTTTGTTGTTTCTGGTAGTTTGAGTTCTGAACCAAGTTTAGATGAGCTAATAAATGTTAATGGGAAAATGGGAGGTTCAATATTTGCTTTGACTACTTCGAAGAACTTCTGGTTCAATAGTGGGATTTTGTGGATGAAGGGTTCAAAATTTGTTCTACAGTAAATTCTTTGATTTTTAGTTCTGAAAATGTCCATCCCTTCTCGGTTTTGTGGATGAAGGGTTACTAGAAGTGGTTGATAGCTCAGATTTTCTTGAGGAAAATGTTAAGCTTCAGAATAGAGAAGATGTGGTAGTTTGCTGTTTTGAGAAAAATGAAAATAAAACATTGTTGGAATGCATAACCTGATTTTTACCAATGAACTAGCAAACTTACCACTTCTAATATATCTGAAATTTAACATGAATTACTGAGTTTTCTAAACCACCAAAACCTGGAATGCATGCTGGAAATTTTAAAGGAAGTTGCTGAGTTTCAATTTTGTAAGAGTGATGCTATAGTCATGAGTGCTGTGTTTGATTAGATGGTATATGATCAAAATTGGACACCTAATCATTGTAAATTTGCTGAGATTCTTGCCTGGGCATTGTCTAAATACCTAAGTGGCTAAAATGGCAACATTTCCTTTGACACTGTGAAACTTACCCTTTACTGTCAAACAAGACTATGAGGACAGGAAATGTCAAAACAATAGAAGAAAAGTGCCAAGAAAGAAAGTAAGAGTCTTAGGGATTAACATACTCTTAGAATGGAAATTAGGGCAACAAGCATGGAAAGAGGCAGTTAGTGGCCCAAAACTTGGGTACTCAGATTCTAAGAGGGTAGACCTATCATTCCCACCCTCTAAACCTCCTATGTATCCTTCCCAACCAGAAAATGTGCTATCCTATGGCTTGGATAACAGAAAAAAGGCCAAAAGAGGAGAAATGGTAAAAAGAGTAAAAGACTTGCAAAAATAGCCACTCTGTACTGATGTGGCTGCACACACTTGCTGTGCAAGCCAAAAGTAGTCTTATCTTGCTTATGAGATGCTAAATTGGGCTGGATAGAGGTCAGAATAGAAAAATATATGAAACAGGGACTAAAGTGAACTGATTTTTTTGTTTTTGCCCCTTTTTCAGAATCTGTGTAAACTGAGTTATCTGTGGTAAAATTTCTGCACTTTCTGGTTCTGTATGTTAGTATGGACCTCTGTATTTGCAGGGAAGTGGTCAAAGTGGCCTCTAAGCCCATTCTATGCTCAACTTGATTTTTGGGAAAATTTATGTGTTTTGCTGCAAAAGTATGTCTTCTGATTGCTATTTTTCTGTGAAAAGTCCCAATTATCTTTTAGGTACTTGTTGCACCCTGGTTTTGGCTTGAAACAACCCAGAACAGAATTTGGGTGTTAATAGGGACTAATTTGCAAGAAAAACTTGAGAAAAACTGAGAAGTCCTATTTCCACCCAAATTCTGGTTCAATTCTGTTGAGATTTTCTGGATGTGTGTAGCAGGTCCTAATTGACTCCTTGGATGGCTGAGTAAGGTCTAAATACTTGAAATGTGCCTTGAATTTCTTTCTTTAAAGAAGGGGACTCCTTTGAAAAGATTTGTGAATCTAAGGGTCCAAATGCAATTTTCTTTATTGGAAAATTGATTAAAGCTGTTGAGTATGCATTAATGATGCTTGTGGTGAAATTTCATGACCTTTGGATGCTTAAATTGATGGTTATGCCTGTTACTTGTTATGTAAGTTATATTTGGCATTGTGGTGGACTTCTGTATGATTTTTGTTGACCAATGGTTGAATTTAATGATTTTATCAGGCTATTTAAGTGGGTGGCATACAAATCATGAAACTGAGTTTTAGCATGCATCTGTGAAACTAAAATGCCTTGAAGGGCAGGCTTTTGAGCATGCATCTATATTTAGATGTGCATATGCCCCAAGAGGGGTAAAATGGTAAAATTGCCCTGGAGAGGCAGTATTTGTATTTTTATGCCCTGGAGAGGCAATAATTGTGTTTTGATGCCCTGGAGAGGCAGTATTTGTGTTTTGATGCCCTGGAGAGGCAATCATTGTGTTTTGATGCCCTGGAGAGGCAATTTATTTGGCAACTAAGTAAACATTACCTGTGGATAAAAATTATAATGTATAATTTGATCTGTATGAAAAGGGCACACTAGGCTGGCTAGGAATGCGTCCAGGACGTAGCTGCCTAGCAACTAGTGAGGAAATAATCCAGTCCGGGACTGGTGATCCTAAGGTTCTAACTTTGTGCACACATCGGGGGACGCCCTGGGATGTTAGGTAATTACCTGTTGGCCTTATTTGGGCAGGCTTTCCATAGTAGTAAATGGTAAGTCGGTATTGTCCTGTTTCATTAGATTGGTTTTGAAATGATGGTAATGGTTTAACCAGTTGTAACAGGTCCTGGAGAGACTTGATGGTTGCATGTAGAGGTAAACATGTACATTTTGAAAAGACTGGCATGGCTAGAAATTGCATATAGTGGTAAATATGCAGGTTTTGAAAATGAAAATGACTTTTCATCTGTTTATAGCTTTCAGCATGGCCATATTTCTCTGAATCTGTATAAATGGAAATATCTGGTGATTGATGTATTGATTCCTCTCTGAAAGTGGAAATATCTTGTAATTGATATATGTCAAGTTTATTTTATCTATTGATTGAGAAGGATATATTTTCCTGTATTCTTAGGAATGCAGCTGAACCACTAATTAGTCTTTAATAAAACTGGTAATCTATGTTACTAGGATTTTATATCTCATTATGTTGTTGTGTTCAGATGCCCAGGTACATTCTGTTGCTGCAGATTTAGGTAGAGCTCCTGGAGTTACCCCTTTTGGGATACTTCCAAATCCTGAAGGCAGTTAACATCGTTTTCTTCTTCCCTTCGGTTGAGAATGCCCCAGGGACTTAGAAAGGGGTGAGATGGATAGGTAGCAAGAGCTGACTCACATTTTGGCAGTGACCCTGATGTCACTCTAGTATAGGCTTAGTACTGACTATTTTGGGCCTGCGAGCCACTAACTTAAATACTTATGTCTGTATATATGTATGTCTGTATGGATTATATGTTGTAGACTAGGTTTGAACTGCTTAGGTAATATGCGGAGGTATAGTACCTCATTTACACTTAACCTTATATGTATATATATTTTGGGAGAGCGCGAGAGTATCAAACATGTAACTTCTAGTTTCTTAGATTAAAATAACCAACCGAGAGTAAGCGATCCTTGGGGAAACACTTAACTTCATGAAAGGAAAAAGAAAAAAATTAGACCGGGATTTTAAGAAGTTAAGCAAAATAACCTAATTCCGCAACTAAAATTAATAAAGAAACTAGGACGTTACATTTTCCATGAAGATATGGGACATTATTTTTATGGGAGTAAGTTTAAGGTATGTAGTGACCATAGAAGTCTCATATATCACTGCCAAGAGAGGTAGTGAAACTTGAGACAAATGAGATGGATGGAGTTCTTAAAGGACTACGACTTCAAATTGAAGTACCATCCACGAAAGGCAAATGTGGTCACATATACCTTGAGTAGAAAGTCTCCACGCATGTCTCAACTATGAGTTAATAAGCTAAGGTTAATAGACAAGTATAGGGATTTAAATCATTCCATCATAGTTCCACCGAATAGAATGTAACCATAGGGATCAAAAAAATTAGAAGCTTGGAAAGAAAGAGAATGAATTCTAAGAGTTTTAACGGACTCAAAAGGGTACAAATAGTCATTTTATGGAATACTATTATTCCAAGAAAGAGTGTAGAGTTAAAGATAGGTAAATGAGTCTCATTGAAAGTAGAAAAAACCATTCAAAACTAGGGATGGGATGTAGCTCAGTGGTGGAGCATTTTACTTGCATCCTAAAAACATATAAGATTGAAGAAAAATGAAACTAAGTGGATTGAAAAGTAGGATTATTTGAACTTGGAAAAGGGTGATGTAGGATGATTCCTCTTCTCAAGAAGCAACCTAAAGGAGAAAAGATATGAGGAAGTCATATCTAGAATGAGTAGAGTAGGTATGCTTCAAATTTCGAGGACGAAATTTTTAATAAGGAGGGGGGAATTTTAACATCCGTCTTTTTCAGTTAATGGAATAATTGTTTGTTAACTAATTCTAACTCAATGCTTGTGCTTGACATTGATTGTTGCATTTAGAAAGCATATAGAAATGCATTATTTTAAGAAAAGAGGGTGGGAAGGACTAAAAAGAAAGAGGGCTTAAGTGCATAGAAAAGTAGCGAGTGCGGGAGAGAAATGTGATTTTCTCCCTAAGGCTTGGTGGACACCTCTTGTACGTTGGAGAAGCCAACACAAAACACACACTTACCATTCTCAATACACTTAGAGGGAGAAGCACCTAGAGAGAAGGGAGAACACTCAAGAGGAGGATTCAAGCTTGGAATCCGATTCGGGCAAAAATGAAACCGTAGAATCGAAGCTGAACACCGACTAAACAAGAATCTATCGTCAGATTAAGGTAATCAAACTACCATCCTCTCTAATTTTCAAGTTAGATTTTCAAGAAATGGCCCAAAAATGAGTTTCGAATTTCTGAGCCATTTGAGAGGTTTAGAACTGCTTCCTTACAATTTTCGAACTTAGAATGGATGTAGATGATGAATGCATGCTTGGATTTTAGCTGGAAATTAGATAATTTTGATGGGTTTGGAAATGGGTATGAGTTTGAGCTTGAAATTCATATTTAAGCTTGTTTAACCATGTTTCGGGGCTTGTTTTTCATGGGTTTTAGTGTGTTAATGATAGAAAACAAGTTTATAAAACTTCCATGACTTGAATGGTAGGATTCTTGGTTGAATTCTTGAGTAAAGATACTTTAAAAACCCAGAAATTAACGTAGCAGTCGACTTGTAGGCCAAACCAGTCGACTTCCATGTTCTTTTCTGCCCAGAATTCATGCCAAGAACATACCAGTTGACTTTCGTGTCCAGAAACGAAACAGAGACAAATCAGTCGACTGGTATGTTACAATAGTCCACTTGCATGAAGAAAAATGTGAAAAACATACTTAATAAGCTCCAAAAATCTTGAAATTTGGCAGGCTAAAACTAGACAAAGTAAAGTTTATGATTGCCAAATTTCATTAACTTTGGATCCTGTTTGGTACCCGTTTTGACATCTGAAGTTCAACAACTTATGCAGAAAATATTTACTGGTTTTTATAATTTCATTTACTTGTTGAGGTACGAAATGAAAGATTTAAAGGCTAAAATTTTATATGTAGATTCATAAGATCCTAAATATGTGATCTGGAAATTCTCATATCATTTGGAACTTATTTAGTATGGTTTTGGCAAGAGTTTACAAACGTCCGGTCTGCTGCCCTGTCACATCAGACCGCTACTATTAAACTTGATTTTGAAGGGGAAAACATGTGAGTTTTGATCTAATATTTGGCAGCCAACTATATTTTATATTTATAAACTTGTCATAATTATTTCAGAATTTTCGGAGTTTAATAGAACAAGTTATGAGTTTACAAAGTTGGGAAATTTATGAAATGAACTTGAAACACTTTGTTTAGCAAAAGTTCCTTCTTTAACACTTCAAAAAGGATTTCAAATGCCCCATGACATGCTTAAACATTATGTTCTAAGTTTAGAAAGTAATATGAGCTAAGGGTAGAGAAAAATAGCATAGAAAAAGAGAAGAGTAAGTATCTTACATATATGTGTTGCAAATAGATAGGTTCATAATCGATTGACCAATTGTCGGTATGGGACGGCCGTTGGGATTTCTATGGTTGAGCCATAATTTGGGATGGTAAAACATCCAATTGATTGATGAAGAAATTTTATGAAAAACACCGTGTTGGTTGTTTAATTTTAAGCTAGTAGGCTCTGTATGGGCAAATGAAGAGTGACATGCTTAAAATTAGATTAACCATGATTGAGACCTAGATATTTCATCTCGTATTTGTATAGATAGCATACAGAAAGGTAAGATATACATAAATGAATATGACAAGAACCGTTAAAAAGACACGGGGATCTCTAAGTTTAAAAGGAGAAGAACTGTTAAAAAGAGACGGGGATCTCTAAGTTTAAGAGGAGAAGAATCGTTAAAAAGAGACGAGGATCTCCAAATTTTAAGTAGAAGTGACTCCGTTGGCTAAGTAGAACCAAACAAAAATTGAGATACGACCTACCGAGAAAAGGGGGTGATCTCATAGTACTCGGATCCACTAGGGGACGCTCCAGATAGTACACAGAACAGAATTAGCTTAATTGCTATAGGTTCTTACTTATTAATAGCCACTAGAAATATATGTGCGAGTATCCTCTGGGTGGTGCTCCCTATGCTCATCTGTTTTTCATGAAATGGGGCAAAGACCCATATGTTTTATAATGTTTGTTATTCCTCTACCATTCAAACATGTGAGATCATGTTTTAGAAGTATGTGCTCATATTAAATGTTTTATGACATTTAAGTATGTCATTCCATTTCATATGCCCAAACATGTAAGAATTTTCATGCTAAATGCTTCATGAAGAGTATGAGATGCATAAGTTTTGAAGTTAAACATCACATCCATGTTTTATATATATGATGAGAAAGGAATGCAGAGATTTCTGTGCAAGGCACAGTGGTACACAACAATGAGTTTGAAAACAGGTAGTATTGATTACTGGGGTTTATCCTCATTATGTTCGTGTGTATCAGCTGATTAGGTACCTCATGTCTTCTGGACGAGATTGGAGTGTTGGGGTAGCATGACTTTTTGAAGAAAAGAAAGAATCAGATAGTACAGAAGCATATAGTTTACTTTTGAATCAATGTATTCTCATTCCTTCTAGCAATAACTTAGTTATATCTTCTGAAAAAGTTGATTGGCAATTTGTACTAGATATAGATAAGGGATGAGAATAGATAATTTGTTATGCAATTGTACATTAAAGATTGAGCCTATCTCCAGTAAATGGATTAAAGATTATGATCTATAAATGTTAGTAGTTTGTAGATTATTCTCTTTCACGAGGCTCTCATATACTTTGATGATATATGTAATATAATACTTATGTTTTTTTATTATATTCTATAAGTAAATACAAAGCTAAAGTTTTGGTATGTATGTTTGTATGATGCCTGCTTCCGCAGTAGTTTTGGTATGCGCGAGAGATACCTGAGAGATAGAACCCAAACATATGTTGCTTAACTAATTAACGGGTAAAAAGTTTAAATAAATTCGGGTAGAAGTCGAAGTAACACACTGGTTCTCAATCAAAGATATATTCTTTATACTCAAACTCTGATTTCTAAAGGGTCTGGAACTGGGGTGTTACATGAGTTCACTAAGAGTCCAGCCTCCTACCCTCCTCATAACATAGACACACTACCAAAATCAGAAAATCAGACCTTAGGTTCAATTACTAGCTATTTTACCTAAGACAAAAACCATTAAAACTCCACTTTCACCATTTGGACTCTAAATTCATTTCACAGGTTGTCTTTTATTTGATTTCAGTACCCTAATGCATTCAAGACTTCCACAAGCAGTATAAAGCAGCAGGTATATCAGAAGGCAAGATTTCCAGTAGTTTCACAGCAAGAACAAACCAAACAAATTCATAAGAGGTCCAATTTTTATTGACTCAGCCATTCAACCAGTTTAACAGTAATTACTTGGGTGAATTCAGTGTTTTCAAGATACTTAGAAGCTTAGCAAACTCATGTGACAGCACAAACATCAGAAAACAGAAAGCTCAGCAAATACAAGTCAAAGCAGAAACACTATAAGTCCATTTTTTTCTATTTAAACAATATACTTATTCTAACAGATTCCATTCCGGTAACTTAACATTACTAGGGCATTCAGATGTTTACTAACCACATTTTTACAGTATGGACATTAGTGGATAGTTTTGTAGCAGTTGGACAGCAAGCAAGATCAAAATAGCAACTCACTAAAAGCATAATTTTTACACTTTTGATTTGAAGGTTTTTCACTACTGATTCAGGACTTTAAGCAGGTGATTAGTCTTGATCTCTAGTGCTTTAGGGTCCAATTATCCATTACTAAGTTTCCTTAACCTTACTCGAAACCCAGCCTACCAGAAATCACAGAAAACAGCAACTCAATTCATACATCAGAAAAACAGGGTTCTAGCATATATAGTAAACTTCCAAGGCCATGATCAGCTATACGGCAGCCTTGGATGAAATATGCATTTGGGGGTTTTTAAATTACGTTCTCTTATCTTTCTTTTGACGCCTTACTTGCCTAATTTGGTTAAGAATCGAATGATATATGCTTGTTTAAAGCAACACTGCCCAAAACAGGGCTCAGAAAAGACAACAACGAAAGAAATGGTCATAAAGCCTTATACCATCACCTTTGATGGATGCTTTTGACTCTGAGATGAAGAAGGAAGGGTAAACCTACGTTACCTTGAATTTCCAGAGAAGAAAAGATGGGTTGATTTTCTAAAATCCTTGGGTGAAGCTTGGTGAAGGTGGTTTTCCTTGAGTGTGTGTGGTTGGTTGGAGTTTTTGCTTTCTCCCTTGCTTCCAGCTGCTAAGCTCGAGCTTCCAGCCTTCTTCTCCTGCCTCAGCTCTCTTTGAATCCTACTCTCACTTCTCTCTTAGTTTGCAATTACAATTTTCCAGCTGATGCCTCCCTCTCTCTCGGGTTCTCTCTATTTAAAGTGGTTTAGTGGCATGTGCTAGCTAATGATGGAATTTTCTTGATAACTGAGGTGTCCAGCTTCCAGAAGCTGTTTATTTCTGTTTAGACACCTAATGAGCTGAGTAAGAGGGCATTAGGGCGTGTTCTGCTGGTTTTCCAGTGGTTAGGCTAGGTTCTAACATGGATTAGATGGGGTGGATCATGTGGCCTCTAAATTTAGCTGTGGTATGTGTCATTTTGGTTTCTAAGTCTAAATTCTGATTATTTTCTTTGTGTACAGTTGCCTAAGTGTATTGGCTGTAGCTAAGGTCACAATTAGGTAATTAATTGGTTCCTTAAATTGGTAATTTCAGTTACCAAGCAAAATGTGGCATTTAAGGGTTTAATTGGGTGTTTAATTCGGATTTCTCTTCAATGTTAAATTGTGTGACTTGTCTAAATTCTTAAATTCTTTATTAATTCTTATGGATGGTCTTTAATAGGGCAGTTTTGAACGTATTTGGGTGGCTAAATTAGTCTTTATTGAACTTTAAGTAACCCAGGGTTCCTTATACGAAATTTTTCATTTCTATCGTTTTAGTCCCTGAATTTCTTCTGGAGAAAATGTGTCAATTCAGAACTTTTCTTGAGGTTGGGGTCTATTAATTAAGTCTGAGGGTGTCTCTAGAGTGTCCTAGGGTTATTTTCTTGCGTCAAATAGGTCTTCTCTACACTTTTTAACTCATTAAAACAAAGAGGGCTAAGACTAAGTTTTTCTTTCAATTTAGTCCCTAGGGTTTGGGTTAGGGTTCCTTTGGCACTTTTTTCCTGATTTTTAGGTCTCTCTTCCTTTAACTAGGGTGTCTCAACCTATTTGCAAGCAAAATCAAGCACAAACAAGTTTAGTCAAACACACAACAGAAAAGTCGAACAAAAAATCCATCCAAAGTTAGGTTTTAAATTTTCAAGATGTTACATGTCAAGTCTTGCCTAAACACTTTTTGAACTGAAAATCGTGATTGAATCTCAAAGGAAGACAAGAAGTACAAGTTTAAATGTGTTGTTGCATAAGTGAGTCAAAATGATCGCTTCGCGTTGTTTTTCGGAATCCGAGTGGAGTTAATGCTAGAATGGGGCTCTTCATCGCATGGAAGGTGTGTCAAGTCATGCCTAAACACATTTTGAATTAAAATCGTGATTGAATCTCAAAAGAACTGAAGAAGTAAAAGTTTAAACGTGTTGTGGTACATGTGAGTCAAACCGGTGCTTCGCTTTGTATTTGGGAATCCGAGTGGATTTAATGCTTGAATGGGGCTCGTGATCGTATGGAAGGTGTGTCAAGTCACGCCTAAACACATTTTGAATTGAAAATCGCGATTGAATATCAAAAAAATTGAACAAGTAAAAGTTTAAACATGTTGTTGTACTTGTGAGTCAAACCGATTGCTTCGCGTTGTATTTTGGAATCCGAGCAGATTTAATGCTCGAATGGGGCTTTTAATCGCATGGAAAGTGTGTCAAGTAATGCCTAAAAACATTTTGAATTTAAAATCACATTTTAAATTGAAAATTGTGATTGAATCTCAAAAGAACTCAAGAAGTACAAGTTTTAACGTGTTCTTGAACAAGTGAGCCAAACCGATCGCTTTACGTTGTATTTGGGAATCCGAGTGGATTTAATTCTCGAATGGGGCTCGTGATCGCATGGAATGTGTGTCAAGTCATGCCTAAACACATTTTCAATTGCAAATCACGATTGAATCTCAAAAGAACTCAACAAGTACAAGTTTAAACATGTTGCACAAGTGAGTCAAAAAGACCGCTTAACGATGTATTTGGGAATCCGAGGGGATTTAATGCTCGAATAGGGCTACTGATCGCATGGAAGGTGTGTCAAGTCATGCCTAAACACATTTTGAATTGAAAATCGCGATTAAATATCAAAAAATATGAAGAAGTAAAAGTTTAAACGTTTTGTTGTACAAGTGAGTCAAACCGATTTCTTTGCGTTGTATTTGGGAATCCAAGTGAATTTAATGCTTGAATGGGGCTCGTGAACGCATCCTATTCTTTATGCTCTTCCTTAAGCACCCAAGAGAGTTTGGTTGGGCTTAATCCCTTCCTTTCCCCCTCGTTTGCTTAAGGAACTAGTAGTTCATGGATCGAGCGCAGGGTTGGGCTAGGCTCCTTCCCTGTACCTTACCATTCACTCTGTTTCCCGCTCGGCATATGGTCACGCTCTCCACGTTTACATATGCCTCTACTTCTTAACATCTATTTCTACGGCATATGGTTCAACCACTTTGCCCTTCCATATACCGTATCCTGATTTTCCAGTCCGTAGATTCCTGTTTCTACACTGTGGCATACACCACCTCTTTTTTTTTGTTTACTTTCTAGGAAGGAAAACTCACTTCCCTCAGCCATAGCATACCGCACAGTCGTGACCCATTCACGTGGTCATCTAGCTGTCGGTCTCATGCCTCATGGCCCTGTTTATCCATGTCTGTAAACTTTCCATTTCAATCGCCCCATGGGCTTACTTTCTTTTCTACACGCCATGCGTGTCTTTTCTTTCATTTACAAACCATTCCTAGCCTAACTATCATTTACTGCATATTTCTATTCTACTTGCATTCCACACTATAATCAAATAACTTGTCCCTATACCATAGCACACAATGTGCCGCTAACTGTGCAGATGCATCGTCTCATCTAACACATGCAAAGCAATCACATATTGTAGTGCATTCCTGCCTACAATTCAACCAAATGTGTCTGTGCCTAAGTAGCATCCTCCATGGATGTCTCCTTTCCCTATTATGGCATCCTAAGGTTCCCGGGGTCACTGCCACCCCACCTTACGTCTTAGTGCTCATCAGCACTTGTGTACTGTACAAGTTATATGCTTTGAATAGAATTTCACATACAAATTCTATGCCTAAAGCGGTGACTCAAAAGAATTGATGACTCAACATCCTGGGTACTCCCACAAGTGCCTGTTTATTCCAACGTTGTGCTCGGGTTTCACAACGAAGGTTAAACCGACACCCGGTCATACCAATGGCTTCACATGACTTAAAGAATAACCAGGCTCTGATACCAAGTTTGTCACGACCCCGAATCAGGAGTACGTGACCAGCACGGGAATAGATTTTTACCTCTAACCCATAAGTCTTATCCTATAAACATGACTATAACTACCCTGCTATACAATCAATATATACATATATATCATACTAGTGGCCACGCCTCACTGGTGGCCTAATTAACCTGCAATCCGCGGTTCGCTCAATACCGCTTCAGCTCAATCCAGTGTATAGATATATTTATCAACACTCATAATGTAAATATTAATATCATATTGACCGTACGTCTCAATACGTACGATCTATCCAATTCACATGTAGCAAGCACACATAATATATATCCATATCATATTGACCGTATGCCCCAATGCGTACGATCTATCCTATTCACATGCAGAAGTTCATATACTCAAACATATATCCTAGTTTACCCCCCAACTGGACCCTGTCTTTAAGTACATGTGAAGCCAACAATTCTAGAGTAGGTACATATCAAAAGTTGTAAATATATATATATATATATACAACTCTTACAACTTTAAAATATGTACAACAAGAGAAATCAAAATAACCAAAGGAGTTCACCCACGCAAACAAGAGCGTAAGGATGGTCTAATGTCCGTATCACTGTCCAGACGTCGATGCCTGCCCGATCCCTGTTTCTGAAACATTGAAGCAGAAGGAGTGAGTCAAACAGACTCAGTGAGGAGCTTCCCATCCTCGGCGTAGCGGCGGGTACCACTACAACTGGGGAAAGGGAAACACCCACAATCACATCCGCATGAAAGTCCAGTTTATCAAATGTTATATTACGATCAGGCAATATTAATATAACATTAAAATCACAGATAAACCTACGGATCATGCTTTTCTATCATGCTTCTCGTAAACAAGTAATCACATTTTAACATATAATATGAAAACAGTAAATCACTTTACTAGCCCTAGTACCAGGCTAGGGCAATGGCCTCAATGGGCAAATTCTTTTAATGTTTAACTGACCCTAGTGTCAGGCTAGGGCAATGGCCTCAACGGGCAAATCTTTTAATCTTTTACTGATCCTAGTGCCAGGCTAGGGCAATGGCCTCAACGGGCAAATGCTTTACTCTTTAACTGACCCTAGTACCAGGCTAGGGCAATGGCCTCAACGGGCAATTGTTTTAATTTGTTTCTCTTTCCAAGCTTTCAGCTAGGATCCTGACTCTATCTACCCATTACTATCCTAAACTGACTTTACCTAGGTAGTGTGAACATCCCTACGACTCACTAATCAATTAAGAGATCGTATTAATCCTCATATTGTTCCCAAACCCTTGGTTTAGATCATAACCTAGCTCTAAGGTCTTCCCTAAGTTCAATTACCGTGAAACGTTGACGTTTACTAACAACTTCTATACGATTTCTTTAATGAGTTTCTAATTAATAGGATAAAACAAACCTTGGACTCAATCAACAACTTACCCCCTTGCTTGTACTGTTCGACGTATCTCATGTCATCACATGGATACCCTCCAGTACCTCTTTACCTGTAGTCAAACACACATATACAAATACTTTCATAGATAACAGTTTAGGAACAACAATAGCATGTTAACGACTAAATAATTCTTACAAATAGGCAAGTAAGCAAACCACATATCCACATCCTCAATCAACCACTAGTATGATATATATGTATATATTGATTGTATAGCAGGGTAGTTATAGTCATGTTTACAAGATAAGGCTTATGGGTTAGAGGTAAAAATCTATTCCCGTGCCGGTCACGTACTCCTGATTTGGGGTCGTGACAAATACAGTAATTAATGAGCAGGATACCAACATTTCCTATGCATTCTCAATTGTAGATCCAACACTTTTGTGCATATATTATTTTTCACTTTCTCTAGACACCTATATATATATATATATACTAATTGCATTTGAATAGTTCCTTATCTCTGCCATGTTCACAACTTTAGGTGGAACCTTACTCGTATAAGATTTAACTAATAGTTGACAATATTAAGAAATAGTAAATTTAAGTCTTGGAATCTCAATGTAATACTCGGGAAATTTTTTTCGAAGCTTGGAATAAAATAAAGAGAGAAAGAAAAGATGTAGAAAATAATTTTTGGATTTAACTCAGGACCTAAGGAATTGGAAACCTGAATTTAATGGGGAAAGAGAGTAGGGAATATTTTTGGGTATCTAATTTGGGATATAAGAGAAAATAAAAATTTAATTGGAAAGAGGAGGATTTAATTG
This sequence comes from Senna tora, assembly GCA_014851425.1. Lineage (NCBI taxonomy): Eukaryota > Viridiplantae > Streptophyta > Magnoliopsida > Fabales > Fabaceae > Senna > Senna tora. The sequence goes on from CM026265.1 coordinate 18,396,485, forward strand.
GGGATATTTTACCACCTCTTCTTTATTATAATAATTATTATTAGTGTTATTATCTAATTATTTATTTATCTTATTATTATATATATATTATTTTAATTAATTGGTTAAAATGGGGAGTGGGATGCCTTGATTAATTATAAGATAAGAAAGGGAAGGAAGAATTGAAAAGAAAGAGAGGAGAGCCACGGGAAGAGAAAGAAAGGAAAGAAGAAAGAAAGAAAGAGAGAGAAAGAAGAGAGAGAGAGGAGGAGGAGAGGCGTGAGGAAGAAGAAGAAGAGGGGTTGGGGTTCGCCGGAAAAGTGACCCGGGAGAGCTAGCCGACGCCGAAAAAGTCACTGGAGCTCGGGTACGACGTCTCCTACACCTTCCACCAATCAAATCAAAGGTTGGTAACCCCAATTTCATTCGAAAACCCCAATTTCTTCATTTTTAGGGATTTCTTCGATCCACCTTCGATTGGGTTGTTTTGAGGGTAGATTGAGACCTAGGAAGTGTTCTTGAAAACTTAGTTAGGGTAATAATCGAGGCAATACCCTCGGGTTTAGCCAAATTCGAATTTGAAAGGGTTTGGGGTTGAAAATTCTAAATAGTCCCAAATTGAGGATTCTTTGATAAATATGGAGTCGGGCTTGGATTTGAGTAGTTAGGATTGGATTTATGTTGTTGGAATGTAGGTGAACAAAACCCGTGAGGTGCGGAGTCGAAGCCGGGGTCGAAAGGGGGCCGAAACGGGCCCAAGCTAGCGCATAACACAGCAAACAAATTGCTGTGCTGCGAGTTGGCACTGCAGCGCCCAAACTGGCGTTGCAGCGCCCGCTCTTGGGTGTACAAGAGCTGCTGGGCAGCAGCTTGGCGCCACAGCGCCCAAATGGGCACTGCAGCGCCCGGTCTCTGCCCAGCATGCCCAACATTCGTTTTTAAGCCAATCCGGAGTGTCCGAACCTCCTGTTTTCAATCCGAAACACCTTAGGAAACCCCGAACCATGTTTTTAAGTATCAAAATCATTTCAAATGTCTTCTTGTCCCTCAAGAATAGAAACTTACGGAATAAGCTACGCCCAACTTATTGAATTTCTAAATTCCCTATACATCGTCATTAGGTAACCTTAAGTAAGATAGCTTAGAAGCACGTGGAGGTTTAGATCGTACGTATTGAGACGTACGGTCAATATGATATTAATATTTACATTATGAGTGCTGATAAATATATCTATACACTGGATTGAGCTAAAGCGGTATTGAGCGAACCGCGGATTACAGGATAATTAGGCCACCAGTGAGGTGTGGCCACTAGTATGATATGTATATATATATATATATATATATATATATATATATATATATATATATATATATATATATTGACTGTATAACAGGGTAGTTATAGTCATTTTTACAGGATAAGGCTTACGGGCATAGAGGTAAAAATCTATTCCCGTGCCGGTCACGTACTCCCGATTTGGGGTCGTGACACTCAAGGCCTTAGTGCTTATGTGAATGGCTGTGAAAGGATGTGAGTGCCTTGAAGAATATTAAACAACATGCCTAATTTAGTTTAGATTGCTTTATTCTTAAGTCTTAACACAGTGAAATGAAAGCGACATATTTAGATCTTAGACACTGACAGAAAAAGCAAGCAGTGGAGAGGAAAAACAGATCTAATCACATATAGAAGAGAAAGAAAGAAAGAAATGAAGAAAGACCAACCTGATTGAACTTGAGAGCATGCTGCTCGCCGGCAAGCTGAAGATTGCCGCTAACGAAGACGAGCATGGCGGGAGAGGCAGGGTTGGTGGGCTGGCAATCGACGATGGTGATGCTGTGTCATCCATAAAACCCAAGGGTCAGTCGAGAGTAAGAATTCAGGATGGAGGAGATCCTTTTATATACCCTTTTGATAATGTGCGGGAGATATCAAATTTGAATAGTGAATCGAAACTGGTTATTGATTGTAATCATGGCATGATCAATTTGGCCATGATTCAAGGTGCTATTAAATTGGTGCAAGGTCAGCTCTTGAAGGTGGACAATAAATTCAAATTTAATGAGATTAAAGGTATATTTAATGTGATTAAATTAGGTAGAAGAAGAATGCAATCAGAATGCTTCTTAATGTATGGGTGATGGACTTGTGGATCATATATTTTTCATGCTGGACTTTTGCAAATTGATGTGGCATTTTCTGCGATTTTTTGGTGGACGTTTATAAGACATGTGGATTAGTGGGCTGAGATTAAAAGTTAGATTAGTGAAGTGGAGGTTGTGCAAACCATTTCTTAATCCTAGTTGTCAAGAGAAGGCTCCAGGTACATTCTTATATATATATATATATATATATATATATATATATATATATATATATGTAACTATGGATTATTCTGCCTAGGGACACGTGGTAATAAGCTTCTAGAAGCTCCACGGCAGCCTACGCCAATGACACGTGGCCGTTACCCACGTCTCTCCTGGAGAGCTGCCGTCCAAGAGATGTGGGAAGCCCCCTGGGCGTCGTGGGACGACCCACGTCCTGCAAGAACGTGGGTCAAGCATGACCTTCCCACACAGAGTATATAAAGCCCCTCACCCGAGGGACTTAGGGATAGGGACGACAAGGATCAAAAGAACATAAGATCATCAGAAAAACACTCTGAATACATCCTGGCATATTCTTGCGCCAAACTCATATCTCGTAAACCCGAAGCTTGGTCCACGACAGCACCAAGCTCCAGTGACCTTGAGGCCAACGCCCGGCACGTCGCCGTCCTAGAGATTCCCACAAGTAGAGCGCCCGACCGCTCTAAGAGACCCTTGCTCTCTCACAACTAAGGCAACCTCCTACGAGTGGCTCGCCCGCCCGGAGTACCTTACGCATGTCTTTGCCGCACACGACCCAATACAGGTAACCACCTAGCCCAACGGCTCCGATAGATGTCACCATGACGAACTACGTGGACTTTGATCCCTTCCTAAGGGTACGTAGGCACCTAGGTCCTCACCTAAGGGAAAGTCCCCCAGGGTTACAACCCCTTGCAGTCCTTATTTACAAAGTAAAATTGTCTGAACCAAAAATGACAGTTACATTGGCGCCCACCGCGGTCTTCTCAGACCACAACGCCTTGTGCACTCTGCCGCTAAACGGCATTTCCTTTTCGGGGAGTAGGAGTATCCACCTAAAACTCAGAAACCCGCGTTTTTGCTTTTTCCAATACAAGACAGCACTCGCATGACCAGCACCAGCAGATCCTCAAAGTCTTTGCACGATCGGCAGAATGACATCAATAGCGACCGGCATAAGTGACATAAAACACAGCTCGTGACCTTCAAAGGCACAAGCAACGCGATTGAGATGAACGAACCATTGGCTATCACGGCCAACATCTCCGGATTTGTTATCAAACACGTATTAGTAGACCCCGGATCGGCTGCTGACAAACTCTTCATGAAGACCTTGGAGGAAATGAACAATGGCAAGGACCAGCTGACGCCAGACGAAGGAACTCTTGTCGAGTTCTTAGGAGAAGCCATTGAGACATGAGGAACCTTCACAACACGGCTCATCTTGGGCATGCCACCAAAGGTCGCCCGCGCCAAAGTTAGGTTCACTGTATCGGCGACCCCGTCGATATACAACGCCATCCTGGGTCGACCGACCCTCAGCCAACTCAGAATAGTCATATCCACAGCTCATCTAATGATAAAATTCACTACGAGAGCAGGAATCGGGGAAATTCGAGCAGACCAAAACCCTATGCGTGCTACACGACCAACCATCCCGAAGGAGACGAGGCTGAGAATTACTCCAGGAGCTCTCCCGAAATAGAGGACCTACGTGATGAAATCCGCGGAGCCCGGCCACAGCCTACGGAAGACCTTGTGAGTATTTGCATAGACCAAGCAAATAACAGGGAAATCCGCATGGGAGCCCTCCTTGACCGGGCAGCCCAAAAGAAGTTCCAGGAGCCACATACCAGATACAAGGATGTATTCGCTTGGAGCACCACAAACATGTCGGGAATAGACCCCACAGTCATATGTCATTCCCTCAACATCAGAGGCGGTCCCGACGTTATCCAAAAAAAGCGACACTTTGGCGAGGAAAGGCAACGAGCAATCGATGAAGAAGTGCAGAAGCTTCTCGACGTCGGTTTCATACTCGAATCACAGTATCCCGACTGGCTGTCGAATGTGGTGATGGTAAAAAAGGCGAACGGGAAGTGGTGGATGTGTGTAGATTTTACAAATCTAAACAAAGCTTGCCCGAAAGATGCCTACCTGCTCCTCAACATAGACAAGCTAGTGGATGGAACAGCCGTGCACCGGATGCTGAGTTTCCTAGACACATTCTTAGGATACAACCAGATCCAAATGAACCCAAAAGATCAGGAAAAAACCTCCTTCATCACAAACAAGGGTGTCTACTGCTACAAAGTGATGCCCTTCGGACTGAAAAACGCTGGTGCCACCTACCAGAGGATGATGGACATTGTCTTCCAAAATCAGATAGGCCAGAATCTTTTGGTTTACGTCGACGACATGGAGGTCAAATCCATGGAGCTCAAACAACACTTGGCACACTTGGAGGAGATCTTATTAGTCTTGCGAACGCGCCAAATGCGCTTTCGGCGTATCAGCGGGAAAATTCCTAGGATTCATGATCACACAAAGGGGAATCGAGACTAATCCCGAGAAATGCACAGCCATCCTCAACATGGAGCCTCCTCGAACGGTAAAAGAGGTACAAAGGCTAAACGGGACAACCGATTCCTGTCAAGGATGGCCGACCTATGCCTTCCTTTCTACAAAATCTTGAAGACAGCAGACCGAGCAATGTGAAACGTCTTTCCAAGACCTTAAGGTTTACCTAGCTAAACCACCGGTGCTAGCAAAAGCAGTTAAAGGGGAGGGGAGACCCTCATACTATATCTAGCCACCACTAATCATGTTGTAAGCTCGGCGGTGGTAAGAGAAGAAGGGGTCAAACAATTCACGATTTACTACACAAGCCATGCTTTACAGGGAGCCCAACTCAGGTACCAGCGACTGGAGAAACTCGTACTTGCCCTCGTTCACTCAACCAAAAGGCTTCAGCCCTACCTCCAATAGCACACGACCATGGTCCGAACCGACCAGCCCCTACGGCAAATACTGCAAAAGCCAGACTTAGCAGGATGAATGATAAACTGGGCAGTCGAGCTATCCGAATTTGACATCAAATATGAGCCCTGACGGGCAATCAAAGCCCAAGCATTGGCAGACTTCGTCGCCGAAATGACTCCTTCATAATGCCATTAGGGGGACGTCCCGGCTTCAAACCACGACGAGACCATTGAGCCACAACCAGAAAAATTCCCACCGCTAGTCTACGTAGACGGCTCCTCAACTAGGAAATCCGCGGTCGCTGGCATTATAGCAGAGAGCCCCGACGGAATCAAGGTGGAGCAAGCCCTGGGCTTCATATTCCCCGCCTCCAACAACCAAGCTGAATATGAAGCACTCATAGCCAGACTAGCGCAAGCTCACGACCTAGGCGCCTCAAAGGACAAGCTATCCAACGACTCACAATTGGTGGTCGCACAACTCAATGGAGACCTTGAGGAGAAAGACGCTACTATGATCAAATACGTAGAGCGTGCCAAACAAGAAATCAGCAAGTTCAAGTCCATCTTGATCACATAGATTTCTCGGAACCAAAACACACAAGCTGACGCCCTCCCCAAATTGGCCACCACGCCGAGCCAATCAGGACATAAAACGGTCTTGCGAACAACGCTTCACACCCCAGCATAAATCTAGACATACTGTCAATAGCGGTTGACAAAGAGTTAGCCCGAAAAATAAGAAGGCAAGCAACTCGGTACTTTGTCTAGGGAAACGACCTATACAAAAAGGGATTTTCATTCCCGCATCTCCGATGCATCTCAACCAAAGAAGCAAATTATGTGCTACGAGAAATCCACGAAGGCATATGCAGCACCCACCAATCCGCAAGAGCCCTCCACAAGCGATCTCTACACTCTATATTTTATTGGCCCACAATGAGGGCGGACTCAGAAACTTTGGTCACTAACTACGACCCTCCCGTAATTGGCAAAACGCAGGAAGTCCTGATGACGAACCTTCAGAGAGTTAGTCGTGCTCTCTGCCAGCTCGCCCTTTAACTCTTTCACCTGGGCAGTCAGTTGGGCCTTCTCATCCAACAAACCCTCCACCACTTCCTACATAAAACCTTGAAGGGTCAGCCACCTTACACAAAGGGCATCAAAGCTAGAGAAAAGCAGCCTACCCCTTTGACCTCTCGCTGATAAGCAAAGCCCGCCAGACGGCTTAGCAACAACATGGTCTCCTTAGTCATATGCTCTAGAGGATAGTCATCCCCATAGTCTAGCGGATAATGCTGGCGAGCTAATATGATCCGCTCTACCTCAAAGGGAATCAACTTCCCTCTAAAAGAGATACCCTCACCTAGAAAACGGACAGGCATCTCTTCGGGGGGTACGGGAGTATAGGGAACCCTCCTGCAACCACGACGGTTCAAGCTAGCTTCACCCACCTGATTTGTGGCTTCCGCATTTGTACCCTCAAGGTCCCCGTCCGTCCCAACATTTTCGTCCGCTCCCAAGGGCGGAACGACAGCACTCGTAGGCTCCGGCCGCCCACGCTTTCGACTCTGAGAACTCGACAGGGGATTCAGCCTCTCTTAAATGCCACCTAGGGTGAACCCTCAAAATAGGAACACTCAATACTTAGTGAGGTCCAAAAAATGCAAAGAGATGCAACTCACTATCAAAGCACGAGCTTACCCAACGCAGCTCCTGTGACCATGGCCCCATACAAAAACTCAAAAGCTGTCTCTTCATAATCCTCCTAGTCGTACCAACCCGAAAAGTAGGATTAGACCACTTGAGAGGGAAGCACAGGCGCCAGTCTGAAGGCTGAACCCAAGGCGGGCAAAAACCCTTCTTGGGAACCATCTTAAAAAAGTACGACCGCCAAGCATGGTTATTACCTGGCAGACCTGTAATGGTAAAACTTTTGGCACGCGATTGAAAACACACACATTTGTGTGCCTCACGGATGGAGTAGAGAGAAAGAAATACATTAGGCAGAGCCTCCAATTTGCTCGACCACCAGTACCTGTAAAAAATGCTAAGTATCGACCATGCGTTCTGAGTCAACTGCGTGGGGAAAACATTCAACAGGTTAAGCATGGCCTCCATGAAGCCAGAGAAGGGAGGAATAAAAGCGACATTGTAGGGAACGCAGAGGGGAAGAACGAAACTGACGCTGTCACTCCAAAGAATCGTCTCCCCCTCCCCTATCGGCCTTATTGCATAACCCTCGGGAAGAGAAGGAGCGAAACGCTCCATCCATATCTTCTCGATGCCCAGCTCCGGCACCACCCGCGACTCCAGACCAGCGTCCACTGCCGAAATATTTTTCGTAGAGCGAGGCTCTAGTTCGGCAGAATACCACTCCGCGGAAGCCGCTCGAGGAGGCACCACCAGGTTCTCACCTTCCTCAGATAGAACCCCCTGGAGATCCACGGAACCCTGAAGCATCGTAAGACTCTCCACTCTCTCTCTAATCCCCTCCGTGGCAACCAACAGCAGACATTGCTCAAAATTTGGATCCACAGAAGAACACACGGAGGCAGTAGCGCTAGCTGAAGCCATTTTTTGAAAAGGGTAAGGACAGAATCGCTAGAGTCAGAATAAGGAGGAAGAAGACTGCAAAACAAGAGAATGGCGCTCCTCCGTTCTCAGTAATAAGGAGGCCCAATAAACGCTTCGAAGCCCAACTAAAGGGCGCTAAAACGGGAAAGGCACTGAAGCGGGAGGAAATGACTAAAAGGCCCTTGATCTTTGGATTTTCATGTGCACACCCCCAAAGGGCACTTATGGAAATTCCCCTCTGAGCAATGACGACTCCTCCTCGGAAAGCTGCGTACTTTATGCAGAGACGGCTCAAAAACTTGCTGGGGAAGTCAAGCATTCAGCCACCCGGATCAAGATGCGTGACACCTTCAACATCTCTGCTCCCTCAGAGTAAACCATGAGACACGCGAAGCCTCGCAAGTCGGACGTCCACCCAGGTTCACCAGACGCACTTGCAGACGGACTCTTTTAAACGAAAGCAACAAGAAAAATCTTCTAAGTAGCTTACTGACAGATAACTTAAGTCCACGGGCTCTCGACACCCGTAGACTTGGGGGACTTATCTAACTACGAATTATTCTGCCTAGGGACACGTGGCAATAAGCTTCCAGAAGCTCCATGGCAGCCTACACCAACGACACGTGGCACCACTCACATGTCCCTTACGTGGTCGTTACCAACGTCTCTCCTAGAGAGCTTCCGTCCAAGAGACGTTGGAAGCCCCCTGGGCGTCGTGGGACGACCCTAGTACTGCAAGAACGTAGGTCGAGCACAACCTTCCCACACACAGTATATAAAGGATCTCACCCGAGGGACTTAGGGACAGGGACAACAAGGATCAGAAAAACATCAGACCATCAGAAAATTACTCTGAATACATCCCGTCATATTCTTGCCCCAAACTCATACCTCACAAACCCGAAGCTTGGTCCACGGCAGCACCAAGCTTCGGTGACCTTGAGGCTAACACCCGGCACGTCTCTGTCCTGGAGATTCCCACAAGTAGAGCGCCCGACCGCTCTAAGAGACCCTTGCTCACTCACAACTAAGGCAACCTCCTACGAGTGGCTCGCCCGCCCGGAGTACCTTACGCACATCTTAGCCACACACGACCCAATACAGGTAACCACCTAGCCCAACGGCTCCGATAGGTGTCACCATGACGAACTACGTGGACTTTGATCCCTTCCTAAGGGTACGTAGGCACCTAGGTTCACACCTAAGGGCAAGTTCCACAAGGTTACGACCCCTTGCGGTCCTTATTTACAAAGTAAAATTGTTTGAATCAAAAACCACAGTTACAGTAGATATTTTGTTACATGTATCAAATGAGCTGGTCAAAGTGGTCAAAACAATTGTAATAAAAGATTAGTCAAATGATTGGAAATCTGTTCGCATATCATGGAAAAAAATGCTGCATTAGTTGAGGTATAATTTAGCATTAATATATTATATAGATATTATGGAAAATTGAATGATGCATTAAGTGACATATATTTAAGACTGATTACATAGTATGTAGCAAGATTTAATCTTAGCCGTTGGTCTGAATGAGTTAGAATTCTTGTGAGCCTGACGTGGCAGTATTGGGTTAACTAACATTCCAGCCAAATGGCAAGGGTTAGCAGCATGTACTTAGCCTTAATATAATACTAGCGATCGACCCGTGCGCACGGGATATATCTAAAGATATTTATATATTAATTTTAAAATTTTATAATATATATATATATATATATATTCTTAAAAAAATTTAATTCCACAGTCTAACTGCACCTCAAAAGTTAGAGAGAGACTTCTCAATTTAGTCCTTAAAAAATAGAGATTGATTAAATTTAGACACAGGATGAATTAATTGCCTACTCAGATCAATGAGTTGAGGGCTTTTTGTCCCAGTTTGAGTAAATTTTCTTTTTGTCTGTGTATGTGTGGCAGTCATCAATGGCTGAAGGCCGAAAACCCTAAAATGTACGTAAAAAGGATTTTTTTTTAAAATTTAAGAGATTAAAGTAGAACAATCTGTATCTTTCACCAATTAAATTAATACTTCATTTTAATTTAAAATTGTGCATAAGATGTTTTGACTTAAAAAAATAACAATATAAATAATGGTAACATTTTTTTCTTGAGAGTTAAGACACTAAATTAGAAGAATCTGTATGTTTCATTAATAAAATTAGTAATTCAATTTAATTTAAAATTACGCATAAGATCCTTCTGAAGTGGCTATTATTCATCTAAAGGTAATTTATTTGATGTTGAATTTGAGTATTTAAAACCATTAACTTTTAATTGTCAATCATATTAATTAAAGGTATTTTATCAGGTAGACAATTTATTCATTATAGAAAAAATGATATAGAGGATTTATATTTATTTGTTCCTTGTTAATTTGATTGATCAATGATTTTTTGGTGTTACAATCTGATCGATTGTATTAAAATCATGAATTACACTGATATACATAGTTGACCTCGGGATAATGTAATTATTGGATATGGATTTGATTTTGATGACTGTAACTATCGTTTTTGCTTCAGACAATTGTTATTTGCAATTAAGGACCGCAAGGGGTCTTAATCTTAGGGGACTTGTCCTAAGGCGATGCACCTAGGTGCCTATGTACACTTGGGAAGGGATCAAAGTCCACGTAGTTCGTCATGGTGACGTCTATAGGAGCCGTTGGGCAAGGTGGTTGCCTGTGTCGAGCCGTGTACGGCTAAGGCGTGCTTAATGTACTCCGGGCGGGCGAGCTGGTCTTAGGAGGTTGCCTTAGAGTGTGAGAGCTTGAATCTCTAAGAGCTGCTAGAAGCCCTATTGGTAAAAGGCCCCGGGGGCGGAGATGAGTCTACCAGTGACTGGATCTGGCGGTGCGTAAGGCAGAGCTCAGGATATGTGATGGATGTTGTGTAAGGTGTCTGAGAGTGCTCAGAATGCCTGCAAGGATGGTTATAGGTAATGTTCTTCTAGAGGTACTTTAGAGGTTTCGGATCTTATACTGTAGTCCTTGATCTCCTCTGTCCTTTATCCCCCAGGTGAGGGTCTATTTATACTAAGTGTGGGGGGGACGTGCTTGACCCACGTTCTCGTGGGACGTGGGTCATCCCATCATGCCCAGGGATTTTCCACGTCTCGTTGAGTGGGAGTCCTTGCGAGAGGATATGGGCTAGGGCCACGTAAGCGGCAGATAATTGGTGCCACGTGTTGTTTGCGTGCGCTGCTGCTAGGCTTTTTGAAGCTTAGTGCCACGTGTGCCAAGGCGGAATATTCCGTAGTTACAATGACTAAATATATTTCTATCATTTAAGGTTGAAATTGTAAATACAAAATTTGAAAAAAAAAATCACATAAATTTCATCAGCTTTCATTAGTAGGTTTTTATTCGCACACATAAGATCCTTCCCACGTGGCTATTCTTCATCTAATGTAGGGATGATCATGGGTAAGGTACTATATTTCGCGTCTCCAGATCCAGACTTAGTGGGTATCAAAGTCAATCCCCATACCCGGACCCTACGAATAGTCGAATCCCTATACCCGGACTCAAACCCATAAAACTTTTAAAATAAATTATTATTTTTTAATATAAAATTTATGTTTATCAACTATTCATTAAAACCAAAAAAAATGCTGTTAAATTATTTATATATATAATATTAAATATTTTTTATTATCATTATATATTTTCTCAATCAAAAAGTTTAAAAATAGTACTTTTATATATAAAAATAAATCATTATTATTGTGGATAGGGTATGGGTAAGGTATGAGTAGGGTACCTCTTTACTCGTCCCCGAACCCAATGACTTTGTACCCGGACCCATACCCAGACCACAGGGTAAAATTTCAGGGTACTCATTGGGTATGGCTATTTTGACCATCCCTAATCTAAAGGTGATTTTTTTTATGTTGAATTTGAGTATTTAAGACCATTAACTTTTGATTGTCAATCATATTAATTAATGGTATTTTATCAAGTAGGCAATTTATTCCTTCATATGCACGTTAGAAGGAATAAATTATTTTAGTTAAATTTTTAAGATTGTAAATTAGAACATTCAACATATTTAAAGCCTCAAATTAATAGTTGAATTTAATTTATTCATTATATAAAAAATAATATATATGATTTATATATATTTGTTCCTTATTAATTTGGTTTATCAATTTTTTTTGGTGCTACAATCTGATTGATTGTATTAAAATAATGAATTAACAATTTAATCAATTTAATCCCTAAAATGTACAAAGGAAATTTTTTTTTTTGAGATTTAAGAGATTAAATTAGAAAAATCTGTATCTTTCCCAAATCAAATTAATACTTCATTTTAATTTAATATTACGCATAAGATGTTTTGATTTTAAAAAAATAACAATATAGTTAATGGTAACATTTTTTTCTTGAGAGTTAAGACACAAAATTAGAAGAATCTGTATCTTTCAAAAATTAAATTAGTAATTCAATTTAATTTAAAATTACGTATAAAATCATTCCCAGGTGCCTTCATCATGGCCATGATTGTATGGTAAATAGTACGATCCAAATTATTGAGATTCATTAAAGATTCTAAATATATTCCGAGATAAAACACATATATAAATAAAAACAAATTAGATAATTGTTGTCAACACAATTTAAGGGCACGGGTGACAATATCTTACTATGAAAATTGCCATTGTCCAAAAATCTTACTTGACATTAACTTAGAAGTCGACATTACATGCTCCATCTTAAGCATATGCACGGTTCATATTAGTGATTTAAAAAAGTATATACCATTTATAATGATTATTGAGACCTACCATATCTGTATTTATTTAGATAGAAATACAAAGGCATTTACTTATCTAATTGAGCGTTAATTTGATTTTGATCTTTAAAAATGAATAGTCAAATGTGATTAACAAAAATGCACTACAAATCAATGATGATTATCATACTAATAAAAGAAAACTATAAAGGTCCATATACTGTCGGATATTTGAAGTTTAAAATGGTAATTTGTACTGCATAGTTTAAGGCAAACATTACGTCAATAATAGGCTTAATACCAAATGTAATATAATTTAAGCTTTAAATTTTGGACTACAAAGGTTCAAAGAAATAAATTGAAATTAACTATTTAGATGATTTAATAAAGATGTCCTTGAAATAGGAAAACCATTACATAATATCTTCTACTACATGCTAAAAACATTAAAGCCAAATGTGGATGACATCAAAAAAGGATTGAAAGACATAGTCCGGAATAAATTCCAAAAAAAAATGGCAAACTATTTAATAATTAATTCTTCTTAATCTTCACATTCTTATGTGCGTCGTCAATATTCAGTATAAATTCACCGGAAGACTGACCATCATCCGAAAAATCAGTAACAGATCTCTTGCATGTGCTTGGCGTCTCGATTGATAGGGAGGCTTCGACATCATGAAATGATAGTCGACGCACATCCCCACGAAGCAGTTGTTTTGATTTGTTTATATCCGGCGTGGTAAGATCATCCATAACTGAGGTTAAGTCAATCTAAAAACAAAATTACATGTTAGTTTATCCAAATTCAAGTTAATCAAGAAAGTCTTAGAAGATGAAATGAAAATATTAATAAATACCGTTTCCCGATCAAAATTATTGACCACTCCATTGGATTTAATTTTTTGCTACACAAAAAAAATGTAATAATATTATGTTTATATATAGAGTGGCTAGATGACATTAAACATTAACGTTAGAGAAAATTTTGAACCTGAGGAAGCCGATGAACAAAATATTTATCAAGAATTGTTGGATCGTCTGTCATCTTCTGAACAGTTAAAGATGTGAAAGCATTCCACTCTAAAACCTTAATCCCCACCTTGAAAATAAACTTCTTGCCTACAAAGCTATCAAGCTTTTTAAGCCACCCATCATTGTCCTCCACATTCTGTAAACATCCATTAAAGAATAATATGGTATTGAAATCGTAGATGCTGTGATCAGTGATAAAATAAAATTAATGTCGCACATTAATAATATTTAAGAAATTAATATGAGACAAAAATATTAAATAAACCTTCACTGATTCCGCCCCAAGATCAGTAGCAGTTATACCAAGGTTGTCACGACCCCCGTTTAGAGGACCGTGACCGGCACAGACACAGGGAATATCCCTATGCCTGTAAGCCTTATCACCTAATTGACAGAATATCTATTATTGAAAATACATCCACATGCAGTATAATACCATGGCTACACCGAAACGGTAGCCTATCCTAGGCAAGCAAATCCACGGCCAGTGCCGCTTCAGGATATAGATATAGGAAAACACACATAATATATAACCTGTGTACTGGCTACACATCCGAAGATGCTGCCTATCCTATTCACATGCAACAGATATATGTATATATATGTTTTTGGAAACAAGTTTTCCCTGCATCGTAATCTAACGGATCTTGATCTTTAAGGTGTGTGAAGCTGACAGTTCTAGATTTAGTGATACAATATAGTTGGGTACGTCTACCCTTTACTTTATGATACAATAATAAAGTAAATTAAATTACACTTACACTTTATTCACCCACATGAACAAGTTATGGGTCTTGGAAAAGTGTTGCTCAACCCTCGTTCCACCGAGACTTCTTCCACTTGTACTTAACCTGTCTCTGTGTAGTAAAAATGAGGTGTGAGTCTTGACCACGCGACTCAGTGAGGACTCTCCCATCCCCGGCGCAAGGTGGGTACCATAGCGCTGGGTTTAGGAGTCATACACAACCACATGCAAAAACAACTAGTTACTGTTGTTAGCATACATTCTTGGTGATCACACAACAACCGAAATTTCACCCAAACACTCGCATGCATTTAATAACTGTAAACATGGAGCAGTTTATTCCACGTCATCAATCAACCATTAAACATGTAACATATAGTGCCGGCTTTTACTCACTGGTCTTCTCACGTTCAGCATATCTGAATCAAACAAGATGTTGTGATGACGTAATCCTGTACGTCACCACTCCGCTGCACAATCAGCAATAATATGCAAACACAGACAATTCTTTAAGTACACACAGATACTATAACATACATCTACTTAACTTCCCCCACTCTGGGGTATTTACTAGCCACTACATGGCTTTTGTACCTCGAACCCTTGCACTCGGGTTGCTGGCCACCACGTGGAAAAGCATACTTAACCCATTCACTTGGGTACTGGTCACCTCGTGACAATTCTGTTAATCAAACAATACTTAACCCCTTCACTTGGGTACTAGTCACCTTGTGACAATTCTATTAATCAAACACAATCAACTTCTATCTATCAAACAATACGTAGCCACCACGTGGCACGTCTTGACCCCTTGCTGCGGGGCAATAGCTTGAGCCCACTCGTCCATTACCCAACTAGGCAACATGGCAGGCACGACAATACGTCTCGAAGGATGGCCACTGACACACCCTGAACCAACTCCACAGGATGATTTCTCTTTTACTAGGCTAGGCTCACAGTTCACCCGTAGGTTACTCCCGTGTCTCCTTACCTTAGTCTCACATATTAATAGGATTCTTTGTATCTTTCCCGAAGGATCAACAATTCTTCTCATTATTAATATGTACAAGTATTCTCAACAGGATATAACTCATATACCCGTCCAGATACACTCTCTTAGCCTCAAGCTATCGTCATAGCAATATAAATCCTTTCTGACCCTATTGCCAGGATAGGGCAATGACCATCGTCATGGTGATTATAAAACTGAGGTCTCAAGTGCCATCTGACGTTGTTCTAATCGATGTCCCACCAATAACTCCCTTTGCATGATTTTAATTTAAGTCACCGTCGTGACGAGTTTTCAAAATAAAGTTTAGCCCTTCCGTACAAGGACTCTTCCCACCGTCGTGGAAAAGATTTAATAAAATACTCATCATGCCTCCGGAGTGTATGAGTTGGATTTGTAACACACCAATCATAACAAACAATTATACTCTACTCCTGTGTCTTCCTATCCAAGCTACTTTCCACAACCTATTTTCTAGTTCTTTCATTCTTTTAGCATTCTATACCTCTAGCTAACACATGCCAGACAAGCAGAGAATATACATACTCATGTAATCCACATAAGCATACAACCCTAGAAGCAGAGATGAAAGAGCCCTCACCTTGGTCACTTTACTTAACATTCCCTTTGAGCACTCTTGTCTCCAAGGAAGTACTTGAATCCTATCACATACAACCAATTCAATCCATATCAATTTTCATACATCAACTTCTATTTCACCACATAAGTCCTATCACATATAATCCTTTCCACCATTGTCACGACCCCCTATCGGACGTCCGTGACCGGCACGGGAGGTAGGATTTCTCCTGTCCCGTAGGCCTCTAATTCCTGATTGACATTCTTATATGTGCATAACTACCCATTTCTATTACAAACAATATATAGTATATATGGTCATCTCTATCCGGTGACCTAAGTAGCACGCAATCCACGGCTCTCTCAACGCCGCTTCAGTCTATACATATACACATAGTCAATCACACGTACATATAGTATACATATTGATCACGCGCTTAAGGGCGGGTGATCTATCCTATTCACATGCAGAATCCCTGTGTACAGTCAAGCATATATATTCAATCACACACCTGCATAAAATATACATATTGATCACACGCCTCAATGCGTGTGACCTATCCTATTCACATGCGGAAGCTATATTTTCATACCGTCAAGTATTAAGTCACACATATATATATAAATTTACATATTGACCACACGCTCAGTGCGTGTGATCTATCCTATTCACATGCGGAAGTCACATTCATATATATATATATATATACACATGATATTCAGCATATCATAACCTATATTCCCAACCACAAGACCAATCTTTAACCTGTATGAAGCCGACAATTCTAGAGTGTGACATATACATATATGCATATAGCAACTGTACAAAATAATGCTATACCAAAATGAATCATATACATATATATCCTGACAAAATACATATAACAGTACTACCCACGCGAAGAATGTGTGCGGTCTCTAAGCCTGTCCGCCTCCCTGAGATGAAGTGGAAGCGCTCCTGATGCCTATACCACCTGTGTCTGTAACATGTAACATTGGGGTGAGTCAAACAGACTCAGTGAGAGGCTTTCACATCCCTGGTGTAGTACCGGGTACCACTACAACTGGGGAAGAGGAGCCAATCACAAACACATACGCATATAACGGGTTTAAATTTTTATATATTAGGTGGTCAGGCAATTAGCATATATCATATTCACAATAAAGAATTTAAAGCATGGATTTACCTACATTTAAATTCACACATACATCATATCATGATTTAACACATAATTCCATGTGGTCATCTGTATTCAAGTAATCATAATCATAAACTGGCCCGAAGGCAATATCTCCGTTAGGAGAGAATCTGGCCCGAAGGCAATATCTCACGTGAGCAATATGGGAACCTAGTTGATCATTCTAGGAACCCCTGGTCCCAAGACCATACTTGGAACAATAGTCTGGCCCCAAGACTTCACTTGGAGCAATAGCCGGCGACTCATCTGACCTCGGTTTACCCAAGGCAATAGCCACAATGTGGTGTACTCATATACTCTGTATTTCTGTGGGTTGACTCAAGACAAACAGACTCAATCTACCCGGACTATCCTTGATCGACTCGGTTTCCACGTTGTACCATAAATGACCCCTATGGACCACTGCTTACTCATTTCTCTCCTTCTTAGGCAACTCTAAATTCCCAAGTGGTTTTCTAATTCAGAAGCTCTCGGTTTAAAACAAGTCACCTATGTTCATCTCTTTTTAAGAAGTTACATACACAACCACCCTTTTCAGGTGATCAATAATGAGGTTGGTTTATAATACCACAAGACCCTCACAAATAAAGTTGACTCAATCCTACGCCCGATATCATTTAGGTCCTGAGGACCTTCTTTCCATATAAGGCTCCTTGAGCCATCATTGCTTTTACAATTCACATACACACATATAGCACGTTTTCATATATACTGTAATTTAGGAACAACAATAGTATGTTATCTAACATGTAATTCCTACAAATAGACAAGAAGGCAAACCATATATCCATATCCGCAGTCAACCCTATAGGGCAAGGATAGGAAAGCCCCTCACCTGGTTGGCCCCCTCTGATCGGCTCTCGCTGCGCCCGAAAGTCCACTCACAGTATGGTGCCCTATACACATATACTTGAGAGATTTAGAAACTTGCAATTTCAACCACTATAGTGTACATGTAACGCTAATGCTCATGTTCTTTCTAATTAATTCCATAGACTAGTTGTTGGCTTGGAATGCCCTCAACTAGTTTTCAGAACACCTAGCATGCTTCTATTCGTGTTCAGCCCTTTCTTAATCACACTATTCAGAAGCCTTGAGTTAGGGATGCAAGGTTACCCAATTTCATCTCTATGTGTCCATATGAAATTCCCATTACCCAAGTCTTGAATTTATGACTCAAGAGAGTCATAAATTCTGCTTGTCTAAAATTTCTATTTACCGAATTAACTTTCAATACTTTACCTACACACGAATACACATATCCGGGTACGCGTAAAATTAGAAAATTGTCTCTCTTTTTTTCGAACGGGGTTCCGGGTGAGACGGGAATTACTCGGGTTTTAATCCCTCGTACATTCCAATAATTTTTTTTTAATAATTATATAATTATCATTCAGCCTTTCAATGCACCCCAAATCATTCCACAACACCCTTAAACCTTAACAACCACATTTTCCTACACTTTTTCCAACCCGGATAAATTCTATCAATTTGGTTCTGGTTCCTAAGCTTCCAACTCACTTCCTAGCATGCAAATACTTGAATTTAGGACCCGGAATACTCAGATTGAATCAATTGGGGTCTTTCCAAAAATCCCTAAAATTGATAAAATTGGGGTTTGAGAGTTTCGGGACTCTCACCTCGATTCAACCGGTTAGAAGGACGATACGGAGTAGAGGAGACTCCCGGCTACCTTCCCCAGTGAAGAAACGGCGTTTTCCGGCGAGAAAGCTTTCTTCCTCTTGTTTCTCTCTCTAACATGAACTCTCTCTCTCTCTAGCACACGGTGGCGTTTTCCGGCTCCGGTGGACGGCGACTCCAGCCACCACGCGTGCGTCCGGCCACTCTCGCACGCCGTCCGTGAGCTCCTCGAGCCAAGACGTTGCCCCAAGCTCTTCCCCTCTCTCGTGCGTCTTCTCTTGCTGGGCTCTCTCTCACGCCTTCTCTTTCTTTTCTTTTCTCATCTGCTTGCTTTTTTCTTAATTCTATTACACACACACACACACACACACACAGATATATATATATATATATATATATATATATATATATATATATATATATATATCACTTAAAAAAACAAAATTAAAAAGAGAAATCTGATTTAATAAAAAAATATATATAAGTATTAGGATTTTACAAAAATTTATATTTACCACATAATAAGTGATATGCTAGTGTGTATTTTTATCTCACTTTCCACTTTTAAATTAATTAATTTAATTTAACTAATGGTGCTAATTAGAATAGTCTCGGGTATCACAATCATATTATAAATTCATAAATACGTAGCAACTTAAAACTACATTCAAGGCTAACCCAAAACCACTTATTAAGCTAAGGTCATCATTTAGAGTTCTTTTAAGTTAAAAACAATTTATGCTTAAGTAAACAAGTCTTGCCACTTGCTCACTCTCCAAGCTCCTTCAATGAAGGATTTTGCCCAATATGGAAACTCCTCATTTTCACCATGGGTTCACACATAAAAAAAAATCCAATCATTGGGCAATCTCTCATTTCATTTAAAAAGTATAAGCAATTCATTTGGAACCCAAACAAACCAACAATTTTTTTATCTAGGATTTTGTTTGATCTTTGAAATGACACTTAAAAGTTGGTTAAACTCATTTTAGTTGAAGGAAAAGGAACCATTCAAATTAAGGAAGAAATAACAACTTTTCAAAAACTAGAAACTTGGTAGTGTGTAAAACAGAACCGCTAACTTTCGAGAAACTTCCCAGAAAATCTAACCCTTGGACTTTTTAGTAAAAATACAACTTCGAAAGCTTAGGATGTTAGCTTTCATATGGCTTTGGAATCACTCAAATCTATTAAGTAACGAATTCAGAAAACACATTTAAACAGAGCAAGATCAGATTCAAAACAGCATGCAACATTTGGCAAGCTTCATTGAAATGGTCATATCTCCTTCCATACTTAACGAAATTATTTGATTCTTCTTTCTAAATCAAGATTAGAGATAAAATATTCTAATTATCAATTTATTACAGAAAGGATTTGAGCCATTTAAGAGCAGTAATTTAAAAACAGTAGCCAATCATACAAAAATTCCGCATCAGTTTAGAAAACATAACCGCTTACTTTAGAGGCCATTTCCAGAAGATCTAACCGTTGGAATATTTTCGAAAAATACAATGTAGAAAGCTTAGGACGTTAGCTTTCATATGGATTTGGAATCATGCAAATCCATCAAGAAACGAATTCAGAAAACACGTTTAAACAGAGCAAGGTCAGATTCAAAAACTCAGTTTTTGACAAAAACATGTTCCACGAATTTCTTGTGTCTTATACCATCAAAGATTGTTGTTTTTAGAAGAACATGATGAACAAACTCAAACCCTAAACTCAAATCTCTAACCCAGCAAAATCTCAGCACAACCAACAATTAAAAGATCCAATAGAAATGTTTATAACATCAAGAATGCAAAGTTTGAGCCTCCATTGTTCATAAAATCAAGAAATGGTGAGGATGAGAAAAATTATAGATTGAGGAGATTACTAAACCTACCTCAAGAGAGTAAAATAAGATGAAGAGAAGGTTGGGGGCGGCTTCCTAATCCTTGCTCTGGTTCGCTGGATTCCGGCGAGATTCTCGCCGGATTTGCTCCCTCATCCAAGCCCTAGCTCGCCCTTTCTCTCTTCTCCCTCTCTCTCCTTTCCTTTCTTTTTCTTTTCTGATTGTGTGTGTGAGTGGCGTGGAAGGGGTGTAAGTGGGGAGAAACAAGTTTTCTCTTCGCTTTAGTCCCTCCATCCTCCAACTCTACGTTTTCCTTCATTTTAGTCCCCGGTTCTTTTAAATTTCATACTTTTTTTCTATATATATATATTTTTTTTTAAGTTTTAAATTCCTAGCCCCGGAAGAAATCCTTCTTTAATCCTCAAAAAAAAAATTTTAAATAAATCATTCTTAAATCCTCAAAATTTTGCGGGGTATTACTGTCACGACCCCAGTTACAGGGATCCGTGACCGGCACGGGAATAGAATTTAGCCTCTAAACCCGTAAGCCTTATCTATAATCATAAATTATCTACCCTTATACACAATCATCATACAATATTCACATAGTGTATATAGTGGCCACACCATCATTGGTGGCCTAGTTAACCTGCAATCCACGGCGCTCAATGCCGCTTCAGCCCATTTCACGTATATATACATACATCCATACACTCAAGACATTCACACATAATTATATATATACATAGTGATCAAACCCCAAAGGAATGATCTATCCTATTCACACACAATATATGTATAACCTGTCATAATCACACATGTACACTCACACGCACAGTTAAGTATACGTAGTGATTACACGTCTCAATACGTGTAATCTATCCTATTCACATGCAGATATTTATATTTTCCATCCAACATATACCAAGTCACACGTATATATATAGCATATACATATTGATCACACACCATTGTGTGTGATCTATCCTATTCACATACACAGATATGTATATATATAAGTATATCAAGAAAGGGAACCACTCACAACCACATGCGCACGAAATACCAGTTTGTCAGATGTTATATAATGATCAGGCAACATTAATATAACGTTACGTCACAGATAAACCTAGGAATCATGCTTCTCAAACATGCTACTCATAAGCAACCAATAACATGAAACATTTCATATTAAAAACTATAAATCATACAATCGACCCTAGTGCCACGCTAGGGCAATAGCCTCAACGGCAAATCCTTTAAATGCTATGCACCACCCTAGTGCCAGGCTAGGGCAATAGCCACGACGGGCAACCATGAAGATGTAATGCACCACCCTAGTGCCAAGCTAGGGCAATAGCCACAACGGGCAACCATGAATATGTAATGCACCACCCTAGTGCCAAGCTAGGGCAATAGCCACAACGGGCAAACATGAATATGTAATGCGCCACCCTAGTGCCAAGCTAGGGCAATAGCCACAACGGGCAAACATGAATATGTAATGCGCCACCCTAGTGCCAAGCTAGGGCAATAGCCACAACGGGCAACCATGAATATGTAATGCACCACCCTAGTGCCAGGCTAGGGCCATAGCCACAACGGGCAAATGTCTGACGTCATATTTCACTCTCTTACTTTCAGTGGGGTTTGCAACACGGACTACCCATTTCTATTCTAAAGTGTCTTTACCTCAGCAGTGTGAACTCCACTAAGAATTTCTAATCAATTATGAGATTTTCTACTCTTTGCTTAGTACCCAACCCTTGATTAGATAATAACCTAGCTCTAAGGTATTTCCTAAGTTCGTTTACCACAAATCACGTCGACGTGTATAAATAAGTCAATTTCATTTCCTTAGTGGGTTTCTAATTATTAGGACAAACCAAAAATTGAACGAAATCAATATCCTACCCCTTTTTACTTGTACTGCTTGGCGTATCCCATGTCATCACATGGTTACCCTCCAGTACCACTTCAACTTAAATCAATCACATATATACAAATATTTTCACAATTAACAGTTTAGGAACAACAATAGCATGTTATTACCTAACAATTCTTACAAACAAGCAAGTAAGCAAACCACGTATTCACATCCTCATTCAACCCTGTAGGGCAAGGATGGCAAACCCCTCACCTGGACGGCTTCCTGTTTCTGGTCCTGGAGTCACTCCTGCTCCAGACGATTCGTGGTTACCTAACAAACATATTTACATTATTATAGTCTTAATTATTTGCAAATCATATGCACATGCTATGCTCATGCCTTATAGATACGTTAAACTTTGCCAAGAACCAAGTCCTTGGTCTTAACCTTCTTCCTCTCTCTTAATACTCATTTTCACCTACAAGTGTTCGTATGTGACCTTTCACAACCAACCTTCCAACTCATATCCACATACAACATATGTGGCCGGATATCCTTTAAAATTGATAATTCACCTAATAAAAGCATTTCACTATTTAAATCAATCCCGAGCATCCACCACGGTCTAATCTAAATTCCTAGCTAATATCTTAGCTCCATATTCTAAATTGGATTGAAAAGTGTCTCTTTTAATACCAAATTGGTTTCCGGTTGAGACGGAATTACTCGGGCGTTAATCCCTCGCATATTCCACACTCCCTACCATTCTATAACACCAATCCAACACACCAATCAATCCCAATTCAGTTTATACTACACTTTGCCTCACTTTACATTCCATTGCTCTATGGTTTTCAAGTTGGGTAGCTTCCCTCATCAATTTTCCAACAAATATACTTCCAAGTACTTCTAAACAACCCAATAGCTTCAAATTAGGACCCAAAATAATTTATTCATACCAATTAGGAATTTTCCAAAAATCCCTAAAATAGATAAATTTGGGTTTTGAGGGATTCGGGACTTTTTACCTCGATTCAATCGGATAGGATGATGGAATGAGGTAGAAAGAACTCCCGGTCACATTCCCCGGCTTCGAAACGGCGGATTCCGGCGACTTTTCCGGCGAGAACACTCTCCCCCTTTGTTTTCTCTCTCTAACCGAGCTCTCTCTCTCTCCTCCGTGAAGACCGGCGCCGGCCCACCTTCCTCCGGCGTCAGAGTCGCCGTCGACGGCCCTCGTCCCACACGTCCGGTTTCTTCCCGTCTCCCGCGCGCGTCACCTCCCTTCCAGCTGCAGCTCGCGTCGTGGTCCTCACTTCACTCTCTTTTTTTTTTCTGCTTCAGCGTCTCGGCCTCTCTGGAGCAAAAGAATTTGGGACCATTTTAATTACAAGGGGGTCACGTGTGTGACCCCCTTCCAGCCACCTATATTATATATATATTTTTAAAACATTTTGTATATTTATATATATATATATATATATATATATATATATATATATATTTAATATATTATTATTTATAGTTAAAATAAATTTTGGGGTTAATAACCTTACACCCAATATTTCCCGTTAGGTCCTAATTTTTGGTCCAAATAAAATTTTATTTATTTTAAATTTCCTCCTTTTCTTTCCAAATTAAAATAAAAAATTAAATTAGGACCTTAACGTTAATTGGAAAATTTCCGGGTATTACAATTACAAAGGTAGTTAAAAGCATTGCGATCGAAGAAGGTCAGGTTTGCAATCCCGAATTCATCGGAAACAATTACTTCAATCTTGTACCTATAAGTAAAACATGTCAGAAATACTTTTTGGGTTTCCCATCCAAATCGAATTTTACATGTAAAATTAAATATTATACCGTTTAATTGATGTATTCACTAATTTACTGCATGTGTGGCAGAAGATGATCGCCCCACCAGGTTCCATGTAGTCTTAGATCTGTCAATTGCGCCTACAGCATCAATAAATTGATCAATGATCCAGCAAATTTCTGTCCAAAAAATGAAATTGGAAAAATTCGTGAAAAAAATAATTAAAAAAACATTTGTTGAGATCTACACAAATGCTTTGCAACTTTCACCTTCTTCAATAAGATATTACAGTGAGGTATCAAATATAAATTGAAAATTGTTCAAAGACAGACCGATAAATAACATAAGCAAGTAGATGTAGACCGAACTCTTCAAAGTATGAAATAAGTGAATAAAGAAAGAAACAATACTTACAAATATAAATTAGTGTTACAGAGGAAGAAGAATTCACCGTCTACAAAAAAATGAGGAAACAGATAGTTATAGTGCCTTTTGAAAAAAAAAGTGGGAATATTGAGATTGGAATCATCTAATTAATGCGTCAGAATAAATTACATCATATATCATGGACTATTTAATGATGATTTTAATCAGATATGAGAAGGTATCAATTCCTCATTAACTGCAAATGTTTAAATCAATTTAAGTTTTTATGACTTAATAAATCAGAATAAATTGCATTAAACAATATAATGCCACGTATACATATCTTATATTACATGGCGACTAATCTGGCTCTTAGGTGGTATATTAAACGACATGTGGATTTATTTCCTCAAATTAAAAGTTTGTGTTCTGAGGTGTTGATTGAGCAAAGAATGCCTTAATCCTATGTGGTAAGAATTGGAGCTAGGGATGTTACTATTTATATATATATATAGATTATGTATTTTTTTTATTTTAAAATATTATTTCTATATTTATTTATTTATTGGGTGGATATTGGGTAGTGGATATCAGGTAGCGGATATCGGGTAGTTTACTTGATTATAGGCTATCCAATATCCAATATATTTTTCGGGTATTTTGGATATTTCGAGTATTTCAGGTATTGGATAGGGTACGGGTACGGATATTAAAAATGACCATATTTTCGGATTCGTATAGGGTACGGGTATTGGATATGTTGGGCGAATTCGGATGCGGATAGTGCAAAAATGAATGGGCACTCGCCGATTGCCACCCCTAGGGAAGGGTCCACAGCCATATAAATATAAATATATTGTCACGACCCCCATTTAGAGGACCGTGACCGGCACAGACACAGACACAGGGAATACCCCAATGCCTGTAAGCCTTATCACCTAATTGACAGAATATCTATTATTGAAAATACATTCACATGCATTATAATATCATGGCTACACCGAAATGGTGGCCTATCCTAGACAAGCAAACCCACGGCCAATGCCGCTTCAGGATATAGATATAGGAAAACACACATAATATATATAACATGTGTATTGGCTACACATCCGAAGATGCTGCCAATCCTATTCACATGCAACAGATATATGTATATATATATATATTGAAAACAAATTTTTCCTGCATCATAATCTAACAGATTCTAATCTTTAAAAGTGTGTGAAGCTGACAGTTCTAGATTTAGTAATACAGTCTAATTGGGTACGTCTACCCTTTACTTTATGATACAATGATAAAGTAAATTAAATTACAATTACACTTTATTCACCCACATGAACAAGTTGTGGGTCTTGGAAAGTGTTGCTCAACTCTCGCTCCACCGAGATTTCTTCCACCTGTACTTAACCTATCTCTGTGTAGTAAAAATGAGGTGTGAGTCTTAACCATGCGACTCAGTGAGAACTCTCCCATCCCCGGCGCCAGGCGGGTACCATAGCGCTGGGTTTGGAAGTCATACACAACCACATGCAAAAACAACTTGTTACTGTTATTAGCATACATTCTAGCTGATCACACAACAATCAGAGATTTCACCCAAACACTCACATGCATTTAATAACTGTAAACAAGCAGCAGTTTATTCCACGTCATCAATCAGCAAGTAAACATATAACATATAGTGCCGGCTTTTACTTACCGGCCTTCTCATGTTTTAGGATGTCTGAGTCAAACAAGACGTGCGGTGACGTAATCCTGTACGTTACCACTACGCTGCACAATCGAAAATTATATGCAAACACAGGCAATTTGTACATACACACAGATGCTAAACATACATCTACTTAATCTCCCCAACTCTAGGGTATCCACTAGCCACTACGTGGCTTTTCTACTTCGAACCCGTGCACTCGGGCTACTGGCCACCATGTGGCAATTATACTTAACCCATTCACTCGGGTACTGGTCACCTCGTGACAATTCTGTTAATCAAACAATACTTAACCCATTCACTTGGGTACTAGTCACCTCGTGACAATTCTAATAATCAAACACAATCAACTTCTATCTATCAAACAACTGATATATAGTCACCACATGACACGTCCTGACCCCTTGTTGCGGGGCAATAGCTTGAGCCCACTCGTCCATTACCCAACCAGGCCACATGGCGGGCACGGCACGACGTCTCTAAGCATGGCCACTGACACACCTTGGACCAACTCCACAGGATGATTTCTCTTTTACTAGGATAGGCTCACGGTTCACCCGTAGGTTCCTCCTATGTCTCCTTTCCTTAGTCTTACATATTAATAGGATTCTTTGTATCTTTCCCGAAGGATCAACAATTCTTCTCCTTATTAATATGTACAAATATCCTCAACAAGATATAACTCATATACCCGTCCAGATGCACTCTATGAGCCTCACGCTATCGTTATAGCAATATAAATCCTTTCTAACCCTATTGTCAGGATAGGGCAATGACCATCGTCATGGTGATTATAAAAATGAGGTCCCAAGTGCCATCTGACGTTGTTCTAGTCGATGTCTCACATCGCTAGCATAACCAAATCCAAAACCCACCAATAACTCCCTTTGCATGATTTTAATTTAAGTCACCGTCGTGACGAGTTTTCAAAATAAAGTTTAGCCCTTCCGTACAAGGACTCTTGCCATCGTCGTGGAAAAGATTTAATAAAATACTCATCATGCCTCCAGAGTGTATGAGTTGGATTTGTAACACACCAATCATAGCAAACAATTACACTCTACTCCTATGTCTTCCTATTCAAGCTACTTTCCACAACCTATCTTCTAGTTCTTTTAATCTTTTAGCATTCTATACCTCTAGCTAACACATACCAGACAAGCAGAGAATATACATACTCATGTAATCCATATAAGCATACAACCCTAGGAGCAGAGATGGAAGAACCCTCACCTTAGCCAACCTTCCATGCAATCCTCTCCTGTAACTTTAGTCTCCTCGGAGTTCCTGTTGCACTCTATTGCATACCGTTGTTCCTATAAGAACAACATTTATTTCATTAAAGTTTATTACTTAGCTTACTTGTTATTTATCTCTCCATTACTCTCACGTGTAGTCCATGGTTGCCACAGAGTCAAGCTCTTGGTCTTATTGGACTTCTCTATCCCGACTTATGCGTATCCTTTCTCGGACACTTGACTTACTCGATTATGACACTCTACACGAGTGTTTCCCATCTTGGATTTGAGTACTAGACCTCTATCTAACTTGTATTCGCATCTAAGAAAGCTTATCTAACTAGGTTGGATGGAATCCTAAAATTTTAGGAAGGTCTAAGCATTTTAAATCAACTTGTGTTCCTACTTGGGTTCTAAGAAATCTAGTTTCTAAACCTCAATATACCTCCAATTTATCCCACTTAAGGTTGCCTAAAGGTTGTGACAGTTTAAGGTTGAAATTCAAGAGGTTGGACTTAGTTTACTCCGTAAGTTTATATTCTTGAGGGACAAGAGGACATTTGGAATGATTTTGATCCTTAAAAACATGGTTGGTGGTGTTTTAAGAAGTTTAGGATTGAAAGTAGAAGGTTCGGATGCCCCGGATTTGCAAAAAAATGAATTTTGGGCATGCTGGGCAGAGGCCTGGCGCTATAGCGCCGAGCTGCTGCCCAGCAGCTCTTGGTACACCAGAGAGCTAGCGCTATAGCGCCGGTTCGCAGCACAACAATTCGTTTACTGTGCTGTGGGCTGGTTTGGGCCCGTTTCGGCCCCCTTCTGCCCCCGGCTTCGACTTCGCACCCCACGGGTTTTGTTCACCTACATATATACTACATTTAGAAAGTCCTACAACTCAAATCCAACTCCGATTCGTCGCCGAATTGTTGATCGTTCGAGATTGGGAAAAATGGGTTTTACAAACCCCAAACTCTTCCAACTTCGAATCCGACCAAATCCAACGATCTAGCCTCAAATCCTAACCCCAATGAGTGTTCAAGAACACTTTAGAAACATTATTCTACCCTCGAATCCACCCAAACTCGGATTTTCAACTCAATTCCAAAAATGAAGAAAAATGAAGAAAATGGGAACTTGGAGAGAATCGGGCGTTATACCAACCTTAACTTGAGAGATTGAGATGAGGAAGATGACGAGGATGATCTCCGGCTCCTCCTCCAACTCTGGCTCGCCGGATTCCGGCGAGATTCCCGTCGGATTTGCTCTCCCATCCAAGCCCTAGCTCCCTCTCTCTCCTTTGCTTCTCTTTCTTTCTTCTCTACCTCTCCTTCTTCCCCGTGACTTCATCCCTCTCTCTTTTTCCCTTTCATTTTCTTTCTTTTCTTTTATTTAATTAAAATTAACATATAATAATAATAATAATAAAAAAATCTGAAAATAATAATAAATAATTAAATAAATAACTAACATGTATTTTTAACTTAATCCCTTTCCCTATTTAATTCAGGTTTCTAATTTCTTAGGTCCCGAATTAAATCCCAAAAATATCTTCTACTTCTTTTCTTTCCCTTTTTATTTTATTTTAAACCTCGAAAAAAATTTTCGGGTATTACAATCCTCGAAAAAAAATTCCTTTCCGATTTCTTTTAACTTTCATAATTTTCCTATATTCTTTTTAAGATTTTAATTCCTAGCCCCGAAATAAATTCTTCTTTAATCCTCAAAAATTTTTAAATAAATCATTTTTTAATCCTCAAAATTTTCCGGGGTATTACATATATAGAAGATATAGATATTTTAAAATAATAAATACTTTAATAACTACCTATATTTCTAACTCCTCTATCACCACTATTATTAACTACCTTACCCATGATCTCTTTCTCTCTCACATCTCATCTAATAAAGTTTTATTTCATATTTTTTTAATTATAAAATATAGCTATTTTGTGAGCCAATGACCAGAATGGTCCACATCCATATATATATACTAGCATCAAACATGCACTCACGTGCGTGTTGTCTGCTTTTCCTATGTGTGTAATCTATTTTCTTAAATATGTGTGCATGTAAAAAGAAATTCTGACGTGCGTGTCTACTTTTTCTATATGTGTAATATACTTACTTAAAAAGGAATTCGAACTAAATTCATCAACACTAAATATAGATGTCTCTTCTAAAAGAAATTATGACGTGCATGTATACTTTTTCTATACTAGCGTGTCACCCGTGCTTTGCACAAATTATATTTATAGATATTCATATAAGAATGGTTATATTTGTATAAATTCATTATTTTGTGAATGAATACATTAATTATAAAATGTAAACAATAATTATGATAAAAATTATGTTAGTAGTAAGAGTTCACACACTAAAAAAGATACAAAAGACATATTAAAGAGATGTTCTTTTTGACATACATATATGGCCTAGTGAAATTCATAGTTTGTTGTAATTAGGCCTTTTAGGAACATGCGTTTTGACTCACTTGTTTGCTAGTTATTTAATTTATTATTTTGAAAATATAATGATAATAACATTAATTGTATATTAATTTTCAAAAGAATTAAAAAAATATTGTTGGTATGTTTCGTTGCAAGATTTAGGGACAGAAAATGAGATAGGATATCTCATTTTTCATGTATAGATTAAAGCTTTTTTCAGAAATGAAACTCTCCCATATTTGTGGGGAGTTAAATGTCCCCATAATCATTTTATTTTTACAAAAAAAAAATAATTAAAATATTAAAATTAAATAACTTTATTTTTTAAAATAAATAGTATTATCATCATTATAAAATATAAAATTTATTATAAAAAAAGGCAATGCTATGGAGAGGTGGTGAGCTTTGACCACCACCTGTTTGTCGTTGGATCTGTTTGAAGATCTGTGTCAAAATACTTTTTTAAAATTTAAAATAACACAAATCTCGAGCAGATCCAATGGTTAAGAACTGGTAAGCTAAAGCTCACCATAGCTTTGTAGTTTTATTCTAAAAAATTTATTAGAGGAGGAAATAAGATTTTTTAAATTTTATAAATTTTTTATTCAAATGTGTATTATGAGTATTTTACATTTAAAATTCTCAAAATAGGTCCAACTCTAACCCACTAAACATGAGAGATGGGTTGCACGGATACAAAATAATATAAATGATTGTTTATAATAATATCTCTAATTATAACAAAATAATATTTCTACATTACACAAAATAAAATTATAATCTAAATATAAATTATTATTTATAAAAAAAGGTTAATAAAAAATAGAATTCAAATATAACTAAAAAAAAGCCAAAAATACCTTTTTGATTCTCAAATAATAGGTTATCTGTCACTTCATAAATAACGATAAAAACTTTGTGACGTTTGGACTGGGCAGAGTGAAGTAGAAAAATTTGTGCCCGAACGAATAACCAAAACTTTTGGCGTAGTAGTATATGCTCAATCTACCAAATGGTATTAGAGCCAAGGTCAAGGTTTGTTTCCAGTATGGCAATTGTTGAGGAAGGGATTATTGGCCAATGTGTGATAACAATTGTCCCATGATATAGCTCCAGGTAAAGTCACAGTTGAACTACGTGGGACTTGGGTTGAACCAACTTAAGTAGAAAAAGTTTCGCCTTAACTTATTATAGGAATAGTTTTCGGCCTAGTGGTAAGTACTCCCTCCAAAAGTATTCAATTTATCAACTAAGAAAAGGAAAACATTGAAGTCATAACCCAATTGAACTTGAGTGGCCCGTCCTAATTATCGGACATATTTTGATATATTGGGTTAGTTGGGTTATGTGGGCAAGTTAGATTTGAAAAAAAATTAAATTTGATCCCAATTAATCCATTTGACTAACTCACCTCTTTGTCCTTCATGACATATATATGTTCCACTACTTGAATTTATATTTGAGATACTATTGGATATATTGGGGTCTTTGGGACTAAATATCCGCCCATGGAGAAGTCCGATCGGGTCAAGTGAGGATCCGTTAGAAAGCTCGCAGAGAGACGAAGAAAACGAAACGAAAATGACTCTCATCGGAGGTCACACGAGCCGGTACTCGTGGCCCAAAGTGGGTTAGATAATCATAATTTTATAATGATTATTCTATTCTTTTCTTAAGTCCCACATCGGTTAAAAGTATGATGAGAGTTCTCTCATCCTCCTATAAATAGAAGTGACTCCACACATTTCCAATTGCTCATTCCATGTGTTGGAAAGGGGGTCCCGTTTGAGAAACCCCACATAGTATAATATTTCTCTCTCTCTTGAGTCATCTTCCATGCATCAGTTGTGGACACGTGGCTTTACCTCTCATAGGTAAAGTCCTCTGTTTGGTGCGGCCCTTTTCGAAGTTCGTCGTTTGGAGGTCAGCCCTGATAGAGCAGAGGCACTGGCAAGATCCGAGGTTTTGACATTGGTGTCCAGGTTATCATGTGAATCCGGGCCTTTCCTTACAGATACTTTACCAATTATGATGCATGGGAATTCTAAATTCAAATCATACTCATAGTAGTATTCTTTTATATTTCTTTATGTACTTCGAAATATGTATTATATAATATTTTTAAAGGGGAAAATGAATGAATGCAAAGGATGAACTTTAAGATTATATTTGGTATATATGTAGGGAAGAATGTAAAGGGAAGTAATGTATAAGAAAGGAATATATATGGGCATGTTCATTACATGGAAATGTCCATTCCATGGAATGCAAAAAGTAGTGGGGCCCATTGGGTTTCACTTACTTTTTCATTTTTTCATTTCTATCAACTTTAAAAAAAAGAAAAAAGAAAAAAAATACTAAATCTCTATTATACTCCTTTGATTTGATATGATTTGACATAATTATAACCTTCTTTACTTTTTATTATTTTAATATAAAGGGTAAAATGGTCATTTTAATACATTCCCATTCCATTTTCATTACAAAATTTTTACTACTAAACACATCAATTGCATTCCGTTTCCGTTTTTGTTTCCATGTCCATTTCCATTTTTACCTAATGAACGTGCTCTATAAAGTAATCATGAAAGCATTGAGTTTGAATGACATATGAATTATATCCTTAAAGTATTGAGTTTAAAATTAAATTAATAGAATAATTGAAATGTATATATATGGGAATCGAATCCAACGTGCATATATAAATATGAGGAGTCTAAAATTGAGAATGAATGACATATGAATTATATGCTTAAAGTATTGAGTTTAGACTGATTAAGTGACAGAAGTGCTGCATAAGTTACATGTGTTAGAAAATTTGAGATAATTTACATTTCTTTAATACTATATATAGAATATATATATATATAAATATACGGTTACATCTTATTGAAATAAAGTGAAGTAGGTATGAAAAGAAATATTAAATAGTCATAGATTTAATTTGTAACAGTTAATTAAATTTTTAAATATATTAAATAACAAATAACTGAAGAAACTAAAGGTCAATTCTACTAACCAGGTTTGATTTCAAAATTTTGCCAATTATTTTCAAAACAATTACTGTGAAGGTTTTGTATAATCAACAAATATAATTGAATTTCATAAACAACGTATCTTAAAGGAAGAAAAGAATAATAATTAAGAGAAGATATCTGTGGTATGGTAGCTCAGGAAAATAAACAGCCCTGTGTTGCGAAAATTGTGATTAGAGGCGGCATTACGAGATATATATAAATATATTAGAGGCTTCGCATGCACGTACGTGCATGTAATTTGTTCTTTAATGTTTTTTAAAAAATATAATATAAAATTATAATTATTTAAATAATAATATTACACTACAAAAAAATTAATTTTTAACCACGGTTATTTAAACACTCGTTAGACTCTAAAAAATTTAGATACTGACTACGGGTAGGCTTTAACCTGGCTAAATTAGAATACTAAATGTAAATGGTCTCCTCTCTCCCTCTTGCGTCTTTTCCTCTCCCATCTATTCTTTTCTTTTTGTTCCCTTAAAATCCCTAAAACTGTGAGACGCCACCGCTGACGGAGTGGTTCGTCGGAGTGAGATGCCGCCACCGCTGCCGGAGTGGAGCGTCATCGACTACTTGCCATCGCTGCTGGAGTGGTTCATTGGAGTGAGACGCCACCGATTGCGTTTCTGCTCTGCATTTGTGTGTCCCTCTCGATTTTTTCTGACAGAGGTGAGTTTTCTGCGCTCTTGCTATGGTGGTTGCTGGAGAATGCCGTCGATGCTGTGAACGTCGCCCATAAACGCAGGCGTCGAAGTTATTTTCCATCTTCTGCGTTTGGTTCGACTTGCCCTAAATGGTACTTCATTCCTCCCTTTATTTGTTTTAGCCAATTATTATATATTGCAATCATTCTCCTCAGTTTTATCATCTATTTTTCTTTATTATGCCTCTACTTGTAGTTCTATTTTAGCTCAATTGATCTTCTTAAAATCCAGCCCTGTTCATGCATTTTATTCTTATAGCATTTTATTCTCACAGAGGCAATATTGAATCACGCTTTGAAAGTCTGCTCCGAATATAAGGTAGGCTTTCCTTATGATTCCTTATGCTATTGATTACTATCCTTTCTTGTATACAATATGCTTTTCTTTCTGTTTTTTACACCTGTCCAAATTTTTTATATCTAAGCTGTCAAATGAGTATTTGTCTCATTCTCCTTTCAGCTTATGAAGACACAAATGCTGTTCGGAATTATATTGATGAATGATCTTAAGAAAAAACTCATCATGTGGCAAATCTTTTTTTATCAACCTTTATACTACATCACTCATAGTCTATATTTAATTAATTAATTATATATATACATATATGACTTTTTTTTATAATTAGGAATGGACTCATAGTTTTGTCTCTCTATTGCATACTACATTTTTCAAATATCAGTGCCGAGAGCAAATTAAATTTCATGAGTAAATCATAAATATCCTCACTTCCTGCAAATAGAGACAAAGTTTGTGATGTATCTAGTCTTTTTAAATTATAACTCTTACCAACTAAACTAGAATGGGTATGCTAGAGCATCTTAAAAATAATATGTTTAGTACTGCAGTTATAATCTCCTAATTAACGTAGATAAAATATAGAGTGAATTAATGATTTGATACACACTTTCATTTTGCCATGGCACCTAGTAATGTCATTTGATGTGAGCTGTGCTTTTGTGAATGTGTGCAGAGTAAACACGAATATATTTGTTCAGTCTTCATAAAGCTAATTAATTACATATTGCACTATAATTTTGGTATTGGCATCACTGGTTATAGTAATTTTCTGCTATTACTATAACCGACTATTTTTTTTTTTTGGCTTTTTGTAAAGTTTTAGACTTTTCGTGACTTTTATTATATTGATATTTCTGCTTCACCTTTTAATAACTGATTTGGTTGCTCTGTTGATTTCCAGGTCATGAAGTTTGAGGATCTAAAGGAACTTGGTAGTGAGTCAGTTGTAAAGGTGAGTGCTTAATCTTAAGCTGTAATTATTTTTGTCAACTGAGGGAGACCCAGCTGAGAAAGTGTTCTTTAACAATTTACTTGAAATGAGGAAGACCCAACTATAGCCAAAATTGAAGCCCTCACAAAGATAATGTATAACAAACAGATTATATATATAATTTACTAGTTTAATAATGTTGTTTAATTAAATTAAAGTTGCGCAGTAAATTAAAAGAGGTGGTTGAAATTTGAAAACTGAAAAGTGGGTTTGTTTGGAAGGACAAAGCTGGTAAGATGATCGATGGGTATTGTGGAAGAGATATGACATATATTCCATTTATTATTTAATTTCAGGTGTAGCCTCTAGGCATTATGTGATGAAGGAAGCGTTCAACCATCTACTCTTGGTCCCACTCATTGCACATGCATGATGCCATTGTCTATGTTTTCTTGTTGAATTGATACACTCGCGTTTTTCTTCTGTTCTGCTTTATTTTTTAATTTGAGTACTCATGAACTCGACATTTATATGGGTTTTTTCTCAATGAGATTTAGATTCCTTAATTTATGAAATGACATGTGTCATTACTCCCTGCAGGCAATGCAAGTTCATCCTGATAAAAATCCAAATGATCCTCGGCTACAGAAAATTTTCAAGCAAGTTCACTATATCAAACTTCTAGTCTCATCATTTTTCTCTGCTTTGTCTATGATAAAATTAATTGTCTTATGCCTGTTCCCATCATTTTCCAATGATAAAAGTTACTGAAGGGGAATGATTTTCCAATAAAGTTACTGATAAAAGTTACTATATCAAACTTCTAGTCTCATCATTTAATTGTCTTATGCCTTTTCCCATCATTTCCCATCTTTTTTTTTTGTAAAGGGAATATTATTTTGGATTTTGACTTTCATTGGTTTGTTTTTTCTATGGGCAATTTTATTGTTTCATCTATTACTAAAGGTTTCTAGCAATGCAGAAGCCAGAAGGTACGTGGTGACTTTTCCTAACATATGGATTTCAATTGTTTCATAAATATGTGTATTTGTTAAGCACCATCCATATTATGGAAGAAGAAATTGAATTATTGATAGTAGCACACTGTCTCTATGAGTAGATAAAATGAATAATGATAATCTCTTTAAAATCATATGAATTTTTTAACTGTAATTGCACAGTTAAATTAATTGATCTTCTTACGATTCTCTTGGTCTAAGCAAACTCATGTTATACTTGCTGATGAAATGGGATAAATGTTCTGCATGAGACTCTGAAACATGGGTTGGCTCCCAAGTCTTGGACTGATCATCTTCACCTTAGTGTTGGGGGAACTCTGTCTAATGCTGGAATAAGTGGGCAAGCCTTCAGGCATGGACCCAGATCAATAATATCTTACAGCTCCAAGTAGTCACAGGTATATATATATATATATATATATATATATATATTCATTCATTGATCAAGTAGAATCAATGCATGTAAATTTTCAAAGATTTGTTCGAAGAGATAAGAAACATATTTAGTATTCCTTTCATTCATTACTTGTCATATGATAATAATAATAGGGAGGTATCTGGAATGGATTAGGGAGTGTATTTATATTTAATAGTGACAAATGACAAGTAACGAATGAAGGGAGTATTCTCGTAATCCAACTTATGTTTTTATTGAAAAATATAATGATATATAGATACATAAAATTTTGGGTGCCTAAGTTTTCTCCAAAATATCTATTTCTTTCCCTCTAAGGAGGGATTTTTAATACGGTTCTGGCCAAATCCAGAGCATCGTTTTAAATTATTTATATCACTTCAAGTTAATTAATTAATTAATTATATATATACAGTGGGATATACTTTCCAACGATGGAGTGGTTCAGGAAATGGCACACATAGCCAATGGACGAGATACGGGAAATTGTGTATCCCTACTTCGAGTCAATGTACGTACATAGATATTGAATATTGAATATTGAATTGATGAATTATTATTTAAAATTGAAATTGAATTGTTGAATATTGATGAATTCTTATTGACTTTGGTCCATATGGTTTGTAATTAACTTTGGCACCTTGCATAATCCCTTCTCAGAAACCCACAGGAGTAATGAGAGGATTAAGGTTCGGGAATTGACTTCCCCATTTAGCAGCTGGATGGATTAACTAAATCCAACTTAAGACCTTCAATTAAGTACTTCCCCCTTCACCTAATTTCCAAATTATATATTAATTAAGATGCATGTTCATTAGCTGCCTAGCTTTTGGATAATTAACTAGCTAGCTATCTAGACTTTTAATTAACTTTAATGTCTGACTCATTAATTTACTGCTGCAATTGTTTGTTTGTTGTTTGTGTGAGAACTGATGACAAGTAGCAGTACTAAGTAGTATGTATATGGAATCAACACTTGGAAATTGGGAACATGAATTTGCAACTTGGGCGCCACAAATGAATGTTGTATGAATATGGAATTGTTGGCTGTATCTTTATTTAATGATGTTGTTCTTTTAACTTGTTCCTTGTTTCAGGTTATGTATGTTGGATTTGCCCAAGCTCGCACCATTATAAAGAAATCTAGTAAAAAAAGTTGTTGAAAGCAAGCAGGACATGATCAAATTTGATGTCCTTTTGACATCATATGAAATGATCAACTTGGACAGGAACATGGTAATATTCTACCTACCATTCTAGTAAGGAAACAAGAAAAAATAATTTGCCAATATTATTTACTACCGTTATAACCTTAATGCTTTTTGCAGACTTCCTGACATCTATATTCATATGCAGATAGTAGATGAAGGTCACCGTCTCAAAAGTAAGAATTCAAAATTATTTTCTACATTGAAACAATATTCAAAAGTAAGCATATTGTAAATTAAAAGAATTTTGCACTATTTATTATGTAGTTGTTATTTATATATCTTCATTCTTACAGCCACCTGATATGGAAAGCACAGAGGCATCACCTCCAACATGTCGAAGATTATCAGAAGCAAGTCATGATCCTTAAAACTAAATATTTGTTTTATTTTGGTTATTGAACTTGTATACATATATGACTAGTGTTGACTTGGTGATTATAGATATGTTTTGGACCTAAAACTTTAAGTATATTGCTTGGATACAAATAAAATTATTTTGATTGAATAAGTATGTTTTTCTAGAGATATTAAAAGTATCAATAATTTGAAATAAATGTTCAAAAAAAAAAAATGATCTAGCGACGGTTTAAACCGTTTGGCTTAACGACGGTTGGAACCGTCGTTAAATATAAATAACTACAGTCTATTTAGAAAGCTTTAGCGACGGTTTTGACCGTCGTTATATTTAGTGACGGTTAGTGCCGACGCTTCTGCAAAGCGTCGTTAAAGTTACTCCGACGTTGACTTTAACAATGGTCAGCAAAACCGTCGTTAAAAATTTAGCGACGGTTAAAACCGTCGCTAGATCAAAAAATAACCGTCGCTAAAAATATTTTTTTTTGTAGTGATTGGATATTTGATTTTTAAAATACAATATAAAAATTATGATTATATTTTAAAAAATAAATTAAATATTAAGAAATTATTTATTCCCCTACTTTTTTAATAACTACCTATCATGTCTATTTTCTCTCTCTCATATTCTCCTACCATCATATATTTTTCTTATATTTTTTAATTAAAAAATGCTTATTTTGTGACCCCAATGACCAGAAAGGGTCACAACCATATATATATATACTAGAGACTTCGCATGCACCAAGGTGCATGCAATCAATTTTTTTAATTTAGTATAAAATTATTATTATTATTATATTTTTTTTATGAACTATTATTATTATATTTTAAAATATAATAAATAATTCAATAACTATTTATATGTTTAACTTTTCTCTCATCACTTTTATTAACTACTTTACCCATGATCTCTTTATCTCTCATATCTCCTCCAATCATGTGAAGTTGAGGGAGAAGTTATTTTTTTGGTGTCACACTTTGCTTGTGTGACACCAAAAAGTCCAAAGCCATATATATATAGACTAGAGGCTTTGCATGCACCTACGTGCATACATGTAATTTTTTCTTAAATTTTTTTAAAATATAATATAAAAGAGTTATTATATTTTAAAATCATTAAAAATTAAATATTTTAAAATTTTTAAATAGAATTTTTATCATAATTTAAAATAAAAAAAATAAAAAAAGAGAAGTTATGTATTTCTCCATTTTATTAGTAACCACTTATTGTTTTCTCTCTCTCACATCCTCCAATCATATATTTTTTATATTTTTTAATTATAAAATATAACTATTTTGTGAGAAGTTGGTTATTTATTAGGAAGTTGAGGGGGAAGTTATTTTTTTGGTGTCACACTTTGCTTGTGTGACACCCAAAAGTCCAAAGCCATATATATATAGATAAAAGAGTTATTATATTTTAAAATCATTAAAAATTAAATATTTTAAAATTTTTAAATAGAATTTTTATCATAATTTAAAATAAAAAAAATAAAAAAAGAGAAGTTATGTATTTCTCCATTATATTAGTAACCACCTATTGTTTTCTCTCTCACATCCTCCAATCATATATTTTTTTATATTTTTTAATTATAAAATATAACTATTTTGTGAGAAGTTGGTTATTTATTAGGAAGTTGAGGGGGAAATTTTTTTGGTGTCACACTTTGCTTGTGTGACACCAAAAAATTCAAAGCCATATATATATATATAGATATATAGATATAAATATATAGATATGTATGCATAACTAAATTAGGTGAATGGAATCACATAATTAACAACATACCATTCTTGGATTATCAGATAAAGTATTATCGAATTTCTCGGCGCGGTACGCAAATGCGTCTCCGTCGTCCGTCTATTTTCTGCCTTTCCATTTTCCCTTTTGATTCCATACACTCAAACCTCAAATCATTCAAAACAAATCACAAATCCACATTTTCATTTAATTTAATTTAAATGGACACCAATAACTATGAACACAAATGATAACAATAATAATAATAACAACAACAAAAGAGCACAGGAAAAAAATTAAAAGAATTCTTACCGGCTCTAAAATTTCCGGCATTTCCTTCACTTTCCAAGAAAATAAAAACCAGAGAGAAAGGAAATTAATTGAGTTAAAAGAGTATCTTCAGGATTCGGTGGAAAATGCTGTTGCGTACCGAATGGGGCAGAGAGTATATATCTATCACCTGATTGGACCCAACAAAAAGAATTTCAAAACAGAAAACAATGTAAGAATAAGAAAAAGAAATTGCCAAATCTATCTATAACAAAGTTTTCTTCCTTCTTCTTCTAAACCCATTTCGTTTCAGACATGGAAAAGTGAAACAAATCCACTTACTCATCAGGATACGCTCTTCTTCAAATTGTTTGAGTGTTTATGCTGAAGATGAAGACTTTATAGTCCATACCACAAATCAATTTCAAATTTCCTAATTGATTAGGAAAAATTAATTGGGTCATAAAAAATGATAAGAATTATAATTATATTTTGATTATGATTGGTTCCATTTATTAATATCATGTGTGTATTTTTTCCTTCTATAACGGCTATAGATTGGATTTCTTAATCACAAATGAAATTTCAAAACTACCAAATGAATATCATCAGCGGGAGGATATGGGACATATGTGGCATCGTGTAGTGATAGATTGAATGGGCCTTTTTGAAACATGGATTAGGGGCTCTAGATTTAAAGTTTGGATGATTATGTGGAGATTGAACAAACCATGTAATAAGCGTAAGTGTATAGTTTTGGCTCTATATACATTCCTTTATATATAGATAGATAGATTAATAGAAGAAGATTAATAGATAATAGATAGATTAGTAGATATAGATATAGATTTTATTAACTAAGTTACCTAGTTATTTTAAAAAAAAACTATGCAATATAGAAGGTTTCGGTGATTATCCACATAAAAATAAATTTCTTTTTGAGAATGAAAATAAGAATTTTTGAGACAAGGGGAAATGGTATTAAATGTAATTAATTAATTATACAATTAGAAACGGGGCCGTTAGATTTTGTCGGATAATTATTTCAAAAATTTTATTTCCACAAAAAAATAGAAAAACTAAAGCGGACCTAAAATCTGTATTCATTTATATATAATTTATATTAATAATTAAATTGTTTACATTAGTTGACTTGAGATCAAGAAATTAAAATTTAAAAACGTAATTAAAGAATGATTGTATGTCATTTATTAGGATCACACATTAATTAGCAAAGAAAATTTTTAGACCTTGAGAGAGGATGACAAGGTGGAGGATGAGCATAAATTGTTAAGAGGACACATGGCATGAGAACACCTCATTTACATTACTATATATATATATATATATATACTCATTAACTCCAGGGTGATGTGTCAAATGAACAAACCATGCTTAGATTTGATTTGGCAAGCAAAGACTATATGTAGACTCCTTTATATATATTAATAGATTAATAGATGTGTAATCTATTTACTAATATAAAGTAAAAAATGATATTAATTAATATAAAAATTTATAATATCTGCTTTTCCTATGTTTGCTTTGACCTAATTTGTAATACCCGGGAAATTTTTCGTAGTTAAAATAAAATAAAAAGGGAAAGAAAAGAAGTAGAAAATAATTTTTAGGAATTAATTCAGGACCTAAGAAATCGGAAACCTGAATTTGATAGGGAAAGGGATTAAATTAAAAAAATACATATCTGTTATTGTTTATTTAATTATTATTTATTTATTTATTTTATTTAATTTGGGGTGGGGGTGATGTGGGGTTTAGGAATAAAGAGAAAAAAAAAGAAAGAATAAAAAGAGAGAGGAGAGGGACGCACGGTGAGAGAAGAAAGAAAGAAAACAGAAGGTAGAAGAGAGAGAGAGGAGGATGCGTGGAGAAGAGAAAGGAAAGGGGGAAGAAGGAGGTTCGCCGGAAAACTCGTCGAAGAGAGATGTCTGACGCCGGCCACGACCACTGGAGCTCGACTCCGACGTCTTCCACACCTCCCACCGATCGAATCAAGGTTGGTGACCCCACTTTCATTCTAAACCCTCAATTTTTCCATTTTTAGGGATTTCTTCGATTCACCTTCTATTGAGTTGTTTCGAGGGTTGATCGAAACCTAGGAAGTGTACTTGAACAATTAGTTGGGGTAGGAATCAAGATTATATTCTCGGATTTGTCCAAATTCGAATTTCGAAGGATTTAGGGTTGAAATTCTAATTTTTCTTAAATTGGGAAAAATTGTTGATAATTAGAATTGAGCTTGGATTTGAGTAAATAGGCTTGGATTGGTACTATTGAAATTACATTGTTGGAATATTAGCTGAACAAGACCCGTGAAGAGCTGGCCCGAGGTTACTAAGGCCGGACCTTGGCATTAACATGCCGGGTCCCTGCTCGGTTTGCCCAAATATGCTTTAAGGGTGACGTTGAGAGTTCAAAACCTCCTCTCTTCGATCTTAAACACCCGAGAATAATTCTAAATATGCTATCAAGCATCAAGAATTATTTTAGGTACCTTCTTGCTTCTCAAGGATGGAAACTTGCGGAACAATGAAGTCTAAATTCTAAAATGGTAATTTTATTCCTTCATAATTATTAGGAAGCCTTAAGTAGGATGAATTAGAGGT
Organism: Senna tora; assembly: GCA_014851425.1. Classification (NCBI taxonomy): domain Eukaryota; kingdom Viridiplantae; phylum Streptophyta; class Magnoliopsida; order Fabales; family Fabaceae; genus Senna; species Senna tora. The sequence goes on from CM026265.1 coordinate 18,438,991, forward strand.
GTATTGAGGTTTAGAAACTAGATTTCTTAGAACCCAAGTAGGATCACAAGTTGAATCAAGATGCTTAGACCTTCCTAAAATTAGGATTCCTTCCAACCAAGCTAGATAAGCTTCCTTAGATGTGAATACAAGTTAGATAGAGGTCTAATACTCAAATCCACGTATGTGAAACACTCAAGTAGAGTGTTATATGCGAGTAAGTCAAGTGTCCGAGGAAGGATACGCATAAGTCGGGATAGAGAAGTCCAATAAGACCAAGAGCTTGACTCTGTGGCAACCATGGACTACATGTGAGAGTAATGGAGAGATAAATAACAAGTTAAGCTAAGTAAAAACTTTAATGAAGTAAATGTTGTTCTTATAGGGACAACGACACGCAATAGAGTGCAACATGAACTTCCAGCAGACTAAAGTTTCAGGAGAGGATTGCATGGAAGGTTGGCCAAGGTGAGGGCTCTACCATCTCTGCTCCTAGGGTTGTATGCTTATGTGGACTACATGAGTATGCATATTCTCTGCTTGTCTGGTATGTGTTAACTAGAGGTATAGAATGCTAACAGAATAAAAGAACTAGAAAATAAGTTGTGGAAAGTAGCTTAGATAGGAAGACATAGGAGTAGAGTGTAATTGTTTGTTATGATTGGTGTGTTATAAATACAACTCATACACTCTGGAGGCATGATGAGTATTTTATTTAATCTTTTCCACGATGGTGGCAAGAGTCCTTGTACAGAAGGACTAAGCTTTTATTTTGAAAACTTGTCATGACGGTGACTTAAATTATAATCATGCAAAAGGTGTTGTTGGTGGGTTTCGGATTTGGTTATGCTAGCGATGTGAGACATCGACTAGAACAACGCCAGATGGCACTTGAGACCTTAGTTTTATAATCACCATGACGATGGTCATTGCCCTATCCTGGTAATAGGGTCAGAAAGGATTTATATTGCTATGACGATAGCTTGAGGCTCAGATAGTGCATCTGGGTGGGTATATGAGTTATATCCTATTAAGGATACTCATCCATATTAACAAGGAGAGGAATTATTGATCCTTCGGGAAAGATACAAAGAATCCTATTAATATGTGACACTTAAGGAGATACGGGAGGAACCTACAGGTGAACTGTGAGCCTAACCTAGTAAAAGAGAAATCACCATGTTGAGTTGGTCCAGGGTGTGTCATTGGCCATGCTTTGAGACGTCGTGTCGGGCCCGCCATTGTGTCCTGGTTGGGTAACGGATGAGTGGGCTCAAGCTATGATATTACCGCGGTTATTGCCCTGCAGCGAGGGGTCAGGACGTGCTACTTGGTGGCTATGTGTCAATTGTTTGATAGATAGAAGTTGTTTGTGTTTGATTAATAGAATTGTCACGGGGTGACCAGTACCCAAGTGAATGGGTTAAGTATGTTTTGCCACTTGGTGGCTAGTAACCCGAGTGCATGGGTTTGAGGTAGAAAAGCCATTTAGTGGCTAGTAGATACCCCAGAGTGGGGAAAGTTAAGTAGATGTATGTTATAATATCTGTGTGTATGTACAAGTTGTCTGTGTTTGCATATAATTGCTGATTGTACAGCGGAGTGGTGACGTACAGGATTACGTCATCACAACGTCTTGTTTCATCCGAAAATGCTGAACGTGAGAAGACCGGTAAGTAAAAGCCGGCACTATATGTTACATGTTTACTTGTTGAGTGATGATGGGGGATAAATTGCTGCATGCTTATATTTGTTAAATGCATGTGAGTGGTTGAGTGAAATGTCTGTCTTGTGTGATCACCAAGAATGTATGCTAACTAACAGTAACCAGTTGTTTTTGCATGTGATTGTGTATGACTCCCATTCCCAGCGCTATGGTGCCTACTTTGCGCCGGGGATGGGAGAGTCCTCACTGAGTTGCGTGGTTAAGACTCACACCTCATTTTTACTACACAGAGACAGATTAAGTACAGGTGGAAGAAGTCTCGGTGGAACGAAGGTCAAGCAAAGCTTTCTAAGACCCACAACTTGTTCATGTGGGTGAATAAATTGTAATTGTATTTTAATTTACTTTATCATTGTATCTTAAAGTAAAGGGTAGACGTACCCATTTAGATTGTATTACCAAATCTAGAACTGTCAGCTTCACACACCTTAAAGATTAGGGTTAGTTATATTGCGATACAGGGAAAACTTATTTCCAATATATATATATATATTGTAACTAGGGAATATTCCACCTTGGGACACGTGGCACAGAAACTTCTAGAAGCACGGCCTCAGCGCCCACTAGAGACACGTGGCACCACTCATCTATCAAATACGTGGCCCCTGCCCATGTCACTTCACGGAGGTTCCCCTCAACCAGACGTGGGATCTCCACAAGCCTCGTGGGACGACCCACGTCCCACGAGGTCATAGGTTGAGCACGATCTCCCCACACTCAAGTATAAATAGACCCTCGCTCAGGGGACTAAGTAAGCAATCCAGTCCCAACAGAACTGTACTCAACCTGAAGGATTACCGTACCTCACCTCCGATATTTCCATTCTCTCTCGGTACCTGAGCACCCTCAGATACCCCACGCAAGTCCTTTCTGCATCTCGAGCTCCGTCACTGGCCCCCATTTCGACCAACCTCCGATAAGCTCACCTCCGTCCCGGAGTACACCATTTACAAGGCTTCCAGCAGCCCTCAGAAACCACAGCTCTCTCCCACTAAGGCAACCTCCTAAGAGCGGCTCGCCTGCCTGGAGTACCTTAGGCACGTCTTAGCCGCACTCGGCCCAATACAGGTAACAACCTTGCCTAACGGCTCCGATAGACGTCACCATGACGAACTACATGGACTTTGATCCCTCCCGAAAGGTACGTTGGCACCTAGGTGCATCTCCTAAGGACAAGTCCCCCAAGTTTGAGACCCCTTGCAGTCCTAATTTCAAATAACAATTGTCTGAGCCAAAAACGACAGTTTCATATATATATATAGATATATCTATCGCATGTGAATAGGATAGGCAGCATCTTCGGATGTGTAGCCAGTACACAGGCTATATATTATGTGTGTTTTCCTATATCTATATCCTGAAGCGGCATTGGCCGTGGATTTGCTTGCCTAGGATAGGCCACCATTTCGGTGTAGCCATGGTATTATAATGCATGTGAATGTATTTTCAATAATAGATATTCTGTCAATCAGGTGAAAAGGCTTACAGGCATAAGGGTATTCCTTGTGTCTGTGCCAGTCACAGTCCTCTAAACGGGGGTCGTGACATAATTATTTTGAGTAAAGTGTAGTGTACAAAATGAAAATGTGAGTAATGTACGGTGTCACGACCCCCTATCGGACGCCCGTGACCAACACGGGAAGTAGGATTTCTCCTATCCCGTAAGCCTCTAATCCCTGATTGACATTTTCACATGTTTATAACTACCCATTTCTAATACAAACAATATATAGTATTTATGGTCATCCATATCCGGTGACCTAAGTAGCTTGCAATCCACGGCTCGCTCAACGCTGCTTCATTCTATACATATACACATAATCACTCACACGTACATATAGCATACATATTGATCACACGCTTCAGGGGGAGTGATCTATCCTATTCACATGCAGAAATCCTGTGTACAGTCATACATATATTCAATCACACGCTTGCATATAGTTTACATATTGATCACACGCCTCAATGCGTGTGATCTATCCTATTCACATGCGGAAGCCATATTTTCACACAATCAGGTATTCAGTCACACACATATATATAATTTACATATTGATCATACCCCTCAAGGCGTGTGATCTATCCTAGTCGCATGCGGAAGTCATATATATATATATATATACATGATATATGCTATATCATAGCCTAAAGTCCCAATACCAAGACCTAACCTTAATCTGTATCAAGCCGACAATGCTAGAATTCAAGTATGATATATATATATATACACAGCAGATGTAAACGCACAAACGCTACGGCCAAAAAGGATTTATATATATATATACATCACAACACATGTACATAACCAAAATAACTACCGACGCGGACAAAGCGTGCGGTCTTCAGAGTTGTCCGCCTCCTTGAGAGTTGAGACGAAGTGGACGCGTTCCCGACTCCTAAACCACCTGTATCTAAAACATGTATATATGTACATTTTGAAAACAAAATTTTCCTATATCGCAGTAAAATAAATCCTGATCTTTAAGGTGTGTGAAGCTGACAGTTCTAGATTTAGTAATACAATCTAATTGTGTACGTCTACCCTTTACTTTATGATACAATAATAAAGTAAATAAAATTACAATTACACTTTATTCACCCACATGAACAAGTTGTGGGTCTTGGAAAGTTTTGCTTGTCCCTCGTTCCACCGAGACTTCTTCCACCTGTACTTAACCTGTCTCTGTGTAGTAAAAATGAGGTGTGAGTCTTAACCACGCGACTCAGTGAGGACTCTCCCATCCTCGGCGCATGGCGGGTATCATAGCGCTAGGAATGGGAGTCATACACAACCACATGCAAAAACAACTGGTTACGGTTAATCATCATACATTCTTGGCGATCACGCAACAAATATTTCATCCAACCACTCACATGCATTTAACAAATATAAGCATGCAGCAGATTATTCAACATCATCAATCAACAAGTAAACATGTAACATATAGTGCTGGCTTTTACTTACCGGTCTTCTCACGTTCAGCATGTTTGAATCAACCAAGACGTTGTGGTGACGTATTCCTGTACGTCACTACTACGCTGCACAATCAGCAATCATATGCAAACACAGACAATTTATATATACACACAGATACTATAACATACATCTACTTAATCTCCCCACTCTGGCAAAACATACTTAACTCATTCACTTGGGTATTGGTCACCTTGTGACAATTTTGTTAATCAAACAATACTTAACCCATTCACTTGGGTACTGGTCACCTCGTGACAATTCTGTTAATCAAACACAATCAACCTCTGTCTATCAAGCAACTGATCCATAGCCACCAAGTGACACATTCTGACCCCTCACTGCGGGGCAATAGCTTGAGCCCACTCGTCCATTACCCAACTAGGCCACAATGGCGGGCACGACACGACGTCTCAAAGCCTGGCCGCTGATACACCCTGGACCAACTCCACAGGATGATTTATGTTTTCTAGGTTTGGCTCACGGTTCAGCCGTAGGTTCCTACCGTGTCTCCTTACCTTAGTGTCACATATTAATAGGATTCTTTATATCTTTCCCAAAAGATCAACAATTCCTCTCCTGTTAATATGGACAAGTATCCTCAACAGGATATAACTCATATACCCGTCTAGATGCACTCTCTGAACCTCAAGCTATCGTCTTAGCAATATAAATCCTTTCTGACCCTATTGCCAGGATAGGGCAATGACCATCATCATGGTGATTATAAAACTGAGGTCTCAAGTGTCATATGACGTTGTTCTAGTCGATGTCCCTCATTGCTAGCATAACCAAATCCGAAACCCACCAATAACTCGTTTGCATGATTATAATATAAGTCACCGTCGTGACGAGTTTTCAAAATAACAGCTTAGTCCTTCCGTACAAGGACTCTTGCCACCGTCGTGGAAAAGATTCAATAAAATGCTCACCATGCCTTCGGAGTGTATGAGTTGGATTTGTAACACACCAATCATAGCAAACAATTATACTCTACTCCTATGTTTTCCTATCCATGCTACTTTCCACAACCTATTTCTAGTTCTTTCATTCTTTTAGCATTCTATACCTCTAGCTAACAATACTAGACAAGCAGAGAATATACATACTCATGTAATCCACATAAGCATACAACCCTAGGAGTAGAGATGGAAGAACCCTCACCTTGGCCAACCTTCCATGCAATCCTCTCCTGTAACTTAAGTCTCCTCAGAGTTCCTGTTGCACCCCATTGCATGCCGTTATTCCTATAAGGACAACATTTACATCATTAAGGTTATTACTTAGCTTAACTCGTTATTTATCTCTCCATTACTCTCACGTGTAGTCCATGGTTGCCACAGAGTCAAGCTCTTGGTCTTATTGGACTTCTCTATCCCGACTTATATGTATCCTTCCTCAGACACTTGACTTACTCGCATATAACACTCTACTTGACTGTTTCACATACTTGGACTTGAGTATTAGACCTCTATCTAACTTGTTTTTGCATCTAAGAAAGTTTATCTAGCTTGGTTGGAAGGGATCCAAATTCTAGGAAGGTCTAAGCAATTTAATTCAACTTGTGTTCCTACTTGGGTTCTAAGAAATCTAGTTTCTAAACCTCAATATACCTCCAATTTATCCTACTTGGGTTCTAAGAAATCTAGTTTCTAAACCTCAATATACCTCCAATTTATCCCACTTAAGGTTTCCTGAAGTTTGTGAAGGAATAAGGTTGAAATTCCCGAAGTTAGGCCTAATCGGTTCCGCAAGTTTCCATCCTTGAGAAACAAGAAGGTACTTAGAGTGATTTAATCCTCAAAAACATGTTTAGGAGTGTTCTAGGGTGTTTAGGATTGAAGAAAGAGGATTTAAAACTCTCAATGTCACCCTTAAAGTGTATTTGGGCAACCCAAGCAGGGACCCGGTACGTTAACATCAATACGTTAACGTCAAGGTTCAACCATAGTAACCTCGGGCCAACTCTTCACGGGTCTTGTTCAGCTAATATTCCAACCATATAATTTTAATAATACCAATCCAAGCCTATTTACTCAAATTCAAGCTCAATGCTGATTAACAACAATTTTCCCCAATTTGGAAATAATTATAATTTCAACCTCAAATCCTTCCAAATTCGAATTTGGCCAAATCCGAGAATATAATCTCGATTCCTACCCCAACTAAGTGTTCAAGAACACTTTCTAGGTCTCAATCTACCCTCGAAATAACTCAATCGAAGGTCAATCGAAGAAATCCCTAAACATTGAAAAATTGAGGGTTTCAAATGAAATTGGGGTTACCAACCTTGATTCGATTGGTGGGAGGTGTGGAAGATGTTGTACCCGAGCTCCGGTGACTTTTCCCGGCGTTGGCTAGCTCTTCTTCGGCCACTTTTCCGGCGAAATTCCGGCGAAACCTCCTTCCCCTTCTTCCTCTCGTGCACCCTCTCTCTCTCCTACCTTCGGTTTCTCTCTCTTCTTCTTTCTCTCACGTCTTTCGCTCTTTCTTTTTCTTGCTTTTTTCTCTCTTTTCATTTCTTATTTGTTTTCCCACGGCACCCCTATCCAATTTAATAAAATAAATAAATAAAATATTATAATTAAAATAATTATAATAATTAAATAATTAAATAAATATAATTAAATTAAACACACAACTAATATATATTTTCTTTTCTTTTCTTTTCTTTAAATAGATAATAAGATAAATAATAATCACTTAAAAATAATAATGATATATTTTTAATTTAACTTCCTTTCCCTATTTAATTCAGGTTTCCAATTTCTTAAGTCCTGAATTAAATCCCAAAAATTATTTCTACTTCTTTTCTTTCCCTTTTATTTTAGGCTAAAGTATTATTTTGGTCCTCAATGTTTGCATGAAGTTTAATGTTGGTCCTCAATGTTTCAAAAGTTTAATGTTGGTCCTCAATGTTTTTTTTGGTTGATTTTGGTCCTCGAGACTGACACCGTTAAAGTTTGCCGTTAAGTGATGATGTGGCAGGCTGAAGTGGCACACACTCTCTCCTACGTGTCATATTTTAATGACGTGGCATGATGTGGCATGCCACGTCAGCGCCACGTCATCCATCTTAGCCACATCATCATCTTCTTCAATCCTCTTTCTTCTTCTTCTCTCTCTTCCAACTCTTCATCTTCATCATATCAGATACTCTCCATCATCATTATCATTATCATCTTCATCTTCCTCCACCACCATGAGCACCATGTATCTCGTCGGAAGCCAGAATCGACGGCCACAGATCAGCTAATCTCATCCTCGAACGCGACTTGAGCAAGAAAGTGAAGGTGTACTCATCTGGGTTCACGCGACTCTGTCTCATACGGTTGAACAAACGAACGAATTGTGACGGCGATGAGCTCTTGGAGTAGCCGCGGATGAGAATGTTGTAGAAGAAATTGGTGGGATGGTGGATTTGAGAGAAAAGGTAGTGGGCATAGGCTAAGTCGTCGAAGGGAGATACAGCAAGAAAGCGGAAGATCTTGCCGAGGACAAGGGGATGGTGATGGAGGGATGTATGGAGAGCGTAGGCATGGATGCGTTTGAGGTCTGCCATGGAAGCACAGGGGTCGGCCATGGTGGCGAGAGATTCTGTAATTCTGGAAGTTGCTGGTTGCCATTGTTGTGGAGGAGGCAATTGAACCATGAATGAAGGGTGAATTGAATTCAATAAGAGGGCTATAGCCTATACATATTCCACATGCTTTAAATCTTTGAATCGGAACTCAAAACTTGAGGATGAATAAGTGAAAACATTAACTGAAAGAGTTGAAGAAGAAGAAGAAGAAAAAAGAGGAATGAAGAAGATGATGATGTGGCTAAGATGGATGACGTGGCGCTGACGTGGTATGCCACATCATGCCACGTCATTAAAATATGACACGCAGGAGAGAGAGTGTGCCACTTCAGCCTACCACATCATCACTTAACGGCAAACTTTAACGGTGTCAGTCTCGAGGACCAAAATCAACCAAAAAAAAAACATTGAGGACCAACATTAAACTTCATGCAAACATTGAGGACCAAAATAGTACTTTAGCCTTTATTTTATTTTAAACCTCGAAAAAAAAAATTTCTCAGGTATTACAATCTAAAAAAAAATTTTCCTTTCCGGTTTCTTATAACTTTCAAATTTTTTCTATATTCTTTTTAAAGTTTTAATTCCTAACCCCGGAATAAATCATTCTTTAATCCTCGAAATTTTTCGGGGTATTACAAGTGGGTACCACTACAGCTGGGGGAAGGGAGCAACCACAACCACATACGCATGAAACGGATTTACATTGTGACCTTTAACATGATCAGGCAATCAATGTATCATATTCACAATTAAAAATCCTAATTCATGTTACTAACATATTTATTAATCCGCATGTAAACCAATTATAAACATATAACATACGGTTCCATAGTTAACATATACTTATGCACGTAGGCATTCAATGTCTATCTCCCGCATTACGCTAAGAGAAATATTGGCCCGAAGGCAATTTCATGTACGAACCTGGTTGATCACACCAGGAACTTTCTGACTCTAAGGCACGCTTAGAGTAATAACCGGCAACTTGTCTGACCTCAATTTAAACCAAGGTAATGGCCACCATGTGGCATACTTACTGACGTCATAATCCTGTCTGTTCGATCAGGATGACCGACTCAATCTACCCGGACAACCTAAACAAACTCAACTAACATATTTAACCTCGAAAGACGCCCTATCTGTAATTAACTGAATATCATACGTGTTCTTTAATTAGGCCTAGATTTCCCCCGTTTCAATTATGCAACACTCTCACTCACATTTAACAACCTAGGTTCATTTTCCTCAATGTACCATACGGTCAAAACCTTTGCACGATGATCAATTTAAATGAGTTTCTAATATTAATGAACCCTCACATATGAAATTCCGACTCAATCCTACCCACAGTATCATATAAGGCTCGGTGAGCCACTATATCGCATATTCACTTGAGAATGAACATATAAACATATAAACAGTTTGCACGTCCACTGTTTACTCACTAATCATATACGCGTAACGTAAATACATTCAGATAGACATATTTCACATATCAATTTGCACAAAATAGAGCAAACCACATTTCCACTTAGTCATCCAACCCTGTGTGGGGCAAGGATGGGAGTGCCCCTCACCTCGTTGGCCCTCCTGATCAGTCCTCGGAGTGCCTGGAGCTCATATTACCCTGTGGTTCCCTATTCACATATATATTTAAGAAATTTAGAACGCATAACTAAGCATCTACCATGCATGTGTCATGCTAATGCTTATGCACCCTCAAGATATTTTCCAAGAACTAATTATTTAGTTCGTTACGTCGTCTTACTTGCTCTTTTTGAAAGTCTAGAATGTCTCATATTCGACTTTCACACTTTCGATCCATTTAGAACATCTAATTGCTTAAGTTAGAGATTTCCACTTGTCTAAATTTCCCTTCATGTGTTCATATGGGTATTTAACTAATAAAAGAATTAAATTCGCGGTTCAAAATAGGATTTAGCTTACACATTCCACCGTCTCCCTTATTCGTTGAGTAAAAGCTTAATTACTACCTCTTTAATTATACATAAAAATATAATTGGGTATAATTAGAGCCTTGGGACCAATTTAGCGGGTCTTAGGTGTCCAACCCACCGCACAACTCCTTACTGTACGGTGGCTTAGTATTTTGCCTCTTTTTCACCGGATTGGGTTCCAGTTGAGACGGTAAATACTCGGGCTTTATTCCCTCGTCTATTTCCGGCAACTACAACACTTATACTACTCCAATCCAAGCCTAAACATGCATCAAACTATCAATTTCGAATTTTAGAGCAATTTCCTAACCCAATTTTCCTAATTTCCATACCCGGTCAATTTCTACGGTTTCACTTTGATTCTAAACCTTACTAAGCTTTCAATAACATCCACTAAGCTCAAATTTAACCCCAGAATGCCCTGATTGGAAGTATTTGAAGAATTCCTAAAATACCCAAAATTGGAGAAATTGGGATTTTGAAGGATTGGGGCTTCCATACCTTGATTCAATCGAATGGAGGGCTTGGTGGTGATGAAAGATGGACTCCGGTGGTCCTCACCGGCGACAGAATGCAACTTCCGGCGTGATTCCGGCCATTTCCTCCGTCCATGCGTGCTTCTCTCCCTCGGGTCCCTTCTCGTGCGTGCGTGTGTGTGAGTCTCGTTTTCTGCCTCTGTTTGCTTTCCTTTCTCTTATTTTCTCTTTTTAATGTGTGTGTGCGTTTTGCTGATTCTTACTCTTCTATTTTTTTTATGTGTGTGTGTAAATGGGAGGGGGTCACGGTTGCCCCCCCCCCCCCATATATTTTATTATATATATATATATATATATATTATTATTATTATTATGTTTTAAGTGAATTGGATGGGGGTCACGGTTTCCCCTCCCCCCCAATATTTTAATATTTGGTCCTAAAATAAAATAAAAACAAAATAATTAAGTATTAAAATCTTAATTATTTCCCATCTTTTCAATCCCCTATTCTTTTAGGTCCTAAAAAAATTTTATATATTCCCTATTACTTTCTTCTCTATTTTATTTTATTTTTTTTAATTCTTTAATTTAATTTATTTTTCTTTCTGAAAGAAAATAAATTAAATATTAATGAAAATAATTAAATCTAAATATCTCGGATATTACAAGAAAGGAATTAAAGAAATCATCTTGAAACAAATATAGAATTGTGAAGGAAAGAGTCAAAGAAATGGAGTAAAAAAGATTACCCTACTTAATTTAAATTAACATTTTGAAAAAAAAAAATTGTAATATGTAAGATTTAATGGTTATCAAACTTCAGTAATATATTTCACCAAATTATGAGACTTTTTGGGCCTTATAGATTGTTAGTGCAAGTAATTGGAAGAGTAATCAATTGATAATGAGTGCACAATTGAAGTTTATTTTAATAGTGTACGATTATTTTAAAAAGGATGTTTATTTTAAAACTTAAATGTAAAAATTCTAAGGGTAAAGCATTTTGAATGATAATGAGGTTCATAGAAATATTGAATTAAGATTTGCAATAAATGAAAATTTTTAATAGAACAAAAGAAGTGAAAATTTTTAATAAGTATCAAAGTAAATAAATTAAACAAAACAACTAAATCTGAAAAAAAAAAATTTACTTACACTAAATCATAAGGCTCACAGGAATGTTGAAACTAGATCTGGATTGAAACGGACTTTTTTTTTGGATCAAACAGTTACAAACGAATAAGAGGATACCACCCTATAGGCCAGGTGTAGGCATCCCTTTCCCGTCTATGGTGGTTTCGGCATAGCTGAAAATTAATACAGATATTTTTGTTAGTACAGATATTAAGAATATCATTAATAATAGTTTGTAATCTAATTGTGGCCACGGTGTTTTTCAGCGGCTAATTTACAATGTGCTCATCAAGAATGTTGATAGTGATGGTTCCCATATGCTTCGTGCCATACTCTTCCAAAAACAAACGGATGGTTCTGAGCAGAGCAAGCTGAGTGTTTTGATCATGATCGGCCACGAAAGAACATAGGCGCCTCTGGCTTCGTCCTTGATGGTGCAATATAGAGATCACTTTCCGACAAAGTCGGCAATCTTTAGACCAACTACAAGTGAACTGCGTGGAGTTGGTGTTGTGCCCCACTAATCCATTGCACTCCCCACAAATTCTATGAGGGACTTGGAAGTTGAAGAAGTAGTCCTGACCTTGTGTGCGTTCTGACCCCGTGACCTCATCCACCACTTGATAGGCGCTCTGAAGGCATTCCTTGACATCAGCGTTCCCCTGTTGGAAAAGAAGAAGATTCCTCTGCGTATAAATGCTCTAACACATTGATAACAAAAGAAGTATAAGCTCTCTTGGTTGGTTTGGAGCATCCATGATATGGTTAATCCACTCTGTTAAGGGAGTATTGGTAATGGTCTCCACTCTAAGATTCAGCCGAGAAGCAAACCAGACCCTCCTTGCAAACTGGCAGTCTTTGAGAATATGCTCTACCGTTTCGGGAGCATCACAACCATGAGGGCACAAAGTAGGTATTGGAAATCCTTTGCTAGCTAAATTCCATCGAAGTGGGAGACCATCATTAACAGTCTTCCACCAGAAGTGAAGAATCTTTTGGGGTGCCTGTAATTTCCATAACTTTTTCCAGTTTCAACAAGAAATGCGCGGAGTCAGAGTTGTGTGGGTGATAGCTTGATAAGCCTGCTGGACACTAAAATCTCCATGCTTTGTAAGGCTCCAGGCCCATTTATCAGCAACATTGGTGCGTGAAAGAACTGTGTCCAAAATAATAGCTCTGTTGTGAAGATTATAAACCTGAGCTACCTTCGCAGTATCCCAGAAGACTCCTTGATACGTAAGATCACTCAATCGTTCGTAGCTGTGATTTTGGTAATCTGGGCTAATCCATTTGGCATCATTCAGATTTATTTTTTCTCCATTTCCCACCCTCCAAACTATATTGTCAGTAACTACCTTTGATGCTCGACAGAGCTTTTTCCAAAGGGAGGGAGGAGTGAGGCTTCAGATTCAGTTTGTAGTTCTGGAGAGAGGATCGGTATTTTCCCATAAAAACTTTGCTCACCAAGCTCTCTTCCAAAGTTAGGATGCGCCACACTTGCTTGGCAAGCAGGGCTTCGTTAATTTTCATTGTTTGTCGGAACCCCATTCCACCTTCCTTCCTTCCTCTACAGAGCCTATGCCATGAGATCATTATTGGAGTTTTTGAGTCGTCCCAATGACCCTAGAAGAACTTTCGCATCACCGCATCACACTTAGCTGCCTGAAAATGAGGAGCCCACTTGTGTTGCAAGTGGAATAAAGGAACTGCACTAAGGACCACCTTAATAAGTGTGGTTCTGGCCGCTTGTGACAACAATTTAGCTTTCCACCCAGCTAACCTTTGTTGAACATTATCAAGGATTAAGGAAGCATTCCTCTTCACCATGTCATAGCCATCAATGAAACCTCCTAAGTATCACCCCAAATGTTCCACCGGTCTGCAGTTAATGATTCTAGAGAGGACTTTAGCACCTTGTTGGGAAACATTGGGACTAAATCTCATTTCTGACTTCTATGTGTTCATCCAGAGACCCGTCATCTCCCCAAATTGATGAAGAAGGTTACTCACAGACTGACAAGTATTCCTGTCTGCTTTAAAGAACATAGAATGTCATCTGCATACATCAGGTGATTGATAGGAGGAGCATCACGAGCAATTTCAATCCCCCTAATGCTTTTGGTTGTTTGGGCTTTCAGGAGATAATTGGATAGGACATTTGCATAAAGGACAAAGAGATAAGGGGATAGGGGATCACCCTGTCTTAGTCCTGCCTGCGGATTTATCCACTCAATAAAATCCCCATTGATTTTCACTTTCATTGAGGCTATCGTCACACACTACATTAGCAAAAGTTGCCAATGTTGGGGAAAATTCATGTAGTTTAGTACCTCCCTCAGGAATTCCCAAGAAATCTTATCATAAGCTTTATGGAGGTCGACATTGAGGGGTGCCCACCCTCCTTTACTCTTTTTGCACCCTCTAATGTAATGAAGGACTTCACTGGAAACAAGAATATTGTCCTGAATAAGGCGTCCTTTTACAAAAGCATTCTGGAAGGGAGTGATGAGGTCAGGAAGAAATGTCTGAAGTATGTTTGTAAGAACTTTTGAAATGATTTTATAGGTGGTATTGCACAAACTGATAGGCCTATAGTCTTCAAATCCTTGGGGTGAGTCTATCTTCGGGATCAGAGCTATATGGGTTTGGTTCATGGATCTGAGAATATGTCCTCTAGAAAGGAAAGATCCTACCATACGCGTGACATCCTGTTGAACTATTTCCCAGCAGTGTTGGAAAAACATGGGGCTCATGCCATCTGGCACTGGGGCTTTGTTTCCATTCATTTGGAAAAGAGCATCTTTTATTTCCACTTTCGTGAAAGGTTGAGATAACCGTCTAACTTGATCCTAGTTTAGCTTAGGGATGCCGGAGTTGCTAATAAAAGATTTCCTTTCATGATCTTCACAGGTATCGGTTCTGCTATACAACTGGGTGAAATATTCTTTTGCAACTGTTTTGAGCTCCTCTTTGTCTTCTATACACTGACCATCCGGAAGATGGATCCCGTTGATCCGAGATTTTAGCCTTTGATGGTTTACTATGTTATGGAAATATTTTGTGTTCCTGTCTCCCTTAAGAAGCCAAAGTTGTTTAGCTCTTTGAGCCCACTTGATTCCTTCACACTTGAGTAGGAATTCCAACTTCTTTCTAGCAATCAGCTCCTCATTGCTCCTATTATGGTGTTGAATATTCACCTGGAGTGTTTGAACCTGATGTTGAGTCTCTCGAATCTGGTGACTCTAATTTCCAAAGTTCTCGTTATGCCAATGGGAAAGGTCTTTACTGACATTGCAAATCTTGTTCTGCAGTTGGGTAGCCATCGATCCTGACACCTGTTTTTGCCAAGTAGAATGGACAATTCCTTTCAACTGAGGATGCTAGAGCGACATTGTTTCAAACTTGAACTATCTCTTATGAGGGGTATGGTTTTGTCTCCGTGTCTGAATCAGGAGAGGGGAGTGGTTTGAGTTTACCACAGGCAGGACATCCACCCAAGAGTCAGGAAACTTTTGCATCCATTCTATATTCGCATAACTCTTGTCTAACCGTTCCCAGACCAGGTCCTCCCCTTGCCTACCATTAGTCCATGTGAACCAATTGCCTACAGTTTGTAAGTCCACCAGCCCCAAATGGTTTATAGTGTTATTTAGGTCTTCACTACCAGGAATGCTTTGGCATTGGCTCATTTTTTTCCTGTATGTTTGTTACTTGATTAAAGTCTCCTGTTATAATCCATGGATCATTTTGGATGTCTAGCTCCATTATTTGTTTCCATAGGGCATCCCGTTCACTCCTAATAGGAGCCCCGTAAACTCCAGTTAAGAAAATTTGCTGGTTGTTTGCGGTTTTTATTTTAAGGTGGATCCAGTGTTTTGAGGTGTTGAGAATAGTGACATCAATATGTTTATTCCACCAAACCCCTAACCCCCCTTTACTGCCAATCGGATCAACAAGGTAAGAATAATAAAAAAGGCGGAGCCTGTTCCATTTAGACATCTTTGCAGCATTACATTTAGTTTCATGCAGAAAAAGTAAATCAGGAAGATATTTAAGGTAAAGGCCCTTGAGGTGATTGACTGTAGGAATCTTCCAAATTCTCCTACAGTTCCAGCTCAAGAAGATCATGGCGACGTTGGGGGTTGTTGTGGGACAACCTCACCAAAACCCTTGAAGCAAGCCTCCAACATTTTCGTAACCTCAGCAATTTCAGGTGTCGGAGAAGAATTCAGTTGGCCCGCATTCCTAGCTGGTGAGTAATTCTTCAATTTCTTCGCCCTTCCATTTTGATCTTCCTCCATTTCCTCTATGTGAACTGCCTTCCTTTTGCGCGGTTTTGCTGCATTGAGAGTGAAGGTAAGACTTACCGGTCCAATTTTCCCCTTCTTCCTGACAAATTGCTCGATTAGTTCCATTTCAAAGGGTCGTTTTCTTCAGCAGTTTGCGATTCCAACTGAGTCCCATATAGGGGTTCCGTGTCTTCAACTTGATGGTCTTCATCACTGTTACTTGAGTTTTGGTGCATCAAGACAATCACATTAGGGGCATTAGGCTGTTGTAAGTCGCTCCCTTCATCCTCCACCCCTGTGATAGTAAGGGTTTGATCCGGGTCCGTCGGTTCTTCACTTGAGTCACTCAAACCTTGTTGTAGTTGAGGTTCTATAATAACAATGCTCGACCCTTTCCATGCCACTTCCAAGTTCAATTGTAGGCTCTTTGCGTTTACATTACCCGAAGAATCTGGTATTTCTGTTGGCAGCTCCTGGACGCTTTGAATATCGTTAATGTGATATTCCTCTCTCGTTCCTTGCATCTGAGGCAATGGAGGTGGAAGAAATGTTAATGTACCCCCCGTCATGCTCTTTCGCATGCCATCTTCCAGTTGAATGTTATGATTTTCTCTAGCTTGACTTGATTTGCCCTTCTCAAAAGTCCTCTCATTATTGGTGAGATCTTCCAGAGCATCATAAATTTTTTCCACATTTCCTCAAGCTCGGTCTCCGTAGGAGTATGTTGAATGGGGCTCAGCTCATCAAAGATGGGAGCCAAATCGCCATCCATAGGCCACCCAATGGCTAAGCCATATTCTCCAGGTGTAAATTCAACCCAGTTTAATGCCGCTTGAGCTCTATCTTCTGGGTGCCGAGACTCATTAATCCTGATTCCGGGTAATGGAAACTGCACTGGGGTGGAAGGAGGACAATACTGCTCAACCAGCCTTTGCCATTCTGGGTCTTGACTGATTTGATCTTCTAGATTAAGCATCTCCTGGACTGTAGGTATTGCCACCTGGTCTCCCTCTTTAAAGTCAAACTCGGGTTGCGTTTCCAGCACATGTTCTGGGAGCTGATCCGAGTTTTCCTGTGAGTCTGTATCTTCTATCTCCACCTGAGTTGGTGGTTTCATATTGCCATGAGCGTCCAGCGGCACCCAGGGGTCAAAGTAAAAATCTACCGGGTCAGCACAGCGGTGTCTGTATTGGAACCCATGTCTCGTGTAGAGCGCTATGATGTAAGTAGTCCTCCTGCCAAGTTGGAAGCGGAATCTTCTTGCCTCAGGAACAAAGTATGCTTGATCTATCATGGTGCCATATGCGTTCTCGAAGTGATCCTGTACCCACTGCCTCTGAGCATCAGGAGTAGCATCAACTTGTTCTCTGCTTCTATCGCAGTCATGAGGGAGATGTCCAATTCTACCACATCCTCTACATAATATGAAAACTCACTCATAGCGACATTGGATCCAGAAATAATCCCCTGCATCTATTCCTAAGATCACCCACATCAGCAGGGGGTGTGAATTGGCAGACGGATCCTTAGTCGCATAAAATGAATGTTCCTGGGAAATGTAGGAGCTCAATCAATTTCACTTACCTCACCCATTAGGGAGCCAATCTTCTCAGCCATAAGAGGAGTTTGGTATTTCAAAGGCAAGTTCCATAGTTGAACCCAGACGACAACTTCCGTGACCAGCAAGTTAGAGAGCACTAGGTTGGGCTCCCATGGAAACATGGTTAGGAGGCCGCCTTGCATTGCCCATGGTCCTTCATTGAGGATGTGTTGCTTGCCCTCCTCCATATCAAAGTAGATGACATAGTATCGCTTAACTCTACCCACCACTCTGACAGGCCCTCTGAGATACCAGTAGTGATCAATAATACTTTGTAGCCGGGACACCTTAAATTTTCGATTGTCAATTAACAGCCCAACCAAGCATTTCTCCCAGAAAACTCTATTTTCTTGTACAAAGGATGTTTTATGGAGACAATAGGCACGTGGGCAGGTCTAGAGTCTGGAGGAGGAAAATTTTGGTAAGCTAAGTTTTCTTGAACTTGCTCCATATCCTCTCCCTCATCAAACTCACTTAAATCAAGCCAATCTATCTCTCTGGGATTATTTGCCATTACTGGTAACTTCCTCTTTATTCCAAGTATAAGGATTTGGTGATTTAGTGAAAGTGGCATGTTCCTTACCTTGTTAGCATTATATAGATGAACTGGGGAAGCTGGAAAACCCAAACGACACATGCCTACTAGCTTGTTGTGGGATAACTTGATAAAAAATTAATAATAAAAATAATTTTAAATATTTAAAAATTTTATTGGTATATTAAATATTATTATTAAGACAATAGTTAAAACATACCTTAATATAAAATGTTTTAATTTTTTTTTATCTAACCTAGAATATATGTCGCAAGCAGCAATGATTAATTTTCTCGCTGTGGATCTTCAGCTTAAGGGTATACGACTGATATGAAAATGTATAATAACTTGATTTTGTAAAACAATTAATAACAATAATAATTTGTAATATCTATAAACATTTTTATTGGTATATTAAAATGTGCTATCAAGGCATTGGTCTTTTATATGTAATTTTGACAAAAAATTTATATCAGCCTTAATATTAAGACATACTTTTTT
The DNA here is from genome assembly GCA_014851425.1 of Senna tora. NCBI lineage: Eukaryota > Viridiplantae > Streptophyta > Magnoliopsida > Fabales > Fabaceae > Senna > Senna tora. The sequence goes on from CM026265.1 coordinate 18,457,752, forward strand.
TGCTTTGATAAAAAATTTTAAGACATACTTAAAATTGAGACATATTTTGTATTGGTATATTAAAATATTTTTTATAATAATGTATGATAACACAAATTTCGAGATAAATTCAACGATTATAAACTCATAAGTTAAAGCTATTTATAACTCTATAACATTTTCATATTTCCTTTGTTATTTTACCATCATGTAGATATCCAAAACAGAATAGGCTAGCTGTAACTTTTCTAGTAACTCCTTTAAACTTTCGTCTTCTATCTATATATTATTGTACCCATTATATTGTACAATTTAGATTTCATAGATGAGATATTATACAGATCAATCATTCAGAAAATATTTACTCATAAGTCATGAGTCTCTTCCTTCAATCAGAAGACCAATTTCACATAGAGGGAAAAAAAGGGTGGCAGCTTTACTTATTTTCATAAAGGCCCATTGTATTCAAATCAGTTTTAACTCATAACCCAACACAGAAAATGACGAAAAAAATGATACTCCCAGCAATATTGATGGGGGTGAAGATGATGAAAGAGATTATGAGGATAAAACTTCTGAAGATCTTGAATGTTTAATTTAATTTATTTAATTTGTTTATATATATATATATGAATTATTAACTATGTGTAGAATTACAAATAATGCTTGTAATACCCGGGAAATTTTTTAAGTTTAAAATGAAATGGAAGGGAAAGAAAAAGAAGTAGAAAATACTTTGTAGGATTTAATTCAGGACCTAAGAAATTGGAAACCTGGAATAAATAGGGAAAATGGATAAAATTGGAATTTTTTTTCAGCCTTTTACTTATTTAATATTATTATTTTTATATATTAGAAAAGAAAAGAAAATAAAAATTTAATTGGAAAGAGGATGGATTTAAATTGGAAATATGTTTTTTTAAACTCTTCTTTAATATAATAATAATTATTATTATTTAGTTTAGGTATTATTTAATTATTTATTTATTTATTATTATTATTATATATATTATATTCTAATTAATTATTATAAGAAGGGGAGTGGGGTGCCGTGGCTATAAGAGAGGGAAAAAGAGAAGAAAGAAAAAAGAAAATAAGGGAAAGAGAGAGAGACGGATAGAAAGAAAGAAAGAAGGGGAAAAACAAGAGAGAGAGGGAGAAGAGGCATGGAAGGAGAAGAGGAAGAAGAGGTGAGTTCATCGGAAAAGTGACCGGGGAGAGCTAGCTGACGCCGGAAAAAGTCACCGGAGCTCGGGTACGACGTCTCCTACACCTTCCACCAATCGAATCAAAGGTTGGTAACCCCAATTTCTTCATTTTTAGGGATTTCTTCGATCCACCTTCGATTGGGTTGTTTCGAGGGTAGATTGAGACCTATAAAGTGTTCTTGAACACTTAGTTGGGGTAAGAATCGAGGCTATACCCTCGGGTTTAGCCGAATTCGAATTTGAAAGGGTTTGGGGTTGAAAATTCTAAATATTCATAAATTGGGGAAATTATTGATAATTAGGATTGAGCTTGGATTTGAGTAGATAGGTTTGGATTGGAATTATTGAAATTATATTGTTGAATTATTAGCTGAACAAGACCCGTGAAGAGCTGGCCCGAGGTTACTAAGGTTGAACCTTAACGTTAACGTGTCGGGTCCCTGCTCGGATTGCCCAAATACACTTTAAGGGTGATGTTGAGGGCTCCAAACTTCTTCTTTTCAATCTTAAACACCCTAGAATAATTCTAAATATGCTATCAAGCATCAAGAATTATTTTAGGTACTTTCTTGTTTCTCAAGGATGGAAACTTGCGGAACAATAAAGTCCAAGATTTAAAATGGCAATTTAATTCCTTCGTAATTATTAGGAAACCTTAAGTATGATAATTTAGAAGCATATCGAGGTTTAGTAACTCAAATCCAAGGCCGCAAAATCAATTCAAGGTGAGCGATAGTTATACAAAACCAAGTGTGTAGCACTTGAGACTCTGATGGAAGAGAGGGAAGACGGATAAGACCAAGAACTCGGTTCTTGGCGACGTTTAGGTGCATTTTAGGCACGAGCATTCCATATGCATATGAGTTGCATATAGTTAAGATTGTTAACCACATGAATGCAATTGTTAGGAAACCACGAATCGTCTGGAGCAGGAGTTACTCCAGGACCAGCACAAGGAAGCCGTCCAGGTGAGGGGTTTCCCATCCTTGCCCTATAGGGTTGATTGAGGATGTGGATATGTGGTTTGCCTACTTGCCTATTGGTAAGAATTATTTAGTGGTTAACATGCTATTGTTGTTCCTAAACTATTATCTATGAAAGTATTTGTATATTTGTGTTTGACTACAGGTAAAGAGGTACTGGAGGGTATCCATGTGATGACATAAGATATGCCGAACAGTACAAGCAAGGGGGTAAGTTGTTGATTAAGTCCAAGGTTTGTTTTACCCTATTAATTAGAAACTCATTAAAGATCATATAGAAGTTGTTAGTAAACGTCGACATTTCACGGTAATTGAACTTAGGGAAGTCCTTAGAGCTAGGTTATGATCTAAACCAAGGGTTTGGGAACAATATGAGGATTAATACGATCTCTTAATTGATTAGTGAGTCGTAGGGATGTTCACCTACGTAGGTAAAGTCAGTTCAGGATAGTAATGGGTAGATAGAGTCAGGATCCCAGCTGAAAGCTTGGAAAGAGAAACAAATTAAAACAATTGCCCGTTGAGGCCATTGCCCTAGCCTGGTACTAGGGTCAGTTAAAGTGTACAGCATTTGCCCGTTGAGGCCATTGCCCTAGCTTGGCACTAGGGTCAGTAAAAGACTAAAAGATTTGCCCGTTGAGGCCATTGCCCTAGCCTGTCACTAGGGTCAGTAAAAGATTAAAAGATTTGCCCGTTGAGGCCATTGCCCTAGCCTGGCACTAGGGTCAGCTAGACATTAAAAGAATTTGCCCGTCGAGGCCATTACCCTAGCCTGGTACTAGGGTCAGTTAAGTGATTTACAGTTGTCATATTATATGTTAAAAATGTGATTGCTTGTTTACGAGAAGCATGATAGAAAAGCATGATCCGTAGGTTTATCTGTGATTTTAGTGTTATATTATATTGCCTGATTGTAATATAACATTTGATAAACTGGACTTTCATGCGCATGTGATTGTGGGTGTTTCCCTTTCCCCAGCTGTTGTGGTACCCTCCGTTACGCCGAGGAAGGGAAGCTCCTCATTGAGTCTGTTTGACTCACTCCCTCTGCTTCAATTTTTCAGATACAGGGATCGGGTAGACATCAACGTCCGGACAGTGATACAGACATCAAACCATCCTTACGCTCTTGTTCGCGTGGGTGGACTCCTTTGGTTATTTTGATTTCTCTTGTTGTACATATTTTAAAGTTGTAAGAGTTGTATGTATATATTTACAGCTTTTGATATGTACTTACTCTAGAATTGTCGGCTTCACATGTACTTAAAGATAGGGTCCAGTTGGGGATAAACTAGGATATATGTTTGAGTATATAAACGTCTGCATGTGAATAGGATAGATCGTACGCATTGAGGCGTACGGTCAATATGATATGGATATATATATTATGTGTGCTTGCTGCATGTGAATAGGATAGATCGTACGTATTGAGACGTACGGTCAATATGATATGAGTATTTATTTTATGAGTGTTGATATATATATATATATATATATACACTGGGCTGAGCTGAAGCGGTATTGAACGAACCGTGGATTGCAGGTTAATTAGGCCACCAGTGAGGTGTGGCCACTATTATGATATATATATATATATATTGATTGTATAGCAGGGTAGTTATAGTTACGTTTACAGGGTAAGGCTTACGGGTTTAGAGGTAAAAGTCTATTCCCATGCCGGTCACGTACTCCCGAATTGGGGTCGTGACAGTGCTTGATTAGGATGAATTGAATGATATAAAGTATTTAGGTATTGAAATGTACAATTTAAGTAGATATATATTAAGTATTTATGCATTTAAATTTAAATTTAAATATATATTATTTAATTAATTTAGTTTATAATTTTGTATTATTATAATAAAAACCCTAATTATCTAAAATCTTGAGTTTACTGTAGGTTTATTACTCTTGCTTAAATTTAAATATTGCTTCTTATAATTTTTTATGCTAAATTACTATGAACTAATAAATAGAGTTTACGGTGGGTTTATTACTCTTGCTTAAAAATCAAAATTATATTATTAATTTCTTCAAAAGAAATAGATTGAATTATTTTTTAATTAGTTTTAATTGATGATGAAGAATCAAATACATATGATTGTTCAAATATGAGAACGAATAAGTGATGGCTCCACAAAATTTTTTAATTATGAAAAAAATAGATGTTATTTTACCTTGTTATCAGTGAATTTCCTACTTTGTTTCCAAAAAAAAAGGTGATTGGGCATAGATATAGATAATTTTGTAAGATAAAGTAATTAACATGATGTTAAAATTTATAATTCATAATTATGTGCGTGCATAGGTATTTTCTTAGTTGAAATCAATAAATTTAAATTTGAGTGCAAATGAGTTATTGACAGTACGTAGATCGAAGCTCTTAAGACACTAAGTATTATTTTATCTTTCCACAAAACATAAGCCCTAGTTATTTGTTTTTATTAAAATTGAAGAGTAAATAAGTTTTATATTTAGGTTGAATAAAAAATATTTTGTATTACTATTTAGATAATGAGAACAACAAAATTGTTTGATTAAAAAAATAAATTATTTAATTATGAAAGGCTAAGGTGAACTTACATAAGTGTTTATTATGAAATTTAATCAATTATAGGCTTTATTTATACTCTTTTTCTTTAACTATTGATCTTGCCCAATTTACATTTTTATTTTAAATTTTTACTTTTATTAAAAAAAGTTAACGTAATCCAAATAAAAAAAATATTTTAGGGTAAAAATTTGGTTTGTTTTTTTTTTGTTTAGATTAGGTTTTTTTTTTGCCAAAAGGTTAATTTTTTTAATAAAAGTAAAAAGTTAAATGTGAGGTGGAAAATGAAGTAGACTGTAAGGTGACAAAAGAGATACGCATTCATCGTCCACGTCAGGAAATTCTGTCAAGCAAGTTAACGGTGTTAGCAAAAAGGGCAGACATGAACAAAATTGAAAGTTTGAGGGTATGCATGAACCGAAAAAAAAAAATAGGGGTAAGAATGAATCTTGCAGCAAAGTTTGTGGACAGCAAGGATACTTTACCCTTACAAAAAATAAAAAAGTAATAGAACCCATCGTTGTAACATAAATATTAGGTGATGTTTGGTAGTCGGTGAGTGTTTTAGTGGGAAGTAGAAGTGGAAGTGCAAATAAATGATAAAAAGTATGTTTGTATATGTAGGGAAATGGAAGTGGAATGTAAAAGTAATATTGTTTGGTATAGTGGGAAGAATATAGGAAAATAGAAGATAAAAGTATGAAAAATCTTTTTTGCCTTTAATTTTTTAAAAGCCACAAATTTTTTTAAGTGCATTTTAGTCTTTAAACCTCACCTCACCTCACATCACCTTCCCTCCCCATCTTGAGGGAAGGAAGCTTCCCTCTCCAAAGGGAACCTCACCTCACCTCACCTATGATGAAGACATACCAAACATGCTCAAGCTCAAGCTCAAGCTCACCTCACCTCACCTTCCCTGCTAGTAAGGGATACCAAATGTGCTCTTAGTTTGACACACATGGTAAGAGATTTATATATTTTTTAATCATTATTTTTTGGATATAATTTTTGAAGAAACTGAAAAATGAAGTGTTATTTATAAAGAAAAGTGTGGGTTTAGGAGTATGATTTACTCCTTTAAGAATATTTGAAAGTGGTGGGAACGGTTATTCCCAAAATTAACGTAAAAAGGAAGGGGTTGGTTCATTGGAAGTAACACTCTCTCATAACAGAGAAAAGACTGAACCAAACTTCCTCCTCCATCCATCTCTCTCCTTGCTCTCTTGGTGTTTGTGCATTTGCTGTGAAGATCGTAGATCCGAGTCCGTCATCGTGATCGGGTCTTCGCGTGGGTACCTGCAGATGAATCGGAGTCTTCACAAGTACGCCCGAAATTCTATTAGTGGCATCAGAGCCAGGTTTTTCCGCTCTGTTTCATATGTTATATGTTTTTCTTCAATGTGACAAATGCATGACATATATATAACATGTGTTAATTTTTATCTGATGCATTTTTCACTGAACAGTTATTTTTGTGAACATTGAGTTCATTGAAACTACAATGTTAGAGTTCAAAAATTACACCATTGCGTAGAACGCGAAAAATCGATATAAAATTTGCATGAAACGGACTCCGAACGACATCGATACGATAATCGAAGTTTCGGGTTCCCTAAAACTACAATTTTAGGCTTTGAAATTGCTCCCATTGCGTAGAGCACGAAAAATCGTGCGAAATTAACATAAAATTTGCAGAAAACGGAGTTCGGACGACTGAGATATAGACGTCCAAAGTTTTCCGGCGAGCTCCACCGTTTCCGGTCGCCGGATTCTGGAAAATGGAGGCTGAAGGTTGAAGATGACGGTTAGCGACAGTTTTTGAAACTGCTGCTACAAAACCGTCACTAAAACTGTTTTCTTGGCGTGGCAGTTCAAAAAACCGACGCCTAAAATCAAATTTTTTGAAAATTTAAAAAAAAACGGTTCGGACCTGTCCCGGAAAATTTTGGGCCTGGCCCAAAAAAAAATAAATTTTGGGCTTAATAAAAAAAAATTTTGGCCGGTTTTTGGGTCTATTATTTTTTATTTATAACTTCTCGGGGTCATAATGGGTTCGTTTTAGCTCCGATTGAGGCGCGGTTTATTTCTAAAAATCCGTAAAATCAAGAGTTTTAACTTGATATATAATTTGACTATATTTGAGGTTATTTGGGATCTTCTTTTATGTTTTTAAGTGCTTTTCTGGTATATTTTTTATGTAAAAAAATTCCAGAAAATTCAAAATAATTTTTAATTATTTTGTTCTAGGTAAATTGAGGCAAATGGCTTCTAATAGCACTGAAAACACCGATTATAGTGCGTTGTAATACTCATACCTAGATGAGGCAGTTCCTGAATACGTACCTATGGATGAAGATCCCGTGGAGGTTCCTGAAGAGGATCTGGAGGAAGATCCCGAGGAGGACCCTAAAGAAGATCCCGAGGAGGATCCTGAAAAGGATCCGGAGGAAGATCCCGAGGAGGATCCTGAAGAGGATCCGGAGGAAGATCCAGACGAGGAACCTATGGAGGATCCTCAACAAGAACCGGAGGAGTTGATGATTTCTAGACCAACGTCAGAAACACTATTTCCTATCGAACCCCTCCACGTAGATTCTCAATTAATTTTTAACGACCCATTTAATCAAATCCGGGTAGAAGAAACCATAGTAGAGTAGGGCGAAGAAGTCAATCAACCTTTAACCCTTGAATTAGCTATGAATATAGCTGAAAGGGATGCAACAAGGCTAACAGACGTAAAAGACATTAATAGTGTATTCGTCAGCTACGTCCAAAACATGACCGATGAGGAAAACACTATATTTTACCTTGGAGTCATATTAGAATACATAAGAGCGACAACACTTAGAAAGAAACTAGGTTGCCGCAGCCCAAGCAGATTTCACTGGTTAACAGCAATCAGAGAAGCAATGAAAAGACGATTTTTGCCATAGAAAGAGAAAATCTATTATGAAAACTTAATGCTTGAGGCATTTAAGTATTTGTGTTCTCATTTGTAAAGATACAATGTTTCATTTTTGATATCATTATTGAACATGATTCATGCATTATAAATTTTTGTTGAACATTTTAATTCTATGAGTAAATGGCGTTATTTAGAATTAATTGTTCTATGAGTAAATGTATGAATATATATATACTTGTTATAAGTGGGAGCTTTTAGAAGATGAGACTTCTAAGAGTCATAATTCAATTTAAGGCACTTATATAGAATTCTTGATAGAGTATCATGATCATTGCTTGTATCTGTGTGATGGGAGATACAAACGTATGCTCTTGATCATGGATCTTGCAATGTCATTATTTTCTGATCAAGAATAATATAAGTGCATGACATTGTATACTTATCAGTGCTATATATATTATAAATGTTCTATGGTACGTATCTCTGGTAGAGAGAACGTAAAATAATGTGGGATCAGTTTGTCACAGAACTGAATAGTGAAACCAAGAACATTATTAAGAAACCAAAACAAGGGGGAATAACTTAATGGGGATAACTGTGATATCTGACATTGTAAAATACAATACATCTTGAAGGAACAAGATGTTATTGGGCCTCTCACAAATGTTTTGTCGAACATGAAACTGAAAACATGGGCCAACATAAGAGAGACCACAAGACCTACCAAACTTGGCACAAGAAAAATAGCATAGCAAGGATAATGCTTCTGAGTGTCCTGGCTAATAATTTATTGTGCAAATTTGAGATGCACACAACTCCACAAGCTATGTGAATAGCTTTAAGGAATAAGTTTGAGGTATTTCTACCACCAAACTTTTGAGGTTGACGATTAAGTTCGACTCCGAATAGCTTAAGCTAGGCATTCTTATAAAACATTATCCGAGAAAGATGGCCAATATGATCAGGGAACTAAAGGAAGCTGGACAATTTCTTTTGTTTGATGAACAACAAGTGTAGGTTATCATCAGATAGCTCCCTAGAAGTTGGGAGCATATGAAGGTGAATCTAACCCATAATGTAAACATTGTTACTTTTAACAATGTAGCTGAGCACTTAGAGTTGGAGGTGAACGCCTGGAGGCTTACAAGACTTTTGGACAAGTTTATTACACTGTGAATGCTAGCACTTCCCGTTCGATGCTTGTTATATAAAAGGGCAAAAAAAAAATAATTTCATGCTAAAGGGAAGAAGGGCGTTCCTAAACCCAAATAGGGAAATAAACAATTAAAAAAAAAAAAGAAACAAAGGCTAGAAGAAGAAGCTAGACCTGAAGGGGGTCAAATGCTTCGCCTGCTAGAATTTAGTCCATTTTGCATATGACTGTTCAAAACAGACTGAGGGCGAAACGGTATTAGTGAATTATGTGAATTCACATGTTTCTCATACTTTTTTTTACAGACTTTGTTTCTTCTTCTTGGATTATTGACTCAGAATCCATGGACCACGTAACTTGGGATCGAGGATCCTTTATTGTGTACCGTCGATTGTCATATCAAAGCATATGGTTTTACATTGGAAACAACACAACAATCGAGGTCAAAGGTTTTAAGCACCTGTAAATTACTCTACGTGGTGAAAAGAACTTCATACTCCATTACGTGCTTTATGCTCTTAACATCCGACGAGACTTATTTTCTGTCATATGTCTTTTAAAATTTGGGTTTGATGTGAACCTTCATTAAAAAAAAAGTTACTGACAATTTTAGCAACTTTTGTCCTTTATGGTTCCGCTTTCCTGTTTACAAAGGTTCTTTGTTTTTTATAATTATTGGTGAATGCTTTGCTATTTCTTTGAGAAATGTTGAAATAAACTCCTAGCATGCTAGACTAGGACACATTAATCAAAATGAAATGATCAAATAAACCAAAGAACGGTTGTTAGGTGTCATTCCAAATATGGAAATGTCACTATGAGAAAATTGTCTAGCTGGTTAAGGCAAAGCGAAAGCCTATAATTGAAGATCCATTGCAATTATTCTATTCCGATATACGCGGTCTAATGAATATGAGGGGAAAACACAGAGCGTGGTATTTTATTACCTTTATGAATGATTATTCGCGATAAGGTCATGTCTATTTGAATTCGTATATGTTTGAAGTTTTTTTTAGTGCTTCAGATGATACCTAAAAGAGGTACAAAATCAAATAGACAATAAGATTGAAATATTATGCGTTGATCGAGGTCGTGCATATTTGTCTAAGCGATTTAGACTGCTCTGCGAAGAAAAAGGATAATTAGGCAACTAACAATCCCTGGCACTCCACAATTAATAGAGTTGCCGAAAGAAGAAATAGAGCTCTTCTAGATATGGTTAAGTCTATGATAACTCAAGCAAACCTAACAATTTTCTATTGAGGTGATGCTTTATTGACAGAAACCTTCATACTTAACCATGTACCCTCAAAATCTGTCATCTCCGCACCCTCTTGAGTTATGGAAGAAATGCAAACCAGATCTAAGTATCTTAAGACTTGGGGATTGGCTGCGTATATCCATGAAAATTCTCATAAGTAAGAGAAACTGGGTCATAGAGGAAAGAAATGTATCTTTCTAAGGTACTCAGATCAACAAAGGGACATGTTTGCATAGGTGAAAACAAAGATAGAACGATGACTGAGTTAGAAAAGATGCAACGTCTTTGAGACTGAATTTCTTAGTAGAGGAGATGTTGACTGCACTGTTTCATTTTATGAGACAGAAGAATAAGACAGTGCTAAACAAATTGACATACTAGAAGCGTCTAGGTGTGTCAATCTGAGTGAGAGCGAAGAAAGGTCAACATTGAGACCTTGAACAAAGAAAGAAAGATAAGCAAATTACTCCAGTCAGAAGGAGTGATAGGGAAAGTGTTTCCAGAAGACGCTTTCAAATAGAAAGCAAATCTTTCTTAGTTGTTCCAGATGAGAATATGAGCCCAGTTCTGTACGAGAATCCTTGTCAACTCCTGCCGAGGAGGGATGGGTAAAAGCAATGGAAGAAGAAATGGACTCAATAATAAAATAAAATAAAAAATAATCAAGTTTGGGTGTTGGTGGTTGATCTTCGAAAAAGGCATAAAGCCACTGAGAACAAGTGGGTTCTCAAAATTATTATAAAAGTGAATGGATCAATTGACAAATATAAGGATAGATCAATGGCAAAGGGATATACATAGACCAATTCTTGCAATAGTAAATGGTTAAGACCTAGAATTACATCATACGGATGTAAGAACCTCATACCTGAATAGGGATCTGAATGAAGAAATGATATAGCCATTAGGTCTTATGGACAAAGTAAATAAGATCAAAGTTTGTAATCCATTTATGGATTTAAACAATCATCCAGACAGTGGTATTTGAGCCAAATAATAGAGGAAGACCACTTCATCTACATTAAGCGGCTTAAGGATAATTTTGTCATTATCCTCATATGTAGCTGATATACTATTGGCCGGAAATAGTCTAGGTTATGTGATGGCTGTTAAGGACTGATTATCATCAAACTTGAGATGAAAGACATGGGAGAAGCAAAGTGTAAAATTGGAGTTAAGATCCAAAGAAATCGTCCATAAAGAATCTTGTCTCTTTCACAAGAGGATTGCATCAACAAGATTCTTGAGCAATTTAACGTGAAAGATTGCAGACCCATGAGTACCCTGTTGCTACTTGAGTCCATACATCTGTCCTAAATCGCGATTCAGACAAAAGAAAATGGAAAGAGTTCCATATGCCAATGTAATTGGCAGTCTGATGTACACAATGATGTGTAGAAGACCAGATATCTGTAATATAATGAGACTGGTAGGTATATTCCAGTCTAACCCTAGAGAAAACATTAGAAAGTTGTGAAGATGATCTTGAGATACTTAAATTATGCACTGTGCTACGGAGGAAGTGACTCGTGCCTAATTGAGTACTCCGATACTGGCATAGCGGAGATGAAAAAGAAAGAAGGTCATACCTTTTTACTCAACAATGGTATCATATGCTGAAGCAGCATGAAGAAAATGTGCATTGCCTTACATGCAATATAATTAAGTTTGTGGCATGCACTGAAGAGGTACAAGAGGCTTTATGGCTAGAGAGATTTATAGAACATCATGAAATTGGAAATGAAAGTAACAATATGGTGTTTTTATCCTGTGACAATATTGTAGCCATAGCCCATACCAAAGATCCTAAGTATCACAACAAGACCAAGCATGTTGGCATCAAATATAATTTTGTTAAGAGATTATATAACAAAATAAAAAGAAAGGTTGTTGTTGTACAATACACTTCAACAAATGTATGATAACAGACCCCCTGATAAAGCCAATAGGCTAAAAGTTTTTTTTTGAAGAACATATGCAAGCCATTGGCATGCATAAAGTGTAATATACAGACATTATAAGATGTGTTTTATAATTATCTGTCATCACTTTATGTGTTTGTTTAGTAGTATACAATGTCTAGTATGCCGTACAGGTTGAAAGGTTGGCTCTCTCACACGGGCAACCGCCTTTGACACTCAAGTGGAGTGTGCAAAGATGAGACATTTGTGTTCACCAGTAAAGCAGCCAAGAGTGCTGATATGGTAGAGAAGAAACACAAACTATATGTCGCCTTGACTTACGTGTAGCAAGTCAAGATGAGATCCACATAAAATAAAGTTGGATCGAAGTTTAGAATCCCACTTCCAAAATACCTGTAGTCAGATAACAAACTCTTCAACGTCGACGTCGTAAATGAAAGTAGAGTTGAAGAATTTAGGCCTAGATACTGGGTGTATCAAGACTTATGTCACGACCCCCTATCGGACGTTCGTGACCGGCACGGGAGGTAGGATTTCTCCTATCCCGTAAGCCTCTAATTCCTTATTGACATTCTTATATATGCATAACTACCCATTTCTATTACAACCAATATATAGTATATATGGTCATCCCAATCCGGTGACCTAAGTAGCACGCAATCCACGGCTCGCTCAACGCCGCTTCAGTCTATACATATACACATAATCAATCACACGTACATATAGTATACATATTGATCACGAGCTTAAGGGCGGGTGATCTATCCTATTTACATGCAGAATCCCTATGTACAGTCAAACATATATATTCAATCACACACCTGCATAAAATATACATATTGATCACACGCCTCAATGCGTGTGACCTATCCTATTCACATGCAGAAGCTGTATTTTCATACCATCAAGTATTCGGTCACACATATATATAAATTTACATATTGACCACACGCTCAGTGCGTGTGATCTATCCTATTCACATGCGGAATTCACATTCATATATATATATATATATATATATATATATATATATATATATATATATATATATATATATATATACACATGATATTCAGCATATCATAACCTATATTCCCAACCACCAGACCAATCTTTAATCTGTATGAAGCCGACAGTTCTAAAGTGTGACATATACATATATGCATATAGCAACTGTACAAAACAATGCTATACCAAAAGAATCATATACATATACATCCTAAAAAAATACATATATCAATACTACCCACGCGAACAATGCGTGCGGTCTCTAAGTCTGTCCGCCTCCCTGAGATGAAGTGGAAGCGCTCCCGATGCCTATACCACCTATGTCTGTAACATGTAACATTGGGGTGAGTCAAACAGACTCAGTGAGAGGCTTTCCCATCCCTGGTGTAGTAGCGGGTACCACTACAACTGGGGAAGAGGAGCCAATCACAAACACATACGCATATAACAGATTTGAATTTCCATATATTAAGTGGTCAGACAATTACTTATATCATATTCACAATAAAGAATTTAAAGCATGGATTTACATACATTTAAATTCACACATACCTCATATCATAGTTTAACATATAATTCCAAGTGGTCACCCATATTCAATTAACCGTAATCATAAATTGGCCCGAAGGCAATATCTCCGTTAGGAGGGAATCTGGCCCGAAGGCAATATCTCACGTGAGCAATATGGGAACCTAGTTGATCATTCTAGGAACCCCTGGTCCCAAGACTATACTTGGAACAATAGTCTGACCCCAAGACTTCACTTGGAGCATAGTCGGCGACTCATCTGACCTTGGTTTACCCAAGGCAATAGCCACAATGTGGTGTACTCATATACTCTGTATTTCTGTGGGTTGACTCAAGACAAGAGACTCAATCTACCCGGACCACCCGTGATAGACTCGGTTCCCGCGTTGTACCATAAATGACCTCTATGGACCACTACTTGTTCATTTTACTTCTTCTTAGGCAATTCTAGATTTTCAAGTGGTTTCTAATTCGGACTCTTGGTTCAGAACAAGGTCACCTAGGTCTATCCTCTTTAAGGACTTACATACAAAACCACACCCTTCAGATAACATTTACTCGATCCTACCCCCGATATCGTATAGGTCCCGTGGACCTTCTTTTCATATAAGGCTCCTTGAGCCATAATTGCTTTTACAATTCACAAACACACATATAGCACGTTTTCACATATATTGTAATTTAGGAACAACAATAGCATGTTATCTAACATGTAATTCCTACAAATAGGCAAGAAGGCAAACCATATATCCATATCCGCAGTCAACCCTATAGGACAGGGATAGGAAAACCCCTCACCTGGTTGGCCCCTCGTATCGGCTCTCGGTGTGCCCGAAGGTCCGCTTACTGTATGGTGCCCTATACACATTTATTTGAGAGATTCAGAAGCTTGAAAATTCAACCACTATCGTGTACATGCAACGCTAGTGCTCATGTTCTCTCTAATTAATTCCATAGACTAGTTGTTGGCTTGGAAATGCCCTCAACTACTTTTAGGACACCTAGCATGTTTCTATTCGTGTCCGACCCTTTCTTATTCACACTATTCGGAAGCCTTGAGTTGGGAATGCAAGGTTACGCAATTTCACCTCTATGTGTCCATATAAAATTCCCATTACCCAAGTCTCGAATTTATGGCTCAAGAGAGTCGTAAATTCTAGTTGTCTAAAATTTCAATTTACCGAATTAACTTTCAACCCTTTACCTGCACATGAATACACATATCCGGATACGCGTAAAATTAGGAAAGTGTCTCTTTTTCCTCGAACCGGGTTCCGGGTGAGACGGGAATTACTCGGGTTTTAATCCCTCATACATTCCAATAATTTTTAACAATTTTATAATTATCATTCAACCTTTCAATGCACCCCAAATCATTCCACAACACCCTTAAACCTTAATAATCACATTTTCCTACACTTTTCCCAACCCGGATAAATTCCATCAATTTGGTTTCGGTTCCTAAGCTTCCAACTCACTTCCTAACATGCATATACTTCAATTTAGGACCCAGAATACTCAGATTGAATCAATTGGGGTCTTTCCAAAAATCCCTAAAATTGGTAAAATTGGGGTTTGAGAGTTTCGGGACTTCTCACCTCGATTCAACCGGTTAGAAGGACGATATGTAGTAGAGGAGACTCCCAGCTACCTTCCCCGGTGAAGAGACGGTGTTTTTCGGCGAGAAAGCTCTCTCCCTCTTGTTTCTCTCTCTAGCCCGAACTCTCTCTCTCTCTAGCACAACGAAGGCGACTACGGCTCCGGTGGACACGACTCCGGCCACCACCGTGCTCAGCCCGTGCGTTTTCCGTCCGTTCAAAACCCCACCGCTCTCTCTCGCGTTTTCCTTTCCCGTTTCTCCCTCTCGTTGACGTTGCTTTCTCTGCTTCTCTCCTCCTTCACGGTTCTTTCACGCCTCACAAGTCTGCTTCCTTCTTTTCTTTTCTCTTTATTCTATTACTTATCTAATATATATATATATTACAAAAAGAAGTATGATTTCTTTTCCTCTTTTCTCTTTTATTCCTTTTCTTTTACTTATAATATATATATATATATAAAATAAATTAATATATATATATATATATATATATATATATATATATTACAAAAAGAAAAAGGCATCTGATATAATAAAAAAAATATGAAAAAGAAAAATTTAGGATTTAAAATACTTGTATTCACAACATAGTAAGTAATAGGGTGTGTGTATTTTTATCCCATTTTCCACTTTAATTAAATTAATTAATTTAATTTAATTGATGACGCTAGTTAAAATGTTCTCAGGTATTACAACTTAAGTCTGTACGGTGTTAAGATAAGAATAAAACGACATATGCTCTTATAATAAAAGAGTAAGACCGTAGCATGTGTTTCATACCACATGTACTGAGAGAACCGCAAGAGGGAAGCAAGTGAAAGATCCCTGCTTCATTGTTGTGTGAGTCCCAGGGAAGAACAATCTTTCCAGTGATGTCCTTTGAACTTTGACAGTATCACGGAGATATGCTTCAGTGACTGCTACTTTAGCATTTTTTCTATGATCATGATTGACGCGATCTAAAGTATTATGCTAGGAAAGCGATCGATTCATATTAATGTGTTATATGGGCAAAAGGAAGATTAACTGAAATATACACATATATGCTAGCATCTGTGACATGTCCCTTATGATATCTTGTTGTCATAAGTGTGGATACTAGACATATGTGAGGAAGGCAATCTGAATCAAACATTGATTCGAGAGGGATTAGTTTTGCCATGTGAAAGTGTATATAGTTAAATCTAGGACATCGGAGGCATATTTTTAATATTTTAGCTACACGAAGGAGAAGGTAACTTGTGCTGGTCCTATAAAAGGGATTTCTAGTACAAGTACCTAAATGAAGACGTCATGCCCGCGCGGTCACGGCAAAGCACTAAGTATGAAATTGAGAGGAGGCAAAGAGATTCAACCCATGACATCTAATCCACCAAGTGTGAGTGGGAGATGTAAGAATATGGGCCAGTCCACCCTTGGTGGATTGGACCCAAGCCCAAAATTGATATTGGGGCAAATGTGCAAATAAAGAAAAGTATGGGTTTTGGAGTGTGATTTACTCCTTTAAGAATATTTGAAAGTGGTGGGAACGGTTATTCCCAAAATTAATGTAAAAAGGAAGGTTGGTTCATTGGAAGTAACACTCTCTCATAAAAGAGAAAAGACTGAACCAAACTTCCTCCTCCATCCATCTGTCTCCTTGCTCTCTTGGTGTTTGTGCATTCACTGTGAAGATCGTAGATCTGAGTCCGTCATCGTGACCGGGTCTTCGCGTGGGTACCTGCAGATGAATCGGATTCTTCACAGGTACGCCCGAAATTCTATCACTTGTATATAAGTAAAGCATAATAAAAAAATTGCTAGCTTGTTTTCTCTTGATTATGACACTTTTTTTGGCTTGATTATGACACATTTTTTAAATACACATTTTTGGCAATATATATATATACATTTATATGAAGATTCATGAAAGTCTCGTAAGACAGAGTTTTCTTCGTCAATGGAAAATTTGAATTAACTAGCTTCAATTCTTCCTTCTAAAATATGTATAGTGTGATTTGGGGAATGTAAATTTTGAATGGACTAAACTAAGAGAAAGTTACTTAGGTGCTTGCAATAAAGTTCACCAATATAATTGAAACACGTGGCAAAATTTTTTTGTATAACCAATCATGGTATAGAGAGAAAATGAGTCGTGTCACAAAAAAATTGTAAGAGAAATAACATATGTGTAAAGTTTGACATGCATAAAAGAGATAAATGACATATCAACATACTATATAAGTAGTTAACGAAAAAACTTAACAGTGTAAGATAAAAAAATCAATATAGAGTAATAGAACAACTTGTAAAAATAGAGAGTAGATTTAAAATTTTTAAAAAATAAAAGATTAATATAAAATAAATTCTGCTAAGAAGTGTGCTAATGGCGGTATTGTTTAAATATTCATTTTAACTAATGAAAAAATTTTAAAAATTATTCCTTTTGGTTTTTTACCAAATTCAAGACAATATATTATACTAGAATCTAACACGCACTCCCGTGCGTGTTGTCTGCTTTTCCTATGTGTATATCTACTTTCTTAAATATATGCGCGTGTAAAAAACATACATTTAAAAATGTATGTTTTTTACACGCGCATATATTTAAGAAAGTAAATTACAGACATAGGAAAAACAGACACAACGCACAGGAGTAATTTTCAAAATATATAGTTCATACTAAATCTCTTAATAGCTCAAAAATAATATTAACTTATTTTTTAATTGGTACTTTAAAAATTATATATTGTTTAAAATGTAATGGAAATTTAGAGTGTGTTGTAAATAGTAAATTTTTTTTGTAATTAATTATTAATTCATGAACACATACCCTGATAATGGGCAATATATATATCAAATCAAATAAATTGAAAAGCACAAATTCATTATCTCAAGAGATTCATATACATTAAATAAATGAGATTATACATGTGAAGATAATTTATATTTTAACGTAATTCTCAAGGAATGTGGAGATCACATTTGCGAATAAATAAAATAGAAGTTAATATTTAAGTAACAAATTTTAAGAAATAAAAGCAATTAACAAAGTTTACAAAATAGAACGTACAAAAAAAGTTTATAAAGTATAATTATCTATATGAAAGAAAATTTGGATAAATTCTAAAAAGGCAAATTCTTGAAGAAAATGAATAGTAGTAATTAAGCTAAAAAGTATTTTTTTAGAATTTATTAACCCAAGGTTTTTTTAATAATATATTAATTATCAAAAAAAGATTGATATACGTAACTATAAATCATAAATTTTCAAAACTAATATATTCCTTAATTCTCATTTGTATAAATAAAGGATCGAAGTATAATTCAACTATCAAAATTAGATACACATAGAAAATTTTTTAAGATATATTTTATTTTGAATGACTGTAAAATAAATTTTTTATTTGGAAATTTAAATAATGGAAGTGAATTTTTTCTTAGAATAATTAAATTTAAATTATCGGTCATGCATATATCTTTAAATTTTTTAAGATATATTTTATTTTGACAATAATTTTTTTTTTGAGATTAAGTAGTAGAAAAAGAAGTTAATAAATGCAATTATTATTTTAATGTATTAAGGAAGATATATACGTTATCAATTAATATATTCTATATAGTTTACACATCACTTATGTGTAAACTATATTATAAAAATATGTGAGAAAAAATTGTCAAATACAAATAATACTTAAATAATTCAAAAAATATGACGCTATGTGAGGATTACTAACTAAAATGCAAGCATTCACATATTAGAATAAAAATATGAGGATTACTATAATTTCACATGTACGTACAAATATGTGAAATTAAATATTAGCGTCACATAATATTTGCATTTTGGTTACTAACTATGCTGTCACGAACCCTGTTTAGAGGAACGTGACTGGCATAGACATAGGGAATACCCCTATGCTTGTAAGCCTTATCACATAATTGAAAGAATATCTTTTTTTAAAAATACATTCGCATGCATTATAATACCATGGCTACACCGAAATGGTGGTATATCCTAAGCAAGCAAATCCATGGCTAGTGCCGCTTCAAGATATAGATATAGGGAAACACACATAATATATAACCTGTGTATTGGCTACACATCCGATGATGCTGCCTATCCTATCCACATGCAACGGATATATGTATATATATATATATAGATATATATATATATATTTTTTTTGAAAACAAGTTTTCCCCTGTATCGTGATATAACTAATCTTGATCATTAAGGTATGTGAAGCTGACAGTTCTAGATTTAGTAATACAATCTAATTGGGTACGTCTACCCTTTACTTTATGATACAATAATAAAGTAAATTAAATTACAATTAGAATTTGTTCACCCACATGAACAAGTTGTGGGTCTTGGAAAGTTTTGTTCGTTCCTCCCTCCATCGAGACTTCTTCCACCTCTACTTAACCTGTCTTTGTGTAGTAAAAATGAGGTGTGAGTCTTAACCACGCGACTTAGTGAGGACTCTCCCATCCCCGGCGCAAGGTGGGTACCATAGCGCTGGGTTTGGGAGTCATATACAACCACAAGCAAAAACAACCAGTTACTGTTAATTAGCATACATTCTTGGTGATCGCACAACAACAGAAATTTCACCCAAACAATCACATGCATTTAATAGATATAAGCATGCAGCAGTTTGTTCCACATCATCAATCATCAAGTAATCATGCCGGCTTTACTTACCGGTCTTCTCACGTTCAGCTTGTTTGAATCAAACAAGACGTTGTGGTGATGTAATCCTGTATGTCACCACTACACTGCACAACCAACAATTATATGCAAACACAGACAATTTGTACCTACACACAGATACTATAGCATACATCTACTTAATTTCCCCCACTCTAGGGTATATACTAGCCACTACATGGCTTTTCCACTTCGAACCCGTGCACTTGGGTTGCTGGCCGCCACATGGAAAAACATACTTAACCCATTCACTTAGGTACTAGTCACCTCGTGACAATTCTATTAATCAAACACAATCAACTTCTATATATCAAACAACTGATCCGTAGCCACCATGTGGCACGTCCTGACCCCTTGCTGCGGGGCAATAGCTTGAGCCCACTCGTCCATTACCCAACCAGGCCACATGGCAGGCACAGCACGACGTCTCGAAGCATGGCCACTGACAGACCATGGACTAACTCCACATGATGATTTCTCTTTTCTAGATTAGGCTCACGGTTCAACCGTAGGTTCCTCCCGTGTCTACTTACCTTAGTCTCACATATTAATACGATTCTTTCTATCTTTCCCGAAAGATTAACAATTCCTCTCCTTGTTAATATGGACAAGTATCCTCAACAAGATATAACTCATATACCCGTCCAGATGCACTCTCTGAACCTCAAGCTATCGTCATAGCAATATAAATCCTTTCTAACACTATTGCCAGGATAGGGCAATGACCATCGTCATGGTGATTATAAAATTGACGTCTCAAGTGCCATCTGACGTTGTTCTAGTCGACGTATCACATCGCTAGCATAATCAAATCCGAAACCCACCATTAACAATTCCTCTCCTTGTTACTATGGACAAGTATCCTCAACAGGATATATCTCATATACCCGTCCAGATGCACTCTCTGAACCTCAAGCTATCGTCATAGCAATATAAATCCTTTCTGACCCGATTGATAGGATAGGGCAATGACCATCGTCATGGTGATTATAAAATTGAGGTCTCAAGTGCCATCTGACGTTGTTCTAGTCGATGTATCACATCGTTAGCATAATCAAATCCGAAACCCACCAATAACTCCTTTTGCATGATTATAATCTAAGTCACCGTCACGACGAGTTTTCAAATTAAAAGCTTAGTCCTTCCGTACAAGGACTCTTGCCATCGTCGTGGGAAAAATTTAATAAAATACTCATCACACCTCCGGAGTGTACGAGTTGGATTTGTAACACACCAATCATAGCAAACAATTACACTCTACTCCTATGTCTTCCTATCCGAGTTACTTTCCACAATCTATTTTCTAGTTCTTTTATTCTTTTAGCATTGTATACCTCTAACTAACACATATCAGACATGCAGAGAATATACATACTCATGTAATCCACATAAGCATACAACCCTAGGAGCAGAGATGAAAGAGCCCTCACCTTGGCCAACCTTCCATGCAATCCTCTCCTGTAGCTTTAGTCTCGTCGGAGTTCCTGTTGCACTCTATTGCGTGCCGTTGTTGCTATAAGAACAACATTTACTTAATTAAGGTTATTACTTAACTTAACTCGTTATTTATCTCTCCATTACTCTCACGTGTAGTCCATGGTTGCCACAGAGTCAAGCTCTTGGTCTTATTGGACTTCTCTATCCCGACTTATGCGTATCCTTCCTCGGACACTTGACTTACTCGCATATAACACTCTACTTGAGTGTTTCACATACTTGGATTTGAGTACTAGACTTCTATCTAACTTGTATTCGCATCTAAGGAAGCTTATCTAGCTTGATTGGAAGGAATCCTAATTCTAGGAAGGTCTAAGCATTTTAATTCAACTTGTGTTTCTACTTGGGTTCTAAGAAATCTAGTTTCTAAACCTCAATATACCTCCAATTTATCCTACTTGGGTTCTAAGAAATCTAGTTTCTAAACCTCAATATACCTCCAATTTTTCCCACTTAGGTTTCCTAAAGGTTGTGAAGGGATAAGGTTGCAATTCACGAAGTTAGACCTAATTTGTTCCGCAAGTTTCCGTCCTTGAGAAACAAGAAGGTACTTGATTTAAACGTCAAAAACATGTTTAGGAGTGTTCTAGGGTGTGTAGGATTGAAGAAAGGTGGTTCAGAGGACTCAATTCGCCCTTAAAGTGGGCTTGGGGCAAGCCAGACAGGGACCTGGCGCTGCCGCGCCAAGGTGCTGCCTTGGTAGCCCTTAGCCAACCAGCATGTGGGCGCTGCAGCGCTAGCTCGTAGCACAACAACTTTTTTGCTGTGCTGTGGCTGGTTTCGGCCCCCTTTTCGACCATTTTCCGATCCGGCTTCGATTCGACTTTTCACGAGTCTTGTTCTCTTACATATATACTACATTTAGGAAGTCCTACAACTCAAATCCAACTTCGATTCGTCGACGAATCTTTGATTGTTCAAAATCGGGAAAAATGGGTTTTATAAACCCCAAACTCTTCCAACTTCGAATCCGGCCAAATCCAACGATCTAACCTCGAATCCTAAACCCGATGAGTGTTCAAGAACACTTTAGAAACATTATTCTACCCTCGAATCCGCCTAAACTTGGATTCTCAACTCAATTCCAAAAATGAAGAAAAATGAAGAAAATGGGAACTTGGAGAGAATCGGGCGTTGTACCAACCGTAACTCGAGAGATTGAGACGAGGAAGATGACAAGGATGATCTCCGGCTCCTCCTCCAACTCCGGCTCGCCGGATTCTGGCGAGATTCCCGCCGTGACACCCGACAACAATATATGGAAATCAAACCCAAGATCGCCAAAGAAGGATGAACAATAGGAATATTGACCCAATGATTATTAAGAATCAAGAACCAATATTATCAAATTAAGATGGAAATAACAAGTTCTTACTAGAAATCTCTGCAAGTTTTTCTTAAGACAGCAAAGGAGAGAAACTCTCACAAAGTTTTCAAATTCAACAAATCTAACCTAATTTGGTGGCTGCAAGCATAATATTTATTTATCCCAAAGTATCATTTCAAACAGCTTCTGGGTAACTGTGCTTTCAAAGATCATATCTTATAAATTACTATTGATTTTGGGGCAAAGTCAGCGGGGCTGTGTAGGGGAGATCTAGAGCTTTCTTACCCTAGGTTTTGACAATTTTCTATATTTTGGAAGCGACCAATTTGATTTTTTATTTAATGTCTAGAATCAGGAAAATAAGCATTGAAAAGTTTTCTTTGTTTTTCTAAAAGAGAAAATTCCAAAAATATCATAGACACTTTCTTGGTGTATTTTAATCAACGTCTTTTTTTATGTATAACCTTGTACCTCCAAGAGGCTTTTGCCCCTATAGGAGTACTAGTCTTCACGCCATCTGGGCATGCCGCCTGATGAGCCTTCACACGTGCGCATTTCTTGTATTCATTGCGTGAATGTATTGTATGGTAGATAGGTACCAAAAGACTTTGGCCTCTTTAGGTAGATTGCGCTGGGAGGCCATCTGAGTATTCGCTTGATGAGTCTCCCCTCACTCACACACTTGTATGTCACAGGAACTACGTGAGCTTTGATCCCTCTTTGAGGGTACGTAGGCTCTAGGCTTTTATCCTAGGTCAAGCTCTCCCTCTTTCCTCCCCCATATTATTTGTATTTTGTTCTAAGGCGAAATAATTTTAATATTAATTTTTAGGGTAACTGTCTTCGGACGGGGGAAGAAGGGTGCCTAACACTTTCCCTTCATCTCAATCAGATTCCTGAACCCAACATTTTGTGAAAATTCATTTTACCCCACTTTTAAACTTATTTTCATTTTTCCAAATTTTGATTGAAAATTTGGTGGCAATTCCCGTCGAAGGCTTGGTCTTCACATGTACTACACATACACTTACGGTAGTAGTTGGTTCTCCACCTCCTACTTGACTGTTATCCTATGGGGTCCTATAGGCTTCCGCTCTTCCCCCTTATGGGACTACTTATCCCTGTCTACTTTCTCTCCCCTCGGACCTCCACAAGTCCCTTTGGGGTTTATCTCTCACGTTATCTCGTTCGAGAGTTATCTACCACAATAGCACTCATTTTCTTATCTCTGGACAGTACCCGAAGGTCTACGCCCATTTCCACTTCTAGACCTGCTCCGGTCTAATGCCTTCGGGTCCATAATCACCCTATGGCCCCCTTAATGTGTAACCCTTAGGTTTACCTGTATACTCCCTTGGCACTTTAGCACTCTCTAGTGCTTTTCGATGTCTACTTCAGTTTAATCACTCCGAACGAGTGATTTCTCAACTACATCTACCATCCTTATACAGCTTACCTGTAAAAGGACTATTGTTTGGTAGGGTATTGGTCACATGAGTTAGTTTTCTTAGGCACACCGTAGGTTTTAAAAATTAATTCAAGTTTATTTCTTAGAAAATGACGCCTAAGGTTTTCGTAAATGGTTAGGGTTTAACCAATTGGAATGACACAAATTGAGAAAGAGTTTTCATCAAAATTTGCCTTCCAATTGTTATCCCTAGTATTTTTAAAAAAAGTTTGAGGGTCTTTCAGAATCTTTCATCCGGAAAGACCAAAAAGATTTCTACCAAAAATTTCTCATGTGATCAATATCCTATTCTTTATGCTCTTCCTTAAGAAACCCAAGAGAGTTTGGTTGGGCTTAATCCCTCATTTCCCCCCTTGTTTGCTTAAGGAACTAGCAGTTCATGGACAGCGCGCAGGGTTGGACTAGGTTCCTTCCTTGTGCCTTACCAGTTACTCTATTTCCAGCTCGGCATATGGTCACGCTCTACAGGTTTAGATATGCCTCAACTTCTTAACATCTATCTCTACGGCATATGGTTCGACCACTTTGCCCTTCCATATACCGTATCCTAATTTTCTAGTCCGTAGAATTCTACTTCTATACTGTGGCATACACCACCTCTTTTCTGTTTACTTTCTAGGAAGGACCACTCACTTCCTTCAGCCATAGCATACCGCACGGTCGTGACCCATTCTCGTGGTCATCTTCCTGTCGGTCTCATGCCCCCTGGCCCTGTTTATTCTTGTTTGTAAACTTTCCATTTCAATCGCCTCATGGGCTTACTTTCTTTTCTACACGCCAAGCGTGTCTTTTCTTTCACTTTACAACCCATTCCTAGCCTGAACTACCATTCACTGCATATTTCTATTCTACTTGCATTCCATACTATAATCAAACAACTTGTGCCTATACTATAGCACACAATGCCCCGCTAAAAGAGTTGACGCATCGTCTCATTTGACACCTGCATCAATCACACATTGTAGCGCATTCCTGCCTACAATTCAACCAAATGTGTCTGTGTCTAGGTAGCATCCTCCATGGATGTCTCCTTTCCCTATTATGGTGTCCTGAGGTTCCCGGGGTCACTGCCACCCCACCTTACGCCTTAGTGCTCATCGGCACTTGTGTACTGTAGATGTTATATGCTTTGCATAGAATTTCACATACAAATTCTATGCCTCAAGCGATAACTCGAAAGAATTTATGACTCAACATCGTGAGCAACCTTATAAGTGCCCGTCGGAACCACCGTTACGTCCGGATTCCTAATGGCTAGCCCAACTGACACCCGAGACTACTAGTTAGCTTCACACCCTTAAAGAAAAAACCAGGCTCTAATACCAAGTTTGTCACGGCCCCTGTTTAGAGGACCATGATCGGCACAGACACAGTCATAGGGGTATTCCCTGTGTCTGTGGCGGTCACGGTCCTCTAAACGAGGGTCGTGAAAAACTTGGTATCAGAGGCAGGTTTTTCTTTAAGGGTGTGAAGCTAACTAGTAGTATCGGGTGTGAGTTGGGCTATCCATTATGAATCCGGACGTAATGGTAGATCCGACAGGCACTTGTGAGGTTACTCAGGATGTTGAGTCATAAATCCTTTCGAGTCATCGCTTTAAGCATAGAATTTGTATGTTAAAGTCTATGCAAAGCATATAACCTGTACAGTACACAAGTGCCGATGAGCACTAAGGCGTAAGGTGGGTGGCAGTGACCCCGGGAACCTTAGGACGCCATAATAGGAAAAGGAGGCATCCATGGAGAATGCTACCTAGACACAGACACATTTGGTTGAATTATAGACAGGAATGCGCTTCAATGTGCGATTGTTGCAGGTGTCAAATGAGACGATGCGTCTGCTCTGTTAGCGGCGCGTTGTGTGATATGATATAGGCACAGGTTGTTTGATTATGATATGTAATGCAAGTAGTATAGAAGTATGCAGTGAATGGTAGTTCAGTCTAGGAAAGGTTTGTAAAGTGAAAGAAAAGACACGCTTGGCGTGTGGAAAAGAAAGTAAGCCCATGGGGCGATTGAAGTGAAAAGTTTACAGACAAGAATAAACAGGGCCATGAGGCATGAGACCGACAGGAAGATGACCACGTGAATGGGTCACGATTGGGCGGTATGCTATGGCTAAAGAAAGTGAGTTGTTCTTCCTAGAAAGAAAACAGAAAAGAGATGGTGTATGCCACAATATAGAAGTAGAAGTCTACGGACTAGAAAATCAGGATATGGTATATGGAAGGGCAAAGTGGCCAAACCATATGCCGTAGAGATAGATGTTAAGAAGTAGGGGCATATGTAAACGTGTAGAGCGTGAACATATGCCGAGCAAGAAACAGAGTAAATGTTAAGGCACCGGGAAGGAGCCTAGTCCAACCCTGTGCTCGGTCCATGAACTACTAATTCCTTAAGTAAACAAGGGGGAAAAGAAGGGATTAAGCCCAACCAAACTCTCTTGGGTTGCTTAAGGAAGAGCATAAAGAATAGGATATTGATCACATGAGAAATTTTTGTAAAAATCTTTTTGGTCTTTCCGAATGAGAGATTCTGAAAGACCTTCAAACTTTTCTTGAAAATACTAGGGATAACCATTGGATGGCAAAATTTTCATGAAAACTCTTTCTCAATTTGTGTCATTCCAATTGGTTAAACCCTAACCATTTACGAAAACCTTAGGCATCATTTTCAAAAAAAAAACTTGAATTAATTTTTTAAAACCGCAGGGTGCCTAAGAAAGCTAACTCATGTGACCAATACCCTACTAAACAATAGTCCTTTTACAGGTAAGATGTATAAGGATGGTAGATGTAGTTGAGAAATCACTCGCCTGGAGTGATTAAAGTTAACTAAACATCGAAAAGCAACTAGAGAGTGCTAAACTGCCAAGGGAGTATACAGGTAAATCTAAGGGTTACCAATTAAGGGGCCATAGGGTGATAATGGACCCGAAAGTATTAGACCGAAGCAGGTCTAGAAGTGGGAATGGGCACAGACCTTCGGGTACCGTCCAGAGATAAGAAAAATGAGTGCTATTGCGGTAGATAGCTCTCGAACGAGACAACGTAAGAGATAAACCCCAAGGGGACTCGTGGAGGCCCGAGGGGTGAGAAAGTAGACATGGATAAGTAGTCCCGTAAGGGGGGAAGAGTGGAAGCCTATGGGACCCCATAGGATAAGAGTCAAGTAGGAGGTGGAGAACCAACTACTACCGTAAGTGTATGTATAGTACACATATTGTAGTGGACATAGCTAGGTAAGCTAATTCCACAGGTTAGTGAACCGTAAATCCGTTAGTCTGATGCCCGTGTATGGGTGGAGACTAAGTGGACAAACCAAACATATCAATGCCCATGTGGGTGCCATAAAGGGAAAATTAACCGTAAGGACGGTTAATCGAGAAGGAGAATTTAGTGAGTAACGAGTATTGAGAAATACTCGAAGAAAGAGTACCACGTAGGTACGAAATGGAAAAGAAGAGAGTGAATATGGGAACGGAGTCGGGTAAGCATCTGGGGATGCGAGCCTAAATGATAAAATAGGTATGCTACCGTTGGGGGCGATTGGAACCCAACGGGTAACACACTTGCAAGAGGCGGTATATGTTCGTGAACATATGCCACACCGTAAGAAAGGAAAGAGTCAAACCGTGGGAGCATATCCCGTTTGGTTAAGGGGAGTAGAGCATGTACGGAAATGTTCATGTTGGAGTTAACGGGTCAAACATTCCAAGTAGGAATACAGGATCTAAGTGAATTGAGGAGTCCGAGTGGGCCAAGTTGGGGTAAAAGCCAACGGAAATCCAATGAGTAGAGTTAGCAGAGGATGTGCAACTCTAAGTGGACTAACCTAAGGATGGTATAGATCCACAGTCATAGTCGTGTTAACCAAGGTCTTCGGATGTGAAGACCGAATCGAGCCTGAGACAGAGTAATGAGTATGATGGTAAGGAGGAGATTGATGAGTTTCCATTATAAACTGAAATGACTACAAGTAGTAGTCAGAGAAGAGTCTAAGTCAGTCAAACATAGGATGTCGACAGGGAGTAACTTGAAGTGGTTATGGAAACCACTAAGGGTAAGTAGAAGTCCGGAAAAGAAAGGGAAACGCGAGTCATAAAGGAAAGACCCTTTACCGTTTGGTGGAGAAACGGCAAGCGTAACACATAGTTGTGCTAGTGTCATGGCATTTAGCTTTGTTAGGACATGAGTAGAGTAAACCGAGTCGGTAGTGAGTGTAACAACCTCGGAAGGGTTGGGTACACTGATAGCACGAAGTATAAACATCTACGTAGGGTGTATGCCGTGTATGCGGTAAGTCTAAATGTAGAGTAGAGGGTGTAGTAAGATGTAAACAGACTTTTCTGGAGAAGTCGTTTACAAAAAATATATATTGGGGTAATACTAGCAGAAGGGTAGCTGCTGGGTAGTAGAGGAAACTTAGGTATCGGGACTCCGATGTAAGGGAGTACTTCGTCAGTTGGGGTTTATAGAAGTAGAGCCTAATGTGCTATGCAAATAGCTAGTGTCTTGGCGTGTTCCAAGACGGATATAAGAAGTCACTACGAAGGTAGCTAGTCGGACAAGCAGATTGAGTCAAGGTAAGCCTCACTAGAGAAGGCAATAGTTAACTCCTCGGAGAACTAAATTGGAGCATGGCATGTGGTACGTGCCAGACATTCCATTGCAAAATTAGTAGCACAAAGTAAATTGAAACTAGGAAACTTAGGTATCCTCGGGGAAGGATAAGACGACGGATGGAGTCTATCAGTTAACACCTCGTGAATGGGTGGTTAACTACGAAACTAGAAATGGAAACGATCACAGAAAGCATATGTAGAAACCAGATAGAGACCTTGAGTCTCTAGGAAAGAAAGATGAACTGTAGGGTAAAACGGTAAAACTTCCACATTGAGGGAAACCAAAGATGAAATTCAGCCAAGGGAGGGCAACAAGCCAACAACCCCACGAAGGAGATAAAATTCGGGGACCGAATTTCTTAAGTGGGAAGAATGTAATACCCCGGAAAATTTCGAGGATTAAAGAATGATTTATTTAAAAATTTCGAGGATTGAAGAATGATTTATTCCGGGGCTAGGAATTAAAACCTTAGAAAAAAATAAAATAAAATAAAATATATGTGAAAGTTAAAAGAAACCGGAAAGAAATTTTTTCGAGGTTTAAAATAAAATGAAAGGGAAAGAAAAGAAGTAGAAAATAATTTTCACGATTTAATTCAGGACCTAAGAAATTGGGACTTAATTGAAAAGAAATTTTTGAAAGTGGCAAAAACTATAATTTTTCCCAAAAGATGATAAACATACTCATAAACCCCCATCCAGCCACCATTCACGCATAACACATTTTTCACATTTTAAAGAGGAAGTGAGGGTTAGGGTTTTGGAGAGAAGGGAGAGCAATTGGGAGGAAGCTTGAAGGTTGAAGGTGAAGGGTGGCCGGTGGCCGGTGACCGGAGCAATACTCAAGTGACCTTTTCAAGCTTCATCTTCATCTATATTCATCCATCAAAGGTAGGTTTAGTAATCTCCTCCATCTATGATTTTTCTCATCCTCACCATTTCTTGAATTTATGAACAATGGAGGCTCAAACTTTGCATTCTTGATGTTATGAACATTTCTATTGGATGTTTTAATTGTTGGTTGTGCTGAGATTTTGCTGGGTTAGAGATTTGAGTTTAGGGTTTGAGTTTGTTCATCATATTCTTCTAAAAACAACAATCTTTGATGGTATAAGACACAAGAAATTCGTGGAACATGTTTTTTTGTCAAAAACTGAGTTTTTGAATCTGACCTTGCTCTGTTTATACGTGTTTTCTGAATTCTTTTCTTGATGGATTTGCATGATTCCAAATCCATATGAAATCTAACATCCTAATCTTTCTAAATTGTATTTTTCCAAAATATTCCAACGGTTAGATCTTCTGGAAATTACCTCGAAAGTCAGCGGTTCTGTTTTCTAAACTGATGCGGAATTTTTGTATGATTGGCTACTGTTTTTAAATTACTGCTCTTAAATAGCTGAAATACTTTCTGTAATGAATTGATAATTAGAATATTTTATCTCTAAGCTTGATTTAGAAAGAAGAATCAAATAATTTCGTTAAGTATGGAAGGAGATATGACCATTTCAATGAAGCTTGCCAAATGTTCCATGCTGTTTTGAATCTGATTTTGCTCTGTTTAAATGTGTTTTCTGAATTCGTTACTTAATGGATTTGAGTGATTCCAAAGGCATATGAAAGCTAACATCCTAAGATATCTAATTTGTATTTTTACTAAAAAGTCCAACAGTTAGAGTTTCGGGGAAGTTTCTCGAAAGTTAGCGGTTCTGTTTTACACACTACCAAGTTTCTAGTTTTGAAAAGTTGTTATTTCTTCCTTAATTTGAATGGTTCCTTTTCCTTCAACTAAAATGAGTTTAACCAACTTTTAAGTGTCATTTCAAAGATCAAACAACATCCTAGATAAAAAAATTGTTGGTTTGTTTGGATTCCAAATGAATTGCTTACACTTTTTAAATGAAATGAGAGATTACCCAATGGTTGGATTTTTTTTTTTATGTGTGGACCCATGGTGAAAATGAGAAGTTTCCATATTAGGCAAAATCCTTCATTGAAGGAGCTTGGAGAGTGAGCAAGTGGCAAGACTTGTTTACTTAAGCATAAATTGTTTTTAACTTAAAAAGAACTCTAAATGATGACCTTAGCTTAATAAGGGGTTTTGGGTTAGCCTTGAATGTAGTTTTAAGTTGCTATGTAATTATGAATTTAGAATATGGTGGAAATGATTATATGTGATAGGACTTATGTGGTGAAATAGAAGTTGATGTATAAAAATTGATATGGATTGAATTGGTTGTATGTGATAGGATTCATGTACTTCCTTGGAAACAAGAGTGCTCAAAGGGAATGTTAAGTAAAGTGACCAAGGTGAGGGTTCTTCCATCTCTGCTCCTAGGGTTGTATACTTGTTTGGATTACATGAGTATGAATATTCTCTGCTTGTCTGGTATGTGTTAGCTAGAGGTATAGAATGCTAAAAGAATAAAAGAGCTAGAAGATAGGTTGTGGAAAGTAGCTTGGATAGGAAGACATAGGAGTAAAGTGTGATTGTTTGCTATGATTGGTGTGTTACAAATCCAACTCATACACTCCGGAAGCATGATGAGTATTTTACTAAACCTTTCCCACGACGGTGGCAAGAGTCCTTGTACGAGAGGACAAAGCTTTTATTTTGAAAACTCGTCACGACGGTGACTTAGATTATAATCATGCAAAAGGAGTTATTGGTGGGTTTCGGATTTGATTATGCTAGCGATGTGATACATCGACTAGAACAACGCCAGATGGCACTTGAGACCTCAGTTTTATAATCACCATGACGATGGTCATTGCCCTATCCTGGTAATAGGGTCAGAAAGGATTTATATTGCTATGACGATAGCTTGAGGCTCAGAGAGTGCATCTGGACGGGTATATGAGTTATATCATGTTGAGGATACTTGTACATATTAATAAGGAGAGGAATTGTTGATCATTCGAGAAAGATACAAAGAATCCTATTAATATGTGAGACTAAGATAAAGAGACACGGGAGGAACCTACGGGTGAACTGTGAGCCTGATCTTGCAGAAGAGAAATCATCCTGTGGAGTTGGTCCAGGGTGTGTCAGTGGCCATGCTTCGAGACGTCGTGTCATGCTCGCCATGTGGCCTGGTTGGGTAATGGACGAGTGGGCTCAAGCTATTGCCCCACAGCAAGGGGTCAGGACATGCCACGTGGTGACTATACGTATCTGTTGTTTGATAGATAGAAGTTGATTGTGTTCGGTTAACAGAATTGTCACGAGGTGACTAGTACCCAAGTGAATGGGTTAAGTATGTTTTGCCACTTGGTGGCCAGCAACCCGAGTGTGCGGGTTCGAAGTGGAAAACCCACGTAGTGGCTAGTATATATACCCCAGAGTGAGGGAGATAATTAAGTAGATGTATGCTATAGTATTTGTGTGTAGACAAATTGTCTGTGTTTGCATATAATTGCTGACTGTGCAGTGTAGTGGTGATGTACAGGATTACATCACCACAACGTCTTGTTTGATTCGAATATGCTGAACGTGAGAAGACCGGTAAGTAAAAGCTGGCATTATATGTTATGTGATTACTTGATGATTGATGATATGGAACAAACTGCTGCATGCTTATATCTGTTAAATGCATGTGAGTGTTTGGGTGAAATTTCTATTATTGTTTGATCACCAAGAATGCATGCTAACTCACAGTAACTAGTTGTTTGTGCATGTGGTTGTGTATGAATCCCAGTCCCAGCGGTAAGGTACCCGCCTTGCGCCGGGGATGGGAGAGTCCTCACTGAGTCACGTGGTTAACACTCACACCTCATTTTTACTACACAGAGACAGGTTAAGTACAGGTGGAAGAAGTCTCTGTGGAACGAGGGACAAGCAAAACTTTCCAAGACCCACAACTTGTTCATGTGGGTGAATAAATTGTAATTGTAGTTTTATTTACTTTATTATTGTATTATAAAGTAAAGGGTAGACGTACCCAA
The DNA here is from genome assembly GCA_014851425.1 of Senna tora. Classification (NCBI taxonomy): domain Eukaryota; kingdom Viridiplantae; phylum Streptophyta; class Magnoliopsida; order Fabales; family Fabaceae; genus Senna; species Senna tora. The sequence continues at coordinate 18,490,403 of CM026265.1, forward strand.
TTAGACTGTATTACAAAATCTAGAACTGTCAGCTTCACACACCTTAAAAATCAGGATCCATTAGATTACGATGTAGGAAAAACTTGTTTTCAAAATATATATATATACACATGTCTGTTGCATGTGAATAGGATAGGCAGCATCTTCGGATGTGTAGCCAGTATACAGGTTATATATATTATGTGTGTTCTCCTATATCTATATCCTGAAGCGGCACTGGCCGTGGATTTGTTTGCCTATGATAGGCCACCATTTCGGTGTAGCCATGGTATTATAATGCATGTGAATATATTTTTTCTATAATAGCTATTCTGTCAATTAGGTGATAAGGCTTACAGGCAGAGGGGTATTCCCTGTGTCTGTGCCGGTCACGGTCCTCTAAACGAGAGTCGTGACAATCTGAAAGTAATGTTAATTAATTAAATAAATTGTTAATAATAATAATAATACCAAAGAGAAAGTTGAAAAATATCTCCAACTTAATCCCTCCTCCTTCCAATTAAATTTTATTTTCTTTTTAAGTCCCAAATTGAATACCAAAAATAGTTCCTACTTACTTTTGTTTCACTTTCTACTTCCCTAAAAACCCCCTTTAAATGTTTAAAACAATCATAATAAAAATAAATTAATTAATAATTAAACAAATAATAACTAATAATATTTTGATTTAGCTCCCACTCATATTTATTTTAGGTTTCTAATTTCGTAGGTCCTGAATTAATTCCAAAAAATATTTTACTTCTTTCCTTCATCTATTATTTTACTTGGAATTTCGAAGAATTTCTCGGTTCCTTTCCGGTTTCCCTTAACCTTCATACTTTTCCTATATTCTTTTTAAGGTTTTAATTCCTAGTCCCGGAATAAATCATTCTTAAATCCTCAAAATTTTAAATAAATCATTCTTTAATCCTCGAAATTTTCCGGGGTAATACATATGCATCACATATTATTTATTTTAGATTAAATATTATGTGACGCTAATATAATTATAATTATATTTTTAAATCTATAAAATTAATTATCTTTATATATATAGGTTATAGTGTTATAGCAATATTAAATATTCATTGAATTATTTCTCTAAAATTAATATACATATGGCAAAATGTGCTAACACTTATGTATATCAAAATGATTAAAAAAAAAATTGAAGGAGAAAAGAGAAAAAAGGGGAGTAGAATGTAAATACCTTAAAATTGCAAAATTAGTATATTAATTTCTTGTTCTGGTACCGGATACTGCAATTTGTTGAGTTGAATTAGATAAAATAAAAAAAGTCTGAAGTAAGAATTTTAAAGATTACTTACTCTAGATAATGAGGCTCCAAAATTTCAATGTCAAATTTGATGTGAATGGATTTTTTGTATTTGAGTTGAAACTGCATCACACAAAAGTAAAACTATTAAAGTGAAATAAAAGACGAAGCTTAATTAGTAGAAGAAAATTAACAAAAAGAATGACAAAATATATTTTCACAAATTAAGTTGAGAAAATGAAGTACATATTGTTGTAGATCCTGTAAAGCAAAGGCCTTGGTCCACTTGTTAGAAAGCCAAGAATCAATGGAAGTGTTGCCCACTTATTGATGTGTTGCCCTCCTTCGTCCTTCTACCCAATTGGATCCAGTGAAGTGTAGAAAGTGTATGAAGTGCATTGATTAACGCGGCCTTGTCGTGAGGCCGGCACCAATCAAGTTAATACTAGAAAGTGCAGCTAGTGGCACAACCTAGGTCGATTCTCTCTCGCGGAGCCTATGGACTCTATGGACAAATATGCACAACTAACACATAAAGGGATGTCTTTGAAGCAATTTAACAAACACTTGGTGTGCAAAGAAACTAAATGGAATTAAATTCAACTAAATGAAACTAGAACTAACACTTTTTGGGATTTTCAATATTTTTAAAGCTAAAGTAAATTGAGGTGAATGAAATGAGATGAATATGCTTTGTTGGAGAATGCTTTGGGCTATCCTTGCTATCAAAAAGTATGGAGTTAATCAATGAAATGCCATTTTCTAAAGTAGTTTAGTGACCACTAAACCTAGGAAATTTAATTAGAGAATGCAATTAACCAACCGGACAATTAACAAGCCTAATCAAATACCATCAATGAAGCAAATGGGGAATTTAATATAGATAAGAATTCAACTCAACAAATACCATTGTTATTAGAGTAACTTCCACAATGAATCAAAACTACAATAAGATTTAACCAAATCCAACGTAATCAAAACCCACAATGGGAGAATGAAAATACAAATCACAAACCTATATCAATCCCTAATATCCAACTACAACCAAGTTAAGTTCCACAACCATGGAACCACAATCAATACAAATCCATCAAAATCAACAAGATAATAATGAATCTATAAAGAGAAGTAGATGGAAAACAAGAAAAACTCCCTAGTAAGTGCCAAAGCTCAAGCCCCAATCATCCTCCTCCAAAGCACTAGAAGTTTAGCCACTCATGGAGATGAAGAATGCTCCACCAAGCTTCTCCAACCCTTGCTTAGCCATGGATGATGATGGAGGTTGCTGGAATTTGGTCTGAATGGGTGTGGAGAGTGGAGAAGATGAAGAGAGTGTGGCTGGAAATGTGTGTGGAACTTGAGAGGATGAGAGCTTGAGTGATGAATGTGTGTAAATTCGTGGGTTACTCTCCAAATTAGGTTAAGGGCCTCTAAAACATCAGAATATTCCCTCTAATCCGACATAGTATGCTCCCCTTGTGGTAAAACACTGAGAAAGTGGGCCCACAATCCGTTTCAGCTGTTAAAATCGCGAGAAAATCATGCAGAACTGGTGTACCCGCTGGCAGCGGGTCATCTACCCGCTGGCAGCGGGTGGATTACTTAAAACACGCATTTTGCCTCTGAAACTGAAGTCCACCCACTGGCAGCTTGCAAGGCTACCCGCTGGCAGCGGGTGGAACAGTAGAACAGGCCCAAAAATGCCTCTAAGCTTCAAATCTTGTACCGGCTTCGCTTTCCAGCTTCTTTCTTGAGCTCTAGCACTTGAATCCTTGCTATTCCTCAAGCTAGTTGACCTACAAATCAACCAAAACAATTGTGAGGCTCTCAAGTTAATAAAACCAGAGAATTATCACAAGTTATTCAATAAAAAACATGGAATTAGCAAGATTGTGATTTAAGTCCTTAAGTGCCCTTGAATAACAATAAATCATGCATAATGACTCTTTAAACTCAACAAAAGCTTGTCAAATGCCAAAAGATACAAAATCTTGTCAAATGCCTAGTCTTCTCGTCGACCCAAAAGGAAGCCACCCTAAGATGGTTCTCGCTACTGCCTACCAATTCGATCCACAGCTTCGAACAACTGGCGGAAAATTTCCTCACACAGTTTGCTAGCAGCAAAGAGTATCAGAAAAATGAAGACTCCTTCATTGGTTTCCACCAGGAGGAAGGAGAAACCCTGCAAGCCTTCCTGGCCCGTTTCACCAAACTCTCGCTCCAAGTCATAGGCCTCCAGGACGCCGTTGCCATCTTTGTCATAACGCAAGGCCTTCGGTGTTCACAATTCTACGGGGAACTCAACAGATGCCCCGTCTCCACTTTACAGGAGCTTATGGACCGTGCAGAATGGTTCATTCAAGAGGAGAACGCTCAGATCGCCAAGGACAAGATGAGAAAGTTCCTGATGAGCAGGGCCGACATGGAACGGACGGAAAGGAAAAATGAAAAGACGGGGACAGAGAACCAAGCCCCCAAGGAGAAAAGCAACAGGAAGAGGTCACCACCTCGATCGGGGACGCATCCTAGGGGACGGTTCACGAGCTACACTCCTCTCAACAAGTCCCACGTTGGGGTGTTTGAAGAAATTTACGACTCAGACATGCTCAGCTTCCCCCCTCAGGTCAAAAGACAGAAAACGGGAAAAGCTGTAGACAAGTCCAAGTACTGCCAGTTCCACAAGGATTACAGGCACGACACGAACGGCTGCATCCACCTAAAGGATCAAATTGAGGACCTAATTTGGAAAGGACAGCCTGGCAGATTCATTAAGGAAGAAAGCAGGGCTAATACCGAACACCCCCGAGAGGCCAACGATCAAGCGCCTACCCGCGGGGTAATCAACGTCATAGCAAGCGGACTGCAGAAAGGAACCTCCTTGCTGTCGTAAAACAAGAAGAGGATGGAGCGCTCCATACTCACCCTCGATTACGCTATAAAGCACAAAAAGAGGAGCGAACCCAAAGGAGATCCCATCACCTTCGACCTCACCAACCTAGAGGGACTGATCCATGTCTAGCCCATGGTGGTGACCGCCATAATCGCCAACTACGAAGTCAAGAGAGTCTTGATCGACCAAGGATCTTCGATAGAAGTTCTCTACTTCGACACCTTCAAAAAGCTCGGGTTGAATGAAGCCAGCCTAAGGCCATTCCCCGGCACGCTCATAGGGTTCTCAGGGGCCCAAGTTCCAGCAGAAGGAATCATCACCGCCCGAACAACCCTGGGCACCTTACCAAAGGTCGCGAGCCTTGATGTAGACTTCATCATTGTCTTAGCACCATCAGCATACAATGCGATCTTAGGACGATCGTCCCTAAACAAACTTAGAGCTGTAGTGTCTACCGCACAGCTCACAATGAAGTTCCCAACACCCCACGGGGTTGGAGAAATCATGGCGGACCAGAAACTAGCGCGAGCATGCTACGCAGCGAGCCTAACCAAGATCGTCAAGGTCGCCCGCCTTGGTCCCAAAGAAACACGCGAGGAACCCCCCGAGGGTAAAGAGTCAGGAGAAAAGAAGCCAGAGTCCGCCCGCCCGGACCTAACCTCCGCTTAGACTCCGAACGCAGTTTGCATTCTCACACCATCTTTAAGTCAAGTCACATACGTCTCTACTTCGAATTTAGGATTTGCAGCCTAACTAAGGCCTGCCTGACCTAGGCAATTCGAATGTAATCATTTTGCTTACTTTCAGCCTAACTAAGGCTAGCCCGACTGAGGCTACACGAATGTAACCATTTTGTCTATTATTAAAGCACTCCTTTCCTACTAGAGACAAGACTTCAAATTAGAAAAGCACTCGCACAAGTCCTACCATAGGACAGTGGGCTCGACCGCCCCAAGAAACGCTAAGCGCCCCCAGGGCCCAGCTAACATTTCCCCCGGAAGCGCGGTAAAAACCCCTCGAGTGCGAAAAAACACAAAGCGAACGTTCGACAAACCATGCTAGCAAATCGCATACAAACCGTCCAAATCACACGGTACTCATGCAAAAATCTTTTTACCAAGACGTAAAGAGATGACTACAAAAAAAGAAGAAATTGCTACCATACACAACTTTTTGCCCAGAAGTAAAAAGGGAAGCAGGTAACATACTTTGTAAAAATCATTCTCATTAGATGCAAAAAATGAGAGGGCGTCCGCCCATTACAAAGGGTAAACACCCTAAAAATTACATAAGCCTATTCTTGGGCATCCCCAAGATCTACAAAGGCCTTAACCCCAGTAGGCTCCGCATGGTCAAAACCTTCCGATGACCCCCGCCTGGTCGCTTCAGCTGGTGAGATGTAGGTCCAATCCCTGGAGCTCGCCCCCCAATCCGAGACAAGACTTGGTGATCCCTGGAGCTGCTCTCGCACGTCCGCCAATCTCTTCTGGGAGACCTCTAGAGCCTGGCTCCTGGAGGAAGCAACACCGGCAAACTGATCCCGGTCGCGACGAATTTTCCTTCTACAAAAAGCAAAGTCAGGAACACAAGTCAAAGAAAAATAAGAAGAACGCCAAGATAAGAGAACTCACCACGCACTTCTCCCACTCAAAACTGGCTTGATGGAAGTCAGCCAACGCCTCAGCCACCCGACTGAAGCCTCGGACAGCAAGATTCAGGGGAGAAGTGTCCAGCCCCTTGGCTTCCCTCTCCCGCATCTCCGCGGGGAAGCACCTGCCCAATGCCACCAGCTCGAAAGGCAATTCCCCCTCCGGTGGCCCAAGGGGTTCAGAAGGGCGGACACTCAACCCCGGGACAACATCTTTTGTGGTAGCCGCTTGACTCATCACTACATTCCCTCTATCTGAGAGGGGTCCGGCCTTAACGACCGCATCACCAGACTCTGCGACTTCCTCAGCCCCAGGTTCGCCCGCCATGCCTTGAGGCAAGGGAGAGTCTCCGACAGACTCCTCAACGACCACCCTGGCCCTCTTAGCGGCAGGTTGATCGACACCCCCAACGGGGCCAAGGATAAGAGGACTGGTTGATATAATCACCCTCATGGGTGATTGACGAACTGGAGTGGAAGTGGAACAGAGGTAGGAACAGAGGCGGGAGCAGGAGCAGGGATAAAAGATGGAACAGCACCCTCGACCGGCGCCTCTGCCTGCACATCTCCCCGGTCAGTACTCTAACGTGCCTGCGAAGACAACCGTAGCTCTACTCCAGAAGGCCGCTTCTTGGGACCCCCTCTCTGCCTTTGGACAGCTCCGCCGCAGGGGCACCTTTCCTTTCCCCCTCCCGGGGACCGCTCACACTACCTCTTCCATCCTTCTTCCTCTTCTCCCTCTAGAGACCTTCCCGCCGTCAGTCTCTCTCGGAAGACAGGGGTACGGATAACCGGCCTTCCCTCCCACCACCAGCAGGTAGCAGAATAGGGACATTGGCCGCCGCCTCCGAAGAAAGACTCTGCTCACCATTTTTCTTCCCCCCTACTCCGATTGACGTCGCGAGTACGGCTAAGAGGGGGAGGAGGAGGAGAAGAAGAAGGAAGATCCTCCAAATCAGTGAAGTCAAAGGGGTAGAAGCTATCATCGTCACCGCCACCAGTCATTTCAAAAGCTCGATAGAAGCAAGAATCAGAAAGAACAAAGCAAAGGCAGAGGAAACAAAGGCAGCGGAGAAAGATGAATGCAGATGTAAAGTCACAAACTTTCAAATGCTGGACATTTATAGGGTACCCAGAGGTGCGATGATTCAAAAACATCGACCCCCTCGTATCCCGCAAGGGATAAAACCCATTATCCTCTACAATCAAGCCCCGCTACAATCGCTCACTTCAACCGCACACGTGGAAAGAAGGGACGGACGAGATGCATAGCCGAGGCAACAGAGACGCAAAGACTGAAAAACCCTCGGAAACCAAAGAGTCACCTGGAGGCTCCCGAGGGCCCTTTTCGGAAAACACTCTGCCTAGGCTAATGATGACGACCCTCAGAAACGAACCTACATTTAATGAAGGAGAAACGGCGGCAGAACTCCCAAATGCCAATGGGACCCGTTCAGACTCTGACGCGTGGCACTTGCAACAAGCCCACTCCTCCAACAAACAACCCTTTACAAGAAATCCACCATCAGCCACTGGCCACGGACGAACATAGCCAGAGGAGAGCCTCCCAAAATGACCAAACGGCCCCTGACCTTTGGATTTCTCCCAATAGCCCTCGAAAGGCGTTTCGAGAAATGCCCCTATGAGAAATGATGACTCCACCTCGATAAGTCGTGTACTTCCTGCAGATACGCCTCAAAAACTTGCTAAGGAAGTCAAGCGTCTAGCCATTTGAAGAGAGACATGTGTCCTCTCCTAAGTATCTCCTTTTCCATGGAACGATACGAAGGAACCCACTTCGCGAGTCGGACGACCAACTCCCATAACCGTGACTCTCAGCGGACGAGCTCTTCCACGAGCAAAGGTAGCGAAAAATTCCGAAGTATCTTACAGACAAGGGAACTTAAGTCCACGGGCGCCCGACACCCGTAGACTTGGGGGACTTATGTAACTACGGAATATTCCACCTTAGGACACGTGGCATTAACCTTTTAGAAACCCGGCCTCAGCACTCGCTAGAGACACGTGGCACCGCTCATCTTCCAGTTATATGGCCCTTACCCACGTAACCTCACAGAGCTTCCCCTCAACTAGACGTGGAAGCTCCGTAAGCCTCGTGGGACAACCCACATCCCATGAGGTCATGGGTCGAACACGATCTCCCCACACTCAAGTATAAATTGGCCCTCACTCGGGGGACTACGGACGCAACCTGAAGGATCACAACACCTAATCTACGATATCTCACTCATACTCTCGGTAACCTGAGCACTCTCAGATACCTCACGCAATCCCTCTGTATATCTCGAGCTCCGCCGTAAGCTCCGTCTAGGCCAGCCTCCGGCAGGCTCACCTCCATCTCGGAGTACCCCATTCACGAGGCTTCCAGCAGCCTTCCAAAGACCAGAGCTCTCTCCCTCTAAGGCAACCTTCTAAGAGCGGCTCGCTCGACCGGAGTACCTTAGGCACATCTTAGCCGCACACGGCCCAATACAGGTAACCACCTTGCCTAACGGCTCCTATAGACGTCAGCATGACGAACTACGTGGACTTTGATCCCTCCCGAAGGGTACGTAGGCACCTAGGTGCATCACCTAAGGACAAGTCCCCAAAGGTTAACACCCCTTGCGGTCCTAATTGCAAATTACAATTGTCTGACCCAAAAACGACAGTTACAACTACTATATTCATCAAATTGTTTTTATTCCACTTTAAGAATTGAGACAACTATTTTCCCCTGACCATTATAGTTTCATCCAAGAGGTAACTCTCTAGCTGGTGTCTGGTGGTGTGCCCGTATAAGTGTTTTTTTACTTTATTTTTAATGATTTAAGTATCCATTTGAGTGGATCTAATAATTAATCTATTGTGATGTGAGAATAATCCTCTCAATGAATAACACTCAATTTCCTTTCTTCCGAAAATTAAATCCAAGAGATAATAATTAATAAAACATAAACATCTTACCGTCTATGTCACACCAATATTTATGTTACAACAATGGATTTTTTTTCCCGTAAACATGATTTTTTATTACTTTAACTTCCTCACAACCCTTTAAATTAAAGATGCAATGCTTATTTTGTTCCTTGTTGAGTCCTGCAAGATATCTCCATGCAATTCCAACCTAGTCAAAATTCACTTTCCCTTTAACCATGTTCTTGTTTCCTTATTCACAACTATTATTATTATTTCTATCTGCATTAGAGATGATCGTGGGTAGAGTTTGGGTAGGGTACTATATTCCCCGGATTCAGACCTGAACTTGAGTGGGTTTCAAAATCAATCCCGATCCCCAGACCCTACGAATAGTCAAATCCCCATACCCGAACCAGACCTATAAAAATTTTAAATAAATTATTTTTTTTATTAATATAAAATTTATTTTTATTAATTTTTTTCGTCTATAATCACAAAAAATAAAAAAATTAAATCATAAATATAAATGTACTATTAAATTAATTTTTATTATCTATAAAATATTTAACATTTTTTCTTAGAATTATATATTTTCTCAACACAAAAAAGTTTAAAAATATTACTTTTTATATATAAAAATATAAATAATTAATATTGCGGTTAGGGTACGAGTAGGGTACCTCCTTACCTGGACCTAGACTCAGACCCGTTGACTTTGTACCCGGGCCCATACCCAGACACACAGGGTAAAATTTCAAGGTACCCATTGGGTATGAGTATTTTGATCATCCCTAATCTGCAACTTCTGAGTAGTAAGTCTTGTTTTATTAATATTACGTATCCTTTTTACCAAAAATAATAAAAGAATATGGTGATCAGTAAGAAAGCTAACATTGCATGGCATCTAGTGCTTCTTTAACACTTATTTCACTGTTTTTAGTGAATTTTTAAGACTCATATTAGTACCTTGTTGTACACATATAGACATGTTCATGGGTCGGGCTGGGCCTGGCTTCAACTTAAGTCTATGAGTTTTATATATATGGGATTGGGTTCAAGTCCAAGCCTATATATTTTAATACCCATTACAATAGGCCTGGTATTTACCCAAGTCTATGGACTAAACCCGGACTTAGCCCATTATTGTACATAATTATAAAAAAATATATATTACTTTAGAATTTTTTTATTTTCTTAGAACCTGTGTTTTAATAATCAGTCAGGCGGTCTCATTATATGCAAAAGCCCGATTTCTAGTCGCATCGGTCAAAATCGGATGACCTGGTAAAAAAATTGAGAATCTGACCGGTTTTGAATGTTGAGTCGGACAAAAAACTTTTTTTTATACTTTTTTTACATTACAAAATTAGAAAAAGCTAGGTAAAGTTGGAATTTTGGTTCTATTCGTTAGACAGAAAATAGGACGGAAAAGAGGTTGGAAAGCAGCATTCCCATGTTCATTAGACGAAAATTGTAAAGGAATGGAATGGTACTTTCCATCAACAAGCATCGAGCCTCATTCATCACACCAGTAAAATGTCCAATATTCCCTTGTTTTTTTGTCGGCTTGTAGATGCGCTAGAAAGAAAATATGAGAAACCCAAGGCGAAACTAAGATCTAGAACAGAATTGCAGAAGTTTAACGACATCTTCACCAGCTAGAAGAGAGAAAAACGGCGACGGAAAGGATTGACGGCACCGGAAACACTACTCGCGAGAAGTTTAATAGCGTCTTCACCAGCTAGAAGAGAGAAGAACGACGACAGAAAGATTGACGGTGCCGAAAACACTACTCCGGTGGGATGTGCTAACCCTAGCGGAGAGGAGAACCTTCTCGACCCATCATTTTAGTTGGCAAAAAAAACTAATATGATGTGTTTCGCGAGAATCAACCTTTTTGTTTAGACGATTAATCTTCTTGTGATTTCCAATCGAAAGGTCGAAAACAGGGGAATGAACATAGTGGGTATTGTTTCATCATTTTTTTATATTAATCCTTTTGGGCACAAAATGCACTCAACTCAAGTAACCAGATCTGATGATGTTTCCATATTCGTGATGGTGGGTTTCGGCGTGACATCGATGCAGCACTTGTAATTCTGTTTGAACCATTTTGGTTGTAATTTTTTAAAAAAATTTTAATAGTAGGGGTAAAGTGGTAATTTTGCCCCTTATTCATATTTCATTCCCAAACTTTACTAACAAATACAATAAGTGCATTCTCTTTCCCTTTCCCTTTTCCTTTCTGCGTAAAGAACGTACCTTTTGTTTTCTTTTTTTATAAGTTGAGGAGCTAGATGAAACTAGCAGGGAACCAAACGAGAGAGCCCAAGGCCACTCAAATCATCCTGATACAAGTCACTACACCATCTAGGGGGATTATCAAACATAACAATATCTAAATAGACTCTATGCCCACGATTAAGAAGAGCATGCACAATCTTGTTGCCCTCCCTTATAGTGTGTGAGAAAATCACTTGCCAATTATATTTTGCAATCTCTCTAATTCTTCTGGCCATAGTGTGCAACTGTTGATTATTGGTAGACTCCGTCACAATCAACTCAAGAGCAGACTTTGAATCAACTTCAATCATCACTCTTGGATAGCCTTTTTCTTTGGCTATACGAACTTCGAAGAAGATACCCCATATCTCAGCATAGATAGCATTTCTTTTCCCCAATCTTTTAGCAAAACCAAAAAGCCAGTTCCCATTTTCATCGCGAGCGACTCCCCCACACGCACTACTTCTCGTGGTGTTGTGACGGGATCCGTCCACGTTCAACTTAATCCAACCAGGGCTCGGAGGATACCATTTAATGTCACAATGTTGGTCATTCTTGATCCTAAGGAAGCTTGGCAACACTCTGAAGCTCTCTCAAGTGAGAATTAATAAGGGGAATCAAATCAATCCCCTTATTCCTCTTATTATTCAGAACCCAATCATTGCGCTGCTTCCATATATGCTAGATTGTAATAGCAAACTTAGAACTCCAGCTCTTGGAAAGATTGAATAGAATCCAGTCCTATAAATTTAAAGAAAAGAACAGGTTCTTTTGGTCAGCATCAATCAAAGCTTTCCAAAGGGGGGACACCATAGGACAGTCTCTGACACAATGCAGCACTGTTTCACTAGTAGAGTTGCATCTCTTGCAAGTGTCCGAGTCGGTGAGATTCCTCTTATGTCTTTGTTGCTCTATCAGAATACTCTTGTGACACATCAACCATAAGAACGAGCACGTTGGGTGGTATTACAACTCCAGATTTTCTTCCACATGGAATTGGGCCTGTTTTTGTCAAATAAGAGCACATCATTGTACGCCGACTTCAGCGAGAAAGAGCCATTCGAATAATAAAACCAACTGTTAGCATCCTCCCCCAAGACATGAGAAGGAAGAGGAATAACTCCAATAGACATAAGGATGTCTTGGGGAAGCAGGTGGTTGAAGGCTGCCCAATTCCATGAACCATCAAGAGTACAATACTCACTCACCTTCTTCCCAATTTCAAACTGAGGGATAGGCCCAAGAGCCATAGAGCTGAGGTTAGGATAACTAGGAACACAATAATCTTCCTAAAATCTAGTAGATGCACCATTATTAATAATTTTCATGAGGAAAGCCCAATTAAAATGCTTAAGATTTTTGATGCCAAGACCCCCACTACTTGTAGGGTTGCAGATAGTACTCCAATTAACAAGGTGAATTATAGTCTTGTCGTTATTTTTCCCCCATATGAATCTATGCTCAATCTGTTCCACTTTATCCAAGATAGAATTAGGCAAAGCTGTTGCCTGCATATAATAGGTCGGAATGGCCAAGATAACAGAGTTAACCAAAGTGATTCTTTCCATAGTTGAAAGCGTATGCTGCTTCCAAGCTGAAAGTTTTGATTCCACCTTTTCATTGATGAAATTGTATGCCTCTTTATTAACTCTGTTGTGATGGAGGGGAAACCCCAAGTATTTTCCTAAGTCGTGGGAACTAGTGACGCCCATCTCAGAGCATATTTGAGAAGCTCTATTATGGTTCACGTTTCTTGAAAAATAAATTCTGGACTTATCCTTACTGATTTTCTGACTCGAGTTTCACGACCCTAAATTGGGAGTACGTGACGGGCACGGGAATAGACTTTTACCTCTAAACCCGTAAGCCTTACCCTGTAAACATAACTATAACTACCCTACTATACAATCAAAATATATATCATAATAGTGGCCACACCTCACTGGTGGCCTAATTAACCTGCAATCCGCGGTTCGCTCAATACCGCTTCAGCTCAACTCAGTGTATAGATATATATATCAGCACTCATAAAGTAAATACTCATATCATATTGACCGTACGTCTCAATACGTACGATCTATCCTAATCACATGCAGCAAGCACACATAATATATATATCCATATCATATTGACCGTATGCCTCAATGCGTACGATCTATCCTATTCACATGCAGAAGTTTATATAGTCATACCTATATCCTAGTTTATACATGTGAAGCCGACAAGTCTAGAGTGAACGTACATCAAAAGCTGTAGATATTTACAACATTTAAAACTTTAAAATATGTACAACAAAAGAAAGCAAAATAACCAAAAGGAGTCCACCCACGCGAACAAGAGCGTAAGGATAGTCTGATGTCTGTATCACTGTCCGGATGTCGATGTCTGCCCAATCCCTGTATCTGAAATATTGGAGCAGAGGCATTGAGTCAAGCAGACTTAGTGAGAAGCTTCCCAAACTCGGCGTCGCGGCGGGTACCACTACAGCTGGGGAAAGGGAAACACCCACAATCACATGCGCATAAAAGTCCAGTTTATCTAATTTTATATTACAATCAGGCCATATTAATATAACATTAAAATCACAGATAAACCTACTGATCATGCTTCTCATAAAAAATTAATCACATTTTTACATATCATTTGAAAACTATAAATCACTTAACTGACCCTAGTGCCAGGCTAGGGCAATGGCCTCAACGAGCAAATTGTTTCAATCTTTAACCGACCCTAGTGCCAGGCTAGGGCAACGGCTTCAACGGATAAATGTTTTAATCTTTAACTGACCCTAGTGCCAGGCTAGGGCAATGGCCTCAATGGGCAAATGTTTTAATCTTTAACTGACCCTAGTGCCAGGCTAGGGCAATGGCCTCAACGGTCAAATGTTTTAATCTTTAACTGACCCTAGTGCCAGGCTAGGGCAATGGCCTCAACGGGAAATATTTTTATCTTTAACTGACCCTAGTGCCAGGCTAGGGCAATGGCCTCAACGGGCAAATGTTTTAACTTGTTTCTCTTCCCAAAGCTTTCAGCTGGGATCCTGAGTCAATTATGAGATCTTATTAATCCTCATATGCCACCCAAACCCTTGGTCAGATCATAACCTAGTTCTAAGGTCTTCCCTAAGTTCAATTACCATAAAACGTCGACGTTTACTAACAACTTCCATACGATTTATTTAATGAGTTTCTAATTTAATAGGGTAAACCAAACCTTGGACTCAATCAACAACTTACCCCATTGCTCGTACTATTCGGCGTATCTCATGTCATTACATGGATACCCTTCAGTACCTCTTTACCTGTAGTCAAACAGACATATACAAATACTTTCATGGATAACAGTTTAGGAACAACAATAGCATGTTAACCACTAAACAATTCTTACAAATAGGCAAGTAGGCAAACCACATATCCACATCCTCAATCAACCCTGTAGGGCAAGGATGGGAAACCCCTCACCTGGACGGCTTCCTTGTGGTTGTCCTGGAGTAACTCTTGCTCCGGACGAGTCGTGGTTTCCTAACGAATGAATTCAAGTGGTTAACATCTGAAACTATATGCAATTCATATGCATACTTCATGCTCGTGCCTAAACTGCATCTAGACATTGCCAAGAATCGAGTCCTTGGTCTTATCTGTCTTCCCTCTCTTCTATAAGAGTCTCAAGTGCCTCGCACTTGGTTTTATACAACTATCGTTCTCCTTGAGTTGCTTTTGGGGCCTGGGATTTGAGTTATTAAACCTCAACGTGCTTCTAAGCTATCCTACTTAAGGTTCCCTAATGACAGTGTATAAGGAATTTAGAAATTCAAGAAGTTGGAATTAGCTTAATCCGTAAGTTTCTATTCTTGAGGGACAAGAAGACATTAGAAATGATTTTGATCCTTAAAAACATGGTTGGGGGTGTCCTAAGATGTTTAGGATTGAAAATAGGAGGTTCGGACACCCCGGATTGACTTACAAATGAATTTTGAGCATATTGGGCAGAGACCGAGCGCTGCAGCGCCCATTCTGGCCCTGCGGTGCCAAGCTGCTGCCCAGCAGCTCTTTGTTTACTCGAGAGCTGGCACTGCAGCACAGCAATTTGTTTGCTGTGTTGTGGGCTAGTTTGGGCCCGTTTCGGCCCCCTTCCGACCCCGGTTTCGACTCCGCACGTCACGGGTTTTATTCACCTACATTCCAACGATATAAATCCAACCCTAACTACTCAAATCCAAGACTGATTCCAAATTTATCAACGAATCCCCAAATTGGGAAGATTTAGAATTTTCAACCCCAAACCCTTTCAAACTCTAATTCGGCTACACCCGAGGGTATAGCCTCGATTCTTACCCCAACTAAGTGTTCAAGAACACTTCCTAGGTCTCAATCAACCCTCGAAACAACCCAATCAAAGGTGGATCGAAGAAATCCCTAAAAATTAAGAAATTGAGGGTTTCGAATGAAATTGGGGTTACCAACCATTGATTCGATTGGTGAAAGGTGTAGGAGACGTCGTACCCGAGCTCCAGTGACTTTTCCGACATCGGCTAGCTGTCCACGGTCAATTTTCTGGCGAACCCAACCCTCCTTCTTCTTCTTCTTCTTCCTCACGCCTCTCCTCCTCTCTCTCTCTCTCTTCTTTCTTTCTCTTTCTTCTTCTTTTCTTTCTTTCTATTCTTTCCCCGTAGCTCCCCTCCTCTTTCTTTTCTATTTATTTACTTTCTTCTTCCCTTCCACTTACAAAGAAAAACCCACGGCACCTTCCCCAAATTAAATATAAATAATTAGTTAAAATTAAAATAAAATACTAAATAACTAAATATAATACTAATAATAATAATTAAAATAAAGAAGAAGTGGAAAATATCCCCAATTAAATCCCTCCTCTTTCCAATTAATTTTATTTTCTCTTATATCCCAAGTTAAATAGCCAAAAATATTCCCTACTCGCCTTTTTCCTATTTAATTCAGGTTTCCAATTTCTTAGGTTTTGAATTAAATCCAAAAATTTATTTTCTACTTCTTTTCTTTCCCTTTCATTTCATTTTAAACTTGGAAAAAAAATTCCCGGGTATTACACCGAGCAGCTGCAAAAAAATCCAGCACACTGGTGATAGGCTGAGCCTGCTCCAAACCTACATCAGAAAATAAAAATAGATCATCAACGAAAAATAAATGAGAGAGAGAAGGGCCATTCTTACTTAGCTTAATGGGCTTCCACAAATTGCGATTAACTGCTTCATTAATTGATTTAATCTTTCCATGCAGAATACAAAAAGATAAGGGGAGAGAGGACCCCCTTGTCTTAACCCTCTCGTGGGTTTAAATTCCTCTAGCTTTTCTCCATTCCAGAGGACCTACATGGTAGGAGTGCTAACACATTGCATAATCACACACAAAGGAATGCCCACTGCTTTTAGAGTATCTTAAAGGAAAGCCCAATCAACTCTATCATATGCCTTCTCCAAATCAACTTTGATGGTCATTGTCCCTTTTTTCCTTTTGCACCCTTCATGGTGTGGATGACCTCTTACGCAATTATAACATTATCAACCCCTTGTCTTCCGGGAATGAAGCTACATTGACAAGGCGAGATTAAGTATCATTGTTTATTAATTTTCTGGCCATGTATGTCTTTTTAAATTGATTAATACATTAAGTTTAAATTATTTTATTTTTTAAAATAGTAGTTTGTTAAATAGTAAAAAAATTAACTCATTTTTACTCTAAATAATTTTTAAAATTGTCACGACGCCCTATCGGACGTCCGTGACCGGCACGGGAGGTAGGATTTCTCCTATCCCGTAATCCTCTAATCCCTGATTGACATTCTTATATATGCATAACTACCCATTTCTAAAACAAACAATATATAGTATATATGGTCATCCCTATCCGGTGACCTAAGTAGCACGCAATTCACGGCTTGCTCAACATCGCTTCAGTCTATACATATACACATAGTCAATCACACGTACATATAAAATACATATTGATCACGCGCTTCAGGACGGGTGATCTATCCTATTCACATGCAGAATCCCTGTGTACAGTCAAGTATATATATTCAATCACACACCTGCATATAATTTACATATTGATCACACGCCTCAATGCGTGTGACCTATCCTATTCACATGCGGAAGCTGTAATTTAATACAATCAAGTATTCAGTCACACACATATATAAATTTACATATTGACCACACGCTCAGTGCGTGTGATCTATCCTATTCACATGCGGGAGTCACATTCATATACATACATACACATGATATTCAGCATATCATAACCTATATTCCCAACCACAAGACCAATCCTTAATCTGTATGAAGCCGACAGTTCTAGAGTGCGAGATATACATATATGCATATAGCAACTGTACAAAACAATGCTATACCAAAACAATCATATACATATACATCCTGAAAAAATACATATATCAATACTACCCACGCGAACAATGCGTGCGGTCTCTAAGTCTGTCCGCCTCCCTAAGATGAAGTGGAAGCGCTCCTGATGCATGGACCACCTGTGTCTGTAACATTTAACATTGGGGTGACTCAAACAGACTCAGTGAGAGGCTTTCCCATCCCTGGTGTAGTAGCGGGTACCACTACAACTGGGGAAGAGGAGCCAACACAAACACATACGCATATAGCAGATTTGAATTTCCATATATTAAGTGGTCAGGCAATTAGCTTATATCATATTCACAATAAAGAATTTAAAGCATAGATTTACATACATTTAAATTCACACATACATCATATCATAGTTTAACATATAATTCCAAGTGGTCACCCGTATTCAATTAACCGTAATCATAAACTGGCCTGAAGGCAATATCTCCGTTAGGAGAGAATCTGGCCCGAAGGCAATATCTCACGTGAGCAATATGGGAACCTAGTTGATCATTCTAGGAACCCCTGGTCCCAAGACTATACTTGGAACAATAGTCTGACCCCAAGACTTCCCTTGGAGCATAGTCGGCGACTCATCTGACCTCGGTTTACCCAAGGCAATAGCCACAATGTGGTGTACTCATATACTTTGTATTTCTGTGAGTTTGACTCAAAACAAAAGACTCAATCTACCCGGACTACCCGTGATAGACTCGGTTCCCGTGTTGTACAATAAACGACCCCTATGGACCACTACTTGTTCATTTTACTTCTGGTTAGGCAACCTAGATTTTCAAGTGGTTTCTAATTCGGACTCTTGATTCAAAACAAAGACACCTATTTTATTTCCTTTAAGGGTTTACATACAAACCACACTTTTCAGGTAATGATCGATGAGGTTTGTTTATGGTACCACAAGACCCTCACAAATAAAATTGACTCGATCCTACCCCCGATATCATCTAGGTCCCGGAGACCTTCTTTCCATATAAGGCTCCTTGAGCCACCATTGCATTTACAATTCACATACACACATATAGCACGTTTTCACATATATTGTAATTTAGGAACAACAATAGCATGTTATCTAACATGTAATTCCTACAAATAGGCAAGAAGGCAAACCATATATCCATATCCGTAGTCAACCCTATAGGGCAAGGATAGGAAAGCCCCTCACCTAGTTGGCCCCTCTGATAGATAAATCTATGCATATTGACTCACTCCGTAAGTGGTCTTAACTGGCAGAAAGTGGGCGGACTTAGTCATGCGATCCACTATCACCCAAACCGAATCAAATCCTCGTTGTGATCTTGGCAACCCTATTACAAAATCCATCGTTATCCTCTCCCATTTCCACTCAGGTATCTCTATCTGTTGTAATGTTCCGGCGGGCTTTTGGTGTTCAGCCTTGACTTGCTGGCACATTAAAGACCTGGCTACATAGTTTGCGACATCCTTTTTCATGCCATTCCACCAGTACAACTGTTTCAGGTCATGATACATCTTATTAGCTCCCGGATGGATTGTATACGCTGTCCGGTGTGCTTCTTCAAGAATTCTTTCTTTCAAGTTATCAACCATAGGGACACACAACCGTCCCTCCAAGTGAAGTATCCCAAATTCATCTATAGAGAATCGGACGTCGTCCCCTTTCCCTTTAGTTACCATATCCCTGATTTGTTTGAGGTCGGTATCTTCATCTTGTCTAGCCTTCACCTCTTCTACCAAAGAGGACTTAGCTTGCAAATGGGCTAAAAGTGAGTTAGAACTTCCAATCTCAAACTGATTTCCCGTTTGCTCTAGCTCATGCAGTTCTCTAATTAACGGTCTCCTTTCTTCACTTATATAAGCAAGGCTGCCCATGGATTTCCGACTCATAGCATCGGCTACCACATTAGCCTTTCCTGGATGATACAAGATCGTGCAGTCGTAGTCTTTCAACAACTCCAACCATCGACGTTGTCTCAAGTTCAAGTCTTTCTGCTCGAAAATGTATTTGAGGCTTTTGTTGTCTGTATAAATTTCACAAGTCTCACCATATAAGTAATGTCTCCATATTTTCAAAGCGAATACTACAGCCGCCATTTCGAGGTCGTGAGTAGGGTAGTTCTTCTCATGCTTCCTCAGTTGTCGCGATGCATACGCAATCACCTTGCCATGTTGCATCAAGACACACCCTAACCCGATTCTCGACGCATCACAGTATACTACATACCCTCCTGTGCCTTCAGGTAATGCCAGCACCGGAGTGGTAGTGGGGTTATCCTTCAGCTTTTGAAAACTCTGCTCACACTTGTCATCCCATACAAACTTCACTCCCTTCTGAGTCAATCTAGTCATAGGTGCAGTAACCTTAGAGAAGTCCTGCACAAATCTTCTATAATATCCCGCCAAACCCAAGAAACTGCGAATTTCGGTAACAGAGGTAGGCTGGGACCAATTCTTCACTGCCTCTACCTTACTTGGATCAACGTGGATTCCCTCTGATGATACCACGTGACCCAAAAAGGCAACTCTGTCAAGCCAAAATTCACACTTAGAGAACTTGGCATACAGTTTTTCCTCTCTCAACCTCTGTAATGTTAGTCTCAAGTGTTCAGCATGTTCCTCAGAATTCTTCGAATAAACCAATATGTCGTCAATGAAGACAATGACAAATCAGTCCAGAAATGGTTTAAAGACCCTGTTCATCATGTCCATGAACGCTGCAGGAGCATTAGTTAACCCAAAAGACATTACCAAAAACTCGTAATGCCCATATCGGGTCCGGAATGCGGTCTTAGGTATGTCTGATTCTCAAATCTTTAATTGATGGTACCCAGATCGCAAATCAATTTTGGAAAACCGCTTCGCACCCTGCAACAGGTCAAATAGGTCATCTATCCTCGGTAGTGGGTATTGATTGCGAATCGTCACCTTGTTTAACTTTTGGTAATCAATACACAACCGCAAGGATCCGTCCTTCTTCTTTACAAAAAGGACCGGTGCACCCAAAGGAGAGAAACTGGGTCTTATAAAACCCTTGTCAAGCAATTCTTGCTATTGTGTATGTAGCTCCTTCAGCTCTTTCGGAGCCATACGGTAAGGCGGTGTGGAGATAGGCTGGGTACCAGGTTGCAGCTCAATTCCAAATTCAATTTCACGATCGGGCGGCAACCCTGGTAATTCTTCTGGAAATACATCCAAGAACTCTCGCACTACAGGTACTTGAGTCGGTGAAAGTACTGCTTTCGTAGTATCTTGGAGGAATGTCAAATACCCTTTGCATCCCTTTGCCAGTAACTTGGATGCCTTCAAAGCCGAGATCAAGCTTGGATACGGTGCAGCTCCGTCACCCCGTATCACAAAGGGCTCCTCGTTTGTCATATTAAATTTTAAACATTTAGCCCTGTAGTCCACAACCGCATGGCAAGATGACAACCAATCCATTCCGAGGATCACATCAAGATCAACCATACACAACAACCGAAGGTCTACCACAGTCTCATGACCATCGACCTCCACAATGAAAGACATGTGCACATATTCTACTTGTACCGATTCTCACATTGGTGTAGAGACCAGTACCGTTTCTTCCATTCTAGATGGACTTTTGTTGAATTTAGAGGCAAATGCATGCGACACATAGGAATGAGTGGAGCCGGAATCAAATAAAACTCGTGCTTCAAGAGAGCAGACAATAAGAGTACCTGTCACAACCGCATTTGATGCATGAGCATCCTGCTGAGAGAGTGCAAATACCCGCGCCTGTCCTCCACCTACCGCCCCTGGCCCTCGGCCACTAGACCCTGCACCACGGCCTCTAGCTGCACCTGTACTTGCTACCTGTGGTGGCACGGTTCTCACTGGTGGAGCTGGAATAGGTGTACTCCTCGGCGTCAGATTTCTTCTCACACTTGTACCCTCTTTCTTCTTTGGACACTCTCTAGCCATATGACCCATCTAGCCGCAATGGTAGCATCCACCTGTCAGTTTCCGACATATACCAGAATGAAATCTGCCGCAAGTCACACACTGGGGCTTTGTCTTACCGGCATTTCCACCCCCTTGTTCCCTCTGTCCCCCTTGAACATTACCTCTTGTACCTGTTTCATTGGTGGTAGTTGAGGATTGTCCCCCTGCGGACCCTGAATATCCGGCACCTCCACCTGTTGTCTTCCTTTTCTTATTTCCACCTCCTTGGTTGTCACTGCCTGTAATTAACTTGACTTTGGGATCAACAGATGTCCCATACCTCTTCCTGGTTTCAATCATTCTAGCACAGTCGGCTGCTTGAGCTAGAGTCTCAAACTGTCTCCTCTGAGGTAGCAAAGCAGTAAATAACGGCTTCGTGAGTTGGTGTATGAATCTCTTGATCCTCGCCTCTTCATCAGGAACCAACTCGGGTGAGAATTGAGCTAGTTTTGTGAAAAGTAAATCATACTCCATCACGGTCGTGTTAGGCGTCATCCACAACTCCTCGAATTGCTGACGCTTTGCATCTTTGGTGCCTTCAGGTAAAAACCGACCCTGGAATTCCCTCTGAAAATCTTCCCAGGTCATCGGTGCTACTCTGCGTGAGTACCTCGTCTGTACGGACTCTATCCATACTCTAGCTATTCCCCTCAGTTGGAATGAAGCTAATTCCACTAATTCATGGCCTGAGCACCTCAGCATGCGCCCAATTCTGACCACATCTCTGATAAAGTACTGCGGATCCTCTTTCTCACTAGTTCCGCAGAAAGTGGGTGGATGAAGCTTCAGAAATTTTGAAATTGGCAGCTCTCGGGGTGCTGCCCGTGGTTCACGAGGCATTCCCTGTGGTTGTTGTCATTCCCTATCCTCTTCCTCAACAACCTCCATCTCTTGATTACTAGGAACCCTCTCTTGTTCTTCCTCACCGACTATCAACCGGCGTACCTCCCTCTATATTTGCCTCATCATCTCTTCTCTTAGTTCCTGAAATCCTGCCGTAAGCATTTCCGCCACAGAAGGTGCACCTGTCTCTACTTGAGGTTGAGGTTCTGGTGACTGTCTCCTCTCTTCCCCTCTTACTGGTGCTCTACCTCGACCTCGAGCACGACCTCTACCTCGGCCTCGGGTACGGCCTCTAGCTCAGCCTCGGGTGGGCATTCCCTCCTCCCGAACTGACTCTTGATCATTTTCAGCAGGAGTTCTCCCTCCACCCCTAGTCTGTCTCGTAATAGGTGGCATCCCTATACTGCACAAGGACCACACCTACTAAGTACACGTATATTAATGACATTTCGTATAATAGACAGTAGAAAGAAAGGCTGGCACAATTTCCTGGGTACTTCCACAAGTGCCTTTTTACTCCCACGTTGTGCCCGGGTACACAAAGAGGGGTAAACCGACACCCGGTCATACCTATGGCTTCATACAGTTAAAGATAACCAGGTTTTGATACCAAGTTTGTCACGACCCCCTATCGGACGTCCGTGACCGGCACGGGAGGTAGGATTTCTCCTATCCCGTAAGCCTCTAATCCCTGATTGACATTCTTATATATGCATAACTACCCATTTCCAATACAAACAATATATAGTATATATGGTCATCCCTATCCGGTGACCTAAGTAGCAAGCAATCCGCGGCTCGCTCAACGCCGCTTCAGTCTATACAAATACACATAGTCAATCACACGTACATATAAAATACATATTGATCACGCGCTTCAGGACGGGTGATCTATCCTATTCACATGCAGAATCCCTGTGTACAGTCAAGTATATATATTCAATCACACACCAGCATATAATTTACATATTGATCACACGCCTCAATGCGTGTGACCTATCCTATTCACATGTGGAAGCTGTAATTTCATACTATCAAGTATTCAGTCACACATATATATAAATTTACATATTGACCACACGCTCAGTGCGTGTGATCTATCCTATTCACGTGCGGGAGTCACATTCATATACATAGATACACATGATATTCAGCATATCATAACCTATCTTCCCAACCACAAGACCAATCTTTAATCTGTATGAAGCCGACAGTTCTAGAGTGCGACATATACATATATGCATATAGCAACTTTACAAAACAATGCTATACCAAAAGAATCATATACATATACATCATGACAAAATACATATATCAATACTACCCACGCGAACAATGCGTGCGGTCTCTAAGTCTGTCCGCCTCCCTGAGATGAAGTGGAAGCGCTCCTGATGCCTGGACCACCTGTGTCTGTAACATTTAACATTGGGGTGACTCAAACGGACTCAGTGAGAGGCTTTCCAATCCCTGGTGTAGTAGCGGGTACCACTACAACTGGGGAAGAGGAGCCAATCACAAACACATAGGCATATAATAGATTTGAATTTCCATATATTAAGTGGTCAGGCAATTAGCTTATATCATATTCACAATAAAGAATTTAAAGCATGGATTTACATACATTTAAATTCACACATACATCATATCATAGTTTAACATATAATTCCAAGTGGTCACCCGTATTCAATTAACCATAATCATATAATTCCAAGTGGACACCCGTATTCAAAACAAAGTCACCTATGTTTATTTCCATTAAGGGTTTACATACAAACCACACTTTTCAGGTAATGATCGATGAGGTTTGTTTCTGGTACCACAAGACCCTCACAAATAAAATTGACTAGATCCTACCCCCGATATCATCTAGGTCCCGGGGACCTTCTTTCCATATAAGGCTCCTTGAGCCACCATTGCTTTTACAATTCACATACACACATATAGCACGTTTTCACATATATTGTAATTTAGGAACAACAATAGCATGTTATCTAACACGTAATTCCTACAAATAGGCAAGAAGGCAAACCATATATCCATATCTGCAGTCAACCCTATAGGGCAAGGATAGGAAAGCCCCTCACCTGGTTGGCCCCTCTGATCGGCTCTCGGTGCACCCGAAAGTCCACTCATAGTATGGTGCCCTATACACATATACTTGAGAGATTCAAAAACTTGCAATTTCAGCCACTATCGTGTACATGCAACGCTAATGCTCATGTTCATTCTAATTAATTCCATAGACTAGTTGTTGGCTTGGAAATGCCCCCAACTAGTTTTAGGACACCTAGCATGTTTCTATTCGTGTCCAACCCTTTCTTAATCACACTGTTCGGAAGCCTTGAGTTGGGAATGCAAGGTTACCCAATTTCACCTCTATGTGTCCATATAAAATTCCCATTACCCAAGTCTTGAATTTATAGCTCAAGAGAGTCGCAAATTCTAGTTGCCTAAAATTTCCATTTACCGAATTAACTTTCAACCCTTTACCTGCACATGAATACACATATCCGGATACGCGTGAAATTAGAAAATTGCCTCTTTTTCCCCGAACGGGATTTCGGGTGAGACTGGAATTCCTCGGGTTTTAATCCCTCGTACATTCCAATAATTTTTAACATTTTTATAATTATTATTCAACCTTTCAATGCACCCCAAATCATTCCAAAACACCCTTAAACCTTAACAACCACATTATCCTACACTTTTTCCAACCCGGATAAATTCCATCAATTTAGTTCCGGTTCCTAAGCTTCCAATTCACTTCCTAACATGCAAATACTTCAATTTAGGACCCAGAACACTCAGATTGAACCAATTGGGGTCTTTCCAAAAATCCCTAAAATTGATAAAATTGGGGTTTGAGAGTTTCGGGACTTCTCACCTCGATTCAACCGGTTAGTAGGACGATATGGAGTAGAGGAGACTCCCAGCTACCTTCCCCGGTGAAGAGACGGCGTTTTTCGGCGAGAAAGCTCTCTTCCTCTTGTTTCTCTCTCTAACCTGAGCTCTTTCTATCTCTGGCACACGGTGGCGTTTTCCGGCTCCGGTGAACGGCGACTCCAGCCACCATGCGTGACCCCTTCCTCCTTGCTTCCGTCAACGATGCTCTCTCGTCCAGCCCTCTCTCGCGTTTTTTCAGCCCGTGCGTGCCTCTCTCTCACGTTACCTTCTCCTCTCTTTTCCTTATCTGCTTCTTTCCCTTATGCGTTTTCTCACCCATTCTTTTCTTATTACATATATATACATATATGTATATGTATACATATATGTATATCACTAAATAAAACAATCTGGTTTCTTTTTTTTTCTTTTACTCTTTTCCTTATTCTTTTACACATATATACATATATATATTTAATATATACATATCACAAAAATAAAATAATCTGATATAATAATAATTAATAAGAAAAGGGAATATATATATAAAAAAATAATTAGGATTTAAAAAATTTGTGTTTTTTTAAAAAAAACAAGTAGTAGGATAGTGTGTATTTATTTTCCTTTTTTTCCTCTTTAATTAATTTAATTTAATTTAATTAATTATGCTAGTTAAAATATTCTCGGGTATCACAAAAATAGTTTTCATATAATTATGTTATGAAATAAAGTGACAGTTTGAAATTTTAATATTTTAAATAATTGTGTACTTGAGCCTTTTCTTAGGGTAAATTATAAAATCATTTTACCATAAAAATTATAATATCTCATATTATAACATAATCTAACTGTAGAGTCAATTACAGTTTCAATTTTCTCAATGAAAAATAAATTACCTTAATTTAATCCTTAAAAATTCCATTTCATAATTCAACAATTTGTATTCAATTTAATTAATAGAATTAATAAAAAGTCAACTAAAAATAATATTAATAGTCATTAACCGACTATTAAATTATGAACGGAATCCTATTTTTGCAAAAGGAAAATGAAAACAAAGAAATTTTCATATTGAAAACTTATGCATTTTATATCAGTTTGTATTTTATAGCAGTTGTAGTAGTTTATTTTTCTGATGTAATTCTGTTTTTCTTTCTTTTATATTGTATTTTTATTATTAATTGGAACACATGCATCTCACGTGTTCCCTAGGAGTAGATGTTCAGTAGTACGGTAGTACTAAACTTCAGTACATCCCTCTAATCATTTGGTCCCTGATCCATTCAAGGTGGGTCCTAGTTAATGTGAGTTTTTATTAATATTAACAAATGTCACTACATGATTGGAGGGATGCATTGAAGTTCTGTAGTACGGTACTACTGAACTTTTATCCGTTCCATAGCTGGTTTTTTAGGACTTAGGATCAAACTTAGTAAGTTAGGATCAAACTTCTATTTTAGGATTTTGTTGGTTTTAGCTTTTCCTTCTCCATACTGCAGTTCGTGTATATAAACAGATTTTGATGAATAACAATAGTTGCTGAGTATTACACACTTCAAAATTATATTTGCTCACAGATGGATCCGGATCTACCAAAGTGTAGATCCGATGAAGTGTGTGAAGTGCGCACTTAAGGACCATTGGATAAAATTATTACAGTACGGACAGGAATCTCGTTTTTTATTTAACGGGCTGGATGATGAAATAATTATAAATGCATATGTGGTTATTAGGAGGAAATAAAATAAAATAACTAAAGATAACAAGAGATGAAAGTAAAGAAAATAAAATAAAGAAGAACAAGAACACATAAAATAAAATGACATGAGAAATAAAAAAGAATGGACATGGGATCGATGAAGGTAAAAAAGGTGAGAAAAGAGAAGATGAATTACGAACTAACAGGAGAAGAAAGAAGGTTCACCACATGAGAGAGGATTAGAGAATTAAAGGAATAATACTATTGTTATAGAGAAATTGTGAGTTCTTCATTTATTAATCGTTGAATCATTTTTGAGATCTTTGTTAAGATATATTATGATTTTTATAATTTAATATAGCACAAATATTAAAATAGATTCAACAACTTACAACTGATGAACTTCAACCTCAGCTCCAAGGAATAAGCCAGAAGAAAGTGACGCTTTTCTTTCCTATGCTATTGTATGAGACAATTCAAGAGAGCAGGAGAGAGAGTTTTAATGACTAGGTATATTGATGACTTTAACTTTTAACTTATGAGTTTTGATGTGGAGAGGGAGAAAGAGTTTTGATGTTTTGATAAACAAAAAAAAAAAAAAGAGACAAAAAGTTATTGAGATATATGAAAAAAATATGTCTAAGAAAATTCTATAATACTTGTTAAAATTTTATTTAATTAATTGAGAAGGAATTTAATTTTTTTTAAATTGTGATAGCACATAATTTATAATAAAAGATAGGCTTTATCTAATATACTTTGCATACTGACTCAAATTTATTATTAATTTGATTACAAAAAAATTAATATTAATTTATCTTTTTTTAATTGTTTCTTCACTTGTAACAACAAATATTTATAATTATTTTTTGATAAATAACATTAATAGATATTAATTAATAAAAAAATTCATCATAGATAGCAAGATGATATTAGTTAAAATTAATAATTTATTTAATTAAAATCTTAATAAATTAATATTTTTTAATAAAATTAACAAATTACATAATGAATCTATTTCTTTATTTAACATATATAACATTAATAGCATTATAATCTATACATATTATTCTTAGTAATTTTATAATCTATACTTTTTAACTCAGTTTATCAAATATAAACAACTTCTCTTTTATATTATTTTTAAAGAAACTCTATTAAAAAATAGTTATTTAAGTAGAAAAGGTAGGCTTGATAGTAATGACCCAGAGTAGTACATACTACAAAGGTGAAACAAAAGGAGGATAATCAATGACGACACTGGACCCAAAGGAAGGGTATGGTGGAGGGAGGTGTAGCCACAATCAACTTTTCATGTTTTACACGTTTACCTTTCTCCATTTTTATATTTATTCTTATGGGAAAT
The DNA here is from genome assembly GCA_014851425.1 of Senna tora. Classification (NCBI taxonomy): domain Eukaryota; kingdom Viridiplantae; phylum Streptophyta; class Magnoliopsida; order Fabales; family Fabaceae; genus Senna; species Senna tora. Next base: position 18,518,534 of record CM026265.1, read on the forward strand.
TGAATATATTAGATCAAGAATCATCCGAGGCTAACTCATCAATCAACCAGACACGTTTTATTACCTCCACCCGTGTGTGGTTTGGGAGAAAGATGAATAGGAGAGAAGAGGAAAAGAGAGGGATCGAAGGATGAGAAAAAATAATAAAAATTCGGGAAATTGACCAGAGTGTCACATCCATGTCAGCAATTCATTAAATCATGATAACAACACTTTTATTTCCAAATTCTATGAAAATTTACTGTACAATTTTTTTAAAAAAAGACTTGCAAATAACAATTGCAAGGAAAAATGAACGATTTCATGCCCCATATTCACTCTGTGTAAATTGCGAGTGATGCGTTACTTTTTCAAAACAATCAATCGAAGAGTTAAAATTGTGGTCATTGTGGTAATTGAAGGTTAGTAAAATGTTGTTCCCTCTCATCTCTGTCCGTCTCTCTCTAGTCTCGGACATGGATCAAGTAAAGTAACTTTGGGTAAACTTACTTGTTGCAGTCAATCAGGATCGTTGATCAGTTAAGATAAAATTGTGTTGCTGTCAATCAATGGTCCAGATCGGTAAAGTTAGCTCAACTAAATTTACCGGATCTAGATCTCCCTCTAGTCTCTACTACCTACTCTCAATTTCTTCTTAATTTCTTACTCTCTCTAATAATTATTTGATGTCATAAGAAAAACAATAATGCATATTAATATTTTAAATTCCCTCTAATAGTTCATGTAACTACGTATTATTCTACCTAAGGACACCTGGCACTAAGCTTCCAAAAGCTCCACGGTAGCCTACACCATTGACACGTGGCACCACTCGTCGTCCCCTTACGTGGCCGGTACCCACTGTAATACCCGAGGATATTTTAACTGGCATCATTTATTATATTAAATTAATTAAAATAAAAGTGGAAAAAAATGAGATAGAAATACCCACTATCCTACTGCCTATATTTTTAAAATATAAATTTAAGTAAATCCTAAATATATTTTTATTTATCTATTTATTTTCTTAATTATTGACATATTAGATTGGTTTCTTTATGTTGGGTATGTATATTAATATTATATATATATATATATATATTAATATAAGAAAGAGAAAAGAAACCAGAATTTTTTTTGTGATATATATATATATATATATCTATATATATATATATATATATATATATCTATATATATATATATATAAGAAAGAGTGGAGAAAAGAAGTAAGAAGGAAAAGGTGTGAGATAGAAGTCCAGAAAGAAAAACGCACGAGTGAGAGAGAGAGGCTGGGCAACGGCTTGGCAGAACACGCACGGACGAACGGAAGACGACGGGAAGGCTCAAGGCTGGACGGAAGACGCACGGCTGAGCTTCGTGGTGGCCGGGTCCGCCGTCGGTCACCGTCCTTGAGGCTAGAGAGAGAGAGAGCTCGGGTTAGAGAGAGAAACAAGAGGAAGAGAGCTTCTCGCCAGAAAACGCCGTCTCTTCATCGGGGAAGGTAGCCGGGAGTCTCCTCTACTCCATATCGTCCTTCTAACCGGTTGAATCAAGGTGAGAAGTTACGAAACTCTCAAACCCCAATTTTATCAATTTTAGGGATTTCTGGAAAGACCCCAATTGATTCAATCTGAGTATTCTGGGTCCTAAATTGAAGTATTTACATGTTAGGAAGTGAGTTGGAAGCTTAGGAACCGGAACCAAATTGATAGAATTTATCCGGGTTGGAAAAAGTGTACGAAAAGTATGATTGGAAAGGTTTAAGGGTGTTATGGAATGATTTGGGGTGCATTGAAAGGCTGAATGATAATTATATAATTATTAAAAATTATTGGAATGTACGAGGGATTAAAACCCGAGTAGTTCCCGTCTCACCCGGAACCCGGTTCGGGGAAAAAGAGACACTTTCCTAATTTTACGCGTATCCGGATAGGTGTATTCGTGTGTAGGTGAAGTATTGAAAGTTAATTCGGTAAATGGAAATTTTAGACAAGTAGAATTTATGACTCTCTTGAGTCATAAATTCAAGATTTGGGTAATGGGAATTTCATATGGACACATAGAGATGAAATTGGGTGACCTTGCATTCTCAACTCAAGGCTTCCGAATAGTGTGATTTAACAAGGGTTGGACACGAATAGAAGCATGCTAGGTGTTCCGGAAACTAGTTGAGGGCATTCCAAGCCAACAACTAGTCTATGGAATTAATTAGAAAGAACATGAGCATTAGCGTTACATGTACACGATAGTGGTTGAAATTGCAAGTTTCTGAAGCTCTCAAGTATATATGTATAGGGCACCATACTGTGAGTGGACTTTCGGGCGCACCGAGAGCCGATCAGAGGGGCCAACCAGGTGAGGGGCTTTCCTATCCTTGCCCTATAGGGTTGACTGCAGATATGGATATATGGTTTGCCTTCTTGCCTATTTGTAGGAATCAAATGTTAGATAACATGCTATTGTTGCTGCTAAATTACAGTATATGTGAAAACGTGCTATATGTGTGTATGTGAATTGTAAAAGCAATGGTGGCTCAAGGAGCCTTATATGGAAAGAAGGCCCTCGGGACCTAGATGATATCGAGGGTAGGATCGAGTCAATTTTAGTTGTGAAGGTCTTGTGGTACTAGAAACAAACCTCATCAATCATTACCTGAAAAGTGTGGTTTGTATGTAAATCCTTAAAGGAAATAAACATAGGTGACTTGTTTTGAAACAAGAGTTCGAATTAGAAACCACTTGGAAGTCTAGGTTGCCTAACCAGGAGTAAAATGAATAAGTAGTGGTCCATAGGGGTCAATTATTGTACAACGCGGGAATCGAGTCTATCACGGGTGGTCCGGGTAGATTGAGTCTCTTGTCTTGAGTCAAACCACAGAAATATAGAGTATATGAGTTCACCACATTGTGGCTATTACCTTGGGTAAACCGAGGTCAAATGAGTCGTCGGCTATTGCTTCAAGTGAAGTCTTGGGGTCAGACTATTGTTCCAAGTATAGTCTTGGGACCAGGGGTTCCTAGAATGATCAACTAGGTTCCCATATTGCTCACGTGAGATATTGCCTTCAGGCCAGATTCTCTCCTGACGGAGATATTGCCTTCGGGCCAGTTTATGATTATGATTACTTGAATACAGAGGACCACATGGAATTATATTTTAAATCATGGTATGATGTATGTGTGAATTTAAATGTATGTAAATCCATGCTTTAAATTCTTTATTGTGAATATTATATAAGCTAATTGACTGACCACTTAATATATGGAAATTTAATCCGTTGTATGCGTATGTGTTTGTGATTGGCTCCTCTTCCCCAGTTCTAGTGGTACCCGTTACTACACCAGGGATGGGAAAGCCTCTTGCTGAGTCTGTTTGACTCACCCCAATATTACATGTTACAGACACAGGTGGTATAGGCATCGGAAGCGCTTCCACTTCATCTCAGGGAGGCGGACTGAATACTTGGTTGTGTGAAAATACGGCTTCCGCATGTGAATAGGATAGGTCACACGCATTGAGGCGTGTGACCAATATGTATATTTTATGCAGGTGTGTGATTGAATATATATGCTTGACTGTACACAGGGATTCTGCATGTGAATAGGATAGATCACCCGCCCTTAAGCGCGTGATCAATATGTATACTATATGTACGTGTGATTGATTATGTGTATATGTATAGACTGAAGCGGCTTTGAGCAAGCCGTGGATTGCGTGCTACTTAGGTCACCGGATAGGGATGACCATATATACTATATATTGTTTGTAATAGAAATGGGTAGTTATGCACATATAAGAATGTCAATCAGAAATTAGAGGCTTACGGGACAGGAGAAATCCCACCTCCCGTGTCGGTCACGGACATCCGATAGGGGGTCGTGACACCCACGACTCTCCCCAAGGGCTCCCGCCCAAGAGACGTGGGGAGCCCCAAAACATAATGGAACGACCCACGTCCTACGATAACGTGGGTCAAGTACGTCCTCCCCACATTCAGTATAAAAAGGCGCTCACCCGAGGGACTTGAGGACATGAGGTTAGAACATCAGAACAGGAGAACATTAAGAGATCACCAACCCACATGAACTAGAGGCAAGCAGTACGCATTCTGAGCATACAGACGCTACTCTCTGCCTACTTCACTACATACATCAATCTATCGATCCCCGAGCTTAGCCCACGACGCTACCAAGCTTCGGTGACTTTCTGGCCAACACTCGGCACATCTCCGTCCTGGAGATCCCCGCAAGTAGGGCGCTCGACCGTTCTAAGAGACCACTGCTCTCTCACAACTAAGGCAACCTCCTACGAGTGGCTCGCCCGCCCGGAGTACTTAACGCACTTCTTAGCCGCACACGGCCCAACACAGGTAACCACCTTGCCCAACGGCTCCTATAGACGTCACGATGACGACTACGTGGACTTTGATCCCTTCCTAAGGGTACGTAGGCACCTTGGCCCTCAGCTAAGGACAAGTCCCCCAAGGTTACGACCCCTTGCGGTCCTCATTTACGAAGTAAAATTGTCTGAACAAAAAACAACAGTTAAAGTTCATATAAAAAATAAGTAAAATTTCTTATATATTTATATAAGGTTCTCTAATTATAAGTTTTATTTATACTATCTCTCTTCTATGGTTAATCATGTAAAAGATCCTCTTTTACATTTTCTCTCTATCGCGATTCGTATTCGTCAGATATAAACTTTTTGCCACATGTCTTTTTTTGTATTGAAAAAATTTATAACAAAGATATAAAGAACCTTACATAAATTTAAACTTTTGGTATAATAATTGTCGATAATACTTTTTTTTTACAATAATTTTTTCGACGGTATTTTTTTTACGACCATCATCGACAAATGTATTGTCGAAAATAATATTATTGACAAATATTGACAACGGTTGACCGCCAAAATTATTATTACTATCTTTTTTCAATAACTTATTTGGACAATCAAAATTTAGTTGTTAAAAAAATATACTTATTTCAATGGAAAAAATTTGATTATATATTTTTTTCAATAATTTATAGTGACCGTCGAAATAGAGATTAATTTTTTTATGGGAGAAATAGATATTGTAACTGTCATTTTTTTATTAGACAATTTTAATTCGTAAATAAGGACCGCAAGGGGTCGTAACCTTGGGGAACTTGTCCTTAGGTGAGAACCTATGATGCGGAACCCCAGCCTATGATCGAGACTAAAACGCCAACACCCGCTTTGAATCAAGCAAAACCTTATAATAAACACCCGCCCTACTGAACCCCTAAGAAACCCGTTCTTAGAAATGTAGATAATAGAGCTAAAAGAAAGAGAATGAATAAACGCCACAAAGATAAACTAACCTTTGATAAGTAGATTCAATCTCCTAATGCAACAAGCAAAGAAATCCATCCTCACTTGCACACACACATAGAGGTTTTCATGAAGAAAACACACTCAATCAATATTCATTCAACTTGTCCCTTACAATAGAAAATAAAGAGTATTTATACTCCAAGAGAAATAAAACCCTAATTCACTAATGGACTCTACTAACTAACATAAAATAAAGCCCAAAATAAAAAATACCCTATTGGACCTTTAAACATCAAGTCCAAACTAATTAAAACATTAAATCCGAAATTATTGTTTCAAATCACTAATTGGCTTTAAATAATAAAACCTAAATATAATGATTTTCGCACAAATAATTAACCCAAATTAAAATAAGCATTTTAAGCCCAAAATATGATGATTTAGGCTTAAATACGTCTCTACACGTATAGTACTTGGTCCAAGCTCTCCAAATTGATGTTTTTAAGCCCAATACATGTTGTAAAGCTCCACTTTCAGTCCACTTGGTGTTAAGGACGTTTTCAACAACAATTGACGGCTCACTTGCTATTTGATTTGTCCAAGTCTCTTCCATAAGCTCCTTTAGTGACTCCATGATTATTCTAGCTCTACCATTGCCTCCTGTGCTCGTATCAACCTAGGTGCCTATGTACCCTTAGGAAGGGATCAAAGTCCACGTAGTTCGTCATGGTAACGTCTATAGAAGCCGTTAGGCTAGGCGGTTACCTGTATTGGGCCGTGTGCGGCTAAGACGAGCGTAAGGTACTCCAGGCGAGCGAGCCACTCGTAGGAGGTTGCCTTAGGTTGTGAGAGAGCAGGGGTCTCTTAGAGCGGTCGGGCGCTCTACTTGTAGGGATCTTCGGGACGGAGATGTGTCGGGTGCTGACCGGAGCTTGGTGGTGCCGTGGGTAAGCTCTAGAGTCCATAGATAGACGTATGTAATGAGGCAGGCTGAGAGTAGCTTCTGTATATTCAAAGTGTGTGCCACTAGTCTATTGTTCTTATGTATTGTGATTTCCTGATGTTCGGATCTCCCTAAGTCCCCTGGGTGAGGGTCTTTTTATACTGAATGTAGGGAAGACGTGCTCGACCCACGTTCTCGTGGGACATGGGTCGTCCCATGATGTTTGGGGGACTTCCCACGTCTCTTGGACGAGAACCCTTGAGGGGAGAAGTGGGTACCGGCCACGTAAGGGGCCAACGAGTGGTGCCACGTGTCGTTGGTGCAAGCTGCCGTCGAGCTTCTGGAAGCTCAGTGCCACGTGTCCCTAGGCGGAATATTCCGTATTTACTGATATTATTAAAAATACTCATTTTTCTTGTAGTGGCAACCTTATAAATTTTATTACGCCTAGCCCATTTTAACATAATTATCTTTCATTAAATAAATTATTATACTCAAAATTACATAAATCCATATATTGAAAATGATAATTTTACAATCTTAGTAATTTATGTAAAAGATCAAAAGAAAATGAGGTATAATTTGAATTTTTACCAAGGGTCAAAATTCGAATTCTCACTAAAGTTTTTAGAAAGATATATAAAACTAAAATGAAGGTGTGAAATGGTCACAACATCCTTGTGCAAGAATTGCAGTGGGGCCCGCGAGGTTGAGTCATCGTTAATGTGAGTGGAAGTCTAAAATTTATCAGATTTTCACTCGCATTTGCTATCTGCGAGTCTTTTCACACGTAATTAAAAAATGCGAGGGCTTTTTCTTTTTTTTTTGGTACAAAACGGGGCCCCTAAGGGCCCAAGGGCACAGGCCTAAAAAGAAACAAAGAAAGGCTAACCTTCAGGATCATATCTAAGCCCAGAGTCACAAGAGTCCAATCTAAGTTGCCTAAGTAAAAAGTTGGGAGGGTGATTATAGTACACAAGACCACTCTACCACGAAAGACCTTTTTTAGCAATCCCATCTACACACATATTACTACTTCTAGGAGAGTGTTTGATTTCAACTTCCCAGCTATATAATAAAAGAGATTTGATGCTTTGAGTGATAGGATGCACATTGCTGCCACCAGTATTCTTTCCCAAAATCTGATTCACGGCCAGAGATGAGTAACTTTCAACAATTTCCCAAAATCCTTTTTCGTAGATCTAATTTGCAAGTTATTTTTTAATGTCACAGGAGTTTTTTTTTTAAAAAAAAAATTGTACAGTAATTTGTCATCATTTGTCATGTTTAGTATGATAAATTACTGTACAAACTTTTTTTAAAAGGTTTAAACTTATATAAGGTTCTTCATATCTTTGATATAAAGATTTTTAATACAAAAAAAGACATAGTAAAAAGTTTATATAAGACGAATCGCGATAAAGAAATATAAAAGATGATCTTTTACTTGATCAACAATAAAAGAGAAATAATATAAATGAAACTTATAATTAGAGAAGCTTATATAAATATATAAGAAATTTTACTTATTTTTTTATGTTAATTTTATTTTTTATATTAACTATTATAGGGTTTGTAACTATGGAATATTCCACCTAGGGACACGTGGCACTGACGTTCTAGAAGCACGACCCGAGCACCTGCTGGAGACACGCGGCACCATTCATCCACCTGTTACGTGGCATTCGCCCACGTCACCACACAGAGCCTCCCCTCAGCCAGACGTGGGATCTCCACAAGACTCGTGGGACGACCCACGTCCCACGAAGTCGTGGGTCGAGCATGATCTCCCCACACGCAAGTATAAATAGACCCTCACTCGGGGGACTAAGCAAGCGATCTAGTCTCAACAAAACCACATACAACCTGAAGGGTTATTGCACATCAACCTCCGATATCCCACACTCTCTCGGTACCTGAGCACCCTAAGATACCCCTCGCAAGTACTTTCAACTCCTTGAGCCCCGTCATTGGCCCTCCATTCCGGCCATCCTCCGACCGGCTCACCTCCTACTTGGAGCACACCACTTACAGGGCTTCAAGCAACTCTTAGAGACCATAGCTCTCTCTCACTAAGGCAACCTCCTAAGAGCGGCTTGCCCGCCCGGAGTACCTTAGGCACGTCTTAGCCGCGCACGGCCTAATACAGGTAACAACCTTGCCTAACGGCCCTGATAGAAGTCACCATGATGAACAACGTGGACTTTGATCCCTCCGGAAGGGTACGTAGGCACCTAGGTGCATCACCTAAGGACAAGTCCCCCAAGGTTAAGACCCCTTGCGGTCCTAATTTCAAATTACAATTGTCTGAGCCAAAAATGACAGTTACAAGGTTTTAAAAATCTTAATATGCATTATTTTTTCTTATGGCATCAAATAATTATTAGAGAGAGTAAGAAAACGAGAAGAAATTGAGAGTGGATAATAGAGAGAAACGAACAGAGATGGGAGGGAACAACGTTTTACTAATTATCAATTACTACAATGCCCACAATTTTAACTCTTTGATTGATTGATTGATTTGAAAAAGCAACACATGACTCGCAATTTACACCAATGGCATATCACTCGCAATTTACACCAACCCCCTTCTTTGCATACTGTATTTCTTATCCTTTCGAAAACCAAGTCGAGGGTTCATGCTCTTTATTACTTGGAAAACCTTGGACACTGGCTTTGTAAACAAATTCTTTTAAAATTATATTATTCTCAACAACCTTCCTTCACTAAATGGTGCCCAAGCAACCTTAACCCTATGCGGCCAAAACATTACACACAAAATTTTTTTCTTGGATTGTTGATTTTTGTGAAATATTGATTTGGATGTCGTGCTATTGGTATTATGATATGAACTCTGTCAGAATTTGATTTTGTGTCTGTAAGGAATTGTTTATGTGTGACACTGTGTTTTACACTCCCAAAGGTATGTGAATGATTGTACTATGATTTATTTGATCTTTGTTGACTTATTGATTTCAGACTTGATGTGTTTGACTATGCTATTTGAGTTTGAAATATCTGTTAATTTGATTCATGAATGGGTTTGATGGAAGTCTTTGATATGTAGTTGAGAAATTTTGAATGATTATTTGTGCTTGGCATTTATGCTATAGATTGGATTGCGAATGGTGAATTTGATCACATTATATGTTGCATGGTGTGTACGAGACATTCTGCATATGTATGTGGTTGTCACCCTTTCCCTATCGTAGTGGTGCCCGCTACTACGCCTAGGATGGGTTAGTCTCTCACTGAGTCATATGACTCCCGTCGTTTGCTAATGTTTTTCAGAGACATATTCAGAACAGGTAACAGGTCTCGGATTAGCAAGAAGTCGATCCTCAAGGCCCACATTTTGTTCAAGTGGGTGTTATGCTAGATTGTATTTTTATTTCTATTGTATATGTTAAAGTCAGGATTCTAGAGGTCAGCTCCATTAGTCTAGAGGCAGGGTCATGCGCATGTATAAAGATTTATTTATGATTTATAAGAATTATAGTTGTCATTTTATTGCATATTGATGTCTGACTCATGCATGACTAGTCAAGTTCCAAGATAGTAGGCTTACATGCCGGGGTCCCACCTTCGGTCTGTGCCGGTCGCGTGCTCCTTGGACGGGGGTCGTTACACCAATGACTAAAAGACCCAATAACCCAATCAAAATAGGCATTTTGTGTATATAATATTATTAAAATTGTTGTTTTTTATTTATTTATAACAATTAAGTATTTTTTTTATTTTAAAATATTATTTCCATATTTATTTATTTATTAGATGGATATCGGGCAACGGATATCGGGTAGTTTACTTGATTATAGGCTATCCAATATCCAATATCCAATATATTTTTCAGGTATTTTGGATATTTCGAATGTTTCGGGTATCGGATAGGGTATGTGTCACGACCCCCTATCGGACGTCCGTGACTGGCACGGGAGGTAGGATTTCTCCTATCCCGTAAGCCTCCAATCCCTGATTGACATTCTTATATATGCATAACTGCCCATTTCTATTACAAACAATATATAATATATATGGTCATCCCTATCCGGTGACCTAAGAAGCAGGCAATCCACGGCTCGCTCAACGCCGCTTCAGTCTATACATATACACATAGTCAGTCACACGTACATATAATATACATATTGATCACGCGCTTAAGGGCGGGTGATCTATCCTATTCACATGCAGAATCCCTGTGTACAGTCAAGCATATATATTCAATCACACACCTGCATAAAATATACATATTGATCACACGCCTCAATGCATGTGACCTATCCTATTCACATGCGGAAGCCGTATTTTCACACAATCAAGTATTCAGTCACACATATACATATAAATTTATATATTGATCACACGCTCAGTGCGTGTGATCTATCCTATTCACATGCGAAAGTCACATTCATATATATGTACACATGATATTCAGCATATCATAACCTATCTTCCCAACCACGAGACCAATCTTTAATCTGTAGGAAGCCGACAATTCTAGAGTGTGACATATACATAAATGCATATAGCAACTGTACAAAACAATGCTATACCAAAATCAATCATGTACATATATATCCTGTCAAAATAAATATAGCAGTACTACCCACGCGAACAATGCGTGCAGTCTTTAAGTCTGTCCGCCTCCCTGAGATGGAGTGGAAGCGCTCCCGATGCCTATACCACCTGTGTCTGTAACATGTAACATTGGGGTGAGTCAAACAGACTCAGTGAGAGGCTTTCCCATCCTTGTTGTAGTAGCGGGTACCACTACAACTGGGGAAGAGGAGCCAATCACAAACACATACGCATATAACGGATTAAATTTCCATATATTAGGTGGTCAGGCAATTAACATATATCATATTCACAACATAGAATTTAAAGCATGGTTTCACATACGTTCAAATTCATAGATACATCATATCACGATTTAAGATATAATTCCAAGTGGTCACCCGCATTCAATCAACCGTAATCATAAACTGGCCCGAAGGCAATATCTCCGTTGGGAGAGAATCTGGCCCGAAGGCAATATCTCACGTGAGCAATATGGGAACCTAGTTGATCATTCTAGGAACCCCTGGTCCCAAGACTATACTTGGAACACTAATCTGACCCCAAGACTTCACTTGGAGCATAGCCGGCGACTCATCTGACCTCAGTTTACCCAAGGTAATAGCCACAATGTGGTGTACTCATATACTCTGTATTTCTGTGGGTTGACTCAAGACAAGAGACTCAATCTACCCGGACCACCCGTGATAGACTCGGTTTCCTCGTTGTACCATAAATGACCCCTATGGACCACTACCTGTTCATTTTACTTCTTCTTAGGCAAATTTAGATTTCCAAGTGGTTTCTAATTCGGACTCTTGGTTCAGAACAAAGTCACCTAGGTTTATTCTCTTTAAGGACTTACTTACAAAACCACACCCTTCAGATAATATTTATTCGATCCTACCCCCGATGTCGTATAGGTCCCGAAGACCTTCTTTTCATATACGGCTCCTTGAGCCACCATTGCTTTAACAATCCACATACACACATATAGCACATTTTCACATAACTGTAATTTAGGAACAACAATAGCATGTTATCTAACATGTAATTCCTACAAATAGGCAAGAAGGCAAACCATATATCCATATCTGCAGTCAACCCTATAGGGCAAGGATAGGAAAGCCCCTCACCTGGTTGGCCCCTCTGATCGGCTCTCGGTGCGCCCGAAAGTCCACTCACAGAATGGTGCCCTATACACATATACTTGAGAGATTCAGAGACTTGAAAATTCAACCACTATCGTGTACATGTAACGCTAATGCTCATGTTCTTTCTAATTAATTCCATAGACTAATTGTTGACTTGGAATGCCCTCAACTAGTTTTCGGAACACCTAGCATGCTTCTAATTCGTGTCCAACCCTTGCTTAACCACGCTATTCGGAAACTTGAATTTGGGAATGCAAGGTTACCCCATTTCCACCTCTATGTGTCCATGCGAAGTTTCCATTGCGCAAATCTTGAATTTATTGCTAAAGAGTCATAAATTCTACTTGTCTAAAACTTCCATTTACTAAAATAACTTCAAATACTTTACCTACACATGAATATACATATCTAGATACGCGCAAAATTAGGAAAGTGTCTCTTTTTCCCCAAATCGGGTTCCGGGTGAGACGGGAATTACTCGGGTTTTAATCCCTCGTACATCCCAATAATTTTTAACAATTATATAATTATCATTCAAACTTTCATTGCACCCCAAATCATTCCACAACACCCTTAAACCTTAACAATCACATTTTCCTACATTTTTTCCAACCCAGATAAATTCCATCAATTTGGTTCCGGTTCCTAAGCTTCCAACTCACTTCCTAACATGCATATACTTCAATTTAGAACCCAGAACACTCAGATTAAATCAATTGGGGTCTTTCCAAAAATCCCTAAAATTGATAAAATTGGGGTTTGAGAGTTTTGGGACTTCTCACCTCGATTCAACCGGTTATAAGGACGATATGGAGTAGAGGATACTCCCAGCTACCTTCCCCGGTGAGGAGACGGCGTTTTCCCGGTGAGTTTTCCGGTGTGGAAGCTCTTTCCCTTTGTTTTGTCTCTCTAAAACCGTCACTCTCTCTCTTCCAGCACCAAACGGCGACGAGCTCCGGCTTCCTCCGTGCGTCCGGCCACCACCACGAGCTTGCCGTCGTCCGCCTTGCTCCTTCGTGAACGCCTCAAGCTGCTCCTCCCCTCTCTCTCGTTTTTTTTCTTCCCCTTCCGTCGACCCCTCTCTGCTCTCTTTCTTTTCTCTTTTATCCTTTCTTTTGTTTTCTTATTACATATATATATATATATTAAATTAACATATATGTATATATCACTTAAAAAGAAAACAATCTGGTTCCTTTTCTTTTTTTTTCTTCTTACATATATATGTATATTTATATAATTAAAATATGTGTATTCCTATCACAAAAGAAAATCTGATGTCATAATAAAATAAATAAAAAAAATATTTTCCACTCTTACATTAATTAATTTAATTTAATTAATAATGCTGGTTAACAATATTCTCGGGTATTACAGTACGGGTATGGATATTAAAAATGACCATATTTTCGGATTCGGTTAGAGTACGGATATTGGATTTGTTGGGCTAATTCGGATGCGGATAGTGCAAAAATGAACGGGTACCCGCTCATTGCCACCCCTAGGGAAGGGCCCACAGCCATATAAATATATATAGAAGATATAGATATCTTAAAATAATAAATAATTTAATAACTACCTATATTTCTAACTCCTCTCTCACCAGTCACCACTAATATTAACTACCTTACCCATGATCTCTTTCTCTCTCACATCTCATCTAATAATGTTTTATTTCATATTTTTTAATTATAAAATATAGCTATTTTGTGAGGCCAATGGCCAAAAGGGTCCAAAGCCATATATATACTAGAGGCTTCGCATGCACATACCATGCATGTAATTTAATTTTTAATTTGTTTAAAAATATAATATGATATAAAATTATTTTTTAATAATAAAAAATTAAATATTTGATTGTTTTTTAACTTTTAAAATAAAAATAAAATAATTATTATTACATTTTAAAATAATAAATAATTAAATTATAGAAAATTATTTGTTTCTCCATTTTTATAATAATTACCCATTGTATCTAGTTTCTCTCTCCCACATACTCCCATCATACATTTTAATTGTATTTTTTCAATTAAAAATAGGTATTTTGTGACTCCAATGACTAGAAAACCCAATAACCATATTAATATAGATAGATATAGAGATAAATATACATACACACACTACAAGAAAAACATTAATTAGAGACGGGCAAATCCGTCTCTAATATAAGCAAATTCCGTCTCTAATTTCGTTAGACTCGGAATTAGAGACGGATGCGTGTTCGTGGCAAAAAAATGTGTGGCTAATCAACAGAGACGGATTGGAGACGGATTATTTTTTAGATTAGCCACGGAAAATTCTGTCTCCATTTTGAATCATTCCGTCTCAAAGCCTAATCCATAGTGACATTATCAGGGACGGATTAGAGACGGATTAGAGACGGATTAGTTTTCTGGCCATCTCTAATCCGTCTCTAATTAGAGACAGAATATTCCGTCTCTAATTGGAGACAGAATATTAGAACAATTTTTTGTTCATCCGTCTCTAATCCATCTCTAAAAAGGCAATTTTTAGTATATTTTAGAGACGCATTGGAGACGGTTTTTAGGTCATCCGTCTCTAATCCGTCTCTAAATTCTACAAAATGGATTTATTCTTTCCTATACCAAATGGTCCAATTTTTAAATATAATTACAATTTATATATATTATGGATTGTAATACATTAGAAAGCACAATTTCAATATAAAAAAAGTCACAATATTCATATAAGTCATACAAAATACTCATAAAAAGTTTCAACAATACCACAAGTTTGCAAATATATATAGTAGTCAAGAAGCTACTAATTTGACTACTTCAAAAATTTTTAGAAAGCTCATTAATCTCATAAGATAACTATTCCTAATCTTCTTTTGATTTGGTTCCTGCAGCACGGCTAACTTGTAGTTGATAAAATAATTCACCAATCAACCGCTCATGCTCAGCAAATTTATCCTTATAAGACGTTATGATTTGAGACTGCTCCTCAACTTTTTGTTTCAAAACATCAGTTATAGCTTGCTTAGCTAAGCATCTTTCTATCTCAGCTTGGAATTGAGGATGAAGCCATGTCTCAGTCGCACTAGACATCTCAACTGATGAGCTACCAACTTCAAGCGCCTCTGAGCCTACTCCAAAAACATGTCCTTTTCTATTCTTTCCACCTACCACTTCTAACCATATGGCATTTTCTTCATCTTTAGAAATCTCATTAATACCATTGGCCGATGCTTGAGAAGATCTAAGTGACTTAAGCTTATTATATTCATCCTGCAAATAATATAGAAAAATAGTTTCTTAGTGACTTAATTTTCAAGAAAGTTAAAAAGCATAACACAATCATAGATTAGAGCAATAACAGTTTGAAGCATATCCAATATACAACCCTTCAACTTTCAATCTGTAAGCTGTATTTCAAGGGGGAATATGATATATGGTGTTTACCAAGTTTACTCACCTAACCACATGAAAATATACAAAATACCTTACTTTCCACTAAATATATGATTATATAGACCACTCACAAATTAAACTCTACAATATGCACACCATATGGTCCTTATCAATATATCAAAAATCAAACACTCAGAACATCTAGTGGGTGTTAATGATTGTAAAAATAAGCTTCATCATGATTCATGAGGTACCAATCCATATATATATATATATATATATATATATCAATATGTATATAGTACTATATAGTATATATGCACATATCTTGCGAGACGTACAAATTGTATAGAAAAGAGAGAAAGTCATGAGTGATGATAAATGATATAGACACATGCAGACATGCTTGAAATTCTTCAAAATGAAAAACATTCACACACATTAACAACACAACTAGTCTCACAAGCATAAATGCTACTATTAGTCTATATACAACAGTGCAAGATTATTATCTAAATAAGCTCTCTTCAACTACCCTGCCATTACTAGGATTCTTATTATCTAAACATAGTTCTTTGCTGTGAATTAGTAATGGTGTGTGTGTGTTTTTACCCTTATTTGTATTGAAGTGAATTCAGTTTATTATATTAATTGTGAATGCAATTCTTATTTTATTTTATATCTATATTATTTACAATAGAGTAACATAAAAGTATGGGCTTATACTTACATAAGCATCGGCTGCCCTCTGATCAACAAACTCACCATTATCCTTTCTTTTGTGAGTGCGCTCAAATAGTTCGAAGAATGTTGGCTCCTTTCCTAATTCCTTCTTCTGTTATTGGTACTTAAGAATCAATTATTGATAAAAATTAAATAACCATGTATTCGTTAGAAAAAGAAAGTTTTATACCAGCCTCCTTTTATGCTCTGATGCGGGAATAGAGCCACAACTATGTAATGTCCCGCCCTTCGCAGATGCTCGATTTTGCTTTGCCTTTTCTTGCTTTCTTTTGTAAGAGTCTGTACCCCATTCAGCCAATAATTGTTCATACACGTTCTCAGGAATCCACAAAGGTCGCTTTTTCTCAGCACGTACTTTGCACATTAACCCACGAAGTCGATCTTTAGCCTTTTTCTCCCAGTTTTTCTTTATTTGTTTTTCATATTCTGGTAGCCATTTTTAACTTTTCTGTATAAATTAAGAAATTAAAATAAGTAAACTCTTATATATATAAAAAATTAAGTAAACTTAAGTACAAAGAAGTGAAACAAACCGCCCATTCTCCAAACCACATGTTTAGGATTTCAGGGGGTATAGTCGCCCCATTATAGCATGGTCTGTCAAATTTTCCAGGAATCACTGATGTGATCTCTCTAACGACGTTGATTACCAGGTCAAAGCTGCAAGTTTCCACAAGTGGTTAATAAAAAGTACACAAATAGAAATCTAATTAATGCCAACATAAATAGAAATCTTGCAAGAATTATATTATAACAAGTATTAGATACTTGATATTATTACAGCTGGTCAGATTACGCAACAAGCTTTAGATTCATGAATCTTGCAATAGAAAAGAAACAATATCACGGGTTCTTTGGATAGGTTAGCTAGATATTGACATCTTATCAATAGTTTATATATATATCCCCACAAGTGATAAAAAATAATTATATATAAATTAATACTTACGAATCTTTATCAGGATAAATCCATGTTTTTCCATCCGCTGGATCTTTGCCACAAGGTCTACTGAAAGGATGTGCCCCACTAGATGACCCTGTAGGAGCTTCATGTGGAGGCTGAGTGTCAGGCTGGATAGTAGAATGCACGGATGAAGGTGGGGAAGGGTCAGAAGGTGGAGGAGGCATTGCCACAGGTGGGGAAGGATCAATAGTGATTCGAACCCTTGATCGACCCCCACCTCGAACTGTGCGTCCTCTACCACTGCCTCGGCTTGATTGACCACTAGACATCTGTATATGCAAAATAAGAGTTGCAAAAACATTTATAGAATCCATAATTCACTATAGTAAACAAGAAGCATAACACATTGCAAAAAACTTCACAATATAGTTGAGGTAAACAAGAATCAATACTAATTCCAAAAGCATTGCAAGAAGAATAAAGCATTTCACATTAAGCACAAAAACATTGAGAGTTCCATTAGATTCATAAAAACAAACTACTCCTCATCTCCAGCTTCATCCCCTGTATCATCTTCAGTAAGTAGGTCTTCCTCTTCATCAGTCGAGTTTGAAGTAAACTCAGGTTCAACTTCATTAAGTTCTTGATTGACAAGCAATCTATCAACATCTTCATGTGCACCTTCAACATCATGTAATGTTGGACGCTCATCATTGTCAATGTTTGTTGGTATGATTTCCTCTATCCCATCACCTTGATATACAACATTATCAACTTTAGTGCTAGGTGCATTAATTGTGCTCCTTGCTTTCGTTCTAATGACTGCCATCCAATTAATCTTATCACGTGCTGCAGGATAAGGTGCATAATACACTTACACCGCTTGTTGTGCAAGTATAAATGGATCATATTTATTGTACCTTCGTGTGGCTTGAATGTCAACAATTCCATACTTCTTATGGATTTTCATGCCACGTTCTCGAGTGGGATCAAACCATTCGCAATTGAACAACACTATTTTCTTCGGCAACCCTATGTATTCTAATTGGATTACTTCTTTGAGTATGCCATAGTAATCACTTTCCGATTGTCCATCGTCAGTTCCCCTAATGCAAACACCATAGTTTATAGTTGACTTATGTTGGCTCCAAGTTTCTGTGTGGAACTTATACCCATTGACAAAATACATAGGCCATGTGCGTGCCATTTTCTTGGGTCCCCAAGCAATTTCTTGTAAAAATTGATCACTCACACCATTGTCTTTATTTAGGATCTATTCATAAAAGAGATATACAATGTAAGCATACTCTATACATATTTGATGAGGGAATCACATAGATGTAATCTAAATAACATCTTACATATTCTTGAAACCAAGTAGGAAAGTTAGCATCAATCATTTGATTCACTTCGAGAATTGTAAGTTGCGGCACAGATGTTGTTATACCCTTGACATATTCTCTGCATCCGCATATGTTGGGTTAAATAGAGTACCACTGAGAGTAAGTTTGTAATAGTATAGAACTTACTCTATATAAGGTTGCACTTCTTCGCAATTTAGAAGAACATATCTTGTGCAGCTACTATTTCATTGTCAGTGAGGGTACGGATCTTTTCTTTTCCAAATGGGCGTCCTGGATAGTTAAAAATAGACACTTGTTCTTCCATGTTTTCACCACGATCATCATTCCTTGGAACCCTTGTCCTTCTTGAGGGGACATGTGACTCAAAATAATGGGAGCAAAAATTAGCAGTCTCCTCAATGATGTAGGCCTCATACATGGATCCTTCAACACGAGCTTTATTCTTCACTTTCTTCTTTAAAGTGTGGAGGAACCTAACATTCCACAATACATGTTTAAAAAGATTAATTTGTATTGCAATGCACACAAGTTTTAAATTATTTGTCATTACCTCTCAAATGGATACATCCACCGATATTGAACTGGTCCACCAACCCTTGCTTCATATGGTAAATGAATTGGTAGATGTTCCATTGAGTCAAAAAAACCCGGAGGAAAAATCTTTTCCAATTTGCATAATGTCACTGCAATGTTTTCTTCTAATAATTCTAATCGAGCCTCATTCAATGTAGTTGAGCAAATCTCTTTGAAAAATTGACTAAGCTCGGTTAGAGAATTCCAAACAACTTCCGGTAGAGATTTAAAAGCAATTGGAAGCAAACGATCCATGAAAACATGATAGTCATGACTCTTTAACCCATGCAACTTGGCTTCCTTAAGGTCAACACATCGTGCTAAATTAGAAGCATAGCCATCAGGGAGCTTTAAGTTCTTAACCCATTCACAAACAGCACGTTTTTTGTCTACATTTAACGTATAACGCGCCTTGGGTTTGAAAAGTTTGCCACCATGTTCCACTAATTCCAATTCTCTACGTCGACAATATTCTTGGATGTCCATCCTAGATTTTTCATTGTCTTTTGTTTTACCCTTTGTGTCCATCACAGTGTAAAATACATTGCCAAATACATTCTTCTCAATGTGCATGACATCCAAGTTATGTCGAATCAAATTTGTTTTCCAATAAGGTAACTCCCAAAATATACTTTGCTTGGTCCAATTGTGTGTAGCATGATACCCATCTATTTCGTGTAAACACCCATGCTCAGCAACCTTGGGAAGATTAGACACTCTTTCCCAAACCTGGGTTCCATCTAATCTTAGAGGGCGTGGTGATTGCTCAACTCTATTTTTTATAAATGAAGACGTATTCCTCCTATATTGGTGATCCTCTAGCAGAAATTGACGATGACAATCAAAGAAAGATGTCTTTTTACCATGCTTAAGAGTGAATGCCTTTGATTGCTCCATACAAATAGGGCATGATAATTTACCAGCAGTCATCCAACCTGACAACATGCCGTATGCTGGAAAATCATTAATAGTCCACATAAGTGCTGCCCGCATTTGAAAGTTTTGTTTTAATGAACTATCATATGTTTGGACGCCCTCCTCCCATAGCAATTTTAGTTCATCGATCAAAGGCTGCAAGTAAACATCTATTTTACCTTTTGGATTGCTAGGGCCAGGGATAATCAATGACAAAAACATATACTCTTGTTTCATGCACATCCCAGGTGGAAGATTATATGGAGTGACAATGACAGGCCAACAAGAGTACTTTCTTCCTGATTGTCCATAGGGTGTAAAGCTGTCAGCACATAGACCAAGCCTTACATTTCGGGGATCTGAAGCAAATTCAGGGTAAGTTTGATCAAACTTCTTCCATGCCTCTCCATCAGATGGGTGAGATAGAACACCTGGATCTCGACGATTATTATGATGCCACCTCATTTGTGAGGCTGATTGAGGTGAAGTAAATAATCTTTGAAGTCTGGGCATTAATGGTAAGTACCACATATGCTTATTTGCCACATTCTTACATCGTCCACGACTAGTCCTTTTTAACTTGTAACGAGCACACCCACAAAACTTGCATTGGGTTTCATTCAAGTCATCTTTGTAATATAACATGCACCCATTAGGACAACAATCAATTTTTTCATAACCTAGCCCTAATTTTGACACCATTTTCTTTGTCCTATAAAAACCTTTGGGCATTCGGTTATCTTTTGGCATTATCTCTTTTGCCCACTCCAAGATCTCATTATAGCATTTCTCTGGCAAGTTGTAGTCAGCCTTGATGCTAAGCAATCTAACTGCTGCCGATAGTTCAGAGTGACTAGAACACCCTTCCCACAAAGGAGCCTGTGCGGCAGAAAGCATATCATAGAAAGCTTGAGCATCAGGATTTGGTGGCTCCTCTACATGATCGATTAGATTAAAGTTTGGCCCTGCTGCATCTAACACCATCGTCTCGTATCGATTAGATTGTTCCCCATGATCTCCATGACCATCAAATTGGTCATTTAATGGTGGATCCGTCAATTGAAGGGCTCCTGGAAACTCTTCCCCATGAGAGGTCCAATAGAGATAGTTGTCCTTAAATCCATTCCTATACAAGTGTTCTTTAACCATATCAACAATAAGAATTTTCTTATTTTTACACTTCGCACAAGGACATCTGATCTTTTCATTGTTTATATAAATTTCCAATTGACAAGCATGGGCAAGAAACTCATCCACGCCATTCATAAACTCTACAGTAAATCCAACTCGACCAGGAATCACTCTGTTGTACATCCATTGTCGAGATTCACGCAAATCCATATTTTGTTCCCAAGAACTGAATAAATTTAATTACAAAAAGCATACATCAACAAGACATTTAAAAAAAAGACATCAAGGATTCCTAATTATGCAAATGAAGCTTAATCTAAAAGCTAAAAGCTCTAATATCTTTGCAGCCAGCGACACTCTATTTTATGTTTTAGAATGCAGAAGTAAGAGTACATACCATAAGAGTAGCAAGACCGAAAATTGAACAAAAATCCACAGATTCCAACAGCAACTCCAACAATCGCTAAACGTAGGTACACCTAAATGCACAAATAATCGTCAATATTATTAGAATATACAAAATATAAAACAGTCAATTATAAATCATAAATCAATCTAACTATATTATTCTTTATATCTTTCTAGTGGGAAAGATAATTTGTTAGGATTGAGGTTATTAATGTAAAGCAGCCTCGCTGTAAGAAACCATAATCAGAAGAAACATTGTGGATCTACATCGCAAACATGTGGGCCTGGCCCTTTTTTTGGAGTTTCCCTCTGTTATGGGCCTATATTTGGGCCACAGATTTCCACCTATGGCCCAAATTGTGGTGATGAAATTATTGTAATGGACTCACCTAAAGGCTAAAGGTACTTTTGAATATGTATAGGACCATTTTAGGTGGTCTAAGGATTTAATCTATTTTGATCCAAATAGAAGAATAAAAGAAACTTGAATGAGTGAGTTGATAATGATAAAAAAGCTGTCCAAAAGGAAAAGATATTGATAAAGAAGCAGTCTGCAATTTTCAAATCTTAAAAAATAGTAGAGCATCTTGACAAGAAGAAAATACTTAAAAGCCTAACTCATCAGAAAATTAATAGATATTTTGCCTCTTCTCGAAGAAGTTCAAAATTTTTTTTGGGGGTAATATTTGTGAGGTTGAAATTAACTGATTAACATTTATAGTTTTTTTTATAACGATTAACCTTTATAGTTGTGTGATTAATCTTATAGATGATCTATTTTCCAATATAATAAGTATATGACTACGACCTATTCACCCCTCACTATTGTTTATGTTTGCCTCAGCCGCTTTCTCTTACCACTTACCACACTCACTAATACGTTATACCTTCTCCTTCCTAGCTAGCTAGTAGCTAGCTCCTTTCTCACGAACCAACATATATGTGTAATGGTCCAGCTCCAAACTCCAACCTAATAATGTCTAATGAAACAAAAACCCACAAATCCGATCCACTCCTATTCATGTGTGCATGCGAGCTTTCATCAGATCACAAATCCGATCCACTCCTGTCGAAATTTCAGCTATGATCAACATATTAACACCTCATCTAAATCTTAATATTATATTTTCTAAATTGACATTTCACTTTATTCAGATTGTGGGAAATAGATTAAAAAAATTTAAAAAGTCAGAATGTTGACAATTTAAATACAAATAAATATTTAGATCAGTTATAGATTTAACTCACCGTTAAAAGAGTTGCAATGCTTCACAATTTGAGTGCAAGTGAAGTTGATGAATGCCACCTCCAATCTTCAACAGTAATGGATTCTACTCTCCTTATAGTAGTTAAAACCAGACTTAGACTTAGATTTAAAGTATATATATTATGTTGATTGATAAAAATAAACTAAGAAAAATAAGTGTAATATTTTCAAACATAAGAAATGTAAGTATATATAATTTACCCAATCAAAGATAACAGCATGTAAGTGAATGATGCCCAGCTAGCTCTTTTATTTAACTTCAATTATAACATCAAACTAAAAAGAACACAACACAGGACAGAGGGCTTGTACAACAAACAAAATCAATTCTAGCTAGTACTATACGTAGCAGAGTTTGCTACATTAAACAAAACAAAACATGAAAGAGTATATATATGAATATGATGGATGAAGGTAGTTAATCATTAAACATCGGACAAGTAATACTGGAGGATCTGTTTGCACTGAGGCAAAGGAACATCCTTAAAGCAGCCCAAAGAGTTAGCATAGTGAAGATTATTGAGGATGCCATTGTTGGAATAGGTGATGGTGCTAACCATACATTCTTAATAAAATTATGGGAATAGCATGCCAATTTGGGGAGTAGAATAATTGATACTAGTGGGGTAAATAACAGACAAAATGAGCAAAATAAACCCAATCCATTTTGCACTTGGTTATAGATATAAATAGGTGATTAAACAGAACTACTAGTCATTGGTCTTAGACAAGACCATATGAGATCAGTTTGTGAGAATCTCACAAAACAGGTCACTAGTTCTTCTATGCTTTGAAGGCCAAAATGATAGTATGCTTAGAAGTCAAACTCAGATCCTTCTACATCATCATCATATGAAAAATCAGACTTAAATAACACCCTGAACAAAAAATGTCGCCTTTGTATGCTTAGAAGTCAGACTCAGAACCTTCTCCTTTGTGTGAGCCTCCTTTTGTTCTGAACAAAAAATAACATTGATCTTCCACTTTCCTTGACCTTATTGCTAAACGCTTGTGGAAAGACTCCACCACCATCACATTTCCAATGCCCTAATTAATCAATATATATATATATATGGACGTGTCTGTGTGTGTCATTGGAAGTAGCAGCTATATATTTTCCGATCACTACTTTTAGACAAATGTAATTAAGACAAATGATAGACTAATTAACACAACAAGTATGACTTGATCAATTATTCTTATAGCCAGATTTGATCCAAATTAAACCAAACTGCTTTTACAAAAGTGCATTGCAGTAGAATATGATCAATTGTTCCATCCCCCTATAACACATGGTATGGACCAAATTTTACTCCATAATGGATCCATCCCTTGATTATGATTCTCCAATATCCATTCAGACAAAACTTTAAAATCGCATAGATACCCTTAGCAGAAAGTTTCCATAAAAGAGAATCTCTTACACTATACTATACACCACAACAAGGTAGAGGAAGAAGAAGAAGAAGCACCTTCAATGGTTGTAAAATAAGCTTCCTGCGACACAGCTTGGATGGCTCCAATCTGAAATAGGCGAACAAACAAACAAACACACACTCAAGACACATTGATTTCATACAGATCAAATCAAACAGAAAAAAAACAGAGTCTACGGTTTAGGGAGAGGTTACGCCAGCAGCTTTGATGAAGCTCTTAGCAATGTGATTGAGAAGAGGATTGCCTAGGTCGAAGAAGAAACACCTCTTGTCGAAGCTAAGGGATGGCCACCGTTGCCGTTGCCGCTGCCGTGAAGGAAGAGAGTGAGGAAGAGACGAGAGTGCTGCCACGAAGGAAGAGACGAGAGTGACGAGTCTGAGAGCAATCAAATTAGGATTAGGATTTTTTTTTTGTTATTTTTGCGATGGATTAGAGATGGAATAGAGAATAATAAGTTGGAGATGTAAATTCATCTCTAAATTTTGTCTCTAATAAATAAAAATTATATATTTCAAAAAAAATTTTAGAGACGGAACAGCCACAGGATTGACATGGAATAGCCACGGATGTTGATCCGTCTCTAGTTTCCGTCTCTAATTTGCATTTTTCTTGTAGTGACACGTCCCCCACCTCCCAACCCCCACCACACACACACACACACACACACACATACATATAGTGTAATACCTGAGGGGTATTTTTTAGAATCAGGTCAATTGTGTATAGTAAGACGACTTAGCTTGGTCATCATTTGGAGTTCGAATGTAAGGACAAAATAAATAAATGAACAATAGAAATAAATAATAATTTTGTGTATACATATAGATAAATAAAATTAAATAGGAATTTACGGGATAATATGAAATTGATAAAATTGTGAAATTGAAGCTAAGCATTTTGGCTAAATAAAATAAAAATAAATTTTTCAGAGTGAAATTAATTTTTTTGGGATATAATTAAGATTTTAATAGTTTTAGACTTGAGAATTTAAGAAATTAAAATAAATATAAAAATTTTGTAGAAAATTATAATTTTGTTTAAAACTGGTCATATGAATTATTCAAAGCTTATAGTTTAAATTTGAGAATTTTTCAAAAACAAAAATTATACTGGGTAGGAAATTTTCATTTGGAAGACACTCAATGACAGATATTTTTAATAGGCTTATGATTAGCCAAAAATTTTAAAATTTTTCTATTCTTACCTGTGTCACGACCCCCTATCGGACGTCCGTGACCGGCACGGGAAGTAGGATTTCTCCTATCCCGTAAGCCTCTAATCCCTGATTGACATTTTCACATGTTATCACTACCCATTTCTAATACAAACAATATATAATACATATGGTCATCCATTTCCGGTGACCTAAGCAGTTTGCAATCCACGGCTCGCTCAGCGCCGCTTCAGTCTATATATATACTAATATACACATATTCATTCACACGTACATATAGTATACATATTGATCACGCGCTTCAGGGCGGGTGATCTATCCTATTCACATACAGAAGTCTTGTATACAGTCATACATATATTCAATCACACGCTTGCATATAGTTTACATATTGATCACACGCCTCAATGCGTGTGATCTATCCTATTCACATGCGAAAGTCATATTTTCATACAATCAGGTATTCAGTCACACATATATATATATAATTTACATATTGATCACACACCTCAAGGCGTGCGATCTATCCTAGTCACATGCAGAAGTCATATATATATATATATATATATATTCAAGATATATGCTATATCATAGCCTAAAGCCCCAATACCAAGACCTAACCTTAACCTGTATGAAGCCGACAAAACTAGAGTAAGACGTATATATACAATAGCAGTATCAGTACAAACGCTACACCCAAAAAGGTGTCATATATACATATACATCCTGATTTATTTACATAAACCAAAATACACTACCCACGCGGACTATGTGTGCGGTCTTCAGAGTTGTCCGCCTCCTTTAGAAGAAGAGGACGCGTTCCCGACGCCTGGACCACCTGTATCTGAAACATGTAAACAGGGGAGTGAGTCGAACAGACTCAGTGAGAAGCTCCCCCATCCCTGGCGTAGCAGCGGGTACCACTACAGCTGGGGGAAGGGAGCAACCACAACCATATGCACATGAAATGGATTTATATCGTGATCTTTAATATGATCAGGCAGTCAATATATCATATTCACAATTAAAATCCTAATTCATGCTCCTAACAATTTATTACTCCGTACATACATAAATCACAACATATATATATATATATATATCATATATTTTCATAATTCACACATAGTTATGCTCGTAGGCATTCAGTTTCTGTCTCTAGCATTACGCTAAGAGAAATACTGGCCCGAAGGCAATTTCATGTATGAACCTGGTTGATCAAACCAGGAACTTTCTGACTCTAAGGCACGGGCACGCTTAGAGTAATAGCCGGCGAATTATCTGACCTTGGTTCATCCAAGGCAATGGCCACTAAGTGGCATTCTCATTGGTACTATATTTCTGGTTGGCCGAACCAGGATGACCGACTCGATCTACTCGGACCTACCTAATCAAGTTCAACTAACATGTTCAACCTTGAAAGACGCCCTAAGATAAGCTGACTGAATATTGTACGTAATTATTAATTAGGCCTATTTTTCCCCTTTTCAGTTATGCAACACTCTCACTCACTTTCAATAGTCCTAAGTTCAATTTTCCTCAATAAACCATAGGAACAAGGTCTTAACAGTGACGATCAATGTGATTGGTTTTTAATGTTACTGAATTTCTCACATATGAAATTTTTGACTCAATCCTACCCACGGTATCATATAAGGCTCATTGAGCCACATTATCACATATACACATGTTTGGTTTGCATTTCCACTATTTACTTACTGACTATACACATGTAGCGCAAACTAATTCAGATAAGTACATTTCATATGATAACTACTTAAAATAAGGCAAACCACATTTGCATGTTGTCATCCAACCTTGTGGGGCAGGGATGGGAGAGCCCCTCACATCGTTGGCCCTCCTTATCAGTCCTCGGAGTGCCTGGAGCTCCAATTACCCTATGGTGCCCTATACACATATAAATTTAAGAAACTTAGAAATGTGTAGTTAAGAATCTAACATGCACGTGCCATGCTAAAGCTCATGCACCCTCTAATTATTTCGAAGAACTACCTATTTAGTTCGTTACGTCGTCTAAATTGCTCTTTTTGAAAGACCATACTGACTTATATCGACTTTCAACACATTTGAGCCACTTAGAACCTCTAAATGCTTAGGTTAGAGATTCCCACTTGTCTAAATTCCACTTCATGTGTTCATAAGGACTTCTAACTAATAAAAGAATTTCTTTATGGCTCAAAAGAGGCCTTAGCTTATTCATTCCACCGTTTCCCCGCATTTGCCGAGTAAGAGTCCAACTATGACCTCTTTAATCATATATAAAAATATAATTTGGTATAATTAGAGACTTGGAACCAATTTAGCGAGTATTAGGTGTCCACCACGGACTAGACCAAGGTGTCCAACCCATAGCACAGCTCCTTACTGTACACGGCTTAGTGTTTCGCCTCTTTTTCACCAGATTGGGTTCCGGTTGAGACGGTAAATACTCGGGCTTTATTCCCTTGTATGTTTCCAGCATTTATAACACCTATACTACTCCAATCCAATCCTATTCATGCATCGAACCAGCAAAATTCAATTTATAGCAAATTTCTAACTAAATTTCCATGATTTCCATACCCGGTCAATTCCTACGGTTTAGCTTTGATTCTGAACCTCCCCAAGCATTCAATAACACCCACTAAGCTCAAATTTAACCCCGAAATGTCCCGATTGGAAGAGATTGAAGAATTCCTAAAATACCCAAAATTGGAGAAATTGGGGTTTTGAAAGATTGGGGCATCCATACTTTGATTCAATCGGATGGGGAGCTTAGTGGTGATGAAAGATGAACTCCAGTGGCCTTCACCGGCGGCAGAACGCGTTCTCCGGCATTAATCCGACGCCAAACCACAGTGTGTGCTTCTCCTTCTCCTTCTCGGTTGCTCACGGTCGTGTGTCTTGTTACTCTGCTTCTTTCTTTTCTTTTCTTTTTTCGTTTTTTGTTTCTACCTTCTCTTATTTTCTTTTTTAGGTTTTGTTGCTTTAGTGAAAGGGGTCACGGTTGGCCCCCATATATATTTTATTATTATTATTATTATTATTATTATTATTATTATATATATATATATATTGTTTTGGTTTGTTTTAGTTTAAGTGAAATGGAAGTCACGGTTCCAGTCCCCCCCCAATAAAAAAATTATAATTTAAATTATTAATTGTTGTTATATCCCATTTCTTTCCTATTCTTTTAATTTTCCCTTTCTTTTAAGTCCTAAATACATTTCCATTCTTTATAAAATAGGTTAAATTTTAATTTTCTATTTCTTCTCTCTTCTTCATTTTATTCCAACTTTATAATTTAATTTATTTTTTTCCCAAACAAAAATAAATTAATAATATTGATAATAAAAAATAAAAATTAATATCTCGGATATTACAATCTTCCCCCTTAAGAAATTCGGTCCCTGAATTTCAACAATATACTAACCTTAGTCTTGAAACAGATGGGGATATGTCCTGCGCATTTCACCCTTGACCTCCCATGTGGCTTCTTTGGTTGTGGTTTCTCCACAAAACTTTAACCAATGGAATCTCCTTCGTTCTGAGTTTCTTCAACTGCCGATCTAAGATTTCCACTGGCTCCTCTTCATATGTCAGATTTTCGGTCAGTTGCACGTCTTGCGATTGGATTACGTGCAAGGGATCGGGAAGATATTTCCGTAGCATTGACACATGAAAGACATGATGTACTTCCTCCAATTCCGTAGGCAATTCCAACCGATACGCTACATTCCCAACTCGTTCTAGGATTTCAAATGGTCCGATATACCGAGGACTTAACTTCCCCTTTTTACCGAACCGCATCACTCCTCTCATCGGTGATATCCTCAAAAACACTTGGTCGCCAATGGCAAATTTGAGTTCTCTCCTTCGATTGTTTGCGTAGGACTTCTGTCTACTTTGAGCCGTTAACAATCTTTCCCTTATGAACTTCACCTTCTGCAAGGCATCTTGTAACAATTCTGGGCCGATTAGGCTAGCTTCTCCGACCTCGAACCACCCATTCGGGGATCTGCACCTACTACCGTACAGAGCCTCGAAAGGTGCCATTTGGATACTCGCTTCATAACTGTTATTGTACGCAAACTCAGCCAAAGGTAAATACCTTTCCCAACTTCCACCGAAGTCCATAATACACGCCCGAAGCATGTCCTCAAGAATCTGAATGGTTCTTTCTGATTGCCCGTCAGTTTGTGGGTGGAACGCAGCACTCAAATCAACTCTCGTTCCCAACACTTCCTGCAATGACTTCCCAAACCTGGAAGTGAACTGTGGCCCTCTATCAGATATTATGGACACTGGCACACCGTGCAATCTAACGATTTCTGATAGATAAAATCAGTGCATATTGACTTACTCCGTAAGTGGTCTTAACTGGCAGAAAGTGCGCAGACTTAGTCATGCGATCCACTATCACCCAAACCGAATCGAATCCATGTTGTGATCTTGGTAACTCTGTTACAAAATCCATCGTTATCCTCTCCCATTTCCACTAAGGTATTTCTATCTGTTGTAATGTTTCGGCTGGCTTCTGGTGTTCAGCCTTGACTTGTTGACATACTAAACACCTGGCTACATAGTTTGCAACATCCGTCTTCATGCCATTCCACCAATACAGTTGTTTTAGGTCATGATACATTTTATTGGCTCCCGGGTGGATTGTATAAGCTGTCTGGTGTGCTTCTTCAAGGATTCTTCCCTTCAAGTTATCAACCATAGGGGCACACAACCGTCCCTCCAACCGAAGTATCCCGAAATCATCAATAGAGAATCGGACGTCGTCCCCCTTCTCTTTAGTTACAGTATCCTTGATTTGCTTGAGGTTGGTATCTTCATCCTGTCTAGCCTTCACTTATTTTACCAGAGAGGACTTAGCTTGCAAATGAGCTAAAAGTGAGTTAGAACTCCCAATCTCAAACTTATTCCCCGTTTGTTCTAGCTCGTGCAACTCTCTGATCAACGGTCTTCTTCGTTCACTTATATGAGCAAAATTGCCCATCGATTTCCGGCTCAGAGCATCGGCTACCACGTTACCCTTTCCTGGATGATACAAGATTGTGCAGTCGTAGTCTTTCAACAACTCTAACCATCGACGTTGTCTCAAGTTCAAGTCTTTCTGCTCGAAAATGCATTTGAGGCTCTTGTGGTCTGTATAAATTTCACAAGTCTCACCATACAGGTAATGTCTCCATATTTCAAAGCAAACACTATAGCAGCCATCTCAAGGTCGTGAGTCGGGTAGTTCTTCTCATTTTCCTCAATTGTCGCAATGCATACACAATCACCTTGTCGTGCTTCATCAAAACACACCCTAACCCAATCGTCGACGCATCACAGTATACCACATACCCTCCTGTGCCTTCAGGTAATGCCAACACCGGAGCGGTAGTGAGACTGTCTTTCAGCTTCTAAAAACTCTGTTCACACTTGTCATCCCATATGAACTTCACCCCTTTCTGAGTCAAGTTAGTCATGGGCACAACAACGTTAGAGAAGTCCTGCACAAACCTTCTATAATATCCAGCCAAGCCCAAGAAACTGTGAATTTCAGTAACTGAGGTAGGCTGGGACCAATTCTTCACCGCTTCTACCTTACTTGGATCAACGTGGATTCCCTCTGATGATACCACATGACCCAAAAAGGCAAGTTTGTCAAGCCAAAATTCACACTTGGAGAATTCTTAGAGTGTTCTGCATGTTCTTCAGAATTCTTAGAGTAAACCAAGATGTCCTCAATGAAGACAATGACAAATCGGTCCAGAAATGGTTTGAAGACCCTATTCATCATGTCCATGAACGCTGCAGGAGCATTAGTTAATCCGAAAGACATCACCAAGAACTCGTAATGTCCATATCGGGTCCGAAATGCGGTCTTAGGTATGTCTGATTCCCGAATCTTTAATTGATGGTACCCAGATCGCAAATCAATCTTGGAAAACCGCTTCGCACCCTACAACTGATCAAATAGGTCATCTATCCTCGGCAGTGGGTATTGATTACGGATCGTCACCTTGTTTAACTTTCGGTAATCGATACACAACCGCAAAGATCCGTCCTTCTTCTTCACAAAAAGGATCGGTGCACCCCAAGGAGATAAGCTGGGTCTTATAAAACCCTTGTCAAGCAATTCTTGTAACTGCGTATATAACTCTTTCAACTCTTTCGGAGCCATCCGGTATGGTGGTGTAGAGATAGGTTGTGTGCCAGGTTGCAGCTCAATTTCAAATTCAATCTCACGATCGGGCGGCAACCTCGGCAATTCTTCTGGAAACACATCCAAGAACTCTCGCACCACCGGTACTTGAGTCGGTGAAGATACTACTTTCATGGTATCCTTGACAAAAGCCAAATACCCCTTACATCCCTTTGCAAGTAACTTGGATGCCTTCAAAGCCGAGATCAAGCTTGGATACGGTGCAGCCCCGTCACCTCGTATCACAAAAGGTTCCTCGTTTGGCATATTGAATTTCAAACATTTAGCCCTGCAGTCCACAACCGCATGGCAAGATGACAACCAATCCATTCAGAGGATTACATCAAGGTCAACCATACACAAGAGCCGAAGGTCTACCACAGTCTCATGGCCATCGATCTCCACAATGCAAGACTCGTGCACATACTCTACTTGTATCGATTCTCCCATTAGAGTAGCGACCAGTACTGTTTCTTTCATTCTAGACAGAATTTTCTTGAATTTAGAAGCAAATGCATGTGACACATAGGAATGAGTGAAGCCGGAATTAAATAAGACTCGTGCTTCAAGAGAGCAAACAATAAGGGTACCTGTCACAACCGCATTCGATGCATGAGCATCCTGCTGAGAAAGTGCAAATACCCGTGCTTCTCCTCCACCTACTGCCCCTAGCCCTCTGCCACTAGATCCTGCACCACGACCTCTAGCTGCACCTGTACTTGCTGTCTGTGGTGGTACGGTTCTTACTGGTGGGGCTGAAATAGGTGTACCCCGCGGCGTCGGATTACTTCTCACACTTGTACCCTCTTTTCTCTTCGGACACTGTCTAGCAATATGGCCCACCTGGCCGTAGTTGTAGCATCCACCTGTCAGTCTCCGACACACTCCAAAATGGTACATGCCGCAAGTCGCACACTGGGGCCTTGTCTTACAAGCATTTCCTCCCCCTTGCACTCTCTGTCCCCCTTGAACTTTACCTCTTGTACCTGTTTCATGGGTGGTAGTTGAGGATTGCCCTCCTGCGGACCCTGAGTATCCTGCTCCTCCACCTGTTGTCTTCCTCTTCTTACTTCCATCTCCTTGGTTATCACTGCCTGTAATTAACTTGACTTTGGGATCAACAGAAGTCCCGTACCTCTTCCTGGTTTCAATCATTTTGGCACAGTCTGCTGCTTGAGCTAAAGTCTCAAATTGTGTCCTCTGGGGTAACAAAGCAGTAAATAACGGCTCCGTGAGACGGTGTATGAACCTCTTGATCATTGCCTCTTCATCAGGAACTAACTCAGGTGAGAATTGAGCCAGTTCTGTAAAAAGTAATTCATACTCCGTCACGGTCATGTTAGGCATCATCCACAACTCCTCGAATTGCTGACGCTTTGCATCTTTGGTGCCTTTAGATAGGAACCGACCCAGGAGTTCCCTCTGAAAATCTCCCCAGGTCATCGGTGCCACCCTTCTTGAATACCTGGTCTTACGGACTCTATCCATACTCTAGCAGCTCCCCTCAGTTGAAATGAAGCTAATTCCACTAACTCATGCCCTGAGCACCTCAGCATGTGCCCAATTCTGACCACATCTCTCACAAAGTACTGCGGATCCTCTTTCTCACTAGTTCCGCAGAAAGTGGGTGGATGAAGCTTCAGAAATTTTGAAATTGGCAGCTCTCTGGGTGCTACCCGCGGCTCAAGAGGCACTTCCTGTGGTTGTTGCCATTCTCTGCCCTCTATCTCAACAACCTCCATTTCCTAATTGCTCAAAACTCTCTCTTCTTCTTCCTCGCCGACAACTAACCGGCGTAATTCCCTCTGTATTTGTCTTGTCATCTCTTCTTTTAATTCCTGAAACCATGCTGTGAGCATTTCCGACACAGAGGGTGCACCTGTCTCTACTTGAGGTTGAGGTTCCAGTGATTGTCTCCTCTCACTTGTGCTCTACCTTGACCACGAGCACGAACTCTACCTCGGCCTTGGGTACGGCCTCTACCTCGACCTCGGGTGGGCATTCCCTCCTCCCGAACTGATTCTCGATCAATTTCAGCAGGAGTTCTCCCTCCACCCCTAGCTTGTCTCGTGATCGGTGGCATCCCTATACTGCACAAGGACCACACCTAATAAGTACACGCATATCAATGATATTTTATATCAAAGAGAGTAGAAAGAAAGGCTGACTCAATTTCCTAGGTACTTCCACAAGTGTCTTTTTCCTCTCACGTTGTGCCCGGGTTCACAACGAGGCGTAAACCGACACCCGGTCATACCTATGGCTTCATACAGTTTAAAGTAAACCTGGTTCTGATACGAAGTTTGTCACGACCCTCTATCGGACATCCGTGACCGGCACGGGAGGTAGGATTTCTCCTATCCCGTAAGCCTCTAATCCCTGATTGACATTTTCACATGTTTATAACTACCCATTTCTAATACAAACAATAATAGTATTTATGGTCATCCATATCCGGTGACCTAAGTAGCGTGCAATCCACAGCTCGCTCAACGCCACTTCAGTCTATACATATGCACATAATCACTCACACGTACATATAGTATACATATTGATCACGTGCTTCAGGGCGGGTGATCTAGCCTATTCACATGCAGAAATCCTGTGTACAGTCATACATATATTCAATACGTACATATAGTATACATATTGATCACGCGCTTCAGGGCGGGTGATCTAGCCTATTCACATGCAGAAATCCTATGTACAGTCATACATATATTCAATCACACGCTTGCAAATAGTTTACATATTGATCACACGCCTCAATGCGTGTGATCTATCCTATTCACATGCGGAAGCCATATTTTCATACAATCAGGTATTCAGTCACACGTATATATATAATTTACATATTGATCACACCCCTCAAGGCGTGTGATCTATCCTAGTCGCATGCGGAAGTCATATATGTATATACACATGATATATGCTATATCATAGCCTAAAGTCCCCACACCAAGACCTAACCTTAATCTGTATGAAGCCGACAATACTAGAATTCAAGTATGATATATATATATATATACACACAGCAGATGTAACCGTACAAACGCTACGCCCAAAAAGGATTTATATATATATACATCACGACATATGTACATAACCAAAATACTACCGACGCGGACTAAACGTGCGGTCTTCAGATCTGTCCGCCTCCTTGAGAAGAAGTGGACGCGTGCCCGACTCTTGAACCTCCTGTATCTGAAACATTTAAATAAGAGGAGTAAGTCGAACAAACTCAGTGAGAAGCTCCCCCATCCCTGGCATAGCAGCGGGTACCACTACAGTTGGGGGAAGGGAGCAACCACAACGACATACGCATGAAACAGATTTATATTGTGATCTTTAATATGATCAAGCAGTCAATATATCATATTCACAATTAAAATCCTAATTCATGCTCCTAACATATTTATTAATCTGCATGTAAATCAATCTCAACATACATCATTTGGTTTCATAATTAACACATACTTGTGCATGTAGGCACTCACCTTTCTGTCTCTCGCATTACGCTAAGAGAAATACTGGCCCGAAGGCAATCTTATGTTCGAACCTAGTTGATCACACTAGGAACTTTCTGACTCCAAGGCACGCTTAGAGTAATAGCCGGCAACTTGTCTGACCTCGGTTAAACCAAGGTAATGGCCACTACGTGGCAAACTTACTGTTAACAAAATCCTGTCTGTCCGACCAGGATAATCGACTCGATCTACCCGAACTAACCTAACAAGTTCAACTAACAATTTAACCTTGAAAGACGCCCTATTAGCAACTAAATGAATATTATACGTGTTTATTAGTTAGACCTAGATTCCCCCGTTCCAATTATGTAACACTCTCACTCACATTCGACAATCCTAAGTTCAGTTTTCCTCAACAAACCATACAAACGAGATCTTTAAGTGACGATCAATATGATTGGTTTCTAATGTTACTGAACTCTCACATATGAAATCACGACTCAATCCTACCCACGGTAACATATAAGGCTCGATGAGCCACATTATCACATATACACATATTCGGTTTGCATTTTCACTATTTACTCACTAATCATACACACGTAGCACAAACTCATTCAGATAAGTACATTTCATATGATAACTGCATAAATTAAGGCAAACCACATTTGCACGTTATCATCCAACCCTGTGGGGCAGGGATGGGAGAGGCCCTCACCTCGTTGGCCCTCCTGATCAGTCCTCGGAGTGCCTGGAGCTCCAATTACCCTGTGGTGCCCTATACACATATATATTTAAGAAATTTAGAACGTGTAACTAAGCATCTAACATGCACGTGCCATGGTAATGCTCATGCACCCTCTAGGTATTTCCAAGAACTAACTATTTAGTTCGTTACGTCGTCTAAATTTCTCTTTTTGAAAGTTCATATTGTCTTATATCAACTTTCAACACATTTGAACCACTTACAACCTCTAAATGCTTAGGTTAGAGATTCCCACTTGTCTAAATTCCACTTCATGTGTTCATAAGGACTTCTAACTAATAAAAGAATTTCTTTATGGCTCAAAAGAGGCCTTAGCTTATTCATTCCACTGTTTCCCCGCATTTTCCGAGTAAGAGTCCAACTATGACCTCTTTAATCATATATAAAAATATAATTTGGTAGAATTATAGCCTTGGAACCAATTTAGCGGGTCTTAGGTGTCCACCACGGACTAGACCAAGGTGTTCAACCCATAGCACAGCTCCTTACTGTACGGGGCTTAGTGTTTCGCCTCTTTCTCACCGGATTGGGTTCCGGTTGAGACGGTAAATACTCGGGCTTTATTCCCTTGTATGTTTCCAGCATTTATAACACATATACTACTCCAATCCAAGCCTATTCATGCATCAAACTACCAAAATTCAATTTATAGCAATTTTCTAACTAAATTTCCATGATTTCCATACGCGGTCATTTCCTATGGTTTAGCTTCGATTCTGAACCTCCCCAAGCATTCAATAACACCCACTAAGCTCAAATTTAACCCCAGAATGCCTCGATTGGAAGAGATTGAAGAATTCCTAAAATACCCAAAATTAGAGAAATTGGGGTTTTGAAAGATTGGGGCTTCCATACCTTGATTCAATCGGATGGGGAGTTTAGTGGTGATGAAAGATGAACTCCGGTGGCCCTCACCGGCGGCGGAACATTTTCTCCGGCGTAAATCCGGCGCCAAACCACCGTGTGTGCTTCTCCTTCTCCTTCTCGGTTGCTCACGGTCGTGCGTCTCGTTACTCTGCTTCTTTCTTCTTCTTCTTTTTCGTTTTTTGCTTCTGCCTTCTCTTATTTTCTTTTTTATGTTTTGTTGCTTTAGTGAAAGGGGGTCACGGTTGGCCCCCATATATATTTTATTATATATATATATCTATATATATATACATATATATATATATATATATATATATATTTTGTTTGTTTTAGTTTAAGTGAAATGGAACTCACGGTTCCACCCCCCCCCCCCAACAAAAAAATTATAATTTAAATTATTAATTGTTGTTAAATCCCATTTCTTTCTTATTCCTTTAATTTTCCCATTCTTTTAAGTCCTAAATGCATTTTCATTCTTTATAAAATAGGTAAAATTTTAATTTTCTATTTCTTCTCTCTTCTTCATTTTATTCCAACTTTTTAATTTAATTTTTTTTCCAAAGAAAAATAAATTAATAATAATGATAATAAAAAATAAAAATTAATATCTCGGATATTACACTTTTGAAACATATAAAACACCCCAATAAGGATTTCTTCGGAGGATTTCAACCTAGGGTTCATGTTGGACGAATTTTTGTGCAATTTTTTGGAATTTTTGATTTCTTTGAATTTGTTGATATGTATTAACTCTAAATGATATGTTTATGCATTTTAGATGATTTGGAAGAATGCCCAATGATTGGGATGGCGATTTATGAATTTTGTAGAAATGAGTAAAATTTCTATATTTGGCAAAAACTCTACATTGATGGAGCTAGATGGTGTGCAAACTTTTGAATATGATTTTTTAAAGTAAAATTTATTTTGAACTAAAACCAACTCCCAAATGATGACCATAGCTTAGGTAGTGGAATTTAGGCATTGATATATGTAGAAGTGGAAAATTGGTTAATATGGAGTTTATGGAAAATTAGCTACACACATGTGTAGATAAGTAGTTTAATTGGTGTGGTTCTATTTGGTAGGACTCAAGTACTTCCTTGGAGACAAGAGTGCTCAAGGGTTACTAAGTAAAGTGGCCAAGGTGAGGGACCCTTCCATTCTAGCCTCAAGGGTTATATGATAACCTTGATTGTGAGCTTGTTTATACCTGAATGTTTGTAAATACTTAATTTTATGCTTGCTAGTAATACTCTGTCATTATATTGGCGATTGCTGGAATTTTGTCCAATGAATTGTTTGTTATTGTTAAAGTGGAAATATGGTGGATCAAGTATATATGGGTGACGATGAAGAATTCCGTACACATATGTGCTTGACCCGAGAATTATGGCAATAACATGTATGGTACCAAGGGTAAGGGCTTTCCGTCGGGTCAGGTTTGGAAAGTGCCTTCATGTTGGCATTTTGTCGGGTAAGAATTGAATTTGCCTTCATGTATATATACACTTGTGGATACTCTGTTGAGCCGGTCCGGAGTATGCCACCATTACTAGTTGGTTAATCCGTTGAGTTGGTCCGGATTGAACTAAGTGGGCTTCCCGAGACGATGGTCCGGAAAGTGCTGATGTAGATGGACACCTTGGCGGGTTGGTGCCGGTGTGCACCACCGAACACAACATTCCATGGAGACGCTCGTAGAATGGGTCGTGTGCCTATGCGTATCGATGTAAGATACCGAGCCTATAGGTACTCAACACTAGTGTAAACCCTCAATGTCCTTGGTATGCACTATGACTAGATTTCCTTTTCTTCGAACATGCCATGACGATGGCCGGTATCCTCACGTGACATCAAGACAAAGTTATTTTCTTAAAAAGGTCATGACATCGATTGTTATCTTGACGTGGCGTTGAGGAAAACTTGTTTTTAAATTACCATATTTCAAATCCAAACGACCATGACAATGGGTTAAGTCTTATATTGCATCGGGATAGATAGGGAGGACCGACACGTCACGGCGGCAACAAGGTAAGCAAAGGTACGTATGTTTGGCGGGTGAACCGCACTTGGATGTTAATCTATGTTCGGTGTTTCTTGATACACGCATGTCAGTATGCATGATTAATGTATGTTGTGGTACGGTTAAAATACAGTTTGTACACGTTCTATTGCTTGAGAACAATTATATAATTATCAAAGATGAATTGAAATGTATGCGTATGTGAATGTGGTTTCTCCCCTTTCCGGTCAGTGGTACCCGCTACTACGTCTAGGATGGGAGAGTCACTCACTGAGTCGTTGACTCACCCTCTAGTGGTTTACTTTTTCATATACAGGTACCGGTCAGGATTCCACGTCGGCTCAGTGAAGGCGACGTTTTGCTAGCACTCATATTCTGTCTCCGTGGGTGGCTTTGATTTTATTTTGGATATTGTAATGAATTGATTACACTTTGTAGTTATTATACTCTAGACTTATCGGCTCCACATACTTAAAGACATGATTATTTTGGGGGACTTATTATTATTATTATTATGTATATGAATTTGCATGTGAATAGGATATGTCACACACCGGTGTGTGTGACAACGTATATGACAGACATATATTATGTGTGTTTGAGTATACATATAAATTGAAGCAGCACTTGGTTGTGGATTGCAGGTGTATGATAGGCCACGCAGGAGATGTGAGCCATATATATTGATAATGTGTGTACGCGAATGGGAATGATAGTTAAATGAAATATATGTTAAGGCTAACAGACTCAGGGTTAGGCCCTCTGTCTGTGCCGGTCACGTGCCTCCGGGTGGGGGTCGTGACATATATATTATATTTTAAAAATATATTTTTATAAAAAATATATATATTATATTTTAAAGTTTATTTTATTTTTTATCAAATATAAAATGTTAATAACTTAAATTTGATAAAAAATTAATAATAAAAATAATTTGAAATATTTAAAAATTTTATTGGTATATTAAATAATATTATTAAGACAATGGTTAAAACATACCTAAATATAAAATGTTTTAATTTTTTTTATCTAACCTAGAATATCTATCGCAAGCAGTAATGATTAATTTTTTCCCTGTGGATATTCAGCTTAAGGGTATACTACTGATATGAAAATGTGTAATAACTTAACTTTGTAAAAAAATTAATAACAATAATAATTTGTAATATCTATAAACATTTTTATTGGTATATTAAAAAGTTCTATCAAGGCATTTGGTTTTTTCTGTCTAATTTTGGAAAAAAAATTTATATCAGCTTTAATATTAAGACATACTTTTTTGTTTTGATAAAAAATATTAAGACTTACTTAATATTGAGACATATTTTATATTGGTATATTAAAATATTTTTTATAAAAATATATGATAACACAAATTTTGAGATAAATCCAACGATTATAAACTCATAAGTTAAAGTTATTTACAACTTTATAACATTTCCATATTTCCTTTGTTATTTTACCATCATGTACAAATCCAAAACAGAATAAGCTAGCTGTAACATTTCTAGTAACTCTTTTTAACTTTCCTCTTCTGTCTATATATTATTGTACCCATTATATTGTACAATTCAGATTTCATAGAGGAGATATTATACAGATCAATCATTCAGAAAATCTTTACTCAAAAGTCATGAGTCTCTTCCTTCAATCAGAAGACCAACTTCACATACAAGGGAAAAAAAGGCGGCTGCTTCACTTATTTTCATAAAGCCCCATTGTATTCAAATCAGTTTTAACTCATAACCCAACACAGACAATGACGAAAAAAATGATACTCCTAGCAATATTGATGGGGTGAAGATGATGAAGGAGATTATGAGGATAAAACTTCTGAGCATCTTCAATGTTTAATTTAATTTATTTAATTTTTTTATAAATATGAATTATTAACTACGTGCAGAATTACGGATAATGCTTGATTAGGATGAATTGAATGATATAAAGTATTTAGGTATAGAAATGTACGATTTAAGTAGATATATATTAAGTATTTATGCATTTAAATTTAAATTTATATTATTTAATTAATTTAGTTTATAATTTTGTATTATTATAATAAAAACCCTAATTATCTAAAATCTTGAGTTTATAACCAATTCAATCGATATCAAATTTTATACAATTTCCTAGTTTCTTTTCTTATGACTTCTTACATTTATCCAACCCCCAAGTTCATTTACTTAGTATATGGTCATCATTTGGTGTTCTGTAATACCCGATAATATCTTAACTAGCATTATTAATTAAATTAAATTAATTCATTTAAAAGTGGAAAATGAGATAAAATACACACTATCCTATTACTTATTATGTTGTAAATACAAATTATTTTAAATCCTCTTTGGTAGAAGAGGTGAAGGCTAGACAAGATGAAGATATCGACCTCAAGCAAATCAGGGATACTGTAACTAAAGGGAAAGGGGACGACGTCCGATTCTCTATAGATGATTTTGGGATACTTCGGTTGGAGGGACGGTTGTGTGTCCCTATGGTTGATAACTTGAAAGAAAGAATTCTTGAAGAAGCACACCGGACAGCGTATACAATCCATCCGGGAGCTAATAAAATGTATCATGACCTGAAACAGTTGTATTGGTGGAATGGCATGAAAAAGGATGTCGCAAACTATGTAGCCAGGTGTTTAGTGTGCCAGCAAGTCAAGGTTGAACACCAGAAGCCCACCGGAACATTACAACAGATAGAGATACCTGAGTGGAAATGGGAGAGGATAACGATGGATTTTGTAACCGGGTTGCCAAGATCACAACGGGGATTTGATTTGGTTTGGGTAATAGTGGATCGCATGACTAAGTCCGCACACTTTCTGCCAGTTAAGACCACTTACGAAGTGAGTCAATATGCACAGATTTATCTATCAGAAATCGTTAGATTGCATGGTGTGCCAATGTCTATAATATCTGATAGAGGGCCACAGTTCACTTCCAGGTTTTGGAAGTCATTGCAGGAAGTGTTGGGAACTAGAGTTGATCTGAGTACTGCATTCCACCCACAGACCGACGGGCAATCATAAAGAACCATTCAGATTCTTGAGGACATGCTTCGGGCGTGTATAATGGATTTCGGCGGAAGTTGGGAAAGGTATTTACCTTTGGCTGAGTTTGCGTACAATAACAGTTATCAAGCAAGTATTCAAATGGCATCTTTCGAGGCTCTGTACGGTCGCAGATGCAGATCCCTGATTGGGTGGTTCAAAGTTGGAGAAGCTAGCCTAGTCGGCCCGAAATTGTTACAAGATGCTTTGCAGAAGGTAAAGTGTATAAGGGAGAGATTACTGACAGCTCAGAGTAGGCAAAAGTCTTAAGCAGACAATCAAAGGAGAGAACTGGAGTTTGCCGTTGGTGATCATGTGTTCTTGAGAATATCACCGATGAGAGGCGTGATGCGGTTCGGTAAGAAGGGGAAGTTGAGTCCTCGGTATATCGGACTGTTTGAAATCTTAGAACGAGTTGGGAACGTAACGTATCGGTTGGAATTGCCTACGGAATTGGAGGGGGTACACCCTGTCTTTCATGTATCAATGCTTCGAAAGTATCTTCCCGATCCCTCACACGTAATCCAATCGCAAGACGTGCAACTAACCGAAAATATGACGTAAGAAGAGGAGCCAGTGGAAATCTTAGATCGACAGTTGAAGAAACTCAGAACGAAAGAGATTCCATTGGTTAAAGTTCTGTGGAGAAACCACTCGACCGAAGAAGCTACATGGGAGGTCGAGGGTGAAATGCGCAGAACGTATCCTCATCTATTTCGAGACTAAGGTTAGTATTTTGTTTGAAATTCAGGGACCGAATTTCTTAATGGGGGAAGATTGTAATACCCGAGAATATCTTAACTAGCATCATTAATTAAATTAAATTAATTCATTTAAAAGTGGAAAATGAGATAAAAATACACACTATCCTATTACTTATTATGTTGTAAATACAAATTATTTTAAATCCTAATTTTTCTATATTTCTTTTTATTTAGTATTATATCAGATTTTTTTGTTGTGATATGTATATATATATATATATATCTAAAAGAAAAGAAAAGAAGAATAAAAGAGAGGGAAGGAAAGCATTACCGTGAGAGAGGAAAACGGGATCGAGCAAGTGAGAGACACGGAGAGAAGAGGGCTGAGACGCTGTCGAGCAGAGAAAACGGAGGGAGAAGACGGACGTGCGAGGGGAGGAGCCGGACATGCGAGGAGGAAGCCGGAGTGCGACGCCACGCCGTCTGCCGGAGCACGCCGTCGTCGTTGCTGGAAGAGAGAGAGAGACGGGCTTGAGAGAGAAACCAAAAGGGGGAGAGTTTCTCGCCGGAAAACGCCGTCTCTTCATCAGGGAAGGTGGCTGGGAGTCTCCTCTACTCCATATCATCCTTCTAACCGATTGAATCGATGTGAGAAGTCCCGAAACTCTCAAACCCCAATTTTATCAATTTTAGGGATTTTTGGAAAACCCCCCATTTGATTCAATCTGAGTATTCTGGGACCTAAATTAAAGTATTTGAATGTTATGAAGTGAGTTGGAAGCTTAGGAATCGGAACTAAATTAATGGAAATTTATCCGGGTTGGGAAACTTGTAGGAAAATGTGATTGGTAATGTTTAATAGTGTTGTGGACTGATTTGGGGTGCATTGAGAGGTTGAATGGTAATTATATAATTGTTAAAAATATTGGAATGTACGAGGGATTAAAACCCGAGTAATCACCGTCTCACCCGGAACCCAGCTCGGGGAAAAAGAGACAATTTTCCAATTTTAAGCGTATCCGGATATGTGTATTCATGTGTAAGTAAAGTGTTGAAAGTTATTTCGGTAAATGGAAATTTTGGACAAATAGAATTTATGACTCTCTTGAGCCATAACTTCAAGACTTGGGTAATGGGAATTACATATGGACACATAGAGGTGGAATTGGGTAACCTTGCATTCCCAAATCAAGGCTTCCAAATAGTGTGATTAAGCAAGGGTTGGACACGAATAGAAGCATGCTAGGTGTTCCGAAAACTAGTTTAGGGCATTCCAAGCCAACAACTAGTCTATGGAATTAATTAGAGAGAACATGAGCATTAGCGTTACATGTACACGATAGTGGCTAAATTTCAAGTTTCTAAATCTCTCAAGTAGATGTGTATAGGGCACCATACAGTGAGTGGACCTTCGGGCACACCGAG
This sequence comes from Senna tora, assembly GCA_014851425.1. Taxonomy (NCBI): domain Eukaryota; kingdom Viridiplantae; phylum Streptophyta; class Magnoliopsida; order Fabales; family Fabaceae; genus Senna; species Senna tora. Next base: position 18,562,271 of record CM026265.1, read on the forward strand.
AGCCGATCAGAGGGGCCAACCAAGTGAGGGGCTTTCTCATCCTTGTCCTATAGGGTTGACTGTGGATATGGATATATGGTTTGCCTTCATGCCTACTTGTAGGAATCATATAATAGACAACATGCTATTGTTATTCCTAAACTATAATCTATGTGATAACGTGCTATACGTGTATATGTGAACTGTAAAAGCTAGGATGGCTCAGTGAGCCTTATATGGACAGCAGGTGCTTGGAACTTACATGATATCGGGGGTAGGATCGAGTTAATCTTATTTGTGAGGGTCTCGTGGTACTAGAAACCAATCTCATTGATTATTATTCGAAAAATATATCTGTGTATGTAAATATTTTTGGAAATAAACATAGGTGTTTTTGTTCTAACTTGAGAGATTCCAAATTAGAAAACCACGTGGAAATTTAGATTTTTCCTAAGAAGAAGTAAAATGAATAAGTAGCAGTCCATAGGGGTCATTTATGGTACAACGCGGGAACCGAGTCTATCACGGATGGTCCGGGTAGATAGAGTCTGTATCTTGAGTCAAACTCACAGAAATACAAAGTATACGAGTACACCACATTGTGGCTATTGCCTTGGTTAAACCGAGGTCAGATGAGTCGCCGGCTATGCTCCAAGTGAAATCTTGGGGTCAGATTAGTGTTCCAAGTAAAGTCTTGGGGCCAAGGGTTCCTAGAATGATCAACTAGGTTCCTATACCGCTCACGTGAGATATGTCTTCGGGCCAGATTCTCTCCTAACGGAGATATGCCTTCGGGCCAATTTATGATTACGGTTATTTGAACATGGATATCCACATGAAGTTATATGTTGAACTATGATATGATGTAAGTATGAATTTGAACGTATGTAAAACCATGCTTTAAATTCTATGTTGTGAATATGATATATGCTATTTGCATGACCACTTAACATATGAAGATTTAAACCGGTTATATGCGTATGTGATTGTGATTGGCTCCTTTCCCCCAGTTGTAGTGGTACCCGCTACTACACCAGGGAAGGGAGAGCCTCTCACTGAGTCCGTTTAACTACCCCCGATGTTAAATGTTACAGACACAGGTGGTATAGGCATCGGGAGCGCGTCCACTTCATCTCAGGGAGGCGGACAGATTTAGAGGCCGCACGCATTGTTCGCGTGGGTAGTATTGATATATGTATTTTGTCAGGATATATATGTATATGATTCTTTTGGTATAGCATTGTTTTGTACAGTTGCTATATATATATATATATATATATATATATATATATATGTATATGTATATGTCACACTCTAGAATTGTCGGCTTCATACAGATTAAAGATTGGTCTTGTTGTGGGGAACATAGGCTATGATATGATATATATATCATGTGTATATATATATATATGTATATGACTTCCACATGCGAATAGGATAGATCACACGCATTGAGCGTGTGATCAATATGTAATTTATATATATATATATATGTGTGATTGAATATTTGATTGTATGAAAATACGGATTCCGCATGTGAATAGGATAGATCACACGCATTGAGGTGTGTGATCAATATGTAAATTATATGCAGGTGTGTGATTGGATATATATATATATATATATTTGACTATATACAGGAATTCTGCATGTGAATAGGATAGATCACCCGCCTTGGAGCGTGTGATCAATATGTATAATATATGTACGTGTGAGTGATTATGTGTATATGTATAGACTGAAGCGGCGTTGAGCGAGCCGTGGATTGCGTGCTACTTAGGTCACCGGATAGGGATGGCCATATATACTATATATTGTTTGTATTAGAAATGGGTAGTTATGCATATTTAAAAATGTCAATCAGGGATTAGAGGCTTACGGGATAGGAGAAATCCTACCTCCCGTGCCGGTCACGGACGTCTGATAGGGGGTCGTGACATGTTCTTTCTAGATTAAACACAATTTAATACATAATTAATTAATCTCACAACCTTGTTCACTCTCCAAGCTCCATTAATGGAAATTTTGCTAAATATGGAAAGTCCTAACTTTCATCAAGGGTTCACATATGACCAACCTAACCATTGGGCATCATTCCAAATCATTTAAAATATCTAAACATATAATTTAAAGTTCATAAGTCATGAACCATAGAGTAGAAATCTCCATAAAACTCAATATTTGGATTATCTTTATGCTCAAAAATGATTCTAAGGTGATATACTATTGATAGATAACTCATTTCTAACAAGAAATATATGATTTAAGTGGTGGAGACAAGATTTTAGTGACTCACTGTTAAGAACAAGAATAGAAATAGAAAAACGGTTAAGATAGAGATGAAATCTGGATGAATTCTGTATCAAATGCCTTAGCAGAAATGGCAAGTATACATGAATGAGTCTCCTCTTCAAGTCAGGAGAGTAACTCCAAGCACAAGGCTTAATCCAAAATCAAGCTAAAAAATCAACAAGGCAACATAACAGAAATATATAGAATCAAAGCCACGCTACTCCCTACACCTCAACCCCTACTAGACGTAACTAACTCTGCCAGCTGGCTCTAGCCTTCAAGTATAATCTTGGGCCCAATAAGGAGGCCTGTGAACCCTCTGCTCTCTGCCTTCTTGTAGTCCCCCTGTTGGGTCTGCCACTAAATTGGGCTCTGGGCCTTTTTTATCCATATCAGTCACCTTGAGGAAATTCGATTTTGGAGTTTGTGGGAGATTGCCCAAACTCCTTGATGCTCAACAATGGTGGAGGAAGCTTGAGAGAGTCTTAGATTGGTGGTAGGAAGCAACAAATCTAGTTGAAATGTGAAGATTTTGCAAAATCTTCCATGCCCTAAGAGAGAGTTGGGAGGAAGAGGAAGAAGATGAGTGGAAGTGAAGTGGCGTGAGAATGCTCCTCTGGAGTTAAAAAAAATTTCTAATGAGTTGTTGGGAGATTTATGGGTAATTTAGACATTTGACAACTTTTGGGATATGGTAAAATAGAGTTTTGATTGAGTTTTCTCATCTAGATTTATTTTTGGGTAAGAATAGGAAAATTTAGAAAATTTTGGGTAATCATAGGCCTATTAAAAATATCTGTCACTGATTCTCTAGCAGATGAGAATTTTCTACCCAATACAATTTTTATTTCCGAAAAATTCTCAAATTTAAACTATAAGCTTGAAATAATTCATATGATTCATATTTAACCCAATTTATATTTTTGTATTTGAATTTATTATTTATTTTAATTTATCACATTCCCAAATCTAAAGCAATTAAAATCTTAATAATAACCCAAAAATCCTTTATTTCATTCCAAAAAATTATTTTTATTTTATTTAGTCAAAATGTCCAACCTCAACATAAAAATTCTATCAATTTCATATTATCCCATCATTTCTTAATTAGGATTATTTAACTATATATATATATACATATTTCTATTTATTTACTTGTTTATATATTATTATTATTTTACATTCCAACTCCAAATGATGACCATTCTAAGTCTTACTATATATTTGACTTTACTCCAAAAATACCACTCGGGTATTACAATCTTCGAAAAAAATTCCTTTCCAGTTTCTTTTAACTTTCATACATTTTCTATATTTTTTTTAAAGTTTTAATTCCTAGCCCCAAAATAAATCATTCTTAAATCCTCGAAATTATAAATAAATCATTCTTTAATCCTTGAAATTTTTCCGAGGTATTACATTATAACTCTTGCTGAAAATTTAATATTGCTTCTTATAATTTTTTATGCTAAATTACTATGAACTCATAAATAGAGTTTACTGTGGGTTTATTTCTCTTGCTTAAAAATCAAAATTATATTGTTAATTTCTTCAAAAGAAATAGGTTAAATTATTTTTCAATTAGTTTTAATTGATTATGAAGAATCAAATACATATGATTGTTCAAATATAATAACGAATAAGTGATGTCTCCACAAAATTCTTTAGTTATGAAAAAAAAGATGTTATTTTACATTGTTATGAGTGAATTTCCTACTTTGTTTCTGAAAAAAATTGATTGGGCATAGATATAGATAATTTTTTAAGATAAATTAATTAACATAATTTTAAATATTATAATTCATAATTATGTGTATGCATAGGTATTTTCTTAGTTGAAATCGATAAATTTAAATTTGAGTGCAAATGACTTATTGACAGTAGATTGAAGCTCTTAAGAGACTGAGTATTATTTTATCTTTTCACAAAACATAAGCCCTAGTTATTAGTTATTATTAAAATTGAAGAATAAATTAGTTTTATATTTAGTTTGAATAAAAAATATTTTGTATTACTATTTAGATAATGAGATCAACAAAATTGTTTGATTAAAAAAATAAATTATTTAATTATTAAAAAGCTACGGTGAACTTACATAAGTGTTTATTATGAAATTTAATCAATTATAGGCGTTATTTATACTCTTTTTCTTTAATTATTGATCATGCACAATTTAAATTTTTATTTTAACTTTTTACTTTTATTAAAACAAGTTAACCTAATCCAAATAAAAAAAAATTTTAGGGTAAAAATTTGGTTTGTTTTTTTTTGTTTAGATTATGTTTTTTTTGGCCAAAGGTTAATTTTTTTTAATAAAAGTAAAAAGTTAAATGTGAGGTAGAAAATGAAGTAGACAGTAAGGTGACAAAAGTGATACATTCATCGTCCATGTCAGCAAATTCTGTCAAGCAAGTTAACGGTGTTAGCAAAAAGGGCAGACATGAACAAAATTGAAAGTTTGAGAGTAGGCATGAACCGAAAAAACAATTTAGGAACAGGAATGAACCTTGCAGCAAAGTTTGTGGCCAGCAAGGGTACTTTACCCTTACAAAAAAAATAAAAAAGTAATAGAACCCATCATTGTAACATAAGTATTAGGTAACGTTTGGTAGTCAATGAGTGTTTTAGTGGGAAGTAGAAGTGGAAATGGAAGTGGAAGTAAGTGATAAATTATGTTTGTATATGTAGAGAAATGGAAGTGGAATGTAAAAGTAATATTGTTTGTTATGGTGGGAAGAATATAGGGAAATAGAAGATAAAAGTATGAAAAATCTTTTTTGCCCTTACTTTTTTAAAAGTCACAAATTTTTTTAAGGGCATTTTAGTCTTTAAACCTCACCACAACTTCCCTCCTCATCTTGAGGGAACGAAGCTTCCCTCTCCAAAGGGAACCTCAACCTCACCTCACCTATGGTGAAGACATACCAAACATGCTCAAGCTCAAGCTCAAGCTCAAGTTCACCTCACCTTCCCTGTTAGTAAGGGATACCAAATGTGCTCTTAGTTTGACACACATGGTAAGAGATTTATATTTTTTTAATTATTATTTTTTTGGATTTAATTTTTGGAGAAACAGAAATGAAGTGTTATTTATTGAGAGGATTATTCTAAATAATAGATATTACAATAGATTAATTATTAGGTTTGCTTTAATGGATACTTCATTTGCAAAAAAATATCATATACGGCCACACCACCATGCACCAGCTAGCTTTACATTTTCTAATTTTGTAATGTAAAATTGCTGTTTACTAAAGAAATCATGTCCGAAAAACACTAAAAAACACTAATCAAATACAGAAATTTTAAATTACAAAATTAGAAAAAAGACATAAAACAATGTGTCTCTCTTACACATATTATGTGTGGATTATGCTAAGTGGTAAATGACAAAAGACATAAAACAATAATTTTTCTGAGGTGGGAAAAGGAAATGGAAATAGGTGGCCTAAAAATGACCACCTTCATTATGACTGTTGAATTTCGGGCATACCTGGATGTTGGATTCAAGTAGCCACGCCCGATTCGGTCACAATGACAGACTCGGATCATGACACACAGCAAATGAACTCTTGTGGGGAGGAGAAGAGAACAGAGACCAGAGGAAGTTCTGGTAGTTTTCTGAGTTTATGAATCACTTTTTGTGTGCACTCAGAAAATCACACCTTCATCTTTTGTATATATACGTTAATAACTCCCACATATTTTAATTTAAATAAAATGCAAATATTACACTTCATAAACCCACATGTTTATGATATTTGCATAAAAACCCCAATCTCAAATGGGCTTGGGTCCAATCCACCATGGGTGGACTGACCCATTTTCTTACATCTCCCACTCACACTTGGTGGAATTGATGTCGTGGGTCTAGTCTCTTTGTCTCCCTCATTTTCATACTTAGTGCTTTGCCGTGACCGCGCGGGCATGACGTCTTCATTTAGGTGCTTGCACTAGAAATCCCTTTTACAAGACCAGCACAAGTTACCTTCTCCTTCGTGTAGTTGGAACATTAGAATTATGCCTCAGATGTCCTAGATTTAACTATATACACTTTCATATGACAAATCTAATCCCTCTCGAGTCAACGTTTTGACTCAGATTTCCTTCCTCGTATGTTTAGTATCCACACTTATGACAACTCAATGTCATAAGGGACATGTCACAGACACTAACATAGATGTGTATATTGCAGTTAATCTTCCTTTCGCCCATATATCATTTAGAAATGTATCAGTCGCTTTCCTAGCATAATACCTTAGATCGTATAAGTCATGATCATAAGAAAACAAATGCTAAGGTAGCAGACATTGAAGCATATCCTCGTGATATTGTCAAAGTTATAAGGACAACAATGGGATGTTGATTCTTCTCGGGGACTCGCACAACAATGAACCAGGAATCTTTCACTTGCTTACCCATTTATGTGGTTCTTTCAGCACATGTGGTATGAAGCACATGCTGCGGTGTTACTCTTTCTTTGAAGAGCGTACGTCGTTTTAAATTATTGTTATTAATACCGTACAGACTTAAGTATTAAATACTCCCAATATCTAAACCCAAATTCTTCCACTCTCCTCACATGACATCAGCGTTGAAGAGTTTGTTATCTGACTATAGGTACTTGTAGAAGTGGGATTCCATGTTCGATCCAAGTTTATTTACGTGGATCTCATCTTGACTAGCTACACGTCTGTCAAGGCGACATATTATTTTGTGTTTCTTCTCTACCATATCAGCGTTCGTGGCTGGTTACTAGTGAACACAAATGTCTCATCTTTGCACACTCCACCTGAGTGTCAAAGGCGGTTGCTCGTGTAAGAGAGCCAACCTTTCTACCTGTACGACATAGTAGACATTGTATACTACTAAACAGACACATAAAGTGATGACAGAGAATTATAAAACACATTTTATAATATCTGTATATTACAATTTATGTATGTCAATGGCTTACATATGTTCTTTAACAAATTTTCATCTATTGGCTTTATCAGGGGGTTTCTTGTTATACATTTGTTGAAATGTATTGTACAGCAAAAACCTTTTGTGCTAAATAATCTCTATCATTATATTTTATGCCAATATTCTTGGTCTTATTGTGACACTTAGGATCTTTGCTATATGCTATGACTATAATAATGTCACAGTATAATAACACCATATTGGTACTCTCATTTCCAATTCCAGGTGTTCTATAAATCTCTCTAGCCATAAAGCCTTTTTGTACCACTTTAGTGCATGCCACAAACTCAATTCTATTACATGCAAGGCAATGCACATGTTCCTAATGCTCGTCCAGCATATAGTGCCATTGTTGAGCAAGAAGGTATGACCTTCTTTCTTCTTCATCTCCATCTAAGTCAGTAGTGGAGTGACTAACAAGGCGCGAGTCACTTCCTTCGTATCACAGTACATAATTGGAAGTGCCTTTAAGATCCTTTTTCACAGCTTTCTAATTCTTTTCACTGGGGTTAGACTGACATCTGCTTACCAGTCCCACTGCATAACAAATATCTGGTCTTCTACACATCATTGCGTACATCATACTGCCAACTACACTAGCATATGGAATTCATATTGCCAACTACACTGGCATATGAAACTCTTTTCATCTTCTTTTGTCTGATTCGGTTTTAGGACACATGTTTGGACTCAAGGCTACTCTAGTAGCAATAAGGGTAATCATGGGTTTGCAATCTTTCACGTTAAATCACTCAAGAATCTTGTTGACGCAATTATCTTGTGAAAAAGACAAGATTCCCTTTTGAACAATTGCTTTGGATCTTAACTCCAATTTTATAATCTGCTTGACCCATATCTTTCATTTCAGGTTTGATGATAGTTAGTCATTGACAACCATCACAAAACCTAGACTATTTCCGGCCAATAGTATATCATTTACATATGAGGATAATGATAAAATTATCCTTAAACCGCTTAATGTAGATGAAGTGGTCTTCCTATTTCATTTGGAAGTCATATGAGGTTACTACTTTGCAAAACCTCAAATACCATTGTCTGGATGATTGTTTCAATCCATAAATGGATTACAAATTTTGATCTTATTCACTTTGTCAATGAGACTTAATGGTTATACCATTTCTTCATCCAAATCCTTTTTCAATAATGCGATTCTTACATCCATATGATGTAATTCTAGATCTAAATTATTTACTATTGCCAGAATAAGTCTATGTGTATCCCTTTGCCATTAATCTATCCTTTTATTTGTCATTTGATCCATCCATTTTTATATTAATTTTGAGAACCCACTTATTCTCAATTGGCTTTACGCCCTTTTCGAAGATCAACCGACACCCAAACTTGGTTATTTTTTATTGAGTTCATTTCTTCTTCCATTGCTTTCTCCCATTCCTCCTTGGCAGGGCTTGAAAAGGATTCTCGTACAGAACGAGGCTCATCATCCCCATTCGGAACAACTAAGAAAGATTTTCCTTCTATTTGAAAGCATCTTCTGGGAACACTTTCCCTATTACTCCTTCTGACTGAAAGTAATTTGCTTATCTTTCTTTCTTTGTTCAAGGTTTCGATGTTGACTTTTCTTTGCTCCCACTCAAATTGACATATCTGGACGATTCTAGTCTGTCAATTTGTTATGCACTGTCTTGTTCTTTTGTCTCAAAGAAACAGTGCGGTCAACATCTCCTCCATTAGGAAATGCAGTCTCAAAGAATGTTGCACCTCTTTATTACATTTCAGTTATCATTCTATCTTTGTTTTCACCTATGAAAACGTATCCCTTGATTGATCTAAGTACCTCATAGAGATACATTTCTTTGATCTAGAACCAAGTTTCCCATACTTACGGGAATTGTCATGGATATATGCCACTGACTCCCTTAGGATCTTAAGAGCCTTAGATCTTGTTTGCGTTTCGTCCATAACTCATCAAGGGTGTGGAAGTAACTGATTTTGAGGGTACGTAGTTAAGTATGAAGGTTTCTCTTAAAAAAGCATCACCCCAATATGAAAATGGCTGATTTGCTTGAGTTATCATAGACCTAACAATGTCTAGAAGAGTTCTATTTCTTCTTTCGACGCCTCCATAAATTGTGGAGTGCAAGAGATAGTCAGTTGCCTAATAATCCCTTTTTCTTCACAAAGCAGTCTAAATCGCTTAGACAAATATTCACGACCTCGATCAATTTGTAATGTTTGTCTGTTTATTTTCTACCTTGTTTAGGTATCATCTGAAGCACTCAAGAGCTTTAGACTTATACGAAATCAAATAGACATGACCTTATCGCAAATGATCATATATAAAGGTAATAAACTACCACGCTCTGTGTTTCTCCCTCATACTCATTAGACCACATATATTAGAAATAAAATAATTGCAATGGATTTCCAATTCTAATTCTCCTATCGAAAGGTTTTTATGTTGCCTTTAACTAGCTAGATAATTTTAACAAAGTGACATTTCCATGTTTGGAATGGCACCTATCAGCCTTTCTTTGGCAAATTTAATCATTCTATTTCGATTAATGTGTCCTAATCTAGCATGCTAGGAGTTTATGTCAACATTTCTTGAAAAAATAGCAGAGCATTCACCAATAATTATCAAAACAAAAAAAAACTTTTTTAAACAAGAAAGCGAAACCATTAAGGACTGAGTTGCTAAAAATGTCTGCAACTTCACCATGAAGGTTCACATCAAACCCAAATTTTAAAAGGCATATGACAGAAAAATAAGTTTTTGTCAGATGTTAGGAGCATACAACACATAATGGAGTATGAAGTTCTTTCCACCACGTAGACTAAATTTATAGGTGCTTAAAACCTTAACCTCGATTATCGTGTTGTTTCCAACGTAAAGCCACACGCTTTGATACGACAATTGACGCTACTCAATAAAAGATCCTCGATCCTAAGTTACGTGGTCTTTGGATTCTTAGCCAATAATCGAAGAGGAAGCAACAGGGTCTGCCAGAAAAAAAAATGAGAAAACATGTGAATTCACATAATTCACTAATACCATTTCACCCTCAGTTTGTTTTGAACAGTCATATGTGAAATGGCCTATTTTCTGGCAGACGAAGCATTTGACCTCCATCAGGTCTAGCTTCTTCTTTCAGCCTTTGTTTCTATTCCTTTTGAATTGTTTATTTCCCTATTTGGGTTGAGGATTGCCCTACTTCCCTTTCTTATGAAACTTTATGCCCTTCTTGAAATAAGGCATTGAATGGAAAATGCTAGCATCCTCAGTGTAATGAACTTTTCCAAAAGCCTTGTAAACTTCTAAGCTTTCACCTCCAACTTTATGTGTTTAGCTACATTGTTAAAAGTAACAATGTTTTCATTATGGATTAGATTTACCTTTACATGCTCCCAGCTTCCAGGGAGTTATCTGATGGCAGCCTACGCTTGTTGTTCATCAAACAAAATATGTCTAGCTTCCTTTAGTTCCTTGATCATATTGGTCATCTCTCTTGGATGTTACTTCATAAGAGTGTCTAGCTTAAGCTTATAGAAGTCGAACTTAATCGTCAATCTTCTAAGTTTAGTAGTAGAAATACCATAAAACTTAACCTATAAAGCTATCCACATAGCTTGTGGAGTTTTGTCCATCTCATACTCGCACATTTCTATCAGCTAGGGCACTCAGAAAAATTGTCATTGCTATGCTATTTTTCTTGTTCCAAGTTTGGTAAGCCTCGTGGTCTCCCCTATGTTGGCTCAAGTTCTTAGTTTCATGTTTGACCAAAACATATGTGAGAGGCCCAATAGCATCTTGTTCCTTCAAGATATATTTGTATTTTATGATGCTAGATATCGCAGTTGTCCCCCATTAAGTTATTCCCCCTTATTTAGTTTACTAATAATGTTCTTGGTTCACTTTTCAGTTTTGTGACAAACTGATCCCACATGTTCAACGTTATCTCTACAGAGATATGTACTATAGAACATTTATATTATATATAGGACAAATAAGTATACAATATCATGCGCTTATATTATTCTCGATCAGAAAATAATGACATTGCAAGACCCATGATCAGGAGCATACGTTTGTATCTCCCATCACACAGATACAAGCAATAATCATGATACTCTATCAAGAATTCTACATAAGTGCCTTTATTAAACTACGACTCTTAGAAGTCTCATCTTCTAAAAGCTCCCACTTATTAAAAGTACACATAAATTATTCACAAATAATCATGTATTGGTAATTCAAATAAACTTATTTGAATTAAGCTCTTTATTTTGTTCATAAAATAAAGAGTTAACACATCAAGTAAGGATTAAGCAAATGCAAACATCACATCACTCAATATGAGCGCGTAAGTAATCTAGCATTGCTTTCGTCATTCTCCTATGCTTGTGTGATTTGGTCATATAGGGGGTATTGATTCCAGTCGTTTTTTTTGTTAAGGGGTCTGCCATCGAATTTGTCTCTAATTCTTGTTGCTCTTATACATTCCAATAGGATTCTAAGGTAGAATCTTGTGTTATTCTTATCAGTCATGTGTTCGAATGTATTTGGTGAGCACACCATTGATGTCTTTTATATCTTTTAGTTTTGCTGCATCTCTCTCAGTTATATTCATAGCTAATGCAGGGTTAGAAGTTAATTCACTTCTTCGCCTACCTCTACCAGGATTTCATTGAGAAAATTCAGTGAATTTTCAATGATTAAGAGAAATTCTACGCGAAGAGGTTCGAAATAATTCCGACTTAAGTTTGGAATCCATTAACACATATGAGTCTTCTTGACGATCCTCTTCATGGTCATCTTCAGGATCTTTATTAAGGTCCTCCTCAGGATCTTAATCCTTTTCAGGGTCCTCTTTAGGATCCCTTTACTTTTCAGAGTCCTCTTTAGGATCATTTTTGAAGGTTGAGTACAAACTCTAGAATTTTCTTATCTAAATATGAGTATTCCAATGTACTATAGTCGGTATTTTTAGTGCAACTAGAAGCCTCTTGCCTCAATTCAACTTAAAACAAAATAAAAAAATTATTTTGGATTTTCTGAAATTTTTTTAAAAATTTTTCTCATGTAAAAATACCAGAAAAAGCACTAAAATACTTATAAATTGATCCTTAACGACCTCAAAAATGGGCGAATTCCATATCAAAACAAAGATCTTGATTTAATTTATTTTTTTTGAATTTTTAGAGACAAACGGCACCTCAATCGGAGTTAAAACGAGCCCAAACAAGTCTTTAGAAGCTAAAATTAAGAAAAACTAGAATATAAAAAAATTGGTAAATTTCACTCTCACTAACGGAGAGTGTGGCCCAATCGCCAGTCGCCGAAACTCCGCCGGCGACACGCGCCGATCCGGAAGCCTTCACTCGCCGGTGGCTTTCCGGCAATATGCCCACCGTGTCTATGTGGGTTGCCACGTGGTAATTATTTAAATATATACATATATATATTTAAACAATTGGGCCAAGTAAAAAAATGTTTTTTTTGCTTCAGGTTGGGCCTTAGTCCGTTTCATTTATTTATTTATTATTTTTTTAATAGTTTTTTTGGTGGCGGTTTTGAAATTGCCGCGCTAAAAAGGCAGCGGTTGTCTAACCGCTGCTAACACTGTTAATATATATGTTTTAAAAATATTTTTGAATTTTAGGCGGTGGTTCTTAAACTGCCGCGCTAAAAAGGCAGCGGTTATTTAACCACTGCTAACGCTGTTGTCATCTTCAACCCCACTTTTCTAGAATCCATCGACCAGAAACCGTGGAGTTCGCCAGAAAACTTCGATCTTGAATATCTCAGCCGTACGATTTTATGTCATTTTCACACGATTTTTCGTGCTCTACACATTGGGATAAGTTTTGAAGCCTAAAAACTTCATTTTATTGAACCCAATTTTTGAATCTGAAAATTCGATCTTCCATAACTTTGTCATTCGGAATGCGTTTTATGTAAAATTTATGTCATTCTATTCACTTTTGCACCCTCTATCTAATGTCATAAATTTCGAAACATATATGCACAATTTTAAGATACCCTATTTTCGAAAAAATCCTATTTCATGCATATTCTTTCACTTTCAACACATGCAATATATACAGGAAGAAAGCATCATGGAAGGTTATCATGTTATAAGGTATAAAAACACAGCGAAAGTATTAAAGAACCTGGCTCTGATACCACTGTTCAATTTCGGGCATACCTGGATGTTGGATTCAAGTAACGCCCGATTTGGTCACAATGACGGACTCGAATCATGATACACAGCAAACGCACTCTTGTGGGGAGGAGAAGAGAAGAGAGACCAGAGGAAGTTCTGGTAGTTTTTTGAGTTTATGAATCACTTTTTGTGTGCACTCAGAAAACCAAACCTTCATCTTTTGTATATATACGTTAATAACTCTCACATATTTTAATTTAAATAAAATGCAAATATTACACTTCATAAACCCAGATGTTTATGATATTTACATAAAAGCCCCAATCTCAAATGGGCTTGGGTCCAATCCGCCATGGGTGGACTGACCCATTTTCTTACAATGACAATTATACCCACAAATCCTCCCTTCTTGTTTTCTCTTGTATATAAGTAAAGTATAATAAAAAAAAATAGCTAGCTTGTTTTCTCTTCATTATGACACATTTTTTAAATACAAATTTTTTGGAATATGTATATATGAAGATTGATAAAAGTCTCGTAGTACAGAGTTTTCTTCGTCAATGGAAAATTTGAATTAGCTAGCTTCAATTCTTCCTGGTAAAATATGTATAGTGTGATTTGGGAAATGTAAATTTTGAATGGACTGAACTAAGATAAAGTTACTTAGGTACTTGCTATAAAGTTCAGCAATATAATTAAAACACGTGGCAAAATTTTGTTGTATAACCAATCATGGTATAGAGAGAAAATTAGTCGCATCACAAAAAAATTGTAAGGGAAATAACATATAAGTAAAGTTTGAGATGCATAAAAGAGATAAAGGTCAAATGCCCATTTTGGTCCTCTATGTTTCACACAAGTTTTAAATTGGTCCTTTATCTTTCAAAAGTTGTGTATTGGTCCTTTATGTTTCCCAAAAGTTTTATATTTGTCCTTCAGGTTTCATTGAAGTTCTATATTGGTCCTTTATGTTTCATTGAAGTTCTATATTGATCCTTTATGTTTCATTGAAGTTCTATATTGGTCCTTTATGTTTCTTTGAAGTTTTATATTAGTCCTTTATGCTTCATTATAGTTTCATATTGGTCCTCTCAGCATGATTTTATTTTTTGCTTAAACGACGTCGTTTGAGTGTTTTTAGTGTATCTAAGGCCATGTCACCTATCTGATACACGTAGGAGAGATTATGTGTCCACCTCGGCACGCCACGTTAGCAGTTAACTTAAGAATTTAACGGAAGTGGACGGAAGGACCAAATTGGAACTTCTTGCAAACATAAAGGACCAATTTAAATTTTTCGAAACATAAAGGACCAATATGAAACTTCGTGGAAACATAAGGGACCAATTTGGAGTTTTGACCAAGAGACAAATGACATATCAACATACTATATAAGTAGTTAATGAAAAAAATTAATAGTGTAAGATAAAATAATCAATATAGAGTAATAGAACAACTTGTAAAAGTAGAAAGTAGTAGATTTAAAATTTTTAAAAAATAAAAGATTAATATAAAATAAATTTTGCAAAGAAGTGTGCTGATGGCGGTATTGTTTAAATATTCATTTTAACTAATGATAAGATTTTAAAAATTATTCCTTTTGGTATTTTACGAAATTAAAGACAATGTATTATATATTAACCAATAAGAGAAAACTTTAAATAATACTCTAAAATATTTGTTTGATCAACTCATAAAATTAGTGAAAAAGGAAAGTGGAAAGTGGAGACAAAGAGCAATAGGCATCAGCACTGGTGTCTTTGGTTGGTGATTTGAGGATTTAATGCTGGATGTAATCCACTATTCTTATCAAACAAATCTCACTTTTTATAATGTGATGAAATTATGTTTTTGTTCTTTTTTTTTCCTACTTTTTCATTCCCACTTTTAATGTAAAGGTAAAATGGTCATTTTATCCACTTTTATTGCATTAACATCACATTACATCATATTGACATGACATTTTCATTCCCTCCAATATTTTCATTCCCATTCCTATTATAACCAACATTACATCATCCACCCTACCAACCAAACACACCCCTAGCACTAAGCACCGAAGACTGAGAAAAATGAGGACCAACTTCATAAAAAAGGCATAAGATGTCAGAATTCAGAAATAAAATAATATGAGTAACCATACAACTACTAGCATTTGTATTCATGTGATGTGTATATATACATATAAATATGACAATTATTTTTTCTATATCTTACGAAAAATTAAATCCACATGAGAGTTGGTTCTCTTTTTTTTTTTCTCTTTTTATATATAGATACAGATAAATCATTTATTTTTAATTACATATAAAAAATTTGATCATTAATTTTAGATATAATGTAAATTTAATTTTCTTTATAATATGTAAATTTAAATTTTAGTTTAATTATCTTTTTTTTTAAAGTGTTTACAAATAACATTTGTAACTACGGAATATTTCGCCTTGGGACACGTGGCATTAAGCTTCTAGAAACCTAGCCACCGCGCATACTAGTGGCACGTGAGACCACTCATCTGCTACTTACGTGGCCCTAGCCCACGTCACTTCACGAAGCGCCCACTTAACCAGACGTGGGAACTCCCTAAGCATCGTGGGGAGACCCACGATGCACGAGATCGTGGGTTGAGCACGACCTCCCCACACTCAGTATAAATAGACCCTCACCCGGGGGAATAGATATACGCACCTGAAGGACTACAACACCTAATCTGAGACTCCTCATATACTCCTAGCAAACTGAGTATTCTCAGACACCTTGCACACAACCTCTCCACGCATTCCGAGCTCAGCCGTAGGCACCGCCAGGTCCGATCACTAGCAAGCTCACCTCTGTCCCAGAGTACATCACCACTTGTGCTTCCAGCAGCCCTTAGAGACCCGAGCTCTCCCACACTAAGGCAACCTCCTAAGAGCGGCTCGCCCGCCCGGAGTACCTTAGGCATGTCTTAGCAGCACACGGCCCGATACAAGTAATCACCTCGCCTAACGGCTCCTATAGACGTCACCATGACGAACTACATGGACTTTGATCCCGCTGAACAACATTTCTTTTTCGGGGAGTACGAGTATATACCTAACACTCAGAAACCCGCATGTCTTATCTTATATACAGGATATAATACAGCATGACCGACTCGAACGCCCCGCAGCCACGACCGACTCAAGTGCTCTAAGGCGGAGTACAAGGAACCGGTAGGGAACGACCGAAGCGGTCACAACCGAAGCAGGCAGTGTAACATCCTGAAAAAAATAGGAACCTAACTTGGACCAAAATCTTGACTATTGACTTTTGCTGAAATGGTTGACTTTTTTAAAAGTGTTGACTTTTCCCTTAACTTGTTTGACTTTTTGATTTTTAAGTGTTTGGATGTGTTTGCCTTTGCTTTCGCTTGTAAATAAGTCTATAAAACCCTAACTAGAGGCCAAGAGACCCAAAAATCAGAGAAAAATGGCCAGAGGAACCCTAACCCTAACCCTAGGCACTAAACGGAAAGGAAAAACTTAGTTTTTAACCTTTTTCTTTAGTGAATTAAATAGGGTGGAAAAAACCTATTTGACCCTATGAAAATATTCTAAGACACTCTAGAGATACCCTAAGACATAGCTAAGGGACCCCAACCTCAAGAAGAGTCCTAACAAGATACATTTTCTCAAGTAGAAATTCAGGACTAAAAAGAAAGAACTGAAAAATTGAAGTTAAAGCCCTTTAGCTTACTTAACGCCTAAGGAAGCTCAATTTAACCACTTAGAGGCACCCTAAACTACCCTACAAAGTTCCAGCCATGAAATTAAATAAAAAAAACATAATTAGGTAGGTTACATATTTTAAAAATAGAGATAAATAGGAAATTTATCACAAGTTAATCCCTTTTAATGCTTTTAAGAACTTGTAACCGAATTTACTATTTTTAAAGCAAAGTAAATAACCAATTAAGGTGGTTATAGCTGCCAGCAACTTGAGAAAACCGAAGGCAAGGAGAAAGTGACCAGAAATAAGATTTAAATGCCAAGACCCATCACCTTATGACTCAAATTAAACAACCCCTTAAGCCTCACTCACTAATACACCTAAACTAAGTCTACCCGAGGCCTAAGTGCCTAATTACCCACCCAAACAGCCCTTAAGCTGCCAGAAAAACACACTTAGGTGTCCTAAATGATGATACCCGAGCCCCAGCATCTCACCACCCTCATCATTCACATCCCACATGTCTTCAGTGATATAAATAGAGGTGAAACCGAGAAGCATGGGCACCGGCAACTAAAACTGAAAGGGAGAGCTGAGAGCAAGTGTATTGAGGATTCAGGAGGAAGTCTGGAGCTGTGGAGGAGCTGAAGGTTCGAAATTTGCAGCTGAAGGTAGAGAGAGAAGCAGAAATGCACACACACACACACACCAGAATTATGTTGTTCTTGCATCAAGTTACCCAAGCTGTCCAGAGGTTCAAGTCTGTGATTCTAATTCTGAAAATCAAGGTAACGTAGTGTTACCCTTCCTTATCCATCCCTGAGCCAAGAGCATCCACCAGAAATGGTGGTATGAGTCTCTATGACTCAGTTTCTCGATGTTGCCACAGAGTGCACTGTTTTGGGCAGTGTTGCTTCCAAGAAGCATATCTCTCTCATTTCTTGTCCACATTGAGCATATGAGTAGTCAATAGAAAGTTATGATAATGAACGCTAAAATCCCCTTAATGCCTGAATCATCAGAGGCTGCCGTACAGGGGTTTAGAGTATCGAAAACTTGTCAATTTTCAGCTAAAATTGCTATTTTTCTAGTATAAAGTTATATGCTTGGTGTTTTGTTGTGTTCTGGTATTTTGGGTTATGGACTGAGTTTGGATGGAATGGTAGATGTTAATAGGACTATGTGGAGCTGAAATTTCATCTTAAACATCTATGAGATTGCTGGTTCGAAAGAATGGCTAAGTGGAAAAGAATGGAAGTTTACAAAAATGACTTTCTGTTTTTACTTTCAGTTACTGTAAAATGGTTACTTTCCACTGTTTTTCTTACAAATGATAGTTAATAAACTTGAATAGTTGCAATGCAAACTAGAATGCTGAGATGAAGTATATACATAAGTAAGAGAGGTTATGGACTTCTTAAACATGAAATTTTGGTAGGCCTTGTGTGAAGCTTGCTATAAAAGTCACTTGGATGACTCACCTACCTTTATTAGTGTTCACAGTGGCCAAAAAGCCTTGAAAATTTCCAGTAAAGGTTCATATCACTTAAGGAAAATGGAATCTCAAGAAATAGATTTGCTTTCATGATTTTCAAGTTGATTGGTTACTGAGTTGTGCCTTGAACCTTGTGCTGTAGAATTGAAGGTTGTGTGAGTTTACCCCTTTCTTACACTAATGAAATTTTCCATTTTGTTTACTCATATGACCTATGAGATGGGTCTTGGTAAGGGAATGAGTCTGGGGTGGTTTGTGAAATTTACCCTTGCTGCTAAAAATGTAATTTATGAGGTTAGGAGAGATCTAAAACAGTGAAAGAAAGTGCCAAGAATGAAAAGAAAAGAGTGATAGGGTTCACATACTCTTAGAGTGAGACTTAAGGCAGGCAAGCATGGAAAGAGGCAGTTAGTGGCCTAAAACTTGGGTACTCGGGTTCTAAGAGGGTAGGCATATCCTCCCACCCTCTGAACCTCCTAAGTACCCTCACCAAACAGAAAATGAACCAAGTTATGGCCTAGAAAACATGAAAGGGTCAAAAAAGAGGAAAAATAGCAAAAAGAGAGAGATGCTTGCAGAAATGACAACTCTGTACTGATGTGGCTGCACCCACTTGTTGTGCAAGTCACAAATGGTCTTATCTTGCTTAGGAGATACTAAAATAGGCTGGGCAGAAGTCAAAACAGAAAAGGGGATGCAATAGGGACTAAACTGAACTGATTTTACTGTTTATGTCCCTATAACATAATCTATGTGAACTGAGTAATTTAAGGTTAAAATTCTATACTTTCTGGTCATATGAGTTACTGTGATTCTTTGTATTGGCAAGGAAGTGATCAAAGTGGCCTCTAACCCTATTTTATAACCTAACTTGATTTCCTTGCAATTTCATGTATTTTGCTACAAAAGTGTAACCTCTGTGTGTAATCTTTCTATGGAAACTTCATTTGAAAGTCACAAATAGCCTTTAGGTACTTGCTGCACCTTGGTTTTAGCTTGAAACAACCCATAACAGAATTTGGGTCTTAATAGGGACCAATTTGCAAGAAAAACTTGAGAAAAGCTTAAAAGTCCTATTTTTACCCAAATTTTGGCTAAATTCTGTTGGGATTTTTTGGATGTATGTACCTAATTGACTCTTTTGGTGACTGAGTGGGGTCAAAATACTTGAAATATGTCTTGAATTCTTTTACTTTAAGGAATGAGACTCTTTTGAAAAGATTTGTGAAATTAAGGGCCCAAATGCAATTGTCTTTATTGGAAAACTAGGTGAGCTATTAAGAATGTGTTAATGATGCTTGTGGTGCAATTTCATGACCTTTGGATGCTTAAATTAACAGTTGTACCTGTTACTTGCTGTGTAAGTTATATTTGGCGTTGTGATTGACTTATGTTTGACTTTTGTTGACCAGTGGCTGAATTTATTGTTTTATCAGGCTATTTAAGTGTGTGGCATCCAAATCATGAAACTAAGTTTTAGCATGCATCTGTGAAACTAAAATGCCTTGAAGGGCAGGCCTTTGAGCATGCATCTGTGTTTTGATGTGCATATTCCCTTGAAGGGGTAAAATGGGAAAATTGCCTTGGAGAGGCAATATCTGTGTTTAAGTGCATATGCCCTGGAGAGGTAGTATCTGTGTTTTGATGTGCATATGCCCTGGAGAGGCAATACCTGTGTTTGATTTGCATATGCCCTGGAGAGGCAATTGAATGGCAACTGAGTAAACATTACCTGTGGATAAATATTATATTGTATGATTTGATCTGTATGGAAAGGACACACTAGGCTGGCTAGGAATGCGTCCGGGACGTAGCTTCCTAGCAACTAGTGAGGAAATAATCCAGTCCGGGATTGGTGATCCGGAGGTTCTAACTTTGTGCACACACCGAGAGACGCCCTGGGATGTTAGGTAATTTCCTATTAGCCTTATCTGGGTAGGCTTTCCATAGTGTTAAATGGTAAGTCGGTATTGTCCTATTTCATTAGATTGTTTTAAATTGATGGTAATGGTTTAACAAGTTGTACAGGTCTTGGAGAGATTTGATGCTTGGCATGGCTGATAAGTGCATGTAGTGGTAAACGTGCATATTTTTGAAAAGGAAAATGACTTTTTATCTGCTTACAGCTTTTTCATCATGACTATATATTCTGAACAGTATAAGTGGAAATATCTTGTAATTGATGTGTACTAAGTTTAATTTATCTGTTGATTGGTATGAAGTATTTTTCTGTATTCTTAGGAATGCAGCTGAAACACTAATTAGTCTTTTATAAAACTGGTAATCTACGCTACTGAGATTTTATATCTCACTACGTTAGTGTGCTCAGATGCCCAGGTACATACTGCTGCTGGAGATTGAGGTAGAGCTCCTGGAGGTTTCCCTTCTGGGTTACTTCCAAATCTTGAAGGCGGTTAACATCCTTTCTTCTTCCTTTCGGTTGAGAATGCCCCGGGGACTTAAAAAGGGTGTGATGGGCAGGTAGCAGGAGCTGACTCATATTTTGGCAGTGACCCTGATGTCACTTTAGTATGGACTTTAGTACTGACTATTTTGGGACTGCGAGCCACTAACTTGGACACTTATGTCTGTATATATATGTTTGTATGGATTTTATGCCGTAGACTTAGGTTTTAAACTGCTTAAGTTATATGTGGATGTTTATTATCTCGTTTCCACCTGATTTTATTTGTATGTGCATTTTGGGAGAGCGCGAGAAGTATCAAACATGTAACTTCTAGTTTCTTAGGTTAAAATAACCAACCGAGAGTAAGCGATCCTTGGGGAAACACTTAACATCCCATATGAAAAGAAAAAGAAACAAAATTGGACTGGGATTTTTACAAGTTAAGTAAATAACTTAATTCCGCAATTTAAATCGATAAACAAACTAGGACGTTACAAGCATATCAAACAGAACCCAGCCCTAAAGCGCCTCAATGACGTAGGTAGTTGTTGCGGAAACTGTGATCCAGAACCCAGCACCTGGAGAGGAAACTTGCCCTCAACACCCGTATGGCATGCCACATGTTCCTTGCTCCACAACCGGCGGTCAAGAAATGACAGAGCCAATGAGGAACCCACGGGACGCAGAGATCACCCGCGTCGAGGCAGAAGTAGCGGCCCTGTGCTAAAAACAGTGCGAGGAGAACAGGAACCTCGCCCCAGAAAACGCAAGCGCCCAAATACCGCTAACGCGACACAACGCAACGGCAGGGACCTCCAACGACCCTACCAACCTGCCCGCAATACAGTTCGGAACCTTACCGATGAAATTCGCGCGACTATCACTAACAGCACCAGTGCCCCCAGCAGCGATCCCATCTGGACCAGCAATGATCGCCGGACAAGCAGCACGACCCGCTTCGAGCTATCCGCGACCACCAGTCCCAAACTACCCTCCGGGATCCTACCTCCACATGCCATGAGCAGGAACCTACAACTCGGCTTACTAGTGGCCCGCGTTCGACTTCTAGGGAAAGGGGTGACATCCTTCTACCCAACAAATCATGAATGAGCACGTGCCCATTGGCTTCAAGATGCCTTTCCACATAGAGCCTTACGACGGAGAAACTGACACACGGGATCACCTGAACACCTTCAACTTGGCTATGTCGATATTAGGTATGACAGACAGCCAACAATGTCGAGCCTTCTCGTCAACTCTGAAAGAGGCCGCCCTGAGATGGTTTTCGCTGCTGCACACCAATTCGATCCACAGCTTCGAGCAGTTGGCGCAAAACTTCCTTACACAGTTCGCCAGTAGCAAGGAATACCAAAAGAATGAAGATTCCTTCATCGGTTTCCACCAAGAGGAAGGAGAAACCCAACAAGCCTTTCTAGCCCATTTTACCAACCTCTCGCTCCAAGTCCGAGGCCTCCAGGACGCCGTCGCCATCTTCGTCATAAAACAAGGTCTTCGATGTTCGCACTTCTACGGGGAACTCAACAGGTGCCCCATCTCCACCTTACAGGAACTGATGAACCGCGCAGAATGGTTCATCCAAGAGGAGAACGCGCAAGTCACCAAAGACAAGATGGGGAAATTCCTGATAAGCAGGGCTGACATGGAACGAGCAGAAAAGAAGAAAAAAATGGCAACAAAAAGCCAAGCTCCCAAGGAGAAAAACAACAGGAAGTGGTCACCCCCTCGACCACGAACGCCTCCTAGAGGACGGTTCACGAGCTACACTCCCCTCAACAAATCCCATGTTGGGGTACTGGAAGAGATTTATCACTCGGACATGCTCAGCTTTCGCTCTCAGGTCAAGAGGCGAAAGATGGGAAAACCAGTGGACAAGTCCAAATACTACTAGTTCCACAAGGATTACAGGCACGAAACCAACGACTGTATCCACCTAAAGGATCAGATCGAAGACCTAATCTGCAAGGGAAAGCTCGGCAGGTACATCAAGGAAGAAAGCAGGGCTAACGCAGAACATCCATGAGAGGCCAACGATCAGACGCCTACTCGTGGGGTCATCAACGTCATTGCAGGTGGCTTGCAGAGACGAACTTCCTCGTTACCACAAAGCAAGAAGAGAGTGGAACGCTCCATTCTCGCCCTCGACTACGCCCCATAGCACAAAAAGAGGAGCGAGCCCAAAGGAGACCCCATCACATTTGATGTCACCAACCTAGAGGGGCCAGTCCATGACGACCCCATGGTGGTGATGGCCATAATCGTCAACTACGAAGTCAAGAGAGTCTTGATCGACCAAGAATCCTCGGCAGACGTCCTCTACTTCGACACGTTCAAAAAACTGGGGTTGATTGAAGCCAGCATAAGGCCATTCCCCGTCACACTCATAGGGTTCCCAGGAGCCCAGGTTCCAGCAGAAGGAATCAACACTGCCCGAACAACCATGGGCACCCTACCAAAGGTCCTAATTACAAACTACAATTGTCTGAACCAAAAATAACAGTTACAACATTTAAAAAAGTTGTTGAGCTAGCTCCTTCATTATAAAAAAAGTGGTTATAAATTAATAACTTTAAAAATTAAAAAAAAAATAACAAATATATTAATTGAAAAGAAGAAAGATAAAATTGAAGAAAAAAAAGAGAAATAGGAAGAACGAAAAGGAAGAGACAATAAAAAAATTGATTCGATTCCCAATATATTAGTATCAATATCTGCAAAATAAGATAGACACATGATGTTTTCAGCAATAGATAGTTCAGAACATTACACAGGACATCATCTTCTACACAAGAAAGAAGGAAAGGGCAAAATACAACCCGAGAAAGCAAATGAAGAAGCAAAGAAAGCAACATAAAGGATAATAAAGAATCAAGAGAAAATAAGAAAGGACATCATCTTCTGTAATCACGAATATAAATCTTCAGAGTAATAATAATTACTCCAAATAACATGATTATTTTATATAGACGATCATTATTTGTATCATAATATAGTGAAAAAAAGAAACATAGTTTTAGAAACATACTGATCCATGCATGTACTAATGATAGTTTTTCAGTTGAAAAACCAACTAAAAAAATATAATATACTAGTATAACAAATGCAATTACTAGTATGAGGTTCATATGTCTAGTGGTGGAAACATGGCTTGAATGATATATTCCTACACCGGATGTTATAACCCAACTTACAATTTCAAGCGCATGTACTGTTTCTGTACAATACACATATAGCACAAGTAGAATATGCATTACATATCCTACTACATAACTCCATATATCATGACCACCACCAAATTAAATCTTCTTCCTCTTTCTCCATTAAAAAAACAATCACCCCAGCTTCTACAGTGGCGATGATTATAGCAATGATCCTTAGCCATGTGTACAGGCTAATATTTTTATGCTCATCGGAAATCCTTCCATGAAGGATATTCGTGGGAGTGTGAGCTTCCATTGGAATAATGTTATCTAAGAATTAATGAAGAGAAGTAACTGTTTTGTCTTTCTCACTCTCAAAATCAAAACATATGTTTTTAATATGTTGTCACTCACTCTTTATAGGCAATGAGATTTTCTCTCTCACCCTCACATATTTTTGTTTATTCTAAAAATTTGACAAATATTTATAAGATCTTTATTATTCTCTCTCTCTCTCTCTCTCTCTCTCTCTCTCTCATGTGTTGATTGTGGTTGGTTTGGTCTGCATATTGTTTATTTTTGCCCCCGCAAATATGTATCCTTCTTGCTTTTGCTTTTTGACATTAAAGTAAGCTGCTTGCTTGCTGCCTTTATTGTTTAGGGAAACAAATCCTCAGAATATCCCTTTAACCGCACAGTTTCAATTGCTCTCAATCCCAACCATTCAATTAATCCATTGATTTGTTTCAACTTAGTTTGCTAGAACAACTTCTCTAACAACACTTTTTCTCAAACTCTATTGAAAAAGAATTCATTTAAAAAGTAGCAGTTTTCAAAAGCAATTCCAAACGGGCCCTGACATAGAGTAAGAAAATGTTGTACTAAAAAGATTATATATGTGAAATGAAATTAAAGATTATATGTAACAAATACATCTGTGAGGAAATTGGATCTAGTGAAGTGCAGAAAGTGTAAAGTGTATGAAGTGCAACATCTAGACCGTTAAACAAAAATTGAGATTCATGTCCATACTGTAACAATTTTATCTAATGGTCCTTAAGTGTGCATTTCACACACTTCATCGAATCTGCACTTTAGCAGATCCAAATCCATGTAGCAGTAGGCTACTTGTTGCTATTTCATCGTTGTTTCTCTCTCTAATCTTTCGTTGCCAATAATGGCGAAGCATAAGTGATGGTGTATTAAAAGAGGTTTAGAATTTTGATTGATAAGGTAGAAACCTTATTTCAATATCGTCAATCTTCACCGTCCATTTCTCTCTTCCTTATATAAAACGTATGTAGATATACGTAGTAATATCTTAGAAATGACGCGGTTTCTATGAAAAGTATGTGTTTGTTATTAATTTTATGTAACGTAATCTATTTTATATTGTAATTTATTTTAAATCAAATAAAATAAATAGATTATATAAAGAAATATTATGTAAAATTTGTTTACTTAAGTAATTCAAAATTTTTGATAAAATTACCCTCTCATTTTTTATAATAATCCACCCGCTATCCATCACCACCATGCACCCACACCGGCTATCACCACTGACCACTACTATCACCTATCACCCACCACCATTTTCTTTTCTTTGAAATAAAATTTTATATTTTTAAAATATAATAATAAAACATTTTAGTCTTTTCTTTATTTTTTTCACAATTGTCTTAATTCCAAATAAATCTGAAAGAATCTTTTGGATAAATGCGTGAGCTTCTCATTGATCAGAATGACTTATATACAAAAGAGGAAAAGAAGGAAAACACATGATCATTGACCACATGCCTACTATAAAGGCTAACACCAAAAAAGAAAGAAAACAAGTCCAAACTTAATTACTAACCTTCTAAAAACAAAATAACAATAGTAAATAGCAGAAAACAATAAAACCAAAATACAATACAATGAAATAACCTATAAAGTATAAACCAACTACAATACTATATTCATCAAATTTTTTTTATTCCACTTTAAGAATTGAGACAAATATTTTCCCCTGACCGTTATAGTAAGTCTTCATCCAAGAGGTATCTATCTAGCTGGTGTGCCCATATATGTTTTTTTTTTACTTTTTTTTAATGATTGAAGTATCCATTTGAGCGGACCTAATAATTAATCTATTGTGATGTGAGAATAATCCTCTCAATGAATATCACTCAATTGCCTTTCTTCCGAAAATTAAATCCAAGAGATAATAATTAATAAAACATAAACATCTTATCGTCTGTAACTGTCATTTTTGGTTCAGGCAATTCTAAGTTGAAAATAAGGACCGCAAGGGGTCGCAACCTTGGGGCACTTGTCCTTAGGTGGAAACTTAGGTGCCTACATACATTTGTGAAGGGATCAAAGTTCACGTAGTTCGTCGAGTTAACGTCCATAGGAGCTGTTAGGCAAGGTGATTACCTGTATGGGGCCGTATGCGGCTACGATGTGTGTAAGGTACTCCGGGCGGACAAGCCACTCGTTGGAGGTTTCCTTAAGTCGGGAGAGAGCAGGGGTCTCTCAGAGCTACAGGGGGCTTCACAGATGGAAATCTCCGGGACGGAAATCTATCAGTTGATGTCGGAGCTTGGCGATGCAATGGACCAAGCTCTAAGTTTAACGAGGAGGTGTATGGTATTCGGAAGGCTAAGTCTAGCTTCTGTGTATCCAGAGTTTTTCTTACTCGAATGTGCCTTGAGTCCCTCGGGTGAGGGCCTCTTTATACCAATTGTGGGGGAGGACGTGGTCAACCCACGTCCCTGCTCGTCGTGGGTTGTCCCATGATCGTTGATGGAGTCCCACGTCTCTTGGATGGGAGCTCAAAGGGAGGAACGTGGGTACCGACCACGTAAGAGGTGAATGCACGGTGCCACGTATCACTGGTGTGAGCTCCTGCCGCCCTTCTAGAAGCCCAGTGCCACGTGTCCCTAGGGGGAATATTCTGTAGTTACAAAAGGGCAGAAAACATGAAGCGCAGGCCTTGTTCCACTTTGATTCCGTCGGGGCTCTTTGCTATGATGCCAGTGCCTGTGGAATTCCCAGTTGAGGAGTCGTCTACGTAGACTAGCCATGGGGATTTTTCTGGCTGTGGCACGTTGATCTCGTCATTGTTTGAAGCCGGGGCGTCTCTCTGATGGTGTCTGACGGAGTCATTTCGGCAATGAAGTCTGCCAATGCTTGGGCTTTGACCAACCGTCGGGGCTCGTATTTGATGTCGAATTTGGAAAGTTCGACGGCCCAAATTTTCATTCGCCCTGCTAGGTCGGGTTTTTGCGTTATCTGCCGCAGGGGCTACTCGGTTCGAACCACGACTTTGTGTTGTTGGAAGTAGGGTCGAAGCCTTCTAGCCGAGTGGACGAGGGCGAGCACGAGCTTCTTCACTCGTTGATACCTGAGCTGGGCTCCCTGCAAGGCGTGGCTTGTGTAGTATACTGGGAATTGCTTGGTCCCTTCTTCTCTTATTAGCGTCGAGCTTAAGGCATGATCAGTGATGGTTAGATATAGCACGAGGGTTTCTCCTTTTTCTGCTTTTGCTAGCACCAGAGGCTTAGCCAAGTAAACTTTGAGGTCTTGGAAAGATTTTTCCCACTGTTCGGTCCATTGGAATGCTAGTGTTATCTTTAGGATCTTGTAGAAGGGAAGGCATTGGTCGGCCATTCTTGATAGGAATGTGTTGAGGGCTGCTAACCTCCCATTTAGCCTATGTACTTCTTTTATTGACTGAGGTAGCTCCATGTTGAGGATGACTGCAAATTTTTCAGGGTTAGCCTCGATTCCCCTTTGCTTGATTATGAAGCCCAAGAATTTCCTAGTTGATACGCCGAAGGCGCATTTGGTTGGATTCAGCTTCATTTTGTGCGTTCGCAGGACTAGGAAGATTTCTTCTAGGTGCGCCAAGTGTTGCTCAACCTCCATGGATTTAACTAGCATGTTGTCGACGTAGACTTCGAGATTGTGACCAATCTGCTCTTTGAAGATCATGTCCATCATCCTTTGATAGGTGGAGCCTGCGTTTTTTAGTCCGAAAGGCATGACCTTATAGCAGTAGACACCCCCTGTCTGTGATGAAGGATGTCTTCTCTTGATCTCTTGGGTTCATTTGGATCTGGTTGTACCCTGAAAGGGCGTCCAACAAACTCAGCATCTGATGCCCCGCTATTCCGTCTACTAACTTATTCATGTTGGGGAGTGGTAGGCGTCTTTTGGGCAAGTTTTGTTCAAATTCGTGAAGTCTACGCACATTCGCCATTTTCCATTCGCCTTTTTTACCATGGCCACGTTTGAGAGCCAGTCTGGGTATTGCGATTCGTGTATGAATCTAGTATGCAGGAGCTTCTGTACTTCTTTGTTGATTGCCCGCTGCCTTTCTTCGCCAAAGTGCCCCTTTTTTGGATGACGCCGGGACCGTCTTTTGTATTGAGGGAATGACATATGAGTGTTGGATCTATTCCCGGCATGTCTGCGGTGCTCCAGGCAAATACATCCCTATACCTAGTGAGTAACTCCTGGAACTTCTTTCGGGCTATTTGGTCGAGGAGGGCTCCTATTTGGATATCCCTATTATTTGCTTGGTCTAGACAAATACTTACAAGATCTTCCTTAGGATGCGGTCGAGCTCCAGGGATTTCATCGCGCAAATCCACTATCTCGAGGGAGCCTCCGACATGGTTCTCGGTCTTGCCTCCTTCGGGAAGGTCCGTTGTGTAGCACGCCTGGGCTACTCTTTGGTCTGCTTTTATTTCCCTATTCCATTTTTCGTGGGGAATTTTATCGCCAGGTGAGCCGTGGATACGAAAACTTTGAGTCGATTAAGGGTGGGACGACCTAGGTTGGCATTTTATATCGATGGAGCTACCGATATGATGAACTTAACCCTTGTACGGGCGACCTTTGGTGGTACACCCAGGGCGAGCCACGTTGTGATTGTCCCTTGTGTCTGATTAGCTCGTCCCGAGAAGTCAACAAGAGTTCCTTTGTCTGGTGTCAGCAGATCCTCGCAGCCGTGCATTCTTTCCAAGGTTTTTGTGAAGAGTATGTCAGCAGCTGATCCGGGGTCTATCAGTACTCTCATGACATCATATGCCGAGATGTTTGCCGTGACGGCTATTGGTTCGTTTGTTCCTGTCGCGTTGCTCGCCCCACCAAAGGCTACGAGTTGCGTTTTTTGCCCCTTGTACTAGTTGCAATTATTGGCATCCAGTCGGTCATGAAGTGACTTGGAGGATCTGTTGGTGCTGGCCATACGAGTATTGCCCCGTATGGGTAAAATTGAAAACATGGGTTTCTGACCATTAAGCAGATACTCCTACTCCCCGAAAAAAGAAATGACGTTTAGCGACAGAGTGCTCAAGGCATTGTGGTATGAGAAAGACCGCGGTGGGCGCCAATGTAACTGTCATTTTCGGCTCAGACAATTCTAAGTTGAAAATAAGGACCGCAAGGGGTCGCAACCTTGGGGGACTTGTTCTTAGGTGGAAATCTCGGTGCCTATGTACCTTTGTGAAGGGATCAAAGTCCACGTAGTTCGCCGAGTTAACGTCCATAGGAGCCGTTAGGCAAGGTGATTACCTATATGGGGCCGTGTGCGGCTAGGACGTGTGTAAGTTACTCTGGGCGGACGAGCCACTCGTTGGAGATTGCCTTAAGTCGGGAGAGAGCAAGGATCTTAGAGCTGCAGGGAGCTTCACTGATGGAGATCTCCGGGATGGAAATCTGTTAGTTGATGTCGGAGCTTGGCACCAAGCTCTAAGGTTAACAAGGAGGTGTATGGTATTTGGAAGGCAAGTTTAGCTTCTGTGTATCCAGAGTTTTTGTTACTCGAATGTCCCTTGAGTCCCTCGGGTGAGGGCCTTTTTATACCAAGTGCGGGGGAGGACGTGGTCGACCCTCGTACCTTCTCGTCGTGGGTTGTCCCATGATTGTTGATGGATTCCCACGTCTCTTGGATGGGAGCTCAAGGGGAGGAATGTGGGTACCGGCCACGTAGTAGGTTAATGCACGGTGCCACGTGTCACTGGTGTGACCTCCTACAGCCCTTCTAGAAGCCCAGTGCCACGTGTCCCTAGGGGGAATATTCTGTAGTTACACTGTCTATATCACACCAATATTTATGCTACAACAATGGGTTTCTATTACTTTTTTTGTGTAAACATGATTTTTTATTACTTTAACTTCCTCGCAGTCCTTTAAATTAAAGCTGCAACACTTATTTTGTTCCTTGTTGAGTCTTGCAAGATATCTCCATACAATTCCAACCTAGTCAAAATTCACTTTCCCTTTAACCATGTTCTTGTTTCCTTATTCACAATTATTATTATTTCTATCTGCACTAGGGATGATCATGGGTAGGGTTTGGGTAAGGTAATATATTCCCCGGATTCAGACCCGAACTTGAGCGGGTATCAAAATCAATCCCCATCTCCGGACCCTACGAATAGTCAAATCCCCATCTACGGACCCTACGAATAGTCAAATCCCCATACCCGGACCCAGACCTATACAAATATTTAATAAATTATTATTTTATTAATATAAATTTTTTTATTAGTTTTTTTCATCTATAATAAAAGAATAAAAATAAATAAATTATAAATGTAAATGTACTATTAAATTACTTTATTATCTATAAAATATTTAACATTTTTTCTTAGAATTGTATATTTTCTCAACACAAAAAAGTTTAAAACTATTACTTTTTATATATAAATATAAATAATTAATATTGTGGTTAGGGTATGGGTAGGGTACCTCCTTACTCGTACTTGGGCCCACACCCAGACACAGGGTAAAATTTTAAGGTATCCATTGGGTATGAGTATTTTGATCATCCCTAATTTGCACCCTCTGAGTAGTAAGTCTTGTTTTATTAATATTACGTATTCTTTTTACCAAAAATAATAAAAGAATATTGTGATTAGTAAGAAAGCTAACACTGCATGGCTTCTAGTGCTTCTTTAACACTTGTCTCATTGTTTTTAGTGAATTTTTAAGATTCATATTCCACTACAAAAAACAAGGTGTCTAACGGCGGTTACCTACCCACGGTTATTGCCAACCGTGGTTAGATGCAATATTGCATTTCATTTAACCACGGTTGTTTACCTACATTCAGAACCGTGGGCAAAAGTGAATAAATTAAAAAAAATAAAGAAAAAAAAATCAATTTGCAGCTTATCCCCTTTTTCATTAGGCGCCTTTTTTTTCCCAATCCCGCCACGCTTTAGACCTAAACAAGGATCCTTGCAATCTGAGCTAAGTTCAGTGAAAGAAGAGTTAGAAGCTCTAAAAAAGGAGCGTGAAATGGAGCAAGCTCGTATGAAAGAAAAGTTTGAAGCTCTAGAAAAGGAGCGTGAAATGGAGAAAACTCAGCAATATCACATGGTCAAATATTTAGCTGATCACATGGGAGTAACAATACCATCTGTAATTGTTGGCGAGGTACCATATTCTGCAACACAGGTAACGTCTTTTCTTTATAACAATGTTAAAATAGACACTACGTACGCGTTTTTATAAAATCTAACTGTTTTTCTTTTTCTAATTACAGGCACCTGATGTAGGCAGCGCAGAAGCATCACGTCGACGAACATCTGGAGCTAGTCATGATCCATGATCTTATATATTTATGTAGTTCTATTTTGATGTTAGTTATATTTAATTAGTTTTATTTTGTTGCTAGTACTAAACTTTTTAATTGCTCTTAATGTATCCTTTATATTTTGAGATTGAGAATTATGTTGTGAAGACTTTATTTTGAGTTTATATACAGTTGAAACTTTATTAGTAGTTGTTGAAGTCATCTCAAATTCTATTATGTTGTCAAGACTTCATTTTGAATTTATATGCAGATGACACTTTATTAGTAGTGTTGAATTTACTTTAAATTCTATTAGGTTGGATCTATTTATTGTTATTGTTGCTGGAGTTTATTTATTGATTTGTAAACTCTTGAATATGTTGAGTATGAATGTTACAAAGAAACAAAAACAAAATTTTTTTTTTAAAAAAAATGATTCTAACGACGGTTGTAACCGTCGTTAGAGGAAAGCATAACACCATAACTCTAACGACGATTGCAACCGCCGTTAGATAAGTAATCTAACGGCGGTTAGAATCGCCATCAAAATAATTAACTCTAACCACGGTTGCGACCGTCGTTAGAGTAAGTAAACTTAACGGCGGTTCTAACCGCCGTTATATTAAGTACTCTAATGACGGTCGCAACCGTCGTTAGAACCGCCGTTAGGTAAAAAATATGGGAGCCTAATATGGCCATCTAGCGACGGTTGTAACCGCCGTTAGCTAAAAATATGCCTAACAGCGGTTATTCCAATGGTTATCGTAACCGTCGCTAGAAGTGGTCCCGACGCAGCGTTTGGCGACGGTTGCGCAACCGCCGTTAGAGGCCTGTTCTAACCGTGCCTAGATGCATGTTTTGTTGTAGTGTTAGTACCTTGTTGTAGACATATAGACTTGTTCATGGGTCGAGCTGGGCCTCGCTTCAACTTAAGTCTATGTGTTTTATATATACAGGATTGGATTTAAGTCCAAGCCTATATATTTTAATACCATTACAATAGGCCAGGTATTTACCCAAGTCTATATATGGACTAAACCCGGACTTAGCCCATTATTGTACATAATTATAAAAAATATATATTACTTTAGATTTTTTGTTTGCTTAGAACCAGTGTTTTAATAATTGGACCGGTTCGACCGGTTGAACCGGTAGTTGGGCGGTCTGATTATATGCAAAAACCCGATTTCTAGTCGCATCGGTCAAAATCGGATGACCTGGTAAAAAAACGAGAATTTGACCGGTTTTGAATGTTGAGCCGGACAAAAACATTTTTTTTATACTTTGTTTACATTACAAAATTAGAAAAAGCAAGGCAAAGTTTGAAGTTTGGTTTTGTTCGTTAGAAAGAAAACATGACAGGAAATAGGTTGGAAAGCAGCATTCCCATCTTCGTTAGACGGAAATTGTGAAGGAATGGAATGGTGCTTTCCATCAATAAGCACTGAGCCTCATTCATCACACCAGTAAAATGTCCAATATTCCCTTGTTTTTTTGTCGGCTTGCAGACGCGCCGGAAAGAAAATCTGAGAAACCCAAGGCGAAACAAAGATCTGGAACGAAATTGCAGAAGTTTAACGACATCTTCACGAGCTAGAAGAGAGAAAAACGGCGACGGAAAGGATTGACGGCACAAGAAACACTACTCGCGAGAAGTTTAATATTGTCTTCACCAGCTAGAAGAGAGAATAACGACGACAGAAGGATTGACGGTGCTAGAAACACTACTCCGGTGGGATGTGCTAAGCCTAGCGGAGAGAGAACCTTCTCGACCCATCAATTTTAGTTGGAAAAAAATTAATATGATGTGTTTCGCGAGAATCAACCTTTTTGGTCAGACGATTCATCTTCTTGCGATTTCCAATCGAAAGGTCAAAAACAGGGGAATGAACATAGTGTGTATTGTTTCATCATTTTTTTTATATTATTAATCCTTTTGGGCACAAAATGCACTCAACTCAAGTAACCAGATCTGATGATGTTTCCATATTCGTGATGGTGGGTTTCGGCGTGACATCAATCCAGCACTTGTAATTCTATTTGAACCATTTTGGTTGTAACTTTTAATAGTAGGGGTAAAGTGGTAATTTATCCCCACTACTATTCATTTTTCATTCCCAAACTTTACTAACAAATAAAATAAATGCATTCCCTTTCCCTCTCCCTTTTCCTTTCTACGTAAAGAACGTACCCTTTCTTTTCTTCTTTATAAGTTGAGGAGGTAGATGAAACTAGCAGGGAACGAAACGAGAGAGCCCAAAGCCACTCAAATCATCTAGATACTAGTCACAACACCAGCTAGGGGGATTATCAAACATAACAATATCTAAATCAACTCTATGCCCATGATTAGGAAGAGCATCCGCAATCCTGTTGCCCTCCCTTAGAGTGTGCAAGAAAATCACTTGTCAATTGTCCTTTGCAATGTCTCTAATTCTTCTAACCATAGTGTGCAACTGTTGATTACTGGAAGACTCCGTCTCAATCAACTCAAGAGCAGACTTTGAATCAACTTCAATCGTCACTCTTGGATAGCCTTTTTCTTTGGCTATACGAACTCCATTGAAGGTACCCCACATCTCAGCATAGATAACATTTCTTTTCCCCAATCTTCTAGCAAAACCAAAAAGCCAGTTCCCCTTTTCATCGCAAGCGACTCCCCCACACGCAGTACTTCCCGTGGTGTTGTGATGGGATCCGTCCACGTTCAACTTAATCCAACCAGGTCTCGGAGGATACCATTTAATGTGACAACGTTGGTCATTCTTGATCTTAGGATCATTCTGAGGAAGCTTGGCAACACTATGAAGCTCTCTCAAGTGGAAATTAATAAGGGGAATCAAATCAATCCCCTTATTACTCCTTGTCTTAACCCTCTCGTGGGTTTAAATTCCTCTATCTTTTCTCCATTCTAGAGGACCTGCATGGTAGGAGTGCTAACACATTGCATAATCACACACAAAAGATAGAGGACCTGCATGGTAGGAGTGCTAACACATTAAGTTTGAATTATTTTATTTTTTAAAATGGTAGTTTGTTAAATAGTAAAAAATAAACTCATTTTTACTCAAAATAATTTTTAAAATAGTTTTTATATAATTATGTTATGAAATAAAGTGACTGCTTGAAATTGTAATATTTTAAATAATTGTGTACTTGAGCCTTTTTTGTTTAGGGTAAATTATAAAATCATTTTACCATAAAAATTATAATATCTCATATTTTAACATAACCTAAATGTAGAGTCAATTACATTTTCAATTTTCTCAATGAAAAATAAATTATCTTAATTTAATCCTCAAAAAATCCATTTCATAATTCAACAATTTGTATTCAATTTAATTTATAGAATTAATAAAAAGTCAACTAAAAATAATATTAATAGTCATTAACCGACTATTAAATTATGAACGGAATCCAATTTTTGTAAAAGGAAAATGGAAACAAAGAATTTTCATATTGAAAACTTTTGCATTTTAAATCGGTTTGTATTTTATTGGTATTGGGTATGGAGCGGCTTTAAATCCTTGGGCCAGCTGTTCCACCCTTCGAGGTCCCTAAAATTCAGCGAGGGGATTAGTCACTGTGCTCGATGGTGGATACCCTGGTCTAGACCAAAAAAGATGTGGGGAGGGAGAAGGAGTTTTGATGTTTTGATAAACGAATAAAAGAAGAAAGAGACAAAAAGTTAATGAGATATATGAAAAAAATATGTCTAAAAATATTCTATAATACTTGTTAAAATTTTATTTAATTAATTGAGAAGGAAATTAATTTTTTAAAAATTGTGATAGCGCATAATTTATAATAAAAGATAGGATTTATCTAATGTACTTTGCATACTGACTCAAATTTAATATTAATTTGATTATAAAAAATAATATTAATTTACTTTTTTTAACTGTTTCTTCACATGTAACAACAAATATTTATAATTATTTTTTTATAAATAACATTAATAGATATTAATTAATAAAAAAATTCATTATAGATAGCAAGATGATATTAGTTAAATATACACAACTTAATTAAAATTTTAATAAATTAATAAACAAATTAATATTTTTTAATGATATTAACAAATTACATAATGAATCTATTTCTTTATTTAATATATAACATTAATAGCATTATAATCTATACAAATTATTCTTAGTAATTTTATAATCTATACTTTTTAACTCAGTTTATCAAATATAAACAACTTCTCTTTTACATTATTTTTAAATAAACTCTATTAAAAAAAGTTATTTAAGTACAAAAGGTAGGCTTAATAGTAATTACCCAGGGTAGTACATACTACAAAGGTGAAACAAAAGGAGGATCATCAATGACGACACTGGACCCAAAGGAAGGGTATGGTGGAGGGAGTTGTAGCCACAATCAACTTTTCATGTTGTACACTTTTACCTTTCTCCATTTATATATTTATTTTTATGGGAAACTGAATATATTAGATCAAGAATCATCCGAGGCTAAATTATCAATCAACCAGACACGTTTGGTTACGTAAATATTGAATGCAATGGGAGGTTTGTGGTCAAAAGTGAGGGAGGGGTCACGGGAGAACAACACGACATATCGCAAAAGGAAATGGCAGGGCAAGCTTCAAAGAGGAGCAGGAGTTAAAGGGGAATTGAATTTGTTAAAGTATAGATCTGGTAAAGTATACATCATAATTGACTGCGAATACGAAATTTAATTTTTATTTAACGATCTAAATCTATATTTTATATAACTATATAACTATATATATATATATATATATATATATATATATATATATATATATATGACCACTTAAAATATGGTTTTTTAAATTAAAATAAAATATTTAACTTTGATAGGAGAGAGGAGGAAAAGAGAGGGATCGAAGGATGAGCAAAAGTACTAAAAAATCAGGAAATTGACCAGAGTGTCACATCCATGTCAGCAATTCATTAAATCATGATAACAACACTTTGATTTCCAAATTCTATGACAAGTTACTGTACAATTTTTTTAAAAAAAGACTTTCAAATAACAATTGCAAGAAAAAATGAACGATTTCATGCCCCATATTCACTCTGTGTAAATTGCGAGTGATGCGTTACTTTTTCAAATCAATCAATCAAAGAGTTAAAATTGTGGGCATTGTGGTAATTGAAGGTTAGTAAAAAGTTGTTCCCTCTCATCTCTGTCCGTCTCTCTCTAGTCTCGAAAGTGGATCAAGTAAAGTAACTTTAGGAAAAGTTACTTGGTGCAGTCAATAAGGACCGTTGATTAATTAAGACAAATTTGTGTAGCAGTCAATCAATGGTCCAGATCGGTAAAGTTAGCTCAACTAACTTTACCGGATCCAGAAGTCTCTACTACCTACTCTCAATTTCTTCTCATTTTCTTACTCTCTCTAATAATTATTCGATGCCATAAGAACAAATAATGCATTATTTTTTCTTATGGCATCGAATAATTATTAGAGAGAGTAAGAAAATGAGAAGAAATTGAGAATGGATAGTAGAGAGAGACGAGCAGGGATGAGAGGGAACAACTTTTTACTAATTATCAATTACTACAATGCCCACAATTTTAACTCTTTGATTGATTGATTTGAAAAAGCAACACATGACTCGCAATTTACACCAACGGCACATCACTCGCAATTTACACCAACGAGTGAATATAGGCCATGAAATAGTTCACTTTCACTGGCAATTGCTATTTGCGAGTCTTTAATTAAAAATATTGTATAGTAACTTGTCGTAGAAGTTGGAAATAAAATTGTTGTTGTCATGATTTAATGAATTGCGAACATGAATGTGGCACTCAGGTCAATTTCCCTAAAATATCTGTGAATTACCCGTTGGATATTCATTTACACATTCATTTATATACATGAGATGGCGTGTGGGAAAAGCAAAATCTACAACAGAAACCATAAAAGGAAAATTCTAATTCTAAATTAATAACTGAAGCACGTGAAGGACATGTGCTTTGCTAATAAAGCAAAAGTAAAATACATTACTAGTCTGCTACAATACAGAAGCTACAAAATGAAAAGAAATAATAACCAATAAATACAAGTTTTCAAAGGATTCGTAAAATTATGCTCAGTCTGCTTCAATTTTGTTTTCTTGGTTATTTCGTTTTTCTTTTATGATCCTCGAAAGAAGATATTTCATTATTTCAACCCATTTTCTTGTCTTGTATTTATATGGCCTTTCATTTACGGTACAACAAGGTACTAGAATGAGTCTTAACATTAGACTAAAAAGTAAAAATAGTCAGACAAGTATTAATTAAGAGATGCACCAAAAGCCATGCAGTGTTTTAGCTTTCTTATGAATATGGTTGATCTTAACATTTCGATTCCTTAATGATTACAATATCTTCTTTTTTTTTGGTAGAAAGGATAATAAAAGAGGCAAATCATTTTCTAGTCCTTAAATTGTTGGTCGAACTATTATTTAATCCCTAAATTTTAGAAAAGTATTATTTAGTCCATGAATTTGCAACTATGTCAACTATTTAGTCCCCTAGACGTTACATGTTATACAACTGAGTGACGTGGCCGTTAATTGCTGATGTAGCGTTGTCGTTAATGACAACAATGCGGGTGTCACCGTCGATGTTAGAGAGGATTTTGTCATGAAACGAGGCATGATGTGACCGTCAAAGCTAGACATCAAGTAAAGTCTGGCTCCAGGAACTGGGGAAAATGGGATTCATCGACCCAATTTTTGACAACGCGGGAGGAGGAGTGAGGAGAGGAGTCTAGCCTCATCAACAGTTAACAACCATGTCACTTGATTATCTAACGAGTAACGTCCAGGGGACTAAATAGTTAACAGAGTTACGAATTCAAGGACTAAATAGTATTTTTCCTTAATTCGGAGACTAAATAGTAGTTTGACCAACTATTCGAGGACTAAGAAGTACTTTGCATTTTGAATAAAATAAGACTTACTATAATGCTGAGAAAAAGGGAAAATACTCCTTCTCAGACAGGAAAGTGAACCTTTTAGCATAAAGCGAACACAGACAAACAATAGTGGAATCGGATTAGCTAATGTGCACTATGGCTGAAGTGCAACTACAATACAGATCTCGAAACAGATTTAATGGTTGTAGTTGTTGTCTTGGTGAGTCAAAATACACAAGCTCCCTATAGCATTACTCTTTTTTATTAAACCATAATCATTATACTAATATATATATATATATATATATATATATATATATATATATATATATATATATATATGTAACTGGCATTTTTGGCTCAGACAATTGTAATGTAAATTTAAGACCGCAAGGGGTCTTAACCTTGGGGGACTTGTCCTTAGGTGATGCACCTAGGTGCCTACGTACCCTTCGGGAGGGATCAAAGTCCACGTAGTTTGTCATGGTGACGTCTAGCAGAGCCGTTAGGCAAGGTGGTTAGCTGTATTGGGCCGTGTGCGGCTAAGAGGTGCCTAAGGTACTCCGGGTGGGCGAGCCGGTCTTTGGGAGGTAGCCTTAGTGGGAGAGAGCTATGGTCTCTGAGGGTTGATGGAAGCCCTGTAAGCGGTGTGCATAAGGAGGAGGTGAGCCGGTCGGAGGTTAGCCTTGATGGAAGGCCAATGGCGGGGCTCTAGGAGGTGAAAGTACTTGTGAGGTGTAACTGAGGGTGCTCAGGTACAAAGAGAGTTCGAGATATCGGGGGTGATGTGCGATAATCCTTCGGGTTGTATGTAATTCTGTGGAGAGTCGATCTTCTACCTAGTCCCCCGAATGAGGGTCTATTTATACTTGCGTGTGGGGAGATCGTGCTCGACCCACGACCTTGGGGGACGTGGGTCGTCCCACGAGGCTGGTGGAGATCCTACGTCTGGTTGAGGGGAAGCTCCGTGTGGCCTAACTGATGGATGAGTGGTGCCACGTGTCTCTAATGGGTGCTGGGGCCGCTCTTCTAGAACGTCAGTGCCACGTGTCCCTAGGTGGAATATTCCTTAGTTACATAAGTCCCCCAAGTCTACGGGTGTCAAGCGCCCGAGGACTTAAGTTCCTCTGCCTGTAGGACACTTAGAAATTTCACTGCCTTTACTTGCGGGACAGCTCATCCGCTTGGAGTTTGCGGGTAGGGGAGCTGACCGTCCGACTCATGAAGTTGGCCCTCTCGCATTGCTCCGTAGGAAAGGAGGTGTCTCGGAGAGAACACGCGTCGCGTTTTGGGAGGCTGGCCGCTTGGCTTCCTCGGTAAGTTTCTGAGCCGTCTCTGCAGGAAGTACGCGACTTACCGAGGTGGAGTCATCATTGCTCAGAGGGGCATTTCCCGAAATACCCTTCAAGGGCTCATAACGAAAATCCAAAAGTCAGGGGCTGCTTTGGTCATATTTTCGAAGGGCTCTCCTCTGGCCATGTTCGTCCGTGGTTAGAGGCTGACGATGGCTTCCTTGCAGAGGGAGCGGGCTTTGTTGCAGGTGCCACGCGTCAGGGCTTGAACAGGTGCTTCTTTCATTAAAGCATTTTGCCATCGTTTCTCCCTCATTGAATGCGGGTTCGTTTCCGAGGGTAGCCATCATTAGCCTGGGTGGAGAGTTTTTGCGAAAAAGCCCTCAAGTGTCTCGAGGCGACTCTTGGGTTTTCGGGGGCTTTTTGGTCTTTGTGTCTCCTTTGCCCTGGCTGTGCATCCCGTCCTTTGCCTCTTTCCACGTGTGCGGTTGAAGCGAGCGGTTGCAACTGTGTTTGATTGCAGAGGATGGGTCACAGACACTACATATATGGAGGGCATGCAAAGACAATTAAACCTGATAAAAGAAAATTGGCTCTATTATTCGGTACAACCTTGGTCTCTTTCCTGATTAGCAGAACAAACAATTAATTCATAACTTAACTTCAATGAATGAAAAAGGTACAACTAGTTTTTGAAAGTCTTGTTAGAGACATCATATTAGATATAAACAATTAATTGGCACTTACACATGAATCGTACACAAATATGGATTATACATATTATTCATAATTCATAGCTTAACTTCAATGAATGAAAAAGGACAATAAATCACTTACCTGCCACTATTTCTCCCAAGAAGATCAAGAGCACCAGCACTCAAGCAACAACTGATTCCACCCGCACTCAAGACTTTAAACCATCGATCTCTAATCAACAGAAGAAATAGAGGGAGGGAGGATACTAAGTTTTCAGCTACACACACACACACACACACACACACACACACACATATATATATATTGCTCAACAAAGCTCCCTATTCTCCATATAATTCCAACGAAACCAATTATTCAGTTTAGGGAAAGTTAAAATTAGGGAAAGTTAAAAAACAGCTATTCAGAGCAGAGTGATGCGAGAGATCCTAAGCCTCAAGAGAGCCTCCACTGGGAGAGTGTGTGTAGAAGTAGAAGAAGACGAAAAGAGCCTCAGCGATGTGGATCTGAGAACCTCCACTGCAAATCAAATAAGGCGAAGTTGGGAGTGCGAATCGAGAGCTTGTGCTGGGAGTGCGAATCGGACAAGAGAGTACAAAGAGTTTGTGAGATGAAGCTTCAGAGAGAGTGCGAATCAGAGTGAGATGAATTTTTTAATGGCAGTGTGAGAGAAGAGAATTAGACTAGGGCAAGTGTGTGAGAGATGTGGGCCTTCAGCGTGGGAAATGAAAATTTCTTTTTGATGGAGCCAAAATTTTCATTACCAGGTATAGGCGGCAAATTTTTTTTTTTAAATTTCAGTCTAAAAAATGTTTTTTATGAAGTCTAAAAAAATTAATTTAGTCACAAAAATTAAATTTTTTATAAGAAAATAATTTTTTTAATTAAGTGTATTTGTGACTGCAAATTGACTAATTACTAACAATTTAGTGACTACAATTTTACAACTGACATTTCAGTCACTAATTTTAAGAGTTTTAAGAATTTAGTGACTGATGTTTACGTGGGTCACAAATCAGTCAGTATTTAATGATTTTAGTGACTGATTTCATCAGTCACAAATTGCAGTCACTAATAGCAATTTTTCTAGTAGTGAGTGCACAAAACTTATGAATTTGACTTATAAAAGTTGGGTACTCAGGTTTAGGTTGGATAGGGCAGCCACCTTGCCCTCCAGACTCCTAAAAGAATGAATTCAGAAGATGATCAAACTCAGAAATGACTTACACTGATTTTAGTGCACATAGATTTCCAATTCTTAAGAAATTTTAAGAAAGTGGCATTATGGTGCAAAAAGTAAATTTTTGTACTGATATGACTGTCAAAGCTTGCTGCACAAGTCATAAATGACCTTTCAGTGGTTGGGGTAAGCTCTTTTAGGCTTATCAGAAGCCAGAAAAGATAATAGGTAGTGATAAGGACTAAATTGCAGAAGTTCATTGTTTTCTTACTGTTGGTAAAATTTTGGCATTCTGAGTAAAGTATGAGTAACTAGCTGTTTCTTTATACTCCATATAATGTTTGGGTACTTTTTAAAAAGGTTCGAAAAGACCATAAGGAACTCTAACTGCGTTTTGACACTTGAGGGACTTTTTATTGAAAATCTCAAAGGTTAGGGTTTTTGGTGTAAAAGATGTGTTTCTGATCTTTTTTTTTACTATGGAAAATGGCTATCAAGTCTGATTTGACCTTGTGAAGCTTTTTGTGACTTTGTTTGGGACAATAAAAGTCCAAAATGGAAGGGAGTCTAAATAGGGACCTTTTTGAAAGACAATTTAGAAAATGTCCAAAGTTCTTATTTTGACTCAATTTCTGGTAAATTTCTTTTGGAAACCCTTTGAATGTGTTAAGTGAATGTTGAATGTCCAATGTATGTATTTGGAAGGGATTGAATTGTTGAAAATTCCCTCTAAGTTCAATGATATGAGAAAGGGGACTAATTTGATATAATTGAGGCAATTGGGGGTCAAGATGTGAATTTCTTACTTGAGAAGTAAGTTGAAATTATTAATTGAACTATATATGTGCTTCTGATGAAATTTCATGGTGTTTGGATGTCTGTATGAGAAATTGTGGAAGTTGCTTGATGTACAAGTAATGCTTGACTTGTGGTTGACTTTGTTTGACTATATGTTGACTAAGTGCAAAACTTGACCTGATTAATGCAACTTATTTAAGTCTTTGGCATCCAATTATGGAAATGAAATTTAGCATGCTTCTGTGAAAACTCATATGCATGTGAAGGGCAGATGAATTTGTCATGCACTGAAAGTGATGGTTTTGCAACTGAATAAACATTACGTGGAAAAATATATTTTTATATGATTTGTATGAAAAGGACACACTAGACTGGCTAGGAATCCATGCAAGACGTAGCTTTCTAACAACTAGTGAGGAAATAATCCGTTCCTAGACTAGTGATCCTAAGGTTCTAACTTGTGCGCACATCGGGGGACGCCTTGGAATGTTAGGTAATTGCATGTGCCTTATTGGTAAGTTGGTTTTGTCTTGTTTCATTAGATTACTTTGTAATGGTAAGGTAATGGTTTAGATCAGTTGTACAGGTCCTGGAGGGATCTGGTCTTTGGCATGACTAACCAAAGAGATGTGATGGTAAAATGAGTATTCTTTTGAAAAGAAACTGTGTATTTGGCATGACTACCTAATGTGAAGGAAGATGGTATGACTTTGCTATGTTAAAGCATTTTCATTTTTGTTTTATATCCTGAACTTATGAGTGGAAATATCTTGTAATTGAGAATGAAAAGTTAAGAACTGCACTTAATTATTGTGTGAAATTGATAAATCCGAAGGAAGTTTTCTGTATTCTTTGTAATGCAGCTAAACCACTAATTAGTTTTCTGCACTTAATTATCTATGTTACTGGGATTATATATCTCATTATGTTAGTGTGTTCAGATGCCCAGGTACCCCCTGCTACTTGAGATTGAAGTGGAGTGGATAGAGGTGACACTCCTGGGTTACTTCCAGGTACTGAAGACCGTCAACATGCTCTTCTTCTTCCCCTCGGAGGAGTTGATCATCCCTGGGATCTAGAAGGGGTGAATGATGGGTAATTAGCAGTGGGCCTATGTGCCGGACCAACTATTTGGGCCTACGTGCCACTACTTGAAGGGTTTGTATATGTATATATATATATATATGTATGTATGTTGTAGACTTAGTGTATGTATGAGTCACTACCCAACTTCGTCTTGTAGCTGCCCAACCTCTTAACTTTTTTAATGCTTTGTTTCGATGAGGATACTTCTGCTCCCACTGGGCAGAGGACGGAACTCCATGAACCAATGTTCGTGGGTGAGAGGAAAAATGATTGCTGCAAACAATTTTTGCGCATAATGCCTTATGGATTGACACAAGCAACATTTGACCTTGGCCAAAAATATCTTTTCCTCTCTTGCTTTTCCTTTAAACTAAGGCTACTTACCAAACACTTACCCTTTCTCTTCCTAGCACCACGTCTCCTGGACCCATTTTACTTGTTCTTGGAGCCTAGAGCTCTAAGTAACTTTAGCCACTTAGGCTACATGCTCGATTGATTTTGCAGCCTTGTGCCACCAATCCTTGAGCACTAGGTGGTGTTTAATATCATCAAGAAACTTGATGGTACTAGTGGAGGTCAGAATGACCTACATGCACTCCCAAGAGGAGGGAAGAGATTTGGCAACAGTTTGAACACACTGTTTACCAGTGGGGAATTTTCAAGTTTACTCACACACCCAAATCATGTTTGATTTCTCCCTTAGATGCACCTTCATGCTCTTGTCAGAGTGCATCTTGGAGGAAACAAAATTGATTGTAAGATGCCTTAGTTTGGTGGCCACAGTGTCACCAAAGCGATCTCTCTAATGTGATCCACATTTACAAGTTTTGTAATTATACTATCTGTCAATCCTAAACGCTAACACTAATTACACAACCCCTTATTACACAACACACAACTCTTGAAAATTGTAATCAATGCAAGACGAGTGTAGATATAGTAAGTCTCTGATTCCAGAAGTGGGGTCAACTGCCCTCTTCACACAGAGAGCCTATATATGTACACCTTTCTCTGCTTGACTCAAAAATTTTCATAGAATAGTCACATACTATTCAAAATCCCATTTGGATTCCCACTATGTAAGCGATCAAGAAGGACATCGAGTCGCCACAGGCACGACCTCGAACTTCCACTTGATTACAATGCTTACAATCATATAAATAGTCACATACTATTTAAATTCCCACGTGGATAAGCATTTACATCGAGTTATGGGTTTGCACATGCTGCCCCTAGCTCCCACTCGAGTAAAACGCTTAAGGTAATTGAAACGATCACAAACCGCTTAAATCTTC
The DNA here is from genome assembly GCA_014851425.1 of Senna tora. Classification (NCBI taxonomy): domain Eukaryota; kingdom Viridiplantae; phylum Streptophyta; class Magnoliopsida; order Fabales; family Fabaceae; genus Senna; species Senna tora. The sequence continues at coordinate 18,607,242 of CM026265.1, forward strand.
TCTCTCGATGTGTATGTGAATGAGTCAAGAGATGGTCATAGCCGCTCTTTAGACTCTAATTCACCCTAATTTCTCCCCAAATTTCGATTCGTCTCTCAAAAACAAGAAAAATCACTCAAAAGTCATCGAAATCGGAGCTAAAACGGAGAAGTTATGCGCAACAGAAGACTGTGCGACGCTGGTCAACAGTCAGCGTTGACCAGACAACGGTCAACCGTTGACCTCTGGTGGTCGTCAGCGTCGGACCAGCGCCGGCAGACCACTATCTCCAGTGGCGACGGTGCCGATCGTCAGAGTATCTCCGACCAGCCGCTGGTAACGGCAGTCCACGGCGGCAGAGGTCGCCGGTCCTTTGCTGGCACCAGCGACCTGTGGCGACTTTAGTCGCCAGACCATCGTCGTCACCGGCGACTTGCGGCGGCGGAGGTTTGCCGAACCTCCGCCATCACCGGTAACTCACGGCGACGGAGGTTGCCAGACCTCCACAGGCACTGGCGACCACGGGCGGTGGCGGTCACCGTACCTCCAACGACGATCGCGCGATTGCCGGTGAACCACCACCGACCGCCGCCGCCGGCGGCCGGACCTTCGCTAGTCGGTCGCCGTCGACGGCCTATTTTGCCAGTCAACCTCTTTAGTCAATGTTCCCTCTCCCCAAAGTAGTAGCATACATGGACATATATATTTAGGGTACGCATACCTTAAAATAATATTTATATATATGTGAATTGGGGTCTCTAATAAGAAAGGGGAACCTAAACATGTTTCTAGGTTTAGGGTTTTGGCTATCAATCAATATTGAATTTAAAATAAAATATATTAAATTTAAATAAAAAAACCAATCCATAGGTCCCTACCCTACATTGTATGATCTAACACATGTTTTAAATCAAAATTATAACATTTAAATAAAACTGGGATCCTAAGCATGTTCCTAAGTTTTAAATAACGAAAAAAGATACAAGCCCTAAACATGTTCCTAACCCTTTTCGGTTCATCAATCCCTGGAGAACAGAGCCCTAGCATAACCATGCTCTGATACCAATGTAGGGAAAGACCCGGATCCACATGACCCGACCCAACCCAGGGACCGAAAAGTAAAACCAAAAATAAATTCAGGCAAATATAAAACAATGCGGAAGCTACTAACCTAGACGCCATCGCTAAAATCTCGGATCTTGCCAGTGCCTCTGCTCTACCAGGGCTAACCTGCAAACGTCGAACACCGACAAAGGGTCGCACCAAACGGAGGACTCTAACTACGAGAGGTAGAACCACATGTCCACGACTGATGTGCGGAAGAAGACTCAAGAGAAAGAGAAAAATTATACTAAGTGGGGTTTCCCAAACGGGACCCCCCTTTCCAAAACATGGAATAACCAATTAGAAAGGTTTGGAGTCTCTCATATTTATAGGAGGATGAGAGAGCTCCCATCATTGATTTAAGCAATGTGGGACTTCGAATATGAACAAAATATCATGCTTCCATCATGATCACCTAGCCCACTTTGGGCCACGAGTGTGGGCTCGTGTGAGCTCCGATGTGTATCATCTTGGTGTCATTTTGTTCATCTCTCAGTGAGCTTTCCAAAGGATCCTTGCTCGACCCGATGAGACTTCCCCATGGGCAGATATTTAGTCCCGAAGACCCAATATATGCAACAAAAAATTTTTTTAAAAAAATTTTAAAGTTTATTTTATTTTTTTATCAAAAAAAAAATGTTAATAACTTAAATTTGATAAAAAATTAATAATAAAAATAATTTTAAATATTTGAAAATTTTATTGGTATATTAAATATTATTATTAAGACAATGTTAAAACATACCTAAATATAAAATGTTTTAATTTTTTTATCTAACCTAGAATATCTATCGCAAGCAGCAATGATTAATTTTCTCGTTGTGGATCTTCAGCCTAAGGGTGTACGACTGATATGAAAATCTATAATTACTTAACTTTGTAAAACAACTAATAACAATAATAATTTGTAAAATCTAAAAACATTTTTATTGGTATATTTAAAAGTGCTATCAAGGCATTGGTCTTTTATATCTAATTTTGAAAAAAAAAAATTATATCAGCCTTAATATTAAGACATTCTTTTTTTGTTTTGATAAAAGATATTAAGACATACTTAAAATTGAGACATATTTTGTATTGGTTTATTAAAATATTTTTTATAAAAATGTATGATAACAAAAATTTAGAGATAAGTTCAATGATTATAAACTCACAAGTTAAAGTTATTTATAACTTTATAACATTTCCATATTTCCCTTGTTATTTTACCATCATGTACAAATCCAAAACAGAATAGGCTACCTATAACTTTTCTAGTAACTCCTTTTAACTTTCCTCTTCTGCCTATATATTATTGTACCCATTATATTGATCCAGATTTCATAGAGGAGATATTATACAAATGGTCAAAACCCCAAATTGGTCCTTTATGTTTGCACAAAGTTTCATATTGGTCCTTTATGTTTCAAAAAGTCCAAATTGGTCCTTTATGTTTGCAAGAAGTTCCAAATTGGTCCTTCCGTCCACTTCCGTCAATTTTTTAAGTTAAGTGCTGACGTGGCATGCTGACGTGTCCATCTAAGCTGACGTGTCATGCCACGTCATCGCCACGTCGCTGCCACGTCATCACATAGGATATTGGATGCTGACGTGGCGATGACGTGGCATGCCACGTCAGCTTCAATTGACACGCAGGAGAGATGGTGTGTCCATGTCAGCATGCCACGTCAGTACTTAACTTAAAAAATAAACGGACTTGGACGGAAGGACCAATTTGGAACTTCTTGCAAACATAAAGGACCAATTTAGACTTTTTGAAACATAAAGGACCAATATGAAACTTCGTGCAAACATAAAGGACCAATTTGAGGTTTTCACGTATACAAATTGATCATTCAAAAAATCTTTACTCAGAAGTTATGAGTCTCTTCCTTCAATCAGAAGACCAATTTCACATAGAGGGAAAAAAAAGGGGTCTGCTTTACTTATTTTCGTAAAGGCCCGTTGTATTCAAATTAGTTTTAACTCATAACCCAACTTGGACAATGACGAAAAAAATGATACTCCTAGCAATATTGATGGGGTGAAGATGATGACGGAGATTATGAGGATAAAACTTCTGAAAATCTTGAATGTTTAATTTAATTTATTTCATTTGTTTATATATATGAATTATTAATTATGTGTGGAATTATAGATAATGCTGGATTAGGATGAATTGAATGATATAAAGTATTTAGGTATAGAAATGTACGATTTAAGTAGATATAAATTAAGTATTTATGCATTCAAATTTATATTATTTAATTAATTTAGTTTATAATTTTGTATTATTATAATAAAAACCCTAATTATATAAAATCTTGAGTTTACTGTGGGTTATTACTCTTGCTTAAATTTTAATATTGCTTCTTATAATTTTTTATGCTAAATTACTATGAACTCATAAATAGAGTTTACTGTGGGTTTATTACTCTTGCTTAAAAATCAAAATTATATTATTAATTTCTTCAAAAGTAATAGGTTAAATTCTTTTTTAATTAGTTTTAATTGATGATTAAGAATCAAATACATATGATTGTTCAAATATGAGAACAAATAAATGTCTCTACAAAATTCTTTAATTATGAAAAAAACAATTGTTGTTATTTTACCTTGTTATGAGTGAATTTCTTACTTTATTTCTAAAAAAAGTTGATTGGGCATAGATATAGATAATTTTTTAAGATAAAGTAATTAACATGATTTTAAAAATTATAATTCATAATTATGTGCATGCATAGGTACTTTCTTATTTGAAATCAATAAATTTAAATTTGAGTGCAAATGACTTATTGACAGTAGATTGAAGCACTTAAGAGACTGAGTATTATTTTATCTTTCCACAAAACATAAGCCCTAGTTATTAGTTATTATTAAAATTGAAGAATATATAAGTTTTATATTTAGGTTGAATAAAAAAATATTTTATATTACTATTTAGATAATGAGATCAACAAAATTGTTTGATTAAAAAAATACATTATTTAATTACGAAAAAGCTAAGGTGAACTTACATAAGTGTTTATTATGAAATTTAATCAATTATAGGCTTTATTTATACTCTTTTTCTTTAATTATTGATCATGCACAATTTAAATTTTTATTTTAACTTTTTACTTTTATTAAAAGAAGTTAACCTAATCCAAATAAAAAAAATATTTTTGGGTGAAAATTTGGTTTGTTTTTTGTTTAGATTAGGTTTTTTTTTTCCAAAGGTTAATTTTTTTAAATAAAAGTAAAAACTTAAATGTGAGGCGGAAATGAAGTAGATATTAAGGTGACAAAAGAGATACACATTCATCGTCAACGTCAGCAAATTCTGTCAAGCAAGTTAACGATGTTAGCAAAAAGGGCACACATGAACAAAATTGAAAGTTTGAGGGTAGGCATGAACTGAAAAAAAAAATTTAGGGGCAGGAATGAACCTTGCAGCAAAGTTTGTGGGCAGTAAGGGTACTTTACCCTTGCAAAAAAGTAATAGAACCCAACGTTGTAACATAAGTATTGAAAGTGGAAGTAAGTGATAAAAAGTATGTTTGTATATGTAGGGAAATGGAAGTGGAATGTAAAAGTAATATTGTTTGGTATAGTGGGAACAATATAGGAAAATAGAAGATAAAAGTATGAAAAATCTTTTTTGCCTATAATTTTTTAAAAGCCACAAATTTTTTTAAGGGCATTTTAGTCTTTAAACCTCACCTCACCTCACTTCACCTTCCCTCAACTTCCCTCTCCAAAGGGAACCTCACCCTCACCTCACCTATGATTAAGACATACCAAACATGCTCAAGCTCACCTCACCTTCCCTACTAGTAAGGGATACCAAATGTGCTCTTTGTTTGACACACATGGTAAGAGATTTATTGTCACGACCCCCATTTAGAGGACCGTGACCGGCACAGACACAGGGAATATCCTTATGCCTGTAAGCCATCTCACCTAATAGACAGAATAGCTATTATTGAAAATACATTCACATGCATTATAATACCATGGCTACACCGAAATAGTGGCCTATCCTAGGCAAGAAAATCCACGGCCAGTGCCGCTTCAGGATATAGATATAGGAAAACACACATAATCTATATAACCTGTGTACTGGCTACACATCCGAAGATGCTGCATATCTTATTCACATGCAACAGATATATGTATATATATATATTTTCAAAACAAATTTTTCCTGTATCGCAGTAAAATAAATCCTGATCTTTAAAGTGTGTGAAGCTGATACTTCTAGATTTAGTAATACAGTCTAATTGGGTACGTCTACCCTTTACTTTATGATACAATAATAAAGTAAATTAAATTATAATTACAATTTGTTTACCCACATGAACAAGTTGTGGGTCTTGGAAAGTTTTGCTTGTCCCTCGCCCCACCGAGACTTCTTCCACTTGTACTTAGCCTGTCTCTGTGTAGTAAATATGAGGTGTGAGTCTTAACCACGCGACTCAGTGAGGACTCTCCCATACTCGGCGCAAGACGGGTACCATAGCGTTGGGAATGGGAATCATACACAACCACATGCAAAAACAACTGGTTTTTGTTAATTAGCATACATTCTTGGTGATCACACAACAACGGATACTTCACCCAACCACTCACATGCGTTTGACAGATATAAACACGCAGCAGTTTATTTCACATCATCACTCAACAAGTAGACATATAACATACAATGCCGGCTTTTACTTATCGGTCTTCTCAAGTTCAACATGTTTGAATCAACCAAGACGTTGTGGTGACGTAATCCTATACGTCACTACTACGCTGCACAATCAGCAATCATATGCAAACACAGACAATTTGTATATACACACAGATACTATAACATAAATCTACTTAATCTCCCCCACTCTAGGGTATCTACTAGCCACTACGTGGATTTTCTACTTCGAACCCGCGCGCTCGAATTGCTGGCCACCACGTGGCAAAGCATACTTAACCCATTCACTTGGGTACTGGTCACCTCGTGACAATTCTGTTAATCAAACAATGCTTAACCCATTCACTTGGGTACTAGTCACCTCGTGACAATTCTGTTAATCAAACACAATCAACCTATATCAATCAAACAACTGATCCGTAGCCACCAAGCCGCACGTCCTGACCCATCACTGCGGGGCAATAGCTTAAGCCCACTCGTCCATTACCTAACCAGGCTACATTACGAGCACGACACGACGTCTTGAAGCATGGCCACTGACACACCCTAGACCAACACCACAGGATGATTTCTCTTCTGCAAGATCAGGCTCATGGATCACCCGTAGGTTCCTCCCGTGTCTCCTTATCTTGGTCTCACATATTAATACGATTCTTTGTATCTTTCCCGAAGGATCAACAATTCTTCTCCTTATTAATATGGACGAGTATCCTTAACAGGATATAACTCATATACCCGTCCAGATGCACTCTCTGAGCCTCAAGCTATCGTCATAGCAATATAAAACCTTTCTGACCCTATTGCCAGGATAGGGCAATGACCATCGTCAAAGTGATTATAAAAACTAAGGTCTCAAGTGCCATCTGACGTTGTTCTAGTCGATGTCTCACATCGCTAGCATAACCTAATCCGAAACCTACCAACAACTCCCTTGGCATGATTATAATTTAAGTCACCATCGTGATGAGTTTTCAAAACAAAAGTCCAGTCCTTCTGTACAAGGAATCTTGCCACCGTTGTGGAAAAGATTTAATAAAATACTCATCATGCCTCCGGAGTGTATGAATTGGATTTGTAACACACCAATCATAGCAAACAATTACTCTCTACTCCTATGTCTTCCTATCTAAGCTGCTTTCCACAACCTATTTTCTAGTTCCTTTATTCTTTAACATTCTATACCTCTAGCTAACACATACTAGACAAGCAGAGAATGTACATACTCATGTAATCCACATAAGCATACAACCCTAGGAGCAGAGATGGAGGAACCCTCACCTTGGCAAACCTTCCATGCAATCTTCTCCTGTAACTTTAATCTCCTCGGAGTTCTTGTTGCACTCAATCGTGTGCCGTTGTTCCTATAAGAACAACATTTACTTCATTAAAGTTATTACTTAGCTTAACTTTTTATTTATCTCTCCATTACACTCACGTGTAGTCCATGGTTGCCACAGAGTCAAGCTCTTGGTCTTATTGGACTTCTCTATCCCGACTTATGTGTATCCTTCCTTGGACACTTGACTTACTCGCATATAACACTCTACTTGAGTGTTTCACATACTTGGATTTGAGTAGTATATCTCTATCTAACTTGTATTCACATCTAAGGAAGCTTATCTAGCTGGGTTGGAAGGAATCCTAATTCTAGGAAGGTCTAAGCATTTTAATTCAACTTGTGTTTCTACTTGGGTTCTAAGAAATCTAATTCTAAACCTCAATATACCTCTAATTTATCCTACTTGGGTTCTAAGAAATCTAGTTTCTAAACCTCAATATGCCTCCAATTTATCCCACTTAAGGTTTCCTAAAGGTTGTGAAGGGATAAGGATACAATTCATAAAGCTAGACTTAATTTGTTCTGCAAGTTTCCATCCTTGAGAAACAAGAGGGTACTTGGAGTGATTTAATCATCAAAAACATGTTTAGGAGTGTTCTAGGTTGTTTAGGATTGAAGAGAGGGGGTTCGGAGGTGTCAATTCACCCTCAAAATGAGCTTGGAGCAAGCCAGGCAGGGACCGGGCGCTGCAGCGCCCATTCTGGCGCTGCCGCGCCAAGGTGCTACCTTGGTAGCCCTTGGCCAACCAGCAAGTGGGCGCTGCAGCGCCGGTTTGGGGGCTGCAGCGCCAGCTCACAACACAACAACGTTTTTGCTGTGCTGTGGCTGGTTTTGGCCCCCCTTTCGGACATTTTCCGATCCGGCGTCGATTCCACTTTTCCCGGGTCTTATTCTCCTATATATATACTATATTTAGGAAGTCCTACAACTCAAATCCAACTTCGATTCGTCGCCGAATCGTTGATTGTTCGAAGTTTAGAAAAATGGGTTTTATAAATCTCAAACTCTTCCAACTTCGAATCTGGCCAATTCCAACGATCTAGCCTCGAATCCTAACCCTGATGAGTGTTCAAGAATACTTTAGAAACATTATTCTACCCCCGAATCTTCCCAAACTCGGATTCTCAAGTCAATCCCAAAAATGAAGAAAATGGGAACTTGGAGAGAATCGGGCGTTGTACCAACCTTAACTCGAGAGATTGAGACGAGGAAGATGACGAGGGTGATCTCCGGCTCCTTCTCCAACTCCGGCTCGCCGGATTTCGGCGAGATTCCCGCCGGATTTCCTCCCACCTCCATGCCCTAGCTCCCTCTCCCTCTTTTCCTTCTATTTCTTTCTTGTTTCTCTATCCGTAGCTCTCTCTCCCTCTAGTCTTTCTTTTTCCTTTGTATTTTCTATTTATAAAATGCACGGTAATCACCCTCCCCATATAAAATAAGTAAACAAAAAATTAAATAATTAATAAAAAGTAATATAATTAATTAATAAAAGAATTAATAATCAAATAGACAACAACAAATATGTATTTTAATTCAACCCCTTTCCCGATTAGATTCAGGTTTCCAATTTCTTAAGTCCTAAATTGATCCCAAAAATTATTTTCTACTTTCTTTCCCTTTTTATTTTATTTTAAACTTCGAAAAATTTTCTCGGGTATTATAATCTTTGAAAAAAAAATTCCTCTTCGGTTTCTCTTAACTCTCATACTTTTTCTATATTCTTCTTAAGGTTTTAATTCCTAGCCCCGGAATAAATCATTCTTAAATCCTCGAAATTTTTTCGGGGTATTGCATTCTTCCCCCCTTAAGAAATTCGGTCCCCGAATTTCATCTCCTTCACGAGGTCGTTGGCTTGTTGTCATCCCTGGGCTCAAATTCATCTATGGTTTCTGTCAATGTGGAAGTTTTACTGTTTTACCCTACGGTTTATCTTTCTTTCCTAGAGAATCAAGGTGTATATCTGGTTTCTACATATGCTTTCTATGATTGTTTGTATTTCTAGTTTCGTATTAAACCACCCCTCCGCGAGGTGTTAACCGACAGACTCCATCTGTCATTGTATCATTCCCCGAGGATACCTAACTTTCCTAGTTTCAATTTACTTTGGGCTACTAATTTCGCAATGGAGTGTCTGGCACGTACCACATGCCATGCTCAAATTTAGTTCTTTGAGGAATTAACTTTTGCCTTCTCTAGTGAGGCTTACCTTGACTCAATCTGCTTATCCGACTAGCTACTTTCGTAGTGACTTCTTATATCCGTCTTGGGACACCCCAAGACACTAGCTATTTGCATAGCACAGTAGGTTCTATTTCTATAAGCTCTTAACTGACGAAGTACTCCCCTACATCGAAGTCCCCGTACTTAAGTATCCTCTACTACCAAGCAGCTACCCTTCTGCTGGGATTCCCTCGATATATTCTTTGTAAACGACTTCTCCAGAAAAGTCCGTTTACATCTTACTACACCCTCTACTCTACATCTAGACTTACCGCTTACACGGCTTACACCCTACGTAGGTGTTTATACTTTGTTCCGTCAGTGTACCCAACCCTGCCGAGGTTGTTACACTCACTACTGACTCAGTTTACCCTACTCGTGTCTTAACAAGCTACATGCCATGACACTAGCACAATTATGTATTAGACTCACCGTTTCTCCACCAAACGGTAAAGGATCTTTCCGTTATGACTCGTGTTTCCCTTTCTTTTCCGGACTTCTACCCTTACCCTTAGTGGTTTCCATAACCACCTCAGGTTACTCCCTGTCGACATCCTATGTCTGACTAACTTAGAATCTTCTCTGACTACTAATTGTAGTCATTTTTGTTTATAATGGAGACTCACCAGTCACCTCCTTACCATCATACTCAATACTCTACCTCAGGCTCAATTCGATCTTCACATCCGAAGACCTGGCTTAACACGACTATGACGGTCGATCTATACCATCCTCAGGTTAGTCCACTTAGAGTTGCACATCCCATGCTAACTCTACTCATTGGGTTTCCGTTGGTTTTTACCCCAACTTGGCCCACTCGGACTCTTCAACTCACTTAAATCCTATATTCCTACTTGGAATACTTGGTCCGTTAACTCCAGCATGAACTTTCCTGGACATGCTCTACTCCCCTTGACCAAACGGGATTCGCTCCCACGGTTGGACTCTTTCCTTTCTTACGGTGTGGCATATGTTCACGAACATATACCACCTCTTGCAAGTGTGTTACCCGTTGGGTTCCAATTGCCCCCAACGGTTGCATACCTATTTTATCATTTTGGCTCGCATCCCTAGATGCTTACCCGACTCCATTCACGTATTCACTCTCTTCTTTTCCATTTCGTACCTACGTGGTACTCTTTCTTCGAGTATTTCTCAATACTCGTTACTCATTAAATTCTCCTTTTCGATTCATCGTCCTTACGGTTAATTTTCCCTTTTTGGCACTCACATGGCCATTTATACGTTTGGTTTGTCTATTGAGTCTCGACCCATACACGGGTTTCAGACTAACGGATTTACAGTTCACCAACCTGTGGAACTAGCTTACCTAGCTATGTCCACTACAATCTGTGTACTATACATACACTTATGGTAGTAGTTGGTTCTCCACCTCCTACTTGACTCTTATCCTATGGGGTCCTATAGGCTTCCGCTCTTCCCCCCTTATGGGACTACTTATCCATGTCTAGTTTCTCTCCCCTTGGGCCTCCATGAGTCCCTTTGGGGTTTACCTCTCACGTTATCTCGTTCGAGAGCTATCTACCTCAACAGCACTCATTTTCTTATCCCTGGATGGTACCCAAAGGTCTACGCCCATTTCCACTTCTAGACTTGCTCCGGTCTAATACTTTTGTGTCCATAATCGCCCTATGACCCTCTTAATTGGTAACCCTTAGGTTTACCTGTATACTCCCTTGGCACCTTAGCACTCTCTAGTGCTTTTCGATGTCTCCTTAACTTTAATCACTCCAAGCGAGTGATTTCTCAACTAAATCTACCATCCTTATACCGCTTAGCTGTAAAAGGACAATTGTTTGGTAGGGTATTGGTCACATGAGTTAGTGTTCTTAGGCACCCTTCGGGTTTTTAAAAAGTTTAGTTCAAGTTTATTTCTTAGAAAATGACGCCTAAGGTTTTTTCTAAGAAAATGACACAAATTGAGAAAGAGTTTTCATGAAAAATTTGCCTTCCAATGGTTATCCCAAGTATTTTCAAGAAAAGTTTGAGGGTCTTTCAGAATATCTCATCCGGAAAGACCAAAAAGATTTTTATAAAAATTTCTCATGTGATCAATATCCTATTCTTTATGCTCTTCCTTAAGCAATCCAAGAGAGTTTCGTTGGGCTTAATCCCTTCTTTGCCCCCTTGTTTGCTTAAGGAACTAGCAGTTCATGGATCGAGCGCATGGTTGAATTAGGCTCATTCCCTGTGCCTTACCATTTACTCTGTTTCCTGTTCGGCATATGGTCACGCTCTACGCGTATACATATGACTCTACTTCTTAACATCTATCTCTACGGCATATGGTTCGGCCACTTTGCCCTTCCATATACCGTATCCTGATTTTCTAGTCCGTAGACTTCTACTTCTACACTGTGGCATACACCACCTTTTTTCTGTTTACTTTCTAGGAAGGACAACTCACTTCCTTCAGCCATAGCTTACCGCACAGTCGTGACCCATTCACGTGGTCATCTTCCTGTCGGTCTCATGTCTCATGGCCCTGCTTATTCTTGTCTGTAAATGTAATATTCGAGATATTAATTTTTATTATTATTATCATTATTATTAATTTATTTTTCTTTGGGAAAGAAAAATAAATTAAATTAAAAAAGTTGAAATAAAATGAAGAAGAGAGAAGAAATAGAAAATTTAAAATTTTACCTATTTTCTAAAAAATGGAAATTTATTTAGGACCTAAATGAAAAGGGGATTTAAAAGAAGTGGGAGAAAAAGGGGATTTACTACAAAATTATATTTTTTTCTTATTAATAAAAAAATTGAGGGCTTATAACCGTGTCCCTTCCAGCCATTCACTTAAACAAAAGAAAAAAAAAAGAGAACGAGAAGCAGACGTAAGGGCGAACGAGACCGAGAAGCACCGAGAAGATGGAGAAGCAAGGGCTCGACGGGTTTTGGCCGGAAATACGCCGGAGAAGACACGCTGGTGCCGGAGAAGGTGACCGGACCTCATCTTCACCACCCATTAAGCTTTTGTCCGATTGGAATAAGGTAAGAAAGCCCCAATCTCTCAAAACCCCAATTTCTCCAATTTTAGGTATTTTTGGAATTCTTCAATTTCTTCCAATCGGGACATTCCGGGGATAAATTCGAGCATAGTAGATGTTATTGAATGCTTAGTGTGGTTCAGAATCAAAGCTAAATCGTAGGAATGGACCGGTTGTGGAAATTAGGAAAATTGAGCTAGAAATTATGCTAAATTCGAATTTTTCTGGTTTGATGCACGAATAGGCTTGGATTGGAGTAGTATAGCTGTTATAGTTGCTGGAAATATACAAGGGAATAAAGCCCGAGTATTTACCGTCTCAACCGGAACCCAATCCGGTGAAAAAGACGCGATATACCAAGCCACCGTACAGTAAGGAGTTGTGCTGTGGGCTGGACACCTCGGTCTAGTCTGTGGTGGACACCTAAGACCAACTAAATTGGTTCCAAGGCTCAACTTATACCCGATTATAATTCCATATATAATTAAAGAGGTAGTATTTAAGCTTTTACTCGGCAAATAAGGGAGACGGTGGAATGAGTAAGCTAAGGCCTCTTTTGAGCCGTGAATTTATTCCCTTATTAGTTAAATGCTCTTACGAATACATGAAGTGAAGTTTAGATAAACGAGAATCTCTAACCTAAGCTTTTAGAGGTTCTAACTGGCTCAAATGTGTGAAAGTCGAGTATAAGACGTTATGGACTTTCAAAAAGAGCAAATAAGACGACGTAGCGAACTAAATATCTAGTTCTTGGAAATATCTAGAGGGTGCATGAGCATTAGCATGACACGTGCATTAATAGTCGCGTAATTACACGTTGTTAATTACTTAAATACATGTGAATAGGGCACCACAGAGTAATTGGAGCTTCAGGTACTCCGAGGACTGATCAGGAGGGCCAGCGAGGTGAGGGGCTCTCCCATCCCTGCCCCACAGGGTTGGATGACTACGTGATAATGTGGTTTGCTCTATTTTATGCATTTATTATATGAAATATAATTATCTGAATGAGTTTATGTTACACGTGTATGGTTAGCAAGTAAGCAGTGAATGTGCAAACTGTATATGTGTTATGGTGGCTCATTGAGCCTTATATGTTACCGTGGGTGAGATTGAGTCGTAATTTCATATGTGAGGGTTCAGTAACTTTAGAAACCAATCACATTGATCGTCACTGTAAAGATTTTGATCGGATGGTATGTTGAGGAAACTGAACATAGGTTATCAAGCGTGAATGAGAGGGTGGCATAATCAAGAAGGGAGAAAACTAGGCCTAACTAAGAAATAAGTATAATAATTAAGTTGTAGTTCTTAGAGAGTCCTTCAAGATTTAAACAGTTTATTTGTGCTTGTTTAGAATAGTCCGGATAGATCGAGTCGGTCATCCTGGTCGGACAGACGGGATTATGATGTCAGTAAGCGTGCCACATAGTGGCCATTACATTGGTTTAAACTGAGGTCAGACAAGTTGCCGGCTATTGCTCTAAGTGTGCCTTGGAGCCAGGAAGTTCCTAGTGTGATCAACTAGGTTCAATCACGAAATTGCCTTCGGGCCAGTATTTCTCTTAGCATAAAGCAGGAAATAGAAATTGAATGACTACGAATATAGGGATGTGAACATGTGTGATGTGTTACTTATGGAAGTATATGACATATATAATTGAGGATGAATTACGTACGGTGCACTGAGTATGTTAGAAGCATGAATTAGGATTATCGCTTTGAACATGATATACTGTCTGCCTGATCATATTAAAGGTTGCAATATAATCCGTTTCATGCGCATGTGGTTGTGGTTTCTCCCTTCCCTTAGCTGTAGTGGTACCTGCTGCTACGCTAGGGATTGGGGAGCTCCTCACTGATTCTGTTCGACTCACCCCCCTGTTTACATGTTTCAGATACAGGAGGTTCAGGCGTTGGGAACGCGTCCACTTCTTCTCAAGGAGGCGAACAAATCTGAAGACCGCACGCTTAGTCTGCGTGGGTAGCATATTTTGGGTTATGTAAATAGTCTTGATGTATATATATATATGAATCCTTTTTGGGTGTCTCTAGTTTTGTGGGCTTCATACAGGTTATAGTTAGGACTTGGTGTTGGGAATATAAGCTATGATATGGTATATATCATGTCCATATATATATGACTTTCGCATGTGAATAAGATAGATCACATGCATTGAGGTGTGTGATCAATATGTAAATTATATATATGTGTGGCTGAATACCTGTTGGTATGAAAATATGATTTCCACATGTTACTAGGATAGATCGCACGCATTGGGGCGTGTGATCAATATGTAAACTAAATGCAAGTGTGTGATTGAATATATGTATGACTAAATACAGGACTTCTGCATGTGAATAGGATAGATCACCCGCACTGAAGCGCGTGATCAATATGTAAACTATATGTATCTGTGAGTGAATATGTGTATATATATAGACTGAAGCGGCGTTGAGCGAGCCGTGGATTGCGATCTATTTAGCTCACCGGAATTGGATGGCCATATATATTATATGTTGTTTGTATTAGAAATGGGTAGTTATGAATATGTAAAAATGTTAATTAGGGATTAGAGGCTTACGGGATAGGAGAAATCCTACCTCCTGTGCCGGTCACAGACGTCCGATAGGGGGTCGTGACAAACTTGGTATGAGAGTCAGGTTTACTTTAAACTGTATGAAGCCATAGGTATGACCGGGTGTCGGTTTACGCCTCGTTGTGAACCCGGGCACAACGTGGGAGTAAAAAGGCAATTGTGGAAGTACCCAGAAAATTTGAGTCAGCCCTTTCTTTCTATTCTCTTTGATATGAAATATCATCGATATACGTGTACTTATTAGGTGTGGTCCTTATGCAGTATAGGGATGCCACCGATCACGAGACATGCTAGGGGTGGAGGGAGAACTCCTGCTGAAATTGATCAAGAATCAGTTCGGGAGGAGGGAATGCCCACCCGAGGTTGAGGTAGAGGTCGTGCTCGAGGTCGAGGTAGAGAACAAGTGAGAGGAGAAGAGAGGAGGCAGTCACCGGAACCTCATGTAGAGACAGGTGCACCCTCTGTGGCGGAAATGCTCACGACAGGATTTCAAGAACTGAAAGAAAAGATGACGAGGCAAATACAGAGAGAAGTACACCGGTTAGTAGTCGGCAAGGAAGAAGGAGAGTTCCTAGCAATCAAGAGATGGAGGTTGTTGAGGAAGAGGACAGAGAATGGCAACAACCGCAGGATGTGCCTCGTGAGCCGCGGGTAGCACCCAGAGCGCTGCTAATTTCAAAATTTCTGAAGCTTCATCCACCCACTTTCTGTGGAACTAGTGAGAAAGAGGATCTGCAATACTTTGTGAGAGACGTAGTCAGAATTGGGCACATGCTGAGGTGCTCAGGGCATGAGTTGGTGGAATTAGCTTCATTTCAACTGAGGGGAGCTGCTAGAGTATGGATAGAGTCCGTACAGATGAGGTATTCAAGAAGGGTGGCACCGATGGCCTGGGAAGATTTTCAGAGGGAATTCCTGGGTCCGTTTATATCTGAAGGTACAAAAGATGCAAAGCGTCAGCAATTCGAGGAGTTGTGGATGACGCCTAACATGACCGTGATGGAATATGAGTTACTTTTTACGGAATTGGCTCAATTCTCACCTGAGTTGGTTCCTGATGAAGAGGCGAGGATCAAGAGATTCGTACACCGTCTCACAGAGCCGTTATTTATTGCCTTGTTACCACAGAAAAGGCAATTCGAGACTTTAGCTCAAGCCGCAGACTGTGCCAGGATGATTGAAACCAGGAAGAGGTATGGGACGTCTGTTGATGCCAAAGTCAAGTTGATTACGGGAAATGATAACCAAGGAGGTGGAACTAAGAAGAGGGAGACAATAGGTGGAGGAGCAGGATACTCAGGGTCCGTAGGAGGACAATCCTCAACCATTACCCATGAAACAGGTACAAGAAGTAATGTTCAAGGGGGACAAAGAGTGCAAGGGGGTGGAAATGCCAGTAAGACAAGGCCTCAGTGAGCGACTTGCGGCAGATTTCACTATGGAGTGTGTCCGAGATTGACAGGTGGGTGTTACAGCTGCGGTCAAGTGGGCCATATGGCTAGGGAGTCTCCAAAGAGAAAGGAAGGTACAAGTGTGAGAAGTAATCCGACGCCGAGGGGTACACCTATTTCAGCCCCACTAGTAAGAACTGTACCACCACAGACATCAAGTACAGGTGCAACTAGAGGTCATGGTACAGGATCTAGTGGCAGAGCATCAGGGGCAGTAGGTGGAGGAGTATTTGCACTTTCTCAGCAGGACGCTCATTGTAATACCCCGGAAGATTTCGAGGATTAGAGAATGATTTATTTAAAAATTTCGAGGATTAAAGAATGATTTATTTTGGGGCTAGGAATTTAAAACTTTAGAAAGAATATAAAAAAATATATGAAAGTTAAAAGAAACCGGAAAGGAATCTTTTTTTGAAGATTGTAATACCCGAAAATTATATCCGAGGTTTAAAATAAAATAAAAGATGAAGGAAAGAAGTAGAAAATAGTTTTTGGGATTTAATTCGGGACCTAAGAAATTGGAAACCTGAATTAAATAGGGAAAGGGAGTAAATTAAAAACACATATTAGTTATTATTTATGTAATTACATTTATTTATTTATTTATTATTTATATATTTTATAATTATTTAAATTATAATTACTTATTATTATTATTATTATTTTAAAAATGGGAGGTGGACGTGGGGTAGGTAGATAAAAGAAAGAAAAGAAGGAAAGAAAGAAAAGAAAGAAAGAAAGGAAGAAGAGAGAGGGAAAGAAAACGTAGAGAGAGAGAGAGAGGGTGGAGACGGATGGAGGAAGAAGAAGGAGAAGAGGTGGATTCGCCGGAAAGGTGACCGGGGAGAGCTAGCCGACGCCGAAAAAGTGATCGGAGCTCGGGTACGATGTCTGCTATACCTTCCACCAATCGAATCAAAGGTTGGTAACCCCAATTTCATTCGAAACCCTCAATTTCTCCATTTTTAGGGATTTTTTCGATTGAGCTTCGATTGAGTTATTTCGAGGGTAGATTGAGACCTAGAAAGTGTTCTTGAACACTTAGTTGGGGTAGGAATCAAGATTATATTCTCGGATTTGCCCAAATTCGAATTTGGAAGGATTTGGGGTTGAAATTACAATTATTTCCAAATTGGAGAAAATTGTCGATAATTAGGATTGAGCTTGGATTTGAGTAAATAGGCTTGGGTTGATATTATTCTTATTATAATTATTTCCAAATTGGGGAAATTGTTGATAGATTAGGAATTGACCTTGGATTTGAGTAAATAGGCTTGGATTGGTCCTATTGAAATTATATTGTGCAAATATTAGCTGAACAAGACCCGTGAAGAGCTGGCCCGAGGTTATTAAGGTTGAACTTGGACGTTAACGTGCCGGGTCCCTGCTCGATTTACCCAAATACACTTAAGGGTGACGTTGAGAGTTTTAAACCTCCTCACTTCGATCTTAAACACTCGAGGATAATTATGAATATTTATTAAGAATTATTTTAGGTACCTTCTTGTTTCTCATGGATGGAAACTTGCGGAACAATGAAGTCCAAATTCTAAAATGGTAATTTTATTCCTTCATAATTATTAGGAAGCCTTAAGTAGGGTGAATTAGAGGTGTATTAGGTTTAGAAACTAGATTTCTTAGAACCCGAGTAAGAACACAAATTGAATCAAAATGCTTAGACTTTCCAAAAATTTGGATTCCATCCAACCAAGCTAGATCAGCTTCCTTAGATGCGAATACAAGTAGATAGAGGTCTAATACTCGAATCCAAGTATGTCAAACACTCAATTAGAGTGTTATATTCGAGTAAGTCAAGTGTCCGAGGAAGGATACGCACAAGTCGGGATAGAGAAGTCCGATAAGACCAAGAGCTTGACTCTGTGGCAACCATGTACTACACGTGAGAGTAATGGAGAGATAAATAGCAAGTTAAGCTAAGTAATAACCTTAATGAAGTAAATGTTGTTCTTATAGGAACAACGGCACACAATTGAGTGCAACAGGAACTCCGAGGAGACTTAAGTGACAGGAGAGGATTGCATGGAAGGTTGGCCAAGGTGAGGGCTCTTTCATCTCTGCTCCTAGGGTTGTATGCTTATGTGGATTACATGAGTATTTATATTCTCTGCTTGTCTGGTATGAGTTAGCTAGAGGTATAGAATGCTAAAAGAATAAAAGAACTAGAAGATAGGTTGTCGAAAGTAGCTTGGATAGGAAGACATAGGAGTAGAGTGTGATTGTTTGCTATGATTGGTGTGTTACAAATCCAACTCATACACTCCGGAGGCATGATGAGTATTTTATTAAATCTTTTCCACGACGGTGGCAAGAGTCCTTTTACGGAAGGACAAAGCTTTTATTTTGAAAACTCATCACGATGGTGACTTAGATTATAATCATGCAAAAGGATTTATTGGTGGGTTTCAGATTTGGTTATGCTAGCGATGTGAGACATCGACTAGAACAACGTCAGATGGCACTTGAGACCTCAGTTTATAATCACCATGACGATGTCATTGCCCTATCCTGGTAATAGGGTCAGAAAGGATTTATATTGTTATGAGGATAGCTTGAGGCTCAAAGAGTGCATCTGGACGGGTATATGAGTTACATCCTGTTGAGAATACTTGTACATATTAATAAGGAGAGGAATTGTTAATCCTTCGGGAAAGATACAAAAAATCCTATTAATATGTGAGACTAAGGTAAGGACACACGGGAGGAACCTACGGGTGAACCGTAAGCCTAACCTAGTACAAGAGAAATCATCATGTGGAGTTGGTCCAGGGTGTGTCAGTGGGCATGCTTCGAGATGTCGTGCCATGCCCGCCATGTGGCCTGGTTGGGTAATGGACGAGTGGGCTCAAGCTGTTGCCCCGCAGCAAGGGGTCAGGACGTGTCACGTGGTGGCTACGTATCAATTGTTTGATAGATAGAAGTTGATTGTATTTGATTAATAGAATTGTCACAAGGTGACTAGTACCCAAGTGAAGGGGTTAAGCAGTGTTTGATTAACAGAATTGTCACGAGGTGATCAGTACCCAAGTGAATGGGTTAAGTATGCTTTTCCACGTGGTGGCCAGCAACCCGAGTGCAGGGGTTCGAGGTAGAAAAGCCATGTAGTGGCTAGTAAATACCCTAGAGTGGGGGAAGTTAAGTATATGTATGTTATAGTATCTGCGTGTACTTAAAGAATTGTCTGTGTTTGCATAATATTGTTGATTGTGCAGCGGAGTGGTGACGTACAGGATTACGTCATCACAACGTCTTGTTTGATTCAGATATGCTAAACGTGAGAAAACCGGTAAGTAAAAGCCGGCACTATATGTTACGTGTTTAATTGCTGATTGATGACGTGGAATAAACTGCTGCATGTTTACAGTTGTTAAATGCATGTGAGTGTTTAGGTGAAATTTCGGTTGTTGTGTGATCACCAAGAATGTATGCTAACAACAGTAACTAGTTGTTTTTGCATGTGGTTGTGTATGACTCCCAAACCCAGCGCTATGGTACCGACCTTGCGCCGGGGATGGGAGAGTCCTCACTAAGTCGCGTGGTTAAGACTCACACCTCATTTTTGCTACACAAAAACAGGTTAAGTACAGGTGGAAGAAGTCTCGGTGGAACGAGGGACAAGCAAAACTTTCCAAGACCCAGAACTTGTTCATGTGGGTGAATAAATTGTAACTGTAATTTAATTACTTTATCATTGTATCATAAAGTAAAGGGTAGACGTAGCCAATTAGATTGTATTACTAAGTCTAGAACTGTCAGCTTCACACACCTTAAAGATCATGATTTATTTTCCTGCGATACAGGGAAAATTTGTTTTCAAAAAAAATATATGTATATATATATATACATATATCTGTTGCATGTGAATAGGATAGGCAGCATCTTCGGATGTGTAGCCAGTACACATGTTATATATATTATGTGTGTTTTCTATATCTATATCCTGAAGCGGCACTGGCCGTGGATTTGCTTGCCTAGGATAGGCCACAATTTCGGTGTAGCCTTGGTATTATATTGCATGTGGATGCAATTTCAATAATAGATATTCTATCAATTAGGTGATAAGGCTTACAGGCATAGGGATAATCCCTGTGTCTATGCCGGTCACGGTCCTCTAAATGGGGGTTGTGACACTCATGCATCGAATGCAGTTGTGACAGGTACCCTCATTGTTTGCTCTCTTGAAGCACGGGTTTTGTTTGATTCCGGCTCCACTCATTCCTATGTGTCGCATGCATTTGCCTCTAAATCCAAGAAAATTCACTCTAGAATGAAAGAAACAGTACTAGTCTCTACCCCAATGGGAGGATCGGTACAAGTAGAGTATGTGCACGAGTCTTGCATTGTGGAGGTCGATGGCCATGAGACTTTGGTAGACCTTCGGTGTGAATGGTTTATCTTGATGTAATCCTCGGAATGGATTGGTTGTCTTCTTGCCATGCCGTTGTAGACTGCAGGGCTAAATGTTTAAAATTCAACTTGCCAAATGAGGAACCTTTTGTGATACGGGGTGACGCAGCTGCACCGTATCCAAGCTTAATCTCGGCGTTGAAGGCATCCAAGTTACTTGCAAAGGGATGTAAGGGGTATTTGGCTTTGGTCAAGGATACCACGAAAGTATTACTTTCACCGACGTTAATACCGGTGGTGCGAGAGTTCCTGGATGTGTTTCCAGAAGATTTTCTGGGGTTGCCGCCCGATCGTGAGATTGAATTTGAAATTGAGTTGCAACCTGGCACCCAGCCTATCTCCAAACCACCTTATAGGATGGCTCCGAAAGAGCTAAAGGAGTTACATACACAATTACAGGAGTTGCTCGATAAGGGCTTCATTCGACCTAGTTTCTCTCCTTGGGGTGCTCCGGTCCTTTTTGTGAAGAAGAAGGACGGATCCTTGCGGTTGTGTATTGATTACCAAAAGTTAAACAAGGTCACGATCCGCAATCAATACCCACTGCCGAGGATAGATGACTTATTTGATCAGATGATGGGCGCAAAGTGGTTTTCCCAAATTGATTTGCGATCTGGGTATCATAAATTAAAGATTCGAGAATCAGACAAACCTAAGACCGCATTCCGGACCCGATATGGACATTACGAGTTCTTGGTGATGTCTTTCGGATTAACTAATGCTCCTGCAGCGTTCATGGACATGATGAATAGAGTCTTCAAACCATTTTTGGACCGATTTGTCATTGTCTTCATTGATGACATCTTGGTTTACTGTAAGAATTCTGAAGAACATGCAGAACACTTAAGGTTAGCATTGCAGAAGTTGAGAGAGGAGAAATTGTATGCCAAGTTCTCCATGTGTGAATTCTGGCTTGACAAAGTTGCCTTTTTGAGTCACGTGGTATCATCAGAGGGAATCCACGTTGATCCAAGTAAGGTAGAAGCGGTGAAGAATTGGTCCCAGCATACCTCAGTTCTCGAAATTCGTAGTTTCTTGGGCTTGGCTGGATATTATAGAAGATTTGTGCAGGATTTCTCTAAGGTTGCTGCACCTATGACTAAGGTAACGCAAAAAGGGGTGAAGTTCATATGGGATGACAAGTGTGAGCAGAGTTTTCAGAAGCTGAAAGATAGCTTCACTACCGCTCCGGTGCTGGCATTACCTGAAGGCACAGGAGGGTATGTGGTATACTGTGATGCGTCGAGGATCGGGTTGGGGTGTGTCTTGATGCAACACGACAAAGTGATTGCGTATGCATCGCGACAATTGAGGAAACATGAGAAGAATTACCCGACTCACGACCTTGAGATGGCTGCTGTAGTATTCACTTTGAAAATATGGAGACATTACTTGTACGGTGAGACATGTGAAATTTATACAGACCACAAAAGCCTCAAATGCATTTTCAAGTAGAAAGACTTGAATTTGAGACAACGTTGATGGTTAGAGTTCTTGAAGGACTACAACTGCACAATCTTGTATCATCCAGGAAAGGCTAATGTGGTAGCCGATGCTTTGAGCCGGAAATCCATGGGCAGTCTTGCTCATATAAGTGAAGAAAGAACACCGTTAATTAGGGAACTGCACGAGCTAGAACAATCGGGAAATCAGTTTGAGATTAGGAGTTCCAACTCACTTTTAGCTCATTTGCAGGATAAGTCCTCTCTGGTAGAAGAGGTGAAGGCTAGACAGGATGAAGATACCGACCTCAAGCAAATCAGGGATACGGTAACTAAAGAGAAGGGGGACAACGTCCGGTTCTCTATTGATGATTTCGGAGTACTTCGGTTGGAGGGATGGTTGTGTGTCCTTATGGTTGATAACTTGAAAGAAATAATTCTTGAAGAAGCACACCGGACAGCTTATACAATCCATCCGAGAGCTAATAAAATGTATCATGACCTGAAGCAGCTGTATTGGTGGAATGGCATGAAGAAGGTTGTTGCGAACTATGTAGACAGGTGTTTAGTGTCTTAGCAAGTCAAGGCTGAACACCAGAAACCCGCCAGAACATTACAACAAATAGAAATACCTAAGTGGAAATGGGAGAGGATAACTATGGATTTTGTAACATGGTTGCCAAGATCTCAACGTGGATTCGATTCGGTTTGGGTGATAGTGGATCACATGACTAAGTCCGCACACCTCCTACCAGTTACGACCACTTGTGGAGTGAGTCAATATGCACAGATTTATCTATCAGAAATCGTTAGATTGCACGGTGTGCCAGTGTCCATAATATCTGACAGAGGGCCACAGTTCACTTCCAGGTTTTGGAAGTCATTGCAGTAAGTGTTGGGAACGAGAGTTGATTTGAGTACTGCGTTCCACCCATAGACCGACGGGCAATCAGAAAGAACCATTCAGATTCTTGAAAACATGCTTCGGGCGTGTATTATGGATTTCGGCGGAAGTTGGGAAAGATATTTATCTTTGCTTGAGTTTGTATACAGTAACAGTTATCAAACGAGTATCCAAATGGCACCTTTCAAGGCTCTGTACGGTCGTAGGTTCAGATCCCCGATTGGGTGGTTCGAGGTCGGAGAAGCTAGCCTAATCGGCCCGGAATTGTTACAAGATGCCTTGAAAAAAGTGAAGTGCATAAGAGAGAGATTGCTGACGGCTCAGAGTAGGCAGAAGTCCTATGCAGACAATCGAAGGAGAGAACTTGAGTTTGCCATTAGTGAACAGGTGTTCTTGAGAATATCAACGATGAGAGGCGTGATGCGGTTCGGTAAAAAGGGGAAGTTAAGTCCTCGATTTATCGGACCATTTGAAATCTTAGAACGAGTTGGGAATGTGGCGTATCGGTTGGAATTGCCTAAAGAATTGGAGGGAGTACATCCTGTTTTTCATGTATCGATGCTTCGGAAATATCTTCCAGATCCCTCGCACGTAATCCAATCGCAAGAGGTGCAACTAACCGAAAATTTGACATATGAAGCAGAGCCAGTGGAAATCTTAGATCGGCAGTTGAAGAAACTCAGAACAAAGGAGATTGCATTGGTTAAAGTTCTGTGGAGAAACCACTCGACCGAAGAAGCTACATGGAAGGTTGAGAGTGAAATGCGCAGGACGTATCCTTATCTGTTTCAAAACTAAGGTTAGTATATAGTTTGAAATTCAGGGACTGAATTTCTTAGGGGGGAAGATTGTAATATCCGAAATATTAATTTTTATTATTCTACACGCCAAGCGTGTCTTTTCTTTCACTTTACAAACCATTCCTAGCCTGAACTACCATTCATTCCATATATCTATTCTACTTACATTCCATACCATAATCAAACAACTTTGCCTATACCATAGCACACAATGCGCCGTTAACAGAGCATACACATCTTCTCATTTAACACCTGCAAAACAATCACACATTGTAGCGCATTCCTGCCTACAATTCAACCAAATGTGTCTGTGTCTAGGTAGCATCCTCCATGGATGTCTCCTTTCCATATTATGGCGTCCTAAGGTTCCCGGGGTCACTGCGACCCCTCCTTACACCTTAGTGCTCATCGGCACTCGTGTACTGTACAGGTTATATCCTTTGCATAGAATGTCACATACAAATTCTATGCCTGAATCAACGACTCGAAAGAATTTATCACTCAACATCCTGAGCAACCTCACAAGTGCCTGTCGGAACCACCGTTACGTCCAAATTCGTAATGGCTAGCCCAACTGACACCCGAAACTACTAGTTAGCTTCACACCCTTAAAGAACAACCAGGATCTGATACAAAGTTTGTCACGACCCCCGTTTAGAGGACCGTAACCGGCACAGACACAGGGAATATCCTTATGCCTGTAAGCCTTTTCACCTAATTGACAGAATAGCTATTATTGAAAAATACATTCACATGCATTATAATACCATGACTTCACCGAAATGGTGGCCTATCCTAGGCAAGAAAATCCACGGCCAGTGCCGCTTCAGGATATATATAGGAAAACACACATAATCTATATAACCTGTGTACTGGCTACACATCCGAAGATGCTGCCTATCCTATTCACATGCAACAAATATATGTATATATATATTTTGAAAACAAATTTTCCCTATATCGCAGTATAATAAATCCTGATCTTTAAGGTGTGTGAAGCTAACAGTTCTAGATTTAGTAATATAGTCTAATTGGGTACGTCTACGCTTTACTTTATGATACAATAATAAAGTAAATTAAATTACAATTACAATTTGTTTACCCACATGAACAAGTTGTGGGTCTTGGAAAGTTTTGCTTGTCCCTCACCCCACTTTGACTTCTTGCACCTGTACTTAGCCTGTCTCTGTGTAGTAAATATGAGGTGTGAGTCTTAACCATGCGACTCAGGGAGGACTCTCCCATCCTCAGCGCAAGGCGAGTACCATAGCACTGGGAATGGAAGTCATACACAACCACATGCAAAAACAACTGGTTTCTGTTAATTAGCATACATTTTTGGTGATCACACAACAACGGATATTTCACCCAACCACTCACATGCGTTTTACATAAATATAACATGCGGCAATTTATTTCACATCATCACTCAACAAGTAAACATATAACATATAGTGCCGGCTTTTACTTACCGGTTTTCTCACGTTCAACATGCTTGAATCAACCAAGACGTTGTGGTAACGTAATCCTGTACGTCACTACTACGCTGCACAATCAGCAATCATATGCAAACACAGAAAATTTGTATATACACACAGATATTATAACATAAATCTACTTAATCTCCCCCACTCTAGGGTATCTATTAGCCACTACGTGGCTTTTCTACTTCGAACCCGCGCACTCGGGTTGCTGGCCACCACGTGGCAAAACATACCTAACCCTTTCACTTGGGTTCTGGTCACCTCGTGACAATTCTGTTAATCAAATAATGCTTAACCCATTCACTTGGGTACTAGTCACCTCGTGACAATTGTGTTAATCAAACACAATCAACCTCTATCTATCAAACAACTAATCCGTAGCCACCAAGTCGCACGTCCTGACCCCTCACTACGGGGCAATACCTTGAGCCCACTCGTCCATTACCCAATCAGGCCACATGGCGGGCACGGCACGACGTCTCGAAGCATGGCCACTGACACACCCTGGACCAACTCCACAAGATGATTTCTCTTCTGCAAGATCAGGCTCACGGTTCGCCCGTAGGTTCCTCTCGTGTCTCCTTATCTTGGTCTCACTTATTAATAGGATGCTTTGTATCTTTCCCGAAGGATCAACATTCTTCTCCTTATTAATATGGACGAGTATCCTTAACAGGATATAACTCATATACCCGTCCAGATGCACTCTCTGAGCCTCAAGCTATCGTCATAGCAATATAAAACCTTTCTGACCCTATTGCCAGGATAGGGCAATGACCATTGTCATGGTAATTATAAAACTGAGGTCTCAAGTGCCATCTAACGTTGTTCCAGTCGATGTCTTACATATTTATAGGATTCTTTGTATCTTTCCCGAAGGATAAAAAATTCTTCTCCTTCTTAATATGGACGAGTATCCTTAACAGGATATAACTCATATACCCGTCCAGATGCACTCTCTGAGCCTCCAGCTATCGTCATAAGAATATAAAACCTTTCTGACCCTATTGCCAGGATAGGGCAATGACCATCGTCATGGTGATTATAAAAACTGAGGTATCAACTGCGATCTGACGTTGTTCTAGTCGATGTCTCACATCGCTAGCATAACCTAATCCGAAACCCGCCAACAACTCCCTTTGCATGATTATAATTTAAGTCACCGTCGTGACGAGTTTTCAAAATAAAAGTTTCGTCCTTCCGTACAAGGACTCTTGCCACCGTCGTGGAAAAGATTTAATAAAATACTCATCATGCCTCCGGAGTGTATGAATTGGATTTGTAACACACCAATCATAGCAAACAATTACTCTCTACTCCTATCTTCCTATCTAAGCTACTTTCCACAACATATTTTCTAGTTCCTTTATTCTTTAGCATTCTATACCTCTAGCTAACACATACCAAACAAGCAAAGAATGTACAAACTCATGTAATCCACATAAGCATTCAACCCTAGGAGCAGAGATGGAAGAACCCTCACCTTGGCCAACCTTCCATGCAATCCTCTCCTGTAACTTTAATCTCCTCGGAGTTCTTGTTGCACTCAATCGTGTGCCGTTGTTCCTATAAGAAAAACATTTACTTCATTAAAGTTATTACTTAGCTTAACATGTTATTTATCTCTCCATTACTCTCACGTGTAGTCCATGGTTGCCACAGAGTCAAGCTCTTGGTCTTATTGGACTTCTCTATCCCGACTTATGTGTATCCTTCCTCGGACACTTGACTTACTTGCATATGACACTCTACTTGAGTGTTTCACATACTTGGATTTGAGTACTAGACCTCTTTCTAACTTGTATTCGCATCTAAGGAAGCTTATCTAGCTGGGTTGGAAGGAATCCTAATTCTAGGAAGGTCTAAGCATTTTAATTCAACTTATGTTTCTACCTGGGTTCTAAGAAATCTAGTTTCTAAACCTCATTATACCTCCAATTTATCCTACTAGGGCTCTAAGAAATCTAGTTTCTAAACCTCAATATGCCTCCAATTTATCCCACTTAAGGTTTCCTAAAGGTTGTGAAGTGATAAGGTTGCAATTCAAAAAGCTAGACCTAATTTGTTCTGCAAGTTCCCATCCTTGAGAAACAAGAGGGTACTTGGAGTTATTTAATCCTCAAAAACATGTTTAGGAGGATTGTTCTAGGGTGTTTAGGATTGAAGAGAGGGGGTTCGGAGGTCTCAATTCGCCCTTAAAATGGGCTTGGGGCAAGCCAGGCAGGGACTAGGCGCTGCAGCGCCCATTCTGGCACTGCCGTGCCAAGGTGCTACCTTGGTAGCCCTTGGCCAACCAGGAAGTGGCCGCTGCAGCGTCGGCTCGCAGCACACCAACGTTTTTGCTGTGCTGTGGCTGGTTTCGGCCCCCCTTTCGGCCATTTTCCAATCCGACTTTGATTCCACTTTTCCCGGGTCTTATTCTCCTATATATATACTATATTTAGGAAGCCCTACAACTCAAATCCAACTCCGATTTGTCACCGAATCGTTGATTGTTCGAAGTTGAGAAAAATGTGTTTTATAAACCCCAAACTCTTCCAACTTCGAATCGGCCAAATCCAATGATCTAGCCTCGAATCCTAACCCCGATGAGTGTTCAAGAACACTTTAGAAACATTATTCTACCCTCGAATCTGCCCAAACTCGGATTCTCAACTCAATTCCAAAAATGAAGAAAAATGAAGAAAATGGGAACTTGGAGAGAATCGGGCGTTGTACCAAGCTGAACTCAAGAGATTGAGATGAGGAAGATAACGAGGGTGATCTCCGGCTCCTCCAACTCCGGCTCGACGGATTCCGTCGAGATTCCCGCCGGATTTCCTCCCACCTCCAAGCCCTAGCTCCCTCTCTGTCTCTCTTCTCCCTCTCCCTCCTTTCCTTCTATTTCTTTCTTATTTCTCTGTCCGTAGCTCTCTCTCCCTCTAGTCTTTCTTTTTCCTTTCTATTTTCTTTTTATAAAACGCACGGCAATCCCCCTCCCCATATAAAATAGTAAATGAATAATTAAATAATTAATAAAATGAAATATAATTAATTAATAAAATAATTAATAATTAAATAGACAATAGCAAATATGTATTTTATTTCAACCCCTTTCTCGATTAGATTCAGGTTTCCAATTTCTTAAGTCCTAAATTGATCACAAAAATTATTTTATTTTAAACTTCGATAATTTTTCTCGGGTATTATAATCTTTGAAAAAAATTCCTCTCCGGTTTCTCTTAACTCTCATACTTTTTCTATATTCTTCTTAAGGTTTTAATTCCTAGCCCCGGAATAAATCATTCTTAAATCCTCGAAATTTTAAATAAATTATTCTTTAATCCTCGAAAATTTTCTGGGGTATTACATTTATATTTTTTTAATTATTTTTTGGATTTAATTTTCGGAGAAACATAAATGAAGTGTTATTTATTGAGAGGATTATTCTAAATCATAGACATTACAATAGATTAATTATTAGGTTTGCTTTAACGGATACTTCAATTGTAAAAAAAATATCATATACGGTCACACCACCATGCACCAGCTAACTTTACTTTTTCTAATTTTGAAGGAGGCAATTGAAGAGGAAGGTGTGAATCGAAACAAAATCCCAACTTTGCTTTACTTTTTCTAATTTTATAATGTAAAATTGCTATTTACTAAAGAAATCATGTCCCAAAAATCCTATAAACACTAATCAAATACAGCAATTTTAAATTACAAAATTAGAAAAAAGACATAAAACAGTGTCTCTCTCTCGTACACTTATTACGTGTGGATTATGCTAAGTGGTAAATGACAAAAGACATAAAACAGTAACTTTTCTGAGGTGGGAAAAGGAAATGGAAATAGGTGGCCTAAAAATGACCATCTTCATTAGCTAGCTTCAATTCTTCCTTCTAAAATATCTGTAGTGTGATTTGGGGAATGTAAATTTTGAATGGACTAAACTAAGATAAAGTTACTTAGGTGCTTGCTATAAAGTTCACTAATATAATTAAAACACGTGGCAAAAATTTTTGTATAACCAATCATGGTATAGAGAGAAAATGAGTCACATCACAAAAAAAAATTGGAACAGAAATAACATATAAGTAAAGTTTGACTAGCATAGAATAGATAAATGACATATCAACATACGATACAAGTAGTTAACGAAAAAAATTAATAGTGTAAGATAAAAAAATCAATATAGAGTAATAGAACAACTTGTAAAAATAAAGAGTAGATTTAAAATTTTTAAAAAATAAAAGATTAATATAAAATAAATTTTGCTAAGAAGTGTGCTAATGGCGGTATTGTTTAAATATTCATTTTAACTAATGAAAATTTTTTTAAAATTATTCCTTTTCGTTTTTTACCAAATTCAAGACTATTATATATTAACGAATAAGAGAAAACTTTAAATAACACTCTAAAATATTTGTTTGATAAACTCATATAATTAGTGAAAAAGGAGAGTGGAGAGTGGAGACAAAGAGTAATAGGCATCAGCACCGGTGTCCGTGGTTGGTGATTTTGAGGATCTAATCCAACATTACATCCAACATTCTTCTTATCAAAAAAATTCCACTTTTTATAATGTGATGAAATTATGTATTTGTTCTTATTTTTTTACCTACTTTTTCATTCACACTTTTAATGTAAAGGTAAAATGGTCATTTTATCCACTTTTATTCAATTCACATCACATTACATCATATTGACATGACATTTCTATTTCCTCCAACATTCTCTGTCACGACCCCCTATCGGACGTCCGTGACCGGCACGGGAGGTAGGATTTCTCCTATCCCGTAAGCCTCTAATTCTTGATTGACATTCTTATATATGCATAACTACCCATTTCTATTACAAACAATATATATTATATATGGTCATCCCAATTCGGTGACCTAAGTAGCACGCAATCCACGGTTCGCTCAACGCCGCTTCAGTCTATACATATACACATAATCAATCACACGTACATATAATATACATATTGATCACGCGCTTAAGGGCGGGTGATCTATCCCATTCACATGCAGAATCCCTGTGTACAGTCAAGCATATATATTCAATCACACACCTGCATAAAATATACATATTGATCACACGCCTCAATGCGTGTGACCTATCCTATTCACATGCGGAAGCCGTATTTTCATACAATCAAGTATTCAGTCACACATATATATAAATTTACATAATGACCACACGCTCAGTGCGTGTGATCTATCCTATTCACATGCAGAGGTCACATTCATATATATATATATATATATATATATATATATATACACATGATATTCATCATATCACAACCTATATCCCCAACAACAAGACCAATCTCTAATCTGTATGAAGCCGACAGTTCTAGAGTATGACATATACATATATGCATATAGCAGCTGTACAAAACAATGTTATACCAAAAGAATCATATACATATACATCCTGTCAAAATACATATAACAGTACTACCCACGCGAACAATGCGTGCGGTCTCTAAGTCTGTCTGCCTCCCTGAGATGAAGTGGAAGCGCTCCCGATGCCTATACCACCTGTGTCTATAACATGTAACATTTGGGTGAGTCAAACAGACTCAGTGAGAGGCTTTCCCATCCCTGGTGTAGTAGCGGGCACCATTACAACTGGGGAAGAGGAGCCAATCACAAACACATACGCATATAACAGATTTGAATTTCCATATATTAAATGGTCAGGCAATTAGCTTCTATCATATTCACAATAAAGAATTTAAAGCATGGGGGTTTACATACATTTAAATTCACACATACCTCATATCATAGTTTAACATATAATTCCAAGTGGTCACCCGTATTCAATTAACCGTAATCATAAACTGGCCCGAAGGAAATATCTCCATTAGGAGGAAATCTGGCCCGAAGGCAATATCTCCGTTAGGAGGGAATCTGGCCCGAAGGCAATATCTCACGTGAGCAATATGGGAACCTAGTTGATCATTCTAGGAACCCCTGGTCCCAAGACTATACTTGGAACAATAGTCTGACCCCAAGACTTCACTTGGAGCATAGTCGGCGACTCATCTGACCTCGGTTTACCCAAGGCAATAGCCACAATGTGGTGAACTCATATACTCTGTATTTCTGTGGGTTGACTCAATACAAGAGACTCAATCTACCCGGACCACCCGTGATAGACTCGGTTCCCGCGTTGTACCATAAATGACCCCTATGGACCACTACTTGTCCATTTCACTTCTTCTTAGGCAAGTCTAGATTTTCAAGTGGTTTGTAATTCAGACTCTTGGTTCAGAACAAAGCCACCAAGGTCTATCCTCTTTAAGGACTTACATACAAAACCACACCCTTCAGATAGTATTTACTCGATCCTACCCCCGATATCGTATAGGTCCCGTGGACCTTCTTTTCATATAAGGCTCCTTGAGCCACAATTGCTTTTACAATTCACAAACACACATATAGCACGTTTTCACATTTACTGTAATTTAGGAACAACAATAGCATGTTATCTAACATGTAATTCCTACAAATAGGCAAGAAGGCAAACCATATATCCATAACCGCAGTCAACCCTATACGGCAAGGATAGGAAAGCCCCTCACCTGGTTGGCCCCTCTGATTGGCTCTCGGTGCGCCCGAAAGTCAACTCACAGTATGGTGCCCTATACACATATACTTGAGAGATTCAGAAACTTGCAATTTCAACCACCATCGTGTACATGTAACGCTAGTGCTCATGTTCTCTCTAATTAATTCCATAGACTAGTTGTTGGCTTGGAAATGCCCTCAACTAGTTCTAGGACACCTAGCATGTTTCTATTCGTGTCCAACCTTCTCTTAATCATGCTATTCGGAAACGTTGAATTTGGGAATGCAAGGTTACCCAATTCCACCTCTATGTGTCCATGCGAAGTTTCCATTGCGCAAGTCTTGAATTTATGGCTCAAGAGAATCATAAATCCTACTTGTCCAAGCTTTGCATTTATCAAACTAACCTTGAACACTTCACCTACACATGGATACACATACCCGAATACGTGTAAAATTAGAAAATTGTCTCTTTTTTTTCCCGAACGGGGTTCCGGGTGAGACGGGAACTACTCGGGTTTTAATCCCTCGTACTTTCCAATAATTTTTTAATAATTATATAATTATCATTCACCCTTTCAATGCATCCCAACTCATTCTACAACACCCTTAAACCTTAACAACCACATTTTCCTACACTTTTTCCAACCCGGATAAATTCCATCAATTTGGTTCCGGTTCCTAAGCTTCCAACTCACTTCCTAACAAGCATATACTTCGATTTAGGACCCAAAATACTCAAATTGAATCAATTGGGGTCTTTCCAAAAAATCCCTAAAATTGATAAAATTGGGGTTTGAGAGTTTTTGGACTTCTCACCTCGATTCAACCGGTTAGAAGGACGGTATGGAGTAGAGGAGACTTCCAGCTACTTTCCCCGGTGAAGAAACGGTGTTTTCCGGCGAGAAAGCTCTCTCCCTCTTGTTTCACTCTCTAGACTGAACTCTCTCTCTCTCCAGCCAAACGACGGCGACGGACGGCGAACTCCGGCCACCACGAACGTCCGGCCACCTTTCCTCTGTGCTCAACCCGTCCGTGAGCTTCCTCCCCCTGCGTTTGCTCCGTTGCTACTCGCCCAGCTCTCTCTCTCTCCGTGTGTCTCTTCTCTGCTTCTTTTCCGTATGCGTTTTCTCACCCTTTCTTTTCTTATTACATGTATATATATATATATATATATATATATATATATCACTAAATAAAACAATCTGGTTTCTTTTTTTTCTTTTACTCTTTTCCTTATTCTATTACACATATATACATATATATAATTAATATATACATATCACAAGAAATTAAAATAATCTGATATAATAATAATGAATAAGAAAAGAAGTATATAAAAAAAAGTTAGGATTTACACTAATCTGTATTTAAAAAAATATATGCAGTAGGATTGTGTGTATTTTTTTTATCTCATTTTCCACTTTTAAATTAATTAATTTAATTTAATTGATGACGCTAGTTAAAATATTCTCGGGTATTACATTCTCATTCCCATTCCCATTCCCATTCCCATTATATCCAACGTTACTTCCTCCACCCTACCAACCAAACACACCCCTAGGACTAAGCACCAAAGAGTGAGAAAAATGAGGAACAATAAAAAAAGAAATTGGATCCTCTGCATGTAGTAAAGTGCTCAGTGAAATGAGGAGAGAGATAGAGAAAAAAAATTGTGGGACCACCTTTTCAAATCTACTCTCTTAATTTTTCTATCTCATAATTTTTTTCTCTTTCTCCTCACTTCACTAATAACTTTACTGTTTAATGCAGAGGATCCAACTTCATAAAAAAGGCATTAGATGTCAGAATTCAGAAATAAAATAATATGAGTAACCATATTACTACTATCATCTGTATTCATGTGATGTATATATATATATATATACAAATATGACAATTATTTTTTCTCTATCTTACGAAAAATTAAATCCACATGAGAGTTGGTTCTCCTTTTTTTTTTCCTCTTTTTATATATAGATACAGATAAATCATTTATTTTCAATTACATATGAAAATTTTGATAATTAATGTTAGATATAATGTAAATTTAATTTTTTATAATATGTAAATTTAAATTTTTAGGTTAATTGTCTTTTTTTTTAAAGTGTTTACAAATTACATTTAAAAAAAAATTGTTGAGCTAGCTCCTTCATTATAAAAAAAAAGTGGTTATAAATTAATAAAAAAATTAATAACTCTGAAAATTTTAAAAAAAAAATATAGAAATAAAAAAAGAAAATAACAAACATATTGATTGAAAAGAAGAAAGAGAAAATGGAAGAAAAAAAATGAGAAATAGGAAGAAGGAAAAGGAAGAGACAATAAAAAAATTGATTCATTTCCCAATATATTAGTATCAATTTCTGCAAATTAAGTAGACACATAATATTTCCAGCAGTAGATAGTTCAGAACATTACGCAGGACATCATCTTCTACACAAGAAAGAAGGAAAGGGCAGAATACAACCCCAGAAAATAAATGAAGAAGCAAAGAAAGCAACATAAAAGATAATAGAGAAAGAAGAGAAAATAAGAAAGGACATCATCTTCTATAATCACGAATATAAATCTTCAGAGTAATAATAATTACTCCAAATATCATGATTATTTTATATAGACAATCATGATTTGTATAATAATATAGTGATAAAAAGAAACAAAGTTTTAGAAACATACTGATCCATGCATGTACTAATGATAGTTTTTCAGTTGAAAAACCAACTAAAAAAATATAAGATACTAGTATAACAAATGCAATTACTAGTATGTGGTTCATATCTCTAGTGGTGGAAACATGGCCTGAAAGATATATTCCTACACCCGATGTTATAACCCAACTTACAATTTCAAGCGCATGTACTGTTTCGGTATGATATACATATAGCACAAGTAGAATATGCATTACATATCCTACTACATAACTCCATATATCATGACCACCACCAAATTAATCTTCTTCCTCTCTCTCCATTAAAAAACAATCACCCCAACTTCTACAGTGGTGATGATTATAGCAATGATCCTTAGCCATGTGTACAGGCTAATATTTTTATTCACATCGAAAATCCTTCCATGAAGGATATTCGTGGGAATGTGAGCTTCCATTGCAATAATGTTATCTGAGAATTAATGAAGAGAACTAATTGTTTTTCTTTCTCACTCTCAAAATCAAAACATAAGTTTTTAATGTTGTAATACCCGAGGGGTATTTTTAGAATCAGGTCAATTGTGTATAGAAAGACTTAGCATGGTCATCATTTGGAGTTGGAATGTAAGGACTAAATAAATAAATAAATAAATGAACAACATAAATAAATAATAATTTTGTGTATACATATAGATAAATAAAATTAAATAGGAATTGATGTGATAATATGAAATTGATAAAATTGTGAAATTGAAGTTAAACATTTTGGCTAAAGAAAATAAAAATAAATTTTTATTTGAGTGAAATAAAATTTTTGGATATAATTAAGATTTTAATAGTTTTAGAGTTGAGAATTTAAGAAATTAAAATTGTCACGACCCCCGTTTAGAGGACCGTGACCGGCATAGACACAGGGAATATCCCTATGCCTGTAAGCCTTACCACCTAATTGACAGAATAGCTATTATTGAAAAATACATTCACATGAATTATAATACCATGGCTACACCGGAATGGCGGCCTATCCTAGGCATTCAAATCCACAGCCAGTGCCGCTTCAGGATATAGATATAGGAAAACACACATAATATATAACCTGTCTACTGGCTACACATCCGAAGATGCTGCCTATCCTATTCGCATGCAATAGATATAGGTATATATATATATATTTTGGAAACAAGTTTTTCCTGCATCGTAGTCTAACGGATTCTGATCTTTAAGGTGTGTGAAGCTGACAGTTATAGATTTAGTAATACAATCTAATTGGGTACGTCTACCCTTTACTTTATGATACAATGATAAAGTAAATTAAATTACAATTACACTTTATTCGCCCACATGAACAAGTTGTGGGTCTTGGAAAATGTTGCTCAACCCTCGTTCCACCGAGACTTCTTTCACCTGTACTTGACCTGTCTCTATGTAGTAAAAATGAGGTGTGAGTCTTAACCACGAGACTCACTGAGGACTCTCCCATCCCCGGCGCAAGGCGGGTACCTTACCGCTGGGACTGGGAGTCATACACAACCACATGCACAAACAACTAGTTACTGTGAGTTAGCATGCATTCTTGGTGATCACACAATAATAGAAATTTCACCCAAACACTCACATGCATTTAACAGATATAAGCATCCAGCAATTTATTTCACGTCATCAATCAGCAAGTGACATGTAACACATAGTGCCGGCTTTTACCTACCGATGTTCTCACGTTCAGCATGTTTGAATCAACAAGACGCGTGGTGACGTAGTCCTGTACGTTACCACTACGCTGCACAATCAACAGTTATATGCAACCACAGACAATTTATACATACACACAGATGCTAAACATACATCTACTTAATCTCCCCAACCCTGGGGTATCTACTAGCCACTACGTGGCTTTTCTATTTCAAACCCGTGCACTCGGACTACTGGTCACCACGTGGAAAAACATACTTAACCCATTCACTTGGGTACTGGTCACCTCGTGACAATTCTGTTAATCAAACACAATCAACTTCTATCTATCAAACGACTGACGCATAGCCACCACGTGGCACGTCCTGACCCCTTACTGCGGGGCAATAGCTTGAGCCCACTCGTCCATTACCCAACCAGGCCACATGGCGGGCACGGCACGACATCTCGAAGCATGGCCACTGAGACACCCTGGACCAACTCCATAGGATGATTTCTCTTTTCTAGGTTAGGCTCACGGTTCAGCCATAAGTTCCTCCCGTGTCTCCTTACCTTAGTCTCACATATTAATAGGATTCTTTGTATCTTTCCCGAAGGATCAACAATTCTTCTTCTTGTTAAATGTAAAAGTATCCTCAATAGAATATAACTCATATACTCGTCCAAATGCACTCTCTGAGCCTCAAGCTATCGTCATAGCAATATAAATCCTTTCTGACCCTATTACCAGGATAGGGCAATGACCATTGTCATGGTTATTATAAAATTGAGGTCTCAAGTGTCATCTGACGTTGTTCTAGTCGATGTCTCACATCGCTAGCATAATCGAATTCGAAACCCACCAATAACTCCTTTGCATGATTATAATCTAAGTCACTGTCGTGACGAGTTTTCAAAATAAAAGCTTAGTCCTTCTGTACAAGGACTCTTGCCACCGTCGTGGAAAAGATTTAATAAAATGCTTATCATGCCTGTGGAGTGTATGAGTTGGATTTGTAACACACCAATCATAGCAAACAATTATACTCTACTCCTATGTTTTCCTATCCAAGCTATATTCCACAACCTATTTCAAGTTCTTTCATTCTTTTAGCATCCTATACCTCTAGCTAACACATACCAGACAAGCAGAGAATATACATACTCATGTAATCCACACAAGCATACAACCCTAGGAGCAGAGATGGAAGAACCTTCACCTTGGCCAACCTTCCATGCAATCCTCTCCTGTAACTTAAGTCTCCTCAGAGTTCCTGTTGCACTCAATCGTGTGCCGTTGTTCCTATAAGAACAACATTTACTTCATTAAGGCTATTACTTAGCTTAACTTGTTATTTTTCACTCCATTACTCTCACGTGTAGTCCATGGTTGCCATAGAGTCAAGCTCTTGGTCTTATTGGACTTCTTTATCCCGGCTTATGCGTATCCTTCCTCGGACACTTGACTTACTCGCATATAACACTCTACTTGAGTGTTTCACAAACTTGGATTTGAGTATTAGACCTCTATCTAACTTGTATTCGCATCTAAGGAAGCTTAAACAATTTAAATCAACTTGTGCTCCTAAAGGTTGTGAAGGGATAAGGTTGCAATTCACAAAGTTAGACCTAATTTGTTCCGCAAGTTTCCATCCTTGAGAAACAAGAGGGTACTTGGAGTAATTTAATCCTCAAAAAGTGAATTAATTCTCAAAAAACATGTTTAGGAGTGTTCTAGGGTGTTTAGGATTGAAGAGAGGGGGTTTGGAGGTCTCAGTTCGCCCTAACAATGGGCTTAGGGCATGCCAGGCAGGGACCGGGCGCTACAGCACCCATTCTGGCGTTGCGGTGCCAAGGTGCTGCCTTGGTGGCCCTTGGCCAACCAGCAAGTGGGCGCTACAGTGCCGGTTTGCAGGACAGCAGCGTTTTTGCTGTGCTGTCTTGTTCTCCTTCATATATACTATATTTAGGAAGTCCTACAACTCAAATCCAACTCCGATTCGTCGCCGAATCGTTGATTGTTCGAAATTGAGAAAAATGGGTTTTATAAACCCGAAACTCTTCCAACTTCGAATCCGGCCACATTCAACGATCTAGCCTCAAATCCTAACCCCAATGAGTGTTCAAGAACACTTTAGAAACATTATTCTACCCTCAAATCCGCCCAAACTTGGATTTTCAACTCAATTCCAAAAATGAAGAAAAATGAAGAAAATGAGAACTTTGAGAGAATCGGGCGTTGTACCAACCTTAACTCGAGAGATTGAGACGAGGAAGATGACAAGTATGATCTCCGGGTCCTCCTCCAACTGCGGCTCGCCAGGTCCCGGCGAGATTCCCGCCAGATCTCCTCCTACCTCCAAGCCCTAGCTCTCCCTCTCTCTCCTTTCCTTCTTTTTTTCTTCCTTCCCTGCTTCTTTCCCCGTAACACTCCCCCTCTCTCTTTTTCCCTCTCTCTTTTTCCCTTTTTATTTTCTTTCCTTTACTTTATTTAATAACTAATATTTTAATTTAGTTCCCCCTCCAATTTATTTTAGGTTTTTAATTTCTTAGGTCGCGAATTAATTCAAAAAAAATATTTTACTTCTTTCTTTCATCTTTTGTTTTACGTTAACCCTCGAAAAATTTTCTCGATATTATAATCTTTGAAAAAAAAAATTTTCCCGGTTTCTTTTAACTTTCATACCTTTTTTCAATATTCTTTCTGGGGTTTTAATTCCTAGCCCCGGAATAAATCATTCTTAAATCCCCAAAATTTTTAAATAAATCATTCTTTAATCCTCGAAATTTTTACGGGGTATTACAAAAATGAATATGAAAATTAGGTAGAAAAATTATAATTTAAAAGTGGTCATATGAATTATTCAAAGCTTATAGTTTAAATTTTAGAATTTTTCGAAAATAAAAAGTATATTGGGTAGGAAATTTTCATCTCCAAGACACTCAATCACAGATATTTTTAATAGGCTTATGATTAGCCAAAAATTTAAAAATTTTCCTATTCTTACCTGCAAATAAATATAGTTAAGAAAATCCAATCAAAACTCTATTTCATCATACCCCAAAAGTTATCAAATGTCTAAATTACCCATAAATCTCCCACCAACTCATGAGAACACATTTTTTTAACTCTAGGAGCATTCTCACGCCACTTCTTCCCTTCCACTCATCTTCCACTTCCTCTTCCTCCCAACTCTCTCTTAGGGCTGTTGGGCCCCGCAAAAAAAGAGAAAGAAGAACACACAAAAATTTTAACGTGGTTTGGTGCCTCAAGACCTACTACCACGACCCCCACTGGGACAAACTTTACTACTTGTAATTTTTGAACGGAAAAATTACAAACCCTCCTCAATACATAAAAATAACCAAAACCCAATACACCAAATGGTTATAGGCTAGTATTCTTATGTGTGTTGGAACCTATATAACTCACACCAATTTATATAAGCTACTCACCCACTCACTCCACACACCCCACCAATGTGGGACTTTGAATTACACACACAACAAATCCTCCCTAAATCCAAAGTCCTACATTATTTCTCTCTATAAAAAAAACTAAACTCTCCTACTAATTTTCTGACTTCTTCTGCTTCTGCAACGATCCTCCCTTGCTGCATAATCCTCTAACATCCTCATATTAACTCATCTTCATAAGAAACCACATTAGCAGAAGAAGTTCCCTTCGATCTGCCCCTTTTCTCCTTCATGCTCTGCAAGTCCTCCCTGAAGTCTGGACATCTCATTTGCATGTGACCCAACTGTCCACAGTAATGGCACTCAACAGTGCTCATGTCTCTCGATCGATAATTTCTTCCAAGTTTATCACACTTCTTCTTCCTGTCACTATCCACTGCTAGTATATGACTGTCCCTGAAAGACTCTTCACCACCCATCATCCTCTGACTCTCCTTCAAGGTACTCATCACTTCATCTAGTTTTAGTGTGCTCTTTCCTGCTAGCATTGACTGGACTAGAGGCTGGTAGTGAAGCCAAGAGAAGCAGCGCTTGCTCTTCATCCATAATAGTCTCCCCTGCATTCAACAATCTAGATACCATCTCATTAAATTTGTTAATGTGATCAGTCACATTACCTCCCTCTTCCATCTTCAATGAGTACAATCCATCTTCATCATCAATCGATTGGTCAATGTCTTCGATGCAAACTTGCACTCCAACGTGTCCCACAACTTCTTCGGTGATGTCTCCTTCAGCACAGTCACTTTTATCTGTGGGGCTAGTGCCAATCGAATTGTACAAACAGACTTTTTCTGAATTGTACTCCAATCTGACTCTTTCATTTCACTCGGTTTTTCATCCTGCAATGCTAAATCAACACCCTGTTGGACTAAATAATCTTGAATCGTGCATTGACACAGTGTAAAATCCGTTCTCCCATCAAACAACGAAACTTCAAACTTCAGGGTGTTCATTGTATTTAACCCAACTCTTGGCTAAATACTTCCTCACTCACACAGCCAACCAACCAGCACCACAAACAACCCAAATTCAAAAAAATTTGACTTGAAAAAAAAATTACAAAATAAGCCAGAATCAACCTCTCTCCAAATTGTTGACTGGATGATGACAACTCCTTCCTCTTGCTCTTTCTCCCTTCTTCCTCCCTAGGCCGTAACCAAAGCTCTGATACCACTTGTTGGGCTCCGTAAAAAAAGAGAAAGAAGAACACAAAAATTTTAACGTTGTTCGGTGCCTCAAGACCTACTACCACGACCCCCACTGGGACAAACTTTACTACTTGTAATTTTTGAACGGAAAAATTACAAACCTTCCTCAATACATAAAAATAACCAAAACCCAATACACCAAATGGTTATAGGCTACTATTCTTATGTGTGTTGGAACCTATATAACTCACACCTATTTATATAAGCTACTGACCCACTCACCTCACACACCCCACCAATGTGGGACTTTGAATTACACACACAACAAATCCTCCCGTAATCCAAAGTCCTACGTTATTTCTCTCTATAAAAAAACTAAACTCTACTACTAATTTTCTGACTTCTTCTGCTTCTGCAACGATCCTCCCTTGCTACAGAATCCTCTAACATCCTCAGATTAACTCATCTTCATAAGAAACCACATTAGCAGAAGAAGCTCCCTTCGATCTGCCCCTTTTCTCCTTCACGCTCTGCAAGTCCTCCCTGAAGTCTGGACATCTCATTTTACTGTGACTCAACTGTCCACAGTAATGGCACTCAACAGTGCTCATGTCTCTCGATCGATAATTTCTTCCAAGTTTATCACCCTTCTTCTTCCTGTCACTATCCACTGCTAGTATATGACTGTCCCTGAAAGACTCTTCACCACCCATCATCCTCATACTCTCCTTCAAGGTACTCATCACTTCATCTAGTTTCAGTGTGCTCTTTCCTGCTAGCATTGACCGGACTAGAGGCTTGAAGTATTTTGGTAGTGAAGCCAAGAGAAGCAGCACTTGATCTTCATCCTTAATAGTCTCTCTTGCATTCAACAATCTAGATACCATCTCTTTAACTTTGTTAATGTGATCAGTCACATTACCTCCCTCTTCCATCTTCAATGAGTACAAATCCATCTTCATCATCAATCGATTGGTCAATGTCTTCGACGCAAACTTGCACTCCAACGTGTCCCACAACTTCTTCGGCGATGTCTCCTTCAGCATAGTCACTTTTATCTG
This sequence comes from Senna tora, assembly GCA_014851425.1. NCBI lineage: Eukaryota > Viridiplantae > Streptophyta > Magnoliopsida > Fabales > Fabaceae > Senna > Senna tora. The sequence goes on from CM026265.1 coordinate 18,649,222, forward strand.
TGGGGCTAGTGCCATCCAAATTGTACTAACAGCCTTTTTCTGAATTGTACTCCAATCTGACTCTTTCATTTCACTCGGTTTTTCATCCTGCAATGCTAAATCAAGACCCTGCTGGACCAAATAATCTTGAATCATGCATTGCCACAGTGTAAAATTTGTTCTCCCATCAAACAACGAAACTTCAAACTTCAGGGTGTTCATTGTATTTAACCCAACTCTTGGCTAAATACTTCCTCACTCACACAGCCAACCAACTAGCACCACAAACAACCCAAATTCAAAAAAATCTGACTTGAAAAAAAATGAGAAAATAAGCCAGAACCAACCTCTCTCCAAATTGCTCACTGGATGATGACAACTCCTTCCTCTTGCTCTTTCTCCCTTCTTCCTCCCTAGGCCGGAACCAAAACTCTGATACCACTTGTTGGGCCCCGCAAAAAAAGAGAAAGAAGAACACACAAAACGTGGTTCGGTGCCTCAAGACCTACTACCACGACCCCCACTGGGACAAACTTTACTACTTGTAATTTTTGAACGGAAAAATTACAAACCCTCCTCAATACATAAAAATAACCAGAACCCAATACACCAAATGGTTATAGGCTATTTTTCTTATGTGTGTTGGAACCTATATAACTCACACCTATTTATATAAGCTCCTCACCCACTCACTCCACCAATGTGGGACTTTGAATTATACACACAACAAGGGCATGGGAGATTTTGCAAAATCTTCACATTCCAACTAGATTTATTGCTTCCCACCACCAACCTAAGGCTCTCTCAAGCTTCCTCCACCATTGTTGAGCATCAAGGAGCTTGGGCAATCTCCCACAAACTCCAAAACCGGATTTCCACAAGGTGAGTCACTAAAATCTTGTCTCCACCACTCAAATAATACGTTTCTTGTTAAAAATGAGTTCTCTATCAATAGTATATCACCTTAGAATCATTTTTGAGCATAGAGATCATCCACATATTGAGTTCTATGGAGATTTCCGCTCTAGGGTTCATGGCCTACGAATTTGGAGAAAATTTTGGAAATTGTAGATTTCCTTAATGCTTGTTGGTATGTATGAACTTTAAATTATATGTTTAGATATTTTAAATGATTTGGAATGATGTCCAATGGTTAGGTTGGTTGTATGTGAACCCTTGATGAAAGTTAGAACTTCTCATATTTGGTAAAATTTCCATTAATGGAGCTTGGACACTGAACAAGGTTGTGAGATTAATTAATTATGTATTAAATTATGTTTAATCTAGAAAGAACACCAAATGATGACCATAGACTATGTAAGTGAACTTGGGGGTTTGGATAAGTGTAAGAAGTCATAAGTAGAGAAACTAGGAAATTGTATGAAATTTTATATGGATTGAATTGGTTGTATGTGATAGGGTTCAAGTACTTCCTTGGAGATGAGAGTGCTCAAAGGGAACGCTAAGTGAAGCGGCCAAGGTGAGGGATCCTTCCATCCTAGCCCCAAGGGTTGTATGTTAACCTTGATTTGTGGGCTTCTTTATAGGTGAATGTTTGTAAACTTTTAATTTTATGCTTGCTAGTAATACTCTGTCATTATATTGGCAATTACTAGAATTTTGTACAATGAATTGTTTGTGATTGTTAAAGTGGAAATATGGTGGATCAAGTACATATGGGTGACGATGAAGAATTCCACACACATATGTGCTTGACCCGAGGATTATGAAAATAACATGTATGGTACCAAGGGTAAGGGCTTTCTGTCGGGTCAGGTTCGGAAAGTGCCTTCATGTTGGCATTTCGTCGGGTAAGGTTTAAAATTACCTTCATGTATATATACACTTGTGGATACTCTGTTGAGTCGGTCCGGCGTATGCCACCATTACTAGTTGCTTAATCTGTTGAGTGGTCCAAATTTAACCAAGCGGGCTTCCCGAGACGATGGCCCGGAAAGTGCCGATGTAGATGGACACCTCGGCGGGTTTCTGTAATACCCCGGAAAATTTCGAGGATTAAAGAATGATTTATTTAAAAAATTCGAGGATTAAACAATGATTTATTTCAGGGCTAGGAATTAAAGCTTTAAAAAATATATATATAGAAAAAATGTGAAAGTTGATAGAAACGGGAAAGGAAATTTTTTTCGAAGATTGTAATACCCGAGAAATTTTTTCGAGGTTTAAAATAACATAAAAGAGAAAGAAAAAAGTAGAAAACAATTTTTGGGATTTAATTCGGGACCTAAGAAATTGGAAACCTAAATTAAATAGGGAAAGGGATTAAATTAAAAATACTATTGATTTATTATTTATTTAATTATTTAATTATTAATTATTTTATTTTAATTATATTTATTTATTTATTATTATTATTATTTAATTTTGGGGTTCGTGGGGGTTGGTAGTAAGAAACAAAAGAAATAAAAGGAAAAGGAAAAAGTGGGAGAGGGAGCCGTGAGAAAGAAAGAAGAAAAAGAGAGAGAGGGAGCCGAGGAAGAGAGAGAGGAAGAACGGAAGAGAAGAGGAAGGAGAGGGGAAGGAGGAAACGTCGCCGGAAAATTCGCCGGAGAGAGCCGTCCGACGCTGGCCACGACCACTGGAGCTCGACTCCAACATCTTCCACACCTCCCAGCAATCGAATCAAGGTTGGTAACCCCAATTTCATTCGAAACCCTCAATTTCTCCATTTTTAGGGATTCTTTTGATTGACATTCGTTTGAGTTGTTTCGAGGGTAGATTGAGACCTAGAAAGTGTTCCTGAACACTTAGTTGGGGTAGGAATCAAGATTATATCCTTGGATTTGGCCAAATTCGAATTTGGAAGGATTTGGGGTTGAAATTATAATTATTTCCAAATTGGGGAAAATTGTTGATAATTAGGATTGAGCTTGGATTTGAGTAAATAGGATTAGATTGATATTGTTGAAATTATAATTATTTCCAAATTGGGGAAAATTGTTGATAATTAGGATTGAGCTTGGATTTGAGTAAATAGGCTTGGATTGATATTATTGAAATTATATGGTTAGAATATTAGCTGAACAAGGCCCGTGGAAAGCTGGTTCGAGGTTACTAAGGTTGAACCTTGACGTTAACGTACCAGGTCCCCGCTCGGGTTGCCCAAATACACTTTAAGGGTGACGTTGAGAGTTTTAAACCTCCTCTCTTCAATCCTAAACACCCGAGGATAATTATGAATATTTATTAAGAATTATTTTAGGTACCTTCTTGTTTCTCAAGGATGGAAACTTGCAGAACAATGAAGTCTAAATTCTAAAATGGTCATTTTATTTCTTCGTAATTAATTATTAGGAAGCCTTAAGTAGGCTGAATTAGAGGTGTGTTGAGGTTTAGAAACAAGATTTCTTAGAACACAAGTTGAATCAAAATGGTTAGACCTTCCTAAAATTAGGATTCCATCCAACCAAGCTATATAAGCTTCCATAGATGCGAATACAAGTTAGATAGAGGTCTAGTACTCAAATCCAACAATGTGAAACACTCAAATAGAGTGTTATATGTGAGTAAGTCAAGTGTTCGAGGAAGGATACGCATAAGTCGGGATAGAGAAGTCCGATAAGATCAAGAGCTTGACTCTGTGGAAACCATTGACTACATGTGAGAGTAATGGACAGATAAATAGAGTGCAACGACACGAAATAGAGTACAACAGGAACTCCGAGGAGACTTAAGTTACAGGAGAAGATTGCATGGAAGGTTGGCCAAGGTGAGGGCTCTTTCATCTCTGCTCCTAGGGTTGTATGCTTATGTGGATTACATGAGTATGTATATTCTCTGCTTGTCTGGTATGTGTTAGCTAGAGATATACAATGCTAAAAGAATGAAAGAACAAGAAAATAGGTTGTGGAAAGTAGCTTGGATAGGAAGACATAGGAGTAGAGACCTCAGTTTTATAATCACGATGACGATGGTCATTGCCCTATCCTGGCAATAGGGTTAGAAAGGTTTTATATTACTATGACGATAGCTTGAGGCTCAGAGAGTGCATCTGGACGGGTATATGAGTTATATCCTGATGAGGATACTTGTACATATTAATAAGGAGAGGAATTGTTGATCTTTCTGTAAAGATACAAAGAATCCTATTAATATGTAAAACCAAGATAAGGAGACACGAGAGGAACCTACGGGTGAACCGTGAGCCTGATCTTGCAGAAGAGAAATCATCTTGTTGAGATGGTCCAGGGTGTATCAGTGGCCAGGCTTTAAGATGTCGTGCCGTGCCCGCCATTGTGGCCTGTTTGGGTAATGGACGAGTGGGCTCAAGCTGTTGCCCCGCAGCAAGGGGCCAGTACGTGCCACGTGGTGGCTATGCGTCTGTTGTTTGATAGATAGAAGTTGATTGTGTTTGGTTAACAGAATTGTCACAAGGTAACCAGTACCCAAGTGAATGGGTTACGTATGTTTTGCCACTTGGTGGGTAGCAACCCGAGTGCACGGGTTCGAAACGGGAAAGCCACATAGTAGCTAGAAGATACCCCAGAGTTGGGGAGATTAAGTAGATCCATGTTTAGCATCTGTGTGTATGTACAAATTATCTGTGTTTGCATATAATTTCTGATTGTGCAGCGTAGTGGTAACGTACAGGATTACGTCGCCACACGTCTTGTTTGAGTCAGACATGCTGAAACGTGAGAAGACCGGTAGGTAAAAGCCGGCACTATATGTTACATGTTTACTTGCTGATTGATGACGTGGAATAAACTGCTGCATTTTTACAGTTATTAAATGCATGTGAGTGTTTAGGTGAAATTTTTGTTGTTGTGTGATCACCAAGAATGTATGCTAACAACAGTAACTAGTTGTTTTTGAATGTGGTTGTGTATGACTCCCAAACCCAGCGCTATGGTACCCACCTTGCGTCGGGAATGAGAGAGTCCTCACTGAGTCACGTGGTTAAGACTCACACCTCATTTTTACTACACAGAGACAGGTTAAGTACTGGTGGAAGAAGTCTCGGTGGAGCGAGGAACGAACAAAACTTTCCAAGACCCACAACTTGTTCATGTGGGTGAATAAATTGAAATTGTAATTTAATTTACCTTATTATTGTATCATAAATTAAAGGGTAGACGTACCCAATTAGATTGTATTACTAAATCTAGAACTATCAGCTTCACTCACCTTAAAGATCAGGATTAGTTATATCGCGATGCAGGGGAAAACTTGTTTTTAAAATATATATATACATATATCTGTTGCATGTGAATAGGATAGGCAGCATCTTCGGATGTGTAGCCATTACAGAGGTTATATATATATTATGAGTGTTTTCCTATATCTATATCCTGAAGCGGCACTGGCCGTGGATTTGCTATTCTAGGATAGGCCACCATTTCGGTGTAGCCATGGTATAATAATGCATGTGAATGTATTTTCAATAATAGATATTCTGTCAATTAGGTGATAAGGCTTATAGGCAGAGGGGTATTCCTTGTGTCTGTGCCGGTCACGGTCCTCTAAATGGGGGTCCTTCACAAACTTGGTATCAGAGCCTAGTTTTTCTTTAACGGTGTGAAGCTAACTAGTAGACTCGGGTGTCAGTTGGGCTATCCATTACGAATTTGGACGTAACGGTGGTTCCGACGGGCACTTGTGAGGTTGCTTAGGATGTTGAGTCATAAATTCTTTCGAGTCATCGCTTTAGGCATATAATTTGTATGTGAAATTCTATGCAAAGCATATAACCTGTACAGTACACAAGTGCCGATGAGCACCTAGGCGTAAGGTGGGGTGGCACTGACCCTGGGAACCATAGGACGCCAAAATAGGGAAAGGAGACATCGATGGAGGATGCTAGTTAGACACAGACACATTTGGTTGAATTGTAGGCAGGAATGCGCTACAATGTGTGATTGTTTTGCAGGTGTTAAATGTGACGATGCGTCTGCTCTGTTAGCGGCGCATTGTGTGCTATGGTATAGGCGCAAATTGTTTGATTATAGTATGGAATGTAAGTAGAATAGAAATATGCAGTGAATTATCAAGCTAGGAATGGTTTCTAATGTGAAAGAAAAGACACGCTTGGCGTGTAGAAAAGAAAGTAAGCCCATGGGGCAATTGAAATGGAAAGTTTACGGACAAGAATAAACAGTGCCATGAGGCATGAGACCGACATGAAGATGATCTCGTGAATGGGTCACGACTGTGCGGTATGCTATGGCTGAGGAAAGTGAGTTGTCCTTCCTAGAAAGTAAACAGAAAAGAGGTGGTGTATGCCACAGTATAGAAGTAGAAGTCTACGGACTAGAAAATCAGGATACGGTATATGGAAGGGCAAAGTGGCCGAATCATATGCTGTAGAGATAGATGTTAAGAAGTAGAGGCATATGTATACGCGTAGAGTGTGACCATATGCCGAACAGGAAATAGAATAAATGGTAAGGCACAGGGAAGGAGCTTAGCCCAACCCTGCGCTCGGTCCATGAACTGCTAGTTCCTTAAGTAAACATGGGGGAAATGAAGGGAATAAGCCCAACCAAACTCTCTTGGGTTGCTTAAGGAAGAGTATAAGGAATAGGATATTGATCACATGAGAAATTTTTGTAAAAATCTGTTTGGTCTTTCTGGATGAGAGATTCTGAAGGACCCTTAAACTTTTCTTGAAAATACTTGGGATAACCATTGGAAGGCAAATTTTTCATGAAAACTTTTCTCAATTGTGTCATTCCAATTGGTTAAACCCTAATCCTTTACGAAAACCTTAGGCGTCGTTTTCTAAGAAATAAACTTGAATTAATTTTTTTAAAACCCCAGGGTGCCTAAGAAAACTAACTCATGTGACCAATACCCTACCAAACAATAGTCCTTTTACAGGTAAGTTGTATAAGGATGGTAGGTGTAGTTGAGAAATCACTCGCTTGGAGTGATTAAAGTTAAGTAGACATCGAAAAGCACTAGAGAGTGCTAAAGTGCCAAGGAAGTATACAGGTAAACCTAAGGGTTACCGACTAAGGGGCCCATAGGGTGATTATGGACCCGAAAGTATTAGACCGGAGCAGGTCTAGAAGTGGAACTGGGCGTAGACCTTCGGGAACCGTCCAGAGATAAGAAAATGAGTGCTATTGCTGTAGATAGCTCTCGAACGAGATAACCCGAGAGATAAACCCCAAAGGGACTCGTGGAGGCCCGAGGGGAGAGAAAGTAGACAGGGATAAGTAGTCCCATAAGGGGGGAAGAGCGGAAGCCTATAGGACCCCATAGGATAAGAGTCAAGTAGGAGGTGGAGAACCAATTACTACCGTAAGTGCATGAATAGTACACACATTGTAGTGGAGATATCTTGGTATGCTAGTTCCACAGGTTGGTGAACCGTAAATCCATTAGTCTGAAGCCCAGATATGGGTGGAGACTGAGTGGACAAACCAAACGTATAAGTGGCCAAGTGGGTGCCATGAAAGGAAAATTAACCGTAAGGACGGTTAATCGAGAAGGAGAATTTAGTGAGTAACGAGTATTGAGAAATACTCGAAGAAAGAGTACCACGTAGGTACGAAATGGAAAGGAAGAGAGTGAATGTGGGAACGGAGTCGGGTAAGCATCTGGGGATGTGAGCCAAAATGATAAAACTGGTATGCTACCGTTGGGGGCGGTTGGAACCCAACGGGTAACACACTTGTAAGAGGAGGTAAATATTCGTGAACATATGCCACACCGTAAGAAAGGAAAGAGTCAAACCGTGGGAGCGGATCCCGTTTGGTCAAAGGGAGTAAAGCATGTCTGGAAAGGTTCATGCTGGAGTTGCCGGATCAAGTATTCCAAGTAGGAACACAAGATTTAAGTGAGTTGAGGAGTCCGAGTGGGCCAAGTTGGAGTAAAAGCCAACGAAAACCCAACGAGTAGAGTTAGCATAGGATGTGCAACTCTAAGTGGACTAACCTGAGGTGGGTATAGATCCACAGTCATAGTCGTGTTAAGCGAGGTCTTCGGATATGAGGACCGAACTGAGCCTGAGGCAGAATATTGAGTATGATGGTAAGGAGGAGACTGGTGAGTATCCATTATAAACAGAAATGACTACAAGTAGTAGTTAGAGAAGAGTCTAAGTTAGTCAGACATAGGATATTGACAGGGAGTAACCTGAAGTGGTTATGGAAACCACTAAGGGTAAGTGTAGAAGTCCGGAAAAGAAAGGGAAACACGAGTCATAAATGAAAGGTCCCTTACCGTTTGGTGGAGAAACGGTAAGTGTAATACATAGTTGTGCTAGTGCCATGGCATTTAGCTTTGTTAGGACACGAGTAGGGTAAACCGACTCGGTAGTGAGTGTAACAACTTCAGAAGGGTTGGGTACACTGATGGCATAAAGTACAAACACCTACGTAGGGTGTATACCGTGTAAGCGGTAAGTCTAGATGTAGAGTAGAGGGTGTAGTAAGATGTAAAGGGACTTTTCTGGAGAAGTTATTTACAAGGAATATATCAGGGGAATACCGACAGAAGGGTAGCTGCTTGGTAGTAGAGGATACTTAAGTACGGGGACTCCGAGGTAGGGGAGTACTTTATAGAAATAGAACCTAGTGTGCTATGCAAATAGGTAGTGTCTTGGCGTGTTCCAAGACGAATATAAGAAGTCACTACGAAGGTAACTAGTCGGACAAGCAGATTGAGTCAAGGTAAGCCTCACTAGAGAAGGCAATAGTTAACCCCTCGGAGAACTAAATTGGAGCATGGCTTGTGGTACGTGCCAGACACTCCATTGCAAAATTAGTAGCACAAAGTGAATTAAAACTAGGAAAGTTAGGTATCCTCGGGGAAGGATACGACGACAGATGGAGTCTATCAGTTTAGACCTCGCGAAGGGGTGGTTAACTACGAAACAAGAAATGCAAACGATCACAAAAAGAATATGTAGAAACCAGATAGAGACCTTGAGCCTCTAGGAAAAAAAGATGAACCGTAGGGTAAAACGGTAAAACTTCCACATTGAGGGAAACCATAGATGAAATTGAGCCATGGGAGGGCAACAAGCCAACAACCCCATGAAGGAGATGAAATTCGGGGACTGAATTTCTTAAGGGGGGAAGAATGTAATACCCCAGAAAATTTTGAGGATTAAAGAATGATTTATTTCGGGGCTAGGAATTAAAACTTTAAAAAAAGATATAGAAAAAATGTGAAAATTGAAAGAAACGGGAAAGGAAATTTTTTTCAAAGATTGTAATACCCGAGAAATCTTTTCGAGGTTTAAAATAACATAAAAGGGAAAGAAAAGAAGTAGAAAATATTTTATGGGATTTAATTCGGGACCTAAGAAATTGGAAACCAGAATTAAATGGGGAAAGTGATTAAATTAAAAATACAAATTTGTTATTATTTACTTAATTATTAATTTATTTATTTTTAATATTATTTATTTATTATTTATTTAATTATTAATTATTTTATTTTAATTATATTTATTATAATTATTTTATTATTATTATTATTATTTATGCGTAGGGGGTAGGTAGAAAGAAACAAAAGAAATAAAAGGAAAAGGAAAAAGAGGGAGAGGGAGCCGTGAGAAAGAAAGAAGAAAAAGAGAGAGAGGGAGCCGAGGAAGAGAGAGAGGAAGAACGAAAGAGAAGAGGAAGGAGAGGGGAAGGAGGAAACGTCGCCGGAGAGAGCTGTCCGACGCCGGCCACGACCACCGGAGCTCGACTCCAACATCTTCCATACCTCCCACCAATCGAATCAAGGTTGGTAACCCCAATTTCATTCGAAACCCTCAATTTCTCCATTTTTAGGTATTGCTTCGATTGACCATCGATTGAGTTGTTTCGAGGGTAGATTGAGACCTAGAAAGTGTTCTTGAACACTTAGTTGGGGTACGAATCAAGATTATATTCTCAGATTTGGCCAAATTCGAATTTGGAAGGATTTGGGTTTGAAATTATAATTATTTCCAAATTGGGGAAAATTGTTGATAATTAGGATTGAGCTTGGATTTGAGTAAATAGGCTTGGATTGATATTATTGAAATTATATGGTTAAAATATAAGCTGAAGAAGACCCGTGAAGAGCTGGCCCGAGGTTACTAAGGTTGAACCTTGACGTTAACGTACCAGGTCCTCGCTCGGGTTGCCCAAATACACTTTAAGGGTGACGTTGAAGGTTTTAAACCACCTCTCTTCAATCTTAAACACCCGAGGGTAATTATGAATATTTATTAAGAATTATTTTAGGTACCTACTTGTTTCTCAAGGATGGAAACTTGCGGAATAATGAAGTCCAAATTCTAAAATGGTCATTTTATTTCTTCATAATTAATTATTAGGAAGCCTTAAGTAGGGTGAATTAGAGGTGTATTGAGGTTTAGAAACTAGATTTCTTAGAACACAAGTTGAATCAAAATGGTTAGACCTTCCTAAAATTAGGATTCCATCCAACCAAGCTAGATAAGCTTCCATAGATGCGAATACAAGTTAGATAGAGGTCTAGTACTCAAATCCAACTATGTGAAACACTCAAGTAGAGTGTTATATGCGAGTAAGTCCAGTGTTCGAGGAAGGATACGCATAAGTCGGGATAGAGAAGTCCGATAAGACCAAGAGCTTGACTCTATGGCAACCATGGACTACATGTGAGAGTAATGGAGACATAAATAACGAGTTAAGTAATAACCTTAATGAAGTAAATGTTGTTCTTATAGGAAAAACGACACGAAATAGAGTGCAACAGGAACTCCGAGGAGACTTAAGTTACAGGAGAAGATTGCATGGAAGGTTGGCCAAGGTGAGGGCTCTTTCATCTCTGCTCCTAGGGTTGTATGCTTATGTGGATTACATGAGTATGTATATATTCTGCTTGTCTGGTGTGTGTTAGCTAGAGATATAGAATGCCAAAAGAATGAAAGAACTAGAAAATAGGTTGTGGAAAGTAGCTTGGATAGGAAGACATAGGAGTAGAGTATAATTGTTTGCTATGATTGGTGTGTTACAAATCCAACTCATACACTCCGGAGGCATGATGAGTATTTTATTAAGTGTTTTCCACGACGGTGGCAAGAGTCCTTGTATGGAAGGACTAAAATTTATTTTGAAAACTTGTCACGACGGTGACTCAAATTATAATCATGCAAAGGGAGTTATTGGTGGGTTTCGGATTTGATTATGCTAGCGATGAGATACATCGACTAGCACAACGTTAGATGGCACTTGAGACCTCAGTTTTATAATCACCATGACGATGGTCATTGCCCTATCCTGGCAATAGGGTCAGAAAGGTTTTATATTGCTATGACGATAGCTTGAGGCTCAGAGAGTGCATCTGGACGGGTATATGAGTTATATCCTGATGAGGATACTTGTACATATTAATAAGGAGAGGAATTGTTGATCCTTCGGGAAAGATACAAAGAATCCTATTAATATGTGAGACCAAGATAAGGAGACACGGGAGGAACCTACGGGTGAACCGTGAGCCTGATCTTGTAGAAGAGAAATCATCCTGTTGAGATGGTCCATGGTGTATCAGTGGCCAAGCTTTGAGACGTCGTGCCGTGCCCGCCATTATGGCCTGGTTGGGTAATGGACGAGTGGGCTCAAGCTATTGTTCCGCAGCAAGGGGCCAGGACGTGCCACGTGGTGGCTATGCGTCAGTTGTTTGATAGATAGAAGTTGATTGTGTTTGGTTAATAGAATTGTCACGAGGTGACCAGTACCGAAGTGAATGGGTTAAGTATGTTTTGCCACTTGGTGGGCAGCAACCCGAGTGCACGGGTTCGAAACGGGAAAGCCACGTAGTGGCTAGTAGATACCCCAGAGTTGGGGAGATTAAGTAGATGTATGTTTAGCATCTGTGTGTATGTACAAATTATCTATGTTTGCATATAATTGCTGATTGTGCAGCGTATTGGTAACATACATGATTACGTCACCACACGTCTTGTTTGAGTCAGACATGCTGAAACGTGAGAAGACCGGTAGGTAAAAGCTGGCACTATATGTTACATGTTTACTTGCTGATTGATGACGTGGAATAAACTGCTACATGTTTACAGTTATTAAATGCATGTGAGTGTTTAGGTGAAATTTCTGTTGTTGTGTGATCACCAAGAATGTATGCTAACAACAGTAACTAGTTGTTTTTGCATGTGGTTGTGTATGACTCCCAAACCCAGTGCTATGGTACCCACCTTGCGTCGGGGATGAGAGAGTCTTCACTGAGTCACGTGGTTAAGACTCAGACCTCATTTTTACTACACAGAGACAGATTAAGTACAGGTGGAAGAAGTCTCGGTGGAGCGAGGAACGAACAAAACTTTCCAAGTCCCACAACTTGTTCATGTGCGTGAATAAATTGAAATTGAAATTTAATTTACTTTATTATTGAATCATAAAGTAAAGGGTAGACGTACCAAATTAGATTGTATTACTAAATCTAGAACTGTTAGCTTCACACACCTTAAAGATCACGATTAGTTATATCTCGATGCAGGGGAAAACTTGTTTTCAAAATATATATATATACATATATCTGTTGCATGTGAATAGGATAGGCAGCATCTTCGGATGTGTTGCCAGTACAGAGGTTATTATATTATGAGTGTTTTCCTATATCTATATCCTGAAGAGGCACTGGCCGTGGATTTGCTTGCCTAGGATAGGCCACCATTTCGGTGTAGTCATGGTATTATAATGCATGTGAATGTATTTTCAATAATAGATATTCTGTCAATTAGGTGATAAGGCTTACAGGCATAAGGGTATTCCTTGTGTCTGTGCCGGTCACGGTCCTCTAAACGGGGGTCGTGACAGTTTGTGCCGGGGAGTGCCACTGAACACAACATTCCGTGGAGACGGTCCCAGAATGGGTCATGTGCCTATGCGTATCGATGTAAGATACCGAGGGTATAGGTACTCAACACTAGTGTAAACCCTCAATGTCCTTGGTATGCACTATGACTAGATTTCCTTTTCTTCGAACATGCCATGACGATGGCCGGTATCCTCACGTGATGTCAAGACAAATTTATTTTCTTAAAAAGGTCATGACATCGATTGTTGTCTTGACGTGGCGTTGAGGAAACCTTGTTTTTTTTAAAGTACTATATTTCAAATCCAACCGACCATGACGATGGGTTAAGTCTTATAGTGCATCGGGATAGATAGGGAGGACCGACACATCACGGCGGCAACAAGGTAAGCAAAGGTACGTAAGTTTGGTGGGTGAATCGCACTTGGATGTTAATTTATATTCGTTGTTTCTTGATACACGCAAGTCAGTATGCATGATTAATGTATGTTGTGGTACGGTTAAAGCAAAGTTTGTACATGTTCTATTACTTGAGAACAATTATATAATTATCAAAGATGAATTGAAGTGTATGTCTATGTGAATGTGGTTTCTCCCCTTCCCGGTCATAGTGGTACTCGCTACTACGCCTAGGATGGGAGAGTCACTCACTGAGTTGTTGACTCACCCTCTAGTGGTTTACTTTTTCAGATACAGGTACCGGTCAGGCTTCCATGTCGGCTCAGTGAAGGCGACGTTTTGCTAGTACTCACATTCTGTCTCCGTGGGTGGCTTTGATTTTATTTTCGATATTGTAATAAATTGATTACACTTTGTGGTTATTATACTCTAGACTTGTCAGCTCCACATACTTATAGACAGGATTATTTTGGGGGACTGATTATTATTATTATTATGTATACGAATTTGCATGTGAATAGGATATCACACACCGGAGTGTGTGACAACGTATATGATGGATATATATTATGTGTGTTTGAGTATACATATAAACTGAAGTAGCACTTTGATGTGGATTGCAGGTGTATGATAGGCCTCACAGGAGATGTGAGCCATAAATATTGATAATTTGTGTACGCGAATGGTAATGATAGTTAAATGAAATTGGTGTTAAGGCTAACAGACTCAGGTTTAGGCCCTCTGTCTGTGCCGGTCACGTGCCTCCGGGTGGGGGTCGTGACAAAGTTGGTATCAGAGCCTGGTTAGTTTCTTTAAGTTTGTGGTGCTATGGTATGACTGCGTGTCAGCTTAAACCGTCATTATGATCCCAGGCATAACGCCGGAGTTAAGCGGGCACTGGTGGTAGTATCTAGGAAATTGTGTCAGTTTTCGTTTCTAAAACTCTTTCCCTAATTATGAAATGTGATAGGGGTCTCATAGAGTGTTAAATCCTTGTGCTGTACAGAGATGCCACCAAGAACTAGAACGGCTAGACGGGGTGGAAGAAACCCCGAGACTTCAGATGGAGCATCGGCGCAAGTCGAGAGAGGTGCTCCACGGGGCCGACCCCGAGGTCGTGCTCGTGGCCTAGGGAGGGCCAATCAGGGTAGAGAGATTAGGCATCAATCGCCGGAGCCCCAACTCGAAACCGGTGCCCTATCTATTGCTGAGATGTTGACTGTTGGGTTTCAAGAGTTGTGGGCAAAGATGAGGCAACAGATACAGCAAGAAGTGCAGCGGTTAACTGCTAATGAAGAAGAGATTCCATTAGATAAGGAAATTGAAGTGGTGGAAGAACTAGGGAGAGTATGGTTACCAAGAGATGTACCCCGAGGGCAAAGGGGAGTTCGCAGAGAATTACCGGTGGCTAAGTTCCTCAAGCTTAACCCACCAACCTACTACGGCACTAATGAGAAGGAGGATCCTCAACATTTCCTTCGTGATATGGTCCGTATAGGGCGAGTGTTGAGATGCCCTGGAGAAGAATTGGCCGAGCTTGCTTCCTTCTAGCTGAGGGGTGCTGCAAGAATTTGGCTGGAGTCAGTACAGGCCGGCCACACCACATGAGTAGCCCCGATGCGGTGGGAGGACTTTGAGAGAGCATTCGTAGACCGGTTTTTGCCAGAAGAAACGCGGGATACAAAGAGGCAACAGTTTGAAGATCTATGGATGGCTTCGAGTATGACGGTTACAGAGTTTGAGTTGTTGTTTATGGAGCTAGCTCAGTTTGCCTCAGAGTTAGTTCCAGATCAATAGGCTAAGATCAAGAGGTTCATACAGCGACTAGTGGAGCCATTGTTTATAGCTCTACTACCACAGAGGAAGCAATTTGAGACTCTTGCACATGCGGCTGATTGTGCTAGGGTCATTGAGAACAGGAGGAGATTTAGTATGCCAGCCAATCCCAAGGGAAGAAATCAAGCAGGAAATGAGAATCAAGGAGGATGGAAGAAGAAGCATGTCACGACCCCCGTTTAGGAGATCGTGACCGGCACAGACACAGGGAATATCCCTGTACCTTTAAACCTTGTCACCTAATTGGCAGAATATCTATTATTGAAAATACATCCACATGCAGTATAATACCATGGCTACAGCGAAATGGTGGCCTATCCTAGGCAAGCAAACCCACGGTCAGTGCCGCTTCAGGATATAGATATAAGAAAACACACATAATATATAACCTGTGTACTGGCTACACATCCGAAGATGCTGCCTATCCTATTCACATGCAACAGATATATGTATATATAGATATATTTTGAAAACAAATTTTCTTTGTATCGCCGTATAATTAATCCTGATCTTTAAGGTGTGTGAAGCTGACACTTCTAGATTTAATAATACAATCTAATTCGGTACGTCTACCATTTACTTTATGCTACATGATACAGTAAATTAAATTACAATTACAATTTATTCACCCACATGAACAAGTTGTGGGTCTTGGAAAGCTTTGTTTGTCCCTCGTTCCACCGAGACTTCTTCCACCTGTACTTAATCTGTCTCTGTGTAGTAAAAATGAGGTGTGAGTCTTAACCACACGACTCAATGAGGACTCTCCCATCCTCGACGCAAGGCGGGTACTATAACGCTGGGAATGGGAATCGTACACAACCACATGCAAAAACCATTGGATTACTGTTAATTAGCATACATTGTTGGTGATCACACAACAACAGAAATTTCACCCAAACACTCACATGCATTTAATAACTGTAAACATGCAGTAGTTTATTCCACGTCATCAATAAGCAAGTAAACATATAACATATAATGCCAGCTTTGACTTACCGGTCTTCTCACGTTCAACATGTTTGAATCAACCAAGACATTGTGGTGACGTAATCCTGTACGTAACTACTACGCTGCACAATCAGCAATCGTATGCAAACACAAACAATTTGTATATATACACAGATAGTATAACATACATCTACTTAATCTCCCCCACTCTGGGGTATCTACTACCCACTACGTGGCTTTTCTACTTCGAACCCGTGCACTCGGGCTACTGGCCACCACGTGGCAAAACATACTTAACCCATTCATTTGGGTACTGGTCACCTCATGACAACTCTATTAATCAAACACAATCAATCTCAATCTATCAAACAACTGATTCGTAGCCACCAAGTGGCACGTTCTGACCCCTTGCTTTGGGGCTATAGCTTGAGCCCACTCGTCCATTACCCAACCAGGCCACATGGCGGGCACGGCACGACGTCTCGAAGCATGGCCACTGACACACCCTAGACCAACTCCACAGGATGATTTCTCTTTTACAAGGTTAGGCTCACGGTTCACCCGTAGGTTCCTCCTGTGTCTCCTTACCTTAGTCTCACATATTAATAGGATTCTTTGTATCTTTCCCGAAGGATCAACAATTCTACTCCTTGATAATATGGACGAGTATCCTTATCAGGATATGACTCATATACCCGTCCAGATGCACTCTCTGAGCCTCAAGCTATCGTCATAGCAATATAAATTCTTTCTGGCCCTATTACCAGGATAGGGCAATGACCATCGTCATGGTGATTATAAAACTGAGGACTCAAGTGCCATCTGACATTGTTCTAGTCGATGTCTCACATCGCTAGCATAACCAAATCCGAAACCCATCAACAACTCCCTTTGCATGATTATAATTGAAGTCACCATCGTGACGCGTTTTCAAAATAAAAGCTTAGTCCTTCCGTACATGGACTCTTGCCCACGTCGTGGAAAAGATTTAATAAAATACTCATCATGCCTCCGGAGTGTATGAGTTGGATTTGTAACACAACAATCATAGCAAACAATTACACTCTACTCCTATGTCTTCCTATCCAAACTACTTTCCACAACCTATTCTCCAGTTCTTTTATTCTTTTAACATCCTATACCTCTAGCTAACACATACCAAACAAGCAGAGAATGTATATACTAATGTAATCCACATAAGCATACAACCCTAGAAGCAGAGATGGAAGAACCCTCACCTTGGCCAACCTTCCATGCAATCCTCTCCTATGACTTTAGTCTCCTCAGAGTTCATGTTGCACTCTTTTGCGTGCCATTGTTCCTATAAGAACAACATTTACTTCATTAAGATTATTACTTAGCTTAGGTTGTTATTTATCTCCCCATTACTCTCACGTGTAGTTCATGGTTGCCACAGGGTCAAGCTCTCGATCTTATCGGACTTCTCTATCCCGACTTATGCGTATCCTTCCTCGGACACTTGACTTACTCGCGTATAACACTCTACTTGAGTGTTTAACATACTTGGATTTGAGTATTAGACCTCTATCTAACTTGTATTCGGGTATAAGGAAGCTTATCTAGCATGGTTGGAAGGAATCCTAATTTTAGGAAGGTCTAAGCATTTTAATTCAACTTGTGCTTCTACTTGGGTTCTAAGAAATCTAGTTTCTAAACCTCAATACACCTCTAATTCACCCTACTTAAGGATTCTTAATAATTATGAAGGAATAAAATTACCATTTTAGAATTTGGACTTCATTGTTCCGCAAGTTTCCATCCTTAAGAAACAAGAAGGTATCTAAAATAATTCTTAATAAATATTCATAATTATCATCGGGTGTTTAAGATCGAAGAAAGGAGATTTAAAACTCTCAACGTCACCCTTAAAGTGTATTTGGGCAACCCGAGCAGGGACCCGGTATGT
Organism: Senna tora; assembly: GCA_014851425.1. Lineage (NCBI taxonomy): Eukaryota > Viridiplantae > Streptophyta > Magnoliopsida > Fabales > Fabaceae > Senna > Senna tora. The sequence goes on from CM026265.1 coordinate 18,667,076, forward strand.
TAACGTCAAGGTTCAACCTTAGTAATCTCGGGCCAGCTCTTCACGGGTCTTGTTCAGCTCATTTTCCAACCATATAATTTTAATAATACCAATCCAAGCCTATTTACTCAAATCCAAGCTCAATCCTAATTGTCACAATTTTCCCCAATTTGGAAATAATTATAATTTCAATAATATCAATCCAAGCCTATTTACTCAAACCGAAGCTCAATCCTAATCATCAACAATTTTCCCCAATTTGGAAATAATTATAATTTCAACCCCAAATCCTTCCAAATTCGAATTTGGGCAATTCCGAGAATATAATCCTGATTCCTATCCCAACTAAGTGTTCAAGAACACTTCCTAGGTTTCAATCAACCCTCGAAACAACCCAATCGAAGGTGAATCGAAGAAATCCCTAAAAATGGGGAAATTGAGGGTTTAGAATGAAATTGGAGTTACCAACCTTGATTCAATTGGTGGGAGGTGTGGAAGATGTTGTAACCGAGCTCCTGTGACTTTTCTCGACATCGACTAGCTCTTCTCCAGCAAGTTTCCGGCGGATTTTCGGTAAACCCCCTCTCTCTCTCTACCTCACGGCTCTTTCTCTCTCTTCTCCCTCTCTCTTCGTTTTCTTTCTTCCTCTCTTTCTTTCTTCTCTCATGGTGCACGCTCCCTCTCTCTTTTCTTTTTATTTCTTTTCCTCACTTTTTTTTAATTCTTTTCATCTCTTCTTCTTTCTTTTAAGGGCCACGGCACCCTCCACTTATATAATAATAATAAAATAATTATAATAAATAAATATAATTAAAATAAAATAATTAATAATTAAATAATAAATAAATAAATAAATATTATTAAAATAAATTAATTAATAATTAAATAATTAAATAACAAATTTGTATTTTTATTTTAATCCCTTTCCCTATTTAATTCAAGTTCCCAATTTCTTAAGTCCTGAATTAATCCTAAAAAAATTTTTTCTACTTCTTTTTCTTTCCCTCTTATTTTATTTTAAACTTCAAAAAATTTTCTTGGGTATTACAATCTTTGAAAAAAAATTTCCTTTCCGGTTTCTTTTTAACTTTCATACTTTTTCTATATTCTTTTTTTAAGGTTTTAATTCCTAGCCCCGGAATAAATCATTCTTTAATCCTCAAAATTTTAAATAAATCATTCTTTAATCCTCGAAATGTTCTGGGGTATTACAAAGCAAAAGATGACAGGTGGTACCACCACAGTCCCAGCTTCATGGGACCCAGCAGGCCTATCGGGCAGCCTTCGATGACTACCACAAATTCGGGGGCAAGGAGTAACTATCAGGGTGGTCAGAGGGCTCATAGCAGTGTGCATACGGGGAGTCAGAGGTCCCAATGCGGTCAATGTGAAAAGAATCATTTCGGTACCTGCTGGACCTTGAAGGGAGCTTGTTTCAATTGTGGCCAAGTGGGACACTTTGCTAGGGATTGTCCTTAGAAGCAGAGTGGAAGTAGCGTGAGGAGCAACCATACACCAGGGTCAATACCAATCCCAGCCCCACCTGTTAGAACAGTACCACCGCCCACCCCTGGCGGAGGCAGGGGTCGTGGAGCCAGAGGAAGAGGTCCAGGAACCACAAGAGGAGGACAAGCCAGAGTTTTTGCCTTATCTCAACAGGATGCGCAGGCTTCTAATGCTGTGGTGACAGGTACCCTCACAGTTTGTACTAAAAATGCACATGTGCTATTTGATTCTGGTTCAACTCATTCATACATATCACCTGCATTTGCTATTAAGATCGCTAAGAGCCCAACAAAGATGAAAGAGGCAATGTTGGTCTCTACACCTATGGGTGAATATGTACGGGTAGAATACATATTTGAGTCTTGTCCAATAGTGTTTGAGGGCCATGAAACGATGGTGGATTTAAGACTGCTGTACATGGTAGACTTAGATGTAATCTTGGGGATGGATTGGTTAGCCTCGTGTCATGCAGTAGTGGACTACAGGGCTAAATGTGTGAAATTCAACATGCTTGGCGAGGACCCTTTTGTGGTACATGGTGATGGGGCAAAGTGCCACCCGAGGTTGATATCCGCATTGAGTGCTCTCAAACTTTTTAGTAAGGGATGTACAGGCTACTTAGCGTCAGTCAGGGATGTTGAGAAGGAAGTACTTTTCGTGAACCAAGTGCCTGTCGTTCGGGAATTCTCAGATGTATTTCCTAAAGAGTTGCCTGGTTTGCCATCCGATAGGGAGATTGAATTCGGGATCGACCTACTGTCGGGTACTCAACCAATATCTATACCACCTTACCAAATGGCTCCGCGGGAGTTGAAGGAATTACAAACTCAGTTGCAGGAATTGCTAGACAAGGGGTTTATATGACCCAGTGTCTCGCCATGGGGTGCACCGGTCCTATTTGTCAAGAAGAAGGATGGTACCTTGCGGTTGTGTATTGATTAAACAAGGTTACCATCCGCAACCAATATCCTTTACCCAAAATAGATGATCTATTTGATCAATTACAAGGAGCCAAGCAATTCTCAAAGATTGATCTGTGGTCGGGGTATCATTAGTTGAAGATTAGGCAAGAAGATGTACCCAAGATTGCATTTTGTACCAGATACGGACAGTACGAATTTTTGGTGATGTCTTTTGGGTTGACTAATGCCCCCGCAGCATTTATGGATATGATGAATATGGTGTTTAAACTTTATTTGGACCAGTTCGTCATAGTGTTTATAGATGACATCCTGGTGTACTTCAAGAACTCCGAGGAACATGCAGAACACTTGAGAATGACCTTGCAAAGGTTAAGGGAAGAGAAATTATATGCCAAATTCTTGAAGTGTAAATTCTGGTTGGACAGGGTAGATTTTGTTAGGCACGTGGTATCATCAGAGGGAATCCACATAGACCCAAGTAAGGTGGAGGCAGTGAAGAGTTGGTCCCAACCTACCTCAGTGCCAGAAATATAGAGTTTCTTGGGCTTAGCCGGGTATTACAGGGGGTTTGTGCAGGATTTCTCAAAAATCGCTGCACCTATGACACGGTTGACACAAAAATGGGTGAAGTTTGAGTGGATGGACAAATGTGAAGAGAGTTTTCAGAAGCTAAAGGATAGCCTGACCACAGCTCCAGTGCCAACCCTTCCTGAAGGCACTGGAGGGTACGTGGTATACTGTGACGCTTCGCGAGTTGGGTTAGGATGTGTATTGATGTAGCATGGTAGGGTGATTGCCTATGCATCAAGGCAATTGAGGAAGCATGAGAAGAGTTATCCAACCCATGATCTCGAAATGGCGGCGGTAGTGTTTGTCCTGAAGATATGGAGGCACTATCTCTACGGAGAAACATGTGAAGTGTACACAGACCACAAGAGCCTTAAGTACATCTTTGAGCAGAAGGATATGAACTTGAGGCAACGTCGTTGGATTGAATTGTTGAAGGACTATGATTGTACGATACTATACCATCCGAGGAAGGCCAATGTGGTGGCCGACGCGTTGAGCTGAAAATCTATGGGTAGTCTAGCTCACATTGAAGAAGTAAGGAGACCATTAGTTCGGGAGATATACGGGCTGGAAGAAAAGGGGACTCGGTTTGAGATCGGTGGTTCTAATGTGTTTCTAGCTCATATTCAGGCAGAGTCCAACCTGATTGAAGAAGTCAAGGCTAAACAAGAGAAAGATCTCGACCTCAAGATAGTGATCGACGTAGTGAGAAAAGGGAAGATGTGTGATACCCGATTCTCCATTGATGACAAGGGGTGCTTAGGTTGGAGGGACGGCTGTGTGTACCTTTGGTCGAAAATCTCAAGGAAAGGATATTAGACGAGGCACATAAGTCAGTGAACTCTATCCACCCCGGGGCTAATAAGATGTATCATGACTTGAAATAGTTATATTCGTGGAACGAGATGAAGAAAGATGTGGCAAAATATGTGTCCAAGTGTCTTGTATGTCAACAAGTGAAAGCTGAAAATCAGAAACCTGCTGGAATGCTTCAACAGATTAAAATACCTGAATGGAAATGGGAAAGGATCACTATGGATTTCGTAACAGAGTTGCCTCGGTCACAGAACGGGTTTGATTCAGTGTGGGTTATTGTGGATCGCATGACCAAGTCCGTACATTTCCTGCCAGTGAAGACCACTTATGGAGTGGCACAATATGCCCGGTTATATTTGGCAGAGATTGTGAGATTGCACGGTGTTCCAGTGTCAATAATCTCTGACAGAGGGCCGCAGTTTACTTCTCGATTTTGGAGGGCATTGCAGGAAGCGTTGGGGACGAGGGTGGATCACAGCACGGCTTTTCATCCCCAGACAGACGGGCAATCAGAAAGGACCATTGAGATATTAGAGGACATGTTGAGAGCATGTGTGATGGAATTCGGTGGGAATTGGGAACAGTACTTACCATTGGTCGAGTTTGCCTACAACAATAGTTACCATGCCAGCATTTAAATGGCACCTTTTGAAGCTCTCTATGGTCGGAGGTGCAGGTCTCCGATCGGTTGGTTTGAGGTCGGTGAATCAAAGGTGGTTGGTCTTAAACTATTGCAAGAAACTTTAGAGAAGGTGAAGTTGATTAGAGGAAGGTTGATTATAGCCCATAGTAGACAGAAGTCTTATGCGGACCACCGCAGAAGAGAACTTGAATTCACCGAGGGGGACCAAGTGTTTCTGAAGGTTTCCCCAATGAAGGGAGTGATGCGATTTGGCAAGAAAGGGAAGCTGAGTCCGAGATATGTGGGACCGTTCGAGATACTGGAACGAGTGGGAAATGTCGCTTAATGCCAAGCCTTGCCGCCGGAGTTGGAAGGTGTACATCCAGTGTTCCATGTGTCCATTCTGCGGAAGTACTTGCCGGATCCCTCTCATGTGGTACAGCCGCAAGAGATACAATTGGTAGAAGGGTTGACTTACGAAGAAGTACCAGTGGAAATCCTTGACAGACAATCGAGGAAGTTGAGGTCAAAGGAAATCCCATTGGTGAAGGTGTTATGGAGGAATCATTCAGCAGAGGAAGCTACGTGGGAAGTAGAAGCCGAGATGCGCAAGACTTACCCCTTCTTGTTCCAAGACTAAGGTTAGTTACTTAATTGAAATTCGGGGACCGAATTTCTTAAGGAGGGAAGATTGTAATAACAGAGGGGTATTTTTAGAATCATGTCAATTGTGTATAGTAAGACTTAGCATGGTCATCATTTGGAGTTGGAATGTAAGGACAAAATAAATAAATAAATAAATGAACAATAGAAATAAATAATAATTTGGTGTATACATATAGATAAATAAAATTAAATAGGAATTGATGAGATAATATGAAATTGATAAAATTGTGAAATTGAAGTTAAACATTTTGGCTAAAGAAAATAAAAATAAATTTTTATTTGAGTGAAATAAATTTTTTGGGATATAATTATGATTTTAATAGTTTTAGAGTTGAGAATTTAAGAAATTAAAATGAATATGAAAATTAGGTAGAAAATTTTTAATTTTGTTTAAAAGTGGTCATATGAATTATTCAAAGCTTATAGTTTAACTTTTGGAATTTTTCGAAAATAAAAAGTATACTAGGTAGGAAATTTTCATCTGCAAGATACTCAATAACAGATATTTTTAATAGGCTTATGATTAGCCAAACATTTCAAAATTTTCATATTCTTACCTGCAAATAAATATAGTTAAGAAAATTCAATCAAAACTCTATTTCATCATACACTAAAAGTTGTCAAATGTCTAAATTACCAATAAATCTCCCACCACTTCTTCCCTTCCACTCATCTTCCTCTTCCTCTTCCTCCCAACTCTCTCTTAGGGCATGGGAGATTTTGCAAAATCTTCACATTCCAACTAGATTTATTGCTTCCCACCACCAACCTAAGGCTCTCTCAAGCTTCCTCCACCATTGTTGAGCATCAAGGAGCTTGGGCAATCTCCCACAAACTCCAAAATCGGATTTCCACAAGGTGAGTCACTAAAATGTTGTCTCCACCACTTAAATCATAAGTTTCTTGTTAGAAATGAGTTCTCTATCAATAGTATATCACCTTAGAATCATTTTTGAGCATAGAGATCATCCAAATATTAAGTTCTATGGAGATTTCCACTCTAGGGTTCATGACCTACGAATTTGGAGAAAATTTTGGAAATTGTGGATTTCCTTGATGTTTGTTGGTATGTATAAACATTAAATTATATGTTTAGATATTTTAAATGATTTGGAATGATGTCCAATGGTTAGGTTGGTGGTATGTGAACCCTTGATGAAAGTTAGAACTTCTCATATTTGGTAAAATTTCAATTAATGGAGCTTGGAGAGTGAACAAGGTTGTGAGATTAATTAATTATGTATTAAATTATGTTTAATCTAGAAAGAACACCAAATGATGACCATAGACTAAGTAAGTGAACTTGGGGGTTTGGATAAGTGTAAGACGTCATAAGTAGAGAAACTAGGAAATTGTATGAAATTTTATATGGATTGAATTGGTTGTATGTGATTGGGTTCAAGTACTTCCTTGGAGATGAGAGTTCTCAAAGGGAACGCTAAGTGAAGGGGCCAAGGTGAGGGACCCTTCCATCCTTACCCCAAGGATTGTATGTTAACCTTGATTTGTGGGCTTGTTTATACGTGAATGTTTGTAAACATTTAATTTTATGCTTGCTAGTAATACTCTGTCATTATATTGGCGATTGCTAGAATTTTGTACAATGAATTGTTTGTGATTGTTAAAGTGGAAATATGGTGGATCAAGTACATATGGGTGATGATGAAGAATTCCACACACATATGTGCTTGACCCGAGGATTATGGCAATAACATGTATAGTACCAAGGGTAAGGGCTTTCCGTCGGGTCAGGTTCGGAAAGTGCCTTCATGTTGGCATTTCGTCGGGTAAGCTTTGAAATTGCCTTCATGTATATATACACTTGTGGATACTCTGTTGAGCCGGTCCGGGGTATGCCACCATTACTAGTTGGTTAATCCGTTGAGTTGGTCTGGATTGAACCAAGCGGGCTTCCCGAGACGATGGTCCGAAAACTGCCGATGTAGATGGACACCTCGGCGGGTTGGTGCCGGGGTGCGCCACCGAAGACAACATTCTGTGGAGATGGTCCCAGAATGGGTCGTGTGCCTATGCCTATCGATGTAAGATACCGAGCGTATAGGTACTCAACACTAGTGTAAACCCTCAATGTCCTTGGTATGCACTATGACTAGATTTCCTTTTCTTCGAACATGCCATGACGGTGGCCGGTATCCTCACGTGACGTCAAGACAAATTTATTTTCTTAAAAAGGTCATGACATCCATTGTTGCCTTGACGTGGCGTTGAGGAAACCTTGTTTTTTTTTTAAATTACTATTTTTCAAATCCAACTGACCATGACAATGGGTTAAGTCTTATAGTGCATCGGGATAGATTGGGAGGACCGATACGTCACGGCGGCAACAAGGTAAGCAAAGGTACGTAAGTTTGGCGGGTGAACCACACTTGGATGTTAATTTATGTTCGTTGTTTCTTGATACACGCATGTCAGTATGCATGATTAATGTATGTTGTGGTACGGTTAAAGTAGAGTTTGTACATGTTCTATCACTTGAGAACAATTATATAATTATTAAAGATGAATTGAAGTGTATGTGTATTTTAATGTGGTTTCTCCCCTTCCCGGTCGTACTGGTACCCGCTACTATGCCTAGGATGGGAGAGTCACTCACTGAGTCTTTGACTCACCCTCTAGTGGTTTACTTTTTCAAATACAGGTACCGGTCAGACTTCCACGTTGGCTCAGTAAAGGCGACGTTTTGCTAGTACTCACATTCTTTCTCCGTGGGTGGCTTTGATTTTATTTTATTTTGGATATTGTAATAAATTGATTACACTTTGTGGTTATTATACTCTAGACTTGTCAGCTCCACATACTTAAAGACAGGATTATTTTGGGGGACTTATTATTATTATTATTATTATGTATACGAATTTGCATGTGAATAGGATATGTCACACACCAGAGTGTGTGGCAATGTATATGATGGATATATATTATGTGTGTTTGAGTATACATATAAACTGAAGCAGCACTTGGCTGTGGATTGCAGGTGTAAGATAGGCCACACAGGAGATGTGAGCCATAAATATTGATAATGTGTGTACGCGAATGAGAATGATAGTTAAATGAAATAGGTGTTAAGGCTAACAGACTCAGGGTTAGGCCCTCTGTTTGTGCCGGTCACGTGCCTTCGGTTGGGGGTCGTGACAAATGTGCTGTCACTCACTCTTTATAGGCAATGAGATTTTCTCTCTTACCCTCACATATTTCTATTTATTCTGAAAATTTGAAAAATATTTACATGATATTTATTATTTTGTCTCTCTCTCTCTTATGTGTTGATTGTGGTTGGTTTGATCTGCATATTGTTTTTTTGTCCCCGCAAATATGTATCCTTCTTGCTTTTGCTTTTTGATATTAAAGTAACCTGCTTGCTTGCAGCTGTCTTTGTTTTGTTCCACGGAAAGGGAGACATTTGGGAGGTGACACGCGTCCTGCTTCGAGTGGCCGACTGTTTGACTTCCTCTGCAAGTTTTGGAGCCGTCTTTGCAGAAAGTACGTGACTTACTGAGGTAGAGTCATCATTGCTCAGAGGGGCATTTCCCGGAATACCCTTGTGGGTAGGCAGGAGAAGTCCAAAGGTCAAGGCTGTTTGGTCACTCCCTTCAATTCCAGAGTCGTTTCGTTTTCGCGCCTCTTTTGTTGGGCTGCGAAGTGTATGTTGGGCCTCCTTCTTATTGCCGAGAGCAGAAGATTTCCCGTTGTTTTGTGGGTCTCCTTCCTCTGAACCTTTAGACTTTGTGTTTTCCTGCACCTCATTACTCGAAAAATGGCCTCGACAAGCAGCGCCGCTCCTGTGTGCTCCTTCGTTGATCTGGATTTCGAACAATCCCTCCTGTTGGCGGCTACGAAGGGTGTTAGGGAGAGGGTGGATACCCTCATTATGTCGCGGGACTCCGCGGTTCTTCGGGAGGTTCTATCTGGAGAGGATGGGACGCCGACAACACCTCCTCCAACTACTTCTGAGGGTTGGTATTCTGCTGAGCCAGAACCCGGTTCGACAGACTACATATCATCGGTGGATGCTAGCGTGGCCTCGCGGGTACTGCCGGGATCCGGCATCGAGAAGGTGTGGGAGGAACACTTTGCTCCCTCGTTTCTGAAGGGCTATGAGATAAAGCCGATGTGAGAGGGGGAGACAATTCTTTGGAGCGATGGTGTTGACTTCGTTCTCTCTCTCTCTGCGTTCCTTACAATTCTGCCTTCATTCCTCCATTTTCAGGCTTTGTGGAGGCCATGCTCAACCTTTTGAACATTTTCCCTGCACAACTGACCCAGAATGCGTGGTCGATACTTAGTGTCTTTGACAGGTACTGTCGGTCTCACAAGTTGGAGGTTCTCCCGAATGTGTTTCTTTCTCTCTACTCCGTCCGCGAGGCGCATGGATGGGTGTGTTTTCAGTCGCGCGCCAAAGGTTTTGCCATTGCCGATCTGCCTGGTAACAACCATGCATGGCGATCGTACTTCTTCAAGGTGGTACCCAAGAAGGGTTTTTGTCCGCCTTGGATCCGTCCGCTCGACTGGCACCCGCGCTTTCCTCTCAAGTGGTCTAATCCTGTTCTCCGGGTTTGGTACGACCGGGAGGAGTATGAAGAGACAAATTTCAAATTTTTTAAGGGGGTCGTGGTCTCGGGCGCAGCTTTAGGTAAGTTTGTATTGACGAGTTTGTGTCCTTTCTTTTTTGTTTTCTCACTATGTTTTGGATGCCTCCTTTTCGCTGGGTTGACTCTGGGCAGTATCCAAGGGAGGCTGAATCCTCCGCCGAGTTCCCGGAGCCGAAAACACGAGCAGTCGGGGTTGCTGAGTGCTGTTGTTTTGCCCTCGGGGGCGGGCGAAGATGCTGAGGCAGGCCGAGATCCTGTGGAAAAAGGTGCCGATGCACCGAATGAGATGGGTGAAACCAGCTGGAATCGTTTCAACTGTAGGAAGGTTCCTTATACCCTTATACCCCCCCGAAGAGATGCCCGTCCGACTGCTGGGTGAGGGTATCTCTTTTATAGGGAAGTTGATCCCATTTGAGGCGAAACGGGTCATATTGGCTCGTCAGCATTATCCTCTTGATTATGGGGACGATTATGCTTTAGAGCCTATGACCAAGGAGACTATGCTGTTGCTAAGTCGTATGGCGGGCTTTGTGTATCAGCGAGAACTCGAGGGGGTAGGATGCTTTTCCCTTAACTTCAATGTGCTCTGTGTGTGGTGACTGATTCCTTCGTGTTTTGTGCAGGAATTTGTGGAGGGATTGCTAGATGAGAACGATCTACTGGCTGCACGGGTGAAGAAATTAGAGGGCGAGATGATGGAGGGCAAAGCCAATGCCCTACGGATCCGTCGCCAAGACTTTTTGCGTTTCACGAATTACAGAATGCAGAATGGCATAGCGCAGTTGGGGGATTTGATGGGTATCTTCGTCCCTCTAGAGTTTAGGCGAAGATGCATCCTTCGTGGGAGAACATTGGTGGCGAGTTCCGCGCTCGCGCTCAAGGGGATTCTCCTTTGAGGATCGAGGATTATGACGTGGCCCCGAATCCTCGGAGGGATCCGCTTCGGTCGGGCGAGCTGCCAGATCCACCAGAGGGGGATGCCCCTTGACTTGTATTTCGCGGTTTTCGCATTTTTGTAACTTTGGGGCGTTAGTCCCCGTATGTGAATAATATAAGAAATTTTGAACACGAGATGGTATTGTATTTCACATTCCTTTAAACACATATCGTAACTGTCTTGGGACTAAGACGAGTTAGTAGTACATTTATCTTGGGACTAAGACAAAGTAAGAGGCATTCATCTTAGGACTAAGACGTGGTGAAGTGCCTACAAGCTTGGCCTTTGGACTAAGGCAGAAAGAAATACTATTGACTAAGACATAGTAAAGTGTTTCTTGAGGCTGCTTGCGTTCCAAGTGTTTGGGACGTGTTCTCCTGTTAGGTGTGCTAACTTGTATGCGTTGTGCGAAGCGATGCCAATAACCTTGTATGGGCCTTCCCAATTGGGGGCGAGCTTGCCGTGTAGGTGGTCGCGCATATTGTTTATCGCTGTGTGCATGACCAAGTCACCTCTTTCGAACTTACGAGGTCGGACGCCTCGGTTGTATTTTTGAGCCAGTAGCTACTTGTAGGCGATATTTCTGAGTGTCCCTGATTCTCTTCATTCCTTGATCGCGTCCAGGCTGACCAATAGACTTTATGAGTTTGATTCGATGTAATTGAGCACCCGGTCTGAGGGGACCCCGATGTCGGCGGGGACGATTGCTTCCTGCTCGTATGTCAGAGCGAAGGGGGTTTCTCCCGTGGCCATGTGTATTGTCGTTCTGTAGGACCATAGGACTGATGGGAGTTCATCCACCCATCCTTCCTTTGCGTCCGCCAACCGTTTTCGCAATCCTTCGAGGATTATGCTGTTTTCTCTTCCCGTCTGCCCATTGGTCGCCGGGTACTCGACTGAAGTTGTTCTGTGGTCGATACCCCACTCTTTGCAGAAATCCTCGAACCTCTCGCTGACGAATTGTAGTCCGTTGTTGGTGATCATTGTGTGGGGGGGACCGAAGCAAGTAATGATGTTCCACCAGAGGAAGTTTTGGACATTTTGGGAGCCGATGGTGGCCAGGGGTTCGGCCTCGATCCACTTGGTGAAATTGTCGACAGCCACTATGAGGAATTTTCACTGGAGCGTGCCTTGAGGAAGTGGGCCTAGGATATCCATGTCCCACGTGTCGAAGGGCCAAGGGGATTCGATGGGCTTTAGTTCACTGGGCGGCTGATGTATGAACGCAGCGTGGCGTTGACATTGGTCGCAATGGGCGACTAAGGTCTCTGAGTCGGCTCTCATTGTTGGCTAGTCGAATTCAAAGCGCATGGCTCGCTTTCGGAGGGCTCCTGCGGACTATTGTGTGCTGCATACGCCTTCATGGATTTCATGTAGCACGTAGCTTGCTTCTTCAGTCGAGATACACCGAAGATGCGGGGACGTGAATCCCTTTCTGTATAGGTCGTTTCCCTAGACAAAGTATTGAGCTGCTTGCCTCCTGATTTTCTGAGCGATTTCTTTGTCTGTAGGCAGGGTGCCTGCCGTTATGTATGCCCTAATGGGGGCCATCCAGGAGTTGTCGATTGTAATCGGCAATACGTCCGGGTTTATGCCTGGAGTGCGAAGCGTGATTCGCAAGACTGTTTTAAGTCCCGATTGGCTCGATGTGGTAGCTAATTTGGAGAGGGCATCAGCTTGGGTGTTTTGGTTCCGGGGGATTCGTGTGATCAAGACGGATTCGAACCTGCTGATTTCTTGTTGGCACGCTCCACATATTTGATGATATGGCGTCCTTTGCCTCAAAGTCTCCATTTAGTTGACCGACCACTAATTGTGAATCGCTGAATAGCTTGACCTTTGAGGCGCCCAGGTCGTAAGCAAGCGCTAGTTCGGCTATGAGTGCTTCATATTCAGCTTGGTTGTTGGAGGCTGGGAACGTGAAGCGTAGGGCTTGTTCCACTTTGATTATGTCGGGGCTTTTAGCGATAATGCTGGCGCCCGCGAATTTCCCGGTCGAGGAGCCGTCTACGTAGACTAGCCACGGGGATTTTTCTGGCTGTAGCTCGGTGGTCTTGTCATGTTTCGAAGTTGGGGCGTCCCCCTGGAGGCATTCAGACGAAGTCATTTCGGCGACGAAGTCTGCCAAGGCTTGGGCTTTGATCGCCCGCCGGGGCTCGTATTGGATGTCAAATTCTGATAGCTCGACCACCCAGTTTGTCATTCGCCCTGCTAAGTCTGGCTTTTAGTGTATCTGCCGCAGGGGTTGGTCAGTTTGGACCATGATAGTATGTTGCTGGAAGTAGGGTCGGAACCTTTTGGCCGAGTGGACGAGGGCGAGCACGAGTTTCTCTACCCGTTGGTACCGGAGTTGGGCTCCTTGCAAGGCATGGCTGTGTAGTAAACGGGGAATTGCTCGACCCCTTCTTCCCTTATTAGTGCTGAGCTCACAGCGTGATCGGTGGTAGCCAGGTAAAGTATGAGGGTTTCTCCTTTGACCGCTTTGGCTAACACTAGGGGTTTGGCTAGTTAAGCCTTAAGGTCCTGGAAGGACTTTTCCCATTGCTCGGTCTGTTGGAACGCGGGTGCTGTCTTCAGAATTTTGTAGAAAGGAAGGCACCGGTCGGCCATCCTTGATAAGAATCGATTGAGGGCCGCTAACCTCCCGTTTAACCTCTGCACCTCCTTCACCGTCTGTGGCGGCTCCATGTTGAGGATGGCTGTGCATTTCTCGGGGTTGGCCTCGATTCCTCGTTGTGAGATCATGAATCCTAGGAACTTTCCCGCCAACACGTCGAAGGCACATTTGGTTGGATTCAGCTTCATTTGGTGCTTTCGCAAAACCAAGAAAAGTTCCTCCAGATGCGCCATAGATTTGACTACCATGTCGTTGACGTAAACCTCGAGGTTTCGGCCTATCTGTTCTCTGAAAATGATGTCCGTCATTCTCTAATAGGTCGTACTTGCGTTTTTCAGTCCAAAGGGCATGACTTTGTAGCAGTAGACGCCTTTATCCATGATAAAGGAGGTCTTCTCCTGGTCCTTTGGGTTCATCTGGATCTGATTGTATCCTGAGAAGGTTTCCAAAAAACTCATCATCCGGTGTCCGGCCGTCCCGTCGACCAGTTTGTCTATGTTCGGGAGCGGGTATGCATCGTTCGGGCAGGCTTTATTCAGATTCGTCAATTCTACGCACATTCACAATATCCCGTTTGCCTTTGTTACCATTACTACGATCGACAGCCAGTCGGGGTACTACGACTCACGTATGAAGCCGACGTCGCGGAGCTTTTGTACTTCTTCATTGATCGCAAGCTGCCTTTCTTTGCCGAAGTTCCATTTTTTCTGGATCACGCCCGGTCCGTCCTTGATGTTGAGGGAATGGCATATGAGTGAAGGGTCTATTCCAGGCATGTCTGCGGCGCTCCAGGCGGACACGTCCTTGTATTGGGTGAGCAGTTCTTGGATCTTTCTCTGGGCTATCTGGTTGAGGAGGGCTCCCATGCAGATTTCTCGGTTATTTGCCTGGTTTATGCAGACGCTTACGAGATAATCCATAGGTTGTGGCCTGGCTCTAGGGATTTCATCGCGCAGGTCCACTATCTCAGGAGGGCTTTTGGCATTGCTCCTGGCCCTATCTGTAGCGATGTGGTCAGTTGCATAGCATGCACGGGTTCCTTGGCTCGCTCGTATTTCTCCGACGCCGGCTGGCGTGGGAAATTTCATCACCATATGAGCTGTGGATATGATAACTCTGAGCTCGCCGAGGGTTAGTCGTCCCAAAACTGCGTTGTATGCTGATGGGGTCATTGATATGTTGAATCTTACCCAGGTGCGGGCGACCCTTGGTTTCACGCCCAGGGTGAGCCATGCCGTTAGGGTTCCTCGTGTTTCACCGACCTTTCCAGAGAAGTCAAGAGAGTTTCTTCGTCCGACGCCGGCTGATCCTCGTAGTGAGTCATTTCTTCTAAAGCTTTTGCGAAGAGTATGTCAGCGAAGGCCTCGAGATCTACCAGTACGCGTCTGACGTTAAATCCTGAGATGTTTGCGGTGATGGCCAATGGCTCATTTGTCTCGGTTGTGTCGCCGGTGTCATCAAAGATCACGAACTGTGTTTTATGTCGCTTGCTTCGGTCGGTTCGGATGTCATTCGGTCAGTCGTGCAAGGATTTTGGGGGACAGGCACTAGTCATGCGAGTATTATAACCTATATACATGATGGAAAAAGTGCGTGGGTTTATGAGCGTTAGGTATATACTCCTACTCCCCGAAAAAGAAATGTCGTTTAGCGGCAGGGTGCGCAAGGCATGGTGGTCTGAATAAAACCGCGATGGGCGCCACTGTAACTGTCGTTTTTGGCTCAGAAAATTGTAGTTATTAATTAGGATCGCATGGGGTCTTAACCATGGGGGACTTGTCTTTATGTGATGCACTTAGGTGCCTACGTACCCTTCGGAAGGGATCAAAGTCCACATAGTTCGTAATGGTGACGTCTAAAGGAGCCGTTAGGCAAGGTAGTTTACCTGTATTGGGCCGTGTGCGGCTAAGACGTGCCTAAGGTACTCCGAGCGGGCAAGCCGCTCTTTAGGAGGTTGCCTTAGTGGGAGAGAGCTCGAGTCTCTGAGGGCTGCTGGAAGCCCTATATGTAGTAGACTCCGAGATAGAGGTGAACTTGCTGGAGGTTGGCCATGTTGGAACCTACGGCGGAGCTTAGGAGGATTCGTATGAGGTGTTTGAGAGTGCTCAAGTTACCGAGAGTGTGTGAGGGATCTGAAATAAGGTGTCGTAATTCTTCGTGTCTCTTCCGTTTAGTCCCCTGGGTGAGGGTCTATTTATACTGAGTGTGGGGAGGTCATGCTAGACCCACGATCTGGTGCATCGTGGGTCGCCCCACGATGCTCGAGGAGCTCCCACATCTGATGAGGCGGGTGCTTCGTGAGAAGACGTGGGCGAGGGCCACGTAAGTAGTAGGCGAGTGGTGCCATGTGTCGCTAGCATGCTCGGAGGCCAGGTTTCTAGAAGGTCAATGCCACGTGTCCCAAGGTGGAATATTCCGTAGTTAAAATTAATATTGTGGTTAGGGTCGGGTAGGGTACCTCCTTACCCGGACCTGGACCCGGACCCGTTCACTTTGTGCCCGGGCCCATACCCAGACATACAGGGTAAAATTTCAAAGTCCCCTTTGGGTATGAGTATTTTAATCATCCCTAATCTGCACCCTTTGAGTAGTAAGTCCTGTTTTATTAATAATACGTATCCTTTTTACCAAAAATAATAAAAGAATATGGTGATCAGTAAGAAAGCTAACACTGCATGGCTTCTAGTGCTTCTTTAACACTTGTCTCACTGTTTTTAGTGAATTTTTAAGACTCATATTAGTACCTTGTTGTACACATATAGACCTGTTCATGGGTCGGGCTGGGCCCGGCTTCAGCTTAAGTATATGAGTTTTATATATATGGGATTGGGTTTAAGTTCAAGTTTATATATTTTAATAGTCATTATAATAGGCCAAGTTACCCAAGTCTATGGACTAAACCTGGACTTAGCCCATTATTGTACATAATTATAAAAATATATATTACTTTAGATTTTTTGTTTGCTTAGAACCAATGTTTTAATAATCGGACCGGTTCGACCGGTTGAACCGGTAGTCAGGCAGTCCGATTATATGCAAAAACCCGATTTCTAGTCGCATCGGTCAAAATCAGATGACCTAGTAAAAATACGAGAATCTGACCGGTTTTGAATGTTGAGCCAGAAAAAAAAACTTTTTCTTTAATACTTTTTTTACATTACAAAATTAGAAAAGGCAAGGAAAAGTTGGAATTTTGGTTCTGTTCGTTAGACAGAAAACAGGACGGAAAAGAGGTTGGAAAGCAGCATTCCCATGTTCGTTAGACGGAATTTGTGAAGGAATGGAATGGTGCTTTCCATCAACAAGCACCGAGCCTCATTCATCACACCAGTAAAATGTCCAATATTCCCTTGTGTTTTTGTCAGCTTGTAGATGCGCCAGAAAGAAGATCGAGAAACCCAAGGCGAAACTAGGATCTAGAATGGTATTGCATAAGTTTAACGACATCTTCACCAGCCAGAAGAGAGAAAAACAGTGACGGAAAGGATTGACGGCACCGAAAACACTACTCGCGAGAAGTTTAATAGCGTCTTCACCAGCTAAAAGAGAGATGAACGACTACAGAAGGATTGACGATGCCGGAAACACTACTCCGGTGGGATGTGCTAACCCTAGCGGAGAGGAGAACCTTCTCGAACCATCAATTTTAGGGAAAAAAATTAATATGATGTGTTTCGCGAGAATCAACCTTTTTGTTCAAACGATTCATCTTGTGATTTCCAATCGAAAGGTCGAAAATAGGGGAATGAACATAGTGGATATTGTTTCATCACTTTTTTCTATTATTAATCCTTTTGGGCACAAAATGCACTCAACTCAAGTAACCAGATCTGATGATGTTTCCATATTCGTGATGGTGGGTTTCAGCGAGACATTGATCTAGCACTTGTAATTCTGTTTGAACCATTTTGGTTGTAATTTTTTTAAAAAAATTTAATAGTAAGGGTAAACTGGTAATTTTCCCCCACTACTATTCATTTTTCATTCTCAAACTTTACTAACAAATACAATAAATGCATTCCCTTTCCCTTGTCCTTTATGCGTAAATAACGTACCCTTTGTTTTCTTTTTTATAAGTTGAGGAGCTAGATGAAACTAGTAGGGAACCAAACGAGAGAGCCCAAGGCCACTCAAATCATCTTGATACAAGTCACTAGACCAGCTAGGGGGATTATCAAACATAACAATATCTAAATTAACTCTTTGCCCATGATTAGGAAGAACATTCGCAATCCTGTTGCCCTCCCTTAGAGTGTGCGAGAAAATCACTTGCCAATTGTCCTTTGCAATCTCTCTAATTCTTCTGGCCATAGTGTGCAACTGTTGATTACTGGCAGACTCCGTTTCAATCAACTCAAGAGAAGACTTTGAATCAACTTCAATCATCACTCTTGGATAGCCTTTTTCTTTGGCTATACAAACTCCAAAGAAGATACCCCACATCTCAGCATAGATAAACATTTCTTTTCCCCAATCTTCTAGCAAAACTAAAATGCCATTTCCCATTTTCATCGCGAGTAACTCCCCTACACACACTACTTCCGTGGTGTTGTGACGGGATCTGTCCACGTTCAACTTAATCCAACCAGGGCCCAGAGGATACTATTTATTGTGACAACGTTGGTCATTCTTGATCTTAGGATCATTCTGAGGAAGCTTGGCAACACTCTGAAGCTCTCTCAAGTGAGAATTAATAAGGGGAACCAAATCAATCCCCTTATTCCTCTTATTATTCAGAACCCAATCATTGCGCTACTTCCATATATACCAGATTGTAACAGCAAACTTAGAACTCGAGCTCTTAGAAAGATTGAATTGAATCCAGTCCTATAGATTGAAAGAAAAGATCAGTTTCTTTTGGTCAGCATCAATCAAAGCTTCCCAAAGGGGGGACACCATAGGGTAGTCTCTGACACAATGCAGCACCGTTTTACTAGTAGAGTTGCATCTCTTGCAAGTGTTCGAGTAAGTGAGATTCCTCTTATGTCTTTGTTGCTCTATCAGAATACTGTTGTGACACATCAACCATAAGAACACTCAAGTGTGCAGGGTGGTATTACAACTCCAGATTTTCTTCCACAAGGAATTGGATTTGTTTTTGTCAGATAAGAGCACATCATTGTATGCCAACTTCAACGAGAAAGCCACAGAGCTGAGGAAGCAGGTGGCTGAAAGCTACCCAATTCCACAAAATATCAAGAGTACAATACTCACTCACCTTCTTACCAATTTCAAACTGAGGGATAGGCCCAAGAGCCATAGTACTGAGGTTAGGATAACCAGGAACCCAATCATCTTGCCAAAATCTAGTAGATGCACCATTATTAATAATTTTCATAGTGAGTCTTGAATATACTTCAACACTCTAATCACCCCAGCCCAAAGATTGGAAACTGAGCCTTTTTTATGAGCCTAGAGCCATTATCAAGAGAGAATCTATACTTGGATTTAATTACCCGAACCCAGAGTGCATCATCACTGGTTGAGATCCCCCATGCCACCTTGTTGAGGAAAGCCCAATTAAAATGCTTAAGATTCATTCTTGATGCCAAGATCCCCACTACTTGTAGGGTTGCAGATAGTACTCCAATTAACAAGGTGAATTATACTCTTGCCGTTATTATTCCCCCATATGCATCTACGCTCAATATGTTCCACTTTATCCAAGATAGAATTAGGCAAAGCTGTTGACTGCATATAATAGGTAGGAATGGCCGAGATAACAGAGTTAACCGAAGTGATTCTTCCTGCAGTTGAAAGCGTATGCTGCTTCCAAGTTGAAAGTTTTGATTCCACCTTTTGAAGAATGAAATTGTATGCCTCTTTATTAACTTTGTTGTGATGGAGGGGAAACCCCAAGTATTTCCCTAAGTAGTGGGAACTAGAGACGCCCACCTCAGAGCATATTTGAGAAGCTTTATTATGGTTCACGTTTCTTGAAAAACAAATTATGGACTTATCCTTACTGATTTTCTGACCCGAGCAGCTGCAAAAAAAATCCAACACACTGGTGACAGCCTCAGCCTGCTCCAAACCTACATCAGAGAATAAATATAGGTCATTAGCAAAAAATAAATGAGAAAGAGAAGGACCATTCTTACTGAGCATAATGGGCTTCCACAAATTGCGATTAACTGCTTCATTAATTGACTTAATATTTCCATGCAGAACACAAAAAAATAAGGGGAGAGAGGATCCCCTTGTCTTAACACTCTCGTGGGTTTAAATTCCTCTAGCTTTTCTCCATTCCAGAGGACCTGCATGGTAGGAGTGCTAACACATTGCATAATCACACACAAAAGATTTTCAGGAATGCCCACTTCTTTTAGAGTATCTTCAAGGAAAGCCCAATCAACTCTATCATATGCCTTCTCTAAATCAACTTTGATGGTCAAAGTCCCTTTTTTTCCTTTTGCACCATTCACGGTGTGGATCACCTCTTGCGCAATTATAACATTATCAACCTCTTGTCTTCCGGGAATGAAGCTACATTGACAAGGCGAGATTAAGAATCATTGTTTATTAATTTTCTGGCCATGTATGTCTTTTTAAATTGATAAATACATTAAGTTTGAATTATTTTATTTTTAAAATGGTAGTTTTTTAAATAGTAGAAAAACTAACTCATTTTTACTCTAAATAATTTTTAAAATAGTTTTTATATAATTATGTTATGAAATAAAGTGACTGTTTGAAATTGTAATATTTTAAATAATTGTGTACTTGAGCCTTTTTTGTTCAGGGTAAATTATAAAATCATTTTACCATAAAAATTATAATATCTCAAATTATAACATAATCCAAATGTAGAGTGAATTACATTTTCAAGTTTCTCAATGAAAAATAAATTATCTTAATTTAATCCTTAAAAATTCTATTTCATAATTCAACAATTTGTATTCAATTTAATTAATATAATTAATAAAAAGTCAACTAAAAATAATATTAATAGTCATTAAACTACTATTAAATTATGAACGGAATCCTATTTTTGCAAAAGGAAAATGGAAACAAAGAATTTTCAAATTAAAAACTTATGCATTTTATATCAGATTGTATTTTATAGCAGTTATAGTAGTTTATTTTTTTGATGTAATTCTGTTTTTCTTTCTTTTATATTGTATTTTCATTATTAATTGGAACACATGCATCTCACGTGTTCCCTAGGAGTAGATGTTCAGTAGTACGGTAGTACTGAACTTCAATACATCCCTCTAATCAGTTGGTCCATAATTCATTCAAGGTGGGTCCTAATTACTGTGAGTTTTTATTAATATTAACAAATGACACTACATGATTGGAGGGATGCATTGAAGTTCAGTAGTACGGTACTACTGAACTTTTATCTGTTCCATAGCTGGTTTTTTAGGACTTAGGATCAAACTTAATAAGTTAGGATCAAACTTTTCTTTTAGGATTTTTTTGGTTTTAGCTTTTCCTTCTGCATACAGCAATTCGTGTATATAAACAGATTCTGATGAATAACAATAGTTTCTGAGTATTACACACTTCAGAATTATATTTGCTCATAGATGGATCCGGATCTGCTAAAGTGCAGATCGGATAAAGTGTGTGAAGTGCACACTTAAGGACCATTGGATAAAATTGTTACAGTATAGACACTTAACGGTCTGGATGATGAAATAATTATAAATGCATATGTGGTTATTAGGGGGAAATAAAATAAAATAACTAAAGATAACAAGAGATGAAAGTAAAGAAAATAAAATAAAGAAGAACAAGAACACATTAAATAAAATGATATGAGAAATAAAAAAGAAGAATGGACATGGGATCGATGAAGGTAAAAATATGTGAGAACAGAGAAGATGGATTAAGAACTAACAAGAGAAGAAAGAAGTTCACCACATGAAAGAGATTAGAGAATTAAAGGGATAATACTATTGTTATAGAGAAAATTTTTGAGTTCTTCGTTTCCTATGCTATAGTATGAGACAATTCAAGAGAGTAGGAGAGAGTTTTAATGACTTGGTATATTGATGACTTTAACTTTTAACTTATGAGTGATTGGACAATTCAAAAGATGTGGAGAGGGAGAAAGAGTTTTGATGTTTTGATAAACGAAAAAAAGAAAGAGACAAAAAGTTAATGAGATATATGAAAAAAATATGTCTAAAAATATTCTATAATACTTATTAAAATTTTATTTAGTTAATTGACAAGGAATTTAATTGTTTAAAAATTGTGATAGAACATAATTATAATAAAAGATAGGATTTATCTAATGTAATTTGCATACTGACTCAAATTTAATATTAATTTGATTACCATAAAATATTTAATATTAATTTACTTTTTTTTAACTGTTTCTTCACTTGTACCAACAAATATTTATAATTATTCTTTTATAAATAACATTAATAGATATTAATTAATAAAAAAATTCATCATAGATAGCAAGATGATATTAATTAAAATTAATAGTTTATTTAATTAAAATTTTAATGAATTAATAAACAAATTAATGTTTTTTAATAATATTAACAAATTACATAATGAATCTATTTCTTTATTTAATATATAACATTAATAGCATTATAATCTATACATATTATTCTTAGTAATTTTATAATCTATACTTTTTAACTCAGTTTATCAAATATAAACAACTTCTATTTTACATTATTTTTAAAGAAACTCTATTTAAAAAAGTTATTTAATTACTGTGAAGATCGGAGCCTTTGATGAGAGTCACCACCAAATTTTCAATCAAAAATTGGAAAAAGAAAAATATGTTCAAAAGTGGGGTAAAAATGAATTTTCACAAAATGTTGGGTTCGGGAGTCTGATTGAGATGAAGGGAAGGTGTTAGGCACCCTTCTTCCCCCGTCCGAAGACGGTTACCCTAAAACAATTAATATTAAAATTATTTGGCCTCAAAAGTATATACAATTATGGGGGAAAATGAGGAGGGAAAATGGGAGGGCTTGACCTAGGATGAAAGCCTAGGGCCTACGTACCCACAATGGGGGATCAAAGCCCACAGAGTTCCTGTGACATACAAGTGTGTGAGTGAGGGGAGGCTCATCAAGTGAATACTCAGATGGCCTCCCAGTGCAATATACCTAAAGAGGCCAATGCCTTTTGGTACCTATCTACCATACGAGATATCAAAGAAATAAAAGAGTGCATGTGTGAAGGCTCATCAAGCGTAATGCCCAGATGGCGTGAAGGCTAATGCTCCTATAAAGACAAAATCTCTTGGTGGCACTAGATCATATAAACAAGAAGCTTGTTTTCAAAACATGAAAATAATTAAACATTTTTGTCTCCCATGAGACAGGGAGCCGCGACGTGTGTACTTTACCGTCGCGACCCCTTGCTCATAAAACAGAGGCCGTAGCGACGTGTGTGAGGATGCGTTGCGACGGTACTGTCGATCGGGAGTCGCGACCCCTTTTATTTTTTTTTAAGAAATAAAGAAAAGAAATCAGGAAAGAAGACGAAGGCCTTTTTGTGGTGCGTGGATCAGATGTTGGATTGGATTCCAACACTGAGGGATCACAACCGGAAGAAAATAAAGCAAACAAAGATACCCAGATCAAGTGAATATGAGTGGAGAAGAGTAAAATGCAGTTTATAGTGTGTTCTACCTTCTTGCTTCTTGCCTCTTACTTCCGGCCTTTCAATTTACCAATTTTTCATCCCCGCCATTGAGAAATGGAGTTCGATTTATAGTGGGTCGCAACGAGTATCCCATAGATATGATTCTGATTTGCCATAAATGTCAAGGCCGTCGCGACGCATGGACCTATACATCACGAAGGGCCCCTGATTGATGATCTGATAGATTCCCCATAAATGCGCGGGGGCGTCGCGACGCACACATTGTCTGTCGAGATGGTCCTCACGAGGGAGAGAGGGTCACGACAGGTGGTACTACCCGTCGGGAGGCCCATATTATTTTATTTATTATTATTTTAATTTTTATTTTACCATTCTATTTCCTATTTTCTCCCTTCTTATTTTATTCGCTTCTCTGTTTATCGCTCTTCTGTTTCTTTTTTGTTTTATTGTTTATTTATTTTTGTTTGCTTGGGCGAACAAAATGAGGTGTTCGCAAGTACAAAAGGTAGACTTAATAGTAATGACTCAGAGTAGTACATACTACAAATGTCAAACAAAAGGAGGATCATCAATGACGACACTGGACCCAGAGGAAGTAATCAACTTTTCATGTTTTACACTTTTACCTTTCTCCATTTATATATGTATTGTTATGGGAAATTGAATATATTAGATCAAGAATCATCCGAGGCTAACTCATCAATCAACCAGATACGTTTGGTTACCTAAATATTGAATGTAATGGGAGGTTTGTGGTCAAAAGTGAGGGAGGTGTCACAGGAGAACAACACGACAAAACCCAAAAGGAAATGGTAAAGCAAGAAAAAAAAATTTACGATAAAAGACACGTTGGTATCCAGATTTTTTTTTAGTTTCAATTTTATCACCTCAAGCCGTGTGTGGTTTGGGAGAAAGATGAATAGGAGAGAGGAGGAAAAGAGAGGGATCGAAGAATGAGCAAAAGTAATAAAAAATCGAGAAATTGACCAGAGTGTCACATCCATGTCAGCAATTCATTAAATCATGATAACAACACTTTTAATTTCAAATTCTATGACAAGTTACTGTACAATTTTTTTTTAAAAAAAAAGACCTGCAAATAACAATTGCGAGGAAAAATGAACGATTTCATGCCCCATATTCACTCGGTGTAAATTGCGGTGATGCGTTACTTTTTCAAATCAATCAATCAAAGAGTTAGTAATTGAAGGCATTGTGGTAATTGAAGGTTAGTAAAATGTTGTTCCCTCTCATCTCTGTCCGTCTCTCTACTACCTATTCTCAATTTCCTCTCATTTTCTTACTCTCTCTAATAATTATTTGATGCCATAACAAAAAATAATGCATAATAAGATTTTAAATTCCCTCTAATAGTTCATATAAAAAAAAGAAAATTTCCTATATATTTATATAAGGTTCTCTAATTATAAGTTTTATTTATACTATCTTTCTTCTATGGTTAATCATGTAAAAGATCGTCTTTTATATTTTCTCTCTATCGCGATTCATATTCGTCATATATAAACTTTTTGCCACATGTCTTTTTTGTTAGGGGTGGCAATGGGCGGGTACCCGCTCATTTTTTCACTATCCGAATCCCAATCTGCCCATTACAACCAATACCCGAACCCTAACCGAATCCGAAAAAAATTACATTTTCAATATCTGTATCCGAAACTACCCGATACGCGAAACTGCCTGATATCCGAAATACCCAAAAAAAAACGGATATAGGATACTGGGTATCCTATAGTCAACTAAATTATCCGATATCCATTACCCAATATCCATCCACTAAATAAATTACTATAAAAAAGTTAAATTTTCTAAAACATAAATTAAGATAATTTTTATAAATTACAATTAATAATTCTAATTTTATTAATTGAACCATAAAATTTTATTTAATAAAATATATTTTATTTAATATTTAATATTATAATTTATAATATATATATATATATATATATATATATATTATATAAAAACGGATATCGGATATTGGATACCCTATCCGCCCATTCAATCGGATGGATATAGGGTATTCGAGGCTAATATCCTAATCCATATCGGATATTTTTTTTGTAATACCCCGAAAAATTTCGAGGATTAAAGAATGATTTATTTAAAATTTTGAGGATAAAAGAATGATCAATTTTGGGGCTGGGAATTTAAAACTTTAAAAAGAATATAAAAAATATATTTGAAAGTTAAAATAAATCGGAAATGAATTTGTTTTCGAGGATTTTAATACCCGAAATTTTTTTCGAGATTTAAAATATAATAAAAAGAGAAGGAAAAGAAGTAGGAAATAATTTTTGGGATTTATTCAGGACTTAAGAAATTAGAAACCTAAAATAAATAGGAGTGAGAACTAAATTAAAATATTTTTAATTATTAATTAATTAATTATGAATATATTATTATTTTATTATTAAATTTAATGCACCAGGCCCCCCGTCCCTCCCCTTAAATTTCTTATACCCGTAATCCCTTCCCCTTAAACAATTAAAACACAAATAAAAGAAAATAAAAAAGAGAAAAGAGAACGAGAGGGAGGGCACGGGATTGAGGAAGAAGAGAAAGAGGGAGAAGACAGAGAAATAGCCGCGAGGTAGAGAGAGAGAGGGGGATTCATCGGAAATCCGCCGGAAACTCGTCGGAGAAGAGCTAGTCGACGCCGGGAAAAGTCACCGGAGCTCGGTTACAACATCTTCCACACCTCTCACCAATCGAATCAAGGTTGGTAACCCCAATTTCATTTTAAACCCTCAATTTCTCCATTTTTAGGGATTTCTTCGATTGACCTTCGATTGAGTTGTTTCGAGGGTTGATTGAAACCTAGGAAGTGTTCTTGAACACTTAGTCAGGGTAGGAATCGAGATTATATCTTCGGATTTAGCCAAATTCGAATTTAGAAGGATTTGGGGTTGAAATTATAATTATTTCCAAATTGGGAAAAATTGTTGATAATTAGGATTGAGCTTCGATTTGAGTAAATAGGCTTGGATTGGTATTATTAAAATTATATTGTTGGAATATTAGCTGAACAAGACCCGTGAAGAGCTGGCCCGAGGTTACTAAGGTTGAACCTTGACGTTAACGTGCCGGATCCCTGGTCGGTTTGCCCAAATACACATTATGGGTGGTCTTGAGGGCTCCATACCTCCTCTCTTCAATCCTAAACACCCTAGAACACTCCTAAACATGTTTTTGAGGATTAAATCACTCTA
This sequence comes from Senna tora, assembly GCA_014851425.1. Classification (NCBI taxonomy): domain Eukaryota; kingdom Viridiplantae; phylum Streptophyta; class Magnoliopsida; order Fabales; family Fabaceae; genus Senna; species Senna tora. Next base: position 18,693,143 of record CM026265.1, read on the forward strand.
AGTGCCTTCTTGTTTCTCAAGGATGGAAACTTGCGGAACCAATTAGGCCTAACTTCGGGAATTTCAACCTTATTCCTTCACAAATTTTAGGGGACCTTAAGTGGGATAAATTGGAGGTATCTTGAGGTTTAGAAACTAGATTTATTAGAACCCAAGTAGGATGAATTGGAGGTATTTTGAGGTTTAGAAACTAGATTTCTTAGAACCCAAGTAGAAACACAAGTTGAATTAAAGTGCTTAGACCTTCCTAGAATTTGGATTCCTTCCAGCCAAGCTAGATAAGCTTCCTTAGATGCAAATACAAATTAGATAGAGGTCTAATACTCAAATCCAAGTATGTGAAACACTCAAGTAGAGTGTTATATTCGAGTAAGTTAAGTGTCCGAGGAAGGATACACATAAGTCGGGATAGAGAAGTCCGATAAGACCAAGAGCTTGACTCTGTGGCAACCATGGACTACATGTGATAGTAATGGAAAGATAAATAACGAGTTAAGTTAAGTAATAACTTTAATGAAGTAAATGTTGTTCTTATAGGAACAACGGCACACGATTGAGTGCAACAGGAACTCCGAGGAGACTTAAGGACAGGAGAGGATTGCATGGAAGGTTGGCCAAGGTGAGGGCTCTTTCATCTCTACTCCTAGGGTTGTATGCTTATGTGGATTACATGAGTATGTACATTCTCTGCTTGTCTGGTATGTGTTAGCTAGAGGTATAGAATGTTAAAGGAATAAAGGAACTAGAAAATAGGTTGTGGAAAGTTCCGTAGATAGGAAGACATTGGAGTAGAGAGTACTTGTTTGCTATGATTGGTGTGTTACAAATCCAACTCATACACTCCGGAGGCATGATGAGTATTTTATGAAATCTTTTCCACGACAGTGGCAAGAGTCCTTGTACGGAAGGACTAAACTTTTATTTTGAAAACTCGTCACGACAGTGACTTAAATTATAATCATGCAAAGGGAGTTATTGGTGGGTTTCGGATTAGGATATGCTAGCGATGTTAGACATTGTCTAGAACAAAGTTAGATGGCACTTGAGACGTCAGTTTTATCATCACCATGACGATGCTCATTGCCCTATCCTGGCAATAGGGTCAGAAAGGTTTTATATTGCTATGACGATAGCTTGAGGCTCAGAGAGTGCATTTGGACGGGTATATGAGTTATATCCTGTTAAGGATACTTGTCCATATTAATAAGGAGAAGAATTGTTCATCATTCGGGAAAGATACAAAGAATCCTATTAATATGTGAGACATCGACTAGAACAACGTCAAATGGCACTTGAGACCTCAGTTTTATAATCACCATGACGATGGTCATTGCCCTATCCTGGTAATAGGGTCAGAAATGATTTATATTGCTATGACGATAGCTTGAGGCTCAGAGAGTGCATCAGGACGGGTATATGAGTTACATCCTGTTGAGGATCCTTGTACATATTAATAAGGAGAGGATTGTTGATCCTTCGGGAAAGATACAAAGAATCCTATTAATATGTGAGACCAAGATAAGGAGACACGGGAGGAACCTACGGGTGAACCGTGAGCCTAATCTTGTAGAAGAAAAATCATCTTGTTGAGATGGTCCAGGGTGTATCAGTGGCCAGGCTTTGAGACGTCATGTCGTGCCCGCCATTGTGGCCTGGTTGGGTAATGGACGAGTGGGCTCAAGCTATTTCCTCGCAGCGAGGGGTCAGGACGTGCCACGTGGTGGCTATGCGTCATTTGTTTGATAGATAAAAGTTGATTGTGTTTGGTTAACAGAATTGTCACGAGGTGACCAGTACCCAAGTGAATGGGTTATGTATTTTTGCCACATGGTGGCCAGCAACCCTAGTGCACGGGTTCGAAGTGGGAAAGCCACGTAGTGGCTAGTAGATACCCCAGAGTTGGGGAGATTAAGTAGATTTATGTTTAGCATCTGTGTGTATGTGCAAATTGTCTGTGTTTGCATATAATTGCTGATTGTGCAGCGTAGTGGTAACGTACAGGATTACGTCACAGCACGTCTTGTTTGATTTAGACAAGCTGAAACGTGAGAAGACCGATAAGTAAAAGCTGGAACTATATGTTACATATTTACTTGCTGAGTGATGACGAGGAATAAACTGCTGCATGTTTACAGTTATTAAATGCATGTGAGTGTTTGGGTGAAATTTCTATTGTTGTGTGACCACCAAGAATGTATGCTAACAACAATAACAAGTTGTTTTTGCATGTGGTTGTGTATAACTCCCAAACCCAGCGCTATGGTACCCACCTTGCGCCGGGGATGAGAGAGTCCTCACTGAGTCGCGTGCTTAAGACTCACACCTCATTTTTTACTACACAGAGACAGGTTAAGTATAGGTGGAAAACGTCTCGATGGAACGAGGGTTGAGCAACAATTTCCAAGACCCACAACTTGTTCATGTGGGTGAATAAATTATAATTGTAATTTAATTTACTTTATCATTGTTTCATAAAGTAAAGGGTAGACGTACCCAATTAGATTGTATCACTAAATGTGGAACTGTCAGCTTCCCACACCTTAAAGATCAGGATTTATTTTACTGCTATACAGGGAACATTTGTTTTCAAAATATATATATATATATATATATATATATATATATATATATATATATATCTGTGGCATGTGAATAGGATAGGCAGCATCTTCGGATGTGTAGCCAGTACACAGGTTATATATATTATGTGTGTTTTCCTATATCTATATCCTGAAGCGGCACTGGCCGTGGATTTGCTTGCCTAGGATAGGCCACCATTTCGGTGTAGCCATAGTATTATACTACATGTGGATGTATTTTCAATTATAGATATTCTGCCAATTAGGTGATAAGGCTTACAGGCATAAGGATATTCCCTGTGTCTGTGCCGGTCACGGTCCTCTAAACGGGGGTCGTGACATTTTTCGGATGGGTATCCGCGGATACCCGAAATACCCATATCCATTGCCACCCCTATTTTTTGTATTGAAAAACTTTATAACAAAGATATAAAGAACCATACATAAGTTTAAACTTTTGGTATAAAAATTGTCGACAATAATTTTTTCGACGGAATTGTTTTACGACCATCATCGACAAATGTATTGTCGAAAATAATATTATTGACAATAGTTGACCGTCAAAAATATTATTACTACCTTTTTTCAATAACTTATTTGAACAATCAAAATTTAGTTGTTAAAAAAATGTACTTATTTCAATGGCCAAAATTTAATTGTTGAAAAATATACATTTTTTTCAATAATTGATAGTGACCGTTGAAATAGAGATTAATTTTTTTATGGGAGAAATAGATATTAAAAATACTCATTTTTCTTGTAGTGGCAACCTTATAAATTTTATTACGCCTAGCCCATTTTAACATGATTATCTTTCATTAGATAAATTATTATCCTCAAAATTACATAAATCCATTTATTGAAAATGATAAATTTTCAATCATAGTAATTTATGTAAAAGATAAAAAGAAAATGAGGTATAATTTGAATTTTTACGAAGGGTCAAAATTCGAATTCTCACTAAATTTTTTTAGTGAGAAAATGAGGTATAAATTTACTTTTTTATTTTAATTTTATTTTTTATATTAACTATTAGAGAGAGTAAGAAAATCAAAAGAAATTGAGAGTGGATAGTAGAGAGAGACGAACAGAGATGAGAGGGAACAACTTTTTACTAATTATCAATTACTACAATGCCCACAATTTTAACTCTTTGATTGATTGATTTGAAAAAGCAACACATGACTCGTAATTTACACCAACGAGTGAATATAGGCCACGAAATAGTTCACTTTCACTCGCAATGGCTATTTGCGAGTCTTTTTTTTTTAAAAAAAAATTGTATAGTAACTTGTCATAGAAGTTAGAAATAAAATTGTTGTTGTCATGATTTAATGAATTGCGAACATGAATGTGACACTCAGGGCAATTTCCCTAAAAAAATTTGTGTATTACGCTTTGGATGTTCATTTACACATCATTCGTTTATGTACATGAGATGGCGTGTGGGAAAAGAAAAAACTACAACAGAAACCATAAAAGGAAAATTCTAATTCTAAATTACTAACTGAAGGACGTGAAGGACATGTGCTTTGCTAATAAAGCAAAAGTAAAATACATTACTAGTTTTCTACAATACAAAAGCTACAAAATGAAAAGAAACAATGACCAATAAACACAAGTTTTCAAAGGATTCAGGAAATTATGCTCAGTCTGGTTCAATTTTGTTTTCTTGGTTATTTCCTTTTTTCCTTTTTCTTTTATGATCCTGGGAAGAAGATATTTCATTATTTCAACCCATTTTCTTGTCTTGTATTTATATGGCCTTCCATATATAGTACAACAAGGTACTAGAATGAGTTTTAACATTAGACTAAAATGTAAAAACAGTCATACAAGCATTAAGAGATGCACCAAAAGCCATGCAGTGTTTTAGATTTCTTATGAATATGGTTAATCTTAACATTTCGATTGCTTAATGATTACCATATCTTTTTTTTTGGTAGAAAGGATAATAATATAGGCACATCATTTTCCAATCCCTGAATTGTTGGTCGAACTATTATTTAATCTCTAAATTTTAGAAAAATATTATTTAGTCCATGAATTTGCAACTATGTCAAATATTTAGTCCCCTGGATGTTGCATGTTAGACAACTGAGTGACGTAATCGTTAACTACTGACATCGCGTCATTGTTAATGATGACAATGTGGGTGTCCCTGTCGATGTTAGAGCGGATTTTGTCGTGAAACGAGGCATGATGTGATCGTCAAAGCTAGACATCAAGTGTAATACCCCGGAAAATTTTGAAGATTAAAGAATGATTTATTCAAAATTTCGAGGATTAAAGACTGATTTATTTCGGGGCTAGGAATTAAAACTTTAAAAAGAATATAGAAAAAGTATGAAAGTTAAAAGAAACCGAAAGGGAAATTTTTTTAAGATTGTAATACCCGATAAAATTTTTCAAAGTTTAAAATAAAATAAAAAGGGAAAGAAAAGAAGTAGAAAATAATTTTTAGGATTTAATTCAGGATCTAAGAGATTGGAAACCTGAATTTAATAGGGAAAGGGATTAAATTAAAAAAATACATATTGGTTATTATTTATTTAATTATTAAATAATTTATTTTTAATTATATTTATTTATTATTTATTTATCTTAATTATTTTTTAAATGGGGCCGTGGGGTTTAAGAAATTAAAGGGAAGAAAAAGAATAGAAAAAAAGAAAGAAAAAGAGAGAGGGGCACGTGGGTTTATAAGAAAGCAAAAGAGAGAAAAAGAAAGAAAGAGAGAGAAGAGAGAGTCCATGAGCGAGAGAGAAGAAGAAAGTGGAAGAAGAGAGAGAGGGGGATGCGTGAAGGAAGAAGAAGGGGGAAGGAGGAGGAATTTCACTGGAAACTAGTAAGAGGACAGCGGTCCGACGTCAGCCACGACCACCGGAGCTCGACTCCAACATCTTCCACATCTCCCACCAATCGAATCAAGGTTGGTAACCCCAATTTCATTCTAAACCTTCAATTTTTCCATTTTTAGAGATTTCTTCGATTGACACCTAGAAAGTGTTCTTGAACACTTAGTTGGGATAGGAATCGAGATTATATTCTTGGATTTGCCCAAATTCGAATTTGGAAGGATTTGGGGTTAAAATTCTAATTATTCATAAATTGGGGAAATTGTTGATAATTAGGATTGAGCTTGGATTTGAGTAAACAGGCTTGGATTGATAGGAAGACATAGGAGTAGAGAGTAATTGTTTGCTATGATTGGTGTGTTACAAATCCAACTCATACACTCTGGAGGCATGATGAGTATTTTATTACATCTTTTCCACGACGGTGGCAAGACTTCTTGTACGGAAGGAATAAGTTTTTATTTTGAAAACTCGTCACGACGGTGACTTAGAATCATAATCATGCAAAAGGAGTTATTGGTGGGTTTCGTATTTGGTTATGCTAGCGATGTGAGACATGGACTAGAACAATGTCAGATGGCACTTGAGACCTCGGTTTTATAATCACCATGACGATGGTCATTGCCCTATCCTGGCAATAGGGTTAGAAAGGATTTAAATTGCTATGACGATAGCTTGAGGCTCAGAGAGTACGTCTTGACGGGTATATGAGTTCTATCCTGTTAAGGATACTCGTCCATATTAACAAGGAGAGGAATTGTTGATCCTTCGGGAAAGATATAAAGGATTCTATTAATATATGAGGCTAAGGTAACGAGACACGGGAGGAACCTACAGGTGAACCGTGAGCTTAACCTTGTAAAAGAGAAATCACTCTGTTGAGTTGGTCCAGGGTGTGTCAGTGGCCATGCTTTGAGACGTCATGTCGTGCCTGCCATTGTGGCCTGGTTGGGTAACGGACGAGTGGGCTCAAGCTATGATATTACCGCGGTTATTACCCCGAAGCGAGGGGTCAGGACGAGCCACTTGGTGGCTGTGTGTAATACCTGAGAATATTTAATTAGAATCACTAGTCCAATTTAATTAATTCATTTAAAGTTGAAAGTGGGATAGAAGCACACACTATCCTACTACTTATTTTTTTTAAATATAAATTATTTTATATCCTAATCATTCTACATACTTTTTATTATTATTACTTTATTTATTACTATGTCAGATTTTTATTTTTGGTGATATGTATATATATTAATTATATATATATATATATATATATATGTATGTATTATAAAAAGAAAAGAATAAAGAAAAGGAGAAGGAAAGAAGGCATGAGGGGGAAGACACACGAAAAGGAAACACGGAGAGAGGAAGGGCTGAGGCGTTGAACGGGGAAGACGCACGAGGTGAGCACGCGTGGAGGTGGCCGGACGTGCGAGGAGGGAGTCGGAGCCGGAGTCGCCGTCCGCCGGAGCTCGTCGCCGTCATTGTGGCTAGAGGAGAGAGAGTGATGGGTTAGAGAGAGAAAATAAAGGGAGAGAGCTTCCACGCCGGAAACTCGCCGGAAAACGCCATTTCTTCATCGGGGAAGGTGGCTGGGAGTCTCCTCTACTCCATATCGTCCTTCTAACCGGTTGAATCGAGGTGAGAAGTCCTGAAACTCTCAAACCCCAATTTTATCAATTTTAGGGATTTTTGGAAAAACCCCATTTTATTCAATCTGAGTATTTTGGGACCTAAATTGAAGTATTTGCATGTTAGGAAGTGAATTGGAAGCTTAGGAACCGGAAATAATTTGATGGAATTTATCCGGGTTGGAAAAATTGTAGGAAAATGTGGTTGGTAAGGTTTAAGGGTGTTGTGGACTGATTGGGGGTGCATTAATAGGTGGAATTGTGATTATATAATTGTTAAAATTATTGGAATGTACGAGGGATTAAAACCTGAGTAAGCACCGTCTCACCCAGAACCCGGTTCGGGGAAAAAGAGACAATTCTCTAATTTTACGCGTATCCGGATATGTGTATTCATGTGTAGGTAAAGTGTTGAAAGTTATTTTAGTAAATGGAAGTCTTGGACAAGTAGAATTTATGCCTCTCTTGAGCCATAAATTCAAGACTTGGGTAATGGAAATTTCACATGGACACATAGAGGTGGAATTGGGTAACTTTGCATTCCCAAATCAAGGCTTCCGAATAGTGTGATTAAGCAAGGGTTGGATACGAATAGAAGCATGCTAGGTGTTCCGAAAACTAGTTGAGGGCGGCATTCCAAGCCAACAACTAGTCTATGGAATTAATTAGAGAGAACATGAGCATTAGCGTTACATGTACACGATAGTGGTTGAATTTTCAAGTTTCTGAATCTCTCAAGTATATGTGTATAGGGCACCATACAGTGAGTGGACCTTCGGGCACACCGAAAGCCGATCAGAGGGGCCAACCAGGTGAGGGGCTTTCTTATCCTTGTCCTATAGGGTTGACTGCGGATATGGATATATGGTTTGCTTTCTTGCCTACTTGTAGGAATCATATATTAGATAACATGCTATTGTTGTTCCTAAATTATAATATATGTGATAACGTGCTATATGTGTATATGTGAACGGTAAAAGCGATGGTGGCTCAAGGAGCCTTATATGGAAAGAAGGTCTTCGGGACCTATATGATATCGGGGGTAGGATCGAGTCAATTTTATTTGTGAGGGTCTTGTGGTACTAGAAACCAACCTCATTGATTATTATCTGAAAAGTGTGGTTGTGTATGTAAATTCTTAAAGAAAATGAACATAGGTGACTTTGTTTTAAACCGAGAGATTCCGAATTAGAAAACCACTTGGAAATTTGGATTTGCCTAAGAAGAAATAAAAATGAATAAGTGGTGGTCCATAGGGGTCATTTATGGTACAGCGTGGGAACCGAGTCGGTCATGGATGGTCCGGGTAGATTGAGTCTCTTGTCTTGAGTTAAACTCACAGGAATACAAAGTATATGAGTACACCACATTGTGGCTATTGCCTTGGTTAAGCCAAGGTCAGATGAGTCGCCGGCTATGCTCCAAGTGAAGTCTTGGGGTCAGACTAATGTTCCAAGTAAAGTCTTGGGGCCAGGGGTTCCTAGAATGATCAACTAGGTTCCTATATCGCTCACGTGAGATATGCCTTCGGGCCAGATTCTCTCCTAACGGAGATATGCCTTCGGGCCAGTTTATCATTTCGGTTATTTGAACACGGATATCCACATGAAGTTGTATGTTAAACTATGATATTATGTATGTGTGAATTTGAACGTATGTAAAACCATGCTATAAATTCTATGTTGTAGATGTGATATATGCTATTTGCGTGACCACTTAATATATGGAAATTTAAACCCATTATATGCGTATGTGTTTGTGATTGGCTCCTTTTCCCCAGTTGTAGTGGTACTCGCCACTACACCAGGGATGGGAAAGCCTCTCACTGAGTCCGTTTGACTCACCCTAATGTTAAATGTTACAGACACAGGTGGTATAGGCATTGGGAGCGCTTCCACTTCATCTCAGGGAGGCGGACAGACTTAGAGACCGCACGCATTGTTCGCGTGGGTAGTATTGATATATGTATTTTGTCATGATATATATATGTATATGATTCTTTTGGTATAGCATTGTTTTGTACAGTAGCTATACAAATATATGTATATGTCACACTCCAGAATTGTCGGCTTCATACAGTTTAAAGAGAGGTCTTGTTGTTGGGAATATAGGTTATGATATGATGAATATCATGTGTATATATATATGAATGTGACTTCCGCATGTGAATAGGATAGATCACACACACTGAGCGTGCGGTCAATATGTAAATTTATATATATGTGTGACTGAATACTTGGTTGTGTGAAAATACAGCTTCTGCATGCGAATAGGATAGATCACACGCATTGAGGCGTGTGATCAATATGTAAATTATATGCAGGCGTGTGATTGAATATATGTACTTGACTGTACACATGAAATTCTTCATGTGAATAGGATTGATCACCCGCCCTGAAGCGCGTGATCAATATGTATATTATATGTACGTGTGATTGATTATGTGTATATGTATAGACTGAAGCGGCGTTGAGCGAGCCGTGGATTGCGTGCTACTTAGGTCACTGGATAGGGATGCCCATATATACTATATATTGTTTGTATTAGAAATGGGTAGTTATGCATATATAAAAATGTCAATCAGGGATTAGAGGCTTATGGGATAGGAGAAATCCTACCTCCCGTGCCGGTCACGGACGCCCGATAGGGGGTCGTGACAAACTTGGTATCAGAGCCAGGTTATCTTTAATTGTATGAAGCCATAGGTATGACCGGGTGTCAGTTTACCCCTCTTTGTGTACCCGGGCACAACGTGGGAGTAAAAAGGCACTTGTGGAAGTACCCAGAAAATTGTGTCAGCCTTTCTTTCTACTCTCTTTGATATGAAATATCATTAATATACGTGTACTTATTAGGTGTGGTCCTTGTGCAGTATAGGGATGCCACCTATCACGAGACAGACTAGGGGTGGAGGGAGAACTCCTGCTAAAATTGATCGAGAATCAGTTCGGGAGGAGGGAATGCTCACCCGAGGCCGAGGTAGAGGTCGTGCTCGAGGTCGAGGTAGAGCACAAGAGAGAGGGGAAGAGAGGAGACAGTCACCGGAACCTCAACCTCAAGTAGAGACAGGTGCACCTTCCGTGGCGAAAATGCTCACGGCAGGATTTCAGGAACTAAGAGAAGAGATGACAAGACAAATACAAAGGGAAGTACGCCGGTTAGTAGTCGGCGAGGAAGAACAAGAGAGAGTTCCTAGCAATCAAGAAATGGAGGTTGTTGAGGAAGAGGATAGGGAATGGCAACAACCACAGGGAATGCCTCGTGAGCCACGGCTAGCACACAGAGAGCTGCCAATTTCAAAATTTCTGAAGCTTCATCCACCCACATTTTGCGGTACTAGTGAGAAAGAGGATCCGCAGTACTTTATCAGAGATGTGGTTAGAATTGGGCACATGCTGAGGTGCTCAGGGCACGAGTTAGTAGAGTTAGCTTCATTCCAGCTGAGGGGAGCAGCTAGAGTATGGATAGAGTCCATACAGAGGAGGTATTCACGTAGAGTGGCACCGATGACCTGGGAAGATTTTCAGAGGGAATTCCTGGGTCGGTTTCTACCTGAAGGCACCAAAGATGCAAAGCGTCAGCAATTCGAGGAGTTGTGGATGACGCCTAACATGACCGTGACGGAGTATGAATTACTTTTTACTGAACTGGCTCAATTCTCACCTGAGTTAGTTCCTGATGAAGAGGCGAGGATCAAGAGATTCATACATCGACTCACGGAGCTGTTGTTTACTGCTTTGCTACCTCAGAGGAGACAGTTTGAGACTTTAGCTCAAGCAGCAAACTGTGCTAGAATGATTGAAACCAGGAAGAGGTATGGGACATCTGTTGATCCTAAAGTGAAGTTAATTACAGGCAGTTACAACCAAGGAGGTGGAAGTAAGAAAAGGAAGACAACAGGTGGAGGTGCAGGATATCAGGGTCCGCAGAAGGACAATCCTTCACTACCACCCATGAAACAGGTACAAGAGGTAATGTTCAAGGGGGACAGAGGGAACAAGGGGGTGGAAATGCCGGTAAGACAAAGCCCCGGTGTGCGACTTGCGGCAGATTTCATTTTGGCATATGTCGGAGACTGACAGGTGGATGCTACCACTGCGGCCAGATGGGCCATAAGGCTAGAGAGTGTCCAAAGAAAAAAGAGGGTACAAGTGTGAGAAGTAATCCGACGCCGAGGAGTACACCTATTCCAGCTCCACCAGTGAGAACCGTACCACCACAGGCAGCAAGTACAGTTGCAGCTAGAGGCCGTGGTGCAGGTTCTAGTGGCCGAGGGCCAGGGGCGGTAAGTGGAGGACAATCGCGGGTATTTGCACTCTCTCAGCAGGATGCTCATGCATCCAACGCAGTTGTGACAGGTACTCTTATTGTCTGCTCTCTTGAAGCACGAGTCTTATTTGATTCCGGCTCCACTCATTCCTATGTGTCGCATGCATTTGCCACTAAATTCAACAAAAGTCCATCTGGAATGGAAGAAACAGTACTGGTCTCTACACCAATGGGAGAATCGGTACAAGTAGAGTATGTGCACAATTCTTGCATTGTGGAGGTCGATGGTTATGAAACTGTGGTAGACCTTCGGTTGTTGTGTATGATTGATCTTGATGTGATCCTCGGAATGGATTGGTTGTCGTCTTGCCATGCGGTTGTGGACTGCAGGGCTAAATGCTTGAACTGGCAAAGGGATGCAAAGGGTATTTGGCGTTCGTCCAAGATACCACGAAAGCAGTACTTTCACCGACTCAAGTACCAGTAGTGCAAGAGTTCTTGGATGTATTTCCAGAAGAATTGCCAGGGTTGCCGCCCGATCGTGAGATTGAATTTGAAATTGAGCTACAACCTGGCACCCAGCCTATCTCCACACCACCTTACCGTATGGCTCCGAAAGAACTGAAGGAGCTACATACAAAATTGCAAGAGTTGCTTGACAAGGGTTTTATAAGACCCAGTTTCTCTCCTTGGGGTGCACCGGTCCTTTTTGTGAAGAAGAAGGACGGATCTTTGCGGTTGTGTATTGATTACCGAAAGTTAAACAAAGTAACAATCCGCAATCAATACCCACTGTCGAGGATAGATGACCTATTTGATCAGTTGCAGGGCGCGAAGCGGTTTTCCAAGATTGATTTGCGATCTGGGTATCATCAATTAAAGATTCGAGAACCGGACATACCTAAGACCGCATTCCGGACCCGATATGGGCATTACGAGTTCTTGGTGATGTCTTTCGGATTAACTAATGCTCCTGCAGCATTTATGGACCTGATGAACAGGGTCTTTAAACCATTTCTAGACCGATTTGTCATTGTCTTCATTGACGGCATATTGGTTTATTCAAAGAATTATGAGGAACATGCTGAACACTTGAGATTAGCATTACAGAGGTTGAGAGAGGAAAAACTGTATGCCAAGTTCTCTAAGTGTGAATTCTGGCTTGACAGAGTTGCCTTTTTGGGTCATGTGGTATCATTAGAGGGAATCCACGTTGATCCAAGTAAGGTAGAGGCAGTGAAGAATTGTTTCCAACCTACCTCTCTTACTGAGATTCGCAGTTTCTTGGGTTTGGCGGGATATTATAGAAGATTTGTGCAAGACTTCTCTAAGGTTGTTGCACCTATGACTAAATTGACTCAGAAAGGAGTGAAGTTTGTATGGGATGACAAGTGTGAGCAGAGTTTTCAGAAGCTGAAGGACAGCCTCACTACCGCTCCGGTGCTGGCATTACCTGAAGGCACAGAAGGGTATGTGGTATATTGTGATGCGTCGAGGATCGGGTTGGGGTGTGTCTTGATGCAACATGGCAAGGTGATTGCGTATGCATCACGACAACTGAGGAAGCTTGAGAAGAACTACCCGACTGACAACCTCGAAATGGCGGCTGTAGTATTCGCTTTGAAAATATGGAGACACTACTTATATGCTGAGACGTGTGAAATTTATACAGACCACAAAAGCCTCAAATACATTTTCGAGTAGAAAGACTTGAACTTGAGACAACGTCGATGGTTACAGTTGTTGAAAGACTACGACTGCACGATCTTGTATCATCCAGGAAAGACTAATGTGGTAGTCGATGCTCTGAGTCAGAAATCCATGGGCAGTCTTGCTCATATAAGTGAAGAAAGGAGACCGTTAATTAGAGAACTGCACGAGCTAGAGCAAACGGGAAGTCAGTTTGAGATTGGAAGTTCTAACTCACTTTTAGCCCATTTGCAAGCTAAGTCCTCTTTGGTAGAAGAGGTGAAGGCTAGGCAAGATGAGGATACCGACCTCAAGCAAATCAGGGATACCGTAACTAAAGGGAAAGGGGATGACGTCCGATTCTCTATAGATGATTTTGGGATACTTCGATTGGAGGGTCGGTTGTGTGTCCCTATGGTTGATAACTTGAAAGAAAGAATTCTTGAAGAAGCACACCGAACAGCGTATACAATCCATCCAGGAGCTAAGATGTATCATGACCTGAAATAGTTGTATTGGTGGAATGGCATGAAAAAGGATGTCGCAAACTATGTAGACAGGTGTTTAGTGTGCCAGCAAGTCAAGGCTGAACACCAGAAGCCCGCCGGAACATTACAACAGATAGAGATACCTGAGTGGAAATGGGAAAAGATAACGATGGATTTTGTAACAGGGTTGCCAAGATCACAACGGGGATTTGATTCGGTTTGGGTAATAGTGGATCGCATGACTAAGTCCGCACATTTTCTGCCAGTTAAGACCACTTACGGAGTGAGTTAATATGCATAGATTTACCTATCAGAAATCGTTAGATTGCACGGTGTGCCAGTACCCATAATATCTGATAGAGGTCCACATTTCACTTCCAGGTTTTGGAAGTCATTGTAGGAAGTGTTGGGAACTAGAGTTGATCTTAGTACTGCGTTCCACCCACAGAACGACGGGCAATCAGAAAGAAGCATTTAGATTCTTGAGGACATGCTTCGGGCGTGTATTATGGATTTCGGCGGGAGTTGGGAAAGGTATTTACCCTTGGCTGAGTTTCCGTACATTAACAGTTATCAAGCAAGTATTCAAATGGCGCCTTTCGAGGCTCTGTACGGACGTAGATGCAGATCCCTGATTGGGTGGTTCGAGGTCGGAGAAGCTAGCCTAGTCGGCCCGGAATTGCTACAAGATGCCTTGCAGAAAGTAAAGTGTATAAGGGAGAGATTGCTGACAGCTTAGAGTAGGCAAAAGTCTTATGCAGACAATCGAAGGAGAGAACTGGAGTTTGCCGTTGGTGATCAGGTGTTCTTGAGAATATCACCGATGAGAGGCGTGATGCGGTTCGGTAAGAAGGGGAAGTTGAGTCCTCGGTTTATCGGACCGTTTGAAATCTTAGAACGAGTTGGGAATGTAGCGTATCGGTTGGACTTGCTTACGGAATTGGAGGGGGTACACCCTGTCTTTCATGTATCAATCCTTCGGAAGTATCTTCCCGATCCCTCGCACGTGATCCAATCGCAAGACGTGCAACTAACCGAAAATATGACGTATGAAGAGGAGCCAGTGGAAATCTTAGATCGGCAGTTGAAGAAACTCAGAACGAAAGAGATTCCATTGGTTAAAGTTCTGTGGAGAAACCACTTGACCGAAGAAGCTACATGGGAGGTCGAGGGTGAGATGCGCAGGGCCTATCCACATCTATTTCGAGACTAAGGTTAGTATTTTGTTTGAAATTCAGGGACCGAATTTCTTAAGGGGGGAGATTGTAATACCTGAGAATATTTAATTAGCATTACTAGTCTAATTTAATTAATTCATTTAAAGTTGAAAGTGGGATAGAAGCACACACTATCCTACTACTTATTTTTTAAAATATAAATTATTTTATATCCTAATCATTCTACATACTTTTTATTATTACTACTTTATTTATTACTATGTCAGATTTTTATTTTTGGTGATATGTATATATATTAATTAAATAAATATATATATATATATATATATATTATAAAAAGAAAAGAATAAAGAAAAGGAGAAGGAAAGAAGGCATGAGGGCGAAGACGCACGAAAAGGAAACACGGAGAGAGGAAGGGCTGAGGCGTTGAACGGGGAAGACGCACGGGAAGGTGAGCACGCGTGGAGGTGGCCGGACGTGCGAGGAGGGAGCCGGAGCCGGAGTCGCCGTCCGCCGGAGCTCGTCGCCGTCGTTGTGGCTGGAGGAGAGAGAGTGACGGGTTAGAGAGAGAAAACAAAGGGAGAGAGCATCCACACCAGAAACTCGCCGAAAAATGCCGTTTCTTCATCGGGGAGGGTGGCTAGGAGTCTCCTCTACTCCATATCGTCCTTCTAACCGGTTGAATTGAGGTGAGAAGTCCCGAAACTCTCAAACCCCAATTTTATCAGTTTTAGGGATTTTTGGAAAAACCCCATTTGATTCAATCTGAGTATTCTGGGACCTAAATTGAAGTATTTGCATGTTAGGAAGTGAATTGGAAGCTTAGGAACCGGAACTAATTTGATGGAATTTATCCGGGTTGGAAAAATTGTAGGAAAATGTGGTTGGTAAGGTTTAAGGGTCTTGTGGACTGATTAGGGGTGCATTAATAGGTGGAATTGTGAATATATAATTGTTAAAATTATTGGAATGTACGAGGGATTAAAACCCGAGTAAGCACCGTCTCACCTGGAACCCGGTTCGGGGAAAAAGAGACAATTCTCTAATTTTACGCGTATCTGGATATGTGTATTCATGTGTAGGTAAAGTGTTGAAAGTTATTTTAGTAAATGGAAGTCTTGGACAAGTAGAATTTATGCCTCTCTTGAGCCATAAATTCAAGACTTGGGTAATGGAAACTTCACATTGACACATAGAGGTGGAATTGGGTAACTTTGCATTCCCAAATCTAGGATTCCGAATAGTGTGATTAAGCAAGGGTTGGATACGAATAGAAGCATGCTAGGTGTTCCGAAAACTAGTTGAGGGCATTCCAAGACAACAACTAGTCTATGGAATTAATTAGAGAGAACATGAGCATTAGCGTTACATGTACACGATAGTGGTTGAATTTTCAAGTTTCTGAATCTCTCAAGTATATGTGTATAGGGCACCATACAGTGAGTGGACCTTCGGGCACACCGAAAGCGGATCAGAGGGGCCAACCAAGTGAGGGGCTTTCCTATCCTTGTCCTATAGGGTTGACTGCGGATATGGATATATGGTTTGCTTTCTTGCCTACTTGTAGGAATCATATATTAGATAACATGCTATTGTTGTTCCTAAATTATAATATACGTGATAACGTGCTATATGTGTATATGTGAACGGTAAAAGCAATGGTGGCTCAAGGAGCCTTATATGGAAAGAACGTCTTCGGCATCTATATGATATCGGGGGTAGGATCGAGTCAATTTTTTTTGTGAGGGTCTTGTGGTACTAGAAACCAACCTCATTGATTATTATCTGAAAAGTGTGGTTGTGTATGTAAATTCTTAAAGAAAATGAACATAGGTGACTTTGTTTAAAACCGAGAGATTCCGAATTAGAAAACCACTTGGAAATTTGGATTTGCCTAAGAAGAAATAAAAATGAATAAGTGGTGGTCCATAGGGGTCATTTATGGTACAACGCGGGAACCGAATCTGTCATGGATGGTCTGGGTAAATTGAGTCTCTTGTCTTGAGTTAAACTCACAGGAATACAAAGTATATGAGTACACCACATTGTGGCTATTGCCTTGGTTAAGCCAAGGTCAGATGAGTCGCCGGCTATGCTCCAAGTGAAGTCTTGGGGTCAAACTAATGTTCCAAGTAAAGTCTTGGGGCCAGGGGTTCCTAGAATGATCAACTAGGTTCCTATATCGCTCACGTGAGATATGCCTTCGGGCCAGATTCTCTCCTAACGGAGATATGCCTTTGGGCCAGTTTATCATTTCGGTTATTTGAACACGGATATCCACATGAAGTTGTATGTTAAACTATGATATGATGTATGTGTGAATTTGAACGTATGTAAAACCATGCTTTAAATTCTATGTTGTAGATGTGATATATGCTATTTGCGTGACCACTTAATATATGGAAATTTAAACCCGTTATATGCGTATGTGTTTGTGATTGGCTCCTTTTCCCCAGTTGTAGTGGTACCCGCCACTACACCAGGGATGGGAAAGCCTCTCACTGAGTCCGTTTGACTCACCCCAATGTTAAATGTTACAGACACAGGTGGTATAGGCATCGGGAGCGCTTCCACTTCATCTCAGGGAGGCGAACAGACTTAGAGACCGCACGCATTGTTCGCGTGGGTAGTATTGATATATGTATTTTGTCAGGAAATATATATATGTATATGATTCTTTTGGTATAGTATTGTTTTATACAGTAGCTATACAAATATATGTATATGTCACACTCTAGAATTGTCGGCTTCATACAGATTAAAGATTGGTCTTGTTGTTGGGAATATAGGTTATGATATGATGAATATCATGTGTATATATATATGAATGTGACTTCTGCATGTGAATATGATAGATCACACGCACTGAGCGTGTGGTCAATATGTAAATTTATATATGTGTGTGACTGAATACTTGGTTGTGTGAAAATACAGCTTCCGCATGCGAATAGGATAGATCACACGCATTGAGGCGTGTGATCAATATGTAAATTATATGCAGACGTGTGATTGAATATATATACTTGACTATACACATGAAATTCTGCATGTGAATAGGATAGATCACCCGCCCTGAAGCGCGTGATCAATATGTATATTATATGTACGTGTGATTGATTATGTGTATATGTATAGACTGAAGCGGCGTTGAGCGAGCCGTGGATTGCGTGCTACATAGGTCACCGGATAGGGATGGCCATATATACTATATATTCTTTGTATTAGAAATGGGTAGTTATGCATATATAAAAATGTCAATCAGGGATTAGAGGCTTACGGGATAGGTGCCCGATAGGGGGTCGTAACACTGTGGATCAGTTGTTTGATAGAAAGAGGTTAATTGTGTTTGATTAGTAGAATTGCCACGAGGTGACCAGTACCCAAGTGAATGAGTTAAGTATGTTTTGCCATGTGGTGGCCAATAACCCGAGTACACGGGTTCGGAGTAGGAAAGCCACGTAGTGGCTAGTAGATACCCCAGAGTGGGGGAAATTAAGTATATGTATGCTATAGAATTTGTGTATATGTACAAATTGTCTGTGTTTGCATATAATTGCTGATTGTGCAGCGTAGTGACGACTTACAAGATTACGTCAGCACAACGTCTTGTTTGATTCAAACATGCTGAATGTGAGAAGACCAGTAAGTAAAAGCCGGCACTATATGTTACATATTTACTTGTTGAGTGATGATGTGCAATAAAGTGCTGCATGCTTGTATTTGTTAAATGCATGTGAGTGGTTGGGTGAAATTTCTGTTGTTGTGTGGTCACCAAGTATGCACGCTAATTAACAGTAACCAGTTATTTTTGCATGTGGTTGTGTATGACTCCCATTCCCAGCGTTATGGTACCTGTCTTGCGCCGGGGATGGGAGAGTCCTCACTGAGTCGCGTGGTTAAGACTCACACCTCATTTTTACTACACAAAGACAGGTTAAGTACAGGTGGAAGAAGTCTCGGTGGAACGAGGGACAAACAAAACTTTCCAAGACCCACAACTTGTTCATGTGGGGGAATAAATTGTAATTATAATTTAATTTACTTTATCATTGTATAATAAAGTAAAGGGTCGACGTACCCAATTAGATTGTATTATTAAATCTAGAACTGTCAGTTTCACACACCTTAAAGATCAGGATTGATTATATTGCGATTCAGGGAAAACTTATTTCCAAAATATATATATATATATATATATATATATATATATATATATATATACATACACACACACACACACACACACATATATATATATATTGCATTTGAATAGGATAGGCAGTATCTTCGAATGTGTAGCCAGTACACAGGTTATATATATTATGTGTGTTTTCCTATATCTATATCTTGAAGCGGCACTGGCCGTGGATTTGCTTGCGTAGGATAGACCACCATTTCGGTGTAGCCATGGTATTATAATGCATGTGAATGTATTTTTAATAATAAATATTCTGTCAATGAGGTGATAAGGCTTACAAGCAGAGGGGTATTCCCTGTGTCTGTGTCGGTCACGGTCCTCTAAACAAGGGTCGTGACATCAAGTTTGGCTCCAAGAACAGGATAAAATGGGAGTCATCGACCTAGTTTTTGACAACACGGGAGGGGGTGAGGAGAGGAGTCTAGCCTCGTCAGCAGTTAACAACCATTTCACTCGATTATCTAACGAGTAATGTCCAGGGGACTAAATTGTTGACAGAGTTACGAATTCAAGGACTAAATAGTATTTTTTCTTAATTCGGAGAGTAAATAGTAGTTTGACCAACTATTCAAGGACTAAAAAGTAGTTTGCATTCTGAATAAAATAAGACTTACTATAATGCTGAGAAAAAGGGAAAATGCTCTTTCTCAGACAGGAAAGTGAAACTTTCATCATATAGCGAACACACACAAACAATAGCGGAATCGGATTAGCTAATGTGCACTATGGCTGAAGTGCAACTACATTATAGATCTTGAAATAGACTTAATGGTTGTAGTTGGTGTCTTGTTGAGTCAAAACACTCAAGCTCCCTAAAGCATTACTCTTTTTTATTAAACCATATATATATATATATATATATATATATATATATATATAATTTGAGCCTTTGGTTTAACATAATATAAGTCCGTTATTTGTAATATTAATTTTAAAAATTGAATTTCAATTCTAGTAAATTATTTTATGTATTTTTCTTATACAAATTTTATAGATTGGTGACTTATACAAAATTAATTATTTCAAATGGTTTGTTGTCCATTTCAACCATAGAAACTATTTTGATTCATTGAGTTCAGAATTTATTGAAGGCCTTTGAAGACAGCAAAAATAGTAGGTTGATTAGTTACCAACATCTCTAATTACACGTAGAATTATTGTGTTTGATTAATTTATAAAATAAATAAATTTAATTTGTACAAAAATATATATAAAGAATAAAGGTTGAAATATCTCTCTTTTCCTCTAAAAAGATAATTTCAGTTATTTTTTTTTTGTGTGAAGAAAATGGTAGTAAGGAAAGGCAATCCCATGTACTACTGGGCAGGGCGCTAGTGGCATGTTGGGGAGTCCAACAGAGGCCCAACCCAAAAAAAATAGTTAAACCAACTAATTTGTTACAAAGCAAATAAAACTAAGCTATACAAAATTTTAAATATTTGATTGTTTTTTTAAATTTTAAAATAAAAATAAAATAATTATTATTACATTTTAAAATAATAAATAATTAAATCATGGAAAATTATTTGTTTCCCCATTTTTATAATAATTACCCATTGTATCTACTTTCTCTCTCCCACATACTTTCATCATACATTTCAATTGTATTTTTTAATTAAAAATAGGTATTTTGTGAGTCCAATGACCAAAAGACCCAATAACCCAATGAAAATAGGTATTTTGTGTATATAATATTTTTTTGGTGAAAAATGCAAAAAATCAATTACTGAAAGCCATCAGAGGCCAGCTCATCAACAATAATATTAGGATGGTCTTCTAACCAAACCATATGGTCAATTAAAGTACACCCAATACTGGCAAGCTTATGAGCCACTCTATTGGATTCCCTATGAACCCAAACAAAGGAGATCTGAGAGAACTCTCGACTTGCAGATCTAACACTATCAAGGAGGGAACCAATTGGAGCAAGGATGGACCACCCTTTCACGATCTGATTCAGGACCCACTGGCAATCACCTTCAACAATGAGTCTCTAGATTCTCAGGTCCTTGGCCAACTCGAGACCCCGAAGAATTGCCTCAGCTTCTAGCTCCGCCGCAGAAGCGGACTCTGACACTCGAAAAGCCGCCACTGTAAGGACTCTGCCCTCTTCATTTCTAATCACACAACCAGCACCAGCGTGAATCCCAGGCTTAAGGCTTGCGTCAACATTCAGTTTGAGGACCAAGAACGGTGGAGGACACCAAGGGCTAAAAAACTGAGTCTCTGAGGAGGCAACGTTAGGGACTTGACAGATCTCCAAACAATCCTTCCACAGATCCAGAGCTTGGGGCAAAATTTGGGCAACAGGCAAGTCTTTGTTGTTAAACCTCCACTCATTCCTCCTAATCTAGGCTTTGTAGCAGATTAGACTGAAGACGCCCAATTGGTCATCGTTCCATTGCGTGAAGGCACACTAAAACAACTCGACCAGATCAATATCTTCGACCGATTCTTCAACAAAAGGGATCCCATTCCTCTTCCAGAGATCACCGAGAGCTGGGCACCCAAGGAGAGCATGGAAGGTCGACTCATCCTCAAGGTCACAAAAGGGACACTCTGGCGGCACACCAAACCCTTTTGGGCAAGCCGAGAGCAAACAGGTAAGATCTCCTTCAGAATCCTCCACACAAAGTGTTTGAGTTTACCTGGTAATTTAGACTTCCAAACTCTTCGCCAAACATCTGGATGTTGCATACTCTTATCAGATCTAGAGGTAGCTGACAAAACTTCCCTACAATTTTCCTTATAACCTGATTTAACCAAGTAGTGACCCGTAGGGTTAAACCTCCAAAACCACGAATCATCCAAAGAAATCCTACCTAGAGTTATATCGTAGATAAGATTAGCCACATTTCTTGGAAAAATATGAGCGATATCCTCTCTGATCCATTGTCTATTAGGGGAAATAATCCTGTTAACACAGAGGTGAGGGTCATAGAGTGGTAGATGGTTAAGAATCATCTCATGAGGGAGATTGGGGATCCAAGGATCTTCAAAAACCCGAGTATCTTCTCCATTGCCAATTTTTCTGCACATTCCCAAAGATAACACCTTTCTACCACTAATTATTCTACGACAGGTCATGGATAACCCACTTGGGCTTTGAGAAAATCACAATCTGGGAAGTATTTTACTTTCAACACTCTTGCACAAAGGGAGAGGGGAAATTGGAGGATCCTCCATCCCTGCTTAGCGAGAAGGGCTAGATCGAAGTCCTGAAGATCTCGAAAGCCTAGCCCTCCAAACATCTTAGGATAGGTTAATCTTTACCAAATCACCCAATGAATTTTCTCATTTCTATTGTTGTGACCCTATCAAAAGTTGGCCATGAGCATGTTTAGCTTGTGGCACATATTTCTCGGTAAGAGAAAACAGCTCATAGAGTATGAAGGAATGGCCTGAGCCACCGCTTTTATAAGAACCTCCTTCCCGGCCTTAGAGAGTAATCTTTCCTATCACCCTTGCAGTCTTTTCTAAACTCTATCAGAGATACTTTGGAAAGCATTGTTCTTACTCGTACCTACCACAGTAGGAAGGACCAAGTACTTTTCATTTCTGCCAATGACCATGATTGCTAAACTGTTCACCAGTCTCTCCCTCAACTCCCCGGCCACATTAGGACTAAAGAAAATAGCAGACTTATCACAATTGATCTTCTGCCCAGAAATATTCTCATAGAATTGTAGGATCCTTCTGATTGCTAGGCTATTCTTCTCATTTTCTTGACAAAAAATAAGACTATCATCTGCAAAGAACAAGTGAGAAACACTAGTGGCCCTTCTATACACACTGACCCCCTGAATAAGATGCTTGGCTTCAGCATCTTAGAGAGAAAGGCTGAAGAATTCTACACAGAGGATGAAAAGGGAGGGAGAGAGGGGGCCTCCCTGCCTTAAACCCCTCCGAGGAGAGAAACAGCCATAATCTGCCCCATTGATAGCAACTGTGAAAGAGACACTGGAAATGCACTTCATAGTAAGCTCCACCCACTTGGCATTCAACCCCAACATAAGCATAACCTCCCTAAGAAACTTCCACTCAACCCTGTCATAAGCTTTACTAATGTCAAGCTTTAAGGCAAAAGCACCTTTCCCTCCACTGTGCTTGTTCTTTAGAGCATGCATAAGCTCGTAGGCAATCATGACAGTATCCGTTATTTGGCGGTTTGGCACAAAAGCGCTTTGAGAGTCAGAGATGATCGAGGGTAAAATACCTTTAAGATTGTTGGCAAGAACTTTAGAGATAATCTTATAGACCACATTACACAAACTGATAGGTCTAAACTGGGTCAGATCCTCAGGCTTGCTAATTTTTGGAATAAGGAAAATACGAGTGTGATTAATCTCAGGCATAGGGGCATCATTATTCAAGAAGTTCAAAACTAGTCTAGTGATCTTAGGGCCAACAGAATCCCAGTAGGTCTGGTAGAAGAGAGCGGGTAAGCCATCCGAACCCGGAGCCTTTGTAGGCCTCATCTGAAACAGAGCCAATTTAACCTCCTCAGTCGTAAACTGTCTTGATAAGTCATTATTCATATCAGAAATTACTTTTTTAGGGATTGAAACTCCTAGCTCCAACAAACTAGGAGGGTTAGTGGAAGAGAAAAGATCTTAAAAGTACTCTATAGCACAATCTCCCAAGCTGATAAAATCCTCTGTGTAAGACCCATCCGCTCTCTTCAAACTCTGAATAAAGTTATTTTTCTTTCTCTGGGAGGCAGCCTGATGAAAAACACTGGTGTTTTTATCCCCCTCCTGAAGCCACTAACCCTTGATCTTTGCTTCCACAAAATCTCCTCCCTAGCAAATAATTCATCAAGCTCTTTCTCATAGTTTTTCAACTTATCCAGGTCCAAGAGAGGCATGGAATTAGCCTTATCAATCTCTTTTTGGAGCTCCCTTATCTTCCTTCCCACATGGCCAAATGTATTTTTGTTCCAAAGGGAGAGAGAATCCTCCATGCATTTAAGCTTATCAAAAGTGCAATCCAAGGAAGGCAGACCACTAGAATTGCTCCAGTTAGACACAATAAGATCCACACACTCGCTATGCCTTGTCCACATTTTCTCAAAGCGAAAAGGTTTAGATTGAACCGGAGGGAGAAAAATCTGTCTAGCAAAACCATTAGTGGAAATCAGAATGGGGAGGTGGTCCGAAGATCCCTTTGGCAGATGCAAAACTTTGCAATCGGGGAAAAGATCTTTCCAGGCATTGTTACCAAACACTCAGTCCAACTAACATGAGTAGTGTTGGGAGAGGGCCGACAGTTGCACCAAGTAAACGCATGGCCCTCAAAACCAAGATCAACCAAGGCACAATCATCAATAGCCATTCTAAAATTGCGCATGGAAGATTCAAGTCTTCTGGATCTGCTAAGTTGTTCCCCCTCATGAATGCATTCACTAAAATCTCCTATCAAGCCCCAAGGTCCTCTAATGCTTCGGTTTATGGCTCTGAGTTTTTCCAAGCCAATCCCTTCTATTGGCAGTTACCGGGTCACCGTAGAATCCAGTCAATCTGAATTCCTCCTTATCAGGCTCCTTAATGCTCACATCAATGTGGTATTTGGAGAAAGATACTAAGTTAACTTGGAGATCTAGTTTCCACCCCAGAATAAGACCGCCACTTCTTCTCTCACACGGATAGCAGATAAAATTATTTAATATGGAGTTTCTTTTCAGAGTCTCAGCTTTACCCACAAAAAATTTTGTCTCACAGAGAAAAACCACATCGGGAACTTGTCTAATTAATAGATTCAGGGAATTCATTGCACAAGGGTTCCCAATCCCTCGGCAATTCCAGCTTAAGAGTTTCGTTGTGATCGGCGGGACTGGATTCTAGCCTCTAATGTTAGAACAGAGTGCTTGATGCATTGAACAACAGACTTTTATTTTTTCCCAGCCAAACTTTTTTCTGCAGGAAACTCGTTTAGATTCGCCAATTCTTCAAGAGCACTTCTCTGTCGTTTCAGGGGGTTGTTGTATTGTGTGGCAGGAACATTCTCTTTTTGCTCTCTACTAATTCTCTTCCAGGTTGAATGTTTAGGAGTATTATTGATTGTTGGGATCAACTGCAAATTTTTATCTTGCTGTGGATTTTTCATTTCTGTAGAGGTCTCAGAAATCTGGCATAATGAGCTACTCACTTCTATCCCTTTCAAAGACACATGTTCCACTATGTGAGGATTTGTGCTTGGAAGATCTTTCTCAGTTTGCATATCAGTCACCACTAAGGCCTTTAGCTTCTCAAGTAAGAACTCATACTCCACTTTCTTAATGCGGCTACTTTCCATCTTCTGGTATGAGATTTTGTTGCTTTCTGAAATTTGACTTGCCCTACTGTTAAGTCTTCTCCCACCCTGGCTAGCCTTTAACCAAGATCCAAAAGGAAGATTATCCTCTTCAGGAACAGTCCCCAAGACAGACCTATTAGGACACTTGTCAAAATCATGGCCCACCACTCCACAATTAAACCAAAAATGGGGTAGGCGCTCATATCTAATTCAATCAAGTGTATTCCATCTATGTTGTTTCCTATGTTAGTACCCTTTTTCAGAGGTTTTGTCACATCAAATTCAACTTTGGTTTTAAGGATTGGGCTTTTTTGGTCAGGCAATAAGAATAAACAAACATCCAACACTCTTCCTATCGATTCCCCACCTTCTGTCCTAATTTCAAGCTCTTACAATGCCTAGGTATACCCCGAAGTTGGACCCAAAGATGTACCTTATCAAACTCCAGCTCGGTGTTCTGCCAGTCCCGTTGCCATTGCCTCAAAATTAACCAGCTATTTCTGTACAGCCAGGGTCCTCCTTGTACCGCCCGAGTCAAGTCTTCCTCCAGCTCAAAAAATATTTGAACTGTGTGTGCATCAATTTGAACAATCTTCAAGCCCATTGGGTTTCCCCAGATATTATTTAACGCAAGTTCGAGTGGGCCGAGATTAATAGCTTTCCTTGTAATGAATTTCCTTATTGCACTTCTTTGACATTTACCTAGTGAATCTTGAACATTATCATCATCATAAACCACTAGGTTTTCAAGGTCTGTGTTATCATGGTTCCTATTTGATGTTCCCCCTTGACTTTAAGTGTCACTATTCACCCTAGGGGAACTGTGATCACCACGCAGCAACGAGGTCATCAAAGCATTGGCCTCCATGATGGTGCCTTTTTGGTCGAAGGACACAAGGTCCACCCACCTATGCCACCACTCAAAGAGAAAGGAGGTCTGCACGAGGCGAAGGAACAGCTCGTTCACCAACGGCGAACGGTGAAAAACTCTACACAGTGAAACCCTAGCAGAGCTAAGGGCACCGTGAGTAGTGTTTCCAGTGCCTTCAATCCTTTCCGTCACCCTTTTTCTCTCTTCTAGCTGGTGAAGATGTCGTTAAACTTCAGCAATTTCGTTCAGATCTTAGTTTCGCCTTGGGTTTCTCAGATTTTCTTTCCGGCGCGTCTACAAGCCGACAAAAAACAAGGGAATATTGGACATTTTACTAGTGTGATGAATGAGGCTCAGTGCTTGTTGATGGAAAGCACCATTCCATTCCTCCACAATTTCCGACTATCGAACATGGGAATGCTGCTTTCCAACCCCTTTTTCGTCTTGTTTTCTATCTAACGAACAGAACCAAAATTCCAACTTTGCCTTGCTTTTAATTTTGTAATGTAAAAAAGGTATAAAAAAAGCTTTTTGTCCAGCTCAACCTTCAAAACCAGTCAGATTCTCATTTTTTTACCAGGTCATTCGATTTTGACCGATGCGACTAGAAATCGAGTTTTTGCATATAATCAGACCGCCCGACTACTGATTCAACCAGTCAAATCGATCCAATTATTAAAACACTGGTTCTGAGCAAACAAAAAATCTAAAGTAATATATATTTTTTATAATTATGTACAATAATGGGCTAAGTCCGGGTTTAGTCCATAAACTTGGGTAAATACCTGGCCTATTGTAATGGGTATTACAATATATAAGCTTGGACTTAAACCTAATCCCATATTTATAAAACTCATAGACTTAAGCTGAAGTCGGGCCCAGCCCAACCCATGAACATGTCTATATGTGTACAACAAGGTACTAATATGAGTCTTAAGAATTCACTAAAAACAGTGAGACAACTATTAAAGAAGCACTAGAAGCCATGCAGTGTTAGCTTTCTTACTCATCACCATATTCTTTTATTATTTTTGGTAAAAACGATACGTAATATTAATAAAACAAGACTTACTACTCATAGGGTGCAGATTAAGGATGATCAAAATACTCATACCCAATGGGTACCTTGAAATTTTACCTTGTGTGTTTGGGTATGGCCCGCATACAAAGTCAACGGGTCCAGGTAAGGAGGTACCCTACCCGTAGCCTAACCGCAATATTAATTATTTATTTTTATATATAAAAAGTAATATTTTTAAACTTTTTTGCGTTTAGAAAATATATAATTCTAAGAAAAAATATTAAATATTTTATACATAATAAAGTAATTTAATAGTACATTTATATTTATTATTTAATTTAATTTTTTATTTTTTGTGATTATAGATGAAAAAAATTAATAAAAATAAATTTTATATTAATAAAATAATAATTTATTTAAAGTTTTTATAGGTTTGGGTCCAGGTATGGGGATTTGACTATTCGTAGGGTCCAGGGATGGGGATTGATTTTGATACCCGCTCAAGTTCGGGTCCGAATCGGGAAATATAGTACCCTACCCATGATCATCCCTATTGCAGATAGAAATAATAATAGTTGTGAATAAGGAAACAAGAACATGGTTAAAGGGAAAGTGAATTTTGACTAGGTTGGAATTGGATGGAGATATCTTGCAGGACTCAACAAGGAACAAAATAAGCGTTGCAGCTTTAATTTAAAGGACTATGAGGAAGTTAAAGTAATAAATAATCATATTTACTGAAAAAAAAGTAATAGAAACCCATTGTTGTAGCATAAATATTGGTGTGACATAGACGGTAAGATGTTTATGTTTTATTAATTATTATCTCTTGGATTTAATTTTTGGAAGAGAGGAAATTGAGTGTTATTCATTGAGAGGATTATTCTCACATCACAATAGATTAATTATTAGGTCCGCTCAAATGGATACTTCAATCATTAAAAAAAGGTTAAAAAAATACATATAAGGGCACACCAGCTAGATAGTTACCTCTTGGATGAAGACTTACTATAATGGTCAGGGGAAAATAGTTGTCTCAATTCTTAAATGGAATAAAAATAAATTGATGAATATAGTAGTGTAGTTGGTTTATACTTTATAGATTATTTCATTATAATTTATTTTGGTTTATAATGCCTTCTTTTCCACTTTTGTATATAAGTCATTCTGATCAATGAGACGCTCACGCATTTATCCAAAAGATTGTTTCAGATTCTTTTGGATTTAAGACAATTGTAAAAAAAATAAAGAAAAGTAATTTCAATGATAAAAATATGTTTAATATGAAATAAAAAATTTATAATATAAAATTTATTAAAAGACTAAAATGTTTTTATCATTATATTTTCAAAATACAAAATTTTATATTAAAGAAAAGAAACTGTTGGTGGGTGATAGGTGATAGTAGTGGTCAGTGGTGATAGCCGGTGTGGGTGGTGGTGATGGATAGTGGGTGGATGATTATAAAAAATGAGAGGGTAATTTTATCAAAAATTTTGAAGTACTTAAGTAAACAAATTTTACATAATATTTCTTTGGTTAAAATGCATATAGACCACTGAGTTTTTACTTTGGGGCAAAGACACCCCTTCTGTTAGGGTTCTGTGAAAACTAGGCGTTAAGTGCCACGTCAGCAAGCATGTGTGAGGGGTGTCTTTGCCCCAAAGTGAAAACTCAGGAGGTGTATGTGCCCCTAAAGTGAAAACTTAGGGGGTATATGTGCCCTTAAAGTGAAAACTCAGGGGGTGTATGTGCCCTCACACATGTTTGCTGACGTGGCACCTAACGCCTAATTTTCACGGAACCCTAACAGAAGGGGTGTCTCTGCCCCAAAGTGAAAACTCGGGGGGTCTATGTGTAACGTTCTAAAACTCAGGGGGTGTATATGCCCCTGACTCAAAACTCAGGGGGTGTATGAGCATTTTAGCCTATTTCTTTATATAATCTATTTATTTTATTTGATTTAAAATAAATTACAATATAAAATAGATTATGTTACATAAAATTAATAACAAACACATACTTTAAATAGAAACCGTGTCATTTCTAAGATATTACTAAGTATATCTATATACGTTTTATATGAGAGAGAGAAATGGACAGTGAAGATTGACGATATTGAAATAAGGTTTTTACCTTACCAATGAAAATTCTAAACCTCTTTTAATACACCGTCACTTATGCTTTGCCATTATATTGGCAAAGAAAGATTAGAGAGAGAAACAACGATGAAATAGCAACAAGTAACCTACTGCTACACGGATCCGATCTGCTAAAGTGCAGATCCGATGAAGTGTGTGAAATGCACACTTAAGGACCATTAGATAAAATTGCTACAGTACGGACACGAATCTCGATATTTATTTAACGGTCTAGATCTTCATACACTTTACACTTTCTGCACTTCACTGGATCCAATTTCCTCACAGATGTATTTGTTGGATATAATGTTTTCTTTCGTTTCACAGATATAATCTTTTTAGTACAACATTTTCTTACTCTATGTCAAGGCCTATTCGGAATTGCTTTTGAAAATTGCTACTTTTTAAATGAATTCTTTTTCAATAGAGTGTGAGAAAAAGTGTTGTTAGAGAAGTCATTTTAGCAAACTTAGTTGAAACAAATCAATGGATTAATTGAATGGTTGGGATTGAGAGGAATTGAAACTATGCAGTTGAAGGGACATTCTGAGGATTTGTTTCCCTAAATAGCAAAGGCAGCAAGCAAGCAGGTTACGTTAATGTCAAAAAGCAAAAGCAAGAAGGATACATATTTGCAGGGGCGAAAAAAAAACAATACACAAATCAAACCAACCACAATCAGCAAATGAGAGACAGAGAGAGACAAAACAATAAATATCATCTAAATATTTGTAAAATTTTTAGAATAAACATAAAAATGTGTGTAATACCCCGAAATATTTCGAGGATTAATGAATGATTTATTTAAAATTTCGAGGATTAAAGAAAGATTTATTTCAGGGCTAGGAATTTAAAACTTAAAAAAAAGAATATAGAAAAAAATATGAAAGTTAAAAGAAATCGGAAAGGAAATTTTTTTGAAGTTTAAAATAAAATAAGAGGGAAATAAAAGAAGTAGAAAATAATTTTTGGGATTTAATTCAGGACTTAAGAAATTGGAAACCTGAATTAAATAGGGAAAGGAAATTAAATTAAGAATATATCTTTATTATTTTTAAGTGATTATTATTTATCTCATTATCTATTAAAAAAAAAGAAAATAAAATATATATTAGTTGTGTTTTAATTTAATTATTAATTAATTTATTTTTAATTATATTTATTTATTATTTAATTATTTAATTGTTATAATTATTTTAATTATAATATTTTATTATTTTTATTATTATTAAATGGGAGGGATTGTCGTGGGGTTTAGATAAGGAAAAGAAAAGATATAAAGGAAAGAAAAAAAAGAGAGAAAGAGGGAGAGCTACGGGTTTGAGAAAGAAAGAAGAGAGGAAGGAAAGGAGAGAGAGGGAGAAGAGAGAGAGAGAGGGAGCTAGGGCTTGGATGGGAGAGCAAATTCAGCGGGAATCTCGCCGGAATCCGGCGAGCCGGAGTTGGAGGAGGAGCCGGAGAGCATCCTCGTCATCTTCCTTTTCTCAGTCTCTCGATTTAAGGTTGGTAACCCCAATTTCATTCTAAACCCTCAATTTCTCCATTTTTAGGGATTTCTTCGATTCACCTTCGGTTGAGTTATTTCGAGGGTAGATTGAGACCTAGAAAGTATTCTTGAACACTTAGTTGGGGTAGGAATCAAGATTATATTCTCGGATTTTCCCAAATTCGAATTTGAAAGGATTTGGGGTCGAAATTATAATTATTTCCAAATTGGGAAAAATTGTTGATAATTAGGATTGAGCTTGGATTTGAGTAAATAGGCTTGGATTGATATTATTGAAATTATAATTATTTCCAAATTGGGGAAAATTGTTGATAATTAGGATTGAGCTTGGATTGATATTATTGAAATTATATGGTTGGAATATTAGCTGAACATGACCCGTGAAGGACAGGCCCGAGGGTACTAAGGTTGAACCTTGACGTTAACGTGCCGGGTTCCTACTCGGGTTGCCCAAATACACTTTAAGGGCGATGTTGAGGGCTCCAAACCTCTTCTTTTCAATCTTAAACACCCTAGAATAATTCTAAATATGCTATCAAGCATCAAGAATTAATTCAGGTACTTTCTTGTTTCTCAAGAGTGGAAGCTTGCGGAACAATGAAATCCAATGTCTAAAATTTCAACCTTCTTCCCTCATAAATATTTAGGAAACCTTAAGTAGGATAAATCAGAGGTATATTGGGGTTTAGAGACTAGATTTCTTAAAACCCAATTAGGAACACAGGGGTTGGATCAAAATGCTTAGACCTTCCTAAAATTAGGATTCCTTCCAACCAATTTAGATAAGCTTCCTTAGATGTGAATACAAGTTAGATAGAGGTCTAATACTCAAATCCAAGTATGTGAAACTTTCAAGTAGAGTGTTATATTCGAGTAAGTCAAGTGTCCGAGGAAGGATTCGCATAAGTCAAGAATGAGAAGTCTGATAAGACCAAGAGCTTGACTCTGTGGCAACCATGGACTACATGTGAGAGTAATGGAAAGATAAATAACGAGTTAAGTTAAGTAATAATTTTAATGAAGTAAATGTTGTTCTTATAGGACCAACAGCACACAATTGAGTGCAACAGGAACTCCGAGGAGACTAAAGTTACAGGAGAGGATTGCATGGAAGGTTGGCCAAGGTGAGGGTTCTTCCATCTCTGCTCCTAGGGTTGTATGCTTATGTGGATTACATGAGTATGTATATTCTCTGCTTGTCTGGTATGTGTTAGCTAGATGTATAGAATGTTAAAAGAATGAAAGAACTAGAAATAGGTTGTGGAATGTAGCTTGGATAGGAAAACATTGGAGTAGAGTATAATTGTTTGCTATGATTGGTGTATTACAAATCCAACTCATACACTCCGGAGGCATGATGAGCATTTTATTAAATCTTTTCCACGACGATGACTTAAATTATAATCATGCAAAGGGAGTTATTGGTGGGTTTCGGATTTGGTTATGCTAGCGATGTGAGACATCGACTAGAACAACGTCAGATGACACTTGAGACCTCAGTTTTTATAATCACCATGACGATGGTCATTGCCCTATCCTGGCAATATGGTCAGAAAGGTTTTATATTGCTATGACGATAGCTTGAGGCTGAGAGAGCGCATCTGGACGAGTATGTGAGTTATATCCTGTTGAGGAAGGTTGTACATATTAATAAGGAGAGGAATTGTTGATCCTTCGGGAAAGATACAAAGAATCCTATTAATATGTGAGACTAAGGTAAGGAGACACGGGAGGAATCTACAGGTGAACCCTGAGCCTAACATAGTAAAAGAGAAATCATCATGTGGAGTTGGTCCAGGGTGTGTCAGTGGTCATGCTTCAAGACGTCGTGCCGTGCCCACCATGTGGCTTGGTAGGGTAATGGACGAGTGGGCTCAAGCTATTGCCCCGCAGCAAGGGGTCAGGACGTGCCACTTGGTGGCTACGTATCAGTTGTTTGAGAGATATAAGTTGATTGTATTTGATTAATAGAATTGTCACGAGGTGACTAGTACCCAAGTGAATGCGTTAAGTATTGTTTGATTAACATAATTGTCACGAGGTGACAAGTACCCGAGTGAATGGGTTAAGTATATTTGCCACGTGGTGGCCAGTAGCCCGAGTGCACGGGTTCGAAGTTGAAAAGCCACGTAGTGGCTAGTAGATACCCCAGAGTTGGGGAGATTAAGTAGATTTATGTTTAGCATCTGTGTGTATGTACAAATTGTCTGTGTTTGCATATATTTGCTGATTGTGCACTGTAGTGGTAACGTACAGGATTACGTCACCACACGTCTTGATTGATTCAGACATGCTGAAATGTGAGAGGACCGGTAAGTAAAATTCGGCACTATATGTTACATGTTTACTTGCTGATTGATGACGTGGAAAAAACTGCTGCATGTTTACAGTTATTGAATGCTTGTGAGTGTTTGGGTGAAATTTCTGATTGTTGT
The DNA here is from genome assembly GCA_014851425.1 of Senna tora. Taxonomy (NCBI): domain Eukaryota; kingdom Viridiplantae; phylum Streptophyta; class Magnoliopsida; order Fabales; family Fabaceae; genus Senna; species Senna tora. Next base: position 18,726,302 of record CM026265.1, read on the forward strand.
GTGACCACCAAGAATGTATTCTGACAACAGTAACTAGTTGTTTTTGCATGTAGTTGTGTATGACTCCCAAACCCAACGCTATGGTACCCGCCTTGCGCCGGCGATGGGAGAGTTCTCACTGAGTCGCGTGGTTAAGACTCACACCTCATTTTTACTACACAGAGACAGGTTAAGTACAGGTGGAAGAAGTCTCGGTGGAACGTGGGACAAACAAAGCTTTCCAAGACCGACAACTTGTTCATGTGGCTGAATAAATTGTAATTGTAATTTAATTTACTTTATCATGTAGCATAAAGTAAAGGGTAGACGTACCCAATTAGATTGTATTATTAAATCTAGAACTATCAGCTTCACACACCTTAAAGATCAGGATTAGTTATATCGCGTTACAGGGAAAACTTGTTTCCAAAATACATATATACATATATCTGTTGCATGTGAATAGGATAGGCAACATCTTCGGATGTGTAGCCATTACACAAGTTATATATATTATGTGTGTTTTCCTATATCTATATCTTGAAGCGGCACTGGCCGTGGATTTGCTTGCCTAGGATAGGCCACCATTTCGGTGTAGCCATGGTATTATACTGCATGTGGATGTATTTTCAAAAATAGATACTCTGTCAATTAGGTGATAAGCCTTACAGGCAAAGGGATATTCCCTGTGTTTGTACCGGTCACGGTCCTCTAAACGGGGGTCGTGACAAACTTGGTATCAAACCCTGGTTGTTCTTTAAGGGTGTGAAGCTAACTAGTATTCTCAGGTGTCAGTTGGGCTATCCATTACGAATCCAGACGTAACGGTGGATCCGACGGGCACTTGTGAAGTTGCTTAGGATATTGAGTCATAAATTCTTTCGAGTCATCGCTTTAGGCGTAGAATTTGTATGTGAAATTCTATGCAAAGCATATAACTTGTACAGTGCACAAGTGCCGATGAGCACTAAGTTGTAAGCTGGGGTGGCAGTGACCCCGGGAACCTTAGGACGCCATAGTAGGGAAAGGAGACATCCATGGAGAATACTACCTAGACACAAACACGTTTGGTTGAATTGTATGCAGGAATGCGCTACAATGTGTGATTGTTGCAGGTGTTAAATGAGACGATGCGTCTGCTCTGTTAGCGGCACGTTGTGTGCTATCATATAGGCACAAGTTGTTTGATTATGATATGGAATGCAAGTAGAATAGAAATATGTAGTGAATGGTAGTTCAGGCTAGGAATGGTTTGTAAAGTGAAAGAAAAGCCATGCTTGGCGTGTAGGAAAGAAAGTAAGCCCATGGGGCGATTGAAATGGAAAGTTTTCAGACAAGAATAAACAGGGTCATGGGGCATGAGACCGACAGGAAGATGACCACGTGAATGGGTCACGACTGCGAGGTATGCTATGGCTGAAGGAAGTGAGTTGTCCTTCCTAGAAAGCAAACAGAAAAGAAGTGGTGTATGCCACAGTATAGAAGTGGAAGTCTACGGACTAGAAAATCAGGATACGGTATATGGAAGGGCAAAGTGGTCGAACTATATGCCGTAGAGATAGATGTTAAGAAGTAGAGGCATATGTAAACGTGTAAAGCGTGACCATATGCCGAGCAGGAAACAGAGTAAATGGTAAGGCACAGGGAAGGAGCCTAGTCTAACCGTGTGCTCGATCCACGAACTGCTAGTTCCTTAAGCAAACAAGGGGGCAAAGAGGGGATTAAGCCCAACCAAACTCTCTTGGGTTGCTTAAGGAAGAGCATAACGAATAGGATATTGATCACATGAGAAATTTTTGTAAAAAATATCTTTGGTCTTTCCGGATGAGAGATTCTGAAAGACCCTCAAACTTTCCTTGAAAATATTAGGGATAACCATTGGAAGGCAAATTTTCATGAAGGCTCTTTCTCAATTTGTGTCATTTCAATAGGTTAAACCCTAACCATTTACGAAAACCTTAGGCGTCATTTTCCAAGAAATAAACTTGAACTAATTTTAAAACCCGCAGGGTGCCTAAGAAAAACTAACTCATGTGACCAATACCCTACCAAACAATAGTCCTTTTACAGGTAAGCTGTATAAGGATGGTAGATGTAGTTGAGAAATCTCTCGCTTGGAGTGATTAAAGTTAAGTAGACATCGAAAAAGCACTAGAGAGTGCTAAAGTGCCAAGGCAGTATAAAAGAAAACCTAAGGGTTACCAAGTAAGGGGCTATAGGGTAATTATGGACCCGAAAGCATTAACCGGAGCAGGTCTAGAAGTGGAAATGGGCGTAGACCTTCGGGTACCGTCTAGAGATAAGAAAATGAGTGCTATTGCGGTAGATAGCTCTCGAATGAGATAACGTGAGAGATAAACCCAGAGGGATTCGTGGAGGCCCGAGGGGAGAGAAAGTAGACAGGGATAAGTAGTCCCATAAGGGGGGAAGAACGGAAGCCTATAGGACCTCATAGGATAAGAGTCAAGTAGAAGGTGAAGAACCAACTACTACAGTAAGTGCATGTATAGTACATAGATTGTAGTGGACATAACTAGGTAAGCTAGTTCCACAAGTTGGTGAACCGTAAATCCGTTAGCCTGAAGCCCATGTATGGGTGGAGACTGAGTGGACAAACCAAACGTATAAATGGCCATGTGGGTGCCATAAAGGAAAAATTAATCGTAAGGACGGTTAATTAAGAAGGAGAATTTAGTGAGTAACGAGTATTGTGAAATACTCAAAGAAAGAGTACCACGTAGGTACGAAATGGAAAAGAAGAGAGTGAATACGGGAACAGAGTCGAGTAAGCATCTGGGGATACGAGCCAAAATGATAAAACAGGTGTGCTATCATTGGGGGCGATTGGAACCCAACGGGTAACACACTTCCAAGAGACGGTATATGTTCGTGAACATATGCCACACCATAAGAAAGGAAAGAGTCAAATCGTGTGAGCGGATCCCGTTTGGTCAAGGGGAGAAGGGCATGTCCAAAAGGGTTCATGCTGGAATTAATGGATCAAGTATTCCAAGTAGGAATACAGGATTTAGGTGACTTGAGGAGTCCAAGTGGGCCAAGTTGGGGGTAAAAGCCAACGAAAACCCAATGAGTAGAGTTAGCGTAGGATGTCTAACTCTAAATGGACTAACCTAAGGATGGTATAGATCCACAGTCATAGTCGTGTTAAGTGAGGTCTTCGGATGTGAAGACTGAACTAAGCCTGAGGCAGAGTAATAAGTATGATGGTAAGGAGGAGATTGGTGTGTTTCCATTATAAACTGAAATGACTACAAGTAGTAGTTAGAGAAGAGTCTAAGTCAGTCAGACATGGGATGACAACAGGGAGTAACCTGAAGTGGTTATGGAAACGACTAAGGGTAAGTGTAGAAGTTCGGATAAGAAAGGGAAACACGAGTCATAAACGTAAGATCCTTTACCGTTTGGTGGAGAAACGGTAAGTGTAATACATAGTTGTGGTAGTGTCATGACATTTAGTTTCATTAGGACACGAAAAGGGTAAACCCAGTCGGCAGTGAGTGTAACAACCTCGGAAGGGTTGGGTACACTGGTGGTACAAGGTATAAACACCTACGTAGGGTGTATGCCGTGTAAGCGGTAAGTCTAGAGATAGAGTAGAGGGTGTAGTAAAATGTAAACAGACTTTTCTGGAGAAGTTGCTTACAAAGAATATATTGGGGGAATACTAGCAAAAGGGTAGCTGCTTGCTAGTAGAGGACACTTAGGTACGGGAACTCCGATGTAGGGGAATACTTCGTCAGTTAGAGTTTATAGAAATAAAACCTAGTGTGCTATGCAAATAGCTAGTGTCTTGGTGTGTTCCAAGACGGATAAAAGAAGTCACTACGAAGGTAGCTAGTCGGACAAGCAGATTGAGTTAAGGTAAGCCTCACTAGAGAAGGCAATAGTTAACTTCTCGGAGGACAAAATTGGAGCATGGCATGTGGTACGTGCCAGACACTCCATTGCAAAAATTAGTAGCACAAAGTGAATTGAAACTAGGAAAGTTAGATATCCTCGGGGAAGTATACGACGACATATGGAGTCTATCAGTTAACAACTCGCGAAGGGGTGGTTAACTATGAAACTAGAAATGCAAACGATCACAGAAAGAATATGTAGAAACTAGATAGAGACTTCAAGTCTCTAAGAAGGAAAGATGAATTGTAGGGTAAAACGGTAAAACGGTAAAACTTCCACATTGAGGAAAACCATATGTGAAATTGAGCCAAAGGATGGCAACAAGTCAACAACCCCACGATGGAGATGAAATTCGGGGACCGAATTTCTTGAGGGAAGAATGTAATACCCCGAAAAATTTCGAGGATTAAAGAATGATTTATTTCGGGGCTAGGAATTTAAAACTTAAAAAAAAAGAATATAGAAAAAAATATGAAAGTTAAAAGAAATCGGAAAGAAAATTTTTTCGAAGTTTAAAATAAAATAAGAGGGAAATAAAAGAAGTAGAAAAGAATTTTTGGGATTTAATTCAGGACTTAAGAAATTGGAAACCTGAATCAAATAGGGAAAGGAAATTAAATTAAAAATATATCTTTATTATTTTTAAGTGATTATTATTTATCTTATTATCTATTTTTTTAAAAAAAAGAAAAAAAAGTATGTTAGTTGTGTTTTAATTTAATTATTAATTAATTTATTTTTAATTATATTTATTTATTATTTAATTATTTAATTGTTATAATCATTTTAATTATAATACTTTTTTTTATTATTATTAAATGGGAGGGGTTGCCGTGGGGTTTAGATAAGGAAAAGAAAAGACATAAAGGAAAGAAGAAAAAGAGAGAAAGAGGGAGAGCTACGGGTTTGAGAAAGAAAGAATATAGGAAGGAAAGGAGAGAGAGAGAGAGAGGGAGCTAGGGTTTGGATGGGAGAGCAAATCCGGCGGGAATCTCGCCGGAATCTGGCGAGCCGGAGTTGGAGGAGGAGCCGGAGAGCATCCTCGGCATCTTCCTCGTCTCAATCTCTCGAGTTAAGGTTGGTAACCCCAATTTCATTCTAAACCCTCCATTTCTCCATTTTTAGGGATTACTTCGATTCACATTCGATTGAGTTATTTCGAGGGTAGATTGAGACCTAGAAAGTGTTCTTGAACACTTAGTTGGGGTAGGAATCAAGATTATATTCTCGGATTTGCCCAAATTCGAATTTGGAAGGATTTGGGGTTGAAATTATAATTATTTCCAAATTGGGAAAAATTGATGATAATTAGGATTGAGCTTGGATTTGAGTAAATAGGCTTGGATTGATATTATTGAAATTATAATTATTTTCAAATTGGGGAAAATTGTTGATAATTAGGATTGAGCTTGAATTTGAGTAAATAGGCTTGGATTGATATTATTGAAATTATATGGTTGGAATATTAGCTGAAAAAGACACGTGAAGAGCAGGCCCGAGGTTACTAAGGTTGAACCTTGACGTTAACGTGCCGGGTTCCTGCTCGGGTTGCCCAAATACACTTTAAGGGTGATGTTGAGGGGTCCAAACCTCTTCTTTTCAATCTTAAACACCCTAGAATAATTCTAAATATGCTATCAAGCATCAAGAATTAATTTAGGTACTTTCTTGTTTCTCAAGAGTGGAAGATTGCGGAACAATGAAATCCAATGTCTAAAATTTCAACCTTCTTCCCTCATAAATATTTAGGAAACCTTAAGTAGGATAAATCAGAGGTATATTGGGGTTTAGAAACTAGATTTCTTAGAACCCAATTAGGAACACAGGGGTTGGATCAAAATTCTTAGACCTTCCTAAAATTAGGATTCCTTCCAACAAAGCTACATAAGCTTCGTTAGATGTGAATACAAGTTAGATAGAGGTCTAATAGTCAAATCCAAGTATGTGAAATACTCAAGTAGAGTGTTATATTCGAGTAAGTCAAGTGTACGAGGAAGGATACGCATAAGTCGAGATAGAGAAGTCCGATAAGACCAAGAGCTTAACTTTGTGGCAACCATGGACTACATGTGAGAGTAATGGAAAGATAAATAACGAGTTAAGTTAAGTAATAATTTTAATGAAGTAAATGTTGTTCTTATAGGAACAATGGCACACAATTGAGTGCAACAGGAACTCCGAGGAGACTAAAGTTACATGAGAGGATTGCATGGAAGGTTGGCCAAGGTGAGGGTTCTTCCATCTCTGCTCCTAGGGTTGTATGCTTATGTGGATTACATGAGTATGTATATTCTTTGCTTGTCTGGTATGTGTTAGCTAGATGTATAGAATGTTAAAAGAATGAAAGAACTAGAAATAGGTTGTGGAAAGTAGCTTGGATAGGAAAACATAGGAGTAGAGTATAATTGTTTTCTATGATTGGTGTGTTACAAATCCAACTCATACACTTCGGAGGCATGATGAGCATTTTATTAAATGTTTTCCACGACGGTGGCAAGAGTCCTTGTACGGAAGGACTAAGTTATTTTGAAAACTCGTCACGACGGTGACTTAAATTATCATCTTGCAAAGGGAGTTATTGGTGGCTTTCGAATTTGGTTATGCTAGCGATGTGAGACATCGACTAGAACAACGTCAGATGGCACTTGAGACCTCAGTTTTTATAATCACCATGACGATGGTCATTGCCCTATCGTGGCAGTAGGGTCAGAAAGGTTTTATATTGCTATGACGATAGCTTGAGGCTCAGAGAGCGCATCTGGATGGGTATATGAGTTATATCCTGTTAAGGAAACTTGTACATATTAATAAGGAGAGGAATTGTTGATCCTTTGGGAAAGATACAAAGAATCCTATTAATATGTGAGACTAAGGTAAGGAGACTCGGGAGGAACCTACAGGTGAATCGTGAGCCTAACCTAGTAAAAGAAAAATCATCCTGTGGAGCTGGTCCAGGGTGTGTCAGTGGACATGCTTTGAGATGTCGTGCCGTGCCCGCCATGTGGCCTGGTAGGGTAATGGACGAGTGGGCTCAAGCTATTGCCCCGCGGCAAGGGGTCAGGACGTGCCACGTGGTGGCTACGTATCAGTTGTTTGATAGATATAAGTTGATTGTATTTGATTAATAGAATTGTCACGAGGTGACTAGTACCCAAGTGAATGGGTTAAGTATTGTTTGATTAACAGAATTGTCACGAGGTGACTAGTACCCGAGTGAATGGGTTGAGTATATTTGCCACGTGGTGGCCAGTAGCCCGATTGCATAGGTTCGAAGTTGAAGAGCCACGTAGTGGCTAGTAGATAACCCAGAGTTGGGGAGATTAAGTAGATGTATGTTTAGCATCTGTGTGTATGTACAAATTTTCTGTGTTTGCATATAATTGCTGATTGTGCAGCATAGTGGTAACGTACAGGATTACGTCACCACGCGTCTTGTTTGATTCAGACATCTTGAAATGTGAGAAGACCGATAAGTAAAATCCGGCACTATATGTTTCATGTTTACTTGCTGATTGATGACGTGGAATAAACTACTGCATGTTTACAGTTACTGAATACAAGTGAGTGTTTGGGTGAAATTTCTGATTGTTGTGTGATCGCCAAGATTGTATGCTAACAATAGTAACTAGTTGTTTTTGCATGTGGTTGTGTATGACTCCCAAACCCAGCGCTATGCTACCCGCCTTGCGCCGGGGATGGGAGAGTTCTCACTGAGTCGCGTGGTTAAGACTCACACCTCATTTTTACTAAACAGAGACGGGTTAAGTACAGGTGGAAGAAGTCTCGGTGGAACGAGGGACAAACAAAGCTTTCCAAGACCCACAAGTTGTTCATGTGGGTGAATAAATTGTAATTGTAATTTAATTTACTTTATCATGTAGCATAAAGTAAAGGGTAGACGTACCCAATTAGATTGTATTATTAAATCTAGAACTGTTAGCTTCACACACCTTAAAGATCAGGATTAGTTATATCGCGTTACAAGGAAAACTTGTTTCCAAAATACATATATACATATATCTGTTGCATGTGAATTGGATAGGCAGCATCTTCGGATGTGTAGCCAGTACACAGGTTATATATATTATGTGTGTTTTCATATATCTATATCCTGAAGCGGCACTGGCTGTGGATTTGCTTGCCTAGGATAGGCCACCATTTCGGTGTAGCCATGGTATTATACTGCATGTGGATGTATTTTCAAAAATAGATATTCTGTCAATTAGGTGATAAGGCTTACAGCATAGGGATATTCCCTGTGTCTGTGCCGGTCACGGTCCTCTAAACGGGGGTCGTGACAATGTGAGGGTGAGAGAGAAAATCTCATTGCCTATGAAAGAGTTAGTGATACAACACGTTAAAAACATATGTTTTGATTTTGAGAGTGAGAAAGAAAAAATAGTTAGTTCTCTTTATTAATTCTCATATAACATTATTCCAATGGAAGCTCACATTCCCATGAATATCCTTCATGGAAGGATTTTCGATGAGCATAAAAATATTAGCCTGTACACATGGCTAAGGATCATTGCTATAATCATCGCCACTGTAGAAGCTGGGGTGATTCTTTTTTTTAATGGAGAAAGAGGAAGAAGATTTTGGTGGTGGTCATGATATATGGAGTTATGTAGTAGGATATTTAATGCATATTCTACTTGTGCTATATGTATATCGTACCGAAACAGTACATGCGCTTGAAATTTTAAGTTGGGTTATAAGTTATAACATCCATTGTAGGAATCTATCTTTCAAGCCATGTTTCCACCACTAGAGATTCGAACCTCATACTAGTAATTACATTTGTTATACTAGTATCTTATATTTTTTTTAGTAGGTTTTTCAACTGAAAACTATCATTAGTACATGCATGGATCAATATGTTTCTAAAACTATGTTTCTTTTTTCACTATATTATGATACAAATAATGATCCTCTATATAAAATAATCATGATATTTGGAGTAATTATTATTATTCTGAAGATTTATATTCGTGATTATAGAGGATATGATGTCCTTTCTTATTTTCTCTACTTTCTCTATTATCTTTTATGTTGCTTTCTTTGCTTCTTCATTTGCTTTCTCGGGTTGTATTATGCCCTTTCCTTCTTTCTTGTGTAGAAGATGATGTCCTGTGTAATGTTCTGAACTATCTACTACTGGAAACATTATATGTCTATCTTATTTTGCAGATATTGATATTAATATATTGGGAACCGAATCAATTTTTTTTATTGTCTCTTTCGTTTCCATCTTCCCATTTCTCTTTTTTTTCTTCAATTTTCTCTTTTTTCTTTTCAATCAATATATTTGTTATTTTTTTTATTTCTAACTTTTTTTTTAATTTTCAGAGTTATTAATTTTTTTATTAATTTATAACCACTTTTGTTTTATAATGAAGGAGCTAGCTCAACAATTTTTTAAATGTAATTTGTAAACACTTTAAAAAAAAAGATAATTAACCGAAAAATTTAAATTTACATATTATAAAAAAAAATTAAATTTACATTATATCTAAAATTAATGATCAAATTTTTTATATGTAATTAAAAATAAATGATTTATCTGTATCTATATATAAAAAGAAAAAAAAAGAGAACCAACTCTCATGTGGATTTAATTTTTCGTAAGATATAGAAAAACATATTGTCATATTTTTACTCATATTATTTTATATCTGAATTCTGACATCTGATGCCTTTTTTATGAAATCGGATCCTCGACAATAAACAGTAAAGTGTTCAGTGAAGTGAGGAGAGGAGAGAGACAAAAAAAATTATTAGATAAAAAAATTAAGAGAGGAGATTTGATAAGGTGGGTGCCACAATTTTTTTCTCTTTATCTCTCTCCTCATTTCACTGTGCACTTTACTGCATGCAAAGGATCCAATATCATTTTTTATTGTTTCTCATTTTTCTCACTCCTCGGTGCTTAGTGCTAGGGGTGTTTGGTTGGTAGGATGGAGGATGTAATGTTGGATATAATGGGAATGGGAATGTGAATGTTGGAGAGAATGGAAATGTCATGTCAATATGTGTCACGGGCCCCATTTAGAGGACCGTGACCGGCATAGACAAAGGGAATATCCCTATGCCTGTAAGCCTTATCACCTAATTGACAGAATATCTATTTTTGAAAATACATTAACATGCATTATAATACCATGTCTACACCAAAATGGTGGCCTATCCTAAGCAAGCAAATCCACGGCCAGTGCCGCTTCAGGATATAGATATAGGAAAACACACATAATATATAACTTGTATACTGGCTACACATCTGATGATGCTGCCTATCCTATCCACATGGAACAGATATATGTGTGTATATATATATATATATTTTGAAAACAAATTTTCCCCTGTATCGCGATATAACTAATCCTGATCTTTAAGGTATGTGAAGCTGACAGTTCTAGATTTAGTAATACAATCTAATTGGGTACGTCTACCCTTTACTTTTTGATACAATAATAAAGTAAATTAAATTACAATTACAGTTCATTCACCCACATGAACAAGTTGTGGGTCTTGGAAAGTTTTGTTTGTTCCTCGCTCCACCGAGACTTCTTCCACCTGTACTTAACCTGTCTCTGTGTAGTAAAAATAAGGTGTGAGTCTTAACCACGCGACTCAGTGAGGACACTCCCATCCCCGGCGCAAGGTGGGTACCATAGCGCTGGGTTTGGGAGTCATACACAACCACATGCAAAAAAACCAGTTACTGTTAATTAGCATACATTCTTGGTGATCACACAACAACAGAAATTTCACCCAAACACTCACATGCATTTAACAGATATAAGCATGTAGCAGTTTGTTCCAGATCATTAATCATCAAGTAATCATATAACAAAAAGTTTCGGCTTTTACTTACCGGTCTTCTCACGTTCAACATGTTTGAATCAAACAAGACGTTGTGGTGATGTAATCCTGTACATCACCACTACACTGCACAATCAGCAATTATATGCAAACACAGACAATTTGTACCTACACACAGATACTATAGCATACATCTACGTAATTTCCCCCACTCTGGGGTATATACTAGCCACTACGTGGCTTTTCCACTTCGAACCCGTGCACTCAGGTTGCTGGCCACCACGTGGCAAAACATACTTAACCCATCCACTTGGGTATTGATCACCTCGTGACAATTATATTAATCAAACACAATCAACTTCTATCTATCAAACAACTGATCTGTAGCCACCATGTGGCACGTCATGACCCCTTGCAGCGTGACAATAGCTTGAGCCCACTCGTCTATTACCCAACCAGACCACATGGCGGGCACGGCATGACGTCTCGAAGCATGACCACTAGCACGCCCTAGACTAACTCCACTGGATGATTTCTCTTTTCTAGGTTAGGCTCACGGTTCACCCGTAGGTTCTCCCGTGTCTCCTTACCTTAGTCTCACATATTAATAGGATTCTTTGTATCTTTCCCGAAGGATCAACAATTCCTCTCCTTGTCAATATGAACAAGTATCCTCAACAGGATATAACTCATATACCCGTCTAGATGCACTCTCTGAACCTCAAGCTATCGTCATAGCAATATAAATCCTTTCTGACCCTATTGCCAGGATAGGGCAATGACAATCGTCATGGTGATTATAAAACTGAGGTCTCAAGTGCCATCTGACGTTGTTCTATTCGATGTATCACATCGCTAGTATAATCAAATCCGAAACTCACGAATAACTCCTTTTGCATGATTATAATCGAAGTCACCGTCGTGACGAGTTTTCAAATTAGAAGCTTAGTCCTTCCGTACAAGGACTCTTGCCACCGTCGTGGGAAAAATTTAATAAAATACTCATCATGCCTCTAGAGTGTACGAGTTGGATTTGTAACACACCAATCATAGCAAACAATTACACTCTACTCCTATGTCTTCCTATCCGAGTTACTTTCCACAATCTATTTTCTAGTTCTTTTATTCTTTTAGCATTCTATACCTCTAGCTAACACATATCAGACAAGCAGAGGATATACATACTTATATAATCCACATACGCATACAACCCTAGGAGCAGAGATGAAAGAGCCCTCACATTGGCCAACCTTCCATGCAATCCTCTCCTGTAGCTTTAGTCTCCTCGGAGTTCCTGTTGCACTCTATTGTGTGTCGTTGTTCCTATAAGAACAACATTTACTTCATTAAGGTTATTACTTAACTTAACTCGTTATTTATCTCTCCATTACTCTCACGTATAGTCCATGGTTGCCACCGAGTCAAGCTCTTGGTCTTATTGGACTTCTCTATCCCGATTTATGTATATCCTTCCTCGGACACTTGATTTACTCGCATATAACACTCTAATTGAGTGTTTCACATACTTGTATTTGAGTACTAGACCTCTATCTAACTTGTATTCATATCTAAGGAAGCTTATCTAGCTTGGTTCGAAGGAATCCTAATTCTAGGAAGGTCTAAGCATTTTAATTCAACTTGTGTTTCTACTTGGGTTCTAAGAAATCTAGTTTCTAAACCTCAATATACCTCCAATTTATCATACTTGGGTTCTAAGAAATCTAGTGTCTAAACCTCAATATACCTCCAATTTTTCCCACCTAAGGTTTCCTAAAGGTTGCGAAGGAATAAGGTTGCAATTCACGAAGTTAGACCTAATTTGTTCCGCAAGTTTCCGTCCTTGAGAAACAAGAAGGTACTTAGAGTGATTTAATCCTCAAAAACATGTTTAGGAGTGTTCTAGGGTGTTTAGGATTGAAGAGAGGGGGTTCGGAGGTCTCAACTCGCCCTTAAAGTGGGCTTGGGGCAAGCCAGGCAGGGACCTGGCGCTGCAGCGCCCATTCTGGCACTGCCGCGCCAAGTTGCTGCCTTGGTAGCCCTTAGCCAACTAGAAAGTGGGCGCTGCAGAGCCAGCTCGCAGCACAGCAACGCTTCTGCTATGCTGTGGCTGGTTTCGGCCCCCTTTTCTATCATTGTTCTCCTACATAAATACTACATTTAGGAAGTCCTACAACTCAAATCCAACTCTGATTCGTCGCCGAATCGTTGATTGTTCGAAATTGGGAAAAATGGGTTTTATATACCCCAAACTCTTCCAACTTCGAATTCGGCCAAATCCAACGATCTAGCCTCGAATCCTAACCTCGATGAGTGTTCAAGAACACTTTAGAAACATTATTCTACCCTCAAATCCGCCCAAACTTGGATTCTCAACTGAATTCCAAAAATGAAGAAAAATGAAGAAAATGAGAACTTGGAGAGAATCGGGCGTTGTACCAACCATAACTCGAGAGATTGAGACGAGGAAGATGACGAGGATGATCTTCGGCTCCTCCTCCAACTCCGGCTCGCCGGATTCCGGCGAGTTTCCCGTTGGATATCCTCCTCCATCCAAACCCTAGCTCCCTCTCTGTCCTTTCCTTTCTCTTTTTTTTCTTCTTTGCTTCTCTGTGGCCCTCTTCCTCTCTCCTTTTCCTTTTTTATTTCCTTTTCCTTTCTTTTCATTTACTAATTAATATAAAAAAAATATTGAAAGTAATGTTAATTAATTAAATAAATTGTTAATAATAATTATAATACCAAAGAGAAGGTTGAAAAATATCTCCAACTTAATCCCTTCTCCTTCCAATTAAATTTTATTTTCTTTTTAAGTCCCAAATTGAATACCAAAAATAGTTCCTACTTATTTTTCTTTCACTTTCTTCTTCGCTAAACCCCCCCCCCTTTTAAATATTTAAAAAAATCATAATAAAAATAAATTAATTAATAATTCCAATAAATATTTTACTTCTTTTCTTCATCTATTATTTTACTTGAAATTTCGAAGAACTTCTCGGTTCCTTTCCAGTTTCCCTTAACCTTCATATTTTTCCTATATTCTTTTTAAGGTTTTAATTCTTTGCCCCGGAATAAATCATTCTTAAATCCTCGAAAATTTCCGGGGTATTACAATATGATGTAATGTGATGTGGATGGAATAAAAGTGGATAAAATGACCATTTTACCTTTACATTAAAAGTGGGAATGCAGGCCAAAAAAAAGTGGGAATGAAAAAGTAGATAAAAAAATAACAAAAACATAAATTCATCACATTATAAAAAGTGAGATTTGTTTTGATAAGAAAAATGTTGAATGTAATATTTAACATTATATCCTCAAAATCACCAACCAAAGACACTAGTGTTGATGCCTATTACTCTTTGTCTCCAGTCTCCACTCTCCTTTTTCACTAACTTTTTCACCTCAGAAAAGTTTCTGTTTTAATTCTTTTGTCATTTACCACCTAGCATAATCCACACATAATATGTGTAAGAGAGAGAGACACTGTTTTATGTCTTTTTTTCTAATTTTGTAATTTAAAATTGTTGTATTTAATTAGCATTTTTAGAGTTTTTTGGACATGATTTCTTTAGTAAACAACAATTTTACATTACAAAATTAGAAAAAGTAAAGCAAAGTTGGGATTTTGTTTCAATTCATACCTTCTCTCCAATTGCCTCCTTGAAAATTAGGAAAAGTAAAGCTAGCTGGTGCATGACGGTGTGACCGTATATGATATTTTTTACAATTGAAGTATCCGTTAAATTAAACCTAATATGTCACGACCCCCTATCGGACGTTCGTGACCAGCACGGGAGGTAGGATTTCTCCTATCCCGTAAGCCTCTAATTCCTTATTAACATTTCCACATGTTTATAACTACCCATTTCTAATACAAACAATATATAGTATTTATGGCCATCCATATCCGGTGACCTAAGTAGCGTGCAATCCACAGCTCGCTCAACGCCGCTTCAGTCTATACATATACACATAATCACTCACACGTACATATAGTATACATATTGATCACGCGCTTCAGGGCGGGTGATCTATCGTATTCACATGCAGAAATCCTGTGTACATTCATACATGTATTCAATCACACGCTTGCATATAGTTTAATATTGATCACACGCCTCAATGCGTATGATCTATCCTATTCACATGCGGAAGCCATATTTTCATACAATCAGGTATTTAGTCACACACACACACACACACACATATATATATATATATATATATATAATTTACATATTGATCACACCCTCATGGCATGTGATCTATCCTAGTCGCATGAGAAAGTCATATATATATACATGATATATGTTATATCATAGCCTAAAGTCCTAATGCGAAGTCCTAATCTTAATCTGTATCAAGCCGACAATACTAGAGTTCGATACATATATACGGCAGTTGTATATGTACAAGAGCTACATCAAAAAAGGAGTCATATATATACATATACATCCTAGGTGTCCAAAATATAACCAGCATAATTAGAGCCTTGGAACCAATTTAGCGGGTCTTAGGTGTCCACCACGGACTAGACCAAGGTGTCCAACCCACCGCACAGCTCCTTACTGTACGATGGCATAGTATTTCGCCTATTTTTCACCGGATTGGGTTCTGGTTGAAATGGTAAATACTCGGGCTTTGTTCCCTTGTATATGTCCAGCAACTATAACACCTATACTACTCCAATCCAAGCCTAATCATGCATCAAACTATCAATTTCGAATTTTAGAGCAATTTCCTTTCCCAATTTTCCTAATTTCCATACCCGGTCAAATCCTATGGTTTCACTTCGATTCTGAACCTTACTAAGCTTTCAATAACATCCACTAAGCTCAAATTTAACCTCGGAAAACTCCGATGGGAAGAAATTGAAGAATTCCTAAAAGACCCAAAATAGGAGAAATTGGGGTTTTGGGAATTTGGGGCTTTCTCACCTTGAACCAATCGGCTAGAAGGTTGAATGGAAGTGGAAGATGACCTCCTGTCACCGTCTTCCGCACCGGCGCATGCTTTCCGGCGAGATTTCGGCGCCCAAACCACCGTGCCCCTTCTCCCTCTCCTTCTCAGTTTTTTTTCCTCGTGCGTGTTTTGCTTCTCTCTGTTTGTGTGTGTGTGTTTTGTTTAATGGAATGGGTGTGTGTGTTTTTATTGAATGGGTGTGTGTGTGCTTTAATGAATTGGGTGGGGGGTCACGATTTGGCCCCCCCATTATTTTAATACATATTATTATTATTATTATTATTATTATTATTTTCTTGTTTGTGGTTTAATTAAAAGGGATGGGGGTCACGGTTCCCCCCCCCCCCCCCATTATTTTAATATTTATTTATTTATTTATTTATTTTTTTTTTGAAAAAAATTATTTACTTGTTATATCCTCTTTTTCTTTTAGGTCCTAGAAAAATTATAAATATCCCATTTTTTTCCCTCCATTTTATTTTTTAACTCTTTAACTTTTTTAATTTAATTTATTTTTCTTTCCCTAAGAAAAATAAATTAATAATAATAAAAAAATATATCTCAGATATTACAATCTTCCCCCCTTAAGAAATTCGGTCCCTAAATTTCAAATAAACTACTAACCTTAGTCTTGAAATAGATGAGGATTCGTCCTGCACATTTCACCCTCGACCTCCCATGTAGCTTCTTCGGTCGAGTGGTTTCTCCACAGAACTTTAACCAATGGAATCTCTTTCGTTCTGAGTTTCTTCAACTGCCGATCTAAGATTTCCACTGGCTCCTTTTCATATGTTAGATTTCCGGTTAGCTGCACGTCTTGCGATCGGATTACGTGTGAGGGGTCGGGAAGATATTTCCGAAGCATTGATACATGAAAGACAGGATGTACTCCCTCCAATTCCGTAGGCAATTCCAACCGATACGTCACATTTCCAACATGTTCTAGGATTTCAAATGGTCCGATATACCGAGGACTTAACTTCCCCTTTTTACCGAATCGCATCACGCCTCTCATCGGTGATATTCTCAAGAACACCTGTTCACCAATGGCGAATTCAAGTTCTCTCCTTCGGTTGTCTGCATAAGACTTTTGCCTACTCTGAGCCGTCAGCAACCTCTCCCTTATACACTTAACCTTCTGCAAGGCATCTTGTAACAATTCTGGGCCAATTAAGCTAGCTTCTCCGACCTCGAACCACCCAATCGGGGATCTGCACCTACGATCGTACAGAGCCTTGAACGGTGCCATCTGGATACTCGCTTGATAACTGTTATTGTATGCAAACTCAGCCAAAGGATACCTTTCTCAACTTTCGCCGAAATCCATGATACACGGCTGAAGCATGTCCTCAAGAATATGAATGGTCCTTTCTGATTGCCCGTCAGTCTGTGGGTGGAACGCAGTACTCAAATCAACTGTCGTTCCTAACACTTCCTGCAATGCCTTCCAAAACCTGGAAGTGAACTGTGGCCCTCTATCATATATTATGGATACTGGCACACCGTGCAATCTAACGATTTCTGATAGATAAATCTGTGCATATTGACTCACTCCTTAAGTGGTCTTAACTAGCAGAAAGTGCGCGGACTTAGTCATGCGATCCACTATCACCCAAACCGAATCAAATCCGTGTGGTGATCTTACAAAATCCATAGTTATCCTCTCCCATTTCCACTCAGGTATTTCTATCTGTTGTAATGTTTCGGCGGGCTTCTGGTGTTCAGCCTTGACTTGTTGACATACTAAACACCTGGCTACATAGTTTGCAACATCCCTTTTCATGCCATTCCACCAATACAACTGTTTCAGGTCCTGATATATTTTATTAGCTCCCGGATGGATTGTATAAGCTGTCTGGTGTGCTTCTTCAAGGATTCTTTCCTTCAAGTTATCAACCATAGGGACACACAACCGTCCCTCCAACCGAAGTATCCCGAAATCATCAATAGAGAATCGGACGTCGTCCCCCTTCTCTTTAGTTACTGTATCCTTGATTTTCTTGAGGTCGGTATCTTCATCCTGTCTAGCCTTCACTTCTTCTACCAGAGAGGATTTAACTTGCAAATGGGCTAAAAGTGAGTTAGAACTCCCAATCTCAAACTGATTCCCCGTTTGTTCTAGCTCGTGCAACTCTGTGATCAACGGTCTTCTTTCTTCACTTATATGAGCAAGAGTGCCCATGGATTTCCGACTCAGAGCATCGGCTACCACATTAGCCTTTCCTGGATGATACAAGATCGTGCAGTCGTAGTCTTTCAACAACTCTAACCATCGACGTTGTCTCAAGTTCAAGTCTTTCTGCTCGAAAATGTATTTAAGGGTTTTGTGGTCTTTATAGATTTCACAAGTCTCACCATACAAGTAATGTCACCATTTCGAGGTCGTGAGTCGGGTAGTTCTTCTCATGTTTTCTCAGCTGTCGCGATGCATACACAATCACCTTGCCATGCTGCATCAAGACACACCCTAACCTGATCCTCGACGCATCATAGTATACCACATACCCTCATATGCCTTCAGGTAATGCCAACACCGGAGCGGTAGTGAGGCTGTCTTTCAGCTTCTGAAATCTCTACTCACACTTGTCATCCCATACGAACTTCACTCCCTTCTGAGTCAACTTAGTCATAGGTGCAGCAACCTTAGAGAAGTCTTGCACAAATCTTCTATAATATCCAGCCAAGCCGAAGAAACTGCGAATTTTAGTAACAGAGGTAGGCTGGGACCAATTCTTCACCGCCTCTACCTTACTTGGATCAATGTGGATTCCCTCTGATGATACCACGTGACCCAAAAAGGCAACTTTGTCTAGCTAGAATTCACACTTTGAGAACTTGGCATACAATTTCTCCTCTCTCAACTTCTGCAATGCTAATCTCAAGTGTTCTGCATGTTCTTCAGAGTTCTTAGAATAAACCAAGATGTCATCAATGAAGACAATGACAAGTCGGTCCAGAAATGGCTTGATGACCCTGTTTATCATGCCCATGAACGCTGCAGGAGCATTAGTTAATCCGAAAGACATCACCAAGAACTTGTAATGTCCATATCGGGTCCGAAATGCGGTCTTAGGTATATCTGATTCTCGAATCGTTAATTGATGGTACCCAAATCACAAATCAATCTTAGAAAACCGCTTCGCACCCTGCAACTGATCAAATAGGTCATCTATCCTTGGCAGTGGGTATTGATTGTGGATCGTCACCTTGTTTAACTTTCAATAATCGATACACAACCACAAAGATCCGTCCTTCTTATTTACAAAAAGGACCGGTGCACCCCAAGGAGAGAAACTGGGTCTTATAAAACCCTTGTCAAGCAATTCTTGCAATTGTGTATGTAGCTCCTTTAATTCTTTTGGAGCCATCCGATAAGGTGGTGTGGAGATAGGTTGAGTGCCAGGTTGCAGCTCAATTTCAAATTCAATCTCACGATCGGGCAGTAACCCCGGCAATTCTTCTGGAAACACATCCCAGAACTCTCGCACTACAGGTACTTGAGTCGGTGAAAGTACTACTTTCATGGTATCTTTGACCAAAGCCAAATACCCTTTACATCCCTTTGCAAGTAACTTGGATGCCTTCAAAGCCGAGATCAAGCTTGGATACAGTGCAGCTCTGTCACCCCGTATCACAAAAGGCTCCTCGTTTGGCATATTAAATTTCAAACATTTAGCCCTGCAATCCACAACCGCATGGCAAGACGACAACCAATCCATTCCGAGGATCACATCAAGATCAACCATACACAACAACCGAAGGTCTACTACAGTCTCGTGACCATCGACCTCCACAATGCAAGACTTGTGCACATACTGTACTTGTACCGATTCTCCCATTGGAGTAGAGACCAGTACTGTTTCTTCCATTCTAGATGGACTTTTGTTGAATTTAGAGGCAAATGCATGCGACACATAGGAATGAGTGGAGCTGGAATCAAATAAGACTCGTGCTTCAAGAGAGCAAACAATAAGGGTACCTGTCACAACTGCATTTGATGCATGAGCGTCTTCCTGAGAAGTGCAAATACCCGCGCTTGTCCTCCACCTACTGCCCCTGGCGCTCTACCACTAGATCCTGCACCACGGCCTCTAGCTGCACCTGTACTTGCTGTCTGTGGTGGTACGGTTCTTATTGGTGGGGCTGAAATAGGTGTACCCCTCGGCGTCGGATTACTTCTCACACTTGTACCTTCATTTCTCTTTGGACACTCTCTAACCATATGGCCCACCTGGCCGCAGTTGTAACACCCACCTGTCAGTCGCCGACACACTCCAAAATGATACCTGCCGCAAGTCGCACACTGGAGGTCTTGTTTTACCGGCATTTCCACCCCCTTGCACTCTCTGTTCCCCTTGAAAATTGCGTCTTGTACCTGTTTCATGGGTGGTAGTTGAGGATTGTCCTCCTGCGAACCTTGAGTATCCTGCTCCTCCACATGTTTTCTTCCTTTTCTTACTTCCATCTCCTTGGTTATCACTGCCCATAATCAACTTGACTTTGGGATCAACCACCGTCACGTACCTCTTCCTGGTTTCAATCATCCTGGCATAGACTACTGCTTGAGCTAAAGTCTCAAATTATCTTCTCTGGGGTAGCAAGGCAGTAAACAACGGCTCCGTGAGACGGTGTATAAATCTCTTGATCCTCGCCTCTTCATCCGGAACCAACTCAGGTGAGAATTGAGCCAATTCCGTAAAAAGTAACTCATACTTCGTCACGGCCATGTTAGGCGTCATCCACAACTCCTCGAATTGCTGACGCTTTGCATTTTTATTGCCTTCAGATAAAAACCAACCCAGGAATTTCCTCTGAAAATCTTCCCAGGTCATCGGTGCCACCCTTCTTGAATATCTCATTTGTACGGACTCTATCCATACTCTAGCAGCTCCCCTCAGTTGAAATGAAGCCAACTCTACCAACTCATGCCCCGAGCACCTCAGCATGTGCCCAATTCTGACTATGTCTCTCACAAAGTACTGCGGATCCTCTTTCTCACTAGTTCCGTAGAAAGTGGGTGGATGAAGCTTCAGAAATTTTGAAATTGTCAGCTCTCTAGATGCTACCCTCGGCTCACGAGGCATATCCTCTGGTTGTTGCCATTCTCTGTCCTCCTCCTCAACAACCTCCATCTCTTGATTGCTAGGAACTCTCTCTTGTTCTTCCTCGCCGACTACTAACCGGCGTACTTTTCTCTGAATTTGTCTCGTCATCTCTTCTCTTAGTTTCTGAAATCCTACCGTGAGCATTTCCGCCACGGAAGGTGCACCTTTCTCTACTTGAGGTTTAGGTTCCGGTGACTGTCTCCTGTCTTCTTCTCTCACTTGTGCTCTACCTCGACCACGAGCATGACCTCTACCTCGGCCTCGGGTACAGCCTCTACCTCGGCCTCGGGTTGGCATTCCCTCCTCTCGAACTGACTCTTGATCAATTTCAGCAGGAGTTCTCCCTCCACCCCTAGCCTGTCTCGTGATCGGTGGCATCCCTATACTGAACAAGGACCATACCTAATGAGTACACGTATATCAATGATATTTCATATCAAAGAGAGTAGAAAGAAAGGCTGACACGATTTCCTAGGTACTTCCATAATTGCCTTTTTACTCCCACATTGTGCCCGGGTTCACAACTAGGCGTAAATCGACACCCGGTTATACCTATGGCTTCATACAGTTTAAAGACAACCAGGCTCTGATACCAAGTTTGTCACGTCCCCCTATCGGACGTCCGTGACCAGCACGGGAGGTAGGATTTCTCCTATCCCGTAAGCCTCTAATTCCTGATTAACATTTTCACATGTTTATAACTACCCATTTCTAATACAAACAATATATAGTATTTATGGCCATCCATATCCGGTGACCTAAGTAGCGTGCAATCCACGGCTCGCTCAACGCCGCTTCAGTCTATACATATACACATAATCACTCACACGTACATATAGTATACATATTGATCACGCGCTTCAGGACGGGTGATCTATCCTATTCACATGCAGAAATCCTGTGTACAGTCATACATGTATTCAATCACACGCCTCAATGCGTGTGATCTATCCTATTCACATACGGAAGCCATATTTTCATACAATCAGGTATTCAGTCACACACACACACACACACACACACACACACACACACATATATATATATATATATATATATATAATTTACATATTGATCACACCCCTCAAGGCGTGTGATCTATCCTAGTCGCATGCGGAAGTCACATATATATATATACATGATATATGCTATATCATAGCCTAAAGTCCCAATACCAAGTCCTAACGATAATTTGTATGAAGCCAACAATACTAGAGTTCGATACATATATACGGCAGTTGTATATGTACAAGAGCTACATCCAAAAAGGAGTCATATATACATATACATCGTGGTTTATTTACATAAACCATAAAACGCTACCTACGCGGACTATGCGTGCAGTCTTAAGAGTTGTCCGCCTCCTTGCAAAGAAGTGGTCGCCATCCCGACTCCTGAACCACCTGTATCTGAAACATGTAAATAGGGGGGTGAATCGAACAGACTCAGTGAGAACCTCCCCCATCCCTGGAGTAGCAGTGGGTACCACTACAGCTGGGGGAAGGGAGCAAGCACAACCACATGCGCATGAAACAGATTCGTATTATGATCTTTAACATGATCAAGCAATCAGTAAATCATAATCACAATTTAAAATCCTATTTCATGCTTCTAACATATTTATTAATCCGCATGTAAATCAATCATAAACATATAACATATGGTTCCATAGTTAACTTATACTTGTGCGCGTTGGCACTCACTTTCTCTCTCCCGCATTACGCTAAGAGAAATACTGGCCCGAAGGCAATTTCATGTACGAACCTGATTGATCACACCAGGAACTTTCTGACTCCAAGGCATGCTTAGAGTAATAGCCGGCAACTTGTCTGACCCTGATTAAACCAAGGTAATGGCCACTATGTGGCATACTTACTGTTAACTGAATCCTGTCTGTCCGACCAGGATAACCGACTCGATCTACTTGAACTAACCTAAAAAAGTTCAACTAACATATTCGACCTTGAAAGACGCCCTATTAATAACAAACTGAATATTACACGTGTGAATTAGCTAGGCCTAGTTTCCCCATTTTCAATTATGCAACCCTCTCACTCACATTCAGCAACCTAGGTTCAGTTTTCTTCAACAAACCATACGAAGAAGGTCTTAACGGTGACGATCGATGTGATTGGTTTCTAATATTACTAAACTCCTCACATATGAAATTATGACTCAATCCTACCCACGGTAACATATAAGGCTCAGTGAGCCACAATAGCACATATACACCTTGAGATTAATCATATAAGCACATATACTATTCCACGTTGACTGCTTACTTGCAAATCATATACGTGTAACACAAACTTATTCATATAAATATATCCCATATATCAATTTGCACAAAATAGAGCAAACCACATTTTCCACATAGTCATCCAACCTTGTGGGGTAGGGATGGGAGAGCCCCTCACCTCGTTGGCCCTCCTGATCAGTTCTCGGAGTGCCTGAAGCTCCAATTACCCTGTGGTGCCCTATACACATATATATTCAAGAAATTTAGAACGCGTAACTAAGCATCCACCATGCACGTGTCATGCTAATGCTTATGTACCCTCTAGATATTTTCCAAGAACTAATTATTTAGTTCGTTACGTTGTCTTATTTGCTCTTTCTGAAAGTCCAGAATGTCTCATATTCGACTTTCAATCTTTCGAACCATTTAGAATCCCTAATTGCTTAAGTTAGAGATTTCCACTTGTCTAAATTTCCCTTCATGTGTTTGTATGGGTATTTAACTAATAAAGAATTAAATTCACGGCTCAAACGAGGTATTAGCTTACACATTCCACCGTCTCCCCACATTTACCGAGTAAGAGTTCAACTATGACCTCTTTAATTATATATATAAAATATAACCAGCATAATTAGAGTCTTGGAACCAATTTAGCGGGTCTTAGGTGTCCACCACGGACTAGACCAAGGTGTCCAACCCACCGCACAGCTCCTTACTGTACGGTGGCTTAGTATTTCGCCTCTTTTTCACCAGATTGGGTTTCGGTTAAAACGGTAAATACTCGGGCTTTGTTCCCTTGTATATTTCCAGCAACTATAACACCTATACTACTCCAATCCAAGCCTAATCATGCATCAAACTATCAATTTCGAATTTTAGAGCAATTTCCTGACCCAATTTTCCTAATTTCCATACTCGGTCAAATCCTATGGTTTCACTTCGATTCTGAACCTTACTAAGCTTTCAATAACATCCACTAAGCTCTAATTTAACCTCGGAATACCCCGATTAGAAGAAATTGAAGAATTCCTAAAAGACCCAAAATAGCAGAAATTGGGGTTTTGGGAGTTTGGGGCATTCTCACCTTGAACCAATCGGCTAGAAGGTTGAATGGATGTGGAAGATGACCTCCGGTCACCGTCTCCGGCGCTGGCGCATGCTTTTCGGCAAGATTCCGGTGCCCAAACCACCGTGCCCCTTCTCCCTCTCCTTCTCGGTTTTTTTTTCCTCGTGCGTGTTTTGCTTCTCTCTGTTTGTGTGTGTGTGTTTTGTTTAATGGAATGGGTGTGTGTGTTTTTATTGAATGGGTGATTGTGCGCTTTAATGAATTGGGTGGGTGTGTCCTTTAATGAATTGGGTGGGGGGGGGTCACGATTTGCCCCCCCCCCCATTATTTTAATACATATTATTATTATTATTATTATTTATTCTTGTGTGTGTTTTAATTAAAAGGGATGGGGAGTCACGGTCCCCCCCCATTATTTTAATATATATATATATATTTTGAAAAATTTTATTTACTTGTTATATCCTCTTTTTCTTTTAGGTTCTAGAAAAATTATAAATATCCCATTTTTTCCCTCCATTTTATTTTTTAACTCTTTAACTTTTTTAATTTAATTTATTTTTCTTTCCTTAAGAAAAATAAATTAATAATAATAAAAAATAAAAAAATATCTCGGATATTACATAATAATTTATCTATTGTAATGTCTATTATTTAGAATAATCCTCTCAATAAATAACACTTCATTTCTGTTTCTCCGAAAATTAAATCTAAAAAATAATAATTAAAAAATTATAAATCTCTTACCATGTGTGTTTGTAAGGGTAAAGTACCCTTGCTGCAAAGTTTATTTCTGCCCATAAATTTTTTTTCGGTTCATGCCTACCCTCAAACTTTCAATTTTGTTCATGTCTACCCTTTTTGTTAACACAGTTAACTTGCTTGACAGAATTTGCTGACGTGGACGATGACTGTGTATCTCTTTTGTCACCTTACTGTCTACTTCATTTTCCACCTCACATTTAACTTTTTACTTTTATTAAAAAAAATTAACCTTTGCCAAAAAGAAAACCTAATCTAAACCAAGAAAAACACCAAATATTTACCCTAAAATATTTTTTTTATTTGGATTAGGCTAAATTTTTTTAATAAAAGTAAAAAGTTAAAAAAAATTATAATCGTGCATGATCAATAATTAAAGTAAAAGAGTATAAATAAAGCCTATAATTGATTAAATTTCATAATAAACACTTATGTAAGTTCAACTTAGCTTTTTCATAATTAAATAATTTATTTTTTTAATCAAACAATTTTGTTGATTTCATTATCTAAATAGTAATACAAAAGATTTTTTTATTTAACCTAAATATAAAACTTATTTATTCTTCAATTTTAATAATAACTAATAACTAGGGCTTATGTTTTGTGGAAAGATATAATAATACTCAGTCTCTTAAGAGCTTCAATCTACTGTCAATAAGTCATTTGCACTCAAATTTAAATTTATTGATTTCAACTAAGAAAATACCTATGCATGCACATAATTATGAATTATAATTTTTAAAATCATTTTCATTACTTTATCTAAAAAAATTATCTATATCTATGCCCAATAACCTTTTTTTAGAAACAAAGTAGCAAATTCACTCATAACAAGGTAAAATAACATCTTTTTTTTTTCATAATGAAAGAATTTTGTGGAGCCATCACTTATTCGTTCTCATATTTGAACAATCTAATGTATTTGATTCTTCATCATCAATTAAAACTAATTAAAAAAATTAACCTATTACTTTTGAAGAAATTAATAATATAATTTTGATTTTTAAGCAAGAGTAATAAACCTACAGTAAACTCTATTTATGAGTTCATAGTAATTTAGCATAAAAAATTATAAGAAGCAATATTAAAATTTAAGGAAGAGTAATAAACCCACAGTAAACTCAAGTAAAGCATACCCCTTTTTCCCCTCTGTGTGAAATTGGTCTTCTGATTGAAGGAAGAGACTCATGACTTCTGAGTAAAAATTTTTTGAATGATCGATCTGTAAAATATCTCTTCTATAAAATTTGAATTGTACAATATAATGGGTACAATAATATATAGACAAAAGAGGAAAGTTAAAATGAGTTAGTAAAAAAGTTACAGCTAGCCTATTCTGTTTTGGATTTTTACATGATGGTAAAATAACAAAGGAAATATGAAAATGTAATAAAGTTATAGATAACTTTAACTTATCAATTTATAATAATTGAAGTTATCTCGAAATTTGTGTTATCATACATTTTTATAAAAAATATTTTAATATACCAATACAAAATATGTTTCAATTTTAAGTATGTCTTAATAATTTTTATCAAAACAAAAAAAAGTATGTCTTAATATTAAGGCTGATATAAATTTTTTTTTTGTCAAAATTAGATATAAAAGACCAATGAATTGATAGCACTTTTTAATATACCAATAAAAATGTTTATAGATATTACAAATTATTATTGTTATTAATTCTTTACAAAGTTAAGTTACTATACATTTTCATATCAGTCGTATACCCTTATGCTGAAGATCCCTAATGAGAAAATTAATCATTGTTGCTTGCGATAGATATTCTTGGTTAGATAAAAATAAAATAAAACATTTTATATTTATGTAATATCCGTGATATTTATTTTATTTATTATCATTATTATTAATTTATTTTTCTTTGGGAAAGAAAAATAAATTAAATTAAAGGGTTAAAATAAAAATTGTAACTACGGAAAATTCCACCTAGGGACACGTGGCACTTACGTTCTAGAAGCACAGCCCCAGCACCCGCTGGAGACACATGGCACCACTCATCCATCTGTTACGTGGCCCTCGCCCACGTCAGCACACGGACCTTCCCCTCAACCAGACGTGGGATTTCCACAAGCCTCGTGGGACGACCCACGTCCCACGAGGTCGTGGGTCGAGCACGATCTCCCCACACGCAAGTATAAAGAGACCCTCACTCGGGGGACTAAGCAAGCAATCTAGTCTCAAAAGAATTACACACAACTTGAAGGATTATCGTACATCACCTCCGATATTCCACTCTCTCTTGGTACCTGAGCACCCTCAGATACCCCACGCAAGCCCTTTCCGCACCTTGAGCTCCCTCGCTAGCCCCATTCCGGTCAACCTCCGGCAAGCTCAACTCCTCCTCGGAGCACACTGTTAACAGGGCTCCCAGCAGCCCCCAAAGACCATAGTTCTCTCCCACTAAGGCAACCTCCTAAGAGCGGCTCGCCTGCCCGGAGTACCTTAGGCATGTCTTAGCCGCACACGGCCTAATACAGGTAACAGCCTTGCCTAACGGCTTTGATAGATATCACCATGACGAACAACGTGGACTTTGATCCCTCCCGAAGGGTACGTAGGCACCTAGGTGCATCACCTAAGGTCAAGTCCCCCAAGGTTAAGACCCCTTGCTGTCCTAATTTTAGATTATAATTGTCTGAGCCAAAAATGACAGTTACAGTGGCGCCCATCGTAGGGCGCCCTCTGGTGACCCTACCGGCTTGCCCGCAATTCAATTTGGAACCTTACCAATGGAGTTCGCACGATTGTCACTGACGGCGGTACCACCCCCAATGGTGATCCCACCTGGACCAACCATGGTCATCGGACAAGCAGCACGACCCATCACAAACTATCCGTGACCACCGACCCCGAACTATCCTCCAGGATCCTACCTCCATATGCCATGGGCCGCGGCCTACAACCCGTACACAGCCGGCGGTGCGAACGCCTACAAGTGGCCCGCGATCGACATCCAGGGAAAGGGGAGACACCCCTTCACCTAACAGGTCATGAATGAGCACGTGCCCATGGGTTTCAAAATGCCCTTCCACATAGAACCTTATGGTGGAGAAACCGATCCGCGGGATCACTTGAACACCTTCAACTCGGCCATGTCGATGCTGGGTATGACGGACGGCCAACAATGCCGAGTCTTCTCATCAACTCTGAAGGAAGCCGCCTTGAGATGGTTCTCCTTGCTACCCACCAATTCGATCCACAGCTGTCACGACCCCCGTTTAGAGGACCGTGACCGGCACAGACACAGGGAATATCCCTCTACCTGTAAGCCTTCACCTAATTAACAGAATAGCTATTATTAAAAAAAATACATTCACATGCATTATAATACCATGGCTACACCGAAATGGTGGCCTATCCTAGGCAAGTAAATCCACGGCCAGTGCCGCTTCAGGATATTGATATAGGAAAACACACATAATATATAACCTGTGTACTGGCTACACATCCGAAGATGCTGCCTATCATATTCACATGCAACAGATATGTGTATTTATATATATATTTCGAAAACAAGTTTTTCCTGCATCGTAATCTAACGGATACTGATCTTTAAGGTGTGTGAAGCTGACAGTTCTAGATTTAGTAATACAATCTAATTGGGTACATCTACCATTTACTTTATGATACAATGATAAAGTAAATTAAATTACAAATACACTTTATTCACCCACATGAACAAGTTGTGGGTCTTGGAAAATGTTGCTCAACCCTCGTTCCACCGAGACTCCTTTCACATGTACTTAACTTGTCTCTGTTTAGTAAAAATGAGGCGTGAGTCTTAACCACGCGACTTAGTGAGGACTCTCCCATTCCCGACGCAAGGCAGGTACCTTACTGCTGGGACTAGGAGTCATACACAACCACATGCACAAACAACTAGTTACTGTGAGTTAGCATGCATTCTTGGTGATCACACAATAACAGAAATTTCACCCAAACACTCACATGCATTTAACAGATATAAGCATGCAGCAGTTTATTCCACGTCATCAATCAGCAAGTAACATGTAACACATAGTGCCGGCTTTTACCTACCGGTCCTCTCACGTTCAGCACATTTGAATCAACAAAACACGTGGTGGCGTAGTCCTGTACGTTACCACTACCCTGCACAATCAACAATTATATGCAACCACAGACAATTTATACATACACACAGATGTTAAACATACATCTACTTAATCTGCCCAACTCTTGGGTATCTACTAGCCACTACGTGGCTTTTTCTACTTCAAACTCGTGCACTCGGGCTACTGGCCACCACGTGGCAAAACATACTTAACCCATTCACTTGGGTACTGGTCACCTCGTGACAATTCTGTTAATCAAACACAATCAACATCTATCTATCAAACAACTGACGCATAGCCACCACATGGCACGTCCTGACCCCTTGCTGCGGGCAATAGCTTGAGCCCACTCGTCTATTACCCAACCAGGCCACATGGCGGGCACGACACGACATCTCTAAGCATGGCCACTGACACCCCTGGACCAACTCCACAGGATGATTTCTCTTTTACTAGGCTAGGCTCACGGTTCACCCGTAGGTTCCTCCCGTGTCTCCTTACCTTAGTCTCACATATTAATAGGATTCTTTGTATCTTTCCCAAAGGATCAACAATTTTTCTCCTTATTAATATGTACAAGTATCCTCAACAGGATATAACTCATATAACCGTCCAGATGCACTCTCTATTTCAAGGAAAAAGCACTCATGTCTCATCTTGGCCCACACCACCTGCGTGTCCAAGGCGGTTGCTCATGTGAGACAGCCAACCTCCAAAGTCTGTACGACATACTTTATATATTGTGTAATAAGTACTTCTATTTCTTGATCCAGACAAAATAAAGGTATGCCTAGGCATCACACTTTGCTTATGATAATGAAATAAAGCTCTCACAAAGTTTGTCCTCATGACATAAATTATGTTAAGTCACCCTGGTTCTAAGCAATCCAGTTTATCTAAAACACTTGTTTTATGGCTTGTATCTCTATACAGCCAACCTACCAATGCGGGTCCGTGAGGGTATAGAGCCAATGCTCTATCACAGGTCATACTGTGAGGACCCTCTCTCTGGTCACTTGATGCTTAGACTGACATAACAGGGTAGTTAGCTATTGTGTAGTGATGTCTCATACAAAGTTGTGTTGTGTTCTCTTGTGGTACTTAGGCTTTCTTTGGTGTAAACCATAGCTGTTTGACTTTATGAGATCAATGTCACTAGGTCAACAGCTCTGTCTGTGGTCTATAAGTGACTTTAGATCTTCAAATCCAAACTGTCCTATACTGCTGATGATCATGCAATGAACTCCATGTCCCTAGTAGATAGAGAAATGCATAATCCTTACTTGCCTCTCTGCAAGATAGTTACAGTGCTTAGCAAAGCACACCAAGACGTGGATGTTCTCTCATCCAAGTCTCTTACCCAATCGACATCAATGTGTGGCCCGCCGTTTGCAGGTCACCAATATGATGAAAACAATCGATTTTCAGCAGTGCCCTTCAGCATCGCCCTTCAAGTACCACAGAACACTCTAAACAGTGTGTCTGACCAAGGTTTGACTGATAATGGCTCACAAAGCCAACTACAAAAAGCACGTTGGAGCGAGTACAATCCTAATTGTACTTCCAGCTACCAACCACATGTATCAAGATACTATCCAATGACTCCATCTCTGACTTAGTCTAAAGACGTGTAGCAAGACTCAAACTCTTGCCTCTAGCTACTAGCACATCACTCGGGTTCAGATCCCCTCAATTGGAATCCACCAAGAATCTCTTCTTCATAGGATTCTTGTGACATAGTGAGTCAATTCTTGGAGCATTCTCCATGAATCTTGACTCCCACTCGCACAACCCAATTCCTTTATCTCAAAGATGAAAGGATAGCCATCTTTAATTGGCTGAAGCAGCCTCTGTGTCATTTCTAGCTAGTTTTATGTCTTCTACATATAGCATGAGGGTAATGAAATACTCTCAACTTTCTTGAAATGCACTAAGTGGTCAATTACCACGAGTCTAGATGAATATGTGAGATCTTGACAGATCCTCAGAGTCAGCATACTCTGCGCTCCTGGCCTTTTGCCATGAGACCTATGTGTTTGTGCACGTAGATCCCTTCACCTAGTTTGCCATTCAATAAAGTGGTCTTGACATCCTAATCGATATACTCCCAGACTTAAACTGGTGACCAAAGCTAGAATCAGACTCTGACCACACAAAAAACGAGAAGGTTTCGTCACAGTCGATACCTTCTTGTTTGTGCGTACTTCTTCACTGCTTAATGTGGCTAGTAGTGGTCGATTGACCAATCTGTCTCCCTTAACTTCTGAGAGCACACTTGTTCTCAAAATGCCTTGTGACGCGGGGCAGATCCACCAAGCCTTATACTTGTTATGTCCTTATAGACTTCGTCTTTTCTTCTTCCATCGTTTTAGTCCAACTTTTACTAGTAGGGCCGGAGAGAGTCTTTTGAACTATCAAAGGCTCTACTTGATAATTTAGTACTCATCTAGTACTCCTCTTGGATTGTGCTTCGTGGAGATATGCTCCTCATAAGCATTACTCCCACTGGACTCAGCAACTGGAGATGCGTCTATACGCTCCTCTCAACGTGTTGTAGGTCCACCTTCTTTCAATAAAGATGCACATCCCAAAATCCGTCTCCCTTACTCTAGAAAAGTTTGTCTTAAGGACCACTACATCCTTAGACTCAAATTATGTGACCGGAGTGTCTTCATTCTTACTAATGAAGACGCATCCTTTTGAGTGACCAAGCTATCTTACCAAGACACGCTACTTGCCTCTAAGGTCAAGCTTCCTATACTCACAGGAAGGATCAAGTATGTTGTATACCCTTATGGTCTCAGCATACTCTAATCAGGTCTTTTACCTAACTAAAACTCATCAGGAATCATTCACATAATTTGAAAGGGCATATGGTTAAGTACGAAAGTGATCGTTGGTAAAGCATCTCCCCAATGGGAACGTTCACCTGAGTCATTATCAACTTAACCAACTCCAGGAGCAACTCATTTTGCTGTGGAGTGTGTGGAATAGTTAGTTGTCTAACTATCCCTAATTTCATCACGTAACTGTGAGAAAATACTTGGCCACTTGCCTTGCCCCCACGCTTATCGGACCACTGATGTCCGAGTGGACTAATTTGATGAAAGCGGGTTTTCTGATTTCATGACTGAATGGTTCTCAAGTTGTTTTGTCTATAAGGCAACGTTTACAAACTAGCATTGGGAATTTGTCCTCACAAATTCTCCTTTGCTAATACGTAATTGCGTCCCACACGCACTTGCCAAATAGGTGTATCAACCACAGAGGAAGACATAGCAACAGGTTGCTTTGTCTGTAAGGCAACATTTACAAACTAGCATTGGGAATTTGTCCTCACAAATTCTCCTTTTCTAATACGTAATTGCGTCCCACACGCACTTGCCAAATAGATGTATCAACCACATAGGAAGACACAACAAAGCAACTAGTTGAATTACGGGAATGTAATTCAAAGTGTATCACAACACAACCATTGTCATAAAACCAGAACTAACACTACAGAGTCATGATAAACATGTAGATCATATTATATCTTAAGTTCTCTCACGGAAAAACATCTAATAATGAGTTCCGTTCGGTATCTAGAACACAAAACATTTATAAAGATAAAGAGTGGCCACTACGCAACTTCGTTTTTGTAGTTGCCCAACCTCTTAACTTTAATAATTCTTTGTTCCCACAAGGATACTTCTGCTCCCATTGGGCAGAGGACGGAACTCTATGAACCAATGTTCATGGGTGAGAGGAAAATGATTGCTGCAAACAATTTTTTCGCATAGTGCCTTATGGAATGGCACAAGCAACATTTGACCTTTGCCAAAATCTCTTTTCCTCTCTTGCTTTTCCTTTGAACTGAGGCTACTTACCTTACACTTACCCTTTTTCTTCCCTAGCACCACATCTCTTGGACCCATTGCCCTTGTTCTTGGAGCCTAGAGCTCTAAGAAACTTTAGCCACTTAGGCTACGTGGTCGATAGATTTCACAGCCTTATGCCAACAATCCTAGAGCTCTAGGTGGTGTTTAATATCATCAAGAAACTTGATGATATTAGTGGAGGTCGGAATGACCTATATGCACTCCCAATAGGAGGGAAGAGATATGGCAACAGTTTGAACTCACTGTTTACCAGTGGGGAGTCTTCAAGCTTTCTCATACTCTCAAATCATGTTTGATTTTTCCCATAAATGCGTCATCATGCTCTTGTCAGAGCGCATTTTGGAAGCATCAAACTTCACTGTAAGCTGCCTTAGTTTGGTGACCACAGTGTCACCAAAGCGATATCTCTAATGTGATCTACGTTTACAAGTTTTGTAGTTACACTATCAGTCAATCCTAAACGCTAACACTAATTACACAACTCACAACTCTTGAAAAATGTAATCAACGCAAGACGAGTGTAGATATAGTCAGTCTCTGCATTCGAGAAGTAGGGTCAACCACCCTCATCACACAGAGAGCCTATATATGTACACTTTTCTCTGCTTGACTCAACAATTTTCATAGAATAGTCACATACTATACAAAATCCCTTTTGGATTCCCACTATGTAAGCGATCAAGAAAGGACATCAAGTCGTCCCAGGCACGACCTCGAACTTCCACTTGATTACAACGCTTACGATTATTTAAATAGTCACTTACTATTTAAATTCCCACGTGGATAAGCATTACATCGAGTTATGGGTTTGCCACATGTTGCCCCTAGCTCCCACTCGAGTAAAACACTTAAGGTAATTTAAACGATCACAAATCGCTTAAATCTTCTCTCTCGTTGTGTATGTGAATGAGTCAAGAGATGGTCATATCCACTCTATAGACTCCAATTCACCATAATTTCTCCCCATATTTGGATTCGTCTCGCTAAAACGAGAAAAACGACTAAAAAAATCATCGAAATCGGAGCTTAAACGGAGAAATTATACGCAACAGAAAATTTCGCGACGCTGGTCAACGGTCAGCGTTGACCAGTCAACGGTCAACCGTTGACCTCGCCGGCGGTCTACTGACGGCCGGCGCCGGATTACCACCGGCACTCGCGGTGGCAGCGCTTGTCGTCGGAGACCCTCCGGCGACCAGCGACAGCGGCGGTCGTAAGAGACTCTCCGGCCGGCGACCCTCAGCGGCGGAGGTCGCCGGACCTCCGCCGTCACCGGCGATCCTCGGCGACGGAGGTCACCGGCGGCGGAGGTCACCGAACCTCCGCCGTCGCCGGCGATCCATGGCGATCGCTGGACCTCCGACGGCGGCGGCTCCGTTCGCCGGTGAACCACTTCAGTCATCATTCCCCATCCCAAAACAGTAGCATACATCCACAGGTATATATATAATTCGTAGGGTACACATACCTTAAATAATATATACATGCATGCAAATTAGGGTCTTTAATATTTGAGAGGGGAACCTAAACATGTTTCTAGGTTTTAGGGTATGGGTTAGCAATCAATATTGAATTAAAAAATTAACACATATAATTTAAATTCAAAAATTATGGTACCCTACCCTACAATATTTGACTATCACATGTTTTAAATTAAAATTAAAACATATAATTAAAACTCGGAACCTAAGCATGTTCCTAAGTTTTAAACAAACAAGCCCTAAACATGTTCTTAACCCTTTTTGGTTCATCAATCCCTGGAGAACAGAGCTCTAGCATAACCTGGCTCTGATACCAATGTAGGGAAAGGCCCGGATCCACATGACCCAGTCCGACCAAGGGACCTAAATGAAAAACCGAAAATAAATCCA
The DNA here is from genome assembly GCA_014851425.1 of Senna tora. Taxonomy (NCBI): domain Eukaryota; kingdom Viridiplantae; phylum Streptophyta; class Magnoliopsida; order Fabales; family Fabaceae; genus Senna; species Senna tora. The sequence continues at coordinate 18,761,004 of CM026265.1, forward strand.
GGCATAAATATAAATATTGCGGAAGCTACTAACCTGGACGCCAATGCTAAGACCTTGGATCTTGCCAGTGCCTCTGCTCCACCAGGGCTGACCTCCAATCGATGAGCTCCGAAAAGGGCCGCACCAAACGGAGGACTCTACCTACGAGAGGTAGAGCCACATGTCCACGACTGATGCGCGGAAGAGGACTCAAGAAAAGGAGAAAATTTATACTATTTGGGGTTTCCCAAACGGGACCCCCCTTTCCAACACATGGAATGAGCAACTAGAAAGGGGTGGAGTCACTCCTATTTATAGGAGGATGAGAGAGCTCCCATCATTGACGCAAGCAATGTGGGACTTGGAATGTGAACAAAATATTCACTTCCATTATGATCACCTAGCCCACTTTGGGCCACGAGTACGGGCTCGTGTGACCTCCGATGAGAGTCATTTTCGTTTCGTTATCTTCGTCTCTCTGCAAGCTTTCCAACGGATCGTCACTCGACCCGATCGGACTCCCACTTGGGCGGATATTTAGTCCCGAAGACCCCAATATATCCAACATGTTAATATATATAACCGCTTGAAGAAAGTTAATATAAAATTTAGGATAAAAAAGTGGGACTAAATTGTGAGAATAATAGTACTACTATAAAAAGAAAATCACAAATTTTTAAGTTTGAAGAGTGAGCCAAAAATGTAATTTGTTGTCACGCAAAATGTCACATGAGCATCCACCATTATATATTAAGACGATGGTGAAAATGGCAATATTGTTCAAAAATAAAAGATTTGGAATACAATTGACTGTAATTATAGTTGAGGACATATAATTGACAAAAGTTTCAAAGTTTAAGGGTAATAAAGGTACTTTTTTTCCAAATATTTTTTCATCATTCTCAACTAAAAAGTTTCGAATTGTGATTAATTTTTACCTCAAAATTTAAAATTTTGTTCTACGTGTTCTTTTAAACTGATGTGGATTGTCACGACCCCCTATCGGACGTCTGTGACCGGCATGGGAGGTAGGATTTCTCCTATCCCGTAAACCCCTAATTCCTGATTGACATTCTTATATATGCATAACTACCTATTTCTATTACAAACAATATATAGTATATATGGTCATCCCTATCCGGTGACCTAAGTAGCACGCAATCGACGGCTCGCTCAACGCCGCTTCAGTCTATACATATACACATAATCAATCACACGTACATATAATATAAATATTGATCACGCGCTTAAGGGCGGGTGATCTATCCTATTCACATGCAGAATCCCTGTGTACAGTCAAGCATATATATCCAATCACACACCTGCATAAAATATACATATTGATCACACGCTTCAATGCGTGTGACCTATCCTATTCACATGCGGAAGCCGTATTTTCATACAACCAAGTATTCAGTCACACATATATATAAATTTACATATTGACCACACGCTCAGTGCGTGTGATCTATCATATTCACATGCAGAAGTCACATTCATATATATATATATATATATATATACACAGGATATTCATCATATCACAACCTATTCCCCAACATCAAGACCAGTCTTTAATCTGTATGAAGCCGACAGTTCTAGAGTATGACATATACATATATGAATATAGCAGCTGTACAAAACAATGCTATACCAAAAGAATCATATACATATACATCCTGTCAAAATACATATAACAGTACTACCCACGTTGACAATGCGTGCGGTCTCTAAGTCTGTCCGCCTCCCTGAGATGAAGTGGAAGCGCTCCCGGTGCCTAGACCACCTGTGTCTGTAACATTTAACATTGGGGGTGAGTCAAACAGACTCAGTGAGAGGCTTTCCCATCCCTGGTGTTGTAGCGGGTACCAATACAACTGGGGAAGGGGAGCCAATCACAAACACATACGCATGTAACGGATTAAATTTCCATATATTAAGTGGTCAGGCAATTAGCTTATATCATATTCACAATAAAGAATTTAAAGCATGGATTTACATACATTTAAATTCACACATACATCATATCATGATTTAACATATAATTCCATGTGGTCCTCTGTATTCAAATAATCATAATCATAAACTGGCCCGAAGGCAATATCTCCGTTAGGAGAGAATCTGGCCCGAAGGCAATATCTCACGTGAGTAATATGGGAACCTAGTTGATCATTCTAGGAACCCCTGGTCCCAAGACTATACTTGGAACAATAGTCTGACCCCAAGACTTCACTTGGAGCATAGCCGGCGACTCATCTGACCTCAGTTTACCCAAGGCAATAGCCACAATGTGGTGTACTCATATACTCTGTATTTATGGGGGTTGACGCAAGACAAGAGACTCAATCTACCCGGACCACCCGTGATAGACTCGTTTCCCGCGTTGTACCATAAATGACCTCTCTAGACCACTACTTGTTCATTTTACTTCTTCTTAGGCAATTCTAGATTTTCAAGTGGTTTCTAATTCGGACTCTTGGTTCAGAACAAAATCACCTAGGTCTATCATCTTTAAGGACTTACATACAAAACCACACCCTTCAGATAGTATTTACTTGATCCTACCCCCGATATCGTCTAGGTCCCATGGACCTTCTTTTCATATAAGGCTCCTTGAGCCACAATTGCTTTTACAATTTACAAACACACATATAGCACGTTTTCACATATACTGTAATTTAGGAACAACAATAGCATGTTATCTAACATGTAGTTCCTACAAATAGGCAAGAAGGCAAACCATATATCCATATCCGCAGTCAACCCTATAGGGCAAGGATAGGAAAGCCCCTCACCTGGTTGGCCCCTCTGATCGGCTCTCGGTGCGCCCGAAAGTCCACTCACAGTATGGTGCCCTTTACACATGTACTTGAGAGATTCAGAGACTTGAAAATTCAACCACTATCGTGTACATGTAACGCTAATGCTCATGTTCTTTCTAATTAATTCCATAGACTAGTTGTTGTCTTGGAATGCCCTCAACTAGTTTTCGGAACACCTAGCATGGTTCTAATTCGTGTCCAACCCTCTCTTAATCACGCTATTCGGAAACGTTGAATTTGGGAATGCAAGGTTACCCAATTTCACCTCTATGTGTCCATGTGAAGTTCCCATTACCCAAGTCTTGAATTTATGGCTCAAGAGTCATAAATTCTACTTGTCCAAAATTTCCATTTATTAAAATAACCTTGAACACTTCACCTACACATGAATACACATACCCGAATACGCGTCAAATTAGAAAATTGTCTCTTTTTCCCCGAACGGGGTTCCGGGTGAGACGGAAATTACTCGGGTTTTAACCCCTCGTACATTCTAATAAATTTTTAACAATTATATAATTATCATTCAACCTTTCAATGCACCCCAAGTCATTCCACAACACCCTTAAACCTTAACAACCACATTTTCCTACACTTTTTCCAACCCGGATAAATTCCATCAATTTGGTTCCGGTTCCTAAGCTTCCAACTCACTTCCTAACATGCAAATACTTCAATTTAGGACCCAGAATACTCAGATTGAATCAATTGGGGTCTTTCCAGAAATCCCTAAAATTGATAAAATTGGGGTTTGAGAGTTTCGGGACTTCTCACCTCGATTCAACCGGTTAGAAGGACGATATGGAGTAGAGAAGACTCCCAGCTACCTTCCCCAGTGAAGAGACGGCGTTTTCCGGCGAGAAAGCTCTCCCCCTTTGCTTTCTCTCTCTAACCCGCGACTCTCTCTCCTCCTTCAGCTCAACGGGACTCCGGCCGGCTTCCTCGCACGTCCGGCCAACCACCACGTGTTTCCCTCAACAACCTCCATCTCTTGATTACTAGGAACCCTCTCTTGTTCTTCCTAGCCGACTATCAACCGGCGTACTTCCCTTTGTATTTGTCTTGTCATTTCCTCTCTTAGTTCCTGAAATCCTGCCGTGAGCATTTCCGCCACGGAAGGTGCACCCGTCTCTACTAGAGGTTGAGGTTCCGGTGACTGTCTCCTCTCTTCCCCTCTCACTGTTGCTCTACCTCGACCTCGAGCACGACCTCTACCTCGGCCTCGGGTACGGCCTCTACCTCGGCCCGAACTGACTCTTGATCAATTTTAGCAGGATTTCTCCCTCCACCCCTAGTCCGTCTCGTAATAGGTGGCATCCCTATACTGCACAAGGACCACACCTAAAAAGTACACGTACATTAATGACATTTCGTATAATAAAGAGTAAAAAGAAAGGCTGACGCAATTTCCTGGGTACTTCCACAAGTGTCTTTTTACTCCCACGTTGTGCCCGGGTACACAAAGAGGAGTAAACCGACACCCAGTCATACCTATGGCTTCATACAGTTTAAAGTAACCAGGCTCTGATACCAAGTTTGTCACGACCCCCTATCGGACGTCCGTGACCGACACGGGAGGTAGGATTTCTCCTATCCCATAAGCCTCTAACTCCTGATTGACATTCTTATATATGCATAACTACCCATTTCTATTACAAACAATATATAGTATATATGGTCATCCCTATCCAGTGACCTAAGTAGCACGCAATCCACTGCTCGCTCAACGCTGCTTCAGTCTATACATATATACATAATCAATCACACGTACGTATAATATACATATTGATCACGCGCTTAAGGGCGGGTGATCTATCCTATTCACATGCAGAATCCCTGTGCACAGTCAAACATATATATTCAATCACACACCTGCATAAAATATACATATTGATCACACGCCTCAATGCGTGTGACCTATCCTATTCACATGCGGAAGCTGTATTTTCATACCACCAAGTATTCAGTCACACATATATATAAATTTACATATTGACCACACGCTCAGTGCGTGTGATCTATCATATTCACATGCGGAAGTCACATTCATATATATATATATATATATCAACATGATATTCAGCATATCATAACGTATATTCCCAACCACAAGACCAATCTTTAACCTGTATGAAGCCGACAGTTCTAGAATGTGACATATACATATATGCATATAGCAACTGTACAAAAAAATGCTATACCAAAATGAATCATATACATATATATCCTGTCAAAATACATATAACAGTACTACCCACGCGAACAATGCGTGCGGTCTCTAAGTCTGTCCGCCTCCCTGAGCTGAAGTGGAAGTGCTCCTGATGCCTATACTACCTGTGTCTGTAACATGTAACATTGGGGTGAATCAAACAAACTCAGTGAGAGGCTTTCCCATCCCTGGTGTAGTAGCGGGTACCACTACAACTGGGGAAGAGGAGCCAATCACAAACACATACGCATATAACAGGATTAAATTTTCATATATTAGGTGGTCAGGCAATTAACATATATCATATTCACAATAAAGAATATAAAGCATGGATTTACATACATTTAAATTCACACATACATCATATCATGATTTAACATATAATTCCATCTGGTCTCCCGTATTCAATTAACCGTAATCATAAACTGGCTCGAAGGCAATATCTCCGTTAGGAGAGAATTTGGCCCGAAGGCAATATCTCGCGTGAGCAATATGGGAACCTAGTTGATCATTCTAGGAACCCCTGGTCCAAAGACTATACTTGGAACAATAGTCTGACCCCAAGACTTCACTTGGAGCAATAGCCGACGACTCATCTGACCTCGGTTTACCCAAGGCAATAGCCACAATGTGGTGAACTCATATACTCTGTATTTCTGTGGTTTGACCCAAGACAAGAGACTCAATCTACCCGGACCACCCGTGATATAATCGGTTCCCGCGTTGTACCATCAATGACCCCTATGGACCACTGCTTGTTTATTTTACTCTTTCTTGGGAAAATCTAGATTTCCAAATGGTTTCTAATTCGGACTCTTGGCTTAGGACAAAGTCACCTAGGTCTATCCTCTTTAAGGACTTACATACAAAACCACACCCTTCAGATAATATTTACTCGATCCTACCCCCGATATCGTATAGGTCCCGTGAACCTTTTAATATAAGGCTCCTTGAGCCACCATCGCTTTTACAATTCACAAATACACATGTAGCACGTTTTCACATATACTGTAATTTAGGAACAACAATAGCATGTTATCTAACATGTAATTCCTACAAATAGGCAAGAAGGCAAACCATATATCCATATTCGCAGTCAACCCTATAGGACAGGGATAGGAAAGCCCCTCACCTGGTTGGCCCCTCGTATCGGCTCTCGGTGTGCCCGAAGGTCCGCTCACTGTATGGTGCCCTATACACATACATTTGAGAGATTCAGAAGTTTGAAAATTCAACCACTATCGTGTACATGCAACGCTAGTGCTCATGTTCTCTCTAATTAATTCCATAGACTAGTTGTTGGCTTGGAAATGCCCTCAACTAGTTTTAAGACACCTAGCATGTTTCTGTTCGTGTCCGACCCTTTCTTAATCACACTATTCGGAAGCCTTGAGTTGGGAATGCAAGGTTACCCAATTTCACCTCTATGTGTCCATATAAAATTCCCATTACCCAAGTCTTGAATTTATGGCTCAAGAGAGTCATAAATTCTAGTTGTCTAAAATTTCCATTTACCAAATTAACTTTCAAACCTTTACCTGCACATGAATACATATATCCAGATACGCGTAAAATTAGAAAATTGTCTCTTTTTCCCCGAACGGGGTTCCGGGTGAGACAGGAATTAATCGGGTTTTAATCCCTCGTACATTCCAATAATTTTTTTTAATAATTATATAATTATCATTCAGCCTTTCAATGCACCCCAAATCATTTCACAACACCCTTAAACCTTAACAACCACATTTTCCAACACTTTTTCCAACCCGGATAAATTCCATCAAATTAATTCCGGTTCCTAGGCTTCCAACTCACTTTCTAACATGCAAATACTTCAATTTAGGACCCAGAATACTCAGATTGAATCAATTGGGGTCTTTCCAAAAATCCCTAAAATTGATAAAATTGGGGTTTGAGAGTTTTGGGACTTCTCACCTCGATTCAACCGGTTAGAAGGACGATATGGAGTAGAGGAGACTCCCAGCTACCTTCCCCGATGAAGAGATGGCGTTTTCCGGCGAGAAAGCTCTCTTCCTCTTGTTTCTCTCTCTAACCCGAGCTCTCTCTCTCTCTAGCACACGGTGGCGTTTTCCGGCTCCGGTGGACAGCGACTCCAGCCACCACCACGCATGGCTCACCTTCCGTGCGCCTCCCGTTCGTGCCTCTCCGTCCAGCCCTCTCTCTCGCATTTTGCCCTCTCCCCCGTGCGTCCGTTCTTCCTCTTCTTTCCTTCACGCGTTTTCTTTTTCTGCTTTTGCCTCCAGCCCTTTATTCCTCTCTTTAGTATAATATATATATATATATATATATATATATATATATGTAATACATTATTACATATACATATCACTTAAAAGAAAGAAAAACAAATCTGGTATATATAAAAATATAAATAATAAAAAGAGATACATATATAAAAATTAGGATTTTTAAAAAAAAATTTATATTTATAACATGATAATGTATTTTTTTTTCATCTCATTTTTTTCCACTTTTATTTTAATAAATTTAATTTAATAAATGATGCCAGTTAAAATATCCTCGGGTATTTACAACGGGCGCCCGACACCCTTAGACTTGGAGGACTTATGTAACTTCGGAATATTCCACCTTGGGACACGTGGCACTGACGTTCTAGAAGCATGGCCCCAACACCCGCTAGATTGTCATTATTGTTGGGGCAGCAACCTGAAAATAAGAATAAACACAAAACTTTGGGAAATATAAAATTTGTTAGAGAAATTATAATACGCGTGGTACCGGACTGAGGCACGGATATCTCGTTATCTTTAAGGTAATTCACGCCTCCCACGGGTTGATTTTGCTATATCACCCGGTGCAGGGGTACTCAGACGCGTTACCTCCAGGATACAACAGCCCAGTACTCGCCTGTATGTCTACCACCTCTGCACGTAGGAGGTAGACAGGACTCTGTCTCCCACACCTTTCTCTACCCAAATAACACACACAAAATCTTCTTGTGTTTTCTTCCCATACCCATGAAGTTTTTCTCTTCTTTGGTTCAATCTCTACTTACATTCAGCCACCATATATCTCATATATATATGCCTAAGTAGAGCAACATTATTAAGTAAATAAATTGTATTGAAAGCATGACATTAAGAATCATCATTTCATCAACGGTTTTTTTACATTTAATTGAAGTAAAAACAATCAATTAAAAAACGTATTTTGCTTTCAATTCAATTTATTTACTATTAATTAATTTTAATAATATTCCAACAATCCCCTACTTATTATTATAAATTAACATATATTTTAATACTTGTTTTTACACTTGGGTAGAGACAGACTATTATGCATAATATAGATAGCTAATTGCCTTGAATCTATATTTAGCAAAAATATATATCTTGATCCAGAGTCATGGTAGTATTCGCCTTGAACCATAACTGCTTAAGGGAGATAAGACATATACCTTGCACATAATAATCCAGGTGCAATATATGATCCCTAGCCTGCACATTATGCGGCCGTGTGCGCACCCTGTTTCTTGAATGTGTTTCAAGAATATATGCCCTTTTATATTCTCATAGGAGCGGCCCCACTCCGTCACATTCAAATAGGTGAATTCTGTCAAGAGTGTTCCTGCAATTAAGACACCCCACTCTTATAGAGCTACAGACTTCATTAAGAGTTTTTGAAAACTCAACCTCACATATCATTGCAGGAAAATGCACTTACACCATAGGGATAAATTAAGAGTCGAAACTCTTTTAAATGTGCATTTCAACAGCCACTCTATGATTCGTTTGTCCCTTTGAACCAAGTTCTTAGGATCTCTAATCACAAGGTAGGGTATCCTCATAGGTTGCTTTTAATCCATACGGGCTTGAAAATTCATCCCCCTCGATGTACACACACCAGATTCTTTGACTATAGCTATAGTTTTAGAAAAAACATAAATCATTCAAAGAATCTAGTAATGACGGTATTCATCACAATAAGTGATCACATATTATTGGCTCCAAAAAATCTCATGATTATTATTGGTAGGTATCCCAAAATTCACAAAATATATTTTTAATATATTCTTCCACCAAATAATAATACTAGCCAATAAAATAAAACATTAATCCATTTAAGGAACTTTTTCAAACTCAATTATATGTGACAAAAATTAGTATCATCTATATGTACCACTTTGTACTATAGGAAGTAGCACGAATGGGCTTACTCAACTTTAAATTAGTTAGGCATATCTTCATCTCTTTGAGATGGTATCCTCAATTTATAAATTGATCGCGAATAATAGTATATATGCCTTTATCCACAATAAAGTTTTCAGTCACATATTCACAATAAAAATAGTTCCAAAAAATGAATAATGTAATTCACATTATAAATTGCATAGCAATTTCTCACAATAAAATATACCGTCAAAATTAAGGTGAACTCCAATTTAGGATATATCCACAAAATCATGTACCCCCACTATTGATGGGTTTTGTGCCTTTCACAAGAATTTTACAATTTCTTTTGTTCACCCAAAATATAATATTCTTGTAGCACTTATAAAACATCACATGTGAAATCACAAATTTTATATGTGAAAATTTCACAAAAATCACAATTAAGTGAAAATTGAATTTTCACAATTATATAAGTATCAAACTATTCACAACAAAGTGAAATCTCAATTTTTCATGTTTGCAAACATTTTACCTCAAAATATTTCACCAACTAATATTGAGGCATTTTTCAAATCCCATGACAAATTTCACTGTTACATATGGCTTAAATCAAAGCCCACAAAAATATGGCCGTTAAAAGCATCATTTATTATAGAATAAAATTTCTATAAATCTATCTCTAGCATTTTATGCTTTATCACATAAAGTTAAGCTTATAAAAGCTTTTCACATTTCATGAAAATGTATCACATTTAATCTTGTAAAAGCTTTAAAAAGCTATTACCACTTAATGAAATTTTATGGGATAACTCTATTACTCTTCTAAATATTAAACCCATAAAATATTCATTAACTCACAACTATATTGAATATAATTTGGCTTAGAATTAATTATAATAAAATGGTTTTAAAACCATTTCATGAACCCAAAATATAAGCCAAAAAATATTTTCATATTTATTTTTGTAAGATTATGGGCCAGTCCACCCTTGGTGGATCGGACCCAAGCCCAATTGATGTTGGGGCAAATATATAAATAAGTTATAAATGTGGGTTATGGAGTGTAATTTACTCCATAAGTTTGAATTAATTTAAAAAGAGTCAGTTGCGTATAAGAAAACGTGCAGAAGAGAGGTGGGGGTAACACATCACATATTCATTCTGAGAAAAAAATGAGAACTCTCTTCTTCTGACTCTCTACTCTCTCCAACTTTCATTGTGGGTGCATTTGCTGTGTTGCTTGCTCGGAGTCCCTACTTGGTGACCGGAGTGCACGTGGGTACCTGAACATGGAGTCGGAGTCGGATACGTCACAGGTACACCCGAATTCTATCAGTGGCATCAGAGCCGCAAGTTTCTTCCGCTGTGTTTCATATGTTATGTATTTTTTTTTCCTCCTTTGTGACAAATACATGGCATACATATAACATGTGTTAATTACATGTTTTCTTAACCGCATAGTAATTTTTTGTGCAAATTGGGTTAGTGAAAATTAATGCTTTAGGCTTCGAAATTATTCCCATTGCGTAGAGCGCGAAAAAATCGATGAAAATCGATATAAAATTTGCATGAAACGGACTCCGAACGGCATCGAAACGATAATCAAAATTTCGGATTTGAAATTTGGGTTTCCGAAAACTACAATTTTAGGCTTCGAGAATGCTCCCATTGTGTAGAGCACGAAAAATCGTGCGAAATCGACATAAAGTTTGCAGAAAACGGAGTTCGGACGACTGAGATATTGACGTCCGAAGTTTTCCGGCGAGCTTCACCGTTTCCGGTCGCCGGATTCTGGAAAACGGAGGTTGAAGGTTGAAGATGACGGTTAGCGACAGTTTTGGAAACTGCTGCTAAAAAAACCGTCACTAAAACCGTTTTTTTTGGCGCAGCAGTTCTAGAAACCGCCGCCTAAAATCAAATTTTGAAAATTCAAAATTCAAAATTCAAAAAAAAAATAAAAAAATAAAAAATCGGGCCTGACCCGAAAAAAAAAAAGAAGTTTTTTTTTGGGCTTAAAAAAAATAATAAAAAAATGGGCCGTTTTTTTTTGGGTCTATTTTTAATTATTTAAAGCTTCTCGAGGTCATAATGGATTCGTTTTAGATCCGATTGAGGCGCGGTTTCTTTCTAAAAATCCGTAAAATTGAGATCTTTAATTTGATATATAATGTAACTACATTTGAGGTTATTTGGGATCTTATTTTATGTTTTTAAGTGCTTTTCTGGTATATTTTTTATGTAAAAAAATTCCAGAAAATTCAAAATAATTTTTTAATTATTTTGTTTTAGGTAAATTGAGGCAAATGGCCTCTAATAGCACTGAAAACACTGATTATAGTGCGTTGGAATACTCATACGTAGATGAGGTAGTTCCTGAATACGTACCTATGGATGAAGATCCCGAGGAGGATCCTGAAGAGGATCCGAAGGAAGATCCCGAGGAGGACCCTGGAGAAGATCCCGAGGAGGATTCTTGAAGCGGATCCGGAGGAAGATCCAGATGAGGAACCTATAGAGGATCCTCAACCAGAACCGGAGGAGTTGATGATTTCCGGACCAAAGTCGGAAACACTATTTCCTATCGAACCCCTCCATGTAGATTCTCAATTAATTTTTAACGACCCACTTAATCAAATCCGGGTAGCAGAAACCATAGTAGAAGAAGGCGAAGAAGTCAATCAACCTCTAACCCCTGAATTAGCTATGAATATAGCTGAAAGGGATGCAACAAGGCTAACAGACGTAAAAGACATTTATAGTGTATTCGTCAGCTATGTCCAAAACATGACCGACGAGGAAAACACTATATTTTACCTTAGAGTCATATTAGAATACATTAGAGCGACAACACTTAGAAAGAAACTAGGTTGCCGCATCCCAAGCAGATTTCACTGGTTAACAGCAATCAGAGAAGCAATGCAAAGACGATTTTTGCCAGAGAAAGAGAAAATCTATTATGAAAACTTAATGCTTGAGGCATTTAAGTATTTGTGTTCTCATTTGTAAAGATACAATGGTTCATTTTTATATCATTATTGAACATGATTCATGCATTATAAATTTTTGTTGAACATTTTAATTCTATGGGTAAATGACGTTATTTAGAATTAATTGTTCTATGAGTAAATGTATGAATATATATATATACTTGTTATAAGTGGGAGCTTTTAGAAGATGAGACTTCTAAGAGTCATAATTCAATTTAAGGCACTTATATAGAATTCTTGATAGAGTATCATGATTATTGCTTGTATCTGTGTGATGGGAGATACAAACGTATGCTCTTGATCATGGATCTTGCAATGTCATTATTTTCTGATCAAGAATAATATAAGTGCATGACATTGTATACTCATCAGTGCTATATACATTATAAATGTTCTATGGTACGTATCTCTGGTAGAGAGAACGTAAAATAATGTGGGATCAGTTTGTCACAGAACTGAAAAGTGAAACCAAGAACATTATTAAGAAACCAAAACAAGGGGGAATAACTTCACGGGGACAACTGTGATATCTGACATTGTAAAATACAACACATCTTGAAGGAACAAGATGTTTTTGGGCCTCTCACAAATGTTTGGTCGAACATGAAACTGAAAACATGGGCCAACATAAGAGAGACCACAAGACCTACCAAACTTGGAACAAGAAAAATAGCATAGCAAGGATAATACTTCTGAGTGTCCTGGCTAATAACTTATTGTGCAAATTTTGAGATGCACACAACTCCACAAGCTGCGTGAATAGCTTTAAGGAATAAGTTTGGGCTTTAAGGAATAAGTTTGACTCCGAAAAGCTTAAGCTAAGCACTCTTATAAAGCATTATCCAAGAGAGATGGCCAATAAGATCAGGGAACTAAAGGAAACTGGACAATTTCTTTTTGTTTGATGAACAACAAGTGTAGGTTGTCATCAGATAGCTCCCTCGAAGTTGGGAGCATATGAAGGTGAATCTAACCCATAATAATAAAAAAAAACATTGTTACTTTTAACAATGTAGCTGAGCACTTAAAGTTGGAGGTGAACGCTTGGAGGCTTACAAGACTTTTGGACAAGTTTATTACACTGTGAATGCTAGCACTTCCCGTTCGATGCTTGTTATATAAAAGGGCAAAAAGTTTCATGCTAAAGGGAAGAAGGGCGTTCCTAAACCCAAATAGGGAAATAAACAATTCAAAAGGAAAAGAAACAAAGGCTAGAAGAAGAAGCTAGACTTGAAGGGGGTCAAATGCTTCGCCTACCAGAATTTAGACCATTTCGCATATGACTGTTCAAAACAGACTGAGGGCGAAACGGTATTAATGAATTATGTGAATTCACATGTTTCTCGTACTATTTTTTTACGACTTTGTTTCTTCTTCTTGGATTATTAACTCAGAATCCATAGACCACGTAACTTAGGGTCGAGGATCCTTTATTGAGTACCATCGATTGTCATACCAAAGCATATGGTTTTACGTTGGAAACAACACGACAATCGAGGTAAAAGGTTTTAAGCACCTGTAAATTACCCTACGTGGTGAAAAGAACTTCATACTCCATTACATGCTTTATGCTCTTGACATCCGACGAGACTTGTTTTCTGTCCTATGTCTTTTAAAATTTGGGTTTCATGTGAACCTTCATAAAGTTATAGACAATTTTAGCAACTTTGTCCTTTATGGTTCCGCTTTCCTATTTACAAAGGTTCTTTGTTTTTGATAATTATTGGTGAATGCTTTGCTATTTCTTCAAGAAATGTTGAAACAAACTCCTAGCATGCTAGACTAGGACACATTAATGAAATGATCCAATAAACCAACGAACGGTTGTTTGGTGTCATTCCAAAAATGGAAATGTCACTATGAGAAAATTGTCTAGCTGATTAAGGCCATGCGAAAGCCTATAATTGGAGATCCATTGCAATTATTCTATTCCGATACATGCGGTCTAATGAATATGAGGGAAAAACACAGAGCATGGTATTTTATTACCTTTATAAATGATTATTCACGATAAGGTCATGTCTATTTGAATTCGTATATGTTTGAAGTTTTTCTTTGGGTCTTCAGATGATACCTAAAAGAGGTACAAAATCAAATAGACAATAAGATCGAAATATTATGCGTTGATCGAGGTCGTGCATATTTGTCTAAGCGATTTAGACTGCTCTGCGAAGAAAAGGGATAATTAGGCAACTAACAATCCCTGGCACTCCACAATTAATAGAGTTGCCGAAAGAAGAAATAGAACTCTTCTAGACATGGTTAAGTCTATGATAACTCAAGCAAACCTGTCAATTTTCTATTGAGGTGATGCTTTATTGACAGAAACCTTCATACTTAACCATATACCCTCAAAATCAGTCACTTTCGCACCCTCTTGAGTTATGGAAGAAACGCAAACCAGATCTAAGTATCTTAAGACCTGGGGATCGGCTGCGTATATCCATGACAATTCTCATAAGTAAGAGAAATTGGGTCCTAGAGGAAAGAAATGTATCTTTCTAAGGTACTCAGATCAACAGAGGGACATGTTTTGCATAGGTGAAAACAAAGATAGAACGGTGACTGAGATAGAAAAGATGCAACGTCTTTGAGACTGAATTTCTTCGTAGAGGAGATGTTGACCGCACTGTTTCATTTTATGCGACAGAAGAATAAGACAGTGCAGAACAAATTGACATACTAGAAGCGTCTAGGTGTGTCAATCTGAGTGGGAGCGAAGAAAGGTCAACATTGAGACCTTGAACAAAGAAAGAAAGATAAGCAAATTACTCCAGTCAGAAGGAGTGATAAGGAAAGTGTTCCTAAAAAACGCTTTCAAATAGAAAGCAAATCTTTCTTAATCCTTGTTAGCAAAGAAAGGTCAACATTGAGACCTTGAACAAAGAAAGAAAGATAAGCAAATTACTCTAGTCAGAAGGAGTGATTGGGAAAGTGTTCCCAGAAGACGCTTTTTCAAATAGAAAGCAAATCTTTCTTAGTTGTTCCAGATGAGAATATGAGCTCAGTTCTATACCAGAATCCTTGTTAAGTCCTGCCAAGGAAGAATGGAAAGAAAGCGATGGAAGAAGAAATGGACTCAATGGAAAAAGAGCAAAGTTTGGGTGTTAGTTGATCTACCAAAAGGGCGTAAAGCCATTGGGAACAAATGGGTTCTCAAAATTAAAAGAAAAGTTTATGGATCAATTGACAAATATAAGGCTAGGTTAGTAGCAAAAGGTTACACACAACATGAAGGCATAGATTACGATGACACGTTCTCACCTGTTGTGCGTTTTAACTCCATTAGACTTATTCTGGCAATAGTAAATAGTTTAAACCTAGAATTACATCAGATGGATGTAAAAAAAAAAACCGCATTTTTGAATGGTGATCTGGATGAAGAAATCTATATGGAACAACCATTAGGTTTCATTGAAAAAGGAAAAGAGTCAAAAGTTTGTAAACTTAAAAGATCCATTTATGGATTAAAACAATCATCCAGACAGTGGTATTTGAGGTTTCACAAAGCAGTAACCTCATATGACTTCCAAATGATAGAGGAAGACCACTGCGTCTACATCAAGCGGATTGAGGGTAATTTTGTTATTTTATCCTTATATGTAGACGATATACTATTGGCCGGTAATAGTCTAGGTTCTGTAACAACCATAAAAGAATGACTTTCATCGAACTTTGAGATGAAAGACATGGGTGAAGCAGAGTACATACTTGGAGTTAAAATCCAAAGAAATCGTTCGAAAAGAATCTTGTCTCTTTCACAAGAGAATTACATCAACAAGATTCTTGAGCGATTTAACATGAAGAATTGCAAACCTATGAGCACTCCTGTAGCTACTGGATTAGCCTTGAGTCTTGACATGTGTCCCAAAATCGAATCAGACAAGAGGAAAATGGAAAGAGTTCCATATGCCAGTGCAGTTGGCAGTCTGATGTACACAATGATGTGTAGAAGACCAGATATCTGTAATATAATGAGACTGGTAGGTATATTCCAGTCTAACCCTAGAGAGAACATTAGAAAGTTGTGAAGAGGATCTTGAGATACTTAAAGGGCACTTCCAATTATGCACTGTACTACGGAGGAAGTGACTTATGCCTTGTTGAGTACTCCGATACTGGCGTAGCGGAGATGAAGAAGGAAGAAGGTCATACCTTCTTACTCAACAATAGTATCATATGCTGAAGCAGCATGAAGAAAATGTGCATTGCCTTACATGCAATATAGTTGAGTTTGTGGCATGCACTGAAGAGGTACAAGAGGCTTTATGGCTAGAGAGACTTATAGAACATCATGAAATTGGAAATGAAAGTACCAATATGGTGTTTTTATCCTGTGACAATATTGTAGCCATAGCCCATACCAAAGATCCTAAGTATCACAACAAGACCAAGCATGTTGGCATCAAATATAATTTTGTTAAGAGATTATATAACAAAAAAAAAAAAGGTTGTTGTTGTACAATACACTTCAACAAATGTATGATAACAGACCCCCTGATAAAGCCAATAGACTAAAAGTTTTTTTTTGAAGAACATATGGAAGTCATTGGCATGCATGAAGTGTAATATACAGACATTATAAAATGTGTTTTATAATTTTCTGTTATCACTTTATGTATTTGTTTAGTAGTATACAATGTCTAGTATGTCGTACAGGTTGAAAGGTTGGCTCTCTCACGCGGGCAACCGCCTTTGACACTCAAGTGGAGTGTGCAAAGATGAGACATTTGTGTTCACCAGTAAAGCAGCCAAGAGTGCTGATATGGTAGAGAAGAAACACAAACTATATGTCGCCTTGACTAACGTGTAGCAAGTCAAGATGAGATCCGCATAAAATAAAGTTGGATCGAAGTTTGGAATCCCACTTCCAAAATACCTGTAGTCAGATAACAAACTCTTCAACGTCGACGTCGTAAATGGAAGTAGAGTTGAAGAATTTGGGCCTAGATACTGGGTGTATCTAGACTTAAGTCTGTACGGTGTTAAGATAAGAATAAAACGACATATGCTCTTATAATAAAAGAGTAACACCGTAGCATGTGTTTCATACCACATGTACTGAGAGAACCGCAAGAGGGAAGCAAGTGAAAGATCCCTGCTTCATTGCTGTGTGAGTCCCAGGGAAGAACAATCTTCCCAGTGATGTCCTTTGAACTTTGACAGTATCACGGAGATATGCTTCAGTGACTGCTACTTTAGCATTTCTTTCTATGATCATGATTGATGCGATCTAAAGTATTATGCTAGGAAAGCGACTGATTCATATTAATGTGTTATATGGGCGAAAGGAAGATTAACTGAAATATACACATCTATGCTAGCATCTGTGACATGTCCCTTATGACATCTTGTTGTCATAAGTGTGGATACTAGACATATGTGAGGAAGGCAATCTGAATCAAACATTGATTCGAGAGGGATTAGTTTTTGCCATGTGAAAGTGTATATAGTTAAATCTAGGACATCGGAGGCATATTTTTAATATTTTAGCTACACGAAGGAGAAGGTAACTTGTGCTGGTCCTATAAAAGGGATTTCTAGTACAAGTACCTAAATGAAGACGTCATGCCCACGCGGTCACGGCAAAGCACTAAGTATGAAATTGAGAGGAGGCAGAGAGATTCAACCCATGACATCTAATCCACCAAGTGTGAGTGGGAGATGTAAGATTATGGGCCAGTCCACCCTTGGTGGATCGGACCCAAGCCCAATTGATGTTGGGGCAAATATATAAATAAGTTATAAATGTGGGTTATGGAGTGTAATTTACTCCATAAGTTTGAATTAATTTAAAAAGAGTCAGTTGCGTATAAGAAAACGTGCAGAAGAGAGGTGGGGGTAACACATCACATATTCATTCTGAGAAAAAAATGAGAACTCTCTTCTTCTGACTCTCTACTCTCTCCAACTTTCATTGTGGGTGCATTTGCTGTGTTGCTTGCTCGGAGTCCCTACTTGGTGACCGGAGTGCACGTGGGTACCTGAACACGGAGTCGGAGTCGGATACGTCACAGGTACACCCGAATTCTAACAATTTTTATAACAATAGCATACATAAATTTCTTCCCCTTATTGTTATAAAAAATAATATGCTTTATTTTCTAAAACAATATGACATATTTAAATAATGTCAGAAATATATTACCACCCAAATACATACCAAAACCTTGTCATAAAATTATAATATTTTATGATCATTATTTGGCCTTAAAAATTAATATAAGTTTTGGATTTAACATCAATTTAATGATTAACCCAAAATTATATTTTATAACAGACATATGGTGGCAACAATATATGTGATTCTATGAAAATTAATTTACTCAATAAAATTTTTCATAGTACCACATTTCTTCTACACAATAAATCACTTGGCACAAATATATATGATTTTAAAATGTCCCAGATGTATACTTTTCACACTCTTTCTTACCCCCACTATCAATAATAATTTATATAAGGGGAATTCTTAGGTAAAGAGTAAGTATACATACCTACTCATAAGTTCATGACAAAAATCATCTCAAATAATGGCAAGATTAATTACCTTTCCACACTTTTCAATGTGAGCAAAAATTGACTAAAAGTCATATATGAAATTCACAAGGCTCACACCAAATTAAATTTTATGAGTACTATTCATAAATAAAATATGAAATATTATCATAAAATTAATTAAGTAATTTGATTGCATATTAGTGATATTTAAGATATCAACCATTTTCTCAATAAAATATTTGTATCACACACGATAATTGTAGGATCTACCAAAATAAATAACATATTATGTTATTTTATTAAATTCCTACTTTGGGCATAAGTCCAAAAATATATTCTGATATCTCATTATCACAATGAAATTCTTCCACAAATCAATTTCAAAATTTTGTGAGCAACTAAATAAAATATAAAGATATTATAAGCTCACAAAAATAAATCAAGATACCAAAAATATATAAAATATATATTTGAGTTAGTTCACCAACTAGAACTCAAATATTTATTTCCAATTATTCTTATTTTTCTTTTGCTGCTTTATGGGGATTAGCTATGAATTACCTTAAACTTGTTGGGGCAGCAACCTGAAAATAAGAATAAACACAAAACTTTGGGAAATATAAAATTTGTTAGAGAAATTATAATACGCGTGGTACCGGACTGAGGCACGGATATCTCGTTATCTTTAAGGTAATTCACGCCTCCCACGGGTTGATTTTGCTATATCACCCGGTGCAGGGGTACTCAGACGCGTTACCTCCAGGATACAACAGCCCAGTACTCGCCTGTATGTCTACCACCTCTGCACGTAGGAGGTAGACAGGACTCTGTCTCCCACACCTTTCTCTACCCAAATAACACACACAAAATCTTCTTGTGTTTTCTTCCCATACCCATGAAGTTTTTCTCTTCTTTGGTTCAATCTCTACTTACATTCAGCCACCATATATCTCATATATATATGCCTAAGTAGAGCAACATTATTAAGTAAATAAATTGTATTGAAAGCATGACATTAAGAATCATCATTTCATCAACGGTTTTTTACATTTAATTGAATTAAAAACAATCAATTAAAAAACGTATTTTGCTTTCAATTCAATTTATTTACTATTAATTAATTTTAATAATATTCCAACAATTATTAGTCTTGGTTATAGGTTTTCCATAAAGGCCCTTTAGTCTCTTCGAGAGACTGTTAGGTTTTCGGGGTTTCTTGGTGTTTATTCCTCCGGTTCTTGGCTGATGGATCTGGACCGCTCCTTTCCACGTGTCCGGTTAAAACAAGCGGTTGCAACCTATGATGAGTGCAATGGATAATGATTTTTCCGTTGCGGGATTCGAGGAAGACAGAGACTCTTCGAATCATCGCGCCTTTGGGCTTCTTATAAATACCCTGCACTTGAAAGTTTTTTGTTTTACCTTCTTCATCTTTAACGATTCCTCTGTTTCTCTGAGCCTTCTCCTCTAATTCTCATACCCTCATCCTCTTTAGAGCTTCTCATCCTCCTTTGTAAAATTTTATCATGACTGGTGATGATGACAGTTGTTAAGTAGATAATATTTATTTTGTGTTCTCATTCTCTAATATATGACTAAAGTAATCTATTTAATAATATAATATTATATATATTTACATATAAAAAATATTTTTTGGAAGCTTCACACTTTGGTCAATTTTTGTTTTATATAATTTTTAAGGGTCCTATTAAAATGTGCTTTTAGAGCTCATTTTAAAGTTTCACTTATTGATTAATTAAGTTTTTAAATATTCAAAATTATTTTTTAAAATGAATTTTCGTAGATTTTAAGACATCAAATGCTTTATTAACCAATCAAGATAAAATTTAACATGTACCCTAAGATAAATTCAAATTTTAAATTATCAAAATTACTTCACTTTGGTCTATAATATTTAGCATCTTTTTCAATTTTGTTTTAATGTTTGTTCAGTTTTATTTTAGTCCTTTATATTTGTAAATGGTACCAATTTAGTTTCTAACGTTTGTTTAGTTTCAATTTGATTCTTCATGTTTACAATTGGTACCAAATACCAATTTGGCTCTTCTATTATCTAAATATTATAATTACTTAACAAAAGTGAGGGATAAAAAAGAAAATGTAAGGTTCCAAATTAGTACTAATCGTAAACATAAGAAATGAAATTAAGACTGAATGAATGTTAGGTATCAAATTAAAAAAAGTGCTCAAAATTAAGGACTAACATAGAGTTTTTGTTATTTTAATCTTTTATTTTAAAACTAAATTTATCTATATTTTTATATATATTAAAGAGGTTTTATAATAAAATTAGGGT
The DNA here is from genome assembly GCA_014851425.1 of Senna tora. Lineage (NCBI taxonomy): Eukaryota > Viridiplantae > Streptophyta > Magnoliopsida > Fabales > Fabaceae > Senna > Senna tora. The sequence continues at coordinate 18,781,973 of CM026265.1, forward strand.
GCGTGACAACAAACCTTCATACAAGAGAGAAAATGTGAAAAAAAAGAGATTATAATTGAAAATAATTTAAGAAAACTTTAAAAATTAATAATTAGTTTTTTTTAGCACTGGAGAGTTTAAAGAATTATTTATTATTTAATGCTTAAAAATATTTATTTTAAGTGTATGAAAATTTTTAATTACTTAATTCTTTTAAAAAGTATTTAAGTACGTTATAGAATATGTAATAATTTTAAGCATAAAAAATTAATATTTTTTATTAATGAAAGATTTTTATAAAAAGTTAAGATATTAGTTTTTTAAGGGAAAAATTTCGATGAATTTTTAATAATTTTTAGTAAAGTTCAAATTGTCACAATTAGGTTTATATTTTATATTAAGTGCATTTAAAATTTAACAAAATTGAATAGAATCGAGTATAAATCAGACAAAAGTGGTGAATAATGAATTTTTTTTATATTTTTTATGTTAAAAAATAGAAATAAATTCTATATACTAATTTATGTATATAAATGTCATATAGATATACATGTTAAAATATAGATATACATGTAGAAAATTTTAAATTTTAAATATTAAAGTTTAAATTTAATTTTAAAAAACTAAATTAAATTTAGTCACAATCAATTCTTTATATGTCGTACACTTTGGTCAATTTTTATTTTATATAATTTTTAAAGGTATGTTTGGTTACGTGAATATTAGATATAATAAAAATAATAATGGAAATGAGAAAGAGAATATAAATGTTGGAGAGAATGTGAATAGGAATGCAAAAGTGATGTGATGTGAATTGAATAACATTGAATAAATTAAAAGTGTGAATGGAATAAAAGTGGGTAAAAAAATAAGGACAAAAATATAATTTCATCACATTGCAAAAAGTAAGATATTTTTAGTAGAAATAATGTTTGAGGAAATATTTGATTATAAGATGAATTACATCATTTTTTTCAAATATAACCAAACGTGTCCTAAATCATCAAAATTACTTCACTTTAGTCTCTAATATTTAGCATATTTTTCAATTTGATTTTTAATTAATGTTTGTTTATTTTTTTTTCAATCCTTTATGTTTGTAAGTGGTACCAATTTAGGGTGTGTTTGGTAGGTGGAATGAGCAAGGGAATGGTAATGGTAATGGTAATGGGAATGAGAATCTTAGAGGGAATGAAAATTTCATGTCAATGTGATATGAGTGATTTGATGTAAATAGAATAAAAGTCATTTTACCCTTACATTAAAAGTGGAAATGAAATAAGTGGATAAAAAATAAGGGCAAAAATATAATTTTCACCACATTACAAAAAGTAAGGTATGTTAGTGGGAAGAATGTTGGATGTAATCCAACATTACAACACAACATTACATCCTCCACCCCCACAAATCAAACACACCCTTAGTTCCTAAAGTTTATTTAGTTTTAATTTGGTTTTTCACGTCTGCAATTGGTACTAATTTGGTCATTCTATTATCTAAGTATTAAGATTACTTAACAAAAATAAGGAATAAAAAAGAAAATGTAAGGAACAAATTGGTACAATCATAAATGTAAGAAATCAAATTAAAATTAAACGAATGTTAGGGATCAAATTAAAAAAAGTGCTCAACATTATAGATTAAAATAGAGTTTTTTTATTTTAATCTTTTGTTTTAAACTAAATTATCTATATTTTTATATATATTAAAGTGATTTTATAATAAAATTAGGCTGCGTGACAACAAATTTTTATAAAAGATAAAAAATTTCATTACGAAAAAAAAAGATAAAAAAATTTGAAAAATGAATATTGTAATTGAAAAAACAATAAGGGCGTCATTCTTTCACCTAAATTTTTTATTATAAAGACTAATTATTTTAGAAATTTTTTAAGATAAAATTAAGGGTACGCTGGGTATAAATACACTGATGTAATGTATTGTAAAAAAAGTACAGTAGAGTAAAGTATTGTAGAATAAAGGAAAGTACAGTAGAGAAAAGTAAGGAGAAAGATAGAAAGAAAAATTATGAGAGAGAAAAAGTATAATAAAAAGTATGTTTGGTATGTAAAAAATATGATGTAAATTTTTTTTGGAATTATGAGAATACATGGAATGCATTGTGCATTCCTTACCAAACGAGCTATAAGACAATAAAAGAATAATTTATCAAAGTAATAATAATAAATATTTACAATTAATTTTCGAATTGAATAAATTAATAAATATTTAATTAAAAATACCAAAATAATATTAATTAACTAGAATTAATAATAATTGTAAAAGTTAAAAACTATATAATAAAGAAGAAGAGTACAGGTATGGGTTACTTATCTTGCACTACAAAGCAAAACACAGAAAGAAACGGAAAAAAGGGGTTTATGAAAGCAAAAGGAGAATTGAATGAAAGGAAAGAAAAGAAAAGATTAATAAAAAGATTGTCCATCCCATCATCCTACTTCCTACCCTACTCTCAGCCATTCTGCCCCTATTCCCTCTCTTTTTTCTTTAACTAGTCTTTGTATTCGTGCCATGCACGGGTTATGTCTATAGGTACGAACATATTGATATGAAAATTCTATTTACAAACAAATAAGATAAATTTTTGTGAAATTGTTATTCATAATACACACAGCTACGTCCAATGTGATATATAACAATTAACTTATTGAAATACTTCTTTTAACTTCGGAATATTCCACCTTGGGACACGTGGCACTAACATTCTAGAAGCATAGCCCCAGCACCCGCTAGAGGCACGTGGCACCACTCATCCCTCCATTACGTGGTCCTCACCCACGTCACCACATGGAGCTTCCCCTCAACTAGACGTGGGATCTCCACCAAGCCTCGTGGGACGACCCAAGTCCCACGAGGTCGTGGGTCGAGCACGATCTCCCTACACACAAGTATAAATAGACCCTCACTCGGGTGACTCATGGACAATTCAACCCTGAACAGAATTACGTACAACCTAAAGGATTATCACCCATCGCTCTCAGATACACCTCACAAGTACTTACACTCCCTCGAGCCCCGCCGTTGGCCCTCTGTTCAGGCCAACTTCCGACCGGCTTACCTCCTCCTTGGAGCACACCGCTTACAGGGCTTCCAGCACCCCTCAGAGACCATAGTTCCCTCCCACTAAGGCAACCTCCCACAGAGCGGCTCGCCCGCCCAGGGTACCTTAGGCACGTCTTAGCCGCACACGGCCCAATACAGGTAACAACCTTGCCTAACGGCTCCGATAGACGTTACCATGACGAACTATGTGGACTTTGATCCCTCCAGAAGGGTACGTAGGCACCTAGATGCATCACCTAAGGACAAGTCCCCAAGGTTAAGACCCCTTGTGGTCCTAAATTCACATTACAATTGTCTGAGCCAAAAATGACAGTTACAGTGGCGCCCACCGCGGTCTTATTCAGACCACAATGCCTTGTGCACTATGCCGCTAAACGGCATTTATTTTTCGGGGAGTAGGAGTATACACCTAACACTCAGAAACCTGCACTTGTTTTTGTTTTGATCTCAAATGCAGATACAGAACAGACACGAGGAACTCGCATGGCAGACGTGAGCGATCCCTCGAAATCCGCACGCGACCGATCGAATGACACTCCAAACGACTGTTACAAGCGGCGTAAGGTGTAGTCTGTAACCGCCGGCGACGCCAATGCTACGAGCCCTCTTGAAATAGTGGATCTACAGGATGAGATCCCCGGAGCCAAACCTCATCCTACAAAGAACCTCGTGAGCATCTGCATAGACCAGGAGAACGGGCGAGAAGATCGCGTGGGGACTCTCCTCGATCTGACGGCCCGAGAGAAGCTCCAGGAGTTGCTCACCCAGTACCGGGATGTATTCGCCTGGAGCACTGCGGACATGCCAAAGATAGATCCTGCTCTCATATGGCAATCCCTCAACATCAGAGAGGGGCCCGGGGTGATCTAGAAGAAGAGGCACTTCGGTGAAGAAAGGCAACGAGCAATCGACGAAGAGGTTCAAAAGCTCCTTGACGCCGGCTTCATACGCGAAGCACAGTACCCCGAGTGGCTGTCAAACGTGGTGATGGTCAAAAAGGCGAATAGGAAGTGGCGAATGTGCGTAGATTTTACCAATCTGAACAAAGTCTGCCCAAAGGACGCTTGTCCGCTCCCAAACATAGACAAATTGGTCGACGGGACGCTCAACGCCGCTTCAGTCAATACATATACACATAGTCAATCACACGTACATATAATATACATATTGATCACGCGCTTCAGGGCGGGTGATCTAACCTATTCACATGCAGAATTCCTGTGTACAGTCAAGCATATATATTCAATCACACACCTGCATAAAATATACATATTGATCACACGCCTCAATGCGTGTGACCTATCCTATTCACATGCGGAAGCTGTATTTTCACACAATCAAGTATTCAATCACACATATATATAAATTTCCATATTGACCACACGCTCAGTGCGTGTGATCTATCCTATTCACATGCAGAAGTCACATTCATATATATATATATATATATACACACATGATATTCATCATATCATAACCTATGATCCCAACAACACGACCAATCTTTAACCTGTATGAAGCCGACAATTCTAGAGTGTGACATATACATATATGCATATAGCAACTGTACAAAACAATGCTATACCAAAATGAATCATATACATATATATCCTGTCAAAATATATATAACAGTACTACCCACGCGAACAATGCGTGCGGTCTCTAGGTCTGTCCGCCTCCCTGAGATGAAGTGGAAGCGCTCCCGATGCCTATACCACCTGTGTTTGTAACATGTAACATTGGGGTGAGTGAAACGGACTCAGTGAGAGGCTTTCCCATCCCCGGTGTAGTAGCGGGTACCACTACAACTGGGGAGAGGAGCCAATCACAAACACTACGCATATAACAGATTTTTAATTTCCAAATATTGGGTGGTCAGGCAATTAGCATATGTCATATTCACAATAAAGAATTTAATTCATGGTTCTACATACATTTAAACTCACACATACATCATATCATAGTTTAACATGCAACTTCATGTGGGTATCCATGTTCAAATAACCGTAATCATAAACTAGCCCGAAGGCATATCTCCGTTAGGAGAGAATCTGGCCCGAAGGCAATATCTCACGTGAGCGATATAGGAACCTAGTTGATCATTCTAGGAACCCCTGGTCCCAAGACTTTACTTGAAACAATAATCTGACCCCAAGACTTCACTTGGAGTATAGCCGGCGACTCATCTGACCTCGGTTTACCCAAGGCAATAGCAACAATGTGGTGTACTCATATACTCCATATTTCTGTGAGTTTGACTCAAGACAAACAGACTCAATCTAGCCGGACTATCCGTGATAGGCTCGGTTCCCACGTCGTACCATAAATGACCCCTATGGACCACTACTTATTTATTTTACTTCTTCTTAGGAAATTCTAAATTTCCATGTGGTTTTCTAATCCGGAATCCCTCGGTTTAAAACAAGGTCACCTATGTTCATTTCCTTTGAGAGTTTACATACACCACCACACTTTTCAGATAATAATCAATAAGGTGGGTTTCTAGTACCACAAGACTCTCCCAGTTAAAATTGACTCGATCCTACCCCCGATCTTATATAGGTCCCGAGGACCTTCTTGTCATATAAGGCTCCTTGAGCCACCATCGCTTTTACAATTCACATACACACATATAGCACGTTTTCACATATACTGTAATTTAGGAACAACAATAGCATGTTATCTAACATGTAATTCCTACAAGTAGTTAAGAAGGCAAACCATATATCCATATCCGCAGTCAACCCTATAAGGCAAGGATAGGAAAGCCCCTCACCTGGTTGACCCCTCGTATCGGCTCTCGGTGTGCCCGAAGGTCCGCTCACTGTATGGTGCCCTATACATATATATTTGAGAGATTCAGAAGCTTGAAAATGCCACCACTATCGTGTACATGCAACGCTAGTGTTCATGTTCTTTCTAATTAATTCCATAGACTAGTTGTTGGCTTGGAAATGCCCTCAACTAGTTATAGGACACCTAGCATGTTTCTATTCGTGTCCAACCCTTTCTTAATCACACTATTCGGAAGCCTTGAGTTGGGAATGCAAGGTTACCCAATTTCACCTCTATGTGTCTATATAAAATTCCTGTTACCCAAGTCTTGAATTTATGGCTCAAGAGAGTCGTAAATTCTAGTTGCCTAAAATTTCCGTTTATCCAACTAACCTTGAACACTTCACCTACACATGAATACACATACCCGAATACGCGTAAAATTAGAAAATTGTCTCTTTTTCCCCGAACGGGGTTCCGGGTGAGACGGGAATTACTCGGGTTTTAATCCCTCGTACATTCCAATAATTTTTAACAATTATATAATTATCATTCAACCTTTCAATGCACCCAAAATCATTCCACAACACCCTTAAACCTTAACAACCACATTTTCCTACAATTTTTCAACTCGGATAAATTCCATCAATTTGGTTCCGGTTCCTAAGCTTTCAACTCACTTCCTAACATGCATATACTTCAATTTAGGACCCAGAACACTCAGATTGAATCAATTGGGGTCTTTCCAAAACTCCCTAAAATTGATAAAATTGGGGTTTGAGAGTTTCAGGACTTCTCACCACGATTCAACCGGTTAGAAGGACGATATGGAGTAGAGGAGACTCCCAGCTACCTTCCCTGGTGAAGACACGGCGTTTTCCGGCGAGAAGCTCTCTTCCTCTTGTTTCTCTCTCTAACCCGAGCTCTCTCTCTCTCTAGCCACAAAGACGGTGACGGACGGCGAACTTCGGCCACCACGAACGTTCGGCCACCTCTGCTCCGTGCTCAGCCCGTCTGTGTTCCTCCAGCCAAGGCGTTGCTCCAACCCCTCTCCCTCTCTCGTGTGTTCTGTGTTCGCGTTTGGCCCTCTCTGCAGTCACGGTTTCTCCACTTTTTTTTTCTTTCCTAATCCTCACTTATATGATATATATATATATATATATATATATATTAAAAAGTAATCTAATTTAATAAATAAAAAAAAGAATATAGAAGTATTAGGATTTACCTTATTTATATTTAAAAAAAATATAGGTAGTAGGATAGTGGGTATTTTCATCTCATTTTTTCCACTTTTATTTTAATAAATTTAATTTAATAAATGATGCCAGTTAAAATATCCTCGGGTATTACAGAAAAATTGTGCCAATAATTTATAATTATTAAGAGTCAAATCATCGAGTGTGATGTGTAGCAAATTCCTAATACCATATATTTAGAAACTTATGCATAGTAGTTTCAATACAAATGACAATGATTTTAACAACACAAAATTCTAAAATAACACCATATAAGTATTATGGACTACCACAAGATGTGTATTTTTAACAATTTATATTTTCACAGTCGAAATATGTATCTATTTTTCAACAATTTGATTTTGACCGTCGAAATAAATTGTTGAAAAAAGTCAATAAAAGTATTTTTAACTGTCAACAATTGTTAGTAATATTATTTTCGACAATATATTTATTGACGACCGTTGAAGAAAATACCGTCGAGAAAAATATTATCAATAAAAGTATTATCGACAATTATTGATTTTCGAAAATACTATTTTTTTTTCAACAACTTATTTCGATGGTTAAATTTTATTTGTTAAAAAAATTTAATAATTAAATGGCCATCGAAATATAATTGTAAATGTATGCAGATTCTAATTTTAGACTATGGTTGAGTTCATATAGTTTTAATATTTAGTTTTTTAATCAAATTATTTATTATTTATATGCTATTTTAGTCAACTTATTAATTTTTTATTTGAATCAGCTACCGCTGTTGAACACAATAATTAATTCTCTTATTTATAGGCCCCTCGAAGGGTGAGACAACTGACTCAAGGGAATAAAGCTATTTCATACCCATGGCCAGAGATCAAACACCTGTAATGATGCGAACCCACTGGAGATTGATCCCACGAACCCACAATCAATCTGAAATATACGTACCCCAAGAAAGCTAAACAAAGGTCGAACACTTGAACCCTTGAACTCGAACGAACAAGGACCCAAAGTGTTAAAAGACGTCTGCAATACCCCGGGAAAATTTCGAGGATTAAAGAATGATTTATTTAAAATTTCGAGGATTTAAGAATGATTTATTCCGAGGCTAAGAATTAAAACCTTAAAAAGAATATAGAAAAAGTATGAAAGCTAAAAAGAAACCGAAAAGAAATATTTTTTTCAAAGATTGTAATACCCAATAAAATTTTTCGAAGTTTAAAATAAAATAAAAAGGGGAAGGAAAAAGAAGTAGAAAATAATTTTTTAGGATTTAATTCAGGACCTAAGAAATTGGGAACCTGAATTAAATAGGGAAAGGAATTAAATTAAAAATACATATTAGTTATTATTTATTTAATTATTAATTAATTTAATTATTATAATTATTAATTATTAGTTATCTTATTATTTAATTATTTATTTATTTTTATTATTATTATTATTATTATTATTATTATTGTTATATATATATATATATATATATATATATATAATATTATTATTTAATTAAAGGCGGTGCCGTGGCTTTTTGTTAAAGGGAAGAGGAAGAATTAATAAGTAAAAGAGAAAGGAGAAGAAAGAAAAGAATATATATAGAAAAAGAAAGAGAAAAGAGAGATGGAGAGGCGTGAGAGACCAGAGAAAGAAACGAGAAAGAGAAGGAAGAGAGAGAGAGAACGACGCATGGAGGAGGAAGAAGGGGAAGATGGGGATTTCGTCAGAAAATTGGCCCGAGAAGAGCTAGCCGACGCCGGAAAAAGTCACCGGAGCTCGGTTACAACATCTTCCACACTTGCCACCAATCGAATCAAGGTTGGTAACCCCAATTTCATTCGAAACCCTCAATTTCTCCATTTTTAGGGATTCCTTTGATTTGGTTGTTTCGAGGGTAGATTGAGACCTAGAAAGTGTTCTTGAACAATTAGTTGGGGTAGGAATCGAGATTTTGTTCTCGGATTTGCCCAAATTCAAATTTCGAAGGATTTGGGGTTGAAATTATAATTATTTTCAGATTGGGAAAAATTGTTGATAATTAGGTTTGAGCTAGGATTTGAGTAAATAGGCTTGAATTGGTATTGTTAAAATTATATGGTTGAAATATTAGTTGAACAAGACCCGTGAAGAACTGGCCCGAGGTTACTAAGGTTGAACCTCGACGTTAACGTACCGGGTCCCTACTCGGGTTGCCCAAATACACTTTAAGGGTGATGTTGGGAATTTTAAACTTCATCTTTTCAATCTTAAACACCCTAGAATAATTCTAAATATGCTATCAAGCCTCAAGAATTAATTTAGATACTTTCTTGTTTCCCAAGAGTGGAAGCTTGCGGAACAATGAAATCCAATTTCTAAACTTCCAACCTTCTTCCCTCATAAATATTTAGGAAACCTTAAATAGGATAAATTGGAGGTATATTGAGGTTTAGAAACTAGATTTCTTAGAACCCGAGTAAGAAAACGAGTTGAAACAAAATGCTTAGACCTTCCTAAAATTAGAATTCCTTCCAATCAAGTTAGATAAGCTTCCTTAGATGTGAATACAAATTAGATAGAGGTCTAATACTCAAATCCAAGTATGTGAAACACTCAAGTAGAGTGTTAGATTCGAGTAAGTCAAGTGTCCGAGGAAGGATACACATAAGTCGGCATAGAGAAGTCCGATAAGACCGAGAGCTTGACTCTGTGGCAACCATGGACTACATGTGAGAGTAATGGAGAGATAAATAACGAGTTAAGTTAAGTAATAACCTTAATGAAGTAAATGTTGTTCTTATAGGAACAACGGCACGCAATAGAGTGCAACAGGAGCTCCGAGGAGACTTAAGTTACAGGAGAGAATTGCATGGAAGGTTGGCCAAGGTGAGGGTTCTTCCATCTCTGCTCCTAGGGCTGTATGCTTATGTGGATTACATGAGTATGTATATTCTCTGCTTGTCTGGTATGTGTTAGCTAGAGGTATAGAATGTTAAAAGAATAAAGGAACTAGAAAATAGGTTGTGGAAAGTTGCTTGGATAGGAAGACATAGGAGTAGAGAGAAATCGTTTGCTATGATTGGTGTGTAACAAATCCAACTCATACACTCCGGAGGCATGATGAGTATTTTATTAAATCTTTTCCACAACGGTGGCAAGAGTCCCTGTACGGAAGGGCTAAACTTTATTTTGAAAACTCGTCACGACGGTGACTTAAATTATAATCATGCAAAGTGAGTTATTGGTGGGTTTCGGATTTGGTTATGCTAGCGATGTGAGACATCGATTAGAACAACGTCAGATGGCACTTGAGACCTCAGTTTTTATAATCACCATGACGATGGTCATTGCCCTATCCTGGCAATAGGGTCAGAAAGGTTTTATATTGCTATGACGATAGCTTGAGGCTCAGAGAGTGCATCTGGACGGGTATATTAGTTATATCCTGTTTAAGAAACTTGTACATATTAATAAGGAGAGGAATTTCTGATCCTTCGAGAAAGATACGGGAGGAACCTACGGGTGAACCGTGAGCCTAACCTACTAAAAGGGAAATCATCCTGTGGAGTTGGTCCAGGGTGTGTCAGTGGCCATGCTTCGAGACGTCGTGCCGTGCCCGCCATGTGGCCTGGTTGGGTAATGGACGAGTGGGCTCAAGCTATTGCCCCGCAGCAAGGGGTCAGAACGTGCCACTTGGTGGCTATGAATCAGTTGTTTGATAGATAGGGATTGATTGTGATTGATTAATAGAGTTGTCACGAGGTGACCAGTACCCAAGCGAATGGGTTAAGTATGTTTTGCCACGTGGTGGCTAGCAACCCGAGTGCACGGGTTCGAAGTAGAAAGGCCACGTAGTGGCTAGTAGACACCCCAGAGTGCGGGAAATTGAGTAGATGTATGCTATAGCATTTGTGTGTATGTACAAATTGTCTGTGTTTGCATGTAAATGCTGATTGTGCAGCGTAGTGACGACGTATAGGATTACGTCACCACAACGTTTTGTTTGATTAAACATGCTGGACGTGAGAAGACCGGTAAGTAAAAGCCGGCACTATATGATACATGTTTACTTGCTGATTGACGGGATGGAATAATTTCTTGCATGCTTATATCTGTTAAATGCATGTGAGCGTTTGGGTCAAATTTATGTTGTTGTGTGATCACCAAGAATGTATGCTAACTAATAGTAATGTCACGACCCCCATTTAGAGGACCGTGACGGGTACAGACACAGGGAATACCCTTATGCCTGTAAGCCTTATCACCTAATTGACAGAATATCTATTATTGAAAATACATTCACATGCAGTATAATACCATGGCTACACCAAAATGGTGGCCTATCCTAGGTAAGCAAATCCATGGCCAATGCCGCTTCAGGATATAGATATAGGAAAACACACATAATATATATAACCTGTGTACTGGCATCACATCCGAAGATGCTGCCTATCCTATTCACATGCAACAGATATATGTATATATATATATATTTGAAAACAAATTTGCCCTGTATCGCAGTATAATTAATCCTGATCTTTAAGGTGTGTGAAGCTGACAGTTCTAGATTTAGTAATACAGTCTAATTGGGTACGTCTACGCTTTACTTTATGATACAATAATAAACTAAATTAAATTACAATTACACTTTATTCACCCACTTGAACAAGTTGTGGGTCTTGGAAAGTGTTGCACAACCCTCATTCCACCGAGACTTTTTCCACCTGTACTTAACCTGTCTCTGTGTAGTAATAATGAGGTGTGAGTCTTAACCACACGACTCAGTGAGGACTCTCCCATCCCCGGCGCAAGGCGGGTACCTTACCGCTGGAACTGGGAGTCATACACAACCACATGCACAAACAACTAGTTACTGTGAGTTAGCATGCATTCTTGGTGATCACACAATAACAGAAATTTCACCCAAACACTCACATGCATTTAGCAGATATAAGCATGCAGCAGTTTAATTCACATCATCACTCAACAAGAAAACATATAACATATAATGCCGGCCTTTACATACCGGTCTTCTCACGTTCAACATGTTTGAATCAACCAAGACGTTGTGGTGACGTAATCCTGTACGTCACTACTACGCTGCACAATCAAAAATCATATGCAAACACAGACAATTTGTATATACACACAGATACTATAACATACATCTACTTAATCTCCCCTAACTCTGGGGTTCTACTAGCCACTACGTGGCTTTCCCACTTTGAACCCGTGCACTCGGGTTGCTGGCCACCACGTGGCAAATATACTTAACCCATTCACTCGGGTACTGGTCACCTCGTGACAATTCTGTTAATCAAACAATAATTAACCCATTCACTTGGGTACTAGTCACCTCGTGACAATTCTATTAATCGAACACAATCAACTTCTATCTATCAAGCAACTGATACGTAGCCACCACGTAGCACGTCCTGACCCCTTACTGCGGGGCAATAGCTTGAGCCCACTCGTCCATTACCCAACCAGGCCACATGGCGGGCACGGCACGACGTCTCGAAGCATGGCCACTAACACACCCTGGACCAACTCCACAGGATGGTTTCTCTTTTACTAGGTTAGGCTCCCGGTTCACCCGTAGGTTCCTCCCATGTCTCCTTACCTTAGTTTCACATATTAATAGGATTCTTTGTATCTTTCCCGAAGGATCAGCAATTCTTCTCCTTATTAATATGTACAAGTATCCTCAACAAGATATAACTTATATACCCGTCCAGATGCACTCTCTGAGCCTCAAGCTATCGTCACAGCAATATAAAACCTTTCTCACCCTATTGCCAGGATAGGGCAATGACCATCGTCTCAAGTGCCATCTGACGTTGTTCTAGTCGATGTTTCACATCACTAGCATAACCAAATCCGAAACCCACCAATAACTCCCTTTGCATGATTTTAATTTAAGTCACCGTCGTGACAAGTTTTCAAAATAAAGTTTAGCCCTTCCGTACAAGGACTCTTGCCACCGTTGTGGAAAAGATTTAATAAATTACTCATCATGCCTCCGGAGTGTATAAGTTGGATTTGTAACACACCAATCATAGCAAACAATTATACTCTACTCATATGTCTTCCTATCCAAGCTATCTTGCACAACCTATTTTCTAGTTCTTTCATTCTTTTAGTATTCTATATCTCTAGCTAACACATACCAGACAAGCAGAGAATATACATACCCATGTAATCCACATGAGCATACAACCCTAGGAGCAGAGATGGAAGAACCCTCACCTTGGTCACTTTACTTAACATTCCCTTTGAGCACTCTTGTCTCCAAGGATGTACTTGAATCCTATCACATACAACCAATTCAATCCATATCAATTTTCATACATCATCTTCTATTTCACCACATAAGTCCTATCACATATAATCATTTCCACCATATTCTAAATTCATAATTACATAGCAACTTAAAACTACATTCAAGGCTAACCCAAAACCCCTTATTAAGCTAAGGTCATCATTTAGAGTTCTTTTTAAGTTAAAAACAATTTATGCTTAAGTAAACAAGTCTTGCCACTTGCTCACTCTCCAAGCTCCTTCAATGAAGGATTTTTCCAAATATGGAAACTTCTCATTTTCACAATGGGTCCACACATAAAAAAAAATACAACCACTGGGAAATCTATCATTTCATTTAAAAAGTGTAAGCAATTCATTTGGAACCCAAACAAACCAATTCATTTGATCTTTGAAATGACACTTAAAAGTTGGTTAAACTCATTTTAGTTGAAGGAAAAGGAACCATTCAAATTAAGGAAGAAATAACAACTTTTCAAAAACTAGAAACTTGGTAGTGTGTAAAACAGAACCGCTAACTTTCGAGAAACTTCCCCGAAAATCTAACCGTTGGACTTTTTTAGTAAAAATACAACTTAGAAAGCTTAGGATGTTAGCTTTCATATGGCTTTGGAATCACTCAAATCCATGAAGTAACGAATTCGGAAAACACATTTAAACAGAGCAAGATCAGATTCAAAACAGCATGCAACATTTGGCAAGCTTCATTGAAATGGTCATATCTCCTTCCATACTTAACGAAATTATTTCATTCTTCTTTCTAAATCAAGCTTAGAGATAAAATATTCTAATTATCAATTCATTACAGAAAGGATTTGAGCCATTTAAGAGCAGTAATTTAAAAATAGTAGCCAATCATACAAAAATTCCGCATCAGTTTAGAAAACAGAAGTGCTGACTTTCGAGGAAATTTCCAGACGATCTAACCGTTGGAATATTTTGTAAAAATAAAATTTAGAACTCTTAGGATATTAGCTTTCATATGGATTTGGAATCATGCAAATCCATCAAGAAACGAATTCAAAAAACATGTTTTAACAGAGCAAAGTCAGATTCAAAAACTCAGTTTTTGACAAATAAACATGTTCCACGAATTTCTTGTGTCTTATACCATTAAAGGTTGTTGTGTTTTAGAAGAACATGATGAACAAACTCAAACCCTAAACTCAGATCTCTAACCCAGCAAAATCTCAGCACAACCAACAATTAAAACATCCAATAGAAATGTTCATAACATCAAGAATGCAAAGTTTGAGCCTCCATTGTTCATAAATTCAAGAAATGATGAGGTTGAGAAAAATCATAGATGGAGGAGATTACTAAACCTACCTTTGATGGATGAATATAGATGAAGATGAAGCTTGAAAAGGTTACTTGAGTGTTGCTCCGGTCACCGGCCACCGGATTCCGGCCACCCTTCACCTTTAAGGCTTCAACCTTCAAGCTTCCTCCCAATTGCTCTCCCTTCTCTCCAAAACCCTAACCCTCACTTCCTCTTTCTAAAATGTGAAAAATGGATGTGTTATGCGTGAATGGTGCCTGGATGGGGGTTTAAGAGTGTGTTTATTATCTTTTGGGAGAAATTATAGTTTTTGCCACTTTCAGAAATTTCTTTTCAATTAAGTCCCAATTTCTTAGGTCCTGAATTAAATCCTGAAAATTATTTTCTACTTCTTTTCTTTCCCTTTCATTTTATTTTAAACCTCAAAAAAATTTCTTTCCGGTTTCTTTTAACATTCACATATATTTTATTTTATTTTAATTTTTTTCTAAGGTTTTAATTCCTAGCCCCGGGATAAATCATTCTTAAATCATCGAAATTTTTAAATAAATCATTCTTTAATCCTTGAAATTTTCCAGGGTATTACATTCTTCCCCCCTTAAGAAATTCGGTCCCCGAATTTCATATACTTCGCGGGGTTGTTGGCTTGTTGCCCTCCCTAGGCTGAATTTCATCTATGGTTTCCCTCAATGTGGAGGTTTTACCGTTTTACCCTACTGTTCATCTTTGTTTCCTAGAGGCTTAAGGTCTCCATCTGGTTTCTACATATTCTTTCTGTGATCGTTGGTATTTCTAGTTTCGTAGTTAACCACCCCTCCGCGAGGTGTTAACTGACAGACTCCATCTGTCGCCGTATCCTTCCCCGAGAATACCTAACTTTCCTAGTTTCAATTCACTTCGTGCTACTAATTTTTGCAATGGAGGGTCTGGCACGTACCACATGCCATGCTCCAATTCAGTTCTTCGAGGAGTTAACTATTGCCTTCTCTAGTGAGGCTTACCTTGACTCAATCTGCTTGTCCGACTAGCTACCTTCGTAGTGACTTCTTATATCCGTCTTGGAATACGCCAAGACACTAGCTATTTGCATAGCACACTAGGCTATACTTCTATAAACCCCAACTGACGAAGTACTCCCTTACATCGGAGTCCCCGTACCTAAGTTTCCTCTACTACCCAGCAGCTACCCTTCTGCTAGTATTACCCCGATATATTCTTTGTAAACGACTTCTCCAGAAAAGTCCGTTTACATCTTACTACACCCTATACTCTACATTTAGACTTACCGCATACACGACATACACCCTACGTAGGTGTTTATACTTCGTGCTATCAGTGTACCCAACCCTTCCGAGGTTCTTACACTCACTACCAACTCGGTTTACTCTACTCGTGTCCTAACGAGGCTAAATGCCATGACACTAGCTCAACTATGTGTTACGCTTACCATTTCTCCACCAAACAGTAAAGGGTCTTTCCTTTATGACTCGCGTTTCCCTTTCTTTTCCGGACTTCTACTTACCCTTAGTGGTTTCCATAACCACTTCAGTTTACTCCCTGTCGACATCCTATGTTTGACTGACTTAGACTCTTCTCTGACTACTACTTGTAGTCATTTCTATTTATAATGGAAACTCATCAGTCTCCTCCTTACCATCATACTCATTACTCTGTCTCAGGCTCGGTTCGGTCTTCACATCCGAAGACCTTGCTTAACACGACTATGACTGTGGATCTATTCAATCCTTAGGTTAGTCCACTTAGAGTTGCGCATCCTATGCTAACTCTACTCATTGGATTTCCGTTGGCTTTTACCCTAACTTGGCCCACTCGGACTCCTCAGTTCACTTAGATCCTGTATTCCTACTTGCAATGTTTGATCCGTTAACTCCAACATGAACATTTCCGTACATGCTCTACTCCCCTTAACCAAACGGGATACGCTCCCACGGTTTGACTCTTTCCTTTCTTACGGTGTGGCATATGTTAACGAACATATACCACCTCTTGCAAGTGTGTTACCCGTTGGGTTCCAATCGCCCCCAACGGTAGCATACCTGTTTTACCATTTTGGCTCGAATCCCCAGATGCTTACCCGACTCCGTTCCCATATTCACTCTCTTCTTTTCCATTTCGTACCTACGTGGTACTCTTTCTTCGAGTATTTCTCAATACTTGTTACTCACTAAATTCTCCTTCCTGATTAACCGTCCTTACGATTAATTTTCCTTTTATGGCACCCACATGGCCATTTATACGTTTGGTTTGTCCACTCAGTCTCCACCTATACACGGGCTTCAGACTAACGGATTTACGGTTCACCAACCTATGGAACTAGCTTACCTAGCTATGTCCACTACAATCTGTGTACTACACATACACTTACGGTAGTAGTTGGGTCTCCACCTCCTACTTGTCTCTTATCCTATGGGGTTCTATAGGCTTCCGCTCTTCCCCCCTTATGGGACTACTTATCCATGTCTACTTTCTCTCCCCTCGGGCCTCCACGAGTCCCTTGGGGGTTAATCTCTCATGTTATCTCATTCGAGAGCTATCTACCGCAATAGCACTCATTTTCTTATCACACTCATTTCCACTTCTAGATCTGCTCCGGTCTAATGCTTTCGTGTCCACAATCACCCTATGGCCCCTTAATTGGTAACCCTTAGGTTTACCTATATACTCCCTTGGCACTTTAGCACTCTCTAGTGCTTTTCGATGTCTATTTAACTTTAATCACTCCAAGCGAGTGATTTCTCAACTACATCTACCATCCTTATACAGCTTACCTGTAAAAGGGCTATTGTTTGGTAGGGTATTGGTCACATGAGTTAGTTTTCTTAGGCACCCCGCAAGTTTTAAAAAATTAATTGAAATTTATTTCTTAGAAAATGACGCCTAAGGTTTTCGTAAATGGTTAGGGTTTAACCAATTGGAATGACACAAATTGCGAAAAAGGTTTCATGCAAATTTTCCTTCCAATGGTTATCCCTAGTATTTTCAAGAAAAGTTTGAGGGTCTTTCAGAATCACTAATCCGGAAAGACCAAAAAGAATTTTTTTTTAAAAAAATTTCTCATGTGATCAATATCTTATTCTTTATGCTCTTCCTTAAGCAACCCAAGATAGTTTGGTTGGGCTAAATCCCTTCTTCTTCCCCTTGTTTGCTTAAGGAACTAGCAGTTCATGGATCGAGCGCAGGGTTGGACTAGGCTCCTACCTTGTGCCTTACCATTTACTCTGTTTCCTGCTCGGCATATGGTCACGCTCTACATGTTTACATATGCCTCTACTCCTTAACATCTATCTCTATGGCATATGGTTCGGCCACTTTGCCCTTCCATATACCATATCCTGATTTTTTCTAGTCCGTAGACTTCTACTTCTATACCGTGGCATACACCACCTCTTTTCTATTTACTTTCTAGGAAGGACAACTCACTTCCTTCAACCATAGCATACCGCACAATCGTGACCCATTCATGTGGTCATCTTCCTGTCGGTCTCATGCCTCATGGTCCTGTTTATTCTTGTCTGTAAACTTTCCATTTCAATCGCCCAATGGGCTTACTTTCTTTTCCACACGCCAAGCGTGTCTTTTCTTTCACTTTACAAACTTTCCTAGACTGAACTACCATTCATTGCATACTTCTATACTACTTGCATTCCATATCATAATCAAACAACTTGTGCCGATATCATATCACACAACGCACCGCTAACAGAGCAGACGCATCGTCTCATTTGACACCTGCAAAAATCACACATTGTAGCGCATTCCTGCCTACAATTCAACCAAATGTGTCTGTGTCTAGGTAACATCCTCCATGGATGCCTCCTTTTCCTATTATGGCGTCCTAAGGTTCCCGGGGTCACTGCCACCACACCTTACGCCTTAGTGCTCATCGGCACTTGTGTACTGTACAGGTTATATGCTTTGCATAGAATTTCACATACAAATTCTATGCCTCAAGCGATGACTCGAAAGAATTTATGACTCAACATCCTGAGCAACCTCACAAGTGCTCGTCGGAACCACCGTTACGTTTGGACTCGTAATGGATAGCCCAACTGACACCCGAGACTACTAGTTAGCTTCACGCCCTTAAAGAACAACCTGCCTCTGATACCAAGTTTGTCACGGCCCCCATTTAGAGGACCGTGACCGGCACAGACACAGGGAATACCCTTATGCCTGTAAGCCTTATCACCTAATTGACAGAATATCTATTATTGAAAATACATTCACATGCAGTATAATACCATGGCTACACCAAAATGGTGGCCTATCCTAGGTAAGCAAATCCATGGCCAATGCCGCTTCAGGATATAGATATAGGAAAACACACATAATATATATAACCTGTGTACTGGCATCACATCCGAAGATGCTGCCTATCCTATTCACATGCAACAGATATATGTATATATATATATTTGAAAACAAATTTGCCCTGTATCGCAGTATAATTAATCCTGATCTTTAAGGTGTGTGAAGCTGACAGTTCTAGATTTAGTAATACAGTCTAATTGGGTACGTCTACGCTTTACTTTATGATACAATAATAAAGTAAATTAAATTACAATTACACTTTATTCACCCACATGAACAAGTTGTGGGTCTTGGAAAGTGTTGCACAACCCTCATTCCACCGAGACTTTTTCCACCTGTACTTAACCTGTCTCTGTGTAGTAATAATGAGGTGTGAGTCTTAACCACACGACTCAGTGAGGACTCTCCCATCCCCGGCGCAAGGCGGGTACCTTACCGCTGGGACTGGGAGTCATACACAACCACATGCACAAACAACTAGTTACTGTGAGTTAGCATGCATTCTTGATGATCACACAATAACAGAAATTTCACCCAAACACTCACATGCATTTAGCATATATAAGCATGCAACAGTTTAATTCACATCATCACTCAACAAGAAAACATATAACATATAATGCCGGCCTTTACATACCGGTCTTCTCACGTTCAACATGTTTGAATCAACCAAGACGTTGTGGTGACGTAATCCTGTACGTCACTACTACGCTGCACAATCAAAAATCATATGCAAACACAGACAATTTGTATATACACACACATACTATAACATACATCTACTTAATCTCCCCTAACTATGGGGTTCTACTAGCCACTACGTGGCTTTCCCACTTTGGACCCGTGCACTCGGGTTGCTGGCCACCACGTGGCAAATATACTTAACCCATTCATCGGGTACTGGTCACCTCGTGACAATTCTGTTAATCAAACAATAATTAACCCATTCACTTGGGTACTAGTTACCTCGTGACAATTCTATTAATCGAACACAATCAACTTCTATCTATCAAACAACTGATACGTAGCCACCACGTAGCACGTCTGACCCCTTACTGCGGGGCAATAGCTTGAGCCCACTCGTCCATTACCCAACCAGGCCACATGGCGGGCACGGCACGACGTCTCGAAGCATGGCCACTGACACACCCTGGACCAACTCCACAGGATGGTTTCTCTTTTACTAGGTTAGGCTCCCGGTTCACCCGTAGGTTCCTCCCGTGTCTCCTTACCTTAGTTTCACATATTAATAGGATTCTTTGTATCTTTCCCGAAGGATCAGCAATTCTTCTCCTTATTAATATGTACAAGTATCCTCAACAGGATATAACTCATATAACCGTCCAGATGCACTCTCTGAACCTCAAGCTATCGTCATAGCAATATAAAACCTTTCTGACCCTATTGCCAGGATAGGGCAATGACCATCGTCATGGTGATTATAAAAATTGAGGTCTCAAGTGCCATCTGACGTTGTTCTAGTCGATGTCTCACATCACTAGCATAACCAAATCCGAAACCCACCAATAACTCCCTTTGCATGATTTTAATTTAAGTCACCGTAGTGACGAGTTTTCAAAATAAAGTTTAGCCCTTCCGTACAAGGACTCTTGCCACCGTCGTGGAAAAGATTTAATAAAATACTCATCATGCCTCCGGAGTGTATGAGTTGGATTTATAACACACCAATCATAGTAAACAATTATACTCTACTCATATGTCTTCCTATCCAAGCTATCTTGCACAACCTATTTTCTAGTTCTTTCATTCTTTTAGCATTCTATATCTCTAGCTAACACATACCAGACAAGCAGAGAATATACATACCCATGTAATGCACATGAGCATACAACCCTAGGAGCAGAGATGGAAGAACCCTCACCTTGGCCACTTTACTTAACATTCCCTTTGAGCACTCTTGTCTCCAAGGAAGTACTTGAATCCTATCACATACAACCAATTCAATCCATATCAATTTTCATACATCATCTTCTATTTCACCACATAAGTCCTATCACATATAATCATTTCCACCATATTCTAAATTTATAATTACATAGCAACTTAAAACTACATTCAAGGCTAACCCAAAACCCCTTATTAAGCTAAGGTCATCATTTAGAGTTCTTTTTAAGTTAAAAACAATTTATGCTTAAGTAAACAAGTCTTGCCACTTGCTCACTCTCCAAGCTCCTTCAATGAAGGATTTTGCCAAATATGGAAACTTCTCATTTGGAATCCAAACAAACCAACAATTTTTTTATCTAGGATGTTGTTTGATCTTTGAAATGACACTTAAAAGGTGGTTAAACTTATTTTAGTTGAAGTAAAAGGAATTATTCAAATTAAGGAAGAAATAACAACTTTTCAAAAACTAGAAACTTGGTAGTGTGTAAAATAGAACCGCTAATTTTCGAGAAACTTCCCCGAAAATCTAACCGTTGGACTTTTTTAGTAAAAATACAACTTAGAAAGCTTAGGATGTTAGATTTCATATGGCTTTGGAATCACTCAAATCCATTAATTAACGAATTCGGAAAACACATTTAAACAGAGCAAGATCAGATTCAAAACAACATGCAACATTTGGCAAGCTTCATTGAAATGGTCATATCTCCTTCCATACTTAACGAAATTATTTGACTCTTCTTTCTAAATCAAGCTTAGAGATAAAATATTCTAATTATAAATTCATTACAGAAAGGATTTGAGCCATTTAAGAGCAGTAATTTAAAAGCAGTAGCCAATCATACAAAAATTCTGCATCAGTTTAGAAAACAGAACTGCTGACTTTCGAGGCAATTTCCAGAAGATCTAACCGTTGGAATATTTTGTAAAAATACAATTTAGAAAGCTTAGGATGTTAGCTTTCATATGGATTTGAAATCATGCAAATCCATCAAGAAACGAATTCAGAAAACACGTTTAAACAGAGCAAGGTGAGATTCAAAAACTCAGTTTTTAACAAAAAAACATGTTCCACGAATTTCTTGTGTCTTATACCATTAAAGATTGTTGTTTTTTAGAAGAACATGATGAACAAACTCAAACCCTAAACTCAAATCTTTAACCCAGCAAAATCTCAGCACAACCAACTATTAAAACATCCAATAGAAATGTTCATAACATCAAGAATGCAAAGTTTGAGCCTCCATTGTTCATAAATTCAAGAAATGGTGAGGATGAGAAAAATCATAGATGGAGGAGATTACTAAACCTACCTTTGATGGATGAATATAGATGAAGATGATGCTTGAAAAAGTCACTTGAGTGTTGCTCTGGTCACCGGCCACCGGATTCCGGCCACCCTTCACCTTCAAGGCTTCAACCTTCAAGCTTCCTCCCAATTGCTCTCTCTTCTCTCCAAAACCCTAACCCTCACTTCCTCCCTCTAAAATGTGAAAAATGGATGTGTTATGCGTGAATGGTGCCTGGATGGGGGTTTAAGAGTGTGTTTATTATCTTTTGGGAGAAATTATAGTTTTTGCCACTTTCAGAAATTTCTTTTCAATTAAGTCCCAATTTCTTAGGTCCTGAATTAAATCCTGAAAATTATTTTCTACTTCTTTTCTTTTCTTTCCCTTTCATTTTATTTTAAACCTCAAAAAAAAAATTTTCCGGTTTCTTTTAACATTCACATATATTTTATTTTATTTTAATTTTTTTTTCTAAGGTTTTAATTCCTAGCCCCGGAATAAATCATTCTTAAATCCTCCAAATTTTTAAATAAATCATTCTTTAATCCTCGAAATTTTCCGGGGTATTACAAGTAACTAGTTGTTTTTGCATGTGGTTGTGTATGACTCCCAAACCCTGCGCCGGGGATGGGAGAGTCCTCACTGAGTCGTGTGGTTAAGACTCACACCTCATTTTTACTACACAGAGATAGGTTAAGTACAGGTGGAAGAAGTCTCGGTGGAGCGAGGAACGAACAAAACTTTCCAAGACCCACAACTTGTTCATGTGGGTGAATGAATTGTAATTGTAATTTAATTTACTTTATCATGTATCATAAACTAAAGGGTAGACGTACCCAACTATATTGTATCACTAAATCTAGAATTGTCAGCTTCACACACCTTAAAGATCAGGATCCGTTAGATTACGATGTAGGAAAAACTTGTTTCTAATATATATATATATATATATATACATATATCTGTTGCATGCGAATAGGATAGGCAGCATCTTCGGATGTGTAGCCAGTACACAGGTTATATATTATGTGTGTTTCTTATATCTAAATCCTGAAGCGGCACTGGCCGTGGATTTGCTTGCATAGGATAGGCCACCATTTTTGGTGTAGCCATGGTATTATAATGCATGTGAATGTATTTTTCAATAATAGCTATTCTGTCAATTAGGTGATAAGGCTTACAGGCAGAGGGATATTCCCTGTGTCTGTGTCGGTCACGGTCCTCTAAACGGGGGTCGTGACAACGCCACAAAGATGATCAAACCTTGATAAGTCTGTTAGTTCAATGAAAAACCCTAGAGAGAATCCACTCCCAATATGAATAATCAAATTCTCATATAATTCAAAACTTACTTCAAAATGTTTGATACAATGCTTTATATAGGAAAACAAACCTTAGGTTAATTTAATAAAATAGGAAACCTAATCCTAATGATCCTAAAATTTAAAAGATAACTTCAAATTCAAAATAAGCAACTAATAATTCTCAAAATTCGCACTAAAAAAAATCCTAATTATAATCACCATATTAAGCCCAAAATGTGATTATTTAGGCCCAAAAGAATCTTCATATATGTAGCACTTGGTCCAAACTCTTTAAGGTTAAGTCTTTAAGCCCAATTCAGGTTGAGGAACTCCAGTTTCAGCCCTTAAAAAATTAATGGCGTTTTCATCATTATTTTCTGGTCCAATCGCTAACTGCTTCTCCCAAGTCTCTCGTGCTAGCCCAATTTATGCTTCATTGATCTTCTTAGCTCGAGTTCTTGTGATTGGTCAACTTGGAATTCATAACGGGTCTTTAGCCTACTCAACCGCATCATTCCCGCTCTCCTCAAAAGGATTCGTCCTCGAATCTTTACCTACATCAAAAGAAGATGAATCAGCAACATTAAAAATGGCACTAACATTATACTCACCGGGCAGATCAATCTTGGAGGCGTTGTAATTGATCTTTTCTTGAACTTGAAATGAACCGTCGCCTCTTGGAGCCAACTTTGACTTCATTTGAGAAGGAAACCTCTCTTTACTCATATGCACCCACACCCAATCACCGGGTTCAAAAAGAGCACGCCTTCTTCCTTTGTTGGCTTTAGATGCATATTGCTCATTTTTCTTTTCAATTGGTTGTTTTACAGGTTCATGAAGTTGCTTCATTATTTCAGCTTTCTTTTTCCCATCAATACTTGTCCTCTCATCAATAGGTATTGGCAATAAATCCAAAGGAGTTAGCAGATTAAAACCATACACTATTTTAAAAGTCTTAGAAAGTTAGGTAATGATAAAACATGTGCAGAACACAATTGATTCTTCAGTTTATGAAATGCAGTATCTTGTTCTTTTTCACATTTAAATCTAATAAATTTTTTAATGACTTTAGTGAGTGGTGCAGAGGGTGTGCTACAATCCTTCAAAAAGCCCTTATAAAAACTAGCCAAACCATGAAAACTCCTAACTTCAATTATACTTTTGGGTGTTGGCCATTCTTTTATAGCTCTAATAATTTTTCCATCAACTACTATTCCATTAGCACTCATCACAAAACTTAGGAAAACTTTTTTATCCATGTAAAAGTCATACTTTTTCAAATTAGTAGACACATTGTCTTTCCTTAAAGCTTCAAGCACAGAATGCAAAATATTCAAATGATCATCAAGTCTTTTGCTAAAAATCATAGTGTTATCAAAATAAACCACAACATTGATTTCAATAAAAGCATGCAAAATATGATTCATCAATTTAGATGCATTAGTTAAACCAGATAGCATGACTAAACAATCATATAAACCATGTTTGTCATGACCCCCTATCAAACGTCCGTGACCGGCACGGGATGTAGGATTTCTCCTATCCCGTAAGCCTCTAATCCCTGATTGACATTCTTATATATGTGTAACTACCCATTTCTATTACAAACAATATATAGTATATATGGTCATCCCTATCCAGTGACCTAAGTAGCAGGCAATCCACGGCTCGCTCAACGCCGCTTCAGTCTATACATATATACATAGTCAATCACACATACATATAATGTACATATTGATCACGCGCTTCAGGGCGGGTGATCAATCCTATTCACATGCAGAATTCCTGTGTACAGTCAAGTATATATATTCAATCACACACCTGCATAAAATATACGTATTGATCACACGCCTCAATGCGTGTGACCTATCCTATTCACATGCGGAAACCGTATTTTCACACAATCAAGTATTCAGTCACACATATATATAAGTTTACATATCGACCACACGCTCAGTGCATGTGATCTATCCTCTTCACATGCAGGAGTCACATCCATATATATATATATATATATATATATATATACACACATGATATTCATCATATCACAACCTATAATCCCAACCACAAGACCAATCTTTACTCTGTATGAAGCCGACATTTCTAGAGTGTGACATATACATATATGCATATAGCAACTGTACAAAACAATGTTATACTAAAAGAATCATATACATATACATCCTGACAAAATACATGTATCAACACTACCCACGCGAACAATGCGTGCGGTCTCTAAGTCTGTCCGCCTCCCTGAGATGAAGTGGAAGCGCTCCCGATGCCTATACCACCTGTGTCTGTAACATGTAACATTGGGGTGAGTCAAACAGACTCAGTGAGAGGCTTTCCCATCCCTGGCGTAGTAGCGGGTACCACTATAACT
This sequence comes from Senna tora, assembly GCA_014851425.1. Lineage (NCBI taxonomy): Eukaryota > Viridiplantae > Streptophyta > Magnoliopsida > Fabales > Fabaceae > Senna > Senna tora. The sequence continues at coordinate 18,807,829 of CM026265.1, forward strand.
AGGGAAGAGGAGCCAATCACAAACACATACGCATATAACGGGTTTAGATTTTTATATATTAGGTGGTCAGACAATTAACATATATTATATTCACAATAAAGAATTTAAAGCATGGATTTACATACATTTAAATTCACACATACATCATATCATGATTTAACATATAATTTCATGTGGTCACCCGTATTCAATAAACCGTAATCATAAACTGGCCCGAAGGCAATATCTCCGTTAGGAGGGAATCTGGCCCGAAGGCAATATCTCACGTGAGCAATATGGGAACCTAGTTGATTTTACTTGGAACAATAGTCTGACCACAAGACTTCACTTGGAGCAATAGCCGGCGACTCATCTAACCTCGGTTTACCCAAGGCAATAGCCACAATGTGGTATACTCATATACTTTGTATTTCTGTGGGTTGACTCAAGACAAACAGACTCAATCTACCCGGACTATCCATGATCGACTCGGTTTCCAGGTTGTACCATAATGACCCCTATGGACCACTGCTTACTCATTTCTCTTCTTCTTAGGGAACTCTAAATTCCCAAGTGGTTTTCTAATTCGGAAGTTCTCGGTTTAAAAACAAGTCACCTATGTTCATCTCCTTTAAGAAGTTACATACACAACCACCCTTTTCAGGTGATGAAGAATGAGGTTGGTTTATAATATCACAAGACTCTCACAAATAAAGTTGACTCGATCCTACCCCCGATATCATTTAGGTCCCGAGGACCTTCTTTCCATATAAGTCTCCTTGAGCCACCATTGCTTTTACAATTCACATACACACATATAGCACGTTTTCACATATACTATAATTTAGGAATAACAATAGCATGTTATCTATCATGTAATTCCTACAAATAGGCAAGAAGGCAAACCATATATCTATATCCGCAGTCAACCCTATAGGGCAAGGATAGGAAAGCCCCTCACCTGGTTGGCCCCTCAGATCGGCTCTCGGTGCGCCCGAAAGTCCACTCACAGTATGGTGCCCTATACACATATACTTGAGAGATTCAGAAACTTGCAATTTCAACCACTATCGTGTACATGTAACGCTAATGCTCATGTTCTTTCTAATTAATTCCATAGGCTAGTTGTTGGCTTGGAATGCCCTCAACTAGTTTCTGGAACACCTAGCATGCTTCTATTCGTGTCCAACCCTTGTTAAGTCGCACTATTCGGAAGCCTTGAGTTGGGAATGCAAGGTTACCCAATTTCATCTCTATGTGTCCATATGAAATTCCCATTACCCAAGTCTTGAATTTATGACTCAAGAGAGTCATAAATTCTACTTGTCTAAAATTTCCATTTACCGAATTAACTTTCAACACCTTACCTGCATATGCATACACATATCCGGACGCGCTTAAAATTGGAAAAGTGTCTCTTTTTCCCCGAACGGGGTTCCGGGTGAGACGGGAATTACTCGGGTTTTAATCCCTCGTACATTCCAATAATTTTTTTTATAATTATATAATTATCATTCCCCCTTTCTATGCACCCCAACTCATTCTACAACACCCTTAAACCTTAACAATCACATTTTCCTACACTTTTTCCAACCCGGATAAATTCAATCAATTTGGTTCCGGTTCCTAAGCTTCCAACTCACTTCCTAGCATGCAAATACTTCAATTTAGGACCCAGAATACTTAGATTGAATCAATTGGGGTCTTTCCAAAAATCCCTAAAATTGATAAAATTGGGGTTTGAGAGTTTCGGGACTTTTCACCTCGATTTAACCGGTTAGAAGGACGATATGGAGTAGGGGAGACCCCCAGCTACCTTCCCCGGTGAAGAGACGGCGTTTTTCGGCGAGAAGCTCTCTTCCTCTTGTTTCTCTCTCTAACCTGAGCTCTCTCTCTCCTCCAGCCACCACGATGGCGTTTTTCGGCTCCGGTGGACGTCCGGCCACCATCACGCGTTGCCCCGCCTGCACGAAGACGCTCCGCCTTGCTCCGTGCATTTTTTCCCGTTCGTTGCCACAAGCTGCTCTCTCTCTCTCTCGCGTTTCTCCCTTTCCCTCACGCGTTTCTCTTTTCTCTGCTTCTTTCCCACGTCCACTTTTCCTTTCTTTTCTATATTCTTTTCTTTTATTCTCCTTTTCCTTTTATTATATATATATATATATATATTAAATTAAATCTGGTTTCTTTTCCTCTCTTTTTTTTCTTTTCTTTTACTCTTTTCTTAGTCCTTTTATATAATATATATATATACCTAAATAAATAAATAAAAATCTGATGTATAAGAATAAATAGAAAAGAGGTATATATAAAAATATTAGGATTTACACTAATTGGTATTCTAAAAAAAATGTATTAGGATGATGTATATTTTTATCCCATTTTCCACTTTCCAAAATTAATTAATTTAATTTAAATTTCCGATGCTAGTTAAAATATTCCCGGGTATTACAATGTTTTATCTTAAAAATAGTTTTCCATTCATCCCACACATTCATTCTAAATTGATGAAACATAGTTTTCAAGTCAATTTTAGAAAACAGATTAAAACCATGCAATTCATCCAACATATTATCTAATCTAGGAACGAGATGGCAATGCTTTACAGTGATATTATTAGGAATTGTCGCTCTTCGTAAGAAATCGATTTGATGTTCAATTCTTCCAATGGGTGTTAAACCAGGTGGGATTTCTTTAGGGAATACCACAGCAAATTCCTGCAACAATGAACTAACAATACTAGGAAAAGAAGGGTTAATGTAGTTAGTGATAAAAAATGACTCCTTGAAGACAAGGACAAGTAAAGGTCGGTCACTCTCAAAAGCACTCCTCACTTCACTCTCCCTTGCAAAAAAAAAAAATCAATTTCTTTTTTCCTTCTTTCTCTGCATTTTTTCCTCTCTTTTGAATTTCTTTTTTTGAACTCTCAATTTTTTTTTTCTTTTTCACTTTCTTTCTTTTGAATTTCTTTTTTTGAGCTCTCAAATTTTGCCTCTTTTTCGCTCTCTCTCTTTGGAATTTCTTTTTTCGATCTCTCAATTTTTTTCTCTGGTTCACTCTTTTTTTAAGCTCACTCTCTCTTTTATCTTTTTCTTCTTTGATGTTGAGTTGCTCCTCATATATTTGCTCGGGAGTCAATGGTACAAGAGTAATAGGTTTGTTGTTCATTACAAAAGAATATCTATTGGTAAACCTATTCTTCTTAGCCTTCCTATCAAGCTCCCATGGTCTTCCCAAAAGTATATGCCCAACATGCATAGGAACAACAACACACAAGATTTCATCACGATATCTACCTATTCAAAAGGAAACTAGAACTTGCTTATCAACTGTAATTTCCCCACATTCATTCGACCATTGCAACTTGTATGGCCTAGGGTGTCGAACGATAGGCAAATTTAATTTCTCCACCATTTTAGTACTAGCAACATTTGTAACACTACCACTATCAATTATCAACCTATATACTTTGTTTTTAACAAGACAGCGAGTGCGAAAAATGTTTTCCCTCTGTTCATTCAACACATGTGTTTCAATTTGGAAAATCAAATCTCTTCTGACCACAAGGCATTCTCCTTCCACAACATTTTTGTCAACTTCATATTCAAACTCATCCTTATTACCACTCTTCACATTTTTCTGATTCAATTTTTTTCATAGAAGCCTTCATCCGCCTATTATGCCTTTTCGACTTAAGTTGACTTATTTGCGAACTTGCAATCCGCTCATCTTGTCTGTCCAACCTATCCCTTATGTCTCCAAAAACAACGTTCATGCATTCAATTTGTCGCCGCAATATATTGAGGGTGATGTCTGAATTCTTTGGGTTTCTATCTCCATTTGATTCGTCATCTGTATTAGCCATTGAAATCTTAAAAAAAAATGTTACTGAAATAAATTTCCTCACAATCTCTTTTTTTTTTTTCAAATGTCACTCACGCTCGTGTTTCACTCCTATATAGCTTTTTCCCACGATAATAATCTCACGCACTCTTGCCTTTTACCACTCTTAATTCCTCACTCTTGCCTTTTACCACTCTTAATTGCTCTTGAGGCACTTTAAAGAACTAGGCAACTTTAATCAAGACTATCAACACTTGCAGAAGTCAACTTCACACGTAGGAATTGTAAAAAGAAAATCAAAGGGCATTCAAGTGAGATTTTTATAGGAAACCAAGACTGTAAGAATAAAAATCTCAAAAACAAGTAGTATTGTTCTTTGTTCCTCTTTATTTTCTCTTTTTTTTTTTTTTTTGCACTTTTTTTTTCTTTTGAACAAATTTTTTTTCAATTTTTCTCTACTTTCTTTTCGAATTTTTTTATTTTTTGCTTTTTTTTTTCAGAAAATAGAGGAATGAACTACTAAACACAAAGAGAACAAAGATGCAACTTTAGACCAAAATTTGAAGAATGAAAAAAAATGTTGTTTGTGAAAATTGTTATATCTCCCCGTACAAGACTCAATGATTTAAGATTACTAGTAGGATTGAAGGTAAACAGAAAAACGAAAAGGAACAAAATTTTTTTTTTGGTTTGTGATGAACGAAAAACGAAAAACAAGTAACTAAATGGATATGACCTTGTCTAGGGTTGAAGCTCTGATACCAAATGATGCGAACCCACTGGGTATTGATCCCACGAACCCACAATCAATCTGAAATATACGTACCCCAAGAAAGCTAAACAAAGGTCGAACGATCCACTTGAACCCTTGAACTCGAATGAACAAGGACCCAAAGTGTTAAAAGACGCCACAAGGATGATCAAACCTTGATAAGTCTGTTAGTTCAATGAAGAACCCTAGAGAGAATCCACTCCCAAGATGAATAATCAAATTCTCATATAATTCGAAACTTACTTCAAAATGTTGGGTACAATGCTTTTATAGGAAAACAAACCTTAGGTTAATTTAATAAAATAGGAAACCTAATCCTAATGATCCTAAAATTTAAAAGATAACTTCAAATTCAAAATAAGCAACTAATAATTCTCAAAATTCGCACTAAAAAAATATCCTAATTATAATCACCATATTAAGCCCAAAATGTGATTATTTAGGCCCAAAAGAATCTTCATATATGTAGCACTTGGTCCAAACTCTTTAAGGTTAAGTCTTTAAGCCCAATTCAGGTTGAGGAACTCCAGTTTCAGCCCTTAATAAATTAATGACGTTTTCATCATTATTTTCTGGTCCAATCGCTAACTGCTTCTCCCAAGTCTCTCGTGCTAGCTCAATTAATGCTTCATTGATCTTCTTAGCTCGAGTTCTTGTGATTGGTCCACTTGGAATTCGTAACGGGTCTTTAGCCTGCTCAACTGCATCATGTAACTTGATTAAGAATTGATGGGTTACTTTTACTCAACTACATCCTTTATATTATCAACTTATTATTCAAGTTACTAATGTATAGAAATTAAAGGTTGCATCACACGTCAATATGATCCGTTAATTTCACTTTGTTTTTTATTTTCATCCCATTTGTTAATTAAAACAAATTATTGTGTAAATGAATTTTAAAATGAAGGTCATATATAATAACATTTAAGGTTTGCAAAATTAAATTGTCAATACCATAATATAGGAGAACTAAATACGTTAGTCATAAAAGTTGTAACCCATTGATTTATTAATAACCATTAATTTCTTTGATTATGGAACTAATAAGAATGTTTCTAACAATTCCGATTTTTAAAAATAAAATCCTACCGAAACAATACAAATCTAATTTTAAAAAATCAAGGTCAAATATAATCACATTTAAGGTTTTTGAAATGAAAATTTCAAAGTCATATATAATATATAGGAATTAAATATATTAGTCATAATAACTTAGATTATATCAAATTTTGTAATTCATAATAAATTAGATTATATGCCAAATTTTTATTGAATTTTGTAATTAATTTTTTGAGAATTTGTAATTAATTTTTTAAGGTACTCAGTTTTCATAATTTTGGTAATTAACATATATTTCAGTTAAGATTTTGAATACTATCAAATAGAGTTTCACTTTTTAGATTTCATTTAAAACATATTAATGTTTAAATAAATTTAAAAATAAAGATCAAATATAATAACAGTTATGATTTGTGAAATTAAATTGTCAAGGTCATATATATATATATATATATATATATATATATATATATGGAAATTAAATATGTTAATCATAAAAATTTTAACCCATTGATTTTTTTTGACAAACATTGATTAATTAATTGGTAACCAGAAATTCGTTCCTTCGATTATGGAATTAAACGGAAAAATGTTTCTAAGAAATTCGATTTATATAAAAAATTCTAATAAAAAATTAAATACAAATATGGCTTTTAGAAACCCAATTTAACATTTTTTAAATTGTGTTAGAAATCTATATACGGAAATCAATTAATTACAACTGTGAAGAGAGATTTCAGATACGTTAGTGACAATATCTATTACCGTCATTAATTACTTTAATGACCATTAGTTCCAATAACTTATCAAATGATTATCGAAGAAACTGCTCCAAAGAAGCGTCCGAGGCAGTTAGAAAAAATTTTCTCAGGCTTTGCAATAGTTGCAAGGCAATTTTCCTTCATCTCCCTTGATCTTCTTCTTTATCTTTAACAAATTCACAGGGAGGAGTTGTATTTATTGTAACTCCTCCCTGATTTTCTCTTTTTACTTTGTTTTTTAATTAAATAAGTCAGGTCTTTTAGTCCCCCAAGGTTGGTGGTGATTTTGTCCAGACCTATTTCTGGTTTCAGTCTTTCTTTATGAAAGATTCTGTTCTGATTACTTGATCGACTCAGATCTGTGCATCTATGCCGGAAAGCTTTAGGTCTCTTATCAAATTGATAGAGAAGTCTATGTCATCTACATATGTGCAAAATACTACATATCTGATATGCAGGAAGTGTATGGGTAAGCAATTTGTTGGCAACACCAAGATCGGTGTGGATTTTCATCCTAAGATTATTTTCTTTATAGGATTAATTGTGCTTTTCTTTTGCTTTTTAGTTTCAACAATGTTTGCCAATTATCCTTCTTCTATATTATCGGGTTGTAACTTTTTGACTTTTTGTAAGTGCCGTTTGGCTTCTCTATAAATTTAATTTCGCTTGATGCTTTTCAAAAAAAATTAATACTTCTTTAAATTCTAAAATTGTTACTAATATTTATTTAATAGAATGTACTTTTATGTTACTAATAAATTATAGTCCAAAACACCATTTATATAGTATTAACTTTAAAAATTCATAATGATCAAGTTTAAATCATTTTAATTTGTTATAATACATATTCAGATTTAACAATCATTACCCAAAATTATTAATCACAAAATTGAATATTGATTTGTAAACTATATACAAACTTGAATATCTATTCAAAATAATATATATGTTATGCAATTTACAAAATTTAGTAACTATTCAAAATCAAATATTGGTTAATTATCATATTGGAAAATTTAGTTACCCAACAAAGTTATTTACATAGTTGATTTATGATTTAGAATAATTTAAGGTATCTTTAAATCCGAAGTTGACAGTTAATTATTAAACAATTTCATGAGAATAAAATTCGATTATATCTTAGTTATAAAATTTGAAAAATATGTTTTTCTAACATTATATAACTTAAATTAAGCAAATTTGGTCTACCATAATCAAATTGAATATTATTAATACGCTAATAATAATATCTTGTATTATCAAATGAAATTGAACTATATATGTATTTAACAATACATTAAATTGTGAAAGATTATTAAATTTTGTAATTCATAATAATTTAAAGTATGCCAAACCATTATTTAATCTTTTAATTATTTTTAAGTACTTATTTAGTAAGAAAATGAAACCTGGTGTACCAATATTAAAAAACAAAAACAAAACCTCAATAAAATAGATAAAGGTATATAGCTTAGTTATTACCATCGAAATTATTAACGTCCAGTACTGTGCTAGAAAATCAAACAATTAGGATTGAGATATCTATAACCATATGTTTAGATAAATCATTAACAAAAAGGAAATTGATTTCAATATGTGATACTATGATCAGTAGAATATTAAGTAGATTTACTCATTGAATCACCAAAGGTAAAAGCCGCAAGCTAGCCAAAAAACTTCAATGCCTCCTTAAAGCTTTAACATTGTTTGTGGCATATATAAGAGATTGCAGCATTCTCACTGCAATCCATGCTAATGGCAACATTATAACCTGCACAAATACAGGAACTTATATTATACATGTAATTCAAAGAACCACAAATAGAAGCTTAGTGATCGAAGGTGGCATAAAGAGGTAAACAAAAACTATGTACCTGTATATCCAAATACTTCCTTTCACCCAAAAGTTGGCACGACCAGTGTATATGTTTCCACCAATAATTCACACAGAGAGAAGAAAACTTTCCATGGTAACTCTTCATTCAAAATTTTAATTTGAAGAAAAAAATAAATATATCTTTCCATACAAAAAAGGACCAATTAAGACATACTATGTCAACATTCAAAACCCCAAAATTCTTACCTAATGTTTTTCCAGATTCAATTTTTTTTGGGGGCTCCGAAGCAATGGGGCAAAGAATACAGGGACTGAACTATTACAAAATGTCCATCCTCCTATGTCACTTAACAATCAGGAATCCTATCCCTTTTACAAAATGACGAAGAGGTGGTGGTAGTACCAGAAAGCGTTGAAACATGTGAGCCTCTTGATAAATAAATCAAAGTTTCATTAGCAGCGGCGGAATCCATCAAATCGCAAGGGACAGAGATGTGACGACGACATCAATGGAGGCAATGACAATATCCCTTCTGTTCATTATCAGCTACAGCAGGAGCATAGAGAGAATGGTTCCAACGTTTGAAACTAAAATATCCATATTTTCTCTAGAAATGGCGCCATGGATGAATGATTATATTTCAACAAAACCAGTCTCTAAAATGAGTGAATCGTACGCAACAACCGTCCATTTATATAACTATCAATGGCGATATTGATGGGAAATTGTTATCATATTAAAGATTCAAATTTAAATTTGAATAAATGATTTGATTATAATCTGAATGTTGACTACTGCAAATGTCTTGGCAATCAGCATGAGTTAAGGTTCAGTTTTTAATTTAATTAACAATATTAAATAAGATGGAGAGGATTGCATGATTTTCAAATTTGTAAGGATCAAAACAGATTCTGAATAATTTTGTAAAATACGTAAACTGTGCATTGTGGATATATATATATAGCATATATTATATTATATTATATTATATATATAGTATATGTATATATAGTATATATAATATAATATATGTATAGTATATGTATATATAGTATATATATATATATTTTTTATATATAATAGCATATGGGTGAGGTAGGTATATATTGTTTGAAAATGTCACGACCCCTTATCGGACGTTCGTGACCGGCACGGGAGGTAGGATTTCTCCTCTCCCGTAAGCCTCTAATTCCTGATTGACATTCTTATACATGCATAACTAGCCATTTCTATTACAAACAATATATAGTATATATGGTCATCCCTATCCGGTGACCTAAGTAGCACGCAATCCACGGCTCGCTCAACGCCGCTTCAGTCTATACATATAAACATAATCAATCACACGTACATATAATATACATATTGATCACGCGCATCAAGGCGGGTGATCTATCCTATTCACATGCAGAATTTCCTGTGTACAGTCAAATATATATATTCAATCACACACCTGCATATAATTTACATATTGATCACACGCCTCAATGCGTGTGATCTATCCTATTCGCATGCGGACGCTGTATTTTCACACAATCAAGTATTCAGTCACACATATATATAAATTTACATATTGACCACACGCTCAGTGCGTGTGATCTATCCTATTCACATGCAGAAGTCACATTCAGATATATATATATACATGATATTCATCATATCACAACCTATATCCCCAACAACCAGACCAATCTTTAATCAGTATGAAGCCGACAGTTCTAGAGTGTGACATATACATATATGCTGTAATACCCGGAAATTTTCCAATTAACGTTAAGGTCCTAATTTAATTTTTTTATTTTAATTTGGAAGGAAAAGGAGAAAATTTAAAATAAATGAAATTTTATTTGGAACAAAATTAGGACCTAAAGGGAAATATTGGGTGTAAGTTTATTAACCCCAAAATTAATTTTAACTATAAATAATAATATATTAAATATATATATATATATATAAATATACAAAATATTTTAATAAAAAAAAAATATGTATATGTATGTGGCTGGAAGGGGGGTCACACACGTGACCCCCCCCCCTTATAATTAAAGGACCCCAAATTTTATTGCCTCCAGAGCAGACCCGAGAAGCTCCAGCAAGAAGATTGAAGACGCACGACGCGAGCTGCAGCGGAAGAGAAGGGACGCACGCGGGAGAGCTAGCCGGGAAGTGCGCCGCCGTTCGCCGGGACAAGGGCCGTCGATGGCGACTCGGGACGCCGGAGGAAGGTGGTCCGGCGCGGTTCACGGTGGAGAGAGGGGAAAAACGACGGAAAAGTGATTTATAGCCGGAATCTTCGCCGGAATCCGCCGTTTCGACGCCGGGGAAGGTGACCGGGAGTTCTTTCTACCCCATTCCATCATCCTATCCGATTGAATCGAGGTAAAAAGTCCCGAATCCCTCAAAACCCAAATTTATCTATTTTAGGGATTTTTGGAAAATTCCTAATTGATATGAATAAATTATTTTGGGTCCTAATTTGAAGCTATTGGGTTGCTTAGAAGTACTTGGAAGTATATTTGTTGGAAAATTGATGATGAAAGTTACTCAACTTGAAAACCATAGGACAATGGGATTAAAGTGAGATAAAGTGTAGTATGAATTGAATTGGGATTGATTGGTGTGTTGGATTGAAGTTATATAATGGTAGGAATTGTTGGAATATACGAGGGATTGATGCCCGAGTAATTCCGTCTCAACCGGAAACTAATTTGGTATTAAAAGAGACACTTTTCAATCCAATTTAGAATGTGGAGCTAAATTATAGGTTAGAAGTTTCGGGTAGACCATAATGGACGCCGGAATTTATTTAAATAGTAAAATGCCCTTATTTGGTAAAAATCCCAATTTTCAAATATATTAGGCCACATATGTTGTATGTGGATATGAGTTGAAAGGTTGGTTGTGAAAAGTCACGTACGAACACTTGTAGGTGAAAATGAGTATTCAAAGAAAGGGATAAAGAGATGAGATTAAGTGTGAGACACTTGGAAACAATATTAAAGAGAGGAAGAAGGTTAAGACCAAGGAGTTGGTTCTTGGCAAAGTTAATGTATTAATTTGACATGAGCATAGCATATGCATATAATTTGCATATAGTAAAGATGATAATGATGTAAATATGTTTGTTAGGTAACCATGAATTGTCTGGAGCAGGAGTGACTCCAGGACCAGAAACAGGAAGCCGTCCAGGTGAGGGGTTTCCCATCCTTGCCCTACAGGGTTGAATGAGGATGTGAATATGTGGTTTGCTTACTTGCTTGTTTGTAAGAATTATTAGGTAATAACATGCTATTGTTGTTCCTAAACTGTTAATTGTGAAAATATTTGTATATATGTGATTGATTTAAGTTGAAGTGGTACTGGAGGGTAACCATGTGATGACATGGGATACGCCAAGCAGTACAAGTAAAAAGGGGTAGGATATTGATTTCGTTCAATTTTTGGTTTGTCCTAATAATTAGAAACCCACTAAGGAAATGAAATTGACTTATTTATACACGTCGACGTGATTTGTGGTAAACGAACTTAGGAAATACCTTAGAGCTAGGTTATTATCTAATCAAGGGTTGGGTACTAAGCAAAGAGTAGAAAATCTCATAATTGATTAGAAATTCTTAGTGGAGTTCACACTGCTGAGGTAAAGACACTTTAGAATAGAAATGGGTAGTCCGTGTTGCAAACCCCACTGAAAGTAAGAGAGTGAAATATGACGTCAGACATTTGCCCGTTGTGGCTATGGCCCTAGCCTGGCACTAGGGTGGTGCATTACATATTCATGGTTGCCCGTTGTGGCTATTGCCCTAGCTTGGCACTAGGGTGGCGCATTACATATTCATGTTTGCCCGTTGTGGCTATTGCCCTAGCTTGGCACTAGGGTGGCGCATTACATATTCATGTTTGCCCGTTGTGGCTATTGCCCTAGCTTGGCACTAGGGTGGCGCATTACATATTCATGTTTGCCCGTTGTGGCTATTGCCCTAGCTTGGCACTAGGGTGGTGCATTACATATTCATGGTTGCCCGTTGTGGCTATTGCCCTAGCTTGGCACTAGGGTGGTGCATTACATCTTCATGGTTGCCCGTCGTGGCTATTGCCCTAGCCTGGTACTAGGGTGGTGCATAGCATTTAAAGGATTTGCCGTTGAGGCTATTGCCCTAGCGTGGCACTAGGGTCGATTGTATGATTTATAGTTTTTAATATGAAATGTTTCATGTTATTGGTTGCTTATGAGTAGCATGTTTGAGAAGCATGATTCCTAGGTTTATCTGTGACGTAACGTTATATTAATGTTGCCTGATCATTATATAACATCTGACAAACTGGTATTTCGTGCGCATGTGGTTGTGAGTGGTTCCCTTTCCCCAGCTGTAGTGGTACCCGCCGCTACGCCGAGGATGGGAAGCTTCTCACTGAGTCTGTTGGACTCACACCCTCTGTTTAAATGTTACAGATACAGGAATCGGGCAGGCTTCGACGTCCGGACAGTGATACGGACATCTATCCACTTGCACCGCATTTGTTCGCGTGGGTGGACATCTTTTGATTATTTAGCCTTCATTATTTTGAGTTGTATATATTCTAAAGTTGTAAAGGCGATGTAAATATTTGCAGCTTTTGAATTATGCTATATCTAGACATGTCGGCTTCACATGTGCTTACTGATAGGATTCTGGGTGTTGGGAAAGTCTTGATATACTTATATATATACATATCTGCGTATGTGAATAGGATAGATCACACACAATGGTGTGTGATCAATATGTATATGCTATATATATACGTGTGACTTGGTATATGTTGGATGGAAAATATAAATATCTGCATGTGAATAGGATAGATTACACGTATTGAGACGTGTAATCACTACGTATACTTAACTGTGCGTGTGAGTGTACATGTGTGATTATGACAGGTTATACATATATTGTGTGTGAATAGGATAGATCATTCCTTTGGGGTTTGATCACTATGTATATATATAATTATGTGTGAATGTCTTGAGTGTATGGATGTATGTATATATACGTGAAATGGGCTGAAGCGGCATTGAGCGCCGTGGATTGGAGGTTAAATAGGCCACCACTAATGGTGTGGCCACTATATACACTATGTGAATATTGTATGATGATTGTGTATAAGGGTAGATAATTTATGATTATAGATAAGGCTTACGGGTTTAGAGGCTAAATTCTATTCCCGTGCCGGTCACGGATCCCTGTAACTGGGGTCGTGACATATGCATATAGCAACTGTACAAAACAATGCTATACCAAAAGAATCATATACATATACATGCAGAAAAAATACATATATCAATACTACCCACGCAAACAATGCGTGCGATCTCTAAGTCTGTCTGCCTCCCAGGGATGAAGTGGAAGCGCTCCCGATGCCTATACCACCTGTGTCTGTAACATTTAATATTGGGGTGAGTCAAACAGACTCAGTGAGAGGCTTTCCCATCCCTGGTGTAGTAGCGGGTACCACTACAACTGGGGCAAGGAGCCAATCACAAACACATACGCATATAACAGATTTGAATTTCCATATATTAAGTGGTCAGACAATTAGCTTATATCATATTCACAATAAAGAATTTAAAGCATGGATTTACGTGCATTTAAATTCACAAATACATCATATCATGATTTAACATATAATTCCATGTGGTCACCCGTATTCAATTAACCGTAATCATAAACTTGCCCGAAGGCAATATCTCCATTAGGAGAGAATCTGGCCCGAAGGCAATATCTCACGTGAGCAATATGGGAACCTAGTTGATCATTCTAGGAACCCCTGGTCCCAAGACTATACTTGGAACAATAATCTGACCCCAAGACTTCACTTGGAGCATAGCCGGTGACTCATCTGACCTCGGTTTACCCAAGGCAATAGCCACAATGTGGTGTACTCATATACTCTGTATTTCTGTGGGTTGACTCAAGACAAGAGACTCAATCTACCCGGACCACCCGTGATAGACTCGGTTCCCGCGTTGTACCATAAATGACCCCTATGGACCACTACTTGTTCATTTTACTTCTTCTTAAGCAAATCTAGATTTCCAAGTGGTTTCTAATTCGGACTCTTGGTTCAGAACAAAGTCACCTAGGTTTATTCTCTTTAAGGACTTACATACAAAACCACACCCTTCAGATAATATTTACTCGATCCTACCCCCGATATTGTATAGGTCCCGTGGACCTTCTTTTCAAATAAGGCTCCTTGAGCCCCCATCGCCTTTATAATTCACAAACACACATATAGCACATTTTCACATATACTGTAATTTGGAACAACAATAGCATGTTATCTAACATGTAATTCCTACAAATAGGCAAGAAGGCAAACCATATATCCATATCCGCAATCAACCCTATAGGACAGGGATAGGAAAGCCCCTCACCTGGTTGGCCCCTCTGATCGGCTCTCGGTGCGCCCGAAAGTCCACTCACAGTATGGTGCCCTATACACATATACTTGAGAGATTCAGAAGCTTGAAAATTCAACCACTATCGTGTACATGCAAGCTAGTGCTCATGTTCTCTCTAATTAATTCCATAGACTAGTTGTTGGCTTGGAAATGCCCTCAACTAGTTTTAGGACACCTAGCATGCTTCTAATCGTGTCCAACCCTTTCTTAATCACACTATTCGGAAACGTTGAATTTGGGAATGCAAGGTTACCCCATTTCAACCTCTATGTGTCCATATGAAATTCCCATTACTCAAGTCTTGAATTTATGACTCAAGAGAGTCATAAATTCTACTTGTCTAAAATTTTCATTTACCGAATTAACTTTCAATACTTTACCTACACACGAATACACATATCCGGATACGCATAAAATTAGAAAATTGTCTCTTTTTCCCCGAACGGGGTTCCGGGTGAGACGGGAATTACTCGGGTTTTAATCCCTTGTACATTCGAATAATTTTTTACAATTATATAATTATCATTCAACCTTTCAATGCACCCCAAATCATTCCACAATACCCTTAAACCTTAACAACTACATTTTCCTACACGTTTTCCAACCCGGATAAATTCTATCAATTTGGTTCCGGTTCCTAAGCTTCCAACTCACTTCCTAGCATGCAAATACTTCAATTTAGGACCCAGAATACTCAGATTGAATCAATTGGGGTCTTTCCAAAAATCCCTAAAATTGATAAAATTGGGGTTTGAGAGTTTCGGGACTTCTCACCTCAATTCAACAGGTTAGAAGGACGATATGGAGTAGAGGAGACTCCCGACTACCTTCCCCGGTGAAGAAACGGCATTTTCCGGCGAGAAAGCTTTCTCCCTCTTGTTTCTCTCTCTAGCCCGAACTCTCTCTCTCTCTCTAGCACAACGAAGGCAACTACGGCTCTGGTGGACGCGACTCCGGCCACCACCGTGCTCAGCCCGTGCGTCCGGCCACTCACGCTTGCTCCTCCTCCTTGCTTCCGTCAACGATGGTCCTCCCCCTCTCTCTCGCATCTCTCTTTTCTCTGCTTCTTTCTCACGCCCACTTTTCCTTTCTTTTCTATATTCTTTTCTTTTATTCTTCTTTTCCTTATATGACATATATATATATATATATATATATATAGATATATATATCACAAAAGAAACAATCTGGTTTCTTTTCCTCTTTTTTTTTTCTTTTCTTTTACTCTTTTCTTATTCCTTTTATATAATATATATATACCTAAATAAATTAATATATATATATATACATATCACAAAGAAAAAAAAAGAAACCAGATTGTTTGTTTTGTGATATATATATATATATATATATCACAAAAGAAGCAATCTAGTTTCTTTTCCTCTTTTTTTTCTTTTCTTTTACTCTTTTCTTATTCGTTTTATATAATATATATATACCTAAATAAATTAATATATATATATATATACATATCACAAAGAAAAAAAAAGAAACCTGATATGATAAAATAAAAAAATATTTTTCCATTCTTAAATGAATTAATTTAATTTAATTAGTGATGCTAGTTAAAATATCCTCGGGTATTACAGAAAAAAAAAGATAATTTATTAGTTTACAAATGGATTTTAAAAGTTGTTATTTATTAATTAATGACATGATTCATGTTGATTTGAATTATTGAGGATATATGCAGATTATTACGAAGGGATAATTTATATTGGATTTAGATTTGAATTATTAAAATTCAATATAAATGCAAGCATCAAGGGATTCTTAATTAATAGATTGAAACAAAAAAGATTTGATAATCAGATTCGGTTTAACTAACACACATCAGCAGCCAGTCAGATGCCAAGGTGGCGACCAGTCAGCGCCACATGCTTAGGAAATAGGTGTTTAAAATGCTTACGTGGCATGATAAGGCTTTATGCATCTTCTTTATATAATTATATAGAATATAGATATATAGATATAGATTAATAGTTTTAAAGCAGATGGAGAGGATTGCACGATTTTCAAATTTGTAAGGATCAAAAAATATTCTAAATAATTTTGTAAAATACGTAAACTGTGCATTGTGGATATATATATATATATATAATATATATATATATATAGGTATATATATAGTATATTATATATATAATAGCATATGGGTGGGGTAGGTATATATTGTTTGAAAAAAAAAAGATAATTTATATAGTTTACTAATGGATTTAAAAAGTTGTTATTTATTAATTAATGACATGATTCATGGAAGGGAAATTGTTTGGATTTTAGAAATTAGGATGAGATATATCAAAAAAATGTTATTGAATGAAATAATTGTTTATTTTAAATGATTTGAATTAGGCTAAAATGCACTGAGACCCCCTGAGTTTTGGGTTTAGGGCACATAGACCCCTTGAGTTTTTAAACTTTGCACATAGACCCCCTGAATTTTCACTTTGGGGCAAAAAGCACCCTTCCGTTAGAGTTCTGTGAAATTTTGTGGTTAAGTGCCACATCATCAAGTATGTATGAGGGCAGTTTTGAAATTTCCAATTTAACCCTAATAACCCACCCATTGTCACGACCCCAAATCGGGAATACGTAACCGGAACGGGAATAGATTTTTACCTTTAAACCCGTAAGCCTTATCCTGTAAACATGACTATAACTACCCTGCTATACAATCAATATGTATATATCATACTAGTGGCCACACCTTACTGGTGGCCTAATTAACCTGCAATCCGCGGTTCGCTCAATACCGCTTCAGCTCAATCCAGTGTATAGATATATTTATCAGCACTCATAATGTAAATATTAATATCATATTGACGTACGTCTCAATACGTACGATCTATCCTATTCACATGCAGCAAGCACACATAATATATATCCATATCATATTGACCGTACGCCTCAATGCGTACGATCTATCCTATTCACATGCAGAAGTTTATATACTCAAACATATATCCTAGTTTATCCCCAACTGGACCCTGTCTTTAAGTACATGTGAAGCCGACAATTCTAGAGTAGGTACATATCAAAAGCTGTAAATATATATACATAACTCTTATAACTTAGAATATGTCCAACCAAAAGAGTCAAAATAACAAAAAGTGTCCACCCACGCGAACTAGTGCGTAAAGGATGGTCTGATGTCCGTATCACTGTCCGGACGTCAATGCCTGCCCGATACCTGTATCTGAAACATTGAAGCAGAGGGAGTGAGTCAAACAGACTCAGTGATAAGCTTCTCATCCTTGGCGTAGCGGCGGGTACAACTACAGCTGGGGAAAGGGAAACACCCACAATCACATGCGCATGAAATTCCAGTTTATCACATGTTATATTACGTCCAGGCAATATTAATATAACATCAAATCAAAGAGAAACCTACGGATCATGCTCCTCTATCATACTTCTCATAAGAAAACAATCATATTTAACATATCATTTGGAAAACTGTAAATCACTCAACTGACCCTAGTACCAGGCTAGGGCAATGGCCTCAACGGGCAATTTCTTTTAAATCTTTAACTGACCCTAGTACCAAGCTAGGGAAATGGCCTCAACGGGCAAATCTTTTAGTCTTTTACTGACCCTAGTGCCAGGCTAGGGCAATGGCCTCAACGGACAAATCTTTTAGCCTTTTACTGACCCTAGTACCAGGCTAGGGCAATGGCCTAAATCTTTTAGTCTTTTACTGACCCTAGTACCAGGCTAGGGCAATGGCCTCAACGGGCAAATCTTTTAACTTGTTTCTCTTCCCAAGCTTTCAGTTGGGATCCTGACTCTATCTACCCATTACTATCCTAAACTAACTTTACCTAGGTAGTGTGAACATCCCTACGACTCACTAATCAATAAAGAGATTGTATTAATCCTCATATTGTTGCCAAACCCTTGTTTTAGATCATAACCTAGCTCTAAGTTCTTCCCTAAGTTCAATTACCGTGAAACGTCGACGTTTACTAACAACTTCTATACGATTTCTTTAATGAGTTTCTAATTAATAGGGTAAAACAAACCTTGGACTCAATCAACAACTTATCCCCTTGCTTGTACTGTTCGGCGTATCTCATGTCATCACATGGATACCCTCCAGTACCTCTTTACTTGTAGTCAAACACACATATACAAATACTTTCATAGATAACAGTTTAGGAACAACAATAGCATGTTAACCACTAAATAATTCTTACAAATAGGCAAGTAGGCAAACCACATATCCACATCCTCAATCAACCCTGTAGGGCAAGGATGGGAAACCCCTCAACTGGACGGCTTCCTTGTGCTTGTCCTGGAGTAACTCCTGCTCTGGACGAATCGTGGTTTCCTAACAATCGCATTCACATGGTTAACAATCTTAACTATATGCAACTCATATGCGTATGGAATGCTCGTGCCTAAAAATGAACCTAAACGTCGCCAAGAACCGAGTTCTTGGTCTTATCCGTCTTCCCTCTCTTCCATGAGAGTCTCAAGTGCTACACACTTGGTTTCGTATAATTATCGCTCACCTTCAATTGATTTTGGAGCCTTGGATTTGAGTTACTAAACCTCCATATGCTTCTAAATTATCCTATTTAAGGTTTCCTAATAATTACGAAGGAATTAAATTGCCATTTTAAAATTTGGACTTTATTGTTCCGCAAGTTTCTATCCTTGAGAAACAAGAAAGTAACTAAAATAATTCTTGATGCTTGATAGCATATTTAGAATTATTCTAGGGTGTTTAAGATTGAAAAGAAGAGGTTTGGAGCCCTCAACATCACCCTTAAAGTGTATTTGGGCAATCCGTGCAGGGACCCGGCACGTTACGTCAAGGTTCAACCTTAGTAACCTTGGGCCAGCTCTTCACGGGTCTTGTTCAGTTAATATTTCAACAATATAATTTCAATAATACCAATCCAAGCCTATTTAGTCAAATCCAATCACAATCCTAATTTTCAACAATTTACCCAAATTAGGAATAATTATAATTTCAACCCCAAATCCTTCCAAATTTGAATTTGGGCAAATCCGAGAATATAATCTCGATTCTGTAATACCCGTGAATATTTTAACTAGCATCAGTAATTAAATTAAATTAATTAATTTAGAAGTGGAAAATGAGATACAAAAAATAAACACTATCCTACTACTTATTATTTTGTAGATATAAATCATTTTTTAGTCTTAAGTAATCTAATTTTATATTATTATTATTCTATCAGATTTCTTTTTTTGTTATGTATATATATATTAATTAGTTATATATATATATATTATATAAAAAGAAAGGAATAAAAGAAAAGAAAAGGGAAGGGTAGCGTGGAGGAAAGACGGACGAAGGAAACAGGGAAAGGAAGACGCACGGAGAGACACGGAGGCACGAGAGCTGGACAAGAAGCGAACTGGAAACGTACCGTTCGAGCTGAGCAACGTGCGAGGAAGCCAGAATCGCGTCTACCGGAGCTAGTCACCGTCTGTAATACCCGGAAATTTTCCAATCAACGTTAAGGTCCTGATTTAATTTTTTATTTTAATTTAGAAGAAAAAGGAGAAAAATTTTAAAACAAATGAAATTTTATTTGGGCAAATTAGGACCCAACGGGAAATATTGGGTGTAAGTCTATTGACCCCAAAGTTGATTTTAATAATAAATAATAATATATATAATATATTTGTATATATATATATATATATATATACAATTGATTTTTTTTTTAAATACATATATATATATATATATATATATATATGTATAGGCGGAGGGGGGGGTCACACACGTGACCCCCTTATAATTAAAATTTGTCCCCAATTCTTTTGCCCAGGGAGAGCAAAACCGAGGTGTGAAGCAGAAAAAAAAAAGAGTGAGATTGAGGACCACACACACACACACGACGCGAGGCTTCGGCGGGAAGAAGAGGAAGACGACCGTGACGCGCGGGAAGAAAGGGAGGTCGACGTCGCCGTTTCGCCGGGACCAGAGCCATCGACGGCGGCTCCGACGCCGGAGGAAGGCGGTCTTCACGGAGGAGAGAGAGAGAGTAAGGAGAAGTGACGGGAATAGTGTTTTTTCGCCGGAAAAGTCGTCGGAATCCGCCGTTTTGAAGCCGGGGAAGGTGACCGGGAGTTCTTTCTACCCCATTCCATCATCCTATCCGATTGAATCGAGGTAAAAAGTCCCGAATCCCTCAAAACCCAAATTTATCTATTTTAGGGATTTTTGGAAAATTCCTAATTGGTATGAATAAATTATTTTGGGTCCTAATTTGAAGCTATTGGGTTGCTTAGAAGTATTTGGGAGTATATTTGTTGGAAAATTGATGATGGAAGTTGCTCAACTTGAAAACCATAGGACAATGGAATTTAAAGTGAGACAAAGTGTAGTATAAATTGAGTTGGGATTGATTGGTGTGTTGGATTGGTGTTATAGAATGGTAGGGATTGTGGAATATGCGAGGGATTAACGCCCGAATAATTCCGTCTCAACCGGAAACCAATTTGGTATTAAAAGAGACACTTTTCAATCCAATTTAGAATATGGAGCTAAGATATTAGCTAGGAATTTAGATTAGATCGTGGTGGATGCTTGGGATTGATTTAAATAGTGAAATGCTTTTATTAGGTGGATTATCAAATTTTAAAGGATATCCGGCCACATATGTTGTATGTGGATATGAGTTGAAGGGTTGGTTGTGAAAGGTCACATACGAACACTTGTAGGTGAAAATGAGTATTCAAAGAAAGGGACAAAGAGATGAGATTAAGTGTGAGACACTTGGAAACAATATTAAACAGAGGAAAAAGGGTTAAGACCAAGGACTTGGTTCTTGGCAAAGTTAATGAATTAATTTGACATGAGTATAGCATATGCATACAATTTGCATATAATAAAGATGATAATGACGTAAATATATTTGTTAGGTAACCACGAGTCGTCTGGAGCAGGAGTGACTCCAGGACAAGAAACAGGAAGCCGTTCAGGTGAGGGGTTTCCCATCCTTGCCCTACAGGGTTGAATGAGGATGTGAATACGTGGTTTGCTTACTTGCTTGTTTGAAAGACTTGTTAGGTAATAACATGCTATTGTTGTTCCTAAACTGTTAATTGTGAAAATATTTGTATATATGTGATTGATTTAAGTTGAAGTGGTACTGGAGGGTATCCATGTGATGACATGGGATGCGCCAACAGTACAAGTAAAAAGGGGTAGGATATTGATTTCGTACAATTTTTGGTTTGTCCCAATAATTAGAAACCCACTAAGGAAATGAAACTGACTTCTTATTACACGTCGACGTGATTTGTGGTAAATGAACTTAGGAAATACCTTAGAGCTAGGTTATCATCTAATCAGGGGTTGGGTACTAAACAAAGAGTAGAAAATCTCATAATTGATTAGAAATTCTTAGTGGAGTTCACACTGCTGGGGTAAAAACACTTTAGAATAGAAATGGGTAGTCCGCGTTGCAAACCCCACTGAAAGTAAGAGAGTGAAATATGACGTCAGACATTTGCCCGTTGTGGCTATGGCCCTAGCCTGGCACTAGGGTGGTACATTACATATTCATGGTTGCCCGTTGTGGCTATGGCCCTAGCCTGGCACTAGGGTGGTGCATTACAAATTCATGGTTGCCCGTTGTGGCTATTGCCCTAGCTTGGCACTAGGGTGGTGCATAGCATTTGATAGACTTGCCCGTTGTGGCTATTGCCCTAGCCTGGCACTAGGGTGGTGCATTTCATATTCATGGTTGCCCGTTGTGGCTATTGCCCTAGCCTGGCACTAGGGTGGTGCATAGCATTTGAAAGACTTGCCTGTTGAGGCCATTGCTCTAGCGTGGCACTAGAGTCGAATGTATGATTTATAGTTTTTAATATAAAATGCTTCATATTATTGGTTACTTATAAGTAGCATGATTGTGGAGTATGATTCCTAAGTTTATCTGTGACGTAACGTTATATTAATGTTTGCCTGATCATTATATAACATATGATAAACTGGAATTTCGTGCGCTTGTGGTTGTGAGTGGTTCCCTTTCCCCAGCTGTAGTGGTACCCGCCGCTACGCCGAGGATGGGAAGCTTCTCACTGAGTCTGTTGGACTCACACCCTCTGTTTAAATGTTTCAGATACAGGAATCGGGCAGGCTTCGACGTCCGGACAGTGATACGGACATCTATCCACTTGCACCGCATTCGTTCGCGTGGGTGGACATCTTTTGATTATTTAGCCTTCATTATTTTGAGTTGTATATATTCTAAAGTTGTAAAGGTGACGTAAATATTTACAGCTTTTGAATTATGCTATATCTAGACATGTCGGCTTCACATGTGCTTACTGATAGGATTCTGGGTGTTGGGAAAGTCTTGATATACTTACATATATATTTATATATCTGCGTATGTGAATAGGATAGGTCACACATGATGGTGTGTGATCAATATGTATATGCTATATATATATGTGTGACTTGGTATATGATGGATGAAAAATATAAATACCTGCATGTGAATAGGATAGATTACACGTATTGAGGCGTGTAATCACTATGTATACTTAACTGTGAGTGTGGGTGTACATGCGTGAATATGACAGGTTATATACATTGTGTGTGAATAGGATAGATCATTCCCTTGGGGTTTGATCACTATGTATATATATATTTACGTGTGATTGTCCTGAGTTTATGGGTGTATATATATACATGAAATGGGCTGAAGCGGCATTGAGCGCCGTGGATTGCAGGTTATTTAGGCCACCAATGATGGTGTGGCCACTATATACACTATGTGAATACTGAATGTTGATTGTATATAAGGGTAGATAATTTATGATTATTGATAAGGCTTACGGGTTTAGAGGATAAATTCTATTCCCGTGCTGGTCACAGATCCCTGTAATTGGGGTCGTGACAAAGTTGGTATCAGAGCCTGGTTAATCTTTAAGTCATGTGAAGCCATTGGTATAACCGGGTGTCGGTTTACCCTTCTTTGTGTACCCGGGCACAAAGTGGGAGTAAAAAGTCACTTGTGGGAATACCCAGGATAATTTGAGTCAGCCTTTCTTTCATTCCTTTTTATCTATGATAGATTATGCAAATGCTTACTAGGTGACATTTTTGTGCAGTACAGGGATGCCGCCGACTGCTAGGCAGGCTAGGAGGGGCGGTAGAGTCCCTGCACGTACAGATGAGGAGTCCGTTCGGGAGGAGAGAATGCCTCCCAGGGGCCGAGCTAGAGGCCATGCTAGAGGCCGTGCTAGAGGCCGTGCTCGCGGTCGTGGTAGGACACAAGAAAGAGAAGTGCATAGGCAACAAAACCCAGAGCCACAGGTTGAGACGGGTGCTCCTTCAGTTGCTGAGATGCTGACTGTTGGATTTCAGGAATTGAGAGCTGAAATGACCCGCCAAATTCAACAAGAAGTCCGCCGTTTAGTTGTCGGCGAGGAAGAAGAGCAAGTGATATCGGCTGAACAGGAAACTGAAATGGTTGAGGAAAGGGAGGAAGAACCAAGAAGGGGATGGCAACAAAGGGACGTGCCTCGGAGACCGAGGGGAGTTCCGAGGGAATTACCGATTACTAAATTCCTGAAGCTAAATCCGCATACCTTTTGCGGAACCGAAACCAAGGAGGACCCTCAACATTTCCTCCGTGATATAATCAGAATTGGGCAGTTACTGAGGTGTCCAGGAGGAGAGATGGTAGAACTTGCCTCGTTTCAGTTAAGAGGCACTGCACGGATTTGGTTTGAATCAGTACAAAAGAGATATGCAAGGAGAGTTGCTCCTATGACCTGGGAAGATTTTCAGAGGGAATTCCTGGGTCGGTTTCTATCTGAAGGAATGAAGTATGCCAAGCGTCAACAGTTTGAAGACTTGTGGATGACGCCGAATATGTCTGTGACCGAGTTTGAGCTACAGTACACAGAGCTAGCCCAATACGCTCCTGAATTAGTTCCTGATGAGAGGGAATTGATCAAGAGGTTCATTCACAGACTGGTAGAGCCGTTGTTCGTAGTGCTACTACCCCAGTGTAATCAATTTGAAACTTTAGCACAGGCTGCAGATTGTGCAAGAGTGATCGAAAATAGAAAGAAGTTTGGGACGTCGGTGAATCCCAAGAATAAATTATTGATGGCAATGAGGGCCAAGGATGGAAGAAGAAGCAAAAGATTGCTGGTAATTCTGGTATAGTTTCAAATTATGCAGGACAAGTTGGTGGGCAGTCTGCTATTACCACCACAAGTTCTGGGAAGAGTAACACCCAAGGTGGGCAGAGGTCCCAATGCAGTAGTCAGGGCGGTAACCAGAAACCGCAGTGTGGAACATGTGGGAGATTTCATTTTGGAGAGTGCAAAGCCAAGAGAGGAAGTTGTTACAATTGTGGGCAATTCGAACATATGGCTAGGGAATGTCCACAGAAGAGGAGCAACACAAGTGTCAGAAGTAATCCTACTCCAGGTAGTACTCCGATTGCAGCCCCACTAGTTAGAACTGTACCACTCCAGGTTAATACTTCAGGTGCGGGTAGAGGCAGAGGAGCAGGAACAGGTGGTAGAGGTCCAGGTGCACCGGGAGGAGGACAGGCACGAGTATTTGCTTTGTCTCGGCAGGATGCACATGCCTCAAACACAGTTGTGACAGGTACACTTACAGTATGCTCTCTCAAGGCTCTTGTATTATTTGATTCTGGTTCAACACATTCCTACATTTCACATGCATTTGCACGAAAGGTTGAGAAACGCCCGACTAGGTTGAAGGAGACAGAAAAGGTCTCTACTCCGATGGGTGATTCGGTTCAAGTTAAGTATGTCTATGAGTCATGTGTTGTTATAGTCGAGGGTCATGAGATGGTTGTAGACCTACGACTACTATACATGGTAGACCTAGATGTTATTCTGGGCATGGATTGGTTGGCATCTTGTCATGCGGTGGTTGACTGCAGGGCAAAGTGTTTAAAGTTCAATATGCCTGATGAGGAACCATTTGTGTTATGGGGTGATGGTGGTGCCTCACATCCAAGCCTAATTTCGGCAATGGAAGCTTCCAAACTACTTGAGAAAGGGTGTAAGGGATATTTGGCAGTTGTGAGGGATAAGACGAAAGAGGTAATTCCCGCAGATCAGGTGCCAGTGGTTCGGGAGTTCCTTGATGTGTTTCCTGATGAACTGCCAGGGTTGCCGCCTGATCGAGAAATTGAGTTCGAGATTGAACTGTTACCAGGAACACAGCCGATGTCCACACCGCCCTATAGAATGGCTCCGAAAGAGTTGACGGAACTACACACTCAATTACAGGAGCTACTTGATAAGGGCTTTATCAGACCCAGCTTTTCACCATGGGGTGCTCCGGTGTTGTTCGTGAAGAAGAAGAATGGAATTTTAAGATTGTGTATCGATTACCGAAAGTTGAATAAGGTGACGGTCCGCAATCAGTATCCACTTCCAAGGATCGATGACCTGTTTGATCAACTGCAGGGTGCTAGGAGGTTTTCAAAAATCGATTTGCGATCAGGGTATCATCAGTTGAAGATTAGAAATGAAGATGTACCCAAGACTGCTTTTCGAACCCGATACGGCCATTATGAATTTCTAGTTATGTCATTCGGTCTAACTAATGCACCAGCAGCTTTTATGGATTTGATGAACCGGGTTTTCAAGCCATTTCTAGACTGATTTGTCATTGTATTTATAGATAACATTCTGATCTATTCCAAAAATGCGGAGGAGCACGCAACCCACTTGAGACTGGCATTACAAAAGCTAAGAGAAGAGAAGTTGTATGCTAAGTTTTCAAAGTGTGAATTTTGGCTTGATAGAGTGGCATTCCTTGGTCACGTGGTATCTTCAGTGGGAATCCATGTTGACCCGAGCAATGTAGAGGCAGTGAAAAATTGGTCTCAACCAACCTCAGTCACAGAGATTAGTAGTTTCTTAGGTTTGGCTGGGTATTACAGGAGGTTTGTGCAGGATTTTTCGAAGATTGCTGCACCTCTTACCAAGTTGACTCAAAAAGGGGTAAAGTTTGAGTGGAGTAGCAAGTGTGAAGAAAGTTTCCAGAAACTGAAGGAAAGTCTCACTACAGCGCCAGTGTTGGCACTTCCTGAAGGCACCGGAGGATATGTGGTTTACTGTGATGCTTCGCGAATTGGGTTAGGGTGCGTTCTTATGCAATATGGGAAAGTAATTGCTTATGCATCTAGGCAACTCCGGAAGCATGAGAAGAATTACCCGACTCACGATCTTGAAATGGCAGCGGTGGTGTTTGCCTTGAAGATTTGGAGACACTACCTTTATGGTGAATAGTGTGAGATATACACAGACCACAAAAGCCTCAAGTACATTTTTGAACAGAAAGACTTGAATCTGAGACAACGCAGGTGGATGGAGCTGATAAAAGATTATGACTGTACGATTCTTTACCATCCTGGTAAAGCGAATGTTGTAGCAGACGCTTTGAGCCGAAAGTCAATGGGTAGCTTAGCCCATATCAGTGAAGTACGAAGACCGTTGATTCGGGAAATACATGAGCTGGAACAGTCTGGAACTCAGTTTGAAATTGGAAATTCCAACTTGTTTCTAGCCCATATCCAAGCTAAGTCGTCTCTAATTGAAGAAGTTAAATCCAAGCAAGAGCAAGACGCCGACCTCAAACAGATCAAAGATACAGTGGTTAAAGGGGAGAAGGACGACGTCCGATTCTCTATAGATGAAAATGGCATACTCCGGTTGGAAGGATGACTGTGTGTACCGATGGTAGATGGGTTGAAAGAAAAGATCCTTGATGAGGCACACAAGACAGCGTACACAATCCATCCGGGTAGTAACAAGATGTATCAGGATCTTAGGGAGTTATACTGGTGGAAGGGTATGAAGAGAGATGTGGCAGACTATGTATCTAGATGTTTAGTGTGTCAGCAAGTTAAGGCTGAACACCAAAAGCCCGCCGGAACACTTCAAAAGATAGAAATTCCTGAATGGAAGTGGGAAAGGATTACTATGGATTTTGTGTCGGGATTGCCGCGATCGCAAAGGGGTTTCGACTCAGTTTGGGTAATAGTTGATCGGATGACCAAGTCCGCTCATTTCCTGCCAGTTAAGACCACTTACGGAGTGGGTCAGTATGCCCAGTTATACCTATCAGAGATAGTGAGGTTACACGGAGTGCCGGTGTCGATTATCTCTGACAGGGGGCCACAGTTTACCTCTCGATTCTGGAGGGCATTGGGGGCGAGGGTTGATCTGAGTACAGCATTTCATCCCCAGACTGATGGGCAATCTGAAAGGACTATTCAGGTTTTAGAGGACATGCTAAGCGCATGTGTTATGGATTTCGGCGGAAGTTGGGAAAAGTATCTACCATTAGCAGAGTTTGCCTACAATAACAGTTACCAGTCCAGTATACAGATGGCACCTTTTGAAGCTTTATATGGTCGAAGGTGTAGATCCCCGATTGGGTGGTTCGAGGTCGGAGAGGCCAAGTTAGTTGGTCCAGAACTTGTTCAAGAAGCGTTGGACAAGGTAAAGGTAATTAGAGAAAAGCTTGTGACGGCTCAGAGTAGACAGAAGTCATATGCCGACAATCGGAGAAGAGAGTTAGAATTTGCTGTGGGTGAGCAAGTCTTTTTGAAAATTTCACCAATGAGAGGCGTAATGAGGTTTGGCAAGAAAGGCAAGCTAAGTCCAAGGTATATCGGACCGTTTGAGATACTTGAACGTGTGGGAAATGTCGCCTACCGTCTTCAGTTGTCGGCGGAACTAGAAGGAGTTCATCCGGTGTTTCATGTGTCAATGCTTCGCAAGTACTTGCCAGATCCTTCTCATGTAATCCAACCCCAGGAGATACAACTAACCGAAGATTTGACGTATGAGGAGATACCAGTGGAAATCTTAGATCGTCAATTGAAGAAGTTGAGATCGAAAGAAATACCATTGGTGAAAGTTCTGTGGAGAAATCACTCGACCGAGGAAGCTACGTGGGAAGTCAAGGGAGAAATGCGCAGAACGTATCCTCACCTATTTGAGAACTAAGGTTAGTATGTGATTGAAATTCGGGGACCGAATTTCTTAAGGGGGGAAGATTGTAATACCCGGAAATTTTCCAATCAACGTTAAGGTCCTGATTTAATTTTTATTTTAATTTAGAAGAAAAAGGAGAAAAATTTTAAAACAAATGAAATTTTATTTGGGCAAATTAGGACCCAACGGGAAATATTGGGTGTAAGTCTATTGACCCCAAAGTTGATTTTAATAATAAATAATAATATATATAATATATTTGTATATATATATATATATATACAATTGATTTTTTTTTTTTAAAAAATACATATATATGTATAGGCGGAGGGGGGGTCACACACGTGACCCCCTTATAATTAAAATTTGTCCCCAATTCTTTTGCCCAGGGAGAGCAAAACCGAGGTGTGAAACAGAAAAAAAAAGAGTGAGATTGAGGACCACACACACACACACGACGCGAGGCTTCGGCGGGAAGAAGAGGAAGACGACCGTGACGCGCGGGAAGAAAGGGAGGTCGACGTCGCCGTTTCGCCGGGACCGGAGCCATCGACGGCGGCTCCGACGCCGGAGGAAGGCGGTCTTCACGGAGGAGAGAGAGAGAGTAAGGAGAAGTGACGGGAATAGTGTTTTTCGCCGGAAAAGTCGCCGGAATCCGCCGTTTTGAAGCCGGGGAAGGTGACCGGGAGTTCTTTCTACCCCATTCCATCATCCTATCCGATTGAATCGAGGTAAAAAGTCCCGAATCCCTCAAAACCCAAATTTATCTATTTTAGGGATTTTTGGAAAATTCCTAATTGGTATGAATAAATTATTTTGGGTCCTAATTTGAAGCTATTGGGTTGCTTAGAAGTATTTGGGAGTATATTTGTTGGAAAATTGATGATGGAAGTTGCTCAACTTGAAAACCATAGGACAATGGAATTTAAAGTGAGACAAAGTGTAGTATAAATTGAGTTGGGATTGATTGGTGTGTTGGATTGGTGTTATAGAATGGTAGGGATTGTGGAATATGCGAGGGATTAACGCCCGAATAATTCCGTCTCAACCGGAAACCAATTTGGTATTAAAAGAGACACTTTTCAATCCAATTTAGAATATGGAGCTAAGATATTAGCTAGGAATTTAGATTAGATCGTGGTGGATGCTTGGGATTGATTTAAATAGTGAAATGCTTTTATTAGGTGGATTATCAAATTTTAAAGGATATCCAGCCACATATGTTGTATGTGGATATGAGTTGAAGGGTTGGTTGTGAAAGGTCACATACGAACACTTGTAGGTGAAAATGAGTATTCAAAGAAAGGGACAAAGAGATGAGATTAAGTGTGAGACACTTGGAAACAATATTAAAGAGAGGAAAAAGGGTTAAGACCAAGGACTTGGTTCTTGGCAAAGTTAATGAATTAATTTGACATGAGTATAGCATATGCATACAATTTGCATATAATAAAGATGATAATGACGTAAATATATTTGTTAGGTAACCACGAGTCGTCTGGAGCAGGAGTGACTCCAGGACAAGAAACAGGAAGCCGTTCAGGTGAGGGGTTTCCCATCCTTGCCCTACAGGGTTGAATGAGGATGTGAATACGTGGTTTGCTTACTTGCTTGTTTGTAAGACTTGTTAGGTAATAACATGCTATTGTTGTTCCTAAACTGTTAATTGTGAAAATATTTGTATATATGTGATTGATTTAAGTTGAAGTGGTACTGGAGGGTATCCATGTGATGACATGGGATGCGCCAACAGTACAAGTAAAAAGGGGTAGGATATTGATTTCGTACAATTTTTGGTTTGTCCCAATAATTAGAAACCCACTAAGGAAATGAAACTGACTTCTTATTACACGTCGACGTGATTTGTGGTAAATGAACTTAGGAAATACCTTAGAGCTAGGTTATCATCTACTCAGGGGTTGGGTACTAAACAAAGAGTAGAAAATCTCATAATTGATTAGAAATTCTTAGTGGAGTTCACACTGCTGGGGTAAAAACACTTTAGAATAGAAATGGGTAGTCCGCGTTGCAAACCCCACTGAAAGTAAGAGAGTGAAATATGACGTCAGACATTTGCCCGTTGTGGCTATGGCCCTAGCCTGGCACTAGGGTGGTACATTACATATTCATGGTTGCCCGTTGTGGCTATGGCCCTAGCCTGGCACTAGGGTGGTGCATTACAAATTCATGGTTGCCCGTTGTGGCTATTGCCCTAGCTTGGCACTAGGGTGGTGCATAGCATTTGATAGACTTGCCCGTTGTGGCTATTGCCCTAGCCTGGCACTAGGGTGGTGCATTTCATATTCATGGTTGCCCGTTGTGGCTATTGCCCTAGCCTGGCACTAGGGTGGTGCATAGCATTTGAAAGACTTGCCTGTTGAGGCCATTGCTCTAGCGTGGCACTAGAGTCGAATGTATGATTTATAGTTTTTAATATAAAATGCTTCATATTATTGGTTACTTATAAGTAGCATGATTGTGGAGTATGATTCCTAAGTTTATCTGTGACGTAACGTTATATTAATGTTTGCCTGATCATTATATAACATATGATAAACTGGAATTTCGTGCGCTTGTGGTTGTGAGTGGTTCCCTTTCCCCAGCTGTAGTGGTACCCGCCGCTACGCCGAGGATGGGAAGCTTCTCACTGAGTCTGTTGGACTCACACCCTCTGTTTAAATGTTTCAGATACAGGAATCGGGCAGGCTTCGACGTTCGGACAGTGATACGGACATCTATCCACTTGCACCGCATTCGTTCGCGTGGGTGGACATCTTTTGATTATTTAGCCTTCATTATTTTGAGTTGTATATATTCTAAAGTTGTAAAGGCGACGTAAATATTTACAGCTTTTGAATTATGCTATATCTAGACATGTCGGCTTCACATGTGCTTACTGATAGGATTCTGGGTGTTGGGAAAGTCTTGATATACTTACATATATATTTATATATCTGCGTATGTGAATAGGATAGGTCACACATGATGGTGTGTGATCAATATGTATATGCTATATATATATGTGTGACTTGGTATATGATGGATGAAAAATATAAATACCTGCATGTGAATAGGATAGATTACACGTATTGAGGCGTGTAATCACTATGTATACTTAACTGTGAGTGTGGGTGTACATGCGTGAATATGACAGGTTATATACATTGTGTGTGAATAGGATAGATCATTCCCTTGGGGTTTGATCACTATGTATATATATATTTACGTGTGATTGTCCTGAGTTTATGGGTGTATATATACATGAAATGGGCTGAAGCGGCATTGAGCGCCGTGGATTGCAGGTTATTTAGGCCACCAATGATGGTGTGGCCACTATATACACTATGTGAATACTGAATGTTGATTGTATATAAGGGTAGATAATTTATGATTATTGATAAGGCTTACGGGTTTAGAGGATAAATTCTATTCCCGTGCCGGTCACGGATCCCTGTAATTGGGGTCGTGACACCGTCTTTGTGGCTGGAGGAGAGAGAGAGTTCGGGTTAGAGAGAGAAAGCAAAGGGAGAGAGCTCCCACGCCGGAAAATGCCGTCTCTTCAGCGGGGAAGGTAGCTGGGAGTCTCCTCTACTCCATATCGTCCTTCTAACCGGTTGGATCGAGGTGAGAAGTCCCGAAACTCTCAAACCCCAATTTTATCAATTTTAGGGATTTTTGGAAAGACCCCATTTGATTCAATCTGAGTATTCTGGGTCCTAAATTGAAGTAATTGCATGTTAGGAAGTAAGTTGGAAGCTTAGGAACCGGAATTAAATTGATGGAATTTATCCGGGTTGGAAAACTAGTAGGAAAAGTATGATTGTTAATGTTTAAGAGTGTTATGGGCTGATTTGAGATGCATTAATTGGTTGAATTGTAATTATATGATTGTTAAAAATTATTGGAATGTACGAGGGATTAAAACCCGAGTAAGCACCGTCTCACCCGTAACCCGATTCGGGGAAAAAGAGACAATTTTTCAATTTTAAACGTATCCGGATATGTGTGTTCATATGTAAGTAAGGAGTTGGAAAAATTAATTCGGTAAATGGAAACTTTGGACAAGTAGGATTTATGACTCTCTTGAGCCATAAATTCAAAACTTGGCTAATGGCAATTACATATGGACACATAGAGGTGGAATTGAGTAACTTTACATTCCCAAATCAAGGCTTCCGAATAGTGTGATTAAGCAAGGGTTGGATACGAATAGAAGCATGCTAGGTGTTCCGAAAACTAGTTGAGGGCATTCCAAGCCAACAACTAGTCTATGGAATTAATTAGAGAGAACATGAGCATTAGCGTTGCATGTACACGATAGTGGCTGAATTTCAAGTTTCTTAATCTCTCAAGTATATGTGTATAGGGCACCATACTGTGAGTGGACTTTCGGGCGCACTGAGAGCCGATCAGAGGGGCCAAGCAGGTGAGGGGCTTTCCTATCCTTGTCCTATAGGGTTGACTGCGAATGTGGATATATGGTTTGCCCTCTTGCCAACTTGTAGGAATCATATAATAGATAACATGCTATTGTTGTTCCTAAATTGTAATATATGTGATAATGTGATATATGTGTATATATGAACTGTGAAAGCAATAGGTGGCTCAAGGAACCTTATACGGAATGAAGGTCCTCGGGACCTATATAAGATCGGGGGTAGGATCGAGTCAATTTTGTTTGTGAGGGTCTTGTGGTACTAGAAACCAACCTTATTGATTATTATCTGAAAAGTGTGGTGGTGTATGTAAGCTCTTAAAGAAAATGAACATAGGTGACCTTGTTTTAAACCGAGGGATTCCGGATAAGAAAACCACTTGGAAATTTAGAATTTCCTAAGAAGAAGTAAAATAAATAAGTAGTGGTCCATATGGGTTATTTATGGTACAACGCGGAGACTGAGTCTATCACGAGTGGTCCAGGTAGATTGAGTCTGTTATCTTGAGTCAAACTCTCAGAAATACAAAGTATATGAGTACAACACATTGTGGCTATTGCCTTGGGTAAACCGAGGTCAGGTGAGTCGCCGGCTATGCTCCGAGTGAAGTCTTGGGGTCAGGTTAATGTTCCAAGTAAAGTCTTGGGGTCAGGTTAATGTTCCAAGTAAAGTCTTGGGACCAGGGGTTCCTAGAATGATCAACTAGGTTCCTATACCGCTCACGTGAGACATTGCCTTCGGGCCAGATTCTCTCCTAACGGAGATATGCCTTCGGGCCAGTTTACGGTTTTGCTTATTTGAACATGGAAATTCACCTGAAGTTATATGTTAAACGGTAATATGATGTATGTATGAATTTGAACGTATGTAAAACCATGCTTTAAATTCTTTATTGTGAATATGATATATGCTAATTGCCTGACCACTTAAAATATGGAAATTTAACCCGTTATATGCGTATGTGTTTGTGATTGGCTCCTTTTCCCCAATTGTAGTGGTACCCGCTACTACACCAGGGATGGGAAAGCCTCTCACTGAGTCCGTTTGACTCACCCCAATGTTAATTGTTACAGGCACAGGTGGTATAGGCATCAGGAGCGCTTCCACTTCATCTCAGGGAGGCGGACAGACTTAGAGACCGCACGCATTGTTCGCGTGGGTAGTATTGATATATGTATTTTGTCTGGATGTATATGTATATGATTCTTTTGGTATAGCATTGTTTGTACAGTTGCTATATACATATATGTATATGTCACACTCTAGAATTGTCGGCTTCATACAGATTAAAGATTGGTCTTGTTGTTGGGGATATAGGTTGTGATATGATGAATATCATGTGTATATATATATATATATATATATATATATATGAATGTGACCTCTGCATGTGAATAGGATAGATCACACACACTGAGCGTGTGGTCAATATGTAAATTTATATATATGTGTGACTGAATACTTGGTTGTGTGAAAATACGGCTTCCGCATGCGAAAAGGATAGATCACACGCATTGAGTCGTGTGATCAATATGTAAATTATATGCAGGTGTGTGATTGAATATATATACTTGACTGTACACAGGAAATTCTGCATGTGAATAGGATAGATCACCCACCTTGAAGCGCGTGATCAATATGTATATTATATGTACGTGTGATTGATTATGTGTATAAGTATAGACTGAAGCGGCGTTGTGCGAGCCGTGGATTGCGTGCTACTTAGATCATCGGATAGGGACGTCCATATATACTATATATTGTTTGTATTAGAAATGGGTAGTTATGCATATTTAAAATGTCAATCACGGATTAGAGGCTTACGGGATAGGAGAAATCCTACCTCCCGTGCCGGTCACGGACGTCCGATAGGGGGTCATGACAAACTTGGTATGAGATGCAGGTTACTTTAAACTGTATGAAGCCATAGGTATGACCGGGTGTCGGTTTACCCCTCTTTGTGTACCCGGCCACAACGTGGGAGTAAAAAGGCACTTGTGGAAGTACCCAGGAAATTGTGTCAGCCTTTCTTTCTACTCTCTCTGATATGAAATGTCATTAGTATATGTGTACTTAGTAAGTGTGATCCTTGTGCAGTATAGGGATGCCACCTATCACGAGACGGACTAGGGGTGGAGGGAGAACTCCTGCTGAAATTGATCGAGAATCAGTTCGGGAGGAGGGAATGCCCACCCGAGGCCGAGGTAGAGGCCGTACTCGAGATCGAGGTAGGGGTCGTGCTCGAGGTCGAGGAAGAGCACAAGTGAGAGGGGAAGAGAGAAGACAGTCACCGGAACCTCAGCCTCAAGAAGAGATAGGTGCACCTTCCATGGTGGAAATGCTCACGGCAGGATTTCAGGAACTAAGAGAAGAGATGACGAGGCAAATACAGAGGGAGGTACGCTGGTTGATAGTCGGCGAGGAAGAACAAGAGAGAGTTCCCAGCAATCAAGAGATGGAGGTTGTTGAGGAAGAGGATAGGGAATGGCAACAACCACAAGAAATGCCTCGTGAACCACGGGCAGCACCCCGAGAGCTGCCAATTTCAAAATTTCTAAAGCTTCATCCACCCACTTTCTGCGGAACTAGTGAGATAGAGGATCTGCAATACTTTATCAAAGATGTGGTCAGAATTGGGCGCATGCTGAGGTGCTCAGGCCGTGAATTGGTGGAATTAGCTTCATTCCAGCTGAGGGGAGCGGCTAGAGTATGGATAGAGTCCGTACAGACGAGGTATTCACGCAGAGTGGCACCGATGACCTGGGAAGATTTTCAGAGGGAATTCCTGGGTCGGTTTTTACCTGAAGGCACCAAAGATGCGAAGCGTCAGCAATTCGAGGAGTTGTGGATGACGCCTAACATGACCGTGACGGAGTATGAGTTACTTTTTACAAAACTAGCTCAATTCTCACCTGAGTTGGTTCCAGATGAAGAGGCGAGGATCAAGAGGTTCATACACCGACTCACGGAGCCGTTGTTTACTGCTTTGCTACCTCAGAGTAGACAGTTTGAGGCTTTAGCTCAAGCAGCAGACTATGCTAGAATGATTGAAACCAGGAAGAGGTATGGGACGTCTGTTGATCCTAAAGTCAAGTTAATTACAGGCAATGACAACCAAGGCGGTGGAAGTAAGAAAAGGAAGACAACAGGTGGAGGTGCAGGATATTCAGGGTCCGCAGGAGGACAATCCTCAACTACCACCAATGAAACAGGTACAAGAGGTAATGTTCAAGGGGGACAAAGGGAACAAGGGGGTGGAAATGCCGGTAAGACAAAGCCCAAGTGTGCGACTTGCGGTAGATTTCATTTTGGTATATATCGGAGACTGATAGGTGGATGCTACCACTGCGGCCAGATGGGCCATATGGCTAGAGAGTGTCCAAAGAAAAAAGAGGGTACAAGTGTGCGAAGCAATCCGACGCCGAGGAGTACACCTATCCCAGCTCCACCAGTGAGAACCGTGCCACCACAGGCAGCAAGTACAGGTGCAGCTAGAGGCCGTGGTGCAAGATCTAGTGGCCGAGGGCCAGGGGCGGTAGGTGGAGGACAAGCGCGGGTATTCACACTCTCTCAGCAGGATGCTCATGCATCAAATGCAGTTGTGACAGGTACTCTTATTGTCTGCTCTCTTGAAGCACGAGTCTTATTTGATTCCGGCTCCACTCATTCCTATGTGTCGCATGCATTTGCCTCTAAATTCAACAAAAGTCCATCTAGAATGGAAGAAACAGTACTGGTCTCTACTCCAATGGGAGAATCGGTACAATTAGAGTATGTGCACAAGTCTTGCATTGTGGAGGTCGATGGTCATGAGACTGTGGTGGACCTTCGGTTGTTGTGTATGGTTGATCTTGACGTGATCCTCGGAATGGATTGGTTGTCGTCTTGCCATGCGGTTGTGGACTGCAGGGCTAAATGTATAAAATTTAATATGCCAAACGAGGAGCCTTTTGTGATACGGGGTGATGGAGCTGCACCGTATCCAAGCTTGATCTCGACTTTGAAGGCATCCAAGTTACTTGCAAAGGGATGCAAAGGGTATTTGGCATTCGTCCAAGATACCATGAAAGAAGTACTTTCGCCGACTCAAGTACCTGTAGTGCGAGAGTTCTTGGATGTATTTCCAGAAGAATTGCCGGGGTTGCCGCCCGATCGTGAGATTGAATTTGGAATTGAGCTGCAACCTGGTACTCAGCCTATCTCCACACCACCTTACCGTATGGCTCCGAAAGAGCTGAAGGAGCTACATACACAATTGCAAGAATTGTTTGAAAAGGGTTTTATAAGACCCAGTTTCTCTCCTTGGGGTGCACCGGTCATTTTTGTAAAGAAGAAGGACGGATCCTTGCGGTTGTGTATCGATTACCGAAAGTTAAACAAGGTGACGATTCGCAATCAATATCCACTGCCGAGGATAGATGACCTATTTGATCAGTTGCAGGGTGCGAAGCGGTTTTCCAAGATTGATTTGCGATCTGGGTACCATCAATTAAAGATTTGAGAATCAGACATACCTAAGACCGCATTTCGGACCCGATATGGACATTACGAGTTCTTGGTAATGTCTTTCGGATTAACAAATGCCCCTGCAGCGTTCATGGACATGATGAACATGGTCTTTAAACCATTTCTGGACCGATTTGTCATTGTCTTCATTGACGACATATTGGTTTATTGAAAGGATTCTGAGGAACATGCGGAACACTTGAGATTAGCATTACAGAAGCTGAGAGAAGAGAAATTGTATGCCAAGTTCTCTAAGTGTGAATTCTGGCTGGACAGAGTTGCCTTTTTGGGTCACGTGGTATCATCAGAGGGAATCCACGTTGATCCAAGTAAGGTAGGGGTAGTGAAGAATTGGTCCCAGCCTACCTCTGTTACTGAAATTCGCAGTTTCTTGGGTTTGGCGGGATATTATAGAAGATTTGTGCAGGACTTCTCTAAGGTTCCTGCACCTATGACTAGATTGACTCAGAAAGGAGTGAAGTTTGTATGGGATGACAAGTGTGAGCAGAGTTTTCAGAAGCTGAAGGACAGCCTTACTACCGCTCCGGTGCTGGCATTACCTGAAGGCACAGGAGGGTATGTGGTATACTGTGATGCGTCGAGGATCGGGTTAGGGTGTGTCTTGATGCAACATGGCAAGGTGATTGCGTATGCATCGCGACAAATGAGGAAGCATGAGAGGAACTACCCGACTCACGACCTCGAAATGGCGGCTGTAGCATTCGCTTTGAAAATATGGAGACACTACTTATATGGTGAGACTTGTGAAATTTATACAAACCACAAAAGCCTCAAATACATTTCCGAGCAGAAAGACTTGAACTTGAGACAACGTCGATGGTTAGAGTTATTGAAAGACTACGACTGCACGATCTTGTATCATCCAGGAAAGGCTATTGTGGTAGCCGATGCTCTGAGTCGGAAATCCATGGGCAGTCTTGCTCATATAAGTGAAGAAAGGAGACCGTTAATTAGAGAACTACACGAGCTAGAGCAAACGGGAAATCAGTTTGAGATTGGAAGTTCTAACTCACTTTTAGCCCATTTGCAACCTAAGTCCTCTTTGGTAGAAGAGGAGAAGGCTAGGCAAGATGAAGATACCGACCTCAAACAAATCAGGGATATCGTAACTAAAGGGAAAGGGGACGACGTCCGATTCTCTATCGATGACTTCGGGATACTTCGGTTGGAGGGACGGTTGTGTGTCCCAATGGTTGATAACTTGAAAGAAAGAATTCTTGAAGAAGCACACCGGACAGCGTATACAATCCATCCGGGAGCTAATAAAATGTATCATGACCTGAAACAGTTGTATTGGTGGAATGGCATGAAAAAGAATGTCACAAACTATGTAGCCAGGTGTTTAGTGTGCCAGCAAGTCAAGGCTAAACACCAGAAGCCCACTGGAACATTACAACAGGTAGAAATACCTGAGTGGAAATGGGAGAGGATAACGATGGATTTTGTAATAGGGTTGCCAAGATCACAACAGGGATTTGATTCGGTTTGGGTAATAGTGGATCGCATGACTAAGTCCGCACACTTTCTGCCAGTTAAGACCACTTACGGAGTGAGTCAATATGCACAGATTTACCTATCAGAAATCGTTAGATTGCACGGTGTGCCAGTGTCCATAATATCTGATAGGGGTCCACAGTTCACTTCCAGGTTTTGGAAGTCATTGCAGGAAGTGTTGGGAACTAGGGTTGATCTGAGTACTGTGTTCCACCCACAGACCGACAGGCAATCAAAAAGAACCATTCAGATTCTTGAGGACATGCTTCGGGCTTGTATTATGGATTTCAGCGGAAGTTGGGAAAGGTATTTACCTCTGGTTGAGTTTGCGTACAATAACAGTTATCAAGCAAGTATTCAAATGGCACCTTTCGAGGCTCTGTACGGTCGCAGATGCAGGTCCCCGATTGGGTGGTTCGAGGTCGGAGAAGCTAGCCTAGTCGGCCCGGAATTGCTACAAGATGCCTTGCAGAAGGTAAAATTTATAAGGGAGAGATTGCTAACGGCTGAGAGTAGGCAAAAGTCTTATGCAGACAATCGAAGGAGAGAACTGGAGTTTGCCGTTGGTGATCAGGTGTTCTTGAGAATATCACCGATGAAAGGCGTAATGTGGTTCGGTAAGAAGGGGAAGTTGAGTCCTCGGTATATTGGACCGTTTGAAATCTTAGAACGAATTGGGAATGTAGCGTATCGGTTGGAATTGCCTACGGAATTGGAGGGGGTACACCCTGTCTTTCATATATCGATGCTTCGGAAGTATCTTCCCGATCCCTCGCACGTAATCCAATCGCAAGACGTGCAACTAACCGAAAATATGACGTATGAAGAGGAGCCAGTGGAAATCTTAGATCGGCAGCTAAAGAAACTCAAACGAAAGAGATTCCATTGGCAAAAGTTCTGTGGAGAAACCACTCGACCGAAGAAGCTATAAGGGAGGTCGAGGGTGAAATACGCAGAACGTATCCTCATCTATTTCGAGACTAAGGTTAGTTTTTTGGTTTAAATTCAGGGACCGAATTTCTTAAGGGGGGAAGATTGTAATACCCGAGAACATTTTAACTAGAGTCATCAATTAAATTAAATTAATTAATTTAATTAAAGTGGAAAATGGGATAAAAATACACACTACCCTATTACTTACTATATTGTGAATACAAGTATTTTAAATCCTAAAATTTTCTTTTTTTCATATTTTTTTATTATATCATATGCCTTTTTCATTTTGTAATATATATATATATATATATATATATTAATTTATTATATATATATATATATTAGATAAGTAATGAAATAAGGAAAAGAAAGGAGAAGAAGCAGACGTGTGGAGGAAAGAAACGGGGAAGACGCACGCACGAGAAAATGCACGAGAGAGAGGGCTGGAGCAACGTCTTGGCTGGAGGAGCTCACGGACGGAGAGCACGGTGGTGGCCGGACGTACGCGAGACGGAGGCCGGAGTCGCGTCAGCCGGAGCTCGTGCCGTCTTGGTGCTAGAGAGAGAGGGAGTGACGGTTTAGAGAGAGAAAGCAAGGGGAGAGAGCTTTCTCGCCGGAAAACGCCGTGTCTTCACCGGGGAGGGTAGCAGGGAGTCTCCTCTACTCCGAATCATCCTTCTAACCGGTTGAATCGAGGTGAGAAGTCCCGAAACTCTCAAACCCCAATTTTATCAATTTTAGGGATTTTTGGAAAGACCCCAATTGATTCAATCTGAGTATTTTGGGTCCTAAATTGAAGTATTTGCATGTTAGGAAGTGAGTTGGAAGCTTAGGAACCGGAACCAAATTGATGGAATTTATCCGGGTTGGAAAACTAGTAGGAAAAGGATGATTGCTAATGTTTAAGAGTATTATGGGCTGATTTGGGATGCATTAAGAGGTTGGATAGCAATTATATAATTGTTAAAATTATTGGAATGTACAAGGGATTAAAACCCGAGTACTCACCGTCTCGTCGGAACCCAACTCGGGGAAAAAGAGACAATTTTCTAATTTTACGCGTATCTGGATATGTGTATTCATGTGCAGGTAAACTGTTGAAAGTTTATTCGGTAAATGGAAATTTTAGACAAGTAGGATTTATGATTCTCTTGAGCCATAAATTCAAGACTTGGGTAATGGAAGTTCATATGGACACATAGAGGTGGAATTGGGTAACCTTGCATTCCCAAGTCAAAGCTTCCGAATAGTGTGATTAAGAAAGGGTTGGACACGAATAGAAACATGCTAGGTGTCCTAAAACTAGTTGAGGGCATTTCCAAGCCAACAACTAGTCTATGGAATTAATTAGAGAGAACATGAGCACTAGCGTTGCATGTACACGATAGCGGTTGGATTTTCAAGCTTCTGAATCTCTCAAATGTATGTGTATAGGGCACCATACAGTGAGCGGACCTTCGGGCACACCGAGAGTCGATACAAGGGGCCAAACAGGTGAGGGGCTTTCCTATCCCTGTCCTATAGGGTTGACTGCGGATATGGATATATGGTTTGCCTTCTTGCCTATTTGTAGGAATTACATGTTAGATAACATGCTATTGTTGTTCCTAAATTACAGTATATGTGAAAATGTGCTATATGTGTGTTTGTGAATTGAAAAAGCGATGGTGGCTCAAGGAGCCTTATATGAAAAGAAGGTCCACGGGACCTTACGATATCGGGGGTAGGATCGAGTAAATATTATCTGAAGGGTGTGGTTTTGTATGTAAGTCCTTAAAGAGAATAAACCTAGGTGACTTTTTTCTGAACCAAGAGTCTGACTTAGAAACCACTTGGAAATCTAGATTTGCCTAAGAAGAAGTAAAATGAACAAGTAGTGGTCCATAGAGGTCATTTTAGGTACAACGCGGGAACCGAGTCTATCACGGGTGGTCCGGGTAGATTGAGTCTCTTGTTTTGAGTCAAACTCACAGAAATACAAATTATATGAGTACACCACATTGTGGCTATTGCCTTGGGTAAACCGAGGTCAGATGAGTCGCCGGCTATGCTCCAAGTGAAGTCTTGAGGTCAGACTAATGTTCCAAGTAAAGTCTTGGGGCAAGGGGTTCCTAGAATGATCAACTAGGTTCCCATATCGCTCACGTGAGATATTGACTTTGGGCCAGATTCTCTCCTAACGGAGATATTGCCTTCAGGCTAGATTCTCTCCTTTGTACGATAGATGTTGTGAGAAACGCAAACCAGCTAAGCACTCTGAACTCTCGGCAGCAGTAAGATTGCTAAGCATCAAGGCAGATACCAACATGTCAGTGTATGGCTTTAATCAGATGATGCAATTCTTTAAAGAAGCTCTGCCAGAAGATAACCGTTTGGCCCCAGATCTTTACAGGACAAAGAAAATAGTGGCGAAGCTAGGGCTTGGATATCAGAAGATTGATTGTTGTCGTAACGGATGCATGCTATACTACAAGGACGACTTGCGGGAAACAAAATGTAAGTTCTGCGAGAGTCCTAGGTATAAAATGAGAAGGTTTACACGTGGTAGATGCAAGGAAGTGGCATGTAAACAATTGTGGTGGTTACCATTGATTCCTAGGCTTCAAAGACTTTTTCAATTCAAAAGTGACGGCTAAAGAGATGAGGTGGCATTATGATAACACTCGAGAGGAGGGTGTGTTGTCCCACCCATCAGATGGTGAGGCATGGAAGACATTTGATCGAACTCACCCTGACTTTGCTTCGGAACCCCGAAATGTAAGGCTTGGACTATGTGCAGATGGCTTTACACCATATGGGCAATTCGGAAAAACTTACTCTTGTTGGCCTGTTATTATGGTGCCGTACAATCTTCCACCAGGGATGTGTATGAAACAAGAGTATATGTTTTTGTCCTTAATCATCCCTGGTCGAAGCAATCCAAAAGCCAAAATAGATGTTTATTTGCAACCATTGATAGATGAATTAAAATTGTTGTGGGAAGAGGGTGTTGAAACATTTGATGTGTC
This sequence comes from Senna tora, assembly GCA_014851425.1. Lineage (NCBI taxonomy): Eukaryota > Viridiplantae > Streptophyta > Magnoliopsida > Fabales > Fabaceae > Senna > Senna tora. Next base: position 18,850,916 of record CM026265.1, read on the forward strand.
TCTCAGGCAGAACTTCCAAATGCGGGCATCACTTATGTGGACTATTAATGACTACCCAGCATATGGCATGTTATCTGGTTGGCAGACTGCGGGTAAACTGTCTTGTCCAATTTGTATGGAGAGTTCAAAGGCATTCGGTTTAGAAAATGGTGGAAAGACAAGTTTTTTTGATTGTCATAGACAATTCTTATAAGAGAATCACCAATTCAAGAGAAATAAAACATCGTTTATAAAAAATAGAGTGGAGGAATCATCTCCGCCTCGAAGGTTGGATGGGAACCAAGTTTGGGAAAGGGTGCAGAGCATTCCAAAAGTTAAGGAGCACGGACGGGCTATCTTCGCGGATGGTTATGGAGCGACACACAATTGGACCAAGCAAAGTATATTTTGGGAGTTACCGTATTGGAAGACTAACCTTTTACGACACAATTTAAATGTCATGCACATTGAGAAAAATGTGTTTGACAATGTGTTCAACACTGTGATGGACATAAAGGGAAAAACCAAAGATAATATAAAAGCAAGATTGGACCAAAAACAATTATGTCGACGTCCAGAATTAGAGCTAGTGGACCAAGGGGGGAAGCTTCTCAAGCCTAAGGCACGATATACGTTGAATGTTGATCAGAAGCGTGCTGTTTGTGAGTGGGTTAAGAATCTTAGGCTCCCTGATGGATATGCTTCTAACCTAGCACGATGTGTGGACGTCAATGAAACCAAACTCTCAGGGTTAAAGAGTCATGATTGCCACGTGTTTATGGAGCGTTTACTCCCAATTGCCTTTAAAGCTTTACCGGAAGCTGTCTGGACTCCTCTCACAGAGCTTAGTCAATTTTTCAAAGAAATTTGTTCGACTTCATTGAGGGTGGATCAACTTGACGTTCTAGAAAAAAATATTCGATTGACATTGTGCAAATTAGAGAAGATCTTTCCTCCAGGTTTCTTTGATGCAATGGAGCATCTTGTAGTACATCTGGTAGAGGAAGCAAGGCTTGGAGGACCGGTCCAAAATCGATGGATGTTTTCCGGTGAGAGGTAATGAATGGAAAATTTAACTTCTCTAGTTAGTAAACACCCATAAATTGTGTAATATATTTATTTGTATAGTTCATTAATTGTTTCTAGGTTTCTCCATATCATAAAGACTAAAGTAAAGAACAAAGCTCGTGTGGAAGGTTCTATATGTGAGGCGTACATCACTGAGGAGACCGCTACTTTTTGTTCACACTATTTTGAGCCACATGTGCTCTCAAAAATATCAAGGGTTCAACGAAATGATGACGGCGGTGACCCACTCTTTCCACAATTGTCTATCTTCAACTATCCAGGACGCTCTGCTAGGCGATGTACTATTTGTTGCCTAAGTGAGAAGGAGAAAAAAGCTGCCACGAAGTATGTCCTCCAAAATTGTGATGAAGTTGAACCATTTAGACAGTAAGTCATGTCATATCATAAAAAAACAATTTGGTAAAACTTTTTAAATTGGATATCAAGTAGTTGACAAAGCTTGCTCAATGCAGAAAGTATATTGTTGCGTTGAAGGCTGTCAATCCTCAAATCGATGATCTTGGCATACAACAAATGATTGATTTTGAGTTTGCAGATGGTTCAAAGAATATGTAAGATGTTAAGGGCATGCAAGAATTCATTACAAATCAAAGTTACTAATACAAGTGCATTAAAAAAATTTATTTGTGTTGTACAGGTTCTAAATGAAAGAAAGAACGTGTCTGATAGCCTCATAAAAAGCCTTGCATGGGGACCAAATAGTTATGTGCGAACATGGCCTACTTATTTTGTTAATGGATACAAGTTCCACATAGAAGCTTTGAGCCATGACAAGTCCACTAATAATAGTGGTGTATGCATTAAGGGTACGGATGGACAATCGGAACGTGAGTACTATGGTGTTCTTCAAGAAGTTATTCAGTTGGAATACACTGGGGAGCCAATTAAGCAAATAGTGTTGTTTAATTGTCAATGGTTTGATCCAACCAAAGACCGCGGTATGAGAATCCATAACCAATTTGGGACTGTTGACATTCGATCAACAAGGAGGTATAGCGAGTATGAACCATTTATTTTTGCACAACAAGCAATGCAAGTATACTATGCACCTTATCCCAGAGGCACAGGTCGAGACAATGTTGATTGGATGGCAGTTATTAGAATTAAAGCAAGGAGCACTATTGATGCCCCTAGCCCACAAGATGGCGGTGATGCATATCAGGAAGATGAAACAAATGTAATTGTATCTGTAGCTATTGACAATGAAGATATTCAGACTTTACATGATAGGGAGGGGGAGGCTGCATATGAAGAAGTTGGCAATGTACCGATTATCAATGAAGATGTTGAACAAGTTGAGGATCCTTTTGGATCGGATCATGATACTGAAGAAGAAGACGAAGATTTAGTCTATGAAGATGATACTGAAGATGATCAATGATCTTTTTTTTTCCTTTTTTGTCTATTAATGTGTAACTAGATATTTTAATGTGTAATTGGGTTGTGGTATCCAACCAACACTTAACAATGATTTGTAGGAAATATTTTGTGATGTTCATATTTTTTATGTTTGTGGATTCTTTATTTGAATTTGGTATTCTTCACTATATAATTTTTTATTGTCTGATCATTTCATACTGCTTGTTTACTGAATCTATCTAGTTGAATTGTCATGCAGATGTCAAGTGGTAGAACAGGAAGAGGAAGAGGAAGAGGTGGGGTTCAATCAAAAACCTTGCCATATGTACCATTGTGTTCATCGCCCATCTCACAGCCTTCATCATCAGGCAATTCTAATGGTCCACCACAGCAGCCTGTTGTTCAAGAAGAAGAACTTCAGCATGAGATCCCTATTGGTCCGTCTCAGTAACAGGGGACAACCGGTTCTGCTAGTATTGACTCATCCGCGATTATACCTCAAGGGAGAGACCCTACTGATGGGAAGACTTGGATACAACCATGTGGGCAATTGTAAGTATTAAATTGTTAGTGTGTCGTGTATTGTACTGTACTGTACTTGGATACAAACATGCTTCAGCCTCGAGTACTGTACTGTAGGTATTGGGTATTCGGTCTCCTATGAATTTTTATGCTAAAATGCATAGCTAGGTATTGGGTATATATAATTATTTTGAATTAAAATTAAGAGATTTTATGGTGAGTTATGTTGATTATAATTGACTTCAAATTTTTTTGAATCTAGCTGCAGTAATTAAGTGATCACAACTTTTTTGAATTATGATTATAATTTACTTCATATTTTTTTGAATCCAGCTATAGTAATTACGTGATCACAAATTTTATTATTTCTGATTATAGTTTACTTCAAATGTTTTTGAATGGAGCTCCACTAATCAAGGGATCACGTCATTATTTGAATGGTGCATTTAAGAAACCGAAAATCTTGTTTTGCAAGGGTTGCACGATATCTCAGTGGATTTCCACGTTATCGGCCAAGCTGGACATGAGTTGGAGCCTAGTAGGACACACATGGCAGGAGAGGATATGCTAAAAATGCTGATGTGGTTGTAAGAAGTTTCATGCCTATTACTTTATATAATAGAATAGAATAGATATAGATTTCATAGAATATGTTTTTTAAAAAACCTCATTTTTCACACATTACTCCATCTCTACAAATAACTACCTATTTACATTTTTTAAAACAAATAATGCCATACTACTTTAAAAAAATAAAACCACGATTATTTAGTTAATTAATTACTTAAGCAAGCAGTTACACATATTCACTCCATTGCCCAATTTTTTAAAAAATATCTCATTTTTTCAGCCACTACTTAATTTCTACAAATAACTAACCTATTTATTTTTTAAAAAAATTGAAACTATTCCATTATTTTAGTCATTGCTTATTCTCTAAAAATAACCACCATCAAATTTTATTTATCATTTATTTACCCATTATTTTTTTAAAAAAATACCCCATGTTTTCATAGGTAAAAATCGTGATAATGAAATGCCAATTGTTACCCACTAAAACCTCTATTTCGTTTTAGTATTGAAAAAAAAAAGAATAAAGAAGAATATTTACATTTTAATATTTTTAAAATTTAAATATAACTCTACATTTAATAACATGTTGTTTAAAATTTTAAATTTAATAAAAATAAATATTTCGGTGCATCCACATGTTTAAGGGATATCTTTATGTATTGCAAGGAGAGACAAACATAAAATTCAAAAACTTAATAGGAATTATAACAAATAATTTTCAAAATCACTACACCCTGGGAAATATAAATTCTAAATTGATCAAAGAAGGATAACATTAAAATATTTTTTGAAAAAAAAAAGAATAATAAATATTTGAATTCAAAGAAGGATAACATTAAGGGATATTTGAATAATAAAACCACGAATAATATTTGATTGAAATATTTGATTGCAATACATAAAATATTTGAATTCAATCGTGATTGAAATATAATAATAAATATTTGAATTCGAAGAAGGATAACATTAAGGGATATTTGAATAATATAACCACGAATAATATTTGATTGCAATACATAAAATATTTGAATTCAATCGTGATTGAAATATTTGATTGCAATACATAAAATATTCAAATAAAACATTAAAATATTTGATTGAGTTTTTGTGGAATGCAAATTAGTTGCAGGATGAGTCATCAGCTAGCTCATGAATTATGTGGCGTACAGTCAGCGTCATGTGTCTTGGATGCGTACATTTAAAAAGTTGATGTGGCAGTTGGAGGCTTCATGCCTCTTACTTTTATATATTACTAGTTTTTGGCTCGTGCACATGCACGGGAAATTTTTAAAGTCAGCATGATAGTAATGTAAAAAAGTATATAGAATTCAAAATTATTAATAGAGAACTAACATATTTGTATCTACTTGGATGGAAATACAAAGGGAGACGTATAATTAAACATGTATATTCCATTTTCATTAAACAAATGCATTAAAATTTAATTATGATTATTATCCTAATGAAGTAAACAATAAATGTACTTGTACTCTCTGAAATTTGAAAATCAAAATATAAAGTTGTAGTTAACAATAAAAGGAGAAAATTTCGTCCACATTAGGCTTAATAAGAAATGTAATGTAATTTAATAATAAAAAAATAAAGATGCAAATGTGCTATCTAACAAACAGAAATTAGAAATATAGGAAAAGCAATTATACATCGTATTTATTACTTGACATTTTGAAAAAGTTCTATGTAAACTATATTTGATGTCTTGTTTGGAGGACGACCATCAGTATTAGATATCAAAACTTTAAGACACGATCTATTGATAACGCAACATATAATTGACCATGAGTAAAAACAAGACGTGGTAGGTATAATCCCATATTAGCCAGAGTTTGTCCTTGACTCTTATTTATAGTCATTGCAAATGACAAAATAATAGGGAATTGACATCGCTGACATTTAAATGGCAACCTAGAATATGATGGAGAGATGATCATATACATGCAATTATGACCCTTTCACAAGCAAACTTGCCAGAGGTAATTGTTGCTTCAATTACATGTTTACACAGCCTTGCAACAATTAATCGTGTCCCATTGCACAAACCCATAGATTTGTCAATATTGCGAAGCAGTATTATAGGTGCACCAACCTTTAATCTCAACTGATGGTATGGAAGTCCAGAACCATTAATTGTGTTTAGGAATTCAGTGTTGTAAATATCTGCTAATTCAGAATTTGATTGAGAATTTAAAACCATTAACTTTTAATTGTCAATCATATTAATTAAAGGTATTGTATCAATTAGGCAATTTATTCGTTATAAAAAAAATGATATAGAGAATTTATATTTATTTGTTCCTTATTAATTTGATTGTTCAATGATTTTTTTGGTGCTACAATCTGATTGATTGTATTAAAAACATGAATTACACCGATATACATAGTTGACCTCGGGATAATGTAATTATTGGATATAAATGCGATATTAATGACTAAATTGATTTCAATCATTTAAGATTGAAATTGTAAATACAAAATCTAAAAAAAATCAAGTAAATTTCAAGGATGATTTCATATTTGTGATAAATGGATTATTAATAATCAAGGATGATTCCACATATAAAGAAATTCAAATGAGACAATTTGTCTTAAAGTACAAGTTCCAATTTGTCTATAGAAAAAAGGTGATTTTTTTATTAGATTTATAATAATTTTTAAACGAATCCAAATCTTTGAATAGCAATAATTGAAACCATTTTATTATTAAATAATTAAATAATGATATATATTACATACATCAATTCAAATTGATCATGAAAAACATTTTATTACTGTGAATTAAGGACTATTAAATAAGACGAAATTATGTAATATAGTTAGTTACTAAAATTTTGATAAATTATATTATTGACCTATTTTTTTATTTAAATTTTTAATTGGAATTGATTATTTGATTTCTTTTTAGTAGAGGTGCACCTTACAATTTGTTATAGAAAATATCAAATTAAGGTTTTACCTAAGTTACCTTTGGAATGATGAATATCAATCAAAAAATAAAATTGATTAGATATGACATAATTGACAATATAAATAAGCAATTGTATAAACTATAGAAATATATATATATATATATATAGAATTAGTTTAATTGAGTCTTTGTTTTAATATAAAAATTTTAATAAATTAGATCATAATTAAATCATTTTTAATTGGGATGATCAAAATATCCATACCCAATGGGTACCCTGAAATTTTATCCTGATGATCTGAGTATGGGTCAATGGGTCCGAGGAGGTACCTTACCCATCCCATACCATTTATAATAATTATTTATTTTTATATATTAAAAAAATAATATTTTAAAAATTTTGGTGTTTAAAACATTTATAATGATAAGGATAAATCTGAAATATTTTATAGATATTAAAATAATTTTGATAGTACATTTATATTTATGATTTAATTATTTTCTTTTTCGTGGTTATAGATAAAAAATGTGAAAAATAAAATTTATATTAATAAATTTTACATAGTTGACCTCGGGATGTTGTAAATATAGGATATGAATTTGATATTGATGATTAAACTTAAGATTTGACTTTGGACTCCAAAGGTTCAAAGAAATATATTGAAATTAACTATTTAGATGATTTAATAAAGATGTCCTTGAAATAGGAAAACCATTACATAATATCTTCTACTACATGCTTAAAACATGAAAGCCAAATGTGGATGACATAAAAAAAGGAACGAAAGACATGGTCTGGAATAAATTCAAAAAAAATCATGGCAAACTATTTAATAATTAATTCTTCTCAATCTTCACTTTCTTATGTGCGTTGTCAATATTCAGCATAAATTCACCGGAAGACTGACCATCATCAGACAAATCAGTAACAGATCTCTTGCACGTGCTTGGCGTCTCTTTTGTTAGGGAGGCTTCGACATCAGGAAATGATAGTCGACGCCCATCCCCACGAAGCTGTTGTTTTGATTTTTTCATATCAAGCGTGGTAAGATCATCCATACCTAAGGTTAAGTCAATCTAAAAACAAAATTACATGCTAGTTTATCCAACTTCAAGTAAATCAACAAAGTATTAGAAGATGAAATGAAGATATTAATAAATACTGTTTTGTAGGGAAAGGCCTGGATCCACATGATCCAACCTAACCCAGGGACCGAAAAGAAAAATTGAAAATAAACCAGGCATAAATATAAATATTGCGGAAGCTACTAACCTGGATGCCATTGCTAAGACCTTGGATCTTGCCAGTGCCTCTGCTCCACTAGGGCTGACCTCCAATCGATGAGCTCCGAAAAGGGCCGCACCAAACGGAGGACTCTACCTATGAGAGGTAGAGTCACATGTCCACGACTGATGCGCGGAAGAATGACTCAAAAGAGAAAGAGAAATATTATACTATTTGGGGTTTCCCAAACGAGACCCCCTTTTCCAACACATGGAATCAACAACTAGAAAGGTTTGGAGTCACTCCTATTTATAGGAGGATGAGAGAGCTCCCATCATTGACGCAAGCAATGTGGGACTTGGAATAAGAACAAAATATTATGCTTCCATCATGATCACCTAGCCCACTTTGGGCCATGAGTGTGGGCTCGTGTGACCTCCGATGAGTGTCATCTTGGTGTCGTTTTGTTCGTCTCTCAGCGAGCTTTCCAACGGATCCTTACTCGACCCGATCGGACTCCCACATGGGCAGATATTTAGTCCCGAAGACCCAATATATCCAACATACTCCCACTCGCACACGGTGGGCGGCCCATGACTATCCTTATCACAAAGGACTTATCTATTTCTCTTTCTCTCGTCGTCTTCTTTCATACTCCGTGTCAGTCGTGACCGCTTGGCACGATATGTCGGAGCCTTATACTAGAAGCCTGTTAGGGCCTAGCTATAAGTGATGCTACAACCCAAGTGTCTGATAATGTGACAACATGTCTCACCGAAAAATAGTGCCATGGGTTTCCTAGACGTGTTCATATACATGGCTAGTTCAATCCCTCTAAGTCTACAATAAGACTAGGACTTCAGCCACACTCAGTTGCGATAGGTATCCACATCCATGAGAACCTCAAAGGGATCACATATTGGGTCGACCTCAGGATACTATCACACATGAATATGTCAACACAATCTTCCTTTCGACTGTTATCAGTTCAATCAAAGATAGCTGCTTTCCTGATAGTCTTCCATTGGGCCGTATTTTTCCATAGCCTCTTGGAAAGATATCAAAGTAGCAAGCACTACCTTATATCTTCATGACATAGTCAAAGTGCATAAGGGTACCCTTTGAAAGGATTGATGCATCCTTTCAGGGACTCACACAGCATTGAAGCAGGGATTCTTTCACATGCTTCCCTTGCGGTTCTTAAAGCACATGCGGTATGAAACGCACGTTGTGGTGTTCTCGAGCTTATGTCGATTTTGATCCTCAATCACTTACACCACACAGACCTTAGTCCAGACTCACTTAGAATCTGACCTGAGTTTGCTACCACACTTCGCTCGCTTCACATAGCGCCAAGTGGAGCACTCATGTCTGGCTACATTCATTATGAATAGCGGGAATTCATAATTCGATCATGAGACCTCATCATCTTAGCGGATCTCATCCTAGTACACTTACTAGGGCGAGTTATCAATTCTCAGTGGCGTTTTCCTGTCCAACACTCGGCGCTTTTCAGCTGCCTCTGGATATTCACACTATATCCCATTTTGGTGTTCAAGGAAAAAGCACCCAAGTCTCATCTTGGCCCACACCACTTGCGTGTCCAAGGCAGTTGCTCGTGTGAGAGAGCCAACCTCCCAAGCCTGTACGACATACTTTATATGTTGTGTAATAAGTACTTCTACTTCTTGATCCACACGAAATAAAGGTAAGCCTAGGCATTACACTTTAGTTATGATCAAGAAATAAAGCATTCACAAAGCTTGTCCTCGTGACATAAACTATGTTAAATCACCTTGGTTCTAAGAAATCTTGTGTCTCTAAAACACTAGTTTTACAGCTTGTATCTCTATACAGTCAACCCACCAATGCGGGTCCGTGAGGGTATAGAGGCAATGCTCTATCACAGGTCAGATTGTGAGGACCCTCTCTCCGGTCACTTGATGCTTAGACTGACACAACAGGGTTGTTAACTACTGTGTAACGTTGTCTCATATAACGTTGTGTTGCGTTCTCTTGTGGTACTTAGGCTTTCTTTGGTGTAAGCCATAGCTGTTTGACTTGATGAGATTAATGTCACTAGGTCAACAGCTATGTCTGTGATCTATAAGTGACTTTAGATCTTCCAATCAAAACTGCCCTGTACTGCTGATGATCATGCAATGAACTCCATATTCCTAGTGGACAGAGAAATGCATAATCCTTACTTGCCTCTCTGCAAGATAGATCCAGTGCTTAGCAAAGCACAGCAAGACATGGATGTCCTCTCATCCAAGTCTCTTACCCAATCGACATCAATGTGTGGCTCGCCGTTTGTGGGTCACCAATATGATGAAAACAATCTATTGTCAGCAGCGCCCTACAAGTACCTCAGAACACTCTAAACAGTGTGTCTGACCTAGGTTTGACTGATAACGGCTCACAAACCCGACTACAAAAAGCACATTGAGCAAGTACAATCCTAATTGTACTTCAAGCTACCAACCACATGTATCAAAATACTATCCAAAGACTCCATCTCTGACTTAGTCTAAAGACGTGTAGCAAGACTCAAATTCTTGCCTCTTGCTACTAGCACATCACTCGGATTCAGGTCCCCTCAATTGGAATCCACCAAGAATCTCTTCTTCATAGGATTCTTGTGACATAGTGAGTCAATTCTTGGAGCATTCTCCATGAATCGTGACTCCCACTGCCTAACCCATTTCTTTATCTTAAAGATGAAAGGATAGCCATCTTTAATTGGCTAAAGCAGCCTCTGTGTCATTTCTAGCTAGCCATATGTCTTCTATATATAGCGTGAGGGTAATGAAATATTCTCAGCTTTTTTGAAATGGACTAAGTGGTCAATTACCACGAGTCTAGATGAATATGTGAGATCTTGATAGATCCTTGGAGTCGGCATACTCTGCGCTCCTGGCCTTTTGCCATGAGACCTATGTGCTTGTGCACGTAGATCCCTTCACCTAGTTTGCCATTCAATAAAGTGGTCTTGACATCCTAATCGGTGTACCCCCAGACTTAAATCGGAAACCAAAGCTAGAATCATACTTTGATCACACAACAAACGAGAAGGTTTCGTCACAGTCGATACTTTCTTGTTGTGTGTACCTCTTCATTGCATAATGTGCCTAGTAGTGGTCGATTGACCCATCTTCCTCCCCTAACTTTTGAGAGCACACTTGTTCTCAAAATCCCTTGTGATGCGGGGCAGATCCACAAACTCTTATACTTGGTATGTCCTTATAGACTTTGTCTTTTCTTCTTCCATCGTTTTAGTCCTCCTTTTACTAGTAGGGTCGGAGAGAGCCTTTTGAATTGTCAAAGGCTCTACTTGATAATTTAGTACTCCTCTAGTACTCCTCTTGGATTATGTATCGTGGAAGATATGCTCTTCGTAAGCATTACTCCCACTGGACTCAGCAACTGGAGATGCGTCTATACGCTCCTCTCAACGTGTTGTAGGTCCTCCTTTCAATGAAGATGCACATCCAAGAATCCGTCCCCATTGCTCTAAAAGAGTTTGTCTTAAGGACCATTACATGCTTAGACTCAAATTATGTGACCAGAGTGTCTTCATTCTCGCTAATGAAGACGTATCCTTTTGAGTGACCAAGCTATCTTACCAAGACACGCTACTTGCCTCTAGGGTCAAGCTTCCCATACCCATAGGAAGGATCAAGTATTCCGTATACCCTCATGGTCTCAGCGTACTCTAATAAGGTCTTTTAACTAACTAGAACTCATAAGGAGTCACTCACATAATTTGGAAGAGCATATGGTTAAGTACGAAAGTGATTGTGGGTAAAACATCTCCCCAATGAGAACGTTCACTTAAGTCATTATCAACTTAACCAACTCTAGGAGCAACTCATTTTGCTGTGGAGTGTGTGGAATAGTTAGTTGTTTAACTATCCTAATTTCATCACATAACTATGAGAAAATACTAGGCCGCTTGCCTTGCCCTTACGCTTATTGGACCGCTGATGTCTGAGTGGACTAATTTGATGAAAGCGGCTTTTCTGATTTCATGACTGAATGGTTCTTAGATTGCTTTGTCTGTGAGGAAACGTTTACAAACTAGCATTGGGAATTTGACCTCACAAATTCTGCTTTGTTAATACGTAATTGTGTCCTACACGCACTTGCCAAATAAGTGTATCAACCACAGAGGAAGACACAGCAAAGTAACTAGTTGACTTACGGGAATGTAACTCAAAGTGTATCTCAACACAACCATAGTCATAAAATCAGAACTAACACTAAGGAGTCATGATAAACATGTAGATCACATTATATCCTAAGTTCTCTCACGGAAAAACAGCTTATAATAAGTTTCGTTCAGTTTTTAGAAATCAAAACATATATAAAGATAAAGAGTGGCCACTACGCAACTTCGTTTTGTAGCTGCCCAACCTCTTAACTTTAATCATGCTTTGTTCCCACGAGTATACTTTTGCTTCCATTGGGCAGAGGACGGAACTCCATAAACCAATGTTCATGGGTGAGAGGAAAATGATTGTTGCAAACAATTTTTGCGCATAGTGCCTTATGGAATGGCACAAGCAACATTTGACCTTGGCCAAAATCTCTTTTCCTCTCTTGCTTTTCCTTTGAATTGAGGCTACTTACCTTACACTTACCCTTTCTCTTCCTAGCACCACATCTCTTGGACCCATTGTCCTTGTTCTTGGAGCCTAGAGCTCTAAGTAACTTTTGCCACTTAGGCTACGTGCTCGATAGATTTTGCAACCTTATGCCACCAATCTTTGAGCACTAGGTGGTGTTTAATATCATCAAGAAAGTTTATGGTATTAGTGAAGGTCGGAATGACCTATATGCACTCCCAATAGGAGGGAAGAGATCTGACAACAGTTTAAACTCACTGTTTACCAATGGGGAGTGTTCAGGCTTTCTCGTGCTCTCAAATCATGTTTGATTATTCCCTTAAATGCGTCATCATGCTCTTGTCAGAGCGCATTTTGGAAGCATCAAACTTGACTGTAAGCTGCCTCAGTTTGGTGGCCTCAGTTTGGTGGCCACAGTGTCACCAAACCGGTCTCTCTAATGTGATAAACATTTACAAGTTTTGTAGTTATACTATCAGTCAATCCTAAACGCTAACACTAATTACACAGCTCCTTATTACACAACACACAACTCTTGAAAATTGTAATCAGTGCAAGACGAGTGTAGATATAGTCAGTCTCTGCATTCGAGAAGTGGGGTCAACCACTCTCATCACACAGAGAGCCTATATATGTACACCTTTCTCTGCTTGACTCAACAATTTTCATAGAATAGTCACATACTATTCAAAATCCCTTTTAGATTCCCACTATGTAAGCGATCAAGGAGGACATCAAGTCGCCACAGGCACGACCTCGAACTTCCACTTGATTACAACGCTTACAATCATTTAAATAGTTACTTACTATTTAAATTCCCACGTGGATAAACATTTACATTGAGTTACGGGTTTGCCACATGCTGCCCCTAGCTCCCACTCGAGTAAAATGCCTAAGCTGGTTTAAACGATCACAAACCGCTTCTATTTTCTCTTTCGTTGTGTATGTGAATGAGTTAAGAGATGGTCATATCCGCTCTTTAGACTCCAATTCACCCTAATTTCTCCCCATATTTTTATTCATCTCGCGAAAACAAGAACACCGATTTAAAAATCGTCAAAATCGGAGCTAAAACGGAGAAATTATGCGCTACAGAAAACTTTGCGAAGCTGGTCAACAAGTATATATCTAATTCGTAGGGTACACATACCTTAAATAATATATACATGCATACAAATTAGGGTCTTTAATTTTGAAAGGGGAACCTAAACATGTTTCTAGGTTTTAGGGTATAGGTTACCAGTCAATATTGAATTAAAATTTAACACATAATTTAAATTCAAAATTAATGGGATCCTAACCCTACAATATATGACTATCACATGTTTTAAATCAAAATTAAAACATATAAACATAAAAATTGTAATAATATTATTTTTATATATAGAGTGCCCAGATGGCATAAAACATTAACGTTAGAGAAAATTTTGAACTTGAGGAAGTCGATGAACAGAATATTTATCATGAATTGTTGGATCGTCTGTCATCTTCTGAACAGTTAAAGATGTGAAAGCATTCCACTCTGAAACCTTATTCCCAATCTTGAAAATAAACTTCTTGCCTTTGTCCTCCACATTCTATAAACATGCATTAAAGAATAATATGCTATTGAAATCGTAGATGCTGTGATCAGTGATAAAATAAAATTATTGTCGGACATTAATAATATTTAAGAAATTAATATGAGACAAAAATACTAAATAAACCTTCACTGATTCCGCCCCCAATATCAGTAGCAGTTATATCAAGATAGTTAAAAGCATCGCGATCGAAGACGGTTGGGTTTGCAATCCCGGATTCATCAGAAACAATTACTTCAATCTTATACCTATAAGTAAAAGGGGTCATAAATATTTTTTGTGTTTCCCATCCAAATCAAATTGTACATGTAAAATTAAATATTATACCATTTAATTGGTGTATTAACTAATTTACTGCACGTCTGGCAGAAGAATATCAGCCCATTAGGTTCCATTTTTTTTGGCATTTGTGACACGCGTCATAGTACTAACCCTTTTCTTTATTAACTTGAAGAACTTGTGCAATAACACATATTACATCACCGTTTCCAGAATGCTGTAAAAGGTCAACAGGTGAAAGTGCCTACCCAGAGAAAGCTGCTTCAATGGGGGAAGTTGTCAGCAACGCACGACCGAAAACGGGATTGAATGGGGTGTTACGATCTTCAAGAAGAAACCCTTTATGGAATTGTGTTATTTCCTCAACATCAGAGTTGATGAGGATGTGAGTAGCATACATTGAATTGAACAATGATCGTGTTCTAGCGTACTCCTTAATCTTACAAAATTGGCATACAATAACAACAGCTCCTTGAGAACCTTTGGACACAAAATTTACAATTTGATCAGCATACGACCCCCATAAAGTGATCCCCATCATGGTCTTTCTAAAAAAAAAGATATTTGTTAATATATGACATAAGACTGATGTTAAAATGTAAAAAAAAAAAGGCTTACGCAGCGTCTTCAGTGTCAACAGTAACGCGCTTGTTCTTCGAGTCATTCGGTGAAGATTGGTGAACTTGGAACATGTTATAAACACGACCAATCACATCTACAAATAAAAAAAATCATGATGATGTTGATAAGTCTCCAAAAAATCGGTCTTCACTTAAAAAAATATTGTGAGAGATTTCATTATGATGGAGAAAGTTAATCTAAAAATATACCAACTAATATATTCGAATCAAGCTCCCCAGATATGGTTCGTTGTACCTCAACAAAAGAAAATCCAAAATGATGAATAAAACCATCATCATTAGAAAGTGCTACTCGAGTTTGGAACATGAAATTCAGCTTAAATGCATGCCTGGTGGGACGAAAAGAGCTACTCGCAGATACAACGTTGAATTGAGACATAATATATACATCTCCCTCCTTCAGAATATTCCTAAATTTTCTTGAAAAAACACTCTTAACCGAAGCATTTATCTTAGATCCCTGTCATAATTAGAGCAATGTCAAAAATTTTTTATCATTTTGTATAAGAAATCCAAAAAAAAATTCTTAAATGTGGAATACAAAAGAATAATTTGAGAAAAATACATTTCAGTCACATAAAACCATTTCAAGAGCATTATGTTGGCATGTTTTCGGATACGGAGCTGTCTCCCACAAACGCACGACCCGAACCTTTATCTTTTATGTAGTCTTAGATCTAACAATTGCGCCTACAACATCAATAAATTGATCCATGATACAACGAATTTGTAATACCCGAGAACCTTTTAACTAGCGTCATCAATTAAATTAAATTAATTAATTTAATTAAAGTGGAAAATGGGATGAAAAATACACACTACCCTATTACTTACTATGTTGTGAATACAAGTATTTTAAATCCAAAATTTTTCTTTTTCATATTTATTTATTTTATATATCAGATGCCTTTTTCTTTTTGTAATATATATATATATATATATATATATATATTATATTAATCTCTTATATATATATATACTGAATAAGTAATAGGATAAGAAAAAGAATCAGGAAAAGAAAGACAACCGTGAGAGAGGCAGAGAAAGAGAAACACGCGTGATAGAGGGGGAAGGAACCGTTCACGGGAGCAACACGGAGAGGGAGCACGGGAAGCGAACGGGGAACGCACGTGGTGGCTGGACGTGCGAGCCGGTGCCAGAGTGAGTCGCCGTTCGCCGGGAACCACCTCCGTTGTGCTAGAGAGAGAGAGAGCTACGGGCTAGAGAGAGAAAGCAAAGGGAGAGAGTTTCTAGCCGAAAAACGCCGTCTCTCCACCGGGGAAGGTAGCTGGGAGCCTCCTCTACTCCATATCATCCTTCTAACCGGTTGAATCGAGGTGAGAAGTCTCGAAACTCTCAAACCCCAATTTTATCAATTTTAGGGATTTTTCGAAAGACCCCAATTGATTCAATCTGAGTGTTTTGGGTACTAAATTGAAGTATATGCATGTTAGGAACTGAGTTGGAAGCTTAGGAACCGGAACCAAATTGATGGAATTTATCCGGGTTGAAAAAAGTGTAGGAAAATGTGGTTGTTAAGGTTTAAGGGTGTTGTGGAATGACTTGGGGTGCATTGAAAGGTTGAATAATAATTATTAAAATTGTTAAAAATTATTGGAATGTACGAGGGATGAAACCTGAGTAATTCCCGTCTCACCCGGAACCCCGTTCGGGGAAAAAGAGATAATTTTCTAATTTTACGCGTATTCTGGTATGTGAAGTGTTCAAGGTCATTTTGATAAATGGAAATTTTGGACAAGTAGAATTTATGACTCTTGAGCCATAAATTCAAGACTTGGGTAATGGGAACTTCACATGGACACATAGAGGTGAAATTGGGTAACCTTGCATTCCCAAATTCAACGTTTCCGAATAGCATAATCAAGAGAGGGTTGGACACGAATAGAAACATGCTAGGTGTCCTAGAACTAGTTGAGGGCATTTCCAAGCCAACAACTAGTCTATGGAATTAATTAGAGAGAACATGAGCACTAGCGTTACATGTACACGATAGTGGTTGAAATTGCAAGTTTCTGAATCTCTCAAGTATATGTGTATAGGGCACCATACTGTGAGTGGACTTTCGGGCGCACCGAGAGCCGATCAGAGGGACCAACCAGGTGAGGGGCTATCCTATCCTTGCCCTATAGGATTGACTGCGGATATGGATATATGGTTTGCCTTCTTGCCTATTTGTAGGAATTACATGTTAGATAACATGCTATTGTTGTTCCTAAATTACAGTATATGTGAAAACGTGCTATATGTGTGCATGTGAATTTTAAAAGCAATGATGGTTCAAGGAGCCTTATATGAAAAGAAGGTCCACGGGACCTATACGACATCGGGGGTAGGATCGAGTAAATATTATCTGAAGGGTGTGGTTTTGTAAGTAAGTCCTTAAAGAGAATAAACCTAGGTGACTTTGTTCTGAACCAAGAGTCCGAATTAGAAACCACTTGGAAATCTAAATTTGCCTAAGAAGAAGTAAAATGAGCAAGTAGTGGTCCATAGGGGTCATTTATTGTACAACGCGGGAACCGAGTCTATCACGGTTGATCCGGGTAGATTGAGTCTCTTGTCTTGATCAAACCACAGAAATACAGAGTATACGAGTTCACCACATTGTGGCTATTGCCTTGGGTAAATTGAGGTCAGATGAGTCGCCGGCTATGCTCCAAGTGAAGTCTTGGGGTCAGACTATTGTTCCAAGTAAAGTTTTGGGACCAGGGGTTCCTAGAATGATCAACTAGGTTCCCATATTGCTCACGTGAGATATTGTCTTCGGGCCAGTTTATGATTATGATTACTTGAATACAGAGGACCACATGGAATTATATGTTAAATCATGATATGATGTATGTGTGAATTTAAATGTATGTAAATCCATGCTTTAAATTCTTTATTGTGAATATGATACAAGCTAATTGCCTGACCACTTAATATATGGAAATTTAATCCGTTATATGCGTATGTGTTTGTGATTGGCTCCTCTTCCCCAGTTGTAGTGGTACCCGCTACTACACCAGGGATGGGAAAGCCTCTCACTGAGTCTATTTGACTCACCCCAATGTTACATGTTACAGTCACAGGTGGTATAGGCATCGGGAGCGCTTCCACTTCGTCTCAGGGAGGCGGACAGACTTAGAGACCGCACGCAATGTTTGCGTGGGTAGTATTGATATATGTATTTTGTCAGGATGTATATGTATATGATTCTTTTGGTATAGCATTGTTTTGTACAGTTGCTATATGCATATATGTATATGTCATACTCTAGAACTGTCGGCTTCATACAGATTAGAGATCGGTCTTGTCGTTGGGGACATAGGTTGTGATATGATGAATATCATGTGTGTGTGTGTATATATATATATATATATGAATGTGGCTTTCGCATGTGAATAGGATAGATCACACGCACTGAGCGTGTGGTCAATATGTAAATTTATATATACGTGTGACTGAATACTTGATTGTGTGAAAATACGACTTCCGCATGTGAATAGGATGGGTCACACGCATTGAGGCGTGTGATCAATATGTATATTTTTTGCACGTGTGTGATTGAATATATCTACTTGACTGTACACAGGAATTCTGCATGTGAATAGGATAGATCACCCGCATTGAAGCGCGTGGTCAATATGTATATTATATGTACGTGTGATTGATTATGTGTATATGTATAGAGTGAAGCGGCGTTGAGCGAGCCCGTGGATTGCGTGCTACTTAGGTCACCGGATAGGGATGACCATATATACCATATATTGTTTGTATTAGAAATGGGTAGTTATGCATATATAAGAATGTCAATCAGGGATTAGAGGCTTGCGGGATAGGAGAAATCCTACCTCCTGTGCTGGTCACGGACGTCCAATAGGGGGTCCTGACAGAATTTCTGTTTAAAAAACGAATTTGGAAAAATTCGTGAAAAAAATTAATAAAAACATTTGTTGAGATATACACAAACGCTTTGCAATTTTCACCTTCTTTGATAAGATACTACAATGAGGTATAAAATATAAATTGAAAAGTGTTCAAAGACAGACCGATAAATACAGAAGCAAGTAGATGTAGACCGAACTCTTCAGAGTACGAAATAAGTGAATAAAGAAAGAAACAATACTTAGAAATATAAGTTAGTGTTACAGTGGAAGAAGAATTCACTGTCTACAAAAAAAATGAGGAATAGATATTTATAGTGCATTTTGAAAAGAAGTGGGAATATTGAGATTAGAATCATCTAATTAACGCGTCAGAATAAATTACAACATATATCATGGACTATTTAATACTGATTTTAATCAGATATTAAAATGTATCAATTCCTCATTAATTGCAAATCTTTAAAGTGGGAATATTGAGAATGGAATCATCTAATTAATGTGTCAGAATAAATTACAGCATATATCATGGACTATTTAATGCTAATTTTATTCAGATATGAAAATGTATAAATTCCTCATTAATTGCAAATGTTTAAATCAATTTAAATTTTTATGACTTAGTAAATCAGAATATATTGCATTAGACAATGCCACGTATGCGTATCTTATATTACATGGCGACTAATTTGGCTCTTAGGTGGTATATTAAACGACATGTGGATTTATTTTTTTCAAATTAAAAATTTTGTGGTATGAGGTATTGATTGAGCAAACAATGCCTTAATCCTATGTGGCAAGAATTGGAGCTAGGTGTAATATCCGAGATATTTAGATTTGATTATTTTCATTATTATTAAATTTATTTTTCTTTCAGAAAGAAAAATAAATTAAATTAAAGATGAAATAAAATTAAGGGGAGAAAAATAGGAAATCCAAGTATTCTTTTTAGGACCTAAAAGAATATATATATATATATATATATATATATATATATATATACATATAATATAAAGCCCGTGAATTTAATTCTTTTATTAGTTAAATACCCCTATGAACACTCGAAGGGAAATTTAGACAAGTGGAAATCTCTAACCTAAGCAATTAGAGATTCTAAATGGCTCGAAAGCATGAAAGTCAAATATGGCGCATTCTGGACTGTCAGAAAGAGCAAATAAGACGACGTAACGAACTAAATAATTAATTCTTGGAAAATAGTTAAAGGGTGCATAAGCATTAGCATGACACGTGCATGGTAGATGCTTAGTTACGCGTTCTAAATTTCTTAAATATAATGTGTATACGGCACCACAGGGTAATTGGAGATCCAGGCACTCCGAGGACTGATCAGGAGGGCCAACGAGGTGAGGGGCTCTCCCATCCCTGCCCCACAGGGTTGGATGACTACGTGGAGAATGTGGTTTGCTCTATTTTGTGCAAATTGATATATGAAATATATTTATATGAATAAAGTTGTGTTACGCGTGTATGATTTGCAAGTAAGTAGTCAACGTGCAATAATATATGTGTTTATATGATTAACCACAAGGTGTATATGTGCTATTGCGGCTCACCGAGCCTTATATGATACCGTGGGTAGGATTGAGTCGAAATTTCATATGTGAGGGTTCATTAATATTAGAAACCCATTTAAATTGTTCATCGTGCAAAGGTTTTGACCGTATGATACATTGAGAAAAATGAACCTAGGTTGTTAAGTGTGAGTGAGAGTGATGCATAACTGAAAAGGGGGAAACTAGGCCTAACTAGTAATCACGTATAATATTCAACTAGTTCTCATAGGGCATCTTTCAAGGTTAAATATGTTAGTGGAGTTTGTTTAGGTTGTCCGGGTAGGTCGAGTCAGTCATCCTGATCGGACAGACAGGATTCAGTTAACAGTAAGTATGCCACATAGTGGCCATTACCTTGGTTTAACCGGGGTCAGACAAGTTGCCGGCTATTACCCTAAGCGTGCCTTGGAGTCAGAAAGTTCCTAGTTTGATCAACTAGGTTCAAATAAGACATTGCCTCCGGGCCAGTCGTAACGCGGGAGACAGAAAGTGAATGCCTTCAGGCTAGTATTTATCTTAGCGTAATGCAGGAGACAGAAAGTAAATACCTACGAGCATAACTATGTATGACTTATGAAAAGATATGATATATGTTTATGATTAGTTTACATGCGGATTAATAAACATGTTAAGAGCATGAATTAGGATTTTTAATTGTGAAAATGATATATTGATTGCCTGATCATATTAAAGGTCACAATATAAATCCGTTTCATGTGCATGTGGTTGTGGTTGCTCCCTTCCCCCAGCTGTAGTGGTACCCGCTGCTACGACAGGGATGGGGGAGCTTCTCACTGAGTCTGTTCGACTCACCCCCTGTTTACATGTTTCAGATACAGGTGGTTCAGGAGTCAGAAACGCGTCCACTTCTTCTCAGGGAGGCGGACAGATCAGAGGATCGTACGCTTAGTCCGCGTCGGTAGTTATTTTGATTACGTACACATGTTGTGATGTATATGTATATGAATCCTTTTTGGGTGTAGCGTTTGTACTGATACAGCTGCAGTATATACATACATTCTATTCTAGCATTGTCGGCTTCATACAGATTAAATTTAGGTCTTGGTGTTGGGAATATAGGCTATGATATAGCATATATCATGAATATATATATATTTGACTTTCGCATGCGACTAGGATAGATCACACGCCTTCAGGGGTGTGATCAATATATAAATTATATATATGTGTGACTGAATACCTGATTGTATGAAAATATGGCTTCCGCATGTGAATAGGATAGATCACACGTATTGAGGCGTGTGGTCAATATGTAAACTATATGCAAGCGTGTGATTGAATATATGTATGACTGTACACAGGATTTCTGCATGTGAATAGGATAGATCACCCGCCCTGAAGCGCGTGATCAATATGTATACTATATGTACGTGTGAGTGATTATGTGTATATGTATAGACTGAAGCGGCGTTGAGCGAGCCGTGGATTGCACGCTACTTAGGTCACCGAATATGGATGGCCATAAATACTATATATTGTTTGTATTAGAAATGGGTAGTTATAAACATGTGAAAATGTCAATCAGGGAATTAGAGGCTTACGGGATAGGAGAAATCCTACTTCCCGTGCCAGTCACGGACGTCCGATAGGGGGTCGTGACACTAGGTATGTTAGATTATATAGATATAGATAGATGTCACGTCACTATTACACTTTAAAAATGTTTTTCAAAATTAAAAATTATTCATGTTTCTAGAAATTTTCACCATTTCATTTTTTTAAAAAAAAATTATTTCACGTTTTTCTATACAAAAATAAATTTATAAAATATTTCACATAATTGATATTGTATTTAAATTAAAGAGGGAAAATACTATTTAGTCCCTGAATTGTTGGTCAAACTACTATTTAGTTCCCGAATTTATCAAAAATACTATTTAGTCCCCAAAATTTGTAACTATCTCCCCGAATTTGTAACTATGTCAACTATTTAGTCCCCAAACATGGCAAAAATACTATTTAATCCCCGAATTTGCAACTCTGTCAACTCTAACGGGTAACAGTTAGGAGACTAAACAGCTGACAGAGTCGCAAATCCGGAGATTAAATAGTATTTTTGCCAAGTTTGGGGACTAAATAGTTGACGTAGTTACAAATTCATGGACTAAATAGTTGACATAGTTATAAATTTCGGGGACTAAATAGCATTTTTGATAAATTCGAGAACTAAATAGTAGTTTGACCAACAATTCAGAAACTAAATAGTATTTTTCCTCTAAATTAAAACAACCTCTCTCTTTTAATCAATTTTTACTTTCAAATATATCCCTTTCTAAGAGTTCATTTATTATAATGTCAATATTACACTCTAAAAATGTTTTTCAAAATTAAAAATTTATTCATGTTCATAATAGTTGCAAAACCTTAGCAGTCGCTTTCTCTCTTCTCTCTGCGTTCGTTCTTCAACCAGCTTCTTTCTGTAGATCTAACTGGAGGGGTTGCCAAAAATTTGGCAGCCCCTCCCTATTTTTCTTCTTCTTTTGTTACCGTTGTTACGTTTCATAAATAAGTAGATATTCATTCCCCCCAATTTTGGTAGTGATTTTCTTCCAGATTTACTTTTGAGTTTTTTAGTCCTCTCTTGTGAGAGTGTAGTCTCCCATTGTTAGATCGATTCAGATCTAGTAAGTGGAGCTTGTTTTATTTTTGTGTGTATTTATTTTCTTTTGTGAATTTTTTTGACAATCAGGTGATTCAAGATTTGTTATAATCATATCTAAATCTACGAATCATCTATGTTCAAAAATTTTCACTCGTTCATCATGATATTGGAAGTGCCTACGACAATTTCAACTTTGAAGATTACTTCAGATCTAATATGCAGGAGGTATAAGAGTAACAACTTTGTTGGCAACACCAATGACGGTGAGATTTTTCATCCTGAAGAGATACGATAAGTTGAGCTTACACTTTGTTTACTTAGTTCAATAATTGTTAGGGTTTATTCTTCAGTATTATTAGATTGGAGTTTTCTAATTTATTGTAAGTGTCGTTTGACTTTTTTTACAATATAATGAAGTTTTAATGCTTTTTTATCAAAACAAAAATTTATTCATGTTCGTTGGAATCTTTATAACTTCAAATTTGAAGCTCTTCGTTCTATCCACAATGTGGAGAATGTTTAGAGCTCTTGTTTCAAGGTGTTAGATCATATGATATATCAAAAACAAACTAATATTTTATAATTTTTTTTTTAAAAAAAATCAAAGCAATTACTTTTTATTTTGATGGTTTGGTTTGGTCAATTTGATTTTAATGTGTCAAATTAAATCAAATTAAACTATAACTGAACGATTTGGTTTGACGGTTTTAAACAGTTTAATTTGATAATTTTTAACATTAAAATTCATCAATAAATAACAAGAAAAACAATATTTCATTCATTAACAAGACAAACTCATATATAATTAGGGATAATCATGGGTAGGGTACTATAATTCTCGGACCCAGACCCAGATTTGAGCGAATATCAAAATTAATTCCCATCTCCGTGCCCTACGAATAGTCAAATTCTCATACCCGAACCCAGACCCACAAAAAATATAAATAAATTATTATGTTATTAATATAAAATTAATTGTTATCAATTTTTCATCTATAATCACAAAAAATAAAAAAAAATTAAATCATAAATATAAATATACTATTAAATTACTTTAATATATATAAAATATCTAACATTTTTCTTAAAATTATGTATTTTCTCAACACAAAAAAATTTAAAAATATTACTTTTTTATATATAAAAATAAATTATTGTTGCGGGTAGGATACCTCCTTATCCGGACCCATTAAATTTGTATCCGGATCCATACCTAAATTAACAAGATAAAATTTTAGAGTACTCATTGGATATAAGTATTTTGATTATCCTTGTATATAATCTTAACTAATTGATCACAATCATACTTTTGACTTATGAAACTAATTATTTAATTAAAATGAAATATTAAATAAATTATTTAAATAAAATTATATATAAAAGAAATTTATTTAATAAATTATTTAATTAAAACGAAATATTAAATATATGGCTAAAATGTACATAGACCCCCTGAGTTTTGGGTCAGGGGCACATACACCCCCTGAGTTTTAAAACATTGCACATAGACCCCCTAAGTTTTTACTTTGGGGCAAAGACACCCCTTCTGTTAAGGTTCCGTGAAAACTAGCCGTTATGTACCACATCAGTAAGCATGTGTGAGGGGTGTCTCTGCCCCAAAGTGAAAACTCAGGGAGTGTATGTGCCCCTAAAGTAAAAACTTAGGCGGTGTATGTGCCCCTAAAGTGAAAACTCAGGGGGTGTATGTGCCCTCACACATGTTTGCTGACGTGGCACTTAACGCCTAATTTTCACGGAACCCTAACAGAAGGGATGTCTCTGGCCCAAAGTGAAAACTCAGGGGGTCTATGTGCAACATTTTAAAACTCAGGGGGTGTATATGCCCCTGATTCAAAACTCAGGGGGAGTATGTGCATTTTTTTTGGGGAACCAGGGCGGTACCTGGGCAACTTTATTCAATCAAACTGAAAAAACCTCAGAGAGGAAAAAATGAACCGAATCGGTCCATACAACGTTTGTTTGAACTACCTTAGCAGTTCTGCAAATAAAATCAGCTGCAAAATTACAAGTTCTAGGAACCCAATTAAAACTACATGCTCAAAATTATTACAAAATCGAAGGACATCCCTACACAAAGCATTGAGCGATGACGACTGGCCACACGGCATCTTTAGAAACTCCATAACTAACATTGCATCACCTTCCACAATCACATTTTTGCATCCCACCTTCAGTGCCAATTCAAGCCCCTGTTTGACCACCATTGCCTCCAACTTGATAGGGTCATTTGGGTAGCTAATCGCGTTCATGTACACGCCCAGGCAGCATCCATCTTCATCGTGTATCAGTCCTCCCAGCACACCGCCTCCCTCCTTCTTCAATGCAGCATCAACGTTTACTTTGACAAATGGGTGAGCAGGCTTTCCCCATTCTGAACCCACTGGGTATTCTCGGCAACTATCAACGCTACACAGAGCCAATTGCGTCTCATCCATCGCCCTTTCTACCCGACTCCAAAGCTCTTCCACTCTAATAAATTCATTACTGAATTTCTTCTTATTTCTCCTTTCCCACGCATAGTAAGTAACAATTGCCAACGCCGCCAGCTCTTTATCTTTCCATTCCCTTACTTCCACCACCAACCATTCTAATGCATTTGCATGATAAACTCTACTGTTGTAATCAAATATTGCTTCAACCCACATATACTGAAGATCAGGACAATCAATCACCGCGTGATATACATCTTCCGGGGCGTTATTGCACATTACGCAATTTTCATCAATTCTCATCCATCTATGTTCAAGAGATTCAATCGTCAGTAAGATTCCCCAACATACTCTCCACAAGAACAGCTTATATCTAGAGTTTATGGGTAATTTCCACAACCTTTTCCAGAAATTTTTAACACTTTCACAATCCACATTAAACAGACTCCATTCGTCAAGCATAGCGTTCCTATACCTTGTTTTAACAGTGTATACTCCCTTGTTATCATGCTCCCACACCCATCTGTCCCCTCCTTGCTCCCTATCCGGTGGAATGCTTACTATCTGATTGCACACCTCCTCATTAAATAGACCATGAAGCTTCTCTACGTCCCACTCCACACCATCCACTGTGAGTAAGTCGCTCACCTTATCAACCACTACTGTCGGATTGCTTGGTTGTGTGAGAACCATTGGCAAATCCGACGGAACCCAAGGATCTTCCCATACTCGAGTTGTTTGTCCATCGCCTATTGATCTACGGATCCCCCTAGCAAGTAGTGATCTTCCTGCCAACAAGCTCCGCCATGTCGTTGAAGGTCTACCCACATTGAGCATTCATAAAGTCCCCGTGTGGGAAGTATCGAGCCTTCAAGACATTGAAGAGTAGAGAATTCTCATTCTGTAACAACCTCCAACATTGTTTTGCTAACAGGGCTTTGTTAAAAGTCTCTAGGTCTTTAAAACCCATACCCCCTCTACTTTTCGGCATCGTTAACTTCTTCCAACTCAACCAATGGATACTTCTATTGTCACAGTTGCTACCCCACCAAAATCTTGCCATCATCTGTGTTAGGTCATAACATAACCCTTTTGGTAACAAAAAAAAAACTCATTGAATATGTGGGGATAGCTAGGGCCACCGCCTTGATTAAAATCTCCTTACCCGCTTTAGATATGAGCTTTTCTTTCCACCCTTGTAATCTCTTCCACACCCTTTCCTTAATTGACTTGAATGCGTTACCTCTATTTTTCCCAACCATGGTCGGGAGTCCCAAATATTTCTCATTATATGCTACCCTTGGGACTTGTAAGCAACTCTTTATATCTATTCTCATCTCCTCAGTACAATTTGGGCTAAAGAAAATTGCCGACTTCTCATAATTTACTCTTTGTCTCGAAACTTCTGCATACATCTTTGTTTGCCCTTAGGAAAATTAAGCTATCATCAGCGAAAAACAAATGAGAGATACTCGGGGCTTGTCTCGCCACCCTAACCCCATGGATTTTTCCATCTGCCTCACCTACTAATAAAAGAGAGCTTAAGCCCTCTGCACACATTAGAAACAGATATGGTGATAGGGGATCACCCTGACGAAGACCTCTTTGAGGTCTAAATGAAGTGGAGTCATCGCCATTCACCTCCACACAAAAACTAACCGTAGAGACGCACACCATGATCTTTTTCACCCACTCGTCATGGAACCCCAGTTTTTCATTATCTACTCCATAAAACCCCATTCTACTCTATCATACGCCTTACTCATGTCTAATTTAACAGACATAGTACTCCTTCCTCCTGATCTATTGCCTTTTAGAGCATGAAGAAGCTCGTAAGCAAGCAAGACATTATCTGTAATCTGTCGATTAGGCACAAAGGAACTCTAATAAACAGAGATGATATGAGGGAGGACTCGCTTCAATCTATTTGCTAGGGTTTTAGCAATAATTTTGTAGATGACATTGCATAAACTTATCGGTCTGAATTGCGACATATCATCTGGGTCCTTTGTCTTCAGAATTAGTACAATTCTGGTTGTATTAATGTTAGGGACAAACACCCCATTATTCAAAAAATCTAACACTGCATCTGTTACTTTCCCGCCTACAACCTCCCAATAGCGTTGGTAAAACAATGCCGGGAAACCATCCATACCAGGGGCTTTGGTTGGTCCCATTTGAAACAGTGCTTCCTTGACCTCCTCCCTTGTAAACCTGGCAATTAATGTGTTATTCATCTCATTTGACACCCTCATAAGCACTGTATGGATCACATCGTCAACGTACTCTAGGTCAGAAGCGGTGAATAATTCTTCAAAGTAGTCCGTTGCAATATCTTGTATTTCCTTCTGATCCTCCGCCCAACTACCATCAAATCTTTTCAACCTGTTTATTCTGTTCTTCTTCGCTCTATTGGATGCCTAATTGTGAAAGAATTTCGTATTTCTATCTCCCTCCTTTAACCACTGCACTCGTGATCGCTGTTTCCAGTACATCTCTTCTTCTACTGGGAGCTTATTCAGTTCCTTCTCTAGGACTCTCACCTTCTGCAAGTCTGTTCTATCTTTGGTGATCTCATTCTGAATATCATCCTGGATAGCTTTAACTTTTTTGCCGAAATTCCCAAACCTCGACTTACTCCATTTAGTTAATTCCTCCTGTATCGCACCCAGACCACCGCGCACACTTCCCATCTCTGTGTTCGACTCATATTGACCCCACTTAGTTCTAATAATGTCCCCACATTCCTCATAACCATACCACAACTTCTCGAAATGGAATCTCCTTTCCATATTAGCACCGCTGTCATTCTTATAATTATGCCATTTCAGATTACATAAGATTGGTAGATGGCCCGAATCAAATTTTTTCAGATTGAACAACTGAGCATTTCTGAACTTTGAAATCCATTCTGTTTGCCAATCCCCGGTCAAGTCTTACTTTCACCTGTCTATTCTCGTCTCTGTTATTACACCACGTAAATGGGTAACTGATATATCCAATATCTATTAAATTACAGTTATCAATCGCGTCTCGGAACAGCTGCATCTGTCTCTCCGACCGGTCATTCTCCCCGTCCTGCTCGGAACTGCTTATGATTTCAATGAAATCGCCCATGACTAGCCATGGGACCCCATTAGTCTCTGTCAAGCGTTGAAGTATATCCCATCCTTTATATCTCAGGTGAGTCACCGGCTCCCGTCAACCTCCATTTACTCCCGTCATCCTCTTCTATCATATCATCAATATGATATTTTGACATTGAGCTTAGAATCATTTTGATATCGTTTTTCCAAAGAAGCATTAGTCCCCCACTCCGCCTTACACAAGGATGCCATACACCATTCTCAAAACCTAACATCCGCTTCTTCACCTCCGCCTCACCCGCAGTTAGTCTAGTCTCGCTCAAAAACATTACGTCCGGCTTCACCTGACGTATGAGGAATTTTGTGGATGTAACTGCCCGTTGACTCCCCAAGCCACGGCCGTTCCACGCAATGATTTTCATTGTTCTCGGCGGGCCTATTGAGACAGACTGGCCGATATATTAATTTGATTTGCACCTACTCCCATCTCCCCTCTTTTCTTTTTCAAAGCCACCACTTCGTCATCATTATTCATCACCATATCCGCCAGAGACAACTTCCTTTTACCCCCAACCAGCTCGGACACACCCTTTTTTGGACTTTGACTAATATTCCTCGCCATTCTCTTCCACATTTTCATATTTAAAGATTTCGATTTTGGGTCCACATTCTCTTTTGAAACTTCCTGGCTCTGTACATCTACAATTCCTACCATATTTTGTATTGCTACAAATACTCTTCCCTCCTCATCATTCTCATTAATATTTTGCATTATATGCTTCTCTTCAACAAACTTCTGCAGACATGCCAGCGTTGACATCTCATCCCTGTGCTCATTCGGTTTCACTAACTCCATATTTTTAGACTTCACGGCCGTATCCTCAGCGTCTTCCTTCCTCCTCCCTTTGTGGTCATTAAAACTCTCTCTCCCTGTACTTCCTTCCATCACACTTGTATTCTCCCTTACCTCCCTATCCCTCATGGACATCCTTGCTAGCTTCTCGAGAAGATCCTTTGTTTCGAATTTTCGAACCGCCCCAACCCTCCTTTCACAACCTATCTCGTTTTTGTTCTTTTTTAGAGAAGTAGTGCCCATCCATTCAATTTTCTTCCCCACATTGCTCGCTTTTAACCATGCACCCATATCCTTTGGTTCAAAAGCCTCACCCTTCTCCCTTGCAGTCTTAGAGGCCATGCACTCCTCTACTTCGTGCCCAAATAATCCACATGTACAGCAAAATTTCGGTATTTTTTCGTAACGAAAATCGACCCAGAAAATGCCGTCTTTCGTGTTGCCCAGATTGACACCCTTCCTTATAGGCTTCCGTAGATCAAAGTGCACGAAACCCTTCATAAAATGGCCCCCTGTATTCATATCTTCAAACATCCCAACCTCTAGCACCTCCCCTAACAGGGCGCATACCTTCTTGGCCACCTTCTCTGTTCTACAATGTGGTGGCGTTCCCCACAATTGAACCCACATCTTGACCTTCAAGAATTCCGCCTCCGTCCCACTCAGCCCCCTTTCCCATTTTGTTAACAGAAACCATCGATTTCTGAACGCCCACGGGCCACCCTCAACAACTTTCATCATCTCCTGTTCATCTGCAAAGTGAATCTGAAACACGTTCTGATCCAGTTCTTCAATCTTGAAGCATTTTGGATGGCTCCATATATTTCGGAAAGCGTTCTCAAGAGCCTGCCTGCTTGTCGGTTTCGTTGCCAAGATCCTCCCCATCAACGTAAACTTACATGCCTCGACTCCATTGATGACATCCTCCTCCTCGTAAACAACCAGTAAATCATCGTCCTTCTCACCTGCCATCTCCGTAACCTTATCCCCACCACAGCAAACAGACGTTCACCGGCAACCACGGCCTCAGCCGGAAAGCGATCGACGTTGACAAACTGTTGAGGCCCTGCCAGAAACCCTAGCAGACGCGAGTCAACGGATTATTTACAAGGTATTCTTTATAATTATAAAATATTTATTGTTATCAATTTTTCATCTATAATCACAAAAAATAAAAAAAACTAAATCATAAATATAAATATACTATTAAATTACTTTAATATCTATAAAATATCTAACAGTTTTCTTAAAATTATGTATTTTCTCAACACAAAAAAAATTAAAAATATTACTTTTGTTATATATAAAAATAAATTATTGTTGCGGGTAGGATACCTCCTTATCCGGACCCATTAAATTTGTATCCGGATCCATACCTAAATTAACAAGATAAAATTTTAAGGTACTCATTGGATATAAGTATTTTGATTATCCTTGTATATAATCTTAACTAATTGATCACAATCATACTTTTGGCTTATGAAACTAATTATTTAATTAAAATGAAATATTAAATAAATTATTTAAATAAAATTATATATAAAAGAAATTTATTTAATAAATTATTTAATTAAAACGAAATATTAAATATATGGCTAAAATGTACATAGACTCCCTGAGTTTTGGGTCAGGGGCACATAAACCCCTTGAGTTTTAAAATGTTGCACATAGACCCCTTGAGTTTTACCTTTGGGGCAAAGACACCCCTTCTGTTAGGGTTCCGTGAAAACTAGCCGTTATGTGACGTCAGCAAGCATGTGTGAGGGGTGTCTCTGCCCCAAAGTGAAAATTCAGGGGGTGTATGTGCCCTCACACATGTTTGCTGACGTGGCACTTAATGCCTAATTTTCACGGAACCCTAACACAAGGGATGTCTCTGCCCCAAAGTGAAAACTCAGGGGGCCTATGTGCAACGTTTTAAAACTCAGGGGGTGTATATGCCCCTGATTCAAAACTCAGGGGGAGTATGTGCATTTTAGTGTAAATATATTATATAAATAAACTTAAATTTTCAATAAATTAAATAAAATTATTTAATAAATTAATTAAAATAAATAATAAAAAAATTATAACCTCCTTACATCATATCAATCTGACCTGATGTAAAACGTACATCAGGCCTTTCATGAAAAAAAAAGTACATCAGGCCATCGCGTGATGACTAGCTTGTCTGACCATCACGTGATGGACTTTGCCCAAGTGGGAACCTGCCATGGTTCCCACAATTTTTTGAAAAATTTACCTTCATCCAAGTCGCATGTGAGGTGTCACATGCGATTTGTTAAAAAAAATAATTAAAATATGAGTTTATCTAACAAGTGTTCTAGGGCACTTGTTAAGACTTCCTTTGATTGGTAGAGAATGAATTAATCTTTTTGAAGTTAGTGAAAAGTCAATTAACACATATTTTACAACTCTCTTATTGGTTGAAGAAAAACTTTAAAGAGTGCCCATAGAACACTAATTAACAAAACCCTTGAAATATTACACAGTAATTTATCATACTTTTGCTTTATAAAATTTTTTTGGCTTAATTCTGATTTTTAATGCATTAGATTTGGATGTGTCCTAAACCCGGTTACTTATCTTGCACTGCGGAAAAAAGGGATTTGTGAAAGCAAAAGGAGAATTGAATGAAAGCAAAGAAAAGAAAAGATTAAGACTATATACACAATTTGGTCCCTAAAAGATACAAAATTGACATTTTCGTCCCTGAAAGATCTGGCGTACCCAACTTGGTCCCTGAAAGATTGGACCGTTACACAATTTGGTCCTTCCGTCATACCCAGTTAAATTCACCTAATGGAATTGCTGACGTGGCATGTTAAATGCACACGTGGCCCATTAAGTGCAGACGTGGACTTGCTTACATGGAAGAAAACAATAGCATATACACAATTTGGTCCCTGAAAGATTCTAAAATTGACATTTTCGTCCCTGAAAGATTGCTCCCTTGGACAATTTGGTCCTTCTATATCTTTGAATTCATTTAAATTATTATGCTTTTCAACACAACACTCAAATCCAACAAACATATTGAGGACAAATTTATTGTGAACTTAATTCTCTTTCACTTTAGTTCCTTTTGGAGGCAAAAATATATGTATACATTCAACTTTTGCAATACGATGCTTGCACAAACCAATTGTAAGGTAAAAGCCATATGACTTGAATAAGGCAACTAGACCAGAAGAGAGATAATGTGTTAAATGCCATTTAGAGATAACTTACTCATCTTGGTCTCACGACTGGATGATGTGAAATCTCTTCCCACTTTAAATATGCGTAATTGAAATTTCTTGCATAATGAAATAAATTATAAAAAATTCAAAAATATAGATTAATATGGAAATTTCTTAGTCCATATGCATATTATCTTAGTTAAGTATTGACAAATACATTTTCTTGTACCTTCTCCAAAGGGCATATATATATATATATATATATATATGACCTTTAGGCTTTAGTTGGTTTTTTATTGGTATTTCAATAGACCAATTCCCTGCATCAATAGAAATCACTTATACGACTTTGACTGGATGCAAATAACAATTAGCTTAGTTGGATATAATCATTGCCTTGGACATTATATCAAAGTGGATGACTTGAACATGCCTCCAAGATACTACCACATTGCTTATGTTCGTAGAGCAAGAGATAAAAATACTAATAAGATTCATTATTGTCATCAAAGTGCATGGATATGGAACCAAAACAAAAGTTTTATGTTGTTTACCTTTTAAACATGACAACCATACATAAGAATTGGAAAGCCTTGAACAGAGAGCTGAAAGGTGCAAACATGAGCATCATTAATTAAGATATCCAAGCTGATTCAACTGTATGAATCACTACCTATTTTCTATACAATGAGAAAAATTCATAATGAGCTTTTTTTTAATAGCATACTATAAGAGTACTTTATGATCAAGATAAATAGTTTTCAATTGAAGATAAATACTATATTTTGCCTCCAAAAGGAACTAAAGTGACAGAGGATTAAGTTCACAACAATGTCCTCAACATGTTTGTTGGCTTTGTGTATTGTGTTGGAAAGCACAATAATTTAAATGAATTGAGAGATACGGAGGACCAAATTGTCCAATGGAGTAATCTTTCAAGGACGAAAATGTCAATTTTAGAATCTTTCAGGGACCAAATTGTGTTTATGCTATTGTTTTCTGCCATGTAAGCAAGTCCACGTCAGCACTTAACGGGCCACGTGTGCATTTAACGTGCCACGTCAGCAATTCCGTTAAGTGCATTTAACTGGGCATGACGGAAGGACCAAATTGTGTAACGGCCCAATCTTTTAGGGACCAAGTTGGGTACGCCAGATCTTTCAGGGACAAAAATGTCAATTTTTGTATCTTTTAGGGACCAAATTGTGTATATAGTCAAAGATTAATAAAAAGATTGTACATTCCATCATCCTACTTCCTACCCTACTCTCTGCCATTCTGCCCCTATTCCCTCTCTTTTTTCTTTAGGGTGTGTTTGGAAATTAAGAGGGGAAGGGGAGGGGAGAGATTAGAGGAGAAGGGAGGGGAGGGGAGGGGAAGGGAAGGGAAGGGGAGGTTAAGCTTCCATATGTCCTTCCCTTGTTTGGGTGTTGATATCTCTTCCAAAATACTCTAATTTGGAGTATCTTGAATTTGTGAAGGGGAAGGATAATGGAGGATTAATGATTGATCTTCTATTATCTTTCCCTCCAATTTTCATCTTCTCAAACAAGAAGATATCTTAATAGTCTCCCCTTCCCTCCCCTTCTCCTCCTTAATCTCTAATTCAAACATACCCTTAATGTCACGGTTACACTCTAAAAATGTTTTTCAAAATTAAAAAATTATTCATGTTTCTTGGAATCTCATTTAATTACCTTCTGTTGATAAGTTTATTTGACTTTCACACCTTTTCATTTTTTTAAAGATTATTTCACGCTTTTTTATGTAAAAATAAATTAAAAAATTATCTCACATAATTATTAATTAATATTGTGTTTGAATTAAAACCACTCTTTCTCCTTTTAATTAATTTTTACTTTCAAATATAACTCTTTCTGATGGCTCATTTAGGCCATATTATTCTTTTGGTTTTCAACGTTTCTGCGAAGTTTAATATTGGTTCTCAACGTTTCAAAAAGTTATTTTAGATCCTCAATGTTTTTTTTGTTGACAAAATTGGTCCGCTAACGTAACATCTGTCAAGTTTTGCCATTAAATGCTGACGTGGAAGGCTTATGTGCATACCCTCTCTCCTACGTGTCATATTTAAATGACATGGCACTCTCTCTCACTCAAACTCGGCAAAACGACGCCATTTTGGTTCATTTAAATGTGACAAAACTGCGACATTTTACTGAGTTGGAATGAGAGAGGGTGCCATGTCATTTAAATATAAAACGTAGGAGAGAGAGTGTGCACATAAGCCTTCCACGTCAGCATTTAAGGGCAAAACCAGACAGATATTAGCTAGAGGACCAATTTTGATAAAAAAAACGTTGAGGACCTAAAATAACTTTTTGAAACGTTGAAGACCAATATTAAACTTCGCGCAAACATTGTGGACCAAAATAGTAATTTGGCCGCTCATTTATTATAATGTCACTATTACACTCAAAAAATGTTTTTTCAAAATAAAAATTTTATTCATGTTTGTCGGAATCTCATTCAATTACATTTATTATGTATATAATAGTAAAAATTAAAAATATTAATATATTATATTAATACATTATTATAAATAATACATAAATATACCATATTATTTTATTACATATATATACTGGATAACATAAATATACATATATCTTAATTTTTTTTTTTAAAAAAATTAACACACCATTCATATGAAGAGATTAAGAGATATACAAAAATTATCAATAAGTGATTTATTGGAGAAGTAAGTATTTCTTTTCCTTTCAATAAAATTTTGAATTAAAATATTATCTATAAAAAAAATCAAGTGAAGTCTAAAAAAGTTATACTTATTATAAAATGTATATAAACAATAAGATCTAGTGATAAGAATAAGAGATTTGCAAGAAATAGAGAATTGAGGAGTAAGAGAGTAATCCTTTTATTCATGTTATCACTTCTATACATAACATCACAAGAGACCTTTATTTATAGTCTGAAAGATCTCATGGGGGGATGTACCTAAATTAATGTACATAATGAAGAGATAAGCTCATACTTAATGTACATGATGAAAGGATAAACTCATATTTATGTACATGGAAATACTCAAGATGGTAAAGTCAATTGTTAATATTCATAAATAATAATATTTATAACACTCCCCCTTGAATATTCACAATTTATTGATACGCATTATAGGCTGCCTCATTAAAAACCTTGTCAGGAAAACCCAGTGGGACAAAACCATGACTAGGGAAAAAAGAGTACAGCGCGTATCTCCCCCTCATTGTAACATCATTAAAGGTCTCTTAATTGCCGCATTCCAATTTGAGAACTAACTTCTCAAATGTTATGGTTAGTAATGCCTTAGTGAACAAATATGCCATAGTTGAACGATCCATATTATACTTATACAATATAGTTGGCATTTTCTATTTAAAAGCAAATTACATATCTTCTGGATATGTTGAATTAATAATTCCAACCAAATACATTCTCAACTTGCCTTATGTATTGCAATTATTTTCAAATATCAGCAAGTATTTTATCGAATGCTGTGATGTATAATCACCACATGTAAATAAATAGCTAATTAATTTGAGACCGGCCTTTATAGGGATATGATAAATATCTAGCATTTGCATATCCAACTTATGGAGACTTTGATAATAATATGTCAAGTGTCCCTCGGAGATATCTGAATATATGTTTAACTTCATTCCAATATGTTTTACTTGGAGAAGAACTAAATCTTACTAATAAACTTACGACAAATGACATATCAGGTCAAGTGTTGTTAGCAAGATACATTAGTACTCCTATATTACTTAAGATATGGTACTTCGGGACCAAAAAGTTCTTCATCATTCTCACAAGGACAAAAATAATACTTATTTATATCTAATGATCTTATAACCATCAGGTACTCAACGGATGTACTTTGTACATAAAAACTGGATTAACACCATTTTAAGCAAAAGATCATTAATAATGTGCTCGATCTTCAGGCCGAGATAAAACTTTGACATATCAAAACTCATCATTTCAAACATGTTCTTTAAACAACTTATTGTGATTTAAAGCTCTTCAGGAGTTCCAATAATATTCAAATATACACAGTAATTATTGCAAATTTTAAGTCATATCCTTCTATGAAAACACATAGACTAATTAAATCATTTCTATAATTTTTCTTTCAACAATTAGTTTCTAAGACGATATTACTGTCTAGTTTATTTCAATCCATATAGGGATTTATTTAATCTTATCATAAAATTTTCCGAAAAATCTTAATTGCTTCTGGCAATTTAAATCCTTCAGGGATTCCACATAAATTTCACTATCTATTGAGTTCTGTAGCTACATTTATAAGACACATATCAAGCTTTTCACGCACTGCCATATTAATATGATATCTGAAGGTGATTGCATCCACCACAAGAGATTATGTCTCCATATAATCATTTTATTTTGTACAAAAGCTCGTTTGTCATAACTAGCTTTATACACCTTCATGTATTTGGACTGCAGGTCTAAAACCTTCACATTCGTGAAGTCAATTATGCTTAAATTTTATTTTTCTTATTTTGGCCAATCATTTCTCTGTCTACATTCCTTGACAGATTCAGATTCAAGATCCTCTTTTATTTTAAAATGTGTTGTCGACAACAATATTCTTTTGGTTCCAATCTTATTTTCTCAATGTTGACATAACTTATCGAGATCTCTTCATTATCTTTCTCAGGTACCTGATTCTCTTTCGAGGTTTCATGATTAGTTATATCTTGGGTCTCTTCAGAAGAACCCACCTCCATAATATGACCATCGATTATTTGCTCCTTTCCTTTTCAAGGAATTTTATCTTTGGAACCGATAATTTTACCACGTGGATTACTTTCATTGACATATTGTCCTGCTGGGACATCAATTTGAATTGGAGCATTTTTAGCTTGTATATGAGATTCTGTAATTCTTTTAAGGTCAGTAAATATGTCTGGCAGTTTATTGAATTATCTTTTGAACTTCTGGTTCACATTGCTTTATGCGAGGATCTAAATGAGATAAAGATAATATTCTTCAGTGAATCTCATTTTCCAGCTATTTATTTTCTCCCACTGATGTTGGAAATATTGATTTATCAAAATCACAATCAGCAAATTTATTTTCTGTAAATAAAGCTCCTGTCATTAGTTCAATATAGTTAATCATATTATAGCAGGAGATTTATATCCAACATATATTCGAAACCTCCTTTGAGGATCCATCTTTGTGCATTGTGGTGGAGTAATTTGAACATATAATACACAATAAAAAAAATTAAGATGGAAATATCTGACTCCTGACCAAAAGCCAATAATAGGGAGAATTTGTTGGCCTAATGCATATAATAGCATATCCCCATGCTATAATATAGAGTTTTGTTCTCATAATTATTGGTTAAGCTGCTAACTGGAGACATTTAATAAATGATTACACTAGACCAATATTCAAGGTGTGAACATAATCTTCAGGATGTTCAACTTTTATCTCAATAGAAATATCATAGTCATGATAAATTCACTAGTCACTAGAATTGTCTAGACAAATTGTGTTAATTGCATAATCTGGAAATTGCGTTATTGATCAAGTAATCTCACAAATACTATATTGTGAGTTCATAGTATGCACACATGCGACCATCTTATAGATGCATCTATTAAAATCATAGAATAATTTAATGGTCTGCATGGTGGGTGAATGGGCCCATATATATCACCTTCTATATATTCCAGAAATACAAGCGGGACTCAATCCCAAATTTAACTAGTGATATTATTGTAATTATTTACCTTGAGAACAAATTTCATAAGAGAATTAAAGAATCTTCTGGTTCTTTTCTTTTAAATTCTCAATAATTTTGCGCATCATATCAATTGAACCGGGATGGTTTAACCAGTCATGCCAACTAATAAAAATATTTGAAATTAGTAAACTTTTAGTTTACTATAGAGCATACGTCTCAACTATGTAAACTTCTGGTTTACTATGACATGCCTCTCAACATGTTAACATTTGTGTAGTACAAACTAGAGAAAATATGGGTAATTTTTCTAAAATACATTTCTTACGCATCACAATTGCAGTAATATAATGATATTCCATATTTTCATCATTTGTAGTCTCAATATGCTAACAATGACATATATCTTTGAAACTCAATAATTATGTTTCTTTGAGACTTTACTGCAAAATAGTTCTCAATTGATAGCCAATTCTTATTCTTCTAGATAATGATCCTTTGGCTTTTTTTGTATCAATCAATTTATTTTGTACTACCTACATTTTCAATATTGTCACGACCCCAATTTCAGGAGTCCGTGACCGGCACGGAACTAGTTTTTCACCTCTAAACCCGTAAGCCTTCCCTATAACAATTTAATATAGCTACCCTGCTATACAACCAACATACAATATTCACATAATATATATTGGCCACACCATTACTGGTGGCCTAAATATCCTGCAATCCACGGCTCGCTCAACGCCGCTTCAGTCCAGTACATATACATATACATACATACATTCACTCATACTTACACATATATATATATACATAGTGATCACCCCTCAAGGAGTGTGATCTATCCTAGTCACATGCAAGATTCGTATAACCTGTTGCAAGTACATATATCCAACCACACTCATATATAGTTTACATATTGATCACACGCCTCAATGCGTGTAATCTATCCTATTAACATGCGGGAGTATATATTTTTACCCATACATATATCAAGTCACACATATATATAATATACATATTGGTCAAACACCATTGTGTGTGATCTATCCTATTCACATGCGGAAGCCATTCATTCATAATTATCATATATATATATAACCATATAGCCTAAATCCCAAATCCATGACCTATCTTTAATTAGTATGAAGTCGACAATTCTAGAGTGTGACATATACATACATACATACATATATATAGCAATTGTTCATAAACAATGCTATATCAAATGATTCATATACATATATATCCTGACAAAATACATATATAAATACTACCCACGCGAACAATCCGTGCGGTCTCTAAATCTGTCCGCCTCCCTGAGAAGAAGTGGGCGCGCTCCCGATGCCTATACCACCTGTGTCTGTAACATTTAACATCAGGGTGAGTCAAACGGACTCAGTGAGAGGCTCTCCCATCCCTGGTGTAGTAGCGGGTACCACTACAACTGGGGGAAGGGAGCCAATCACAATCACATACGAATATAACGGATTTAAATTTCCATATGTTAAGTGGTCATGCAATTAGCATATATCATATTCACAATATAGAATTTAAAGCATGGTTTTACATACGTTTAAATTCATACATACATCATATCATAATTTAACATATAACTCCATGTGGATATCCATGTTCAAATAACTATAATCATAAACTGGCCCGAAGGCATGTCTCCCTTTGGGGAGATAAACTGGCCCGAAGGCATATCTCCGTTAGGAGAGAAACTGGCCCGAAGGCATATCTCACGTGAGCGATATAGGAACCTAGTTGATCATTCTAGGAACCCCTGGCCCCAAGACTTTACTTGGAACATTAGTCTGACCCCAAGACTCCACTTGGAGCATAGCCGGCGACTCATCTGACCTCGGTTTAACCAAGGCAATAGCCACAATGTGGTGTACTCATATACTTTGTATTCCTGTGTGTCTGATTCAGGATAACAGACTCGATCTACCCGGACTATTCGTGATGGACTCAATTCACGCGTTGTACCATAAATGACCCCTATGGACCACTACTTATTCATTTTACTTCTTCTTAGATAAATCTAAATTTCCCCATTTTTCTAATTCGAAATCTCTCAATTTAAAACAAAATCACTTATGTTCATTTGCTTTAAAAATTTCCATACACAAATATACTTTTCAATAATAATCAATGAGGTTGGTTTCTAGTACCATAGGACCCTCACATATAAAAATTTACTCGATCCTACCCCCGATATCATATAGGGTTTCGAGGACCTCCTTTTCATATAAGGCTCATTGAGCCACCATAGCTTTTACAGTTCACATATACACATATGGCACGTTATCACATATATTATAATTTAGGAATAACAATAGCATGTTATCTATCATATGATTCCTACAAGTAGCCAAGAAGGCAAACCATGTATCCACATCTGCAATCAACCCTATAGGGCAAGGATGGGAAAGCCCCTCACCTGGTTGGCCCCTCTGATCGGCTCTCGGTGTGCCCGAAGCTCCACTCACTGTATGGTGCCCTATACACATATACTTGAGAAATTTAGAAACTTGAAATTTAGCCACTATCATGTACATGTCATGCTAATGCTCATGTTCTCTCTAATTAATTCCATAGACTAGTTGTTGGCTTGGAATGCCATCAACTAGTTTTCAGAACATCTAGCATGCTTCTATTCGTGTCCAACCCTTGCTTATTCACACTATTTGAACTATTTGGAAACCTTGATTTGGGAATGCAAATTTACCCAATTCAACCTCTATATGTCCATATGTAATTTCCATTAACAAAGTCTTGAATTTATGGCTCAAGAGAGTCATAAATCCTACTTGTCCAAAATTTCCATTTACCGAAATAATTTTCAACACTTTACTTACATATGAATACACATAGCCTGATACGCTTAAAATTGGAAAATTGTCTCTTTTTCCCCGAATTGGGTTCCGGTTGAGACGGTGATTACTCGGGTTTTAATCCCTCGTACATTCCAATAATTTTAACAATTATATAATTCCAATTCAACCTATTATTACATCCCAAATCAGTCCACAACACCATTAAAACAATTCCAACCACATTTTCCTACAATTTTCCAACCCGGATAATTTCCATCAAATTGGTTCCGATTCCTAAGCTTCCAACTCACTTCATAACATTCAAATACTTCAATTTAGGTCCCAGAATACTCAAATTGAATCAAATGGGGATTTTCCAAAAATCCCTAAAATTGATAAAATTGGGGTTTGAGAGTTTCGGGACTTCTCACCTCGATTCAATCGGTTAGAAGGATGATATGGAGTAGAGGAGACTCCCAGCCACCTTCCCTGATGAAGAGACGGCGTTTTCCGGCGAGTTTCCGGCAAGAAAGCTCTCTCCCTTTTGGTTTCTCTCTCTAGCCCGCCACTCTCTCTCCTCTTCTTTCCTTTATTTTTTCTTATCATATATATATATATATATATATATATATATATATATAATTAATTCATATGTATATATATAACAAAAATCTGAAATAATAAAAAGAATAGAATAATTAGGATTTAAAATAATTAGTATTTACAAAATAATAAGTAGTAGGATAGTGTGTACTTCTATCCCATTTTCAACTTATTCTCTTCTATTGGGTCCTAACTTTACCCAAATGAAATATGCCTGAATTCTATTTTAATTCCCCCTTCCAACTTTAAATGAATTAATTAAATTAGAATAATGATGCTAATTAAAACATTCTCGGGTATTAAACATATAATTTCTCATGATATATGTTTTATGAAGACTTCGAGTTATTGGATTACATAAGTAACCTATAATAATAAGTTAAAAGAATTATCAGTATAATACTCAATCATTTTGGGAGTTGTATGGACATCCACTTTTTAATATACATAACACTCCCCCTTGGATGTCCATTAACCAAAATGTGCCTCATTAAAACCTTACTAGGAAAAACTCCGTGGGAAAAAATCTAGTGAAGGAAAAAGAGTACACAATTATAATTGTACTCCCAAATATTATATTGACATTTAGTTCTTTCAAAACCAAATAAGAAAAGAATATTCTTTGATTTTATAATCATAAGAATAGGTCCATGAAAAACAACAATCTAATAATAACATTGCTAAGATGCTATTAAAAAATGCTGGTATTGAAAGTGCAAAATATATTCTTAAATATGTCATTTTTGCTTAATAAAAGTAACAAGGAATTGAAAGATACTTGATTTCCAAGACAAATTATAATTTAATCCAAAATGAAAAATATCTTAGATATTTGTGATCAAAATATGGTAATCTTAT
Source organism: Senna tora (assembly GCA_014851425.1). NCBI lineage: Eukaryota > Viridiplantae > Streptophyta > Magnoliopsida > Fabales > Fabaceae > Senna > Senna tora. The sequence continues at coordinate 18,893,392 of CM026265.1, forward strand.
ACAAACACAAATAAAGATAAAGTTGTTAACAATTTATACTCAAATTAGCGCAGACGCGCAATACTAATTTTGGGGTTTATGGTTTAGGGATTAGGGTTTACGCCTTAGGGAATAGGGTTTAAGGTTTAGGACTTAGGGTTTAGCATTAGGGTTTAGGGTTAGGGATTAGGGTTTAGGTTTTAGGGCTTAGGGTATAGGGTTTAGGTTCAAGGGTTTAGGGTTTAGGGTTTTTGGATTTGGGGTCTAGGGTTTAGCGTATAGGGTTTAGGGTTTTGGGTTTTCAATTATGGGTTTAGGGTCTACAGTCTCGGGTCTGGGGTTTAAGGTCCTAAGGTTTTGAGGTTTGGGTTTAGGGTTTAAAGAGGGTTTTGAGTTTAAGGTTCAGGGATTACGATTTAGTGTTTCCTGGTTTAGGGTCCAGGGTTTAGGGTCTAGGGTTTAGGGTATAGGGTCTAGGGTTTAGGGTTTTATGGTTTCAGGTTAGGGTTAAGATTTAGGGTTTTAGGTTTAGGGTTTAGGGTTTACAGTTTAAGGTTTTGGGTTTAGGGATTAGGGTTTAGTGTTTCTAAATTTAGGGTCCAGGGTTCAGGGTTTAGGGTCTAGGGTTTAGGGTTTAGAGATTAGGGTTTTGGGTTTAGGGTTTAGGATTTAGGGAATTAGGGTTTAGGGTATAGGGTTTATGGTTTAAGCTCTAGGGTCTAGGGTCTAGGATTTAGGCTCCGGGGTCAATGGTTTTGGGTTTTATGGTTTAAGGTTAGAGTTAGGATTTAGGGTTTAGGGTTTAGGTTTTAGGGTTAAGGTTTAGGGTCTATGGTCTAGGATTTAGGGTTCAAGGTTAAGGTTCTAGGGTTTGGGGTTTGGAGTTTAGGGTCAAGGGTTTAGGGTTTACAGTTAAAGGTTTTGGGTTTAGGGTTTAAGGATTATGGTTTGGTGTTTCTGGATTTATGGTCTAAGGTTCAGGGTTTAGGGTCTAGGGTTTAGGGACTAGGGTTTAGGGTTTAGAGTTTTGGGTTTAGGGTTTAGGGTTTAGGGTTTCATGACTTAGGGTTTATGGTTTAGGCTCTAGGATCTAGGGTCTATAGTTTAGGGTCTAGGCTTTAGGCTTTGGGGTCTAGGGTTTTGGGTTTATGGTTTAAGGTTAGAGTTAGGATTTAGGGTTTATGGTTTACGGTTTTAGGGTTAAGGTTTAGGGTTAGGGTTTAGGGTCTAGGGTTTAGGGTTCAAGGTTAAGGTTCTAGATTTGGGGTTTGGGGTTTAGGGTCTAGGGTTTAGGGTTTAGGGTTTAGGCTCTAGGGACTAGGGACTAGGGTTTAGGTTCTACAGTTTAGGACTTAGGGTTTAGGGTTTAGGGTTTTGGGTTTTGGGTCTAGGGTTTTGGGGTTACTGTTTAGGATTTAAGGTCTAGGGTTTAGGGTTTAAGGTCTAGGGTCTAGGGTCTAGGGTCTAGGGTTTAGGGTCTAGGGTTTAGGGTTTACGGTCTAGGGTAAGGGTTTAGGGTTTAAGGTTTATGGTCTAGGGTTTAGGGTTTAGGGTTTATGGTTTAGGATTTAGGGTTTAGGGTTTAGGGTTTAGGGTTTAGGGTTTAGGGTTTAGGTTTTATGGTTTAAGGTTTAGAGTTTTTGGGTTTAGGGTTTAGGGTTTACGGTTTAGGGTTTAGGGTTCAAGGATTAGGGTTTAGGGCTTAGGGCCTAGGGTATAGGGTTTAGGTTTTAGGGTTAGGGTTTAAGGTTTAGGGTTTAGGGTCTTGGGTTTAGGGTTTAGAGTTTAGGGTTAAGGATCTATGGTTTAGGGTTTAGGGTTTTGGATCTTGGGTCTTAGGTCTAGGGTCTAGGATTTAGGGCTTAAGGCTTAGGGCTTAAGGTTTACGGTTTAGGGTCAAGGTTTAGGGTTTAGGTCTTAGGGTTTATGGTTTAGGGTTTAGGGTCTAGTGTCCAGGCTTTAGGGTCTAGGGTTTAGGGATTAGGGTTTAGGGTTTAGGGGTTATGGTTTATGGTTTACGATCTAGGATTTAGGGTTTGGTGTTTAGGGTTTAGGGTCTAGGCTTTAGGGTTTAGGGTCTAGGATTTAGGGTTTAGGGTTTAGGGTCTAGACTCTTGGGTATAGGGTATAAGGTTTAGGGATTAGGGTTTTAGGGTTTACGATTTAGGGTCTATGGTCTAAGGTTTAGGGTTTTGGTCTAGGGTTTAGAGTTTAGGATTTAGGGTTTTGGGTTTTGGGTTTATGGTTTAAAGTTTCGGGTTTTGGGCTTGGGGTTTAGGGATTTTGGTTTAGGGTTTTAGGGTTTAAGGTCTAGGGTTTATGGTTTAAGGTCTAGGGTTTAGGGTCTAGGATTTTGCGTTTTGGGTTTTGGGTTTAGGGTTTAGAGTTTAGTGTTTTGGGTTTTGGGTTTTGGGTTTAGGGTTAAGGGTCTAGGGTTTAGGGTTTAGGCTCTATGGTTAAGGGTCTAGGGTTTTGAGTTTAGGGTCTAGGGTTTAGGGCTTAGGGCTTAGGGCTTAGGGCTTAGGGTTTAGGGTTAAGGGTCTAGGGTTTAGGGTTTTGGGTTTTGGGTTTAGGACTTAGGGTTTAGGGTTTACGGTTTACGGTTGATGATTTTGGGTTTAGGGTCTAGGGTTTACGCTCTAGGGTCTAGGGTCTAGGGTTTAGGCTTTAGGGTCCAGGGTTTAGGGTTTAGGTCTTAGTGTTATGGTTTTAGGGTTTATGGTTTAAGGTCTAGGGTTTAGTGTTTAGAATCTAAGGTCTAAGGTCCAGGGTCTGCGGTTTAGGGTATAGGGTCTAAGATTTAGGGTTTAGGTTTTAGGGTCTAGGGTCTAGGGTTTACGGTCTAGGGCTCAGAGTTTAGTGTATAGGGTTTACTGTTTAATGTTTAGGATTTAGGATTCAGGGTTAGGGTTTAAGGTTTAAGGTTTAGGAATCAGGGTTTAAGGTTTAGGGTCTAGGATTTAGGGTCTAGGGTTTTGGGTCTAGGGTCTAGGGTTTAGGGTTTAGGATTTAAGGTTTTCGGTTTAGGTTTTAGGGTATAGTGTCTAGGGTTTAGGGAATGGGGTTTTGGGTTTTGAGTTTTGTCTTAGGGTTTAGGATTTAAGGTTTTAGGGTTTAGGGTCCTTGGATTAGGGTTTAGGCTCTAGGGTCTAGGGTCTAGGGTTTAGGGGTTAGGATTTAGGGTTTTAAGTTTAGTGTTTAGGGTTTAGGGTTTAGGGCTTAGGGTTTGGAGTTTAGGGTTTTTGGTTTAGGGTTTCGGTATTAGGGTTTAGGGTTTCTAGGTTTAGGGTCTAGGGTTCAGGGTCTAGGGTCTAGGGTTTTGAGTTTAGGGTTTAGAGTTTAGAGTTTTGGGTTTAGGGTTTGGGGTCTAGGGTTTAGGGTCTACGGTTTAGAGTTTAGGGTCTAGGGTCTAGGGTCTTGGGTTGAGGGTCTAGGGTTTAGGGTTTAGGCTTTGGGGTCCAGTGTTTAGGGTTTTATGGTTTAAGTTTACGGTTAGGATTTAGGGTTTAGGATTTAGGGTTTTAAGGTTTAAGGACTAGGGATTAGGGTTTAGGGTTAGCGTTTAAGGTTTAGGGTTTAAGGGTCTAGGGTCTAGGATTTAGGGTTTAGGGACAAGGGTTTAGGGTCAAGAGTTTAGGGCTTAGGGTTGAGGGTTTAGGGTTGAGGGTCTAGGGTTTAGGGCTTAGGATTTAACATCTAGGGTTTAGGATTTAACGTCTAGGGTTTAGGGTCTAGGGTCTAGGGTTTAGGGTTTAGGATTTATCATCTAGTGTTTAGTGATTCGAGTTGTAGGTATAGGGTTTAGGGTTTAGGGTTTAGAGTTAAGAGTTTTGGGTTTAAGGTTTAGGGATTTAGGGTTTAGGGTCTAGGGTTTAGAGTTTAGGCTCTAGGGTCTAGGGTCTTGGGTTTAGGGTCTAGGGTTTAGGGAATACGGTTTAGGCTCTAGGGTCTATTGTTTAGGGTTTCATGGTTTAATGTTAGTGTTATTATTTAGGGTTTTGGGTTCAGGGTTTTAGGGTTAAAGGTTTAGTTATTAGGGTTTAGGGTCTAGGGTTTATGGTTTACGGTTTAAGGGTCTAGGATCTAGGGTTTAGGGTCTAGGGTTTAGGACATAGGGTTGAGGGTTTAGGGTTTAGGATTTCGGATCTAGGGTTTATGGTTTAGGATTTAGGTTCTAGTGTTTGGTGTTTCGGGTTTCGGGTTTAGGGTTTAGGGTTTAGGGTTTAGTGTTTAGGTTTTATGGTTTAGGGTGACGGGTTTAAGTTCTAGGATTTAAGTTTTAGGGTTTAGAGTCTAGGGTCTAGGGTTTAGAGTCTAGGGTTTAGGGTCAAGTGTTTAAGGCTTACGGTTTATGGTTTAGTATTTAGGGTTGAGGGTTGAGGGTTTAGGTCTTAGGGTTTAGGGTTTAGGATTTTGGTTTTTGGATTTAGGGCTTAGCGATTACGGTTTAGGGTTTCCTTGTTTAGGGTCTAGGGTTTTGGGTTTAGGGTGTAGGGTTTAAGGTTTAGGGTTTACGATTTACGGTTTAGGGTCTAGGGTTTAAGGTCTACAGTTTAGGGTCTAGGGTCTAGGGTTTAAGGTTTAGGATTTAGGGTCTAGTGTTTAGGGTTTTGGGTTTAGGGTTTAGTGTTTAGGGTTTAGGGTTTAGGGTTTAAGGTTTAGGGTTTAGGGTTTAGCATCTACAGTGTACGGTCTACGGTTTAGGGTTATGGGTTTAGGTTTTAGGGTATTGTGTCTAGGGTTTAGGGTTTGGGGTTAAGAGTTTTGGGTTTTGGCTTTAGGGTTTAGGATTTAGGGTTTTAAGGTTTAGGGTGTAGGCTCTAGTCTCTAGGCTCTAGGATTTAGGGTTTAGGATTTAGGGTTTTTAGTTTAGTGTTTAGGGTTTAGGGTTTAGAGTTTAGGTTTTTGGGTTTATGGTATCGGGATTAGGGTTTAGCATTTTTGGGTCTAAGGTCTAGGGTTTAGGGTTTAGGGTCTAGGGTTCAGGGTTTAGGGTTTAGGGTTTATAGTTTAGGGTTTAGAGTTTAGAGTTTTGGATTTAGGGTTGAGGGTCTAGGGTTTAGGCTCTATGGTCTAGTGTCTTCGGTTTAGGGTCTAGGGTTTTGGCTCTAGGGTCTAGTGTTTAGGGTTTTATGGTTTAAGGTTAGGGTTAGGATTTAGGGTTATAGGTTTAGGGTATTAGGGTTAACGGTTTAGCAATTAGGGTTTAGGGTCTAGGGTTAACGATTTAGGGTTTAAGGGTCTAGGGTCTAGGGTTTAGGGCATAGGGTTGAGGGTTTAGGGTTTAGGGTTTAGGATTTAACGTCTAGGGTTTAGGGTCTAGGGTTTAGCGTCTAGGGTTTAGGGTCTAGGGTGTAGGGTTTAGTGTTTAGGATTTAGGGTGAAGTGTTTAGTGATTCTCGTTTAGGGTTTAGGGTTTAGTGTTTAGATTTTAAGGTTTAGGATTTAGGGTTTTAAGGTTTAGGGTCTTTGGTTTAGGGTCTATGGTCTAGGGTTTAGGGTTTAGGGTTTAGGGTTTAGGGTTTAAGGTTTAGGGTTTAGGGTTTAGGGTTTAGGGTTTAGGGTTCAGAGTTTAGGGTTTTCGGTTTAGGGTTCAGGGATTAGGGTTTAGGGTTTTTGGGTTTAAGGTCTAGGGTTCACGGTTTTGAGTCTAGGGTCTAGGGTTTAGGGTTTAGGGTTTAGGGTTTAGAGTTTAGGGTTTTGCATTTAGGGTTTAGGGTTTAGGGTTTAGGCTCTATGGTCTAGGGTCTTGGGTTTAGGGTCTAGGGTTTAGGGTTAAAGGTTTAGCAATTAGGGTTTAGAGTCTAGGGTTTTGGGTTTAAGGGTCTAGGGTCTTGGGTCTAGAGACTAGGGTTTAAGGTCTAGGGTTTAGGGCATAGGGTTGAGGGTTTCGGGTTTAGGGTTGAGGGTTTAGGCTTTAGGATTTAAGGACTAGAGTTTAGGGTCTAGGGTTTAGCATCTAGGGTTTAGGGTCTAGGGTCAAGGGTTTAGGATTTAGGATTTAGGGTCTAGTATTTAGTGTTTCGAGTTTAGGGTTTAGGGTTTAGTGTTTCAGTTTTAGGGTTTAGGGTTTAAGGTCTAGGGTTTAGGGTTTAAAGTTTAGGGTCTAGGGACTAGGGTCTAGGGTCTAGGGTCTAGGGACTAGGGTCTAGGGTCTAGGGTCTAGGGTTTACGGTTTAGGGTTTAGGGTTTAAGTTTTTGGGTATAGTGTCTAGGGTTTAGGGTCTAGGGTTTAAGGTTTGGGGTGCAAGATTTAGGGTTTAGGTTTTAGGGTTTATGGTTTAGGGATTAGGGTTTAGGCTTTAGGGTATAGGTATAGGGTTTAAGGTTTAGGATGTAGGGTTCAGCGTTAGGGTTTATGGCTTAGGGATTAGGGTTTAGTTTTTAGGGTTTAGGGTCTAGGGCTTAGGGTTTAGGGTTTAGGGTTTAGGTTTTAGGGTTTGGAGTTTTTAATTTTAGGGTCTAGGGTTTAGCATATAGGGTTTAGGGTAAAGGGTGGAGGGTTTTGGGTTTAGGGTTTACAATCTCGGGTCCAGGGTTTAATGTTAGGGTTTAGAGTTTTGGATTTAGGGTTTTGAGTTTAAGGTTTAGGGATTGAGGTTGAGGGTTTCCTAGTTTAGGGTCTAGGGTTTTGGGTTTAGGGTCCAGCGCTTAGGGTCTAGGGTTTACGGTTTAGGGTTTAGTGTTTAGGGTTTAATGTTTTTGGTTTAGGGTTTAGGGTTAATGGTCTAGTGTCAAGGGTTTAGGGTTTAGGATTTATTGTCTAGTGTTTAGGGTTTAGGGTGTAGGGTTAAGTGTTTGGGTTTTAGGGTTTAAGGTTTAGGGTTTAGGGTTTAAGGTCTACGATTTAGGTTTTAGGATTTAGGGTCTAGGGTTTAGGGTCTAGGGTCTAGGGTCTAGCGTCTAAGGTCTGGGGTTTAGGGTTTAGGGTTTAGCCTCTAGGGTTTAGAGTCTAGGGTTTAGGGTCATGGGTTTAAGGCTTAGGGTTTAAGGCTTAGTATTTAGGGTTTAGGGTTTAAGGTTTAAGGTTTAAGGTTTTTGTTTTAAGATTTAAGGTTTAGGGTTTAGAGTTTTGGGTATTTGGTTTAGGGCTTAGGGTCTAAGGCTTAGAGTTTAGTGTTTAAGGTCTGTGGTTTAGGGTCTAGGGTTTAGGGTCTACGATTTAAAGTCTATTGTCTAGGGCTTAGGGTTTAGGATTTAGGGTCTAATGTTTAGTGTTTCGGGTTTAGGGTTTAAGGTTTAGGGTTTACGATTTAGTGTTTAGGTTTTAGGGCTTAGGGTTTAGGGTTTAGTGTTTAAGGTCTAGGGTTTAGGGTCTAGGGTCTAGGGTTTAGGGTTTAGGGTCCTTGGTTTAGGTCTTAGGGTATAGTGTCTAGGGTTTAGGGTCTAAGGTTTAGGGTTTGAGGTCTAGGATTTAGGGTTTAGTTTTTGGGGTTTATGGTTTAGGGATTAGAGTTTACGCCTTAGGGAATAGGGTTTGAGGTTTAGGACTTAGGGTTCAGCGTTAGGGTTTAGGGTTAGGGATTAAGGTTTAGGTTTTAGGGTTTAGGGTCTAGGGTTTAGGTTCAAGGGTTTAGGGTTTAGGATTTTTGGATTTGGGGTGTAGGGTTTAGCGTATAGGGTTTAGGGTTTTGGGTTTTCAATTATGGGTTTAGGGTCTATAATCTCGGGTCTGGGGTTTAAGGTCCTAAGGTTTTGAGTTTTGGGTTTAGGGTTTAAATTTAAGGTTCAGGGATTACAATTTAGTGTTTCCTGGTTTAGCGTCTCGGGTTTTGGGTTTAGGGTCCAAGGTTTAGGGTCTAGGGTTTTGGGTCTAGGGTTTAGGGTTTTGGGTTTTGGGTTTTGGGTTTAAGGTCTAGGATTTAGGGTCTAAGGTTTAGTGTTTAGGATTTTGTGTCTAGTGTTTAGGGTTTAGGGTTTAGGGTTTAGTGTTTAGGTTTTAGGGTTTAGGGTTTAGGGTGTAGGGTTTAAGGTCTAGGATTTAGGTTTTAGGGTTTTAGGTTTAGGCTCTAGGGTCTAGGGTGTAGGGTTTAGGGTTTTATGGTTTCATGTTAGGGTTAAGATTTAGGGTTTAAGGTTTAGGGTTTAGGGTTTACAGTTTAAGGTTTTGGGTTTAGGGTTTAGTGATTAGGGTTTAGCGTTTCTGAATTTAGGGTCCAGGGTTCAGGGTTTAGGGTCTGGGGTTTAGGGACTAGGGTGTAGGGTTTAGAGATTAGGGTTTAGGGTTTAGGGTTTAGGATTTGGGGAATTAGGGTTTAGGGTATAGGGTTTATGGTTTAAGCTCTAGGGTCTAGGGTCTAGGATTTAGGCTCTAGGGTCTATGGTTTTGGGTTTTATGGTTTAAGGTTAGAGTTAGGATTTAGGGTTTAGGGTTTAGGTTTTAGGGTTAAGGTTTAGGGTCTATGGTCTAGGATTTAGGGTTCAAGGTTAAGGGTCTAGGGTTTGGGGTTTGGAGTTTAGGGTCAAGGGTTTAGGGTTTACAGTTTAAGGTTTTGGGTTTAGGGTTTAAGGATTATGGTTTAGCGTTTCTGGATTTATGGTCTAAGGTTCAGGGTTTAGGGTCTAGGGTTTAAAGACTAGGGTTTAGGGTTTAGGGTTTTGGGTTTTGATTTTAGGGTTTAGGGTTTCGTGACTTCGGGTTTAGGGTATAGGGTTTATGGCTTAGGCTCTAGGATCTAGGGTCTATAGTTTAGGGTCTAGGGTTTAGGCTTTGGGGTCTAGGGTTTTGGGTTTTCTGGTTTAAGGTTAGAGTTAGGATTTAGGGTTTATGGTTTACGGTTTTAGGGTTAAGGTTTAGGGATTAGGGTTTAGGGTCTAGGGTTTAGGGTTCAAGGTTAAGGTTTTAGATTTGGGGTTTGGGTTTAGGGTATAGGGTTTAGGGTTTAGGGTTTAGGGTTTAGGCTCTAGGGACTAGGGACTAAGTTTTAGGTTCTACAGTTTAGGACTTAGGGTTTAGTGTTTAGGGTTTTGGGTCTAGGGTTTAGGGGTTAGTGTTTAGGATTTAAGGTCTAGGGTTTAGGGTTTAAGGTCTAGGGTCTAGGGTTTAGGGTTTAGGGTCTAGGGTTTTGGGTTTAGGGTCTAGGGACTAGGGACTAGGGTTAAGGGTTTAGGGTTTAAGGTTTATGGTCAAGGGTTTACGGTTTAGGTTTTAAGGTTTATGATTTAGGGTTTAGGGTTTAGGGTTTTGGGTTTAGGGTCTAGGGTCTAGGGTTTAGGGTTTAGGCTTTAGGCTTTATGGTTTAAGGTTTAGAGTTTTGGGGTTCAGGGTTTAAGGCTTACGATTTAGGGTTTAGGGTTAAGGGTTTAGGGTTTAAGGCTTAGGGCCTAGGGTCTAGGGTTTAGGGTTAGGGTTTAAGGTTTATGGTTTAGGGTTTAGAGTTTAGGGTTAAGGATCTATGGTTTAGGGTTTGGGGTTTAGGGTTTAGGGTTTTGGATCTTGGATCTTGGGTCTAGGGTCTAGGATTTAGGGCTTAAGGTTTACGGTTTAGGGTCTAGGTTTAGGGTTTAGGGTTTAGGGTTTAGGGTATAAGGTCTAAGCTTTAGGGTCTAGGGTTTAGGGATTAGGGTTTAGGGTTTATGGTTTATGGTTTACGATCTAGGATTTAGGGTTTGGTGTTTAGGGTTTAGGGTCTAGGGTTTAGGGTCTAGAGTCTTGGGTATTGGGTATAAGGTTTAGGGATTAGGGTTTTAGGGTTTACGGTTTAGGGTCTAGGGTTTAGAGTCTAGGGTCTAGGGTCTAGGGTTTAGAATAATGATGCTAATTAAAATATTCTCGGGTATTAAACATATAATTTCTCATGATATATGTTTTATGAAGACTTCGAGTTATTGGATTACATAAGTAACCTATAATAATAAGTTAAAAGAATTATCAGTATAATACTCAATCATTTTGGGAGTTGTATGGACATCCACTTTTTAATATACATAACACTCCCCCTTGGATGTCCATTAACCAAAATGTGCCTCATTAAAACCTTACTAGGAAAAACTCCGTGGGAAAAAATCTAGTGAAGGAAAAAGAGTACACAATTATAATTGTACTCCCAAATATTATATTGACATTTAGTTCTTTCAAAACCAAATAAGAAAAGAATATTCTTTGATTTTATAATCATAAGAATAGGTCCATGAAAAACAACAATCTAATAATAACATTGCTAAGATGCTATTAAAAATGCTGGTATTGAAAGTGCAAAATATATTCTTAAATATGTCATTTTTGCTTAATAAAAGTAACAAGGAATTGAAAGATACTTGATTTCCAAGACAAATTATAATTTAATCCAAAATGAAAAATATCTTAGATATTTGTGATCAAAATATGGTAATCTTATACAAACACAAATAAAGATAAAGTTGTTAACAATTTATACTCAAATTAGCGCAGACGCGCAATACTAATTTTGGGGTTTATGGTTTAGGGATTAGGGTTTACGCCTTAGGGAATAGGGTTTAAGGTTTAGGACTTAGGGTTTAGCATTAGGGTTTAGGGTTAGGGATTAGGGTTTAGGTTTTAGGGCTTAGGGTATAGGGTTTAGGTTCAAGGGTTTAGGGTTTAGGGTTTTTGGATTTGGGGTCTAGGGTTTAGCGTATAGGGTTTAGGGTTTTGGGTTTTCAATTATGGGTTTAGGGTCTACAGTCTCGGGTCTGGGGTTTAAGGTCCTAAGGTTTTGAGGTTTGGGTTTAGGGTTTAGAGAGGGTTTTGAGTTTAAGGTTCAGGGATTACGATTTAGTGTTTCCTGGTTTAGGGTCCAGGGTTTAGGGTCTAGGGTTTAGGGTTTTATGGTTTCAGGTTAGGGTTAAGATTTAGGGTTTTAGGTTTAGGGTTTAGGGTTTACAGTTTAAGGTTTTGGGTTTAGGGATTAGGGTTTAGCGTTTCTGAATTTAGGGTCCAGGGTTCAGGGTTTAGGGTCTAGGGTTTAGGGTTTAGAGATTAAGGTTTTGGGTTTAGGGTTTAGGATTTAGGGAATTAGGGTTTAGGGTATAGGGTTTATGGTTTAAGCTCTAGGGTCTAGGGTCTAGGATTTAGGCTCTAGGGTCAATGGTTTTGGGTTTTATGGTTTAAGGTTAGAGTTAGGATTTAGGGTTTAGGGTTTAGGTTTTAGGGTTAAGGTTTAGGGTCTATGGTCTAGGATTTAGGGTTCAAGGTTAAGGGTCTAGGGTTTGGGGTTTGGAGTTTAGGGTCAAGGGTTTAGGGTTTACAGTTGAAGGTTTTGGGTTTAGGGTTTAAGGATTATGGTTTGGTGTTTCTGGATTTATGGTCTAAGGTTCAGGGTTTAGGGTCTAGGGTTTAGGGACTAGGGTTTAGGGTTTAGAGTTTTGGGTTTAGGGTTTAGGGTTTAGGGTTTCGTGACTTAGGGTTTATGGTTTAGGCTCTAGGATCTAGGGTCTATAGTTTAGGGTCTAGGCTTTAGGCTTTGGGGTCTAGGGTTTTGGGTTTATGGTTTAAGGTTAGAGTTAGGATTTAGGGTTTATGGTTTACGGTTTTAGGGTTAAGGTTTAGGGTTAGGGTTTAGGGTCTAGGGTTTAGGGTTCAAGGTTAAGGTTCTAGATTTGGGGTTTGGGGTTTAGGGTCTAGGGTTTAGGGTTTAGGGTTTAGGCTCTAGGGACTAGGGACTAGGGTTTAGGTTCTACAGTTTAGGACTTAGGGTTTAGGGTTTAGGGTTTTGGGTTTTGGGTCTAGGGTTTTGGGGTTACTGTTTAGGATTTAAGGTCTAGGGTTTAGGGTTTAAGGTCTAGGGTCTAGGGTCTAGGGTTTAGGGTTTAGGGTCTAGGGTTTAGGGTTTAGGGTCTAGGGACTAGGGTAAGGGTTTAGGGTTTAAGGTTTGTGGTCAAGGGTTTAGGGTTTAGGTTTTAAGGTTTATGATTTAGGGTTTAGGGCATAGGGTCTAGGGTTTAGGGTTTAGGGTTTAGGTTTTATGGTTTAAGGTTTAGAGTTTTGGGGGTTAGGGTTTAGGGCTTACGATTTAGGGTTTAGGGTTCAAGGATTAGGGTTTAGGGCTTAGGGCCTAGGGTATAGGGTTTAGGTTTTAGGGTTAGGGTTTAAGGTTTAGGGTTTAGGGTCTTGGGTTTAGGGTTTAGAGTTTAGGGTTAAGGATCTATGGTTTAGGGTTTAGGGTTTTGGATCTTGGGTCTTAGGTCTAGGGTCTAGGATTTAGGGCTTAAGGCTTAGGGCTTAAGGTTTACGGTTTAGGGTCAAGGTTTAGGGTTTAGGTCTTAGGGTTTATGGTTTAGGGTTTAGGGTCTAGTGTCCAGGCTTTAGGGTCTAGGGTTTAGGGATTAGGGTTTAGGGTTTAGGGGTTATGGTTTATGGTTTACGATCTAGGATTTAGGGTTTGGTGTTTAGGGTTTAGGGTCTAGGCTTTAGGGTTTAGGGTCTAGGGTTTAGGGTTTAGGGTTTAGGGTCTAGACTCTTGGGTATAGGGTATAAGGTTTAGGGATTAGGGTTTTAGGGTTTACGATTTAGGGTCTATGGTCTAGGGTTTAGGGTTTTGGTCTAGGGTTTAGAGTTTAGGATTTAGGGTTTTGGGTTTTGGGTTTATGGTTTAAAGTTTCGGGTTTTGGGCTTGGGGTTTATGGATTTTGGTTTAGGGTTTTAGGGTTTAAGGTCTAGGGTTTATGGTTTAAGGTCTAGGGTTTAGGGTCTAGGATTTTGCGTTTTGGGTTTTGGGTTTAGGGTTTAGAGTTTAGTGTTTTGGGTTTTGGGTTTTGGGTTTAGGGTTAAGGGTCTAGGGTTTAGGGTTTAGGCTCTATGGTTAAGGGTCTAGGGTTTTGAGTTTAGGGTCTAGGGTTTAGGGCTTAGGGCTTAGGGTTTAGGGTTAAGGGTCTAGGGTTTAGGGTTTTGGGTTTTGGGTTTAGGACTTAGGGTTTATGGTTTACGGTTTACGGTTTATGATTTTGGGTTTAGGGTCTAGGGTTTAGATTTTTGGGTTTACGCTCTAGGGTCTAGGGTCTAGGGTTTAGGCTTTAGGGTCCAGGGTTTAGGGTTTAGGTCTTAGTGTTATGGTTTTAGGGTTTATGGTTTAAGGTCTAGGGTTTAGTGTTTAGAATCTAAGGTCTAAGGTCCAGGGTCTGCGGTTTAGGGTATAGGGTCTAAGATTTAGGGTTTAGGTTTTAGGGTCTAGCGTCTAGGGTTTACGGTCTAGGGCTCAGAGTTTAGTGTATAGGGTTTAGGGTTTAGTGTTTAATGTTTAGGATTTAGGATTCAGGGTTAAGGTTTAAGGTTTAAGGTTTAGGAATCAGGGTTTAAGGTTTAGGGTCTAGGATTTAGGGTCTAGGGTTTTGGGTCTAGGGTCTAGGGTTTAGGGTTTAGGATTTAAGGTTTTCGGTTTAGGTTTTAGGGTATAGTGTCTAGGGTTTAGGGAATGGGGTTTTGGGTTTTGAGTTTTGTCTTAGGGTTTAGGATTTAAGGTTTTAGGGTTTAGGGTCCTTGGATTAGGGTTTAGGCTCTAGGGTCTAGGGTCTAGGGTTTAGGGGTTAGGATTTAGGGTTTTAAGTTTAGCGTTTAGGGTTTAGGGTTTAGGGCTTAGGGTTTGGAGTTTAGGGTTTTTGGTTTAGGGTTTCGGTATTAGGGTTTAGGGTTTCTAGGTTTAGGGTCTAGGGTTCAGGGTCTAGGGTCTAGGGTTTTGTGTTTAGGGTTTAGAGTTTAGAGTTTTGGGTTTAGGGTTTGGGGTCTACGGTTTAGGGTCTACGGTTTAGAGTTTAGGGTCTAGGGTCTAGGGTCTTGGGTTGAGGGTCTAGGGTTTAGGGTTTAGGCTTTGGGGTCTAGTGTTTAGGGTTTTATGGTTTAAGGATAGGGTTAGGATTTAGGGTTTTGGGTTTAGGGTTTTAAGGTTAAAGTTTTAACGATTAGGGTTTAGGGTCTAGGGTTTAAGGTTTAGGGTTTAAGGTTCTAGGGTCTAGGGTTTATGGTCTAGGGACAAGGGTTTAGGATCAAGGGTTTGGGGCATAGGGTTGAGGGTTTAGGGTTGAGGGTCTAGGGTTTAGGGCTTAGGATTTAACGTCTAGGGTTTAGGATTTAACGTCTAGGGTTTAGGGTCTAGGGTCTAGGGTTTAGGGTTTAGGATTTATCATCTAGTGTTTAGTGATTCGAGTTGTAGGTATAGGGTTTAGGGTTTAGGGTTTAGAGTTAAGAGTTTTGGGTTTAAGGTTTAGGGATTTAGGGTTTAGGGTCTAGGGTTTAGAGTTTAGGCTCTAGGGTCTAGGGTCTTGGGTTTAGGGTCTAGGGTTTAGGGAATACGGTTTAGGCTCTAGGGTCTATTGTTTAGGGTTTCATGGTTTAATGTTAGTGTTATTATTTAGGGTTTTGGGTTCAGGGTTTTAGGGTTAAAGGTTTAGTTATTAGGGTTTAGGGTCTAGGGTTTATGGTTTACGGTTTAAGGGTTTAGGATCTAGGGTTTAGGGTCTAGGGTTTAGGACATAGGGTTGAGGGTTTAGGGTTTAGGATTTCGGATCTAGGGTTTATGGTTTAGGATTTAGGTTCTAGTGTTTGGTGTTTCGGGTTTCGGGTTTAGGGTTTAGGGTTTAGGGTTTAGTGTTTAGGTTTTATGGTTTAGGGTGACGGGTTTAAGGTCTTGGATTTAAGTTTTAGGGTTTAGAGTCTAGGGTCTAGGGTTTAGAGTCTAGGGTTTAGGGTCAAGTGTTTAAGGCTTACGGTTTATGGTTTAGTATTTAGGGTTGAGGGTTGAGGGTTTAGGTCTTAGGGTTTAGGGTTTAGGATTTTGGTTTTTGGATTTAGGGATTAGCGATTGCGGTTTAGGGTTTCCTGGCTTAGGGTCTAGGGTTTTGGGTTTAGGGTCTAGGATTTAAGGTTTAGGGTTTACGATTTACGGTCTAGGGTTTAGGGTTTAAGGTCTACTGTTTAGGGTCTAGGGTCTAGGGTTTAGGGTTTAGGATTTAAGGTCAAGTGTTTAGGGTTTCGAGTTTAGGGTTTAGGGTTTAGGGTTTAGGGTTTAGGGTTTAAGGTTTAGGGTTTAGGGTTTAGCATCTACAGTGTACGGTCTACGGTTTAGGGTTATGGGTTTAGGTTTTAGGGTATTGTGTCTAGGGTTTAGGGTTTGGGGTTAAGAGTTTTGGGTTTTGGCTTTAGGGTTTAGGATTTAGGGTTTTAAGGGTATTGTGTCTAGGGTTTAGGGTTTAGGGTTTAGGGTCTTGGGTTTAGGTCTTAGGGTATAGTGTCTAGGGTTTAGGGTCTAAGGTTTAGGGTTTGAGGTCTGGGATTTAGGGTTTAGTTTTTGGGGTTTATGGTTTAGGGATTAGGGTTTACGCCTTAGGGAATAGGGTTTGAGGTTTAGGACTTAGGGTTCAGCGTTAGGGTTTAGGGTTAGGGATTAAGGTTTAGGTTTTAGGGTTTAGGGTCTAGGGTTTAGGTTCAAGGGTTTAGGGTTTAGGGTTTTTGGATTTGGGGTGTAGGGTTTAGCGTATAGGGTTTAGGGTTTTGGGTTTTCAATTATGGGTTTAGGGTCTATAATCTCGGGTCTGGGGTTTAAGGTCCTAAGGTTTTGAGTTTTGGGTTTAGGGTTTAGAGTTTAAGGTTCAGGGATTACAATTTAGTGTTTCCTGGTTTAGCGTCTAGGGTTTTGGGTTTAGGGTCCAAGGTTTAGGGTCTAGGGTTTTGGGTCTAGGGTTTAGGGTTTAGGGTTTTGGGTTTTGGGTTTAAGGTCTAAGATTTAGGGTCTAAGGTTTAGTGTTTAGGATTTTGTGTCTAATGTTTAGGGTTTCGGGTTTAGGGTTTAGGGTTTTGTGTTTAAGTTTTAGGGTTTAGGGTTTAGGGTGTAGGGTTTAAGGTCTAGGATTTAGGTTTTAGGGTTTAGGGTCTAGGGTTTAGGCTCTAGGGTCTAGGGTGTAGGGTTTAGGGTTTTATGGTTTCATGTTAGGGTTAAGATTTAGGGTTTCAAGTTTAGGGTTTAGGGTTTACAGTTTAAGGTTTTGGGTTTAGGGTTTAGTGATTAGGGTTTAGCGTTTCTGAATTTAGGGTCCAGGGTTCAGGGTTTAGGGTCTGGGGTTTAGGGACTAGGGTGTAGGGTTTAGAGATTAGGGTTTAGGGTTTAGGATTTGGGGAATTAGGGTTTAGGGTATAGGGTTTATGGTTTAAGCTCTAGGGTCTAGGGTCTAGGATTTAGGCTCTGGGGTCTATGGTTTTGGGTTTTATGGTTTAAGGTTAGAGTAGGGATTTAGGGTTTAGGGTTTAGGTTTTATGGTTAAGGTTTAGGGTCTATGGTCTAGGATTTAGGATTCAAGGTTAAGGGTCTAGGGTTTGGGGTTTGGAGTTTAGGGTCAAGGGTTTAGGGTTTACAGTTTAAGGTTTTGGGTTTAGGGTTTAAGGATTATGGTTTAGCGTTTCTGGATTTATGGTCTAAGGTTCAGGGTTAGGGTCTAGGGTTTAAAGACTAGGGTTTAGGGTTTAGGGTTTTGGGTTTTGATTTTAGGGTTTAGGGTTTCGTGACTTCGGGTTTAGGGTATAGGGTTTATGGCTTAGGCTCTAGGATCTAGGGTCTATAGTTTAGGGTCTAGGGTTTAGGCTTTGGGGTCTAGGGTTTTGGGTTTTCTGGTTTAAGGTTAGAGTTAGGATTTAGGGTTTATGGTTTACGGTTTTAGGGTTAAGGTTTAGGGATTAGGGTTTATGGTCTAGGGTTTAGGGTTCAAGGTTAAGGTTTTAGATTTGGGGTTTGGGTTTAGGGTATAGGGTTTAGGATTTAGGGTTTAGGGTTTAGGCTCTAGGGACTAGGGACTAAGGTTTAGGTTCTACAGTTTAGGACTTAGGGTTTAGTGTTTAGGGTTTTGGGTCTAGGGTTTAGGGGTTAGTGTTTAGGATTTAAGGTCTAGGGTTTAGGGTTTAAGGTCTAGGGTCTAGGGTTTAGGGTTTAGGGTCTAGGGTTTTGGGTTTAGGGTCTAGGGACTAGGGTTAAGGGTTTAGGGTTTAAGGTTTATGGTCAAGGGTTTACGGTTTAGGTTTTAAGGTTTATGATTTAGGGTTTAGGGTTTAGGGTTTAGGGTTTAGGGTCTAGGGTCTAGGGTTTAGGGTTTAGGGTTTAGGCTTTATGGTTTAAGGTTTAGAGTTTTGGGGTTCAGGGTTTAAGGCTTACGATTTAGGGTTTAGGGTTAAGGGTTTAGGGTTTAAGGCTTAGGGCCTAGGGTCTAGGGTTTAGGGTTAGGGTTTAAGGTTTATGGTTTAGGGTTTAGAGTTTAGGGTTAAGGATCTATGGTTTAGGGTTTGGGGTTTAGGGTTTAAGGTTTTGGATCTTGGATCTTGGGTCTAGGGTCTAGGATTTAGGGCTTAAGGTTTACGGTTTAGGGTCTAGGTTTAGGGTTTATGGTTTAGGTTTTAGGGTCTAGGGTCCAGGCTTTAGGATTTAGGTTTTCTGGTTTAAGGTTAGAGTTAGGATTTAGGGTTTATGGTTTACGGTTTTAGGGTTAAGGTTTAGGGATTAGGGTTTAGGGTCTAGGGTTTAGGGTTCAAGGTTAAGGTTTTAGATTTGGGGTTTGGGTTTAGGGTATAGGGTTTAGGGTTTAGGGTTTAGGGTTTAGGCTCTAGGGACTAGGGACTAAGTTTTAGGTTCTACAGTTTAGGACTTAGGGTTTAGTGTTTAGGGTTTTGGGTCTAGGGTTTAGGGGTTAGTGTTTAGGATTTAAGGTCTAGGGTTTAGGGTTTAAGGTCTAGGGTCTAGGGTTTAGGGTTTAGGGTTTAGGGTTTAGGGTTTAGGGTTTAGGGTTTAGGGTTTAGGGTTTAGGGTTTAGGGTTTATGGTCAAGGGTTTAGGGTTTAGGGTTTAGGGTTTAGGATTTAAGGTTTCGGGTTTAGGGTTTAGGGTTTAGGGTTTAGGGTTTAGGGTTTAGGGTTTAGGGTTTAGGGTTTAGGTTTTAGGGTTTAAGGTTTAGGGTTTTGGGGTTCAGGGTTTAGGGTTTACGATTTAGGGTTTAGGGTTAAGGGTTTAGGGTTTAAGGCTTAGGGCCTAGGGTCTAGGGTTTAGGGTTAGGGTTTAAGGTTTAGGGTTTAGGGTTTAGAGTTTAGGGTTAAGGATCTATGGTTTAGGGTTTAGGGTTTTGGATCTTGGATCTTGGGTCTAGGGTCTAGGATTTAGGGCTTAAGGTTTACGGTTTAGGGTCTAGGTTTAGGGTTTATGGTTTAGGGTTTAGGGTCTAGGGTCCAGGCTTTAGGGTCTAGGGTTTAGGGATTAGGGTTTAGGTTTTATGGTTTACGATCTAGGATTTAGGGTTTGGTGTTTAGGGTTTAGGGTCTAGGGTTTAGGGTTTAAGGTTTAGGGTCTAGAGTCTTGGGTATAGGGTATAAGGTTTAGGGATTAGGGTTTTAGGGTTTACGGTTTAGGGTCTAGGGTTTAGAGTCTAGGGTCTAGGGTTTAGGGTTTTGGTTTAGGGTTTAGAGTTTAGGATTTAGGGTTTTGGGTTTTGGGTTTATGATTTAATGTTTCGAGTTTTGGGCTTGGGGTTTAGGGATTTTGGTTTAGGGTTTAAGGTCTAGGGTTTAGGTTCTAGGATTTTGCGTTTTGGGTTTTGGGTTTAGGGTTTAGAGTTTAGTGTTTTGGGTTTTGGGTTTAGGGTTAAGGGTCTAGGGTTTAGTGTTTAGGCTCTATGGTCAAGGGTCTAGGGTTTTGAGTTTAGGGTCTAGAGTTTAGGGTTTAGGGCTTAGGGCTTGGGGTTTAGGGTTAAGGGTCTAGGGTTTAGGGTTTTGGGTTTTGGGTTTAAGACTTAGGGTTTAGGGTTTACGGTTTACGATTTACGATTTAGGGTTTAGGGTCTAGTGTTTAGGATTTAGGGTTTAGGGTCTAGGGTTTAGGGTTTAGGGTCTAGGGTTTAGGGTTTAGGGTCTAGGGTTTAGGGTTTAGGGTTTAGGGTTTAGGGTTTTGGGTTTAGGGTTTAGGGTTTAGGGTTTAGGGTTTAGGGATTAGAGTTTAGAGTTTTAAGGTTTAGGATCTAGGGTTTAGGGTTTAGGGTCTAGGGTTTCTGGTCTAGGGTTTGTGGTTTTGGGTTTATGGTTTAGAGTTTACGGTTTTGGGTTTTGGGTTTATAGTATACAGTTTAGGGTTTTCGGTTTTACGTCTATGGTTTAGTTTTTAGGGTATAGGCTCTAGGGTTTAGGGTATCGGGATTAGGGTATAGGGTTTAGGCTCTACGGTTTAGCGTATATGGTTTAGGGTTTTATGGTTGAAGGTTAGGGTTAGGATTTAGGGTTTTTAGGTTTAGGGTTTAGGTTTAGGGTCTAGGGTCTAGGGCTTAGGGTTTAGGGTCTAGGGTTTAGGGACTGGGGTTTAGGGTTTAGAGTTTAGGGTTTAGGGTTTACGGTGTAGGGTTTAGGGTATAGGGTTTAGGGTTTAGGGTTTAGGGTTTAGGGTTTAGGGTTAGGGTCTATGGTTTAGGGTTTCGAGTTTAGGGTTTAGGGTCTAGGGTCTAAGGTCTAGGGATTAGGGTCTAGGGTTTAGGGATTAGGGTTTAGGGTGTAGGTGATAAGTCCCTATTTTGTATAATATTCTCTATCTTATTTTAGGGTTCTTATTATATTTTTTGAGCTTAATTGCATCAATTATGATAAATTTGGTTAAAGTGTAATTACATGAAAATAATATTAAAAAAGGGTAAAATTGTTATATTTTTGTGATTGCTTTTTAATTAAAATATTTTGGAATGATTATTTTATATTGGGCTTATTTTTGCTTTGTAGGTTATCTTGAAAAAGAAAAAAAAAAGAGTGTAAGGGCCCAAGCATAAGAATTTAAAGCCCAAAAATCGAAGACCCAAGACCCAAATTCTCCTTCCCACATTTTGACATGCTTGACGCCACTTTGAGAAACACAATTGGAGGGAAGGCAACAAATTTTTTTCCCCCAAAATTTCTCGTCTGTTCGACGCCGCACACCCCTCCTCCAAGCCACCCCTCTGCCACTTTTCTTCATCACCTTCATTCCTCTTTTCCTCACGCCACTCTAACTCACTCCACTTCCTCTTCTCCTTCAACCTCCATCACCCCACTCAATTACAATTTCATCATCATCATCAAGCATCTCCTTCACACTCCCCATTTCTTCTTTTCTCTGTTTTTATGCCACCTCACCACCATCATCACCATATTTCAAATTCTTGCAACATGGTTGAAGAAGTGAAGAACATTGTAGCATTTCTCTCAAGGTGTGGTTAGATTCTCCTGCCTCTTGGAGATGGAGATTAGGGCTTGAGTTTCCATTCTACAAAGGGGAGTTATTTTATCCCAATACCTAATTTTATATTGTATATTTATTTTCCTAGGTTTAGGATTTATCTTTATGCAATTTAGAATCTTAGATTTATGGGTACATTGTCTATGTGTATTGAGTGATTATGATTTAGATTGATTTTGGCAACTTGATGATTGTATAGAAATATTCCCTTTACAATGCAATTAGAAAGTATTTTCTATCATGTTCATGACTAGAGGATATAATCTTTTATGCTTGTATTTGATTCTCTCGGTTGAGCAATTTTTAGTAGAGGAACAAGTTGCTTTTGTCTAATTTTAATCATACACTAAGTGGTTTTTAATTGTGTCTTTTGGAGTAATTGCTAGCTATGGCAGTAGGAGTAATTATTAAGAAAGAACGCAAGACTCAAGTGGTACCTTCAGGTTTTACCTTAAGACTTAGTGAAATATTAATTCCCATATTAATTTGAACTATGATAGCTATAATTCCATTTCCAAGGGCATTTTCAATTTTAATTCCAACCTCTTTTTAATTAGCCTTTTCAAGAAAAATACAAAAAATAGTAATTTAGGCTCTCTTTATTTACATTTAAGTTTACTTTTATTGCTTTTCTCATTTAGTAGATAGCTTAAAAACCCAACACTTCACTTTAGTTTGTTAATTGCATGTTTTTTATACTTAGTTTAGCCTAGGATCTTAGATAAAGGCTCCTTGAGTGAAAACGATCCGAGTTACGCTGCTATATTGCATTCAAATTCGGTTAATTTGGTCAACCTTGCGACGGGTGCGATCAGTAGGGTTTAAGGTTTAAGGTTTAGGGTGTAGGGTATACGGTTTAGGGTCTAGGGTCTAGGGTTTAGGGTTTAGGGTTTATTAGGGTTTAGGTTTTAAGGTTTAGGATTTAGGGTTTAGGGTTTAGGGTCTAGGGTTTAGGGTTTAGGGTTCAGGGTTTAGGGTTTAGGTTTTAGGGTTTAAGGTTTAGAGTTTTTGGGTTTAGGGTTTAGGGTTTAGGGTTTAGGGTCTAGGGTTTAGGGTTTAGAGTCTAAGGTTTAGGGTTTAGGGTCTAGAGTCTAGGATTTATGGATTAGAGTTTAGGGTTTAGGGTTTAGGGTCTAGGTTTGGCGTTTAGGGTATAGGGTATAGGGTTTAGGGTCTAGGGTCTAGGGTCTAAGGTTTAAGGTTTAGGGCATATGGTTTAGGGTCTAGGGTTTAGGGTTTAGGGCTTAGGGCTTAGGGTTTGAGGTTTAGGGTTTTTGGGTTTAGGGTTTGTGGTTTAGGGTGTAGGGTTTAGGGCTAGGGTTTAGTGTTTAGGGTATTGGGTTTAGGGTCTAGGGCTTAGGGTTTAGAGTTTACAGTTTAGGGTTTAGGGTTTAGGGTCTAGGGTTTAGGGTTTGGGGTTAGGGTTTAGGGTTTAGGGTTTAGGATTTAGTGTTTTGGGTTTATTGTCTAGGGATTAGGCTTTAGGGTTTAGGCTTTAAGGTTTAGGATTTAGGGTTTAGGGATTAGGGTCTAGGGTTTAGGGTTTAGGGTTTATGGTTTAGGATTTAGGGTTTAGGGTTTAGGGTCTAGGGTTTAGGGTTTAGGGTTTAGAGTTTAGGGTTTAGGGTTTAGGGTTTAGGGTTTAGGGTTTAGGGTTTAGCGTTTAGGGTTTAGGGTCTAGGGTCTAGGGTTTAGGGTTTCGGGTTTAGGGTTTAGGGTTTAAGGTTTAGGGTTTAGGGTTTAGGGTTTAGGGTTTAGGGTTTAGGGTTTAGGGTCTAGGTCTAAGGTTTAGGGTTTAGGGTTTAGGGTTTAGGGTTTAGGATTTAAGGTTTAGGGTATAGGGTCTAGGGTTTAGGGTCCAGGGTCTAGGGTCTAGGGTTTAGGGTTTAGGGTTTAGGGTCTAGGGTTTAGGGTTTAGGGTTTAGGGTTTAGGGTCTAGGGTCTAGGGTCTAGGGTCTAGGGTCTAGGGTTTAGGGTATATGGTTTAGGAGTTAAGGTTTAGGGTATAGGGTCTAGGGTTTAGGATTTAGGGTTTAGGGTTTAGGGTTTACGGTTTATGGTCTAGGGTCTAGGGTTTAGGCTTTAGGGTCTAGGGACTAGGTTTAGGGTCTATGGTTAGGGGCTTCGGGATGAGGGTTTAGGGTTTAGAGTTTCGGGTCTAGGGTTTAGGGTTTAGAGTTTCGGGTTTAGGGTGTAGGGTTTAAGGTGTAGGGTTTAGGGCTAGGGTTTAGTGTTTAGGGTATTGGGTTTAGGGTTTAGGGCTTAGGGTTTAGAGTTTACAGTTTAGGGTTTAGGGTTTAGGGTCTAGGGTTTAGGGTTTGGGGTTAGGGCTTAGGTTTTACGGTTTAGGATTTAGGGTTTAGGGTTTAGGGTTTATGGTCTACGGTTTAGGCTTTAAGGTTTAGGATTTTGGGTTTAGGGTTTAGGGTCTATGGTTTAGGGTTTATGGTTTAAGGTTTGGTGTTTTTGGGTTTAAGGTTTAGGATATAGGGTTTAGGGTTTAAGGTCTAGGGTTTATGGTTTATGGTTTAGGGTAAGGGTTTAGGGTAAGGGTTTAGGGTTTAGGGTTTAGGGTCGAGGATGTAGGGTTTAGAGTTTAGAGTTTTAGGTCCAGGGTTTAGGGTTTAGGGTTTAGAGTCTAAGGGGTTTAGGATTTAGGGTTTAGGGCTTAGGGTTTACGGTTTTGGGTCTAGGGTTTAGGGTTTAGGGCTTAGGGCTTAGTGTTTAGGGTCTAAGGTCTAGGGTTTAGGGTTTAGGGTTTAGGGATTAGGGTTTAGGGTTTAGGGTCTAGGGTCTAGGGTCTAGGGTCTAGGGTGTAGGGTCTAGGGTTTGGGGTTTAGATTTTAGGGTTTTGTGCTTAGGGTTTAGGGATTAGGGTTTAGGGTTTTGGTCTTAGGGTTTAGGGTTTCAGGTCTAGGGTCTAGGGTCTAGGGTCTAGGGTTTATGGTCTAGGGTTTAGAGTAATGGGCATACGGTTTATTGTTTAGGTTTTAGGGTACAGGGATTAGGGTTTAGGGTTTAGGGTTTAGGGTATAGGGTCTAGGGTGTGGGGTTTAGGGTTTAAGTTTTAGAATTTAGGATTTAAGGTTAAGGTTTAGGGTTTAGGGTTTAAAGTTTAGGGTTTAGGGTCTAGGGTCTAGGGTTTAGGGTATAGGGTTTAGCGTCTAGGGTTTAGGGTTCAAGTTTTATGGTTTATGTTTTAGAGTTTTTGGCATTTGGGTTTAAGGTTTAGTGTTTAAAGTTTAGGGTTTAGGGTCTAGGGGTTAGGATTTACAATTTACGATTTAGGTCTAGGATTTAGTGTTTATGGTCTAGGGTTTTGGGTTTGGGGTTTAGGGTTTAGGGTTTAGGGTTTACGGTCTAGTGTATAAGATGTAGGATTTAAGATTTTCGGCTTAGGGTTTAGGGTTTAGGGTCTAGGGCTTAGGGTTAAGGCTTAAGGTTTAGGGTTTGCGGTTTAGGGTCTAGGGTATAAGGTTTAGGGTCTAGGGTTTAGGGCTTAGGGTTTAGCATTTAGGGTTTAGGGTATAGGCTTTAGGATTTAGTGTTTAGGGTTTCGAGTTTAGGCTTTAGGGTCTAGTGTTTAAGGTCTAGGGTTTAGGGTTTAGGTTTTAGACTCTAGGGTCTGGGGTGTAGAGTTGAGGGTATAGGGTATAGGGTTTAGGGTTTTGGGTTTTGGGTTCAGGGTATAGGATTTAGAGTTTAGGGTTTAGGGTTTAAAGTTTCGGGTTATAGGTTTAGGATTTAGGGTTTAAGGTTAAGTTTTAGGGTTCAGGGTTTAGGGTCTAAAGTCTAGGGTCTAGGGTTTAGGGTTTAGGGTTTAGGTTCTACGGTTTAAGGTTTAGGGTTTTTTGGTTAAAGGTTTAGGGTTTAGGGTTTAGGGTTTAGGGTTTAGTGTTTAGGGTTTATGACTGAGGGTTTAGGGTTTAGGGGCTAGGGTTTAGGGTGTAGGGTTAGGGCTTAGGGTTTAGGGTTTAGGGTCTATGGTTTAGGGTCTAGGCTTTGGGGTTTAGGGATTAGGGTATAGGGTCTAGGGTCTAGGGTCTAGGGTTTAGGGTCTAGGGTTTTGGGATTAGGGTTTAGGGTTTAGGGTTTAGGGTTTAGGTTTTAAGGTTTAGGGTCTAGGGTTTAGGATGAAAGGTTTAGGGTCTAGGGTTTGGGGTTTAGGGTTTAAGGTTTAGGATTTAGGAATTAGGGTTTAGGGTTTAGGGTTTAGGGTCTAGGGTTTAGGCTTAAGGGTTTAGGTTTTAGGGTTTAAGGTTTAGGGTTTAGGGTTTGGGGTTTAGGGCTTATGGCTTAGGGTTTAAGGTTTAGGGTTTAGGGTTTACGTTTTACGGTTTACGATTTTGGGTATATGGTTTTAGGGTTTAGGGTTTGGGGTTTAGGTTTTAAGGTTTAGGATTTAGGAAATAGGGTTTAGGGTTTAGGGTCTAGGGTTTAGGCTTAAGGGTTTAGGTTTTAGGGTTTAAGGTTTAGGGTTTGGGGTTTGGGGTTTAGGGCTTAGGGCTTAGGGTTTAGGGTTTACATTTTACGGTTTAGGGTTTAGGGTTTAGGGTTTTAACGTTTAAGGTTTAAAGATTAGGGTTTAGGGTCTAGGGTTTAGGGTTTAAGGTCTAGGGTTTAGGGTTTGGTGTTTGGGATTTTGGGTTTCAGGTTTAGCGTGTAGGGTCTAGGGACAATGGTTTAAAGTCTAGGGTTTATGGCTTAGGGTTGAGGGTTGAGGGTTTAGGGTCTAGAGTTTCGTTTTTAGGGTTTCGAGTTTAGTGTTTAGGGTTTAGGGTTTAGGTTTCAGAGTCTAGGATCTGGGGTTTATGGTCTAGGGTTTAGGGTTTATGGTTTAGAGTTTAGGGTTTAGGGTCTAGGGTTTAGGGTTTAAGGTTTAGGATTTAGGGTTTAGGGTTAAGGTTTAGGGTTCAAAGTTTAAGGTTTAGGGTTTAGGGTCTAGGGTCTAGGGTCTAGGGGTTAGGGTTTAGGGTCTAGGGTTTATGGTTTAGTGTTTACTATGTAGGGTTTAGGGTTAGGGCTTAGGGCTTAGGGTTTTGGGTCTAGGAATTAGGATTTAAGGTTTGGGGTTTAGGGTTTAGGGTTTAGGGTTTAGGGTCTAGGGTCTAGGATCTAGGGTTTATGATCCAGGGTTTAAGGATTAGGGTTTAGGGTGTAGGGTTTAGGGTTTAGGGTATAGTGTTTAGGGTTTAGGGATTGGGGTTTAGGGTCTAGCATTTAGGGTCTAGGGTTTACGGTTTAGGCTTAGGGTTTAAGGTTTAGGATGAAGGGTTTAGGGTTTAGCTTCTTGGGTTTAAGGTTTAGGGTTTTTGGGCTTAGGGTTTAAGGTTTACGGCCTAGGGTCTAAGGTTTAGGGTTTAAGGGCTAGGGTTTAGGGTTAGGGTGTAGGGTTTAGGATTAGGTTTTAGGGTTTAGGGTATCGGGTTTAGGGTCTAAGGTTTAGTGTTTAGGGTCTAGGGTCTAGGGTTTGGGGTTTAGGGTTTAGGTTTTAGTGTCTAGGTTCTGGGTTTATGGTGTTGGGTTTAGAGTTTAGGGTATAGGGTTTAGGGTTTAGGGCTTAGGGTTTAGGGTTTAAGGTTTAGGATTTAGGGTTTAGGGTTGAGGGTTGATGGTTTAGGGTTTAGGTTCAACAGTTTAAGGTTTAAGGTTTTTACGTTTAGGGTTTAAGGTTTATGGTCTAGGGTCTAGGGTTCAGGGTTTAGGGTTTAAGGCTTAGGGCTTAGGGTTTAGGGGCTAGGGTTTAGGGTTAGGGCTTAGGGTTTAGGGTTTACGGTCTATTATTTAGGGTTTAAACTTTAAGGTTTAGGGTTTAGGGTTTAAGGTATATGGTCTAGGGTTTAGGGTCTAGGGTCTAGGGTTTAAGGTTTAGGGTTTAGGGTGTAGGGTTTAGGGTTCAGGGGTTAGGTTTTAAGGTTTAGGATTTAGGGTTTTGGGTTTGGGGTCTAGGGTTTAGGGTCTAGGGTTTAGGGTTAAGGGTTTATGTTTTAGGTTTTATTGTTTAGGGTTTCTGGGTTTAGGGTTTAGGGTTTACGGTTTGGGGTTTAGGGTCTAGGGTTTAGGGTCTAGGGTCTAGGGTCCAGAGTTTACAGTCTAGGTTTTACGGATTACAATTTAGGATTTACGGTTTAGGGTTTAGGGTATAGGGTTTAGGGTCTAGGGTTTAGGGTTTCGGGTCTAGGGTTTAGGGTTTAGGGTCTTGGTTTTAAGGTTTATGGTTTAGAGATTAGAGTTTAGGGTTTAGGGTTTAGGGTTTAGGGTTTAGGGTTTAGGGTTTTCGGGCTTAGGGCTTAGGGCTTAGCGTTTAAGGGCTAGGATTTAGGGTGTAGGGTTTAGGGTTAGGGCTTAGAGTTTAGGGTTTAGGGTCTAGGATTTAGGGTTTGTAGTTTAGGATTTAGGGTTTATGATCAAGGGTCTAGGGTTTAGGGTTTATGGTTTAGGGTTTAGCGTTTAGGGTCTAGGGTCTAAGGTTTAGGATTTAGGGTATAGGTCTTAGGGTTTAGGGTTTAGGGTCTAGTGTTTAGTGTTTAGGGCTTGGGGTTTATGTTTAGGGTTTAAGGTCTAGGGTCTAGGGTTAAGGGTCTACGGTTTAGGGATTAGGGTTTAGGATTTAGGGTTTAGGGTTTATGATATAGGGTTTACGATCTAGGGTCTACGGTTTAGGGTTTAGTGTTTTGGTTCAAGAGTATAGTGTATAAGGTTAGGGATTAGGGTTTAAGATTCATGGTTTAGTGTCTAGGCTTTAGGGTCTAGGGTCTAGGGTTTAGGGTTTAGGGTCTAGGGTTTAGAGTTTAGGATTTAAGGTTTTGGGTTTAGGGTTTAGAGTTTAGGGTTTTGGTCTTAGGGTTTAGGGATTAGTGTTTAGGGTTTTAGGGTTTAGGATTTTGGTTCTAGGGTCTAGTGTCTGGGGTTTACGGTCTAGGGTTTAGAGTTATGGGTATAGGATTTAGTGTTTAGGGTTTAGGGTACAGGGATTAAGGATTAGGGTTTAGGGTTTAAGGTCTAGTGTCTAGGGTCTAGGGTTTGCAGTTTTGGGTTTATGTTTTAGGATTTAGGATTTAGGGTTTAGGGTTTAGAGTTTAGGGTTTAGGGTCTAGGGTCTAGGGTATAGGATATAGGGTTTAGCGTCTAGGGTTTAGGGTTTAGGTTTCATGATTTACGGTTTAGAGTTTTTGGCATTAGGGTTAAGGGGTTAGGGTTTAGAGTTTAGGGTTTAGGTTCTAGGGTTTACGATTTAGGATTTAGGGTTAGGGTTTAGTGTTTACGGTTTAGGGTCTAGGATTTAGTATTTAGGGTCTACTGTTTAGGGTTTCGGGTTTCGGGTTTAGGGTTTAGGGTCTAGGGTTTAGGGTTAAGGCTTAAAGTGTAGGGTTTAAGGTTTAGGGTCTAGGGTATAAGGTTTACGGTCTAGGGTTTAGGGCTTAGGGTTTAGCATTTAGGGTCTAATGTATAGGATTTAAGATTTAAGGTTTAGGGCATAGGGTTTAGGGTCTAGGGTTTAGGGTTAGGGCTTAAGGATTAGGGTTTAGGGTTTAGGGTCTAGGGTATAAGGTTTACGGTCTATGGTTAAGGGCTTAGGGTTTAGCATTTAGGGTTTAGGGTTTAGGGTCTAGGGTCTATGGTTTAGGGTTTAGAGTTTAGTGTCTAGGGTTTGGGGTTTAGGGTCTAGGGTCTAGGTTTTAGGGTTTAGGGTTTAGGGTCCAGGATTTAGTGTCTAGAGTCTAGGGTTTAGGGTTTAGGGTATAAGGTCTAGGGTTTAGGGTCTAGTGTTTAGGGTTTAGGTTCTAGTGTTTAGGGTCTAGGGTTTAGGGTTTACGTTTTTGACTCAAGGGTCTAGGGTTTAGGGTTTGGGGTTTAGGGTTTGGGGTTTAGGATTTAGGGTTTAGGGTTTAGTGTTTAAGGTCTAGGGTCTAGGTTTTAGGGTTTAAGGTTTAGGATTTAGGGTTTACGGTTAAGGTTTAGGGTTTAGGGTTTAGGGTCTAGGGGCTACGGTTTAGGGTCTAGGGTTTAGGGTTTAGATTCTAGGGTTTAAGGTTTAGGGTTTTGGGTTTACGGTTTAGGGTTTAGGGTTTTGGGTCTATGGTTTATGGTCTAGAGTTTTGTGTTTAGGGTTTAGATCTTAGGGTTTAGGGTTTAGGGGCTAGGGTTTAGGGTGTAGGGTGTAGGGTTAGGACTTAGGGTTTAGGGTAGGGTCTAGGGTTTACGGTTTAAGGCCTAGGGTCTAGGGTTTAAGGTTTGGGGTTGAGATTTTAGGGTTTAGGGTTTAGGGTCTAAGGTCTAGGGTCTAGGGTTTAGGGTCTAGGGTTTAGGGATTAGGGTCTAGGGTCTAGGGTTAAGGGTTTAGGATTTAGAGTTTAGGGTTTAGGTTTTATGGTTAGGATTTAGGGTTTAGGGTTTAGGGTTTAGGGTCTAGGGTTTAGGGTCTAGGGTTTAGGTTTTAGGGTTTAAGGTTTAGGGTTTTGGGGTGTAGGGTTTAGGGTTTAGGGTTTAGGGTTTAGGGTTTAGGGTTTAGGGTTTAGGGTTTAGGGTTTACGGTTTACGGTTTACGGTTTACGGTTTACGGTTTAGGGTTTATGGCTTTAAGGTTTAAGGTTTAAAGTTTAGGGTTTAAGGTGTAGCGCTTAGGGTTTGGGGATTATGGTCTTTGGTCTCGGGTTTAGCGTTTAGGGTCTAGGGACTAGGGTTTAGGGTCTATGTTTTTTGGCATAGGATTGAGGCTTTAGGGTTTAGGGTTTCGGTTAAAAGGTTTATGGTCTAGCGGTTAAGGTCTAGGGTTTAGGATCTAGGGTTTAGGGTCTAGGGTTTAGGGTTTAGGGTTTAGGGTTTAGGGTTTAGAGTTTAGGGTCTAGGTTTTAGGGTAAGGGTGTAGGGTTTAGGGTTAGGTTTTAGGGTTTAGGGTCTTGGATTTAGTGTTTAGGGTTTAGGGTTTCGGGTTTAGGGTTTAGGGGCTATGGTGTAGTGTGTAGGGTCTAGGGTTTGGGGTCTAGGGTTTAGGATTTAGGTTTTAGTGTCTAGAGTCTGGGGTTTATGGTCTTGGGTTTAGAGTTTAGGGTATAGGGTTTAGGGTTTAGGGCTTAGGGCTTAGGGTGTAGGGTTTAGAGTTTAGGTTTTAGGGTTTAGGGTCTAGGGTTTAGGGTTTAAGGTTTAAGGTTTAGGATTTAGGGTTTAGTGTTAAGGTTTAGGATTCAGGGTTTAAGGTTTAGGTTCAACGGTTTAAGGTTTAAGGTTTTTACGTTTAGGGTTTAAGGTTTATGGTCTAGGGTCTACGGTTCAAGGTTTAGGGTTTAGAGCTTAGGGCTTAGGGGCTAGGGTTTAGGGTTTATGGTTAGGGCTTAGGGTTTAGGGTTTACGGTCTAGGATTTAAGGTTTAAAGTTTAGGGTTTAGGGTTTACGGTTTACGGTTTAGGGTTTGGGGTTTAAGGTTTAGGGTTTAGGGTTTAGGGTCTAGGGTTTAGGGATGAGGGTTTAGGGTCTAGGGTTTAGGGTTTAGGGTTTGGGCTTTGGGGTTTAGGGTTTAGGGTTTAGGTTTTAAGGTTTACGATTTAAGGTTTAGGGTTTGGTGTCTAGGGTTTATGGTCTAGGGTTTAGGGTTCAGGGTTTAGGGCTTAGGTTTTGGGGTTTATTGTTTAGCGTTTAGGGTTTAGGGCATAGGGTTTAGGGTTTAGGGTCTAGGGTCCAGAGTTTAGGGATTACAGTTTAGGATTTAGGGTTTCAGGTTTAGAGTTTAGGGTCTAGGGTTTAGGGTTTAGGTTTTAGGGTTTCGTGTCTAGGGTTTAGCCTTTAGGTTTTAGGGTCTAGGTTTTAAGTTTTAGGGTTTAGAGTTTAGAGTTTAGGGTTTTGGGCTTTGGGTTTAGGGATTAGGTTTTAGGGTTTAAGATTTAGGGTCTAGGGTCTAGGGTTTAGGGTCTAGGGTTTAGGGTTTTGGGTTTAGGATTTAGAGTTTAGGGTGTTGGGTTTTGTGTTTAGGGTCTAGGGTTTTGGGTTTAGGCTCTAGGGTCTACTGTCTAGGGTTTAAGCTCTAGGGTCTAGGATATAGGGTTTCGGGTTTTATGGTTTAAGGTTAGGGTTAGGATTTAGGGTTTAGGGTTTTACGGTTTCAGGTTTAATGATTTGGGTTTAGGGTCTAGGGTTTAGGTTTTGGGGTTTGGGGTTTAGGGTTTAGGGTCTAGGGACTAGGGTTTAGGGTCTAGGGTTTAGGGTTTAGGGTTTAGGATATAGGGTCTAGCATTTAAGGTTTTGGGTTTATGACTTAGGGTTTAGTGTTTAAGATCTAAGGTTTAGGGTTTAGGGTTTAGGATTTGGTGTTCGGGTTCTAGGGTTTAGGGGTTAGGGTTTCGAGTTTCGGGTTTAGGGTTTAGAGTTTAGTGTTTTGGGACTAGGGTTTAGGGGCTAGGGTTTAGGGTTTGGGGTTTGGGGTTAGGGTTTAGGTTCTAGGGATTAAGGTTCAGGACTTTTGGGTTTAGAGTTTCGGCTTTATGGTTTAGAGTCTAGGAGTTAAGGTTTAGAGTTTAGGGTTTAGAGCTTAGGGTCTAGGGTTTGGGGTTTGGGGTTTGGGGTTCAGGGTTTTGGGTTTAGGGTCTAGGTTGTAGGGTCTAGGTTTTAGGGTCTAAGCTTTAGGGATTGGGGTTTAGGGTGTAGGGTTTAGGGTGTAGTGTTTAGGGTTTAGGGTTTAGGGTGTAAGGTCTAGTGTTTAGGGTTTTAGTTTTATGGTTTAGCGTTTAGGGTCTAGGGTTTAATGTTTCGTGTTTAGGGTCTAGGGTTTAGGGTCTACGGTTAAGTGCTTAGGGTTTAGGTTTTAGGGTTTAAGGTTTAGAGTTTTTGGGTGTGGGGTTTAGGGTTTAGGTTTAAGGTTTTAGGGTTTAGGGTCTAGGGTGTAGGGTTTAGGGTTTAGGGTTTAGGGCTTAGGGTATAGGGTTTAGGGTCTAGGGCTTAGGGTTTAGGGTCTATGGTTTAGGGCTAGGGTTTAGGGTTAGGGTTTTAGGTTTAGGGTTTAGGGGTTAGGGTCTAGGATTTAGGGTTTAGGGTTTAGGGTTTACGGTCTAGTGATTTGGGTGTAGGGTTTAGGGTTTAGAATTTAGGGTTTAGGGTCTAGGGTTTAGGATTTACGATTTAGGCTTTAAGGTTTAGGATTTTGGGTTTAGGGTTAATGTTTAGGGTTTAGGATCTAGGGTCAAGGGTTTAGGGTCTAGGTTTTAGGGTGTAGGGTTTTTGGTTTTAGGGTTTTGGGTGTAGGGCTTAGGGTTTAGGATCTAGGGTTTAGGGTTTAGGGCTTAGGGTTTAGGGCTTAGGATTTAGGGTTTAGGGTCTAGGGTTTACGGTCTGGGATTTAGGGATTAGGGTTTAGGGCTTAGGGTATAGGCTTTAGGGTCTAGAGTTTAGCGTTTAGGGTCTACATTTTAGGGTTTAGGGTCTAGGGTTTAGGTCTAGGGTTTAGGGTTTAAGGTCTAGGGTCTAGGGTCTAAGGTTTTGGGGTTTAGGGATTAGGGTTTAAGGTTCAGGGTTCAGGGTTTAGGGTTTTAGGGTTTAGATTCTTGGTTTTAGGGTCTAGGGTTGAGGGTTTAGGTTTTAGGGTTTAAGGTTTCTGGATTTAGGGTTTAGGGTCTAGGGTCTAAGGTTTAGGTTTTACGATTTAGGTCTTAGGGTTTAGTGTTTAGGGTTTACGGTTTAGGATTTAGGGTTAGGGTTTGGGGTTTAGGGAATAGGGTCTAGGGTTTATGGTTTAGGGTATAGTGTCTAGGGTTTAGGGTCTAGGGTCTAGGGGTTAGGGCTTAGGGCTTAGGGTTTAGGGTTTAGGGTTTAGAGTTTAGGGTATAGGCTTTAGGGTTTATGGTTTAGGGTTTAGGGTTTTTGGGTTTAAGGTTTTTAGTTTAGGGTCTAGGGTTTAGGGTTTAGGGCTTAGGTTCTAGGGTTTAGGGTTTAGGGTCTTGGGTCTAGGGTCTAGGGTCAAGGGTTTAGGTTTTAGAGTTGAGGCTCTAGGGATCAAATTGAAGGAGAATGATAGGACTAAATTGAAAGGTTATTATAGGAGTGATAGGTCCAAAATAGATTTTTCAGCTTGAGCAAAAATGCAATATTCCCTAGGCCTAAATTGTAATTGTTCCAGCGAGAAGTCGAACGTGACGCAAGGAAGAACAAAATTCAAATGTTAAATTGGACAGTGGGGAATTTAATCGGGATTCAGGTTAGACTATTCAAGCTTCACACTTTAATCAATTACGAAATAAGATTACTCTATAAAAAATAATATGATATTTAGATAAATAATATTTCCTATTTGAATTTAAGTAGAAAAATATAGGCCAAATTACTCTTTATGTCCTTGACGTTTCCACGAAGTTTAATATTGGTTCTCAACGTTTCAAAAAGTTATTTTAGGTCCTCAATGTTTTTCGTTTTGTCAAAATTGGTCCTCTAGCGTAACTTCGTCTGTTTTTTTTCGTTAAATGCTGACGTAAAAGACTTATGTGGCACACTCTCTTTCCTACGTGTCGTAATTGGATAACATGACACCCTCTCTCACTTCAACTCAGCAAAACGACGCCATGCATCATCTTTTATAATCTTTGCATTCCTGCGACATGTATCCTAATTGGCGCCACATAGGATCCACATAGAAACAAATTATTAATTAAATAAAAAATCACTTAAATTAAAAGTATAAAATCAAATCCCTTAATGTACAAGTCAACTTTTAAATTCTTATCATAACTTCTTAAATTCCTAATTCAAAATCTTATTTTTAAATAATATTTTTTATGAAATTATAAAAAATATGATGTCACATGTCTCAAAAAGATCCAAATTTTTATTTCTTTAAGTAAGTGTTTATTTTTATTATTATTATTATACATATATATATATATATATATATATATATCAGTTTTTGTTGTTTAATTAACCAACAAAATCATGGAATTACATAAATTTTAATTGAAATATATGATGATCTCAAATTCTAACTTCAGATAAAACATTGACAATGTTAATTTTCTTAGTTAAGTTATAATTTATTAAAAAAATAAATTTTAAATATTTAGATTTCAATATTATTAGTTTAATATTTTAAAATTATTTTTATATTTGCCAAACGCATATACATTACTTATTCTATTTTATAAATAATAATTTTTCTTATGTTTAAAGTAAAATAATGTAGTTTTGGTAATAAAAAAAGAACATAATTTTTACATATTTAAAAATAATTAATTGACCCTGGTTAAGTTATCTATCTATCTATCTATTACTATTACTATATAATAAAAGAATATGCAAGAAGCCTCACACTGACACATAAGCTATTTGAGTGCTCTCCACTCTCGACATGGTGGCATCTAAGTGGATTCTACTAAGATCCACCTAGGAAAATTGTAGGGAAAGGCCCGGATCCACATGACCCGACCCAACCCAGGGACCGAAAAGAAAAACCGAAAATAAATCCAGGCATAATATAAAACAATGTGGAAGCTACTAACCTGGACATCATTGCTAAAACCTCGGATCTTGCTAGTGCCTCTGCTCCACTAGGGCTGACCTCCAATCGATGAGCTCCGAAAAGGGCCACACCAAACGGATGACTCTACCTACTAGAGGTAGAGCCACATGTCCACGACTGATGCGCGAAAGGAGACTCTAGAGAAAGAGAAAATTATACTGAGTGGGGTTTTCCAAACGGGACCCCCTTTCCAACACATGGAATGAGCCACTGGAAAGGTGTGGAGTCACTCCTATTTATAGGAGGGTGAGAGAGCTCCCATCATTGACGCAAGCAATGTGGGACTTGGAATATGAACAAAATATCATGCTTCCATCTTGATCACGTAGCCCACTTTGGGCCACGAGTGCGGCCTGGTGTGACCTCCAAAGAGTGTCATCTTGGTGTCGTTTTGTTCGTCTCTCAGCGAGCTTTTCAACAAATACTCACTTGACCCGATCAGACTCCCCCATGAGCGGATATTTAGTCCCTAAGACCCCAATATATCCAACATACTCCCACTCGCACATGGTGGGAGGCCGATGACTATCCTTATCACAAAGGACTTCTCTATTTCTCTTTCTCTCGTCGTCTTCTTTCATACTCCATGTTAGTCGTGACCGCTTGGCACAATATGTGGGAGCCTTATACTAGAAGCCTGGTAGGGCCCAGCAATAAGTGATGCTACAACCAAAGTGTCTGATGATGTGACCACATGTCTCACTGAAAAATAGTGCCATGGGTTCCCTAGACGTGTTCATATACATGGCTAGTCCAATCCCTCTAAGTCTACAATAAGACTAGGACTTCAGCCACACTCAGTTGCGATAAGTATCCACATCCATGAGAACCTCAAAGGGATCACATAATGGGTCGACCTCAGGATACTATCACACATGCATATGTCAACACAATCTTCCTTTCGATCTCTTATCAGTTCAATCAAAGATAGCTGCTTTCCTGACAGTCTTCCATCGGGCCATATTTTTCCATAGCCTTTTGAAAAGATATCAAAGTAGCATGCACTACCTTATCTCTTCATGATAAAGTCAAAGTGCATAAGCGTACCCTTTGAAAGGATTGATGCATCCTTTTAGGGACTCACACAACATTGAAGCAGGGATTCATTCATATGCTTCCCTTGCGGTTCTTAAGGCACATGCGGTATGAAACGCACGTTGTGGTGTTCTAGAGCGTATGCCGATTTTGATTTCGAATCACTTACACCAGACAGACCTTAGTCCAGACTCACTTAGAATCTGACCTGAGTTTGCTACCACACTTCGCTCACTTCACATAGCGCCAAGTGGAGCACTCACGTCTGGCTACAGGCATTATGAATAGTGGGAATTCATAATTCGATCATAAGACCTCATCATCTTAGCGGATCTCATCCTAATACACTTACTAGGGTGACTTATCAATTCTCAGTGGTGTTTTCCTGTTCAACACTCGGCGCTTTTCAGCTGCCTCTGGATATTCACACTATATCCCATTTTGGTGTTCAAGGAAAAAGCACCTAAGTCTCATCTTGGCCCACACCACTTGCGTGTCCAAGGCGGTTGCTCGTGTGAGAGAGCCAATCTCCCAAGCCTGTACGACATACTTTATATATTGTGTAATAAGTACTTCTATTTGTTGTTCCATACAAAATAAGGGTAAGTCTAGGCATCACACTTTACTTATGATCAAGAAATAGAGCTCTCACAAAGCTTGTCCTCATGACATAAACTATGTTAAATCACCCTGGTTCTAAGCAATCATGTGTATCTAAAACGCTAGTTTTGCGACTTGTAACTCTATACAGCCAACCCACCACTGCGGGTCATATTGTGAGGACCCTCACTCCGGTCACTTGATGCTTAGACTGACACAACAAGGTAGTTAACTACTATGTAACGATGTCTCATACAAAGTTGTGTTGTGTTCTCTTGTGGTACTTAGGCTTTCTTTGGTTTAAACCATAACTATTTGACTTTATGAGATCAATGTCACTAGGTTAACAGCTCTGTCTGTGATCTATAAGTGACTTTAGATCTTCCAATCAAAGCTGCCCTGTACTGCTGATGATCATGCAATGAACTCCATGTCCCTAGTGGACAGAGAAATGTATAATCCTCACTTGCGTCTTTGCAAGATGATTCCAGTGCTTAGCAAAGCACACCAAGACGTGAATGTCCTCTCATCCAAGTCTCTTACCCAAAGGACATCAATGTGTGGCCCGCCGTTTGTGAATCACTAATATGATGAAAACAACCAATTGTCAGCATCGTCCTACAAGTACCTCAGAACACTCTAAACAGTGTGTCTGACCTAGGTTTAACTAATAACGACTCACAAAGCCGACTACAAAAAGCACGTTGGAGCGAGTACACTCCTTGTTGTACTTCAAGCTACCAACTACATGTATGAAAATTCTATCCAATGACCCCATCTTTGACTTAGTCTAAAGGCGTGTAGCAAGACTCAAACTCTTGCCTCTTGCTACTAGCACATCAGTCGGTTTCAGGTCCCCTCAAATGGAATCCGCCATGAATCTCTTCTTCATAGGCTTCTTGTGACAGAGTGAGTCGATTCTTGGAGCATTCTCCATGAATCTTGACACCCACTTCCTCACCCAATTCCTTTATCTTAAAGATGAAAGGATAGCCATCCTTAATTGGCTAAAGCAGCCTCTATGTTATTTCTAGCTAGCCATATGCCTTCTACATATAGCGTGAGGGTAATGAAATACTCTCAGCTTCCTTGAAATGGACTAAGTGGTCAATTACCACGAGTCTAGATGAATATGTGACATCTTGACAAATCCATGAAGACGACATACTCTGTGCTCCCGACCTTTTGCCATGAGACCTATTTGCTTTTCCACATAGATCCCTTCACCTAGTTTGCCATACAAGAAACCAGTCTTGACATCCTAATTGATGTACCCCCAGACTTAAACTGGTGACCAAAGCTAGAATCAGACTCTTACCACACGATAAACGGATGGTTTCGTCACAGTCGATACCTTCTTATTGTGTGTACCTCTTCACTGCTTAATGTGCCTAGTAGTGGTTGATTGACCCATCTGCCTCCCTTAACTTTTGAGAGCACACTTGTTCTCAAAATGCCTTGTGACGTGGGGCAGTTTCACCAGGTTTTATACTTGGTATGTCCTTATAGACTTCATCTTTTCTTCTTCCATCATTTTAGTCCACCTTTTACTAGTAAGGCTGGAGAGAGCCTTTTGAACTATCTAAGACTCTACTTGATCATTTAGTACTCCTCTTGGATTGTGCTTCGTGGAATATATGCTCCTCATAAGCATTACTCCCATTGGACTCAGTAACTGGAAATGCATCAATACGCTCCTCTCAATGTGTTGTAGGTTCGCCTCTTTTCAATAAAGATGCACATCCCAAAATCCATCTCCTTTGCTCTAGAAAAGTTTGTCTTCTGGACCATTACATCCTTAGACTTAAATTATGTGACCAGAATGTCTTCTTTCTCGCTAATGAAGACGTATCCTTTTGAGTGACCAAGCTATCTTACCAAGACACGCTAATTTCCTCTAGGGTCAAGCTTTCCATACTCATAGGAAGGAGCAAGTATGCTGTAAACCCCCATGGTCTCAGTATACTCAAATCAGGTCTTTTACCTAACTAGAACTCATAAGGAGTCACTCACATAATTTCAAAGGGCATATGGTTAAGTACGAAAGTGACTGTTGGCAAAACATCTCCCCTATGGGAACGTTCACCTGAGTCATTATCAACTTAACAAACTGCAGGAGCAACTCATTTTGCTGTGGAGTATGTGGAATAGTTAGTTGTCTAACTATCCTAATTTCATCAACTAACTATGAGAAAATACTGGGCCACTTGCCTTGCCCCCACGCTTATCCGACCACAGATGTCCCAGTGGACTAATTTGATGAAAGCGGGTTTTTCTGATTTCATGACTAAATGGTTTTTAGGTTGATTTGTCTGTAAGGCAACATTTACAAACTATAATTGGGAATTTGTCCTCACAAATCCTCCTTTGCAAATACGTAATTGCGTCCCACACGCACTTGCCAAAAAAGTGTATCAACCACAGAGGAAGACACAGCAAAGCAACTAGTAGAATTACGGGAATGTAATTCAAAGTGTATCGTGTCACGACCCCCACCCGAAGGCACGTAACCCGCACAGACAAAGGGCCTAACCCTGAGTCTGTTAGCCTTAAAACCTATTTCATTTAACTATCATTCCCATTCGGGTACACACATTATCAATATATATGGCTCACATCTCCTGTGTGGCCTATCTTACACCTCCAATCCACAGCCAAGTGCTGCTTCAGTTTATATGTATAATCAAACAAACATAATATATATTTGTCAAATACGTTGCCACACACTCCGGTGTGTGACATATCCTATTCACATGCAAATTTGTATACATAATAATCATAAGTCCCCCAAAATAATCCTCTCTTTAAGTATGTGGAGCTGACAAGTCTAGAGTCTAATAACCACAAGGTGTAATCAATTCAGTACAATATCCAAAATAAAATCAAAGCCACCCACGAAGACAGAATGTGAGTGCTAGCAAAACATCGCCTTCACTGAGCCGACGTGGATGCCTAACCAGTACCTGTATCTGAAAAAGTAAACCACTAGAGGGTGAGTCAACGACTCAGTGAGTGACTCTCCCATCCTAGGCGTAGTAGTGGGTACCACTACGACCGGGAAGGGGAGAAACCACATTCAGATACGCATACACTTCAATTCATCTTTGATAATTATATAATTGTTCTCAAACAATAGAACATGTACAAACTCTACTTTAAACGTACCACAACATACATTAATCATGCATACTGACATGCGTGTATCGAGAAATACCGAACATAGATTACCATCCAAGTGCGGTTCACGTGCCAAACTTACGTACCTTTGCTTACCTTGTTGCCGCCATGACGTGTCGGTCCTCCCTATCTATCCCGATACACTATAAGACTTAACCCATCGTCATGGTCGGATGGATATGAAATATACTAATTTAAAAACAAGGTTTTCTCAACGCCACGTCAAGACAACAATCGATGTAATGACCTTTTTAAGAAAATAATTTTGTCTTGACGTCACGTGAGGATACCAGCCATCATCATGGCATGTTCAAACAAAAGGAAATCTAGTCATAGTGCATAACAAGGACATTGAGGGTTTACACTAGTGTTGAGTACCTATACGCTCGGTATCTTACATCGATACGCATAGGCACACGACCCATTCCGGGACCGTCTCCACGGAATGTTGTGTTTGGTGGCGCACCCCGGCACCAACCCGCCGAGGTGTCCATCTACATCGGCACTTTCCGGACCATCGTCTCGGGAAGCCCGCTTGGTTCAATCCGGACCAACTCAACGGATTAACCAACTAGTAATGGTGGCATACTCCAGACCGACTCAACAGAGTATCCACAAATGTATATATACATGAAGGCAATTTCGAACTTTACCCGACGAAATGCCAACATGAAGGCACTTTCCGAACCTGACCCGACAGAAAGCCCTTACCCTTGGTACCATACATGTTATTGCCATAATTCTCGGGTCAAGCACATATGTGTGTGGACTTCTTCATCATCACCCATATGTACTTGATCCACCATATTTACACTTTAACAATCACAAACAATTTATTGTACAAAATTCCAACAATCGCCAACATAATGACAGAGTATTACTAGCAAGCATAAAATTAAATATTTACAAACATTCACGTATAAACAAGCCCACAACCCAAGGTTATCATACAACTATTGGGGCTAGGATGAAAGGGTCCCTCACCTTGGCCGCTTTACTTAGTGACCCTTGACCACTCTTGTTTCCAAGGAAGTACTTGAGTCCTAACAAATAGAACCACACCTATTAAACTACTCATCTACACATGTGTGTAGCTAATTTTCCATAAACTCCATATTAACCAATTTTTCACTTCCACACATATCAATGCCTAAATTCCACTACCTAAGCTATGGTCATCATTTGGGAGTTGGTTTTAGTTCAAAAATAAATTTTACTTTAAGAAATCATATTCAAAAGTTTGCACACCATCTAGCTCCATCAATGGAGAGTTTTTGCCAAATATAGAAATTTTACTCATTTCTACAAAATTCATAAATCACCATCCCAACCATAGGGCATTCTTCCAAATCATTTAAAATAAATAAAAATATCATTTAGAGTTCATACATATCAACAATTTCAAAGAAATCCAAAATTCCAAAAATTTTCACATAAATTCGTCCAACATGAACCCTAGGTTGAAATCCTCCAAAGAATCCTAGGTTGATAATTATATAATTTTTCTGAAACAATAGAACATGTACAAACTCTACTTTAACCGTACCACAACATACATTAATCAAGCATACTGACATGCGTGTATCGAGAAATAACGAACATAGATTAACATCCAAGTGCGGTTAACCCGCCAAACTTACGTACCTTTGCTTACCTTGTTGCCGCTGTGACGTGTCGATCCTCCCTATCTATCCCGATGCACTATAAGACTTAACCCATCGTCATGGTCGGTTGGATTTTAAATATAGTAATTTAAAAACAAGGTTTCCTCAACGCCACGTCAAGACAACAATCGATGTCATGACCTTTTTAAGAAAATAACTTTGTCTTGACGTCACGTGAGGATACTAGCCATCATCATGGCATGTTCGAAGAAAAAGAAATCTAGTCATAGTGCATACTAAGGACATTGATGGTTTACACTAGTGTTAAGTACATATACGCTCAGTTTAGTTGCTTTAATATATCGTTAGAGACGGTTTAGGGATGGAAATGTACTTAATCCATCTCTATTCTGTCTCTGATTAAGGTTCTTTAATATATCGTTAGAGATGGTTTAGAGACGGAAAAGCACTTAATCCATCTCTATTCTGTCTCTGATTAAGGTTCTTCAAGATATCGTTAGAGACGGTTTAGAGACAGAAATGCAGTTAATCCATCTCTATTCCGTCTCTGATTAAGGTTCTTTAAGATATCGTTAGAGACGGTTTAGAGACGGAAATACACTTAATCCATCTCTATTCCGTCTCTATTTAAGTTTCTTTAATATATCGTTAGAGACGGAACTGGACTTAATCCATCTCTATTCCGTCTCTAATTAATTTTCTTTCATTTATCATTCGAGACGGTTTAGAGATGGAAGTTATAGAGACGGACTGAAAAATTCTGTCTCTAACAAATGTCGACGCGCTGAACAAAGATGGAACGCGTTCCGTCTCGATTCCGTCTCTAAGGTGTTTAGAGACGGAAATTTACCTACATAGAGACGGAATTTTCCATCTCTAAATTGCATTATTCTGGTAGTGAATGTTCCCCCTCCCCAAAGCAGTAGAACACATGGACATGTATATCTAGGGTACACATATATATGTGAATTGGGGTCTCTGATAAGAAAGGGGAACCTAAAGATGTTTCTAAGTTTAGGGTTTTGGATACCAATCAATATTCAATTTAAAAATATCATATTTTAAATTTAAATTCAAATACCAATTCATAGGACCCTACCCTACAATGTATGATCTAATACATGTTTTAAATTAAAATTCAAACATTTAAATAAAACAGGGAACCTTAGCATGTTCCTAAGTTTTAAATTATACAAACCCTAAACATGTTCCTAACCATTTTCGGTTCATCAATCCTTGGAGAACAGAGCTCTAGCATAATCTGGCTCTAATACCAATGTAGCGAAAGGCTCGGATCCACATGACGCGACCCGACCCAGGGACCAGAAAGAAAAACCTAAAATAATTTATGGCATATTATAAAACAATGTGGAAGCTGCTAACCTAGACGTCATCGCTAAAACCTCGGATCTTGCCAGTGCCTCTGCTCTACCAGGGCTGACCTCCAATCGATGAGCTCCGAAAAGGGTCGTACCAAACGGAGGACTCTACCTACAAGAGGTAGAGCCACATGTCCACGACTGATGCACGGAAGGAGACTCTAGAGAAAGAGAAAATTATACTAAGTGGGGTTTCCCAAATGGGACCCCCCTTTCCAACACCTGGAATGAGCCACTAGAAAGGTGTGGAGTCACTCCTATTTATAGGAGGATGAGAGAGCTCCCATCAATGATACAAGCAATGTGGGACTTGGAATATGAACAAAATAGCATGCTTCTATCATGATCACCTAGCCCACTTTGGGCCACGAGTGCGGGCTCGTGTGACCTCCGATGAGTGTCATCTTGGTGTCGTTTTGTTTGTCTCTCAGCGTGCTTTTCAACAGATCCTCACTTGACCCGATCGGACTCCCCCATGCGCGGATATTTAGTCCCGAAGACTCCAATTTATCCAAGAAAAATCTTAAGAAATCCTATTATCACTCTAATTAATAATTAAATATTTCAAAAATACCTTAAATGCAATATTATTAATACCATTAACATGTGGCCCAAAAAATTTAAAATTTAATAATTACCCATAAAAAAAGAAATAGTTACGTTTTAGAAACAAGAAAATTAAATGATCTTTAGACATTTTGACAAATTTACTTTTTTTCATATTAAACAAACTAATCAAATTAAATCATACCAATTATCAATTATGTATAAAAAAATAATTAATAATCATTACATTAAGAATGTATAAGGAATTAAATAAATATTGTTAAAAAAATGGAATTTAAAAAATCAACATGAAATAACACACATATATCATTAAATTAAAAAAGATATCACAATTTTAATTTAATGAGTAACGAAGGTCAATAATAATTCATAAGTGATGAAAAAAAAAGATATCATAGGGACGGGGATATGGTCCTGTCCCCATCCCTAAACCTATTTCATCCCTGCAGAAAAAACATTTCGCATTTGGGCCCCAATTAGGGTAGTTCCCATAGGGATTCCTGTCTAACGAATAAAATATCATTCCTTCAGAGGAGCGCAAGTTCTTAAAATAGATAAGAAAGTAATATAATTTTAACATCTTAAATTTTTATCATAGTTGGTACATATCCTATAATTAAAAATTAAATTTATATCATGTGAATTTTTTTATTTATTTATAATTAATAAGTCTCTCATAAAGAACTTTTTTTTATCAAGTCTTTTCTAAAAGTTCCATGGCTATAGGGATGTTATTTTGTTTTTTTATGAGGTTTTGTTTTAACAACTTATTTATGTAATTAAATAAATAAGAAAGTCGTGAAGTTTTGATTGTTTTTTATTGTGTTTCCTCCACATTATTCGATAATAAATTAGTTAATTTTTCATTGTTATTAAAAAATGCTTATTGTTAATGCTTTAGTTAGTATGATTTTAATGTTTATTTATTTAATAGATACAGCGTATCAAATGAATTTTTTTACGTATTATTCAAAATAATATATACATATATGTAGACGAAACCTGTGCAATCTACGGGTTCAAAAGAATAAAATCACTTTAATCCTCATAAAACCACTACAAATGTCGTCTTTAGAAAAGTGTTCCAAAATGTAAGTTAGATTTAACATTTGTGACAATATCTACTTTAACGCGCTTAATTGGTTTCTGTTTGAATATATTAGTCTCTTCACTTGCTAACTTCTTAATATATTTGGCCTGTAAATGTTATCTACTTATTTTTCGTATGGATGTTGCGTAGGTAATCTTAATTTAACTAACCATGGTACTCTTCTTTTACCTTATTGAAAATCCTTGGTCTGCTTAATTACATGTATGCTTTATTATTGCGATTCTA
Organism: Senna tora; assembly: GCA_014851425.1. Classification (NCBI taxonomy): domain Eukaryota; kingdom Viridiplantae; phylum Streptophyta; class Magnoliopsida; order Fabales; family Fabaceae; genus Senna; species Senna tora. The sequence goes on from CM026265.1 coordinate 18,936,752, forward strand.
AAAGTTATAGCCAAATTTACAACAACATTAATTGTAATTTGGTGTGTTTGAGCAATTTTGGTCTCTTACATTGTTCACTATTGTGCATTGTTTGAATGTTAACTTTTTTAACGATATCCTATGTCTTGCACAAATAACTTTTCTTAAAAAGGATTTCAATGCAGTTAAGAGATATATATCACATTGAATGCAACCTTATACAATATCAATAAGAATTTCAGAAGAACGTATCATCTTTCTTTGTAAACGCAATGCTCATTGCAATATTTTTGTACCTGTAGCATAGCATGGGTTTAGGGTTTAGGGTTTTTGGTTTTCGGGTTTAGGGTTTTGGGTTTTCGGGTTTAGTGTTTAGTGTTTGGGATTTAGCATTTAGGGTTTAAGGTTTAGAGTTTGGGGTTTGGGGTTTTGGATTTAGGGTTTAAGGTTTAGGGCTTTGGGTTTGGGGTTTGGGGTTTAGGTTTTAGGGTATAGGGTTTTCGATTTAGGGTTTATAGTTTACAGTTTCAGGTTTAGGGTTTAGGTTTTAGGCTTTGCAGTTTAAGGTTTACGTTTTAAGATTTGGGGTTTAGGGTTTAGGGTTTGCGATTAGGGTAAGGGCTTAAGGTTTGGAGTTCACGGTTTGAGGTTTGGGGCTTAGGGTTTAGGCTTTGGAATTTTGGGTTTAAGCTTTTGGGTTTATGGATTTGACTTAGGGTTTAGAGCTTAGTGTTTAGGGTTTAGGATTTAGGGCTCAGGGTTTAGGGTTTAGGGTTTAGGGTTTAGGGTTTTGGATTTTGCAATTAGTGTTTTGGGTATAGGGATTGGGGTTTAAGGTTTAGGGTTTGGGTTTTGGTGTTTATGGTTTAAGGTTTAAGGTTTGGGGTTTAAGATTTACGGTTTAGGGTTTAGTGTTTAGGGTTTGAGATTTAGGGTTAGAGTTTTTGGTTTAAGGTTTAGGGTTTAGGATTTAGGGTTTCGAGTTAAGGGGTTTCGGCTTAGTGTTTAGGGTTTAGGGTTTTGGGGTATGGGGTTTAGGGTTTAGGGTTTAGGGTTTGGGGGTTGCAGTTCAAGGTTTAGGGTTTAGGATTTAGTATTTGATGTTTAGGGTTTAGGGTTTGGGGTTTGGAGTTTTCAATTTTGGCTTTGGGATTTATGGTTTAGGGTCTAAGCTTCGGGGTTTAGTGTTTAGGGTTTGGGATTTAGGGTTTAAGGTTTAGGGTTTATTGTTTTGGGGTTTAGGATTTAGGATTTAGGGTTTAGGGATTAGGTTTAGGGTTTACTGTTAAGGGTTTAGGGTTTAGGGTTTAGGGTTTAGGGTTATGGTATAGGATTTAGGGTTTAAAGTCTGGGGTTTAGGAATTAGGATTTAGGGTTTAGAATTTAAGGTTTACGATTTGGGGTTTAGGCTTTAGGGTTTTGGGTTTAGGGTTTGGGATTTAAGGTTTACAGTTTACGCTTAGGTTTTGGGTATAGGATTTAGGATTGAAGTGTTGGGTTTTGTGTTTAAAGTTTAGGGCTTTGGGCATAGGGTTTAGGGTTGAGGGTTAAAGATTTTTTGTTAATGGTTTGTTATTTAGAGTTTATGGTTTATGATTTACACTTTATGGTTTGGAGTTTAGGATTTTAGGTTTAGTGTTTAGAATATAGGATTTAGGGTTTGATTTTATGGTTCAAGGTTTTGGGTTTAGTTTTCAAGGTTTAGGGGTTGGGATTTAAGATTTATGATTTAGGTTTTCTAATTTAGGGTATAGGGTTTAAGGTTTTGGCTTTGGGGTGTTGTGTTTAGGATTTGGGATTTAGGGTTTTTGGTTTATTGTTTAGGGTTTTGGGTTTGGCATTTAGGATTTAGGGTTTAGGGTTTGGGGTGTAGGATTTAGGATTTAGGGTTTTAGGTTTAGGGTTTATTGTTCCAGTTTTAGGGTTTAGAGTTTGGGGTTTAGGATTTTGGGTTTAGGGTTTAGGGTTTGGGGTTTAGGGTATTGTGATTAGGGTCTAGGGTTAGGGTTAGGGTTAGGGTTGGGGGTTTAGGGTTTAGCATTTGGGGTTTAGGGTTTGGGGTTTAGGGTTTGTAGTTTACAGTTTCAGGTTTTGGGTTTTGGGTTTTGGGTTTTCGGGTTTGAGGTTTACAGTCTAGGGTTTAAGGTTTGGAATTCAGTGTTTAGGGTTTAATGTTTTGGAGTTAGGGTTTATGGTTTGGTGTTTGGGATTTATGGTTTAAGGTTTTAGATTTAGGGTTAAGGGTTTGATGTTTAGAGTTTAGGGTTTAGGGTTTAGTGTTTAGGAATTAAGGTTTAGGGTTTTTGGGTTTAGTATTTAGGGTTTAGAGTTTGGGATTTAGGGTTTAGGGTTTAAGGTTTGGGGTTTGGGGTTTAGGGTTTTGTGTTTTGGGTTTAGGGTTTAGGGTTTGGGATTTAGGGATTATGGTTTATGCTTTACAGTTTACAGTTTTGGATTTATGGTTTTAGGTTTTGGGATTTGGGGTTTGGGGTTTAGAAGTGATAAAAGTTAAGTTCTATCCCAAGGACTTTTACTCTCATTTAGTTATTTATACTTAAGAAACTAGAAGTTACGTGTTTGTCACTCGCGCACTCCCCAAAATTATTTCTAGCGTACATACATGTACTCTAATCAGAAAAGATGAGTTCCGAGCCTCCATGCATAACCTAGCAGATATATACTAAGTCTATAGTATATAGATATATATACATATACAAATCCAGAAGTAGTGACACGCAGGCCCAAGTAGTCAGTCAGGCACATAGCCCATAATCCAAAAAGTGTGACTCATAAGTCAGCCAAAAAGTCAGTTCACTAACTGCTAGCTACCCATCAATCATCCCTTCTAAGTCCCAGGGATAATCAGGTCCTCCGTGGGAAAGAAGAAGATGATGTTCACTTCCTTCTGTAACACCCTCTTTTCCTAGGGTCCATTTTTAGTGGATTAATAATATATATAAGTATAATTACATAGGATAAGCGTGTTACTAATTCTTCTACCCGAGTAATTTTTAAAACCTTTATCAAGTTATTACAAAATATTCGTTTCGGTTCGGGTCATCACTCTCAGGTTCTATCCTGATTCTTATAGCGGAAGAAAAATATAAAATCAGGAAACAAAATAAAAACGTTCATACACATGCAGGACCATCTTTTACATAAATATAAACAGTGTGATAATAGTATATATATATAAATATAAGTTAGTCAATCTTGGGAACCGGAGGCAACAATCCTGCCACTCAGGTTCCCTCCAAAAAGACCATGTCAGAACAATCACAAGTCTCATAAAGTCTATTTGTCAGAAGCTCCTATGATGCAAGTCAAAATAGCTAAAACTAGTGGGGGTCTGTACCCATCTACCTCAAGCTCCAATCCCTATAAGTCACCTATTCATCTGATACATGCCAGCACTGAGTGAGAATAAATCTCAGTAGGTATAGCAATCTAAGTTTGAAAACTACTAGCATGTACCACCGTATTCTTTACGGAAAATCATTGCATTCTTATTCTTTATAAAATATGAAAACTTTAACTATTGGATGTAACATAACTTTCCTTTACCTGACGTCATGCTTATCCAGTCATGACTAAAACATATGTGCTGAGCTTACTACGGTTGTACAGATAAGAGATATAGAGAATTTCAATTAAATCATATATCATCTTGTAACATGATCCATCTTACACATATATGGAATTAAGAGAAATAGATGACACATCAATGTCAAATCAAAGAGAAAACAAGAGTCATCGGGAGCGCCGCCCAGCGAACAACTCCACGTACCCCTACATCACACATGAATGAAAACAAATCTCTTTGTGGTAGCTTGCCACAACTCTAGTACAATCTGAGGCGTCCCTCAGCCGGATCCGAGTACTAACTGGACCAATGTATCCCAAAGGCCATGATCATCGTATCCCGAATGGCCATTACCCAAATAGAAGGTTACCACTGTATCCCAATGATCCGAGCCATCGTATCCCGAATGACTGCCTTCTATATTGGTTCATCTCATGGGATCACTACCTTCATCAAAAGATAGATCACACCTGCCCCGAATTATAGGGTTTGGTTAATGTATCCCAATAACCCGGACCATCGTATCCCGATGACCGTTTCCCATTCTTGTTCGGGCCATGAGGCTTTGGAATCACCACCCTCTGTGGTGGATCATTTCCCCGGTACGCTAGTCACTAATACAATCACTAGGGTAATGAGGCCTAAGCCATGATTATGCCTAATTCTAAGCACGTGACCCTCTAAATGGCCATGAGAGTTCACTAACTTAGAATTCGCAATCAACACGGGTTTTCAAAAATAATTTAATTAAGTCTTCTCCGTGAGACAACCGATGACCGTCACATACCAACCACCAATCATCCAAACATAAGCTTCACTCTCCCTAGAATTGCACTAGAACTACTCCCCTCATTTCTCTATCATTCTTGCTCTAATTCCTTTTTTAAAATCCAATGATCAATGTTACCATAATTTTCATCATGTAAATCTTTATCTAGGTTGTTTGAGCTTTGAAATGACACTTAAAAGTTGGTTAAACTCATTTAAAGAAGTTGAAGGAAAGAGTGAAAGTCACTTGAAGTGGGAGAAGGAAATTCATTTGGAATAAGTAAAAGGTTGCGTCTTAGGAATAATTCCCAAAGGAGTTATAAAACTCATTAGCTATGAGGGGACAAAGTTCAATTGAAATAGAAGAAGAATTGAGTCTTAAAAGAAGGTAATAATGAGTATGAAACTCATTTTAGTTGAAGGAGAAGAAAACATTCAAATTAAGGAAGAAATGACAACTTTTCAAAAACTAGAATCTTGGTGGTGTGTAAACAGAACCGCCAACATTCGAGGCAATTCCCAGAAAATTTAACCATTGGAATTTTCAGTAAAAATACAACCTAGAAAGATTAGGATGTTAGCTTTCATATGGCTTTGGAATCACTCGAATCCTACAAGTAACAAATTCAGAAAACACATTTAAACAGAGCATGGTCAGATTCGAAATAGAATGCAACATTTGGCAAGCTTCCTTAAAATGGTCATATCTCCTTCCATACCTAACGAAATGATTTGATTCTTCTTCCTAAATCAACCTTAGACATAAAATAATCTTATTATCAAATTATTTCAGCAAGGATTTGAGTCATTTAAGAGCAGTAATTTAAAAACAGTAGCCAATCATACAAAAATTCTGCATCAGTTTAGAAAAACAGAAACGCATAGATTCGAGGAAATTTCCATAAGATCTAACCGTTGGAAGTTTTTAGAAAAATACAATTTAGAAAGCATAGGATGTTAGCTTTCATATGGCTTTGGAATCACTCAAATCCATCAAGTAACGAATTCAGAAAAAGCGTTTAAACAGAGTAAGGTGAAATTCAAAACCTCAGATTTTGACAATAAACATGTTCCACGAATTTCTTGTGTCCTATACCATCAAAGATTGGTGTTTTTAGAAGAACATGATGAACAAACTCAAACTCTAAACTCAAATCTCTAACCCAGCAAAATCCCAGCACAACCAACAATTAAAACATCCAATAGAAATGTTGGAAAACTAAGAATGCAAGTTTATGCCTCCATTATCATCAAAGTGAAGAAATGTTTCAATGAGCTTCAAAAACAACATCAAGAATGGAGGAAGATTGCTTCACCTACCTTTGATGGAAGAATACAGATGAAGATGAAGCTTGAGAAGGTCACTTGAGTGTTGCTCCGGTCACTGGCCACCGAATTCCGGCCACCCACCACCTAAAATCTCCAAGTTTCTCCCTTTGAGCTCTCCTAGGGTTTGGAAGCTCTTCCTTGTCTATTTTGGGAGTGAGGGTGACGACCAAGAGAGAGTGGGGAGGGTTTAAAATGTTGACTAGGGGAAAATGGCTCTTTCCCCCCTCAACTATCTATTCTTATTTTCTTTCACCCTATAAAGTTCTATTTCTTTTCACTAAAGTCCCAATTTCTACCATTCTTGCCAATTTAATTTCACATCTATCTAATAAATCATTTTTCACTCAATTCCTCATTTCTTCATCTTTTCTATCAATTTAACACTTTACCCACTTCCTAATTCAATTTTCATTTTAGTCCTCAACTTTGACTTTTTCGTTCAATTTAGTCCTAACTCTAAATGTAATGCAACTATATGCAATTAATGCATCAATCAAGGTCACACACAGGCATTTTAAATTAAATCACATAATTAGCAACCATCTCCTTAATTAATCTAATTTAAAATAAATGGGTGTTACACCTTCAGCACCTGGAAGTGACCCAGAAGTGGCACTTCTATCAGCTCCACTTCAATCTCTAGAATTAGGTGGTACCTAGGCATCAGAACATACTAACGTAATTAGATATATAATCACAGTAACATAGATTACCAGATTTCAAAACTCATTAGTGGTTCAGCTGCATTACGTAGAATACAGAAAACTTCCTTCACAGTTATCAATCACACACAAGATAAGTGCAGTTCTTAACTTTTCATTCTCAATTACAAGATATTTCCATGCATAACTTCATGATATGAAACACAAATGGAAATGCCTAATTTAACATAATCATACCATCCTTCCTTCATATTGGGCAGTCATGCCAAATACATAGTTTTTACAAAACAAGATGTTCATAATACCATCAAACCTCTTTGGTCAGTCATGCCAAAGACCAAATCCCTCTAGGATCTGTACAACTGATCTAAACCATTACCTTACCATCCCAAAGCAATCTAATAAGACAAGACAAAATCGACTTACCAATTCAAGTAAAGTCTGCCAATAAGGCACAGGCGATTACCTAACATTCCAGGCCATCCCCCGGTGTGCGCACAAGTTAGAACCGTAGGATCACCATTCCCTGACCGAATTATTTCCTCATTAGTTGCTAGACAGCTACGTCCCGGGCGGATTCCTAACCAGCATAGTGTGTCCTTTTCATACAGATAATATAAAATATACATTTTCCCAGGTAATGTTTATTCTATTGTAAAACAATCACTTTCAATGCATGCCAAAATCATTTGCCCTCCTCAGGCATATCAGTTTTCCCAGATGCATGCTAAATCTCATTTCCAGAATTGGATGCCACTCACTTAAATAAGTTGCATCATTCAAGTTAACTTTGGCACTTAGTCAACACAAAGTTAATCACAAGTCAAACATTACTTGTACAGTAAGCAACTTCCACAATTTCTTATACAGGCATCCAAACACTATGAAACTTTACCAAAAGCATATATATAGTTGAATTAACAATTTCAACTTATTTCTCAAGTAAGAAATTAACATCTTGGCCCCCAATTGCCTCAATTTTATGAAATTAGTCCCCTTTTTCAAATCATTGCAATTATAAGGCATCTTCAACAGTTCAATCCATTCCAAATACATACATTGGACTTTCATCATTCACTTAACACATTAAAAGGGGTTTCAAAAGAAGTTTACCAGAAATTGATTGAAAATAATGATTTTGAAAAAATTTCCAGTTTTCCTTTCAAAAAGGTCCCGATTTAGACTCAACTTCCTTTTTGGCCTTTCACTGTTTCAGATAAAGTCACAGCAAGCTTCATAAGGTCAAATACGACATGATTAACCAATTTCCACAGTCATGACATATCAGAAATAAGACTTTTTGCACACAGAGTTCTTTCTTTGAAAATTCTAATAAACAAGTCCTTAAAATGTGAAAACTCGGTTAGAACCCATTCTGGACCGTTCTAATCTTTTGAAATGTACCCAAATAGAATATAGAGTAGAAAGAAACAACTAGTTACCTATTCTCAACTCAGAATGCCCAATTGTTTACTAAGAACAGTTAAATAGTAAATTTTCTGCAAAAGTAGTCCCTATTACTACCCTTTTTTTTTTTGCTTCTGTTGAACCTAAAAGAGTTTACCTTAATCACTGTGAGCTAATTTATGAGTTGTGCCACATGGTTTAATAGCCCTATCAGTACAAAATTAGATCTTATTGAGCAAAATGCCAATTTCTTGTGCTTTTTCAAGAAATGGAATCCTAAGTGTACTAAGGTCTGTTTAAGTCATGTATGAGGTTGCTCATATTCTGAAATCATACCTTTGGAAATCTGGAAGGCAGGGTGGCTGCCCTATTAAACCTAAACCAGAGTACCCAACTTTTATAAATGCAATTCCTAAGTTTAATGCACTTGGTTTACTAGCTTTGCCCTTTTTAATTCGTGAATGTGTTCTGAATCTTCTGTGCCTCTATATAAACTACGAAGGTTAATTCAGATTCACTAAAACTCAAGAAATGTCCTTATTCCCTCAATAAGTTAGAATTGATATCTAAGGATCTTAAAATTGGAGGTTTACCTATCATTAACAAGCCTACGATCTCAAGGACTCAATGCATTTAAACACTTAGTTTTTCCTGTGTTTAGTATACCACTAAGGTCTCAGCCCAGCTTACTGCCTTCTACATACCCAAGTTTCTCAGAATTGAAGAACTCCTCTAAAGTTCAGATTCACTCAACTCTCCTAGCCTAATTTCATCATTTTTTGCGCTCTTTCCTTCCTTTGTAGTTTAAATTCATACGGCACTACGAGTTTTCTTATCAACTACTCAGTTTTATGACCTAATTACCGTATATTAATCAGCAACTAAGCAATTTATCAGTCTGGCAGCGAGGTATTCAAAACAGAAAACATTAAAGGTTCCATTCTACCCATTCTAAGCCTTTGACCCTTTTTAACAAATTTCAACCTACAATTTCCAGTGAATTAACTTCTCCAAATGTTCAGCAATTAGTTTCATAACAGCATAATCCACAATGGTGCAAAGCACATCAATTCACAGCAAGAACACTCAGCTCAAACACATCAAATAGCTCTTCCAATTCATTTTGTAAACTACAAGTTAATAACAATGATTCAGTGATGAAACCCATTTATTGTCCTCATCTACCTATCCAATTTAGTTCATTTGTCAGCCAGCTAGTTAGCATACAAGTGCTCGAACTACAGCTTACCAGAATTCACAGATTTAAAACTCATAAATTTTCTGCTCAGAAACAGAGTTCATACCATTTTTGGCACCTTATTTGTAAAATTTGGTTCAGAATCAAGAAAGTTATGTTCGGTTGAAGTGTTGCTGGCAAAACAGAGTTTAGAAATGGAAATTAAACAAAACTTTGACACAAAGCCTTATACCATCAACTCTAGATGGATGCTTTTGGAACAAATGGGTAGAAGGAAGGGTAACCTTACGTTACTTTGCTATTTCAAAGGAAGAAGACAGATTGGAACTTATGCAAGCCTCGGGTAAGCCAAGAAGATGAGAAAGAAACCCTTCTTTGAATGAGCTTTGGGGATTTTAGCTTCCTCTTCCAATTTTAGCTGCTGGAACTCGAGCTCCAGCTTCAATCTTTTGCTCTGTCCCTCTCTGAAACTCACTCTCACTCTCTCTTCAATTTTCAGGGTTGGGTGGTAGCCGGTTCCTCACTCTCTCTCGGTTCCTCTATTCTAAATGGGCTTGGGTGCATGTGCAATGAAATGATGGTGATTGCATGTGTTGGTGAGGTGTCCAGCCTTCATTCTACACTAATTCTTCTTAAGACACCAATTAGGATGAGTAATTAGGTTATTAGGACGTGTTTGGCTGGTCAATTTGCTTTATTGTCTTGATTAGGCACCAATTGAGTGGGATGGATCATGTGGGTTTGGTCTTTAGGGTTTAGGGTTTGAGATTTAGGGTTTAGGGTTTAGGGTTTGGTGTTTAGGGTTTAGTGTTTAGGGTTTTGTCATGACCCCAAATCGGAAGTGCGTTACCAGCACGGGAATAGACTTTTACCTCTAAACCCGTAAACCTTACCCTGTAAACGTAACTATAACTACCCTGCTATACAATCAATATATATATCATAATATTGGTCACACCTCACTGGTGGCCTTATTAACCTGCAATCCACAGTTCACTCAATACTGCTTTAGCTCAGCCCAGCGTATATATATATATATATCAGCGCTCATAATATAAATATTTATATCATATTGACCGTACGTCTCAATACGTACGATCTATCCTATTCACATGCAGCAAGCACACATGATATATATATATATATATATATATATATATATATATATATATATATCCATATCATATTGACCGTACGCCACAATGCGTACGATCTCTCCTATTCGCATGCAGTAGTTTATATACTCATACATATATCCTAGTTTATCCCCAAGCTGGAGCCTATCTTTAAGTACATCTGAAGCTGACTATTTGGGGTTTGGAGTTTAGGGTTTAGGGTTTGCAGTGTAGGGTTTGCACTTTACAATTTCGGGTTTAGAGTTTAGTGTTTAGGGTTTTGGGGTTTGGGGTTGAGCGTCTAAGATTTGGGTATTGGTGTTGAGTGTTTAGTGTTTAGGGTACGGTCTTTCGGGTTTAGGATTTAGTGTTTAGGGTTTAGGATTTTGGGTGTAGGGTTTTGGGTTTTGGGTTTATAGTTTAGAGTTTAGGGTTTAGGGTTGTGTGTTTAGGGTTTAGGGTTTCTGTGTTAGGTTTTATGGTTTAGGGTTTACGGTTTAAGGTTTAAGGTTTGGGATTTAGGGTTTAGGCTTTTGAGTTTATTTTTAAGGTTTAGGGTTTACAATTTAGTCTTTAGTGTTTGGGATTTAGGGTTTTGGGTTTAGGATTGACGATTTAGGATTAGAGGTTTGGGTTTGGGGTTTGGGGTTTAGGTTTTATGGTTTAGAGTTTAGAGGGTAGAATTTAGGATATACGGTTTTAGGTTTAGGGTTTAGGGTTTAGGGTTTTGGGTTAGGGTTTAGAGTTCGAGGTTTAGGATTTTGGTTTTGGGTTAAGGGTTTAGGATTTAGGTTTTAGGGTGTAGGGTTTAGGGTTTTGGGATTATAGATTAGGGTTTTGGATTTAGCATTTCGAATTTAGGGTTTATCATTTACGGTTTGGGGTTTAGGATTTAGGATTTTAGGTTAGGATTTAGGATTTAAGGTTTTGTGTTTAGGGTTTAGAGTTTGGAATTTCAGATTTAGGGTTTAGGGTTTAGGGTTTAGGGTTCAGCGTTTTGGGATTGGGGTTTGGGTTTACGGTTACAGTTTACAGTTTCGAGTTTAGGGTTTTGAGTTTGGCTTTAGGCCTTTGGTTTTAGGGATTTAGGGTTTGGGTTTATGGTTTTAGGCTTAGGGTTTAGGGTTTAGTGTCCAGGGTTTAGGATTTTGGGTTTAGGGTTTTAGATTTAGGGTTTAGGGTTTAGCGTTTAGGGTTTGGGGTTTGGGCTTTAGGTTTTAGGGTTCAAGTTTTGGGTTTAGGGCTTAAAGTTTAGGGTTTAGAATTTTGGATTTGCGGTTTTGGGTTTGGGTTGAGGTTAAGTGTTTAGGGTTTGTGGATCGGGTTGGGGATTTAGAGTTCAGGCTTTAGGATTTCGCGTTTAGGGTTTTGGGTTAATGGTTTAGGGTTCTGGGTTTAGCGTTTAGGGTATACAGTTTACAGTTTGCAATTTTTGGTTCAACGATTGGGGTTTAAGGTTTAGGGCTTAGGTCTTGGGGTTTGAGGTTTAAGGTTTAGGTTTTGGGGAATAGGGCAAGTCTTTTAGGTTTACGATTTAGGGTTTAGGGCCTAGGGTTTAGGATTTTGGGTTTAGGGTTTAGGGTTTAGGGTTTAGACTTTAGGGTCTAGGGTTTAGTGTTTGGAGTTTAGGGTTTAGGGTTTTGGATTGAAGCTTCTGGGTTTAGGGTTTAGAATTCTGGGTTAGGGGTTTGGGTTCATGGTTTGGGGTTTGGGGTATAGGGCTTTCTGTTTACAATTTCGGGGTTATGGTTTGGGGTTTAGGGTTTGGGATTTAGGGTTTAGTATTTTTGATTTAGAGTTCGAGGATTTGTTTTGTGGCTTAAGTTTTAGTGTTTGGGGTTTATGGTTGAGGGTTTAGGGTTTAGGGTTTAGGGATTGGGGTTAGGGTTTAGGGTTTGGAGTTAGGATTTCGAGTTTCGGATTTAGCGTTTAGGGTTTTGGGTTTAGAATTTTGGGTTTAGGGTTTAGTGTTTAGAATTTGGCATTTAGGGTTTTGAGATTAAGGTTTAGGGCTTAGAGTTTAGGGTTATTGTTTAGGGTTTGGGCTTTAGAGTTTAGTATTTTGGCTTTATGGATTAAGGTTTAGGGTATAGGGTTTAGGGTTTACGTTTAGGATTTTGGGTTTACAATTTAGGGTTTACCGATTAGGGTTTGGGGTTTAAGGATTGGGGTTTAAGGTTTACAATTTAAAGTTTCGAGTTTATGGTTTAGAGTTTAGTGTTAATGTTTGGGTTATAGGGATTAGAGTTTTGCGTTTAGGGTTTAGGATTTAGTGTTTAGGGTTTAGGATTTAGCATTTAGGGTTTGGGGTTTAGGATTGAGGATTTAGGGTTTTAAGTTAAGGGTTTAGAGTTTAGGGTTTAAGGTTTACTGTTTAGGGTTTAGGGTTTGGGGTTTGAGGTTTAGGGTATAGGATTTGGAGATTATGGTTTAAGGTTTGGGGTTTAGGGCTTATAGTTTATAGTTTAGAGTTTAGGGTTTAGGGTTTGGGGTTTTTAATTTGGATTTTAGGGATTTAGGTTTTCGGTTGGTTGTATAAGGTTTAGGGTTTAGGGTTTAGTGTTAATTGTTTGGGATTTAAGGTTTGGGGGTTTGGGTTTAGGGTTTAGGGTTTAGGGTTTGTGCTTTGGGATTTAGGGTTTAAGGTTTTAGGTTTAGGTTTTAGGGTTTAGGATTTGGGGTTTGGGGTTTAGGGTTTGCGATTTAGCGTTTACACATTGCAGTTTCGGGTTTAGAGATTAGGGATTTTGGTTTATGGATTTGGGGTTGAGCGTCTAAGGTTTGGGGATTACTGTTGAGGGTTTAGGGATTAGGGTTTATGATTCATGGTTTAGGGGAATGGTGTTTAGGGTTTAGGGTTTAGGATTTGGTGTTTAGGGGTTAGCATTCAGGGTTTGGCATTTAGGATTTAGGGTGTAGGATTTTGGGTTTAGGGTTTTAGCGTTTAGAGTTAAGGGTTTAGGGTTTAGGGTTTTGTTTTTAGGGTTTAGGGTTTATCAGTTAGGGTTTAGTGTTTTGGGTTTAGGGTTTAGGCTTTTGGGTTTTGGGTTTAAAGTTTAGGGTTTGTGGTTTACGATTTACAGTTTCAAGTTTATGGTTTTGGGTTTAGTGTTTAGGGTTTGGGATTTAGGGTTTAGGGTTTTGAGTTTAGGGTTGAGAGTTTAGTGTTTAGGGTTTTGCATTTAGGGTTTTGGGTTTTGAATTTAGGGTCTAGGGTTTGATGTTTAGGGTTTTTGGTTTAGGGTTTTCGATTTAAGGTTTTGGGTTTGGGGTTTTGGGTTTGTTGATTTAGATTTAGGGTTTAGGGTTTGGGATTTAGGGTTTCGGGTTTCGAGTTTGGGATTTAGGGTTTACAGTTTACAATTCCGAGTTTATGGTTTAAGGGTATTAAATCTAGGGTTTAGGGTTTAGAGTTTAGTGTTTTGGGTTTGGGATTTAGCGTTTAGGTTTTAGGGTTTGGGGTTTAGGCTTTAGGCTCTAGGGTTTAGGGTTTAGGATTTAGTGTTTAGCGTTTATGGTTTTGGGTTTAGGGTTTAGGATTTAGGCTTCAGGGTTTAGGATTTTTGGGTTATGGGGTGAGGGTTTAGGGTTTAAGGTATGGGGTTAAGGGTTTTGGGTTCACGGTTTATAGTTTGTCGTTTAGGATTTACAATTTTGGGGTTAGGGTTTATGGTTTACAGTTCCTAGTTTATGGTTTAGGGTTTAGCGTTTAGGTTTTGGGATTTAGGGTTTAGGGTTGAGAGTTTAGTGTTTAGGGTTTTGCATTTAGGGTTTTGGGTTTAGGGTCTATTGTTTTGTGTTTAGGGTTTTGGGGTTTGAATTTATTGTTTAGGGTTTTCAATTTAAGGTTTAGGGTTTTGGGTTTGGGGTTTAGGATTTTAGATTTAGGTTTTAGGGTTTGCGGTTTGGGCTTTAGTGTTTACAGTTTGCAATTTCGGGTTTATGGTTTAAGGGATTTGAATTTAGGGTTTAGGTTCAGTGTTTAGGGTTTCGGATTTAGGGTTTGAGATTTAGGGTTTGGAGTTTCAAGTTTGGGTAATGGTTTAGAGTTTAGGGTTTAGGGTTAGGGTTTGGAATTTGGGGTTCAAGGTTTAGGGTTTCGAGTTTCAAGTTTAGGGGTTACAGTTTACCGTTTAAGTTATGCGGACTGGGGTTAGGGTCTAATGTTAGGAGTTCAGGGTTTAGGATTTAGATTTATCGTTTAGGGTTTAGGGTTTGGTATATAGGATTTAGGCTTTAGGGTTTGAGTGTGGGATTCAAGGTTCAGGGTTCGGGGTTTAAGGATTACGGTTTATAGTTTCGGGTGTATGGTTGAGGGTTTTGTGTTTAGGGACTAGGATTTAGAGCTTCGGTTTTAGTGTTAAAAGTTTAAGTTTTAGGGGTTAGGGTTTCGGATTTAGAGTGTCAAGTCTTGGGTTTATGGTTCAGGGTTTAGGGTTTAGAATTTAGGGTTTTGGGTTTTGGGTTTTGGGTTTAGTATTTAGGGTTTAGCGTTTTAGAATTAGGGTTTAGTGTTTAGAGTTTAGGGTTTAGGGTTTTGGGTTTTGGGTTAAGGGTTTAGGGTTTCGGGATTTGGTTTTGGTGTTTAGGTTTTGCAATTTACAATTTGAGTTTATGGTTTAGGGTTTGGGATTTAGAAATTTTGGTTTTGGGTTTAGGGTTAAAGGTTTTAGGGTTTAGGATTCAGTAGGTTTTAGTGTTCAGGGTTTGGGGTTTAGGGTTTAGGGTTTAGGGTTTAGGGTTTTGGTTTAGGGTTTAGGATTTAGGAGTTAGGGTTTAGGGTTTGGGATTTAGGGTTTTGGATTTTGGGTTTAGGGTTTGGGTTTATTGTTTTAGGTGTTTCCTTTTCGGGTTTCAGGTTTACAATTTACAGTTTTGGGTTTATGCTTTAGGGTTTTGGGATTTGGGGGTTGGGGTTTAGCGTCTATGGTTTAGGGATTAGAGTTCAGTGTTTAGGGTTTTGGGTTTGCTCTTAAGGGTTTTAGTTTTCGGGTTTAGGGTTTAGGGTTCGGTGTTTAGGGTTGAGGGTTTAGGATTTTGGGTTTAGGGTTTGGTGTTTTGGGTTCATAATTTAGGGTTTAAAGTTTAGGGTTTGGGGTTTAAGCTTTAGGCTTTAGGGCTTTGGGTTTAGGGTTTAGGGTTTTCGGTTTCTGGTTTAGTGTTTAGGTTTTTGGCGTTAGGATTTAAAGGTTAGGGTTTGGGGCTTAAAGTGGACGGTTTGGGATTTAGGGTTTAGGTTTTTCATTTTATGATTTAAGGTTTAGGGTTTAGGGATTAGGGTTTAAGGTTTGGGGTTTCGGACTTAAGGTTTATAGTTTAAGGTTTAGCGGTTAGTGTTTAGGGTTTGGGGATTGGAGTTCAGGGTTTAAGGTTTTGGATTTAGGGTTTAGGGTTTCGTGTTTAGGGTTTGGGGTTTGGCGTTTGGGGTTTACAATTTAGTGTTTCGGGTTTGGGGTTTGAGGTTTAAGGTTTAGTGTTTAGGGTTTGGGATATAGGGTTTAGGGCTTGGCATTTAGGATTTAAGATTTAGGGTTTAGGGTTTTGCGTTTATGGTTTAGGGTTTAGGGTTTAGGATTTAATGTTTATGGTTTAGGGTTTAGGGTGTGTGATTTAGGGTCTTGGGTTTTGGGTTTGGGATTTAGGGCTTACGGGTTATGATTTAGGGTTTTAGGTGTTAGATTTATGGTTTAAGGTTTAGGGTTTTTGGGTTTAGGGTTTAGGGTTTAGGATTTAGGATTTAGCATCTTTGGTTTTGGGTTTAGGGTTTACGATTTAGGATTTAGGGTTTTGGGTCTAGGGTTTAGGTTTTAGGGTTTGGGATTTAGGGTTTAGGGTTTAGGGTTTAGGGTTTGGGGTTTAAGGTTTAGGATTTAGTATTTAGGGTTTAGGGTCTAGGTTTTGGGGTTTACGATTTAGGATTTTGGGTTTATGGATAGGGTTTAGGGTTTAGTTTTTAGTGTTTAGGGTTTCGGATTTAGCAAATAGGGTTTAGGGTTTTGGATTTTGGGATTATGGTTTTGGTTTAGGGTTTAGGATTTAATGTTTAGGTTTTTGGATTTCGGGATTAGGGTTAGGGTTTATGGTTTACGATTTAGGGTTTATGGTTTACAATTTAGGATTTAATGTTTTGATTTTAGGGTTTAGTTTTTAGGGTTTGGAATTTGAGTTTAGGGTTAAGGATTTAGTATTTAGGGTTTAGGGTTTTGGGTTTAGCGTTTAGAGTTTAGGGTCTAGGGTTTGGGATTTATGGTTTATGGTTTAGGGTTTAGGGTTTAGGGTTTAGTGTTTAGTGTTTGGGATTTAGCTTTTAGGGTTTTATGTTTAGGGTTTTGGATTTTAGAGTTTAGAGTTTAGGGTCTATGTTTTGGGGTTTACGATTTGGGATTTAGGGTTTAGGCCTTAGGGTTTAGAGTTTAGTGTTTAGGGTTTAGGATTTAGGGTTTTGGGTATATGGTTTAGGGTTTAGGGTTTTGGATTTTAAGATTAGGGTTTTGGCTTAGGGTTTAGGATTTATTGTTTAGGGTTTAGGGTTTGGGGATTGGGGTTAGGGTTTAGAATATAGGATTTTGGGTTTAGGGATTAGGATTTTGGGTATAGGGTTTCGGGTTTACGTTTAGGGTTTTGGGTTTCTGATTTAGGGGTTAGGGTTTAGCGATTGGTGTTTGGGGTTTAGGTTTTACAATTTACAGTTTCGTGTTTTGATTTAGGGTTTAGTGTTTACGATTTGGGATTTAGGAATTAGGATTTTGGGTTTAGGTTTTAGGGTTTAAGGTTTAAGGTTTGGGATTTAGGGTTTTGGGTTTATGTTTTAGGGTTTAGGGTTTAGGGTTCAGTGTTTAGTGTTTAGGGTTTAGGACTTAGCTATTAAGGTTTAGGGTTTTGGATTTTTGGATTAGGGTATTTGGTTTAGTCTTTAGGCTTTAGGCTTTAGTATTTAGGGTTTATGGTTTATGGTTTGGGGCTAGGATTTAGAGTTTAGGGTTACTGGTTTTGGGTTATGGGTTTATGGTTTGTGGTTTAGGATTCAGAGTTGGGGATTTAGGGTTTAGGGTTACTGGTTTTGGGTTTAGAGTTTTGGATTTAGGCTATAGGGTTTAGGGTTTAGGGTGTGCGATTTAGGGATTTAGGGTTTTCGATTTAGGGTTTTAGGGTTTGGGTTTGGGGTTTAGGCTTTTACAGTTTACAGTTTTTGGTTTAGCCTTTTGGGTTTTGGGGTCTAAGGTTTGGGGATTGAAGTTCAAGGTTGAGGGTTTAGGGTTTGGGGTTTAGAATTTAGGGTTTAGGGTTAGATCTTAAGGGTTTAGGGTTTTAGATTTTGGGTTTAGGGTTTTGGGTTTTCGATTTTGGATTCAGGGTTTAGGCTTTTGGGTTTGTGGTTTAGGATTTAGGATTTAGGGTTTTGGGTTTTGGGTTTTATGTTTTAGGGTTTAGGGTTTAGGGTCTAGGGATTATGGTACAGGGTTTAGGGTTTATGTTTAGGGTTTGGGGTTTACAGTTTATGGTTTAAGGTTTAGCGATTGGGGTTTAGGGGTTTAGGGTTTACAATTGACAGTTTCGAGTTATGGTTTCGGGTTTAGTGTTTACGGTTTTGGATTTTGGGATTAGGGTTTTGCGTATGGGGTTTAGGGATTGGGGTTTAGGGTTTAGGGTATAAGGCTTAGGGTTTATGGTTCGGAGTTTAGGGTTTAGGGTTTAGGGTTTAAGGTTTGGAATTTAGTGTTTAGGTTTTAAGGTTTATGGTTTTAAGGTTTGTGGTTTACAGTTTAGTGTTTACAGTTTGGGGCTTAGGGATTATGGTTTACGGTTTTGAGTTTAGGGTTTAGGGTTTGGGATTTAGGGTTTAGGGTAAAAGGTTTAGGGTTTATGGTTTTGGGATTAGTATTCAGGGATTTGAATTTAGGGATTAGGGTTTTGGGTTTAGGGTTTAGGGTTTGGGGATTGGAGTTTAGGGTTCAGGGTTTAGAGTTTCATGTATAGGGTTTAGGGTTTAGTGTTTGGCGATTGGGATTTGAGGGGTTTAGTGTTTAAGGTTTGGGATTTAGGGTTTAGGGTTTATGGAATAGGGTTTAGGGTTTGGGTTTTGGATTTAGGGTTTCGAGTTCATGGTTTAGGTTTTTGTATTTATGGTTTAATGTTTTGGGCTTTGTGTTTGTAGTTTATAGTTTAGGGTTAAGGGTTTTGGGCTTTGTGTTTGGTATTTAGTGTTTAGGGATTGTGATTTAGGGTTTTAGGTTTTAGGTTTATGGTTTAATGATTAGGGTTTAGGATTTAGGGTTTGGGGTTTTGGGTTTAGGGTTTAAGGTTTAGGGTTTGGGGTTGGGGTCTAGGGTTTGGGGTTTAGGGTTTAGGGTTTAGGATTTAGGGTTTTTCATTTAAGGTTTAGTGTTTAGGATTTGGGGTCTAGTGTTTAGGGATTAGGGATTAGTGTTTACAATTTACTGTTTCGGGTTAAGCTTTTGGGTTTTTGGATTTCGGGTTTAGGGTCTAGGGTTTAGGGATTGAAGTTCAGTGTTAGGGTGTTTGGTTTTGGGTTTGGGGTTTAGGGTTTAGGGTTTAGAGTTTTAGATTTTGGGTTTAGGGCTCGGTGGCTACAGTTTAGGGTTTAAGGTTTAGGGTTTGGTGTTTTGGATTTAGGGTTTAAGGATTTTGGTTTAGGGTTTAAGGTTTAGGGTTTGAGTTTTGGGCTTTGGGTTTAAGGTTTTGGGTTTGGTCTTAAGGGTTTAGGGTTTAGGGTTTTAGATTTTGTGTTTAGGTTTTAGGGTTTGGGGTTTAAAGTTTAGGGTTTGGGGTTTTGGATATAGGGTTTAAGTATTTGGGTTTAGGGTTTAAGGTTTAGGGTTTAGGGCTTAGGATTTTAGGTGTATGGTTTATGGTTTTCAGTTTTCGGTTTATCATTTAGGGTTTGTGATTTTGGGTTTAGGGTTTTGTGTTTGGGGGTTAGGGTTTAGGGTTTAGGATTTAGAGTTTTAGGTTTTGGGTTTATGGTTTAGGGTTTAGGGTACGCTTGGTATAAATGCACGGATGTAAAATACTGTAAAGAAAGTACTGTAGAGTAAAGTACTGTAGAATAAAAGAAAGTACTGTACAGAAAAGCGAGGAGAGAGATAGAGAGAAAAATTAGGAGAGAGAAAAAGTATGATAAAAAGTGTGTTTTGTATGTATAAAATATGATATAAAGTTTTTTTGAGAATCGTGAAACACTGCGATTTTACTGTTTGGATTTTACACCAAACATACCCTTAGGGTTTAGTGTTCAGAGCTGGGGATTTAAAGTTTACGGTTTCTGGTTTTGGGTTTAGGCTTTAGGATTTAGGGTTTAGGGTTTAGGGTTTGAGATTTAAGGTTTTAGGGTTTTGGGTTTAGGGTTTGGGGTTTAGGGTTTATGTTTTACGGTTTTGGATTTTGGGTTTGGGTATTAGGGTTTACAGTTTAATGTTTCGGGTTTAGGGTTTTGGGCTTTAGAGTTAGGGTTTTGGGCTTTAGATTTTAGGTTTTAGGGCTTGTGATTTAGGGTTTTGGTTTTGGGTTTGGGGTTTTGGGTTTAGGGTATGGGATTTAGGGTTTATGGTTTCATATTTAGGGTTTAGGGTTTAGTGTTCAGGATTTGGGATTTAGGGTTTAAGCTTAGGGTTTAGGGTTGAGGGTTGAGGGTTTAGAGTTTAGGGTTGAGGGTTTAGGATGTAGGGTTTGGGGTTTCGCGTCTGGGGTTTTGGGTTTTTAGGTTTACAGTTTACCATTTTGCTTTTAGGGTTTAGGGTTTTGGGGTTTGGGGATTGGAGTTCATGGTTTAGGGTTTCGGATTTAGTGTTTATGGTTTATGTCACGACCCCATAGCCGACGTCCGTGACCGGCACGGGAAGTAGGATTTCTCCTATCCCATAAGCCTCTAATCCCTGATTGACATTTTCACATGTTTATAACTACCCATTTCTAATACAAACAATATATAGTATTTATGGCCATCCATATCCGATGACCTAAGTCGCGTGCAATCCACAGCTCGCTCAACGCCGCTTCAGTCAATATATACACACAAATACATTCCCTACATACATATGGTTTACATACTGATCACGCGCTTCAGGGCGGGTGATCTATCCTATTCACATGCAGAAGACCTGTATACCGTCATACATATATTCAATCACACACTTGCATATAGTTTACATATTGATCACACGCCTCAATGCGTGTGATCTATCATATTCACTTGCGGAAGCCATATTTTCATACAATCAGATATTCAGCCACACATACATATAATTTACATAGTGATCAGACACCTCAAGGCGTGTGATCTATCCTAGTCACATGCGGAAGTCATATATACATATACATGATATACGCTATATCATAGCCTAAAGTCCCAACACCAAGACATAACTTTAATCTGTATGAAGCCGACAATGCTAGAATTCAAGTGTGATATGTATATATACACAGCAGATGTAAACGTACAACGCTACGCCCAAAAAGGATTCATATATACATATACATCACAACATATACACATAATCAAAATAACTACCGACGCGAACAAAGCATGCGGTCTTCAGAGTTGCCAGCCTCCTTGAGAAGAAGTCGACGCGTTCCCAACTCCTGAACCACCTGTATCTGAAACATGTAAATAGGGGGTGAGTCTAACAGACTCAGTGAGAAGCTCCCCCATCCCTGGCGTAGCAGCGGGTACCACTACAGCTGGGGGAAGGGAGCAACCACAACCACATGCGCATGAAACGGATTCATATTATGATCTTTAACATGATCAAGCAATCAGTAAATCATATTCACAATTTAAAATCCTATTTCATGCTTCTAACATATTTATTAATCCGCATGTAAATCAATCACAAACAATATAAGTGGTTTATATTCCTGTCTGTCCGATCAGGATGACTGACTCGATCTACCCGGACAACCTAAACCAACTCAACTAACATATTTAACCTTGAAAGACGCCCTATGAGAACTAGTTGAATATTATACGTAATTACTAGTTAGGCCTAGTTTCCCCGTTTTCAATTATGCATCGGTCTCAGTCACACTTAACAACCTAGGTTCATTTTCTTCAATGTACCATATGGTCAAAACCTTTGCACGTTGATCAATTTAAGTGGTTTCCTAATATTAATAAACTCCCACATATGAAATTCCGACTCAATCCTACCCACAGTATCATATAAGGCTCGGTGAGCCACAATAGCACATATACACCTTGTGATTAATCATATAAGCACATATACTATTGCACGTTGATTGCTTATTTGCAAATCATACACGTGTAACACAAATTTATTCATGTAAATATATTCCATATATCAATTTGCACAAAATAGAGCAACCCACATTTTCCACGTAGTCATCCAATCCTGTGGGGCTGGGATGGGAGAGCCCCTCACCTCGTTGGCCCTCCTGATCAGTACTCGGAGTGCCTGAAACTCCAATCACTCTGTGGTGCCCTATACAAATTATATTTAAGAAATTTAGAATGCGTAACTAAGCATCTACCATGCACGTGTCATGCTAATGCTTATGCACCCTTTATTTATTTTCCAAGAATTTATTATTTAGTTCGTTACGTCGTCTTATTTGCTCTTTCTGAAAGTCCAGAATGCCCCGTATTCAACTTTCACACTTTTGAGCCATTTAGAACCTCTAATTGCTAAGGTTAGAGGTTTCCACTTGTCTAAATTTCGCTTCATGTGTTCATATGGGTATTTAACTAATAAAAGAATTAAATTCACGGTTCAAAAGAGGCTCTAGCTTACTCATTCCACCGTCTCCCGTATTCGCCGAGTAAAAGCTTAATTACTACCTCTTTAAATATATATAAAAATATAATTGGGTATAATTAGAGCCTTGGAACCAATTTAGCGGGTCTTAGGTGTCCACTACGGCCTAGACCAAAGTGTCCAACCCACCGCACAGCTCCTTATTGTACGGTGACTTAGTATATCGCCTCTTTTTCACCGGATTGGGTTCCGGTTGAGACGGTAAATACTCGGGCTTTATTCCCTTGACTATTTCCAGCATTTATAACACCTATACTACTCCAATCAAAGCCTAAACATGCATCAAATTATCAATTTCGAATTTATAGCAATTTTCTAGCTAAATTTTCCTAATTTCCATATCCGGTCAATTCCTACGATTTAGCTTGGATTCTGAACCTCATCCACTAAGCTCAACTTTAACCTCGGAATGCCCCGATTGGAAGTATATGAAGAATTTCTAAAATACCCAAAATTGGAGAAATTGGGGTTTTGAAGGATTGGGGCTTCCATACCTTGATTCAATCGGATGGGGAGCTTAATGGGTCGTGAAGATGAAGTCCGGTGGCCTTCACCGGCGGCGGAACGTGTTTTCCAGTGAGAATCTGGCCCAACCCGCCGTGCACCGTTACTCCTCTTGCTTCCCATAAGTGTGCGTCTTCCGTCTCTCTCTCGCCACTGTCTTGTTCCTTTCTTTTTTTTTTTTTGTGTGCGTGAGTTGCTTAGTGAAAGGGGGGTGGGGTCCTTAAAATAATATAAAAATTTGTTTTGTGAGTGTTGGCTACTTCCTTTGCTTTCTCTTATTTTCCTTTTTTTAATGTGTGTGTGTGTGAATTGGGTGGGGGTCACGGTTCTCCCCCCCCCCATTATTTTAATATACATATATATATATATATATATATATATATATATATATATATATATATATATATATATATATTATATATATATATTTTCTTTCTATCTACCTAACCCCACGCCGAACCCCCTCTTTTTTTAAAAAAAAATTATTATAATAAATAAATAAATAAATATAATTAAAAATAAATGAATTAATAATTAAATAAATAATAACTAATATGTATTTTTAATTTACTCCCTTTCCCTATTTAATTCAAGTTTCCAATTTCATAGGTTCTGAATTAAATCCCAAAAATTATTTCTACTTCTTTTCTTTCCCTTTTATTTCATTTTAAACCCCGAAAAATTTTTCTCGGTATTATAATCTTTGAAAACAAACAAAATTTCCTTTCCGGTTTCTTTTAACATTCATACCTTTTTTTTTCTATACTCTTTCTGAGGTTTTAATTCCTAGCCCCGGAATAAATCATTCTTTAATCCTTGAAATTTTCCGGGGTATTACAGAAGTGAGGTGAGGTATGGTTTGATTTTGTTTAGTAGGAAGAAATGTGAGGTTGAGATAGGGAGAAGCCTCCTTGTATTAAGGGAAGGAGCTACCGTCTGCGAGATAAATGTGTTGATTAATTCTCTTGTGCATCTTAATTTATTACTTACATCACGTATGTCTATATCTATTCTTTTCTTAATGGACTAACGAACTCAGTTTATTTATAAATTATTGATATATAAAATCAGACGACTCAATTTGTATAGATCCAGGGATGACTGAAGGTCGATTTAGTGAAGGAAATGAATGTAGTAGTGAGAATGGTTTCTTTTTAATAGTTTGTGAAGAGAAGCAGATGCAGTGGGAAAGGTTCGATTTGAAATTGGATGGGAATGAGTCCCGTGTGTGGACCAAAGTATACAAGGGTAAAATTGTCTTTTGACAATTTTATCTTTTATTTCCATATCTTCTTTCTATTATACCAAACAATTTCACTTTTTGTTTTTTTCCCTTTCTCTACATACCAAACATATTTAAAATCACTTAGGTGATGTTCTTAACCTAGAAATGACTAGAGAAAGAAAAAAAAAAAGAAAATACAAAATGTTCTTATGCCCTTTGATTTTATACAATCATAACATTTTTTCTTTTTAATATTTTAATATAAGGGATAAAATAGTAATTTTAATACATTCTCATTCAATTTCCATTCCCAAATTTTTATTACCACACACAGTAAACCCAATCACATTTCTTTTCCCTTTCTGCGTAAAGAACGTGCCCTTACTTCCACTTCCTCTTCCACTTTCACTTCCCACCAAAATAAAATACTCACCTCCTACCCAAGGTTGTCAAATTGATTTTAAGTAAAATCGTATCGTAGTGTAATACCCGGGAAATTTTTTCAAAGTTTAAAATGAAATGAAAGGGAAAGAAATGAAGTAGAAAATAATTTTTGGATTTAATTCAGGACCTAAGGAATTGGGAACCTGAATTAAATGGGGGAAAAGAGAGTTGGGAATATTGTTGGGTATCTAATTTGGGATATAAGAGAAAATAAAAATTTAATTGGAACGAGGAGGATTTATTTGGAAATATTTTTCCACCTCTTATTTATTTTAATTGTTTTTATTAGTATTTAGTTATTTAGTATTTTATTTTATTTTAATTAATTAATTATTTTTAGTTTGGGGTAGGTGTCGTGGGTTGCTTCTTAAGTGGAAGGGGAGAAGAAGGGATTAAAGTAATGATAGAAAAGCGAAGGAGAGAGGGCTACGGGTTAGAAGAGAAAGAAAATAAAGAAAGAGAGAGAGAGAGAGAGAGAGAGAGAGAGAGAGAGAGAGGAGGAGGAGAGGCGTGAGGAAGAATAAGAAGAGGGGTTGAGGTTCGTCGGAAACGTGACCGGGGAGAGCTAGCCGACGCCGGGAAAGTCACCAGAGCTCGGGTACAATGTCTCCTACATCTCCCACCAATCGAATCAATGGTTGGTAACCCTAATTTCATTTGAAACCCCCAATTTCTTCATTTTAGGGATTTCTTCAATCCACTTTCGATTGGATTGTTTTGAGGGTAGATTAGGACCTAGGAAGTGTTCTTGAACCCTTAGTTGGGGTAAGAATCGAGGCTATACCCTCGGGTTTAGCCGGATTCGAATATGAAAGGATTTGGGGTTGGAAATCCTAAGTATTCCCAATTTGGGGATTCCTTGACAATTTTGGAATCGGGCTTGGATTTGAGTAGTTAGGGTTGAATTTATGTTGTTGGAATGTAGGTGATCAAAACCCCTGGGGTGCGAAGTTGAAGTCGGGGTCGGAAGGGGGCCGGAACGGGCCCAAACCAGCCCACAACACAGAAAATGAATTGCGGTGCTATGAACTGGCGCTATAGTGCCCAAACCGGCACTATAGCACTAGCTCTTGGGTTTACCAAAAGCTGCTGGGCAGCAGCTTGGCGCTGTAACGCCAGAATGGGCGTTACAGCGCCGGGCCTCTGCCCAGCATGCTTAAAAGTAATTTTTAAGCCAATCCGGGGCATCCGAACCTCCTATTTTCAATCGGAAACATCTTAGGACACCCCAACCATGTTTTTAAGGATCAAAACCATTTCAAATGTCTTCTTATACCTCAAGAATAGAAACTTACGGAATAAGCTATGCCCAACTTCTTGAATTTCTAAATTCCCTGTACACCGTCATTAGGTAACCTTAAGTAGAATGGCTTAGAAACACGTTGAGGTTTAGTAACTCACATCCAAGGCCCCAAAAGCAACTCAAGGAGAACGATAGTGGTATAAAACCAAGTGCAAGGCACTTGAGACTCTCATAGAAGAGAGGGAAGACGAATAAGACCAAGGACTCGGTTCTTGGCAACGTCTAGATGCATTTAGGCACGAACATGAAGTATGCATATGAATTGCAGGTAGTTTGAGATGTTAACCAGTTGAATGCATTCGTTAGGAAACCACGACTCGTCCAGAGCGGGAGTTACTCTAGGACAAGCACAAGGGAGCCGTCCAGGTGAGGGGTTTCCCATCCTTGCCCTACAGGGTTGATTGAGGATGTGGATATGTGGTTTGCCTACTTGCCTGTTGTAAGAATTATTTAGTAGTTAACATGCTATTGTAGTTCCTAAACTATTATATATGGAAGTATTTGTATATGTGTGTTTCATTACAGGTAAACAGGTACTGAAGGGTATCCAAGTGATGACATGAGATAAGCCGAACAGTACAAGCAAGGGGGTAAGTTATTGATTGAGTCCAAGGTTTGGTTTACCTTATTAATTAGAAACTCATTAAAGAAATCGTATCGAAGTTGTTAGTAAATGTTGACGTTTTATGGTAATTGAACTTAGGAAAGACCTTAGAGCTAGGTTACGATCTAATCAAGGGTTTGGGTATTACATAAGGATGAAAATGATCTCATAAATTGATTAGTGAGTTATAGGGAGGTTCACACTACCTAGGTAGAGTCAGTCAAGGATAGTAATGGGTAGATAGAGTCAGAATCCCAGCTGAAGGCTCGGGAAGAGAAACAAGTCAGAAAGATTACCCGTTGAGGCCATTGCCCTAGCCTGGCACTAGGGTCAGTTAAAGAGTAAAGTATTTGCCCGTTGAGGCCATTGCCCTAGCCTGGTACTAGGGTCAGTAAAAGACATAAAAGATTTGCCCGTTGAGGCCATTGCCCTAGCCTGGCACTAGGGTCAGTAAATGAATAAAAGATTTTTCCGTGGAGGCCATTGCCCTAGCCTAGTACTAGGGTCAGTAAAAGACAAAAAGATTTGCCCATTGAGGCCATTACCCTAGCCTTGCACTAGGGTCAGTTACAGATTTAAATGAAATTGCTCGTTGAGGCCATTGCCCTAGACTAGTACTGGGGTCAGTTGAGTGATTTACAATTTTCAAATGATATGTTTAAATTGTTTGCTTGTTAATGAAAAGCATGATAGAGGAGCATGATCCGTAGGTTTATCCATGATTGTATGTTATATTAATATTGCCTGATCGTAATATAACATTTGATAAACTGGACTTTCATGCGCATGTGATTGTGGGTGTTTCCCTTTCCCCAGCTGTGGTGGTACCCGCCACTACGTCGAGATTGGGAAGCTTCTCAATGAGTCTGTTTGACTCAGTCCCTCTACTTTAATGTTTCAGATACAGGGATCAGGCAGGCATCGACGTCCAGACAGTGAGACAGACATCAGACCATCCTTATGCACTTGTTCGCGTGGGCAGACAGCTTTTGGTTGTACATATTATAAGTTGTAAGGGTTGTATATATATATATATTTACAGCTTCCGATATGTACCTACTCTAGACTTGTCGGCTTCACATGTACTTAAAGACAGGGTCCAGTTTGGGGAAGACTAGGATATATGTTTGAGTATATAAACTTCTGCATGTAAATAGGATATATCGTACCCATTGAGGCGTAGGGTCAATATGATATGGATATATATTATGTGTGCTGGTTGCATGTGAATAGGATAGATTGTACGTATTGAGACGTACGGTCAATATGATATTAATATTTACATTATGAGTGCTGATAAATATATCTATACACTAGATTGAGCTGAAGCGGTATTGAGCGAACCGCAGATTGCAGGTTAATTAGGCCACCATTGAGGTGTGGCCACTAGTATGATATATATATATATATATTGATTGTATAGCAGGGTATTTATAGTCATGTTTACAGGATAAGGCTTACGGGTTTAGAGGTAAAAATCTATTCCCGTCCCGATCACGTACTCCTGATTTGGGGTCGTGACAAATTTGGTATCAGAGGCAGGTTATTCTTTAAGTCGTGTGAAGCCATTGGTATAACCGTGTGTCGGTTTGACCCTCGTTGTGAAACCCG
Organism: Senna tora; assembly: GCA_014851425.1. Classification (NCBI taxonomy): domain Eukaryota; kingdom Viridiplantae; phylum Streptophyta; class Magnoliopsida; order Fabales; family Fabaceae; genus Senna; species Senna tora. The sequence continues at coordinate 18,964,276 of CM026265.1, forward strand.
GGCACAATGTGGGAACAAACAGGCACTTTCGGGAGTACCCAGGATAAATTGAGTCAGGTTTTCTTTCATTCCTTCTTAATCCATGATAGATTATGAATTATTTCGACTCAGGTTTTCTTTCATTCCTTCTTAATCCATGATAGATAATGAGTTATTTCGAGTCATCGCTTTAAGCATAGAATTTGTATGTGAAATTCTATGCAAAAGCATATAACATGTACAGTACACAAGTGCCGATGAGCACTAAGGCGTAAGGTAGGGTGGCAGTAACCCTAGGAACCTAAGGACGCCATAATAGGGAAAGGAGACATCCATGGAGGATGCTACCTAGGCACAGACACATTTGATTGAATTGTAGGCAGGAATGCGCTACAATATATGATTGTTTTGCAGGTGTTAAACGAGACGATGCGTCTGCTCTGTTAGCGGCGCATTGTGTGCTATGGTATAGGCACAAGTTATTTGATTATAGTAGAGAGTGCACGTAGAGTAGTGCAATGAATGGTAGTTTAGGCTAGGAATGGTTTGTAAAGTGAAAGAAAAGACACGCATGGCGTGTAGAAAAGAAAGTAAGCCCAAGGGCGATCGAAATGGAAGGTTTACAGGCAAGAATAAACAAGGCCATGAGGCATTAGACCGATAGGAAGATGACCACGTGAATGGGTCACGACTGTGCGGTATGCTATGGCTGAAGGAAGTGAGTTGTCCTTCCTAGAAGGTAAACATAAAAGAGGTGGTGTATGCCACAGTATAGAAGTAGAAATCTACTGACGGGAAAATCAGGATACGGTATATGGAAGGGCAAAGTGGCCGAACCATATGCTGTAGAGATAGATGTTAAGAAGTAGAGGCATATGTAAACGTGTAGAGCGTAACCATATGCCGAGCAAGAAATAGAGTAAATGGGAAGGCACAAGGAAGGAACCTAGTTCAACCCTGCGCTCGATCCATCAACTGCTAGTTCCTTAAGAAAACAAGGGGGAAAGGAGGGATTAAGCCCAACCAAACTCTCTTGGGTTGCTTGAGGAAGAGCATAAAGAATAGGATATTGATCACATGAGAAATTTTTGTAAAAATCTTTTTCTTCTTTCCGGATGAGTGATTCTGAAAGACCCTCAAACTTTTCTTGAAAATACTAGGGATAACCATTGGAAGGCAGATTTTCGTGAAAACTCTTTTTCAATTTGTGTCATTCCAATTGGTTAAACCCTAACCATTTATGAAAACCTTAGGCATCATTTTCTAAGAAATAAACTTGAATTAATTTTTAAAACTCGCAGGGTGCCTAAGAAAACTAACTCATGTGACCAATACCCTACCAAACAATAGTCCTTTTACAGGTAAGCTGTATATGGATGGTAGATGTAGTTAAGAAATCACTCGCTTGGAGTGATTAAAGTTAAGTAGACATCGAAAAGCACTAGAGAGTGCTAAAGGGCCAAGGGAATATACAGGTAAACCTAAGGGTTACCAATTAAGGGGCCATAGGGTGATAATGGACCCGAAAGTATTAGACGAGAGCAGGTCTAGAAGTGGAAATGGGCGTAGACCTTCAGGTACCATCCAAAGATAAGAAAGTGAGTACTATTGTGGCAGATAGCTCTCGAACGAGATAACGTGAGAGATAAACCCAAAGGGATTCGTGGAGGCCCGAGGGGAGAGAAAGCATACAGGGATAAGTAGTCCCATAAAGGGGGAACAGCAGAAGCCTATAAGACCCCATAGGATAAGAGTCAAGTAAGAGGTGGAGAACCAACTACTACCGTAAGTACATGTATAGTACACGGATTGTAGTGGACATAGCTAGGTAAGCTAGTTCCACAGGTTGGTGAACCGTAAATCCTTTAGTCTGACGCCCGTGTATGGGTGGAGACTAAGTGGACAAACCAAACGTATAAGTGGCCATGTGGGTGCCAAAAAGGGAAAATTTACTGTAAGGACGGTTAATCGATAAGGAGAATTTAGTGAGTAACGAGTATTGAGAAATACTCGAAGAAAGAGTACCACGTAGGTACGAAATGAAAAGAAGAGAGTGAATACGGGAACGGAGTCGGGTAAGCATCTGGGGATGCGAGCCAAATGATAAAACATGTATGCTACCGTTGGGGGCGATTGGAACCCAACGGGTAACGCACTTGCAAGAGGCGGTATATGTTCGTGAACATATACCACACAGTAAGAAAGGAAAGCGTCAAACCGTGGAAGCAGATCCCGTTTGGTCAAGGGGAGTGGAGCATGTCCGGAAAGGTTCATACTGGAGTTAACGGATCAAATATTCCAAGTAGGAATACAGGATCTAAGTGAGTTGAGGAGTCCGAGTGGGCCAAGTTAGGGTAAAATCCAACAGAAACCCAACGAGTAGAGTTAGCATAGGATGTGCAACTCTAAGTGGACTAACCTAAGGATGATATAGATCCACGGTCATGGTCGTGTTGAGCTAGGTCTTCGGATGTGAAGACCGAACTGAGCCTGAGGCAGAGTAATGAGTATGATGGTAAGGAGGAGACTGATGAGTTTCCATTATAAACAGAAATGACTACAAGTAGTAGTCAAAGAAGAGTCTAAGTCAGTCAGACATGGGATATTGACATGGAGTAACCTGAAATGTTTATGGAAACCACTAAGGGTAAGTGTAGAAGTCTGGGAAGGAAAGGGAAACATGAGTCATAAATGTAAGATCCTTTACCGTTTGGTGGAGAAACGGTAAGTGTAATACATAGTTGTGCTAGTGTCATGGCATTTAGCTTCGTCAGGACACGGGTAGAGTAAACCGAGTCGGTAGTGAGCGTAACAACCTCGGAAGGGTTGGGTACACTGATGGCACAAAGCATAAACACCTACGCAGGGTGCATGCTGTATAAGCGGTAAGTCTAGATATAGAGTAGAGGGTATAGTAAGATGTAAACGAACTTTTCTGGAGAAGTCGTTTACAAAGAATATATCGAGGGAATACCAGCAGAAGGGTAGCTGCTCGGTAGTGGAGGATACTTAGGTACGGGGGCTCCGAGGTAGAGGAATACTTCGTCAGTTGGAGTTTATGGAAATAGAACCTAGTGTGCTATGCAAATAGCTAGTGTCTTGGCGTGTTCCAAGACGGATATAAGAAGTCACTATGAAGGTAGTTAGCCGGACAGGCAGATTGAGTCAAGGAAAGCCTCACCACAGCACCGGTGTTAGCTCTTCCTGAGGGCACCAGAGGGTATGTGGTGTACTGTGATGCTTCACGAGTTGGGTTAGGGTGTGTTCTTATGCAGCATGGCAAGGTGATTGCTTATGCGACTAGGCAACTCCGAAAGCACGAAAAGAACTACCCAACTCACGATCTTGGAATGGCAGCGGTGCTATTTGCCTTGAAGATTTGGAGGCACTACCTTTATGGCGAAACATGTGAGGTATACATAGACCACAAGAGCCTCAAGTACATCTTCAAGCAGAAAGATCTGAGTTTGAGACAACGCAGGTGGATGGAGTTGTTGAAAGACTGACTGCACGATCTTGTACCATCCTGGTAAGGCGAATGTGGTGGCAGACGCTTTGAGCCGAAAGTCAATGGGTAGCTTAGCCCATATTAGTGAAGTACGAAGGCTGTTAATTCGAGAAATACATGAGCTGGAGCAGTCTGGAACTCAGTTTGAAATTGGAGACTCTGGCTTGTTTCTAGCCCATGTCCAAGGCAAGTTAGCTCTAGTCGAAGAGGTTAAATCCAAGCAAGATCAAGACGCCGACCTCAAACAGATCAGAGATACAGTGGTTAAGTGTATTTTAACTAATTGATTAATCTAACTTTAATTTTAATGGTCAATGCTTTAATAATATTAATGTAAGTCTATTTCCTATAAATATAAATAGGACAAAAAAATGAATGAGAAATTAATTATTAAAATAAGAAATTTGTCATAGTCATTAATGGTGGTTTCAAAACCGCCACTAAAATGCACAAAAAAATCGACGCAAACATAGCGGCAGTTTTCAACCGACACAAAATTATGGCGGTTTCATAAAAACCGCCGCAAAATTGTGACAGTCTTTTAACCGCCAATAAGTAATTTAGCGTCGGTTATTGCAGCGGTCACTAAAAACTGTTGTTATTGACCTTGCGATAGATGCTTTAGCAGCAGTTTATGAAACTGTCATTAAGTGTTTTAGCGGTGGTTAAAACCGTCGCTAAAGCCCAAAAAAAACTGTCACAAAAGCAACTTTTTTTTTGTAGTGTTAACCATTTAGAGATTTTATGGGTCTTGTAGGTTGTTGCATTGGATCACGGAAAGGCAATATCATTCTACAAAAAAAGGTATAATGAAAAATTAGCTAGTGAATTGATATGGCATATTTGAATCACATAAAATAAAAACTTTATTTTTTTTCTAATTAAAATGTCTTTGTAATTTTAATTGAATTCAATTTCAATTTCTCTGATAGATATAAATGCATTCAAAGGCTTATAAAGGATTTGAAAAGGGAGGAAGGGACAATACTCTCGACGACATAAAGAGGGAAAGAATTTATTGGACGATTCTAATTTCAAATTTTGTAAAATGATGAGGAATTTATTTTTGTGGTTGATGTATTTGGCAAAAGATCATCATATGCAACTCATGTATAGGCCTATGTATAAAATGAGGTTCCCTATATTTTGATTTTCTACATAGACATATGAGAAGACTAATATTGAGTTAGGGCTTGTATAGGATCAACAGACCATACAACGATATTAGGGACTACGATTAATATCGTTATATTGAATTTGGTTGTTAAAAAGAACCAAACGACATAATTAAAGTGTTAGGATTAACCATAACCTTAGAAACTCTTAAGAGTTGATTACATTCGTTTTCATTTCCTCTCGCTTTAATTCTCATTTTAATTCTGCTTAACCAATTTCAAAACCCCCCTTGGTTATTTTAAACTCGTTTTCACTACGTTTTGGTTATTAAAAAAGCACTAGAAATCTTCCAATCCTTGTGGGTCCGACCCTGTTTACTCTATATACAAATTTGTGTTAAGTGAAAGTAGGAAAATAAATTCTTATATTAATTTGATTGCGCTCGGCACTCATCAAATTTTGGCGCCGTTGCTGGGGATTGGTTCTAATTGATTTTTAATACTTTTTTATTAATAAGGACTTCAATGAAAGAGAGTATAAAACTTAGAAAATATGGAAGTCCGGCTGAAGACTATAAATTTAGCGCTTGTTGGGAGGTAACCCAACGGTATATAAAAACTTATAAGATGATGCTTCCTTCAAATTCCAGGTAAGTATTATATTCTCTGAAACCTAAATAATTTTGTTTAAAAGTTCTACAACTCGATAATTATTTTTTAGTTTTATATTTGTTTGATTTTATTTCTCTATTTGAAATCTTGAATTTATGAATTATTAAACCATTATTATTGAGCCATCACTATTTTATGCCACAATATCTCTATTTAATCAATATTTTATGGATATTAATTTTACTATTGTCTGCTTCAGTATCCTTCCGTCTTAAAATCTCTTGTCCTTGAAGCATTGAGTAAAATGCTTGTTTTAAGTATGGGGGAAATCACTCAGTGTGGAAATTTTAAAACTTCAGGGTCCTGCTAATCATATAGTTTCGAAAAATTGAGTAAATTTTAAAATTTTCAAAATATATTAATATCTTAGGAATCGAACCTAATATGTAGCAGCTAGAAAATTTTTTGAAATTTAACTAATATGCTTTTCTTAAAAGATATTTTTCAAAACTCAATGAATCCCACATGGATTTTTAAGCAACTGGACTTAAGGAATTTAAAATTAGAAAATTCTTGACCCAACATGATTTTTAGGGCATTAAACTAATTATCTATGTAAGATATTCTTGTTCGCTTGATCAGGTTAACACATGCTTGAGAGTCAAAAAGATTATTGAAAGACCAATCTGTGTGACCTAACCCTGTTGAAAGGATTGAGCACAAACACTGATTTCCATGTTCTTATCTATTGAGTGTATTAACTGCTTAACTTATTTTCTTCTAGAATTTGTAGTTGGTCTTAATCAAGTCTGTACTAGCACACAAGAACCTGGGACGATAGAGGCACTTTTTTTTTTCTGTAACCCTGTGCCCAAATAGTAGCCCAAATTGAATTATCCGTAGTCATCGTTTTTTAGCCTAAATAGGCGAGTAGCATGGGTAAGGGAAAGAACCAAACTTTTGCTAATCATTATAAATTCTGACCACCGTTATGTTTTAGTTAGTAGAGAATCTAGTAAGTCCAAAAGGACGTATGAAAGAAAGTGAAAAAGGAAGGAAAAAAAGAAAAAGAAATAGTGCGAAGCTTGATGCAAGAAAAAAAAAGAAGAATCAAGAAAAGCATCCAGGCTGAAAGATTCTCAAATTAGTGAAGGAAAATGTTGAAGGACGAAATTATTCCTAATCTGAGGCAATGCTTGCGGATTTCTAAATTACCTATTGGACTTGCAATTTCTTTTTTTATGTGAAACAAGATAATATATTTGGCCTTCATCAGCAATGTTACAAGCCTAAAAGATCTCCTGGCTGGGACTTGTGTGCACCAAATAGTGGAGATATAGACATTCTGCAACCCTATGGTAAGAAACAAGTAAGTATGTTATGAGTGAAATTTTACCCCAATATAATGGTAAGGCTATGAGTGTATTGGTTCTAAATAATACTGAAGAAATTCTCATGCATGATTAACTTGCTGAAGTGATCTTAGATCAAAATTTACTTGAGTATTTGCATGGTAGATGTAAGAAAATGGGTCAGTCCACCCTTGGTGGATTGGACCCAAGCCCATTTGAGATTGGGGCTTTTATGCAAATATCATAAACATATGGTTTTATGAAGTGTAATATTTGCATTTCATTTAATTTATAATATGTGGGAATTATTAACGTATATATAAAAAAAAGATGAAGGTGTGGTTTTCTGAGTGCACACAAAAGTGATTCATAAACTCAGAAAACTACCAGAACATCCTCTGGTCTCTCTTCTCTTCTCCCCACAAGAGTGCATTTGCTGTCTATCATGATCTGAGTCCGTCATTGTGACCGGATCGGGCGTGGCTACTTGAATCCAACATCCAGGTATGCCCGAATTTCAACAGTGGCATCAGAGCCAGGTTCTTTAATACTTCCGCTATGTTTTTTTTATATCTTATAACATGATAATCTTCCATGATGCTTTCATCCTAAATATATTGCATGTGTTGAAAGTGAAAGAATATGCATGAAATAGGATTTTTTTCAAAAATAGGGTATCTTAAAATTGTGCATATATGTTTCTAAATTTATGACATTAGATAGAGGATGAAAAACTGAAGAGAATGACATAAATTTTACATAAAACGGATTCCGATGGCTAAAGTTATGGAAGATCGAATTTTCGGATTCGAAAATTGGGTTCAGTAAAATGAAGTTTTTAGGTTTCAAAACTTATCCCAATGTGTAGAGCACAAAAAATCGTGTGAAAACGACATAAAATTTGCTAAAAACGGAGTTCGGATGGCTGAGATATTGAAAATCGAAGTTTTCCGGCGAACTCCACCGTTTCCGGTCGCCGAATTCTGGAAAAGAGGGGTTGAAAATGACAACAGCGTTAGCAGCGGTTAAATAACCGCTGCCTTTTTAGCGCGGCCATTCAGAGATCGTCGCCTAAAATTTAAAATTTTCAAAAATATATAATAACAATTTTAGCAGCGGTTAAACAACTGCTAAAACTTTTTAAGAAAAAATAATAATAAATAAAACGGGCTAAGGCCCAACCTGGAACAAACAAAAACTTTTGTTTTACTTGGCCCAATTATTTAAATATATATATATATATATATATATATATATATATATAAATAATTACCACGTGGCAAATGGGGCCACGTGGCAACCCACATACACACGGTGGGCACATTGCCGGAAAGCCACCGGCGAGTGGAGGCTGCCGGATCGGCGCGTGTCTCCGGCGGACTTCCGACGACCGGTGGGTGGGCCACACTCTCCGTTAGTGAGAGTGAAATTTTCCAATTTTTTTTATTTTTTCATATTTTTAGCTTCTAAGGGCCTGTTCAGGCTCGTTTTAACTCCGATTGATGTGCCATTTGTCTCTAAAAATTCAAAAAAAAATTTAAATTAAGATCCTTGTTTTGATATGGAATTCGCCTATTTTTGAGGTCGTTCAGGATCAATTTATAAGTATTTTAGTGCTTTTTTTTTCTGGTACATTTACATGAGAAAAATTAAAGAAAAATTCCAGAAAATTCAAAATAATTTTATTATTTTGTTTTAAGTTAAATTGAGGCAAGAGGCTTCTAGTTGCACTGAAAATACTGACTATGGTACATTGGAATACTCATATTCAGATAAGAAAATTCCAGAATTTGTACTCAACCTTCAAAAATGATCCTAAAGAGGATCCTGAATAGTAAAGGGATCCTAAGGAGGACCCTGAAAAGGATTAGGATCCTGAGGAGGACCCTAATAAAGATCCTGAAGATGACCATGAAGAGGATCGTCAAGAAGACTCATAAGAGTTAATGGATTCCAAACTTACGTCGGAATTATTTCAAACCTCTTCGCGTAGAATTTCTTTTAATCATTGAAAATTCACTGAATTTTCTCAATGAAATCTTGGTAGAGGTAGGCGAAGAAGTGAATTAACCTCTAACCCTGCATTAGCTATGAATATAGCTGAGAGAGATGCAGTAAAACTAAAAGATATAAAAGACATCAATGGTGTGCTCGCCAAATACATCCAAACACATGACTGATAAGAAAAAACAAAATTCTACCTTAGAATCCTATTGGAATGTATAAGAGCAACAAGAATTAGAGACAAATTCGAAGGCAGACCCCTTAACAAAAAAAAGACTGGAATCAATACCCCCTATATGACCAAGTCACAAAAGCATAGGAGAATGACAAAAGCAATGCTAGATTACTTACGCGCTCATATAGAGTGATGTGATGTTTGCATTTGCTTAATCCTTACTTGATGTGTTAACTCTTTATTTTATGAACAAAATAAAGAGCTTAATTCAAATAAGTTTATTTGAATTACCAATACATGATTATTTGTGAATAATTTATGTATACTTTTAATAAGTGGGAGTTTTAGAAGATGAGACTTCTAAGAGTCGTAGTCTAATAAAGGCACTTATATAGAATTCTTGATAGAGTATCATGATTATTGCTTGTATCTGTGTGATGGGAGATACAAACGTATGCTCCTGATCATGGATCTTGCAATGTCATTATTTTCTGATCGAGAATAATATAACCGCATGATATTGTATACTTATTTGTGCTATATATAATATAATTGTTCTATAGTACGTATCTCTGTAGAGAGAACGTTGAACATGTGGGATCAATTTGTCACAGAACTGAAAAGTGAACCAAGAACATTATTAGTAAACTAAATAAGGGGGAAGAACTTAATGGGGGAAAATTGCGATATCTGGCATCGTAAAATACAAATACATCTTGAAGGAACAAGATGCTATTGGGCCTCTCACATATGTTTTGGTCAAAAATGAAACTGGGAACTTGAGCCAACATAGGAGAGACCACGAGGCTTACCAAACTTGGAACAAGAAAAATAGCATAGCAATGACAATTTTTCTTAGTGCCCTGGCTGATAGAAATGTGCGAGTATGAGATGGACAAAACTCCACGAGCTATGTGGATAGCTTTATAGGTTAAGTTTTATGGTATTTCTACCACTAAACTTAGAAGAATTGACGATTAAGTTCGACTTCTATAAGCCTAAGCCAGACACTCTTATGAAGTAACATCCAAGAGAGATGACCAATATGATCAAGGAACTAAAGGAAGCTAGACATATTTTGTTTGATGAACAACAAGTGTAGGCTATCATTAGATATCTCCCTGGAAGTTGGGAGCATGTAAAGGTAAATCTAATCCATAATGAAAACATTGTCACTTTTAACAATGTAGCCAAACACATAAAGTTGGAGGTGAAAGCTTACAAGTTTACAAGGCTTTTGGAAAAGTTCATTACATTGAGGATGCTAGCACTTTCCATTCAATGCCTTATTTCAAGAAGGGCATAAAGTTTCATCAGAAAGCGAAGTAGGGCAATTCTCAACCCAAATAGGGAAATAAACAATTCAAAAGAAATTGAAACAAAGGCTGAAAGAAGAAGCTAGACCTGATGGAGGTCAAATGCTTCGTCTGCCAGAAAATAGGTCATTTCACATATGACTGTTCAAAACAAACTGAGGGTGAAATGGTATTAGTGAATTATGTGAATTCACATGTTTTCTCATTTTTTTTCTGGCAGACCCTGTTTCTTCTTCTTCTTCGATTATTAGCTAAGAATCCAAAGACCATAACTTAGGATCGAGGATCTTTTATTGAGTATCGTCAATTGTCGTATCAAAGCGTGTGGCTTTACGTTGGAAACAACACGATAGTTGAGGTTAAGGTTTTAAGCACCTATAAATACTCTACGTGGTGGAAAGAACTTCATACTCCATTATGTGTTGTATGCTCCTAACATCTGAAAAAAACTTGTTTTCTGTCATATGCCTTTTAAAATAAAAGGCATAACGAGTTCTCAAAATAAAAGTTTAGTCCTTCCGTACAAGGACTCTTGCCACCGTTGTGGAAAAGATTTGATAAAATACTCATCATGCCTCCAGAGTGTATGAGTTGGATTTGTAACACACCAATCATAGCAAACAATTAAACTCTACTCCTATGTCTTCCTATCTAAGCTACTTTCCACAACCTATTTTCTAGTTCTTTTATTCTTTTAACATTCTATAACTCTAGCTAACACATACCAGACAAGCAGAGAATATACATAGTCATGTAATCCACATCAGCATACAACCCTAGGAGCAGAGATGGAAGAACCCTCACCTTGGCCAACCTTCCATGAAATCCTCTTCTATAACTTTAGTCTCCTTGGAGTTCCTGTTGCACTCAATTGCGTACCGTTGTTCCTATAAGTACAACATTTACTTCATTAAAGTTATTACTTAACTTAACTCGTTATTTATCTTTCCATTACTCTCACTTGTAGTCCATGGCTGCCACAGAGTCAAGCTCTTGGTCTTATTGGACTTCTCTATCCCGACTTATGTGTATCCTTCCTCGGACACTTGACTTACTTGCGTATAACACTCTACTTGAGTGTTTCACATACTTCGATTTGAGTACTAGACCTCTATCTAACTTGTATTCGCATCTAAGGAAGCTTTTCTAGCTTGGTTGGAAGGAATCGTAATTCTAGGAAGGTCTAAGCATTTTAATTGAACTTGTGTTTCTACTTGGGTTCTAAGAAATCTAGTTTCTAAACCTCAATATAGCTTCAATTTATCCTACTTGGGGTTCTAAGATATCTAGTTTCTAAACCTCAATATACCTCCAATTTGTCCTACTTGGGTTTTAAGAAATCTAGTTTCTAAACATCAATATACCTCCAATTTATCCCACTTAAGGTTTCCTAAATATTTATGAGGGGAGAAGGTTGGAATTTTACAAATTGGATTTCATTGTTCCTCAAGCTTCTACTCTTGGGAAACAAGAAAATACCTAAATTAATTCTTGATGCTTGATAGCATATTTAGAATTATTCTAGGGTGTTTAAGATTGAAAAAAAGAGGTTTGGAGCCCTCAACATCACCCTTAAAATGTATTTGGGCAACCCGAGCAGGGACCCATGACGTTAACGTCAAGTTTCAACCTTAGTAATCTCGGGCCAGCTCTTCACGGGTCTTGTTCAGCTAATATTTCAACTATATAATTTTAATAATATCAATCCAAGCCTATTTACTCAAATACAAGCTCAACCCTAATTATCAACAATTTTCCCCAATTTGAAAATAATTATAATTTCAACCCCAAATCCTTCCAAATTCAAATTTGGGCAAATCTGAGAATATAATCTCGATTCCTACCCCAACTAAGTGTTCAAGAACACTTTCTAGGTCTCAATCTACCCTCGAAATAACTCAATTGAAGAAATCCCTAAAAATGGAAAAATTGAGGGTTTCGAATGAAATTTGGGAAACCAACCTTGATTCGATTGGTGGGAGGTGTGGAAGATGTTGTAACCGAGCTCCGGTGACTTTTTCCGGCGTCGGCTAGCTCTTCTCCGACGAAACCTCCTTCCCCTTCTTCCTCTCGTGCTCCCTCTCTCTCTCTTCTCCCTCTCTCTACGTTTTTCCTTTCTTTTTCTTTCTTCTTTTCGTTTTCACGTGTCTCTCTCCCTCTCTATTATTTCTTCTTTCCTTTTCTTTTTGTTTTTCCAAACCCCACGGCAACCGCCCAATTTAAATAATAATAATAATAAAATAATTATAATAAATAAATAAATATAATTAAAATAAAATAATTAATAATTAAATAATTAAATAATAAATAAATAAATAAATTTTATTAAAAATAAATTAATTAATAATTAAATAAATAATAACAAATTTGTATTAATCCCATTTCCCTATTAGATTCATGTTTCTAATTTCTTAGGTCCTGAATTAGACTCAAAAAATTATTTTCTACTTCTTTTCTTTCCCTTTTTATTTTATTTTAAGCTTCGAAAAATTTTCTCGGGTATTACAATCCTCGAAAAAATTCCTTTCCGGTTTCTTTTAACTTTCATATTTTTTTCTATATCCATTTTAAACTTTTAAATTCCTAGCCCCGAAATAAATCATTCTTTAATCCTCGAAATTTTAAATAAATCATTCTTTAATCCTCGAAATTTTCCGGGGTATTACATTCTTGCCCCCTTAAGAAATTCGGTCCCCGAATTTCATCTCCTTCGTGGGGTTGTTGGCTTGTTGCCCTCCCTTGGCTCAATTTCATCTATGGTTTCCCTCAATGTGGAAGTTTTACCGTTTTACCCTACGATTCATCTTTCTTTCCTAGAGGCTCAAGGTCTCTATCTGGTTTCTACATATTCTTTATGTAATTGTTTGCATTTCTAGTTTCGTAGTTAACCACCCCTCCGTGAGGTGTTAACCGACAAACTCCATCTTTCGTCATATCCTTCCCCAAGAATACCTAACTTTCCTAGTTTCAATTCACTTTGTGCTACAAATTTTGCAATGGAGTGTCTAGCACGTACCACATGCCATGCTCAAATTTAGTTCTCCGAGGAGTTAACTATTACCTTCGTAGTGACTTCTTATATCTGTCTTAGAACACGCCAAGACACTAGCTATTTGCATAGCACACCAGGTTCTATTTCTATAAACTCAACTGACGAAGTACTCTCCTACATCAGAGTCCCCGTACTTAAGTATCCTCTACTACCAAGCAGCTACCCTTCTGCTGGGATTCCCTCGATATATTCTTTGTAAATGACTTCTCCAGAAAAGTGCGTTTACATCTTACTACACCCTCTACTCTATGTCTAGACTTACCGCTTACATGGCATACACCCTACGTAGGTGTTTATACTTTGTGCCATCAGTATACCTAACCCTTCCAAGGTTGTTACAATCCTTATTGACTCGGTTTACCCTACTCGGGTCCTAACGAAGCTAAATGCCATGGCACTAGCACAACTATGTATTACACTTACCGTTTCTCCACCAAAAGGTAAAGGATCTTTCCTTTATGACTCGCGTTTCGCTTTCTTTTCCGGACTTCTACACTTAACCTTAGTGGTTTCCATAACCCCTTCAGGTTACTCCGTGTCGACATCCTATGTCTTACTGACTTAGACTCTTTTCTGACTACTACTTGTAGTCATTTCTGTTTATAATGGAAACTCATCCGTCTCCTCCTTACCATCATACTCATTACTCTGCCTCAGGCTCAGTTCGATTTTCACTTCCAAAGAGCTCACTTAACACGACTATGACTGTGGATCTATACCATCCTCAGGTTAGTCCACTTAGAGTTGCACATCCTATGCTAACTCCACTCGTTGGGTTTCCGTTGGCCTTTACCCAACTTGGCCCACTCGAACTCCTCAACTCACATAAATCCTATATTCCTACTTGGAATACTTGATCCGTTAACTCCGGCATGAACCTATCCGGACATGCCCTTCTCCCCTTGACCAAACGGGATCTGCTCTCACGGTTTGACTCTTTCCTTTCTTACGGTGTGGCATATGTTCACGAACATACACCGCTCTTGCAAGTGTGTTACCCGTTGGGTTCCAATCGCCCCCAACGGTAGCATACCTGTTTTATCATTTTGGCTCGCATCCCCAGACACTTACCCGACTCTATTCCCGTATTCACTCTCTTCTTTTCCATTTTGTACCTACGTGGTACTCTTTCTTCGAGTATTTCTCCATACTCGTTACTCACTGAATTTCTCCTTCTCGATTAACCGTCCTTACGGTAAATTTTCCTTTTATGGCACCCACATGGCCATTTATAGGTTTAATTTTTCCACTCAGTCTCCACCCATACACGGCTTCAGACTAACGGATTTACGGTTCACCAACCTGTGGAACTAGCTTACCTAGCTATGTCCACTACAATCTGTGTACTATACATGCACTTACGACAGTAGTTGGTTCTCCACCTCCTACTTGACTCTTATCCTATGGGATCCTATAGGCTTCCGCTCTTCCCCCCTTATGGGACTACTTATCCCTGTCTACTTTCTCTCCCCTTGGACCTCCACGACTCCCTTTGGGGTTTATCTCTTACGGTATCTCGTTCGAGAGCTATCCACCGCAATATCATTCATTTTCTTATCTCTGGACGGTACCCGAAGGTCTACTCCCATTTCCACTTCTAAACATGCTCCGGTCTAATGCTTTCAGGTCCATAATCACCCTATGGCCCCCTTAGGTTTACCTATATACTCCCTTGGCAATATAACACTCTCTAGTGCTTTTCGATGTCCACTTAACTTTAATCACTCCAAGCGAGTGGCTTCTCGCTACATCTACCATCCTTATACACCTTACCTGTAAAAGGACTATTATTTAGTGGGGTATTGGTCACATGAGTTAGTTTTCTTAGGCAGCCTGCGGGTTTTAAAAATTAATTCAAGTTTATTTCTTAGAAAATGACGCCTAAGGTTTTCGTAAATGGTTAGGGTTTAACCGATTGCAATGACACAAAATTCAGAAAGAGTTTTTATGAAAATTTTCCATCCAATGGTTATCCCTAGTATTTTCAAGAAAAGTTTGAGGGTCCTTCGGAATCTCTCATCCTGAAAGACCAAAAAAGATTTTTACAAAAAATTTCTCATCTGATCAATATCCTATTCTTTATGCTCTTCCTTAAGCAACTCAAGAGAGTTTGGTTGGGCTTAATCCCTTCTTTTCCCCCTTGTTTGCTTAAGGAACTAGCAGTTCATGGATCGAGCGTAGGGTTGGACTAAGCTCCTTCCCTGTGCCTTACCATTTACTCTATTTCCTGCTCGGCATATGGTCACGTTCTACACGTTTACATATGCCTCTACTTCTTAACATCTATCTCTACGACATATGGTTCGACCACTTTGCCCTTCCATATACTGTATCCTGATTTTCTAGTCCGTAGACTTCTACTTCTATACTGTGGCATACACCACCTCTTTTCTGTTTACTTTCTAGGAAGGACAACTCACTTCCTTCAGCCATAGCATACCCCACAGTCGTGACCCATTCATTTAGTCATCTTCCTGTCAATCTCATGCCTCATGGCCTTGTTTACTCTTTTCTATAAACTTTCCAATTCAATCGCCTAATGAGCTTACTTTCTTTTCTGCACGCCAAGCGTGTCTTTTCTATCACTTTACAAACCATTCCTAGCCTAAACTACCATTCACTGCATATTTCTATTCTACTTGCATTTCATGCTATAATCAAACAACTTGTGCCTATACTATAGCACACAATGCGCCGCTAACAGAGCAGACGCATCGTCTCATTTAACACCTGCAAAACAATCACACATTGTAGTGCATTCCTGCCTACAATCCAACTAAATGTGTCTGTGTCTAGGTAGCATCCTCCAAGGATGTCTCCTTTCCCTATTATGGCGTCCTAAGGTTTCCGGGGTCACTACCACCCCACCTTACGCCTTAGTGCTCATCGGCACTTGTGTACTGTACAGGTTATATGCTTTGCATAGAATTTCACATACAGATTCTATGCCTAAAGCGATAACTAGAAAGGATTTATGACTCAACATCCTGAGCAACCTCACAAGTGCCCGTCGGAACTACCGTTACGTCCGGATTCGTAATGGATAGCTCGACTGACAACCGAGACTACCAGTTAACTTCATACCCTTAAAGAATAACCAGTCTCTGATACCAAGTTTATCACGACCCCCGTTTAGAGGACCGTGTCTGGCACAAACACAGGGAATACCCCTATGCCTGTAAGCCTTATCACCTAATTGACAGAATATCTATTACTGAAAATACATTCACATGCATTACAATACCATGGCTACACCAAAGTGGTGGCCTATCCTAGGCAAGTAAATCCACGGCCAGTGCCGCTTCAGGATATAGATATAAGAAAACACACATAATATATAACCTGTGTACTGGCTATACATCCAAAGATGTTGCCTATCCTATTCACATGCAACAGATATATGTATATATATATTTTGAAAACAAGTTTTCCCTGAATCGCAGTAAAATAAATTCGGATCTTTATGGTATGTGAAGCTGACAGTTCTAGATTTAGTAATACACTCTAATTAGGTACGTCTACCCTTTACTTTATGATATAATAATAAAGTAAATTACAATTATAATTACACTTTATTCACCCACATGAACAAGTTGTCGATCTTGGAAAGTCTTGCTCAACCCTCGTTCCACCGACACTTCTTCCACCTGTACTTAACCAGTCTCTGTGTAGTAAAAATGAGGTGTGAATCTTAACCACGCGACTCAGTGAGAACTCTCTTATCCCCGGCGCAAGGCGGGTACCATAGCGCTGAGAATGGGAGTCATACACAACCACATTCAAACAAAACTGGTTACTATTAATTAGCATACATTCTTGGTGATCACACAACAATAGATACTTCACCCAACCACTCACATGCATTTAACAAATATAAGCATGCAGCAGATTATTCCACATCATCAATCAACAAGTAAACATGTAACATATAGTGCCGGCTTTTACGTACCGGTGTCCTCATCTGGGGTATCTACTAGCGTTGTGGTGACGTAATCCTGTACGTCACTACTACGCTGCACAATCAACAATCATATGCAAACACAGACAATTTGTATATACACACATATACTATATCATACATCTACTTAATCTCCCCCACTCTGGGGTATCTACTAGCCACTACGTGGCTTTTCTACTTCGAACCCGTGCACTCGAGTTACTGGCCACCACGTGGCAAAGTATACTTAACCCATTCACTTGGGTACTATTCACCTCATGACAATTCTGTTAATCACACAATACTTAACCCATTCACTTGGGTACTAGTCACCTCGTGACAATTCTGTTAATCAAACACAATCAACCTCTATCTATCAAACAACTGACGCATAGCCACCACGTGGCACGTCCTGAGCCCTTGCTGCGGGGCAATAGCTTGAGCCCACTCGTCCATTATCCAACCAGGCCACATGGCGGGCACGACACGATGTCTCGAAGCATGGCCACTGACACACCCTGGACGAACTCCACAGGATGATTTCTCTTTTACTAGGTTAGGCTCACGGTTCACCCGTAGGTTCCTCCCGTGTCTCCTTACCTTAGTCTCACATATTAATAGGATTTTTTGTATCTTTCCAGAAGGATCAACAATTATTCTCCTTGTTAATATGGACGAGCATCCTTAACAAGATATAACTCATATACCCGTGCAGATGCACTCTCTGAGCCTCAAGCTATCGTCATAGCAATATAAAACCTTTCTGACCCTATTGCCAGGATAGGGCAGTGGCCATCGTCATGGTGATTATAAAACTAAGGTCTCAAGTGCCATCTGACGTTGTTCTAGTCGATGTCTCACATTGCTAGCATAACCAAACCCGAAACCCACCAATAACTCCCTTTGCATGATTATAATTTAAGTCACCGTCGTGACGAGTTCTCAAAATAAAAGTTTAGTCCTTCCGTACAAGGACTCTTGCCACCTTCGTGGAAAAGATTGGATAAAATACTCAACATGCCTCCGGAGTGTATGAGTTGGATTTGTAACACACCAATCATAGCCAACAATTAAACTCTACTCCTATGTCTTCCTATCTAAGCTACTTTCCACAACCTATTTTCTAGTTCTTCCATTCTTTTAACATTTTATAACTCTAGCTAAAACATACCAGACAACCAGAGAATATACATACTCATGTAATCCACATAAGCATACAACCCTAGGAGCAGAGATGGAAGAACCCTCACCTTGGACAACCTTCCATGCAATCCTCTCCTGTAACTTTAGTCTCCTCAGAGTTCCTGTTGCACTCTATTGCGTACCGTTGTTCCTATAAGAACAACATATGGTCATCCATTTCCGGTGACCTAAGTAATGTGCAATCCACGGCTCACTTAACGCCGCTTCAGTCTATACATATACACATAATCACTTACACGTACATATAATATACATATTGATCACGGGCTTCAGGGCGGGTGATCTATCCTATTCACATGTAGTAGTCCTGTATACAGTCATACATATATTCAATCACACGCTTGCATATAGTTTACATATTGATCACACGCCTCAATGCGTGTGATCTATCCTATTCACTTGTGGAAGCCATATTTTCATACAATCAGGTATTCAGTCACACATATATATAATTTACATATTGATCACACCCCTCAAGGCGTGTGATCTATCCTAGTCGCATGCGAAAGTCATATATACATATACATGACATATGTTATATCATAGCCTAAAGTCCCAACACCAAGACCTAACTTTAATCTATATGAAGCCGACAATGCTAGAATTCAAGTATGATATGTATATATACACAGCAGATGTAACCGTACAAACGCTACGCCCAAAAAGGATTTATATATATATATATACATCTCGACATATGTACATAGCCAAAATACTACCGACACAGACTAAGCGTGCGGTCTTCAGATTTGTCCGCCTCCTTGAGAAGAAGTGGATGCGTGCCCGACTCCTGAACCTCCTGTATCTAAAACGTTTAAATAAGAGGAGTGAGTCAAACAGACTCAGTGAGAAGCTCCCCCATCCCTGGCGTAGTAGCGGGTACCAATACAGCTGGGGAAAGGGAGCAACCACAACCACATACGCATGAAACAGATTTATATTGTTATCTTTAACATGATCAGGCAATCAATGTATCATATTCACAAGTAAAATCCTAATTCATGCTCCTAACATATTTATTAAGCCGCATGTAAATCAATCTCAACATACATAATTTGATTTCATAGTTAACACATATTTGTGCACGTAGGCACTCACTTTCTGTCTCCCGCATTATGCTAAGAGAAATACTAGCCCGAAGGCAATTTCATGTACGAACCTGGTTGATC
Organism: Senna tora; assembly: GCA_014851425.1. Lineage (NCBI taxonomy): Eukaryota > Viridiplantae > Streptophyta > Magnoliopsida > Fabales > Fabaceae > Senna > Senna tora. The sequence goes on from CM026265.1 coordinate 18,983,698, forward strand.
ACACCAAGAACTTTCTGACTCCAAGGCACGCTTAGAGTAATAGCCGGCAACTTGTCTGACCTCAGTTTAAACCAAGGTAATGGCCACTATGTGGCATACTTACTGACGTCATAATCCTGTCTATCCGACCAGGATGACCGACTCGATCTACCCGGACAACCTAAACAAACTCAACTAACATATTTAACCTTGAAAGACGCCCTATTTGTAACTAACTGAATATCATACGTGTTCTTTAATTAGGCCTAGATTTCCCCCGTTTCAATTATGCAATACTCTCACTCACATTTAACAACCTAAGTTCATTTTCCTCAATGTACCATACGGTCAAAACCTTTGCACGATGATCAATTTAAATGGGTTTCTAATATTAATGAACCCTCACATATGAAATTCTTACTCAATCCTACCCACGGTATCATATAAGGCTCGGTGAGCCACAATATCGCATATTCACTTGAGAATGAACATATAAACATATAAACAGTTTGCACGTCCACTGTTTACTCACTAATCATATACGCGTAACATAAATACATTCAGATAAACATATTTCATATATCAATTCGCACAAAATAGAGCAAACCATATTTCCATGTAGTCATCCAACCCTGTGGGGCAGGGATGGGAGAGCCCCTCACCTCGTTGGCCCTCCTGATAAGTCCTCGGAGTGCCTGAAGCTCCAATCACTCTGTGGTGCCCTATACACATGTACTTAAGCAATTTAGAAATGCATAACTAAGCATCTACCATGCACGTGTCATGCTAATGCTCATGCACCCTCTAGGTATTTTCCAAGAAGTAATTATTTAGTTCGTTACGTCGTCTTATTTGCTCTTTCTGAAAGTCCAGAATGTCTCATATTCGACTTTCACCCCTTCGAACCATTTAGAACCTCTAATTTCGTAGGTTATAGATTCCCACTTGTCTAAATTTCACTTCATGTGTTCATATGGGTATTTAACTAATAAAAGAATTAAATTCACGGCTCAAAAGAGGCTTTAGCTTACTCATTCCACCGTCTCCCTTATTCGCTGAGTAAAAGCTTAATTACTACCTCTTTAAGTATATATATATAAATATAATTGGGTATAATAAGAGCCTTGGGACCAATTTAGCGGGTCTTAGGTGTCCACTACGGACTAGACCAAAGTGTCCAACCCATAGCACAGCTCCTTACTGTACGGTAGCTTAGTATTTCGCCTCTTTTTCACTGGATTGGGTTCCGGTTGAGACGATAAATACTTGGGCTTTATTCCCTTTTCTATTTCTAGCAACTATAACACCTATACTACTCCAATCCAAACCTAATCATGCATCAAACTATCAATTTAGAATTTTAGAGCAATTTCCTAACCCAATTTTCCTAATTTCCATACCCGGTCAAATCCTACGGTTTAACTTCGATTCTGAACCTTACTAAGCTGTCAATAACATCCACTAAGCTCAAATTTAACCCCGGAATGCCCCGATTGGAAGAGATTGAAGAATTCCTAAAATGCCCAAAATTGGAGAAATTGGGGTTTTGAAGGATTGGGGCTTTCATACCTTGATTCAATGGGATGGGGAGCTTGGTGGTGATGAAAGAAGACTCCGGCCGGTGTTCCTGGTCACTGGCGCACGTTTTCCGGCGTGAAACCGGCTGTCTCCTCCCTTCCCGTGACTCCCTTTTCCTTCTCGGACTCCTCGTGCGTGTGTGCGTTTCCTCTGCTCTTTTTTCTGCGTGTGTGATTTTTCTGAATGGGTGTGTGTGTTTTTACTTAACATACTGTATATATATATATATATATATATATATATATATATATATATATATATATATATATTTTATTATTATATGTGTGTTAGTGAAAGAATGGGGGTCACGGTTTTGACCCCCATATATTTAATTATATTTTTTTGTTTGTTTTGTTTTAATTTATTTTATTTTATATTTACTTTCCTTTTTTTATTAAATAGAAAAACTTATTTACTTGTCATATCCTCTTTTGCCCTCATGCTTTTTAATCCTCTTTTCTTTTAGGTCCTAGAAAAATTATAAATATTCCCTATTACTTTCTTCTTTATTCTATTTTTAGCCCGATAATTCTTTAATTTAATATATTTTTCTTTCTGAAAGAAAAATAAATTTAATAATAATGAAAATAATTTAATCTAAATATCTGGGATATTTCATCTAGTTTCTAAACCTCAACATACCTCCAATTTATCCCACTTAAGGTTTCCTAAATATTTATGAGGGGAGAATGTTGAAATTTTAGAATCTGGATTTCATTGTTCCGCAAGCTTCCACTCTAGGGAAACAAGAAAGTACCTAAATTAATTCTTGATGCTTGATAGCATATTTAGAATTATTCTAGGGCTTTTAAGATTGAAAAGAAGAGGTTTGGAGCCCTCAACATCACCCTTAAAATGTATTTGGGCAACCCGAGCAGGGACCCAGGACGTTAACGTCCAGGTTCAACCTTAGTAACCTCGGACCAGCTCTTCACGGGTCTTGTTTAGCTAATATTTCAACTATACAATTTTAATAATATCAATCCAAGCCTATTTACTCAAATACAAGTTCAATCCTAATTATCAACAATTTTCCCGAATTTGGAAATAATTATAATTTTAACCCCAAATCCTTCCAAATTCGAATTTGGGCAAATCCAAGAATATAATCTCGATTCCTACCCCAACTAAGTGTTCAAGAACACTTTCTAGGTCTCAATCTACCCTCGAAATAACTCAATCGAAGGTCAATCGAAGAAATCCCTAAAAATGGAAAACTTGAGGGTTTCGAATGAAATTGGTGTTACCAACCTTGATTCGATTGGTGGGAGGTGTGGAAGATGTTGTAACCGAGCTTCAGTGAATTTTCCCGGCGTTGGCTAGCTCTTCTCCGGCCACTTTTCTGGCGAAATTCCGGCGAAACCTTCTTCCCCTTCTTCGTCTCGTACTCCCTCTCTCTCTCTTCTCCCTCTCTCTATGTTTTCATGGGTTGTCAGGACTAGTTTCTAAAATATATAAATTGGGTGACGCAAAGACCAATATTTGCAAACTAGTCTCATAAGTCTCTTTTCCCACTTTCCACATAGCAAATATAGTTTGTGTCTTTATGTTGCCTAACATCATGGTGTATAAAGATGATAATGATGATGCCATTGGAAGAAGCTTGTGCTCTCAAATCAAATCAATGGGGTACCAAAGGTAAGAATTTAAAAGTTGTATTACATGTATATTTGTCAGTTTGAATCATCCAACCAAGCAAACCAATTTGATGCATGGAGGTTGTACAGTACATGAACTGGTTGTTTTGTTAACCCTTTTAGAGATTTTATGGTCCTTCCAGGTTGACGCAAATCAAATGCCTACACAGAAGCGTCCTGCAAAAAACTCATCATGTGCAAAGTAGAAATAGTTTTGTTCATGCTCGATCTATATGTGAAGAGTTGGTGATCAAAATGTTTAATCATCTATTAAGGTTAGAACCATGTGATGAACATTAGACATAGCACGAGGGAATGTCTTTACATATAGGATTATCGGAAGGCCGGTTGATGACTAGTTTATCTTGAAGCACTTGACATTACAACAAGAAAAATGAGTATTTTCAACAACTTATATTTTGACGGCCTCTATTAATAATGTAGTTTAGAACAAATATTTCTTGTAGGGGGTAGAAAAGTCTTTAAATATGTAATACCTGAGAATTTTCGAAGCTTGAAAAGAATTCGAAAGAAAAGAAGTAGGAAATTTTTAGGATTTAAGTTGGGACTTAAGGAATAGCAACTTAAATTTTGTAGGAAGAGGGACTAAAATGAAGACATTTTATTTTCAGCATTTTAACTTGGGGGTGCCGTGACCCTCTCCTCCTCATATTCAACATTTGACAAAATAAAAAAAAAGAAAGATAGAGATGAGAGAAACCGAGAAAGAGAGAGAGAAGAGAAGCCGAGAAGGAGAAAGAAGGGGATGAGGAAGGAGTCGCCGAAAAGTGGCCAGAGCGGAGCTAGCCAACGCCGGAAAAGTCACCGAAGCTCGACTACATGATCTCCAACACTCCCATCGATTGAATCAAGGTTGGTAACCCCAAATTCTTCCAAAAACTCTTAAATCCTCCATTTTAGTGATTTTTCTCAATCCATCTTCATCTGGGTTGTTTCGAGGGTAGATTGAAACTTAGGAAGTGTTCTTGAACACTTAGTCGGGGTAGGAGTCGAGGCTATATCGTCGGATTTGGCCAAATTCGAGTTTTAAGGGGTTGGGTTTGAAATACCCCAAATATTCCCAATTTGGAATTTGGAATTTGTTGATATTGTAGGAAGTAAGCTTGTATTTGAGTAGTTAGGATTGGAATTGAGTTGTTGAAATGTAGGTAAACAAAACCCGTGAAGAGCAGAATCGAAGCCGGAGTCAGAAGGTGTGCAGAAAGTGCCAAAAACCAACCCACAGCACAGCAGAAATGCGAGCTGGCGTGACCACGCCAGCTCTCGGGCTGGCCAGAGCTGCTAAGGCAGACCCTTGGCGCGCCAGTTCCCTGCTTGGCTTGCCCCAAGTATGCTCTAAGGGTGATTTTGAGAGTTCCAAACCTCCTCTCTTCAATCTTAAACACCCTAGAACATTTCTAACCATGTTTTCAAGAATCAAAATCGTTTCGAATACCTTCTTGTTTCTCAAGGATGGAAACTTCCGGAATAAATAAAGTACAACCTCTTAATTTTCAACTTTCTTCCTTCATAATGTTAGGAAACCTTAAGTAGGATAGTTTAGAAGTATATTGTGGTTTAGTAACTCAAATCCAAGTCTCCAGAATCACTTTAGATAAGTGATAGTTGTACGAAACCAAGTGCAAAGCACTTGAGACTCTCATAGAAGTGAGGGAAGACGAATAAGACCAAGAACTCGGTTCTTGGCGACGTTTAGGTGCATTTTTAGGCACGAGCATGTCATATGCATATGAGTTGCATATAGTTTAAGATGTTAACCACGTGAATGCGTTTGTTAGGAAACCACGATTCGTCCGGAGCGGGAGTTACTCCAAGACAAACACAAGGAAGTTGTTCAAGTGAGGGGTTTCCCATCCTTGCCCTACAGGGTTGATTGAGGATGTGGATATGTGGTTTTCCTACTTGCCTATTTGTAAGAATAATTTAGTGGTTAACATGCTATTGTTATTCCTAAATTGTATTATATGAAAGTATTTGTATGGGCATAGCCTGTCGAATGGGATTAAGGTCTTTAATGAGGTCCCTAGTTTTTGTAAAACTCTGTACAATGATGATCTAGTTAGATCTGCTAAGGTGCCCAGTTTAGTGGGCTAGGCTCCCTTTGGGCCTCCATTTCTTATAAAAAAAAAGTATTTGTATATGTGTGATTGCTTACAAGCAAAGAGGAACTGGAGGGTATTCATGTGATGGCATGATATACACCAAACAGTACGAGCAAGTGGGTAAGTTATTGACTGAGTCCAAGGTTTGGTTTACATTATATATTAGAAACTCATTAAGATAATCACAAGGAACTTGTTTATAAACGTCGACGTTATACGGTAACCGAACTTAGAAAAGAATGTTAGAGTTAGGTTATGATCTAAACTAGGGTTTAGGTACTAATTAAGGATCAATAAGATCTCATAATTGATTAGTGAGTCTTAGGGATGCTTCACATCACTTAGGAAAAGTCAGTTTAGGGTAGTAATGGGTAGATGAAGTTAGAATCCCAACTGAAGGCTCGGGAGGAAAAAAACAAGTCAGATAAAGTCGCCCGTGGAGGCCATTGCTCTAGCTTGTTCTAGGGCCAGTTGGTTAGTTTGCCCATGGAGGCCATTGCCCTAGCCTGACACTAGGGTCAGTTAAGAAAGTTGCCCATTGAGGCCATTGTCCATTGTGAGATACATGGACCAGTTGAGTGATTGAAGCCGAAGAGGCCATGGTCCAGTGTGAATTACTTGGACTAGATTTATAGCTTTTAGATAACATATTTAAAGTGATTGTTTGTTTTACAAGAAGCGTAATAGGAGAGCATGATCCTTAGGTTTATCTTGATTATATGTTATATTAATATTGCCTGATCGTAATATCACATTGGATAAACTGGATTTTCGTGCGCATGTGATTCTGGGTGTTTCCCTTTCCCCAGCTATAATGGTACCCGCGGCTACGCCGAGGATGGGAAGCTCTTCACTGAGTCCACTTGACTCACCCCTACTTAAATGTTTAAATTTTTCAGATACAGATATCGGGCATGCATCGTCGTCCGGACAGTGACACGGACATCAGACCAACCTTAACGCACTTGTTCGCGTGGGTGGACACATTTTGTGTTATTTTGATTTTTGTTATACATATTCTAAAGTTGTAAGTGTTGTGTAAATATTTACAGCTTTTGATGTGTGCCTACTCTAGATATGTCGGCTTCACATGTATTTAAAGACAGGTTTCGGGTTTTGGGGAAAGTTAGGATATATACATGATTATATAAATTATTGCATGTGAATAGGATAGATCGTACCCATTGAGGTGTACGATTAGTATGTTATGGATATATATTACGTGTGTTTGAAATATATCTATATATTGGGTTGAAGCGGTGTTGAGCGAACCGTGGATTGCAGGTTATGTAGGCTACCTGTGAGGTGTGGCCACTATTATATTATGTATATTGATTGTATAGCAGGGTAGTCATATTTAAGTTTTACAGGATGAGGCTTACGGGCTTGGAGGCAAAGTCCATTCCCGTGCCAGTCACGTACTTCCAAATTTGGGGTCGTGATAAAATATGTGACATTGTTTGTTGGATATTGGTATAATAATGTATTTTAGAACAAATATATTGTTGGATTTGGAAATGAATGTTGAAAATAGTGTCTATAAGTAATACATATATGTTACCAATGCTTCAAATATGTAAAATTTAAAGAATAGAGATTGGATTGGAAAGAAGAAAAATAAAGGATGTTATTTTACATAAAGTTGTAAGTACACGAATATCTTCCTCAAACATCCTTGCAATAAATAAACTGTATATGTTCAATCCTAAAAAACGTTAGGTTAAAATGGTATATTTTCCACATTAAAACCAATCAATATTTTTGGTATAGAAATTGGAATATAAAATATCAATATGCTAATTTTTGGTGTTGCCTCTCTTAAAACCAATCTTTTCGCACAGTCTTTCAATCCTAAAAAACGTTAGGTTAAGATGATATATTTTCCACATTAAATCATTTGAAAAATAGGGTTAACTGAATATGTTTCTCAAACATCCTTGCATTTAATAAACTGCAAATTAAGTAATGTCATCCATCATAAATTCATGTCTAACTTTGTAACGTCTAGAATAATTTTTATTTATATTTTTTTTAATATGATGAGTAATTTCATTCTCTTCAAGTGCTGGGTCAATGAATAAGATATTCTAGCTAATTAAGATTGATTGGGCACTATATATGGTGCTAGATAACACCATGCATACTGATGGCAAACTTACCTTATTGGTAAACAATATCCTTAACTTTCACTCTTACAATTTAATGATAAGAACACATTAACTAATTATTTCTTTGAAGAGGAACACAAAAGCCCCCAAAACACACAAATTAGTATACATTTAAAAAAAGGGAACAAAAAAAATCTAATGCAGACACAAAAATATACTTTTTAATAAATATTTTTAAAAAGAACAAATAGTCTATCCTCTAGCACATACAACATTCTGCATATATAGTTTAATAATCATTAATTAATGATTTGTGCAAACAAAGAAGGAAATAAACTTTTCACAGTTCAATTAATCGAATCTTTTTGTAAAACAAATAATTTAGGAGCAACAAGAACATAAGACAAAACTTAGAGAAATAATAAGAACATAAGAGAGAGATGCACTAAATTCATTCATCTATTCACTTGTTTACAATAGCCTCTATTTATAGGACTCTAGCCATAAGGTAGCATTAAGAATACAATAATGTACATTTAAGCACACTAATTGGAAGGTTACATAATTCTCTTAAAGGGGCTTTCATGGAGAGGGTACTAAGGATACAAAGAGACAAGTGATCATGTGGAGGGTTTAGGAAGAATCCAATGTTGAAAATGTGGTCATCCACATATAAATACATATATTTATAATACTTCCCCTTGGATGACCACTCATTGTGAACATGCCTCATTAAAACCTTGCTAAGGAAAACCCAGTGGGACAAAATCTTAGTGAAGGAAAAAGAGTACATAATTCATAATTAATTTTCTTCCCCTGAATTTATATTTTATAATGTAAGTCTTCAGGACTTCGTATTAATATGTGTAATAACTCAAAAAAAAGAATAATAAAATGAAATAATAAGATTTTCGGGCTATTTATGGGATTCTAAAAGTAAGAACTTTAGGAATTAAATTAAACATGAAAATTAGGTAGAAAATTATTAATTTAGTTAAAAAGTGGTCCTAGAAATTTAGGTGAGTTCATAGTTTAAATTTCAAAATTTTTCGAAATTAACATTCTACCCTGTAGAAATTCTCTATCTGCTAGGAGCCACTTTATCAGATATTTTTAGTAGACTTATGACTACCCAAAAATTTCAAATCCTTTCTATTTTTACCGACATGAAAAGCTATTTAAAATTCCATTTTATGATACCAAAAAAAATTTTCAAATGCCCATATTGCCCTTAAATATTGATGTTGGATATATTGGGCTCTTAAATATTGATGTTGGATATATTGGGGTCTTCGGGACTAAATATCTGCCCATGTGGGAGTCCGATTGGGTCGAGTGAGGATCCGTTGGAAAGTTCGCTGAGAGACGAACAAAATGACACAAAGGTGACACTCATCGGAGTTCACACGAGCCTGCAATCGTGACCCAAAGTGGGCTAGGTGATCATGATGGAAGCATGATATTCTGTTCGTATTCCAAATCCCACATTGCTTGCGTCAATGATGGGAGCTCTCTCATCCTCCTATAAATAGGAGTGACTCCACACCTTTCTAGTTGCTCATTCCATGTGTTGGAAAGGGAGAGTCCCGTTTGGGAAACCCCGCTCAGTATAATTTTCTCTTTCTCTAGAGTCTTCTTCCGCGCATCAATCGTGGACATGTGGCTCTACCTCTAGTAGGTAGAGTCCTCTGTTTGGTGCGGCCCTTTTCGGTGTTTGTCGATTGGAGGTCAGCTCTGGTGGAGCATAGGCACTGACAAGATCCAAGGTTTTAGCAATCGCGTCCAGGTTAGTAGCTTCCGCAATATTTAATTTATGCCTGGTTTATTTTTCAATTTTTCTTTTTGGTCCCTGGGTCGGGTCGGATCATGTGGATCCGGGCCTTTCCTTACATTGGTATCAGAGGCAGGTTATGTTAGGGCTCTGTTCTCCTGGGATTGATGAACCGAAAAGGGTTAGGAACATGTTTAGGTCTTGTATGATTTTTTATTTAAAACTTAGGAACATGTTTAGGTTCCCAATTTATTTAAATGTTTTAATTTTGATTTAAAACACGTGATAGTCATATATTTTAGGGTAGGGTCCCAAAATTTTGAATTTGAATTATATACTTTAATTTTTTAATTCAATATTGACTGGTAACCTATACCCTAAAACCTAGAAACATATTTAGGTTCCCCTTTCAATATTAAAGACCCTAATTTGCATGCATGTATATATTACTTAAGGAATGTGTACCCTATGAATTAGATATATACCTGTGGATGTACGCTGTTGTTTTGGTAAGGGAAGGGGCATGGTTGACCAGCAAAATAGGCTGCCGACGGTAGTCGTCCGGTGAAGGTCCGGCGGCCTTCGACGATGGTCGGCGGTGTTGATCGGCGACCGGTGCAATCGTCGGCGGAGGTCCGTTGATCGCCGCCGCGGGTCGCTAGTGCCAGCGGCCGACCGGAATTGATCCGACAACCATCGCCAGCCTGGTAGTACTTCGGCGACCAGTGCCTCCGGAGACGGTGGTCTGGCGGCATCCGCCGGTGGTGGCGGGGACAGAGGTCCTCCGGCGTCGGCGCTGCCAGATACGGTGGTCTGCCGGTGGTGGTCCGGCGCGGCTGTTGACCGCTGGCGACCACCAGAAGACAACAGTTGACCGTTGACTGGTCAACGCTGACTGTTGACCAGCGTCGCAGAGTCTTCTGTAGTGCATAATTTCTGTGTTTTAGCTCTGATTTCGACGATTTTAGAGTCATTTTTCTCATTTTAGCTGGACGAATCCAAATATGGGGAGAAATTAGGGTGAATTAGAGTCTAAAGAGCGGCTATGACCATCTCGTGACTCATTCACATACACAACGAGAGAGAAGATTTAAGCAGTTTGTGATCGTGTAAATTACATTAAGTGTTTTACTCGAGTGGAAGCGGAGGGCAGCATGTGGCAAACCCATAACTCGATGTAAATGCTTATCCACGTGGGAGTTTAAATAGTAAGTGACTATTTAAATGATTGTAAGTGTTGTAATCAAGTGGAAGTTCGAGGTCGTGCCTGTGGCGACTCGATGTTCTTCTTGATCGCTTACATAGTGGGAATCCAAAAGGAATTTTGAATAGTATGTGACTATTCTATGAAAATTGTTGAGTCAAGCAGAGAAAGGAGTACATATATAGGCTCTCTGTGTGATGAGAGTGGTTGACCCCACTTCTCGAATGCAGAGACTGACTATATCTACACTTGTCTTGCGTTGATTACAATTTTCAAGAGTTGTGTGTTGTGTAATTAGTTTTAGCGTTTAGGATTGACTGATAGTATAACTACAAAACATGTAAATGTAGATCACATTAGAGAGATCGCTTTGGTGACACTGTGGCCACCAAACTGAGGCAGCTTACAATCAAGTATTGATGCCTCCATGATGCGCTCTGACAAGAGCATGAAGACGCATCTAAGGAAGAAATCAAACATAATTTGGGAGTGTGAGTAAGCCTGAACACTCCCCACTTGTAAACAGTGAGTTCAATTTGTTGATAGATCTCTTCCCTCCTATTGGGAGTGCATGTAGGTCATTCTGACCTTCACTAATACCATTAAGTTTCTTGATGATATTAAACACCACCTAGTGCTCAGGGATTGGTGGCATAAGAGTACGGAATCTATCGAGCACGTAGCCTAAGTGGCTAAAGTTATTTAAAGCTCTAGGCTCCAAGAACAAGGAAAATGGGTCCAAGAGACGTGGTGCTAGGAAGAGAAAGGGTAAGTGTAAGGTATGTAGCCTCAGTTCAAAGGAAAAGCAAGAGAGGAAAAGAGATTTTGGCCATGGTCAAATGTTGCTTGTGAAAATCCATAAGGCACTATGCGCAAAAATTGTTTGCAGCAATCATTTTCCTCTCACCCATAAACATTGGTTCATGGAGTTCTGTCCTCTGCCCAGTGGGAGCAGAAGTATCCTGATGGGAACAAAGCATTAATAAAGTTAAGAGGTTGGGCAGCTACGACGAAGTTGGGTAGTTACCACTCTTTATCTTTATATATGTTTGTGTTCTAGATACTGAACGGAACTTATTATGAGCTGTTTTTCCGTGAGAGAACTTAGGACATAATGTGATCTACATGTTTATCATGACTCCTTAGTGTTAGTTCTGATTTTATGACAATGGTTGTGTTGTGATACACTTTGAATTACATTCCCGTAATTCAACTAGTTGCTTTGCTGTGTCTTTCTCTGTGGTTGAGACACTTATTTGGCAAGTGCGTGTGGGACGCAATTACGTATTAGCAAAGGAGAATTTGTGAGGACAAATTCCCAATGCTAGTTTGTAAACATTGCTGATAAGTCCCTATTTTGTATAATATTTTCTATCTTATTTTAGGGTTCTTATTATATTTTATTGGGCTTAATTGCATCAATTATGATAAATTTGATTAAAGAGTAATTACATGAAAATAATATTAAAAAGGGTTAAATTGTTATATTTTTGTGATTGCTTTTTAATTAAAATATTTTGGGATGATTATTTTATGTTGGGCTTATTTTTGCTTTGTAGGTTATAAAAGAAAGATTGAAGAAAAAGAAGAAGAAGAAAAGAATTCAATCAAAATAACTAGAAACCCAAGAAAAGCCCAACATCCAATCTATGATTCAACTCATTGAATCCAAAATCCAAATCCACTTTCCCACAATTTTTGCCAAGCCCACCTCACGCCACTAAGCCAAAAAAAAAAATGAGAAGCAGCACATATTAGTTTTTGAATTGAAACACATTGAAAAACAATCTCTCTTTTTCCCCAAAAATTCTCCTCCTCTGCTTCACGCCTTCAACCCCATTTTTTCCAGTTCTCTCCTTCATTCGATAACACAACATTTCCATTCATCTTCACCATTTTTTCTCTTTTTTTCTTCTACTCTATCATTCACGCCACTTCCACCTACTCAATATCTTATTCACCATCATCATCAAGCATCTCCTTCACACAGTCCATTTTTCCTCCCCTGTTCCACGCCACCAGATTCACTATCATCACACTCTTCCATTTCTTGCATCATGGATGAAGGGAAGGGTATTGTAGCATCTCTCTCAATGTGTGGCTAGATTTCCTTGCTTCTTGGAGATGGAGATTAGGGCTCGAGTTCCCATTCTACAAAGGGGAGTTATTTTATCTCAATACCTAATTTTAAATTGTATATTTGATTTCCTAGGTTTAGGATTTATCTTTATACAATTTAGAATCTTAGATTTATGGGTACAATATCTATGTGTATTGGGTGATTATGATTTAGATTGATTTTGGCAACTTGATGATTGTATAGAAATATTTCCTTTTTAATGCAATTAGAAAGTATATTCTATCATGTTCATGATTAGATAATATAATCTTTTATGCTTGTATTTGATTGTCTCGGTTGAGCAATTTTTAGTAGAGGAACAAATTGCTTTTATGTAATTTTAATCATACACTAAGTGGTTTTTAATTGTGTCTTTTGGAGTAATTGGTAGCTATGGTAGTAGGAGTAATTATTAAGAAAGAACACAAGACTCAAGTGGTACCTTGAGGTATTACCTTAAGACTTAGTGAAATATTAATTCCCATAATAATTTGAACTATGATAACAATAATTCCATTTCCAAGGGCATTTCCAATATTAATTCCAACCTCTTTTTAATTAGCCTATTCAAGAAAAACACCAAAAATAGTAATTTAAGTTCTCTTTATTTACATTTAAGTTTACTTTTATTGCTTTTCTCATTTAGTAGATAGCTTAAAAACTCAACACTTCACTTTAGTTTGTTAATTGCATGTTTTTTATACTTAGTCTAGCCTAGGATCTTAGATAAAGGCTCCTTGAGTGACTACGATCCAAGTTACGCTGCTATATTGCATTCTAATTCGGTTAATTTGGTCAACCTTGCGTCGGGTGCGATCAAATTTTGGCGCCGTTGCCGGGGAGCCAATTTATTTGGTTCTTTGCTTAGCTAAATGTCAATCTCTCTTGTGTTGCCTATTAGATTTTTTTTTTCTTTCTTGTTTTAGACTTCTTTAAAGTATATTTATATATAGTTTGCATTTTTTTTCTTTTTTTCAATTTTCCTTTGCATTTATTAAAAAAACCCAAAATCAACAAATTTATTTATTTTTCTTATTACCTTTGTTTTATTTATTTTTAGTGCATAGCTCATACTTTAGGGTGTAGCTCATACTTTACACTTTTCAAGCGTATAGATCTTTTGGGCTCTTTGGGAATAACTTTGTTCATTATTAAGGTTCACTGAATTTCCATTGTTGCTTTTGATTGTTATTCTGACTGTGTATGAACCAAAGTCTTGAAATTTTACCATTTGATCCAAAAATTGAAAGAACTTTGAGGATGTTAAGGAAAGAAAAGAAGTCAAGAGGCATTAGTAGCAATAGTGTAATTCAAGAAACTAGTGTATCTAGTGAGTCCGGTGTGTCTAGTGATTCTGAATCTAGTTTAGAATTTTATATTGATTTACCTTTCACTATGGATGATCAAGATATACCTAGGGATCAAAATGAAGGAAATGATAATGGGAACAATAGGGAAAGAGAAGCTGAAAATAATGGGCAAAATGTGAGAAGAAGCATTATGGAAATCACAACTTCTGATGTTAATTTTAATCCTATTAATGCTGCTTGTCCTAATTTTGACGTGAATTTTGAATTGAAAGGCCCTCTTGTTAATGCTTTACCAAAGTTTTGTGGCTTGGCAGGTGAGGACCCTTATAACCATTTGAACTCCTTGTACATGGTATGTGCAAGCATGAAGCCCATCGGAGTCAGCACAGATGATGTTCAATGGATGGTCTTTCATCTATCTCTTGAAGGAAAAGCCAAGGATTGGTACATGAGTCTTCCTCGTCATGTGGCAAATGCATACAACTCATGGGCAAATTTGAAGAGGGCTTTCTTAGAAAAGTACTTACCTGCATCTAGAACTTCTGCAGTTAGGAAAGAAATTTATTCAATAACGCAGATAGATCCAGAGACATTTTATGAGTATTGGAATAGATTTCAAGATTTGCTATCAAAGTGTCCTCATCATCAAATCCCAGAGGAACAATTGGTCCAATACTTCTATGATGGACTCTTGAATCATGATAAGAGTGTACTTGATGCTGCATCTGAAGGTTCTTTGATTGACAAAACAGCTCAAGAAGCATGGGTGTTGATTGAGAAGATGGCTGCAAATAGCCAACAATATAGTTCTCAGGACGCAAGATCTGTGAGTGCATTGAGTGGTTCTTCAAGCCAATCAAGAGAAATTAGCTCTCTCTCCTCACAAGTGGAGACATTAACTGCTCAAATGTCCAAGATGTCTGCTCAGTTGAACAACTTGAATGTGCAACATCCAACTTCACAAGCAATTGTGGCCCTAAGTTGTGAATTCTGTGCTTCAGTTATGCATATCTCTAGTGTTTGTCCACACCGATTTGAAGAAGTGTCAGCTATGTATCAAGGAAATTCTAACACATCTCAAAGATGGGACCCTTACTCCAATACATATAATGAAGGGTGGAGATACAATCCCAAGTTCAGTTGGAGAGATGGAGACAACAGAGGCCAAAATAGATTTCAGCAGAGTAATGGGGCAGAAACTTCTCAAGACAATTCTCTTTCTGTTCCCAAAAAGGATGAGACCAACCACTTGCTGAAAGGATTGATGACTCAAATGAGTCAAATGGGTAATATGATAAAAGATGATAAAGCAGCTACTAATTCTTAGCTCTCCAATATTTGTAAAGAGTTGGTGGAACTACGTGTGAAGAATAACAACCTCACTTCTTTTGTCACTCAACTGTCCAACAATATGAGTGAGCAGCAAGCAAAGAGTAGTGGTTTAATACCCTCCAACACAGTCATCAACCCTAATCATTGAATGCCATCACTCTTCGAAGTGGCAAAAAGGTAAAGTTTCCTAATGAAGATGATGACCAAGCTGAAGTTGTAGTTGAGGATGCAACATTGGTACTAATACATTGAAGGAATCAAAGAGTTTGAAAGAAAAGGAGCTACTTGTCAAAAAGAATCCCGCATTGGCCCAACAAGAGTAAGAGTTGCAAAGTAAGGATAACACTCATCCTCATGAAGAAGCAGAGCATTCTTTAGAGTTTCATGCAGGTTCTGCAAAGTCCAATGGAAGCAAACAACCTAAACAAGGGAAAACAGATGAGCAAGGAGCCTCAAAGCATAAAGGTAAGGAGCTGCGAAGGAGAACCCCAAGCATGTTGCTGCCATAGATCAACCTAGAGTTGATTCAACACTTGGGAAGATGAAAGAGCAAGTTGTTGCACCACAGAAGTTAAATCAGTGCACCCAAGCTGAAACTAAAAAAGGGAGTACTCTTTGCTCCTTATAACTCACTCATTTAATTCTTTCTAATGTTAAACCTCCTGACCGTGAAATGAAACCTTTGCCCTCTAATCTAAAGTATGTTTTTCTAGAAAGTAATGAGAAACTTCCTATGATCATTTCTAATGCATTGTCTTTAGATGAAGAGGATAGGTTAGTTGTGGCTCAAAAAGCACATAGGAGCTATAGGTTGGACATTAGCCGATATACCAAGGATTAATCCATCTATTTGTACCCATATGATACTGTTTAATGAGGAGTCTAAGCCTGTTAGACAACCTCAGAGGAGATTGAACCCACTTATTCTTGATGTTGTGAAAAAAGAGGTCACTAAACTCCTTAGTGCTGGAATTATATATCCTATATCAGATAGTGAGTGGGTTAGTCCAGTCCAAGTAGTTCCTAAGAAGAGTGGTATCACTGTGGTTAAAAATGAACAAAATGAATTGATTCCAACTAGGGTACAAAATGCTTGGAGAGTTGCATCCACTAGAAAAGACCACTTTCCCCTTCCCTTTATTGACCAAATGTTAGAAAGACTTGCAGGGAAGTCCCATTATTGTTTTAACTCTTGATGGTTTTTCAGGATACTTTCAGATTCCTATAGCTCAAGAGGATCAAGAAAAGACCACTTTTACTTACCCATTTGGTACATTTGCATATAGGAGAATGCCTTTTGGTTTGTGTAATGATCCTAGTACATTTCAGTGTTGTATGATGTCTATTTTTTCTGATTTCCTTGAACAATGCATGGATGTATTTATGGATGATTTTACAGTTTATGGAGAATCATTTGATGAATGTTTAGACAGCTTAGATAAAATTCTTGCTAGATGTTCTGAAAAATATCTTGTGCTAAATTATGAAAAGTGTCATTTTATGGTTGATCAAGGAATTGTTTTAGGCCATTTAATATCTAGCAATGGAATTGAGGTTGACAAAGCTAAAATTGAAATAATATCTTCTTTGCCATATCCCACTACACTTAAAGAGCTTAGATCTTTCTTGGGGCATGCTGGCTTTTATAGAAGATTTATCAAGAATTTTAGTAAAATAGCTTTGCCATTATCTCATTTGCTGCAAAAAGATGTGGAATTTGTTTTTGATGATAGTTGTAAGCATGCATTTAACGAACTCAAGCAAAGGCTCATATCTCCTCCTATTCTGAGTTCTCCCAATTGGGACTTACCATTGGAGCTTTCATGTGATGCTTCTAATAGTGCAGTAGGAGCTATGCTTGGTCAAAGGGATGGTAAGATTTCTAAGGTTATTGCTTATGCCTTCAAAACTTTGGATGCTGCTCAAGTGAACTACACAACCACTAAAAAGGAGTTATTTGCCATTATTTTTGCTTTAGATAAGTTCAGACCATATTTGATTAACTCCAAGGTTGTTATTTTAACAGATCACGCTGTAGTTAAATATCTTTTCAAGAAGCCCCAGTCCAAACTAAGGCTATTGAGATGGATGCTACTTATACAAGAGTTTGATGTTGAGATTAAGGATAGAGCTGGAGCAGAGAACCTTGTAGTTGATCACTTAAGTTGACTTCCATATCAATCAAAGGGAGTAGATGATTCTGATTTTATTTGTGATATTTTTCCTGATGCTACTCTGTTTGCTTTAGCTATTAAAGAGCCATGGTTTGCAAACATAGTCAATTACTTGGTCACAAATTTGATTCCACATTCTTTGTCTCCTTTTCAGGTGCTGAAGCTAAAGAGAGAAGCTCAACACTATGTATGGGATGCTCCTCATTTATGGAGGATGTGCAGTGACCAAGTGGTCAGAAAATGTGTTCCAGAAGAAGAATTTCAGTCCATACTCTCAGCTTGCCATTCTATGGTTTGTGAAGGACACTTTAGTGCTAGAAAAAGTTCTAAGAAAGTTTTAGATGCTGGTTTTTATTGTCCCTCCTTGCATAATGATGCTTATAACTTCTGTAAAGCTTGTGATAAGTGTCAAATGTTTAGGGGGTTGAATAAAAGGTATGAGATGCCGCAACAGCCGATGTTGTTTTGTGAGGTTTTTGATGTTTGGGGATTAGACTTTATGGGTCCCTTTCCACCCTCTTTTGGTTTTAATTATATTCTTCTTGCAGTAGATTATCTATCTAGATGGGTAGAAGCTATTCCTACACGTAAGGATGATGCCACTACGGTTTCCAAATTTCTTAAGTCTCATATCTTTTGTAGATTTGGAATACCTCGGGCTATAGTAAGTGATCGAGGAACCCATTTTTGCAATAGGATTCTTGATAGCCTATTTGCTAAATTGGGGGTTACCCACAAAGTTTCCACTTCCTATCACCCATAAACCAATGGTCAAGGTGAGGTGTCAAATAGAGAGATCAAGCACATCTTGGAGAAAATTGGAAGACTTTCCAAGAAAGACAGGAGCTTAAGACTGGAAGAAGCTTTATGGGCCTATAGGATTGCATTCAAGACCCCCATAGGAATGTCACCTTATCACATCATCTATGGCAAATCTTGCCACATTCCTGTGGAGCTTGAACACAAAGCCTATTGGGCAGTTAAAGCTTGCAATATAGATATGGAATCATCAGGCTTAGAAAGAAAGTTGCAACTGCAAGAGTTGGAAGAAATGAGACTAGATGCATATGAGAATTCTCGTCTCTACAAAAAAAAGACAAGAATGTTGCATGATCAGGGCATTATGAGAAAAAATTTTCAAGTTGGTGACAAGATGTTACTATTTAGAGCTCGATTCAAATTCAAGCATGGTACGCTCAACTCTAAGTGGGATGACCCTTACAAAGTCACCAAAGTTCAGAAGTTTGGCATGATAGAGCTCATTGATGAAGCAACTAGACAAACTCTCAAAGTCAATGGGCATCTCTTAAAGATATACCATGAGAGTTTCAAGCCTCCTTAAATCTCAGGTTGTCTCTTTCCTTCCCTTATCTATTTACATATTTTGACCTTTAATGCATAAGATAATTATGAGGGAAAACCATTCTAGTAGTTTAGGACTTTAACTAGTTAGTTTAGTTAGTTTAATTCTCCCCTTTGTTGCTTTACTCTTGGCTCGCCACTTTTGTTTTGTTGAATTTTGTTGCATTGGGGACAATGCAATTGTTTAAGTGTGGGGGAAGGGATTTGGTTGTGAATATTTTGCTACATGTGCTTTTTGGTGATTCAAGTGGTCAAATTTGAAAATTTTTCAAAAGAAGTGAACCCACAATTGAATTTTTGCATCTCTTTGCCTTAAAAGTACACTTTTCTAGTTTTATATTAAAGTGTTTGAGAGTTATACATGTTCTAAGTCGAATGAAATGGTTTGATTGATTGTTATTTTTGGAGTTAGTATTTGGAATAGATGAATTGTTGTATTATGATTGGTCTAGTTTTCAATTGAATGATTTGAATGAACTTATGAGAAATAACCTTTGTTGGAAGGATTCTTGAGCCTATCTTTCATTTTTCTCATTTTGTCCACTTACTCTAATGAAGCTCTAGAACTTGTTTGAATTATTTTTCAAAATCACATTTGCATTTAGATGATTGAAGATGAAAGGGGCATTCATTTCTCATAGCCATTTACCCAAACACTCACCATTACTAATTAATTCATTGTCAACCCCCTTTGAGCCATTCACTTTTCTAAATCCATATATTTTAACAAGCTAATCATGTGCATTTCATTGAATTTCTCATAGCACCTTATTTTGTGAAGCTTGGTTTACCAATATTGTTATTTACATGAAATGGAGTGTCATATACCTTACAAAAAAAAAGCAAAAAGAAAGAAGCAAAATCAAAAGCAAAAGAATAAAAATATAAAGAAGAAAAAAAATTGTGAAAGAAAAAAAAAAGAATGAAAAGGAACACATCCATTGGATTTTTATGGTTACCAAGCATGTTGTATGTATTTAATGTATTGCATTAGTGCTATGTTTAATTCTCCCTCTTAACTCTTTTTGCATGCTTAAAGCTTGTTTTAGTTTCTTTATCCATTCCATTTGGCCATTTTCCATCATTGCAACCCTTTTAAGTCCCCTTGATTCATGTGTCTAGTTGCTACTTAGTGGTGGAGAAAACAGAATTTTTACAAGCTTATGGTAGATCTTAGTTTAGGTGGATTTGAGCGAAAGAACCCATATTTGTGAGATGAAAGAAACACTTTGACCCTTGAGTGTTCTCTTTTGTTCATTCCCATCATTAGTTCATTCTATAACTATGCTAGCTTGAGGATAAAATTGATTGAGCTGTTGCATTCTTGTTTCAGAACATGTTAGTCCCTCATTTATTTTAATGTCATTCTTAGATTGCTTGCACTTGCATGTTTTTGCCTAGGAGTACAAAAGTTCAAGTGTGGGGGAATTTGATAAGTCCCTATTTTGTATAATATTTTCTATCTTATTTTAGGGTTCTTATTATATTTTATTGGGCTTAATTGCATCAATTATGATAAATTTGGTTAAAGAGTAGTTACATGAAAATAATATTAAAAAGGGTTAAATTGTTATATTTTTGTGATTGCTTTTTAGTTAAAATATTTTGGGATGATTATTTTATATTGGGCTTATTTTGGCTTTGTAGGTTATAAAAGAAAGATTGAAGAAAAAAGAAGAAGAAGAAAAGTATTCAACAAAAAAAATTAGAAGCCCAAGAAAAGCCCAACATCCAATTTATGATTCAACTCATTGAATCCAAAATCCAAATCCACTTTCCCACAATTTTTGCCAAGCCCACCTCACGCCACTAAGCCAAAAAAAAAAAAAGAGAGGTAGCACATGTTAGGTTTTGGATTGAAACACATTGAAAAACAATTTTTCTTTTTCCCCAAAATTTCTCCACCTTTGGTTCACGCCTCCAACCCCATTTTTTCCACTTCTCTCCTTCATTCAATAACACACCATTTCCATTCATCTTCACAATTTTCTCTCTTTTTTTCTTCTACTCTGTCATTCACGTCAATTCCACCTACTCAATATCTTATGCACCATCATCATCAAGCATCTCCTTCACACACCCCATTTTTCCTCGCCTGTTCCACGCCACCAGATTCACTATCATCACACTCTTCCATTTCTTGCATCATGGATGAAGGGAAGGGTATTGTAGCATCTCTCTCAATGTGTGGCTAGATTTCCTTGCTTCTTGGAGATGGAGATTAGGGCTCGAGTTCCCATTCTACAAAGGGGAGTTATTTTATCTCAATACCTAATTTTAAATTGTATATTTGATTTCCTAGGTTTAGGATTTATCTTTATACAATTTAAAATATTAGATTTATGGGTACACTATCTATGTGTATTGGGTGATTATGATTTAGATTGATTTTGGCAACTTGATGATTGTATAGAAATATTGCCTTTTTAATGCAATTAGAAAGTATTTTCTATCATGTTCATGATTAGATAATATAATCTTTTATGCTTGTATTTGATTGTCTCAATTGAGCAATTTTTAGTAGAGGAACAAGTTGCTTTTATGTAATTTTAATCATACACTAAATGGTTTTTTAATTGTGTCTTTTGGAGTAATTGCTAGCTATGGTAGTAGGAGTAATTATTAAGAAAGAACACAAGACTCAAGTGGTACCTTGAGGTTTTACCTTAAGACTTAGTGAAATATTAATTCTCATATTAATTTGAACTATGATAGCTATAATTCCATTTCCAAGGGCATTTTCAATATTAATTCCAACCTCTTTTTAATTAGCCTATTCAAGAAAAATACCAAAAATAGTAATTTAGGTTCTCTTCATTTACATTTAAGTTTACTTTTATTGGTTTTCTCATTTAGTAGATAGCTTAAAAACTCAACACTTCACTTTAGTTTGTTAATTGCATGTTTTTGATACTTAGTCTAGCCTAGGATCTTAGATAAAGGCTCCTTGAGTGAATACCATCCGAGTTACGCTGCTATATTGCATTCTAGTTCGGTTAATTTGGTCAACCTTGCGACGGGTGCCATCAGGTGCCTTACAGACAAAGCAACCTAAGAACCATTCAGTCATGTAATCAGAAAATCCTCTTTCATGAAATTAGTCCACTCGGACATCAGCGATCCAATAAGCATAAGGGCAAGGCAAACGGCCTAGTTTTTTGTCACAGTTATGTGATGAAATTGGAATAGTTAAACAACTAACTATTCCACACACTCCACAGCAAAATGAGTTACTCCTGCAGTTGGTTAAGTTGATAATGACTCATGTGAACGTTCCCATTGGGGAGATGCTTTGCTAACAGTCACTTTCATACTTAACCATATGCCCCTCAAATTATGTGAGTGATTCCGTATGAGTTCTAGTTAGGTAAAAGACCTTATTAGAGTATGTTGTGTAATACCCCGAAAAATTTTGAGGATTAAAGAATGATTTATTTAAAAATCTCGAGGATTTAAGAATGATTTATTTCGGGGCTAGGAATTAAAAGTTTAAAAAGAATATAGAAAAAAATATATGAAAGTTAAAAGAAACCAGAACGACAATTTTTTTCAAAGATTGTCATACTCGAGAAAATTTTTTGATGTTTCAAATAAAATAAAAGGGAAAGAAAAGAAGTAGAAAATAATTTTTAGGATTTAATTCAGGACCTAAGAAATTGGAAACCTGAATTTAATAGGGAAAGGAATTAAATTAAAAATACATAAATGTTATTGTTTATTATTTTATTAATTAATTATATTACTTATTATTAATTAATTAATTATTTATTTTATTTTAAAAGGGGTTGGGGGCGTGGGTTTAAGAATAGAAAAGAAAGAAAAAGAGAGAAGAGAAAGAGAGAGAGGGAAGACGAGAGGTAGAAGAGAGAGAGAGGCGGGGTGTGTGGAGAAGAGGAGGAAGAAGGGGAAGAGGGGGATTCCGTCGAAATCTCGCCGGAGAAGAGCTAGCCGACGCTGGGAAAAGTCACCGAAGCTCGGTTACAACATCTTCCATACCTCCCACCATTCGAATCAAGGTTGGTAACCCCAATTTCATTCTAAACCCTCAATTTTTCCATTTTTAGGGATTTCTTCGATTGACCTTCGATTGAGTTATTTCGAGGGTAGATTGAGACCTTGAAAATGTTCTTGAACACTTAGTTGGGGTAGGAATCAAGATTATATTCTCGGATTTGCCCAAATTCGAATTTGGAAGGATTTGGGGTTGAAATTATAATTATTTCCAAATTGGGGAAAATTGTTGATAATTAGGATTGAGTTTGGATTTGAGTAAATAGGCTTGGATTGATATTATTGAAATTATAATTATTTCTGAATTGGGAAAAATTGTTGATAATTAGGGTTGAGCTTGGATTTGAATAAATAGGTTTGGATTGATATTATTGAAATTATATGGTTGGAATATTAGCTGAACAAGACCCGTGAAGAGCTGGCCCGAGGTTACTAAGGTTGAACCTTGACGTTAACGTGCCGGGTCCCTGCTCGGGTTGCCCAAATACACTTTAAGGGTGATGTTGAGGGCTTCAAACCTGTTCTTTTCAATCTTAAACACCCTAGAATAATTCTAAGTATGCTACCAAGAATCAAGGATTATTTTAAGTACCTTCTCGTTTCTCAATAGTGGAAGCTTGCGGAACAATGAAATTCAATTTCTAAAATTTCAACCTCCTTCCTTCATAATTATTAGGAATTCTTAAGTGGGATAAATTGGAGGTATATTGAGGTTTAGAAACTAGATTTCTTAGAACCCAAGTAGGAACACAAGTTGATTCAAAATACTTAGACCTTCCTAAAATTGGGATTCCTTCCAACCAAGCTAGATAAGCTTCCTTAAATGCGAATACAAGTTAGATAGAGGTCTAACACTCAAATCCAAGTATGTAAAACACTCACGTAGAGTGTTATATGCGAGTAAGTCAAGTGTCCGAGGAAGGATATGCATAAGTCGTGATAGAGAAGTCCGATAAGACCAAGAGCTTGACTCTGTGGCAACCATGGACTACATGTGAGAGTAATGGAGAGATAAATAACAAGTTAAGCTAAGTAATAATCTTAATGAAGTAAATGTTGGTCTTATAGGAACAACGGCACGTGAAAGAGTGCAACAGGAACTCCGAGGAGACTAAAGTTACAGGAGATGATTGCATCGAAGGTTGGCCAAGGTGAGGGTTCTTCCATCTCTGCTCCTAGGGTTGTATGCTTATGTGGATTACATGAGTATGTATATTCTCTGCTTGTCTGGTATGTGTTAGCTAGAGGTATAGAATGTTAAAAGAATAAAGGAACTAGAAAATAGGTTGTGGAAAGTAGCTTAGATAGGAAGACATAGGAGTAGAGAGTAATCGTTTCCTATGATTGGTGTGTTACAAATCCAACTCATACAATCCGGAAGCATGGTGAGTATTTTATTAATTCTTTTCCACGACGGTGGCAAGAGTCCTTCTACGGAAAGGCTAAACTTTATTTTGAATACTCGTCATGAAGGTGACTTAAATTATAATCATGCAAAGGGAGTTATTGGTGGGTTTCGGATTTGGTTATGCTAGCGATGTGAGACATCAACTAGAACAACGTCAGATGGCACTTGAAACCTTAGTTTTTATAATCACCATGACGATGGTCATTGCCCTATCCTGGCAATAGGGTCAGAAAGGTTTTATACTGCTATGATGATAGCTTGAGGCTCAGAGAGTGCATCTGGACGGGTATATGAGTTATATCCTGTTGAGCAAACTTGTACATATTAATACGGAGAGGAATTGTTGATCCTTCGGGAATGATACAAAGAATCCTATCATTATGTGAGAATAAAGTAAGGAAACACAGGAGGAACCTACGGGTGAACCGTGAGCCTAACCTAGTAAAAGAGAAATCATCCTGTGGAGTTGGTCCAGGGTGCGTCAGTGGCCATGCTTCGAGACGTCGTGCCTTGCCCGCTATGTGGCCTAGTTGGGTAATGGACGAGTGGGCTCCAGGTATTGCCCCGCAGTTAGGGTTCAGGACGTGCCACTTGGTGACTATGCGTCAGTTGTTTGATAGATAGAGATTGATTGTGTTTGATTAATAGAATTGTCACGAGGTGACAAGTACCCAAGTGAATGGGTTAAGTATTATTTGATTAACAGAATTGTCACGAGGTGACCAGTACCCAAGTGAATGGATTAAGTATGTTTTGCCACGTGGTGGCCAGCAATCCGAGTGCATGGATTAGAAGTGGGAAAGCCATGTAATGGCTAGTAGATACCCCAGAGTTGGGGAGATTAAGTAGATGTATGTTTAGCATCTGTGTGTATGTAGAAATTGCATGTGTTTGCATATAATTGCTGATTGTGCAATGTAGTGTTAACGTACAGGATTACGTCACCACACGTCTTGTTTGATTCAGACATACTGAAACGTGAGAAGACCGTTAAGTAAAAGTCGGCACTATATGTTACATGTTTACATGCTGATTGATGATGTGGAATAAACTGCTGCATGTTTACAGTCATTAAATGCATGTGGGTGTTTGGGTAAAATTTCTGTTGTTGTGTGGTCGCCAAGAATGTATGCTAATTAACAGTAACCAGTTGTTTTTGCATGTGGTTGTGTATGACTCCCAATCCCAGTGCCATGGTACCCGCCTTGCGCCGGGGATGGGAGAGTTCTCACTAAGTTGCGTGGTTAAGACTCACACCTCATTTTTACTACACTGAGACAGGTTAAGTACAGGTGGAAGAAGTCTCGGTGGAACGAGGGTTGAACAACACTTTCCAAGACCCACAACTTGTTCATGTGGGTGAATACATTGTAATTGTAATTTAATTTACTTTATCGTTGTATCATAAAGTAAAGGGTAGACGTACCCAATTAGATTGTATTAGTAAATCTAGAATTGTTAGCTTCACACACCTTAAAGATCAGAATTTATTTTACTGCAATACAGAGAAAATTTGTTTTCAAAATGTATATATATACATATATCTGTTGCATGTGAATAGGATAGGCAACATCTTCGGATGTGTAGCCAGTACACAGGTTATATATATTATGTGTGTTTTCCTATATCTATATCCTGTAGCGGCACTGGCCGTGGATTTGCTTGCCTAGGATAGGCCACCATTTCGGTGTAGCCATGGTATTATACTGCATGTGGATGTATTTTCATTAATAGATATTCTTTCAATTAGGTGATAAGGCTTACAGGTACAGGGATATTCCCTGTGCCTGTGTCTGTCACGGTCCTCTAAAGGGGGGTCGTGACAAACTTGGTATCAGAGCCAGGTTGTTCTTTAAGGGTGTGAAGCTAACTAGTAGTCTCGGGTGTCAGTTGGGCAAGCCATTACGAATCCGGACGTAACGGTGGTTCTGACGGGCACTTGTGAGGTTGCACAGGATGTTGAGTCATAAATTCTTTCGAGTCATCGCTTCAAGCATAGAATTTGTATGTGCAATTCTATGCAAAGCTTATAACCTGTACAGTACACAAGTGTCGATGAGCACTAAGGCGTATGGTGGGGTGGCAGTGACCACGGGAACCTTAGGACGCCTTAATAGGGAAAGGAGACATCCATGGAGGATGCTACCTAGACACATACACATTTGAATGAATTGTAGGCAGGAATGCACTACAATGTGTGATTGTTGCAGGTGTTAAATGAGACTATGCATCAGCTCTGTTAGCGGCACGTTGTGTGCTATGGTATAGGCATAAGTTTTTTGGTTATAGTATGGAATGCAAGTAGAATAGAAATATTCGGTGAATGGTAGTTCAGGCTAGGAATGGTTTGTAAAGTATAAGAAAAGACACGCTTGGCGTGTAGAAAAGAAAGTAAGCCCATGGGGCGATTGAAATAGAAAGTTTACAGATAAGAATAAACAGGGCCATGAGGCACGAGACCGATAGGAAGATGACCACGTGAATGGGTCACGACTGTACGGTATACTATGGCTGAATGAAGTGAGTTGTCCTTCCTAGAAAGTAAACAAAAAAGAGGTGGTGTATGCCACAGTATAGAAGTAGAAGTCTACGGACTAGAAAATTAGGATACGGTATATGGAAGGGCAAAGTGGCCGAACCATATGCAGTAGAGGTAGATGTTAAGAAGTAGAGGCATATGTAAACGTGTATAGCGTGACCATTTGCCGAGTAGGAAACAGAGTACATGGTAAGGCACAGGGAAGGAGCCTAGTTCATCCCTGTGTTCGGTCCATGAACTGCTAGATCCTTAAGCAAACAAGGGGGAAAAGAAGGGATTAAGCCCAATCAAACTCTCTTGGATTGCTTAAGGAAGAGCATAAAGAATAGGATATTGGTCACATGAGAAATTTTTATAAAATCTTTTTGTTCTTTTCGGATGAGAGATTCTGAAAGTCCCTCAAACGTTTCTTGAAAATACTTGGGAAAATCATTGGAAGGCAAATTTTTCATGAAAACTTTTCTCAATTGGGTCATTCCAATTGGTTAAACCCTAACCATTTACAAAAGCCTTAGGCATCATTTTTTAAGAAATAAACTTGAATTAAATTTTTTAAAACTCGCAGGATGCCTAAGAAAACTAACTCATGTGACCAATACCCTACCAAACAATAGTCCTTTTATAGGTAAGCTGTAAAAGGATGGTAGATGTAGTTGAGAAACCACATGTTTGGAGTGACTAAAGTTAAGTAGACATCGAAGAGCACTAGAGAGTGCTAAAGTGCCAAGGGAGTGTACAGGTAAGCCTAAAGGTTAACAATTAAGGGGCCATAAGGTGATTATGGACCCGAAAGCATTAGACCAGAGCAGGTCTAGCAGTGGAAATGGGCGTAAACCTTCGGGTACCGTTCAGAGATAAGAAAATGAGTGCTATTGTGGTAGATATCTCTCGAACGAGATAATGTGAGAGATAAACCCCAAAGGGACTCGTGGAGGCCCGAGGGGAGAGAAAGTAGACAGGGATAAGTATTCCCATAAGGGGGGAAGAGCGAAAGCCTATAAGACCCCAAAGGATAAGAGTCAGGTAGGAGGTGGAGAACCAACTACTACCGTAAGTGTGTGCGTAGTACACAGATTGTAGTGGACATAGCTAGTTAAGCTAGTTCCACAGGTTGGTGAACTGTAAATCCGTTAGTCTGAAGCCCGTGTATGGGTGGAGACTGAGTGAACAAACCAAACGCATAAATGGCCATGTGGGTGCCATAAAAGGAAAATTAACCATAAGGACGGTTAATCGAGAAGGAGAATTTAGTGAGTAACGAGTATTGAGAAATACTCGAAGAAAGGGTACCACGTAAGTACGAAATGGAAAAGAAGAGAGTGAATATGGGAACGGAGTCGGGTAAGCATCTGGGGATGCGAGCCAAAATGATAAAACAGGTATGCTATCGTTGGGGCAATTGGAACCCACACTACAAAAAACAGGGTATTTAACGGCGTTTAACTACCCACGGTTACTGACAACCGTGGTTAGATGCAATATTGCATTTTATTTAACCACGGTTGTTTACCTACAGTGGAAACCGTGGGCAAAAGTGAATTTTTTTTAAAAAAAAAAACATTTTGCCGCTTCACTACTCATTTTCATTAGGCGCCATTTTACTTTCCTAAACCTGCCACGCTATTCACATCGTCAGATTCAGACCTAAACTCTTTTCTCCTTCCTTTTGCCTTTTCTCTTCAAGGAACGGCACAACAGCAAACGGCAAACAACACAACGGCACAACTAACTCTGAATTAGGTGAGCATCGTCGATAATTTTGACCCACCGAACCTCCCTCTCTATTTGCGTTTTCTCTCCCTCTTCCTCCATCATTATATCTCGCTTAACTCACGGTTCTGTTTTCGTTTTGGTGTTTTTTCATTAGGTTGAAAGTTACGGAAGACTCGTATCCTTCTCTTCGACTGCCTCGCGAGGAAGAGATCCATAGCCTCAGCCCTTAGTCTCCTTCTCGCTGGCGAGTCGTTCTCGTTCTCAGTCTCCTTCTCCCTGGTGAGTTCATTTTTGTGAATGTCTCTTTGTGGGTTGTTTAATTTCTTGAAGGGTTCTGTAATTTGAAGATGGAACTAACTAATTGGGGTTAAACTTTGTAATTTTAGTATTTGCTGTTTTGATAATTTAGGTTTTCCTTGATTATCTCTGCTTCTTCATACCTGTTCCAGAGTCTCGGCAATTGCATAATGATAAGAAACTAGATATAAGTAATGTTGAAAAATACTAAAGTAGCAGATCATAGGCCTCCACTTGCTTTCTTTATTTAAATAAAAACACTTTTCCTTGACTGGAAATGCATGCATCGTGATGAAGAAGATATGTGAAAGCAAATGGGGATTAGAATAATCCTATCCTCTGGCTCTGCTAAAAAATGTACCACAGATGAAAGGTTATTTTGTTTTTATTTCTTTTAAAATTAATTAGATTAAATAGGTGAGATTAGAATTATCAAGCTTACCAAGTATTCTTTAATTAATTGTAATTGTGACCTCAAATTGTAAGTCTTAAAAAAGAAGGGGGTGGGGTGCAGGGACAAATAGTAAGTAAAATTGATTATGAAGGAACACATTCTTTTTTATTTGAATAATATGAAGGAACACATTCTTTTTTATTTGAGTAGTGAATTATTAGATACCCGTTGCTTTGTGAATTGTCATAGGTAGTTGATATGAATATTACACTACATAACATTCATCTATTCATATCTTTCATTTTCATTTGTTTGGATGGCTTGGGTTGCCTTGGCAACTTTAGAAGAAATAAAAGCTTTAACTAAAGTTTGTGCAGAAGACTATCAACATCAAGGCATGGTAATTGATTTTGGCATAATAATTGTTTATAAAAATCTTCTTATCACAAGGTGTTGTAGAAGGGTTGCTTTTATGCTGAATTTTCTCTGAATTTTGGCTGGAGATACCTTGTTGCCTTTGGAATTGTTATTGATGTCTCAACAATTTTTCCTTTTGATCCTAGTGGTGAGAGGTTAAGATGGAGTGGAATTAAGAGAGACTATTGGGCTTGTTATGAAAGCTTTACAATAAGCATGCTGCTATCTGCTAAAAAAAATATCTTCCAAAGTATTTCTTCATTCATAAAAGAGCTTTTGTTGAGTCCACTTTCAACCTTGAGGACAAGAGAAATGAAAAACATGTAGCATCTGGCAGGACTTTTGGCTTAGAGTAACTAGTATCTATATGAAGCAACAAGTGGAATATATTTTCCAGTACAGTTAGGCCTGATATTGGACTTGGCCCATCGTATATTGCCCACAAACACATAATCCTTTAAGATAAAGCAGCTAGGCCCATTAACACTTTCATGAGTCATGACCCATTAACACTTATACTTCAATCCCCACCAATATTTTCTTTCACTTAACCAATCACTTCTTCTCAATGCAAAACAAGCCCATCAACATTCATAGAATCACATTTTCAAAATAAGGTGAAATATTTAACGATAAATTGACTTCAGTAATTATATATACATGTGGCTTCAAAATATTTATCTATATATGCATGATATGAATATTTTTGTTTCAGGTACATGATATACATCAATATAGTATGCTATCTATTGCTTTAATGAGTGGTCCAGTTGTTTGAAGACTTTGGCATCCCATTATATACGACCAGCTCACTTGAAGGCGAGAGGTCCATACTCCACATATACTTCCAAACATCTTGATTTCTCCTTAGTTTATTAATTAGTAGAAGGTTTTCTCGATTTTGCATTCTCTAGGCCTTATGTGGAAGGGATTGTGAAATTCCCATGTCTCTCATGTGGTTTTCTAACCATATTTTTTTATTGTCTTTTCAGGATGCAACATAATAAGCGTAAACGATCATCTAGAGCTAGACTAAAAGTTGATGCATTGATACAAAAAATATACGAGGCCCCTCTTGCACCAGCTGCTCCTACAGAACATGTTGATACTTCTTCCTAACAGGAAATGACTATGAATTCTGCTCGAGTTCAAGCCCCACCTTCAACAGTAGTTGCTCCTCCTACAGAACCTGTTGGTACTTCTTCCCAACAGGAAAATGTGAATTCTACTGAAGTTGCATCAATACGAGTTTCCAGTGAAGAACAAGGTTTGAACAAAGACTGGAGAATGGACATTATTCGTAAGTATCCAATTTGAATATATTTTTATTGATCTATTACAATATATATTTTTGTTATTATCTTATTTTATGTTATGCATGGAAGATGAAAATGGACTTATTACACAAGAGAGGATGAAGGCAAAGAATTTGTGGAACTTACCAAGGGGAAAGAAGGTGATTTGTCAAGTTAATGAATTTGGGCAAGGAATTGGTGCTGCTGGAGGTTTAATTGGATTTTGGTTGGGAAATATGGCTACGGATTGTGAGTTGATTCCTCTGAACTTCTGTAATTGGAAGGAAGTGCCTGAACAATATTTTAATGATGCAATTTCACTCATTGAGGTATGAAGAGGATTTTTCATTGTTCGTCTTTTTTTTTAACCAATTGCTTGTAATTAACGTTTTAATGGTTTTAAATTCAGAGTAAGATTGCATTTTTAGCACGTAATGGATTAAAGTGGGTTGGAGATCGTTAGGGGATAAAAGAAGGGATTATAGAAGTAAGCTATCCGGGGTAATAAAAAAACTTCAAGTAAGAGACGACATCATGAAAGCACGTCCTCCAAAAGTACCCCAAGACCAATGGAATAGCTTTGTTCACTACCGTCTAAGTGACAAATGCATTGTAAGATTTCATATATAACTTACTTGTAAACTAATTTTGTTTTTATATAACAAGATTACTTTTATTTGTCTTTCATTTAGGAGATGTGCATTCAGAACCAAGAGAATCAGAAGAAATTAAAATTTCCTCACACGGGTGGTTCCAAAAGCAATGCGAGAAGGAAGAATGAAATGGTGATTTAAAGATTTGTTGGTCCATATATTAGTTACTGGTTTTTTCTTTTAAATGTTAAACAATGTGATTATTTCTTGATTTTTAGGAAGTAAAAAAAGGCCGACCAGTGAGTCGAACTGAGCTATTCATTGCAACCCACACAAAAAAGGATGGAAGCTATATCAGTGAGGATGCCAGAACAATTGTTGTGATGTATTTTGAGTTTAAATCTTTTTGCTCTAATCTTTTTGCCTTGAATGCTAGATGTTATGTTTTTGCCTTTGTTATGAGAATCAAACTTTTAGAGGTTGTTTACTTGTTTTAAATTCTGCTGGTTGGGTGATTGTTGGTTGCTTAGCTTGATGGCTGTCACATGAAGAAAGGCTAAAAGTTGGAACATTCGAGTTTAGAGTGACCAAAACATCAGTAGTTTGTTTTGAAATACCTTAGGAGTGGATTGATGTTCTTTATCTAAACTACTTTGGTTTTAATGATTGCTCTTATTGTATCTTCATGTTGAATTTTGCTTTTGAAACTTACCAAGTGTTATGGAAAGTTGTATATTTGGTGTTCTGTTCATTTGATTGATATTTCTGATATGGTAAAAAAGACATTTGCTGGAGAAGTACCATGTCTGATTACTTGTTGATAAATGACTTTAGTTTCTAGTTTGTATTTTTTCTTGGATTTGATGCATGATTTCTTGTATGGCTTATTACTTGCTGCATTGTATTTATTACTAAATATGACCATATGTCCAAGAATTAATGTAAGTACTTGTATCAATCCTCAGTTATGTTTGAATTTTTAGGAAAAAGTTGCAGAAAAGCTTCGTGAGCAAGAATCTTTAGAGTCATACACTGGTGTGGTTTCATCAGATGATGCATTGGGGCAAGTGCTAGGCAAGGAGCATTCTGGACGAGTTTGAGGGTTAGGACTAGGTCCATGCCCTTCTCAAGTTTTTGGACTACCCAAATATCGGTTCAATGACTTAAATTTCAGTTCTACAAGTAGTGGACATTCAAATGAAGGATCCTTGCAATCTGAGCTAAGTTCTGTGAAAGAAGAGTTAGAAGCTCTAAAAAAGGAGCGTGAAATGAAGCAAGCTCATATGAAAGAAAAGTTTGAAGCTTTAGAAAAGGAGCGTGAAATGGAGAAAGCTCAGCAATATCACATGGTCAAGTATTTAGCTGATCACATGGGAGTAACAATTCCACCTGTGATTGTTTGCGAGGTTCCATGTCCTCCAACACAAGTAACATAACTTTACAACAATGTCAAAATAGACACTACACATTATTATAAAATCTAACTGCCTTTCTTTTTCTAATAACAGGTGCCACCTGATGTAGGCAGTGCAGAAGCATCACGTCGACGATCATCTGGAGCTAGTCATGATCCATGATCCTATATATTGATGTAGTTATCCACAGTCAACTGATGTAGTTCTATTTTGATGTTAGTCATATTTAGTTAGTTTTATTTTGATGTTAGTACTAACCTTTTTAAATGCTATTAATGACTTTATATTTTGACATTGAGAATTATATTGTCAAGACTTTATTTTTAGTTTATATATATGCAGTTAAAACTTTATTAGTAGTGTTCAAATTATCTCAAATTCTATTAGATTTGATTTATTTACTGTAATTCTTGTTGGAGTTTATTTAATGGTGTGTAAACTCTTGAGTAGGTTAAGTACGAATGTTACAAAGAGAACAAAAAACTAGAATTTTTTTTAAAAAACAGGCACTCTAACGGCGGTTGCAACCGTCGCCAAAATAAACAAAAAATAATCAACTATGGCGACGGTCGGAAACGCCGTTAGAGTAGGCACTTTAACAGCGATTGAAAGTGCCGTTAGATAAAGATTATCTAACGACGTTCGTAACCGTCGCCAATAATACGTGAAATTGTAGATGAAAATGGTGTTCTAGAAACGGTTGGAACCGCCATTAGGCAAAAATATGCCTAACAACGGTTAATCCAACGGTTGCGTCAACCGTCGCTAGAGTTGGTCCCGACACAACGTTTGGCGACGGTCGCGCAACCGTCGTTAGAATCTTAGCCACGATTGCAACTGCCGTTAGAGGCATGTTGTGACCGTGGCTAAAGACCTGTTTTGTTGTAGTGCCAACGGGTAACACACTTGCAAGAGCCGATATATGTTCGTGAGCATATGCCACACCGTAAGAAAGGAAAGAGTCAAACCGTGGGAGTGGATCCCGTTTGGTCGAGGGGAGTAGAGCATGTCCGGAAAGGTTCATCCTGGAGTTAATGGATCAAGTATTCCAAGTAGGAATACAGGATTTAAGTGAGTTGAGGAGTCCTATTGGGCCAAGTTGGGGTAAAAGCCAACAGAATCCCAATGAGTAGAATTAGCATAGGATGTGCAACTCTAAGTGGACTAACCTGAGGATGGTATAGATCCACGGTCATAGTCATGTTAAGCGAGGTCTTCAGATGTCAAGACCGAACTGAGCCTGAGGCAGAGTAATGAGCATGATGGTAAGGAGGAAACTAGTGAGTTTCCATTATAAACAGAAATGACTACAAGTAGTAGTCAGAGAAGAGTCTAAGTCAGTCAGACATAGGATGTCGACAGGGAGTAACCTAAAGTGGTTATGGAAACCACTAAGGGTAAGTGTAGAAGTCCGGAAAAGAAAGGGAAACGCGAGCCATAAATGTAAGATCCTTTCCCGTTTGGTGGAGAAACGGTAAGTGTAATACATAGTTGTGCTAGTGTCATGGCATGGAGCTCGTTAGGACACGAGTAGGGTAAACCGAGTCAGCAGTGAGTGTAACAACCTCGGAAGGGTTGGGTACACTGACGGCACAAAGTATAAACACCTACATAGGGTGTAAGCCGTGTAAGCGGTAAGTCTAGATGTAGAGTAGAGGGTGTAGTAAGATGTAAACAGACTTTTCTGGAGAAGTCGTTTACAAAGAATATATCGAGGGAATCCCAACAGAAGGGTAGCTGCTTGGTAGTAGAGGATACTTAAGTACGGGGACTCCGATTTAGGGAGTACTTCGTCAGTTAGAGTTTATAGAAATAGAACCTAGTGTGCTATGCAAATAGCTAGTGTCTTGGCGTGTTCCAAGACGGATATAAGAAGTCACTACGAAGGTAGCTAGTCGGACAAGCAGATTGAGTCAAGGTAAGCCTCACTAGAGAAGGCAATAGTTAACTCCTCGGAGAACTAAATTGGAGCATGGCATGCGGTACGTGTCAGACATTCCATTGCAAAATTAGTAGCATAAAGTGAATTGAAACTAAGAAAGTTAGCTATTCTCGAGGAAGGATACGACGACAGATGGAGTCTGTCGGTTAACACCTCGCAGAGGGTGGTTAACTACGAAACTAGAAATACCAACGATCACAGAAAGAATATGTAGAAACCAGATAGAGACTTTGAGCCTCTAGGAAAGAAAGATGAACTGTAGGGTAAAACGGTAAAACTTCCACATTGAGGGAAACCATAGATGAAATTAAATCGAGCGATGACAACAAGCCAGCAACCCCACGAAGGAGATGAAATTCGGGGACCGAATTTCTTAAGGGGGGAAGAATGTAATACCCCAGAAAATTTCGAGGATTAAAGAATGATTTATTTAAAAATCTCGAGCATTTAAGAATGATTTATTCCGGGGCTAGGAATTAAAAGTTTAAAAAGATTATAGAAAAAATATATATATGAAACTTAAAAGAAACCGGAACGAAGTTTTTTTT
Organism: Senna tora; assembly: GCA_014851425.1. NCBI lineage: Eukaryota > Viridiplantae > Streptophyta > Magnoliopsida > Fabales > Fabaceae > Senna > Senna tora. The sequence goes on from CM026265.1 coordinate 19,018,967, forward strand.
CAACGATTGTAATACTCGAGAAAATTTTTCGAAGTTTAAAATAAAATAAAAGGGAAAGAAAAGAAGTAGAAAATAATTTTTAGGATTTAATTCAGGACCTAAGAAATTGGAAACCTGAATTTAATAGGGAATGGAATTAAGTTAAAATTACATAATTGTTATTGTTTATTTAATTATTAATTATTTTATTAATTAATTTTATTACTTATTATTAATTAACTAATTATTTATTTATTTATTTTAAAAGGGGTTGGGGGCGTGGGTTTAAGAATAGAAAAGAAAGAAAAAGAAAGAAAAAGAGAGAAGAGAAAGAGAGAGAGGGAAGACAAGAGGTAGAAGAGAGAGAGAGTGGCGGGGTGCGTGGAGAAGAGGAGGAAGAAGGGGAAGAGGGGGATTCCGCCGGAAACTCGCCGGAGAAGAGCTAGCCGACACCGGGAAAAGTCACCGGAGCTCGGTTACAACATCTTCCACACCTCCCACCAATCGAATCAAGGTGGGTAACCCCAATTTCATTCTAAACGCTCAATTTTTCCATTTTTAGGGATTTCTTCGATTGACCTTTGATTGAGTTATTTTGAGGGTAGCTTGAGACTTAGAAAGTGTTCTTGAACACTTAGTTGGGGTAGGAATCATGAATATATTCTCGGATTTGCCCAAATTCGAATTTGGAAGGATTTGGGGTTGAAATTATTATTATTTCCAAATTGGGGAAAATTATTGATAATTAGGATTGAGTTTGGATTTGAGTAAATAGACTTGGATTGATATTATTGAAATAATAATTATTTCCAAATTGGGAAAAATTGTTGATAATTAGGATTGAGTTTGGATTTGAGTAAATAGGCTTGGATTGATATTATTGAAATTATAATTATTTCTAAATTGGGAAAAATTGTTGATAATTAGGGTTGAGCTTGGATTTGAGTAAATAGGCTTGGATTGATATTATTGAAATTATGTGGTTGGAATATTAGCTGAACAAGACCCATTTAGAGCTGGCCCGAGGTTACTAAGGTTGAACCTTGATGTTAACGTGCCCGGTCCCTGCTCGGGTTGCCCAAATACACTTTAAGGGTGATGTTGAGGGCTCCAAACCTGTTCTTTTCAATCTTAAACACCCTAGAATAATTCTAAGTATGCTACCAATAATCAATGATTATTTTAAGTACCTTCTCGTTTCTCAAGAGTGGAATCTTCCAGAACAATGAAATTCAATTTCTAAAATTTCAACCTCCTTCCTTCATAATTATTATGAATTCTTAAGTGGGATAAATTGGAGGTATATTGAGGTTTAAAAAATAGATTTCTTAGAATCCAAGTAGGAACACAAGTTGATTCAAAATACTTAGACCTTCCTAAAATTGGGATTCCTTCCAACCAAGCTAGATAAGCTTCCTCATATGCGAATACAAGTTAGATAGAGGTCTAATACTCAAATCCAATTATGTAAAACACTCAAGTAGAGTGTTATATGCGAGTAAGTCAAGTGTCCGAGGAAGGATACGCATAAGTCAGGATAGAGAAGTCCAATAAGACCAAGAGCTTGACTCTGTGGCAATCATGGACTACATGTGAAAGAAATGGAGAGATAAATAACAAGTTAAGCTAAGTAATAATCTTAATGAAGTAAATGTTGTTCTTATAGGAACAACGGCACGCAAAAGTGAGCAACAGGAACTCCGAGGAGACTAAAGTTACAGGAGATGATTGCATCGAAGGTTGGCCAAGGTGAGGGTTCTTCCATCTCTGCTCCTAGGATTGTATGCTTATGTGGATTACATGAGTATGTATATTCTCTGCTTGTCTGGTATGTGTTAGCTAGAGGTATAGAATGTTAAAGGAATAAAGGAACTAGAAAATAGGTTGTGGAAAGTAGCATAGATAGGAAGACATAGGAGTAGAGAGTAATTGTTTGCTATGATTGGTGTGTTACAAATCCAACTCATACACTCCGGAGGCATGATGAGTATTTTATTAAATCTTTTCCAAGATGGTGGCAGGAGTCCTTGTACGGAAGGGCTAAACTTTATTTTGAAAACTCGTCACGACGGTGACTTAAATTATAATAATGCAAAGGGAGTTATTGGTGGGTTTCGGATTTGGTTATGCTAGCGATGTGAGACATCGACTAGAACAACGTCAGATGGCACTTGAGACGTCAATTTTTATAATCACCATGACGATGGTCATTGCCCTATCCTGGCAATAGGGTCAGAAAGGTTTTATTTGTGGCTCAGAGAGTGCATCTGGATGGGTATATGAGTTATATCATGTTGAGGAAACTTGTACATATTAATAAGGAGAGGAATTGTTGATCCTTCGGGAAAGATACAAAGAATCCTATTAATATATGAGAATAAAGTAAGGAGACAAGGGAGGAACCTATGGGTGAACCGTGAGCCTAACCTAGTAAAAGAGAAATCATCCTGTGGAGTTGGTCCAGGGTGTTTCAGTGGCCATGCTTCGAGACGTCGTGCCGTGCCCGCCATGTGGCCTGGTTGGGTAATGGACGAGTGGGCTCAAGCTATTGCCCCGCAGTTAGGAGTCAGGATGTGCGACTTGGTGGCTATGCGTCAGTTGTTTGATAGATAGAGATTGATTGTGTTTCATTAATAGAATTGTCACGAGGTGACCAGTACCCAAGTGATTGGTTTAAGTATTGTTTGATTAACAGAATTGTCAAGAGGTGACCAGTACCCAAGTGAATGGGTTAAGTATGTTTTGCCACGTGGTGGCAAGCAACCCGAGTGCATGGGTTCGAATTGGGAAAGCCACGTAGTGGCTAGTAGATACCCCCAGAGTTGCATGTGTTTGCATATAATTGTTGATTGAGCAGCGTAGTGGTAACGTACAAGAATACGTCACCACACGTCTTGTTTGATTCAAACATGCTGAAACGTGAGAAGAGCGGTAAGTAAAAGCCGGCAGTATATGTTACATGTTTACTTGCTGATTGATGACGTGGAATAAACTCCTGCATGTTTACAGTTATTAAATGCATGTGAGTGTTTGGGTGAAATTTCTATTATTGTGTGGTCGCCAAGAATGTATGCTAATTAACAGTAACCAATTGTTTTTGCATGTGTTTGTGTATGACTCCCAGTCCCAGTGCCATGGTACCCGCCTTGCGCCGGGGATGGGAGAGTTCTCACTGAGTCGCGTGGTTAAGACTCACACCTCATTTTTACTGCACAAAGACAGGTTAAGTACATGTGGAAGAAGTCTCGGTGGGACGAGGGTTGAGTAACACTTTCCAAGACCGACAACTTGTTCATGTGGGTGAATACATTGTAATTCTAATTTAATTTACTTTATCATTGTATCATAAAGTAAAGGGTTGACGTACCTAATTAGATTGTATTACTAAATCTAGAACTATCAGCTTCACACACCTTAAAGATCAGGATTTATTTTACTGGGATACAGGGAAAATTTGTTTTCAAAATGTATATATATACATATATCTGTTGTATGTGAATAGGATAGGCAACATCTTCGGATCTGTAGCCAGTACACAGGTTATATATATTATGTGTGTTTTCCTATATCTATATCCTGAAGCGGCACTGGCCGTGGATTTGCTTGCCTAGGATAGGCCACCATTTCGGTGTAGCCATGGTATTATACTGCATGTGGATGTATTTTCAATAATAGATATTATGTCAATTAGGTGATAAGGCTTATAGGTACAGGGATATTTCCTATGTCTGTGCCGGTTACGGTCTTCTAAACGGGGGCCGTGACATGCTGAGACCATGAGGGTATACAGCATACTTGATCATTCCTATGAGTATGGGAAGCTTGACCCTAGAGGCAAGTAGCGTGTCTCGGTAAGATAGCTTGGTTACTCAAAAGGATACGTCTTCATTAGCGAGAATGAAGACACTCAGGTCACATAATTTGAGTCTAAGGATGTAATGGTCCTTAAGACAAACTTTTCTAGAGCAAGGGAGACGGATTTTGGGATGTGCATGTTTATTGAAAGGAGGCGAACCTTCAACACGTTGAGAGGAGCGTATAAACGCATCTCTAGTTGCTGAGTCCAGTGGGAGTAATGCTTATGAGGAGCATATCTTCCATGAAGCACAATCCAAGAGGAGTACTAAAATTATCAAGTAGAGCCTAAATAAGTTTAAAAGGCTCTCTCCAGTCCTACTAGTAAAAGGTGGACTAAGACGATGGAAGAAGAAAAGATGAAGTCTATAAGGACATACCAAGTATAAGACTTGGTGGCTCTGCCCCGCGTCGCAAGGCATTTTGAAAACTAGTGTACTCTCAAAAGTTAGGGGAGGCAGATGGGTCAATCGACCACTACTAGGCACATTAAGCAGTGAAGAGGTACACACAACAAGAAGGTATCGACTGTGATGAAGCCTTCTCGTTTGTTGTGTGATCAAAGTCTGATTCTAGCTTTGGTCACTAGTTTCAGTCAGGGGGTACATCGATTGGAATGTTAAGACCAGTTTATTGTATGGCAAACTAGGTGAAGGGATCTACGTGCACAAAGCACATAGGTCTCATGGCAAAAGGCCAGGAGCGCAGAGTATGCCGACTCCAAGGATCTGTCAAGATCTCACATATTCATCTAGACTCGTGATAATTGACCACTTAGTCCATTTCAAGAAAGCTGAGAGTATTTCATTACCTCACGCTATATGCAGAAGACATATGGCTAGCTAGAAATGACACAAAGGCTGCTTTAGCTAATTAAGGATGTCTATCCTTTCATCTTTAAGATGAAGGAATTGGGTTAGGCAGTGGGAGTCAAGATTCATGGAGAATGTTCCAAGAATCGACTCACTCTGTCACAAGAATCCTATGAAGAACAGATTCTTGGTGGATTCCATTTGAGGGAACCTGAACCCGAATGATGTGTTAGCAAGAGGCAAGAGTTTGAGTCTTGCCACACGTCTTAAGACTAAGTCAAGGATGGAGTCATTGGATAGTATTTTGATAACGTAGTTGGTAGCTTGAAGTACAATGAGGTGTGTACTCGCTCCAATGTACTTTTTGTAGTCGGCTTTGTGAGCCGTTATCAGTCAAGCCTAGGTCAGACCTATTGTTTAGAGTGTTCTGAGGTACTTGTAGGGCGATGCTGAAGGGCGCTGCTGACAATCGATTGTTTTCATCATATTGGTGACCTGCAAACGGCGGGCCACACATTGATATCGATTGGGTAAGAGACTTGGATGAGAGGACATCCACGTCTTGGTCTACTTTGCTAAGCACTAGAACCATCTTGCAGAGAGGTAAATAATAATTATGCATTTCTCTGTCCACTAGGGACATGGAGTTCATTGCATGATCATCAGTGGTACAAGGTAGTTTGGATTGGAAGATCTAAAGTCACTTATAGATCACAGACAAAGCTGTTGACCTAGTGACATTGATCTCATAAAGTCAAATAGCTATGGTTTACACCAAAGAAAGCCTAAGTACCAGAAGAGAACGCAACACAACTTTTTATGAGACATCGTTACACAGTAGTTAACTACCCTGTTGTGTCAGTCTAAGCATCAAGTGACCGGAGAGAGGGTCCTCACAGTATGACCTGTGTTAGAGCATTGGCTCTATACCCTCACGGACCCGCATTGGTGGGTTGGCTGTATAGAGATACAAGCTGTAAAACTAGTGTTTTAGATACTCAAGATTGCTTAGAACCAGAGTGATTTAACATAATTTCTGTCATGAGGACAAGCTTTGTAAGAGCTCTACTTCTTGATCATAAGCAAAGTGTGATGCCTAGGCATACCTTTATTTTGTGTGGATCAAGAAATAGAAGTAGTTATTACACAATATATAAAGTATGTCGTACAGGCTTGGGAGGTTGGATCTCTCACACAAGCAACCGCCTTGGACACGCAAGTGGTGTGGGCCAAGATAATACTTGGGTGCTTTTTACTTGAACACCAAAATGGGATATAGTGTGAATATCGAAAGGCAGCTGAAAAGCGCCGGGTGTTGGACAGGAAAACATCACTAAGATTTGATAAGTCCCCTTAGTAAGTGTACTAGGCTGAGATCCGCTAAGATGATGAGGTCTTATGATCGAATTATGAATTCCTGCTATTCATAATGTCTGTAGCCAGACGTGAGTGCTCCACTTGGCGCTATGTGAAGCGAGTGAAGTGTGGTAGCAAACTCAGGTCAGATTCTAAGTGAGTCTGGACTAAGGTCTATGTGGTGTAAGTGATTGAGGATCAAAATCGACATACGCTCGAGAACACAACAATGTGTGTTTCATACCGCATGTGCTTTAATAACCGCAAGGGAAGCATCTTAATGATTCCCTGCTTCAATGTTGTGTGAGTCCCTGAAAGGATGCATCAATCCTTTCAAAGGGTACCCTTATGCACTTTGACTCTGTCATGAAGAGATAAGGTAGTGCATGCGACTTTGATATCTTTCCAAGAGGCTATGGAAAACTACGGCCCGATGGAAGACTGTCAGGAAAGCAGCTATCTTTGATTGAACTGATAAAAGGTCGAAAGGAAGATTGTGTTGACATATGCATGTGTGATAGTATCTTGAGGTCGACCCACTATGTGATCTCTTTGAGGTTCTCATGGATGTGGATACCTATCGCAACTGAGTGCGGCTGAAGTCCTAGTCTTATTGTAGACTTAGAGGGATTGGACTAGCCATGTATATGAACACGTCTAGGGAACCCAATGGCATTATTTTTCGGTGAGACATGTGGTCACATCATCAGACACTTGGGTTGTAGCATTACTTATAGCTGGGCCCTAACAGGCTTCTAGTATAAGGCTCCCACATTTCGTGCCAAGCGGTCACGACTGACACGGAGTATGAAAGAAGACGACGAGAGAAAGAGAAATAGAGAATTGATCTGTTATAAGGATAGTCATGGGCCTCCCACAATGTGCGAGTGAGAGTATGTTGGATATATTGGGGTCTTCGGGACTAAATATCCGCCCATGTGGGAATCCGATCGAATCGAGTGATGATCTGTTGGAAAGCTCGCTGAGAGACGAACAAAACGACACCAAGATGACAGTCATCGGAGTTAACACGAGCCCGCACTCGTTGCCCAAAGTGGGCTAGGTGATCATTATGGAAGCATAATATTCTGTTCATATTCAAAGTCCCACATTGCTTGCATCAATGATGGGAGCCCTCTCATCCTCCTATAAATAGGAGTGACTCCACACCTTTCTAGTTGCTCATTCCATATGATGGAAAGGGGGGGTTCCGTTTGGGAAACCCCACTCAGTATAATTTTCTCTTTCTTTAGAGTCTTCTTCCACGCATCAGTCGTGGACATGTGGCTCTACCTCTAGTAGGTAGAGTTCTCTGTTTGGTGCGGCCCTTTTCGGTGTTCGTCGATTGGAGGTCAGCCCTGGTGGAGCATAGGCACTGGCAAGATCCAAAGTTTTAGCAATGGCGTCCAGGTTAGTAGCTTCCGCAATATTTAAATTCTGCTTGGTTTATTTTTCGGTTTTTCTTTTCGGTCCCTGGGTCGGGTCAAATCTTGTGGATTCGGGCCTTTCCCTACAATTGATATGTAGCACTTGTTTAGAGGTTTATTAGGAGGATTTAAGGTTGAAGATTTGTTGAGAAATTAGCCATAATGTTAGAACTAGGTGGTACAAGTTATGACAAAATTATTTTCTTAATAAAATATCTATTTCACATGATTATATTATTGTTTCATGATCTTGAACCTTATTTTAAATCAAGAGTTCAAGAAAAAGAAATGTAGTTTATATTATTCAAGATATGATGGTTTGTGTTCATGAGGTTGGAAATTTAGAAGTAATTCTTTAAGATGAAATAGTTATGTAAAGAAAGAAATTTAGTTGATATATATATATACTTCAGTGAGAGAGTAAAGAAATTTAAATATGCCAATGGAACTAAATTTAATTGTTATTTGGGACGTGTTATTAATAGATAGCATAATGTTCTGCATATAGGTGCTTTGGAAGAATCATATACTCCTAGAGATCCATCTAGAATCCCTTGTTCGGCCTCACTGTGAGTAGACGATGGGCGTTATGATGCATTTTCTTATTTTCTCCATACCCAACCCTTTTAGTTATCCTATATTTAATTAATCATATCTGCCTAGCCTTGGGACAAGCTGTCTAATGATTGTTTCATTTCAGAAAGAGAATTATTTTTCATTTGGTATCTTATTTGCTCTTTGTATAATGAATATAATGCTTCGAAGGTATGTTTAAATACTCTATGAGTTTATTGCAATATGTGAATTTGAAATTGTTGAGATCTATTTTTATATCTATGTTTGTTGCTCATTGGATTTAAATTGGCTATGTTGATGAGAAAATTATTTTGGTATGTTTTTAGTGGGACGAACTCTTTATGGAACACTGGTGCTACAACTGTATCTGTAGCCCTATGCGCGCGTAGGTGTAAGCCTAGCAGAGGTTAGGTGATGCTAGCCCCGTGTGCGGCCACACACGTGGAGTTTATATGTATTTAATGAGGGTTTGGGGCCACGTAAAGGAGTTGTGGCCTGAGATTGGAGTTATGTAATTATATAGTGTTGAGGAGGGATGAAATTGGAGGGTATATGAGATCGTTCTGTGAGATGTCCTTCCAACAAACTTGATTTCTATATAATTGCATTTGAATATGTTAATCATAGCCTAATTAAATTATTTAAGCTTGTAAATTTTCAAGCTGCTCTCATGGAAATCATTTTAAAACTTACCCTTAATTGCGAATGGTATAAACACTACTTTCATTATCGTAAAACAATCGTGCCTGGTTTGTCCCATTTCAGTTGTAGCGCGTGTTGTTTACTCACTGGGTGGTTTTCCACCCATCCTACTACTTCTTCATTTTTTTTAGATAACAGGGTAGATACTGAGTCTCCTTCAGGTGTTGCAGCGCAGTAGGATTCTAGTGGTGAGCCCAACTTTGTGCCTTTAGGCCATAATATTTTGAAAATCTTTACTTGTATTCTGATTCTAGATGTCGCTCTGTATTCCATAGGCAGGATCCCTTTCCTTGTTTTGTATTTTGTAAGGTGTACTATGAAGAGCTGAGCTCTCCTATATAACTGTATTGTGGTTTGGCTATTTGTACAAATTTCGGGAACCTTTAATTTTAGGGGAAACTCTGCCGAAATTTCTGCAAACAGTTAATGTTAGTATTTCTAAGGAAATGGAAAACTAATGATAATAAAGGCTAAAATATGATTAGAGATTGAACCATATGAATTAATTAATTGCTAAGTATAGTCATATATGGAGGGATAGGTATGGGATGTGCTTAAATTTTGTGAACTTTGGAGTTAGGCTTATAGGGACAAGTTTGTTATCTTGGGCCCTGTGCAAGTCACATCTAATTTAAGTGGGGTGTGACAATATGCCTCGTTAAAACCTTGCTAAGGAAAACCCAGTGGGATAAAAACTTAGCGAAGGAAAAAGAGTACATTATTCATAAATAATTTGCTTCCCCTCAATTTTATATTTTATAATGAAAGTCTTCAGGACTTCGTATGATTATGCCTCGTTAAAACCTTGCAAAGGAAAACCCAGTGGGACAAAAACTTAGCGAAGGAAAAAGAGTACCATATACATAGTTATTTTTTCCCCTCAAGTTTATATTGTGTCATGAAAGTCTTCAGGGCTTCATATTTCAATGTTGTATCAATGCTTCTTAAGAACTTGAGGTGAAAGACTTTAATTAAAGGTCAGCTACATTATTGCTAAATTGAATTTTGTGAACACCAATTTCACATTTATTTTGTAGCCCATCAATATCTTATGATGCATACAACATTTTCCTCATACAATATTATTGGTTCTACATTGGTTACAAGCAACCGACATGTTTCTTTAATATGAGGAATCATGGTTCTTATCCAAACACACATATAGGTTGCTTAATGAATAACCAATATCTCTGAGTGATTTGATGATGTAGCTATAACGATTTGTTTCACTTACTATCCAAAAACGATTTCTCCATATGTAAAGATCCAATTAGTTATAGTTTTCTTTCCTTTGAGAAGAGTAAATTGGGAAAATATATTCTTTGAAGATATCGAAGGATTTATTTGACACCATTCTGATATCCTTTTGTTAGTGCAAAACTAAATTTTGCTAACAAATTTGTTACAATAGATATACTTGCTTTAGTACAAAGTGTCCTTATTGTACTAAGGTATGGTACTTTAGGACCAATAAATTGTTTATCATCTTCTCGTTGATGAAAATTGTATGATTTTATATCAAGTGGACAAATGATCATAGGGGAACTTAAAATCTCAAACAAAATCATGACTCCCAAGATTTTTTATTTCAAATTCATTTCTCAAGTATTGTGCAGGTTTTGAAATCTCTTCTACAGTTCCTACAATATTTTTGTCCTCAACATAAACTGCAACAATAGAAAATCCAGAGTTCGCCTTCTTTATAAAAATACAAGGACAAATAGGATTATTCTTATAACCTTTTAATAAATACTCACTAAGACGATTATATCACATTCGTCTAGATTGTTTCAATCCATATAAGGATATTTGTAATTTGATAGAATATATATATCAAGGTTTTGATTTTTATGCTTCAGGCATCTTAAATCCTTGAAGGATTTTTATGTCATTATCTAATGACCTATATAGTTAACCTACTTCCATCAAACATATATCAAGTTTTTCAAAGGCTACTATATCAATTAAAAATGGTAAAATTGTATCCATAATTGGATAATAAATCACATAATGATCTACGCCAAGCCTTTGTGAGAAACTTTGTGCCAAAACTTGTGCGCAATTTGTATTTTTCTCATTTCATTTACGAACAAATACTCATTCATACCATACAGGTTTATCATCTTCATGTAATACTCTATAAAATTTTTCGAAGTTTAAAATAAAAATAAAAGGGAAGGAAAAGAAGTAGAAAATAATTTTTAGGATTTAATTCAGGACTTAAGAAATTGGAAACCTGAATTAAATAGCGAAAAGGGATTAATTAAAAATACATATTAGTTATTATTCAATTTAACTATTAATTAATGTATTTTTAATAATATTTATTTATTATTTATTTTAAATGGGGTTGGGGCCGTGGGTTTTAAGAAAAGAAAAAGAAAGAGAAAGAAAGGGACACAGAGCCGAGAAGAAAGAGGAAGAAAGAAAATGGAGGAGAGTGTGAGAGAGAGAGAGAGAGCCGAGGCGAGAGAAAGACGGGGAAGAACGGAGAGGCTCACCGAAACATGGCTGGACGGAGAAGCTCGCCGGAAATCGGCCGTGAGTGAGTGCACCGGGAAGAGGAAGGAAGAGAGAGAAAGAGCCAAGAGGTAGAGAGAGAGAGGGGAACGCCGAGAAGAAGGAAGAAGGGGAGGAGGACGATTCGCCGGAGGAGGGCTAGTCGATGCCAGACACGACCACCGGAGCTCGACTACAACATCTTCTACACCTCCCACCGATCGAATCAAGGTTGGTGACCCCAATTTCATTCTAAGCCCTCAATTTCTCCATTTCTAGAGATTTCTTCGATTTACCTTCGATTGAATTGTTTCAAGGGTAGATTGAAACCTAGAAAGTGTTCTTGAAAACTTAATTGGGGTAGGAATTGAGACTATAACGTCGGATTTAGCCGAATTCGAATTTGGAAGGATTTTGGGTTGAAATTCTAATTATTCCTAATTTGGGGAAATTGTTGATAGCTTAGGAATTGAGCTTGGATTTGAGTAAATAGGCTTGGATTGGTCCTATTGAAATTATGCTGTTGAAATATTAGTTGAATAAGACCCGTGAAGAGCTGGCCCGAGGTTACTAAGGTTGAACCTTGACGTTAACGTGCTGGGTCCCTGCTAGGTTTGCCCAAATACACTTAAGGGTGATGTTGAGAGTTTTAAACCTCCTCTCTTCGATCTTAAACACCCGAGAATAATTCTAAGTACGCTATCAAGTATCAAGAATTAATTTAACTACCTTCTTGTTTCTCAAGAATGGAAGCTTGCGGAACCATGTAGTCCAATTTCTAAAATTGCAACCTTCTTCCTTCATAATTATTAGGAAACCTTAAGTAAAATAAATTAGAAGTATATTGAGGTTTAGAAACTAGATTTCTTAGAACCCAAGTAGGAACGCAAGTTGGATCAAAATGCTTAGACCATCCTAAAATTATGTTTCCTTCCAACCAAGCTAGATAAGCTTCCTTAGATGTGAATACATGTTAGATAGAGGTCTAATACTCAAATCCAAGTATGTAAAACACTCAAATAGAGTGTTATATGCGAGTAAGTCAAGTTTCCGAGGAAGGATACGCATAAGTCGGGATAGAGAAGTCCAATAAGACCAAGAGCTTGACTCTGTGGCAACCATGGACTAGATGTGAGAATAATAGAGAGATAAATAACAAGTTAAGCTAAGTAAAAACCTTAATGAAGTAAATGTTGTTCTTATAGGGACAACGGCACGCAATAGAGTACAACAGGAACTCCGAGGAGACTAAAGTTACAGGAGAGGATTGCATGGAAGGTTGGCCAAGGTGAGAGCTCTACCATCTCTACTCCTAGGGTTGTATGCTTATGTGGATTACATGAGTATGTATATTCTCTGCTTGTATGGTATGTGTTAGCTAGAGGTATAGAATGCTAAAAGAATAAAAGAACTAGAAAATAGGTTGTGGAAAGTAGCTTGGATAGGAAAGCATAGGAGTAGAGTGTAATTGTTTGCTATGATTGGTGTGTTACAAATCCAACTCATACACTTCGGAGGTATGATTAGTATTTTATTAAATCTTTTCCACGACAGTGGCAAGAGTCCTTGTACGAAAGGACTAGGCTTTTATCATGAATACTCGTCACGACGTTGACTTAGATTATAATCATGCAAAAGGAGTTATTGGTGGGTTTCGGATTTGGTTATGCTAGCGATGTGAGACATCGACTAGAACAACGTCCGATGGTACTTGAGACCTTAGTTTTATAATTACCATGATGATGGTCATTGCCCTATCCTGGCAATAGGATCAGAAAGGATTTATATTGCTATGACGATAGCTTGAGGCTCAGAGAGTGCATCTGGACTGTCATATGAGTTATATCCTATTGAGGATACTCATCGATATTAATGAGGAGAGGAATTGTTGACCCTTCGGGAAAGATGCAAAGAATCCGGTTAATATGTGAGACTAAGGTAAGGAGACATGGGAGGAACCTAAGAGAAATCACCCTGTTGAGTTGGTCTGGGGTGTGTTAGTGGCCATGCTTAGAGACGTCGGGCCGTGCCCACCATTGTGGCCTGGTTGGGTAATGGACAGTGGGCTCGAGCTATGATGATACCGCAGCTAGTGCCCCGCAGCGAGGGGTTAGGACGTGCCACTTGGTGGCTATGGATCAATTGTTTGATAGATAGAAGTTTTTTTTGTTTGATTAATAGAATTGTCACGGGTTGACTAGTACCCAATTGAATGGGTTAAGTATGTTATGCCACTTGGTGGCCAGCAACCCGAGTGCACGGGTTCGAAGTAGAAAAATCATGTAGTGGCTAGTAGATACCACAGAGTGGGGGAAATGAAGTAGATGTATGCTATACTATCTGTGTGTATGTACAAATTGTCTGTGTTTGCATATAATTGCTGACTGTGCAGCATAGTAGTGACGTACAGGATTACGTCACCATAACGTCTTGTTTGATTTAAACACGTTGAACGTGAGAAGACCGGTAAGTAAAAGTCGGCACTATATGTTACATGTTTACTTGTTGATTGATGACGTGGAATAAATTGCTGCATGGTTATATCTGTTAAATGCATGTGAGTGGTTGGGTGAAATGTCTGTTGTTTTGTCATCACCTAGAATGTATGCTAATTAACAGTAACCAGTTGTTTTTGCATGTGGTTGTGTATGACTCCCATTCCCAGCGCTATGGTTCCCGCCTTGCGCGGGGGATGAGAGAGTCCTCACTGAGTCACATGGTTAAGACTCACACCTCATTTTTACTACACAGAGACAAGTTAAGTACAGGTGGAAGAAGTCTCGGTGGAACGTGGGACAAGAAAGACTTTCCAAGAGCCACAACTTGTTCATATGGGTGAATAAATTGTAATTGTAATTTAATTTACTTTATCATTGTATCATAAAGTAAAGGGTAGATGTACCCATTTAGATTGTATTACTAAATCTAGAACTGTCAGCTTCACACACCTTAAAGATCAGGATTAGTTATATTGCGATACAGGGAAAACTTGTTTCCAAAATATATATCTATACATATATCTATTGCATGTGAATAGGATAGGTAGCATCTTCGGATGTGTAGCCAGTACACAAGTTATATATTATGTGTGTTTTCCTATATCTATATCCTGAAGCGGCACTGGCCGTGGATTTGCTTGCCTAGGATAGGCCACCATTTCGGTGTAGCCATGGTATTATAATGCATGTTGTAACTTCAGAATATTCCACCTTGGGACACGTGGCACTGACGTTCTAGAAGCACGGCCCTAGCACCCGCTGGAGACACGTGGCACCACTCATCCCTACATTACGTGGCCCTCACCCACATCACAACACGGAGCTTCTCTAAACTAGACGTGTGATCTCCACCAAGCCACGTGGGACGACCCACGTCCCACGAGGTCGTGGGTCGAGCACGATCTCCCCACACAAGTATAAATAGGCCCTCACTCGGGGGACTCGGACAGGATTCAACCCTAGACAAAATTACATACAACTTGAAGGATTATCACACATCAACCCCATAGATACACCTCCCGTGTACTTTCATCTCCTCGAGCCCCGCCGTTGGCCCTCCGTCTAGGCCAACCTCCGACCGGCTCACCTCCTCTAGCAGCCCTCAGAGACCATAGCTCTCTCCCACTAAGGCAACCTCCCACAGAGCGGCTCGCCCGCCCGGAGTACCTTAGACACGTCTTAGGCGCACACGGCCCAATACAGGTAACAACCTTGCCTAACGGCTCCAATAGACGTCACCATGACGAACTACGTGGACTTTGATCCCTCCAGAAGGATACGTAGGCACCTAGGTGCATCACCTAAGGACAAGTCCCCCGAGGTTGAGACCCCTTGCGGTCCTAAATTCATATTACAATTGTCTGAGCCAAAAATGACAGTTACACATGTGAATGTATTTTCAATAATAGATATTCTGTCAATAAGGTGATAAGGCTTATAGGCATAGGGGTATTCCCTGTGTCTGTGCCGGTCACGGTCCTCAAAACGGGGGTCGTGACACTTCAGGTGTTTGGGTAATTGATCCAAAAACTTCTCGTTTTGATAACAAGTCTAATTTTGCTTATATTGTCTATTTCTATTTTGGCCAATCATTTCGATATTGATATCATTTTTTAGTTTTGGGTTCAGGTCTCTTATCATTAATAATCTCCAATGCAATTGCATATGAAAATATAATCAGCAATAATTTCATTTATTTCTCACATTTCTCTATAATTCAATGAGATCTCATAATTTTTCGGTACCGTATCCACTTCTAGGGATGAAACTACTTCAGGAGTTACTTTTTCAAAAATGTTAGATTGTTGATTCATATTTGAAATATCCTGAAGATCCTTAAGAGCATCTTCTTTACTTTTTCTCCTTCTGGAATGACATCTTTTCCACTAATTGGTCTACCACGCTTCTAGCGTATTTCAAATTCATTAGCTGCTGTACTAGCATATTGTCCACTAGTGACATCTAATCGTGCTAGAATATTTGCAGCTGATACATGCGATTTAATGACCCACTAAGTATTTATGAATTTATCTGGTAATTGAAATGCAACAATTTGCAAATAAATTATTCTTTGAATATTCAAGTTCACATTAATTTGTACGAGTATTATGGTATGACAATGTTGGTGTATTCCAACTAATTTATTTTTTTCTTCCTCTATTCATAAGTTAAAAGTTCAAGATATCTAATAATAGATAACGAATCAAAACCAACCTAAATTTCAAGAGGAACATATAAAATACAACCAACAAATTCTAATACGGATCAACGACGCAGCATGTATTATAGCATGTCCCAAGTAAATTTTAGAAACTTTGACTTCATAATCATAGGTTTAGCAATAAGCTCTAACCATTTAATAAAATATTCAACTAAACCATTTTTTATGTCCATGAGCTACTAATAGTTCAACTATAATTCCTATTGGAATGTAATAGTCATAAAATGTTTTTATCTAAACAAGAAAAGATGTCCTTAATTGTATCATTTGAGCAAGTAATTTAGAAAAGCTATATTACAAGTTAAAAGTCAACAAATTTATGACCATCGATTAGAAGCATCAATTAAAATGAAAAAACATTGAAATGAGCCACATGATAGATGAATATAACTATAGACATCTCCTTGAATATATTGTAGAAAATAAGGAGACTTGATGTGTAATAGGATCTTCCAGTCCTTCAACAGATGTCCGTATTTATTTTGTATAATACGTCGCATGAAGAGTGAATTTGGATGACCAAGTCTATCATGCCAAAGTATAAAATTTTAGGGTCTGACCACTTTCAGTGCATAAAATTTGATTCGCCAAATTTTAGAGTTTCTCTAATATAAGCTTCAGGCTTGATATAGTAGAAGTAATATATGGATATTCTATATTTCCCTCATTTTTGTCTCAATGTGATAACCACTATGATGGATATTTTTCTTTGAAATTTGGTAGATTTCTTCTGGATCTACAAGAAATATATAATGTATTATCAATATTAAAAATTTATCTATTTGATAGATATCTTATTAACATTAATTTCAGCTAATGTTAATTTTGTCAAGATAAATTGTATGAGTTGTGCTACTATCCACAAGACATATGTCATCCTCTATAACATTGAATATAATTCTTTATCTCAAAGCAAAATTAAAATAATTATAATACACTGAGGGAGCAAGTTATACATAAAATTCCAATAGAACATATGTGATCCATAAATTTTTAAAGTGTAGTCATCTTTTGTCACTAATTAAATTATAAGTCTTCCAAAATTAAACAAAATAATTAGACACATCATAATCAATTTTCATTTGTCATCCATAAGAAATAGTAGGATTTACAAGCTCAAAAAATTTTGATTTTATTTCAGTTTCCTTTATGTTTAGTGAAGCATAATAATGTATAACAAAATGTAAGACCAATAACATATGCTACATTTGTAGCAAATAATTTTATCATTCCTTAAATTTTGCTTTTATTTCAGTTTCCTTTATGTTTAGTGAAGCATAATAAAGTATAACAAAATGTAAGACCAATAACATATGCTACATTTGTAGCAAATAATTTTATCATTTCTTTGAGGTTTTTTCGTTGAAATAGTTCATCCTCATTTTTGGTCTCGTTCTTGTGCTTCAGTGTAGCACTTTTATTTTCATAATTTGATGGAAAATCATTTTCAATATTCCAAAATATGTTTTCTTTCATGGTCTCATTTTGGACCACGACCTCATCCATGACCTCGAGAAAAAGCCACATTTACTTCAGTGAGTGAAATTGATCCAACTGGACATGATTTTTAATTATTCTTCATCAAAAGCTCAAATCTCATTATTTTGCTCTTCCACAAGCAAATAAGAAACTAGTCCATAATATTTGATAAATTAATCTATATATGTGCTCGATATTGCTACTGTGGGAGCACACTCGAAGCATGAAAATTAAAGCAAAATATGTTCTTTCTAAGCATTTATTCATTAGTAATTTCCTTTCCTCATAACTTAATTATAGAGCTCATTTCAAACAAGGAAGACATATATTCACTTACAAATTATATTGCAGATGTAAGTGCATCCAATTAGAAAGAATTTTAAGATGAATCATTGATCATTTTGGAACTCATATCTTCCCTTCAATTTGTTCCAAAGAACTATTGATTCTTATTTTCATATCTAGTTCTTCATGCAAATGAATAATGAATAAAAATCATTGCATTTTGCACATCCTTCAGGGATGCATGAATCCTTCAGGGATACATGATTTTGTTCTTTGATAGTATCTCAAATATTGTACTCAAATAAATTATGAAACAAAAAACATGATAAATATATTTTCTTGACATAATGAAAAGAAGAAACGAATTATTGTTTACCATGATATGATGGAAACAAGTTTAAGCTCATTTAGACACAAAATTCTAGAGCTTCGTGCTGATAACATGTTGTAAAAAAATTAATTTAGGAGCAACAAGAACATAAGACAAAGCCTAGAGAAATAATAAGAACCTAAGATAGAGATGCACTAAATTCATTCATCTATTCACTTGTTTACAATAGCCTCTATTTATAGGACTCTAGCTATAAGGTAGCATTAAGAATACAATAATGTACATTTAAGCACACTAATTAGAAGGTTACATAATTCTCTTAAAGGGACTTTCATGGAGAGGTTACTAAGGATACAAAGAGAAAATTGATCATGTGGAGGGTTTAGGAAGAATCCAATGTTGAAAATGTGGTCATCCACATATAAATACATATTGTAACTACGGAATATTCCACCTTGGGACACGTGGCACTACGCTTCCAGAAGCCTAGTAACAGCGCACGCTAGCAGCATGTGGCACCATTTACCTTCCACTTATGCGGCCCTTGCCCACATCTTCTCACAAGGACTCCCACTCAACAAGACGTGGAAACTCCTTGGGCATCGTGGGATGACCCACGTCTTGCAAGAACGTGGGTCGAGCACGTCCTCCCCACACTTAGTATAAATAGACCCTCACCCGGGGGAGTAAGACACAAGAGATCAAGGACTACAACATAAGATCCGAGACATCTAAAGCACCTCTAGAGAACATTACTCATAACCATTCGAGCAAGCATTCTGAGCTCTCTCAGACATCTTACACAATATCTATCACTCATCCCAAGTCCTGCCTCACGCACCGCCTAGCACAGTCACCGGTAGACATATCTCCGTCCTCAGAGCATCCCACCGATAGGGCTTCCAGCAGCTCTCAGAGCCTTAAGCTCTCTTACACTATGGCAACCTCCTAAGAGCGGCTGGCCCGCCCGGAGTACCTTAAAGCACGTCTTAGCCGCACACGGCCCTATACAGGTAACTACCTTGCCTAACGGCTCCTATAGACGTCAACTTGACGAACTACGTGGACTTTGATCCCTTCTGAAGGGTACGTAGGCACCTAGGTGCACCACCTAAGGACAAGTCCCCCAAGGATAAGACCCCTTGCGGTCCTAAAAAGCAAACTACAATTGTTTGATCCAAAAACGACAGTTACAGTGGTGCCCACCGCGGTCTTCCTCAGACCACAATGCCTTGCGCACTCGGCCGCTAAACGACATTTCTTTTGATCTTCAATACATATACAAGATATAACACATCATGACCGACTCGAACGTCCCCACAACCACGACCGACGCTAGTGCCTTGAGACGCAGCACGAGGAGCCGACAGGGAACGGCCGAACCGGTCACAATTGAGGCAGGCGGATCAAGCGCAACCCAGCCTCAAAGCTCCTCAATAACGCAGGTAGTCGTCACGGAGACCGTGGTCCAGAACCCGGCATCCAGAGAGGAAACTTGCCCTCAACACCCGTATGGCATGCCGCAGGCCCCTTACCCCACAACCGGTGGTCAAGAGATGTCAGAGCCAGCAAGAAACCAGCGGGACGCTGAGATCACCCGCCTCGAAGCAGAAGTAGCAGCTCTACACCAACAACGATGGGAAGAGAACATGAACCTCGCCCCAGCAAATGCGAGAACTCAGTTACCCCTAGTCCCGCACGGCGCGGCGGCAAGGGCCTCCGGTGACCCTATCGGCTTGCCCGCAATTCAATTTGGAACCTTACCAATGGAGTTTGCATGATTGTCACTGACGGCGGCGCCACCCCCAACGGTGATCCCACCTGGACCAACCATGGTCGCCGGACAAGCAGCATGGCCCACCACAAACTATCCGCGACCACCGATCCCGAACTACCCTCTAGGATCCTACCTCCATATGCCATGGGCCGCGGCCTACAACCTGTATGCAGCCGGCGGTGCGAACGCCTACCAGTGGCCCGCGATTGACTTCCAGGGAAAGGGGAGACACCCCTTCACCCAACAGGTCATGAATGAGCACGTGCCCATGGGTTTCAAAATGCCCTTCCACATTGAACCTTATGGTGGAGAAACCGATCCGCGGGATTACGGATTACGGACATGAAACCAAACCTACATCCACTTGAAGGATCAGATCGAGGACCTAATCCAGATGGGACATCTCGGCAGATTCATCAAGGAAGAAAACAGGGCTAATGCTGACCACCCCCGGGAGGCCAGCGACCAAGCGCCTACCCGCGGAGTTATCAACGTCATAGCAGGCGGACTACAGAGAGGGACCTCCTCACTGCCGCAAAACAAGAAGAGAATGGAACGCTCCATACTCGCCCTCGATTACACTCCAAAGCACAAGAAGAGGTGCGAGGCTAAGGGAGACCCCATCACCTTTGACCTCACCAACCTAAAGGGACCAGTCCACGACGACCCATTGGTAGTGACCGCCATAATCGCCAACTACAAAGTCAAGAGAGTCTTGATCGACCAAGGATCCTCAGCAGACGTCCTCTACTTTGACACCTTCAGAAAGCTCAGGTTGAATGAGGCCAGTCTTAGGCCATTCCCCAGCATGCTCATAGGGTTCTCAGGAGCCCAGATTCCAGTAGAAGGAATCATCACCGCCCGACCAACAATGGGCGCCTTGCCAAAGGTCGCGAGCCTTGATGTGGACTTCATCATCGTCTCAGCACCATCAGCATACAATACAATCCTACTGCGACCGTCCCTAAACAAACTCAGAGCTATAGTGTCTACCGCACAGCTCACAATGAAGTTCCCAACACCCCACGGGGTTGGAGAAATCATGGCGGACCAAAAACTGGCGCGAGCATGCTACGCAGCAAGCCTAACCAAGACCGTCAAGGTCACCCCCCTCGGTCCCAAAGAATCACGCGAGGAACCCCCCGAGGGTAGTGAATCAGGAGAAAAGAAACTAGAGTCCGCCCGCCCAGACCTAGCCTCTGCCTAGACTCCAAGCACACTTTGCACCATCATATTTCCTTTAAGTCAAGTCACATGCGTCTCTACTTTGAATTTAGGATTTTCAGCCTCACTAAGGCTCGCCTGACCTAGGCAATCCGAATGTAAACATTTTGCTTACTTTTAGCCTAACTAAGGCTAGCCTGACTGAGGCTGCACGAATGTAACCATTTTGTCTGTTATCAAAAGTACTACTTCTTCAACTAGAGACAAGGCTTCAAACTTGCAAAGTACTCGCAGAAGTCCTGCCAAGGGACAGTGGGCTCGACCGCCCGAAGAAACGCTAAGCGCCCCCGGGGCCAAGCTAAAATTTCCCCAACAGCGCGGTAAAAAACCCCTTTGGTGCGAAAACCACAAAACGAATATTCGACGAACAATGCTAGCAAACACGCATAGAAACCGTCCTGATCACATGGTACTCATGCAAAAATCTCTTTACCCAGACTTAAAGAGATAACTACGAAAAGAGAAACTACGAACACACACAACTTTTTACCCAGAAGTAAAAAGGAAATCAGGAAAAAACTCTTCGCAAAATGAGAGGGCGCCCACCCATTACAAAGGGTAAACACCCTGGAATTTACATAAACCTAATCTTGGACATCCCTAAGATCTACAAAGGCCTCAGCCCTAGCCGGTTCCACATGGCCAACACCTTCCGACGACCCCCGCTTGGTCACTTTAGCCAGCTGCTGAGAAGTAGGTCCAATCCCTGGAGCCCGTTCGCCGATCCGAGACAGCACCTAGTGCTCCACCAAGCGGTCGATCAACCGACGAAGAAAAGCAAGATTCAACGGAGGATCTGACTACATCCGGCCACGAAGCTCACCTTCGAAAAACTCCAAGGAAGGGTGCAAGGAAGCCACCCACTCCGTTGGAAATCGCTCCCCATAGAGGCGCTCAAGCTACTCGACCGCCAGAAGCATGCCATACATCCTCTGCGCAGGCAACTCCCCCTAGAAATCAGCAACGTCAGCAACCTTCTCTTCGGACGCCAGCCAGCCAGAAAGGTTTTCGTTGGCGTGAGCCTCGGTGCCCCACAAAGCTTCGTGGAGTGAGTGCAACTCCTGCTGACGCCTCTCTGCATCATCTCGGCGGGCGATCAGCTCCCAGCGAGTCCTCTCCAACTCTGAACGAAGGAGCACAACCTCGGAAGGGTGACCAGCTTCAGCCCTAATACGGGCAACCTCGTGAGTCAGGGATTCAACCTTTCGTCCCTGGTCCTCACACTCCAATTTCTTTGCGGACAGCTCACCACGTACGTCCGGCACCCTCTTCTGGGAGACCTCCAGAGCCTGGCTCTTAGAGGCCGCAACACCGGAGAACTGGTCCCGGTCAAGACGAATCTCCCCCTACAAAAAGATGAGTAAAAAACGCAGAGCAACACAAAGAGAATGCAGTACCGAGATGGAGAGACTTACCACACGCTTCTCCCACTCAAGACCAGCCTGGTAGAAGTTAGCCAATGCCTCAGCAACCCGGTTGAAGCTTCGAAGGGCAAGATTCAGGGGCGAAGTGTCCAGCCCCCTAGCTTCCCTCTCTCGCATCTCCACGGGGAAGCGCTTGCCCAGTGCCAACAGCTGAAAAGCCAATTCCCCCTCCGATGGCCCAAGGGGTTCAGAAGGGCTGACGCTCGACCCAAGAACAAGATCTCTCGTGGCAGCCGCTTGACTCGCCACTACATTCCCTCCATCTGAGAGGGCTTTGGCCTCTAGGGCCGCATCACTAGACTCTGTGACCTCCTCAGTCGCAGGAACACCCGCTGCAGTCTAAGGCGCGGAAGAGTCTCCAACAGACTCCTCAACGACCACCCTGGTCCTCTTAGCAGGAGGCTGATTCACCCCATCAACGGGGTTGAGGACGGGAGGACAAGTAGAAAGAATCACCCTCATGGGTGATTGAAGAACAAGAGCGGAAGTGGGAACCAAGCTAGGAACAGAGGCAAGACCAAAAGAAGGATCGGAATCAGGAACAGCATCTCCTGCCGGAGCCTTCACCTATACATCCTCCCGGTTAGTACTCTGTTGTACGACCTGCGAAGGCAATCGCAAGTCAACCCTAGCAAAATGCTTCTTGAGCCCCCTTTCACTGCTTTCGGGTAACTCTGCCGCAGAAGTTCCTCTCATTTCCCCCTCCCGGGGTCCGCTCACGCCAACCTTCCCGTCTTTCTTCTTCCTCTTGATGATGCTGCCTCTCGAAAGACGAAGCCACAGGAACAGGGACATCAGCGGCTTCCCTTGGAGACAAGCCCTGCTGACCATTCTTCCACCCCCTGCTCCAACCGGCATCACGAGTGCGGCTCAGAGGAGGAGGGGAAGAGGAAGGAAGATCTTCCAAATAAGTGAAATCAAAGGGGTAATAGCTGTAGTCATCACCTCCACCAGCCATTGCGAGGATTCGATTTGACAAGAAGCAAGAATAAAAAAAAGCAGGAGCAGGTGAGACAGAGGCAACGGAGAAAGGTGAATGCAAATGTAAAGTCACAAACTTTCAAACGTTAGACATTTATAGGACACCCAGAGGCGCGACGATTCAAAAACTTCGACCCCTCGTATCCCGCAACGGGTAAAATCTCTTATCTTCTACAACCAAGCCCTACTGCAACCGCTCACTTCAACCGCACATGTGGAAAGAAGCAACGGACGGGATGCACAGCCAGGGCAAAGGAGATGCAAAGACCAAAAAGCCCCCGAGAACCCAAGAGTCGCTTCGAGACACTTGAGGGCCTTTTCGCGAAACTGTCCACCCAGGCTAATGATGGCTACCCTCAGAAACGAACCCGCATTTAACGAAGGAGAAACGGCGGCAAAACACTTAAATGAATGGGACACCCATTCAAGATCTGATGTGTGGCACTTGCAACAAAGCCCGCTCCTTCAACAAAAAACCCTCAGCAAGAAAACCACCGTCAACCATTGACCAGGGATGAACATAGCCAGAGGAGAGCTTCTCCAAAATGATTAAAGCAGCCCCTGACCTTTGGATTCCCCTTGCCAGCCCTCGAAGGGCATTTCGGGAAATACCCCTCTGAGCAATGAAGACTCTACCTCGGTAAGTCGCGTGCTTCCTGCAGAGACGACTCAAAAACTTGCTGAGGAAGTCAAGCGTCCGGCCATCCGGTACGAGACACGTGTCCTCTCCAAGATACCTCCTTTTCTATGGAGCAATGTGAGAGAGCCAACTTCATGAGTCGGACGGCCAGCTGCCATAATCGCAACTCTAAGCGGACGAGCTATCCCGCGAGTAAAGGCAGCGAAAATTCCTAAGTGTCTTACAGGCAAAAGAACTTAAGTCCATGGTCGCCCAACACCCGTAGACTTGGGGGACTTATGTAACTACGGAATATTCCACCTAGGGACACGTGGAACTGACGTTCTAGAAGCACGGCCTCAGTACCCGTTGGAGACACGTGGCACCACTCATCCATCTGTTACGTGGCCCTCGCCCACGTCACCACACAGAGCTTCCCCTCAACCAGACATGGGATCTCCACAAGCCTCGTGGGACGACCCACGTCCCACGAGGTCGTGGGTCGAGCACGATCTCCCCACACGCCAGTATAAATAGACCCTCACTCGGGAGACTAAGAAACCAATCTAGTCTCAATAGAATTACACACAACCTGAAGGATTATCGTACATCACCTCCGATATTCCACACCCTCTCGGTACCTGAGCACCCTCAGATACCCCACGCAAGTCCTTTCCGCACCTTGAGCTTCATCGCTGGCCCCCATTCCGACCAACCTCCGGCAAGCTCACCTCTTCCCCGGAGCACACTGTTAACAGGGCTTCCAGCAGCCCTGAGAGACCATAGCTCTCTCCCACTAAGGCAACCTCCTAAAAGCGGCTCGCCCGCCCAGAGTACCTTAGGCATGTCTTAGCCGCACACGGCCCAATACAGGTAACAGCCTTGCCTAACGACTCTGATAGACGTCACCATGACAAACTACGTGGACTTTGATCCCTCCCGAAGGGTACGTAGGCACCTAGGTGCATCACCTAAGGAAAAGTCCCCCAGGGTTAAGACCCCTTGCGGTCCTAATTTCAAATTACAATTGTCTGAGCCAAAAACGACAGTTACAATATATATATCCAATCTCATTAACTCTTTCATGCTAAATCATTAAGTGGTAAGTAATAATTATATTATGTATTTTAATTGAATGAACAAGACAGGTATATGTGAACTCAAAGCTTGTGCTTTTAAGGTTACTTTGCCATTTGTTGCCTATAATGTTCAAATATGCCTTATGGGGAGGGGGCTATTACCCTATAACCAATTTCACTCTTCAATTGTCAAGAGCAAACAATGTTGTTATACTTCTTTCATATCTTGCTTATATCTTCTTCCAATTGAAGGAGTTAGAGTGAAAACAAAAATGAGAATGGCAATGGTAACAGGAAAGTGAAAGGAAATGATATAGTTTCGTTTGATATAACATTAAAAAAATAGTATTAGGATTGGAAATAACAATGTGAAAGGGTTACAATGATTCATTTATCTCTATAATTAAATTTGATGGTGACAATGATAGGAAAAAGTGTCATTTTAACCTTATTCCCATGGAATGGGTTAAATGGCTCCCTTTGTGGAGAGTTTGGAAATCCCCGGTTTTGAGGGATTGAGAAATTTTAATTTGTCATCTTATTTGTAAACCAAACATTGGGATAGGATCTGATCTCATTCCCTTGATAGGGGGCCTAAGGGAGTAATGATATATTCTCTTTTATCTTTTACAATGACTATGAATAAGAGTTTGTTTCAAATTATAGGAATTTACCATGGGAAAAACATCTTATCTCACTGAACCTCTTAAAAATTAAATGATTCGAACCAAGAGATGGCTACTACATTAATTTAATGTTTCTTCCCATTTTAATTTAAAGGGATAGAGTCCTATTTATGGTGAATTCTTAATGACCTTTCTTGAACAGAGCAGTGAGAGAGATCAGACATTATTTTATGTCGATTTATGATTAATTAAATGTAGCTATATCACGTGTTCATAGAAGATTTGGATTGAGCGTACTGATATGCCTCCAAGATGATCGTCCCTCAAACATGTCATCATACGTTATATAACAAGAAAAATTTCAGAATGTTAAGTGGAGATCATCACGTTACATTTTACTTAAACATGTTTTTTATTCTATGTATTTATATTTTAGTAATTGCGTTGTTAGTTATCCATTGTTCTAAAAGAACTTACATATTTATTTGTATTTACAATGACCAATAAACTTACAAAAAATTGTAGCCTATAAAAAAACTAATTTGAAAAAAATTGTAGCCTATAAACTTACATATTATTTTGTTGATATTATAAACAATTTAATCATTAACTTCATAAAAATCATTTGAAAAAAAAAAGAAAGGATCTCTACGTAAAACCCGTGCATTGCTAATGATAATTTTTTTCTTTTATATCATTTCTTTTTTTCAAATGATAAATTTTATCTTTTATATCATTTATCATTCTAATATACCTATATGTGTGATAATAGACTTTAAGAATATACTATGAAAATGAAACTTATGTCTGAAAAAACAATAAAGTTTAAATGAATACACTTGACTATTTATATATATAAATGTTTAATGATATTGTAAAGTCATTAAACATCTCCTAATAAAATACAATTCTAAGACCCTCAAAAGTTTTAAAAACAAGAAAATTAAATGATCTTGAGACATTTTGACAAATTTACTTTTTTTTTTCATATTAAGCGAACTAATCAAATTAAATTATGCCAATTATCAATTATGTATAAAAAAATAATTAATAATCATTACATTAAGAATGTATAAGGAATTAAATAAATTTTGTTAAAAAATGAAATTTAAAATATCAACATGAAATAACACACATATATCATTAAATTAAAATTGTAGAACTTGACAATAATATTTGGGAAGATACATTTAAAAACCATGGTCAAATATATAAATTTAGAATTGTAAGGGCAGGAAACATTTAAAAATATGAAAAAAAGATATCACAATATTTATTTAAATTAATTCAATGAGAAACGAACGAAGGTCCTTAATAATTCATAAGTGATGAAAAAAAAAGATATCATAATGGCGGGGATATGGTCTTGTCCCCATCCCTAAACTTATTTCATCCCTGCAGGAAAATTTTTTTGCATTTGGCCCCAATTGGGGTAGTTCCTATAAGGATTCCTATTTGACGAAAAAAATTGTCATTCCTTCAGAGGTGCGCAGGTTCTTAAAATAGATAAGAAAGTAATATAATTTTAACATCTTAAATTTTTTTTTATCATAGTTGATACATGTAACTAAGGAATATTTCACCTAGGGACACGTGGCACTGACGTTCTAGAAGCACGGCCCCAGCACCCGCTGGAGACACGTGGCACCACTCATCCATCGGTTACGTGGCCCTCGCCCACGTCACCACACGGAGCTTCCCCTCAACTAGACATGGGATCTCCACAAGCCTCGTGGGACGACCCACGTCCCACGAGGTCGTGGGTCGAACACGATCTCGCCACACGCAAGTATAAATAGACCCTCACTCGGGGGACTAAGCAAGCAATCTAATCTCAAAAGAATTATACACAACCTGAAGGACTATCATACATCACCCCTGATATTCCACACTCTCTCAGTACCTAAGCACCATCAGATACCCCACGCAAGTCCTTTCCGCACCTTGAGCTCCATCGCTGGCCCCCATTCTTACCAACCTCCGGCAAGCTCACCTCCTCCTCGGAGCACACCCTTAACAGGGCTTCCAGCAGCCCTCAGAGACCATAGCTCTCTCCCACTATGGCAAACTCCTAAGAGCGGCTCGCCCACCCGGAGTACATTAGGCATGTCTTAGCCGCTCACAGCCCAATACAGGTAACAGCCTTGCCTAACGGCTCTGATAGACGTCACCATGACGAACTACGTTGACTTTGATCCCTCCGGAAGCGTACGTAGGCACCTAGGTGCATCACCTAAGGACAAGTCCCCCAAGGTTAAGACCCCTTGCGGTCTTAATTTCAAATTACAATTGTCTTAGCCAAAAACGAAAGTTACAATACATATTCTATATTTAAATATTACTTTTATATCATGTGAATTTTTTTATTTATTTATAGTTAATAAGTCTATCAAGAAGAACTTTTTTTATCAAGTCTTTTCTAAAAGTTCCATGACTATAGGGATATTATTTTGTTTTTCTAGGAGGTTTTGTTTTAACAACTTATTTATGTAATTAAATAAATAAGAAAGTCGGAAAGTTTTGATTGTTTTTTATTGTGTTTCCTCCACATTATTTTATAATAAATTAGTTAATTTTCCATTGTTATTAAAAAACGCTTATTGTTAATGCTTTAGTTAGTATGATTTTAATGTTTATTTATTTAATCGATGCAATGTATCACATGAATTTTTTTACGTATTATTGAAAATAATATATACATATATGTAGATGCAACCCGTGCAATGTATGGGTTCAAAAGAATAAAACCACTTTAATCCACATAAAACCGCTACAAATGTTGTCTTTAGAAAAGTGTTCCAAAATGTAAATTAAATTTAACATTTGTGACAATATCTACTTTAATGCGCTTAATTGGTTTCTGTTTGAATATATTAGTCTCTTCACTTCCTAACTTAATATATTTTGTCTGTAAATGATATCTACTTATTTTTCGTATGGAAGTTGCGTAGGTAATCTTAATTTAACTACCCATGGTACTATTCTTTTAACTTATTGGAAATCCTTGGTCTGTTTAATTACATGTATGCTTTATTATTGAGATTCTAAAATTTATAGCCAGATTTACTGCAACATTAATTGTAATTTGGCATGTTTGAGCAATTGTGATCTCTTACATTGTTCACTATTGTGCATTGTTTTTTAACGATACCCTACGTCTTGCACAAATAATTTTTCTTAAAAAAGATTTCAATGCAGTCAATGGTTATATATCACATTGAATGCAACCTTATACATTATCAATAAGAATTTCAGAAGAACGTATCATCTTGCTTTGTAAACGCAATGCTCATTGCAATATTTTCGTACCTGTAGCATAACAAAGACTAGTATATACTAAAGTAAGATACATGAAGTATCTACTAAACATCTGTCCTAATTTTACATGCTATGCAGTTGTGCCAGGTCAGCTTCATTAAGCAATATTAGAATAACAAATCCTAATGTTTATAGGCTCTATATACGAAATATTTAAAAAAAAAACAATCAATTGTTTAATTCTATTGAATATATAGAACTGATTGCCAAAATTTGGGTTACTAGGCTTGGTGGAGTAAAAAATAGAATTAAACAATTAATTTAAATATAGATTTGAAATCATTCACGTAAAATCTCATTTACTGCATTGATGGAGAGTAATAAACCACAAACATTTGACTTTTTGTATCAATCAATTCGTTCTTCCCTCCTATATCAGCTATCAACAATTAATTTAAATCTAAATTTGAAATCCTACCTTTTCTGAACTCTTCTATTGCTCAAAGCTGGTCACTTTTGCTTCAAGACATAAAGACATTGAAAATCTTCTATTCTTCCTCTATCTCATCTCTGTTAACACTACGCGAAAGCCCAGTAAGTACAATCATCTAATTAAACATATATACGTTGAAAATTTATTTCATATTGGGCTTAATTAATTGATTTTTTATTTTTATTTAAAATACTAGTTGGATGTATAGCCTAATTATGACCATGATACATGTAAATTAATGTGATTAATTTGGTTTTGGTCTCACCTTGTAGATTGGGCCTGTAGCCAATAATGATGTAATGTGATAAGTATAGGGCTATCGGGCTGTCTACCTATGATGGGTGGGTAATTGTCAACCTTCTATAAATACAGGGCTGAGTCCCCTCTCCAATTTAAGTTTTGACCTAGCCTCTCCATTACGACAGTCAGATGAATTAGATAAAGAGAGGAAGACCGGCCTCCACGTGAACAATTGATCACGTTCCATCCAGTCATAGCATTAAGAGGTACGCATATTGTAATTGTAATACTCGGGAAACTTTTTTCTAAAAGTTTAAAATAAAATAAAAGGGAAAGAAAGGAAGTAGAAAATAATTTTTAGGATTTAATTCAAGACTTAAGAAATTGGAAACCTGAATTAAATAGGGAAACGAGATAAAATTGGAAATATTTTTCAGCCTTATTTAATATTATTATTATTATATATTGGAAAATAAAAGAAAATAAAAAGAAAGAGAAAAGAAGTATGAAATTAAAATAAAAATAAGTTTTAATTATATTTAGTAACTGATTAATTATTAGTTATTTTATTATTTAATTATTTATTTACTTTATTATATATATATTTATATTATTTTAATTAAAATATTGTAATTTGGGGTGGGGGTGCCGTGTCTCAAAGCAAGGAGGAAGGAATAAAAAAAAAAGAAAAGGCATAAGAAGGAAGGGGACACGAGCATAAGAAGAGAAAAAAAGAAAGAAAGAAAGAGAGAGAAAGAAGAGAGAGAAGGAGGAGAGGCGTGGAGAAGGAGAAGAAGGCGAGTTGGGGTTTTGCCGGAAAAGTGACCGGGGAGAGCTAGCCAACGCCGGAGAAGTCACCGGAGCTCGGGTACTACGTTTCCTACACCTTCCACCAATCGAATCAAAGGTTGGTAACCGCAATTTCATTCGAAAACCCTCAATTTCTCCATTCTTAGGGATTTCTTCAATTCACCTTCAATTGAGTTGTTTCAAGGGTAGATTGAGACCTAGGAAGTGTTCTTGAACGCTTAATTGGGGTAAGAATCGACGCTATACCCTCAGGTTTTGCCGAATTCGAATTTTGAAAGGTTTGGGATTGAAAATTCTAATTATTCCTAATTTGGAAAAATTATTCATAATTAGGAATTGAGCTTGGATTTGAGTAAATAGGCTTGGATTGGTATTATTGAAATTATATTGTCGAAATATTAGCTAAACAAGACCCGTGAAGAGCTGGCCTGTGGTTACTAATGTTGAACCTTGACGTTAACGTGGCGGATCCCTGCTCGGATTGCCCAAATACACTTTAAGGGTGATGTTGAGGGCTCCAAACCTCTTCTTTTCAATCTTAAACACCCTAGAATAATTCTAAATATGCTATCAAGCATCAAGAATTATTTTAGGTACTTTCTTGTTTCCCAAGGATGGAAACTTGCGGAACAATAAAGTCCAAAATTTAAAATGGCAATTTAATTCCTTCGTAATTATTAGGAAACCTTAAGTAGGATAATTTAGAAGCATATCGAGGTTTAGTAACTCAAAT
Organism: Senna tora; assembly: GCA_014851425.1. Classification (NCBI taxonomy): domain Eukaryota; kingdom Viridiplantae; phylum Streptophyta; class Magnoliopsida; order Fabales; family Fabaceae; genus Senna; species Senna tora. The sequence continues at coordinate 19,050,251 of CM026265.1, forward strand.
CCAAAGCCCCAAAAGCGATTCAAGGAGAGAAAAAGTTGTATGAAACCAAGTGCGAGGCACTTGAGACTCTCATAGAAGAGAGGGAAGACGGATAAGACCAAGGACAGGGTTCTTGGCGACGTCTAGATGCATTTTTAGGCACGAACATGTCATAACCATATGAATTGCACATAGTTTGAGATGTTAACCACATGAAAGCATTCGTTAGGAAACCACGACTCGTCCGGAGCGGGAGTTACTCCAGGACAAGCGCAAGGAAGCCGTCCAGGTGAGGGGTTTCCCATCCTTGCCCTACAGGGTTGGTTGAGGATGTGGATATGTGGTTTTCCTACTTGGCTGTTTGTAAGAATTATTTAGTGGTTAACATGCTATTGTTGTTCCTAAATTGTTATATATGAAAGTATTTGTATATGTGTGCTTGACTACAGGTGAAGAGGTACTAGAGGGTATCCATGTGATGACATGAGATACACCGAACAGTACGAGCAAAGGGGTAAGTTGTTGATTGAGTCCAAGGTTTGGTTTACCCTATTAATTAGAAACCAATTAAATAATTCGTATAGAAGCTGTTAGTAAACGTCGACGTTTTGTGGTAATTGAACTTAGGAAAGGCCTTAGAGCTAAGTTATGATCTAATCAAGGGTTTGGGTATTATATAAGGATTAAAACGATCTCATAAATTGATTAGTGAGTCATAGGGAGGTTCACACTACTTAGGTAAAGTCAGTCTAGGATAGTAATGGGTAGATAGAGTCAGAATCCCAGCTGAAGGCTCGGGAAGAGAAACAAGTCAGAAAAGATTGCCCGTTGAGGCCATTGACCTAGCCTGGCACTAGGGTCAGTTAAAGATTAAAATATTTGCCCGTTGAGGCCATTGCCCTAGCCTGGCACTAGGGTTAGTTAAAGATTAAAATATTTGCCCGAAGAGGCCATTGCCCTAGCCTGGCACTAGGGCCAGTTAAAGATTAAAATATTTGCCCATTGAGGCCATTGTCCTAGCCTGGCACTAGGGCCAGTTAAATATTAAAACATTTGCCAGTTGAGGCCATTGCCCAAGCTTGGCACTAGGGTCACTTAAAAGATTAAAAGATTTGCCCGTTGAGGCCATTGCCCTAGCCTGACACTAGGGCCAGTTAAGCATTAAAAGAATTTGCCCGTTGAGGCCATTGCCCTAGCTTGGTACTAGGGTCAGTTAAATGATTTACAGTTTTCAAATGATATGTTAAAATGTGATTGCTTGTTTATGAGAAGCATGATAGAAAAGCATGATTCGTAGGTTTATATATGATTTTATGTTATATTAATATTGCTTGATCGTAATATAACATTTGATAAACTGGACTTTCATGCGCATGTGATTGTGGGTGTTTCCCTTTCCCTAGCTGTAGTGGTACCCACCGCTACGCCGAGGATGGGAAGGTTCTCACTGAGTCTGTTTGACTCACTCCCTCTGCTTCAATGTTTCAGATATAGGTATCGGGCAGGCATCGACGATCGGGCAGTGAGACGGACTTCAGGCCATCCTTACGCACTTGTTCGCGTGGGTGAACACTTTTTGTTATTTTGACTCTTTCGGTTTTTTTTATAGAAATTGTAAGAGTTGTGTATATATATTTACAGCTTTTTATATGTACCTACTCTAGAATTGTCGGCTTCACATGTACTTAAAGACAGGGTCCTGTTTGGGGATAAACTAGCATATATGTATATATATATATACAAATTTGCTGCATGTGAAAACCACCTTAGGGCCGCCTCTTTCAGGGTCAACGAGAAGACTCGACATTGTTGGCCGTCCATCATACCTAATATCGACATAGCCGAGTTGAAGGTGTTAAGGTGATCTCGTGGATCAGTTTCTCCTCCGTAGGGTTCTATGTGGAAGGACATCTTGAAGCCCATGGGCACGTGCTCGTTCATGATTTGTTGGGCAAAAGGATGTCTTCCCTTTCCGTGGAAGTCGAAACTGGGCCACTGGGGATCATTCGACCCGCAAGTGGCGTACGGGTTGTAGGTTCCTGCCCAGGGCATGTGGAGGTAGGATCCCGGTGGGTAGTTTGGGACTGGCGGTCGCGGATAGCTCGTAGCGGGTCGCGTTGCCTGTCCGGCGATCATTACTAGTCCAAGTGGGATTACCGCTGGCGGCGCTGCTGCTGTTAGCGACAATCGTGCGAATTCCATTGCTAAGGTCCCAAACTATATTGCGGGCAGGTTGGTAGGCTCGCTGGAGGTCCCTTCCACTGCGCCGTATGGCACTAGTGGTAGTTGGGTGCCTGCGTTTGCTTGGGCGAGGTTCCTATTCTCCTCCCACTGCTGTTGGCGTAGGGCTGCTATTTCTGCCTCAAGGCGGGCGAGCTCTACCTCTCACAGGTTCCTTTTTGGCTCCACTATTTCTTGACCGCCGACTGTCGGGCAAGGAACATGCGGCATGCCATAAGGGTGTTGGGGGCAGGTTTCCTCTCCGGGTTCCGGGTTCTGGACCACGATTTTGGCAGCAGCTACTTGCGTCATTGAGGTGTTTTGGGGTTGGGTCGTGTTCGAACCGCTTGCTTCGGTCGTGACCGCTTCGGTTGTTCCCTGCCTGTTCCTTGCGCTACGCCTTAGTGTGCTTGCGTCGGTCATGGCTGTAGGAACGTTCGAGCCAGTCATCCTGTAGTGTATCCTGTATTCAAGATAAAAAAAGCGAGTCTCTGAGTGTTAGGTTTATACTCCTACTCCCCGAAAAATAAATGCCGTTTAGCGGCAGAGTGCCCAAGGCATTGTGGTCTGAGAAAGACCGCGATGGGCACCACTGTAACTGTCGTTTTTGGTTCAGACAATTGTAGTTTGCATTTAAGGACGGCAAGGGGTCTTAGGTTTGGGGGACTTGTCCTTAGGTGATGCACCTAGGTGCCTACGTACCCTTCGGAAGGGATCAAAGTCCATGTAGTTCGTCATGATGATGTCTATAGGAGCCTTTAGGCAAGGTAGTGTGCGGCTAAGACATGTTTAAGGTACTCTGGGTGGGCGAGCCGCTCTTAGGAGGCTGCCTTAATGGGAGAGAGCTCGGGTCTCTGAGGGCTGCTGGAATCCCTATTGGTGGGATGCTCCGGGGACGGAGATGAGCTTACTAGTGGTCGAACCTGACAGAGCCTACGACGGAGCTCGGGATGCGTGAAGAATGGGTGTGAGGTATCTGAGGGTACTCAGGCTACCTGCTAGAATGGTAGTGAGTGATGCTCTCTGGGAGTATTTGGGATGTCTTCAATCTATTGTGATAGACCTTCAACTTGCGTATCCTTAGTCCCCCGGGTGAGGGTCCATTTATACTGAGTGCGGGGAGGCTGTGCTCGACCCACGATCTCATGGGATGTGGGTCGTCCCACAATGCCCAGGTAGTTCCCACGTCTAGTTGAGTAGGTGTTCCTGTGAGAGGACGTGGGCAAGGGCCACGTACGTAGCGGATAAGTGGTGCCACGTGCCGCTAGCGTGTCCTGCCGCTAAGCTTTGAGAAGCCTAGTGCCACGTGTCCCAAGGCAGAATATTCCGTAGTTACAATTATATATTTATTTTATTTAAAAATTAATTACTAAAAGTAAAATCTTTTTTTTAGCCTATCAAAGAGATAAAACCATTAACCCACCTAAGTTGGTAATAGGCATTTGAAACTATAGAATCTATATCTATATCTATATATATTTAAAGCAACGCGTCTCAAATACTGTGACATGTTTTCTTTGCATTTTTTTCAATCAACTTGTATCCTTCATTTTGAGAAGTCCGAGCGTGTCATGAAGTCTTAATTAATTTTTTTAAAGTCTTAATTGATTCTTATCAATTTGAAAAGTTAAATTTTGAAAAATTGTTGACAAATTTTCAAAAATTCAAACATTCAAATTTATGATAAATAGCTTCAATCATGTTAACCAATTTAATTTGTTTTAATCACAAAATAAATTTGTCTTTTTCAAAATTACGTCATTTAATTTGATATCAGAAATATGAAAGATGTGTCTTTTTGAAATTTGTGAAATCCTTCTTTGTCTGCGCACGATAATCAACCTTTGAGTTCTCTAATTTTATAGGTTCATCTACATTCATCTATACAGATTATCAAGTATGGCATTTTTTCCTGAACCAACGTCTTAAGGTGTCTCATATTTGTGCTTGAATACAGAGTATGGAGTTGAGGCAGGGGATTGGAGACACGAATGCACAAAGCTGAGGAGTGTATGGTGTTGATGAAGGAACCATCGCGTTACCATACTGGAGCATATAAGGATGAAGTATTATATACACAAATTTTGGTAATAATATATATTTATAAGGATCAAATCAAATGGAAGTCGACTTCCACGGTTTATGAAGAATGAACTCAAACTCAAAATGTGGTCACGTTAACATTCATATTTTCAAATTTAAATAATAAAATACATATTCAGATTTTGATGAAAATACAAGAACTTCCTCAATCTCTAATACAGGGATCAGATGGTTATGTCATAGAGTTTTCTGAAGCATTGAGAAGTATCCTCATATTTTGATGAAATTATTGATATAACTATAATATGACATGATCACAATAATAGTAATGTCGTAACATATTGTATTTATTTCAAAATTGGATTTTTAGTGTCCTATACAACTCATGCTATACTACACTCTGATACAGGGATCATATAGTCATCTCATAGAGTTTTCTGAAGCATTGAGAAGTATGCTCATATTTTGATGAAATTATTGATATCAACTATAATTTGACATTATCACAATTATAGTAGTGTGGTAACATATTGTATTTATTTTAAAATTGGATTTTAGTGTCCTATACAACTCATACTATAGTACACTCTAAACTTCATAAATGTACAAGAGGCATTATGCCTTTAACAGTTCACACAAAAGTCTTTTTATTTTTTTTATAAGCGGGCAATCACACATGCATCTTAAGAAGGTTACATTACTTACATATCTTCGTCCAACAGATATACATACCGGCAAATAAGCTTTTATTGGATTGGATGAATGATTTTGGGTTTAAAATTCTTTATTATCTTCACTAGACATATGTATTATAGCCTATTTTGGTGTTTTGGTCTTTGTTTTGGACATAAGTTTTTTATTCACGACTCTCATTCTTATTTGTTTTTTAAATTAGGTTAATTTGGTATGTTAGTTTCTAAACTTTATGGATATTAGTGGATTCAGAACCAATTCTTTCGTCGGATAACATGTTAGAACAACAACCTGAAAATAAGAATATATACCAAAAATAGGGAAATGTAAATTTGTTAGAGAAATAATAAAATGTGAGGTACCGGACTGAGGCACAGGTATCTCATTATCTTTAATGTAATTCACGCCTCCCATAGGTTGATTTTGCTATATCACCTGGTGCAGGTGTACTTAGACGCGTTACCTCCAAGATACAACAGCCCAGTACTCGCCTGTTCTACAACCTTTGCACGTAGGAGGTAGACAGGACTCTGTCTCCCACACCTTTTTCTACCCAAATAACACATAATATAAGTTTTCATATTTCTTCTCCTCATGCATACGTGTCTACTGTCTTCTCCCAACCCACATATATACAGGTGAGAATTTATAAGTAACATAAAATATATTAAATCTTTTTTATGAGAGAACCAAACGGCTAAGGGAGAGTTACTGTACATTACCACAATTTATGAATAAGCTGCAACGGTTTTTTATGTTTAATTTCATTGAAGAACAATCATTTATATAAAAACAAGTAGCAACGTACACATAAGTTATTTTACGTTTTGGTTTTGATTTATTTTATTATATTAATTTTATTAATTTACAATAATATCCAACAATCCCCCACTTATTATTATAAATTAACACGCATGTTTATCTTTACATTTGGGTAGAGACAGACTTTATTTAGCAAAAAAATATATCTTGATCCAGAGCCAATAGTGGTATTCGCCTTGAACTATGACTACTTAAGGGAGACAAGACATATACCATGCACATAATAATCCAGGTGCAATATATGAGCCCTAGCCCGCACATTATTCGGCCGTGTGCGCACCCTGTTTTTGAATGTGTTTCAAGAATGTATGCCCCTTTATATTCTCATAGGAGAGGCCCAACTCCGTCACATTCAAATAGGTGAATTCTGTCAAGGGTATTCCTGCAATTAAGATACCCCACTCTTATAGAGCTACATATTTCATTAAGTGTTTTTTGAAAAACTCAACCTCACATATCATTGCTGGAAAATGCACTTACATCATAGAGATAAATTAAGAGTCGAAACTCTTTCAAATGTGGATTTCAATAGCCACTCTATGATTCGTTCGTCCCTTTGAACCAAGTTCTTAGGATCTCTAATCACAAGGTAGGGTATCTTCATAGGTTGCTTTTAATCCATACGGGCTTTAAATATTTATCCCCCTCGATGTACGCACACCAGACTCTTTGACTATTGCTATAGTTTTAGAAAAACACATAATCCAAAGGATCCAGTCATGACGGTATTCATCACATTAAGTGATCACAACTTATTGGCTCCAAAAAAACTCAATTATTATTATTGGAAAGTGTCCCAAAATTCATAAAATATATTTTTCAATATATTCTTCCACCAAATAATAATATTGGCCAATAAAGTAAAACATTAATCTAATGATTAACCAAATATTATATTTTATAACAAAACACATGGTGGCAACATATATGTGATTCTATGAAAATTAATTTACTCAATAAAATTTTTCATAGTACCACATTTGTTTTAATAATAAACCACTTAGCACAAATAAAATTATAGACTAAAAATGTGCCATTTCAAGAAAATATTTCCTTGCCCCCACTATTAACAAAGTTATCATAAAATAACTCTTACCTTCATTTTGAGAGAGAATCAACCATGCACCTTTGCATAATATCAATTTATGCAAATTCATTGTGCAATTAAAATCTCACAAAAAGTATATATGAGAAATATCCATAAATAAATATATGAAATAATCTCATAAAAATAAACAATTTAATCTGTTGCATCTCTCTAAAATTAACATAGCAAAACCAAGAGTATAGCAATACTTCAAAAAAATATGCTATATATATTATATACTTTGGTATCACAGAATTATATATAGTGAAATTTTTTCACAAATATATCTCATAATTAGTGAGAAATTAAATATAATATAAAGATTTATGAGCTCAGAAAACTAAATCAAGATACCAAAAATATATATATTTGAGTAGTTCACCAACTAGAACTCAAATACTTATTCCCCAATTATTCTTATTTTTCATTTGCTGCATTATGGGGATCAGCCATGAATTACCTTAAACTTGTTGGAGCAGCAACCTGAAAATAAGAATATACACAAAAAATAGGGAAATATAAATTTGTTAGAGAAATAATTAAATGCGTGGTACGGGACTAAGGCACGGGTATCTCGTTATCTTTAAGGTAATTCACGCCTCCCACAAGTAGACTTTGCTATATCACCCGATGCAGGGGTACTCAGATGCGTTATCTCCAGGATACAACAGCCCAGTACTCGCCTGTTTGTCTACAACCTCTGCACGTAGGAGGTAGACAGGACTCTCTCTCCCACACCTTTCTCTACCCAAATAACACATAATATAAGTTTTCATATTTCTTCTCCTCATGTATCCGTGTCTACTATCTTCTCCCAACCCACATATATATAGGTGAAAATTTATAAGTAACATAAAATATATTAAATCTTTATGACAGAACCAAACGGCTAAGGGAGGAGTTACTGTACGTTGCCACAATTTATGAATAAACTTCAACGGTTTTTTTATGTTTAATTTCATTGAAGAACAATCATTTATATAAAAACAAGTAGCAACGTACACATCACTTATTTTACGTTTTGATTTAGATTTATTTTATTATATTAATTTTATTAATTTACAATAATATTCAACATAACAACCATATCCATTGCCTAATTAGGGATTCAAATACTTTTTAAAAAAATTCAAATATGAGAGATGCACTATTCAAATTTATTTAATATTATATATATATATATATATATATATATATATATATATATATATATATATATATATATATATATATATAAGAATAAGTAAGGTAAGTAAACCAAATATTAAAATAAATACAGTGTCACTAATGAAAAAAGATACACTCTGCTTAGAGTTGCAACTAAAAATCATGGTAGAAGTTCGAAAAAAATTAAGATTTTTCAAAAAAAGAACTAACACTTCCTAATTTTGCGAGAGTTTATCTTTTTAAAAATCATTCTTACTTCTTATATGATTAAATGAAAGGAAAAACTAAAAGAATCCATTCCTGATGACCATGAAAAAAGAACTAAAATTTGTGATTGATGAGCCTAGCTCAACTTTTTTAATTTTAAAATATAATATAAAATCTTTATTAATATATCTTAAAATAATAAATTAAATAAATAAAACATTATTTACTTAAAATTTATGATGTGAACATATAAGATAGAGAGAAAGTTTAGATAATGGATATGGTAGTTATCAAAATATATCAATATATATTTTTTATTGGTAAAATATATCATTATAATTTATCATAACTTTAATTATAGTTATTTTATAAGGTCATTGATCTCTAGATATATTTATTTCATAATTAATAAAGTATATAATTGAATGAGAAGTGTCAAAAAAAAAGTAAAGATAATAGATAGTTAAAAGAAAACTGGTGAGAGAGAAAGTAGAGATAATTTTTTCGTTAATATAAAATAAAGGTTATGATGGAAACATAATTAAACAACCATTTGGAGACCTCGATCAGACCTGCCTAAAATTTGGTTCAATGGGGCGGTAGCTTCTGCAACCTTCAATAGTGGTGAGATTGTGAGTAACAGAAGTCATATCTGCTATGAACGACAGGTGATGAAGTGACGGCAAGACAGTGAGTAACAAACATGAGCTTATGTGCACGACTGGATGGTACCTTCTTCGACATTATAAGGCAGTGTCTATAAGACTATAACCATGGTTGTGACACTTGAAGTGATTGGTTACGGAGTAGAAAAGCATTAATGGAGTTTGAAGATATAGAAATAGTAAAGAGTGAAATTGTGTTTGAGAAAAAGATTGTAGGTTTAAGATTAAAATTATAATTTTGTATATGAATTATAATATATTAAATTATTAAAATGGATAAAAGAAAAAAATGAAAAATGATTTTAATATGAAACTTTGGAGACAAATTTTATCGCGAACAAAGTTTAGGGACGAAATTGAAAATTGGTTTAAAGTTTGGAGATATAGAAGGTGCTTTTGCTTAAAATTTATGATGTAAAGTGTTGGATATCTTGAGTTCTTCGCGACTAAATATCCGCCCATGCAGGAGTCCGATCGGGTCGTGTGATGACCAAATCAATAATTTTGTTCGTAGAGAGACGAACAAAACGACACCAAGATGACTCTCATCGGAGATCACACGAGCCCATACTCGTTGCCCAAAGTGGGCTAGGTGATCATAGTTTTATCATGATGTTTTGTTCAATTTTCCAAGTCCCACATGTGACAAGTCAGAGATGGGAGCTCTCTCATCCTCCTATAAATAGGATGGACTCTCCACCATTCAATTTGCCAATTACTCTCATATTTCTGAAGGGAGCTCTTTTATTAGAGAACCTATACAATTTTATTTCTTTAGTAGCTTTTTCGTGATCAGTCGTGGAAAACATTTTTATCTCTAGTAGACAAAAATAATCGCTTGGTGGGTTCGAGGTTCGAGTTCGAGCAAGTCCATCGATGGGTTCGAGGTTCGTGGTTCGTGTTCGAGTAGGTCCTTGGTGGAGTAGAGTCTCTAGCATAGGCGTCCAGGTCGGTCCCTGTGGGGCGGGTCTTGGGGACCCGCAACCCTACATTGGTATCAGAGCCTGGTTACGCTAGTGCTCTATTCCCCAGGGTTTGATGATCCGAAAAGGGTTAGGAACATGTTTAGGTTTTATAAGTTTTTTTTTATTAAAACTTAGGAACATGCCTAGGTTCCCAGATTAAATTGCGTTCTGGCTCAAAACATTTGAAAATCATATAGGGTAGTGTCCTATGATTTTTAGAATGAATTTTTTAAATTCAAATATTGATTCAAAACCAAACACCTAGAAACATGTCATGGTTGAGCCTAGTGGGGAAGGTCCTACTCAACAAGTGAGACGGGACACAGAGTGTTATTGCATGTGGTAGAGAAAGAACTCTGTGGCTCGTATCCTGTTGCTTAGCAACATGGAAAACGACATTATGTGGCAATACGAGCACTTCCTCACGACATTTGAAATGTGGAATGCACTGCATGATAGGTTTGGAGGCACTTCGGCCACCAAATTGAGACGTTTGACCATAAGTTTGACACTTACAAGTTGCGTCCTGGGAAAGATATGAGGACACACTTGAGAGAAATGTCAAACATGATTAGGGAGTTGAAGACAGTTGGTCACTCCCTTACTGATGAACAGCAAGTTCAAGCTGTAATCAGATCTCTTCCCTCCTCTTGGGAGTTCATGAAGGTTAACTTGACAGTCAACGATAGTGTTAAAACTTTCGATGATGCTGAACACCACCCACTGTTGGAGGATGAGCGGCGTGAGGCTGCAAAATGAAACAAAAGGTTTCAAAAGCAAGGGCATGGGGTCCCAAAAGAAAGGTGGTGGGAAGAGTGCGCCAAAGGGTAACAAGTCTCAATTCAAGAAGAGAGGTCAAAGGGGGAAGAAGATTTTGACTAAGGTCAAATGCTATGCGTGCCAGCAATTGGGGCACTATACGCGAGATTGCCCGCAACAACCTAAGGTATCTTCCCTTACCCATAATCATTCTGTTTATGTCTCTAGTTCTGCTTTTATAGCTGATATTGAATCTTTGTGGATCGTAGATTCAGGAGCAACAGACCACATAGCTAGAGATCGTGAGTGGTTTGTGGAATTCCGTCGTTTGCCTGAAGGGAGCAGACGTGTCTTCGTGGGAAATAATGCGTCATTAGAAGTCAAAGGAATAGGCACTTGCAAGCTTGAGTTGCGTGGAGGCCGTACTTTACTTTTACATGATGTATTATTTGTTCCAGACATTAGGCGGAACCTTTTGTCAGTTGTATCTCTTTTGAACCTAGGATTTAGAATTGTTTTTGAGAACAATGCAGTTAATTTCTTTCATGACTCTGTTTTGTACGGATATGGTTTTTATGACAAAGGATTTTTTGGTTTGGACCTTGAATTACCTTCTCGTAATTTTCATAGTTGTTTTGCAATATCTTCTTCTAACGTCGATATATCTACTTGGCATGCGCGTTTAGGACATATAGGTCTAGAACACATTAACACGTTAGCAATAGAGGGATTGTTAGGACAAACCCAGAAAATTGAAATGCGAACTTGTGAACATTGTCTTGCAGGCAAAGCAACTAGAAAACCCTTTGGTCATGCCACCAGAACTGAGTTTCCATTGCAATTAGTCCATTCGGACATTTGTGGTCCGATGAGCATGAGGGCGAGGCATGGGGCCTCATATTTCATCACATTCATAGACGACTATTCCCATTATGGTCATGTTTATTTGATCTCTCGCAAATCTGAATCAATTGATTGCTTTAGACTATATCTAAGCATGGTTGAGAATCAAACCTCTCGAAGCATTAAGGCTTTGAGAATAGACCGTGGGCGAGAATATCTCTCAAATCAGTTTAGGGAGCTATGTGATGAAAAGGGAATAGCCAGGCAACTGACTATACCACACACTCCTAAGCAAAATGGAGTTGCTGAAAGGAGAAATAGAATCCTCTTGGAAATGGTTAGGTCTATGATGGCTCAAGCAAACCTACCTATCTCGTATTGGGGAGATGCGTTGCTTACAGCCTCTTTCATACTTAACCGAGTTCCCTCAAAATCTGTGACTAAAACACCCTACGAGATGTGGTCAAGTAAGCAACCTGACCTAAGTGTGCTGAGACCATGGGGGTGTGCAGCATATGTTCATGATCCTTCTCATAAACATGGGAAGCTTGGCCCTAGGGGCAAGAAGTGTATCTTTATTAGATATTCTGATCACTCGATGGGGTATGTCTTCATTGGAGAAAATGAAGATTGTTCTATCACAGAGTTTGAGTCAAGGGATGTTACATGCCTTGAAAACGATTTCCCTAGCCGGGGTGATGTGGAACGTTCTGTGGACCTCTATGAGGAAGAGGACGACCAGCAACCCACATGAGAGGTTGAGGAGCGCCCAAGTGCACCTCCCGTTGCTGTGTCCAGTGGGTGAGCTGCTTATGAGGAGCAAGTCTACCACAATGCACAACCTAGAAGGAGTTCTAGGACTGTGGTTCCACGTCGTCGTTACCACATCGAAGGGGAAGCTTTAATCGTTTCACCGAACGATGGAGATGAGCCAAGAACAGTTAAAGATGCTTTCTCCAGCCCTGCTAAGGAAATGTGGATTAAAGCAATGGAAGAAGAGATGGAGTCTTTGAGGACCAACCAAGTATGGGACTTGGTAGATCTGCCTCCTGGCCAAAAGGCGATCGGGAACAAGTGGATTCTTAAGGTCAAGAGGAAGGCAGATGGGTCAGTGGAACGCTACAAGGCGCGTTTAGTAGCTAATGGGTTTACACAGCAAGAAGGTATGGATTATGAAGAGACCTTCTCGCCTGTTGTAAGATTCAGTTCTATAAGGTTGATTTTAGCCATGGTCGCTGGTCTAGACCTAGAGTTGCATCAAATGGATGTAAAGAGTGCCTTCTTGAATGGAAAACTAGATGAGGAAATCTACATGCAACAGAGTGTAGGTTTTGTGACAAAAGGTCAGGAGCGCAAAGTGTGCCAGCTCAAGAGATCTATTTATGGTCTCAAACAATCATCTAGGCAGTGGTACCTGCGATTTCATCAATCTGTGATCTCTCATGATTTTCACATGATTGATGAAGATCATTGTGTCTATCTCAAGAAATCAAAAGATAGTTTCATCATCCTATCTTTGTATGTAGACGACATACTACTGGCTGGAAGCAACATAGAATCTGTTTTAGCCACCAAGGAGTGGTTGTCCCATCATTTTGAAATGAAGGACATGGGTGAGGCTGAGTACATTCTAGGAGTCAAGATCTATAGGGATCGCTCCAAGAAGCTGCTCGCATTGTCACAAGAATCCTACATAGAGAAGATTCTTGAAAGATTCGCCATGAAGGAATGCAAGCCCATTGATACCCCTTTAGCAAAAGGCAAGAATTTAAGTCTTGCCCAGTGTCCTCAGACTCAATCCGAAATAGAATCAATGAGAAATGTTCCATGTTCCTGTGCAATCGGGAGCCTGATGTATGCCATGATGTGTACAAGGCCCGACATAGCTTCTGCAGTAGGTTTTGTGAGCCGATATCAGTCAAATCCAAGAGAGGCACATTGGAAAGCCGAGAAGAGAATCCTGAGGTACTTGAGAGGCACAACTAACTACTGGTTATGCTATCAGGGTATTAACCTAGACCTAGTGGGTTATACCGATGCTGATTGGGGAGGTGACTTGGATCAAAGGAGATCTACGTCTGGATATGCCTTCCTACTTGGTACTGGGGCCATATCTTGGAGTAGCAAGAAACAACAATGCATTTCTCTGTCTACCATGGAAGCAGAGTTTGTCGAATTCTCATCAGCAGCGCAAGAAGCAGTCTAGCTAAAGTGGTTTTTAGGCCATTTGGGTGTCACAGACAAAGTTGATGATCTAGTGACACTATATTGTGACAGTCAGGCAGCTATTGCATATACGAAAGATCCCAATTACCATGGAAGGACCAAGCACATAGATACGAAGTTTAACTTCATACGTGACATTATATCACAACAGTAGTTCACCCTGAAGTATCTATCTACGCATGAGATGTTGGCAGATCCGATGACCAAGCCGATACCTAGAGATGTGTTTGAGCGACACGTGAGATCTCTAGGATTACGTAGGATAGGGTGATTTTATAGTTTATTTTGTTAAACTATTATGACATATAGACATGTTATGCATTTTATTTTCTTGATTATTCGTAATAAAGAGTATTATTTTGGACATTTTTTTGTTTATGTCTTGCAATAATTGGGAATTGTAAATATTTATTACACAATACACGAACATGTCGTACAGGCAAGGAAGGTTGACTCTCTCACACGAGTAACCGCCTTGGACACACCTGTGGTGTGGGCTAAGATGAGATTTTGATGTTCTCCTATGAACGCTACACAAAGATAATGTGAGTATCTGTGTGTCGCCAAAGGGAATCAAGTGTTGGGCAAGGGAACATCACAAAATAAATCGCCCTAATGAGTAAGGATGAGATCCAGAGGAGAACCATAGGTGGATCGAATTATGAATAAGCAGTTATTCATAATGCCTGTAGCCAGACTTGAGAGCTCCACTCGGCGTCGTGGAAGGCGAGCGGAGTGTGGTAGCAGTCTCAGGACAGATTCTGGGTGAATCTGGATTAAGGTCTGTGTGGTGCAAATAATCAGAGGATTAAAATCGGCATACATTGAGATGCACCACAACAAGCGATTCATACCGCATGTGCTTTGAGAACCGCAAAGGGAAGCATGTGAATAGATCCCTGCTTCAATGTTGTGTGAGTCCCAAAAAGGAAGGAGAGATCCTCCTCCTTTTACTGGTACCCTTATGTACTTTGACTCTGTCATAGAGAGACGAGGTGGTGCATGATACTTTGATGTACTTTCAAAAGGCTATGGCAAAATACGGCCCTATGAAATACTGTCAGGAAAGCAACCATCTTTGATTGAAGTGACAAGAGGGCAAAAGGAAAACTGTGTTGACATTTACATGAGTGATAGTATCCGAGATCGATCCATTATGTGAATCTCATGTGGAGGAGCACATATATGTGGATACCTATTGCTAAATGAGAATAGCTAAAGTCCTAGTCTTGCAAAGACTTAGAGGGGTTGGACTAGCCATGTATTTGGACACGTCTAGGGGACCTATGGCATTTTTTTGATAAGACAGATGGTCATACCATTATATTTTTTTAGGTAGTAGCACCACTTATAGCTGGGCCTTAACAGGCTTCTAGTATAAGGCTCCCACAAGTCGTGCCAAGCGATCACGACTGACGCGGAGTATGAAAAGCGACGACGAGAAATAGAAATAGAGAATTCTTTTGTGATAAGGATAATCATGGGCCTCCCACCATGTGCGAGTGGGAGTATGTTGGATATCTTGGGTTCTTCGGGACTAAATATCCGCCCATGCGGGAGTCCGATCGGGTCGTGTGATGACCCGCTGGAAAGTTCGTAGAGAGACGAACAAAACGACACCAAGATGACTCTCATCGGAGATCACACGAGCCCGTACTCGTTGCCCAAAGCGGGCTAGGTGATCATGGTTTTATCATGTTGTTTTGTTCAATTTTCCAGGTCCCACATCTGACAAGTCAGAGATGGGAGCTCTCTCATCCTCCTATAAATAAGATGGACTCTCCACCTTTCAATTTGCCAATTACTCACATATTTCTCAAGGGAGCTCTTTTATTAGAGAACCTATACAGTTTTATTTCATTAGTTGCTTTTTCGCGATCAGTCGTGGAAAACATTTTTGTCTCTAGTAGACAAAAATAATCGCTCGGTGGGTTCGAGGTTCGAGCAGGTCCCTCGGTGGGTTCGAGGTTTGTGGTTTGTGTTCAAGTAGGTCCCTGGTGGAGTAGAGTCTCTAGCATAGGCGTCCAGGTTGGTAATTTTTCCGCTGCTATTTAATTGTTTATTTCGGTCCCTGTGGGGCGGGTCTTGGGGACCCGCAACCCTACATAAATATATAGAGAAAATGTTTAGATAATGAATGTGGCAGTTATCAAAATATATATCTATATTTGTGGTGCCTTTATTGAACATATATCCTCCAATCACCTTAATGCCTCCACTAGGATCACAGGCTCACGCTACTAAGCCCGGCAATATATATAAAATAAAATATATGATTAGATGAGAAGTAAGAAAAAAGTAGAGATAATAATAGGTAGTTAAAAGAAAAGTGGTGAGATAATATTCTGTTGTAGGTGTCGCCTATGCGGAGCATTTCGACAAATAACACGGATATAGTTAATCATATGTTTGGACAAAAAAGGCTTATTTGTAATAGTTCATTATGTGAAAATTTTGGTACAAGGTTTGGCCTACAAGTCTTGGTGTGTAAGAATGATGGTAATCAATCCAACAAAACTTCTAACGTTGTGTACAAAGAAATTTTTCAGAATGTTTAGTAGTTTGTACAATGCACACTTCGTGAACATTGCTATATATTTGTTAAATTTATTATGTGTTTCCACCGTAAATTTGTTTTGTTTATACTTATTTATAACATCAACCCATAAAATAATACATATGAACAATCCATTTCATGGCATTAGTCAAATATTAGTTGGTATTACTATTTTTTGCTATCATGCATGTGCTGAAATTAAAATGCTAATATTAGTTGTTGGTCATAAAAAATTTATTTACTCATAAAATATTTGCTAATCACATCCCGTGCATCGCACGAGTTCAATGCTAGTAATATACTAAAGCCAAATACATGAGGCCAAATCTTGCCACATGACTGGAGCGTCATGTTTTGTAATTCTGCCATGTCATATTATCTCACCATCTAACTAATATCTTGATCCACGTCCGTGAAATTCTTTAAATGCAAAATTTATATTAATTACGGCATATCAATTTTGATTCACCAATCTTTCCTTTGCATGAAAAGGGAAATCACATTTACTCATATTTACTGTCTGCAAAGTTGGCTACGAACGCTTATGGCAAGTTTTCAATTTCGAAAAAGATTTGGATGCAAAAATAGAATGTCATTAATGATGCAAACCTTGGGACACGTGGCACTAAGCTTCTAGAAGCCTAGCAGCAGCGAATGCTAGCGGCACGTGGCACCACTCATCTTCTACTTACGTGGCCCTTGCCCACGTCACTTCATGGAACGCCCACTTAACTGGATGTGGGAACTTCCTAAGCATCGTGGGACGACCCATGCCCCACGAGATCCTGGGTCGAGCACGACCTCCCCACACTCAGTATAAATAGACCCTCACCCGGGGGACTAAGAAGACACAATTCAAGAATTACAACACTGGACCTAAGAAACCCCAGACATTCCCAGTGACTTGAGAAGCCTCAGACACCTCACACATATCCTCCACGCATTCCGAGCTCCGCCGTAGACTCCGTCCAAACCGGCCATCGGCAAGTTCACCTCCATCTCGGAGCATACCACTTACAGGGCTTCCAGTAGCCTTCAGAGACCCGAGCTCTCTCACACTAAGGCAACCTCCTAAGAGCGGCTCGCCCGCCCGGAGTACCTTAGGCACGTCTTTAGCTGCACACGGCCCGATACAGGTAATCACCTCGCCTAACGGCTCCTATAGACGTTACCATGACGAACTGCGTGGACTTTGATCTCTCCCAAAGAGTACTTAGGCACCTAGGTGCATCACCTAAGGACAAGTCCCCCAAGGTTAAGACCCCTTGCGGTCCTTAACTCCAAATTACAATTGTCTGAACCAAAAATGATAGTTACAGTGGCGCCCACTGCGGTCTTATTCAGACCAGAAAGCCTCGTGCACTCTGCCGCTAAAAGGCATTTCTTTTTCGGGGAGTAGGAGTATACATCTAACACTCAGAAACCCGCATTCTCATCTTGTTTACAGGTTATAACACAGGGCAATACTCGCATGACTAGTACCTGCCCCCCAAAACCCCTGCACGTCCGATCGGATGACATCTGAAGCGACCGAAGCAAGCGGCATAAAATGCAGTCCGTAACTTTTGAGGGCAATTGTGATACGACCGAGATGAACGAGCCATTGGTCATCACGGCCAACATCTCAGGATTTGACGTCAGACGCGTACTAGTAGATCCTGGGTCAGTTGTTGATATACTCTTCGTGAGGACTTTGGAAGAAATGACCCACTGCAAGGATCAGCTAACATCGGAGGAAGGAACTCTTGTTGACTTCTCTGGACATGTCGTTGGAACGCAAGGAACCCTTGAAACTTGGCTCGCCCTGGGCGCACAACCAAAGGTCGCCTGCATCAGAGTTAGGTTCACCATATCAACGGCCCCATCGGCATACAACGCAATCCTGGGTCGACCAACCCTCAGTAAACTAAGAGTCGTCATATCCACAGCCCACATGGTGATAAAGTTTCCCACGCCAACCGACATTGCAGAAATACGGGCAGACCAAGGAGCATGTTATGTGACCGACCGCCCCGCTATACACAAGGTTGGGGATAATGCCGCAAGCTCTTCCAAGATAGTGGACCTGCGCAATGAGATCCTGGGAGCCAGGCCACAACCTACGGACGACCTCGTGAACATCTGTATAGATCAGGCAAATAACTAGGAAATTTGGATAGGAGCTCTTCTCAGCCAGATAGCCCAAGAAAGTTCCAGGAGTTGCTCAACTAGTACAGGGACGTATTCGCTTGGAGTGCCGCGGACATGCCGGGAATAGATCCTGTGCCCATATGTCATTCCCTCAATATCAGAGACGGCCCTGGCGTTATCAAGAAGAAACGACACTTTGGCGATTAGAGGCAGTAGGCAATCAACGAAGAAGTGCAAAAGCTCCTCGATGCCGGCTTCATATGCGAATCGCAGTACCCTAATTGTCTGTTGAATGTGGTGATGGTAAAAAAGGCGAACAGGAAATGGCGACTGTGCGTAGACTTCAGCAATCTAAACAAAGCCTGTCCGAAAGACGCCTACCCACTCCCGAACATCGACAAGCTGGTCGATGGGACGGCCGGATACTGAATGCTGAGCTTCCTTGACGCCTTCTCAGGATACAACCAGATCCAGATGAACCCGAAGGATTAGGAAAAAACCTCTTTTATGACAGACAAAGGCGTCTACTGCTACAAGGTCATGCCCTTTGGATTAAAAAACGCAGGCACAACCTACCAAAGGATGATGGACATCATTTTCAGGGAGCAGATAGGCTGAAACCTTGATGTCTACGTCGACGACATGGTGGTCAAGTCTATGGAGCTTGACCATCATCTGGCACATTTGGAGGAACTCTTCTTAGTTTTGCGAACGCACCGAATGAAGCTGAATCCAACCAAATGTGTCGTCGGCGTGTTGGCACGAAAATTTCTGGGATTCATGATCACACAAAGAGGAATCGAGGCCAACCCAGAGAAATACGCAGCCATTCTCGATATGGAGCCACCACGAACGGTGAAAGAGGTGCAGAGGCTAAACGGGAGGTTAGCAGCTCTCAATCGATTCTTATCAAGGATGGCCGACCGATGCCTTCCTTTCTACAAAATTCTGAAAACAGCACCAACGTTCCGATGGACCGAGCAGTGCGAGAAGTCCTTCCATGACTTTAAGGTTTATCTAGCTAAACCCCTGGTGCTGGCCGAAGCAGTCAAGGGAAAAACCCTCCTACTTTACCTGGCCACCACCGATCACGCTGTAAGCTCAGCACTGATAAGGGAAGAAGGGGTCGAACAATTCCCCGTTTACTACACAAGTCATGCCTTGCAAGGAGCCCAACTCTGGTACCAATGGGTAGAGAAACTCGTACTCGCCCTCGTCCACTCGGCCAGAAGGCTTCGACCCTACTTCCAGCAACATACAATCATGGTCCGAACTGACCAACCCCTGCGGCAAATACTACAAAAGCCTGACTTAGCAGGGCGAATGACAAACTGGGCCGTCGAGCTATCAGAATTCGACATCCAATAGGAGCCTCGACGGGCAATCAAAGCCCAAGCCTTGGCAGATTTCGTCGCCGAAATGACTCCGTCAGAACGCCTTCAGGGGGATGCCCTGGCTTCAAAACACGACGAGACCACCGAGCCATAGCCAGAAAAATCCCCATGGCCAATCTACGTTGATAGCTCCTCGATCGGGAAATCTGCGGGCCTCGGCATTATCGCAGAGAGCCCTGACGAAATCAAAGTGGAACAAACCCTGCGCTTGACGTTCCCAGCTTCCAACAATCAAGCTGAATATGAAGCACTCATAGCCGGACTAGCGGTAGCTTACGACCTGGGCACCTCAAAGGTCAAGCTATTCGGTGACTCACAATTAATGGTTGGACAACTCAACGGAGATTTTGAGGCAAAGGACGCCACTATCATCAAATATGTGGAGCGTGCCAAACAAGCAATTAGTCGGTTCAAATCCGTCTTGATCACACGGACCCCCGGAACCAAAACACCCAAGCTGACACCCTCTCCAAATTAGCCACCACACCGAGCCAATCGGGACTTAAGACAGTCTTGCGAACCACGCTTCGCACCCCCAGCATAAACTCAGACGTACTATCGATAGCAGTTGACAATTCCTAGATGGCCCCCATCAAGACGTACCTAACGGCAGGTACCCTGCCTACGGACAAAGAGCTCGCTCGAAAAATTAGGAGGCAAGCAGCTTGATACTTTGTCTAGGGAAACGACCTATACAAAAAGGGATTCTCATCCCCACACGTCCGATGCATCTCGACCGAAGAAGCAAATTGTGTTCTACAGGAAATCCATGAAGGCATATGCGGCACACACCAATCCGCAGGGGCCCTCCGCAAGTGAGCTCTGCGCTCTGGATTTTACTGGCCAACAATGAGAGCCGACTAAGAGGCCTTAGTCACCCATTGCGACCAATGTCAGCGGCACGCGACATTCATACACTTGCCACCCGGTGAGCGGAAGCCCATCGAATCTCCATGGCCCTTTGACACTTGGGGTATGGATATCTTGTGCCGCATCCCTCAGGGCACGCTCCAACAGAAATTTCTCATAGCGGCCATCGACTATTTCACAAAGTGGGTCGAGGCCGAACCTTTGGCAACAATTGGCTCCCAAAACGTCCAAAACTTCTTCTGGCGGAACATCATTACCGGCTTCGGGCCCCCACATACATTGATCACTGACAACGGGCGTGAATTCGTCAGCGAGAAGTTTGAAAACTTCTGCATGGATTGGAGCATCGATCACAGAACCACCTCAGTCGAATATCCGATGACCAATGGGCAGACGGAGAGGGCGAACCGTATCATCCTCGAAGCACTGCGGAAGTGATTGACAGACGCAAAGGAAGGATGGGTAGATGAACTCCCATCATTCTTGTGGTCCTATCGAACAACGATACACATGGCCACAGGAGAAACTCCTTTAGCTCTGACTTACGGACAGGAAGCAATCGTCCCCGTCGACATCGGGGTCCCTTCAGACCGGGTGCTAAATTATTTTGAAGCCACCTAGAAAGCCTCTTGGTCAGCCTGGAGCCGGTCAAGGAACGCAGGGAAGCAGCGGCACTCAAAAATATTGCTTTCAAACAGCTGCTAGCGGAAAAATACAACCGAGGCGTTCAACCTTGTAAATTCGAAATAGGCGACCTGGGCATGCGCACAACGATAAACAATAGGCGTGACCGCCTACATGGCAAGCTCGCACCTAATTGGGAAGGCCCGTACAGGGTTATCGGAATCGCTTCACACAACGCTTACAAGTTAGCGCACCTAACGGGAGAGCACGTCCCAAACACCTGGAATGCCAGCAGCCTTAAGAAATATTTTACTATGTCTTAGGTGAAAATATTTCTTTTCGCCTTTGTCCATAGGCCACAATCGCAGGCACTTCACTACGATGAAAGCCTTTTCCTTGTCTTATTCCTAAGACAAATGTACTACTAACTCGTCTTAGTCCCAAGACAGTTACGCTATGTGTTTAAAGGAATATAAAATGCAGTACAATTGATCAACTCTCGTGCTCAAAATGCTAAATTTTCCATACTTAAATTATTTACATGCGGGGACTATCGCCCCAAAATTACAAAAACACAGACACTGTGAAAAATACAAATCAGGGGGCATCCCCCTTTGTTAAATCCGTCAGCTCGCCCGACCGAGTCAGATCCCTTTGAAGATTCGGGGCCACATCATAATCCTCGATCCTCAATGAAGATTCCCCTCGAGCGCGAATGCGAAATTCCCCGTCAATGTTCTTCCAGGAAGGATGCATCCTCGCTCTGACTTCTGGAGGGATGGAGAAACCCATCAAATCCTCCAGCTGCGCTATGCCATTCTGTATTCTGTAGTTCGCAAAGCGCAGGAAATCTTGGCGACGAACCCGCACAGAGTTGGCCCGAAACTCCGCCAGCTCACCCTCTAGTTCCTTCACACGGGTGGCCAGCTGGACGTTCTCATCCAGCAATTCCTCCACCACTTCCTGCGCGAAATAACGAAGAAATAAGTCACCTCACACGGAGAACATTAAAGCTAGAGGAAAGCGTCCTACCCGCTCGACCTCCCGCTAATATGCAAAGCCTGCCAGACGGCTTAGCAACAACATGGTGTCCTTGGTCATATGATGCAAAGCATAATCATCCCTGTAATCGAGAGGATAATGCTGACGAGCCAGTATGACCCGCTTCACCTCAAAAGGGATCAACTTCCCTCTGAAAGAGATACCCTCTCCCAAGAGTCGGATGGGCATCTCTTTGGAGGGAATGCGAGTATAAGGAACCCTCCTATGACCTTGGCGATTCAGGCCGATTACACCCACCTGATTTGTAGCTCCTGCACCTTTACCCACCGGATCTTCATCTGCCTCGGCGTCCTCGTCCGCTCCTCAGGACAGAATGACAGCACTTAACGGCTCCGACCTTCCGCGTTTCTGGCTCTGAGAGCTCGGTGGAGAATTCAGTCTCCCCTTAATGCCGCCCAGGGTCAACCCTGCGAAAAGGAAGCATTCGAAACTTGGTGAGAAGACAAAAAGCAAAAGGGAACAAGTCACTAATGCAAGCTTACCTAAAGTAGCGCCTAAGACCACGGCTCCTTTCTGAAAGTCGAAGGTTATCTCTTCATATCCCTCCTGGTCGTACCGAACCCGGAGAACAGGATTGGACCACTTAAGAGGAAAGTGCGGGCGCCTATCAAGCGGCCAAACCCAAGGCGGGCAAAAACCACTCTTGGGTACCACTTTGAAGAAGTACAACCGCCAAGCGTGATTGTTACCCTATAGATCGGTGATGGAAAAACCTTTGGCACGTGACTGAAAATACACCCATCCGTGTGCCTCGCGGACGAAGTAAAGAGAGAGAAACGCACTTGGAAGGACTTCCAAGTTGTGCGACCGACAGTACCTGTCAAAAACGCTGAGTATCGACCATGCATTCTGAGTCAGCTGCGCAGGGCAAACGTTCAGCAGGTTGAGCATGGCTTCCACGAAGCCAGAAAAAAGGAGGGATGAAGGCGGCGTTATAAGGGACGTATAGAGGAAGAATGAAGCCAACACCATCGCTCCAAAGAATCGTCTCCCCCTCTCCCATTGGGTTTATTTCGTAACCTTCAGGCAGTGAAGGAGCGAAGCGTTCCTCCCACACTTTCTCAATGCCGGCCCTTGGCAGCACCTGCGATTCCACGCCAGCATCCACCACTGAAATGTTAGCCGTCGAGCCAAGTTCCGGCTCAGCAGAATACCAAATCTCAAAAATAATCGGAAGAGGCACCGTCGGTTCGCCATCCTCTCCAGATAGAACTTCCCGAAGGTCCATGAAGTCTCGCAACATAATGAGAGTATCCACTTTCTCCCTGACTCCCTCCGTGGCAACTAGCAAAAGGGACTGTTCGAAATCCGGATCCACTGAGGAACACACAGAAACAACAGCACTAGACGAGGCCATTTTTCGAATGGTAAGGAGAAGGAAATCTGAGAGTCTAAATTAAGAGGAAGGAAACCCACAAAATGGAGAAAAGGGGATCTTCCGCTCTTAGCAACAAGAAGGAGGCCCAACAGACACTTCGCAACCCAACCAAAGAGGCGGGAATATGAAAAGACTCCAGAGTTGAAGGAAAAGACCAAACGACCCCTGACCTTTGGATTTCTTCCGCTTGCCCGCAATGGGTATCCCGAGAAATTCCCCTCTGAGCAATGATGACTCTTCCTCGGTAAGTCGCGTACTTTCTGCAAGGACGGCTCAAAAACTTGTTAAGGAAGTCAAGCAGCCATCCGTTTGAAACAAGACGAGTGTCACCTTCCAAACGTCTCCACTTCCACGGAACAAAGCGAAGGACACTATTTCGCGAGTTGGACAATCAGCGCAAAATAACCACAACCTCACGCGGGCGAGCCCTTCCACGTTCAGAGGCAATGAAAATTCCTAAGTAACTTACAGGCAAGAGAACTTAAGTCCACGGGTGCCCGACACCCGTAGACTTGGGGTGCTTATGTAACTACGAAATATTCCACCTTGGGACACGTGGCACTAAGCTTCTAGAAGCTTAGCAGCAGCGCATGCAAGCGGCACGTGACACCACTCATCTGCTACTTATGTGGCCCTTGCCCACGTCACTTCACGGAACGCCCACTTAACTGGACGTGGGAACTCCCTAAGCATCATGGAACGACCCACGCCCCACGAGATCGTGGGTCGAGCACGACCTCCCCACACTCGGTATAAATAGACCCTCACCCGGGGGACGAAGAAGACACAACTTCAAGGATTACAACACCGGACCTAAGATACCCCAGACATCCCAGTGACCTGAGAACCCTCAGACACCTAACACATATCCTCCAGACCTCCACGCATTCCGAGCTCCGTCGTAGGCTCTGTCCAAACCGGCCACCAGCAGGCTCACCTCCATCTCGGAGCATACCACTTACGGGGTTTCCAGCAGCCTTGAGAGACCCGAGCTCTCTCACACTAAGGCAACCTCCTAAGAGCGGCTCACCCGCCCGGAGTACCTTAGGCACATCTTTAGCTGCACACGGCCCGATACAGGTAATCACCTCGCCTAACGGCTCCAATAGACGTCACAATGATGAACTACGTGGACTTTGATCCCTCCCGAAGGGTACGTAGGCACCTATGTGCATCACCTAAGGACAAGTCCCCCAAGGTTAAGACCCCTTGCGGTCCTTAACTCCAAATTAAAATTGTCTGAACCAAAAACGACAGTGACATATATATACATACATATGTACATATGTATATGCATATGTATATACATATATATATATATATGTATGTATGTATGGATATATATATATATATATAAAAGAATGTACTAGAGCCTTATTTTAACAATTAGAATTAATGAATGATTTGCTCGAATTACATAGCACTAATCTAACTTTTACTCTTAGCCCACTAATCCAGATGGCTTGAAGATGTCCTCTTAAAAAATGCATGAAATTCCACATCAAATTGCAAAACTCCAGCGTGGAAAATATATGGTCCAGATGTCCATCATGCCAAATATTTAGCAAAATTCTGATTGCATTCTTCTTCTACCTTTAATCTCATTAATTATGAATAATTGCCTACCTCTAACCTTGCATACATTAAATACCTCCTTGAATCGTGGTCAATTTAATATACCATGTTTAATTCAAGATTTCAATTTGAAATGTCCCGCTTTTACTCATGAGGTTGTATATAAAGATGTCTCTCATATATTTGTTTTCTATTGCCTAGCTATTTCGTTTCGAATCTGCTACTGCATGCAAGTATTTGCTATTTTTTACCTCATGCTTATAATGTTTTCATCTACTTATCTGTTTCGTTCCTCACTGTATGGACTATGGAATCAGTATACTAAATTACATATTCTTCCTGTATCGACGCGTTACTCCCATGATGTGTTACACTGGCATAATTTCCATTTTTGTTCGACACTTCTGTTCAACTCATGCTCAGATGTTGATGAACACCAAATTAACTTCCTTGTCTAATTATTCAAATATTTGCGAAG
The DNA here is from genome assembly GCA_014851425.1 of Senna tora. NCBI lineage: Eukaryota > Viridiplantae > Streptophyta > Magnoliopsida > Fabales > Fabaceae > Senna > Senna tora. The sequence continues at coordinate 19,075,995 of CM026265.1, forward strand.
CTTCTTCAAGTGTATGCCATATTGGTGTGTAGAGGTACAAAACTACAAATTAACTCAACTTTTAAGTTTATTGGTTTATAAACTACCTATGACTTTAAAGTTTTTCATTCAAATGTGAATTGAAACTTGCATTACAAAGTCAACCCAAAATGTCAAGTCTTTTCCCCATTGCTATTGCATTACACACTGTTATTCGTTTTGTTTATTTCGAAATAAAATAAAATTTGTGTCAGTTTGTTTAATAGAGGTAGCAGTAAATGAGAAGAGAATACAACCCAAACAAATCAGAGAAGAGTCGCTATTATCAGGCACACTATCGAAGAACAATACTAAAGCGCAGATGTGCAAAGGTGTAATACCCGAGAACATTTAATTAATATCATTGGTCTAAATTAATTAATTTATATAAAGTGGAAAATGAGATGAAAATACATACTATCCTACTGCATATTTCTTTTAAAAAAAAAGAATAAAAATACAAATTAGTGTAAATCCTAAATTTTATATATTTCTTTTTCTTATTTATTTTTATATATCAGATTGTTTTTTTTAATGATATGTATATATATTAATTTATTACATATATATATATATAATAAAAGATAAGAAAAGAGTAATAAAATAGAAAAGAAAGAGAAAAGAAACCAGAATTTTTTTTAGTGATATATATATATATATAATATAATATAAGAAAAGGATAATGGAATGAATAAAGAAAAAGAAGCAGAGAAACGAGACGCACGCTGGGCAAGAGAAAACGCACGGGAGAGAAACACGAGAGGGAGAGCAGCTGGAGGCGTGGTGCACGGAAGCTCACGGACGGGCTGAGCACGGAGGAGAGGTGGCCGGACATTCGTGGTGGCTGGAGTTTGCCGTCCGTCTCCGTCGTTTGGGCTGGAGAGAGAGAGAGTTTGGGCTAGAGAGAGAAACAAGAGGGAGAGAGCTTTCTCGCCGGAAAACGCCGTTTCTTCACCGGGGAAGGTAGCTAGGAGTCTCCTCTACTCCATATCGTCCTTCTAACCGGTTGAATCGAGGTGAGAAGTCCCGAAACTCTCAAACCCCAATTTTATCAATTTTAGGGATTTTTGGAAAGACCCCAATTGATTCAATCTGAGTGTTCTGGGTCCTAAATTGAAGTATATGCATGTTAGGAAGTGAGTTGGAAGCTTAGGAACCGGAACCAAATTGATGGAATTTATCAGGGTTGGAAAAAGTGTAGGAAAATGTGATTGTTAAGGTTTAAGGGTGTTGTGGAATGAGTTGGGGTGCACTGAAAGGTTGAATGATAATTATATAATTGTTAAAAATATTGGAATGTATGAGGGATTAAAACCCGAGTAATTCCCGTCTCACCCGGAACCCGGTTTGGGGAAAAAGAGACACTTTCCCAATTTTACACGTATCCGGATATGTGTATTCGTGTGTAGGTAAAGTATTGAAAGTTAATTCGGTAAATGGAAATTTTAGACAAGTAGAATTTATGACTCTCTTGAGTCATAAATATATAAAATAAAATATATAAGGGGGGCCAACCGTGACCCCCCTTTTTTCACAACCACACAAATGATATATATATATATATATATATATATATATATATATATATATATATATATATTATTAAGTAAATGGGGGGTCAAAAACGTGACCCCCCATTCAAAAAGCACACACCGACTTTCTTTTTAAAAGAAAGCTAGTAGGAGCAAAACGCAAGGGAGGCGCACGCACAAGCAAGGGGAAGAACAAGCCAAGGGAAGCATGGGTTTGACCGGATTTTTGCCGGAGAAGATATTCCGGTGCGGAGAAGGTGACCAGACCTCTTCTTTCATCCCCACCAAGCTCCCCATCCGATTGAATCAAGGTATGGAAGCCCCAATCCTTCAAAACCCCAATTTCTCCAATTTTAGGCATTTTAGGAATTCTTCAAATACCTTCAATCGGGGCATTCCGAGGTTAAATTTGAGCTTAGTGGATGTTATTGAAAGCTTAGTGAAGTTCAGAGTGGAAGTTAAACCGTAGGAATTTGACCGGGTATGGAAATTAGAAAAATTGGGTTAGGAAATTGCTATAAAATTCGAAATTAATAATTCGATGCATGTTTAGGCTTGGATTGGAGTAGTATAAGTGTTATAAGTGCTGGAAGTAATCAAGGGAATAAAGCCTGAGTATTTACCATCTTAATCGGAACCCACTCCGGTGAAAAAGAGGCGAAATACTAAGCCTCAATGCCGTAAGGAGCTGTGCGGTAGGTTGAACACCTTGGTCTAGTCTGTGGTGGACACCTAAGACCCGCTAAATTGGTTCCAAGGCTTTAATTATACCCAATTATATTTTTATATATAATTAAAGAGGTAGTAATTAAGCTTTTACTCGGCGAATAAGGGAGACGGTGGGATGAGTAAGCTAGAGCCTCTTTTGAACCGTGAATTTAATTCTTTTATTAATTAAATACCCATATGAACACATGAAGGGAAATTTAGACAAGTGGAAATCTCTAACCTAAGCAATTAGAGGTTCTAAATGGCTCGAAAGTGTGAAAGTCGAATATATGACAATATGGACTTTCAAAAAAAGAGAAATTTAGACGACGTAACGAACTAAATAATTAATTCTTGGAAAATAGCTAAAGGGTGCATAAGCATTAGCATGACACATGCATGGTAGATGCTTAGTTACGCGTTCTAAATTTCTAAAATATAATGTGTATAGGGCACCACAGAGTGATTGGAGTTTCAGACACTCCCAGTACTGATCATGAGGGCCAACGAGGTGAGGGGCTCTCCCATCCCTGCCCCACAGGGTTGGATGACTATGTGGAAGATGTGGTTTGCTCTATTTTGTGCAAATTGATATATGAAATATATTTATATGGATAAAATTGTGTTACGCGTGTATGATTTGCAAGTAAGTAGTCAACGTGCAATAGTATATGTGCTTATATGATTAACCACAAGGTGTATATGTGCTATTGCGGCTCACCGAGCCTTATATGATACCGTGGGTAGGATTGAGTCGAAATTTCATACGTGATGGTTCATTAATATTAGAAACCCATTTAAATTGATCATCGTGCAAAGATTTTGACCGTATGATACATTGAGGAAAATGAACCTAGGTTGTTAAGTGTGAGTGAGAGTGATGCATAATTGAAAAGGGAGAAACTAGGACTAGCTAATTCACACGTGTAATATCAAGTTAGTTATTAATAGGGCGTCTTTCAAGGTCGAATAGGTTATTTGAACTTGTTCAAGTTAGTTCGGGTAGATCGAGTCGGTTATCCTGGTCGGACAGACAGGATTCAGTTAACAGTAAGCATGCCACATAGTGGCCATTACCTTGGTTTAACCGGGGTCAGACAAGTTGCCGGCTATTACTCTAAGCGTGCCTTGGAGTTAGAAAGTTCCCAGTTTGATAAACTAGGTTCGAATAAGACATTGCCTTCGGCCAGTATTTCTCTTAGCGTAACGCGGGAGACAGAAAGTGAATGCCTTCGGGCCAGTATTTCTCTTAGTGTAATGCAGGAGACAAAAAGTGAATACCTACGAGTATAACTATGTATGACTTATGAAAAGATATGATATATGTTTATGATTGGTTTACATGCGGATTAATAAACATGTTAGGAGCATGAATTAGGATTTTTAATTGTGAAAATGATATATTGATTGCCTGATCATATTAAAGGTCACAATATAAATCTGTTTCATGCGCATGTGGTTGTGGTTGCTCCCTTCCCCCAGCTGTAGTGGTACCCGCTGCTACGCTAGGGATGGGGGAGCTTCTCACTGAGCCTGTTCGACTCACCCCCTGTTTACATGTTTCAGATACAGGTGGTTCAGGAGTCGGAAACGCGTCCATTTCTTCTTAGGGAGGCGGGCAGATCTGAGGACCGTCTGCTTAGTCCGCGTCGGTAGTTATTTTGATTACGTACACATGTTGTGATGTATATGTATATGAATCCTTTTTGGGTGTAGCGTTTGTACTGATACAGCTGCAGTATATACATACGTCCTATTCTAGCATTGTCGGCTTCATACAGATTAAAGTTAGGTCTTGGTGTTGGGGAATATAGGCTATGATATTATGTTTATCATGTATATATATATATGACTTTCGCATGCGACTAGGATAGATCACATGCCTTGAGGTGTGTGATTAATATGTAAATTATATATATGTGTGACTGAATACCTGATTGTGTGAAAATATGGTTTCCGCATGTGAATAGGATAGATCACACGCATTGAGGAGTGTGATCAATATGTAAACTATATGCAGGTGTGTGATTGAATATATACTTGACTGTATACAGGACTTCTGCATGTGAATAGGATAGATCACCCGCCCTGAAGCGCGTGATCAATATGTATATTATATGTACTTGTGAATGAATATGTGTATATGTATAGACTGAAGCGACGTTGAGCGAGCCGCGGATTGCACGCTACTTAGGTCACCAGATATGGATGGCTATAAATACTATATATTGGTTGTATTAGAAATGGGTAGTTATGCACATATAAAAATGTCAATCAGGGATTAGAGGCTTGCGGGATAGGAGAAATCCTACCTCCCGTGCCGGTGACGGACGTCCGATAGGGGGTCGTGACATAATTGACTTTGAATTTTACGGCAACTGTGATTTTAGATCATGTAAAAAAAAAAAGTCAATTCATGTATGTTGCTTTATAGTTGATGCTTGTTTTCAATTCATATTCGATTTGCGTACAAGTATAGACATATGAGTTGGAAATGAATTTATTCTAATTATATATATATATATATATATATATATATATATATATATATATAGAAGTTGGTATTTATATTTACAATTGTGCTACAAATATATAAATTTAGTTTTTTCGCAAATTTTTAGAATTTTATGATTTCAGAAAATTTATATATTTGTTTGTTAAAATATAAAAGTTATGTGTATGTAATTTATATGAATATTGATTGGCCTAAAGGAAAGTCTGTATTTAATATATTTGCATATACACTTGTGGTAATAAATACGTGATAATTATTTGGCTTTACATATGAGCAATAAATCGGCCCAAAGGAAGATTTATTGTTTGGTATGTTACTTTATTATCAGTATTTGATTACTAGGCCAAGATGTTACTTACAAGTTAATATTTTGTCCAAAGATGAAATATTAATGGAGTGCCCGATATCTTGAGATAGGGTTTACCTTTATTCAAATTTATTATTTCACTTTGGGTTTGTTTTGGTACTTATGTAAGCATTTTTATTTGTTTTGTGCTTATTTAATTTATGCTTTAGCAGAAACCATAACTGCCAAATATAATGTTTTTATGATAAATGCCACAAATTTAAGGCATGGAAGAGAATTCTAACTACTCTCAAGGTCATGGACCTAGACTATGCGTTGAGAGTTTCTTAAACTCACTTCTCTCACTTATCAAAGTACCTCACATAAAAGGAAGAAGATGGAAAAGTAGGAAAATCCCAATTGCATAAGTCTAATGATAATCAAGTGTGTCATTTCAGAAGTTTTTAGGGGCATTATGTCCAATCAAGTGGATACGGTCAAATATTTCCTTGAAAAGGTGTTTGCTAAGAGAGCAAAGGTTGAAACCAATACAATTTTAGCAAAAGTCATCTTTATGAGGTATACAGACAAAGGAAATATAAGGGAGTACATTATAAAAATGTCTCATCTTGCTTTAAAATTGAAAGCACTCAAGTTGGACTTTGTCCAAAGACTTGTTAGTGTAAAAGGACAGATTGAAGCAAGAAAAGATATTAAGTTTTCGTCTGACCTCCACTTCAAAGGACAAGAAGATAGACATCATAAGAGAAACAAGAATAAGGGAACTGCGAATACAGCACTCCAGAAGAAACAACATAACGAACCAACTTGGGATGGTTGTTTCTTCTGCAGAGCTGCAGTACGACAAAAATAAAAGAAAAAAAGGAAGCATTATACAAACACTCATACTTGGCATGCAAGGAAGCGTTTGCTTCTTACTTTTGTTTGTTCTAATGTTGATTTGATTTTGGTGCCTATACACCCATGATGGACAGATTCTGGTGTAACAACTGACATCAGTGTGTCTATACAAGGTTTTCTAAGTTGCCAAAAGCCTAGTGATGGTGAAAGATACATCTATGATGGTGTGGCAAGTTAGTAGAAGTCAAAACAATTGAGACATTTAGATTATTCTTAAGAAATATATTTTAATTGAATTTGATTGAGATTTTTATTGTTTCATATTTTAGACTGCACTAAGTTCCTATTTCAACATTAGACAATTTTGGTTGTTAGTGTTCATGTGGAAATAGATAATTTAGTGTTTTTCAAAATAAAAGAAAAATCATATTTATTTGGTTGATTTTGATTTTTGTTGGGATACAATAATCTATATTTTCTTGACACAATTGCATCATTTTAAGAGTTTATACATGTTAATGTCATATGCGAAAAGTACAAATTAACCAATGAAAATCCAGCTTCATTGCGACACAAGAGATTAGGTCTCCAAAAGGAGAATTGAGATACTTGTATCCAATGGTATTAAGAACCGCAGTATATATACTCAATAGAGTTCCAACTAAGGCAACTGAAAAGACTAATTATGAGCTTTGGACGGGCAGGAAGCCTAGTCTAAAGCATTTTCACATTTTGAGATGTTCAGTTGAGGTAAGGTCTTATAGGCAAAATGAAAGGAAACTGGACTATAGAATTGTCAGTTGCTAAATTTTGGATACTCTGAAAGATCTACAGGGTTACAAATTTCATGATCCCATGAATAAGTTTATAATCGAGACAAATAATGTTCGATTCTTTGAGGATGTTGAGTTTGCCGAGGGGATAGGGTTAAGGATTTTTATCTTGAAAAGGAATATTAACATATTCCTTTAATTGCTATTGAGAATGATCAGAAAAAGATTACTATACATGACATTGTTCAAGAAGCAACTTTGGATAGACAATGTCATTAGCCTTCCCGATCTAGTTTAATAAACTGTTCCAAAAGAGCAAACTCTACAATCTCAAGAACCATTGCCATTAAGAAGATCCACTAGAGAAAAGAGAAGTACAATCTCAGATGATTATATTGTATTTCTTTAAGGACATGATGTTAACATTGGAGTGATGGGAAATGACCCGGTCAATTTCCACCCAGACATGGAAAGTTCTAAATCTCAAAAGTGGATTAATTAATGATGTGGATGAAAATGTAAAGTGTATGAAAAATAATGATGTGTAGGATCTTGCCATATTGCTTGGAGGTGCGAATCTCATTGGTTGTAAATGGATATTTAAAACTAAGAGAGATTCGAAAGGCGATGAGGAAAGTTACAAGTCACGTCTTATCACTGAACTCTTTACACAAAGAATGCATCAATTATGAAGAGATCTTTCTACATTCATTAAAAAGACTCTTTCAGAATTATAATGGCATTAGTAGCACATTTTGAAGATGAGTTATGTAATACCCGAGAAAATTTTCGAAGTTTGAAATAAAATAAAAAGAGGAGGAAAAGAGAGTACGAAATATTTTTTGGTATTTAATTTGGGACATAAAAGAAAATAAAAATTTAATTGGAAAGAGGAGGGATTAAATTAGGGATATTTTCAACCTTTTTAATATTATTATTAAAGAAAAGGAAAGAAAGAAAGAAGAGAGAAGAGAAAGGAAACCCGAGAAGAGAGAGAGGGAGAGGAGGCATGAAGGAGGAAGAAGGAGAAGAGGTGGTTTTCATCGGAAAAGTGACCGAAGGGAGCTAGCCGATGTCGGAAAAAGGTCACCAGAGCTCGGGTACAGCGTATCCTACACCTTCCACCAATCGAATCAAAGGTTGGTAACCCCAATTTCATTCGAAACCCTCAATTTCTCCATTTTTAGGGATTTCTTCGATTGAATTGTTTCGAGGGTAGATTGAGACCTAAGAAGTGTTCTTGAACACTTAGTTGGGGTAAAAATCGAGAATATACCCTCGGGTTTAGCCGAATTCAAATTTTGAAGGGTTTGGGGTTGAAAATTCTAAACATTCCCAATTTGGGGATTCGTTGATAAATTCGGAATTGGGCTTGGATTTGAGTAGTTAGGATTGGATTTATGTTGTTGGAATGTAGGTGAACAAAACCGGTGAGGAGTGGAGTCGAAGCTGGGGTCGGAAGGGGGCCGGAAGGAGCCCAAACCAGCCCACAGCACAACAGAAAAACTGTTGTGCTGCGAGCTGGCGTAGCAGCGCCAGCTCTCGGGTGGCCAAGGGCTACTTGGGGCAGTAGCTTGGCGCGGCAGCGCCAGGTCTCTGCCCGACATGCGCCAACCCTATTTTAAAGATGATTCGGGACGTCCGAACCTCCTATTTTCAATCCTAAACATCTTAGGACACTTCCAACCATGTTTTTAAGAATCAAAATCATTTCAAATGCCTTCTTGTTCCTCAAGAATAGAAACTTGCGGAATAAGCTAAGTCCAACTTATTTAATTTCTAATTTCCTCCTACACAGTCATTAGGAAATCTTAAGTAGGATAGCTTAGAAGCATATTGAGGTTTAGTAACTCAAATCCAAGGCCCCAAAAGTAATTATAGGAGAGCGATAGTTGTATGAAACCAAGTGTGAAGCACTTGAGACTCTCATAGAAGAGAGGGAAGACGGATAAGACCAAGGACTCAGTTCTTGGCGACGTCTAGATACATTTTTATGCACGAGCATGTCATATGCATATGAATTGCTTATAGTTTGAGATGTTAACCACATGAATGCATTCGTTAGGAAACTACGACTCGTCCAGAGCGGGAGTTACTCCAAGACAAGCACAAGGAAGCCGTCCAGGTGAGGGGTTTCCCATCCTTGCCCTACAGGGTTGATTGAGGATGTGGATATGTGGTTTGCATACTTGCCTATTTGTAAGAATTATTTAGTGGTTAACATGCTATTGTTGTTCCTAAACTGTTATATATGAAAGCAAAGAGGTACTGGAGGGTATCCATGTGATGACCTGAGATACACCGAACAATACAAGCAAGAGGGCAAGTTATTGATTGAGTCCAAAGTTTGGTTTACCCTATTAATTAGAAACTCATTAAAGAAATCGTATAGAATTTGTTAGTAAACGTCGACGTTTTATGGTAATCGAACTTAGGAAAGACCTTAGAGCTTGGTTATGATCTAAACTGGGGGTTTAAGTATTAATTAAGGATAAATACGATCTCATAATTAATTAGAGTGTCATATGTATGTTTCACACTACTTAGGTAAAGTCAGTTTAGGATATAATGGGTAGATAGAGTTAGAATCCCAGTTGAAAGCTCGGGAAGAGATACAAGTCAGATAAAGTTGCCCGTTGAGGCCATTGCCCTAGCCTGGCACTAGGGTCAGTTAAAGATTAAAAGATTTTCCCATTGAGGCCATTGCCTAGGCTGGCACTAGGGTCAGTTAAAGATTAAAAGATTTGCACGTTGAGGCCATTGCCCTAGCTTGGCACTAAGGTCAGTTAAAGATTAAAAGATTTGCCTGTTGAGGCCATTGCCCTAGCCTGGCACTAGGGTCAATTAAAGATTAAGAGATTTGTCCGTTGAGGTTATTGCCCTAGCCTGCAGATAAAGATTAAAAGATTTGCCCGTTGAGGCCATTGTCCATTGTGAGATACACGGACCAATTGAGTGATTTATAGTTTTCAGATGTTATGTTAAAAGTGATTGCTTGTTTATGAGAAGCATGATAGAAGATCATGATCCGTAGATTATCTTTGAATTTATGTTATATTAATATCGCCTGATCATAATATAACATTTGATAAACTGGATGTTCATGCGCATGTGATTGTGAGTGTTTTCCTTTCCCCAGCTGTGGTGGTACCCGCCTCTACACCAAGGATGCGAAGCTTCTCACTGAGTTTGTTTGACTCACTCCTTCTGCTTCAATGTTTCAGATACAGGTATCGGGCAGGCATCGACGTCCGGCAATTGATACGGTCATCAGACTATCCTTTACGCACTAGTTCGCGTGGGTGGACACCTTTTGGTTATTTTGATGATTTCCATCCACCCGAGGAAGTGGACTGGAATCAAATCCTCGAGGATAACCCTCTAGATCTAGAGCCGAAACAACATTAGGAGCAGCAATAGAAGTCGCAGCAAGAACAGCCACAGGCACAAGATACTCTAGCAGGTCCAGAGGACGGACGTATCGAGGCTCTGACTCGAGAGGTCCGAGAGCAGAGGAGGGAAATTCTAGAGCAACAGAGGGAGAACAGGCAGCAGCAAGAAGAGATAAGAGAGCTGTGAGAGAATATGCACGATTTGCAAGGGGGGATGAGATCCCTACTTAGGCACTTCAACTTGTTTGAGGATGTCTCCCAAAGGCTAGCACCCGTGATACCTTCGGACAACGACAAGGGAGAAGGAAGAGGAGATTAGAAAGGACCATCTTAGTTGTCCCTAGGATTTATTTTGATTTTGTTATGTTTATTTTGGCTTCATTTAAAACTTTGTATTCAAAAATCTCAAAAACATTTTAATGACAAAATTCGGTTTCCTTTTTATCTTTACTTATTCCTTTGGTTTAAAGAAAAAGCAAAGAGGGGACTCTGTGGACACCGCCTTTTGTCCGACCCCAAATTGCACCAAAAATAGTAAATATAGAAAGATAAAAGTAGAAAATAACAAAAAAAGAGAAAAAAAGAAAAGAAAAGAAAAGAAAAAAAAGGGAAGTAGAAAAATTAGAAGGAAAATAAGTAAAGAGGAGTCGCGACTGGCAAGTGTCACCCGTCGTGACCCCTAGAGGCAAGCCCATCGTGATGGAATATTCAATACGTCGTGACGCCTAACAACATTTATGGCGGATCTAATCAAATTCGAAATCAAGGTGCGCGTATGTCGCGACCCCTTCCATAAATAAGTAGATCTGATGAATCCAATCAGATCTGGGATTAGGTGCCAGTCGCGACCCCCTGCGTAATAAATGACCAGATTTCTTTCCTGGAATAGATCCTTTTTCGACTCCTATAAATTGGAGGCTTCACTCTACTCGAAGGGCTCGAATTTTGGAGACCAGAACGCTGCTGAAGTGAAAATTCGATGCTAAGAGGCTTTAATCATTCTTAGTTCACCCACTCATCCCCACTACCCCATTTGACCACACTTAATCTTTATCTTTTTCCTACAAATACATCACTTTTCTTTTCCGATTTTAAAAATTGGGCAGCGATTCCATGGTGTAGGCATCACGGCCTTCCCCTGAGCTGAGCACCAACTTACTCGCTTGCTGTTCTGTAAATTTGACAGGGGGTCGCGACGTATCGCTTTATACGTCGCGATCGCCATGTCTCAGAAGCTAGGGATCGCGACATATCGTTTTATACGTCGCGACCCCCTGCCTTCTAAAGGTAGAATTGGTTTCTTTTAAACTTTTCAAGTATTTTTCACATATCCTGTAACCTAGTAACACCAATGAGCCCTTGCTTCTCTAGGAGTACTAGTCTTCACGCCATCTGGGCATGTCGCCTGATGAGCCTTCACTAGTGCACTTTTTCTTGTCTTGATTATTGCTTGAGTGTATTGGATGGTAGATAGGTGCCGAGGGGCCTTTGCCTCTTTAGGTACATTGCACTGGGAGGCTATCTGAGCTTTTGCTTGATGGACCTCCACCTCACTCACACACTTGCATACCACTCGAACTACGTGGACTTTGATCCCTCCTTGAATGTACGTAAGCCCTAGGCTCTTATCCTAGGTCAAGTCCGCCTTTATTTCCTTCTTTGTTTTTGTGGTTATGTTGTTTTTCAATCTTTTAAGGCCAAATGATTTAAATATTAATTTTTAAGGTAACCATCTTCGGACAGGGGAAGAAGGGTGCCTAACACCTTCCTCTCATCTTAAGCAGACTCCCGAACCTAAATATTTCAAAACCCATCTTTTTACTAATTTTTCAAACTACTTTTCTCTTTTCCATGTTTTTATAGAAAAATTTGTGGCGACTCCATTCGAAGCCCCTGCCCTCGAAAGGCGCGGTCTTCATAGCATGCCATAAGGATGTTGAGAGCACCTCTCCTCCCTGGTTACTGGCGTTCGGATAACGTTCTCTGTGATAGTCACTTGTGTTGTCAGGGCGTTTTGCGGTTTGGTCGCATTTGAGGCTCCTATTTCCGTTGTAGCGACGTCGATCGCTCCCTGCCTGTTTCTTATGTTGCTTCTTGGAGCACTTGCATCGGTTGTAGACGTAGGAGTGTTTGAGTCGGTCATTTTGTTGAACTTTCCTGTAGGGAAAATTTAAAACGGGGAAAATTTAAAATGTGGGTTTATGAGTGTTAAGTGTATACTCCTACTCCCCGAAAAAAGAAATGTCGTTTAGCGGCAGATTGCTCAAGGCATTGTGTTCTGAGAAAGACCGCGGTAAGGGCCAATGTAACTGTCATTTTTGGTTCAGACAATTGTAAGTCAAAAATTAGGACCGCAAGGGGTCTTAACCTTGGGGGACTTGTCCTTAGGTGAGGACCTAGGTGCCTACGTACCCTTAGGAAGGGATCAAAGTCCACGTAGTTCGAGGAGTTAATCTCTGTAGGAGCCGTTAGGCAGGATTGTTACCTGTAGGGGGCCGTGTGCGGCTAGGACGTGTATAAGGAACCCCGGGCGAGTGAGCCACTCGTTGGAGGTTTCCTTATGTGGAGATAGCGAGGGTCTCTCTAAGCTGTTGGGAGCTTTGCTGATGGAAATTTCCGAGACGGAGATGTGAACGTCGACGGTGGATCGTGCGAGGTGGATGATCGGGGGATCAAGAAGATGAAGTATTGTGTTTGGAGTGTGGAGTCTTACTTCTGTGTGATCGGACTTACTCTCTCTGTTCAGAGTGATCTGTTATCCTTATCCTTGTCCTCGAGTCCCCCGAGTGAGGGTTTTATATCAAGGGTGAAGGAGGAAGTGCTCGACCCACGTTCATGCTCGTAGTGGGTTGAGCCACGATGGCTGTGGGGCCTCCCATGTCTCTAGTGTGAGACCTTAGGTGGGAGGACGTGGGTGCTGGCCACGTACAAGGCGAATGAGTGGTGCCACGTGTCATCGACTAGTGTTCCTGCTAGCGTTCTAGAAAGCTGGTGCCACATGTCCCAAGGAAAAATATTCCGTAGATACAATAAACATAAAGGTTATTTGCAAACCTCCTTTGCTATACACACTCCCATAGTTTAGATAATCAATTGGAACTAAGATGGTCTGGCTTGATGTTGAACTTTTTTCATAAACTTCAAAATATATTCAAACAGAAACAGGATGTAAATGGCTTGATGATGGATTCTTACGCTTAAATAGGATGTTTTTCGTAAACTTCTCATTCTTTTAGAAGAAGTGCAGTGAACATAAAATGGAAATGTGAAGTTGATTACTAGAAATTGTGAAAATCGTTGAAGTGGAATAGTAATATGGATAGGAGAGATTCTACAATATTGGTGTAACCAATCTAGTGGTTATATGTTTTTATAAACTGTATTTATTTATTAATTGATACTTGTGGGTCATTTAATTTTAATTATAGTTTGTAATTTTAATATATTCTTACCGCCAATGAAGCAATGACCAGAAGGGACAACAACCACATTTAACATCTTTATCTATATATTAAAGTTGAATACAAGAGGCCAAATCTTGCTATCTATTTGTAAATGATATTTTTTGCACAAATGACATGTCAGCCTCAGAACCTCCTTGTAGGCACTGAAAAAAAGTGTGAAAAAAATAGCATTAATCGTATTAACAATGATTTATTCAAACACAAATGTTCCTTTGATTTAGGGCCCGTTTGTACATGCTTATGAAAACTGTTGATTTTCAAATGACTTCTTTTTAAATGGAGTTTCTTTAAAAGTGTTGTAAAAGAGTAGTAATTTGTATTTGGCAAATTGAGTTGAGAAGTACTTTTATCAGTAGTTAAAAAACAATTTGTGTTTGGTAAAATTATATAAATAAGTGCTTCTGACTGTAAAATTACCAAGAAGGGCATATATAGATTATGATGTTATTAATGCTATTAAATAGATAAATGTATATCAATATTTGATTTGTTTATTATTATTAAATAAATAAAAATAAAAAATTATTTTGTTTATTAAGTATTAAAATGTTAATTAAATAATTATTATTTATAATTAATGTAATTTTTTATCCATAATTATCCATTTTAATTAATGTACTTAAATAAAGTGTTAATATATACTATCAAATAAATATATGGATTCAAAATGAAAGCTTGTTACGTTCTTAAAAAAAATTAATAACTGTGATTTAGGTATTAAAATTGGGAGACGGTGAAGGAAGAAGATGAAGTAATGAGACAATATTGAAGGAAGAGGAGGAGCAATGTTGAAGAATTTAGATCGATTGTAAAGTGTAGTTGTATAGGTCAAAACTAGATTTAAAATAATAAAGGATATAATGGGAAATATCAAAATTTATTAAGGGTATTTCGGTCTTAAATTAATTAAATTTCAGCTTCTGCTACTAGTTAGAAAAAGAAGCTCCAATTTCTAACTTCAGTTTAAAGCTAAAAAAGTGCATTTTACTAGAACTAAGAATTACTTATTTTATAAAATAAGCATGCACAAACAGGACACTTTTTAAAATATGTGATTATTAAAAAAATAAGTGCTTCTTTTCTAAAAATAAGTATGCACAAACAAGCTCTTAGCATTATTTATAAGTTAGAGCCTGTTTGTGCAAGCTTATTTTCATAAAAGAATAACTTATTTTCTTAATAATCACGTATTTTAAAAAAAATGGTGTTGTTTGTGCATGCTTATTTCATGAAATAAGTGATTATTATTGTAGCATAATGCATTTTTTCAGCTTTAAGCTGAAGCTAGAAATTGGAGCTTCTTTTTCTAGCTAGTAGTAGAAGCTAAAATTTAAAATTTTAGGACAAAAGTACCCTTAATAAAATTTTATACTTCTCATTATACCTGTAACTGTTGTTTTTGGTTCAGACAATTGTTATTTGCAATTAACGACCAATAGGGGTCGTAACCTTGGGGGACTTGTCCATAGTTGAGGAACCTAGGTGCCTACGTACCCTTGGGAAGGGAACAAAGTCACCGTAGTTCGTCATGGTGGCGTCTATAGGACTGTTTGGCCAGGCGGTTACCTGTAGCGGGCTGTGTGAGGCTAAGACGTGCATAAGGTACTCCGCGCGGGCGAGCCGCTCTTGGGAGGTTGCCTTAGAGTGTGAGAGAGCTTGAGTCTTTGGGAGCTCTGTTGGTGGAATAGTCCGGGACGGAGATCCGTCTGTCGGTGGCCAGACCTGACGGTGTGCTGGGCAGAGCTTGGGGTGCGTGATGAGTATTGGGCAAGAGGACGTCTGAGGGTGCTCATAATGCTTGCCTGAATGGTTATGGGCGACGTTCTTCTGATGATCGAATTCTGTCGATAAGTCCCCAGGGTGAGGGTCTTTTTATATTTAGTGTGGGGAGGACGTGCTCGACCCACGTTCTTGACAGTCGTGGGTCATCCCACGACTCCCAGGGGGTTTCCCACGTCTCTTGGACGGGAGCCCTCAACGGGAGACGTGGACAACGGCCACGTAAGGGGCATGTGAGTGGTTCCATGTGTCGTTAGCTTTTGCTATCGATAAACTTCTAGCAGCTCAGTGCCACATGTCCTAAGGCAGAATATTCTGTAGTTACATAAGTCCCCCAAGTCTACGGGTGTCGGGCGCCCGTGGACTTAAGTTATTTGTCAGTAAGCTGCTTAGGGAATTTTCCTGCCGCTTTTGTAAAGAAGAGTCCGTCCGCAAGTGAGTTTGCCCATCACGGGTTGTTCGTCCGGCTTGCGGAGCTGTGTCTCTTGGTTTTACTCCAAGGGAGTGGAGACGTTGAAGCTGCCACGCGTCATTATCCTAGTGGCTGACTGCATGACTTCCTTAGCAAGTTTTCGAGCCGTCTTTGCAGAAAGTACACGACTTACCGAGGAGGGGTCACCATTGCTCAGAGGAGAATTTCCTAGATTGCCCCTTGGGGATGTGTGAAGGGAATTCAAAGGTCAGGGGCCTTTTGGTCACTCGAGACGCTTCTATCTGGTCAGGCTTGTCCGCAGTCAGTGACTGGCAAGAAGCTTTGTGGAGAGCTGTTTGTTGGAAGAGTGGGCTGCACCAGACGCCACGTGTACGGTTTGATTAAATCCGCTGACCCTGAGTGCTTTGCCGTCGTTTTGCCTTCATTTAATGCGGGTTCATTTTCGAGAGCTGGCATAATTAGCCTCGGTTGAGGATTTTCGAAAAGACCCTCCGGTGTCTTCAAGGGACTCTTGGGTTCCTGAGGCTTTTCAGTCTTTGTGCCTCCGATTTCCGGACAATGGATCTGGGCCGCTCTTTCTCTCCACGTGTTCCGCTAGGGCTGGTAGTTGTAGCTCAAGCCGGGTGTACTGGATAATTATTTTTATCCGTTACGAGATACGAGGGGGACAGATATTTTCGTATCGTCGCGCCTTTGAGTTCCCCATAAATATCCAACGTTTGAAAATTTGTGGTTTTACCTTCTCGTTTGGCTTTTGTTCTCAGCGTTCCTCCTGCCTTCTTGCCATACTTTCTTTCTCTGATTCTTATTCCCCCATTCTTTTTTCTCTCCTTTGCGTCATGGCCGGTGATGATAGCTTTTTCCCATTTGATTTCACTGATCTGGAAGACCTTCCTTCTTCTCCTCCTCCTCCTCCCCTTAGCCGTACTCGCGACAGTTGTCAGAGTAGGGGGAAGAAATCTGGGTAGGACCTTTCTCCCGGGGCAGTTGTGGAAACTTCCACCGTGGTTCCAAGTGTAGGCGGGAGAGACGCGCGTCTTCCTGTCCCGCCGTCCTCCGATAATGCCCGCCGTCAAGAGGATCTCAAAAGGGAAAAAGGAAGAAAGATGGGAGGGGTGACGGTGGTGGTCCCCCGAGAGACGGAGAGAAAAGAGGCATCTGCGGTGGCAGAGCACAAAAGTAAAAAATGAGGGTTCAAGAAACAACCTTCCGGTGTGGGGTCGCGTTTGCCGTCCCAAGTTGCCCAGCGGATGCGCGAGCTGTGACTTTGGTGGAGGGTACTTTTTCTCCTCTTGTGCCTATTCGTTAATCACATGTGAAGGTGATTCTGTCTACCTGCTCTACGGCTTTAAGTTATGTGGGTGGGGCTGACGAACCTGCAGCCAAGAAGGCCAAACAGTCGGTCGAGGAGCCTGTTTGTGATTCTCCTGCCATGGTTCGATTTCCCGCAGATGAGACCATGGCTGAGGCGCTAGCCGAAGGTGCCAAGGCTGATGACATGGTCGTGGAGGCCGGGGCCCTCTCTGATAGAGGGAATGTAGTGGTGAGTCAAATGACTGCCACGAAGGATATTGTTCCGGGGTCGGGTGTTGGCCCTTTTGAACTTGTCGAGCCGCTAGAGGAATAGCTTTCTTTTGAGCTGGTGGCCTTGGGCAGGCGGTTTCCCGTGGAGATGGGAGAGAGGAGTGCTAGGGGGTTAGACACCACCCCATGGATCTTGTTGTTCGGGGCTTTGGCAGAGTTGCCGAAGCGTTAGCTGATTTCCACCAAGTCGGCATTGCGTGGGTGGAACGAGTGGTAAGTTTCCTCGTCTCGCTATCTTTCTATCTTTGGTGATCTTGCATGCTAACTTGTTTATTTTCTGTAGGAAGAAGCCCATCTCGATAGGGACCGGATTTCTAGAATAGTGACCACCAGGGGCTCGGCTCTGGAGGCCATTGAGAAGAGGTTGGAAGAGGTGCGTGGGCGGTTGTCCACGAAGGAGTTAGATTGCAAGGACCAAGGTCGTGAGATAAAGTCCTTGACTCAAGAGGTGGCCCGTCTTAGGGTCGAACGCGTGCATCTTTCTAAGGTCAAGCTTCTGCGCTCAGAATTGGAGAGGGCTCGCAAGGAGCTAGCTGTCTATCGGGAGGATGCCGAGAAGCATCGGCAGGAGCTGCATTCTCTTCGTGAGGCTTTGAAGGGTGCTGAGGCTCGCGCTAGTGACAATCTCGCGGGCTGGCTGGAGGATGACGGCAAGGTTGCTGACCTTGCGAATCTCCAGGGAGAGTTGCTTGCGCAGAGAATGTACGGGCGGTCGGCCCGTTTCCCTTCCTTGGGACTTGTGCGAGTACTTTGCAAGTTTAAGTCATGCCTCTTTTTAGAAAGGAATGCTTCAATTAATATAAAAAAATGGTTACATTCGAGCAACCTCAGTCGAGCTAGCCTTAGTCAGGCTAAAAGTAAACAGAATGATTACATTCGAATAGCCTTGGCCAGGCGGGCCTTAGTCAGGCTGAAGTGAATCCTAAATTTGTAACAAAGAGACGTACGTGACTTGACCGAAAGGTGGTCTGAGAGCGCAAAGTGTGTTCAGAGCTTAGGCAGAGGTTTGGTCCGAGCGGGCGGACTCCAGCTTCTTTCCTCGTGACTCTTTACCCTCGGGGGGCTCCTCGCGTGATTCTCTGGGACCAAGGCGAGCGACCTTGACGGTCTTGGTTAAGCTTGCTGAGTAGCACGCTTGTGCTAGTTTTTGGTCCGCCATGATTTCTCCAACCTCGTGGGGTGTTGGGAACTTCATTGTGAGCTGTGCGGTGGACACTACAGCTCTGAGTTTGCTTAGGTGCGGTCACCCTAGGATAGCGTTGTACGCCGAGGCTCCTGACCTTTGGTAAGGTGCCCATGGCCATTTGGACTGATATGATTCCTTCTGCGGGAACCTAGGCTCCTGAGAACCCTAAGAGTGTGCCGGGGAATGGCCTTATGCTAGCTTCGTCTAACCTGAGTTTTTTGAAGGTATCAAAGTAGAGGACGTCTGCCAAAGATCCTTGGTCTATTAGGACTCTTTTGACCTCGTCGTTAGCAATGACTGCGGTTACTACCATGGGGTCGTCATGGACAGGTTCTCTAGGTTTGTAACGTCGAACGTGATGGGGTCTCCTCTGGGCTCGCTTCTCTTTTGTGCTTTGGGGCATAGTCGATGGCGAGTATGGAGCGTTCCACCATTTTCTTGTTCTGCGGTTGCGAGGAAGTTTCTCTCTGCAGATCGCCTGCGATGACATTGATGACTTTGCGACTAGGTGTCTAGTCGTTGCCTCTCGTGAGTGTTCTGTATTAGCTCTGCTCTCCTCTTTGATGTACATGCCTAACTGCCCTTTACGGATTAAATCTTCGATTTGATCTTTCAAGTGGAGCAGTCATTGGTTTTGTGCCCGTAATCCTTGTGGAATTGGCAGTACTTAGACTTGTCCACCGACTTTCCAGTTTTTCGCCTCTTAATCTACGGAGGGAAACTGAGCATGTCCGAGTGATAGATTTCCTTGAGGACTCTGACGTGGGATTTGTTGAGGAGAGTGTAGCTTGTGAACCGCCCTTTGGGAGGCGTTCGTGGTCGAGGTGGCGAACGTTTTCTGCTATTTTACTCCTTGGAGTTTCAGTTTTCCGCTACCGCTTTCTCCTTTTTCTTTCCCGCTCGCTCCATATCATACCTACTTATCAGGAACTTCCTCATCTTGTGGGCGATTTGCGCATTTTGTTTTTGGATGAACCATTTTGCACAGTCCATCAGTTCCTATAAGGTGGAAACGGAGTATCTGTTGTGTTCTTCGTAGAACTGCGAACATCGGAGACCCTGCTTAACGAAGAAGATCGCGACGGCATCCTAGAGGCCTCGGACCTGGAGCGATAGTTTGGTGAAGCGGGCCATGAAGGTTTGCAGGGTTTCTCCTTCTTCTTGGTGAAAACCAATGAAGGAGTCCTCGTTCTTTTTCGACATTGTTGGTCGTCCGTCATTCCCAGTATTGACATAACCGAGTTGAAGGTGTTAATGTGATCTCGTAGATCCGTCTCTCCACCATAAGGTTCTATGTGGAAAGGCATCTTGAAGCCCATGGGTACGTGCTCATTCTTGACCTGCTGGGTAAAAGGGTGTCTCCCTTTTCCTTAGAAGTCGAAACCGGGCCACTGGTATTGTCCTAAGTGAGTGGGCATGCCGTAGGGGGAGTACGGGTTGTAAGCTCCTGCCCAGGGCATGGGGAGATAGGATCTTGGCGGGTAGTTTGGGACTGGCGGTCACGGGTAGTCCGTGGGCGGACGCACTGCTTGCCCGGTGACCATTGTTGGTCCATGAGGGATCACTGGCGAGGGAGCTGGTGCTGTTAGTGACAGTCGTGCGAACTCCATTGGTAGAGTCCCAAACTGTATTGCGGGTAGGCAGGTAGAGTCGCTAGAGGACCCTACTGTTGTGCCGTGCGGTGCCGGTGGCAGTTGGACGGCCATACTTGCTTGAGAGAGGTTCCTATTTTCTTCCCATTGTTGTTGGCGTTTGGCCGCTATTTCTGCCTCAAGGTGGGCGAGCTCTATCTCCCGCGGGGTCCTTGTCAACTCCGTCACTTCTTGATTTCTGGTTATAGGGCAAGGATTGTGTGGCATGCCATAAGGATGCAGGGGGCATGCTTCCTCCCTGGGTGCTGGGTTATGGACCACCGTCTCTGCAACAGCTTCCTACGTTGTTGAGGTGCTCTGGGGCTGAGTTGTACTCGAACCTCCTACCTCGGTTGTGACTGTTTCAGCCGCTCCCTGCCTGTTCCTTGTGCTACGTCTTGGGGCGCTTTCATCAGTCACGGCTGTGGGGGCGTTTGAGTTGGTCATCTTTTAGTATATCCTGTATCGAAAAAGTAAAAAATGTGAGTTTCTGAGTGTTAGGTGGATACTCCACGAAAAAGAAATGTCATTTAGCAGCAGAGAGCGCAAGGCATTGTGGTATGAGGAAGACCACGGTGGGCACCACTGTAATTGTCATTTTTGGTTCAGACAATTGTTATTTGCAATTAAGGACTACAAGGGGTCGTAACCTTGGGGACTTGTCCTTAGGTGAGGAACCTAGGTGCCTACGTACCCTTTGGATGGGATCAAAGTCCACGTAGTTCGTCATGGTGACGTCTATAGGGGCCGTTGGCCCAGGCGGTTACCTGTAGCGGGCCGTTTGTGGCTAACAGGTGTGAGAGAGCTTGCGTCTCTGGGAGCAATTGGGAGCTTTGTTGGTGGAATACTCTGGGACGGAGATGCATCTGCCGGTGGCTGGACCTGACGGTGTGTTGGGCAGAGCTTGGGGTGCGTGATGAGTATTGGGCAAGAGGATGTCTGAGGGTGCTCAAAATGCTTGCCTAAATGGTTATGGGCGATGTTCTTTTGATGATTGGATTCTGTCGGTAAGTTCCCCGGGTGAGGGTCTTTTTATACTAAGTGTGGAGAGGACGTGCTCGACCCACGTTCTTGACAGTCGTGGGTCATCCCACGACTCCCAGGGGGTTTCCCACGTCTCTTGGACAGGAGCCCTCAAGTGGAGACATGGACAACGACCACGTAAGGGGCATGTGAGTGGTTCCACGTGTCGTTAGCGTATGCTATCGATAAACTTCTGGAAGCTCAGTGCCACGTGTCCTTAGGCAGAATATTCCGTAGTTACAATACCTTTTATTATTTTAAACCCTAGCATTGACAAGTTCTTTGTATACTAATTCAAATTCAACGTTAACTACTCTTCCTTCACTGTCTCTTCATCTTGTAAGATAAAATATTTACAATTAATTTTATTTAAATAAAATTAACAAATATTTATTAATAAGAAACTCATCATAGATAGTAATATGACATTAGTGAAAATTAATAATTTATTAAAATAACATTAATAGACATTAATAAATCAAAAACTAATCATAGATAATGAAATTACATAAATTAAAATCAATAGTTATTTAATTAACATTTTAATATATTAATAAACAAATTAATATTTTGTTTTTATCTATTTCATAGCATTAATAACATCATAATCTATACATGCCCTTATTGGTAATTTTACAATCAAAAGCACTTATTTATAAAATTTTACAAAACACAAATGGTTTTTCAGCTACTGATGAAAGTACTTCTCAACTCAATTTGCCAAATACAAACTGCTACTCTTTCATAACACTTTTTGAAAAACTTTATTTAAAAAAGTCATTTAAATATAAGCCATTTTCATAAAAACGACCTTGATGCCAAAAAGTTGAATTGGGTACTGATTGGAATCATTTTAATTACAGAATTAATTGCCCTTTTCAAAATTAAAATCCTTTCTCAGAATATCGCATTTCCAACTCTTCAATCTACTCTTCAGACTCTTTCTAGGTTTAGATCAAATTGTAGAGACGAGCCTTGGGCTGACTTCGAACAGCTCTGTCAGCCAGAAAATAAACCAAGAGGGGGGTGAATTGGTTTTCTTTGAAATTTGTCTGTTAATCGCTTTAACGTTTGATTAGGACTCTTTATATAGATAGGACTCTAAAACGTTAAATTATGAAAGCAAAGTGTAGGGTAGAGATTTGCACCAAGTCCTGGACAGGTTCACTAATTGAGTATGCTCAATTCAGCTACGTCCTCTGCCCTTCTAACCAACTAGTTAGAAGGATTCTATTAATTCAAATTCTGTTTTACAACCAAGCAACCCAAAACACTTTTCTGGGAAAGCACACGAGCTTTTAAGCTTCACCGCAGCCTTTTACCAACAAGATAACGTCTGCTCAACCTTAATGTAAAGAAGAGTTATAGCAACCTCGTAGAGGATCAGCTTTTATCTAGCTTTTACAAGAAACCTCCTCAGTGCATTAAGTTCCTGCTTTTCTCAGAGTCAAATCAGGACTCTCTGAGTATTTAAGAATTGAACACTCCTCTGCAACCTTGTACCACTTACAAGGATCAGAATTTTTACACCTCTAGAGAATGTTCAATGCTTAAATACTGCAACAGTAGATAAAGAAAAAGAAGATTAAGCAAAGAATGTAAACTTATTACGGTCAGGACTCAAACAGAATTTATGGCAGCAGTAAATGCACAAACAACAATCACATAGACAGCTTCCTGATCTTTTCTCTTAGCTTGTATTTCGAATTTATAGAACACTCAGTTCAATTTTTACTAGCAGCCAACCCTTCGATAATAAATAGAGAATTTCTGCCCAAGTAGCCGTTGTGTATTTTGAATCACAGGGCTATCCGTTTCCTTCTTTCATGGTTGTTGCAGGACGCTCCCTCCTTTCCAGGAGATGTGACTTGCTGGAATTTTTAGCCTGGAAAGTGAACACTCACCTACTTCTAGTGCTTAGATTACTCATGATAGATATAGGATAGTAGTTGTAAGAGAGAGAGCTCTTGTCTGAGAGTTAATCCGTGGGCCAGCATTTTGTTGGGCTTATTTTGTTCTTTTTGGGCCAAGGATATTTAGTCCACACAACTAAAATTAATTGACATGTTAAAACATAAAATTAGTTGGGCTGATTTTAATCCATTAAGCTCACCACTAATTACCCCTAAAATGCCGTCCGCCGTGTTTTTTCTAAAACACTCTGTTTGTCGTAATTTCGAATCCGTCGGTCGTGCCACCGTCCACCGTGTTGTCGTGTTTCTTACAACCAGAATCCAATCACCACGTCTCGAGCTCGGATCTTCCTATCTGACGTGCAGAAGCATTTTCGCACCACCGATGAATACGATCAGTGCTTTCAGAAATACAATCACAACCGCTCCTATTCCTTCAGCCGTGAACACCAAGAATTTGGGCAAGAAGAAGAGGCTAAGATATTTATTTCAGTGTTTTCTTTGATATTTGGGTTGTTATTTACGTTAGTTTTTCATCTCTCTGTTCTTAATTATCTCATTCTATTTCTTCACAAATTTCAGAGGAACAGGACCGCAAAATTAAAGTAATGTAAGATTGATGCTCGTCACGAGCACTTGCTTTCTCAAGGTAGAAATTAGAAACCATCTTTTTATGTTTCTGTAAATGTATGTGTGTGTGGATATTCTACATGTGCGTAAATTTTCTATCGATGCATTCTTTTCCAAATTTTATATTTTCATTATTATCAGTGGAAACGGACTAGTTGCAGTCAAGAATAAGGGATGCAAGGACGGAGGAGACGATGGTCATGCGCCATCAATGTTTGATGGGAAACACAACAAACGTTTGTGGGAGAAATTCAAGATGACGCCTAGAGGTGATTTGCATAACATGTGTAACTGTCGTTTTTGGCTCAGACAATTGTAATTTGAAATTAGGACAGCAAGGGGTCTTAACCTGGGGGGACTTGTCCTTAGGTGATGCACCTAGGTGCCTACGTACCCTTCGGGAGGGATCAAAGTCCACTTAGTTCATCATGGTGACGTCTATCGGAGCTGTTAGGCAAGGTTGTTACCTGTATTGGGCCGTGTGCGGCTAAGACGAGCCTAAGGTACTCCGAGCGGGCGAGCCGCTCTTAGGAGGTTGCCCTAGTGGGAGAGAACTATGGTCTCTCTAGGCTGCTGGAAGCCCTATTAACGGTGTGCTCCAAGGAGGAGGTGAGCTTGCCTGAGGTTGGCCGGAATGGGGCCATTGATGGAGCTCGAGGTGCGGAAAGGACTTGCGTGGGGTATCTGAGGGTGCTCAGGTACCCAGAGAGTGGGGAATATCGGAGGTTGATGTACGATAATCCTTCGGGTTGTGTATAATTCTGTTGAGACTAGATTGCTTGCTTAGTCCCCCGAGTGAGTGTCTATTTATACTTGCGTGTGGGTAGATCGTGCTCGACCCACGAACTCGTGGCCCGTGGGTCGTCGCACGAGTCTTGTGGAGATCCCACGTCTGGTGGTGGGGAGGCTCCGTGTGGTGACATGGTGAGGGCCACGTAACAGATGGATGAATGGTGCCACGTGTCTCCAGCAGGTGCTGGGGCCATGCTTCTAGAACGTCAGTGCCACGTGTCCCTAGGTGGAATATTTCGTAGTTACATAAGTCCCCCAAGTCTACGGGTGTCGGGCGCCTGTGGACTTAAGTTCCTTTGCCTGTAAGACACTTAGTAATTTTCGCTGCCTTTACTTGCAAGATAGCTCGTCCGCTTGGAGTCGTGGGTATGGGAGCTGGTCGTCTGACTCACGAAGTTGGCTCCCTGGCATCGTTCCGTGGAAAAGGACACGTCTTGGGGAGGACACGCGTCTCGTTTTGGATGGCTGGCCGCTTGGCTTCCTCAGCAAGTTTTCGAGCCGTCTCTGCAGGAAGTACGCGACTTACCAAGGTAGAGTCATCATTTCTCAAAGGGGTATTTCCCAAAATGCCCTTCGAGGTCTAGTAAGGGAAATCCAAAGGTCAGGGGCTACTTTGGTCATTTTGGAGAAACTCTCCTCTGGCTATGTTCGTCAGTGGTCAGTTGTTGACGGTGGTATTCTTACTGAGGGTTTCTGTTGAAGGAGCGGGCTTTGTTGCAGGTGCCACGCGTCAGAGCTTGAACGGGTGCCCCTGTCATTTAAGTGTTTTGTCACCGTTTCTCCCTCATTAAATGTGGGTTTGTTTGCAAGGGTAGCCATCATTAGCCTGGGTGGAGAGTTTTGCGAAAAGGCCCTTAAGTGTCTCGAAGCGACTCTTGGGTTCTCGGGGGCTTTTCGGTCTTTGCATCTCCTTTGCCCTGGCTGTATATCCCGTCCATTGCTTCTTTCCACGTGTGCGGTTGAAGTGAGCAGTTACAGCTGGGCTTGGTTGTAGAGGATAAGGGGTTTTATCCGTTGCGAGATACGAGGGGTCGATGTTTTTGAATCGTCGTGCCTCTGGGTGTCCTATAAATGTCCAACGTTTGAAATTTTGTGACTTTACATTTGCATTCACCATTCTGTGTTGCCTCTGTCTCACCTGCTCTTGCTTTTTCTGATTCTTTCTTCTTGTCGAATCGAATCCTCGCAACGGCTAGTGGAGGTGATGACTACAGCTATTACCCTTTTGATTTCACTGATTTGGATGATTTTCCTTCCTCTTCCCCTCCTCCTCCTTCTCTGAGCCGCACTCGCGATGCCGGTCGGAGCAGGGGGAGGAAGAATGGTCAACAGGGCTTGTCTTCGGGGGAAGCCGCCGATGTCCCTATTCCTGTGCCTCCGTCTTCCGAGAGGGAGCGTCGTCAAGAGGTTCTTCCGAAGGAGAGGAGGAAGAATGACGGGAAGGTTGGCGCGAGCTGACCCCGAGAGGGGGAAAGGAGAGGAACTTCTGCGGCGGAGTTACCCAAAAGCAAAGAAGGGGGCTCAAGAAGCGTCCTGCTAGGGTTGACTTGCGATTGCCTTCGCAGGTCGTACGGCGGAGTACTAATCGGGAGGATGCACAGGTGGAGGCTCTGGCGGGGGATGTTGTTCCTGTTTCTGCCCCTGCCCCTGTTCCTACCTCTGTTACAACTTCCGCTCCCGTTCTTCAATCACCCATGAGGGTGATCCTTTCTACTCGTCCTCCCGACTTCAGCCCCGTTGAAGGGGTCAATTAGCCTCCTACTAAGAGGGCTAAGATGGTCGTTGTGGAGGCTGTCGGGGATTCTTCCGCGCCTCAGACTGCGGCGGGTGGTCCTGCGGCTGAGGAGGTCGCGGAGTCTGGTGATGCGGACGTGGAGGCCAGAGCCCTCTCAGATGGAGGGAATGTAGTGGTGAGTCAAGCGGCTGCCACGAGAGATCTTGTTCCTAGGTCGAGCGTCGGCCCTTCTGAACCCCTTGGGCCACCGGAGGGGGAATTGGCTTTTGAGCTGGTGGCACTGGGGAAGCGCTTCCCCGTGGAGCGGGAGAGGGAAGCTAGGGGGCTGGACACTTCGCCCATGAATATTGTCGTTCGAGGCTTCAGTCGGGTTGCTGAGGCGTTGGCCGACTTCCACCAGGCTAGTCTTGAGTGGAAGAAGCGTGTGGTAAGTCTCTCCATCTCGGTGCTGCATTCTCTCTGTGTTGCTCTGCGTTTTTTACTCGTCTTTTTGTAGGGGGAGATCCATCTTGACCGGGACTAGTTCTCCGATGTTGCGGCCTCTAAGAGCTAGGCTCTGGAGTTCTCCCAAAAGAGGTTGGCAGATGTCGTGGTGACTGTCCGCGAAGAAGTTGGAGTGTGAGGACCAGGGACGGAAGGTTGAATCCCTGACTCACGAGGTTGGCCATCTTAGGGCTGAGGCTGGTCACCCTTCCGAGGTTGCGCTCCTTCGTTCAGAGTTAGAGAGGACTCGCCGGGAGCTGACCGCCCGCCGAGATGATGCAGAGAGGCGTTAGCAGGAGTTGCCGACGTTGCTGATCTCCAGGGGGATTTGCCTGCGGAGTGGATGTATGGCATCCTTCTGGTGGTCGAGTAGCTTGAGCGCCTCTGTAGGGAGAGATTTCCAGCGGAGTGGGTGGCTTCCTTACACCCTTCCTTGGAGTTTTTCAAAGGTGAGCTTCGTGGCCGGATGACGTCAGATCCGCCACTGAATCTTGCTTTTCTTCGTCGGCTGACCGACCGCCTGGTGGAGCACCAGGTGCTGTCTCGTATCGGCAGACGGGCTCCAGGGATTGGACCTACTTCTCAGCAGCTGGCTAAAGCGACCAAGCGGGGGTCGTCGGAAGGTGTTGGCCATGTGGAGCCGACTAAGGCTGAGGCCTTTGTAGATCTTGGGAATGCCCAAGATTAGGTTTATGTAAATTTAGGGTGTTTACCCTTTGTAATGGGCGGTCGCCCTCTCATTTTTGGCAATGAGAATGATTTTTGCAAAAGAGTGTTTTCCTGCTTTCCTTTTTACTTCTGGGCAAAAAGTCGTATATTTGCAGTTTCTCTTTTCGTAGTCATCTCTTTACATCTGGGTAAAAAGAATTTTGCGTGAGTACTGTGTGATCAGGACGGTTTGCATGTGTGTTCCTAGCATGGTTTGTCGAACGTTCGTTTTGTTGTTTTCGCACCCAAGGGGTTTCCAATGCGCTATTAGGGGAAACTTTAGCTTGGACCTAGGGGCGCTTAGCGTTTCTTGGGGCGGTCGAGACCATCGTCCTGTGATAGGACTTACGTGAGTACTTTGCAGAGTTGAAGTCTTGTCTCTAGCTGAAAATAAGTGCATTTAATAATAAACAAAATGAATACATTCGTGCAGCCTCAGTCGGGCTAGCCTTAGTTAGGCTGAAGGTAAGTAAAATGTTTAAATTCGGATTGCCTAAGTCAGGCGAGCCTTAACCAGGCTGAAAGTCCTAAATTCAAAGTATAGACATATACGACTTGACTTAAAGGTAATGTGATAGTGCAAAGTGCGTTCAGAGTCGTAAGCGGAGGTTAGGTCCAGGCGGGCGGACTCTGGCTTCTTTTCTCCTAAATCTTTAGCCTCGGGAGGTTCCTCGTGTGTTTCTTTGGGACCAAGGCGGGCGACCTTGACGGTCTTGGTTAAGCTGGCTACGTAGCATGCTCGCGCTAGTTTTTGGTCCACCATGATTTCTCCAACCCCGTGGGGTGTTGGGAACTTCATTGTGAACTGTGCGGTGGACACTACAGCTCTAAGTTTGTTTAGGGACGGTCGCCCTAGGATTGCATTGTATGCTGATGGTGCTGAGACGATGACAAAGTCTACATCAAGGCTCGCGACCTTTGGTAAGGCACCCATTGTTGTTCGGACGATGATGATTCCTTCTGCTGGAACCTGGGCTCATGAGAACCCTATGAGCATGCTGGGGAATGGCCTTTGGTTGGCTTCATTCAACCCGAGCTTTCTGAAGGTGTCGAAGTAGAGAACGTCTGCTGAGGATCCTTGGTCGATCAAGACTCTCTTGACTTCGTAGTTGGCGATTATGGCGGTCACCACCATGAGGTCGTCGTGGACTGGTCCCTCTAGGTTGGTGATGTCGAAGGTGATGGGGTCTCCCTTGGCCTCGCTCCTCTTCTTGTGCTTTGGTGCGTAATCAAGGGCGAGTATGGAGCATTCCATTCTCTTCTTGTTTTGCGGCAGCGAGGAGGTCCCTCTCTGTAGTCCGCCTGCGATGACGTTGATAACTCCGCGGGTAGGTGCTTGGTCGCTGGCCTCCCGGGGGTGGTCGACATTAGTCTATTTTTCTTCCTTGATGAATCTGCCGAGTTATCCCTTTCGGATTAGGTCTTTGATCTGATCCTTCAGGTGGATGCAGTCGTTGGTTTCGTGGCCGTAATCCTTGTGGAATTGGCAGTATTTGGACTTGTCCATCGGCCTTCTCGTCTTACGTCTTTTGACCTACGGGGAGAAGTTGAACATGTCGGAGTGTTAAATTTCCTCCAACACCCCAACATGAGATCTATTGAGGGGAGTGTAGCTCGTGAACCGTCCTCAGGGAGGCGTTCGTGGTCGAGGTGGCGACCTCTTCCTACTGCTCTTTTCCTTGGGGGCTTGGTTCTCGGTTCTTGTCTTCTCTTTCTTTTTCTCTGCCTGCTCCATATCGGCCCTGCTTATCAGGAACTTCCTCATCTTGTCCTTAGCGATCTGAGCATTCTCCTCTTGAATGAACCATTCCACACGGTCCATAAGTTCCTATAAGGTGGAGACGGGGCACCTGTTCAATTCCCCATATAACTGTGAGCATCGAAGACCTTGCTTTATGACAAAGATGGCGACGGCATCCTGGAGGCCTCGAACTTGGAGCTACAGCTTGGTGAAGCAGGCCAGGAAGGCTTGCAGGGTTTCTCCTTCCTCCTGGTGGAAACCATTGAAGGAGTCTTCGATTTTTTGGTACAATTTGCTGATGGCGAACTGCGTAAGGAAGTTCTGAGGCAGTTGTTCGAAGTTGTGGATCGAATTGGTGGGCAGCAAGGAGAACCATCTCAAGGCGGCTTCCTTCAGAGTCGATGAGAATACTCGACACTGTTGGCCATCCGTCATGCCCAGTATCGACATGGCCGAGTTGAAGGTGTTTAGGTGATCCCGCAGATCGGTTTCTCCGCCATAAGGTTTGATGTGGAAAGGCAATTTGAAACCCATGGGCACGTGCTCATTCATGACCTGTTGGGTGAAAGGGTGTCTCCCCTTTCCCTGGAAGTCGATCGCGGGCCACTAGTAGGCATTCGCACCGCCGACTGCGTACTGGTTGTAGGCCTCGGCCCATGGCATATGGAGGTAGGATCCTGGAAGGTAGTTTGGGACTGGTGGTCGCGGATAGCTCATGACGGGCCGTGCTGCCTGTCCGGCGAACATGGTTGGTCCAGGTGGGATCACCGTTGGGGGTGGTGCCGTCGTCAGAGGCAATCGTGCGAACTCCATTGGTAAGGTCCTGAATTGAATTGCGGGCAAGTCGGTAGGGTCGCTGGAGGTCCCTGTCGTCGCACAGTGTGGCACTAAGGGTAACTGAGTGCTCACATTTGCTGGGGCGAGGTTCCTGTCCTTCTGCTTCGAGGAGGGCGATCTCAGCGTCCCATGAGTTCCTTGCTGGCTCTGTCATCTCTTGACCACCGGTTGTGGGGCAAGGGACGTGCGGCATGCCATACAGGTGTTGAGGGCAAGTTTCCTCTCTAGATGTCAGGTTCAGGACCACGGTTTCCGTGATGGCTACCTGCGTTATTGAGGAGCTCTGAGGCTGAGTCGCGTTTGATCCGACTGCCTCAGTTGTGACCGGTTTGGCCGTTCCCTGCCGATTCCTCGTGCTGCATCTCAAGGCGCTAGAGTCAGTCGTGGTTGCGGGGACGTTCGAGTCGGTCATGATGTATTATATCCTGTATCTATATTGAAGATCAAAACAAAAACAAATACGGGTTTATGAAAGTTAGGTGTATACTCCTACCCCCCGAAAAGGAAATGCCGTTTAGCAGCAGAGTGCGTAAGGCATTGTGGTCTGAATAAGACCGCGGTGGGCGCCACTGTAACTGTCGTTTTTTGCTCAGACAATTGTAATTTGAAATTAGGACCGCAAGGGGTCTTAACCTTGGGGGACTTGTCCTTAGGTGATGCACCTAAGTGCCTACGTACCCTTCGGGAGGGATCAAACTCCACGTAGTTCGTCATGGTGACGTCTATCGGAGACGGTAAGCAAGGTTGTTACCTGTATTGGGCCGTTTGTGGCTAAGATGAGCCTAAGGTAGTCTAGGCGAGCGAGCCGCTCTTAGGAGGTTGCCTTAGTGGGAGAGAGCTATGGTCTCTGTGGGCTGCTGGAAGCCCTGTTAACGGTGTGCTCCATGGAGGAGGTGAGCTTGTCGGAGGTTAGCCAGAATGGGGCCAGTGATGGAGCTCGAGGTGCGGAAAGGACTTGCGTGGGGTATCTGAGGGTGCCCAGGTACCCAGAGAGTGGGGAATATCGGAGGTTGATGTACGATAACCCTTCGGGTTGTGTGTAATTACGTTGAGACTAGATTGCTTGCTTAGTCCCCCGAGTGACGATCTATTTATACTTGCGTGTGGGGAGATCGTGCTCGACCCACGACCTCGTGGGACGTGGGTTGTCCCACGAGTCTTGTGGAGATCCCACGTCTGGTTGAGGGGAGGCTCCATATGGTGACGTGGGCGAGGGCCACGTAACAGATGGATGAGTGGTGCCACGTGTCTCCAGTGGGTGCTGGGGCCGTGCTTCTAGAACGTCAGTGCCACGTGTCCCTAGGTGGAATATTCCGTAGTTACAACATGGATTATGGAAGTTTCATCCTTTGACTACCTAATTTGTTTTCTCTGTCCATAATTTGTCTTATATGTTATATGTTGTTTAGTTAATGGAGTCAATTAAGTTTGAATTTGTATTATACTCACTTACTCAGTGCTCTATGATCTTCGTCAAAAGCATTTATTTGATTTTTTATTATGCATCCAAACTTATTATGGAAGTTTTGTCACTCTGGAAATCTTCATGTTCACTCATGTAGGGTGATCGACTGATCTTTCTGGTAGATGCTACAATCCAGGGTGAGCGACTAAACATCTTGAAACACACCACAATATTTAAGGTTTCTAGCATGTAAAAATTATTATTAATAAAGAAAATATGACAATTTCTACTATTTGTTCATATTTTCAGTAGAAGCTCCAAAAAGCCTTAAGCTGTTTCGTGCTATATTTTCCTTTCAAATAAATGCAGTTTAGTTTTATTTGGGTCAAACACCTGAAACGTTTTTTTAAAAAAAAATTTTAATAAATAATTCTTTTTTGCTTGGTTAGACAGTCACTTAGTTTGGACGCACACCAGACACCACTCACCAGGTTGATCAGTTTCCCTCTTGCTGCTATTAGAGTAACAATACTTACCGACTTAATAAAATTTTCATTGTTATATAGTAAGAGTATTTTGCTTCTAAAAATGCGTATTGCTTATGCATGTTCACTTAAACTTTTTGTGTATATATTGATTGGTTCATAAATTAACTTCTTTACTAATTTGGGTATGAATTTATTATTTTGGTTTATAGGTGACTGGGAAAGCACTTATATTTGATGAAATTATAAACTATGTGCAGTCATTGCAGCATCAAGTTGAGGTAGGAAAGAAATTTAGTCTTTGCCTATAACGATCTTACTTAGATATGAGGGTTAAAATGCTACTTTTTCTTGCTCATTAAGTATTCTTTTATTTGACAATTTTTATCTACGAAACTGGCTTCCGACAACACCAGGCTGGATTTCGATATTGACACCCTAATCTCAAAAGATGTAAGTTTCAAGGGTTCTAAGACAATAGTATTATATGCCACTCTTAAGGGTTCATCATACTCAGATATGATGGCTGAATTTTTGGTTTCAGATACTTCAATCAGATAATGTCTGCTACACCCAATATTCGCCTTAGATTCCTCAGCACAAGCCTTTTATGAAAACCAGCAAAACCCAGGAATCCACAATAACACTCTGAATGGAACTATGACCCACACCACAGTGGACCCATTAGAGACTGCTTCTCTCTGCCAAAACCTTGGTGTGCAAATGCAATTACCTTCCCTTAATGCCTTCACTACTGAAGCTGCTCTTCAGGTAATCTATCAATCTATATATGCTACTCCAATTGAATTGAATTATAAATTTAAAACTTTTCTAACTATTTTGTGTGCAATCATTGGCAGTTTCGAGTAACATTCTGTGAGGATGACCTCTACACAATTGTTCAGCAAGGCTTTGGCCAAACTGCAAGTGGGAAATTTCCCTCTCAGTCCCACAACTTGAACGGTAATACAGCAAATGGGTTTAAAAGACTAAAAGTTAATTAAAAAAACATCATTTTCATTATGCCCAAAAAATTCATATTAATATTAAGTTCATATATGGTTTTGCTTTATCCCTTGCAGGATCAAATCAAGTGTCCCATTCCCATATGAAAGTTGAGCGCTAACGGCTAATCAGTATTTAGGAATCACCTTCCATTAGGCTTGAATTACCGAGGACTATAAAGCAAGATTGGTTGCATACAAGTATGAAATTTAATTCCAACGAACCCCATCAACTATTATTAAACCCCATTATTATCTCTCTCTAGGTCTATTCTCTAGACTCCTTTTTTGTCTTCAACTTAGTTACCCCATCATCTCTCTAATCTTTTGGGAGCATAACTTTTCAATTTATTATAGATATTTTTTAAAACTGTACAACTATTCACTGTAAAATCTTAGGATTATCTGGCCCTGTATTCTCTGGATCAAATTATTATTACTATGGCACCAAATGTAAGATATAATTAATGCTGATTGAAGAAAGAGTTTAATTTCTTTATATTTATTCTTGTTCCTCTTGAGATTAAAATAAAATTGATGAGTATACTGATTTAATTTGCAAGATAACTATGCATCCTGAATAGATGAGAACAGGCCAACAATATTCATGAACTCTATTTTTGGTTGTTCTTTTATTGATAACAGGACAACAATATCCTTGAAGAATTTAAGTGCAAGAAATCAGGCAACCACTCTTGACTTTACAAGAGGTAGCAAGACATGGAGGTAGGATACTATTCTATCCAAGAATGGCCGACGAAAGCAAGACCTTGATAGTTGAAGAACAAGATTACATGAGCCGGAGTGTCAAGAAACTCAAATCCGGGGATGTTTTGTCCCCGATGGATGGTGTGGAAGCAATCAACCTCAACAATAGTGAGGCTGAACCAGAAGAGACGGTGGAAGACATGGAGGATGACCAGGTGCTAGATCTTGGTGATGCGCCCACTTGAATTCATCAGTTGCAAACGATCCTACTCCCAAGGAGACGAAAACACCGATCTCCTATAAGGAGAAGTTGCTTGGGATAAATGGAAGAGGAGTCGAGCTGATGAGTGATGAGGAATTAGCCTCCGAATTTGATGAAATGGAAGAGGAACCAGAGATTTTGGAAGAACAAGATGAAGAATTGTTTTGCCCAACCCTCTCCATCTCAATGGAAGAAAGGTAGAAGCTGTACAAAGAATGGAAGCAAGCTCTAATTGTGAAGGTTCTAGGCAAAACCTTGGCATTCAGATTTTTAAAGGCTCGGCTTGAACGAATGTGGCAGAGGAAAGGTATAATCAAGGTCATTGACATAGGTAATGGCTTCAATGCTATTATTTTCTCGGATCTTGCGGATTATCATTTTGCGCTCCACGAAGACTCGTGGATTGTGGCAGATTATCACATTCTTGTCCAACGCTGGAGGCCAAATTTTGACCCTTATCATGTGGAATACAAGCGCATACCTGTCTGGATCAGGGTTTCGAACCTCCCGATTGAATTCTATGAAAAACATATTCTATGGCGGATAGGAGACCTAGTAGGGAAATGCCTAAAGATCGACAAACATACTTTGCAGGAAAAGAATGGAACGATGGAAGTGGAAAGGGGGAACTTCGCTTGGATTTGTATTGAGGCAGACCTGAGACTAAAATTAATCTCTAAGTTTCGTCTGCTGAAGAAAATCTATAGGGTGGAATACGAAGGAATGAAATTGGTTTGCTTCAATTGTGGTATGTTCAGCCATGGGAAAGAACAATGCCCGGATTTGAAAATTGTTAACCCCACAGATGGACAAGAGTAGGATGGGTCCAAGCCTACTAGCTTGAATGCCTACACCCAAAGAAGGGTCGAAGTGGGAGAGGAAGCCTTCGGCCCATGGATGTATGTTTAGAGGACTATAAGAAGAAATCCAATATCTTCTTTCAATAATAACCGCAATGGAACCGAAGAGGAACAAAGGAAGCCAGAGCAAAAGACAATTAACAGATTCAGTGTTATAGCAGATCTTGAGCATATTCAAACGGGTGAAGGGCCTGAACCTGAAAACAAACAAAGCCAGGAGAATGTTGATGCGAACCTGGTTAGAGCCAAACCTAATCAGGAAGTTAGCAACTTAGAACTCACAAACCAGGGTAGCCAGCTCAGACAAAAGAAAGCTGAAACACCGATTCAAGGCAGCAAAAGGCAGAACCCATCACCCCAATTTGCCAATTCCACGAAAAAGCCTTCTAAAACCCACTTGGAAAAGGCTCAGGAGCATACGGTGGTGGTTTCCCACTCAACCAGGTCCCCTGCCAAAGCTAAGGACAGCGTCCCAAGGGCCCCTCCAAAAGGACCCCCGAATCCACCTAAAGCTAAGCAGAAGGACTTTGACGAGATTTTATACCATATGAAAATGGCGGAAAAAAGTGATCTGGACCCGATGAAATCTCTGACGGAGCTGGGAGCTTTTCAGGTGTACACTAACTAACTCTGATTAATATTAATATTTATGAACATTGATTCTTGGAACTGCAGAGGCACGGCCTCTAATTCTTTTCATAGTATTGTTAAAGATCTTTTTAACATGTACAAACTCGATATCCTGGTGCTGTTGGAAACTAGAACTAATGGAGAAAAAGGTGATCTCATCATTAAAAAATATGGTATTAAACACTTTATTAGGATTGAAGTAGTAGGTTATTCAGGAGGGATATGGGTCTTACGGAATGATGATTCTTTAGCTATGGATATAATGGACTCGAGATTCCAATTTGTGCACTGTAGGATATTACATACTGTCAGTTCTCAACAATTTTATGCTACATTTGTCTATGCTAACCCATGTGAGCAGGTTAGAGAATATTGTTGGCAGAGTCTCGAAAGTCCTGCCACTAATATGAAATCCCCTTAGATCATCATGGGAGATTTTAACTACTATCTTCATCATCATAAAAAGAAAGGAGGTGGAAGAGCCAACCCTAGATCTATGAATAGATTCAACAAATGGGCAAATAACTGTAACACGATTGATCTCGGTTCAAAGGGTCCTTTTTTCACTTGGAGAAGGAATGATCTCATGGAAAGATTGGACCGTGTTTTTGGCAACACTGAATGGACTGCTGAGTTCCCAAACTATTCTATTCGCACTCTTCCTACTCTCAAGAGTGACCACAACCCCATTCTCTTGCAAACTAGTTTGGTCAAGTCTAACCACAAGGAGGAGAAACCTTTTAGGATCCAGTTAGCTTGGGAAACCCATGAAGATTACTCTAATATCATTGAAGCTTGGAGCGACGCAGCATCTTGGCCTGAAGCTGTTGGGGCATTTACCAGTAAGGTGGACACCTGGAACAGGTCAATCTTCGGCAATGTGCACAAGAAAAAATCACAACTGATCAAAAGATTAGAAGGATTGGAGATAAAATTGTGCTATTCAAATGAACCAACATTAATTGAGCTGAAGTGGTCTCTATGGAAGCAGTACGAGCAAATCCTTCTCCAGGAAGAACTCATATGGTTTATGAAAGCACGCAGTAAATAGATGACCTTCGGAGATTGCAATACAAAGTTTTTTCATGATTCCACGATGATCCGAAGGAAAAAGAATAGAATTAAAGGCCTTAAAAGAG
This sequence comes from Senna tora, assembly GCA_014851425.1. NCBI lineage: Eukaryota > Viridiplantae > Streptophyta > Magnoliopsida > Fabales > Fabaceae > Senna > Senna tora. Next base: position 19,112,512 of record CM026265.1, read on the forward strand.
ATGATGGCAACTGGACCTGGGAGGAAGAAGAATTCAAGTATATGGTGAATAGGTTCTTTATGGAATTATATACCTCGGACCAGCTCCCTTTTGAACATTTTACCTCAATCAAATGCTTCCCTCGGATTAAAGATAGCACTGCAGAGTTTTGGGGGTCTAACATTACAAGTGAGGAGATAAAAACTGCCATTTTTCAGATGGGTCCACATAAAGCTCCTGGAATTGATGTCATTCATGCTTTCTTGTTCCAGAATCATTGGCACATTATAGGTGACTCGGTTATCAAGTTTATTAAATCTGTTTTTACAGATCCTGGTGAAGAAAAGGAAAAAAATATAAATTGTGGCACAGATTAATGTATTGAATTGTTTATGCTTTATATTGTGTTACTATACCTTAGGAAATGGGACGGTGGATAAACTTCAAAAGGTATTCATATCATCAGGCAAACATAAGGAATCTTAAATCTGGATTTGCATTGCAATCAGTTTGGCTCAACTGTTTTGTTCCATGTATCGTTATCACTAACCATTTCGACCTTTGCATGTTTGTTCGACTTCTGGTTGCTCCATTTGAAGCGTTGATTCTTTTAAAGAAGATTTGATTTTGATGTATGGAGGTCTAAAATGATAGATAGCCTTATAAATAGTGTACTCAATACAATATATCACAGCAATAAGTGTTTCATTTTTCTTTTTACATTTATTTGAATATATATTTAGATGTGTGTGTTCTTTTATGATCTTCCATTTACTTGCATTGTAGTTGTAAGTATTGCTAGCCCACACACATTTTGCATTAATTTTCTGCAATATATGCAGAGAAGTACTGTGTTCTTGTTCAAATCTTAGGAACTCAGAGTCAAACACAAAGAAAAGCAATAAAGATAGAATAAGAATTTCAATGGTGGCTCCAATTTGAGTCTTCCTTCTGGGTTTAGTGCCGTCATAAATCCGGTCTTTCCTATTTTTCGAAGATGTATAATGCTGCAGTTTGAAGTTCAGGAATTCGCTTGACATGTCATATATTAGGAATTTTAATTTAATCAGCCATTTATTGGTTGAAGTAATTTTCATGAAGATTCACATGATGTGATTTAGTATAATTATTCCTTGACCTGGAAGTTGGAACATGGCTGTTTGAGTCCCTATTTGAAGGGAAAAGGATTAGATATTTGGAAGAGGGATCCTTCCTTCACTAATACTTTATATGCTTTGCTAATTCTAGATTGTGTTCCATTTTAGTGCTGCAATATCTAGCTGGCAAGTATGTTTGTATCAAGAGTAATTCCAGACATTGTAAATTATTTGAATTGATAATTTGGAGTAAGATTTTAATTTGCTGCTTTAATTGTCATTTCTTACAGGATGTGATGCTTCTTTCATGTATTATGGCTTTCTTCATGAATTATTTTGCATTCTTAAATACTACTCTTGATTCAGCACTCACTCAAATTGAGAACGTTAGTAAAACCTTTTCTTGAATTTGAAGGTTAGTAATATCTTTTTTTCTATTTTAATGAGCTAATTGTTAATTTCTTTAAACATTGTGGATTGCAATTCCTTCTTAAATTAATACGTTGAATTTGGCATCTTATTTATGATGAAGTCGTTTGTAGAATGAAAAGAGCTCATTACTTATCACTATCATAAGCTCCTCACTGAGAAGAATATCAAAGGCGATATTGCACTTCATGTTGCTGCTCGAGCTAAGAATGTTAATGCAGAAAAACCAGGTATTTTCATTCTTTGTTTGGACACAATTTATTTAGACTAATTTAGTACATCTCAATCCTTGGTACATTAAAATATATAAGAAAAAGGAATTTAGGAAACACAATTTATTTAGACTAATTTAGTACACTAATAATATACATCTCAATTCATGTGTTGCAGTTATACATAATCAATTCATATAACATCATTCAGATATTGTTTACTCTTCCATAATTATTCTTGGTACATTATAATATAAGGAAAAGGAATTTAGGAAACACAAGGGGCTAACACTATAGACTCGCCACAATTCTTATTATCTTTTTATCATGTATTGAAATAAGCATATGGACATTATATATATATATATATATATATTGCATTTCTTACAGTTGTAACCAAGGAAATTGTGGATGATGATAAATGTGAAAGTGGAGATGCTTTCTCTAAGAAGTTGAAGAAAAAAAGGATCAAATGGCTAACAGCAAAAATTCTGCATCAAGTTATTAGAGGTGATAAGCGTGCCCCTGTTATGGAAAGTGAAAATGAAGATGGTTTTCCAATTTTTAAATCAGATAAAGGCGAATCTGATTCTCCAAAGGTAGAAGTAAAGAACTAAAACATAAGAAAACTGAAATAAAAAGAAAGTAAAAGATTATGATTATGCTGCCACCTAAAAATGAAAAGTTGAAATGATCTGAGCAACTCAAGTGGTATCATTATAAATCAAATTTAACCAAGAATTGTGTGATTCGATCTGTATTCTGTATTAAAGTTTTTTTAATCCTGGTAGAATTCAGTCTATTTGTCTCCAAATCATTTTAGGGCACTTGTGTGAAAATCCTAATTTTGTCATTCATGATTCTAATTTAGAGCCTCTCGCTATGATTTCCTGTTAAATATGATTAACATGACAACTATATTAACAATGTATTACATGATGAATTTGTAAATGATGTCATGTACTTTTCTATTAAAATGATATAGATGGAGCTGAGAGGCTTAAGAGTAATCTTTTGGAGTGTAGGAAATGTGCATAATTTTATAATTTTTGTCCCCGTTGTTGTGATGCATAAGTGTAATCATGCTAAGATATATCAATAAATCTCTGATGAAAACTTGGAGATGATGATTTTGGATATACTCATGGAGACTGTAATATGGCCCTCAGATGACACACAGAAAATTGGCTGATTAAATGTACATTTTTCATCTCACCTTCCTTTTGTCTTCTCAAGTCTTGGTGAAGTTGAAAAAGGAAAATTGTGTACATATTTATACTTATTCATATTAAAAAAAACTCTAGGTGAAGTGTGGTTTTTCGCTTCAATTTCAATCTGTGTCCTTTCCAAATGTGCATGTAATGGTTAATCATTTAGATAGGTTAGAGTGAAGTATTTATAAATTGGCTTTACATGACTCTTAGTATTTTTTGGAAAGTGAAATTATAGATATTGAACCTTAATGTGTGTTACTATCTGAAACCATTTTACTTCATCATAATAAGAAGACTGAAATTGTTAAAAGATGTATCTTTTAGGATTCAATCTTAATTATCTAAATTAATTATAAAAGTATTATATACATAATTAATTAGTATAAATGATATTATTCCAACTATTCAACGCTTTTCTTTTTATTTGGTGCTAGCCAAGATTTAGAATTTAGATACAAAAATAGCAAAATATTAAATTGAGCTCAAATTTCTTTCTTAATGGCCATCATCACATGTATGATTGACTAACATCAGTAAACGCACCAATTAAGACCATTTGGGTGAAAACATTCTGTAACTACGGAATATTCCACCTTGGGACATGTGGCACTACGCTTCCAGAAGCCTAGCGGCTGCACATGCTAGCACCACATGGCACCACTTATCTGCTACTTATGTGGCCCTTGCCCACATCCTCTCACGAGGACTCCTACTTAACGGGACGAGGAAACTCCTTGGGCATCATGGGACGACCCACATCTCAGGAGAACGTGGGTCGAGCACGTCCTCCCCACGCTTAGTATAAATAGACCCTCAGCCGGGGGACTAAAGACAACGAGAAAAAGGACTCCAACACTAGATCCGAGACATCTCAAGTACTGCCAGAGAACATTACTAATAACCATCCTAGCGGGCATTCTGAGCACTCTCGGATGCCTTACGCAACATCCTTCATCCCGAGCTCCGTCGTAGGCTTCGTCAGGTCTAGCCACCGGTAGGCTCATCTCCATCCCCGGAGCATTCCAGCAATAGGGCTTTCAGCAGCTCTAAGAGACCCAAGCTCTCCTACACTAAGGCAATCTCCTAAGAGTGGCTCGCCCGCCCGAAGTACCTTAACCACGTCTTAGCCGCACACGGCCCAATACAGGTAACTACCTTGCCTAACGGCTCCTATAGATGCCACCATGATGAACTACGTGGACTTTGATCCCTTCCGAAGGGTACGTAGGCAGCTAGGTGCATCACCTAAGGACAAGTCCCCCAATGTTAAGACCCCTTGCGATCCTCAATTGCAAATAACAATTGTCTGAACAAAAAATTACAGTTACAGTGATGCCCACCGTGGTCTTCCCCAGACCACAATGCCTTGTGCACTCTGCCGCTAAACGACGTTTCTTTTTTGGCGAGTAGGAGTATACACCTAACACTCAGAAACCCGTATTTTTTACCTTGTTCACAGGATATACTACGGGATGGCTGACTCAAATGCCCTTACAGCCACGACCGACGCAATCGCTCAAAGACCCAGCACAAGGAACAAGCAGGGAACGGCCGAAGCGGTCACAACCGAAGCAAGCGGTTCAAATACGACTAAACCCCTGAACACCTCAATGACGCAAGTAGCCACCGCAGAAACCGTGGCACAAAACCCGGCACCCGGAGAGGAAACCTGCCCCCAACATCCTTATGGCATGCCGCATGTTGCTTGCCCCACAGTTGGCAGTTAAGAAACAGCGGAGCCGACGAGGAACACACGGGAGGTAGAGCTCGCCCGCCTTGCGGCAGAAATAGCAGCCTACGCCAATAGCAGTAGGAGGAGAACACGAACCTCGCCCAAGCAAGCGCAGGCGCCCAATTACCACTGGTACAACACGGCGCGACGGTAGGGCCTCCAGCGACCCTACCAACATACTCGCAATACAGTTCGGGACCCTACCAATGGAATTCGCACGACTATCGCTAATAGCACCAGCACCCCTAGCGGTAATCCCACTTGGACCAGCAATGGTCGCTGAACAAGCAGTGCGTCCCACCGTTAGCTACCCGCGACGGCTAGTCCCAAACTACTCACAGGGATCCTACCTCCACATGCCCTGGGCAGGAACGTACAACCCGTACGCCCCCTGCGGCACGACTGCTTACTAGTGGCCCGGTTTTGATTTTCAGGGAAAGGGGAGACACCCTTTTACCCAACAAATCATGAACGAGCACGTGCCCATGGGCTTCAAGATGCCTTTCCACATAGAACCCTATGGCGGAGAAACTGATCCACGAGATCACATTAACACCTTCAACTCAGCTATGTCAATATTAGGCATGACGGACGGTCAACAATGCAGAGTCTTCTCGTCGACCCTAAAAGAGGCGGCTCTGAGGTGGTTCTCACTACTACCCACCAATTCAATCCATAGCTTCGAACAGTTGGCACAAAACTTCCTTACGCAGTTCGCCAGCAGTAAGGAATACCAAAAGAACGAGGACTCCTTCATTGGTTTCCACCAAGAAGAAGGAGAAACCCTGCAACCCCTTCTGGCCCGCTTCACAAAATTCTCGCTCCAGGTCTGAGGCCTTCAGGATGTCGTCGCCATCTTTGTCATCAAACAAGGTCTCCGATGTTCGCAGTTTTACGGGGAACTCAACAGGTGCCCCATCTTCACCTTATAGGAGCTGATGGACCGCGCAAAATGGTTCATCCAAGAAGAAAACGCGCAAATCGCCAAAGACAAGATGAGGAAATTCCTGATAAGCAGGTCCGACATCGAACGTCGGAAAAGAAGAAGGAAAAAGCGGTAGCAGAAAACCAAACCTCCAAGGAGAAAAACAACATAAAGCGGTTGCCCCTTCGACCACGACCGCCTCCCAAAGGATGATTCACAAGCTACACTCCCCTCAACAAATCCCACGTTGGAGTCTTTAAGGAAATCTATCACTCGGACATGCTCAGCTTCCCTCCTCAGATCAAGAGGCGAAAGACGGGAAAGCCAGTAGACAAGTCCAAGTACTGCCAGTTCCACAAGGATTACGGGCACGAAACCAATGATGCATCCACCTAAAGGATCAGATTGAAGACCTAAACCGTAAAGGACAATTCGGTAGGTACATCAAGCAGGAGCGCAGAGCTAACATAGAACACTCACGGGAGGCCAACGATTAGACACCTAGTCGTGGAGTCATCAATGTCATCGCAAATGGTCTGCGATGAGGAACTTCCTCGTTACCACAGAACAAGAAAAGGGTGGAACGATCCATACTCGCCCTCAACTATGCCCCAAAGCACAAAAAGAGAAGCGAGTCGAAAGGAGATCCCATCACGTTCGATCTTACCAACCTAGAGGGACCAGTCCATGACGATCCCATGGTAGTAACCGCAGTAATCGCCAACTACGAGGTCAAAAGAGTCTTGATCGACCAAGTATCCTCGGCAGACGTCCTTTACTTTGACTAGGGGTGGCAATGGATATGGGTATTTCGGGTATCCGCGGGTACCCGTCCGAAAAAATATATGATATCGGGTATTTCGGATATCGGATATGTGAAATACCCATCGGATATTGGTCGGATTAGGATATTAGCCTCGGATATAGGGTATCCGATATCCGTTTTTATATAATATATTAATTAAATAAAATATTTTTATATATATTAATAATTATATATATATATATATTATAATATTAAATATTAAATAAAATTTTATGGTTCAATTAATAAAATTAGTATTATTAGTTTTAATTTATAAAAATTATCTTTATTTTTTAGAAAATTTAACTTTTTTATAGTAATTTATTTAGTGGATGGATATTAGGTAATGGATAATAGATAATTTAGTTGACTATAGGATACCAGGTATCCTATATCTGTATCTTTTTTTCGGGTATTTCGGATATCGGATAGTTTCAGGTATTTTGGGTATCGGGTAGTTTCGGATACGGATATTGAAAATGTATTTGTTTCGGATTCGGTTAGGGTTCTGGTATTGGGTGTAATGGGCGGATTCAGATTCGGATAGTGAAAAAATGAGCGGGTACCCGCCCATTGCCATCCCTAACTTTGACACCTTTAAGAAACTCAGGTTGAACGAGGCTAGCATAACGCCTTTCCCCGGCACACTTATAGGGTTCTAAGGAGCCCAGGTTCCCGCGGAAGGAATCATTACCGCCTGAACAACCATGGGCACCTTACCTAAGGTCGCGAGCCTCGATGTAGACTTCATCATCGTCTCAGGACCATCGGCGTACAATGTCATCCTAGGGCGACCGTTCCTAAACAAGCTCAGAGCTGTAGTGTCCACCGCACAAGTCACAATGAAATTCCCAACACCCCACGGGGTTGGAGAAATAATGGTGGACCAGAAACTAGCACGGGCATGCTACGAAGCAAGCTTAACCAAGACCGTCAAGGTCGCTCGCCTTGGCCCCAGAGAATCTCGCGAGGAACCCCAAGAGGGTAAAGAGTCAGGAGGAAAGAAACTGGAGTCCGCCCGCCTGGACCAAACCTCCACCTAAGCTCTGAACACACTTTGCGCTCTCGTACCACCTTTCGGTCAAGTCACGTACGTCTCTTTATTTCAAATTTAGGATTCACTTCAGCTTGACTAAGGCTCGCCTGACCTAAGCGACTCGAATGTAATCATCTTATTTTTTTTCAGCCTGACTAAGGCTACCCCGACTGAGGCTGCACGAATGTAACCATTTTGTCTAATTATTAATCGAAGTATTCCTTTCCAAAAAGAGACATGACTTCAACTCGCAAAGTACTCGCACGAGTCCTACAAAAGGACAACGGGCCGACCCGCCCGAAGAAACGCTAAGCGCCTCCAAGGCCAAGCTGATATTCCCCCAGTAGCGCGGTAAAAACCCCTTGGGTGCGAAAACACAAAATGAACGTTTAACAAAACCATGCTAGCAAATCGCATAAAAACTGTTTTGATCACACGGTACTCATGCAAAAAGTCTTTTTACCCAGGCGTAAAGAGATAACAACAAAAAGACAAATTGTACTCGCACAAGTCTTTTTGCCCAAAAGTAGAAAAAGAGGCAGTAAAACACTTCAGTTCTCATTAAATATCAAAAGTGAGAAGGCGTCCGCCTATTACAAAGGGTAAACACCCGAAAAATACATAAACCTATTTTTGGGCATCCCTAAGATCTACAATGGCCTTAGCCCCCGCAGGCTCAACGTTGCCAACCCCCTCCGACGGCTTCTGATGAGTCGCCTCAGCTAGCTACTGAGAAGTAGCTCCAATCCTGAGAGCACGCCCGCCGATGTGAGAATACACCTGACGGTCCATCGGACGGTCTGCCAGCTAACGAAGATAGGCAAGATTCAACCGAGAGTCCGCCTCTGTCCGACCACGAAGCTCACCATCAAAGAGCTCCAGAGAAGGGTGTAGAGAAGCCACCCACTCCGCTGAAAACCTCTCCCCGTGGAGACGTTCGAGTTGCTCGACCGCCAGAAGTATGCCACACATGCTCTGTGCCAGCAACTCTCCCTGGAGATCAGCAACGTCGCCGACCCTTTCTTCAGCCGCCAGCTAACCGGAAAGGTTCTCGTTGGTGCAAGCCTCTGCACTTCGCAAAGCTCCGTGAAGAGAGTGCAACTCCTGCCAGCGCCTCAGAGCATCTTCCCGACGGACGACCAGCTCCTTGCGAGTCTTCTCCAATTCCGAGCGAAGAAGTTTAACCTCAGAAGGATGCTCGACTTCAGCCTTAATACGGGCTACCTCGTGATTCAAGGACTTAACCTCACGTTCCTGGTCCTCACACTCCAACTCCTTCGCGAACATCTGCCCACGCACGTCCGCCAACCTCTTCTTATAGACCTTCAGAGCCTGGCCTCTGGTGGTCGCAACATTGGAAGCCCAGTCCCTATCAAGACAGGCTTCCTCCTGCAAAAAAGCAAAATTTAAGACACAACGGAAAACCAAAAAATCGCAAGAGCATCAGAGTTGAGAAGCTTACCACACACTTCTCCCACACAAGGCCAGCCTGGTGGAAGTTAGCTAATGCCTCGGCAACTCTGTCGAAGCCTCGAACAGCAAGATTCATAGGGGAAGTGTCCAGCCTCCAGGCATCCCTCTCTCCCATCTCCACGGGAAAGCGCATGCCCAAGGTCACCAGCTCGAAAGAAAGTCCTTCCTCCGGCGGCAAGACGGATCCAGAAGGGCCGACACTCGACCGCGGGACAACATCCTTTGTGGTAGCCACTTGACTCACCACTACAATCCCCCTATTAAGGAGGGCTCCGGCCTTCACGTCTGCGTCATCAGACTCTGCGATTCTGGCTAGGGCCTCAACCGTGGGCTCACCCACCGGAACCCGAACCACAGTAGAATCATCAGCAGGTTCCTCAACCGACACCCTGACCTTTTTGGCAGTAGGTTGATCAGCCCTACCAGCGGAACTTGGGACTAGAGTTCGAGTCGACAAAATCACTTTCATAGGTGATTGCCGAATAGGAACAGAGATAGGAACAAAAGTGGGAACAAAGGTAGGAACAAAGCCCTCCACCCCCGCGTCTGACTGGTCGGAACTGCCCTAGGTAACCTGTGATGATAACCGCGGCCCTGTCCCAGAAGGTCGTCTTTTGAACCCTCCTTCTTTGCCCTTGGGCACCTCCGCTGCAGAGGCCCCCTTTCTGTCAGAATACGGAGGTCACCTCTCCCATCCTTCCTCCTTTTTTCCCCTTGGAAATTATCTTGCCGACAGGGTCTATCAGAATATGGAGGGATAGGCAGTCGCATATTCCCCCCATCTCCACCAAGGCCCACCACGGAAGGTACTACAACCGGCCCCGGAGACAGATCCTGCCCAGATTTCCTTCCCCTACTCTGACCACCGTCACGAGTACGGCTTAGGGGAAGGGGAGTAGGAGGAGGAGACAAGGAAGGGAGATCCTCCAAGTCAATAAAATCAAAGGGATAAAAGCTATCATCGTCATCAACCATGGCGAAATTTCAAGGACAAACGAGGAGAGAAAGGCAAGAATCAGAAAAAGTAAGGCTAAGGCAAGAAGGTAAAACGGAAGGCAGCAAGAAGGCAAAGCCACAAACTTTGAAACGCTGGATATTTATAGGGAACTCAAAGGCGCGAGGATTCAAAAATCTCCGCCCCCTCGTATACCGCAACGGATAAAAATAATTATTCGGTGCACATGGCTTAAGCTGTAACCGCCCACCTTAGTCAAACACGTGGTGAGAAAGAACGGTCCAGATCAATAGTCCGGAAGTCGGAAGCACAAAGACTGAAAAGCCCCTGGAAACTCAAAAGTCGCTCGAAGTCACTAGAGGACCTTCTCGAAAATTCTCAAATCGAGGCTAATGATGGCAGCTCTCCGAAATGAACCCCCATTAAATGCAAACCAAACGGCGGCAAAGCACTCAAGGCCAGCGGATTAAATCTAACCGCGACACTTAGCGTCTGTTGCGGCCCACTCCTTCAACCAAAAAGCTCTCCGCGACACTCTTTGATAGTTGTCTGCTGTGGACGAGCTTGATCAGACCAGGGCGCCTCGAATGACCAAAAGGCCCTAACTCTTGAATTCCCTCCACACACCCCCACGAGGCATTCTGGGAAATTCTCCTCTGAGCAACGATGACTCCTCCTCGGTAAGTCGCGTACTTTCTGCAGAGACGGCTCGAAAACTTACTGAAGAAGTCAAGCAGTCATCCACTCAAAAGTCAAAACAGGACGCGTGGCACCCTCGAAAACGTCTCCACTCCCACGGAGTAAAACAAAGAGGCCCCGCTTCGCAAGTCGGATGACCAGCTCGTAACAAACCAAACCTGCTTGCGGACGAACTCTCCTTTACAAAAAGAACAAAAATTCCTAAGTAGCTTATAGACGAGAACTTGAGTCCACGGGCGCCCAACACCCGTAGACTTGGGGGACTTATGTAACTACGGAATATTCCACCTTGGGACACGTGGCACTAAGCTTTCAAAAGGCTAGCGGCAGCACACGCCAGCAGCACGTGGCACCACTTATCTTCTACTTACGTGGCTCTTGCCCACATCCTCTCACGAAGACTCCCACTTAACGGGATGTGGAAACTCCTTGGACGTCGTGGGACGACCCACATCTCAGGAGAACGTGGGTCGAGCACGTCCTCCCCACGCTTAGTATAAATAAAACCACACCGGGGGACTAAAGACAGCGAGAAAAAGGACTACAACACTAGATCTAAGAGCACTAGATCCAAGACATCTCAAGTACTTCCAGAGAGCATTACTCATAACCATTCTAGCGGGTATTCTGAGCACTCTCGGATGCCTTACGCAACATCCTTCACCCCGAGCTCCGCCGTAGACTCCGTCACGTCCAGCCACCGGTTGGCTCATCTCCATTCCCGGAGCATTCCACCGATAGGGCTTCTAACAGCTCTCAAAGACCCAAGCTCTCCTAGACTAAGGCAACCTCCTAAGAGCGGCTCGCCCGCCCGGAGTACCTTAAGCACGTCTTAGCCGCACACAGCCCAATACAGGTAACTACCTTGCCTAACGGCTCCTATAAACGTCACCATGACAAACTTTGTGAACTTTGATCCCTTCCGAAGGGTACGTAGGCACCTTGGTGCATCACCTGAGGACAAGTCCCCCAAGGTTAAGACCCATTGCGGTCCTTAATTGCAAATAACAATTGTCTTAACAAAAAATGACAGTTACAGTGCCGCCCACCGCGGACTTCCTCAGACCCCAATGCCTTGCGCACTGTGCCGCTAAACGGCATTTCTTTTTCGGGGAGTAGGAGTATACACATAACATGCATTTACATTATATTGTCAATCCTTCATGTGTTGCACCTATCATTATTTACTATTCAATAATTATTCTTGGTACATTAAATAATATAAGAAAAAGGAATTTAGGGAACACAAAAGGCTATCATTATAGAACTCTGCTATTCCACGTTTCATATAACCTTTTCAAGTATATATTGAAATAAGCATATGGACATTAAATATAATAATTTTTTTTTGCATTTCAAACGGTTGTAATCGAGGAAATTGTGGATGATGATAAACCTTAAATTGGAGATGCTTTTTCTAAGAAGTTGAAGTAGAAGGATCAAATGGCTAACAACAAAATTTCTTTGCATCAAGTTATTAGAGGTGATAAGCGTGTCCCTATTCTAGAAAATGAAGATGAAGATGATTTTCCAATTTTTGAATCAGATAAAGTTGATTTAATCCTCAGAAGGCAGAAGTAAAGAATTGAAACATAAGAAAACTGAGAATGTCAATAAAAAGAATGTAAAAGATGATGATCATGCTGACACCTTATAACAAAAGGTTGAAGGTGTTGATGGAGATGAGAAAATTGAGCAATCAGATGGATAAGATATCAGATTGACTGTTGTTGACAACTAACTTATAACAACTTCTTTCTGTCACTCCCTTTTCTGGGTATGGGAAAATAAGATTAAGAGTTAATGAAACAGGAGATGGTTTTCCAATTTTCCAATCAGATGGTTTTCGTGTATATTAGTATATAGGTCAAAACTCCAGATTGGTCCCTTATGTTTGCATGAAGTTGTATATTGGTCCTTTATGTTTCAAAAAGTTTAAATTGGTCCTTTATGTTTGCAAGAAGTTCCAAATTGGTTCTTCCGTCTATTTCTTAAGTTAAGTGCTGACATGGCGTGTCCATCTAAGTTGACATGTCATTGCCACATCAGCACCATGTCATCACATATGATAGTAGCATCACATATGATAGTAGATGATGACATGTCAATGACGTGGCATGAGACGTCAGCTTAAATAGACACGTAAGAGAGATGATATGTCCACCTCAGCACGCCACATCAGCACTTAACGGAAAAAATAAACGGATTTGGACGGAAGTACCAATTTGGAACTTCTTGCAAACATAAAGGACCCATTTAAACTTTTTGAAACATAAAGGACCAATATGAAACGTCATGCAAACATAAGGGACCAATTTGGGGTTTTGACAAAAAAAAAGTGCTCAACATTAAGGACTAACATAGAATTTTTGTTATTTTAATCTTTTATTTTAAAACTAAATTTATCTATATTTTTATATATATTAAAGAGGTTTTATAATAAAATTAGGCTGTGTGACAACAAATTTCATAAAAGAGAGAAAATGTGCAAAAAAGATTGTAATTGAAAAAATTTAAGAAAGGTTTAAAAATTAATAACTAGATTTTTTTAGCACTGGACAGTTTAAAAAATTATTTATTATTGATTGCTTAAAAATATTTACTTTAATTGTATGAAAAATTTTAATAAATTATAAATTAGTTCTTTTAATAAGTATTTAAGTACGTGATAGAATATGTAATAATTTTAAACATAAAAAATTAATAATTTTTATTAATGAAAGATTTTTGTAAAAAGTTAAGATATTAGTTTTTTAAGGGAAAAATTTTGATGAATTTTTAATAATCTTTAGTAAAGTTAAACAATCACAAATTGTCACAACTAAGGTTTATATTTTATATTAAGTGTATTTAAAATTTAATAAAATTGAATCGGATCGAGTATAAATCGGACAAAAGTGATGAATATTGGATTTTGTTTGATTTTTTATGTCAAAAAATAAAAATAAATTATATATACTTATTTATTTTTATAAATGTCATATAGATATATAAATGTTAAAATTTTTAAATATTAAAGTTTAAATTTAGTTGTAGAAAACTAAATTAAATTTAGTCACAATCAATTCTTTATATGTCGTACAGTTTTACCTCTCTTCATTTACTTTTCTATTTTTGGCCTGAATCTTCCTTTCTTTTCGGCCGAATCTCCATATTTTTTGGAAGCTTCACACTTGGGTCAATTTTTGTTTTATATAATTTTTAAAGGTATGTGTAACTGTCATTTTTTGTTCAGACAATTCTAAGTTAGAAATAAGGACCGAAAGGGGTCTTAACCTTGGGGGACATGTCCTTAGGTGAGAACTTATATGCCTACGTACCCTTGTGAATGGATCAAAGTCCACGTAGTTCGCTGAGTTGACGTCCATTGGAGCCGTTAGGCAGGGTAGTTACCTGTAGGTTGCCGTGTGTGACTAGGACGTGCGTAAGGTACTTGATAATACCGATATTTACGATTGTATCCTTTGGCGTTTGACAAGCTTTTGATGAGTTTAAAGAGTCATTATGCATGTTTTAATGTTATTCAAGCGTACTTCAGGACTTAAATCACAATCTTCTTAATTCCATGTTTTTATTGAATAAATTGCAATAATTCTCTAGTTTTATTAACTTAAGAGCCTCACAATTGTTTATGGTTGATTTGTAGGTTAACTAGCCTCAGGAATAGCAAGGACTCAAGTGTTAGAGGTCGAGAAAGAAGCTGGAAAGCAAAGCCGGTGTAAGAATTGGAGCTTAGAGGCAAATTTGGGCCCATAACACTGTTCCACCCGTTGCGAGCGGGTAGCCTTGCAAGATGCCAGCGGGTGAACTTCAATTTAAAAGAAAAACGCGCGTTTCGAGTAATCCATCCCCTGCCAGCGGGTACACGAGATCTGCACAGTTTTCTCGCCATTTTAAGAGCTGAAACAGATTGTGGGCCCACTTTCTCAACAATTTACCACAAGAGGAGCATCTTAGGTCGTCATGGAAGGAATATTCTAGAGTTTTTGAAGCCCTTAACCTAATTGGGAGATTAACCCACTCATTCTAACACATTCACAACTCAAGCTTCTAATCCTTCAAGTCTCTCTCACATTCTCAGCCACACTCACCATTTTCTCTTCATCTTCTCCACTCTCCACACCCATTCACACCAATATCCAGCAATTTCCATCATCCATCATCCATGGCTAAGCAAGGGTTGGAGGAGCTTGGTGAAGCATTTCTCCCATCCATGAGTGGCTAAAAAAATTAGGATGAATAGAAATTAGGTTATCATGTGTCGATATAATTTTACAGCTTTTAATTTTCAATTATAAATAAAAAAAGTACCCGATAAAAAAACTGTAAAAGTGCACTAAATCTAAACTACTAATATAATTGGTTGGTTTTCATATAGCAAATAATTTTAAATTAATAATTTCTGTACGTTATCATATGAATCTTTTTATTATATTAATGATATAATTTTAAAATATTCTTTCCTATAGTTAATAAAAAAATTAATAATGTATAAGTTTTGAAATATATTTATTTAAACCTTTTCCTCAAGTTGTTGTAACAACCAATTTTATCGGATATATATATATATATATATATATATATATATATATATATATATATATATATATATATATATCGGTTCAACATACATAAATTATAAGTGTGTTGTATTTATATATTTTTCAGAGGTTGAGGTTGATTGAGAGTGATGGAAATTGAAGCTAAAAAGGAAGAGAATTGCGAAAACACCTTTTGCTGCATGAAAATGATTTGGTCGGATATTTATCATTTCGCATTTTATTGGTTGCCTCTTATCGGTATATTTACGTACTTTTACGCATTTTGGCTAATTGGGAATGTGGAGGATTATAAGAGAATTGTTATGGAATTCAAATGCAACAGAATTGATCTGTTTGTTGAAAACATTAATTTCGGTAATATTAATAATTTTGAGGAAAACAACGTCGTCACCATGGGTGCTCTGAATCTGAACTTGACAATCACAAACCCTTGCCCCAAATATTCCCTCCATTTTCAACGATTTGAAGTTCATCTGATCTCACTCGAAGACGCTACTTTCGCCATGGCTAATTATGTGCCTCCTTCTTCTTCTTCTTCTTCTTCATCTTCTTTGAAATAGGTAAGAATGATGGAGTTACTGTGGAGATTATCTTCAACTCCTCCACTTCACGTATGCCAGCACAAGAGTGGTCCCGTTTTCAACGTCACAACAAGAATGGATCAAAATCAGTATTGTTTGGAGATTCATCGTTAATGCCTTTACAACTCGATGTTGATGTGCGTGCCTTGCTTACTCTCAGAGGGGAGATAGATGAATTGGCATGCATCAGAGCATCCTGTGGTAGCCTCAACGATATCATTGTTAACAATCGAACTGCCAAATTATGTCATTCCAGCTTCATCCAATAGTCAATCATTTGTACCTTTTTAATCAACACCAATAATGGAATAGAATATGTTGGAAATATTATTAAAAATATATATAATTACCATTGGAATTTTGGAAACATAAATCTCAATTATTATGTGGAAACAGATATAAACACGTATGCGTTGAAGATGTTTCAAATGGCTTAATTGCTTAATTCATGTTTTATGACAAAAACGGTGCAACAGCTAGCATAGTAATGTGATTATTTCATTAAAACTTGCAGCAACGGTACGGTGCTGAAAAATTTATCTATAATATGGACTTTTATCATTTGTTTGAGATACCTATTGAGAGAGGTCATATTAGAGAAAAATATGGAAAACATATGTACTAAGTATATTATTTGGGTAGAGAAAGGTGTTAGAAAAGATTTTGATGGCTTTGATAGTGTAGTCACTATCCTTAAGGAAATTAAGCCCCCACTATTTGTTGCTGCTGTGTTTGATATGACAGATTTTCTCCAAGATTATACAAAGTCTGATATTATAGTCAGCAAAGCTATAATATCTCAGAACACGATTTTCTGGGAATCAGAAAGAGAGAATATGATTTTCAGTTTTTCTGTTGTGATTCTGTTTGATGGAAGATGCGAATTTATAGACAAAATCCGAACAGATATGATCATTCACATATGACCTTTCAGATATGAACGTTGTGCTCATTCAAATTAATTAATTAATTAATTTGAATTTACTTAATAATTAATAAAAAATTAATTATCCGGGCTACCAATTTTAATCCCAAGTGTCCCAAGTGCGCAATCTTTGACCAATATATTATATATACTAGGATCACACCAGAATCTTGGATTTTTCTATCCAAGATCCTTTTATTTATTTTGTTATAAATGATTCATTAATCATTTATATATACTGCTTCCATCCTTGATTTATCCAATGTGGGACTTACACACTAACTATTCTAACAATCCCCCACTTAGTTAGTGATTAATTCAGTTGATTGAAGAGTTTATGCATATAGAAGGTATCTTTCGATTTAAACCTACTATTCGTATAAATACTTCAAACTATGTCAGAATTGAGAGTTATAAAATTCTATTAAACTTCAATCCTTTAATAGACAAAGCGGAAGTATATATAGACATAGATCACTTAAATTAAGTATACAACAATACGTGTTCATTTTTGAAAGAACCAATAAGGGGGGTTGAATTGGTTAATCTATAAAAATATTGGACTTTAAAAATTTAGGCTACTGTAACTTTGGCTAATGAAAAATATACTTAGTTTTTCAAATAAGACTACTGTTATAAAAAGTTCAGTTCTGGTTTATTTGAAAAACAGTTTGGGTTGATGTTAAAGGTAGTAAATAAATAAAGAACACAAGCAATTGTTATAGTGAGAGGTTCGAATCAAATATCGCACATCCTCTCACTCCCCCTCACTAAACGTGTAAGAGGAGTTACTTCACTAGCTTGGGAAATGTGAATTACAACCAGGCAACCTTCAAAACACCAAGGGATCAGCCACAATGGCTTTTACTACCTAACCCATGTAACCCTTAAAAACACAGGATCAGCCTCTAGGGCTTTTACCACCTAACCCAGGCAACCTCAGCCGAAGGCTCACCACAAGTGCTTTTACAACCAATCCGTGAATTACAACACTCCCAAAACTAAAACCCGACCAGTAGCCTGCTGATCAATTAGCCTCCCTGTCCTAGGTTCCCACCCGGACTCTAGAAAGAAAGGAAAGAGATTAAGAAGTGAAATAAAAGGGATTACAGACTCCAACTTCTCACTAAGAGACAAATAAACTCAGATGAATGCTTGAAGGCTAAATCACACTTTCTTGGAGCACTAAGGCTTGTAAATCAATCTTTTGAGGTGCAAATGTCAGAGTCTTGTGTTTATATAGGCTTTGAAGCTTTTGAATGTTGGAGAGCTCTTCAATGCAGTAAATCATATACATTTAAGTTGGCTTTTAATCCCTTCTTCAATGCCCTCTTGTCTGACAAAGATATCTTCCATTTTGGCTCGGGTCAATACTTGACAGCCTACTGGTAACTCCCAATATAGAAAGTAGGTTAATGCTGAATTAATCTACTCATAATCAACCTTCCTGAAATCAAGCTAGGTTCCTCTTTTGGATTTGTTAGTGTTAAACACATTTAAGGATAAAATATATTCAAATACGAACATCCCTTAATGATCCAGAATCCAAAAATAATTATACATTTATTTCATAGCTAATTTGATTTCTTTCCTATTTCACTTGGTTAATGATGCACTATACAATCAGCCTTAAATGCCATATCAACTTGATGCCCAAATCATATCAAATCGACTCCTTTATTAATTGATTTAGCAAGATATTCTATTTATCATCTAATAAATTAAAAACAAGGTTTTCATAATAAAATCATATTTTTGAATTAAACCATTATAAAAAACAATATTAATTATGGACAAGTATTGTCCCAACAATCTCCCCCTTTTTGATAATGACAAAAATGCGATTTTAATTAGTAACCTAGTATGGCAGCAAAGAACTCACCCTCAATGTATATCCCCCTCAATCAAAAACAGGGTAAAACTTGTAAAACTTGTAAAGAACTTACAAAGAGCAGCTTTTTCTCCCCCTTTGGCATTAGCAAAAAGGGAACACACAGGTTAGAAGCATGCTATTCAATAGGCAAGATAGTGTAAGCATTAAACAAACAAAGAGACAGTAAGTAAATCACAACCATTCAAACGATAGCAGCCAATCAGAGGGCTACTAAAAAATAGTTAATGCCCACCATAGGGGCGTAGAATCCTGCAAGGCCCAACCAGAGGGGCAATTTAACAAAATAGTTCACTGAAATTTAAAGAAAGAAAAAAAATCATGAATTGGAGGGTTGATCGGGTATGATGGTTAGAGGGGTAGGTTTGGTCATGGAGGCCTCTTTCTGCTGAGCTCTCATCTCTACGATGATCATCTTGAGTTCATAGATCTCCTCACGAGCAGATGCCAGCTGTCTGGTAAGAAGCTTAAGATGTTCTTGAATCTCAGCAAGTGGAGTCAGAGGTGACTGCGGTAATGGTTCAAAGGAGACAGGTTTGGTCTTTGGCGAATGCTTAGCTGCTTAAGGATCATGTTCATGTTCAGGTTCATTTTCAGGAGCAGACTCATCCTCAGGAGCAAGCTGGCTGGATACAGCTTGATGTGGATCCTGATTGAGTGCCTTATCAGAGGCTGAAGAAAACATTGTTGTATCAGAGTCCTTCTCAGTTGGCTCCTCCTTAATTGGTTGATGAACAGGGGACTCAGAGTACAGAGTGGCACTACTACAAAAATCAATTATAGTGGTTGTTTTTTAGTAGCCCTTTTAACAATAGCTAGTTAAAACATACAATTCTAACTCTTTTTTTTTAAATATTTACTATACACATCACTTTTAGTTACAGCTTGTTTGTAAGGGCCAGTAAATGTATTTGCTATTCTGGCACTTTTAGATGCTACTAAAGATAAAATTTATTTGTTTTTTATTTCTGCACCTTTTTCAATTCTTATTCTTTGTTTAGAGCTTATGCCAGTTATACCCACTGATATTTTTTTAAAAAATCAAAATATTAACTCTAGAAAGAAATAGAAAATTAGACACGCATCTTATAAACCTAGCATACACGCTTCCATCACGAGGGGAAGAGAAGAGTCGCCGCTGTCCACCACAATGCACCGTGCCGGAGACGAGAACGAAAAACGAGGATGAATCTGTTGTCGTCACTGTGTTGCGTGACCGCCGCACTTCGCCGTCTTCCAAGGTATTCTTGTTCTAAGTTCTAACTCTTGCTTCTATCACTTGGATGCATCTCTTTTGCTGATGAGAAAAATGAGAGAAATCGGCACCGTCACCTGTGATATGAATGTGTTTTAAGCTCTATAGAACATCGATCTGGCTGTTCAAGACTTGTATGATTTGTTTTTGGCTTGTTTGCTTATTGTTTCCTCTGACAGAAATTGTAAAAATTCAGGTATCTGTCTCTCGAGACAATACTTGCTATGTCTTTATCCACAGCCAAGGAGATGCAAACACATTAGGATTTTACTGTAGTGCTAAAGTTGGAATTTCTTTTCACTTAAAATCTGAATATGGATTAAATTATGTGCATATTTTGGTTTGATCACTTTAAACATCTAATTCAATTGTCTGTAATGTAAATAAAATCTGACTTCTAGGAATAAATAAAAATTATTTTACTCTGTTTTTTTACACAGATGTCGAACATTGCACGCAAAGGCATCCATTACTCAGTTGAAACGTAAAATAAGCTGTTATGAGTGCTAGTTGTAGTGTTTATTTTGGTGTATATATATATATATAATTCTTATTTCATTTCCGTTTTATATATATTATTATCAAATTAATAACTATCCCTTAAAGAGTAATTAAAGCAAGTTTGAGATTGAAGGACTAAAACACATATCCACAAAGAGAACTAATGCAATCTAATGCCTCATGTCCATATTTAATTTCTTAAATCAGTGTATTAGCAATGGAAGAAATAAATAAAGCTTTTTTTCTTCTTCATTCAGTTTGGAGAAAAAGATATGAGAAGTTCGAATAGTTGATAGCAAAAAGAAATGGAATATGATAAATATTTACAAACAAAAATGTAAACTTAGATCAATTGCAGCAAGAAAGGTTTTTAGCCTTACAAACTAAGGAATTCAATGGGCTTGAGTGTCTGCCTCTGCATTTTAATTTATGAGGTTTTGAGGAATTTATGAAATAGGCATTTTAAATTCAATTCAAAATATCTCAAATTCAAGATTTGATTATAGCTCATATTAAGGACTATATTAAACGGGATGATTTCAGTTAGAAAGTTTATTTCTGGTAGAAGCTAATGTAGAGAAAGCTCATCTATGGAGCTATTTTCAATAAGAATTTGATAGCTGCCATGAATTCTGAATTCATATGTGAAGTTTTTCATGTTTCTTATACTAGTGGGCCAAAATTGTCTCATTCTTTTTTACAAGTCCTTTTAAAAAGGAAAAAATACTTGTCACGACCCCCTACCGGACGTCCGTGACCGACACGGGAGGTAGGATTTTCCCTATCCCGCAAGCCTCTGATCCCCGATTGACACTTTAATATGTGTATATCTACCCATTTCTAATACAAACAATATATAATACATATGGTCATCCATTTCCGGTGACCTAAGCAGTTTGCAATCCACGGCTCGCTCAGTGCCGCTTCAGTCTATATATATACACATATTCATTCACACGTACATATAGTATACATATTGATCACGCGCTTCAGGGCGGGTAATCTATCCTATTCACATGCAGAAGTCCTGTATACAGTCATACATATATTCAATCACACGCTTGCATATAGTTTACATATTGATCACACGCCTCAATGCGTGTGATCTATCCTATTCACATGCGGAAGCCATATTTTCACACAAACAGGTATTCAGCCACACATACATATAATTTACGTATTGATCACACGCCTCAATGCGTGTGATCTATCCTAGTCGCATGAAGAAGTCATATATATAAATACATGATATATGTTATACCATAGCCTAAATTCCCAACAGCAAGACCTAACTTTAATCTGTATGAAGCCGACAATGCTAGAATTCAAGTGTGACATATATATATACACAACAGATGTAAAGGTACATACACCACACCCAAAAAGGATTCATATATATATATATATATACATCACAACAAATATACATAATCAAAATAAGTTCCGACGCGAACAAAGTGTGCGGTCTTCAGAGTTGTTCGCCTCCTTGAGAAGAAGTGGATGCGTTCTCGACTCCTGAACCACCTGTATCTGAAACTTGTAAATCCTATTTCATGCTTCTAACATATTTATTTATCCGCACATACATAAATCACACAATATATATATCAACTGTTTTCATAAGTTACACATAGTTATGCTCATAAGCATTCACTTTCTGTCTCCCGCATTACGCTAAGAGAAATACTGGCCTGAAGGCAACTTCATGTATGAACCTGGTTGATCACACCAGGACCTTTCTGACTCCAAGGCACGCTTAGAGTAATAGCTGGCAACTTGTCTGACCTCAGTTTAATCCAAGGTAATGGCCACTATGTGGCATACTTACTGACGTCATAATCTTGTCTGTCCGACCAGGATGACCGACTCGATCTACCCGGACAACCTAAACAAACTCAACTAACATATTTAACCTTGAAAGACGCCCTATTTGTAACTAACAGAATATCATACGTGTTCTTTAGTTAGACCTAGATTTTCCCCGTTTCAATTATGCAATACTCTCACTCACATTTAACAACCTAGATTCATTTTCCTCAATGTACCATACTGTCAAAACCTTTACAACGATGATCAATTTAAATGGGTTTCTAAAGTTACTGAACTCTCACATATGAAATCACGACACAATCCTACCCACGGTAACACATAAGGCTCATTGAGCCACATTATCACATATACACATAACTGGTTTGCATTTTCACCATTTACTTGCTAAAAATACACATGTAGCGCACACTCATACAGATAAGTATATTTCATATAATAACTGCAATAAGTAGGGAAAACCACATTTTGCACGTTGTCATCCAACCCCGTGGTGCAGGGATGGGAGAGCCCCTCACCTCATTGGCCCTCTTGATCAGTCCTCGGAGTGCCTGGAGCTCCAATTACCCTGTGGTGCCCTATACACATATATTTAAGAACTTTAGAAATGTGTAACTAAGCATCTAACATGCACGTGCCATGCTAATGCTCATGCACCCTCTAGATATTTCCAAGAACTAAGTATTTAGTTCTTTACGTCGTCCTATTTGCTCTTTCTGAAAGTCCAGAATGTCTCATATTCGACTTTCACATTTTCGGGCTATTTAGAACCTCTAAATGCTTAGGTTAGATATTCCCATTTGTCTAATTTCACTTCATCTGTTCATAAGAGTATTTAGCTAATAAAAGAATTAAATTCACGGCTCAAAAGAGGCCTTAGCCTATCCATTCCACCGTCTCCCCGCATTTACCGAGTAAAAGCTTAATTACTACCTCTTTAATTATATATAAAAATATAATTTGGTATAATTAGAGCCTTAGAACCAATTTAGCGGGTCTTAGGTATCCACCACGGACTAGACCGAGGTGTTTAACCCACTGCACAGCTCCTTACTGTATGGTGGCTTAGTATTTCGCCTCTTTTTCACCGGATTGGGTTCCGGTTGAAACAGTAAATACTCGGGCTTTATTCCCTTGTATGTTTCCAGCAATTAGAACACCTATACTACTCCAATCCAAGCCTATACATGCATCCAACTAGCAATAGTTCAATTTATAAGAATTTTCTAACTAAATTTTCCTAATTTCCATAATCGGTCAAATCCTACGGTTTTAACTTCGATTCTGAACCTTACTAAGCTTTCAATAACACCCACTAAGCTCAAATTTAACCTCGGATTGCCCCAATTGGATGTATTCAAAGAATCCCTAAAATACCCAAAATTAGAGAAATTGGGGTTTTGAAAGATTGGGGCTTCCATACCTTGATTCAATCGGGTAAAAGCATGGTGGGGATGAAAGAAGACTCCAACCACCTTTTCCGGTCACCGGCGCACGATCTTTGGCGAGAAACCGGCCCAAAACCATCGTCCGTGCTTCTCTCTTCTCTTCTCGGGTGGTTCTCGTGCGTCCGCTTCTGTTTCACGCGTCTGCCCCTTTCTTTCTTTTTTGCTGTTTTATGATTTAGTGAATGGGGGTCACGGTTTTGACCCCCTAAAATTAATAATAATAATAAAGTATTATTATTTGCTTGTTATATATCCCCTTTTTCCCCATCCTTTTTAATTCCTCTTTCATTTAAGTCCAACAAAAAATTTATATATATGCCCTACTACTTTCTTCTTTATTTTTATTTTTAACTCTTTAATTCTTTAATTTAATTTATTTTTCTTTTCTTCTTATTATTTCAACTTTTTAATTAAATTTATTTTTCTTTCCCAAAGAAAAATAAATTAATAATAATGATACTAATAAAAATTAATATCTCGGATATTACAATACTTCTGCCCTGCATTTTTTGAGAAATTATATTTGTTTAATATTGGTTTGTACGAGAATTCCTTCCCTTGATAATTTAACTGATTTCCAGAACGTTAGTAATTTCTTGTGGGGTGTTCATTCTTAGGTGACAGTGTTCATTCTCTCATTCCTTCCCTTGATAACTTAACTGATTTCATACTATAGGTTTATGACCTTTGATTTCAATCTTAGTGCGTTTAATAAAGAGTTGGTGATTTGGGATATATATGAAATGTGCTAATGGTGGTGTAGTAGCCCTTTGAACCGCAAAAAGGGAAGTATATGATTGACATTAAGTACAAGTGATATATGTGATTATTATAGCATGATTGACAATTATATTATTCTTGCATGATTATATGTTTTTCATTATTATTATCATGTAATTTACATTGATTATATTTTAAGTGATCTTTAGAGCTTCATACTTACAAGAGACTTACATTATGGCAAGGAAACGAATTTGCATCCGCAACACTAAATCTGAGTGTGATGTAGAGGAAGAGGTCCAAGAATCGGCTATTTCTCAAATGTCAGGTATGTTCACATCTTATTTATTTGTTAATTGTTATATATTTTATTTACTATTAGCATTTGTGATATTAAAAATGATATCTCACAATTTAAGCAAGTTCACATTCTTTAACGTAGAGGGTCCAAGTGCACGTAAGAAACGAGGTTTCACTCGCATGACTGATGTTTGGAACATGCCATCTGGTAGTCAAATTCTGGTTACATTCAATCAGGTTCACCTACCTGTGGGCGTTGAAGGCACTGTCTTAAAATGATTCATTGGTTCTATGGTGAGGAAGCCAAATTTAGCTCCAATCAATTATACTGATGGCACCAAATGCCAAATGAATATCAGACTAAAATGTGGGAAATTATTCAGGTAATATAAATTTTTTAATATATATATATGTATACTCAAACATTTTTATTTATATATTTAGTAATTGTTGGAATTACTTTGCTTTTTGTGGTTAAAGTTTGAAATCCCATGTGAACGAAGAGAAATTTGATGGAGAAGCTCACTAGGTCCATGGGAGAAAAATGGAGAAATTGGAAATGTTCTTTAAAAGAGAAGCACTATGATGAAACAAAATCAATAGTGCATGTCATTGCAAAGCCTCCTCAAAGAGTTGAAATTCAGCAATGGACGCAACTTGTTTTTTTTGGTATTCAGAGGATGGACAGGTTTAAAATAATTTATTTAATTCTTCATTTATAAAGTATTAATCATGTCATATAATAAATAATAATTAATTTTTTTGGTAGAAGCGTAGTGCGATTGGAAAAGAAAATCGCTCTAAACAAACTTCAACTCACACTGCTAGAACAAAAACATATGCACAACATGCTTACGAAATGGTAATCCTAAGTCTTTAGTTATAATGTATTAATTAAATTCATCTTGTCATGGTGTTTCTTCTTTCTATATTGAAATAAGGTACTAGATTTCACTAATTAGCATAGTTTTTATTGGGTATGACCTTCTTATATGATGTTTGTAATAATATAGCAATTGAATGATGGAGCCCCACCAAGTAGAGCGAAATTATAGGTGAAAACTCATAAGAGAAAGGATGGAAGGCCAATGAATGAGGAATCAGCTAGAAACATTGTATGAAAATCAACATCATTTATTCTTAATATTATTAGTTTGTTCCTTTCCTTTATAAAGATATTTTTAATATTCTTGCAGGCAAGATTGGAAGAACTTATGGGTCAATGTCCTGATAATTCACATGGGGGCAGTGGAGGGGGTATTCTTTGGGACAAGAATGACATATATTCACAAGTGATAGGTAAAGATGGAAATGGATATGTCTGTAGCTTAGGCTTTGGACCAACTCCTTCAATGAAGGATAGTGTAAGTTCTTGTGCTTGTCACGGCACAAGAATAAATATACAAGAAGAAAGATTGCAAACCCAAGAAGCTATGCGATAAATGAGCGAGAAAATTCATATGCTTGAAGCTCAAGTGGCAACATTAATCAAAATACAGTTGTTCCCGTAAGTAACTTCAATGCTACATCTTGATATTCAACTATTTACTATGATTAGTTAGGTGTTTAGAAAAAATCCAATCATGATTAGAGAATATTTGCTTTTGGATATTATAAAAGTGTCTTTTCATTGCTGCAATTGGCAAAAACCAAATGTGTAAATTGTAATACTCAATTATGTTTCTAGTGACTTGGGGACAACAAGACTAACGACTTCATGTCAATTTGTAAGGTCAGATATATTCATTTATTTTCAAATTCTAGTCTGTTTCATGCCTGAGTTGTGTTATGCTGCGATGGCTTAATGGTCCGATGTAGTAGGAACGTGCTTCCCTAGACAAGTGTGAGTATGATAGGTTGTTTGTTTATTTTGGAGGTGGCCTTGGCTTTTCTGTTGTTATGCTTCCTCTTGATCTAAAGGAAACATTTTTATTCAAGAACTTGCTTTTCACTTTGTTATTTAATTTGAACTGGATCCTATATATATAGCAGTATCTTCACTATATTGTTAATTTTAGGAAAGTACAGAAGGAATTAATCTTATACTATTTTCACTCGTGTGTGTGTGTGTGTGTGTGTGTATATTAATTTTACTTGTTTTCAAGGATAATCAATTAATCATATGTATAACGTACTTGTCGCACAAACACTTGACCTATATGATTCATTAGAGCAAATTAACATATTTTAAAACCAAAATGAGTAGATGACAAAATGTTGTACTCTTTAATTAGGATGGAAATGTTAGTGTATGGAAAAAGTATATATTTTTTAAATAAAAGGAAAGAAAAGAAAAAGGGCAGATTTTAAATTTTAAAATAAAAGTGGGAATTGTAAGAAAAAGGCAATAAAAATATAAATGAATTTTGTGGGATTATGTATATTATGCAGGTGTGGAAGAGAAGGAAAGTGAGCCAGCCCATAGAGTTATATTTTCCCTATGTTAAAGAGGCACAAGGATTGTAAGTACTCTTCTTATGACATATATTATTTTATTATAAGTACTTTTATTTGTTGACTTTCTTAATATGTGCAGAGTAGAAATTTTGAAGAGGCTCAAGGATCAAAAAGTGACATATTTGCAAGAAAAACTCTAAAATTGTTGATTCAATAGGATTGGAAATAATTGTAGAATTGATACAATGGTTAATAATTACAAAAGTCATCAATAGTACTATTTGGAAATAGATATTTCTATACTATACATAAACTCTAGATTTTGAATATTTCAAAATATACTTGTCTTTTGCGGGCTCTATTAAATTTTGAGATAGATATAATCATTGTTTGAAATAATATTTGTATTAATTCTTAAATATTTGTTAGGCTTTGTCTTTTTTTCCCCTTCCAATCTGATTTATTTATATGCTAATACTAGTAACTATTTCTTTTTTTTTTGTCTCAGTACCAGCTCTTGAACCCATGGCCCTGCTGTTTCAATTGAAACACTGAACCACAGAGGCACAAGAGAGCTAGTATATACTAGTAACTATTTCAAATATGAGAAATAAGATATAGTAGCATTTATTCCAACTTTCTACCAGCAGTTGTTTACATTGCTCCTATTAAATCTGACTATACCAGCAGTTGTTGACTTTGCTGCTATAAAACATGTTTATACCAACTGTTATTATGATGCTATACCAGCAGTTTTTGCCTTTGCTACTATACCAAATTTATACCAGCAATTTGTGTATCAGTTGGTATAAATCTATACTTGCAGGGATCTAGTGGCAAGTCAGGATTTTGTAGTGGCAGTTGTACAACTGTTGGTATAAGTCTTAGTAACAGTTTTTGTTACTTTTAGCGGTAGTTTTACCTGCTACTATAGCCCTGTTTTCTAGTAGTGTGGCATCAGAGTCATCACTTTCTTCTTTCTCCTCTGCTGAAACCTGAATAGGAGATGAAGGAGATGACATATCTTTCTTTAGAAGTCTTGAGGACTTCCGAGTGCCTGACCCTTTTGTGTCTTTGGCGGCCTTCTGCCATGCTTGGCGTTCATCTTCCTTTTTCTAGTTCCTTCCCCTGGTTCAACCTTAGCTTTCCCTAGCTTGATCCATTTGCCACCAACCTTTTTGAAGCTCATATTCTGAATCAGTCGTTGGTCGTAGTTCCCCTGAACATTTTCACCAACCCAATCTTCATCCTCAAAGACAACTCCCTGGACTCGGGCTATCAGAGTGATCAGAGTACCATACGGAAGATCAGCGGTTGGGCGTGCCAGTGTGTCTTTCATGTGGTTTAGGATGATAAATGCCAAGTTTGGCTCTCATCCTTTTACAGCACACCACATCAGAAAAATGTCAAACTGAGATGGGTCATTAGAGGTACCTGCTTGGGGCATAATGAGTTGACAGAGTACATGTGCAAGCAGCCTTTCATTCACTCCAATTTGTGCAAGAGTAACCTAACCATTAGGGCTTCCTCCAAGTTTATTCGCAGCCTTTTCAATGGAGTATGTTTCCATGGTAATGGATTATCTGCTGGAGTACCTTTCGAAGTCCCCTTTCTTCATCCATATCCACCTTCGTATGTTGTCTGTTATAAGTCCACCCTTTTTCCTCTTAGCATTGAGTGGCCCACTGGTTCACCTTCTTCTTCGGAGAAGACCATATTGGAGTAGAACTCCCGAATGAGTGAGGGATAAATATTTTCCTTAATGGCGAGAAAGGGTTTCCAACCCATTTGAGTGAAGAGCTGAAAGACACTCAGTTCGGGTTCCTTAGCAAAGAACTCGAAGTTTACCTCTCGCGGGGCGCAGATGCCTCTGGACCTAAAGTCAGATTCAAATCGTTCCTTGGCCAAGTTATCAAGAAAGGGCTTGGGTCTCTTAGTAATTGCAGATGAGGTAGCGGATCCTTTTCTTTTCACGATTGCAGTAGAGGCCATTGTTTTTGTCAGAGAGGTGAAAGAGATTTCTGAGCCAGAGAGGCGGTGATATTTGGATGAATGGATGAAACTAAGTGTTAGGGTTCATTTTATCGAAGGGTTCTGCGTGTGTGAACACCTCATTTTGTCTGCCCAAGCAAGCGAAAATAAATAAACAAAAAATAATAAACAAAGAAAGAATAAAGTGAAAATAGGAAATAAAAATATAAAATATAAAAATAAAATAATAAAAAATAGTGCGTTGCGACGGATAGTACAACCCGTCGCGCGACCCTCTCCCCCTCATGAAAACCGTCGCGACGGACAAGGTATGCGTCGCAACCCCCCCGAGCATTTATGGGGAATAAATCAGATCATCAATCAGGGGCCCGTCGTGACGACCCTGACATTTATGGCAAATTAGAATCGTATCTGTGGGAAACCCGTCGTGACGGCAAAGGGCACTCGTCGCGACGCATGGTACCACTAATGACCGGATTTCGTTCTCGGAATAGCTCCTTCCGACCCTCTATAAATTAAATTTCGTTTCTCAGTTGAAAGGACCGAAAAATTGTGAATTAAAAGGCCGAAAGTAAGAAGCAAGAAGTAAGAAGGTAGAACACACACTATAAACTGCATTTTATTGTTTTCTACTCATGTTTACTTGATCATTGGGTATCTATCTCTGCTTTCTTTTCTTTGGGTTGTGATGCCTCAGTATTGGTATTTAATCCAACATCTGATTCACGCATCCCAAAAAGACCTTCGTCTTCTTTCCTGATCTCTATTTTTTCTGAAAAATAAAAGGGCTCGCGACGGGTTAGTATAACCGTCGCGACCCCCTCCCAGTTTGCAGTACCGTCGCGACGCATCGTCATATACGTCTCGACGGCCATTGTTTTACGAGCAACGGGTCACGACGGTAAAGTACAGCCGTCGCGACCCCCTGTCTTTTGGGGGACAAAAATATTCAAATTATTATTTCCTTAGCAGGAAAACTCTTATTATGTAATCTAGTACCACCAGGAGAATTTTGTCTTTATATGAGTACTAGCCTTCACGCCATCTGGGATGCCTAATGAGCCTTCACACATGCACTTTTCTCATTCTTTTACTATTGATTTGATATATTGTATGGTAGATAGGTACCAAAAGGGCATTGGCCCCTTTAGGTACATTGCACTGGGAGGCTATCTGAGTGTTCACTTGATGAGCCTCCCCTCACTCACACACTTGTATGTCACAGGAACTACGTGGGCTTTGATCCCTCTTTGAGGGTACGTAGGCCCTAGGCTTTTATCCTAGGTCAAGCCCTCCCTCTCTCTTTCCTCATTTTCCCCATGATTGTGTATATTTTCAAGGCCAAATAATTTTAGTACTAATTTTTAGGGTAACCGTCTTCGGACGGGGGAAGAAGGGTGCTTAACACCTTCCCTTCATCTCAGTCAGACTCTCAGACCTAACATTTTGTGAAAATTAATTTTACCCCATTTTTGAACTTATATTTCTTTTTCCAAATTTTGATTGAAAATTTGGTGTCGACTCCCGTCGAAGGCTTCGGTCTTCACAGTTGGCGACTCCGCTGGGGAGTTTTAATTAGAGAGTCAAGCCCTTTTCTTTTAAAAATTAATATTAAAATTATTTGGCCTTCCATATTTGTTTATTTGTATATATCTTTGTGTATTTGTGGTTCCTTTGTTTCTTCCTTTTTGTAGTGTTTCCACCTCCAAGTGGAAGGGAAGGGTAGTTAGGGTGCTCCAAAAAATTCACGAATGCACTATTTATATTTATATCGCCCCACAAACTGGCTCCTATACCCGAAGCACGTCCAAATAAGTTAGAATGGGATATTGGAATCTTTCCTTGTTGGGCTTAGGCCTACAGAGGTTGACCTATCTATCCTACTTAGATTGTTACTTGCCTTAAGGGTTGATCCGCGCAGAATTCTCGTGACAGGATCCTCTCTTAAGTCAAGGCCTTTTTAGGGTATGGGCAATCTAAGGGCCTTTTTAGGGTATCTAGATCCCAAGCTAAACCATGTGCAAGTTGACCTTAAAAGCCTAACCTACAGGACACAAGGAGCAAAAATCTCTGCATCAAGAAGGGTGCAAAGATTATTATTTGTGCTTTTCTTTGAAAAAAAACTTTTGAAATGGCATCAGAGCATGTTACGGCCTTTTATTCTCCTACAAGCCTAGCCCTCACTGGGAGAAGAGTCCAGGTCAAGATTCAAGCCAATGCAGTGGATGATCTGATCAAAATGAGGGAGTACTTGCCAGGGGATGAACTTAGGAAATTTCGAGGCTGGTATGGGGATATCTTAGACCTTCTGGATATAAAGGTCATAGAAGAAGCACTATAAGGTCTCCTCCAATTCTGGGAGAACAAACTGAGGGTTTTGGTGTTCCCTAATTTTATATTATCCCTAGTACCCAAAGAATATGCTGGGCTGCTAAAAGACACGCTTCTCCCAACGACCCAAGTATATAGATTCTCAAGGACTCTTCCAACACAAAAAGAGATCTCTGACTTGCTCGGGCTACTTGAGAAGAAAGCCGTTATCAGGAATCACGCCCAAGGGGAACCCTCTCCGCTAAGTTCCTCTTAGAGCACATGGAGGCAATGAGAAGGAAAGGAGATTGGACGACATTTGGGGAGAACTCTTGCCTTGGCAGTTTACGGACTAGTCCTTTTTCCCACCACTCTTGATGTAGTCAGCTTATCTTTTATCGGGATCTTCTTGGCTGTCTAAAGGCATAGGATAAATCCCGTGCCCACCATTCTAGCAGAAACTGTGGGGTCCCTTACCTATTGTCAGGCAGGGAAGGGGAAGAAGTTACAACGTTGTCTCCAGCTTCTGACAGTTTGGCTAACCAATCATATTTTTGGAAAAGAATATTCTATAGGAGGAGTTCTGGATGTGGGTCTTCATCCCCTTCGAGACTTTTCTCGACGTGAAGGGCTTCGACTATACAACTCTGACTCACAAGGTCCTGTGGGATCAGAATGGTGGGTACACTTTCTCGCGTAGATCGAAGAGAAAGACGTTCGTTGGAAATTAGTTTGGTGGCTAAATGAGGAAGTACTGTACAGTTGTGGTCCATTCCTTAACGTACCATTGGTAGGACCGAGATTTGCAACCAACTACAATCTGTCCTTAGCACATACCCAACTGATATTTCGTCAAAATGTACTGTTAGAGGAATTAGTGCGCTCGTTCTTGCATACCCTCAGGGGAGTTCATTCTATACACGGAATCACCATCTCAAGAGCTTGGGACCACATGCGGTTCAAAGGAAAAGCTGAGTTCGGATGCCGGGGACTTGCGCCAACAAGTGAGTTCAGAGCCTGGCTAAAGGAAATGATCAATGACAAAGTGATAGAGAGATTCGTGCCATTAAATCCTCTCCTAGGGCATGCTTAACTGAAGATTTAAAGGGCCCCAAAAAGGAAAATTGAGGAACACAAAGACGCATTGGAGAACCTCGAAGCTCAAAGAAATAGAAAAATGAAGGCTATTCACGAGGCGAAGAGGGAATATGTTAATGTGAGGGCAGGCAACGAAGATGTTCGCAAAAATTCCCCTCTTCTGATTGAGAATAGGAATCTCAAGGAGACAAACTATAACTTGAAAAATGAGCTAGCCAAGAAAGAAAGAGAATGGAAGGAACACATGGATGCTGAACTCCAAGTCAAAGAATCTAGAGCACAAGCACTGGAAGCCCGCGTCAGGGAACTAGAGGCCCACAACCAAGGGCTACAGGCTTAGTTGCTCAACTACAACCCAGCCACTCAAGAGTAGCTCAA
This sequence comes from Senna tora, assembly GCA_014851425.1. Taxonomy (NCBI): domain Eukaryota; kingdom Viridiplantae; phylum Streptophyta; class Magnoliopsida; order Fabales; family Fabaceae; genus Senna; species Senna tora. Next base: position 19,145,253 of record CM026265.1, read on the forward strand.
CATGGCACTTCTCCAAATACAGGCCATGGGTTTGGCAATGGAGAGCCTACAGGAGAAGTGCAAGGCAAGAGAAAAAGTCATGAAAGAACTCAAAAGGGAGATAGAGCCATGGAAGGAAGATGCAATTCGATTGCTCAACAAGATCGAACAAATGGCCCGATTGATCAACATGTCTGTGCCATTCTTCATTGACGCCTTCAAAAAGGTTGAATGGCGGATTCACTTACCTCATGTCCTACTCGAACTTGAAGAGCTTATAGTGTTCGACAGTATCTTAATCAATAAGTGGGACGCGATGCTAAGGCTGTAGTGTAGGATAAGAGGCAAGCTAGGTGCACAATAGGCTTACAGCTTTCGTACTACCTTATCAACTTTTCCCATCATTGAATCTCATATTTATGAATGGGAATAAAGATGTTCTGATTGCAATATTAATAAAATCCTTATTTTTCTCTCTTATTTATGTTTTGTTCTTATTATTCAATTTTTGTTTTTTTTAATAATAAAAATGGGGTTTCATTAATATCAGTAAAATGGCACCTAAAATCCATGCCACCAAGAAGCCGGAGAATGCTCACACACAGTTGGAGGCAAGAAGGAGCGCACTAGACAAACAAGAGCTGGAGTTCCTCACGCAAGAAAATAAAATCATCAAGGTAGAAATGGCGGCACAAAAACGCTTGCATCTAAAAAAAGAAAAAGAACTCCGCCAAGAGGCAGAGAGATATCGTCAAGAAAATTTGGGAAACAAGCAATTCGCTTCCAACTTTCACCAAGCATACTGTGAGATGTGCCGCTGGGCAGACCTGGCCAAACTTCAAAGGTTGTATCTCGAACAACAGACAGAAAAGGAAGTTGCCAAGAAGTAGATGTAGAGAAGTTTTAGAAAAACATGTATGAAAGACTCCTCGTAGGAAACAATGTTAGAAGGAGCATTTTTCTTAAGAATGATACTTTTATAAATGAATAAAGTTTTCTATTCTATCTCTACTATCTGTCTCTCGCTCTCTGAAAAGCTCAAGTTGGTTGGCCACGATAATTGCATGATGAACATAGTTCTCATAGCAAACTATCAACCTTCTTCCCCTATTGGGTATTCTAACTCATAGAGGGACTGAAGGGGGATTTTAGGCTAAATTGCTAATATTAACAAAATAACACAACTCAAAAATGAATTTAAAATTACTAAAGGAATATGGTCTCGCAGGTTTTTTCAAAATAGCGCAATCAATCCATCAATACGAACTTTGAGAGCGCAAATGGAATCCTAAGCAGCTGAATCCGTGGTGAAGTTAGCAGAAATGGAGAAAATTCTGGATGTAAATAAGTCCCAAATAGCTACATTGAATGACAAGATAGATCAAATTCTGGCTTTCTTAGCTGGAGTCCATCAAGAACTGGGGGAGGGCTTAAAAAAAGCTTTCAAAGGAAAGAAGATTCCTCATATCATAATCCCTGAAAATCACGAGGAGGAGTATGTCGAGGAAATACCAGTGGAAGAATCACCCAAGATCAATGAGTGTAAAACAAACGAAGGTGTCTCTATTAATGTGGCTGCAGTCATGGCTGCCTTGAAGGCCCAGCAAGAGAAGCATAATCAAGAAAAAGATGACGGAGATGCAATTAAAGAACAAATAGAGAAAGAAGTGAGTCCTGCACTCAAAATGGCCAAAACGGTTGAAGACGATGATGAAGTTGCTTTGTTCAGCTTGCCTAAAATTCAGGTCCCCCCTATGTTCAAACTTCCGCTCTTCGAAAAATACGATGGCTTGTAAAACCCAGACCATCATGTCATAGGCTATTGTGCCACCATGGCAACCTATAGCTCTGAATCGGCTTTCCTGCTTGCTCATTTCCACAACAGTCTAAAAGGGGCCGCATATAAGTGGTTCATGAGACAAGAGAATGAGATGATGAAGTCATGGGCCACCATGATAAGAGCCTTCCGCAATAATTTCAAGCACAATATTCACAGCGAGATGATAAGAGAAAGTATGATAGCTCTGAAAAGGAGGACTAATGAAACTTTCTGAGAATACGCTTCTAAATGGAAAAAAGCCTCAGCATATGTCCAGCCTCCAATGAGTAAGAGAGAGACCTGCCGCTACTTTGTCAAAGCACTGGGTGACCCAGCTTACGAAGATTTGGCAATTTTGCCACACCAGGACTTTGCTGACCTGGTCGCTATAGGAGAGGACATCGATGCAAAGAGTAAGGAGGCGCCTCCACCCAAAAAGAGCTTTACTCCTAATTACGGGAAAAAGAAAGAAGAAAGCACAAACTTTGTGCAGAATGCCCCAAAATCATTCTCAGTTAATGTTGTAAGGAATTCGGGGACTTCTCAACAGAATCAGACACAAAAAAGTAACAATAGGGTAAGCAACCGGAATAGGGAACTGTCCGAGTTAGGCCTCACACGGACAGTACTATTCGAGCACCTGAAAGAGCAGCAAATGATGTGTGCTCGGCCAGGAAAGACATGGGAACCCCCGTACCCGACTTGGTACAAGCCAGAGTTGTCTTGTATATACCACCAAGGCACTAAAGGGCATTCAATCGACATGTGTGATCACTTTAAGATGCACGTTCTGCAAATGATAGATGCTAGATGGATTAACCTCCCAAACATCACTAAGAACCCCTTGCCCGAGCATGGGGCAAACGCCATAGAGGAGGAAGAACGGACAAACAAGGAGTTGGCACAGGCATCCTTTTCTCTCAGCAAATCTACAAAGCTCTTGCTAAGGCAGGTCATGTACCGCGCCTCAAAGAATACAATGCACTCTCTAGTTATTATCACCAGACCAACAATCATTCCACTAATAAGTGTAAACTTGGGAAAAATCAAGTACAACAGTATATAGGCCTGGGAATTATAACTGTGAAAAAGGGTAAGCCTGAAATCTAGATATGTGCAACCTGTAACAAGGAAAAGAAAGTGTTACCATTTACTCTCAAGTTCCCCAATGCGGGATCTCCTGCACAAGTCTCACCGGCCACAAAGTCTTCACCCCTTTTCGCCGTCAGAAGACCTAGTCCGCCAAACGCAGTGCACCCTCAAATGACCATCTATCTGCCAAGACCCACACCCTATACCTCTAACAAGGAAGTTCCTTGGAGGTATCAAGCAATCATAGATGTTGGAGAGACGAAGGTAGAAATGGGAAAAGTACTTGCAAACACCAACATTGCCCTAGGAGAAGGGTTTACTAGAAGTGGGAGATTATATACGAGGAACATAATAGGGGCACCGAAAGAGACTCTTGACGCAGAAAAAGAAAAAAGTCTTGAAAATCACAAAGAAAAAGAAGAACCTGATTTCGAAAAAGAATTCCTTAGCGTGGTCAAAAAGAGCGATTACGACAATGTGGAGCAGAAGAGAAAAACTCCCTCTAGAATCTTCATGCTCACCCTTACGTTAAATTCTGATGGACATCGTCAGGCTCTCTTGAAGGCGTTGGCTGACACACATGTCCCAACGGAAATCACGCTAGAGAAAATGGTGAATTTAGTAGACGCAGCCAGGCACGCGTCTATCATTTCCTTCTCAGAGGAAGAAATTTGCCCAGGCATGAAGGCCTTACACATCACTGTTAAATGCTATGGCTTAACAATAGCAAAAGTCCTCATAGACGGAGGGTCTGCCTTGAACGTCCTACCTGTCGACACCTTCTAGTAGCTGCCGGTGGAATCGACACGCATCGATGCTAGTAGTATGATTGTTCGGGCTTTTGACAGAACTACGAGGGAAGCCATGGGAGGGGTCACTCTCCCTATTGAGATAGGGCCTTTCACCTTTGACATCTCCTTCCAACTTATGGAAGTAGATGCAGCCTACACCATGCGATTAGGGAGGCCTTGGATCCATGAGGCCAAAGCTGTACCCTTTACTATTCACCAAAGGTTCAAGTTCCTCAAAGAAGGGAGAATCATCACCATTAAGGGAGAAGAAAGCATGCTGATAAGTCATCCCTCCCCTGTGCCTTTCATCGACAGTGCCGAGGAAGCTTTGGAACCCTCCTTTCAAGGTTTCGAGATAGAAGAATAGCCCAGAGAAACTTTCCAAATTAACAGTGTAGCCACAAAATTTATGACAAAGCAGTGCTATCAACAGGGGCGTGGCCTAGGCCCCATGCTGACTGGGATACCGCGATGCATCAAACCAAGAGAACGAGAAGATCTGGTTGGGTTAGGTACACCGAGGCAATGCAAACCAAGGATGGTCAAGAGAAATATCTTCCTTTAGCCCAACGGTTCGTGCCAGCCAAAACAACCAAGGAGGATGGTCACATCCTAGCCATTGAAGAGGAAGAAGCAAGGAGCAACAACCCCCTCATATGGCATACTGCGGAAAGAGCTAGCTAGGGAATTGGGAAGCTGACTAGGTCTTAGCAATCCATAGTTCCAAGTAAAGCACGAATTGTAATTGGTCTAAAGCCGAGCTCTAAGCTTAGACCGAAGAATAATACATCTATGAGCTTATCTGTTGCTATTTATCAACTTTTCAAAAAAAATGGCTTGAATATTTTACTAAAAATTTGTTCATGTGCGTTTCTTCCTAGCCCTCTCTATTTCGCTTCTTAATTCATGTTTTTCTTTGCCCTCAAGGAATTAGAATTCTCCAAGACTCCACCCAATTCAGCGATTCCTGGTTTTTACGAACCTCAGGATAACAAACATATGCAAAACGAGTACGACTCTGATGATGAGGATGCCCCTCCTATTTTTGCTAAAATGGTCAAATCAGATGAAAAAGGGATGGTCCCACATCAAGAGACAATTGAACTCATAAACCTGGGGACTGAAAAGGACAAAAAGGAAGTAAAAATCGCGGATAATCCAAAAAGAGAAGAACTGATCTCATTATTATAAGAGTACTTAGATGTGTTTGCATGGTCATACCAGGATATGCCAGGACTCGATTTAGGGATTGCGTCTCACAAAATACCAATGTTCCCTCACATGGAACCAAAGAAACAAAAATTAAGGCACATGAAACCCGATATGTCCCTCAAGATAAAAGAAGAAGTACAAAAGCAATGGGACGCCGGTTTCTTAGAGGTATTAGTTTATCCGGAGTGGATGGCCAACATAGTTCCCGTCCCCAAGAAAGATGGGAAGGTCTGGATGTGTGTCGACTATAGGGACCTAAATAAAGCTTCCCCTAAAGATGACTTCCCACTTCCACATATTGATGTCTTGGTAGATAATACCGCTGGAAGTTTCCGCTATTCGTTCATGGATGGATATTCGGGCTACAATCAGATACTTATGCACCCCGAAGATAAAGCCAAGACTACCTTCATTATGCAATGGGGGACTTACTGTTATAAAGTTATGCCATTCGGACTCAAGAACGCAGGGGAAATCTACCAATGGGCCATGGTGGTACTATTCCACGACAGGATCCACAAAGAGGTAGAGGTCTATGTAGATGATATGGTGGCCAATTCAGCAGAAGGGGAAAGTCATGTCAAGGTTCTAAGGAAGTTATTTGACAGACTTCGGAAGTTCAAACTGCGACTTAATCCTAACAAGTGTGTTTTCGGAGCACAGTCTGGAAAGCTCCTTGGATTTATCGTAAGTGGAAAGGGGATTGTGGTCGTCCCTGATAAGATCAGAGCCATTAGAGAGATGCCGCCTCCCACCACAGAAAAACAAGTACGAAGCTTTCTTGGAAAGGTGAATTACATTGCCCGCTTCATACGTAACTTGACGGCTACGTGTACTCCTCTTTTGAAACTCCACAAAAAGAATCAATCTCTAGAATGTAGCGTAGAATGTCAATTAGCCTTTGATATGGTAAAGGAGTATCTTACCAACCCACCAATGTTGGTACCTCCCACACCAAGAAGTCCCTTGATATTATACTTGACTATCCTAGAAGAATCTATGGGAGCCATCCTAGGGCAATACGATCTCGTGACGAAAAAGGAACGAGCAATTTACTACTTGAGCAAGAAGTTTGATCCGAATGAGTCTCGGTACCCTTTGATCGAGAAGACGTGCTGTGCTCTCGCATGGACAGTACGGTGCCTAAGACACTACATGCTCTATTATGAGACTTTCCTCATATCACGAATGGATCTCGTGAAATACATCTTTGAAAGCCCACACGTATTGGGACAAGTCTCCAAATCGAAGGTGATATTATCATAATATGATATCAAGCACGTCACCCAAAAATCCATCAAAGGAAGCGCTATAGCAGATTATCTAGCCAACAACCCGATGGATGAGGAACACGTCTCAGATTATCAGTTCCCAGATGAAGGGTTAAATGCTGTAAAAGAAGAATCCCACGCGGAGAATTGGGAAATGTTCTTTGACGGAGCAGTTAGCATATTTGGAAATGGGATCGGAGCCGTCCTCATATCCCCTGAGGGGAAACAGTTCCCAATCGCAATCAAGCTTGATTTTGAATGCACCAACAATATGGCGGAGTACGAAGCTTGTATTTGTGGGTTGCAGGCCACTATAAGACTGAAAGTCAGGAAAATAGAGGTCTTCGGTAATTCTGCATTAATAATCTACCAGACTAAGGGAGAATGGCAGACCAAGGATCCCAAGTTGGTCCCTTACCAAAAGTTTCTCATGGAGCTAACTTGCCGGTTTGAGTCCATAGAATTTCATCATTTACCAAGATGCAAGAATTTGTTCGCTGACGCCCTGGCCACCTTGGCGGTAATGCTTGACACCAATTGTGGAGTCCTCCTCCAACCAATTAGGGTGGAATATGGAAACACGGAAATCCATTACTCAATGATCGTACAGGAGTCCGATGGCCTCCCTTGGTTCCACGACATCTTAACATATCTAGAGAGACAAGAATATCCAAATGGGGTTAGTGAAAACGAAAAAAATAACTCTCCAACGATTGGCCATGGGTTTCTTCCTTAGCGGAAAGACGCTATACAAGAAAAGAGTAGACGGAGTATTGCTTCGTTGTATTGAAGCATCCGAAGCCAATCAAATTTTCACTGAAGTACATGAAGGGATATGCGAGACCCACTCTAACGGGCACACCCTGGCACACCAAATACAGAGTTAATGCTCCTCCTACGGTGCTCCACAATATGACTACTCGGTGGCCCTTCTCTTTGTGGGGGATTGATATTATCGATCCTATAAATCCAAAAGCGTCAAATGGCCATCGCTTCATCCTAGTAGCGATCGATTATTTCACCAAATGGATAGAAGCAAATTCTTATTCCAAAATCACGTAAAAGACGTTTGTGAGATTCGTAAAAGCGAACATCATATGTAGATATGGAGTCCCAGAAAGGATAATTACTGATAATGGGACTAATTGGAATGGAACTGAGGTACAAAGGATTTATGAAGAATTCGGGATAAATCACTACAATTGAGCACCATACCGCCCCAGATGAACGGCGCGGTTGAAGCAGCCAAAAAAAATGTCAAAAAGATCATTGAAAAGATGACTACTACATACAAGGATTGGCATGAGATGCTTCCCTTTGCTCTGTTGGGTTACCGCACCACCGCTCGTTCCTCGACCGGAGCTACCCTTTTTTCACTAGCATATGGCACTGAGGCGGTTTTACCCATAGAAGTGCAAATTCCCTCTCTGCGAATCATTGCAGAAGCCAACCTCGATGAGCACTAATGGGTGCAAAGCCAGTATGATCAAATTAGCTTGATCGATAAAAAGCGCTTACGGCAATGTGCCACGGGCAGCTCTACCAAGTGAGGATAGCCCGAGCTTTTAACAAAAGGGTACAACCTTGTGCATTTACAGAGGGAGATTTGGTGATCAAGAAGATTTTACCAAACCCAAACGATCCTAGAGGAAAGTGGGCTCCAACATACGAGGGACCGTTCAGGGTCAAGTGCGCATTTTCAGGCAGCGCACTCATCTTGGAAGATCCGAATACGCAAGAGTGTGGCCAATTGATTAATTCTGACTCCGCCAAGAAGTTCTATGCTTAAGAAGATTGCTCCTGAAGAGAGATATTCGAATTGCATATGCTTCGTATCCCAGTAAAGATCATGGAATTGCCGAGCACATTCCTTCGCGCATTTCTGAAAAGCCACTACAAGTTTCTAGTGGTTCTTGATTTTAAAAAAATGTACCAACTTTGACTCATAAACATTGAAATGAGAATTATTCTTCCAATAAAGTCTCTTCACCTTTTCCCTTGCCAAGCAAGTCGCATATTGTTGCATTGTTGATTTAAAACAATAGATTGATGATTATGTATTAATTCTACAATTCTTGCCTTTACCCATGAATGATTGTTTGACTTAGATAACAGGAAAGCGACTTAATACTTCAGGCTACTCTCAGAGTCAGAAAGCATACGGGGAAGTTGGCTGCTCCTAACCAAAGTTGGGCTAGGAAGGCAATTCATTACGCTAGGAAGCCCTTAGAGAAACCAGCTATTTTTCAAGGTAATACTCCATTAGAAGGAATTTTCAACCCATGGGCCATCTGCGACTCTACAATTTTGCTTTAATATCCCACCAATGAGTGTTTTGCGATTGAATATGGGAATCAGAATCCCACCAATGAGTGTTCAGGGACTTTGATATCCATTTTTTGGAGCCAAATCTCACCAATAAGTGTTACGAGATCTGGCACCATTGAACCCTACCAATGAGTGTTTTAGGGTTCAGTATCCTATCCCGCCAGTAAGTGTTTTTAGGTCGGATATGGAAATCAATATCCTACCAAGGAGTGTTTAAGGATAACGATACCCACTTTTTAATTGGACCAAATCTCACCAATAAGTGTTCCGATATCTGGCACCATTGAATCCTACCAATGAGTGTCTTAGGGTTCAGTGTCTTATCCCGCCAGTAAGTGTTTTTGGGTGGATACGGGAATCAATATTCTACCAAAGAATGTTTAAGGATAGTGATACCCACCTTTTAATTGGACCAAATCTCACCAATAAGTGTTACGAGATCTGGCACCATTGAATCCTACCAATAAGTGTTTTAGGGTTCCGTATCCTATCCCGCCAGTAAGTGTTTTTGGGGTCGGATACGGGAATCAATATCCTAAGAAGGAGTTTTTAAGGATAGCGATACCCACCTTTTAATTGGACCAAATCTCACCAATAAGTGTTTCGGTATACTGGCGCCATCATTGAATCCTACCAATAAGTGTTTTAGGGTTCAATATCCTATCCCACCAATAAGTGTTCTGGGGATCGGATAAGGGAATCAACATCATACCAATGAAGTGTTTATGGATTTGGCACCCATCTTTCACCATATCTCATCATTAAGTGTTCGGATATTTGGAACCACATGGGATCGAATCTCACTAATAAATGTTTGAGGTTCAGTACTCTGTCCCACCCGAAAAAAAAAGAGGAGAGTACCCGTCGCGACGCAAGAGGTACAATGTCGTGACGGTTACCTAGCGTCGCGACAGAGGGAGTATAAGAGTCGCGACGATCGAGGGCGTTACGGATAACGAGGCTATAAATACAGGTCGTCGCGACGATCACGACTCACCGTCGTGACCCCACCAACGGTCGGTCAAACAGTCAAAAATTGACCAAAGGAGCGTCGCGATGGGTGAAATGGCATCTTCTAATTGGCTCGGAGAGGCAGCCTCATTAATAGGGCCGTCACGACAAGTACCCCATCCATCACGACACCTCTGTCCGAAAAAGCTTTTAAAAGAAAACCGTCGCACTTTGAGAGTCACGACTCCTTTCTCTTCTCCCTGGTTTTCTCAAACCCTCACAAAAAGTAGACCGGTTGAAAAGACGCCCTCAGGTATCTCTTTACTCTCCTCGGTCTGGATCCTCCCGCGGCCCCCTTAATTGACGAGGTAAGTGAAAATGCATGGGGGTCGCGATGGTATCATGAAGACGTTGCGACCCCCCCTTCTTTTCATCTTTACCATCGCGACAGACGTGTACCACCGTCGCGACGCACAGGTCCACCCGTCGCGACCCAAAGAATTCATAGGGGCTTGTTTTGGGTATTTGGTCCTTTTTCTAGCACTAACCCGAAATTTATCCTTTTAAGAAAATGGTTCACCCAAAGAGATCTCGCATCGCTAATTCTGCATTGTCCCAGCCTCCCGTGGATCCTAAACATTACCGGGTTGCTATTTAAGCCAGGTCTTTAAACCCGGAACGGAACATGGAGCGATTGGAGATAAGCCCCTCATTCATAGAGGGTGTCGAATTTTACGGCCTTCAAGACCTACTGAAGGTGACAAACCAAAGGAATGTCGTCCTGGTGTATTAGTATCATGTGGCATATGCCAGCACTCGCAGCAGAGCATTTATACTCAGGGACTGCACTCTTCCAGAATTGACAGCCCAGCACTTCGTTGAGATGTACAACCTGAGGATGGAACCCAACTGTGTATTTGTACAGACCCTAGCGGGGGAATATCCAAAGAAGGAGATTGCAGCAGCCCTCACATACCCAGGAAGGGACATGTGGGAGTCCAAGAGTGGCGGGCTTAAGAGGAATGGCACCCACCATATGACCAAGAATTGGCAGAACTTTCTCACAAACAATGTCATCCCTGTGAAGCACAAGGAGTCCCTGAGCAGGAGGTTGAGCATCTTCATCTACCTCATCATGAAGAGGGCGCCGCTCTGCTTCCCCTGTGCAGGGAATTCCATAACAACGTCAATGATTTCAAGCTGGAGCCTGGATCTCGGGGCTCGCCTATCGCCATCGCCTTTCCCCACTTTCTCACCACCATCTGCGAGCGCTTCCAAGTTGCTCGCCGAGCCTTAGACTACTTTGAGGTAGCTACCACCTACTACATGAAGGTGGATCAGAACATGGAGGACTTCCCTTCCCACAAGGATTTGGATTGGGAAAATATCCTCATGGAAAACTCTAAGCTGCAACCAGAATCACGGCAGGAGTAGCAGCAGGAGCCACAACAGGGTCAACCCCAGGGGCAAGACATCCCTCTGGGACCCGAGGCAGGGCATATAGAGGCTCTGACTCAGGAGATCCAAGAACAGAGAAGAGAGATCCAACGACAGGGGGAGGAAAACAGACAACAGCAACAAGAGATAAGAGGGTTACGAGAGGAAGTCCGTGGACTACAAGGGGGAATGCAGTCCCTACTGAGGCACTTCCACTTTTTTTAGGATGTCATCCCAAAACCCTTGCTTGCAGTACCCTCTGAGAGTGATGAAGAAGGTGGCGGTGATGAGTAGGGTAGAACCATTTAGGGACCTTAGGAGTTTGCTTGACTTTGTTTGGATTGTTTGCATTTTGTACCCCAAAGAAAATAAAAGACAAAATTAGATTTTATTTTGTTTCTTTACTTATTCCTTTAAAAATTTAAAAGAAAACTAAAGAGGGAACTCTGTGAACACCTCATTTTGTCCGCCCAAGCAAGCGAAAATAAATAAACAAAAAATAATAAACAGAGAAAGAATAAACTGAAAATAGGAAAGAAAAATATAAAATATAAAAAAATAATAATAAATAGGGCGTCGCGACGGATAGTACCACTCATCGCGTGACCCTCTCCCCCTCGTGAAGAACCGTCGTGACGGATGAGGTATGCGTCGCGACGCCCACGAGCATTTATGGGGAATCAATCAGATCATAAATCAGGGGCCTGTCGCGACGTATAGGTCCATACGTCGCAACGACCCTGACATTTCTCGCAATTCAGAATCGTATATGTGGCATACCGGTCACGACGGCAAAGGGCACCCGTCGAGACGCATGGTGCCATTAATGACCAAATTTCTTTCCCGGAATAGCTCCTTCCGACCCATTATAAATTAAGTTCGGTTTCTCAGTTGAAAGGACCGAAAAATTGTGAATTAAAAGGCCAGAAGTAAGAAGCAAGAAGTAAGAAGGTAGAACACACACTATAAACTGCATTTTATTCTTTTCTACTCATATTCACTTGATCATTGGGTATCTTTGTCTACTTTCTTTTCTTCGGGTTGTGATCCCTCAATGTTGGTATTCAATCCAACATCTGATTCACACATCCCAAAAAAGACCTTCGTCTCCTTTCCTAATTTCTATTTTTTCTGGAAAAATAAAAGGGGTCGCGACGAGTTAGTATAACCGTCGCGACCCCCTCCCGGTTTGCAGTACCGTTGCGACGCATCCTCATATGCGTCGCAACGACCATTGTTTTACGAGCAAGGGGTCGCGACGGTAAAGTACACCCGTCGTAACCCCCTTCACTTTTGGGGGACAAAAATATTCAAATTATTATTTACTTAGCAGGAAAACTCATATTATGTAATCTAGTGCCACCAAGAGACTTTTGTCTTTATAAAAGTATTAGCCTTGACACCATCTGGGTATAATGCTTGATGAGCCTTCTCACATGCAGTTTTTCTCATTCTTTTACTATTGATTTGACATATTGTATGGTAGATAGGTACCAAAAAGGGCATTGGCCTCTTTAGGTACATTACACTGGGAGGCCATCTGAGTGTTCACTTGATCAGCCTCCCCTCACTCACACACTTGTATGTCACAGGAACTACGTGGACTTTGATCCCTCTTTGAGGGTACGTAGGCCCTAGGCTTTTATCCTAGGTCAAGCCCTCCCTCTCTCTTTCCTCGTTTTCCCCATGATTGTGTATATTTTCAAGGCCAAATAGTTTTAGTATTAATTTTTAGGGTAACCGTCTTCGAACGGGGGAAGAAGGGTGCCTAACACCTTCCCTTCATCTCAATCAGACTCTCGGACCTAATATTTTGTGAAAATTAATTTTACCCCATTTTTGAACTTATTTTTCTTTTTCCAAATTTTGATTGAAAATTTGGTGGCGACTCCCGTCAAAGGCTCCGGTCTTCACAGCGTGCCCTAACTGGAGAGAGGTAAGGCAACGTGATTGGAGAGTGAGGCGGAGATCGTGGGAGAGAGAAGAGGAGTGAGTGGTTAATGGCATCAGCTTTTTCAAATCTCAAGTAATAAATGTGTGATTTGAGCGGGAGATTTTGAAATCGAATTTTTACTAAAGCAGCCCAGTCAGATTTTATCACATTAAATTTTCTCAATCAATCATTCTTACATGGAAGTGGACCCAGAGTTGATTAATCCCAATTCTCTGCAGATTTTGCAAGAAGTTTCAGTAGCCAAAGGTTTAGTGAAAATATCAGCCAGCTGTAGATCAGTAGGTACAAATTCTAGGCTAATGTCACCTTTTTGGATATGGTCTCTAAGGAAATGATGTCTGATCTCAATATGCTTAGTTCTTGAGTGCTGTATGGGATTTTTCGAAATATTAATTGCACTGGTGTTATCACACCTTATCGGTACATGATCATGATATAGGTTATAGTCCTTAAGTTGCTATGTCATCCACAAGAGTTGGGCACAACAGCTACCTGCAACCACATACTCTACTTCAGCAGTAGACAAGGCAACATAAGTCTGTTTCTTTCTATGACAAGATACTAGACAGTGACCTAAAAATTGACATGTACCACTTGTGCTTCTTCGTTCAATTTTACACCCCCCAAAATCAGCATCTAAATAACCAAGTAAATTGCAGTCGTTGTCCTTAGGATACCATAGACCGAGATCTTTGGTTCCTACTAGATATCGAAAAATTCTTTTTACAGATTTAAGATGAGATTCTCTAGGGTCAGATTGAAATCTAGCACACAAGCATACAACAAACATGATATCAGGTCTACTAACAGTAAGATATAGCAATGAACCAATCATACCTCTGTACTGTTTTTGATCAGCTGACTTACCAGCCTCATCTTTATCTAATTTGTTTGATGTACTGATTGGTGTATGAATGGTCTTAGCTTGATCCAGGCCAAATCTTTTCAGAAGCTCTTTGGTGTACTTCTCTTGGTTGATGAATATCCCTTCCTTTGTTTGTTTTACTTGAAGTCCAAGGAAGAAGGACATCTCTCCCATCATGCTCATCTCAAACTCACTGGTCATCAACATAGAAAAATCCTTGCACAAGCTTTCATTAGTTGATCTAAATATAATATCATCAACATAAATTTGAATAATGATAATGTCATTTTTGTGAGGTTTTGTGAAAAGAGTATCAGCCTTTCCTTTTGAAAAATCATTATTGATCAAAAACTCAGTTAATCTTTCATACCAAGCTCTAGGAGCCTATTTCAGACCATAAAGAGCCTTGGTTAATTTATAAACATGATTAGGTTTTTCATCACTTTCAAAACCAGGAGGCTGTTTAACATACACATCCTCATTTAGATATCCATTTAAAAATGCACTTTTTACATCCATTTGATAAAGCTTGAAGTTCATGGATTATGCAAATGCAAGTAACATTCTAATAGATTCTAATCTGGCTACTGATGCAAAAGTCTCATCGAAGTCATTACCTTGTTGTTGGTTATAGCCTTGAGCTACCAACTTAGCCTTATTTCTCACCACATTACCTGCCTCATCAAGTTTGTTCTTGAACACCCATTTGGTGCCAATGACTGATTGATTTTTAGGAGGATGATCCAGAGTCCAAACTTGATTTCTTTCGAGTTGATTAACCTCCTCTTGCATTGCTATGATCCAGCAGTCATCTAGCAGAGCTTCATCAACGTTCTTAGGTTCAACCTGAGACATGAAGGCCATGTGGTTCATGCTCCTGAAGGAAGTTCTTGTTCTCATTCCTTCTTGAGGATCACCCATAATATATTGCATTGGATAGGTTGATGAGTGTCTCCATTCTCTAGGTAATTTTCCTCTGTCCATAGGCTGATGACTGGAAGCTGCCGGTTCAGGTGTTTGGTGGTCATTATTTTCGAAGATAGGCTCATTGCTCTCAGGTTCCTGTTCCTCCAAAGGCTGTGGTTCCTGCCTTATTTGGCTACTGGTACCTGTTTCAGGTTCTCCCTCTTCCAGACTAATTCTCGCAAGTACAGGGTTAGTTTCATCAAATATAACATGCATACTCTCTTCTACTATAAGAGATTTCTTATTAAACACCCTATATGCTTTACTATTAGTGGAATAACCAACAAAGATAGCTTCTTCAGATCTAGCATCTAATTTTCCTAGGCTTTCTTTATTATTATAGATATAACATTTGCATGCAAAACCCCTGAAGTAGCTAATGTTAGGTTTTCTTCCTTTCCATAACTCATATGGTGTTTTTCCTAACATTGACTTGATGGTTGTCCAATTTAGAATATAGCAAGCAGTATTAACCGCTCCAGCCCATAAATTCTTAAGGAGATTATTTTCACAGAGCATGGTTCTAGCCATATCAAGAAATGATCTATTCTCTCAACAACACCATTTTGTTGAGGTGTTCTTGGAGCTGAGAAATTGTGGCTAATGCCTCTTTCATTGCAGAAATTTTCAAAGAAATGATTTTCAAATTCTTTTCCATGATCACTTCTTATGCTTGTGATAACTTCTGCTTTCTTATTTTGAATCCGATTACATTTAAAGTTTTCAAAACAGTCACTTTTTTTAGCCAGGAACAAGACCCAGGTAAATCTTGAGTAATCATCTACTATTAGCATACCATAGTACTTACCACCCATGCTTCAGGTTCTTAGAGGACCGAATAATTCCAAGTGAAGTAGTTGTAAAGGTTTTTCAGTGGATATATACTCCTTTAGTTTGAAGGAGGATCGAGTTTGCTTTCCTAATTGGCAAGCTTCACAAATATGATCCTTTACAAACCTTAGGCTAAGCAGACCATTGACCAAAGATTCCTTAGAGAGTTTGGTTAACTGTCTCATGCTAGCATGACCTAGCCTTTTGTGCCAAAGCCAGCTTTCATCAATGGTAGATGCTAAACACTTAAGAGAAGGAAAAGGTAAGTCATCAAGAATGTAAACATTATTATGCCTTATTCCCTCAATTAATATGCTGTCACTATCCTTTTCATGGATCATGCACTTTGAGGATTGAAAAGTTACCTTGTGACTGTTGTCACAAAACTGGCTAATGCTTATGAGGTTATGTTTTAAGCCATCAACCAAATAAACATTATCAATTGAGAAGGTAGAATTAACCTTTATCTTTCCATAGCCAATAATTCTACCTTTATTATTATCACCAAAGGTTACTGTTCCCATTCTTTTGTGAGACAAGGACAGGAACTTTGAAGCATCACTAGTTATGTGTCTGGAGCAGCCTGAGTCAATAATCCAGTGCTCCTTCTTCATTCTGGCTTTGAGGCACACCTGTTACAAGGTTACTTAAACTTAGGTACCCAATGACTGTTGGGCCCTGAAATGGTTAGCCAAATAATTTCTTGTTGTATTTACAGATCCTTTAGGCACCCATACTTGTTTAAATATGACTCTCTTATTTTTACAGGTTCCTGCTTTGTGACCTATTTGTTTGCAAACATAGCACACCCTGTTGTTCCTAGGTTGAGGTTCTTGTTTAGCAAAGAATTTTTCATAGGGTTTTTCAAAACTCCCTTGATCATAACCTAATCTTGTTTTGTCAAAATATCCTTTTCTAGATCCTAGTAATTTATCTAGGTTTTCTTGCCCTTTCACAAATCTTGCTAGATCTTTATTCAGACTATCAACCTTTTCTTTTAATATCTTATTGCTTGCTAAAACTTCTTCTAGTTTCTTATTTTTGGTCAATAATTCTTCGGTTGATTGTTCTAACTTTCTTAATTTATTTTCGAGATTATTTATCTCCTCTAGCCTCTCTGATGACTCTTCTTTTTCTTCTAATTTTTCTTTTAATTTGTCTCTTTCTCCTTTCAGCTCATCACATGTTTTTATCAGCTGCCTATGTGCTTCTTCTAGATCACTATATTTTTTTCGCACGCTCCAAGCATCTTCCACGGCTATTTCAAAAGCATATGCCAAATCATCATAAGTGAAGGGTTCGTTATTTACCTCATCATCTGAGTCTGAATCAGAGTGTACCATAAAGCACAGATTTGCAGCCTCCTCTTTGTTATTTTCTGAGCCGAAGTCATTGTCACTCCATGAGGAATTTGCCATATCTCTCTTCTTGTCACTCTTACTGAGTTGAGGGCAATTAGGCCTGATGTGGCCATGTTTCTTGCATTTGAAACAGGTTACTTCTTCTTTTTGGTTGTTCTTTCTGGAGGTTGAATCTTTTCTTCTGTCATCATATCTCCTCATGTATATTCCATACATCCTTTTGGCAAGTAGAGAAATTTCATCTTCATCATCAGTGATGGGATCTTCATTGGTAGCTTTTACAGCAACTGCTTTTTCTTTCTTGCTGTTAGGTTGGTCCCAAGCAATCAGATTTCCTCTTAGCTCATCAACGGACATTGTTTCTGCTTTTCCACTTTCAGATAGAGCAGCCACCTTTGCGTCCCATGGTTCAGAAAGAGACCGAAGGATTTTTCTATTCACATCTTCTGTGTCCAGCTTCCTTCCAAGAGCTGACCATTGAGGATTTTTCCAATCTTTTCAAGAGCCTCCTCAATAGGTTCATCTAGCTGCATTCGGAAGTTCACATATTCTCTCGTCAGCTTATCAATACGGGCCTTTTTTACTCCTGAAGTTCCTTCATAGGTTAACTCCATTTTCTCCCATATTTCTTTGCTTGTTTCACATGCAGAGAGTTTGTTGTATTCTTCTTCATTTACTGCACAGAAAAGAAAATTTTTAGTTCTACAATTACGTTCAACTATAATAATATCAGCATCTGTCCACTCATACTCTATCTTGAGGACAGTTTTTTCATCAACCACTTTGATTATAACAACTGGTCCATTTTCTATAATTTTTCAGATTTTCATATCAGTTCCTTGGATCTAGTTCTTTATTCTATTCTTCCAGTAGCTATAATTTTCCCATCGAAGAACGGAGGTCTTTGGGTATATTGACCTTCGGTAAATGTGGACATCTTGGTTAGTGGATCTCTTTGAGGTAGTTAAACCTAAAAACACAGAGACCTCCTCTGATACCAATTGAAAGAACCAAGAAGAGGGGTTGAATTGGTTAATCTATAAAATTATTGGATTTTAAAAATTTAGGCTACCGTAACTTTGGCTAATGAAAAATATAGTTTTTCAAATAAGGCTACTATTATAAAAAGTTCAGTTCTGGTTTATTTGAAAAACAGTTTGGGTTGATGTTAAAGGCAGTAAATAAATAAGGAACACAAGCAATTATTATAGTGAGAGGTTCGGATCAAATATCCTACGTCCTCTCACTCCCCCTTACTAAACGTGTAAGAGGAGTTACTTCACTAGCTTGGAAAATGTGAATTACAACCAGGCAACCTTCAAAACACCAAGGAATCAGCCACAAAGGCTTTTACTACCTAACCCAGGTAACCCTTAAAAACACAGGATCAGCCTCTAGGGCTTTTACCACCAAACCCAGACAACCTCAGCCGAAGGCTCAGCACAAGTTCTTTTACAACCAATCCGTGAATTACAACACTCCCAAAACTAGAACCCGACCAATAGCCTACTGATCAATTAGCCTCCCTATCCTAGGTTCCTACCTCAACACTAGACAGAAAGGGAAGAGATTAAGAAGTGAAATAAAAGGGATTACAGACTCCAACTTCTCACTAAGACACAAATAAACTCAGATGAATTCTTGAAGGCTGAATCACTCTCTCTTGGAACACTAAGGCTTGTATATCAATCTCTTGAGGTGCAAATATCCAAGTCTTTTGTTTATATAGGCTTTGAAGCGTTTGAACGTTGGAGAGCTCTTCAATGCAGCAAATCATCTTCATTTAAGTTGGTTTTTAATCCCTTCTTCAACGCCCTCTTGTCTGACAAAGATATCTTCCATTTTGGCTCGGGTTAATGCTTGATAGCCTACTGGTAGCTCCCAATATAGAAAGTAGGTTAATGCTGAATTAATCTGCTCATAATCAATCTTCCTGAAATCAAGCTAGGTTCCTCTTTCGGATTTGTTAGTGTTAAACACATTTAAGGATAAAATATATTCAAATACGAACATCCCTTAATGATCTAGAATCCAAAAATAATTATACATTTATTTCATAGCTAATTTGATTTCTTTCCTAATTCACTTGGTCAATAATGCACTATACAATCAGCCTTAAATGCCATATCAACTTGATGCCCAAATCCTATCAAATCGACTCCTTTATTAATTGATTTAGCAAGATATTCTATTTATCATCTAATCAATTATAAACAAGGTTTTCATAATAAAATCGTATTTTTGAATTAAACCATTATCAAAAAACAATATTAATTATGGACAAGTATTGTCCCAGTAATTTTAAACTTAGCACTATATATGGCCTTGTGCTACTTCCTGTTTCATAAACACTTGCAAAGTTTTCGTCTCCAAACTTTGATTGAAGCGGCACCACTTCTTGTGTTTATTTAGGTGAAGTTTTTACCAAGTCCTTAATTTGGACTAACTTTGGTTTTTAAACCAAACATTGTTTCTTCATTAGGAGTATTATAATACTCAACCTCTAGTTCATAAGTACTCTAAAATTCTAGTACTTGTTAGCTGTCACTAAATATAACTTGTTGTTACCTTTTAAACCTTTAGAATTGCAAAGCAATAAGAAAGGTAAGGTTTCCGTTATTATGTGACAATTTTAAAAATTCTTTAATCCGGTCATTTTACTAGTACTACTAACTAAATCTCTTGAGAGTCCTTTTGTTAATGGATCTGCAAGATTATCTTTAGATCTTACATAAACAACTGTAATTATTCCATCAGAAATCAGTTGTCTTATATACTCATGTCTTAAGGCGATATGTCTAGACTTTCCGTTGGAGATCTTATTAAATGCTATAGACATAGTTGCTTCACTTTGACAGTGCAAGAGGACTGCTGGCAATGGTTGTGGCCACAACTCAATATCTAGTAACAAGTTTCTCAGCCATTCTGCCTCCTTGCCTGCGGCAGCCATAGCAATAAATTCATATTCCATTGTGGAATGAGTGATACATGTTTGTTTCTTAGAAGCCCAAGAGATAGCTCCTCCACCTAAAGTGAAAATCTAACCCGATGTTGATTTATTATCACTCAGGCTAGTTATCCAACTAGCATCATAATATCCTTCCAATACTGAAGGAAATTTGTTATAAGTCAATGGATAGGACTTTGTTCTTCTATGATAACCAAACACGCGTCCTATTGCTCTCCAATGATCACTACTAGGATTATGTGTATATCTTGAAAGTTTTCCCACAGTGAAGGCAATATCAGGCCTAGTGCAATGCATTACATACATTAAACTACCTATTGCACTAGCATAATCTAATTGACTAACTGATCTTCCCAAGTTTTCAACCAACTTGTTAGATACATCATATGGAGTATTATATTATTTACTACCCAAATGATTAAATTTGGTTAAAAGCTTGTCAATATAATGAGATTGACACAAAGCAAAACCTCCATTACATTTTTTAATTTTAATACCTAAGATAGTATCAACTTCTCTCAAATCCTTCATTTTAAATTGAGAAGATAAATACTTCTTAGTATCTTTAACGCCTTGCATATTTGTTCCTATGATTAGCATGTCATCAACATATAGACATACTATCACTCCATAATTCTTTGTGAGGTTGGAGTAAACACATCTATCAGCTCCATTATGTTTAAAACCATTTGATAATATTACATTATCAAATTTTTCATGCCATTGTTTTGGAGCTTGCTTTAGTCCATATAAGGATTTGATTAACTTACACACTTTTTTCTTATTTTCAGGAAGTATAAAACCTTCAAGTTGCTCCATATATACTTCCTCTTCTAAATCACCATTTAAGAATGTTGTTTTCACATGCATTTGATGGATGTATAAATCAAAAATGGATGCTAATGCAAACAAAATTCTTATAGAAGTGATTCTATCTACAGGATCATAAGTATCAAAACAATCTACTCCTTCTTTTTGCCTAAAACCTTTAGCAACTAGTCTAGCTTTAAAAGTTTGTAGGGATCCATCAGTATTATATTTCCTTCTAAAAACCCATTTACATCCAATAGGTTTTGAGTTTGTAGGTAAGTTAGTTAGTACCCATGTACCATTAGATAGAAGAGAATCCATTTCATCATTTATTGCCTCTTTCCAGAAAGCAGAATCACTTGAAGCCATTGCTTCACTGAAAGTCTTTGGATCATCTTCTATATTCAAAATCATGGTTATTTTATTTAATACATGTTCTCTACTTCCTTCTACTAAAAAGACTAATGCTTGAAAAGAAATAAAATTAGAACCTAAGTTCTTTTCTTTCCTAGTTCTTTGACTTCTCCTACGAGCAGTAGGGGGTTCGACTAACTTTCTTTTATTTGATGAACTAGGATTAAGAGTTACTATTTTATCTCCCTGGGTAATTGTTTGTTTTTCTTGAGTTACAATGCTGTTAGGATTTTCTGTATTATTTTGTAAATTATTATTTGAATCACCAATAAACTTTGTTTCAAAAAATTCAACATCTTATGATTCTATAATAACATTAGACTCTACGTCTAATAACTGATAAACTTTAGAGATTTCAGCATATCCCACAAAGATGCTTTTAATTCCTTTAGGACCCAATTTTGTCCTTTTAGGATTTGCTATTCTGAAATAAGCTAAGCATCTCCATACCTTTAAGAAATTTAAGTTTGGTTTACTTCCTTTCCATAATTCATATGGTGAAACCTTAAATTTCTTTCAAGGTATTCTGTTGTGCAGAAAACATGTTGTTAATAGAACCTCCCCCCATAGATTCATTGGTAATTTAGCATGCATTAGCATAGAATTTATCATATCAACCAATGTTCTATTTTTTCTTTCAGCAAGACCATTTTGTTATGGGGTATATGGTGCACTTGCTTGGTGAATTAAACCATTTTCTTCACAAAATACAAAAAATTCATTGGAAAAATATTCTCTTCCTCTATCACTACGCAAAATTTTAATTTTCTTTTTCAATTGATTCTCAACAACAGCTTTGTAACTTTTGAACATATCTAATGCTTGATCTTTTGTTTTCATTAAGTATACAAATGTAAACCTTGAATGATCATCTATAAAAGTTATAAAATATCTATTTCCTCCTCTAGTTAATGACCATTTAGTTCACAGATATCAGAATGCACAAGTTCAAGCAAATTTGTAACTCTTTCATTCTTAGGAAATGGTTTCTTAGTCATCTTAGCTTGAATACATATTTCACATTTTTCAGTAACTTTATCCAAACAAGGAATTATGCCATGGTTAGACATAAATTTAATTGAAGCAAAATTCACATGTGAAAGTCTAGCATGCCATAAATTAAAAGATGACTCAATCATATAAGTAGAAATATTAATTTTATTGATGCATAACTTAAACATGCCATCACAAGAGTACCCTTGTCCAACAAATACACCACTCTTTGAGAAAATAACTCTTCCTGCCTCTAACACAGCTTTAACACCCTTCTTGCATAATAAATTGGCAGAAACTAAATTCTTTCCAACATCAGGAACATGGAATACATTTGTTAAAATTAATTTCTTCCCAGAAGTAAATTCTAAATCCACTGCTCCTTTTCCAAGGACCTTGGCAGTATCATGATTCCCCATAAACACTTTATCTTCATTGGTTATTACTTCATAGTGCTTGAAGTAATCTTTGTTGTTGCAAATGTGAACAGTTGCTCCGGAATCATACCACCAATCTTCAGATTTCACAATTGTTGACATATTGCATTCAATTACCATAGCAATAATTTTTGAAAGAGAAGCTTGAGTTTCAACAACGTTTGCCTTTTTGTGTCCAGCATTCTCTTCCACTTTTACTTTTTTCTAAAATTTGCAATCTTTCTTGAAATGGCCCTTTTTCCCACAGAAAAAACAAGACTTGTCTTTCTTGTTGTTGTTAGAAGAACTTTGCTTTGAGAAGTCAGTAAATTTTCTCTTATTTGTTGCCTTATTTCCTGACTTTCCAGAATTACTTCTCTTTTTAGACTCAATAACATTCACCTTAGATTTAGTTTCTAAAGCATATTTATTTTCACGTAATCTAGTTTCTTCTTCAATACGAATATGCTTTATTAACTGGTCTATAGTAAATTCTTCAGAAGTGAGTAATAATTTCTTTCTATAATTATTCCAAGTGGCTGGTAATTTAAAAATAACAACAGTCACTTGAAGCGGTTCAAAAACATCAATTTTCAAATCTTTGAGTCTTGAAACAAGAACAAGTAATTCATCTACTTGATCCATGACATACTTATTGTTTGACATTTGAAATTCAAAGAATTTCATACTAGGAAATCTGTCAATGCCTTGTTTTTCAGAAGTATATTTATTTTCCAAGGATTTCCAGATTTCTTGTGGTGACTTGATTGGACGAAACAAATCATACAAACGATCAGAAAGAGAGTTTAAGATAAAACCTCTACAGCGTACTTCATCTTCCTCACGCTTTTTTCGAGCCGCAATGGTTCTTCAGTATCATTATCAGATGGCGGCGAAACTTCATTCAGACTCGAACTTAGCAGATATGCGATTCCCAATTCAGTCAGTAGAAACAACAATTTGTCCTTCCAGCGTGTGAAATTGGTTCCATCAAATCAATCAAATTTGAAAACTTCTGGATTAAACATCTTGTTGACTCCAGTAGTCTCCATTTGAAATTAATTTCCTTAAGATTGTTAGAAAAGATTTTGATGGCTTTGATAGTTAGTCACTATCCTTAAGGAAATTAAGCCCCCACTATTTGTTACTGCTGGGTTTGATATGGCAAATTTCCTCCAGGATTATACAAAGCTTGATATTATAGTTAGAAAACCTATAATATCTCAGAACACGATTTTCTGAGAATCAGAAAGAGAGAATATGATTTTCGGTTTTTCTGTTGTGATTCTGTTTGATAGAAGATGCGAATTTGTAGACAAAATCCGAACAAATATGATCCTTCACATATGACCTTTCAGGTATGAACGTTGGCATTTGAACGTTGTGCTCATTCAAATTAATTAATTAATTAATTTGAATTTACTTAATACTTAATAAAAATTAATTATCCGGGCTACCAATTTTAAGCCCAAGTGCCCAATCTTTGACCAATATATTATATATATTAGGATCACACCAGAATCTTGGATTTTTCTATCCAAGATCCTTTTATTTATTTTGTTATAAATGATTCATTAACCATTTATATATACTGCTTCCATCCTTCATTTATCCAATGTGGGACTTACTCACTAACTATTCTACCAAAAGGTACGGAGATCAGAGTCTTGTCTACCTCCTACGTGCAGAAGTTGTAGACGAACAGGCGAGTACTGAGCTGTTGTATCCTGGAGGTAACACGTCTGAATACCCACTGCACCGGGTGATAGCAAAATCAACCTGTGGGAAGCGTGAATTACCATGAAGAAAACGAGATACCCGTGCCTCAATCCGGTACCACACGTTTTATAATTTCTCTAACAATTTTATTCTCTCCTATTTTGGTGCTTATTCTTATTTTCACGTTCGCTCTATAACATAATAGAATAGTTTCAAGTTTTAATTGGTTTGTTCTCACCATAAATAATTGAAGTGTTCCAAATCCTACATTATTTTCATTTGTACTTTGCTCTATGCGTATTCATTTTTTCAGTTTGATTCATTGAATTATTTTCTTTCTTCCTTTATGGTAATTAAATTGCATTATCCACTAAATTACTTTTGATATTAAGTGAAGTGAAGTGAAATCGCATTTATCACATTTCAATAGTTTTTAAAATATATACTATATATAGTCCCTTTTAGGTGCGCCAATTTTGATTGTAATCTTGATTGTAATTCAATATTCTTTTAAAAAAATTGTTATATATATAATTTGATCGATTTTTAATTGATCTTTTTGACAATTTGTAAAATTTACTAAAATTCAACTTACTTTTATAAAAAAGGTGATGATATATTGAATAATTCATGATAAAATCTTTGTAAAAAGATAGGGATTTTAATAACTTTATTATCTAAGGACAAGTCCTCCAAGGTTACGATCCCTTGCCGTACTTATTCGTAATTATCAATTGTCTGAATAAAAAATGACAGTTACACAAACTATATGCTTGCTGCTATGAGTAGTAATGACACTTCAATTTTTATAAAAATGGCTTCTGTTACTGTATTTTTTTAGGCCAATTATTACTCTCAAACTCTGCCATCGATCGAAGCAGTAAATATTGGGCTGCAATCTCGGGAATTGACGTCCCCTATAATCAGGCATCAACCCAATACTCACCTATAAATACCGTATTGGCATCGAGTATATGTGTTATATCTCATCGCCATATTCATTTGCACTTTCATATCTTGATCGAAAATGCAGCACAACTTTGACCCAATCTGGCACATCGATCTGTTCCTCTTCATCTGCAGTTTCATACTCCCTCTGGACGTTCAGAACCCCTTTGGTTGGATGCAGCTGATTTCGCTACAGGGTAAGACCATTTCTTCGAGAAGCGTGTTGGAGAATATCAGAAAGCTTCGGTTATGTCAAGCTTGAATGGGAATGGTGGGGTATGTTCCTGGCTCCCAAGGTATTATGTTCTAAACTTATAATATTGTTTTCTTAAATAAAAAATAAATAATTTTATTAAATGAAGGAGCAGCAGCCAACAAGAACAGAAAATGTTATTAATTTTGTGATTCCTTTATTTTTAGCTATAGTATAAACTGCAGCATACTAGTCATATGCTTTGTAGTGGATTGTTCTCTTATCAGTATTATTAACAACTCTGATCTTAATGGCCTTAACAGGAAAATATTATGAAAGATACTAATAAGAATGATATATAAATGAAGTTGATAGTTGGTTATTCCTAGAAAATAATAATATTAGCAAATGCAGACTGTGAAATTACAAGTACAAAATTTGATCTGTGACTGGTTTAAAACCTACCCAAAGCCAATATTATTTAAGGATGGTGTGCCTGCTACAATCTACAATTATTTTGTTCAAAGATCAATATTTATGCTAATTATTAAAATACAAAAAAAATCTCACAAATTGACAGTTATAATTTATTCTAAACTTTTTAGAAGATTGTTGTAACATATCATATTGATTCGTTAACATTTTGACAAAAGACATGTTTATTAGACTCCACCATTTACCTTTAATGCATATCCATATAATTGACAATATATATAACATCCCTATCATCCTTTTGGAAAAGTCAATAGATGACTGTTGTAGAAAAGTAAAGTTTTAGGAAGAATACAGATTGAGAATAATACTCGCTGGTCATTCTCATTAATCATCAAGGCCCTATATATACACAATAAAGAGAGCAAGAAGCTGGGAAGAAAGGAAAAAAGAAAATGTAACTAACTACCAAACCTATCGACTGAGTGCTAAAAGCAGAAAAAGAAGTTACATGAAACATAGTGTATCACTAACTAATGAAAGGAATAAACGCAACGTATTAGCTTAAAGGATCTAAGCCTAAGTGATACGACATCGTATCGTATCTACACCCAAGCTATTGTAATCGTTAGAAAACTAGCCGTTTGGTGATTCAACAGCCTCCCGCAAGTTGGAGAAGGGTCAGAGACAACACCCAACTTGGAGATCATTTCCTGAAATTGCTTGGGAGGTAAGGATTTGGTGAAGAAGTCAGTGAGCTGGCACTGAGAAGGAATGTAACGAGGCTAGATGAAACCTTCCTTTGCTTTGTTCTGAACAACATGACAGTCTATCTCCAAGTGTTTGGTGCGTTGATGGATGACGGGGTTAGCTGAGATGTGCAAAGCGGATTGATTATCGCACCAAAGGGTAATAGGCAAAGGAGGTTAATCCCAAAGTCTTGCAAGATGTATTGAATCCATTGTAATTCACAAGTGGTTGCTGCCATGCTGCGATATTCTGCTTCGCAAGAAGAGCGTGAAATTGTATTCTGCTTCTTGGTTTTCCAGGAAATTAAACAATCACCTAAAAACACACAATAGCCCGTGAGAAACTTATGAGTTATTAGGCATATAGCCCAATCACTATCAGAGTAGGCAGTTAAAGAGAAATGATAAGAGGATTTATAAAAGAGACCCAATGTAGGACTTCCCTTTAAGTAACGAAGCACCTGGAGTGTAGCTTCCCAGTGAGTAATTTGAGGATTTGAGACATGCTGACTGAGTTGCAGCACAGAATGAGAGATATCAGGGCGCGCCATGCTCAAGTATAGAAGACGACCAATCAACCTTCTGTATTTGTGGATTTCCTGGTAAGGAGGTCAATCTTCTTGAAATTTATGATATTTGGGAAAGGGTGTTGTTGTAGGCTTTGCATCAAGCATCCCAACATCATCTAGGATCTCAAGTAAATATTTCTTTTGAGACAGAAAAAAGACTTGTAGGGAGTTTTAAAATTTATATTCCTAAAAAATACTTATGTGGGGTTGTATTGCTGGTAAAGCAAAGACATCCAAATGTCTTTAACCTATTGTATTGAGGCAATTCTCCTGTCAATAGTTCATAAGGTGTCTTCCAATTTATGGTAGGGGAAGGTAGCCTATTTATGATGTGTGTGGAAGTTAAGATGGCCTCCCCCCAAAATTCTTTTGGTAGATTAGAATGAAACATAAGTGCTCTAGCTATTTCAAGGATGTGTCGATGTTTTCTTTCTACTATCCCATTTTGTTGTGGAGTGTAGCTACATATCCTTTGGTGAAGGATACCTAATCTATTTAGCAGGCTCATGTATTTTTGGTTGATAAACTCAGTCCCATTGTCAGTTCTTATCACTTTAATGGATGAGTTGTACTGTTTCTGAGAGAATTCAAAGAAAATCTCTAAAGTGGAGTGGACTTGAGTCTTGTTTTGGAGCAAAAAGGTCCATGTGGTCCTAGAGTAGTCATCAACTATCGTAAGGAAGTAATGTTCAAAGGTTAAGGTAGGATGCTTGTATGGTCCCCATAAATCTATATGTTAAAGTTCTAACTTATTCTCACACCTAGAAGTACTAATCCCAAAGGGAGTTCTAGCCTGTTTTGCATTATGACATATTTCACAAACTGTCTTAGTATAATCTGAAAGTGTTATAGATTCAATTTTCTTAAGCACATTCATATATGCATGCCCTAGTCTATAATGCCAAATAGCATCAGATTTATGACATTCACTATCTCAATCAAAGAATTACATTTCATAGTACTATCTGCAGAAAGTAAAGGAATTTGTTCAGATTCATGCTTATTCTTGGAATTACAATGATAAGGAATCTTAAAATTCGTAGTGTCTAAGTAATAAAGGTTTCCCAGTGCTGCTCCCTTGGCCAGAATTCTCCTATTCTTCTGGTCTTGGAGCACACAAGTTCTAGAGTCAAATATGAAGGAAACAGAATTGTCCTTTGCCAACTTATTCACCGACAATAGATTATACTCAAAAGATGGAATATATAACACATCTTTTAAGACAAGATTAGGATTGAGTGTCACTGTTCTTGTCGAATTGATTACCTTCTTACTTTTGTCTCGCAAATGAATTATTTTAGGATGCAGTAGGTATTGTAAATTTGTAATTAGAGATTTATTTGAGCACATATGAGTAGTTGCACCCGTATCTATAATCCACAAGTTCTTAGAATTAAAAATTTTAGACTGTGTAGATACATTACCTGCGAAGTTGTGTAGGTTAACAAAGTTCACCTGCTCATCCTTTGCCTTTGCCTTACTGAGCCTCTGAACTTCCTTCATTAGGTAGGACACCATGTTTGTTAAATCTACTTTGGTACTTGCATCATTGTCTTGTGAAATTGGTGTGTCTGTTCTCCCTTCTGACGTGAGATTTTCCATTTGTTTCTTCTGGGCCATAGCCTTCTTCTCCTTAAACTCCTTGAACCATTCTAGGTATCCGTACATTTTGATGTAAACATCCCTGGTGTGTCCCTTAGCTTTGCAGTGATCACAGTACTTATCCTTTTTGGATATGTCCCTTTTCTTGGATGTTTCTGCTTCGTTCTTGCCTTGAAAAGCCTTTGCCATTAAGGCACTGCTTCCTTCTCCCATAGATGAGTATGTGACATTAACCTATTTTTGTGTTTCTTCGGATATAACCATTGCGTATGCCTTGTTCAGAGAAGGTATGGGGTTTGAGTTAAGGATCTGGGTCCTTATGACATCAAAGTTTGGGATCAATCCCATAAGGAACTGCATCAGCTTCACCAGCCCATCTTGGTCCGCAATCTTTTTATTAAAATCACAGGTGCACTTTCCACAAGTGCATGTAGGGAGAGGCATTAATCTCTCAAATTCGTCCCAGCATCTGTTTATCTTGTGAAAGTAAGAACTCCCCCTTGAGTAATGGAGGAAGTATACCTTTGCAAGTGATACATCTGAGGCGCGTTTATTTACCCCATACCTTTCTTCCAAGACATCCCATAAGGCTTTAGAGGCGAGGCAAAATATGAAGAGCTCTGAAATCTCTTCAGAAATTGAGTTAATCAACCATGATTTGACCATGTAATCCACCTTTTTCCATTTTCTATATTCTACTTGATCCTCTGGTGGCTTTATAGAGCCATCCACGAAGCCAATTTTATCTTTGGCCTCTTGAGCAGTTCTAATCCCTATGCTCCATAGCCAGTAATTCCGGCCATCCAGTACAGTAGTGATCAAGGGAATACTTGGGTGATCAGATCCATGGAGATGACGAGAAAGATCATCAACCTTTGAAGATGTGCCTCCTTTGTCTACCATCTTTCTTGGTCAAGCATCAAAGCTTCAAATCTTCAAGATGTACTCTTGAAGCAGTAGCATTCCTTCTTCTCGGAATCTTGAAGAGGGAAAGAGAGAAAACGTTGTTTTAGAGCTTAAGCTCTGATACCATGTAGAAAAGTAAAGTTTTAGGAAGAATACAGATTGAGAATAATACTCGCTGGTCATTCTCATTAATCATCAAGGCCCCTATATATATAGAGTAAATAGAGTAAGAAGCTGGAAAGGAAAACAGAAAACGTAACTAACTACCAAACCTATCGACTGAGAGCTAAAAGCATAAAAAGTAGTTACATGAAACGCAGCGTATCACTAACTAACGAAAGGAATAAACGCAGTGTATTAGCTTAAAAGATCTAAGCCTAAGTGATACGACACCGTATCGTATCTACACCCAAGCTATTGTAACCGTTAGAAAACTAGTCGTTTGGTGATTTCAACAGCTGTTTCAAAATTGATGAAATTATGCCATTAACAATTAATTATATATAGCCAAACTGTCAAGGACACTAATAACTTTGATCTGTGTTGAAACATCTACATTCTTAGTCGTATCTTTCATAATATGCACGTGTAATTATTTTTTGTAACAAATAATAAATGTTTAACATTCTTACATCAAATTGTAAAAAAAAAGTAAATTAAAAGAAGAGTGTAACTACAGAATATTCCACCTTGGGACACGTGGCACTGAGCTTCTAGAAGCCCAGCAGTAGCACCCACTAAGGACACGTAGCACCACTCATCTACTAGTTGCATGGCCCTTGCCCACGTCACTTCACGGAATGTCCACTTAACCAAACGTGGGAACACCCACTCAACTTGACGTGGGAACTCCCTAAGTATCGTGGGGCGATCCACACTCCACGAGATTGTGGGTCGAGCACGACCTCCCCACACTCAATATAACAACCGGGGGCCTAGAGATACGCAACACGAAGGACTACTACACCTGATCTAAGATTCCTCACAAACTCCTGGTAATCTGAGCACCCTCAGACACCTCACACGAATCCTCCACGTACTCTGAGCTCTGCCGTAGACTCCATCCAGTCCAACCTCCGGCAAGCTCACCTCTATATCAGAGCGTACCATTTATAGGGCTTCCAGCATCCCTCAAAGACCCAAGCTCCCTCACAGTAAGGCAACCTCCTAAGAGCGGCTCACCCGCCCGGTGTACCTTAGGCACGTCTTAGCCACACACGGCCCGATACATGTAATCACCTCGCCTAACGGCTCCTATAGACGTCACCATTATGAACTACGTGGACTTTGATCCCTTACGAAGGTTACGTAGGCACCTAGGTGCACCACCTCATCCTAAGGACAAGTCCCCCAAGGTTAAGATCCCTTGCAGTCCTTAATTGCAAATTACAATTGTCTGAACCAAAAACGACAGTTACATTGGCGCCCACCACAGTCTAATTCAAACCACAATGCCTTGCGCACTATGCCGCTAAGCGGCATTTTCTTTTTGGGGAATAGTACACACCTAACACTCAGAAACCCACATTTTTTCATCTTGAATACAGATATATTACAGGATACGCAGTAGGACAATACTCGCACGGCTGACGCATGCAATTCCACAAAAACCTTGCACGACCGACTGGATGACGTCCGAAGCGATTGGAGCAAGCGACATAAAATACAGTTCAGGATCTTTGATTATACCGGCAACACGACCGGGACAAACAAGCCATTGGACATGACAGCCAACATCTCAAGATTTGACGTCAGACGTGTACTGGTGGATTGCGGGACTGTCGCTGACATACTCTTCGCAAAAACTTTTGAAGAAATGACCCACTGTAAAGATCGACTGACATCGGACGAAGAAACACTTGTTGACTTCTCTGGACGGGTCGTTAAAACGCAAGGAACCCTCACGGCATGGCTCGCCCTGGGCGGACAACCTAGGGTCGCTCGCACCAGAGTGAGGTTTGCCATATCAACGGCCCCATCGGCATACAACGCAGTTTTGGGTCGACCGACCCTCGGCAAGCTCAGAGTCATCATATCCACAGCGCACATGGTGATAAAATTTCCCACGCCAGTCGGCGTCACAGAAATACAAGCGAGCCAAGGGACCCATGCATGCTATGTGACCGACCGCCCGCTACAAATAAGGTCGGGAGTGATGTCAAAAGCCCTCATGAGATAGTGGACTTGCGCGAAGAAGTCCCCAGAGCCAGGCCACAACCTACGGAGGACCTCGTGAGCATCTGCGTAGACCAGGCAAATAACCAGAAATCTGCATAGGAGATCTTCTCAGCCAGACGGCCCAAAGAAGGTTCCAAGAACTGCTCACCCAGTACAGGGATGTATTCGCCTGAAGCGCCGCAGACATGCCAGGAATAGACCCTACACTCATATGCCATTCCCTCAATATCAGAGACGGACCCGGCGTAATCCAGAAAAAATGGCAGTTCGGCGAAGAAAGGCAGCAAGCAATCAACGAAGAAGTGCAAAAGCTCCTCGATGCCGGCTTCATATGCGAGTCACAGTACCCCGACTGGCTGTCGAACGTAGTAATGGTCAAAAAGGCAAACGGGAAATGGCGAATGTGCGTACACTTCCCCAATCTGAACAAAGCCTACCCGAAGGATGCCTACCTGCTCCCGAACATAGACAAGCTGGTCGACGGGATGGCCGGGCACCAGATGCTGAGCTTCCTAGACGCCTTCTCAGGATACAACCAGATCCAAATGAACCCGAATGATCATGAGAAGACCTACTTTATCACGGACAAAGGCGTCTACTGCTACAGCGTCATGCCCTTCGGACTAAAAAATGCAAGCGTGACCTATCAGAGGATGATGGACATCATTTTCAGAGATCAGATAGGTCAAAACATCAAAGTCTATGTCGACGACATGGTAGTCAAATCTATGGAGATCGAACAACATCTGGCACACCTAGAGGAACTCTTCGGCGTGTCAGCAAGAAAGTTCCTTGGATTCATGATCATGCAAAGAGGAATCGAGGCAAACCCCGAGAAATGCTCAGCCATTCTCAACATGGAGCCACCACGAACGGTGAAAGAGGTGCAGAGGTTAAATGGGAGGTTAGCGGCCCTCAATCGATTCTTATCAAGGATGGCTGACCGATGCCTTCCTTTCTACAAAATTCTGAAAACAGCACTAGCGTTCCAATGGACCGAGCAGTGCGAGAAGTCCTTTCAGGACCTTAAGGCTTATCTAGCCAAACCCCCGGTGCTAGCCAAAGCAGTCATGGGAGAAACCCTCATACTTTACCTAGCTACCGCCGATCATGATGTAAGCTCAGCACTGATAAGGGAAGAAGGGGTCGAACAATTCCCAATCTACTACACAAGCCACGCCTTGCAGGGAGCCCAACTCCGGTACCAACGGGTGGAGAAACTCGTACTCGCTCTCGTCCACTCGGCCAGAAGGCTTCGACCCTACTTCCAATAACAAACAATCATGGTCCGAACTAACCAACCCCTGCGGAAAATAGTGCAAAAGCCACACTTAGCAGGGCGAATGACAAACTAGGCGATCAAAGCCCAAGCCTTGGCAGACTTCATCGCCAAAATGACTCCGTCAGAACGCCTTCAGGGGGATGCCCCGGCTTCAAAACACGATGAGACCACCGAGCCATAGCCAGAAAAATCCCCATGGCTAGTCTACATTGATGACTCCTCGACCGGGATATCCGTGGGGGCCGACATTATTGCAGAAAGCCCCGACAGAATCAAAGTGGAATAAGCCATGCGCTTCACATTCCCAGCCTCCAACAATCAAGCTGAATATGAAGCACTCATAGCCGAACTAGCGCTAGCTTAAGATCTGGGAGCTTCAAAGGTCTATTCAGTGACTCACAACTAGTGGTCGGACAACTAAACGGAGATTTTGAGGCAAAGGACACCACTATCATCAAATATGTGGAGCGTGCCAAACAAGAAATTAGCAGGTTCGAATCCGTCTTGATCACACGGATCCGCCGGAACCAAAACACCCAAGCTGATGCCCTCTCCAAATTAGCCACCACACCGAGCCAATCGGGACTTAAAACGGTCTTGCGAACCACACTTCGCACTCCCAGTATAAAGCCATACGTATTGCCGATTACAATCGACAATACCTGGATGGCCCCCGTCAGGGCGTACATAACGGCAGGCACCCTGCCTACAGACAAAGAACTTGCTCGAAAAATCAGAAGGCAAGCAGCTCGATACTTTTTCTGGGGGAACGACCTATACAAAAAGGGGTTCTCGTCCCCACATCTCTGGTGTATCTCAACCGAAGAAGCAAGTTATGTGCTACAGGAAATCCACGAAGGTGTATGTGGCACACGTCAATCTGCAGGAGCCCTCCGAAAGTGAGCCCTGCGCTCCGGATTCTACTGTCTAACAATGAGAGCCGACTCAGAGACCTTAGTCGCCCATTGCGACCAAGTGTCAACGTCACGCGGTGTTCATTCACCAGCCACCTGGTGAGCTGAAGCCCATCAAATCTCCATGGCCCTTTGACACTTGGGGCATGGACATCCTGGGCCCTCTCCCACAGGGCACGCTCCACCAAGTGGATCGAGGCCGAACCACTGGCCACCATCGGCTCCCAAAACGTCGAAAACTTCCTCTAGCGGAACATCATTACCCATTTCGGTCCCCCACACACGCTGATCACCGACAACGGACGACAATTCATTAGCGAGAAGTACGAAGATTTCTGCAAAGAGTGGAGTATCGACCATAGAACCACTTCAGTCGTATACCCGACGACGAATGGGCAGACGAAAAGAGCAAATCATGTCATCCTCGAAGGACTACGAAAATGATTGGCGGGCGCGAAGGAAGGATGGGTGGACGAGCTCCCATCAGTCTTATGGTGCTATAGATCAACAATACAGACGGCCACAGGAGAAACCCATTTTGCTCTAACATACGGGCAGGAAGCAATCGTGCGCGGCGACATCGCGGTTCCCTCAGACCGGCTGCTCAATTACTCCGAATCAAACCCAAAACGCCTCTTGGTCAGCTTGGATGTGGTCGAGGAACGAAGGGAATCAGCGGCACTCAAAAATATCGCCTACAAACAGCTACTGGCACCAAAGTATAACCGAGGCGTCCGACCTCGTAAGTTCGAAAAAGGTGACTTGGTCATGCGTACAGCAATAAACAATAGGCGCAACCGTCTACACGGCAAGCTCGCCCCTAATTGGGAAGGCCGATACACGGTTATTGCATCCCTTCGCACAATGCATACAAGTTAGCACACCTAACGGGAGAACACGTCCCAAACACCTGGAACGCCAGCAGCCTCAAGAAATATTTTACTATGTATTAGTCAATAATATTTCTTTACGCCTTAGTCCAAAGGCCAAAATCGCAGGCACTTCACTACGTCTTAATCCTAAGATGAATGCCTCTTATCTTGTCTTACTCCCAAGACAAATGTACTACTAACTCGTCTTAGTCCCAAGACAGTTATGCTATGTGTTTAAAGGAATATGAAATACAATGCGATTGATCAACTCTCATGTTCAAAAATTCCTTTATACTTGAATTATTCACATACGGGGATAATTTCGGTAGTCCATCCGACCGAGACAGATCCCTTCGAGGATTCGGGGGCACAATATAATCCTCGATCCTCAGCAGAGAGTCCCCTGGAGTGCGAGCGCTAAACTCCCCGCCAATGTTCTCCCAGGAAGGATGCATCTTTGCCCTGATATCTGGAGGGACAGAGATACCCATCAAGTCCTCCAACTGCGCTATGCCGTTCTGCATTCCATAATTCGCGAAATGCAGAAAGTCATGGCGACGGACCCGCAGGGTGTTGGCCTTGCACTCCATCAGCTCGCCCTCCAATTCCTCCACCCGCGGGGCCAGTCGAGCGTTCTCATCCAGCAATTCCTCCACAACTTCCTGCACAAAATCACGAAGGGATCAGTCACCTCACATGGAGAACATTGAAGCCAAGGAAAAAGCATCCTACCGCCTCGACTTCCTACTGATACGCAAAGCCTGCCAGACGGCTTAGCAACAGCATAGTCTCCTTGGTCATACACTCTAAAGCGTAATCGTCCCCATAATCAAGAGGATAATGCTGACGAGCCAATATGACCTGTTCCGCCTCAAAGGGGATCAAATTCCCTCTAAAAGAGATACCCTCACCTAGAAGTCGGACGGGCATCTCTTCGGGGGGTATGGGGGTATAAGGCACCCTCCTACGGTTGAGGCAATTCAAGCTGGTTTCACCTACCTGATTCGTGGCCCTGGCACCTTTTTTCACAGGATCTCCGCCCGCTCCGGCATCTTCGTCCACCCCTGAGGACGAAACGACAGCAATCACCAACTCCGACCGCTCGTGTTTCTGGCTTTGGGAACTCGGCGGGGGATTAAGTCTCCCCTGAATACGGCCGAGAGTCAACCCTGCGAAAAGGAAGTATCCGAAAATCGGTGAGAGAACAACCGAACCGGGAGAACAGGATTGGACCACTTGAGAGGAAAGTGCGGGCGCCAGTTCAGCGGCCGAACTCAAGGCGGGCAAAAACCCTTCTTGGGCACCACTTTGAAGAAATACGATCGCCAGGCGTGATTGTTACCCGGCAGTTCGGTAATGGCAAAACCTTTGGCACGTGACTGAAAACACACCCACCCGTGTGCCTCGCGGACGGAGTAGAGAGAGAGAAACACATTCGGAAGGACCTCTAACTTATGTGACCAATAGTACCTGTCAAAGACACTAAGTATTGACCACGCATTTTGAGTCAGCTGCGTAGGGCAAACATTCAGTAGGTTGAGCATGGCTTCCACGAAGCCAGAAAATGAAGGAATGAAGGCAGCATTATAAGGGACGCAAAGAGGGAGAACGAAGCCAACACCATCACTCCAAATAATCGTCTCCCCCTCTCCCATTGGTTTTATCTCATAGCCCTCTGAGAACGAAGGAGCAAAGCGTTCCTCCCACACCTTCTCGACGCCGATCCCCGGTTGCACCCGCGAGGTAACGCCGGCATCTGCCGCTGATATGTTGACTGTCGAGCCAGGTTCTGGCTCAGTAGAATACCAACTCTCAGAAGCAGTCGGAGGAGGTACCGTCGATATCCCATCCTTTCCAGATAGAACCTCCCGAAGATCCACGGAGTCCCGCAACATGATGAGGGTATCCACCCTCTCCCTGACTCCCTCTATGGCCACCAGCCAAAGGGACTATTCAAAATCTGGATCCACGGAGGAATACACAGAAGCGGCGGCGCTAGTCGAGGCCATTTTTCGAATGAAGAGGAGCAGGGAATCGCGAAGTCTAAAGGCTAAGACGAAGGAGACTCACAAAACAAGAAAAGGGGGATCTTCCGCTCTCAGCAATAAGAAGAAGGCCCAACAGGCGCTTCGCAGCCCAACCAAAGAGGCGCGAAGATGGAACGACTTTGGAATTGGAGGGAATGACCACACGGTCCCGGACCTTTGGATTTCTTCCACTTACCCACAAAGGGTATTCCGGAAAAATGCCCCTCTGAGCAATGATGGCTTCTCCTCGGTAAGTCGCTACTTTCTGCAGAGACGGCTCGAAAACTTACTGAGGAAGTCAAGCAGTCAGCCACTCAAAGCAGGAAGCGTGTCGCCTTCCAAACATCTCCCCTTCCACGGAACTATACGAAGGAGCCTACTTCGCGAGTCGGACGACCAGCTCAAATAACCATGATCTCGCGCGGACGAGCCTCCCCCCATGCTCGAAGCCAACGAAAATTCCTAAGTAGCTTACAGACAAGAGAACTTAAGTCCACGGGCGCCCGACACCCGTAGACTTGGGGGACTTATGTAACTACGAAATATTCCACCTTGGGACACGTGGCACTGAGCTTCTAGAAGCCCAGCAGTAGCACCCGCGAGGGACACGTGGCACCACTCATATACTAGCTACATGGCCCTTGCCCACGTCACTTCACGGAACGTCCACTTAACCAGACGTGGGAACACCCACTCAACCAGACGTGGGAACTCCCTAAGCATCGTGGGGCGACCCACACTCCACGAGATTGTGGGTCGAGCACGACCTTCCTACACTCAGAATAAATAGACCCTCACCCGGGGGACTAGAGATACGCAACACGAAGGACTACGATACATGATCTAAGATCCCTCACATACTCCTGGTAATCTGAGCACCCTCAGACACCTCACACGAATCCTCCACGTACTCCGAGCTTCGCCATAGACTCCATCCAGTCCAACCTCCGGTAAGCTCACCTCCATCTCGGAGTGTACCATTTACAGGACTTCTAGCAACCCTCAGAGACCCAAGCTCTTTCACACTAAGGCAACCTCCTAGAGCGGCTCGCCCGCCCGGAGTATCTTAGGCACGTCTTAGCCGTACAAGGCCCGATACAGGTAATCACCTCTCCTAACGGCTCCTATAGACGTCACCATTACGAACTACGTGGAATTTGAACCCTTACGAAGGCTACGTAGGCACCTAGGTGCACCACCTAAGGACAAGTTCCCCGAGGTTAAGACCCCTTGCGGTCCTTAATTGCAAATTACAATTGTCTGAACCAAAAACGACAGTTACAAAGGATATGAATGAGAGGGAGAATAAGGGGTGAGATGAAGAAAAAGAAGCAGAATGAGAGAAGAAAAACTTGATGAGTGAGAAAAAATGAGCAAAAAGAATAAAAAATACACAATAGTTTAAAAAAGAGGAAGAAAAATACATAATTGTGCGAGAAAGAGATAGTGGCAAGAAGAATTCAAGGAATAAAATAAATGTAGATGGAGGGGAAATGAAGAAATATGAGTAAAAAAAAAAAGAAATGGAGGGAAGAAGATAAATATAAAAACAATGATGTAAATAGAAAAAGACATGGGGAGAATAAAAAATTAATTAATAGATATAAGTTTGAAAAATACATCAAAAGTACATAAACAATGCATCATAAAACAAAACCATCAATCTGAACAACCAAATAGTAATAATTTGTCTCAAATTAATAACTAAAATTGCATTTATTCAAATTCAAGTAGAGGTTTCATGTGTACTAAGTTTAAAAATGTCAATATTTAGAACAAGATTTAAAGAAAGTCTAAGTTTTTTTAAAGAAAAAACAACTAATGATTGAAAACTGAAATAAAAAAAGAAAATTAAACAGGCCAACCCACTTAACCCGTTAGTTGGTTCACCTAACTCACGGGTTAAGTGAGCGGTATTACTTTTGGCTCGTGTATAAATAAGCCTAAATTTCTTCGACCCGGCTCATTTAATATATAGATGGTTTAAATGGGCCAACCCATCGAGTTGGACCCGTTTTAACAACTCTATTTTAGGCTATATAATTTAATATGCAACATAATGATATGTGTGAGACATATACGTTATTTTTTTAACGTTTGTCCATCAATTACATTTAGTTGTAATTTTTTTCTAATATTATGATCTATTTTTATTAGACCCTGACTCAGTTGATCATTTTCATAAATTTTAATTATTAGTTTTCGTAAAAATAATTTTCAACAGAGTTAACCTTCCTAGACATATAATTCAAAAAAATATATCTTGAGTTGATGTTTTATTCTATTATCCACCATAAACATTTGTCAGATTCCTTTATTAATTAGTTTGGTTTCTCGACAAATTTCTCATTTTTTTAGTATAACTATTATTTGTATGTTTATATTTTTATTTGTCAAATAATAATGTGCTATATACATTTAAATATTAACAATGCCTATATGAACAACTATAAATATAACTCTTGCACGTGTTCAAACACTAGGGGTGTATTTGGTTGGTGGTTTTGAGAATGTAATCCAACATTACATCCAACATTCTTCCTACCAAACAAACCCCACTTTTTACAATGTGATGAAATTATATTTTTGTCCTCACATTTGAATTCATTTTTATTCCATTCTCACTTTTAATGTAAAGGTAAAATGGTCATTTTAACCACTTTCATTCCATTAACATCACACCACATCACATTGACATGACATTTTCATTACATCCAACATTTCCATTCCCATTACCATTACTATTCCTATTACATCCTCTACCCCACCAACCAAACACACCCTAGGAACTAGACATAGATACAAGACCTGTAATATCCGAGATATTACTTTTTATTATTATTATCATTATTATTAATTTATTTTTCTTTGGGAACGAAAAATAAATTAAATTTAAAAGTTGAAATAAAAAGGAAGAAGGGAAAAATAGGGGATATATATAATTTTTCTAGGACCTAAAAGAAATAGGAACTTAAAAAGGTGGGAGCAAAAAGGGGTTTTCCTACAAATAATATTTCAGCCTATTCTTTTTACTTATATGAAGACTAAAACCGTGTACCTAAAACAAAACAAATAATATATATATATATATATATATATATATAATAAAAATATATATAGGGGGGCCAACCGTGACCCCCCTTTCACTAACACACAACAAATAATTTTATCTATTTAATATTTTAAGTACCCCACCCCTTCCAGCCAAGCAACAAACCGAGAATGAAAAAAAGAAGAAGAAGTAGAATGTGAAGAGCACCACGCGAGAAGGACCCGAGAAGCAAGTGAAGCACCGTGCACGGCGGGTTGGGCCGGATTCTCCCCGGAAAACACGTTTCTCCGCCGGAGACGATGACCGGAGGTCATCTTCAGCCCATAGCAAGCCTTCTAGCCGATTGAATCAAGGTAGGAAAGCCCCAATCTCTCAAAACCCCAATTTCTTCAATTTTGGGTATTTTGAGAATTCTTAAATTTCTTCCAATCGGGGCATTCCGGGGTTAAATTCGAGCTTAGTAGGTGTTATTGAATGCTTAGGGAGGTTCAGAATCAAAGTGAAATCATAGGAATTGACCGGGTATGGAAATCATAGAAATTGGGTTAGGATATTGCTCTAAAATTGAATTTTTCTGGTTTGAAGCATGAATAGGCTTGGATTGGAGGAGTATAGGTGTAATAGTTGCTGGAAATAAACAAGGGAATAAACCCCAAGTTTTTATCGTCTCAGCCGGAACCCAATCCAATGAAAAAGAGGCGAAATACTAAGCCACCGTACAGTAAGGAGTTGTGCGGTGGGTTGGACACCTCGGTCTAGTCCGTGGTGGGCATCTAAGACCGGCTAAATTGGTTCCAAGGCTCTATTTATACCCAATTATATTTTTATATATAATTAAAGACGTCATGGTTGAACTCTTACTCGGCAAATGCAGGGAAACGGTGGAATGAGTAAGCTAAAGCCTCTTTTGAGCCATAAAGAAATTCTTTTATTAGTTAGAAGTCCTTATGAACACGTGAAGTGAAATTTAGACAAATGGTAATCTCGAACCTAAGCATTTAGAGGTTTTAAGTGGCTCGAATGTGTGAAAGCCGATATAAGACGACGTAACGAACTAAATAATTAGTTCTTAGAAACATCTAGAGGGTGCATGAGCATTAGCATGGCACGTACATGTTAGATGCTTAGTTACACGTTTTTAAATTTCATAAATATCTGTATAGGGCACCACAGGGTAATTGGAGCTCCAGGCACTCCGAGGACTGATTAGGAAGGCCAACGAGGTGAGGGGCTCTCTCATCCCTGCCCCACAGGGTTGGATGACAACGTGCAAAATGTGGTTTGTCTATTTTGTGCAATTGTTATATGAAATATATTTATATGAATGAATTTGTGTTATACGTGTATGATTTGCAAGTAAGCAGTCAACGTGCAATGGTATATGTGTTTATTTGATTAGTCCCAAGTGTATATGTGCTATTATGGCTCACTGAGCCTTATAAGTTACCGTGGGTAGGATTGAGTCATGATTTTGTATGTGAGAGTTCAGTAACATTAGAAACCAATCATATTGATCGTCACTTAAAAATCTCGTTCGTATGGTATTTTGAGGAAAATGAACATAGGTTCTTAAGTGTGAGTGAGAGTGTCACATAATAGAAAAGGGGGAAACTATGCCTAATTAATAAACACGTATAACATTCAGTTAGTTTATCTTAGGGCGTCTTTCAAGGTTAAACATGTTAGTTGAACATGTTTAGGTTGGTCCGGGTAGATCGAGTCGGTCATCCTGGTCGGACAGACAGGATTTTGTTAACAGTAAGTATACCACATAGTGGCCATTACCTTGGTTTAACCGAGGTCAGACAAGTTGCCGGCTATTACTCTAAGCGTGTCTTGGAGTCAGAAAGTTCCTAGTGTGATCAACTAGGTTCGAACAAGAGATTGCCTTCGGGCCCGTATTTCTCTCCGCATAATGCGGGAGACAGAAAGTGAATGCCTATGTGTTTAGTATATGTTAACTATGGAACCATATGATATATGTTTATGATCGGTTTACATGCGGATTAATACTTACGTTAAAAGCATGAACTAGGGAAATTATTGTGAATATGACATATATTGACTGCCTGATCACGTTAAGGGTTGCAATATAATCCGTTCATGCGCATGTGGTTGTGGTTGTGGTTGCTCCCTTTCCCCAGCTGTAGTGGTACCCGCTGCTACGCCAGGGAAGGGGGAGCTCCTCAATGAGTCTGTTCGACTCACCCCCCTATTTACATGTTTCAGATATAGGTGGTTCAGGAGTCGGGAACACATCCACTTCTTCTCAAGGAGGCAGACAACTCTAAAGACCGCACGCATTGTCCACGTCAGTAGTTATTTTGATTATGTACATAAGTTGTGATGTATATATATATAAATCCTTTTTGGGTGTAGCTTTTGGACGTATACATTTGTTGTGTATATATATATATCATACCTAAATTCTAGCATTGTCGGCTTCATATAGATTAAATTTAGGTCTTGGTGTTGGGAATATAGGCTATAATATAATATATATCATGTGTATATATATATGACTTCCACATGTGAATAGGATAGATCACACGCATTGAGGCGTGTGATCAATATGTAAATTATATGTATGTGTGGCTGAATATATGTGTGAGTGTATACAGGACTTCTGCATGTGAATAGGATAGCTCACCTGCCCTAAAGCGCGTGATCAATATGTATACTATATGTACGTGTGAGTGAATTTGTGTATATATATAGACTGAAGCGGCGCTGAGCGAGCCGTGGATTGCAAACTGCTTAGGTCACCGGAAATGGATGGCCATATACATATATATTATATATATTGTTTGTAATAGAAAAAGGTAGTTATTCAATCAGGGATTAGAGGCTTACGGGATAGGAGAAATCCAACCTCCTGTGCCGGTCACGGACGTCCGATAGGGGGTCGTGACAAACTTGGTATCAGAGGCTGGCTTACTTTAAACTGTATGAAGCCATCGGTATGACCGGTTGTCGGTTTACGCCTCGTTGTGAACCCAGGCACAACGTGGGAGTAAAAAGGCACTTGTGGAAGTACCCAGGAAATTGAGTCAGCCCTTTCTTTCTACTCTCTTTGATATGAAATATCATCGATATATGTGTACTTATTAGGTGTGGTCCTTATGCAGTATAGGGATGCCACCGATCACGAGACAGGCTAGGGGAGGAGGGAGAACTCCTGCTGAAATTGATCAAGAATCAGTTCGGGAGGATGGAATGCCTACCCGAGGCCGAGGTAGAGGCCATACCCGAGGCCGAGGTAGAGGTCGTGCTCGTGGTCGAGTTAGAGCACAGGTGAGAGGAGAAGAGAGGAGGCAGTCACCGGAACCTCATGTTGAGACAGGTGCACCCTCCGTGGCGGAAATGCTCACGGCAAGATTCCAGGAACTAAAATAAGAGATGACAAGGAAAATACAGAGAGAAGTACGACGGTTAGTAGTCGGCGAGGAATAAGAAGAGAGAGTTCCTTGCAATCAAGAG
The DNA here is from genome assembly GCA_014851425.1 of Senna tora. Lineage (NCBI taxonomy): Eukaryota > Viridiplantae > Streptophyta > Magnoliopsida > Fabales > Fabaceae > Senna > Senna tora. The sequence goes on from CM026265.1 coordinate 19,188,634, forward strand.
ATGGAGGTTGTTGAGGAAGAGGACAGAGAATGACAACAACCGCAAGAAGTGCCTCGTGAGCCACGGGTAGCACCAAGAGATCTGCCAATTTCGAAATTTCTAAAGCTTCATCCAGCCACTTTTTGCGGAACTAGTGAGAAAGAGGATCCGCAATACTTTGTGAGAGACGTAGTCAGAATTGAGCACATGCTGAGGTTCTCCGTGCATCAGTTAGTGGAATTAGCTTCATTACAGCTGAGGGCAGCTACTAGAGTATGGATAGAGTCCGTACAGACGAGGTATTCGAGAAGGGTAGCACCGATGACCTGGGAAGATTTTCAGAGCGAATTCCTGGGTCGGTTTCTATCTGAAGGCACCAAAGATGCAAAGCGTCGGTAGTTCGAGGAGTTGTCGATGACGCCTAACATGATCGTGATGGAGTATGAATTACTTTTTACACAACTAGCTCAATTCTCACCTGAGTTGGTTCCTGATGAAGAGGCGAGGATCAAGAGGTTCATACACCGTCTCACGGAGCCGTTATTTACTGCTTTGTTACCACAGAGAAGGCAATTCGAGACTTTAGCATAAGCCGCAGACTGTGCTAGGATGATTGAAACCAGGAAGAGGTACGGGACGTCTGTCAATCCCAAAGTCAAGTTGATTATGGGCAGTGACAACCAAGGAGGTGGAAGTAAGAAAAGGAAAACAACAGGTGGAGGAGCAGGATACTCACGGTACCACTACAGCTGGGGAAAGGGAGCAACCACAACCACATGCGCATGAACGGATTATATTGCAACCCTTAACGTCATCAGGCAGTCAATATATGTCATATTCACAATAATTTCCCTAGTTCATACTTCTAACATAAGTATTAATCCGAATGTAAACCAATCATAAACATATATCATATGGTTCCATAGTTAACATATACTAAAACACGTAGGCATTCACTTTCTTACTTCCACCTCCTTGGTTATCACTGCCTGTAATTAACTTGACTTTGGGATCAACAGAAGTCCCGTACCTCTTTCTGGTTTCCATCATTCTGTCACAGTCTGCGGCTTGAGCTAAAGTCTCAAATTGTCTTCTCTGGGTAACAAAGCAGTAAACAACGGCTCTGTGAGACGGTGTATGAATCTCTTGATCCTCACCTCTTCATCAGGAACCAACTCAGGTGAGAATTGAGCTAGTTCTGTAAAAAGTAACTCATACTCCGTCACGATCATGTTAGGCATCATCCAAAACTCCTCGAATTGTTGACGCTTTGCATCTTTGGTGCCTTTAGATAGAAACCAACCCAGGAATTCCTTCTAAAAATCTTCACAGGTCATCGGTGCCACCCTTCTTGAATACCCGGTCTGTACGGACTCTATCCATACTCTGGCAGCTCCCCTCAGCTCGAATGAAGCTAATTCCACTAACTCATGCCCTGAGCACCTCAGCATGTGCCCGATTCTGACTACGTCTCCCACAAAGTATTGCAGGTCCTCTTTCTCACTACTTCCGCAGAAAGTGGGTGGATGAAGCTTCAGAAATTTTGAAATTGGCAGCTCTCTGGGTGCTACCCGCGACTCACGACGCACATCTTGTAGTTGTTGCCATTCTCTGTTCTCTTCCTCAACAACCTCCATCTCTTGATTGCAAGGAACTCTCTCTTCTTCTTCCTCGTCGACTACTAACCGGCGTACTTCCTTCTGTATTTGTCTCGTCATCTCTTCTCTTAGTTCCTGAAATCCTGCCTTGAGCATTTTACCACAGAAGGTGCACCTGTCTCCACATGAGGTTTCGGTGACTGCCTCCTCTCTTCTCCTCCCAATTGTGCTCTACCTCGACCACGAGCACGACCTCTACCTCAGCCTCGGGTACGGCCTCTACCTCGGCCTCGGGTGGGCATTCCCTCCTCCCGAACTGATTCTTGATCAATTTCAGCAGGAGTTCTCCCTCCACCCTTAGCCTGTCTCGTAATCGGTGGCATCCCTATACTGCACAAGGAACACACCTAATAAGTACACGTATATCAATGATATTTCATATCAAAGAGAGTAGAAAGAAAGGGTTGACTCAATTTCCTGGGTACTTCCACAAGTGCCTTTTTACTCCCACGTTGCGCCCGGGTTCACGAGGTGTAAACCGACACCAGATCATACCTATGGCTTCATACAGTTTAAAGTAAACCAGGCTCTGATACCAATTTTGTCATGACCCCCTATCGGACGTCCGTGACCGTCACGGGAGGTAGGATTCCTCCTTTCCCGTAAGCCTCTAATCCCTGATTGACATTTTCACATGTTTATAACTACCCATTTCTAATACAAACAATATATATAATATATATGTATATGGCCATCCATTTCCGGTGACCTAAGCAGTTTGCAATCCACGGCTGGCTCAGCGCCGCTTCAGTCTATATATATACACATATTCACTCACACGCACATATAGTATACATATTGATCACGCGCTTCAGGGCGGGTGATCTATCCTACTCACATGCAGAAGTCCTGTATATAGTCATACATATATTCAATCACATGCTTGCATATAGTTACATATTGATCACACGCCTCAATGCATTTGATGTATCCTATTCACATGCGGAAGCCATATTTTCATACAATCAGGTATTAAGCCACACATACATATAATTTACATATTGATCACACACCTCAATGCGTGTGATCTATCCTATTCACATGCGGAAGTCATATATATATACACATGATATATATTATATTATAGCCTATATTCCCAACACCAAGACCTAACTTTAATTTGTATGAAGCCGACAATACTAGAATTCGAGTATAATATATATATATACACAACAGTTGTATACGTACAAAAGCTACACCCAAAAAGGATCTATTTATATATATACATCACGACATATGTACATAACGAAAATAACTACCGAGGCGAACAAAGTGTGCGGTCTTCAAAGTTGTCCGCCTCCTTCAGAAGAAGTGGACGCGTTCCCGACTCCTGAACCACCTGTATCTGAAACATGTAAAAAGGGGGGTGAGTTGAACAGACTCAGTGAGGAGCTCCCCCATCTCTGGCGTAGCTGCGGGTACCACTACAGCTGGGGGAAGGGAGCAACCACAACCACATACGCATAAAACTAATTATATTGTGATCTTTAATATGATAAGGCAGTCAATATGTATCATATTCACAATAAATACCCTAGATCATGCTTCTAATATAATTTTTACTCCGCACGTAAATCAACCACAAACATATATCATACGGTTCCATAGTTAACACCTACTTATACACATAGACATTCACTTTCTGTCTCCCGCATTACGCTAAGAAATATACTGGCCTGAAGGCAATTTCTTGTTCGAACCTAGTTGATCACACTAGGAACTTTCTAACTCCAAGACACGCTTAGAGTAATAGCTGGCAACTTGTCTGACCTCGGTTAAACCAAGGTAATGGCCACTAAGTGGCATGCTTACTATTAACAAAATCCTGTCTGTCCGACCAGGATGACCGACTCGATCAACCCGGACTAACCTAAACAAGTTCAACTAACATGTTTAACCTTGAAAGACGCCCTATGAGAAACTAGTTGAATATTATACGTGTTCGTTAGTTAGACCTAGTTTCCCCCTTTTTCAGTTATGCAACACTCTTACTCACACTAAACCACCTAAGTTCAGTTTCCTCAATGTACCATACGGTCAAGACCTGTACAACAATGATCAATTTAATTGGTTTCTAATATTAATAAACCCTCACATATGAAATTCCAAGTTAGTCTTACCAACGGTAACATATAAGGCTCGGTGAGGCACAATATCACATATTCACTTGAGAACAAACTTATAAGCACATAAACAGTTTGCACGTATATTGTTTACTTTCTCATCATATACGCGTAACGTAAATACATTCAGATAGACATATTTTATATAACAATTTGCACAAAATAGAGCAAACCACATTTCCACGTAGTCATCCAACCCTGTGGTGCAGGGATGGGAGAGCCTCTCACCTCATTGGCCCTCCTGATCAGTCCTCGGAGTGTCTGAAGCTCCAATTACTCTGTGGTGCCCTATACACATGTACATAAGCAATTTAGAAACGTGTAAAGAAGCATCTAACATGTACGTGTTATGCTAATGCTCATGCACCCTCTAACTATTTCCAAGAACTAACTAGTTTGTTCGTTACGTCGTCTTATTTGCTCTTTTTGAAAGTCCATACTATCTTATATCGGCTTTCACACATTCGAGCCACTTAGAACCTCTAAATGCTTAGGTTAGAGATTCCCAATTGTCTAAATTTCACTTCACATGTTCATAAGGACTTCTAACTAATAAAAGAATTTCTTTATGGCTCAAAAGAGGCCTTAGCTTACTCATTCCACCGTTTCCCCGCATTTGCCGAGTAAGAGTTCAACTATGACCTCTTTAATTATATATAAAAATAAAATCGGGTATACAATAGAGCCTTGGAACCAATTTAGCGGGTCTTAGGTGTCCACCACGGACTAGACCAAGGTGTCCAGCCCACAACACGGCTCCCAACTGCACTGTGGCTTGGTATATCGCCTCTTTTTCACCGGATTGGGTTCCGATTGAGACGGTAAATACTCGGGCTTTATTCCCTTGTATATTTCCAGCAACTATGACAATTATACTACTCCATTCCAAGCCTATTCATCCTTCAACTAGCAAATTCGAATTTTAGAGCCATTTTCTAACCCAATTTCCATGATTTCCATACCCGATCAATTACTACAGTTTAGCTTCGATTATGAACCTCCCTAAGCATTTAATAACACCTACTAAGCTCGAATTTAACCTCGGAATGCCCCGATTGGAAGAAATTGAAGAATTCATAAAATATCCAAAATTGGAGAAATTGGGGTTTTGAGAGATTGGGGCTTTCTAACCTTATTCCAATCGGATAGAAGACTTGCTAAGGGTTGAAGAAGACTTCCATTCACCGTCTCCGGCGTCAGAATGGACTCGCCGGTGTGAGACCGGCCAGAACCCATCGTCTGTGCTTCTCCTTCTTCTTCTCGGTTGGCTTTGTGTGAGTGTGCGTGTGCGTGCGTCTGCTCTGTTCTCTTTTTTTTTGTGTTGGCTGGAAGGGGGGTCACGGTTTGGCCCCCCTTTAAATTAGTGTTAATAATAAAAAAAATGTTATTTATTTAGTTGATTTATCCTCTTTTCCCCCATCCTTTTTAATCCCCATTTCTTTTAGGTGCTAGAAAAAAATATATATATTACCTACTACTTTCTTCTTTATTTCAACTTTTTAATTTAATTTATTTTTTCTTTCCCAAAGAAAAATAAATTAATAATAATGATAATAGTAAAAATTAATATCTCGGATATTACAATCTTCCCCCCTTAAAAAATTCGGTCCCTGAATTTCAAACAAAATACTAACCTTAGTCTTGAAACAAATAAGGATACGTCTTGCGCATTTCACCCTCGACCTCCCATGAAGCTTCTTCGGTCGAGTGGTTTCTCCACAGGACTTTAACCAATGGAATCTCCTTCGTTCTGAGTTTCTTCAACTGCCGATCTAAGATTTCCACTAGCTCCTCTTTATATGTCAGATTTTCGGTTAGTTGCACGTCTTGCGATTGGATTACGTGCGAGGGATCGGGAAGATATTTCTGAAGCATCGATACATGAAAGACAGGATGTACTCCCTCGAATTCCGTAGGCAATTCCAACCGATACGCCACATTCCCAATTTGTTCTAGGATTTCAAATGGCCCAATATACCGAGGACTTAACTTCCCCTTTTTACCAAACCGCATTACGCCTCTCATCGGTGATATCCTCAGAAACACCTGTTCACCAATGGCGAATTCGACTTCTCTCCTTCGATTGTCTGCATAGGATTTCTGCCGACTCTGAGCCGTTAACAATCTTTCCCTAATGCACTTCACCTTCTGTAAGGCATCTTGTAACAATTATGGGCCGATTAGGCTAGCTTCTTCGACCTCGAACCACCTAATCGGGGATCTGCACCTACAACCGTACAGAGCCTCGAAAGGTGCCATTTGGATACTTGCTTGATCACTGTTATTGTATGCAAACTCAGCCAAAGGTAAATATACCTTTCCCAACTTCCGCTGAAATCCATAACACACGCCCGAAGCATGTCTTCAAGAATCTGAATGGTTCTTCCTGATTGCCTGTCGGTCTGTGGGTGGAATGCAGTATCAACTCTCGTTCCCAACACTTCCTGCAATGACTTTCAAAACCTGGAAGTGAACTGTGGCCCTCAATCAGATATTATGGACACTGGCACACCGTGCAATCTGACGATTTCTGACAGATAAATCTGTGCATATTCACTCACCCCATAAGTGGTCTTAACTGGTAGGAAGTGTGCGGACTTAGTCATGAGATACACTATCACCTAAACCGAATCGAATCCCCGTTGTGACCTTGGCAACCCTTCTACAAAATCCATCGTTATCCTCTCCCATTTCCACTCAAGTATTTCTATCTGTTGTAATGTTCCAACAGGCTTCTGATGTTCAGCCTTGACTTACTGACACACTAAACACCTGACTACATATTTTGCAACATCCCTTTTCATGTCATTCCACCAATACAACTGTTTCAGGTCATGATACATTTTATTAGCTCCCGGATGGATTGTATAAGCTATTTGGTGTGCTTCTTCAAGGATTCTTTCTTTCAAGTTATCAACCCTAGGGACACACAGTCGTCCCTCCAACCGAAGTACTCCAAAATCATCAATAGAGAATCGGACGTCGCCCCCTTCTCTTTAGTTACTGTATCCCTGATTTGCTTGAGGTCGGTATCTTCCTCCTGTCTAGCCTTCACCTCTTCTACCAGAGAGGACTTAGCTTGCAAATGAGCTAAAACTGAGTTAGAACTCCCAATCTCAAACTGATTTCCCATTTGTTCTAGCTCGTGCAACTCTCTGATCAACGGTCTTCTTTCTTGACATATATGAGCAAGACTGCCCATGGATTTCCGGCTCAGAGCATCGGCTACCACATTAGCCTTTCCTGGATGATACAAGATCGTGCAATCATAGTCCTTCAACAACTCTAACCATCGACGTTGTCTCAAGTTCAAGTCTTTGTGCTCGAAAATGTATTTGAGGCTTTTGTGGTCTGTATAAATTTCACAAGTCTCACCATATAAGTAATGTCTCCATATTTTCAAAGCAAATACTACGGCTGCCATCTCGAGGTCATGAGTCGGGTAATTCTTCTCATGCTTCCTCAATTGTCGCGATGCATACGCAATCACCTTGTTGTTCTGCATCAATACACACCCTAACCCGATCCTCGAGGCATCACAGTACACCACATACCCTCTTGTGCCTTCAAGAAATGCCAGCATCGGAGCGGTAGTGAGACTATCTTTCAGCTTCTGAAAACTCTGCTCGCACTTATCATCCCATATGAATTTCACCCCTTCTGAGTCAACTTAGTCATGGGTGCAGCAACCTTAGAGAAATCCTGCACAAATCTTCTATAATATCCAGCCAAACCCAAGAAACTGTGAATGTCGATAATTGAGGTAGGCTGGGACCAATTCTTCACCGCTTCTACCTTACTTGGATCAATGTGGATTTTCTCTGATGATACCACGTGACCCAAAAAGGCAACTTTGTCAAGCCAGAATTCACACTTAGAGAACTTGGCATACAGTTTCTCTTCTCTCAACTTCTGCAAGGCTAATCTTAAGTGTTCTGCATGTTCTTCAGAATTCTTAGAATAAACCAAGATGTCATCAATGAAGACAATGACAAATCAGTCCAGAAATGGTTTGAAGACCCTGTTCATCATGTCCATGAACGCTGCAGGAGCATTAGTTAATCCGAAATACATCACCAAGAACTCGTAATGTCCATATCGGGTCCGTAATGCGGTCTTAGGTATGTCTGATTCTCGAATCTTTAGTTGATGATACCCAGATCGCAAATCAATTTTGGAAAACCGCTTTGCGCCCTGCAACTGATCAAATAAGTCATCTATCCTCGGTAGTGGGTATTGATAGCGGATCGTCACCTTGTTTAACTTTCGGTAATCGATACACAACCGCAAAGAGCCGTCCTTCTTCTTCACAAAAAGGACCGGTACACCCCAAGGAGAGAAGATGGGTTTTATAAAACCCTTGTCAAGCAATTCTTGCAATTGTGTATGTAACTCCTTCAACTCTTTCGGAGTCATCTGATAAGGTGGTGTGGAGATAGGCTGGGTGCCAGGTTGCAGCTCAATTTCAAATTCAATCTCACGATCGGGCGGCATCCCTGGCAAATCTTCTGGAAACACATCCAAGAACTCTCGTACTACTGGTACTTGAGTCGGTGAAAGTATTGCTTTCGTGGTATCCTTGACGAAGGCCAAATACCCGTTACATCCCTTTGCAAGTAACTTGGATGCCTTCAAAGCCGAGATCAAGCTTGGATATGGAGCAACTCCATCACCCCGTATCACAAAAGGCTCCTCGTTTGGCATATTGAATTTTAAACATTTAGCCCTGCAGTCCACAACTGCATGGAAAGACGACAACCAATCCATCCTGAGGATTACATCAAGATCAACCATACACAACAACCGATGGTCTACCACAGTCTCATGACCATCGACCTCCACAATGCAAGACTTGTGCACATACTCTACTTGTACCAATTCTCCCATTGGAGTAGAGACCAGTACTGTTTCTTTCATTCTAGATGGACTTTTGTTGAATTTAGAGGCAAATGCATGCGACACATAGGAATGAGTGGAGCCGGAATCAAATAAGACTCGTGCTTCAAGAGAGCAAACAAACAGGGTACCTGTCACAACTGCATTTCCTCAATGCGTGTGACCTATCCTATTCACATGCGGAAGCCGTATTTTCACACAATCAAGTATTCAATCACACATATATATAAGTTTACATATTGACCACACGCTCAGTGCGTGTGATCTATCCTATTCACATGCAAGAGTCACATCCATATATATGTATATACACATGATATTCATCATATCACAACCTATGTCCCCATCAACAAGACCAATCTTTAATCTGTATGAAGCCGACAGTTCTAGAGTAAGACATATACATATACGCATATAGCAACTGTACAAAACAATGCTATACCAAAAGAACCATATACATATACATCCTGACAAAATACATATATCAATACTACCCACGCGAACAATGCGTGCGGTCTCTAAGTCTGTCTGCCTCCCTGAGACGAAGTGGAAATGCTCTCGATGCCTATACCACCTGTGTCTGTAACATTTAAAATTGGGGTGAGTCAAACAGACTCAGTGAGAGGCTTTCCCATCCCTGGTGTAGTAGCGGGTACCACTACAACTGGGGAAGAGGAGCCAATCACAAACACATACGCATATAACAGATTTGAACTTCCATGTATTTAGTGGTCAGGCAATTAACTTATATCATATTCACAATAAAGAATTTAAAGCATGGATTTACATACATTTAAATTCACGCATACATCATATCATAGGTTAACATATAATTCCAAGTGGATGTCCATATTCAAATAACCGTAATCGAAAACTGACCCGAAGGCATATCTCCGTTAGGAGAGAATCTGGCCCGAAGGCATATCTCCGTTAGGAGGGAATCTGGCCCGAAGGCATATCTCACGTGAGTGGTATGGGAAGCTAGTTGATCATTCTAGGAACCCCTGGCCCCAAGACTTAACTTGGAACATTAGTCTGACCCCAAGACTTCACTTGGAGCATAGCCGGCGACACATCTGACCTCGGTTTACCCAAGGCAATAGCCACAAGGTGGTGTACTTGTATACTTTGTATTTCTGTGGGTTAACTCAAGACAAAAGACTCGATCTACCCGGACCACCCGTGATAGACTCGGTTTCCACGTTGTACCATAAATGACCCCTATGGACCACTACTTGTTCATTTTACTTCTTCTTAGGCAAATTTAGATTTCCAAGAGGTTTCTAATGCGGAACCTTGGTTCAGAACAAGGTCACCTAGGTTTATTCTCTTTAAGGACTTACTTACAAAACCACACCCTTCAAATACTATTTACTCGATCCTACCCCCGATATCGTATAGGTCCCGAGGACCTTCTTTCCATATAAGGCTCCTTGAGCCACCATTGCTTTTACGGTTCACATATACACATACCGCACGTCATCACATATATTGCAATTTAGGAACAACAATAGCATGTTATCTAATATGTAATTCCTACAATTAGGCAAGAAGGCAAACCATATATCCATATCCGCAGTCAACCCTATAGGACAAGGATAGGAAAGCCCCTCACCTGGTTGGCACCTCGGATCGACTCTCGGTGTGCCCGAAGGTCCACTCACAGTATGGTGCCCTATACACATATATATTTAGGAAATTTAGAACGCGTAACTAAACATCTAAAAATGCGTGTGTCGTGCTAATGCTCATGTACCCTTTAGATATTTCTAAGAACTAATTATTTAGTTCGTTACGTCGTCTTATTTGCTCTTTCGAAAAGTCCAGAATGCCCCATATTTGACTTTCACACTTTCGAGCCATTTAGAACATCTAATTGCTTAGGTTAGAGATTTCCACTTGTCTAAATTCCCCTTCATATGTTCATATGGGTATTTAATTAATAAAAGAATTAAATTCACGGTTCAAAAGAGGCTCTAGCTTACTCATTCCACCGTCTCCCTTATTCGCCGAGTAAAAGCTTAATTATTACCTCTTTAATTATATATAAAAATATAATTGGGTATAATTGGAGCCTTGGGACTAATTTAACGGGTCTTAGGTGTCCACCACGGACTTAGACCGAGGTGTTCGACCCACCGTATAGCTCCTTACTGAACAGTGGCCTATTATTTCGCCTCTTTTCCACCGGATTGGGTTCCGTTTGAGATGGTAAATACTCGGATTTTATTCCCTTGACTATTTCCAGCATTTATAACACTTATACTACTCCAATCCAAGCCTAAACATGCATCAAACCAGAAAAATTCAATTTATAGGAATTTTCTAACTAAATTTTCCTAATTTCCATACCCGGTCAAATTCCTACGGTTTAACTTCGATTCTGAACCTCACTAAGCTTTCAATAATATCCACTAAGCTCAATTTAACCTTGAAATGCCCCGATTTGAAGAAATTGAAGAATTCCTAAAATACCCAAAATTGGAGAAATTGGGGTTTTGAGAGTTTGGGGCTTTCTTACTTGATTTCAATCGGTTAGAAAGCTTGGTGGTGATGAAAGATGAGGTCCGATCACCTCCTCCGGCATCGACGCACGTTTTCCGGCAAAAATCCGGCCGACTCCCTTCTTCCCGTGGCTTCTCGTGCGTGTTCCTCTACTTCCTCTTTCCTTTGTTGCTGTTTGTGTGCGTGAGTCTTTGCTGGATGGTGTGAGCTTTTAACATTGTGTATATATATATATTATTTAATGAGTTAGTGGAAGGGGGTCACGTGCCCCCCATATATATATATATATATATATATATATATATATATATATATTATATGTATATTTTATTTTTATATGTTTTTATTTATTTATTTATTACATTCTCTTTTTTTTCCTTTTAGGTCTTAAAAATGATACTTAGATTTCCTATTTTTTTTCTCCCCTTAATTTTATTTTATCTTTAATTTAATTTATTTTTCTTTCTGAAAGAAAAATAAATTTAATAATAATGAAAATAATCCAATCTAAATATCTCGGATATTACATTTTCTCTACTCCACCACCTCCCAATTACTAATCAGGTTCTATATTCAGTTCGCTCTCTTCTTCCATTAGTTTACAACTATGATGATTTTCTTTCGAATTTTGATCTAATAACTAGCCTGCTTCAATTTTGAGATTAGAGTTTAGTTATCCTTTTCCTTCCCTGTTGATTTGAATCCTTTTGTTTGCGTTGACCTAACTTTTTGACAGATTACAGAGTTTGATGGTTGATGGAAGCCTTCAGTTTCAGTAAAATCGTGTTTGCCACAAATCCGTGAATTAGAAGAAGCGAGGGTTTGCTAGGTTTGAGGATTTTGGGAACCCAGCAATGCATGATGGTTCCCTCACCGAGGTCGATGATTCTAGAGCGGAGGCTGACGTTGGAGAAGGATTAGCGGTAGAACCAATCTCTAGTGACCGTGAAGTTGAAGCATTTCGAAATTTTGGGCAACATCACGAAGATCATTGTTTTGGGGTTTCTTTGGTTATGTGGATTTAAGGGGTTTCTCTTCAGTTTTCTTCTTTGATGTGAAGATTTAAGGGAGGTGTGGGAAGTAGTTACATAGGGAAGAGATTAGGGTTTTGGAAAGGATTGCAAGAGAAGGAGGAGGAGGAGGGATGGTGGTGGCGGCGGTAATGATGTTGACGAAGATGAAGGGGATGAAGGAAGATGAAGGAGAGGTCAGAAAGAGAGAAAATGGGAGGGAAAGAGAGAGAAGAAGGAGGTGATGTGGCATGCCACGTCAACTTAAATGTACATGTAGGAGTGAGAATCGAGTCACGTCAACGTTTAACGGAGAAAGCTGACGACGTTAGGCAAAAGGACCAATTTTCACCAAATTTGAAACATAGAGGACCAAAACTAAACTTCAGTGAAACATAGAGAACCAAATAGCAATTAAGCCTAAAATTATGTAATTTTGGAAAAAGAAAGTTTTCTAAAATTTATTTTTGAAAAATTTAACTAAACATATTTTTTAAGTATTTTTTATTTTTAATGAAAATAAAAACAGGAAATATCTCTACTAAACATATCCTTACTTTTATTTAATTTTTTACTTAATTTTGTTTTTCTTAGATATAAACTACTTTTTGGTTCGGAAATTGTTGGTCAAACTACTATTTAGTCCCTGAGTTTTGAAAATATACCATTTGCTTCCTAAACTTTTACCTATTTAAACTATTTAGTTCATTAATTTTAGAAAAATAGCAATTAAACCTAACATTTATGTCATTTTGAAAAAAAAAGTTTTCTGAAATATATTTTTATAAAATTTAACTAAACATATTTTTTAACTATTTTATATTTTTAATGAAAATAAAAAGAGGAAATAACTGGCTCTACCAAACATATCCTTACTTTTGTTTAAATTTAAATTTAAATTTTTACTTAATTTTGCTTTTCTTAGATATAAACTACTTTTTTATTCTTAAACTTTTTGTCAAATTACTATTTAGTCCGTAAATTTTGGAAATATACCATTTGCTCCTTAAACTTTTGCCTATGTAAACTATTTAGTCCATTAATTTTAGAAAAATAGATTATTTAGTCCATAAATTTTCACCTCTATCAACTAGTTAGTCCTTGAAATTTTAGCTATTACCTAACCGAGTGACGTGACTATTAAATGCTAACATATCATTGTTTACTTGTCACCAGTACTTAGTTACCACTACCTTTAGAACTATGAGATTGATCAGTTCGATTAAGCTAAAAAGGATGAAACTTCAATTTAAAATGGTGAAAGATCCCACGTCTAGTTGAGGGGAGGCTCCGTGTGGTGACGTGGGCGAGGGCCACGTAATAGGTGGATGAGTTGTGCCGCGTGTCTCCAGCGGGTGCTAGGGCCGTGCTTCTAGAACGTCAGTGCCACGTGTCCCTAGGTGGAATATTCCGTAGTTACACTATTTAAAATTTCTATGTGACACCTAGGTGGTACCAACTAGGCTCAACCATGGAAAAATACAAAGCAAATCGTTGAAATCTTCTTAAATCTTATTTCAATCAGTTTAATATTATATTAAATGCTTGCTACAACCAATTTGATATTCGATAATTAATTCTTCTGGAATAAAAATAAAAAATAATCAAATAGAATCAATTTTGAATTATAATGTGATCACGTATTAGTCATAGATCGATCAAATCAATTTTGAATTTGAATTACAACATATCTTTATGTTCCAGTTTAGCAATTTTTAATGGAGCTATATTCTGTATAAATAAATTATTATCGTATGTTCCAGTGATTACTTCTCATATGAGCATACTGGCAACACAGTGACTCTGTTGGAGATATTTTACACTATTTATGTACCTTTTTAATTCACTGACCCTATAGTCATGCTGATAAAATGGCAGGCGACAACATCTACAATTCCTTGGTTAGCTAAATTTTAAAAAGAAATCCACTCTTATTACCATTACTGCACAAGTTCTATAAGCAAACATGATATGTAACAATACTATAAAAAACACTACCCATATTTGCTAGCTTCTCAAATCTCAAATTCTATCGCCTCTCTCTCCTTAATTTCATTGGATTTAATTAAATAAAACTAGTTGAAGAGGCTAATTAATTAAGTTTGTAGTGGTAGATGGAAGGAGAGGAGCCGAAGAGGCCGTAGAGAAAACATGAAAACAATATAATGAGAAAAAAAGTGAGGAGAATATGGATAAGTTCTTTGTGTACGCAAACGCAAAGGCCTCCCAAACCCACACAGGTACACACATAACCGCCTAATCCTCCCCAAAATCACACAACCAAGAACTACAAGAGGTAGAGATCAAGAGGTAGCAGACATATGAAAAAGAAAACATATGAAACAAATCGAAAATACATAAAGAAGAAAAAAGAGGGAGATGATGCTAACCTTAGCTTGAGAAGAGATGGAGAGGAAGCGTACAAGAGAGAGAGAGAGGGGGCGGCTGAAGCTGAAGAAGAAGGAAAGAATAGGGTAAATAATGGTTATTAATTAGGGGAAGGGTAATTTAGTAAAAGTAGGTATTAGAAAATAATCCCATCCCATGGGATTATCATAATCCCGCCCTTTTACGGGGGATTAAAAATATGAAGAAACATGGGATAAGAATAATACCGGGATTGTAAGATTCTCGGGATTAATTTTTTAAAACTTGTACCAAACACGGGACTACAAGATGCCGGAGAAATAATCCTGGCATTATTGTTTTAAACCTTGTACCAAACACTACCAAAATGTATTGATATAGATAATATTAATTAATAAAGCAGAGAATTAATTGTCTAACCTTTTCAAGAAGAGTGGGCTTTTTGTGAGGAATCATCATGGACAGCCATACATGATTAGGGGTCTTCACGAGTTGGGTCGGTTTGGATTTGAGCGGGAAATGGAACCAAATTGATTGAAAAGTAGCGGGTTGGGTTTGGTCGGTTTTAGGGAAAAAAGCCTAGAACTTGAACGAATCAACCCTTTAATTAACGGATTGCTTCGGGTTCAACGTAACTGTCACAACCCCCGTTCGGGGAGCACGCGACCGGCACAGACCGAAGGTGGGAGCCCCGGTCTCTAAGCCTACTATCCTAGAACTTAACTAATCATGCATGAATAAGATATCAATATGAAAATTATAATTCTTACAAATCATAAATAAACATTTATATATGCGCATGATCCTGCCTCTAGACAAATGGAGCTGACCTCTAAGTTCTTACTTAGACTTATAAACTTATAAAATAAAATAAAATTCAAATCGACATAACACCCACATGAACAAAATGAGGGCCTTGAGAACTGACGTCTTGCTAATCCGAAACTTGTCACTTGTTCTGAACCTGTCTCTGAAAACATTAGCAAACGAGGGGTGAGTCATACGACTCAGTGAGAGACTAACCCATCCTAGGCGTAGTAGCGGGCACCACTATGACAGGGAAAGGGTGACAACCACATACTTATGCAGAATGTCTCACACACACCATGAAACATATAATGTGATCAAATTCACAATTCGCAATCCAATCTATAGCATATGATACGAGCAGAAGAGGTGCAACTAGAGCTAGCATAATCATCGAATCATTGAAGGAGCTCATGGAACAGACATCGACAAATCAAACAGTAATTGTGCCTTCAATAATTTCTGAAAACGTCATTTGCACCAAGGTGGCTGAAAATGGAGCTTCACAACATGTATTGGGCTTGGAAACATTAATTTGGAGAGCTTGGACCAAGTACTATACATGTGGAAGCTTATTTAAGCCTAAATCTTCTTATTTTGGGCTACAAAGACTTATTATAATTTGGGTTAATTATTTGAGCGAAAATCATTATACTTAAGCTCAATCTAATTAAAACATTAATTCTGAAATAAGTAACTTAAATCACTAATGGACATTAAATAATTGGGCCTAAATATAATGATTTTCGCACAAATAATTAACCCAAATTATAATAAGTCTTTGCAGCCCAAAATAAGAAGATTTAGGCATAAATAAGCCTCCACATGTATAGTACTTGGTCCAAGCTCTCCAAATTAATGTTTCCAAGCCCAATACATGTTGTGAAGCTCCATTTTCAGCCACCTTGGTGCAAATGACGTTTTCAGAAATTATTGAAGTCACAATTACTGTTTGATTTGTCCATGTCTCTTCCATAAGCTCTTTCAATGATTCCATGATTATGTTAGCTCTAGTTGCACCTCTTATGCTCGTATCATTCCCTCCTTCCTCGAAAAGATTCGTCCTCGAATCTGAAACCATGTAAAAAGTAGAATTAGAAACTTCAAAAATGTGAAGCTTATGATACTCACCTTGAAGGCTAATCTTGTAGGCATCGCTCCTAATTCTTTTTAGCACTTGAAAATGATCATCTTTTTTATCATCAACTTTGTGGTTCCAATAGTGTGAAGATTTGAACCCTTTCAATTGCTCACAGTTACAATCATTAAGCATGGCACATTTCCATCGCTCAATTTGTTGCCAATGAGGAAAGTAAAATTTTTACCCTGCTTAAAAATAACATCAAAAGCCACCACAAAAGCATCAAATCCAATATAAATTGATTTAGAGAACTTAAATAAACAAGGTGTAGGTGCAAAACATAGGTTTTTCTTTGAAACATTAAGTGTCATTGCTGGACTATGTTCACAACTTAAACCAAGCTCTCCTTTGGTTTGCATTTGTTGCTGATGCTGATTTGTTTCCTTAAAAAATTAAATCTTTCTCCAAACACAAAATCAATATGATCAATTTTCCCACCAGGAACTAAAGGTGTTGAGTCTTTAGTGATTTCATCTGCAAACGCCTCTTCATGTACCTGTAACAAAGAAAGATCACTACACAAATATGGATCAGTGTAAGCAGAAATCAATGAGTTTTCTTGAACTTGAATCATTGTAGGTGATTCTATTTCTAAACATGCTCCCTTAGCATCTTCTTTTACATCAAAGAATCCCCTCTCTTCACTCTGTTTTTCACTCTCCATTGGGCCATTAATTTGTTTCTTTTCTTTATTGACCTCTTTTATCTCATTTTTTTCAACTTCCTCTCTTCTTACAATATTTTCTCTCTTTTCAGTTACTAACTTTTTCTCTCTTGCACATCTCTCTTTCCTTTTCTCACTTGTGCAATCACTCATGATTGGGCCTTTTTCTTTATTCTTTCCACTCTTGGCCTCTTTTCTCTCCTTCTTAGAATAGTCCTCTATAATACAATACTCTTGTGAAAATCCATGAGAACTTTTGTTTAACTTTCTATAGTAAGATTGAGCATATCTCTTCCTCATCACTCTTTTCATCTCATCCCAAGTGTCAAATGGGATACTCTCCATTTCTCCTTCTAGACTTCAACAACTCATTCCACCATACTAGTGCATAATATGTGAATTCCACTGCAGCCAATCTAACTTTCTTGCCTTCCGAATAGTTATGACAAGCAAATATCATCTCAACCTTGCTTTCCCATTCAATGTATGCTTCAGCATCATTCCTTCGCTTAAACGGTGGTATTGTCATCTTGATAGCATTGATGTTGCTATCCCTTCTTTCACCTCTTCCCTCTCTTCTCCTACCAACACTTCCACTACCTTCGTCATCCTCTTCATCATTAAATCTTCTTTCATGATCAACCATTCCTCTCCTCTCCTTATTTCTCCTTGATTCTCTAGAATGACTTCTAGATTGCTCAACAAATTTTTCTCTCATATTAGTCATGTCCATCCTCAACCTTCGTACTCCATTCAAGATTTCCTTATAGAACCACTTAGGATCTGTAGGTACATCATTCCCTACTTCACTTTCATCTTTCATGACATCCCAAAATGCCATGTTACAATAATAGCTACAAGAAAACAATTAGTAGAAAAAATTCTCACAAGACAAGCTCACGTGTTTCACTCTAAGATAAGCTCTCCACTCGTGTTTCACACAAGTAATGGCTTTTTCCCTCTTTTAAGATCACAAAACTCTAGCCTTTTACCACTCAAGCCTTCTAACCTCAATTGCACTTCAGAATCAATTCTCAAATAAGATAAAAACACTTGAGCAAATAGAAAAGCAATGAAAACCTAAACAAAGAAAGCACACTTCAAATCTAGAGGCAATTAGATCGAAAGAAATAAATAGAAATTGAGCACACACGAAGAAGACAAGTATGTCAGTCAGATTAATATCAATTAACAAGAAACAAATTGTTAATTATAACGTAATAGAGGCAAAAACACAGCATGCAAAAAATAAGAAACGTAGAGTAGAAAGAAAGACAAAACCAATGCAAAAATGCAGAATTGGAAATCTCTCAAAGAGAAACCCCAATTTGATGATAGACAACTAAACAAAAGCAAGCAAACAATGAAAAACAAATTCCCTTCCCAATTCAGAATATAAGTCACCCAATTTGAATCAATTCCTTGCAAGCAAGATGGATAATTCAAGAACTTTGCAATTCACAATTTGGGACTTTCTCCTCTTTTCTTTTTTGTTCCACTACTATTCCTTTTTTTCGCTTTTTTGTCAGAATTTTTTCTCTCTCTTTTTTTCTTTATTTTCCAGAACTTCCAGAATCCAACAAAAAAAAAATTAAATGAAAAAATCTCAATCCAGAAAACGTTCTCTCTAAAAATTGTATAAATTCACGTAGAGAACTCGGAATTGTGCGATTCCAAATCGAAATGAAAGATGAGCTTCTGAAACATAAAAATGACCTACTACACGTCGAATAACTCAATCAGAAAGTGGTCGAACAACACTAATTAAAAACGACGTTTGAATTTCAGGACACAAACCGGAAAGAAACAAGAACACAAACTGAGATATAATTTTTTTTTTGTTTTTTTTTTCGAATAAAAACACAAGAATAGAATAAAATAAATGAGATAAATAAGAATTTATCCCAATCCACGGCTCTGGTACCAAATGATGCGGAACCCCAAGGTTATAAAGAACCCGAAACCCCGAACACACAATATGGACAGAACAAGAAGACGGAAACAAACCCCCAACCTATTGAACCCCCAATTGACAACGCAAATGGAAACGCAAATAATCGGTTGATTTAAAATGCAAGAATGAATTCGCCACAAAGTGATTACCTTGATAAGAATTAATTCTTGATCCAATAGAAGAAGATAAGCACCTCTCCTATGAATTCTTCTTTCAGCCAAGAAGAAGAAAAGCTCAAAGCTCTCTTTAAAATTCCAAATCAGATCTCCATACAATAGTGTTAAAGGAGTATTTATACTCCAAGAAAGAAAACCCTAGAATCTTAAAGCAAGTAAACGCCCTAATTAACTAATGGGCTAACCTAACATAACATAAACTAAATCTCAAACACAAAAGATAATGTTTAAAATAAAACTATTGGGTCTTTCTAACAATCATACTTAAGCCCAATCTAATTAAAACATTAATTCTGAAATAAGTAACTTAAATCACTAATGGACATTAAATAATTGGGCCTAAATATAATAATTTTCGCACAAATAATTAACCCAAATCATAATAAGTCTTTGCAGCCCAAAATAAGAAGATTTAGGCTTAAATAAGCCTCCACATGTATAGTACTTGGTCCAAGCTCTCTAAATTAATGTTTTCAAGCCCAATACATGTTGTGAAGCTCCATTTTCAGCCACCTTGGTGCAAATGACGTTTTCAAAAATTATTGAAGGCACAATTATTGTTTGATTTGTCCATGTCTCTTCCATAAGCTCCTTCAATGATTCCATGATTATGCTAGCTCTAGTTGCACCTCTTCTGCTCGTATCAGCATAGATGCCAAGCACAAATAATCATTCAAAATTTCTCAACTACATATCAAAGACTTCCATCAAACCCATTCACGAATCAAATTAACAGATAGTTCAAAATCAAATAGCATAGTCAAACACATCCAGTCTGAAATCAATAAGTCAACAAAGATCAAATAAAACATAGTACAATCATTCACATACCCTTGGGAGTGTTAATCACAGTGTCACACATAAACAATTCCTTACAAACACAAAATCAAATTCTGACAGAGTTCATATCATAATACCAATAGCACGTCATCCAAATCAATATTTCACAAAAATCAACAATCCAAGAAAACAAATATTTGAGTGTAATGTTGGCCGCATAGGGTTGAGGTTGCTTGGGCACCATTTAGTGAAGGAAGGTTGTTGAGAATAATATAATTTTAAAAGAATTAGTTTACAAAGCCGGTGTCCAAGGTTTTCCAAGTAATAAAGAGCATGAATCCTTGACTTGGTTTTCAAAAGGATAAGAAATGCAGTATGTAGAGAAGGGGGTTCATACAGTAAAAAAAAACTATGTGACCAACATTACCTATTCACACAAATTCCTTCCCACAAGCAAACAAGAGGTGAGGTTCAACTAGGTTCCTTCCCTCCTCCTGTAATACCCGGAAATATTTTAACTAGCATCAGAAATTAAATTAAATTAAATAATTTAAGAGAGGAAAATGAGATGAAAAAAAATACACTAGCTTATCATTTATTATGTTATAAATATAAAATTTTTAAATCCTAATTTTACATTATTATTATTACTCCATCAGATTTCTTTTTTTATATATATGTATATATATAATTATTTATTAAGTATATATATATATATATATATATTATAGAATAAGAAAATAAGAAATAAAAGAGAAAAAGGAAGCAAACATATAAATGTATATATATATATATATATATATAATATATAAGTAAAGAATAAGGAAAAAGGAAGAGATAAAAAAAAAGAGGAAACAGAGAGGAGAAGCTACGTGCACGAGACAAAAGGGGAAGGAAGAGAGCAAGACGCGAGAGAGAGGGCAGAGCACGAACGGAACGCACGAGACAGAGCTGGACGGAGTAGACGCACGCGTGGGTGGCTGGACGTGCGAGCCGGTGTCGGAGTGAGAGCCGTCGCCGGAAAATGCCACCGTTGAGCTGAAAGAGAGAGAGAGTTCGGGTTAGAGAGAGAAACAAGAGGGAGAAAGCTTTCTCACCGGAAAACGCCATCTCTTCATCGGGGAAGGTAGCTGGGAGCCTCCTTTACTCCATATCGTCCTTCTAACCGGTTGAATCGAGGTGAGAAGTCCCGAAACTCTCAAACCCCAATTTTATCAATTTTAGGGATTTTTGGAAAGACCCCAATTGATTCAATCTGAGTGTTCTGGGTCCTAAATTGAAGTATATGCATGTTAGGAAGTGAGTTGGAAGCTTAGGAACTGGAACCAAAGTGATGGAATTCATCCGGGTTGGAAAAAGTGTAGGAAAATGTGGTTGTTAAGGTTTAAGGGTGTTGTGGAATGATTTGGGGTGCATTAAAAGGTTGAATGATACTTATATAATTGTTAAAAATTATTGGAATGTACGACGGATTAAAACCCGAGTAATTCCCGTCTCACCCGGAACCCCGTTCGGGGAAAAAGAGACAATTTTCTAATTTTACGCGTATTCGGGTATGTGTATTCATGTGTAGGTGAAGTGTTCAAGGTTAGTTTGATAAATGCAAAGCTTGGACAAGTAGGATTTATGATTCTCTTGAGCCATAAATTCAAGACTTGGGTAATGGAAGTTCATATGGACACATAGAGGTGGAATTGGGTAACCTTGCATTTCCAAGTCAAAGTTTCCGAATAGTGTGATTAAGAAAGGGCTAAACACGAATAGAAGCATGCTAGGTGTTCCGAAAACTAGTTGAGGGCATTCCAAGCCAACAACTAGTCTATGGAATTAATTAGATAGAACATGAGCATTAGCGTTACATGTACACGATAGTGGTTGAAATTGCAAGTTTCTGAATCTCTTAATTATATGTGTATAGGGCACCATACTGTGAGTGGACTTTCGGGCGCACCGAGAGCCGATCAGAGGGGCCAACCAGGTGAGGGGTTTTCCTATCCTTGTCCTATAGGGTTGACTACGGATATGGATATATGGTTTGCCTTCTTGCCTATTTGTAGGAATTACATGTTAGATAACATGCTATTGTTGTTCCTAAATTACAGTATATGTGAAAACGTGCTATATTTGTGTATGTGAATGTTAAAAGCAATGGTGGCTCAAGGAGCCTTATATGGAAAGAAGGTCCTCGGGACCTAGATGATATCGGGGGTAGGATCGAGTCAATTTTATTTGTGAGGGTCTTGTGGTACTAGAAACAAACCTCATCGATCATTACCTGAAAAGTGTGGTTTGTATGCAAATCCTTAAAGAGAATAAACCTAGGTGGCTTTGTTCTGAATCAAGAGTCCGAATTAGAAACCACTTGGAAATCTAGATTTGCCTAAGAAGAAGTAAAGTGAATAAGTAATGGTCCATAGAGGTCATTTATGGTACAACGCGGGAACCGAGTCTATCACGGGTGGTCCGGGTAGATTGAGTCTCTTGTCTTGAGTAAACCCACAGAAATGCAGAGTATATGAGTACACCACATTGTGGCTATTGTCTTGGGTAAACCGAGGTCAGATGAGTCGCCGGCTATGCTCCAAGTGAAGTCTTGGGGTCAGATTATTGTTCCAAGTATAGTTTTGGGACCAGGGGTTCCTAGAATGATCAACTAGCTTCCCATATTGCTCACGTGAGATATTGCCTTCGGGCCAGGTTCCCTCCTAACGGAGATATTGCCTTCGGGCCAGATTCCCTCCGAACGAAGATATTGCCTTCGGGCCAGATTCTCTCCTAACGGAGATATTGCCTTCGGGCCAATTTATGATTACGGTTAATTGAATACGGGTGACCACATGGAATTATATGTTAAATCATGATATGATGTATGTGTGAATTTAAATGTATGTAAATCCATGCTTTAAATTCTTTATTGTGAATATGATATATGTTAATTGCCTGACCACCTAATATATGAAAATTTAAACCCGTTATATGCGTATGTGTTTGTGATTGGCTCCTCTTCCCCAATTGTAGTGGTACCCGCTACTACACCAGCAGGGATGGGAAAGCCTCTCGCTGAGTCTGTTTGACTCACCCCAATGTTACATGTTACAGACACAGGTGGTATAGGCATCGGGAGCGCTTCCACTTCATCTCAGGGAGGCGGACAGACTTAGAGACCGCACGCATTGTTCGCGTGGGTAGTATTGATATATGTATTTTGTCAGGATGTATATGTATGTGATTCTTTTGGTATAGCATTGTTTTGTACAGTTGCTATATGCATATATGTATATGTCACACTCTAGAACTGTCGGCTTCATACATATTAAAGATTGGTCTTGTTGTTGGGAATATAGGTTATGATATGATGAGTATCATGTGTGTATATATATATATATATATATATATATATATATATATATATATATATATATATATGAATGTGACTTCCGCATGTGAATAGGATAGATCACACGCACTGAGCGTGTGGTCAATATGTAAATTATATATATGTGTGACTGAATACTTGATTGTGTGAAAATACGGCTTCCGCATGTGAATAGGATAGGTCACACGCATTGAGGCGTGTGATCAATATGTATATGTTAGGCAGGTGTGTGATTGAATATATATGCTTGACTGTACACAGGAATTCTGCATGTGAATAGGATAGATCACCCGCCCTGAAGCGCGTGACCAATATGTATATTATAAGTACGTGTGATTGACTATGTGTATATGTATAGACTGAAGCGGCGTTGAGCGAGCCGTGGATTGCCTGCTACTTAGGTCACCGGATAGGGATGACCATATATACTATATATTGTTTGTAATAGAAATGGGTAGTTATGCAAATATAAGAATGTCAATCAGGGATTAGAGGCTTACGGGATAGGAGAAATCCTACCTCTCGTGCCGGTTACGGGCCCCCGGTAGGGGGTCGTGACACCTCCTTTGTTTACCTATGAGTTCTTAGAAAATGGGTTGGTTAAGTGGTTAAACTAGGTTCCTTCCCACTACCTTCCCAATTTTACAATTCTAACGGCGCATGGTTCAACCCCATTCCTTCCTATGCCCGCCTTAGTAACTTAGCAGAAGGTTAGTCCCATGGTTCAACCTTGTTCCTTCCCATAGACTACCTCATGCCACTTCACACATGGTGTATGGTTCAACCTTGTTCCTTCCCATACACCACTTTATAACACACAAAATCACTCAAATCAAGCAAAAAGATAATTCCTTCATAAAGGCACCAACATACCAGCAAAATCAATCAAAAGGGAAATACAACACCATCTCAATCATTCTATCAAGACTCTTGTTCATACACAACTTATATCAAATCCACTATGTCCTTCAACCCTTGAAAATCACAATCACAATCATAATATCAACATAAATGGGTCCACACCCAATCTCACTCAAATCTAAAATGCAACAACATGCCTTATTGGCCAATTTATAATGGTTCAAATCACATAAAAATCTCATTACTAGGTCAATTTAGATTCAATCCTAATTCATATTAAGTGCATGATTACATCACACAATTAATCACCACACATAATTTAATCATCCCTTTTTGGGGCTAACATAAGAAAGTCCCTCACCTTGGCTGCTTCACTTAGCATTCCCTTTGAGCACTATGGCCTCCAAGGAAGTACTTGAACCCTATCACATACAACCAATTCAATCGATATCAAATTTCATACAATTTCCTAGTTTCTTTACTTATGACTTCTTACATTTATCCAACCCCCAAGTTCATTTACTTGGCCTATGGTCATCATTTAGTATTCTCTTTTAGTTCAACTCAATTAATGCATAAATAAACAAGTTTAAAAACTTGTTCACTCTACAACCTCCATCAATGGAGAATTTGCCAAATATGAAAAGTTCTCATTTTCACCAAATGTTCACATATCATTATTCCAATCATTGGGCATTCTTACAAATCATTTAGAATACCTAAATAATTCATTTGAAATCCATACATGCCATCAAGTTTAAGAAAATTTATAAATTCCATAAATTTTGCCAAAATTCGTAGGTTAGGAACCCTAGGATAGAAATCTCCATAGAACTCAATATTTGGGTGATCTCTATGTTCAAAAATGATCGTAAGGTTATATATTATTGATAGGTAGCTCATTCCCATCAAGAAACCTATGATTTAAGAGGTGAAAACAAGATTTTGATGCTCACCTTTGGGGAAGTCCGAATTTGGAAACCCATGGAGGTTGCCCAAGCTTGTTAATGCTTAACAATGGTGGAGGGAGCTTGATGAGGCATGGAATTGGTGGGAGTAAGCAAGAAACATGGTGGAAAGTGAAGGATTTCTTCACTTGTTGCTTGTCCTAAGAGAGCTTTAGAGGGAGAGAAGAGAAGAAGAAGATGAAGAAAATGAGGAAGAGTTGCGTGGTGGATGCAGGAAGAAAAAAATGTGTCATATATTGGATTTGAAAATTAAGGGTGATTTTGGACATTTGACAACTTATGGGGTATGGTGAAATAGAGTTTTGATTGGATTTTCACAACTATATTTATTTGTAGAAAAGAATAGGAAAATTTTGAAATTTTTGGCTAATCATAAGCCTATTAAAAATATCTGTTATTGAGTGTCTTGCAGTTGAAAATTTCCTACCCAGTATAATTTTTATTTTTGAAAAATTATCAAATTTAAACTATAAACTTTTAATAATTCATATAACCACTTTTAGAAAAAATTATAATTTGTCTATCAAATTTTCATATTTATTTTAATTTCTTAAATTCTCAACTCTAAAACTATTAAAATCTTAATTATATCCCAAAAATTTTATTTCACTCTAAAAAAAATTTATTTTTATTTTATTTAGCCAAAATGTTTAACTTCAATTTTCACAATTTAATCAATTTCATATTATTCCTCAATTCCTATTTAATTTTATTTATCTATATGTATACACAAAATTATTATTTATTTCTATTGTTCATTTATTTATTTATTTATTTTGTCCTTACATTTCAACTCCAAATGATGACCATTCTAAGTCTTACTATATATTTGACTTGATTCCAAAAATACCTCTCGGGTATTACAGTAACCTGCCAAATTTTGTTGTCATTTTTCCATTTTTAGGCATGTTTTCTTTCCCTTATTTCCAAAATGCATACCTCCATGTTTCAAAAATCAAATTGCAATCAAAATGCGTATCACCATCAAAATACATACTTCCTTACGTTCAAATACATATTATTTATATCCTATACATATTATTTATAATTGAAAGTACTGGTGTGTAAGCATGATGGACATCCATCCACAAAACATCTAATGTTGTGTACAAGAAAATTTCCAAAATGTTAAGTAGTCTGTATCATGTACTTTTCGTGTATATTAGTATATATTTGTTACATTTTTCACGTGTTTACATCGTATATATCTTTTGTTTAAATTTATTTATAACATCAACTCATATGGTTATATATCTAAACAATCAATATAATGACATTTGTCAAGTATCATCAGTTGAGTCAAAGTATTATTTTATACTGTGTATTGTTCTTAGTATGCTAAGATTAATATATGCTTATAATTTTTGAATTTAATCATAAAGTAGTCTATAATCATATTCCGTGCATTGCACGGGTACCAATCTAGTATATATATATTATACATAGAAGATGACAATGAACCATTGAGTTCATCTTTCTGCCGTCCTCAATTGACAATGCTTCATGCTGTGTTTTTTAAGACCTATCTAATTATTTCTTAAGTTTTGATTAATTTATGCCATACAATCGTCTGATCATGTTTTAGTATTTTTAATATGGTAAGATGCTGAGGCTTTTGAATTTAATTGAATCCTCCTTCCTATTCGTTGGTCAAAATCTTTTGGGCAAAAGTTAAATTTTAAATTGATTTTGCTTATCTTCTATTTAATTCCCATTGCATCATTCATATCAATTAAATCCCATAAATGCTGCACCCTAATGAAACAAATCCATAGTCCACCCACCAATCTCAAGATACTCATCCAGAAACGAGAAGGACAGCTCACCAAGATGGTTGTTGCTCTGCAATCTCTCAGGCTCACCATTTTGCATCTCAATGTCACCACTCTAGAACACATGGTCTTTTACATTGATCAAAAGGTACTTAATTAATGAATTAAATCCTTCTCTTAATATGTGAATTATTGTGATTATATATATGTTCATTATTATTTTCATCCCATAATCAGATAAGGACGATTTTAGAAGCACAAGTGAAGCTATTGAGGCTCGCAGTCCATGATGTAATTAGTGACAGTACTCGATCTATTATCAATTCAATAATTAATATATATCAGAGTATTATGTTTTGGTGTGGTATATTGATGACCTTTATTTTTTTGGCCTGAATATTGATGACCTTATTTCTTATGTATTATTTCTCTGTTCTCATTTGCAAGAATTGTCATTTGTATGAGAACTCCATTTTAGTATGTAAAAATTTATCATCATGAAATGAGTGTATTTTAGTGAAAAATACTAGATTTCATGATCGCTTATTTTAATAGACATTATGGACAAGTTGTAACACGTGAAGATTCTATTTAAAAAATTTTAAAACATCAGCTCCCTCTAAACTCTAAATTCTAGGTTTTCTAGAAATGTAATTTTAAGTTTCGAATTTTGATTTGAATATAAAATTAAAATAAATTTACCGACAAATGTAATTGTTTTTTATTTATAAAATAATTAATTAAATTATAAAAAATTATTTAAATTTATTTGATTCTCCACTTTTATAGTAACTAGTCTTTGTACTCGTGCCCTGCACGGGTTAAATCTACAGTTACGATCAATTTGCTTTGAACATTGTGTTTACAAAGGAAGATGATACCTTGTTGTGAAATTGTTTGGCATAATATAAATTGATATATTGAATGTGAGTTAAAACCATTGAATGCATTGAAATACTTTGTAAAAAAAATTAGCTTTTAACAATGCACAATATTGAACAAAGTAAGAGATCTATTGATTAGATATGCCAACTGTAACTACGTAATATTCCACCTTGGGACACGTGACACTTATCTTCTAGAAGCCCGGTCTCACCACCTGCTAGAGACACGTGGCACCACTCATCTACCAGTTACATGGCCCTTACCCACGTCATCTCACGGCGCATCCCCTCAATCGGAAGTAGGAACTCCACAAGCCTCGTGGGACAACCCACGTCCCATGAGGTCGTGGGTCGAGCACGACCTCCCCACACTCGAGTATAAATAAACCCTCACTCGGGGGACTATAGGACGCAACCTGGAGGATTACAGCACCTAATCTACAATATCTCACACATACTCCCGGTTACCTGAGCACCCTCAGATACCTCACACAAACCCTCTGCATATCACGAGCTCCGCCGTAAGCTCCGTCTAGGTCAGCCTTCAACAAGCTCACCTCCATCTCGGAGTACACCATTCACGGGGCTTCCAGCAGCCCCTAGAGACCAGAGCTCTCTCCCACTAAGGCAACCTCCTAAGAGCGGCTCGCCCGCCCGGAGTACCTTAGACACGTCTTAGCCACACATTGCCCAATACAGGTAATTGTCTTGCCTAACGGCTCTAATAGACGTCACCATGACGAACTACATGGACTTTGATCTCTCCCGGAGGGTACGTAGGCACCTAGGTGCATCACCTAAGGACAAGTCCCCCAAGGTTAAGACCCCGTGCGGTCCTAATTGCAAATTACAATTGTCTGAGCCAAAAATGACAATTACAGTGGCGCCCACCGCGGTCTTATTCAGACCATAATGCCTTGCGCACTCTGCCGCTAAACGACATTTCTTTTTCGGGGAGTAGGAGTATATACCTAACACTCAGAAACCCGTATTTGTTTTCGTCTTGAATACAGGATACACATGATATAATACATCATGATCAACTCGAACGTCCCCGTGACCACGACCGACGCTAGCGCTCTAAGCCGCAGCGCGAGGAACCGACAGGGAACGGCCAAAGCGGTCACAACTGAGTCAGGCGGATCAAGCACAACCCAGCCTCAAAGCTCCTCAATGACACAGGTAGCCGTCGCGGAAACCGTGGTCCAAAACCCAGCACCCAAAGAGGAAACTCGCCCTCAACACCCGTATGGCATGTCGCACGTCCCTTGCCCCACAACCGGCGGTCAGGAAATGACAGAGCCAACAAGGAACCCGCGGGACGCAAAGATTGCCTGCCTCGAGGCGGAAGTAGCGGATCTACGTCAACAACGATGGGAGGAGGCAGGAACCTCGCCCCAGCAAACGCGAGCGCCCAATTACCACTAATGCCACACAGCGCGACGGCAGGGTCCTCCAGCGACCCTACCAGCCTGCCTGCAATTCAATTCGTGACTTTACCAATGGAGTTCGTGCGATTATCACTGACAGCACCGACACCTCCAGCAGTGATCCCACTGGGACCATCCTTGGTTTCCGGACAAGCAGCACGACCCATCATGAACTATCCGTGACCACCGGTCCCAAACTATCCCCCAGGATCCTACCTCCACATGCCACGGGCAGCAGCCTACATCCCGTATGCCGCCTGCAGTGCGAATGCTTACCAGTGGCCTACTTCGACTTCCAGGGAAAGGGGAGACATCCCTTCACCCAACAAATTGTGAATGAGCACGTGCCCATGGGCTTCAAAATACCTGTCCACATAGAACCTTATGGTGAAGAAACCAATCCACGAGATCACTTGAACGCCTTCAACCCGGCCATGTTGATATTGGGCATGATGGACAGCCAACAGTGCCGAGTCTTCTCGTCGACCCTAAAAGAAGCCGCATTAAGATGGTTCTCGTTGTTGCCTACCAATCCGATCCACAACTTCGAACAACTAGCGCAAAACTTCCTCACACAGTTCGCCATCAGCAAAGAGTATCAGAAAAATGAAGACTCCTTCATTGGTTTCCACCAGGAGGAAGGAGAAACCCTGCAAGCCTTCCTGACTTGCTTCACCAAACTCTCGCTCCAAGTCTGAGGCCTCCAGGACGCCGTCGCCATCTTTGTCATAAAGCAAGGCCTTCGGTGTTCACAATTCTACGAGGAACTCAACAGATGCCCCATCTCCACTCTACAGAAGCTTATGGACCATGCAGAATGGTTCATTCAAGAGGTTAACGCACAGATCACCAAGGACAAGATGAGAAAGTTCCTAATAAGCAAGGCTGACGTGGAACGAGTGGAAAAGAAAAATGAAAAGACGGGGACCTAATCCGGAAAGGACAGCTCAGCAGATTCATCAAGGAAGAAAGCAGGGCTAATACCGAACACCCCTGAGAGGCCAACGATCAAGCGCCTACCCGCGGGGTTATCAACGTCATAGCAGGCGGACTGCAGAGGGGGACCTCCTCGCTGCCGCAAAACAAGAAGAGGATGGAACGCTCCATACTCGCCTTCGATTACGCTCCGAAGCACAAAATGAGGAGCGAACCCAAAGCAGATCCCATCACCTTCGACCTCACCAACCTTGAGGGACCAGTCCATGATGAACCCATGGTGGTGACCGCCATAATCGCCAACTACGAAGTCAAGAGAGTCTTGATCGACCAAGGATCTTCAGCAGACGTTCTCTACTTCGACACCTTCAAAAAAACTCGGGTTGAATGAAGCCAGCCTAAGGCCATTCCCCGGCACACTCATAGGGTTCTCAAGAGCCCAGGTTCCAACAGAAGGAATTATCACCGCCCGAGCAACCTTAGGCACCTTACCAAAGGTCGCGAGCCTTGATGTAGACTTCATCATTGTCTCAGCGCCATCAGAACACAATGCGATCTTTGGGCGACCGTCCCTAAACAAACTCAGAGCTGTAGTGTCTACCGCACAGCTCACAATGAGGTTCCCAACACCCAACGGGGTTGGAGAAATCATGGCGGACCAGAAACTGGCGCTAGCATGCTATGCAGGGAGCCTAACCAAGACCCTCAAGGTCGCCCGCCTTGGTCCCAAAGAAACACGCGAGGAACCCCCCGAGGGTAAAGAGTCAGGAGAAAAGAAGCCAGAGTCCGTCCGCCCGGACCTAACCTCCGCTTAGACTCCAAACGCACTTTGCATTCTCACAACGTCTTTAGGTCAAGTCGCATATGTCTCTACTTCGAATTTAGGATTTTCAGCCTGACTAAGGCCCGCCTGACCTAGGCAATCCGAATGTAATCATTTTCCTTACTTTCAGCCTAACTAAGGCTAGCCCGATTGAGGCTGCACGAATGTAACCGTTTTGTCTATTATTAAAGTACTCCCTTCCTACTAGAGACAAGACTTCAAAATTGCAAAGTACTCGCGTAAGTCCTACCACAGGACAGTGGGCTCGACCGCCCCAAGAAATGCTAAGCGCCCCCATGGCCAAGCTAACATTTCCCCCAGTAGCGCGGTAAAAACCCCTTGGGTGCAAAAAACACAAAGCGAACGTTTGACAAACCATGCTAGCAAATCGCATACAAACGGTACTGATCACACGGCACTCATGCAAAAAATCTTTTTACCCAGACGTAAAGAGATGACTACAAAGAGAGAAACTGCATCCATACATGACTTTTTGCCCAGAAGTAAAAAGGGAGGCAGGGAAAACTCTTTGCAAAAAAATCATTCTCATTAAATGCCAAAAATGAGAGGGCGTCCACCCATTACAACATAAACCTATTCTTGGGCATCCCCAAGATCTAGAAAGGCCTAAGCCCCATCAGGCTCCATATGGCCAACACCTTCTGACGGCCCCCACTTGGTCGCTTCAGCTAGTTGCTGAGAAGTAGGTCCAATACCTAGAGCTCGCCCGCCGATCCGAGACAACACCTAGTGCTCCACCAAGTGATTGATCAGTTGACGAAGATAAGCAAAATTCAGCGGAGGATTCGTCTCCATTCGACCGCGAAGCTCACCATAAAAAAACTCTAGGAAAGGATGCAAGGAAGCCACCCACTCTGCCGAAAACCTCTCCCCACGGAGACGCTCGAGCTGCTTGACTGCCAGGAGCAAGTCGTACATCCTCTTCGCAGGCAACTCCCCCTAGAGACCAGCAACGTCGGCAACCTTATCCTCGGCCGCTAGCCGACAAGAAAGGTTCTCAGCAGCGCGAGCCTCCGCACCCCGCAAAGCTTCACGGAGTGAATGCAGCTCCCGCTGACGCCTCTCAATGTCATCTCGACGGGCGACCAGCTCCTTGCAAGTCTTCTCCAACTTCGAGCAAAGGAACGCAACCTCGGAAGGTGTCCAGCTTCAGCCCTAAGACGGGTAACCTCTTCAGTCAAGGACATAACCTCGAGTCATTGATCCTTACACTCCAGCTTCTTGGCGGACAGTTGTCCCCGCACGTCCGCCAATCTCTTCTGGGACACCTCTAGAGCCTGGCTCTTAGAGGACGCAACACAGACAAACTGATCCCAGTCGCGACGAATCTCTCCCTACAAAAAAGCGAAGTCAGGAACATGAGTCAAAGCAAAATAAGGAGAACACCAGGATAAGGGAGCTCACCACACGCTTCTCCCACTCAAAACCGGTTGGTGGAAGTCAGCCAATGCCTCAGCCACCCAACTGAAGCCTCGGATAGTGAGATTCAAGGGAGAAGTTTCCAGCCCCCTGGCTTCCCTCTCCCGCATCTCCACGGGGAAGCGCCTGCCCAACGCCACCAGCTCAAAAGACAATCCCCCCTCCGGTGGCCCAAGGGGTTCAGAAGGGCCGACGCTCGACCTCGGAACAAGATCTCTTGTGGCAGCCGCTTGACTCCTCAATGACCACCCTGGCCCTCTTAGCAGCAGGATGATCAACCCCCTCAACGGGGTTAAGGACGGGAGGACGAGTAGATAGTATCACCCTCATGGGTGATTGACGAACAGGAGCGGAAGTGGGAACAGAGGTTGGAACAGAGGCAGGAACAATATCTCCCACCGGAGTCTCCACCTGTACATCCCCTCGGTCAGAACTCCGTTGTGCGACTTGCGAAGGCAACCGCAACTCAACACCGGAAGGCCTCTTCTTGAGCCCTCCTTCTCTACCCTTGGATAACTCCGCTGCAAAGGCTCCCTTCTTTTCCCCCTCTCGAAGTCCACTCGCGCTAGCTTTCTTGTCTTTCTTGCTCTTCTCCCTCGGAAGAACCTCTTGACGGCGCTCCCTCTCGGAAGACGGAGGCACAGAAAACCGTCCTTCCCTCTCACCGCCAGAAGGTACCACAGCAGGGACGTCGGCGGCTAACTCCAGAGAAAGGCCCTGTTGACTGTTCTTCTTCCCCCTACTCCGACCGATGTCGCGAGTACGACTCAAAGTCAGAGGATGAGGAGAAGGAGGAGGGGAAGATGAAGGAAGATCCTCCAAATCAGTGAAGTCAAAGGGTAGAAGCTATAATCGTCACCACCACCAGCCATTGCAAAAGCTCGACAGAAGCAAGAATCAGAAAGAACAAAGAAAAGGAAGGGAAAACAAACGCAACAGAGAAAGGTGAATGCAAATGTAAAGTCACAAACTTTCAGACGCTGGACATTTATTGGGTACCCAGAGGCGCAATGATTCAAAAACATCAACCCCCTCGTATCCCGCAACGGATAAAATCTATTATCCTCTACAATCAAGTCTAGCTACAACCGCTCACTTCAACCGCACACGTGGAAAGAAGGGACGGACGAGATGCACAGCCAAGACAACGGAGACGCAAAGACTGAAAAACCTTCGAAAATCCAAGAGTCACCTGGAGACGCCTGGGGGCCTTTTCGGAAAACTCTCTGCCCAGGCTAATGATGGCTACCCTCGGAAACAAACCCGCATTTAATGAAGGAGAAACGCCGGTCAAACACCCAAATGCCAGGATCACCCGTTCAAACTCTGACGCGTGGCACCTGCAACAAGCCCGCTCCTTCAATAAACAACCCTCAGCAAGAAATCTACCATCAGCCATTGACCACGAACGAACATAGCCAGAGGAGAGCCTTTCAAAATGGCCAAACGGCTCCAGACCTTTGGATTTCTCCCACCAGCCCGCGAAGAGCATTTTGGGAAATGCCCCTCTGAGCAATGATGACTCGACCTCGGTAAGTCGCGTACTTCCTGCAGAGATGGCTCGAAAACTTGCTAAGGAAGCCAAGCATCCAGCCATCCGAAACGAGACACGTGTCCTCTCCAAAGTGCCTACTTTTCCACAAAACGATACGAGGGAACCCACTTCGTGAGTTGGACGACCAGCTCCCACAACCGTGATCCCACGAGTAAAGGCAGCAAAAAATTCCTAAGTGTCTTACAGACAAGGGAACTTAAGTCCACGGGCGCCCGACACCCGTAGACTTGGGGGACTTATGTAACTACGAAATATTCCACCTTGGGACACGTGGCACTAACCTTCTAGAAGCCCGGCCTTAGCTCCTGCTAGAGACACGCGGCACCCCTCATCTACCAGTTACGTTGCCCTTACCCATGTCATCTCACGGAGCATCCCCTCAACCGGACGTGGGAACTCCGCAAGCCTCGTGGGACAACCCATGTCCCAAGAGGTCGTGGGTCAAGCTCGACCTCCCCACACTCGAGTATAAATAGATCCTCACTCGGGGGACTATAGGACGCAACCTGAAGGATTACAGCACCTAATCTACGATATCTCACACATACTCCCGGTAACCTGAGCACCCTCAGATACCTCACGCAATCCCTCTGCTTATCACGAGCTCCGCCGTAAGCTCCGTCTAGGTCAGCCTCTAGCAAGCTCACCTCCATCTCGGAGTACACCATTCACGGGGCTTCCAGTAGCCCCCAGAGACCAGAGCTCTCTACCAATAAGGCAACCTCCTAAGAGCGGCTCGCCCGCCCGGAGTACCTTAGACACGTCTTAGCCGCACACGGCCCAATACAGGTAACTACCTTGCCTAACGGCTCCGATAGACGTCACCATGACGAACTACGTGGACTTTGATCCCTCCCAGAAGGTACATAGGCACCTAGGTGCATCACCTAATGACAAGTCCCCCAAGGTTAAGACCCCTTGCGATCCTAATTGCAAATTACAATTGTCTGAGCCAAAAACGACAGTTACACCAACTAACATAATTTGTCTCGTAAATATGTATTAAATCTTTATAATCTCAACAATTATTCTTTTATGGTATTAAATAGACCAAGAATTTCCAATATGCTAAGTATGATTAGACATTATGAGGACTTAGAGAAATAGACCAATTTAATAAACAAATTTGATTATCTTGCAATTTTGACGGGAAGATAATTTGATAACTTCCCTTGGCAAAGAGATCAAATCCATTATTGGTAGTACAACTAAGATTACCAACTACTAATGTTTTTATATCGACATGGCACATATAGAATAGCCAGAAGTGAACGTTAACCAATAAAATGCTATTATGCAATTTCCAAGAACAAAAATAGTACAGAAAATTTGTAGTCAAATCATAATAAGGATCTAGAAAGTAGTAATTAATAAGATTATCAATTTTTTTTATTTGATTGACTGGAATGTAATGGATGCCATTCCTTATTTTGTTTAAAAATAGTATATTATGATTTGATTAATATAATTTTTCTGATTAGTTAATCTTGAGATTTTTTTTTGCAATGTATTTGTGATAAAAATTACTATTGTCTTACCTTAATCACTATTGTACACGGATATATTACCTGGCCATTTTATAAACTAAATCAAATATTGGACAATATATATATATTTACAAAATATTCATTTTGAATCATTTAATATATCATGAAGATATAAATAATATTGAAGTATAATAAAAAAATTATTTGTATCCCGACTAAATTATTCAACATAATTGTTATTGAGATATTAACTATTATCTTCAACAAAATGCAACGTCAAAATTATATAGATACTTAATTGTCTATAATTATATATGTAACCATTAATTAAATATTATACTACAGGGTTTATATCTACAAATTTGTGTATATAAATATTTATAAAAAAATCTAAAATGAAGAGATGACAAAATATTCAAACAAAAATAATAAGAATATAAATAGAATAACTATATAAAAAAATTATTACTCCAAATGAATAGTGAATAATAAGTTGTAATACTAATTGATTGTGAATACAAAATAAATTGATAAAAAAATGAATAAAAAATATTTTTTAAACATAAAAATAATTTCAATTAACAAAGAACGTTTATTTTCTTCAAAAGTGCTTTTTAAAAAAATGATGTATTTGGCAACATATTAAAATTAAAAGTCTTTATGAGTTGTAGCAGAAGTAATTTTTTATCTTTAAGAAGAAGCTAGAAATTAGAGCTTTTGCTTCTAGCTAGAAGCATAAGCTACAATTTAAATATTTTATGACAAAACTACCTTTATTAAAATTTTGAATTCATTTTGAATTCCCTGTTTTATCCTTCATCGTTCATCAAACTTTAGTTAATTTTCATTAATACTAATAATATATATTTAAAATTATTATTATTATTTTAATAAAATTATTAAATAATTAATTAATAAAAATAATAATAAATCATAAAATTTAATTAATCAAGATTAATTTATTTAACTAAAATTTTATTAAAATACTCATTTATCTATTTAATAACATTAATAACACTCTAAATCTATACATGCCCTTCTTAGCAATTTTACATTCAAAAGCACTTTTTGTACAAATTTACTAAACATAAACTATTTTTGAGCTACTGATAAAAGTACTTTTTAACTCACTTTGCCAAACACAAACTGTTTCTCTCTCACAACACTTTTTTTCACACTCCATTTGAAAAGAAGACATTTGAAAATAAGCACTTTGGGGGAGGGTTGCCAAACGGGCCCTAAGTACCATTGCGCATGTAATACCCGAAAAATTTTTCGAAGCTTGTAATAAAAATAAAAATAAGTAGAAATTTAATTTCTGGATCAAATTCAAGACCTAAGGAATGGGAAACCTGAATTAAATGGGGAAAAGAGAGTTAGGAAGTATTTTTGGGTATTTATGTTTGGGTTATAAGAGAAAATAAAATTTATTGGAAAGAGGAGGGATTTAATTGGGGATATTTTTCCACCTCTTCCTTATTATAATAATAATTATTATTAATTAATTATTTTGTTTATTATTATTATTATTTATTTATTTAAAAAGGGGTAGGGGTGTGTGCATATAGAAGGAAAGAAAGAGAAGAAGAAAGGAAGGAGTTGAGAGAGAGAAAGAAGAGAGAGAGAGAGTGGAGCGTGGGGAAGAAGAAGAAGAAGAAGGAAAGTTGGGGTTCGCCGAAAAACTGACCGGGGAGAGCTAGCCGACGCCGGAAAAGTC
Source organism: Senna tora (assembly GCA_014851425.1). Lineage (NCBI taxonomy): Eukaryota > Viridiplantae > Streptophyta > Magnoliopsida > Fabales > Fabaceae > Senna > Senna tora. The sequence goes on from CM026265.1 coordinate 19,225,943, forward strand.
ACCGGAGCTCGGGTACGACGTCTCCTACACCTTTCACCAATCGAATCAAAGGTTGGTAACCCCAATTTCATTCGAAACCCCCAATTTCTTCATTTTAGGGATTTCTTCGATCCACCTTCGAGTGGGTTGTTTCGAGGGTGGATTGAGACCTAGGAAGTGTTCTTGAACACTTGAGGTAATAATCGAGGCTATACCCTCGGGTTTAGCCGAATTCGAATTTGAAAGGGTTTGGGGTTTAAAATTCTAAATATTCCCAATTTGGGAATTAATTGATAAATTTAGAATCGGGCTTGGATTTGAGTAGTTAGGGTTGGATTTATGTCGTTGGATTGTAGGTCAACAAAACCCGTGAGGTGCGGAGTCAAAGCCGGGGGTGAAAGGGGGACCAGAACGGGCCCAAACCAGCACACAGCACAGCAAACGAATTGTTGTGCTGTGAACCGGCACTATAGCGCTGACTCTCAGGTGCACCAAGAAGCTAGTGGGCAGCAGCTTCGCGCTATAGCGCCAGGCCTCTGCCCAACATGCTCAAAAGTCATTTTTTTGTCAAACCGGGGTGTCCGAACCTCCTATTTTCAATCCTAAACTTTTTAGGACACCTCCAACCATGTTTTTAAGTATCAAAACTATTTCAAATGTCTTCTTATCCCTCAAGAATAGAAACTTACGGAATAAGCTACGCCAACTTCTTGAAATTCAAAATTCCCTGTACACTGTCATTAGGTAACCTTAAGTAGGATGGCTTAGAAGCACGTTGAGGTTTAGTAACTCAAATCCAAGGCCCCAAAAGCAACTCAAGGAGAACAATGGTTGTATGAAACCAACTGCAAGGCACTTGAGACTCTCATAGAAGAGAGGGAAGACGGATAAGACCAAGGACTCGGTTCTTGGCAACGTCTAGATGCATTCTAGGCATGAGCATGTCGTATGCATATGAATTGCATATAGATGAGATGTTAACCACTTGAATGCATTCGTTAGGAAACCAAGACTCGTCCGGAGCAGGAGTTACTCCAGGACAAGCACAAGGAAGCCGTCCAGGTGAGGGGTTTCCCATCCTTGCCCTACAGGGTTGATTGAGGATGTGGATATGTGGTTTGGCTACTTGCCTGTTTGTAAGAATTGTTTAGTGGTTAACATGCTATTGTTGTTCCTAATATGTTATCCATGAAAGTATTTGTATATGTGTGTTTGACTACAGGTAAAGAGGTACTGAAAGGTATCCATGTGATGACATGAGGTACGCCGAACAGTACAAGCAAAGGGGTAAGTTGTTGATTGAGTCCAAGGTTTGTTTCACCCTATTAATTAGAAACTCATAAAAGAAATCATATAGAAGCTGTTAATAAACGTCGACGTTTTACTATAATTGAACTTAGGAAAGGCCTTAGACCTAGGTTATGATCTAGCTAATCAAGGGTTTGGGTATTACATAAGGATTAAAACGATATGATAAATTGATTAGTGAGTCATAGGAAGGTTCACACTACTTAGGTAAAGTCAGTCTAGGATAGTAATTGGTAGATAGAGTCAGAATCCCAGCTGAAGGCTCGAGAAGAGAAACAAGTCAGAAAAGATTGCCCGTTAAGGCCATTGCCCTAGCCTGGCACTAGGTCAATTAAAGAGTAAAGCATTTGCCCGTTGAGACCATTGTCCTAGCCTGGTACTAGGGTCAGTAAAAGACTAAAAGATTTGGCCGTTGAGGCCATTGCCCTAGCCTGGTCCTAGGGTCAGTAAAAGACTAAACGATTTGCCCATTGAGGCCATTGCCCTAGCCTGGCACTAGGGTCAATTAAAGATTTAAAAGAAATTGCCCGTTGAGGCCATTGCCCTAGCCTGGTACTAGGGTCAGTTGAGTTATTTACAGTTTTCATATGATATGTTAAATATGATTGTTTGCTTATGAGAAGTATGATAGAGAAGCATGATCCGTAGGTTTATCTTTGATTTGATTTTATATTAATATTGTCTGATCGTAATATAACATGTGATAAACTGGACTTTCATGCGCAGGTGATTGTGGGTGTTTCCTTTCCCCAGCTGTAGTGGTACCCGCCGCTACGCCAAGTATGGGAAGCTTCTCACTAAGTCTGTTTGACTCACTCCCTCTGCTTCAATGTTTCAGATACAGGGATCGAGCAAGCATCGACGTCTGGACAGTGATACGGACATCAGACCATCCTTACGCACTTGTTCGCGTGGGTGGACACCTTTTGGTTATTTTGATTTCTCTTGTTGTACATATGTTAAAGTTGTAGGAGTTGTGTATATATATTTACAGCTTTGAATATGTACCTACTCTAGAATTGTCGGCTTCACATGTATTTAAAGACAGGGTCCAGTTTGGGGATGAACTAGGATATATACTTCTGCATGTGAATAAGATAGATCGTACGCATTGAGGCGTACGGGCAATATGACATGGATATATATTATGTGTGTTTGCTGCATGTGAATAGGATAGATCGTACGTATTGAGACGTACAGTCAATATGATATTAATATTTACATTAAGAGTGCTGATGAATATATCTATACACTGGATTGAGCTGAAGTGGTATTGAGCGAACCGCAGATTGTAGGTTAATTAGGCCACCAGTGAGGTGTGGCCACTAGTATAATATATATATATTGATTGTATAGCAGGGTAGTTATAGTCATGTTTACAGGATAAGGCTTAGGGGTTTAGAGGTAAAGAATCTATTCCCGTGCCGGTCACGTACTCCCGATTTGGGGTCGTGACAAACTTGGTATCAGAGCCTGGTTTTTCTTTAAGTCATGTGAAGCCATTGGTATGACTGGGTGTCGGTTTAAGCTTTGTTGGAAACCCGGGCACAACGTTGCATTAAACAGGCACCTGTGGGAGTACCTAGGATAAATTGAGTCATCTTTTCTTTCATTCCTTCTTAATCTATGATAGATTATGCAAATGCTTATCAGGTGATGTTTATGTGCAGTACAGGGATGCCGCCGACTACTAGGCACGCTAGGAGGGGCGGTAGAGTCCCTGCACGTACTGATGAGGAATCTGTTCGGGTGGAGAGAGTGCCTCCCAGTGGCCGAGCTAGAGGCCGTGCTCGTGCTCGTGGTAGGGCACAACAAAGAGAAGTGCATAGGCAACAAACCCCAGAGCCACAGGTTGAGACGGGTGCTCCGTCAGTGGCTGAGATGCTGACTGCGGGATTTCAGGAGTTGAGAGCTGAAATGACCCGCCAAATTCAACAAGAGGTCCGCCGTTTAGTTGTCGGCGAGGAAGAGGAGCAAATGATATCGGCTGAACAGGAAACTGAAATGGTTGAGGAAAGGGAGGAAGAACCAAGAAGGGAATGGCAACAAAGGGACGTGCCCCGGGGACCGAGGGGAGTTCCGAAGGAATTACCGATTACTAAATTCTTGAAGCTAAATCCGCCTACCTTTTGCAGAACCGACCAAGGGGGACCCTCAACATTTCCTCCGTGATATAATCAGAATTGGGCAGTTACTGAGGTGTCCAGGAGGAGAGATGGTGAAACTTGCCTCGTTTCAGTTAAGAGGCACTGCACGGGTTTGGTTTGAATCAGTACAGAAGAGATATGCAAGGAGAGTTGCTCCCATGACCTGGGAAGATTTTCAGAGGGAATTCCTAGGTCGGTTTCTATCTGAAGGAACGAGGTATGCCAAGTGTCAACAGTTTGAGAATTTATGGATGACGCCGAATATGTCAGTGATTGAGTTTGAGCTGCAGTTCACGGAGCTAGCTCAATATGCTCCAGAATTATTTCCTGATGAGAGGGAGTTGATTAAGAGGTTTATCCACAGGTTGGTAGAGCCATTGTTTGTAGTTCTACTGCCGCAGTGTGGTCAGTTTGAAACTCTAGCACAGGCTGCTGATTGTGCCAGGGTAATTGAAAATAGAAAGAAGTTTGGGACATCGACGAATCCCAAGAACAAGTTATTGACAGGTAGTGATGGACAGGGATGGAAGAAGAAGCAAAAGAGAGCTGATAATTCTGGTATAGTTCTAAATTATGCAGGGTAAGTTGGTGGGCAGTCTGCTATCACCACCACAAGTTCTGGGAGTAGTAACACCCAAGGTGGGTCGAGGTACCAAGGCGGTAGACAGGGCGGTAACACTTAAGAAAAGATAGATGAATGAGTTTCTATGACCGAGAGTATCAATAAATAGCCAAAGTGGGGTGGCATAAATGGTCAAGGATCCGGAGGAAAGTTCTCCCTTTACCCATGGGCGAGGGTTCGAATCCCCCTGAAGCCATTCAAAATCCTGCTTTGGTGGGCATCCTTCCCTAGGGAGATCCCCTGGCACCCAAGGGCTAGTTGAGTAGTTGCGACTGGGTAAAACTGCTTGCGGTTTAGGCCTGTGCAATAATCCTTTGGGTTGGGCCTCTGTTGGTCTCCCTAACATGCCACTGGCGCCCTGCCCGGAAGTACTTGGGAATGCCTTCCCTTACTACCAATTTTCCTACAAAAAAAAGAGTATCAATAAATAACATTAAGTGACCCAAATCTCAAAATTACTAACATGTTTATTTTCATATAATAATTTCCCAGCCTTGTCTTGATAATTGAATAATAGTCCATTATTATTTTTTCTGCATGGCCTAATTAAGCCTTAGGTATCACAGACTAAAATAATCCATTTAAAAACTTAATTAAAGTTAGAAAGTACCATAACATTACTTTAATAATTAAAATATTAATGCTACAATATAGTAAAAGTTTTTTAAGTCACATTTCTTTTTTTTTTTCTATTAGAAAAAAAAAGTCAGGAAATCCAATACCAAGAAAAGAATACATCGAGCAAAATTGTAAAATAAAATATTTTAATTAGTAATACTATTTAAAATACCACATTGATTAATTCATACATTTTTCATTCTTTTACGTTTTGTCATATCTCAAAATTCTAAAGTTATAACAAATATTTTATCATTTTTGACAAATTTATATTTTTTAACTAAAATTTGTTTTTTGAAAGATAATTTAAAAACACACAAAGTGAAACTTTATTTGTCATTGCAAAATCAAATTACTTAATAAGCATTCAGCAATATTATCTGAAATACCGTATTGCTTTATACATTCTTCATGTTTTTGAAACTTTATTATATTTTAAAAATACTAAAATTATAATCAAACTCATACATTCCTTTTTTTCCCCATAAAATGAAGAGTTTATGTTATACTAAAAAGACGCGAAAAGTTTATGTTGCTAACACACTCAGTACCACCATCACCACATTCGCCATCAATGTGATTCCTATAACTCTGTCTCCCTAACTGCTTCAGCTTCAATAATACACTTTTGACGTAAAATAGTAAGAGCATCAAGACAATGAGCTGAGTTAAATAGATTCATTTCATTGGCAAAACCTTACACAAATTTAGCACAATAAGATCTTTTAACTTTCAACTCTTTTTTTAAGCATATAGTGTATCTTTTTAATCTCAAAATTCTTGCTATACATAGCAGATTATTTGACAAACAATGGGATGCCAAGTTGCTATTTTTAAAATACAACTGTCTTTTTCCTTCTCAATGGAAAAGGACTTTAATTTCACAATACAGTAGTTTTAAAAATACTAAAATTATCATATTTAAAATACCATGGGAGAAATTCAAAAGAATACAAATTAGACGCGGTAAAAGCATACCCACCCAAAGCTTGTGCATTCTTTTTTTTTTCCATAGAGCATGATTCAGTTCGCCAAAACAAAGTAACATTACAATCAAAATAATTGATCACCCAATGCCTATTCTATGCGGGAAGCAAGATCCCTTTAGATTAGAAACAAAGCATATAACAAAAATGAAGGGACATAATCAAAAGTCTTCATATCACGATGTCTTATTTTCTATTGTAGAGTACAGTTGACATATTATCTTTCCCATGCTTCATGCTAACCAACACACATTATGGCAAAGATTTTCTTAGGCCTAACCACCAACATCATATCAAGGAAGATAAAAGTAAAATCGTCACATACTTAAGATTGATAGAAAAACCAAGTTAACAAAAGTGCATGTGAGAGAGAGAGAGAGTTGAGTAAGAGAGACAATACTTAGATACTTATCAAGAACATTGTGAAAATTTTCAAGTATGCAACATTTTAAGTATTGTGAAATGTACTACAGCTATACCTTTACTCTAAGTAATAAGAAAAAGGAACGTTGTGAAATATAACCATGAAGAATCAAACCAATAACTATTTTCTATTGCATTCTTGAACATTTTAATGTTTGTTTTATCATGAACCAGCTAGAAAATGACTTTCCTATCCACATTTCCGATGAAAAGAACAACAAAAAATGTTGCTATCTACTGATAACTCTTTTATATAATAGATACGATAATTAGAGAAGCCTACATATACTTTGGAACTTGATTTCAATTTTCCAGCAAATATTATCATTAAACCTTGCATTTCAAAACCACAGAATCTGAAACCACAGAAAATATAAGAACCTTTTCAGTGCAATATCATTCATCAAAGTGCTTTGATGACACAAGATGCTTTGCCACAAGATATGTTTCATAAGCAAGGAGAAACACTAAAGCCTTATGACAAAATTTATTGAAGAAACTTCTATAGAATTGAGGGTTAGATTGAGGAGTGTAGGCACTACTCTTTTGCCAACATGAACGTTAACCCTCAACACACAAAATTTTAAGCTGGACTTCTATTCTTGGCCTTTCAATGCCTTATGTTTCGCTATCTAACTAAATTATTCAATTAATCAACTTGTGCTACATGCCAATTCAATGGAAGATTATAAAAGAACACACACATTCAAGTGAATGGAAAAAGAAAAATGAAACTTATTAAACAAAATAAGGCCTGGTGGAAAAAGCTATATGTATGATAGGTGACCTGCATAAAAGTAGCAGAAGTTGATCATTTTAAAATTTGTTTTATCACAAGCCTTTTACGTGCAAAAATGAGAAAATAAGTGACGTATTCTCACCTCCAGCATAATGAGAATGTCTGATGTGTGTTGATTTCGGAAACATCCTGCAAGGACAAAAATTTAAACCTTAAGGATTTTTTTTTACTGAAGAGCATTTGATAAATAAAACATACCAATTCAAATTAAATATATATCACAATTTGTACAAAGCTTCATCCAACAGTGAAATGATACCAATGGGCTTCTACAAATGAAAGCAAATATAAGTTACAAGAAACTAAAGATAAAGGCCATACAAATAGATTACTTTTCTCATACAAATAGATTAGTTTCTTTTGACGTGATTGTGGATATGTAGTTCTCAAACAAGTTCATTAACAATACAAATATAAAATCGTCTTGTCCCTTCTTGTTCATCCAAACCAAGGCTAGGAATTAAACAAAATAAGGCCTGGTATATAGAAGGAATTTACCTGGCATGAATTAATACCACCAAATGATTTTGGAGTCTAAACAATGATATTGCTTTGAAAACTTTATATATAGAAGGCCGCTACATGATAAAGTAAATTAAATTACAATTACAATTTATTCACCCACATGAACAAGTTGTGGGTCTTGGAAAGTTTTGTTTGTCCCTCATTCCACCGAGACTTCTTCCACTTGTACTTAACCTGTCTCTATGTAGTAAAAATGAGGTGTGAGTCTTAACCACGCGACTCAGTGAGAACTCTCCCATCCCCGGTGCAAGATGGGTACCATGGTGTTGGGATTGGGAGCCATACACAACCACATGCAAAAACAATTGGTTACTGTTAATTAGCATACATTCTTGGCGACCACACAATAGCAGAAATTTCACCCAAACACTCGCATGCATTTAATAACTGTAAACAAGCAGTAGTTTATTCAACGTCATCAATCAGCAAGTAAACATGTAACATATAGTGTCGGCTTTTACTTACAGGTCTTCTCACGTTTCAGCATGTCTGAATCAAACAAGACGTGTGGTGACGTAATCCTGTACGTTACCATTACGCTGCACAATCAGCAATTATATGCAAACACAAGCAATTTGTACATACACACAGATGCAAAACATACATCTACTTAATCTCTCCAACTCTGGGGTATCTACTAGCCACTACGTGGCTTTCCCGCTTCGAACCCATGCACTCGGGTTGCTGGCCACCACGTGGCAAAACATACTTAACCCATTCACTTAGGTACTGGTCACCTGGTGACAATTCTGTTAATCAAACAATACTTAACCCATTCACTTGGGTACTGGTCACCTCGTGACAATTCTATTAATCAAACACAATCAATCTCTATCTATCAAACAACTGACGCATAGCCACCAAGTGGCACGTCCTGACCCCTAACTGCGGGGCAATATCTTGAGCCCACTCGTCCATTACCCAACCAGGCCACATGACAGGCACGACACGATGCCTCGAACCATGGCCATTGACACACCCTGGACCAACTCCACAGGATGATTTCTCTTTTACTAGGTTGGGCTCACGGTTCACCCGTAGGTTCCTCCTGTGTCTCCTTACCTTATTCTCACATATTAATAGGATTCTTTGTATCTTTCCCGAAGGATCAACAATTCCTCTCCTTATTAATATGTAGAAGTTTCCTCAACAGGATATAACTCATATACCCGTCCAGATGCACTCTCTGAGCCTCAAGCTATCGTTATAGCAATATAAAACCTTTCTGACCCTATTGCCAGGATAGGGCAATGACTATCGTCATGGTAATTATAAAAACTCAGGTCTCAAGTGTCATCTGATGTTGTTCTAGTCGATGTCTCACATCGCTAGCATAACCAAATCCGAAACCCACCAATAACTCCCTTTGCATGATTATAATTTAAGTCACCGTCGTGACGAATTTTTGAAATAAAGTTTAGCCCTTCCGTACAAGGACTCTTGCCACCGTCGTGGAAAAAATTTAATAAAATACTCATCATGCCTTCGGAGTGTATGAGTTGGATTTGTAACACACCAATCATAGCAAACGATTACTCTCTACTCCTATGTCTTCCTATCTAAGCTACTTTCCAACCTATTTTCTAGTTCCTTTATTCTTTTAACATTCTATACCTCTAGCTAACACATACCAGACAAGCAGAGAATATACATACTCATGTGATCCACATAAGCATACAACCCTAGGAGCAAAGATGGAAGAACCCTCACCTTGGCCAACCCTCCATGCAATCCCCTCCTGTAACTTTAGTCTCCTCGGAGTTCCTGTTGCACACAATCGTGTGCCGTTATTCCTATAAGAACATCATTTATTTCATTAAGGTTATTACTTAGCTTAACTTGTTATTTATCTCTCCATTACTCTCACGTGTAGTTCATGGTTGCCACAGAGTCAAGCTCTTGGTCTTATTGGACTTCTCTATCCCGACTTATGTGTATCCTTCCTCGGACAATTGACTTACTCGCATATAACACTCTACTTGAGTGTTGCACATATTTGAATTTGAGTACTAGACCTCTATCTAACTTATATTCGCATCTTAGGAAGCTTATCTAGCTTGGTTGGAAGGAATCCTAATTCTAGGAAGGTCTAAGCATTTTGATTCAACTTGTGTTTCTACTTGGGTTCTAAGAAATCTACTTTCTAAACCTCAATATACCTCCAATTTATCCTATTTAAGGTTTCCTAAATATTTATGAGAGGAGAAGGTTGAAATTTTAGAAATTGGATTTCATTGTTCTACAAGCTTCCACTCTTGGGAAACAAGAAAGTATTTAAATTAATTCTTGATGCTTGATAGCATATTTAGAATTATTCTAAGGTGTTTAAGATTGAAAAGATGAAGTTTAAAACTCTCAATATCACCCTTAAAGCATATTTGGGCAAATCGAGCAGGGACCCAACACGTTAACGTCAAGGTTCAACCTTAGTAACCTCATTCCAGCTCTTCACGGGTCTTGTTCAGCTAATATTCCAACCATATAATTTCAATAATATCAATCCAAGCCTATTTACTCAAATCCAAGCTCAATCCTAATTATTAACAATTTTTCCCAATTTTGAAATAATTATAATTTCAATTATATCAATCCAAGCCTATTTACTCAAACCCAAGCTCAATCCTAATTATCAACAATTTTCCCCAATTTGGAAATAATTATAATTTCAATAATATCAATCCAAGCCTATTTATTCGAACCCAAGCTCAATCCTAATTATCAACAATTATCCCCAATTTGGAGATCATTATAATTTCAACCCCAAATCCTTCCAAATTCGAATTTGGGAAATTCCGAGATTATAATCTTGATTCTTACCCCAACTAAGTGTTCAATAACACATTCTAGGTCTCAATCTACCTTCGAAACAACTCAATCGAAGAAATTCCTAAAAATGGAGAAATTAAGGGTTTGGAATGAAATTGGGGTTGCCAACCTTAACTCGAGAGATTGAGACGAGGAAGATGACGAGGATGCTCTCCGGCTCCTCCTCCAAGTGTCAATGGTTATGGAAGAGACATGGAAAAGAGAGATGAGGAAGAGATATGCTCAATCTTACTATAGAAAGTTAAACAAGAGTTCTCACGGAATTTCACAAGAGTATTGTATTAGAGAGGACTATTCTAAGAAGGAGAAAAAAGAGGCCAAGAGTGAAAAGAATAAAGAAAAAGGCCCAATCATGAGTGATTGCCCAAGTGAGAAAAAGAAAGAGAGATGTGCAAGAGAGAAAAAGTTAGTAATTGAAAAGAGAGAAAATATTGTAAGAAGAGAGGAAGTTGAAAAAATTGAGATAAAAGAGGCCAATAAAGAAAAGAAACAAATTAATGACCCAATGGAGAGTGAAAAACAGATTGAAGAGAGGGGATTCTTTGATGAAAAAGAAGATGCTAAGGGAGCATGTTTAGAAATAGAATCACCTACAATGATTCAAGTTCAAGAAAACTCATTGATTTCTGCTTACACTGATCCATATTTGTGTAGTGATCTTTCTTTGTTACAGGTACATGAAGAGGCGTTTGCAGATGAAATCACTAAAGACTCAACACCTTTAGTTCCTGGTGGGAAAATTGATCATATTGATTTTGTGTTTGGAGAAAGATTTAATTTTAAGGAGACAAATCAGCATCAACAACAAATGCAAATCAAAGGAGAGCTTGGTTTAAGTTGTGAACATAGTCCAACAATGACACTTAATGCTTCAAAGAAAAACCTATGTTTTGCACCTACACCTTGTTTATTTAAGTTCTCTAAATGAATTTATATTGGATTTGATGCTTTTGTGGTGACTTTTGATGTTATTTTTAAGCAGGGTAAAAAATTTACTTTCCTCATTGGCAACAAATTGAGCGATGGAAATGTGCCATGCTTAATGATTGTAACTGGGAGCAATTGAAAGGGTTCAAATCTTCACACTATTGGAACCACAAAGTTGATGCTAAAAAAGATGATCATTTTCAAGTGCCAAAAAGAATTAGGAGCAATGCCTACAAGATTAGCCTTCAAGGTGAGTATCATAAGCTTCACATTTTTGAAGTTTCTAATTCTACTTTTTACATGGTTTCATATTCGAGGACAAATCTTTTCGAGGAAGGAGGGAATGATACGAGCAGAAGAGGTGCAACTAGAGCTAGCATAATCATGGAATCATTGAAGGAGCTTATGGAAGAGACATGGACAAATAAATCAGTAATTGTGCCTTCAATAATTTCTGAAAACGTCATTTGCACCAAGGGGGCTGAAAATGGAGCTTCACAACATGTATTGGGCTTGAAAACATTAATTTGGAGAGCTTGGACCAAGTACTATACATGTGGAGGCTTATTTAAACCTAGATCTTCTTATTTTGGGCTTACAGTGATTATTAAAATTTGGGTTGTATTTTTGTGCGAAAATCACTATATTTAGGCTTTATTAATTATAGCCCATTAGTGATATAAGACACTTTCTAGGTCTCAATCTACCTTCGAAACAACTCAATCGAAGAAATTCCTAAAAATGGAGAAATTAAGGGTTTAGAATGAAATTGGGGTTACCAACCTTAACTCGAGAGATTGAGACGAGGAAGATGAAGAGGATGCTCTCCGGCTCCTCCTCCAAGTGTCAATGGTTATGGAAGAGACATGGAAAAGAGTGATGAGGAAGAGATATGCTCAATCTTACTATAGAAAGTTAAACAAAAGTTCTCATGGATTTTCACAAGAGTATTGTATTAGAGAGGACTATTCTAAGAAGGAGAAAAAAGAGGCCAAGAGTGAAAAGAATAAAGAAAAAGGCCCAATCATGAGTGATTGCACAAGTGAGAAAAAGAAAAAGAGATGTGCAAGAGAGAAAAAGTTAGTAATTGAAAAGAGAGAAAATATTGTAAGAAGAGAGGAAATTGAAAAAAAAAATGAGATAAAAGAGGCCAATAAAGAAAAGAAACAAATTAATGGCCCAATGGAGAGTGAAAAACAGAGTGAAGAGAGGGGATTCTTTGATGAAAAAGAAGATGCTAAGGGAGCATGTTTAAAAATAGAATCACCTACAATGATTCAAGTTCAAGAAAACTAATTGATTTCTGCTTACACTGATCCATATTTGTGTAGTGATCTTTCTTTGTTACAGGTACATGAAGAGGCGTTTGCAGATGAAATCACTAAAGACTCAACACCTTTAGTTCCTGGTGGGAAAATTGATCATATTGATTTTGTGTTTGGAGAAAGATTTAATTTTAAGGAGACAAATCAGCATCAGCAACAAATGAAAATCAAAGGAGAGCTTGGTTTAAGTTGTGAACATAGTCCAACAATGACACTTAATGCTTCAAAGAAAAACCTATGTTTTGCACCTACACCTTGTTTATTTAAGTTCTCTAAATGAATTTATATTGGATTTGATGCTTTTGTGGTGGCTTTTGATGTTATTTTTAAGCAGGGTAAAAAATTTTACTTTCCTCATTGGCAACAAATTGAGGGATAGAGAAATGTGCCATGCTTAATGATTGTAACTGGGAGTAATTGAAAGGGTTCAAATCTTCACACTATTGGAACCACAAAGTTGATGCTAAAAAAGATGATCATTTTCAAGTGCCAAAAAGAATTAGGAGGGATGCCTACAAGATTAGCCTTCAAGGTGAGTATCATAAGCTTCACATTTTTGAAGTTTCTAATTCTACTTTTTACATGGTTTCAGATTCGAGGACGAATCTTTTCGAGGAAGGAGGGAATGATACGAGCAAAAGAGGTGCAACTAGAGCTAGCATAATCATGGAATCATTGAAGGAGCTTATGGAAGAGACATGGACAAATAAAACAGTAATTGTGCCTTCAATAATTTCTGAAAACGTCATTTGCACCAAGGGGGTTGAAAATGGAGCTTCACAACATGTATTGGGCTTGAAAACATTAATTTGGAGAACTTGGACCAAGTACTATACATGTGGAGGCTTATTTAAACCTAGATCTTCTTATTTTGGGCTTACAATGCTTATTAAAATTTGGGTTGTATTTTTGTGCGAAAATCACTATATTTAGGGTTTATTAATTATAGCCCATTAGTGACATAAGACACTTATTTCAGATTTATTATTTTAATTGGGCTTAAGTACGATTGTTAGAAAGACCCAATAGTTTTATTTTAAACATTATCTTTTGTGTTTGGGCTTTAGTTTATGTTATGTTAGGTTAGCCCATTAGTTAATTAGGGTTTTACTTGCTTTAAGATTCTAGGGTTTTCTTTCTTGGAGTATAAATACTCCTTTAACTCTTTTGACATGGAGATTTGATTTGGAATTTTAATAGAAAGCTTTGAGCTTTTCTTCATCTTCTTGGCTGAAAGAAGAATCCATAGGAGAGGTGGCTTATCTTCTTCTATTGCATCAAGAATTAATTCTTATCAAGGTAATCACTTTGTGGCGAATTCATTCTTGCTTTTTAAATCAACCGACTATTTGCGTTTCCATTTGCATTGTCAATTGGGGGTTCAATAGGTTGGGGGTTTGTTTCCGTCTTCTTGTTCTGTCCATATTCTGTGTTCGGGGTTTCGGGTTCATTATAACTTTAGGGTTCCGCAGTAATTGTGCCTTCAATGATTCCATGATTATGCTAGCTCTAGTTGCACCTCTTCTGCTCGTATCAATTCCGGCGAGATTCCCACCAAATTTGCTCTCTCTTGCTCTCTCTCTCTCTCTTCTCCCTCTCTCTCCTTTCCTTTCTTCTCTTTCTCGTTTCTCTTTGTTTCTCGGTTCCCATAGCTCTCTCTACTCCCTTTTTCCTTTCTTTTATTTTCTTCTCTTTGTTTCTCGGTTCCCTTAGCTCTCTCTACTCCCTTTTTCCTTTCTTTTATTTTCTTTTCTTTCTAACTAAAACCTACGACACCCAAACCCCAATTAAAATAATAAATATTAAAACTAAATAAAATAAATAATAATTAAATACTTAAAAATAAATAAATAAATTAAAATTAAATTAATTAATAATTTAATAAATAATAACTTATATGTATTTTTAATTTAATCTCTTTTCTTATTTAATTCAGGTTTCCAATTCCTTATGTCCTGAATTAAATCCTAAAAATTATTTTCTACTTCTTTTCTTTCCCTTTTATTTTATTTTAAACTTCGAAAAGATTTCTCGGGTATTACAATCTTCGAAAAAATTCTTTTCCGGTTTCTTTTAACTTTCATATTTTTCTATATTCTTTTTTTAAGTTTTAATTCCTAGCCCCGAAATAAATCATTCTTTAATCCTCAAAATTTTAAATAAATCATTCTTTAATCCTCGAAATTTTCCGGGGTATTACAGGTGGTGAGATGAAGATCTCAGTGACGAAGGCAAGACAGAAACAAAGGACCATAGTGAACCGGAGAAGAACATGACGGTGATGGTTGAAACACATCTATGGTGACAGAGAGTATAATGGCTATGGGTGGCTCACACTGAAAATCAAATATAGTATATTTTTTGGAGTAGGGTTGAGGGATTTAGGATTTTGAGCAGAGTTGAAGATGATATGTTTTGGAGGAGGGTTTGAAGATAGGATTTTGAATTAGAAATTTAAAATTAGGTTATGATAAGGATTTAAAAGTTGACTTGCACTAATTAAGAGATTTTATTTCGTACATTTAATTTAATTGATTGATTATTTAGTTAATAATTTTCTTTCAAGGTGGAGCCTATATGGATCCGAGTTGGATCCTATTTGGCGTCAATTTGGACACATGTGGCAAGAGTCCAAAGACTATAAAAGCTGATTGTAACACCCTCTTATCCTAGGGTCCAGTTTTAGTGGATTAATAATATATATAAGTAAATTACATAGGATAAGTGTGTTACTAATTCCTCTACCCGAGTAATTTTTAAAACTTTTACCAAGTTATTACAAAATATTCATTTCGGTTTGGGTCATCTCTCTCGGGTTCTATCCTTATTCTTATAGCGGAAGAAAAATGTAAAATCAGGAAACAATTTAAAACATTCATACACATGCAGGACCGTCTTTTACATAAATATATATATAGTGTGATAATAGTATTTATATAAGTTAGTCAATCTTGGGAACCGGAGGCAACAATCCTGCCACTCAGGTTCCCTCCAAAAAGACCATGTCAGAACAATCACAAGTCTCATAAAGTCTATTTGTCAGAAGCTCCTATGATGCATGTCAAAATAGCTAAAACTACTGGGGGTTCGTACCCATCTACCTCAAGCTCCAATCTCATCAGTCACCTATTCATCTGATACATGCCAGCACTGAGTGAGAATAAATCTCAGTAGGTATAACAATCTAAGTTTAAAAACTACTGGCATGTACCACCGTATTCTTTACGGAAAATCATTGCATTCTTATTCTTTATGAAATATGAAAACTTTAACTATTGGATGTAATATAACTCTCCTTTACCTGACGTCATGCTTATCCAGCCATGACTAAAACATATGTGATGTGCTTACTACGGTTGTACTGATAAGAGATATAAAGAATTTCAAATAAATCATACATCATCTTGTAACATGATCCATCTTACACATATATGGAATTAAGAGACACATATAATGACACATCAATGTCAAATCAAAAAGAAAACAAGAGGCATCGGGAGTGCCGCCCAGCGAACAACTCCACGTACCCCTACAGCACACATGAATGAAAACAATTCTCTTTGTGGTAGCTTGCCACAACTCTAGTACAATCTGAGGCGTCCTTCAGCCGGATCCGAATACTAACTGGACCAATGTATCCCAAAAGCCCTGACCATCGTATCCCGAATGGCCATTACCCAAATAGAATGTTACCATTGTATCCCAATGATCCGAGCCATCGTATCCCGAATGAGTCCCTTCCATATTGGTTCATCTCATGGGATCACTACCTTCATTAAAAGATAGATCACACCCGACCCGAATTATAGGGTTTGGTTAATGTATCCCAATAACCCGGACCATCGTATCCCGATGACCGTTTCCCATTCTTGTTCGGGTCATGAGGGTATGGAATCACCACCCTCTGTGGTGGATCATTTCCCCAGTACGCTAGTCACTAATACAATCACTAGGGTAATGAAGCCTAAGCCATGATTATGCCTAATTCTAAGTACGTGACCCTCTAAATGGCCATGAGAGTTCACTAACTAAGAATTCGCAATCAACACGGGTTTTCAAAAAGTAATTTAGTTAAGTCTTCTCCGTGGGACAACCGATGACCGTCCCATACCAACCACCAGTCATCCAAACATAAGCTTCACTCTCCCTAGAATTGCACTAGAACTACTCCCCTCGTTTCTCTATCATTCTTGCTCTAATTCCTTTTTTAAAATCCAATGATCAATGTTACCATAATTTTCATCATGTAAATCTTTATCTAGGATGTTGTTTGAGCTTTGAAATGACACTTAAAAGTTGATTAGACTCATTTAAAGAAGTTGAAGGGAAGATTGAAGGTCACTTGAAGTGGAAGAAGGAAATTCATTTGAAATAAGTGAAAGGTTGAATTTTGGGTATAATTCCAAAAGAAGTTATAAAACTCATTAGTTATGAGGAAACAAAGTTCAATTGAAATAGGGGAAGAATTGAGTCTTAAAAGAAGATAATAATGAGTATTAAACTCGTTTTAGTTGAAGGAAAAGAAACCATTCAAATTAGAGAAGAAATGACAACTTTTCAAAAACTAGAATCTTGGTGGTGTATAAACAGAATCGCCAACTTTCGAGGCAATTCCCAGAAAATCTAACCGTTGGAATTTTCAGTAAAAATACAACTTAAAAAGTATTAGGATGTTAGATATTTCGTATGGCTTTGGAATCACTCGAATCCATCAAGTAACCAATTCAGAAAACACATTTAAACAGAGCAAGGTCAGATTCAAAACAGAATGCAACATTTGGCAAGCTTCCTTAAAATGGTCATATCTCCTTCCATACTTAATGAAATGATTTGATTCTTCTTCCTAAATCAACCTTAGACATAAAATATTCTGATTATCAATTCATTTCAGCAAGGATTTGAGCCATTTAAGAGCAGTAATTTAAAAACAGTAGCCAATCATACAAAAATTCTGCATCAGTTTAGAAAACAGAACCGCAGACTTTTGAGGCAGTTTCTAGAAGATCTAACCGTTGGAATTTTTTGGACAAATACAAATTAGAAAGCTTAGGATGTTAGCTTTCATATGGATTTAGAATTACTAAAATCCATTAAGTAAAGAAGTCAGAAAACAAGTTAAAACAGACCAAGGTCAGATTCAAAAACTGAGTTTGTGGTTGTAAACATGCTCTACGAATTTGTGTAAATTAAACCCGATTTTTTCTTCTTCCCTTCCATAAATCCAATGATTCAATCCTTAAAATGTATATTTGAATGATGGGTTTTAGTTTCTTAGGTTCCTACAACAATTTCCTTCCACGAAACACCATCAATCTAAGCTCAAACAATATCCAACAACATCAATTCAAGTCTTTAGTCTCTAGAAAGTGAAGAACATGATGAATCCTAAATCCCAAATCATACAACCAACAAATCCAGCACATAAATCATGAAATACATCCAATAGAAATGTTAGAAACATTAAGAATGTATGTTTGAATCCTCCATTGTTTCAAAAATTAAATGGTTTTCACAAAATCTTCAAGGGTCAAGAAGTGGGTTGTATGAAAAATGGAGGTAGAGAGCAACACCTACCTTAATGAAAAAGATGGAGGTTGAGAGGGTCCCTTGAATGCTACTCCGGTCACCAGCCACCGGATTCCTGCCACCCTTCACCTTCAACCTTCAAGCCTCCTCCCAAATGCTCTCCCTTCTCTCCAAAACCCTAACCCTCACTTCCTCTCTCTAAAATGTGAAGAATGAGTGTGTTTTGCGTGAATGATGGTTGGTTGGGGGTTTATGAGTGTGTTTATTATCTTTTGGGAAAAATTATAGTTTTTTGCCACATTCAGAAATTTCTTTTCAATTAAGTCCCAATTCCTACTTTCCTTGCCAATTTAATTTCAGAAATTTTGTTCATGTTTATTCGGCTAAGTTTAGTTGATTAGTTAAAAAAAAGAGTTTTTTCTGTTTTTCTTCTGTTTTCTGTTTATTTTTCTATTTACCTCAGATTCATCCAAAACACTCTGCATCTTTACTGAACCTAATGAAGGTAATGATATCATGGGGATATTTTCAGCCATGCTTAGTCGAACTTTCTCTTCGTTTACCAGACGTTCCTCCATTCCTGACTCCTCTTCCCTTCCTGAGAAAGAATCCTCATCATCTTCAAACCAAATTTTCAAAGAAGAAATCCATTTTGAAAATATTAACCAAAACCTGGATGACTGGACTATTCCAATCGTCCCCAAAAATGATTTATACAAACCAGATGGTAGATTCTTTAGGATCTCTGACTATGTAGTCACAACCTCTGAAGAGACCATCAACGTTAATTCAGATATGGAAGAAATATCTCTTTTCTCTGAAAAAACGAGACTCCATAGGTCAAAATATAAATACATACACATAGGTTGTGTATAAATAGCCTTAAAACCATTGGTTAGAGAAGGCTTAAATGTTTCTTGTCTGTTATGCCTTAGGGATGCCAGACATATCCAATTCTCTGATTCCCTCCTTGGAACAGTTGAAGCAGGTCTGCTTGCAGGTCCAATATACTTCAATTGTTTTCCAAATAGGACAGTCGCCCTTGGAGACGATAACCTTATGGATGTATTAAAGCTCAATATCAAACTCCACGGCTTTAATATGAAGCCTGGATCCATACCAGTTGCTCTTCTTTATAGGGTCCAATACAAAGTTATGAATTCCTCTACATCAAATGCTTTAATTCCCCATGAAAAGGGAAAAACAACTCTCTTCCTGACTGACGCCTCAAAGGCAAGTGTCATGGTACCCAAAGAAATTATGTGGGAAGATGTTAATCTCCCTGAAGAATGGATTATGGAAAGGGCAGCCCCTGCCCAACCAGATCCAACTCCTGATCCAGCCCCTACTCACATGGAAGTAAGGCAAGACACTAAAGGAACTGTAGGAATATCCTTTAGGAGAAATTCTTTCAGTATGTCCAGAACTAGGTCAGTTAGATCTAGCGAAGATTTCAGAACCGCAATTGAGCCATCAAGGCAATCCTGTTCTTCAATTCCCCAAATAGTAAGGACTGCTCCATCTGTAATTCACTTATAGGGATTAGATACTTCATCTAATCTTCCTAGGCCAATTTATCAGCCACCTCATGAGGATGATCAAGCCTCAGTCCAATCCCCTACGTATTCTGACATGGTAGAAAACATTATCAATGTCATAATTAAAGATTTTCAACTGGATAAGGATTCCTTAAGGAAGGACTTCTATTCCGATCAAAATAGCGAAAAAAGAGATTGGTTTCTTGGAAATTATGATCCCAAAGCTAGGAAATCAATCCAAGAAGTTTATTACAAAACCTTGAACAAAGTTAGTAGCAACATTCCTTTCTTTGAATGGTTTAATGCGTATGCAAAATATCATTCAACTGATTACCCTTTTAAAACCCCTTTAAAACATCCTGCCTGAGTAAATGTCACCTGGCAGACAAAACATGGTGGTTCAATTCAAAACGAATTGCCTCCCACACAAGCCTATTTTGTCCCAAATATGACAATTAATGAAAGCTCTGTTGTTGCTTCACCTTTTAAGGCGAAAGACATAACCAAAGATGTTGAATCTAAAGACATCTCTAGTCTTATGGAACAAAACAATTACACAAATTCTTATCTTCAAGCCTTAGGAGAAAACACTAATACCTACTTAAAGAAAATTAGTGAACAACTCCTAGAGCAACCCAACCAGCAGCCCAACCCTACTAAAACCGTCACACAACAACAACCAATATTTAAACCTTTTGAATCAAATTTCAATCTTGCCAAAGAGAAAACACTTTCACAATTAATTGATGAAAAACTCAAAGGGTTAATTATAGCTGATACACCTCAAAAATTTAAATCGCCTGTCTTAGGTGACACGCCTCAAGCCCCTCTCAAAACCTTAGCTTCAGGAACTTCCTCCAATAGAATTCCTCTAGGAATCAATCACCTCGATTTTCCAAAAGAAATTCCTCAAAACCAGATTAATGCAATTATTCCCAACTGGAAGCATTCCACAAAACTCTACTATCAGAGAGCCACTCATATGGATATAGCATTAGAAGAAAAGAACTTTTCTCCAAAACATTTTGATGCAAGTCACATTTATGCTTGGAATATAGATGGGCTGGCAGAAAACAACATCCTAGAGCTGCTCCAACAAATGACCATGGTGAGTACAGCCTATTCTATATACCACAATTGTGATGAGCATTCCATTGCTCAAATCCTTATTGCTGGGTTCACTGGCCAACTCAAAGGCTGGTGGGACTTTTACCTTTCGGAAGAACAAAAGACCCAAATCTTAAGTGCAGTCAAAACAACAAGTGATGGTGATGTAGTAACCAACAATGGTGAACCAATACCAGATGCTGTCAATACCCTTATTTATAAAATCACTCAAGATTTTATAGGAGATCCCTCCTTATGGAGAGACAAATCCGCTGAACTACTATCAAACCTTAGGTGCAAAACCTTGGCAGACTTTAGGTGGTATAAAGATACTTTCCTAATTAGGGTCTATACTAGAGAAGATAGTAACCGCCCGTTATGGAAAGAAAAATTTATCACTGGTCTACCTACTTCCTTAGGAGACAAGGTTAGAGAAAAACTAAGAAACATGTCAGGAGACAACCAAATCCATTATGAAAACTTAAGCTATGGACAATTAATTGCTCTTGTCCAAAAAATAGCCTTTAAAATATGTCAAGACGATAAAATCCAACAACAGCTTAACAAAGAAAAAGCCCAGAACAGAAGAGAATTAGGGTCCTTCTGTGAACAGTTTGGTTTTCAATCTTGTAAAAGGCCCAAGCCCAAAAACAAAGATCAAAAAGATTTCCAAAACCATAAAAATTTCCAAAAGACAAAAAAATATTATAAGACTCCCAAAAATAGAAATCCTAGGAACTTGTCAAGACATGTTTCCTCCAAACCTCCAATAGATTTACCCAAAACCAAAATCAAATGTTTTAGATGCGGCAAAGAAGGCCATATGGCTAAATACTGCCGACTAAACAAAAAAATTAGGATGCTTGAATTAGACAATCCTATAAAAGAACAAATAATCAATCTGATGACTCAAACATCTTCTGAAGAAGAATTTGAAGAGTCTAATCAAGACATTAATCATATTCTTGAGGATGATATTTCATCTGAATCTTCTTCCGAAGGACAAAACTGTGATTGTGCTACAGCAAATCTCATAGAAGAAGATAATCCACTTTACATCAATGTTATAAATACAGAAGAAAATATTTTGTCTGGAGCATTAGACTCCCTTAATACCAATGAAGAAAAAATCCAATTCCTGAATAGGTTGAAAGAAAACTCAGATGTCCCATCTTTCTCAACCAATATTCCAATTCAACAACCCAAAAGATATGACTTTACCGAAATTATTAAACGTTTTGATAACAAACCAAGACCTATCACAATTACATATCTACAAAGAGAAATAAATAACTTAAAAGGTGAGATAAAAGAAATGAAAACCACCCAAAACCAACACTCATTAATCATCAACCAAATCCAGCGCCAAGAGAACGCTGCTATCAACAAAGAAAGCACTAAGGTAGGACAAGAAGAAGATCTTCCTGAAGCATTTCTAAATCTAATCACTAGGATGTCCATCCAAAAATGGTATATTCCCATACAATTAGTCCTCCAAAACAATTACATTTACAATGTAACTGCTCTCTTTGATACAGGGGCATCTCTAAATTGTATTAAAGAAGGCATCATTCCCACGAAATTTCTTGAGAAAACCGTTGAATCTCTCCTCAGTGCTAACAGGGCAAAATTAGACATTACTTACAAACTCTCTGATGCCTTAGTAAAAAATGAGCATCTGACAATCTCCACCCCATTTATTATAGTCAAAAATCTTGCCTGTGACATCATCTTAGGGGCTCCCTTCATCGACCAAATTATGCCCTTTTCCATCACTAGGCAGGGAATAGAGACTGAATATTTTGAGAAAAAGATATTATTTCCATTTTCAAGACCCCCTTTTACCAAAACCATAAATTATATTCACTATAAAGAAAATCAAATTAACTTCCTAAAGGAAGAAGTCTCTTACAAAATGATAGAATCCCAACTCTCTAAAACTGAAGTGAAAACCAAGGTTAGTGAGATCCAATCCTATATAGAAAAATCCATCTGTTCTGATCTTCCAAATGCTTTCTGGGAAAGGAAAAAACACGTAGTCTCCTTACCCTATGAAAAAGATTTTGATGAAAGGAATATCCCTACAAAAGCTAGGCCAATCCAAATGAACAAAGAACTCCTAGAGCATTGCCAAAAGGATATCAAAGACCTTCTTTCCAAAAAATTAATCAGAAAGAGTCAGAGCCCTTGGTCATGCTCTGCCTTTTATGTTAATAAGAATGCCGAGTTAGAACGAGGAACTCCTAGACTCGTCATAAATTATAAACCTTTAAATGATGCCCTCCAGTGGATTAGATATCCCATCCCTAATAAAAAAGACCTTCTGAATAGGCTTTTCCGGGCAAAAATATTTTCAAAATTTGATATGAAGTCAGGATTCTGGCAAATTCAAATCGATGAGAAAGATAGGTATAAAACAACATTCACTGTTCCTTTTGGACAATACGAATGGAATGTTATGCCTTTCGGTCTAAAAAATGCCCCTTCTGAATTCCAGAGAATAATGAATGAAATCTTCAATCCTTATGCTAAATTCATTATTGTTTATATTGATGATGTGATGATTTATTCAGAATCCATAGATCAACATGTCAAACATCTTCATACTTTTGTAAGTGTGATCAAAAGAAATGGCTTAGCCATTTCCAAATCCAAAATCAGCTTATTTCAAACCAAAATAAGATTCCTTGGTCATGATATTCACCAGGGGACAATCACTCCAATAAATCGAGCTATCCAATTTGCAGACAAATTTCCAGATCAAATTCTTGACAAAAACCAACTGCAGCGATTCCTAGGTTGCATAAATTATGTTTCCGACTTTATCCCAAACCTAAATAACATTATCAAACCTCTTCATGATCGATTGAAGAAAAATCCCCCTCCGTGGACTGACGATCACACTTCCGTGGTCAAAAGAATAAAAAAACATGTCCAGAATCTCCCATGCCTTTACCTCCCTGATCCACATGCATTCAAAATAGTTGAGACAGATGCATCAGATATAGGATATGGAGGCATACTTAAGCAAAAGATTCATGAAAAGGAAGTTTGCATTGCATTCACATCAAAACATTGGAATAGAACTCAGCAGAACTATTCCACTATAAAAAAGGAAATGCTTGCAATAGTCCTTTATGTGAATAAATTTTAAAGCGATTTATTAAATAAAAAATTTTTAATCAGAGTTGATTGCAAAGCTGCTAAAGATGTTTTCAAAAAAGATGTTAAAAATTTAGCATCAAAACAGATTTTTGCTAGGTGGCAAGCAATCCTAAGTATTTTTGATTTTGAAATTGAATATTTAAAGGGTACTTCAAACTCTCTCCCGGACTTTCTGACGAGGGAATTCCTACAGGGTAAATAGATGATGCCTCCCAGAAAAAGGGATAAAGATAAAGGTAAGGGCATTGCTCTTACAGATGACTCAAAGTCCATCTTAGGACAAAATTCTACACAGGTCTTGCCTGAGAAAATCATTAAATTAGGGTCATCCACCCAAAATATTCAAGGGTCTTCTACCCTTAAACCAAAAGCTGAGCCTTCTGCTCAGACAATCCAGAGTCCTTCAGACTATGCAATCCCTATTGAAACCTTGCTAGCCTTACAATCCAACCAAAAACTTTCAAAACTTCCCAAAAAGTCTTGGGCAGATATTGCCGAAGAAGAAGAATTCAACAAAGAATTGGCCTTGACCATCAATAAAAAATCTAGGGAACCTTCTAAAGCAGGATCATCTTCCTCTGCTCTAGCCCTTTCAGGTTCTAATTCTCAGAAATCATCCTATATCCAAAAAACCAATAAACCTATGGATTTATTTCAAACGGAAAATTCTTTCTTTAATAAAGTCCCTCAAATCCTTGCCTCCAAAGTTTTTCCCCCAAACTTTCATTTTATTCCTTCCACAAATTCTAAAACCCAATTATTTTATGAATTTATCCTTGTTGACACCAAATCAACCAGCATAAAACATTTCCCAGACAATGAAGAAAAGGGAGCCCATGCTTACTCCACGCTCCAAATCCTTAATATCATCTCCCCAGCTGAGTGGGGTAATGATTCAAACAAAATTAAAAAATTTTCTCAGCCCTTTGATCCAATAGGCTTTAATTACTGGGACAATCGCAGTGCCTGGTTTAGTGCTTTTTGGTATCAAAATAAAAAGTTTAGCCATTCTTGGTTAATCCTTTTTAAAAATGGAACTCATTACCAATTCTCACAATGGTTTAATTCTTGGTGGAACTATTTTGGTCCTATCCCAGAAATTTTTCCTGAAATTGTGAAAAATGGTTTTAAATATTTTTCTCAAAAGGTCAATCTTTCAAAAGATCCTCACCCAGCGGATCTCCATTTCTTTTCAAAATTCGGTTTAGCCTGGGTATTCAAATGGCAATATAAATATGGAGAACCCCGTTTCCCCAACAATTCGCCTATGCTGCAAAGAATGCCATCTGTTAAGTGGTGGCAAAAATTTGAAGGTTCTGAAAGAGTTAATATTAGCTCAATCAGAAAATGGTTCTCCAAAAATCCTAAATTCCTTCTGGCTGAAGATAAAGAAACATGCATCTTTCTCAATCAGAAGTCCAAGATTCAAGCCTGTTTAGCTTCGTCTACTAACAAAAAAGATTTAGCTCATCAGCTTAATCACATTCTCATGCTCCTCCAAGTTGAAGAAGCGGCAACTCCCCCAGAGAATAAAGGATCAAGACCGATTTCTCCTTCTGAAGACTCTTCGGCCTCTGGTTCTTTACAAAGCAATGAGGATGATTGCTATGGCATTAACCTCAGTGATGATGAATAATGCCAACATACATCTTCTCGGCTACCAGAAGAATCTTCCTGTAGCTGTCAATCAGTCTCCTGTAGCTGTCAATTCCGCTCTACTTTAGTTCACATGCTGAACACTGTAGAAAAATTATTGTAATCTTTTACTATTCAGGAATCTACTTTTCCTGTAGATTTTTGTCTCTTGCTTTTTCTTTGTGTTGAAGTTTTCTATATATAGACCCTTCAGCTCGAAAAGGAAGGCATCGAAAAAATTAGAGAGTTAGAAAGAGAGAGTTCAGAGAGAGAGAAGTTTGAGATCTCTTTGTAAGTTTTCTTTCTAATACAATCAAAGTTTCTTTATTTACTTTTCCTCATCTCATTCCCTTTCCCATACTCATACCAGTGCGGACTACCGCCGGTATAGGTTCCTATTTACGTTAAACATTTTATTTTTTGCAATTTACATTTATGTACTTGCATGGCATTTTAATTCTTGTTCTTTCATTCATCATTCTCTCCTCACTTCATTCACCCCTATCTCTCCCCATTACCCTTTGATCCTGCTCCCTTTGGTATCAAAGCCTGGTTCATACCCTTATATATATATTGATATTATATTTAATAAATTATTAAATATTTATTTTGTGAGTTCAATGATCAGAAAACCTAACAATCATATAATATAAACTAGACGTTTCGCATGCACTAAGGTGTCTGCAATAATTTTTTCTTGGTTTTTAAAATTTAATATAAAAATATTATTATATTTTAAAAATAAATAATTCAATAACTACCTATATTTCTAACTCCTCATCCCATAAAATAAACTCCTCATATCTCCTCCAATCATATTTTATTTTATATTTTTTTAATTATAGCTATTTTGTGAGTCCAATAACCAGAAGACCCGATAGCCATATATATATACTAGAAGCTTCACATGAACGTACGTGCAAGTCAACATTTTTTTTATTTATAAAATATAAAATAAGATAATAATTTATTTAAAATTTTTTATGGGTATCCGGTCCGAATATGGAGATTCGACTATTCATAAGTTCCGGGGATGTGGATTAACTTTGATACCTGCTCCAATTGGGTCCGAGGATGATGAATATAGTATCTTATCCAAACCTTACCAATGATCATCCGTAATTAAGAGAGTGGGGGATAGATACGGCAAAATCTTGAAGAAATGCCCTACAAAGGAGTCAAAGCTTCAAGATTCTCATAATGAAAGAAGAAGAATGAATGGGTTATTGAGTTTGATTACTCTTTTTTTCCCTTCACATTAATTAGGTTATTCTTATTTTTTTAGGTTTTGCTTTTCTAAATATTAATTGTGTCTAACATATTTTTTAGATCTCATATACTTTGTGATCAAATTACTCTGTATAGAAAAAAAAGCTTCAAAGATGTTTTACTTGCTTCAATTTTCAATGAATATCTGTTTCTCACATGATATTGATTTTTGATCTCAAGCTTTTCGAATTTCAAATAATATCATGTAGTTACCCCTAGGAATCCCTTGGGCTTCAAGGACGACTGATAGCTACTTACTACTTCCTATAATTATGTTATCTTTTAATACCAAAAATAAAAACTTTAGTAGTGGGATGACAAAGCTAAGATCATAGAACATACGTGATTAGGGGTGGTCACAGGTCAAGTTGGTTTCGGTTTGAGGACAAAATGGAACCGAACTTATTAAAAAGTAGTGGGGGCTTGGTCGGTTTTGAAAAAAAAAGCTATTGAACTCGAACCGAACCAACCCTTTAATGAACGGATTGGTTTGGCTTCAACCAACCAATTTTTTTCTTTTTTGTTTCTCCATTTTTTTAGGCATGTTTTCCTTCTCTTGCGTCCAAAATGCATACTTCCATGTTTCAAAATCAAATTGCCATCAAAATACATACCTCCATACGTCCAAAATACATACTTCCGTATGTCCAAAATACATATTATCTATATCCCATACATCTTATTTATAATGGAAAGTACTGTTTTATAATCATGATGTATATCCATCCAACAAAACATATGACGTTGTCTACAAGAATGTTTTTCAGAATGTTAAATAGTTTGTATCATATACATTTTGTATATATTAGTATATATTTTTTACATTTTTCACGTATTTATATCGTATATATATTTTGTTTAAATTTATTTATATTTATAAGATCAATCGATAAGGTTATACATATTAGTCAGGTATCAGTTGAGCCAAAGTATTTTTTGTACTATGTATTGTTATTAATATGTTACGATTAATAGATGCTTATAATTTTTAAATTTAATTATGAAATAGTCTAAAATTATATCCTGTTGTATTGCCCATGTTCGTTTTATTATCTTTGCCAAGAAAATTTATCTAATTATCTTCTATTCAAAATTGCTAGATAATTAATTTCGTTGCTTTCACAGTTCTATTTTTATTCATTCATGTATATGACCAATCATCCATTATCATCTTCTATATCATTGGTCTGTTTAATTACACGTATGATTTATTAGTAAGACTCTAAAAGTTTTAGAAATATTTACTACATACAGATTTTTATTTGATATAACTTTAGAAATTAGATTCCTTACATGGTGCACTATTGAGCATTGTGTTGACGTTTAATTTTTTAAAAGTATCATATGCATTGCACAAAAAATTTTTCATAAAATGTATTTCAATACAGTTAATTGTTATATAACACATTAGACGTATCTGTGTGCATTATGAATAACCATTTCACACTCTCTTTGTAAACAGAATTTTCATACAAATATGTTCGTACATGTAAACATAACTCGTGCAGGGCACAGGTACAAAGCCTAGTTATATAAAAACGGATAACGGATTCCGAATACCCTATCCGCCCATTCAATCGAACGAATATAGGATATCCGAGACTAATATCCTAATCCGACCAATAATTCATGAGTATTTTGGATCCCATATCTGATATCTAATGAATATCAAATATTTTTTGAACAAGTATCCACAGGTACCCAAAATATTGTTATCCATTGCCACCCTATTTTCGTTCTCTCCACAATTTGGAGAATGTTTAGAGTTGTTGTTTTGTTAGATCAATGATATATCAAAAGTAAACTAATATTTTATAGTTTTTTTTCTGAATTCTTTATAGTATTATATGAGTTGATTGTTAAAGTATTTAAATTGATATAAATTTTTTATTAATAATTTCTGTAAATATGATAAAATTATGTAGAAAATTTATATTATCACCTGGAGATTTTTTTTATTTAAAATGTTGAATTTTGTTATTAGATGATGATTGGACAAAACGCTTAAAAGATATAATGTTGAAATAGGAGCTTGCCAGAATAAAACACAAAGCAAAGATTGTGAGAGTTGAAATGGCTAAAGAAAGCGAAGCTCTGACGACGGAAGAGAAAGATTCTTTCAATCGGAGGAAACTCTAACACCCATGGATGGAGTAATATCGGAGACTCCTAGAGACCAAGGAGTTGAACCTGAAAGAACTGTGGATGATATGGAAGATGATCATGTACTGGATCTAAATGAGACAGGGCCTCCTATTAGCCCTGACGTGAGCGTACTTGTCCCCATTGAGGTGAAACCCCAGCTCTCGTAGGGAGAAATTGTTGGGGATCAACGGAAGAGGAGCAGAGGTCATCAGCGATGATGAATCGTTCTCAGATATGGAAGATACGGAAGACGAAGTTGAAATTCTCGAGGAACAGGACAACGAACTCTACTGTCCAACCCTCTCTATTTCAGTGGATGAACGTCGAAATTTGTACAGGGACTGGAAACAGGCACTAATTGTGAAAGTTCTGGGCAAGAACTTGGCTTTCAGATTCTTGAAATCCCGGTTGGAACGAATGTGGCAAAGGAAAGGTATGCTTAGAGTGATTGATATTGGGAACGGTTTTAATGCGGTCATTTTTTCTGATCCTGCAGACTATCATTTTGCTTTACACGAGGGTCCTTGGATTGTAGCGGATCACGAGATTCTTGTGCAAAGATGGAGGCCGAACTTCGATCCGTTCAATGTGGAGTACAAACGAATTCCCGTTTGGATTAGAGTTCCCAACCTTCCCATTGAATTCTATGAAAAGCATATCCTCTGGAGGATAGGAGACTTAATAGGGAAAACACTCAAGATTGATGAGCATACACTCTTAGAAAAGAATGGAACGATGGAGGTTGAAAGAGGAAATTTTGCCAGAATATGTGTGGAGATTGATTTAAGATTGAAACTCATCTCTAAATTCAGGCTGCTGAGGAAAATATACAGAGTTGAGTATGAAGGCATTAAATTAGTTTGTTTCAACTGTGGAAAATTCGGGCATGGCAAAGAACAGTGCCCAGACCTGAAAAAAGAGGGCTCGGAAAATCCTCAGGATCAAAGCGGAGGAAAATCCTCTCTGCCTTATAGCTTTGCACAGAAAAATATTGAGGTGGGGGATGAAGCCTTTGGTCCCTGGATGTACGTGCAGCGGACTCCTAGAAGGAAACCAAGGTTGATACCAAATTCGAACGTGAAAGAGGGTGTAGGCATTCACAAGAAAACCGAGAATCAGATGGGAAATAGATTTAGTGTCATAGCAAACCATGAGCAAACCCCTAACGGTCAGGACGCGCAAACCGAGCCAAATCAGGTACAGGAAACTATGGAAACACGCCCAACAGTTACAGTTCAGAGACAAGGGACTAACCAACCCGAGAATAGGAGTCAAGGTATAAAGGTTAAGCAAAAAAAGGTCGAGATAATCCACCAGCCAACTAAAAGGCAAAATTTAAATACTACGCCTTCCCATCCGGTGAAGAAAGCCTCAAAACCACACTTGGAAAAATCGCAGGAGCACACAATTGTGGTGTCTCATTCTCAAGGTATTAAAATTGGTCAGAGCATATCCAAGTCCCCTGCTAAGGTGAAGGATAGTATCCCTCGATTCCCTCCAAAAGGACCCCTGGAGCCTCCTAAAGCAAAGCAGAAGAAGGACTTTGATGACGTTTTATTCCAGATGAAAATGGCAGAGAAGTATGACCCAGATCCAATTGCATCGTTGACGGAGCTGGGAGTTGGGAGCAGTTCAGGTGTATACCAACCATCTCTGATTTTTCTTTCTTTATGAATATTACAACTTGGAATTGTAGAGGCACTGCCTCTATATCTTTCCCTGGGATTGTGAAAGACTTGTTTAGTATACATAATCTAGATATTCTTGTTCTCTTGGAAACTAGAACTAGGGGAGAAAAAGCTGATTTAATTATCAAAAAATGTGGTATTAAACACTTTATTAGAATAGAAGCAGTTGGGTATTCGGGTGGGATCTGGGTCCTTTGGAAAAATGACTCTCTTTCTATTGAAATTATGGATTCGGGGTTCCAATATGTGCATTGTAAGATTTTGAATCCTGGAATAGCTAGTTATTTTTTTTGCTACTTGTGTATGCTAACCCTTGTGAGCAGGTTAGGGAATTTTGTTGGGAAAGTTTAGAGAGCATTGCTTCAGACATGGAATCCCCATGGATTATTATGGGAGATTTTAATTGTTATCTCCAACCTTCTGAAAAAAAAAAGGAGGAGGCAGAGCCAACCAGAGAACAATGTCCAGGTTTAATTCCTTAATTAGCAAATGTCAGGTGCAAGACCTTGGATCCAAAGGTCCTTTGTTTACTTGGAAAAGAAACAATCTCATGGAAAGACTTGATCGGGTCTTAGGCAACTCGGAATGGAAATCTGAATTTCCGAACTACTCAATCCGCACCCTCCCCGCTCTTAAAAGTGATCATAACCCTATTCTTTTGAAGTCTAATCCGGTTAGCTCCTCTCATAAGGAGGAAAAACCCTTTAGAATTCAGTTGGCTTGGGAAACTCATGAAGATTTCTCCAGACTTATTGAGGAAGCTTGGGGTAACAACTCTTCTTGGCCTGAAGCTGTAAGTAAGTTTACCGCCAGCGTGAGTTCCTGGAATAGAGCAGTTTTTGGGAATGTTTTTAAAAAGAAATCGAACTTGCTTAATCGTATGGAAGGCATAGAAAGGAAAATGTGTTATGTCAATAACCCTGAGCTAACTAACCTGAAGTTATCTCTTTGGCATGAATATGAGCAAATTCTCCTTCAAGAAAAGCTCATTTGGTACATGAAAGCTAGGAGTAAATTGCTTTCATTTGGAGATCGTAATACGAAATACTTCCATTCCTCTACTATGAACCGAAGAACAAAAAACAGAATTGAAGGATTAACTGATGATAACGGTCTATGGATTTGGGAGGAGGAAGATCTTAAACTCATGGTTAATGGATTTTTTAAGGACTTGTACACTTCGGATCAGAATACACTTTCACAATTTCATTCTAACAGAAGTTTCCCTCGGATATGTGAATCTACTGCTCATGTTTGGGGCTCGGAGGTTACTCAGGAAGAGATTAAAACGGCCATATTTCAAATGGGACCTCACAAGGCCCCGGGAGTGGACGGTATCCATGCTTTCTTTTTTCAGAAGCATTGGTCTTCTATTGGTAATTCTGTTTTTAATTATATCAAATCAGTTTTTAATGATCCCAATCAGGTGGAGTATATCAACCAAACTCTTATTGTGCTTATTCCAAAAGTGGAATCCCCGGAGCATATAAAACAATTCCGTCCCATTAGTTTATGTAATGTGATTTATAAAGCCATTACTAAGGTTATTGCTAACCGTTTGAAACCATATCTTGATAATCTTATCTCTCCTTTTCAATGTAGTTTTGTGCCAGGTAGACATGGTTCTGACAATGTCATTATTGCTCAAGAAGTGATCCACACTATGAAGTTAAGGAAAGGGAAAACAGGGTGGATGGCAATCAAAGTTGATTTAGAGAAGGCGTACGATAGAATTGAGTGGAGCTTTCTTGAGGATACCCTCAAATCTATTAATATGCCTAACTCTTTAATTACTTTAATTATGTTTTGTGTTTCCTCCCCTTCTATGAGACTTTTGTGGAATGGGGGTCAGTTAGACGAATTCAAACCTTCTAGGGGTTTAAGACAAGGAGATCCTATTTCCCCTTATCTGTTTGTTCTATGTATTGAAAGGATTGGACAACTTATTTCTGATGCCGTTGACGCTAAATTATGGAAGCCTATCAAACTTAGTTATGATGGGCCTCCTATTTCTCATCTTTTCTTTGCTGACGATCTTTTTCTTTTTTCTGAAGCTGGGTTGGAGCAGGCTGAGACGATTAACTCGGTTCTTAGCTACTTTTGCAGCTGCTCTGGTCAAAAAGTTAACAAGGAGAAGACAAAGATCTTCTTCTCAAAGCACATAAATCATAACAGGACTAACCAGATCTACAACACCCTGGGCGTTGCAAGCACTTGTGACCTAGGTAAATATCTTGGTATTCTCCTTCATCATGGTAGGGTGAACAAGGACATGTACGCGTTCGTTGCTGAGAAAGTTGACTCCAAGCTAGCTTCTTGGAAGCAGAATACGCTCTCTAGGGCTGGGAGGATTACTTTGGCAGCCTCAGTGATCTCTGCCATTCCTTCTTATTGTATGCAAACGACTCTCTTGCCTAGCTCTATCCTGGAGATGATTGAGAAATCTGAAAGAAACTTCATTTGGGGTTCTAGTAATGGCTCGAGTAGACCTCATCTCATCAACTGGGATACTGTTTGTTCTCCCAAGCTCAAAGGTGGCCTTGGCATAAGAAAGTTAAAAGAATTCAATCTTGCTTTCATGATGAAAATGGCCTGGAAGCTTCTTTCCAGCAAAGGGTGTCTTTGGTCTGATGTTATCAAGAATAAATATAAATGCAACATTGATGGTCATCTGGTTGTTAAAAAATCTCCTTACAGCTCCAATTTTTGGTCTGGTCTTTGCAAAGTTTGGGGTTTAGTTAAGGACCACAGCATCAAAATTATTAATAATGGCAAGAACACTGAGTTTTGGAATGATCACTGGGTTCCGGGGTATCCTAACCTTGCTTCTCTTGCCTTAGGAGTTATTCCTCAAGATGAGATCCATAGTCCTGTTAGTAAATACGGCAATATACAGGGCAACTGGAATTGGGACATGTTCAGCCATCTCCTTCCCCATGAAGTCCTGAATTCGATTGTTGTAATCATACCTCCTTGTAATCACGGTGATGATGATACCGTTTCTTGGATGCCCACTGCTAATGGCCTATTCACGGTTAAATCGGCTTATCAAGACTGCATTTGTGTGGATGAGAGCTACTCTAGCTCGTTATGGAGAAAAATTTGGAAGATAAAGAGCAACCAAATCATACGAGTCTTTCTCTGGAGTCTTGCTCATAACAGTATCATGACAGATAACAAACGTCTGAGGAGAGGGTTTACTGATAATGACATATGTAAGAGATGTGGTCAGAGCTCTGAATCTGCCATACATGCTATCCGCGACTGTCCTGTGGTTTCGGGCCTCTGGAAAAGCTTGGTTCACACTAGATATTACAGCAGCTTCTTCACTTCCAATCTTCAAGATTGGATTATGTGTAATCTTAGTAGGAACATGGGGTATGAGGAAGATTTCGATTGGAGCTGCAAGTTCGGTATTACTTGCTGGTTAGTGTGGAAGCAGAGAAACCAATGGGTTTTCAACGGTAAGCATGAGGAGGCGGGTGCTTTAAGCTCCATTGTTAACATCTACTTAAATAATGTTAATCAAGCCTTGAATATAAATGCTACTGGTAACCAGTTGCAGCTGAAGGATTATATATGGCACCCCCCTCCTAACGACGTTATCAAGGTCAATGTGGATGGGTCCTTTCTTGCCAATAATCTTGCTATGAGTTGTGGCGGTGTGGCCAGGGATTGCTATGGGAATTGGTTGTATGGGTATAGTAAATCCCTTGGGAAGGGGTGCTCCGCTTATGCAGAATTATGGAGTATTTACTTTGGCCTCAGTACTGCTTGGGATAGGGGGTATAAGAAGGTTATTTTGGAGTCGGAAAGTAGCTTTGTCATCAAGCTCATTCAAGACGTGTCCTTCACTGCTCATCCGCTCAAAAGGCTTATTTCTTGCATCAGAGATTTTCTAATCAAAGACTGGCAGGTGGAGCTTATCCACACTCTCAGAGAAGGGAACTATGTGGCTCATAGCCTTGCTGTCCACGCTCATTCCTTACCTTTGGGTTTGAATTGGTTTAATAGTGCCCCTAGCTTTTGTACTGGTGTGTATAGGTTTGACTCTCTTGGTGTGGTCCCCTTGGTGGGCTCTTAGCTAGGTTGTCTAGCCTCTTTTCCCATAAAAAAAAAATAGGAGCTTGCCTAAAATACAATTATATCAACTTAAAATTTATTTTTGTCACCTGAGAGATTTTTTATTTATAATAAAAATAATATTTTCGATCATTTATATTTTGACAGTCACTATTAATTATTAAAAAATATATTTTTTAATAATTAAATTTTCACTATTAAAATAAGTTGTTAATAAAAATTAATAGTAATATTACAACAAGAAAAAAGAGTATTTTCAACAATTCTATTTTGACGGTCACTTAATTGTTAAAAAAAATACATTTTTTCAACACTCAAATTTTGATCATTGAAATAAATTTTAAAAACAGTTGTCTGTAATACTTTTTTTACAATAATTTCCTTAACGTTATTTTTTTCGACAGCCGTCATCAACAAATGTATTATAGAAAATAATATTATTGACAAATATCGAAAATTGTTAATCGTTGAAAATACTATCATTAAATTTTTTTCAATAACTTATTTGGACTGTCAAAATTTAATTGCAAAAAAAAATATTAATTTCTACGGCTAAAATTTAATTGTTTAAAAAAGTACATTTTTTAACTAATAGTGGCTATCGAAATATAGGTAATTGAAAATAGTCTTTTTTTTTCCTTGTTATGTTTTTTCAATGTCTAGTAGTTGTTAATAATTATTAATAATATTATTTTCAACATTACTGTTGTTGATAACAGCTGTCGAAAAAATTACCGTTGAAAAAATATATATTAAAAAAGTGTTATCGACAATTATTGACTAACGAAAATACTAATATTGTAATTTTTTTCAACAACCTATTTCGACGGCTACAATTTAACAAAAGTAGTAGACAAACTATAAGTTCTTAAAAATTCTTATTTTTCTTGTAAAAAATGTTGAAATAGGGGCTTGTCTATAGTGCAATCATGCATCCAACTAGAGCTTGAGACATGGTGATTCTTTATTGGATTAAATTTAGGTAAGGTTCCTTATTTTTTGTTATAAGGTTTCATAATACAAAGGTGACATGTGGCAAAAATTGTAAGTATGACCAATTATAGTAGAGAGAAAATATAGAAAATCACATTTTACATGATGAATGAGACAAGTGTGATCGAGGGGCAAGCAAAAGACTTTCTTTTTCTATATGTAATGCCATCAATCACGGTTAGGGAAATCAAAAAAGAATCATCTGTGGACCCATCACTTTGTGTTGTTCATCTCCACAAGTGGAAAATAGAAGGACTGGGCTTGAGACTTGAGAGGGAGAAAATATTTAGTAATATAATAGTACTCAATTTTACTATATTTTTTAATTAATTGACTTTTAATTTATTTAAGATGGGTCCTTATTAATATAAATTTTTATTAAAATTAATAAATAGCACTGCATGATTGGAGGGTGTATCAAAGTTCAATAATACTGATAATACTCAACTTTTAATCTTTTTTCGGTGAAAAAAATGGTAGTAAGGGAAGGCACTCCCAAGTACTACCGGACAGAGCGCCAGTGGCATGTTGGTGTTGGAGCAGCAACCTGAAAATAAGAATAAACACAAAAAATAGGAAAATATAAATTTGTTAGAGAAATAATAAAATGCGTGGTACCGGACTGAGGCACGGGTATCTCGTTATCTTTAAGGTAATTCACGCCTCCTACGGGTTGATTTTGCTGTATCACCAGGTGCAGGGGTACTCAGACGCGTTACCTCTAGGATACAACAACTCATTACTCGCCTGTTTGTCTACAACCTCTGCACGTATAAGGTAGACAAGACTCTGTCTCCTACTCCTTTATCTACCCAAATAACACATATTATATGTTTTCATATTTCTTCTCCTTAGTATCCGTGCATCTCCTGTCTTCTCCCAACCCACATATATATAGGTGAGAATTTAGGATGCCATTTAATTATAGATTAAATGTGTTTTAATGCTACCATTAATTGATAACATGAAACTCCAGCCAGCATTCCAAAACTGATTGAAAACCGTTTTGCATGTTTTATTATAATTAATTAACTTTAAATAATTTATAATAATATATTCCAACAGTTGGGGAGACCAACAGAGGCCCAATCAACTTTTAATCTTTTATCTCTTGAGAGCAAGCATGGTTCCTTATAAGGATGGAAATGTGAATCCACTTTTTTCTCACAAAAATTCAACCAAACAAAAAGAGAAGGAACCAAATATCTACTTTTCTTTCTTTAAGCCCAACCAAATATGACATAATTGTTTTAATTTGATATTTGATTTTAGATTTAAAATAGCTTTAAAATTTGAGTCGGCTCTCTCATTTTCAAAATATTATAAATCAACCAAGAGATTAGTCATCCTAATTAATGGCCTTGATTTTGACCCAAAAAAGAAACTCTAACCGTTTTCAATAGATTTTTGAAACTATTGTTAAGAAATAGCTTTAAAATTTGAGTCGGCTCTCTCATTTTTCAAAATATTATAAATTAACCAAGAGATTAGTCATCCTAATTAATGGTATTGATTTTGACCCCAACAAAGAAACTCTAACCGTTTTCAATAGATTTTTGAAACTATTGTTAAGAGGACACAATCTCAATCTCAGTCGTTACATGTACGCAGTAGTTTACCAAGAAATTTCAAATTTTCAACCCATTGAGGCATTTTGTGGAACATGATATAGGCTTTGGTTAAACTAGAAGCAACCTCTTCCATTCTTTAATTGCTAATGCTACCTACTCAAGGAAGACATTACTTACACACTCCAATATGGGCTTTTTTACTTTCATGTCCCGCATCCATTCCTCTTGGGAAAAGTTCATGAAGTGAAACACTAGCAGGGGTAACCAACAAGAGGTTGATTCAAGTGGTAAGCGGTTTGATATTATTTAAGTAATATTTTTGGATCGAGATATTATAAATGCATCTATCCTCATTGAAAAACTCTTCCAGTGACATGGGTTGAGTTCGGATTAGTCGAGGCAATACCTTAGATACCGGACGAACAAAAAAAACACTAGCAGTAGTACAATACAAATTCACAGTTTCCTTTCCTCAACCAGTATTGAATCTCATAAGGGTAAAAAGAAAGAAAAGAGGGCAACAACAATAGTACCATCTGAAATAATTGATGGTGGCCCCTAAAATCATTTGGTTCATTGAGGGAATAAAGGGCAGGAAAACGTAAAAATTTAAATTTCATACATAGACTAACTTAAAGGGGGATTTTCCCTTGATTGAATAAATTTTGTTGGTTGCTTGATAGAATGAATTAAAGAAGCACTAACTATAATGAATCCATTACTTAATCTAACCGTATCAATGATGTACAAATTTTGTTTGACATCTCTACACTCCGGTCTTCTTACCGTATCAATCATGAACTTTTAAATTAAATTAAAATAAATTTTCATTTTAACACAATAATAAAACATTTAATGTATACAAGAGATAATATTAAAAAAATAATTAATTGATCATTCTCTTCCATCTATTTTATTAAAATTATTCATAGAATATTATATCCATTCTATTCTCATTCATTCCTTTCCTCATTAAAACTTTCAAATAATATTTTTAAGGGTAAAAGACTCTTGCTTCCCTCAAACTTTACTGCAATGTGCGTTCCTGCTCCTAAACTTTTTTTTTGTTCCTGCCTACCCACAAACTTTTTTTTTGTTCATGCCTACCCCCAAACTTTCAGTTTTATTCACCTTTAACTTTTTACTTTTATTAAAAAAAAATTAACCTAATCTAAATAAAAAAATATTTTAGGATACAAGTTTGATTTTTTTTTAATTTGGATTAGGTTAATTTTTTTTAAATAAAAGTAAAAAGTTAAATATGAGATGTAAAATGAGGTGGACAATGAGGTGGCAAATTCATAGTCCACGTCAGCAAATTCCGTCAAGCAAGTTAATGGTGTTAGCAAAAAGGGCATGCATGAACAAAATTGAAAATTTGGGGGAAGGCATGAACCAAAAAAGAGTTTGGGAATAGGAATGAACATTGCATAAAGTTTGAGGGCGGCAATGGTACTTTACCCTATTTTTAACCATACAACTCCACTTCTCACCTCTCCATTCCTTTCCATCAATGAACCCTCTCTTTTGTATTCTATAAAACTCTCAAACATTACCTAAAGAATATAAATTTTTAAAGATTTGACATACATGTACATATTATTTTAAAAAATGTTTAAAAATGTAATAAAATAATAATTTTATTTTTAAAATAACGAATTAAAAATTTAAAAATTATTTATTTTCTCATCATTTTAATAATTATTATTATCCCATTTCAAAATAAAAATAAATTAATACTTCTTCATTTTTTTCTATCATTATCTTCTCGCATCATATTTTTTTAATTATAAATTAACATAACTATGCACTAATAATACATTTTTAGTCAAAGATTCATTTTAGTCATCTATATTTCACTCAAGTTTCAAATTAGTCATTTATGTTTCAAAAGTTTTAAATTAATCCTTTATCTTTCCCAGAAGTTCTAAATTGGTCCTTCCGTCCAAGTCCGTCAATTTCTTAAGTTAACTGCTGACGTGGCGTGCCGAGGTGGACACAGTCTCTCCTACGTGTATCAAATAGCTGACGTGGCCTTAGACACACCAAAAACACCCACCGACGTTGTTTAAGCCAAAAATAAAACTATGTTGAAAGGACTAATATGAAACTCTAATGAAACATAAATGTCTAATATAAAACTTTAATGATACATAAAGGACCAATATAAAACTTCAATGAAACATAAAGAACCAAAATAAAACTTTAACGAAACATAAAGGAGCAATAGAGAACTTTAATGAAACCTTAAGGACAACTATAAAACTTTTGGGAAACATAAAAGACCAATATAAAAGTTTTTTAAAAAAAGAACCAATTTAAAACTTAAGTAAAATATAGATGATCAAAATGAACATTTAACATACATTTTTTAACATATAAACAAGTGTATTTGAAATCTCATAAAATACTTAATGATGTCACTTCTTTATTTATCTGGTCATATCATTTAAACCGTTACTCAAAAACTAATGACTGTCATGGCCGGTTTATTAAAAACCAAAAAATATATTATATTCTTTTTGAAAGACTAAATTGTTAGATGATTTTTTATTTTTTATAAACCAAAAAATATATTAACTATGTTATATAATATTTAATTTATAAAGCTATTGACTAAATTATTATTAAAATATAAATATATTGTCCTTTTTATGTAATTTTAATGACCAAATAATCAACAATACATTGAACAGGGTCAAGTAAAATTACACGATTGGGAGATATAACAAACAACAAATTAAAGCAATAAAATCACATACCTGGAATCCCCGAAGTCATGGTTGTAGGCAATAACCTAGCAACTCACAATACCAAAGTAAGGCAATA
Source organism: Senna tora (assembly GCA_014851425.1). Lineage (NCBI taxonomy): Eukaryota > Viridiplantae > Streptophyta > Magnoliopsida > Fabales > Fabaceae > Senna > Senna tora. Next base: position 19,265,977 of record CM026265.1, read on the forward strand.
AAGATATAAGAGAGTTCAAGAGAAAAAGGGTTCAGAGTTTTAGGTTTTAAGAAAATAAAACTATGTGTATCTTGAGTCAGTTAACTTAGGTTATTTATATGTGGGATTGGATGCATCCCACTAATCCTAATAAAACTGACCACTAACTAAAATAATAATTTAATATTTAAATGTACATATATATCCTATTTAAATATTATAGATAAAAGATGTGTATCTTTTATTCAATTTAAAACTAAACAGATGAGGATATATATATACACATTAAATATTAATTATGATCAAATCTCTTCAATTACTTATTTCTATATGAATAATTTAATGGGATAATTATTCATTCCCTCCGGCTGTGAGTTGGGGTATTTGCCTGATAGGCATGTATTAATCCAACCCATCACGGATCAATACATATATTAACACAGACTCCAAATCCATTCAATCAGTTAAATAGAGATTATTATTGTTAATTAAATCTTTAATATTAGTCCACTAATAAATTAATGCTAATCCATCACAATTTTTTTTCCAACAATCTCCCACTTGGATGGCATTAATCTAAAAATGGTCTAATATCTTTAAACTTGTAGATAAACAATAATCTCACATGCGCAGTCACGCTAAAGGTGTATGCTTTAAGGTATTCAACAAATCACTGATTCCTATAGGGGAACTAGTGATGTAAACAGATCATTTAATCCTATAGAGAAACAAATAATTTTAACAGATCATTGAATCCTATGGGGAAACCAATGATGTAAGCTGACAAAATGGAGTACGAAATCAGACGTTAATGTCTTGATACAACATAAGACCCTTAGGGTCCAAAACATATATATATATATATATATATATATATATATATATATATATATATATATATGTACTCCCACTAGACCAAAGTTATTTACAAATTGAGAGCAATACCCATATGGGATACATGGTTCTTGAAAACTCCCACGGGCAAACCCTTGGTCATGGGATCCGCCAACATTTGTTCACCAGGAATGTGAACTAGACAAGTCTGAGACTGAGAAATCTTCTCTCTGACAAATAAGAACTTCACATCAAAGTGTTTTGTTCTACTGGAGTTTCTATGATTATGAGAGAAGCTAACTGCAGAAGAACTATCGCAGTATATGGTCAAGGGTTTTGATATGGAACACATCAAACCCAACTTACTTATCAAATTTCTCAACCATACGGTCTGGCGGGTAGCCTCATAACAAGCGATATATTCTGCTTCCATGGTGGAGGTGGCTGTAATTGTCTGTTTGCAGCTCTTCCACGAGACAACACCTCTAGACATCATGAAGATGTAACCTGATGTGGACTTGCGATCATCTACACAAGAGGCGAAGTTCGAGTCTGAATATCCTACAATCTCAAAAGGATCAGTTCTCCTATAAGTGAGCATGTGATGCTTTGTACCTTGAAGGTACCTTATGACTTTCTTTGCTGCTTTCCAGTGATCCGGACCGGGGTTACTCAAGTATCTTCCAAGCACGCCAACATCAAACGCAATATAAGGACGAGTGCAAACTTGAGCGTACATAAGACTGCCAACAGCGGAAGCGTATGGAATCTTATCCATTTTAGTCTTAGACACATCATCCTTAGGACAAGATGACAAAGACAAGCTTTCACCCTTTTACACAGGTGCAGCACACGCTGTACATGCATTCATGTTGAACCTTTTCAGAATTCTTTCAATATATGTTGTCTGTGATAACCCTAATGTACCCCGAGTTCTATCACGATGAATCTGGATTCCAAGAACGAATGACGCATCACCAAGATCCTTCATATCAAAATGGCTAGATAGGGCAAGTTTTGTTTCATTTAACATCTCAACTGAATTACTAGCCAGAAGGATATCATCTACATAAAGGACTAATATTACAAAATGGTTTCCTTCAAATTTCTCATAGATGCACTGATCAGCTGAGTTCTCCAGGAAACCAATCGAAGTGATGATCTTATCAAACTTCAAGTACCATTGTCTTGAAGCTTGTTTCAGCCTATAAATGGATTTCTTCAACTTGCATACCAAGCGTTCACTGCTTGGTCTAGAAAATCCATCTAGTTGTGTCATATACACATCTTCTACCAAATCACCATTTAGGAATGCTGTCTTTACATCCATTTGGTGGAGTTCAAGGTCTAGTTGCGCGACTAGTGCCATAACTACTCTGAAGGCATCTTTGGTTGACACTGGTGAGAAAGTTTCTGTGTAATCTATGCCTTCTCTCTGATTGTAGCCTTCAGCTACAAGCCTAGCCTTGAATCTTTCAATTTCACCATCCGCACCTCTTTTGGTCTTAAAGACCCATTTAGATCCCATTGGTTTCGAACCAGCAGGTAATTCTGTCAGCTCCCACACTTCGTTGTGGTACATTGAATTCATCTCATCTTTCATGGCCTCCAACCATTTATCTGAATGAGATCCTGACATAGCTTCTGAATAGTCTGTAGGGTCTACATTGTCTACCAAGTTCGATTCAAATTCTTGCAAATAAACATAGTAGTCGTTTAGGATTGCAGATCTGCGGTTTCTTTCTGATCGTCTTAGATTTATGACTGACTCTTGCAAGTGCTCATTTGCTATACTAGTAGGAGGTTCTCGTAATTGTTCTTCTACAAGATCGACCACAATATTGTCATTTCTATTATCTTGACTCGTCGAAGGCATGTCTGAAAATCAGGATACAGCAAAAGGCATCAATAGGTACGTATCCTCATTGCGAAGTTGTATGGCCCTAGGGGCCTCACTCCAACTGTCTGAGTCATTCTCAAAGTAGTAGGCTCTATCAGATTCTATCACTCTAGTGGAGTGACTAGGGCAATAGAATCTGTTTCCTCTAGATCCTAAGCAATACCCAATGAAATACCTAGAGATAGTCTTTGGATCCAATTTCATTAGTTGAGGATTGTATGGTCTTACTTCTGCCTTGCAACCCCACACTCGCAGATGTTTCATAGTTGGTTTCTTAACAGTAAAGAGCTCATAGGGAGTGTTCTCTACAGACTTGCTTGGAACCTGATTTAGAATGTAGGCAGCCGTTCTAAGTGCATCCCCCCATAGGAACTCTGGTAAGCTTGAATGACTGATCATGCTTCTTACCATGTCCATTAAAGTGCGGTTACGTCTTTCAGCAACTCCGTTTTGTTGAGGAGTGCTTGGCATGGTATACTGTGCTTCAATACCATGCTCCTTAAGGAAGAGAGCAAATGGTCCAGGATTCCTTCCTAACTCAGTGTATCTTCCATAGTATTCGCCTCCTCTATCAGATCTTACAACTTTGATAGACTTACCAGATTTTAGTTCAACGGCAGCCTTGAATGTTCAAAAGGCATTTAGAGAATCAAATTTCTCACGTAGTAAGTCTACCCATCCAAATCTTGAGTAATCATCTATGAAGGTGATGAAATATTTATAGTCACCTAAAGTTGCAGGAGTTATCGGCCCACTAATATCAGTGTGGATTATATCAAGAATGTTTCCTGACCTATTTGCTTTGCCACCTCTAGTCTTAGTAGGGAATTTTCCTTTTATACAATCAACACAGTAGTCAAAGTCCGAAAAGTCTAAATTAGGCAAAATTTCTTGTTTAATTAATCTGTCTAGTCTATTTCTTGATATGTGACCTAAACGTCGATGCCATAACATAATGAATTTTCATCAATTCTATGACGTTTATGTCCAGTCACTGTGTTAACAGATGCAATAGTAGGTGATTCAAAATTAGGATTTAAATTAAGACAATATAATCCATTCAAAACTTTTGCACTACCAACCACAATAGTGTTATAATAAATGTCAATCCTACTATTTCCTTGCCAAAAGGAATAACCTAGTGCATCTAACATCGAAGTGGAAATTAAACTCCTTCTTGAAGAAGGCACATAAACGACATTTTTAAGTACAAGGTTGTGTCCAGTAGGTAAGTTTAATACTACAGTTCCTTTGCACTCCACTGCAGCAGAACTTCCTTGCACTCCTAGTACTGTCCTTTCCCTTTCACTTGGGCTCCTCCTATTTCTGAGCCCCTGCAAAGAATTAGTTAGATGCATTGTGGCCCCAGAATCTAACCACCAAGTATTTAAGGAGATTTCAAAATTGTTAGATTCAAAACAGACTAAGGCTAGAGGGGCAAAGTCAGATAAGTTACCTTCCTTCTCACGTTTGTTTTTCAGCTTAAAACATTCATTTATTCTATGTCCAGGTTTCTTGCAATAAAAGCATTCCCCTTTAAGAGGTTCCTTTGCCTTTCCTTTGGACTTCTTTCTGTCTTTCTTCACTCCAAGTGCCCTTTTGCTATCATGCTTCTTTCTTTTTCCTTTTCCCTTTTTGTTAGAGGAACCCAGAGAAAGCATATTAACAGACTGAGTGAGAGCTTTTATTTTCTTCTGTGACTCTTCCTCTTGAGTCACGATAGACATCAATTGGTTAATGGATCATTCTGTTTCTTGCGAATTGTATGTGGTCCTCAAGACCCCATACTCAGTAGGCAGTGATTCAAGAATTTTGTAGACCAGAAAGCTCTCACCAAGATCTAATTTTAGGCCCTTGAGTTTGTTGTAGTAATTCACCATCTTCATCATGTGTTCCCGCACTCCAGATACTCCGTCATACCGAGCATTATCAAGCAGAGAAATATAGTAAGCCTTCTGTGATTTCTCGAATTTCTAGAACTTCTCACCGATGGCTTTAAGATACTAAACAACGGTATCTTTCTCAGGGACACTTTGTCTGATTGTTTTGTCTACAGTATACTTCAACACTGTTAGGCAAATTCTATTTGAGTCGTGCCACTGTTTGTGGAATGCCTTCTCAGCATCATTAGATTGGGCAGTCAAGTCTGCCGGTTTTCCTTCCCTCATTGCCAGATCGTCTCTCGAGACTGTGAGATACATATCCAAGGACTCATACCAATCATCATAGTTGGTCCCATTCAATGTTTTCACAACCGAGAGTTGTTGAAACACAGAAGCTGAAAAAATGGCCAAAACAAAATAGGAAACGTTAATTATGTCCCGGAAACATAATTACAAATACAAGGTTTCCATAACAAAATCAGCTTATACGATTTGCCAAACAAATGCATGTTTATAAGATGCAATGAGTCATTAAAACAGAACATCTTTGTTGTTTCCATATCTATAGGATACAACAACCAACAAAGAAGTTATCAATATTTACCAAGTGCTTATTTAATATGAATATAATGGATGCGCCTTTGCTCAAAATTGTACATTAATTATGCCATACCTATAGGGTAAAATCATAATCAACAAACAATCAAATATTTTATAAGGCGCAGTAATTAATCCATTATGGGTGAATTAGATATTTTATGTGACAAAAAAAAATTGTTGCAGTAAGGTTTTTTTATTATTATTATTATTATTATTATTATTATTATTATTATTATTATTATATATATTATTGCATATATACATATATACAATGTATATATGCTATTCACGCACGCACAGAAACATACATATATATGTATGTGCTATGTGCTGTTACACATATATATTATTATTATATATATTATAATATATATTAAACACACATACACGCCTTGATTTGCGTGTGAATTACACACATATATATGTGTAACCAAATCTTGCTGTGGCAAGATTTTTATTTTACTTGGTAGAGCAAGTTGAGAATTTTCAGCGGCACATCTTCACGCAAAACGTGGGTTAAAATTTAAAATCAATTAACCACAAATTTTGGGATCTCATAACTGTAACAAAATAATAAAATTAATTTTATTATGTTGTAAATCAGAATTTAGGGCCTATTTAGGATCTAAGTAAATATCACAGCTATGTATCAAAAACCCAGATTTCATGAATATGAAATTAGTTCTAGGGTTCTTCATCTAGGATTCTAAAATTATAATTCGGATCACAAATTTATCAAATAAAATATACCATAATGATCAGAATAATCAATCACTGTATACAAATTCAAGTATACCATATGCTTCATATTGGAGAAAAGAAGGAAAAAAAATTGAATACACGTGTGACCATGAAAATCAAATTTATTATATATGCATACTTTTGTTTTATCCATTGGACGGATTTGAAAAAGTAAGAATTTTATCCAGTGGACGAACTCATATTTGTCCATTGGACTAATTCAAAAAAAGAAGTTTATCCATTGGACAAATTTGAAAAAGTAAGAATTTTATCCAGTGGACGAACTCATATTTGTCCATTGGACTAATTCAAAAAGGAGAAGTTTATCCATTGGACGAATTTGAAAAAGTAAGAATTTTATCCAGTGGACGAACTCGTATTTGTAATACCCGAGAATATATAATTAACATCATTGGTTTAATTTAATTAATTTATTTATTTAAAGTTGAAAATGGATAGAAGCACACACTATCCTACTACTTATTTTTTTTAAATATAAGTTAAAGTAAATCCTAATTATTTTTTTTATATATATATATTGTTTTTCTTAATTATTATTATATCAGATGTTTTTTTATGATATGTATGTATATTAATTTATTATATATATATAAGTAGGAAATAAAAGAAAAGAATAATAAAGGAATAAAGGGGTGGGAAGAAAGAAAAGACGTGTGAGGAAACAGAGAGGGAAGGCACGCACGGAAGCTACGGGAGAGAGGGCATCACGAACGGAAAACGCACGGAGGGAAGGCGGAGCAGGTCGTTCGACGGCTGAGCTCGCGTGGAGTGGCCGGACGTGCGAGGAAGCCGGTGCTCGTCGCCGTCTTGGTGCTGGAGGAGAGAGAGTCGTGGGTTAGAGAGAGAAAGCAAAGGGAGAGAGCTTTCTCGCTGGAAAACTCGCTGGAAAATACCGTTTCTTCACCGGGGAAGGTGGCTGGGAGTCTCCTCTACTCCATATTGTCCTTCTAACCGGTTGAATCGAGGTGAGAAGTCCTGTAACTCTCAAACCCCAATTTTATCAATTTTAGGGATTCAATCTGAGTATTCTGGGTCCTAAATTGAAATATTTGCATGTTAGGAAGTGAGTTGGAAGCTTAGGAACCGGAACCAAATTGATGGAATTTATCCGGGTTGGAAAGATTGTAGGAAAATGTGGTTGTTAAGGTTTAAGGGTGTTGTGGACTGATTGGGGGTGCATTAAAAGGTGGAAATTGTAATTATATAATTGTTAAAATTATTGGAATGTACGAGGGATTAAAACCTGAGTACTCACCGTCTCACCGGAACCCAACTCGGGGGAAAAAGAGACAATTTTCTAATTTTACGCGTATTCGGGTATGTGTATTCATGTGTAGGTAAAGTGTTCAAGGCTATTTTAGTAAGTGGAATTCTTGGACAAGTAGGATTTATGATTCACTTGAGCCATAAATTCAAGACTTGGGTAATGGAAGTTCATATGGACACATAGAGGTGGAATTGGGTAACCTTGTATTCCCAAGTCAAAGCTTCCGAATAGTGTGATTAAGAAAGGGTTGGACACGAATAGAAGCATGCTAGGTGTCCTAAAACTAGTTGAGGGCATTTCCAAGCCAACAACTAGTCTATGGAATTAATTAGAGAGAACATGAGCACTAGCATTGCATGTACACGATAGTGGTTGAATTTTCAAGCTTCTGAATCTCTCAAATATATGTTTATAGGGCACCATACAGTGAGCGGACCTTCGAGCACACCGAGAGCCGATCCGAGGGGCCAACCAGGTGAGGGGCTTTCCTATCCTTGTCCTATAGGGTTGACTGCGGATATGGATATATGGTTTGCTTTCTTGCCTACTTGTAGGAATTTTATAATAGATAACATGCTATTGTTGTTCCTAAATTGTAATATATGTGATAACGTGTTGTATGTGTATACGTGAACTGTAAAAGCAATGGTGGTTCAAGGAGCCTTATATGGAAAGAAGGTCCTCGGGACCTAGATGATATCGGGGGTAGGATCGAGTCAATTTTATTTGTGAGGGTCTTGTGGTACTAGAAACCAACCTCTTTGATGATCATCTGAAAAGGGTGATTGTGTATGTAAATCCTTAAAGAAAATGAACATATGTGACCTTGCCTTAAACCGAGAGATTCCGAATTAGAAAACCACTTGGAAATATAGAGTTGCCTAAGAAGAAGAGAAATGAGTAAGTAGTGGTCCATAGGGGTCATTTAAGGTACAACGTAGGAACCGAGCCTATCACGAATAGTCCGGGTAGATTGAGTCAAACCCACAGAAATACGGAGTATATGAGTACACCACATTGTGGCTATTGCCTTGGGAAAACCGAGGTCAGATATTTTGGTATAGCATTGTTTTGTACACCAATATGTATTTTGTCAGGATGTATATGTATATGATTATTTTGGTATAGCATTGTTTTGTACAGTTGCTATATACATATATGTATATGTCACACTCTAGAATTGTCGGCTTCATACAGGTTAAAGATTTGGTCTGGTTGTTGGGGATATAGGTTGTGATATGATGAATATCATGTGTATATATATATATATGAATGTGACTTCTGCATGTGAATAGGATAGATCACACGCACTGAGCGTGTGGTCAATATGTAAATTATATATATGTGTGTGACTGAATACTTGGTTGTGTGAAATTACGGCTTCCGCATGCGAATAGGATAGATCACACGCATTGAGGCGTGTGATCAATATGTAAATTATATGCAAGCGTGTGATTGAATATATATACTTGACTGTACACAGGAATTCTGCATGTGAATAGGATAGATCACCCGCCCTGAAGCGCGTGATCAATATGTATATTATATGTACGTGTGATTGATTATGTGTATATGTATAGACTGAAGCGGCGTTGAGCGAGCCGTGGATTGCGTGCTACTTACGTCATCGGATAGGGATGGCCATATATATACTATATATTGTTTGTATTAGAAATGGGTAGTTATGCATATATAAAATGTCAATTGGGGATTAGAGGCTTACGGGATAGGAGAAATCCTACCTCCCGTGCCGGTCACAGACGTCTGATAGGGGGTCGTGACAGTATTTGTCCATTGGACAAATTGGAGAAGAAGAAAATCGCAGGTTTTTTAAATTAATAAATTTTGAGATTAAATTTATTAACCAAGCTCTGATACCTTTTGATGTAATTTTAATGACCAAATAATCAACAATACAATGAACATGGTCAAGTAAAATTACACGATTGGGAGATATAACAAACAATAAATTAAAGCAATAAAATCACATACATGGAATCCCCGAAGTCATGGTTCTAGGCAATAACCTAGCAACTCACAATACCGAAGTAAGGCAATAAAGATATAAGAGAGTTGAAGAGAAAAAGGGTTAAGAGTTTTAGGTTTTAAGAAAATAAAACTCTGTGTATCTTGAGTCAGTTAACTTAGGTTATTTATATGTGGGATTGGATGCGTCCCACTAATCCTAATAAAACTGACTACTAACTAAAATAATAATTTAATATTTAAATGTACATATATATCCTATTTAAATATTATAGATAAAAGATGTGTATCTTTTATTCAATTTAAAACTAAACAGATGAGGATATATATATACACATTAAATATTAATTATGATCAAATCTCTTCAATTACTTATTTCTATATGAATAATTTAATGGGATAATTATTCATTCCCTCCGGCTGTGAGTTGGGGTATTTTCCTGATAGGCATGTATTAATCCAACCCATCACAGATCAATACATATATTAACACAGACCCCAAATCCATTCAGTCAGTTAAATAGAGATTATTATTATTAATTAAATCTTTAATATTAGTCCACTAATAAATTAATGCTAATCCATCACAATTTTTTTCCAACACTTTTCCCTAATTTGGTCTAAATATTTAATTAACTTTCAAAACTCTATGGAGCTTTCTGCAAAATAGAAAGTAAGCCTGAGGCCCTGAATGCAAAAACAAAAAGTAAGTCATACTTTTTTTTCTTCATGACAAACCAATTTTATTATTTATTATCTATTATATATAACAAAACAACACTCACACATTGTCACGTGTCAACTTCTTAGAATACTTTTTTTATTTTAGAAAACCGTGCGTCATTTTTTATCAATTTTTTATTTAATATATCAATGTTTTTACAGAATTAGATCATCTGCCTTGCAAAATTGCAAGTGCAGAGAGCGATGCAGGCAAAGTGGCGTTTTGGACATTAAATTAGTATATAGAGTATTTAGTGATCTAATTTATGGGATATGCAGTATATAAAAAAGATACAGATAAGCTAAAAAATAACGAAGTTAAGTAATTAATTAACAATAAATAAATATAATTATTTTTTGGATTTTTTACGAGCATCTTCTTATTAGAGACAATCTTATTCAAGACACTGTCAAACGCTAAATATAAGTACTTGAGAATAAAATAATATATTAAATTCTAAAACATTTCACATCTCTCAATTTAGTCTATAAATTATTAAAATAGCAAGTTTTTCTTTACTACCCATGTGCTCACATTTAATATTCAATAGTGTATCTATTATCTATTATCTATTATATATATAAAAAGAAGAGGCGCTCCATCAGCTCTCTCCACATCAGCATAACCAGCACCTAATATCACTGCATCTGGCATCTAACTTGGCTCCATGTAGGCGAATATGTGGACACTCCTGTGGCAAATTAATTCTGTAGCAGATTTCAAATCCAAACTTAGCTGTACAATCCCTTGATTATCGTAAATCATAATCAATCCTTTCGAATTCGATAGTGTATCTATTATCTATTATCTATTATATCAAAATTATTTCGAATTCGAATCTTCTCAATCAAAAATCATATCTTGAATTCAAATACATCGGTTCCCATCCATAAAATATATATTAGAATCCCTCCTATTCATCTTCTATGCCTTCTCTTCTCAGTTTCAATCACAGGCATGTACTACAATTCCATGGCGTCCAGGAATCAACCCCTTACTTCCATGAATCCGCTGCAGCACAGAGATACAACTATCAAAGTACGAGTCGTTCGTTTGTGGTTTGTTCCGCCTTACTCCTCAAATATGAGCAAACCTAATCCAGGTGCTGTTGCAAATCAAATGGTTTTATGTGACTCTGAGGTAACGTAGTTTCTTGCATTGTTAAATGTTTACAAATATGACTTCGAATTGTTTTTAATGTCAATTCAACCGGTGATCACTGAACATCATTGGATTTATTGTGTGTTTGTTATTTCTAAATTTGATTCCATAATTCCACTATTGGTGCAAGTGTACCCAGAGTGTACCTAAATAAATTCAAAGGTTCTTTGGTTGAAGGTGGGGTGTACTTTATTTCACGTTTTGGAGTTGGACAGAGTGGAGGCAATTTCCGTATTACTACTCATTCTTTTAAGATCAACTTCCAATTTGGTACACGCGTAATGCCTACTGTTGATGACCCTAAAATTCATAAATATGGATTTGAGTGGGTAACAGCAGAATCTATAACCTCTGGCAATGCATATGAGAAAACTCTGGTTGGTTAGTATTTTCTCTGCTCTCTAGATATCATAAACCTCTGTAATATATATGTAACTGTCGTTTTTGGCTCAGACAATAGTAATTTGTAATTAGGACCGCAAGGGGTCTTAACCTTGGGGGACTTGTCCTTAGGTGGTGCACCTAGGTGCCTACGTACCCTTTGGGAGGGATCAAAGTCCACGTAGTTCGTCATGCTGACGTCTATAGGAGCCGTTCGACAAGGTGGTTAATTACCTGTATTGGGCCGTGTGCGGCTAAGACGTGTCTAAGGTACTCCGGGTAGGCGAGCCGCTCTTAGGAGGTTGCCTTAGTGGGAGAGAGCTAGTGTCTCTGGGGGCTGCTGGAAGCCCCGTAAACGGTGTGCTCCGAGAGGGAGGTGAGCATGCCGGAGGTTGGCCGGAATGGGGCCTGTGGCGGAGCTCGTGATGTGCAAAGATTGCGTGAGGTATCTGAGGGTGCTCAAGTTACTGAGAAACTATGTGGAATATCACAGAAAAGGTGCAGTAATCCTTCAGGTTGCGTATTGTTCTGTTGAGTTCGATCTCATTTAGTCCCCCGAGTGAGGGTCTATTTATACTCGAGTGTGGGGAGATCGTGTTCGACCCACGACCTCGTGGGACGTGGGTCATCCCACGAGGCTTGTGGAGTTCCCACGTCTGGTTGAGGGGATGCTCCGTGAGATGACGTGGGCGACGGCCATGTAACTGATAGATGAGTGGTGCCACGTGTCTCTAGCGGGTGTTGAGGCCGTGCTTCTAGAACGTCAATGCCACATGTCCCAAGGCAGAATATTCTGTAGTTACATAAGTCCCCCAAGTCTACGGGTGTCGGGCACACGTGGACTTAAGTTTCCTCGTCTGTAAGATACTTAAGAATTTTTCGCTACCTCTATATGTGGGATAGCATGTCTGACTCACGAAGTAGGCTCTCTCATATCGTTCCTTGGAAAAGGAGACCTCTTGGAGAGGAAACGTGTCCCGTTTCGGATGGCAGGATGCTTGACTTCCCCAGCAAGTTTCTGAGCCGTCTCTGTAGGAAGTGCGCGACTTACCTAGGTGGATTCATCATTGCTCAGGGGGCATTTCCCGAAATTCCCTTTGCGGGCTGGCGGGAGAAATCCAAAGGTCAGGGGCCGTTTGGTCATTCCCTTTGGTTTCAGAGTCATTTTGTTTTTGCGCCTCTTCAGTTGGGCTGCAAAGCGTCTGTTGGGACTCCCTTTTATCTGCTGAGAGCCGAAGACTTCCCATTGTTTTGCAAATATCCTTCTCCCCAAACTTTAGACCTTGCGATTTTCGACTCACTGTTACTCGAAAAATGGCTTCCGCTAGCGCCACCGCTTCTGTATGTTCCTCTATGGACCCGGATTTTGAACGGTCCCTTCTGCTAGTAGCCACGGAGGGAGTTAGGGAGAGAGTGGATACTCTCATCAACTTGAGAGATTCTGCAGACCTTCGGGAAGTTCTTTCTGGGGAGGATGGGACACCGGCGGCACCTCCTCCGACTGCCTCCGCAGGTTGGTATTCTGTTGAGCTGGAGCCAGGTTCGACGGCAAACATATTGGTGGCGGATGCCGGCGTGGTTTCACGAGTGCTGCCAGGAACCGACATTGAGAAAGTGTGGGAGGAGCGCTTTGCTCCCATATTCCCAGAGGATTACGAGATAAAGCCGATGGGAGAAGGGGAGAAAATTCTCTGGAGCGACAGTGTCGGCTTCGTTCTTCCCCTCTGCGTCCCTTACAATGCTGCCTTCATTCCTCTGTTTTCTGGCTTTGTCGAGGCCATGCTCAACCTGTTGAACGTCTGTCCTGCAGAACTGACCCAGAATGCTTGGTCGATAGTTAGTGTTTTTGATATGTACTGTCGGTCACACAGGTTGGAGGTTCTCCCACATGTGTTTCTTTCTCTCTACCACGTCTGTGAGGCGCACAGATGGGTGTATTTTCAGTCACACGCCAAAGGCTTCACCATTACTGACCTGCCGGGTAACAATCATGCCTGGAGGCCGTACTTCTTCAAGGTGGTGCCCAGGAAAGGCTCTTGCCCGCCTTGGATCCAACCGCTCGACTAGCGTCCGCGCTTTCCCCTCAAGTGGTCTAATCCTGTTCTCCGGGTTCGGTATGACCGGGAGGAGTACGAGGAGACAGCTTTCGAATTTTTTAAGGGGGCCATGGTCTCAAGCGCAGCTTTGGGTAAGTTGGTATTGACGAGTCTATGTCCTTCTTCTTTGCCTTCTTACCAAGCTTCGAACGCTTCCTTTTCACAGAGTTGACTCTGGGCAGTATTCAAGGGAGGTTGAATCCCCCGTCGAGTTGTCGGAGCCGGAATCGCGAACGCTCGGAGTTAGTGAGCGCTGCTGTTCCACCCCTGGGAGCGGATGAAGACGCTGACGTAGGCAGAGACCCTGTGAAAAAGGTGCCAGGGCCCCGAATCAGGTGGGTGAAATCGGCCGTAAGAAGGTTCCTTACACCCTATACCCCCCGAAGAGATGCCCGTTCGACTTCTGGGTGAGGGTATCTCTTTTAGAGGGAAGTTGATCCCGTTTGAGGCGGAGTGGGTCATCTTGGCTCATCAGCATTATCCTCTAGATTACGGGAAAGATTATGCTTTAGAGCGTATGACCAGGGAGACCATGCTGTTGCTAAGTCGTCTGGCGGGTTTCGCGTATCAGTGGGAAGTTGAGGGGGTAGGACGTTTTTTTTCCTTAGCTTTGATGTGCCCCATTGGTGGTGACTGATCCTTTTGTGACTTTGTGCATGAAGTTGTCGAGGAATTGCTGGAGGAGAACACTCGACTGGCTGCGCAGGTGGAGGAGCTGAAGGGCGAGCTACAAGAGGGCAAGGCTAGCGCCCTGCGAGCCCATCATCAGGACTTTCTGCGTTTTGTGAATTACGGAATGTAGAATGGTATAGCCCAGCTGGAGGATTTGATGGGCATCTCGGTTCCTCCGGAGGTTAGAGCTAAGATATATCACTCTTGGAAAAACACTGGCAGGGAGTTTAGCGTTCGCGCTCAAGGGGATTCTCCCCTAAGGGTCGAAGATTATGAGGTGCCCCCAAATCCTCGAAGGGAGCCACCGCGGACGGACGGGTCTCCGCATTTATCGGGGGGGATGCCCCTTGATTTTATGCCACTGTATTTGCGGTTTTGTAATTTTGGGGCGATAGACCCCTATGTGAATAAGATAAAGAAATTTTGAGCACGAGAGTTGATCAATCGTATTGTATTTCATATTCCTTTAAACACATAGCGTAACTTTCTTGGGACTGAGACTAGTTAGTAGTACATTTGTCTTAGGACTAAGACAAGGCAAGAGGCATTTGTCTTAGGACTAAGACGTGGTGAAGTGCCTGCGAGCTTGGCCTTTGGACTAAGGCGTAGAGAAACATTATTGACGAAGATGTAGCAAAATATTTCTTGAGGCTGCTGGCGTTCCAAGTGTTTGGAACGTGTTCACACGTTAGGTATTCTAACTTGTATGCGTTGTGCAAAACGAAAGCAATGACCCTATACGGGCCTTCCCAATAAGGGGCGATCTTGCAGTGTTGGCGGTCGCGCCTATGGTTTCTCGCTGTACGCATGACCAAGTCACCTCTTTCGAATTTTTGGGGTCGGACGCCCCGGTTCTATTTTTGTGCCAGCAGCTGCTTGTAGGCGATGTTTCTGAGCGTTGTCGCTTCCCTTCGTTCATCGACCGCGTCAAGGCTGACCAATAGGCTTTCTGGATTTGAATCAGAGTAGTTTAGCAACTGATCTGACGGGACTCCGATATCGGCGGGGACGATTGCTTCCTGCCCGTATGTTAGAGCAAAAGGGGTTTCTCCGGTGGCCGTGTGTATTGTGGTTCTATATGACCACAAGACCGAGGGGAGTTCGTCCACCCATCCTTCCTTTGCGTCCGTCAAACACTTCCGCAGCCCCTCGAGGATGATATGGTTTGCTCTCTCCGTTTGTCCATTGGTCGCCGGATATTCGACTGAGGTAGTTCTGTGGTCGATACTCCATTCTTTGCAGAAATCTTCGAACTTCTCGCTGATGAACTGTCGTCCATTGTCGGTGATCAGCGTGTGCGGGGGACCAAAGCGAGTGACGATGTTTCGCCAAAGGAAGTTTTAAACGTTTTGGGATCCGAGCGTGGCCAAGGGTTCGGCTTCGATCCACTTGGTGAAATAGTCGACAACCACGATGAGGGATTTTCGCTGGAGCATGCCCTGAGGGAGGGGGCCCAGGATGTCTATGCCCCAAGTGTCGAAGGGCCATGGGGATTCAATGGTCTTCAGTTCACTTGGTGGCTGGTGTATGAACGCAGCGTGGCGCTGACATTGGTCGCAATGGGCGACCAAAGCTTTTGTGTCGGCTCTCATTGTCGGCCAATAGAATCCAGAGCGCAGGAATCGCTTTCGGTGGGCTCCCGCAGACTGGTGTGTGCCGCATACGCCTTCATGGATTTCCTGTAGCTTGTAACTTGCTTCTTCGGTCGAGATACAACGGAGGTGTGGGGACAAGAATCCCTTTTTGCATAGGTCGTTCCCCCAGAGAAAGTATCGAGCTGCTTGCCTCCTGATTTTCCGAGCGAGTTCTTTGTCTGTAGGTAGGGTGCCCGCCGTTATATGTCCCTTGATGGGGGCCATCCAGGAATTGTCGATTGTAATCGGTAATACGTCTGGGTTTATACTAGGGGTGCGAAGCGTGGTTCGCAAGACCTTTTTTAGTCCCGATTGGCTCGGTGTGGTGGCTAATTTGGAGAAGGCATCAGCTTGGATGTTCTGGTTCTGAGGGATCCGTGTGATCAGGACGAATTTGAACCTGCTGATTTCTTGTTTGGCACGCTCCACATATTTGATGATAGTGGGGTCCTTTTCCTCTAAGTCTCCATTTAGTTGTCCGACCACTAGTTGTGAATCGCTGAATAGCTTGACCTTTAAGGCGCCTAGGTCGTAGGCTAGCGCTAGTCCGACTATGAGTGCTTCATATTCAGCTTGATTGTTGGAGGCTGGGAATGTGAAGAGCAGGGCTTGTTCCACTTTGATTTTGTCAGGGCTCTCTGCGATAATGTCGGTGCCTGCGGATTTCCCAGTCGAGTAGCCGTCTACGTAGACTAGCCATGGGAATTTTTCTGGCTGTGGCCCGGTAGTCTCGTTATGATTCGAAGCTGGAGCATCCCCCTAAAGGCATTTTGATGGAGTCATTTTGGCGACGAAGTCTGCCAAGGCTTCGGCTTTGATCGCCTGACGGGGTTTGTATTGAATGTCGAACTCTGATAGCTCGACCGCCCAGTTTTTCATTCGCCCTCCCAAGTCTGGCTTTTGCAGTATTTGCTGCAGGGGTTGGTCAGTTCGGACCATAATTGTGTGTTGTTGGAAGTAGGGTCGAAGCCTTATGGCCGAGTGGACGAGAGCAAGTACAAGCTTCTCCACCCGTTGGTACCGAAGTTGAGCTACCTGCAAGGTGTGGCTTGTGTAATAGATTGGGAATTGCTCGACTCCTTCCTCCCTTATCAGTGCTGAGCTTACAGCAAGATCGGTGGTAGCTAGGTAAAGTATGAGGGTTTCTCCTTTGACTGCTTTGGCTAACACCGAAGGTTTGGCTAGGTAAGCCTTAAGGTCCCAGAAGGACTTTTCGCATTGCTTAGTCCATTGGAACGCTTGTGTTGTTTTCAGGATTTTGTAGAAGGGAAGACATCGGTCGGCCATCCTTGATAAGAATCTGTTTAGGACTGCTAACATTCCGTTCAACCTCTGCACCTCTTACACTGTTTTTCGCGGTTCCATGTTGAGAATGACTGCGCATTTCTCGGGGTTGGCTTCGATTCCTCGTTGCGTCATCATGAATCCGAGGTATTTTCCCGCCGATACGCCGAAAGCGCATTTGGTTGGATTTAGCTTCATCTGGTGTGTTCGCAAAATCGAGAAGAGTTCCTCTAGATGTGCCAGGTGTTGTTCGAGCTCCATGGATTGGACTACCACGTCGTCGACGTACACCTCGAGGTTTCGACCTATCTCTTCTCGGAAAATGATGTCCATCATCCTTTGATAGGTGGCCCCTGCGTTCTTTAGTCCGAACGGCATGACTCTGTAGCAGTAAACGCCTTTATCTGTGATAAAGGAGGTCTTTTCCTGGTCCTTTGGGTTCATCTGGATCTGGTTGTATCCTGAGAAGGCGTCTAGGAAACTCAGCATCCAGTGCTCGGCCGTCCCCATCGACCATCTTGTCTATGTTCGGGAGCGGGTAGTCATCCTTTGGACAGACTTTGTTCAGATTGGTAAACTCTACGCACATTCGCCACTTCCCATTTAATTTTTTGATCATTAGTACGTTCGATAGCCAGTCGGGGTACTGCTATTCGTGTATGAAGCCGGTGTCAAGGAGCTTTTGCACCTTCTTGTTGATTGCTTGCTGCCATTCTTCGCCGAAATGCCGCTTCTTCTGGATTATGCCGGGCCCTTCTCTGATATTGGGGGAATGGCATATGAGTGTAGGATCTATCCCTAGCATGTTCGTGGCACTCTAGGCGAATACATCTCTGTACTGGGTGAGCAGTTCTTGGAACTTCCTTCGGGCCGTCTGGCTGAGGACGGCTCCCATGCGGATTTCACGATTATTCGCCCGATCTATGCAGATGCTCACGAGGTCCTCCGTTGGTTGTCGCCTAGCTCCAGGGATTTCGTCTCGCAGGTCCACTATCTAAGGGGGCTTTCGGTGCTATGCTCAGCTTCGTTTGTAGCGAGTCGGTTGGTCGCATAACATATATGGGTATCCCGGTCTGCTTGTATTTCTGCCAGCCGGTGTAGGGAGTTTCATTACCATATGAGCCGTGGATATGATGACTCGAAGCTTGCCCAGGGTCGGTCGACCCAAGACTGCACTGTATATCGATGGTGCCGTTGATATAGCAAATCTCACTCAGGTGCGGACGACCCTCGGTTGTGTGCCCAGGGCGAGCCATGTTGTGAGGGTTCCTCACATCTTTAAGACCTGCCCGGAGAAGTTGACAAGGGTTTCTTCGTCCGATGTTAGCTGATCCTCGCAATGGGCCATTTCTTCCAAAGTTTTTGCAAATAGTATATCGGTGACAGCCCGGGATCTATCAGCACTCGTCTGACGTCGAATCTTGAGATATTGGTCGTGATGACCAGCGGCTCGTTTGCCTCAGTCGCGTCACTAGCGTCATCGAAGATTACGAACCATGTCTTATGTCGCTTGCATCGATCGCTTGGAACGCCATCTGGTCGGTCGTGTAAGGGTTTTGAGGAATTGTTTGAGCTGGCCATGCGAGTATTATATCCTATATATCCTGTATTGAAGATCAAGACAAAAACAGATACGGGTTTCTGAGTGTTAGGTATATACTCCTACTCCCCGAAAAAGAAATGTCGTTTAGCGGCAGAGTGCACAAGGCATTGTGGTCTGAATAAGACCGCGGTGGGCGCCACTCTAACTGTCGTTTTTGGCTCAGATAATTGTAATTTGTAATTAAGACCGCAAGGGTCTTAACCTTGGGGGACTTGTCGTTAGTCGGTGCACCTAGGTGCCTACGTACCCTTCGGGAGGGATCAAAGTCCACGTAGTTCATCATGCTGACGTCTATAGGAGCCGTTAGGCAAGTTGGTTACCTGTATTGGGCCGTGTGCGGCTAAGACGTGTCTAAGGTACTCCGGGCGGGCGAGCCGCTCTTAGGAGGTTTCCTTAGTGGGAGAGAGCTAGGGTCTCTGGGGGCTGCTGGAAGCCCCGTAAACGGTGTGCTCCGAGAGGGAGGTGAGCCTGGCGAAGGTTGGCTGGAATGCTGCCTGTGGCGAAGCACGTGATGTGCAGAGATTGCGTGAGGTATCTGAGGGTGCTCAAGTTACCGAGAAAGTATATGGAATATCATAGAGAAGGTGTAGTAATCCTTCAGGTTGCATATTGTTCTGTTGAGTTCGATCTCCTTTAGTCCCCCGAGTGAGGGTCTATTTATACTCGAGTGTGGGGAGATCGTGTTCGACCCACGACCTCGTGGGACGTGGGTCGTCCCACGAGGCTTGTGGTGTTCCCCCGTCTGGTTGAGGGGATGCTCCGTGAGATGACGTGGGCGAGGGCCACGTAACTGATAGATGAGTGGTGCCACGTGTCTCTAGCGGGTGCTGAGGCCGTGCTTCTAGAACGCCGGTGCCATGTGTCCCAAGGCAGAATATTCCGTAGTTACAATATAGAATGTGTTTTTTATTATATCCGATCTTGTCTCTTTCTGCAGATGTCATTGGTTTGCTGACTAACATTGGAGATGTCATCCAGTCTTCTAAAGATGACGTCTCCTCCAAAAGAGTTACGATTGAGATAGAAGATAGAGCGCAAGTTTTTTTTTATTTCATTATAATGATCTATTTTTTTACATTTTGATTTCTGACATTAATGATTTGAAATATATCAGGAGGTCCAGGGTGAGTGCTACACTTTGGGGACGTTACTGTGATCAGATTGAAAAGTTCATGAACAAGCATAAGGAAGGTGCTGTGGTTATTGCTTTGCAATACTGAAAGATCAAAGTATTTAATGGTCAGCATAGTCTGTCCAATTCCATGCATGCAACACATATCCTGATCAACGAAAAACTTGAAGAATTCATGGGATTCCATGATCAAGTTTCTGGATCTAATTTGAAAAGTCCTTTGATAGGAAGTTCTTTGTCATCTGTCAAATCTGTTTAACGTTATGTTGATCCTTTTAATGCAGTATCCCTCTCATGCATTAGTGAGCTCCTCTACTCTGCAGATGAGTCTGTTCATTGTACCATCGGTTCTGTGCTCAAGGTTAACACAGATAAAGCTTGGTTTTATAATGCTTGCACAAAATGTAAAAGGAAAGTTGAGGAAGATGGTGAAAGCTTCTACTGTAATTACTGTGCAACCCCTATGTCCACTGCCATTCCGAGGTTTAGGCTTGAGTTGGTCGTTATTGATGACACTGCTCTTGCTAATTTCACTTTATTTTATCGTGATGCAGCAAGTTTTTTGGGAGTATCTGTGGAATTTATGAAGAACAAAGCAGAGAAGGTATTTTTTAGGACTCGACTAATTTGTGCACTATTAGTTGACAAAAGTTTTTTTATACGACATACTATTGAATCGACTAACACGTTTATATTCCTCTGTTAGGTTGATGATGATTCTTTGTAGTCCTTAGCCGAGTTTAACAATTTTCTTGGTATACATTTTATGTTCAAGGTGGGCGTGAAATTTGCAACGTGGAGTCCTACTCCTTTGTTAACAGTCCATGCAATGTCTTGGGATCAAGACCTTATTAAGAAGTTATCAGCTGAGTCACCTTTAGATGTCAGTCTTGACCTGTTTTTGCTTGTCATTTTTTTATTGCATTAGATTAAGATTGAATTCTTTCTTCCAGGTGGTTGCTACTGACCAAAATGGTGATACGAATATTGGTTCGAGTTTCTCCCAAGATGTCGTATGTCTTTGTTTTATTTGTAATATAGCTTAACCACAACAAATGTTTTACTGGTAATATAATTATTTTCTTCCTCTGTAATCCACAGATTGCTGTAGTCGATTCTGGTGAGAGTTTGACTTCTAATCAAGAAGCTGAGAAGATTACTCTTAATAAAGAATCAGCAACCCCAAACAATGCTATGGAAGGTCGTTCTTTGTCCTTTTCTGAAGAAGTTACATCTGAGGATCGTTACACTACTATCAGTAACAAGGGGAATTCATATGAAGAGTCCAATACTAAGCGAAGAGTCCATGACTTTAATGAAGTCAACATTGTTAGTCAGGATGTTCTTAAGAAAGTTAAACTGGAGAAGTTGTAATTTTTTTCTCAGGGACGAAAGTGATGATATTTGATTAATAGTTTTTGTTTTTTGTTTTTGAACTTCTGAGGAATCGTTTTTCTTATGAATTTTTTATGTTCTCACCTTAATATTCACAAGAGTTGTGCTACTTCTACATTTTGATTTCTGTTCAACTTTACATATCTCTCTTTTTCATAACTTATTCAAAACTGAAAATTTCTTCAATAGTATCTACTTCTATCATACCAAGATTATCTGCTAGAGACGTTATTCCTAATTCTAGCATCAGGTTGCAAAAATGTATTCTAAGATTTTTCTCCTCAACTGATTCTGTTAAAGGAGAAGACTTTAATCAATTGCAGATTTAATTTATTTTGTTGAAAATATCCCACAGATTTCAATAGTAAACTTTATTCCATCAATAATATTATATCCTTCAACTTCCCTATGTTTTCTTCCTATTATTTGTTGTAATACACAGTTTATATGCAATTCTTTATTTATATACATCAATATGCTATATTCAATTATTTTAAGTCTATAATTTGGCTAAATCGGAGGTTGCATACAATAATTGACTGTTCTTCTTTTTCAATATCCTCAACCTTGCTTTTCAGTTATCAAATTTTATCTTTCAACTTTTTGGGGGTGGTTCGTATTATTAGTAATTAAAAATAACTTCAATAAAAATATATATTTCATTCAATCAATCTGCTAGATCTGGTTATGTCAAATCTAAACTAACCTAGTTAATATTAATCAATTAATTAAAATTGGAAAATTTCCAACGTTAACAAAGGGATATTCTGTTAAAAATTTTATTTCATTTGATTCAATATAACTTTGACTTTTTATTCTAACGTTTTTTTATGATTACAATCTTCTTATTAATATATCTCCCATATTTACGCAATGGATTATTCTGTATCTTCAATTCGAAATAATAAAAGGTATCTTGTCGAAAAAAAAATGTAATTTTTGTTTAATCCGTTATGATGAAATCGCACGGGCCGGTCCATTTTATCATTATTTCAAAGTAAGTACATTTGCCTCCCAAAAATAGTCCAATAAGCACATTTTGCTTTGTACATAATACACTCTGTTTATCACTTTCGTCCGTTGTTCAGATTTAGGGTTTCCGCTTCCATTGCTTCTCAGAAGAATCCGGTCGTCTCATCGTCTATCCTTCCAGGTAAGTAGTTACTTCCAATTTAGTGTGCTTTTATCTTACTAATGTCTTGATTGAGATTCCTTTCGTTCCATCTCCGATGTCCCACTGTTTTACCTTTTTAGTGTTCTATTTCTAATTGTTTATTGTATTTAGAAGACCACAGACTTACACCAATACTTGAAAAGGAACTTCTACAACTGTCATTTTACTAATATGTTCTTGGTCGTTAACTTTAGTTTAATCTTTTAGCTCGCATCATTTTATTCTCTAGGTCTTCTATTTCGTCCTCTTCTCTTCCATTTCATTGGGTAAAAGGTATTTCTCAAATTTTTATTCGAAATTTAATTTACTTAAATCTATTAGGTTCCACCTGCTTTAGGTTCGAATTGTTCTATTTCAGTGTCATCCAGACCAGTTTATTAGGTAATTCCTAATTATATTTATGTCGTGTTATTAATATTTTCTTCAATCAACTATTTATTTCAATCTGTTAGGTCTTACCGTGTAGTTATCTCACTGCTGTATTTCGAGGTGGCAATTGGATAATTAAAATTAAACCATCATGAGTTGTTTAAATTTGGAGTAAAACACTGTTTTGGTCCTCCACAGATGCCTCCTTTGTCAATTTGGTCCCCCATAGATCGGTGTTATCAATTTGGTCCCCCACAGATCAAACTGTTAGCAATTTGGTCCTTTCGTTAATTAACTTGATGACATGTCAAGTTAAGTTGTGACTCAGCAATTTTTTCATCTGACTACGCATAAATTAATTTAGAGTAATTTATTTTTTATTTAAAAAACCTTTGACATACCTCCTTTTAACACAAAGAAGCATATTTGTGCCATTTATTTTTTACTTTTTTTTTAATTTAAAAAGTTTTTTAAATAAAAAATAAATTACTCTAAATTAATGAATGCCTAGTCAGATAAAAAAATTGCTGAGTCACAACTTAACTTGACATGTCATCAAGTTAAT
This sequence comes from Senna tora, assembly GCA_014851425.1. NCBI lineage: Eukaryota > Viridiplantae > Streptophyta > Magnoliopsida > Fabales > Fabaceae > Senna > Senna tora. Next base: position 19,289,378 of record CM026265.1, read on the forward strand.
TAACGGAAGGACCAAATTGCTAACAGTTTGATCTATGGGGGACCAAATTGATAACATCGATCTATGGGGGACCAAATTGACAAAGGAGGCATATGTGAAGGACTAAAATAGTGTTTTACTCTTTAAATTTGCATTCCTCAGTTTATTTGGTTCAATATATTTGGTCGAACTTTTTTTTGTTTCTAATTGTTCAATTTCAAATTAATATTGCGATCATGAAAAATAAACCATCGAAATTTAGTTTTGATATGATATTTTAGTTGTCAATCTTTCTTGATTCTCAGGTTTATCTAACTGCATCCTTAGCAACTTTATTCGATGGCTATTTATAATCCTTCAGTCGTTCTCTGCTCATTTAGCGATCCAGGTCATCCATCTTTAGGGATATATCTTAAGGATCGTGAATTTGATTCAAAAGAAACATTAACCCCTCTTCCACCACTACCGTCAGCTGTTGCTGATCGTTTTGCAAATTTGACAGGGGTAGTCAATGGCATCCTTTGCGTAGATTTTGCAACATCGGCTGGTACAGAAATATATTCACTTTGCAACATTACCAATTCATCTTTTCTTATGGTTCCATCTATTCAACCTACATCAGATAATGGTAATTTATTTTTTATTTAGGGTTTAGATTTCACGGTCTGCTGATAGCAGGCTTTGTAATTTCTTGATTGTTTATTTAACCCATTTTGTCAGGTAAAGTCTTATCAGCTTTTGGTGCCAACTCTGCTACTGGTTATGAGTCCATAGTCAGAATGTGGAAGGATGAGCTTCATGGTATCCCTTCGTCTCTTTCCGTTTACGATACCTTACATCACTCGTGGTCACCAATACAACAACCTTTACTAGATGTCTCCCAAATATACGATGGATATATTCACATCAATGGTATTATGTACTGGATTTCTCGCAAGGAAAATACTGACAAATCCCACTGTAAGCCATTACTTATTGCATTCAATATTGCAGAAATGACATGGGTGAGATATGATGTTTCCATCAACATAGTAGGTGATCAGTTATTCTTCTGTGAAGTAAATGGACTCTTGGGTATCATAACTTGGACTTCTGGAAGTTTGGAGATTACTAGGGATTATAATATTTTTATCAAGCGCAACTCATCTAATGGGACAACAATATTCCGTAGGGTCAATCGTGTTAAAGATGTTCCAATTTGGATGAATTTCCTTGCTTATAGGAATGATAAGTTTGTGTTCCATTGTGACAATCATTTTCAGTTTGATTTGAACAAGTGTGTTTGTTACAAGGACATCTTCAACTTCCCAGAATGTGAACAATGTGACATGGTGAAGATTGCTGTCCTCAAGCCACATAAGTGTGTTTTCAAGAGCACATTCTCATGGAACCCTTCTTCTAGGATTATGTAGTACAATATCTTTTTTTGTCAATGTTTTTTTAGTTTCAGCTTATCATATGTTGCACACATAACAGTTTGGACACCCTATAAATTTGTCTCTGTCTTTTGTATTATAATCCTTTTGTGAAAACCTCAATGGATAATATCCATTGGGAGAATTTTTACATGATTTCAGCCATGTCACGGCTTCTCTTATTATTATTCATGCCATAGATTAGTGCCAAACATTCATATATATCTAATTTTTTTTATAAACTTTACTCATATTGTGGGTTCAAATGTGTTGCAGCATCTTGAACATGCTATATTTTATTTTAAAAATCATATGAACATGTGGAATAGTTGATATAAAGATTTAATAATTTTTTATTTTTTAATAAGTGTTTTTTTATAAAATTTAATTATAAGATAAAATGGCTCATTTTGATCCTTCAAATATCAACTATCAATCATTTTAGTCATCTCATGATATATATATATATATATATATATATATAGAATGAATATAAATAAAGTTTATTGACAATAACATTAATAGAAATTGTAACTACGGAATATTCCACCTTGGGACACGTGGCACTGACCTTCTAGAAGCCAGGCTTAAGCACTCGCTAGAGACACGTGGCACCACTCATCTACCAGTTACGTGGCCCTTACCCACATCATCTCATGGAGCACCCCTTAACCAGACGTGGGAACACCACAAGCCTCGTGGCACGTCCCACGTCCCACGAGATCGTGGGTCGAGCACAACCTCCCCACACCAAGTATAAATAAACCCTCACCTGAAGGACTAGAGAGAGACGCAACCCGAACGATTACAACACCTAATCTACGACATCACACACATACTCTCGGTAACCTGAGCATCCTCAGATACCTCACGCAATCCCTCTGCATATCACGAGCTCCGCCGTAAGCTCCGCCTAGGTCAGCCTCCGGCAAGCTCACCTCCATCTCGGAGTACACCATTTACGGGGCTTCCAGCAGCCCCCAGAGACCAGAGCTCTCTCCCTCTAAGGCAACCTCCTAAGAGTGGCTCGCCCGCCCAGAGTACCTTAGGCCCGTCTTAGCCACACACAGCCCAATACAGGTAACCGCCTTGCCTAACGGCTCCTATAGATGTCAGCATGACGAACTACGTGGACTTTGATCCCTCCCGTAGCGTACGTAGGCACCTAGGTGCATCACCTAAGGACAAGTCCTCCAAGGTTAAGACCCCTTGCGGTCCTAATTGCAAATTACAATTGTCTGAGCCAAAAACGACAGTTACAGAAATTAACTAATTATATAAAAATTAGACGTTAAATTGAATTTTATTAAACCAAATATAAGAAATAGTCTATTTTGATTGTGTTTATTTTAAAAATGTTGAGTGTTCTATTTATTGTTTTATATTGTTGAATAGATTCAAAATATCATTTAATTTCCAGTTAGCATCATTAACATTTGGATTAGCTAAAACTATATCAATGCTTATTTTAACTATATTACCATACTCATTTAGTAAATTGATTTATAAATTACTAATTTGAGACATTTTATTTTTTCCTTGACAAAATAAAAAATTCAATCGATTTTCGAAAATCAAATAATTGATTTACTAAGATAAAACAAATAAAACATAAATTAAAATATTTCTATACAACAGTATCAACATCATACTGAATTTGACTGTACGTCTTTATACTTGATATATTTTAATTTTTGGATTTGATATCCAATTTCGATTTCCCTTAGTGATAATTACACAATAATGACTAATTGATCTATACCAATAATAAGTGTTCAATATTATTGCAAAGCATTTTTATACTTATATCCCATAACTATAGGGATTGTTATTGTTGCTTCCGTTAATCATATGGATTCCGAAAAGTTCAAATTTAATTCCATATTTCTCTTCTTACTGTAATAATATTTTTTTCTTAATTCTTAAAGAACAATTACCTTTTTATTATATTAAATATTGATATGCTTTAAAATTTAAACTTGACAATTCATTAATAATTTTGAAATTAGTCATGTAATACCCCGAAAAATTTTGAGGATTAAAGAATGAATTATTTGAGGACTAGCAATTAAAATTTTCTTTTAAAAAAAAGGAAGAATATAAAAATAATAATAATAATAAGTAAATATATATATATATATATATATATATATATATATATATATATATATATATATTAGCCATTTTAGTTTAATTAATAATTATTTTAATTTTTAATTATCTTAATTTAACTTCAATTTTATTATTTTATTTTATTTACTTATTAATTAAATATATATATATATATATATATATATATATATATATATATATATATATATATATATATATATTAGTAAAGTAAAAGAAGGGAAAATAGAAGGGAAGGAACAGAGATAGGGCACAGGAAAGAAGAGAGAACGAGAAAGAGCTGAGAGGGAGAAGAGAGGTTGAGACGGAGTGAAGCCGTGGAAGAAGGGGAAGGGAAATCTCACCGGAACGGCGGCCGGAGGTAGTCGACGCCGGGAGAGAGAGGGATTGAGACGAGAGAGAGAAAGAAATCGAGAGTGGAGCAAGGAACGAAGTGCTCAAATTTCTGCACTTCTCGGAGCTAAAGGACGGCGGGAACGGAAGCACGGCTCTCGGATTCATGGGTTCAGTGACAGGGTTGCGATTTGGGATAGGCAGCTCACACTCTCCATAAGTCTCCAAAGATCCTCTTCAAATTCTTATTGATTTTAATCGGTTAATATTAGATTGAAATTGAACTTCCTAACTTTGTTTTTGGTCACTTTTCTGTGGGTCTGTAAGTGGTGGCTTGTTGTATATAGCTTAATTTTTCTAACAGTAAAGGGTATAAACTTTTGGTATGTATGAGTGGTGATTTTCTAATTGGAAATGGAACTTTGGGATTCTTGTGTTTTGTGGTTCTATTCCTGGCCATGCTACAGTTATTAAACTAGTTCAGTGATGCCTCATTGATGCTGTTAGTAAGCACTAATTAAGTTATGAAATGATTCTCCTAACTTATATAGATGATTGAGTATTAGTGGTACAGTAAATGAAAGGAAATGAAAGGGTGTGTGTGATATTGATGCATGATTCTATTATATTTATTTTGGGTCTTCTGAATATGATGAATGCTACATGAACGGTTTTAATGAGAGTTAAAGAATCTATGTTTAACAAAAGAGTTTGTTTGTTTGAGAGGTTAATGGTCATTGACACTAACCAGTAAGTGCTAATAATAAAGACCTAATCTTGTAAGAACATTGTGAAGAATTGTAGGAACCCAGATGAGAACTTAGAGATTGAAGTAGGGATAAACTTGCAACTCTGGAAATGAGTTTAGGGACTGATTTTGGAAAAAAGTGTTACAACCAGTAGGTTTAGCTTCAAAAGTCCATAATGCGTGCTTGATTCGTTTTAACGAGTTTGGTTTGAACAAATGCAAGAAGAAAGAATGAACTCATAGTGAACGCTCTTGATGTCTTATTGTTCGTATGCAATGATGTGTAGCTACTACTAGATAAATCAACTAGACGGAAGTTAATTGTGGTTTTATAGGAGCCAAAGAGCTAAGGAGAATGAATATATATTAGAAAGCAAAAATACATATGGTATAAACTTGGGAAAGTATAGGAACTTATTAAATAGAAAAAGGACTATATGTAATTTCATAATAGAGGTTAGAAACGATTCTTTAAAATATGGATGCCATTGATGTGTGTATATACATATATAATCGGCTTCTATGAATTATGCGCAAAGGATAAATTAACTAAGTCAAGCTTAAGGATGAAGTGTTGTGACAATAGTAATTTAAACGAGTATGTAAATGTAACACTTAGTGGAATTGTTAGAAGGTACAAACAGTAATAAACCCTAAGAAGTCTTAAAATTAGTGTGTGTTGTTGCACATAAGTTGGAATTGGGACTAGTGTAATGAATACATACTACCATATTTCCTCGGCTTGGGGATACTTAAGCAATTTCTTAAGGATTGTCAATGGGTAATTTCCACATGTGAGAATAATGGACAGATAAATAATAAGTCAAGCTAAGTAATAATTTTAATGAAATAAATGTTGTTCTTATAGGAACAACGACATGCTGAAGAGTGCACAGGAACTCTGAGGAGACTAAAGTTACAGGAGATGATTGCATGGAAGGTTAGCCAAGGTGAGGGTTCTTCCATCTCTGCTCCTTAGGTTGTATACTTGTGTGGATTACATGAGTATGTACATTCTCTGCTTGTCTGGTATGTGATAGCTAGAGGTATAGTATGTTAAAATAATAAAGAAACTAGAAAATAGGTTGTCGAAAGTAGCATAGATAGGAAGACATAGCAGTAGAGAGTAATTGTTTGGTATGATTGGTGTGTCACAAATCCAACTCATACACTCCGGAGGCATGATGAATATTTTATTAAATATTTTCCACGACGGTGGCAAGAGTCCTTGTACAGAAGGACTACCTTTTTATTTTGAAAACTCGCCACGACGGTGACTTAAATTATAATCATGCAAAGGGAGTTATTGGTGGGTTTCAGATTTGGTTATGCTAGCGATGTGAGACATCGACTAGAACAACGTCATATGGCACTTGAGACCTCAGTTTTATAATCACCATGACGATGGTCATTGCCCTATCCTGGCAATAGGGTCAGAAAGGTTTTATATTGCTATGACGATAGCTTGAGGCTCAGAGAGTGCATCTGGACGGGTATATGAGTTATATCCTGTTGAGGATACTTGTACATATTAATAATAAGAGGAATTGTTGATCCTTCGGGAAAGATACAAAGAATCCTATTAATATGTGAGACCAAGATAAGGAGACACGGGAGGAACCTACAGGTGAACCGTGAGCCTGATCTTACAGAAGAGAAATCATCCTGTGGAGTTGGTCCAGGATCTGACAGTGGCCATGCTTCGAGACGTCGTGCCATGCCCGCCATGTGGCCTAGTTGGGTAATGGACGAGTGGGCTCAAGCTATTGCCCCACAGCAAGGGGTCAGGACGTGCCACATGGTGGCTATGTATCAGTTGTTTGATATATAGAAGTTGATTGTGTTTGATTAATAGAATTGTCACGAGGTGACCAATACCCAAGTGAATGGGTTAAATATGTTTTGCCACCTGGTGGCTAGCAACCCGAGTGCACGGGTTCGAGGTAGAAAAGCCATGTAGTGGCTAGTAAATACCCCAGAGTGGGGGAAGTTAAGTAGATGTATGTTATAATGTCTGCGTGTACTTAAAGACCTGTCTGTGTTTGCATATAATTGTTGATTGTGCAGTGGAGAGATGACGTATAGGATTACATCATCACAAAGTCTTGTTTGATTCAAACATAATGAACGTGAGAAGACCGGTAAGTTAAAGCCGGCACTATATGTTACATGTTTACTTGGTGATTGATGACGTGGAATAAACTGCTGCATGTTTACAGTTATTAAATGCATGTGAGTGTATGGGTGAAATTTCTGTTGTTGTGTGTTCACCAAGAATGTATGCTAACAACAGTAACTAGCTGCTTTTGCATGTGGTTGTGTATGACTCCCAAACCCAGCGTTATGGCACCCACCTTGCGCCGGTGATGGGACAGTCCTCACTGAGTCGCGTGGTTAAGACTCACACCACTTTTTACTACAAAGAGGCAGGTTAAGTACAGGTGGAAGAAGTCTCGGAGGAACGAGGGTTGAGCAACACTTTCCAAGACCCACAACTTGTTCATGTGGGTGAATAAAGAGAAATTTGTAATTTAATTTACTTTATCATGTATCATAAAGTAAAGGGTAGACGTACCCAATTATATTGTATTACTAAATCTAGAATTGTCAGCTTCACACACCTTAAAGATCAGGATCCGTTAGATTACGATGCAGGAAAAACTTGTTTCCAAAAATATATACATATATATATCTGTTGCATGTGAATAGGATAGGCAGCATTTTCGGATGTGTAGTGTAATACCCCAGAAAATTTCGAGGATTAAAGAGTGATTATTTAAAAATTTTGAGGATTAAAGAAGGATTTATTTCGGGGCTAGGAATTAAAACCTTGAAAAGAATATAGGAAAATTATGAAAGTTAAGGGAAACCGAAAAGGAACTGAGAAAATTTTTCGAAATTTGAAGTGAAATAAATGATGAAAGAAAGGAGTAGAAAATAATTTTGGACTTAATTCAAGACCAAGGGAATTGGAAACCTGAATTAAATGGGGAAAAGAGAGTAAGGAGTATTTTTTGGGTATCTAGTTCGGAATATAAGAGAAAATAAAAATTTAATTGGAAAGAGGAGGATTTAATTGAGGATATTTTTCTAACCTCTTCTTCATTATAATTACTATTATTAGTGTTATTATTTAATTAATTAATCATTATTATTATTATTATCATTATATATATATATTTTTTAGTGGGTTATTGGATTAGAAAGAAAGAAATAAAAGGAAAGGGGAAAGAGAGAAAAGGGCCACGGGATTGAAGAGAAAAGAAAGAAGAGAAACAGAGAGGAGGAGAGGCATGGGGAAGAAGAAGAGGAAGGGTTGGGGTCCGCCGGAAAAGTGACCGGGGAGAGCTAGCCAATGCCGGAGAAGTCACCGAAGCTCGGGTACGACGTCTCCTACACCTTCCACCAATCGAATCAAAGGTTGGTAACCCCACTTTCATTTGAAACCCCCAATTTCTTCATTTTAGGGATTTCTTCAATCCACCTTCGATTGGGTTGTTTCAAGGGTAGATTCAGACCTAGGAAGTGTTCTTGAACACTTAATTGGGGTAATAATCGAGGCTATACCCTCGGGTTTAGCCGAATTCGAAATTGAAAGGGTTTGGGGTTTAAAATTCTAAATATTCCCAATTTTGGGATTCGTTGATAAATTTGGAATCGGGCTTGGATTTGAGTAGATAGGGTTGGATTTATGTCGTTGGATTGTAGGTGAACAAAACCCGTGAGGTGCGGAGTCGAAGCCAGGGTCGAAAGGGGGCCGAAACGGGCCCAAGCTAGCACACAGCACAACAAACGAATTGCTGTGCTGCGAGCTGGCGCTGCAGCGCCTGCTCTCGAGTACACAAGAGCTACTTGGCAGTAGCTGGGCACTGTAGCTCCCGGCCTCTGCCCAGCAAGCCCAAAATTCATTTTTTCCCAATCTGGGGTGTTCGAACCTCCTACTTTCAATCCTAAACTTCTTCGAACACCACCAACCATGTTTTTAAGGATCAAAATCATTTCAAATGTCTTCTTATCCCTCAAGAATAGAAATTTATGGAGTAAACTAAGTCCAACTTCTTGAATTTCTAAATTCCTTATACACTGTCATTAGGTAACCCTAAGTAGGATAGCTTAGAAGCATATCAAGGTTTAGTAACTCAAATCCAAGGCCCTAAAAGTAAGTCAAGGTGAACGATGGTTCTATGAAACCAAGTGCGAGGTACATGAGACTCTCATAGAAGAGAGGGAAGACGGGTAAGACCAAGGACTCGGTTCTTGGCAACGTCTAGATGCATTCTAGCCGCGAGCATGTAGTATGCATATGAATTGCATATAGTTGAGATGTTAACCAATTGAATGCATTCTTTAGGAAACCACGATTCGTCCGGAGCGGGAGTTACTCCATGACAAACGCAAGGGAGTCATCCAGGTGAGGGCTCTTTCATCTCTGCTCCTAGGGTCGTATGCTTATGTGGATTACATGAGTATGTATATTCTCTGCATGTCTGGTATGTGTTAGCTAGAGATATAAAATGCTAAAAGAATGAAAGAATTAGAAAATAGGTTGTGGAAAGTGGCTTGGATAGGAAGACATCGGAGTATAGCGTAATTGTTTGCTATGATTGGTTTGTTACAAATCCAACTCATACACTCCGGAGGCATGATGGGTATTTTATTAAATCTTTTCCACGACGGTGGCAAGAGTCCTTGTACGGAAGGGCTAAACTTTATTTTGAAAACTCGTCACGACGGTGACTTAAATTAAAATCATGCAAGGGGAGTTATTGGTGGGTTTCGGATTTGGTTATGCTAGCGATGTGAGACATCGACTAGAACAACGTCATATGGCACTTGAGACCTCAGTTTTATAATCACCATGACGATGGTCATTGCCCTATCTTGGCAATAGGGTCAGAAAGGTTTTAAATTGCTATGACGATAGCTTGAGGCTCAGAGAGTGCATCTGGACGGGTATATGAGTTATATCCTGTTGAGGATACTTGTACATATTAATAATGAGAAGAATTGTTAGTCCTTTGGGAAAGATACAAAGAATCCTATTAATATGTGAGACTAAGGTAAGGAGACACGGGAGGAACCTACGGGTGAACCGTGATCCTAACCTAGTAAAAGAGAAACCATCCTGTGGAGTTGGTCCATGGTGTGTCAGTGGCAATGCTTCGAGACGTCGTGTCGTGCCCGCCATGTGGCCTGGTTGGGTAATGGACGAGTGGGCTCAAGCTATTGCCCCGCAGCAAGGGGTCAGGACGTGCCACGTGGTGGCTACGTATCAGTTGTTTGATAGATAGAAGTTGATTGTGTTTGATTATTAGAATTGTCACGAGGTGACTAGTACCTAAGTGAATGAGTTAAGTATTGTTTGATTTACAAAATTCTCACAATGTGACCAGTACCCGAGTGAATGGGTTAAGTATATTTGCCACGTGGTGGCCAGTAACCCGAGTGCACGGGTTCGAAGTAGAAAGGCCACGTAGTGGCTAGTAGATACCCCAGAGTTGGGGAGATTAAGTAGATGTATGTTTAACATATGTGTGTATGTACAAATTGTCTGTGTTTGCATATAATTCCTGATTGTGCAGTGTAGTGGTGATGTACAGGATTACATCACCGCAACGTCGTGTTTGATTCAAACATGCTAAACGTGAGAAGACCGGTAAGTAAAAGCCGGCATTATATGTTACATGTTTACTTGCTGATTGATGACGTGGAATAAACTGCTGCATGCTTATATTTGTTAAATGCATGTGAGTGATTGGGTGAAATTCCTGTTATTGTGTGATCACCAAGAATGCATGCTAACTCACAGTAACAAGTTGTTTGTGCATGTGGTTGTGTATGACTCCTAGTCCCAGCGGTAAGGTACCCGCCTTGCACCGGGGATGGGAGAGTTCTCACTGAGTCGCGTGGTTAAGACTCGCACCTCATTTTTACTACACAGAGACAGGTTAAGTACAGGTGGAAGAAGTCTCGGTGGAACGAGAGTTGAGCAATACTTTCCAAGACCCACAACTAGTTCATGTGGGGTGAATACAGTGTAATTGTAATTTAATTTACTTTATTGTTGTATCATAAAGTAAAGGGTAGACGTACCCAATCAGATTGTATCACTAAATCTAGAACTGTCGGCTTCACACACCTTAAAGATAAGGATCCATTAGATCACGATGCAAGAAAAACTTGTTTTCAAAATATATATATATATATAAAGATATCTGTTGCATGTGAATAGGATAGGCAGCATCTTCGGATGTGTAGCCAGTATACAGGTTATATATCTTATGTGTGTTTTCCTATATCTATATCCTGAAGCGGCACTGGACGTGGATTTGCTTGGCTAGGATAGGCCACCATTTCGGTGTAGCCATGGTATTATAATGCATGTGAATGTATTTTTCTATAATAGCTATTCTGTCAATTAGGTGATAAGGCTTACAGGCAGAGGGGTATTCCCTGTGTCTGTGCCGGTCACGGTCCTCTAAACGGGGGTCGTGACAAACTTGGTATCAAATCCCAGTTGTTCTTTATGGGTGTGAAGCTAACTAGTAGTCTCGGGTGTCAGTTGGGCTATCCATTACGAATCCGGACGTAACGGTGGTTCCGACGGGGACTTGTGAGGTTGCTCAGGATGTTGAGTCATAAATTTTCTTTCGAGTCATTGCTTCAGGCATAGAATTTATATGTGAAATTCTATGCAAAGCATATAACCTGTACAGTGCACAAGTGCCGATGAGCACTAAGGCATAAGGTGGGGTGGCAGTGACCCCGGGAACCTAAGGACGCCATAATAGGGAAGGGAGACATCCATGGATGATGCTACCTAAACACAAACACATTTGGTTGAATTGTAGGCAAGAATGCGCTACATTGTGTGATTGTTTTGCAGGTGTTAAATGAGACGATGCGTCTGCTCTGTTAGCGGCGCATTGTGTGCTATGGTATAGGCACAAGTTGTTTGATTATAGTATGGAATGCAAGTAGAATAGAAATATGCAGTGAATGGTAGTTCAGGCTAGGAATGATTTGTAAAGTGAAAGAAAAGACACGCTTCGCATGTAGAAAAGAAAGTAAGCCCATGAGGAGATTGAAATGGAAAGTTTACAGACAAGAATAAACAGGGCCATGGGGCATGAGCCGACAGAAAGATGACCACGTGAATGGGTGACGACTGCGCGGTATGCTATGGCTGAAGGAAGTGAGTTGTCCTTCCTAGAAAGTAAACAGAAAAGAGGTGGTGTATGCCACAGTATAGAAGTAGAAGTCTACGGACTAGAAAATCAGGATACGGTACATGGAAGGGCAAAGTGGCCGAACCATAAGCCGTAGAGATAATTGTTAAGAAGTAGAGGCATATATACACGTGTAGAGCGTGACCATTTGCCGATCAGGAAACAAAGTAAATGGTAAGGCACAGGGAAGGAGCCTAGTCCAACCCTGCGCTCGATCCATGAACTGCTAGTTCCTTCAGCAAACAAGGGGGAAAAGAAGGGATTAAGCCCAACCAAACTCTCTTGGGTTGCGTAAGGAACATCATAAAGAGTACGATATTGATCACTTGAGAAATTTTTGTAAAAATCTTTTTGGTATTTCTGGATGAGAGATTCTGAAAGACCATCAAACTTTTCTTGAAAATACTAGGGAGAACCATTGGAAGGCAAATTTTTAATGAAAACTCATTCTCAATTTGTGTCATTCCAATTGGTTAAACCCTAACCATTTACGAAAACCTTAGGCGTCATTTTCTAAGAAATAAACTTGAATTAATTTTTTTTAAAAAAAAAACCCCAGGGTGCCTAAGAAAACTAACTCATGTGACCAATACCCTACCAAACAATAGTCCTTTTACAGGTAAGCTGTATAAGGATGGTAGATGTAGTTGAGAAAATCACTTGCTTAGAGTGATTAAAGTTAAGTGGACATCGAAAAGCACTAGAGAGTGCTAAAGTGCCAAGGGGGTATACAGGTAAACCTAAGGGTTACTAATTAAGGGGCCATAGGGTTATTATGGACCCGAAAGCGTTAGACCGGAGCAGGTCTAGAAGTAGAAATGGGCATAGACCTTCGGGTACCGTACAAAGATAAGAAATTGGGTGCTATTGAGGTAGATAGCTCTCGAACGAGGTAAACCCCAAAGGGACTCGTGAAGGCCCGAGGGGAGAGAAAGTAGACAGGGATGAGTAGTCCCATAAGGGGGGAAGAGCGGAAGCCTATAGGACCCCAAAGGATAAGAGTCAAGTAGGAGGTGAGGAACCAACTACTACCGTAAGTGTATGTGTAGTACACAGATTGTAGTGGACATAGCTAGGTAAGCTAGTTCCACAGGTTGGTGAACCGTAAATCTGTTAGTCTGAAGCCCATGTATGGGTGGAGACTGAATGGACAAACCAAACGTATAAGTGGCCATGTGGGTGCCTTAAGGGAAAATTAACTGTAAGGACGGTTAATCGAGAAGGAGAATTTAACGAGTAATGAGTATTGAGAAATACTCGAAGAAAGAGTACCACATAGGTACGAAATGGAAAATAAGAGAATGAATACGGGAACAGAGTTGGGTAAGCATCTGGGGATGCAAGCCAAAATAATAAAACAGGGTATGCTACCGTTGGGGGCAATTGGAACCCAACGGCTAACACACTTGCAAAAGGCGGTATATGTTCGTGAACATATGCCACACCGTAAGAAAGGAAAGAATCAAACCGTGGGAGTGGATCCCGTTTGGTCAAGGGGAGTAGCGCATGTCCGTAAAGGTTCGTGTTGTAGTTAACGGATCAAGTATTCCAAGTAGGAATACAGGATCTAAGTGAGCTGAGGAGTCCGAGTGGGCCAAGTTACGGTAAAAGCCAACGGAAACCCAACGAGTAGAGTTAGCATAGGGTGTGCAACCCTAAGTGGACTAACCTGAGGATGGTATAGATCCATAGTCATAGTCGTGCTAAGCAAGGTCTTCGGATGTGAAGACCGAACTGAGCCTAAGACAAAGTAATGAGTATGATGGTGAGGAGGAGACAGAAGAGTTTCCATTATAAACAAAAATGACTACAAGTAGTAGTCAGAGAAGAGTCTAAGTCAGTCAGACATAGGATGTCGACAGGGAGTAACCTGAAGTGGTTATGGAAACCACTAAGGGTAGGTGCAGAAGTCCGGAAAGGAAAGGGAAACATGAGTCATAAATGTAAGATCCTTTACCGTTTGGTGGAGAAACGGTAAGTGTAATACATAGTTGTGCTAGTGCCATGGCATTCAGCTTCGCTAGGACACGAGTGGAGTAAACCGAGTCGGTAGTGAGTGTAACAACCTTGGAAGGGTTGGGTACACTGATGACATAAAGTATAAACACCTACGTAGGGTGTATGCCTTGTAAGCGGTAAGTCTAGATGTAGAGTAGAGGGTGTAGTAAGATGTAAACGGATTTTTTTCTGAAGAAGTCGTTTACAAAGAATATATCAGGGGAATACCGGCAGAAGGGTAGTTGCTTGGTAGTAGAGGATACTTAAGTACTGGGACTCCGATGTAGGGGAGTACTTCGTCAATTGAGTTTATAGAAATGAAACCTAGTGTGCTATGCAAATAGCTAGTCTCTTGGCGTGTTCCAAGACGGATATAGGGAGTCACTACAAAGGTAGCTAGTTGGACAAGCAGATTGGGTCAAGGTAAGCCTCACTAGAGATGGCAATAGTTAACTTCTCGGAGAACTAAATTGGAGCATGGCATGTGGTACGTGCCAGACACTCCATTGCAAAAATTAGTAGCACAAAGTAAATTGAAACTAGGAAAGTTAGGTATCCTCGGGGAAGGATACGACAACATATAGAGTCTTTCGGTTAACACCTCGCGGAGGGGTGGTTAACTACGAAACTAGAAATACCAACGATCACAGAAAGAATAGGTAGAAACCAGATGGAGACCATGAGTCTCTAGGCGAGAAAGATGAATCGTAGGGTAAAACGATAAAAATTTCCACATTGAGGGAAATCATAGATGAAATTGAGTCAAGGGATGGCAACAAGCCAACAACCCCACGGAGGAGATGAAATTCGGGGACCGAATTTCTTAAGGGGGGAAGAATGTAATACCCCGAAAAATTTCGAGGATTAAAGAATGATTATTTAAAAATTTTAAGGATTAAATAAAGATTTATTCCGGGGATAGGAATTAAAACCTTAAAAAGAATATAGGAAAATTATGAAAGTTAAGGGAAACCGGAAAGGAACCGAGAAAATTTTTCGAAATTTTAAGTAAAATAAAAGATGAAAGAAAGGAGTAGAAAATAATTTTGGACTTAATTCAAGACCTAGGGAATTGGAAACCTGAATTAAATGGGGAAAAGAGAGTAGGGAGTATTTTTGGGTATCTAATTTGGAATATAAGAGAAAATAAAAATTTAATTGGAAAGAGGAGGTTTAATTGGGGATATTTTTCCACCTCTTCTTCATTATAATTATTATTATTAGTGTTATTATTTAATTATTTAATCATTATTATTATTTTTATATATATTAGTGGGTTATTGGATTAGAAAGAAAGAAATAAAAGGAAAGGGGAAAGAGAGAAAAGGGCCACGGGATTGAAGAGAAAAGAAAGAAGAGAAAGAGAGAGAAAGAAGAGAGAGAGAGAGAGAGAGAGGAGGAGGAGAGGCATGAGGAAGAAGAAGAGGAAGGGTTGGGGTCCGCCGAAAAAGTGACTGGGGAGAGCTAGCCGACGCCGGAGAAGTCACCGGAGCTCGGGTACGACGTCTCCTACACCTTCCACTAAACGAATCAAAGGTTGGTAACCCCAAATTCATTCGAAACCCCCAATTTCTTCATTTTAGGGATTTCTTCAATCCACCTTCGATTGGGTTGTTTCGAGGGTAGATTGAAACCTAGGAAGTGTTCTTGAACACTTAGTAGGGGTAATAATCGAGATTACACCCTCGGGTTTAGTCGAATTCGAATTTGAAAGGGTTTGGGGTTTAAAATTTTAAATATTCCCAATTTGGGGATTCGTTGATAAATTTGGAATCGAGCTTGGATTTGAGTAGTTAAGGTTGGATTTATGTCGTTGGATTGTAGGTGAACAAAACCCGTGAGGTACGAAGTCGAAGACAGGGTCGAAAGAGGGCCAAAACGGGCCCAAGCTAGCACACAGCACAGCAAACAAATTACTGTGCTTTGAGCTGGCACTGCAGCGCCTACTCTCGAGTACACAAGAGCTACTTGGCAGTAGCTGGGCGCCACAGCGCCCAACGCCCGACCTCTGCCCAGCATGCCCAAGATTCATTTTTTGCCAATCCGGGGTATCTGAACCTCCTACTTTCAATCCTAAACTTCTTAAAACACCACCAACCAGGTTTTTAAGGATCAAAATCATTCCAAATGTCTTCTTGTCTCTCAAGAATAGAAATTTACTGAGTAAACTAAGTCCAACTTCTTGAATTTCTAAATTCCTTATACATTGTCATTAGGTAACCTTAAGTAGGATAGCTTAGAAGCATATCGAGGTTTGGTAACTCAAATGCAAGGCCCTAAAGGTAACTCAAGGTGAACGATGGTTGTATGAAACCAAGTGCGAGGCACTTGAGACTCTCATAGAAGAGAGGGAAGACGGATAAGACCAAGGACTTGGTTCTTGGCAATGTCTAGATGCATTCTAGGCGCGAGCATGTAGTATGCATATGAATTGCATATAGTTGAGATGTTAACCACTTGAATGCATTCTTTAGGAAACCACGATTCGTCCAGAGCGGGAGTTACTCCATGACAAACGCAAGGGAGTCATCCAGGTGAGGGTTCTTTCATCTCTGCTCCTAGGGTCGTATGCTTATGTGGATTACATGAGTATGTATATTCTCTGCTTGTCTGGTATGTGTTATCTAGAGATATAAAATGCTAAAAGAATGAAAGAATTAGAAAATAGGTTGTGGAAATTGACTTGGATAGGAAGACATCGGAGTATAGCGTAATTGTTTGCTATGATTGGTTTGTTACAAATCCAACTCAAACACTCCGGAGGCATGATGGGTATTTTATTAAATCTTTTCCACGACGGTGGCAAGAGTCCTTGTACGGAAGGGCTAAACTTTATTTTGAAAACTCGTCACGACGTTGACTTAAATTAAAATCATGCAAAGGGAGTTATTGGTGGGTTTCGGATTTGGTTATGCTAGCGATGTGAGACATCGACAAGAATAATGTCAGATGGCACATGAGACCTCAGTTTTATAATCACCATGACGATGGTCATTGCCTATCCTGGCAATAGGGTCAGAAAGATTTTAAATTGCTATGACGATAGCTTGAGGCTCAGAGAGTGCATCTGGACAGGTATATGAGTTATATCCTGTTGAGGATACTTGTACATATTAATAAGGAGAAGAATTGTTGATCCTTCGGGAAAGATACAAAGAATCCTATTAATATGTGAGACTAAGGTAAGGAGACACGGGAGGAACCTACGGGTGAACCGTGAGCCTAACCAAGTAAAAGAGAAACCAACCTGTGGAGTTGGTCCAGGGTGTGTCAGTGGCCATGCTTCGAGACATCGTGTCGTGCCCCGCAGTAAGGGGTCAGGACGTGCCACGTGGTGGCTACGTATCAGTTGTTTGATAGATAGAAGTTGATTGTGTTTGATTATTAGAATTGTCACGAGGTGACTAGTACCCAAGTGAATGGGTTAAGTATTGTTTGATTTACAAAATTGTCACAAGGTGACCAGTACCCGAGTGAATGGGCTAAGTATATTTGCCACGTGGTGGCCAGTAACCTGAGTGCATGTGTTCGAAGTAGAAAAGCCACGTAGTGGCTAGTAGATACCCCAAAGTTCGGGAGATTAAGTAGATGTATGTTTAACATATGTGTGTATGTACAAATTGTCTGTGTTTGCATATAATTCCTGATTGTGCAGTGTAGTGGTGATGTACAGGATTACATCACCACAACGTCTTGTTTGATTCAAACATGCTGAACGTGAGAAGACCGTTAAGTAAAAGCCGGCATTATATGTTACATGTTTACTTGCTGATTGATGACGTGGAATAAACTGCTGCATGCTTATATCTGTTAAATGCATGTGAGTGATTGTGTGAAATTCCTATTATTGTGTGATCACCAAGAATGCATGCTCACTCACAGTAACTAGTTGTTTGTGCATGTGGTTGTGTATGACTCTCAGTCCCAGTGGTAAGGTACCCGCCTTGCGCCGGGGATGGGAGAATTCTCACTGAGTCGCGTGGTTAAGACTCACACCTCATTTTACTACACAGAGACAGGTTAAGTACAGGTGGAAGAAGTCTCGGTGGAGCGAGAGTTGAGCAATACTTTCCAAGACCCACAACTTGTTCATGTGGGGTGAATACAGTGTAATTGTAATTTAATTTACTTTATTGTTGTATCATAAAGTAAAGGGTAGACGTACCCAATTAGATTGTATCACTAAATCTAGAACTGTTGGCTTCACACACCTTAAAGATCAGGCTCCATTAGATCACGATGCAGGAAAAACTTGTTTTCAAAATATATATATATATATATATATATATATATATATATATATATATATATATATATATATAAACATATCTGTTGCATGTGAATAGGATAGGCGGCATCTTCGGATGTGTAGCCAGTATACAGGTTATATATATTATGTGTGTTTTCCAATATCTATATCTTGAAGCGGCACTAGCCGTGGATTTGCTTGCCTAGGATAGGCCACCATTTCGGTGTAGCCATGGTATTATAATGCATCTGAATGTATTTTTCTATAATAGCTATTTTGTCAATTAGGTGATAAGGCTTACAGGCAGAGGGGTATTCCATGTGTCTGTGTCGGTCACGATCCTCTAAACGGGGTCGTGACATGTAGCCAGTACACAGGTTATATATTATGTGTGTTTTTCTATATGTATATCCTGAAGCGGCACTGGTCGTGGATTTGCTTGCCTAGGATAGGCCACCATTTCGGTGTAGCCATGGTTTTATAATGCATGTGAATGTATTTTCAATAATAGATATTCTGTCAATTAAGTGATAAGGCTTACAGGCATAGGGGTATTCCTTGTGTCTGTGCCGGTCACGGTCCTCTAAACGGGGGTCGTGACAAGTCATTTTACCCTCCAAAAATTCCCTCTTTTTTTTTAGCCCTTTTAAATTTCGTTTACTGTTTGATCATTCTTATAGTTTTTTTCTCTATTTCATCCTTCACTATAGATTAGACATTCTTATAAAGAACACTATATTCAAACCTAGAGCATAACCTATACTTCAATTTTTAATCGTTCTCAAAAACACGTTTTTATCTTATTGAAACAATATGTGTAAAGAAAGAAATCATCTTATTTGTTCTATAACACCTTTTCGAGAAGATCTTCTTGCCAAGGCACATGTAGTGAGGTTATGGTCAGTTCCGAAAAATTGCTCCAATAATTCTCCTCCATCCAACCGCTTAGAGATGATTTTGTGTGACTCCCAGGTACATCTCCTACAAATTTTTCTTATATTGTAAAACTTACAATTTGATGAATCACTTGACATATCTTACGTCTAATATTTCAGAACAATAAGATATGTGCATCTATAGATGGCATCTTCGAAAGAAGATTTAACGGGCTATTTAACGAGGGAGAAGTCATAATTATATCATTATTTGCCGTTGCACGTAACAATGGGACATTTCGTATGAAAAATCATCAGTACAGAATCATTTTTCAATATAGGACCAAAGTACAGAAATCTTCTGATGATGTTCCTATTCAATATTTTGGTTTCGATTTTGTTAACCTTCGTTCCATTAGATGTGGTGTAGTTGATACCACCCTTCTTATTGTAAGTTCGCTGACAATTTCCAGACAAATCGTATACCTATTGAAATCTACGATGCATGGTACATTTTCTAACCATGTCATTCCTCTTATTTCAAAATTCAAATATATATTTGTTTACATATTTGTCAATATATTTTAATCTGTATTATAGTGGTAATGTGGTGCAAGTTGTTTTGTGCGGCATCCATTGTCAGATTTTTAGAACCTTTATTCGTACTTTTAGTGGAGGTAGGATTATCGTTGCTATTCAGTGGTGTAAAGTAGCCGAATTTCATGGTTCAAAATATGTGACTACTTCTATGGAAGCCACACGTCTATTGATTAACGAGGACATCACCCGTTTTGATGATCTTCCTGTAGAATTTCAACAATTGGAGCTGAAACCAGATAATTTCCGAAACATTCATTTGCCACACGTTTCTTCTGAACTTTCGAAAGAACCTTTCGCTGATATTCAATTGAATACCATAAGTGAATTATATATATCATCCGAATATTCTGTGCACTTCATACTTGCAACTGTGATTAAGGTAAATACATCAACGGATTGGTATTATTATGCTTGTGACTTTTGCATGGAGGAGTTGGATTTTGAGGACGATTGCTATTATTGCTACTCATGTGGCAAATCAATTTCTACACCTTCAATTAGGTTTAAAATTAATGTTGAAGTTGTTGACACCACTGGTTGGGCAAGATTAATTATTTTAGATCCTAATGTGTCAAACTTTTTCATGACTGATGCTTCAAAACTCCTTCACCGAGAGGTATTCATTTCTGCTTCTTTATATTTCCTTTTGAAAGTCCAATTTCATTCATCCTCAATAGGTAATTAATAACTATCTAATTTTATTTTCCATTTTCAGCTTAGTGATGATACACTTAAAGACACAAATGTGCTAGAAAATTTAGTCCATAAGGTGTTTCTGTTTAAAATATTCGTGAATGAAGCTTCCTGCGTTCCAAGACCATCATTTGAAGTTATAACTATGTCTTGGGATGCATCCTTGATTGAGAAGTTGTCAGACAAGGTTTGTTAATGTTGCTTATTAATATATCATCACATTATAATATATATTTTTTCATTTACTATGAATTCTTTTATTTTTTCATACGTCTACATTTAATTTTGAATATTCTAAATAGGTTATACCATCGTCCGATGTTGAAATTAATGACAAATCACAAAATGAGATCTCTCCCACATCTCTCTGTATTGACCTCTGCTAATCAACTTACTAGACCGCATAACTATCAGACAACATCATTGAACAAGTGCTACACATTAGGAGAGGTCACTTATTCTGAGATTGCTTACACATTAGATCAATCAGATTCGGAAAATCATCATACCATTGAAATTTATTGATGAAGTTCGTAAAATCTTTCGCTTTCACTTTGATATGAAGACTTCAAGAACTTAACTTTAATGCAGAGTTTTTAATTTTTTTTCTACAATTTTATTGTTGAATTCATACATTTTTTTGGGACACCTATTTTCTGATAAGTTCCAATTTTAAATTTGCATTGTTTTGTCAATGAAAACTTCGTATTTCAGTCTTTATAAATTTATTAATTGTGTACCTTAGCTTTATATCTTTCATTCAGTACGACTTCCACATCTTACTACTTTCTTTCCTTTACTGCTTAAATAGTTGCGAATTACATGTCACGAAATTTATATGACAATTCTTTTTAATAAAATTTATGTAGATATATTTTTATAACGAAATCTTTTTTTTTTTTTTTTTGATTTTGTTCGACGAAAGTTATCCACATAAATTTTGATTGATAATACTCAATCTTTTTAAAATTCAAATATTCTTCAACTATTCAAATTAAGTAACTAATTTTTTTACTTAAATATACATTGAAATTAATCATAATATTAAATTATTCATCAATTATTTGAAAACAAAAAACTGTAGACGGAATAAATTCTAACTATTCCTTTACCGTTCAATAAATTGTTGGCTTTATCATTTATGTTTCTGTTACAAAAAATTTGAATGTTAAAATTTTATACCTTATTTAATGACATTAAATTTAAATAGGATATTGACATATCCAGAAAATTTTATACATATTGTTTTACGCTGCCCACTCTTCCATTACCTATTTATTGTGGATCCCCACTATTCCATTAGAAAATAATCGCAAAGTAGCAGTTTTCCTACAAGTATCTCATACATCTATATATTGCTGACTTCCATAATCCAACATCCTAATATTCTATTGCTCTAATACTCTGTTACTCATAAATAACCATCTTTCGTTATACCCTATATTCTCTTTCTCTCCAATGGATCTGAGTTTCGACAATGGTTTACAATTTCCTTCAGAGATTATGGTGAATATACTTTAAAGGTGTGGTACACACGATTTATTGGCAATGAAGTTGGTTTCTAAAAATTGGTTCTTCAGCATTAAGCACCCATATTTCGTACGGATGCATACTGAGATGGGTCATGATCGTTTAAATTCGTCCTTGTTTGGTTCACGTTTTGTGTCTGCAGAAAAAGCATATGACAGGCTGATAATTGTTTCTTCAAACGCTGACGGTGAAGAGATCTTGAATTATCTTCGACTCCATCCACTTATCGAACAGAATATGTCCATGGATCTACTTGACACTTACAATGGTCTTCTTTTTCTGAAAGTGACCAATGATGATTAAACTGTTAGATTGTTCATTTGCAATCCTGCTACTAGACGTGTACGTCAGATTCAAGACTTCGTCCTCCCAATGCCAACTGGTTGGTACTCATTCACTTCACTTTGAACTATGTACATAATTTAACTTCATAAATTAATTTATATTATTTATTTGCTTTAGCTTATTAATAACTCTCACTCATTATAACTGCACTGTACATATATAATGTCACATAGTAATGCAAAATCCTTATTAACCTTAATACCACATTGTCAAATTACTTGAAAATACTTTTGATTTCAATTTTTACGTTTCAGGCCGTGTTAAATATGATTTTGTCTTCAATGCTTTGTCCTGATCAATGTATATTCTGGTAATATATGAGGAAAGTAATAATGGGAATCAACTTAAGGTCATGCTTTATAATTGTCAGTACCATACTTGGACTAACATTAATCCTCCTGTTGTTCATACAAATTTATGGGAGTCCAAGTCTGTCTGCATAAATGGTATTATATACTTGCTTTCTTATCCTACCATTGGGGCCGCTGAGCAATTCCCAACTATCCTTCGTTTTGATTTAGCTGATGAGATCTTCAGTACTATATCTGGTCCTACTAATAGACCAGTTGTTTCATATATACCTGTGGAGTTTAAAGGTTCATTAGCAATAATTTTTGCTGAGCTACAAGGCCCTGAGTTAGTCTGATACATCACTATGCAGCTCATGTATGATGGCAAGTCTCAACAATACTAGTGCCCCGTACTTATTTGTCCATATGTCAATGACAACACACGCTTCGTAGGTTTTGTTGACAACCAATTTGTAATGCAATATTGTTGTCCTCTATATGTTGAATACCATGGACGTAACGACATCATGCTCCTCAATTTTGATAGCACCCGCAGTTGGAGTACACTTCGTGCTATTCAAAAATATCTATTTGTTGAGATCTATCCATCAAATATTTTTAAGTACTATCCATCTTTGATGTTCGTTTAATGTACTTAAGATTTACAACTGTTGGTATTTCACGTACTTCTGGAGAATGGACCGTATTTCTTTAAATTTCTAATTTTTAGGTGATATGTAATCATTTATATTTGAACTTATTAAACCTCTATGCTTATGTTTTATGAAAATATGATTGTTTTTCTAATGTTCATTTGTTTTTAATTTGATTAATTCTTTTTGTGGTTTTTTTATCAGTTAATTATTCAACTTTTATTATCTCCTTATTATGCAATTAAATAAATCCTTCGATTTGGTATATCTATTCGTTTTTGTGATTTGGGATTCATTTCAAGATTTGGACGTGTAAATTCAATTACAATTGATTTGAATTTAAATCCATACCGGTATATTTTTGGGCAATCAAATCATGCCAATTTGGTTTTAATTGCTTCACAATCATATCAGTTTTTCAAAAAAGCAATTGCAATATTTAAAATTTGTTATTCTTCATTAATATTCAAGAATCAAAGATTATTAAGATCCTATAGATTTAATTAGTTTATCTCAAAATCTCATAGGCTTTTGTAAAGCAAAACAATTGGAGAGATTTTCGAAATTCCTTTAAGCACTAATTGATTATTTACCTATTTTATTTAATCTTAAAGAATTGGAGTGTTTACACCTCTTCCATTAACTAGCAATATGTCACTGCTTAAAAATTATTTATCTCAACTAACTGTATGTTTGAATATACCTCCGTGTAATCAATTTTCTGGTGTGAAGCTCGCTAGCTAGAGTATTCATCTCTGCTTTCAGAATTTCTCATATTATTTCCATTCATTCCGTCCTATTTCTCACCATTCAATATAGCTCATCGTCCAGGTATTGCTTATCTTTCAGATATTCCATTTTTGTTAAACTTAACATACAACATTCAATTGCAAATTTAAGTATATTACTCCATTTCTAATCAGTTTCATATTGCCATTTCCTTGCAAGATCATTTATTTCAATGGATTCCAAAAACTTAACTGATAAGAACAAGCAAGCATTGACCCCGAGGTTAAATTTGCCATCTACCAAGAGATCTAAAGGCCATGAATCTGAGAATGAAGGTTTAACAATTATCTTGGAATTAGAATTTGTTCCCAAATCAATCAATTCACAGTATCATTTGAATAATTAATTTCATTCCACTTTTTCTTTCTCTTTTATATGTATTTGAAGCCAACCATTACGTAACGCCAGAAAATCTTAAGTTCAGCCAGCGGTCTGCTCTATCTGACTTAACAAATGGTAAGTGTTTTTGTGACAAATTTATCATCTTTATAATTATCTCTGAATACTTATTTAATTAATTGTTTTGAAAATCATATGTCAAAGTAACTCAATCTCAACAAATATCCTTGCCACGTAATTCACCTATCAATCACAATTGTTTCTATCCAAGTATGTCCAATTAATTAATTTATTATATATACACAAACACATTGCTTTGGAAACAATCCTCATTTTTTATCTGACATTTCTCAACTTGATATCGATTGTCTTTTATGTATTTTACTTATTATAGGATACCAAACATATATGCCACCACACATTGGATTCACACCATTAGTATTAAGTCCTGGTATGTTATGATTTCATATTTAATTGACATTATATTACCTGTACTGCCTAAAAAATAAATTTATTAAATTACCTGTACTAAATCTTAATCATTGGCAGTTCATACTGAATTCATTAACGGAATTTAAAACTTTTGTCTTCTTTTAAACAGGGAGTAACTCTAACTAGCATATGCAGATATACACTCCTTCACTCATTGGTTCCGAAATACTAAATGGTTTTCACTAACACTTGACAGTTTTAATGATTTATCCTCATAAACTTTCTATACCCTATGTATTATATTTGTTTGAGTTCATTTTCATGCTCTTGATTAGATAGCTTTTGCCAACATTTGCCAATTCTATCTGATTATTTTTTTGGAATTCTATGGTCCTATTTTCTTTATCATAGGGGGACATTATACCCATAACATGGAGAATTACACTCCTCATCACAGAGGATCCGTAATATTGAATGGTATTCATCTTTATTTTTATAAAGTTCCTTAATATTGTAGACATTTTCCTCCAGCAAATTCTTCACAATTTTTTGAATAATTGCCAAGAATCATCTTACTGCATTCAAGTTTTAGAAATACTTATACACTTTCTGTTGATAGATAATTTGATTTGTTCAAGTTAATGCTTCCTTAGTAAGATTACTTTTCCTAATAAGAAATGATGCTTCCAAAAAATATGACTTCTGAATTGATTTTGTGTTGTACATTTTCTTTCAGATGTTACTAACTCAAAGACTCCAGTGACGAAAAAAAGGTCATGTATTGGCAGTTCATCACAACATAGTAAAAAAGGTTTAACTATATTTCTTGGATAATGTCTGCAGAGTCATTTCCACCACACCTAAAATATTTAATTTCAAAAATTTAAGTTCCTGTATATTTTCCTTATACTTAATTCATTTCCTATTAATGATGTTTTAATAGTCAGTGAAGTTGTTCAATGTTCGTCTACCACCTGCTTCTCATTGAATTCAAATATAGCTGGGAAAAATCTATACAGTAATGATATCTTTTTTAATTAATATTATTTATTTCTTACAACTTCACAACATCAATTTATAAATTTGAACTCTTTCTGGAATTTTCAATTAACCCTTTCAAGTTGTCAACTATAAGTATCTCATATAAAATATTATCTTTAAAAGTAATTTTGTAAATCTACAAATGATTTCAATGATGAAGTAGCAAGCCCAAAGATCCCTACTTTAGTTGCAACAGGTGCGCAATTCTGTTCAATCTTTTCTTATTTACTAACATGATTATCATGGTTAATCGTCATTGTCAATTCATTTATACGAAAATGATTTCTGTTATTTGCTTATTATATCAGAAAACCGTAAGAATAGGAAGACTATAATTTCAAACCAACGTAATTGTACATCAAAGTCTAGAATGGATGGTATGTTGTGACATTCTTTTAACCCTTCATGTATTACATAGACCACTATCAAGCTTGATTATTCCCATCTCTATATAATTAAGTATTAATAAGTTTATTGGATTTATTACATTATCTACATTTTCCCTTGCTATATAATATACTATTCTTTGAAGTAGATCAAGAGAACATCATCCCAACAGAACTCAGAGTATCAAGTGCAAGAGATAACATATTATAGTATATATATTTGCAAACAATATATTTAAATAGTGTTTGTTTAACACACCATGTGTATATCATAGTGGCTAGGAAACAAAGGAAGGCAATCTTAGTTGAAAAAAGATTGCAGAAGTCTAACCTAAAACCCCATGGTGCTTAGTATTAATAATAAGTAAAATTATTTTTTTGCGTCTCTTTTAAGTCTATGACCTCAATGTCGCCTGCTATGGTTCCTAAAGAGATTCATCTTTCTTCTGCTACTTCTCATGTTCGTCCAGAAATTGTCCATAATGGATCGCCTCATTCTAATAAATTAAGCCAATGTACATATATTATAAATGTCAGATTGTTTTATCCATGTTTAACATTCAATTATAATATGTAATTTGTTACACCAAATTTTCATATTTGTATAGGTTATAACCTGTATTTGTTTCCTTTTACAGAATATGTGGACATTGGTTTGCCTACATATGAATGTGAACATTGTGCTGCTATTTTTTGGTATGAGGAACGCGTCAACAAGTCAAGAAATACCAAGAAACCGAAATTTTCTTTGTGTTGTCTTCAAGGGAAAGTCCAACTTCCTAAAAGATGAGATCCTCCTAAAATTCTTGAAAATTTGCTAGTGAATAATGATTCTAGAAGTAAGCAGTTCAGGAGGAGAATTAGAACTTATAATAATATGTTTGCATTCACTTCAATGGGTGGACGAATTGACAATTCAGCGAATGATGGGAGGAAAGGACCATATGTGTTTCGACTGCACAGTCAAAACATGCATCTCATGGGAGATTTGCTTCCGGGAGTTGATGAAACCCCACGATTTTCATAATTGTATATTTACGATACAGACAATGAAGTTTTCAATCAGATGCAGAATGCTAGGTGAATAATATATATGCTTTTCATTGTCACTTAATTTTCTTAGAATTTGTTTCTTATACATAATTAATTAATTTCATCGTCAAATATTAATCATTGTAGTTCATCAGCTACTAAAAATCCATGTTGATGCATCGGTTGTTATGCAGTTGTCACAGATGCTGGATTCTATTAATCCTTTAGTTAAAGTTTTTAGATCTGTCAAAGATCATCCGTCTTTATCCTCTAGAGATAGCCTAAGGCTCAAGTTAATAAAGAAGATCACTACTGATGCTAGGATTTACAATCTCCCTACTGCTGATGAGATTGCTGCTCTTATTGTTGGTGACTTTGATCCAGAAAATGTTGAGAGAGATATAATTGTTGAGGAAAGATTCGGAACATTACAGCGTATTGATGAATTGCATCATCTTTATTTACAAATGCAATATCCTCTTATGTTTCCTCGTGGGGAGGATGGTTACTGGCAGGATGTGTTATTCAGGTTTGCTGATTTTAATTCAAATAAGAAGGAGAAAACTCTTACACTCCGACAATTTTTTGCTTACAATCTTCAGGATAGACCTTCACAATTTAATATTTTTTGAGATGTGGTAAGTTGACTCAACAATTTATAGTTAATGGTTACACAATGATTGAATCACAGCGGTTACTGTACATAAGATTACATCAGAAAGAACTTCGAGCAGATAGTTATGACACATTGACACAAGCATTATCTAGAGGTGAGACGACATCCTCAAATATTGGAAAGAGGATTGTACTCTCATCTTCTTTTACTGGAAGTGAAAGGTATAGTCGTGAAAATTTTCAAGATGCAATGACAATATGTACAACTTGTGGATTCCCTTAACTTTTCATTACTTTTACATCTAATCCCAAATGGCCTGAACTATGTATATTATTTGAAAGTATGAATTGCACAGCCCAAGACCGGCCAGATCTTCTATCACGTGTGTTCAAGATTAAGCTTAACGCTCTCATGAAGGACATTACTAAAGAATTTTTGTTTGGTACATGCCGAGCAGGTATTATGTGAATAATTTAATATTTTATATGTATTAATTTTTTAAAATTTATCATAAATACTAAAACTGTCTTTATGAATTTGCAGATATATATACAATTGAATTCCAGAAACGTGGTCTCCCACATGCACATATTCTGATTTGGCTAAATGCAGAGCACAAGTTAACAAATGAACCACTCATTGACTTCATTATTTATGCAGAGATACCTGATCAAGAGTCAAACCCTAGACTGTATGAACCAGTTAAAACTTTTATGATACATGGACCTTGTGGTTTGGATAGAAAAAATTCACCCTGTATGGTAAAGTCGATATGTTCAAAACATTTTCCAAACAAATTCACTGATAGTACATCATTTGATGAAGATGGATATTGCAAGTACCGTCGTCCTGATAGTGGTCATTTTATTGAGAAGAATGGAATTAAACTCGATAATAGGTTTGTTGTGCCATACAATCCTACACTTCTTCGTCGTTACCAAGCACATATTAATGTAGAATTCTGCAACCAGTCCCGTTCAATTAAATACTTATTCAAGTATGTTAGCAAAGGTCAAGATATGGTCACTGTTGACTTATCTTGATTGTAGATAAATTTCACCTTGTGAGGCAGTATGGAGAATATTCCGATTTGACATTAATTTTTCAGAACCTTCTGTTGAGCGACTGACATTTCATCTTCCTGATCAACAAGGTGCTGTATTTCTTGACAATGCGCCTATCGATTCTGTTGTCTTTAATGCTACAGTAAAACAGACAAAATTTCTTGCATGGTTTGAAGCCAATAAGAAATATCCCAAAGCAAGGTTTCTAACTTATTCACAACCCAGTTTGTTTACAAAACTGATTGTCGCCAGTGGTTTGAATGCAAATCAGGTCGGTCGATTGGTCGTCTTTATTATGTGGCACCAGGTTCAGCTGAACTGCATTATTTGAGATTGTTGTTAACGTTTACAAAAGGGCCAACATGTTATCAGGACATAAAAACAATAGACGGTGTTGTATATCCTATTTTCAAAGATGCATGCTATGTCATGAGATTGCTAGATGACGACAAAGAATATATAGAAGGGATTATAGAAGGTAGCAAATGGTCTTCTGGTATTTATCTCCGCAAACTTTTTTAACTTTATTGATTCACAACACAATTTCCTGACCTGCTCATGTGTGAGAAAATACATGGATGTATCTATCTGATGACATTTTGCTTAAAGAAAGACATCGTACAACCAATCCAGGTTCTTATCATACAAATTCTTTCGATGATAAATTTTATATTTATATGTAATCAATAGAATTTTTTTTCATTCTTTTTTAATTTAACATGTTTTAGTCTACTTACATTAAAAAAAATTTCATTTGTACACATTGTAGATCTACACTTGGACGATGATCGTGTCCAAGAAATTGCTCTTGCAGAGACTGAAAATATTCTTAAAATAAATGATCGTAGCCTTTCTGACTTTCCGCCGATGCCAATGCCTAATGAAGCTCTTATACGGAATATTGGGAATTTACTAATTAGTGAAGAGCTAAATTATGACAGGAATGCGTTGAAATCTGAACATGCTCATCTTTTATCTTCATTAACCAGTGAACAGAGGTTGATTTATGACACAATCATGAGTGTTTGTGAATGAAGAAAGACCTGGTGTTTTTTTTGTAAATGGATTTGGCGGTTCTGGGAAGACATATATATGGAACACACTTACATCAGTTGTCAGATCTAAGGGCGAAATTGTGCTTGCAGGTTTGTCTTAGTTTCATCTATAAATCTTAAAATCATCTGAAATTAATTAAATATTTAGGATTATGTTGGATTGATCTAACTTTGCCTAAAAATTATTTCAGTTGCCTCAAGTGGTATTGCTTCGCAACTCATTCCTGGAGGAAGCACTGCTCATTCAA
The DNA here is from genome assembly GCA_014851425.1 of Senna tora. NCBI lineage: Eukaryota > Viridiplantae > Streptophyta > Magnoliopsida > Fabales > Fabaceae > Senna > Senna tora. Next base: position 19,319,447 of record CM026265.1, read on the forward strand.
GATTTGCCATCCCTTTGAATATTGATGGAAATTCGACTTGTCATTAGTTCAAGGAAGTTGTAATACCCGAGAATATTTTAACTAGCGTCATTAATTAAATTAAAGTAATTAATTTAAAAGCGGAAAATGAGAAAAAAAAAATATAGACACCTATCCTATTACTTATTATGTTGTAAATACAAAGTATTTTAGATCCTAATTTTTTTTTTCATATTTTTTTTTATCTACTATTATACCAGACTTCTTTTTCTTTTTGTAATATATATATATATATATATATATTATATAAGTAAAGGATAAGGAAAAGAAAGAAAAAAAAAAGAAACCGTGAGAGAGGAAAGGGGGATCGAGCAAGAAGCAGAGACACGCAGACGGAGGGCTGGGCATAGCACGACGGGAAAACGCACGAAGGGAGGCGAGCCGCGAGGAGGAGCCGGAGTCGCCGTCTGCCGGAGCTCACGTTGCCGTTGTGCTGGAGGAGAGAGAGAGTTGCGGGTTAGAGAGAGAAAGCAAAGGGAGAGAGCTCCCACGCCAGAAAACGCCATCTCTTCGTCGGGGAAGGTGGCTGGGAGTCTCCTCTACTCCATATCGTCCTTCTCACCGGTTGAATCGAGGTGAGAAGTCCCGAAACTCTCGAACCCCAATTTTATCAATTTTAGGGATTTTTGGAAAACCCCCATTTGATTTAATCTGAGTATTCTGAAACCTAAATTGAAGTATTTGCATGTTAGGAAGTGAGTTGGAAGCTTAGGAACCGGAACTAATTTGATGGAATTTATCCGGGTTGGAAAAATGGTAGAAAATGTGGTTAGTAATGTTTAAGAGTGTTATGGGCTGATTTGGGATGCATTAAGAGGTTGAATAGCAATTATATAATTGTTAAAATTATTGGAATGTACGCGGGATTAAAACCCGAGTAATCACCGTCTCATCCGGAACCCGGTTCGGGGAAAAAGAGACAATTTTCTAATTCTACGCGTATCCGGATATGTGTATTCATGTGTAGGTAAAGCGCTGAAGGTTATTTTGGTAAATGGAAATCTTGGACAAGTAGAATTTATGGCTCTCTTGAGCCATAAATTCAAGAATTGGGTAATGGGAATTTCATATGGACACATAGAGGTGAAATTGGGTAACCTTGCATTCCCAAATCAAGGCTTCCGAATAGTGTGATTAAGCAAGGGTTGGACACGAATAAAAGCATGCTAGGTGTTCCGAAAACTAGTTGAGGGCATTCCAAGCCAACAACTAGTCTATGGAATTAATTAGAGAGAACATGAGCATTAGCGTTACACGTACACGATAGTGGTTGAATTTTCAAGTTTCTAAATCTCTCAAGTATATGTGTATAGGGCACCATACAGTGAGTGGACCTTCGGGCACACCGAGAGCCGATCAGAGGGGCCAAACAGGTGAGGGGCTTTCGTATCCTTGTCCTATAGGGTTGACTGCGGATATGGATATATGGTTTGCCTTCTTGCCTATTTGTAGGAATCATATTTTAGATAACATGCTATTGTTGTTCCTAAATTATAATATATGTGATAACGTGCTATATGTGTATATGTGAACTGTAAAAACGATGGTGGCTCAAGGAGCCTTATATGGAAAGAAGGTCCTCGGGACCTATATGATATCGAGGGTAGGATCGAGTCAATTCTGTTTGTGAGGGTCTTGTGGTACTAGAAACCAACCTCATTGATTATTATCTGAAAAGTGTGGTTGTGTGTGTGAATTCTTAAAGAAAATGAACATAGGTGACTTTGTTTTTTTTTTAACCCAGAGATTCTGAATTAGAAAACCACTTAGAAATTTAGAATTTGCTTAAGAAGAAATAAAAATGAATAAGTGGTGGTCCATAGGGGTCATTTATGGTACAACGCGGGCACCGAGTCTGTCATGGATGGTCCGGGTAAATTGAGTCTCTTGTCCTGAGTCAAACTCATAGAAATACAAAGTATATGAGTACACCACATTGTGGCTATTGCCTTGGGTAAACCGAAGTCAGATGAGTCGCCGGCTATGCTCCAAGTGAAGTATTGGGGTCAGATTATTGTTCCAAGTAAAGTCTTGGGGCCAGGGGTTCCTAGAATGATCAACTAGGTTCCTATATCGCTCACGTGAGATATTGCCTTCGGGCCAGATCCTCTCCTAACGGAGATACGCCTTCGGGCCAGTTTATGATTACGGTTACTTGAACGTGGACATCCACATGAAGTTGTATGTTAAACTATGATATGATGTTTGTATGAATTTAAATGTATGTAAAACCATGCTTTAAATTCTTTATTGTGAATATGATATATGCTAATTGCCTGGCCACTTAATATTTGGAAATTCAAAATCTGTTATATACGTTTGTGATTGTGATTGGCTCCCTTCCCCCAGTTGTAGTGGTACCCGCTACTGCACCAGGGATGGGAGAGCCTCTCACTGAGTCCGTTTGACTCACCCCAATATTAAATGTTACAGACACAGGTGGTATAGGCATAGGGAGCGCGTCCACTTCATCTCAGGGAGGCGGACAGACTTAGAGACCGCAGGCATTCTTCGCGTGGGTAGTATTGATATATGTATTTTGTCGGGATATATATATGTATCTGATTCTTTTGGTATAACATTGTTTGTACAGTTGCTATATATATACATGTATATGTCACACTCTAGAGTTGTCGGCTTCATACAAATTAAAGATTGGTCTGTTGTTGGGAATATAGGATTATGATATGATGAATATCATGTGTATATTTATATATGAATGTGACTTCCGCATGTGAATAGGATAGATCGCACGCACTGAGCGTGTGGTCAATATGTAAATTTATATATATGTGTGATTGAATACTTGATTGTGTGAAAATACGGCTTCCGCATGTGAATAGGATAGGTCACACGCATTGAGGCGTGTGATCAATATGTAAATTATATGCAGGTGTGTGATTGAATATATATATATATACTTGACTGTACACAAGAATTCTGCGTGTGAATAGGATAGATCACCCGCCCTGAAGCGCGTGATCAATATGTATATTATATGTACGTGTGATTGACTATGTGTATATGTATAGACTGAAGCGGCGTTGGGCGAGCCGTGGATTGCGTGATACTTAGGTCACCGGATAGGGATGGCCATATATACTGTATATTGTTTGTATTAGAAATGGGTAGTTATAAACAGGTGAAAATGTCAATCAGGGATTAGAGGCTTACGGGATAGGAGAAATCCTACCTCCCGTGCCGGTCACGGACGTCCGATAGGGGGTCGTGACAAACTTGGTATCAGAGCCTGGTTACTTTAAACTGTATGAAGCCATAGGTATGACCGGGTGTCGGTTTACCCCTCTTTGTGTACCCGGCCACAACGTGGGAGTAAAAAGACACTTGTGGAAGTACCCAGGAAATTGTGTCAGCCTTTCTTTCTACTCTCTTTGATATGAAATGTCATTAGTATATGTGTACTTATTAGGTGTGGTCCTTGTGCAGTATAGGGATGCCACCTATCACGAGGCAGAATAGGGGTGGAGGGAGAACTCCTGCTGAAATTGATCGAGAATCAGTTCGGGAGGAGGGAATGACCACCCGAGGCCGAGGTAGAGGCCGTACCCGAGGCCGAGGTAGAGGTCGTGCTCGAGGTCGAGGTAGAGCACAAGTGAGAGGGGAAGAGAGGAGACAGTCACTGGAACCTCAACCTCAAGTAGAGACAGGTGCACCTTCCGTGGCAGAAATCCTCACGGCAGGATTTCAGGAACTAAGAGAAGAGATGACAAGACAAATACAAAGGGAAGTGCGCTGCTTAGTAGTCGGCGAGGAAGAACAAGAAAGAGTTCCTAGCAATCAAGAGATAGAGGTTGTTGAGGAAGAGGATAGGGAATGGCAACAACCACAGGGAATGCCTCGTGAGTCATGGATAGCACCCAGAAAGCTGCCAATTTCAAAATTTCTGAAGCTTCATCCACCCACATTTTGCCGTACTAGTGAGAAAGAGGATCCGCAGTATTTTATTAGAGATGTGGTTAGAATTGGGCACATGCTGAGGTGCTCAGGTTATGAGTTAGTGGAATTAGCTTCATTCCAGCTGAGGGGAGCGACTAGAGTATGGATAGAGTCCGTACAGACGAGGTATTCACGTAGAGTTGCACCGATGACCTGGGAAGATTTTCAGAGGGAATTCATGGGTCGGTTTCTACCTGAAGGCACCAAAGATGCAAAGCGTCAGCAATTCGAGGAGTTGTGGATGACGCCTAACATGACCGTGACATAGTATGAATTACTTTTTACTGAAATGGCTCAATTCTCACCTGAGTTAGTTCCTGATGAAGAGGCGAGGATCAACAGATTCATACACCGACTCACGGAGCCGTTGTTTACTGCTTTGTTACCTCAGAGGAGACAGTTTGAGACTTTAGCTCAAGCAGCAGACTGTGCCAGAATGATTGAAACTAGGAAGAGGTATGGGATATCTGTTGATCCTAAAGTGAAGTTAATTGTAGGCAGTGACAACCAAGGAGGTGGAAGTAAGAAAAGGAAGACAACAGGTGGAGGTGCAGGATATTCAGGGTCCGCAGGAGGACAATCCTCAACTACCACCCATGAAACAGGTACAAGAGGTAATTTTCAAGGGGGACAGAGGGAACAAGGGGGTGGAAATGCCGGTAAGACAAAGCCCCAGTGTGTGACTTGCGGCAGATTTCATTTTGGTATATGTCGGAGACTGACAGGTGGATGCTACCACTGCGGCCAGATGGGCCATATGGCTAGAGAGTGTCCAAAGAAAAAAGAGGGTACAAGTGTGAGAAGCAATCCGACGCCGAGGAGTACACCTATTCTAGCTCCACCAGTGAGAACCGTACCACCACAGGCAGCAAGTACAGGTGCAGCTAGATGCCGTGGTGCAGGAACTAGTGGCCGAGGGCCAGGGGCAGTAGGTGGAGGACAAGCGCAGGTATTTGCACTCTCTCAGCAGGATGCTCATGCATCAAATGCAGTTGTGACAGGTACTCTTATTGTCTGCTCCCTTGAAGCACGAGTCTTATTTGATTCCGGCTCCACTCATTCCTATGTGTCGCATGCATTTGCCTCTAAATTCAACAAAAGTCCATCTAGAATGGAAGAAACAGTACTGGTCTCTACACCAATGGGAGAATCGGTACAAGTAGAGGATGTGCACAAGTCTTGCATTGTGGAGATCGATGGTCATGAGACTGTGGTAGACCTTCGGTTGTTGTGTATGGTTGATCTTGATGTGATCCTCGGAATGGATTGGTTGTCGTCTTGCCATGCGATTGTGGACTGCAGGGCTAAATGCTTGAAATTCAATATGCCAAATGAGGAGCCCTTTGTGATACGGGGTGACGGAGCTGCACCGTATCCAAGCTTGATCTCGGCTTTGAAGGCATCCAAGTTACTGGCAAAGGGATGCAAAGGGTATTTGGCATTCGTCCAAGATACCACGAAAGCAGTATTTTCACCGACTCAAGTACCGGTAGTGAGAGAGTTTTTGGATGTATTTCCAGAAGAATTGTCGGGGTTGCCGCCCGATCGTGAGATTGAATTTGAAATTGAGCTGCAACCTGGCACCCAGCCGATCTTCACACCACCTTACTGTATGGCTCCGAAAGAGCTGAAGGAGCTACATACACAATTGCAAGAATTGCTTGACAAGGGTTTTATAAGACCCAGTTTCTCTCCTTGGGGTGCACCGGTCCTTTTTCTAAAGAAGAAGGACGGATCTTTGCGGTTGTGTATCGATTACCGAAAGTTAAACAAGGTGACGATTCGCAATCAATATCCACTGCCGAGGATAGATGACCTATTTGATCAGTTGCAGGGTGCGAAGCGGTTTTCCAAGATTGATTTGCGATCTGGGTATCATCAATTAAAGATTCAAGAATCAAACATACCTAAGACCACATTCTGGACCTGATATGGGCATTACGAGTTCTTGGTGATGTCTTTCGGATTAACTAATGCTCCTGCAGCGTTCATGGACATGATGAACAAGGTCTTTAAACCATTCCTGGACCGATTTTTCATTGTCTTCATTGACGACATATTGGTTTATTCAAAGAATTCTGAGGAAGATGCTGAACACTTGAGATTAGCATTGCAGAGGTTGAGAGAGGAAAAACTGTATGCCAAGTTCTCTAAGTGTGAATTCTGGCTTGACAGAGTTGCCTTTTTGGGTCATGTGGTATCATCAGAGGGAATCCACGTTGATCCAAGTAAGGTAGAGGCAGTGAAGAATTGGTCCCAACCTACCTCTGTTACGGAGATTCGCAGTTTCTTAGGTTTGGCGGGATATTATAGAAGATTTGTGCAAGACTTCTCTAAGGTTGCTGCACCTATGACTAAGTTGACTCAGAAAGGAGTGAAGTTTGTATGGGATGACAAGTGTGAGCAGAGCTTTCAAAAGCTGAAGGACAGCCTCACTACCGCTCCGGTGCTGACATTACCGGAAGGCACAGGAGGGTACGTGGTATACTGTGATGCGTCGAGGATCGGGTTAGGGTGTGTCTTGATGCAACATGACAAGGTGATTGCGTATGCATCGCGACAACTGAGGAAGCATGAGAAGAACTACCCGAATCACAACCTCGAAATGGCGGCTGTAGTATTCGCTTTGAAGATATGGAGACACTACTTATATGGTGAGACTTGTGAAATTTATACAGACCACAAAAGCCTCAAATACATTTTCGAGCAGAAAGACTTGAACTTGAGACAACGTCGATGGTTGGAGTTGTTGAAAGACTACGACTGCACGATCTTGTATCATCTAGGAAAGGCTAATGTGGTAGCCGATGCTCTGAGTCGGAAATCCATGGGCAGTCTTGTGCATATAAGTGAAGAAAGAAGACCGTTAATTAGAGAACTGCACGAGCTAGAGCAAACGAGAAATCAATTTGAGATTGGAAGTTCTAACTCACTTTTAGCCCATTTGCAAGCTAAGTCCTCTTTGGTAGAAGAGGTGAAGGCTAGACAAGATGAAGATACCGACCTCAAGCAAATCAGGGATACTGTAACTAAAGGGAAAGGGGACGACGTCCGATTCTCTATAGATGATTTTGGGATACTTCGGTTGGAGGGACGGTTGTGTGTCCCTATGGTTGATAACTTAAAAGAAAGAATTCTTGAAGAAGCACACCGGACAGCATATACAATCCATCCAGGAGCTAATAAAATGTATCATGACCTGAAACAGTTGTATTGGTGGAATGGCATGAAAAAAGATGTCGCAAACTAAGTAGCCAGGTGTTTAGTGTGCCAGCAAGTCAAGGCTGAACACCAGAAACCCGTCGGAACATTACAACAGATAGAAATAACTGAGTTGAAATGGGAGAGGATAACGATGGATTTTGTAACAGGGTTGCCAAGATCACAACGGGGATTTGATTCGGTTTGGGTGTTAGTGGATCGCATGACTAAGTTCGCACACTTTCTGCCAGTTAAGACCACTTACGGGGTGAGTCAATATGCACAGATTTATCTATCAGAAATCGTTAGATTGCACGGTGTGCCAGTGTCCATAATATCTGATAGAGGGCCACAGTTCACTTCCAGATTTTGGGAGTCATTGCAGGAAGTGTTGGGAACTAGAGTTGATCTGAGTACTGCGTTCCACCCACAGACCGAAGGGCAATTAGAAAGAACCATTAAGATTCTTGAGGACATGCTTCGGGCGTGTATTATGGATTTCGGCGGAAGTTGGGAAAGGTATTTACCTTTGGCTGAGTTTGCGTACAATAACAGTTATCAAGCAAGTATTCAAATGGTACCTTTCGAGGCTCTGTACGGACGTAGATGCAGATCCTCGATTGGGTGGTTCGAGGTCGGAGAAGCTAGCCTAGTCGGCCCAAAATTGCTACAAGATGCCTTGCTGAAGGTAAAATGTATCAGGGAGAGACTGCTGACGGCTCAGAGTAGGCAAAAGTCTTATGCAGACAATCGAAGGAGAGAACTGGAGTTTTCCGTTGGTGATCAGGTGTTCTTGAGAATATCACCGATGAGAGGCGTGATGCGGTTCGGTAAGAAAGGGAAGTTGAGTCCTCGGTATATCGGACCATTTGAAATCTTAGAACGAGTTGGGAACGTAGCGTATTGGTTGGAATTGCCTACGGAATTGGAGGGGGTACACCCTGTCTTACATCTGTCGATGCTTCGGAAGTATCTTCCCGATCCCTCACATGTAATCCAATCGCAAGACGTGCAACTAACCGAAAATATGACGTATGAAGAGGAGCCAGTGGAAATCTTAGATCGGCAGTTGAAGAAACTCAGAACGAAAGAGATTCTATTGGTTAAAGTTCTGTGGAGAAACCACTCGACCGAAGAAGCTACATGGGAGGTCGAGGATGAAATGCGCAGGACGTATCCTCATCTATTTCGAGACTAAGGTTAGTATTTTGTTTGAAATTCAGGGACCGAATTTCTTAAGGGGGAAAGATTGTAATACCCGAGAATATTTTAACTAGCGTCATTAATTAAATTAAAGTAATTAATTTAAAAGCGGAAAATGAGAAAAAAAATAGACACCTATCCTATTACTTATTATGTTGTAAATACAAAGTATTTTAGATCCTAATTTTTTTTTCATATTTTTTTTATCTACTATTATACCAGACTTCTTTTTCTTTTTGTAATATATATATATATATATATATATATATATATATATACATTATATAAGTAAAGGATAAGGAAAAGAAAGAAAAAAAGAAACCGTGAGAGAGGAAAGGGGGATCGAGCAAGAAGCAGAGACACGGAGACGGAGGGCTGGGCGTAGCACGACGGGAAAACGCGCGGAGGGAGGCGAGCCGCGTGGAGGAGTCGGACGTGCAAGGAGGAGCCGGAGTCGCCGTCCATCGGAGCTCACGTTGTCGTTGTGCTGGAGGAGAGAGAGAGTTACGGGTTAGAGAGAGAAAGCAAAGGGAGAGAGCTCCCACGCCGGAAAACACCGTCTCTTCGTCGGGGAAGGTGGCTGGGAGTCTCCTCTACTCCATATCGTCCTTCTCACCGGTTGAATCGAGGTGAGAAGTCCCGAAACTCTCGAACCCCAATTTTATCAATTTTAGGGCTTTTTGGAAAACCCCCATTTGATTTAATCTGAGTATTCTGGAACCTAAATTGAAGTATTTGCATGTTAGGAAGTGAGTTGGAAGCTTAGGAACCGGAACTAATTTGATGGAATTTATCCGGGTTGGAAAAATGGTAGGAAAATGTGGTTAGTAATGTTTAAGAGTGTTATGGGCTGATTTGGGATGCATTAAGAGGTTGAATAGCAATTATATAATTGTTAAAATTATTGGAATGTACGCGGGATTAAAACCCGAGTAATCACCGTCTCACCCGGAACCCGGTTCGGGGAAAAAGAGACAATTTTCTAATTCTACGCGTATCCGGATATGTGTATTCATGTGTAGGTAAAGCGCTGAAGGTTATTTTGGTAAATGGAAATCTTGGACAAGTAGAATTTATGGCTCTCTTGAGCCATAAATTCAAGACTTGGGTAATGGGAATTTCATATGGACACATAGAGGTGAAATTGGGTAACCTTGCATTCCCAAATCAAGGCTTCCGAATAGTGTGATTAAGCAAGGGTTGGACACGAATAGAAGCATGCTAGGTGTTCCGAAAACTAGTTGAGGGCATTCCAAGCCAACAACTAGTCTATGGAATTAATTAGAGAGAACATGAGCATTAGCGTTACACGTACACGATAGTGGTTGAATTTTCAAGTTTCTAAATCTCTTAAGTATATGTGTATAGGGCACCATACAGTGAGTGGACCTTCGGGCACACCGAGAGCCGATCAGAGGGGCCAAACAGGTGAGGGCTTTCCTATCCTTGTCCTATAGGGTTGACTGCGGATATGGATATATGGTTTGCCTTCTTGCCTACTTGTAGGAATCATATTTTAGATAACATGCTATTGTTGTTCCTAAATTATAATATATGTGATAACGTGCTATATGTGTGTATGTGAACTGTAAAAACGATGGTAGCTCAAGGAGCCTTATATGGAAAGAAGGTCCTCGGGACCTATATGATATCGGGGGTAGGATCGAGTCAATTCTATTTTTGAGGGTCTTGTGGTACTAGAAACCAACCTCATTGATTATTATCTGAAAAGTGTGGTTGTGTGTGTGAATTCTTAAAGAAAATGAACATAGGTGACTTTGTTCTTTTTTTTAACTGAGAGATTCTGAATTAGAAAACCACTTAGAAATTTATAATTTGCTTAAGAAGAAATAAAAATGAATAAGTGGTGGTCCATAGGGGTCATTTATGGTACAACGCGGGAACCGAGTTTGTCATGGATGGTCCGGGTAAATTGAGTCTCTTGTCCTGAGTCAAACTCACAGAAATACAAAATATATGAGTACACCACATTGTGGCTATTGCCTTGGGTAAACCGAGTTCAGATGAGTCGCCGGCTATGCTCCAAGTGAAGTCTTGGGGTCAGATTATTGTTCCAAGTAAAGTCTTGGGGCCAGGGGTTCCTAGAATGATCAACTAGGTTCCTATATCGCTCACGTGAGATATTGCCTTCGGGCCAGATCCTCTCCTAACGGAGATACGCCTTCGGGCCAGTTTATGATTACGGTTACTTGAACGTGGACATCCACATGAAGTTGTATGTTAAACTATGATATGATGTTTGTATGAATTTAAATGTATGTAAAACCATGCTTTAAATTCTTTATTGTGAATATGATATATGCTAATTGCCTGGCCACTTAATATTTGGAAATTCAAAATCTGTTATATACGTTTGTGATTGTGATTGGCTCCCTTCCCCCAGTTGTAGTGGTACCCGCTACTGCACCAGGGATGGGAGAGCCTCTCACTGAGTCCGTTTGACTCACCCCAATATTAAATGTTACAGACACAGGTGGTATAGGCATAGGGAGCGCGTCCACTTCATCTCAGGGAGGCGGACAGACTTAGAGACCGCAGTCATTCTTCGCGTGGGTAGTATTGATATATGTATTTTGTCGGGATATATATATGTATCTGATTCTTTTGGTATAACATTGTTTGTACAGTTGCTATATATATACATGTATATGTCACACTCTAGAGTTGTCGGCTTCATACAAATTAAAGATTGGTCTGTTGTTGGGAATATAGGATTATGATATGATGAATATCATGTGTATATTTATATATGAATGTGACTTCCGCATGTGAATAGGATAGATCGCACGCACTGAGCGTGTGGTCAATATGTAAATTTATATATATGTGTGATTGAATACTTGATTGTGTGAAAATACGGCTTCCGCATGTGAATAGGATAGGTCACACGCATTGAGGCGTGTGATCAATATGTAAATTATATGCAGGTGTGTGATTGAATATATATATATATACTTGACTGTACACAAGAATTCTGCGTGTGAATAGGATAGATCACCCGCCCTGAAGCGCGTGATCAATATGTATATTATATGTACGTGTGATTGACTATGTGTATATGTATAGACTGAAGCGGCGTTGGGCGAGCCGTGGATTGCGTGATACTTAGGTCACCGGATAGGGATGGCCATATATACTGTATATTGTTTGTATTAGAAATGGGTAGTTATAAACAGGTGAAAATGTCAATCAGGGATTAGAGGCTTACGGGATAGGAGAAATCCTACCTCCCGTGCCGGTCACGGACGTCCGATAGGGGGTCGTGACAAACTTGGTATCAGAGCCTGGTTACTTTAAACTGTATGAAGCCATAGGTATGACCGGGTGTCGGTTTACCCCTCTTTGTGTACCCGGCCACAACGTGGGAGTAAAAAGACACTTGTGGAAGTACCCAGGAAATTGTGTCAGCCTTTCTTTCTACTCTCTTTGATATGAAATGTCATTAGTATATGTGTACTTATTAGGTGTGGTCCTTGTGCAGTATAGGGATGCCACCTATCACGAGGCAGAATAGGGGTGGAGGGAGAACTCCTGCTGAAATTGATCGAGAATCAGTTCGGGAGGAGGGAATGACCACCCGAGGCCGAGGTAGAGGCCGTACCCGAGGCCGAGGTAGAGGTCGTGCTCGAGGTCGAGGTAGAGCACAAGTGAGAGGGGAAGAGAGGAGACAGTCACTGGAACCTCAACCTCAAGTAGAGACAGGTGCACCTTCCGTGGCAGAAATCCTCACGGCAGGATTTCAGGAACTAAGAGAAGAGATGACAAGACAAATACAAAGGGAAGTGCGCTGCTTAGTAGTCGGCGAGGAAGAACAAGAAAGAGTTCCTAGCAATCAAGAGATAGAGGTTGTTGAGGAAGAGGATAGGGAATGGCAACAACCACAGGGAATGCCTCGTGAGTCATGGATAGCACCCAGAAAGCTGCCAATTTCAAAATTTCTGAAGCTTCATCCACCCACATTTTGCCGTACTAGTGAGAAAGAGGATCCGCAGTATTTTATTAGAGATGTGGTTAGAATTGGGCACATGCTGAGGTGCTCAGGTTATGAGTTAGTGGAATTAGCTTCATTCCAGCTGAGGGGAGCGACTAGAGTATGGATAGAGTCCGTACAGACGAGGTATTCACGTAGAGTTGCACCGATGACCTGGGAAGATTTTCAGAGGGAATTCATGGGTCGGTTTCTACCTGAAGGCACCAAAGATGCAAAGCGTCAGCAATTCGAGGAGTTGTGGATGACGCCTAACATGACCGTGACATAGTATGAATTACTTTTTACTGAAATGGCTCAATTCTCACCTGAGTTAGTTCCTGATGAAGAGGCGAGGATCAACAGATTCATACACCGACTCACGGAGCCGTTGTTTACTGCTTTGTTACCTCAGAGGAGACAGTTTGAGACTTTAGCTCAAGCAGCAGACTGTGCCAGAATGATTGAAACTAGGAAGAGGTATGGGATATCTGTTGATCCTAAAGTGAAGTTAATTGTAGGCAGTGACAACCAAGGAGGTGGAAGTAAGAAAAGGAAGACAACAGGTGGAGGTGCAGGATATTCAGGGTCCGCAGGAGGACAATCCTCAACTACCACCCATGAAACAGGTACAAGAGGTAATTTTCAAGGGGGACAGAGGGAACAAGGGGGTGGAAATGCCGGTAAGACAAAGCCCCAGTGTGTGACTTGCGGCAGATTTCATTTTGGTATATGTCGGAGACTGACAGGTGGATGCTACCACTGCGGCCAGATGGGCCATATGGCTAGAGAGTGTCCAAAGAAAAAAGAGGGTACAAGTGTGAGAAGCAATCCGACGCCGAGGAGTACACCTATTCTAGCTCCACCAGTGAGAACCGTACCACCACAGGCAGCAAGTACAGGTGCAGCTAGATGCCGTGGTGCAGGAACTAGTGGCCGAGGGCCAGGGGCAGTAGGTGGAGGACAAGCGCAGGTATTTGCACTCTCTCAGCAGGATGCTCATGCATCAAATGCAGTTGTGACAGGTACTCTTATTGTCTGCTCCCTTGAAGCACGAGTCTTATTTGATTCCGGCTCCACTCATTCCTATGTGTCGCATGCATTTGCCTCTAAATTCAACAAAAGTCCATCTAGAATGGAAGAAACAGTACTGGTCTCTACACCAATGGGAGAATCGGTACAAGTAGAGGATGTGCACAAGTCTTGCATTGTGGAGATCGATGGTCATGAGACTGTGGTAGACCTTCGGTTGTTGTGTATGGTTGATCTTGATGTGATCCTCGGAATGGATTGGTTGTCGTCTTGCCATGCGATTGTGGACTGCAGGGCTAAATGCTTGAAATTCAATATGCCAAATGAGGAGCCCTTTGTGATACGGGGTGACGGAGCTGCACCGTATCCAAGCTTGATCTCGGCTTTGAAGGCATCCAAGTTACTGGCAAAGGGATGCAAAGGGTATTTGGCATTCGTCCAAGATACCACGAAAGCAGTATTTTCACCGACTCAAGTACCGGTAGTGAGAGAGTTTTTGGATGTATTTCCAGAAGAATTGTCGGGGTTGCCGCCCGATCGTGAGATTGAATTTGAAATTGAGCTGCAACCTGGCACCCAGCCGATCTTCACACCACCTTACTGTATGGCTCCGAAAGAGCTGAAGGAGCTACATACACAATTGCAAGAATTGCTTGACAAGGGTTTTATAAGACCCAGTTTCTCTCCTTGGGGTGCACCGGTCCTTTTTCTAAAGAAGAAGGACGGATCTTTGCGGTTGTGTATCGATTACCGAAAGTTAAACAAGGTGACGATTCGCAATCAATATCCACTGCCGAGGATAGATGACCTATTTGATCAGTTGCAGGGTGCGAAGCGGTTTTCCAAGATTGATTTGCGATCTGGGTATCATCAATTAAAGATTCAAGAATCAAACATACCTAAGACCACATTCTGGACCTGATATGGGCATTACGAGTTCTTGGTGATGTCTTTCGGATTAACTAATGCTCCTGCAGCGTTCATGGACATGATGAACAAGGTCTTTAAACCATTCCTGGACCGATTTTTCATTGTCTTCATTGACGACATATTGGTTTATTCAAAGAATTCTGAGGAAGATGCTGAACACTTGAGATTAGCATTGCAGAGGTTGAGAGAGGAAAAACTGTATGCCAAGTTCTCTAAGTGTGAATTCTGGCTTGACAGAGTTGCCTTTTTGGGTCATGTGGTATCATCAGAGGGAATCCACGTTGATCCAAGTAAGGTAGAGGCAGTGAAGAATTGGTCCCAACCTACCTCTGTTACGGAGATTCGCAGTTTCTTAGGTTTGGCGGGATATTATAGAAGATTTGTGCAAGACTTCTCTAAGGTTGCTGCACCTATGACTAAGTTGACTCAGAAAGGAGTGAAGTTTGTATGGGATGACAAGTGTGAGCAGAGCTTTCAAAAGCTGAAGGACAGCCTCACTACCGCTCCGGTGCTGACATTACCGGAAGGCACAGGAGGGTACGTGGTATACTGTGATGCGTCGAGGATCGGGTTAGGGTGTGTCTTGATGCAACATGACAAGGTGATTGCGTATGCATCGCGACAACTGAGGAAGCATGAGAAGAACTACCCGAATCACAACCTCGAAATGGCGGCTGTAGTATTCGCTTTGAAGATATGGAGACACTACTTATATGGTGAGACTTGTGAAATTTATACAGACCACAAAAGCCTCAAATACATTTTCGAGCAGAAAGACTTGAACTTGAGACAACGTCGATGGTTGGAGTTGTTGAAAGACTACGACTGCACGATCTTGTATCATCTAGGAAAGGCTAATGTGGTAGCCGATGCTCTGAGTCGGAAATCCATGGGCAGTCTTGTGCATATAAGTGAAGAAAGAAGACCGTTAATTAGAGAACTGCACGAGCTAGAGCAAACGAGAAATCAATTTGAGATTGGAAGTTCTAACTCACTTTTAGCCCATTTGCAAGCTAAGTCCTCTTTGGTAGAAGAGGTGAAGGCTAGACAAGATGAAGATACCGACCTCAAGCAAATCAGGGATACTGTAACTAAAGGGAAAGGGGACGACGTCCGATTCTCTATAGATGATTTTGGGATACTTCGGTTGGAGGGACGGTTGTGTGTCCCTATGGTTGATAACTTAAAAGAAAGAATTCTTGAAGAAGCACACCGGACAGCATATACAATCCATCCAGGAGCTAATAAAATGTATCATGACCTGAAACAGTTGTATTGGTGGAATGGCATGAAAAAAGATGTCGCAAACTAAGTAGCCAGGTGTTTAGTGTGCCAGCAAGTCAAGGCTGAACACCAGAAACCCGTCGGAACATTACAACAGATAGAAATAACTGAGTTGAAATGGGAGAGGATAACGATGGATTTTGTAACAGGGTTGCCAAGATCACAACGGGGATTTGATTCGGTTTGGGTGTTAGTGGATCGCATGACTAAGTTCGCACACTTTCTGCCAGTTAAGACCACTTACGGGGTGAGTCAATATGCACAGATTTATCTATCAGAAATCGTTAGATTGCACGGTGTGCCAGTGTCCATAATATCTGATAGAGGGCCACAGTTCACTTCCAGATTTTGGGAGTCATTGCAGGAAGTGTTGGGAACTAGAGTTGATCTGAGTACTGCGTTCCACCCACAGACCGAAGGGCAATTAGAAAGAACCATTAAGATTCTTGAGGACATGCTTCGGGCGTGTATTATGGATTTCGGCGGAAGTTGGGAAAGGTATTTACCTTTGGCTGAGTTTGCGTACAATAACAGTTATCAAGCAAGTATTCAAATGGTACCTTTCGAGGCTCTGTACGGACGTAGATGCAGATCCTCGATTGGGTGGTTCGAGGTCGGAGAAGCTAGCCTAGTCGGCCCAAAATTGCTACAAGATGCCTTGCTGAAGGTAAAATGTATCAGGGAGAGACTGCTGACGGCTCAGAGTAGGCAAAAGTCTTATGCAGACAATCGAAGGAGAGAACTGGAGTTTTCCGTTGGTGATCAGGTGTTCTTGAGAATATCACCGATGAGAGGCGTGATGCGGTTCGGTAAGAAAGGGAAGTTGAGTCCTCGGTATATCGGACCATTTGAAATCTTAGAACGAGTTGGGAACGTAGCGTATTGGTTGGAATTGCCTACGGAATTGGAGGGGGTACACCCTGTCTTACATCTGTCGATGCTTCGGAAGTATCTTCCCGATCCCTCACATGTAATCCAATCGCAAGACGTGCAACTAACCGAAAATATGACGTATGAAGAGGAGCCAGTGGAAATCTTAGATCGGCAGTTGAAGAAACTCAGAACGAAAGAGATTCTATTGGTTAAAGTTCTGTGGAGAAACCACTCGACCGAAGAAGCTACATGGGAGGTCGAGGATGAAATGCGCAGGACGTATCCTCATCTATTTCGAGACTAAGGTTAGTATTTTGTTTGAAATTCAGGGACCGAATTTCTTAAGGGGGAAAGATTGTAATACCCGAGAATATTTTAACTAGCGTCATTAATTAAATTAAAGTAATTAATTTAAAAGCGGAAAATGAGAAAAAAAAATAGACACCTATCCTATTACTTATTATGTTGTAAATACAAAGTATTTTAGATCCTAATTTTTTTTTCATATTTTTTTTATCTACTATTATACCAGACTTCTTTTTCTTTTTGTAATATATATATATATATATATATACATTATATAAGTAAAGGATAAGGAAAAGAAAGAAAAAAAGAAACCGTGAGAGAGGAAAGGGGGATCGAGCAAGAAGCAGAGACACGGAGACGGAGGGCTGGGCGTAGCACGACGGGAAAACGCGCGGAGGGAGGCGAGCCGCGTGGAGGAGTCGGACGTGCAAGGAGGAGCCGGAGTCGCCGTCCATCGGAGCTCACGTTGTCGTTGTGCTGGAGGAGAGAGAGAGTTACGGGTTAGAGAGAGAAAGCAAAGGGAGAGAGCTCCCACGCCGGAAAACACCGTCTCTTCGTCGGGGAAGGTGGCTGGGAGTCTCCTCTACTCCATATCGTCCTTCTCACCGGTTGAATCGAGGTGAGAAGTCCCGAAACTCTCGAACCCCAATTTTATCAATTTTAGGGCTTTTTGGAAAACCCCCATTTGATTTAATCTGAGTATTCTGGAACCTAAATTGAAGTATTTGCATGTTAGGAAGTGAGTTGGAAGCTTAGGAACCGGAACTAATTTGATGGAATTTATCCGGGTTGGAAAAATGGTAGGAAAATGTGGTTAGTAATGTTTAAGAGTGTTATGGGCTGATTTGGGATGCATTAAGAGGTTGAATAGCAATTATATAATTGTTAAAATTATTGGAATGTACGCGGGATTAAAACCCGAGTAATCACCGTCTCACCCGGAACCCGGTTCGGGGAAAAAGAGACAATTTTCTAATTCTACGCGTATCCGGATATGTGTATTCATGTGTAGGTAAAGCGCTGAAGGTTATTTTGGTAAATGGAAATCTTGGACAAGTAGAATTTATGGCTCTCTTGAGCCATAAATTCAAGACTTGGGTAATGGGAATTTCATATGGACACATAGAGGTGAAATTGGGTAACCTTGCATTCCCAAATCAAGGCTTCCGAATAGTGTGATTAAGCAAGGGTTGGACACGAATAGAAGCATGCTAGGTGTTCCGAAAACTAGTTGAGGGCATTCCAAGCCAACAACTAGTCTATGGAATTAATTAGAGAGAACATGAGCATTAGCGTTACACGTACACGATAGTGGTTGAATTTTCAAGTTTCTAAATCTCTTAAGTATATGTGTATAGGGCACCATACAGTGAGTGGACCTTCGGGCACACCGAGAGCCGATCAGAGGGGCCAAACAGGTGAGGGCTTTCCTATCCTTGTCCTATAGGGTTGACTGCGGATATGGATATATGGTTTGCCTTCTTGCCTACTTGTAGGAATCATATTTTAGATAACATGCTATTGTTGTTCCTAAATTATAATATATGTGATAACGTGCTATATGTGTGTATGTGAACTGTAAAAACGATGGTAGCTCAAGGATCCTTATATGGAAAGAAGGTCCTCGGGACCTATATGATATCGGGGGTAGGATCGAGTCAATTCTATTTTTGAGGGTCTTGTGGTACTAGAAACCAACCTCATTGATTATTATCTGAAAAGTGTGGTTGTGTGTGTGAATTCTTAAAGAAAATGAACATAGGTGACTTTGTTCTTTTTTTTAACTGAGAGATTCTGAATTAGAAAACCACTTAGAAATTTATAATTTGCTTAAGAAGAAATAAAAATGAATAAGTGGTGGTCCATAGGGGTCATTTATGGTACAACGCGGGAACCGAGTTTGTCATGGATGGTCCGGGTAAATTGAGTCTCTTGTCCTGAGTCAAACTCACAGAAATACAAAATATATGAGTACACCACATTGTGGCTATTGCCTTGGGTAAACCGAAGTCAGATGAGTCGCCGGCTATGCTCCAAGTGAAGTCTTGGGGTCAGATTATTGTTCCAAGTAAAGTCTTGGGGCCAGGGGTTCCTAGAATGATCAACTAGGTTCCTATATCGCTCACGTGAGATATTGCCTTCGGGCCAGATCCTCTCCTAACGGAGATACGCCTTCGAGCCAACCTATGATTACGGTTACTTGAACATCGACATCCACATGAAGTTGTATGTTAAACTATGATATGATGTATGTATGAATTTAAACGTATGTAAAACCATGCTTTAAATTCTTTATTGTGAATATAATATATGCTAATTGCCTGGCCACTTAATATATGGAAATTCAAAATCTGTTATATACGTATGTGATTGTGGTTGGCTCCCTTCCCCAAGTTGTAGTGGTACCCGCTACTACACCAGGGATGGGAGAGCCTCTCACTGAGTCCATTTGACTCACCCCAATATTAAATGTTACAGACACAGGTGGTATAGGCATCGGGAGCGCGTCCACTTCATCTCAGGGAGGCGGACAAACTTAGAGACCGCACGCATTGTTCGCGTGGGTAGTATTGATATATGTATTTTGTCAGGATATATATATGTATCTGATTCTTTTGGTATAACATTGTTTTGTACAGTTGCTATATATATACATGTATATGTCACACTCTAGAATTGTCGGCTTCATACAAATTAAGGATTGGTCTGTTGTTGGGAATATAGGATTATGATATGATGAATATCATGTGTATATTTATATATGAATGTGACTTCCGCATGTGAATAGGATAGATCGCACACACTGAGCGTGTGGTCAATATGTAAATTTATATATATGTGTGACTGAATACTTGATTGTGTGAAAATACGGCTTCCGCATGTGAATAGGATAGATCACACGCATTGGGGCGTGTGATCAATATGTAAATTATATGCAGGTGTGTGATTGAATATATATATACTTGACTGTACACAAGAATTCTGCATGTGAATAGGATAGATCACCCGCCCTGAAGCGCGTGATCAATATGTATATTATATGTACGTGTGATTGACTATGTGTATATGTATAGACAGAAGCGGCGTTGGGCGAGCCGTGGATTGCGTGCTACTTAGGTCATCGGATAGGGATGGCCATATATACTGTATATAGTTTGTATTAGAAATGGGTAGTTATAAATAGGTGAAAATGTCAATCAGGGATTAGAGGCTTACGGGATAGGAGAAATCCTACCTCCCGTGCCGGTCACGGACGTCCGATAGGGGGTCATGACAGAAGTGATTTGGCTGAACTTATGGTACACACAAAGTTGATTATTTGGGATGAGGCACCCATGGCGCATCGGCATTGCTTTGAAGCATTAGATCACACTCTTACAGATATAATGCATTCCCAAAATGCAGCATTAGCAAAACATCCTTTTGGTGGAAAAGTGGTTGTCCTTGGAGGTGACTTTAGGCAAATTCTACCTGTTTTTCCCAGAGCTAGCCGAGAAGATATTGTTTTGGCTTTCTTAAATTCTTCATATTTGTGGTCCTCATGCAAGGTATTACC
This sequence comes from Senna tora, assembly GCA_014851425.1. NCBI lineage: Eukaryota > Viridiplantae > Streptophyta > Magnoliopsida > Fabales > Fabaceae > Senna > Senna tora. The sequence goes on from CM026265.1 coordinate 19,339,816, forward strand.
TTTATCAAAAAACATGAGGCTATATCAAGGTTATAGTGTTGAGAAAAATGCCAGCATTAGTAGATTTGCTGAATGAATCTTGAAAGTAGGTGAGGGAAACATTGGCAACATTATCAATGACGAGGAACATGAAATTACCATTGATGGTGATATACTCATTGATGATGCTGAAAACCCTATTCAAGCTATTGTGGAAAGCACCTATCTGAAATTGTTGGACAATTTTAAAAACCATGTCTACTTCCGTGAAAGGGCTATATTGTCACCAAAATTAGATGATGTTGCTCAAGTGAATGAGTTTATGCTAGGCTTATTATCAGGTGAAGAGCGAACATATTTAAGTTCAGATACAATTTGTAATCAAGATCCACAAGATGAACTTGCTGAAGTATACACAACTGAATTCCTCAACACCATATGCGATTCTGGTCTACCATATCATCAGCTTAAACTTAAGGTTGGTGCACCAATAATGCTTCTCCGTAATATTGACCGTTCAATGGGTTTATGAAACGGAACACGACTGATATTAACTAGGATGTGTGAACACGTGATTGAAGCATCTATCATGTCAGGTAAATTTGCAGGTGAGAAGGTCCTCATAGCCCGTATGTTAATAAGTCCTTACGATTATAAATTGCCTTTCACGTTTCAACGCCGAATTTCCTGTTGTTCTCTCATTTGCTATGACAATTAACAAGAGTCAAGGACAAACGTTGTCTAACGATTGTATATATCTTCCTCGACCTGTTTTTAGCCATGACCAGCTTTATGTTGTTGTGTCGCGTCTTAGAAAACGTTCAGGTTTGAAGATTCTTGTGACTGATGCCAACCGTCGTCAAATGAGAACTACTACAAATGTCGTCTTCAAAGAGATATTCCAAAATGTCAAATAGAACTAATATTAATTCCATATATTCAGTTCTAGCATTTTAGTCTTAACAAATTATGCCTTTCCATATACTCTACTCATATTAATTTCATATTCTTAGCTTCAGTGTTTTACTATTTACTCTTCCATTATTCTCCATCAAATTATGTCTTTCATTCAAGTTAGCTGCTCCATCAATATTATGATTAGTATTGTTCCATGGTTTTTCATTACTCATATCCATGAAATCTAAGTTCTATAAAGTATTGTTGTTTTTGATCAAATTCTATGTTTCATTAGTGTGCTTCTATATGTAAGGTCCATGAAAATTTAAATGTAAATTTATGGCTATTGACATACGGAGTAACTTCTAACAGGTTCATTGTGCAATATCGTCCATTTAGTTTGTAAAAATTTGAAACAATAAAATTTTCATTTAAGAATAAGTTTCTAAAACATATGATTAACAAAGGTCAAAAATATTATATCACCTCCAAATCACAAGTTCAGCTGTTGTAAAACAATTTGACATAAACCTATGCTATTAACAAGTTATTATATTATTGTTAATTCTATTCGACATAACTGCAATCATATCCCGTGCAGGGCACGGGTACAAAGGCAAGTTATCTCAAATAAGAAGATACCTGGGGCCTGGGGAAAACTTAAAAAAGTATTTTATTTATTTTTAATGAATGAAGTTGAGTATTTAATAAATTATTTTTAATATTCGACACTGTCTAAGGCACGGTAGACACTGTCATGTATCAAATGTGAGCACCTGATATTAGTTAAAGAAAAACTTGGTATTTTTATAATTTACAAGCTAAATTGAGATATGTGAAATGTTTTAGAATTTAATATATTATTTTATTCTCAAATACTTATATTTAGAGTCTGACAAGGTCTTGAATAAGATTGTCTCTAATAATAAGATACCCGTAAAAAATCCAAAAAAATAATTTTATTTATTTATTTTTAATTAATTACTTAACTTCGTTATTTTTTTTAGCTCATTTGTATCTTTTTTATATACGGCATATCCCATAAATCAGATCACTAAATACTCTCTGTACTAACTTAATATCCAAAACGCCATCGTTCCGCACAGCACTCTGCACTTGCAATTTTGCAAGCCTGAGGATCTGCTTTCTCTTTTTACTTGCTAGATTACTTTTTCATAAGTCTGAACTTTTATACACAGTACACATATTTTTTAATACTTAATTTACAAATAACATAACATTTTTTTAGAATAATATTTGACTTCTTTTTTTATTTTCTTTCAAGTATTTTACCTTTTATATTTCGATTTATTTGTTTTATTAAGAACCTCACTATAAGAAATATATATCTTTTTAACAATTTATATTTGGATGACCACTTAATTGTTAAAAAAATTTACCTTTCAAAAATTAAATTTTGACTATTGAAATAAGTTGTTGAAAAAAAATAATAGTATTTTTTTACATTCAACAATTGTCGATAATACTCTTTTTACAATACTTTTCTCAACAGTATTTTTCTCAACGCCCTTCGTCAACAAATTTAGGGTCCGTTTGGATAGGCTTTAATTAAAAGTATTTCTTTTATAGAGCTTCATAAAAAATAGAGCTTTAAAAAATGTAAAAAAAATTTTACGTTTGGATGTCATAATTAAAGAGTACTTTAAAAAAATAATAAGTGTTTGGATGTAAAATTTAAAAAAGTACTTCTTAATAATAAAGGACAAACGTCCACTGCATCTTGGTCCTCCATCACCTTCATACCCCATTTATATTCGACAATTTCACAGTCTAATATTGTTACGTGTAAAGTGTAGTACATTCCACGCAAATCTCACAAAACTAATTGCAGTTAGTTTTATTGGAACTTCCATTACCACTTCATTCTCTTCCAATTCTGCGTTCACAGTCATCAAGACTTAGAAGAATCACCATTGCCTCTACTTCTCCTCCTCAAGACATTCCCTACGGTGTGGACCCTCACCATTGCTCAGCTTAAACAGTAGTTGTGGAACGAACAAGAAGACTCGAGCGGCAGTGGACAGCAACAGCCACGCGATTGTCAGGGTTTCCGAAAATAAGAAAATGGGCGTTTCTGGCCTCGAATGTGGTTCACCCGTTTTTTCACTCATTCTCTCTCATCTACCGCCTCACCTTTTATCAGAAGCTAAAATAATGAGCTTCATAAAAAAGAGGCTTTGGGGCTTATTTTAGTGCTTCTCTTTTTTTAAAAAAGCTCATCCAAACGGTACATTTTTATGTTAGAAGTACTTAAATTTAAAATATAAGTGCTTTTTATTAAAAAAAAGCCCATCCAAACGAGCTCTTAGTTGTTGAAAAAAATGTACTAATTTCGACAACTAAAATTAAATTGTTGAAAAATGTACATTTTTTTCAACAATTAATGAAAACAATAAACACCAAAACCCTAGCTGCCGCCTTCTCTTTTTTCTCTGCGTTCGTTCTTCAACCAGCATCTTCCTGCAGATCTAATCGGAGTGGTTGCCGAATTATTTTTCTTATTCTTTTATTATCATCGTTACGTTTCATAAATAAGGTAGATATTCAGTCCCCCAATTTTGGTGGTGATTTTCTTCTAGATTTACTCCTGAGGTTTTTAGTCTTCCCTTATGAGAGTGTAGTCTTCCATAGTTAGATCAATTCAAATCTAGTAAGTGGAGCTTATTTTATTTTTTTTGTGTATTTGCTTTTTTTTTGTAATTTTTTTTGACAATAAGGTGATTCTAGATTCAAGGTTTGTTATAATCATATCTAAAATCTACGAATAATCAATGTTAAAAAGTTTTCACTCGTTCATCATATTGTTGGAAGAGCCTACGACAATTTCAACTTTGAAGATTACTTTAGATCTAATATGCATGAGGTATACGAGTAACAACTCTATTGGCAACACCAACAACAATGAGATTTTTCATACTGAAGAAATAGGATCAGCTAAGCTTACACTTTGTTTAATTAGTTCAACAATTGTTAGGGTTTATTCTTCAGTATTGTTAGATTGGAGGTTTCTAAATTATTATAAGTGCCGTTTGACTTTTACTACAATATAATGGAGGTTTAATGATTTTTATAAAAAACAATTAATAGCGACCATCGAAATAAATGTTAAAATTTGAAAATACTAATGTTTCTTGTGGTGTCTATTTAGCCAAACTTATAAAAATGATTATTTTAAAATGTTTATATATATTACTAAAGGAATATACATAGCTAAATTTCTTGCCATGTGTCCTTTCTATACTCTTTGTTCATCCTCCACATACCCATCCTCTCACCTCCTCTAAAGCCTCTACTTGAATCCTCAAAGTCACAAATCAACATAACAATTATAATTTATGACTCCCTACATTCAATTTTAATTCAAATGTGATGCCTTGAATCTGCGCATTTAATGCTTTGGTCTAAACACCCACATTTAATTCCGTTAACCCCTTTCATATATAATTAGTCAACATTTTGCAATAATCAAGGCCTCAAATATAGTACTGTCAAAATGGGCTCGGGCCCGCGGGCTAGCCTGGCCCGCCCATTCAATGGGCGGGCTTGGACAGTACAAATTGGGCCCGTTTAAAAAGGGGCCTAAACGGGTTGGCTCGTTTAAGCCCGCGGGCCGGCCCGCGAAACATTATAAAAAATAAAAAATACAAAAATAATATATATTTGTTTAAAATATGTATAAATATATATGTTTTAGGTAATTTTATGTGTTAAATAATAATTTTATTTTAATAATATGTATAAATAATAATAAAATATTAATTTAAAATTAAAAAAATACTTATTTTTAAGTAAAAATATAATTTTATAATTATTTTTTAAAAATAATATATTAAAAAAATAAAAAAAAGTGGCCCGCGGGCCAATATGGGCGGGCTTGGGCATCAATTCCCAAGCCCGCCTAATAAACGGGTCGGGCCGTGCTCGGCCTGTTTAATGCCGGCCCGTCACGGGCCGGGCGGCCCGTTTTGACAATACTACTCAAATATGTTTCGGCTTAAAAAAAATAGGCCTCAAATATATGCATTTAATATAATATAAAAATTTAGAGTGTTTCGGCTTAAAAAAAAAATAGGCCTCAAATATGTGCATTTAATACATCTATATATCTATATAATCTATATAATCTATATAAATATATAAAAGAAGAGGCCTAAAGCCTCATCATGCCACATAAGCTTTTTTAACATTTGCAATCTCAACATGTGTATCCCAGTGGCGGCCAACTAGACAGCAATGTGGCAAATCGCATCCAAATCAAATTTTTTAAAATTTTAAATCATGAATTATTATTTTGTCATTAATATATATATAACAAGTCAACTCTTTCCATTAATTTTAAATTCTTTAATTCATGTTAAATGCACTTAAAAAATATACATAATCCTTATCATCTACAAATTTTAAAATTCTGATTTCAAATATATTACTCCTATCTTTATATCATTTCATTTAGCCATTTAAATAATAATGCATTCCCTGATTTTACATTAAAAAATTCAAATAGATATTAAATCACGCCTCATTCCATCTTAATATTTCCAAAACATGTGCAGTGCTATAAATATATGGGACCAAGTTCTATTCACCATCATATTCATTCAAACGATTCCATATATTCAATCACATTATTGCGAATCAATGGCGCCTAAGAATTAGCTACTTGCTTCCATGAATCCATTGCAACATAAAAGATTCCAGAAGGTGTTTCAATCCAAATGGTACAATGTGACCAAGAGGTAATAAGGATTGTGTAAAATGTCCTCTTGATCTATTCTATATCACATGCTCTGTTTTATATCATATGGTCTGTGTCTAAGATATTGTGATGAGATAAATAAATCTGTTGCTTATTTTTTTAGTATCATGTCTACCCTTCAATACAACTTGTGAATAGTTTTGTTTCACACATTTCAATAAATAGTTTTTGATTTATGTTGTCACCGTATTTATTATTAGAACATGACGATTGGTGCAAGTGTTCCCAACATGTACCTTAATAAATTCAAGGGTGCTTTGGTTGAAGGTGGAGTGTATTTTTATTTATCAGTGATATATATCATCACTCTTTCTTCTACTGATGCTAACATTTCTTTATGAAGAACAAAGCAAGCAAGGTATTTGTTCAACCCTTTTAAAATTGTGCAATATTATAACTATATAACTATATGAATTACAAATAATTGAAACGACTAACAAATTTCTATTATCGATCGTGTTAGGTCGATCGATGACGTTTATTTGGTCAAGAGAAAGCTCAAGAAAGTAAAACGGGAAAAGATTGAATGATGTTTCTGACGTATGAAATTCGAGATTTTGAATTTAGATGATGTTTCTTTTGTTTAAGATTTCATAAGTATCGTTTAAGCTTTTGTTTTATTTAGTTACTCAAGTGATATGCAGACAACTGGTGACAATGATTTTAGTTTTGATCATTGAGGAATTTTATTGTCGTTTGATTTCCATATACGTTTATGGCATTTTGTTTTGGCGAACAAATACATGTTTAAACTTACATTTGAATTTCGAAATTTCTCTTTGCAAATTGCTATATCCTTTTAATGAAATTATAAACAAATTTTAATCAGTTATCAAGAGTATCAATTTGCATAATTGACTCTGAATGAGCAGAGCAAATGTTATTTAATTAGTGATATGGAGTAAGTATTGAATATTTGTCATGAAGAAATTGAATATTTGTATATACTATTAACAAATTCAACTAACAATTTGGATTATTTTCTACTAAATTAAATCAGCTTAAATTGAACAAATTAACCCCAGAATTATTGTTACTTTTTTTTTATAAGTTAATTTATCAAAAAAATTATTATTCGTCACTTTAATTGCTTGCAATGAGAAGTTGATTTTGTATTGGTTAAAATTCAATCATGTTTTTTTTACCAATAAAATTCAATCATGTTTAATTTAGTGAGAAAATATTAATACAATTGCTACCTTATTTTATGATTGACACAGACATTCTTCTTCTTAAAAAGCATATAAAAAAGTAAAATATAATGAAATTATTGAAAAAATATTATTTCAAATACATTTTATTTTTTTATTTAAAAAAATAGGGAAATCAGTTATATCTATTTCACATGTGATTTTTATATATTAAAAAAATTACATGTAATTAAAATAAAATTAGATTATAGGTAGTTTTAGTTTTTGTGAGCAACAAACCGATTTGATTAAAATCAGTTTTAATAATTTTTTTGAACTAAAATCAGTTAATATTTAAAAATATATGATTGCTTATATTTTAAAAATCAGTTACAAAAAATTATATTAATTGAAAACTGATATACAGTTTTGGAAACTAACTAATTTAATATATTATTATGTTAAAATGTATGTTGTTGAATATATTCCACAAATAATGTGATTTGATAAGATTTTCAATAATGAAATTAATATTGAAAAAGATTTTTAATAAGGAAATCTCCAGTGACAATGTGTCCATTTTTTGTGAGTATAATTAGGTTAAATTGGTGTTTGATAAATCTTAAGTAACGTAATGAATTTTAATGAATAAATTAAAATACTATAATACAACATTATTAAAGATATTTGCTACTAAACGTTGACTTTGTATTGTTTTTATTTACATTTTTTAAGTTTAGTGTCAAAATGATCTTTTTATTATATAGATTGCTAATTAATGTTAGGATTGACAAATATATTTATTTTTGACATTTAAATATAATATTGACAATGTTAATTTAGTACGTTAGGCCTCTTAAAATAATTAGGGTTGGGCTAGAAAATTTGTGGCTTAAATAAAAAATAGTTCAGCCCTATAAAAAATAGGCCAAAGCGGGTTCGGGTCGGGTTAGGACTAGCCCATTTTAATTTTTTCAAACTTTTTTATGATTATAGAATATAATAAGAGTAAATAATTATGGTAAATACAAATTTTAATTTATACATTGTACCATAATTTAGTTTTATTATTATAAAACAAACTTTATATGTGTTAAATAGAGATTTATGTGTACTGCTTCTTTTCTTACTGTAAGAAAACAACATTAATAACACTAACTATTAAGAAAAGAATTATGTGTATTGCTTCTTATGATGTTTAATTTATGCATTGTACCATAATTTAGTTTTCTTATTGTTTCACGTGTTGTCATCTAAATAGTACCAGGAGTGTATATTCAATTTAACAAAAGGCTAATAAAAATGATGGAATAGATATTTGTAGGGGTGTTCGGCGGGCAGTTTGGACGGTTTTTAGAAAAAATTTAGTGCACTTATCGGTTTAAGTTGATAGCGTCAAACCAAACCAAACCATATACGAACGGTTTTGAGCGGTTCATGTCACGACCCCCTACCGGGCGTCCGTGACCGGCACGGGAGGTAGGATTTCTCCTATCCCGTAAGCCTCTAATTCCTGACTGACATTCTTATATATGCGTAACTACCCATTTCTAATACAAACAATATATTATATGGCCATCCCTATCCGATGACCTAAGTAGCACACAATCCACGGCTCGCTCAACGCCGCTTCAGTCTATACATATACACATAATCAATCACACGTACATATAATATACATATTGATCACGCGCTTAAAGGCGGGTGATCTATCCTATTCACATGCAGAATCCCTGTGTACAGTCAAGCATATATATTCAATCACACACCTGCATAAAATATACATATTGATCACACGCCTCAATGCGTGTGACCTATCCTATTCACATGCGGAAGTCGTATTTTCACACAATCAAGTATTCAGTCACACATATATTTAAGTTTACATATTGACCACACGCTCAGTGCGTATGATCTATCCTATTCACATGCAAAAGTCACATTCATATATATATATATACACATGATATTCATCATATCACAACCTATGTCCCCATTAACAAGACCAATCTTTAATCTGTATGAAGCCGACAATTCTAGAGTGACATATACATATATGCATATAGCAACTATACAAAACAATGCTATACCAAAATGAATCATATACATATATATCCTGTCAAAATACATATAGCAGTACTACCCACGCGAACAATGCGTGCGATCTTTAAGTCTGTCCGCCTCCCTGGGATGAAGTGGAAACGCTTCCGATGCCTATACCACCTGTGTCTGTAACATGTAATATTGGGGTGAGTCAAACAGACTCAGTGAGAGGCTTTCCCATCCCTGGTGTAGTAGCGGGTACCACTACAACTGGGGAAGAGGAGCCAATCACAAACACATACGCATATAACGGGTTTAGGTTTTCATATATTAGGTGGTCAGGCAATTAACATATATTATATTCGCAATAAAGAATTTAAAGCATGGATTTACATACATTTAAATTCACACATACGTCATATCATGATTTAGCATATAATTCCATGTGGTCCTCTGTATTCAAGTGATCATAATCATAAACTGGCCCGAAGGTAATATCTCCGTTAGGAGAGAAGCTGGCCCGAAGGCAATATCTCACGTGAGCAATATGGGAACCTAGTTGATCATTCTAGGAACCCCTGGTCCCAAGACTATACTTGGAACAATAGTCTGACCCCAAGACTTCACTTGGAGCAATAGCCGGCGACTCATCTGACCTCGGTTTACCCAAGGTAATAGCCACAATGTGGTGGACTCATATACTCAGTATTTATGTGGTTTGACTCAAGACAAGAGACTCAATCTACCCGGACCACCCGTGATAGACTCGGTTCCCGCGTTGTACAATAAATGACCCCTAAGGACCACTACTTGTTCATTTTACTTCTTCTTAGGCAAATTTAGATTTCCAAGTAGTTTCTAATTCGGACTCTTGGTTCAGAACAAGGTCACCTAGGTTTATTCTCTTTAAGGACTTACTTACAAAACCACCCTTTTCAAGTGATCAACAATGAGGTTGGTTTATGATATCACAAGACTCTCACAAATAAAGTTGACTCGATCCTACCCCTGATATCATCTAGGTCCGATGACCTTCTTTTCATATAAGGCTCCTTGAGCCACCATTGCTTTTACAATTCACATACACACATATAGCACGTTTTCACATATACTGTAATTTAGGAACAACAATAACATGTTATCTAACATGTAATTCCTACAAATAGGCAAGAAGGCAAACCATATATCCATATTCGCAGTCAACCCTATAGGGCAAGGATAGGAAAGCCCCTCACCTGGTTGGCCCCTCTGATCGGCTCTCGGTGCGCCCGAAAGTCCACTCACAGTATGGTGCCCTATACACATATACTTGAGAGATTCAGAGACTTGAAAATTCAACCACTATCGTGTACATGTAACGCTAATGCTCATGTTCTTTCTAATTAATTTCATAGACTAGTTGTTGGCTTGGAATTCCCTCAACTAGTTTTCGGAACACCTAGCATGCTTCTAATTCGTGTCCAACCCTCTCTTAATTGCGCTATTCAGAAACGTTGAATTTGGGAATGCAAGGTTACCCAATTTCACCTCTATGTGTCCATGTGAAGTTCCCATTACCCAAGTCTTGAATTTATGGCTCAAGAGTCGTAAATTCTACTTGTCCAAAATTTCCATTTATCAAAATAACCTTGAACACTTCACCTACACATGAATACACATACCCGAATACGCGTAAAATTAGAAAATTGTCTCTTTTTCCCCGAACGGGGTTCCAGGTGAGACGGGAATTACTCGGGTTTTCATCCCTCGTACATTCCAATAATTTTTAACAATTTTTATAATTATTATTCAACCTTTCAATACACCCCAAGTCATTCCACAACACCCTTAAACCTTAACAACCACATTTTCCTACACTTTTTCCAACCCGGATAAATTCCATCAATTTGGTTCCGGTTCCTAAGCTTCCAACTCACTTCCTAACATGCATATACTTTAATTTAGGACCTAGAACACTCAGATTGAATCAATTGGGGTCTTTCCAAAAATCCCTAAAATTGATAAAATTGGGGTTTGAGAGTTTCGGGACTTCTCACCTCGATTCAACCGGTTAGAAGGACGATATGGAGTAGAGGAGACTCCCAGTTATCTTCCCCGGTGAAGAGACGGCGTTTTCCGGCGAGAGAGCTCTCTTCCTCTTGTTTCTCTCTCTAGTCCGTCACTCTCTCTCCTCCAGCCACCACGATGGCGTTTTCCGGCTCCGGTGGACGTCCGACCACCACCACGCGTCCGCCGTCGTCCGCCGTCGTCCGCCGTTCGTGCCACCAGCTGCTCCTCCACCTCTCTTGGCTCCCCCTCGTCTCTCACGTTTCCCCTCTCCCCTCTCGTGCTCCTTTCTCTTTCACGCCCAACTCTCTTTCTTTTCTTATCTGCTCTCTTTTTTTTTTATTCCTTCCTATTGTTTTTCTTTATATATATATATATATATAATTAGTTAATATATATATATATATATATACTTATTAAAAAAAAATCTGATGTAATATGACAATATTAAAAGTTGGAATGCTTATAACTTAAAATAACTTGTATCTAAAAATTAATAAGTAGTAGGATAGTGGGTGCTCCTATCCATTTTCAACTTTTAAATTAATTAATTTAATTTAATTAATGACGCTAGTTAAAATATTCCCGGGTATTACAGTTCAGTTTGGCGGTTTATGACTTTTATGTCATCAAACTTACATATTTAAGTTTATTAATAAAAAATATAATTTTATTCTATATAAATAATAAAAAAGTAAAGTAATATTTCATTTACTTACAATATACAATCAACTTAGTTCTAAAATTAAATTTTTAGATTGACTAAATTTAATATAACCTTCTAAAAATAAATTTTATATTTTTAGAAATTTTAATATAATATGTACATATATATACATGTATGTGTATGCGGTTTGGTTCGATTTTTCGACATACCAAACCAAACATTGATCAATTTTGTTCGGTTTGTATTAATTTGGTTTGATTTGGTACAAGTGCGTCGTTTTGTTCGGTTATGAACACCCCTAGATATTTGTGCATTTTGTTATTTATAAAAGGCTATAATTGGTTTGTGGAATAGATATTTATGTGTTTTGTTATTTATAAAAGGCTTGGTTTGTGAAAAATAGATGAGGGAATGGGAATGGGAATGGGAATGTAAATGAGAATGATAATGGAAATGAGAGTGGGAATGGAATATGATTACCACGTTTGATTTGATAAAAAATTGAGTGTAGGAAAGAAATGGAGGATGATGAAAAAGACATTTATGCCCTTAATTAGAATAAGTTATTAAATTGAGTGTGGGAATGGAATGGAGGATAATTAGGATTTTTCACCAAAAAAAAATGAAGGGAAACCGTCCCATCCCTCCCTCCAATTTCTGAAAAATAATTGTCCACTTCCCTCAATTCTTCCATTCTATCTCCATTTGGATTTCCACAAACCGAATAAAATTGATGGAACCACCTAACCCCATTCCTTTTCCATTACTTCAAATCCACAAAACCAAACATGGCCTATATATTTGAAAGAACAGACTCAGTATCTCTTATCAAATAAAGATATTATGATGAAATATAGAAGTTAGTAACACACCAAACAAATCAATGTCCATCCGGTATATTTTCTTCAATATTATCATTATAAAGTCTTTTTTTAAATATTTTTTAAATATAAATATAAATATATTTTAATTTAAAGTATTTTTTTAAAAAATTAATTAGGGTTAGCACAGTCCGGCCCTTGGCATAAGGCCAGGCCGAGCTAGGAAAAATCAGTCCGTATTGAAAATGGACTGCCCAGTCCAGTCTTAAAATAATTGGGGCCAAAACACAATATTCTTAATTATATTTACATATCTGTAAATATAACCCGTGCAGGGCACGGGTACAAATGCTAGTTTCTTTAAATGTAATTTGAGAAAAAATACTGTGAGAAAAAAGTAGATTAAAAATTGCTTATTTTAAAAAGTATTCTGAAGTGATGGATAAGATCAAGTGATCTTCAATAATATAATTTACAATTGCTAAAAATTTACCAAAATAAAAGATCGAAGTAATTTTAATTATCCAAATATATTAATGCCAAATTAAATGAAAACAAAAAGTGATAAGGTTATTTGATTGGATAAGATCAAAAGAAATATTATCTGTTTGAAAATTTTGCAATTTCAAATATTACTAACCAATGCTATATATTAATTGTAAATAAATATTAATTTTTTAATATATTTTGATAAAACGACTTTGGTTTATGTTTAGAGCACAATGCACACACATAAATAGGTATAAATTTAATAGTATTTTTAACCATGTAAATCATTTTAAATTTATAAATATATTAATAATAGATTGATTTTTTATATATAAGACGAATCGCACATGCCACGTGTCAGATTTCTAGCACACTTCCTATCTTTTTTGTTTGGCCTGAGTATACCCCCTTTTTTGGAAACTGGACATTTGATGGACTTGTTCATTACATGAAAATAGTATTTTTATAGAATGTAAAAAGTAGTGGGCTTACTGGATTCCACTTACTTTTTACTTTTTCATTTCCATCAACTTTAAAAAAGAAAAAAGAAAAAAATACAAAATATCTATTATGCCCTTTTGATTTGACATGATTTGACACAATTATAACCTTATTTTCTTTTTATTATTTTAATATAAGGGGTAAATGGTCATTTTAATACATTCTCATTCCATTTCCATTACTATACTTTTACTACTAAACAAATCAAATGTATTTCGTTTTCGTTTCTGTTTCCATTTTTATTTCTACATGTGCCCGATGAAATTATTCTTTTTCTTTTACTTAATATAGTATTAAAATTTCAGGTAATATATATATATACATATATATATATATATGTATATATATATATTAAAATTTACACTCTCATTTTGTTTTTTACTTTTTTTCTAAGTTGTTTTATTTTTAAACAAAAAGAATACATTTTTCAATTTTAATTTACAATTAATATTTGACTCCTCCTTTTCTTATTTTTTTTAAAGTATCTTACCTTTTATTAAAGAACGTTTGATATAGTGTCATTTGATGGATAATATTGTTAGGTGACCCAATTGTTATAGTATTATGTGATAACACAATATCATCCAAAATAATACAGTATCATCACATAACATAAAAAATGTCATCTTATAACATTATAAATATTTATAAATAATTTTTAAATTTTTAATTATATATTTGTATAATAATATTTTATATTCATATCAGTGATAATTGAATATAATTATTAGTTAAAAAATCTTTAAAATAATTTGAATGAAAACATCTTGAATCACGTGTAAAACATGGTCACAATCTAGTACCATGTGTCTCTATAAAAGTAAAACAACAACCATTTGTGCCTCATGCCACCTTCTCAAAATGTTCCTCTTCATAATTCAACTTTTATGTTTTACTTATATATCATTGAAATTGAGATTTAATTACTATATACATTTTTTTGGAAGTCCGTGCTACTACTTACACTACAAAAAAACTTATTTTTAGCGACGGTTACGTAAACCATCGTTATATGAAGAGCAGGATTATGACTTAACTACAGTCAAGTGGCAAGGGTTCGAACCGTAGGTAGGTGCAAAGAAAATTTTAAAATATAGAATTAAAAAAGAACCTATTTTCATTTGCCTAGATTCATCTACGATGACTGTGGCCGACGGCTAGGGTTTAGGGATGAAGAGCAGGATTATGTTTCTCCACAAACTCTCACTCTCAGTCTTAAATCTCTAATTTCTCTTTCTCAAATCTATAATCTCTCACTCTCTCTTTATGAAGATTTGTTCGTAGAACAGAACAAATGACGCCTACAAGGAGGAGGGAATCTGCGACCACCAGCGACACCGGCAACCAATTTCTTCAAAAGGTAATGAACAATAAACCTAAACTTCCTTTAGCTTCATTTTTGAATCTCGTTCTGTCTGTTTTTCATGGACCCTAAAAATTTATTCTCCATGCACCCTTCCACCACCTGCCAAGACTGGGTGAATCACCAATCGTCTACGCCATAGAAGTCTCTAAATTCTTTTAGGAAATTTGACACCGTTGATTTCGAAGAAAGAGATTTAGTATGTGGAGTCTAGTACTTGGTTAGTTGATCTCACTTCACTTGTACTTTTACTTGTGAGTTCTACTCTGTTTCTGTTTCTTTATTTGAAATTTACAACAAAGAACAGAAAATCACAGCAAGGAGGGGTAGGTTGAATGTCGATGCTGCCAATGGAAGTTCCTGTTTCAGAACAAGTGCATTAATAAGAAGTAGGACTCTAAAGTTGAAGAAGCAAGAGTGTAGTATAGTATGCATGCTTTAGTGAGTAATGAATGTGTAATTAACACACAATATTTATGCATATGGCTGAGATTGTATTCATAGATACGAAGCGCATATGCTAGATCAATCTCAATCAACAATCATTGTAAGTAGAAAATACTGGTTTTTTAAGAAATATTGTCTATACTATATTAATTAAATACATATAAGTAATATAAAAAAATAAAAATTTTAAAAACAGAAGACGTGGATACAAGTGAGATGATATTTTTGTAGATAAATGAAAGGATCCCTTTGAAAGTTGTAGTTTTGTGTAGGTTCCATCAGCACAGTGAGCAAACATGATTTTGTTCTTCTCTATTTTTGCTCAGCTTAGGATTAATTATTCCCCTTTATTCAACAATCATGTCCCCATAGACCTTGGCACCAATTAATAGCTTAAAAAGCTAGTTAATTGAGCAACTAAAGTCCTTACTAGCTAAATTAACATTTAGTTGTTTTTCTGGGTATACAATATGTTTCTGTAATGCAAGTGAATATAAGTTTAGTGGTGAGTGGTGACAAGGGGACAAGATCTCACAGGGAAGGACTTTAGTAGCAAGACTCTGCTTAAGCAAAATTTCAAAACGGTGTATTTTTTTTTCTATCTTCAGAATTGGTGTCAATCTGATATTATTATATAGAGTATTTGGCGGAAGGCTAATAAGTGACTGGTTATCTGTTACAGTCTATATTGCGACAAGCCAATTTTAAAGGTGCAAAATTGTTAGGTGCTAGCTTCTTCGATGCTGATTTAACAGGTTTAATTGGAAACACATGATATATTAAGTGTAGCCTACTAGTATTGGTGTTTTAATTTGATATTTTTATGTTTAACTGCATTTCTGAAGCTACTGATCCATTATATGAGAGGTTATCTTTCTATCACTTGGAAATTGAAATTGTTAGCTTAATTCCAGTAATTGCTTTAATAAGAAATTGTGAAACTGAAACACACTTTAAGCAATGAAAATGGTAAGTGAAAAGTGAAAAGGGTGAGTGGATAGTGTAGCTGCTATCATAGTGTGTGCATTTCTGAGAAAGAGATCACTGCCCCTTTTTTGTTGTAATCTCATTGGTAAGTCCGTATGTGAGACAGAGACAGAGACAGAGATAGAGTGGATTATTTAATAAACAGGTCACACAATATGGATTTCTATCATCTCTCATTAATTTTGATGAATAACTTAACATTCATAGCTATATCTTAGAAGGAAACAAATAGTTAATATATATATATATATATATATATATATATACGATCAATTTAAGAAAAAATTGATCAAATAGGATGATATATCATTGAATAAACATAATGGGTGGGACTGGTATCCATTAGTGGATTTACTAATGCAACACACGAGGAATAGGACTCCAACAATTAAACAAAAAAATTTACTTGTTATCTTTTTTAAACAAAAGAAAGGTTAGTCTATGATTTTTTTTTTAACTTGTTGCAGTGAGCAGATTTGTTCTCAAAGAACTTGTTGAAGCATTTGTACTTCATATATAACAGTAAGTATTATTTTTGCGGTTAGTTGTTGATCATATTCTAAGTCCTTCACAGTATGTAGTTATATGACATTATTGACTTGTTCATCTTGTTTCAGGGAAATATATATCTCTCAAATGGGACATGTATACTTGAATTATATATATATATATATATATATGAAGCCTTCATAAGATTCTCAAATATTTGATGGACCCCCAATTAAGAGCACCTACAGTAGAAAGAGGAAAAAGGGAAAGCAAGTTGCAGGCCCAAGCCCAAGTGGACCTACAGAGAAGACAAAAGGGGCAGAAAAGGAAATACACCCGGGAATAACTAACTCTGACAGCATCAGAGAGGGGTGAGCATAAAGGCAAGCGTGGGGTGTGGAGGGTAGGGAATTGGTATTTTGATTAAGGAGAGTGATTGGCCTCTCGAATGCCAATTGTTATGTTACTATTTCTGTTCTTAATTTCCAGTAGTCTGCTTCTGTAATTTTTGTACTGTGCTGGTATTGTTGCTGGTTTATTGAATATACTCTGAGGAATTATTGAGTCATAACTGTCTCTATAGATTGTGCTTGCTGAAATATACAGGGTCCTATCATTTTGGTATCAGAGCGGTGAGGTCCTGGAATGGTAAGTACGAGGATGGAAGGAAGGGTGGACAACGTGGAGAATGAAATGGCAGGGATGAAAGTCGAGATGGCTACCATGAAGGTGGATATCACCACCATCAAGGAGATGATGCGGGGAATGACGGAAACACTGGCTCGCATTGAGGGACAAAAGGCACCTGAAATTGTTCTGGAAGGTTCTCATTCTGTCGGTAACAGGGCTGAAATGAGAGAAATACCCATTGAGGAAGGTAGTGGTGAAAACCGAGAGAGGAGAAGGCCAATACTAGAGGGAGAAGGCAACGGTGACAGGGAATTGAGCAGAGTGCGACGTTTGGAAATTCCGATTTTCAATGGGGAGGATCCGATTGGGTGGCTGTTTCGAGTTGAGCGATACTTCATTGTCAATGCCATACCCGGTGACGAGAAGCTCGATGCGATGCAGTAGCGGTTTGTATGGAGAGGAAAACTCTAAACTGGTTGCAATGGTTGGAGGTAAGGAAGCCGGTGCAAAGATGGAGTGATTTCAAGATGGAGCTCCTACGGTGTTTCCACCAGTCACAACAAGGTAACGGGTATGAGATTCTCATGGCTCACAAGCAAACTAGCGATGTCGGCGAGTACAGAGAGCGATTTGAGTTGCTATCGGCTCCCTTGAAGGAGGCTACAGAGGAGATGTTAATTGGGTTTTACCAAAATGGGCTCAAGGAGGAGGTTAGAGCTGAGCTAAGAATGATCCAAGCCCAAAACCTATTGGATATTATGGATATGTCCCAGAAGATTGAAGAGAGGAATGAGGTGGTGGAGAAATTAAGAGAGGAGAAACTCAAAAAGGCTTTAAAGCCCAATCCCTTACCTAAGTGGGTTACCGGGTCAGCCAAGCCCAACTATCCCAAAACATTCACTTCTACCACTACCCCGATAACGAGCAACACTAGCGGACCGAGCAACGCCGCCGAGAGCAAAAGCAGTGATGACCGGAAGAGCAGTGCGGTATCAAACACGCCGAGCAAAAAGAACTACCAGAGATTGACTGATGAAGAAATCAAACGGAAACGCGAGCGGGGGGAATGTTTTACGTGTGATGACAAATGGAGTCCGGCCCACAAGTGCAAGAACAAGAGGTTGAACATCATCATTTTATCGGAATTGGAAGAGGGTGAAGATGATGGGGAAGAGTTTGTTTTTGACCCAGAGGAAACCAGAGAGGACAATTCAGTAAGTACTCTAATGTCTCTCTCTCTCAACTCGGTGGTGGCAATTACAAGCGGGAGGACCATGAAGTTAATGGGGAAGATTCGTGGCAAGGAAGTGGAGATAATGATCGACAGTGGGGCCAAGCACAATTTTATCTCTGAAGAGCTGGTGAAGCAAATGGGTCTGGAAATAGAGAAGACAAAATCCTACCATGTTACCCTAGGGGATGGGTATACGGTGCAGCAACAGGGGTGTTGTAAGGGGCTGGAAATTGAAATGCAAGGGTTGCGAGTGTGTGAAAATTTCTATTTGTTCAATCTGGGGGATGTGGATATGATCTTGGGAGTAGAATGGCTAGAATCTCTTGGGGAGGTGAGAGTCAACTGGAAGCAACTGACCATAAAAATCAAGGCTGAAACAGGAGTGGTTTG
This sequence comes from Senna tora, assembly GCA_014851425.1. Classification (NCBI taxonomy): domain Eukaryota; kingdom Viridiplantae; phylum Streptophyta; class Magnoliopsida; order Fabales; family Fabaceae; genus Senna; species Senna tora. The sequence goes on from CM026265.1 coordinate 19,358,706, forward strand.
CTTAGCTGGAGACCCTGCTCTGGCTAGATCGCTAGTATCTATGAAGAATCTAATGAGGTCGGTTAGAAAAGGCGGGCAAGGGTTTTTGTTAGAATTAAATGAACTGGCTTTACAGGAGGAAAAGGAACAGGAGGTCGATGTTTGAATCAAGAAAGTGATTGATGACAATGTGGAAGTGTGCAATCCGATTGAAGGCCTTCCTCCCCACCGATCCCGTGACTATGCCATAATCATCAAGGAGGGAGAGCGGCCACCTAACCTAAGACCTTACCGTTACCCGCACTCCCAAAAAGCTGAGATCGAGAAGTTAGTAAAGGAGATGCTCACTGCTGGAGTAATCAGACCTAGCAGCAGCCCGTATTCTAGTCCGGTGTTGTTGGTTAAGAAGAAAGACGGGAGTTGGAGGTTCTGCGTTGACTACCACGCTTTAAATCGGATCACGGTACCAGATAAATTTCCCATTCCGGCTATAGATGAGCTGTTGGATGAGCTTGGCAAAGCCATGGTGTTCTCAAAGTTAGACTTTAAATCCGGATATCACCAGATACGGGTGAAACCCGGGGATGAAGCGAAAACGGCTTTTCAAACTCACGAAGGTCATTATGAATTCATGGTAATGCCTTTCGGCTTAACCAACGCGCCCTCCACTTTTCAATTCCTAATGAATGATGTCTTCAAAGAGCAGCTGAGGAACTTCGTGCTGGTGTTTTTCAATGATATATTAATTTACAGCCCAAACATGGAATCCCACTTGGAACATTTGAGGGTTGTCTTGGAGATACTCAAGAAACACAAGCTGGTAATTTACCGAAAAAATGTGCTTTTGGGAACGATAAGGTTGAGTACCTCGGTCACATTATTTCAGCCGCGGGGGTGCAAGCGAACCCAACCAAGATCGAGAGCATGATGAAATAGCCAATTCCAAAGGATTTGAAATCACTAAGGGGATTCTTGGGACTTACGGGGTACTACCGTAGATTTGTTAAAAATTACAGCAAGATTGCTGCTCCGCTCACAGACTTGCTGAAAAAAGACGCTTTCAAGTGGGGAGATCAAGCACAGAAGGGCTTTGATGAGTTGAAGAAGGCAATGACCACCGTTCCTGTACTAGCCATGCCGGACTTTCTAAGCCATTTGAGCTGGAAACCGATGCCTCAGGAGTGGGAATTGGGGTTGTCTTGATGCAGAACAAGCGGCCAATAGCTTACTACAGCCATATCCTATCCAACAGGGCCAGGCAGAATTCGGTCTATGAACGAGAACTAATGGCAATTGCCTTCGCAGTCAAGAAATGGAGACATTACCTATTGGGGCATCAATTCGTCATCAAAACTGATCAAAAGGCTTTGAAATACTTGCTTGAGTAGAGAATCTTGGATCCGGATCAGCTGAAATGGGTGTCAAAATTAATCGGCTACAAATTTGAGATTCAATACAAACCGGGGATAGAAAACCGAGCAGCAGATGCGTTATCTAGGAGGGGGACAAATCTGGAGTTGAGGGCTTTTTCAGTATGGCAGTACACTGACCTAGAGGATTGGGACAAGGAAGTTCAACAGGATGAAAAACTGACGCGTATCGAACAACAGATTATAACTGTGACTGCAGCCCCAAATGGTTTCAATTTGAGAAATGGGTGTTTAACACACCAAGGCCGGTTAGTGATCCCCAGAACTTCTACTCGGATATCGCGCTTGATACAAGAGTTTCATTCCTCTCCTATTGGTGGGCACTCAGGGTACTTGCGGACTCTTAAAAGGATGGCTGAGAATGTTTATTGGGAGGGTATGAAGAAGGACATACAGGAGTATGTGGGAAAATGTGAAGTCTGCCAGAAAAATAAATATCAAGCTATGAGCCCAGCCGGTTTGATTCAACCACTACCCATACCCAAACAAGTATGGGAAGACATTAGCATGGATTTCATTGTGCGGCTGCCCAAATCCAACGGATTTGATACTATCATGGTGGTGGTGGATCGATTAACAAAGTATGCACACTTTATTCCTTTGGCACATCCTTTTACAGCTAGGGAAGTGGCAGAGGTGTTCAGCAAGGAAGTAGTAAAGCTTCACGGGTTTCCTCGATCAATTGTGTCGGATAGGGACAGCATATTCATCAGTATGTTTTGGCGGGAGTTATTCAAGTTGGTTGGAACCACCCTTAAATACAGCTCCGGGTATCATCCGGAGACGGACGAGAAAACGGAAGTGGTAAATCAGACCTTAGAAACCTACTTGAGATGTTTTATAGGTGACAAACCAAAGCAGTGGCACAAGTGGATCAGTTGGGCTGAATACTGGTTCAACACCTCATTTAATAGTGCAGCGGGAGTGACGTCCTTTAAAGCTTTATACGGGCGGGAACCACCTACCCTCCTCCGATGGGACGATTGGAAATCTCCGGTGGATGAGGTGAATGTGTAGATAGAGGGCAGAAATGCAGTGCTGGATGAGTTGAAAAACCACTTAGAAAAGGCTCAAGAAAGGATGAAGAACCAGGCTAACAAACATCGGCGTGATGTCCACTATGCAGTGGGAGATTGGGTGTATATCAAGCTGAAGCCGTACCGATTTAAATCTCTAGCCAGAAAGAAGAATGAAAAGTTGGGTCCGACGTTTTATGGACCTTATGAAATCCTAGAGAAGTATGGCGAAGTGGCTTACCGTCTGAAACTTCCACCCACAGCTCGAATTCATGCGGTGTTCCACGTGTCTCAGCTGAAGAAGACAGTTCAGCCAGCCACTACTGCTCAAGCACTACCCGCGGGGCTAACTGAGGAAATGGAGATGCAAGTTCAACCTGAGAAGGTGATCAAAGTGAGGAGAATGACTAATGGGAAAACTGAAGTGCTTATCAAATGGAATCACTTACCCGAGAGTGACAATACTTGGGAGGATTATGAGACTATCAACACTCAATTTCCACACTTTCACCTTGAGGACAAGGTGAAACTTATAGGGGAGGGTAATGATGGACCCCCAATTAAGAGCACCTACAGTAGAAAGAGGAAGAAGGGAAAGCAAGTTGCAGGCCCAAGCCCAAGTGGACCTACAGAGAAGACAAAAGGGGCAGAAAAGGAAATACACCCGGGAATAACTAACTTTGACAGCATCGGAGAGTGGTGAGCATAAAGGCAAGCGTGGGGGGTGTGGAGGGTAGGGAATTGGTAGTTTGGTTAAGGAGAGTGATTGGCCTCTCGAATGCCAATTGTTATGTTACTATTTCTGTTCTTAATTTCCAGTAGTCTGCTTCTGTAATTTCTGTACTGTGCTGGTATTGTTGCTGGTTTATTGAATATACTCTGAGGAATTATTGAGTCATAACTGTCTCTGTAGATTGTGCTTGCTGAAATATATAGGGTCCTATCAATATTCTCTGGTCATTGTTAGAGAAATATATTTTCTTAAAAATATAATAAACTATATTATTGAGATTAGTTATAGAAACATGGAAATTGAAATTTTATAATCCTAAATTGAAAATTTATAGGAAATTAGTTTGGAATGACTAGAAAATTAGCATATTAGTGCTTAAATAGATAAAATGAACATTTGACATAAAGTTTGATCCTTGCCACTCCCATTGTTCATGTCTGCAATGCCATAATTAGTATTGCATCTCTTATAAGAAAAACATGGAACATATAGACGATTGATTATTCAAGTCTTTATTCATACACATGCAGTGATGATGATATTGATATGACTATGAGACTATAAATATAAGAGAGGAAAGGTTTGTGCATCTATTCATACAATTAATTAAGGCAAATTGAATTATATTTCAATATTATCTCTCTAAGTCTGAGCATGAAGGCTTTTGTTATTGTGGTTTTAATTATTATGAATTGCATTCTCTTGCTTCCCTCTTCAACACATGCTCGACTACTCACAAATGGTAAGAATAATTAATAGTCCACTCCAATTTTAATTCCTTTCATTTTATCATAATATATGTATACAGCTTGTAGCCTTATATATATAATTAAAGTGAGAATACAGTCTATTTATGAGAGAGGGATAAAATGAGCTCAATTTAACTATTATATTAAATTTAACAATTTTTGTGAGGTTTAAAATATATTACCTTTTTATCAAAAAAAATATATATTACCTAAGCGTTGCCATATTCATATTGGTATATTTAGATTAATTTAATATTTTGATCGTGTAATAATACTAATTAATGATTTTTTAACCAGTGCCCATATATCCCAAGTTCGTTCAGCAGGAACTGGAAACCCAAACAAGCCAGCAGTGTCATGTCCTCCCAACCAAGGTTATACACACTGCCTATAGGCTTAATGCTTCTAATTACTTTAACCACCTACATTAGGCACAATTACACTTTTTTTTTATTTACTAATTAGTTAGTGTTCTTTCTTGAATATATATTATGCAGGCCAAATGGTGATGGTGATATTACCATATATATATATTGTATTGTGGGATTTGACATGGCGACTTTCATTTGCTCAGGAATGAATTAGGCCTTAGCATCTATCCCATGGTTCCTAGGTACCTAACTTATTTTCTTTAATTATCTAAATTAATTAATTAATTAAACATTTCAATTTGTAAGCCCCTTCCCTTTAATATATATATTTTTATCTGCTGCTGCACAAACTAATTACAATACTTATTGATTGGGTGGAATTTAGACACGAGTTTGTGGGGGAAGTGATAAAAGTGGGTCCAAGTGTCACAAGATTCAAGAGTAAGGAGTCATTTCATTTGTTATATTTAGAGCGCATGTAATGCTAACTTTAGTAATTCTACTGCTGAAAATATGAAAGTTTGGAGCTTTGTTCTTTTGTATCTTTCTCATGTTAAGTTTATTTCTTAGTTGTTACTTTCTTTGTTTGGCTGGTATGTTAAGTTGATCTTACATTAGTTCACGTGGTTGGGTTTGCACCGGGACCAGTCCCTCCCTCCTGCTGCTGGTAGCAATGGTGGAGCTTGAGCACTTTATTCTTCGCCATTCATGTCACTCAAAACATGTATGTCTTATGCCATTTGAATTTGTATATATTACTGTATGACTTTACTTAGCTTGTTGAATTTTTTGTCATTGTTTATTCTCTTGCTGACAGCAATGGTTTTGTCATTGTTTTTTCTCTTGCTGAATTTTTTTAGACTACTTGTTGAAATTTTAAGGTTGGCATATCTATTAATTGATAGTTATGGGTTTTAACTTACTTATATGTTTAAATTTGCAGGAGAGAGTTTCAGAGAAATTTCAAGAATTAGAAGCTTCATATTTAGTTATTATAGATATGTTTTGGTTGTAAAACTTCTGAATACTAATACTTGTTGAGTGTTAACTTGGTGATTATGAATATGTTTTGGTTGTAAAACGTACATCTTAAATACAAATAAAATTATTTATTTTTTTAACCATTACAAATGAAATTATTTTAGTTAAATAAGTATTTATTATTTTTTTGGAAATTAAAAGTACCAATAAAATGAAGTAAATGTTAAAAAAAAACAGTGATTTAGCAACGGTTGCAACCGTTGCCAAATTTCACACAAAAATCATTGTTAGTTTAACGACGGTTGAAACCGTCGTTGATTTTACGGTCAAAACCATCGTCAGATATAAAATAACAAAGAGTCTATTTAGGAGTCTTTAGCGACGGTTTTGACCGTCGCAGAATTTAGCGACGGTTAGTGCCGACGCTTATGTGAAGCGTCGCTAGAATTTGTTCCCGACGGTTAGCCTAACCGTTGTTATAACTTTAGCGACGGTTAAAAACCGTCGCTAAATCATAAAAAAACCGTCGCTAAAAATAGATTTTTTTGTAGTGTTAATTTTTACACTATTCATACAATATTTATTACTGTTCACCTTTCACAGGAAACAAATAAAATTTTTATTATCCATTTTACACATTTACCATTCACTATGTACCATAATTTTCTTTTTTTGATAGAACTATGTACAATAATTAATATAAAGGATAAATCAACATGTAATGACTAATTAACTTTCAATTAATTTCAGATCATAAAAAAAACTTTCAATTAATTCAATTTAACAATTTCTTTTTTTTAGTTTGTATGAGGGAAAGACAACCTAACCTTTATAAACTTCAGCTTTCTTAAAGGTTTCTATTTTATACTCCCTCCGGTTCACAATATATGCTTCGTTGGGAGATTTCTATATTTTAAAATATTTGTTGTTTTACAAAATCAATAAAACATTAATTATTTTCTTTTACAATTTCATCTCTATCAATACCTATTCCCAAGATAAGATTAATGAATAAAGAGTAAGTAGGAGTAATTAATTAGTAAGAATAATGACTACTAGAAAAAAGGGTTTTAGCAGCAGCTTAAACTATCGCTAGAAGTACTTAAAACTGTTACTAACATTTATACCAACAATTGTAAAACTGCTGTTATTTCCTTATCACTATAGAGTTATACCAACAGTTACATCAATTGTTGGTAGAAATTTATTTTATAGCAGCAAATGGCAAAACTGCTGCTATAGACTCATTATAACTGTTAGTATAAAAGAAATTTGTAGTAACAAATAAAAAAATTGCTGGTACAAATTTTAAGAAAAACTGCTGTTATAAACCCAAATAAAACTGCTGCTATAAACTCAAAAAACTGTTACTGTATGGCCAATTTAACAATTAATTTCAGATCATAAAAAAAATCTTTCAATTAATTCAATTTAACAATTTATTTTTTATTTTGTATGAGGGAAAACAACCTAACCTTTATAAACTTTAGCATTCTTAAAGGTTTTTATTTTATACTCCCTTCGGTTCACAATATCTGCTTCGCTGGGAGATTTTTATGTTTCAAAATATCTGTTGTTTTACAAAATCAATAAAACATTAATTATTTTATTTTACAATTTCACCCCTATCAATATCTATTCTCAAGAGAAGATTAATGAAGAAAGAGTAAGTAGGAGTAATTAATTAGTAAGGATAATTTAGTTTTTATTATTTCATAATTTTTGGTAAGTTTAAGGTGAACTAATAATATCCTTAGTCTGTGCGCACCTATCTAATAAAGCATATATTGTGAATCGGATGGAGTAATGTCTCTGAAAGATTTGGAAGTTAATAATTTGGTCCTTGAAATATCATAAGTGTACAATTTGATCCCTCAAAGATTGCACCGTTACACAAATTGGTCCTTCCGTCATCTTCAGTTAGATTCTCTTAACGGACTTGCTAACGTGGCACGTTAATTGCACACGGGGTTGTTAGTTGCTCAGTAGGACATGCTTATATGGCACAAGCTAAAATCCACCTCCAACCCAGCACAAAAAAGCGGCGTTTTAAAGCTTCAATGGAACAAATGTGAGGGGGGACCAAATCTGAACATTAGCTTCAATGTTTAAGGTTTAGGGAGTGAGGGGCTTTCTGAGGTTGGTTGGAGAGGAAGGAGAAACGAGAAAATGAGCTACTATGATTGCAAAGAAATGCCACGATTTGAGATACGCCCAACTAGTACGTCGCAATCTCCGCTAAGGTTTGGTCCAATGGGGTTTGAGCCAAGGTGAGGTTTCAGTTCAAATCTATATGGTTTGGTACCCATCCCTTTTCTTTCAAAACAGTGTGTTTTAGGGTTTTAGTGTAAGTGTGCAAACTGAAACTTCAAAACGCTGCGTTTTGTGCCAAGTTGGAGGTGGATTTTAGCTTGTGCCATATAAGCATGTCCTACTAAGTAACTAACGGCCCGCATGTTCAATTAACGTACCACGTCAGCAAGTCCGTTAAGAGAATCTAATTGAAGATGACGGAAGGACCAATTTGTATAACGGTACAATCTTTGAGGGATCAATATTGTACACTTATGATATTTCAAGGACCAAATTATTAACTTCCAAATCTTTCAGGGACGAAATTGTCTATATACTCATATATATATATATATATATATATATATATATATATATATAGCACATGGTAAAAAAAAATTTTATTGACTTCCCTTACATATAAAATTATGACCCTTTTATAGAAAAATAAAAAAAAACACAAAAGTTATTCTATATTGAGAACATAAAAAGTTAAGAGATAAATTTTAAATTTTAGTTTTTACAACAAATGAATAGAGGGCACTCAAGCAATATAAAATGACATCACTCAAATTTTAGGTTTTGACATACATAATTTTGAAGTTTTAAATTACATGACTTCCCAAAGTTTTAATTTTCAAAAGTCAAACTCTGAAAGAACTTGATCAAACCAAACATGAAATTCTTGATAATCATGACTTTTTAAATTTTAATTTTCTAGACTTTTCTAATTTTTATTTTTAAGAATTTTCTAATTTCTTTTTTATGTTATTTCTTATTTTTTTAAAAAAAATAAAATTGGACCGGTTGGACCCCGGTTAAATCCGGTCCAACTATAAAAACGTTTTTCTAGTCCAACCGACTCGCCTTTGTATCCGGTTAACAGTTGGACCGGTCGGACCGTCCGGTCCAAACAACACTGCACTCAAGTGTAATTTAACTTATTCAAGTGTTATTTAACGTAGGGGTGTTCAAAGGTCTGGTTTGGTTCGGTTTTGCTTAAAAATTGATAGACCTTGTCGGTTTTGTATTTAAGCGGTTTGGTTCGGTTTTAAGGTCGGCTTGGTTCGGTTTTTAGGCGGTTTGGTTCATGCTAACTTATAATTTCTTAAATGTTTACATATATTAAACATAATTTTAACTTCTTTACATTTTTAATATTTATATGACATAAAAATAATAATATTAGAAAGTTTAAATTTATATTATATTAGATAACTAATCTTATATTGTTTAATCAATATTATAAAAATATTAATAAATACTACAAAAAAATGTTAATTAATTATATTATCTAATAAAATCATATCAAATATTTTATCTATAAATTATGAATATATTCTAATATTAACTTAAAAAATAATAAGTACTATCTACCTAATATGATTATAAAAAATACTTTAATTTCTATTACTAAGACGTAGAAGTAATAAAAAAATATATAAAAAAATAGTTCGGTTTGGTTCGGTTAAAACCGACCAAAAATTTCAAAAACCTTAACCAAACCAATCATTTTCGGTTTGGTTCGGTTTAATTGGTTTGGTTCGATTTTGAACAAATTTAACGTATATTTAAGTATGATAAATTACTTTTATTTATCATTATTATCAAATTGGCAATCAATTTTATTTTTTTTCAATTTATCATTGTAATTAATTTATACATCAATGCATTGTATTTTAAAATAATACTATGATAAATATTGAATAATTTATGTAACATTATATAAATTGTTGTAAAACAAAGAATTTAGGAGCAACAAAAATATAAGAGAAAGAACTTAGAGAAACAATAAGAACATGAGAGAGAGATGCACCAAATTCATTCATCTATATCACTTGTTTACAATAGCCTCTATTTATAGGACTCTAGCCATAAGGTAACATTAAGAACACAATAATGTACCTTTAAGCACACTAATTGGAAGGTTACACAATTGTCTTAAAGGGGCTTTCATGGAGAGGTTACTAAGGATACAAAGAGACAAGTAATTATGTGGAGGGTTTAGGAAGAATCCAATGTTGAAAATGTGGTCATCCACATATAAATACATATATTTATAATACTTCCCCTTGGATGACCACTCATTGTGAACATGCCTCATTAAAACCTTGCTAAGAAAAACCCAGTGGGACAAAATCTTAGCGAAGGAAAAAGAGTACATAATTCATAATTAATTTTCTTCCCCTGAATTTATATTGTATAATGTAAGTCTTCAGGACTTCGTATGAATATGACTTGTTAAAACCTTGCTAAGGAAAACCCAGTAGGACAAAAAACTTAGCGAAGAAAAAAGAGTACATTATTCATAAATAATTTGCTTCCCCTCAAGTTTATATTTTATAATGAAAGTCTTCAGGACTCCGTATGAATATGACTTGTTAAAACCTTGCTAAGGAAAACCCAGTAGGACAAAAAACTTAGCGAAGAAAAAAGAGTACATTATTCATAAATAATTTGCTTCCCCTCAAGTTTATATTTTATAATGAAAGTCTTCAGGACTCCGTATGAATATGCCTCGTTAAAACCTTGCTAAGGAAAACCCAATGGGACAAAAACTTAGCGAAGGGAAAAGAGTACAATATTCATAGTTATTTTTCTTTCCCTCAAGTTTATATTATGTTATGATAGTCTTCAGGACTTCATATTTCAATGTTGTATCCATGCTTCCTAAGAACTTGAGGTGAAAGATTTTAATTAAAGGCCAGCCACATTATTGCTAAATTGAATTTTGTGAACACCAATATCACATTTCTTTTGTAGCCCATCAATATCTTATGATGCATACTGCATTTTCCTCATACAATATTATTGATTCTGCATTGGTTGCAGACAACCGACATGTTTCCTTAATATGAGGAATCATGGTTCTCAACCAAATACACATATAGGTTGCTTCATGAATAACCAATATCTCTGAGTGATTTGATGATGTAGCTGTAACGATTTGCTTCACTTACTGTCATGAAAGTTTCTCTATATGTAAATATGTAGCTTTGCGGGGATCACAACAATATTTAGCATTAACATATCCAATTAATTATGGCTTTGTTTCCTTTGAAAAGAGCAAACTGTGATAAGATATTCTTCTATGATATCTAAACTTTGCTAACAAATTTATTGCGATGGCTATGCCTGATTTAGTACAAAGTGTTCTTATTGTACTAAGGTATGGTACTTCAAGACCAATAAATTGTGTTAATCATCTTCTCGTGGATGAAAATGATATGTTTTTATATCAAGTGGACGAATGATCATAGGGGAACTTAAAATCCCAAACAAAATCTTGACTCCCAAGATTTTTCATTCCATATCCATTTCTCAAGTATTGTGCAGGTTTTGAAATCTCTTCTGGAGTTCCTACAATATTTATGTCCTCAAAATCAACTGCAACAATGGAAAATTCAGAGTTTGCCTTCTTTATAAAAATACAAGGATAAATATGATCATTCTTAATTTTAACCATTTAATAAATAATCACTGAGACGGTTATACCACATTCGTCTATATTGGTTCAATCCATATAAGGATATTTGTAATTTGATGGAATATATATCTCGATGATTTGATTTATATGCTTCAAGCATCTTAAATCCTTCAAGGATTTTTATGTCATTATCTAATGACCTATATAGTTACTACATCCATTAAACATATATCAAGTTTTTCAAAGGCTACCATATCAATTAAAAATGGAAAAATTGTATCCATAGTTAAATAATAAATCTCATAATGATTTATGCCAAGCCTTTATGAGAAACTTTATGCCACAACTCGTGCACAATTTGTATTTTTCTCATTTCATTTACGAACAAATACCCATTCATACCATACAGGTTTAACATCTTCAGGTGTTTGGGTAATTGATCCAAAAACTTCTCGTTTTGATAACGAGTCTAACTTGACTTATATTGCCTTTTTCTATTTTGGCCAATCATTTCGATATCGATATCATTTTGTAGTTTTGGGTTCAGGTCCCTCATCATTAATAATCTCTTATGCAATTGCAATTGAAAATATAATCAACAACAATTTATTTCTCACATTTCTCTATAATTCAATGAGATCTCATAATTTTTCGGTATCGGATCCACTTCTGGGGATGAAACTACTTCAGGAGTTACTTTTTCAGAAATGTTGGGTTGTTGATTCATATTTGAAATATCCTAAATATCCTTAAGAGCGTCTTCTTTACTTTTGTAATACCCGAGAATATTTTAACTAGCGTCATTAATTAAATTAACTCAATTAATTTAAAAGAGGAAAATGAAATGAAAAATACACTAGCTTATCACTTATTATGTGGTAAATATAAATTTTTGTAAAATCCTAATACTTATATATTTTTTTATTTGTATTAAATCAGATTTCTTTTTTGTTTGTAAAATCCTAATACACACACACATATATATATATATATATATGTGTGTGTGTGTGTGTAATAAAATAGAAAAGCAAAGGAAAAGAAACCAGGTGTGTCTTAGTGATATACATATATATACTAATTGATTTATTATATATATGTGTATTAATATAAGAGAAAAAAATGGTGGAATAAAGAAATAAGAAAGAAAGGAATAGAAAAGAATTAAGTAAAAGGAAAGGGAAAGGAGGCGTGAGAGAAGCAGAGGGACGAGAGGCACACGAGAGGGAGAGAGAGCTTGAGGCGTCGACGGGAAGGAGCTCGAGAAAGGGAGCTGTGTGCGCGAGCTGTGGTGGCCAGACGCGAGGAAGCCGGCCGGAGTTCGTCGCCGTCACGGTGGGCTGGAAGAGAGGAGAGAGAGTCACGGGTTAGAGAGAGAAAGCAAAGGGGGAGAGTTTTCTCGCTGGAAAACACCGTCTCTTCACCGGGGAAGTTAGCTGGGAGTCTTCTCTACTCGGTATCGTCCTTCTAACCGGTTGAATCGAGGTGAGAAGTCCCGAAACTCTCAAACCCCAATTTTATCAATTTTAGGGATTTTTGGAAAGACCCCAATTGATTCAATATGAGTATTTTGGGTCCTAAATTGAAGTATTTGCATGCTAGGAAGTGAGTTGGAAGCTTAGGAACCGGAACAAAATTGATGGAATTTATCCGGGTTCGAAAAAGTGTAGGAAAATGTGATTGTTAAGGTTTAAGGGTGTTGTGGAATGACTTGGGGTGCATTGAAAAGTTGAATAATAATTATATAATTATTAAAAATTATTGGAATGTACGAGGGATTAAAACCCGAGTAATTTCCGTCTCACCCGGAACCCCGTTCGGGGAAAAAAGACAATTTTCTAATTTTACGCGTATTCGGGTATACGTATTCATGTGTAGGTGAAGTGTTCAAGGTTATTTTGATAAATGGAAAGCTTGGACAAGTAGGATTTATGATTTTCTTGGGCCATAAATTCAAGACTTGGGTAATGGAAGTTTATATGGACACATAGAGGTGGAATTAGGTAACCTTGCATTCCCAAGTTAGAGCTTCCGAATAGTGTCATTAAGAAAGGGCTGAACACGAATAGAAGCATACTAGGTGTTCCTAAAACTAGTTGAGGGCATTTCCAAGCCAACAACTAGTCTATGGAATTAATTAGAAAGAACATGAGCATTAGCGTTACATGTACACGATAGTGGTTGAATTTTCAAGTCTCTGAATCTCTCAAGTATATGTGTATAGGGCACCATACTGTGAGTGGACTTTCGGGCGCACCGAGAGCCGATCAGAGGGGACAACCAGGTGAGGGGTTTTCCTATCCTTGCCCTATAGGGTTGACTGCGGATATGGATATATGGTTTGCCTTCTTGCCTATCTGTAGGAATTACATGTTAGATAACATGCTATTGTTGTTCCTAAATTGTAATATATGTGATAACGTGCTGTACGTGTATATGTGAACTGTAAAAGCAAATGGTGGCTCAAGGAACCTTATATGAAAAGAAGGTCCTCGGGACCTAGAATGATATCGGGGGTAGGATCAGGTCAAGTTTATTGTGAGGGTCTTGTGATACTAGAAATAAACCTCATCGATCATTACCTGAAAAGTGTGGTTTGTATGTAAATCCTTAAAGGAAATAAACATAGGTGACTTGTTTTGAATCAAGAGTCCGAATTAGAAACCACTTGGAAGTCTAGGTTGCCTAATCAGAAGTAAGATGAATAAGTAGAGGTCCATAGGGGTCATTTATTGTACAACGCGGGAACCGAGTCTATCACGGGTGGTCCGGGTAGATTGAGTCTCTTGTCTTGAGTCAAACCACAGGAATACAGAGTATATGAATTCACAACATTGTGACTATTACCTGGGGTAAACTGAGGTCAGATGAGTCGCCGGCTATTGCTCCAAGTAAAGTCTTGGGGTCAGACTATTGTTCCAAGTAAAGTTTTGGGACCAGGGGTTCCTAGAATGATCAACTAGGTTCCCACATTGCTCACGTGAGATATTGCCTTCGGGCCAGATTCTCTCCAAACGGAGATATTGCCTTCGGGTCAGTTTATGATTACGGTTAATTGAATACGGTCACCTGGAATTATATGTTAAATCATGATATGATGTATGTGTGAATTTAAATGTATGTAAATTCATGCTTTAAATTCTTTATTGTGAATATGATATATATTAATTGCCTGACCACCTAATATATGAAAATTTAAACCCGTTATATGCGTATATGTTTGTGATTGGCTCCTCTTCCCCAGTTGTAGTGGTACCCGCTACTACACCAGGGATGGGAAAGTCTCTCACTGAGTCCGTTTGACTCACCCCAATATTAAATGTTACAGACACAGGTGGTGTAGGCACCGGGAGCGCTTCCACTTCATCTCAGGGAGGCGGACAGACATAGAGACCGCACGCATTGTTCGCGTGGGTAGTACTGTTATATGTATTTTGTCAGGATATATATGTATATGATTCATTTTGGTATAGCATTGTTTTGTACAGTTGTTATATGCATATATGTATATGTCACACTCTAGAACTGTCGGCTTCATACAGATTAAAGATTGGTCTAGTTGTTGGGATTATAGGTTATGATATGATGAATATCATGTGTATATATATATGGATGTGACTTCCGCATGTGAATAGGATAGACCACTCGCACTGAGCGTGTGGTCAATATGTAAACTTATATATATGTGTGACTGAATACTTGATTGTGTGAAAATGCGGCTTTCGCATGTGAATAGGATAGGTCACACACATTGAGGCGTGTGATCAATATGTATATTTTATGCAGGTGTGTGATTGAATATATATGCTTGACTGTACAAGGGGATTCTGCATGTGAATAGGATAGATCACCCGCCTTTAAGCGCGTGATCAATATGTATATTATATGTACGTGTGATTGATTATGTGTATATGTATAGACTGAAGCGGCGTTGAGCGAGCCGTGGATTGTGTGCTACTTAGGTCATCGAATAGGGATGACCATATAAATACTATATTGTTTGTATTAGAAATGGGTAGTTACGCATATATAAGAATGTCAATAAGGGATTAGAGGCTTACGGGATAGGAGAAATCCTACCTCCCGTGCCGGTCACGGGCGCCCGGTAGGGGGTCGTGACAAACTTGGTATCAGAGGCAGGTTTACTTTAAACTGTATGAAGCCATAGGTATGACCGGGTGTCAGTTTACCCCTCTTTGTGTACCTGGGCACAACGTGGGAGTAAAAAGGCACTTGTGGAGTACCCAGGAAATTGTGTCAGCCTTTCTTTCTACTCTCTTTTATACGAAATGTCATTAATATACGTGTACTTATTAGGTGTGGTCCTTGTGCAGTATAGGGATGTCACCTATTACGAGGCGGACTAGGGGTGGAGGGAGAACTCCTGCTGAAATTGATCAAGAGTCAGTTCGGGAGGAAGTAATGCCCACCCGAGGCCGAGGTAGAGGCCGTACCCGAGGCCGAAGTAGAGGTCGTGCTCGAGGTCGAGGTAGAGCACAAGTGAGAAGGGAAGAGAGGAGACCGTCACCGGAACCTCAACCTCAAGTAGAGACAGGTGCACCTTCCGTGGCGGAAATGCTCACGGCAGGATTTCAGGAACTAAGGGAAGAAATGACGAGACAGATACAGAGGGAAGTACGCCGGTTGATAGTCGGCGAGGAAGAACAAGAGAGGGTTCCTAGTAATCAAGAGATGGAGGTTGTTGAGGAAGAGGATAAGGAATGGCAACAACCACAGGAGATGCCTCGTGAACCGCGGGCAGCACCCAGAGAGCTGCCAATTTCAAAATTTCTGAAGCTTCATCCACCCACTTTCTGCGGAACTAGTGAGAAAGAGGATCCGCAGTACTTTATCAGAGATGTGGTCAGAATTGGGCGCATGCTGAGGTGCTCAGGCCATGAATTGGTGGAATTAGCTTCATTCCAGCTGAGGGGAGCGGCTAGAGTATGGATAGAGTCCGTACAGACGAGGTATTCACGCAGAGTGGCACCGATGACCTGGGAAGATTTTCAGAGGGAATTCTTGGGTCGGTTTCTACCTGAGGGTACCAAGGATGCCAAGCGTCAGCAATTCGAGGAATTGTGGATGACGCCTAACATGACTGTGACGGAGTATGAGTTACTTTTCACAGAACTGGTTCAATTCTCACCTGAGTTAGTTCCAGATGAAGAGGCGAGGATCAAGAGATTCATACACCGACTCATGGAGCCTTTGTTTACTGCTTTGCTACCTCAGAGGAGACAGTTTGAGACTTTAGCCCAAGCAGCAGACTGTGCTAGAATGATTGAAACCAGGAAGAGGTATGGGACGTCTGTTGATCCTAAAGTCAAGTTAATTACAGGCAGTGACAACCATGGAGGTGGAAGTAAGAAAAGGAAGACAGCAGGTGGAAGTGTAGGATACTCAGGGTCCGTAGGAGGACTATCCTCAACTACCACCTATGAAACAGGTACAAGAGTTAATATTCAAGGGGGACAGAGGGAACAAGGGGGTGGAAATGCCGGTAAGACAATGCCCCAGTGTGTGACTTGCGGTAGATTTCATTCTGGTATATGTCGGAAACTGACAGGTGGATGCTACCATTGCGGCCAGATGGGCCATATGGCTAGAGAGTGTCCAAAGAAGAAAGAGGGTACAAGTGTGAGAAGCAATCCGACGCCGAGGAGTACACCTATTCCAGCTCCACCAGTGAGAACCGTGCCACCACAGGCAGCAAGTACAGGTGTAGCTAGAGGCCGTGGTAGAGGGTCTAGTGGCCGAGGGCCAGGGGCGGTAGGTGGAGGACAAGCGCGGGTATTTGCACTCTCTCAGCAGGATGCTCATGCATCAAATGCAGTTGTGACAGGTACTCTTATTGTCTGCTCTCTTGAAGCACGAGTCTTATTTGATTCCGGCTCCACTCATTCCTATATGTCGCATGCATTTGCCTCTAAGTTCAACAAAAGTCCATCTAGAATGGAAGAAACTGTACTGGTCTCTACACCAATGGGAGAATCGGTACAAGTAGAGTATGTGCACAAGTCTTGCATTGTGGAGGTCAATGGTCATGAGACTGTGGTAGACCTTCGGTTGTTGTGTATGATTGATCTTGATGTGATCCTTGGAATGGATTGGTTGTCGTCTTGCCATGCGGTTGTGGACTGCAGGGCTAAACGTATAAAATTTAGTATGCCAAACGAGGAGCCTTTTGTGTTACGGGGTGATGGAGCTGCACCATATCCAAGCTTGATCTCGGCTTTGAAGGCATCCAAATTACTTGCAAAGGGATGCAAAGGGTACTTGGCATTCGTCCAAGATACCACGAAAGAAGTACTTTCACCGACTCAAGTACCCGTAGTGCAAGAGTTCTTTGATGTATTTCCAGAAGAATTGTCGGGGTTGCCGCCCGATCGTGAGATTGAATTTGGAATTGAGCTGCAACCTGGTACTCAGCCTATCTCTACACCACCTTACCGTATGGCTCCGAAAGAGCTGAAGGAGCTACATACACAATTGCAAGAATTGATTGAAAAGGGTTTTATAAGACCCAGTTTCTCTCCTTGGGGTGCACCGGTCCTTTTTGTAAAGAAGAAGGACGGATCTTTGCGGTTGTGTATCGATTACCGAAAGTTAAACAAGGTGACGATTCGCAATCAATATCCACTGCCGAGGATAGATGACCTATTTGATCAGTTGCCGGGTGCGAAGCGGTTTTCTAAGATTGATTTCCGATCTGGGTATCACCAATTAAAGATTCGAGAATCGGATATACCCAAGACCGCATTTCGAACCCGATACGGACATTACGAGTTCTTGGTGATGTCTTTCGGATTAACTAATGCTCCTGCAGCGTTCATGGACATGATGAACAGGGTCTTTAAACCATTTCTGGACCGATTTGTCATTGTCTTCATTGATGACATATTGGTTTATTCAAAGAATTATGAGGAACATGCTGAACACTTGAGACTAGCCTTGCAGAGGTTGAGAGAGGAAAAATTGTATGCCAAGTTCTCTAAGTGTGAATTCTGGCTTGACAGAGTTGCCTTTTTGGGTCACGTGGTATCATCAGAGGGAATCCACGTTGATCCAAGTAAGGTAGAGGCAGTGCAGAATTGGTCCCAACCTACCTCTGTTACGGAGATTCGCAGTTTCCTGGGTTTGGAGGGATATTATAGAAGATTTGTGCAGGATTTCTCTAAGGTTGCTGCACCTATGACTAAATTGACTCAGAAAGGAGTGAAGTTTGTATGGGATGACAAGTGTGAGCAGAGTTTTCAAAAGCTGAAGGACAGCCTCACTACCGCTCCGGTGCTGACATTACCTGAAGGCACAGGAGGGTACGTGGTATACTGTGATGCGTCGAGGATCGGGTTAGGGTGTGTCTTGATGCAGCATGGCAAGGTGATTGCGTATGCATCGCGACAACTGAGGAAACATGAGAAGAACTACCCGACTCACGACCTCGAAATGGCGGCTGTAGTATTCGCTTTGAAAATATGGAGAGACTACTTATATGGTGAGACTTGTGAAATTTATATAGACCACAAAAGCCTCAAATACATTTTCGAGCAGAAAGACTTGAACTTGAGACAACGTCGATGGTTGGAGTTGTTGAAAGACTACGACTGCACGATCTTGTATCATC
Source organism: Senna tora (assembly GCA_014851425.1). Lineage (NCBI taxonomy): Eukaryota > Viridiplantae > Streptophyta > Magnoliopsida > Fabales > Fabaceae > Senna > Senna tora. The sequence goes on from CM026265.1 coordinate 19,377,308, forward strand.
CAGGAAAGGCTAATGTGGTAGCCGATGCTCTGAGTCAGAAATCCATGGGCAGTCTTGCTCATATAAGTGAAGAAAGGAGACCGTTAATTAGAGAACTGCACGAGCTAGAGCAAACGGGAAATCAGTTTGAGATTGGAAGTTCCAACTCACTTTTAGCCCATTTGCAAGCTAAGTCCTCTTTGGTAGAAAAGGTGAAGGCTAGACAAGATGAAGATACCGAATTCAAGCAAATCAGGGATACTGTAACTAAAGGGAAAGGGGACGACGTTCGATTCTCTATAGATGATTTTGGGATACTTCGGTTGGAGGGACCGTTGTGTGTCCCTATGGTTGATAACTTCAAAGAAAGAATTCTTGAAGAAGCACACCGGACAGCGTATACAATCCATCCGGGAGCTAATAAGATGTATCATGACCTGAAACAGTTGTATTGGTGGAATGGCATGAAAAAGGATGTCGCAAACTATGTAGCCAGGTGTTTAGTGTGCCAGCAAGTCAAGGCTGAACACCAGAAACCCGCCGGAACCTTACAACAGATAGAAATACCTGAGTGGAAATGGGAGAGGATAACAATGGATTTTGTAACAGGGTTTCCAAGATCACAACGGGGATTTGATTCGGTTTGGGTGATAGTGGATCGCATGACTAAGTCCGCCCATTTTCTGCCAGTTAAGACCACTTACGAAGTGAGTCAATATGCACAGATTTATCTATCAGAAATCGTTAGATTGCACGGTGTGCCAGTGTCCATAATATCTGATAGGGGTCCACAGTTCACTTCCAGGTTTTGGAAGTCATTGCAGGAAGTGTTGGGAACTAGAGTTGATCTGAGTACTGCGTTCCACCCACATACCGACGGGCAATCAGAAAGAACCATTCAGATTCTTGAGGACATGCTTCGGGCGTGTATTATAGATTTCGGCGGAAGTTGGGAAAGGTATTTACCTTTGGCTGAGTTTGCGTACAATAACAGTTATCAAGCAAGTATTCAAATGGCACCTTTCGAGGCTCTGTACGGCCGTAGGTGCAGATCCCCGATGGGGTGGTTCGAGGTCGGAGAAGCTAGCCTAGTCGGCCCAGAATTGCTACAAGATGCCTTGCAGAAAGTAAAGTGCATAAGGGAGAGATTACTGACGGCTCAGAGTAGGCAAAAGTCTTATGCAGACAATCGAAGGAGAGAACTGGAGTTTGCCGTTGGTGATCAGGTGTTCTTGAGAATATCACCGATGAGAGGCGTAATGCGGTTCGGTAAGAAGGGGAAGTTGAGTCCTCGGTATATCGGACCGTTGGAAATCTTAGAACGAATCGGGAATGTAGCGTATCGGTTGGAATTGCCTGCGGAATTGGAAGGGGTACACCCTGTCTTCCATGTATCAATGCTTCGGAAGTATCTTCCCGACCCCTCGCACGTAATCCAATCGCAAGATGTGCAACTAACCGAAAGTATGACGTATGAAGAGGAGCCAGTGGAAATCTTAGATCGGCAGTTGAAGAAACTCATAACAAAAGAGATTCCATTGGTTAAGGTTCTGTGGAGAAACCACTCGACCGAAGAAGCTACATGGGAGGTCGAGGGTGAAATACACAGGACGTATCCTCATCTATTTCGAGACTAAGGTTAGTATTTTGTTTGAAATTCAGGGACCGAATTTCTTAAGGGGGGAAGATTGTAATACCCGAGAATATTTTAACTAGCGTCATTAATTAAATTAAATCAATTAATTTAAAAGAGGAAAATGAGATGAAAAATACACTAGCTTATCACTTATTATGTGGTAAATATAATTTTTTGTAAAATCCTAATACTTATATAAGGAAAAGAAAAGCAAAGGAAAAGAAACCAGGTGTGTCTTAGTGATATACATATATATACTAATTGATTTATTATATATATGTGTATTAATATAAGAAAAAAAACGGTGGAATAAAGAAATAAGAAAGAAAGGAATAGAAAAGAATTAAGTAAAAGGAAAGGGAAAGGAGGCGTGAGAGAAGCAGAGGGACGAGAGGCACACGAGAGGGAGAGAGAGCTTGAGGCGTCGACGGGAAGGAGCTCGAGGAAGGGAGCTGTGGTGGCCAGACGCGAGGAAGCTGGCCGGAGTTCGTCGCCGTCACGGTAGGCTGGAAGAGAGGAGAGAGAGTCACGGGTTAGAGAGAGAAAGCAAAGGGGGAGAGTTTTCTCACCGGAAAAACACCGTCTCTTCACCGGGGAAGTTAGCTGGGAGTCTTCTCTACTCCGTATCGTCCTTCTAACCGGTTGAATCGAGGTGAGAAGTCTCGAAACTCTCAAACCCCAATTTTATCAATTTTAGGGATTTTTGGAAAGACCCCAATTGATTCAATATGAGTATTTTGGGTCCTAAATTGAAGTATTTGCATGCTAGGAAGTGAGTTGGAAGCTTAGGAACCGGAACCAAATTGATGGAATTTATCCGGGTTCGAAAAAGTGTAGGAAAATGTGATTGTTAAGGTTAAGGGTGTTGTGGAATGACTTGGGGTACATTGAAAGGTTGAATAATAATTATATAATTATTAAAAATTATTGGAATGTACGAGGGATTAAAACCCGAGTAATTTCCGTCTCACCCGGAACCCCGTTCGGGGAAAAAAGACATTTTTCTAATTTTACGCGTATTCGGGTATACGTATTCATGTGTAGGTGAAGTGTTCAAGGTTATTTTGATAAATGGAAAGCTTGGACAAGTAGGATTTATGATTTTCTTGGGCCATAAATTCAAGACTTGGGTAATGGAAGTTTATATGGACACATAGAGGTGGAATTAGGTAACCTTGCATTCCCAAGTCAGAGCTTCCGAATAGTGTCATTAAGAAAGGGCTGAACACGAATAGAAGCATACTAGGTGTTCCTAAAACTAGTTGAGGGCATTTCCAAGCCAACAACTAGTCTATGGAATTAATTAGAAAGAACATGAGCATTAGCGTTACATGTACACGATAGTGGTTGAATTTTCAAGTCTCTGAATCTCTCAAGTATATGTGTATAGGGCACCATACTGTGAGTGGACATTCGGGCGCACCGAGAGCCGATCAGAGGGCCCAACCAGGTGAGGGGTTTTCCTATCCTTGCCCTATAGGGTTGACTGCGGATATGGATATATGGTTTGCCTTCTTGCTTATCTGTAGGAATTACATGTTAGATAACATGCTATTGTTGTTCCTAAATTGTAATATATGTGATAACGTGCTGTACGTGTATATGTGAACTGTAAAAGCAAATGGTGGCTCAAGGAGCTTTATATGGAAAGAAGGTCCTCGGGACCTAGAATGATATCAGGGGTAGGATCAGGTCAAGTTTATTGTGAGGGTCTTGTAATACTAGAAATAAACCTCATCGATCATTACCTGAAAAGTGTGGTTTGTATGTAAATCCTTAAAGGAAATAAACATAGGTGACTTGTTTTGAATCAAGAGTCCGAATTAGAAACCACTTGGAAGTCTAGGTTGCCTAATCAGAAGTAAGATGAATAAGTAGAGGTCCATAGGGGTCATTTATTGTACAACGCGGGAACCGAGTCTATCACGGGTGGTCCAGGTAGATTGAGTCTCTTGTCTTGAGTCAAACCACAGGAATACAGAGTATATGAATTCACAACATTGTGACTATTACCTGGGGTAAACCGAGGTCAGATGAGTCGCCGGCTATTGCTCCAGGTAAAGTCTTGGGGTCAGACTATTGTTCCAAGTAAAGTTTTGGGACCAGGGGTTCCTAGAATGATCAACTAGGTTCCCACATTGCTCACGTGAGATATTGCCTTCGGGCCAGATTCTCTCCTAACGGAGATATTGCCTTCGGGTCAGTTTATGATTACGGTTAATTGAATACGGGTGACCACCTGGAATTATATGTTAAATCATGATATGATGTATGTGTGAATTTAAATGTATGTAAATTCATGCTTTAAATTCTTTATTGTGAATATGATATATATTAATTGCCTGACCACCTAATATATGAAAATTTAAACCCGTTATATGCGCATATGTTTGTGATTGGCTCCTCTTCCCCAGTTGTAGTGGTACCCGCTACTACACCAGGGATGGGAAAGTCTCTCACTGAGTCCGTTTGACTCACCCCAATATTAAATATTACAGACACAGGTGGTGTAGGCACCGGGAGCGCTTCCACTTCATCTCAGGGAGGCGGACAGACATAGAGACCGCACGCATTGTTCGCGTGGGTAGTACTGTTATATGTATTTTGTCAGGATATATATGTATATGATTCATTTTGGTATAGCATTGTTTTGTACAGTTGCTATATGCATATATGTATATGTCACACTCTAGAACTGTCGGCTTCATACAGATTAAAGATTGGTCTGGTTGTTGGGATTATAGGTTATGATATGATGAATATCATGTGTATATATATATGGATGTGACTTCCGCATGTGAATAGGATAGACCACTCGCACTGAGCGTGTGGTCAATATGTAAACTTATATATATGTGTGACTGAATACTTGATTGTGTGAAAATACGGCTTTCGCATGTGAATAGGATAGGTCACACACATTGAGGCGTGTGATCAATATGTATATTTTATGCAGGTGTGTGATTGAATATATATGCTTGACTGTACACGGGGATTCTGCATGTGAATAGGATAGATCACCCGCCTTTAAGCGCGTGATCAATATGTATATTATATGTACGTGTGATTGATTATGTGTATATGTATGTACTGAAGCGGCGTTGAGCGAGCCGTGGATTGTGTGCTACTTAGGTCATCGGATAGGGATGACCATATAAATACTATATTGTTTGTATTAGAAATGGGTAGTTACGCATATATAAGAATGTCAATCAGGGATTAGAGGCTTACGGGATAGGAGAAATCCTACCTCCCGTGCCGGTCACGGGCGCCCGGTAGGGGGTCGTGACAACTTTTTTCCTTCTGGGAATGATATCTTATACACCAATTGATCTACTACGCTTCTGGCGTATTTTAGATTTATCAGCTGCTTTACTAGCAGATGTCCTACAGGGACATCTAATCATGCTAGAATATTTGTAGCTGATATATGCGTTCTAATGACCCTTTGATTATTTATGAAATTATCCAAGAACTGATTTGCAACAATTTACAAATTCAAGTTCACATTAATTTGTGCGTGTATCATGGTATGATAACATTGGTATATTCCAACTAATTCATATTTTTTTTCTTCCCCTAAAGATGATGGGGAGGTGCAGTAAGAACATATAAAACACAACCAACAAATTCTAATATGGACCAAAGACGCAGCATGTATTATAGCATGTTTCCAACTGTAAGAAACTTTGATTTCATAATCATAGGTTTAGCAAGAAGCTATAATCATTTAATGAAAGATTCAACTAAACCATTTATTTTTATCTCCATAAACTACTAATAGTTTAACTATAATTTCTATAGGCATACAATAGTCATAAAATACTTTTATCTAACAAGAAAATATGCCATTAATTGTATTGAGCAAGTTATTTAGAAAAAACTATATCACAAGTTGAAAGTAAGTAATTGTATGAATCAATTAAAATTATAAAATATTGAAATGAACCAAATGATAGGTGAATAAAACCATAAAGTCTCTTTAAATATATTGTAGAAAATAAGAAGACTCAATGGATAATTCAGAAAAGATGATTTAATAATTAATTCACATTGAGCACATGATTCACAAAATAAATTAATTGCTAATAGGATCTTCTTGTCCTTGAATAGATATAAGTATGATACATCGCATGAAAAGTGAATTTGGATAACCAAGTCGACCATGCCAAAGTATAAAAATCTTAGGGTATGACCACTTTCAGTGTATAAAATTTGATTCGCCAAATTTTATTTTTATTAGATATAACCTTAAAGAAAAGTAAAGAGTTTCTCTAATATAAGCTTCAGGCTTGATATAGTAGAAATAATGTATGGATATTCTATATCTCCCTCATTTTTGTCTCAATGTGATAACCATTACGATGTATATATTTCTTTGAAATTTGGTAGATTTCTTCTGGATCTACAAGAAATATATAATGTATCACCAACATTAAAAATTTATCTATTTGGCAATGAAATGTGAGCTCTTCCAGAGTCTTATATGACATTTGCAGAATTAGATATTCTATTAACATGAATTTCAGCTAATGTTAATTTTGTCACAAAAAATTGTATGAGTTGTGCTACTTTCACGAAACATATGTCATCCTTCATAACATTGAATGTAATTCCTTATCTCAAAGCAAAATTAAGATAATTATAATACACTAAGGAAGCAAGTTATATTTCAAATTCAAATGAAACATAAACTTAAAATATTTTTAAAGTGTTGTCATATTTTGTCACTAATTTAATTAAATGATAAGTCTTCAAAAACAAAAACAAAATTAGAAATATCACAATCAATTTTTATTTGTGACCCATAAAAATAGTAGAATTTACAAGCTCAAAAAAATTTGCTTATAGTTCAATTTCCTTTATGTATAACAAAATGTAAGACCAATAATATATGCTACATTTGTAGCAAATGATTTTATCATTTCTTTGAGGTGTTTTTCCTTGAAATAATTCATCCTCATTTTTTGTCCCGTTCTTGTGAAAAATCATTTTCAAAAGTCCAAAATATGTTTTTTTTTTCCATGGTCTCATTTTGCACCACGACCTCATCCATGACCTCGAGAAAAAGCCACATTCACTTCAGGGAATGAAATCGATCCAATTGGACAAGGTTCTTAGTTATTATTCTTCATCAAAAGCTCAAATCTGATTATTTTGCTTTTCTACAAGCAAATAAGAAACTAGCCCATAATATTTGATACTTTAATATACACTCTCGATATTGCTACTTCAGGAGCACATTCGAAAGTAGAATATGTTTTTCTAAACATATCTTCATTAGTAATTTCCTTTCCTCATAGCTTAATTAAAGAGCTAATTTTAAACATATATTCACTTACAAAATATATTGCAGATGTAAGTGCATCCATATAGAAAGAGCTTTAAGATGAATCATTGATTATTTTAGAACTCATATCTTTCCTTCAATTTGTTCCAAAGAACTACTGATTCTTATTTTCATATCTAGTTCTTCATGCAAATGATAACGAATAAAAATCATTGCTTTTTGCGCATCCTTCAGGGGTGCATGAATCCTTCAGGGATACATAAATTTGTTCTTCTCTAGCATCTCAAAGATTTAATATTGCACTCAAATAGATTATGAAACAAAAAAAAAATTTCTCACGATAAATAATTTTTCTTGACATATATATCAAGTGCAACAAATATAAACATTATGAGATTTGATAAAACTTACATGATGAGAAGAAGAAATATATTCTTGCTTACCATGATATGATGAAAACAAGTTTGAGCTCCTTTCGACACAAAATTCTAGAGCTTCGTGCTGATAAAGTGTTGTAAAACAAAGAATTTAGGAGCAACAAGAATATAAGACAAAGAACTTAGAGAAACAATAAGAACATGAGAGAGAGATGCACCAAATTCATTCATCTATATCACTTGTTTACAATAGCCTCTATTTATAGGACTCTAGCCATAAGGTAACATTAAGAACACGATAATGTACCTTTAAGCACACTAATTGGAAGGTTACACAATTGTCTTAAAGGGGCTTTCATGGAGAGGTTATTAAGGATACAAAGAGACAAGTGATTATATAGAGAATTTAGGAAGAATCCAATGTTGAAAATGTGGTCATTCACATATAAATACATATATTTATAATATAAATAAAAATAATGATGCGCACTCTACAGGCGCTATTAATTTATTTAATATAATATATTATATTATATATATATATATATATATATATATATATATTATAAAAAAATCAATTTTAAAAAAATATCATATATTATAATTTATTTTATTTCAGCCCCTCTTAAAAAAAATTTCTGGCTCCACCCCTATGTATATATATATATATATATACTTTCATTTAATATTTGGTATGTACAACTACAATATGGTAATTTTACTTAATTGAAATATTGAGGTAGAGCCATTTTTAATATATATTTATATTATAAGTAAAAAATAAAAGATTTGGAGATAATTAGATGTGTCAAAATTAAACGGGCTAGCCCAATCTAACTTGGGTCAATCCTAACATATTTTGGCCATATTTTATTATGATTAGGCTGTGTTGGCCAATTTTTAATATGAGTTTAAATTTTTTTTAGCCCGATTGAATCTTAATAGGACTTAGGATTGGATTGGACTGGTCCGTATGTTATTTTTTAAAAGAATACTATTTTTTCTTAAGAATACATGTTGCAAGTTTATCTTCTTGGTCAATAGAATTTTTAAAGGCTAAATTGCTATTTTGGTCATCTATGTTTCACCGAAGTTTAATTTTGGTCCTCTATGTTTCAAAATTCCATTATAAGTCTTCTATGTTTCAAATTTGGTCAAAATTAGTCATTTTTTCTAACACTTCAGCTTCTTCCGTTAAATGCTGACGTGGACCGCTTACGTGGTCCTCTTTCCTACGTGTCCATTTAAACTGACATGGCACTCCGCATCACTGCCACATCATATCCACATCATTGTCACGTCATTTCGTATGTTTCAAATTTAGTCAAAATTAATATTTTTGCCTAACACTGTCAGCTTCCTCCGTTTAATATGCTGACGTGGACCGCTTACGTGGCTCTCTTTCCTACGTGTCCATTTAAGTTGACATGGCACTCCAGATCACTGCCACATCATATCCACATTTTGTAGTGAATCATTATCTACATAGTACGAATAATCACTCTTAAAAATTGCTAGAAAATTAGGGTAGAAGAAAAACAACACAGAGGCTTTGAGGCGTGAGTAATCACTATCTTTAAAGAGTGATTGCCTATACCATGGGGAATTATAGACAAGCCTCTCCCAGAATACAACAAAGCTTATACTTATGAATTTTCTAAGTTGTCATCTTTTGTGGTGTGAAGGTCTATTTATAGATGTCCAAAAAAATGACAATTAAAAGGAGTAAAACACTATTTTAGTCCCCCACAAATCAAACTATTAGCAATTTGGTCCTTCCGTTAATTAACTTGATGACATGTCAAATTAAGTTGTGACTCAATAATTATTTATCTGACTAGGTATTAATTAATTTAGAGTAATTTATTTTTATTTAAAAAAACCTTTTAAATTAAAAAAATTAAAAAAAAATCTTTGACATACCTCCTTTTAACTCAAAGAAGCATATTTGTGCCATTTTTTTTTACTTTTTTTAATTTAAAAGGTTTTTTAAATAAAAAATAAATTACTCTAAATTAATTAATGCCTAGTCAGATAAAAAAATTGCTGAGTCACAACTTAATTTGACATGTCATCAAGTTAATTAACGGAAAGACCAAATTGCTAACAGTTTGTGGGGTACCAAATTGATAACACCGATCTGTGGGGAACCAAATTGACAAAGGAGGCATCTGTGGAGGACCAAAACAGTGTTTTACTCCAATTAAAAGACACATCCTTTCATATCATAAGTAGGGATGATCATGGGCAGGGTACTATATTCTTTGGACCCGGACTTGAGCGGGTATCAAAATCAATCCCCATCCTCATACCCTACGAATAGTCAAATCCCCATACCCATACCCATACCCATACCCATAAAAATGTTAAATAAATTATTATTTTATTAATATAAAACTTATTTTTATCAAATTTTTTCATTTATTATCACAAAAAATAAAAAAAATTAAATCATAAATATAAATGTACTATCAAATTACTTTAATATGTATAAAATATTTAACATTTTTCTTAGAATTATATATTTTCTCAACACAACAAGTTTTAAAATACTACTTTTTGTATATAAAAATATATAAATACTATTGCGGGCAGGGTACGGGTAGAGTACCTACCTCCTTACCCGGACCCGCTAACTTTGTACCCAGGCCCATACCCAAACTCACAAAATAAAATTTTATGGTACACATTTCGTATGAATATTTTGATCATCCCTAATCAAAAGTCATGTCTATTTTTTTCATAGAAATAGGATTATATTAGATAAAGATCCTCACAGAGGAGATACAGAGCACAAATACTGAACCGAGTACATATAAGGTTAAGTTACAACAGAGCAACTAGGAACATTCCTAACAAAAGAGACCTTGTGAAGGTCTGCCAAAAAATTAAGCCTTACATGAGAGGGAACATAATTAAAGTAAGACAGCTGAACCATTCAAAAGAGCATATCTAGCAAGAGAATTAGCACATGAGTTACCCTCTTTGTAGGTGTAATACCCCAGAACATTTCGAGGATTAAAGAATGATTTATTGAAAAATTCGAGGATTTAAGAGTGATCTATTCCGGGACAAGGAATTAAAACCTTAGAAAAAATAAAATAAAATATATGTGAAAGTTAAAAGAAACCGAAAAGAAATTTTTTCGAGGTTTAAAATAAAATGAAAGGGAAAGAAAAGAAGTAGAAAATAATTTTCAGGATTTAATTCAGGACCTAAGAAATTGGAAACTTGAATTTAATAGGAATTGAAGGGAAAATATGAAATTGATAAAATTGTGAAATTGAAGTTAAAAATTTTGGCTAAAGAAAATAAAAATAAAATTTTATAGAGTGAAATAAAAGTTTTGAGATATAATTAAGATTTTAATAGTTTTAGAGTTGAGAATTTAAGAAATTAAAATAAATATGAAAATTAGGTAGAAAATTATAATTTTGTTTAAAAGTGGTCATATGATTTATTCAAAGCTTATAGTTTAAATTTGAGAATTTTTCGAAAATAAAAATTATACTGGGTAGGAAATTTTCATCTACAAGACACTGAATGACAGATATTTTTAATAGGCTTATGATTAGCCAAAAATTTCAAAATTTCCCTAATCTTACCTACAAACAAATATAGTTAAGAAAATCCAATCAAAACTCTATTTCACCATACCTCAAAAGTTGTCAATTGCCCAAACTACCCTTAAATACCCAAACCCAAATTTATAAGCAGAAGCACCAGCCAGCACCCACGCCTCATTCTTCTCTTCTTCTCTTCTTCTCCATTCCTCATTCATTCTAGGGCATCAAGAACAAATTGAAGGAACCACTCACTGCCATCAAATTTCTTGCTTCTTCCCAACAATCTAAGGCTCCCACAAGCTTCATCTACTCTCTTGGAGCGTCAAAGAGCTTGAGTAGCACTTCCAAATCTTCATTCTTGGATTTGGGAAGGTAAACATCCAAAAATCATGTCTCCACCACTTCAATCTTAATTTTCTTGGTAGAAATAAGTTACCCATTGATAGTATATCACCCTAGGACTATTTTAGAACATAGAAAACACCCAAATCATGATTTATATGGATGATTTCTCTCTAGGGTTAATAAGTTACGAAATTTATAAATTTTGAAGGAATTGTGGATTTTAATAGAATTGTTGGTTGTGCTGAGATTTTGCTGGGTTAGAGATTTGAGTTTATGGTTTGAGTTTGTTCATCATGTTCTTCTAAAAACAACAATCTTTGATGATATAAGACACAAGAAATTCGTAGAACATGTTTTTGTCAAGAACTGAGTTTTTAAATCTGACCTTTCTCTGTTTAAACGTGTTTTCTGAATTAGTTTCTTGATGGATTTGCATGATTCCAAATCCATATGAAAGCTAACATCCTAAGCTTTTTAAGTTGTATTTTTCCAAAATATTCCAACGGTTAGATCTTCTGGAAATGGCCTCGAAAGTCAGAGGTTCTGTTTTCTAAACTGATGCGAAATTTTTGTATGATTGGCTACTGTTTTTAAATTACTGCTCTTAAATGGCTCAAACCCTTTCTGTAATGAATTGATAATTAGAATATTTTAACTCTAAGCTTGATTTAGAAAGAAGAATCAAATAATTTCGTTAAGTATGGAAGGAGATATGACCATTTCAATGAAGCTTGTCAAATGTTGCATGCTGTTTTGAATCTGATCTTGCTCTGTTTAAACGTGTTTTCTGAATTCGTTACTTAATGGATTTGAGTGATTCCAAAGCCATATAAAAGCTAACATCCTAAGCTTTCTAAGTTCTATTTTTACTAAAAATTCCAACGGTTAGATTTTCTGGGAAGTTTCTCGAAAGTTAGCAGTTCTGTTTTACACACTACCAAGTTTCTAGTTTTTGAAAAGTTGTTATTTCTTCCTTAATTTGAATGGTTCCTTTTCCTTCAACTAAAATGAATTTAACCAATTTTTTTAAGTGTCATTTCAAAGATCAAGCAAAATCCTTCATTGAAGGAGCTTGGAGAGTGAACAAGGTTGTGAGATTAATTAATTATGTATTAAATTGTGTTAAATCTAGAAAGAACATCAAATGATGACCATAGGCTAAGTAAATGAACTTGGGGGTTGGATAAATGTAAGAAGTCATAAAAAAAGAAACTAGGAAATTGTATGAAATTTGATATCGATTGAATTGGTTGTATGTGATAGGGTTCAAGTACTTCCTTGGAGACAAGAGTGCTCAAAGGGAATGTTAAGTAAAGTGACTAAGGTGAGGGCTCTTTCATCTCTACTCCTAGGGTTGTATGCTTATGTGGATTACATGAGTATGTACATTCTTTGTTTGTCTGATATGTGTTAGCTAGAGGTATAGAATGTTAAATGAATAAAGGAACTAGAAATTAGGTTGTGAAAAGTAGCTTAGATAGGAAGACATAGGAGTAGAGAGAAATTGTTTGCTATGATTGGTGTGTTACAAATCCAACTCATACACTCCGGAGGCATGATGAGTATTTTATTAATCCTTTCCACGACGGTGGCAAGAGTCCTTGTACGGAAGGACTGAGCTTTTATTTTGAAAACTCGTCACGACGGTGACTTAAATTATAATCATGCAAAGGGAGTTATTGGTGGGTTTCGGATTTGATTATGCTAGCGATGTGAGACATCGACTAGAACAACGTCAGATGGCACTTGAGACCTCAGTTTTATAATCACGATGACGATGGTCATTGCCCTATCCTGGCAATAGGGTCAGAAAGGTTTTATATTGCTATGACGATAGCTTGAGGCTCAGAGAGTGCATCTGGACGGGTATATGAGTTGTATCTTGTTGAGGATACTTGTACATATTAATAAGGAGAAGAATTGTTGATCCTTCGGGAAAGATACAAAGAATCCTATTAATATGGGAGATTAAGGTAAGGAGACACGGGAGGAACCTACGGGTGAACCGTGAGCCTAACCTAGTAAAAGAGAAACCATCCTGTGGAGTTGGTCCAGGGTGTGTCAGTGGCCATGCTTCGAGACGTCGTGTCGTGCCCGCCATGTGGCCTGGTTGGGTAATGGACGAGTGGGCTCAAGCTATTGCCCCGCAGCAAGGGGTCAGGACGTGCCACGTGGTGGCTACGTATCAGTTGTTTGATAGATAGAAGTTGATTGTGTTTGACTAATAGAATTGTCACGAGGTGACTAGTATCCAAGCGAATGGGTTAAGTATTGTTTAATTAACAGAATTGTCACGAGGTGACCAGTACCCGAGTGAATGGGTTAAGCATGTTTTGCCACGTGGTGGCCAGTAGCCCGAGTGCACGGGTTTGAAGTAGAAAAGCCACGTAGTGGCTAGTAGATACCCCATGGTTGGGGAGATTAAGTAGATGTATGTTTAGCATCTATGTGTATGTATAAATTGTCTGTGGTTGCATATAACTGTTGATTGTGTAGCGTAGTGGTAACGTACAGGACTACGTCACCACGCGTCTTGTTGATTCAAACATGCTGAACGTGAGAAGACCAGTAGGTAAAAGCCGGCACTATGTGTTACATGTTACTTGCTGATTGATGACGTGGAATAAACTGCTGCATGCTTATATCTGTTAAATGCATGTGAGTGTTTGGGTGAAATTTCTGTTATTGTGTGATCACCAAGAATGCATGCTAACTCACAGTAACTAGTTGTTTGTGCATGTGGTTGTGTATGACTCACAAACCTAGCGCTATGGTACCCACCTTGCGCCGGGGATGGGAGAGTACTCACTGAGTCGCGTGGTTAAGACTCACACCTCATTTTTACTACACAGAGACAGGTTAAGTACAGGTGGAAGAAGTCTCGGTGGAACGAGGGACAAACAAACTTTCCAAGACCCACAACTTGTTCATGTGGGTGAATAAATTGTAACTATAATTTAATTTACTTTATTATTGTATCATAAAGTAAAGGGTAGACGTACCCAATTAGATTGTATTACTAAATCTAGAACTGTCAGCTTCACACACCTTAAAGATTAGGATTTATTTTACTGCGATTCAAGGAAAACTTGTTTTCAAAATATATCTATATATACATATATCTGTTGCATGTGATTAGGATAGGCAGCATCTTCGGATGTGTAGCCAGTACACAGGTTATATATTATGTGTGTTTTCTTATATCTATATCCTGAAGCGGCACTGGCTGTGGATTTGCTTGCCTAGGATAGGCCACCATTTCGGTGGAGCCATGGTATTATACTGCATGTGGATGTATTTTCAATAATAGATATTCTGCCAATTAGATGATAAGGCTTACAGGCACAGGGATATTCCCGGTGTCTGTGCCGGTCACGGTCCTCTAAACGGGGGTCGTGACAGTAGGTGTGGATGACTTTAAATCCAGTGAAATATTTCAGAACGGACCTGCAAGCAAGTATGAGATTGTTGTAATCAAGTCTCCTGTCGTGCAAACATCCAGTGCACTCTACGGTGCCAATAAACAACGTCGTTCTGCTTTTTTTTTTTCTTGATTTTGAGCATTTAATTAAAGAAACCCATCCCTTACAAAATGAAGCCTCCATATCTGATCGAGAAATCGGAGAAAGAAAATCCACGAAAGCCATGAATTTAGGTCACCGATATTGGAATTTTCTTGTAAATCCACGAAATGCTGCCCTCCGTACCTTCTTTCTTTCTTCAATCTCTCAGTCGAATATGGAGGCTTCATCTCTGTGGGTTAATCTCTCGAGTATGATTACAAGGGATGGGTTTCTTTAATTAAATGCTGCAACTCGAAAAAAATGGAAAACGGTGTCGTCCAATCGCACTGCAGAGTGCACTTGATTTTTATAAGGCAAGTTATCATTGTTAATAGAGTTAATTGCAAGCAAAGAATCGGACTCCACACAAAGACAATTTAGCTTAATGCCATATTCAATTTCTTTAAAAAATACTTCATTTTATTTTATTTTGATCAATTTAATCTTTTTTCTTAGGTGACGTTTGATACGCTATGAAAGTTTAATAAAAAAAAATATCACCTTACTAAAGAAGGAAATCTTTCTCTTATTGCTAAGCTTGCTTGGCAGGTTAATTCTCTACAGAACTCCTTGTGGTCTAAGTCTATTAGACATTATCTTAATCCTACTTGCAACTCCTTCTCGGCCACGACTAAAGCTATTAGGAAAGGCCTATCCCTCATTTATTCTAATTCTTCCTCCATTATTCGTAATGGTAAGAATACCGACATTTGGTTTCATAATTGGTTTACCAAGGCTCCTCTTAGAAGTCTTATAGCGGGTCCGTTAAATAAAAATGATGATTCCATTACGGTTAATGTATTTGCAAATGATTTGGGATCATGGTCTTGGGAGCTCCTTTGTTTTGATTTGCCTCTTTCTATTAAGGATATTATTAATGCCATCCCTTGTCTCAAGAATGCTCTTTCTGTAGATTTCATAACGTGTAATTATCAAAAAAATGGTAGCTTCTCTTTGAACCTCATTTCTGGTAAGTTGTGCAATGCTACTGTTATTAACTCTTTTAAGTGGATATGGAATTCTGATTGTCATCGTAGACTAAAATATTTTCTTTGGCTCTGTGTCAATAACGGTCTTCCTACGAAGGATACTCTTCTAAAGAGGAAAATCATCTCTAATGCATCTTGTCCTTTTTGTGATTTATCTAATGAAAATGTTTCTCGCCTTTTCATGAAATTTTTTTTTCTCAAACCATTTGGCAGCTAAGAAAATGCAAAGTCAGCATTCAAGGAGTAGACAATTTTGATACTTGGGTCAGGAGTAATTGTATGGATGATAAGTTGGAAAATCTCAATATCCCTCACAATTCAATCTTTATTTATTCCATGTGGAATATTTGGTTGGCAAGAAATGAGCTTATTTTTAAAGCAAAAACCCCAGCCCCTGTTTTCATTGCAAAAAAAAAAGTGTAGCGTCAGCAGCGGAATATATATCACCATTTAGCTTCGGCTAATTTGCAATCTCCCTCCCCCTTATCTTGTGTAATTAGTGTTAAATGGGTCTCTCCTCCTGAAGGATGGCGGAAACTTATTAGTGATGGGGTTTGTTCTGGCAACCCCGGCCCTTTCACTATAGGGGGCATTATTAGAGATGTAATGCCCGGAAAAATTTTTCGAAGTTTAAAATGAAATGAAAGGGAAAGAAAGGAAGTGGGAAATAATTTTTGGATTTAATTCAGGACCTAAGGAATTGGAAACCTGAATTAAATGGGAAAAAGAGAGTAGGTAATATTTTGGGTACTTAATTTGGGGATATTTTTAATCTCTTCTTTAATATAATTATTATTATCATTATTTACTTATTTATTTAATTGTTTTTGTTTTTTTTTATTAAAAAGGGGAGTGGGGCGTGGATATAAGATAAGAAAGAAAAGAAAGAATTGAAAGGAAATAAAGAGAAAGGAGAGAGGAAGGTTAGGCCACGCATGAGAGAAAGAAGAAGAAAGAAAGAGAGAGAGGAGGAGAGGCGTGAGGAAGAAGAAGAGGAATGGTTGGGGTTTGCCGGAAAAGTTACCGAGGAGAGCTAGCCGACGCCGGAAAATTCACTGGAGCGCGGGTACGATGTTTCCTACACCTTCCACCAATCGAATCAAAGGTTGGTAATCCTAATTTCATTCGAAACCCCCAATTTCTTCATTTTAGGGATTTCTTCGATCCACATTCGATTGGGTTGTCTCGAGGGTAGATTGAGTCCTAGGAAGTGTTCTTAAACACTTAGTTGGGGTAAGAATCGAGGTTATACCCTCGGGTTTAGCCGAATTCGAATTTGAAAGAGTTTGGGGTTGAAAATTCTAAGTATTCCCAATTTGGGGATTCGTTGATAAATTTGGAATCGGACTTGGATTTGAGTAGTTAGGGTTGGATTTATGTCGTTGGAATGTAGGTGAACAAAACCCGTGAGGTGCGGAGTCAAAGCCGGGGCCGGAACGGACCCAAACCAGCCCACAGCACAGCAATCGAATTGCTGTGCTGTGAATCGGAGCTATAGCGCCCAAACCGGCGCTATAGCGCTAGCTCTCGGGTGCACCAAAAGCTGCTGGGCAGCAGCTTGGTGCTATAGCGCCAGAATGGGCGCTACAGCGCCGGGCGTCTGCCCAGCATGCTCAAAAGTCATTTTTAAGCCAGTCCGGGGCGTTCGAACCTCTTATTTTCAATCCTAAACTTCTTAGAACACCACCAACCATCTTTTTAAGGATCAAAATCATTTCAAATGTCTTCTTGTCCCTTAAGAATAGAAACTTACGGAGTAAACTTAGTCCAACTTCTTAAATTTCTAAATTCCTTATACAATGTCTTTAGGTAACCTTAAGTAGGATAGCTTAGAAGCATATCGAGGTTTAGTAACTCAAATCCAATGCCCCAAAAGCAACTCAAGGAGAACGAACCAAGTACAAGGCACTTGAGACTCTCATAGAAGAGAGCGAAGACGGATAAGACCAAGGACTTGGTTCTTGGCAACGTCTAGATGCATTCTAGGCATGAACATGTAGTATGCATATGAATTGCATATAGATGAGATGTTAACCACTTGAATGCATTCGTTAAGAAATCACGATTCGTCCGGAGCGGGAGTTACTCCAGGACAAACACAAGGAAGCTGTCCAGGTGAGGGTTCTTCCATCTCTGCTCCTAGGGTTGTATGCTTGTGTGGATTACATGAGTATGTACATTCTCTGCTTGCCTTGTATGTGTTAGCTAGAGATATAGAATGCTAAAAGAATGAAAGAACTAGAAAATAGGTTGTGGAAAGTAGCTTGGATAGGAAGACATAGGAGTAGAGTATAATTGTTTGCTATGATTGGTGTGTTACAAATCCAACTCATACACTCCGGAGGCATGATGAGTATTTTATTAAATCTTTTCCACGACGGTGGCAAGAGTCCTTGTACGGAAGGACTAAACTTTATTTTGAAAACTCATCACGACGGTGACTCAAATTATAACCATGCAAGGGAGTTAATGGTGGGTTTCGGATTTGATTATGCTAGCGATGGGATACATCGACTAGAACAACGTCAGATGGCACTTGAGACCTCAGTTTTATAATCACCATGACGATGGTCATTGTCTTATCCTGGCAATAGGGTCAGAAAGGTTTTATATTGCTGTGACGATAGTTTGAGGCTCAGAGAGTGCATCTGGACGGGTATATGAGTTATATCCTGTTGAGGATACTTGTACATATTAATGAGGAGAGGAATTGTTGATCCTTCGGGAAAGATACAAAGAATCCTATTAATATGTGAGACTAAGGTAAGGAGACACGGGAGGAACCTACAGGTGAACCGTCAGCCTAGCCTAGTAAAAGAGAAATCATCCGTGGAGTTGGTCCAGGGTGTGTCAATGGCCATGCTTCGAGACGTCGTGTCGTGCCCGCCTTGTGGCCTGGTTGGGTAATGGACGAGTGGGCTCAAGCTATTGCCCCGCAGCAAGGGGTCAGGACGTGCCACTTGGTGGCTATGCGTCAGTTGTTTGATAGATAGAGATTGATTGTATTTTATTAATAGAATTGTCACGAGGTGACCAATACCCAAGTGAATGGGTTAAGTATGTTTTGCCACGTGGTGGCCAGCAACCCGAGTGCACCAGTAGATACCCCAGAGTTGGGGAGATTAAGTAGATGTATGTTTAGCATCTGTGTGTATGTACAAATTGCTTGTGTTTGCATATAATTGTTGATTGTGCAGCGTAGTGGTAACGTACAGGATTACGTCACCACACGTCTTGTTTGATTCAGACATGCTGAAACATCAGAAGACCGGTAAGTAAAAGCCGGCACTATATGTTACATGTTTACTTGCTGATTGATGACGTGGAATAAACTGCTGCATGTTTACAGTTATTAAATGCATGTGAGTGTTTGGGTGAAATTTCTGTTGTTGTTTGGTCGCCAAGAATGTATGCTAATTAACAGTAACCAGTTGTTTTGCATGTGGTTGTGTATGACTCCCAATCCCAGCGCCATGATATCCGCCTTGCGCCGGGGATGGGAGAGTTCTCACTGAGTCGTGTGGTTAAAACTCACACCTCATTTTTACTACACAGAGACAGGTTAAGTACAGGTGGAAGAAGTCTCGGTGGAACGAGGGACAAGCAAAACTTTCCAAGACCCACAACTTGTTCATGTGGGTGAATAAATTGTAATTGTAATTTAATTTACTTTATCATGTAGCATAAAGTAAAGGGTAGACGTACCCAATTAGATTGTATTATTAAATCTAGCACTGTCAGCTTCACACACCTTAAAGATTAGGATTTATTTTACTGCGATACAGGGAAAATTTATTTTTTAAAATGTATATATATACATATATCTGTTGCATGTGAATAGGATAGGCAGCATCTTCGGATGTGTAGCCAGTACACAGGTTAAATATATTATGTGTGTTTCTTATATCTATATCCTGAAGCGGCACTGGCCGTGGATTTGCTTGCCTAGGATAGGCCACCATTTCGGTGTAGCCATGGTATTATAATGCATGTGAATGTATTTTTCAATAATAGCTATTCTGTCAATTAGGTGATAAGGCTTACAGGTATAGAGATATTCCCTGTGTCTGTGCCGGTTACGGTCCTCTAAACGGGGGTCGTGACAAGAGACCACTTTGGTAACTGGATTACGGGTTTATTAGGTTTCGTTGGGTATGGTAATGCTCTTAATGCCGAGCTGTGGGCTATAGCTTCTGGCATTAAAGTAGCTATAAGTCTCGGATGTAACCATCTGTGGATTGAATCTAACTCCCTCCTGGCCTGTAAGTTACTACTTGATAATTCTTTATCTAACTTTCATGAACACTGGAACCTGATTTCTTTTTGCAGGTATGCCCTTTGGAATTTCACTAATGTTAAGTTATCTCATACCTCCAGAGAAGGAAATCAATGTGTTGATCAACTTGCTAAGCTTTCCCTTTTGAACTGTGAAGCTTATACTGTTCATCAAGATATCCCTCCTTTCCCGAAGATGTATTTTTGGCTGAACTCCATGGGTCACTTTTGATAGGATTACTGTTTCTTGTAATTCCGCTAGTCTTTCTTCATTTTCGTTGGTTTGTAATGTTAATTCCTTGAACTTGGCTAGGAGCTAGCTTCTCTTTGTTTCTGCCTCAGTGAGGCTTTTTTCAATCTAACTCCATTTTCATGAAAAACAAATATTTTTTAACCCTGTGATATGAGATGACATAGTTTTTGAGTTATCATCAGATCACACCCTTTTGGATGTGATGTGATAACATGGTGTTATCTCAGATGTCGTCATGTGATGAGATCACAATATACCAAATGCGACATCCAATCTTAACATCTAAGATACTATAGTATCTTATGTAAGATGACGAATATAAGATTACAACCTATCAAACGCCACCATAGTGTATGTGTAGTTTCTTTTAGAAATTAAAAAGGCCAAAGACAAAATTCATCTTTTAAAGGTTAATTATTTTAGAAATTTTCAAAAATTAAATTAAAACAATATTTTATCAAAATAATAATAACACATATTTACAATTAATATTCGATTTTAATAAATTAATAAATATTTAATTAAAAATAATTATTATAAATATTAATTAATTAGAATTAATAATAATTGTAAAAGTTAAAACCTATATAATAAAGAAGAAGATTACGGTATGGGTTACTTATGGGTTTAGGACATTATAGTATCACCCAATGCATAAAAATCAAAATTATGCCAAAGAGATTTCATAAGCCAAAAATATCACAAATTACTGTATAATATTTTAATATTTTTTAAAAAACAAATTGTATGTGAGACATCCGACTTAAGTTGAAAAAATCGCACCCCCAACGTGAGACTTATAGCAAATAAAATTTTTAAAAAATGTGTAGGGATGATGGCCAGCTTTAGCCATCATGTCATCTGGTCTCTCTCTATTAAAAATTATAATTTTTAATAGTTTTATTTCTTTAAAATCTCAATCCTCTCAATTATAAAAACAAAAAACAAAAATCTCAACCCTCTTAATATATCACATTCCTTCCTGTCATCCGTCCCCCTTATTCTCATTAGTAGGGGTGTTCAAATTCAATCCAATTCAATGTCAACCAATCCGATCCAATTCGATCCAATCAAATTCAACGAAAATCGATCTTTGATTGGATCAATTGGATGGCTTAGGGGCAAAACCGATCGGATTGGATCGGTTGTTAGATGAGTATAGGTGTCATCCAATCCAATCCATTTATTAAAATTTTAATTATATATATATATATATATATATATATAAAATATACCTTTTAATATTTAATATTTTATTTGTATATTTTTTTTTGTAATTATATTTTATTTGTATATATATATAATATACCTTTTAATATCTAACTGAATGGTTCATATATGTTTGTAATATATATTAAACTATTTGTTTTATATTTGCAGTTAATATGATTGACATAGAAGCATCACTCTTGCAAATTTTCAAAATTGAAAAGCAAAAATTGTTAAATTTGATTGTACTCTTGTAATACCCGAGAATATTCTCACAAGCTCATTAGTTAAATTAAATTAATTAAGTTAAAAGTCGAAAAAATGAGATGAAAATACCCACTATCATACTACCTATTTTTTTTATATAAATAAAATAGATCCTAATTATATTTTTATATATTTTTTTAAAATTATTATTATGTCATATTGGTGTCTCCTTTATGAAATGTATGTGCATTAAATTAATATATATATATATATATATATATATATATATATATATATATATATATATATATGTGAATAAGGAAAAGGGACACAGCAAAAGAAAAAAAAAACAAAACGAGAGGAAATTGAAACAGAGGCAAAACGTGAGGCTGGCACCTTCTTCACGCACGGACGCACGAGAGAGGCGAGAAGCGAACGGAGCTCACGGACGGAAGTGACCAACGCGTGGTGGCTGGCCGAACGTGCGAGGAGGCCGGCCGGAGTCCGTCGCCGTCGCCGTTGAGCTGAAGGAGGAGAGAGAGTCGTGGGTTAGAGAGAGAAAGCAAAGGGGGAGAGTTTTCTCGCCGGAAAACGCCGTCTCTTCACCGGGGAAGGTAGCTGGGAGTCTTCTCTACTCCGTATCGTCCTTCTAACCGGTTGAATCGAGGTGAGAAGTCCCGAAACTCTCAAACCCCAATTTTAGGGATTTTTGGAAAGACCCCAATTGATTCAATATGAGTATTTTGGGTCCTAAATTGAAGTATATGCATGTTAGGAAGTGAGTTGAAAGCTTAGGAACCGGAACCAAATTGATGGAATTTATCCGGGTTGGAAAAAGTGTAGGAAAATGTGGTTGTTAAGGTTTAAGGGTGTTGTGGAATGATTTGGGGTGCATTGAAAGGTTGAATGATAATTATATAATTGTTAAAAATTATTGGAATGTACGAGGGATTAAAACCCGAGTAATTCCCGTCTAACCCGGAACCCCGTTCGGGGAAAAAGAGACAATTTTCTAATTTTACGCGTATTCGGGTATGTGTATTCATGTGCAGGTAAAGGGTTGAAAGTTAATTCGGTAAATGGAAATTTTAGACAAGTAGAATTTATGACTCTCTTGAGTCATAAATTCCAGACTTGGGTAATGGGAATTTTATATGGACACATAGAGGTGATATTGGGTAACCTTGCATTCCCAACTCAAGGCTTCTGAATAGTGTGATTAAGAAAGGGTTGGACACGAATAGAAACATGCTAGGTGTCCTAAAACTAGTTGGGCGCATTTCCAAGCCAACAACTAGTCTATGGAATTAATTAGAGAGAACATGAGCACTAGCGTTGCATGTACACGATAGTGGTTGAAATTGCAAGTTTCTGAATCTCTCAAGTATATGTGTATAGGGCACCATACTGTGAGTGGACTTTCGGGTGCACCGAGAGCCGATCAGAGGGGCCAACCAGGTGAGGGGCTTTCCTATCCTTGCCCTATAGGGTTGACTGCGGATATGGATATATAGTTTGCCTTCTTGCCTATTTGTAGGAATTACATGTTAGATAACATGCTATTGTTGTTCCTAAATTACAGTATATGTGAAAACGTGCTATATGTGTGTATGTGAATTTGTAAAGACGATGGTGGCTCAAGGAGCCTTATATGAAAAGAAGGTCCTCGGGACCTACATGATATCGGGGGTAGGATCGAGTCCATTTTATCTGTGAAGGTCTTGTGGTACTAGAAGCAAACCTCATTGATTATTAGCTGAAAGGTGTGGTTTTGAATGTAAACCCTTAAAGAGAATAAACCTAGGTGACTTTGTTCTGAACCAAGAATCCGAACTAGAAACCACTCGGGAATTTAGATTTGCCTAAGAAGAAGTAAAATGAACAAGTAGTGGTCCATAGGGGTCATTTATGGTACAACGCGGGAACCGAGTCTATCACGAGTGGTCCGGGTAGATTGAGTCTCTTGTCTTGAGTCAACCCACGAAAATACAGAGTATATGAGTACACCACATTGTGGCTATTGCCTTGGGTAGACCGAGGTCAGATGAGTCGCCGGTTATGCTCCAAGTGAATTCTTGGGGTCAGATTATTGTTCCAAGTATAGTCTTGGGACCAGGGGTTCCTAGAATGATCAACTAGGTTCCCATATTGCTCACGTGAGATATTGCCCTTGGGCCAGCTTCCCTCCTAACGGAGATATTGCCTTCGGGCCAGTTTATAATTACGGTTAATTGAATACGGGTGACCACATGGAATTATACGTTAAATCATGATATGATGTATGTGTGAATTTAAATGTATGTAAATCCATGCTTTAAATTCTTTATTGTGAATATGATATATGTTAATTGCCTGACCACCTAATATATGAAAATTTAAACCCGTTATATGCGTATGTGTTTGTGATTGGCTCCTCTTCCCCAGTTGTAGTGGTACCCGCTACTACACCAGGGATGGGAAAGCCTCTCACAGAGTCTGTTTGACTCACCCCAATGTTACATGTTACAGACACAGGTGGTATAGGCATTGGGAGCGCTTCGACTTCATCTCAGGGAGGCGGACAGACTTAGAGACCGCACGCATTGTTCGCGTGGGTAGTACTGTTATATGTATTTTGACAGGATATATATGTATATGATTCATGTTGGTATAGCATTGTTTTGTACAGTTGCTATATGTATATGTCACACTCTAGAATTGTCGGCTTCATACAGATTAAAGATTGATTTTGTGGTTGGGAATATAGGTTATGATATGATGAATATCATGTGTTTATATATATGAACGTGACTTCCGCATGTGAATAGGATACATCACATGCACTGAGCGTGTAGTCAATATGTAAATTTATATATGTGTGTGACTGAATACGTGATGGTATGGAAATACAACTTCCGCATGTGAATAGGATAGGTCACACGCATTGAGGCGTGTGATCAATATGTAAATTATATGCAGGTGTGTGATTGAATATATATACTTGACTGTATACAGGAATTTCTGCATGTGAATAGGATAGGTCACCCGTCTTGAGGCGCGTGATCAATATGTACACTATATGTATGTGTGATTGATTATGTGTATATGTATAGACTGAAGCGGCGTTGAGCGAGCCGTGGATTGCGTGCTACTTAAGTCACCGGATAGGGATGACCATAAATACTATATATTGTTTGTATTAGAATGAGTAGTTATGCATATACAGAAATATCGATCAGGGATTAGAGGCTTACGGGATAGGAGAAATCCTACCTCCCGTGCCGGTCACGGACTTCCGGTAGGGGGTCGTGACAACTCTTTTAAATATTAATATTGTGTTTGAACTTTGAATTATTAATTTTAATTTGTACTCTTTAAGTCTTTATTTTGTTTGAATTGTGCTTGAATTATTAATTTTAGTTTATAGTCTTTAAGTCTTCCATATTAGGACTTGGGACTTTGAAAATTATATGTGATTTTCATTTTTTTTGTACATAGAAAACCGATCAGCCAATCCAATCCAATCTAATCTAATCTGGATTGGATTGGATGAAGCATTTTTACTGGATTGATTGGATGATATTTTTATCATCCAATCCAGATTGGATTGGTTGGAAAAACTGTCCCATCCAATCCAATCCAATCCGTTCAACACCCCTACTCATTAGGGTGTTCATCACTTTAGTTTGAACATTTTAAAAGAATTTTTAAAATCGAAGTAATAATTTTTTTATTTTGATGGTTTGATTTGGATGATTTAATTTTATAGTGTTAAACTAAATCAAATTATTTCTTGAGCAGTTTAGTTTGACAGTTTTGAGCAGTTTCATTTAATAATTTTTAACATTAAAATTCATCAATAAATAACAAGAAAAACAATATTTCATTCATTAACAAGACAAACTCATATAATTAGGGATAATCATGGGTAGGTTTGGGTATGGTACTATATTCTCCGGAACCTGACCCTAACTTAAGCGGGTATCAAAATTAATTCTCATCTTTGGACCTTACGACTAGTCAAATTCCCATACTCAAACTCAGACCTGCAAAAAATTTAAATAAATTATTATTTTATTAATATAAAATTTATTTTATCAATTTTTTATCTATAATCACAAAAAATTAAAAAAAAATTAAATCATAAAATATAAATATACTATTAAATTACTTTAATTCTATAAAATATCTAACATTTTTTCTTAAAATTATGTATTTTCTCAACACACAAAAATTTAAAAATATTACTTTTTATATATAAAATATAAATAATTACTATCGCGGGTAGTGTACATTCTTACCCAGACCCATTGACTTTGTACCCGGATCTATACTTAAGTTCACAGAGTAAAATTTTAAAATACTTATTGGGTATGAGTATTTTGATCATCCCTATATATAATCTTAACTAATTAATCACAATCATACTTTGACTTATGAAACTAATTATTTAATTAAAATCAAAATATTAAATAAATTATTTAAATAAAATTATATATAAAAGTAATTTATTTAATAAATTATTTAATTAAAACGAAATATTAAATATATTATAGATAAACTTAAATTTTGTTTAAATTAAATAAAATTATTTAATAAATTAACTAAAATAAATAATAAAAAAAATGATAACCTCCACATCAGGTCAATCTGAGCTGATGTAAGAAGTACTCAGGCCATCACGTGATGGCTAGCTTCTCTGACCATCACGTGATGGGCTTTGCCCAAGCGTGGGACCCATCATGGTTTTCACAATTTTTTAAAAAATTTATCTTCATCCAAGTCGCACATGAGGCGTCACATGCGTTTTGTTAAAAAAAATGTACAATATTACACAATAATTTATCATACTTTTATCTTATGAAATTTCTTTGGCATAATTTTAATTTTTAATGCATTGGATTTGGATGTTACTGTAGTGTCCTAAAGCCTGTTACTTATCTTGCACTGCAAAGCCAAACACAGAAAGAAACGGAAAAAAGGGGTTTGTGAAAACAAAAGGAGAATTGAACGAAAGCAAAAAAAAAATATTAATAAAAAGATGGCAAAAGTACATTTCCTGCCCCTAACGTTTGGGGGTCCTATCACTTTCGCTCCTAACGTTTTTTCGTTGTCAATTATACCCCTAACGTTTTGTGTTTCTCCCAATGTCAGCCTTTTAGCTAACACCGTCAATTTTTGGACGGTTTTTTATAACGTGACATCCTTTGTGGCCAACAATTATGACTGGACTTAATTTTTTTCACATTAGCAGTCAATATTTAATAGTACTAAGTTTTTAGGGTCCATTTTAATGATGTAATGAGTATTTTGGTGTATGGATTTACTGATATACTAAGTTTTTGGGGTCCATTATACTCCTAAAATGGATTACTTATGTGAAAAAATTAAGTCCAGTCAGAATTGTTGGCCACATAGGATGTCACGTCATCAAAAACCGTCCAAAAATTGACGGTGTTGACTAAAAGCCTGACATTGGGAGAAACACAAAACGTTAGGGTTACAATTGGCAGCAAAAAAACGTTAGGGGCGAAAGTGACAGGACCCCAAACATTGGGGGCAGGAAAGGTACTTTTGCCTAAAAAGATTGTCCATCCCATCATCCTACTTCCTACCCTAGTCTCTGCCATTCGGCTCCTATTCCCTCGCTTTTTTCTTTAGGTGGCGTTTGGTAGCTGATAAGTGTTTTAGAAGAAAGTGAAAATAGAAGTAGAAGTAGATGATAAAAAGTATGTTTGGTATGCAGAGAAATGAAAGTGGAGTGTAAAAGTAATATTGTTTAGTATGGTATGAAGAAGATAGGGAAATAGAAGATAAAAGTATGAAAAACCTTTTTTGCCTTTACTTTTTTAAAAGCCACAAACTTTTTAAAGGTATTTTGGTCTTTAAACCTCACCTCACCTCACATTCCCTCCACTTCCCTCCCTATGATGAGGGAATTGACAAGGAAGATTCATCTCACCTTTCCAGCTGGCGAGCCTTACCAAACGTGTTTAACCTCACCTCGAGCTCACATTCCCAGCAAGTGAGTGATACCAAACGGGCTCTTAATGTCACGTCACTATTACACTCTAAAAATGTTTTTTAAAATTAAAAATTTATTCATGTTTCTTGAAATCTCATTCAATTACCTTCCATTTATAAGTTCATTTGACATCTACACCTTTTCATTTTTTAAAAATTATTTCACGCGTCTTCATGTAAAAATAGAGTAGATGTTCAATGGTACGGTAGTACTGAACTTCAGTACATCCCTCTAATCAGTTGGTCCCTAAACTATTCAAGGTGGGTCCTAATTAATGTGAGTTTTTATTAATATTAACAAATGTCACAACATGATTAGAGGAATGCACTGAAGTTCAGTGGTACGGTACCATTGAACTTTTATCCGTAAAAATATGAGTAAGATATTATTTTGGTCCTTTTTAGATAGCACTTTTCTCAATTTGATCCTTCTTAGATGGCCTTTCTCAATTTAGTCCTTTTTAGATTAATCAGTTATCAATTTGGTCCTTACCGTTAAAATTACTAACGGAGTTAGTTGAGGTGGATAATTTGGGGTAACTTTATAATTTTTAAATATTAAGAGGGTTTTTTAATGTAATTATTTTGGGAAATTTTATAATTTTCCCAAATTGAAAATGGTACCATGTTTTTTTTTTAATTTGTGAAAAATATAAAATTGCCCCAAAATAATTACATTAAAAAGCCCTACTATTATTTAAAAATTATAAATTTACCCCAAATTATCCACTTTAGCTAACTCCGTTAATAAATTTAACGGTAAGGACCAAATTGATAATGGATTAATCTAAAAAGGACTAAATTGAAAAAGGCCATCTAAGAAGGACCAAATTGAGAAATGTACTATCTAAAAAGGACCAAAATGATGTTTTACTCGTAAAAATATATTAAAAAAAATATCTCACGTAATTAATATTGTGTTTGAATTAAAACCACATCTCTCCATTAATTAACTTTTACTTTCAAATATACTCCTTTAGGGTTCATTTATTATAATATCACTATTACACTCTGAAAATGTTTTTCAAAATTAAAAATTTATTCATCAACCTGGGAATATCATTCAATTACATTTATTTCATGTATATTATATTATAAATTAAAAATATTAATATTTTATTATTTTTTTAGGGAAATACTTAAATATATCATATTATTTTATTACATATATAATGGATAACATAAATATACATATATCTTAATTTAAAAAATAATAATAATTAGCACACCATTCATATGGAATGAATTCTTAAAAAGTGTCAGGGCACTTGTTAGCAAAATTCAACTTTAAAAAGTCTCTTGAGGGCACTTGTTAACAAACTCAACCTTAACAGGGTTTTGCTGACCAGTGCCCTAAGAACCATTAATTTTGAACAATTTATTAAAACTAGAATTTTTTAATTGATTATAATTTTATTTATTACATTAAATTATGTAATTTTTTAGATAAAAATATTAAAAACTCAAATTATAAAGTATTTTAATTAAAAATGAACAATAAAAAGAATGGATATTTTAAAGATTATACTATTAGTATAATTAAAATTTCATATGAACAAAATTTATTAGTTTAACATTTTTTAATATTACCCCTTTCGTATGTAAGATTTTTTAATATGTATAGCAAATTATAGGTGTTTTCGTCTATTGTTGAAAATATGAGAGACTGCACTTTTTTTTATATTTTTTTATCATGTGAGGCTTTAGGAAAAGTTAAAAATGAACTAAAATATCTAATTTTGAAAAATATAATTTTTTAATAAATTATCTATTTAAAAAATAATATACCCATTTAAGAAAGCCTATTAATTTACCAATTTAATGTTATACATGTTATATATAAAATTGAATATCTTCATAAGATTAATTTAAAAAAGAATATAACTTAACAACTACAATAAAATCTAAATATCTAAAATCATTAAAATTTTAATTTTAATTATGTAGTTTTCAATAAAAGCTTAAATTTTAATAAGTAAAAATTTTGTAATTGTGAACAACCTTTAGAATAAAATTTTAAAACAATAACCAAAGTTACGTTATATTTAAATTTTAAAACTATATTTCAATAATATTTTCATTTAACTTTCTATTTATCCTATTAATTAAAGGACTAAATTTATTGAGAATTAATCTTCTAGGGCTTGAAACATTTTATATTTTATGAACTAAATTGAGAAAACATACATCTTTCAAGAAATACTAAATAGTTAATTTACTCTTTTGAAAACCTAAAGTTCTTTACCTTGAGAAATTAAAATAAAAAAAAATTAAGTTGAAAATAATTATTTACATTTTTTAAATACATATTTAATTATATAAATAATAAATATGAGGATATTTTGGTCAATCTAGGTGAAATTGTTACTTTTTCATCTCTTTGAGAGGGAATGTAAGTTCTAAAATAAATTAAAAAAAAGTGTAAATTTAATATTTTTGAAACCATGAAATGGTACTTTCATTATAAATTATGAGCTCTAAATACATATTGAGAAAAAAAGGTAAGGCACTCATCCATCAAACTAACCTTAAAATATCTTTACCATAACATGCAAGTAAATTTTAATTTTTTTTTCAGGAGATGAAAGTATAATTTACATTTTAAAAATATAAAATTTATATTTTTTTATCATAACCAATAAATTTTAATTATCTAGAGTTTTTTTGAATTTGGATCTTATGCAGTTTTTCTCACTGCAATTCCTTAAAAATGCATAATTTTACTTCATTTGTGAAGTAATAATAAGGACTCACATTGACATGAAATGTCCATTCCCTCCAACATTCTCATTCCCTCGCTCATTCCATCTATCAAACACACCCTTAGTAATAGATAATTTAAGTGCATATTATTAGGGCTGCACACGGTTGGAGTTGGTTCGGGCTAGAGAAAAATATCAGCGGGTTGGGTTGGTTCGAACTTATTAAAAATGCTTCAATCAACCCAAACCATTCACTGGCGGTTCGGGTTGGTGGGTTAGCTTTTTTTTTCTTTCTTTCTTCCTTGAGTCATTGAGCACCACTAGACAAAATTTTAAAAATGCTTAATATAAATTAAAATATAGTTTAATAAATTATATTTCATAAAATTTTTAATGTCACGTTTCATTCATTGTTTTTTTAAATTTATTTGAATTATGATTAATCTAACTAGTTGTGATATTGTTATTTGAAGTTTCAATGCATTATACACATAATATATTTATAATTCAACTATGCGGTTATCTAATTAATTTCATGATTGGAGAGATTTGCGTGCCGAGTAATGGAATGATAAAAAATCATAGAAGAATATTTTGAAATTAACCTATCAAATAATTGTTTAATCATAAATGTATATAAAAAATTTAAAAAAAAAGGTAATTTTTGGTGGGTTGGCGGTTTGTTCGGTTCCGACGGGCTCAAAATTGATAAAACCGCAACCCAAACCGCCATGATTCGGGCTGAAAAATTTCATCCCGAACCAACCCGCTGTTGTGTATGTAAATTCAAAGTCTCACATCGACTAGCTTTAGTGAGTAAGTGGGTGAGGAGCTTATATAAATAGGTGTTTGTTATATAGATTTTTACACACATAAGAATACTAGCCTATAACTATTGGGTGTATTGGGTTTTGGCTATTTTTATGTATTGAGGAGGGTTTGTAATTTTTCCGTTAAAAAATTACAAGTAGTAAAGTTTGTCCCTGTTGGGGTCGTGGTAGTAGGTCTTGAGGCACCGAACCACGTTAAAATTTTTTGTGTGTTCTTTCTCTTTTCCTTATATTTTTTGTGTGGGACCCAACAAGTGGTATCAGAACTTTGGTTCCGGCCTAGGGAGGAAGAAGGGAGAAAGAGCAAGAGGAAGGAGTCATCATCATCCAGTCAGCGCCACGTCAGCAATTTGGAGAGATGTTGGTTCTGGCTTATTTTCTCATTTTTTCCAAGTCAGATTTTCTTTTGAATTTGGGCTATTTGTGGTGCTGGTTGGTTGGTTGTGTGAGTGGAAGTATTTAGCCAAGAGCTTGGTTAAATACAATGAACACCCTGAAGTTTGAAGTTCTGTTGTTTGATGGGAGAATGGATTTTACACTGTGGCAATGCATGATTCAAGATTATTTGATTCAGCAGTGTCTTGACTTAGCATTGCAGGATGAGAAATCGAGTGAAATAAAAGAGTCAGATTGGAGTACAATTCAGAAAAAAGACTGTTAGTACAATTCGATTGGCACTAGCCCCACAGATAAAAGTGACTGTGCTGAAGGAGACATCACCGAAGAAGTTGTGGGACACGTTGGAGAGGAAGTTTGCGTCAAAGACATTGACCAATCGATTTATGATGACGATGGATTTGTACTCATTGAAAATGGAAGAGGGAGGTAATGTGACTGATCACATTAACAAATTTAATGAGATGGTATCTATACTATTGAATGTAGGGGAGACTATTAAGGATGAAGAGCAAGCGCTGCTTCTCTTGGCTTCACTACCAAAATCCTTCAAGCCTCTAGTCCAGTCAATGCTAGCAGGAAAGAGCACACTGAAACTAGATGAAGTGATGAGTACCTTGAAGGAGAGTCAGAGGATGATGGGTGGTGAAGAGTCTTTCAGGGACAGTCATATACTAGCAGTGGATAGTGACAGGAAGAAAAAGGGTGATCAACTTGGAAGAAATTCTCGATCGAGAGACATGAGCACTATTGAGTGTCATTAGTGTGGATAGTTGGATCACATGCAAATGAGATGTCCAGACTTCAGGGAGGACTTGCAGAGCATGAAGGAGAAGAGGGGCATATCAAAGGGAGCTTCTTCTACTAATGTGGTTTCTTATGAAGATGAGCTAATCTGAGGATGTTAGATAATTCTGCAGCAAGGGAGGATCGCTGTAGAAACTGAGTAAGTAAAAAAAAATTAATACGAGAGTTTAGTTTTTTTATAGAGGGAAATAATATAGGACTTTGGATTAAGGGAGGATTTGTTGTGTATGTAAATTCAGAGTCCCACATCGGCTAGCTTTAGTGAGTAAGCGGGTGAGGAACTTACATAAATAGGTGTTTGTTATATAGGTTTCTACACACATAAAAATACTAGCCTATAACTATTGGGTGTATTGGGTTTTGGGTATTTTTATGTATTGAGGAGGGTTTGTAATTTTTCCGTTCAAAAATTACAAGTAGTAAAGTTTGTCCCAGTTGGGGTCGTGGTAGTAGGTCTTGAGGCAGCGAACCACGTTAAAATTTTTTGTGTGTTCTTTCTCTTTTCCTTATATTTTTTGTGCGGGGCCCAACACCCGCCAGTCCAAACCAAACCAACCCAACATGACGGGTTGAATTGGGTTTGACGGGTTGGCGGGCCGGCCCGAACCGGTGTTCACCCCTACATATTATAATACATTTTTCTTTTTATTATATAATTTGAAATACATGACTATACTTTATCATGTTCTTATATTTAAAATTGTTCAATTATATATTTTTTAGTAATTTTGTAAACATTTTAATTTAAAATTTTGTATCTGTTCTTTTTTATTTAATTTTATTATTAGCTAAGCTTTTATTATTCAATTATTTTTTATCATGTCAAATGTATTATATTAAGTATATTTTATAATATTAACTATAATATTTAAATTTTATTATTTATATCTTAATACATAGAGGAATATATTATTCTGTGCAGGGCACAACTCAAAACTAGTTAAAATCATATTAAACTATCTCTTCGTGAAAATAGAAACAAAAAGTTAGGCATGTTCTTTTTAAATGAAATTAATTATTCAATTACAAATATATAACTCTTACAAAAACATTAAAATACGTAAAATATGTGGGAAGTTGTTCATTGAACCGATCCCAAAATTTCTTCTGACTTTTCCCACATCTGTTCAGCAAGCTCTAAGGAGGAAAATTGATTCTCTACATTAATTCTCTATATTTTTTGGTAAAATTATGAGAGAGATAAAGATAATAGAAATTTTCTCTTTCTTAATTCTTCTCTCTCTTAATTTTTTTCTCTCCATCTCTCTTAATTTGTGGTGTTGATGAATGTGGTTGTGTCTCTGTAATTTTCATATGAGTTGGATTAAGGAATATACTCTATTTCTCCCCACCCACGCATTCAGAAATCATGCATAAACATGTGAATTATTGTGATCTGGTGAACGTTTCAATTCCATATCTTTTGTTTTTAAAATAAGTTATCTGTTTGGTTTATGATAACATTTTGTGTTTTCATTTTTTATTTTCATTTCTTAAAAGTAGTTTTCATTTTTAAAATTTTCAAAATCTTAAAAATGTGTTTGGTTTGTAATTCCAAAACTTATTTCAAAAAATAAAAATTATGAAAAAACGTGAATGGTTTGTAAATTTTGAACAAGAATGATTTGTTATTTTTTATTTTAAATTTAACTTAATACTAATATTAAATGGATTAAATTATTATTTATTTTATATTTAATCAAATATAAAATATTGAATGAAAATAAGTATTTTATTTGTTTAATTAAATTTTGATATTTAAAAAACCTGAAATAAATTATAAATGATTATATTCTCAAATTTTCTTTTAACATTTAATTTCAAATTCATTTAAAAAATAAAAAGAAATTGGAAGTTTAATTAATTTTTTTTATAAGATTGGAAGTTTAATTATAATTGTTTTATATGCTTCATTTTGTTTTACAAATAACCACAGTTAAAAACTTAAAATTACAAAAAGAATAGAATAAAAATATGGTATTCTATTATATGGTAATACTTTTAGTATTTAAATTTTTTGTAGATCTATTTATTGACATATTGGTCTATTCAAAAACAATAAAAATTAGAATGATAATATACATGTGCAAATAAGTATGCAAAAATAAAATAGCAAACACAAAATATATATTGAATAGTTTAATTTTTTTTTTTTGCCTTGAAATAGTTTAATAATTGATTGAAAGCAAAATTATGATATATTTTTAAAAAATGTAAAATATGCTTTGTCAAATATATATATATATATATATATATATATATATATATATATATATATATATATATATATATATAAAGCATGATCGTATATATGCAAAATAAATAATTAAAGTTAATAGCCGAACAAATAAAATAAAAGAATCAAAGTTGGCCTTTGGAGTCTCGAAGTTGGTGCCCCTACCTTCATGTCTATCGTGTTTTCAAAGTGATGTTTCTATTTTTTAGGATTTTGAATAGAAATGGTAGAAAAAACTTTTTGATGTTTTCAAAAATCATCATATTTTAAAAATGTTTTCTAAAATTTATTTTTGAAAAATATAACCAAACACATTTTTTTTTAAACAATAAAATGATTATATATACATACGTTGATTATTGGTGAGTGGTGGCATGGCATGGTCCTTGCTGAGTTGCTCTTCATTTCATTTATATAAAAATTAATATTTTTTGTTATATTATATATTAATTATTATATGATTCCTTTAAATACAAAATTCTTTTTTATAAATAAAAAATAAATACCCTATTATTTATTTATTTTTATACCAACAAATTAATTTTTTTCTTATCTATAAGAAAAACATTTTACATAAAAAGTTATTTATTAGTTATTAAAATATTTTAATTTTAAAAATTAAAAATTATAATGGTTAAATTATTTTTTATATATTTGTTATATTATTTTTAATATTAATTATTATATTATTATTTAAACTATAAAATGATTATATATACATATATATCATTAATTTTTTATTAAATTAAAAAAAAAACCAGTCAATCAGACTTAATGTGTGATTGACCGGTTTGTGGAGACCTGCTGCGTGCAGATTTAGACCTATTGACAGCTAATTTAAGGATTGTTTTGTTTTATTTTTTAAAAAATTGACAATGAAATTGCATGTGGGACATGCGATTTCTTTTGTTGAAATCGCATGTCCCGCATGCGACTTGTTATTCAAAAAAATGATTAAAATATTATACAATAATTTGTCATGCTTGTGAGTTATAAAACTTAGGTGGGATGATTTTGATTTTTGATGCATATGATGTCATTATAATGTCTTAAACCCCTACCATTATGCTCCTATTCCCTCAATTTTTTCTTTAATGTCACTATCACACTTCAAAAATGTTTTTTCAAAATTAAAAATTTATTTGGAATCTCATTCAATTTTATTTGACTTTTCTACCTTTTCACTCTTTTTAAGGACTCGTTTGGTATGCATTCTATGTAATCTCACGATTTTCATAAAAAATTTACATCATATTTTTTACACACCAAACATACTTTTTATAATACTTTTTTTCTTTCATATTTTTCTCTCTATCTCTCTCCTCACTTTTCTCTACAGTATTTTCCTTTATTTTACAATACTTTACTCTACAGTACTTTAGATCCATGCATTTATACCAAGCGTGCCCTAATATTGTTTCACGCCTTTCTATGAGAAAATAATTTGAAAAGAAATATCTTACCTAATTAAATTTGTTTTTGAAATGAAACCACCCCTCTCCTTTAATTAACTTCTGCCTTCAAATATTCTTATATTAATAATTACTTCTACAATTCTCACATCTCTCACTTCTTTCTTTTGTACATTTTCCCAATCCATATGTCTCATTTTATCCTTCTTCCTTACTTTACGGTTTCCTCATTTTCTCTCCCTCCTCCTTCTCCATCACCATCTTTTTGCGACTATATACTTTATCTTTTAATTATATATATATACAATCTTCCTTGATGACGGTTATATACTAGAAGAAGCTCTTCAATCTCTTTTTTCCTCTGGTCAAAATTTTACATATATATATATATATATTAAGCTCTTCAATCTCTTTTTTCCTCTGGTCAAAATTTTACATATATATATATATTCATCCTCTTTCTTTTCTTCTACTTCTCATTAGATCTGTTATATTATAAGAAAAAAATCAACCTTTTCTTCTTCTTCTTTTTTTTCGTTAAAACTTCTCCTTATATTTCTTTCATTTTTTCCATATTCTTTTCTTTCATTTTCATAAAATGTATTTTTTAATTAATTTCTTTTCATCTTAAACATATATATTTTTCATTCTATTTGAGTTTTTTTTGCTGTTTCTTAATGGTTAGGTTCCTTATTTATTTTATATATATTATTTTCTGGTATTTTTAAATAATTGTCCTTTCAACTATATATATAATAATTATTTTTTTATATTTAATATATTTCGATTCTCATATTCATCTTATTTTATTCTCTTTTTTAATTATTTTTTATATACATAAAATTAATTTAATCTATTTTTTTAAAGATTTAATTAAACGTAAATAATAAGTATAGACAAAACATTAATCTATTGTATTAAGTAATTAAATTCGTTAATCATCTTACCCTCAACAGAGATTCTGAGAGAGAGAGATCATCTTACTCTCAATGCAGAGATTGAGAGAGAGAGAGAGACCGGGGGGTGAGAGAGGCAAACAACACATCCTTCTATTTTTTTTTTCCTTCCATGGCTGCTAGACAACATCTTCTGGAATTTGATTAGCAAGCTCAATCCCAGATTCGTGAATGTTCACAATATGAGTGTCCGATCTAGTAGGAGCTGGAGGAATATTCTCAGAACCTTCACGAGGATTCACAGAACTACTCGTAGGTTGATTCTGATTCTTAGGAGCACTTTTTCTGCCATCAGCTGAAGCACTAAGATTGCTACTATCTTGAGGAGGGTCAACAGCTGGACGAATATTATCTTGAGAATTGGAATTGAGGGATAGTTTCAAACACAGTCCCTGGATCACAGGTGAGAGAGTAATTGCATATTGTCTTGTCATAGCATTAGTGGCTGGGCCTTTTTTTTTCTTATTCTAAATCAAGAGCACAAAAAAATATTTAAATTAGTGTTCAGATTTATATGTATGTTATTTTTTATATTGTTCATTTTCTTGTTACATACATTTGTTATTATGTAAGAACAAGGGCAACCACATATGCTGTGTGTGGACGTATATATAGGCATTCAGCAAAAGTCTTTGAAACTTTAGTCTGGATTGCTACATGTGGTGTAGGCTTCTACTCCACAAAAAATATGGATGCCACAGGTAATGTAGATTGGCTCATTGTAGTGACACATGCAGTTTTTGTCTTCTACTTCTTTCTTGTATGTATCTTCTAGTGCATGTACCACTACAATAAGCCAATCTACATTACTTGTGACATCTGTATTTTTTGTGAAGTAGAAGTCTACACCACATGTAGCAATCCAGCCTATAGTTTCAAAGAATTTCGCTGAATACCTATATATATGTCCACACACAGCATATGTGGTTGCCCTTGTTCTTACATAATAGCAAATGTATGTAACAAGAAAATGAACAATATAGAAAATAACATACGTATAAATTTGAAGACTAATTTAAATATTTTTTTTTTGCTTTTGATTTAGAGTAAGAAAAAGAGACCCAAACACTAATACTGTAGCAAGACAATATGCAACTACTCTCAAACCTGAGACTCTTTTTGAAACTGTCCCTCAATTCCACAAATGGAGCTTGATAGGACAATGGAAGGATATATGTTAAGTCTAGGATGCACTCCCCTTTATATAGGCTTATATAAGGGTAGGCGATTTACTATCCACCCTCACATTATCTGTCAAATTATTAATGTTTTTTATTATCCAGACTTCTTTATGAATTTAATTTTCATTTAGTAACTGTGATTTCGTTGTTATTTTTTATTAGTAGCATTTGTTGATAATGTTCATTTTGGGGACCAAAATTTTAGTCATTTAGTGATCATGTGAATGAAAATTGTAATCGATAATTTTGGTCAATTAGAATGGAGGAATTGAGTTTCTGTTATGAATTATTTTTTTGTGTTTTTAATTATTCCAATATTATTTTATCTATTCCATTATGTTTAATGATTTTGTGCTTCACAATTAGACAAAATGTCTCCAAATAAACATTTAATGCAACAAAACTTGAGTTTTGTTTCAAAAAGCTTTCTACATATTTTATTTTACTTAAATTTATAATAAATATGTAATAAAGCCGTTAGTGCCTTACTTTGTGTCCTTTTTTTCATTTTCATTGTTGGTCTTTGAATTAGTTAAAAAAAAGTTTATTATAAGTGTATATTTCTAAAAATTTAAAAATACCCAGATCATTCGTATAGCTTTGAACTTAATGGAATATATATTGTCTTCCCATGCAAGCAATGTTGAGCGCCAGATAGAAAAGCTCCTATCCGTTGGATTAGGAATTATCTTATACCTAAGCTCATCACAAATAAACAAAAGGAAGCTAGGGCAGTTTTCCACCCATATTTTTTGTGTGCATGATATAAACCAAAGGCAGATTGAAAGGCCTCCATCCGTTGGACTGGGATTTATCTTCATCCTACGCTCATAACGGAAGCCACTGTAGGATCACGCGGATTTTCAAAAAGAAAACGAAAGGATAAGAGGAAGCAGAAGCGGTTTTCCTCATATAAAGCAAAGGCAGACAGAAACTCCCTCTCATTCGCCACATTAAGGACATGTCTGGTATACTTATCAAATAGTGCATTACATGTAATTTTATGATTCTCAAAAAAATTAACATCATATTTTATACATATCAAACACACTTTTTATCATACTTTTTTTCTCTCTTAATTTTTCTCTCTATATCTCTCTTTATTTTTCTCTACAGTACTTTCCTTTATTCTACAGTATTTTACATCTGTGCATTTATACAAAGCGTGCCCTAAAAGTACAAACCCAAGCATTATATGTTAGTCAACTCCACTCCCTCACCCCTATCAAGCCACCCCACCATTTCTTTACAGTGTGTGATATGCCATTTGGAAAAAGACAAAGGAAGTTGTATTTCTGAATTCTCTGTATAAAATTGTTAAAAAAGTGATAAATGGAAATAGGGCCTA
This sequence comes from Senna tora, assembly GCA_014851425.1. Lineage (NCBI taxonomy): Eukaryota > Viridiplantae > Streptophyta > Magnoliopsida > Fabales > Fabaceae > Senna > Senna tora. The sequence continues at coordinate 19,416,868 of CM026265.1, forward strand.
AAAGTAATGTTGTAAGAACCGAACCGGATAAAGACTCGGAGAAGTGTTCGATTCATGGTTTGATTGGTTTAATCGGTTGAACCGTTGGTCGAACCGGATGACGCAATAAATAATAAATAATAAATATTCTGTAATACCCGAGAATATTTTAACTAGCATAATTAATTAAATTAAATTAATTTAATTAAAGTGGAAAATAGGATAAAAATACACACTATCCTATTACTTACTATGTTGTGAATACAAAGTGTTTTAAATCTTAAATTCTTTTTTTTTCTCATATTTTTATTATTATTATTATATCAGATGCTTTTCTTTTTTTTGTAACATATATATATATATATATATATTATAAGTAAAAGAAAAGAATAAAGAAATAGAAAAGGAAAAAAAAGCAACGTGAGGTAGAAGCAGAGAAAGAGAAATCGTGAGAGAGGAAGAGAGGGAAAGAAGCACGGGGAAAAGGGAAGGAGCTCACGGAGGAGGAAGGCCAACACGTGGTGGCCGGAGCAACGTGCGAGGAGGCCGGCCGGAGTCCGTCGTCGTCGCCGTTGAGCTGAAGGAGGAGAGAGAGTCGCGGGTTAGAGAGAGAAAGCAAAGGGGGAGAGTTTTCTCGCCGGAAAAGTCGCCGGAAAACGCCGTCTCTTCACCGGGGAAGGTATCTGGGAGTCTTCTCTACTCCGTATCGTCCTTCTAACCGGTTGAATCGAGGTGAGAAGTCCCGAAACTCTCAAACCCCAATTTTATCAATTTTAGGGTTTTTGGAAAGACCCCAATTGATTCAATCTGAGTATTCTGGGTCCTAAATTGAAGTATTTGCATGCTAGGAAGTGAGTTGGAAGCTTAGGAACCGGAACCAAATTGATGGAATTTATCTGGGTTCGAAAAAGTGTAGGAAAATGTGATTGTTAAGGTTTAAGGGTGTTGTGGAATGACTTGGGGTGCATTGAAAGGTTGAATAATAATTATATAATTATTAAAAATTATTTGAATGTACGAGGGATTAAAACCCCAGTAATTTCCGTTTCACCCGGAACCCCGTTCGGGGAAAAAGAGACAATTTTCTAATTTTACGCGTATTCGGCTATACGTATTCATGTGTAGATGAAGTGTTCAAGGTTATTTTGATAAATGGAAATTTTGGACAAGTAGAATTTATGCCTCTTGAGCCATAAATTCAAGACTTGGGTAATGGGAACTTCACATGGACACATAGAGGTGAAATTGGGTAACCTTGCATTCCCAAATTCAACGTTTCCGAATAGCATGATTAAGAGAGGGTTGGACACGGATTAGAAGCATGCTAGGTGTTCCGAAAACTAGTTGAGGACATTCCAAGCCAACAACTAGCCTATGGAATTAATTAGAAAGAACATGAGCATTAGCGTTACATGTACACGATAGTGGTTGAATTTTCAAGTCTCTGAATCTCTCAAGTATATGTGTATAGGGCACCATACTGTGAGTGGACTTTCGGGCGCACCGAGAGCCGATTAGAGGGGCCAACCAGGTGAGGGGCTTTCCTATCCTTGCCCTATAGGGTTGACTGCGGATATGGATATATGGTTTGCCTTCTTGCCTATTTGTAGGAATTACATGTTAGGTAACATGCTATTGTTGTTCCTAAATTACAGTATATGTGAAAATGTGCTATATGTGTGTGTGTGAATTGTAAAAATACGAACAGAAGGTCCTCGGGACCTATACGACACCGGGTGTAGGATCGAGTAATTATTATCTGAAGGGTGTGATTTTGTAAGTAAGTCCTTAAAGAGAATAAACCTAGGTGACTTTGTTCTGAACCAAGAGTCCAAATTAGAAACCACATGGAAATCTAAATTTGCCTAAGAAGAAGTAAAATGAACAAGTAGTGGTCGATAGGGGTCATTTATTGTGCAACGCTGGAACCGAGTCTATCACGGGTAGTCCGGGTAGATTGAGTCTCTTGTCTTGAGTCAAACCACAGGAATACAAGTATTTGAGTACACCACATTGTGGCTATTGCCTTGGGTAAACCGAGGTCAGGTGAGTCGCCAGCTATTGCTCCAAGTGAAGTCTTGGGGTCAGACTATTGTTCCAAGTATAGTCTTGGGACCAGGGGTTCCTAGAATGATCAACTAGGTTCCCATATTGCTCACGTGAGATATTGCCTTCGGGCCAGATTCTCTCCTAACGGAGATATTGCCTTCGGGCCAGTTTATGATTATGATTACTTGAATACAGAGGACTACATGGAATTATATGTCAAATCACGATATGATGTATGTGTGAATTTAAATGTATGTAAATTCATGCTTTAAATTCTTTATTGTGAATATGATAATAGCTAATTGCCTGATCACTTAATATATGGAAATTTAATCAGTTATATGCGTATGTGTTTGTGATTGGCTCCTCTTCCCCAGTTGTAGTGGTACCCGCTACTACACCAGGGATGGGAAAGCCTCTCACTGAGTCTGTTTGACTCACCCCAATATTACATGTTACAGACACAGGTGGTATAGGCATCAGGAGCGCTTCCACATCATCTCAGGGAGGCGGACAGACTTAGAGACTGCACGCATTGTCCGCGTGGGTAGTACTGTTATATGTATTTTTGACAGGATGTATATGTATACGATTCTTTTGGTATAGCATTGTTTTGTACAGCTGCTATATGCATATATGTATACGTCACACTCTAGAACTGTCGGTTTCATACAGATTAAAGATTGGTCTGGTTGTTGGGATCATAGGTTATGATATGATGAATATCATGTGTATATATATATATATATATATATATATATATATATATATATATATATATATATATATATATGGATGTGAGTTCCGCATGTGAATAGGATAGACCACTCGCACTGAGCGTGTGATCAATATGTAAATTATATATATGTGTGACTGAATACTTGATTGTGTGAAAATACAGCTTCCGCATGTGAATAGGATAGATCACACGCATTGAGGCGTGTGATCAATATGTATATTTTATGCAGGTGTGTGATTGAATATATATACTTGACTGTACACAGGGATTCTGCATGTGAATAGGATAGATCACCCTCCTTTAAGCGCGTGATTAATATGTTTATTATACGTACGTGTGATTGATTATGTGTATATGTATAGACTGAAGCGGCGTTGAGCGAGCCGTGGATTGTGTGCTACTTAGTTCATCGGATAGGGATGGCCATATAAATACTATATTGTTTGTATTAGAAATGGGTAGTTAAGCATATATAAGAATGTCATTCAGGAATTAGAGGCTTACGGGATAGGAGAAATCCTACCTCCCGTGCCGGTCACGGGCGCCCGGTAGGGGGTCGTGACAAACTTGGTATCAGAGGCAGGTTACTTTAAACTGTATGAAGCCATAGGTATGACCGGGTGTCGGTTTACCCCTCTTTGTTTACCCGGGCACAACATGGGAGTAAAAAGGCACTTGTGGAAGTACCCAGGAAATTGTGTCAGCCTTTCTTTCTACTCTCTTTTATATGAAATGTCATTAATATACATGTGCTTATTAGGTGTGGTCCTTGTGCAGTATAGGGATGTCACCTATTACGAGACGGACTAGGGGTGGAGGGAGAACTCCTGTTGAAATTGATCAAGAGTCAGTTCAGGAGGAGGTAATGCCCACCCGAGGCCGAGGCAGAGGTCGTGCTCGTGGTCGAGGAAGAGAACAAGTAAGAGGGGAAGAGAGGGGACAGTCACCGGAACCTCAACCTCAAGTAGAGACAGGTGCACCTTCCGTGGCGGAAATGCTCACGGCAGGATTTCAGGAATTAAGAGAAGAAATGACTAGGCAAATACAGAGGGAGGTACGCCGGTTAATAGTCGGCGAGGAAGAACAAGAGAGGGTTCCTAGCAATCAAGAGATGGAGGTTGTTGAGGAAGAGGATAGAGAATGGCAACAACCACAGGAAATGCCTCACGAACCGCAGGCAGCACCCAGAGAGCTGCCAATTTCAAAATTTTTGAAGCTTCATCCACCCACTTTCTGCAGAACTAGTGAGAAAGAGGATCCGCTGTACTTTATCAGAGATGTGATCAGAATTGGGCGCATGCTGAGGTGCTCAGGCCATGAATTGGTGGAATTAGCTTCATTCCAGCTGAGGGGAGCGGCTAGAGTATGGATAGAGTCTGTACAGACAAGGTATTCACGCAGAGTGGCACCGATGACCTGGGAAGATTTTCAGAGGGAATTCCTGGGTCGGTTTCTACCTGAAGGTACCAAGGATGCAAAGCGTCAGCAATTCGAGGAATTGTGGATGACGCCTAACATGACCGTGACGGAGTATGAGTTACTTTTCACAGAACTGGCTCAATTCTCACCCGAGTTGGTTCCTGATGAAGAGGCGAGGGTCAAGAGATTCATACACCGACTCACGAAGCCTTTGTTTGCTGCTTTGCTACCTCAGAGGAGACAGTTTGAGACTTTAGCCCGAGCAGCAGACTGTGCTAGAATGATTGAAACCAGGAAGAGGTATGGGACGTCTGTTGATCCTAAAGTCAAGTTAATTACAGGCAGTGACAACCATGGAGGTGGAAGTAAGAAAAGGAAGACAACAGGTGGAAGTGTAGGATACTCAGGGTCTGTAAGAGGACTATCCTCAACTACCACCTATGAAACAGGTACTAGAGGAAATTTTCAAGGGGGACAGAGGGAACAAGGGAGTGGAAACGACGGTAAGACAAAGCCCCAGTGTGCGACTTGCGGCAGATTTCATTCCGGTATATGTCGGAAACTGACAGGTGGATGCTACCATTGCGGTCAGATGGGCCATATGGCTAGAGAGTGTCCAAAGAAGATAGAGGGTACAAGTGTGAGAAGCAATCCGACGCCGAGGAGTACACCTATTCCAGCTCCACCAGTGAGAACCGTGCCACCACAGGTAGCAAGTACAGGTGCAGCTAGAGGCCGTGGTGCAGGGTCTAGTGGCTGAGGGCCAGGGGCGGTAGGTGGAGGACAGGCGCGGGTATTTGCACTCTCTCAGCAGGATGCTCATGCATCAAATGCAGTTGTGACAGGTACTCTTATTGTCTGCTCTCTTGAAGCACGAGTCTTATTTGATTCCGGCTCCACTCATTCCTATGTGTCACATGCATTTGCCTCTAAATTCAACAAAAGTCCATCTAGAATGGAAGAAACAGTACTGGTCTCTACACCAATGGGAGAATCGGTACAAGTAGAGTATGTGCACAAGTCTTGCATTGTGGAGGTCGATGGTCATGAGACTGTGGTAGACCTTCGGTTGTTGTGTATGGTTGATCTTGATGTGATCCTCGGAATGGATTGGTTGTCATCTTGCCATGCGGTTGTGGACTGCAGGGCTAAATGTATAAAATTAAATATGCCAAAAGAGGAGCCTTTTGTGATACGGGGTGACGGAGCTGCACCGTATCCAAGCTTGATCTCGGCTTTGAAGGCATCCAAATTACTTGCAAAGGGATGCAAAGGGTATTTGGCATTCGTCCAAGATACCACGAAAGAAGTACTTTCACCGACTCAAGTACCTATAGTGCGAGAGTTTTTGGATGTATTTCCAGAAGAATTGCCGGGGTTGTCGCCCGATCGTGAGATTGAATTTGGAATTGAGCTGCAACCTGGCACCCAGCCTATCTCCACACCACCTTACCATATGGCTCCAAAAGAGCTGAAGGAGCTACATACACAATTGCAAGAATTGCTTGAAAAGGGTTTTATAAGACCCAGTTTCTCTCCTTGGGGCGCACCGGTCCTTTTTGTAAAGAAGAAAGACGAATCTTTGCGGTTGTGTATCGATTACCGAAAGTTAAACAAAGTAACAATCCGCAATCAATACCCACTGCCGAGGATAGATGACCTATTTGATCAGTTGCAGGGTGCGAAGCGGTTTTCCAAAATTGATTTGCGATCTGGGTATCACCAATTAAAGATTCGTGAATCAGACATACCTAAGACCGCATTCCGGACCCGATATGGGCATTACGAGTTGTTGGTGATGTCTTTCGGATTAACTAATGCTCCTGCAACGTTCATGGACCTAATGAATAGGGTCTTTAAACCATTTCTGGACCGATTTGTCATTGTCTTCATTGACGACATATTGGTTTATTCAAAGAATTTTGAGGAACATGCTGAACACTTGAGACTAGCCTTACAGAGGTTGAGAGAGGAAAAACTGTATGCCAAGTTCTCTAAGTGCGAATTTTGGCTTGACAGAGTTTCCTTTTTGGGTCACGTGGTATCATCAGAGGGAATCCACGTTGATCCAAGTAACGTAGAGGCAGTGAAGAATTAGTCTCAGCCTACCTCTGTTACGGAGATTCGCAGTTTCTTGGGTTTGGCAGGATATTATAGAAGATTTGTGCAGGACTTCTCTAAGGTTGCTGCACCTATGACTAGATTGACTCAGAAAGGAGTGAAGTTTGTATGGGATGACAAGTGTGAGCAGAGTTTTCAAAAGCTGAAGGACAGCCTCACTACCGTTCTGGTGCTGACATTACCGGAAGGCACAGGAGGGTATGTGGTATACTGTGATGCGTCGAGGATCGGGTTAGGGTGTGTCTTGATGCAGCATGGCAAGGTGATTGCGTATGCATCACGACAACTGAGGAAACATGAGAAGAACTACCCGACTCACGACCTCGAAATGGCGGCTGTAGTATTCGCTTTGAAAATATGGAGACACTACTTATATGGTGAGACTTGTGAAATTTATACAGACCACAAAAGTCTCAAATACATTTTCGAGCAGAAAGACTTGAACTTGAGACAACGTCGATGGTTGGAGTTGTTGAAAGACTACGACTGCACGATCTTGTATCATCCAGGAAAGGCTAATGTGGTAGCCGATGCTCTGAGTCGGAAATCCATGGGCAATCTTGCTCATATAAGTGAAGAAAGGAGACCGTTGATTAGAGAACTGCACGAGCTAGAGCAAACGGGAACTCAGTTTGAGATTGGAAGTTCCAACTCACTTTTAGCCCATTTGCAAGCTAAGTCCTCTTTGGTAGAAGAGGTGAAGGCTAGGCAAGATGAAGATACCGACCTCAAGCAAATCAGGGATACCGTAACTAAAGAGAAAGGGGACGACGTCCGATTCTCTATAGATGATTCTGGGATACTTCGGTTGGAGGGACGGTTGTGTGTTCCCATGGTTGATAACTTGAAAGATATAATTCTTGAAGAAGCACACCGGACATCGCATACAATCCATCCGGGAGCTAATAAAATGTATCATGACCTGAAACAGTTATATTGGTGGAATGGTATGAAAAAGGATGTCGCAAACTATGTAGCCAGGTGTTTAGTGTGCCAGCAAGTCAAGGCTGAACACCAGAAGCCTGCCGGAACATTACAACAGATAGAGATACCTGAGTGGAAATGGGAGAGGATAACGATGGATTTTGTAACAGGGTTGCCAAGATCACAACGGGGGTTTGATTCAGTTTGGGTGATAGTGGATCGCATGACTAAGTCCGCACACTTTCTGCCAGTTAAGACCACTTACGGAGTGAGTCAATATGCACAGATTTATCTATCAGAGATCGTTAGATTGCATGGTGTGCCAGTGTCCATAATATCTGATAGAGGGCCACAGTTCACTTCCAGGTTTTGGAAGTCATTGCAGGAAGTGTTGGGAACTAGAGTTGATCTGAGTATTGCGTTCCACCCACAGACTGACGGGCAATCAGAAAGAACCATTCAGATTCTTGAGGACATGCTTCGGGCGTGTATTATGGATTTCAGCGGAAGTTGGAAAAAGTATTTACCCTTGGCTGTGTTTGCATACAATAATAGTTATCAAGCAAGTATTCAAATGGCACCTTTCGAGGCTCTGTACGGCCGTAGATGCAGATCCCCGATTGGGTGGTTCGAGGTCGGAGAAGCTAGCCTAGTCGGCCCGGAATTGCTACAAGATGCCTTACAGAAAGTAAAGTGTATAAGGGAGAGATTGCTGACGGCTCAGAGTAGGCAAAAGTCTTATGCAGACAATCGAAGGAGGGAACTGGAGTTTGCCGTTGGTGATCAGGTGTTCTTGAGGATATCATCGATGAGGGGTGTGATGCGGTTCGGTAAGAAGGGGAAGTTGAGTCCTCGGTATATCGGACTGTTTGAAATATTAGAACGAGTTGGGAATGTAGCATATCGGTTGGAATTGCCTACGGAATTAGAGGGGGTACACCCTGTCTTTCATATATCGATGCTTCGGAAGTATCTTCCCGATCCCTCGCACGTGATCCAATCGCAAGACGTGCAACTAACCGAAAATATGACGTATGAAGAGGAGCCAGTGGAAATCTTAGATCGGCAGTTGAAGAAACTCAGAACGAAAGAGATTCCATTGGTTAAAGTTCTGTGGAGAAACCACTCGACTGAAGAAGCTACATGGGAAGTCGAGGGTGAAATGCGCAGGACGTATCCTCATCTATTTCGAGACTAAGGTTAGTGTTTTTTTTCGAAATTCAGGGACCGAATTTCTTAAGGGGGGAAGATTGTAATACCCGAGAATATTTTAACTAGCATAATTAATTAAATTAATTTAATTAAAGTGGAAAATGGGATAAAAATACACACTACCCTATTACTTATTATGTTGTGAATACAAAGTGTTTTAAATCCTAAATTCTTTTTTTTCTCATATTTTTTTATTATTATTATATCAGATGCTTTTCTTTTTTTTGTAACATATATATATATATATATATATATATATATATATATATATTAATCTATTATTATATATATATATATTATAAGTAAAAGAAAAGAATAAAGAAGTAGAAAAGGAAAAAAAAGCAACGTGAGGTAGAAGCAGAGAAAGAGAAATCGTGAGAGAGGAAGAGAGGGAAAGAAGCACGGGGAGAAGGGAAAGAGCTCACGGAGGAGGAAGGCCAACGCGTGGTGGCCGGAGCTACGTGCGAGGAGGCCGGTCGGAGTACGTCGTCGTCGCCGTTGAGCTGAAGGAGGAGAGAGAGTCGCGGGTTAGAGAGAGAAAGCAAAGGGGGAGAGTTTTCTCGCCAGAAAAGTCGCCGGAAAATGCCGTCTCTTCACCGGGGAAGGTAGCTGGGAGTCTTCTCTACTCCGTATCGTCCTTCTAACCGGTTGAATCGAGGTGAGAAGTCCCGAAACTCTCAAACCCCAATTTTATCAATTTTAGGGTTTTTGGAAAGACCCCAATTGATTCAATCTGAGTATTCTGGGTCCTAAATTGAAGTATTTGCATGCTAGGAAGTGAGTTGGAAGCTTAGGAACCGGAACCAACTTGATGGAATTTATCTGGGTTCGAAAAAGTGTAGGAAAATGTGATTGTTAAGGTTTAAGGGTGTTGTGGAATGACTTGGGGTGCATTGAAAGGTTGAATAATAATTATATAATTATTAAAAATTATTGGAATGTACGAGGGATTAAAACCCGAGTAATTTCCGTCTCACCCGGAACCCCGTTCGGGGAAAAAAAGACAATTTTCTAATTTTACGCGTATTCGGGTATACGTATTCATGTGTAGATGAAGTGTTTAAGGTTATTTTGATAAATGGAAATTTTGGACAAGTAGAATTTATGACTCTTGAGCCATAAATTCAAGACTTGGGTAATAGGAACTTCACATGGACACATAGAGGTGAAATTGGGTAACCTTGCATTCCCAAATTCAACGTTTCCGAATAGCGTGATTAAGAGAGGGTTGGACACGGATTAGAAGCATGCTAGGTGTTCCGAAAACTAGTTGAGGACATTCCAAGCCAACAACTAGCCTATGGAATTAATTAGAAAGAACATGAGCATTAGCGTTACATGTACACGATAGTGGTTGAATTTTCAAGTCTTTGAATCTCTAAAGTATATGTGTATAGGGCACCATACTGTGAGTGGACTTTCGGGCGCACCGAGAGCCGATCAGAGGGGCCAACCAGGTGAGGGGCTTTCCTATCCTTGCCCTATAGGGTTGACTGCGGATATGGATATATGGTTTGCCTTCTTGCCTATTTGTAGGAATTACATGTTAGGTAACATGCTATTGTTGTTCCTAAATTACAGTATATGTGAAAATGTGCTATATGTGTGTATGTGAATTGTAAAAATACGAACAGAAGGTCCTCGGGACCTATACGACACCGGGGGTAGGATCGAGTAATTATTATCTGAAGGGTGTGGTTTTGTAAGTAAGTCCTTAAAGAGAATAAACCTAGGTGACTTTGTTCTGAACCAAGAGTCCAAATTAGAAACCACTTGGAAATCTAAATTTGCCTAAGAAGAAGTAAAATGAACAAGTAGTGGTCGATAGGGGTCATTTATTGTGCAACGCTGGAACCGAGTCTATCACGGGTAGTCCGGGTAGATTGAGTCTCTTGTCTTGAGTCAAACCACAGGAATACAAGTATTTGAGTACACCACATTGTGGCTATTGCCTTGGGTAAACCGAGGTCAGGTGAGTCGCCAGCTATTGCTCCAAGTGAAGTCTTGGGGTCAGACTATTGTTCCAAGTATAGTCTTGGGACCAGGGGTTCCTAGAATGATCAACTAGGTTCCCATATTGCTCACGTGAGATATTGCCTTCGGGCCAGTTTATGATTATGATTACTTGAATACAGAGGACTACATGGAATTATATGTCAAATCACGATATGATGTATGTGTGAATTTAAATGTATGTAAATTCATGCTTTAAATTCTTTATTGTGAATATGATAATAGCTAATTGCCTGACCACTTAATATATGGAAATTTAATCAGTTATATGCGTATGTGTTTGTGATTGGCTCCTCTTCCCCAGTTGTAGTGGTACCCGCTACTACACCAGGGATGGGAAAGCCTCTCATTGAGTCTGTTTGACTCACCCCAATATTACATGTTACAGACACAGGTGGTATAGGCATCAGGAGCGCTTCCACTTCATCTCAGGGAGGCGGACAGACTTAGAGACTGCACGCATTGTCCGCGTGGGTAGTACTGTTATATGTGTTTTTGACAGGATGTATATGTATACGATTCTTTTGGTATAGCATTGTTTTGTACAGCTGCTATATGCATATATGTATACGTCACACTCTAGAACTGTCGGCTTCTTACAGATTAAAGATTGGTCTGGTTGTTAGGATCATAGGTTATGATATGATGAATATCATGTGTGTATATATATATATATGGATGTGACTTCCGCATGTGAATAGGATAGACCACTCGCACTGAGCGTGTGGTCAATATGTAAATTATATATATGTGTGACTGAATACTTGATTGTGTGAAAATACAGCTTCCGCATGTGAATAGGATAGATCACACGCATTGAGGCGTGTGATCAATATGTATATTTTATGCAGGTGTGTGATTGAATATATATACTTGACTGTACACAGGGATTTTGCATGTGAATAGGATAGATCACCCTCCTTTAAGCGCGTGATCAATATGTTTATTATACGTACGTGTGATTGATTATGTGTATATGTATAGACTGAAGCGGCGTTGAGCGAGCCGTGGATTGTGTGCTACTTAGTTCATCGGATAGGGATGGTCATATAAATACTATATTGTTTGTATTAGAAATGGGTAGTTATGCAAATATAAGAATGTCAATCAGGAATTAGAGGCTTACGGGATAGGAGAAATCCTACCTCCCGTGCCGGTCACGGGCGCCCGGTAGGGGGTCGTGACATATTCTTAATATATAAAATGACATCACTCAAATTTTAGGTTTCAATATACATAGTTTTGAAGTTTTAATTACATGACTTCTCAAAGTTTTAATTTTTAAGACTTGTGAAGCTTTGAAATAACTCAATCAAACCAAATATAACATTATTGACAATCATGACTTTTAAATTTTAAGTTTTAAGACTTTTCTAATTTTAATTTTTAGGATTTATCTAATTTCTTTTTTTTATGTTATTTTTCCTTTTTATTTTTAATTTAAAAAATAAAATTGGACCGGTTGGAACACCGGTCCAACTGGAAAAACGATTTTTTGGTCCAACCGATTCGCCTTTGTATTCGGTTGGCGGTTGAACCGGTCCGGTTCTTACAACATTGCCTAAAAGTTCAATGATTTTAACTTAGAAATTAGTGTAATTTGATCGCATTAATATTTTTTTCAAATATTTTATTATAATGAAGGTGGAGACAAAATACTTCAAGCAAAAAGAAAAGGAAAAGGGCACCATAGGTCAGATTTTGTGTGTCTTTCTATGTTCTTTTTTTATTTTTAATTTGCGAGTAAATGATTTTTTTTTTAATTTTAAAATTGAAAACCTTACAAATTTTCTAATTTATACGAGACTTGTTAAAAAAATTTAGTGGTAAACTTATGATTAAAATGAAAAAAAAAAAAAATATCCTCTGAAATTTATCCTTTATATATTTTAAGATGTATAGTTTCACGTTTTTTTCTCCAATTAAATATCTATTTTACAAATTGTAATTATAATAAAATATATGATTTGACCAGAGGAGAAGGGAAAGTTGAGATAATATGTAGTATAGTTTTTGAGAGAAAAAAGAAATTAAATAGCTTATCATTATTTAATTATATTTTAAATATAATTAAATATATGTTAAAAAACTAATTATTATATTATATCTATAAAAAATATTTAAAACGATCAGATACACTATATATATATATATATATAAAACCTTTATTGGACTATTTCCAACTATAAATGGAAAAAGTTAAAATAATGAATTTCTTACATGGATTACAAAGCTTGGTAGAGTGTTAAGTTGCCGTAATTGTTAGGAATTTATGGACTTATATATATTAAATAAGATATTGTATGTCAAATGTTATCATTAGGAAAAGTACTTGGCCCAAATTAAAAGTGATTTAATTTGGTTAAGTATTAATGAGCCTAAATTATATGATAAAGTATGGGCCTTAATGTGTAGATACTCTCATATGATTTCTAATTTTATGATGGGTTAAATTAGAAATTGGGACTCCTACTCCAATTAGGATTCCAGCTATATTAGGATTTTGACCCCCAAATTATAAGTGTGATTCTTTTCTGTAATCTCATCACTGGAAAAGAGAGAAACCCTAATCTCTTAAAATCATGCTTACTAATTTGGAAGACCTATAGCTGCAAGACCGAAGAACTTTTATGAATTAAGGTACGCTTCCGCTTTTAGATTTATTTTCTTGATGATTTGACATGATGAAACTGCATGTGGGTAAATTAAGTTTTATGTATTCGAAAATTTTCTCAATAGTAATTACTTAGTTTCTAGGATGATACCAAAATATATATCTCTGAAGAGATATATTCAAAATCAAATAATTAACATTTTTTTTAAATTAAATAAATAAATTCACTACAAATAAAGGTTGAACATAAATTAACATATTTTACATAATCTTATAAATAAAATGTATTCATTTAAGGTTGAACATAAAATGTACTCCCTTGTAAAAGTATCTTTAAATTATTTTAAAACTTTTAAGAATGATTACATTAGTGCATAAATTAGTTAAAATAAAGTATATTATTAATGTAATTTTATGATTTACCAAGGAAAGGTACGGGGAGGGAAGAATGAGGACAGGGCAATAGTAGTCTAGGAAAAAAAAATGAGGACAAAACCGCATTATAAAAAGCATCTGAGAGTCTGAGACATAGAGAGAAGGTATGAGATATCTCTCTCACCCCATGAAATCATAGAATGATTTTTTTTCTCTTCTTTTTCTTTTATTTTTTTCATAGGTAAAAATTACTGTGTGTACCTGCATGGTACTACTGTAAAATAAAATTTAAAAATTAAATATAAATTAGTGTTCGATATAATTTTTAATTTTTTTATTATCAAGTTTGATTTGTAAAATGACATGGGTGTAATTTGTTTTCATAAGTATAGTTTTTAAAATAGCTTTTAATTAGTCTCAGGCGTATCTTGTACTTTTTCATAAGTATATTTTTTGAAAAGGAAAATGAAAAAGACAAGACAAAGAAGCAGAGGGTTTTCCTCCCATAAAGCACAGGCAGACAAAAACTCTCTCTCATCCAGTATCTCAACATACGGATGTCAGATATCTACCCTCTCACCCCGCCACCATTTCATTCCATAAAAGACAAGACACCCATTTAGCTTGTGATTTTTCAAATAAGTATGTAATACATGGTTTATATTCAATTTGATTTTCACTTTTTACTTTTTGTAATTTGAACGAATTAAATACAAAAGTTGAAGAAAATTAAAATTTTATAATTTTGATAATTTATTATTGATATGTAATCTATATATGAATTTTTATTCTAATTTAAACTAATTTTATTTCACTATTATTTATATTAATTTAAAATGTTTTTTCTACTTATCTTTTCTATTATTGAATTATTAAAGATAAGTGTTTTTTCTTATAAAGAAAATATATTTTTTAAATTTAAATTGAGATATTTAACTTTCATTGTATATCAATTATAGACATCCTATTTATATCCAAATTATGATTTTAATTTAAAAAAGAGTTATTTCACTATTTTGTAGTAAAAATAACTATTGAATTTACTATTTTTCTATTCGCCAAATACTTATTTATTATCTTATTAATAATATAATAATATTTTGGTTAAAATGTGTGAAAATGTATTTTTTTTATCTTTTAAAGGTGGAGAATGTAATATTTCAAAACATAGGGGATTTGAGAGTGTATTTACTCTACTATTTAATTTTTCAAAATAAATCTACTGTTTACATAAATATTATATTCATGTTGACATGCGATGGTTTGTATTTAACCACAATTGAAGGCTAATATTACATATTGAAAAAAATTTGAACACATGTTTTATGTTCCCAAAAATCATTATTTAACAGATAATACGGTATAAAATATTTAAATATATTATAATTTGAATTATTTAAATACTGAAATATAACTTATGTGCAATTTATGTAGAATTATTGTTAACATAATTTATACATTTAAATAAAGTATATTTTAAATACAGAAGATATCATATATATATATATATATATATATATATATATATATATATATATATATATATATATATAGTATTGAACTTAATGGAATATACTATCTTCCCTCCCATGCAAGCAATGTTGAGTGCAGATAGAAAATTCCCTATTCGTTGGATTAGGAATTATCTTCATCTTACGCTTATAACGGATACGGAAAAAAACACGCGAATTTTCAAAAAGAAAGAAAACAAAAGCACACAAGAACAAAAGAAGGAAACAGAGGTCATAAAGCACAAACATAAAACATTGCTTGCATGGGAGGTGGAGACAAAGATACTTTAAGCAAAAAGACATTTTAAGCAAAAAGAAAAAGAAAAGGAAGGGTGTCATAGGTGAGAGGATCAAATGTCAGAGAAGGTAGAGATTGGAGACGTTGTATGCCAGCCCAAGAGAGAAAGAAGAGGAGGGATATTATGTATGTTCATTTTTAAGCTATAATGGTGAAAAATGGAATTAGGCTCTAAAAATTTTATAATTTTAACATCATAAATGAGTTTAATTTAATCGCATCAATATTTTTTTTTTCAAATAATTTTTTACATATTTTATAGTAATGAAGGTGGAGACAAAGATACTTTAACCAAAAAGAAATAGGAGCTAAAAATTCTACAATTTTAACATCAGAAATGAATGTAATTTAATCCCATCAATATTTCTTTTCCAAATAATTTTTTTACATATTTTATTGTAAAGAGGATGGAGACAAAGATATTTTAAGCAAAAAGAAAAAAAGAAAAGAAAAGGAAAGGTGCCATAAGTGAGAGGGAGCAGATGTCAGAAAGGTGGAGCCTGGAGACATAAAAGTTGTATCCCAGGCTCCCAGCCCAAGAAGAGAAAGTAGAGGAGGGATACTGTGCATGTTATTTTTAAGTGTGAGCTGTAAAAATATATTTATATGTTCATTTTTTATTTTTAACTCATCAACAAAAAAATCTTTTTTTAATATGATACCAATATATTATCTCCGAAGAGATATATTCAAATTCAAATAATTAAAATTTGTTTAAAATTAAAATAAATAAATTCACTAGAAATAAAGGTTGGACATAAATTAACTGATTTTACATCATCTTAAAAATAAAATGTATTCATTTAAGGTTGAACACTTGAACATAAAATGTACTCACCTATGAGTGTGATGCAACCTTGCAGTAAAAGCTATCTTGGAACCAGACAGTAGTACAAACGTGAGCCATCCCACTATAAACAGTATAAAGGAGATGTTGGCAAAAGAATGGAAAGTTAAGATCAAACTTGTACATTGAACTACGAACAAATGTGCAGAAAGCTTAGCAAAGGAAAGTTTATCATACCCTTTGGGGTTTGTATCATTAGATACGGCTCCCCAATGGGAGATTGTAAAGATTATGGGTTCGGCGGGAGAGAGCTGTGATCCAGGTGGTTAGGTTGTGTCTGGTTGGTGTCCTTGGGCCTTAGGGCCCTATTTGTACCAAAAAAAATGTAAGGGCACGTTTATTGGGTAGAAATAGAAATGGAAACGAAATGCATTTGATGTGTTTAGTAGTAAAAATTTGGTAATAAAAATGGAATGAGAATGTATTAAAATGATCATATTACCCCTTATATTAAAATAATAAAAAGAAAAAAAGTTTATAATTGTGTCAAATCATGTCTAATCAAAGGGATCTGATATAATATATATTTTATATTTTTTTTACTTTTTTCTTTTTTTAAAAAAAAAAATTGATGGAAATGAATGGAAATGTATTAAAATGATCATTTTACCCCTACTTTTTCATTTCCATTCTTATTTCCATGACCATTTCCACTAAATGAACATGCCCTAAACACCATGTTCTTTACAAAGAATAAACTAAGGAAATGAGGAAGGAATGAGTGGAACCACCTACTTTTTTACTTTTTCATTTCCATCAACTTTAAAAAAAAAAAAAATACAAAATATATATTATACCCTTTGATTTGACACAATCATAACTTTCTTTTCTTTTTATTATTTTAATATAAGGTACAAAGTGGTAATTTTATTACATTCCCATTTCATTTCCATTCTCAATTTTTCCTAACAAACATAACAAATGCATTCTCATTCTCTTTTCCTCTCCCTTTCCCCTTCTGCGTAAAGAACGTACCCTTATACATGAGATGGCGTGTGGAAAAAACCAAAACTACAACAAAAACCATAAAAGAAATTTTCTAATTCTAAATTACTAAGTGAAGCACGTGAGGGACACGTGTTTTGCTAATAAAGCAAAAGTAAAATACATAACTAATTTGCTAGAATACACAAACTACAAAATGAAAAGAAACAATAACCAATAAACACAAATTTTTATTATTTTATTTTAATTGTAATTTGTAAAATAGATATTTAATTAGTGAAAAAAAAACGTGACATAAAATAAGGCAGCAACGTAACTATGCATTTTAATATAGCTATATAAAGTCTAAATTTATGAGGAATTTTTTTTTTCAATGTAATCTTAAGTATACGATTAAAATTTTTTTAATGTCATTATTTTGTTAATTTTTCGAATAGAAACACTTATTAAAAAAATCTCTCGTATAAATTTTAAATTTTTATATATATATAAAGATATTTTTACAACTCATAGATCAAAATAAACACACAATATCTGTCTCCACCTTCTCTGACCTATGGTGCCTTCATTTTCTTTATTTCTTTTTGCTTAAAGTATCTTTGTCTCAATTTTCATTATAATAAAATGTGTAGAAAACTATTTGAAAAAAAATATTAATGTGATTAAATTATACTTATTTCTGTGTTAAAATCATAGAACTTTTAGGCCTTATTTCCATTTTTCACTTTTTTTATAATTTTTTGCAGAAAATTCAAACATAACTATTTTGTCTCTTTCTCATAATTTCACTAAAAAAATTGTAAAGAATTAATGTAAATGATTCATTTTCACGTAAGGTAAAGAAATAGTGGTGTGGCTTGATGGAGGTGAGAAAATGGATTGGCATGTAATTGTCGGGTACGTTAAGGTGGCAGATGAGAGAGTTTCTGTTTGTTTGTGCTTTATGAAAATTGGATCTACTAAAGTGCAGAAAGTATAAAGTATATAAAATACATCATCCAGATTGTTAAATAAAATTCAAGATTCATGTCTGTAATGTAATAATTTTATCTAATAGGCTTTAAGTGAGCATTTCACAGACTTCACCGGATCTTGCTTTATGGGAGGAAAACCTCCCCTGCTTCCTACTTTCATCCTTTTGTTTTGAGTAAAACACTATTTTGGTCCTCCACAGATGCCTCCTTTGTCAATTTGGTCCCCCACAGATCGGTGTTATCAATTTGGTCTCCCACAGATCAAACTGTTAGCAATTTGGTCCTTCCGTTAATTAACTTGATGACATGTCAAGTTAAATTGTGACTCGGTAATTTTTTTATCTGACTAGGCATTAATTAATTTAGAGTAATTTATTTTTTATTTAAAAAACCTTTTAAATTAAAAAAAATGACACAAATATGCTTCTTTGCATTAAAAGGAGATATGTCAAAGGTTTTTTTTTAATTTTTTTAATTTAAAAGGTTTTTAAATAAAAAATAAATTACTCTAAATTAATTTATGCCTACTCAGATGAAAAAATTGTTGAGTTACAACTTAACTTGACATGTCATCAAGTTAATTAACGGAATGACCAAATTGCTAACAGTTTGATCTGTGGGGGACCAAATTGATAACACCGATCTATGGGGGACCAAATTGACAAAAGAGACATCTGTGGAGGACCAAAACAGTGTTTTACTCCTTTTGTTTTCTTTTTGAAAATCGGCGTTACTTTTTTTTTCATCTTGAAAAATATATATAATTAAAAAAGAAAAAATAAAATGTTCATTATACTATTTGATTTGACACAATCATTATTTTTTTCTTTTTATTCTTTTAATACAAGAGGTAAAGTAGTAATTTTAATATATTTTTATTCTATTTTCATTTTCAACTGCTACTAACAAACATAATAAATATATTTTCTTTCTCTCTCCGTTTCTGTATAAAGAACGCACAGCCTTCAGTATTCTAATTAACCACGAAACAAAGATAAAAATAAAAAATTAACAAATCTACAATAATTCAATATGCCATAATCTTCAGCTCCCTCTGAGACAAGAAAGTGAAGCTTTCAGAGCACAAAAATAGGATTAGCAAACAGCTCATCAAACTCTCAATAAAGCAAATTCCCTTTTCTCGTTTGTCCGCAAAACATGTATGCTTACTTGATTCTTGAGCCAGTAAGAAATTTGCTTAGCTTTTTGTTTCTTTTGTTTTATTTAGTATTGATTTAAAGATAAGAAAGGTGCAGCTGACTGCTGATCCGTAAGGATCCATACTATTACATTGTAAAAAAAAATTAAGAAAAGTAATGTAAAGTAATTTTAATGCTCTTCTTAATATTGCTTCTTATAATTTTTTTTATGCTAAATTACTATGAACTCATAAATAAGTTTATTACTCTTGCTTAAAAATCAAAATTATACTATTAATTATTTCAAAAGAAATAGGTTAAATTATTTTATAATTAGTTTTAATTGATGATTAAGAATCAAATACATACGTTCAAATATGAGAACGGATGCTCCACAAAATTCTTTAATAATGAAAAAAAAATAGATGTTATTTTGAGTGAATTTTTTACTTTGTTTCTAAAAAAGGTGATTGGGCATAGATATAGATAATTTTTTAAGATAAAGTAATTACCATGATTTTAAAAAGTTATAATTCAAAATTATCCTGCATGCATAGGTATTTTCTTAGTTGAAAACAATAAATTTAAATTTGAGTGCAAAATCTTTTTGACAGTAGATTGAAGCTCTTAAGAGACTAAGTATTAGCACGCGTTTGGTATGGCTTCCTTGCAGAGAAAGTGAGGTGAGGTGAACTTGCTGCATGTTTGGTATGCGTCAAGTACAGGGAAAGTGAGGTGAAGGTTCCCTCTGCAGAGGGAATCTTGCTTCCCTCATGATGTGGAGGGAATGTGAGGTGAGATTTGGTTTAAAGACTAAAATGCCCTTAAAAAATTTGTGACTTTTAAAAAAGTAAGGGCAAAAAAGGTATTTCATACTTTTATTTTCTATTTCCCTATCTTCTTCCTACCATACCAAACAATATTACTTTTACATTCCACTTCTATTTCCCTGCATACCAAACATACTTTTTATCACTTACTTCCACTTCCACTTCCACTTCCACTTCCATTTCCATTTCCACTTCCACTTACCGCATACCAAACGCTACCTTATTTTATCTTTCTACAAAACATAAGCACTAATTATTAGTTATTATTAAAATTGAAGAATAAATAACTTTTATATTTAGGTTGAATAAAAAAATATTTTGTATTACTATTTAGATAATGAGATCAACAAAATTATTTGATTAAAAAAATAAATTATTTAATTATGGAAAAAGCTAAGGTGAACTTACATAAGTATTTTTTTATGAAATTTAATCAATTATAGGCTTTATTTAATTTATGCTCTCATTCTTTTATTATTGATCATGCCCAATTTAAATTTTTATATTATCTTTTTACTCATGATTGGTTATACAAATACTTTTATCACATATTTTATTTTTTTGAAAAACTTTATAGTAAATATATAAATAACTTCACATAAGTTTAGTTTTTTAATTATCTAAGAAATGTTTAAGTGTTAAATTTTATGTTTAGGTTAAATAAAAAATGTTTTTCACAAATTAATTTATTGAAAAAGTAAATAGTTTAATTATATATAAAAAAGGAAATTGTTGGGCAGGGAACACTGTATTGCCCAACTTTTATATATATAGATTTTATTGTGTGGGAGAAAGATGAATAGGAGAGAGGAGGAAAAAAAGGAATTAGAGGATTCGAAAAATTAAGCTCAGTCTGTATCAATTTTGTTTTCTTGTTTATTTCTTTGTTTTCCCTTTTTTTAATGGTCATGAGAGGAAGATATTTCATTATTTCATCTCATTTTATTGTCTTGTATTTGTATTCCTTCAACATTTTGCCTCTTAACAATCTAACTTTATATCTCTGTAAAACAAATAGGTACTAGTATGAATCTTAAAAATTCACTAAAAACAGTGAGACAATTTTTAAAGAAGCACTAAAAGCCATGCAGTGTTAGCTTTCTAATTGATCACAATATTCTTTCTTTTTTTGGGTAGAAAGGATACCTAATATTAATAAAACAAGACTTACTATAATGAGAGGGTGCAGATAGAAATAATAATAGTTGTGAAGAAGGAAACAAGAACATTATTAAAGAGAAAGTGAATTTTGACTAGGTTGAAATTGGATGGAGATATATTGCAAGACTCAACAAGAAATGAGACAGCTTTAATTTAATTGGATTCAAATCTGGAGCTAAGATGGCATGAGAATGGAAAAGGATACGCTAACGCTGCAGAGGGGAGATTTTGAAAATCATGTCACGGAATCTTGCCATAACTTGTTGGGTATGTTCATTTACAAAAAACACTTATGGAAATAGAAATGGAAATGGTGGGGCCCACCGGACCCCACTTACTTTTTCATTTTTATTAACTTAAAAAAATAGAAAAAAATATAAAATATCTATTATATCCTTTTGATTTGATATGATTTGACACAATTATAACATTCTTTTTTTTTATTATTTTAATATAAGGGGTAAAATTGTCATTTTATTACATTCCCTTTCCATTTCTATTACCAAACTTTTACTACTAAACACATCAAATACACTCCGTTTTCATTTCCATTTCTATTTTTACTGCGCAACGTTTCTCTCCCAACACCTTCCTCCGTAGCTTCATATTACATACAACTTTATGGTTATGGTTTGAATTAATGTAAACCGTTTCTCTTGATTATCACTTATCACCCTACCTAGCTGCTTAACTTTTATATATATATATTGATAAGAAAAGAAGGAGGCTACAAACTAGCCCTCAACCCCACAAAGGGTAGGTTGATACAAAAAGTCATCTGAAAAGCTACTGTACAAAACATCTCCAAAGGGAAGCTGATAACCATGTTTAGCCCTGTTTCTATTCCTAGGTATGTATGTAATTAAGCAAGTATCACGTTCCAAATTCCAATCCATCCTCAAAAGCCTCTTAATATCTTACGTTGGTGCAACCCAAAAACATGTTGATAGCAACTAATGAATCCGACTCAACAGTGACCTGTAACTCAGTACGGATTCCCCACAGTTTTGCTAGAAGAATATTACCTTTTCCCAAGTTCCAAAACAACAATCCATTTAATATAATATATATATATATATATATATATATATATATATATATATATTAAATTAGTGTTTTGCACTTTTGCTAACTTTTTTTTGAGATGTTTTTCTTATTTGAAAAATAAGAAAAAACTTAAAATTTTAATTTCATTCATTTTGGTTAAAATATTTTATAATTTCATTCATTTTGGTTTTTCATTTAGATTAAGCTTATTTTATTTATAATAAAAATAAAAAAGTTAAATGTGAGGTAGAAAATGAGGTGGACAATAATGTTAGGGGTGAGTAAACGTGCGGATTTGTTCAATTTGGTCGATTTAGACAATCGAACCGATATAATCGGATGAATAAAAAAGTCATTCAATCCAATCCGCTCTTTGGACACAGTTTGGTTCGGTTCGGTTTTATCGATTTTTGGACAAAATTAAATTTTTTTACTATTTTTTCTCTTCAATTTAAACCCTAAAAAATAAAAATAGCTATTCATAACCATGAAAACTAACAAACTAAAGTTATTAGAGCCTGTTTGTGCAAGCTTATTCTGATAAAAGAATCACTTATTCTTCTAATAATCACTTCTTTTATAAAATGATGCTGTTTGTGCATGCTCCTTTCATAAAATAAGTGATTATTAATTGTAGCATAATACACTTTTTCAGCTAAATGAAATCCAACAAACTAAAGTTACTAGTATAATATTCAAACATTACAAACTTAGAATTACAATCCAACTCTATAAAACCATAAAAATCAACATCATAAAATATTTTTAATATTTTTATAAAATCATAATCGGTTAGTTCGGTTCGGTTCAAATTGGGCCTCATTCATCAACCGATCCAAACCAAATCGGTTATCAAGAAAATAAACCAATCCATCCGATTATGTAGTCGGTTTGGATCGGATCGGTTGGTTCAGTTTGGATCAGTTCTTCATACCCCTAAATGACATGGCAAAAATATCCATTCATTATCCGCATCAAAAAATTCTGTCAAGCATTTTAATGGTGTTAGTAAAAATGGCAAGCATGAACAACATTGATAATTTAGGAGTAGGCATGAACTGAAAAAAAAATTTGAAGACAAGAATTATCATTACAACAAAGTTTGCGAAAAATAATGGTACTTTATCCAAAAAAAAATGTATAAATAAAATATGTAATTTAAGGGATATCAGATAAAAATTTATAAAAATTTTAGCTAATTTTTTCCCTTGTGTTATCAAGGTTATGACATTAATCTTATTTTACTTTAAAGCTTTAGCATATCAAACATAAAAAATTTTCATTCTTTACATATTAATCTAGATAAAATTTTTATATTTTTATTATCAGTTTTTCAACTTTTTCTATGCTTGCTAATCGATCTCAAGTCCAGAGATAAAAGAGGAGTGCTGTGCTGGTTGAAAATGACCCAACAAAGGCCATAGAGATTTGCAAATCTGGATGCAGAGGCTTTAATTTCAGAATGAATACCCGGCGGTTAAAGGTATAATGGAATTGTCTAGGGTGATCAAAATCGAACAAAACTGATACTCCGAAACTAAACCAAACCGAACCAATCTAAAACCGACAAATTTGCGGTTTTGTTCGGTTTGAAAATTTTGGTTTTTTGCGGTTCGGTTCGGTTTTTGGTTTTAAGATATATGTAACCGAACCGCATAGGTAACTCTTTTTTTTTTCGGGCTTTTCGGTTTTTGGTTCTATGTTTCTATTTGAAGTTTAACTTTAGAACTAGTTTGATTATCTTTGGACTAAGCTTGAAGATTGCGATGTTGTTTGATTACCACTTAGTTATGGTTATCTATGATTTTATCTTATTAATGAATGGAATGTTTTGTCATTTTCTTGTTATTTGATCATAAATTCATAATGTTATCTATAATTGGATGTTAAAAGTCTTTGGTTTGGCTTGTAATGTTAAATTATATTTGTTAAAGT
Source organism: Senna tora (assembly GCA_014851425.1). Classification (NCBI taxonomy): domain Eukaryota; kingdom Viridiplantae; phylum Streptophyta; class Magnoliopsida; order Fabales; family Fabaceae; genus Senna; species Senna tora. The sequence goes on from CM026265.1 coordinate 19,441,000, forward strand.
GTTTGGTTTGGTTTGTAACATAAAATTGTAACGTTAAAGTGTTTGGTTTGATTATAAGTTATAGGATTTTTTGTCATCTTATTCTATGTTTATAATTCATTTGTTATTTGTCAAATTAAACCTTTAAAACCGTCCAAACCGCCAAACCAAACCGCTCGAAATCGATTATTTATGATTTGGTTTGGTTTGGTTTGGCACTATAAAATGAAACCGACCGAACCAAACCGCTCAAATAAAAAGTGTTTAGTTTAGTTTGAAAATCCTCTCAAATCGTTCAAACCGAACCGACGAACACCCCTAGAATTGTCCAGTAAACCTTGGGATGTTTCTTTCATTCATATCCCAAGGTTTTTGAATAAGTGTGCAGATAATAGATATCATTGCTAAAAGTAGCCTCACTTGTCCTGCAGGTATTAATTTCTTTAGAAATCCTCCTGCCAATTTGCAATCCTTGTTAGATGGTGATGTTGTAGGTTCTAGTCATTTTAGGGGCCCTGGTGGGTAGTCTAGTGTTGGCGGGTTTCCTTTTCTTTCGGCCTTAGGCCCTTTTTTGTATATAAAAAAAAAGTGTTATGTTAAGTCAGACACAATTAATGAGAAGACCATAGCATTGTTCAATAGGCTTAAATCTAAAAGAATCTGAAACAATCTTTAGATAAATTCGTGAATATTTTTATGAAAAAAAATGCGTGAATTTTTCATTAAAGTAAGTATATTATTAATAGGGAATTCAGCGATGACGTGTGCATAAGCAGAAAGCTAGAAACTTAACACACTGTGGGGAGGGGAGAGTCAAACCTGAAATTAATACTTACTAACGGTAAAATTATAAAAAAATATATTATTATAATGATAAAATAAATCTATTTTACAAAGAATAATTTATTTTATTATAATCATAATTTAATATGAATTAAATAAGATCATTATTTTTATTTAAAATTTAAAATTATATTATTAACTTTTTAAATAATTTTTTTTTGGTTTTTATAATTTTTTTTTTGGGTAAGGAAACGGGACCAACGGCCGAAGAGCAAACAATAAAAAAGTTGTTGTTATACTTTTATTTTAATTAAAAATTATAATTTTTTCATATAAATTAGTAAGAGCAAGTAAATTTTTAATATTGATTCTTATAATTTTTATTAAATTATAATGAACTCATAAATAGAGCTTACACTATTGGCTCATTACTTTTGTTTTAAAATCAACATTGTATTATTGTTTTGTTTAAAAAATAGGTTATATTAGTTTTTTAATTAGTTCTAATTAATTGATGATTAATATTAGAAAACACATAGTTGTATAACTATGAGAATGAATAAGTGATGGCCCACAAAATTTTTCATTGTTGAAAAATAAATTTTTATTTTATCTTATTATGTATGAATTTTAAATTTTGAATAGTACTTTATTTCCCTAGCTAAAAGAAAAGTGATGAGGCAAAAAAATGAGAATTGTCCAATGTTACGTTTATTTGCCCAAAAATTATAGATATAAATAAGTTTTTAATTAAATTAATTATGAATAAATTTTAAGTTTCTAACAATACTTTGGTTAAAAAAAAAGTGATTGAGCGAGAAAATGAGAAGTGCATATTTTATAAAACATAAGTTCTAATTATTACTAAAATTGAAGTATAAATAAGTTTGATATTTAGGTTGAATGAAAAAATAATTTGTATTTAGGTGATGAAATTTACAAAATTGTTTGATTGAAAAAATTTATTTGATTATCTAAGAAATGCTTGAGTGTAAGTTTTGTAGTTGGGTTAAATTAAATGTTTTTATTTGAAAAGTGAGTCCCCTAAAAAATATTTGATTAACAAATAAATTATTTATATAAAAAAATTTTGGTCAAATGCCCATTTTGGTCCTCTATGTTTCACACAAGTTTTAAATTGGTCCTTTATCTTTCAAAAGTTCTATATTAGTCCTTTATGTTTCCCAAAAGTTTTATATTTGTCCTTTAGGTTTCATTGAAGTTCTATATTGGTCCTTTATGTTGCATTGAAGTTCTATATTGATCCTTTATGTTTCATTGAAGTTTTATATTGGTCCTTTATGTTTCATTGAAGTTTTATATTAGTCCTTTATGTTTCATTAAAGTTTCATATTCGTCCTCTCAGCATGATTTTATTTTTGGCTTAAATGACGTCGTTTGAGTGTTTTTAGTGTATCTAAGGCCACGTCAGCTATCTGATACACGTAGGAGAGACTATGTGTCCACCTCGACACGCCACGTCAGCAGTTAACTTAAGAAATTGACGGAAGTGGACGGAAGGACCAATTTGGAACTTCTTGCAAACATAAAGGATCAATTTAAACTTTTTGAAACATAAAGGACCAATATAAAACTTCGTGCAAACATAAGGGATCAATTTGGAGTGACGTTACTAAACTTAGAGTGACGTTACTAAACTTGTAGGTCAAATAAGATTAGGATTTCTTTTTTATTGTTGTTGTATAATTTATAAAAATTGAAATAATAAAAAAATTAAGTGAACATATATATATATATATTTTTGGATCTGAATGTGAACATACTCTTTAATCTTAGAAAGAGGGGTAGGTAAATATTATTATTAAAGAATAATTTTAAATTATAAAACAATTACACTAACAGGTTTTTTTTTTAATGTTGTTACACTAACGAATTAAAATTTAGAGTAAATTAAACTGTCCTCCCCTGAGAGATCGTGAAATTACACTGCCCTCCCTTCTCGTTTGCAAAACTACAGTGCCCTCCCTTGAGAGATCAAAAGTCATTACACTTTAATCCAAAACACCATTCTCCAATAAAAAAAAGTCTAAAAGGTCAATTTTTTTCAACTTCCAATACAATAAATATTCATGACTAAATTACCCCTCACAAAAGAATGAAACTCTATAAAATGTGGCCTATACATACTTTCATCCTCTTATAATAACATTGTTTCATTTTTTATTGTCTTTTATTATTTTATTAGTATTTATAATAATTATTATTGTTAACAAAATAAAATTCTAAAAAAAAGTCTGTAACTTAAAATAGTTTATAAATTTTTATATTAATAATTTAATGTAATATAAAACATCTATTATTTTACGTAATTTTTGATAATTAAGTTTAATATATATATATATATATATATTAATATATAATAATAAATATATCAAAAAAAATTAGTTAGGTGTACTAGAATTCAGTTTTATAAATTTTTTTTTTGTAAAGATTCAGTTTTATAAATTTCGATGAAGCATAACGTTAAATATTTTTTATCTTGTGTGAAGGTCAATTTAGTCATGAATATTTATTAGTCATTAATATTTATTATATTGACTTTTTAGACCTTTTTTTTAGTGGGAGAATAGTGTTTTGGATCAAAGTGTAATGACTTTTGATCTCTCACGGGAGGGCAGTGTAATTTTGGAAACTAGAGGGGAGGGCAGTGTAATTTCAGCATCTCTCAAGGGAGGGCAATGTAATTTACTCTAAAATTTAACAATTACACCAACAATACTATTAGAGAACAATTCCCGCCCAACTAATAGTGGCAAAAAAGACTTTTTCTTCTAGGTCATGTTCTTTACAAAGAATCAATGAAGAAAATGAGGAAGGAATGGGTGGGGCTTATTGGGTTCCACCTATTTTTTTTACTTTTTCATTTTCATTAACTTTAAAAAAGAAAGAAAATACAAAATACAAAATATCTATATACCCTTTGATTTGACACAATCATAATTTTTTTTAATTTTAATATAAGGGGCAAAATGTTAATTTTAATACATTCTCATTCCATTTCCATTCTTAATTTTTACTACCAGACACAACAAATGCATTCTCATTCCCTTTCCATTTCCTTTTCCTTTTTTATTTCTGCATAAAGAACATGTCCCTAGTACTAAGAGTAATATATGGCTGACGTAACATTTTAGCATCCACTTAATTTATTATAATTAAAAAAAATGTAGCCATTGTAAACAATTAATAGAGAAGAGAGTTCGAAGAATGATGGACAATTTGGGTGAACAAATTGGGAGAGAGAGAGAGTACTTTACACAGTAAAAAAATGTCCAGAATTATTAGTAATAGATAGATAAATGTTTTTTTTAAAAGAAATTAAATATTACATATAAACAACAATAAAAATTAAAAATTAAAAAAACTCATTTACTTCTAAGTTCTAACATAATATTGAAAAGAGGAATTGGGGGGCTGGGGGTTTTGGAAAGTCGTAGCGCAGACTATTGCCTTTTAGGCTATTTCCTTTATTGATGCTCTTGGAGAGAGAGTGTATAGTAGTCTTGGGAAGAGATATTTTTTATAATTTTTTTTATGAAATTGGGAAGAGATTATTACATTAGCTCTCTATAGTACAAATTTGGGGGACCCAAGAACAAATTAGGCGGACTTTTAAAGCGGGAAAATGAGCTGCACAGTACAAAAATGCCTAACTTTTATAGTTATAGCCTTATAGATATATTTCGCAAAAGTATTTTTTTTTTTTTTGCCTATTGGGGTCCTGTCACTTTTATCCTTAACGTTTTTTCGCTGTTAATTGTAGCCATAATGTTTTGTGTTCCTCTTAATGTCAAGCTTCTAGCAAACACCGTCAATTTTTGGACGGTTTTTTATGACGTGGCATCCTATGTGGCCAAGAATTCTGACTGGACTTAATTTTTTTTCACATTAATAGTCAATAGTACTATGTTTTTGGGTCCATTTTAATGATGTAATGAGTATTTTGGTGTACTAGATTTACTGATGTACTGAGTTTTTGGGGTCTATTATACCCCTAAAATGGATTACTGATGTGAAAAAAATTAAATCCATTCAGAATTGTTGGCCACATAGGATGTCACATCATCAAAAACCGTCCAAAAATTGACGGTGTTAGCTAAAAGCCTGACATTGAGAGAAACACAAAACGTTAGGAGTGCAATTGACAACAAAAAAATGTTAAGGGCGAAAGTGACAGGACCGCCAAATGTTAGGAGCATGGTACTTTTGCCTATATATTTTTGTTAAATTCATCGCCTCATTGCCATTTTACAATATTATAATTTTCAAGTTCCTTTATTTATTGAGAAAAATATTATTTTGGTCCTTTACGTTTATTCTTTGTCTCAATTTGGTCTTTTACGTTTGTGTTGTCTCAATTTGGTCCTTTATGTTTGTAATTAGAGTTAATTTAATCCTTCCGTTATCTAAGTGTTAAATAATTAACGGATTACTGACGTGAATAGTTAAATATATACACCTATGCATGCTGACTTGAAATTATTCCTTTTTTATATTTAATAATATTATTTTTCAACTAACAAATCAATTAAAATTTAAACACTAATTAATTAACCTTGCAGTGCAGCCTCCACGACTTCATCTGTGAAGCCTTGATGCCCTTGCCACTTTGGGTCGTCTCAATTTCTTCTCTCTTATCATACTCAACCAGAAACTTTTTGACTGAGCCATTCATGGCAAATGATTCTGGCGTCTCAATTGGTCTAAATATAATGTCAAACAACAAAATAATAATGATGCATCTCACGAATCTCATCAAACTACTCAAACTACTGATATCCAGATTCAAGATGTCTCTACTAGGTTAATTAATTAGGGTTTAAAATTTAATTGATTTTTTATTTAAAAAATAATATTAATAAATATGAAAATAAATAATTTCAACTCAGCATGCATAGGTGTATATATTTAACTGTCAAAGTCAGCAATTCGTTAATTATTTAACACTTAGATAACGGAAGGATTAAATTGACTCTAATTATAAATGTAAAGGACCAAATTGAGACAAGACAAACGTAAAGAATTAAATTGAGACAGAGAACAAACGTAAAGGACCAAAATAATATATTTCTCTTTTTTTATTAGTTAAAGCTTCTCAGTAGTCAGTTCTCACCGGTCAAATTTGAATAGTTGACTAACCACTGATTTACACCTACAAGCCACGTAGGGATGGCAATGGGTAGGGTACGGGGAGGATATTGTAATTCCCGGTCCCGGCCCCGGAACTCAATTTTTTCCCCGGCCCCGGATCCGTCCCCGGCTGGGTATATAATGTGAGACCCATCCCCGGACCCATCGAATACTTAAATCTCCGGACCCGGACTCGGAAAATTTATTATTTTTTTTACAAATTATAAATTTAATTATTTTCAAATTTAAAAAAAAAATTCAAACACACAGGTATTGAATACACAATCATAAATTTAATTATTTCTAATTTTTTTTAAAAAAACTTCAAACACACAATAAGATTAAAATAAAAAGTCTGGGTTTTTGAGCTTAGTAAAATGGAAATGTGTGTGAATCGTGATGAGGGTGAGGCACGCGTGTGGGTACTGGACTACTGGGTAAGTGTGAGATGGTGTGTAAATCTTTTTTTTAATATTTATATATATAAATAATATATAAAAAGTATTTATATATAAAATATTTATATAAAAATACTTATATATAAAATATTTTTATATATATTATATCACCGGGTCCGCGTCCGGGATGAATACCCCCTTACCCGTCCCCGTCCCCGGACCCGGAAATTTACCCGTTAAAATTCCCAGAACTGGACCCAGACCTTTTTTTCAATACCCAGCCCCGAACCCAGCGGGTAATTTTACCGGGTACCCGTTGGATCCGAGTAAGATTGTCATCCCTAAAGCAACGTGACCCATAGATCAGATAACATATTCTTACATCATTATTTTTAAAATAGTTTTTATATAATTATGTTATGAAATAAAGTGACTCTTTAAAATTGTAATATTTTGAATATTTGTGTACTTAAGTCTTTTTTTGTTCAAGGCAAATTATAAAACCATTTTACCATAAAAATTATAATATCTCATATTATAACATAATCTAAATGCACAGTTAATTACATTTACAATTTTCTCAATGAAAAATAAATATACTTAATTTAATCCTTAAAAATTCTATTTCATAATTCAACAATTTGTATTCATTTTAATTAATAGAATTAATAAAAAGCCAACTAAAAATAATAGGTCAAATTACTCTTTTGATCTTCAACGTTTGTACGAAGTTTAATATTGGTACTCAACGTTTCAAAAGATTATTTTAGGTCCTCAACGTTTTTTTTCTGTCAAAATTGGCCCTCTAGCTAAACATCCGTCTGATTTTGCCATTAAATACTGACGTGGTAGGCTTATGTGGTACACCCTCTCTCCTACGTGTCATATTTAAATGACATGGCACACTCTCTCACTCCAATTCAGCAAAAAGACGCCGTTTTGATTCATTTAAATGTTCTGTTACTGCGTCGTTTTGCTAAGTTGGAGTGAGAGAGGGTGTCATGTCATTAAAATATGACACGTAAGAGAGAGGGTGTATCACATAAGCCTTCCATGTCAGCATTTAATGGCAAAATCATACGAATGTTATGCTAGAAGACCAATTTTGACGGAAAAAAAACGTTGAGAATCTAAAATAACCTTTTAAAACTTTAAGGACCAATATTAAATTTTGTGCAAACGTTGAGGACCAAAAGAATAATTTGGCCAAAATAATATTAATATTGTGCACGGAATCCTATTTTTGTAAAAGGACAATGGAAACAACTAATTTTCATATTGGAAACTTATGCATTTTATATCAGCTTGTATTTTATAACAGTTGTAATAGTTTATTTTTCTGATATAATAATGTTTTTTTTATATTATATTTTCATTATTAATTGGAACACATGCATCTCACGTGTTTCCTAGCTGGTTTGTTAGGATTTTAGGATCAGACTTAGGTTATGTTCGCTTAGTAGAAACTACAATGGAAAGCAAAAATAAAAGTAGGTGGGGCCCACAGGGCCCCACCAACTTTTACTTTTCTTTTTCCTTTTTCAGAATTTAAAAAATAAAATAAAAAATAAAATAAAATACAAAATGTTTATTATACCCTTTCAATTGATACAATCCTAAGTCCTAACCTTCTTCTTTTTTATTATTTTAATATAAGGGATAACGTGGTAATTTTAATACATTCCCATTTCATTTCCATTCCAAATTTTTACTACCAAACACATCAAACTCATTCCCTTTCCTTCTCCCTCTCCCTCTCCCTCTCCCTTTCTACTAAGCAAACGTGTCCTTAGGTCACGTTCTTTATCTAAAAAAAATTATGGAAAGGAAAAAAAAGTGGTGGGGACTATGATGGAAATAATCGTGCCAAATTTTTAAAAAAAAAATACAAAATGTCCAATATGTCATTTGAATTGATACATTCATAACATCAATTTCTTTTTAATATTTTAATATAAGGGGTAAAATGATAATTTTAATATATTTTTATTTCATTTTTATTCTCAAATTTTTACTACCAAACACAATAAACTCATTCTCATTCCTTTTCTCTTTCCTTTAGTATGTTAGGATTAAACTTTCTATTCTAGGCTTTTGTTGGTGTTAGCTTTTCCTTCTTCATACTGCAACTTGTGTATATAAAGAGACTCTGATGAATAACAATAGCTGCTACACTTCAAAATTATATTTGCTCACATATGCATTTGTTAGATATAATCTTTTCCTTCCTTTGTTTCACAGATATAATGTATAACATTTTCTTACTCTACTATAGGGCTCGTTTGAGATTATTTTTTAAGACTATTTTTTTTTAAATAAATTCATTTTAAATAGAATTTGAAAAAAAGTATCGGAAGCAGTTTGTGGTTAAAACAAAACAATGGATTAATTGAATGGTTGGGATTAAGAGGAATTGAAACTGTGCAGTTGAAGGGACATTCTGGGATTTGTTTCCCTAAACACTAAAAGCAGCAAAGAGGTTACTTTAATATCAGAAGGATACATATTTTAGGGGGCGAAAAAAAAGAGAAACAATATGCAGATCAAACCAACCACAATCAACACATGCCATAAGAGAGAGACAAAATAATAAAGAGAGAAAATCTCATTACCTATAAAGAGTGAGTGACAACACCATAAAAACATATGTTTTGATTTTGAGAGTGAGAAAGAAAAAACGATCACATACTTCTCTTCCATTAATTTTTCACATTCCCACGAATTCGCTCGTGGAAGGATTTTCGATGAGCATAAAAATATTAACTTGTACACATGGCTAAGGATGATTGTTATAATGACCGCCACGCTAGAAGCTGGGGTGACTGTTTTTCTAATGTAGAGAGTGGAAGAAGTTCTTGGTGGTGGTCATGACATATGGATTTATGTAATAGGATATGTAATGCATATCCTATTTGTGCTATACGTATATCATACAAAAATAGTACGTGCCCTTGAAATTGGAAGTTGGGGTATAACATCCGGCGTTGGATTATATCTTTCAACGCATGTTTCCACCACTAGAGATATGAACCTCACACTGGCTAATTAGTGTTTTTTTAATCTTAAGTTTACGATGAATTTTTTTTTAATATGTCATTATTCTGTTAATTAGTGTTTTGAATGGACTTTTTTAGGATGCAAATGCATACAAATGCCTATTTGCGCGCGTTTGTATTGGTTCAATTGCAAAAATATATTTTTTCAAAAAAATATTTTTATAATTAGACCAATACAAACGCGTCACGTAGCAGGCGTTTGTATGAGTTTGCACTCTAAGCCATTTGTAGCTTAGAAGAACCCATTTTGAATAGAAACACTAATTAAAAAAAATCTGTACGTACAAATTATAGAATATATAATTTTTATGTCAATTTTTCATATTAAAAAAGATTATTTGCTGATGAATTAAAAATAAAAAATGAACATGTACATTATCCCTCCTCTCCTTTCTCTCGTTGGCTGATATACAGATGATCAAAATACCCATACTTAATGGGTACCCTAAAATTTTACCCTGTGGGTCTGATATGAGTCCGGGTACAGAGTCAATGGATCCGGGTAAGGAGGTTCCCTGCCCGTACTTTATCCGCAATACTAATTATTTATTTATATATATATATATATAAAATATTATTTTAAAACTTTTTTATGTTGAGAAAATATATAATTCTAAGAAAAAATGTTAAATATCTTATAGATATTAAAGTAATTTAATTGTACATTTATATTTATGATTTAATTATTTTCTTTTTTGTGATTATAGATGAAAAAATTGACAAAAAATAATTTTATACTAATAAAATAATAATTTATTTCAAATTTTTACAGGTCCGGTCTGGGTATGGGGATTTAACTGCCCATAGGGTCTGGGAATAAAGATTAATTTTGATACCCGCTCAAGTCTGAATCCAAATCTAGAAATTATAATACTCTACCTAAACCTTACCCATGATAATCCCTGCATACAACTTTTATGTTTTCAATCTACTTCCGTGACATCTGATCCCTCTCACCTATGACACCCTTCCTTTTCTTTTTCTTTTTGTTTAAAGTATCTTTTTGCTTAAAATATTATTTGCTTAAAGTATTTTGTCACCACCTCCCATACAAGTAGGCGATGTATTTTTATAAGAATTGACAATGGAAATGATCATAGAATGGGTAGGGTCCATTGAGTCCTACCTATTTTTTACTTTTTCATTTCCATCAACTTTAAAAAAAAAACAAAAAGAAAATATAAAATGTCTATTATACCCTTTGATTTGACGCAATCATAACTTTCTTTTCTTTTTATTATTTTAATATAAGGGGTAAAGTGGTAATTTTAATACATTCCCATTCTATTTTTATTCCCAAACTTTTACTAACAAACATAGTAAACGCATTCTGTTTCTGTTTCCGTTTCTATTTCCATTTCCATTTCCATTTTTGCGTAAAGAACGTGCCCGTAATGTTTTTTTTGTTTTGTTTTGGAATCCACCTTGTGGATGTAAATTCAATTAAAGGGATTCTTCAATACATATGTCAGTGATGCATATAGGCATAGAATCAAGCCAAATATGTTCACCCGTGATACTGTCAGCACATTGATTACAACTTCTTGAGACCCACCTAAAGCAGACCTCATTAAAACCTAGACAAAGGTCTACAATATCAGTACAAATTGAGCTTAGTAGAGAAGAGTGGTTACAGCTGGAGTTATAAGCATGTCTATCACCAATTTTGAATCACTCTCCACTACAAGGTCCGCCATTCTGTTTTCTTCAATATTTTTAAAATCGCACCGGTCATTGAATTGGTCGAGGCACTTATTCACGATTTAATGGTTCAACCGTGATTCAATCGGTGGCATTTAAAATATATATTTTTAATTAAATATACTAAAATATATCATAAAAAATTATATACTTTATAATTATATGTTTCCATCTCGATTTAAACATGATAAGAAATAGAACAAGTTTTAAATTACCACAATATCATATTAAACTCTTCAAATAAATTCAAGGATCAACATATTTAAGTCTCAAGTCTTATCACAAACCAAACAATAAATACTGAAATAGAACAATCCTTACAACTACAAGTTACAACAAATTCTCAATAAATACTAAATCATAAACAACACAAAATTTTTTTTTTTTAAAGGAACAACCGGTCAAACCGTCTAAACCACCGGTTCTGATCGGTTTGGACGGTTCTTGACCGGTTTTTTCGATTCTTGATCGGTTTTATATCTGACCGGTTCTTTGGTTATTTCGAACCGAACTGACAGCTGGTTTTTCGGTCCGACCGGCCGATCCGGTCCGGTTTTGAAAACAGTGATTTTCTTTGTTTTTAAAAATCCGCGAGTTTTTACGGTGCATTGTTATACATATATAATCTTGTGCATTGTTATACATATATGATCTTGTGTATTTTTTGTGTGCATTGTTATATTATATTACCTTGTGTTAATGTTGTGTTACTATATATCAACTACTAAATAATTATTCAGATTCTTTTTTTCCTAGAACCAGATTCTTAACAAGTAAAGTAAAAATACAAAAGTTATACCTAAGCCTAATTTAAAATTAAATATAAAAAATATTAATTAAAAAATATACTTATAAAAATAAATTACACCCATGTCATTTTACAAATCATACTTGATAATAAAAAAATTAAAAATTATATCTAACACTAATTTATATTTAATTCTTAAATTTTATTTTATAGTAGTACCATGCACGTACACACAAAGAGTAATTTTGTCTATGAAAAAAATAAAAGAAAAAGAAGAGAAAAAATTCATTATTTGATTTGATGGGGGTAAGATAAGACGGATATATCTCATACCTTCTCTCTATATCTGAGATGATTTTTATAATGCTGTTTTGTCCTCATTTTTCCCTCCTAGACTTTATTTTTTGGCCATTCCCTCCTAGACTACTATTGCTTTTCTTTTCTGGCTTAGAGTGGTCGCCACCTTCAATTTGTAAATCATAAAATTACTAAGAATATATATTTTTCAACTAATTTAAGCTATATGCATTTTAAAAACTTTTAAAGATTAATCGACTATGTTTTAAAATATTTGTGTTTTTATAATTAGCATGTTAGTAACTTAGTATCAAGAACAAGAGAGAAGACTAATAAAAAAATTACTAAAAAAAAACAGGAAGACTATGAAAATGATAAAAAGGATGCAAATGGACTCAAGGCTTCCTTACATATTTATTATAATATTTAAATAAAATAAAATATGTACAAAGCCTTTTGAAAAAGAAAATAACTTTGAAAAACAAATAATAAAAGTAAAAATAATATCCAGATTATTTAATATACAAATAATGAAAAAAATAGTTATTTTTAAAAGCATTAAATAAATTGAACAAATTAGGGGATAAATTAAAAAAGTAAATTGTATTATTGAGATTTGATGAATTTCGCTTCATATTGATTTAAATAATTTTTGTTGCATTTATGTTCAGTTAAAGGCATTTCCTCAAATTGTGATGCAGAAAATCATTAAACATGGTAGAAGAGACAAATAAGATAAGAGGGATAATTAAAAACACATACAAATACAAATGATTTATAAATTTTGCACACTAACACAATCACTCAATTCCAATTGTCAAAAATTAACAATTACAATTTCATTCACTAAATCACCAAATGACTATAATTTTGGTCCCCAAAAATGAATATTGACCAACAAATGCTACTTGAAAAAATTAAAAAGGGAAAAACTGGGGCTAAAATGAAAAGTAAATTTATAAGCAAGTCAAAAAAATAAAAAAAACAAAAATAATTATACACAAATGTAAGGGTGAATGAAAAAATTTCCAATCCTATACAAGGGGCAGTGTATACTGTGAATAACTCACACTAGTCTGTGAAGAAAGTAAAAGAAAAAAATTTATATTTTTTCCCATAAGTTCACACAGTGCAAAATGGCTTTCGTCTTGGCTTTTCTCTTCGGTTCCCCCTTTGTTATTGTTTTTGTGGTATTAGTTGTTGCATTCTTCTATATTTTGTTACACTACTATCCTAGACTTGTGGAAATATGGAATAGGTTTAGAAACAGTACCAGGATAACAAAGATTACAATCCTTTTCTATGTTGGTGCTACATTACTAGTTTATGGGTTTGTGTATTTGTACGGTAGGAGCAAAGTACAACATAATTTCGATATTCATGTACATAGTTATAGCTATCCTATATGCTATGCGCTACACTTTGTTTTTACATACATTTTTTATTTACTACTAACCGTGGCAACTACCTATGATTCGCTTAGATTTTTATTTAGGGTCTTGGGCAATATTGCTGAAATTCTAGGTTGGATCCTTACATGCAATGTAGGATTCCATTTTGCTACAAATAAAAAAAAGCACAAAAGAAGTAGATGCCTATATTATCGGTGCCCATGGTGTATTAGCCATTTACTTTTTCTTCGTAAGATATGCTTTAGAACTATTAAATAAATGTGAAACTCTGGTTATTAAGTTTCTAGATCATAAAAACTCATCTTTCTTTTTCTTCTTTTTTTTGAAAAAACTTGATGGATCCTCAAGAAGTAGAGAAAGATGTCTTCTTGGGATCCTCACACTTGCGTACGCCTTCCAGCAACCCCAGAATGCACAATATTCCCACTAGTCGAATGTGATGCCTGATTGGAATCCCCGGCAATCTCAGCAAGGTTTAAATCACCATGATTCTGAGGTGAATTTTCTATGTTGTATTTAAAATAATATATGGTGCCTTTGACTAAAAAAATTACTCCTTCAGAAGCTATAATTATTATAAAAACAAAATGTGCAGAAATATAAAGTAACAATAGAAACGTGAAGCTCTAGAAACTTAGTAACCAGAGCTTCACATTTATTTAATAGTTCTAAAGCATATCCTACGAAGAAAAAGTAAATTGCTAATACACCAAGGGCACCGATAATATATAGGCATCTACTTCTTTTATGCTTTTTTTATTTGTAGCAAAATGGAACCTTACAATGCATGTAAGGATCCAACCTAGAATTTCAGCAACATTGCCTAAGACCCTAAATAGAAATCTAACCAAATCATTGGTAGTTGCCACGGTTAGTAGTAAATAGAAAATGTATGTAAAAACAAAGTGTAGCGCATAGCATATAGCATAGCTATAGCTATGTACATGAATAACGAAATTCTGTTGTACTTTGCTGCTACCGTACAAATACACAAACCCAGGAACTAGTAATGTAGCACCAACATAGAAAATGATTTTAATCTTTGTTCTCCTGGTACTGTTTCTAAACCTATTCCGTATTTCCACAAGCCTAGCATAGTAGTGTAACAAAATATAGAAGAATACAACAACTAATACCACAAAAACAATAAGAAAGGGGGGATCGAAGAGAAAAGCCAAGACAGAAGCCATTTTGCACTGTGTGGGCTTATGGGAAGGAATAGAAATTTTTTTCTTTTACTTTCTTCATAGACTAGAGTGAGTTATTCTCACTATAAACTACCCCTTATATAGGTTTGGAAATTTTTTCATTCACCCTTACATTTGTGTATAATTATTTTTGTTTTTTTATTTTTCTGACTGCTTATGAATTTACTTTTCAATTTAGCCCCCATTTTTCTCTTTTTAATTTTCTCTAGTAGCATTTGTTGGTCAATATTCATTTTTGGGGACCAAAATTATTGTCATTTTGTGATATTGAATGAAATTGTAATTATTAATTTTTGACAATTGGAATTGAGTGATTGTGTTAGTGTGCAAAATTTATGAATCATTTGTATTTGAATGTGTTTTTAATTATCCCACTCTTATCTTGTTTGTCTCTTCTACCATGTTTAATGATTTTCTGCATCACAATTTGAGGAAATGCCTTTAACCGAACATAAATTCAACAAAAATTATTTATATCAATATGAAGCAAAATTCATCAAATCTCAATAATACAATTTGCTTTTTAATTTATCCCCCAATTTGTTCAATTTATTTAATGCTTTTAAAAAAACTATTTTTTTCATTATTTGCATATTAAATAATCTGGATATTATTTTTTACTTTTATTATTTGTTTTTCAAAGTTATTTTCTTTTTCAAAAAGCTTTGTACATATTTTATTTTATTTAAATATTATAATAAATATGTAAGGAAGCCTTGAGTCCATTTGTGTCCTTTTTATCTTTTTCATAGTCTTTCTGTTTTTTTTGGTAATTTTTTAATTAGTCTTCTCTCTTGTTCTTGATACTAACATGCTAATTATAAGAACAAAAATATTTAAAAACATAGTTGATTAATCTTTAAATTTTTTAAAAATGCATATATTAGTAATTTGTGCTTAAATTAGTTAAAAAAATATATTATTAAAGTAATTTTATGATTTACAAATTGAAGGTGGCGACCAAGTGGACTCTAAGCCAGAAAAGAAAAGCAATAGTAGTCTAGGAGGGAAAATGAGAACAAAACAGCATTATAAAAATCATCTTAGACATAGAGAGAAGGTATGAGATATTCCTCTTACCCTATCAAATCAAAGAATGATTTTTTTTTCTCTTCTTTCTCTTTTGTTTTTTTCACAGACAAAATTAGTCATTGTGTGTACCTGCATGGTACTACTATAAAATAAATTTTTAAAAATTAAAAATAAATTAGTGTTAGATATAATTTTTAATTTTTTTTATATTTGTAAAATGACATGGGTGTAATTTATTTTCATAAGTATATTTTTAAAATAATATTTTTTATATTTAATTTTAAATTAGGGTTAGGTATAACTTTTGTATTTTTACTTTACTCGTTAAGAATCTGGTTCTAAGAAAAAAAAAATCTGAATAATTATCTAATAGCTGATATCTAGTAACACGACAATAATACAAGGTAATATAATATAACAATGCACAAAAAACAAATACACAAGATCATATATAACAATACACTGTAAAAACACGCGGATTTTCAAAAAGGAGGAAAACTAAAGGACAAAAGAAAGTAGCAGAGGCCATAAACCACAAACATTGCTTCTATGGGAGGTGGAGACAAAATACTTTAAGCAAAAAGATATTTAAGCAAGAAGAAAAAGAAAAGGAAGGGTGTCATAGGTGAGAGGGATCAGATGTCAATTGTCATAGAAGGAGATTTTTTTTTTGGCCATTGTCACAGAAGGAGATTGAAAACATAAAAGTTGTATGTTAGCCAAGGAGAGGAGGGATAATGTCCATTTTCATTTTTTATTTTTAACTCATTAGCAAATAATCTTTTTTAATATGAAAAATTGACATAAAAATTATATATTAAATAATTTGTACGACAGATTTTTTTAATTAGTGTTTCTATTTAAAATGGGTCCTTCTAAGGTGCAAACAGCTTAGGGTACAAACTCATATAAACGCCTACGTGGTGCGTTTGTATTTATCCAATTACAAAAATATTTTTCTGAAAAATTATATTTTTACAATCGAACCAATACAAACGCGCACGTAAGCATTTGTATGCGTTTGCACCCTAAAAAAATTCATTCAAAACACTAATTAACAGAATAATGACATATTAAAAAAAATTCATCGTAAACTTAAGATTAAAATGTAAAAAAAAAAAATCCTCTTAAATTTAGACTTTAGATAGCTATATTAAGATGTATAGTCGCTGCCCTATTTTGATGTCACTGTTTTTTTTGTCATTAATTAAATATCTATTTTACAAATTACAATTAAAATAAGATGAATGATGTGATCAGAGGAGAAAAAGAGAAAGTTGAGATATTAAGTAGGATAACTATGAGAAAAAAAGAGAAAAAAAAACTTCTTATTGTTTAATTATATTTTATTATATATAAAAAACTAATTATTATAATGCTCTTTATAAAAAAATAATTATAATTATCAAATACACTATATATATATATATACTTCATTCAACTACTTCCAACTACTATACATGGAAAAAGTTAAAATAATGAATTTCTGACATGAATTACAAAGCTTGGTAGAGTTTTAAATTGTACTAATTACTTGGCTTCTAGGATGATACCAATATATCTCTGAAGAGATATATTCAAATTCAAATAATTAAAATTTGTTTAAAATTAAAATCAATAAATTCACTAGAAATAAAGGTTGAACATAAATTAAATTATTTTACATAATCTCAAAAATAAAATGTATTCATTTAAGGTTGAACATAAAATGTGCCTGCTGCGAAATTACATGCTGCATGTCAATGCCTTTATTAAAATTAGGTGACGTTTGGTATCTGGTGAGTATTTTAGTAGGAAGTAAAAGTGGAAGTGAAACTAAATGATAAAAAAGTATGTTTGGTATGCAGGGAAACAGAAGTGGAATGTAAAAATAATATTATTTGGTATGGTGGGATGAAGATAGGATAATAGAAGATAAAAGTATAAAATACCTTTTTTGCCCTTACTTTTTTAAAAGTCACAAATTTTTTAAGGGTATTTTAGTCTTTAAACATCACCTCACCTTACCTCACCAAAACTTCCCTCCTCACATACAAGCAACCTTATTCACATCTCATGAAGGAAGTTTCTTTTTTTTCCCACTCACCTCATCACCTACCAAACATTTCAAAATCTCACCTCACCTATACTCGGTCGCTACCAAACATGCCATTAGTTCTTCAAATTTTTCTTCTACTTTCATAAATAATTCTACTTTCATATATATATATAATCTCCATTCTTATAGATATAATTCACAAAATAATTAATTAATCTCCTCACAATTAATTGTCTTACCCCTCTTTTATAATATTATCAAGTGCATTTCTAAGGTTTTGTTTCAATTAGTTTTTCAATCTATATATTAGAGTTTACTTTGTTAGTTTTATGCTAGCTAACAAAGTAAACTGTTCAAAAATTTAAAATCATCCCATCTTTGATCTTTGTTTCTAAACCCATTACCATGACATACTACTATTTATGAAAAAAATGGCATGTGTCAAATGCGATTTATCATACATGGGATTTCATTACATGTCAGTGTCACCGGTCTGCACCTGAATTATTATTATTTTATCAGCAAAAATACCTTTCTTATCCCCAATGTTTGGTGGTCCTGTCAATTTTGTCCTTAACGTTTTTTCGCTGTCAATTGTACCCTAACGTTTTACGTTTCTGCTAAAGTCACCCTTTTCACTAACACCATCATATATTTAACAATTTTGGCTGACGTGACATCCTATGTGGCAAAATGTTTTATTTTGTCAATTGTACCCCTAACGTTTTACATTTCTGCCAATATCACCCTTTTCATTAGCACCATCAAATATTTAATAATTTTTGCTTACGTGACATCCTATGTGGCAAAAATATCTGACTTGGTATATTTTTTTTCCACATCAGATTTCCTACTCATTTTTGCCCATCAAAGTTGTGTCGTTTTAACTTCGGCTTATTCCTTCTAAAATATAACTCAAACGCACCCGCTATTTTGCTCATAAAAACAACGGAGACGTTATCCATTCTCTATTTTAGGGTAACGTCTCCGACAAAGTAGGGAATGGGTAACGTCTCCGATGTTTTTGTCTGTAAAATGGCACGTGCGTTTGAGTTATATTTTAAAAGGAATATGGTGAAGCTAAAACGACACAGTTTTGATGGGAAAAAAGATGAGTAAAGAATCTGGTGTGAAAAAAATATGCCAAGTTAGATATTTTTGCCACATATGATGCCAAGTAAGCAAAAACTATTAAATATTTGATGATGCTAGTGAAAAGGGTGACATTGGTAGAAATGTAAAACATTAGGGGTACAATTGACAGAAAAAAAATATTTTGCCACATAGGAAGCCACGTCAGCAAAAACGGTTAAATATTTGACGGTGTTAGTGAAAAGGGTGACATTGGCAGAAACGTAAAACGTTAGGGGTACAATTGACAGCGAAAAAACGTTAGGGGTGAATATTTAAAAGATTTATCTACTTAACATCTTAAGGTCGTATTTGTTAAGATTTTCTCTTATTAATTAAGAGAAGATGTATTGTTATAAACATGATGAAAAGTTCAAAATAATAATTTTTAAACTCTCTTATTGGTTGAAAAGAATCCTTAAACAATGTTATTGGGACACTTGTTAGCAAAATTCATGTTTAAGGTATACTTGTAAAATTGACTAAAATGTATTGTATTTTTAAATGTAAGGAGAAGAGAGTGTACATTTTAAAAATAGAGAAAATTAGAGTATAATTTCAAGATCTCTAAGCAGAGGATAGTATATTTTACTCTTAATTTAATGCATGAAATTGAATATCAAAATATATATTTAATACATGATAATTATGATGAGTAAATAGAACTAAAATATATTCTTATTATAAAAAAATATTAAAATATGAAAAGGACCAATATGAAAATCTCCCAAAGTGACAGGTATGCCTCCAGATCCAGTCCTGTCCAGCATTGGACCGGAGGATGAAAGAAAAGAAACAGAGAGAGGTAGGTCTCATGTGTGGGCCCCACTACACACATGACTCACTCTATTTCAAAATCGTGTGTTAAAAGCAACGACACAATTTTTTTAGGATATTTTAATTACTTTCACTTAAACCTAAAATCCCACCCATATTTTAATTAGGCCAAATTACTTTTTTGATCCTCAACGTTTGTACGAAATTTAATATTGGTCATCCACATTTCAAAAAGTTATTTTAGGGCCTCAACGTTTTTTTTTTGTCAAAATTAGTCCTTTGGCGTAACTCCGTCTGGTTTTACCTTTAAATGCTGACGTGAAAGGCTTATGTAGTACATCCTCTCTCTTATATGTCATATTTAAATGATATGACACCTTCTGTCACTTCAACTCAACAAACAACGTTATTTTGATTCAAAACTTAGCAACTTAAAGTCGTTTCAAAATCACGTCATTTTGCGGAGTTTTAAATTAATAACTGCAGGTTGCAGGTTGCAGGTTTCAATTCAATTTGTGATGGCATTGTGAGTGTTTAATATCAACGATTTGAGGGCATTGTGATTTGTGACTAACATGGCAACGTTCATGTTAATTGACAGTTGAATAATTGTAAATAATTGTAAGTATTCAAAATGAGGTAGGTCTTAAAAAATAGAGTTTTGCTAATTAGTGCATTTAAGACATCATATATGTGTTTTATATTTTTTCTTAAAGACATAAATGCATGCCCTTCACCTATTTTTTAATAAACACTTATATATATATATATATCTAAAATGTCATGTCGATGTGCTGTAATGTGAATGGAATAAAAGTGAATAAAATGACAGTTTTACCCTTATATTAAAAGCGGGAATGGATTAAAAATGAAAAAAAATATAAGGAAAAAATATAATTTTACCACATTATAAAAAATAAGATATGTTTAATTAAAAAAAGTATTAGATTATATTACACATTAGGTGTCACGACCCCCTATCGGACGTCCGTGACCGGCACGGGAGGTAGGATTTCTCCTATCCCGTAAGCCTCTAATTCCTGATTGACATCCTTACATATGCATAACTACCCATTTCTAATACAAACAATATAGTATTTATATGGCCATATCTATCCGATGACCTAAGTAGCACACAATCCACGGCTCGCTCAACGCCGCTTCAGTCTATACATATACACATAATCAATCACACGTACATATAATATACATATTGATCACGCGCTTAAGGGCGGTTGATCTATCCTATTCACATGCAAAATCCCTGTGTACAGTCAAGCATATATATTCAATCACACACCTGCATAAAATATACATATTGATCACACGCCTCAATGCGTGTGACCTATCCTATTCACATGCGGAAGCTGTATTTTCACACAATCAAGTATTCAATCACACATATATATAGGTTTACATATTGACCACACGCTCAGTGCGTGTGATCTATCCTATTCACATGCAGGAGTCACATCCATATATATGTATATACACATGATATTCATCATATCACAACCTATATCCCCAATAACAAGACCAATCTTTAATCTGTATGAAGCCGACAACTCTAGAGTGTGACATATACATATATGCATATAGCGGCTGTACAAAACAATGCTATACCAAAATGAATCATATACATATATATCCTGCCAAAACACATATAACAGTACTACCCACGCGAACAATGCGTGCGGTCTCTAAGCCTGTCCGCCTCCCTGAGATGAAGTGGAAGCGTTCCCGATGCCTATACCACCTGTGTCTGTAACATGTAACATTGGGGTGAGTCAAACAGACTCAGTGAGAGGCTTTCCCATCCCTGGTGTAGTAGCGGGTACCACTACAACTGGGGAAGAGGAGCCAATCACAAACACATACGCATATAACGGGTTTAGATGTTCATATATTAGGTAGTCAGGCAATTAACATATATTATATTCACAATAAAGAATTTAAAGCATGGATTTACATACATCTAAATTCACACATACGTCATATCATGATTTAGCATATAATTCCATGTGGTCCTCTGTATTCAAGTGATCATAATCATAAACTAGCCCGAAGGCAATATCTCCGTTAGGAGAGAAGCTGGCCCGAAGGCAATATCTCACGTGAGCAATATGGGAACCTAGTTGATCATTCTAGGAACCCCTGGTCCCAAGACTATACTTGGAACAATAGTTTGACCTCAAGACTTCACTTGGAGCAATAGTCGGCGACTCATCTGACCTCGGTTTACCCAAGGCAATAGCCACAATGTGGTGTACTCATATACTTTGTATTTCTGTGAGTTTGACTCAAAACAAGAGACTCAATCTACCCGGACCACCCGTGATAGACTCGGTTTCCGCGTTGTACCATAAATAACCCCTATGGACCACTACTTGTTCATTTTACTTGTTCTTAGGCAAATTTAGACTTTCCAAGTGGTTTCTAATTCGGACTCCTGGTTCAGAACAAAGTCACCTAGGTTTATTCTCTTTAAGGACTTACTTACAAAACCACACCCTTCAGATAATATTTACTCGATCCTACCCCCGATGTTGTATAGGTCCTGAGGACCTTCTTTTCATATACGGCTCCTTGAGCCACCATTGCTTTAACAATCCACATACACACATAAGCACATTTTCACATATACTGTAATTTAGGAACAACAATAGCATGTTATCTAACATGTAATTCCTACAAATAGGCAAGAAGGCAAACCATATATCCATATCCGCAGTCAACCCTATAGGGCAAGGATAGGAAAGCCCCTCACCTGGTTGGCCCCTCTGATCGGCTCTCGGTGCGCCCGAAAGTCCACTCACACTATGGTGCCCTATACACATATACTTGAGAGATTCAGAGACTTGAAAATTCAACCACTATCGTGTACATGTAACGCTAATGCTCATGTTCTTTCTAATTAATTCCATAGTCTAGTTGTTGGCTTGGAATGCCCTCAACTAGTTTTCGTAACACCTAACATGCTTCTAATTCGTGTCCAACCCTCTCTTAATTACGCTATTCAGAAACGTTGAATTTGGGAATGCAAGGTTACCCAATTTCACCTCTGTGTGTCCATGTGAAGTTCCCATTGCGCAAGTCTTGAATTTATGGCTCAAGAGTCATAAATTCTACTTGTCCAAAATTTCCATTTATCAAAATAACCTTGAACACTTCACCTACACATGAATACACATACCCGAATACGCGTAAAGTTAGAAAATTGTCTCTTTTTCCCCGAACGGGGTCCTGGGTGAGACGGGAATTACTCGGGTTTTCATCCCTCGTACATTCCAATAATTTTTAACAATTTTTTTATAATTATTATTCAACCTTTCAATGCACCCCAAGTCATTCCGCAACACCCTTAAACCTTAACAACCACATTTTCTTACATTTTTTCCAACCCGGATAAATTTCATCAATTTGGTTCTGGCTCCTAAGCTTCCAACTCACTTCCTAGCATGCAAATACTTCAATTTAGGACCTAGAACACTTAGATTGAATCAATTGGGGTCTTTCCAAAAATCCCTAAAATTGATAAAATTGGGGTTTGAGAGTTTCGGGACTTCTCACCTCGATTCAACCGGTTAGAAGGACGATATGGAGTAGAGGAGACTCCCGGCTAACTTCCCTGGTGAAGAAACGGCATTTTCCGGCGAGTTTTCCGTCGAGAAAGCTCTCCCCCTTTGCTTTCTCTCTCTAACCCGAGCTCTCTCTCTCTCTCTAGCACACAGTGGCGTTCTCCGGCTCCGGTGGACGGCGACTCCGGCCACCACGCGTGCGTCCGACCATCACCACGCTTCTCTTCCTCCGTGCACGAGCTCCCGTTTGTGCTTTGCCTCAAGCTGCTCTCTTCCCTTTTTTCCGTGTCTCTGGTGCGTCTTCCCTGTCTGGTTTGTTTTCTCTTTCTTTTTCTTATTCTCACTTATATGATATATATATATATATATATATATATATATATATATATATATATATATAGAAGTATTAGGATTTTACAAAAAAATTACATTTATCACAAAATAAGTGATAGGTTAGTGTGTATTTTTATCTCATTTTCCTCTTTTAAATTAATTAATTTAATTTAATTGATGACGCTAGTTAAAATATTCTCGGGTATTATATTAGGTCCACAAAATTGTCAACCAAACGGGCCTAAATGCCACAAAGGTGTGTGAATGTGCTTGTGGTTTTCGATGTAAGCGTAGATGAATGGTGCTCAGAAATTCTTGTTGGTTCTATACTATGGACCAACTTATTACTCAATCGTTGTAGTAATTCAAAGAAGCATTTTTTAAGAGTATACTTTTAGGCATGTTAATAACTCAGAAATAGAAATGGAAATAAAAACAGAAATATAAATGAAATGTATTGATGTGTTTAGTAATAAAAATTTGATAAAAGAAATGTATTAAAATGATTATTTTACCCCTTATATTAAAATAATAAAAAGAAAAGAAGATTATAATTATGTCAAATCAAAGGGGTACAATAGATATTTTGTATTTTTCTTTTTTTTATAGTTGATGGAAATAAAAAAATAAAAAAATAAATAGGACCCAGTAGACCTTATTTATTTTTTCATTTTCATTGAATACATTTCTAGTAAGTGAAAAACTAGTTAGGAAAGAAAATTTTTCTCTGTGTACCACTATAAAATTTTAATATTATAATGACAAAATATATTATAACCAACTATAAACAATTCGTTAATTCCATAATAGAAGTATTGTTATAAATATTATTATTTATGAATATTTACAATTGACTTTATCATCTTGAGTATTTTCATGTACATAAATATGAGTTTATCCTTTCATCATGTACATTAAGTATGAGCTTATCTCTTCATTATGTACATTAATTTAGGTACATCCCCCCTTGAGATCTTTCAGACTATAAATAGAGGTCTCTTGTGATGTTATGTATAGAAGTGATAACATGAATAAAAGAATTACTCTCTTGCTCCCCAATTCTCTATTTCTTGCAAATCTCTTATTCTTATCACTAGATCTTATTGTTTATATACATTTTTTAACACGTTATCAGCACGGCGTTCTACCGATCGATTTGAAGTTTTTGGAGATTGAGCATGATAACATTAAGGTAAGTAACAATGATTGTTGTTGTTAATTAATTTTCTTGTCAATTTTACACAAGGAAAATATGTATATGTATATCATAATTATTTGAATTCTTATTTCTTATATCATATCTCTCAAAGTTTGAATTTGTTGCACTTGATAAATCAAGAGAATTTATTTATGAGTTCTTGATGCCATAATTCATTTGAGTATAATAAATCTTATAAATTCTATCAAATGATGAAATCAAGCATTCCATTGCACAAGAGAATATTTCTTTTTCATTATTTGGATCAAGAAGTAAAGACAAAATATTTCATTATAAAGAACCCGTAGTTGTTTGGAATAATTTGGAAGAGAGGTATGAGCACAAAGAAAATTTTTGTTTTCGTCTAAAGCTCTTTAGATGAACAATCAAAGAACCAGTAGTTCTTTATAACATTTGAAATATATTATATAACAAAGTCTTGTTCAAAATTAGCTCTCAATGGAAATTATGTAAAGAGAGAATTATTGATGAATATATGTTAGAAAACATATTTTACTGTGATGCCTTGAATGTGCTCCTGAAGTAGCAATATCGAGAGCATAGATTTACTAATTATTTTGAGCTAATTTCTTATTTGCTTATGTTAAGCAAAAGTCCTAACTATTGGTACCAAAATATGAAACCCGTCCTAATAAATCAATTTCATTTCCAAAAGAGAATGAAACAAGGTAGAACAAATTTTGAAAAAGTATTCCCCGAAGTGAATGCAGCAAATAAAGTTTG
This sequence comes from Senna tora, assembly GCA_014851425.1. Lineage (NCBI taxonomy): Eukaryota > Viridiplantae > Streptophyta > Magnoliopsida > Fabales > Fabaceae > Senna > Senna tora. Next base: position 19,466,564 of record CM026265.1, read on the forward strand.
ATGAGTTTGGTAAATGACTCTATTCGTAGCTATGATATTGGATGTGGGCATGATAAAAGACTAAAAATTTACCATCATTGACGTTATAATAATTAAGAGAACAATAGAGGTTCTCTCAATATAATTCTTTTAAGAATAAAGATATGAAAGGTCATTGGTCACGTATTTGTTGTGCACCTGAATATATTGTTGAGTTTCACAAACTTCAAGAAAGAAATCAAATAGTACTGACGTTTACTAATTTGACCTTTTTTTTTTCAAAATGTTAACGTCAATTGATCATGTTGTGAGCAATATTTTTGCTTATAAAGATAATATATATAAGGATGCTGATAAATAAATTGATAAAATATCTTGTCTGAATATAGATTGTTAACAAAATTAGTATTGCGCGTCTGTGCTAATTTGAGTATAAATTGTTAACAACTTTATCTTTATTTGTGTTTGTATAAGATTACCATATTTTGATCACAAATATCTAAGATATTTTTCATTTTGGATTAAATTATAATTTTTTTGGAAATCAAGTATCTTTCAATTCCTTGTTACTTTTATTAAGCAAAAATGACATATTTAAGAATATATTTTGCACTTTCAATACCAGTATTTTTTTATAGCATCTTAGCAATGTTATTATTAGATTGTTGTGTTTCATGGACTTATTCTTATGATTATAAAATCAAAGAATATTCTTTTCTTATTTGGTTTTGAAAGAACTAAATGTCAATATTGTCACGACCCCCTACCGAAAGTCCGTGACCGGCACGGGAGGTAGGATTTCTCCTATCCCGTAAGCCTCTAATTCCTGATTGACATTCTTATATATGCGTAACTACCCATTTCTAATACAAACAATATAGTATTTATATGACCATCCCTATCCGATGACCTAAGTAACACACAATCCACGGCTCGCTCAACGCCGCTTCAGTCTATACATATACACATAATCAATCACACGTACATATAATATACATATTGATCACGCGCTTAAAGGCGGGTGATCTATCCTATTCACATGCAGAATCCCTGTGTACAGTCAAGCATATATATTCAATCACACACCTGCATAAAATATACATATTGATCACACGCCTCAATGCGTGTGACCTATCCTATTCACATGCGGAAGTCATATTTTCACACAATCAAGTATTCAGTCACACATATATATAAGTTTACATATTGACCACACGCTCAGTGCGAGTGGTCTATCCTATTCACATGCGGAAGTCACATCCATATATATATATATACACATGATATTCATCATATCATAACCTATGATCCCAACAACCAGACCAATCTTTAATCTGAATGAAGCCGACAGTTCTAGAGTATGACATATACATATATGCATATAGCAACTGTACAAAACAATGCTATACCAAAAGAATCATATACATATACGTCCTGACAAAATACATATATCAATACTACCCACGCGGACAATGCGTGCGGTCTCTAAGTCTGTCCGCCTCCCTGAGATGAAGTGGAAGCGCTCTCGATGCCTATACCACCTGTGTCTGTAACATTTAAAGTTTGGGGGTGAGTCAAACAGACTCAGTGAGAGGCTTTCCCATCCCTGGTGTAGTAGCGGGTACCATTACAACTGGGGAAAAGGAGCCAATCACAAACACATACGCATATAACGGATTAAATTTCCATATATTAGGTGGTCAAGCAGTTAACACAAATCATATTCACAATAAAGAATTTAAAGCATGGTTTTACATACATTTAAATTCACACATACATCGTATCATAGTTTAACATAAAACTTCATGTGGATGTCCATATTCAAATAACCGTAATCATAAACTGGCCCGAAGGCATATCTCCGTTAGGAGAGAATCTGGCCCGAAGGCATATCTCCATTAGGAGAGAATCTGGCCCGAAGGCATATCTCACGTGAGTGGTATGGGAACCTAGTTGAACATTCTAGGAACCCCTGGCCCCAAGACTTAACTTGGAACATTAGTCTGACCCCAAGACTTCACTTGGAGCATAGCCGGCGACACGTCTGACCTCGGTTTACCCAAGGCAATAGCCACAAGGTGGTGTACTCATATACTCTGTGTTTCTGTGGGTTGACTCAAGACAAGAGACTCAATCTACCCGGACCACCCGTGATAGACTCGATTTCCAGGTTGTACCATAAATGACCCCTATGGACCACTACTTGTTCATTTTACTTTTTCTTAGGCAAAATTTAGATTTCCAAGTGGTTTCTAATTCGGACTCTTGGTTCAGAACAAGGTCACCTAGGTTTATTCTCTTTAAGGACTTACTTACAAAACCACACCCTTCAGATACTATTTACTCGATCCTACCCCCGATATCGTATAGGTCCCGTGGACCTTCTGTTCATATAAGGCTCCTTGAGCCATCATTGTTTTTACAATTCACATACACACATATAGCACTTTATCGCATATATTATAGTTTAGGAATAACAATAGCATGTTATCTATCATGTGATTCCTACAAGCAGGCAAGAAGGCAAACCATGTATCCACATCCTCAATCAACCCTATAGGACAGGGATAGGAAAGCCCCTCACCTGGTTGGCACCTCGGATCGGCTCTCGGTGTGCCCGAAGGTCCACTCACAGTATGGTGCCCTATACACATATATATTTAGGAAATTTAGAACGCGTAATTAAACATCTAAAAATGCGTGTGTCGTACTAATGCTCATGTACCGTTTAGATATTTCTAAGAACTAATTATTTAATTCGTTACGTCGTCTAAATTTCTCTTTTTGAAAGTCCAGAATGCCCCATATTTGACTTCCACACTTTCGAGCCATTTAGAACATCTAATTGCTTAGGTTAGAGATTTCCACTTGTCTAAATTCCCTTCCATGTGTTCATATGGGTATTTAATTAATAAAAGATTTAAATTCACGGTTCAAAAGAGGCTCTAGCTTACTTATTCCACCGTCTCCCTTATTCGCCGAGTAAAAGCTTAATTATTACCTCTTTAATTATATATAAAAATATAATTGGGTATAATTGGAGCCTTGGGACTAATTTAACGGGTCTTAGGTGTCCACCACGAACTTAGACCGAGGTGTTCGACCCACCGTATAGCTCCTTACTGAACAATGGCCTATTATTTCGCCTCTTTTTCACCGGATTGGGTTCCGGTTGTGGTGGTAAATACTCGGGTTTTATTCCCTTGACTATTTCCAGCATTTATAACACTTATACTACTCCAATCCAAGCCTAAACATGCATCAAATTATCAATTTCTAATTTATAGCAATTTCCTAACCCAATTTTTCCTAATTTCCATACCCGGTCAAATTCCTACGGTTTAACTTCGATTCTGAACCTCAATAAGCTTTCAATAATATCCACTAAGCTCAATTTAACCCCGGAATGCCCCGATTGAAAGTATTTGAAGAATTTCTAAAATACCCAAAATTGGAGAAATTGGGGTTTGAGAGATTTGGGGATTTCTTACTTGATTTCAATCGGATAGGGAGCTTAGTGGGTGGTGAAAATGAAGTCCGGTGGCCTTCATCGGCGGAGGAATCCTCCCTCCGGCGTGATTCCGGTCGAAAACCGCCGAGCGTGTGTCACGACCCCGATTCCAGGAATCCGTGACCGGCACGGGAATAGAATTTAGCCTCTAAACCCGTAAGCCTTATCTATAATCATAAATTATCTACCCTTATATACAACCATCATTCAATATTCACATAGTGTATATAGTGGTCACACCATCACTGGTGGCCTAGATAACCTGCAATCCACGGCGCTCAATGCCGCTTCAGCCCATTTCACGTATATATATACATCCATACACTCAGGTCATCCACACATAAATATATATATACATAGTGATCAAACCCCAAAGGAATGATCTATCCTATTCACACACACAATATATATATAACCTGTCATAATCACACATGCACACTCACACACACAGTTAAGTATACATAGTGATTACACGTCTCAATACGTGTAATCTATCCTATTCACATGCAGATATTTATATTTTTCATCCAACATATACCAAGTCACACGTATATATATAGCTTATACATATTGATCACACACCATTATGTGTGATCTATCCTATTCACATACGCAGATATGTATATATATAAGTATATCAAGACTTTCCCAACACCCAGAATCCTATCAGTAAGCACATGTGAAGCCGACATGTCTAGATATAGCATAATTCGAAAGCTGCAAATATTTACATCGCCTTTACAACTTTAGAATATATACAACTCAAAATAATGAAGGCTAAATAATCAAAAGATGTCCACCCACGCGAACAAATGCTGTGCAAGTGGATAGATGTCCGTATCACTGTCCGGACGTCGAAGCCTGCCCGATTCCTATATCTGTAACATTTAAACAGAGGGTGTGAGTCCAACAGACTCAGTGAGAAGCTTCCCATCCTCGGCGTAGCGGCGGGTACCACTACAGCTGGGGAAAGGGAACCACTCACAACCACATGCGCACGAAATACCAGTTTGTCAGATGTTATATAATGATCAGGCAACATTAATATAACGTTACGTCACAGATAAACCTAGGAATCATGCTTCTCAAACATGCTACTCATAAGCAACCAATAACATGAAACATTTCATATTAAAAACTATAAATCATACAATCGACCCTAGTGCCACGCTAGGGCAATAGCCTCAACGGCAAATCCTTTAAATGCTATGCACCACCCTAGTGCCAGGCTAGGGCAATAGCCACGACGAGCAACCATGAAGATGTAATGCACCACCCTAGTGCCAAGCTAGGGCAATAGCCACAACGGGCAAACATGAATATGTAATGCGCCACCCTAGTGCCAAGCTAGGGCAATAGCCACAACGGGCAACCATGAATATGTAATGCACCACCCTAGTGCCAAGCTAGGGCAATAGCCACAACGGGCAAATGTCTGACGTCATATTTCACTCTCTTACTTTTATTGGGGTTTGCAACACGGACTACCCATTTCTATTCTAAAGTGTCTTTACCTCAGCAGTGTGAACTCCACTAAGAATTTCTAATCAATTATGAGATTTTCTACTCTTTGCTTAGTACCCAACCCTTGATTAGATAATAACCTAGCTCTAAGGTATTTCCTAAGTTCGTTTACCACAAATCACGTCGACGTGTGTAAATAAGTCAATTTCATTTCCTTAGTGGGTTTCTAATTATTAGGATAAACCAAAAATTGAACGAAATCAATATCCTACCCCTTTTTACTTGTACTGCTTGGCGTATCCCATGTCATCACATGGTTACCCTCCAGTACCACTTCAACTTAAATCAATCACATATATACAAATATTTTCACAATTAACAGTTTAGGAACAACAATAGCATGTTATTACCTAACAATTCTTACAAACAAGCAAGTAAGCAAACCACGTATTCACATCCTCATTCAACCCTGTAGGGCAAGGATGGGAAACCCCTCACCTGGACGGCCTCCTGTTTCTGATCCTGGAGTCACTCCTGCTCCAGACAATTCGTGGTTACCTAACAAATATATTTACATCATTATCATCCTTACTGTATGCAAATTATATGCATATGCTATGCTCATGTCAAATTAATACATTAAACTTTGCCAAGAACCAAGTCCTTGGTCTTAACCTTCTTCCTCTCTCTTAATACTCATTTTCACCTACAAGTGTTCGTATGTGACCTTTCACAACCAACCTTCCAACTCATATCCACATACAACATATGTGGCCGGATATCCTTTAAAATTGATAATTCACCTAATAAAAGCATTTCACTATTTAAATCAATCCCGAGCATCCACCACGGTATAATCTAAATTCCTAGCTAATATCTTAGCTCCATATTCTAAATTGGATTGAAAAGTGTCTCTTTTAATACCAAATTGGTTTCCGGTTGAGACGGAATTACTCGGGCGTTAATCCCTCGCATATTCCACACTCCCTACCATTCTATAACACCAATCCAACACACCAATCAATCCCAATTCAGTTTATACTACACTTTGCCTCACTTTACATTCCATTGCTCTATGGTTTTCAAGTTGGGTAGCTTCCCTCATCAATTTTCCAACAAATATACTTCCAAGTACTTCTAAACAACCCAATAGCTTCAAATTAGGACCCAAAATAATTTATTCATACTAATTAGGAATTTTCCAAAAATCCCTAAAATAGATAAATTTGGGGTTTGAGGGATTCGAGACTTTTTACCTCGATTCAATCGGATAGGATGATGGAATGGGGTAGAAAGAACTCCCGGTCACCTTCCCCGGCTTCGAAACGGCAGATTCCGGCGAAGATTCCGGCTAAAAACAACTTTCCGTCGTCTCTCTCTCTCCTCCGTGAAGACCGCGCCGGACCGCCTTCCTCCAGCGTCCAGCGTCGCCGTCGACGGTCCTGGTCCCAGCGAACGGCGGCGCACTTCCCGGCTGCTTCCCGCGCGCGTCACCTCCCTTCCAGCTGCAGCTCGCGTCGTGGTCCTCACTTCACTCTCTTTTTTTTTTTCTGCTTCAACGTCTCGGCCTCTCTGGAGCAAAAGAATTTGGGACCATTTTAATTACAAGGGGGTCACGTGTGTGACCCCCTTCCAGCCACCTATATTATATATATTTTTTTAAAAACATTTTGTATATTTATATATATATATATATATATATATATATATATATTTAATATATTATTATTTATAGTTAAAATAAATTTTGGGGTTAATAACCTTACACCCAATATTTCCTGTTAGGTCCTAATTTTTGGTCCAAATAACGTCTCGGCCTCTCTGGAGCAAAAGAATTTGGGACCATTTTAATTACAAGGGGGTCACGTGTGTGACCCCCTTCCAGCCACCTATATTATATATATTTTTTTAAAAACATTTTGTATATTTATATATATATATATATATATATATATATATATATATATTTAATATATTATTATTTATAGTTAAAATAAATTTTGGGGTTAATAACCTTACACCCAATATTTCCCGTTAGGTCCTAATTTTTGGTCCAAATAAAATTTTATTTATTTTAAATTTCCTCCTTTTCCTTCCAAATTAAAATAAAATATTAAATTAGGACCTTAACGTTAATTGGAAAATTTCCGGATCTGAGCTCCATTTAAGGGTTTGCCGCTGGCCAATTGGTTGCTGCATACACAAGGTGGGATTCGAACCCCCAACACTTGCTTAAGCAACCTAGTGAGCTAACCACTAGACCAACCAAGCTTGATTGTACTTCTGTGTGTTTTGTTTCTACCTTCTTGCTGCTCCTTTTTTTTTTCTTTACTTTAGTGGGGTGGGGTGTGTGCGTTAATTAAATGGGAAAAGGGGGCGACTATATTATTATTATTATTATTACTATTGTTTTGCTTTAGTTTAGTTGAAGTACGGTTTCAGCCCCCCCTCTTTATTTAGTAAATATCAATAATAATAATAATAATAATAATAATAATAATAATTATAGTAATAATAATAATAAAATATATATATGTATATATTTTTATTTAGTTATTTTATCTTCTTTTCCCCCATCTCTCTTTTCTCTTTTTTTTTATATCCTCATTCTTTTTAGGTCCTAGAAAAATTTCTTATATTCCCTATTTTTCTCCCCTTAATTTTATTTTATCTTTAATTTAATTTATTTTTCTTTCTGAAAGAAAAATAAATTTAATAATAATGAAAATAATCCAATCTAAACATTTCGGATATTACAAATATAATATTTGGGAGTATAATTATAATTGTGTACTCTTTTTCCTTCACTAGATTTTTTTTCCACGGGGTTTTTCCTAGTAAGGTTTTAATGAGGCACATTATGGTTAATGGACATCCAAGGGGGAGTGTTTTGTATATTAAAAAGTGGATGTCCATACAAGTCCCAAATTGATTGAGTATTATACTGATAATTCTTTTAACTTATTATTATAGGTTACTTATGTAATCCAATAACTCGAAGTCTTCATAAAACATATATCATTAGAAATTATATGGAAAATGTAGGTAGTACAAAATAAATTGATTGATACAAAAAAAAAGCCAAATGAGCATTATCTAGAAGAATAAGAATTGGCTATCAATTGAGAACTATTTTGTAGTAAAGTCTCAAAGAAACATAATTATTGAGTTTCAAAGATATATATCATTGTTAGCATATTATATGGAATATCATTATATTACTATAATTGTGATGGGTAAGAAATGTATTTTAGAAAAATTACCCATATTTTCTCTAGTTTGTACTACACAAATATTAACATGTTGAGAATTTAAAAGAAAAGAACCAGAAGATTCTTTAATTCTCTTATGAAATTTGTTCTCAAGGTAAATAATTACAATAATATCACTAGTTAAATTTGGGATTGAGTCCCGCTTGTATTTCTGGAATATATAGAAGATGATATATATGGGCCCATTCACCCACCATGCAGACCATTAAATTATTCTATGATTTTAATAGATGCATCTATAAGATGGTCACATGTGTGCATACTATGAACTCACAATATAGTATTTGTGAGATTACTTGATCAATAACGCAATTTCCAGATTATGCAATTAAGACAATTTGTCTAGACAATTCTAGTGACTAGTGAATTTATCATGACTATGATATTTCTATTGAGATAAAAGTTGAACATCCTGAAGATTATGTTCACACCTTGAATATTGGTCTAGTGTAATCATTTATTAAATGCCTCCAGTTAGCAGCTTGACCAATAATTATGAGAACAAAATTCTATATTATAGCATGGGGATATGCTATTATACGCATCAGGCCAACAAATTCTCCCTATTATTGGCTTTTGGTCGGGAGCCAGATATTTCCATCTTAATTTTTTTATTGTGTATTATATGTTCAAATTGCTCCACCACAATGCACAAAGATGGATCCTCAAAGGAGGTTTTGAATATATGTTGGATATAAATCTCCTGCTATAATGTGATTAACTATATTGAACTAATGACAGGAGCTTTATTTACAGGAAATAAATTTGCTGATTGTGATTTTAATAAATCAATATTTCCAACATCAGTGGGAGAAAATAAATAGCTGGAAAATGAGATTCACTGAAGAATATTATCTTTATCTCATTTAGATCCTCACATAAAGCAATGTGAACCAGAAGTTCAAAGGATAATTTAATAAACTGCCAGACATATTTACTGACCTTAAAAGAATTACAGAATCTCATATACTAGCTGAAAATGCTCCAATTCAAATTGATGTCCCAGCAGGACAATATGTCAATGAAAGTAATCCACGTGGTAAAATTATCGGTTCCAAAGATAAAATTCCTTGAAAAGGAAAGGAGCAAATAATCGATGGTCATATTATGGAGGTGGGTTCTTCTGAAGAGACCCAACATATAACTAATCATGAAACCTCGAAAGAGGATCAGGTACCTGAGAAAGATAATGAAGAGATCTCGATAAGTTATGTCAACATTGAGAAAATAAGATTGGAACCGAAAGAATATTGTTGTCGACAACACATTTTAAAATAAAAGAGGATCTTGAATCTGAATCTGTCAAGGAATGTAGACAGAGAAATGATTGGCCAAAATAAGAAAAATAAAATTCAAGCAGAATTGACTTCACTAATGTGAAGGTTCTGGACCTGCAGTCCAAATACATGAAGGTGTATAAAGCTAGTTATGTACAAACGAGCTTTTGTACAAAATAAAATGATTATATGGAGTCATAATCTCTTGTGGTGGATGCAATCACCTTCAGATATCATATTAATATGGCAGTGCGTGAAAAGCTTGATATGTGTCTTATAAATGTAGCTACAGAACTCAATAGATAGTGAAATTTATGTGGAATCCCTGAAGGATTTAAATTGGCAGAAGCAATTATGATTTTTCGGAAAATTGTATGATAAGATTAAATAAATCCCTATATGGATTGAAATAAACTAGACGGTAATATCGTCTTAGAAACTAATTGTTGAAAGAAAAATTATAGAAATGATTTAATTAGTCTATGTGTTTTCATAGAAGGATATGACTTAAAATTTGCAATAATTACTGTGTATATTTGAATATTATTGGAACTCCTGAAGAGCTTTAAATCACAATAAGTTGATTAAAGAACAGGTTTGAGATGATGAGTTTTGATATGTCAAAGTTTTATCTCGGCCTGAAGATCGAGCACATTATTAATGATCTTTTGATTAAAATGGTGTTAATCCAGTTTTTATGTACAAAGTACATCCGTTGAGTACCCTGATGGTTATAAGATCATTAGATATAAATAAGTATTATTTTTGTCCTCGTGAGAATGATGAAGAACTTTTTGGTCCAGAAGTACCATATCTTAAGTACTATAGGAGTACTAATGTATCTTGCTAACAACACTTGACTTGATATGTCATTTGTCGTAAGTTTATTAGTAAGATTTAGTTCTTCTCCAAGTAAAACATATTGGAATGAAGTTAAACATATATTCAGATATCTCCAAGGGACACTTGACATATTATTATCAAAGTCTCCATAAGTTGGATATGCAAATGCTAGATATTTATCATATCCCTATAAAGGTCGGTCTCAAATTAATTAGCTATTTATTTACATGTGGTGATTATACATCACAACATTCGATAAAATACTTGCTGATATTTGAAAATAATTGCAATACATAAGGCAAGTTGAGAATGTATTTGGTTGGAATTATTAATCCAACATATCCAGAAGATATGTAATTTGCCTTTAAATAGAAAATGCCAACTATATTGTATAAGAATAATATGGATCGTTCAACTATGGCATATTTGTTCACTAAGGCATTACCAACCATAACATTTGAGAAGTTAGTTCTCAAAATTGGAATGCGGCAATTAAGAGACCTTTAATGATGTTACAATGAGGGGGAGATACGCGCTGTACTCTTTTTTCCTTAGTCATGGTTTTGTCCCACTGAATTTTCCTGACAAGGTTTTTAATGAGGCAGCCTATAATGCGTATCAATAAATTGTGAATATTCAAGGGGGAGTGTTATAAATATTATTATTTATGAATATTCACAATTGACTTTATCATCTTGAGTATTTCCATGTACATAAATATGAGTTTATCCTTTCATCATGTACATTAAATATGGGCTTATCTCTTCATTATGTACATTAATTTAGGTACATCCCCCCTTGAGATCTTTCAGACTATAAATAGAGGTCTCTTGTGATGTTATGTATAGAAGTGATAACATGAATAAAAGGATTACTCTCTTACTCCCAAATTCTCTATTTCTTGCAAATCTCTTATTCTTATCACTAGATCTTATTGTTTATATACATTTTATAATAAGTATAACTTTTTTAGACTTCACTAGATATTTTTTATACATAATATTTTAATTCAAAATTTTATTGAAAAGAAAAGAAATACTTACTTCTCCAATAAATCACTTATTGATAATTTTTGTATATCTCTTAATCTCTTCATATGAATGGTGTGTTAATTTTTTTTTTTTAAAAATTATGATATATGTATATTTATGTTATCCAGTATATATATGTAATAAAATAATATGGTATATTTATGTATTATTTATATTAATGTATTAATATAATATATTAATATTTTTAATTTATAATATGATATACATGAAAAAAATGTAATTGAATGAGATTCCGACCAACATGAATAAAATTTTTATTTTGAAAAACATTTTTTGAGTGTAATAGTGACATTATAATAAATGAGCGGCCAAATTACTATTTTGGTCTATAATGTTTGCGCGAAGTTTAATATTGGTCTTCAACGTTTCAAAAAGTTATTTTAGGTCCTCAACGTTTTTTTTATCAAAATTGGTCCTCTAGCGTAATATCTGTCTGGTTTTGCCCTTAAATGCTGACGTGGAAGGCTTATGTGCACACCCTCTCTCCTAGGTGTTATATTTAAATGACATGGCACCCTCTCTCACTCCAACTCAGTAAAATGATGCAGTTTTGTCACATTTAAATGAACCAAAATGGCGTCGTTTTGCTGAGTTTGAGTGAGAGAGAGTGCCATGTCATTTAAAAATGACACGTAGGAGAGAGAGTATGCACATAAGCCTTCCACGTCAGCATTTAATGGCAAAACTTGATAGATGTTACGCTAGCGGACCAATTTTGACAAAAAAAAACATTGAGGACCTAATATAACTTTTTCAAACGTTAAGAACCAATATTAAACTTCGCATAAACGTTGAAAACCAAAAGAATAATATGCCCTAAATGAGCCATCATAAAGGGTTATATTTGAAAGTAAAAATTAATTAAAAGGAGAAAGAGTGGTTTTAATTCAAACACAATATTAATTAATAATTATGTGAGATAATTTTTTAATTTATTTTTACATAAAAAAGCGTGAAATAATCTTTAAAAAAATGAAAAGGTGTGAAAGTCAAATAAACTTATAAACAGAAGGTAATTAAATGAGATTCCAAGAAACATGAATAATTTTTTAATTTTGAAAAACATTTTTAGAGTGTATCCGTGACATTAAGGATATGTTTGGATTGGAGATTAAGAGAAGGGGATTAAGGAGGAGAAGGGGAGGGAAGGGGAGACTATTAAGATATCTTCTCCTTGTTTGAGAAGATGAAAATTGGAGGGAAAGATAATAGAAGATCAATCATTAATCTTCCATTATCCTTCCCCTTCACAAATTCAAGATACTCTAAATTAGAGTATTTTGGAAGAGGTATCAACACCAAACAAGGGAAGGACATATGGAAGCTTAACCTTCCCTTCCCCTCCCCTCCCTTCTCCTCTAATCTCTCCCTTCCCCTTCCCCTCTTAATTTCCAAACACACCCTAAGGGTTTGTTTGAGAATTAAGAGGAGAAGGGAAGGGGAGAGATTAGAGGAGAGGGGAGGGGAGGGGAAGGGAAGGTTAACCCTCCATATGTCCTTCCCTTGTTTGGCTGTTGATACCTCCTCTAAAATACCCCAATTTGGGGTATCTTGAATTTGTGAAAGAGAAGGATAATGGAGGATTAAGGCTTGATCCTCCATTATCCTCTCCTCCAATTTTCATCTTCCCAAACAAAGGGAAGATATCTTGAAAGTCTCCCCTTCCCTTCCCTTCTCCTCCTTAATCCCCAATCCAAGCCTAAAGAAAAAAGAGAGGGAATAGGGGCAGAATGGCAGAGAGTAGGGTAGGAAGTTGGATGATGGGATGTACAATCTTTTTATTAATCTTTTCTTTTCTTTGCTTTCATTCAATTCTCCTTTTGCTTTCACAAATCCTTTTTTTCCGCACAAGATAAGAAAAGATAAAGGTACGCTTGGTATAAATACACGGATGTAAAGTACTGTAGGATAAAAGAAAGTACTGTAGAGAAAAGTGATGAGAGAGATAGAGAGAAAAATTAGGAGAGAGAAAAAGTATGATAAAAAGTGTGTTTGGTATGTATAAAATATGATGTAAAGTTTTTTTTGAGAATTATGAAACAGCATGATTTTACTGTTTGGATTTTACACCAAACATACCCTAAGTAATCGGGTTTAGGACACATCCAAATCTAATGCATTAAAAATCAGAATTAAGCCAGAAAAATTTTATAAAGCAAAAGTTTGATAAATTACTGTGTAATATTTCAAGGGTTTTGTTAAATAGTGTTCTATGGGCACTCTTTAAAGTTTTTCTTCAACCAATACGAGAGTTTTAAAATATGTGTTAATTGACTTTTCACTAACTTCAAAAAGATTAATTTATTCTCTACCAATCAAAGGAAGTCTTAACAAGTGCCCTAAAACACTTGTTAGATAAACTCATATTTTAATTATTTTTTTTAACAAATCGCATGTGACACCTCACGTGCGACTTGGATGAAGGTAAATTTTTCAAAAAATTGTGGGAACCATGGTGGGTTCCCACTTGGGCAAAGTCCATCACGTGATGGTCAGACAAGCTAGCCATCATGTGATGGTCAGACAAGCTAGCCATCACGCGATGGCTTGATGTACTTTTTTTTTCCATGAAAGGCCTGATGTACGTTTTACATCAGGTCAGATTGATATGATGTAAGGAGGTTATAATTTTTTTTTATTATTTATTTTAATTAATTTATTAAATAATTTTATTTAATTTAAAGAAAATTTAAGTTTATTTATATAATATATTTACACTAAAATGCACATACTCCCCCTGGGTTTTGAATCAGGGGCATATACACCTCCTAAGTTTTAAAATGTTGCACATAGACCCCCTAAGTTTTCACTTTGGGGCAGAGACATCCTTTCTGTTAGGGTTCCGTGAAAATTAGGCGTTAAGTGCCACGTCAGCAAACATGTGTGAGGGCACATACACCCCCTGAGTTTTCACTTTAGGGACACATACACTACCTATGTTTTTACTTTAGGGGCACATACACCTCCTGAGTTTTCACTTTGGGGCAGAGACACCCCTCACACATGCTTGCTGACGTGGCACATAACGGCTAGTTTTCACGGAACCCTAACAGAAGGGGTGTCTTTGCCCCAAAGTAAAAACTCAGGGGGTCTATGTGCAACGTTTTAAAACTCAGGGGGTGTATGTGCCCCTGACCCAAAACTGAGGGGGTCTATGTACATTTTAGCCATATACTTAATATTTCGTTTTAATTAAATAATTTATTAAATAAATATCTTTTATATATAATTTTATTTAAATAATTTATTTAATATTTCATTTTAATTAAATAATTAGTTTCATAAGCCAAAAGTATGATTGTGATCAATTATTTAAGATTATATACAAGGATAATCAAAATACTTTATATCCAATGAGTACCTTAAAATTTTATCTTGTTAATTTAGGTATGGATCCGGATACAAATTTAATGGGTCCGGATAAGGAGGTATCCTACCCGCAACAATAATTTATTTTTATATATAAAAAAGTAATATTTTTAATTTTTTGTGTGTTGAGAAAATACATAATTTTAAGAAAAATGTTAGATATTTTATAGATATTAAAGTAATTTAATAGTATATTTATATTTATGATTTAATTGTTTTTATTTTTTGTGATTATAGATGAAAAATTGATAACAATAAATTTTTTGTCATGAATAGAGTCGAGGCATGTAAGTTTACGTTGATGGGGAGGTTCTTGGCAACGAAACCGACAAGCAGGCAGGCTCTTGAGAACGCTTTCTGAAATATATGGAGCCATCCAAAAGGCTTCAAGATTGAAGAACTGGATCAGAACGTGTTCCAGATTCACTTTGCAGATGAACAGGAGATGATGAAAGTTGTTGAGGGTGGCCCGTGGACGTTCAGAAATCGATGGTTTCTGTTAAAATGGGAAAGTGGGCTGAGTGGGACGGACGCAGAATTCTTGAAGGTCAAGATGTGGGTTCAATTGTGGGGAACGCGACCACATTGTAGAACAGAGAAGGTGGCCAAGAAGGTATGCGCCCTATTAGGGGAGGTGCTAGAGGTTGGGATGTTCGAAGATATGAATACAGGGGGCCATTTTATGAAGGGTTTGGTGCACTTTGATCTACGGAAGCCTATAAGGAAGGGTGTCAATCTGGGCAACACGAAAGACGGCGTTTTTTGGGTCGATTTTCGTTACGAAAAAATACCGAAATTTTGCTGTACATGTGGATTATTTGGGCATGAAGAAGAGGAGTGCATGGCCTCCAAGACTGCAAGGGAGAAGGGTGAGGCTTTTGAATGTGGGGAAGAAAATTGAATGGATGGGCACTACTTCTCTAAAAAAGAACAAAAACGAGATAGGTTGTGAAAGGAGGGTTGGGGCGGTTCGAAAAGTCAAAACAAAGGATCTTCTCGAGAAGCTAGCAAGGATGTCCATGAGGGATAGGGAGGTAAGGGAGAATACAAGTGTGATGGAAGGAAGTACAGGGAGAGAGAGTTGTAATGACCACAATGGGAGGAGGAAGGAAGACGCTGAGGATACGGCCGTGAAGTCTAAAAATATGGAGTTAGTGAAACCGAATGAGCATAGGGATGAGATGTCAACGCTGGCATGTCTGCAGAAGTTTGTTGAAGAGAAGCATATAATGCAAAATATTAATGAGAAGGATGAGGAGGGAAGAGTATTTGTAGAAATACAAAATATGGTAGGAATTGTAGATGTACAGAGCCAGGAAATTTCAAAAGAGAATGTGGACCCAAAATCGAAATCTTTAAATATGAAAATGTGGAAGAGAATGGCGAGGAATATTAGTCAAAGTCTAAAAAAGGGTGTGTCCGAGCTGGCTGGGGGTAAAAGGAAGTTGTCTCTGGCGGATATGGTGATGAATAATGATGACGAAGTGGTGGCTTTGAAAAAGACAAGAGGGGAGATGGGAGTAGGTGCAAATCAAATTAATATATCGGCCAGTCTGTCGCAACAGGCCCGCCGAGAACAATAAAAATCATAGCGTCGAACTTCCGTGGCTTGGGGAGTCAGCGGGCAATTACATCCACAAAACTCCTCATACGTTAGGTGAAGCCGGACGTAATGTTTTTGAGCGAGACTAGACTAACTGCGGGTGAGGCGGAGGTGAAGAAGCGGATGTTAGGTTTTGAGAATGGTGTATGGAATCCTTGTGTAAGGCGGAGTGGGGGACTAATGCTTCTTTGGAAAAACGATATCAAAATGATTCTAAGCTCAATGTCAAAATAAAATATTGATGCTATGATAGAAGAGGATGACAGGAGTAATTGGAGGTTGACGGGATTCTATGGGGAGCCGGTGACTCACCTGAGATATAAAGGGTGGGATATACTTCAACGCTTGAAAGAGACTAATGGGGTCCCATGGCTAGTGATGGGCGATTTCAATGAAATCATAAGCAGTTTCGAGCAGGACGGGGAGAATGACCGGTCGGAGAGACAGATGCAGTTGTTCCGAGACGCGATTGATAACTGTAATTTAATAGATATTGGATATATCGGTTACCCGTTTACGTGGTGTAATAACAGAGACGAGAATAGATAGGTGAAAGTAAGACTTGACCGGGGATTGGCAAACATAGAATGGATTTCAAAGTTCAGAAATGATCAGTTGTTCAATCTGAAAAAATTTGATTCGGACCATCTACCAATCTTATGTAATATGAATTGGCATATTTATAAGAATGATAGCGGTGCTAATATGGAAAGGAGATTCCATTTCGAGAAGTTGTGGTGTGGTTATGAGGAATGTGGGGACATTATTAGAACTAAGTGGGGTCAATATGAGTCGAACACAGAGATGGGAAGTGTGTGCGGTGGTCTGGGTGCGATACAGGAGGAATTTACTAAATGGAGTAAGTCGAGGTTTGGGAATTTCGGCAAAAAAGTTAAAGCTATCCAAGATGATATTCAGAATGAGATCACCAAAGATAGAACAGATTTGCAGAAGGTGAGAGTCCTAGAGAAGGAACTGAATAAGCTCCCAGTAGAAGAAGAGATGTACTGGAAACAGCGATCACGAGTGCAGTGGTTAAAGGAGGGAGATAGAAATACGAAATTCTTTCACAATCAGGCATCCAATAGAGCGAAGAAGAACAGAATAAACAGGTTGAAAAGATTTGATGGTAGTTGGGCGGAGGATCAGAAGGAAATACAAGATATTGCCACAGACTACTTTGAAGAATTATTCACCGCTTCTGACCTAGAGTACGTTGATGATGTAATCAATACAGTGCCTAGGAGGGTGTCAAATGAGATGAATAACACATTAATTGCCAGGTTTACAAGTGAGGAGGTCAAGGAAGCACTGTTTCAAATGGGACCAACCAAAGCCCCTAGTATGGATGGTTTCCCGGCATTGTTTTACCAACGCTATTGGGAGGTTGTAGGCGGGAAAGTAACAGATGTAGTGTTAGATTTTTTGAATAATGGGGTGTTTGACCCTAACATTAATACAACCAAAATTGTACTAATTCCGAAGACAAAGGACCCAGATGATATGTTGCAATTCAGACCGATAAGTTTGTGCATCTACAAAATTATTGCTAAAACCCTAGCAAATAGATTGAAGCGAGTCCTCCCTGATATCATCTCTGTTTATTAGAGTTCCTTTGTGCCTAATCGACAGATTACAGATAATGTCTTGCTTGCTTACGAGCTTCTTCATGCTCTAAAAGGCAATAGATCAGGAGGAAGGAGTACTATGTCTGTTAAATTAGACATGAGTAAGGCGTATGATAGAGTAGAATGGGGTTTTCTGGAGAAGATAATGAAAAAACTGGGGTTCCATGACGAGTGGGTGAAAAAGATCATGGTGTGCGTCTCTACGGTTAGCTTTTGTGTGAAGGTGAATGGCGATGACTCCACTTCATTTAGACCTCAAAGAGGTCTTCGTCAGGGTGATCCCCTATCACCATATCTGTTTCTGATGTGTGCAGAGGGCTTAAGCTCTCTTTTATTAGCAGGTGAGGCAGATGGAAAAATCCATGGGGTTAGGGTGGCGAGACAAGCCCTGAGTATCTCTCATTTGTTTTTCGCTGATGATAGCTTAATTTTCCTAAGGGCAAACAAAGATGTATGCAGAAGTTTCAAGAGTTTGCTTAACATGTATGAAAAGGCATCGGGACAAAGAGTAAATTATGAGAAGTCGGCAATTTTCTTTAGCCCAAATTGCACTGAGGAGATGAGAACAGATATAAAGAGTTGCTTACAAGTCCCAAGGGTAGCATATAATGAGATATATCTGGGACTCCCGACCATGGTTGGGAAAAATAGAGGTAACGCATTCAAGTCAATTAAGGAAAGGGTGTGGAAGAGATTACAAGGGTGAAAAGAAAAGCTCCTATCTAAAGCGAGTAAGGAGATTTTAATCAAGGCGGTGGCCCTAGCTATCCCCACATATTCAATGACTTTTTTTTTCTGTTACCAAAAGGGTTATGTTATGACCTAACACAGATGATGGCAAGATTTTGGTTGGGTAGCAACTGTGACAATAGAAGTATCCATTGGTTGAGCTGGAAGAAGTTAACGATGCCAAAAAGCAGGGGGGGGGGTATGGGTTTTAAAGACCTAGAGACTTTTAACAAAGCCCTATTAGCAAAACAATGTTGGAGGTTGTTACAGAATGAGAATTCTCTACTCTTGAATGTCTTGAAGGCTCGATACTTCCCACACGGGGACTTTATGAATGCTCAATGTGGGTATAGACCTTCAACGACATGGAGGAGCTTGTTGGCAGGAAGATCACTACTTGCTAGGGGGATCCGTAGATCAATAGGCAATGGACGAACAACTCGAGTATGGGAAGATCCTTGGGTTCCGTCGGATTTGCCAATGGTTCTCACACAACCAAGCAATCCGATAGTAGTGGTTGATAAGGTGAGTGACTTACTCACAGTGGATGGTTTGGAGTGGGACGTAGAGAAGCTTCGTGGTCTATTTAGTGAGGAGGTGTGCAATCAGATAGTAAGCATTCCACCGGATAGGGAGCAAGGAGGGGACAGATGGGTGTGGAAGCATGATAACAAGGGAGTATACACTATTAAAACAGGGTATAGGAACGCTATGCTTGACGAATGGAGTCTGTTTAATGTGGGGTTGGATGTGGACTGTGAAAGTGTTAAAAATTTCTGGAAAAGGTTGTGGAAATTACCCATAAACTCTAGATATAAGGTGTTCTTGTGGAGAGTATGTTGGGGAATCTTACCGACGATTGAATCTCTTGAACATAGAGGGATGAGAATTGATGAAAATTGCGTAATGTGCAATAACGCCCCGGAAGATGTATATCACACGGTGATTGATTGTCCTGATCTTCAGTATATGTGGGTTGAAGCAATATATGATTACAACAGTAGAGTTCATCATGCAAATGCATTAGAATGGTTGGTGGTGGAAGCAGGGGAATGGAAAGATGAACAGCTGGCGGCGTTGGCAATTGCTACTTACTATGCGTGGGAAAGGAGAAATAAGAAGAAATTCAGTAATGAATTTATTAGAGTGGAAGAGCTTTGGAGTCGGGTAGAAAGGGAATTGGCTCTGTGTAGCGTTGATAGTTGCCGAGAATACCTAGTGGGTTCAGAATGGGGAAAGCCTACTCACCTGTTTGTCAAAGTAAACGTTGATGCTGCATTGAAGAAGGAGGGAGGCGGTGTGCTGGGAGGACTGATACGCGATGAAGATGGATGCTGCCTGGGCGTGTACATGAACACGATTAGCTACCCAAATGACCCTATCAAGTTGGAGGCAATGGCGGTCAAACAGGGGCTTGAATTGGCACTGAAGGTGGGATGCAAAAATGTGATTGTGGAAGGTGATGCAATGTTAGTTATGGAGTTGCTGAAGATGCCGTGTGACCATTCGTCATCGCTCAATGCTTTGTGTAGGGATGTCCTTCGATTTTGTAATAATTTTGAGCATGTAGTTTTTAATTGGGTTCCTAGAACTTGTAATTTTGCAGCTGATTTTATTTGCAGAACTGCTAAGGTAGTTCAAACAAACGTTGTATGGACCGATTCGGTTCCTTTTTTCCTCTCTGAGGTTTTTTCAGTTTGATTGAATAAAGCTGCCCAGGTACCGCCCTGGTTCCCTAAAAAAAATGCACATACTCCCCCTGAGTTTTGAATAAGGGGCATATACACCCCCTGAGTTTTAAAACGTTGCACATAAACCCCCTGAGTTTTCACTTTGGGCTAGAGACATCCCTTCTGTTAGGGTTCCGTGAAAATTAGGCGTTAAGTGCCACGTCAGCAAACATGTATGAGGGCACATACACCCCCTGAGTTTTCACTTTAGGGGCACATACACCGCCTAAGTTTTTACTTTATGGGCACATACACCCCCTGAGTTTTCACTTTGGGGCAGAGACACCCCTCACACATGCTTGCTGACGTGGCACATAACGGCTAGTTTTCACGGAACCCTAACAGAAGCGGTGTCTTTGCCCCAAAGTAAAAACTCAGGGGGTCTATGTGCAACGTTTTAAAACTCAGGGGGTGTATGTGCCCCTGACCCAAAACTCAGGGGGTCTATGTACATTTTAGCCATATATTTAATATTTCGTTTTAATTAAATAATTTATTAAATAAATATCTTTTATATATAATTTTATTTAAATAATTTATTTAATATTTCATTTTAATTAAATAATTAGTTTCATAAGTCAAAAGTATGATTGTGATCAATTAGTTAAGATTATATACAAGGATAATCAAAATACTTATATCCAATGAGTACCCTAAAATTTTATCTTGTTAATTTAGGTATGGATCCGGATAAAGAGGTATCCTACTCGCAACAATAATTTATTTTTATATATAAAAAAGTAATATTTTTAAATTTTTTTGTGTTGAGAAAATACATAATTTTAAGAAAAATATTAGATATTTTATAGATATTAAATTAATTTAATAGTATATTTATATTTATGATTTAATTTTTTTTTATTTTTTGTGATTATAGATGAAAAATTGATAACAATAAATTTTATATTAATAACATAATAATTTATTTATATTTTTTGTGGGTTTGGGTTTGGGTATGAGAATTTGACTATTCGTAGGGCACGGGGATGGGAATTGATTTTGATATCCGCTCAAATCTGGGTCTGGGTTCGAGAATTATAATACCCTACCCATGATTATCCCTAATTATATATGAGTTTGTCTTGTTAATGAATGAAATATTGTTTTTCTTGTTATTTATTGATGAATTTTAATGTTAAAAATTATCAAATTAAACTGCTTAAAACCGTCAAACTAAACCGTTCAGTTATAGTTTAATTTGATTTAATTTGACACATTAAAATCAAATTGACCAAACCAAACCATCAAAATAAAAATTAATTGCTTTAATTTTTTTTAAAAAAAAACTATAAAATATTAGTTCATTTTTGATATATCATATGATCTAACACCTTGAAACAAGAGCTCTAAACATTCTCCAAATTGTGGATAGAATGAAAAGCTTCAAATTTGAAGTTATAAAGATTCCGACGAACATGAACAAATTTTTAATTTTGAAAAACATTTTTAGAGTGTAATATTGACATTATAATAAATGAACTCTTAGAAAGGGATATATTTGAAAGTAAAAATTGATTAAAAGAGAGGTGGTTTTAATTTAGAGGAAAAATACTATTTAGTCTCTGAATTGTTGGTCAAACTACTATTTAGTTCTCGAATTTATCAAAAATACTATTTAGTCCCCGAAATTTATAACTATGTCAACTATTTAGTCCATGAATTTGTAACTACGTCAACTATTTAGTCCCCAAATTTGGCAAAAATACTATTTAATCTTCGGATTTGCGACTCTGCAGCTGTTTAGTCTCCTGACTGTTACCCGTTAGAGTTGACAGAGTTGCAAATTCGGGGATTAAATAGTATTTTTGCCGAGTTTGGGGACTAAATAGTTGACATAGTTACAAATTCGGGGACATAGTTACAAATTTTGGGGACTAAATAGTATTTTTGATAAATTCGGGGACTAAATAGTAGTTTGACCAACAATTCAGGGACTAAATAGTATTTTCCCTCTTTAATTTAAATACAATATCAATTATGTGAAATATTTTTTATATTTATTTTTGTATAGAAAAACGTGAAATAATTTTTTTTTAAAAATGAAATGGTGAAAATTTCTAGAAACATGAATAATTTTTAATTTTGAAAAACATTTTAAAAGTGTAATAGTGACGTGACATCTATCTATATCTATATAATCTAACATACCTAGCTCCAATTCTTGCCACATAGGATTAAGGCATTCTTTGTTCAATCAATACCTCATACCACAAAATTTTTAATTTGAAAAAATAAATCCACATGTCGTTTAATATACCACCTAAGAGCCAAATTAGTCGCCATGTAATATAAGATACGCATACGTGGCATTGTCTAATGCAATATATTCTGATTTACTAAGTCATAAAAATTTAAATTGATTTAAACATTTGCAATTAATGAGGAATTTATACATTTTCATATCTGAATAAAATCAGCATTAAATAGTCCATGATATATGCTGTAATTTATTCTGACACATTAATTAGATGATTTCATTCTCAATATTCCCACTTTAAACATTTGCAATTAATGAGGAATTGATACATTTTAATATTTGATTAAAATCAGTATTAAATAGTCCATGATATATGCTGTAATTTATTCTGACGCATTAATTAGATGATTCTAATCTCAATATTCCCACTTCTTTTCAAAATGCACTATAAATATCTATTCCTCATTTTTTTGTAGACGATGAATTCTTCTTCCTCTGTAACACTAACTTATATTTCTAAGTATTGTTTCTTTCTTTATTCACTTATTTCGTACTCTGAAAAGTTCGGTCTACATCTACTTGCTTCTGTATTTATCGGTCTGTCTTTGAACACTTTTCAATTTATATTTTATACCTCACTGTAGTATCTTATCAAAGAAGGTGAAAATTGCAAAGCATTTGTGTATATCTCAACAAATGTTTTTATTAATTTTTTTCACGAATTTTTCCAAATTTGTTTTTTAAACAGAAATTCACTGTATCATGGATCAATTTACTGATGTTGTAGGCGCAATTGTTAGATCTAAGACTACATAGAAGATAAAGGTCCGGGTCGTGCGTTTGTGGGAGACACCTCCCTATCCGAAAACATGCCAACATAATGCTCTTGAAATGGTTTTATGTGACTGAAATGTATTTTTCTCAAATTATTCTTTTGTATTCCACATTTAAGAATTTTTTTTTGGATTTCTTATACAAAATGATAAATTTTTTTGACATTGCTCTAATATTGACAGGGATCTAAGATAAATGCTTCGGTTAAGAGTGTTTTTTCAAGCAAATTTAGGGATATTCTGAAGGAGGGAGATGTATATATTATGTCTCAATTCAACGTTGTATCTGCGAGTAGCTCTTTTCGTCCCACCAGGCATGCATTTAAGCTGAATTTTATGTTCCAAAATCGAGTAGCACTTTCTGATGATGATGGTTCTATTCATCATTTTGGATTTTCTTTTGTTGAGGTACAGCGAATCATATCTGGGGAGCTTGATCCAAATATATTAGTTGGTATATTTTTAGATTAACTTTCTCCATCATAATGATATCTCTCACAATATTTTTTTAAGTGAAGACCGATTTTTTGGAGACTTATCAACATCATCATGATTTTTTTATTTGTAGATGTGATTGGTCGCGTTTATAACATGTTCCAAGTTCACCAATCTTCACCGAATGACTCGAAGAACAAGCGCGTTACTGTTGACATTGAAGACGCTGCGTAAGCCTTTTTTTTGACATTTTAACATCAGTCTTATGTCATATATTAACAAATATTTTTTTTTTCAGAAAGACCATGATGGGGATCACTTTATGGGGGTCGTATGCTGATCAAATTGTAAATTTTGTGTCCAAAGGTTCTCAAGGACCTGTTGTTATTGTATGCCAATTTTGTAAGATTAAGGAGTACGCTGGAACACGATCATTGTTCAATTCAATGTATGCTACTCACATCCTCATCAACTCTGATGTTGAGGAAATAACACAATTCCATAAAGGGTTTCTTCTTGAAGATCGTAACACCCCATTCAATCCCGTTTTCGGTCGTGCGTTGCTGACAACTTCCCCCATTGAAGCAGCTTTCTCTGGGTAGGCACTTTCACCTGTTGACCTTTTACAGCATTCTGGAAACGGTGATGTAATATGTGTTATTGCACAAGTTCTTCAAGTTAATAAAGAAAAGGGTTGGTACTGTGACGCGCGTCACTAATGCCAAAAAAAAATGGAACCTAATGGGCTGATATTCTTCTGCCAGACGTGCAGTAAATTAGTTAATACACCAATTAAACGGTATAATATTTAATTTTACATGTAAAATTTGATTTGGATGGGAAACACAAAAAATATTTATGACCCCTTTTACTTATAGGTATAAGATTGAAGTAATTGTTTCTGATGAATCTGGGTTTGCAAACCTAACCGTCTTCGATTGCGATGCTTTTAACTATCTTGGTATAACTACTACTGATATTGGGGGCGGAATCAGTGAAGGTTTTTTTAGTATTTTTGTCTCATATTAATTTCTTAAATATTATTAATGTCTGACAATAATTTTATTTTATCACTGATCACAACATCTACGATTTCAATAGCATATTATTCTTTAATGCATGTTTACAGAATGTGGAGGACAATGATAGGTGGCCTAAAAAGCTTGACAAGTTTGTAGGCAAGAAGTTTATTTTCAAGCTTGAAAGCTTGACTGATAGTATAACTACAAAACTTGTAAATGTTTATCACATTAGAGAGACCGGTTTGGTGACACTGTGGTCACCAAACTGAGGCAGCTTACAGTCAAGTTTGATGCTTCCAAAATGCGCTCTGACAAGAGCATGATGACGCATTTAAGGGAATAATCAAACATGATTTGAGAGTATGAGAAAGCCTTAACACTCCCCACTGGTAAACAGTGAGTTTAAACTGTTGCCAGATCTCTTCCCTCCTATTGGGAGTGCATATAGCTCATTCCGACCTTCACTAATACCATCAAGTTTCTTGATGGTATTAAACACCACCTAGTGCTCAAAGATTGGTGGCATAAGGCTGCAAAATCTATCGAGCACGTAGCCTAAGTGGCAAAAGTTACTTAGAGCTCTAGGCTCCAAGAACAAGGACAATGAGTCCAAGAGATGTAGTGCTAGGAAGAGAAAGGGTAAGTGTAAGGTAAGTAGCCTCAATTCAAAGGGAAAGCAAGAGAGGAAAAGTGATTTTGGCCAAGGTCAAATGTTGCTTGTGCCATTCCATAAGGCATTATGCGCAAAAATTGTTTGCAACAATCATTTTCGTCTCACCCATGAACATTGGTTCATGGAGTTCCGTCCTCTGCCCAATGGGAGCAGAAGTATACTCATGGGAACAAAGCATGATTAAAGTTAAGAGGTTGGGCAGCTACAAAACGAAGTTGCGTAGTGGCCACTCTTTATCTTTATATATGTTTTGTGTTCTAAAAACTGAACGGAACTTATTATAAGCTGTTTTTCCGTGAGAGAACTTAGGATATAATGTGATCTACATGTTTATCATGACTCCTTAGTGTTACTTCTGATTTTATGACTATGGTTGTGTTGAGATACACTTTGAATTACATTCCCATAATTCAACTAGTTACTTTGCTGTGTCTTCCTCTGTGGTTGATACACTTACATGGCAAGTGCGTGTAGGACACAATTACGTAATAGCAAAGGAGAATTTGTGAGGTCAAATTCCCAATGCAAGTTTGTAAACGTTTCCTCACAGACAAAGCAATCTAAGAACCATTCAGTCATGAAATCAGAAAACCCGCTTTCATCAAATTAGTCCACTCAGACATCAGCGGTCCAATAAGCGTAAGGGCAAGGCAAGCGGCCTAGTATTTTCTCATAGTTATGTAATGAAATTAGGATAGTTAAACAATTAACTATTCCTCACACTCCACAGCAAAATGAGTTGCTCCTAGAGTTGGTTAAGTTGATGATTACTTAAGTGAACGTTCCCATTGGGGAGATGTTTTACCAACAATCACTTTCGTACTTAACCATATGCCCTTCCAAATTATGTGAGTGACTCCTTATGAGTTCTAATTAGGTAAAAGACCTTATTATAGTATGCTGAGATCATGAGGGTATACGGAATACTTGATCCTTCCTATGGGTATGGGAAGCTTGACCCTAGAGGCAAGTAGCGTGTCTTGGTAAGATAGCTTGGTCACTCAGAAGGATACATCTTCATTATCGAGAATGAAGACACTCCGGTCACATAATTTGAGTCTAAGGATGTAATGGTCCTAAAGACAAACTCTTTTAGAGCAATGGAGACGGATTCTTGGATGTGCATCTTCATTGAAAGGAGGTGGACCTACAACACGTTGAGAGGAGCGTATAGACGCATCTCCAGTTGCTGAGTCCAGTGGGAGTAATGCTTACGAGGAGCATATCTTCCACGATATATAATCCAAGAGGAGTACTAAATTATCAAGTAGAGCCTTTGATAATTCAAAAGGCTCTCTCCGGCCCTACTAGTAAAAGGAGGACTAAAACGATGGAAGAAGAAAAGACAAAGTCTATAAGGACATACCAAGTATAAGACTTTGTGGATCTGCCCCGCATCACAAGGGATTTTGAGAACAAGTGTGCTCTCAAAAGTTAGGGGAGGCAGATGGGTCAATCGACCACTACTAGGCACATTAAGCAGTGAAGAGGTACACACAACAAGAAAGTATCGACTGTGACGAAACCTTCTCGTTTGTTGTGTGATCAAAGTCTGATTCTAGCTTTGGTTTCCGGTTTAAGTCTGGGGGTACATCGATTTGGATGTTAAGACCACTTTATTGAATGGCAGACTAGGTGAAGGGATCTACGTGCACAAGCACATAGGTCTCATGGAAAAAGGCAAGGAGCGCAGAGTATGCTGACTCCAAGGATCTATCAAGATCACACATATTCATCTAGACTCGTGGTAATTGACCACTTAGTCCATTTCAAGAAAGCTGAGAGTATTTCATTACCCTCACGCTATATATAGAAGACATATGGCTAGCTAGAAATGACACAGAGGCTGCTTTAGCCAATTAAAGATGGCTATCCTTTCATCTTTAAGATAAAGGAATTGGGTTAGGCAGTGGGAGTCAAGATTCATGGAGAATGCTCCAAGAATTGACTCACTATGTCACAAGAATCCTATGAAGAAGAGATTCTTGGTGGATTCCAATTGAGGGGACCTGAACCCGAGTGATGTGCTAGTAGCAAGAGGCAAGAATTTGAGTCTTGCTACACGTCTTTAGACTAAGTCAAAGATGGAGTCTTTGGATAGTTTTTTGATACATGTGGTTGGTTGTTAAGTCCCATTTTATGTAGGATTTTCATTTAGTTTTTAGTATTTTTCTTCTTCTTTTAATCATCAAAGTGACATTTTTTTTTACTTACTTCAGTTTTGATTTATGGAATAAAAATTGGTGCTGATTTAGTCTCTTTTGTACAGTTTTTTTTTCTTCGTGGCAGCAGATAAGCCGTGGGCACGGTTTATTGCAGAACCAGTCCAGATCTGAGATTTAAAACATCTCAGCAATCCCCTTTATTCCAGCACGTTTTTCTCACGTGGAGGACCACTGCTGCGTCGTTTTGGACTTGAGAGCATGGGTTTTGGCTTAGGCAAGAAGAAAAGAAGGGTTTTAGGTGAAAGGAAGAGAACCATACGCTCATTCATCATCTTCATCACTTCACTCTCTGTTTTAGGGCGCCGTTCTGCAACTTTGGAGGGTCTGGAGTTTCCAGCAGTTGGTTTCATCTTTTCTCCACCTCTAATTCGCGTCCAAGCTCTTGGGCATTGAAGAGGAGCACTTTTCCAGCCTTGTCTCTCTGTTTTTCCTCTTATACCTTCACTTCTTTTTGATTTACATTATGTATAGGAGAGACTAAACTCTCTTTCTAGTTAGGGAATCCTATTTTGGAACTTATTTTGGGTTGTGAGATTAGGAAATGCTTTTATTTGCTTCATCTTCATCCATAGCATTATTCTAGTTTCATCATTTACATGTTTTGAGACTTTCTTGATGTATAGATGACTTGATCAATCATATATATGTTAGTTAGTGTTCTTGCTAGTTGGGCTATTTAAATTCGTAATTGTTTAGGTAGTTTGACATGTGTAGCAATTGATACAAGGAGTATATACGTTATATGTTGCTTGTGTTAAGGAGCTAGGTATCATATTTGTGAATTTAAGCTTCTTGAATTTACTTTTATGTGTTGGTATATTTTCCATGTGCGCAAGGCTATTAGCAAAGCAATTTTAGAGGACGTTCCCTAGGTTGTTAGCTAATTAGAATAGGTTAATGAACGTTTCTTAATCTATTACTTAAGGGAGAATCATGATGTTTGATGTAATTCGACCATTATAGCCAATATGCTATACTAGAAGGTGATAAATTGAATCAATGAACAACTCAAAATAGTTCCAAAGGATGGATACCCTAGCTGGATTTTTATTTCTCTGGTTTTAATCACTTTTTGTCGACGCTACTGTTTACCCGTGCCCACGTCTTATCACAGAAGCTGATTTTCATACTTTGTCACTTGATTTTAATCATGCTTTATTTATTTTATTTTGGTTAGGTCACTTATCTCACACCCCCATTTATTTTCTTTTATTTCCTTTTCCACTTGCATCTTGGTTATTTTAGAAGAATTAAGAATCATCCAACCTCCGTGGGATCGACCCTACTTTCACTGTGCTCTATTAGTTCATATTGTAGTAGGATGATTTTTATTTGTTGGTTTCGACGCCCAACATTGGTACCTTGAAGTACAATTAGGATTGTACTCACTCAACGTGCTTTTTGTAGTCGGCTTTGTGAGCCGTTATCAGTCAAACCTAGGTCAGACAAACTGTTTAGAGTGTTCTGAAGTACTTGTAGGGCGCTGCTGACAATCGATTGTTTTCATCATATTGGTGACCCACAAACGGCGAGCCACACATTGATGTCGATTGGGTAAGAGACTTGGATGAGAGGACATCCATGTCTTGCTGTGCTTTGCTAAGCACTGGAACTATCTTGCAGAGAGGCAAGTAAGGATAATGCATTTCTCTGTCCACTAGGAATATGGAGTTCATTGCATGATCATCAACAGTACAGGGCAGTTTGGATTGGAAGATCTAAAGTCACTTATAGATCACAGACAGAGCTGTTGACCTAGTGACATTAATCTCATCAAGTCAAACAGCTATGGCTTACACCAAAGAAAGCCTAAGTACCACAAGAGAACGCAACACAACGTTGTATGAGACATCGTTACACAGTAGTTAACTACCCTGTTGTGTCAGTCTAAGCATCAAGTGACCGGAGAGAGGGTCCTCACAGTCTGACCTGTGATAGAGCATTGGCTCTATACCCTTACGGACCCGTATTGGTGGGTTGACTGTATAGAGATACAAGCCGTAAAACTAGTGTTTTAGAGACACAAGATTTCTTAGAACCAGGGTGATTTAACATAGTTTATGTCATGAGGACAAGCTTTGTGAATGCTTTATTTCTTGATCATAAGTAAAGTGTAATGCCTAGGCTTACCTTTATTTTGTGTGGATCAACAAGTAGAAGTACTTATTACACAATATATAAAGTATGTCGTACAGGCTTGGGAGGTTGGCTCTCTCACACGAGCAACCGCCTTGGACACGCAAGTGGTGTGGGCCAAGATGAGACTTGGGTGCTTTTTCCTTGAACACCAAAATGGGATATAGTGTGAATATCCAGAGGCAGCTGAAAAGCGTCGAGTGTTGGACAAGAAAACGCCACTGAGAATTGATAAGTCGCCCTAGTAAGCGTATTAGGATGAGATCCGCTAAGATGATGAGGTCTTATGATCGAATTATGAATTCCCGCTATTCATAATGCCTGTAGCCAGATGTGAGTGCTCCACTTGGCGCTATGTGAAGCGAGCGAAGTGTGGTAGAAAACTCAGGTCAGATTCTAAGTGAGTCTGGACTAAGGTCTGTGTGGTGTAAGTTATTGAGGATCAAAATCGACATACGCTCGAGAACACCACAACGTGCGTTTCATACCGCATGTGCTTTAAGAACCGCAAGGGAAGCATGTGAAAGAATCCCTGCTTCAATGCTGTGTGAGTCCCTGAAAGGATGCATCAATCCTTTCAAAGGGTACCCTTATGCACTTTGACTCTGTCATGAAGATATAAGGTAGTGCTTGCTACTTTGATATCTTTCCAAGTGGCTATGGAAAAATACGGCCCAATGGAAGACTGTCAGGAAAGCAGCTATCTTTGATTGAACTGATAAGAGTCGAAAGGAAGATTGTGTTGACATATTCATGTGTGATAGTATCCTGAGGTCGACCCAATATGTGATCCCTTTGAGGTTTTCATGGATGTGGATACCTATCGCAACTGAGTGTGGCTAAAGTCCTAGTCTTATTGTAGACTTAGAGGGATTGAACTAGCCATGTATATGAACATGTTTAGGGAACCCATGGCACTATTTTTCGGTGAGACATGTTGTCACATCATCAGACACTTGGGTTGTAGCATCACTTATAGCTGGGCCCTAACAGGCTTCTAGTATAAGGCTCCCACATATCGTGCCAAGCGGTCACGACTGACACGGAGTATGAAAGAAGACGACGAGAGAAAGAGAAATAGAGAAGTCCTTTGTGATAAGGATAGTCATGGGCCTCCCACCGTGTGCGAGTGGGAGTATGTTGGATATATTGGGTCTTCGGGACTAAATATCTGCCCATGTGGGAGTCCGATCGGGTCGAGTAAGGATCCGTTGGAAAGCTCGCTGAGAGACGAACAAAACGACACCAAGATGACACTCATCGGAGGTCACACGAGCCCGCACTCGTGGCCCAAAGTGGGCTAGGTGATCATGATGGAAGCATGATATTTTGTTCATATTTCAAGTCCCACATTGCTTGCGTCAATGATGGGAGCTCTCTCATCCTCCTATAAATAGGAGTGACTCCAAACCTTTCTAGTTGCTGATTCCATGTGTTGGAAAAGGGGGTCTCGTTTGGGAAACCCCAAATAGTATAATATTTCTCTTTCTCTTTTGAGTCATTCTTCCGCGCATCAGTCGGGGACATGTGACTCTACCTCTCGTAGGTAGAGTCCTCCGTTTGGTGCAGCCCTTTTCGGAGCTCATCGATTGGAGGTCAGCCCAGGTGGAGCAGAGGCACTGGCAAGATCCAAGGTCTTAACAATGGCGTCCAGGTTAGTAGCTTCCGCAATATTTATATTTATGCCTGGTTTATTTTCAGTTTTTCTTTTCGGTCCTTGGGTCGGGTTGGATCATGTGGATCCGAGCCTTTCCCTACAAAACAGTTTTTGTTAATATCTTCATTTCATCTTCTAAGACTTTCTTGATTTACTTGAAGTGTGATAAACTAACATGTAATTTTGTTTTTAGATTGACTTAACCTCAGGTATGGATGATCTTACCACGCTTGATATGAACAAATCAAAACAACAGCTTCGTGGGGATGGGCGTCGACTATCATTTCCTGATGTCGAAGCCTCTCCAACAAAAAGACGCCAAGCACGTGCAAGAGATCTGTTACTGATATTTCTGATGATGGTCAGTCTTCCGGTGAATTTATGCTGAATATTGACAACGCACATAAGAAAGTGAAGATTGAGAAGAATTAATTATTAAATAGTTTGCCATGATTTTTTTTGAATTTATTCCAGACCATGTCTTTCGTTCCATTTTTGATGTCATCCACATTTGGCTTTAATGATTTAAGCATGTAGTAGAAGATATTATGTAATGGTTTTCCTATTTCAAGGACATCTTTATTAAATCATCTAAATAGTTAATTTCAATATATTTCTTTGAACCTTTGGAGTCCAAAGTCAAATCTTAAATTTAATCATCAATATCAAATTCATATCCTATAATTACAACATCCCGAGGTCAACTATGTAAAATTTATTAATATAAAATTTATTTTTCACATTTTTTATCTATAACCACGAAAAAGAAAATAATTAAATCTTAAATATAAATGTACTATCAAAATTATTTTAATATCTATAAAATATTTCAGATTTATCCTTATCATTATAAATGTTTTAAACACCAAAATTTTTAAAATATTATTTTTTTAATATATAAAAATAAATAATTATTATAAATGCTATGGGATGGGTAAGGTACCTCCCCGGAACCATTGACCCATACTCAGATCATCAGGATAAAATTTCAGGGTACCCATTGGGTATGGATATTTTGATCATCCCAATTAGAAATGATTTAATTATGATCTAATTTATTCAAATTTTTATATTAAAACAAAGACTCAATTAAACTAATTCTATATATATATATATATATATATATATATATATAGTATATACAATTACTTATTTATATTGTCAATTATGTCATATCTAATCAATTTTATTTTTTGATTGATATTCATCATTCCAAAGGTAACTTAGGTAAAACCTTAATTTGATATTTTTTATAACAAATTGTAAGGTGCACCTCTACTAAAAAGAAATCAAATAATCAATTCCAATTAAAATTTTAAATAAAAAAATAGGTCAATAATATAATTTATCAAAATTTTAGTAACTGTATTACATTAATTTTGTCTTATTTAATAGTCCTTAATTCACAGTAATAAAATGCTTTTCATGATCAATTTGAATTGATGTATGTAATATATATCATTATTTAATTATTAATAATAAAATGGTTTCAATTAGTGTTATTCGAAGATTTGGATTCGTTTAAAAATTATTATAAATGTAATAAAAAAATCACCTTCTTCTATAGACAAATTGGGACGTGTACTTTAAGACAAATTGTCTCATTAGAATTTCTTTATATGTGGAATCATCCTTGATTACTAATAATCCATTTATCACAAATATGAAATCATCCTTGAAATTTACTTGATTTTTTTTTAGATTTTGTATTTACAATTTCAATCTTAAATGATTGAAATCAATTTAGTCATTAATATCACATTTATATCCAATAATTACATTATCCCGAGGTCAACTATGTATATCGGTGTAATCCATGTTTTTAATACAATCAATCAGATTGTAGCACCAAAAAAATCATTGAACAATCAAATTAATAAGGAACAAATAAATATAAATTCTCTATATCATTTTTTTATAACGAATAAATTGCCTAATCGATACAATACCTTTAATTAATATGATTGACAATTAAAAGTTAATGGTTTTAAATTCTTAGTCAAATTCTGAATTAGCAGATATTTACAACACTGAATTCCTAAACACAATTAATGGTTCTGGACTTCCATACCATCAGTTGAGATTAAAGGTTGGTGCACCTATAATGCTGCTTCGCAATATTGACAAATCTATGGGTTTGTGCAATGGGACACGATTAATTGTTGCAAGGCTGTGTAAACATGAAATTGAAGCAACAATTATCTCTGGCAAGTTTGCTGGTGAAAGGGTCATAATTGCATATATATGATCATCTCTCCATCATATTCTAGGTTGCCATTTAAATTTCAGTGACGTCAATTCCCTATTATTTTGTCATTTGCAATGACTATAAATAAGAGTCAAGGACAGACTCTGGCTAATATGGGATTATACCTACCACGTCCTGTTTTTACTCATGGTCAATTATATGTTGCTTTATCAATAGATCATGTCTTAAAGTTTTGATATCTAATACTGATTGTCGTCCTCCAAACAAGACATCAAATGTAGTTTACATATAATTTTTTCAAAATGTCAAGTAATAAATACGATGTATAATTGCTTTTCCTATATTTCTAATTTCTGATTGTTAGATAGCACATTTGCATCTTTATTTTTTTTATTATTAAATTACATTACATTTCTTATTAAGCCTAATGTGGACGAAATTTTCTCCTTGTTCACTACAACTTTATATTTTGATTTTCAAATTTTAGAGAGTACAAGTACGCTTATTGTTTACTTCATTAGGATAATAATCATAATTAAATTTTAATGCATTTGTTTAATGAAAATGGAATATACATGTTTAATTATATGCCTCCCTTTGTATTTCCATCTAAGTAGATACAAATATGTTAGTTCTCTATTAATAATTTTGAATTCTATATACTTTTTTACATTACTATCATGTTGACTTTAAAAATTTCCCGTGCATATGCACGGGCCAAAAACTAGTAATATATAAAAGTAAGAGGCATGAAGCCTCCAACTGCCACATTAACTTTTTAATGTACGCATCCAAGACACATGGCGCTGACTGTACGCCACATAATTCGTGAGCTGGCTGATGACTCATCCTACAACTAATTTGCATTCCACAAAATCTCAATCAAATATTTGTTTCAATCAAATATTTTAATGTTTTATTTGAATATTTTATGTATTGCAATCAAATATTTCAATCACGATTGAATTCAAATATTTTATGTATTGCAATCAAATATTATTCGTGGTTTTATTATTCAAATATCCCTTAATGTTATCCTTCTTTGAATTCAAATATTTATTATTATATTTCAATCAAGATTGAATTCAAATATTTTATGTATTGCAATCAAATATTTCAATTAAATATTATTCGTGGTTTTATTATTCAAATATCCCTTAATGTTATCCTTCTTTGAATTCAAATATTTATTATTCTTTTTTTTTTCAAAAAATATTTTAAAGTTATCCTTCTTTGATCAATTTAGAATTTATATTTACCAGGGTGTAGTGATTTTGAAAATTATATTTTATAATTCCTATTAAGTTTTTGAATTTTATGGATGTCTCTCCTTGCAATACATAAAAATATCCCTTAAATCATGTGGATACACCGAAATATTTATTTTTATTAAATTTAAAATTTTTAAACAACATGTTATTAAAGGTAGAATTATATTTTAATTTTAAAAATATTAAAATGTAAATATTCTTCTTTATTCTTTTTTTTTTCAATCCTAAAACGAAATAGAGGTTTTAGTGGGTAACAATTGGCATTTCATTATCACGATTTTTACCTATGAAAACGTGGGGTATTTTTTTTAAAAAAATAATGGGTAAATAAATGATAAATAAAATTTGATGGTGGTTATTTTTAGAGAATAAGCAATGACTAAAATAATGGAATAGTTTCAATTTTTTTTTAAAATAAATAGGTTAGTTATTTGTAGAAATTAAGTAGTGGCTGAAAAAATGAGATATTTTTTAAAAAAATTGGGCAATGGAGTGAATATGTGTGACCGCTTGCTTAAGTAATTAATTAACTAAATGATCGTGGTTTTATTTTTTTTAAAGTAGTATGGCATTATTTTGTTTTAAAAAATGTAAAGAGGTAGTTATTTGTAAAGATGGAGTGATTTGTGAAAAATGAGGTGTTTTAAAAAACATATTCTATGAAATCTATATCTATTCTATTCTATTATATAAAGTAATAGGCATGAAACTTCTTACAACCACATCAGCATTTTTAGCATATCCTCTCCTGCCATGTGTGTCCTACTAGGTGCCAACTCATGTCCAACCTGGCCGATGACGTGGAAATCCACTGAGATATCATGCAACCCTTGCAAAACAAGATTTTCGATTTCTTAAATGCACCATTCAAATAATGACATGATCCCTTGATTAGTGGAGCTCCATTCAAAAACATTTGAAGTAAACTATAATCAGAAATAATAAAATTTGTGATCACGTAATTACTACAGCTGGATTCAAAAAAATATGAAGTAAATTATAATCATAATTCAAAAAAGTTGTGATCACTTAATTACTGCAGCTAGATTCAAAAAAATTTGAAGTCAATTATAATCAGCATAACTCACCATAAAATCTCTTAATTTTAATTCAAAATAATTATATATACCCAATACCTAGCTATGCATTTTAGCATAAAAATTCATAGGAGACCGAATACCCAATACCTACAGTACAGTACTCAAGGCTGAAGCAGTAAGACGCTGCATGGAGCTAGCAATGGACTGGGGATATGAGGATGTCATTTTCGAAACTGATGCCCAAATTGTGAAGATAGATGCACAGGTGTTACCTTTGTTGCTACCTGTCAACATATTCTCTCCCTTAAGAGGTTTTTTTTGGTAGAATTTCATTTTCTTGGGTGCCTTCTTTTGCTAAGGGCTATGTACATGACAATTTGTGGGTTGATTCTCTTCCTACATTTGATTTTTATAAGATATTACCCACTGTTTTGATTTTGGGAATCGATAAAAAATAATGCTTTAAAATTGTTCTTCATCTGGGAAGTTTTGGGCTTATCTCTCATGAAGTTTATGTTGAGATTTTACATTTTATCCTTTTAATTGAAACTTTTGAGTGTAATTTATTTCTAGTGCAGGATCGCAGAGACGCGTCTACTTCAATTGAAAGTTGTAAGTTTTCAATGACTAATTCTTTATGGTTAGCATTTTTTACGAGTATATTAACTAAGGTCTTACTTGGATGGTTAGGACTAACTACTAATATGAATAGTACTGTCAAAGGAATGTAATTTACCAATTATTTGCGATCGATATGGTAAGAAGTCTGTGTTATTTTAATTGTCATCTCTTAGTTCAATTTCTAGAGAGATATGAGAATAAATCGTCATCGTCTCCTCCTACAATAAACTTAATAGTACTCGATAAGTTAATCATGAAATATGCTCTTATAGATACATAATAAAGTCTCAGGAATAAAATTTGTTTGTCTTCTTAACAACTATTTTGTTTTAATTAGTTATCTAGAAATTAACGCATAAGTATAAAAACTTCAAAATGCCACTAGAATAGTACCTGTAACTTTGGAATATTCCACTTTGAGACACGTGGCACTGAGGTTCTAGAAGCACGGCCCCAGCACCCGTTGGAGACACGTGGCACCACCCATCCACCAATTACGTGGCCGTTGCCCACGTCACCACACGAAGCTTCCCCTCAACCAGACGTGGGATCTCCACAAAGCCTCGTGGGACGACCCACGTCCCACGAGGTCGTGGGTCGAGCAAGATCTCCTTACTCACAAGTATAAATAGACCCTCACTCGGGGGACTACAAAGGCAGTCAACTCTGGACAGAATTGCATACAACTTGAAAGGATTATCGCATATCACCCCCTAGATACACCTCACAGGTACTTTCACTTCCTTGAGCCCCGCCGTTGGCCTTCCGTCTGGACCAACCTCCGACCGGCTCACCTTCTTGGAGCACACCGCTTACAGGGGTTCCAGCAGCCCTCAGAGACCATAGCTCTCTCCCACTAAGGCAACCTCCCACAGAGCGGCTCGCCCGCCCGGAGTACCTTAGGCACGTCTTAGCCGCACATGGCCCAATACAGGTAACAACCTTGCCTAACGGCTCCGATAGACGTCACCATGACGAACTACGTGGACTTTGATCCCTCCAGAAGGGTACGTAGGCACCTAGGTCCATCACCTACGGACAAGTCCCCCAAGGTTAAGACCCCTTGTGGTCCTAAATTCATATTACAATTGTCTGAGCCAAAAATGACAGTTACAGTGGCGCCCACCGCGGTCTTATTCAGACCCCAATGCCTTGCGCGCTCTGCCGCTAAATGGAATTTCTTTTTTCGAGGAGTAGGAGTATACATCTAACACTCAGAAACCTGTACTTGTTTTTGTTTTGATGTCTAATACAGATACAGAACACGATATGTCATGACCGACTCGAACGCCACAGCTGACGCCAACGCCCTGAGACGCAGCGCGAGGAATCGCCAGGGAACGGCTGAACCGGTCACAACCGAGGCAAGCGGATCAGGTGCAACCCAGCCTCAAAGCTCCTCAATAACACAGGTTGCCGTCACGGAGACCGTGGTTCAGAACCCGGCATCTAGAGAGGAAACTTGCCCTCAGCACCCGTACGGCATGCCACACGTCCCTTGTCCACAACCGTTGGTCAAGAAGTGACAGAGTTAGCGAGGAACCCGCGAGACGCTGAGATCGCTCGCCTCGAGGCAGAAGTAGCGGATCTATGCCAACAACGATGGGAAGAGGACAAGAACCTCGCCCCAGCAAATGTGAGCACTCAGCTACCCATAGTGCCACACGGTGCGACGACAGGGACCTCTAGCGACCCTACCGGTTTGCTCAAAATTCAATTTGGGACCTTACCCATGGAGTTCGCTCGGTTTTCGCTGACGGCGGCACCGCCCCCAACGGTGATGCCACCTGGACCTACCATGGTCGCCGAACAAGCAGCACGACCCGTTATGAACTTTCGACGACCACCAGTCCCAAACTACCTTCCAGGGTCCTACCTCCACATGCCATGGGCCGTGGCCTACAACCCGTACGCAGCCGCCGGTGCAAATGCCTACCAGTGGCCTGCGATTGACTTCCAGGGAAGAGGGAGACACCCCTTCACCCAGCAAGTCATGAACGAGCACGTGCCCATGGGTTTCAAGATGCCCTTCCACATAGAGCCTTATGGAGGAGAAACCGATCCGCGAGATCACTTGAATACCTTCAACTCGGCCATGTCGATACTGGGTATGACGGACGACCAACAGTGCCGGGTCTTCTCATTAACTCTAAAGGAAGCCGCCTTGAGATGGTTCTCCTTGCTTCCCACCAATTCGATTCACAGCTTCGAACAACTGGCTCTGAACTTACTTACACAGTTCGGCAGCAGCAAAGAGTATCAGAAAAATGAAGACTCCTTCATCGGTTTCCACCAGGTGGAGGGAGAAACCCTGCAAGCTTTTTTGGCCCGCTTCACCAAGCTCTCGCTCCAAGTCCGAGGCCTCCAGGACGTCGTCGCCATCTTTGTCATAAAGCAAGGTCTTCGATGCTCATAGTTCTACGGGGAGCTAAACAGGTGCCCCGTCTCCACCTTACAGGAACTCATGGATCGAGCGGAATGGTTCATTCAAGAGGAGAACGCTCAGATCGCTAAGGACAAGATGAGGAAGTTCCTGATAAGCAGGACCGATATAGAACGGGCAGAAAAGAAGAAAGAGAAGACAGGGATCGAGAACCAAGCCCCCAAGGAAAAAAGCGGTAGGAAAAGGTTGCCTCCTCGACCACGAACACCTCCCCGAGGACGATTCACGAGCTACACTCCCCTCAA
Source organism: Senna tora (assembly GCA_014851425.1). Taxonomy (NCBI): domain Eukaryota; kingdom Viridiplantae; phylum Streptophyta; class Magnoliopsida; order Fabales; family Fabaceae; genus Senna; species Senna tora. Next base: position 19,506,028 of record CM026265.1, read on the forward strand.
CAGATCTCATGTCGGGGTGTTGGAAGAAATTTATCATTCCGACATGCTCACATTCCCCACGCAGGTCAAAAGGCGGAAAACGGGAAGACCGGTGGACAAGTCCAAATACTGCCAGTTCCACAAGGATCACAGACATGAAACCAACAACTGCATCCACCGGAAGGATCAGATCGAGGACCTAATCCGGAAAGGGCTACTCGTCATGGTCATCAAGGAGGAAAGTAGGGCCAACTCCGAGCACCCCCGGGAAGTCGACGGTCAAGCGCCTACCCGCGGGGTCATCAACGTCTTAGCGGGCGGATTACAGCGCGGGACCTCCTCCCTACCGCAGAACAAGAAGAGGATGGAATGCTCCATACTCGCTCTAGACTACGCTACAAAGCACAAGAAGAGCGACACCAAGGGAGGCCCCATCACCTTCGACCTCACTAACCTAGAGGGACCAGTCCACGATGACCCCATGGTAGTGACCGCGATTATCGCCAACTACGAGGTTAAGAGAGTCTTGATCGACCAAGGATCCTCAGCAGACGTTCTCTACTTCGACACCTTCAGAAAGCTCGGGTTGAACGAGGCCAGCCTAAGGCCCTTCCCCGGCACGCTCATAGGGTTCTCAGGAGCCCAGGTTCCAGCAGAAAGAATCATCAATGCCCGAACAACAATGGGCACTCTGCCAAAGGTCACGAGCCTTGATGTAGACTTCATCATTGTCTCAGCACCATCAGCATACAATGCAATCCTAGGGCGACCGTCCCTAAACAAACTCAGAGCTGTAGTGTCTACCGCACAGCTCACAATGAAGTTCCCAACACCCCACGGGGTTAGAGAAATCATGGCGGACCAAAAACTGGCGCGAGCATAACTAAGACCGTCAAGTTCGCCCGCCTGGGTCCTAAAGAAACACGCGAGGAACCCCTCGAGGCTAAAGAGTCAGGAGGAAAAAAGCCAGAGTCCGCCCGCCCGGACCTTACCTCCGCCTAAGACTTCGAACGCACTTTGGATTTCTCCTTTAAGTCAAGTCATATGCGTCTCTACTTTGAACTTAGGATTTCTAGCCTGACCAAGGCTCGCCTGACTTAGGCAATCCGAATGTAAAGATTTTGCTTACCTTCAGCCTACCCAAGGCTACCCCGACTGAGGCTGCACGAATGTACTCATTTTGTTTTATGGAAAGCACTCCATTTTCAACTAGAGACAAGACTTCAACTTTGCAAAGTAATCGCGTAAGTCCTATCACGGACAACGGGCTCAATCGCCCAAGAAACGCTAAGCGCGCCCGGGGTCAAGCTAATATTTCCCCAAAAGTGCGGTAAACAAACCCCTTTAGTGCGAAAACCACAAAACGAACGTTCGACGAACCACGCTAGCAACACGCATACAAACTATCCTGATCACACGGTGCTTATGCAAAAAATATTTTTACCCAGACGTAAAGAGATAACCACGAAAAGAGAAACTGCAAACACGTACAATTTTTTATCCCGAAGTAAAAAGGAAAGCAGGAAAAGCTCTTCGCAAAAATCATTCTGATTAATACCAATAATGAGAGGGCGTCCGCCCATTTACAAAGGGTAAACACCCTAAAAATTACATAAACCTAATCTTGGGCATCCCCAAAATCTACCTAAGTCTCGGCCCTGGCCGACTCCACTTGGCCAACACCTCCCGATGACCCCCGCCTGGTCGCCTCAGCCAGCTGCTGAGAAGTAGGTCCAATCCCTGGAGCTCGCTCACCAATTCGGGACAACACTTGGTGATCCACCAAGCGATCCGTCAGTTGACGAAGATAAGCAATATTCAACAGAGGGTCCGTTTCCGTCCGACCACGAGGCTCACCCTCAAAAAACTCCAGGGAAGGATGCAAGAAAGCCACACACTCCGCTGGGAATCTCTCCCCACATAGACGCTTGAGCTGCTCAACCGCCAGGAGCATGCCATACATCCTCTGTGCGGATAGCTCCTCCTGACGATCGGTGACGTCGGCAACCTTGCCCTCAGCCGCCAGCTGACCAAAAAGACTCTCAGCAGCATGAGCCTCCGCATCTCGCGGGGCCTCACGTAGCGAATGAAGCTCCTGCTGACGACCCTCAGCGTCATCCCAACGGACGGCCAGCTCCCTGTGAGCCCTCTCCAACTCCGAGCGGAGAAATGCTACCTCGAAAGGGTGACCAGCTTCGGCCCTGAGACGGGCGACCTCCTCAGTCAAGGACATAACTTCCCGTCCTTGACCCTTACACTCTAGCTCCTTGGCAGATAGCTACTCCCGCACGTCTACCAACCGCTTCTGGGAGACCTCTAGAGCCCGACTCCTAGAGGCCGCAACGACGGAAAATTGATCCCAGTCGTGGCGAATCTCCTTCTGCAAGAAGCTCGCACATACACAGCGGAGTCAGGGACAAAAACCCATCACAAAAACAAAACACCGAAGACGAGGGAACTTACCGCACGCTTCTCCCACTCGAGACCAACTTGATGGAAGTCGGCCAACGCCTCAGCAACCCGGCTGAAGCCGCGAACGGCAATATTCAGGGGCAGAGTGTCCAAAACCCTAGCTTCCCTCTCCCGCATCTCCACCGGGAAGCGCGTGCCCAATGCCAATAGTTCAAAAGCCAATCCCCCCTCCGGTGGCCCAAGGGGTTTAGAAGGGCTGGCACTCGACCCAGGAACAAGATCTCTCGTGGCATCCACTTGACTCGCCACTACATTCCCTCTGTCTGAGGAGACCCTGGCCTCCCTTGCCACATCACCGGACTCCGCGACCTCCACAGCCGCAGGATCACCCGCCGTAGTCTGAGGTGCAGAAGAACCTCGGACAGACTCCTCAACGACCACCGTGACCCTCTTGGCAGGAGGCTGATTCACCCCTTCAGCGGGGTTGAGGACAGGAGGACGAGTAGAAAGAATCACCCTCATAGGTGATTGACGAACGACAGCAGAAGTGGCGACCGAGGTAGGAACAGGGGCAGAAACAAGAACAGCATCCTCTGTCGGATCCTCTGCCTGAGCATCCTCCCGGTTAGTACTCCGCCGTATGACCTGCGGAGACGGTCGCAAGTCATCCCCAATAGGACGCCTCTTGGGACCACTTTCCCTGCTTTCGGTCGGCTCCGCCAGAGACGTTCCCCTCCTTCCACCTTCCCGGGGTCTGCTCGCGCCAACATTCCCGTCTTTCTTCCTTCTCTCCTTCGGAAGAACCTCTTGACGACGCTCTCCTTTGGAGGACGGAGGCACAGGAAGCCGTCTTTTCGTCTCACCACCAGTAGGCACCGTGGCAAGTACCAAAACTGAGATATCAGTAGCAACCCCGGCGACAGGCCCTGCTGACCATTCTTCCTCCCCCCGCTCCGGCCAGTATCGCGAGTCCGGACCAGAGTAGGAGGAGGAGGGGAAGAGGAAGGAAGATCTTCCAAATCAGTGAAATCAAATGGGTAGTAGCTGTAATCGTCACCTCCTCCAGCCATCACAAAGATTCAATTCATCAAGAAGTAGGTAAAACAGAGGCAATGGAGAAAGGTGAATGCAAATGTAAAGTCACGAACTTTCAAACGTTGGGCATTTATAGGACACCCAAAGGCACGACGATTCAAAAACTTCGACCCCTCGAATCCCGCAACGGATAAAACCCCTTATCCTCTGCAATTAAACCCAGCTACAACCGCTTGCTTCAAACCGCACACGTGGAAAGAAGCAACGGATGTGATACACAGCTAGGGCAAAGCAGATGCAAAGACCGAAAAGCCCCCGCGAACCCAAGAGTCGCTTCAAAACACTCGAGGTCCCTTTCGCGAAACTCTCCACCCGGGCTAATGATGGCTACCCTCGGAAACAAACCCGTATTAATGAAGGAGAAACGGCGACAAAACGCTTGAATGACAGGGGCACCCGCTCAAACTTTGACGCGTAGGACCTACATCGAAGCCCGCTCCTTCAACAAATAACCCTCAGCAAGAGAGCTACCGTCAGCCACTGGCCACGGACAAGCATAGCCAGAGGAGAGCTTTTCGAAAATGACCAAAGCAGCCCTTGACCTTTGGATTTCCCTTACTAGCCCTCAAAGGGTATTTCGGGAAATACCCCTCTAAGCAATGATGACTCCAGCTCGGTAAGTCGCGCACTCCCTGCAGAGACGGTTCAGAAACTTGATGAGGAACCCAAGCGGCCAGCCTCCCAAAACGCGACGCGTGTCCTCTCCAAGACACCTCCTTTCCTACGAAGCAATGCGAGAGAGCTAACTTCATGAGTCGGACGGCCAGCTCCCATACCTGCGACTCCAAGCGGTCAAGCTATCCCGTAAGTAAAGGCAGCGAAATTCCCAAGTGTACTACAGGCAAAAGGATCTTAAGTCCACGGGCGCCCGACACCCGTAGACTTGGAGGACTTATCTAACTTTGGAATATGCCACCTTGGGACACGTGGCACCGACGTTCTAGAAGCACGGCCCCAGCACCCGTTGGAGACACGTGGCACCACCCATCCACCTGTTACATGGCCCTTGCCCACGTCAGCACACGGAGCTTCCCCTCAACCAGACGTGGGATCTCCACAAAGCCTCGTGGGACGACCCATGTCCCACGAGGTCGTGGGTTGAGCACGATCTCTCCACACACAAGTATAAATAGACCCTCACTCGGGGGACTGCAAAGGCAGTCAACTCTGGACAGAATTGCATGCAACCGGAAAGGATTATCACATATCACCCCCTAGATACACCTCACGGGTACTTTCACTTCCTTGAGCCCCGCTGTTGGCCTTCCGTCTGGACCAACCTCCGACCGGCTCCCCTCCTTCTCGGAGTACACCGCTTACAGGGGTTCCAGCAGCCCTCAGAGACCATAGCTCTTTCCCACTAAGGCAACCTCCCACAAAGCGACTCGCCCGCCCGGAGTACGTTAGGCACGTCTTAACCGCACACGGCCCAATACAGGTATCAACATTGCCTAACGGCTCCGATAGACGTCACCATGACGAACTACGTGGACTTTGATCCCTCCAGAAAGGGTACGTAAGCACCTAGGTGCATCAGCTAAGGACAAGTCCCCCAAGGTTAACACCCCTTGCGGTCTTAAATTCATATTACAATTGTCTGAGCCAAAAATGACAGTTACAGTACCCAAGGTTTATATTAATGCAATAAACTTTACTTTATTTGCTTTAGTATAATGTTTAAACTTTAAATAATTAAGCTTGAGAAGACAATGTGAGCTTAATTGTTTTGATTAATAATATCTGCCTTCTTTCTCTAATTCACTTAGAAAATTAATATGAATATTCCTTCACATAATATTCAAGAATTGCAATATCAATAGAACACATCCTAAATCTTCTTCTTCTTTCTCGTGGTTCATATCATTTGATGCCATGTTTTTGGATTCCCAAGCATCTAATACTGGATGTGAAAAATATGTATGCTCCTTACTTAATTTTATTATGTAAATTGTAAAGTGTACACACCTATATTATTATTATTGGAAATTGTACTGCTCATGTATTATACGGACCTAAGGTTAATGTTTATGATAAACTTTTCTTTTCCAATTTTATTATGTAAATTGTAAAGTGTACACACCTATATTATGTTTGGGTATTTTTTCTAAATAGCTTTTTCTTTATATATTTGGAGCAAATGATGATGGCATTTCAAATTATACCCCTTCTCTCCATGTGTTTCATATGCCTCCTCTTTCAATTTCAAATTCTCTACCAAGCAGCTTTTATGAAAACGAATGAAACAAATTCATGTGGGAATAGAATTGGACTTAACTTTGATGCTGCCTCTTCAACTTTCAGGTCTCGCATCTTTTTTCTTTTTTTTTGTGGATTTTGGAATATAATTGTAAGTATTGCCTCTTCAACTTTCACGTGTCCCAATTTTTTTTCTTTTTTATTTTGTGGATTTTGCAATATAATTGTAAGTATTGCTAGCTCATATACGCCTTCTACATGTTCTGCTTTTGATAAACTCAATATTGATTATTTTGTCTTAAGTAGAATTAATGCTTAAATTATGGTATGTATTATAGGTTTTCTATAAAACTTTTAAGAAGTTGGATCATGATGTAAAAATACAAGATTCCTTGGGTTCAAGGTAAGTAATTCTGATGGAAAGATATCAGTTTTTTTTCCATGATAAGATCTTATTTATGGTATAAATTTGCACTCAATTTCTTCTTGCATAAGTAAAAAAGTTTTAGTTTGTTCATCGTTATTGTTCATTTTTAACTTGAGAATCTTAAGTTGGTTATGCAACAAGAATGCTCCAAGTTGAATTACCATATGAAGGAACTAATTCGCACGAGGATTCTACAAAAGTTCAACCTACATAAGTGCATATGAGACTAAGGTGCACCTTCAGGGGGGTTTTAATGTAGAGAATTTAAGAGTTGAAGGACATTTTGTGCTACAACTACTTATATTAGAGTTAAAGTTGTTTAGATTGTGAAACAAACATATGACTCCTAGATGCTTGATGCTCGGTGGGAGTCTTGATGATTGAGCCATTAAAGATAATGACTTCAACTTATAGATGCTTTTATGAGTGGTAATGTAAATTTAGGATTTTAAATTATAAGATTTAATTTAATACTTTCAAATCAAAATTTGAGATTTAAAATTTAGTTTTTAAAATCTAAACTTCAATGTTAATTTTAAATTAAAATAGCAATAGGTGGTAAACATGAGCAATTTATAAAAGAAGCTAAAAAAGTGGGCAATTATTCATTTTTTATTTTTCTGAAAAAGTGAGTAGCTATAGGCAAATAAAAATTATATATGAAATTAGTAGATAATTTATCTCATTAAATTAAGATTGGCCGTTAAATTTTTTTTATAAAAAATATGGCAATGAAGAATACACTTTCGAATATTGGACAAAGCGCCAGTGGCATGTTTATTGAAAATTTTATAAATTAAGTAAGTTAATTAATTAAATAATATATATATATATATATTAGGCAGCATCTTCGGATGTGTAGCCAGTACATAGGTTATATATTATGTGTGTTTCCTATATTTATATTCTGAAGCGGCACTGGCCGTGGATTTGCTTGCCTAGTATAGGCCACCATTTTCGATGTAGCCATGGTATTATAATGCATGTGAATGTATTTTCAATAATATCTATTCTGTCAATTAGGTGATAAGGCTTACAGGCATAGGGATATTTCCTGTGTCTGTGCCGGTCACGGTCCTCTAAACGGGGGTCGTGACAACGCCACAAGGATGATCAAACCTTGATAAGTCTGTTAGTTCAATGAAGAACCCTAGAGAGAATCCACTCCCAAGATGAATAATCAAATTCTCATATAATTCAAAACTTACTTCAAAATGTTGGGTACAATGCTTTATATAGGAAAACAAACCCTAGGTTAATTTAATGAAATAGGAAACCTAATTCTAATGATCCTAAAATTTAAAAGATAACTTAAAATTCAAAATAAGCAACTAATAATTCTCAAAATTCGCACTAAAAAAAATTCTAATTACAATCACCATATTAAGCCCAAAATGTGATTATTTAGGCCCAAAAGAATCTTCATATATGTAGCACTTGGTCCAAACTCTTTAAGGTTAAGTCTTTAAGCCCAATTCAGGTTGAGGAACTCCAGTTTTAGCCCTTAATAAATTAATGACGTTTTCATCATTATTTTCTAGTCCAATCGCTAACTGCTTCTCCCAAGTCTCTCGTGCTAGCCCAATTAATGCTTCATTGATCTTCTTAGCTCGAGTTCTTGTGATTGGTCCACTTGGAATTCGTAACGGGTCTTTAGCCTGCTCAACCGCATCATGTAACTTGATTAAGAATTGATGGGTTACTTTTACTCAACTACATCCTTTATATTATCAACTTATTATTCAAGTTACTAATGTATAGAAATTAAAGGTTGCATCACACGTCAATATGATCAGTTAATTTCACTTTATTTTTTATTTTCATCCCATTTGTTAATTAAAACAAATTATTGTGTAAATGAATTTTAAAATGAAGGTCATATATAATAACATTTAAGGTTTGCAAAATTAAATTGTCAATATCATAATATAGGAGAATTAAATATGTTAGTCATAAAAATTGTAACCCATTGATTTATTAATAACCATTAATTTGTTTGATTATGGAACTAATAAGAATGTTTCTAACAATTCCGATTTTTAAAAATAAAATCCTACCGAAACAATACAAATCTAATTTTAAAAAATCAAGGTCAAATATAATCACATTTAAGGTTTTTGAAATTAAATTTTCAAAGTCATATATAATACTAGAGGCTTCGCATGCACCTACGTGCATACATGTAATTTATTCTTAAATTTTTTAAAAATATAATATAAAATAGTTATTATATTTTAAAATCATTAAAAATTAAATATTTGATAATTTTAAAATTTTTAAATAGAATTTTTATCATAATTTAAAATAAAATATTAAAAAAATGAGAAGTTATGCACTTCTCCATTTTATTAGTAATCACCTATCATACTTGTTTTCTCTCTCCCACATCTTCCAATCATATTATTTTTTTTTATATTTTTTAATTATAAAATATAAGTATTTTATTAGAAGTTGGTTATTTATTGGGAAGTTGAGGGGGAAGTTATTTTTTGGTGTCACACTTTAGTTGTGTGACACCAAAAACTCCAAAGGCATATATATATAGATATAGGAATTAAATATATTAGTCATAATAACTTAGATTATATCAAATTTTGTAATTCATAATAAATTAGATTATATGCCAAATTTTTATTGAATTTTTTGAGAATTTGTAATTAATTTTTTAAGGTACTCAGTTTTCATAATTTTGGTAATTAACATATATTTCAGTTAAGATTTTGAATACTATCAAATAGAGTTTCACTTTTTAGATTTCATTTAAAACATATTAATGTTTAAATAAATTTAATAATAAAGATCAAATATAATAACAGTTATGATTAGTAATCACCTATCATACTTGTTTTCTCTCTCCCACATCTTCCAATCATATTATTATTTTTTGTATTTTTTAATTATAAAATATAAGTATTTTATTAGAAGTTGGTTATTTATTGGGAAGTTGAGGGGGAAGTTATTTTTTTGGTGTCACACTTTAGTTGTGTGACACCAAAAACTCCAAAGGCATATATATATATAGATATAGGAATTAAATATATTAGTCATAATAACTTAGATTATATCAAATTTTGTAATTCATAATAAATTAGATTATATGCCAAATTTTTATTGAATTTTTTGAGAATTTGTAATTAATTTTTTAAGGTACTCAGTTTTCATAATTTTGGTAATTAACATATATTTCAGTTAAGATTTTGAATACTATCAAATAGAGTTTCACTTTTTAGATTTCATTTAAAACATATTAATGTTTAAATAAATTTAATAATAAAGATCAAATATAATAACAGTTATGATTTGTGAAATTAAATTGTCAAGGTCATATATATATATATATATATATATATATATATATATATATGGAAATTAAATATGTTAATCATAAAAATTTTAACCCATTGATTTTTTTTGACAAACATTGATTAATTAATTGGTAACCAGAAATTCGTTCCTTCGATTATGGAATTAAACGGAAAAATGTTTCTAAGAAATTCGATTTATATATAAAAAATTAAATACAAATATGGCTTTTAGAAACCCAATTTAACATTTTTTAAATTGTGTTAGAAATCTATATACGGAAATCAATTAATTACAACTGTGAAGAGAGATTTCAGATACGTTAGTGACAATATCTATTACCGTCATTAATTATTTTAATGACCACTAGTTCCAATAACTTATCAAATGATTATCGAAGAAACTGCTCCAAAGAAGCGTCCGAGGCTCTGAGGCGGTTAGAAAAAATTTTCTCATGCTTTGCAATAGTTGCAAGGCAATTTCCTTCATCTCCCTTGATCTTCTTCTTCATCTTTAACAAATTCACAGGGAGGAGTTGTATTTATTGTAACTCCTCCCTGATTTTCTCTTTTTACTTTGTTTTTTAATTAAATAAGTCAGGTCTTTTAGTCCCCCAAGGTTGGTGGTGATTTTGTCCAGATCTATTTCTGGTTTCAGTCTTTCTTTATGAAAGATTCTGTTCTGATTACTTGATCGACTCAGATCTGCGCATCTATGCCGGAAAGCTTTAGGTCTCTTATCAAATTGATGGAGAAGTCTATGTCATCTACATATGTGCAGAATACTACATATCTGATATGCAGGAAGTGTTTGGGTAAGCAATTTGTTGGCAACACCAAGATCGGTGTGGATTTTCATCCTAAGATTATTTTCTTTATAGGATTAATTGTGCTTTTCTTTTGCTTTTTAGTTTCAACAATGTTTGCCAATTATCCTTCTTCTGTATTATCGGGTTGTAATTTTCTAACTATTTGTAAGTGCCGTTTGGCTTCTCTATAAATTTAATTTCGCTTGATGCTTTTCAAAAAAAAAATTAATACTTCTTTAAATTCTAAAATTGTTACTAATATTTATTTAATAAAATGTACTTTTATGTTACTAATAAATTATAGTCCAAAACACCATTTGTATAGTATTAACTTTAAAAATTCATAATGATCATGTTTAAATTATTTTAATTTGTTATAATACATATTCAGATTCAACAATCATTACCCAAAATTATTAATCACAAAATTGAATATTGATTTGTAAACTATATACAAACTTGAATATCTATTCAAAATAATATATATGTTATGCAATTTACAAAATTTAGTAACTATTCAAAATCAAATATTGGTTAATTATCATATTGGAAAATTTAGTTACCCAACAAAGTTATTTACATAGTTGATTTATGATTTAGAATAATTTAAGGTATCTTTAAATCCGAAGTTGACAGTTAATTATTAAACAATTTCATGAGAATAAAATTCGATTATATCTTAGTTATAAAATTTGAAAAATATGTTTTCCTAACATTATATAACTTAAATTAAGCAAATTTGTTCAAACAAAATCAAATTGAATATTATTAATACGCTAATAATAATATCTTGAATTATCAAATGAAATTGAACTATATATGTATTTAACAATACATTAAATTGTGAAAGATTATTGAATTTTGTAATTCATAATAATTTAAAGTATGCCAAATCATTATTTAATTATTTAATTATTTTTAAGTACTTATTTAGTAAGAAAATGAAACCTGGTATACCAATATTAAAAAACGAAACAAAACCTCAATAAAATAGATAAAGGTATATAGCTTAGTTATTACCATCAAAATTATTAACGTCCAGTACTGGGCTAGAAAATCAAACAATTAGGATTGAGATATCTATAATCATATGTTTAGATAAATCATTAATAAAAAGGAAATTGATTTCAATATGTGATACTATGGTCAGTAGAATATTAAATAGATTTACTCATTGAATCGCCAAAGGTAAAAGCCGCAAGCTAGCCAAAAAACTTCAATGCCTCCTTAAAGCTTTAACATTGTTTGTGGCATATATAAGAGATTGCAGCATTCTCACTGCAATCCATGCTAATGGCAACATTATAACCTGCACAAATACAGGAACTTATATTATACATGTAATTCAAAGAACCACAAATAGAAGCTTAGTGATCGAAGGTGGCATAAAGAGGTAAACAAAAACTATGCACCTGTATATCCAAATACTTCCTTTCACCCAAAAGTTGGCACGGCCAGTGTATATGTTTCCACCAATAATTCACACAGAGAGAAGAAAACTTTCCATGGTAACTCTTCATTCAAAATTTTAATTTGAAGAGAAAAATAAATATATATTTCCATAAAAAAAGGAACAATTAAGACATACTATGTCAACATTCAAAACCCCAAAATTCTTACCTAATGTTTTTCCATATTCGATTTTTTTTGGGGGCTCCGAAGCAATGGAGCAAAGAATACAGGGACTGAACTATTACAAAATGTCCATCCTCCTATGTCACTTAACAATCAGGAATCCTATCCCTTTTACAAAATGACGAAGAGGTGGTGGTAGTACCAGAAAGCGTTGAAACATGTGAGCCTCTTGATAAATAAATTAAGGTTTCATTAGCAGTGGTGGAATCCGGCAAATCGCAAGGGACAAAGATGTGACGACGACATCAATGGAGGCAATGACAATATCCCTTCTGTTCATTATCAGCTACAACGGGAGCATAGAGAGAATGGTTCCAACGTTTGATACTAAAATATCCATATTTTCTCTAGAAATGACGCCATGGATGAATGATTATATTTCAACAAAAGCAATCTCTAAAATGAGTGAATCGTACGCAACAACCGTCCATTTATATAACTATCAATGGCGATATTGATGGGAAATTGTTATCATATTAAAGATTCAAATTTAAATTTGAATAAATGATTTGATTATAATCTGAATGTTGACTACTGCAAATGTCTTGGCAATCAGCATGAGTTAAGGTTCAGTTTTTAATTTAATTAACAGTATTAAATAAGATGGAGAGGATTGCACGATTTTCAAATTCGTAAGGATCAAAACAGATTATGAATAATTTTGTAAAATACGTAAACTGTGCATTGTGGATATATATATATATATATATATATATATATATAGCATATATTATATTATATTATATATATAGTATATGTATAGTATATGTATATATAGTATACTATATATATATATACATATACTATACATATACTATATATATATATATATATACATATACTATACATATACTATATATATAATATAGTATATATATATATATATATATATTTATATACATATACTATACATATACTATATATAATATAGTATATATATATATATATATATATATATATATATATATATATACATATACTATACATATACTATATATAATATAATATAATATATGCTATATATATATATATATATATATATATATATATATATATAGTATATGTATATATATATATATACATATACTATATATATATATATATATATATATATATATATTATATAATAGCATATGGGTGGGGTAGGTATATATTGTTTGAAAAAAAAGATAATTTATTAGTTTACAAATGGATTTTAAAAGTTGTTATTTATTAATTAATGACATGATTCATGGAAGGAAAATTGTTTGAATTTTAGAAATTAGGATGAGATATATCAAAAAATGTTATTGAATGAGATAATTGTTTATTTTAAATGATTTGAATTATTGAGGATATATGCAGATTATTATGAAGGGATAACTTATATTGGATTAAGATTTGAATTATTAAAATTCAATATAAATGCAAGCATCAAGGGATTCTTAATAGATTGAAACAAAAAAGATTTGATAATCAGATTCGGTTTAACTAACACACATCAGCAGCCAGTCAGATGCCAAGGTGACGACTAGTCAGCGCCACATGCTTATGAAATAGATGTTTAAAATGCTTATGTGGCATGATAAGGCTTTATGCATCTTCTTTATATAATTATATAGAATATAGATATAGATTAACAGTATTAAAGCAGATGGAGAGGATTGCACGATTTTCAAATTCGTAAGGATAAAAAAAGATTCTAAATAATTTTGTAAAATACGTAAACTCTGCATTGTAGATATATATATATATATATATATATATATATATATATATATATATATATAATATACTAGCGGTGGGTAGGTATATATATAGTATATTATATATATAATAGCATATGGGTGGGGTAGGTATATATTGTTTGAAAAAATGGATAATTTATTAGTTTACTAATGGATTTAAAAAGTTGTTATTTATTAATTAATGACATGATTCATGGAAGGGAAATTGTTTGGATTTTAGAAATTAGGATGAGATATATCAAAAAAATGTTATTGAATGAAATAATTGTTTATTTTAAATGATTTGAATTAGGCTAAAATGCACTGAGACCCCCTAAGTTTTGGGTTTAGGGCACATAGACCCCCTGAGTTTTAAAACTTTGCACATAGACCCCCTGAGTTTTCACTTTGGGGCAAAAAGCACCCTTCCGTTAGAGTTCTGTGAAATTTTGTGGTTAAGTGCCACATCATCAAGTATGTATGAGGGCAGTTTTGAAATTTCCAATTTAACCCTAATAACCCACCCATTTTGTCTTCAACCCAACCAAATCACAATCCTTAAATCAACAACCCAAATGGCATCCAGCCACAAAACAGAATTGGTAAGGCCATCAAGATTCAAGAACCTACTCAAATCGCACGCACCATGGATAATCATCGAAGAGTTCGTCGATAGAAAGGGGAGATATTGCTAAATTCCAACTGAAGTCGTGATCTTGTTCTTCTTCTTCTGTGATAAAAATCCGTGACTGCTGTAAAAACCAGCAAACTTCTGTTTATTTCATAATAAAGAGTTAAATAGATTATGTAAAAAAGAAATGCTTACTTTTCAAGGCATTAGGCTTAGTCTCAATGGCAAAAACGCCTTTCTCAATACTGATCATATAAATCTGCATTCGAATCCTGCTCAGGCCTTTTTAGAGAATAACTATTTTTTTTAAAGATTTGAAAAAAAAGCGCAAAAGATGGTGTAGCCAAGAATCGAACTTGCAATCGTTAAGAGGCTTATAGATTTGATAAGCATTAAACCAACCTCATGTTGTAAATCTAGTCAATTCCTTTGAATAATAATAACAAATGAGGTCGCATACTACTTCTTCAACCTCTTGACGGGGTGAAATTTTTGGCTCGATTTCCAACGCATACCCGGAGGTTACCACCGTTTTTCGATTCCGATGGGCGCCATTTCAACATCATTTGGATTCGAAGCTTCAATTGTTACATTTTCAGATTTACATTCTTTTGTAACAAATGAGTTGGGTGTGACCAAAAGCTAACCTCAACTGACCTAAAGGGCATGAAATGGAGCTCACGGTGGTCGAGGGTGGCCTTCGATGGTGGCTATGGACGGTGGTTGGCGATGGTGCGTGCGATTTGGGTGGGTTCTTGAATCTCAATGGCGTCACCAATTCTGTTTCGTGCGTGCGTGCGATTTGTGTTGTTGATTTAGGGATAGTGATTTGGGTGGGTTGAAGACAAAATGGGTGGGTTATTAGGATTAAATTGGAAATTACAAAATTTTCTTCAGAGATACTTGATGATGCGGCATTTAACCAAAAAATTTCACAGAACCCTAACGGAAGGGTGCTTTTTGCCCCAAAGTAAAAACTCAGGGGGTCTATGTGCAAAGTTTTAAAACTCAGGGGGTCTATGTGCCCCTGAGGCAAAACTCAGGGGTCTCAGTGCATTTTAGCCTTTGAATTATTGAGGATATATGCAGATTATTATGAAGGGATAATTTATATTGGATTTTGATTTGAATTATTAAAATTTAATATAAATGCAAGCTTTAAGGGATTCTTAATACATTGAAACAAAAAATATTTGATAATTAGATCCGGTTTAACTAACACACATCAGCAGTCAGCCAGACGCCAAGGTGGCGATCAATCAGCGCCACATGCTTAGGAAATAGATGTTTAAAATTTTTATGTGGCGTGATGAGGCTTTATGCCTCTTCTTTTATATAATTACTAGTCTTTGTACCCGTGCCTTGCACGGGTTATATCTACATGTATGTACATATTATTCTAAACATTATGTTTATGCAAAATTAAAACGCTTGAACTCAAAATCCGCAAACAATATGAATACAATAAATTTATATGCAAAATTTGATAAGAATTTAGAAAGTGAAAATTCTAATATATTCAAACAAAAACCAACTCAACGCATTAATATAGAGTTTGTTACTAATATTAACTCTATTTAACATTCTGGGACACTTTTTTGAAGACGACATTTGTAGTAGTTTTCAGCTGATGACAATCCGCATCGGACATCGGAATCTTCAAACCAGAGCGTTTACGAACACGTGAGATAGCAACATATAGTTGGCCATGACTGAATATAGGTCGAGGAAGATATATACCAACATTAGACAATGTATGCCCCTGACTTTTGTTAATTGTCATTGCAAATGAGAGAATAACAGGAAATTGGCAGCATTGAAACTTGAAATGCAATTCAAAATCATTAGGACTTATTAACATACGTGCTATAAGAACCTTTTCTCCTGCGAATTTCACTAACATGATTAGTCTTGTTCCATTACCACGTCAACTGATGATGTTGGTTATATATTATCTTTTGTGTATTTCCTTATCTTATATTATATTAAATATTAACTCCCTCGTATAGTATATATATATATATATATATATATATATATATATATATATTGCATTTATAAATTTTAAAAAATTTGGCCCCCCTTTTGGTTGGAGTTGTTTGAGTTAGGATTTATTTGATGTGTTGATTTTTTATTTAAATATCATGTAGTGTGGGATCAAAATTTAAGTGTTTAAGACTTATTATGTGTTATTATATGTGTATTTTAGATTAATTATGTTCAATTTCAGCTTCAAATTTGAATTATAATAACTTATTTTGTGTTTTTCATATATATATTTGAATGATGTATGTATAGATACACACACACACACACACACACATATATATATATATATATTGTAGGGAAAGGTCCAGATCCACATGATTCAACCCTACCTAGGGACCTAAAAGAAAAACCGAAAATAATTCCAGGCAAAAATAAATATTGCGGAAGCTACTAACCTGGACGTCATTGCTAAAACCTCAGATCTTGCCAGTGCCTCTGCTCCACCAGGGCTAACCTCCAAACGACGAACACCGAAAATAGCCGCACCAAACGGAGGACTCTACCTACGAGAGGTAGAGCCACATGTCCACAAAATATCATGCTTCCATCATGATCACCTAGTCCACTTTGGGCCACGAGTATGGGCTCGTGTGACCTCCAGTGAGAGTCATTTTCGTTTCGTTCTCTTCATCTCTCTGCGAGCTTTCCAACGGATCCTCACTTGACCCGATCGGACTCCAACATGGGCGAATATTTAGTCCCGAAGACCCCAATATATCCAACATATATATATATATATATTTAATTTTTTTAAAATTCGATCGAGCTAACCGGTTTTTTAGTGACCCCGCGGTTGAACCAGTGAATCAATGACCCGAGTCTTTAGCCGGGTTAATGACTGATCCGTATTTTCAAACATTGAAAAAATGGAGAAAAGAGAAATTGTTAGGGAAATAACAAAATGCGTAGTAGCACGGATATCTCGCTCTCTTTAAGGTAATTCACGCCTCTCACAGTTTGATTTTGCTATATCACACTAGGTAATCAGACGCGTTACCTCCAAAATACAACAGTCCAATACTCGTCTGTTTGTCCACAACCTCTGCACGTAGGTGGTAGACAGGATTCTCAACTCCAATACCTTTTTCTACCCAAATAACACACATAACATAACTTTTCATGTGTTTTCTTCTCATACGTCTATGTCATCTTCTCTCAACCCACACACACACATATATATAGGATATATATTGTAGGTAACATAAATATATATTTAAATGCATTTGTTCCAAATAATTAAAATCAAATGGCTAATACATAAGTAACATAAAAACCAATGTTACCAATTTTTAAAAACCATTGAATAATCTTGCAGCCGTTTTGACTTTAAAGAGTAATGTATATATATATATATATATATATATATATATATATATATATTAGAAACAAGTTTTCCCTGCTTCGTAATCTAACGGATCCTGATCTTTAAGGTGTGTGAAGCTGACAGTTCTAGATTTAGTGATACAATATAGTTGGGTACGTCTACCCTTTACTTTATGATACATGATAAAGTAAATTAAATTACAATTACAATTCATTCACCCACATGAACAAGTTGTGGGTCTTGGAAAGTTTTGTTCGTTCCTCGCTCTACCGAGACTTCTTCCACATGTACTTAACTTGTCTCTGTGTAGTAAAAATGAGGTGTGAGTCTTAACCACACGACTCAGTAAGGACTCTCCCATCCCCGGCGCAAGGTGGGTATCATAGCACTGGTTTGGGAGTCATACACAACCACTTGCAAAAACAACTAGTAACTGTTAGTTAACATACATTCTTCGTGATCACACAACATACTTAACCCATTCGCTTGGGTACTGGTCACTTCGTGACAACTCTATTAATCAAACACAATCAATCTCAATCTATCAAACAACTGATTCATAGCCACCAAGTGGCACGTTCTGACCCCTTGCTGCGGGGCAATAGCTTGAGCCCACTCGTCCATTACCCAACCAGGCCACATGGCGGGCACGACACAATGTCTCGTAGCATGGCGACTGACACACCCTGGACCAACTCCACAAGATGATTTCTCTTTTACTAGGTTAGGCTCATGGTTCACCCGTAGGTTCCTCCCATGTCTCCTTACCTTATTCTTACATATTAATAGGATTCTTTGTATCTTTCCCGAAGGATCAATATTTCCTCTCCTTATTAATATGTACAAGTTTCTTCAACAGGATATAACTCATATAACCGTCCAGATGCACTCTCTGAGCCTCAAGCTATCGTCATAGCAATATAAAACCTTTATGATCCTATTGCCAGGATAGGGCAATGACCATCGTCATGGCGATTATAAAAACTGAGGTCTCAAGTGCCATCTAACGTTGTTCTAGTCGATGTCTCAAATCGCTAGCATAACCAAATCCAAAACCCTCCAATAACTCCATTTGCATGATTATAATCTAAGTCACCGTCGTGACGAGTTTTCAAAATAAAGTTTAGCCCTTCCGTACAAGGACTCTTGCCACCGTCATGGAAAAGATTTAATAAAATACTCATCATGCCTCCGAAGTGTATGAGTTGGATTTGTAACACACCAATCATAGCAAACGATTTCTCTCTACTCCTATGTCTTCCTATCCAAGCTACTTTCCACAACCTATTTTCTAATTCCTTTATTCTTTTAACATTCTATACCTCTAGCTAACACATACCAGACAAGCAGAGAATATACATACTCATGTAATCCACATAAGCATACAACCCTAGGAGCAGAGATGGAAGAACCCTCACCTTGGCCAACCTTCCATGCAATCCTCTCCTGTAAATTAAGTCTCCTCGGAGCTCCTGTTGCACTCTATTGCGTGCCGTTGTTCCTATAAGAACAACATTTACTTCATTAAGGTTATTACTTAACTTAACTCGTTATTTATCTCTCCATTACTCTCACATGTAGTCCATGGTTGCCACAGAGTCAAGCTCTTGGACTTATCGGACTTCTCTATGCCGACTTATGTGTATCCTTCCTCGGACACTTGACTTACTCGAATCTAACACTCTACTTGAGTGCTTCACATACTTGGATTTGAGTATTAGACCTCTATCTAATTTGTATTCACATCTAAGGAAGCTTATCTAACTTGATTGGAACGAATTCTAATTTTAGGAAGGTCTAAGCATTTTGATTGTATCTAAATTTTAAGGTTTCCTAAATATTTATGAGGGAAGAAGGTTGAAATTTTAGAAATTGGATTTCATTGTTCCACAAGCTTCCACTCTTGGGAAACAAGAAAGTATCTAAATTAATTCTTGAGACTTGATAGCATATTTAGAATTATTCTAGGGTGTTTAAGATTGAAAAGATGGAGTTTAAAATTTCCAACATCACCCTTAAAGTGTATTTGGGCAACGCGAGTAGGGACCCGGTACGTTAACGTCGAGGTTCAACCTTAGTAACCTCGGGCTAGTTCTTCCCGGGTCTTGTTCAACTAATATTTCAACCATATAATTTTAACAATACCAATTCAAGCATATTTACTCAAGTCCAAGCTCAATCGTAATTATCAACAATTTTTCCGAATCTGAAAATAATTATAATTTCAACCCCAAATCTTTCCAAATTCGAATTTGGGCAAATCCGAGAACAAAATCTCGATTCCTACCCCAACTAAGTGTTCAAGAACACTTTCTAGGTCTCAATTTACCCTCGAAACAACCGAATCAAAGGAATCCCTAAAAATGGAGAAATTGAGGGTTTCGAATGAAATTGGGGTTACCAACCTTGATTCGATTGGTGGGAAGTGTGGAAGATGTTTTAACCGAGCTCCAGTGACTTTTTCCGGCGTCGGCTAGCTCTTTTCCGGCGAAATCCCCCTCTTCCCCTTCTTCCTCCTCCATGCGTCGTTCTCTCTCTCTTCCTTCTCTTTCTCGTTTCTTTCTCTGCTCTCTCACGCCTCTCCTTCTCTCTTTTCTCTTTCTTTTTCTCTATATATTCTTTTCTTTCTTCTCCTTTCTCTTTTACTTATTAATTCTTCCTCTTCCCTTTAACAAAAACCCACGGCACCCCCTTTAATTAAATAATAATAATATTATATATATATATATATATATATAAAATAATGAAAATAAATAATTAATTAAATAATAAGATAACTAATAATTAATAATTATAATAATTAAATAAATTAATTAATAATTAAATAAATAATAACTAATATGTATTTTTAATTTAATTCCTTTTCCTATTTAATTCAGGTTCCCAATTTCTTAGGTCCTGAATTAAATCCTAAAAATTTATTTTCTACTTCTTTTTCCTGCCCCTTTTTATTTTATTTTAAACTTCAAAAAATTTTATTGGGTATTACAATCTTTGAAAAAAAAATTTCTTTCCGGTTTCTTTTTAACTTTCATACTTTTTCTATATTCTTTTTAAGGTTTTAATTTCTAGCCCCAGAATAAATCATTCTTAAATCCTCGAAATTTTAAATAAATCATTCTTTAATCCTCGAAATTTTTCCGGGGTATTACATTCTTCCCCCCTTAAGAAATTCGGTCCCCAAATTTCATCTCCTTCATGGGGTTGTTGGCTTGTTGCCATCCCTTGGCTCAATTTCATCTATGGTTTCTCTCAATGTGGAAGTTTTACCGTTTTACCCTACGATTTATCTTTCTTTCCTAGAGACTCAAGGTCTCTATCTGATTTCTACATATGCTTTCTGTGATCGTTTGTATTTCTAGTTTCGTAGTTAACCACCCCTCCGCGAGGTGTTAACCGACAGACTCCATTTGTCGTCGTATCCTTCCCTGAGGATACCTAACTTTCCAAGTTTCAATTCACTTTGTGCTACAAATTTTGCAATGGAGAGTCTGGCACGTACCACATGCCATGCTCCAATTCAGTTCTCCGAGGAGTTAACTACTGCCTTCTCTAGTGAGGTTTACCTTGACTCAATTTGCTTGTCCGACTAGCTACCTTCGTAGTGACTTCTTATATCCGTCTGGGAACACACCAAGACACTAGCTATTTGCATAGCACACTAGGTTCTACTTCTATAGAAGTACTCCCCTACATCGGAGTCCTCGTACTCAAGTATCCTCTACAACCAAGCAGCTACCCTTCTGCTGGGATTCCCTCGATATATTCTTTGTAAACCACTCCTCCAGAAAAGTCTGTTTATATCTTACTACACCCTTTACTCTACATCTAGACTTACCGCTTACACTGCTTACACCCTACGTAGGTGTTTATACTTTGTGTCGTCAGTGTACCCAACCCTTCCGAGGTTGTTACACTCACTACTGACCCCATTTACCGTACTCGTGTCCTAACGAAGCTAAATGCCATGACACTAGCACAACTATGTGTTACACTTACAGTCTATCCACCAAACGGTAAAGGATCTTACATTTATGTCTCGTGTTTCTCTTTCTTTCTCGGACTTCTACACTTACCCTTAGTGGTTTCCATAACCACTTCAAGTTACTCCCTGTCGACATCCTATGTATGACTCACTTAGAATCTTCTCTGACTACTACTTGCAGTCATTTCTCTTTATAATGGAAACTCATCAGCCTCCTCCTTACCATCATACTCATTACTCTGCCTCAGGCTCAGTTCAGTCTTCACCTTCGAAGAACTCGCTTAACATGATTATGATTGTGGATCTATACCATCCTCAGGTTAGTACACTTAGAGTTGCACATCCTATGCTAACTTTACTCATTGGATTTCCGTTGGCTTTTACCTCAGCTTGGCCCACTCGGACTCCTCAACTCACTTAAATCATGTATTCCTACTTCGAATACTTGATCCGTTAACTCCAGCATGAACCTTTCCGGACATGCTCTACTCCCCTTGACCAAACGGGATCCGTTCCCACGATTTGACTCTTTCCTTTCTTACGGTGTGGCATATGTTCACGAACATACACCGCCTCTTGCAAGTGTGTTACCCGTTGGGTCCCAATCGCCCCTACGGTAGCTTACCTGTTTTATCATTTGGCTCGCATCCCTAGATGCTTACCCAACTCGGTTCCTGTATTCACTCTCTCCTTTTCCATTTCATACCTACGTGGTACTCTTTCTTCGAGTATTTCTCAATACTCGTTACTCACTAAATTCTCCTTCTCGATTAATCGTCCTTACGGTTAATTTTCCCTTTATGGCACCCACATGGCCATTTATACGTTTGATTTGTCCACTCAGTCTCCACCCATACACGGGCTTCAGACTAACGGATTTGCAGTTCACCAACCTGTGGAACTAGCTTACCTAGCTATGTCCACTACAATCTATGTACTATACATGCACTTAAGGTAGTAGTTGGTTCTTCACCTCCTACTTGACTCTTGTCCTATGGGGTCCTATAGCCTTCCGGTCTTCCCCCTTGTGGGATTTCTTATCCTTGTCTACTTTCTCTTCCCTTGGGCCTCCACGAGTCCCTTTGGGGTTTATCTCTCACGTTATCTCGTTCAAGAGCTATCTACCGTAACATCACTCATTTTCTCATCCCCGGATGGTACCCGAAGCTCTACACCCATTTCTACTTCTAGACATGCTCCGGTCTAATGCTTTCGGGTCCATAATCACCCTATGGCCCCTTAATTTGTAACCCTTAGGTTTACCTAAATACTCCCTTGGCACTTTAGCACTCTCTGGTGCTTTTCGATATCTACTTAACTTTAATCACTCCGAGCGAGTGATTTCTCAACTACATCTACCATCCTTAAACAGCTTACCTGTAAAAGGACTATTGTTTGGTAGGGTATTGGTCACATGAGTTAGTTTTCTTAGGCACCCTGCGGGCTTTAAAAAAATAATCCAAGTTTATTTCTTAGAAAATGACGCCTAAGGTTTTCGTAAATGGTTAGGGTTTAACCAATTGGAATGACACAAATTGAGAAAGAGTTTTCATGAAAATTTGCCTTCCAATGGTTATCCCTAGTATTTTAAGGAAAAGTTTGAGGGTCTTTCAGAATCTCTCACCCGGAAAGACCAAAAAGATTTTTTACATAAATTTCTCATGTGATCAATATCCTATTCTTTATGATCTCCCTTAAGCAACCCAAGAGACTTTGG
Organism: Senna tora; assembly: GCA_014851425.1. Lineage (NCBI taxonomy): Eukaryota > Viridiplantae > Streptophyta > Magnoliopsida > Fabales > Fabaceae > Senna > Senna tora. The sequence goes on from CM026265.1 coordinate 19,529,295, forward strand.
TTGGGCTTAATCCCTTCCTTTCCCCCTTGTTTGCTTAAGGAACTAACAGTTCATGGATCGAGCGCAGGGTTGGACTAGGCTCCTTCCCTGTGCCTTACCATTTACTCTGTTTCCTACTCGGTATATGGTCACGCTCTACACATTTACATATGCCTCTACTTCTTAACATCCATCTCTACGACATATGGTTCAGCCACTTTGCCATTCCATATACCGTATCCTGATTTTTTTTCTAGTTTGTAGACTTCTACTTCTATACTGTGGCATACACCACCTCTTTTCTGTTTACTTTCTAGGAAGAACAAGTCACTTCCTTCAGCCATAGCATACCGCACAGTCGTGACCCATTCACGTGGTCATCTCCCTGTCGGTCCCATGCCTCATGGCCCTATTTCTTGTCTGTGAACTTTCCATTTCAATTGCTCGATGGGCTTACTTTCTTTCCTACACGCCAAGCGTGTCTTTTCTTTCACTTTACAAACCATTCCTAGCCTGAACTACCATTCACTGCATATTTCTATTCTACTTGCATTCCATACTATAATCAAACAACTTGTGCCTATACCATAGCACACAACGCGCCGCTAACAGAGCAGACGCATCGTCTCATCTGACACCTGCAACAATCACACATTGTAGCGCATTCCTGCCTACAATTTAACCAAATGTGTCTGTGTCTAGGTAGCATCCTTCATGGATGTCTCTTTTCCCTATTATGGCGTCCTAAGGTTCCCGGGGTCACTTCCACCCCACCTTACGCCTTAGTGCTCATCGGCACTTGTGTACTGTACAGGTTATATGCTTTGCATAGAATTTCACATACAAATTCTATGCCTAAAGCGATGACTCGAAAGAATTTATGACTCAACATCCTGAGCAACCTCACAAGTGCCCGTCGGAACTACCGTTACGTCCTGATTCGTAATGGATAGTCCAACTGGCACCCGAGACTACTAGTTAGCTTCACTCCCTTAAAGAATAACCTGGCTCTGATACCAAGTTTGTCATGACCCCCGTTTAGAGGACCATGACCGGCACAGACACAGGGAATATCCCTATGCCTGTAAGCCTTATCACCTAATTGACAGAATAGCTATTATTGAAAAATACATTCACATGCATTATAATACCATGCCTACACCGAAAATGGTGGCCTATCCTAGGCAGGCAAATCCACGGCCAGTGCCGCTTCAGGATATAGATATAGGAAACACACATAATATATAACCTGTGTACTGGCTACACATTCGAAGATGCTGCCTATCCTATTCGCATGCAACAGATATATGTATATATATATAGATATATATATATATATATTATATATATATATTAGAAACAAGTTTTCCTTGCATCGTAACCTAACGGATCCTGATCTTTAAGGTGTGTGAAGTTGACAGTTCTAGATTTAGTGATACAATATAGTTGGGTACGTCTACCCTTTACTTTATGATACATGATAAAGTAAATTAAATTACAATTACAATTCATTCACCCACATGAACAAGTTGTGGGTCTTGGAAAGTTTTGTTCGTTCCTCGCTCCACCGAGACTTCTTCCACCTGTACTTAACCTGTCTCTGTGTAGTAAAAATGAGGTGTGATTCTTAACCACATGACTCAGTGAGGACTCTCCCATCGCCGGCGCAAGGTGGGTACCATAGCGCTGGGTTTGGGAGTCATACACAACCACATGCAAAAACAACTAGTTACTGTTAGTTAGCATACATTCTTGGTGATCAGACAACAATGTAAATTTCACCCAAACACTCACATGCATTTAACAGATATAAGCATGCAAAAAATTATTCCATCTCGTCAATCAGCAAGTAAACATGTATCATATAGTGCCGGCTTTTACTTACCGGTGTTCTCACTTCCAACATGTTTAATCAAACAAAACGTTGTGGTGACGTAATCCTATACGTCGTCACTAACGCTGCACAATCAACAATTACATGCAAACACAGACAATTTGTACATACACACAGATGCTATAGCATACATCTACTCAATTTCCCACATTCTGGGGGTGTCTACAAGCCTTTACGTGGCCTTTCTACTTCGAACCCGTGCACTCGGGTTGCTAACCACCACGTGGCAAAACATACTTAACCCATTCGCTTGGGTACTGGTCACCTTGTGACAACTCTATTAATCAAACACAATCAATCTCTATCTATCAAACAACTGATTCATAGCCACCAAGTGACACGTTCTGACCGCTTTCTGCGGGGCAATAGCTTGAGCCCACTCGTCCATTACCCAACCAGGCCACATGGCGGGCACGACACGACGTCTCGAAGCATGGCCACTGACACACCCTGGACCAACTCCACAGGATGATTTCTCTTTTACTAGGTTAGGCTCACGGTTCACCCGTAGGTTCTTCCCGTGTCTCCTTACCTTATTCTTACATATTAATAGGATTCTTTGTATCTTTCCCGAAGGATCAACAATTCCTCTCCTTATTAATATGTACAAGTTTCTTCAACAGGATATAACTCATATACCCGTCCAGATGCACTCTCTGAGCCTCAAGCTATCGTCATAGCAATATAAAACCTTTAAGACCCTATTGCCAGGATAGGGCAATGACCATCGTCATGGTGATTATAAAAACTGAGGTCTCAAGTGCCATCTGACGTTGTTCTAGTCAATGTCTCACATCACTAACATAACCAAATTCGAAACCCACCAATAACTCCCTTTGCATGATTATAATTAAAGTCATCGTCGTGAAGAGTTTTCAAAATAAAGTTTAGATCTTCCGTACAAGGACTCTTGCCACCGTCGTGGAAAAGATTTAATAAAATACTCATCAAGCCTCCGGAGTGTATGAGTTGGATTTGTAACACACCAATCATAGCAAACGATTTCTCTCTACTCCTATGTCTTCCTATCCAAGCTACATTCCACAACCTATTTTCTAGTTCCTTTATTCTTTTAAAATTCTATACCTCTAGCTAACACATAGCAGACAAGAAGAGAATATACATACTCATGTAATCCACATAAGCATACAACCCTAGGAGCAGAGATGGAAGAACCCTCACCTTGGCCAACCTTCCACGCAATCCTCTCCTGTAACTTAAGTCTCCTCGGAGCTCCTGTTGCACTCTATTGCGTGCCGTTGTTCCTATAAGAACAACATTTACTTCATTAAGGTTATTACTTAACTTAACTCATTATTTATCTCTCCATTACTCTCACATGTAGTCCATGGTTGCCACAAAGTCAAGCTCTTGGTCTTATCGGACTTCTCTATGCCGACTTATGTGTATCCTTCCTCGGACACTTGACTTACTCGAATCTAACACTCTACTTGAGTGTTTCACATACTTGGATTTGAGTATTAGACCTCTATCTAATTTGTATTCACATCTAAGGAAGCTTATCTAACTTGATTGGAAGGAATTCTAATTTTAGGAAGGTCTAAGCATTTTGTTTCAACTCGTTTTCTTACTCGGGTTCTAAGAAATCTAGTTTCTAAACCTCAATATACCACCAATTTATCCTATTTAAGGTTTCTTAAATATTTATGAGGGAAGAAAGTTGAAATTTTAGAAATTGGATTTCATTGTTCCGCAAGCTTCCACTCTTGGGAAACAAGAAAGTATCTAAATTAATTCTTGAGGCTTGATAGCATATTTAGAATTATTCTAGGCTTAAAGTGTATTTGGGCAACCCGAGTAGGGACCTGGTACGTTAACGTCGAGGTTCAACCTTAGTAACCTCGGGCCAGTTCTTCACGGGTCTTGTTCAACGAATATTTCAACCATATAATTTTTACAATACCAATTCAAGCCTATTTACTCAAATCCAAGCTCAATCCTAATTATCAACAATTTTTCCCAATCTGAAAATAATTATAATTTCAACCCCAAATCCTTCCAAATTCGAATTTGGGCAAATCCGAGAAAAAATCTCGATTCCTACCCCAACTAAGTGTTCAAGAACACTTTCTAGGTCTCAATCTACCCTCGAAACAACCCAATCAAAGGAATCCCTAAAAATGGAGAAATTGAGTGTTTCGAATGAAATTGGGGTTACCAACCTTGATTCGATTGGTGGGAAGTGTGGAAGATGTTGTAACCGAGCTCCGGTGACTTTTTCCGGCGTCGGCTAGCTCTTCTCCGGCCAATTTTCTGGCGAAATCCCCCTCTTCCCCTTCTTCCTACTCCATGCGTCGTTCTCTCTCTCTTCCTTCTCTTTCTCGTTTCTTTCTCTGCTCTCTCATGCCTCTCCTTCTCTCTTTTCTCTTTCTTTTTCTATATATATTATTTTCTTTCTTCTCATTTCTCTTTTACTTATTAATTCTTCCTCTTCCCTTTAACAAAACCCCACGGCACCCCCTTTAATTAAATAATAATAATATTATATATAATAATAATAATAATAATAATAATAAATAAATAAATAAATAATTAAATAATAAGATAACTAATAATTAATAATTATAATAATTAAATAAATTAATTAATAATAACTAATATGTATTTTTAATTTAATTTCTTTCCCTATTTAATTCAGGTTCCCAATTTCTTAGGTCCTGAATTAAATCCTAAAAAATTATTTTCGACTTCTTTTTCCTTCCCCTTTTTATTTTATTTTAAACTTCGAAAATTTTTATTGGGTATTACAATCTTTGAACAAAAAAAAATTTTCTTTCCGATTTCTTTTTAACTTTCATACTTTTTCTATATTCTTTTTAAGGTTTTAATTCCTAGCCCAGGAATAAATCATTCTTAAATCCTCGAAATTTTAAATAAATCATTCTTTAATCCTCAAAATTTTTCCGGGGTATTACAGGCGTCTTTTAACACTTTAAGTCCTTGTTCGTTCGAGTTCAAGGGTTCAAGTGGATCGTTCGACCTTTGCTTAGCTTTCTTGGGGTACGTATATTTCAGATTGATTGTGGGTTCGTGGGATCAATCACCAGTGGGTTCGCATCATTACTGGTGTTTGATCTCTGGACATGGGTATGAAACAGCTTTATTCCCTTGAGTCAGTTGTCCCACCCTTCGAGGGGCCTATAAATAAGAGAATTAATTATTGTGCTCAACAGCGGTAGCTGATTCAAATAAAAAATTAATAAGTTGACTAAAATAGCATATAAATAATAAATAATTTGATTAAAAAACTAAATATTAAAACTATATGAACTCAACCACAGTCCAAAATTAGAATCTGGGTACTTTTACAATTATATTTCGATGGCCATTTAATTATTAAATTTTTTTAACAAATAAAATTTAACCATCGAAATAAGTTGTTGAAAAAAAATAGTATTTTCGAAAATCAATAATTGTCGATAATACTTTTATTGATAATATTTTTCTCGACGGTATTTTATTCAACAGTCGTCAATAAATATATTGTCGAAAATAATATTACTAAAAATTGTTGACTGTTAAAAATACTTTTATTGACTTTTTTCAACAATTTATTTCGACGGTCAAAATCAAATTGTTGAAAAATAGATACATATTTCGACTGTCAAAATATAAATTGTTAAAAATACACATCTTGTGGTTACGGCTTTGTGAAACCTCAAATACCACTGTCTGGATGATTGTTTTAATCCATAAATGGATCTTTTAAGTTTACAAACTTTTCACTCTTTTCCTTTTTCAATGAAACCTAATGGTTGTTCCATATAGATTTCTTCATCCAGATCACCATTCAAAAATGCGGTTTTTACATCCATCTGATGTAATTCTAGGTCTAAACTATTTACTATTGCCAGAACAGGTCTAATGGAGTTAAAACACACAACAGGTGAGAACGTGTCATCGTAATCTATGCCTTCCTGTTGTGTGTAACCTTTTGCTACTAAGTACTAACCTAGCCTTATATTTGTCAATTGATCCATCAACTTTTCTTTTAATTTTGAGAACCCATTTGTTCCCAATGGCTTTACGCCCTTTTGGTAGATCAACTAACACCCAAACTTGGTTCTTTTTCATTGAGTCCATTTCTTCTTCCATCGCTTTCTTCCATTCTTCCTTGGCAGGACTTGACAAGGCTTCGTGTACAGAATGAGGTTCATCATCTCCCTCTGGAGTAACTAAGAAAGATTCACCTTCGATTTGAAATCGTCGTTTGGGAACACTTTCCCTATTGCTCCTTCTAACAAGAGCAATCTCCTTATATTTCTTTTCTTGTTCAGGTCTTGGTGTTGACCTTTCTTGGTTCCCACTCAGATTGACAATCCTAGACGATTCTGGTTTGTCAATTTGTTCTGCACTGTTGTTCTGGTGTCTCATAAAAGGAAACAATGCGGTCAACATCTCCTCGATTAGGAAATTCAGTTTCAATGAATATTGCATCTCTTGATTCTATCTCAGTCACCGTGCCATCTTCGTTTTCACCTATGAAAGTGTATCCCTTTGATTGTTCAGAGTATCTGATAAAGATACATTTCTTTCCTCTGGGACCCAGTTTCCCATACTTATGGGAATTGTCATGGATATACGCAGCTGACCCCTAGGGCCTTAATATGCTTAAATTTGGTTTGTGTTTCGTCCATAACTCATAGGGTGTGGAAGCGACTGATGTTAAGGGCACATGATTAAGTATGAAGGCTGCCGTTAATAAAGCATCACCCCAATATGAAATTGGTAGGTTTGCTTGGGCCATCATTGACCTAACCATGTCTAGAAGAGTTCTGTTTCTTCTTTCAGCAACTCCATTTTGTTGTGGAGTGCCAGGGATAGTCAGTTGCCTGATTATCCTTTTTTCTTCACAGAGTTGCTTAAACTGTTTAGACAAATATTCACGACCTCGATTTGTGCGTAATGCTCTGACTTTATTATCCATTTGATTTTCTACCTCGTTTAGGTATCGTCTGAAGCACGCAAGAGCTTCCGACTTATGCGAAATCAAATAAATATGACCATATCGTGAATAGTCATCTATAAATGTAATGAAATACCACGCTCCGTGTCTCGCCCTCACACTCATTGGACCGCAGATATCAGAATGGATTAATTGTAATGGATTTTCGGCTCTAGTTTCCTTACCGAAAGGTTTTCTTGTTGCCTTACTAGCTAGACAATTTTCACATAGTTACATTTCCATGTTTGGAATTGTACCTAACAGCCCTTCTTTGGCTAATTTAATCATTCTATTTTGATTAATGTGCCCTAGACTAGCATGCCAAACATTTACATCAACAAGATTAGAAGAAATAGCAAAGCATTCATTATCATTAAAAGAATCACCAATGATATCCAAAATAAAGAACTTATCAAATAAGAAAGCTGAACCATAAAGAGTTTGGTTGCGTAAAATGTCAACAACTTTGTCATGAAAGTTCACACAAAAACCATATTGTAAAAGATATGTAACAGATATCAAATTCCGTCGGATGTCAGGAACATAGAGTGCATCATGGAGAATGAAGGTCTTGCCACCACGCAAGGTAAATTTACAGCTGTCAATCCCTTGAACCTCAATTCTCGCGTTGTTTCCAATGTAAAGCCACTTGCTTTGATATGGCAACCGACAGTACTCCATAAAAGATCCTCGCTCCTTAGTTATGTGGTCTGTGGAGCCTGAATCAATAATCCAAGAAGAAGAAACAGGTTCTGTTAGAAAAACAGTACTAGATACATAAGAAACATGTGAATTCACATAATTCACTAATACCTTTTCGCTCTCAGTCTGTTTGGAACAGTCACGTGCGAAATGGCCCATTTTCTGGCAGGCAAAGCATTTAACCTTCTTTAGGTCTCACTTTTTCTTCCCACCTTTGTTTCCTTTCCTCTTGAATTGCTTCTTTCCCTTGTTGGGAGGAGGACCGCCCTTCTTCCCTTTCTTGTGAAACTTTTTGCCCTTCTTGAAATTGGGCTTAGAATGGGAAGTACCGACCTCCTCAGTGTAAAAAGCTTGCCCAGAGGCTTTGTATGCCTCTAATCTTTCATCCTCCAGCTCAAGATGCTTAGCCACATCGCTAAAAGTAACGATGTTCTCCTTGTGTGTCAGATTCACTTTCATGTGCTCCCAACTAGTAGGGAGCGACCTAATGATAGCTTGAACCTGTTGCTCATCAGAAAATACGTGTCCAGCCTCCTTAAGTTCTCTTATCATGTTCACCATCTCTCTTAGTTGTTGTTTCATGGGAGTGTTTGGCTTGAACTTATAGGTATCGAATTTAATCGTTAACCTCCTCAGCTTAGTGGTAGAGGTACCACCAAACCTATTTTCAAAGCTATCCACATAGCTTGGGCAGTCTTGTGCTTCTCAAATTCGAACATTAAGTCATCAGCCATCGCACTTAAAAGTGTGATCCTAGCAATGCTTTTCTTCTTTTTCCAGTTTTGGTAAGCTTCACTGTCTCTCCTATGCTGGGTCGTATTCCCAGCTTCTTGTTCGACCAAGACATTGGTCAAAGGGTCAACAGCATCTTGTTCCTCCAAGATGTATTGTACCTTCCTATGCCAAATGTCCCAATTATCTCCGTTTAGCTTTTCCCCCTTATTTAGCTCAGCTATAATGTTCTTTGTTGCCATTCTTAGTTCTATGACAAATTGATCCCACATTATTCAACGATCTCTCTAACAGAGACACGTACCAAAGAACATTTCAGTTTATATATATAGCACATAAAATATACAATGTCATGCCCTTATATTATTCTTGATCAGAAAACGATGACATTGCAAGACCAATGATCAAGAGAATACGTTTGTATCTCCCGTCACATAGATACAAGCATGAATCATGTTCAATAACATAAAATAAAAATTTACATCATAGTAAATAAGCTCGTAGGTAATCAATCACTGCGTCTCTTAATATCCTATGTCGGTGTGGTCTGCCGGCTATTTGGCATACCAAATCTATCGTCAAAATCTAGTACGTGGTTCTAGGAGGTCGGCCTCTAGGTTTGCCTCTAACCCTTACAGCTCTTATGTATTCCAATATGACTCTAAGGTAAAATTTAGTGTTTTCCTTATCGGTCATGTTTTTTATGTATTTGGCGAGTACGCCATTTATGCCTTTTATGTCTGTTAGTCTTGCTGCATCTCTCTCAGCTATATCCATAGCTAATGCAGGGGTCAAAGGTTGATTGACTTCTTTGCCTTCCCCTTCCACAATTTCTTCGACCACTATTGGATTTAATGGATCGTTGTAGTTTAATTGAGGTTCTATGCTGAGGGGTTCAAGTGGAAATAGTGTTTCTGACATTGGTCCAGAAATCATCGTCTCTTCCGGGATTGGTTGAGGATCCTCTACAGGTTCCTCCTCGGGATGTTCCTCAGGATCCTCCTCGGGATGTTCATCCATTAGTACGTATTCAGGAACATCCTCATTCAGGTATGAGAATTCCATCGCACTATAGTCGGTGTTTTCAGTTCTACTAGAAGTCATTTGCCTCAATTTGACCTAAAAAAATAATAATAAATTATTTTAATTTTTCTGGAATTTTTTTCACATAAAAAGGGTACTAGAAAAGCACTAAAATACACATAAACAGATCCCAAATCACCCTAAACATAGTCGAATTATATGTCAAATTGAAGATCTCAATTTTACGGGTTTTTAGAAACAGACGAAACCTCAATTGGAGGTCGCACGCTCCCTCACGCGCCCCAAGAAGGATTAACAAAAAATGATTAATTTTTTTTATATTAGGAGCATGGGTACCACGCCATGCGCCATTGAGGGGGCCGCCGCCGGCGACACGTGTCGCCGTATCGGCCGCCACTCGCTGGCGGCTACACGGCCACGTGGGCCACACGCCGAACGGGACTGCCACGTGGCCTCTCGCGCCACGTGGCATGTCTGTCCCTTTTATTTGTTTTTGTTTTTGTTAAGTCAGGCCCCAAAAATTTTTTTTGTTTTGTTTTGTTTCCAGGGTCCGGGCCCCCGCAATTTTTTTTTTGTCTTTTTGGGTCTAGGCCCCAAAAATTTTTCTTTTAAATCTAAAATGTTTCAGGCTAGGCCCAAACTTTTTTTTATAAAGCCGGGTCAGTTTTTTTATTTAATTCTCAAAATTTGTTTTTAGGCAGCGGTTTTTGAACTGCCGCGCCAAGAAAACGGTTTTAGTGACGGTTTTCTAGCAGCAGTTTTCAACCTCAGCCTCCATTTTTCCAGAATCCGGCGACCGGAAATGATGGAGTTCGTCGAAAAATTTTGGACATCAATATCTTAGCCGTCCGAACTCCCTTTTTTGCAAATTTTACGTCAATTTCGCACGATTTTTCATGCTCTACACAATGGGAGCAATTTCGAACCCTAAATCTTTAATTTTCGGTAACCTAAACTTCGAAGCCGAAACTTCGATTCACAATTACTTTGTCATTCGAAGTCCGTTTTTCACAAATTTTATATGGACATTCTCGTTGTTTCACCCTCTATACAATGAGACAAATTGCGAAGCCTAACTTGTCAGTTTCAATAAACACAATGTTACTGTATATTCATACATACATATATTTACATTGTCGGAGTCAGAGTCGGAGTCAGGTTCTTCACAGGTACGCCCGTTTATTTACAGTGGCATCAGAGCATGGATCCTTCCGCTGCGAAAATGTTTTGTTATATATGAATCATGTGATTGCAAACAAAACATTTTCGCAGCGGAAGGAACCATGCTTTGATGCCACTGTAAATAAACGGGCGTACCTGTGAAGAATCCGACTCCGACTCTGTTTTCGACTCCGATTTCAGGTACCCACGCACTCTTCGGACTCCGAGTAAATCACACAGCAAATGCACCAAAAGTGAAAAGGCAGAGAGTAGAGAGAAAAGAGAGAGTTGGTTTTGATCACTTATCAGTTGTGTAGGAAAAATGTGTCCACTCTTCTCTCAGTCACGTTAACATATAACGTAACTGACTCTGTTTTTGAATTTAATAAACTAAAGGAGTAAATTACACTCCATAACCCATATTTATATCTTATTTACATATTTGCCCCAATATCAATTGGGTTTGGGTCCGATCCACCAAGGGTGGACTGGCCCATATACTTACAGAATGAAAATATCATGTCAATGTGATGTGATGTGAATGGAATAAAAGTGGGTAAAATGACCCCTTCACCCTTACATTAAAAGTGGAAATTGAATAAAAGTGGGTAAAAAAGTAAGAACAAAAATATAATTTAATCACATTGTAAAAAGTGGGGTCTGTTTAGTAAGAAGAAAAGAGGAGGGAGAAGTCTTCTCCCATGTTTTTTCTATCTCCCTGTCACGACCCCCACTAGGAGGCACGTGAACGGCACAGACAGAGGGCCTAACCTTGAGCCTGTTAGCCTTAACAACTATTTCATTTGACTATCATTCCCATTCACGTACACACAATATCAATATATATGGCTCACATCTCCTTTGTGTCCTATCTTACACCTGTAATTCACAGAGTATCCACATAGGCACTTTCTAGACTATCATCTTAGGAAGCCCGCTTGGTTCAATCCGGACCAACTCAACGGACTAACCAACTAGTAATGGTGGCATACTCCGGACCGGCTCAAAAGAGTATCCACAAGTGTATATATACATGAAGGCAATTTCGAACCTTACCCGACGAAATGCCAACATCAATGCACTTTCCAAACCTAACCCGACGGAAAGCCCTTACCCTTGGTACCATACATGTTATTGCAATAATTCTTGAGTCAAATACATATGTGTTTGGAATTCTTCATCGTCACCCATATGTACTTGATCCACCATATTTCCACTTTAACAATCACAGACAATTCATTGTACAAAATTCCAGCAATCACCAATATAATGACAGAGTATTACTAGCATGCATAAAATTAATTATTCACAAACATTCACGTATAAACAAGCCCACAATTCAAGGTTATCAAACAATCCTTGGGGCTAGGATGGAAGAGTCCCTCTCACCTGGACAACTCCCAAATGTACCTTCATGAGCACCTCTGATCTCGGGTGCCACGCAGTACCCTAAAATACATTCATACATAACAACATTCATTTCAATTCCACATCATCACTCAACATTGATGCACATGCATGAAGGGGGAGCCTAAGATTGCCAAGAGCCACACTCTTGGTCTCTCAAGATCCCTCTCTCTCTGTCTTTGAGAGTAATTAAGGTTTGGTACCCATCACTCATCCTCCTCACTCACATTGAGTGTGTGTGGAGCCTTGGATTTGAGTAATTAACTTCTTCTTATCCTAAACTAGGAGTTTAGGAACCTTTAGACAACTCAAGATAGAAGTTTGAAGACTAATGTAAGTGGTTCATGTTGGTCAAGAAGTTTTGACATCTTGAGAGGTAAGAAATCATTTTTTTAACACATTTGAAATCAAGGAGAGTGATTTAGGTTTCCAATGGGAGATACACAGAAGAATTTAACCCTTTTTACTCATAGGAAAAATAACCATGGAAAATAGGGAAGAAAAATAAACATTTCAAAACTAAAAATTTGGCAGTGTGTGAAAATCCATCTACTGCAACTTTATTTCAATTTATTAGGCTTCAAAACCTATTCCATTGCGTATAGGACGGAAAAATTTTGAAAATCGATATATGGTTTGCGAAAAACGGACACCGGACGAAGAACTTATGTCCATTTGAAAATTTTTGCCCGCAGAAAATAGAGGCACGACGCTATAGCTCCAGTAATTGCAGAAAACATAAGTTTTCTAGTTTTCACGCGATTTTATTCGATTTTCCTTCAAATCTTGGCTTTCCAATCCAAAAAAACAACATTTGAACATTGGTTTTTAGTTTTCTAAGCTTATACATCATTCATATCATCAAAACAACACCAATCAAGCTCAATTCACCAACCAACCATCAACATTTATGATTTGGGGAAAAATGGGTTCCATGAATCTTAACACCACACCCTACATTTCTGGCCATCTCCGGCTACCTAGCCGTGTTTCGTACTACCAATGGATGTTCACGAACATTCATTCATCCTCAATCAAGCCCCCAATCAACACATCCTCACCCACAAACCCTAAATAGGAGATGAGATGAACTTGGAGAAAGAGTTGAAGTTTTGAATCTGACTAACCTTGAATGAAATTGAGAGGATGTCAGATTCGTTCTCCGGTGAGCTTCTCCGATTGTGGTTCGCCGGATTCCGGTCACTTAGGCTCTCTTACACCTTTTTCCCTTTGCCCTAGCGTGTCTCTTCTTTTCCCTCTCTTTTGTTCAAGTTGAAAAATGGTTTGGGAGGGAGTGAGGGGCTTGACATATAAGCTGAAAAAATAAAAGGGAGGGTTCCAAATTTTTAACCACACTTCCACCTTTTCCTTTCACTTAAATCCCCCCTTATATTTTACCCTTTACAAAATCCCACCTATTTTCTTAAAAAAAAATTTCTACCCTTATTTTTTCCAACACTCTTTTTAAAATTTTTTTTTTCCAGATATCACACTCCCTTTCTTGCTTCCAAACATAGCCTTAGTCTTTAGTAGGCATGTGATCACATGATCTACTTCCTTCCTTTTCTGTATATAAATCTGTCCATTCAGATTTCATTTCTTACCTCTCAATTTTGTTAAGTAATTTTAATACTTAGATAATGTAGGGACCAAATTGATACCAATTGCAAACATGAAGATCCAAATTAAAATTAAACAAACGTATGGTTCAAATTGGTATCATTCGCAATTTTGAGATACTAAATTAAGATTAAACAAACATTATGGACCACATTGAAAAATGTACAAAATATTAGGAACTAAAATAAGGGACCAAAATAAAAGTGTGAACCTTCAAAAATATATGGAAAGATTCAGGCAAAAAAACATATGGAGAGAGGTAAAAGTGTAGACATGAAAATTTGATTATGATTAGACTCCCCACCAACATACACTTCCTCTGGGTCAAGTGTCGTCATTTATGATCCTTCTTTTGTTTCACCTTTGTAATATGTACTATACTCTAGGGTATTGGGCATTATTATTAAGCCCATCTTTTGGATAGCTTCATCAATGCTCCTACCTTTATTTCTGTCTTTTCCTTATAGTATTTTTTTATGTTTTTGTCCGTATCTTCATGTACTGAACATAGCTCAGCTAAGCTCTGCTATGCTTTATATACTAGATTTCATAATAAAATTAAGCCACATGACAACAAACTTTCATGCATCCTAATTTTAGATTGCAAACAGCTTAGAGTGTAAATTTATACAAATGCTTACGTGTGGCGCGTTTGTATTGGTCTAGTTGTCAAAATATTTTTCTCAAAAATTTATATTTTTGTAACCGGACCAATACAAACGCGCCAAATAGGTGTTTGAAGAAGAAGAATCTTGTTCGAGCTAGCTGAGGTCAATATGCGTTCTTGCAATACCTCGGAAAAATTTCGAGGATTAAAGAATGATTTATTTAAAATTTTGAGGATTTAAGAATGATTTATTCCGGGGCTAGGAATTAAAACCTTAAAAAAAATATAGGAAAAGTATGAAGGTTAAGGGAAACAGGAAAGGAACCGAGAATTCTTCGAAATTTCAAGTAAAATAAAAGGTGAAAGAAAGGACTAAACTACTTTTTCGAAATTAATTCAGGACCTATGAAATTAGAAACCTAAAATAAATAGGACTGAGAACTAAATTAAAATAAAATAAAAGGGAAAGAAAAGAAGTAGAAAATAATTTTTAGGATTTAATTCGGGACCTAAGGAATTGGAAACCTGAATTAAATAGGGAAAGGGATTAAATTAAAAATACATATTAGTTATTATTTATTAAATTATTAATTAATTTAATTTTAATTACATTTATTTATTTATTATTTATATATTTAATTATTATAATTATTATAATTATCTATTATTATTATTATTATTATTATTATTATTTTAAAAAGGGGGGGAGTTGACGTATATATATATATATATATAGAAAAAGAAAGAAAAAGTGAGAAAGAAAGAGAGAAAGGCGTGAGAAAGAAAGAAGAAAAAGAGAGAGAGAGAGAGAGAGGGAGCCGAGGAAGAGAGAGGGGAAGAACGGAAGAGAAGAGGAAGGAGAGGGGGAAGGAGGAAATGTTGCTGGAAAACTCGCCGGAGAGAGCCGTTCGACGCCGGCCACGACCACCGGAGCTCGACTCCAACATCTTCCACACCTCCCACCAATCGAATCAAAGGTTGGTAACCCCAATTTCATTCGAACCCCCAATTTCTTCATTTTTAGGGATTTCTTCGATTCACTTCGATTGAGTTGTTTTGAGGGTAGATTGAGACCTAGAAAGTGTTCTTGAACACTTAGTTGGGGTAGGAATCGAGATTATATTTTCGGATTTGCCCAAATTCGAATTTGGAAGGATTTGGGGTTGAAATTATAATTATTTTCAAATTGGAAAATTGTGATAATTAGGATTGAGCTTGGATTTGAGTAAATAGGCTTGAATTGGTATTATTAAAATTATATGGTTGAAATATTAGTTGAACAAGACACGTGAAGAACTAGCCCGAGGTTACTAAGGTTGAACCTCGACGTTAACGTACCGGGTCCCTACTCGGGTTGCCCAAATACACTTTAAACTTCATCTTTTCAATCTTAAACACCCTAGAATAATTCTAAATATGCTATCTAGCCTCAAAAATTAATTTAGATACTTTCTTGTTTCCCAAGAGTGGAAGCTTGCGGAACAATGAAATCCAATTTCTAAAATTTCAACCTTCTTCCCTCATAAATATTTAGGAAACCTTAAATAGTATAAATTGGAGGTATATTGAGGTTTCGAAACTAGATTTGTTAGAACCCAAGTAGGAACACAAGTTGAATAAAAATGCTTAGACCTTCCTAAAATTAGGATTCCTTCTAACCAAGCTAGATAAGCTTCCTTAGATGTGAATACAAGTTAGATAGATGTCTAATACTCAAATCCAAGTATGTGAAACACTCAAGTAGAGTGTTATACGCGAGTAAGTCAAGTGTCCGAGGAAGGATACACATAAGTCGGGATAGAGAAGTCCAATAAGACCAAGAGCTTGACTGTGTGGCAATTATGGACTACACGTGAGAGTAATTGAGAGATAAATAACAAGTTAAGCTAAATAATAACTTTATTGAAGTAAATGTTGTTCTTATAGGGACAACGACGCGCAATAAAGTGCAACAGGGACTCCGAGGAGACTAAAGTTACAAGAGATGATTGCATGGAAGGTTGGCCAAGGTGAGGGTTCTTCCACCTCTGCTCCTAGGGTTGTATGCTTATGTGGATTACATGAGTATGTATATTCTCTGCTTGTCTTGTATGTGTTAGCTAGAGGTATAGAATGCTAAAAGAATAAAGGAACTAGAAAATAGATTGTGGAAAATAGCTTGGATAGGAAGACATAGGAGTAGACTGTAATTGTTTGCTATGATTGGTGTGTTACAAATCCAACTCATACACTCCGAAGGCATGATGAGTATTTTATTAAATCTTTTCCCACGACGGTGGCAAGAGTCCTTGTACGGAAGGACTAAGCTTTTATTTTAAAAACTCGTCACGACGATGACTTAAATTATAATCATGCAAAAAGGGAGTTGTTGGTGGGTTTCAAATTTGATTATGCTAGCGGTGTGAGACATCAACTAGAACAACGTCAGATGGCACTTGAGACCTCAGTTTTATAATCACCATGACGATGGTCATTGCCCTATCCTGGTAATAAGGTCAGAAAGGATTTATATTGCTATGACGATAGCTTGAGGCTCAGAGAGTGCATCTGGACGGGTATATGAGTTATGTCCTGTTGAGGATACTTGTACATATTAATACGGAGAGGAATTGTTGATCCTTCGGGAAAGATACAAAGAATCCTATTAATATGTGAGACCAAGATAAAGAGACATGGGAGGAACCTACGGGTGAACCGTGAGCCTGATCTTGCAGAAGAGAAATCATCCTGTGGAGTTGGTCCAGGGTGTGTCAGTGGCCATGCTTCGAGATGTCGTGCCGTGCCCGCCATGTGGTCTGGTTGGGTAATGGACGAGTGGGCTCAAGCTATTGCCCCGCAGTAAAGGGGTCAGGACGTGCCACGTGGTGGCTACGTATCAGTTGTTTGATAGATAGAAGTTGATTGTGTTTGATTAACATAATTGTCACGAGGTGACCAGAACCCGAGTGAATGGGTTAAGTATATTTGCCACGTGGTGGCTAGCAACCTGAGTGCACGGGTTCAAAGTGGGAAAGCCACGTAGTGGCTAGTAGAAACCCCAGAGTTGGGGAGATTATGTAGATGTATGTTATAGTATCTGTTTGTATATACAAATTGTTTGTGTTTGCGTATGATTTCTAATTGTGCAGCG
Source organism: Senna tora (assembly GCA_014851425.1). Lineage (NCBI taxonomy): Eukaryota > Viridiplantae > Streptophyta > Magnoliopsida > Fabales > Fabaceae > Senna > Senna tora. The sequence goes on from CM026265.1 coordinate 19,546,537, forward strand.
TAGTAGTGACGTACAGGATTACGTCACCACAACGTCTTGGTTGATTCAAACATGTTGAACGTGAGAAGACCGGTAAGTAAAAGCCGGCATTATATGTTATATGTTTACTTGAGTGATGATGTGAATTAAACTGTTGCATGCTTATATTTGCTAAATGCATGTGAGTGTTTGGGTGAAATTTCTGTTATTGTGTGATCACCAAGAATGCATGCTAACTCACAGTAACTAGTTGTTTGTGCATGTGGTTGTGTATAACTCCCAGTCCCAGCGGTAAGGTACCCGCCCTGCGCTGGGGATGGGAGAGTCCTCACTGAGTCGCGTGGTTAAGACTCACACCTCATTTTTACTACACAGAGACAGAATAAGTACATGTGGAAGAAGTCTTGGTGGAACGAGGGTTGAGCAACACTTTCCAAGACCCACAACTTGTTCTTGTGGGTGAATAAAGTGTAATTGTAATTTAATTTACTTTATTATTGTATCATAAAGTAAAGGGCAAACGTACCCAATTAGATTGTATTACTAAATCTAGAACTGTCAGCTTCACACACCTTAAAGATCAGGATTTATTTTACTGCGATACAGGGAAAATTTGTTTTCAAAATGTATATATATACATATATCTGTTGCATGTGAATAGGATATGCAGCATCTTCGGATGTGTAGCCAGTACACAGGTTATATATATTATGTGTTTTCCTATATCTATATCCTGAAGCGTCACTGGCCGTGGATTTGCTCGCCTAGGATAGGCCACCATTTCGGTGTAGCCATGGTATTATACTGCATGTGGATGTATTTTCAATAATAGATGTTCTGTCAATTAGGTGATAAGGCTTACAAGCACAGGGATATTCCCTGTGTCTGTGCCGGTCACGGTCCTCTAAACGGGGGTCGTGACAGTTCTACATTGGACTGATAATTCCACTGAAAATCTAAAAAGCACAAAAGAAATGGAAAGAAGAAAAAAACTAAGAATTTTAGTATTCCCCTAATTTATTATCATCTTAAAATGTATACTCATAACCGTATGGAAATTGAAATCAAGAGAAAATGAGTAAAACATCTATTTATAAGTCTATTTATATGAAAAATGTCAAGCAATGTAATTTTTTTAATTTCATAAGATGATAATGATATGATACTAATGGTAATTTGATGGTTAATTTTGATGAAATGATAATTAAAATCATAGATATTATCTTCTTATTAATGATATTTTATTAAACTAAATTGGATTAAATATTATATATATATAGAATCTTTTATATAGTTATTGTAACTACGGAATATTCCACCTAGGGAGACGTGACATTAGGCTTCTAGAAACTCCACGGTAGCTTGCCCCATTGACACGTGGCACCACTCATCTATATCCTATGTGGTCGCGGTACCCACGTCTCCCCTCTCCTGGGCTCTCGTCCAAGAGACGTAGAGAGCCTTCAGGCATCATGGGACGACCCACGTCTAGTAAGAACGTGGGTCGACCATGTTCTCCCCCACACTTGGTATAAAAGGCCCTCATCCGGGGGACTCAGGACATCAGAAGAAGAAGCAAGTAACACAGACTCTGACTACACTAAAGCTAGACTTAGCTCCCTTACACAATAGCTCTCCCTGTGAACTCCAGAGCTTAGCCCACGGCACCACCAAGCTCCAATCATCAACAGACACATCTTCGCCCTGGAGATCCCCTCCAATAGAGCTGCGAGACAGCTCTAAGAGACCCTTGCTCTCTCATAAGCTAAGCCAACCTCCTACGAGTGGCTCGCCCGCCCGGAGTATCTTATACACGCCTTAGCCGCACACGGCCCCTTACAGGTAACAACCTTGCCTAACGGCTCCTATAGACGTCATCATGACGAACTGCATGGACTTTGATCCCTTCACAAGGGTATGTAGGCACCTAGGTTCCCACCTAATTAAGGACAAGCCCCCCAAGGTTAAGACCCATTACGGTCCTTATTTGCAAATTAGAATTGTTTGAACAAACAACGACAATTACTATTATTATTTAAATTATGATATTTTAATTTAATTCAAATTTAATATAATTAGATTTGTTTTGTCGATGTAAATCTTTATTTTATTTTTTTTAAAGTGCATCTAAAAAAATTTAGGATGTCACGTGTCATAGTTTTATATCTAAAATTTAAAATAATTAGATTTGTTTTGTTGATGTAAATCTTTATTTTATTTTTATTTTTTATTTTTAAAAGTGCATCTAAAAAAATTTAGGATGTGACGTGTCATAGTTTTATATCTAAAATTTTGATTTTGTAACTAATTTAAATTTATATCTTGTAAATGAAATATTATTATATTTTTTATTATTTATATTGAGTATAATTACGTTTTCTAGTAATAAATTTAGATTAGAAAATTTAATAATATAAAAGTCTCAAATTGTGAAATCAAATTGCTCAAAATTGATACTTTTATTTTTTTTCATTTAGTTTAATTTGATTTAATGTTATAAACTCAAATCAACAAGCATATACTAACATGGAGTTGGTCTAAATGGTAAGCGGCTTGATATCGCTTAAGGTCTCGGATTTGAAACCTTGTAAATGCAGTTATATCCTTGTTGGGAGACTCTCCCACCATAGTTAAGTAAGCAAGGTGGGTTGAATCCGAATTAGTCAAGACAATGTCTTAGACACAGGGTGGGCAACAAAAAAAAACGAGTATATTATTTTTTCAGTTAAAATGGTGTGTGCTAAATTGTCCTGCTTTGAACAACTCATATATCTTAATTAGTTATTCTCAAAATACTTGTTCCCTAGTTTCATTTTGAATAAGAATAAATATTTAATTGATTGATAAAGTATTAATTAATTTAAAAAATTTAATAAGTATACGGTATTAGTTAATAAAAACCAGGTTTAAATTGGTGTAGAACAAGTTGTTAGCTTATGATGATTTTTGTAACTGTCATTTTTGGCTCAGACAACTGTAAAATGAATTTAGGACCGCAAGGGGTCTTAACCTTAGGGGACTTGTCCTTAGGTGATGCACCTAGGTGCCTACGTACCCTTCTGGAGGGATCAAAGTCCACATAGTTCGTCATGGTGACGTCTATCAGAGCCGTTAGGCAAGGTTGTTACCTGTATTGGGCCGTATACGGCTAAGACGTGCCTAAGGTACTCCGGGCGGGCGAGTCGCTCGGTGGGAGGTTGCCTTAGTGGGAGAGAGCTATGGTTTCTAAGGGCTGCTGGAAGCCCTGTAAGCGGTGTGCTCCAAGGAGAGGTGATCCGGTCAGAAGTCGGCTTGAACGGAGGGCCAACAATAGGGCTTAAGGGACTAAAAGTTCTTGTGAGGTGTATCTGAGAGCGATGGGTGATAATCCTTCAGGCTGTACGTAATTTTGTTCAGGGTTGAATTGTCCATGAGTCCCCCGAGTGAGGGTCTATTTATACTTGTGTGTGGGGATATCGTGCTCGACCCATGACCTCGTGGGACGTGGGTCGTCCCACGAGGCTTGGTGGAGATCCTACGTCTAGTTGAGGGGAAGCTCCATGTGGTGATGTGGGTGAGGGCCACGTAATGGAGGGATGAGTGGTGCCACGTGCCTCCAGCGGGTGCTGGGGCCATGCTTCTAGAATGTCAGTGCCACGTGTCCCAAGGTGGAATACTCCGACGTTACATAAGTCCCCCAAGTCTATGGGTGTCGGGCGCCCGTGGACTTAAGTTCCTTTGCTTGTAAGACACTTGGGAATTTTCGCTGCCTCTACTTGTGGGATAGCTCGACCGCTAGGAGTCTTGGGGAGCTGGCCGTCCGACTTATGAAGTTAACCTTCTCGCCCTGCTCCGTAGGAAAGGAGGTGTCTTGGAGAGGACACGCGTTGCGTTTTGGGTGGCTGGCCGCATGGCTTCCTCAACAAGTTTCTGAGCCGTCTCTGCAGGAAGTACGCGACTTACCGAGGTGGAGTCATCATTGCTCAGAGGGGCCTTTCCCAAAATACCCTTTGAGGGTTAGTGAAGGGAATCCAAAAGTCAGGGGCTGTTTGGTCATTTTTTCGAAGAGCTCTCCTCTGGCCAGTGGTTGGCAGCTGACGGTGGCTTCCTTGCGGAGGGCTATTTTGTTGAGGGAGCGGGCCTTGTTGTCGGTGCCACGTGTCAGGGTTTGAACGGGTGCTTTTGTCATTAAAGCGTTTTGCCGTTGTTTCGCCCCCATTGATGCGGGTTCGTTTCCGAGGGTAACCATCATTAGCCTGGGTGGAGAGTTTCGCGAAAAGACCCTCGGATGTTTTGAAGCGACTCTTGGGTTCGCGGGGCTTTTCGGTCTTTGCGTCTCCTTTGCCCTGGCTATGTATCCCGTCCGTTGATTCTTTCCACGTGTGCGGTTGAGGCAAGCGGTTATAACTAGGTTTGACTGCAGAGGATAAGGGGTTTTATCCATTGCGGGAATCGAGGGGTCGAAGTTTTTGAATCGTCGCGCCTCTGGGTGCCCTATAAATGCCTAAAATTTGAAAGTTTGTGACTTTACGCTTGCCTTCACCTTTCTCCATTACCTCTGTTCCTCGCTCTTTTGATCCCCACTTCTCTTGAATTTTATTTTCGTGATGGCCGGAGGAGGTGACGATTACAGCTACTACTTATTTGATTTTACTGATTTAGAAGATCTTCCTTCCTCTACCCCTCCTCTTCCTCCTCTAGTCCGAACCCGTGATACTGGCCGGAGCGGGGGGAGGAAGAATGGTCAGCAGGGCCTGTCACCGGAGGTTGCTGCTGATGCTTCAATTGTGGTACCTGCCATGGTTCCTGCTGGTGGTGAGAGGGAAAGACGGTTTTGTATGCGTGTTGCTAGTGTGGGTTGTCGAACGTTCGTTTTGTGGTTTTCGCACCAAATGGATTTGTTTACCGCGCTTTTGCGGAAATTTTAGCTTGGCCCTGGGGGCGCTTAGCGTTTCTTGGGCGGTTGAGCCCGTCGTCCGTGGTAGGACTTACGCGAGTACTTTGCAAAGTTGAAGTAAAGTGTTTACATTCTTTGAAGGAGTGATTTCAATAACAAACAAAATGAGTACATTCGTGCAGGCTCAGTCGGGCTAGCCTTGGGCATGCTGAAGGTAAGCAAAGTGTTTACATTCGGATTGCCTGAGTCAGGCGAGCCTTGGCCAGGCTGGAAATCCTAAATTCAAAATAAAGACGCATATGACTTGACTTAAAGATGAAATGCAAAGTGCGTTCGGAGTCTTAGGCGGAGGTAAGGTCCAGGCCGACGGACTCTAGCTTCTTTCCTCCTGACTCTTTAGCCTCGAGGGGTTCTTCGCGTGTTTCTTTGGGACCCAGGCAGGTGACCTTGATGGTCTTGGTTAGGCTAGTTGCGTAGCATGCTCACGCCAGTTTCTGGTCCGTCATGATTTCTCCAACCCCGTGGGGTGTTGGGGACTTCATTGTGAGCTGCGCGGTAGACACTACAACTCTGAGTTTGTTTAGGGACGGTCGCCCTAGGATTGCATCGTATGCTGATGGTGCTGAGACAATGATGAAGTTTACATCAAGGCTCATGACCTTTGCCAGAGTGCCCATTTTTGTTCGGGCAGTGATGATTCCTTCTGCTAGACCTGGGCTCTTGAGAACCCAATGAGCGTGCCGGGGAAGGGCCTTAGGCTGGCCTCGTTCAACCCGAGCTTTCTGAAGGTATCGAAGTAGAGAACGTCTGCCGTGGATCCTTGGTTGATCAAGACTCTCTTAACTTCGTAGTTGGCAATGATCGCGGTCACTACCATGGGGTCGTCGTGGACTGGTCCCTCTAGGTTAGTGAGATCGAAGGTGATGGGGTCTCCCTTGGCCTCGCTCTTCTTCTTGTGCTTTGGAGCGTAGTCTAGAGCAAGTATGGAGTGTTCCATCCTCTTCTTGTTCTGTGGTAGGGAGGAGGTCCCGTGCTGTAATCCCCCCGCTATGACGCTAATGACCCCGCGGGTAGGTGCTTGGCCGTCAGCTTCCCGGGGGTGCTCGAAATTGGCCCTACTTTCCTCCTTGATGAACCTCCTGAGTTGCCCTTTCTGGATTAGGTCCTCGATCTGATCCTTCAGGTGGATGCAGTCGTTGGTTTCATGTCTGTGATCCTTGTGGAACTGGCAGTATTTGGATTTGTCCACCAGTCTTCCCGTTTTCCACCTTTTGACTAGCGGAGGGAATGTGAGCATGTCGGAATGATAAATCTCTTCCAACACCCCAACGTGAGATCTGCTGAGGGGAGTGTAGCTCGTGAACCGTCCTCGGGGAGGTGTTCGTGATCGAGGAGGTGACCTTTTCCTACTGCTTTTGTCCTTGGGGGCTTGGTTCTCAGTTCCCATTTTCTCTTTCTTCTTTTCTGCTCGTTCCATATCGGCCCTGCTTATTAGGAACTTCCTCATCTTTTCCTTAGCGATCTGAGCGTTCTCCTCTTGAATGAACCATTCCGCACGGTCCATGAGTTCCTGTAAGGTGGAGACAAGGCACCTGTTTAGTTCCCCGTAGAACTGTGAGCATCGAAGACCCTTTTTTATGACAAAGATGGCGACGACGTCCTGGAGGCCTCGAACTTGGAGCGAGAGTTTGGTGAAGCGGACCAAGAAGGGTTGCAGGGTTTCTCCCTCCTCATGGTAGAAACCGATGAAGGAGTCTTCGTTTTTCTAATACTCTTTGCTGCTGGCGAACTGTGTAAGGAAGTTCTGAGCCAGTTGTTCGAAGCTGTGGATCGAATTGGTGGGCAGCAAGGAGAACCATCTCAGGGCGGCTTCCTTTAGAATTGATGAGAAGACCCAGCATTGTTGGCCGTCTGTCATACACAGTATCGACATGGCCGAGTTGAAGGTATTCAGGTGATCTCGTGGATCAGTTTCTCCTCCATAAGGCTCTATGTGGAAGGGCATCTTGAAACCCATGGGCACGTGCTCGTTCATGACTTGTTGGGTGAAGGGGTGTCTCCCTCTTCCCTGGAAGTCGATCGCAGGCCACTGGTAGGCATTTACGCCGACGGTTGCGTACGGGTTGTAGGCCGCGGCCCATGGCATGTGGAGGTAGGACCCTGGAGGGTAGTTTGGGACCGGTGGTCGTGGAAAGTTCATAACGGGTCGTGCTGCCTGTCCGGCAACCATGGTAGGTCCAGGTGGGATCACCGTTCGGGGTGGTGCCACCGTCAGTGACAACCGTGCGAACTCCATGGGTAAGGTCCCAAATTGAATCATGGGCAAGCCGGTAGTGTCGCTAGAGGTCCCTACCGTCGCACCGTGTGGCACTATAGGTAGCTGAGTGTTCGCATTTTTTGGGGCGAGGTATCTGTCCTCTTCCCATCGTTGTTGGCGTAGGGCGGCTACTTCTACCTCGAGGCGGGCGATCTCAGTGTCTCACGGGTTCCCTGCTAACTCTGTCACTTATTAACCACCGGTTGTAGGGCAAGGGACGTGTGGCATGTCGTACGGGTGCTAAGGGCAAGTTTCCTCCCTAGATGTTGGGTTCTGGACCACGGTCTCTGTAACGGCTACTTGTGTTATTGAGGAGCTTTAAGGCTGAGTTGCGCTTGACCCACCTGCCTCAATTGTGACCGGTTCGGCCGTTCCCTGACGATTCCTCGTGCTACGTCTCAGGGCGCTAGCGTCAGTCGTGGTGGTGGGGACGTTCGAGTCGGTCATGGCGTATCGTGTTCTGTATCTGTATTGGGGATCAAAACAAAAACAAGTGCGGGTTTCTGAGTGTTAGGTGTATACTCCTACTCCCCGAAAAATAAATCCCGTTTAGCGGCAGAGTGCGCAAGGCATTGTGGTCTGATTAAGACCACGGTGGGCACCACTGTAACTGTCATTTTTGGCTTAGACAATTGTAATATGAATTTAGGACAGCAAGGGGTCTTAACCTTGGGGGACTTGTCCTTAGGTGATGCACCTAGGTGCCTACGTACCCTTCTGGAGGGATCAAAGTCCACGTAGTTCGTCATGGTGACTTCTATCGGAGCCGTTAGGCAAGGTTGTTACCTGTATTGGGCCATGTGCGGCTAAGACGTGCCTAAGGTACTCCGGGCGGGCGAGCCGCTCTGTGGGAGGTTACCTTAGTAGGAGAGAGCTATGGTGTCTGAGGGCTGTTGGAAGCCCTGTAAGCGGTGTGCTCCAAGGAGGAGGTGAGCCGGTCGGAAGTCGGCCTGAACGGAGGGCCAACGACGGGTCTCGAGGGACTGAAAGTACTTGTGAGGTGTATCTGAGAGCCATGGGTGATAATCCTTCAGGCTATACGTAATTCTGTTTAGGGTTGAATTGTCCATGAGTCCCCCGAGTGAGGGTCTATTTATACTTGTGTGTGAGGAGATCGTGCTCGACCCACGACCTCGTGGGACGTGGGTCATCCCACGAGGCTTGGTGGAGATCCCACGTCTAGTTGAGGGGAAGCTTCGTGTGGTGACGTGGGTGAGGGCCACGTAATGGAGGCATGAGTGGTGCCACGTGCCTCCAGTGGGTGCTGGGGTCATGCTTCTAAAACGTCAGTGCCACGTGTCCCAAGGTGGAATATTCCGAAGTTACAATTTTAATAAACAATCAATTTATTTCATACCATAGTTATATAAAACTGTTTTTTTTATTACTTAGATTCAGACATGATACATTATTAAAATAAAAGGAAAGGAAATAAGAGAAAAAAAATGGAATAGAGACAATAAAATAATGAAGGGAGAAGTTGAAGGTGGGAATCAAAACAAAATAAATGGTTCTTTAACAATGCCTATCTTTCCCTCTCTCGTACATATAGGGAAGTAAATCTAATTTGATTACTGGGAAAGTTGTGAAGAGGGCGCCATCTTTCATAAAACAGAGCAACACTAAATTAATAGAAGTAGTCATCTTTCTTGCCCACATGAACACTAAAATGGTTAGTAAAAAGTACGACTAGCAATTCATCAACTACTATATCCCATTCCCACCATCCCTCTTCATCTTGCTCTAAGTAAAGCTTATGAGCCTCTGATAATTATATCAAGTTCAAAACATTTGCCTATGGCTAGGCGTAGTGTTGAATCCAAGGGCTAAAAGATATAGCTTTTGACTAACCATCTTAGTGTTGCTCTATTTTATAAAGATGGGCGCCCTCTTGAAGTGAAGGGAATAGGGATAAGAGTCATAGACAAAGTTTATGAGAAAAGAGCTTATTCACTCTTGGTTTTCTCCCACATAACAAGCTTGAATTCATTCAATGTGGTGTTGGATGATATTTCATCAAACAAGGTGACAAGGAATGGAAGCCCGGACAGCTCTAATGGAAGTCACAAGAAAAGATTTTTTGATGAGATGTGTAGTCAATTTTTTAAATTTAGAGAGACGTGTTTCAATAAAAAAATAATAAGAAATGTATCATAGCAAATTATTTAAAATTATTTAGTAGTTTGATTTACGGTTACTAATTTTAAATTATTGTTAATAATAAAAAATAAATTTTTATCTTTTCTTAATTTTTAGGCATGTTGTATTATATCTGTGTATCAGACCTTTTATTTAATGAATTTCATCTTTTATGAATTATTTTTTTCTTCAATGTTAGTGCAGTTCATTTTTTTGGGTAAAAAAACTCTAAGATTTTTAAACAAAACCCTATATATATATATATATATATTATAAATATCATTATTTGTGAATATCCACAATTGATCTTATCATCTTGAGTTTTTCTATATGTTCTTATTCCTTCATCATGAACATTAAGTATGAGTTTATCCTCTCATTATGTACATTAAGATTAGTACATCCCCTTGTAAATCTTTTAGCCTATAAATAGAGGCTTTAGATGTTGATATGAATAAGACTCATGAGTTGAGTAAAGAATTCTCTACTTCTCTTATATTTCTATACTTTGAATATTCTTATATATATATATATATATAAATGTATTACAACACGTTATCAGCACGAACCTCTACCAATCTGAGTCTTAGGTAATTGAGGTACTTTTAAATTTTACTTATTTTATATTCAAATTAAATGAAAATATGTTTGCATTTTCATGACACCTATATCATATGAATATAAGAATAACCTCGTATTATTCTTTGAATCTTTATTTTCTAATCATATATTGTTGAATATATGTCACTACAAAAAAACTCATTTTTAGCGACGGTCAATCAACGACGGTTACAAAAACCGTCGTTAAATCAGGATCAGGATAATGACTTAACAACGGTCATGTGACGAGGGTTCGAATCGTGGTTAGGCTAAAAGGAAATTTTAAAAAATAGAATTAACGCATCGCTTCACTCTCGCTCTCCACTCTCATATCTCTCACTCTCCACTCTCAGCGACGCCATCACTCTCAAATCTCTCACTCTCTCACTCTCAGCGACGCAGCGAGTTGTCTTCAACTTGGGGGCTTTTGGTACACATCCACACCAGATTCATCTCCATCTCAAATCTCTCACTCTCAAATCTCTATTGGATTCCCTGTGCACAGCAGCAGATTCATCTCCATCTCATCATAAGTGGCCAAAACCCTAGCCATTTCCTCACCTCATTCTGCCCTGTTTCCATATTACTTCTTTACTGGTTTGGCATGCCGATTGTTTTCTAGGGTTAGGGTTTAGGAAATTACACATAATTTATTCTTACCATGATGATAATATATTTATGGTATATGATAATATGGGTTGGTCAAATATAATGGCAATGGAGAGATTGTAGAGTTTGGCGCAATCTATTGGCCGCCCGAAACTGTTACATATACAGAGACTCTAATTTCACTCCCCTGGTGAAGTAAAAGAAGCAGCTGAATTTGGGTTTGAATTTTTCTTCAATTTTTGATAGCCATTATCTTTACTTGTCTTCAATTTGGGTATGATGAAAATTAAACCAAGTAGTATGGCAGTTTATCATTAGCGGCGTTTCATAGAAAGAGCAAAGCCGACTTCTCCCATGGTCTTCAACTTTAGATAGAGTTTTATATGGTTGTTTTCGTATTCATCATTATGGGGATTACAAAGCTTACAGAGATTTGACAATGATAAGAAATCAATTTGCTCTGAAAATAGAATATGTAATTTAAATTGATCATTATATATATATATATATATATATATATATATATATATATATATTATTCTATTATAATCTATCATTTATTCCTATTCTTTCTTATGATCGGTTAAAAATTCTGTTCACCTCAAATTCATATAAAACTCTTAGTTTTGGGTCAATGGTACATCAACACCATTTAATTTTTAAATGTTGCACTCAACTATATGACCATTTAATTAATTCCTTTCTGCTAGATTTTCTCTAGTTTTTAGCATTTTTCAGTCATGTTATTATTTTTATTCAGATTGATAAAGGGTGTTTAGTCCTTTTGAAAATGATAAATTCATAGCAAATTATTATAATAAACTTACATATTTCTTTTTTTGGCAGAGAATTGGTACCTAGCTTTGAGCCTAGTAGCTTTAAGGGAGCAAGAGGTGTTGAGTCCAGCAGATCAATAGGCATTAAGTATGAACCATGTATGCTTTTTTGAAAAATTCCTCCTTCAACTCTTTGATGTGAAAATGTTATTTGTAATTTATACTAAGTCTCTTAGATACTATTTCTACTCTGTAAATATGTTATTTGTAATTTATATCTTTATTCTGAAACAGTATTTTTGAAAAATTCCTCCTTCAACTCTTTGATGTGTTTCAATTTTCACAGACTAGCATTTTTTGCCTGGCCCACCCATGCACATTTTTTTAAAAATTCTGTTGCCTGGAGTAGAAATGCATCCAACTGTTATGATTAATAATTTTCTTAGCTGGTTGTTTCACAATTTACTGTTATACACCTGCTTAAACTTTCTGATGAATCACTTGTAATAGAACATGAGAGGCAACCAAGATAAATTCCTTAAATAATTGAACATGTTTACCTTTAATTAAGATTTTGAATAAAAAAAAGTTAACAAATAATATTCTTTGTAGAATATTTACCAAAGTTTACGAAGCTTAGTCACTATTCATAGTTGAAGGGTTAATTATTTGTAAATAACCTGTATAATTAAAACTCAGATATGTATAGCGCCAACACTAGGTGAGCATATACGCAAAACTTTGTGTATATATATGAATGAGAGGAGTTTTAGTAATTGTTTATGTGTTTCCTTCATCTCACTGCTAGTGCTAGTTGGTTTGTACCCTTGGACTTGCTCATATCTTAATCTGACCCTTTCTGTGAGAGTGTGGGACCAAACATGGGTAGAATATGATTGCTTAGTATTGAGATTGATGGGCCCTTTAACACACTCTCATGCATGTTCTATGTAATGATTCCCACTTTTTAGGGAATTTTACTTTAAACTCTTGCTAGAGAATACTGCAAATAGTTATTGTTTCCAACATCTGTTAGTGAATCCCCAAACACAAACGTTATGATTCCATATGCTGAACCCATCTTCATCATCAACACAATTACTATTACAATATTCAGGTTTTTAAATCAACACATTTACTGATTTACCCCACCACACACCTTTTCCCAAAACCCTAATTTATATGTACTCACACACACTATCTATATCATGCCTCTACGTACACTTATCTCTGAATCAAAATGAGTCAGATCGCACATAGAATTCAATGAATTTTCAAGTCTAAATTATATGCAGAAAGTTCTTATAAATTATAAGTTGTACTTAGATAATTAATATTAATATATATGCTCTCTTGCTTTAACTTAACATTTAATTAAATGAGAGTTTTTTGTGTGTGCAAATTGCAATGTTTGAAGAAATTTTAGGTTAATTTTAATAGTTGAGACAAATTATTTAAATACTGAAAATATCAGTAAAAAAAGTTATCAAACGACGTGCATATATATATATAGTTTCTACGCATATTGGAAAGAGGCAAAGAGTTTTTTTTTTTGGGCTGAAGGCAAAGAGTTTACATTATTGCATCTTTTGTAACAGAGTAACAGTTCAAAAAAATAAAGGTAAGCCTTGCTAAAGCTCATTTCTGTTTGGGCCCTATTGGGCTTTGTCTTATTGCTAACGACTTTTTCATATATAAATAAAGGGGTGAGACTTACAAAAAGAAAATCTATTGCAATGTTTGATAGTAAGAACAGAAATGCTTCCATCATTCCCACTTAGATTGATTTCTCATTCCCTTGGAAGCTAGAAGTCTATCACAAATTATATCTCTCGACTTGCTGAAATTCATTTGCTTATTTATTTAATTTTATTCATTCAATTCTGACTTACTAATTTTTACAAATACAAATTGTGAATGTAGTTATTTCTCACAGTTGCTTCTTGAGGAAGTGTAGTGTTCAACATTCTATTCTTGGTGTACGAGTTGACGTTTAGATTTGAGCTTTGACTTTCAAGTAAGTTAAATGCATTATCTTCATATGATCATTTTTATGTATATATATTTATATATCTTTGGTCAACTTCTCTCAATAACTTTCATTTTTATATAATTGCTTGTTATATTCTTTATTGCAAAACTTTGAAAAGTGACATTTATCCAATTCTAAAGAGAAGATGTAAATACTGACATTTGACAGCTCTGAATTTTGCAAATATATTAAGATCCCTTTTCTCTTTGTAGTAAACAAGTGCCCTTACTTGTTTTGCTTATAGATTGAAGTTCTACCCCCAAAAATATATTCATTACTTTACAAATTGAAAATAATTTCTTGAGAGCATCAGTATACTATTTTTCTTGATAATATATTCACGGTTTTAATTTTGCTTGCTGGTAAGCCAGCAAAACTTTTGTGGTGCTTTTCAAAATACCAAAGTTTAGAGCTATGGCTGTATATATATATATATATATATATATATATATATATATATATATAGTCTCAGTTCTTTAAGATCATGATTGCATGCATTAACCAAGAGAACCGTGGGAGAGTTAGCCAATATTGTATAGCCATGAAGTAGTATATTAATTATGATTTGTTTTCCAGGAGTTAGAGAAAGGAGGGCCAGTTGGTCGAGGTGAATTGTTTATTGCTACTCATAAAAGAAAAGATGGGACTTATATTACTGAAGAGGCGAGGATTGTTGCGGTAATATATTTACTTATCTTATTATCTTCATTTATTTTTGGAGTTAAGGTTAGATTTAATGATTGTGTCTTAAATTTGCAGGAGAAAGTTTCAGAGAAACTCCAAGAATTAGAAGCTTCACAGTTAGATAATACTGTGATTTCAACTGATGATGCAATTGGGCAAGTGCTTGGTAAAGAACATTCTGGACGAGTTAGAGGTTTGGGAATAGGTGCATGTCCTTCTAAAGTATTGGGCTTGCCTAGCCATCGATTTCATTACTTGAATGTGGGTTCCACAAGCAGTGGAAGTTCAAGTGAAGATTCTTTGCGACTTGAGCTTGCTACAATGAAAGAAAAAATAGAAAGTATGCAGAAAGAACGTGAATTAGAGCAGGCGGAGCGAGCTCGTGAGCAGGCGGATCGAGCTCGTGAGCAGGAGGAGCGAGCTCGTGAGAAGGCCGAGCAAGCTCAAATGCATCAAACAGTCAAATATTTAGTTAAAAAAATGGGAATACAGATACCTACTGAGCTTGGTCATGTTTCTGAACCACCACTTTCACAGGTAATGCATATTGTAAATTCAAAGAACTTTAAACTAGTTATTATATGTATTTGTTATTTAATATTTATATTTTTTCACTTTGTTAAAACCACCTAATATGGAAAGCACAGAGTCATCACCTCCAACTTGTCGAAGATCATCAGAAGCTAGTCATGATCCATGAAGCATATATATTTCTTTTATTTTCTTTATTGAACTTATATATATATATATATATATATATATATATATATATATGAACTATTGTTGCTATATTGTAAAAGTTTTTTAGTATTACGGATATGTTTTGGATGTTAAATGTTGACTTGGTGAATATGGATATGTTTTGGATGTTAAATGTTGATTTGGTGATTATGGATATGCTTTGTATGTTAAACTTTACCTATATCTTGAATACAAAAGAAATTATTTTGGTTGAATATGTATATTTTTTTTAGGGAAAATAAAGTATCAAAAAATTTAAAAAAAAGGCTAAAAAAAGGGTGATTTAGCCAAAATTTAGATCCTAAACATTGCTTTTACGACGGTCAAAACCGTCGTTAAAACATAAAAAAAAAGGATCATCTTAAAAGACCTTAGCGACGATTCTGACCGTCGCAAAAATCAACGACGGTCAGTAGCGACGGTTCTGTCAAGCATCGCTGGGTTTTGTTCCTGACGCTAACTTTAACGGCGGTTGACATAACCGTCATTATATCTTTAGCGACGGTTAAAACCGTCGCTAAAAATGCTATTTTTTGTAGTGTGTTGTTGAATAAGAAAAATAAATCCAACTTATATGTTTATATATATATAAATAGTGTTCAATATATGGTTTAAATCAACCATGATAAAATAATTGATACTTTATTAAATTTATCTTTCATATATGAATTATATTCCCTAATGAATTTGATGGTTTTTTATAGTATGACAATCTCGCAAAAATTGAATTTATGGTCCATATCTGGCAAGAATTATTTGTCATGGACATTCGATGCTGAGATGCATTTGAATGCTATGGGTCTTGGGGAAACAATAAAAGAAGGAAATTAGGCATCAAACCAAGAACATGCCAAAGCTATGATTTTTATATGTCATCATATAAATGAAGGATTGAAGGTTGAATACTTCACTGTAAAGGATCACCTTGATTTTGTGGCTAAGTTTGAAAGAAAGATATAACCACTTAAAAATAGTCATCCTTCTTAAAGCTCGATATGAATGGGTGCACTTACAGTTGCAAGATTTTAAATCAATTAGTGAATACAACTCCGCAATATTTAAAATTAGTTCTCAATTAAATCTTTTTGGAGAAAATATTATTGATGATGACATGTTAAAAAAAAACATTCTCTACCTTTCATATTTCGAATATGCTCCTGCAGCAGCAGTATCGAGAACGAGGATTTGAAAATATTCTGATTTAATATCATGTCTCCTCTTGGCTAAACAAAATAATGAACTTTTGTTGAAAAATTATGAGTCTCGATCGACCGGTTCTACCCCATTCCCTGAAGCGAATATGGTAACATCTAATAATAATGGATATAGTTGTGGTCGTGGTCGTGGTCGTGGACGAGGACGACATAACTTTAAACAACATAGTGGTCATGGAGATAAAAAACCACAAGACAAAGGGAAGGCACCTAGAGAATAAAGATAAAAAGAAATCTGAAAATTTATGTTACAGATGTGGCATGAAAGGGCATTGGTCCCGTACCTGTCGTACAGCTAAACATCTTGTTGAACTTTAACAAACTTCCCTGAAGTGTCACAACCCCAAATCGGGAGTACGTGACCGACACTGGAATAGATTTTTACCTCTAAACTAGTAATCCTTATCCTGTTCACATAACTATAACTACCATGCTATACAAACAATATACATATCATACTAGTGGCCACACCTCACTGGTGGCCTAATTAACTTGCAATCCGCGGTTCGCTCAATACCGCTTCAGCTCAGCCCATTATATAGATATATATTAACACTCACAAAATAAATATTCATATCATATTGACCGTACGTCTCAATACGTACGATCTATCCTATTCACATGTAGCAAGCACATATAATATATATATATATATATATCCATATCATATTGACCGTACGCCTCAATGCGTACGATCTATCCTATTCACATGCAGAAGTTTATATACTCATACATATATCCTAGTTTTCCACAAACTAGACCCTGTCTTTAAATACATGTGAAGCGGACAATTCTAGATTAGGTACATATCAAAAACTGTAAATATATATACACAACCCTTACAAATTATAATATGTACAACCAAAAATTCAAAATAACAAAAAGTGTCCACCCATGCGAACTAGTGCGTAAAGGATGGTCTGATGTCCGTATCACTGTCCGGATGTCGATGCATGCCCGATACCTGTATCTGAAACATTGAAGCAGAGGGAGTGAGTCAAAAAGACTCAGTGAGAAGCTTCCCATCCTCGGCATAGCGGCGGGTACCACTACAGCTGGGGAAAGGGAAACACCCACAATCACATACGCATGAAAATCCAGTTTATCAAATGTTATATTACTACCAGGCAATATTAATATAACATAAAATCATGGATAAACCTACGGATCATGCCCCTCTATCATGCTTTTCATAATAAGTAAGCACTTTTAACATATCATTTGAAAACTGTAAATCACTCAACTGATCCTAGTACTAGGCTAGGGTAAAGACCTCAACGGGCAAATTCTTTTAATGTTTAACTGACCCTAGTGCCAGGCTAGCTCAACGGGCAATAGCCTCAACGAGCAATTTCTCTTAATCTTTAACTGACCCTAGTGCTAGGCTAGGGCAATGGCCTCAACGGGCAAATGTTTTAATATTTAATTGACCCTAATGCCAGGCTAGGGCAATAGCCTCAACGGGCAAATGCTTTAATATTTAATTGACCCTAGTGCCAGGCTAGGGCAATGGCCTCAATGGGAAAATGTTTTAATATTTAACTGACCCTAGTGCTAGGCTAGGGCAATGGCCTCAACGGGCAAATGTTTTAGTATTTAACTGACCCTAGTCCCAGGTTAGGGCAATGGCCTCAACAGGCGAATCTTTTTTGACTCGCTTCTCTCCCCGAGCTCTCAGCTGGGATTCTGACTCTATCTACCCATTTCAATCCTAAACTGACTTTACCTAGGTGGTGTGAACCTTCCTATGACTCACTAATCCATTTATGAGATCTTTTTAATCCTTATTTAACACCCAAACCCTTGATTAGATCATAACCTAGCTCTAAGGCTGTTCCTAAGTTCAATTACCATAAAACGTCGACGTCTACTAACAACTTCTATACGATTTCTTTAATGAGTTTCTAATTAATAGGGTAAACCAAACCTTGGACTCAATCAAAAACTTACCCCCTTGCTTGTACTATTTGGCGTATCTCATGTCATCACATGGATACCCTCCAGTAACTCTTTACCTGTAGTCAAACACACATATACAAATACTTTCATATATAACAGTTTAGGAACAACAATAGCATGTTAACAACTAAATTATTCTTACGGCAAGTAGGCAAACCACATATCCACATCCTCAATCAACCCTGTAGGGCAAGGATGGGAAACCTCTCACCTGGACGGCTTCCTTGCGTTTGTCCTGGAGTAACTCCCACTCTGGACGAATCGTGGTTTCCTAACAATTGCATTCACGTGGTTAAAAATCTTAACTATATGCAACTCATATGAGTATGGTATGCTCATGCCTAAAAATGCACCTAAACATCGCCAAGAATCGAGTTCTTGGTCTTATCCGTCTTCCCTCTCTTCCATGAGAGTCTCAAGTACTACAAACTTGGTTTCGTATAATTATCTCTCACCTTGAATTGATTTTGGAGCCTTGGATTTGAGTTACTAAACCTCGATATGCTTCTAAATTATCCTACTTAAGGTTTCCTAATAATTACGAAGGAATTAAATTGCCATTTTAAAATGTGGACTTTATTGTTCCGCAAGTTTCCATCCTTGAGAAACAAGAAAGTACCTAAAATAATTCTTGATGCTTTATAGCATATTTTGAATTATTCTAGGGTATTTAAGATTGAAAAGAAGAGGTTTGGAGCCCACAACATCACCCTTAAAGTGTATTTGGGCAATCCGAGCAAAGACCCGACATGTTAACGTCAAAGTTCAACCTTAGTAACCTCGGGCCAACTCTTCACGGGTCTTGTTCAGCTAATATTTTAACAATATAATTTCAATAATTGCAATCCAAGCTCAATCCTAATTATCAATAATTTCCCTAATTTATGAATATTTAGAATTTCAACCCCAAATCCTTCCAAATTCGAATTCGGTCAAACCCAAGGATATAGTCACGGTTCCTAACCCAACTAAGTGTTCAAGAACATTTCCTAGGTCTCAATCAACCCTTGAAATAACCCAATTGAAGGTGAATCGAAGAAATCCCTAAAAATGGAGAAATTGAGGATTTCGAATGAAATTGGGGTTACCAACCTTTGATTCGATTGGTGGAAGGTGTGGGAGACGTCGTACCCGAGCTCCGGTGACTTTTTCCGGCTTCGGCTAGCTCTCCCTGGTCACTTTTCCGGCGAAACCTCCTCCTTTCCCCTTCTTCCTCTCCGTCTCCACCCTTTCTCTCTGTAGTTTCTCTTTCTTCCTCTTCTCTCGATTCTTTCTTGTTCTTTCTCTTTTCTAAATTCTTCTTTCCTTTCTTTTTTAATTTAAACCCACGGCACCCACCCCCTAAATAACTAAAAATAAATAAATAATTATATAATAAAATAATTAATCATTAAATAATTAATTAATAGAATTACAAATAATTATTTATTAATAATTAAATAAATAATAACTAATATGTATTTTTAATTAAATTTATTTCCCTATTTAATTCAGGTTTCCTATTTCTTAGGTCCTGAATTAAATCATAAAAATTATTTTCTACTTCTTTTATTCCCTTTTTATTTTATTTTAAACTTCAAAAAAATTTCTCGGGTATTACAATCTTCCCCCCTTAAGAAATTCGATCCCCGAATTTCAATTAACATACTAACCTTAGTCTTGAAATAGGTGAGGATATGTCCTGCGCATCTCCGCCTCAACTTCCCACGTTGCTTCCTCGACCGAATGGTTTCGCCACAGGACTTTCACCAATGGTATTTCCTTTGATCTTAGCTTCTTCAACTGGCGATCTAAGATTTCCACTGTCATCTCCTCATAAGTCAGACCTTCAGCTAGTTGTACTTTCTGAGGTTGGATTACATGAGAGGGATCTGGCAGGTACTTCCGAAGCATAGACACGTGAAACACCGAATGAACTCCTTCCAACTCCGCTAGCAAATCTAGACAGTAGGCAACATTCCCCCCGCGTTCTAGAATTTTAAACGGTCTGATGTATCTTGGACTTAGCTTGCCTTTCTTGTCAAATCTCATCACGCCCCTCATTGGTGAAATCTTTAAGAAAACCTGCTCACCCACAACAAAACTCTAACTCTCTTCTCTGGTTGTTAGCATACGACTTCTGCCTACTCTGAGCCGTGGCAAGCCTTTCTCTAATGGACTTTATCTTGTCCAAAGCATCCTGCACAAGTTCTGGACCAACCAACTTGGCTTCTCCAACCTTGAACCACCCAATCAGGGACCTGCACTTCCGACCGAACAAAGCCTCAAAGGGTGTATCTGAATACTGGATTGGTAACTGTTGTTGTAGGCAAACTCCGCTAACGACAGGTATTTCTCCCACCCTCCGCCGAAATCCATAATGCATGCCCTAAGCATGTCCTCTAAAATCTGAATAGTCCTCTCGGATTGCCCGTCTGCCTGGGGATAAAACGTTGTACTCAGATCAACCCTCGTTCCTAACGCCTCCTGCAATGCTCTCCAGAATCGAGAGGTAAACTGTGGCCCCCTATCAGAGATAATCGACACCGGTACTCCGTGTTACCTCACTATCTCTGATAGGTACCACTGGGCATACTGACCCACTCTGTAAGTGGTCTTAACTGACAGGAAATGTGCGGACATGGTCATCCGGTCAACGATTACCCAAACTGAATCGAATCCCCTCTGTGATCGCAGCAATCCTGACACAAAATCCATAGTGATTCTCTCACACTCCCATTCAGGAATCTCTATATGTTGAAGTGTTCCGGCGGGCCTTTGGTGTTCAGCCTTAACCTGCTGACACACCAAACATTTAGATACGTAGTCTGCCACATCTTTCTTCATACCGTTCTCCCATTATAATTCTCTCAGATCCTGATACATTTTTATTACTACCCGGATGGATTGTGTACGCTGTCTTGTGTACCTCATCAAGGACCCTTTCCTTTCTTACGGTGTGGCATATGTTCACGAACATACACCGCCTCTTGCAAGTGTGTTACCCGTTGGGTACCAATTGCCCCCAACGGTAGCATACATGTTTTATCATTTGGCTTGCATCCCCAGATGCTTACCCGACTCCGTTTTCGTATTGACTCTCTTCTTTTCATTTTCGTACCTACGTGGTACTCCTTCTTTGAGTATTTCTCAATACTTGTTACTCACTAAATTTTCCTTCTCGATTAACCGTCCTTACGATAAATATTCCCTTTATGGCACCCATATGGCCACTTATACGTTTGATTTGTCGACTTAGTCTCCACCCATACACGAGCTTCAGACTAAAGGATTTGCAGTTCACCAAACTGTGGAACTAGCTTACTTAGCTATGTCCACTACAATCTGTGTACTATACATGCACTTACGGTAGTAGTCAGTTCTTCACCTCCTACTTGACTCTTATCCTTTGGGGTCCTATAAGCTTCTGCTCTTCCCCCCTTATGGGACTACTTATCCCTGTCCACTTTATCTCCCCTCGGGCCTCCACGAGTCCCTTTGGGGGTTATCTCTCACGTTATCTCGTTCGAGAGTTATCTACCGCAATAGCACTCATTTTCTTATCTTTGGACGGTACCCGAAGGTCTACACCCATTTCCACTTCTAGACCTACTTTGGTCTAATACTTTCGGGTCCATTATCACCCTATGGCCCGTTAATTGGAAACCCTTGGGTTTACCTGTATACTCCATTGGAACCTTAGCACTCTCTAGTGCTTTTCGATGTCTACTTAACTTTAATCACTCCAAGCGAGTGATTTCTCAACTACATCTACCATCCTTATATAGCTTACCTGTAAAAGGACTATTGTTTGGTAGGGTATTGGTCACATGAGTTAGTTTTCTTAGGCACCCTGCGGGTTTTTAAAAATTAATTCAAGTTTATTTCTTGGAAAACGACGCCTAAGGTTTTCGTAAATGGTTAGGGTTTAACCAATTGGAATGACACAAATTGAGAAAGAGTTTTCGTGAAAATTTGTCTTCCAATGGTTATCCCTAGTATTTTCAACAAAAAAAGTTTGAGGGTATTTCCGAATCTCTCATCCGGAAAGACAAAACAAAATTTTTTTTTACAAAAATTTCTCATGTGATCAATATCCTATTCTTTATGCTCTTCCTTAAGCAACCTAAGAGAGTTTGGTTGGGCTTAATCCCTTCTTTTTCCCCTTGTTTTCTTAAGGAACTAGCAGTTCACGGATCGAGCGCAGGGTTAGACTAGGCTCCTCCCCTGTGCCTTACCATTTACCTAGTTTCCTGCTCGGCATATGGTCACGCTCTACACGTTTACATATGCCTCTACTTCTTAACATCTATCTCTACGGCATACGGTTCGGCCACTTTTCCCTTCCATATACTGTATCCTGATTTCTTAGCCCGTAGATTTCTATACTTCTATACTGTGGCATACACCACCTCTTTTCTGTTTACTTTCTAGGAAGGACAACTCACTTCCTTCAGCCATAGCATACCGCACAGTCGTGACCCATTCACGTGGTATCTTCCTGTCGGTTTCATGCCTCATGGCCTTATTTATTTTTTGTCTGTAAAATTTACATTTAAATCGCCCCGTGGGCTTACTTTCTTTTCTACACGCCAAACGTGCCTTCTCTTTCACTTTACAAACCATTCCTAGCCTAAACTATCATTCATTGCACTATTCTACTTACATTCTCTACTATAGTCAAATAACTTGTGCCTATACCATAGCACACAATGTGCCACTAATAGAGCAGACGCATCGTCTCATTTAACACCTGCAAAACAATCACACATTGTAGAGCATTTCTGCCTACAATTCAACCAAATGTGTCTGTGTCTAGGTAGCATCCTCCATGGATGTCTCCTTTCCCTATTATGGCATCCTTAGGTGCTCGGGGTCACTGCCACCCCACCTTACGCCTTAGTGCTCATCGGCACTTTGTACTGTACAGGTTATATGATTTGCATAGAATTTCACATACAAATTCTATGCTTAAAGCGATGACTTGAAAGAATTCATAATCTATCGTAGATTAAGAAGGAATGAAAGAAAAACTGACTCAATTTATCCTGGGTACTCCCACAAGTGCCTGTTTATTCCAATGTTGTGTCCGGGTTTCACAATGAAGGTTAAATCGACACCCGGTTATACCAATGGCTTCACATGACTTAAAGAATAACCAGACTCTGATACCAAGTTTGTCACGACCCCAAATTGGGAGTACGTGACCGACACGGGAATAGATTTTTACCTCTAAACCCGTAAGCCTTATCCTGTTCACATAACTATAACTACCCTGCTATACAAACAATATATATATCATACTAGTGGCCACACCTCACTAGTGGCTTAATTAACCTGCAATCCGCGGTTCGCTCAATACCGCTTCAGCTCAACCCAGTATATAAACACTCATAAAAGAAATACTCATATCATATTGACCGTACGTCTCAATACGTACGATCTATCCTATTCACATGCAGTAAGCACACATAATATATTTATCCATATCATATTGACCGTACGCCTCAATGCGTACGATCTATCCTATTCACATGCAGAAGTTTATATACTCATACATATATCCTAGTTTTTCCCCAAACTAGACCCTGTCTTTAAATACATGTGAAGCGGACAATTCTAGAGTAGGTACATATCAAAAACTGTAAATATATATACACAACCCTTACAACTTATAAAATGTACAACCTAAAAGTCAAAATAACAAAAAGTGTCCACCCACACGAACTAGTGCGTAAAGGATGGTCTGATGTCTGTATCACTGTCCGGACGTCGATGTCTACCCGATACCTGTATCTAAAACATTGAAGCAGAGGGAGTGAGTCAAACAGACTCAGTGAGAAGCTTCCCATCCACGGCGTAGCGGCGGGTAACACTACAGCTGGGGAAAGGGAAACACCCACAATCACATACGCATGAAAATCCAGTTTATCAAATGTTATATGACTACCAGGCAATATTAATATAACATAAAATCATGGATAAACCTACGGATCATGCTCCTCTATCATGCTTTTCATAACAAGTAAACACTTTTAACATATCATTTGAAAATTGTAAATCACTCAACTGACCCTAGTACTAAGCTAGGGCAATGGCCTCAACGGGCAAATTCTTTTAATGTTTAACTGACCCTAGTGTCAGGCTAGGGAAATGGCCTCAACGGGAAATTTTTCTTAATCTTTAACTGACCCTAGTGCCAGGCTAGGGCAATGGCCTCAACGGGAAAATGTTTTAATATTTAACTGACCCTAGTGCCAGGCTAGGGCAATGGCCTCAACAGGCAAATGTTTTTATATTTAACTGACCCTAGTGCCAAGCTAGGGCAATGGCCTCAACGGGCAAATGTTTTAGTATTTAACTGACCCTAGTCCCAAGCTAGGGCAATGGCCTCAACAGGCAAATCTTTTCTGACTCGTTTCTCTCCCCGAGCTCTCAGCTGGGATTTTGACTCTATCTACCAATTTCTATCCTAAACTGACTTTACCTAGGTGGTGTGAACCTCCCTATGACTCACTAATCCATTTATGAGATCTTTTTAATCCTTATTTAACACCAAAACCCTTGATTAGATCATAACCTAGCTCTAAGGCCGTTCCTAAGTTAAATTACCATAAAACGTCGAGGTCTACTAAGAACTTCTATACGATTTCTTTAATGAGTTTCTAATTAATAGGGTAAACCAAACTTTTGACTCAATCAACAACTTACCGCCTTGCTTGTACTGTTTGGCGTATCTCATGTCATCACATGGATACCCTCCAGTACCTCTTTACCTATAGTCAAACACACATATACAAATACTTTCATATATAACAGTTTAGGAACAACAATAGCATGTTAACCACTAAATTATTCTTACGGCAAGTAGGCAAACCACATATCCACATCCTCAATCAACCCTGTAGGGCAAGGATGGGAAAACCTTCACCTGGACGGCTTCCTTGTGTTTGTCCTGGTGTAACTCCCGCTCCGGATGAATCGTGGTTTCCTATCATATGCATTCACATGGTTAACCATCTTTGCTATATGCAACTCATTTGCGTATGGTATGCTCGTGCCTAAAAATGCACCTAAACATTGCCAAGAACCGAGTTCTTGGTCTTATCCGTCTTCCCTCTCTTCCATGAGAGTCTCAAGTGCTATACACTTGGTTTCGTATAATTATCGCTCACCTTGAATTGATTTTGGAGCATTGGATTTGAGTTACTAAACCTCGATATGCTTCTAAATTATCCTACTTAAGGTTTCCTAATAATTCCGAAGGAATTAAATTGTCATTTTAAAATTTGGACTTTATTGTTCCCCAAGTTTCCATCCTTGAGAAACAAGAAAGTACCTAAAATAATTCTTGATGCTTGATAGAATATTTTGAATTATTCTAGGGTGTTTAAGATTGAAAAGAAGAGGTTTGGAGCCCTCAACATCACCCTTAAAGTGTATTTGGACAATCCGAGCGGGGACCCGGCATGTTAACGTCAAGGTCCAACCTTAGTAACCTCGGGCCAGCTCTTCACGGGTCTTGTTCAGCTAATATTTCAACAATATAATTTCAATAATTCCAATCCAAGCCTATTTTACTCAAATCCAAGCTCAATCCTAATTATCAATAATTTCCCTAATTTATGAATATTTAGAATTTCAACTTCAAATCCTTCCAAATTCGAATTCGGTCAAACCCTAGGATATTGTCACGGTTCCTAACCCAACTAAGTGTTCAAAAACATTTCCTATGTCTCAATCAACCCTTGAAATAACCCAATTGAAGGTGAATCGAAGAAATCCCTAAAAATGGAGAAATTGAGGGTTTCGAATGAAATTGGGGTTACCGATCACTTTTCCGGCGAAACCTCCTCCTTTCCCCTGCTTCCTCTCTGTCTCCACCCTCTCTCTCTACTTTCTCTTTCTTCCTCTTCTCTCGATTCTTTCTTGTTCTTTCTCTTTTCTAAATTATTCTTTCCTTTCTTTTTTAATTTAAACCCACGGCACCCACCCCCTAAATAACTAAAAATAAATAATTAATTAATTATATAATTAAATAATTAATAATTAATTAATAAAATAACTATTAATTAAATAATTAAGTAATTAATTAATAGAATTAAAAATAATTATTAATTAATAATTAAATCAATAATAACTAATATGTATTTTTAATTAAATTCCTTTCCTTATTTAATTCAGATTTCCAATTTCTCTGGTCCTGAATTAAATTCTAAAAATTATTTGGCAAAAGTACCTTTCCTACCCCCAACGTTTGGGGGTCCTGTCAGTTTCGCCCCTAACGTTTTTTCGCTGTCAATTGTACCCCTAACGTTTTACGTTTCTGTCAATGTCACCCTTTTCACTAACACCGTCAAATATTTAACAGTTTTTGCTGACGTGGCATCCTATGTGGCAAAACATTTTTTTTTTCTGTCAATTGTACCCCTAACGTTTTACATTTCTACCAATGTCACCCTTTTCACTAGCACCATCAAATATTTAATAGTTTTTGCTTACGTGGCATCCTATGTGGCAAAAATATCTGACTTGGCATATTTTTTTCCACACCAGATTTTTTACTCATCTTTTTCCCATCAAAATCGTGTCGTTTTAGCCTCACCATATTCCTTTTAAAATATAACTCAAACGCACGTGCCATTTTGCAGACAAAAACATCGGAGACGTTACTCATTCTCTACTTTGTTAAAGACGTTACCCTAAAATAGAGAATGGATAACGTCTTCGATGTTTTTATGAGCAAAATAGCGCGTGCGTTTGAGTTATATTTTAGAAGGAATAGGCCGAGGTCAAAACGACACAACTTTGATGGGGAAAAGATGAGTAGGAAATCTGATGTGGAAAAGAAATATACCAAGTCAGATAATTTTGCCACATAGGATGCCACGTAAACAAAAACTATTAAATATTTAATGGTGCTAGTGAAAAGGGTGACATTGACAGAAATGTAAAACGTTAGGGGTACAATTGACAGGAAAAAAAAACGTTTTGCCACATAGGATGCCACGTCAGCAAAAACTGTTAAATATTTGACGGTGTTAGTAAAAAGGGTGACATTGGCAGAAACGTAAAACGTTAGGGGTACAATTGACAGCAAAAAAACGTTAGGGTCGAAACTGACAGGACCCCCAAACGTTGGGGGTAAGAAAGGTACTTTTGCCAAATTATTTTCTACTTCTTTTCTTCCCCTTTTATTTTATTTTAAACTTCAAAAAAATTTCTCAGG
Organism: Senna tora; assembly: GCA_014851425.1. Classification (NCBI taxonomy): domain Eukaryota; kingdom Viridiplantae; phylum Streptophyta; class Magnoliopsida; order Fabales; family Fabaceae; genus Senna; species Senna tora. Next base: position 19,573,671 of record CM026265.1, read on the forward strand.
TATTACATGAAGGAAATGAAAAATCCAGAGAAAAAAATCCTATAGAGGCAAATTTTATTAATCATTATGATGATCATTTGATCAATGAGCCTCTAGGAATATAATGACTCATTTAGATGTTGCAGATTTCTTTGATCCAACATAAGGCAATGTCAATATTTCTTTTGAAGTTTAGTTTATCTTTGAAATTACTTTCCTTTAATATATTGTGTTTAATTTATGTTTAAAGTTAACCTCTTTGCCTTCGATTTATACCTTTGAAGTTATGCTATCTTTAAAAGAAAAAAAAAAAACTTATTTTATTTTGTTTTAAGATATCACGGAGTATGGACACTACTCACAATATTGATGACGGCATATGCCTAGCCGATTGTGCAACCACTCATACCATACTTAGAAATGAGAAATATTTTTCATCATTTACTAAAATGGAGGCAAGAGTGAATACAATATCAGGCATAGTTAATATGATTGAAGGTTCTGGAAGAGTCACTTTTCAATTACCTAATGCAACAAAATTTGTTAAAAAAAAGCTTTATTATCAACTAAATCAAGAAGGAATCTTTTAAGCTTAAAAGATATACGCAATAATGGTTTTCATATTGAGACAATGAATGACAATAATAGAGAGTATCTCTATATCACTACGATTGTCTCAAAAGAAAAGCGTATATTAGAAAAATGGCCTGCATTATCCTCCAGTTTATATTACACTCATATTAACACAATTGAGACATATGTTGTAGTGAACCAGAAGTTCACTAATTTAAAAGATACGTTTTATCACTTGGCATGACCGATTAGGCCATCCCGGTTCAATAATGTTGCGTAGAATTATAGAGAATTCAAATGGACATCCATTAAAGAACCAGAAAATTCTTTTATCTAATGAGTTCTCTTGTGCTGCATGTTCTCAAGGAAAATTAATTATAAGACCATCACCAGCTAAAATTGGGATTGAATCTCTTGGATTTCTCAAACGCATCCATGGAGACATATGTGGACCCGTAGCTCCACCTTGTGGACCATTTAGATATTTTATGGTACTAATTGATGCATCAACTAGATGGTCACATGTTTGTTTATTATCATCACGTAATATGGCATTTGCAAGATTGCTTACTCAAATAATAAGATTGTGAGCACAATTTCCAGATTATCCTATTAAAGCCATACGTCATGATTATGCTGGTGAATTACATTCCAAGCTTTTAAAGATTATTGTATGTCGATTGGGATAAATGTGGAACATCCGGTTGCTTATGTCCACACACAAAATGATCTTGCAGAATCATTTATTAAACGCCTTCAATTAATTGCTAGACCATTACTCATGAGAACAAAACTTCCCATTAAAGCATGGGAACACGCTATTTTACATGCTGCAGCACTTATACGCATTAGACCAACAACGTATCATAAGTCTTCCCTTATGCAATTGGCTTTGGGTCAGGAGCCAAATATTTCCCATTTAAGAATTTTTGGATTCGCAGTTTATGTTCCAATTGCTCTACCACAACGTACCAAAATGGGTCCTCAAAGGAGATTGGGAATATACGTCGGGTATGAATCCCCTTCAATTATTAAATATTTAGAACCCCAGACGGGTGATCTGTTCACAGCACGATTTTCCGATTGTCATTTTGATGAAAATAATTTTCCAGCATTAGGGGGAGAAAAGAAACAGCTGGAAAAACAAATTACATGGAATGTAGACTTACTAAATCAATTTGATCCTCGTACAAAACAATGTGAACTTGAAGTTCAAAGAATTATTCATTTGCAAAATATTGCAAATCAATTGCCAAATGCATTCAGTGACCCAAAGAAAGTGACAAAATCACATATTCCAACTGAAAATGCTCCAATTCGTATAGAGGTCCCTGAAGGACAAACAAATTCCATAGCAAATAAAAATAAAGCACGTCTAAAACGTGGCAGACCAATCAGTTCCAAAGATAAGAATCCTCGAAAAAGAAAAGGAGCAAATAAACTAGATGGCCTAATCGAGGAAGTCGATACATTGAATAATAAGGAAGACATAATTAATGAAATATCTCCAGAAGAGATTCAGGTATCTGAAAATGACGAAAATAATGAGATCTCAATTAATTATTTTGATTCTGGAAAATTATGGAACCGATGTGAAACTATTGTCGACGATGTTTTTGCATATAACGTAGCGCTAGAAATCATAAATGAGGATCATGAACCAAAATCCGTCGACGAATGTTCACTTAGAAAAGATTGGCCAAGGTGGAAAGACGCAATCCAAGCTGAGTTAGACTCACTAGAAAAGTGTGAAGTTTTTGGACCTGTAGTCCGAACAACCAATGGTGTAAAACCAGTTGGTACAAATAGGTCTTTGTACGAAAAAGAAATGAGAAAAATGAAATTGTGAGATATAAAGCCCGACTTGTGGCACAAGGCTTTACACAAAGACCCGGAATTGATTACGATGAAACTTACTCTCCAGTGATGGATGGTATTACTTTTAGGTTTTTGATTGGTCTGGCTGTTTATAAAAGGCTAGATATGCGCCTAATGGATGTTGTTACAGCCTACTTATATGGATCACTTGATAATGATATATACATGAAAATCCCTGAAGAATTTAAGATACCTGATGCGACTTGCGAGTAATCGAGAAATATACTCATTAAAGTTGCAAAGATCTTTATATGGATTAAAACAATTAGGGCGCATGTGGTACAATCACCTTAGTGAGTATCTCCTTCAAAAGGGATACAAAAATGATTGTATTAGTCCATGTGTTTTTATAAAAAGATCAGGATCTGAATTTGTCATTATCGCAGTATATGTTGATGACTAGAACATAATTGGAACTTCTGAATGTCTTTCAGAAGCCGTACAACTCCTAAAAGGAGAATTTGAGATGAAAGACCTTAGAAAGACAAAATATTGCCTTGGGCTGCAAATTGAACATTTAGAAGGAGGAATATTTGTTCATCAATCAACATATGTCAAAAAGATCCTAGAACGATTTTACAAGGACAAGGCACATCCATTAAGTACGCCTATGGTGGTTAGATCACTTGAAGTGACAAAGGATCCTTTCCGGCCTCAAGAGGAAGATGAAGAAATTCTTGGTCCTAATGTGCCATATCTTAGTGCTATTGGAGCATTAATGTATCTAGCTAATGGCACAAGACCAGATATAACTTTTTCAGTAAATTTGCTTGCAAGATATAGTTCTTCACCGACAAAAAGGCATTGGAAAGGAATTCAACATATTTTTAGATACCTTCGAGGATCAATTGATAAAGGTTTATTTTACTCAAATAAATCTAATTCACCACTAATTGGTTATGTTGATGCTGGGTGTTTATCTGACCCTCACAAGGGACGATCACAAACAAGTTATTTGTTTACATTTGGTGATACAGCTATATCTTGGCGTTCAACCAAAAAAAAACTTTAGCAGCTACTTCATCAAATCATGCGGAGTTACTTGCAATTCATGAAGCAAGTCGTGAATGTGTTTGGTTGAGATCTATGACTCAACATATTCATCAGTCATGTGGTTTGTCATCCAATGAGAAGACTCCAACAATATTGTATGAAGACAATGCAGCTTGCATAGCCCAACTAAAAACAAGGATATATCAAAGGAGATAGAACTAAACACATTTTGCCAAAATTCTTTTTTACCCATGATTTTCAACAGAATGGTGAGATTAATGTTCAGCAAATTCGATCAAGTGATAATTTAACAGATTTATTCACTAAGGCATTATCAACTGCAAATTTTGAGAAGTTGGTTTATCGAATTGGAATGCGTCGATTGAAGGATCTTCAGTGATATAATAATGAGGGGGAGATACGCGATGTACTCTTTTTTCCTTAGTCATGGTTTTGTCCCACTGGGTTTTTCTGACAAGGTTTTTAATGAGGCAGCCTATAATGCGTATCAATAAGTTGTGAATATTCAAGGGGGAGTGTTATAAATATCATTATTTGTGAATATCCGCAATTGATCTTATCATCTTGAGTTTTTCCATATGTTCTTATCCCTTCATCATGAACATTAAGTATGAGTTTATCCTCTCATTATGTACATTAAGATTAGTACATCCCCCTTGTAAATCTTTTAGCCTATAAATAGAGGCTTTAGATGTTGATATGAATAAGACTCATGAGTTGAGTAAAGAATTCTCTTCTTTAATATTTCTATACTTTGAATATTCTTATATATATATATATATATATATATATATATATATATATATTTTTACAACAATATAGAATTTGCTAATCAATATTTTAAAATATTATTATTTAAGGTTTTCTTGTTAAAATTGTTTATGATTACTCGAGATAATTTATTTTCATGAAATCAACAAAAAAAAATCAACAAAAAAAAATCAATAAAAATAAATTTAGACCCATATATATAAATGGTAAAAAAAGAAAAGTGGGTGCAGCTTTCAAAAAAAAGAAGGGAGGACATAGATATTGTGCAGAGCGCAACCTTAGACTTTTTTAGGATTCAGATATGTTAAAGTGCAGATACAATAAAAGTACATAAAGTGTATAGTCTTAAGGTGCGTTTGTTTCGACATTTTTTTGAATAAAAAGTACTTTTATTTTAAAATTAAGTACTTACAATCAATGTTTTAAAATACGGATCAGACCGATTGAATCGGCCATTCGTATGGGTTTAGCTAAACACCCAATTTTGAGTTGACTCGGGTTGGACCGGTCAAAATCGGTGACCCGGACTGATTTTAATTGACCCTTTTTTTTAAAAAAAAATCTTTTTATTTTTTAGAGTTGGGCTTGATATGTTGAACTAAACTTGACTACATGGATTGTGTATCTTACAATTGTAAATATTATATGATTATAAAATAACTAATATAGTGTGTAAATGATATAAATATTTTAATTAATATTATTTGAGCTTATTATTTTTTTTATATATATAGTTGAATAATATAAATTACTCATTACATTTTAAATTCATGTATAAAAATATAATTTTTGTAATATAAAAAATATATATATATTGATATAAAAATTATTCAAATATTATTTTTTTATATATATAATATCAACTGGTTCAATCATCGGTTTAACCGATTGAACCGGTTCGCTCATAACCTGGAAGGTTTTCGAGTTCAATGAACGGTTTAATTTTTAAAACATTGCTTACAAATTACAATATAAAAAGAGCATGTTTGGATGATCTTATTAGAAAAAGGAGAAGCATTAAAAAAAGCCTAAAAACTCCTTTTCTTTGAAGCGTGATTTTTCAGCTTTTGAAAAAGGTGAGCCGGTAGAGAATTGACATAAACCGGTGTTTTCATCCATGACAAAAATACCCCTTTTTATTTTCTTTAACAAGTACACGCCGCCAGTTCGATTCCTGAGTGCAGCGGGTTTGATGCATCAATCAAGATTTTTATGGAGAGAGGATTTGCATTTCTTAAAAGAGAAATACACTATTTTGATCCTTTACATTTATCCTTTGTCTCAATTTGGTCCTTTATGTTTGCCTTGTCTCAATTTAGTCCTTTATGTTTGTAATTTGAGTCAATTTGATCCTTCCATTATCTAGGTGTTAAATAATTAACGGATTGCTGACGTGGACAGTTAAATATGTACACTTAGGCATGGTGAGTTGAAATTATTATATCTCTCCATATTTATTAATATTATTTTTTAAATAAGAAATCAATTAAAACCTATATCCTAATTAAAAAATCAATTAAAACATAAACCCTAATTAATATTGTCATTATTGTAGCTTGCATCTTCATCTTCAGCAACTCTCATCTTTTAAAATTCTTATTGCCAAACTCTGAATTTCATTCTAACAAAAGCAACCGAATGATGTAAATAATTAATTGACTGTAGAAAAATCGTTGATCACATAAAACAAGGGATGTAATTTTTGCTCTTTTTACCGCAAACCTAAAATCTGAATCCTTTAGCATATTAATACTTATTCTCTTTGTTTTCTTCCAAGTGTTTACCAGAGATTGCTCTGTAATTTGTGCTATTATTAGTTGTTAAACGTGAAATCTTGGATTTCATTCTACACAAGCAACGGGATGATTTAAATAACGACTTAATAGTAGACAAATCGTTGATCAATTACACAATCCTTGATTGTGCTTCTAGTATTTGCATATCGTTTTCCGATTGTTGTCGTGAGGACCCAGAAATAGAGATAATCAATCATACTTTTTTTTTCTATTTTTTCTCTCCAGTTCTTTTCTCCGAAAATTAAATAATTTTTTTTATATTTTTTTACTAAACATGAAGTATGTATCACGACACAAACACAAGGTAATGTCAATGAAAATTTGAGATTGAAAATTTTAAAAGATAAGAGTTGCTGAAGATGAAGATGAAGATGGAGGTTACAATAATGACAATGTTAATTAGGTTTATCTTTTAATTGATTTTTTAATAAGAGTTTAGGTTTTGATTGATTATTTATTAATAAATATGGAGAGATGAAATAATTTCAACTCACCATGCTTAAGTTTACATATTTAACCGTCCATGTCAGCAACCCGTTAATTATTTAACACCTAGATAACGGAAAGGATCAAATTGACTCAAATTACAAACGTAAAGGACTAAATAGAGACAAGGCAAACATAAAGGACCAAATTGAGACAAAAGGTAAACGTAAAGGACCAAAATAGTGTTTTTCTCTTTCTTAAAAATCAGAAATGGTGTAGACGTACAGAAGAATACTTTATACACTATTGGCCTATTGCTAAATTTCTATAATTTATTAGTTATCCAGTAAACTAGGCGATTTTTTTTAGGGTATGTTTGGTGTAAAATCCAAACAGTAAAGTCGTGGTGATTCACGATTCTTAAAAAAATTTTACATCATATTTTATACATACCAAACACACTTTTTATCATACTTTTTCTCTCTATCTCTCTCCTCACTTTTCTCTACAATACTTTCTTTTATTCTACAGTACTTTACTCTACAGTACTTTCTTTACAGTACTTTACATCTGTACATTTATACCAAGCGTACCCTAAATAGTGTTTATTGCTAAGTTTTTATAGTTTATTTCTCATCCAATTTATTTAATTTTTTAAATGATTTCCTAAATTTAAAGTCTTGCGATATATATATATATACATGTTAATTTAATTATTTTTTTTAAAATAAAGGTTGGAGTTCGCAAAACTAGATGGAAGATATTGTAAAACATGACAAATTTTAAGTTTAAAACTCAATTTTTTATTATATGAGAATGCTTTGCTCTTCACAATTATACAAGAAGAGTGGATGATGATTTAGTCTTCTTCATGACAAGGAAAATATTAATGACTTTGAAGATATAAAATAAGATTGTAACAATGAGATGATAGAGGAATGTTTCAAGTTGAATGGGAGAAGCCTACACAAGAAGACATTAGGCAAATGAAAGAAATAAGAAACGCCGTTAGAAATCAAATACGAAGACATCATTGAAATTTTATATTATTTAGTTAGGTGTTTAATTTTAAATTTTTTTAATGATTGTGTCATATAATTATGACATAAATCTAAATTTAATGGTTTTCTTCTTTTTAATTTAAGTAATTTTTATCCAAATAAATGATATTGACAAGTACTTTCAAATGTCCATTTTGGTAAATTTTATTAATAAAAAGTAATTTTTTTAAATTTTACATCAAATCATATATTATTTTATAAAGTACTTTTTAATAATGATATTCAAATGCAAAATACTTTTGTTTAAAGCTTTAATTTAAAAGCTCAATTTTAAAATTACTTTTTTAAAAAATTCTATTCAAACGGGACAAGCACGAAATCACCCCTTACCTAATACAAACTTTTGATCGGTCTAAAATTTTAAAAATAAAAATAAAAATAAAAATAAAATACATTTTATACATGTAGAGAAAATTTCCTGAACTATAAAATTACAGCTTTAGGAATCTAAATCCTCAAAAAAAACATGTAAATGTTCACATTAATTAAGCAATTTGTTATAATTAATGACAAATATGTAAATTTTTTCCACATTTATATAATTAGAGAAATGCTGCATATAGTTGATATTTGATAACAAATATCACACAATCATAACTACACGTTGGAGAGAAAAGCTTTACATTGTCATCACAAAATATTTTTTTACTGAAACTTGTGTAAAATTGTAAACTCACTTATTGGTTGGGACAAAATATGTTTTGAATTTTTCATGGGAAAAATTTTGAATGCCCAACTTTTCTTCTTTGAATAATATATTTAATGCAATCAGCTATCGATCCATCCATATATATTAAATCTATAACACTTGCACGGTAGCTAATGTCACATCAGTTATAGTGCAAGTGTTATATACTTATATATATATAAATAAGTTTTTCATAAAAAAATCATCAATATCAATATATATAATAAAGGTTAGGGGTGATAATGGGTATCTAAGAAATGAATATCCGATGGTATTCGTCTGAAAAAAGTTGTCACGACCCGAAATCGGGAGTACGTGACCGGCACGGGAATAGATTTTTACCTCTAAACCCGTAAGCCTTATCCTGTAAACATGACTATAACTACCCTGCTATACAATCAATATATTTATATCATACTAGTGGCCACACCTCACTGGTGGCCTAATTAACCTGCAATCCGCAGTTCGCTCAATATCGCTTCAGCTCAGCCAGTGTATAGATATATATATCAGCACTCATAAAGTAAATATTAATATCATATTGACCGTACGTCTCAATACGTACGATCTATCCTATTCACATGCAGCAAGCACACATAATATATATATCCATATCATATCGACCGTATGCCTCAATGCGTACGATCTATCCTATTCACATGCAGAAGTTCATATACTCAAACATATATCCTAGTTTATCCCCAACTGGACCCTGTCTTTAAGTACATGTGAAGCCGACAATTCTAGAGCAAGTACATATCAAAAGCTGTAAATGTATGAATACAACTCTTACAACTTTAAAATATATACAACAAGTGAAATCAAAATAACCAAAAGGTGTCCACCCACGCGAACAAGTGCGTAAGGATGGTCTGATGTCCGTATCACTGCCCGGACGTCGATGCCTGCCCGATCCCTGTATCTGAAACATTGAAGCAGAGGGAGTGAATCAAATAGACTCAGTGAGAAGCTTCCCATCCTCGGCGTAGCGGCGGGTACCACTACAGCTGGGGAAGGGGAAACACCCACAATCACATGCGCATGAAAATCCAGTTTATCAAATGTTATATTACGATCAGGCAATATTAATATAACATTAAAATCAAACATAAACCTACGGATAATGCTTCTCATAATCAAAGAATCATAATTGACATATCATATGAAAACTGTAAATCAATCAACTGACCCTAGTGCCAGGCTAGGGCAATGGCCTCAACGGGCAATTTCTCTTAATCTTTAACTGACCCTAGTGCCAGGCTAGGGCAATGGCCTCAACGGGCAAATCTTTTAGTCTTTTACTGACCCTAGTACCAGGCTAGGGCAATGGCCTCAACGGGCAAATGCTTTACTCTTTAAATGACCCTAGTGCCAGGCTAGGGCAATGGCCTCAATGGGCAATATTTTCTAACTTGTTTCTCTTCCCGAGCCTTCAGCTGGGATTCTAACTCTATCTACCCATTACTATCCTAGACTGACTTTACCTAGGTAGTGTAAACCTCCCTGTGACTCACTAATCAATTTATGAGATCGTTTTAATCCTTATGTAATACCCAAACCCTTGATTAGATCATAACCTAGCTCTAAGGCCTTTCCTAAGTTCAATTACCGTAAAACGTCGACGTTCAATAACAACTTATATACGATTTCTTTAATGAGTTTCTAATTAATAGGGTAAACCGAACCTTGGACTCAATCAACAACTTACCCCTTTGCTTGTACTGTTCGGCGTATCTCATATCACCACATGGATACCCTCCAGTACCTCTTTACCTGTAGTCAAACACACATATACAAATACTTTCATATATAACAGTTTAGGAACAACAATAGCATGTTAACCACTAAATAATTCTTATAAATAGGCAAGTAGGCAAACCACATATCCACATCCTCAATCAACCATGTAGGGCAAGGATGGGAAACCCCTCACCTGGACGGCTTCCTTGCGCTTGTCCTGGAGTAACTCCCGCTCCGGACGAATTGTGGTTTCCTAACGAATGCATTCAAGTGGTTAACATCTCATCTATATGCAATTCATATGCATACTACATGCTCATGCCTATAATACATCTAAACGTTGCCAAGAACCGAGTCCTTGGTCTTATCCGTCTTCCCTCTCTTCTATGAGGGTCTCAAGTGCCTTGCACTTGGTTTCATACAACCATTGTTCTCCTTGAGTTGCTTTTGGGGCCTTGGATTGAGTTACTAAACCTCAACGTGCTTCTAAGCCATCCTACTTAAGGTTACCTAATGACGGTGTACGGGGAATTTAGAAATTCAACAAATTGGGCGTAGCTTATTCCCTAAGTTCCTATTCTTGAGGGGTAAGAAGACATTTGAAATGGTTTTGATCCTTAAAAACATGGTAGGGGGTGTCCTAAGATGTTTCGGATTGAAAATAGGAGGATCGGACGCCCCGGATTGGCTAAAAAATGACTTTTGAGAATGCTGGACAGAGGCACGACGCTATAGCGCCGTTTTTGGCGCTATAGCTCCAAGCTGCTGCCCAGCAGCCTTTGGTGAACCAGAGAAATGGCGCTATAGCGCCGGTTCGCAGCACAGCAATTTGTTTGTTGTGCTGTGGGCCGGTTTGAGCCCGTTCCGACCCCCTTTCGACCCCGGCTTCGACTCCGCACCTCACGGGTTTTGTTCCCCTACAATCCAACGACATAAATCCAACCCTAACCACTCAAACCCAAGCCCGATTCCAAATTTATCAAAGAATCCCCAAATTGGGAATATTTAGAATTTCAAACCCCAAACCTTTTCAAATTCGAATTCGGCTAAACCCGAGGGTATAGCCTCGACTATTATCCCAAATAAGTGTTCAAGAAAACTTCCTAGGTCTCAATCTACCCTCGAAACAACCCAATCGAAGGTGGAATGAAGAAATCCCTAAAATGAAGAGAGTTTTCGAATGAAATTGGGGTTACCAACCTTTGATCCGATTGGTGGAAGGTATAGGAGACGTCGTACCCGAGCTCCGGTGACTTCTCCGGCGTCGACTAGCTCTCCCCGGTCACTTTTCCGGCGAACCCCAACCTCTTCTCCTTCTTCTCCTTCCTCTCTCTCTCTCTCTCTCTTCTTTCTCTCTCTTTTCTTTCTTTCTTTCTTTCTTATCCCCGTAGCCCTCTCTTCCTCCTTTTCTTCTCTTTATTTTCTTTCTTCTTACCAACCCCTTCCTTTATTAAATACAATATATATATATATATATATATAAATAAATAATTATAATAATCAAATAATTAAAATAGATAATAAGATAAATAATAAAAGATATATTTTTAATTTAATTTCCTTTCCCTATTTAATTTAGGTTTCCAATTCCTTAGGTCCTGAATTAAATCCAAAAATTATTTTCCACTTCTTTTCTTTCCCTTTGATTTCATTTTAAACTTCGAAAAAATTTCCCGGGTATTACAAAAGTATTCGATATCTTATTGATATCGAATATCGGATAGGGTACAGATAGTAAAATATAACTATCCATTGGATATTGGGCGAGTGCGGACATTGAGTTTGGGTATTCTATATTTGTCCGAAATGAACGGGCGGATAAGACACCCGATAACCGATATCCAAATAATATATATTATAAAATATAATATTAAATATTAAATACAATATATATTATTAAATAAATTTTGTGTATATAATATTGTTAAGGCTAAAATACTATTTTGATCTTCAATATTTGCATGAAGTTTAATGTTGATCCTCAATGTTTCAAAACTTTAATGTTGGTCCTCAATGTTTTTTTTGGGTCGATTTTGGTCCTCGAGCGTAATACCGTTAACTTTTGCCGGTAAATGGTGACGTGGCATGCTTATGTGGCACACCTTCTCCCCTACGTGTCATATTTTAATGATGTGGCATGATACATCATTGCCACGTCACCCCACATTGCCACATCACCATCTTCTCTCCTTTATCATCATCTTCATCTTATCCCCTCTCTCTCTTTACATCATCATCATCCCCACCACCACCACTCCACCGCCGGTGGCGGCGCCGTCGCCGCCGCCACCGCCGTCGTCGCCGGAAGAAAACAAAATAAGCAAAAGCAACATCCTCCCTTCCTTCTTTCTTCTCTTCCTCTCCATGTAAAGCCTTGTTTTTCACTCTTTCTTGTCCTTTCTTCTTCTTCTTTGGTGTTGCAGAGAAAGAGATGGAGAAAAATAATGGAAATGAGCTCAAAAACTTATTACGAGAGCGAAGGACAAATGATGGATGAACTTGAAAGTGGCAAGAGTCCCTTTTTAGCAAAACAAATCAGGCCATCTCTTTCTTCCTTCCAATCAAGGCTCTGAGATGCCATTTGAGTTTGAGGTTATGCTTTTTGGAGGCGAGAAAGTTGAGGAAATCAAGTGGGAGAAGGAGCGATAATAATTAGCACTATTTCTCCCCAAAGTATTATATTCTCTTTAAACCATTTTAGATCCTTCTCGTCTCTCCCAGATAGTATTGCCAGTAAGCACACCAATTACGGGACACGGTAAATCAAACACAAATCCTCAATGAATGTCAATTAATTCATTTTTTCCTTCAATTAATTCTAAGCTCAATCGATGAACAATTTTTGTGCGGACCAAAAACGTAAGGGCATGGCTGCAGGGTTTTGAATGAAACGAGGGGGATTGAGACACAACCACCGGCGGAGGCGGAGGCAGTGTGGTCGGTGAGATGCTATTGCTGCGGATTGACAGAGACTCTCATACTAAGCTTTTGAGCTCATTTCCATTATTTTTCTCCATCTCTTTCTCTCTCTCTTTCTCTCTGCAACACCAAGAAGAAGAACAAAGGACAAGAAAGAGTGAAAAACAAGGCTTTACATAGAGAGGAAAAGAAGAAAGAAGGAAGGCGTTGCTTTTGCTTATTTTGTTTTCTTCCAGCGGCGCCGGCGCCAGCGCCGACGTCGGCAATGGGATGGTGGTGGTGGGGATGATGATGATTATGATGATGGTGATGATGTAAAGAGAGAGAGGGGATGAGATGAAGATGATGATGAAGGAGAGAAGATGATGATGTGGCAATGTAGGGTGACGTGGCAATGATGTGTCATGTCATGTCATTAAAATATGACACGTAGGAGAGAAGGTGTGCCACATAAGCATGTTACGTCATCATTTAACGGCAAAAGTTAACGGTGTTACGTTCGATGACCAAAATCGACCCAAAAAAAACATTGAGGACCAACATTAAACTTTTGAAACATTGAGGACCAACATTAAACTTCATGCAAACATTGAGGACCAAAATAGTACTTAAGCCTATTGTTAAAATTGTTAATTTTTATTTGTATTTAGGCTAAAGTACTATTTTGGTTCTTAATGTTTGCATGAAGTTTAATGTTGGTCCTCAATGTTTCAAAAGTTTAATGTTGGTCCTCAAAAATTTTTTTTTGGTCGATTTTGGTCCTCGAGTGTAACACCGTTAACTTTTTGCCGTTAAATGATGACGTGGCATGCTTATGTGGCACACCCTCTCTCCTACGTGTCATATTTTAATGACGTGGCATGACACATCACTTTCGTGTCATTAAAATATGATGATGATGAAGGAGAGAAGATGATGATGTGGCAATTTGGAGTGATATGGTAGTGATGTGTCATGCCAGGTCATTAAAATATGACACGTAGGAGAGAGAGTGTGCCACATAAGCATGTCACGTTATCATTTAACGGAAAAAAGTTAACAGTGTTATGCTCGAGGACCAAAATTGATCAAAAAAAAACTTTGAGGACCAACATTAAACTTTTGAAACATTGAGAACCAACATTAAACTTCATACAAACATTGAGGACCAAAATTATACTTTAGCCTTGTATTTATAACAATTATGTATTTTTTACTTTTAAAATATTATTTCTATAATTATTTATTTATTGGGTGGATATCGGGTCCGGGTCCGGGTATGGATATTAAAAATGTTCATATTTTCGAATTCGGATATTTTGGGTGTTTTAGGTATTTCGGGTATCGGATAGGGTATGAGTACATATATTAAAAATGACCATATTTTCGAATTCGGTTAGGGTACGAGTATTGGATATATTGGGCGGATTCAGATTCGGATAATGCAAAAATGAACGGGTACTCGCCCATTACCACCCCTAATAAAGCTATAACAAAGTTATTGTTTACTCACTCTACTTTCACTATTCACAAGGCACAAGCCACACTGTTATGAGCCACGTCGGTATTGTACCGAAGGTGTGCTCCTCACACGCTGCACCTTCTCAAACACATTTATTTACGCACTATTCACCAACACAGCAACACTCCATCTTTTTAATTTTTTAATTAACATATATAATGTATGGTTTTCAGTATAATGTATATATTAATTAAATTTCAATTGTGAATTTTATTTTTCTTTTGAATTTTATCCAATTACAATACAAAACGTTGATTATTTTATATATATATAGATATATGTATATATATATTAAATATAATCAATAAAAATATATTAACAATTAAAAATAGCTTACTATATATTAATAAATATCATAATTTATAGAAGCTGGAATTCTATTTATTTTTCTCTTTTTAAATTTAAGAATATTTTAAATTTTCTTTTTTCTAAATTTTAAACAAAGTAAGAATTCAAATCAGTATCAAAGGCTTCCAATAATTTAAAAATAAATAAAATATTTCAATTTTATTTGTTTAATTTACATATGAATTTTGATTGAAATTTTAAAAAACTATTATGTATTACTTTTTTAGTAAAAATAATTATTTTATTTTATCTTAAATTTTAAAAATATTTTTTTTATTATAACCAATTACATATTTAGTTATATATATAATAAAAATAAGGACATTTAGGTCAAGTAAGTGATATTTTATTTTATTTATTTATCACGGAGGAGTGTGATTTAAAAATCTTCTAAAGAAATGACTACTTTATTCTAGGCCAAAATCTTATTTTAGTTCTCTATATTTCACTTAAGTTTTAAATCAGTCCTCTATGTTTTAAAGTTTTTCAAAATAAGCCCATTTTCCTGATACTATTAGTGTTATCTGTTAAATGATAACGTGAACAGCTTATGTGGAAAAAATCTCTCTCTTACGTGACCTCTGTTTTAGTTTATTTTGGGTTCTTGTGTATTTGGTGTTTGTTTTTGGTAAATGTAGGTACACAATTGGCCTCTGTTTTAGTTTATTTTGGGTTCTTGTGTATTTGGTGTTTGTTTTTGGTAAATGTAGGTACACAATTGGCCTCTGTTTTAGTAAATTTTGGGTTCTACGTGACTCAATATCATCCACATCAGTTTAAAAGAACACGTAGAACAAAATTTAAAATTTTAAGGTCAAAATTAATCACAATTCGAAACTTTTTAGTTGAGAATGATGAAAAAATATTTGGAAAAAAAAGTACCTTTATTACCCTTAAACTTTGAAACTTTTGTCAATTATATGTCCTCAACTATGATTATAGTCAATTGTATTCCAAATCTTTTATTTTTGAACAATATTCTAAATAGATAATGATGGATGCTCATGTGACATTTTGCGTGACAACAAATTACATTTTTGGCTCACTCTTCAAACTTAAAAAATTGTGATTTTCTTTTTATAGTAGTACTATTATTCTCACAATTTAGTCCCACTTTTTTATCCTAAATTTTATATTAACTTTCTTCAAGCGTTTATATATATTAACAACTATATCATACTATTTTAAATACGTTTAATTATTCTAAAAGCCTCTAAAAATTTAAAAAAGAAGTGTGAGTGAAGTTAAAATTAATTTTAAGAAATATTGTAATTTATTTTAATATAATAAAAAGAAATAGATTGTTTTTAGAAGAAACGTATATTATTAAAAAAAATAGTTAATTTATCAATATTATATTAAATTAAAGATTAAAACTAAAATTCATATTAAAGTTAGATATTTATAATAAACTATCAAAATTATAGCTTTTATAATTTTTTTCATCTTTCATTAATAAACATAACGATGTTTTGATCATAATGGATGAAAATTTAGATTTCCTTATCTTTTAGAATATAATGTCTCAAAACAGAGAAGATTTGAGAGTGTATTTATTCTACTATTTAATTTTTCAAAATAAAACTATTATACTTAAATAATAAACTAATATTTATATGTTATGATTTTTATTTAACCACTCTTATAAGAAGATTCAATGAATTAAAGTCTAATATATCAAATATATCATACATATTAAAAAAATTAGAACATATGTTTAATGATACTGAAAATAAATATTTAAGCATAATACTACATAAATATTTTGGCATATTCTAATTTAAATTATTTAAGTACTAAATATAACTTATGTAATTTATAACTATTATTATTAACATAATTTATATATTTAAGTAAATTATATACTAAAAAAAAGGAGACTAATATTTAAATATTCATCATTTAATCCATAATCATATATAGTATTGTTATCTCAATTTATAAGTAAGGTCTCGGGTTTGAGTCTTGTGTGTCAAAAAATCTCTGCTGAGAGAGCTATATTCCCGTTATGGGACCTCAGCTAGCTTGAACAGGATTGCCTCCAATAGGAGGATACTTGTGAGAAAAAAAAAAGCAACACTGACATATATATATATGAGGTTCAAAGAATGTATTTTAATGTTTGGGCTAATTAAATAAAATATATATTATTTTTTGGTAAACATAATTATTGTATTTTATTTAAAATTGTAAAAACATATATATTTTACATATTTGATTATATAAATAATAAATATAAGGCTATTTTGGTCAACATAGGTGAAATTGTAGGTTTAATTTTTTATTTCAAATAAATGGAGTGTTATTTTTCAAAAAAGAGAAAAATAAAAGTAATTCAATAATCTCTGTCACGACCCCTATCGGACGTCCGTGACCGGCACGGGAAGTAAAATTTCTCCTATCCCGTAAGCCTCTAATCCCTGATTGACATTTTCACATGTTTATAACTACCCATTTCTAATACAAACAATATATAGTATTTATGGCCATCCATATCCGGTGACCTACGTAGCGTGCAATCCACGGCTCGCTCAACGCCGCTTCAGTCTATACATATACGCATAATCACTCACACTTACATATAGTATACATATTGATCACGCGCTTCAGGGCGGGTGATCTATCCTATTCACATGCAGAAATCCTGTATACATATATTCAATCACACGCTTGCATATAGTTTACATATTGATCACATGCCTCAATGTGTGGATCTATCCTATTCACATGCGGAAGCCATATTTTCATACAATCAGGTATTTAGTCACACACATATATATAATTTACATATTGATCACACACCTCAAGGTGTGTGATCTATCCTAGTCGCATGCGGAAGTCATATATATACATGATATATGCTATATCATAGCCTAAAGTCCCAATACCAAGACCTAACCATAATCTGTATGAAGTCGACAATACTAGAATTCAAGTATGATATATATATATATATATACACACAGCAAATGTAAACGTACAAATGCTACGCCCAAAAAGGATTTATATATATATACATCACAACACATGTACATGACCAAAATAACTACCGACGCGGACAAAGCGTGCGGTCTTCAGAATTGTCTGCCTCCTTGAGAAGAAGTGGACGTGTTCCCGACTCCTGAACCACCTGTATCTGAAACATGTAAACATGGGGGGTGAGTCGAACAGACTCAGTGAGGAGCTCCCCCATCCCTGGCGTAGCAGCGGGTACCACTACAGCTGGAGGAAGGGAGCAACCACAACCACATGCGCATGAAATTGATTTATATTGTGATCTTTAATATGATCATGTAGTCAATATATCATATTCACAATTAAAATCCTAATTCATGCTCCTAACATATTTATTTCTCCGCACGTACATAAATTACAATATATATATATATATGTCACGACCCCCTATCGGACGTCCGTGACCGTCACGGGAAGTAGGATTTTTCTTATCCCGTAAGCCTCTAATTCCCTAATTGACATTTTCACATGTTTACCCATTTCTAATACAAACAATATATAGTATTTATGGCCATCCATATCCGGTGACCTAAGTAGCGTGCAATCCATGGCTCGCTTAACACCGCTTCAGTCTATACATATACACATAATCAGTCACACGTACATATAATATACATATTGATCACGTGCTTCAGGGCGGGTGATCTATCCTATTCACATGCAGAAATCCTGTGTACAGTCATACATATATTCAATCACACGCTTGCATATAGTTTACATATTCATCACACCCCTCAATGCGTGTGATCTATCCTATTCACATGCAGAAGCCATATTTCCATACAATCAGGTATTCAGCCACACATATATATAATTTGCATATTGATCACACCCTCAAGGCGTGTGATCTACTAGTCGCATGCGGAAGTCATATATACATATACATGATATACACTATAACATAGCCTAAAGTCCCAATACCCAGATCTAACTTTAATCTGTATGAAGCCGACAATGCTAGAATAGGACGTATATATATACTGCAGCTGTATCTGTACAAATGCTACACCCAAAAAGGATTCATATACATATACATCACAACATATTTACGTAATCAAAATAACTACCGACGCGGACTAAGCGTACGGTCCTCAGATCTGTCCGCCTCCTTGAGAAGAAGTTGACGCGTTTCCGACTCCTGAACCACCTGTATCTGAAACATGTAAACAGGGGTTGAGTCGAACAGACTCAGTGAGAAGCTCCCCATCCCTGGCGTAGCAGCGGGTACCACTACATTTGTGGGAAGGGAGTAACCACAACCACATGCGCATGAAACGGATTTATATTGCGACCTTTAATATGATCAGGCAATCAATATATCATATTCACAATTAAAAATCCTAATTCATGCTCCTAACTTGTTTACTAATCCGCATGTAAACCAATCATAAACATATATCATATCTTTTCATAAGTCATACATAGTTATGCTCGTAGGCATTCACTTTCTATCTCCTGCATTACGCTAAGAGAAATACTGGCCCGAAGGCATTCACTTTCTGTCTCCCGCGTTACGCTAAGAGAAATACTGGCTCGAAGGCAATGTCTTATTTGAACCTAGTTGATCAAACTAGGAACTTTCTGACTCCAAGGCACGCTTAGAGTAATAGCCGGCAACTTGTCTGACCCCGGTTAAACCAAGGTAATGGCAACTATGTGGTATACTACTGTTAACTGAATCCTGTCTGTCCGACCAGGATAACCGACTCGATCTACCCGAACTAACCTAAACAAGTTCAAAGAATCTATTCGACCTTGAAAGACGCCCTATTAATAACTAACAGAATATTACACGTGTGAATTAGCTAGGCCTAGTTTCCCCCGTTTCAATTATGCAACCCTCTCGCTCACAATTAACAACCAAGGTTCATAATCCTCAATGTACCATACGGTCAAAACCTTTGTACGATGATCAATTTAAATGGGTTTCTAATATCAATAAAGCCTCACATGTGAAATTCCAACTCAATCCTACCCACGGTATCACATAAGGCTCGGTGAGCCACAATCGCACATATACACCTTGAGGTTAATCATATATGCACATATACTATTGCACGTTGACTGCTTACTTGCAAATCATACACGTGTAACACAAATTTATTCATATAAATATATTCCATATATCAATTTGCACAAAATAGAGCAAACCACATTTTTCCACGTAGTCATCCAACCCTGTGGGGCAGGGATGGGAGAGCCCCTAACCTCGTTGGCCCTCCTGATCAGTACTCGGAGTGCATGAAGCTCCAATCACTTTGTGGTGCCCTATACACATGATATTTAAGAAATTTACAATGCGTAACTATGCATCTACCTTGCATGTGTCATGCTAATGCTTATGCACGCTTTAACTATTTTCCAAGAATTAATTATTTAGTTCGTTACGTCGTCTTATTTGCTCTTTCTGACAGTCCAGAATGCCCCATATTCGACTTTCATGCTTTCGAGCCATTTAGAATCTCTAATTGCTTAGGTTAGAGATTCTCATTTGTCTAAATTTCCCTTCATGTATTCATACGAGTATTTAACTAATAAAAGAATTAAATTCACGGCTCAAAAGAGACCTTAGCTTACTCATTCCACCGTCTCCCTTATTCGCCGAGTAAAAGCTTAATTATTACCTCTTTAATTATATATAAAAAGATAATTGGGTATAATTAGAGCCTTGGAACCAATTTAGCGGGTCTTAGGTGTTCACCACGGACTAGACCGAGGTGTCCAACCCACCGCACAGCTCTTTACGGTACTGTGGCTTAGTATTTCACCTCTTTTTCACCGGATTGGGTTCCGGTTGAGACGGTAAATACTCGGGCTTTATTCCCTTGACTATTTCCAGCATTTATAACACCTATACTACTCCAATCAAAGCCTAAACATGCATCAAACTATCAATTTCGAATTTATAGCAATTTTCTAGCTAAATTTTCCTAATTTTCATACCCAGTCAATTCCTACGGTTTAACTTCGATTTTGGACCTCCCCAAGCTTTCAATAACATCCAATAAGCTCAAATTTAACCCCAGAATGCCCTGATTGGAAGTATTTGATGAATTTCTAAAATACCCAAAATTGGAGAAATTGGGGTTTTGGGAGTTTCGGCCTTTCTTACTTGATTTCAATCGGATAGAAGGTTGGATGGAGGTGAAGGAAGACTCCGACCACCTTCCTCGGCGCCGGCGTACGCTCTCCGGCGAAGATCCAGCCAGAAACCGTCGTCTTGTGGCTTGCTCTCTCTTCTCGGGTGGACCTCTGCTTTGTGCGTGTGTTCTTTTATGCTGCTTCTGCATATATATATATATATATTGTATGTTTTGGCTTTTAGTGTGTGTGTTTCACGTTAGTGCCTTTGCTCCCTTATTCTTTTTTTTATTTGTTGCTTAAATGGAAAAGAGGGGTCACGGTTGGCCCCCCAAAACATTTATTATTAGTTTTTTCTTTTCCTTCTTTATAAACAAAAAAATATATATATATATATATATATATATATATATATATATATATATATATATATATATATATTATTTATTTAGTGTATATCCTCTTTTTCCCTCATGCTTATTTATCTCACTTTCTTATTAGTCCTAAAATAAATTTTAAAATTCCATTTCTTTCCCTTCTTCAATTTCTCCTTTTCATTTAAGTCCAGAAAAATTAATATATTTTTCCTATTTTTTTCTTCTTCTTCTTATTTCAACCTCTTAATTTAATTTATTTTTCTTTCCCAAAGAAAAAAAAATTAATAATAATGGTAATAATAAAATTTAATATCTCGGATATTACAATCTTCCCCCCTTAAGAAATTCGGTCCCTGAATTTCAACCATATGCTAACCTTAGTCTTGAAACAGTTGAGGATACGTCCTGCGCATTTCACCCTCGACCTCTCATGTAGCTTCTTCAGTCGAGTGAGCCCTCCACAGGACTTTGACCAATGGAATCTCCTTCTTTCTGAGTTTCTTCAACTGCCGATCTAAGATTTCGACTGGATCCTCTTCATATGTCAGATTTTTGGTTAGTTGCACGTCTTGCGATTGGATTACGTGCGAGGGATCGGGAAGATATTTTTGAAGCATTGACACATGAAAGACAGGATGTACCCCCTCTAATTCCGTAGGCAATTCCAACCGATACGCCACATTCCCAATTCGTTCTAGGATTTCAAATGGCCCGATATACCGGGGACCCAGCCTCCCCTTCTTGCCGAACCGCATCACGCCTCTCATCGGTGATATCCTCAGAAACACCTGCTCACCAATGGCGAATTCGAGTTCTCTTCTTCGATTGTCTGCATAAGACTTTTGCCTACTCTGAGCCGTTAACAATCTCTCCCTTATACACTTCACCTTCTGCAAGGCATATTGTAACAGTTTTGGGCCGATTAGACTAGCCTCTCCGACCTCGAACCACCGAATCGGGGATCTGCACCTACGACCGTACAGAGCCTCGAAAGGTACCATTTGGATACTCGCTTGATAACTATTATTGTAAGCAAACTCAGACAAAGGTAAATACCTTTCCCAACTTCCACCGAAATCCATAATACACGCCCGAAGCATGTCTTCAAGGATCTGAATGGTTCTTTTTGATTGCCCATCAGTCTGTGGGTGGAACGCAGTACTCAAATCAACTCTAGTTCCCAACACTTCCTGCAATGACTTCCAAAACCTGGAAGTGAAATGTGGTCCTCTATCAGATATTATGGACACTGGCACACCGTGCAATCTAATGATTTCTGATAGATAAAATCTATGCATATTGACTCACTCCGTAAGTGATCTTAACTGGCAGAAAGTGCGCGGACTTAGTCATGCGATCCACTATCATCCATATCGAATCAAATCCACGTTGTGATCTTGGCAACCCTGTTACAAAATCCATAGTTATCCTTTCCCATTTCCACTCAGGTATTTCTATCTATTGTAACGTTCCGGCGGGCTTCTGGTGTTCAGCCTTGACTTGCTGACACACTAAACACCTGGCTACATAGTTTGCAACATCCTTCTTCATGCCATTCCACCAATACAGCTGTTTCAGGTCATGATACATTTTATTAGCTCCCAGATGGATTGTATAAGCTGTCCGGTGTGCTTCTTCAAGGATTCTTTCCTTCAAGTTATCAACCATAGGGACACACAACCGTCCCTCCAACTGAAGTATCCCGGAATCATCAATAGAGAATCAGACTTGGTCCCTCTTCTCTTTAGTTACATCATCCCTGATTTGCTTGAGGTCGGTATCTTCATCCTGTCTGGCCTTCACCTCTTCTACCAGAGAGGACTTCTTGCAAATGAGCTAGAAGTGAGTTAGAATTCCCAATCTCAAACTGACTCCCCGTTTGTTCTAGCTCGTGCAATTCTCTAATCAACGGTCTCCTTTCTTCACTTATATGAGCAAGACTGCCCATGGATTTCAGACTCAGAGCATCAGCTACCACATTAGCCTTTCCTGGATGATACAAGATCGTGCAGTCATAGTCTTTCAACAACTCTAACCATCGATGTTGTCTCAAATTCAAGTCTTTCTGCTCGAAAATGTATTTGAGGCTTTTGTGGTCTGTATAAATTTCACACGTCTCACCATACAGGTAATGTCTCCATATTTTCAAGGCGAACACTACAACAGTCATCTCAAGGTCGTGAGTCGGGTAATTCTTCTCATGTTTCCTCAGTTGTCGTGATGCATACGCAATCACCTTGCCGTGCTGCATCAAGACACACCCTAACCCGATCCTTGACGCATCACAGTATACTACATACCCTCCTGTGCCTTCTGGTAATGCCAACACCGGAGCGGTAGTGAGACTATCTTTCAGCTTCTGAAAACTCTGCTCACACTTGTCATCCCAAATGAACTTCACCCCCTTCTGTGTTAACTTAGTCATAGGTGCAGCAACCTTAGAGAAGTCCTGCACAAATCTTCTATAGTATCCGGCCAAGCCCAAGAAACTGCGAATTTTAGTAACTGAGGTAGGCTGGGACCAGTTCTTCACCACTTCCACCTTACTTGGATCAACGTGGATTCCCTCTGATGATACCACGTGACCCAAAAAGGCAACTTTGTCAAGCCGGAATTCACACTTGGAGAACTTGGCATACAATTTCTCCTCTCTCAACTTCTGCAATGCTAATCTCAAGTGTTCTGCATGTTCTTCAGAACTCTTAGAATAAACCAAGATGTCATCAATGAAGACAATGAAAAATCGGTCCAGAATTGGTTTGAAGACCCTGTTCATCATGTCCATGAACGCTGCAGGAGCATTAGTTAATCCGAAAGACATCACCAAGAACTCGTAATGTCCATATCGGGTCCGGAATCCGGTCTTAGGTGTCTGATTCTCGAATCTTTAATTGATGATACCCAGATCGCAAATCAATCTTGGAAAACCGCTTTGCACCCCTGCAACTGATCAAATAGGTCATCTATCCTCGGCAGTGGGTATTGATTACGGATCGTCACCTTATTTAACTTTCGGTAATCGATACACAACCGTAAAGATCCGTCCTTCTTCTTCACAAAAAGGACCGGTGCACCCCAAGGAGAGAAACTGGGTCTTATAAAACCCTTGTTAAGCAATTCTTGCAACTGCGTATGTAACTCCTTCAACTCTTTCGGAGCCATCCAGTAAGGTGGTGTGGAGATAGGCTGGGTGCCAGGTTGTAGCTCAATTTTGAATTCAATCTCATGATCGGGCGGCAACCTCGGCAATTCTTCTGGAAACACATCCAAGAACTCTCGCACTACCAGTACTTGAGTCGGTGAAAGTACTGCTTTCGTAGTATCCTTAACCAAAGCCAAATACCCCTTACATCCCTTTGCAAGTAACTTGGATGCCTTCAAAGCCGAGATCAAGCTTGGATACGGTGCAGCTCCGTCACCTCGTATCACAAAAGGCTCCTCGTTTGGCATATTAAACTTCAAACATTTAGCCCTGCAGTCCACAACCGCATGGCAAGACGACAACCAATCCATTCTGAGGATCACATCAAGATCAACCATACGCAACAACCGAAGGTCTACCATAGTCTCATGACCATGGACCTCCACAATGCAAGACTCGAGCACATACTCTACTTGTACCGATTCTCCCATTGGAGTAGAGACCAGTACTATTTCTTTCAATCTAGACGGACTTTTGTTGAATTTAGAAACAAATGCATGCGACACATAGGAATGAGTGGAGCCGGAATCAAATAATACTCGTGCTTCAAGAGAGCAAACAATAAGGGTACCTGTCACAACTGCATTTGATGCATGAGCGTCTTGCTGAGAAAGTGCAAATACCCGCGCTTGTCCACCACCTACTGCCCCTAGCCCTCTACCACTAGATCCTGCACCACGGCCTCAAGCTGTACCTGTACTTGCTGTCTGTGGTGGTACGGTTCTCACTGGTGCGGCTGGAATAGGTTTACCCCTCGGCGTCGGATTGCTTCTCACACTTGTAACCTCTTTTTTCTGTGGACAGTCTCTAGCCATATGGCCCACCTGGCCGCAGTTGTAACACCCACCTGTCAGTCTCCGACATATTGCAAAATGAAATCTGCCGCAAGTCACACACTGGGGCCTTGTCTTACCGGCATTTCCACCCCCTTGCATTCTTTGTCCCCCTTGAAAATGACTTCTTGTACCTGTTTTATGGGTGGTAGTTGAGGATTGTCCCCCTGCGGACCCTGAGTATCCTGCACCTCCACCTGTTGTCTTCCTTTTCTTACTTCCACCTCCTTGGTTGTCACTGCCTGTAATTAACTTGGCCTTGGGATGAATAGAAGTCTCGTACCTCTTCCTGGTTTCAATCATCCTGGCACAGTCTGTTGCTTGAGCTAAGGTCTCAAATTGTCTTCTCTGGGGTAACAAAGCAGTAAATAACGGCTCCGTGAGACGGTGTATGAACCTCTTGATCCTCACCTCTTCATTAGGAACCAACTCAAATGAGAATTGAGCTAGTTCTGTAAAACGTAACTCATACTCCGTCACGGTCATGTTAGGCGTCATCCACAACTCCTCGAATTGCTGACGCTTTGCATCTTTAGTGCCTTCAGATAGAAACCGGCCCAGGAATTCCCTCTGAAAATCTTCCCAGGTCATCGGTGCCACTCTTCTTGAATACCTCGTCTGTACGGACTCTATCCATACTCTAGCAGCTCCCCTCAGCTGGATTGAAGCTAATTCCACTAACTCATGTCCTGAGCACCTCAGCTTGTGCCTAATTCTGACTATGTCTCTCACAAGGTACTGCGTGTCCTCTTTCTCACTAGTTCCGTAGAAAGTGGGTGGATGCAGCTTCAGAAATTTTGAAATTGGCAGCTCTTCGGGTGCTACCCATGGCCCACGAGGCATTTCCTGTGGTTGTTGCCATTCCCTATCCTCTTCCTCAACAACCTCCATCTATTGATTGCTAGGAACTCTCTCTTGTTCTTCCTCGCCGACTACTAACCGGCGTACTTCCCTCTGTATTTGTCTCGTCATCTCTTTTCTTAGTTCCTGAAATCCTGCCTTGAGCATTTTCACCACGGAAGGTGCACCTGTCTCTACTTGAGGTTGAGGTTCTAGTGAATGTCTCCTCTCTTCCCCTCTCACTTGTGCTCTCCCTCGACCTCGAGCACGACCTCTACCTCGGCCTCCGGTACGGCCTCTACCTCAGCCTCGGGTGGGCATTCCCTCATCCCGAATTGATTCTCGATCAATTTTAGCAGGAGTTCTCCCTCCACCCCTAGTCTGTCTCGTGATCGGTGGCATCCCTATACTGCACAAGGACCACACCTAATGAGTACACGTATATCAATGATATTTCATATCAAAGAGAGTAGAAAGAAAGGGCTGACTCAATTTCCTAGGTACTTCCACAAGTTGTGCCCGGGTTCACAACGAGGCATAAATCGACACCCGGTCATACCTATGGCTTCATACTGTTTAAAGAAAACCAGGCTCTGATACGAAGTTTGTCACGACCCCCTATCGAACGTCCATGACCGGCACGGGAAGTAGGATTTCTCTTATCCCGTAAGCCTCTAATTCCCTTATTGACATTTTCAGATGTTTATAACTACCCATTTCTAATACAAATAATATGTAGTATTTATGGACATCCATATCCGGTGACTTAAGTAGCGTGCAATCCACAGCTCGCTCAACGCTGCTTCAGTCTATACATATACACATAATCAGTCACACGTACATATAATATACATATTGATCACGCGCTTCAGGGCGGGTGATCTATCCTATTCACATGCAAAAATCCTGTGTACAGTCATACATATATTCAATCACACGCTTTCATATAGTTTACATATTGATCACACGCCTCAATGCGTGTGATCTATCCTATTCACATAAAGAAGCCATATTTCCATACAATCAGTATTCAGCCACACATATATAATTTAGATATTGATCACACCCCTCAAGGCGTGTGATCTACTTGTCGAATGCGGAAGTCATATATACATATACATGATATACGCTATAACATAGCCTAAAGTCCCAATACCCAGACCTAAATTTAATCTGTATGAAGCCAACAATGCTAGAATAGGACGTTGATATATACTGCAGCTGTATCTGTACAAATGCTACACCCAAAAGGATTCATATACATATACATCACAACATATGTACGTAATCAAAATAACTACCGACACGGACTAAGCGTACGGTCCTCAGATTTGTCCGCCTCCCTGAGAAGAAGTTGACGCGTTTCCGACTCTTGAACCACCTGTATCTGAAACATGTAAACAGGGGGTGAGTCGAACAGACTCAGTGAGAAGCTCCCCCATCCCTGGCATAGCAGCGGGTACCACTACAGCTGGGGGAAGGGAGCAACCACAACCACATGCGCATGAAACAAATTTATATTGCGACCTTTAATATGATCAGGCAATCAATATATCATATTCACAATTAAAAATCCTAATTCATGCTCCTAACATGTTTACTAATCCGCATGTAAACCAATCATAAACATATATCATATCTTTTCATAAGTCATACATAGTTATGCTCGTAGGCATTCACTTTCTGTCTCCTGCATTACGCTAAGAGAAATCCTGGCCCGAAGGCATTCACTTTCTGTCTCCTGCGTTACGCTAAGAGAAATATTGGCCCGAAGGCAATGTCTTATTCGAACCTAGTTGATCAAACTAGGAACTTTCTGACTCCAAGGCACGCTTAGAGTAATAGCCGGCAACTTGTCTGACCCCGGTTAAACCAAGGTAATGGCCACTATATGGCATACTTACTGTTAACTGAATCCTGTTTGTCCGACCAGGATAACCGACTCGATCTATCCGAACTAACCTAAACAAGTTCAAATAACCTATTCGACCTTGAAAGACGCCCTATTAATAACTAACGGAATATTACACGTATGAATTAGCTAGGCCTAGTTTCCCCCGTTTCAATTATGCAACCCTCTCGATCACAATTAACAACCTAGGTTGATAATCCTCAATGTACCATACGGTCAAAACCTTTGGACGATGATCAATTTAAATGGGTTTCTAATATCAATAAAGCCTCACATATGAAATTCCGACTCAATCCTACGTACGGTATCACATAAGG
Organism: Senna tora; assembly: GCA_014851425.1. NCBI lineage: Eukaryota > Viridiplantae > Streptophyta > Magnoliopsida > Fabales > Fabaceae > Senna > Senna tora. The sequence continues at coordinate 19,601,942 of CM026265.1, forward strand.
CTCGGTGAGCCAGAATCGCACAAATACACCTTGAGGTTAATCATATAAGCACTTATATTATTGCACGTTGACTGCTTACTTGCAAATCATACACGTGTAACACAAATATATTCATATATGGAATAATCAATTTGCACAAAATAGAGCAAACCACATTTTTCGACGTAGTCATCCAACCCTATGGGGCAGGGATGGGAGAGCCCCTAACCTCGTTGGCCCTCCTGATCAATACTCGGAGTGCCTGAAGCTCCAATCACTCTGTGGTGCCCTATACACATCATATTTATGAAATTTAGAACGCGTAACTAAGCATCTACCATGCACGTGTCATGCTAATGCTTATGTACCCTTTAGCTATTTTCCAAGAATTAATTATTTAGTTCGTTACGTCGCCTTATTTGCTCTTTTTAACAGTCCAGAATGCCTCATATTCGACTTTCATGCTTTTGAGCCATTTAGAACCTCTAAATGCTTAGGTTAGAGATTCTCATTTGTCTAAATTTCCCTTCATGTATTCATACGAGTATTTAACTAATAAAAGAATTAAATTCACGGCTCAAAAGAGACCTTAGCTTACTCATTCCACCGTCTCCCTTATTCGCCGAGTAAAAGCCTAATTATTACCTCTTTAATTATATATAAAAATATAATTGGGTATAATTAGAGCCTTGGAACCAATTTAGCGGGTCTTAGGTGTCCACCACGGACTAGACCGAGGTGTCCAACCCACCGCACAGCTCTTTACGGTACTCTGGCTTAGTGTTTCGCCTCTTTTTCACCGGATTGGGTTTCGGTTGAGACGGTAAATACTCGGGCTTTATTCCCTTGACTATTTCCAGCATTTATAACACCTATACTACTCCAATTAAAGCCTAAACATGCATCAAACTATCAATTTCAAATTTATAGCAATTTTCTATCTAAATTTTCCTAATTTCCATACCCGGTCAATTCCTACGGTTTAACTTTGATTTTGAACCTCCCCAAGCTTTCAATAACATCCACTAAGCTCAAATTTAACCCCAGAATACCCCGATTGGTAGTATTTGATGAATTCCTAAAATACCCAAAATTGGAGAAATTGGGGTTCTGGGAGTTTGGGGCTTTCTTACTTGATTTCAATCGGATAGAAGGTTGGATGGTGGTGAAGGAAGACTCCGGCCACCTTACCCGGCGCCGGCGCACGCTCTCCGGCGAAGAAACCGCCGTCTCGTGGCTTGCTCTCTCTTCTCGGGTGGACCTCAGCTTTGTGCGTGTGCGTGTGTTCTTTTATGCTGCTTCTGCATATATATATATATATATATATATATATATATATATATATATATATATATATATATTTATTTATTTATATTTATATGTTTTGGCTTTTAGTGTGTGTGTTTCACATTAGTGCCTTTGCTCCCTTATTCTTTCTCTTTTTTTTATTTATTTGTTGCTTAAATGGAAAAGCGGGGTCACGGTTGGCCCCCAAAATATTTATTATTATTTTATTATTATTATTTTTTCTTTTCCGTCTTTATAAACAAATATATATATATATATATATATATTATTTATTTAGTGTATATCCTCTTTTTCCCTCATGCTTATTTATCCCACCTTCTTTTTAGTCCTAAAATAAATTTTAAAATTCCATTTCTTTCCCTACTTCAATTTCTCCTTTTCATTTAAGTCCAGAAAAATTAATATATTTTCCCATTTTTTCCTTGTTCTTGTTATTTCAACCTCTTAATTTAATTTATTTTTCTTTCCCAAAGAAAAATAAATTAATAATAATGATAATAATAAAATTTAGTATCTCAGATATTACAATATATCATATGCTTTCATAAGTCACACATAGTTATGCTCGAAGGCATTCACTTACTGTCTCCCGCGTTACGCTAAGAGAAATACTGGCCCGAAGGCAATTTCTTATTCGAACCTAGTTGATCAAACTAGGAACTTTTTGACTTCAAGGCACGCTTAGAGTAATAGCCGGTGACTTGTCTGACCTCGGTTAAACCAAGGTAATGGCCACTATGTGGCATGCTTACTGTTAACTGAATCCTGTCTGTCCAACCAGGGTAACCGACTCGATCTACTCGAACTAACCTAACAGGTTCAACTAACAAATTTAACCTTGAAAGACGCCCTAGTAGTAACTAACTGAATATTATATGTGTTCATTAGTTAGGCCTAGATTCCCCCGTTCAAATTATGCAACATTCTCACTCACATTCAACAACCTAGGTTCAGTTTTCCTCAACAAGTCGTATGAACAAGGTCTTAACAATGACGATCGATGTGATTGGTTTCTAATGTTACTGAACTTCTCACATATGTAATTATGACTCAATCCTACCCACGGTAACATATAAGGCTCAGTGAGCCACAATAGCACATATACACTTGAGACTAATCATATAAGCACATATACTATTACACGTTGACTGCTTACTTGCAAATGATAAACGTGTAACACAAACTTATTCATATAAATAAATTTCATATAACAATTACACAAAATAGAGCAAACCACATTTCCACGTAGTCATCCAACCTTGTGGGGCAGGGATGGGAGAGCCCCTCACCTCGTCGGCCCTCCTGATCAGTCCTCGGAGTGCTTGGAGCTCCAATTACATTGTGGTGCCCTATTCTCATATATATATATTTAAGAAATTTAGAACCTGTAACTAAGCATCTACCATGCACGTGTCATGCTAATGCTTATGCACCCTCTAGATATTTCCAAGAACTAACTATTTAGTTCGTTACGTCGTCCTATTTTCTCTTTCTGAAAGTCCAGAATGTCTCATATTCGACTTTCATACTTTCAAGCTATTTAGAACCTCTAAATACTTAGGTTAGAGATTCTCCCTTGTCTAAATTTCACTTCATGTGTTCATATGGATATTTAACTAATAAAAGAATAATTTCACGGCTCAAAAGAGGCTCTAGCTTGCTCATTCCACCGTCTCCCTTATTCGTCGAGTAAAAGCTTAATCACTACCTCTTTAATTATATATATATATATATATATATATATATATATATATATATATATATATATATAATTGAGTATAATTAGAGCCTTGAAACCAATTTAGCGGGTCTTAGGTGTCCACCACAGACTAGACCGAGGTGTTTAACCCGCCGCACAGCTCCTTACTGTACGGTGGCTTAGTATTTCGCCTCTTTTTCACCGGATTGGGCTCTGGTTGAGACGGTAAATACTCGGGCTTTATTCCCTTGTATGTTTCCAGCAACTACAACACTTATACTACTCCAATCCAAGCCTAATCATGCATCAAACTATCAATTTCGAATTTAGAGCAATTTCCTAACCCAATTTTCCTAATTTCCATACCTGGTCAATTCCTACGGTTTAACTTCGATTCTGAAACTCACTAAGCTGTCAATAACGCCCACTAAGCTCAAATTTAACCCCGGAATGCCCCGATCGGAGGAGATTGAAGAATTCCTAAAATACCTAAAATTGGAGAAATTGGGGTTTTGAAAGATTGGGGCTTCCATACCTTGATTCAATTGGATGGGGAGCTTAGTGGTGATGAAAGATGAACTCCGGTGGCCCTCACCGGCGGCGGAACGCGTTCTTCGGTGTGATTCCGGTCGATTCCCGCCGTGCGTACTTCTCCTCTTTCTTCCTCGGAGCTCCTCACGTGCGTGCGTCTTGCCTGGTCCTCTGTTTGCTTCTGCGTTCTGCTCTCTTCCTCTTTTTTTTTTGTTTTATGTTTGTGTGTTAGTGAATTGGATGGGGGGTCATGATTTGTCCCCCCCTCCCCTTATTTTAATATATATTATTATTATTATTCTTTGTGTGTGTGTGTGTGTGTGTAAATGGGAGGCGGTCACGGTTGGCCCCCCATATATTTTATCATATATATATTTTTTTCTTTTGGTGTTTTAGTGAAAGGGGGCCAAACTTTGGCCCCCCTTTAAATTAATAAATAATAATAATAATAACAATAATAATAATAATAATAATAATAATAATAATAATAATAAAATATATATATATTATTTAATTATTTTATCATCTTTTCTCCAATCCTTTTTAATCTCCATTTCTTTTAAGTCCTACAATAAATTTTAAAAATCTCATTTCTTTCCCTTCTTCATTTTATTTTTAATTCTTTAATTTATTTTAATTTAATTTTCTTTTGAAAGAAAAATAAATTAATAATAATGATAATAACAAAAACTAATACCTTGGATATTACATTCTTCTCCCCTTAAGAAATTCGGTCCCTGAATTTCAAACCAAATACTAGCCTTAGTCTTGAAACAAATGAGGATACATCTTGCGAATTTCACCCTCGACCTCCCATGTAGCTTCTTCGGTCGAGTGATTTCTCCACAGAACTTTAACCAATGAAATCTCTTTTGTTCTGAGTTTCTTCAACTGCCGATCTAAGATTTCCACTGGCTCCTTTTCATACGTCAGATTTTCGTTTAGTTGCACGTCTTGCGATTGGATTACGTGCGAGGGATCTGGAAGATATTTCCGAAGCATTGATACATGAAAAACAAGATGTACTCCCTCCAATTCTGTAGGCAATTCCAACCGATACGCTACATTCCCAATTCGTTCTAGGATTTCAAATGGTTCAATATACTGAGGACTTAACTTCACCTTTTTACCGAACCGCATCACGCCTCTCATCGGTGATATTCTCAAGAACACTTGTTCACCAATGGCAAACTCAAGTTCTCTTCTTCAATTGTCTGCATACGACTTCTGCCTACTCTGAGATGTTAACAATCTTTCCCTTATGCACTTCACCTTCTGCAAGGCATCTTGTAACAATTCTGGGCCGATTAGACTAGCCTCTCCGACCTCGAACTACCCGATCGGGGATCTGCACCTACGACCGTACAGAGCCTCGAAAGGTGCCATTTGGGTACTCGCTTGATAACTGTTATTGTAAGCAAATTCAGCCAAAGGTAAATACCTTTCCCAACTTCCGCCGAAATCCATAATACATGCCCAGAGCATGTCTTCAAGGATCTGAATGGTTCTTTCTGATTGCCCGTCCGTCTGTGGGTGGAATGCAGTACTCAAATCAACTCTAGTTCCCAACACTTCCTGCAATGACTTCCAAAACCTGGAAGTGAACTGTGGCCCTCTATCAGATATTATGGACACTGGTACACTGTGCAATCTAACGATTTCTGATAGATAAATCTGTGAATATTGACTCGCTCCGTAAGTGGTCTTAACTGGCAGAAAGTGCGCGGACTTAGTCATGCGATCCACTATCACCTTAACTGAATCAAATCCACGTTGTGATCTTGGCAACCCTGTTACAAAATCCATAGTCACTACCAGAAAGATGTTAATTAGAGACGGAATTTTCTGTCTCTAACGACCCAAATTCTGTCTCTAAATAGATTAGAGACGGAATCGAGACGAACATCGTTCCGTCTTTAATATCAGCGTCGCAAATCATTAGAGACGGAATTTTCGGTTTCGTCTTTAAATCATCCGCCTCTATTTCGTCTCTTCCCCGTCTCGATTCATATTTTAGAGAAACTGGTTATAGAGACGGATTAGAGACGGAAAAGGGCCAATTCCGTCTCTAATCCGTCTCTAAACGTATGTTGCAGAAATAATATTAGAGACGGAAAAGGGCCAATTCAGTCTCTAATATTATTTATGCAACATGCGTTTAGAGACAGTAGATCCATAGCTCAATTATAAAAGAAATCCAGAAATACAATGGAGTTATAAAATCACATAAACTAAACATATTGTTGTGCACATTTCAAACATCTAAAAGGTTCTACTCATTTAAAACACATCCACAAAAGACTAAAATTCTAACAAAGTTGCACACCCATGGATCCAAAAGGCTGTTAAAATTCCAAAAATAAAATATAAGTCAACATTAATGTCATATTCATAATATTAAATCTCTCTTGATCATGTTGGCATCCTTACTAATTGTCCTTTGGTGTACCTTGGTCTCCTTGAAACCTAGAAAATAACTGACCAAACAAACGATCATATTCTTCAAACTTATCTTTATAGCCAGCTATTACTTCTTTTTGCTCATCAACTGTTTGTTTCAGACTAGCATTCACTTCTTTTTGCTCATCAACTGTTTTTTTCAAAGTAGCATTTGCTGCTGCTAACCGCTTATCTATTTCCTCTTGCAATAGATGATGAAACTCACTAGCTTGTGAACTAGAAGCCCCAGTTGAAGAGCTACCAATTTCAGTTACCTCTGATCCAATACCGAAAACACGGCCCTTCTTATTTTTACCTCCCACTGCCTCTAACCAAATTGCTGTCTCTTCATTTAGAGAAATTGTATCACTGGATGCACCATCAATAGGTGGTTGAGAAGATCTAGCTGCCTTGATTCTTGTATAATCAGCCTGCAAATTAAAAATCAATTGACAAAATTTTAATATATCATGTACAAACACACTCAGCTTTTGAGGCCAACACAAGAAATAAATTCTTTCTACAAGTACCACACTAAATTTTATTTCACGCACGTAATTACAATCTCGATCCATATTGGACACAATAATATTATATCAACATAGACTTGTGATGAAACAAACAAATTAAACTCTCCAAAGTCAAATAACACACACATACTATAACTTGACATCCTTCATTCAAGTCATGAGGCTCAATTAAAAAATATTTCAATCCTCAGTTCTGTGCTTCAAAACCACTCATAACGTAACCTTCATTTATATTATTAGAGAATATTTTCTAGAATCAGTGAAAGAAAGTCAATCTATCAATAAGTAATAACATCAAGTGACCCAATAATTCTCCTTGCACAACAAAGATGGAAACATAACATCCTACTTCTCCCATCAAGTGACCCAATAATTCTCCTTGCACTACCTTAAATTCTTATCCCGCAAACCCACAGAATCTAACAAAATAAAAAATTTGAAAGTATTAGAAATGAATTTATATACTTACACAAGCATCTGCAGATCTTTGGTCAAGAAATTCACCATTTTCTTTCCTTGTATGAGTGCGCTTAAATAGGTCAAAACATGTTGGTTCTCTCCCCAATTCTTGCCTCTATCATTACCACAAAATAATAGTTTGTTAGTTAAATAATCAAAATCCAAAGAAACATTAAATAAACTAACAAATTTCAATGAATTTAATATTTTACCATCCTTCTTTTATGCTCTGTTACAGGAATAGAGCCACAACTATGTATAGTACCACCCTTAATAGAGGCTCGATTCTTTTTGGCTTGCTCTCATTTTAGCTTAAATTCTTCACTGTTCCATATCTCTTTGAGTTGATTCAAAACCTCTTCTGAAATCCACAACGGTGGGTCATTACCTTTATTCACTCCATCGTGCACAGCCCATATCAATCCTCGAAGTCGATTACCAGCCTTTTATTCCAATTTTTCTTAATGTGCCTGGCATGTTGGTCTAGCCACTTGTAGGATTTCTGGATACAAGAGACAAATTAAAGTAAAAGTATAAGTGATGAGACAAAATAAAAATTTCAAAGTAAAGTAAAAGTATAAGTGATGAAACAAACCGCCCATTCCTCGAACCACATATCTTTGACTTGCTGAGGAGTTTTTTTCCAATTGTAATATGGCCCAGTATATTTTTCATGGATGATCGTTGTTATCTCCCTAACAACGTCCACTACAGGGTAAAATCTACACATTCCAACAAGTATTTAAACTCCAATGCATTGTTGACAAATATACTTTTAAAAAAATTAAATAGTATAACTAAATGGAAATTAATACTTACGAGTCATCATTGATCGGATAAATCCATGTTTTACCATCTATAGGATCCTTGCCCCAAGGTTTACCACGAAATAAATCTTGGGGGACATCTTCAGGTTGGATGGTAGCACGTTGTTCCTCCTCCAGTAGCACATGAGCATTGGATTGAGACGAAGATGGTGGGGAAATATGAGGTGTTGGAGTCGTTGTTACACCATGCATGGTAGGTGAAGGAGATCTTAGGTCGTTAGATCGGCCTCCACCCTTGGATCGACCCCCACCTCGATTCGTGCATCCTCCTCTACCACAGTGAGACCGACCACTAGACATATATATATATAATAAAAAGAACAAACGTCAGATCTCTCTATGCTATCCACGTGGCAAACACATCAAGTTTAGGTTTGCCTATATATAAACACATCAAGAATACGAAGAACCCAAACAAACAAGGACAAACAAGTGAAAGATGATAAAGTTGACAAAGATGGTTAACCAAGGATTTGAATTTTGAACTTCTTAGATAGGACACATGTTATTCACCTTGATATTGAAGCCAGCTTTTGCACTGGTTTCTATAAATATGACTCCAAACTCACGAGACTTGGCATCTCCTTCTTCTATTGAGACTTCCCTGTTTAAATATAAAAATCAAAATATAACAAAGTTTGCAAAGTAAAATAAATATACTATAACAGAAAACACAATGTGCAACGTACCTAGTAATTAAAACTAGCTACATAATATAGATAGGTTACATAAACATTGCACATATATATATATAGGCACCTATTTCAATTTTCAATTACATATAAAAATTGGATGTCATTGTTTTTGACATAATGGATCTATCATATATATATCCATTGAAAGCAATTTGAATTAGCAATAATGGGAATCCAAAACAAAATTCTCCTTATCTTTCTATCTTTTATAAACTGTGCCAATATAATGTTGCCACAAATTTTGTTTTTTCTTCTTCTCAACTTTGGATTAAATTAATTAATAAAACTAAAGAGGCCACAATTTTGAAACTTGCTATTACAAAGCAATACGCCAATTCATTCCAAAGCAGTAATAAAAGTCAGCAGCTAGCTAGCAGTTGATACAAACGACAAATGCATAATTCTCTGAGATAAAGGAATGCTAATAAAAGTCTTTCTGAAATGGTAGGTATATATTATATATATATATATATATTTTAAAGAATCTGAAGGCAATTAATTAATACTTAATACCAATTTTTCCTCCTATTATTACAAAAAGATGGAATGCTTTGGAAATGGAAAAGCAGTAGTATAATTAAAAAATAATTATCCTATAAAGTTTTAATTAATAATACGGTAAAATTAAACTACATCAGTTAATTAATCACAACTCACACTTAATCTAACTAACTAGTAACTATAACAATCTGATTTGCATACATATAATTTAATAATGAGTCCAAGTCTAAACACCCTACCTCCTACAGTTTCTGCATTGCACAAAGTGCCTAAGACATCAGTAGGTGGACCTAATAAAATGAGGGAACAACATTGTACAAACAATGAATTTAAAAGAATGAATACCAATATGAAAGAGAATTCTTCAAGTTTATCAGCAAACATGAAATTGATATACAAGTTAACAACCCTTAATTATATGAAATTTTCTTTCTAAATCATGTAAATTGCGTAATTAATTAATATATCTGGGGGATTGTTGAACTTGAATGTGATAATAAAATAAAACATAATTTGGTTGGACAAGAAAATGTAAATGATAAGGGGGGAGGCGAAAGAAAAGGGGGAGAGGACACAAGTACAATTAGGTAAGTCCTAAACACTTGGGGTGCACAGCTAGCAATCGCATAAATAATGCAGATGCAGTAGTGGACCCCTACTGTTTAATTTGTAGAATTCCTACTTTTCCTAGAATTCCGATTGCCATAAATAATGCTGGTAAAAGCACTCTACTTGGAGCCATATCAAAGGCTAGGCCAACTGTTGGTCACTATGCCTTCACAACTCTTAGGCCCAACTTGGGGAATCTGAACTTTGATGACTTATCAATAACAGTAGCAGACATTCCAGGACTTATAAAGGGTGCACACCAAAATCGTGGACTAGGACATGCATTTCTGCGTCATATAGAACATACGAAGGTTCTGGCTTATGTAGTAGACTTGGCTGCTGCTTTAGACAGAAGAAAGGGAATTCCACCATGGGAACAGTTAAAAGATTTGATTTTAGAACTTGAGTACCATCAGGAAGGTTTATCCAATAGACCATCTTTCGTTGTGGCAAATAAAATTGATGAGGAAGGGGTAGAGGAAGTGTATGAAGAGTTGCAGAGAAGAGTGCAAGGTGTTCCCATATATCCCGTCTGTGCTGTATTGGAGGAAGGGATACCAGAGCTTAAAGATGGCCTTAAGATGCTTGTCAATGGTGAACAATCATGCAAGCTTTGCTTATATCAAATTTTGCTCCATTAAATGGTTAATAAGTATAGTACTACTGTACTAGTCACGTCACGTGGTTCAAACTCCATCGATGAGAAAGAAAAAAACCAGAGTTCCTCTTGGCACATAAAAACTTGTTGGGGTTGTCAATTTTGTATAGTAGTGATCATCGTAGTACCTTGTTGGGAAATTGTATTAAATTTAGCACTAAGTTTATTTTTTAAAACAAACCGCAGGGTTTCTTAATTTTGGCATTTGCACTTATATGTATCAAGCTAGCTTCTAGTTTTTCAAAATATATTATTTTAGAAATTATTTTTGAACATGGCTTCTCTTTGTTCGTTTTCCCCCCTCTTAGCACACACTATTGGTGAGTATTAAACCAGATTCAAACAATAGAACAAACAGAAGGAGTACGGAATATAGAGACAGAAAAAGAAACAGAAGCATAAGTATGGTACGGTAGCGTGGCCTTAGTGTTTGGGCCTATGGCAAATACAAGAAAGGAGGAACATGCATACATCATAGAAATTGGGAATAACCGATTCAATAGAAGAAAACAAAACCAGATAAAGAGAGAGAGCGAAGAGATACTGACAGGCAAACACAGCCAAGCTGTGAGATGATTGGGTATGGCGAGACGAGAAAAGGAGCTGAAAAACGGCGTCGTCGTGCAGCGAGCGTTAACGGAGAATCTGAGATATCAAAATCCCAAATTCATCTATTTAGCAAATCGAAATGTTCTACAATTCCAAAAGCATGCGTATTAGCTAAAGACAAAAAAGAACATGAAGAAGATGAAGAAATCGAACCAACTAACAGTAGCAAAACGAGGAGGCAGACGGCGGTGATGGCGAGTAGACGAAGGAGCGAGGCGCGACTGAAACCTAATGCCTTGAACGATGGAAATGAGAAGCCCAGCAAAGGCCAGAGGCGCCGGCGTTGCGGATTTTGACGGCTACACCCAGCAGAGACGGAGATATATTGTTTAAGGCGTCGGCGTTGCGGTTTTAGGGCTCAAAAAATGAAAAGAGGAAAAGGGAAATTGATTTTATGACTTACAGAATAGAGACGGAAATGGTTCGTCTCTATTTCCGTCTCTATTCTGTTGCTTATGTCACAAAACGACGTCGTGTGGTTTAAGTATTTTTTTCACTAATCAGAGACGGAATATTTCGTGTCTATTTCCGTCCCTAATTCCCCCGCCAAAATTTTTTGTTTCGCGCCTTAAACTTTTTGGGGGGGCTAAAAAAAATCAATCTATTGAGACGGATTCGAGGCATATTTGAGACGGATAGTATTAGAGACGGAATATTCCCTCTTTATATTCCGTCTCTAATAAAGAAACATGGCAAAATTCAAAATTATGTGCAAGGGACGGATTAAAGACGGATTAGAGAGGGATTTTTTCCGTCTCTATTTTCCGTCCCTAAATACCAGTTTTCTGGTAGTGAGTTATCCTCTCCCATTTCCGCGCAGGTATTTCTATCTGTTGTAATGTTCCGGCGGGCTTCTGGTGTTCAGCCTTGACTTGCTGACACACTAAACACCTGGCTACATAGTTTGCGACGTCCTTCTTCATGCCATTCCACCAATACAGCTATTTCAGGTCATGATACATTTTATTAGCTCCCGGATGGATTGTATAAGTTGTCTGGTGTGCTTCTTCAAGAATTCTTTCTTTCAAGTTATCAACCATAGGGACACACAATCGTCCCTCCAACCGAAGTATCCCGAAACCATCAATAGAGAATTGGACATTGTCCCCTTTTTCTTTAGTTACGGTATCCTTGATTTGCTTGGGGTCGGTATCTTCATCCTGTCTAGCCTTCACTTCTTCTACCAGAGAGGATTTAGCTTGCAAATGAGCTAAAAGTGAGTTAGAACTCCCAATGCCAAACTGATTCCCCGTTTGTTCTAACTCATGAAACTCTCTGATCAACGGTCTTCTTTCCTCATTTATATGAGCAAGACTGCCCATGGATTTCTGGCTTAGAGCATCGGCTACCACATTAGCCTTTCATGGATGATACAAGAACGTGCAGTTGCAGTCTTTCAACAACTCTAACCTTCGATGTTGTCTCAAGTTCAAGTCTTTTTGTTCGAAAATGTATTTAAGGCTTTTGTGGTCGGTATAAATTTCACACGTCTCACTGTACAGGTAATGTCTCCATATTTCCAAAGCGAACACTACAGCAATCATCTCAATGTCGTGAGTCGGGTAATTCTTCTCGTGCTTCCTCAATTGTCGCGAAGCATACGCAATCTATAATACCCCAGAAAATTTCGAGGATTAAAGAATGATTTATTTAAAATTTTGAGGATTAAAGAATGATTTATTTCCGGGCTAGGAATTAAAACTTTAAAAAGAATATAGAAAAAGTATGAAAGTTAAAAGAAAACGGAAAGGAATTTTTTTCGAAGATTGTGATACCCGAGAAAATTTTTTCGAAGTTTAAAATAAAATAAAAGGGAAGGAAAAGAAGTAGAAAATAATTTTTAGGATTTAATTCAGGACCTAAGAAATTGGAAACCTGAATTAAATAGGGAAAGGGATTAAATTAAAAATAAAATTTGTTATTTTTTATTTAATTATTAATTAATTTATTTTTAATAATATTTATTTATTATTTAATTATTAATTGTTTTATTTTAATTATATTTATTTATTATTTAATTATTTAATTATTTTAATTATAATTTTATATTATTTGGGTGGGGGTTGCCGTGGATTGAGAAATGAGAGAAAAGAAAGAAAATAAAAGATGGAAAAAGAGAACGCTTGGGCGTGAGGAAAAAAACAACACGAGAGAGAGAAAGAAGAGAGAGAGGGAGAGGAGGTGTGAAGGAGGAAGATGGAGAAGAGGGAGGAAACCGCGGGAAAAGTCGCCGAAGGGAGCGGTTCGATGCCGGAAAAGCTCACCGGAGCTCGACTACAACATCTTCCACACCTTCCACCAATCGAATCAAGGTTGGTAACCCCAATTTCATTCGAAACCCTCAATTTCTCCATTTTTAGGGATTTCTTCGATTGACCTTCGATTGAGTTGTTTCGAGGGTTGATTGAAACCTAGGAAGTGTTCTTGAACACTTAGTTGGGGTAGGAATCGAGATTATATTTTTGGATTTAGCCAAATTCGAATTTGGAAGGATTTGGGGTTGAAATTATAATTATTTTCAATTTGGGGAAATTGTTGATAATTAGGATTGAGCTTGGATTTGAGTAAATAGGCTTGGATTGATATTATTGAAATTATAATTATTTCCAAATTGGGGAAATTGTTGATAGCTTAGGAATTGACCTTGGATTTGAGTAAATAGGCTTGGATTGGTGCTATTAAAATTATATTGTGAAAATATTAGCTGAACAAGACCCGTGAGGAGTTGGCCCGAGGTTACTAAGGTTGAACCTCGACGTTAACGTACCTGGTCCCTACTCGGGTTGCCCAAATACACTTTAAGGGTGATGTTGGGAGTTTTAAACTTCATCTTTTCAATCTTAAACACCCTAGAAAATTCTAAATATGCTATGAAGCCTCAAGAATTAATTTAGATACTTTCTTGTTTCCCAAGAGTGGAAGCTTGCGGAACAATGAAATCGAATTTCTAAAATTTCAACTTTCTTCCCTCATAAATATTTAGGAAACCTTAAATAGGATAAATTGGAGGTATATTGAGGTTTAGAAACTAGATTTCTTAGAACCTAAGTAGAAACACAAGTTGAATTAAAATGCTTAGACCTTCTTAGTATTAGGATTCCTTCCAACTAAGCTAGATAAGCTTCCTTAGATGCGAATACAAGTTAGATAGAGGTCTAATACTCAAATCCAAGTATGTGAAACACTCAAGTAGAGTGTTATATTCGAGTAAGTCAAGTGTCCAAGGAAGGATACGCATAAGTTGGGATAGAGAAGTCCAATAAGACCAAGAGCTTGACTCTGTGGCAACCATGGACTATATGTGAGAGTAATGGAGAGATAAATGACAAGTTAAGCTAGGTAATAACCTTAATGAAGTAAATGGTGTTCTTATAGGAACAACGACACGCAGTAGAGTGCAACAGGAACTCCGAGGAGACTAAAGTGATAAGAGATGATTGCATGGAAGGTTGGCCAAGGTGAGGGTTCTTCCATCTCTGCTCCTAGGGTTGTATGCTTATGTGGATTACATGAGTATGTATATTCTCTGCTTGTCTGGTATGTGTTAGCTAAAGGTATAGAATGCAAAAAGAATAAAAGAACTAGAAGATAGGTTGTCGAAAGTAGCTTGGATAGGAAGACATAGGAGTAGAGTGTGATTGTTTGCTATGATTGGTGTGTTACAAATCCAACTCATACACTCCATGAGTATTTTATTAAATCTTTTCCACGACGGTGGCAAGAGTCCTTGTACGGAAGGACTAAGCTTTTATTTTGAAAACTCGTCACGACGGTGACTTAGATTATAATCATGCAAAAGGAGTTATTGGTCGGTTTCGGATTTGGTTATGCTAGCGATGTGAGACATCGACTAGAACAACGTCAGATGGCACTTTAGACCTCAGTTTTATAATCACCATGACGATGGTCATTGCCCTATCTTGGTAATAGGGTCAGAAAGGATTTATATTGCTATGACGATAGCTTGAGGCTCAGAGAGTGCATCTGGACGGGTATATGAGTTACATCCTGTTGAGGATACTTGTACATATTAATAAGGAGAGGAATTGTTGATCCTTCGGGAAAGATACAAAGAATCCTATTAATATATGAGACTAAAGCAAGGAGAAACGGGAGGAACCTACGGGTGAACCGTGAGCCTAACCTAGTAAAAGAGAAATCATCATGTGGAGTTGGTCCAGGGTGTGTTAGTGGCCATGCTTCGAGACGTCGTGCCGTGCCCGCCATGTGGCCTGGTTGGGTAATGGACGAGTGGGCTCAAGCTATTGCCCCGCAACAAGGGGTCAGGACGTGCCACGTGGTGACTACGTATCAGTTGCTTGATAGATAGAAGTTGATTGTGTTTGATTAATAGAATTGTCACAAGGTGACTAGTACCTAAGTGAAGGGGTTAAGTATTGTTTGATTAACAGAATTGTCACGAGGTGACCAGTACCCAAGTGAATGGGTCAAGTATGTTTTTCCACGTGGTGGCCAGCAACCCGAGTGCACGGGTTTGAGGTAGAAAAGCCATGTAGTGGCTAGTAAATACCCCAGAGTGGGGGAAGTTAAGTAGATGTATATTATAGTATCTGCGTGTACTTAAAGAATTGTCTGTGTTTGCATATTATTGTTGATTGTGCAGCGGAGTGGTGACGTATAGGATTACGTCATCACAACGTCTTGTTTGATTCAGATATGCTGAACGTGAGAAGACCGGTAAGTAAAAGCCGAAACTATATGTTACGTGTTTAATTGCTGATTGATGACGTGGAATAAATTGCTGCATGTTTACAGTTATTAAATGCATGTGAGTGTTTGGGTGAAATTTCGGTTGTTGTGTGATCACCAAGAATGTATGCTAACAACAGTAACTAGTTGTTTTTGCATGTGGTTGTGTATGACTCCCGAACCCAGCGCTATGGTACCCACCTTGTGCCGGGGATGGGAGAGTCCTCACTGAGTCGCGTGGTTAAGACTCACACCTGATTTTTACTACACAGAGACAGGTTAAGTACAGGTGGAAGAAGTCTCGGTGGAACGAGGGACAAGCAAAACTTTCCAGGACCGACAACTTGTTCATGTGAGTGAATAAATTGTAACTGTAATTTAATTTACTTTATCATTGTATCATAAAGTAAAGGGTAGACGTACCTAATTAGATTGTATTACTAAATGTAGAACTGTCAGCTTCACACACCTTAAAGATCAGGATTTATTTTCCTGCGATACAGGGAAAAATTGTTTTCAAAATATATATATATATATACATATATCTGTCGCATGTGAATAGGGATAGGCAGCATCTTCGGATGTGTAGCTAGTACACAGGTTATATATATTATGTGTCTTTCCTATATATATATATATATATCCTGAAGTGGCACTGGCCGTGGATTTGCTTCCCTAGGATAGGCCACCATTTCGGTGTAGCCATGGTATTATACTACATGTGGATGTATTTTCAATAATAGATATTCTGTCAATTATGTGATAAGGCTTACAGGTACAGGGATATTCCCTGTGTCTGTGCCGGTCACGATCCTCTAAACAGGGGTCGTGACATCACCTTGCTGTGCTGTATCAATACACACCCTAACCCGATCCTCGAGGCATCATAGTACACCACATACCCTCTTGTGCCTTCAGGTAATGCTAGCACCGGAGCCGTAGTGAGGCTGTCTTTCAGCTTCTGAAAACTCTGCTCGCACTAATCATCCCATATGAACTTCACCCCCTTCTGTTTTAACTTAGTCATAGGCGCAACAACTTTAGAGAAGTCCTGCACAAATCTTCTATAATATCCGGCCAAACCCAAGAAACTGTGAATTTTAGTAACTGAGGTAGGCTGGGACCAATTCTTCACCGCTTCTACCTTACTTGGATCAACGTGGATTCCCTCTGATGATACCACGTGACCCAAAAAGGCAACTCTGTCAAGCTAGAATTCACACTTGGAGAACTTGGCATACAGTTTCTCTTCTCTCAACTTCTACAAGGCTAATCTTAAGTGTTTTGCTTGTTCTTCAGAATTTTTAGAATAAACCAAGATGTCATCAATGAAGACAATGACAAATTAGTCCAAAAATGGTTTAAAGACCCTGTTCATCATGTCCATGAACGCTATAGGAGCATTAGTTAATTCGAAGGACATCACAAGAACTCGTAATGTCCATATCTAGTCTGGATTGCGGTCTTAGGTAAGTCTGATTCCCGAATCTTTAATTGGTGATACCCAGATCGTAAATCAATCTTAAAAAACTGCTTCGCACCCTGCAACTGATCAAATATGTCATCTATCCTCGGCAGTGGATATTGATTGCGGATCGTTACCTTGTTTAACTTTCAATAATCGATACACAACCGCAAAGATCCGTCCTTCTTCTTCACAAAAAGGACCGGTGCACCCCAAGGAAAGAAACTGGGTCTTATAAAACCCTTGTCAAGCAATTCTTGCAATTGTGTATGTAACTCCTTCAACTCTTTCAGAGCCATCCGGTAAGGTGGTGTGGAGATAGGCTGGGTGCTCCCCCATCCCTGGCATAGCAGCGGGTACCACTACCTGTATCTGAAACATGTAAACAGAGGAGTGAGTTGAATAGACTCAGTGAGGAGCTCCCCCATCCCTGGCGTAGCAGCGGGTACCACTACCGCTGGGGGAAGGGAGCAACCACAACCACATGCGCATGAAATGGATTTATATTGTGATCTTTAATATCATCAGGCAGTCAATATATCATATTCATAATTAAAATCCTAAGTCATGCTCCTAAAATATTTATTTCTCCGCACGTACATAAATCACAATACATATATATATATATATATATATATATATATATATATATATATATATCATATGCTTTCATAAGTCACACATAGTTATGCTCGAAGGCATTCACTTTCTGTCTCCCGCGTTACGCTAAGAGAAATACTGGCCCGAAGGCAATTTCTTATTCGAACCTAATTGATCAAACTAGGAACTTTCTGACTCCAAGGCACGCTTAGAGTAATAGTTGGCGACTTGTCTGACCTCGATTAAAGCAAGGTAATGGCCACTATGTGGCATACTTACTGTTAACTGAATCCTATCTGTCCGACCAGGATAACCGACTTGATCTACCCGAACTAACCTAACAGGTTCAACTAACAAATTTAACCTTCAAAGACGCCCTAGTAGTAACTAACTGAATATTATACGTGTTCACTAGTTAGGCCTAGATTCCCCCCGTTCAAATTATGCAACCCTCTCACTCACATTCAACAACCTAGGTTCAGTTTTCCTCAAGAAACCGTACGAACAAGGTCTTAACAGTGACGATCGATGTGATTGGTTTCTAATGTTACTGAACTTCTCACATATGTAATTATGACTCAATCCTACCCACGGTAACATATAAGGCTCAGTGAGCCACAATAGCACATATACACTTGAGACTAATCATATAAGCACATATACTATTGCACGTAGGGGTGAACACCGGTTCGGGCTGGCCCGCCAACCCACCAAACCCAATCCAACCCGCCGTGTTGGGTTGGTTTGGTTCGGGCTGGCGGGTTGGTTCGAGCTGAAACTTTCCAGCCCGAACCATGGCGGTTCGGGTTGCGGTTTTATCAATATTGAGCCCACCGGAACCGAACCAAACCGCCAACCCGCCAAAAATTACTTTTTTATTTTTTTATATACATTTGTGATTAAAAATTTATTTGATAGGTTGATTTCAAAATATTCTTCTATAATTTTTTTATCATTCCATTACCCGACACGCAAATCTCTCTAATGATGAATTTAATTAGATAACCACATAGTTGAATTATAAATATATTATGTGCATAATATATTGAAACTTCAAATAACAAGATCACAACTAGTTAGATTAATCATAATTCAAATAAATTTGAAAAAAATGAATGAAACATATATGATATTAAAAACTTTATGAAATATAATTTATTAAACTATATTTTATTTTATATTAAGTATTTTTAAAATTTTGGCTAGTGTTGCTCAATGAATCAAGGAAGAAACAAAGAAAAAAAAAAGAGCTGGCCCGCCAACCCGAACCAACCCGAACCGCCAGTGAATGGTTTGGGTTGGTTGATGCATTTTTCTCCAGCCCGAACCAACCCAACCCGCTGATATTTTTTTCTAGCCTGAACCACCCCGAACCAACCCAAACCGTGTGAACCCTTAATTGCACGTTGACTACTTACTTGTAAATCATACACGTGTAACACAAATTTATTCATATAAATAAATTTCATATAACAATTACACAAATTAGAGCAAACCACATTTCCACGTAGTCATCCAACCCTGTGGGGCAAGGATGGGAGAGCCCCTCACCTCGTTGGCCCTCCTGATTAGTCCTCGGAGTGCCTGGAGCTCCAATTACCCTGTGGTGCCCTATTCACATATATATTTAAGAAATTTAGAATGTGTAACTAAGCATCTACCATGCACGTGTCATGCTAATGCTTATGCACCCTCCAGATATTTCCAAGAACTAACTATTTAGTTCGTTACGTCATCCTAATTGCTCTTTCTGAAAGTCTAGAATGTCTCATTTTCGACTTTCACACTTTCGAGCTATTTAGAACCTCTAAATACTTAGGTTAGAGATTCTCCCTTGTTTAAATTTCACTTCATGTGTTCATATGGGTATTTAACTAATACAAGAATAATTTCACGGCTCAAAAGAGGCTCTAGCTTGCTCATTCCACAGTCTCCCTTATTCGCCGAGTAAAAGCTTAATTACTACCTCTTTAATTATATATATAAAAATATAATTGTATATAATTAGAGCCTTGGAACCAATTTAGCGGGTCTTAGGTGTCCACCCGGACTAGACCGAGGTGTTCAACCCACCGCACAGCTCCTTACTATATGGTGGCTTAGTATTTCGCCTCTGTTTCACCAGATTGGGCTCCCGTTGAGATGGTAAATACTCAGGCTTTATTCCCTTGTATATTTCCAGAAACTACAACACTTACACTACTCCAATCCAAGCCTAATCATGCATCAAACTATCAATTTCAAATTTTAGAGAAATTTCCTAACCCAATTTTCCTAATTTCCATACCCGGTCAATTCCTACGGTTTAACTTCGATTCGAAACCTCACTAAGCTTTCAATAACGCCTACTAAGCTCGAATTTAACCCCGGAATACCCCGATTGGAAGAGATTGAAGAATTCCTAAAATACCCAAAATTGGAGAAATTGGGGTTTTGAAAGATTGGGGTTCCATACCTTGATTAAATCAGATGGGAAGTTTAGTGGTGATGAAAGATGAACTCTGGTGGCCCTCACCGGCGGCGGAACGCGTTCTCCGGCGTGATTTCAGCCGTGCGTGCTTCTCCTCTCTCTTCTTGGGAGCTCCTCGCGTGCGTGCGTCTTGGCTGGTCCTCGATTTGCTTCTGCGTTCTGCTCTCTTCCTCTCTTTTTTGTTTTTGTTTTATGTTTGTGTGTTAGTGAATTGGATGGGGGGTCACGATTTGGCCCTCCCCCCATTATTTTAATATATATTATTATTCTTTTTTGTGTGTGTGTGTTTGTGTAAATGGGAGGGGGTCACGGTTGGCCCCCCATATATTTTATCATATATATATATTTTTCTTTTGGTGTTTTAGTGAAAGGGGGGGTCACAGTTTGGCCCCCCTTTAAATTTATAATTAATAATAATAATAATAATAAAAATAATATATATATATATATATATATATATATTATTTAGTTATTTTATCCTCTTTTCCCTCATCCTTTTTAATCTCCATTTCTTTTAAGTCCTACAATAAATTTTAAAAATCTCATTTCTTTCCCTTCTTCATTTTATTTTTAATTCTTTAATTTTATTTATTTATTTATTGAAAGAAAAATAAATTAATAATAATGATAATAATAAAAACTAATACCTCAGATATTACAATCTCCTAAAAAATATAGTTTACTAACTATTTGACATTTCAAAAAGACTATTACTATTAACTTAAACAATGAATTAATTAGTGCATGTTTTTATATTATACTTTGTATTTAACCATGTATACCAGGGAATATTTTAACTAGCATCGGAAATTTAATTAAATTAATTAATTTAAAAGAGGAAAATGAGATGAAAAAATACACGAGCTTATCATTTATTATGTTATAAATATAAAATTTTTAAATCCTAAATTTTTATATATGTATTTCTTTTTATTATTTATATTTTTTTTTTTGTATACCAGATTTGTTTTTTTTTCTTTTAAGTGATATGTATATATATTAATGTATTACATATATATATATATATATTAAGTAAGAAAGAATAAAAGAAGGAAATAAAAAAAGAAAGCAGATTGAGAAAGAAGCAGAGACGATGAAAGACGCACGAGAGGGAGAGAGAGCTTGAGGCGTCAACGGGAAGGAGCTCACGGAAGTGGAGCTGCGTGCGTGAGCTGTGGTGGCCAGACGTGCGAGGAAGTCGGCCGGAGTTCGTCGCCGTCACTGTGTGCTGGAAGAGAGGAGAGAGAGTTCGGGCTAGAGAGAGAAACAAGAGGGAGAGAGCTTTCTCGCCGGAAAATGCCGTTTCTTCACCGGGGAAGGTAGCTGGGAGTCTCCTCTACTCCATATCGTCCTTCTAACCGGTTGAATCGAGGTGATAAGTTCCGAAACTCTCAAATTCCAATTTTATCAATTTTAGGGATTTTTGAAAAGACCCCAATTGATTCAATCTGAGTATTCTGGGTCCTAAATTGAAGTATTTGCATGTTAGGAAGTGAGTTGGAAGCTTAGGAACCGGAACCAAATTGATGGAATTTATTCGGGTTGGAAAAAGTGTAGGAAAATGTGGTTGTTAAGGTTTAAGGGTGTTGTGGACTGATTTGGGGTGCATGAATGGGTGGAAATTGTGAATATATAATTGTTAAAATTATTGGAATGTACGAGGGATTAAAACCCGAGTAATTCCCGTCTCACCCCAAACCCGGTTCGGGGAAAAAGAGACAATTTTCTAATTTTACGCGTATCCGGATATGTGTATTCATGTGCAGGTAAAGGGTTGAAAGTTAATTCTGTAAATGGAAATTTTAGACAACTAGAATTTACGACTCTCTTGAGCCATAAATTCAAGACTTGGGTAATGGGAATTTTATATGGACACATAGAGGTGAAATTGGGTAACCTTGCATTCCCAACTCAAGGCTTCCGAATAGTGTGATTAAGAAAGGGTTGGACACGAATAGAAACATGCTAGGTGTCCTAAAACTAGTTGAGGGAATTTCCAAGCCAACAACTAGTCTATGAAATTAATTAGAGAGAACATGAGCACTAGCGTTTCATGTACACGATAGTGGTTGCATTTTCAAGCTTCTGAATCTCTCAAATATATATGTACAGGGCACCATACAGTGAGCGGACCTTCGGGCACCCCGAGAGCCGATACGAGGGGCCAACCAGGTGAGGGGCTTTCCTATCCCTGTCCTATAGGGTTGACTGCGGATATGGATATATGGTTTGCCTTCTTGCCTATTTGTAGGAATTACATGTTAGATAACATGCTATTGTTGTTCCTAAATTACAGTATATGTGAAAAAGTGCTATATGTGTGTTTGTGAATTGTAAAAGCGATGGTGGCTCAAGGAGCCTTATATGAAAAGAAGGTCCACGGGACCTATACGATATCGGGGGTAGGATCGAGTGAATATTATCTGAAGGGTGTGGTTTTGTATGTAAGTCCTTAAACAGAATAAACCTAGGTGACTTTGTTCTGAACCAAGAGTCCGAATTAGAAACCACTTGGAAATCTAGATTTGCCTAAGAAGAAGTCAAGTAGTGGTCCATAGAGGTCATTTATGGTACAACGCGGGAACCGATTCTATCACGGGTGGTCCGGGTAGATTGAGTCTCTTGTTTTGAGTCAAACTCACAAAAATACAAAGTATATGAGTACACCACATTGTGGCTATTGCCTTGGGTAAACCGAGGTCAGATGAGTCGCCGGCTACGCTCCAAGTGAAGTCTTGGGGTCAGATTATTGTTCCAAGTATAGTCTTGGGACCAGGGGTTCCTAGAATGATCAACTAGGTTCCCATATTGCTCACGTGAGATATTGCCTTCGGGCCAGATTCTCTCCTAACGGAGATATGCCTTCGGGCCAGTTTATGATTACGGTTATTTGAATACGGGTGACCACTTGGAATTATATGTTAAATCGTGATATGATGTATCTATGAATTTGAACGTATGTGAAACCATGCTTTAAATTCTATATTGTGAATATGACATATGCTAATTGCCTGACCACCTAATATATGGAAATTGAATATCTGTTATATGCGTATGTGTTTGTGATTGGCTCCTCTCCCCAGTTGTAGTGGTACCCGCTACTACACCAGGGATCGGAAAGCCTCTCACTGAGTTTGTTTGACTCACCCCAATGTTACATGTTACAGACACAGGTGGTATAGGCATCGGGAGCGCTTCCACTTCATCTCAAGGAGGCAGACAGACTTAGAGGCCGCACGCATTGTTCGCGTGGGTAGTATTGATATATGTATTTTGTCAGGATGTATTTGTATATGAATCTTTTGGTATAGCATTGTTTTGTACAGTTGCTATATACATGTGTATATGTCACACTCTAGAATTGTCGGCTTCATACATGTTAAAGATTGGTCTGGTTGTTGGGATCATAGGTTATGATATGATGAATATCATGTGTACATATATATATGAATGTGACTTCCGCATGTGAATAGTATAGATCACACGCACTGAGCGTGTGGTCAATATGTAAATTTATATATATGTGTGATTGAATACTTGATTGTGTGAAAATACGACTTCCGCATGAGAATAGGATAGATCACACGCACTGAGCGTGTGGTCAATATGTAAATTTATATATATGTGTGACTGAATACTTGATTGTGTGAAAATACGGCTTCCGCATGTGAATAGGATAGGTCACACGCATTGAGGCATGTGCTCAATATGTATATTATATGCAGGTGTGTGATTGAATATATATACTTGACTGTACACAGGGATTCTGCATGTGAATAGGATAGATCACCCGCCCTTAAGCGCGTGATCAATATGTATATTATATGTACGTGTGATTGATTATGTGTATATGTATAGACTGAAGCGGCGTTGAGCGAGCCGTGGATTGCGTGCTACTTAGGTTACCGGATAAGGATGACCATATATACTATATATTGTTTGTAATAGAAATGGGTAGTTATGCACGTATAAGAATGTCAATCAGGAATTAGAGGCTTACAGGATAGGAGAAATCCTACCTCCCGTGCCGGTCACGGACGTCCGATAGGGGGTCGTCACAATTTGCTTAGAAAAAAATTGCCTGAGCCCGGCTCGTATTTTTCCGGGCTTTCAGGTTGGGCCTTAAAAAAATACCCGAGCCCGACCCATATTTTGCGGGCTTTCAGGCCGGGCTTACATAAAATTGCCTGAGCCCGGCCCGTATTTTTTCGGGCTTTCGGGCCGGGCTTTAAAAATGCCCGAGCTCGACTCGTATTTTTCCGGGCTTTAAAAAATGCCCGAGCCCGACCCATATTTTGCGGGCTTTCGGACTGGGCTTACAAAAAATTGCCCGAGCCCGGCCTAAATTTTTCCGGGCTTTTGGGCCAGGCTTTAAAAATGCCCGAGCCCGGCCCGTATTTTTCTGGGCTTTCGGGTCGGGCTTTAAAAAATGCCCGAGCCAGACTTATATTTGCGGGCTTTCGGGCCGGGCTTACAAAAAAATTGCCCGAGCCTGGCCCGTATTTTTCCGGGCTTTAAAAATACTAATTTTTATGTAAATATATAATTTTATAATTATTTTTTAAAAAAAATATATTTAGAAAAAAATAAAAAAAGTGGCTTGCGGGCCAATACGGGTAGTGATGGTAGGTAATGAATGGTGATAAGTGATGTGTAGGGCCCAGGTACTACCCAAGTTTTAGCCCAAGTATTTTTAATAAAATGGGTATTTAATGGGTAAGGCCCAAGTACTACCCATACCCAATTCTTAATGTTGGGTAGTTGACCCATGGGCTTAGGCTTGGGTAGTCTCATGGGCTACCCAGCCCATGAGCATGTCTAGTCACAAACCATTTTTAATTCATAAAAAAAACTAATAAACTCAATAAATTAAATCTCAATTCAAATCTAAAAAATCAAATACATTATTAAAATAAAATATACTAAAAACATTTATACTCGTGCAATGCACGGGCCATAATCTAGTACATATCATAAAATTATTAAATCTGAAGAAAGTTGACTAAACATAAAAATATTATAAAATTCGACACTCACCAATTTTTTTGTTTGTGTATCACGAACTTTCTTTTCTATATATTCAGGTAAAGAACCTAAAATTTGAACTTTTTTTATTCCTTCCAATCAATCACGTACAAATAGTAATGATTTTTAAATTGACTAGGCATAAAAATCTATAACGAATGATAACACAAATGACAAATCAAACAGTCATAAAAGAAAAAATATAAACATATATATGCACGAAAAATTATTATTACAATAATAAATAAACAATTTCATCTTTACACAATCTACCAAATTTGAGATGTATTTTTCTCTCATACATTGATTTTTAATGTTAACAAACTCTCGTAGCTCTTGAAATTAGCATTTATCATCCCTGAGTCCAATAGTTTAATTACATCGTTAAGTAATATATATATATATATAAATAGTAACATACATATCTTCAATTCTTGCTACATAGGATTAAGGCATCATTTGTTCAATCAACACCTCATACCACAAAATATTTAATTTATGGAAATAAATTCACATTTCATTTAATATACCACCTAAGAGCTAGATTAGTCGCCATGTAATATAAGATACGCATACGTGACGTTGTTTAATGCAATATATTCTGCTTTACTCAGTCATAAAAATTTAAATTGATTTTAACATTTGCAATTAATGAGGAATTGATACATTTTCATATCTGATTAAAATCAGCATTAAATAGTCCATGATATATGCTGTAATTTATTCTGACGCAATAATTAGATCATTCCAATCTCAATATTCTCACTTCTTTTCAAAAGACACTATAAATATCTATTCCTCCTTTTTTTAGATGGTGAATTCTTCTTCATATGTAACACTAACTTATATTTGTAAATATTGTTTCTTTCTTTATTCACTTATTTCGTACTCTGAAGAGTTCGGTCTACATCTACTTGCTTCTGTATTTATCGGTCTGTCTTTGAATACTTTTCAATTTATATTTTATACCTCACTGTAATATCTTATCAAAGAAGGTGAAAATGGCAAAGCATTTGTGTAGATCTCAACAAATGTTTTTTATTAATATTTTTTCACGAATTTTTTCAAATTCGTTTTTTGGACAGAAATTCGCTGGATCATGGATCAATTTATTGATGTTGTAGGCGCAATTGACAGATCTAAGACTACATGGAAAATAAAGGTCCGGGTCGTGCGTTTGTGGGAGACGCCTCCCTATCCGAAAACATGCCAACATAATGCTCTTGAAATGGTTTTATGTGACATAAATATACTTTTCGTCCCACCAAACATGCGTTTAAGCTGAATTTCATGTTCCAAACTCGAGTAGCACTTGCTGATGATGATGGTTCTATTCATCATTTTAGATTTTCTTTTGTTGAGGCTTAGTGAATCATATATGGGGAGCTTGATCTGAATATATTAGTTGGTATATTCTTATATTAACTTTCTCCATCATAATGAAATCTCTCACAATATTTTTTGTTGGTGAAGACCGAATTTTTGGAGACTTATGAACATAATCATGATTTTTTTGATTTGCAGATGTGATTGGTCATGTTTATAACATGTCCCAAGTTCATCGGTCTTCAACCAAGTGGTTTTTTTTTTAGATTTACGTTATTTTTATGTGATTTTATTTTGAGATTTTGTATTAACAATTTCAACCTTAAATGATAGAAATCAATTTAATCATCAATATCAAATTCATATCCTATAATTACATTATCTTGAGGTCAACTATGTATATCGGTGTAATTCATGATTTTAATACAATCAATAAGATTGTAGCACCAAAAAATCATTGATCAATCAAATTAATAAGGAACAAATCAATATAAATTCTCTATATCATTTGTTCTATAACAAATAAATTGCCTACTTGATACAATACCTTTAATTAATATGATTGGCAATTAAAAGTTAATTGTTTTAAATACTCAAATTCAACATCAAAGAAATCACCTTTACATGAAGAATACCCACGTGGGAAGGATTTTATACGTAATTTAAAATTAAATTGAATTACTAATTCGATTTTTGAAAGATACAGATCCTTCTAATTTTGTGTCTTAACTCTCAAGAAAAAAATGTTACCATTAATTATATTGTTATTTTTTAAAATCAAAACATCTTATGTGTAATATTAAATTAAAATTAAGTATTAATTTGATTTGTGAAAGATACATATTTTTGTAATTTAATCTCTTAAATCTCAAAATAAAAATTTCTTTTTACGTTCATTTTAGGGATTAAATTGATTAAATTATTAATTCATTATTTTAATACAAACAATCAGATTGTAGCACCAAAAAAAAATTTGATCAATCAAATTAATAAGGAACAAATATATATAAATCATATATATCATTTTTTATATAATGAATAAATTAAATTCAACTATTAATTTGAGTCTTTAAATATGTTTTTTTTTTGCCTTTAGTCTTTAAATATGTTGAATGTTCTAATTTACACTATTAAAAATTTAACTAAAATAATTCATTCCTTCAAACGTGCATATGAAGGAATAAATTGCCCACTTGAAAAAATACCATTAATTAATATGATTGACAATCAAAATTTAATGGTTTTAAATACTCAAATTCAACATCAAAGAAATCACCTTTAGATTACGGATGATCAAAATGTCCATACCCAATGAATATTCTAAAATTTTACCCTGTGGGTCTGGGTCTGGGTCTAGGTACAAAGTCATTGGGTTTGGGGACGGGTAAAGAGGTACCCTACCCATACCTTGTCCACAATAATAATAATAATAATTTATTTTTATATATAAAAGGACTATTTTTAAACTTTTTGATTGAGAAAATATATAATGATAATAAAACATATTTAATATTATATATATATATATTGTAAAGGAACGGGCGTACCTTTGAAGAATCCGAATCCGACTCCGATGTCAGGTACCCACGTGCACTCCGGTCACCGAGTAGGAACTCCGAGTAAGATACACAGCAAATGCACCGAAAAATGGAATGGCAGAGAGTTGAGAGTAGAAGAGAGGGTATGTAATTCACTTGTCAAACTTGTGTGTTAAAATGAATGTCCCACCTCTCTATATCACGTTTCCATTTTAATGTAACTGGCTCAGTTACAAATTAAATAAACTTAAGGAGTAAATTACACTCCATAACCCACATTTATGTCTTATTTACATATTTGCCCCAACATCAATTGGGCTTGGGTCCGATCCACCAAGGGTGGACTGGCCCATATTCTTACATCTTCCACTCACACTTGGTGGATTAGATGCCGTGGATTAAATCTCTCAGCCTCCTTTCAATTTCATGCTTAGTGCTTTGCCGTGACCGCGTGGGCATGACGTCTTCACTTAGGTACTTGTGCTAGCAATCCTTTTTACAGGACCAGTACAAGTAACCATCTCCTTCGTGTAGCTAGAACTTCAAATTATGCCTCAGATGTCCTAGATTTAACTATATACACTTTCATGTGGCAAAAACTAATCCCTCTCGAATCAATGTATGATTCAAATTGCCTTCCTCATATGTCTAGTATCCACACTTATGACAACTAAATGTCATAAGGGACATGTCACAGACACTAGCATAGTTGTGTATATTTCAGTTAATCTTCCTTTCGCCCAAATAACACTTTAATATGAATCAGTCGCTTTCTTAGTATAGTACTTTAGATCGCATCTATCGTGACCATAGAAGAAATGCTAAAGTAGCAGACACTAAAACATATCTCCATGTTATTGTCAAAGTTCAAAGGACATCAAATGGGAAAATTGTTCTTCCCTGGGACTCACACAGTAATGAAGCAGGGATCTTTCACTTGCTTCCCTTTTGCGGTTCTCCCAGCTCATGTGGTATGAAACACATGCTATGGCGTTACTCTTTTATTATAAGAGCATATGTCGTTTTATAATTATCATTAACACCGTACAGACTTAAGTATAGACACACTCAATATTTAAACCCAAATTCTTCAACTCTGCTCACGTTTACGACGTCGACGTTGAAGAGTTCGTTATCTGGCTACAGGTATTTTGGAAGTGGGGTTCCAAACTTCGATCCAGTTTTGCTTATGTGGATCTCATCTTGACTTGCTACACTTTAATCAAGGCGACACGTAGTTTTGTGCTTCTTCTCTACCATATCAGCACTTTTAGCTATTTTATTGGTGAACACAAATGTCTCATCTTTGCACACTCCCCTTGTCAAAGGCGGTTGCTTGTGTGAGAGAGCCAACCTTTCAACCTGTACGACATACTAGACATTGTATACTCCAAGAAAAAATACATAAAGTGATAACAGAAAATTAGAAAATCATTCTTTATTAATGAATTCTGCATATTACACTTTACGCATGCCAATGGCTTGCATATGTTCTTTAAACACTCTTTCACCTATTGGCTTTGTCAGGGGATCTGCTATCATACATTTTGTCGAAATGTATTGTACAGTTATAATCTTTTGTGCTATATAATCCCTAACAAAATTATATTTAATATCAATGTGCTTCGTCTTACTGTGATACTTAGGATCCTTAGTATAGGCTATGGCTGCAGTATTGTCACAGTATAATAACACTGGATTGGTACTCTCATTTCCAAATCCAAGATGTTCTATAAATCTCTTCAGCCATAATGCCTCTTGTACGGCAGCAGTGCATACCACAAACTCAGCTTCCATTGAATGTAAGGCTATGCACGTTTGCTTCTTGCTGCTCCAGCATATGGCGCCGTTGTTGAGTAAGAAGGTATAACCTGAAGTTGACCTTCGTTCTTCTTCATCTCCGCCTACATCAGCATTGGAGTACCCAACAAGGCGCAAATCACTTCCTTTATAGCACAATGCATAGTCAGAAGTGCCCTTTAAGTATCTCAAGATCCTCTTCACTGCTTTCCAATGCTTTTCACCGGGGTTAGATTGGAATCTGCTTACCAATCCTACTGCATAGCAAATATCTGGTCTTGTACACATCATTGCATACATCAGACTGCCAACCGCACTGGCATATGGAACTCTTTCCATTTTCTTCTTGTCTGATTCAGTTTTAGGACACATGTCAAGACTCAAGGCTAATCCAGTAGCTACGGGAGTACTCATAGGTTTGCAATCGTTCATGTTAAATCGCTCAAGAATCTTGTTGATGTAATTCTCTTGTGAAAGAGACAAGATTCTTTTCGAACGATTTCTTTGGATTTTAACTCCAAGCATGTACTCTGCTTCACCCATGTCTTTCATCTCAAAGTTCGATGAAAGCCATTCTTTTATGGTTGTTACAGAACCTAGACTATTGCCGGCTAATAGTATATCGTCTACATATAAGGATAAAATAACAAAATTACCCTCAAAACGCTTGATGTAGACGCAGTGGTCTTCCTTTATCATTTGGAAGTCATATGAGGTTACTGCTTTGTGAAACCTCAAATACCACTGTCTGGATGATTGTTTTAATCCATAAATGGATCTTTTAAGTTTACAAACTTTTGACTCTTTTCCTTTTTCAATGAAACTTAATGGTTGTTCCATATAAATTTCTTCATCCAGATCACCATTCAAAAATGTGGTTTTTACATCCATCTAATGTAATTCTAGGTCTAAACTATTTACTATTGCCAGAATAAGTCTAATGGAGTTAAAACGCACAACAGGCGAGAACGTGTCATCGTAATCTATGCCTTCCTGTTGTGTGTAACCTTTTGCTACTAACCTAGCCTTATATTTGTCAATTGATCCATCAACTTTTCTTTTAATTTTGAGAACCCATTTGTTCCCAATGGCTTTACGCCCTTTTGGTAGATCAACTAACACCCAAACTTTGTTCTTTTGCATTGAGTCTATTTCTTCTTCCATCGCTTTCTTCCATTCTTCCTTGGCAGGATTTGACAAGGCTTCGTGTACAGAACGAGGTTCATCATCTCCCTCTGGAGTAACTAAGAAAGATTCGCCTTCGATTTGAAAGCGTCGTTTGGGAATACTTTCCCTATTGCTCCTTCTAATAGGAGCAATCTCCTTATCTTTCTTTTCTTGTCCTTTCTTGGCTCCCACTCAGATTGACAATCCTAGACGATTCTGGTTTGTCAATTTGTTCTGCACTGTCTTGGTCTGGTGTCTCATAAAAGGAAACAGTGCGGTCAACATCTCCTCGATTAGGAAATTCAGTTTCAATGAATCTTGCATCTCTGGATTCTATCTCAGTCACCATGCCATCTTCGTTTTCACCTATGAAAACGTATCCCTTTGATTGTTCTGAGTATCTGATAAAGATACATTTCTTTCCTCTGGGACCCAGTTTTCCATACTTATGGGAATTGTCATGGATATACGCAGCTGACCCCCAGGGCCTTAAGATGCTTAAATCTGGTTTGTGTTTCGTCCATAACTCATAGGGTGTGGAAGCGACTGATGTTGAGGGTACACGATTAAGTATGAAGGCTGCCGTTAATAAAGCATCACCCCAATATGAAATTGGGAGGTTTGCTTGGGCCATCATTGACCTAACCATTTCTAGAAGAGTTTTGTTTCTTCTTTCGGCAACTCCATTTTGTTGTGGAGTGCCAGGGATAGTCAGTTGCCTGATTATCCCTTTTTCTTCACAGAGTTGCTTAAACTGTTCAGACAAATATTCACGACCTCGATCAGTGCGTAATGCTTTGACTTTATTATCCATTTGATTTTCTACCTCGTTTAGGTATCGTTTGAAGCACGCAAGAGCTTCAGACTTGTGAGAAATCAAATAAATATGACCATATCGTGAATAGTCATCTATAAAGGTAATGAAATACCACGCTCCGTGTCTCGCCCTCACACTCATTGGACCGCATATATCAGAATGGATTAATTGTAATGGATTTTCGGCTCTAGTTCCCTTACCGAAAGGTTTTCTTGTGGCCTTACCAGCTAGACAATTTTCACATAGTGACATTTCCATGTTTGGAATTGTACCTAACAGCCCTTCTTTGGCTAATTTAATCATTCTATTTTGATTAATGTGGCCTAGTCTAGCATGCCAAACATTTACATCAACAGGATTAGAAGAAATAGCAAAGCATTCATTATCATTAAAAGAATCACCAATGATATCCAAAATAAAGAACTTATCAAATAAGAAAGCTGAACCATAAAGAGTTTGGTTGCGTAAAATGTCAACAATTTTGTCATGAATTTACACAAAAACCATAACGTAAAAGACATGTAACAGATATCAAGTTCCGTCGGATGTCAGGAGCATAGAGTACATCATGGAGAATGAAGGTCTTGCCACCACGCAAGGTAAATTTACAGCTGCCAATGCCTTGAACCTCAATTCTCGCGTTGTTTCCAACGTAAAGCCACTTGCTTTGAGATGGCAACCGATGGTACTCCATAAAAGATCCTCGCTCCTTAGTTATGTGGTCTGTGGAGCCTAAATCAATAATCCAAGAAGAAGAAACAGGTTCTGTTAGAAAAACAGTACTAGATACAAAAGAAACATGTGAATTCACATAATTCACTAATACCTTTTCGCTCTCAGTCTGTTTGGAACAGTCACGTGCGAAATGGCCCATTTTCTGGCAGGCAAAGCATTTAACCTTCTTTAGGTCTCGCTTTTTCTTCCCACCTTTGTTTCCTTTTCTCTTGAATTGCTTCTTTCCCTTGTTGGGAGGATGACCGCCTTTCTTCCCTTTGTTTTGGAACCTTTTGCCCTTCTTGAAATTGGGCTTAGTATGGGAAGTACCAGCCTCCTCAGTGTAAAAAGCTTGCCCATAGGCTTTGTATGCCTCTAATCTTTCATCCTCCAGCTCAAGATGCTTGGCCACATCGCTAAAAGTAACGATGTTCTCATTGTGTGTTAGATTCAATTTCATGTGCTCCCAACTAGTAGGGAGCGACCTGATGACAGCTTGAACCTGTTGCTCATCAGACAATACGTGTCCAACTTCTTTAAGTTCTCTTATCATGTTTGCCATCTCTCGTAGATGCTGTTTCATTGGAGTGTTTGGCTTAAACTTATAGGTATCGAACTTAATCGTCAACCTCCTCAGTTTAGTGGTAGAGGTACCACCAAACTTGTCTTTCAAAGCTATCCACATAGCTTGCGCAGTTTTGTGCTTCTCAAATTCGCACATTAAGTCATCAGCCATTGCACTCAAAAGTGTGATCCTAGCAATGCTATTCTTCTTTTTCCACGTTTGGTAAGCTTCGCTGTCTCTCCTATGCTGGGTAGTATTCCCAGCCTCTGGTTCGACCAAGACATTGGTCAAAGGGTCAACTGCATCTTGTTCCTCCAAGATGTATTGTACCTTTCTATGCCAAATGTCCCAATTATCCCCATTTAGTTTTTCCCCCTTATTCAGCTCAGCTATAATGTTCTTTGTGGCCATTCTTAGGTCTGTGACAAATTTATCCCACATTATTCAACGATCTCTCTAACAGAGACGTCCCAAAGAACAGTTCAGTTTATATATATAGCACATAAAATATACAATGTCATGCCCTTATATTATTCTTGATCAGAAGACAATGACATTGCAAGACCCATGATCAAGAGAATATGTTTGTATCTCCCATCACATAGATACAAGCAACAATCAGTGTATTCTATCAAGAATAAAATATATAAGTGCCTTAAAAAAAATGCGTCTCATAGAAGACTCATCTTCTAAAAGCTCCCACTTATAAAAAGCATATATTTAATTCATACATGTAATCATAGAACAAATCACTTCATTAAATAAAATAAATTGTTCATTAATGATGAAAAAATTTACAATGCATGAATCATGTTCAATAACATAAAAAAAATTTACATCATAGTAAAAAAGCTCGCATGTAATCAACTACTGCGTCTCTTAATATCTTATGTCGGTGTGGTCTGTCGGCTATTCGGCATACCATTTCTATCATAAAAAACCAGTATATTTTGCTAGGAGGTCGGCCTCTAGGTTTGCCTCTAACCCTTACAGCTCTTATGTATTCCAATATGACTCGAAGGTAAAATTTAGTGTTTTTCTTATCGGTCATGTTTTTGACGTATTTGGAAAGTACGCCATTTATGTCTTTTATGTCTGTTAGTCTTGCTGCATCTCTCTCAGCTATATCCATAGCTAATGCAGGGGTTAAAGGTTGATTGACCTCTTCGCCTTCCTCTACCACAATTTCTTGGACCACTATTGGATTTAATGGATCGTTGTAGTTTAACTGTGGTTCTATGTTAAGGGGTTCAAGTGGAAATAGTGTTTCCGACGTTGGTCCGGAAATTATCGTCTCTTCGGGGATTGGTTGAGGATCCTCTACAGGTTCCTCCTCAGGATCTTCGTCAGGATCCTCCTCGGGATCTTCCTCTGGATCTTCCTCAGGATCCTCTTCAGGATCTTCCTCTGGATCTTCCTCAGGATCCTCCTCTGGATCTTCCTCAGGATCCTCCTCTGGATGTTCATCCACTGGTACGTATTCAGGAATTTCCTCATTCATGTATGAGAATTCTATCGCACTATAGTCAGTGTTTTCAGTGCTACTAGAAGCCATTTGCCTCAATTTGACCTAAAAAAATAATAATAAATAATTTTAATTTTAATTTTTCTGGAATTTTTTTACATAAAAAAAAGTACCAGAAAAGCTCTAAAATACACATAAACAGATCCCAAATCATCCCAAACATAGTCGAATTATATGTCAAATTGAAGATCTCAATTTAACGGATTTTTAGAGACAGACGGCGCCTCAATCGGAGGTCGCACGCGTCCTCACGCGCCCCTAGAAGAGAAAATTTATATATGTTTTTTTGGTTGCTCACGCGCCGCCGCATCGGCCGCCACTCGCCGGCGGCTACCTGGCCAAGTAGGCCACGCGTCGAACGGAGCTGCCACGTGGCCGACACGCCACGTGGCCGACACGCCACGTGGCCTCTTTTTTTTTATAAGCCCAAAAAAAAAATTTTTTTTATTAGGTCCGGGCCCCCAAAAAAAAAATTTTTTTCGGGTCCGAGCCCCAAAATATTTTATTTATTTATTTATTTTTGTATTTTCAAAAATTTGATTTTAGGCGGCGGTTTTTTGAACTGCCGCGCCAAGAAAACGGTTTTAGTGACGGTTTTGTAGCAGCAGTTTCCAAAACTGTCGCTAACCGTCATCTTCAACCTTCAGCCTCCGTTTTCCAGAATCCGGCGACCGGAAACGGTGGAGCTCGCCGGAATACTTCGGACATCAATATCTCAGTCGTCCGAACTCCGTTTTTACAAATTTTATGTCGATTTCGCACGATTTTTCGTGCTCTACGCAATGGGAGCAATTTCGAAGCCTAAATCTTTAAGTTTCGGTAACCTAAATTTCGAACTCGAAACTTCGATTCACAATTACTCTGTCATTCGAAGTCCGTTTTGCGTAAATTTTATATGTATGTTTTCGTTGTTTCACTCTCTATACAATGAAACAAATTTCGAAGCATGATTTGTCAATTTCAAAAGACGCAATATACTGTGTATTCATACATACATATATATGTTCATGAGGTATGGCATACAAGCAATGTAAGAAACATGTTATTGCAAACATATCATTGTCGCAGCGGAATGAACCAGGCTCTGATACCACTGTAAAGGAACGGGCGTACCTTTGAAGAATCCGAATCTGACTCCGATGTCAGGTACCCACTTGCACTCCAGTCACCGAGTAGGAACTCCGAGTAAGATACACAGCAAATGCACCGAAAAATGGAATGGCAGAGAGTTGCAGTAGAAGAGAGGGTATGTAATTCACTTGTCAAACTTGTGTGTTAAAATGAATGTCCCACTTCTCTATATCACGTTTCCATTTTAACGTAACTGGCTCAGTTACAAATTAAATAAACTTAAGGAGTAAATTACACTCCATAACCCACATTTATGTCTTATTTACATATTTGCCCCAACATCAATTGGGCTTGGGTCCGATCCACCAAGGATGGACTGGCCCATATTCTTACATATATATATATATATATATATATATATATATATATATATATATATATATATATATAAAATTTAACAGCATTTTTTTTTGTTTTGATGAATAGTTAATAAACATAAATTTTATATTAATAAAATAATAATTTATTTTAAAAGTTTTATGGGTCTGAGTCCGGGTATGGGGATTCGACTATTCGTAGGGTCCGGGTATAGGGATTGACTTTGATACCCGCTAAGTCTAGGTCCGGGGACACGAAATATAGTACCCTACCCATGTTCATATCTACTTTAGATGAAGAATAGTCACGTGGGAAGGATCTTATGCATAATTTTAAATTAAATTGAAATGCTAATTTGAGTTTTGAAAGATACTGATTCTTCTAATTTAGTGTCTTAACTCTCAAGAAAAAATGTGTGTGAATAAAAACCTACTAATGAAAGCTTATGAAATTTACGTTTTTTTTTTTGAGATTTTGTATTTACAATTTCAATCTTAAATGATAGAAATGTATTTAGTCATCAATATTAAATTCATATCCAATAATTACATTATCTCGAGGTCAACTATGTATATTGGTGTAATTCATGATTTTAATACAACCATTCAGATTGTAGCACCAAAAAATCATTGATCAATTAAATTAATAAGGAACAAATAAATATAAATCCTCTATATCATTTTTTTATAACGAATAAATTGTCTACTTGATAAAATACCTTTAATTAATATGATTGACAATTAAAAGTTAATGATTTTAAATACTCAAATTCAACATCAAATAAATCACCTTTAGATGAATAATAGCCACTTAGGAATGATCTTATGCTCTTGTATTAAGGAGTGGTTTGCTCAACTAACACCTCATTATCACTTAATCTGAAGCCTTCAGTCCACATGTCATGCACTTATCTACGTGTACATCCACAGTAATTCTACATAATTTTTTATCCTCCAACTTGACATTCTTGGTTGCCACATGTCAATGATTGTAACATTTATGTATTATTCAAATTTGAATTGATTCAAGGCAATTAATGATCAATTCATCACTATCAATAGCTGACCGATATCCCAATTAATATTACCTTGATTTTTATACTAATTGATATATGTTGTTTAATTCCAGGATTACAAATCGTATAATTCATCCTCCCTTATTTTTTCTTTATAAAATCTATATATTTCTTTTTTGTTATTGAGAGACTCTACAGTTATTTTTTAGAAGCTGAAACATAGATGTTTAATGCCGTAAGCTCCATTGATAGATCTCAAGCTATTTTTCGGATTTGACCTGTCAATCGTTGTTCAACAACTAATTCTGGTATTTCATGTCACGACCCCCGTTTAGAGGACCGTGACTGGCACAGACACAGGGAATATCCCTCTGCCTGTAAGCCTTATCACCTAATTGACAGAATATCTATTATTGAAAGTACATCCAAAAGCAGTATAATACCATGGCTACACCGAACTGGTGGCCTATCCTAGGCAAGCAAATCCACGGCCAGTGCCGCTTCAGGATATAGATATAGGAAAACACACATAATATATACAACCTGTGTACTGGCTACACATCCGAAGATGCTGCCTATCCTATTCACATGCAACAGATATATATATATATAAATATATTTTGAAAGCAAATTTTCCTTGTAACGGAGTAAAATAAATCCTGATCTTTAAGGTGTGTGAAGCTGACAGTTCCAGATTTAGTAATACAATCTAATTGGGTACGTCTACCCTTTACTTTATGATACATTAATAAAGTAAATTTAATTACAATTACACTTTATTCACCCACATGAACAAGTTGTGGGTCTTGGGAAATGTTGCTCAACCATCGTTCCACCGAGACTTCTTCCACCTGTACTTAACCTGTCTCTGTGTAGTAAAAATGAGATGTGAGTCTTAACCACGCGACTCAGTGAGAACTCTCCCATCCCCGACGCAAGGCGGGTACCATGGCGCTGGGATTGGGAGTCATACACAACCACATGCAAAAAACTGATTACTATTAATAAACATACATTCTTGGTGACCACACAACAATAGATATCTCATCCAACCAATCACATGCATTTAACAGATACAAGCATGCAGCAGTTGATTCCACGTCATCAATCAGCAATTAAACACGTAACATATAGTGCCGGCTTTTACTTACCGGTCTTCTCACGTTTAGCATATTTGAATCAAACAAGACGTTGTGGTGACGTAATCCTGTACGTCACTACTACGCTGCACAATCAGCAATCATATGCAAACACAGACAATTTATACATGCACACAGATACTATAAGATACATCTACTTGATCTTCCCCACTCTGGGGTATCTACTAGCCACTAAGTGGCTTTTTCACTTCGAACCCTCGCACTCGGGTACTGGTCACCGCATGACAATTCTGTTAAATCAAACACAATCAACTTCTATCTATCAAACAACTGACGCATAGCCACCCTGTGAGTTAGTTTTCTTAGGCACCCTGTGGGTTTTAAAAAAAATTTAATTCAAGTTTATTTCTTAGAAAATTACGCCTAAGGTTTTCGTAAATGGTTAGGGTTTAACCAATTGGAATAACACAAATTGAGAAAGAGATTTCATGACAATTTGTCTTCCAATGGTTATCCCTAGTATTTTCAAGAAAAGTTTGAGGGTCTTTCAGAATCTCTCATCCGGAAAGACCAAAAAGATTTTTACAAAAATTTCTCATGTGATCAATATCCTATTCTTTATGCTCTTCCTTAAGCAACCCAAGAGAGTTTGGTTGGGCTTAATCCCTTCTTTTTCCCCCTCGTTTGCTTAAGGAACTAGCAGTTCATGGATCGAGCGTAGGGTTGGACTAGGCTCCTTCCCTGTGCCTTACCATTTACTCTGTTTCCTGCTCGGCATATGGTCATGCTCCACACGTTTACATATGCCTCTACTTCTTAACATCTATCTCTACGGCATATGGTTCGGCCACTTTGCCCTTCCATATACTGTATCCTAATTTTCTAGTCCGTAGACTTCTACTTCTACACTGTGGCATACACTACCTCTTTTTTGTTTACTTTATAGGAAGGACAACTTACTTCCTTCAGCCATAGCATACCGCACAGTCGTGATCCATTCACGTGGTCATCTTCTTGCCAGTCTCATGCCCCATGGCCCTGTTTATTTTTGTCTGTAAACTATCTATTTCAATCGCCCCATGAGCTTACTTTCTTTTCTACACGCCAAGCGTGTCTTTTCTTTCACCTTGCAAACCATTCCTAGCCTGAACTACCATTCACTGCATATGTCTATTCTACTTACATTCCATGTTATAATCAAACAACTTGTGCCTATATTATAGCACACAATGCGCCGCTAACAAAGCAGACGCATCGTCTCATTTAACACCTGCAAAACAATCACCCATTGTAGCGCATTCCTGCCTACAATGCAACCAAATGTGTTCGTGCCTAGGTAGAATCCTCCATGGATGTCTCCTTTCCCTATTATGGCGTCCTAAGGTTCCTCAGGGTCACTGCCACCCCACCTTACGCCTTAGTGCTCATCGGCGCTTATGTACTGTACAGGTTATATGCTTTGCATAGAATTCCACATACAAATTCTATGCCTGAAGCGATGACTCGAAAGAATTTATGACTTAACATCCTAAGCAACCTCACAAGTGCCCGTCGGAACCACCGTTACGTCCGGATTCGTAATGGATAGCCCAACTGACACCCGAGACTACTAGTTAGCTTCACACCCTTAAAGAACAACCGTGACTGGCATAGACACAGGGAATATCCCTATGCCTGTAAGCCTTATCACCTAATTGACTAGAATATATGTTATTGAAAGTACATCCACATGCAGTATAATACCATGACTACACCGAAATGGTGGCCTATCCTAGACAAGAAAATCCACGGCCAGTGCCGCTTCAGGATATAGATATAGGAAAACACACATAATATATATAACATGTGTACTGGCTACACATCCAAATATGCTGCCTATCCTAATCACATGCAACAGATATATGTATATATATATTTTTTGAAAGCAAATTTTCCTTGTAACGGAGTAAAATAAATCCTGATCTTTAAGGTGTGTGAAGCTGACAGTTCTAGATTTAGTAATGCAATCTAATTGGGTACGTCTACCCTTTACTTTATGATACATTAATAAAGTAAATTTAATTACAATTACACTTTATTCACCCACATGAACAAGTTGTGGGTATTGGGAAATGTTGCTCAACCCTCGTTCCACCGAGACTTCTTCCACCTGTACTTAACTTGTCTCTGTGTAGTAAAACTGAGGTGTGAGTCTTAACCACGCGACTCAGTGAGAACTCTCCCATCCCCAGCGCAAGGCGGGTACCATGGCGCTGGGATTGGGAGTCATACACAACCACATGCAAAAAAAACTGGTTACTATTAATAAACATACATTCTTGGTGACCACACAACAATAGATATCTCATCCAACCAATAACATGCATTTAACAGATACAAGCATGCAGCAGTTGATTCCACGTCATCAATCAGCAATTAAACACGTAACATATAGTGCCGGCTTTTACATACCGGTCTTCTCACGTTTAGCATATTTGAATCAAACAAGACGTTGTGGTGACGTAATCCTGTACGTCACTACTACGCTACACAATCAGCAATCATATGCAAACACAGACAATTTATACATGCACACAGATACTATAAGATACATCTACTTGATCTTCCCCACTCTGGGGTATCTACTAGCCACTAAGTGGTTTTTTCACTTCGAACCCTCGCACTCGGGTACTGGTCACTGCATGACAATTCTGTTAATCAAACACAATCAACTTCTATCTATCAAACAACTGACGCATAGCCACCACGTGACACGTCCTGACCCCTTGCTGCGGGGCAATAGCTTGAGCCCACTCGTCCATTACCCAACCATGCCACATGGCGGGCACGGCACAACGTCTCGAAGCATGTCCACTGACACACCCTGGACCACTCCACAGGATGATTTCTCTTTTACTATGTTAGGCTCACGGTTCACCGGTAGGTTCCTCCCGTGTCTCCTTACCTTAGTCTCACATATTAATAGGATTCTTTGTATCTTTCCCGAAGGATCAACAATTCTTCTCCTTATTAATATGGATGAGTATCCTTAATAGGATCTAACTCATATACCCGTCTAGATGCACTCTCTGAGCCTCAAGCTATCGTCATAGCAATATAAACCTTTCTGACCCTATTACCAGGATAGGGCAATGACCATCGTCATGGTGATTATAAAACTGAGGTCTCAAGTGCCATCTGACGTTGTTCTAGTCGATGTCTCACATCGCTAGCATAATCAAATTCGAAACCCACCAATAACTTCCTTTGCATGATTATAATTTAAGTCACCGTCGTGACAAGTTTTCAAAATAAAGTTTAGCCCTTCCGTACAAGGACTCTTGCCACCGTCGTGGAAAAGATTTAATAAAATACTCATCATGCCTCCGGAGTGTATGAGTTGGATTTGTAACACACCAATCATAGCAAACAATTATACTCTACTCCTATGTCTTCTTATACAAGCTACTTTCCACAACCTATTTTTTAGTTCTTTCATTCTTTTAGCATTCTATATCTCTAGCTAACACATACCAGACAAGCAGAGAATATACATACCCATGTAATCCACATAAGCATACAACCCTAGGAGCAGAGATGGAAGAACCCTCACCTTGGCCAACCTTTCATGCAATCCTCTCCTGTAACTTAAGTCTCCTCGGAGTTCCTGTTGCACTCTATTGCGCGTCGTTGTTCCTATAAGGACAACATTTATTTCATTAAAGTTATTACTTAGCTTAACTTGTTATTTATCTCTCCATTACTCTCACCTGTAGTCCATGGTTGCCATAGAGTCAAGCTCTTGGTCTTATCGGACTTCTCTATCCCAATTTATGCGTATCCTTCCTTGGACACTTGACTTACTCGTATATAACACTCTACTTGAGTGTTTCACATACTTGGATTTGAGTATTAAACCTCTATCCAACTTGTATTCACATCTAAAAAAGCTTATCTAATTTGATTGGAAGGAATCCTAATTTTAGGAAGGTCTAAGCATTTTTGTTTCAACTTGTGTTCTTACTCGGGTTCTAAGAAATCTAGTTTCTAAACCTCAATACACCTCTAATTCATCCTACTTAAGGCTTCCTAATAATTATGAAGGAATAAAATTACTATTTTAAAATTCGGACTTCATTGTTCAGCAAGTTTCCATCCTTGAGAAACAAGAAGGTACCTAAAAAAAATCCTTGATGCTTGATCGCATATTTAGAATTATTCTAGGGTGTTTAATATTGAAAAGAAGAAGTTTGGAGCCCTCAAAATCACCCTTA
The DNA here is from genome assembly GCA_014851425.1 of Senna tora. Taxonomy (NCBI): domain Eukaryota; kingdom Viridiplantae; phylum Streptophyta; class Magnoliopsida; order Fabales; family Fabaceae; genus Senna; species Senna tora. The sequence continues at coordinate 19,644,325 of CM026265.1, forward strand.
AAGTGTATTTGGGCAACCCGAGCAGGGACCCGGTACGTTAACGTCAAGGTTCAACCTTAGTAACCTCGGGCCAGCTCTTCACGGGTCTTGTTCAGCTAATATTTCAACTATATAATTTTAATAATATCAATCCAAGCCTATTTACTCAAATCCAAGCTCAATCCTAATTATCAACAATTTTCCCCAATATGGAAATAATTATAATTTCAACCCCAAATCCTTCCAAATTCGAATTTGAGCAAATCCGAGAATATATTCCTGATTCCTACTCTAACTAAGCGTTCAAGAACACTTTCTAGGTCTCAATCTAACCTCGAAACAATCCAATCGAAGGTGGATAGAAGAAATCCCTATAAATGGAGAAATTGGGGGTTTCGAATGAAATTGGGGTTACCAACCTTTGATTCGATTGGTGGAAGGTGTAGGAGACGTCGTACCCGAGCTCCGGTGACTTCTTTGGCGTCGGCTAGCTCTCCCCGGTTACTTTTCCGGCGGACCCAAACCCTTCCTCTTCTTCTTCCTCACGCCTCTCCTCTCTCTCTCTCTCTTTCTCTTCTTTCTGCCCGTAGCTCTCTCTAATCTCTTTTTCTAATACTTCCTTCTTTTCTTTTTCTATATATATATATATATTCTTTCAATGTATTAAATTAAAACCCACTGTTTCACCTACCACTAATTAAATAATAATAATTATTATTATAATAAATAAATAAATATAATTAAAATAAAATAATTAATAATTAAATATTAAATAAATTAATAATTATGTAAATAATAACAAATTTGTATTTTTAATTTAATCTCTTTTCCTATTTAATTCGGGTTTCTAAGTTCTTAGGTCCCGAATTAAATCCAAAAATTATTTTCTACTTCTTTTTCCTTCCCTTTTATTTTATTTTAAACTTCGAAAAATTTTCTTGGGTATTACAATTTTTGAAAAAAAAATATTTCCTTTCCGGTTTCTTTTTAACTTTCATATTTTTTCTATATTCTTTTTTTTAGGTTTTAATTCCTAGTCCCGGAATAAATCATTCTTTAATCCTCGAAATTTTAAATAAATCATTATTTAATCCTCGAAATTTTCTGGGGTATTACATGTCAGATATGAATTTTATTCTTCAGCGCGATCATGAGACTATATATTGTTTGATAAATCAAGTTGATGCCAATATACATATGAAATTCTTACTTTTGTTTCCCCTTAATGTTTGTTTTGTTGTTATGCCAATATACATATGAAATTCCTACTTTTTTTTAATTGAAAAATTAAGGTCTTCTGTTCAAAATATGTTACTCTGTCAAATTGGGTTTTACGACACAGCTGGTCTGCAGATAGTATGCTTCTTTTAAGTGGCAGCAAAGACTCCACACTCGAGGTATTTTGATTTTTTGTTTTTACATATTTCTTTCAATGAAATGTTTTGTTGTTAAGCCAATATACATATGAAATGTACTATGCCAAATTGACATTTTATTGCGCTTGATTATCAAGATCTGGGATATTAGGACGCGCAAGTTAAAGCAAGACCTTCTAGGACACGCAGATGAAGTACTTCAGTTTACATACCTAAACATTTTTTATTCTTATTTCTAAAATATTTTGTCATTTTGCTAACTTTTTTTTCCCAATGTCATTTGGAAAAAGGTATTACTCTTCTCCATAATCTACAATCTGTGTATGTTGGATGCTTGTGAAGTTTTGGAACACATTTCAATTCTCCAACAAAAATTATTTTATGGTTGATACGAGCATATCTTTTACTCTTAGTATATTTGATGGTTGACAATCAAGTTATTGGTTCAACTCATAATTATGGGTTTCAATTAGCCAATTTGTTGTCTATAGAGATTCATTATGCAATTTGGCGATGAGTGATGACTAATGATGCATTTCTTATGAGTTCTGATTCTTCTTTCGGTGGTGCTTTGCGAAGGTGCTTTGTCTGGATTTTGATTCTGATTGAATTTACAGTTTTAGGTTTGGTAATTATGCTAACTCAAATAAATTGCAATGATCATAAAAAAATATTAATTTATTTCAGTTAAACCTCCATTTTATGGTAATCATATAAAACATAATTTTGATTGAATGCGGATCATAATCTAATGAATAATAGAAATATATAAGTTAAAATTAGAATTAGCAAATCATATAATTCATACGGAGCATTAAATGTAGTTGATTGAAAACCCCAATGGAATAATAAAATTGCAAAAGTTAATGAGACATCATTTTTATTGGTAAAATCAAATCATATATTGGTTCGAGTTCTAAGATTTGAGTCCATGTAAAAGCATGAAAAAAAAAATCAGAGGACTCCATCAATAACTTTGTGAATTAAAAAATAAAAATACATATTAAATTCAAAAGTCTGAAATTTATTTCATCCTTGATTTGTGAATGAATTATTTATTATTCAACAGGTAATTAATATATATTATTAGTTACAGATTATGGAGACATAAATAAAATAATCTATAGTAAAATTATTATATATATCAAATCATATATTCTCATCCAAAATGATAATAAATGAAGATTAATTATTTTAAAGTAAAAATAAATATTTATACTTTAATATAACTTCAAATTGGTTATAATTATAGAATTTAAATCTTCATTTATATTACCTTTTTATTTTCATAATATTAAAAAAAGTTTAAATGCACATAACAATTTTTTTAGCATAAAATCATGGTAAATCACAATATATTAAAATTTTGGATTCATATTTGGAATCTAATTATTATTTTTATTTTAATATTTTATTAGTTTCTTGATTAAAAATCCAGCATTAAATTTGAGGGCCCGTATTTAAATCTAAAAATTGTAAGAGATAAAACAGATTTTTTTTATGGTAGAGATAAAACATATTTTAAAATTTATTAAAAATTATAATGTATGTTTCATAATTTATCAAAAATGGAATTTAATAGTCAAATTAATTGAACAATCAGAGGATAAAAGTTGAAAGTCTGAAATGTAAGATTCAAAAAAATTAGATTTAAAAGTAGCAGATTGACATGAAATCCATAATTATCTTTGTCAATTAATTAATATACATATTAAAAGTCAAAACATGAAATTAATGGAATCGGATCAGATGAAGTTGGGTTACCCATAAAGTTATAAAGTTACTTTTCATCTCAGCCATTCATTTCTTTTAATGCTTCAGATGTTGCCACATCACTCCATGTCTCTTTTTTCTCCCGATTTCAACCCTTAAACATTACCCTTTTTTTTCCCCTCCAAAATCCTTCTTTTTTTTCCCTCCAATTCAGTAGCCGACTACAACATTTTTTTTTCTCTCCGATACGGCGATACCCCAATCAACCACCAGCTCTTTTCTTTTCCCCTCTTTCATTGTTCTCCACTCTTATTTGCTTCTTTATCCTTCATCCTCAAATTGTAGTGCGTGGAGTCGACGGTGTGCTTGAAAATGTAAGTACACTACTCCTGCACATTGGATAATGACTAGGCCTAATAAATGTATCATAGCACAACTAGTTGATTTAACTAAATTAGAGATATATTCATGTAGGGAACAAATTCAATAACTAATGATCATAAGTCAGAAACAAGTTGGATGTAATACCCGAGAATATTTTGACTAGCGTTATAATAAATTAAATTAAATTAATTAAATCAAAGGTGGAAAAAATGAGATAAAAAGGAAAATAAATACACACTATACTACTACTTATTTTTAACACAATTTGTTTAAATCCTAAATGTTTCATAATATTTTTTTTATTATTATTTATGTTATCACATCAGACTTCTTTTTTCTTCTTTGTAATATATATATATATATATATATATATATATATATATATATATATATATATATATATATTATATAAGTAAAAGATAAAAAGAAAAAGAAGAAGGAAGAAGCGTGAAAGGGGTTGAAGGAAAGAGGACCACGCACGGGGGAGAGGGCAAAACGTGAGAGAGAGGGCTGGACGGAGAGGCACGAACGGGAGGTGCACGGAAAGTGAGCTCGCGTGGTGGCCGATCCTTCGGACAGTGGCCGGAGTCGCCGTCCACCGAGCTGGTCACCGTCTTGTGGCCGTAGGAGAGAGAAAGCTCAGGTTAGAGAGAGAAAGTAAAGGGGGAGAGCTTTCTCGCCGGAAAACGCCGTCTCTTCACCGGGGAAGGTAGCTGGGGGTCTCCTCTACTCCATATCATCCTTCTAACCGGTTGAATTGAGGTGAGAAGTCCCGAAACTCTCAAACCCCAATTTTATCAATTTTAGGGATTTTTGGAAAGACCCCAATTGATTGAGTTTGAGTATTCTGGGTCCTAAATCAAAGTATTTGCATGTTAGGAAGTGAGTTGGAAGCTTAGGAACCGGAATTTATTTGATGGAAGTTATCCGGGTTGGGAAACTAGTAGGAAAATATGATTGGTAATGTTTAAGGGTGTTGTGGAATGATTTGGGGTGCATTGAAAGGTTGAATGATAATTATATAATTGTGAAAAATTATTGGAATGTACGAGGGATTAGAACCTGAGTAATTCCCGTCTCACCCGGAACCCCGTTCGAGGAAAAAGAGACAATTTTCTAATTTTATGCATATTCGGGTATGTGTATTCATGTGTAGGTGAAGTGTTCAAGGTTAGTTTGATAAATGCAAAGCTTGGACAAGTAGAATTTATGACTCTCTTGAGTCATAAATTCAAGACGTGGGTAATGGGAATTTCATATGGACACATAGAGATGAAATTGGGTAACCTTGCATTCCCAACTCAAGGCTTCCGAATAGCGTGATTTAGCAAGGGTTGGACGATTAGAAGCATGCTAGGTGTCCTAAAACTAGTTAAAGGCATTTCCAAGCCAACAACTAGCCTATGGAATTAGTTAGAGAGAACATGAGCACTAGCGTTGCATGTACACGATAGTGGTTGAATTTTCAAGCTTCTGAATTTCTCAAATAAATGTGTATAGGGCACCATACAGTAAGCGGACCTTCGGGCACACCGAGAGCCGATACGAGGGGCCAACCAGGTGAGGGGCTTTCCTATCCCTGTCCTATAGGGTTGACTGCGGATATGGATATATGGTTTGCCTTCTTGCCTATTTGTAGGAATTACATGTTAGATAACATGCTATTGTTGTTCCTAAATTACAGTATATGTGAAAACGTGCTATATGTGTGTTTGTGAATTGTAAAAGCAATTGTGGCTCAAGGAGCCTTATATGAAAAGAATGTCCACGGGACCTATACGATATCGGGGGTAGGATCGAGTAAATATTATCTGAAGGGTGTGGTTTTGTATGTAAGTCCTTAAAGAGAATAAACCTAGGTGACTTTGTTCTGAACCAAGAGTCCGAATTAGAAACCACTTGGAAATCTAGATTTGCCTAAGAAGAAGTAAAATGAACAAGTAGTGGTCCATATGGGTCATTTATGGTACAACGCGGGAACCGAGTCTATCACGGGTGGTCTGGGTAGATTGAGTCTCTTGTCTTGAGTTAACCCACAGAAATACAGAGTATATGAGTTCACCACATTGTGGCTATTGCCTTGGGTAAACCGAGGTCAGATGAGTCGCCGGCTATGCTCCAAGTGAAGTCTTGGGGTCAGACTATTGTTCCAAGTATAGTCTTGGGACCAGGGGTTCCTAGAATGATCAACTAGGTTCCCATATTGCTCACGTGAGATATTGCCTTCGGGTCAGATTCTCTCCTAACGGAGATATTGCCTTCGGGCCAGTTTATGATTATGGTTACTTGAATACAGATGACCACATGGGATTATATGTTAAATCACGATATGATGTATGTGTGAATTTAAATGTATGTAAATCCATGCTTTAAATTCTCTATTGTGAACATGATATAAGCTAATTGCCTGACCACTTAATATATGGAAATTCAAATATCTTATATGCGTATGTGTTTGTGATTGGCTCCTTTCCCCAGTTGTAGTGGTACCCGCTACTACACCAGGGATGGGAAAGCCTCTCACTGAGTCTGTTTGACTCACCCCAATTTTAAATGTTACAGACACGGGTGGTATAGGCATCGAGAGCGTTTCCACTTCATCTCAGGGAGGCGGACAGACTTAGAGACCGCACCCATTGTTCGCGTGGGTAGTATTGATATGTATTTTGTCAGGATGTATATGTATATGATTCTTTTGGTATAGCATTGTTTTGTACAGCTGCTATATACATATATGTATATGTCACACTCTAGAACTGTCGGCTTCATACAGATTAAAGATTGGTCTTGTTGTTGGGGAATAGGTTGTGATATGATGAATATCCTGTGTGTATATATATATATATATATATGAATGTGACTTCTGCATGTGAATAGGATAGGTCACACGCACTGAGCATGTGGTCAATATGTAAATTTATATATATGTGTGACTGAATAATTGATTGTGTGAAAATACGACTTCCGCATGTGAATAGGATAGGTCACACGCATTGAGGCGTGTGATCAATATGTATAATTTATGCAGGTGTGTGATTGAATATATATGCTTGACTGTACACAGGAATTCTGCATGTGAATAGGATAGATCACCCGCCCTGGAGCGCGTGATCAATATGTATATTATATGTATGTGTGATTGACTATGTGTATATGTATAGACTGAAGCGGCGTTGAGCGAGCCGTGGATTGCCTGCTACTTAGGTCACCGGATATGGATGACCATATGTACTATATATTGTTTATAATAGAAATGGCTAGTTACGCATATATAAGAATGTCAATCAGGGATTAGAGGCTTACGGAATAGGAGAAATCCTACATCCCGTGCCGGTCACGGACGTCCGATAGGGGGTCGTGACATTGGAGTTCCATAATAATGTAAGAGATTGAAGAAACAATAAACAATATTGGATGCGCACTTGAATTTAATCTTCAATTCTAAAGTAATAACTGTGTGCTAATTGGGTAAGAATACATAAGTATATATACACTTGATATATATATATATTCCTAATCTTAGCCAATTTGGTTTAGGATAATAATTGTTTAACCATTGCCTCTAATTTGTGTTAAATTTAGATATATTCTTTATGCCTCTAATTTGTGTTGAATTTAGATATATTCTTTATTATTAAAAATAATTTTCTTATTGCCCTGTAGGGAAGGAGCATTTACTATTGGCTCCAATGAAAATGATAATTTAGACATGGATTGGAAACCGAAAATAGGAATGGAATTTGAAACCATAGACAAGGCTTGGGCATTTTGGAATGCTTACGATGGAAAAATAGGTTTTGGAGGGAGGAAGTTATTTACAAACAAAAGTAAGAAAGATGGATCAATCACTACTTGTAGATTCGTTTGTTGCAAAGAGGGAGTAAGAGCCAAAAAACAGGAAGTTCATAACGTTGTGAATCATCGATCGCGACAGGAAACAAGAATCGGTTGCAAAGTTAAAATGGGACTTGTGAATGAGAATGGGAAATTTAAAGTGTATGATTTAGTAGAGGAGCATAACCATGTTTTACATCTTCCAAATACAACACATATGCTGCCCTCTCAACGTAGGATATCAAAAGTTCAAGCACACGGGATTGAATTGGCTGCAGATTCTGGGTTACAACAAAAAGCGTCATTTGAGTTACTTAGTAAAGAAGCAGGTGGAAGAGGTAATCTAGGCTTCACCCGTTTGGATTTGAAGAACTATCTACGAACTAGGAGGCAAAAGGATTTGATATACGGTGAAGCAGGTTGTTTATTGAGATATTTCCATGATCAGAAATTGAAAGATCCGTTATTTTTCTATGATTATCAAATGGATAATGAAGAACAAATAACCAACATTTTTTGGGCTGATTCAAGAATGATCTTGGACTACGGTCATTTTGGAGATGTAGTCTCTTTTGATACAACATATTGTATCAACAAAGCACATAGGCCACTTGCTATATTTTCAGGATTCAATCATTTCAGAGGAGGGGTAATTTTTGGGGCAGCTTTCTTTTATGATGAGACAGCAGCATCTTTCAAGTGGTTGTTTGAGACTTTTCTGAGAGCCAATTTGCAAAAAAAACCAAAGACTATATTCACTAATCAAGATCAAGCTATGGCTAAGGCATTACGTGAGGTTATGCCTGAGGTTTACCACGGTTTATGCACTTGGCATCTAATGCAAAATGACATCAAGCACCTGGGAAACTTGATGAAAGCCGAATCTCATTTTCTACAGGACTTTAAGTCCTGTATGTATCAATATGAAGAGGTGACTCACTTCGAGGAGGCTTGGAGCAAGTTATTATCACATTATAATGTTCAAGAAAATAAATGGTTGTCATCAGTATACACTTTGAAAGAGAAATGGGCGACTTGTTACATGAATAGCGCTTTTACACTAGGAATGCGAAGCACACAACTTAGTGAAAGCTTGAATGCTGATTTCAAAAGGTACTTGACACAGAATATAAATATCAATGAATTTCTTACGCACTTTGAAAGAGTGGTGGAGGATAAAAGGTACAGTGAGTTAGTATGTGAATTTAATTTGCGAGATAAGCTTCCAAGGTTGAATTACTCATTGTCACCTATGGTAATTCAAGCTACAAAGGTGTACACTCCTCCTATATTTGACAAGTTTCAATATGAATTCAACATTTCCCTCGCTTGTTCTATAAAGTATAGATATGAGAGTGAAGCATGCTTTGAATATGGCATCACTATTGTTGGTCGAGAAGAAGAATTTAGAGTATGGTTTAATCCTCCTCAAAAGGCATTGTCTTGTAGCTGTAAGAGGTTTGAAAACTTTGGTATATTATGTGGTCATGCCTTAAAAGTACTTGATGCTAATGAAATTAAAATTATTCCTGATCAATACATTTTGGTGAGATGGACAAAAGATGCTCGGGGTGGTGTTATACTAGATGTTAAGGAGAATGAAGTTGACGAAGATCGTAAGTTAATTCGAACACAACGACATAGACAACTTTGGCCTGATCTTACATATTTAACATCTAAAGTGATTGATTCTGAAGAAGGATTCTTGTTGGTCGCAAACGGTATGAAAGAATTGCGTAAGCAAGCCGAGGAGCTTCTGGAAAGGGAAAAAGATGTGAACAATGTTAAGGATGCTTCTATACCACCCTTGAGTGCATCCTCACAAAGCATGGGTGCATCCTCATCACAACCCATGAGTGCATCCTTATCACAGCCAAAGGGGATCAAGAAAAGGCAAGGCAACAAGAGGACGAGATGCTATAAAAATTGGGTTGGTCAGAGGAAAAAGACACAAAGGGTCCCAAATTCGGATAGTTAGAGATCTATAGTAAGTTTGCCCATACATATCTCTTTATTATTTTACATCACTTGTTAAGTTAAACAATTCATATTTATCAAAATTTGTTTTTTAGAACAAAGAAGTTGTAAATCAAGTGAACTCTCAATGCATTGAAGGATATGGGAATCCATTTGGTTTTACTAGACTTTTGTTGGTAAGATACACTCTTATGTTTGTATAGTTTCACTATTTTTTTATGAGTTACCAAATATTATTCACTCTTTTGTGTACTTTTTTAACTTGTTCTTTGTTTTCTTTTTCTTCTATATAGGAGCCTTATGACCTTTCTACACTATCACTTGGAGGGTTCCAATTAGATGGAGATAATTCAAATGTGAATGACCAAGCTAGTCAACAATCATAGTTATATTGTAGTTTAAGTAATGCTGTTTTGATTGGCAAAAAAAAAAGTAATGCTATTTTGATTTATATAGGTTGTAATTTATGCCTCTTTTGAATTGTACATGCAATAGAAAGTAAATAGAAAGTTGGCACAACTTATTCAAAATTTGTCTTTATTTTGAAATTGAATATCTAACTTTATATTACAAAATCTTCAATACATTAGCTTCCACTTCCAGTACATTACTCTCAATACATGACGCAACGTACTATACATGTTTGTAATTTCACTACACCAGACTATCTATGCATAAAAGAAAATTGTATTGTAAGTGGTACATTTATTACACAAGTACAAAATACAGCAGTACAAAATTTCACTACATTCAGCTAAGCCAAGCAGCATTTCTTGTTCTGCAACATTGATATCAAATTCTTGTTCTTCCAACATTTTTTGACATGTAGTTGTTATGCTAATAGTTCCTTCTTGATTTCCATCAAATCTGTCTGCACAGTGGAGTTATGTACTTTTTGATTTTCTGAACAATTCCATGCCAATTAATTGTCTTTAGCTTAATGATGTGGGATGAGGTTTTTGCAGCTTGATTGCCCTGCCATTAAAGTTCAGACAAAAAATAGGTATCACACAGATAGACACTACAAATTATTTGCAGAAAGAAGCCTACAAATTTAATTGTACAACAGACACGCCAATGCAAGCTCAAATAATGATGCAAACCAACTCAATAATAGGCTTATACACAGATAAACACTACATTGTCTCCCTACAAACAATATTTTAACATTAGTTATGAAGGACTAGCAGCCTGCTAGGATTTAAAATAAGTTAGTGAATGCTAGGCAGGAACTCAGAGTAATTACATAGATTGAATCTCCAGTTCAAATATTACAATATATTCTTTAGGAAAAGCATTTAGAATTTAGTATCTCAACAATACCAACAATTGGTGTGTAGAATCTACTGATTAGCCCTTCTTTTTCTTGATGTACATTCAGAAGGAAAGAAATAAGAATAAAGAAAAATATATAAAAGAGAGAAACACAAAGTCCACTTATATAGTTTAGGCCCTTGAGTCTTTCATTCAAGTCAAGTATTCTATTATTCACTAATTAAAAATCAAACTACCAAATTCCAAATTACCCAAAAATCCCAGTGCTTCCTAATTCTTCAGGATAACAACTCAAAATCGAATTGTCTGAATCAAAACAATGTTTAGAAATGCGCCTCTGGAGCTTCTATTTTCAATTGAACATTTGAATGGATTTCAATTAGAAACAAAACAAAACAACCCTAATTCAAACACAACAAATCAACAAAAATCAGCCCTTGCATCAAAGAACAAATCAGAATTCGAAAAATTGCATACCAGAGCACAAATCGAGAAATCGAGATGCTTACCTCTCTCAGATGAATCAGAAACGGCGACGGTGTTGGAGTGCGACGGCGACATACGGTGGTGACGGCAATGGAGGTTGGGGCGACGGAGGGGAGGCATGAGAGAATACGGCTGCGATGGAGTTAGCGGATTTGAGAGCTTCACTCTTTCTATTTGTACTGACGTGGCTATATCTGGAGCATTAATACGTTGGACGGTTGAGATGAAAAGTAACTTTATAACTTTATGGATAACCCAACTTCATTTGATCTGATTCCGAAATTAATTTCATTTTTAATTTCCAATTGAATTAATAATTCAATATTAAACACATAACTAATTTCCAAAGCAGATATTTTTGCAAATTACATACCGAGACTAAAATGAAGTCAAGATGCAATATTAAAATTGATATATATATATATATATATATATATATATAAAATAATATATTCTTGCAGATAATGCTAATAAATGTAGATTACTTATTTTAAAGTCAAATAAAATATTACTACATTAATATAAGTTAAACTTGGTCAGAATTCTAAAATTTAAATCTTCATTTAGGCTGTTACATAAGTATATGCCTTCATAGTACCATATAAATGGATGCAAATATGTTAGGTCTCCATTATTCATTATGAATGATATATAATGTTTGACATTACTATTATAAAAACTTTAATAATTTCCTATGCATGTGCACGGGCCAATAGCTAGTTATTTAATATGTAGGTCCAAAAAACTAACTTCTATATATTAAGAAATTGAAAAAAAAAATACAAATTTACCCAAGGCATTAAAGGAAGATAGTAATTTGAGGAAGTATGTTTACTCTTTCACTCAATATCACCTAACTAATCTGCACAAATATCTATCACCTATATAAGAGGACAAAGTTAATTAGTATTAAGTATAATTAAATACTTATATATATATATATATATATATATATATATAAAGGAACATACCTAGAGCTAGGTTTGATCAACCAACACCTCATCAATCTATCTTTTAATCTCAAACCACTAGTAGACATGTCGTTAAACATTCCAAATGGAATTCTCACATAAATCCACATAATTCTTACATCTCCACCTTGGCATTAATGAATGCCACATGTCAAAAATGAAATTCAATCTGCAATAATTTCTATTAGAATTAATTATATCTTGATTTATGCACATTCAAATCAGTAATAATATCACATCAACCTTAGCATTAATTCGTTGTAATCAAAATACTTGTGTCACGACCCCCGTTTAGAGGATCGTGACCGGCACAGACACAGGGAATACCCTTATGCCTGTAAGCCTAATCACCTAATTGACAGAATATATATTATTGAAAATACATTCACATGCATTATAATATCATGGCTACACCGAAATGGTGGCCTATCCTAGGCAAGCAAATCCACGGTCAGTGCCGCTTCAGGATATAGATATAGGCAAAACACACATAATATATATAACCTGTGTACTGGCTACACATCTGAAGATGCTGCCTATCCTATTCACATGCAACAGATATATGTATATATATATATATATATATATTTTGAAAACAAATTTTTCCTGTATCGCAGGAAAATAAATCCTGATCTTTAAGGTGTGTGAAGCTGACAGTTCTAGATTTAGTGATACAATCTAATTGGGTACGTCTACCCATTACTTTATAATACATAATAAAGAAAATTAACTTAAAATTACAATTTATTCACCCACATGAACAAGTTGTGGGTCTTGAAAAGTTTTGTTCGTTCCTCGCTCCACCGAGACTTCTTCCACTTGTACTTAACATGTCTCTGTGTAGTAAAAATGAGGTGTGAGTCTTAACCACGCGACTCAGTGAGGACTCTCCCATCCCCGGTGCAAGGTGGGTACCTTACCGCTGGGACTGGGAGTCATACACAACCACATGCACAACCAACGAGTTACTGTGAGTTAGCATGCATTCTTGGTGATCACACAATAACAGAAATTTCACCCAAACACTCACATGCATTTAGCAGATATAAGCATGCAGCAGTTTAATTCACATCATCACTCAACAAGTAAACATATAACATATAATGCCGGATTTTACTTACCGGTCTTCTCACGTTGAACATGTTTGAATCAACCAAGACGTTGTGGTGACGTAATCCTGTACGTCACTACTACGCTGCACAATCAGAAATCATATGCAAACAGAGACAATTCTTTAAGTACACGCAGATACTATAACATACATCTACTTAACTTCCCCCACTCTGGGGTATTTACTAGCCACTACATGGCTTTCCTACCTCGAACCCATGCACTCGGGTTGCTGGCCACCAAGTGGCAAAACATACTTAACCCATTCACTTGGGTACTGGTCACCTCGTGACAATTCTGTTAACCAAACACAATCAACTTCTATCTATCAAACAAATTATATGTATAGCAACCACGTGGCACATCCTGACCCCTTGCTGCGGGGCAATAGCTTGAGCCCACTCGTCCATTACCTAACCAGGCCACATGGCGGGCACGGCACGACGTCTCGAAGCAAGGTCACTAACACACCCTGGACCAACTCCACAGGATGGTTTCTCTTTTACTAGGTTAGACTCACGGTTCACCCGTAGGTTCCTCCCGTGTCTCCTTACCTTAGTCTCACATATTAATAGGATTCTTTGTATCTTTCCCAAAGGATCAACAATTCTTCTCCTTATTAATATGTACAAGTATCCTCAACAAGATATAACTCATATACCCGTCCAAATGCACTCTCTGAGCCTCAAGCTATCGTCATAGCAATATAAAACCTTTCTGACCCTATTGCCAGGATAGGGCAGTGACCATCGTCATGGTGATTATAAAAATTGCGGTCTCAAGTGCCATCTGATGTTGTTCTAGTTGATGTCTCACATCGCTAGCATAACCAAATCCGAAACCCACCAATAACTCCCTTTGCATGATTTTAATTGAAGTCACCATCGTGACGAGTTTTCAAAATAAAGTTTAGCCCTTCCATACAAGGACTCTTGCCACCGTCGTGGAAAAATTTAATAAAATACTCATCATGCCTCCGGATTGTATGAGTTGGATTTGTAACACACCAATCATAGCAAACAATTATACTCTACTCATATGTCTTCCTATCCAACCTATCTTCCACAACCTATTTTCTAATTCTTTCATTCTTTTAGCATTCTATATCTCCAGCTAACACATACCAGACAAGCAAAGAATATGCATACTCATGTAATCCACATAAGCATACAACCCTAGGAGCAGAGATGAAAGAGCCCTCACCTTGGCCAACCTTCCATGCAATCCTCTCCTGTAACTTAAGTCTCCTCGGAGTTCCTGTTGCACTTAATCGTGTGCCGTTGTTCCTATAAGAACAACATTTACTTCATTAAGGTTATTACTTAGCTTAACTTGTTATTTATCTCTCCATTACTCTCACGTGTAGTCCATGGTTGCCACAGAGTCAAGCTCTTGGTCTTATTGGACTTCTCTATCCTGACTTATGTGTATTCTTCCTCGGACACTTAACTTACTCGCATATAACACTCTACTTGAGTGTTTCACATACTTGGATTTGAGTACTAGACCTCTATCTAACTCGTATTCGCATCCAAGGAAGCTTATCTAGCTTGGTTGGAAGGGATCCAAATTCTAGGAAGGTCTAAGCACTTTAATTCAACTTGTGTTTCTACTTGGGGACTAAGAAATATAGTTTCTAAACCTCAATATACCTCCAATTTCTCTTATTTAAGGTTTCCTAAATATTTATGAGGGAATAAAATTACCGTTGTAGAATTTGGTCACCTACCCAAGTGCCAAATTTTTATGTTTTTGTTAAATATATGGAACAAATGGGAATAATTGAACAATGATACTTATCAAAGGAACAGCTCAACTCTTCTCGTTCATCCAATCACATTATTCATATGAATACAGTTATATGTTGATACGGCTCAAATTAATTACACATTAAACAAGTTAAAGCTCTTTACGTCAATTCAAAATTTATAATTAACATTGTATTTTTCTTAAAAACTAAAATTCATTATATTTGAATATGCAACACATTTATTTATTTATTTATCTATTTTTTTATTTTACAAGCTCAAATCTTTTATGGAAAGAAAACGTAATAGTGGAGAATTGATCCTATGCTCTCCTTGAGAAACAAGAAGGTACCTAAAATAATTCTTGACGCTTGATATAATATTTAGAATTATTCTAGGGTGTTTAAGATTGAAAAGAAGAGGTTTGGAGCCCTCAACATCACCCTTAAAATGTATTTGGGCAACCCGAGCAGGGACCCGGGACGTTAACGTCAAGGTTCAACCATAGTAACCTCGGGCCAGCTCTTCACGGGTCTTGCTCAGCTAATATTTCAACTATATAATTTTAATAATATCAATCCAAGCCTATTTACTCAAATCCAAGGTCAATTCCTAAGCTATCAACAATTTCCCCAATTTGGAAATAATTATAATTTCAACCTTAAATCCTTCCAAATTCGAATTTGGGCAAATCCGGAAATATAATCTCGATTCCTACCCCAACTTTCAAGAACACTTCCTAGGTTTCAATCAACCCTCGAAACAACTCAATCGAAGGTCAATCGAAGAAATCCCTAAAAATAAAAAAATTGGGGTTTCGAATGAAATTGGGGTTACCAACCTTTGATTCGATTGGTGGAAGGTGTGGAAGATGTTGTAATCGAGCTCCGATGACCTTTCCCGGCGTCGGCTAGCTCTTCTCCGGCCACTTTTTCGGCGAAATTCCGGCGAAACCTCCTTCCCCTTCTTTCTCTCGTGCTCCCTCTCTCTCTCTCTCTCTCTCTCTCTATCTCACGTCTTCTTTCCCTCTCTTCCTCTCACACACTACTCTCTTTCTCTCTTTCTTTCTTTTCTCTTCTCTTTCTTTTATTTACAAACCCCACGTATCCCTTTTTAATATATTAAAATAATATATATATATATATATATAATAATAATAATAAATAATTAGATAATTAAAAATAATTAAATAAATATAATTAGAATAAAATAATTAATAATTAAATAAATAGTGACAAATATGTATTTTTAACTTAATCCCTTTTCCCCTATTTAATTCAGGTTCCCAATTTCTTAGGTCCTGAATTAATCCCAAAAAAATTATTTTCTACTTCTCTTTCCTTCACTTTTATTTTATTTTAAACTTCGAAAAATTTTCTTGAGTATTAGAATTTTTGAAAGAAAAATTTCCTTTCCGGTTTCTTTTTAACTTTCATACTTTTTCTATATATATATATATATATATATATATATATATATATATATATTTTAAGGTTCTAATTCCTAGCTCTGGAATAAATCATTCTTAAATCCTCGAAATTTTAAATAAATCATTCTTTAATTCTCGAAATTTTCCGGGGTATTACATTCTTCCCCCCTTAAGAAATTCGGTCCCTGAATTTCATCTCCTTCGTGGGGTTGTTGGCTTGTTGTCATCCCTAGGCTAAATTTCACCTATGGTTCCTCTCAATATGGAAGTTTTACCATTTTACCCTGCGGTTTCATCTTTCTTTCCTAGAGACTCAAGGTCTGTATCTGGTCTCTACATCTTCTTTCTATGACCGTTTGTATTCCTAGTTTCGTAGTTAACCACCCCTCCGTGAGGTGTTAACCGGCAGACTCCATCTGTCGTCGTATCCTTCCCCGAGGATACCTAACTTTCCTAATTTTAATTCACTTTGCGCTACTAATTTTGCAATGGAGTGTCTTGCACGCACCACATGCCATGCTCCATTTTAGTTCTCCGAGGAGTTAACTATTACCTTCTCTAGTGAGGCTTACCTTGACTCAATCTTCTTGTCCGACTAACTACCTTCGTAGTGACTTCTTATATCCGTCTTGGAACACGCCAAGACACTAGCTATTTGCATAGCACACTAGGTTTTATTTCTATAAAGTACTCCCCTACCTCGGAGTCCCCGTACCTAAGTATCCTCTACTACCAAGTAGCTACCCTTCTGCCGGTATTCCCCCTATAAATTCTTTGTAAACGACTTCTCCAGAAAAGTCCGTTTACATCTTACTACACCCTCTACTCTAGATTTAGACTTACCGCTGACACGGTATACACCCTACGTAGGTGTTTATACCTTGTGCCATCAGTGTAACCAACCCTTCCGAGGTTGTTACACTCACTGTCGACTTGGTTTACCCTTCTCTTGTCCTAACGAAGCTACATGCCATGACACTAGCACCACTACGTATTACACTTACCGTTTCTCCACCAAACGGTAAGGGATCTTACATTTATGACTCATGTTTCCCTTTCTTTTCTGGACTTCTACACTTACCTTTAGTGGTTTCCATAACCACTCCAAGTTACTCCCTGTCGACATCCCATGTCTGACTGACTTAGACTCTTCTCTGACTACTACTTGTAGTCATTTTTGTTTATGATGGAAACTCACCAGTCTCCTCCTTACCATCATACTCATTACTCTGCCTCAAGCTCAGTTCGGTCTTCACATCTGAAGACCTCGCCTAACACGACTATGACTGTGGATCTATACCATCCTCATGTTGGTGCACTTAGAGTTGCACATCCTATGCTAACTCTACTCATTGGGTTTCCGTTGGCTTTTACCCTAACTTGGCCCACTCGAACTCCTCAACTCACTTAGATCCTGTATTCCTACTTAGAATACTTGATCTGTTAACACCAGCATGAACCTTTTCGGACATGCTCTACTCCCCTTGACCAAACGGGATCCATTCCCACGGTTTGACTCTTTCCTTTCTTACGGTGTGGCATATGTTCACGAACATATATCACCTCTTGCAAGTGTGTTACCCGTTGGGTTCCAATCGCCCCCAACAGTAGCATACTTGTTTTATCATTTGGCTTGCATCCCCAGATGCTTACCAGACTCTGTTCCCGTATTCACTCTCTTCTTTTTCATTTCGTACCTACGTGGTACTCTTTCTTCGAGTATTTCTCAATACTCATTACTCATTAAATTCTCCTTCTCGATTAACCGAACTTACGGTTAATTTTCCCTTTATGGCACCCACATGGCCACTTATACGTTTGGTTTGTCCCTCAGTCTCCACCCATACACGGGCTTCAGACTAACGGATTTACGGTTCACCAACCTGTGGAACTAGCTTACTTAGCTATGTCCACTACAATCTGTGTACTACACATACACTTATGGTAGTAGTTGGTTCTCCACCTCCTACTTGCCTCTTATCCTATGGGGTGCTATAGGCTTCCGCTCTTCCCCCCTTATCGGATTACTTATCCATGTCTACTTTCTCTCCCCTCGGGCCTCCACGAGTCCCTTTGGGGTTTACCTCTTACGTTATCTCGCTCAAGACCTGTCTACCGTAATAGCACCCATTTTCTTATCTCTGGACGGTACCCGAAGGTCTACGCCCATTTCCACTTCTAGACCTGCTCCAGTCTAATGCTTTCGGGTCCATAATCACCCTATGGCCCTTTAATAGGTAACCCTTAGGCCTACCTGCATACTCCCTAGGCACTTTAACACTCTCTAGTGCTTTTCGATGTCTACTTCAATCACTCCAAGCGAATGATTTCTCAACTACATGTACCATCCTTATAAAGCTTACCTGTAAACGGACTATTGTTTGGTAGGGTATTGGTCACATGAGTTAGTTTTTTTTTTCTTAGGCACCCTACAGGTTTTAAAAATTAATTCAATTTATTTCTTAGAAAATGATGCCTAAGGCTTTCGTAAATGGTTAGGGTTTAACCAATTGGAATGACACAATTTGAGAAAGAGTTTTCATGAATATTTTGCCTTCCAATGGTTATCCCTAGTATTTTCAAGAAAAGTTTGAGGGTCTTTCAGAATCTCTCATCCGGAAAGACCAAAAAGATTTTTTTTACAAAAAATTTCTCATGTGATCAATATCCTATTCTTTATGCTCTCCCTTAAGCAACCCAAGAGAGTTTGGTTTGGCTTAATCCCTTCTTTTACCCCCTTGTTTGCTTAAGGAACTAGTAGTTCATGGATCGAGCGTAGGATTGGACTAGGCTCCTTCCCTGTGCCTTACCATTTACTCTGTTTCCTGTTCGGCATATGGTCACGCTCTACACGTATACATATGCCTCTACTTCTTAACATCTATCTCTACGGCATATGGTTTGACCACTTTGCCCTTCCATATACCGTATTATGATTTTCTAGTCCGTAGACTTCTACTTCTATATTGTGGCATACACCACCTCTTTTCTGTAAATAGAGCCATGGCTGAAGGAAGTGAGTTGTCCTTCCTAGAAAGTAAATAGAAAAGAGGTGGTGTATGCCACAGTATAGAAGTAGAAGTCTATGAACTAGAAAATCAGGATACGGTATAAGGAAGGGCAAAGTGGCCGAACCATATGGCGTAGAGAAAGATGTTAAGAAGTAGGGGCATATGTAAACGTGTAGAGCGTGACCACATGCCGAGCAGGAAATAGAGTAAATGGTAAGGCACAGGGAAGGAGCCTAGTCCAACCCTGCGCTCAATCCATGAACTGCTAGTTCCTTAAGCAAACAAGGGGGAAAAGAAGGGATTAAGCCCAACCAAACTCTCTTGAGTTTCTTAAGGAAGAGCATAAAGAATAGCATATTGATCACATGAGAAATTTATGTAAAAAAAAAAAAATCTTTTTGGTCTTTCCGGATGGGAGATTCTGAAAAACCCTCAAACTTTTCTTGAAGACACAAGGGATAACCATTGGAAGGCAAATTTTTCATGAAAACTTTTTCTCAATTATGTCATTCCAATTGGTTAAACCCTAATGACTTACGAAAACCTTAGGCGTCGTTTTCTAAGAAATAAACTTGAATTAATATTTTTTAACCCCAGGGTGCCTAAGAAAACTA
The DNA here is from genome assembly GCA_014851425.1 of Senna tora. Classification (NCBI taxonomy): domain Eukaryota; kingdom Viridiplantae; phylum Streptophyta; class Magnoliopsida; order Fabales; family Fabaceae; genus Senna; species Senna tora. The sequence goes on from CM026265.1 coordinate 19,664,232, forward strand.
ACTAATGTGACCAATACCCTATCAAACAATAATCCTTTTACAGGTAAGCTGTATAAGGATGCTAGAAGTAGTTGAGAAATCACTCGTTTGGAGTGATTAAAGTTAAGTAGACATCGAAAAGCACTAGAGAGTGCTAAAGTACCAAGGGAGTATACAGGTAAACCTAAGGGTTACCAATTAAGGGGCCATAGGGTGATAATGGACCCGAATGTATTAGACCGAAGTAGGTCTAGAAGTGGGAACGGGCGCAGACCTTCGGGTACCGTCAAGAAATAAGAAAAATGAGTGCTATTGCAGTAGATAGCTCTCGAACGAGACAACGTAAGAGATAAACCCCAAGGGGAGTCGTGGAGGCCCGAGGGGAGAGAAAGTAGACAGGGATAAGTAGTCCCATGAGGGGGGAAGAGCGAAAGCCTATGGGACCCCATAGGATAAGAGTCAAGTAGGAGGTGGAGAACCAACTACTACCGTAAGTGTATGTATAGTACACATATTGTAGTGGACATAGCTAGGTAAGCTAATTCCACAGGTTAGTGAACCGTAAATCCGTTAGTCTAAAGCCCATGTATGGGTGGAGACTGAGTGGACAAACCAAACCTATCAATGGCCATGTGGGTGCCATAAAGGGAAAAATTAACCGTAAGGACGGTTAATCGAGAAGGAGAATTTAGTGAGTAACGAGTATTGAGAAATATTCGAAGAAAGAGTACCACGTAGGTACGAAATGGAAAAGAAGAAAGCGAATACGGGAACAGAGTCGGGCAAGCATTTGGGGATGCGAGCCAAAATGATATAACAGGTATGCTACCGTTAGGGGCGATTGGAACCCAACGGGTAACACACTTGCAAGAGGCGTTATATGTTCATGAACATATGTCACACCGTAAGGAAGGAAAGAGTCAAACCGTGGGAGCGAATCCAGTTTGTTCATGGGGAGTAGAGCATGTCCGAAAAAGTTCATGTTGGAATTAACGGATCAAGTATTCCAAGTAGGAATACAGGAATTAAGTGAGTGAAGAGTCCGAGTGGGCTAAGTTAGGGTAAAAGCCAGCGGAAACCCAACGAGTAGAGTTAGCATTGGATGTGCAACTCTAAGTGGACTAACCTGAGGATGGTATAGGTCCACAGTCATAGTCGTGTTAAGCGAGGTCTTCGGATGTGAAGACCGAACTGAGGCTGAGGAAGAGTAACGAGTATGATGGTAAGGAGGAAACTGGTGAGTTTCCATTATAAACAGAAATGACTATAAGTAGTAGTCAGAGAAGAGTCTAAGTCTGTCAGACCTAGGATGTCGACAGGGAGTAACCTGAAGTGGTTATGGAAACCACTAAGGGTAAGTGTAGAAGTCCAGAAAACAAAGGGAGACACGAGTCATGAAGGAAAGATCCTTTACCGTTTGGTGGTGAAACGATAAGTGTAATACATAGTTGTGCTAGTGCCATGGCATTTAGCTTCGTTAGGACACGAGTAGGGTAAACCGAGTTGGTAGTAAGTGTAACAACCTCAGAAGGGTTGGGTACACTGATGGCACAAAGTATAAACACCTACGTATGGTGTATGCCGTGTAATCAGTAAGTCTAGATGTAGAGTAGAGGGTGTAGTAAGATGTAAATGGACTTTTCTGGAGAAGTCGTTTACAAAGAATATATCGGGGGAATACCAGCAGAAGCGTAGCTGCTTGGTAGTAGAGGATACTAAGGTATGGGGACTCCGATGTAGGGGAGTGCTTCGTCAGTTAGAGTTTATAGAAATAGAACCTAGTGTGCTATGCAAATAGCTAGTGTCTTGGCGTGTTCCATGACGGATAGAAGTGGTCACTACGAAGGTAGCTAGTCGGACAAGCAGATTGAGTCAAGGTAAGCCTCACTAGAGAAGGCAGTAGTTAACTCCTCGGGGAACTAAATTGGAGCATGGCATGTGGTACTTGCCAAAACCTCCATTGCAAAATTAGTAGCACAAAGTGAATTGAAATTTGGAAAGTTAGGTATCCTCGAGGAAGGATACGACGACAGATAGAGTCTGTTGGTCAACACCTCGCGGAGGGGTGATTAACTACAAAACTAGGAATACAAGCAATCACAGAAAGAATATGTAGAAACCAGATGGAGACCTTGAGTCTCTAGGCGAGAAAGATGAACAGTAGGGTAAAACGGTAAAACTTCCATATTGAGGGAAACCATAGATGAAATTGAGCCAAGGGATGGCAACAAGCCAACAACCCCACGAAGGAGATGAAATTCGGGGACCGAATTTCTTAAGGGGGGAAGAATGTAATACCCTAGAAAATTTTGAGGATTAAAGAATGATTTATTCCAAACTTTCGAGGATTTAGGAATTATTTATTCCGGGGCTAGAAATGAAAATCTTAAAAAGAATATAGGAAAAGTATGAAAGTTAAGGGAAACCGGGGAGGAACCGAGAAATTCTTGAAGTTTAAAAAATAAATAAAGGGTGAAAGAAAGAGGTAAATGATTATTTTTTAAATTAATTAAGGACATAAGAAATTAGAAACCTAAAATAAATAGGAGTTGGAACTAAATTAAAATATTATTAGTTATTATTTATGTAATTATTAATTAATTAATTTTTAATTAATATTACTTTCAGATTTTTTTTTGGGAGTAAAATATTATTTTGGTCCTTTTTAAATAGCACTTTTCTCAATTTGGTACTTCTTAGATGGCCTTTCTCAATTTAGTCCTTTTTAGATTAATCAGTTATCAATTTGGTCCTTACCGTTAAAATTACTAACGGAGTTAGTTGAGGTGGATAATTTGGGATAACTTTATAATTTTTAAATATTAAGAGGGTTTTTAATGTAATTATTTTGGGAAATTTTATAATTTTCCCAAATTGAACATGGTACCATGTTTTTTTTTCAATTTGTGAAAATTACAAAATTGCCCCAAAATAATTACATTAAAAAGCCCTAATATTATTTAAAATTATAAATTTATCCCAAATTATCCACTTCAGCTAACTCCGTTAGTAATTTTAACGGTAAGGACCAAATTGATAATGGATTAATCTAAAAAGGACTAAATTGAAAAAGGCCATCTAAGAAGGACCAAATTGAGAAATGTGCTATCTAAAAAGGACCAAAATGATGTTTTACTCTTTTTTTTATTATTATTATTTTAGTATGTTAATTAAGTAAAGAAAAGAAAGGAAAAGAGAATAAAAGAGAAAAAGAGAGACGGAGGGGGATACGGGCAGAAGAAGGAGATGCAAGGAAGAAAAAGAGAAGGAAAGGAGAGAGAGAGGGAGAGCTAGGGCTTGAAGATGGGAGGAGATCCGTAGGGAATCTCGCCGGAATTCGACGAGTCGGAGTTGGAGGAGGAGCCGGAGATCATCCTCGTCATCTTCCTCGTCTCAATCTCTCAAGTTAAGGTTGGTATAACGCCCGATTCTCTCCAAGTCCCCATTTTCCTCATTTTTCTTCATTTTTGGAATTGAGTTGAGAATCTGAGTTTGGGTGGATTCGAGGGTAGAATAATGTTTCTAAAGTGTTCTTGAAAACTCATTGGGGCTAGGATTCGAGGCTAGATCGTTGGATTTGGCCAGATTCGAAGTTGGAAGAGTTTGGGGTTTCTAAAACCCGTTTTTCCCAATCTCGAACAATCAACGATTCGGCGACGAATCGGAGTTAGATTTGAGTTGTAGGACTTCCTAAATGTAGTATATATGTAGGTGAACAAAACTCGTGGGGTGCGGAGTCGAAGCCGGGGGCGGAAGGGGGTCGGAACGGGCCCAAACCCGCCCACAGCATAGCAAACGAATTGTTGTGTTGCGAACCGGCGCTATAGCGCTAGCTCTCTGGTGAACCAAGAGCTGCTGGGTAGCAGCTCGGCGTTATAGCGCCCAGCCTCTGCCCAGCATGCCCAAAATTCATTTTTTTGCAAATCCGTGGCGTCCGAACCTTCTATTTTCAATCTTAAACTTCTTAGAACATCCCCAACCATGTTTTTAAGGATCAAAATCATTTCAAATGTCTTCTTATCCCTCTAGAATAGAAACTAACGGAGTAAACTAAGTCCAACTTCTTGAACTTCAACCTTAAACTGTCACAACCTTTAGGCAACCTTAAGTGGGATAAATTGGAGGTATATTGAGGTTTAGAAACTAGATTTCTTAGAACCCTAGTAGGAACACAAGTTGATTTAAAATGCTTAGACCTTCCTAAAATTAGGATTCCATCCAACCAAGCTAGATAAGCTTTCTTAGATGCGAATACAAGGTAGATAGAGGTCTAGTACTCAAATCCAAGTACGTGAAACACTCAAGTAGAGTGTTATATTCGAGTAAGTCAAGTGTCCGAGGAAGGATACGCATAAGTTGGGATAGAGAAGTCCAATAAGACCAAGAGCTTGACTCTGTGGCAACCATGGACTACATGTGAGAGTAATGGAGAGATAAATAACAAGTTAAGCTAAATAATAACCTTAATGTAGTAAATGTTGTTCTTATAGGAACAACGACACATGATTGAGTGCAACAGGGACTCCAAGGAGACTAAAGTTACAGGAGAGGATTGCATGCAAGGTTGGCCAAGGTGAGGGCTCTTTCATCTCTGCTCCTAGGGTTGTATGCTTATGTGGATCACATGAGTATGTATATTCTCTGCTTGTTTGGTATGTGTTAGCTAGAGTTATAGAATGCTAAAAGAATGAAAGAACTAGAAAAATAGGTTGTGGAAAGTAGCTTGGATAGGAAGACATAGGAGTAGAGTGTGATTGTTTGCTATGATTTGTGTGTTACAAATCCAACTCATACACTCCGGAAGCATGATGAGTATTTTATTAAATCTTTCCCACGACGGTGGCAAGAGTCCTTGTACGGAAGGACTAAGCTTTTATTTTGAAAACTCGTCACGACGGTGACTTAGATTATAATCATGCAAAAGGAGTTATTGGTGGGTTTTGGATTTGATTATGCTAGCGATGTGAGACATCGACTAGAACAACGTCAGATGGCACTTGAGACCTCAGTTTTATAATCACCATGATGATGGTTATTGCCCTATCCTGGTAATAGGGTCAAAAAGGATTTATATTGCTATGACGATAGCTTGAGGCTCAGAGAGTGCATCTGGACGGGTATATGAGTTATATCCTGTTGAGGATACTTGTACATATTAATAAGGAGAAGAATTGTTGATCCTTTGGGAAAGATACAAAGAATCCTATTAATATGTGAGACTAAGGTAAGGAGACACGGGAGGAACCTACGGGTGAACCGTGAGCCTAGCCTAGTAAAAGAGAAATCATCCTGTGGAGTTGGTCCAGGGGTGTCAGTGGCCATGCTTAGAGATGTCGTGCCGTGCCCGCCATGTGGCCTGGTTGGGTAATGGACGAGTGGGCTCAAGCTACTGCCCCGCAGCAAGGGGTCAGGACGTGCCACGTGGTGGCTATGCATCAGTTGTTTGATAGATAGATGTTGATTGTGTTTGATTAACAGAATTGTCACGAGGTGACCAGTACCCAAGTGAATGGGTTAAGTATGTTTTGCCACGTGGTGGCTAGTAGCCCGAGTGCACGGGTTTGGAGTAGAAAAAGCCACGTAGTGGCTTGTAGATACCCCAGAGTTGGGGAGATTAAGTAGATGTATGTTTAGCATCTGTGTGTATGTATAAATTGTCTGTGGTTGCATATAATTGTTGATTGTGCAGGGTAGTGGTAACGGACAGGACTACGTCACCACGCTTTTGGTTGATTCAAATGTGCTGAACGTGAGAGGATCGGTAGGTAAAATCCGGCACTATGTGTTACTTGTTACTAGCTGATTGATGACGTGGAATAAACTGATGCATGCTTATATCTGTTAAATGCATGTGAGTGTTTGGGTGAAATTTCTGTTATTGTGTGATCACCAAGAATGCATGCTAACTCACAGTAACTAGTTGTTTGTGCATGTGGTTGTGTATGACTCCCAGTCCCAGCAGTAAGGTACCCGCCTTGCGACGGGGATGCGAGAGTCCTCACTAAGTCGCGTAGTTAAGACTCACACCTCATTTTTACTACACAGAGACAAGTTAAGTACATGTGAAAGGAGTCTCGGTGAAACGAGGGTTGAGCAATATTTTCCAAGACCCACAACTTGTTCATGTGGGTGAATAAAGTGTATTTGTAATTTAATTTACTTTATCATTGTATCATAAAGTAAAGGGTAGACGTACCCAATTAGACTGTATTACTAAATCTAGAACTGTCAGCTTCACACACCTTAAAGATCAGGATCCGTTAGATTACGATGTAGGAAAAACTTGTTTTCAAAATATATATATATATATATATATATATATGCACATATCTATTGCATGTGAATAGGATAGGAAGCATCTTCGGATGTGTAGCCAGTACACAGGTTATATATTATGTGTGTTTTCATATATCTATATCCTGAAGCGGCACTAGCCGTGGATTTACTTGCCTAGGATAGGCCACCATTTCGGTGTAGCCATGGTATTATAATGCATGTGAATGTATTTTTTTTAATAATAGCTATTCTGTCAATTAGGTGAAGGCTTATAGGCAGAGGGATATTCCCTATGTCTGTGCCGGTCACGGTCCTCTAAACGGCGGTCGTGACAGCTGTGGATCGAATTGGTGGGTAGCAAGGAGAACCATCTCAAGACGGCTTCCTTCAGAGTCGATGAGAAGACTCGGCATTGTTGGCCGTCCGTCATACCCAGCATCGACATGGCCGAGTTGAAGGTGTTCAAGTGATCCCGCGGATCGGTTTCTCCACCATAAGGTTCTATGTGGAAGGGCATTTTGAAACCCATGGGCACGTGCTCATTCATGACTTGTAGGCTGCGGCTGCGAACGGGTTGTAGGCTGCGAACGGGTTGTAGGCTGCGGCCCATGGCATATGGAGGTAGGATCCTAGAGGATAGTTCGGGGTCGGTGGTTGCGGATAGTTTGTGATGGGTCGTGCTGCTTGTCCGGTGACCATGGTTGGTCCAGGTGGGATCACCGTTGGGGGTGGTGCCGCCGTCAGTGACAATCGTGCGAACTCCATTGGTAAGGTTCCAAATTGAATTGCGGGCAAGCCGGTAGGGTCACCAGAGGGCGCCCCACGATGAGCGCCACTGTAACTGTCATTTTTGGCTCAGACAATTATAATTTGGAATTAGGACAGCAAGGGGTCTTAACCTTCGGGGACTTAACCTTAGGTGATGCACCTAGGTGCCTACGTACCCTTCGGGAGGGATCAAAGTCCACGTAGTTCGTCATGGTGACGTCTATCAGAGCCGTTAGGCAAGGCTGTTACCTGTATTAGGCCGTGTGCAGCTAAGACGTGCCTAAGGTACTCCGGGCGGGCGAGCCGCTCTTGGGAGGTTGCCTTAGTGGGAGAGAGCTATGGTCTCTGGGCGGCTGCTGGGAGTCCTATTAACGGTGTGCTCCGAGGAGGAGTTGAGCTTGCCGGAGGTTGACCGAAATGGGGCTAGCGAGGGAGCTCAAGGTGCGGAAAGGGCTTGCGTGGGGTATCTGAGGGTGCTCAGGTACCGAGAGAGAGTGGAATATCGGAGGTGATGTATGATAATCCTTCAGGTTGTGTGTAATTCTGTTGAGACTAGATTGCTTGCTTAGTCCCCCGAGTGAGGGTCTCTTTATACTTGCATGTGGGGAGATCGTGCTCGACCCACGACCTCGTGGGACGTGGGTCGTCCCACGAGGCATGTGGAGATCCCACGTCTGGTTGATGGGAAGGTCCGTGTGCTGACGTGGGCGGGGGCCACGTAACAGATGGATGAGTGGTGCCACGTGTCTCCAGAGGGTGCTGGGGTCGTGCTTCTAGAACGTCAGTGCCACCTGTCCCTAGGTAGAATTTTCCGTAGTTACAATTTTTTTTTTAACCCTTTAATTTAATTTATTTTTCTTTCCCACAGAAAAATAAATTAATAATAATGATAATAACTAAAATAAATATCTCGGATATTACATAAATATAAAATGTTTTATTTTTTTTATCTAACCTAGAATATCTATCGCAAGCAGCAATGATTAATTTTCTCATTGGGGATCTTCAGCATAAGGGTATACGACTGATATGAAAATGTATAGTAACTTAACTTTGTAAAAGAATTAATAACAATAATAATTTGTAATATCTTTAAACATTTTTATTGGTATATTAAAAAGTGCTATCAAGGCATTGGTCTTTTATATCTAATTTTGACAAAAAAAATTTTATATCAGCCTTAATATTAAGACATACTTTTTTTGTTTTGATAAAAATTATTAAGACATACTTAAAATTGAAACATATTTTGTATTGGTATATTAAAATATTTTTTATAAAAATGTATGATAACACAAATTTCGGGATAACTTCAATGATTATAAATTGATAAGTTAAAGTTATTTATAACTTTATAACATTTTCGTATTTCCTTTGTTATTTTACCATCATGTACAAATCCAAAACAGAATAGGCTAGCTGTAACTTTTTTAGTAACTCATTTTAACTTTCCTCTTTTGTCTATATATTATTGTACCTAGTATATTGTACAATTCAAATTTTATAGAAGAGATATTATACAGATCGATCATTCAGAAAATTTTTACTCATAAGTCATGAGTCTCTTCCTTCAATCAGAAGACCAATTTCACACATAGAAGGGAAAAAAGGGGTCTGCTTTACTTGAGTTTACTGTGGATTTATTACTCTTCCTTAAGTTTTAATATTGCTTCTTATAATTTTTTATGCTAAATTACTATGAACTCATAAATAGAGTTTCTATAGGTTTATTACTCTTGCTTAAAAATCAAAATTATATTATTAATTTCTTCAAAAGTAATAGGTTAAGTTTTTTTAATTAGTTTTAATTGATGATGAAGAATCAAATACATAAGATTGTTCAAATATGAGAACGAATAAGTGATGGCTCCACAAACGTCACGACCGCCTATCGGACGTCCGTGACCGGCACGGGAGGTAGGATTTCTCCTATCCCGTAAGCCTCTAATTCCTGATTGACATTCTTATATATGCATAACTACCCATTTCTATTACATACAATATATAGTATATATGGTCATCCCTATCCGGTGACCTAAGTAGCACGCAATCCACGGCTCGCCCAACGCCGCTTCAGTCTATACATATACACATAATCAATCACACAAACATATTGATCACGCACTTAAGGGCGGGTGATCTATCCTATTCACATGCAGAATCCCTATGTACAGTCAAGCATATATATTCAATCACATTCCTGCATAAAATATACATATTGATCACACGCCTCAATGCGTGTGACCTATCCTATTCACATGCGGAAGCCGTATTTTTACACAATCAAGTATTCAGTCACACATATATATAAATTTACATATTGACCACACGCTCAGTACGTGTGATCTATCCTATTCACATGCGGAAGTCACATTCATATATATATATACGCATGATATTCATCATATCACAACCTATATTCCCAACAACCAGACCAATCTTTAACCTGTATGAAGCCGACAGTTCTAGAGTGTGACATATACATATATGCATATAGCAGTTGTACAAAACAATGCTATACCAAAAGAATCATATACATATACATCATGACAAAATACATATATAAATACTACCCATGCGAACAATGCGTGCGGCCTCTAAGTCTGTCCGCCTCCCTGAGATGAAGTGGAAGCGCTCCCGATGCCTAGACCACCTGTGTCTGTAACATTTAACATTGGGGTGAGTTATACGGACTCAGTGAGAGGCTTTCCCATCCCTGGTGTAGTAGCGGGTACCACTACAACTGGGGAAGAGGAGCCAATCACAAACACATACGCATATAACGGGTTTAAATTTTCATATATTAGGTGGTCAGGCAATTAACGTATATCATGTTCACAATATAGAATTTATAGCATGGTTTCACATACGTTCAAATTCATAGATACATCATATCACGATTTAACATATAATTCCAAGTGGTCACCCATATTCAATTAACCGTAATCATAAACTGGCCCGAAGGCAATATCTCCGTTAGGAGAGAATCTGGCCCGAAGGCAATATCTCACGTGAGTAATACTGGAACCTAGTTGATCATTCTAGGAACCCCTGGTCCCAAGACTATACTTGGAACAATAATCTGACCCCAAGACTTCACTTGGAGCATAGCCGGCGACTCATCTGACCTCGGTTTACCCAAGGCAATAGCCACAATGTGGTGTACTCATATACTCTGTATTTCTGTGGGTTGACTCAAGACAAGAGACTCAATCTACCCGGACCACCCGTGATAGACTCGGTTCCCGCGTTGTGCCATAAATGACCCCTATGGACCACTACTTGTTCATTTTACATCTTCTTAGGCAAATCTAGATTTCCAGGTGGTTTCTAATTCGGACTCTTGGTTCAGAACAAAGTCACCTAGGTTTATTCTCTTTAAGGACTTAAATACAAAACCAAACCCTTCAGATAATATTTACTCGATCCTACCCCCGATGTCGTATAGGTCCCGAGGACCTTCTTTTCATATAAGGCTCCTTGAGCCACCATCACCTTTACAATTCACAAACACACATATAGTACGTTTTCACATATACTGTAATTTAGGAACAACAATAGCATGTTATCTAACAAGTAATTCCTACAAATAGGCAAGAAGGCAAACCATATATCCATATCCGCAGTCAACCCTATAGGACAGGGATAGGAAAGCCCCTCACCTGGTTGGCCCCTCTGATCGGCTCTCGGTGCACCCGAAAGTCCACTCACAGTATGGTGCCCTATACACATATACTTGAGAGATTCAGAAACTTGCAATTTCAACCACTATAGTGTACATGTAACGTTAATGCTCATGTTCTTTCTAATTAATTCCATAGACTAGTTGTTGGCTTGGAATGCCCTCAACTAGTTTTCGGAACACCTAGCATGCTTCTATTCGTGTTCAGCCCTTTCTTAATCACACTATTCGGAAGCTTTGACTTGGGAATGTAAGGTTACCCAATTCCACCTCTATGTGTCCATATGAACTTCCATTACCCAAGTCTTGAATTTATGACTCAAGAGAATCATAAATCCTACTTGTCCAAGCTTTGCATTTATCAAACTAACCTTGAACACTTCACTTACACATGAATACACATACCCGAATACGCGTAAAATTAGAAAATTGTCTCTTTTTCCCCGAACGGGGTTCCGGGTGAGACGGGAATTACTCGGGTCTTGATCCCTCGTACATTCCAATAATTTTTAACAATTATATAATTATCATTGAACCTTTCAATGCACCCCAAATCATTCCTCAACACCCTTAAACCTTAACAACCACATTTTCCTACACTTTTTCCAACCCGGATAAATTCCATCAATTTGGTTCCGGTTCATAAGCTTCCAACTCACTTCCTAACATGCATATACTTCAATTTAGGATCCAGAACACTCAGATTGAATCAATTGGGGTCTTTCCAAAAATCCCTAAAATTGATAAAATTGGGGTTTGAGAGTTTCGGGACTTCTCACCTCGATTCAACCGGTTAGAAGGACGATATGGAGTAGAGGAGACTCCCAGCTACCTTCCCCGGTGAAGAGACAGAGTTTTCCGGCGAGAAAGCTCTCCCCCTTTGCTTTCTCTCTCTAACCCGAGCTCTCTCTCTCCTCCAGCCACAATGACCAGCTCCGGTGGGCAGCGATTCCGACCTCTCCTCGCATCCGGCCACCTCCTGGAGCTTGCCGTCGTCCTCCTTGCTCCTCCATGCCAAAAACGACGCTTCAGCCCTCTCTCTCGTTTCGCTCTGCTTCTTGCCCGTTCCCTCTTTCCTCTCTCACGGTTCCTTTTTTCTCTCTTTTCCTTATCCTCTACTTATATAATATATACATATATAATAAATTAGTATATATATATATATATATATATTACAATGGAAAAAGAAATCTGGTGTGATAGTAAATAATAAATAAAAAAATATGAAAGAAAATTAGGATTTAAAATACCTTGTATTAAAAATAAGTACTAGTATAGTGTGCATTTATTTTCCTTTTTATCTCATTTTTTTCCACTTTTAATTTAATTAATTTAATTTAATTAATAACGCTAGTTAAAATATTCTCGGGTATTACAACAAAATTCTTTCATTATGAAAAAAATAGATGTTATTTTACCTTGTTATGAGTGAATTTGCTACTTTGTTTCTAAAAAAAGGTTATTGGGCATAGATATAGATAATTTTTTAAGATAAAGTAATGAAAATGATTTTAAAAATTATAATTTATAATTATGTGCATGCATAGGTATTTTCTTAGTTGAAATCAATAAATTTAAATTTGAGTGCAAATGACTTATTGACAGTAGATTGAAGCTCTTAAGAGACTGAGTATTATTATATCTTTCCACAAAACATAAGCCCTAGTTATTAGTTATTATTAAAATTGAAGAATAAATAAGTTTTATATTTAGGTTAAATAAAAAAATCTTTTGTATTACTATTTAGATAATGAAATCAACAAAATTGTTTGATTAAAAAAACAAATTATTTAATTATGAAAAAGCTAAGGTGAACTTACATAAGTGTTTATTATGAAATTTAATCAATTATAGGCTTTATTTATACTCTTTTACTTTAATTATTGATCATGCACGATTATAATTTTTTTTTTAACTTTTTACTTTTATTAAAAAAATTTACCCTAATCCAAATAAAAAAAAATATTTTAGGGTAAATATTTGGTGTTTTTCTTGGTTTAGATTAGGTTTTCTTTTTTGCCAAAGGTTAATTTTTTTTAATAAAAGTAAAAAGTTAAATGTGAGGTGGAAAATGAAGTAGACAGTAAGGTGACAAAAGAGATACACAGTCATCGTCCACGTCAGCAAATTCTGTCAAGCAAGTTAACTGTGTTAACAAAAAGGGTAGACATGAACAAAATTGAAAGTTTGAGGGTAGGCATGAACCGAAAAAAAAAATTTATGGGCAGAAATAAACTTTGCAGCAAGGGTACTTTACCCTCACAAACACTCATGGTAAGAGATTTATATAATGGACCGTGACCCCCATCCCTTTTAATTAAAACACACACAAGAAAAAATAATAATAATATGTATTAAAATAATGGGGGGGCCAAATCGTGACCCCCCACCCAATTCATTAAAGCACACACACACCCATTTAATAAAAACACACACACCCATTCCATTAAACAAAACACACACACACAAACAGAGAGAAGCAACACACACACGAGGAAAAAAAATCGAGAAGGAGAGGGAGAAGGGGCACGGTGGTTTGGGCGCCGGAATCTCGCCGGAAAGCGTGCGCCGGCGCCAGAGACGGTGACCGGAGGTCATCTTCCACATCCATTCAACCTTCTAGCCGATTGGTTCAAGGTGAGAATGCCCCAAACTCCCAAAACCCCAATTTCTGCTATTTTGGGTCTTTTAGGAATTCTTCAATTTCTTCCAATCGGGGTATTCCGAGGTTAAATTTGAGCTTAGTGGATGTTATTGAAAGCTTAGTAAGGTTCAGAATCGAAGTGAAACCATAGGATTTGACCGGGTATGGAAATTAGGAAAGTTGGGTCAGAAAATTGCTCTAAAATTCGAAATTGATAGTTTGATGCATGATTAGGCTTGGATTGGAGTAGTATAGGTGTTATAGTTGCTGGAAATATACAAGGGAATAAAGCCCGAGTATTTACCGTTTTAACCGGAACCCAATCCGGTGAAAAAGAGGCGAAATACTAAGCCACCGTAAAGTAGGGAGCTGTGCGGTGGGTTGGACACCTTGCTCTAGTCCGTGGTGGACACCTAAGACCCGCTAAATTGGTTCCAAGGCTCTAATTATGCTGGTTATATTTTATATATATAACTAAAGAGTTCATAGTTGAACTCTTACTCGGTAAATGTGGGGAGACGGCGGAATATGTAAGCTAATGCCTCATTTGAGCCGTGAATTTAATTCTTTATTAGTTAAATACCCGTACAAACACATGAAGGGAAATTTAGACAAGTGGGAATCTGTAACTTAAGCAATTAGGGATTCTAAATGGTTCGAAAGTGTGAAAGTCGAATATGAGACATTTTGGACTTTCAGAAAGATCAAATAAGACGACGTAACGAACTAAATAATTAGTTCTTGGAAATTATTTAAAGGGTACATAAGCATTAGCATGACACGTGCATGGTAGATGCTTAGTTACGCGTTCTAAATTTCTTAAATATATATGTGTATAGGGCACCACAGGCTAATTGGAGTTTCAGGCACTCCGAGGACTGATCAGGAGGGCCAACGAGGTGAGGGGCTCTCTCATCCCTACCCCACAGGGTTGGATGACTATGTGGAAAATGTGGTTTGCTCTATTTGTGCAAATTGATATATGGGATATATTTATATGAATAAGTTTGTGTTACACGTGTATGATTTGCAAGTAAGCAGTCAACGTGCAATAGTATATGTGCTTATATGATTAATCTCAAGGTGTATATGTGCTATTGTGGCTCAATGAGCCTTATATATTACCATGGGTAGGATTGAGTCATAATTTCATATATGAGGAGTTCAGTAAAATTAGAAACCAATCACATCGATCGTCACCGTTAAGACCTTGTTCGTATGGTTTGTTGAAGAAAACTGAACCTAGGTTGCTGAATGTGAGTGAGAGGGTTGCATAATTGAAAATGGGGAAACTAGGCCTAGCTAATTCACATGTGTAATATTTAGTTTGTTATTAATAGGGTGTCTTTCACGGTCGAATATGTTAGTTGAACTTTTTTTAGGTTAGTTCAGGTAGATCGAGTCGGTTATCCTGGTCGGACAGACAGGATTCAGTTAACAGTAAGTATGCCACATAGTGGCCATTACCTTGGTTTAATCAGGGTCAGACAAGTTGCCGGCTATTACTCTAAGCATGCCTTGGAGTCAGAAAGTTCCTGGTGTGATCAACCAGGTTCGTACATGAAATTGCCTTCGGGCCAATATTTCTCTTAGCGTAATGCGGGAGACAGAAAGTGAGTGCCAACGCGCACAACTATAAGTTAACTATGGAACCATATGTTATATGTTTATGATTGATTTACATGCGGATTAATAAATATATTAGAAGCATGAAATAGGATTTTAAATTGTGATTATGATTTACTGATTGCTTGATCATGTTAAAGATCATAATATGAATCTGTTTCATGCGCATGTGGTTGTGGTTGCTCCCTTCCCCAAGCTGTAATGGTACCCACTGCTACTCCAGGGATGGGGGAGCTTCTCACTGAATCTGTTCGATTCACCCCCCCTATTTACATGTTTCAGATACAGGTGGTTCAGGAGTCGGGATTACGTCCACTTCTTTGCAAGGAGGTGGACAACTCTGAAGACTGCACGCATAGTCCGCGTGGGTAGCGTATTATGGTTTATGTAAATAAATCAAGATGTATATGTATATATGACTCCTTTTTGGATGTAGCTCTTGTACATATACAACTGCCGTATATATGTATCGAACTCTAGTATTGTCGGCTTCATACAGATTATCGTTAGGACTTGGTATTGGGACTTTAGGCTATGATATAGCATATATCATGTATATATATATATATATATATATATATATATATATATATATATTACTTCCGCATGCGACTAGGATAGATCACACGCCTTGAGGGGTGTGATCAATATGTAAATTATATATATATATATATGTGACTGAATACCTGATTGTATGAAAATATGGCTTCCACATGTGAATAGGATAGATCACACGCATTGAGGCATGTGATTGAATACATGTATGACTGTACACAGGATTTCTGCATGTCAATAGGATAGATCACCCGCCCTAAAGCGCGTGATCAATATGTATACTATATGTACATGTGAGTGATTATGTGTATTTGTATAGACTGAAGCGGCGTTGAGAGAGCTGTGGATTGCACGCTACTTAGGTCACCGGATATGGATGGCCATAAATACTATATATTGTTTGTATTAGAAATGGGTAGTTATAAACATGTGAAAATGTTAATCAGGAATTAGAGGCTTACGGGATAGGAGAAATCCTACCTCCCGTGCTAGTCACGGACGTCCGATAGGGGGTCGTGACAAACATGGTATCAGAGCCTGGTTGTCTTTAAACTGTATGAAGCCATAGGTATAACCGTGTGTCGATTTACGCCTCGTTGTGAACCCGGGCACAACGTGGGAGTAAAAAGGCACTTATGGAAGTATCTAGGAAATAGTGTCAGCCTTTCTTTCTACTCTCTTTGATATGAAATATCATTGATATACGTGTACTCATTAGGTATGGTCCTTGTGCAGTATAGGGATGCCACCGATCACGAGACAGGCTAGGGGTGGAGGGAGAACTCCTGCTGAAATTGATCAAGAGTCAGTTCGGGAGGAGAGAATGCCAACCCGAGGCCGAGGTAGAGGCTGTACCCGACGCCGAGGTAGAGGTCGTGCTCGTGGTCGAGGTAGAGCACAAGTGAGAGAAGAAGAGAGGAGACAGTCATCGGAACCTAAACCTCAAGTAGAGAAAGGTGCACCTTCCGTGGCAGAAATGCTCACGGTAGGATTTCAGGAACTAAGAGAAGTGATGACGAGACAAATTCAGAGAGAAGTACGCCGGTTAGTGGTCGACAAGGAAGAACAAGAGAGAGTTCCTAGCAATCAAGAGATGGAGGTTGTTGAGGAGGAGGACAGAGAATAGCAACAACCAGAGGATATGCCTCGTGAGCCGAGGGTAGCATCCAGAGAGCTGACAATTTCAAAATTTCTGAAGCTTCATCCACCCACTTTCTACGGAACTAGTGAGAAAGAGGATCCGCAGTACATTGTGAGAGACATAGTCAGAATTGGGCACATGCTGAGGTGCTCAGGGCATGAGTTGGTAGAGTTGGCTTCATTTCAACTGAGGGGAGCTGCTAGAGTATGGATAGAGTCCGTACAGATGAGGTATTCAAGAAGGGTGGCACCGATGACCTGGGAAGATTTTCAGAGGGAATTCTTGGGTTGGTTTTTATTTGAAGGCACTAAAGATGCAAAGCGTCAGCAATTCGAGGAGTTGTGGATGACGCCTAACATGACCGTGACGGAGTATGAGTTACTTTTTACGGAATTGGCTCAATTCTCACCTGAGTTGGTTCCGGATGAAGAGGCGAGGATCAAGAGATTTATACACCGTCTCACGGAGCCGTTGTTTACTGCCTTGCTACCCCAGAGAAGACAATTTGAGACTTTAGCTCAAGCAGCAGACTATGCCAGGATGATTGAAACCAGGAAGAGGTACGGGACGACGGTTGATCCCAAAGTCAAGTGGATTATGGGCAGTGATAACCAAGGAGATGGAAGTAAGAAAAGGAAGACAACAGGTGGAGGAGCAGGATACTCAGGGTTTGCAGGAGGAAAATCCTCAACTACCACCCATGAAACAGGTACAAGACGCAATTTTCAAGGGGAACAGAGAGTGCAAGGGGGTGGAAATGCCGGTAAAACAAGACCCCCGTGTGCGACTTGCGGCAGGTATCATTTTGGAGTGTGTTGGCGACTGACAGGTGGGTGTTACAACTGCGGCCAGGTGGGCCATATGGTTAGAGAGTGTCCAAAGAGAAAAGAAGGTACAAGTGTGAAAACTAATCCGACGCCGAGGGGTACACCTATTTCAGCCCCACCAGTAAGAACCGTACCACCACAGACAGCAAGTACAGGTGCAACTAGAGGCCGTGATGCAGGATCTAGTGGTAGAGGGCTAGGGGCAGTAGGTGGAGGACAAGCGCGGGTATTTGCACTTTCTCAGCAAGACGCTCAGGCATCAAATGCAGTTGTGACAGGTACCCTTATTGTTTGCTCTCTTGAAGCACGCGTCTTATTTGATTCCAGCTCCACTCATTCCTAAGTGTCGCATGCATTTGCCTCTAAATTCAACAAAAGTCCATCTAGAATGGAAGAAGCAGTATTGGTCTCTACTCCAATGGGAGAATCGGTACAAGTACAGTATGTGCACAAGTCTTGCATTGTGGAGGTCGATGGTCACGAGACTGTGGTAGACCTTCGGTTGTTGTGTATGATTGATCTTGATGTGATCCTCGGAATGGATTGGTTGTCGTCTTGCCATGTGGTTATGGATTGCAGGGTTAAATGTTTGAAGTTTAATATGCCAAACGAGGAGCCTTTTGTGATACGGGGTGACGGAGCTTCACCGTATCCAAGCTTGATCTCGGCTTTGAAGGCATCCAAGTTACTTGCAAAGGGATGTAAAGGGTATTTGGCTTTGGTCAAAGATACCACGAAAGTAGTACTTTCACCGACTCAAGTACCTGTAGTGCGAGAGTTCTGGGATGTGTTTCCAAAAGAATTGCCGGGGTTGCTGCCTGATCGTGAGATTGAATTTGAAATTGAGCTGCAACCTGGCACTCAACCTAGCTCCACACCACCTTATCGGATGGCTCCAAAAGAATTAAAGGAGCTACATACACAATTGCAAGAATTGCTTGACAAGGGTTTTATAAGACCTAGTTTCTCTCCTTGGGGTGCACCGGTCCTTTTTGTAAATAAGAAGGACGGATCTTTGTGGTTGTGTATCGATTACCGAAAGTTAAACAAGGTGACGATCCACAATCAATACCCACTGCCAAGGATAGATGACCTATTTGATCAGTTGCAGGGTGCGAAGCGGTTTTCTAAGATTGATTTGTGATCTGGGTACCATCAATTAAAGATTCGAGAATCAGATATACCTAAGACCACATTTCGGACCCGATGTGGACATTACGAGTTCTTGGTGATGTCTTTCGGATTAACTAATGCTCCTGCAGCGTTCATGGGCATGATGAACAGGGTCTTCAAGCCATTTTTGGACCGATTTGTCATTGTCTTCATTGATGACATCTTGGTTTATTCTAAGAACTCTGAAGAACATGAAGAACACTTGAGATTAGCATTGCAGAAGTTGAGAGAGGAGAAATTGTATGCCAAGTTCTCAAAGTGTGAATTCTAGCTAGACAAAGTTGCCTTTTTGGGTCACGTGGTATCATCAGAGGGAATCCACATTGATCCAAGTAAGGTAGAGGCGGTGAAGTTGGTCCCAGCCTACCTCTGTTACTAAAATTCGCAGTTTCTTCGGCTTGGCTGGATATTATAGAAGATTTGTGCAAGACTTCTCTAAGGTTGTTGCACCTATGACTAAGTTGACTCAGAAGTGAGTGAAGTTCGTATGGGATGACAAGTGTGAGTAGAGTTTTCAGAAGCTGAAGCCTCACTACCGCTCCGGTGCTGGCATTACCTGAAGGCATATGAGGGTATGTGGTATACTATGATGCGTCAAGGATCAGGTTAGCTTGTGTCTTGATGCAGCACGACAAGGTGATTGTGTTTGCATCACGACAGCTGAGGAAACATGAGAAGAACTACCCGACTCATGACCTCGAAATGGCAGCTGTAGTATTCGCTTTGAAAATATGGAGACATTACTTGTATGGTGACACTTGTGAAATCTATACAGACCACAAAAGCCTTAAATAGATTTTCGAGCAGAAAGACTTGAACTTGAGACAACGTCGATGGTTAGAGTTGTTGAAAGACTACGACTGCACGATCTTGTATCATCCAGGAAAGGCTAATGTGGTAGCCGATGCTCTGAGTCGAAAGTCCATGGGCAGTCTTGCTCATATAAGTGAAGAAAGAAGACCGTTGATCAGAGAGTTGCACGAGCTAGAAAAAAAGGGGAATCAGTTTGAGATTGGGAGTTCTAACTCACTTTTAGCCCATTTGCAACTTAAATCCTCTCTGGTAGAAGAAGTGAAGGCTAGACAAGATGAAGATACTGACCTCAAGCAAATCAAGGATACAGTAACTAAAGAGAAGGGGGACGACGTCCGATTCTCTATTGATGATTTCGGGATACTTCGGTTGGAGGGACGGTTGTGTGTCCCTATGGTTGATAACTTGAAGGAAAGAATCCTTGAAGAAGCACACCAGACAGCTTATACAATCCATCCGGGAGCTAATAAAATATATCAGGACCTGAAACAGCTGTATTGGTGGAATGGCATGAAAAGGGATGTTGCAAACTATGTAGCCAGGTGTTTAGTATGTCAACAAGTCAAGGCTGAACACCAGAAGTCCGCCGGAACATTACAACAGATAGAAATACCTGAGTGGAAATGGGAGAGGATAACTATGGATTTTGTAACAGGGTTGCCAAGATCACCACACAGATTTGATTCGGTTTGGGTGATAGCGGATCGCATGACTAAGTCCGCGCACTTTCTGCCAGTTACAACCACTTAAGGAGTGAGTCAATATGCGCAGATTTATCTATCAGAAATTGTTAGATTGCACGGTGTGCCAGTATCCATAATATATGATAGAGGGCCACAGTTCACTTCCAGGTTTTGGAAGGCATTGCAGGAAGTGTTAGGAATGACAGTTGATTTGAGTACTGCGTTCCACCCACAGACTGACGGGCAATCAGAAAGGACCATTCAGATTCTTGAGGACATGCTTCGGCCGTGTATCATGGATTTCGGCGGAAGTTGAGAAAGGCATTTACTTTTGGCTGAGTTTGCATACAATAACAGTTATCAAGCGAGTATCCAGATGGCACCGTTCGAGGCTCTGTACGGTCGTAGGTGCAGATCACCGACTGGGTGGTTCGAGGTCGGAGAAGCTAGCTTAATTGGCCCAGAATTGTTACAAGATGCCTTGCAGAAGGTGAAGTGTATAAGGGAGAGGTTGCTGACGGCTCAGAGTAGGCAAAAGTCTTATGCAGACAACCGAAGGAGAGAACTTGAATTCGCCATTGGTGAACAGGTGTTCTTGAGAATATCACCGATGAGAGGCATGATGCGATTTGGTAAAAAGTGGAAGTTAAGTCCTCAGTATATCGGACCATTTGAAATGCTAGAACGTGTTGGGAATGTGACGTATCGGTTGGAATTGCCTACGGAATTGGAGGGAGTACATCCTGTCTTTCATGTATCAATGCTTCTGAAATATCTTCCCGACCCCTCGCACGTAATCCGATCGCAAGACATGCAGCTAACCGAAAATCTGACATATGAAGAGGATCCAGTGGAAATCTTAGATCGGCAGTTGAAGAAACTCAGAACAAAAGAGATTCCATTGGCTAAAGTTCTGTGGAGAAACCACTTGACCGAAGAAGCTACATGGGAGGTCGAGGGTGAAATGTGCATGACGTATCCTCATCTATTTCAAGACTAAGGTTAGTAGTTTATTTGAAATTCATGGACCGAATTTCTTAAGGGGGGAAGATTGTAATATCTGAGATATTTATTTTTATTTTTATTTTTATTATTAATTTATTTTTCTTAGGGAAAGAAAAATAAATTAAATTAAAAAAGTTAAAGAGTTAAAAAATAAAATGGAGGGAAAGCAATGGGATATTTATAATTTTTCTAGGACCTAAAAAAAAGAGGATATAACAAGTAAATAATTTTTTTCAAAAAAATAAAATAAAATATATATATATATATATATTAAAATAATGGGGGGGGGGGAAACCGTGACCCCCCATCCATTTTAATTAAACCACAAACAAGAAAATAATAATAATAATAATAATATGTATTAAAATAACGGGGGGGGGGGGGGAATCCTGACCCCCCACCCAATTCATTAAAGCACACACACCCATTCAATAAAAACACACACACCAATTCCATTAAACAAAACACACACACACACAAACAGAGAGAAGCGACGCACGCACGAGGAAAAAAACCAAGGAGAGGGAGAAGGGGCACGGTGGTTTGGGCGCCGGAATATCACCGGAAAGCATGCGCCGGTGCCGAAGACGGTGACAGGAGGTCATCTTCCACATCCATTCAACCTTCTAGCGGATTGGTTCAAGGTGAGAAAGCCCAAAATTCCCAAAACCCCAATTTCTCCTATTTTGGGTCTTTTAGGAATTCTTCAATTTCTTCCAATCGGGGTATTCTGGGGTTAAATTTGAGCTTAGTGGATGTTATTGAAAGCTTAGTAAGGTTCAGAATCGAAGTGAAACCATAGGATTTGACCGGGTATGGAAATTAGGAAAATTGGGAAAGGAAATTGCTCTAAAATTCGAATTTGATAGTTTGATGCATGATTAGGCTTGGATTGGAGTAGTATAGGTGTTATAGTTGCTGGAAATATACAAGGGAACAAAGCCCGAGTATTTACCATTTCAACCGGAACCCAATCCGGTGAAAAACAAGCGAAATACTATGCCACCGTACAGTAAGGAGTTGTGCGGTGGGTTGGACACCTTGGTCTAGTCCGTGGTGGACACCTAAGACCCGCTAAATTGGTTCCAAGGCTCTAATTATGCTGGTTATATTTTATATATAAAATTAAAGAGGTCATAGTTGAACTCTTACTCGGTAAATGCGGGGAGACAGTGGAATGAGTAAGCTAATGCCTCGTTTGAGCCGTGAATTTAATTCATTATTAGTTAAATACCCATATGAACACATGAAGGGAAATTTAGACAAGTGGGAATCTCTAACTTAAACAATTAGCGATTCTAAATGGTTCGAAAGTATGAAAGTCGAATATGAGACATTCTGGACTTTCAGAAAGAGCAAATAAGACGACGTAACAAACTAAATAATTAGTTCTTGGAAAATATCTAGAGGGTAGATAAGCATTAGCATGACACGTGCATGGTAGATGCTTAGTTACGCTTTCTAAATTTCTTAAATATATATATATGTATAGGGCACCACAGGGTAATTGGAGCTTCAGGCACTCCGAGGACTGTTCAGGAGGGCCAACGAGGTGAGGGGCTCTCCCATCCCTGCCCCACAGGGTTGGATGACTACGTGGAAAATGTGGTTTGCTCTATTTTGTGCAAATTGTTATATAAGATATATTTATATGAATAAATTTGTGTTTACACGTGTATGATTTGCAAGTAAGCAGTCAGCGTGCAATAGTATATGTGATTATATGATTAATCTCAAGGTGTATATGTGCTATTGTGGCTCACTGAGCCTTATATGTTACCGTGGGTAGGATTGAGTCATAATTTCATATGTGAGGAGTTCAGTAATATTAGAAAGTGAGTGCCTACGCACACAAGTATAAGTTAACTATGGAACCATATGTTATATCTTTATGATTAATTTATATGCGGATTATTAAATATGTTAGAATCATGAAATAGGATTTTAAATTGTGAATATGATTTACTGATTGCTTGATCATGTTAAAGATCATAATACGAATCCGTTTCATGCGCATGTGGTTGTGGTTGCTCCCTTCCCCCAGCTGTAGTGGTACCCGCTGCTACACCAGGGATGGGGGAGCTTCTCACTGAGTCTGTTCGACTCACCCCCTCTGTTTACATGTTTCAGATACAGGTGGTTCAGGAGTCGGGATCGCGTCCACTGCTTCGCAAGGAGGCGGATAACTCTGAAGACCGCACGCATAGTCCGCGTGGGTAGCGTATTATGGTTTATGTAAATAAATTAGGATGTATATGTATATATATGACTCCTTTTTGGATGTAGCTCTTGTACATATACAACTGCCGTATATATGTATCGAACTCTAGTATTGTCGGCTTCATACAGATTAAGATTAGGACTTCGTATTAGGACTTTAGGCTATGATAGAGCATATATCATGTATATATATATATATATATATATATATATATATATATATATATATATATATATGACTTTCTCGTGCGACTAGGATAGACCACACGCCTTGAGGGTGTGATCAATATGTAAATTATATATATGTGTGTGACTGAATACCTGATTGTATGAAAATATGGCTTCCGCATGTGAATAGGATAGATCACACGCATTGAGGCGTGTGATCAATATGTAAACTATATGCAAGCATGTGATTGAATACATGTATGAATGTACACAGGATTTCTGCATGTGAATAGGATAGATCACCCGCCCTGAAGCGCGTGATCAATATGTATACTATATGTACGTGTGACTGATTATGTGTATATGTATAGACTGAAGCGGCGTTGAGCGAGCCGTGGATTGCACGCTACTTAGGTCACCGGATATGGATGGCCATAAATACTATATATTGTTTGTATTAGAAATGGGTAGTTATAAACATGTGGAAATGTTAATCAGGAATTAGAGGCTTACTGGATAGGAGAAATCCTACCTCCCGTGCTGGTCACGAACGTCCGATAGGGGGTCGCGACATATTAGGTTTGATTTAACGGATACTTCAATTGTAAAAAAATATCATATACGGTCACACCATCATGCACCAGCTAGCTTTACTTTTTCTAATTTTCAAGGAGGCAATTGGAGAGAAGGTATGAATTGAAACAAAATCCCAACTTTGCTTTACTTTTTCTAATTTTGTAATGTAAAATTGTTGTTTACTAAAGAAATCATGTCCAAAAAACTCTAAAAATGCTAATTAAATACAACAATTTTAAATTACAAAATTAGAAAAAAAGACATAAAATAGTGTCTCTCTCTCTTACACATATTATGTGTGGATTATGCTATGTGGTAAATGACAAAAGAATTAAAACAGAAACTTTTCTGAGGTGAAAAAGTTAGTGAAAAAGGAGACTGGAGACTGGAGACAAAGAGTAATAGGCATCAGCAACAGTGTCTTTGGTTGGTGATTTTGAGGATATAATGTTAAATATTACATTCAACATTTTTCTTATCAAAACAAATCTCACTTTTTATAATGTGATGAATTTATGTTTTTGTTCTTATTTTTTTATCTACTTTTTCATTCCCACTTTTTTTTGGCCTGCATTCCCACTTTTAATGTAAAGGAAAAATGGTCATTTTATCCACTTTTATTCCATCCACATCACATTACATCATATTGTAATACCTCGGAAAATTTTGAGGATTTAAGAATGATTTATTCCGGGGCAAGGAATTAAAACCTTAAAAAGAATATAGGAAAAATATGAAGGTTAAGGGAAATCGGAAAGGAACCGAGAAATTCTTCGAAATTTCAAGTAAAAAAATAGATGAAGGAAAGAAGTAAAATATTTATTGGAATTATTAATTAATTTATTAAAATATTTAAAAGGGGGGGTTTAGGGAAGAACAAAGTGAAAGAAAAGTAAGTAGGAACTATTTTTGGTATTCAATTTGGGACTTAAAAAGAAAAGAAAATTTAATTGGAAGGAGGAGGGATTAAGTTGGAGATATTTTTCAACCTTCTCTTTGGTATTATTATTATTATTAAAAATTTATTTAATTAATTAACATTACTTTCAGATTTTTTTTTATATTAATTAGTAAATGAAAGAAAGGAAAAGGAAATAAAAAAGGAAAAGGAGAGAGGAAGAGGGCCACGGAGAAGCAAAGAAGGAAAAAAAAAGAGAAAGGAAAGGACAGAGAGGGAGCTAGGGCTTGGATGGAGGAGGAAATCCAACGGGAAACTCGCCGGAATCCGGCGAGCCGGAGTTGGAGGAGGAGCCAGAGATCATCCTCGTCATCTTCCTCGTCTCAATCTCTCGAGTTAAGGTTGGTACAACGCCCGATTCTCTCCAAGTTCTCATTTTCTTCATTTTTGGAATTGAGTTGAGAATCCAAGTTTGGGCGGATTTGAGGGTAGAATAATGTTTCTAAAGTGTTCTTGAACACTCATCGAGGTTAGGATTCGAGGCTAGATCGTTGGATTTGGCCGAATTCGAAGTTGGAAGAGTTTGGGGTATATAAAACCCATTTTTCCCAATTTCGAACAATCAACGATTCGGCGACGAATCGGAGTTGGATTTGAGTTGTAGGACTACCTAAATGTAGTATATATGTAGGAGAATAAGACCCGTGAAAAGTGGAATCAAAGCCGGATCTTGAAAATGGCGGAAAAGGGGGCCGAAACCAGCCACAGCATAGCAAAAACGTTGATGTGCTCCGAGCTGGCACTACAGCGCCCACTTGCTAGTTGGCTAAGGGCTACCAAGGCAGCAACTTGGCGCGGCAGTGCCAGAATGGGTGCTGCAGCGCCAGGTCCCTGCCTGGCTTGCCCCAAGCCCACTTTAAGGGCGAGTTGAGACCTCCTAACCCCCTCTCTTCAATCCTAAACACCCTAGAACACTCCTAAACATGTTTTTGAGGATTAAATCACTTTAAGTACCTTCTTGTTTCTCAAGGACGGAAACTTGCGGAACAAATTAGGTCTAACTTCGTGAATTGCAACCTTATTCCTTCACAACCTTTAGGAAACCTTAAGTGGGAAAAATTGGAGGTATATGAGGTTTAGAAACTAGATTTCTTAGAACCCAAGTAGAAACACAAGTTGAATTAAAATGCTTAGACCTTCCTAGAATTAGGATTCCTTCGAACCAAGCTAGATAAGCTTCCTTAGATGTGAATACAAGTTAGATAGAGGTCTAGTACTCAAATACAAGTATGTGAAACACTCAATTAGAGTGTTATATGCGAGTAAATCAAGTGTCCGAGGAAGGATACGCATAAGTCGGGATAGAGAAGTCCAATAAGACCAAGAGCTTGACTCGGTGGCAACCATGGACTACACGTGAGAGTAATGGAGAGATAAATAACGAGTTAAGTTAAGTAATAACCTTAATGAAGTAAATGTTGTTCTTATAGGAACAATGACACACAATAGAGTGCAACAGGAACTCCGAGGAGACTAAAGCTACAGGAGAGGATTGCATGGAAGGTTGGCCAATGTGAAGGCTATTTCATCTCTGCTCCTAGGGTTGTATGCTTATGTGGATTACATAAGTATGTATATCCTCTGCTTGTCTGATATGTGTTAGCTAGAGGTATAGAATGCTAAAAGAAAAAAAGAACTAGAAAATAGATTGTGGAAAGTAACTCGGATAGGAAGACATAGGGGTAGAGTGTAATTTTTGCTATGATTGGTGTGTTACAAATCCAACTCGTACACTCTGGAGGCATGATGAGTATTTTATTAAATTTTTCCCACGACGGTGGCAAGAGTCCTTGTACGGAAGGACTAAGCTTTTAATTTGAAAACTCGTCACGACGGTGACTTCGATTATAATCATGCAAAAGGAGTTATTGGTGAGTTTTGGATTTGATTATACTAGCGATGTGATACATTGACTAGAACAACGTCAGATGGCACTTGAGACCTCAGTTTTATAATCACCATGACGATGGTCATTGCCCTATCCTGGCAATAGGGTCATAAAGGATTTATATTGCTATGACGATAGCTTGAGGTTCAGAGAGTGCATCTAGACGGGTATATGAGTTATATCCTATTGAGGATACTTATTCATATTAACAAGGAGAGGAATTGTTGATCCTTCAGGAAAGATACAAAGAGTCCTATTAATATGTGAGACTAAGGGAAGGAGACACGGGAGGAACCTACGGGTGAACCGTGAGCCTAACTTAGAAAAGAGAAATCATCCAGTGGAGTTAGTTCAGGGCATGTTAGTGGCCATGCTTCGAGACGTCATGCCGTGCCCGCCATGTGGCCTGGTTGGGTAATGGACGAGTGGGCTCAAGTTATTACCACGCTGCAAGGGGTCATGACGTGCCACATGGTGGCTACAGATCAGTTGTTTGATAGATAGAAGTTGATTGTGTTTGATTAATATAATTGTCACGAGGTGATCAATACCCTAGTGGATGGGTTAAGTATGTTTTGCCACGTGGTGGCCAGTAACCTGAGTGCAGGGGTTCGAAATGGAAAAGCCACGCAGTGGCTAGTATATACCCTAGAGTGGGGGAAATTACGTAGATGTATGCTATAGTATCTTTGTGTAGGTACAAATTGTCTGTGTTTGCATATAATTGCTGATTGTGCAGTGTAGTGGTGACGTACAGGATTACATCACCACAACGTCTTGTTTGATTCAAACATGTTGAACGTGAGAAGGCCGGTAAGTAAAAGCCGGCACTATTTGTTATATGATTACTTGATGATTGATGATGTGGAACAAACTGCTACATGCTTATACCTGTTAAATGCATGTGAGTGTTTGGGTGAAATTTCTGTTGTTGTGTGATCACCAAGAATGTATGCTAATTAACAGTAACTGGTTTTTTTGCATGTGGTTGTGTATGACTCCCAAACCCAGCGCTATGGTACCCATCTTGCGCTGGGGATGGGAGAGTCCTCACTGAGTCGCGTGGTTAAGACTCACACCTTATTTTTACTACACAGAGAATGGTTAAGTACAGGTGGAAGAAGTCTCGGTGGAACGAGAACGAACAAAACTTTCCAAGACCCACAACTTGTTCATGTGGGGTGAATGAACTGTAATTGTAATTTAATTTACTTTATTATTGTATCAAAAAGTAAAGGGTAGACGTACCCAATTAGATTGTATTACTAAATCTAGAACTCTCAGCTTCACATACCTTAAAGATCAGGATTAGTTATATCGCGATACAGGGGAAAATTTGTTTTCAAAATATATATATATATATACATATATTTGTTCCATGTGGATAGGATAGGCAGCATCATCAGATGTGTAGCCAGTATACAAGTTATATATTATGTGTATTTTCCTATATCTATATCCTGAAGCGGCACTGGCCGTGGATTTGCTTGCTTAGGATAGGCCACCATTTTGGTGTAGCCATGGTATTATAATGCATGTGAATGTATTTTCAAAAATAGATATTCTGTCAATTAGGTGATAAGGCTTACAGGCATAGGGATATTCCCTGTGTCTATGCCGGTCACGGTCCTCTAAACGGGGCCCGTGACACATATTGACATGACATTTTCATTCTCTCCAACATTCACATTCCCATTCCCATTATATCCAACATTACATCCTCCATCCTACCAACCAAACACACCGCTAGCACTAAGCACCGAAGAGTGAGAAAAATGAGAAACAATAAAAAAATGATATTGGATCCTTTGCATGCAGTAAAGTGCACAGTGAAATGAGGAGAGAGATAAAGAGAAAAACATTGTGGCACCCACCTTATCAAATCTCCTCCCTTAATTTTTCTATCTAATAATTTTTTTTGTCTCTCTCCTCTCCTCACTTCACTGAACACTTTACTGTTTAATGCCGAGGATCCAACTTCATAAAAAAGGCATCAGATGTCAGAATTCATATATAAAATAATATGAGTAAAAATATGACAATATTTTTTTCTATATCTTACGAAAAATTAAATCCACATGAGAGTTGGTTCTCTTTTTTTTTTCTTTTTATATATAGATACAGATAAATCATTTATTTTTAATTACATATAAAAAATTTGATCATTAATTTTAGATATAATGTAAATTTAATTTTTTTATAATATGTAAATTTAAATTTTTCGGTTAATTATCTTTTTTTTAAAGTGTTTACAAATTACATTTTAAAAATTGTTGAGCTAGCTCCTTCATTATAAAAAAAAGTGGTTATAAATTAATAAAAAAAATTAATAACTCTGAAAATTAAAAAAAAAGATAGAAATAAAAAAAATAACAAATATATTGATTGAAAAGAAAAAAGAGAAAATTGAAGAAAAAAAAGAGAAATAGGAAGATGGAAACGGAAGAGACAATAAAAAAAATTGATTCGGTTCCCAATATATTAATATCAATATCTGCAAAATAAGATAGACATATAATGTTTCCAGTAGTAGATAGTTCATAACATTACACAGGACATCATCTTCTACACAAGAAAGAAGGAAAGGGCAGAATACAACCCGAGAAAGCAAATGAAGAAGCAAAGAAAGCAACATAAAAGATAATAGAGAAAGTAGAGAAAATAAGAAAGGACATCATATGTTCTATAATCACGAATATAAATCTTCAGAATAATAATAATTACTCCAAATATCATGATTATTTTATATAGAGGATCATTATTTGTATCATAATATAGTGAAAAAAGAAACATAGTTTTAGAAACATATTGATCCATACATGTACTAATGATAGTTTTTCAGTTGAAAAACCTACTAAAAAAATATAAGATACTAGTATAACAAATGTAATTACTAGTATGAGGTTCAAATCTCTAGTGGTGGAAACATGGCTTGAAAGATAGATTCCTACACTGGATGTTATAACCCAACTTAAAATTTCAAGCGCATGTACTGTTTCGGTACGATATACATATAGCACAAGTAGAATATGCATTACATATCCTACTACATAACTCCATATATCATGACCACCACCAAAATCTTCCTCTTTCTCCATTAAAAAAAAGAATCACCCCAGCTTCTACAGTGGCGATGATTATAGCAATGATCCTTAGCCATGTGTACAGGCTAATATTTTTATGCTCATCGAAAATCCTTCCATGAAGGATATTCATGGGAATGTGAGCTTCCATTGGAATAATGTTATCTGAGAATTAATAAAGAGAACTAACTATTTTTTCTTTCTCACTCTCAAAATCAAAACATATGTTTTTAACGTGTTGTATCACTAACTCTTTTATAGGCAATGAGATTTTCTCTCTCACCCTCACATTGTCACGACCCCCGTTTAGAGGACCGTGACCGGCACAGACACAGGGAATATCCCTATACCTGTAAGCCTTATCACCTAATTGACAGAATATCTATTATTGAAAATACATCTACATGCAGTATAATACCATGGCTACACCGAAATGGTGGCCTATCCTAGGCAAGCAAATCCACGGCCAGTGCCGCTTCAGGATATAGATATAGGAAAACACACATAATATATATAACCTGTGTACTGGCTACACATCCGAAGATGCTGCCTATCCTATTCACATGCAACAGATATATGTATATATGTATTTCGGAAACAAGTTTTCCCTGTAACGCGATATAACTAATCCTGATCTTTAAGGTGTGTGAAGCTAACAGTTCTAGATTTAATAATACAATCTAATTGGGTACGTCTACCCTTTACTTTATGCTACATGATAAAGTAAATTAAATTACAATTACAATTTATTCAGCCACATGAAGAAGTTGTGGGTCTTGGAAAGCTTTGTTTGTCCCTCGTTCCACCGAGACTTCTTCCACCTGTACTTAACATGTCTCTGTTTAGTAAAAATGAGGTGTGAGTCTTAACCACGCGACTCAGTGAGAACTCTCCCATCCTCGGCGCAAGGCGGGTACCATAGCGCTGGGTTTGGGAGTCATACACAACCACATGCAAAAACAACTAGTTACTATTGTTAGCATACAATCTTGGTGATCACACAACAATCAGAAATTTCACCCAAACACTCACATGTATTCAATAACTGTAAACATGCAGCAGTTTATTCCACGTCATCAATCAGCAAGTAAACATGAAACATATAGTGCCGGATTTTACTTACCGGTCTTCTCACATTTCAGGATGTCTGAATCAAACAAGACGTGTGGTGACGTAATCCTGTACGTTACCACTATGCTGCACAATCAGCAATTATATACAAACACAAACAATTTGTACATACACACAGATGCTAAACATACATCTACTGAATCTCCCTAACTCTGGGGTATTTACTAGCCACTACGTGGATTTTCAGCTTCGAACCCGTGCACTCGGGCTACTGGCCACCACGTGGCAAATATACTTAACCCATTCACTCGGGTACTGGTCATCTCGTGACAATTCTGTTAATCAAACAATACTTAACCCATTCACTTGGGTACTAGTCACCTCGTGACAATTCTATTAATCAAATACAATCAACTTATATCTATCAAACAACTGATACGTAGCCACCACGTGGCACGTCCTGACCCCTTGCTGCGGGGTAATAGCTTGAGCCCACTCGTCCATTACCCTACCAGGCCACATGGCGGGCACGGCACGACGTCTCGAAGCATGCCCACTGACACACCCTGGACCAACACCACAGGATGTTTTCTCTTTTACTAGGTTAGGCTCACGATTCACCTGTAGGTTCCTCCCGTGTCTCCTTACCTTAGTCTCACATATTAATAGGATTCTTTGTATCTTTCCCAAAGGATCAACAATTCCTCTCCTTATTAATATGTACAAGTTTCCTTAACAGGATATAACTCATATACCTGTCCAGATGCGCTCTCTGAGCCTCATGCTATCGTCATTGCAATATAAAACCTTTCTGGCCCTACGGCCAGGATAGGGCAATGACCATCGTCATGGTGATTATAAAAACTGAGGTCTCAAGTGCCATCTGACGTTGTTCTAGTCAATGTCTCACATCGCTAGCATAACCAAATTCGAAACCCACCAATAACTCCCTTTGCATGATTATAATTTAAGTCACCGTCGTAATGAGTTTTCAAAATAAAAACTTAGTCCTTCCGTATAAGGACTCTTGCCACCGTCGTGGAAAAGATTTAATAAAATGCTCATCATGCCTCCGGAGTGTATGAGTTGGATTTGTAACACACCAATCATAGAAAACAATTATACTCTACTCCTATGTTTTCCTATCCAAGCTACTTTCCACAACCTATTTCTAGTTCTTTCATTCTTTTAACATTCTATACATCTAGCTAACACATACCAGACAAGCAGAGAATATACATCATGTATTCCACATAAGCATACAACCCTAGGAGCAGAGATGGAAGAACCCTCACCTTGGCCAACCATCCATGCAATCCTCTCATGTAACTTTAGTCTCCTCGGAGTTCCTGTTGCACTCAATTGTGTGCCGTTGTTCCTATAAGAACAACATTTACTTCATTAAAGTTATTACTTAACTTAACTCGTTATTTATCTTTCCATTACTCTCACATGTAGTCCATGGTTGCCACAGAGTCAAGCTCTTGGTCTTATCGGACTTCTCTATCTCGACTTATGCGTATCCTTCCTCGGACACTTGACTTACTCGAATATAAGACTCTACTTGAGTGTTTCAAATACTTGGATTTGAGTATTAGACCTCTATCTAACTTGTATTCACATCTAAGGAAGCTTATCTAGCTTGGTTGGAAGGAATCCTAATTTTAGGAAGGTTTAAGCATTTTGATCCAACCCCTATGTTCCTAATTGGGTTCTAAGAAATCTAGTTTCTAAACCCCAATATACCTCTGATTTATCCTACTTAAGGTTTCCTAAATATTTATGAGGGAAGAAGGTGGAAATTTTAGAAATTGGATTTCATTGTTCCACAATCTTCCACTCTTGAGAAACAAGAAAGTACCTAAATTAATTCTTGATGCTTGAAAAGAAGAGGTTTGGACCCCTCAACATCACCCTTAAAGTGTATTTGGGGAACCCGAGCAGGAACCCGACACGTTAACGTCAAGGTTCAACCTTAGTAACCTCGTGTCTGTCCTTCTCGGGTCTTGTTCAGCTAATATTCCAACCATATAATTTCA
Source organism: Senna tora (assembly GCA_014851425.1). Classification (NCBI taxonomy): domain Eukaryota; kingdom Viridiplantae; phylum Streptophyta; class Magnoliopsida; order Fabales; family Fabaceae; genus Senna; species Senna tora. Next base: position 19,697,407 of record CM026265.1, read on the forward strand.
ATAATATCAATCCAAGCCTATTTACTCAAATCCAAGCTCAATCCTAATTATCAACAATTTTCCCCAATTTGGAAATAATTATAATTTCAATAATATCAATCCAAGCCTATTTACTCAAATCCAAGCTCAATCCTAATTATCAACAATTTTTCCCAATTTGGAAATAATTATAATTTCGACCCCAAATCCTTTCAAATTCGAATTTGGGCAAATCCGAGAATATAATCTTGATTCCTACCCCAACTAAGTGTTAAAGAATACTTTCTAGATCTCAATCTACCCTCGAAATAACTCAATCGAAGGTGAACCGAAGAAATCCCTAAAAATGGAGAAATTGAGGGTTTAGAATGAAATTGGGGTTACCAACCTTAATTCGAGAGATTGAGACGAGGAAGATGACGAGATGCTCTCCGGCTCCTCCTCCAACTCCGGCTCGTCGAATTCCGGCGAGATTCCCGCCGAATTTGCTCTCCCATCCAAGCCCTAGCTCCCTCTCTCTCTCTCTTATCCCTCTCTCTCCTTTCCTTCCTATCTTCTTTCATTCTCAAACCCGTAGCCTCTCCCTCTTTCTCTCTCTTTTTTTTCTTTCCTTTATATCTTTTCTTTTCCTTATTTAAACCCCACGACAACCCCTCCCATTTAATAATAATAATAATAATAAAATATTATAATTAAAATAATTATAACAATTAAATAACTAAATAATAAATAAATATAATTAAAAATAAATTAATTAATAATTAAATTAAAACACAACTAATATATATTTTATTTTCTTTTTTTTAAAATAGATAATGAGATAAATAATAATCACTTAAAAATAATAAAGATATATTCTTAATTTAATTTCCTTTCCTTATTTATTTCAGGTATCCAATTTCTTAAGTCCTGAATTAAATCCCAAAAATTATTTTCTACTTCTTTTATTTCCCTCTTATTTTATTTTAAACTTCGAAAAAATTTCCTTTCCGGTTTCTTTTAACTTTCATATTTTTTTCTATATTCTTTTTTTTAAGTTTTAAATTCCTAGCCCTGAAATAAATCATTCTTTAATCCTCGAAATTTTTCGGGGTATTACACACATATTTATGTTTATTCTAAAAATTTGACAAATATTCACTACAAGAAAAACATTAATTAGAGACGGACAAATCCATCTCTAATACAAGCAAATTCCGTCTCTAATTTCGTCAGACTCGGAATTAGAGACGGATGCGTGTCCGTGGCAAAAAAATGCGTGGCTAATCAATAGAGATGGATTGGAGACGGATTATTTTTAGATTAGCCACGGAAAATTCTGTCTCTATTTTGAATAATTCCGTCTCTAAGCCTAATCCATAGTGACATTATCAAGGACGGATCAGAGACGAATTAGTTTTCTGGCCGTCTCTAATCCATCTCTAATTAGAGACAGAATATTCCGTCTCTAATTGGAGACAAAATATTAGAACAATTTTTTGTACATCCGTCTCTAATCCGTCTCTAAAAGGCATTTTTAGTATATTTTAGAGACGCATTGGAGACGGTTTTTTAGGTCATCCGTCTGTAATCCGTCTCTAAATTCTACAGAATGGATTTATTCTTTCCTGTACCAAATTGTCTAATTTTTAGATATAATTACAATTTATATATATTATGGATTGTAATACATTAGAAAACACAATTTCAATATAAAAAAACTTACAAGATTCATATAAGTCATACAAAATATTCATAAAAAGTTTCAACAATACCACAAGTTTGCAAATATATATAGTAGTTAAGAAGCTACTTTGACTACTTCAAAAAATTTTAGAAAGCTCATTAATCTCATAAGATAACTATTCCTAATCTTCTTTTGATTTAGTTCCTGCAGCACGGCTAACTTGTAGTTGATAAAATAATTCACCAATCAACTGCTCATGCTCAGCAAATTTATCCTTATAAGACGTTATGATTTGAGACTGCTCCTCAACTTTTTATTTCAAAACATCAGTTACAGCTTGATTTTCTTCAACTTGCTTTGCTAAGCATCTTTCTATCTCAGCTTGGAATTGAGGATGAAGTCATGTCTCAGTTGCACTAGACATCTCAACTGATGAGCTACCAATTTCAAGCGCCTCTGAGCCTACTCCAAAAACACGTCCTTTTCTATTCTTTCCACCTACCACTTCTAACCATATGGTATTTTCTTCATCTTTAGAAATCTCATTAATACCATTGGCCGATGCTTGAGAAGATCTAAGTGACTTAAGCTTATTATATTCATCCTGCAAATAATATAGAAAAATAGTTTCTTAGTGACTTAATTTTCAACAAAGTTAAAAAGCATAACACAATTATAGATTAGCAGTTAAAATTGTGTAAACTACAGAATGAAATAGATTCATCAACTGAAAACCTGGAAGACAACCAGCAAGGAAGAATGGAATAATATCTGTCAGGTCGGTTTCTAAGAGAATATAGGATAATTGTTATTAGTAGATACCAAGAACAATGCTACGGAAAATAAAGCTGAATCATGCTGAGTCACATATCTCATCAATACTTTATACTGATTCAAAACAAGTCACATGTTAGGTATAACCTCCACTCCACTTCCCCCACTCCCCTCCCTTAAAAATAAAATATTCAACTTGCCAACATTAGAGCACATAACTCCAATGTCAGAAGATTTTATATATTAGCATGGTAAAGCAAAATGAAGAATTAATGGTCAAGGGGGAGTGTTTACCAAGTTTACTCACCTAACCACATGAAAATATACAAAATACCTTACTTTCCACTAAATGTATGATTTAGTTGTATTATCTAATTGTCATCTTCATTGAATCCATAACTAATTTGCTTCATTTATACTGCCACCTCGAACTGTGCGTCCTCTACCACCGCCTCGGCTTGATTGACCATTAGACATCTGTATATAATTATGAAAAATAAATATAGACTCAGAAAATAATTTCTTATGAAAAATTAAAAAAATAATAATACACCAATCTTCCTCATCAGTCATCCCCTGAGTGAATGTTTCTAAAATTGAAGAATAAAAAGAAAGGAATGGAATTTTAAATATGTGACGCTGCTGCTACTTCCCTATAGTCACAATCAAATACTGCAATTTTATCCCATTAGACACATCTCATTCTCACCCTTTATAAAACCCAATCTCTACCAAATGCTCATAGCACAGAAACATCACAAATCTTCCAACAATGGCATCAAAGTTTTCAACCCCAACCTCATTCCTCTTCGTCGTCTCGGCTCTTGCATCTTGTTCGAACACCGGGAAAATCGCAGTCTACTGGGGCCAAAACGGGAATGAAGGCACATTAGCAGAGGCTTGTGCCTCAGGAAACTACGAGTATGTGATCATAGCTTTCTTGCCTACTTTTGGCAATGGCCAAACTCCAATGATAAATCTAGCTGGTCATTGCAAACATTAATTTATTTTTTTAAAAGGATTTTGGTAATAAATATTTTAAAAGTTCATAAAAATATATATTTTTTCAAATTAAAATTTTATTATCTAATTACTTAAAATCTCAATCAATACACTTATCGTCAAAACTTTAATTAAAAAGGAGGATTTAAATTATTATTTTTTAAACTGGAAATATATTTTTCAGAATTTGTATTATATAAAAATTATACAACATATGAAAAACCAATAAATCAATTATATGCACTATATTATCAAAAAAAAAATTTATATGCACTAAAGCATTTATAAAAAAATTTAAAATCTTATTACATACAAAGATAAGTTAAAGTATGACAAAATTATATCTTAAATGCAACATTTTATTAGAACATAAATTATATATATTTAAAATAAGTCTAGTCTAGATTGCGCATACTAGCTGTTGATGAGTACATTATGAAGGCATGGGGTCATTATGCATATAATATGGATCCTCCAGCTGCTTATTAGAAAGCTGAGCAACAAAAACAATAAGAAAAAGCATAATCCCTCTTTTTCCATTTATAATTCCTTCAGCACCAATAGTTAAGCATTTGAATTGACATGCTACATCTTTGATTCCACTCTAGTAACTATCAAATCACAGCCTTACCTTGTTCTGGTTCTGGGTAAATCATCTCATGCATGCACTTCCATTTCACACAAGTTTAAAGATTGGCATACATAAATCTTGATTTTCATACCACCATCTAATTCTTGCACTTGTGCAGAACTGTGTCCATAGGTTTAACCTTAAAAACTGAACATTTTAAAGGAATAAGAGGCAGAGCAGACAAGGCAAGGATTAAGGAACATTCAGTTCATAAAAATACCTAATAAGAATAAACGAAGTGATTCCATATAAAAATACATTAACATTACATAAATATATGAACATAATACAGGATCAGTAAGCTACAGGATCTCAAAACAAAGCTTTGAAAAACATATAATTGACCACCTAAGTGTCAACATTGCGACCTTTTCAATTAATTTACTGAAAAAGTAAATTCCATTTTATTCTGGCAAGGCAGAAACTTTACCAGTCAGTTTTATTTTACACAATTTCTTCTTGTAAGCACATCTGCAGGCACAAGATGTCATCTTACAATTACAAACAACTAAGAAACTTTGCCTTAAGCTTAAATCTGATTACAGAAGATATCTCATGTAAATACAAATAAGCTTATATGCAATATTTGGGGGATGTTTGGGGAGGAAACATATATTCACAACATCAAAAGAATATCTAGAAACTCATACATCACCAAGAATATACCTGCTCATGAAAGAGCATCACCAACATCATCAGTTGTAAAGTCCAGACCCCCCCAGCCTTCTAGGACTGACATCCCATAACAAGAAAACCTGCAGAAATTAAAATAGTGTTCACTTATAACCTATTATATGAAAGACAAGACCTTGTTTTGGTCCATTAAAGATGGTGTTATCAGTAACTTAACAGCCTATTTTTTTTTGTAATGCTTTAGTTCCTGAGAATATTATTTTATTTCAACATCTTCTAAAGTTAAACAAAGCTCACTTATACCCTAATCGACGAAACATCAGTCTCTAGTGCTATCACAGATCATCAGCTTGAGTGAGATTGAAACAAATAGGTGAAGATCTGAAGATATGGATGAACTGGCAGAAAGCAAGGGTGTCCAAGCAGCAAACATATATAAGAAATGCATAAAACCATCTCTATCATTATAGCTGATATAGCATAGACACTATGGGAATCACTGCCTAAACCTGAAGTGCCCAACGACGTCGTCGCATCCCTAAGAGAAATAGAGCAAGCCTCTCATGCAGGCAGCTTCTTCATCGGAAATAGAGGAGACGAACCTGAATATTTGAGGTCCCTCACTACTCTTACCATGAAACACATAACTCAGATTCTATATACTGTTGCTATGAAGTTTCTTTTTCTCGAATCGAAGTCATTCCTAATCTAAGTACTGTTTAAAATACGACCTAATGACCAAATTATCACCTAATTAATCAAGTGTATGCAATGGAAACAAACCAGTAGAGAGGAACAAAACTCACCTCCGAGAAGAGGAAACAGAGCAGAGGTGGAGGAGTGGCAAGGAGGAAGATAAGCAAAGCATAGCACCACCGAGTAACTGTAGCGGTGGCGGTGGTTGTCGGAAGCTGAGGGATGAAGACGATGGCCGCCGTTGTCGTTGCCGCTGCCGGAAGAGAGTGACGAAGAGACGAGAGTGACGAGGAGATAAGTCTGATAGCAATTAAATTAGGATTTTTTTTGTTATTTTTGCGATGGATTAGAGATGGAATAAAGAAGGAGTAGAGAAGAATAAGTTAGAGATGGAATAAATTCATCTCTAAATTCCGTCTCTAATAAATAAAAATTATATTTTTAAAAAATAAATTTTAGAGACGGAACAGCCACGAGATTAACATGGAATAGCCACGGATGTTGATCCGTCTCTAATTTCCGTCTCTAATTTGTATTTTTCTTGTAGTGATTTAGATGATTTATTATTTTGTCTCTCTCTGTGTCTCATTTGCTGATTGTGGTTGGTTTGATTTGTGTATTGTTTTTTTTTGCCCCCGCAAATATTTATCCTTCTTGCTTTTGGTTTTTGACATTAACGTAACCTGCTTGCTTGCTACCTTTGTTGTTTAAGGAAACAAATCCTCAGAATGTCCCTTCAACCGCATAGTTTCAATTCCTCTCAATCCCAACCATTCAATTAATCCATTCATTTGTTTCAACTAAGTTTGCTAAAATGACTTCTCTAACAACACTTTTTCTCACACACTATTGAAAAAGAATTCATTTAAAAAGTAGCAATTTTCAAAAGCAATTCCAAACGGGCCTTGACATAGTAAGAAAATGTTGTACTAAAAAGATTATATTTGTGAAATGAAAGAAAACATTATATCCAACAAATACATCTGTGAGGAAATTGGATCCAATGAAGTGCAAAAAGTGTAAAGTGTATGAAGTGCATCATCTAAACCGTAAAATAAATATCGAGATTCGTGTCCGTACTGTAACAATTTTATCTAATGGTCCTTAAGTGTGCATTTCACACACTTCATCGGATCTGCACTTTATCAGATCGGATTCGTGTAGCAGTAGGTTACTTGTTGCTATTTCATCGTTGTTTCTCTCTCTGATCTTTCTTTGCCAATATAATGGCAAAGCATAAGTGACGGTGTATTAAAAGAGGTTTAGAATTTTCATTGGTAAGGTAAAAACCTTATTTCAATATCGTCAATCTTCACTGTCCATTTCTCTCTCTCATATAAAACGTATATAGATATACTTGGTAATATCTTAGAAATGACACGGTTTCTTTTAAAAGTATGTGTTTGTTATTAATTTTATGTAACATAATCTATTTTATATTGTAATTTATTTTAAATCAAATAAAATAAATAGATTATATAAAGAAATAGGCTAAAATGCTCATACACCCCCTGAGTTTTCACTTTGGGGTAGAGACACCCCTTCTGTTAGGGTTCGTGAAAATTAGGCGTTAGGTGCCATGTCAGCAAACATGTGTGAAGGCACATAGACCCCCTGAGTTTTCACTTTAAGGGCACATACACCCCCTAAGTTTTCACTTTAGGGGCACATACACCTCCTGAGTTTTCACTTTGGGGCAAAGACACCCCTCACACATGCTTGCTGAAGTGGCACTTAACGCCTAGTTTTCACAGAACCCTAACAAAAGGGGTGTCTTTGCCCCAAAGTAAAAACTCAGGGGTCTATATGCATTTTAACCAAAGAAATATTATGTAAAATTTGTTTACTTAAGTAATTCAAAATTTTTGATAAAATTACCCTCTCATTTTTTATAATCACCCACCCACTATCCATCACCACCACCCACACCGGCTATCACCACTGACCACTACTATCACCTATCACCCACCAACAGTTTCTTTTCTTTAATATAAAATTTTGTATTTTTAAAATATAATGATAAAACCATTTTAGTCTTTTAATAAATTTTATATTATAAATTTTTTATTTCATATTAAACATATTTTTATCATTGAAATTACTTTTCTTTATTTTTTTTACAATTGTCTTAAATCCAAAAGAATCTGAAACAATCTTTTGGATAAATGCGTGAGCGTCTCATTGATCAGAATGACTTATATACAAAAGAGGAAAAGAAGGCAGTATAAACCAAAATAAATTACAATGAAATAATCTATAAAGTATAAACCAACTACACTACTATATTCATCAATTTATTTTTATTCCATTTAAGAATTGAGACAACTATTTTCCCCTGACCATTATAGTAAGTCTTCATCCAAGAGGTAACTATCTAGCTGGTTTGCCCTTATATGTATTTTTTTTTAACTTTTTTTTAATGATTGAAGTATCCATTTGAGCGGACCTAATAATTAATCTATTGTGATGTGAGAATAATCCTCTCAATGAATAACACTCAATTTCCTCTCTTCCAAAAATTAAATCCAAGAGATAATAATTAATAAAACATAAACATCTTACCGTCTATGTCACACCAATATTTATGCTACAACAATGGGTTTCTATTACTTTTTTTTTCTTCGGTAAACATGATTTTTTATTACTTTAACTTCCTCACAGTCCTTTAAATTAAAGCTGGAACGCTTATTTTGTTCCTTGTTGAGTCCTGCAAGATATCTCCATCCAATTCCAACCTAGTCAAAATTCACTTTCCCTTTAACCATGTTCTTGTTTCCTTATTCACAACTATTATTATTTCTATCTGCAATAGGGATGATCATGGGTAGGGTACTATATTTCCTGATTCGGACCCGAACTTGAGCGGTTATCAAAATCAATCCCCATCCCTGGACCCTACGAATAGTCAAATCCCCATACCTGGACCCAAACCTATAAAAAATTTAAATAAATTATTATTTTATTAATTTTTCTCATCTATAATCACAAAAAATAAAAAAATTAAATTAAATAATAAATATAAATGTACTATTAAATTACTTTATTATCTATAAAATATTTAATATTTTTTCTTAGAATTATATATTTTCTAAACGCAAAAATGTTTAAAAATATTACTTTTTATATATAAAAATAAATAATTAATATTGCGGTTAGGGTACGGGTAGGATACCTCCTTACCCGAACCCGTTGACTTTGTACGCGGGCCCATACCCAAACACACAAGGTAAAATTTCAAGGTACCCATTGGGTATGAGTATTTTGATCATCCTTAATCTGCACCCTCTGAGTAGTAAGTCTTGTTTTATTAATATTACGTATCCTTTTTACCAAAAATAATAAAAGAATATGGTGATGAGTAAGAAAGCTAACACTGCATGGCTTCTAGTGCTTCTCTAACAGTTGTCTCACTGTTTTTAGTGAATTCTTAAGACTCATATTAGTACCATGTTGTACAAATATAGACATGTTCATGGGTCGGGCTGGGCCCGGCTTCAGCTTAAGTCTATGAGTTTTATAAATATGGGATTGGATTTAAGTCCAAGCTTATATATTATAATACCCATTACAATAGGCCAGGTATTTACCCAAGTTTATGGACTAAACCCGGACTTAGCCCATTATTGTACATAATTATAAAAAATATATATTACTTTAGATTTTTTGTTTGCTCAGAACCAGTGTTTTAATAATTGGACCGATTCGACTGGTTGAACCAGTAGTCGGGCAGTCTGATTATATGCAAAAACTTGATTTCTAGTCGCATCGATCAAAATCGGATGACCTGGTAAAAAAATGAGAATCTGACCGGTTTTGAAGGTTGAGCTGGACAAAAAGCTTTTTTTATGCCTTTTTTACATTACAAAATTAAAAGCAAGGCAAAGTTGGAATTTTGGTTCTGTTCGTTAGATAGAAAACAAGATGAAAAAGAGGTTGGAAAGCAACATTCCCATGTTCGTTAGACGGAAATTGTGGAGGAATGGAATGGTGCTTTCCATCAACAAGCACTGAGCCTCATTCATCACACCAGTAAAATGTCCAATATTCCCTTGGTTTTTGTCGGCTTGTAGACGCGTCGGAAAGAAAATCTGAGAAACCCAAGGCGAAACTAAGATCTGAATGGAATTGCAGAAGTTTAACGACATCTTCACCAGCTAGAAGAGAGAAAAATGGTGACGGAAAGAATTGAAGGCACCAGAAACACTACTCACGGTGCCCATAGCTCTGCTAGGGTTTCACTGTGTAGAGTTTTTCACCGTTCGCCGTTGGTGAACGAGCTGTTCCTTCGCCTCGTGCAGACCTCCTTTCCCTTTGAGTGGTGGCATAGGTGGGTGGACCTTGTGTCCTTCGACCAAAAAGGCACCATCATGGAGGCCAATGCTTTGATGACCCCGTTGGTGCGTGGTGATCACAATTCCCCTAGGGTGAATAGTGACACTTAAAGTCAAGGGGGAACATCAAATAGGAACCATGATAACATAGACCTTGAAAACCTAGTGGTTTATGATGATGATGATGATGATGATAATGTTCAAGATTCACTGGGTAAATGTCAAAGAAGTGCAATAAGGAAATTCATTACAAGGAAAGCTATTAATCTCGGCCCACTCGAACTTGCATTAAATAATATCTGGGGAAACCAAATGGGCTTGAAGATTGTTCAAATTGATGCACACACAGTTCAAATATTTTTTGAGCTGGAGGAAGAGTTGACTCGGGCGGTACAAGGAGGACCCTGGCTGTACAGAAATAGCTGGTTAATTTTGAGGCAATGGCAACGGGACTGGCAGAACACCGAGCTGGAGTTTGATAAGGTACATATTTGGGTCCAACTTCGGGGTATACCTACGCATTGTAAGGGCTTGAAATTAGGACAGAAGGTTGGGGAATCGATAGGAAGAGTGCTGGATGTTTGTTTATTCTTATTGCCTGACCAAAAAAGCCCAATCCTTAAAACCAAAGTTGAATTTGATGTGACAAAACCTCTGAAAAGGGTACTAACATAGGAAACAACATAGATGGAATACACTTGATTGAATTTAGACATGAGCGCCAACCCCATTGTTGGTTTAATTGTGGAGTGTTGGGCCATGATTTTGACAAGTGTCCTAATAGGTCTGTCTTGGGGACTGTTCCTGAAGAGGATAATCTTCCTTTTGGATCTTGGTTAAAGGCTAGCCAGGGTGGGAGAAGACTTAACAATATGGCAAGTTAAATTTCATAAAGTAACAAAATCTCATACCAGAAGATGGAAAGTAGCCGCATTAAGAAAGTGGAGTCTGAGTTCTTACTTGAGAAGCTAAAAGCCTTAGTGGTGACTGATATGCAAACTGAGAAAGATCTTCCAAGCACAAATCCTCATATAGTGGAACATGTGTCTTTGAAAGGGATAGAAGTGAGTAGCTGATTATGCCAGATTTCTGAGACCTCTACAGAAATGAAAAATCCACAGCAAGAGAAAAATTTGCAGCTGATCCCAACAATCAATAATACTCCTAAACATTCAACCTAGAAGAGAATTAGTAGAGAGCAGAAAGAGAATGTTCCTGCCACGCAATACAACAACCCCCTGAAACGACAGAGAAGTGCTCTTGAAGAATTGGCGAATTTAAACGAGTTTCCTGCAGAAAAAAGTTTGGCTGGGAAGAAATAAAAGTCTGTTGTTCAATGCATCAATCACTCTGTTCTAACGTTGGAGGCTGGAATCCAGCCCCGCCGATCACAACGAAACTCTTAAGCTGGAATTGCCGAGGGATTGGGAACCCTTGTGCAATGAACTCCCTGAATCTATTAATTAGACAAGTTCCCGATGTGGTTTTTCTCTGTGAGACAAAATTTTCTGTGGGTGAAGCTGAGACTCTGAAAAGAAACTCCATATTAAATGATTTTATTTGCTATCCGTGTGAGAGAAGAAGTGGCGGTCTTATTCTGGGGTGGAAACGAGATCTCCAAGTTAACTTAGTATCTTTCACCAAATACCACATTGATGTGAGCATTAAGGAGCCTGATAAGGAGGAATTCAGACTGACTGGATTCTACGGTGACCCGGTAACTGCCAATAGAGGGATTGGCTTGGAAAAACTCAGAGCCATAAACTGAAGCATTAGAGGACCTTGGGGTGTGATAGGAGATTTTAATGAATGCATTCATGAGGGGGAATAGCTTAGCAGATCCAGAAGACTTGAATCTTCCATGCGCAATTTTAGAATAGCTATTGATGATTGTGCCTTGGTTGATCTTGGTTTTGAGGGCCATGCGTTTACTTGGTGCAACTGCCGGCCCTCTCCCAACACTACTCATGTTAGATTGGACCGAGTGTTTGGTAACAATGCCTGGAAAGATCTTTTCCCCGATTGCAAAATTTTGCATCTGCCAAAGGGATCTTCGGACCACCTCCCCATTCTGATTTCCACTAATGGTTTTGCTAGACAGAGTTTTCTCCCTCCGGTTCAATCTAAACCTTTTTGCTTTGAGAAAATGTGGACAAGGCATAGCGACTGTGTGGATCTTATTGTGTCTAACTGTAGCAATTCTAGTGGGCTGCCTTCCTTGGATTGCACTTTTGATAAGCTTAAATGCATGGAGGATTCTCTCTCCCTTTGGAACAAAAATACGTTTGGCCATGTGGGAAGGAAGATAAGGGAGCTCCAAAAAGAGATTGATAAGGCTAATTCCATGCCTCTCTTGGACCTGGATAAGCTGAAAAACTATGAGAAAGAGCTTGATGAATTATTTGCTAGGGAGGAGATTTTGTGGAAGCAAAGATCAAGGGTTTAGTGGCTTCATGAGGGGGATAAAAACACCAGTTTTGTTCATCAGGCTGCCTCCCAGAGAAAGAAAAATAACTTTATTCAGAGTTTGAAGAGAGCGGATGGGTCTTACACAGAGGATTTTATCAGCTTGGGAGATTGTGCTATAGAGTACTTTTAAGATCTTTTCTCTTCCACTAACCCTCCCAGTTTGTCGGAGCTAGCACTTTCAATCCCTAAAAAAGTAATTTCTGATATGAATAATGACTTATCAAGACAGTTTACGACTGAGGAGGTTAAATTGGCTTAGTTTCAGATGAGGCCTACAAAGGCTCTGGTTCGGATGGTTTACCCGCTCTCTTCTACCAGACCTACTGGGATTATGTTGGCCCTAAGATCACTAGACTAGTTCTGAACTTCTTGAATAATGATGCCCCTATGCCTGAGATTAATCACACTCGTATTTTCCTGATTCCAAAAATTAGCAAGCCTGAGGATCTAACCCAGTTTAGACCTATCAGTTTGTGTAATGTGGTCTATAAGATTATCTCTAAAGTTCTTGCCAACAATCTTAAAGGTATTTTACCCTCGATCATCTCTGACTATCAAAGCGCTTTTGTGCCAAACCGCCAAATAACGGATACTGTCATGATTACCTACGAGCTTATGCATGCTCTAAAGAACAAGCTCAGTGGAGGGAAAGGTGCTTTTGCCTTAAAGCTTGACATCAGTAAAGCTTATGACAGGGTTGAGTGGAAGTTTCTTAGGGAGGTTATGCTTATGTTGGGGTTGAATGCCATGTGGTGGAGCTTACTATGAAGTGCATTTCCAGTGTCTCTTTCACAGTTGCTATCAATGGGGCAGATTATGGCTGTTTCTCTCCTCGGAGGGGTTTAAGGCAGGGAGGCCCCCTCTCTCCCTCCCTTTTCATCCTCTGTGAAGAATTCTTCAGCCTTTCTCTCTAAGATGCTGAAGCCAAGCATCTTATTCAGGGGGTCAGTGTGTGCAGAAGGGCCACTAGTGTTTTTCACTTGTTCTTTGCAGATGATAGTCTTATTTTCTGTCAAGAAAAAGAGAAGAATAGCCTAGCAATCAGAAGGATCCTACAATTCTATGAGAATATTTCTGGGCAGAAGATCAATTGTGATAAGTCTGCTATTTTCTTTAGTCCGAATGTGGCCGGGGAGTTGAGGGAGAGACTGGTGAACACTTTAGCAATCATGGTCATTGCCAGAAATGAAAAGTACTTGGTCCTTCCTACTATGGTAGGTAGGAGTAAGAACAATGCTTTCCAAAGTATCTTTGATAGAGTTTAGAAAAGACTGCAAGGGTGAAAGGAAAGATTACTCTCTAAGGCCGAGAAGGAGGTTCTTATAAAAGTGGTGGCTCAGGCCATTCCTACGTACTCCATGAGCTGTTTCCTCTTACCGAGAAATATGTGCCACAAGCTAAACATGCTCATGGCCAACTTTTGGTAGGGTGACAACAATAGAAATGAGAAAATTCATTGGGTGAGTTGGGAAAGATTAACCTATCCTAAGATGTTTGGGGGGCTAGGCTTTCGAGATCTTCAGGACTTCGATCTAGCCCTTCTCGCTAAGCAGGGATGGAGGATCCTCCAATTTCCCCTCTCCCTTTGTGCAAGAGTGTTGAAAGTAAAATACTTCCCAGATTGTGATTTTCTCAAAGCCCAAGTGGGTTATCCATGACCTGGCGTAGAATAATTAGTGGCAGAAAGGTGTTATCTTCGGGAATGTGCAGAAAAATTGGCAATGTAGAAGATACTCGGGTTTTTGAAGATCCTTGGATCCCCAATCTCCCTCATGAGATGATTCTTAACCATCTACCACACTATGACCCTCATCTATGTGTTAACAGACTTATTTCCCCTAATAGACAATGGATCAGAGAGGATGTCGCTCATATTTTTCCAGCAAATGTGGCTAATCTTATCTATGGTATAACTCTGGGTAGGATTTCTTTGGATGATTCGTGGTTTTGGAGGTTTAACCCTACGGGTCACTACTTGGTTAAATCAGGTTATAAGGAATATCGTAGGGTAGTTCTGTCAGCTACCTCTGGATCTGATAAGAGTATGCAACATCCTGATGTTTGGCGAAGAGTTTGGAAGTCTAAATTACCAGGTAAACTCAAACACTTTGTGTGGAGGATGCTGAAGGAGATCTTACTTGTTTGCTCTCGACTTGCCCAAAAGGGTTTGGATGTGCCGCCGGAGTGTCCCTTTTGTGACCTTGAGGATGAGTCGACCTTCCATGCTCTCCTTGGGTGCCCAGCTCTCGGTGATCTTTGGAGGAGGAGTGGGATCCCTTTCGTTGAGGAATCGGACGAAGATATTGATCTGGTCGAGTTGTTTGAGTGTGCCCTCACGCAATGGAACGATGACCAATTGGGCGTCTTTAGTCTAATCTGCTACAAAGCCTAGATTAGGAGGAATGAGTGGAGGTTTAACAACAAAGACCTGCCTGTTGCCCAAATTTTGTCCCAAGCTCTGGATTTGTGGAAGGATTGCTTGGAGATCTGTCAAGTCCCTAACGTTGCCTCCTCAGAGACTCGGTTTTTTAGCCCTTGGTGTCCTCCACCGTTCTTGGTCCTCAAACTGAATGTTGACGCAAGCCTTAAGCCTGGGATTCACGCTGGTGCTGGTTGTGTGATTAGAAACGAAGAGGGCAGAGTCCTTACAGCGGCGGCTTTTAGAGTGTCGGAGTCCGCTTCTGCAGCGGAGCTAGAAGTTGAGGCAATTCTTCGGGGTCTCGAGCTGGCCAAGGACCTGAGAATCTAGAGACTCATTGTTGAAGGTGATTGCCAGTGGGTCCTAAATCAGATCGTGAAAGGGTGTTCTATCCTTGCTCCAATTGGTTCCCTCCTTGATAGTGTTAGATCTGCAAGCAGAGAGTTCTCTCAGATCTCCTTTGTTTGGGTTCATAGGGAATCCAATAGAGTGGCTCATAAGCTTGCCAGTATTGGGTGTACTTTAATTGACCATATGGTTTGGTTAGAAGACCATCCTAACATTATTGTTGATGAGCTGGCCTCTAATGGCTTTCAGTAATTGAATTTTTGCGTTTTTCATCAAAAAAATATTATATACACAAAATACCTATTTTCATTGGGTTATTGGGTCTTCTGGTCATTGGACTCACAAAATAACTATTTTTAATTAAAAAATACAATTGAAATGTATGATGGAAGTATGTGGGAGAGAGAAAGTAGATACAATGGGTAATTATTATAAAAATGGGGAAACAAATAATTTTCCATGATTTAATTATTTATTATTTTAAAATGTAATAATAATTATTTTATTTTTATTTTAAAATTTAAAAAACAATCAAATATTTAAAATTTTGTATAGCTTAGTTTTATTTGCTTTGTAACAAATTAGTTGGTTTAACTTTTTTTTTTGGGTTGGGCCTCTGTTGGACTCCCCAACATGCCACTAGCGCCCTGCCCAGTAGTACATGGGATTGCCTTTCCTTACTACCATTTTCTTCACCCAAAAAAAATAACTGAAATTATCTTTTTAGAGGAAAAGAGAGATATTTCAACCTTTATTCTTTATATATATTTTTGTACAAATTAAATTTATTTATTTTATAAATTAATCAAAGACAATAATTCTACGTGTAATTAGAGATGTTGGTAACTAATCAACCTACTATTTTTGCTTTCTTCAAAGGCCTTCAATAAATTCTGAACTCAATGAATCAAAATAGTTTCTATGGTTGAAATGGACAACAAACCATTTGAAATAATTAATTTTGTATAAGTCACCAATCTATAAAATTTGTATAAGAAAAATACATAAAATAATTTACTAGAATTGAAATTCAATTTTTAAAATTAATATTAAATAACAGACTTATATTATGTTAAACCAAAGGCTCAAATTATATATATATATATATATATATATATATATATATATATATATATTAAAAGAGTTCCACTTAAGAATTTATTATTCATATTTTTTTCATGAGTTGGTATAAATGTGGTATGTTGCATAAAACTAAAATAAATTATCTAAAAAATATAATCTTTATACAAATAATTAAATAAATAAATTAATCATCCTTAATATACATATATATATATATATATATATATATATATTAGTATAATAATTATGGTTTAATAAAAAAGAGTAATGCTATAGGGAGCTTGAGTGTTTTGACTTAACAAGACACCAACTACAACCATTAAATCTGTTTCGAGATCTATAATGTAGTTGCACTTCAGCCATAGTGCACATGAGCTAATCCGATTCCGCTATTGTTTGTGTGTGTTCGCTATATGATGAAAGTTTCACTTTCCTGTCTGAGAAAGAGCATTTTCCCTTTTTCTCAGCATTATAGTAAGTCTTATTTTATTCAGAATGCAAACTACTTTTTAGTCCTTGAATAGTTGGTCAAACTACTATTTACTCTCCGAATTAAGAAAAAAATACTATTTAGTCCTTGAATTCGTAACTCTGCCAACAATTTTGTCCCCTGGACATTACTCATTAGATAATCGAGTGAAATGGTTGTTAACTGCTGACAAGGCTAGACTCCTCTCCTCACCCCTCCCGTGTTGTCAAAAACTAGGTCGATGACTCCCATTTTATCCTGTTCTTGGAGCCAGACTTGATGTCACGACCCTCGTTTAGAGGACCGTGACCGACACAGACACAGGGAATACCCCTCTACTTGTAAGCCTTATCACCTGATTGACATAATATCTATTATTAAAAATACATTCACATGCATTATAATACCATGGCTACACCGAAATGGTGGCCTATCCTAGGCAAGCAAATCCACGGCCAGTGCCGCTTCAGGATATAGATATAGGAAAACACACATAATATATATAACCTGTGTACTGGCTACACATTCGAAGATACTGCCTATCCTATTCAAATGCAAGATATATATATTTTGGAAATAAGTTTTCCCTGAATTGCAATATAATCAATCCTGATCTTTAAGGTGTGTGAAACTGACAGTTCTAGATTTAATAATACAATCTAATTGGGTACGTCTACCCTTTACTTTATGATACAATGATAAAGTAAATTAAATTATAATTACAATTTATTCCCCCACATGAACAAGTTGTGGATCTTGGAAAGTTTTGTTTGTCCCTCGTTCCACCGAGACTTCTTCCACCTGTACTTAACCTGTCTCTGTGTAGTAAAAATGAGGTGTGAGTCTTAACCACGCGACTCAGTGAGGACTCTCCCATCCCCGGCGCAAGACAGGTACCATAACGCTGGGAATGGGAGTCATACACAACCACATGCAAAAACAACTGGTTACTGTTAATTAGCATGCATACTTGGTGACCACACAACAACAGAAATTTCACCCAACCACTCACATGCAATTAACAAATACAAGCATGCTGCAGTTTATTCCACATCATCACTCAACAAGTAAATATGTAACATATAGTGCTGGCATTTACTTACTGGTCTTCTCACGTTCAGCATGTTTGAATCAAACAAGATGTTGTGCTGACGTAATCCTGTAAGTCGTCACTATGCTGCACAATCAGCAATTATATGCAAACACAGAAAATTTGTCCATACACACAGATTCTATAGCATACATATACTTAATTTCCCCCACTCTAGGGTATCTACTAGCCACTACGTGGCTTTCCTACTTCGAACCTGTGCACTCGGGTTATTGGCCACCACATGGCAAAACATACTTAACTCATTCACTTGGGTACTGGTCACCTCGTGGCAATTCTACTAATCAAACACAATTAACCTCTTTCTATCAAACAACTGATCCACAGCCACCAAGTGGCTCGTCCTGACCCCTCGCTGGGGGGTAATAACCGCGGTAATATCATAGCTTGAGCCCACTCGTCCATTACCCAACCAAGCCACAATGGAGGACACGATATGACGTCTCAAAGCATGGCCACTGACACACCCTGGACCAACTCAACAGAGTGATTTCTCTTTTACTAGGTTAAGCTCACGGTTCACCTGTAGGTTCCTCCCGTGTCTCGTTACCTTAGCCTCATATATTAATAGAATCCTTTATATCTTTCCCGAAGGATCAACAATTCCTCTCCTTGTTAATATGGACGAGTATCCTTAATAAGATAAAACTCATATACCCGTCAAGATGTACTCTCTAAGCCTCAAGCTATCGTCATAGCAATTTAAATCCTTTCTGACCCTATTGCCAGGATAGGGCAATGACCATCATCATGGTGATTATAAAACCGAGGTCTCAAGTGCCATCTGACGTTGTTCTAGTCCATGTCTCACATCGCTAGCATAACCAAATACGAAACCCACCAATAACTCCTTTTGCATGATTATGATTCTAAGTCACCGTCGTGACGAGTTTTCCAAATAAAAACTTAGTCCTTCCATACAAGGACTCTTGCCACCGTCGTGGAAAAGATGTAATAAAATACTCATCATGCCTCCGGAGTGTATGAGTTGGATTTGTAACACACCAATCATAGCAAACAATTACTCTCTACTCCTATGTCTTCCTATCTAACCTACTTTCCACCACCTATTTTTTAGTTCCTTTATTCTTTTAGCATTCTATACCTCTAGCTAACACATACCAGACAAGCAGAGAATATACATACTCATGTAATCCACATAAGCATACAACCCTAGGAGTAGAGATGAAAGAGCCCTCACCTTGGCCAACCTTCCACGCAATCCTCTCCTGTAACTTTAGTCTCCTCGGAGTTCCTGTTGCACTCTATTGCGCGTCGTTGTCCATATAAGAACAACATTTACTTCAATAAAGTTATTAATTAGCTTAACTTGTTATTTATCTCTCCATTACTCTCACATGTACTTTGTGGTTGCCACAGAGTGAAGCTCTTGGTCTTATTGGACTTCTCTATCCCAACTTATGCGTATCCTTCCTCGGACACTTGACTTACTCGAATATAACACTCTACTTGAGTGTTTCACATACTTGGGTTTGAGTATTAGACCTCTATCTAACTTGTATTCGCATCTAAGGAAGCTTATCTAGCTTGGTTGGAAGGAATCCTAATTTTAGGAAGGTCTATGCATTTTGATTCAACTTGTTTTCCTACTTGGGTTCTAAGAAATCTAGTTTCTAAACCTCAATATACCTCCAATTTATCCTACTTAAGGTTTCCAAAAGGTTGTGAAGAAATAAGATTGAAATTCACAAAGTTAGACTTAATTTGTTCCGCAAGTTTCTATCCTTGAGAAACAAGAAAGGAGATTTAAATCCTCAAAAACATCTTTAAGAGTGTTCTAGGGTGTTTAAGATTGAAGAGAGGAGATTTAAAACTCTCAACGTCACCCTTAAAATGTATTTGGGCAACCCGAGCAGGGACCCGGTACGTTAACGTCAAGGTTCAACCTTACTAACCTCAGGCCAGCTCTTCACGGGTCTTGTTCAGCTAATATTCCAACCATATAATTTTAATAATACCAATCCAAGCCTATTTACTTAAATCCAAGCTCAATCCTAATTATCAACAATTTCCCCAATTTATGAATAATTAGAATTTTAACCCCAAATCCTTCCAAATTCGAATTTGGGCAAATCCAAGAATATAATCTCGATTCCTACCTCAACTAAGTGTTCAAGAACACTTTCTAGGTGTCAATCGAAGAAATCCCTAAAAATGGAAAAATTGAGGGTTTAGAATGAAATTGGGGTTACCAACCTTGATTCGATTACTGGAAGATGTGGAAGATGTTGGAGTCGAGCTCCAGTGGTCGTGGCCGACGTCGGACCGCTGTCCTCCGACGAGTTTCCAGTGAAATTCCTCCTCCTTCCCCCTTCTTCTTCCTTCACGCATCCCCCTCTCTCTCTCTTCTTCCACTTTCTTCTTCTCTCTCGCTCATGGACTCTCTCTTTTCTCTCTCTTTCTTTCTTTTTCTCTCTTTTGCTTTCTTATAAACCCACGTGCCCCTCTCTCTTTTTCTTTCTTTTTTTCTATTCTTCTTCTTCCCTTTAATTTCTTAAACCCCACGGCCCCATTTAAAAAATAATTAAGATAAATAAATAATAAATAAATAAATATAATTAAAAATAAATTATTTAATAATTAAATAAATAATAACCAATATGTATTTTTTTTAATTTAATCCCTTTCCCTATTAAATTCAGGTTTCCAATCTCTTAGATCCTTAATTAAATCCTAAAAATTATTTTCTACTTGTTTTCTTTCCCTTTTTATTTTATTTTAAATTTCGAAAAATTTTATCAGGTATTACAATCTTAAAAAAAAAATTCCCTTTCGGTTTCTTTTAACTTTCATACTTTTTCTATATTCTTTTTAAAGTTTTAATTCCTAGCCCCAAAATAAATCAGTCTTTAATCCTCGAAATTTTGAATAAATCATTCTTTAATCTTCAAAATTTTCTGGGGTATTATACTTGTTGTCTAGCTTTGACGATCACATCTTGCCTCGTTTCACGACAAAATCCTCTCTAACATCGATAGGGACACCCACATTGTCATCATTAACGATGACGCTATGTCAGCAGTTAACGGTTACGTCACTCAGTTGTCTAACATGCAACGTCCAGGGGACTAAATATTTGACATAGTTGCAAATTCATGGACTAAATAATATTTTTCTAAAATTTAGAGATTAAATAATAGTTCGACCAACAATTCAGGGATTGGAAAATGATGTGCCAATATTATTATCTTTTCTACCAAAAAAAAAAGATATGGTAATCATTAAGCAATCGGAATCTTAAGATTAACCATATTGATAAGAAATCTAAAACACTGCATGGCTTTTGGTGCATCTCTTAATGCTTGTCTGACTATTTTTACATTTAGTCTAATGTTAAAACTCACTCTAGTACCTTGTTGTACTATATATGGAAGGCCATATAAATACAAGACAAGAAAATGGGTTGAAATAATGAAATATCTTCTTCCCAGGATCATAAAAGAAAAAGGAAAAAAAGAAATAACCAAGAAAACAAAATTGAACCAGACTGAGCATAATTTTCTGAATCCTTTGAAAACTTGTGTTTATTGGTTATTGTTTCTTTTCATTTTGTAGCTTCTGTATTGTAGAAAACTAGTAATCTATTTTACTTTTGCTTTATTAGCAAAGCACATGTCCTTCACGTCCTTCAGTTAGTAATTTAGAATTAGAATTTTCCTTTTATGGTTTCTGTTGTAGTTTTTTCTTTTCCTACACGCCATCTCATGTACATAAACGAATGATGTGTAAATGAACATCCAAAGCGTAATACACGAATTTTTTTAGGGAAATTGACCTGAGTGTCACATTCATGTCCGCGATTCATTAAATCATGAAAACAACAATTTTATTTCCAACTTCTATGACAAGTTACTATAAAATTTTTTCTTTTAAAAAAAGACTCGCAAATAGCCATTGCGAGTGAAAGTGAACTATTTCGTGGCCTATATTCACTCGTTGGTGTAAATTGCGAGTGATGTGCCGTTGGTGTAAATTGCGAGTCATGTGTTGCTTTTTCAAATCAATTAATCAAAGAGTTAAAATTGTGGGCATTGTAGTAATTGATAATTAGTAAAAAGTTGTTCCCTCTCATCTCTTTTCGTCTCTCTCTACTATCCACTCTCAATTTCTTCTGATTTTCTTACTCTCTCTAATATTTATTTGATTCCATAAGAAAAAATAATGCATATTAAGATTTTAAAAACCCTATAATAGTTAATATAAAAAATAAAATTAAAATAAAAAAGTAAATTTATACCTCATTTTCTCACTAAAAAAATTTAGTGAGAATTCGAATTTTGACCCTTCGTAAAAATTCAAATTATACCTCATTTTCTTTTTATCTTTTACATAAATTACTATGATTGTAAATTTATCATTTTCAATAAATGGATTTATGTAATTTTGAGGATAATAATTTATCTAATGAAAGATAATTATGTTAAAATGGGCTAGGCGTAATAAAATTTATAAGGTTGCCACTACAAGAAAAATGAGTATTTTTAATATCTATTTCTCCCATAAAAAAATTAATCTCTATTTCAACGATCACTATCAATTATTGAAAAAAATGTATATTTTTCAACAATTAAATTTTGGCCATTGAAATAAGTACATTTTTTTACCAACTAAATTTTGATTGTCCAAATAAGTTATTGAAAAAAGGTAGTAATAATATTTTTGACGGTCAACTATTGTCAATAATATTATTTTCGACAATACATTTGTCGATGATGGTCGTAAAACAATTTCGTCGAAAAAATTATTGTCGACAATTTTTATACCAAAAGTTTAAACTTCTGTAAGGTTCTTTATATCTTTGTTATAAAGTTTTTCAATACAAAAAATAGGGATGGCAATGGATATGGGTATTTTGGGTATCCGCGGGTACCCATCCGAAAAATGTCACGACCCCCGTTTAGAGGACTGTGACTGGCACAGACACAGGGAATATCCTTATGCCTGTAAGCCTTATCACCTAATTGACAGAATATCTATAATTGAAAATAGATCCACATGCAGTATAATACTATAGCTACACCAAAATGGTGGTCTATCCTAGGCAAGCAAATCCACGGCCATTGCCGCTTTAGGATATAGATATAGGAAAACACACATAATATATATAACCTGTGTACTGGCTACACATCCGAAGATGCTGCCTATCCTATTCACATGCAACAGATATATGTATATATATATATAGATATATATTGAAAACAAATGTTCCCTGTATCGCAGTAAAATAAATCCTGATCTTTAAGGTGTGAGAAGCTGACAGTTCTAGATTTAGTGATACAATCTAATTGGGTACGTCTACCCTTTACTTTATGAAACAATGATAAAGTAAATTAAATTACAATTACAATTTATTCACCCACATGAACAAGTTGTGGGTCTTGGAAAGTGTTGCTCAACCCTCGTTCCATCGAGACGTTTTCCACCTATACTTAACCTGTCTCTGTGTAGTAAAAAAAATGAGGTGTGAGTCTTAACCACGCGACTCAGTGAGGACTCTCTCATCCCCGACGCAAGGTGGGTACCATAGCGCTGGGTTTGGGAGTCATACACAACCACATGCAAAAACAACTAGTTATTGTTGTTAGCATACATTCTTGGTGGTCACACAATAGAAATTTCACCCAAACACTCTCATGCCTTTAATAACTGTAAACATGCCGCAGTTTATTCCTCGTCATCACTCAGCAAGTAAATATGTGACATATAGTGCCAGCTTTTACTTACCGGTCTTCTCACGTTTCAACATGTCTAAATCAAACAAGACGTGCGGTGACGTAATCCTGTACGTTACAATTACGCTGCACAATCAGCAATTATATGCAAACACAGACAATTTGCATATACACACAGATGCTAAACATACATCTACTTAATCTCCCCAACCCTGGGGGTATCTACTAGTCACTACGTGGCTTTCCCACTTCGAACCCGTGCACTAGGGTTGCTGGCCACCATGTGGCAAAAATACTTAACCCATTCACTTGGGTACTGGTCACCTCGTGACAATTCTGTTAACCAAACACAATCAACTTTTATCTATCAAACAATTGATGCATAGCCACCACGTGGCACGTCCTGACCCCTTGCTGCGAGGAAATAGCTTGAGCCCACTCATCCATTACCCAACCAGGCCACAATGGCGGGCACGACATGACGTCTCAAAGCCTGGCCACTGATACACCCTGGACCATCTCAACAGGATGATTTTTCTTCTGCAAGATCAGGCTCACGGTTCACCCGTAGGTTCCTCCCGTGTCTCATTATCTTGGTCTCACATATTAATAGGATTCTTTGTATCTTTCCCGAAGGATCAACAATTCCTCCCCATATTAATATGTACAAGTATCCTCAACAGGATGTAACTCATATACCCGTCCAGATGCACTCTCTGAGCCTCAAGCTATCGTCATAGCAATATAAATCATTTCTGACCCTATTACCAGGATAGGGTAATGACGATCGTCATGGTGATTATAAAACTGAGGTCTCAAGTGCCATCTGACGTTGTTCTAGTCGATGTCTCACATATTAATAGGATTCTTTGTATCTTTCCCGAATGATGAACAATTCTTCTCCTTATTAATATGGACAAGTATCCTTAACAGGATATAACTCATATACCCGTCCAAATGCACTCTCTGAGCCTCAAGCTATCGTCATAGCAATATAAAACCTTTCTGACCCTATTGCCAGGATAGAGCAATGAGCATCGTCATGGTGATTATAAAACTAAGGTCTCAAGTGCCATCTAACGTTGTTCTAGTCGATGTCTCACATCGCTAGCATATCCAAATTCGAAACCCACCAATAACTCCCTTTGCATGATTATAATTTAAGTCACCGTCGTGACGAGTTTTCAAAATAAAAGTTTAGTCCTTCCGTACAAGGACTCTTGCCACTGTCGTGGAAAAGATTTAATAAAATACTCATCATGCCTCCGGAGTGTATGAGTTGGATTTGTAACACACCAATCGTAGCAAACAATTACTCTCTAGTCCTATGTCTTCCTATCTAAGCAACTTTCCACAACCTATTTTCTAGTTCCTTTATTCCTTTAATATTCTATACCTCTAGCTAACACATACCAGACAAGCAGAGAATGTACATACTCATGTAAACCACACAAGCATACAATCCTAGGAGCAGTGATGGAAGAACCCTCACCTTGGCTAAACTTCCATGCAATCCTCTCCTGTAACTTTAGTCTCGTCGGAGTTCCTGTTGCACTCTATTGCGTACCGTTGTTCCTATAAGAACAACATTTACTTCATTAAAGTTATTACTTAACTTAACTCGTTATTTATCTTTCCATTATTCTCACATGTAGTCCATGGTTGCCACAGAGTCAAGCTCTTGGTCTTATCGGACTTCCCTATCCCGACTTATGCGTATCCTTCCTCGGACACTTGACTTACTCGAATATAACACTCTACTTGAGTGTTTCACATACTTGGATTTGAGTATTAGACCTCTATCTAACTTGTATTTGCATCTAAGGAAGCTTATCTAGCTTGGCTGGAAGGGATCCAAATTCTAGGAAGGTCTAAGCACTTTAATTCAACTTGTGTTTCTACTTGGGTTCTAAGAAATCTAGTTTCTAAACCTCAATATACCTCCAATTCATCCTACTTGGGTTCTAAGAAATCTAGTTTCTAAACCTCAAGATACCTCCAATTTATCCCACTTAAGGTCCCCTAATGTTTGTGAAGGAATAAGGTTGAAATTCCCGAAGTTAGTCCTAATTGGTTCCGCAAGTTTCCATCCTTGAGAAACAAGAAGGCACTTAGAGTGATTTAATCCTCAAAAACATGTTTAGGAGTGTTCTAGGGTGTTTAGGATTGAAGAGAGGAGGTCTGGAGCCCTCAACACCATCCTTAATGTGTATTTGGGCAAACCGAGCAGGGATCCGGCACGTTAACGTCAAGGTTCAACCTTAGTAACCTCGGGCTAGCTCTTCACGAGTCTTGTTCAGCTAATATTCCAACAATATAATTTTAATAATACCAATCCAAGCCTATTTACTCAAATCCAAGCTCAATCCTAATTATCAACAATTTTTCCCAATTTGGAAATAATTATAATTTCAACCCCAAATCCTTCTAAATTCGAATTTGGCTAAATCCGAAGATATAATCTCGATTCCTACCCCTACTAAGTGTTCAAGAACACATCCTAGGTTTCAATCAACCCTCAAAACAACTCAATCGAAGGTCAATCGAAGAAATCCCTAAAAATGGAGAAATTGAGGGTTTAAAATGAAATTGGGGTTACCAACCTTGATTCGATTGGTGAGAGGTGTGGAAGATGTTGTAACCGAGCTCCGGTGACTTTTCCCGGCGTCGGCTAGCTCTTCTCCAACGAGTTTCTGGCGGATTTCCGATGAATCCCCCTCTCTCTCTCTCTACCTCACGGCTATTTCTCTCTCTTCTCCCTCTTTCTCTTCTTCCTCAATCCCATGCCCTCCCTCTCGTTCTCTTTTCTCTTTTTTATTTTCTTTTATTTGTGTTTTAATTGTTTAAGGGGAAGGGGTCACAGGTATAAGAAATTTAAGGGGAGGGAGGGGGAGGGGTGCCTGGTGCATTAAATTTAATAATAAAATAATAATATATTCATAATTAATTAATTAATAATTAAAAATATTTTAATTTAGTTCCCACTCCTATTTATTTTAGGTTTCTAATTTCTTAGGTTCTGAATAAATCCCAAAAATTATTTCCTACTTCTTTTCCTTCTCTTTTTATTATATTTTAAATCTCGAAAAAAATTTCGGGTATTACAATCCTCGAAAAAAATTCATTTCCGATTTATTTTAACTTTCAAATATATTTTTTATATTCTTTTTAAAGTTTTAAATTCCCAGCCCCAAAATAGATCATTCTGTTATCCTCAAAATTTTAAATAAATCATTCTTTAATCCTCGAAATTTTCAGGGGTATTACAAAAAAATATCCGATATCCATCGGATATGGGATATCGGATATTTGAAATACCCATCGGATATTGGTCGGATTAGGATATTAGCCTCGAATTCCCTATATCCATTCGATTGAATGGGCGGATAGGGTATCCGATATCCGATATCCGTTTTTATTTAATATATTAATTAAATATAATATTATATATATATATATTAATAATTATATATATATATATATATATTTAAATATAAAATATATATATATATATATTATAAATTATAATATTAAATATTAAATAAAATATATTTTATTAAATAAAATTTTATGGTTCAATTAATAAAATTAGAATTATTAATTTTAATTTATAAAAATTATCTTAATTTATGTTTTAGAAAATTTAACTTTTTTATAGTAATTTATTTAGTGGATGGATATTGGGTAATGGATATCGGATAATTTAGTTGACTATAGGATACCCAGTATCCTATATCCGTTTTTTCGGGTATTTCGGATATCGGGCAGTTTCAGGTATTTCGGGTATCGGGTAGTTTCGGATACAGATATTGAAAACCTAATTTTTTTCGGATTCGGTTAGGGTTCGGGTATTGGGTGTAATGGGCAGATTGGGATTCAGATAGTGAAAAAATGAGCGGGTACCCGCCCATTGCTACCCCTAACAAAAAAGAATGTGGCGAAAAGTTTATATATGACGAATATGAATCTCGATAGAGAGAAAATATAAAAGACGATCTTTTACATGATTAACCATAGAAGAAAGATAGTATAAATAAAACTTATAATTAGAGAACCTTATATAAATATATAAGAAATTTTCTTTTTTTTATATTAATTTTATTTTTTATATGAACTAATAGAGGGAATTTAAAATCTTATTATGCATTATTTTTTGTTATGGCATCAAATAATTATTAGAGAGAGTAAGAAAATGAGAAGAAATTGAGAATAGGTAGTAGAGAGACGGACAGAGATGAGAGGGAACAACTTTTTACTAACCTTCAATTACCACAATGCCCACAATTTTAACTCTTTGATTGATTGATTTGAAAAAGTAACGCATCACCGCAATTTACACCGAGTGAATATGGGGCATGAAATCGTTCATTTTTCCTCGCAATTGTTATTTGCAAGTCTTTTTTTAAAAAAATTGTACAGTAACTTGTCATAGAATTTGAAAATAAAAGTGTTGTTATCTTGATTTAATGAATTGCTGACATGGATGTGACACTCTGGTCAATTTCCCGATTTTTTATTACTTTTGCTCATCCTTCGATCCCTCTCTTTTCCTCCTCTCTCCTATTCATCTTTCTCCCAAACCACAAATGGCTTGAGGTGATAAAATTGAAACTAAAAAAAATCTGGATACCAACGTGTCTTTTATCGTAAATTTTTTTTTCATGCCTTACCATTTCCTTTTGGGTTTTGTCGTGTTGTTCTCCTGTGACACCTCCCTCACTTTTGACCACAAACCTCCCATTACATTCAATATTTAGGTAACCAAACGTATCTGGTTGATTGATGAGTTAGCCTCGGATGATTCTTGATCTAATATATTCAATTTCCCATAAAAATACATATATAAATGGAGAAAGGTAAAAGTGTAAAACATGCAAAGTTGATTACTTCCTCTGGGTCCAGTGTCGTCATTGATGATCCTCCTTTTGTTTCACGTTTGTAGTATGTACTACTCTGAGTCATTACTATTAAGCCTACCTTTTGTACTTGTGAACACCTCATTTTGTCCGCCCAAGCAAACAAAAATAAATAAACAATAAAACAAAAAAGAAACAGAAGAGCGATAAACAGAGAAGCGAATAAAATAAGAAGGGAGAAAATAGGAAATAGAATGGTAAAATAAAAATAAAAATAATAATAAATAAAATAATATGGGCGTCCCGACGAGTAGTACCACCTATCGTGACTCTTTCTCCCTCGTGAGGACCATCGCGACAGACAATGTGTGCGTCGCGACGCCCCCGCGCATTTATGGGGAATCTATCAGATCATCAATCAGGGGCCCTTCGTGACGTATAGGTCCATGCGTCGCGATGGCCTTGACATTTATGGCAAATCAGAATCGTATCTATGGGATACTCGTTGCGACCCACTATAAATCGAACTCCATTTCTCAATGGAGGGGACGAAAAATTGGTAAATTGAAAGGCCGGCAGTAAGAGGCAAGAAGCAAGAAGGTAGAACACACTATAAACTGCATTTTACTCTTCTCCACTCATATTCACTTGATCTGGGTATCTTTGTTTGCTTTATTTTCTTCCGGTTGTGATCCCTCAGTGTTGGAATCCAATCCAACATCTGATCCACGCACCACAAAAAGGACTTCGTCTTCTTTCCTGATTTCTTTTCTTTATTTCTTAAAAAAAATAAAAGGGGTCGCAATCGGTTGGTATAACCGTCGCGACTCCCTCCCGATCGACAGCACCATCGCGACGCATCCTCACATACGTTACGACGGCCTTTGTTTTATGAGCAAGGGGTTGTGACGGTAAAGTACACCCGTCGCGACCCCCAGTCTCATGGGAGACAAAAATGTTTAATTATTTTCATGTTTTGAAAACGAGCTTCTTGTTTATATGACCTAGTGCCACCAAGAGATTTTGTCTTTATAGGAGCACTAGCCTTCACGCCATTTGGCCATTACGCTTGATGAGCCTTCACACATGCACTCTTTTATTTCTTTGATATCTCGTATGGTAGATAGGTACTAAAAGGCATTGGCCTCTTTAGTTATATTGCACTGGGAGGCCATCTGAGTATTCACTTGATGAGCCTCCCCTCACTCACACACTTGTATGCCACAGGAACTATGTGGGTTTTGATCCCCCATTGTGGGTACGTAGGCCCTAGGCTTTCATCCTAGGGCAAGTCCTCCCATTTTCCCTCCTCATTTTCCCCCATAATTGTATATACTTTTGAGGCCAAATAATTTTAATATTAATTGTTTTAGGGTAACCGTCTTCGGACGGGGGAAGAAGGGTGCCTAACACCTTCCCTTCATCTCAATCAGACTTCCGAACCCAACATTTTGTGAAAATTCATTTTTACCCCACTTTTCAACTTATTTTTATTTTTACAAATTTTGATTGAAAATTTGGTGGCGACTCCCGTCGAAGGCTCCGGTCTTCACAATTGCCGACTCCACTGGGGAGTTTTAATTAGAGAGTCAAACCATTTTCTTTAAAAAATTAATATTAAAATTATTTGGCCTTCCATATTTGGTTGTTTGTATATATCTTTGTGTATTTGTGGTTCCTTTATTTTTGCAATGTTTCCACCTTTTAGTGGAAGGGGAAGGGTAGCTAGGATGCTCCAAAAAAGTCATGAATGCACTATTTATATTTATATCCCTCCACCAATTGGCTCTTATACCCGGAGCACATCTAAATAAGTTAGAATCGGATATGAGAATCTTTCCTTGTTGGGCTTAGGCCTACAAAGGTTGAGCTATCTATCCTACTTAGATTGTTACTTGCCTTAAGGGTTGATTCGCGCAGAATTCTTTGCGACAGGATCCTCTCTTGATTCAAGGTCTATACCTTTGGTAGGGGCAATCTAAGAGCCTTTTTAGGGTATCTAGATCCCAAACTAAACCGCGTGCAAGTTGACTTTAAAGCCTACCTCTATTAGGACAGCCATTTTTAGAGACCTTAAGAGCCTAACCCTTAAGACACAAGGAGCAAAAAACCCTGCATTGCACGCATTGCATGACATACATTTCTCTCGTTATTTGTCTATAAATAATTTGTTTTATTAATCATACTAACCCTCTTTTCTTCCTTGTTTTTAGAAGCAAATTATTTGTGATTTTCTTTGAAAATTTTCAAAATGGCATCAGAGCATGTTCTGGCCTTTTATTCTCCTACAAGCCTAGCACTCACTGGGAGAAGAATTCAGGTCAAGGTTCAAGCCAATGCAGTGGATGACTTAATCAAAATGAGGGAATATTTGCCAGGGGACGAATTCAGAAAATTCCGAGGCCGGTATGGGGATATTCTGGATCTTCTGGATATAAAGGTTATAGAGGAAACATTGCAAGCCCTCCTCCAGTTCTGGGATAATAAGTTGAGGGTGTTTGTGTTCCCCAACTTCATGTTGTCCCTAGTACCTGAAGAATACGCCGGGTTGTTGAAGGCCCCACTTCTTCCAACTAGCCAAGTGCATAGGTTCTCAAGGACTCCCCCTACACAAAAAGAAATTGCTGATTTGCTCGGATTACTTGAAAAGAAGGCCATCATCAGAAACCACGACCAAGGGGGAACACTCTCCGCCAAATTCCTCTTAGAACATATGGAGGCCATGAGAAGGAAGGGTGATTGGGCAACCTTTGGAAAAACTCTTGCCTTGGCAGTGTATGGGTTGATCCTTTTTCCCACTACTCTTGATGTGGTCAGCTTATCTTTCATTGGAGTCTTCTTGGCTGTCTTGAGGCATAGGATAAATCCTGTGCCAGCCATCCTAGCGGAAACATTGGGGTCCCTTACCTACTCTCAGGCAGGAAAAGGAAAAAAGTTACAGTGTTGCCTCCAACTTCTGAAAGTATGGTTGGCCAATCATATTTTTGGGAAAGGATTTTCTACCGGAGGAATTCTAGATGTGGTCCATCATCCCCTTCGAGACTTTTCTAGGCGTGAGGGTTTCCAGCTATACAAGTCTGATTCACAAGATCCCATGGGATCAGAATGGTGGATACACTTCCTCGCACAAGTCAAAGAAAAAGATATCCATTGGAAATTGATTTGGTGGCTAAAGGAGGAGGTATTATACAGTTGTGGTCCATTCCTTAACGTACCTCTAGTAGGGCCAAGGTTTGCGGTTAACTACAATCCATCTTTGGCACATACTCAGCTAACATTTCGTCAAGATGTAC
Source organism: Senna tora (assembly GCA_014851425.1). NCBI lineage: Eukaryota > Viridiplantae > Streptophyta > Magnoliopsida > Fabales > Fabaceae > Senna > Senna tora. The sequence continues at coordinate 19,728,860 of CM026265.1, forward strand.
CCGTAGAAGAGTTAGTGTGCTCATTCTTGCATTCTCTCAAAGGACCTGACTCTATACACGGGATCACTATCTTGAGAGCATGGGACCACATGCGATTTAAGGGGAAGGCAGAGTTGGGAAACCGGGGACTTGCGCCAACAAGCGACTTCAAGGCATGGCTAGGAGAAATGATCAATGACAAAGTAATGGAGAGGTTCGTGCCATTAAATCCCCTTCTGGGGAATGATCAACTGAAAATTGAAAAGGCACTGAAAAGGAAAATCGACGAACACAAGGATGCACTAGAAAACCTCAAAGCTTAAACAGACAGAAAGATGAAGGCCATTCGTGAGGCAGAGAGAGAATATGTTAATGTAAGTGTGGACAGTGAAGATGTTCGCAAGAATTCCCCTCTTCTAACGGAAAATAGAAATCTCAAGGAGGCAAACCATAACCTGAGAGAGGAGCTAGCCAAAAAGGAAAAAGAATGGAAAGAACACATGGATGCTGAACTCCAAGTCAAAGAATCCAGATCAAAAGCACTGGAAGCCCATGTCAGAGAACTAGAAGCTCATAACCAAGGGTTACAAACACAGTTACTCAACTATAACCCAGCCACTCAAGAACAACTCATCAGGGCACTTCTCCAAATACAGGCCATGATTTTAGCAATAGAGAACCTACAGGAGAGGTGCAAAGCAAGGGAAGAAGTCATAAAAGAACTCGAAAGGGAGATAGAGCCCTGGAAGAAAGATGCAATTCGATTGCACGACAAGATCGAACAAATGGCCCGACTGATCAATATGTCTGTGCCATCTTTTATTGACGCCTTCAAGAAGGTTGAATGGTAGACTCATTTGCCTCACGTCCCGTCTAAACTTGAAGAACTTATAGTGTTCGACCGTATCCTCATCAATAAGTGGAACGCGATGCTAAGGATGTAGTGTAGGATAAGAGGCTAGGATAGGTGCACGATGGGCTTATACCTTTCGTAGTACCTTATCAACTTTTCCCATCATTGAATCTCATATTTATGAATGGGAATAAGGATGTTCTGATTGCCACATTAATCAATAAAGTTTTTTTGTTTTCTCTCTTATTTATGTTTCATTTTTATTTAATGATTATTCAACTGTCCTTTTTGTCTTTTTAATAAAAACGGGGTTACATTAATATCAGTAAAATGGCACCTAAAATCCACTTAACCAAGAAACCAGAGAATGTTCGTACCCAGTTGGAGGACAGAAGGAACGCGCTAAACAAACAGGAGCTAGAGTTCCTAAGGCAGGAAAACAAGATCATCAAGGCAGAAATGGCAGCACAAAGGCGCTCACATCTGAAAAAGGAGAAAGAACTCCGTCAACAGGCAGAAAAGCATCGCCTGGAATCTCTTGAGAACAAGCGGCTGGCATTCAACTTCCACCGCAAATACTACGAGATGTGCCGCTGGGCAGATTTGGCCAAGCTTCAAAGGTTGTATCTCGAAGAACAGGCAGAAAAAGAAGTAGCCAAAAAGTAGATGTAGGGAAGTTTGTTTAAAAAAAATGTATGAAAGAGTCCTTGTAGGAAACAATGTTAGAAGGAGCATTTTTCTTAAGAATAATATTTTTATGAATAAATAAAGTTTCCTATTCAATCTCTACTCTGTGTCTCTTGCTCTCTCAAAAGCTCAAGTTGGTTGGCCGCAATAATTGCATGATGAACATAGTTCTCATAGCAAACTATCAACTTTTTCCCCTATTGGGTATTCTAACTCATAGAGGGACTGAAGGGGGATTTTAGGTGCTAAATTACTAAATATTAATCAAATAACCTGACTTGAAAAATGAATTTAAAATTACTAAAGGAATTTGGTCTCACAGGTTTCTTCAAAATAGCGCAATCAAGCCATCAATATTACACCCGAACACAGAAAGCGCAAATGGAACCCCAAGCTGCTGAATCCGCGGTGAAGTTTGCAGAAATGGAGAAGAGTCTTGCTACAACTAAGTCCCAAGTAGCTAAATTGAATGATAAGATGGATCAAATTATGGCTTTCCTAGCCGGAGGCCATCAAGAATAGGGGGAGGGCTCGAACAAAGCCTCCAAGGGAAAGAAGATTCCTCATATCATAATCCTTGAAAATCGCGAGGAGGAGTATGTCGAAGAAATACCAGTGGAAGAATCACCCAAGATCAATGAGTCTAAAACAAACGGAGGTGTCTCTATTAATGTGGCCGCAGTCATGGCTGCCCTAAAGGCCCAGCAAGAGAAGCAAAATCAAGAAAAATATGACGAAGATGCAATTAAAGAACAAATGGAGAAAGAAGTGAGTCGTGCGGTCAAAATGGCCACAAGGTTTGAAGACGAAGACATAGTTGCCTTGTTCAGCTTCCCTAAAATTCAAATCCCTCCTAAGTTCAAACTTCCGCTATTCGAAAAGTATGACGGCTTGTCAAACCTAGACCATCATGTCAAAGGATATTGTGCCACTATGGCAACCTATAGCTCGGAATCGGCTTTCTTGCTTGCTCATTTTCACAACAGTTTGAAAGGAGCCGCATATAAGTGGTTCATGAGACAAGAGAATGAGACGATGAAGTCGTGGGCCACCATGATAAGAGCCTTCCGCAATAATTTCAAGCACAATATTCATAGCGAGATGATAAGAGAAAGCATGATAGCCCTAAAAAGGAGGACTAATGAAACTTTTCGAGAATACGCTTCTAGATGGAAAGAAGCCTCAGTAGATGTCCAGCCTCCAATGAGTAAGAGAGATACTTGCTGCTACTTTGTCAAAGCACTGGGCGACCCAGCTTATGAAGTTTTGGCAATTTTACCACACCAAGACTTCGTTGACCTGGTTACTATAGGAGAAGATATTGATGCAAGGAGTAAGGAGGCGCCTCCACCCAAAAAGAGCTTTACTCCTAATTACGGGAAAAAGAAAGAAGAAAGCACAAACTTTGTGCAGAATAGCCCATAAACATTCTCGGTCAATGCTGTTGGAACTTCGGGGACTTCCCAATAGAATTAGATACAAATAAGCAACAATAGGGTAAGCAACCGAGATAAGGAACTACCCGAGTTAGGCCTCACGCAGACAGAGCTATTCGAGCACCTGAAAGAGCAGCAAATGATGTGTGCTCGGCCGGGAAACACATGGGAACCCCCGTACCCACCAAGGCACTAAAGGGCATTCCATCGACACATGCGATCACTTTAAGATGCACGTTCTACAAATGATAGATGCCGGATGGATTAACCTCCCAAACATCACTAAGAACCCCTTGCCCGAGCATGGGCAAATGCTGTAGAGCTGGAAGAATGGACAAACAAGGAATTGGCACATGTATCCTTTTCTCTCAAACAAATCTACAAAGCTCTTGCTAAGGCAGGTCATGTATCGCGCCGCAAAGAATACAATGCACTCTCTTGTTATTATCACCAGGCCAGCAATCATTCCACTAATAGGTGTAAACTCTGGAAAAGGCAGGTGCAACAGTATATGGGCTTGGGAATCATAACTGTGAAAAAGGGTAAGCTTGAAATTCAAATATGTGCAACCTCTAGCAAGGAAGAGAGAGTGTTACCTTTCACCCTCAAGTTCCCCAATGCGGGATCTCCTGCACAACCATCACCGGCTACAAAGTCTTCACCCCTTTTCACCGTCAAAAGACCTAGTCCGCTAAATCCAGTGCACCCTCAAATGACCATCTATTTGCCAAGACCCACGCCCTATACCTCTAACAAGGCAGTTCCTTGGAGGTATCAAGCGATCATAGACGTTGGAGAGACGAAAGTAGAAATGGGAAAAATACTCGTGAACACCAACATCTCCCCTGGGCAAGGGTTCACCAGAAGTGGGAGATTATATGCGAGGAACATAACAGGAGCACCAAAAGAAAATCTTGATGCAGAAAAACAAAAAGGTCCCGAAAATCACCAAGAAAAAGAAGAACCTGATTTCGAAAAAGAATTCTTGAGCATGGTCAAGAAGAGCGACTATGACATCGTGGAGCAGTTGAGGAAAACTCCCTCTAGAATCTCCATGCTCGCCCTCATGTTAAACTCTGATGGACATCGTTAGGCTCTCCTAAAAGCATTGGCCGACAAACATGTCCCGAAAGAAATCACGCCATAAAAAATGGTAAATTTAGTAGACGCAACCAGGCACGCATCTATCATTTCCTTCTCAGAGGAAGAAATTTGCCCAAGCATGAAGGCCTTACACATCACTGTTAAATGCTATGGCTTCACAATAGAGAAAGTCCTCATAGACGGAGGGTCCACCTTAAATGTCCTACCTGTCGCCACCTTCCAGCAGCTTCCGGTGGAATCAACACGCATCGATGCTAGTAATATAACTGTTCGTGCTTTTGACGAAACTAGAAGCGAAGCCATGGGAGGGGTCACTCTCCCTATTGAGATAGGACCTTTCACCTTCGACATCTCTTTCCAACTTATGGAAGTAGATGCCGCCTACACCATGCTATTGGGGAGGCCTTGGATCCATGAGGCCAAAGCTGTACCCTATACTCTTCACCAAAGGATCAAGTTCCTCAACGAAGGGAGAATCATCACCATTAAGGGAGAAGAAAGCATGCTGATAAGTCATCCCTCCCCCGTGCCTTTCATCGACAGTAACGTGAAAGCATTGGAACCCTCCTTTCAAGGCTTGGAGATAAAGGAAAAGCCCAAAAAAACTTTCCAAATTAAAAGTGTAGCCACAAAAATTATGGCAAAACATGGCTATCAATAGGGGCGTGGCCTAGGCCCCATGCTAACTGGAATACCACGATGCATCGAACCAAGACAGCGAGAAGCTCTGGTTGGGTTAGGCTACACCAAGGCAGCGCAAAGCAAGGATGATAAGGAAAAATACCTTCCTTTAGCCCAACGGTTCGTGCCGGCCAATATGACCAACTAGGATGATCACGTCCTAGCCATTGAAGAGGAAGAAGCAAGGAGCAACAGTCTCCTTATATAGCGTACGGAAAAAGGAGCTAGCCTAGGGAATTGGGAGGCTGACTGGGTCTTAGCAATCCATAGTTCCAACCAAAGCACGAATTGTAATTTGTCTAAAGCCGAGCTCTAAGCTTAGACTAAAGAATAATACATCTATGAGCTTATCTGTTGCTATTTATCAGCTTTTCAATAAAAATGGCTTGCATATTTTACTAAAAGTTTGTTCATATGTATCTCTTTCTAGCCCTCTTTTTCGCTTCTTAATTCACGTTTTTCTTTGCCCTCAGGGAATTAGAATTCTCCGAGACCCCGCCTAATTCGGAAATTCTTGGTTTTTACGAATCTCAGGATAATGAAGATATGCAAAACGAATACGACTCTAATGATGAAGATGCCCCTCCTATTTTTGCTAAAATGGTCAAATCTGATGAAAAAGGGATGGTCCCACATCAAGAAACGGTCGAACTCATAAACCTGGGGACTGAAAAGGACAAAAAGGAAGAGAAAATCATGGATAATCCGGAAAGGGAAGAAGTGATCTCATTATTGAAAGAATACTTAGATGTGTTTGCATGGTCATACCAGGATATGCCAGGACTTGATTCAGGGATTGCGTCTCATAAAATACCAACGTTCCCTCACATGGAACCAAAGTAACAAAAATTAAGGCGCATGAAACCCGATATGTCCCTCAAAATAAAAGAAGAAGTACAAAAGCAATGGGACGCCAGTTTCCTAGAGGTATCAGTTTATCCGGAATGGATGGCCAACATAGTTCCCATCCCCAAGAAATATGGGAAGGTTCGGATGTGTGTCGACTACAGGGACCTAAATAAAGCTTCCCCTAAAGATGACTTCCCACTTCAACATATCAATGTCTTGGTAGATAATACTGCTGGAAGTTTCCGCTATTTCTTCATGGATGGATATTTGGGCTACAATCAAATACTTATGCATCCTGAGGATAAGGCCAAGACTACCTTCATTACACAATGGGGGACTTACTGTTATAAAGTTATGCCATTTGGACTCAAGAACGCAGGGGCAACCTACCAACGGGCCATGGTGGTATTATTCCACGACATGATCCACAAAGAGGTAGAGGTCTATGAGATGATATGGTGGCCAAGTCAGCAGAAGGGGAAAGTCATGTCAAGGTTCTGAGAAAATTATTTGACAGACTTCGGAAGTTCAAATTGCAACTTAATCCTAACAAGTGTGTTTTCGGAGCCTAGTCTGGAAAGCTCCTGGGGTTTATCATAAGTTGAAAGGGAATTGAGGTCGACCATGATAAGATCAGAGCCATTAGAGAGATGCCGCCTCCCACCACAGAAAAACAAGTACGAAGTTTCCTGGGAGAAGTGAATTACATTGCCCGCTTCATACGTAACTTAACGGCTACCTGCACTCATCTTTTGAAACTCCTAAAAAAGAATCAATCTCTAGAGTGGAGCGTAGAATGTCAATTGGCATTTGACGCGGTAAAGGACTATCTCACCAACCCACTAGTGTTGGTACCCCCAACACCAGGAAGTCCCTTGATATTGTACTTGAATGTCCTAGAAGAATCTATGGGAGCTATCCTAGGACAATATGATCCCGTGACGAAAAAGGAACAAGCGATTTACTACTTGAGTAAGAAGTTTGATCCAAATGAGTCTCGGTATCCTTTGATCGAGAAAACATGCTGTGCTCTCGCATGGACAGTACGACGCCTAAGACACTGCATGCTCTATTATGAGACTTTCCTCATATCACGAATGGATCCCGTGAAGTACATCTTTGAAAGCCCACACGTGTCGGGACGAGTATCCAAATGGCAGGTGATATTAGCAGAATATGATATCAAACACATCACCCAAAAATCCATCAAGGGAAGCGCCATAGCAGATTATCTAGCCAACAACCCGCTGGATGAGGAACACGCCTCAGAATATCAGTTCCCAGATGAAGGGTTGAATGCCATAGAAGAAGAATCTCACGCGGAGACTTGGGAAATGTTCTTTGATGGGGCAGTTAACATCTTTGAAAATGGGATCAGAGTCGTACTCATCTCCCCTTAAGGGAAACAATTCCCAATCGCAATCAAGCTCGATTTTGAATGCACCAACAATATGGCAGAGTACGAAGTTTGTATTTGTGTGTTGCAGGCCGCTATAACACTGAAAGTCAGGAAAATAGAGGTTTTCGGTGATTCTGCACTAAATTTACCAGATTAAGGGAGAATGACAGACCAAGGATCCCAAGTTGGTCCCTTACCAAAATTTTCTCACAGAGCTAACTTGCCGATTTGAATCCATAGAATTTCATCATTTACCAAGATGCAAGAATTTGTTCTCTGACGCCCTGGCCACCTTGGCAGTAATGCTTGACAACAATTGCGGAGTTCTCCTCCAACCAATTAGGGTGGAGTATAGAAACACGGAATTCCATTACTTAGTGATCGAACAGGAGTCCGATGGTCTCCCTTGTTTCCATGACATCCTAACATATCTAGAGAAACAAGAATATCCAAATGGGGTTAGCGAAAACCAAAAAAGAACTCTCCGACGATTAGCCATGGGTTTCTTCCTTAGCGGAAAGACGCTATACAAGAAAAGACCAGACGGAGTATTGCTTTGCTGCGCTGAAGCATCCGAGGCCAATAAAATTTTGACAGAAGTACATGAAGGGATATGCAGGACCCACTCCAACGAGCACACCTTGGCTTAACAAATCCAGAGAATGGGGTATTTTTGGATTACACTCGAGAGTGATTGCATCGAGTATGTTCGTAAGTGTTACAAATGCCAAGTTTACGCAGACTGAGTTAACGCTCCTCCTATGATGCTCCACAATATGACTACCCCATGGCCTTTGTCTATGTGGGGAATTGATATTATCGGTCCCATAAATCCAAAGGCGTCATATGGTCATCACTTCATCCTAGTGGCGATCGACTACTTCACCAAATGGATAGAAGTGAATTCTTATTCCAAAATCACGCAAAAGACGTTTGTAAGATTCTTAAAAGCCAACATCATTTGCAGATATGGAGTCCCAGAAGGGATAATTACTGATAATGGGACCAATTTGAATGGAACTGAGGTGCAAAGGATTTGTGAAGAATTCAGGATAAATCACCATAATCCAGCACCATACCGCCCCCAGATGAACGGCGCGGTTGAAGCAGCCAATAAAAATGTCAAAAAAAATCATTGAAAAAATGACTACTACATACAAGGATTGGCATGAGATGCTTCCCTTTGCCTTGTTGGGGTACCGCACCACTGCTCGTTCCTCGACCGGAGCTACCCCTTTTTCACTAACATATGGCACGGAGGCGGTTTTACCCATAGAGGTGCAAATTCCCTCTATGCGAGTAATTGCAGAAGCCAACCTCGATGAGGACCAATGGGTGCAAAACTTGTATGATCAAATTACCTTGATCGACGAAAAGCGCTTAAGGGCAATATGCCACGGGCAGTTCTACCAAGCAAGGATAGCCCGAGCTTTTAACAAAAGGGTACAACCTCGTGCATTTAAAGAGGGGGATTTGGTGATAAAGAAGATTTTACCAAACCAAAATGATCCTAGAGGAAAGTGGGCCCCAACATACGAGGGACCATTCAGGGTCAAACACGCATTTTCAGGTGGCACACTCATCTTAGAAGATCCGAATGGGCAAGAGTGTGGCCGATTGATTAATTCAGACTCCGTCAAGAAGTTCTATGCTTAAGAAGATTGCTCCTAAAAAGAGATATTTGAATTGCATATGCTTCGTATCCCAGTAAAGATCATGGAATTGCCAGGCACATTCCTTCGCGCATTTCTGAAAAGCCACTACAAGTTTCTAGTGGTTCTTGATTTTCAAAAATGTACCAACTTTGACTCATAAACATTGCAATGAGAATTATTCTTCCAATAAAGTCTCATCACGTTTTCCCTTGCCATGCAAGTCGCATATTGTTGCATTGTTGATTTAAAACAATAGATTGATGATTATGTATTAATTCTACAATTCTTGCCTTTACCCATGAATGATCGTTTGACTTAGATAACAGGAAAGCGACTCAATACTTCAGGCTACTCTCAAACTCAGAAAGCATATGGGAGGTTGGCTGCTCCTAACCAAAGGTGGGCTAGGAAAGCAATTCATTACGCTAGGAAGCCCTTGGAGAAGCCAGCCATTTTTCAAGGTAATACTCCATTAGAAGATATTTTTGACTTAGGGGCCATCCGCGACTCTACAATTTTACTTTAATATCCCACCAATGAGTTTCCTGGGATTAGATATAAGAATTAGCATCCCACCAATGAGTGTTTAGATATTTTGATATCCATTTTCTGAGCCAAATCTCACCAATAAGTGTTACGAGATCAGGCCCCATTGAACCCTACCAATGAGTGTTCTAGGGATCAGTATCCTATTCCGCCAGTTAGTGTTTTGGAGTTGGATATGGGAATCAACATCCTACCAATGAGTGTTTAAGGATAGAGAGACCGACCTTTAAATTGGACCAAATCTCACCAATGAGTGTTTCGAGATCGGGCCCCATTGAACCCTACCAATGAGTGTTCTAGGGTTCAGTATCCTATTCCGCCAGTGAGTGTTTTGGGGTTGGATACAGAAATCAACATCCTACCAATGAGTGTTTAAGGATGGAGTGACCCACCTTTAAATTGGACCAAATCTCACCAATGTGTTTTTCGAGATCGGGCCCCATTGGACCCTACCAATGAGTGTTCTAGGGTTCAATATCCTATTTCTCCAGTGAGTGTTTTGGGGTTGGATACGAGAATCAACATCCTACGAATGAGTGTTTAAGGATAGAGAGACCCACCTGTAAATTGGACCGAATCTCACCAAGGAGTGTTACGAGATCGAGCGTCATCGAATCCTACCAATAAGTGTTCTAGGTACGATATCTTATCCCACCTATTAGTATTTCGGGATTAGATATTTATCGAATCCCGCCAATGAGTGTTTAGGGTTCGATAACTTGTCCCATCGGTAAAAAACAGGGGAGGGGGAGAGAAGGCTAACCGTCGCGACATAAAAGGCACTGTGTCGCGACCGACGACTGGCGTCGCAAAGTTAGAAGCATAGTTGTCGCGACAAGTTGAGACGTTACGGATCGCGAGGCCATAAATGCCGACCGTCGCGACCCCACCAACGATCGATCAAACGGTCAAAAATTGACCAAAGGAGCATCGCGACGGACGATATTTAACGTCCCGACAGATGAGGTGGTATATTCTGATTGGCTCTAAAGGGCGGCTTATTAATAGGGCCATCGCGATGGGTACACACACGTCGCGATGGCTCTATCCAGAAAAGCTTTTTTAGGAAAAACGTCGCACATTAAGAGTCACGACTCCTTTCTCTTCCCCAAATTTCCTTAAACCCTCACTAAAAGTAGACCAGTTAAGAGAACACCCTCAGGTATCTTGTTACTCTCCTCGGTCCAGATTCTCCCTCGGCCCCCTAAATTGACGAGGTAAGTAAAAAATACATAGGGGGTCGCGACGACGTCATGAAGACGTCGCGACCCCACCTTCTGTTTGTCTTCACCGCCGCGACGGATGTGTACCATCGTCGCGACGGACATATCTATGGGTCGCGACGCACAGCTCCACCTGTCGTGACCCAAAGCATTCATAGGGGCATTGTTTTTGGGTATTTGGTCTTTATTTTTAGTACTAACCCTGAACTTATCCTTCTAGGAAAATGGTTCGCCCAAAGAGATCTCGCACCGCTGCTTCTGCATCATCTCAGCCTCCAGTGGATCTTGAACGCTACCAAGTGGCTATTCAGGCCAGATCATTAAACCCGGAACGGAACATGGAGAGGTTGGAAATAAGTCCCTCGTTCGTAGGGGGCATCGAATTTTACGGCCTCCAGGACCTACTGAAGGTGACAAATCAGAGAAATGTCCCCCTGGTGTATCAATACCATGTGGGATATGCCAGCACTCGGAGTAGATCGTTTATACTTATGGACTGCACTCTTCCAAAGGTGACACCCCAGCAATTCGTTCAAATGTACAACCTGAGGATGGAGCCCAACTGCATCTTCGCACAAACCTTAGCGAGAGAATATCCAAAGGAGGAGATTGCGGCGGCTCTCACATACCCACGGAGGGACAGGTGGCAGTCCAAAAGTGGCGGGCTCAAGAGGAATGGCACCCATCACATGACCAAGAATTGACAGAACTTCCTCACCACTAATGTCATCCCTGTAAAGCACAGGGAATCTCTGAGCCAGAGGCTGAGCATACTCATCTACCTCATCAAGGAGAGCCTGGGTCTCAGGGCTCACCTACCGCGATCGCCTTTCCCCACTTTCTCTCCACCTTCTGTGAACGCTTCCAGCTCGCTCGTCGAGCCTTAGACTATTTTGAGGTAGCTACTACCTATTATATGATGTGTGATCAGGACATGGCGAACCTCCCTGCCCACGGGGATTTCGACTGGGAAAATATCCTCATGGAGAACCCGGAGCCACAGCCAGCGCCACAGCAGGGGCAACAGCAAGAGCCGCAGTAGGGTCAACCCCAGGGGCAAGACATCCCTGCAGGATCCGAGACAGGGCGTATTGAGGCCCTTACTTGGGAGATCCAACGGCAGGGTGAGGAGAACAGACAATAGTAGCAAGAGATAGAGGGGTTACGAGAGGACGTCCGCAGACTACAAGGAGGAATGCGGTCCCTACTGAGGCATTTCCACTTGTTTGAGGATGTCGTCCCAGAACCCTTACCTGCAGTGCCCTCTGAGAGTGATGGAGAAGGCGGCGATGATGAGTAGGGTAAAACCATCTAGGGACTTTAGGAATTTGTTTGACTTTATTTGGATTGTTCGCTTTTGTACGCCAAAGAAAATATTATATATGACAAAATTCGGTTTCATTTCATTTCTTTACTTATTCTTTTATGTTTAAAAGAAAAGTAAAGAGGGGACTCTGTGAACACCTCATTTTGTCCGCCCAAGTAAACAAAAATAAATAAACAGTAAAACAAAAAAGAAATAGAAGAGGGATAAACAGAGAAGAGAATAAAATAAGAAGGGAGAAAATAGGAAATAAGAATGGTAAAATAAAAATAAAAAATAATATGGGCGTCGCGACGGGTAGTACCACCCGTCGAGACCCTCTCTCCCTCGTGAGGACCGTCGCAACGGACATTGTGTGTGTCACAACGCCCCCGTACATTTATGGGGAATCTATCAGATCATCAATCAGGGGCCCGTCGCGATTGTCACGACCCCAAATCGGGAGTACGTGACCGGCACGGGAATAGATTTTTACCTCTAAACCCGTAAGCCTTATCTTGTAAACCTAACTATAACTACCTTGCTATACAATCAATATATATATATATATATATATATATATATATATACTAGTGGCCACACGTCACTGGTGGCCTAATTAACCTGCAATCCGCGGTTCGCTCAATACCGCTTCAGCTCAGTGCAGTGTATAGATTTATTTATCAGCACTCATACTGTAAATATTAATATCATATTGCAGCAAGCACAAATAATATATATATCCAAATCATATTGAACGTACGCCTCAATGCGTACGATCTATCCTATTCACATGCAGAAGTTTATATATTCATACATATATATCCTAGTTTATGCCCAGACTGGACCCTGTCTTTAAATACATGTGAAGCTGACAATTCTAGAGTAGGTACATATTAAAAGTTGTAAATATATATACACAACTCTTACAACTTTAAAATATGTACAACAAGAGAAATTAAAATAATCAAAAGGTGTCCACCCACGCGAACAAGTGCGTAAGGATGGTCTGATGTCAGTATTACTGTCCGGACGTCGATGCCTGCCCGATCCCTGTATCTGAAACATTGAAGCAGAGGGAGTGAGTCAAACAGACTCAGTGAGAAGCTTCCCATCCTCGACGTAGCGGCGGGTACCACTACAGCTGGGGAAAGGGAAACACCCACAATTACATGCGCATGAAAGTGGAGTTTATCACATGTTATATTACGATCAGGCAATATTAATATAACATCAAATCAAAGATAAACCTACGGATCATGCTTCTCTATCATACTTCTCATAAGCAAACAACCATATTTAACATATCACATGAAAACTGTAAATCACTCAACTGACCCTAGTACCAGGCTAGGGCAATGGCCTCAACGGGAAATTTCTTTTAAATCTTTAACTGACCCTAGTGCCAGGCTAGGGTAATGGCCTAAACGGGCAAATCGTTTAGTCTTTTACTGACCCTAGTACCAGGCTAGGGTAATGGCCTAAACGGGCAAATCTTTTAGTGTTTTACTGACCCTAGTGTCAGGCTAGGGCAATGGCCTCAACGGGCAAATCTTTTAGTCTTTTACTGACCCAAGTGCTAGGCTAGGGCAATGGCCTCAACGGGAAAATCTTTTATGTCTTTTACTGACCCTAGTGCTAGGCTAGGGCAAAGGCCTCAACGGGCAAATGTTTTAACTTGTTTCTCTTACCAAGCTTTCAACTGGGATCCTGGCTCTATCTACCCATTACTATCCTAAACTGACTTTACCTAGGTAGTGTGAACATTCCTACGACTCACTAATAAATTAAGAGATCGTATTAATCCTCATATTGTTCCCAAACCCTTGGTTTAGATCATAACCTAGCTCTAAGGTCTTCCCTAAGTTCAATTACCATAAAACGTTGACGTTTACTAACAACTTCTATACGATTTCTTTAATGAGTTTCTAATTAATAGGGTAAACCAAACCTTGGACTCAATCAACAGCTTACCCCCTTTGCTTGTACTGTTCGGCGTATCTCATGTCATCACATGGATACCCTCCAGTACCTCTTTACCTGTAGTCAAACACACATATGCAAATATTTTCACATATGACAGTTTAGGAACAACAATAGCATGTTAACCACTAAGTAATTCTTACACATAGGCAAGTAGGCAAACCACATATCCACATCCTCAATCAACCCTGTAGGGAAAGGATGGGAAACCCCTCACCTAGACGGCTCCCTTGTGCTTGTCCTGGCGTAACTCCTGCTCCAGACGAGTCGTGGTTTCCTAACGAACGCATTCAAGTGGTTAACATCTCATACTATGTGCAATTCATATGAATACTACATGATCGTGCCCAAAATACATCTAGACGTTGCCAAGAAACCGAGTCCTTGGTCTTATCTGTCTTCCCTCTCTTCTATGAGAGTCTCAAGTGCTACACACTTGGTTTCGTATAATTATCGCTCACCTTGAATTGATTTTTGGAGCCTTGGATTTGAGTTACTAATCCTCGATATGCTTCTAAATTATCCTACTTAAAGTTTCCTAATAATAACGAAGGAATTAAATTGCCACTTTAAAATTTGGACTTTATTGTTCCGCAAGTTTCCATCCTTGAGAAACAAGAAAGTACCTAAAATAATTCTCGATGCTTGATAGCATATTTAGAGTTTTTCTAGGGTGTTTAAGATTGAAAAGAAGAGGTTTGAAGCCCTCAACATCACCCTTAAAGTGTATTTGGGCAAATCGAGCAGGGACCCGGCACGTTAACGTCAAGGTTCAACCTTAGTTATAACCTCAGGCCAGCTCTTTACGGGTCTTGTTCAGCTAATATTTCAACAATATAATTTCAATAATACCAATCCAAGCCTATTTACTCAAATCCAAGCTCAATCCTAATTTTCAACAATTTCCCCAAATTAGGATTAATTATAATTTCAATCCCAAATCCTTCAAAATTCGAATTCGGCTAAACTCGAGGGTATAGCCTCAATTCTTACCCCAACTAAGTGTTCAAGAACACTTCCTAGGTCTCAATCTACCCTCGAAACAACCCAATCGAAGGTGGATTGATGAAATCCCTAAAAGTGAAGAAATTGGGGGTTTCGAATGAAATTGGGGTTACCAACCTTTGATTCGATTGGTGGAAGGTGTAGGAGACGTCGTACCCGAGCTCCAGTGAGTTTTGCGGCGTCGGCTAGCTCTCCCCAGTCACCTTTCCGGCAAAACCCCAACTCTCCTTCTCCTTCTTCTCCACGCCTCTCCCTCTCTCTCTCTTTCTTTCTTCTTCTTTCTCTTATCTCACTCACGTATGCCCTCACTCTCCCTTTTATTTTTTGTTTCCTCTACCAACCCCCTCCCTTT
This sequence comes from Senna tora, assembly GCA_014851425.1. Lineage (NCBI taxonomy): Eukaryota > Viridiplantae > Streptophyta > Magnoliopsida > Fabales > Fabaceae > Senna > Senna tora. The sequence continues at coordinate 19,743,915 of CM026265.1, forward strand.
CTAAGTCACGCAACTACCCCCTTTCAATTATATATATAATTAAATAATTATAATAATGAAATAAATAAACAATAACAAATAAATAATTAATAACTAAATAATAAAAACAATAATTATAATAAAGAAGTGGTGGAAAATATCCCCAATTAAATCTTCCTCTTTCCAATTAAAATTTCTATTTTTTTTATATCCCAAATTAGATACCTAAAAATGTTCTCTACTCTCTTTTCCCCATTTAATTCAGGTTTCCAATTTCTTAGGTCCTGAATTAAGTCCAAAAATTATTTTCTACTTCTTTTCTTTCCCTTTCATTTCATTCTAAACTTCGAAAAAATTTCCCGGGTATTATAGCGACGTATAGGTCCATGCGTCATGACAGCCCTGACATTTATGGCAAATCAGAACCGTATCTATGGGATACCCGTTGTGACGGCAAGGGGTACCCGTCGCGACACACTATGCCATTAACGACCGGATTTCTTTCACGGAATAGCTCCCTCTGACCCACTATAAATTGAACTCTATTTCTCAGTGGAAGGGAAGAAAAATTGGTCAATTGAAAGGCCGGAAGTAAGAGGCAAGAAGAAAGAAGGTAGAACACACTATAAACTGCATTTTATACTTCTCCACTCATATTCACTTGATCTGGGTATCTTTGTTTGCTTTATTTTCTTCGGGTTGTGATCCCTCAGTGTTGGAATCCAATCCAACATATGATCCACGCACCCCAAAAAGGCCTTCGTCTTCTTTCCTGATTTCTTTTCTTTATTTCTCAAAAAAATAAAAGGGGTCGCGACTCCCGATCGACAGTACAGTCGCAACGCATCCTCACATACGTCGCTACGGCCTCTGTTTTATGAGCAAGGGGTCGCGACGGTAAAGTACACACGTCGCGACCCCTTGTCTCATGGGAGACAAAAATGTTTAATTATTTTCATGTTTTGAAAACAAGCTTCTTGTTTATAGGACCTAGTGCCACCAAGAGACTTTGTCTTTCTGGGAGCACTAGCCTTCACGCCATCTGGGCATTACGCCTGTCAAGACCCCATTTCTAGGAGTCCGTGACCGGCACGGGAGTAGGATTTCACCCCTAAACCCGTAGCCTTCCCTATTACCATTTAAAATAATTACCCTGCTATACAGACAACATGCAATATTCACATAATAAATATTGGTCACGTCATTCATGGTGGCCTAAATAACCTGCAATCCACGGCGCTCATTGCCGCTTCAGCCCAATTCAAGTATATATATACATCCATTCACATAAGCAATCACACGTAAATATGTATATACGTAGTGATCAAACCACAAGGGAATGACCTATCCTATTCACACACAATATATATAACCTGTTCGATCACCTGTATATAAGCATCCACACTCGCATTTAAATGTACATATTGATCACACGCCTCAATGCGTGTAATCTATCCTATTCACATGCAGGTTTATATATTTGCAAACAAACACATACCAACCACACATATATATATATATATAATTTACATATTGATCACACCCCATAGGGGGTGACCTATCCTATTCACATGCGGAAGCAATTCATACTCATCATAATATTCATATATCCTATATTCCCATCCATGACCTAATCTTTAAACAGTATGAAGCCGACAAGTCTAGATTTGTACATATATATATCCATATAGCAATTGCCTATACATCAAAGGCTATACCCAAAATAATGTATACATCAAGGAAATATAACAAAAGAATGTATACATCAAAAGATAAACCTCTCACGCGAACAATGCGTGAGGTCTCTAGGAATGTCCGCCTCCTTGAGAGGAAGTAGACGCGTGTCCGGTGCCCGCTACACCTGTATCTGTAACATGTAAAATTGGGGGGTGAGTCAAACGGACTCAGTGAGAGGCTCTCCCATCCTTGGTGTAGTGGCGGGTACCACTGCAACTGGGGGAAGGGAGCCAGTCACATCCACATGCACATATAATAGTTCCTTTAACCTTTAATGTTTAGGTGGTCATACATTTAGCATATATAACACATACATTGTTAAACTCAGACATATATATAGCATGTTCAATATCAACCAATACTTTTCAATATCATATATCATTTTGCAATAACATAAACTGGCCCGAAGGCATATCTCCCTTTGGGAAGAGAACTGGCCCGAAGGCATAACTCCGTTAGGAGAGAATCTGGCCCGAAGGCATAACTCACGTGAGTGGTTAGGAACCTAGTTGATCATTCTAGGAACCCCTGGCCCCAAGACTTTACTTGAGACATATCTGGCACCAAGGCTTTACTTGGTACATAGCCGGCGACTTGTTTGACTTTGGCCTAACCAAAGCTTTAACCACAAGGTGGCAAACTCATATACTTTGGACTCTTGGGTGCCCGTCTTCATGATGACATACTCGATCTACCCGGTTTATTTAAAATGGACACCTCTTTTAGCATAGACTCCACATGACTTCTATGAACTCCTACTGGTTACCTTTCTTGGAAAAACTTATAAATTTATACCCTTACCCAAGTTCGAAAATAGTTTCAAGGAAACACATCCTAAGTTCAATTATTCCAAAACTTTCAAGAACAACGAATATGTTTCCAAGTTCATTTAACTTGAGAGTTTCTAGGACCATGGAATTTAGGCACCGAGAATAGACTCAATCCTACCCCGATATCATTCCAGGTTCCAAGAACCCTTTTTCCATATAAGGCTTCCCAAGCCATCGTGATGTTTCCCATATATCACATACACATATAACATGTAATCTCAGATAATCACATTTAGGAATAACAATAGCATGTTATCTAACATATCTATCCTAACAAAGAGGCAAGTAATACAAACCATATTTTTCACATCCTCATACAACCCACAAGAGGGCAAGGATGGGAAAGCCCCTCACCTCTTTGCTTTCCTTGATCGGCCCTCGGCGTACCCGAAGCTCCAACCAGTTCGTGATGTCCTACACACCCATAGTGAGTAGTTTTAGACACTTGAACTTTACTATAGCTTGTACACATCAATACAATGTCCATATAACTATAAATCCCATAAACTAGTTAATTAACTTAGAGTTACATTAACTAGTATTCAAGCTCTTTAATTTGCTTCTATTTATCTCTAATTCATGTCATTCCTTTATAACCCCCCTTCAATTTAAAACTCCCAACTTACCCATTTACCTAGAAGTGTCCATATGTGACTCTTTATTAATTCCATATCCAATTGATGGCCTATGTTATTCATAGTCTCCAATTGTCCATGGTTACCAATTTCCCAACTCCACTTATACTCTTTATCACATACGAACGCATGTAAGTGAATATACTTAAAAATTGGGATTTTCCCCAACTAATGAATCTCACCAATTAAATTGATTCCCGGGCGTCTATCACGGTCTAACCAAAATTCCTAATTCACCACTTAGCTCCAATTCCTTACTTAAACCAACATTTATTTCTATTATTAACAATCTAGCTTCCGGTTAAGGCGTAACTACTCGGTCTTCGATCCCTTGTCTATCACAACAATTACTACCATCCAAGATTACCAATTCAACATACCAATCAATCCTATTTCAATCCATACACAATTTATCTCTATTAAAGGTTCATTAGTCTAGGTTTTTCCCATCTAACTACATCCATCCATTATTTATCAACATATAAGCTTCCATATACTTCCAAACAACCCAATAACATCCATTTAATACTCAGAATAATCAATTATATCAATTTGGAACTTTTCCAAAAATCCCTAAAATTGATAAATTCGGGGTTTGAGTGATTCGGGACTTCTTACCTCGATTCAATCGGATTGAGTGATGCTACGGGGTAGAGAAAGCCTCTAGTCACCTTCCCCGAGCTCGGAACGGCCGAAATCCGGCGAGATTCCGGCGAAAAAAACACTATTCCCGTTTGTTTCTCCCTCTAACCAAGCTCTCTCTCTCTCCACCGTGGACCCGCCGGCCACCTTCCTCCGGCGTCGCCGTCGACTGCTTCTACTCCGGCGAACGGCGGCGTCGTCCTCCGCTGGCTCTCCCGCACACCCGTTCGCGCGTCTCCTCCTCTCCCGTAGCCTTGACGTCGTGGTCCTCAATTTTTTCTGCTCCACGATTTGGCTGCTGGAGAATGAATGAGGACCAATTTTATTTAAATGGGGGGTCACGCACTCTGCCGACACAATATATATATATATATATATATTATATGTTTATATATTTATTTAATATATTATATATTTATATATTTATTTTATATATTATTTATTTATTAAAAATTGACTTTGGGGTTAATAAACTTACACCCAATATTTCCCGTTAAGTCCTAATTTTGGTTCAAATAAAATTTCATTTATTTAAAACTTTCTCCTTTTCCTTCCAAATTAAAATAAAAATTAAATTAGGACCTTAACGGTAATTGGAAAATTTTCGGGTATTACAATCTTCCCCCCTTAAGAAATTCGGTCCCCGAATTTTAATCACATACTAACCTTAGTTTTCAAATAGATGAGGATACGTCCTGCGCATATCAGCCTCGACTTCCCACGTAGCTTCCTCGGTCGAGTGATTTCTCCACAGAACTTTCACCAATGGTATTTCTTTCGATCTCAACTTCTTCAATTGACGATCTAAGATTTCCACTGGTATCTCCTCATACGTCAAATCTTCGGTTAGTTGTACTTCTTGGGGTTGGATCACATGAGAAGGGTCTGGCAAGTACTTGCGAAGCATTGATACATGAAACACCGGATGAACTCCTTCTAGTTCCGCCGGCAACTGAAGACGGTAGGCAACGTTTCCCACACGTTCAAGGATCTCAAACGGTCCGATATACCTTGGACTTAGCTTGCCTTTCTTGCCAAACCTCATCACGCCTCTCATTGGTGAAACCTTCAAAAATACTAGCTCACCCACAGCGAATTCCAATTCTCTTCTTCGGTTGTCAGCATATGACTTCTGTCTACTTTGAGCCGTTAACAACCTCTCCCTTATTTCTTTTACCTTTTTCAAGGCATCTTGTAACAGTTCCGGCCCGACTAAGCTAGCTTCTCCGACCTCGAACCAACCAATCGAGGATCGACACCTTCGACCATAAAGAGCCTCGAAAGGTGCCATTTGAATACTCGCTTGGTAACTGTTATTATATGCAAACTCAGCTAGAGGTAAATACTTTTCCCAACTTCCGCCGAAATCCATAATACACGCTCTAAGCATGTCTTCCAGAATTTGAATAGGTCTCTCTGATTGCCCATCTGTCTGTGGGTGAAAAGCGGTGCTCAAATCAGCTCTAGTCCCCAACACTTCCTGCATGGACCTCCAAAACCTGGAAGTGAACTGTGGCCCTCTATCCGATATTATGGATACTGGTATCCCGTGTAATCTGACGATCTCTGATAGATAGAGCTGCGCATACTGACTCACACTATAAGTGGTCTTAACTGGCAGAAAGTGGGCGGACTTGGTCATACGATCCACTATTACCCAAACTGAATCAAACCCACGCTGTGATCTAGGCAATCCTGTAACAAAATCCATTGTGATCCTCTCCCATTTCCATTCTGGTATTTCTATCTGTTGTAACATCCCAGCGGGTTTCTGGTGTTCAGCCTTAACCTGCTGACACACTAAACATCTAGCCACATAGTCTGCAACATCTCTTTTCATACCATTCCACCAATACAATTGTTTCAAATCATGATAGATTTTGTTAGCTCCCGGGTGGATGGCATAAGCGGTCCGGTGTGCTTCTTGAAGAATTCTCTCTTTCAAATTGTCCACCATCGGAACACACAACCGTCCCTCCAAGCGAAGTACCCCGAAATCATCAATAGAGTATCGGAGGTCCTCCCTTTTCTCTTCGATTACCGTATTCTTAATCTGTCTGAGGTCGGCATCTTCATCCTGTTTAGACTTCACCTCTTCTACCAAAGAGGATTTAGCTTCTAGATGAGCCAACAATGAATTTGAACTTCCAATCTCAAACCGATTCCCGGTTTGTTCTAACTCATGGAGTTCCTTAATCAACGGTCTCCTCTCTTCACTTATATGGGCAAGACTACCCATGGATTTCCGACTCAGAGCATTAGCTACCACATTAGCCTTTCCCGGATGGTACAAAATCGTGCAGTCATAATCTTTTAACAACTCTAGCCATCGACGTTGTCTCAAGTTTAAATCTTTCTGCTCGAAGATGTATTTGAGACTCTTGTGATCTGTATAAATTTCACAAGTCTCTCCGTATAGGTAATGCCTCCATATTTTTAAGGCAAATACCACCGCGGCCATTTCAAGATCATGAGTCGGGTAATTCTTCTCATGCTTCCTCAACTGTCTCGAGGCATACGCAATCACTTTGCCGTGTTGCATTAATACACACCCTAACCCGATCCTCGATGCATCACAATACACCACATACCCTCCGGTGCCTTCAGGCAGTGCTAACACTGGAGCGGTAGTGAGGCTTTCCTTCAACTTCTGGAAACTGTGCTCACATTTCTCATCACATACAAACTTCACCCCTTTTTGTGTCAATTTGGTCAATGGCGCAGCCACCTTAGAAAAATCTTGCACGAATCTTCTGTAATAGCCCGCCAAACCCAAAAAGCTACGGATTTCTGTAACTGAGGTAGGTTGGGACCAATTCTTTACCGCCTCCACCTTACTTGGATCAACGTGGATTCCCTCTGATGATACCACGTGACCCAAGAAGGCAACTCTATCAAGCCAAAATTCGCATTTGGAGAACTTGGCATACAACTTCTTCTCCCTCAACCTTTGTAAGGCCAACCTTAAGTGTTCAGCGTGCTCTTCTGAATTTTTCGAATAGACCAAGATGTCATCAATAAAGACAATGACAAATTGATCCAAGAAAGGTTTGAAGACCCTGTTCATCATATCCATAAACGCTGCAGGAGCATTGGTCAATCCAAAAGACATCACCAAAAACTCGTAATGTCCATATCGGGTTCGGAAAGCGGTCTTAGGTACGTCTGATTCTCGAATCTTGAGTTGGTGATACCCAGATCGCAAATCAATTTTAGAAAACCGCTTTGCACCTTGTAATTGATCAAACAAGTCATCTATCCTCGGAAGTGGGTATTGGTTGCGCATCGTCACCTTATTTAACTTTCGGTAATCGATACACAACCGCAAGGATCCGTCCTTCTTCTTCACAAAAAGGACCGGCGCACCCCAAGGAGAAAAACTAGGCCGAATAAAGCCCTTGTCAAGCAACTCCTGCAACTGGGTATGTAACTCCTTCAATTCTTTCGGAGCCATACGATAAGGTGGTGTGGATATAGGTTGAGTACCGGGTTGCAATTCAATTTCAAATTCAATTTCCCGATCGGGAGGCAACCCCGGCAATTCTTCCAAAAATACATCTAAGAACTCACGCACCACCGGTACCTGATTCGGTGAAACCACTTCCTTCGTAGTGTCTCTCACAAAGGCCAAGTACCCTTTGCACCCTTTTTCAAGTAGCTTGGATGCCTTGATAGCTGAAATCAAGCTTGGGTACGGAGCGGCTCCATCGCCCCTTATCGCAAAAGGTTCTTCATTCGGCATGCTAAATTTTAGACACTTAGCTCTACAATCCACCACTGCATGACAAGATGCCAACCAGTCCATTCCCAGAATTACATCTAAATCAACCATAACTAAAAGACGAAGGTCTACTATAGTCTCATGACCATCGACCTCCACCACACAGGATTTATGCCCATACTCAACTTGTACCGAATCTCCCATCGGAGTAGATACTAATACTATCTCTTCCATTCTAGATGGACCTCTCTTGAATTTAGAGGCAAATTCATGCGACACGTATGAGTGAGTAGAACCAGAATCAAACAACACTTTTGCTTCAAGAGAACAAACAAGTAGAGTACCTGTGACCACTGCATTAGATGCCTGAGCGTCCTGCTGGGAAAGTGCGAATACTCTGGCTTGACCGCCACTCACTGCTCCTGTACCTCTACCACTGTTACCCGCACCACGACCTCTAATTGCACCCGTGTTGGTTGTATGTGGTGGCACGGCTCTCACCGGTGGGGCTGGAATAGGAGTACTTCTCGGAGTCGGATTACTCCTCACACTTGTACCTTCCCGTCTTTTAGGACACTCCCTAGACATGTGGCCCACCTCGCCACAAGTGTAGCATGCACCGGTTAATTTCCGGCATACACCAAAATGACGTCTGTTGCAGATTGCACATTGAGGCCATGTGTCACCGGTGTTTTTACTGCCTTGTACTCTCTGTCCCCCCTGTACATTTCCTCTTGGAGCTGTGTCACTGGTGACAGTTGAGGTTTGTCCCCTTGCGGATTCCGAATACTTGGCTCCACCACCTGTCATTTTCCTCTTTTTACTTCCACTCCCTTGGTTACCACCACCGGTAATTAATTTCACTTTGGGATCGATGGACGTCCCATATCTCTTCCTAGTTTCGATCATTCTTGCACAGTCAGCAGCTTGAGCCAAAGTGTCAAATTGCTTTCTTTGTGGTAACAAAGCAATAAATAGTGGCTCGGTGAGACGATGGATGAACCTCTTGATTCTTGCCTCCTCATCCAGAACTAACTCGGGAGAGAATTGAGCTAGCTCAGTAAATAGTAACTCAAATTCTGTCACAGTCATCTCCGGAGTCATCCACAATTCTTCAAATTGTTGCCGCTTGGCATCTTTTGTCCCCTCAGGCAAAAACCGACCTAGGAATTCCCTCTGAAAATCTTCCCAGGTCATCGGTGCTACTCTCCTCAAGTATCTTGTTTGTATGGACTCTATCCATACTCTAGCGGCGCCCCTCAATTGAAATGAGGCTAGCTCCACCAATTCATGTCCCGAGCACCTTAGCATTTGCCCAATTCGAACCACATCCTTAATGAAGTATTGCGGATCTTCCTTCTCACTAGTTCCGCAAAATGTGGGTGGATGGAGTTTCAGAAACTTGGAAATGGGTAACTCCCTTGGCGTTACTCGCGGCTCACGAGATGCCTCCCGTTGTTGCCACTCTCTATTTTCTCCTTCCACAACCTCCATCTCTTGGTTGCTAGGAGCTGCACCTTCAACCTCTTCGCCGACCACCAACCGGCGTACCTCTATTTGAATCTGCCTAGTCATCTCCTCTCTTAATTCTTGAAATCCCGTCGTAAGCAATTCCGCCACGGATGGTGCATTAGCCTCAACTTGAGGCTCCGGTATATGCTCCCTTTCTTCTCTTCTTGCTTGCACTCGACCTCGGCCTCGGGCACGACCTCTAGCTCGGCCTCGGCCTCGGCCTCTAGTGGGCACTCCTTCATCCCGAATAGATTCTTGATCGACCTCGGGAGGAGCCCTTCCTCTTCCTCTAGTACGTCTAGTAATTGGTGGCATCCCTATACTGCACAAGGATCACACCTAATAAATACGCATATAACAATGATATATTTAAATATCAAAGAGAGTAGAAAGAAAGGATTGACACATTTTTCCTGGGTATTCCCACAAGTGCCCTTTTACTCCCACGTTGTGCCCGGGTACACAAAGAAGGGTAAACCGACACCCGGTCATACCTATGGCTTCATACTATTTAAAAATAACCTGCCTCTGATACCAACTTTGTCACGACCCCATTTCTAGGAGTCCGTGACCGGCACGGGAGTAGGATTTCACCCCTAAACCCGTAAGCCTTCCCTATTACCATTTAAAATAATTACCCTGCTATACAGACAACATGCAATATTCACATAATAAATATTGGTCACGTCATTCATGGTGGCTTAAATAACCTGCAATCCACGGCGCTCATTGTCGCTTCAGCCCAATTCAAGTATATATATACATCCATTCACATAAGCAATCACACGTAAATATGTATATACGTAGTGATCAAACCACAAGGGAATGACCTATCCTATTCACACACAATATATATAACCTGTTCGATCACCTGTATATAAGCATCCACACTCGCATTTAAATGTACATATTGATCACACGCCTCAATGCGTGTAATCTATCATATTCACATGCAGGTTTATATATTTGCAAACAAACACATGCCAACCACACATATATATATATATAATTTACATATTGATCACACCCCATAGGGGGTGACCTATCCTATTCACATGCGGAAGCAATTCATACTCATCATAATATTCATATATCCTATATTCCCATCCATGACCTAATCTTTAAACAGTATGAAGCCGACAAGTCTAGATTTGTACATATATATATCCATATAGCAATTGCCTATACATCAAAGGCTATACCCAAAATAATGTATACATCAAGGAAATATAACAAAAGAATGTATACATCAAAAGATAAACCTCTCACGCGAACAATGCGTGAGGTCTCTAGGAATGTCCGCCTCCTTGAGAGGAAGTAGACGCGTGTCCGGTGCCCGCTACACCTGTATCTGTAACATGTAAAATTGGGGGGTGAGTCAAACGGACTCAGTGAGAGGCTCTCCCATCCTTGGTGTAGTGGCGGGTACCACTGCAACTGGGGGAAGGGAGCCAGTCACATCCACATGCACATATAATAGTTCCTTTAACCTTTAATGTTTAGGTGGTCATACATTTAGCATATATAACACATACATTGTTAAACTCAGACATATATAGCATGTTCAATATCAACCAATACTTTTCAATATCATATATCATTTTGCAATAACATAAACTGGCCCGAAGGCATATCTCCCTTTGGGAAGAGAACTGGCCCGAAGGCATAACTCCGTTAGGAGAGAATCTGGCCCGAAGGCATAACTCACGTGAGTGGTTAGGAACCTAGTTGATCATTCTAGGAACCCCTGGCCCCAAGACTTTACTTGAGACATATCTGGCACCAAGGCTTTACTTGGTACATAGCCGGCGACTTGTTTGACTTTGGCCTAACCAAAGCTTTAACCACAAGGTGGCAAACTCATATACTTTGGACTCTTGGGTGCCCGTCTTCATGATGACATACTCGATCTACCCGGTTTATTTAAAATGGACACCTCTTTTAGCATAGACTCCACATGACTTCTATGAACTCCTACTGGTTACCTTTCTTGGAAAAACTTATAAATTTATACCCTTACCCAAGTTCGAAAATAGTTTCAAGGAAACACATCCTAAGTTCAATTATTCCAAAACTTTCAAGAACAACGAATATGTTTCCAAGTTCATTTAACTTGAGAGTTTCTAGGACCATGGAATTTAGGCACCGAGAATAGACTCAATCCTACCCCGATATCATTCCAGGTTCCAAGAACCCTTTTTCCATATAAGGCTTCCCAAGCCATCGTGATGTTTCCCATATATCACATACACATATAACATGTAATCTCAGATAATCACATTTAGGAATAACAATAGCATGTTATCTAACATATCTATCCTAACAAAGAGGCAAGTAATACAAACCATATTTTTCACATCCTCATACAACCCACAAGAGGGCAAGGATGGGAAAGCCCCTCACCTCTTTGCTTTCCTTGATCGGCCCTCGGCGTACCCGAAGCTCCAACCAGTTCGTGATGTCCTACACACCCATAGTGAGTAGTTTTAGACACTTGAACTTTACTATAGCTTGTACACATCAATACAATGTCCATATAACTATAAATCCCATAAACTAGTTAATTAACTTAGAGTTACATTAACTAGTATTCAAGCTCTTTAATTTGCTTCTATTTATCTCTAATTCATGTCATTCCTTTATAACCCCCCTTCAATTTAAAACTCCCAACTTACCCATTTACCTAGAAGTGTCCATATGTGACTCTTTATTAATTCCATATCCAATTGATGGCCTATGTTATTCATAGTCTCCAATTGTCCATGGTTACCAATTTCCCAACTCCACTTATACTCTTTATCACATACGAACGCATGTAAGTGAATATACTTAAAAATTGGGATTTTCCCCAACTAATGAATCTCACCAATTAAATTGATTCCCGGGCGTCTATCACGGTCTAACCAAAATTCCTAATTCACCACTTAGCTCCAATTCCTTACTTAAACCAACATTTATTTCTATTATTAACAATCTAGCTTCCGGTTAAGGCGTAACTACTCGGTCTTCGATCCCTTGTCTATCACAACAATTACTACCATCCAAGATTACCAATTCAACATACCAATCAATCCTATTTCAATCCATACACAATTTATCTCTATTAAAGGTTCATTAGTCTAGGTTTTTCCCATCTAACTACATCCATCCATTATTTATCAACATATAAGCTTCCATATACTTCCAAACAACCCAATAACATCCATTTCATACTCAGAATAATCAATTATATCAATTTGGAACTTTTCCAAAAATCCCTAAAATTGATAAATTCGGGGTTTGAGTGATTCGGGACTTCTTACCTCGATTCAATCGGATTGAGTGATGGTACGGGGTAGAGAAAGCCTCTAGTCACCTTCCCCGAGCTCGGAACGGCCGAAATCCGGCGAGATTCCGGCGAAAAAAACACTATTCCCGTTTGTTTCTCCCTCTAACCAAGCTCTCTCTCTCTCCGCCGTGGACCCGCCGGCCACCTTCCTCCGGCGTCGCCGTCGACTGCTCCTACTCCGGCGAACAGCGGCGTCGTCCTCCGCTGGCTCTCCCGCACACCCGTTCGCGCGTCTCCTCCTCTCCCGTAGCCTTGGCGTCGTGGTCCTCAATTTTTTCTGCTCCACGATTTGGCTGCTGGAGAATGAATGAGGACCAATTTTATTTAAATGGGGGGTCACGTGCGTGACCCCCCCTCCTCTGCCAACACAATATATATATATTATATGTTTATATATTTATTTAATATATTATATATTTATATATTTATTTTATATATTATTTATTTATTAAAAATTGACTTTGGGGTTAATAAACTTACACCCAATATTTCCCGTTAAGTCCTAATTTTGGTCCAAATAAAATTTCATTTATTTAAAACTTTCTCCTTTTCCTTCCAAATTAAAATAAAAATTAAATTAGGACCTTAACGGTAATTGGAAAATTTTCGGGTATTACAACGCCTGATGAGCCTTCACACATGCACTCTTTTATTTCTTTGATATCTCGTATGGTAGATAGGTACCAAAAGGCATTGGCCTCTTTAGGTATATTGCACTGGGAGGCCATCTGAGTATTCACTTGATGAGCCTCCCCTCACTCACACACTTGTATGTCACAGGAACTACGTGGGCTTTGATCCCCCATTGTGGGTACGTAGGCCCTAGGCTTTCATCCTAGGTCAAGCCCTCCCATTTTCCCTCCTCATTTTCCCCCATAAGTGTATATACTTTTGAGGCCAAATAATTTTAATATTAATTGTTTTAGGGTAACCGTCTTCAGAAGGGGAAGAAGCGTGCCTAACACCTTCCCTTCATCTCAATCAGACTCCCGAACCCAACATTTTGGGAAAATTCATTTTTACCCCAGTTTTGAACATATTTTTCTTTTTCTAAATTTTGATTGAAAATTTGGTGGTGACTCCCATCGAAGGCTCCGATCTTCACAGTAATTAAATAACTTTTTAAATAGAGTTTCTTTAAAAATAATGTAAAATAGAAGTTGTTTATATTTGATAAACTGAGTTAAAAAGTATAGATTATAAAATTACTAAGAATAATATGTATAGATTATAATGCTATTAATGTTATATATTAAATAAAGAAATAGATTCATTATGTAATTTGTTAATATTATTAAAAAACATTAATTTGTTTATTAATTTATTAAAATTTTAATCAATATCATCTTGCTGTCTATGATGAATTTTTTATTAATTAATATCTATTAATGTTATTTATAAAAGAATAATTATAAATATTTGTTGTTACAAGTGAAGAAACAGTTAAAAAAAAGTAAATTAATATTAAATATTTTATGGTAATCAAATTAATATTAAATTTGAGTCAGTATGCAAATTACATTAGATAAATCCTATCTTTTATTATAATTATGTGCTATCACAATTTTTAAAAAATTAAATTCCTTCTCAATTAATTAAATGAAATTTTAATAAGTATTATAGAATATTTTTAGACATATTTTTTTTCATATATCTCATTAACTTGTTGTCTCTTTCTTTTTTTCGTTTATCAAAACATCAAAACTCTTTCTCCCTCTCCACATCTTTTGAATTGTCCAATCACTCATAAGTTAAAAGTTAAAGTCATCAATATACCTAGTCATTAAAACTCTCTTGAATTGTCTCATACTATAGCATAGGAAACGAAGAACTCAAAATTTCTCTATAACAATAGTATTATCCCTTTAATTCTCCAATCTCTTTCATGTGGTGAACTTCTTTCTTCTCTTGTTATTTCTTAATCCATCTTCTCTATTCTCAAATTTTTTTTACCTTCATCTATCCCATGTCCATTCTTCTTTTTTATTTCTCATATCATTTTATTTAATGTGTTCTTGTTCTTCTTTATTTTATTGAGTAAAATACACTCCCCTCCCCTGAGAGATCCTAAAAGTACACTTCCCTCCCCTCTATTTTTAAAATGTACACTTTAGCCAGTTAATTAACTCTGTCAAGAATATTCTCTAAAAGATTCTATAATATCTTTTTTTAATTAAAATACAAAATATAAAGAGTTATATTTACTGATTTATCCTCCAAAAAATCCTCATCACGATACCCCACCCCAAATCAGATTCAATACGCGCGCTTCGTCTGCTTCGTCTTCTCTTTTTCTTGTCGTCTTCCTCTAGCCTCTTCTCAAGTTTCATACTCAAAGTCAAAAATCTCATCTCAACGCTCGTCTTCTCAATTTCACTTTGCTTCATCTTCTTCCATGGTTGACGGTAGTGCATCTTTGGGTGTTCTGTCATCAAGGTAAAAGCTTATTCTCATCTTATTATAAGAAGGTTAGGGTTAGGGTGGTATGACTTAATATGAAAAAAACAGGGGATCGAAAAGGTTGATTTATGTTGTTGAAAAAGAATAACCAGCTTTTGGATTCTATTCATGTTTGAACTTCTCCATTGCTTCTGCCGTGAGTTTTTAGGTTATATTAGTCAATGGTATAAATATACTAATATATGTTAAATTGTCTATTGATTAATAATAATTTAATAAATATAACATTTTTCATTAATGACAATATTTCTTAGAAACTTCTTGGAGTTCAACGTGTCTACATTTGAATCCATTATTTTGAAGTTTAGTCATTTGCACTTGGCTTACTATGATAGGGAAACAGTTAAGGATAAAAAAATGGCATAAATTTAAGCATGGGTTTGAAAATAGGGGAAAAACACACAGTGAAAGCAAGTTCAAATATTAAACAACTAACTTGTGCCATTGAATCATACTAATATTATCTCTTTTCTTAGCATGAGGGAGGGTTCTTGCTCCCACCTCAATATGGTTCTTTATATTGACTTTGGAATATGTTATTATAATTGCAGTGGAAACATGGATGATAATTTGATGAACAATCAAAGCATTGTTCTTTCTTATGATAACATTGATGAAACTTATGAGTATGATAGAATTGAACCCTCTCATGAGAAATTGTATACTGATGGTGAAGAAAGTGTGAGAATTGATGAGGATGAGAGTTCAGCTAGTGGTAGTGATGTAGAAAAGCCAAAAATTTTGAATATTGTAAAAAATGTGAAAGGAAAAAAGTTTGAGTATGATGACAATGGTAAGATCCATATGGAATGCTTCTTGTTGTTTGTTGATGTGAATGAATTTAGGAATGTGCTGAGGGATTATATTATCCAAGAGAATTTTGACATAATTAGGATAAAAAATGAGAAAGCAAGAGTTACAGCTATTTGTGCTTCAGATAGCTGCCCTTGGAGAATTCATGCTTCTCCTAGCCAAGATGGTAGAACATTTATGATCAAGAGTTATGAACCCTTGCACACTTGCATTAGACAATCTGAGAAGAATAATGTAACATCTACTTGGATAGCTGAAAAGTTAAAAGGGTCTTTAAATGCTGATCCTAATATGAGTTATGAATTAATGTCTAATGAATTGAGCACCAAATTTGGAGTTGAAGCTCATCCTAAGCAACTATATAGAGCAAGAAGAAAGGGAAAGGAGCAGGTTGAAGGTTGTCATGCTGAGAGTTACAAAAAAATACTTAAATATGCTGAGTTGTTATTAGAAAGAAATAGGGGGAGCATAGTGAAGTTAAATTACCATGACAAGACCTCATGGGAAGAAACTCCTATTTTCAAAAGAATCTTTGTATAATTGACTGCTTGTAGAGAAGTATGACTGTGTTGAATTTAGTGGATGGGTTAAGAGCAAAAATTATGATGAGATTCTACACTAAATCTATCACATCTTGGCCACAAAGTGTTGGACCAAGGATGGTGAAAACAATAAATGAAACTATTGCGGATGCAAGATTTTGTAGAGTGAAGTTAGCGAAATTGGATCCAGTGCAATTCCCTTCCATGCAATTCCGGTGCAATTCCTTCAAAATATATATTTTTACTTCATTTTTTAAGCGCTAATACGGACTTACTATAACAATAACCCACTATGAATGGATTAAAGACGAAATTATTATCAATTTTGACAAATATCATCACTAAATAGCCTTGTGAGACTATTTTTCAATATCAATAACAATTTGGTCCCTAATTCATTTAAGGTGATGATATTTGCCAATATTGATAATAATTTGGTCTCTAATCTATTCATGGTGGATTATTGTTAGTATGAGCCCATATTAGTACTTCAAAAATGAAGTAAAAATGTGTATTTTAAAGGAATTGCACCGGAATTGCACGGAAGGGAATTGCACCGGATCCAATCTCGAAGTTAGCAGGTAGAAACCTATATGAAGTATATGATGGTTTTACAAGATTCCCGGTCGACTTAGTTTCACAAACATGTGAATGCAAAGCATGAAAAATAAGTGGGTTGCCTTGCAAACATGGTACTGCTGCCATAATTTTCATAAGAGCAAAGGTAGAAGATTATTGTGATTCCTATTATAGCAAAGAGAAGTACACTACAACTTATTCTGGTTTGGTTAGCCCTTTACCTGATCTAAATACTTTAGAAGAAGTAGAAGTTCTTCCACCTCCATTACGTAGATTTCCTGGAAGGCCAAAGAAAAGTAGAAGAAGGGAAAAAGATGAAGTTGCACCATCTGATGTTAGAAGAAGACTATCAACTGTCAAGTGCACTAATTGTGAAATGCTAGGACAAAACAAAAGGAGTTGTCAAAGAGCTCCGGTTAAAGCCAAGAAAAGAAAACAAGTATTAAGTTATCATACCTTTTTCTAAAAAAAAAATTTTTGTGCACACACACACACTTTAACTAATTTTGATCTCTGCTTTTTTTTTCAAATTGTAGGGAGCATTAACAGGTGCATCACAAACTTCAACCAGTAGGGAAATTCCATAATTTGATTCAGTACAAGCAAGGGTAAAGTCACAACTTCAAGCCAAACAAACGAAAAGGGTGAAATATAACTAACTTAAACTTACAATATGTTTATGGTAATTTTTTGAAATAACTCACTGAAATTCACTCTTTATGATGATATTGAAGAATAGTAGGGAAGACGCAAAGAAGAATCCTTCAAATCCAACAACTCAAGAAAGTGTCTCTGATGTTGCAAGGGATGTCAATGGTTCTTAGGTTTCTTCAAGGAGCATGATAGCCCCAATCTAAATATTATCTCTATTTTGAGTCAATTTATAGTTGTTAGTGACATTACAAATGGTTTGTGTAGCTTTTGAATAGCACATGGTTGATGCATATTTTGTAAAGTATTGTCAAAGTGGCTTATGGGTTGTCCAAGAGAATATTTAATGACATTGCACATAGTTGGTGCATATTTTGTACATGATTTGACTTGAAATATTTGTTTTGAATTTAGATTTGTTTATACTATTATGGAGTATTTGAATTTGATTATTTATCTAAACAAATAGGTCAAAAAATTGGGTTAACACATTGTTAATAAAATAATTGCAGAAGATAAAGAAAACCAATTAATCCCCTAAATTATGTTTAAAATTACTAATTATTTGTAAATTATTTTGTAAAAAATTACAAGTTATAATTTTTTTATAAACAAAAATACAATTTTATAAAAAAAATACTGACAACAAAATTTCTTAATTTTGTATTTTATTGATATAATAATAATTTTTAGAGATTAATAATAATAATAATAATAATAATAAAAGAATAAAAATATAACTTTGTGAAACTAACACTCTCACACACAAATACGGATGACAGCACTTGTTTTTACCAAAAAAGAAAAAACGGATGGCAGCAGACACGTTTAAAGTGGGAGATGTGAAATTACACAAGAGGGCTTACTATTTGACGGTCAGTAACGGGAAAATATATATTGAAGTACAATGTAGGGGAATTTTAGATATAAGGGGAGGGGAGTGTACATTTTGAAAATAGAGGGGATGGGAGTGTATTTTTAGGATCTCTTAGGGGAGGGGAGTGTATTTTACTCTATTTTATTTTCTTTACTTTCATGTCTTGTTATCTTTAGTTATTTTATTTTATTTCCCCCTAATAACCACATATGCATTTATAATTATTTCATCATCCAGACCGTTAAGTGTCTATACTGTAACAATTTTATCCAATGGTCCTTAAGTGTGCACTTCACACACTTCATCCGATCTGCACTTTAGCAGATCCGGATCCATCTATGAGCAAATATAATTCTGAAGTGTGTAATACTCAGAAACTATTGTTATTCATTAGAATCTGTTTATATACACGAATTGCAGTATGCAGAAGGAAAAGCTAAAACCAAAAAAATCCTAAAAGAAAAGTTTGATCCTAACTTATTAAGTTTGATCCTAAGTCCTAAAAAACCAGCTATGGAACAGATAAAAGTTCAGTAGTACCGTACTACTGAACTTCAATGCATCCCTACAATCATGTAGTGTTATTTGTTAATATTAATAAAAACTCACAGTAATTAGGACCCACCTTGAATGAATTAGGGACCAACTGATTAGAGGGATGTACTGAAGTTCAGTACTACCGTACTACTGAACATCTACTCCTAGGGAACACGTGAGATGCATGTGTTCCAATTAATAATGAAAATACAATATAAAAGAACGAAAAACAGAATTACATCAGAAAAATAAACTACTATAACTGCTATAAAATACAATCTGATATAAAATGCATAAGTTTTTAATTTGAAAATTCTTTGTTTCCATTTTCGTTTTGCAAAAATAGGATTCCGTTCATAATTTAATAGTAGGTTAATGATTATTAATATTATTTTTAGTTAACTTTTTATTAATTCTATTAATTAAATTGAATACAAATTGTTGAATTATGAAATAGAATTTTTAAGGATTAAATTAAGATAATTTATTTTTCATTGAGAAACTTGAAAATCTAATTCACTCTACATTTAGATTATGTTATAATTTGAGATATTATAATTTTTATGGTAAAATGATTTTATAATTTACCCTGAACAAAAAAGGCTCAAGTACACAATTATTTAAAATATTACAATTTCAAACAGTCACTTTATTTCATAACATAATTATATAAAAACTATTTTAAAAATTATTTAGAGTAAAAATCAGTTAGTTTTTCTACTATTTAAAAACCTACCATTTTAAAAAATAAAATAATTCAAACTTAATGTATTTATCAATTTAAAAAGACATACATGGCCAGAAAATTAATAAACAATGATTCTTAATCTCGCCTTGTCAATGTAGCTTCATTCCCGGAAGACAAGAGGTTGATAATGTTATAATTGCGCAAGAGGTCATCCACACTGTGAATGGTGCAAAAGGAAAAAAAGGGACTTTGACCATCAAAGTTGATTTAGAGAAGGCATATGATAAAGTTGATTGGGCTTTTCTTGAAGATACTCTAAAAGAAGTGGGCGTTCCTGAAAATCTTTTGTGTGTGATTATGCAATGTGTTAGCACTCATACCATGCAGGTCCTCTGGAATGGATAAAAGCTAGAGGAATTTAAACCCACGAGAGGGTTAAGACAAGGGGATCCTCTCTCCCCTTATTTTTTTGTGTTCTGCATGGAAAGATTAAGTCAATTAATGAAGCAGTTAATCGCAATTTGTGGAAGCCCATTAAGCTCAGTAAGAAGGGTCCTTCTCTCTCTCATTTATTTTTTGCTGATGACCTATATTTATTCTCTGATGTAGGTTTGGAGCAGGCTGAGGCTGTCACCAGTGTGTTGGATTTTTTTTGCAGCTGCTCGGGTCAGAAAATCAGTAAGGATAAGTCCAGAATTTGTTTTTCAAGAAACGTGAACCATAATAGAGCTTCTCAAATATGCTCTGAGATGGGCGTCTCTAGTTCACACGACTTAGGAAAATACTTGGGGTTTCCCCTCCATCACAACAAAGTTAATAAAGAGGCATACAATTTCATTCTTCAAAAGGTGGAATCAAAACTTTCAACTCGGAAGCAGCATACGCTTTCAACTGCAGGAAAAATCACTTCGGTTAACTCTGTTATCTCGGCCATTCCTACCTAGTATATGCAGTCAACAGCTTTGCCTAATTCTATCTTGGATAAAGTGGAACATATTGAGCGTAGATGCATATGGGGGAATAATAACGGCAAGAGTATAATTCACCTTGTTAATTGGAGTACTATCTGCAACCCTACAAGTAGTGGGGGTCTTGGCATCAAGAATCTTAAGCATTTTAATTGGGCTTTCCTCAACAAGGTGGCATGGGGGATCTCAACCAATGATGATGCACTATGGGTTCGGGTAATTAAATCCAAGTATAGATTCTCTCTTGATAATGGCTCTAGGCTCATAAAAAAGGCTCAGTTTCCAATCTTTGGGCTGGGGTGATTAGAGTGTTGAAGTATATTTAAGACTCACTATGAAAATTATTAATAATGGTGCATCTACTAGATTTTGGCAATATCATTGGGTTCCTGGTTATCCTAACCTCAGCTATGTGGCTCTTGGGCCTATCCCTCAGTTGAAATTGGCAAGAAGGTGAGTGAGTATTGTACTCTTGATATTTTGTGGAATTGGGTAGCCTTCAGCCACCTGCTTCCTCAGCTCTGTGACTTTCTCGTTGAAGTCGGCATACAATGATGTGCTCTTATCTGACAAAAACAAATCCAATTCCTTGTGGAAGAAAATCTGGAGTTGTAATACCACCCTGCACACTAGAGAGTTCTTATGGTTGATGTGTCACAACAGTATTCTGATAGAGCAACAAAGACATAAGAGGAATCTCACTGACTCGAACACTTGCAAGAGATGCAACTCTACTAGTAAAACGGTGCTGCATTGTGTCAGAGACTACCCTATGGTGTCCCCCCTTTGGGAAGCTTTGATTGATGCTGACCAAAAGAACCTGATCTTTTCTTTAAATCTATAGGACTGGATTCAATTCAATCTTTCTAAGAGCTCGAGTTCTAAGTTTGCTGTTACAATCTGGTATATATGGAAGCAGCGCAATGATTGGGTTCTGAATAATAAGAGGAATAAGGGGATTGATTTGGTTCCCCTTATTAATTCTCACTTGAGAGAGCTTTAGAGTGTTGCCAAGCTTCCTCAGAATGATCCTAAGATCAAGAATGACCAACGTTGTCACATTAAATAGTATCATCTGGGCCCTGGTTGGATTAAGTTGAACGTGGACGGATCCCGTCACAACACCACGGGAAGTAGTGTGTGTAGGGGAATCGCTCGCGATGAAAATGGGAAATGGCATTTTAGTTTTGCTAGAAGATTGGGGAAAAGAAATGTTTATCTATGCTGAGATGTGGGGTATCTTTTTTGGAGTTTGTATAGCCAAAGAAAAAGGCTATCCAAGAGTGATGATTGAAGTTGATTCAAAGTCTGCTCTTGAGTTGATTGAAATGGAGTCTGCCAGTATTCAACAGTTGCACACTATGGCCAGAAGAATTAGAGAGATTGCTAAGGACAATTGGCATGTGATTTTCTCGCACACTCTAAGGGAGGGCAACAGGATTGCGGATGTTCTTCCTAATCATGGGCATAGAGTTAATTTAGATATTGTTATGTTTGATAATCCCCCTAGCTGGTCTAGTGACTTGTATCAAGATGATTTGAGTGGCCTTGGGCTCTCTCGTTTGGTTCCCTACTAATTTCATCTAGCTCTTCAACTTATAAAAAAGAAAACAAAGGGTACGTTATTTACGCATAAAGGACAAGGGAAAGGGAATGCATTTATTGTATTTGTTAGTAAAGTTTGAGAATGAAAAATGAATAGTAGTGGGGGAAAATTACCACTTTACCATTACTATTAAATTTTTTTAAAAAAATTACAACCAAAATGGTTCAAACAGAATTACAAGTGCCGGATCAATGTCTCGCTGAAACCCACCATCACGAATATGGAAACATCATCAGATCTGGTTACTTGAGTTGAGTGCATTTTATGCCAAAAAGGATTAATAATAGAAAAAAGTGATGAAACAATATCCACTATGTTCATTCCCCTGTTTTCAACCTTTCGATTGGAAATCACAAGATGAATCGTTTGAACAAAAAGGTTGATTCTCACGAAACACATCATATTAATTTTTTTCCAACTAAAATTGATGGGTCAAGAAGGTTCTCCTCTCCGCTAGGGTTAGCACATCCCATCGGAGTAGTGTTTCCGGCATCGTCAATCCTTCTGTAGTCGTTCATCTCTCTTTTAGCTGGTGAAGACGCTATTAAACTTCTCGCGAGTAGTGTTTTCGCCGTCAATCCTTTCCGTCGTTGTTTTTCTCTCTTCTAGCTGGTGAAGATGTCGTTAAACTTATGTAATACCGTTCTAGATCCTAGTTTCGCCTTGGATTTCTCGAGTTTCTTTCCGGCGCGTCTACAAGCTGACAAAAACACAAGGGAATATTGGAAATTTTACTGGTGTGATGAATGAGGCTCGGTGCTTGTTGATGGAAAGCACCATTCCATTCCTTCACAAATTCCGTCTAACGAACATGGGAATGCTGCTTTCCAACCTCTTTTCCGTCCTGTTTTCTGTCTAACAAACAAAACCAAAATTCCAACTTTTCCTTGCTTTTTCTAATTTTGTAATGTAAAAAAAGTATAAAAGAAAACTTTTTTTTCTGGCTCAACATTCAAAACCGGTCAGATTCTCGTATTTTTACTAGGTCATCTGATTTTGACCGATGCGACTAGAAATCGGGTTTTTGCATATAATCAGACCGCCCGACAACCGGTTCAATCGGTCGAACCGGTCCGATTATTAAAACACTGGTTCTAAGCAAACAAAAAATCTAAAGTAATATATATTTTTATAATTATGTACAATAATGGGCTAAGTCCAAGTTTAGTCCATAGACTTGGGTAACTTGGCCTATTATAATGACTATTAAAATATATAAACTTGAACTTAAACTCAATCCCATATATATAAAACTCATAGACTTAAGCTGAAGTCGGGCCCAGCCCGACCCATGAACAAGTCTATATGTGTACAACAAGGTACTAATATGAGTCTTAAAAATTCACTAAAAACAGTGAGACAAGTGTTAAAGAAGCACTAGAAGCCATGCAGTGTTAGCTTTCTTATTGACCACCATATTCTTTTATTATTTTTGGTAAAAAGGATACGTAATATTAATAAAACAAGACTTACTACTCAAAGGGTGCAGATTAGGGATGATTAAAATACTCATACCCAAAGGGGACCTTGAAATTTTACCCTGTATGTTTGGGTATGGGCCCAGGCACAAAGTGAACGGGTTCGGGTCCAGGTCCGGGTAAGGAGGTACCCTACCCGACCCTAACCACAATATTAATTTTAACTACGGAATATTCCACCTTGGGACACGTGGCGTTGACCTTCTAGAAACCTGGCCTCCGAGCATGCTAGCGACACATGGCACCACTCGCCTACTACTTACGTGGCCCTCGCCCACCTCTTCTGATGAAGCACCCCCCTCATCAGATGTGGGAGCTCCTCGAGCATCGTGAGGCGACCCACGATGCACCAGATCGTGGGTCTAGCATAACCTCCCCACACTCAGTATAAATAGACCCTCACCCGGGGGACTAAAGGGAAGAGACACAAAGAATTACGACACCTTATTTCAGATCCCTCACACACTCTCGGTAACCTGAGCACTCTCAGACACCTCATACGAATCCTCCTAAGCTCCGCCGTAGGTTCCACCATGGCCAACCTCCGGCAAGTTCACCTCCATCTCGGAGTCTACCACATATAGGGCTTCCAGCAGCCCTCAGAGACTCGAGCTCTCTCCCACTAAGGCAACCTCCTAAAGAGCGGCTTGCCCGCCTGGAGTACCTTAGGCACATCTTAGCCGCACACGGCCCGATACAGGTAAACTACCTTGCCTAACGGCTCCTATAGACGTCACCATTACGAACTACGTGGACTTTGTCCCTTCCGAAGGGTACGTAGGCACCTAAGTGCATCACATAAAGACAAGTCCCCCATGGTTAAGACCCCATGCGATCCTAATTAATAACTACAATTTTTTGAGCCAAAAACGACAGTTACAGTGGCGCCCATCGCGGTTTTATTCAGACCACAATGCCTTGCACACCCTACCGCTAAACGGCATTTCTTTTTCGGGGAGTAGGAGTATATTCCTAATGCTCATAAACCCATGCACTTTTTCCATCATGTATATAGGATATGATACTCAAATGACTAGTGCCTGTCCCCCAAAATCCTTGCACGACTGACCGGATGACATCCGAACCGACCGAAGCAAGTGACATAAAACACAGTTCGTGATCTTTGATGACACCGACGACACAACCGAGACAAATGAGCCATTGGCCATCACCGCAAACATATCAGGATTTGACGTCAGACGCGTACTGGTAGATCCCGGGGCCGTCGCTGACATACTCTTCGCAAAAACTTTAAAAGAATTGACTCACTACGAGGATCAGCCGGCGTCGGACGAAGAAACTCTCTTGACTTCTCTGGAAAGGTCGGTGAAATGCGAGGAACCCTCACAGCATGGCTCACCCTGGGCGTGCAACCAAGGGTCGCCCGCACTTGGGTAAGATTCACCATATCAATGACCCCATCAGCATACAACGCAGTTTTGGGATGACTGACCCTCGTCGAGCTCAGTGTCATCATATCCACAGCTCATATGGTGATGAAATTTCCCATGCCAGCCGGCATCGGAGAAATACGAGCGAGCCAAGGAACCCGTGCATGCTATGCAACTGACCACACCGCTACAGATAAGGCCAGGAATGATGCCGAAAGCCCTCCTGAGATAGTGGACCTGCGCGATGAAATCCCCGGAGCCAAGCCACAACCTATGGAGCATCTCGTAAGCATCTGCATAGACCAGGCGAATAACCGGGAAACCCACGTAGGAGCCCTCCTCAACCAGACAGCCCAGAGAAAGTTCTAAGAACTGCTCACCCAATACAGGGACGTGTCTGCCTGGAGCACCGCAGACATGCCTGGAATAGACCATTCACTCATATGCCATTCCCTCAACATCAGGGACGGACCGGGCGTGATCCAGAAAAAATGGAACTTCGGCGAAGAAAGGTAGCTTGCGATCAATGAAGAAGTACAAAAGCTCCTCGACGCCGGCTTCATACGTGAGTCGTAGTATCCCGACTGGCTGTCGAACGTAGTAATGGTAAAAAAAGGCAAACGGGATATTGTGAATGTGCGTAGACTTCACGAATCTGAATAAAGCCTGCCCGAAAGATGCATACCCGCTCCCGAACATAGACAAACTGGTCGACGGGACGGCCGGACATCGGGTGATGAGTTTTCTGGAAACCTTCTCAGGATACAATTAAATCCAGATGAACCCAAAGGACCAGGAGAAGACCTCCTTTATCATGGATAAAGGCGTCTACTGCTACAAAGTCATGCCCTTTGGACTGAAAAACGCAAGTGCGACCATTCAGAGAATGATGGACATCATTTTCAGAGAACAGATAGGCCGAAACCTCGAGGTTTACGTCGACGACATGGTAGTCAAATATATGGAGCTCGAACAACACTTGGCGCATTTGGAGGAACTTTTCTTGGTTTTGCGAAAGCACCAAATGAAGCTGAATCCAACCAAATGTGCCTTCGGCGTGTTGGCAGGAAAGTTCCTAGGATTCATGATCTCACAACGAGGAATCGAGGCCAACCCCGAGAAATGCGCAACCATCCTCAACATGGAGCCGCCACAGACGGTGAAGGAGGTGCAGAGGTTAAACGGGAGGTTAGCAGCCCTCAATCGATTCTTATCAAGGATGGCCGACCGGTGCCTTCCTTTCTACAAAATTCTGAAGACAGCACCAGCGTTCCAACGGACCGAGCAATGCGAAAAGTCCTTCCAGGACCTTAAGGCTTAACTAGCCAAACCCCTGGTGTTAGCCAAAGCGGTCAAAGGAGAAACCCTCATACTTTACCTGGCTACCACCAATCACGCTGTGAGCTCAGCACTAATAAGGGAAGAAGGGGTCGAGCAATTCCCCGTTTACTACACAAGCCATGCCTTGCAAGGAGCCCAACTCCGGTACCAACGGGTAGAGAAACTCGTGCTCGCCCTCGTCCACTCGGCCAGAAGGTTCCGACCCTACTTCCAACAACATACTATCATGGTCCAAACTGACCAACCCCTGCGGCAGATACTACAAAAGCCAGACTTAGCAGGGCGAATGACAAACTGGGTGGTCGAGCTATCAGAATTCGACATCCAATACGAGCCCCGGCGGGCAATCAAAGCCCAAGCCTTGGCAGACTTCGTCGCCGAAATGACTCCGTCTGAATGCCTCAAGGGGGACGCCCTAGCTTCGAAGCATGACGCGACCACCGAGCTAGAGCCAGAAAAATCCCCGTGGCTAGTCTAGGTAGACGGCTCCTCGATCGGGAAATTCGCGAGCGCCAGCATTATAGCTGAAAGCCCCGACAGAATCAAAGTGGAACAAGCCCTACGCTTCACGTTCCCAGCCTCCAACAACCAAGCTGAATATGAAGCACTCATAGCCGAACTAGCGCTTGCTTACGACCTGGGTGCCTGAAAAGTCAAGCTATTCAGCGATTCACAATTAGTGGTCGGTCAACTAAATGGAGACTTTGAGGCAGAGGAAGCCATTATCATCAAATATGTGGAGCGTGCCGACAAGAAATCAGCAGGTTTGAATCCGTCTTGATCACACGGATCCCCCGGAACCAAAACACCCAAGCTGATGCCCTCTCCAAATTAGCCACCACATCGAGCCAATCGGGTCTTAAAACAGTCTTGCGAACCACGCTTCGCACTCCCAGCATAAACCCGAACGTATTGTCGATTACAATCGGCAACTCCTGGATGGCCCCCATAAGGGCATACATAACGGCAGGCACCCTGCCTACAGACAAAGAACTCGCTCAGAAAATCAGGAGGCAAGTAGCTCAATACTTTGTCTGGGGAAACGACCTATACAGAAAGGGATTCTCATCCTTGCATCTTCGGTGTATCTCGACTGAAGAAGCAAGCTACGTGCTACAGGAAATCCATGAAGGCGTATGCGGCACACAACAGTCCGCAGGAGCCCTCCGAAAGCGAGCCATGCACTCCGAATTCGACTAGCCAACAATGAGAGCCGACTGAGAGGCCTTAGTCGCCCATTGCGACCAATGTCAACGCCACGCTGCGTTCATACACCAGCCGCCCGGTGAACTAAAGCCCATCGAATCCCCATGGCCCTTCGACACGTGGGACATGGATATCCTGGGCCCTCTCCCTCAAGGCACGCTCCAGCGAAAATTCCTCATAGTGGCCGCCGACTATTTCACCAAGTGGATCGAGGCCGAACCCCTGGCCAACATCGGCTCCCAAAATGTCCAAAACTTCCTCTGGTGGAACATCATTACTTGCTTCGGTCCCCCACACATGCTGATAACGAAAAACGGACTACAATTCGTCAGCGAGAGGTGTGAGGATTTCTACAAAGAGTGGGGTATCGACCATAGAACAACTTCAGTCAAGTACCCGGCGACCAATGGGCAGACGGAAAGAGAAAACAGCATAATCCTCAAAGGATTGCGAAAACGGTTGGCGGATGCAAAGGAAGGATGGGTGGATGAACTCCCATCAGTCCTATGGTCCTACAGAACGACAATACACACGGCCACGGGAGAAACCCCCTTCGCTCTGACATACGAGCAGGAAGCAATCGTCCCCGCCGACATCGGGGTCCCCTCAGACCGGGTGCTCAATTAATTCGAATCAAACCCATAAAGTCTATTGGTCAGCCTGGACGCGATCAAGGAACGAAGGGAATCAGCGACACTCAGAAATATTGCCTACAAGTAGCTACTGGCTCAAAAATACAACCGAGGCGTCCGACCTCGTAAGTTCGAAAGAGGTGACTTGGTCATGCACACAGCGATAAACAATAGGCGCGACCGCCTACACGGCAAGCTCGCCCCAAATTGGGAAGGCCCATACAGGGTTATTGGCATCGCTTCGCACAACGCATATAAGTTAGCACACCTAACAGGAGAACACGTCCTAAACACTTGGAACGCAAGCAGCCTCAAGAAACACTCTACTATGTCTTAGTGAATAGTGTTTCTTTCGGCCTTAGTCCAAAGGCCAAACTTGTAGGCACTTCACCACGTCTTAGTCCTAAGATGAATGCCTCTTACCTTGTCTTAGTCCCAAGACAAATGTACTACTAACTCGTCTTAGTCCCAAGACAGTTACGATATGTGTTTAAAGGAATGTGAAATACAATACGATCTCGTGTTCCAAATTTCTTATATTATTCACTTACGGGGACTAATGCCCCATAGTTACAAAAATGCGAAAACCGTGAAATACATGTCAAGGGGCATCCCCCTCTGGTGGATCTGGCAGCTCACCCGACCGAGGAGGATTCCTCCGAGGATTCGGGGCCACGTCATAATCCTCGATCCTCAACGGAGAATCCCCTTGAGCGCGAACGCGGAACTCCCCACCAATGTTCTCCCACGAATGATGCATCTTCGCCTGAACTCTAGAGGGACGAAGATACCCATCAAATCCTCCAGCTGCGCTATGCCATTCTGCATTTTGTAATTTGCAAAATGCAGAAAGTCTTGGCGACGGATCCGTAGGGCATTGGCTTTGCCCTCCATCATCTCGCCCTCCAATTTCTTCACTCGCGCAGCCAGTAGATCGTTCTCATCTAGCAATCCCTCCACAACTTCCTGCAAAAAACACGAAGGAATCAGTCACCACACACAGAGCACATTGAAGTTAAGGGAAAAGCATCCTACCCCCTCGATTTCTCGCAGATACACAAAGCCCGCCAGACGACTTAGCAACAACCTAGTCTCCTTGGTCATAGGCTCTAAAGCATAATCGTCCCCATAATCAAGAAGATAATGCTGACGAGCCAATATGACCCGTTCCGCCTCAAATGGGATCAATTTCCCTCTAAAAGAGATACCCTCACCCAGCAGTCAGATGGGCATCTCTTCGGGGGTATAAGGGTATAAGGAACCTTCCTACGGTTGAGACGATTCCAGCTGGTTTTACCCACCTGATTCGGGGCATTGGCACCTTTTTCCACAGGATCTCGGCCTGCCTCAGCATCTTCGCCCGCCCCCGAGGGCAAAACAGCAGCACTCACCAACCCCGACTGCTCGTGTTTTTGGCTTCGGGAACTCGGCGGAGGATTCAGCCTCCCTTGGATACTGCCCAGAGTCAACCCTGTGAAAAGGAGGCATCCGAAACTTAGTGAGAAAACAAAAAAGAAAGGACACAAACTCGTCAATACATACTTACCTAAAGCTGCGCCCGAGACCACGACCCCCTTCAAAAATTCGAAAGTTGTCTCTTCATACTCCTCCCGGTCGTACCAAACCCAGAGAACAGGATTGGACCACTTGAGAGGAAAGCGCGGGTGCCAGTCAAGCGGAGGATCCAAGGCGGACAAAAACCCTTCTTGGGTACCACCTTGAAGAAGTACGACCGCCATGCATGATTGTTACCAGGCAGATCGGCAATGGCAAAACCTTTGGCGCGCGACTGAAAACACACCCATCCATGTGCCTCGTGGACGGAGTAGAGAGAAAGAAACACATTCGGGTGAACCTCCAACTTGTGAGACCGACAGTACTTGTCAAAGACACTAAGTATCGACCACGCATTCTGGGTCAGTTGTGCAGGGCAAACATTCCAAAGGTTGAGCATGGCCTCCAGAAAGCCAGAAAATGGAGGAATGAAGGCAGCATTGTAAGCAACGCAGAGAGAGAGAGAACGAAGTCAACACCATCGCTCCAAAGAATTGTCTCCCCCTCTCCCATCGGCTTTATGTCATAGCCCTTCAGAAATGAGGGAGCAAAGCGTTCCTCCCACACCTTCTCGATGCCGACTCCCAGCAGCGCCCGGGAGGCCACGCCAGCATCCACCGATGATATGTTGTCTGTCGAATCGAGTTCTGGCTCAGCAGAATACCAACCCTCAGAAGTAGTTGAAGGAGGTGCCGCCGACGTCTGATCCTCTCCAGATAGAACCTCCCGAAGAACCGCGGAGTCCCGTGACATAATGATGGTATCCACCCTCTCCCTAACCCCCTTCGTAGCCGCTAGCAAGAGGGATTGTTCGAAATCCAGATCCACGAAGGAGCACAGAGAAGCAGCGCCACTTGTCGAGGCCATTTTTCGAGTAATGAGGTGCAAGAAAAGAGGCGCGAAGGAGGCCCACAAAACAATGGGAAATCTAAAGGTTAAGATGAAGGAGACCCACAAAACAATGGGAAATCTTCTGCTCTCGGCAATAAGAAGGAGGCCCAACATACACTTCGCAACCCAACAAAAGAGGCGCGAAAACGAAACGACTCTGGAATTGAAGGGAGTGACCAAACAGCCCTGACCTTTGGACTTCTCCCGCCTACCCACAAGGGTGTTCCGGGAAATGCCCCTTTGAGCAATGATGACTCTACCTCGGTAAGTCACGTAATTTTTACAGAGACGGCTCCAAAACTTGCAGAGGAAGTCAAACAGTCAGCCACTCGAAGCAGGACGTGTGTCACCTCCCAAATGTCTCCCTTTCCGTGGAACAAAAAAAAGACACAGCTGCAAGCAAGCAGGTTACTTTAATGTCAAAAAGCAAAAGCAAGAAGGATACATACTTGCGAGGACAAAAAAACAATATGCAGATCAAACCAACCACAATCAACACATGAGAGAGAGAGACTAAATAATAAATATCATGTAAATATTTTCAAATTTTCAGAATAAATAGAAATATGTGAGGGTAAGAGAGAAAATCTCATTGCCTATAAAGAGTGAGTGACAACACATTTGTCACGACCCCCACCCGAAGGCACGTGACCGTCACAAACAGAGGGCCTAAACCTGAGTCTGTTAACCTTACCACCTATTTCATTTAACTATCATTCTCATTTGCATACACACATTATCAATATTTATGGCTCACATCTCCTGTGTGGCCTATCTTACACCTGCATTCCATAGCCAAGTGCTGCTTCAATTTATATGTATACTCAAACACACATAAAATATATCCATCATATACGTTGCCACACACTCCGGTGTGTGACATATCCTATTCACATGCAAATTCGTATACATAATAATAATAATAAGTCCCCCAAAATAATCATGTCTTTAAGTATGTGGAGCTGACAAGTCTAGAGTATAATAACCACAAAGTGTAATCAATTTATTACAATATCCAAAATAAAATAAAATCAAAGCAAACCACGGAGACAGAATGTGAGTACTAGCAAAACGTCGCCTTCACTGAGCCAACGTGGAAGTCTGACCAGTACCTGTATTTGAAAAAGTAAACCACTAGAGTGTGAGTCAACGACTCGGTGAGTGACTCTCCCATCCTAGGCGTAGTAGCAGGTACCACTACGACCGGGAAGGGGAGAAACCACATTAACATACGCATACACTTCAATTCATCTTTAATAATTATATAATTGTTCTCAAGTGATAGAACATGTACAAACTCTACTTTAACCGTACCACAACATACATTAATCATGCATACTGACATGCGTGTATCAAGAAACAACGAACATAAATTAACATCCAAGTGCGGTTCACCCGCCAAACTTACGTACCTTTGCTTACCTTGTTGCCACCGTGACGTGTCGGTCCTCCCTATCTATCCCGATGCACTATAAGACTTAACCCATTGTCATGGTCGGTTGGATTTGAAAAATAGTAATTTAAAAAAAACAAGGTTTCCTCAAAGCCACGTCAAGACAACAATCGATGTCATGACCTTTTTAAGAAAATAAATTTGTCTTGACGTCACGTGAGGATACCGGCCATCGTGATGGCATGTTCGAAGAAAAGGAAATCTAGTCATAGTGCATACTAAGGACATTGAGGGTTTACACTAGTGTTGAGTACCTATACGCTCGGTATCTTACATCGATACGCATAGGCACACGATCCATTCCGGGACCGTCTCCACGGAATGTTGTCTTCGGTGGCGCACCCCGGCACCAACCCGCCGAGGTGTCCATCTACATCGGCAGTTTTTGGACCATCGTCTCAGGAAGCCCGCTTGGTTCAATCCAGACCAACTCAACGGATTAACCAACTAGTAATGGTGGCATACTCCGGACCGGCTCAACAGAGTATCCACAAGTGTATATTTACATGAAGGCAATTTCGAAGCTTACCCGACGAAATGCCAACATGAAGGCACTTTCCGAACCTGACCCGACGGAAAGGCCTTACCCTTGGTACTATACATGTTATTGCCATAATCCTCGGGTCAGCACATATGTGTGTGGAATTCTTCATCATCGCCCATATGTACTTGATCCACCATATTTCGACTTTAACAATCACAAACAATTCATTGTACAAAAATCTAGCAATCGCCAATATAATGACAGAGTATTACTGGCAAGCATAAAATTAAATGTTTACAAAAATTCACGTATAAACAAGCCCACAAATCAAGGTTAACATACAACCCTTCGGGTAAGGATGGAAGGGTCCCTCACCTTGGCCCCTTCACTTAGCGTTCCCTTTGAGCACTCTCATCTCCAAGGAAGTACTTGAACCCAATCACATACAACCAATTCAATCCATATAAAATTTCATACAATTTCCTAGTTTCTCTACTTATGACTTCTTACAGTTATCCAAACCCCCAAGTTCAGTTACTTAGTCTATGGTCATCATTTGGTGTTCTTTCTAGATTAAACATAATTTAATACATAATTAATTAATCTCACAACCTTGTTCATTCTCCAAGCTCCATTAATGGAAATTTTACCAAATATGAGAAGTTCTAACTGTCATCAAGGGTTCACATACAACCAACCTAACCATTGGACATCATTCCAAATCATTTAAAATATCTAAACATATAATTTAAAGTTCATACATACCAACAAGCATAAAGGAAATCCACAATTTCCAAAATTTTCTCCAAATTCGTAGGCCATGAACCCTAGAGTGGAAATCTCCATAGAACTCAATATGTGGATGATCTCTATGCTCAAAAATGATTCTAAGATGATATACTATTGATAGAGGACTCATTTCTAACCAGAAACGTATGATTTGAGTGGTGGAGACAAGATTTTAGTGACTCACCTTGTGGAAATCCGATTTTGGAGTTTGTGGGAGATTGCCCAAGCTCCTTGATGCTCAACAATGGTGGAGGAAGCTTGAGAGAGCCTTAGGTTGGTGGTGGGAAGCAATAAATCTAGTTGGAATGTGAAGATTTTGCAAAATCTCCCATGCCCTTGTTGTGTGTGTAATTCAAAGTCCCACATTGGTGGGGTGTGTGGAGTGAGTGGGTGAGGAGCTTATATAAATAGGTGTGAGTTATATAGGTTCCAACACACAGAAGAATACTAGCCTATAACCATTTGGTGTATTGGGTTCTGGTTATTTTTATGTATTGAGGAGGGTTTGTAATTTTTCAGTTCAAAAATTACAAATAGTAAAGTTTGTCCCAATGGGGGTCGTGGTAGTAGGTCTTGAGGCACCGAACCACGTTAAAATTTTTGTGTGTTCTTCTTTCTCTTTTTTTGCGGGGCCTAACAAGTGGTATCAGATCTTTGGTTCCGGCCTAGGGAGGAAGAAGGGAGAAAGAGCAAGAGGAAGGAGTTGTCATCATCCAGTCAGCAATTTGGAGAGAGGTTGGTTCTGGCATATTTTCTCTTTTTTTTTTCAAGCCAGATTTTTTTGAATTTGGGTTGTTTGTGGTGCTGGTTGGTTGGCTGTGTGAGTGAGGAAGTATTTAGCCAAGAGTTGGGTTAAATACAATGAACACCCTGAAGTTTGAAGTTTCGTAGTTTGATGGGAGAACGAATTTTACACTGTGGCAATGCACGATTCAAGATTATTTGGTCAAGTAGGGTCTTGATTTAACATTGCAGGATGAAAAACCGAGTGAAATGAAAGAGTCAAATTGGAGTACAATTCAGAAAAAGGTTGTTAGTACAATTCGGTTGGCACTAGCCCCACAGATAAAAGTGACTATGCTGAAGTAGACATCACCGAAGAAGTTGTGGGACACATTGGAGTGCAAGTTTGCGTCGAAGACATTGACCAATCGATTGATGATGAAGATGGATTTGTACTCATTGAAGATGGAAGAGGGAGGTAATGTGACTGATCACATTAACAAATTTAATGAGATGGTATCTAGATTGTTGATTGCAGGGGAGACTATTAAGGATGAAGAGCAAGTGCTGCTTCTCTTGGCTTCACTACCAAAATACTTCAAGCCTCTAGTCCAATCAATGCTAGCAGGAAAGAGCACACTGAAACTAGATGAAGTGATGAGTACCTTGAAGGAGAGTCAGAGGATGATGGGTGGTGAAGAGTCTTTCAAGGACAGTCATATACTAGCAGTGGATAGACAGGAAGAAGAAGGGTGATAAACTTGGAAGAAATTATCGATCGAGAGACATGAGCACTGTTGAGTGCCATTACTGTGGACAGTTGGGTCACATGCAAATGAGATGTCCAGACTTCAGGGAGGACTTGCAGAGCGTGAAGGAGAAAAGGGGCAGATCGAAGGGAGCTTCTTCTGCTAATGTGGTTTCTTATGAAGATGAGTTAATCTGAGGATGTTAGAGGATTCTGTAGTATGGGAGGATCGTTGCAGAAGCAGAAGAAGTCAGAAAATTAGTAGGAGAGTTTAGTATTTTTTTATAGAGAGAAAAAATGTAGGACTTTGGATTAAGGGAGGATTTGTTGTGTGTGTAATTCAAAGTCCCACATTGGTGGGGTGTGTGGAGTGAGTGGGTGAGTAGCTTATATAAATAGGTGTGAGTTATATAGGTTCCAACACACATAAGAATACTAGCCTATAACCATTTGGTGTATTGGGTTTTGGTTATTTTTATGTATTGAGGAGGGTTTGTAATTTTTCCGTTCAAAAATTACAAGTAGTAAAGTTTGTCCCAGTGGGGGTCGTGGTAGTAGGTCTTGAGGCACCGAACCACGTTAAAATTTTTGTGTGTTCTTCTTTCTCTTTTTTTGCGGGGCCCAACAGCCCTAAGAGAGAGTTGGGAGGAAGAGGAAGTGGAAGATGAGTGGAAGTGAAGAAGTGGTGTGAGAATGCTCCTGGAGTTAAAAAAAATGTGTTCTCATGAGTTGGTGGGAGATTTATGGGTAATTTAGACATTTGATAACTTTTGGGGTATGATGAAATAGAGTTTTGATTGGATTTTCTTAACTATATTTATTTGCAGGTAAGAATAGGAAAATTTTTAAATTTTTGGCTAATCATAAGCCTATTAAAAATATCTGTGATTGAGTGTCTTGGAGATGAAAATTTCCTACCCAGTATACTTTTTATTTTCGAAAAATTATAAAATTTAAACTATAAGCTTTGAATAATTCATATGACCACTTTTAAATTATAATTTTTCTACCTAATTTTCATATTCATTTTTGTAATACCCCGTAAAACTTTCGAGGATTAAAGAATGATTTATTTAAAAATTTTGGAGATTTAAGAATGATTTATTCCGGGGCTAGGAATTAAAACCCCAGAAAGAATATAGAAAAAAGGTATGAAAGTTAAAAGAAACCGGGAAATTTTTTTTTTCAAAGATTATAATATCGAGAAAATTTTTCGAGGGTTAAAATAAAATAAAAGATGAAAGAAAGAAGTAAAATATTTTTTTGAATTAATTCAGGACCTAAGAATTTAAAAACCTAAAATAAATTGGAGGGGGAACTAAATTAAAATATTATTAGTTATTGTTTATTTAATTTTTAATTAATCTATTTATTTATTTTATACAATTTTCAGATTTTATTATTATTATTAATATATATTAGTTATTAAGTAAAATAAAGGAAAGAAAATAAAAAGGAAAAAAGAGAGAGGGGGAGTGTTACGGGGAAAGAAGCAGGGAAGGAAGAAAAAGAGAAGGAATGGAGAGAGAGGGAGAAGAGAGAGAGGGAGAGCTAGGGCTTGTAGGTGGGAGGAGATCCGGCGGGAATCTCGCTGGAACCCGGCGAGCCAGAGTTGGAGGTGGAGCCGGAGATCATCCTTGTCATCTTCCTCGTCTCAATCTCTCGAGTTAAGGTTGGTACAACACCCGATTCTCTCAAAGTTCTCATTTTCTTCATTTTTGGAATTGAGTTGAAAATCCAAGTTTCGGCGGATTTGAGGGTAGAATAATGTTTGTAAAGTGTTCTTGAACACTAATCGAGGTTAGGATTTGAGGCTAGATCGTTGAATTTGGCCGGATTCGAAGTTGGAAGAGTTTCGGGTTTATAAAACCCATTTTTCTCAATTTCGAACAATCAACGATTCGGCGACGAATCGGAGTTGGATTTGAGTTGTAGGACTTCCTAAACATAGTATATATGTAGGAGAACAAGACCCGTGAAAAGTGGAATCGAAGCCGGATCGGAAGATGGCCGAAAAGGCGGCCGAAACAGCCACAACATAGCAAAAACGCTGTTGTGCTGCAAACCGGCGCTGCAGCGCCCACTTGCTGGTTGGCCAAGGGCCACCAAGGCAGCACCTTGGCGCTGCAGCACCAGAATGGGCGCTACAGCGCCCGGTCCTTGCCTGGCGTGCCCCAAGCCCATTGTTAGGGCGAACTGAGACCTCCAAACCCCCTCTCTTCAATCCTAAACACCCTAGAACACTCCTAAACATGTTTTTTGAGAATTAATTCACTTTTTGAGGATTAAATTACTCCAAGTGCCCTCTTGTTTTTCAAGGATGGAAACTTGCGGAACAAATTAGGTCTAACTTTGTGAATTGCAACCTTATCCCTTCACAACCTTTAGGAAACCTTAAGTAGGATAAATTGGAGGTATGTTGAGGTTTAGAAACTAGATTTCTTAGAACCCAAGGAGGAACACAAGTTGATTTAAAATATTTAAAGCTTCCTAAAATAAGCTTCCTTAGATGCGAATACAAGTTAGATAGAGGTCTAATACTCAAATCCAAGTATGTGAAACACTCAAGTAGAGTGTTATATGCGAGTAAGTCAAGTGTCCGAGGAAGGATATGCATAAGCCGGGATAGAGAAGTCCAATAAGACCAAGAGCTTGACTCTGTGGCAACCATGGACTACACGTGAGAGTAATGGAGAGATAAATAATAAGTTAAGCTAAGTAATAGCCTTAATGAAGTAAATGTTGTTCTTATACGAACAACGGCACACGATTGAGTGCAACAGGAACTCTGAGGAGACTTAAGTTATAGGAGAGGATTGCATGGAAGGTTGGCCAAGGTGAGGGTTCTTCCATCTCTGCTCCTAGGGTTGTATGCTTGTGTGGATTACATGAGTATGTATATTCTCTGCTTGTCTGGTATGTGTTAGCTAGAGGTACCCAATTAGATTGTATTACTAAATCTATAACTGTCAGCTTCACACAACTTAAAGATCAGGATCCGTTAGACTACGATGCAGGAAAAACTTGTTTCCAAAATATATATATATATATATATATATATATATATATATATATATATATATATATATATATATACCTATATTTGTTGCAGGCAAATAGGATAGGCAGCATCTTCGGATGTGTAGCCAGTAGACAGGTTATATATTATTTGTGTTTTCCTATATCTATATCCTGAAGCGGCACTGGCCGTGGATTTGCTTGCCTAGGATAGGCCGCCATTTCGGTGTAGCCATGGTATTATAATGCATGTGAATGTATTTTTCAATAATAGCTATTCTGTCAATTAGGTGGTAAGGCTTACATGCAGAGGGATATTCCCTGTTCAACTCTAAAACTATTAAAATCTTAATTATATCCAAAAATATTATTTCACTCAAATAAAAATTTATTTTTATTTTCTTTAGCCAAAATATTTAACTTCAATTTCACAATTTTATCAATTTCATATTATCACATCAAATCCTATTTAATTTTATTTATCTATATGTATACACAAAATTATTATTTATTTATGTTGTTCATTTATTTATTTATTTATTTTGTCCTTACATTCTCACTCCAAATGTTTACCATGCTAAGTCTTTCTATACACAATTGACCTGATTCTAAAAATACCCCTCGGGTATTACAACATTAAAAACATATGTTTTGATTTTGAGAGTGAGAAAAAAAACAGTTAGTTCTCTTCATTAATTCTCAGATAACATTATTGCAATGAAAGTTCACATTCCCACGAATATCCTTCATGGAAGGATTTTCGATGAGCATAAAAAATTTTAGCCTGTACACATGGCTAAGGATCATTGCTATAATCATCGCCATTGTAGAAGTTGGGGTGATTGTTTTTTAATGGAGAGAGAGGAAGAAGATTAATTTGGTGGTGATCATGATATATGGAGTTATGTAGTAGGATATGTAATGCATATACTACTTGTGCTATATGTATATCGTACCGAAACAGTACATGCGCTTGAAATTGTAAGTTGGGTTATAACATCGGGTGTAGGAATATATCTTTCAGGCCATGTTTCCACCACTAGAGATATGAACCACATACTAGTAATTGCATTTGTTATACTAGTATCTTATATTTTTTTAGTTGGTTTTTCAACTGAAAAACTATCATTAGTACATGCATGGATCAGTATGTTTCTAAAACTTTGTTTCTTTTTATCACTATATTATGATACAAATCATGATTGTCTATATAAAATAATCATGATATTTGGAGTAATTATTATTACTCTGAAGATTTATATTCGTGATTATAGAAGATGATGTCCTTTCTTATTTTCTCTTCTTTCTCTATTATCTTTTATGTTGCTTTCTTTGCTTCTTCATTTACTTTCTCGGGTTGTATTCTGCCCTTTCCTTCTTTCTTGTGTAGAAGATGATGTCCTGTGTAATGTTCTAAACTATCTACTGCTGGAAACATTATGTGTCTATCTTAATTTGCAGATATTGATACTAATATATTGGGAAATGAATCAATTTTTTTATTGTCTCTTCCTTTTCCTTCTTCCTATTTCTCATTTTTTTCTTCTATTTTCTCTTTCTTCTTTTCAATCAATATGTTTGTTATTTTCTTTTTTTATTTCTATATTTTTTTTAAAATTTTCAGAGTTATTAATTTTTTTATTAATTTATAACCACTTTTTTTTATAATGAAGGAGCTAGCTCAACAATTTTTTTTTAAATGTAATTTGTAAACACTTTAAAAAAAAGACAATTAACCTAAAAATTTAAATTTTCATATTATAAAAAAATTAAATTTACATTATATCTAACATTAATGATCAAAATTTTCATATGTAATTGAAAATAAATGATTTATTTGTATCTATATATAAAA
Source organism: Senna tora (assembly GCA_014851425.1). Classification (NCBI taxonomy): domain Eukaryota; kingdom Viridiplantae; phylum Streptophyta; class Magnoliopsida; order Fabales; family Fabaceae; genus Senna; species Senna tora. The sequence continues at coordinate 19,783,583 of CM026265.1, forward strand.
AGAGGAAAAAAAAGGAGAACCAACTCTCATGTGGATTTAATTTTTCGTAAGATAGAGAAAAAATAATTGTCATATTTGTGTGTGTGTATATATATATATATATATACATCACATGTATACAGATGATAGTAGTAGTATGGTTACTCATATTATTTTATTTCTGAGTTCTGACATCTAATGCCTTTTTTATGAAGTTGGATCCTCTGCATTAAACAGTAAAGTATTTAGTGAAGTGAGGAGAAAGACAAAAAAATTATGAGATAGAAAAATTAAGAGAGAAGATTTGAAAGGGTGGTCCCACAATTTTTTTTCTCTATCTCTCTCCTCATTTCACTGAGCACTTTACTACATGCAGAGGATCCAATTTCTTTTTTTATTGTTCCTCATTTTTCTCACTCTTTGGTGCTTAGTGCTAGGGGTGTGTTTGGTTGGTAGGGTGGAGGAAGTAATGTTGGATATAATGGGAATGGGAATGGGAATGGGAATGGGAATGAGAATGTTGGAGGAAATAGAAATGTCATGTCAATATGATGTAATGTGATGTGAATGGAATAAAAGTGGATAAAATGACCATTTTACCTTTACTTTAAAAGTGGGAATGAAAAAGTAGGTAAAAAAATAAGAACAAATACATAATTTCATCACATTATAAAAAGTGGGATTTGTTTGATAAGAAGAATGTTGGATTTAATATTGGATTAGATCCTCAAAATCACCAACCACGGACACCGGTGCTGATGCCTATTACTCTTTGTCTCCCCTCTCCACCCTCCTTTTTCACTAATTATATGAGTTTATCAAACAAATATTTTAGAGTGTTATTTAAAGTTTTCTCTTAGTTGTTAATATATAATATATTGTCTTGAATTTGGTAAAAAACCAAAAGGAATAATTTTTAAAATTTTTTCATTAGTTAAAATGAATATTTAAACAATATCGCCATTAGCACAATTCTTAGCAAATTTTATTTTATATTAATATTTTATTTTTTAAAAATTTTAAATCTACTCTTTATTTTTACAAGTTGTTCTATTACTCTGTATTAATTTTTTTATCTTACACTGTTAATTTTTTTTGTTAACTACTTGTATAGTATGTTGATATGTCATTTATCTCTTCTATGCTAGTCAAACTTTACTTATATGTTATTTCTCTTCCAATTTTTTTGTGATGCGACTCATTTTCTCTCTATACCATGATTGGTTATACAAAAACTGTTGCCATGTGTTTTAATTATATTAGTGAACTTTATAGCAAGCACCTAAGTAACTTTATCTTAGTTCTTATTTTTTTACCTACTTTTTCATTCCCACTTTTAAAGTAAAGGTAAAATGGTCATTTTATCCACTTTTATTTCATTCACATCACATTACATCATATTGACATGACATTTCTATTTCCTCCAACATTTACATTCCCCAAATCACACTATACATATTTTAGAAGGAAGAATTGAAGCTAGCTAATGAAGATGGTCATTTTTAGGCCACCTATTTCCATTTCCTTTTCCCACCTCAAAAAAGTTATTGTTTTATGTCTTTTGTCATTTACCACTTAGCATAATCCACACGTAATAAGTGTAAGAGAGAGAGACACTGTTTTATGTCTTTTTTCTAATTTTGTAATTTAAAATTGCTGTATTTGATTATTGTTTATAGGATTTTTGGGACATGATTTCTTTAGTAAATAGCAATTTTACATTACAAAATTAGAAAAAGTAAAGCAAAGTTGGGATTTTATTTCGATTCACACCTTCCTCTTCAATTGCCTCCTTCAAAATTAGAAAAAGTAAAGCTAGCTGGTGCATGGTGGTGTGACCGTATATGATATTTTTTTTACAATTGAAGTATCTGTTAAAGCAAACCTAATAATTAATCTATTGTAATGTCCATGAATTAGAATAATCCTCTCAATAAATAACACTTCATTTATGTTTCTCCGAAAATTAAATCCAAAAAATAATAATTAAAAGAATATAAATGTAATACCCCGGAAAATTTTCGAGGACTAAAGAATAATTTATTTAAAATTTCGAGGATTTAAGAATGATTTATTCCGGGGCTAGGAATTAAAACCTTAAGAAAAATATAGAAAAAGTATGAGAGTTAAGAGAAACCGGAGAGGAATTTTTTTTTCAAAGATTATAATACCCGAGAAAATTTATCGAAGTTTAAAATAAAATAAAAAGGGAAAGAAAAGAAGTAGAAAATAATTTTTGTGATCAATTTAGGACTTAAGAAATTGGAAACCTGAATCTAATCGGGAAAGGGGTTTAATTAAAATACATATTTGCTATTGTCTATTTAATTATTAATTATTTTATTAATTAAGTATATTACTTTTTATTAATTATTTAATTATTCATTTACTATTTTATATGGGGAGGGGGATTGCTGTGCGTTTTATAAAAAGAAAATAGAAAGGAAAAAGAAAGACTAGAGGGAGAGAGAGCTACGGACAGAGAAATAAGAAAGAAATAGAAGGAAAGGAGGGAGACGGAGAAGAGAGAGAGAGGGAGCTAGGGCTTGGAGGTGGGAGGAAATTCGGCGGGGATCTCGACGGAATCCGTCGAGCCGGAGTTGGAGGAGCCGAAGATCACCCTCGTCCCAATCTCTTGAGTTCAGCTAGGTACAACGCCCGATTCTCTCCAAGTTCCCATTTTCTTCATTTTTTTCATTTTTGGAATTGAGTTGAGAATCCGAGTTTGGGCAGATTCGAGGGTAGAATAATGTTTCTAAAGTGTTCTTGAACACTCATTGGGGTTAGGATTCGAGGCTAGATCATTGGATTTGGCCGATTCGATGTTGAAAGAGTTTGGGGTTTATAAAACCCATTTTTCTCAACTTCGAACAATCAACGATTCGGCGACGAATCGGAGTTGGATTTGAGTTGTAGGGCTTCCTAAATATAGTATATATATAGGAGAATAAAACCCGGGAAAAGTGGAATCGAAGCCGGAATGGAAAATGGCCGAAAGGGGGCCCGAAACCAGCCACGGCACAGCAAAAACGTTGGTGTGCTGCGAGCCGACGCTGCAGCGCCCACTTCCTGGTTGGCCAAGGGCTACCAAGGCAGCACCTTGGCACGGCAGTGCCAGAATGAGCGTTGCAGTGCCCGGTCCCTGCCTGGCTTGCCCCAAGCCCATTTTAAGGGCGAATTGAGACCTCCGAACCCCCTCTCTTCATCCTAAACACCCTAGAACAATCCTCCTAAACATGTTTTTGAGGATTAAATAACTCCAAGTACCCTCTTGTTTCTCAAGGATGGGAACTTGCGGAACAAATTAGGTCTAGCTTTTTGAATTGCAACCTTATCCCTTCACAACCTTTAGGAAACCTTAAGTGGGATAAATTGAAGGCATATTGAGGTTTAGAAACTAGATTTCTTAGAACACAAGTAGGATAAATTGGAGCTATAATGAGGTTTAGAAACTAGATTTCTTAGAATCCAAGTAGAAACACAAGTTGAATTAAAATGCTTAGACCTTCCTAGAATTAGGATTCCTTCCAACCCAGCTAGATAAGCTTCCTTAGATGCGAATACAAGTTAGAAAGAGGTCTAGTACGCAAATCCAAGTATGTGAAACACTCAAGTAGAGTGTCATATGCAAGTAAGTCAAGTGTCCGAGGAAGGATACACATAAGTCGGGATAGAGAAGTCCAATAAGACCAAGAGCTTGACTCTGTGGCAACTATGGACTACACGTGAGAGTAATGGAGAGATAAATAACATGTTAAGCTAAGTAATAACTTTAATGAAGTAAATGTTGTTCTTATAGGAACAACAGCACACGATTGAGTGCAATAGGAACTCCGAGGAGATTAAAGTTATAGGAGAGGATTGCATGGAAGGTTGGCCAAGGTGAGGGTTCTTCCATCTCTGCTCCTAGGGTTGTATGCTTATGTGGATTACATGAGTTTGTACATTCTTTGCTTGTTTGGTATGTGTTAGCTAGAGGTATAGAATGCTAAAGAATAAAGGAACTAGAAAATAGGTTGTGGAAAGTAGATTAGATAGGAAGATAGGAGTAGAGAGTAATTTTTTGCTATGATTGGTGTGTTACAAATCCAATTCATACACTTCGGAGGCATGATGAGTATTTTATTAAATCTTTTCCACGACGGTGGCAAGAGTCCTTGTACGGAAGGACTAAACTTTTATTTTGAAAACTCGTCACAACGGTGACTTAAATTATAATCATGCAAAGGGAGTTGTTGGCGGGTTTCGGATTAGGTTATGCTAGCGATGTGAGACATCGACTAGAACAACGTCAGATGGTAGTTGAGACCTCAATTTTTATAATCACCATGACGATGGTCATTGCCCTATCCTGGCAATAGGGTCAGAAAGGTTTTAAATTGCTATGACGATAGCTGGAGGCTTAGAGAGTGCATCTGGACGGGAATATGAGTTATATCCTGTTAAGGATACTCCTCCATATTAATAAGGAGAAGAATTTTTTATCCTTCGGGAAAGATACAAAGAATCCTATAAATATGTAAGACATCGACTGGAACAACGTTAGATGGCACTTGAGACCTCAGTTTTATAATCACCATGACGATGGTCATTGCCCTATCCTAGAAATAGGGTCAGAAAGGTTTTATATTGCTATGACGATAGCTTGAGGCTCAGAGAGTGCATCTGGACGGGTATATGAGTTATATCCTGTTAAGGATACTCGTCCATATTAATAAGGAGAAGAATTGTTGATCCTTCGGGAAAGATACAAAGAATCCTATTAATAAGTGAGACCAAGATAAGGAGACACGGGAGGAACCTACGGGCGAACCATGAGCCTAATGTTGCAGAAGAAAAATCATCCTGTGGAGTTGGTCCAGGGTGTGTCAGTGGCCATGCTTCGAGACGTCGTGTCGTGCCCGCCATGTGGCCTGGTTGGGTAATGGACGTGTGGGCTCAAGGTACTGCCCCGTAGTGAGGGGTCAGGACGTGCGACTTGGTGGCTACGGATCAGTTGTTTGATAGATAGAGGTTGATTGTGTTTGATTAACAGAATTGTCACGAGGTGACTAGTAGCCAAGTGAATGGGTTAAGCATTGTTTGATTAACAGAATTGTCACGAGGTGACCAGTACCCAAGTGAATGGGTTAAGTATGCTTTGCCACGTGGTGGCCAGCAATTCGAGCGCGCGGGTTCGAAGTAGAAAAGCCACGTAGTGGCTAGTAGATACCCTAGAGTGGGGGAGATTAAGTAGATTTATGTTATAGTATCTGTGTGTATATAAAAATTGTCTGTGTTTGCATATGATTGCTGATTGTGCAGCGTAGTAGTGACGTACAGGATTACGTCACAATGTCTTGGTTGATTCAAACATGTTGAACGTGAAAAGACCGATAAGTAAAAGCCGTCACTATATGTAATATGTCTATTTGTTGAGTGATGATGTGAAATAAACTGCCGCGTGTTTATATCTGTCAAACGCATGTGAGTGGTTGGGTGAAGTATCCGTTGTTGTGTGATCACCAAGAATGTATGCTAATTAATAGAAACCAGTTGTTTTTGCATGTGGTTGTGTATGATTCCCATTCCCAGCGCTATGGTACCCGTATTGCACCGAGGATGGGAGAGTCCTCACTGAGTCGCGTGGTTAAGACTCACACCTCATATTTACTACACAGAGACAGGCTAAGTACAAGTGGAAGAAGTCTCGGTGGGGCGAGGGACAAGCAAAACTTTCCAAGACCCACAACTTGTTCATGTGGGTAAACAAATTGTAATTGTAATTTAATTTACTTTATTATTGTATCATAAAGTAAAGGGTAGACGTACCCAATTAGACTGTATTACTAAATCTAGATCCATCAGCTTCACACACCTTAAAGATCAGGATTTATTTTATTGCGATACAGGAAAAATTTGTTTTCAAAATATATATATACATATATCTGTTGCATGTGAATAGGATATGCAGCATCTTCGGATGTGTAGCCAGTACACAGGCTATATAGATTATGTATGTTTTCCTATATCTATATCCTGAAGCAGCACTGGCCGTGGATTTTCTTGCCTAGGATAGGCCACCATTTCGGTGTAGCCATGGTATTATAATGCATGTGAATGTATTTTTCAATAATAGCTATTCTGTCTATTAGGTGAGTTGGCTTACAGGCATAAGGATATTCCCTGTGTCTGTGCCGGTCACGGTCCTCTAAATGGGGGTCGTGACAATAAATCTCTTACCATGTGTGTCAAACTAAGAGCACATTTGGTATCCCTTACTAGTAAGGAAGGTGAGGTGAGGTTTAAAGACTAAAATGCCCTTAAAAAAATTTGTGGCTTTTAAAAAATTAAAGGCAAAAAAGATTTTTCATACTTTTATCTTCTATTTTCCTATATTGTTCCCACTATACCAAACAATATTACTTTTACATTCCACTTCCATTTCCCTACATATACAAACATACTTTTTATCACTTACTTCCACTTTCAATACTTATGTTACAACGTTGGGTTCTATTACTTTTTTTGTAAGGGTAAAGTACCCTTACTGCCCTCAAACTTTGCTGCAAGGTTCATTCCTGCCCCTAAATTTTTTTTTTCAGTTCATGCCTACCGTCAAACTTTCAATTTTGTTCATGTCTGCCCTTTTTGCTAACATCGTTAACTTGCTTGACAGAATTTGCTGACGTGGACGATGAATGTGTATCTTTTTTGTCACCTTACTATCTACTTCATTTTCCGCCTCACATTTAAGTTTTTACTTTTATTTAAAAAAATTAACCTTTGGGAAAAAAAACCTAATCTAAACACAAAAACAAACCAAATTTTCACCTTAAAATATTTTTTTTATTTGGATTAGGTTAACTTCTTTTAATAAAAGTAAAAAGTTAAAATAAAAATTTAAATTGTGCATGATCAATAATTAAAGAAAAAGAGTATAAATAAAGCCTATAATTTATTAAATTTCATAATAAACACTTATGTAAGTTCACCTTAGCTTTTTCGTAATTAAATAATGTATTTTTTTAATCAAACAATTTTGTTGATCTCATTATCTAAATAGTAATATAAAATATTTTTTTATTCAACCTAAATATAAAACTTATATATTCTTCAATTTTAATAATAACTAATAACTAGGGCTTATGTTTTGTGGAAAGATAAAATAATACTCAGTCTCTTAAGAGCTTCAATCTACTGTCAATAAGTCATTTGCACTCAAATTTAAATTTATCGATTTCAAATAAGAAAGTACCTATGCATGCACATAATTATGAATTATAATTTTTAAAATCATGTTAATTACTTTATCTTAAAAAATTATCTATATCTATGCCCAATCAACTTTTTTTAGAAATAAAGTAAGAAATTCACTCATAACAAGGTAAAATAACAACTATTTTTTTCATAATTAAAGAATTTTGTAGAGACATCACTTATTTGTTCTTATATTTGAACAATCATATGTATTTGGGAAACCCCACTCTGTATAATTTTTCTCTTTCTCTTAAGTCTTCTTCCGCACATCAGTCGTGGACATGTGGTTCTACCTCTCATAGTTAGAGTCCTCCGTTTGGTGTGACCCTTTGTCGGTGTTCGACGTTTGCAGGTTAGCCCTGGTAGAGCAGAGGCACTGGCAAGATCCGAGGTTTTAGCAATGGCGTCTAGGTTAGTAGCTTCCGCATTGTTTTATATTTTCTTGAATTTATTTTCGGTTTTACTTTTTGGTCCCTGGGTTGGGTCGGGTCATGTGGATCCGGACCTTTCCCTACATTGGTATCAGAGCCTGGTTATGCTAGGGCTCTGTTCTCCAGGGATTGATGAACCGAAAAGGGTTAGGAACATGTTTAGGGCTTGAATGATTTTTCGTTATTTAAAACTTAGGAACATGCTTAGGTTCCCAGTTTTATTTAAATGTTATAATTTTGATTTAAAACATGTGTTAGATCATACATTGTCGGGTAGGGTCCTATGGATTGGTTCTTTCTTTTTATTATTTAAATTTAATAAATGTTAATTTTAAATTCAATATTGATTGATAGCCAAAACCCTAAACCTAGAAACATGTTTAGGTTCCCCTTTCTTATTAGAGACCCCAATTCACATATATATAAATTTTATTTTAAGGTATGCGTACCCTAAATATATATGTCCATGTATGCTACTACTTTGGGGAGAGGGAACATTGACTAAAGAGGTTGACTGGCAAAATAGGCCGCCGACGGCGACCGACTAGCGATGGTCCGGCTGCCGCCGGCGGTGATCGGTGGTGGTTCACTGGCAACCGTGCGATTGTCGTTGGAGGTACGGTGACCGCCGCCGCCCGTGGTCGCCAGTGCCTGCAGAGGTCTGGCGACCTCCATTGTCGCGAGTTGCCGGTGATGGCGGAGGTCCGGCAAACCTCCATCGCCGCGAGTCGCTGGTGACGGCGATGGTCTAGCGACTAGAGCCGCCGCAGGTCGCTGGTGCCGGCAGAGGACCGGCGACCTCCGCCGCCGTGGACCGCCGTTACCGGCGGCTGGTCGGAGATACTCCGACGATCGGCACCGCCGCCGCCAGAGATGGTGGTCTGCCGGCGGTGGTCCAGTGCTGGCGACCACCAGAAGTCAACGGTTGACCGTTGTCTAGTCAACGCTGACCGTTGACCTGCATTGCACAGTCTTCTGTTGCGCATAATTTCTCTGTTTTAGCTCCGATTTCGATGATTTTTGAGTCGTTTTTCTTGTTTTTGAGAGACGAATCCAAATTTGGGGAGAAATTAGGGTGAATTAGAGTCTAAAGAGCGGCTATGACCATCTCTTGACTCATTCACATACACATCGAGAGAGAAGATTTAAGCGGTTTGTGATCGTTTAAATTACCTTAAGCGTTTTACTCGAGTGGGAGCTAGGGGCAGCATGTGCAAACCCATAACTCGATGTAAATGCTTATCCACGTGGAAATTTAAATAGTATGTGACTATTTAAATGATTGTAAGCGTTGTAATCAAGTGAAAGTTCGAGGTCGTGCCTGTGGCGACTCGATGTCCTTATTGATCGCTTACATAGTGGGAATCCAAAAGGGATTTTGAATAGTATGTGACTATTCTATGAAAATTTTTGAGTCAAGCAGAGAAAGGTGTACATATATAGGCTCTCTGTGTGAAGAGGGTGGTTGACCTCACTTCTGGAATGCAGAGACTTACTATATCTACACTCGTCTTGCATTGATTACATTTTTCAAGAGTTGTGTGTTGTGTAATAAGGGGCTGTGTAATTAGTGTTAGCGTTTAGGATTGACAGTTAGTATAATTACAAAACTTGTAGATGTGGATCACATTAAAGAGATCGCTTTGGTGACACTGTGGCCACCAAACTAAGGCATCTTACAATCAATTTTGTTTCCTCCAAGATGCGCTCTGACAAGAGCATGAAGGTGCATCTAAGGGAGAAATCAAACATGATTTGGGAGTGTGAGTAAACTTGAAAATTCCCCACTGGTAAACAGTGTGTTCAAACTGTTGCCAAATCTCTTCCCTCCTCTTGGGAGTGCATGTAGGTCATTCTGGCCTCCACTAATACCATCAAGTTTCTTGATGATATTAAACACCACCTAGTGCTCAAGGATTGGTGGCACAAGGCTACGAAATCAATCGAGCATGTAGCCTAAGTGGCTAAAGTTACTTAGAGCTCTAGGCTCCAAGAACAAGGACAATGGGTCCAGGAGACGTGGTGCTAGGAAGAGAAAGGGTAAGTGTAAGGTAAGTAGCCTTAGTTTAAAGGAAAAGCGAGAGAGGAAAAGATATTTTTGGCCAAGGTCAAATGTTGCTTGTGCCAATCCATAAGGCATTATGCGCAAAAATTGTTTGCAACAATCATTTTTCCTCTCACCCACGAACATTGGTTCATGGAGTCCCGTCCTCTGCCCAGTGGGAGCAGAAGTATCCTCATGGGAACAAAGCATTAATAAAGTTAAGAGGTTGGGCAGCTACAAGACGAAGTTGGGTAGTGACTCATACATACACTAAGTCTACAACATACATATATTTATATATATATATACACATATACAAACCCTTCAAGTAGTGGCACGTAGGCCCAAATAGTTGGTCCGGCACATAGGTCATAATCCAAACAAGTGTGACTCATAAGTCACAGCTAAAAAGTCAGCTCCACTGCTAATACCCATCATTCACCCCTTCTAGATCCCAGGGATGATCAAGTCCTCCGAGGGGAAGAAGAAGAGCATGTTGACGGTCTTCAGTACCTGGAAGTAACCCAGGAGTGTTACCTCTATCCTCTCCACTTCAGTCTCAAGTAGCAGGGGGTACTTGGGCATTTGAACACACTAACATAATGAGATATATAATCCCAGTAACATAGATAATTAAGTACAGAAAACTAATTAGTAGTTTAGCTGCATTACAAAGAATACAGAAAACTTCCTTCAGATTTATCAATTTCGCACAATAATTAAGTGCAGTTCTTAACTTTTCATTCTCAATTACAAGATATTTCCACTCATAAGTTCAGGATATAAAACAAAAATGAAAATGCTTTAACATAGCAAAATCATACCATCTTCCTTCACATTAGATAGTCATGCCAAATACACAGTTTCTTTTCAAAAGAATACTCATTTTACCATCACATCTCTTTGGTTAGTCATGCCAAAGACTAGATCCCTCCAGGACCTGTACAACTGATCTAAACCATTACCTTACCATTACAAAGCAATCTAATGAAATAGGACAAAACCAACTTACCAATAAGGCACAAGCAATTACCTAACATTCCAAGGCGTCCCCCGGTGTGCGCACAAGTTAGAACCTTAGGATCACCAGTCCCGGACCGGATTATTTCCTCACTAGTTGTTAGACAGCTACGTCCTGGATGGATTCCTAGCCAATCTAGTGTGTCCTTTTCATACAAATCATATAAAAATATATTTTTCCAGGTAATGTTTATTCAGTTGCAAAACCATCACTTTCAGTGCATGACAAATTCATCTGCCCTTCACATGCATATGAGTTTTCACAGAAGCATGCTAAATTTCATTTCCATAATTGGATGCCAAACATTTAAATAAGTTGCATTGATCAGGTCAACTTTTGCACTTAGTCAACATATAGTCAAACAAAGTCAACCACAAGTCAAGCATTATTTGTACATCAAGCAACTTCCATAATTTCTCATACAGGCATCCAAACACCATGAAATTTCATCAGAAGCACATATATAGTTCAATTAATAATTTCAACTTACTTCTCAAGTAAGAAATTCACATCTTGGCACCCAATTGCCTCAATTATATCAAATTAGACCCCTTTTTCAAATCATTGCACTTAGAGGGAATTTTCAACAATTGAATCCCTTCCAAATACATACATTGGACATTCAACATTCACTTAACACATTCAAAGGGTTTCCAAAAGATATTTACCAGAAATTGAGTCAAAATAAGAACTTTGGACATTTTCTAAATTGTCTTTCAAAAAGGTCCCTATTTAGACTCAACTTCCATTTTGGACTTTTATTGTCCCAAACAAAGTCACAAAAAGCTTCACAAGGTCAAATCAGACTTGATAGCCATTTTCCATAGTAAAAAAAAGATCAGAAACACATCTTTTACACCAAAAACCCTAACCTTTGAGATTTTCAATAAAAAGTCCCTCAAGTGTCAAAACGCAGTTAGAGTTCCTTATGGTCTTTTCCAACCTTTTTAAAAAGTACCCAAACATTATATGGAGTATAAAGAAACCGCTAGTTACTCATACTTTGCTCAGAATGCCAAAATTTTACCAACAGTAAGAAAACAATGAAGTTTCTGCAATTTAGTCCTTATCACTACCTATTATCTTTTATGGCTTCTGATAAGCCTAAAAGAGCTTACCCCAACCACTGGAAGGTCCTTTATGACTTGTGCAGCAAGCTTTGACAGTCATATCAGTACAACAATTTACTTTTTGCACCATAATGCCACTTTCTTAAAATTTCTTAAGAACTGGAAATCTATGTGCACTAAAATCAGTGTAAGTCATTTCTGAGTTTGATCATCTTCTGAATTCATCCTTTTAGGAGTCTGGAGGGCAAGGTGGCTGCCCTATCCAACCTAAACCTGAGTACCCAACTTTTATAAGTGAAATTCCTAAGTTTTGTGCACTCACTACTAGAAAAATTGCTATTAGTGACTGCTATTTGTGACTGATATGAAATCAGTCACTAAAATCATTAAATACTTACTGATTTGTGACCCACGTAAAAATCAGTCACTAAATTCTTAAAACTCTTAAAATTAGTGACTGAAATGTCAGTTGTAAAATTGTAGTCACTAAATAGTTAGTAATTAGTCAATTTGCAGTCACAAATACTCTTAATTAAAAAAATTATTTTCTTATAAAAAATTTAATTTTAGTGACTAAATTAATTTTTTTAGACTTCATAAAAAAAATTTTTAGACTGAAATTTAAAAAGAAAAAAATTTGCTGCCTATACCTGGTAATGAAAATTTTGGCACCATCAAAAAGAAATTTTGATTTCCCACGCTGAAGGCCCACATCTCTCACACACTTGCCCTAGTCTAATTCTCTTCTCTCACACTCCCATTAAAAAATTTCATCTCACTCTGATTCGCACTCTCTCTGAAGCTTCATCTCACAAACTCTTTGTACTCTCTTGTCCGATTCACACTCCCAGCACAAGCTCTCGATTCGCACTCCTAGCACCGCCTTGTTTGATTTTCAGTGGAGGCTCTCTTGGAGGTTCTCGGATCCACATCGTTGAGGCTCTTTTCGTCTTCTTCTACTTCTACACACACTTTCCCAGTGGAGGCTCTCTTGAGGCTTAGGATCTCTCGCACCACTCTGCTCTGAATAGTTGTTTTTTAAATTTCCCTAATTTTAACTTTCCCTAAACTGAATAATTGGTTTCGTTGGAATTATATGGAGAATAGGGAGCTTTGTTGAGCAATATATATATATATATATATATATATGTGTGTGTGTGTGTGTGTGTGTGTGTGTGTGTGTGTGTGTGTATGTAGCTGAAAACTTAGTATCCTCCCTCCCTCTATTTCTTCTGTTGATTAGAGATCGATGGTTTAAAGTCTTGAGTGCGGGTGGAATCAGTTGTTGCTTGAGTGCTGGTGCTCTTGATCTTCTCGGAAGAAGTAGTGCTGGTGCTCTTGTCCTTTTTCATTCATTGAAGTTAAGCTATGAATTATGAATAATATGTATAATCCATATTTGCGTACGATTCATGTGTAAGTGCCAATTAATTGTGTATATCTAATATGATGTCTCTAACAAGACTTTCAAAAACTAGTTGTACCTTTTTCATTCATTGAAGTTAAGTTATGAATTAATTGTTTGTTCTGCTAATCAGGAAAGAGACCAAGGTTGTACCAAATAATAGAGCCAATTTTCTTTTATCAGGTTTAATTGTCTTTGCATGCCCTCCATATATGTAGCGCCTGTGACCCATCAATAAATGTGGAAAATTTCCACCCTGAGTTGTAACATATACTTCACTATGTAGGCAAACATTATAATCAAGAGTAGGCAACCTGGAAGAGTAGCCCTACATTAAAAAATAGAGTTTTACAACAATTATCTTTTCCTAGCGTCAGCTTTCATAAAAGTCTATGTTCGATAGTTTGTCCTTCTTAGTAACTATAGACCACTTTTGAGATACCTTAAATTGGGCAAGCTCTTCTAGAGTAGCCAGTGTGTACTTGGTGTGTAATAGTGGAAACATCTGTTTAAGGGGAGCCATGTACTTTTGTTCTTTATAAATCTTTCCTGCTGCAACATATACTGAGGTGGTATTATCAAACCCCATTCCCCTAAGCATCATTAAAACCATGAGAAAAACATAATTTTTGTTTTAAGATCAAGGAAGACACAGGAAAAAGCTTTCAAGAAACACCCAGTAACTTAAAAGAGATAGATAGTGAGATGCACTTGTGGACAAATGCAAGAAAACAAATAGTAATTTTCCATTTGAGGACTACCCATCATCAATTTTGTTTAGGAGGTTCAATACATAGATTTTAAATAAATTCTAGTAAACCTCTCGTAGGAATTTATGACTTCTATGCTGGGTGTGAGATTTTTAATAGGACTTCCAGAAATCCTAGATTACTAAGAAATTGAAAAATTTGGGGAACAAATACCAAGAGCAGGTTAAGATCAAAGAGAATGAAAGGGAAAAGGGAATTTTCAATTACAAAGTACATACGCATATGGATATATATAACCTTGAACCTCTCCTTCCACCTGTTCAATGAGATGAACAGTCCAATTCCTTATTTTATTTACAAATCAAATAGAGAAATCTTATATACCCATGTACTGATGTACCTAATCACTAAAGTTCAATCACAAAAGATATAAATTGAATAAATTATATGACAGGAATGGATGAGATTGCTTCTACGCTTGTTAAAGCACATTTGTACTTTAACAAGCGTAGAAGCACATTTGATTTGTTAGAGTAAATCTTACTGCAATATTTCTAGTCTAGTTTTTAAAAACAGAAAGCAATTTTTAAAAATAGTTACGACGCAAGCCCTCAAATTAATCACACAATGTTTTAATTTTTTTGGTGGCTCTAATGTCTTTTTGGTTCTTAACTTTTAAAATTTAAGTTTATAACTTGTAACTGTCGTTTTTGGCTCAGACAATTGCAATTTGAAATTAGGACCGCAAGGGGTCTTAACCTTGAGGGACTTGTCCTTAGGTGATGCACCTAGGTGCCTACGTACCCTTCGGGAGGGATCAAAGTCTACGTAGTTTGTCATGGTGACGTCTATCAGAGCTGTTAGGCAAGTTTGTTACCTGTATTAGGCCGTGTGCGGCTAAGACGCGCCTAAGGTACTCCGGGCGGGCGAGCCGCTCTTAGGAGGTTGCCTTAGTGGAAGAGAGCTATGGTCTCTGAGGGCTATAGGAAGCCCTGTAACGATGTACTTCGGGATGGAGGTCAGCCTGTCGGAGGTTGGCCGGAGTGGGGGCCAGGGACGGAGCTCGAGATGCAGAGAGGACTTGTGTGCGGTATCTGAGGGTGCTGAGGTACCGAGAGACAGAATGGAAATATCGGAGATGAGGTGTGGTGATCCTTCAGGTTGAGTGCAGTTCTGTTGAGACTAGAATGCTTGCTCAGTCCCCGAGTGAGGGATGGCAATTTTACCTGGACCCAATGGGTCTCCGGAAATTTTACCCGTTGGGTCCGGGTCCGGGTATTGAAAATATGGGTTTGGGTCCGGGTCTGGGGATTTTAACGGGTAAAAGTCAGGGTCTGGGTCGGGTAAGGATGTATTCACCCCGGACCCGGCCCCGGTAATATAATATATATAAAAATATTATATATATAAATTTTTATCATAAAAATGTTATATATATTTTAATATTATTCTTATCTTTCTTTTTTTACCTAGTACCTACTCCCTCAGTAGTCAATTTCTAACCCTAGCCGTCCCTTCAGTCTCAAAATCTCACTTACTCAGTCTCTCAATCTTTCACTCACGCCTCTCTCCTTTTGTTCTTCCTCCTTTCAAGTTTCAAAATCTATTCCAAGTTTCCAACTCTCCATTGTTACTCACACCATATCTCTCGCTCTTGTAACATTTGTATCATTGTAAGTTATTTTTGGGTTTAGTTTTTTTTGTGGATAGAAATCTGGGCATCTATTTTTTTTATTAGTTTTTCTCTTTCCTCTTCATCCTTTCAAGATCAAGTTTTTTTCTTGTCACTGGTTATTATCCTTTCAAGGTCTTCTGATCACTTACTTTAATTAAAGAAGCAAAGCCATCTAACTTTTGTATATCTGATGGTTTGTAGTCTCGAGTACAAGTATTGTTAATATATAATGATGAGTATTGGTGAGTGGAACTGTAATAAAAGTTGCAAATTTTGTAAAAAAAAAGTAGTAAATTTTTCGGGTATGGGTCTGGGTCCGGGGATCTAAGTATTCGATGGGTCCGGGGACGGGTATCAAATTCTATACCCGACCGGGGACGGGGACGGGGACGGGTCTGGGGAATATATTGAGTATCGAGGCCGGGGAATGTAGTATCCTCCCCGGACCCTACCCATTGCCATTCCTAAGTGAGGGTCTATTTATACTTGAGTGTGGGGAGATCATGCTCGACCCACGTCCTCGTGGGACGTGGGTCAGCCCACAAGGCTTGTGGAGATCCCACGTCTGGTTGAGGGGAAACTCCGTGAGGTGACGTGCGCGAGGGCCACGCATTTAATGGTTGAGTGGTGCCACGTGTCTCTAGTGGGCACTGAGACCGCGCTTCTAGAAGGCTCTGTGCCACGTGTCCCAAGGTGGAATATTCCGTAGTTACATAGGTCCCCCAAGTCTACGGGTGTCAGGCGCCCGTGGACTTAAGTTCCTTTGCCTGTAAGACACATAGGAATTTTTGTTGCCTTTACTCGCGGGATAGCTCGTCCGCTTAGAGTCGCGGTTATGGGAACTGGCCGACCGACTCATGAAGTTGGCTCTCTCACATCGTTCCGTAGGAAAAGGAGCTGTCTTGGGGAGGACACGTATCCCGTGTCGGATGGCTGGACGCTTCACTTCCTCAGTAAGTTTTTGAGCCGTCTCTGTAGGAAGTACGTGACTCATCGAGGTAAAGTCATCATTGCTCAGATAGGCATTTCCTGAAATGCCCTTCGAGGGCTAGTGGGAGAAATCCAAAGGCCAGGGGCCATTTGGTCATTCCCCTTGGTTTCAGAGCCGCTTCGTTTTCGCACCTCTCGGGCTGCGAGGCGTCTGCTGGGCCTCTTTTATTTGCTGAGGGCGGAAGATTTCCCATTGTCTCTGCGAAATTTCTCCTTCCCAAACTTTTAACCTTGTGATTTTCAATTCTCCATCATTCGACAAATGGCTTCTGCTAGCGCCGCCGTTTTTGTGTGCTCTTCCTAGGACCCGAACTTCGAGCACTCCTTCCTGCTTGTGGCCATGGAGGGAGTCAAGGAGATAGTGGATGCTCATATTATGTCGCGGGACTCTGCGGATCTCCGGGAAGTCCTTTCCAGGGAGGATGGAACATTGGCGACTCCCCCGCCGGCTGCCTCCGCAGGTTGATATTCTGTAGAGTCGGAACTAGGCTCAACGGTGAACGTATCGGCGGCAAATGCCGAAGAGGTTTCGCGGGTGCTGCCGGGGGCCGGTATTTAGATGGTGTGGGAGGAGCGTTTCACCCCTTCTCTCCCAGAGGGCTATGAGATAGAGCCGATGGGGGAGGGGGAAACGATCCTCTGGATAGCTGCCTAGGTGTGCTGGCAGTGGTTGAGACTACATTTGGGTAATCAATTTAGACATTTAAATTGGTATTTCGGTTACAAGATAAAATGTGACACTTTAGTGATTTTAATTAGGTATTTAATTCCCATTCTTTTTGTTTTGTGATGTGTAACCTATTGAGGCCCCTTAATTCTCACTTAATGTCACGACCCCAAATCGTGATTACGTGACCGGCACGGGAATAGACTTTTACCTCTAAATCCGTAAGCCTTACCCTGTAAACATAACTATAACTACCCTGCTATACAATCAATATATATATATATATATATATATATATATATATATATATATATCATAGTAGTGGCCACACCTCACTGGTGGCCTAATTAACCTGCAATCCGCGGTTCGCTCAATACCGCTTTAGCTCAGCCCAGTGTATAGATATATCTATCAGCACTCATAATGTAAATATTCATATCGTATTGACCGTACGTCTCAATACGTATGATCTATCCTATTCACATGCAGAAGTATATATCCTAGTTTATCCCCAAACTGGACCCTGTCTTTAAGTACATGTGAAGCCGACAATTCTAGAGTAGGTACATATTAAAAGCTGTAAATATATATACACAACTCTTACAACTTTAAAATATGTACAACAAGAGAAATCAAAAGAACCAAAAGGTGTCCACCCACGCGAACAAGTGCGTAAGGATGGTCTGATGTCCGTATCACTGCCCGGACGTTGATGCCTACCCGATCCTTGTATCTGAAACATTGAAGCAGAGGGAGTGAGTCAAACATACTCAGTGAGAAGCTTCCCATCCTCAGCGTAGCGACGGGTACCACTACAGTTGGGGAAAGGGAAACACCCACAATCACATGCGCATGAAAGTCCAGTTTATCACATGTTATATTACGATCAAGCAATATTAATATAACATCAAATCAAAGATAAACCTACGGATCATGCTCCTCTATCATAGTTCTCATAAGAAAACAATCATATTAAACATATCATCTGAAAACTGTAAATCACTCAACTGACCCTAGTACCAGGCTAGGGTAACGGCCTCAACGGGCAATTTCTTTTAAATCTTTAACTGACCCTAGTGCCAGCCTAGGGCAATGGCCACAACGGGCAAATCTTTTAATCATTTAACTGACCCTAGTGCCAGGCTAGGGCAATGGCCTCAACGGGCAAATGTTTTAATATTTAACTGATCATAGTGCTAGGCTAGGGCAATGGCCTCAACAGGAAAATATTTTAATATTTAACTGACCCTAGTGCCAGGCTAGGGCAATGGCCTCAACAGGCAAATGTTTTAATATTTAATTGACCCTAGTGCCAAGCTAGGGCAATGGCCTCAAGGAGCAAATCTTTTCTGACTCGTTTCTCTCCCCGAGCTCTCAGCTGGGATTCTGACTCTATCTACCCATTTCTATCCTAAATTGACTTTACCTAGGTGGTGTGAACCTCCCTATGACTCACTAATCCATTTATGAGATCTTTTTAATCCTTATTTAATACTCAAACCCTTGATTAGATCATAACCTAGCTCTAAGGTCGTTCCTAATTTCAATTACCATAAAATGTTGACATTTAGTAAAACCTTCTATACGATTTCTTTAATGAGTTTATAATTAATAGGGTGAACCAACCTTGGACTCAATCAACAACTTACCCATTTGCTTGTACTGTTCGGCGTATCTCACGTTATCACATGGATACCCTCCAGTACCTATTTACCTGTAGTCAAACACACATATACAAATACTTTCATATATATAACAGTTTAAGAACAACAATAGCATGTTAACCACTAAATAATTCTTACAAATAGGCAAGTAGGAAAACCACATATCCACATCCTCAATCAACCCTGTAGGGCAAGGATGGGAAACCCCTCACTTGGACGGCTCCCTTGTGCTTGTCCTGGAGTAACTCCCGCTCCGGACGAATCGTGGTTTCCTAACAAATGCATTTATGTGGTTACCAATCTTAACTATATGCAACTCATATGCGTATGGTATGCTCGTACCTAAAAAGGCACCTAAACGTCGCCAAGAATCGAGTTCTTCGTCTTATCCGTCTTCCCTCTCTTCCATGAGAGTCTCAAGTGCTACACACTTGGTTTCGTATAATTATCACTCACCTTGAATTGATTTTGGAGCCTTGGATTTGAGTTACTAAACCTCTATATGCTTCTAAATTATCCTACTTAAGGTTTCCTAGTAATTACGAAGGAATTAAATTGCCATTTTCAATTTTGGACTTTATTGTTCCGTAAGTTTACATCCTTGTGAAACAAGAAAGTACCTAAAATAATTCTTTCTGCTTGATAGCATATTTAGATATATTCTAGGGTGTTTAAGACTGAAAAGAAGAGGTTTGGAGTCCTCAACATCACCCTTAAAGTGTATTTGGGCAATCCGAGCAGGGACCCGGCATGTTAACATCAAGGTTCAACCTTAGTAACCTCAGGCCAGCTCTTCACGAGTCTTGTTTAGCTAATATTTCAACAATATAATTTCAATAATTCCAATCCAAGCCTATTTACTCAAATCCAAGCTCAATCCTAATTATCAATAATTTCCTCAATTTATGAATAATTAAAATTTCAACCCCAAATCCTTTCAAATTCGAATTCGGCTAAACCCAAGGGTATAGTCTCGATTCTTACACCAACTAAGTGTTCAAGAACACTTCCTAGGTCTCAATCTACCCTGGAAACAATCCAATCGAACGTGGATCGACAAAATCGCTAAAAATAGAGAAATTGAGGGTTTCGAATGAAATTTGGGTTACCAACCTTTGATTCGATCGGTGGGAGGTGTGGAAAATGTTGTAGTTGAGCTCCGGTGAGCTTTTCCGGCGTCGACTAGCTCTCCTCCGGTGAGATTCCTCCTCCTTCCCCTTCTTCTTCCCTCACACGTCCTCCCTCTCTCTCTACCCCTCTCGACTTCTTCTCTCTCTACTCTTTCTTCTTTGCTTTCTTTCTATTTCTTTCTTTTTACCCACGCCTCTTTTCTCTCTTTTCTTTTTCATTTTCTTACTTCTTGTTTCTTAAACCACGGCACCCCCCTTTTATTTATAAAAATAATAATAAATGAAATAAATAATTAAATAACTAAATAATTATTATTATTATTATATTAAAGAAGAGGTAAAAAAAATATACCCAATTTAATCCCTCCTCTTTCCAATTAAATTTTTTTATTTTCTTTTATTTTCTAATATATAAAAATAATAATATTAAATAAGTAAGGCTGGAAAATAAATTCCAATTTCATCCCTTTTTCTATTTAATTCAGGTTTCCAATTTCTTAGGTCCTGAATTAAATCCTAAAAATTCTTTTCTACTTCTTTTCTTTCCTTTTTTTTTCAAGCTTCGAAAGTTTTCTCGGGTATTACACTTAAAACATGTGGCTGGTACTTAATGGGAAGGGTTTAAGTGCTTTTGGATGGCTGAATTAGGCTTCCTTGAGCTCTAAGTAAGATAGGGTGTCTTATTTGAAATTTTCCTTTTCTTTTTGTTTAGTCCCTGAATTTCTATTGAAGAAATATGGAAATTCAGAACTTGTCTTGGGGTTGGGTTCCCTTATTTAAGTCTTAGGGTGTCTCTAGGGTGTCCTAGGCTACTTTTCTTGGGACAAATAGATCTTCCCTACTTAGTATAACTCACTAAAACAAAAAGGGCTAAAACTAATTTTTTTTCTTTCAATTTAGTCCCTAGGGTTTGTGTTAGGGTTTGCCTTTGGGATTTTCCCTCAATTTTAAGCTTTTCTTTCCCTAACTAGGGTTCCTTGCCCTATTTGCAAACACAGTCAAACACACGAACATTTAAAACATGAAAGTCAAAACAAGAAAATCAGTCAAACTTGGTTTTAAATTTCAAGATGTTACAATTCTCCCCTCCTAATTAGAATTTTGTCCTCAAAATTTTGAGACATACCTGCAAATAATGCCGGGTATTGTTGTCTCATGTCCTCTTCATGTTCCCAAGTCATTTCCTATATTGAAATGTCTTGCCATAACACCTTGACTAATGGAACGGTCTTACTCCAGAATTATTTTTTCTCAAACTCTAGAATCTTTACAGGGACTGAGGGGTAAGTTAGATTTTCTTTTAATTCTATTGGCTCAGTCTTTAGTACATGAAAAGGGCCAGAGATGTATTTACAGAGTTAAGAGACATGAAAAACATTGTGGAGGTAGAACAACTTTGGGGGTAAGGCTATTTGATATGCCACAGGGCCAATTCACTTAAGAATTTGATAGGGTCCAATGAATCGCGGGTGTAATTTTTGCTCTTTTAGTGATCTGCCTATGCCTGCCATTGGGGTTACTTTGAGGAATACATGGTCTCCCTCATTGAACTCTAATGGTTTCCTTCTTTGATTGGCATAATTTTCTTGCCTTTGTTGGGAAACTCTCAACTTTTCCCTAATTATACGGATTTGCTCCGTAGTTTGGCGAACTATATCTGGCCCTAACACTCTTTCCTCCCCAATCTCCATCCAACACAGTGGTGACCTGCACTCTCTTCCATAGAGGGATGCATAAGGCGTCATGCCTATACTAGAATGATGGTTGTTGTTATAGGCGAATTCTACCAATGGCAAGAAAGCATCCCATGTGCCTTCTTGCTCTAGTGCACGTGTGCGTTGGAGGTATGGAATTACAACTTTAATAGTCAAATATTAATTATTAATTAACAATGGTATATTTTTCAACGATTAATAGTGAATATTGAAATTTAAGTTGATAAAATAATTTCGTTTCCTGTAGTATATAATTAAGAGAATGTGTTATGAAGTAATTACTAATTCCGTCCCTAAAATCTCTCATAAACATGACATATAGTAGTTGAATGGAAAAAAATAATACTAATATGATTTGAAAAATAGTTATATATATATATATATGAATTTTAAGTATTGCGCGCACGAACTAATTTTCTCTAAATTACTCCTCTTTATGTCTTAAAACTAGTCCTACCATGTATATAGATTTTGGCAAAAAAAAAAAATTGAAATAATTTACTATAATTGAAATTCAATTTTGGCAAAAATTATTTACTATAATTGAAATTCAATTTTTAAAATTAATATTATAAATAACAGACTTATATAATGTTAAACCAAAGGCTCAAATTAAATATATATTAAAAGAGTTCCACTTACTTAAGAATTCTTTTTTCATATTTTTTTCATGAGTTGGCATAAATGTGCTATGTTGCATAAAACTGAAATAAATTATTTAAAAAATATAATCTTTATACAAATAATTAAATAAATATATTAATCATCCTTATATATTGTAACTACGGAATATTCCACCTAGGGACACGTGGCACTGACGTTCTAGAAGAGCGGCCCCCACACACATTAGAGACACGTGGCACCACTCATCCATCAGTTATGTGACCCTCGCCAACGTCACCACACGGAGCTTCCCCTCAACCAGACGTGGGATCTCCACAAGCCTCGTGGGACGACCCACGTCCCACGAGGTCGTGGGTCTAGCACGATCTCCCCACACGCAAGTATAAATAGACCCTCATTTGGGGGACTAGGCAAATGATCGACTCTCCACAGAATTACATACAACCTGAAGGATTATCGCACATCACCCCCGATATCCCGCACTCTCTCTGTACCTGAGCATCCTCAGTTACACCTCACAAGTACTTTCACCTCCTTGAGCCCTGCCATTGGCCTTCCGTTAAGACCAACCTCCGTCTGGTTCACCTCCTCCTTGGAGCACACCGCTTACAGGGCTTCCAGCAGCCCTCAGAGACCATAGCTCTCTCCCACTAAGGCAACCTCCCAAAGAGCGGCTCGCCCGTCCGGAGTACCTTACGCACGTCTTAGCCGCACAAGACCCAATACAGGTAACCACCTTGCCTAACGGCTCCGATAAACGTCACAATGACGAACTACGTGGACTTTGATCCCTTCCGAAGGGTACGTAGGCACCTAGGTGCATCACCTAAGGACAAGTCCCCCAAGGTTAAGACCCGTTGCGGTCCTGAATTTACATTACAATTGTCTGAGCCAAAAATGACAGTTACAGTGGCGCCCATGGCGGTCTTATTCAGACCACAATGCCTTGCGCACCCTGCCGCTAAACGGCACTTCTTTTTTCAGGGAGTAGGAGTATACACCTAACACTCAGAAACCCGTACTTTTTTCTGTTTTGATCTCCAATACAAATACAGGACACGACACATCATGACCGACTCGAACGTCCCCAAAACCACGGTTGACGTCAGCGCCCTGAGGCGCAGCGCGAGGAATCGACAGGGAATGGCCAAACCGATCACAACCAAGGCAGGCGGTTCAAACGCGACTCAGCCTCAGAGCTCCTCGATAACGCAGGTAGCGATCACGGAAACCGTGGTCCAGAACCCAACGTCTAGAGAGGAAACTTGCCCTCAACACCCGTATGGCATGCCGCATGTCCCCTGCCCCAGAACTGGTGGTCAAGAGACGACAGAGCCAGCAAGGAACTCACGGGACGCTGAGATCGCCCGCCTCGAAGCATAAGTAGCAGCTCTACGCCAACAGCGAGGGGAAGAGGACAGGAACCTTGCCACAACAAATATGAGCATTCAGCTACCCTTAGTGCCACACGGTGCGACGGTAGGGGTCTCTAACGACCCTACCGGCTTGCCCGCAATTCAATTTGGGACCTTACCAATGGAGTTCATAGGTTGTCACTGACGGCGGCACCACCCCCAAAAGTGATCCCACCTGAACCAACTATGGTCGCCGGACAGGCAGCACGACCCATTATGAACTATCCACGACCACCAGTCCCAAATTACCCTCCAGGATCCTACCTCCATATGCCATGGGCCGCGGCGTACAACCCGTACGAATGCCTTCCAGTGGCCCGCGATCGACTTCCAGGGAAGGGGGAGACACCCATTCACCCAGCAAGTCATGAACGAGCACGTGCCCATAGGTTTCAAGATGCCCTTCCACATAGAGCCTTATGGAGGAGAAACCGATCCGTGAGATCACCTGAATACCTTCAACTCGGCCATGTCGATACTGGGTATGACGGACGGCCAACAGTGTCGGGTCTTCTCATCAACTCTGAAGGAAGCCGCCTTGAGATGGTTCTCCTTGCTGCCCACCACAGCTTCGAGCAACTGGCTCAGAACTTCCTTACAGTTTGCCAGCAGCAAAGAATACCAGAAAAACAAGGACTCCTTCATTGGTCCCCGCCAAAAGAAAGGAGAAAGCCTACAAGCCTTCCTGTCCTGCTTTTTCGAGCAAGGGGAAACCCTGCAATACTTCCTGGCCCGCTCCCTCAGACTCTCGCTCCAAGGCCTTCGGGACACCATCGCCAACTTGGTCATAAAGCAAACCCTCCGACGTTCTCGATTCCACGAGGACTTGAACAGATGCCCCGTCTCCACCTTACAAGAACTTAAGGACCGTGCGGAACGGTTCATTCAAGAGGAAAACGCCTAGATTGCTGAGGACAAGATAAAAAATCCTAGTAGGTCAAGCCAACGCGAAGCGGGCAGAGAAGAAGAAGGGGAAAATGGGGACCGAGAACCAAGCCCCCAAGGAAAAGAGCGGTAGGAAGAGATCACCACCTCGACCACAGACGCCTCCTCGAGGACGGTTAATGAGCTACACTACCCTCAACAGATCTCATGTTGGGGTGTTGGAAGAAATTTATCATTCCGACATGCTCACATTCCCCCCGTAGGTCAAAAGGCGAAAAACGGGAAGACCAGCGGACAAGTCCAAGTACTGCCAATTCCACAAGGATTACGAACATGAAACCAACGACTGCATCCACTTGAAGGATCAGATCAAGGACCTAATCTGGAAGGGACAACTCGGCAGGTTCATTAAAGAGGAAAGCAGGGCCAATACCGAGCACCCCCGGAAGCCGACGGCCAAGCAGCCACCCGCGGGGTCATCAACGTTATTGCAGGCGGACTACAGTGAGGGACCTCCTCGCTACCGCAAAACAAGAAGAGGATGGAACGCTCCATACTCACCCTAGACTACGCTCCAAAGCACAAGAAGACGAGCCAAACCAAGGAAGACCCCATCACCTTCGACCTCACTAACCTAGAGGTACCTGTCCATGACAACCCCATGGTAGTGACCGCGATTATCGCCAACTATGAAGTTAAGAGAGTCCTGATCGACGAAGGATCCTCAGTAGACGTTCTCTACTCCTACACCTTCAGAAAGCTCGTGTTGAATGAGGCCAGCCTAAGGCCCTTCCCCGGCACGCTCATAGGGTTCTCAGGAGCCCAGGTTCCAGCAGAAGGAATCATCACTGCCCGAACAACAATGGGCACTTTGCCAAAGGTCACGAGCCTTGATGTGGACTTCATCATTGTCTCAGCACCATCAGCATACAATGCAATCTTAGGGTGACCGTCCCTAAACAAACTCAGAGCTGTAGTGTTTACCGCACAGCTAACAATGAAGTTCTCAACACCCCACGGGGTTGGAGAAATCATGGCGGACCAGAAATTTGCGCGAGCATGCTACGCAGCTAGCCTAACCAAGACCGTCAAGGTCGCCCGCCTTGGTCCCAAAGAATCACGCGAGGAACCCCCCGAGGTTAAAGAGTCGGGAGGAAAGAAGCCAGAGTCTACCCGCCCGGACCTAATCTCCGCTTAAGACTCCGAACGCACTTTGCATTTTTCCTTTAAGTCAAGTCGTATATGTCTCTACTTTGAATTTAGGATTTCCAGCCTGGCCAAGGCTCGCCTGACTTAGGCAATCCAAATGTAAACACTTTGCTTACCTTCAGCCTACCTAAGGCTAGCCCGACTGAGGCTGCACGAATGTATTCATTTTGTTTATTACTGAAAGCACTTGTTTTCGGATAGAGACAAGACTTCAACTCTGCAAAGTACTCGCGTATGTCCTATCACAGGACGACGGGCTCAATCGCCCAAGAAACGCTAAGCGCCCCCAGGGCCAAGCTAAAATTTCCCCAAAAGCACGGTAAACAAACCCCTTTGGTGCGAAAACCAGAAAATGAACGTTCGACGAACCACGCTAGCCACACGCTTACAAACCATCCTGATCACACGGTACTCATGCAAAAATCTTTTTACCTAGTCGTAAAGAGATAACTACAGAGAAAACTGCAAACACATACAACTTTTTACCCCGAAGTAAAAAGGAAAGCAGGAAAAGCTCTTCGCAAAAATCATTCTCATTAGTACCAAAAATGAGAGGGCTTCCGCCCATTTAGAAAGGGTAAACACCCCAAAAATTACATAAAACTAATCTTGGGAATCCCCAAGATCTACCAAAGTTTCGGCCCTAGCCGACTCCATGTAGCCAATATCCCCAAGATCTACCAAAGTCTCAGCCAGCTGCTAAGAAGTAGGTCCAACCCCTGGAGCTCGCCCACCAATTCGGGACAACACTTGGTGATACACCAAGCGATCCGTTAGTTGACGAAGATAAGCAAGATTTAACGGAGGGTCCGTTTCCGTCCGACCACGAAGCTCATCCTCAAAAAACTCCAGGGAAGGATTCAAGGAAGCCACACAGTCCACTGGGAATCTCTCCCCACGGAAACGCTCGAGCTGCTCGACCGCCAAGAGCATGTCATACATCCTCTGCGTAGATAGCTCCTCCTGACGATCAACGACATCGGCAACATTGTCCTCAGCCGCCAACCGACCAGAAAGGCTCTCGGCAGCACGAACCTCCGCATCCCACAAAGCCTCACAGAGCGAGTGTAGCTCTTGCTGACGCCTCTCAGCATCATCCCGACGGACGGCCAGCTCCTTGCGAGTCCTCTCCAACTCTGAGCGAAGAAACCTAACCTCGGAAGGGTGACCAACTTCGGCCCTGAGACGAGCGACCTCCTCAGTCATGGACTTAACTTCACGTCCTTGACCTTCACACTCTAGCTTCTTTGCAAACAGCTGCTCTCGCACGTCTGCCAACCGCTTCTGGGAGACCTCCAGAGCCCGGCTCTTAGAGGCCGCAACACCGAAAAACTGATCTCGGTCGCGACGAATCTCCTATGTAAGAAGCACGAACATATACAGCGGAGTTAGGAATACAAGCCTACCACAAAACGAGGGAAACACCAAGACAAGGGAACTTACCACACGCTTCTCCCACTCAAGACCAGCTTAATCGAAGTCGGCCAACGCCTCAGCAACCCGGCTGAAGCCTGGAACGGCAATATTCAGGGGCAAAGTGTCCAGCCCCCTAGCTTCCCTCTCCAGCATCTCCACAGGGAAGCGCATGCCCCATGCCACCAGATCAAAAGCCAATCCCCCCTCCGGTGGACCAAGGGGTTTAGAAGGGCCGGCAGTCGACCCAGGAACAACATCTCTCGTGGCAGTCGCTCGACTCACCACTACATTCCCTCTATCTGCGAGGGTTCCGGCCTCCACGGCCGCATCACTAGTCTCCAAAACCTCCACAGCCGCAGGACCTCCCACCGCAGTCTGAGGCGTGGTAGAGTCTCAGGAAGACTCCTCAACATGAGATATTATAATTTTTATGGTAAAATGAGATATTATAATTTTTATGGTAAAATGAGATATTATAATTTTTATGGTAAAATGATTTTATAATTTACCCTAAACAAAAAAGGCTCAAGTACACAATTATTTAAAATATTACAATTTCAAACAGTCACTTTATTTCATAACATAATTATATAAAAGCTATTTTAAAAATTATTTAGAGTACAAATAAGTTTATTTTTTACTATTTAACAAACTACCATTTTAAAAAATAAAATAATTCAAACTTAATGTATTAATCAATTTAAAAAGACATACATGACCAGAAAATTAATAAACAATGATACTTAATCTCGCCTTGTCAATGTAGCTTCATTCCCAACAAGAAGTTGATAATGTTATAATTGCACAAAAGGTCATCTACACCATGAAGGGTGCAAAAGGAAAAAATGGACTCTGACCATCAAATTTGATTTAGAGAAGGCATGTGATAGAGTTGATTGGGCTTTCCTTGAAGATACTCTAAAAGTAGTGGGCGTTCCTGAAAATCTTTTGTGTGTGATTATGCAATGTGTTAGCACTCCTACCATGCAGGTCCTCTAGAATGGAGAAAAGATGGAGGAATTTAAATCCACGAGAGGGTTAAGACAAGGGGTAATAAGGGGATTGATTTGATTCCCCTTATTAATTTTCACCTGAGAGAGCTTCAGAGTGTTGCCAAGCTTCCTCAGAATGATCCTAAGATCAAGAATGACCAACGTTGTCACATTAAATGGTATCCTCCGAGCCCTGGTTGGATTAAGTTGAACGTGGACGGATCCCATCACAACACCACGGGAAGTAGTCCGTGTGGGGGAGTCGCTTGCGATGAAAAGGGGAACTGGCTTTTTGGTTTTGCTAGAAGATTGGGGAAAAGAAATGTTATCTATGCTGAGATGTGGGGTACCTTCAATGGAGTTCGTATAGCCAAAGAAAAATGCTATCCAAGAGTGACGATTGAAGTTGATTCAAAGTCTGCTCTTGAGTTGATTGAGACGGAGTCTTCCAGTAATCAACAGTTGCACACTATGGTTAGAAGAATTAGAGACATTGCAAAGGACAATTGACAAGTGATTTTCTCGCACACTCTAAGGGAGGGCAACAGGATTGCGGATGCTCTTCCTAATCATGGGCATAGAGTTGATTTAGATATTGTTATGTTTGATAATCCCCCTAGCTGGTGTTGTGACTTGTATCTAGATGATTTGAGTGGCTTTGGGCTCTCTCGTTTGGTTCCCTGCTAGTTTCATCTACCTCCTCAACTTATAAAGAAGAAAAGAAAGGGTACGTTCTTTACGTAGAAAGGAAAAGGGAGAGGGAAAGGGAATGCCTTTATTTTATTTGTTAGTAAAGTTTGGGAATGAAAAATGAATAGTAGTGGGGATAAATTACCACTTTACCCCTACTATTAAAAGTTACAACCAAAATGGTTCAAATAGAATTACAAGTGCTGGATTGATGTCACGCCGAAACCCACCATCACGAATATGGAAACATCATCAGATCTGGTTACTTGAGTTGAGTGCATTTTCTGCCCAAAAGGATTAATAATATAAAAAAAATGATGAAACAATACTCACTATGTTCATTCCCCTGTTTTTGACCTTTCGATTGGAAATCACAAGAAGATGAATCGTCTGACCAGAAAGGTTGATTCTCGCGAAACACGTCATATTAATTTTTTTCCAACTAAAATTGATGGGTCGAGAAGGTTCTCTCTCCGCTAGGGTTAGCACATCCCACCGGAGTAGTGTTTCTAGCACCGTCAATCCTTCTGTCGTCGTTATTCTCTCTTCTGGCTGGTGAAGACGCTATTAAACTTCTCGCGAGTAGTGTTTCTTGTGCCGTCAATCCTTTCCGTCGCCGTTTTTCTCTCTTCTAGCTGGTGAAGATGTCGTTAAACTTCTGCAATTTCGTTCCAGATCTTTGTTTCGCCTTGGGTTTCTCAGATTTTCTTTCCGGCGCGTCTGCAAACCGACAAAAAAACAAGGGAATATTGGACATTTTACTGGTGTGATGAATGAGGCTCGGTGCTTATTGATGGAAAGCACCATTCCATTCCTTCACAATTTCCGTCTAACGAAGATGGGAATGCTGCTTTCCAACCTATTTTCTGTCATGTTTTCTGTCTAACGAACAAAACCAAACTTCAAACTTTGCCTTGCTTTTTCTAATTTTGTAATGTAAAAAAAATGTTTTTGTCTGGCTCAACATTCAAAATCGGTCAGATTCTCGTTTTTTTACCAGGTCATCCGATTTTGACCGATGCGACTAGAAATCGGGTTTTTGCATATAATCAGACCGCCCAACTATCGGTTCAACCGGTCGAACCGGTCCAATTATTAAAACACTGGTTCTAAGCAAACAAAAAATCTAAAGTAATATATATTTTTTATAATTATGTACAATAATGGGCTAAGTCCGGGTTTAGTCCATATATAGACTTGGGTAAATACCTGGCCTATTGTAATGGATATTGAAATATATAGGCTTGGACTTAAATCCAATCCCGTATATATAAAACTCATTGACTTAAGTTGAAGCGAGGCCCAGCTCGACCCATGAACAAGTCTATATGTCTACAACAAGGTACTAACACTACAACAAAACATGCATCTAGCCACGGTTAGAACAGGCCTCTAACGGCGGTTGCGCAACCGTCGCCAAACGCTGCGTCGGGACCACTTCTAGCGACGGTTACGATAAGAGTTGGAATAACCGCCGTTACGCATATTTTTACCTAACGGCGGTTACAACCGTCGCTAGATGGCCATATTAGGCTCCCATATTTTTTACAATCGCCGTTAGATAAGTAATCTAACGGCGGTTAGAACCACCGTCAAAATAATTAACTCTAACGACGGTTGCGACCGTCGTTAGAGTACTTAATATAACGGCGGTTAGAACCGCCGTTAAATTAACGTCGTTAGAGTACTTATCTAACGGTGGTTGCAACCGTCGCTAGAGTTATGGTGTTATGCTTTCCTACAACTGTCGTTAGAATCATTTTTTTTTAATTTTTTTTTGTTTTTGTTTCTTTGTAACATTCATACTCAACCTATTCAAGAGTTTACAATTCAATAAATAAACTCCAGCAATAATAACAATAAATAATTCCAACCTAATAGAATTTAAAATAAATTCAACACTACTAATAAAGTTTCATCTGCATATAAATTCAAAATGAAGTCTTGACAACATAATAGAATTTGAGATGACTTTAACAACTACTAATAAAGTTTCAACTGTATATAAACTCAAAATAAAGTCTTCACAACATAATTCTCAATCTCAAAATATAAAGGATACATTAATAGCAATTTAAAAGTTTAGTACTTGCAACAAAATAAAACTAATTAAATATAACTAACATCAAAATAGAACTACATAAATATATAAGATCGTGGATCATGACTACCTCCAGATGATCGTCGACATGATGCTTCTGCGCTGCCTACATCAGGTGCCTGTAATTAGAAAAAGAAAAACAGTTAGATTTTTAAAAACGCGTACGTAGTGTCAATTTTCACATTGTTTTAAAGAAAAGACATTACCTGTGTTGCAGAACATGGTACCTCGCCAACAATTACAGATGGTATTGTTACTCCCATGTGATCAGCTAAATATTTGACCATGTGATATTGCTGAGCTTTCTCCATTTAACGCTCCTTTTCTAGAGCTTCAAAATTTTCTTTCGTACGAGCTTGCTCCATTTCACGCTCCTTTTTAGAGCTTCTAACTCTTCGTTCACTGAACTTAGCTCAGATTGCATGGATCCTTCTTTAGGTCTAAAGCGTGGCGGGATTGGGGAAAAAAAGGCGCCTAATGAAAAAGGGGATAAGCTGCAAATTGATTTTTTTCTTTATTTTTTCTAATTTATTCACTTTTGCCCACGGTTCTGAATGTAGGTAAACAACCGTGGTTAAATGAAATGCAATATTGCATCTAACCACGATTGGCAATAACCGTGGGTAGGTAACCGCCGTTAGACACCTTGTTTTTTGTAGTGGAATATGAATCTTAAAAATTCACTAAAAACAGTGAGACAAGTGTTAAAGAAGCACTAGAAGCCATGCAGTGTTAGCTTTCTTACTAATCACCATATTCTTTTATTATTTTTGGTAAAAAGAATACGTAATATTAATAAAACAAGACTTACTACTCAGAGGTTGCAAATTAGGGATGATCAAAATACTCAAACCCAATGGATACCTTAAAATTTTACCCTGTGTCTGGGTATGGGCCCAAGTACGGGTAAGGAGGTACCTTACCCGTACCCTAACCGCAATATTAATTATTTATATTTATATATAAAAAGTAATAGTTTTAAACTTTTTTTGTTGAGAAAATATATAATTCTAAGAAAAAATGTTAAATATTTTATAGATAATAAAGTAATTTAATAGTAAATTTATATTTATAATTTATTTTTATTTTTTTTATTATAGATGAAAAAAAATTAATAAAAATATCTTATATTAATAAAATAAAAATTTATTAAATATTTTTATAGGTCTGGGTCCGGGGATGGGGATTTGACTATTCGTAGGGTCCGGAGATGGGGATTGATTTTGATACCCGCTCAAGTTTGGGTCTGAATCCGGGGAATATAGTACCTTACCCAAACCCTACCCATGATCATCCCTAGTGCAGATAGAAATAATAATAATTGTGAATAAGGAAACAAGAACATGGTTAAAGGGAAAGTGAATTTTGACTAGGTTGGAATTGTATGGAGATATCTTGCAAGACTCAACAAGGAACAAAATAAGCGTTGCAGCTTTAATTTAAAGGACTGCGAGGAAGTTAAAGTAATAAAAAATCATGTTTACAGAAAAAAAGTAATAGAAACCCATTGTTGTAGCATAAATATTGGTGTCACATAGACAGTGTAACTACAGAATATTCCCCCTTGGGACACGTGGCACTGGGCTTCTAGAAGGGCTGTAGGAGCTCACACCAGTGGCACGCGGCACCGTGCATTAACCTACTACGTGGCCGGTACCCACATTTCTCCCCTTGAGCTCCCATCCAAGAGACGTGGGAATCCATCAACAATCATGGGACAACCCACGACGACAAGGTGCGTGGGTCGACCATGTCCTCCCCCGCACTTGGTATATAAAGGTCCTCACCCGAGGGACTCAAGGGACATTCGAGTAACAAAAACTCTGGATACACAGAAGCTAAACTTGCCTTCCAAATACCATACACCTCCTTGTTAACCTTAGAGCTTGGTGCCAAGCTCCAACATCAACTAACAGATTTCCATCCCGAAGATCTCCATCAGTGAAGCTCCCTGCAGCTCTAAGACCCTTGCTCTCTCCCGACTTAAGGCAATCTCCAACGAGTGGCTCGTCCGCCCAGAGTAACTTACACACGTCCTAGCCGCACACGGCCCCATATAGGTAATCACCTTGCCTAACGGCTCCTATGGACGTTAACTCGGCGAACTACATGGACTTTGATCCCTTCACAAAGGTACATAGGCACCGAGGTTTCCACCTAAGAACAAGTCCCCGAAGGTTGTGACCCCTTGCGATCCTTATTTTCAACTTAGAATTGTTTGAACTGAAAATGACAGTTACATTGGCGCCCACCGCGGTCTTTCACATACCACAATGCCTTGAGCACTCTGCCGCTAAACGACATTTCTTTTTTCGGGGAGTAGGAGTATCTGCTTAATGCTCAGAAACCCATGTTTTCAATTTTACCCATACGGGGCAATACTCGTATGGCCAGCACCAACATATCCTCCAAGTCACTTCATGACCGACTGGATGCCAATAAGAGCAACCAGTACAAGCGGCAAAAAACGCAACACGTAGCCTTTGGAGGGGCGAGCAACGCGGCAGGAACAAACGAACCAATAGCCATCACGGCAAACATCTCGGCATATGATGTCATGAGAGTACTGATAGACCCCGGATCAGCTGCTGACATACTCTTTACAAAAACCTTGGAAAGAATGCACGGCTGCGAGGATCTGCTGACACCAAACGAAGGAACTCTTGTTGACTTCTCGGGACAATCACAACGTTACTCAAAGTTTTCGTATCCACGGCTCACTTGGCGATAAAATTCCCCACGACAAATGGAATAGGGGAAATAAAAGCAGACCAAAGAGTAGCCCAGGTGTGCTACTCAACGGACCTTCCCGAAGTAGGCAAGATCGAGAACCATGTCGGAGGCTCCCTCGAGATAGTGGATCTGCACGATGAAATCCCTGGAGCTCGACCGCAACCTAAGGAAGATCTTGTAAGTATTTGTGTAGACCAAGCAAATAATAGGGATATCCAAATAAGAGCCCTCCTCGACCAAATAGCCCGAAAGAAGTTCCAGGAGTTACTCACTAGGTACAAGGACGTATTTGCCTGGAGCGCCGCAGACATGCTAGGAATAGATCCAACACTCATATGTCATTCCCTCAATACAAAAGACGGTCCCGGCGTCATCCAGAAAAGGGGCACTTCGGCGAAGAAAGGCAGCGGGCAATCAACAAAGAAGTACAGAAGCTCCTGCATACTGGATTCATACACGAATCGCAATACCCAGACTGGCTCTCAAACGTGGCCATGGTAAAAAAGGCGAATGGAAAATGGCTAATGTGCGTAGACTTCACGAACTTGAACAAAGCTTGCCCAAAAGACGCCTACCCACTCCCCAACATGAATAAGCTAGTAGACGAAATAGCGGGGCATCGGATGCTGAGTTTGCTGGACGCCTTTTCAGGGTACAACCAGATCCAAATGAACCCAAGAGATCAAGAGAAGACATCCTTCATCATAGACAGGGGGTGTCTACTGCTATAAGGTCATGCCTTTCGGACTAAAAAACGCAGGCTGCACCTATCAAAGGATGATGGACATGATCTTCAAAGAGTAGATTGGTCACAATCTTGAAGTCTACGTCGACAACATGCTAGTTAAATCCATGGAGGTTGAGAAACACTTGGCGCACCTAGAAGAAATCTTCCTAGTCCTGCGAACGCACAAAATGAAGCTGAATCCAACTAAATGCGCCTTCGGCGTATCAACTAGGAAATTCTTGGGCTTCATAATCACGCAAAGGGGAATCGAGGCTAACCCTGAAAAATGTGCAGCCATCCTCAACATGGAGCCACCTCGGTCAATAAAAGAAGTACAGAGGCTAAATGGGAGGTTAGCAGCCGTCAACACATTCCTATCAAGAATGGCCGACCGATGCCTTCCCTTCTACAAGATCCTAAAGACAACACTAGCATTCCAATGGACCGAGCAGTGCAAAAAATCTTTCCAGGACCTCAAAGCTTACTTGGCTAAGCCTCTGGTGCTAGCAAAAGCAAAAAAAGGAGAAACTACATTTTTAGCAAGGGAACCCTATCACTCTTTTCCATGCTTGCCTGCCTTAAGTCCCACTCTAAGAGTAAGTGAACCCTATCACTCTTTTCTTTTCATTCTTGGCCCTTTCTTTCACTGTTTCAGATCTCTCCTAACCTCAGAAATTACATTTTTAGCAACAAGGGTAAATTTCACAAACCACCCTAGACTCATTCCCTTACCAAGACCCATCTCATAGGTCATATGAGCAAACTAAATGGAAAATTTCATTAGTGTAAGAAAGGGGTAAACTCACACAACCTTCAATTCTGCAGCACAAGGTTCAAGGCACAACTCAGTAACCAATCAACTTGAAAATCATGAAAGCAAATCTATTTCTTGAGATTCCATTTTCCTTAAGTGACATGAACCTTTACTGGAAATTTTCAAGGCTTTTTGGCCACTGTGAACCCTAATAAAGGTAGGTGAGTCATCCAAGTGACTTTTACAGCAAGCTTCACACAAGGCCTACCAAAATTTCATGTTTAAGAAGTCCCTAACCTCTCTTACTTATGTATATACTTCATCTCAGAATTCTAGTTTGCATTGCAAGTCTATTCGAGTTTATTAACTATCATTTGTAAGAAAAACAGTGGAAAGTAACCATTTTACAGTAACTGAAAGTAAAAACAGAAAGTCATTTTTCTAAACTTCCATTCTTTTCCACTTAGCCATTGTTTCGAACCAGCAATCTCATAGATGTTTAAGATGAAATTTCAGCTCCACATAGTCCTATTAACATCTACCATCGCATCCAGACTCAGTCCCCAACCCAAAATACCAGAAAACAACAAAACAGCAAGCATATATCTTCTTACCTGAAAAACAACAATTTTAGCAGAAAATCAACAGGTTTTCGAGGCTCTGAACCCTTGTACGGCAGCCTCTTATCATACATGCATTAAGGGGCTTTTATAGCTCATTCTCTTAGCTTTCTATTGACTACTCACACGCTCAATTTGGACAAGAAATGAGAGAGATATGCTTCCTCCAAGCAAACTGCCCAAAACAGAGCTCTTTGTGGCAGCAACGAGAAACTGAGTCATAGAGGCTCATACCACCATTTCTGGTGGATGCTCTTGGCTCAGGGATGGAGAAGGAAGGGTAACACTATGTTACCTTGATTTTCAGAAGAAGAATCACGGACTTGAACTTCTAGACAGCTTGGGTAACTTGATGCAAGAACAACAGAATTCTGGTGTGTATGTGTGTGTGTATTTTTGCTTCTCTCTCTACCTTCAGCTACAAATTTCGAACCTTCAGCTCCTCCACAGCTCCAGACTTCCTCCTGAATCCCCAATACACTTGCTCTCAGCTCTCCTTTTCAGTTTTAGTTGCTGGTGCCCATGCTTCTCGGTTTCACCTCTATTTATATCACTGAAGGCATGTGGGATGTGAATGATGAGGGTGGTGAGTTGTTGGGTCTCGGGTATCATCATTTAGTACACCTAAGTGTGTTTTTCTGGCAGCTTAAGGGCTGTTTCGGTGGGCAATTAGGCACTTAGGCCTCGGGTAGACTTAGTTTAGGTGTATTAGTGAGTGAGGCTTAAGGGGTTGTTTAATTTGAGTCATAAGGTGATGGGTCTTGGCATTTAAATCTTATTTCTGGTCACTTTCTCCTTGCCTTCGGTTTTCTCAAGTTGCTGGCAGCTATAACCACCTTAATTGGGTATTTACTTTGCTTTAAAAATAGTAAATTCGGTTACAAGTTCTTAAAAGCATTAAAAAGGGATTAATTTAAGATAAATTTCCTATTTGTCTCTATTTTTAAAATATGTAATCTTCCTAATTATGTTTGTTTTTCATTTAATTTTATGGCTGGCACTTTGTAGGGTAGTTTAGGGTGCCTCTAAGTGGTTAAATTGAGCTTCCTTAGGCCTTAAGTAAGCTAAAGGGCTTTAACTTCAATTTTTCAGTTCTTTCTTTTTAGTCCTGAATTTCTACTTGAGAAAATGTATCTTTTTAGGACTCTTCTTGAGGTTGGGGTCCCTTAGCTATGTCTTAGGGTATCTCTAGAGTGTCTTAGGGTATTTTCATAGGGTCAAATAGGTCTTTTCCACCCTATTTAATTCACTAAAGAAAAAGGTTAAAAACTAAGTTTTTCCTTTCCGTTTAGTGCCTAGGGTTAGGGTTAGGGTTCCTCTGGCAGTTTTTCTTTGATTTTTGGGTCTCTTGGCCTCTAGTTAGGGTTTTATAGACTTATTTACAAGCAAACACAAAGGCAAACACATCCAAACACTTAAAAATCAAAAAGTCAAAAAGTTAAGGGAAAAGTCAACACTTTTAAAAAAGTCAACCATTTCAGCAAAAGTCAATAGTCAAGATTTTGGTCAAAGTTAGGTTCCTATTTTTTTTTTCAGGATGTTACACTGCCTGCTTCGGTTGTGACTGCTTCGGTCTTTCCCTGACGGTTCCTTGTACTGCGCCTTAGAGCGCTTGAGTCGGTCGTGGCTGTGGGGCGTTCGAGTCGGTCATGCTGTATTATATCCTTTATATAAGATAAGACATGCGGGTTTCTGAGTGTTAGGTATATACTCCTACTCCCCGAAAAAGAAATGTTGTTCAGCGGCAGAGTGCGCAAGACATTGTGGTCTGAACAAGACCGTGGTGGGCGCCACTGTAACTGTTGTTCATAGTTCAGACAATTGTAGTTTGTAATTAGGATCGCAGGGGGTCTTAACCTTGGGGGACTTGTCCTTAGGTGATGCACCTAGGTGCCTACGTAACCTTCGAGAGGGATCAAAGTCCATGTAGTTCGTCATGGTGACGTCTATACGAGCCGTTAGGCGAGGTGATTACCTGTATCGGGCCGTGTGCTGCTAAGACGTGCCTAAGGTACTCCGGGCGGGCAAGCCGCTCTTAGGAGGTTGCCTTAGTGTGGGAGAGCTCGGGATGCGTGGAGAGGATGTGTGCAAGGTGTTTGAGAATACTCAGTTTGCTAGGAGTATATAAGGAGTCTTAGATTAGGTGTTGTAGTCCTTCAGGTGCGTATATCTAGTCCCCCGGGTGAGGGCCTATTTATACTGAGTGTGGGGAGGTCGTGTTCGACCCACGATCTCGTGCATCGTGGGTCGCTCCACGATGCTTAGGGAGTTCCCACATCTGGTTAAGTGGGCGCTTCATGAAGTGACGTGGGCTAGGGCCACGTAAGTAGCAGATGAGTGGTCTCACGTGCCACTAGTATGCGCGGTGGCTAGGTTTCTAGAAGCTTAATGCCACGTGTCCCAAGGCGAAATATTCCGTAGTTACAAATGTTATTTGTAAACACTTTTTTAAAAAAAGATAATTAAGCTAAAATTTAAATTTACATATTATAAAAAAAATTTAATTTACATTATATCTAAAATTAATGATCAAATTTTTTATATGTAATTAAAAATAAATGATTTATCTATATCTATATATAAAAAGAGAAAAAAAAGGAGAACCAACTCTCATGTGGATTTAATTTTTCGTAAGATATAGAAAAACTAATTGTCATATTTATATGTATATATACACATCACATGAATGAATACAAATGCTAGTAGTTGTATGGTTACTCATATTATTTTATTTCTGAATTCTGACATCTTATGCCTTTTTTATGAAGTTGGTCCTCATTTTTCTCAGTCTTCGGTGCTTAGTGCTAGGGGTGTGTTTGGTTGGTAGGGTGGAGGATGTAAAGTTGGTTATAATAGGAATGGGAATGAGAATATTGGAGGGAATGAAAATGTCATGTTAATATGATGTAATGTGATGTTAATGCAATAAAAGTGGATAAAATGACCATTTTACCTTTACATTAAAAGTGGGAATGAAAAAGTAGGAAAAAAAATAAGAACAAAAACATAATTTCATCACATTATAAAAAGTGAGATTTGTTTGATAAGAATAGTGGATTACATCCAGCATTACATCCTCAAATCACCAACCAAAGACACCAGTGCTGATGCCTATTGCTCTTTGTCTCCACTTTCCACTTTCCTTTTTCACTAATTTTATGAGTTGATCAAACAAATATTTTAGAGTATTATTTAAAGTTTTCTCTTATTGGTTAATATATAATACATTGTCTTGAATTTGGTAAAAAACCAAAAGGAATAATTTTTAAAATCTTATCATTAGTTAAAATGAATATTTAAACAATACCGCCATCAGCACACTTCTTTGCAAAATTTATTTTATATTAATCTTTTATTTTTAAAAAATTTTAAATCTACTACTTTCTACTTTTACAAGTTGTTTTATTACTCTATATTGATTATTTTATCTTACAATGTTAATTTTTTTCGTTAACTACTTATATAGTATGTTGATATGTCATTTATCTCTTGGTCAAAACTCCAAACTGGTCCCTTATGTTTCCACGAAGTTTCATATTCGTCCTTTATGTTTCAAAAAATTTAAATTGGTCCTTTATGTTTGCAAGAAGTTCCAATTTGGTCCTTCCGTCCACTTCCGTCAAATTCTTAAGTTAACTGCTAACGTGGCATGCCGAGGTGGACACATAATCTCTCCTACGTGTATCAGATAACTGACGTGGCCTTAGATACACTAAAAACACTCAAACGACGTCGTTTAAGCAAAAAATAAAATCATGCTGGGAGGACCAATATGAAACTTTAATGAAGCATAAAGGACTAATATAAAACTTCAAAGAAACATAAAGGACCAATATAGAACTTCAATGAAACATAAAGAATCAATATAGAACTTCAATGAAACATAAAGGACCAATATAGAACTTCAATGAAACCTGAAGGACAAATATAAAACTTTTGGGAAACATAAAGGACCAATACAGAACTTTTGAAAGATAAAGGACCAATTTAAAACTTGTGTGAAACATAGAGGACCAAAATGGGCATTTGACCTTTATCTCTTTTATGCATGTCAAACTTTACTTATATGTTATTTCCCTTACAATTTTTTTGTGATGTGACTCATTTTCTCTCTATACCATGATTGGTTATACAAAACATTTTTGCCACGTGTTTTAATTATATTGCTGAACTTTATAGCAAGTATCTAAGTAACTTTATCTTAGTTCAGTCCATTCAAAATTTACATTTCCCAAATCACACTATACATATTTTACCAGGAAGAATTGAATCTAGCTAATTCAAATTTTCCATTGACGAAGAAAACTCTGTACTACGAGACTTTTATCAATCTTCATATACATATTCCAAAAAATTTGTATTTAAAAAATGTGTCATAATGAAGAGAAAACAAGCTAGCTATTTTTTTTATTATGCTTTACTTATATACAAGAGAAAACAAGAAGGGAGGATTTGTGGGTATAATTGTCATTGTAAGAAAATGGGTCAGTCCACCCACGGTCGATTGGTCCCAAGCCCATTTGAGATTGGGGCTTTTATGCAAATATCATAAACATCTGGGTTTATGAAGTGTAATATTTGCATTTTATTTAAATTAAAATATGTGGCAGTTATTAACGTATATATACAAAAGATGAAGGTGTGGTTTTCTGAGTGCACACAAAAAGTGATTCATAAACTCAAAAAACTACCAGAACTTCCTCTGGGCTCTCTTCTCTTCTCCTCCCCACAAGAGTGCATTTGCTGTGTATCATCATTCGAGTCCGTCATTGTGACCGAATCGGGCGTGGCTACTTGAATCCAACATCCAGGTATGCCCGAAATTCAACAGTGGTATCAGAGCCAGGTTCTTTAATACTTCCGCTGTGTTTTTATATCTTATAACATGATAACCTTCCATGATGCTTTCTTCCTATATATATTGCATGTGTTGAAAGTGAAAGAATATGCATGAAATAGGATTTTTTCGAAAATAGGGTATCTTAAAATTGTGCATATATGTTTCGAAATTTATGACATTAGATAGAGGGTGCAAAAGTGAATAGAATGACATAAATTTCACATAAAAGGCATTCCGAACGACAAAGTTATGGAAGATCGAATTTTCGGATTCAAAAATTGGGTTCAATAAAATGAAGTTTTTAGGCTTCAAAACTTATCCCAATGTGTAGAGCACGAAAAATCGTGTGAAAACGACATAAAATTGTACGGCTGAGATATTCAAGATCGAAGTTTTCCGGCGAACTCCACCTTTTCTGGTCGCTGGATTCTGGAAAAGTGGGGTTGAAGATGACAACAGCGTTAGCAGCGGTTAAATAACCGCTGCCTTTTTAGCGCAGCAGTTTAAGAGCCACCGCCTAAAATTTAAATTTTTTTTTAAAACATATATATTAACAGTGTTAGCAGCGGTTAAACAACCGCTGCCTTTTTAGCACGGCAGTTTCAAAACCGCCGCCAAAAAAACTGTTAAAAATAATAATAATAAATAAATAATGAAACGGGCTAAGGCCTAACCTGAAGCAAAAAAAAAACATTTTTTTACTTGGCCCAATTGTTTAAATATATTTATGTATATATTTAAATAATTACCACGCGGCAAGTGGCAACCCACATAGACACGGTGGGCATATTGCCGGAAAGCCACCGGTGAGTGAAGGCTTCCGGATCGGCGCGTGCCGCCGCGGAGTTTCGGCGACTGGCGATTGGGCTACACTCTCCGTTAGTGAGAGTGAAATTTACCAATTTTTTTTATATTTTATTTTTTCTTAATTTTAGCTTCTAAAGACTTGTTTGGGCTCGTTTTAACTCCGATTGAGGTGTTTGTCTCTAAAAATTCAAA
This sequence comes from Senna tora, assembly GCA_014851425.1. Taxonomy (NCBI): domain Eukaryota; kingdom Viridiplantae; phylum Streptophyta; class Magnoliopsida; order Fabales; family Fabaceae; genus Senna; species Senna tora. The sequence goes on from CM026265.1 coordinate 19,825,328, forward strand.
AAAATTAAATTAAATTAAGATCTTTTTTTTGATATGGAATTCGCCCATTTTTGAGGTCGTTCAGGATCAATTTATAAGTATTTTAGTGCTTTTTTCTGGTATTTTTACATGAGAAAAATTTTTAAAAAAATTTCAGAAAATCCAAAATGATTTTTTTATTTTGTTTTAAGTTGAATTGAGGGAAGAGGCTTCTAGTTGCACTGAAAATACCGACTATAGTACATTGGAATACTCATATTAGATAAGAAAATTCCAGAGTTTGTACTCAACCTTAAAAAATGATCCTAAAGAGGACTCTGAAAAGTAAAGGGATCTTAAGGAGGACCCTGAAAAGGATTAGAATCCTGAGGAGGACCTTAATAAAGATCCTGAAGATGACCATGAAGAGGATCGTCAAGAAGACTCATATGTGTTAATGGATTCCAAACTTAAGTCGGGATTATTTCGAACCTCTTCGCTTAGAATTTCTCTTAATCATTGAAAATTCATTGAATTTTCTCAATGAAATCCTGCTAGAGGTAGGCGAAGAAGTGAATTAACTTCTAACCCTGCATTAGCTACGAATATAGCTGAGGGAGATGCAGCAAAACTAAAAGATATAAAAGACATCAATGGTGTGCTCACCAAATACATCCAAACACATGACTGATAAGAATAACACAAGATTCTACCTTAGAATCCTATTGGAATGTATAAGAGCAACAAGAATTAGAGACAAATTTGAAGGCAGACCCCTTAACAAAAAAAAAACGACTGGAATCAAAACCCCCTATATGACCAAATCGCACAAGCATAGGAGAATGACGAAAGCAATGCTAGATTACTTACGCGCTCATATTGAGTGATGTGATGTTTGCATTTGCTTAATCCTTACTTGATGTGTTAACTCTTTATTTTATGAACAAAATAAAGAGCTTAATTCAAATAAGTTTATTTGAATTACCAATACATGATTATTTGTGAATAATTTTGTGTACTTTTAATAAGTGGGAGCTTTTAGAAGATGAGACTTCTAAGAGTCGTAGTTTAATAAAGGCACTTATGTAGAATTCTTGATAGAGTATCATGATTATTGCTTGTATCTGTGTGATGGGAGATACAAACGTATGCTCTTGATCATGGGTCTTGCAATGTCATTATTTTCTTATCGAGAATAATATAAGCGCATGATATTGTATACTTATTTGTCCTATATATAATATAAATGTTCTATAGTACGTATCTCTGTAGAGATAACGTTGAACATGTGGGATCAGTTTGTCACAGTACTGAAAAGTGAACCAAGAACATTGTTAGTAAACTAAATAAGGGGGAATAACTTAATGGGGGACAACTGTGATATCTAGCATCATAAAATGCAAATACATCTTGAAGGAACAAGATGCTATTGGGCCTCTCACATATGTTTTGGTCAAACATGAAACTAAGAACTTGAGCCAACATAGGGGAGACCACGAGGCTTACCAAACTTGGAACAAGAAAAATAGCATAGCAATGACAATTTTTCTGAGTGCCCTAGCTGATAGAAATGTGCGAGTATGAGATGGACAAAACTCCACGAGCTATGTGGATAGCTTTATAGGTTAAGTTTTATGGTATTTCTACCACTAAACTTAGAAGATTGACGATATAAGTTCGACTTCTATAAGCTTAAGCTAGACACTCTTATGAAGTAACATCCAAGAGAGATGACCAATATGATCAAGGAACTAAAGGAAGCTAGACATATTTTGTTTGATGAATAGCAAGCGTAGGCTGTCATCAGATACCTCCCTGGAAGCTGGGAGCATGTAAAGGTAAATCTAATCCATAATGAAAACATTGTTACTTTTAACAATGTAGCTAAACACATAAAGTTGGAGGTGAAAGCTTAGAAGTTTACAAGGCTTTTGGAAAAGTTCATTACACTGAGGATGCTAGCACTTTCCATTCAATGCCTTATTTCAAGAAGGGCATAAAGTTTCATAAGAAAGGGAAGTAGGGCAATCCTCAACCCAAATAAGGAAATAAACAATTCAAAAGGAATAGAAACAAAGGCTGAAAGAAGAAGCTAGACCTGATGGAGGTCAAATGCTTCGTCTGCCAGAAAATAGGTCATTTCACATATGACTATTCAAAACAAACTGAGGGTGAAATGGTATTAGTGAATTATGTGCATTCACATGTTTTCTCATTTTTTTTCTGGCAGACCCTGTTTCTTCCTCTTCGATTATTGGTTAAGAATCCAAAGACCACGTAACTTAGGATCGAGGATCTTTTATTGAGTAGCGTCAATTGTCGTATCAAAGCGTGCGGCTTTACGTTGGAAACAACACGATAGTCGAGGTTAAGGTTTTAAGCACCTATAAATTTACTCTACATGGTGGAAAGAACTTCATACTCCATTATGTGTTGTATACTCCAAACATCTGACAAAAACTTATTTTTCTGTCATATGCCTTTTAAAATTTGGGTTTGATGTGAACCTTCATGGTGAAGTTGCAGACATTTTTAGCAACTCAGTCCTTAATGGTTTCGTTTTCTTGTTTAAAAAAGTTTTTTTTTTGTTTTGATAATTATTGGTGAATGCTCTGCTATTTTTTCAAGAAATGTTGACATAAACTCCTAGCATGCTAGATTAGGACACATTAATCAAAATAGAATGATTAAATTTGCCAAAGAAAGGCTGATAGGTGCCATTCTAAACATGGAAATGTCACTTTGTTAAGATTATCTAGCTGGTTAAAGGCAACATAAAAACCTTTCGGTAGGAGAATTAGAATTGGAAATCCATTGCAATTATTCTATTTCTAATATATGTGGTCTAATGAGTATGAGGGAGAAACACAGAGCGTGGTAGTTTATTACCTTTATATATGATCATTTGCGATAAGGTCATGTCTATTTGATTTCGTATAAGTCTGAAGCTCTTGAGTGCTTCAGATGATACCTAAACAAGGTAGAAAATAAACAGACAAACATTACAAATTGATCGAGGTCGTGAATATTTGTCTAAGCAATTTAGACTGCTCTGTGAAGAAAAAGGGATAATTAGGCAACTGACTATCTCTTGCACTCCACAATTTTTGGAGGCGTCGAAAGAGAAATAGAACTCTTCTAGACATTGTTAGGTCTATGATAACTCAAGTAAATCTGCCATTTTTATATTGGGGTGATGCTTTATTAAGAGAAACCTTCATACTTAACTACGTACCCTCAAAATCAGTTACTTCCACACCCTTGATGAGTTATGGACGAAACGGAAACAAGATCTAAGTATCTTAAGATCCTAAGGGAGTCAGTGGCATATATCCATGACAATTCCCGTAAGTATGGGAAACTTGGTCCTAGATCAAAGAAATGTATCTTTATGAGATACTTAGATCAATCAAAGGATAAGTTTTCATAGGTGAAAACAAAGATAGAATGAAAACTGAAATGTAATAAAGAGGTGCAACATTCTTTGAGACTGCATTTCCTAATGGAGTAGATGTTGACCGCACTGTTTCTTTGAGACAAAAGAACAAGACAGTGCATAACAAATTGACAGACTAGAATCGTCCAGATATGTCAATTTGAGTGGGAGCAAAGAAAAGTCAACATCGAAACCTTGAACAAAGAAAGAAAGATAAGCAAATTACTTTCAGTCAGAAGGAGTAATAGGGAAAGTGTTCCCAGAAGACGCTTTCAAATATAAGGAAAATCTTTCTTAGTTGTTCCGGATGGGGATGATGAGCCTCGTTCTATACGAGAATCCTTGTCAAGCCCTGCAAAGGAGGAATGGGAGAAAGCAATGGAAGAAGAAATGGACTCAATAAAAAATAACCAAGTTTGGGTGTCGGTTGATCTTCGAAAAGGGCGTAAAGCCAATTGAGAATAAGTGGGTTCTCAAAATTAATATAAAAATGGATGGATCAAATGACAAATAAAAGGATAGATTAATGGCAAAGGGATACACATAGACTTATTCTGGCAATAGTAAATAATTTAGATCTAGAATTACATCATATGGATGTAAGAATCGCATTCTTGAAAAAGGATTTGAATGAAGAAATGGTATAACCATTAACTCTCATTGACAAAGTGAATAAGATCAAAATTTGCAATCCATTTATGGATTGAAACAATCATCCAGACAATGGTATTTGAGGTTTTACAAAGTAGTAACCTCATATGACTTCTAAATGAAATAGGAAGACCACTTCATCTACATTAAGCGGTTTAAGGATAACTTTATCATTATCCTCATATGTAAATTATGTACTATTGGCCGGAAATAGTCTAGGTTATGTGATGGTTGTCAATGACTGACTATCATCAAACCTGAAATGAAAGACATGGGTCAAGCAGATTATAAAATTGGAGTTAAGATCGAAAGCAATTTCTCAAAAGGGAATCTTGTCTTTTTCACAAGATAATTGCGTCAACAAGATTCTTGAGCGATTTAACGTGAAAGATTGCAAACCCATGAGTACCCCTATTGCTACTAGAGTAGCCTTGAGTCCAAACATGTGTCCTAAAATCGAATCAGACAAAAGAACATGAAAAGAGTTTCATATGCCAGTGTAGTTGGGAATCTGAATTCCATATGCTAGTGTAGTTGGCAGTATGATGTACGCAATGATGTGTAGAAGACCAGATATTTGTTATGCAGTGGGACTGGTAAGCAGATGTCAGTCTAACCCCAGTGAAAAGAATTAGAAAGCTGTGAAAAAGGATCTTAAAGGGCACTTCCAATTATGTACTGTGATACGAAGGAAGTGACCCGCGCCTTGTTAGTCACTCCACTACTGACTTAGTTGGAGATGAAGAAGAAAGAAGGTCATACCTTCTTGCTCAACAATGGCACTATATGCTGGCCGAGCATTAGGAATATGTGCATTGCCTTGCATGTAATAGAATTGAGTTTGTGGCATGCACTGAAGTGGTACAAAAAGGCTTTATGGCTAGAGAGATTTATAGAACACCTGGAATTGGAAATGAGAGTACAAATATGGTGTTATTATACTGTGACATTATTATAGTCATAGCATATACCAAATATCCTAAGTGTCACAATAAGACCAAGAATATTGGCATAAAATATAATGATAGAGATTATTTAGCACAAAAGGTTTTTGCTGTACAATACATTTCAACAAATGTATAACAAGAAACCCCCTGATAAAGCCAATAGGTGAAAAGTTGTTAAAGAACATATGTAAGCCATTGACATACATAAATTGTAATATACAGATATTATAAAATGTGTTTTATAATTCTCTGTCATCACTTTATGTGTCTGTTTAGTAGTATACAATGTCTACTATGTCGTACAGGTAGAAAGGTTGGCTCTCTCACACGAGCAACCGCCTTTGACACTCAGGTGGAGTGTGCAAAGATGAGACATTTGTGTTCACTAGTAACCATCCACGAACGCTGATATGGTAGAGAAGAAACACAAAATAATATGCCGCCTTGACTGACGTGTAGCTAGTCAAGATGAGATCCACGTAAATAAACTTGGATCGAACATGGAATCCCACTTCCACAAGTACCTGTAGCCAGATAACAAACTCTTCAACGCCGACTCATGTAAGCAGAGTTGAAGAATTTGGGTTTAGATATTGGGAGTATCTAACACTTAAGTCTGTACGGTATTAATAACAATAATTTAAAACGACGTACACTCTTAAAAGAAAGAGTAACACCGCAGCATGTGCTTCATACCACATGTGCTGAAAGAACTGCATAAATGGGGAAGCAAGTGAAAGATTCCTGGTTCATTGCTGTGCGAGTCCCCGAGAAGAATCAACTTCCCATTGTTGTCCTTATAACTTTGACAATATCACGAGGATATGCTTCAATGTCTGCTACTTTAGCATTTGTTTTCTTATGATCATGACTTATACGATCTAAGGTATTATGCTAGGAAAGCGATTGATACATTTCTAAATGATATATGGGCGAAAGGAAGATTAACTGCAATATACACATCTATGTTAGTGTCTGTGACATGTCCCTTATGACATTGAGTTGTCATAAGTGTGGATACTAAACATACGAGGAAGGAAATCTGAGTCAAAACGTTGACTCGAGAGGGATTAGATTTGTCATATAAAAGTGTATATAGTTAAATCTAGGACATTTAAGGCATAATTATAATGTTCCAACTACGCGAAGGAGAAGGTAACTTGTGCTGGTCCTGTAAAAGGGATTTCTAGTGCAAGCACCTAAATGAAGACGTCATGCCCACGCGGTCACGGCAAAGCACTAAGTATGAAAATGAGGGAGACAAAGAGACTAGACCCACGACATCAATTCCACCAAGTGTGAGTGGGAGATGTAAGAAAATGGGTCAGTCCACCCATGGTGGATTGGACCCAAGCCTATTTGAGATTGGGGCTTTTATGCAAATGTCATAAACATGTGGGTTTATGAAGTGTAATTTTGCATTTTATTTAAATTAAAATATGTGGGAGTTATAAACGTATATATACAAAAGATGAAGGTGTGGTTTTCTGAGTGCACACAAAAAGTGATTCATAAACTCAGAAAACTACTAGAACTTCCTCTGGTCTCTCTTCTCTTCTCCCCACAAGAGTTCTGTAATACCCGAGAATATTCTGATAAGCTCATTAGTTAAATTAAATTAATTAAGTTAAAAGTGGGAAATAAGATTAAAAAAATAATAATAATAATAAACACTATCCCACTACTTTTTTTTAGCACAAAGTATGTTAAATCCTAATGCTTCATAATGTTTTATTTATTTATTTATTAATTTTATTATGTCAGATTTCCTTTTTTTCCTGTTTGTAATATATATATATATATATATATATATATATATATATATATAAGTAAAGAGGAATACAAGAGAATAGAGGAAAAGAAACAAAACGTGAGGCTGGGACACACGACCGGTCACGCACGGAAAGAACACGGAGGGAGAGAAGAGTGAGGCGTCATTGTAGGGAGGAGCTCACGGAGGAAGAGCACGGACGGGTTGAGCACGGAGGAGGGGTGGCCGGACGTTCGTGGCGGCCGGAGTTCGCCGTCCGTCACCGTCTTTGTGGCTAGAGAGAGAGAGAGCTCGGGTTAGAGAGAGAAACAAGAGGAAGACAGCTTCTCGCTGGAAAACGCCGTTTCTTCACCGGGGAAGGTAGCCGGGAGTCTCCTCTACTCCATATCGTCCTTCTAACCGGTTGAATCGAGGTGAGAAATCCCGAAACTCTCAAACCCCAATTTTATCAATTTTAGGGATTTTTGGAAAGACCCCAATTGATTCAATCTGAGTATTTTGGGTCCTAAATTGAAGTATATGCATGTTAGGAAGTGAGTTGGAAGCTTAGGAACCGGAACCAAATTGATGGAATTTATCCGGGTTGGAAAAAGTGTAGGAAAATGTGGTTGTTAAGGTTTAAGGGTGTTGTGGAATGACTTGGGGTGCATTGAAAGGTTGAATGATAATTATATATTTGTTAAAAATTATTGGGATGTACGAGGGATTAAAACCCGAGTAGTTCCCGTCTCACCTTGAACCCCGTTCGGGAAAAAAAGAGACAATTTTCTAATTTTACGCGTATTCGGGTATGTCTATTCATGTGTAGGTGAAGTGTTCAAGGTAAGTTTGATAAATGCAAAGCTTGGACAAGTAGGATTTATGATTCTCTTGAGCCATAAATTCAAGACTTGCGCAATGGAAACTTCGCATGGACACATAGAGGTGGAATTGGGTAACCTTGCATTCCCAAATTCAACGTTTCTGAATAGCGTGATTAAGAGAGGGTTGGACACGAGTAGAAACATGCTAGGTGTCCTAGAACTAGTTGAGGGCATTTCCAAGCCAACAACTAGTCTATGGAATTAATTAGAGAGAACATGAGCACTAGCGTTACATGTACACGATAGTGGTTGAAATTGCAAGTTTCTAAATCTCTCAAGTAAATGTGTATAGGGCACCATACTGTGAGTGGACTTTCAGGCGCACCGAGAGCCGATCAGAGGGGCCAACCAGGTGAGGGGCTTTCCTATCCTTGCCCTATAGGGTTGACTGCGGATATGGATATATGGTTTGCCTTCTTGCCTATTTGTAGGAATTACATGTTAGATAACATGCTATTGTTGTTCCTAAATTACAGTATATGTGAAAACGTGCTATATGTGTGTATGTGAATTGTAAAAGCAATGGTGGCTCAAGGAGCCTTATATGAAAAGAAGGTCCACGGGACCTATACGATATCGGGGGTAGGATCGAGTAAATATTATCCGAAGGGTGTGGTTTTGTATGTAAGTCCTTAAAGAGAATAAACCTAGGTGACTTTGTTCTGAACCAAGAGTCCGAAGTAGAAACCACTTGGAAATCTAGATTTTCCTAAGAAGAAGTAAAGTGAACAAGTAGTGGTCCATAGGGGTCATTTATGGTACAACGCGGGAACCGAGTCTATCACGGGTTGTCCGGGTAGATTGAGTCTCTTTTCTTGAGTCAACCCACAGGAATACAGAGTATATGAGTTCACTACATTGTGGCTATTGCCTTGGGTAAACCGAGGTCAGATGAGTCGCCGGCTATGCTCCAAGTGAAGTCTTGGGGTCAGACTATTGTTCCAAGTATAGTCTTGGGACCAGGGGTTCCTAGAATGATCAACTAGGTTCCCATATTGCTCACGTGAGATATTGCCTTGGGGCCAGATTCCCTCCTAACGCAGATATTGCCTTCGGTCCAGTTTATGATTACGGTTAATTGAATACGGGTGACCACTTGGAATTATATGGTAAATCATGATATGATGTATGTGTGAATTTAAATGAATGTAAATCCATTCTTTAAATTCTTTATTGTGAATATGACATAAGCTAATTGCCTGACCACTTAATATATGGAAATTTAAACCCGTTATATACGTATGTGTTTGTGATTGGCTCCTCTTCCCCAGTTGTAGTGGTACCCGCTACTACAGCAGGGATGGGAAAGCCTCTCATTGAGTCCGTTTGACTCATCCCAATGTTAAATGTTACAGATACAGGTGGTATAGGCATCGGGAGCGCTTCCACTTCATCTCAGGGAGGCGGACAGACTTAGAGGCCGCACGCATTGTTCGCGTGGGTAATATTGATATATGTATTTTGACAGGATGTATATGTATATGGTTCTTTTGGTATAGCATTGTTTTGTGCAGCTGCTATATGCATATATGTATATGTCATACTCTAGAACTGTCGGCTTCATACAGATGAAAGATTGATCTTGTTGTTGGGGATATAGGTTGTGACATGATGAATATCATGTGTATATATATATATATATGGATGTGACTCCTGCATGCGAATAGGATAGATCACACGCACTGAGCGTGTGGTCAATATGTAAATTTATATATATGTGTGACTGAATACTTGGTTGTGTGAAAATACGGCTTCCGCATGTGAATAGGATAGATCACACGCATTAAGGCGTGTGGTCAATATGTAAATTATATGCAGGTGTGAGATTGAATATATATACTTGACTGTACACAGGGATTCTGCATGTGAATAAGATAGATCACCCGCCCTTAAGCGCGTGATCAATATGTATGTTATATGTACGTGTGATTGATTTTGTGTATATGTATAGACTGAAGCGGCGTTGAGCGAGCCGTGGATTGCGTGCTACTTAGGTCACCGGATAGGGATGACCATATGTACTATATATTGTTTGTAATAGAAATGGGTAGTTATGCATATATAAGAATGTCAATCAGGAATTAGAGGCTTACGGGATAGGAGAAATCCTACCTCCCGTGTCGGTCACGGACGTCCGATAGGGGGTCGTGACAAACTTGGTATCAGAGCCTGGTTACTTTAAACTGTATGAAGCCATAGGTATGACCGGGTGTCAGTTTACCCCTCTTTGTGTACCCGGGCACAACGTGGGAGTAAAAAGGCACTTGTGGAAGTACCCAGGAAATTGTGTCAGCCTTTCTTTCTACTCTCTATTATACGAAATGTCATTAATATACGTGTACTTATTAGGAGTGGTCCTTGTGCAGTATAGGGATGCCACCTATTACGAGACGGACTAGGGGTGGAGGTAGAACTCCTGCTGAAATTGATCAAGAGTTAGTTTGGGAGGAGGGAATGCCCACCCGAGGACGAGGTAGAAGCCGTACCCGAGGCCGAGGTAGAGGTCGTGCTAGAGGTCGAGGTAGAGCACCAGTGAGAGGGGAAGAGAGGAGACAGTCACCGGAACCTCAACCTCAAGTAGAGACAGGTGCACCTTCCGTGGCGGAAATGCTCACGGCAGGATTTCAGGAACTAAGAGAAGAGATGACGAGGCAAATACAGAGGGAGGTACGTCGGTTGATAGTCGGCGAGGAAGAAGAAGAGAGGGTTCCTAGTAATCAAGAGATGGAGGTTGTTGAGGAAGAGGATAGGGAATGGCAACAACCACAGGAAATGCCTCGTGAACCACGGGCAGCACCCCGAGAGCTGCCAATTTCAAAATTTTTGAAGCTTCATCCACCCACTTTCTTCGGAACTTGTTAGAAAGAGGATCCGCAGTACTTTATCAGAGATGTAGTTAGAATTGGGAGCATGCTGAGGTGCTCAGGCCATGAATTAGTCGAATTAGCTTCATTCCAGCTGAGGGGAGCGGCTAGAGTATGGATAGAGTCCGTACAGATGAGTTACTCACGCAGAGTGGCACCGATGACCTGGGAAGATTTTTAGAGGGAATTCCTGGGTCGGTTTTTACCTCAAGGCACCAAAGATGCAAAGGGTCAGCAATTCGAGGAGTTATGGATGACGCCTAACATGACCGAGACGGAGTATGAGTTACTTTTCACAGAACTAGCTCAATTCTCACCTGAGTTGGTTCCTGATGAAGAGGCGAGGATCAAGAGATTCATACACCGACTCACGGAGCCGTTGTTTACTGCTTTGCTACCTCAGAGGAGACAGTTTGAGACTCTAGCTCAAGCAGCCGACTGTGCTAGAATGATTGAAACCAGGAGGAGGTATGGGACATTTGTTGATCCCAAAGTCAAGTTAATTACAGGCAGTGACAACCAAGGAGGTGGAAGTAAGAAAAGGAAGACAACAGGTGGAGGTGCCGGATATTCAGGGTCCGCAGGGGGACAATCCTCAACTACCACCTATGAAACAGGTAGAAGAGGTAATGTTCAAGGGGGACAGAGGGAACAAGGGGGTGGAAATGCTGGTAAGACAAAGCCCCAGTGTGTGACTTGCGGAAGATTTCATTCTGGTATATGTCGGAAACTGACAGGTGGATGCTACCTTGCGGCCAGATGGGCCATATGGCTAGAGAGTGTCCAAAGAAGAAAGAGGGTACAAGTGTGAGAAGTAATCTGACGCCGAGGAGTACACCTATTCCAGCTCCACCAGTGAGAACCGTGCCACCACAAGTAGCAAGTACAGGTGCAGCTAGAGGCCGTGGTGCAGGGTCTAGTGGCCGAGGGCCAGGGGCGGTAGGTGTAGGACAAGCGCGGGTATTTGCACTCTCTCAGCAGGATGCTCATGCATCAAATGCAGTTGTGATAGGTACTCTTATTGTCTGCTCTCTTGAAGCACGAGTCTTATTTGATTTCGGCTCCACTCATTCCTATGTGTCGCATGCATTTGCCTCTAAATTCAACGAAAGTCCATCTATAATGGAAGAAATAGTACTGGTCTCTACTCCGATGGGAGAATCGGTACTAGTAGAGTATGTGCACAAGTCTTGCATTGTGGAGGTCGGTGGTCATGAGACTGTGGTAGACCTTCGGTTGTTGTTTATGGTTGATCTTGATGTGATCCTCGGAATGGACTGGTTGTCGTCTTGCCATGCGGTTGTTGACTACAGGGCTAAATGCTTGAAATTCAATATGCCAAACGAGGAGCCTTTTGTGATACGGGGTGACAGAGCTGCACCGTATCCAAGCTTGATCTCGGCTTTGAAGGCATCCAAGTTACTTGCGAGGGGATGCAAAGGGTATTTGGCATTCGTCCAAGATACCACGAAAGAAGTACTTTCACCGACTCAAGTACCTGTAGTGCGGGAGTTCTTGGATGTATTTCCAGAAGAATTGCCGGGGTTGCCGCCCGATCGTGAGATTGAATTTGAAATTGAGCTGCAACCTGGCACCTAGCCTATTTCCACACCACCTTACCGTATGGCTCCGAAAGAGCTGAAGGAGCAACATACACAATTGCAAGAATTGCTTGAAAAGAGTTTTATAAGACTCAGTTTCTCTCCTTGGGGTGCACCGGTCCTTTTTGTTAAGAAGAAGGACAGATCCTTGTGGTTGTGTATCGATTACCGAAAGTTAAACAAGGTGACGATTCGCAATCAATATCCACTGCCGAGGATAAATGACCTATTTGATCAGTTGCAGGGTGCGAAGCGGTTCTCCAAGATTGATTTGCGATCTAGGTACCATCAATTAAAGATTCGAGAATCAGACATACCTAAGACCGCATTCCGGACTCGATATGGACATTACGAGTTCTTGGTGATGTCTTTCGGATTAACTAATGCTCCTGCAGCATTCATGGACCTGATGAACAGGGTCTTTAAACTATTTCTGGACCGATTTGTCATTGTCTTCATTGATGACATATTGGTTTATTCAAAGAATTCTGAGGAACATGTTGAACACTTGAGATTAGCATTGCAGAGGTTGAGAGAGGAAAAACTGTATGCCAAGTTCCCTAAGTGTTAATTCTGGCTTGACAGAGTTGCCTTTTTGGGTCACGTGGTATCATCAGAGGGAATCCACGTTGATCCAAGTAAGGTAGAGGCAGTGAAGAATTGGTCCCAGCCTACCTCTGTTACCGAAATTCGAAGTTTCTTGGGTTTGGCTGGATATTATAGAAGGTTTTTGCAGGACTTCTCTAAGGTTGCCGCACCTATGACTAAGTTGACTCAGAAAGGAGTAAAGTTTGTATGGGATGACAAGTGTGAGCAGAGTTTTTAGAAGCTGAAGGACAGCCTCACTACCGCTCCGGTGCTAACATTACTTGAAGGCACAGGAGGGTATGTGGTATACTGTGATGCGTCGAGGATCGGGTTAGGGTGTGTCTTGATGCAACATGGCAAGGTGATTGCGTTTGCATCGCGACAAATGAGGAAGCATGAGAAGAACTACCCGACTCACGACCTTGAGATGGTTGCTGTAGTATTCGCTTTGAAAATATGGAGACATTTCTTATATGGTGAGACGTGTGAAATTTATACAGACCACAAAAGCCTCAAGTACATTTTTGAGCAGAAAAACTTGAACTTGAGACAACATCGATGGTTGGAGTTGTTGAAAGACTACGACTGCACGATCTTGTATCATCCAGGAAAGGCTAATGTGGTAGCTGATGCTCTGAGTCGGAAATCCATGGGCAGTCTTGCTCATATAAGTGAAGAAAGAAGACCGTTAATTAGAGAACTGCACGAGCTAGAGCAAACGGGAAATCAGCTTGAGATTGGAAGTTCTAACTCATTTTTAGCCCATTTGCAAGCTATGTCCTATTTGGTCGAAGAGGTGAAGGCTAGACAAAACGAAGATACCGACCTCAAGCAAATCAGGGATACCGTAACTAAAGAGAAAGGGGACGACGTCCGATTCTCTATAGATGATTTTGGGATACTTCGGTTGGAGGGACAGTTGTGTGTCCCTAAGGTTGATAACTTGAAAGAAAGAATACTTGAAGAAGCACACCGGACAACGTATACAATCCATCCGGGAGCTAATAAAATGTATCATGACCTGAAACAGTTGTATTGGTGGAATGGCATGAAAAAGGATGTTGCAAACTATGTAGCCAGGTGTTTAGTGTGCCAGCAAGTCAAGGCTGAACACCAGAAGCCCGCCGGAACATTACAACAGATAGAAATACCTGAGTGGAAATGGGAGAGGATAACGATGGATTTTGTAACAGGGTTGCCAAGATCACAACGGGGATTTGATTCGGTTTGGGTAATAGTGGATCGCATGACTAAGTCTGCACACTTTCTGCCAGTTAAGACCACTTACGGAGTGAGTCAATATGCACAGATTTACCTATCAGAAATCGTTAGATTGCACGGTGTGCCAGTGTCCATAATATCTGATAGGGGTCCACAGTTTACTTTCAGGTTTTGGAAGTCATTGCAAGAAGTGTTGGGAACTAGAGTTGATCTGAGTACTGCGTTCCACCCACAGACTGACGGGCAATCAGAAAGAACCATTCAGATCATTGAAGACATGCTTCGAGCATGTATTATGGATTTTGGTGGAAGTTGGGAAAGGTATTTACCTTTGGCTGAGTTTGCGTACAATAACAGTTATCAAGCAAGTATTCAAATGGCACCTTTCGAGGCTCTGTACAGCCGTAGATGCAAATCCCTGATTGGGTGGTTCGAGGTCGGAGAAGCTAGCCTAGTCGGCCTGGAATTGCTACCAAATGCCTTGCAGAAATTAAAGTGTATAAGGGAGAGATTGCTGACGGCTCAGAGTAGGCCAAAGTCTTATGCAGACAATCGAAGGAGGGAACTGGAGTTTGCCGTTGGTGATCAGGTGTTCTTGAGAATATCACCGATGAAAGGCGTAATGCGGTTCGTTAAGAAGGGGAAGTTGAGTCCCTGGTATATTGGACCGTTTGAAATCTTAGAACGAATTGGGAATGTAGCGTATCGGTTGGAATTGCCTACGGAATTGGAGGGGGTACACCCTGTCTTTCATATATCGATGCTTCGGAAGTATCTTCCCGATCCCTCGCACGTGATCCAATCGCAAGACGTGTAACTAACCGAAAGTATGACATATGAAGAGGAGCCAGTGGAAATCTTAGATCGACAGTTGAAGAAACTCAGAACGAAAGAGATTCCATTGGTTAAAGTTCTGTGGAGAAACCACTCGACCGAAGAAGCTACATGGGAGGTCGAGGGTGAAATGCGCAGGACGTATCCTCATCTATTTCGAGACTAAGGTTAGTATTTTGTTTGAAATTCAGGGACCGAATTTCTTAATGGGGGAAGATTGTAATACCCGAGAATATTCTCATAAGCTCATTAGTTAAATTAAATTAATTAAGTTAAAAGTGGGAAATAAGATAAAAAATAATAATAATAATAAACACTATCCCACTACTTATTTTTTTTAGCACAAAGTATGTTAAATCCTAATGCTTCATAATGTTTATTTATTTATTTTATTATATCAGATTTCCTTTTTTTCTGTTTGTAATATATATATATATATATATATATATATATATATATATATATGATATAAGTAAAGTAAAGAGGAATACAAGAGAATAGAGGAAAAGAAACAAAACGTGAGGCTGGGACGCACGACCGGTCACGCACGGAATGAACACAGAGGGAGAGAAGAGTGAGGCATCATTGGAGGGAGGAGCTCACGGAGGAAGAGCACGGACGGGCTGAGCACGAAGGACGGGTGGCCGGACGTTCGTGGTGGCCGGAGTTCGCCGTCCGTCACCGTCTTTGTGGCTAGAGAGAGAGAGAGCTCGGGTTAGAGAGAAAAACCAGAGGAAGAGAGCTTCTCGCCGGAAAACACCATTTCTTCACCGGGGAAGGTAGTCGGGAGTCTCCTCTACTCCATATCGTCCTTCTAACCGGTTGAATCGAGGTGAGAAGTCCAGAAACTCTCAAACCCCAATTTTATCAATTTTAGGGATTTTTGGGAAGACCTCAATTGATTCAATCTGAGTATTTTGGGTCCTAAATTGAAGTATATGCATGTTAGGAAGTGAGTTGGAAGCTTATGAACCGGAACCAAATTGATAGAATTTATCCGGGTTGAAAAAAGTGTAGGAAAATGTGGTTGTTAAGGTTTAAGGGTGTTGTGGAATGACTTGGGGTCCATTGAAAGGTTGAATGATAATTATATAATTGTTAAAAATTATTGGGATGTACGAGGGATTAAAACCCGAGTAGTTCTCGTCTCACCCGGAACCGCGTTCGGGAAAAAAATAGACAATTTTCTAATTTTACGCATATTCGGGTATGTGTATTCATGTGTAGGTGAAGTGTTCAAGGTTAGTTTGATAAATGCAAAGCTTGGACAAGTAAGATTTATGATTCTCTTGAGCCATAAATTCAAGATTTGCACAATGAAAACTTCGCATGGACACATAGAGGTGGAATTGGGTAACCTTGCATTCCCAAATTCAACATTTTCGAATAGCGTGATTAAGAGAGGGTTGGACACGAATAGAAACATGTTAGGTGTCCTAGAACTAGTTGAGGGCATTTCCAAGCCAACAACTAGTCTATGGAATTAATTAGAGAGAACATGAGCACTAGCGTTACATGTACACGATAGTGGTTGAAATTGCAAGTTTCTGAATCTCTCATGTATATGTCTATAGGGCACCGTACTGTGAGTGGACTTTCGGGCGCACCGAGAGCCGATCAGAGGGGCCAACCAGGTGAGGGGCTTTCCTATCCTTGCCCTATAGGGTTGACTGCGGATATGGATATATGGTTTGCCTTCTTGCCTATTTGTAGGAATTACATGTTAGATAACATGCTATTGTTGTTCCTAAATTACAGTATATGTGAAAACGTGCTATATGTGTGTATGTGAATTGTAAAAGCAATGGTGGCTCAAGGAGCCTTATATGAAAAGAAGGTCCACGGGACCTATACGATATCGGGGGTAGGATCGAGTAAATATTATCTGAAGGGTGTGGTTTTGTATGTAAGTCCTTAAAGAGAATAAACCTAGGTGACTTTGTTCTGAACCAATAGTCCGAATTAGAAACCACATGGAAATCTAGATTTGCCTAAGCAGAATTAAAGTGAACAAGTAGTGGTCCATAGGGGTCATTTATGGTACAACGCGGGAACCGAGTCTATCACGGGTGGTCCGGGTAGATTGAGTCTCTTGTCTTGAGTCAACCCACAGGAATACAGAGTATATGAGTTCACCACATTGTGGCTATTGCCTTGGGTAAACCGAGGTCAGATGAGTCGCCGGCTATGCTCCAAGTGAAGTCTTGGGGTCAGACTATTGTTCCAAGTATAGTCTTGGGACAAGGGGTTCCTAGAATGATCAACTAGGTTCCCATATTGCTCACATGAGATATTGCCTTCGGGCCAGATTCCCTCCTAGCGGAGATATTGCCTTCGGGCTAGTTTATGATTACGGTTAATTGAATACGGGTGACCACTTGGAATTATATGTTAAATCATGATATGATGTATGTGTGAATTTAAATGTATGTAAATCCATGTTTTAAATTCTTTATTGTGAATATGACATAAGCTATTTGCCTGACCACTTAATATATGGAAATTTAAACCCGTTATCTGCGTATGTGTTTGTGATTGGCTCCTCTTCCCCAGTTGTAGTGGTACCCGCTACTACACCAGGGATGGGAAAGCCTCTCACTGAGTCCATTTGACTCACCCCAACGTTAAATGTTACAGATACAGGTGGTATAGGCATCGGGAGCGCTTCCACTTCATCTCAAGGAGGCAGACGAACATAGAGGCCGCACGCATTGTTCGCGTGGGTAGTATTGATATATGTATTTTGACAGGATGTATATGTATATGGTTCTTTTGGTATAGCATTGTTTTGTACAGCTGCTATATGCATATATGTATATGTCATACTCTAGAACTGTCGGCTTCATACAGATTAAAGATTGGTCTTGTTTTTGGGGATATAGGTTGTGACATGATGAATATCATGTGTGTATATATATATATATGGATGTGACTCCTGCATGTGAATAGGATAGACCACACGCACTGAGCGTGTGGTCAATATGTACATTTATATATATGTGTGACTGAATACTTGGTTGTGTGAAAATACGGCTTCCGCATGTGAATAGGATAGATCACACGCATTGAGGCGTGTGGTCAATATGTAAATTATATGCAGGTGTGTGATTGAATATATATACTTGACTGTACACAGGGATTTTGCATGTGAATAGGATAGATCACCCGCCCTTAAGCGCGTGATCAATATGTATGTTATATGTACGTGTGATTGATTATGTGTATATGTATAGACTGAAGCGGCGTTGAGCGAGCCGTGGATTGCGTGCTACTTAGGTCACCGGATAGGGATGACCATATGTACTATATATTGTTTGTAATAGAAATGGGTAGTTATGCATATATAAGAATGTCAATCATGAATTAGAGGCTTACGGGATAGGAGAAATCCTACCTCCCGTGCCGGTCACGTACGTCCGATAGGGGGTCGTGACAAGTTCATTTGCTGTGTGTCATGATCCGAGTCCGTCATTGTGACCGGATCGGGCGTGGCTACTTGAATCCAACATCCAGGTATGCCCGAAATTCAACAGTTATAATGAAGGTGGTCATTTTTAGGCTACCTATTTCCATTTCCTTTTCCCACCTCAGAAAAGTTATTGTTTTATGTCTTTTGTCATTTACCACTTAGCATAATCCACACATAATATGTGTAAGAGAGACACATTGCTTTATGTCTTTTTTCTAATTTTGTAATTTAAAATTTCTGTATTTGATTAGTGTTTTTGGGACATGATTCCTTTAGTAAACAACAATTTTACATTACAAATTTAGAAAATGTAAATCTAGCTGGTGCATGGTGGTGTGGCCGTATATGATATTTTTTTACAAACGAAGTATCCATTAAAGCAAACCTAATAATTAATCTATTGTAATGTCTATTATTTAGAATAATCCTCTCAATAAATAACACTTCATTTCTGTTTCTCCAAAAATTAAATCCAAAAAAATAATAATTAAAAATATATAAATCCCTTACCATGTGTGTCAAACTAAGAGCACATTTGGTATCCCTTACTAGCAGGGAAGGTGAGGTGAACTTGAGCTTGAGCATGTTTGGTATGTCTTCACCATAGGTGAGGTGAGGTTGAGGTTCCCTTTGGAGAGGGAAGCTTCGTTCCCTCAAAATGGGGAGGGAAGTTGAGGTGAGGTTTAAAGACTAAAATGCCCTTAAAAAAATTTGTGGCTTTTAAAAACGTAAGGGCAAAAAAGATTTTTCATACTTTTATCTTCTATTTCCCTATATTATTCCCACCATAACAAACAATATTACTTTTACATTCCACTTCCATTTCTCTACAAATACAAACATACTTTTTATCACTTACTTCCACTTCCACTTCCATTTCCACTTCTACTTCCCACTAAAACAATCACTGACTACCAAACGTCACCTAATACTTATGTTACAACGATGGGTTCTATTACTTTTTTTATTTTTTTTGTAAGGGTAAAGTACCCTTGCTGCCCACAAACTTTGTTGCAAGGTTCATTCCTGTCCCTAAATTGTTTTTTCGGTTCATGCCTGCCCTCAAACTTTCAATTTTGTTCATGTCTGCTTTCACGACCCCCTACCGGGTGCCCGTGACCGGCACGGGAGGTAGGATTTCTCCTATCCCGTAAGCCTCTAATCCCTGATTGACATTCTTATATATGCGTAACTACCCATTTCTAATACAAACAATATAGTATTTATATGGTCATCCCTATCCGATGACCTAAGTAGCACACAATCCACGGCTCGCTCAACGCCGCTTCAGTCTATACATATACACATAATCAATCACACGTACATATAATATACATATTGATCACGCGTTTAAAGGCGGGTGATCTATCCTATTCACATACAGAATCCCTGTGTGCAGTCAAGCATATATATTCAATCACACACCTGCTTAAAATATACATATTGATCACACGCCTCAATGCGTATGACCTATCCTAT
This sequence comes from Senna tora, assembly GCA_014851425.1. Classification (NCBI taxonomy): domain Eukaryota; kingdom Viridiplantae; phylum Streptophyta; class Magnoliopsida; order Fabales; family Fabaceae; genus Senna; species Senna tora. Next base: position 19,845,010 of record CM026265.1, read on the forward strand.
TCACATGCGGAAGCCGTATTTTCACACAATCAAGTATTCAGTAACACATATATATAAGTTTACATATTGACCACACGCTCAGTGCGAGTGGTCTATCCTATTCACATGCGGAAGTCACATCCATATATATATACACATGATATTCATCATATCATAACCTATAATCCCAACAACCAGACCAATCTTTAATCTGTATGAAGCCGACAATTCTAGAGTGTGACATATACATATATGCATATAGCAACTGTACAAAACAATGCTATACCAAAATGAATCATATACATATATATCTTGACAAAATACATATAACAGTACTACCCACGCGAACAATGCGTGTGGTCTCTAAGTCTGTCCCCCTCCCTGAGATGAGGTGGAAGCGCTTCCGATGCCTATACCACCTGTATCTGTAACATGTAACATTGGGGTGAGTCAAACAGACTCAGCGAGAGGCTTTCCCATCCCTGGTGTAGTAGCGGGTACCACTATAACTGGGGAAGAGGAGCCAATCACAACCACATACGCATATAACGGATTAAATTTTCTATATATTCAGTGGTCAGGCAATTAGCTTATATCATATTCACAATAAAGAATTTAAAGCATGAGTTTACATACATTTAAATTCACACATACATCATATCATGATTTAACATGTAATTCCATGTGGTCCTCTGTATTCAAATAATCATAATCATAAACTGTCCCGAAGGCAATATCTCCGTTAGGAGAGAATTTGGCCCGAAGGCAATATCTCACGTGAGCAATATGGGAACCTAGTTGATCATTCTAGGAACCCCTGGTCCCAAGACTATACTTGGAACAATAGTCTGACCCCAAGACTTCACTTGGAGCAATAGCCGGCGACTCATCTGACCTCGGTTTACCCAAGGCAATAGCCACAATGTGGTGAACTCATATACTCTGTATTTCGGTGGTTTGACTCAAGACAAGAGACTCAATCTACCCGGACCACCCGTGATAGACTCGGTTTCCGCGTTGTGCCATCAATGACCCCTATGGACCACTACTTGTTCATTTTACTTTTTTTTAGGCAAATCTAGATTTCCAAGTGGTTTCTAATTTGGACTCTTGGTTCTGAACAAAGTCACATAGGTCTATCCTCCTTAAGGACTTACATGCAAAGCCACACCCTTCAGATAGTATTTACTCGATCCTACCCCCGATATCGTATAGGTCCCGTGGACCTTCTTTTCATATAAGGCTCCTTGAGCCACAATTGCTTTTACAATTCACAAACACACATATAGCACGTTTTCACAATTACTGTAATTTAGGAACAACAATAGCATGTTATCTAACATGTAATTCCTACAAATAGGCAAGAAGGCAAACCATATATCCATATCCGCAGTCAACCCTATAGGGCAAGGATAGGAAAGCCCCTCACCTGGTTGGCCCCTCTGATCGGCTCTCGGTGCGCCCGAAAGTCCACTCACAGTATGGTGCCCTATACACATATACTTGAGAGATTCAGAGACTTGAAAATTGAACCACTATCGTGTACATGTAACGCTAATGCTCATGTTCTTTCTAATTAATTCCATAGGCTAGTTGTTGGCTTGGAATGCCCTCAACTAGTTTTCGGAACACCTAGCATTCTTCTAATTCGTGTCCCACCCTCTCTTAATCACGCTATTCGGAAACGTTGAATTTGGGAATGCAAGGTTACCCAATTTCACCTCTATGTGTCCATGTGAAGTTCCCATTACCCAAGTCTTGAATTTATGGCTCAAGAGTCATAAATTCTACTTGTCCAAAATTTCCATTTATCAAAATAACCTTGAACACTTTACCTACCCATGAATACACCTACCCGAATACGCGTAAAATTAGAGAATTGTCTCTTTTTTTTTCGAACGGGGTTCCGGGTGAGACGGGAATTACTCGGATTTTCCTCCCTCGCACATTCCAATAATTTTTAACAATTTTTATAATTATTATTCAACCTTTCAATGCACCCCAAATCATTCCACAACACCCTTAAACTTTAACAACCACATTTTCCTACACTTTTTCCAACCCGGATAAATTCCATCAATTTGGTTCCGGTTCCTAAGCTTCCAACTCACTTCCTAACATGCATATACTTCAATTTAGGACCCAAAATACTCAGATTGAATCAATTGGGGTCTTTCCAAAAATCCCTAAACTTGATAAAATTGGGGTTTGAGAGTTTCGGGACTTCTCACCTCGATTCAACCGGTTAGAAGGACGATATGGAGTAGAGGAGACTCCCAGCTACCTTCCCCGGTGAAGAGACGACGTTTTCCGGCGAGTTTCTGGCGAAAAAGCTTTCTCCCTCTTGTTTCACTCTCTAGTCCGAACTCTCTCTCTCTCTAGCACAACGAAAGCGACTACGGCTCCGGTGGACACGACTCCGGCCACCACCGTGCTCAGCCCGTGCGTCCGGCCACCTTCCCGTCGAGCTTCCTCCAGCCACGCCCAACCTCTCCCTCCGTTTCTCCCTATCTTCCCTCTGTACGCGTAGCTTTGTCCCTCACGCCTCCTTCTTTCTCTTTTTTTATCTTTTAATCTGTTGCTTTTCTTTCTATTACACACACACACACACACACACACACACACACATATATATATATATATATATATATATATATATATATATATATATATATATATAAGTATTAGGATTTTACAAAAATTTATATTTATCACATAATAAGTGATAAGCTAGTGTGTATTTTTTTTATCTCACTTCCCAGTTTTAAATTAGTTAATTTAATTTAACTAATGGTGCTAATTAGAATAGTCTCGGGTATCACAATCTTCCCCCCTCAAGAAATTCGGTCCTTGAATTTCAAACAAAATACTAACCTTGGTCTCGAAATAGTTGAGGATACGTCCTACGCATTTCACCCTCGACCTCCCATGTAGCTTCTTCGGTCGAGTGGTTTCTCCACAAAACTTTAACCAATGGAATCTCTTTCGTTCTGAGTTTCTTCAACTGTCGATCTAAGATTTCCACTGGCTCCTCTTCATACGTCATGCTTTCAGTTAGTTGCACATCTTGCGATTGGATCACGTGCGAGGGATCGGGAAGATACTTCCGAAGCATCGATATATGAAAGACAGGGTGTACCCCCTCCAATTCTGTAGGCAATTCTAACCGATACGCTACATTGCCACTCGTTCTAAGATTTCAAACGGTCCGATATACCGAGTACTCAACTTCCCCTTCTTACCGAACCGCATCACGCCTCTCATCGGTGATATTCTCAAGAACACCTGATCACCAACGGCAAACTCCAGTTCTCTTCTTCGATTGTCTGCATAAGACTTTTGCCTACTCTGAGCCGTCAGCAATCTCTCCCTTATACACTTTACCTTCTGCAAGGCATCTTGTAACAATTCCGGGCCGACTAGGCTAGCTTCCCCGACCTCGAACCACCCAATCGGGGATCTGCATCTACGACCGTACAGAGCCTCGAAAGGTGCCATTTGAATACTTGCTTGATAACTGTTATTATACCCAAACTCAGCCAAAGGTAAATACTTTTCCCAACTTCTGCCGAAATCCATAATACACGCCCGAAGCATGTCCTCAAGAATCTGAATGGTTCTTTCTGATTGCCCGTCGGTCTGTGGGTGGAACGCAGTACTCAGATCAACTCTAGTTCCCAACACTTCCTGCAATGACTTCCAAAACCTGGAAGTGAACTGTGGCCCTCTATCAGATATTATGGACACTGGCACACCATGCAATCTAACAATTTCTAATAGATAAATCTGTGCATATTGACTCACTCTGTAAGTGATCTTAACTGGCAGAAAGTGTGCGGACTTAGTCATGCGATCCACTATTACCCAAACCAAATCAAATCCCCGTTGTGATCTTGGCAACCCTGTTACAAAATCCATTGTTATCCTCTCCCATTTCCACTCAGGTATTTCTATCTGTTGTAATGTTCGGCGGGTTTCTGGTGTTCAGCCTTTACTTGCTGGCACACTAAACACCTGGCTACATAGTTTGCGACATCCTTTTTCATGCCATTCCACCAATACAACTGTTTCAGGTCATGATACATTTTATTAGCTCCCGGATGGATTGTATACGCTGTCCAGTGTGCTTCTTCCAGAATTCTTTCTTTCAAGTTATCAACCATAGGGACACACAACCGTTCTTCCAACCGAAGTATCCCAAAATCATCTATAGAGAATCGGACGTCGTCCCCTTTCTCTTTAGTTATGGTATCCCTGATTTGCTTGAGGTCGGTATCTTCATCTTGTCTAGCCTTCACCTCTTCTACCAAAGAGGACTTAGCTTGCAAATGGGCTAAAAGTGAGTTAGAACTTCTAATCTCAAACTGATTTCCCGTTTGCTCTAGCTCGTGCAGTTCTCTAATTAACGGTCTTCTTTCTTCACTTATATGAGCAAGACTACCCATGGATTTCCGACTCAGAGCATCGGCTACCACATTAGCCTTTCCTGGATGATACAAGATCGTGCAGTCGTAGTATTTCAACAACTCTAACCATCGACGTTGTCTCAAGTTCAAGTCTTTCTGCTCGAAAATGTATTTGAGGCTTTTGTGGTCTGTATAAATTTCACAGGTCTCACCATATAAGTAGTGTCTCCATATTTTCAAAGCGGACACTACAGCCGCCATTTCGAGGTCGTGAGTCGGGTAGTTCTTCTCATGCTTCCTCAGTTGTCGCGATGCATACGCAATCACCTCGCCATGTTGCATCAAGACACACCCTAACCCGATCCTCGACGCATCACAGTATACCACATACCCTCCTGTGCCTTCAGGTAATGCCAGCACCGGAGCGGTAGTGAGGCTGTCCTTCAGCTTCTGAAAACTCTGTTTACATTTGTCATGCCATATAAACTTCACTCCTTTCTGAGTCAATCTGGTCATCGGTGCAACAACCTTAGAGAAGTCCTGCACAAATCTTCTATAATATCCAGCCAAACCCAAGAAATCGCGAATCTCTGTAACAGAAGTAGGCTGGGACCAATTCTTCACTGCCTCTACCTTACTTGGATCAACGTGGATTCCCTCTGATGATACCACGTGACCCAAAAAGGCAACTCTGTCAAGCCAGAATTCACACTTAGAGAACTTGGCATACAATTTTTCCTCTCTCAACCTCTGTAATGCTAGTCTCAAGTGTTCAGCATGTTCCTCAGAATTCTTTTAATAGACCAAGATGTCGTCAATGAAGACAATGACAAATCGGTCCAGAAATGGTTTAAAGACCCTGTTCATCATGTCCATGAACGCTGCAGGAGCATTAGTTAATCCGAAAGACATCACCAAGAACTCGTAATGTCCGTATCGGGTCCGAAATGCGGTCTTAGGTATATCCGATTCTCGAATCTTTAATTGGTGATACCCAGATCGCAAATCAATCTTAGAAAATCGCTTCGCACCCTGCAACTGATCAAATAGGTCATCTATCCTCGGCAGTGGATATTGATTGCGAATTGTCACCTTATTTAACTTTCGGTAATCGATACACAACCACAAGGATTCGTCCTTCTTCTTCACAAAAAGGACCGGCGCACCCCAAGGGGAGAAACGGGGTCTTATAAAACCCTTTTCAAGCAACTCTTGCAATTGTGTATGTAGCTCCTTCAGCTCTTTCGGAGCCATACGGTAAGGTGGTGTGGAGATAGGCTGGGTGCCAGGTTGCAGCTCAATTCCAAATTCAATCTCACGATCGGGCGGCAACCCCGGCAATTCTTCTGGAAATACATCCAAAAACTCTCGCACTACAGGTACTTGAGTCGGAGAAAGTACTTCTTTCGTGGTATCTTGGATGAATGCCAAACACCCTTTGCATCCCTTTGTAAGTAATTTGGATGCCTTCAAAGCCGAGATCAAGCTTGGATACGGTGCAGCTCCGTCACCCCGTATCACAAAGGGCTCCTCGTTTGGCATATTGAATTTCAAGCATTTAGCCCTGCAGTCCACAACCGCATGGCAAGACGACAACCAATCCATTCCGAGGATCACGTCAAGATCAACCATACACAACAACCGAAGGTCTGCCACAGTCTCATGACCATCGACCTCCACAATGCAAGACTTATGCACATGTTCTACTTGTACCGATTCTCCCATTGGTGTAGAGACCAGTACTGTTTCTTCCATTCTAGATGGACTTTTGTTGAATTTAGAGGAAAATGCATGTGACACATAGGAATGAGTGGAGCCGGAATCAAATAAGATTCGTGCTTCAAGAGAGCAGACAATAAGAGTACCTGTCACAACTGCATTTTGATGCATGAGCATCATGCTGAGAGAGTGCAAATACCCGCGCTTGTCCTCCACCTACCGCCCCTGGCCCTCAGCCACTAGACCCTGTACCACGGCCTCTAGCTGCACCTGTACTTGCTGCCTGTGGTGGCACGGTTCTCACTAGTGGAGCTGGAATAGGTGTACTCCTCGGCGTCGGATTGCTTCTCACACTTGTACCCTCTTTCTTCTTTGGACACTCTCTAGCCATATGGCCCATCTGGCCGCAATGGTAGCATCCACCTATCAGTCTCCGACATATACCAGAATGAAATCTGCCGCAAGTCACACATTGGGGCTTTGTCTTACCGGCGTTTCCACCCCCTTGTTCCCTCTGTCCCCCTTGAATATTACCTCTTGTACCTGTTTCATAGGTGGTAGTTGAGGATAGTCCTCCAACGGACCCTGAGTATCCTGCACTTCCACCTGTTGTCTTCCTTTTCTTACTTCCACCTCCATGGTTGTCACTGCCTGTAATTAACTTGACTTTAGGATCAACAGACGTCCCATACCTCTTCCTGGTTTCCATCATTCTAGCACAGTCTGCTACTTGGGCTAAAGTCTCAAACTGTCTCCTCTGAGGTAGCAAAGCAGTAAATAAAGGCTCCGTGAGTCGGTGTATGAATCTCTTGATCCTTGCCTCTTCATCAGGAACTAACTCAGGTGAGAATTGAGCCAGTTCAGTAAAAAGTAACTCATACTCTGTCACGGTCATGTTAGGCGTCATCCACAATTCCTCGAATTGCTGACGCTTTGCATCCTTGGTACCTTCAGGTAGAAACCGACCTAGGAATTCCCTCTAAAAATCTTCCCAGGTCATCGGTGCCACTCTGCGTGAATACCTCGTCTGTACGGACTCTATCCATACTCTAGCTGCTCCCCTCAGCTGGAATGAAGCTAATTCCACTAATTCATGGCCTGAGCACCTCAGCATGCGCCCAATTTTGACCACATCTCTGATAAAGTACTGCGGATCCTCTTTCTCACTAGTTCCGCAGAAAGTGGGTGGATGAAGCTTCAGAAATTTTGAAATTGGCAGCTCTCTGGGTGCTAGCCGTGACTCACGAGGCATTCCTGTGGTTGTTGCCATTCCCTATCCTCTTCCTCAACAACCTCCATCTCTTGATTACTAGGAACCCTCTCTTGTTCTTCCTCGCCGACTATCAACCGGCGTACTTCCCTCTGTATTTGTCTTGTCATCTCCTCTCTTAGTTCCTGAAATCCTGCCGTGAGCATTTCCGCCACGGAAGGTGCACCTATCTCTACTTGAGGTTGAGGTTCCGGTGACTGTCCCCTCTCTTCCCCTCTTACTTGTGCTCTTCCTCGACCTCGAGCACGACCTCTACCTCGGCCTCGGGTGCGGCCTCTACCTCGGCCTCGGGTGGGCATTACCTCCTCCCGAACTGACTCTTGATCAATTTCAGTAGGAGTTCTCCCTCCACCCCTAGTCCGTCTCGTAATAGGTGACATCCCTATGCTGCACAAGGACCACACCTAATAAGTACACGTATATTAATGACATTTCGTATAAAAGAGAGTAGAAAGAAAGGCTGACACAATTTCCTGGGTACTTCCACAAGTGTCTTTTTACTCCCACGTTGTGCCCGGGTACACAAAGAGGGGTAAACCGACACCCGATCATACCAATGGCTTCATACAATTAAAGAAAACCTGGCTCTGATACCCAGTTTGTCACGACCCCCTACCGGGCGCCCGTGACTGGCATGGGAGGTAGGATTTCTCCTATCCCGTAAGCCTCTAATCCCTGATTGACATTCTTATATATGCGTAACTACCCATTTCTAATACAAACAATATAGTATTTATATGGTCATCCCTATCCGATGACCTAATTAGCACACAATCCACGGCTCGCTCAACGCCGCTTCAGTCTATACATATACACATAATCAATCACACGTACATATAATATACATATTGATCACGCGCTTAAAGGCGGGTGATCTATCCTATTCACATGCAGAATCCCTGTGTACAGTCAAGCATATATATTCAATCACACACCTGCATAAATATACATATTGATCACACGCCTCAATGCGTGTGACCTATCCTATTCACATGCGGAAGCCGTATTTTCACACAATCAAGTATTCAGTAACACATATATATAAGTTTACATATTGACCACACGCTCAGTGCGAGTGGTCTATCCTATTCACATGCGGAAGTCACATCCATATATATATACACATGATATTCATCATATCATAACCTATAATCCCAACAACCAGACCAATCTTTAATCTGTATGAAGCCGACAATTCTAGAGTGTGACATATACATATATGCATATAGCAACTGTACAAAACAATGCTATACCAAAATGAATCATATACATATATATCTTGACAAAATACATATAACAGTACTACCCACGCGAACAATGCGTGTGGTCTCAAAGTCTGTCCGCCTCCCTGAGATGAGTTGGAAGCGCTTCCGATGCCTATACCACCTGTATCTGTAACATGTAACATTAGGGTGAGTCAAACAGACTCAGTGAGAGGCTTTCCCATCCCTGGTGTAGTAGCGGGTACCACTACAAATGGGGAAGAGGAGCCAATCACAACCACATACGCATATAACGGATTAAATTTTCCATATATTCAGTGGTCAGGCAATTAGCTTATATCATATTCACAATAAAGAATTTAAAGCATGAGTTTACATACATTTAAATTCACACATACATCATATCATGATTTAACATATAATTCCATGTGGTCCTCTGTATTCAAATAATCATAATCATAAACTGTCCCGAAGGCAATATCTCCGTTAGGAGAGAATCTGGCCCGAAGGCAATATCTCACGTGAGCAATATGGGAACCTAGTTGATCATTCTAGGAACCCCTGGTCCCAAGACTATACTTGGAACAATAGTCTGACCCCAAGACTTCACTTGGAGCAATAGCCGGGGACTCATCTGACCTCGGTTTACCCAAGGCAATAGCCACAATGTGGTGAACACATATACTCTGTATTTCGGTGGTTTGACTCAAGACAAGAGACTCAATCTACCCGGACCACCCGTGATAGACTCGGTTTCCGCGTTGTGCCATCAATGACCCCTATGGACCACTACTTGTTCATTTTACTTTTTTTTAGGCAAATCTAGATTTCCAAGTGGTTTCTAATTTGGACTCTTGGTTCTGAACAAAGTCACCTAGGTCTATCCTCCTTAAGGACTTACATGCAAAACCACACCCTTCAGATAGTATTTACTCGATCCTACCCCCGATATCGTATAGGTCCCGTGGACCTTCTTTTCATATAAGGCTCCTTGAGCCACAATTTCTTTTACAATTCACAAACACACATATAGCACGTTTTCACAATTACTGTAATTTAGGAACAACAATAGCATGTTATCTAACATGTAATTCCTACAAATAGGCAAGAAGGCAAACCATACATCCATATCCGCAGTCAACCCTATAGGGCAAGGATAGGAAAGCCCCTCACCTGGTTGGCCCCTCTGATCGGCTCTCGGTGCGCCCGAAAGTCCACTCACAGTATAGTGCCCTATACACATATACTTGAGAGATTCAGAGACTTGAAAATTCAACCACTATCGTGTACATGTAACGCTAATGCTCATGTTCTTTCTAATTAATTCCATAGGCTAGTTGTTGGCTTGGAATGCCCTCAACTAGTTTTCAGAACACCTAGCATTCTTCTAATTTGTGTCCAACCCTCTCTTAATCACGCTATTCGGAAACGTTGAATTTGGGAATGCAAGGTTACCCAATTTCACCTCTATGTGTCCATGTGAAGTTCCCATTACCCAAGTCTTGAATTTATGGCTCAAGAGTCATAAATTCTACTTGTCCAAAATTTCCATTTATCAAAATAACCTTGAACAGTTTACCTACCCATGAATACACATACCCGAATACGCGTAAAATTAGAGAATTGTCTCTTTTTTTTTCGAACGGGGTTCCGGGTGAGACGGGAATTACTCGGGTTTTCCTCCCTCGCACATTCCAATAATTTTTAACAATTTTTATAATTATTATTCAACCTTTCAATGCACCCCAAGTCATTCCACAACACCCTTAAACCTTAACAACCACATTTTCCTACACTTTTTCCAACCCGGATAAATTCCATCAATTTGGTTCCGGTTCCTAAGCTTCCAACTCACTTCCTAACATGCATATACTTCAATTTAGGACCCAAAATACTCAGATTGAATCAATTGGGGTCTTTCCAAAAATCCCTAAAATTGATAAAATTGGGATTTGAGAGTTTCGGGACTTCTCACCTCGATTCAACCGGTTAGAAGGACGATATGGAGTAGAGGAGACTCCCAGCTACCTTCCCCGGTGAAGAGACGACGTTTTCCGGCGAGTTTCTGGCGAAAAAGCTTTCTCCCTCTTGTTTCACTCTCTAGTCCGAACTCTCTCTCTCTCTAGCACAACGAAAGCGACTACGGCTCCGGTGGACACGACTCTGGCCACCACCATGCTCAGCCCGTGCATCCGACCACCTTCCCGTCGAGCTTCCTCCAGCCACGCCCAACCTCTCCCTCCGTTTCTCCCTCTCTTCCCTCTGTACGCGTAGCTTTGTCCCTCACGCCTCCTTCTTTCTCTTTTTTTATCTTTTAATCTGTTGCTTTTCTTTCTATTACACACAGATATATATATAATAATTTAATATATATATATATATCACTTAAAAAAAACAAAAAGAGAAATCTGATTTAAATATATATATATATATATATATATATATATATATATATAAGTATTAGGATTTTACAAAAATTTATATTTATCACATAATAAGTGATAAGCTAGTGTGTATTTTCTTTATCTCACTTCCCACTTTTAAATTAATTAATTTAATTTAACTAATGGTGCTAATTAGAATAGTCTCGGGTATCACATCTGCCCTTTTTGCTAACACCGTTAACTTGCTTGACAGAATTTGCTGACATGGACGATGAATGTATCTCTTTTGTCACCTTACTGACTACTTCATTTTCCACCTCACATTTAACTTTTTACTTTTATTAAAAAAAATTAACCTTTGGCAAAAAAAAAAAACATAATCTAAACAAAAAAAACAAACCAAATTTTTACCCTAAAATATTTTTTTTATTTGGATTAGTTTAACTTGTTTTAATAAAAGTAAAAAGTTAAAATAAAAATTTAAATTGTGCATGATCAATAATTAAAGAAAAAGAGTATAAATAACGCCTATAATTGATTAAATTTCATAATAAACACTTATGTAAGTTCACCGTAGCTTTTTAATAATTAAATAATTTATTTTTTTAATCAAACAATTTTGTTGATCTCATTATCTAAATAGCAATACAACATATTTTTTATTCAAACTAAATATAAAACTTATTTATTCTTCAATTTTAATAATAACTAATAACTAGGGCTTATGTTTTGTGGAAAGATAAAATAATACTCAGTCTCTTAAGAGCTTCAATCTACTGTCAATAAGTCATTTGCACTCAAATTTAAATTTATCGATTTCAACTAAGAAAATACCTATGCATACACATAATTATGAATTATAATTTTTAAAATTATGTTAATTACTTTATCTTAAAAATTATTTATATCTATGCCCAATCACCTTTTTTCAGAAACAAAGTAGGAAATTCACTCATAACAATGTAAAATAACATCTTTTTTTTTTCATAACTAAAGAATTTCGTGGAGACATCACTTATTCGTTATTATATTTGAACAATAATATGTATTTGATTCTTCATAATCAATTAAAAATAATTGAAAAATAATTTAACCTACTTCTTTTGAAGAAATTAATAATATAATTTTGATTTTTAAGCAAGAGAAATAAACCCACAGTAAACTCTATTTATGAGTTCATAGTAATTTAGCATAAAAAATTATAAGAAGCAATATTAAATTTTCAGCAAGAGTTATAATGTAACACCCCGGAAAATTTTCAAGGATTAAAGAATGATTTATTTAAAATTTTGAGGATTTAAGAATGATTTATTTCGGGGCTAGGAATTAAAACTTTAAAAAAAATATAGAAAATGTATGAAAGTTAAAAGAAACCGGAAAGGAATTTTTTTCGAAGATTGTAATACCCGAGTGGTATTTTTGGAATAAAGTCAAATATATAGTAAGACTTAGAATGGTCATCACTTGGAGTTGGAATGTATAATGATAATAATAATATATAAACAAGTAAATAAAAAGAAATATGTATATATATATATAGATAAATAATCCTAATTAAGAAATGATGGGTGAATATGAAATTGATAGAATTTTTATGTGAGGTTGGACATTTTTACAAATAAAATAAAAACAATTTTTTGGAATGAAATAAGAATTTTTGGGTTATTATTAAGATTTTAATTGCTTTAGATTTTTGGGAATGTGATAAATTAAAATAAATAATAAATTCAAATACAAAAATATAAATTGGGTTAAATATGAATCATATGAATTATTTCAAGCTTATAGTTTAAATTTGAGAATTTTTCGAAAATAAAAATTGTATTGGGTAGAAAATTCTCATCTGCTAGAGAATCAGTGACAGATATTTTTAATAGGCCTTGATTACCCAAAATTTTCTAAATTTTCCTATTCTTACCCAAAAATAAATCTAGATGAGAAAACTAAATCAAAACTCTATTTTACCATATCCCAAAAGTTGTCAAATGTCTAAATCAACAAGGATAGCTTGAGGTTCAAAGAGTGCATCTGGACGGGTATATGAGTTATATCCTGTTGAGGATACTTGTCCATATTAACAAGGAGAGGAATTGTTGATCCTTCGGGAAAGATACAAAGAATCCTATTAATATGTGAGACTAAGGTAAGGAGACACGGGAGGAACCTACGGGTGAACCGTGAGCCTGACCTAGAAAAGAGAAATCATTCTGTGGAGTTAGTGCAGGGTGTGTCACTTGCCATGCTTCGAGACGTCGTCTCGTGTCCGCCATGTGGCCTGGTTGGGTAATGGACGAGTGGGCTCAAGCTATTGCCCCGCAGCAAGGGATCAGGACGTGCCACATGATGGCTACAGATCAGTTGTATGATAGATAGAAGTTGATTGTCTTTGATTAATAGAATTGTCACGAGGTGACCAGTACCCAAGTGAATGGGTTAATTATGTTTTGCCACGTGGTGGCCAGCAAATCGAGTGCATGTGTTCAAAGTGGAAAAGCCACGTAGTGGCTAAGTGTGGGAAATTACGAAGATGTATGCTATAGTATCTGTGTGTAGGTACAAATTGTTTGTGTTTGCATATAATTGCTGATTGTGCAGTGTAGTGGTGACGTACAAGATTACATCACCACAACGTCTTGTTTGATTCAAACATGCTGAACGTGAGAAGACCGGTAAGTAAAAGCCGACACTATATGTCAGATGATTACTTGATGATTGATGATGTGGAACAAACTGTTGCATGCTTATATTTGTTAAATGCATGTGAGTGTTTGGGTGAAATTTCTATTGTTGTTGATCACCAAGAATGTATGCTGATTAACAGTAACTGATTGTTTTGCATGTGGTTGTGTATGACTCCGAAACCCAGCGCTATGGTACCCACCTTGCGCCGGAGATGGGAGAGTCCTCACTGAGTCGCGTGGTTAATACTCACACCTCATTTTTACTACACAGAGACAGGTTAAGTACAGGTGGAAGAAGTCTCGATGGAGTGAGGAACGAACAAAACTTTCCAAGATCCACAACTTGTTCATGTGGGCGAATGAATTGTAATTTTAATTTAATTTACTTATTATTGTATCATAAAGTAAAGGGTAGACGTACCCAATTAGATTGTATTACTAAATCTAGAACTGTTATCTTCACATACCTTAAAGATCAGGACTAGTTATATCGCGATACAGGGGAAAACTTGTTTTCAAAATATATATATACATATATCCGTCTCATGTGGATAGGATAGGCAGCATCATCGGATGTGTAGCCAGTACACAGGTAATATATTATGTGTGTTTTCCTATATCTATATCCTGAAGCGACACTGGCCGTGGATTTGCTTGCTTAGGATAAACCACCATTTTGGTGTAGCCATGATATTATAATGCATGTGAATGTATTTTCAAGAATAGATATTCTGTCAATTAGGTGATAAGGCTTACAGGCATAGGGGTATTCCCTGTGTCTGTGCCGATCACGGTCCTCTAAACAGGGGCCGTGACAAACTTGGTATTAGAGCCTGGTTTTTTCTTTAAGGGTGTGAAGCTAACTAGTAGTCTCGGGTGTCAGTTGGGCTAGCCATTAGGAATCCGAACGTAACGGTGGTTCCGACGGGCACTTATGAGGTTGCTCAGGATGTTGAGTCATAAATTCTTTCGAGTTATCGCTTGAGGCATAGAATTTGTATGTGAAATTCTATGCAAAGCATATAACCTGTACAGTACACAAGTGCCGATGAGCACTAAGGCGTAAGGTGGGGTAGTAGTGACCCCGGGAACCTTAGGACACCATAATAGGGAAAGGAGACATCCATGGAGGATGCTACCTAGACATAGACACATTTGGTTGAATTGTAGGCAGGAATGCGCTACAATGTGTGATTGCTGCAGGTGTCAAATGAGACGATGCGTCAACTCTTTTAGCGGCGCATTGTGTGCTATAGTATAGGCACAAGTTGTTTGATTATAGTATGGAATGCAAGTAGAATAGAAATATGCAGTGAATGGTAGTTCAGGCTAGGAATGGGTTGTAAAGTGAAAGAAAAGACACACTTGGCGTGTAGAAAAGAAAGTAAGCCCATGTGGCGATTGAAATGGAAAGTTTACAGACAAGAATGAATAGGGCCAGGGGGCATGAGACCGACAGGAAGATGACAACGAGAATGGGTCACGACCGTGCGGTATGCTATGGCTGAAGGAAGTGAGTGGTCCTTCCTAGAAAGTAAACAGAAAAGAGGTGGTGTATGCCACAGTATAGAAGTAGAAGTCTACGGACTAGAAAATTAGGATACGGTATATGGAAGGGCAAAGTGGCCGAACCATATGCCAGAGATAGATGTTAAGAAGTAGAGGCATATGTAAACCTGTAGAGCGTGACCATATGCCGAGCAAGAAACAGAGTAACTGGTAAGGCACAGGGAAGGAGCCTAGTCCAACCCTGCGCTCTGTCCATGAACTGCTAGTTCCTTAAGCAAAGAAGGGGGTAATGAGGGATTAAACCCAACCAAACTCTCTTGGGTTTCTTAAGGAAGAGCATAAAAATAGGATATTGATCACATGAGAAATTATTGGTAAAAATCTTTTTGGTCTTTCCGGATGAAAGATTCTGAAAGACCCTCAAACTTTTTTTAAAAATACTAGGGATAACAATTGGAAGGCAAATTTTGATGAAAACTCTTTCTCAATTTGTGTCATTCCAATTGGTTAAACCCTAACCATTTACGAAAACCTTAGGCGTCATTTTCTAAGAAATAAACTTGAATTAATTTTTAAAACCTGCGGTGTGCCTAAGAAAACTAACTCAAGTGACCAATACCCTACCAAACAATAGTCCTTTTACAGGTAAGCTGTATAAGGATGGTAGATGTAGTTGAGAAATCACTCGTTCGGAGTGATTAAAGTGAAGTAGACATCGAAAAGCACTAGAGAGTGCTAAAGTGCCAAGGGAGTATACAGGTAAACCTAAGGGTTACAAATTAAGGGGGCCATAGGGTGATTATGGACCCGAAGGCATTAGACCGGAGCAGGTCTAGAAGTGGAAATGGGCGTAGACCTTCGGGTACCATCCAGAGATAAGAAAAAGAGTGCTATTGTAGTAGATAACTCTCGAACGAGATAACGTGAGAGATAAACCCCAAAGGGACTTGTGGAGGTCCGAGGGGAGAGAAAGTAGACAGGGATAAGTAGTCCCATAAGGGGGGAAGAGCGGAAGCCTATAGGACCCCATAGGATAAGAGTCAAGTAGGAGGTGGAGAACCAACTACTACCATAAGTGTATGTGTAGTACATGTGAAGACCGAGCCTTCGACGGGAGTTACCACCAAATTTTCAATCAAAATTTGGAAAAAGGAAAATAAGTTTAAAAGTGGGGTAAAATGAATTTTCACAAAATGTTGGGTTCGGGAATCTGATTGAGATGAAGGGAAAGTGTTAGGCACCCTTCTTCCCCCGTCCGAAGACAGTTACCCTAAAAATTAATATTAAAATTATTTGGCCTTAGAACAAAATACAAATAATATGGGGGAGGAAAGAGGGAGAGCTTGACCTAGGATAAAAGCCTAGAGCCTACGTACCCTCAAAGAGGGATCAAAGCTCACGTAGTTCCTGTGACATACAAGTGTGTGAGTGAGGGGAGACTCATCAAGCGAATACTCAGATGGCCTCCCAGTGCAATGTACCTAAAGTGGCCAAAGTCTTTTGGTACCTATCTACCATACAATACATTCACGCAATGAATACAAGAAATGTGCACGTGTGAAGGCTCATCAGGCGGCATGCCCAGATGGCGTGAAGACTAGTACTCCTATAGGGGCAAAAGCCTCTTGGTGGTACAAGGTTACACATAAAAAAGACGTTGATTAAAATACACCAAGAAAGTGTCTATGATATTTTTGGAATTTTCTCTTTTAGAAAAACAAAGAAAACTTTTCAATGCTTATTTTCCTGATTCTAGACATTAAATAAAAAATCAAATTGGTCGCTTCCAAAATATATAAAATTGTCAAAACCTAGGGTAAGAAAGCTCTAGATCTCCCCTACACAGCCCCGCTGACTTTGCCCCAAAATCAATAGTAATTTATATAAGATATGATCTTTGAAAGCACAGTTACCCAGAAGCTGTTTGAAATGATACTTTGGGATAAATAAATATGCCATAAATCATTCTGGATGAATTTGGTCATGATATTTTTATCCTTTGTTCCAGAGACAAAGAAGAAGATTTAGGGACAAAAATCAATTAAAACGGAGTTGTGTAGGTGGAGAAACAATTTCACTAAATAGAGTGACATTCAGGACGTCACTCTGCAACGTGTTTTGAAAAATTGATTTTATAAAACTTTCTGGGGGAAAAATACCAAATGGAATTTAACAAAAGACCTATGTTCAGAAAGCTATGGATGTCTAGTTTCAGGAAAAAAAATCACTCCATTTGGAGTTAAATTGAAATCACAATCGTGTGTCGAATGCACATTGCCCGAAGAACTCAGAATCATTTCGGGCAGAGGTTTTCACAAAAATTGTTTACTCCATTAAAAGATTTGAAAATTCATGAATAAATTCGGAGATACTCTAAAGGTATGCATATACAAGATAAAAATTCAAGAAAGCAATTACAGATATCGAAACAACCAAAAACAAAGCGGAGAAAGTGAGCAATCACATTCAACCAAAACAAAAAAGTGTCAAAGTGAAGAGTACTCCCTCATCACCTTTCATTCTAGGTTTCCTTTACGATCTCCAGGCATTCTTGACTCCTTCTCCTCCTCTTGCCTCTTTGATCTCCTCCACACCTCTTTGACCTAGCCTCCTCTCTCTCTTTAACCTAGTCACTCTTCTTTTATAAGCTAGGGTTCTCTTAAGTCTTTTGGGCTTGGCCCATTAGAGCTAAGAGTAGACCATCTCTCACTTTTCATCTTTTTCTTATTTTTTGACAAAAATAATATTTTTGCATTATTTTATTTTATTTATTTTTTATTTTATTTTATTTTTTATTTGCATTTTTTGGGGCCGGACAAAATAGGGTGTCCACAGATTCCCCTCTTTACTTGCCTTCCTCCAAAAGGGACGCTTTCGACACTGACGGAGGGAACAAGTAAAGACAAAAGGATGTCCTATTTGTCTTGGCCAGAGAAAAACTAATTGGTGCTAAAACACTTAAGAAAATCTACCCGATTATGCACCCCAAAATATGAAAATAATGAGAAATGGTATTGCCAAGTCTGCTCCTAGGAAAAAGAGACAAGAAATCTACTTCAGCTTTTTAGTCTTTCTAATGTAGATTTTAATTTTGAATGCCGTAGATAATCCTACGGTGAGGCTCGTGAGTCCCAAAAATTTATGGGAGTCAGCTTTCGAAAAACTCAACGGCGAAAACTTATCACTACAGAGATCTTGACGGGCAAGAAACTCTAAAAAGTTGTGGACGTCAGATCCCGAAACACTTATCGGCGGAACCTGATCCCTATGGAAAATAGTGTACGTCAGATCCTCACGCACTCATCGGCGGAATCTGATCCCTTATGGAAAATGGTGGGTGTCAGGTCCCGAAACACTCTTCGGCAGAATCTGATTCCCATATCTGATCCCAAAACATTTATTGGTGGGATAAGATATTGAACCCCAAAACACTCATTTGGTAGGATTCAAAATGGTGCCAACTCTCGAAACACTTAATGGTAAGAACTTGTCAGATTAAAAGATGGACACCAAAATCCCTAAACACTCATTGGTGGGATCTTGATTCCCGTGACTAATCCCAAAACACTCATTGGCGGGAGTAGGTATTGAACCCCAAAACACTCATTCGGTAGGATTCAAAATGGGGCCAGCTCTTGAAACACTTAATGGCGAGACCTGGTCAAATTTAAACGACGGGTGCCAAAATCCCTAAACACTCATTGGTGGAATTTTGATTCCCACACCTAATCCCAAAACACTTATTGGCGGGACTAGATGTTAAAACCCAAAACACTCATCTGGTAGTATTCAAAATGGTGCCAGCTCTCAAAACACTTAATGGTAAGATTAAAAGATGGGCGCCAAAATCCCTAAACACTCTTTTGGTGGAATTTCGATTCTCATACCTAATCCCAAAACACTCATTTGGTAGGGTCCAAAATGGTGGCAGCTCTCGAAACACTTAATGGTGAGATCTGGTCAGATCAAAAGATGGGTGCCAAAATCCCAAAACACTTACTTGGTGGGATTTTGATTCCCATACCTAATCCCAAAACACTCATTGGTGGGACTAGGTATTGAACTCCAAAAAACTCTTTTGGTAGGGTCCAAAATGGTGCCAGCTCTCGAAACACTTAACAGTGAGATCTGGTCAGATCAAAAGATGGGCACCAAAATCCCTAAACACTCATTGGTGGAATTTTGATTCCCACACCTAATCCCAAAACACTTATTGGCGGGACTAGATGTTGAATCCCAAAACACTCATTTGGTAGGATTCAAAATGGTGCCAGCTCTTAGAACACTTAATGGTAAGATCTGGTCAGATTAAAAGATGGGCGCCAAAATCCCTAAACACTCATTTGGTGGGATTTCGATTCCCATACCTAATCCCAAAACACTCATTGGTGGGACTAAGCATCAAACCCCAAAACACTCTTTTGGTAGGGTCCAAAATGGTGCCAGCTCTCGAAGCACTTAATGGTGAGATCTGGTCAGATTAAAAGGCGGGTATCACTATCCTTAAACACTCATTGGTAGGATGTTGATTCCCGTATCCAACCCCAAAACACTTATTGGCGGGATAAGATACTGAATCTGAAAACACTCATTTCTAGGATTCAATAGTGCCAGATCTAGCAACACTTATTGGGGAGATTTGGTCTAATTAAAAGGAGGGTATCACTATCCTTAAACACTCATTGGTTGGATGTTGATTCCCGTATCTAACCCCAAAACACTTATTGGCGGGATAAGATACTGAACCCTAAAACACTCATTGGTAGGATTGAATGGTGCCAGATCTCGCAACGCTTATTGGTGAGATTTGGTCCAATTAAAAGGCGGGTATCACTATCCTTAAACACTCATTGGTAGGATGTTGATTCCCGTATCCAACCCCAAAACACTTATTGGCGAGATAAGATACTGAACCCTAAAACAATCATTGGTAGGATTCAATGGTGCCAGATCTCGCAACACTTATTGGTGAGATTTGGTCCAATTAAAAGGCGGGTATCACTATCCTTAAACACTCATTGGTAGGATGTTGATTCCCGTATCCAACCCCAAACCACTTATTGGCGGGATAGGATATTGAACCCTAAAACACTCAATGGTAGGATTCAATGGTGTCAGATCTCTCAACACTTATTGGTGAGATTTGGTCTAATTAAAAGGCGGGTATCACTATCCTTAAACACTCATTGGTAGGTTGCTGATTCCCGTATCCAACCCCAAAACACTTATTGGCGGGATAAGATATTGAATCCTAAAACACTCATTGGTAGGATTCAATGGTGCCAGACCTCAAAACACTTACTAGTGAGATTTGGTCCAATTAAAAAGGTGGGTATCTAAGATTCCCAAACACTCATTGGTGATAGCTTGACAACCAAGGAGATCGCGGCAGGCACGAGTCCCAAAAATTATGGGTACCAGATTTTTTATGGCTTTCTATGAGCATCGAAAACTGATCACCACATGAAATAAAGTTTAAGTGACTAAAATGATTTTCCCTACTTCCAAGCTTGCCTGGACTTCACAGGTCTAAAAGGATTTATGCAAAACATGCATTTCCTGCTGTTCCAACTTACTCGGGTTTAGTAAGTGATAAAATGATTTATGCATATGTGGATCATGCAAATGCTCATGCGAATACCATGTCAAATGGAGACAGGAATGTAAAAATCATGAGTACTATGCAATCATCGCACAATAATCACTTGATGACTTATGAAAGTATTGTGCAAATGTCATGCAAATTGATGCACGTGCAAATGCAGCAACGATACTAATAAATTAATTGACTCAAATGTGAATGAACATATGCAAACATAGTGATAACATGAGCATATAAGAGACATGCATACAAACATGGTCCAAAACTTCACTTTATTTATTTTTATTTGATTTTCTCTTTAAAAGGGAAAATGGAAACAAAATTTGGGGATACTCATGCCCCAACACTTTGAGGGGAAGTGATTCCCCAGCCTTCTTAGGGAAAGAATGTTGTAGGCGCATTAGGATCCCAACAGCCAAAAAGATGATTCCCTAGTCCATCAACAAGAGAATGAAGGAAAATTCAGGGCATTAGAGACCCTATACAGCTAGAAATCTGCTTTGGGACACCGGGATCCCAACCCTAGATGCAGAGGAAATGATTCTCTAGTCTGTAAAGAAGTTAAAAGAGAACTTGAGACATCGAAATCCCAAGACAAGCAGAGAGGGGTATGTTTTTGGGATACTTCGATCCCAATAAGATGATTCCCCAGTCAATGTGAAGTGATTAAGTCTGGATCCAGGAGAAGGGAATTCCCCAATTTATAGATCGAGGCAGGATGACTGTTGATATAATGAGGAGGTAAAATTACTCTCCTATCAACGAAGACAAGTGAAGGCAAACACTATTTAATCACATCTTAGTCTTTGAAAATCAAGTAAGGATGTTAAAAAAATGCTTCAGCTTTGACTAAGCTATCAAAAACCAATTAAGGAAATCTTTGACTTTATTTTGATGTTCATCTGGATTTCGAGTATTGAGCACTAATCAAGCATCTCTTCTTTCATAAAAGTTAATTTGGTCTTAACCATTGAAAACCAAGTAAAGCAATAAATCAATACATTGGTTTCAATCATTGAAAACCAAGTAGAAAAAAAATAGCATGGTAGAGGTGACTTGATTACAATCCTCAAAACCAAGCATTGTTTGCCCTCATACTTCTATTTTCAAGGATTTACATGTAAATGTGAAGTATAACCTTACTCTCATTAGGATGGAATTTATCAAAGAATTAAGAGAGAATTTGAGACATCTAAATCCCATGATAAGCACAGAAAGAGACACATTTGCGGGACCTCGTGACCCTGTCTCTAAAAATAGGAGGCTTCCCTAGTCAATGGACAAGGGGCTAGTACCACAATTTGGGTAGAAAGGGATTCCCCAGCCAAGAGACTGAGATGGGGCAACAGTCAATTCAACGAGGGGATAAGGCAAAATTGCTCTCCTAGCAATTGGAGGAGTAACAACAAGTGAAGACAAACACCATTCGATCATACCTTTAATCATTGAAAACCAAATAAAGAGGGTTAAAGATGCTTCAGTTTTGAACAAATTGTCAAAAGCCAAGTGAAAAAATTCTGATCTCATTTTGAAATTTATTTTTGATTTTGAGTTTTAAACATAAATCAAGAACTTCTTCTCTTAGAAGTCGATTAACTTGATCTCAACAATTGAATGCCAAGCAAAGAAATTAATCAATATATTGATTTCGATCATTGAGAACCCAATGGAAAAATCTCATAGAAGAAGTTACTTGTTTTCAATATTCGAAATCAAGCATTGTTGCTCCCTCATATTTTGATTTTCAATGATTTGCAAATGTGAAGCACAAGCTCCCTCACATTAGAATGAGATCACCAAAAGTTTAAAATGCCCTGTCTAAAATGATAATCGAATAAAGAAAGATTTATCAACTTTATTTTGGGACTAATGTAAAATGTCTATGTGATACACATGTGGAAAAGGAGAAATCCATCAGAAGAATGAACCCGTATTAAGAAAGAACGAGTCGTTCAAGTGATAACATTGACCACCTGACTGACAACAACAAGGTACCATAAATATGCATATAGAATCTCCAAAGAATGATCACAGTGGGATGAAAGTGAGACTTCTCTGGGTTATGGATTTTTGGCTGCAATTAATTAATGGGGTTTACTGGCACTACAAAAAAAAACTGATTTAGCTACGGAAATTAGCTAGGGAAAATTTCCCTAGCTAATCCCTAGCTAATTAGCTACGGATTAGCTAGGGAAAAAAATCCCTAGCTAATCCCTAGCTAATTAGCTACGGATTAGCTAGGGATAAAATCCCTAGCTAATTTGGTAAAAAAATTTGGCGCGAAAAGGCGGGAAAATTTAGCTAGGGATTTGCTACGGATTAGCTAGGGAATTTAGCTAGGGAAAAAAACCGTAGCTAATCCCTAGCTAATTAGCTAAGGAATTTAGCTAGGGAAAAAAACCGTAGCTAATTAGCTAGGGAAAAAATCCCTAGCTAATCCCTAGCTAATTAGCTAGGGATTTGCTACGAATTTCCCTAGCTAATTAGCTAGGGAAAAAAACCCTAGCTAATCCCTAGCTAATTAGCTAAGGAAATTACCTAGGGATTAGCTACGGATTTTTCCAAGCTAATCCCTAGCTAATTAGCTAGGGAAAAAAATCCCTAGCTAATCCGTAGCTAATAGCTACGAATTAGCTAGGGAAAAAATCCCTAGCTAATTTATTATATGTGTATATATAAAATGTTTTACATTAATAAATCAAAAAGTGATAAATGGCCTAGTGGTTGGTCTAAATGTTACCATTCATGATGTTCCGTCTTCGAGGCCTCCTAGGACCATTTTTCAAAAATATAAAGTGGTTGCCGGAGGAGGTCGCCGGAGGCCGTCGTCGGAGGAGGTCGCCGGAGGCCGTCGTCGGAGGGGGCCGCCGGCCGGCGGTGGAGGAGGTCACCGGCGGCCGTCGTCGGAGGTGGTCGCCGGCCGTCATCGGAGGGGGTCGCCGGAGGGGCCACCGGAGGCCGGTGGAGGAGGTCGCCGGCGACAATTTTTGGAGGTGGTGAGTTAGCTAGGGATTAGCTACGGATTAGCTAGGGAATTTAGCTAGGGATTAGCTACGGCTTAGCTAGGGAATTTAGCTAGGGATTAGCTACGGATTAGCTAGGGAATTTTAGCTAGGGATTAGCTACGGATTAGCTAGGGAATTTAGCTAAGGATTAGCTAAGGATTAGCTAGGGAATTTAGCTAGGGATTAGCTAGGGATTAGCTAAGGATTAGCTACGGATTAGTTAGGGATTAGCTACGAAAAAAATCCCTAGCAATTAGCGTCCAAATATTAGCTAGGGAAAAATCCGTAGCTAATCCGTAGCTAATCCCTAGCTAATCCGATTAGCTAGGGATTAGCTACGGATTAGCTACGGATTTTTCCCTAGCTAATCCTGTTTTTTCTTGTAGTGTGGGGAGAAAAGGGTTTTTCCCTTTTTAGTTTGAAAAAGAGGGTAAGAGGCCCAAGGGACAAAGAATTACCCCAGCTTCATTTTAGGATAAAATTTGGATAGGGATCAAGAGATTCAAGATCCCAGGGGAAAGTTTAGTCTTTGAGTGCTGAGATTGAAGTCTCTCCCTTATTTTATTAGCCCTACACAAAACATTTGAATTTGCTATACCTCAATGACGACTTTATGGGTGCAAAATGTGGGCTTATGAAAGGGAAAAAGGGGCCCAAAAAATATTGTGGGAACATAATGACAACTCTTTGAATTGAAATTGCTCTAACCCAGGAGCTTTGTATTTGAGAGTTAATAAGGTCTTTAGACAAATTGAGCATCCAACTAGCAAATACAAACGACCAAAGAACAAGTTATTCTCTCACTTGCCATTGTTGGAATATTAGCCAATTGCCATAGGCTTGTAATTAATCTATATCTCTACTACAGATGTATTAGTATAATAGATCAAGAGGTGTTTAAAAGCTTGTAAAGATGGAGGAATGGCTAATGTGGAAAAAGTGTTTAAGAAATGAAGTTAGCAATTATCAAGCCTGAAATAATAGTTTCTTGAATGAGCACGATAAATTTGACCTAAAAAGGAAGACGCCGACCAACCGATCATTCTCTATCCACCGAGAGGGTATGCCTTAGATCTTCTCTCTTTTTTGCTTGTGCACTTTTATTTCTTTTTGTTATCTTTTTTCATTTATAATAATTTTATTCTTTCTTTTCTTTTCTTTTTTCTCAAGCCCTTTCTTGGCTTACTTAAATTGTTCGGCGAATCCAACTCGCGAGAATGAGTGGTCAGAGAATATATGCAATAGGTCAAAATGTAATACTCATCCAAGAATGACGTGATAAAGTGTCTTGAAAATTGCTAATAAAAGGCTCAAAATAGGTGGCAAAAGGAAATATAAATGGGGTTTGTGTTTTGGAAAAAGAGAGAATGAAATGAATGCCTCCATCCTTTCTATCAAACCAATGCATGTAAAGCTTCAATTAAGATTAAAAACAAGTTCTAGAACCGGTATGAGCAGACAGATTATACTCAATGATAATTGATGAAAAGAAGTTAGTGCCAATTGGATACTAAACTTGCATAAGAAACAAAGCTCTTTTCATGGATTGAACATATATCGTGAGATATCCTTGTTATTCCCCAGGGTTTGTTTTAATGTCAAGTAATTTTTTAAAAACATATGCACGAAGGCTTAAAAGTGGCTAACAATGGATGATAGTGTTCCTCTCCCCTTTTATTTTGGCAATTGATTTCTTGAAATACACAAAGTCAAAAGACTACTCGTTCTAGGTGAACATTGACTAGGTTTAGACTTTTGAAAACTCCACTCCTGGCCTAAATGGGGTGACTAGAGGTGGTCTTTATTGTGTTTTAGGAAAACCAAGAAATGCCTCATATCCTTGATATAGCCAACCCATTTACTTTTATTAAGGCACTTTTCCTTATTTTTACTTTTCTTTTCCTTTTTCCTTATTTCCCTTATTTTTAATTATCTAGAAAACATGACTAAGACTGAGGTGTGTGAAAAATGTCGCTTATGAAGTGAGTGATGCTTCTCGAGACACTCACGACTATGCATATGTGCGGTATCTTCTTTTATCAATCAAGTTAATTGCCAATGTTGGATTAAAATGAACGACGGTTACTGATAAAAAGACACTTTACTTTATTCCCAAAATAAGTGTGACGAAGTTCATTCGAAAAAGATTCTAAGGCACTTCAAACTATTTGATGTTTTTCACTCTAACATTTTTTAATCAAGCTTATCCTATTTTACCCTATTTGCGAATGTACCCTCAAACTCAAGAGCTCGGGTGATCTTGTCATTCCTCATTAATATTTTGACATTGGCTTGAAAAATGCTACCTGCCTCAGTTGAATGACCATGCGCATTCGTGTGGCACTCATGAAAGTTGTGGCTTGTACCATCTGGGGTACGAAGGTGTTAATGGAACCATGGGTCTTGGGTTTATGATCCCTTGATCTGATAACTGTCTGAATAATTCCATTTGAGACACTTGCAGAATCCGGATATGATAATCTCCCAATGCATGCACTAAGGATTTTAAAACAAATGAGATTCTCAAATGATGCATCTCCGACATAGACATTGAGTATAACCTAAAATGACAGTTCCCCAGTGCAGGCATTGGAGTTTGTGATGGACACAAGGGTGCTATCTGGTATCATGGTGACCACACCATAGATTGAACATGAGCTAAAATGGTAGTCCTCAGAGTATGTCGTGGGGTTAGTGACACCTGAGCTAAAAAGAAGATTCCCCAGTGCAAGCACTGGGCCTCATGGCAGCCATGGGATAAAGACAATGGCTCCCTAGTGCAGGCATTAGGATTTTAAGGCAGACATGAATTTGAAACGATGGTTCCCCAATGAGAGACCAAAACATGCCCAAAGATAATAATTCCCCAGTATAAACACTGAGTACTAGACACGTGTTGAGAGCACATCCCCCAGTGCGGGCACTAGGGTCTGAGATATGGCCTAATGGGTGATTCCCCAATGTAGGCATTAAGGTTCAAATACAAGATTAGGAGGGCGATTCCCCGGTGCAGGCACTAGGTTTAAGTCAAGAATGATAGTTCTAAGGCGATGACCCTCTTTACACTGGGAATTCAAAACGGGGGTTGCCCAATGCAAGCGCTGAGGCCCAAGGCAAAAAATGAGTCTAGAAAGGTGTTTTTTAGTCACCATCTAGCTTCAACAGCTAGACTTGTTATTGAGGCCAAACAATTATCGGGCACCAGCCAAATACAATTATAGCTTTGAATGCAATGCAAAAATACGAAAAATAAAAAAAAATCAACAAAAGAATATGAGAGAAATGGCTTTACCACAAATACCATGTTAAGTTCTTTGCAATAAAGGGTCCTTACAGGTATCTTGATGAAGATTTCTTTTCAAGAAAGATGTGGTTACATTTGCAATTATCTTGAGGATCATTCTCTGGATCTCTAGTTGTCTCTTTGTCAGTCAAGGGATTCTATTAGAGACCAAGACTGGAGTGTAAAGAAAAGTTTCGTTACACACACATGGGGTTTCTTTTTCTTTTAGTCAAATGTTGCGATTGGCAAATGAGATTCTCAACGGAAACAGAGATTCCACAAAGTATGAAAATTCATGATTAGTAGGAAAAAGAATATTTCCTTCACGTTAAGCGTCTCAATTACTAGCCGCAACATTGACTTTAGCTCGCGTGAAGCTTGCTAGTATAAACCCAAAAGATTGACACCATGCACCTCAATAATTGTAAATATAACCACTGTTTACTATCTATGCAGATAAATGAACAAATGTTAATACATTCCTATGGCCTAGAAATTAATGTGGGGGAGAAAACATTCTCGTCACATATACAAATATTATTCACAAGAGGAAAGCATAAACAAAGGTGATTTAAATTAGAAACAAATGTGGTAAAGAAAGAAAAAGAAAATTTTATTTTACAATGCAAAGGAAATTATGAGAAAAAGAAATATATATTTTTTTAAATGCAGACAACTTTTTTTATATACAATGCAAAGAAAAAGGAAAATATTTTTTTATAGACAATACAAAGAAATTTTTTTTTTTAAAAAAAAAGAGAAAATTGCTTTTTTCATAGTTCAAAAGAAAATGTTAAATGCAATGCAAACAAAATTATAGAAAAATAATTTTTTTATAAGAAAAAAAGAAAACTTTTTGTTTTATATAATGTAAAAAAAATTTTATATATACGATGCAAAGAAAAAAAAAAATACTTTTCACAATTCAAAGGAAAATTTTATATACAATGCAAAAAAAATTTACATTTTTTTTTTATATTTATACAATGCAAAGGATTTTCCTCTTTTTTTTATATAATGCAAAGAAAAAGTGATTTTCTTTTCTTTTATACAAAGGAAAATTTTACCATGAAACACAAATGAAATTATAAAAAGGAAAATTTTTTATACAATGCAGAGAAAATTTTTTTTTTGTATATACAGTGCCAAGAGAAGGAGGTTTTATTCATAATTTAAAAGAGAATTTTGTATGCCGTGCAAATGAAATCATAAGAAAAAGAATTTTTTTATACAATGCAAAGAAGTTATTTTTTATATATACGCAATGCAAAGAAAAATTGTTTTTTTTTTAATTTAAAAGACAATTTTATATACAGTGTAAAGAAAAATCATAAGAAAAATGAAACTTTTTATTTTTGCTCTTTTTATATATATATACAATGTAAATGATTTTCCTCTTTTTTTTGTATATATACAATGCAAAGAAAGTTATGAGAAAAAGAGTTTTTTTTTTATATAACGCGAAGAAATTTTTTTTTATATACATGTGCAATGCAAAGAAAATTTTATTTATTTATTTTTATATATACACAATTTAAAAGAAATAATGAGAAAAAGGAAATAATTATTTTTCTTACAATGCAAAGGAATTTTTTTTTTATATATGCGATGCAAAGAGAATTTGTTTTATTTTTCTTTTATTTACAATTCGAAAGGCTATTACATACCATGCAAAGAAAATTATAAGAAAAATAAACTTTTTTTACTTTTTTTTAAATGTATGCATGAAACGACATGAGAGTTTGCTCCTTGTGTCCTAAAGGTTTGATATGGACCAGAATGCGAATCAAGGTGATCACTTACATTTGCCAACCGGACCAATAACAAGAGCTAAAGCTAAGATGATGCAACAAGCTATTCAAGGTCTAATGAAGCAAGTTCATGGACATAAAGCTAATTTAGAAGAATTGGGCATGGAACAAGACCTAAAGGCTGTCAACATTTTGCAAGTTCAATTAAACCCCAAGTGAAGGCCACAATTCATATTTAATTAGTGTAATTTTTGTTTAAGTGATGTAATTTCATTTTTTGGCTTAAGTAATCTTATTTTAAGGCCCAAATGTGTGTTTAGTCAACAAACTTGAAATTGGGCTATTTTAACTTAAACATCTAATTAGTCCAGCCTAATATTTTTAGAAAACCCTAGGATGCATTTTATATTAAGCTTGCAACCACCAAATTAGGTTAGATTTATTGAATTTGAAAACTTTGTGAGAGTTTCTCTCCTTTGCTGTCTTAAGCAAAACTTGCGGAGATTTCAAGTAAGAACTTGTTATTTCCATCTTAATTTGATAATATTGGTTCTTGATTCTTAATAATCATTGGGTCAATATTCCTATTGTTCATCCTTCTTTGGCGATCTTGGGTTTGATTTCCATATATTGTTGTCGGGTTTCACGGCTGGAATCTCGCCAGAATTCGGCGAGCCGGAGTTGGAGGAGGAGCCGGAGATCATCCTTGTCATCTTCCTCGTCTCAATCTCTCGAGTTACGGTTGGTACAACGCCCGATTCTCTCCAAGTTCCCATTTTCTTCATTTTTGGAATTGAGTTGAGAATCCAAGTTTAGGCGGACTCGAGGGTAGAATAATGTTTCTAAAGTGTTCTTGAACACTCATCGGGGTTAGGATTCGAGGTTAGATCGTTGGATTTGGCTGGATTCGAAGTTGGAAGAGTTTGGGGTTTATAAAGCCCATTTTTCCCAATTTCGAACAATCAACGATTCGGCGATGAATCGAAGTTGGATTTGAGTTGTAGGACTTCCTAAATGTAGTATATATGTAGGAGAACAAGACTCGTGAAAAAGTGGAATCGAAGCCGGATCGGAAAATGGCCGAAAAGGGGGCCGAAACCAGCCACAGCACAGCAAAAACGTTGTTGTGCTGCGAGCTAGCGCTGCAGCGCCCACATGCTGGTTGGCTAAGGGCTACCAAGGCAGCACCTTGGTGCGGCAGCGCCAGGTCCCTGCCTGGCTTGCCCCAAGCCCACTTTAAGGGCGAATTGAGACCTCCGAACCCCCTTTCTTCAATCCTAAACACCCTAGAACACTCCTAAACATGTTTTTGACGTTTAAATCACTCTATGTACCTTCTTGTTTCTCAAGGACGGAAACTTGCGGAACAAATTAGGTCTAACTTCGTGAATTGCAACCTTATCCCTTCACAGCCTTTAGGAAACCTAAGTGGGAAAAATTTGAGGTATATTGAGGTTTAGAAACTAGATTTCTTAGAACCCAAGTAGGATAAATTGGAGATATATTGAGGTTTAGAAACTAGATTTCTTAGAACCCAAGTAGAAACACAAGTTGAATTAAAATGCTTAGACCTTCCTAGAATTAGGATTCCTTCCAACCAAGCTAGATAAGCTTCCTTAGATGCGAATACAAGTTAGATAGAGGTCTAGTACTCAAATCCAAGTATGTGAAACACTCAAGTAGAGTGTTATATGCGAGTAAGTCAAGTGTCCGAGGAAGGATACGCATAAGTCGGGATAGAGAAGTCCAATAAGACCAAGAGCTTGACTCTGTGGCAACCATGGACTACACGTGAGAGTAATGGAGAGATAAATAACGAGTTAAGTTAAGTAATAACCTTAATTAAGTAAATGTTGTTCTTATAGGAACAACAACACGCAATAGAGTGCAACAGGAACTCCGAGGAGACTAAAGCTACAAGAGAGGATTGCATGGAAGGTTGGCCAAGGTGAGGGCTCTTTCATCTCTGCTCGTAGGGTTGTATGCTTATGTGGATTACATGAGTATGTATATTCTCTGCATGTCTGATATGTGTTAGTTAGAGGTATAGAATGCTAAAAGAATAAAAGAACTAGAAAATAGATTGTGGAAAGTAACTCGGATAGGAAGACATAGGAGTAGAGAGTAATTGTTTGCTATGATTGGTGTGTTACAAATCCAACTCGTACACTCCGGAGGCGTGATGAGTATTTTATTAAATTTTTCCCACGACGATGGCAAGAGTCCTTGTACAGAAGGACTAAGCTTTTAATTTGAAAACTCGTCACGACGATGACTTATATTATAATCACGCAAAAGGAGTTATTGGTGGGTTTCGGATTTGATTATGCTAGCGATGTGATACATCGACTAGAACAACGTCAGATGGCACTTGAGACCTCAATTTTGTAATCACCATGACGATGGTCATTGCCCTATCCTATCAATAGGGTCAAAAAGGATTTGTATTGCTATGACGATAGCTTGAGGTTCAGAGAGTGCATCTGGACGGGTATATGAGATATATCCTGTTGAGGATAGTTGTCCATATTAACAAGGAGAGGAATTGTTAATGGTGGGTTTCGGATTTGATTATGCTAGCGATGTGATACATCGACTAGAACAACGTCAGATGGCACTTGAGACCTCAATTTTATAATCACCATGACGATAGTCATTGCCCTATCCTGGCAATTGGGTCAGAAAGGATTTATATTGCTATGACGATAGCTTGAGGTTCAAAGAGTGCATCTGGACGGGTATATGAGTTATATCCTGTTGAGGATACTTGTCCATATTAACAAGGAGAGGAATTGTTAATCCTTCGGGAAAGATAGAAAGAATCGTATTAATATGTGAGACTAAGGTAAGGAGACACGGGAGGAACCTACGGGTGAACCGTGAGCCTAATCTAGAAAAGAGAAATCATCATGTGGAGTTAGTCCATGGTTTGTCAGTGGCCATGCTTCGAGACATCGTGCTGTGCCTGCCATGTGGCCTGGTTGGGTAATGGACGAGTGGGCTCAAGCTATTGCCCCGCAGCAAGAGGTCAGGACGTGCCACATGGTGGCTACGGATCAGTTGTTTGATATGTAGAAGTTGATTGTGTTTGATTAATAGAATTGTCACGAGGTGACCAGTACCTAAGTGAATGTATTAAGTATGTTTTGCCACGTGGTGGCCAGGAACCCAAGTGCACGGGTTCGAAGTGGAAAGGCCATGTAGTGGCCAGTATATACCCCAAAGTGGGGGAAATTAAGTAGATGTATGCTATAGTATCTGTGTGTAGGTACAAATTTTCTGTGTTTGCTTATAATTGTTGATTGTGCAGTGTAGTGGTGACGTACAGGATTACATCACCACAATGTCTTGTTTGATTCAAACAAGCTGAACGTGAGAAGACCGGTAAGTAAAAGCCGGCATGATTACTTGATGATTGATGATGTGGAACAAACTGCTGCATGCTTATATCTATTAAATGCATGTGATTGTTTGGGTGAAATTTTTGTTGTTGTGTGATCACCAAGAATGTATGCTAATTAATAGTAACTGATTGTTTTTGCTTGTGGTTGTATATGACTCCCAAACCCGGCGCTATGGGAGAGTCCTCACTGAGTCGCGTGGTTAAGACCCACAACTTGTTCATGTGGGTGAATGAATTGTAATTGTAATTTAATTTACTTTATTATTGTATCATAAAGTAAAGGGTAGACGTACCCAATTAGATTGTATTACTAAATCTAGAACTCTCAGCTTCACATACCTTAAAGATCAAGATTAGTTATATCACGATACAGGGGAAAACTTGTTTTCAAAATATATATATATATATATATACATATATCCGTTGCATGTGGATAGGATAGGCAGCATCATCGGATGTGTAGCCAGTACACAGGTTATATATTATGTGTGTTTTCCTATATCTATATCTTGAAGCGGCACTGGTCGTGGATTTGCTTGCTTAGGATAGACCACCATTTCGGTATAGCCATGGTATTAT
This sequence comes from Senna tora, assembly GCA_014851425.1. Classification (NCBI taxonomy): domain Eukaryota; kingdom Viridiplantae; phylum Streptophyta; class Magnoliopsida; order Fabales; family Fabaceae; genus Senna; species Senna tora. Next base: position 19,877,804 of record CM026265.1, read on the forward strand.
AATGCATGCGAATGTATTTTCAAAAAAAGATATTCTTTCAATTAGGTGATAAGGCTTACAGGCATAGGGGTATTCCCTAGGTCTATGCCGGTCACGGTCCTCTAAACAGGGGCCGTGACAGCATAGTTAGTAACTAAAATGCAAATATTATGTGACGCTAATATTTATTTCACATATTTGTACGTACATGTGAAATTATAGTAATCCTCATATTTTTATTCTAATATGTGAATGCTTGCATTTTAGTTAGTAATCCTCACATAGCGTCATATTTTTTGAATTATTTAAGTATTATTTGTATTTGACAATTTTTTCTCACATATTTTTATAATATAGTTTACACATAAGTGATGTGTAAACTATATAGTTTACACATAAGTTTATAATTGCATTTATTAACTTCATTTTCTACTATTTAATCTCAAAAAAAAAAATTTATTCTCAAAATAAAATATATCTTAAAAAATTTAAAGATATATGCATGACCTATAATTTAAATTTAATTATTCTAAGAAAAAATTGACTTCCATTATTTAAATTTTTAAATAAAAAATTTATTTTACAGTCATTCAAAATAAAATATATCTTAAAAAATTTTCAATGTGTATCTAATTTTGATAGTTGAATTATACTTCGATCCTTTATTTATACAAATGAGAATTAAGGAAGATATTAGTTTTGAAAATTTATGATTTATAGTTACGTATATCAATCTTTTTTTGATAATTAATATATTATTAAAAAACCTTGGGTTAATAAATTCTAAAAAAATACTTTTTAGCTTAATTACTACTATTCATTCTCTTCAAGAATTTGCCTTTTTAGAATTTATCCAAATTTTCTTTCATATACATAATTCTACTTTATAAACTTTTTTCATACGTTCTATTTTGTAAACTTTGTTAATTGCTTTGATTTCTTAAAATTTGTTACTTAAATATTAACTTCTATTTTATTTATTCGCAAATGTGATCTCCACATTCCTTGAGAATTACGTTAAAATATAAATTATCTTCACATGTATAATCTCATTTATTTAATGTATATGAATCTCTTGAGATAATGAATTTGTGCTTTTCAATTTATTTGATTTGATATATATATTGCCCATTATCAGGGTATGTGTTCATGAATTAATAATTAATTACAAAAAAAATTTACTATTTACAACACACTCTAAATTTTCATTACATTTTAAACAATATATAATTTTTAAAGTACCAATTAAAAAATACGTTAATATTATTTTTGAGCTATTAAGAGATTTACTATGAACTATATATTTTGAAAATTACTCCTGTGCGTTGTGTCTGTTTTTCCTATGAGTGTAATCTACTTTCTTAAATATATGCGCGTGAATGTATGTTTTTTACACGCGCATATATTTAAGAAAGTAGATTACACACATAGGAAAAGCAGACAACACGCACGGGAGTGCGTGTTGAATTCTAGTATAATATATTGTCTTGAATTTGGTAAAAAACTAAAAGGAATAATTTTTAAAATTTTTTCATTAGTTAAAATGAATATTTAAACAATACCGCCATTAGCACACTTCTTAGCAAAATTTATTTTATATTAATCTTTTATTTTTTTAAAAATTTTAAATCTACTCTCTATTTTTACAAGTTGTTCTATTACTCTATATTGACTTTTTTATCTTACACTGTTAAGTTTTTTCGTTAACTACTTATATAGTATGTTGATATGTCATTTATCTCTTTTATGCATGTCAAACTTTACACATATGTTATTTCTCTTACAATTTTTTTGTGACACGACTCATTTTCTCTCTATACCATGATTGGTTATACAAAAAATTTTGCCACGTGTTTCAATTATATTGGTGAACTTTATTGCAATGTCACGATCCCCTAACGGACGTTTGTGACCGGCACGGGAGGTAGGACACAATCCACGGCTCGCTCAACTCCGCTTCAGTCTATACATATACACATAATCAATCACACGTACATGTAATATACATATTGATCACGCGCTTAAGGGCGGGTGATCTATCCTATTCACATGCGGAATCCCTGTCTACAGTCAAGCATATATATTCAATCACACACCTGCATAAAATATACATATTGATCACACGCCTCAATGCGTGTGACCTATCCTATTCACATGCAGAAGTCGTATTTTCACACAATCAAGTATTCAGTCACACATATATATAAGTTTACATATTGACCACACGCTCAGTGCGTGTGATCTTTCCTATTCACATGCAGGAGTCACATCCATATATATGTATATACACATGATATTCATCATCACAACCTATATCCCCAACAACAAGACCAATCTTTAATCTGTATGAAGCCGACAATTCTAGAGTGTGACATATACATATATGCATATAGCAAATGTACAAAACAATGCTATACCAAAATGAATCATATGCATATATATCCTGTCAAAATACATATAATAGTACTACCCACGCGAACATTGCGTGCGGTCTCTAAGTCTGTCCGCCTCCCTGAGATGAAGTGGAAGCGCTCCCGATGCCTATACCACCTGTGTCTGTAACATTTAACATTGGGGTGAGTCAAACAGACTCAATGAGAGGCTTTCCCATCCCTGGTGTAGTAGCGGGTACCATTACAATTGAGGAAGAGGAGCCAATCACAAACATATACCCATGTAACGGATTAAATTTCCATATATTAAGTGGTCAGGCAATTAGCTTATATCATATTCACAATAAAGAATTTAAAGCATGGATTTACATACATTTACATTTACATTCACACATACATCATATCATGATTTAACATATAATTCCATGTGGTCCTCTGTATTCAAGTAATCATAATCATAAACTGGCCCGAAGGCAATATCTCCGTTAGGAGAGAATCTGGCCCGAAGGCAATATCTCACGTGAGCAATATGGGAACCTAGTTGATCATTCTAGGAACCCCTGGTCCCAAGACTATACTTGGAACAACAGTCTGACCCCAAGACTTCACTTGGAGCATAGCCGGCGACTCATCTGACCTCGGTTTACCCAAGGCAATAGCCACAATGTGGTGAACTCATATACTCTGTATTTCTGTGGGTTGACTCAAGACAAGAGACTCAATCTACCCGGACCACCCGTGATAGACTCGGTTCCCGCGTTGTACCATAAATGACCCCTATGGACCACTACTTGTTCATTTTACTTCTTCTTAGGCAATTCTAGATTTCCAAGTGGTTTCTAATTCGGACTCTTGATTCAAGACAAAGTCACCTATGTTTATTTCCTTTAAGGATTTACATACAAACCACACTTTTTAGTTAATGATCGATGAGGTTTGTTTCTAGTACCACAAGACCCTCACAAATAAAATTGACTCGATCCTACCCCCGATATCATCTAGGTCCCGAGGACCTTCTTTCCATATAAGGCTCCTTGAGCCACTATTGCTTTTACAATTCACATACACACATATAGCACGTTTTCGAATATACTGTAATTTAGGAACAACAATAGCATGTTATCTAACTTGTAATTCCTACAAATAGGCAAGAAGGCAAACCATATATCCATATCCGCAGTCAACCCTATAGGACAAGGATAGCAAAGCCCCTCATCTAGTTGGCCCCTCTGATCGACTCTCGGTACGCCCGAAAGTCCACTCACATTATGGTGCCCTATACACATATACTTGAGAGATTCAGAAACTTGCAATTTCAACCACTATCGTGCACATGTAACGCTAATGTTCATGTTCTTTCTAATTAATTCCATAGACTAGTTGTTGGTTTGAAATGCCCTCAACTAGTTTTCGGAACACCTAGCATGCTTCTATTCGTTTTCAGCCCTTTCTTAATCACACTATTCAGAAGCTTTGGCTCTGGAATGCAAGGTTACCCAATTCCACCTCTATGTGTCCATATGAACTTCCATTACCCAAGTCTTGAATTTATGGCTCAAGAGAACCATAAATCCTACTTGTCCAAGCTTTGCATTTATCAAACTAACCTTGAACACTTCACCTACACATGAATACACATACCCGAATACACGTAAAATTAGAAAATTGTCTCTTTTTCCCCGAACGGGGTTCCGGGTGAGACGGGAATTACTCGGGTTTTAATCCCTCGTACATTCCAATAATTTTTAATAATTATATAATTATCATTCAACCTTTCAATGCACCCCAAATCATTCCACAACACCCTTAAACATTACCAATCATATTTTCCTACTAGTTTTCCAACCCAGATAACTTCCTAGAAATAAATTCTGGTTCCTAAGCTTCCAACTCACTTCCTAACATGCAAATACTTCGATTTAGGACCCAGAATACTCAAATTGAATCAATTGGGGTCTTTCCAAAAATCCCTAAAATTGATAAAATTGGGGTTTGAGAGTTTCTGGACTTCTCACCTCGATTCAACCGGTTAGAAGGACGATATGGAGTAGAGGAGACTCCCAGCTACCTTTCCCGGTGAAGAGACGACGTTTTCCGGCGAGAAAGCTCTTTCCTTTAATTTTCTCTCTCTAGCCCGAACTCTCTCTCTCTCCAGCCAACAATGGCGTTTTCCGACGACTATGTCTCCCTCTGGCACCGGCTCGCACGTCCGGCCACCACCGCGCTCACTTCCGTCTGTGAGCTCCTTCCCTTCTCTCTCGCGTAGCTTCCGTGCTTCCCCCTCCCTCACGCTCTGTTCCTTTCTTTCTTCTTTCTTCCCATGATGGCCCTCTCTCCTTTATCTCCTTATTCTTTCTTTTATCTAATATATATATATATATATATATATATATATATATATATATACATAACAAACAAAAAGGGTCAGATAGGATAATAATAATTTTAAAAAAATAATTATATAAAAAAAATATAATTAGGATTTACTTTATTTATATTTAATAAAAGAAATATAGGTAGTAGGATAGTGGGTAATTTCATCTCATTTTTCCACTTTTATTTTAATAAATTTAATTTAATAAATGATGCCAGTTAAAATATCCTCGGGTATTACAATCTTCCCCCCTTAAGAAATTCGGTCCCTAAATTTCAAACAAAACACTAACCTTAGTCTTGACATAGATGAGGATACGTCCTGCATACTTCACCCTCGACCTCCCATGTAGCTTCATCGGTCGAGTGGTTTCTCCACAGAACTTTAACCAATGGAATCTCCTTCGTTCTGAGTTTCTTCAACTGTCGATCTAAGATTTCCACTGGCTCCTCTTCTTACATCATATTTTCGGTTAGTTGCACGTCTTGCGATTGGATTACGTGCGAGGGATCGGGAAGATATTTTCGAAGCATCGATACATGAAAGACAGGGTGTACCCCTTCCAATTCTATAGGCAATTCCAACCGATACGCTACATTCCCAACTCGTTCTAAGATTTCAAACGGTCCGATATACCGAGGACTCAATTTCCCCTTCTTCTCAAACTGCATCACGCCTCTCATCGGTGATACTCTCAAGAACACCTGCTCACCAACGGCAAACTCCAGTTCTCTCCTTCTATTGTCTGCATAAGACTTTTGCCTACTCTGAGCCGTCAGCAATCTCTCCCTTATACACTTTACCTTCTGTAAGGCATCTTGTAGCAATTCCGGGCCGACTAGGCTAGCTTCTCCAACCTCGAACCACCCAATCGGGGATCTGCATCTACGACCGTACAGAGCCTCGAAGGGTGCCATTTGAATACTTGCTTGATAACTGTTATTGTACGCAAACTTAGCCAAGGGTAAATACTTTTCCCAACTTCCGCTGAAATCCATAATACACGCCCGAAGCATGTCCTCAAGAATATGAGGGTGGAACGCAGTACTCAGAACAACTCTAGTTCCCAACACTTCCTGCAATGACTTCCAAAACCTGGAAGTGAACTGTGGACCTCTATCAGATATTATGGATACTGGCACACCGTGCAATCTAACGATTTCTGATAGATAAATCTGTGCATATTGACTCACTCCGTAAGTGGTCTTAACTGGCAGAAAGTGTGCGGACTTAGTCATGCGATCCACTATCACCCAAACCGAATCGAATCCCCGTTGTGATCTTGGCAACCCTATTACGAAATCCATCGTTATCCTCTCCCATTTCCACTCAGGTATTTCTATCTGTTGTAATGTTCCGGCGGGCTTCTGGTGTTTAGCCTTGACTTGCTGGCACACTAAACACCTGGCTACATAGTTTGCGACATCCTTCTTCATGCCATTCCACCAATACAACTGTTTCAAGTCATGATACATCTTATTAGCTCCCGGATGGATTGTATACGTTGTCCGGTGTGCTTCTTCAATAATTCTTTCTTTCAAATTATCAACCATAGGGACACACAACCGTCCCTCCAACCGAAGTATCCCAAAATCATCTATAGAGAATCGGACGTCGTCCCCTTTCCCTTTAGTTACCATATCCCTGATTTGCTTGAGGTCGGTATCTTCATCTTGCCTAGCCTTCACCTCTTCTACCAAAGAGGACTTAGCTTGCAAATGGGCTAGAAATGAGTTAGAACTTCCAATCTCAAACTGATTTCCCATTTGCTCTAGCTTGTGCTGTTCTCTAATCAACGGTCTTCTTTCTTCACTTATATGAGCAAGACTGCCCATGGATTTCCGACTCAGGGCATCGGCTACCACATTAGCCTTTCCTGGATGATACAAGATCGTGCAGTCGTAGTCTTTCAACAACTCCAACCATCGACGTTGTCTCAAGTTCAAATCTTTCTGCTCGAAAATGTATTTGAGGCTTTTGTGGTCTGTATAAATTTCACAAGTTTCACCATATAAGTAGTGTCTCCATATTTTCAAAGCGAACACTACAGCCGCCATTTCGAGGTCGTGTGTCGGGTAGTTCTTCTCATGTTTCCTCAGTTGTCGCGATGCATACGCAATCACCTTGTCATGTTGCATTAAGACACACCCTAACCCGATCCTTGACGCATCACAGTATACCACATACCCTCTTGTGCCTTCTGGTAATGCCAGCGCCGGAGCGGTAGTGAGGCTGTCCTTCAGCTTCTGAAAACTCTGCTCACACTTATCATCCCATACAAACTTCACTCCCTTCTGAGTCAATCTAGTCATAGGTGCGGCAACCTTAGAGAAGTCCTGCACAAATCTTCTATATTATCCCGCCAAACCCAAGAAACTGCGAACCTCCGTAACAGAGGTAGGCTGGGACCAATTCTTCACTACCTCTACCTTACTTGGATCAACGTGGATTCCCTCTGATGATACCACGTGACCCAAAAAGGCAACTCTATCAAGCCAGAATTCACACTTAGAGAACTTGGCATACAGTTTTTCCTCTCTCAACCTTTGTAATGCTAGTCTCAAGTGTTCAGCATGTTCCTCAGAATTCTTTGAATAAACCAATATGTCGTCAATGAACACAATGACAAATCGGTCCAGAAATGGTTTAAAGACCCTATTCATCAGGTCCATGAACGCTGCAGGAGCATTAGTTAATCCAAAAGACATCACCAAGAACTCGTAATGCCCATATTGGGTCCCGAATGCGGTCTTAGGTATGTTTGATTCTCGAATCTTTAATTGGTGATACCCATATCGCAAATCAATTTTAAAGAATCGCTTTGCCCCCTGCAACTGATCAAATAGGTCATCTATCCTCGGCAACGGGTATTGATTGCGGATCGTCACCTTGTTTAACTTTCGGTAATCGATACACAACCGCAAAGATCCGTCCTTCTTCTTTACAAAAAGGACCGGTGCGCCCCAAGGAGAGAAACTGGGTCTTATAAAACCCGTTTCAAGCAACTCTTGCAATTGTGTATGTAGCTCCTTCAGCTCTTTCGGAGCCATACGGTAAGGTGGTGTGGAGATAGGCTGGGTACCAGGTTGCAGCTCAATTCCAAATTCAATCTCACGATCGGGCGGCAACCCCGGCAATTTTTCTGGAAATACATCCAAGAACTCTCGCACCACCGGTACTTGAGTCGGTGAAAGTACTTCTTTCGTAGTATCTTGGACGAATGCCAAATACCCTTTGCATCACTTTGCAAGTAACTTGGATGCTTTCAAAGCCGAGATTAAGCTTGGATACGGTGCAGCTCCGTCACCCCGTACCACAAAAGGCTCCTCGTTTGGCATATTAAATTTTATACATTTAGCCCTGCAGTCCACAACTGCATGGCAAGACGACAACCAATCCATTCCGAGGATCACATCAAGATCAACCATACACAACAACCGAAGGTCTACCACAGTCTCATGACCATCGACCTCCACAATGCAAGACTTGTGCACATACTCTACTTGTACCGATTCTCCCATTGGTGTAGAGACCAGTACTATTTCTTCCATTCTAGATGGACTTTTGTTGAATTTAGAGGCAAATGCATGCGACACATAGGCATGAGTGGACCCGGAATCAAATAAGACTCATGCTTCAAGAGAGCAGACCATAAGAGTACCTGTCACAACCGCATTTGATGCATGAGCATCCTTCTGGGAGAGTGCAAATACCCGCGCCTGTCCACCACCTACCGCCCCTGGCCCTCGGCCATTAGACCCTACACCACGGCCTCTAGCTGCACCTGTACTTGCTACCTATGGTGGCACGGTTCTCACTGGTGGAGCTGGAATAGGTGTACTCCTCGGCGTCGGATTGCTTCTCACACTTGTACCCTCTTTCTTCTTTGGACACTCTCTAGCCATATGGCCCATCTGGCCGCAACGGTAGCATCCACCTGTCAGTTTCCGACATATACAAGTATGAAATCTGTCGCAAGTCACACACTGGGGCTTTGTCTTACCGGCATTTCGACCCCCTTGTTCCCTCTGTCCCCCTTGAACATTACCTCTTGTACCTGTTTCATAGGTGGTAGTTGAGGATTGTCCTCCTGCGGACCCTGAATATCCAGCTCCTCCACCTGTTGTCTTCCTTTTCTTACTTCCACCTCCTTGGTTGTCACTGCCTGTAATTAACTTCACTTTGGGATCAACAGATGTCCCATACCTCTTCCTGGTTTCAATCATTCTAGCACAGTCTCCTGCTTGAGCTAAAGTCTCAAACTGTCTCCTCTGAGGTAATAAAGCAGTAAACAACGGCTCTGTGAGTCGATGTATGAATCTCTTGATCCTCGCCTCTTCATCAGGAACTAACTCAGGTGAGAATTGAGCCAGTTCAGTAAAAAGTAGCTCATACTCCGTCACGATCATGTTAGGCGTCATCCACAATTCCTCGAATGGCTGACGCTTTGCATCCTTGGTACCTTCAGGTAGAAACCGACCCAGGAATTCCCTCTGAAAATCTTCCCAGGTCATCGGTGCCACTCTGCGTGAATACCTCGTCTGTACGGACTCTATCCATACTTTAGCCGCTCCCCTCAGCAGGAACGAAGCTAATTCCACCAATTCATGGCCTGATCACCTCAGCATGCGCCCAATTCTGACCACATCTCTGATGAAGTACTGCGGATCCTCTTTCTCACTAGTTCTGCAGAAAGTGGGTGGATGAAGCTTCAGAAATTTTGAAATTGATAGCTCTCTGGGTGCTGCCGCGGTTCACGAGGCATTTCCTGTGGTTGTTGGCATTCCCTATCCTCTTCCTCAACAACCTCCATCTCTTGATTACTAGGAACCCTCTCTTCTTCTTCCTGGCCGACTATCAACCGACGTACCTCCCTCTGTATTTGCCTCGTCATCTCTTCTCTTAGTTCCTGAAATCCTGCCGTGAGCATTTCCGCCACGGAAGGTGCACCTGTCTCTACTTGAGGTTGAGGTTCCGGTGACTGTCTCCTCTCTTCCCCTCTCACTGGTGCTCTACCTCGACCTCGAGCACGACCTCTACCTCGGCCTCGGGTACGGCCTCTACCTCGGCCTCGGGTGGGCATTCCCTCCTCCCGAACTGATTCTCGATCAATTTCAGTAGGAGTTCTCCCTCCACCCCTAGTCCGTCTCGTGATAGGTGGCATCCCTATACTGCACAAGGACCACACCTAATAAGTACACGTATATTAATGACATTTCGTATAATAGAGAGTAGAAGGAAAGGCTGACACAATTTCCTGGGTACTTCCACAAGTGCCTTTTACTCCCACGTTGTGCCCGGGTACACAAAGAGGGGTAAACCGACACCCGGTCATACCTATGGCTTCATACAATTAAAGATAACCTGCCTCTGATGCCAAGTTTGTGACGACCCCCTATCGAACGTCCAGGACCAGCACGGGAGGTAGGATTTCTCCTATCCCGTAAGCCTCTAATTCCTGATTGACATTCTTATATATGCATAACTACCCATTTCTAATACAAACAATATAGTATTTATATGGCCATCCCTATCCGATGACCTAAGTAGCACACAATCCACGGCTCGCTCAACGCCGCTTCAGTCTATACATATACACATAATCAATCACACGTACATGTAACATACATATTGATCACGCGCTTAGGGGCGGGTGATCTATCCTATTCACATGCAGAATCCCTGTGTACAGTCAAGCATATATATTCAATCACACACCTGCATAAAATATACATATTGATCACACGCCTCAATGCGTGTGACCTATCCTATTCACATGCGGAAGCCGTATTTTCATACAATCAAGAATTCAGTCACACATATATATAAGTTTACATATTGACCTCACGCTCAGTGCGTGTGATCTATCCTATTCACATCCAGGAGTCACATCCATATATATGTATATACACATGATATTCATCATATCACAACCTATATCCCCAATAACAAGACCAATCTTTAATCTGTATGAAGCCGACAATTCTAGAGTGTGACATATACATATATGGATATAGCAACTGTACAAAACAATGATATACCAAAATGAATCATATACATATATATCTTGACAAAATACATATAACAATACTACCCACGCGAACAATGCATGCGGTCTCCAAGTCTGTCCGCCTCCCTGAGATGAAGTGGAAGTGCTCCCGATGCCTATACCACCTGTGTCTGTAACATTTAACATTGGGGTGAGTCAAACAGACTCAGTGAGAGGCTTTCTCATCCCTGGTGTAGTAGCGGGTACCACTACAACTGGGGAAGAGGAGCCAATCACAAACACATACGCATGTAACGGATTAAATTTCCATATATTAAGTGGTCAGGCAATTAGCTTATATCATATTCACAATAAAGAATTTAAAGCATGGATTTACATACATTTAAATTCACACATACATCATATCATGATTTAACATATAATTCCATGTGGTCCTCTATATTCAAGTAATCATAATCATAAACTGGCCCGAAGGCAATATCTCCGTTAGGAGAGAATATGGCCCGAAGGCAATATCTCATGTGAGCAATATGGGAACCTAGTTGATCATTCTAGGAACCCTGGGTCCCAAGACTATACTTGGAACAATAGTCTGACCCCAAGACTTCACTTGGAGCATAGCCAGTGACTCATCTGACCTCGGTTTACCCAAGGCAATAGCCACAATGTGGTGAACTCATATACTCTGTATTTCTGTGGGTTGACTCAAGACAAGAGACTCAATCTACCCGGACCACCCGTGATAGACTCGGTTCCCGCGTTGTACCATAAATGACCCTTATGGACCACTACTTGTTCATTTTACTTCTTCTTAGGCAATTCTAGATTTCCAAGTGGTTTATAATTCGGACTCTTGATTCAAGACAAAGTCACCTATGTTTATTTCCTTTAAGGATTTACATACAAACCACACTTTTTAGGTAATGATCGATGAGGTTTGTTTCTAGTACCACAAGACCCTCACAAATAAAATTGACTCGATCCTACCCCCGATATCATCTAGGTCCCGAGGACCTTCTTTCCATATAAGGCTCCTTGAGCCACCATTGCTTTTACAATTCACATACACACATATAGCACGTTTTCACATATACTGTAATTTAGGAACAACAATAGCATGTTATCTAACATGTAATTCCTACAAATAGGCAAGAAGGCAAACCATATATCCATATACGTAGTCAACCCTATAGGACAAGGATAGGAAAGCCCCTCACCTGGTTGGCCCCTCTGATCGGCTCTCGGTGCGCCCGAATGTCCACTCACAGTATGGTGCCCTATACACATATACTTGAGAGATTCAGAAACTTGCAATTTCAACCACTATCGTGCACATGTAACGCTAATGTTCATGTTCTTTATAGTTAATTCCATAGACTAGTTGTTGGCTTGGAATGCCCTCAACTAGTTTTCGGAACACCTAGCATACTTCTATTCGTGTTCAGCCCTTTCTTAATCACACTATTCGGAAGCTTTGTCTTGGGAATGCAAGGTTACCCAATTCCACCTCTATGTGTCCATATGAACTTCCATTACCCAAGTCTTGAATTTATGGCTCAAGAGGACCATAAATCCTACTTGTCCAAGCTTTGCATTTATCAAACTAACCTTGAACACTTCACCTACACATGAATACACATACTCGAATACACGTAAAATTAGAAAATTGTCTCTTTTTCCCCGAACGGGGTTCCGGGTGAGACGGGAATTACTCGGGTTTTAATCCCTCGTACATTCCAATAATTTTCAATAATTATATAATTATCATTCAACCTTTCAATGCACCCCAAATCATTCCACAACACCCTTAAACATTACCAATCATATTTTCCTACTAGTTTTCCAACCCGGATAACTTCCTTCAAATAAATTCCGGTTCCTAAGCTTCCAACTCACTTCCTAACATGCAAATACTTCGATTTAGGACCCAGAATACTCAAATTGAATCAATTGGGGTCTTTCCAAAAATCCCTAAAATTGATAAAATTGGGGTTTGAGAGTTTCGGGACTTCTCCCCTCGATTCAACCGGTTAGAAGGATGATATGGAGTAGAGGAGACTCCCGGCTACCTTCCCCGGTGAAGAGACGACGTTTTCTGGCGAGTTTCCGGCGAGAAAGCTCTTTCCTTTCGTTTTCTCTCTCTAGCCCGAATTCTCTCTCTCTCCAACCAACAATGGCGTTTTCCGGCGACTACGTCTCCCTCCGGCACCAGCTCGCACGTCCGGCCACCACCGCGCTCACCTCCGTCCGTTTCCCTTCTCTCTCGCGTAGCTTCCGTGCTTCCCCCCTCCCTCATGCTCTGTTCCTTTCTTTCTTCTTTCTTCCCACGATGGCCCTCTCTCCTTTATCTCCTTATTCTTTCTTTTATCTAATATATATATATATATATATTTAACTAATTAATATATATATATATATACATAACAAACAAAAAGGGTCTGATAGGATAATAATAATTTAAAAAAAATAATTATATAAAAAAAATAATTAGGATTTACTTTATTTATATTTAAAAAAAGAAATATAGGTAATAGGATAGTGGGTATTTTCATCTCATTTCTCCACTTTTATTTTAATAAATTTAATTTAATAAATGATGCCAGTTAAAATATCCTCGGGTATTACATGCAAGCACCTAAGCAACTTTATCTTAGTTTAGTCCATTCAAAATTTACATTCCCCAAATCACACTATACATACTTTAGAAGGAAGAATTGAAGCTAGTTAATTCAAATTTTCCATTGACGAAGAAAACTCTGTCTTACAGACTTTCATGAATCTTCATATAAATATATATATATATATATATATATATATATATATATATATATATTGCCAAAAATGTGTATTTAAAAAATGTGTCATAATCAGGCAAAAAAAAAGTGTCATAATCAAGAGAAAACAAGCTAGCAATTTTTTTTATTATGCTTTACTTATATACAAGTGATAGAATTTCGGGCGTACCTGTGAAGAACTGATTCATGTGTAGGTACCCACGCGAAGACCCGGTCACGATGACGGACTCGGATCTACGATCTTCACAGCAAATGCACAAACACCAAGAGAGCAAGGAGACAGATGGATGGAGGAGGAAGTTTGGTTCAGTCTTTTCTATGTTATGAGAGAGTGTTACATCCAATGAACCAACCCCTTCCTTTTTACATTAATTTTGGGAATAACCGTTCCCACGACTTTCAAATATTCTTAAAGGAGTAAATCACACTCCAAAACCCACACTTTTCTTTATTTGCACATTTGCCCCAATATCAATTTTGGGCTTGGGTCCAATCCACCAAGGGTGGACTAGCCCATATTCTTACATCTCCCACTCACAATTTGTGGGTTAGATGTCATGGGTTGAATCTCTCTGCCTCCTCTCAATTTCATACTTAGTGCTTTGCCGTGACTGCATGGGCATGACGTCTTCATTTAGGTACTTGTACTAGAAATCCCTTTTATAGGACCAGCACAAGTTACCTTCTCCTTCGTGTAGCTAAAATATTAAAAATATGCCTCCGATGTCCTAGATTTAACTATATACACTTTCACATGGCAAAACTAATCCCTCTCGAATCAATGTTTGATCCAAATTGTGTTCCTCACATATGTCTAGTATCCACACTTATGACAACAAGATGTCATAAGGGACATGTCACAGATGCTAGCATAGATGTGTATATTTCAGTTAATCTTCCTTTTGCCCATATAACACATTAATATGAATCGGTCGCTTTCCTAGCATAATACTTTAGATCGCATCAATCATGATCATAGAAAAAATGCTAAAGTAGCAGTCACTAAAGCATATCTCTGTGATACTGTCAAAGTTCAAAGGACATCACTGGAAAGATTGTTCTTCCTTGGGACTCACACAGCAATGAAGCAGGGATCTTTCACTTGCTTCCCTCTTGCGGTTCTCTCAGTACATGTGGTATGAAACACATGCTACGGTGTTACTCTTTTATTATAAGAGCATATGTCATTTTATTCTTATCTTAACACCGTACAGACTTAAGTCTAGATACACCCAGTATCTAGGCCCAAATTCTTCAATTCTACTTTCATTTACGACGTCGACGTTGAAGAGTTTGTTATCTGACTACAGGTATTTTGGAAGTGGGATTCCAAACTTCGATCCAACTTTATTTTATGTGGATCTCATCTTGACTTGCTACACGTTAGTCAAGGCGACATATAGTTTGTGTTTCTTCTCTACCATATCAGCACTCTTGGCTGCTTTAATGGTGAACACAAATGTCTCATCTTTGCACACTCCACTTGAGTGTCAAAGGCGGTTGCCCGTGTGAGAGAGCCAACCTTTCAACCTGTATGACATACAAGACATTGTATACTACTAAACAAACACATAAAGTGATGACAGATAATTATAAAACACATTTTATAATGTCTGTATATTACACTTTATGCATGCCAATGGCTTGCATATGTTCTTCAAAAAAAACTTTTAGCCTATTGGCTTTATCAGGGGGTCTGTTATCATACATTTGTTGAAGTGTATTGTACAACAACAACCTTTCTTTTTATTTTGTTATATAATCTCTTAACAAAATTATATTTGATGCCAACATGCTTGGTCTTGTTGTGATACTTAGGATCTTTGGTATGAGCTATGGCTACAATATTGTCACAAGATAAAAACACCATATTGTTACTTTCATTTCCAATTTCATGATGTTCTATAAATCTCTCTAGCCATAAAGCCTCTTGTACCTCTTCAGTGCATGCCACAAACTCAATTATATTGCATGTAAGGCAATGCACATTTTCTTCATGCTGCTTCAGCATATGATACCATTGTTGAGTAAAAAGGTATGACCTTCTTTCTTTTTCATCTCCGCTATGCCAGTATCGGAGTACTCAATTAGGCATGAATCACTTCCTCCGTAGCACAGTGCATAATTGGAAGTGCCCTTTAAGTATCTCAAGATCCTCTTCACAACTTTCTAATGTTTTCTCTAGGGTTAGACTGGAATATACCTACCAGTCTCATTATATTACAGATATCTGGTCTTCTACACATCATTGTGTACATCAGACTGCCAATTACATTGGCATATGGAACTCTTTCCATTTTCTTTTGTCTGAATCGCGATTTAGGACACATGTATGGACTCAAGTAGCAACAGGGTACTCATGGGTCTGCAATCTTTCACGTTAAATTGCTCAAGAATCTTGTTGATGCAATCCTCTTGTGAAAGAGACAAGATTCTTTATGGACGATTTCTTTGGATCTTAACTCCAATTTTACACTTTGCTTCTCCCATGTCTTTCATCTCAAGATTGATGATAATCAGTCCTTAACAGCCATCCCATAACCTAGACTATTTCCGGCCAATAGTATATCATCTACATATGAGGATAATGACAAAATTATCCTTAAGCCACTTAATGTAGATGAAGTGGTCTTCCTCTATTATTTGGCTCAAATACCACTGTCTGGATGATTGTTTAAATCCATAAATGGATTACAAACTTTGATCTTATTTACTTTGTCCATAAGACCTAATGGCTATACCATTTCTTCATTCAGATCCCTATTCAGGTATGAGGTTCTTACATCCGTATGATGTAATTCTAGGTCTTAACCATTTACTATTGCAAGAATTGGTCTATGTATATCCCTTTGTCATTGATCTATCCTTATATTTGTCAATTAATCCATTCACTTTTATATTAATTTTGAGAACCCACTTGTTCTCAGTGGCTTTATGCCTTTTTCGAAGATCAACCACCAACACCCAAAGTTGGTTATTTTTTATTTTATTTTATTATTGAGTCCATTTCTTCTTCCATTGCTTTTACCCATCCCTCCTCAGCAGGAGTTGACAAGGATTCTCGTACAGAACTGGGCTCATATTCTCATCTGGAACAACTAAGAAAGATTTACTTTCTATTTGAAAGCGTCTTCTGGGAACACTTTCCCAATCACTCCTTCTGACTGGAGTAATTTGCTTATCTTTCTTTCTTTGTTCAAGGTCTCAATGTTGACCTTTCTTCGCTCCCACTCAGATTGACACACCTAGACGCTTCTAGTATGTCAATTTGTTCTGCACTGTCTTATTCTTCTGTCTCATAAAATGAAACAGTGCGGTCAACATCTCCTTTACTAAGAAATTCAGTCTCAAAGACGTTGCATCTTTTCTATCTCAGTCACCGTTCTATCTTTGTTTTCACCTATGCAAACATGTCCCTTTGTTGATCTGAGTACCTTAGAAAGATACATTTCTTTCCTCTATGACCCAGTTTCTCTTACTTATGAGAATTATCATGGATATATGCAGCTGATCCCCAGGTCTTAAGATACTTAGATCTGGTTTGCATTTCTTCCATAACTCAAGAGGGTGCAGAAGTGACTGATTTTGAGGGTACATGGTTAAGTATGAAGGTTTCTGTCAATAAAGCATCACCTCAATAGAAAATTGGTAGGTTTGCTTGAGTTATCATAGACTTAACCATATCTAGAAGAGTTCTATTTCTTCTTTCGGCAACTCTATTAATTGTGGAGTGCCAGGGATTGTTAGTTGCCTAATTATCCCTTTTCTTCGAAGAGCAGTCTAAATCGCTTAGACAAATATGCACGACCTCGTTCAACGCATAATATTTCAATCTTATTGTCTATTTGATTTTGTACCTCTTTTAGGTATCATCTAAAGTACTAAAAAAAACCTTAAACATATACGAATTCAAATAGACATGACCTTATCGCGAATAATCATTCATAAAGTTAATAAAATACCACGCTCTGTGTTTTTCCCTCATATTCATTAGACCGCGTATATCGGAATAGAATAATTGCAATGGATCTCCAATTATAGGCTTTCGCTTTGCCTTAACCAGCTAGACAATTTTCTCATAGTGACATTTCCATATTTGGAACGACACCTAACAACTGTTCTTTGGTTTATTTGATCATTTCATTTTGATTAATGTGTCCTAGTGTAGCATGCTAGGAGTTTATTTCAACATTTCTCGAAGAAATAGCAAAGTATTCACCAATAATTATAAAAAACAAAGAACCTTTGTAAACAGGAAAGCGGAACCATAAAGGACAAAAGTTGCTAAAATTGTCAGTAACTTTTTCTTTTAATGAAGGTTCACATCAAACCCAAATTTTAAAAGACATATTACAGAAAATAAGTCTCGTCGGATGTCAAGAGCATAAAGCACGTAATGGAGTATGAAGTTCTTTTCACCACGTAGAGTAATTTACAGGTGCTTAAAACCTTTGACCTCGATTGTCGTGTTGTTTCCAACGTAAAACCATATGCTTTGATATGACAATCGACGGTACTCAATAAAGGATCCTCGATCCCAAGTTACGTGGTCTATGGATTCTGAGTCAATAATCCAAGAAGAAGAAACAAAGTCTGTAAAAAAAGTACGAGAAACATGTGAATTCACATAATTCACTAATATCGTTTCGCCCTCTGTCTGTTTTGAACAGTCATATGCGAAATGGCCTAAATTCTAGCAGGCGAAGCATTTGACCCCCTTCAGGTCTAGCTTCTTCTTCTAGCCTTTGTTTCTTTTTTTTTTTTGAATTGTTTATTTCCCTATTTGGTTTAGGAACGCCCTTCTTCTCTTTAGCATGAAATTTTTTTTTTGCCCTTTTATATAACAAGCATCGAACGGGAAGTGCTAGCATTCACAGTGTAATAAACTTGTCCAAAAGTCTTGTAAGCCTCCAAGCGTTCACCTCCAACTCTAAGTTCTCAGCTACAGTGTTAAAAGTAACAATGTTTACATTGTGGGTTAGATTCACCTTCATATGCTCCCAACTTCTATGGAGCTATCTGATGACAACCTACACTTGTTGTTCATCAAACAAAAGAAATTGTCCAGCTTCCTTTAGTTCCCTGATCATATTGGCCATCTTTCTCGGATAATGCTTTATAAGAGTGCCAAGATTAAGCTTTTCGGAGTCGAACTTAATCGTCAACCTCAAAAGTTTGGTGGTAGAAATACCTCAAACTTATTCCTTAAAGCTATTCACATAGCTTGTGGAGTTGTGTGCATCTCAAATTTGCACAATAAGTTATTAGCCAGGACACTCAGAAGCATTATCCTTGCTATGCTATTTTTCTTGTTCCAAGTTTGGTAGGTCTTGTGGTCTCTCTTATGTTGGCCCATGTTTTCAGTTTCATGTTCGACCAAACATTTGTGAGAGGCCCAATAACATATTATTCCTTCAATTTGTATTGTATTTTACAATGTCAGATATCACAGTTATCCCCATTAAGTTATTCCCCCTTGTTTTGGTTTCTTAATAATGTTCTTGGTTTCACTTTTCAGTTATGTGACAAACTGATCCCACATTATTTTACATTCTCTCTACCAGAGATACGTACCATAGAACATTTATAATATATATAGCACTGATAAGTATACAATGTCATGCACTTATATTATTCTTGATCAGAAAATAATGACATTGCAAGATCCATGATCAAGAGCATACGTTTGTATCTCCCATCACACAGATACAAGCAATGATCATGATACTCTATCAAGAATTCTATATAACTGCCTTAAATTGAATTATGACTCTTAGAAGTCTCATCTTCTAAAAGCTCCCACTTATAACAAGTATATATATATTCATACATTTACTCATAGAACAATTAATTCTAAATAACGCCATTTACTCATAGAATTAAAATGTTCAACAAAAATTTATAATGCATGAATCATGTTCAATAATGATATCAAAATTGAAACATTGTATCTTTACAAATGAGAACACAAATACTTAAATACCTCAAGCATTAAGTTTTCATAATAGATTTTCTCTTTCTCTGGCAAAAATCGTCTTTTCATTGCTTCTCTGATTGCTGTTAACCAGTGAAATCTACTTGGGATGCGGCAACCTAGTTTCTTTGTAAGTGTTGTCGCTCTTATGTATTCTAATATGACTCCAAGGTAAAATATAGTGTTTTCCTCATCGGTCATGTTTAGGACGTAGCTGACGAATACACTATTAATGTCTTTTACGTCCGTTAGCCTTGTTGCATCCCTTTCAGCTATATTCATAGCTAATTCAGGGGTTAAAGGTTGATTGACTTCTTCGCCTTCCTCTACTATGGTTTCTTCTACCCGGATTTGATTAAGTGGGTCGTTAAAAATTAATTGAGAATCTACGTGGAGGGGTTCGATAGGAAATAGTGTTTCCGACGTTGGTCCGAAAATCATCAACTCCTTCGGTTCTTGTTGAGGATCCTCCATAGGTTCCTCGTTTGGATCTTCCTCCGGATCCTCTTCAGGATCCTCCTCGGGATCTTCCTCCGGATCCTTTTCAGGATCCTCCTCGGGATCTTCTTCAGGGTCCTCCTCGGGATCTTCCTCCAGATCCTCTTCAGGATCCTCCACGGGATCTTCATCCATAGGTACGTATTCAATAACTGCCTCATCTAGGTATGAGTATTCCAACACACTATAATCGGTGTTTTCAGTGCTATTAGAAGCCATTTGCCTCAATTTACCTAGAACAAAATAATTAAAAATTATTTTGAATTTTCTGGAATTTTTTTGCATAAAAAATATACCAGAAAAGCATTTAAAAATATAAAATAAGATCCCAAATAACCTCAAATATAGTCAAATTATATATCAAATTAAAGCTCTTGATTTTACGGATTTTTAGAAATAAACCGCGCCTCAATCAGAGCTAAAACGAACCCATTATGACCCCGAGAAGTTTTAAATAAAAAATAATAGACCCAAAAACCGGCCAAAAAATTTTTTTTATTAAGCCCAAAATTTATTTTTTTTATCGGGTCAGGCCCAAAATTTTCCTGGTCAGGTTCGAACCGTTTTTTTTTTAATTTTCAAAAAATTTGATTTTAGGCGGCGATTTTTTGAACTGCCGCGCCAAGAAAACGGTTTTAGTGACGGTTTTGTAGCAGCAGTTTTGAAAACTGTCGCTAACCGTCATGTTCAACCTTCAGCCTCCATTTTCCAGAATCCGGCGACCGGAAACGGTGGAGCTCGCCGGAAAACTTCATACGTCTATATCTCAGCCATACGAACTCCGTTTTCTGCAAACTTTATGTCAATTTCGCACGATTTTTCGTGCTCTACGCAATGGAAGCAATTTCGAAGCCTAAAATTGTAGTTTTCGGAAACCCGAATTTCAAACCCGAAACTTCGATTATCGTATCGATGCCGTTCGAAGTCCGTTTCATGCAAATTTTATATCGATTTTCATCGATTTTTCGCGCTCTACACAATGGTGTAATTTTTGAACTCTAACATTGTAGTTTCAATGAACTCAATGTTCACAAAAATTACTGTTCGGTGAAAAATGCATCAAATAAAAATTTACACATGTTATATATATGTCATGCATTTGTCACATTGAAGAAAAACATATAACATATGAAACACAGCGGAAAAACCTGGCTCTGATGCCACTGATAGAATTTCGGGCGTACTTATGAAGAATCCGATTCATCTGCAGGTACCCACGCGAAGACCCGGTCACGATGACGGACTCGGATCTACGATCTTCACAGAAAATGCACAAACACCAAGAGAGCAAGGAGAGAGATGGATGGAGGAGGAAGTTTGGTTCAGTCTTTTCTTTGTTATGAGAGAGTGTTACTTCCAATCAACCAACCCCTTCCTTTTTACGTTAATTTTGGGAATAACCGTTCCCACCACTTTCAAATATTCTTAAAGGAGTAAATCACACTCCTATACCCACGCTTTTCTTTATTTGCACATTTGCCCGAATATCAATTTTGGGCTTGGGTCCAATCCACCAAGGGGATAGACTGGCCCATATTCTTACAACAAGAGAAAACAAGAAGGGGGGATTTGTGGGTATAATTGTCATAATGAAGATGGTCATTTTTAGGCCACCTATTTCCATTTCCTTTTCCCACCTCAAAAAAGTTATTGTTTTATGTCTTTAGTCATTTAGCACTTAGCATAATCCACACATAATATGTGTAAGATAGAGAGACACACTTTTTTATGTCTTTTTTCTAATTTTGTAATTTAAAATTAATGTATTTGATTAGTGCTTTTAGGGTTTTTGGGACATGATTTCTTTAGTAAACAACAATTTTATATTACAAAATTAGAAAAAGTAAAGCAAAGTTGGGATTTCGTTTCGATTCACACCTTCCTCTTCAATTGCCTCCTTCAAAATTAGAAAAAGTAAAGCTAGCTGGTGCATGGTGGTGTGACTGTATATGATATTTTTTTACAATTGAAATGTCCGTTAAAGAAAACCTAATAATTAATCTATTGTAATGTCTATTATTTAGAATAATCCTCTCAATAAATAACACTTCATTTTTCAGTTTCTTTGAAAATTATATCCAAAAAATAATGATTAAAAAATATATAAATCTCTTACCATGTGTGTCAAACTAAGAGCACATTTGATAACCTTACTAGCAGGGAAGGTGAGGTGAGGTGAGCTTGAGCTTGAGCATGTTTGGTATGTCTTCATCATAGGTGAGGTGAGGTGAGGTTCCCTTTGGAGAGGGAAGCTTCCTTCCCTCAAGATGGGGAGGGAAGGTGAAGTGAGGTGAGGTGAGGTTTAAAGACTAAAATGCACTTAAAAAAAATTTGTGGCTTTTAAAAAATTAAAGGCAAAAAAGATTTTTCATACTTTTATGTTCTATTTTCCTATATTCTTCCCACTATACCAAACAATATTACTTTTACATTCCACTTCCATTTCCTTACATATACAAACATACTTTTTATCATTTATTTGCACTTCCACTTCCACTTCCCACTAAAACACTCACCGACTACCAAACGTCATCTAATACTTATGTTACAACGATGGGTTCTATTACTTTTTTATTTTTTGTAAGGGTAAAGTACCCTTGCTGTCCACAAACTTTGCTGCAAGATTCATTCTTACCCCTAAATTTTTTTTTCGGTTCATGCATACCCTCAAACTTTCAATTTTGTTCATGTCTGCCCTTTTTGCTAACATCGTTAACTTTCTTGACAGAATTTGCTGACGTGGACGATGAATGCGTATCTCTTTTGTCACCTTACAGTCTACTTCATTTTCCACCTCACATTTAACTTTTTACTTTTATAAAAAAAAATTAACCTTTGGCCAAAAAAAACCTGATCTAAACAAAAAAAAAAACAAACCAAATTTTTACCCTAAAATATTTTTTTTATTTGGATTATGTTAACTTTTTTTAATAAAAGTAAACATTTAAAATAAAAATGTAAATTGTGCAAGATCAATAATTAAAGAAAAAGAGTATAAATAAAGCCTATAATTGATTAAATTTCATAATAAACACTTATGTAAGTTCACCTTAGCCTTTCATAATTAAATAATTTATTTTTTTAATCAAACAATTTTGTTCTCCTCATTATCTGAATAGTAATACAAAATATTTTTATTCAACCTAAATATAAAACTTATTTACTCTTCAATTTTAATAAAAACAAATAACTAGGGCTTATGTTTTGTGGAAAGATAAAATAATACTCAGTCTCTTAAGAGCTTCAATCTACGTACTTTCAATAACTCATTTGCACTCAAATTTAAATTTATTGATTTCAACTAAGAAAATACCTATGCACGCACATAATTATGAATTATAAATTTTAACATCATATTAATTACTTTATCTTAAAAATTTATCTATATCTATGCCCAATCACCTTTTTTTTTAGAAACAAAGTAGGAAATTCACTCATAACAAGGTAAAATAACATCTATTTTTTTCATAATTAAAGAATTTTGTGGAGCCATCACTTATTCGTTCTCATATTTGAACAATCATATGTATTTGATTCTTCATCATCAATTAAAACTAATTAAAAAATAATTTAATCTATTTCTTTTGAAGAAATTAATAATATAATTTTGATTTTTAAGCAAGAGTAATAAACCCATCGTAAACTCTATTTATTAGTTCATAGTAATTTAGCATAAAAAATTATAAGAAGCAATATTTAAATTTAAGCAAGAGTAATAAACCTACAGTAAACTCAAGATTTTAGATAATTAGGGTTTTTATTATAAAAATACAAAATTATAAACTAAATTAATTAAATAATATAAATTTAAATGCATAAATACTTAATATATATCTACATAAATTGTACATTTCAATACCTAAATACTTTATATCATTCAATTCATCCTAATCAATCATTGTCACGACCCCAATTCAGGAGTACGTGACCGGCATGGGAATAGACTTTTACCTCTAAACCCGTAAGCCTTACCCTGTAAACGTAACTATAACTACCCTGCTATACAATCAATATATATATATATATATATATATATATATATATATATATATCATAATAGTGGCCACACCTCACTGGTGGCCTAATTAACCTGCAATCCACGGTTCGTTCAATACTGCTTCAGCTCAGCTCAGTGTATAGATATATATATATACCAACACTCATAAAATAAATACTCATATCATATTGACCGTATGTCTCAATACGTAGTATCTATCCTATTCACATGCAGCAAGCACACATAATATATATATCCATATCATATTGACCGTACGCCTCAATGCGTACGATCTATCCTATTCACATGTAGAAGTTTATATACTCAAACATATATCCTAGTTTATCCCCAACTGGACCCTGTCTTTAAGTACATGTGAAGCCGACAATTCTAGAGTAGGTACATGTCAAAAGCTGTAAATATATATATACAACTCTTACAACTTTAAAATATGTACAACAAGAGAAATCAAAATAACCAAAGGAGCCCACCCACGCGAACAAGAGCGTAAGGATGGTCTGATGTCCGTATCACTGTCCGGACGTTGATTCTGCTCGATCCCTGTATTTGAAAAATTGAAGCAGAGGGAGTGAGTCAAACAGACTCAGTGAGGAGCTTCCCTTCCTCGGCGTAGCGGCGCGTACCACTACAGCTGGGGAAAGGGAAACACCCACAATCACATGCGCATGAAAGTCCACTTTATCAAATGTTATATTACAATCAGGCAATATTAATATAACACTAAAATCACAGATAAACCTACGGATCATGCTTTTCTATCATGCTTCTCGTAAACAAGCAATCACATTTTTAACATATAATATGAAAACTGTAAATCACTTAACTGACCCTAGTACCAACCTAGGGTAATGGCCTCGATGGGCAAATTCTTTTAATGTCTAACTGACCCTAGTGCCAGGCTAGGGCAATGGCCTCAACGGGCAAATCTTTTAATCTTTTACTGACCCTAGTGACAGGCTAGGGCAATGGCCTCAACGGGCAAATCTTTTAGTCTTTTACTGACCCTAGTGCCAGGATAGGGCAATGGCCTCAACGAGCAAATGTTGTACACTTTAACTGACCCTAGTACCAAGCTAGGGCAATGGCCTCAACGGGCAATTGTTTTAATTTGTTTCTCTTTCCAAGCTTTCAGCTGGGATCCTGACTCTATGTCACGACCCCCTATCGGACGTCCGTGACCGGCACGGGAGGTAGGATTTCTCCTATCCTGTAAGCCTCTAATTCCTGATTGACATTCTTATATATGCATAACTACCCATTTCTAATACAAACAATATAGTATTTATATGGCCATCCCTATCCGATGACCTAAGTAGCACACAATCCACGGCTCGCTCAACGCCGCTTCAGTCTATACATATACAAATAATCAATCACACGTACATATAATATACATATTGATCACGCACTTAAGGGCGGGTGATCTATCCTATTCACATTAAGAATCCCTGTGTACAGTCAAGCATATATATTCAATCACACAACTGCATAAAATATACATATTGATCACACGCCTCAATGCAGAAGCCGTATTTTTACACAATCAAGTATTCAGTCACACATATATATAAGTTTACATATTGACCACACGCTCAATGCGTGTGATCTATCCTATTCACATGCAGGAGTCACATCCATATATATGTATATACACATGATATTTATCATATCACAACCTATATCCCCAACAACAAGACCAATCTTTAATCTGTATGAAGCCGACAGTTCTAGAGTATGACATATACATATATGCATATAGCAACTGTACAAAACAATGCTATACCAAAAGAATCATATACATATACATCTTGACAAAATACATATATCAATACTACCCACGCGAACAATGCATGCGGTCTCTAAGTCTGTCCGCCTCCTTGAGATGAAGTGGAAACGCTCCCGATGCCTAGACCACCTGTGTCTGTAACATTTAACATTGGGGTGAGTCAAACGGACTCAGTGAGAGGCTTTCTCATCCTTGGTGTAGTAGCGGGTACCACTACAACTGGGGAAGAGGAGCCAATCACTATCACATACACATGTAACAGATTTGAATTTCCATGTATTAAGTGGTCAGGCATTAGCTTATATCATGTTCACAATAAAGAATTTAAAGCATGGATTTACATACATTTAAATTCACGCATACATCATATCATAGTTTAGCATATAATTCCAAGTGGTCACCCGTTTTCAATTAACCGTAATCATAAACTGGCCCGAAGGCAATATCTCTGTTAGGAGAGAATCTGGCCCGAAGGCAATATCTCACGTGAGCAATATGGGAACCTAGTTGATCATTCTAGGAACCCCTGGTCCCAAGACTATACTTGGAACAATAGTCTGACCCCAAGACTTCACTTGGAGCATAGCCGGCGACTCATCTGACCTCGGTTTACCCAAGGCAATAGCCACAATGTGGTGTACTCATATACTCTGTATTTCTGTGGGTTAACTCAAGACAAACAGACTCAATCTACCCGGACTATCCATGATCGACTCGGTTTCCACGTTGTACCATAAGTGACCCCTATGGACCACCGCTTACTCATTTCTCTTCTCCTTAGGAAACTCTAAATTCCCAAGTGGTTTTCTAATTCGGGAGCTCTCGGTTTAAAACAAGTCACCTATGTTCATCTCCTTTAAGAAGTTACATACACAACCACCCTTTTCAGGTGATCAACAATGAGGTCGGTTTATAGTACCACAAAACCGTCACAATTAAAATTGACTCGATCCTACCCCCGATATCATCTAGGTCCCGATGACCTTCTTTCCATATAAGGCTCCTTGAGCCACCATTGCATTTACAGTTCACATATACACATACAGCACGTTTTCACATATACAGTAATTTAGGAACAACAATAGCATGTTATCTAACATGTAATTCCTACAAATAGGCAAGAAGGCAAACCATATATCCATATCCGCAGTCAACCCTATAGGACAAGGATAGGAAAGCCCCTCACCTGGTTGGCCCCTCCGATCGGCTCTCGGGGTGCCCGAAGGTCCGCTCACTGTATGGTGCCCTATACACATATATTTTGAGAGATTTAGCAACATGGAATTCAACCACTATCGTGTACATGTAACGCTAATGCTCATGTTCTCTGTAATTAATTCCATAGACTAGTTGTTGGCTTGGAATGCCCTCAACTAGTTTTCGGAACACCTAGCATGCTTCTAATTCGTGTCCAACCCTTGCTTAATCACACTATTTGGAAGCTTTGACTTGGGAATGCAAGGTTACCCAATTCCACCTCTATGTGTCGATATAAACTTCCATTACCCAAGTCTTGAATTTATGGCTCAAGAGAATCATAAATCCTACTTGTCCAAGCTTTCCATTTATCAAAATAACCTTGAACACTTCACCTACACATGAATACGTATACCCGAATACGCGTAAAATTAGAAAATTGTCTCTTTTTCCACAAACGGGGTTCCGGGTGAGACGGGAATTACTCGGGTTTTAATCCCTCGTACATTCCAATAATTTTTAATAATTATATAATTATCATTCAACCTTTCAATGCACCCCAAATCAGTCCACAACACCCTTAAACCTTAAGAACCACATTTTCCTACACTTTTTCTAATCCGGATAAATTCCATCAATTTGGTTCCGGTTCCTAAGCTTCCGACTCACTTCCTAACATGCATATACTTCAATTTAGGACCCAGAACACTCAGATTGAATCACTTGGGGTCTTTCCAAAAATCCCTAAAATTGATAAAATTGGGGTTTGAGAGTTTCGGGACTTCTCACCTAGATTCAACCGGTTAGAAGGACGATATTGTCACGACCCCGATTCCAGGAATCCGTGACCGGCACGGGAATAGAATTTAGCCTCTAAACCCGTAAGCCTTATCTATAATCATAAATTATCTACCCTTATATACAATCATCATTCAATATTCACATAGTGTATATAGTGGCCACACCATCATTGGTGGCCTAGATAACCTGCAATCCACGGCGCTCAATGCCGCTTCAGCCCATTTCATGTATATATACATCCATACACTCAGGACACTCACACATAAATATATATACATAGTGATCAAACCCCAAGGGAATGATCTATCCTATTCACACGCAATATACATACAACCTGTCATAATCACACATGCACACTCACACGCACAGTTAAGTATACATAGTGATTACACGTCTCAATACGTGTAATCTATCCTATTCACATGCAGATATTTATATTTTTTTCATCCAACATAAACCAAGTCACACGTATATATATAGCATATACAAATTGATCACACACCATTATGTGTGATCTATCCTATTCACATACGCAGATATATATATATATAAGTATATCAAGACTTTCCCAACACCCAGAATCCTATCAGTAAGCACATGTGAAGCCGACATGTCTAGATATAGCTTAATTCAAAAGCTGCAAATATTTTCATCACATTTACAACTTAAGATTATATACAATCCAAAATAATAAATACTAAATAATCTAAGGATGTCCACCCACGCGAACAAGTGCGGTGCAAGTGGATAGATGTCCGTATCACTGTCCGACCTCGAAGCCTGCCCGATTCCTGCATCTGTAACATGTAAACAGAGGGTGTGAGTCCAACAGACTCAGTGAGAAGCTTCCCATCCTCGGCGTAGCGGCGGGTACCACTACAGCTGGGGAAAGGGAGCCACTCACAACCACACGCGCACGAAATTCCAGTTTATCATATGTTATATAATGATCAGACAACATTAGTATAACATTACATCACAGAAAAACCTAAGAATCATGCTCCTCAATCCTGCTACTCATAAGCAACCAATAACATGAAACATTTCATATCAAAACTATAAATCATACAATCGACTCTAGTGCCACGCTAGAGCAATAGCCTCAACGGGCAAGTCTTTCAAATGCTATGCACCACCCTAGTGCCAAGCTAGGCCAATAGCCACAACGGGCAACCATGTATATGAAATGCACCACCCTAGTGCCAGGCTAGGGCAATAGCCACAACGGGCAACCATGTATATGAAATGCACCACCCTAGTGCCAGGCTAGGGCAATAGCCACAACGGGCAACCATGTATATGAAATGCACCACCCTAGTGCCAGGCTAGGGCAATAGCCACAACGGGCAAATGTCTGACGTCATATTTCACTCTCTTACTTTCAGTGGGGTTTGTAACACGGACTACCCATTTCTATTCTAAAGTGTCTTTACCTCTGCAGTGTGAACTCCACTAAGAATTTCTAATCAATTATGAGATTTTCTATTCTTTGCTTAGTACCCAACCCTTGATTAGATGATAACCTAGCTCTAAGGTATTTCCTAAGTTCATTTACCACAAATCACGTCGACGTGTATCAATAAGTCAGTTTCATTTCCTTAGTGGGTTTCTAATTATTAGGACAAACCAAAAATTGAACGAAATCAATATCCTACCCCTTTTTTACTTGTACTGTCTGGCGTATCCCATGTCATCACATGGATACCCTCCAGTACCACTTCAACTTTAATCAATCACATATATACAAATATTTTCACAAATAACAGTTTAGGAACAACAATAGCATGTTATTTCCTAACAATTCTTACAAACAAGCAAGTAAGCAAACCACGTATTCACATCCTCATTCAACCCTGTAGGGCAAGGATGGGAAACCCCTCACCTGGACGGCTTCCTGTTTCTGGTCCTGGAGTCACTCCCGCTCCAGACGATTCGTGGTTACCTAACAAACATATTTACGTCATTATCATCTTTATTATATGCAAATTGTATGCATATGCCATGCTCATGTCTTTAAATACATTAAACTTTTGCCAAGAACCAAGTCCTTGGTCTTAATCCTCTTCCTCTCTTTAATACTATTTCCAAGTGTCTCACACTTATTCTCATCTCTTTATCCCTTTCTTTGAATACTTACTTGAGTCACAAAACCTCAAGACATTTGAGATTAGCCATTACTTTGTACATGTCAAATTAATGTCCACTTCCTCTAGTTAATCCCTTAGGTTAGTTAATTAACTTAGAGTTCCATTAACTAGTGTTCAGGACATTCAACATACTTTTATTTGGGTCTAAATTCGTGTTATTTCCTTTATAACCCCATCGAATTAAAAATCTCCAATTTACCCGTTTTCACCTACAAGTGTCCGTATGTGACTTTTCATAATTTCCATATCCAATTAATGGCCTATGATAGTCATAGCCTCAAATTTTCTATGGTTTCCAATTACCAAACCAATATTTCAACTTATATTCACATACGAATACATGTGGCCTAATATACTTAAAAATTGGGATTTTACCAAATAAGGGCATTTTACTATTTAAATTGATTCCGGTGTCCATTACGGTCTAACCGAAACTTCTCACCCATAACTTAGCTCCACATTCTAGATTGGATTGAAAAGTGCCTCTTTTAACACGTAATTGGTTTCCGGTTGAGACGGAATTTCTCGGACATTAATCCCTCGCATATTCCAACAATCCCTACCATTCTATAGCACCAATCCAACACACCAATCAATCCCAATTCAATTTATACTACACTTTATCTCTCTTTAAATTCCATTGTCCTATGGTTTTCAAATTGGGTAACTTCCATCATCAATTTTTCAATACATAAGCTTCCAACTACCTCTAAACAATCCAATAGCTTCAAATTAGGACCCAAAATAATCAATTCATACCAATTAGGAATTTTCCAAAAATCCCTAAAATAGATAAATTTGGGGTTTGAGGGATTCGGGACTTTTTACCTCGATTCAATCGGATAGGATGATGGAATGGGGTAGAAAGAACTCCCGGTCACCTTCCCCGGCTTCGAAACGGCGGATTCCGGCGAAAAACACTATTTCCGTCACTTTTCTCAACTCCTCCGTGAAGCCCGAGCCGGACCACCTTCTCCGGCGTCCAGCGTCGCCGTCGACAGCTCCGGTCCCGGCGAAACGGCGGCGTCGACCTCCCTTTCTTCCCCGCTGGCTTCTCGCGCCGCCGGTCCTCAATCTCTCTTCTCTTTCTCTTTTTTTTTTCTGCTGCTTCAAGCTCTCGGTTTTGCTCTCTGGACATAGAAATTTGGGGCCATTTTTTTTAATTATAAGGGGGGTCACGTGTGTGACCCCCTTCCAGCCACATACATATATATTTTTTTAAAAATATTTTGTATATATATATATGTACACACATATATACTGAATATATTTTTATTTGTTGTTAAAATCAACTTTGGGGTTAATAGACTTACACCCAATATTTCCCGTTAGGTCCTAATTTTGGTCCAAATAAAATTTCATTTATTTAAAATTTTCTCCTTTTCCTTCCATATTTAAAATAAAAATTAAATTAGGACCTTAACGTTGATTGGAAAATTTCTGGGTATTACAGATATGGAGTAGAGGAGACCCCCAGCTACCTTCCCCGGTGAAGAGACGGCATTTTCCGGCGAGAAAGCTCTCGTCCTCTTGTTTCTCTCTCTAACCCGAGCTCTCTCTCTCTCTAGCACACGGTGGCGTTTTTCGGCTCCGGTGGACGGCGACTCCGGCCACCACACGTGACTCCTTCCTCCTTGCTTCCGTCAACGATGCTCTCTCGTCCAGCCCTCTCTCGCGTTTTTTTTTCAGCCCGAGCGTGCCTCTCTCTCACGTTACCTTCTCCTCTCTTTTCCTTATCTGCTTCTTTCCCTTATGCGTTTTCTCACCCTTTCTTTTCTTGTTACATATATATATATATGTATATATATATATATATATATATATATATATTAAATTAATGTATATATATATATCAATAAATAAAACAATCTGGTTTCTTTTTTTTTCTTTTACTCTTTTCCTTATTCTTTTACACATATATACATATATATAATTAATATATACATATCACAAAAATAATATAATCTGATATAATAATAATTAATAAGAAAAGGGAATATAAATATATATATAAAAAATAATTAGGATTTAAACAAATTTGTGTTTTTTTTAAAAAAACAAGTAGTAGGATAGTGTGTATTTATTTTCCTTTTTTTCCTCTTTAATTAAATTAATTTAATTTAATTAATTATGCTAGTTAAAATATTCTCGGGTATCACACTCTATCTACCCATTACTATCCTGAACTGACTTTACCTAGGTAGTTGAACATCCCTACGACTCACTAATCAATTAAGAGATCATATTAATCCTCATATTGTTCCCAAACCCTTGGTTTAGATCATAACCTAGCTCTAAGGACATCCCTAAGTTCAATTACCGTGAAATGTCGACGTTTACTAACAACTTCTATACGATTTCTTTAAGGAGTTTCTAATTAATAGGGTAAAACAAACCTTGGACTTAATCAACAACTTACCCCCTTGCTTGTACTGTTCGGCGTATCTCATGTCATCACATGGATACCCTCTAGTACCTCTTTACCTGTAGTCAAACACAAATATACAAATACTTTCATAGACAATAGTTTAGGAACAACAATAGCATGTTAACCACTAAATAATTCATACAAATAGGCAAGTAGGCAAACCACATATCCACATCCTCAATCAACCCTATAGGGCAAGGATGGGAAACCCCTCACCTGGACGGCTTCCTTGTGCTTGTCCTGCAGTAACTCCCGCTCCAGACGATTCGTGGTTTCCTAAAAATTGCATTCATGTGGTTAACAATCTTAACTATATGCAACTTATATGCATATGGAATGCTCATGCCTAAAATGCACCTAAACGTCGCCAAGAACCGAGTTCTTGGTCTTATCCGTCTTCCCTCTCTTCCATCAGAGTCTCAAGTGCTACACTCTTGGTTTCGTATAACTATCGCTCACCTTGAATTGATTTTGGGGCCTTGGATTTGAGTTACTTAACCTCAATATGCTTCTAAATTATCCTACTTAAGGTTTCCTAATAATTACGAAGGAATTAAATTGCCATTTTAAATTTTGGACTTTATTTGTTCCGCAAGTTTCCATCCTTGAGCAACAAAAAAGTACCTAAAATAATTCTTCATGCTTGATAGCATATTTAGAATTATTCTAGGGTGTGTAAGATTGAAAAGAAGAAGTTTGGAGCCCTCAACATCACCCTTAAAGTGTATTTGGGCAATCCAAGCAGGGACCCGACACGTTAACGTTAAGGTTCAACCGTAGTAACCTTGGGCCAGCTCTTCACGGGTCTTGTTCAGCTAATAATTCAACAATATAATTTCAATAATTCCAATCCACACCTATTTACTCAAATCCAAGCTCAATCCTAGTTATCAATAATTTCCCCAATTTGTGAATATTTAGAATTTTCAACCCCAAACCCTTTCAAATTCCAATCCGGCTAAACCTGAGGGTATAGCCTCGATTCTTACCCCAACTAAGTGTTCAAGAACACTTCCTAGGTCTCAATCTACCCTCGAAACAACCCAATCGAAGGTGGATCGAAGAAATCTCTAAAAATGAAGAAATTGGGGTTACCAACCTTTGATTCGATTGGTGGAAGGTGTAGGAGACGTCGTACCCGAGCTCCGGTGACTTTTTCCGGCATCGGCTAGCTCTCCCCGGTCACTTTTTCGGCGAACTCACCTCTTCTTCCTCTTCTCCTTCCACGTCTCTTCTCCCTCTCTCTCGTTTTTCCCCTTCTTTCTTTCTTTCTATCCGTCTCTCTCTCTTTCCCTTATTTTCTTTTTTCTTTCTTCTCTTTTTCTCTCTCTTATAGCCACGGCACCCCACTCCCCTTCTTATAATAATTAATTAGAATACAATATATAATAATAATAATAATAATAATAATAATAATAATAAATAATTAAGTAATACCTAAACTAAATAATAATAATTATTATTATATTAAAGAAGAGTTTAAAAAAAACATATTTCCAATTTAAATTAATCCGCTTTCCAATTAAATTTTTATTTCTTTTATTTTCTAATATATAAAAATAACAATATTAAATAAGTAAGGCTGAAAAAAAATTCCAATTTTATCCATTTTCCCTATTTAATTCAGGTTTCCAATTTCTTAAGTCCTGAATTAAATCCTACAAAGTATTTTCTACTTCTTTTTCTTTCCCTTCCATCTTATTTTAAACTTAAAAAAATTTCCCGGGTATTACAATCTTCCCCCCTTAAGAAATTCGGTCCCTGATTTTCAATTAACATACTAACCTTAGTCTTGGAATACGTGAGGATATGTCCTGCGCATCTCAGCCTCAACTTCCCACGTTGCTTCCTCAACCGAATGGTTTCGCCACATGACTTTCACCAATGGTATCTCCTTTGATCTTAGCTTCTTGAGCTGGTGATCTAAGATTTCCACTGACATCTCCTCATAAGTTAGACTTTCTGCTAGTTGTACTTCCTGGGGTTGGATTACATGAGAGGGGTCTGGTAGGTACTTACGAAGCATAGACACGTGAAATACCAGATGAACTCCTTCCAATTCCGCCAACAATTCTAGACGGTAGGCAACATTTCCCATGCGTTCTAGAATCTCAAACGGTCAGATGTACCTTGGACTGAGCTTGTCTTTCTTGCCAAATCTCATCACGCCCCTCATCGGTGAAATTTTTAAGAAAACCTGCTCACCCACAGCAAAATCTAAGTCTCTTCTCCGGTTGTCAGCATACGACTTCTACCTACTCTGAGCCATGGCAAACCTTTCTCTAATGGACTTTATCTTGTCCAAAGCATCCTACACAAGTTCTGGACCAACCAACTTGGCCTCTCCGACCTCGAACCACCCAATCGGGGACCTGCACTTCTGACCGTACAAAGCCTCGAAGGGTGCCATCTGAATACTGGATTGGTAACTGTTGTTATAGGCAAACTCCGCTAATGACAGATATTTCTCCCACCCTCCGCCGAAATCCATAATACATGCCCGTCTGTCTGGGGATGAAACGTTGTGCTCAGATCAACCCTCGTCCCAAACGCTTCCTGCAATGCTCTCTAGAATCGAGAGGTAAACTGTGGCCCCTTGTCAGAGATAATCGACACCAGTGCTCCGTGCAACCTTACTATCTCTGATAGGTACAACTGGGCATACTGACCCACTCTGTAAGTGGTCTTAACTGGCAGGAAATGTGCGGACTTGGTCATCCGATCAACGATTACCTAAACTGAATTGAACCCCTCTGTGATCGCGGCAATCCTGACACAAAATCCATAGTAATTCTCTCACATTTCCATTCAGGAATTTCTCTCTGTTGAAGTGTTCCGGCGGGCTTTTGGTGTTCAGCCTTAACCTGCTGACACACTAGACATCTAGATACGCAATCTGCAACATCTTTCTTCGTACTATTCCACTAGTACAATTCTCTCATATCCTAATACATTTTATTACTATCCGGATGGATTGTGTACGCTGTCTTGTGTGCCTCATCAAGGATTCTTTCTTTCAAACCCTCCACCATATGTACACACAGTCATCCCTCCAACCGGAGTATCCACTGTGATCTATGGAGAATCGGACATCGTCCTTCTCCCCCTTAACCACTGTATCTCTGATATGTTTGAGGTCGGCGTCTTGATCTTGTTTGGATTTAACTTCTCCTATTAGAGCTAACTTAGCTGGGATGTGGGCTAGAAACAGGTTGGAATTCCCAATTTCAAACTGAGTTCCAGACTATTTTAGACTGTTCCTGACCACAATGGTGGATAAGGTGAAATTAGTTCTCCAAGGAGTTAACTATTGCCTTCTCTAGTGAGGCTTACCTTGACTCAATCTACTTGCCCGACTAGCTACCTTCGTAGTGACTTCTTATATCCGTCTTGGAACACACCAAGACACTAGCTATTTGCATAGAACACTTGGTTCTATTTCTATAAACTCTCCTACATCGGAGTCCCCGTACCTAAGTATCCTCTACTACCAAGCAGCTACCCTTCTGCTGGTATTCCCTCGATATATTCTTCGTAAACGACTCCTCCAGAAAAGTCCGTTTACATTTTACTACACCCTCTACTCTACGTCTAGACTTATAGCTTACACGGTATGCACCCTACGTAGGTGTTTATACTTTGTGCCATCAATATACCTAACCCTTCCGAGGTTGTTACACTCATTACCGACTCGGTTTATCCTACTCGTGTCCTGACGAAACTAAATACCATGAAAATAGCCCAACTACGTACCACACTTATCGCTTCTCCACCAAACGGTAAAGGATCTTACATTTATGACTCGTGTTTCCCTTTCCTTTCCGGACTTCTACACTTACCCTTAGTGGTTTCCATAACCACTTCAGGTTACTCCCTGTTGACATCCCCTGTCTGACTGACTTAGACTCTTCTCTGACTACTACTTGTAGTCATTTCTGTTTATACTGGAAACTCATCAGTCTCCTCCTTACCACCATACTCATTACTATGCCTCAGGCTCAGTTCAGTATTCACATTCGAAGACCTCGCTTAACACGACTATGACTGTGGATCTATACCATCCTCAAGTTAGTCCACTTAGAATTGCACATCCTATGCTAACTCTACTCGTTGGGTTTCCGTTGGCTTTTACCCTAACTTGGCCCACTCTAACTCCTCAACTCACTTAGATCCTATATTCCTACTTGGAATATTTGATCCGTTAACTCCAGCATGAACCTTTCCGGACATGCTCTACTCCCCTTGACCAAACGGGATTCGCTTCCACGGCTTGACTCTATCCTTTCTTACGGTGTGGCATATGTTCACGAACATATACTGCCTCTTGCAAGTGTGTTACCCGTTGGGTTCCAATCGCCCCCAACAGTAGCATACATGTTTTATCATTTTGGCTCGCACCCCCAAATGCTTACCCGACTCCGTTCCCGTATTCACTCTCTTTTTTCCATTTCGTACCTACGTGGTACTCTTTTTTCGAGTATTTCTCAATACTCGTTACTCACTACATTCTCCATCTCGATTAACCGTCCTTACGGTTAATTTTCCCTTTATGGCACCCACATGGACAATTATACGTTTGGTTTGTCCACTCAGTCTCCACCCATACATGGGCTTCAGACTAACGGATTTACGGTTCACCAACCTGTGGAACTAGCTTACCTAGCTATGTCCACTACAATCTATGTACTATACATGCACTTACGGTAGTAGTTGGTTCTCCACCTCCTACTTGACTCTTATCCTATGGGGTGCTATAGGCTTCCGCTCTTCCCCCCTTATGGGACTACTTATCCCTGTCTACTTTCTCTCCCCTCGGGCCTCCACGAGTCCCTTTGGGGTTTATCCCTCACGTTATCTCGTTCGAGAGCTATCTACCGCAATAGCACTCACTTTCTTATCTATGGACAGTACTCGAAGGTCTACGCCCATTTCCACTTCTAGACCTGCTCCGGTCTAATATTTTTCCGGTACATTATCACCCTATAGCCCCTTAATTGGTAACCCTTAGGTTTACCTGTATACTCCTTTGGCACTTTAGCACTCTCTAGTGCTTTTCGATGTCTACTTAACTTTAATCACTCTAAGCGAGTGATTTCTCAACTACATCTACCATCCTTATACATCTTACCTGTAAAAGGACTATTGTTTGGTAGGGTATTGGTCACATGAGTTAGTTTTCTTAGGCATCTTGCGGGTTTAAAAAAATATTTGTTCAAGTTTATTTATTAGAAAATGACGCCTAAGCAACATCACTCTCTTCTACAGTTCTACTCAATTTTCTTTTATCATCAATTTATGTTCATGCAATATTACAAATTAATTTCTTATAATCTGCTTATACTTGGGTAGGCCACTGGGATTAAGCAATTTTTATATTCTATGAATAACTTCCACTTCTTATTTTGAAAGATTGTAATCCTTTTATACATTTATTTTATTTTGATGAATTTATTGACCTTGACACTTTTAGTATTGCTTTGCTTTTTTTACTCTATTAAAAATTTTAATTTATTCCAGATTAGATTTCAACATTCGTGTGAAGTCTCATGATACAATGTAAGTAATCTTCAAAATCTTTTTCACCATTTCTATATTTGTTTCTTTTTTGTTTAATTTATTTACTTTGATACTTATATTATTTCTTTCCTTCTTCTACCCTATTAAAAAAGTCCGTTTCAATTCCTGTAAAGATTGGATCGATTAAGGAACATCAAACTCCAGTGTGAGTTTTTCTCTCGTTTTGTTCTTCACGTGTTTTATAAGTTACCCTTCGTAAGATAAGAAAACTCATTTCTTTTATGCTTTTAATCCAAAGAAACGCATATTGTTCACAAAAATTAAGGCAATACACGATCAATCAGGGCAACACTCTACGAACGCTACTTGAAGAGTGAAGCACTCCGCATAGGTCCAAGCGAAATCTCTTCAAGATTTTTTTATCCAACCGGTTTCTTGGCGTCGGTGTCGCTTATTATTACTAGTTCCTTGCATCTCATTGGTGGGATTTAGATGTATGAGTGTATCAATGTCATTACACCCCCAAAATCATTACCCAACCCTAATCAACTCCATCTCGTTGGAAGCCATGCTCTTTAAGTAATCATGACGGCTTAGTGGGATTTTGTCTGGACTCATTTATTATACCGACTTAACCACCAATCAAACACCGAGTTAATTGCACTCCCTCTTCCTTGCGTTACTCAAACAGTTTCCCGCCTCAGGTCGTGCCATTCTAGTTTGCGGCTGGCCATTCATAACTATAGAGTGGCCTCACAGATATCATTACTCCTATTCACTTCCTATTTACACGCTTCCTCCTGCTTTCAAGTTATCCCACAACAAGCTAGTAGGCATGTGTCGTTTGGATTTTCCAGCTTCCCCAGTTCATCTATATAATGCTAACAAGGTAAGGAACATGCCACTCTCACTAAATCACCAAATCCTTATACTTGGAATAAAGAGGAAGTTATCAGTAATGGAAAATAATCCCAGAGAGATAGATTGGCTTGATTCAAGTGACTTTGATGAGGGAGAGGATATGGAGCAAGTTCAAGAAAACTTAGCTTACCAAAATTTTCCTCCTCCAGACTCTAGACCTGCCCACGCGCCTATTGTCTCCTTAAACCATCCTTTGTACAAGCAAACAGAGTTTTCTGGGAGAAATGCTTGGTTGGGCTGTTAATTGACAGTCGAAAATTTAAGGTGTCCCGGCTACAAAGTATTATTGATCACTACTGGTATCTCAGAGGGCCTGTCAGAGTGGTGGGCAGAGTTAAGCGATACTATGTCATCCACTTTGATATGGAGGAGGACAGGCAACACATCCTCAATGAAGGACCATGGGCAATGCAAGGCGGCCTCCTAACCATGTTTCCATGGGAGCCCAACCTAGTGCTCTCTAACTTGCTGGTCACGGAAGTTGCCGTCTGGGTTCAACTATGGAACTTGCCTTTGGAATACCAAACTCCTCTTATGGCTGAGAAGATTGGCTCCCTAATGGGTGAGGTAAGAGAAATTGATTGGGCTCCTACAATTCCCAGGAACATTCATTTTATGTGACTAAGGATCCGTCTGCCAATTCACACCCCCTGCTGATGTGGGTGATCTTAGGAACAGATGCAGGGGATTATTTCTGGATCCAATGTCGGTATGAGTGAGTTTTCATATTATGTAGAGGATGTGGTAGAATTGGACATCTCCCTCATGACTGCGATAGAAGCAGAGAACAAGTTGATGCTACTCTTGATGCTCAGAGGCAGTGGGTACAGGATCACTTCGAGAATGCATATGGCACCATGATAGATCAAGCATACTTTGTTCCTGAGGCAAGAAGATTCTGCTTCCAACCTGGCAGGAGGACTACTTACATCAGAGCGCTTTACACGAGACATGGGTTCCAATACAGACCCCGCCGTGCTGACCCGGTAGATTTTTACTTTGACCCCTGGGTGCCGCTGGACGCTCATGGCAATATGAACCCACCAACTCAGGTGGAGATAGAAGATACAGACTCACAGGAAAACTCAGATCAGCTTCCTGAACATGTGCTGGAAACACAACCCGAGTTTGACTTTAAACAAGGAGACTAGGTGGCAATACCTACAGTCCAGGAGATGCTTAATCTAGAAGATCCAATCAGTCAAGACCCAGAATGGCAAAGGCTGGTTGAGCAGTATTGTCCTCCTTCAACCCCAGTGCAGTTTCCATTACCCGGAATCAGGATTAATGAGTCTCGGCACCCAGAAGATAGAGCTCAAGCGGCATTAAACTGGGTTGAATTTACACCTGGAGAATATGGCTTAGCCCTTGGGTGGCCTATGGATGGCGATTTGGCCCCCATCTTTGATGAGCTGAGCCCCATTCAACATACTCCTACGGAGACCGAGCTTGAGGAAATGTGGAAAGAAATTTATGATGCTCCGGATGATCTCACCAATAATGAGAGGACTTTTGAGAAGGGCGAATCAAGTCAAGCTAGAGAAAATCATAACATTCAACTGGAAGATGGCATGCGAGAGAGCATGACGGGGGGAACTTTAACATTTCTTCCACCTCCATTAGGACTTCCACCATTTTTGCCACGAGCCAATCTTTTTTCTTTAAAAAATGCACCCTTGTTCATTTTCTTTACTTAATCAAAACTGAAATGTTAAACAAAAGATATGAGTAAGAGTGCACAATTATCTTCAGTAAAAAAAAAATTAATAGAAGACATCATATATTTACACCTCAAAGAAACACTTGTACCAATATCTTCAATCCAGCAAAGTGAAGATTGCACCACTATCTTGAATAATCTACATATCTGCACTAGAAACAAAATTACGTTACAACATGCATGATATTTTATATTCTAAACTCAATACATTATTATTTATAAATATGTGTGTTAGAAGAACAACCTAACAAAATCTTCAAAGTAAATTTACTATATTAATACATATTAGATGTCTTTTGGAAAAGCTACTCCATATAATCCTCATCACTGTCATCAGAGTCAGAATTCTCTTCATAGTCTATGTCTTGTGATTGGTCATAAAGTGTAGGTAAAGGTTGATCAATGACAATGGCTGGTACATCTCTCCTAACTACATCAACTTCACCATTATCGGTTGGTAAGGCAGGATTTGATGAAGAATCATATGGCTCACCCCAATGAAAGTCTTGGCAATCATCTAATTGATCTCCCATATTGAATAAATCTCCTGGGACCGTCTTCATAACATAATATCTATTTTCATCAGAATGATCCCCAACATAAAAACATTGATGCACTTGAGATGCTAGCACAAAAGGATCTTCTTTGTAGCATCTCTTATCAAAGTGCACAAATTTCATTCCATAATTGTCTTCTTTAACTTCAAACCAATCACATTTAAATAGGACATATTTGCAAAGCCCATAATAATTTAACTCAACTATATCAGTTATAGCTCCATAGTATGTTAAACTATCTTTTCTTGGTCTTTCATCCTTAGAGCTTGCAAAGCTTCGAGTTATGGCCTCCACTGTCACTCCACTATTTTGTGTTTTGCATCTCTCATCGCGCATCCTAGTGTGGAACCTATATCCATTAATAACATATCCAGAAAACTTCTTTGCAACACTATTTAGTCCTCTAGATAGTCCCTTGAGAAAGTCTGATACATCATCATTCGTTGCACGAGTTTCAAACCATTCAATGAAATCATTGCTGTGACTTTTAGCTTTATTCCACTTTCTTTTTCTAGAATGACTATTAACAATATCTTCATGCTCTCTATAATAAAAAGAATAAACATTCATTAGTATGTTGTATATAAAAAATTTTAATAAATAATTGCTAAAAGAAATTGGTCATAAGGAAATACCTAATGTATTGTTGGACATCATCAGAATTGAATAATATGTATCTATGAGCTTGGTTCAATGACTTATGGTCTAAAGATATCAATTTTTTTGCTCCTATAGGATGGCCGTTGGAAGAGGCATCACCATTCCTTCCCATTCTATTTGACCTTCTATCCACACCACTATGTAAATACATTGAACTAAATGTTAAGCACTCTTCAACTAAATATGCTTCTGCAATAGATCCTTTTGGGCGAGTCTTATTGCAAACATATGATTTCAATATACCCATATATCTTTCAGGTGAAAACATATAATGACTTTGAACCAGGCCACCTAATCTCACATCATTCGCTAGGTGAATAAGTAAATGAACCATTATGTCAAAGAAAGAAGGCGGGAAAATTCTTTCTAGCTGGCAAAGAGTTTCTGCAATTTCTGCTTCCAAATAGACCAAGTCTTCAACTTGTATAACCTTTTGACATAAACGACGAAAGAAGGAACAGAGACGAATCAAAGGAATAGCAACATGGTCAGGCAATAAGCCTTTTATTGCTACCGGCAACAAGTAATGTAACATGAAATGGGCATCATGACTTTTATAGCCAGATATTTTTCTTTCATCAACCTGCACACACCGTGAAATATTTGATGCACTACCATCGGGTAATTTTGCCGACTTTAAAACACTGCAAAAACTTGATTTCTCTTTTGCAGTCATAGAGTAGCATGCTCTGCGCAATACAGTTCTTTTCCCACCATCCATCTCCCTTGGTTGAAGATTCTTTCTTATTCCCATATGCTGTAAGTCAAGACGAACATTTGCATGATCCTTTGACTTCCCTGAGATTTCTAAGAGAGTGCCAATTATACTATCACATATGTTTTTCTCAATGTGCATTACATCAAGGTTATGCCGCAATGTGTTATGCTCCCAATACGGCAACTCAAAGAAAATAGATCTCTTTTACCAAGGAACATCTTTGTTTTTCTTTTGTGTCTTCCCAAAGACAATGTTTATCTTGTGCGAGTCTTTAGAATTTGTTCTCTTCGTAACAATGTAGGTGGAGACCTATATTCTGTTTTGCCATTAAAAGACCTTGAATTAGATCTCCATGGGTGATTTGTAGGCAAAAAAAACACGATGATCCATATAACACATCTTTTTACTATGTTTCAAGTATTTGGAAGGAGTCCCATAGTTGCAGCAAGGGCATGCATACTTACCTTTCGTGCTCCAACCAGACAACATAGCATATGCAGGAAAGTCATTAATCGTCCAAAGAAGGCATGCACGCATTTGAAAGGTTTCATTTCTTGAAACATCATATGTCTCTACACCTATGTTCCACAACAATTTTAACTCCTCAACTAATGGCTGTAGATATACATCAATGTCATTCCCAGGTGAACGTGGCCCAGGAATTAATAAGGACAACATAAAATATCCAGGCTTCATACACATCCAAGGTGGTAGATTATAGGTCATCAACACAACGGGACAGGTGCTATGAGATATGCTCATTGTTCTAAATGGATTAAATCCATCACTAAACAACCCAAGTCTTACATTGCGTGAATTATGAGCAAAATCAGGATGTAGATCATCAAAGTCTTTCCATGCTTGGCCATCTGCAGGATGTCTTAACTTCCCATCCTTTGAACGCTCTTCCTCGTGCCACCTTA
This sequence comes from Senna tora, assembly GCA_014851425.1. NCBI lineage: Eukaryota > Viridiplantae > Streptophyta > Magnoliopsida > Fabales > Fabaceae > Senna > Senna tora. The sequence goes on from CM026265.1 coordinate 19,921,220, forward strand.
ATGAACTGGAAGTCTTAGAGCACATAAAAAGCCTTTTAAGTCTTGGAATCAAAGGAAAGTGTCGAAGAATTTTAGCAGGAACTTTATAAGCTTTCTTTGATTCCCCAACTTCACAATCCATCTGAGGACATTCTTCATTCCATCTTGAAGCTCCACAAATATGGCAAGATGTATCATTTGCATGCTCTTTCCAATATAGCATGCAATCATTTGGGCATGCATCAATTTTTTTGTAGTCATGGCCTAAGTCCCTAACCATTCTCTTTGTTTGATTGAAAGATTGAGGAATGTTCAAATCAGGTATAGCCTCCTTTAGTAATTCTAATAAGGCGGTGAACGATGCATTGCTCCATCCATAAAGACATTTCAACAAATAAAGTCGAATGGTAAATGATAGTTTTGAAAAAATTTTACACCCTGGATACAATTCTTGTGCTTCTTCAATCAAATTATAGAATTTTCTAGCATCTTCATTAGGGCCTTCACAAATTCCCTCTGCTTGTGCCACATTTCTAAATCTATCGTATAATAAGCCACTAATGTCATCGTATGAGTCCATTTCATCATCTAACTCACCATTAAAATCTATAAGAGAAATCTCTTCACCATGGAAAACCCATTCATTATAGCCTTGTACAAATCCCTTACATATTAAGTGATCCAACACTACATCTCTCGTTTGCCAATTAAGATTGCGGCAGTTTTTACATGGGCATAAAATTTCTCCTCCTTGTGGTTTTCCTTTAGTAAAAGCAAAATCTAAAAATGATCGTACACCATTGATGTAATCATTGCTAAACCTTGGCAAATCAATCCAACCCTTGTCCATATTTTAGCTTTGTTGTAGACTGACAAATTCCTAAAGAAAAACTAAGGAATATAGTTTATTACACTAGAGGTAAGTACAAATAGTGTAATACAATAAAAATAATATAATACAAATAGACAAATAGTTGTTGATTAGGCATAAGTACAAATAGACAAATTGAGGCTTCACACAAATTGCTAGGAAAGAGTGCTCATATAATTGTCCTTCAATTTGAACCTATAAAGTCCACAAGAATAGAGAAAATAGTATAAAACTAATGACTAATTAATAACATGTATTTCATAGAATTTAATGTTTGTTTCGATAAATAAACATTATAGCGACCTTATGTATATCATAACTATATTACACAGTCTCATATGGAATTACCAATAGATGGCTAAAATGTAGGAAGAATTCAAGAGAAGATGACCGAAGTTATCAAATTTAGGTAGAAATAAAGGAGGAAAGACTGTCTTCAAAATGCCATTAGCATGTATAATACAATTGAAGAATATGAAACATAAAAATTAACACAAATTTACCTCGCCTTCACAATGATCAATGATAAACCCAACAAGATCAGCACATCCTATCAACAACAAGATTATTTTTTAGTATATAATTACTTTTTTATATTCATTATAAAAAATAAAAAATAGTAAGAGAGAGAGAAAGAGAGAGAAAGAAAGTAGAAACAAAATGTATTTCAACTGTTAATTTTGTATTAGACTTGCATTTCAAACTATTATCATAATTTTATAATGGAAGAGCAATGCAAATTAGATTCTTCACAGACAATGGATAAAGTAAATTAAAGAGCAGGAGGGAGAAGTCAACTTAAGTAATAAATAAGATAGTCTTATTTTTTGACTGAGATACATACTAACCTGAAGATTTGCAAATCTATAAGAATGTAGAACCTGACTTCACGCACAATGTTTGAACTGTATCAGTAAAAAAATCAATTTTTGACTATGAAGAACTTTTAAGATTTAAAAGCAAAAGTAATCAAGTTTCTGTCTTTGCACATGTGTTCCATAGGAGGACACTTAATTACATTCTGTTCACCAATAAAATTTATCACATAGCAAAAAAAGAATTTATTGTTAAATTATATTAATGAAATGCAGTGGTCTAAAGAATAAAGATTCTTTCTTGGGTGATGGCAAAATCATTACTCTGGTAGACCAATTCCAAATTGGTTTGATCGCTTTTGAAATGGCTCTTGGAGAGGTTAGACAGTAAAGAGTGTCTGTGTGAAGGAGGCAAAGCTATCTGGCATGTTATTTGGAAACGAGGCTAATAGATCTTTCCCAGAATTGGGTTCATGTTTGTAAGTTAAAGAAAAATTAAGGAGTAGAAAAAGGGGTATTTTTGTAGACAAATAATGGAACAAGCCAATGAGAGAACATTCAGACTTAAAAAGCACACAAATGGAACAAGCCAAGTTCAAGGAAACACCACAAGAACATAGCACAAATTGGAAAAAGAAACTAAAATGGAAGACAAATCGAAAAAAGAAACTAAATCAGAATGCCAAATCCAAGACGTGTCCTTCTTGTGAATAAATTGGTGATGGAGTGCTAGTGGTGCAATTTCCTTTTAAAATGCATATTAATTAATTTTTTAGAATATAAAAAAATGGACTCCTAGTTTTAAATATATTACGGTATTACTTTTTTTTTAAAAAGTTGTTAAATTGTATAATTTTTATTAAAAATAAGTCTAGAAGATATATTCCAGTACTCCATTCATATAAAAGGATGGTTTTAACATGAAAATACATGAAACAAGAAGGAAGTCAACTCAAATTCCATTGATACAAGGTAATTTAATTATATTAATTCATCCAACGTCCAAACAACTATGAAAGCAAGAAAGAGTGACATTTTTGGGTTTTGATATGAAGCAATGAGAAAGGGGGTTTAGATCATGTAGGAAGCTACCCTACTGCAAATTACTTTAACACTCAACACTACTGCACACACAAAATTACTATTAAGTATTAAAGTAGTATTATTATTAAAAAATGATATACATGTATGTATATATATATATATATAGGCAGCTGCTTTAACACACACATATATATATATTCTAAAAACCCAGCTTTAATTTAACTGGGCCCCTATTTATGAAGCTACCCCTCCCTTGAATGTAGGTGGTTTATGGCCCCTATTTCTTCTTTTTGTAACTAATTAATTAATTCCTACTAATTATGATTTGTGAAGTATAATCAGAGAGTGCCAATTATTGTCACGTAAGGCAAATAGTTTAAAGCTTCAAATGCCGGTGAATATGGATCTGTATAGAATTTTTAACAGCAAATACGTTCATAATTAATCAACATATGCTTAATTAAATTGTTGTGAATAAATTAATATATACTTAAAAGAATTTCCAAGAAGCTTACAAGAGCATCTCCTTTCTTATAGCTAAAAATATAAAAAAAATTGTACTTAATGATTTTCTTAATTAAATATGGTGATCAATTGAGTTTGTTAATTTATTACTCTCCAATATGCAATGAACCCATCACCCCCCAAAAAAAAAAACTCTGATCAAATAATCCCTCACATTCATCCACCCAAACCCAAATATCCAATGGCCTCATTCATCCACCCAAACCCAATTATACTTAATGTACGTTATATCCAATGGTCTCATTTTTGAGGGCCTTTATTACAAGGTTGATAATGGTTTTTGGGGTGTTGTTGTCGTCATATCAGTCAGAAGCAGGAAAAAGGAGTATTGGGCTAGATTTTCGAATGTAGACAAATAAAAGTAATGGACTAGATTTTCAAATCATTATTTGTTTTATTATCATGGCCTGGAAAGCCTTGATTTATCTTGTATGTTGTGAAGTACTGACCTGTTTCTGTCTTAGCCTTTGGTGAGTAATTCAGCTTTCTGATAAACACTTGTGCATTGGATGGGAAATTCATGATTTTTTTTTTTTTGAACTTGGTAAGGACAGGAGGTATCTCTTTATGCTTTCTGTGCACACTTAATTTTGAACACTTAATTAAAGAGGTGTTTTAATGATAGAGGAAAGGTTAAATTTGTTGATCTTGAAAGAAAACAATGTGTTATATTTGGGAGAAATGGAAGCTAATGGTGAAAAAATGCCTTTTCTATTTGCTGTTCTAGTTTTCAGCCTTAGCTTTAAGTGTTGTTTGTTGCTTCTCTATTTATTCATCCACCCAAACCCAATTATCCCTCACAATGCAAGTCACACCATCAGGATCAACTAATCCCTACCCTTGCTGCTCCGTCTACAACAATTTACTTGCAAACAACCAATACATCTCTTCGGAAACAAACAAAATTCCACACATCACACACAAATTTAACACAAGGAAACATCCATTTTAGATTCAATCCCAAGAAACAAAGAAATCCCAAATGGACTAAGAAAGGAAAAAGTGCAGAGAAAAACGCAGAACAGGATTTGGTGTTTGCAATTTGAACCAATCGAAAGCAAAACCCAGAACTCCAGAGTCCAACCCCAAATCACAGTAAAGCGAGAAAAAACCCCAAATCGCATATAAACCCCAAATCGCAGAATAAACCCCAAGCGAGAAACTAAAAACAGTAGAGAAAGAGGCGTTGAGCAAAGGAAAACTCTCACAGTTCGCCGTTCACGATCCGTTCAATGTTGAGTGATGCCGTTCTCGATCCGTTCGATGTTGCCGTTTCATTAGCTCGCTGTTCTCCTTACGTTTGCGTTACTCTCTAAGCCTTTGTTAAATGATATGAAAAGGCAGGACGCGCGAAAAGGTTAGGGCTGGGCGGGGTGGATAAAAAAGTTATATTTTCTATTAATTTAAATTTTAAATATTTAAGTTTATAAAAAAAAATTAAAATTTTTAAAACAAATTTTTAACTATTCCGTGTAGAATGTGACTCCAATTGTTATCATTTTTTTCTCTTATTTCTTTTGCAGTTTTTTTCTTTGCCTCAACTAAAACCAACCAAATTTATATTTTTGAAAAATGAATTATTATTGATTTGTAAAGGTTATTTTGACTTCTCAAAATGTCATATATTATATAATATTTTAAATTTATATTATTATTTATTAGTTTAAAAAATATTTATTAAAAAAATTAGTAATACTGTAATAGTTCATATATATATAAATATAGTGGTTCTTTGAATATAAAAATAAAGTCTATGACTAAATATCAATTTTGTATTGCATAGAGATTATATATTATTTTAGTTAGATATTTAATTTTTTATTTTTAATTATTTCACATAATATAATTATGACACACATTTAATTCAAATTTAATATTTTGAATATATTTGTTTAAAAAATCAAGTAATTTTTTATCTAAATAAATAATATCAATATTTCAATGTCTATTTTGGTAATCTTGCATTAGTCAAAAACACTTATTTAAATTTTACATCCAAACATTATTTTTAAAAAAGTACTTTTAATTATGATATCCAAACAACAAATAACTTTTATTTTAAATAAAAGCTCTACTATTAAAAGTTACAGAAAAAAAGTACTTCTTTTAAAAGCCTATCCAAACCTAAGAAACAAGAACAGTTTCCACTTGTAGTTAACAAAATATTTTTTGGGAACGGTTTTTATTTGTAACAAAAGTAATTGGGAACGGTTTTTATGTGTAACAAGAGACAACTTCAATATGCCACACACTTAAAATCGTTGCATAAAAGAGAAGAAATAGACAACGGCTAATATGTGTTACTTATTTAGGAAAAGGGAATGGTTGCTGATTGTTGCTCGGAAGCTGTTGCCTAAAGCGGCCTATTTCTAGTTTAGGGAACGGTTTTCATCTGTTGCCAAGAAAACTGTTGCTAAAGACCTAAAATGTTGTAGTGAACTTTTTAAACTTCTTTTTAATATATAAATTATATATTTTATTAACTTATGTATGTATTAATTATTTAATAGGTTTATATTTGTATTATGTATAAAAAGTTGCAACAGTTAAATAAGAAGACTTTGATGGCTCAATGGTATTTTTCTATTGTATTATATATAAAAAGTTGGATTACATTAATAACAAGACTTTAGTGATGCGTTACTTTTCCCTCTCATCTCTGTCCCCTCTAGTCTCTACTACCTACTCTTAATTTCTTCTCATTTTCTTACTCTCTCTAATAATTATTTGATGCCATAAGAAAAAAAATGCATATTAAGATTTTAAGTTCCCTCTAATAGTTCATATAAAAAATAAAATTAATATAAAAAAATAAGCAAAATTTCTTATATATTTATATAAGGTTCTCTAATTATAAGTTTTATTTATACTATCTCTCTTCTATGGTTAATCATGTAAAAGATCGTCTTTTATATTTTCTCTGTATCGCGATTCGTATTCGTCATATACAAACTTTTTGCCACATGTCTTTTTTGTATTGAAAAACTTTATAACAAAGATATAAAGAACTTTACACAAGTTTAAACTTTTGGTATAATAATTTCGATAATACTTTGAATGATAAGATGCACATTGCAGGTGCCAGTATTCTTTCCCAAAATTTGATTCACGGCCAGAGGTGAGTCACTTTCAACAATTTCCCAAAGTCCTTTTTCGTAGATCTAATTTGCAAGTTATTTTTTAAAGTCACAGGAATTTTTTTAAAAAAAAAAAATTGTGTACAGTAGTTGTCATCATTTGTTGTGTTTAGTATGATAAATTACTATAAAAACTTTTTTTAAAAGGTTTAATCTTATGTGAGATTTTAGGGGCGTAATTAGTAATTACTTTAGTAATTACTTCATAACACATTCTCTTAATTATATACTACAAGAAAAGAAATTATTTTATCAACTTAAATTTCATTTTTCACTATTAATCGTTGAAAAATATACCTTTTTTAATTAACAATTAAATTTTGACTATTAAAGTTGTAATTCCATACCTCCAATGCACACGTGGCACTGGCCTTTTAGAAGGTTAACCATACCACGGATCAGTGACACGTGGCATGGCTTTCACCCATGCTTTCCCACATACTCTCCCGTATTAAAGACGTGGGAGAAGTCCAAGGATCATGGGTCGAGCACTATGTATTTTTTTATATTGTATTTTCATTATTAATTGGAACACATGCATCTCATGTGTTCTCTAGCTAGTTTTTTAGTAAGTTAGGATCGAAGTTAATAACTTAATATCAAACTTCCTATTTTAGGCTTCTGTTGGTTTTAGCTTTTCTTTTTGCCTACTCCAGCTTAATATTGTGATGAAACATATTGTAGGTGCATTGCAATTTGATCTTGTTGCTTAGCGTGCACTTGACCGTTCGATACTTTCTAGAGTCTAGTCATCCTTTATGTGGTTTTGTTACTGGTGTAGATTGTAGATGCTGTAGGTTTATGTGTGTATGTGTGCAAAATATATCCAAAAGGCAAATTATCACTTTTGTGGCAAAACCAAAAGAAATCAACAATTTTGAATCAATAAAATTGCATGAAAGAGGAAAATATTCGTACATAAGGAGCTGGCTTATTTACAAACAAAAGAGGCAGGTGAGGTGATGCTTTTGGCAGCAATCACGTGCCTACTTTAGAAACTAAAAAACAATAGTTATATATATATATATATATTTAATTATATATATATGTTTTTATTTATATATTTATATATTTATAAGTTTTAAAAATATAATATTTAATTATTTTATCTATAATTAAGATAGGTTAGAGTCGAAAAAAAATTTACTGTTCACTTAACTCAAATTGGGGAGTTTAGACTTATTTATAAATGAGTCAAAAGTAACCCAGCTCACTTAACTTGCGAGTTCGGTGAGTTAACTCGTAGGTTAAGTGGGTTAAACAAACCAACCTACAGGATTGGACGCGTTTTGATGACTTTACTTAGAAGTAATTTTGCTTGAACTACGTAGTTGTCGTTTTTGGCTCAGACATTGTAATTTGCAATTAGGACCGCAGTGGGCCTTAACCATGGGGGACTTGTCCTTAGGTGATGCATCTAGGTGCCTACGTACCCTTTGGAAGGGATAAAAGTCCACGTAGTTTGTCATGGTGACGTCTATAGGAGTCGTTAGGCAAGGTAGTTACCTGTATTGGGCCGTCTGCGGCTAAGACGTGTTTAAGGTACTCTGGGTGGGTGAGCCGCTCTTAGGAGGTTGCCTTAGTCGGAGAGAGCTCGGGTCTCTAAGAGCTGCTGGAAGCCCTGTAAATGGTAGACTCCGGGATGAAAGTGAGCTTGCCGAAGGTTGGCCTTGATGGAACCTGCGGCGGAACTCAAGATGTGTGGAGGGTTTATGTGCGGTGTCTGAGAGTGCTCAGGTTACCGAGAGAGTGTGAGGGATCTTAGATTAGGTGTCGTAATCCTTCGTGTTGCGTCCCCCTTAGTCCCCCCGGGTGATGGTCTATTTATACTGAATGTGGGGAGGTCATGCTCGACCCACGATCTCGTGCATCGTGGGTCATGCCACAATGCTTAGGGAGCTCCCACGTATGGTTAAGTGGGTGCTTCGTGAAGTGATGTGGGTGAGGGCCACGTAAGTGGTAGATGAGCGGTGCCACATGTCGCTAGCATGCTCGGAGGACAGGTTTCTAGAAGCTTAATGCCACGTGTCCCAAGGTCGAATATTCCGCAGTTACATAAGTCCCCCAAGTCTACGGGTGTCGGGCGCCCGTGGACTTAAGTTCCCTTGTCTGTAAGTCACTTAGAAATTTTTGTTGCCTATGAACATGGGAGGGCTCGCTCGCGCAAGGTTAGGGTTGCTCTGTGCTGATCGTCCGACTCGCGAAGGCAGTGCCCTCCGTTTGGTTCCGCAGAAGGGGAGATGTTTGGGAGGTGACACGCGTCCTGCTTCGAATGGCTGACTGCTTGACTTCTTCGGTAAGTTTTCGAGCCGTCTCTGCAGAAAGTACGCGACTTACCGAGGTGCAGTCATCAGTGTTCAGAGGGGCATTTTCCTGGAATACCCTTTGTGGGAAGGCGGGAGAAATCCTAAGGTCAGGGGCCATTTGGTCATTCCCTTCAATTCCAGAGTCATTCCGTTTTCACGCCTCTTTGGTTGGGTTGCAAATCGACCGTTGGGCCTCTTTCTTATTACCGAGAGCGGAAGATTTCCCATTGTTTTTTGAGACTCCTTCCTCTTAACCTTTAGATTTTGCGATTTCCTCCTCCTCTTTATTCGAAAAATGGCTTCGACCAGCGGTGCTGCTCCTGTGTTCCTCCGTGGATTCGGATTTTGAATAGTCCCTCTTGCTGCCGGCTACGGAGGGAGTTAGGGAGAGAGTGGATACCCTCATTATGTTGCGGGACTCCGCGGATCTTCGGGAGGTTCTATCTAGAGAGGATGGGACAACTGCGACACCTCCTCTGACTGCTTCTGAGGGCTGGTATTCTGCTGAGCCAGAACTTGGTTCGACGGTCAACATATCGGCAGCGGATGCCGGCGTGGCCTCGCGGGTGCTGCCGGGAGTTGGCATCTAGAAGGTGTGGGAGGAACACTTTGCTCCTTTGTTCCCGGAAGGCTACGAGATAAAGCCAAAAGGAGAGGGGGAGACAATTCTTTGGAGCGATGGTGTTGGCTTCGTTCTCCCTCTCTACGTCCCTTACAACGCTGCCTTCATTCCTCCATTTTTTTGCTTCGTGGAGGCCATGCTCAACCTGTTGAACGTTTGCCCTACACAGCTGACCCAGAATGCGTGGTCGATACTCAGTGTCTTTGACAGGTATTGTCAATCACATAAGTTGGAGGTACTCCCGAATGTGTTTCTTTCTCTCTACTTCGTCCGCGAGGCACATGGATGGGTGTGCTTTCAGTCACGTGCCAAAGGTTTTGCCATTATAGATCTGTCGGGTAACAATCATGCCTGGCAGTCGTATTTCTTCAAGGTGGTACCCAAGAAGGGTTTTTACCCACCTTGGATCTGTCCGCTTGAATGGCGTCCATGCTTTCCTTTCAAGTGGTCCAATCTTGTTCTCCGGGTTCGATACGACCAGGAAGAGTATGAAGAGACAACCTTCGAATTTTTGAAGGGAGCCGTGGTCTCGGGCGCAGCTTTAGGTAAGCTTGCATTGATGATGAGTGCTGAATCCCCCGCTAAGTTCCCGGAGTCGAAAACGTGAGCGGTCAGAGTTGGTGAGTGCTGCTGTTCCACCCTCGGGGGCGGACGAAGATGCCGAGGCGGGCGGAGATCCTGCGGAAAAAGGTGTCGGGGCTCTGAATCAGGTGGGTGAAATCAGTTTGAATTGTCTCAATCGTAGGAGGGTTCCTTATACCCCCATACCCCCCGAAGAGATGCCCATCTGACTGCTGGGTGAGGCTATCTCTTTTAGAGGGAAGTTGATCCCATTTGAGGCAGAGCGGGTCATATTGGCTCGTCAGCATTATCCTCTTTATTATGGGGACGATTATGCTTTAGACCGTATGACCAAGGAGACTATGTTGTTGCTAAGCCGTCTGGCGGGCTTTGCGTATCAGCGGGAAGTTGAGCGGGTAGGTTACTTTTCCCTTAGCTTCAATGTTCTTCGTGTGTGGTGGTTGATCCCTTCGTGATTTTGTGCAGGAAGTTGTGGAGGGATTGCTGGACGAGAGTACTCGACTGGCTGCGCAGGTGAAGGAATTGGAAGGCGAGCTGTTGGAGGGCAAAGCCAATGCCCTGCGAGTTCGTCGACAGGACTTTCTGCGTTTCGCGAATTATGGAATGCATAATGGCATAGCGCAGCTGAAGGATTTGATGGGTATCTCCGTCCCTCTGGTGGTCAGGGCGAAGATGCATCCTGCGTGGGAAAACATTGGTGGGGAGTTCCACGTTCGCGCTCAAGGGGACTCTCCGTTGAAGATCGAGGATTTTGACGTGACCCCGAATCCTCGGAGGGATCCGCCTCGGTCGGGCGAGCCATTAGACCCATCAGAGGGGGATGCCTCTTGACTTATTTTTCGCGGTGTTCGCGTTTTTGTAACTTTGGGGCGTTAGTTCCCGTATGTGAATAATATAAGGAAAAAATATTTTTTGAGCACAAGAGTTGATCAATCGTACTGTATTTCATATTCCATTAAACACATAGCGTAACTGTCTTGGGACTAAGACGAGTTAGTAGTACACTTGTCTTGGGAATAAGACAAGGTAAGAGGCATTCATCTTAGGACTAAGACGTAGTGAAGTGCCTGCGAGTTTGGCCTTTGGACTAAGGCATAAAGAAATATTATTGACTAAGACATAGTAAAATATTTCTTGAGGCTGCTGGCGTTCCAGGTGTTTGGGACGTGTTCTCCCGTTATGTGTGCTAACTTGTATGCGTTGTGCGAGGCAATGCCAATAACCCTGTACGGGTCTTTCTAATTGGGGGTGAGCTTGTCGTGTAGGCGGTCGTGCCTATTGTTTATCGCTGTGCGCATGACCAAGTCACCTCTTTCGAACATACGAGGTCAGACGCCTCGGTTGTATTTTTGAGCCAATAGCTGCTTGTAGGCGATATTTCTGAGTGCCGCTAATTCCCTTCGTTCCTCGATCGCATCTAGGCTGACCAATAGACTTTCTGGTTTGATTCGGAGTAATTGAGCACGTGGTCCGAGGGGACCCCGATGTCGGTGGGGACGATTACTTCCTGCCCCTATGTCAGACTAAAAGGGGTTTCTCCCGTGGCCATGTGTATTGTTGTTCTGTAAGACCATAAGACTGATGGTAGTTTGTCCACCCATCCTTCCTTCGCGTCCGTCAGCCGTTTTCGCAGTCCTTTGAGGATGATGCGGTTCGCTCTTTCCGTTTGCCCATTGGTCGTCGGGTACTCGACTGAAGTTGTTCTGTAGGCCATACTCAACTCTTTGCAGAAATCCTCGAACCTCTCGCTGACTAATTATCGTCCGTTGTCGGTGATCACTGTGTGTGGGGGACCGAAATGAGTAATGATGCTCCGCTAGAGAAAGTTTTGGACATTTTGGGAGCCGATGGTGGCCAGGGGTTCAGCCTCGATCCACTTGGTGAAGTAGTTGACGGCCACTATGAGGAATTTTTGTTGGAGCGTGCCTTGATGGAGAGGAGCCATGATGTCCATGCCCCATGTGTCGAAGGGCCATGGGGATTCGATGGGCTTCAGCTCACCGGGTGGCTGGTGTTTAAACGCACCGTGGTGTTGACATTGGTCGCAATGGGCAACCAAGGCCTCTGAGTCGGCTCTCATTGTCGGCCAGTAGAATCCGGAGCCCAGGGCTTGCTTTCAGAGGGCTCCTGCGGACTATTGTGTACCGCATACGCCTTCGTGGATTTCCTACAGCACGTAGCTTGCTTCTTCGGTCGAGATACACCGAAGATGCGGGGATGAGAATCCCTTTTTGTACAGGTCGTTTCCCCAGACAAAGTATCGAGCTGCTTGCCTCCTGATTTTCCGAGCGAGTTCTTTGTTTGTAGGCAGGCTGCCCGCCATTATGTATGCCCTGATGGGGGCCATCCAGGAATTGTCGATTGTAATCGGCAATACGTCTAGGTTTGTGCTGGGAGTGCGAAGCGTGGTTCGCAAGACCGTTTTAAGTCCTGATTGGCTCGGTGTGGTTACTAATTTGGAGAGGGCATCAACTTGGGTGTTTTGGTTCTGGGGGTTCCGTGTGATCAAGACGGATTCGATCCTGCTGATTTCTTGTTTGGCACGCTCCACATATTTGATGATAGTGGCATCCTTTGCCTCAAAGTCTCCATTTAGTTGTCCGACCACCAATTGTGAATCGCTGAATAGCTTGACCTTTGAGGCGCCCAGGTCATAAGCTAGCGCTAGTCCGGCTATGAGATCTTCATATTCAGCTTAGTTATCAGAGGCTGGGAGCGTGAAGCGCAAGGCTTGTTCCACTTTGATTCCGTCGGGACTTTCGGCGATAATGCCAGCACCCGTGGATTTTCCGGTTGAGGAGCCGTCTACGTAGACTAGCCATGGGGATTTTTCTGGCTGTAGCTCGATGGTCTCGTCGTGTTTCAAAGCCTGGGCGTCCCCCTGGGGGCATTCGGACAGAGTCATTTCTGCGACGAAGTCTGCCAAGGCTTGGGCTTTGATCGCCCATCGGGGCTCGTATTGGATGTTGAATTCTAATAGCTCGACCGCCCAGTTTGTCATTCGCCCTACTAAGTCTGGCTTTTGCAGTATCTGCCGCAGGGGTTGGTCAGTTCAGACCATGATTGTATGTTGTCGAAAGTAGGGTGGAAGCCTTCTAGCCGAGTGGACGAGGGCAAGTACCAGTTTCTCTACCCGTTGGTAACTGAGTTCGGCTCCTTGCAAGGCATGGCTTGTGTAGTAAACAGGGAATTGCTCGACCCCTTCTTCCCTTATCAGTGCTGAGCTCACAGCGTGATCGGTGGTAGCTAGGTAAAGTATGAGGGTTTCTCCTTTGACCGCTTTGGCTAACACCGAGGGTTTGGCTAGGTAAGCCTTAAGGTCCTGGAAGGACTTTTCGCATTGCTCGGTCCATTGGAACGCGGGTGCTGTCTTCAGAATTTTGTAGAAAGGAAGGCATCGGTCGGCCATCCTTGATAAGAATCGTTTGAGGGCCGCTAACCTCTTGTTTAACCCCTGCATCTCTTTCACTGTTCGTGGTGGCACCATGTTGCGAATGGCTGCGGATTTCTCGGGGTTGGCCTCGATTCCTCGTTGCGTGATCTTGAATCTTAGGAACTTTCCTGTCGACACTCCAAAGGGACATTTGGTCGAATTCAACTTCATCTGGTGCTTTCACAAAACCAAGAAGAGTTCTTCCAGATGCGCCAGGTGTTGTTCGAGTTCCATAGATTTGACTACCATGTCATCAACGTAAACCTCGAGGTTTTGACCTATCTATTCTCTGAAGATGATGTCCATCATCCTCTGATAGGTCGCACCTGGGTTTTTCAGTCCGAAGGGCATGACTTTGTAGCAGTAGACGCCTTTATCTGTGATAAAGGAGGTCTTCTCCTGGTCCTTTGGGTTCATCTGGATCTGATTGTATCCTGAGAAGGAGTCCAAGAAACTCAGCACCTGGTGTCCGGCCGTCCCGTCGACTAGCTTGTCTATGTTCGGGAGCGGGTAAGCATCCTTCGGGCAGGCTTTGTTCAAATTCGTGAAGTCTACGCACATTCGCCATTTCCCGTTTGCCTTTTTAACCTTTACCACGTCCGACAGCCAGTCGAGGCACTGCGATTCGCGTATGAAGCCGGCGTCGAGGAGCTTTTGCACTTCTTCGTTGATTGCTTGCTACCTTTCTTGCCAAAGTGCCATTTTTTCTGGATTACGCCGTGTCCGTCTTTGATACTGAGGGAATGGCATATGAGTGCAAGGTCTATTCCTGGCATGTCCACGGCGCTCCAGGCGAATACGTCCCTGTACTAGTTAAGCAGTTCTTGGAACTTTCTCTGGGCTGTCTGGCTGAGAAGGGCTCCCACGCGGATTTCTCGGTTATTTGCCAGATCTATACAGATGCTTACGAGATCCTCCGTAGGTTGTGGCTTGGCTCCGTGCATTTCATCGCGCAGGTCCACTGTCTCCGGAGGGCTTTCGGCATCGCTCCTGGCCCTATTTGTATCGGGGTGGGCGGTCGCATAGCATGCACGGGTTCCTTGGCTTGCTCGTATTTCTTCGACGCCGGCTGGTGTGGGAAATTTCATCACCATGTGAGTTGTGTATATGATGACTCTGAGCTTGCCGAGGGTCGGTCGTACCAAAACTGCGTTTTATGCTGATGCGGCCGTTGATATGGTGTACCTCACCCTGGTGTGGGCGACCCTTGGTTGCGCGCCTAAGGCGAGCCATCACGTGAGGGTTCCTTGCATTTCAACGACATGTCCAGAGAAGTCGATGAGAGTCTCTTCGTCTGACATTAACCGATCCTTGTAGTGGGTAATTTCTTCCAATGTTTTTGCGAAGAGTATGTCAGCGACGGCCCTGGGATCTACCAGTACACGTTTTACGTCGAATCCTGAGATGTTGGCGGTGATGACCAATGGCTCATCTGTCTCGGTCGTGTCGCCGGTGTCATCAAAGATCACAAATTATGATGTATGTCGCTTGATTCGATCGGTTCGGATGTCATCCGGTCGGACGTGCAAGGATTTTGGGGGGCAGGTACTAGTCATGCGAGTATTGCCCTATTATAACCTGTAAACATGACGGAAAAATGCGAGTTTCTGAGTGTTAGGTATACTCCTACTCCTCGAAAAAGAAATGCCGTTTAGCGGCAGAGTGCGCAAGGCATTGGGGTCTAAATAAGACTGCGGTGGGCGCCACTGTAACTGTCGTTTTTGGCTCAGACAATTGTAATTTGCAATTAGGACCGCATGGGGTCTTAACCATCAGTGACTTGTCCTTAGGTTATGCACCTAGGTGCCTACGTACCCTTCGGAAGGAATCAAAGTCCACGTACTTCGTCATGGTGACGTCTATAGGAGCCGTTAGGCAAGGTAGTTACCTGTATTGGGCCGTGTGCAGCTAAGACGTGTCTAAGGTACTCTGGGGGGGCGAGCCGCTCTTAGGAGGTTGCCTTAGTGGGAGAGACCTTGGGTCTCTGAGAGCTGCTGGAAGCCCTGTAAATGGTAGACTCAGGGATGGAGGTGAGCTTGCCGGAGGTTGGCCTTGATGGAACCTACGGCGGAACTCAGGATGTGTGGAGGGTTTATGTGAGGTGTCTGAGAGTGCTTAGGTTTCCGAGAGAGTGTGAGGGATCTTAGATTAGGTGTCGTAATCCTTCGTGCTGTGTCCCCCTTAGTCCCCCGGGTAAGGGTCTATTTATACTGAATGTGGGGAGGTCATGCTCGACCCACGATCTCGTGCATCGTGGGTCGTCCCACGATGCTTTGGGAGCTCCCACGTCTGGTTAAGTGGGTGCTTCGTGAAGTGACGTGGGTGAGGGCCACGTAAGTGGTAGATGAGCGGTGCCACATGTCGCTAGCATGCTCGGAGACCAGGTTTCTAGAAGATTAATGCCACGTGTCCCAAGGTAAAATTTTCCGTAGTTACAAGCTATTTTGAAACACTATTTAATTTTCAAATAATAATTATTAAATTTTAAAATATTGAATTAAATAACCCAGTTTGACCCTTATTATTTTGAACTAAGAAAACTATTTTGAATTAAAATGAGTTAGGAGACGAGTTAAGCTAGTTGTCTTAATTCAAAATAATAAGGGTCAAACCAGATTATTTATCTCAAAATAGTTGGCTGTAATCATGTTCCTACTATAGAAACTAAAAAAAATAGTTAAACCAACTAATTTGTTACAAAGCAAATAAAACTAAGTTATACAAAATTTTAAATATTTGATTGTTTTTTAACTTTTAAAATAAAAATAAAATAATGAATAATTAAATCATGGAAAATTATTTGTTTCTCCATTTTTATAATAATTACCCACTATATCTACTTTCTCTCTCCCACATACTCCCATCATACATTTTAATTGTATTTTTTAATTAAGAATAGGTATTTTGTGAGTCCAATGATCGAAAGACCCTATAACCCAATAAAAATAGGTATTTTGTGTATATAATATTATTAAAATTGTTGCTTTTTATTTGTATTTATAACTTAGGTAATTTTTTATTTTAAAATATTATTTCTATATTTATTTATTTATTGGGTGGATATTGGGTAGTTTACTTGATTATAGGCTATCCAATATCCAATACATCTTTCAGGTATTTTGGATATTTCGACTGTTTCGAGTATTTCGGATATTGGATAGGGTACGGGTACGGATATTAAAAATGACCATATTTTGGGATTCAGTTAGGGTACGGGTATTGGATATGTTGGACGAATTCATATGCGGATAGGGCAAAAATGAACGGGTACCCGCCTATTGCCAAGGGTCCACAGCCATATAAATATAGATATATAGAAGATATAGATATTTAAAAATAATAAATATTTTAATAACTACCTATATTTCTAACTCCTCTCTCACCACTATTATTAACTACCTTACCCATGATATCTTTCTTTCTCACATCTCATCTAATAATGTTTTATTTCATATTTTTTTTAATTATAAAATATAGCTATTTTGTGAGGCCAATGACCAGAAGGGTCCAAAACCATATATATACTAGAGGCTTCGCACGCATGTACCGTGCATATAATTTAATTTTTAATTTTTTTACAAATATAATATCATATTAAATTATTTTTTAATAATAAAAAATTAAATATTTGATTTTTTTAACTTTTCAAATAAAAATAAAATAATTATTATTACATTTTAAAAAAATAAATATTTAAATCATGGAAAATTATTTGTTTCTCCATTTTTATAATAATTACTCACTGTATCTACTTTCTCTCTCCCACATACTCCCATCATACATTTTAATTGTATTTTTTTAATTAAAAATAGGAATTTTGTGAGTCCATTGACCAGAAGACCCAATAACCATATTAACATAGATATATATATATAGATATAGATACACACGTCCCCCACCCCCCACCCCCCAATCCCCACCACACACACACACAGATATATATATATATATATATATATATATATATATATATATATATATTATATTTTAAAGTTTATTTTATTTTTTCATCATTTAAAAAATTGTTAATAACTTAAATTTGATAAAAAATTAATAATAAAAATAATTTGAAATATTTAAACATTTTATTGGTATTTTAAATATTATTATTAAGACAATGGTTAAAACATACCTAAATATAAAATGTGTAACTGTCGTTTTTGGTTCAGACAATTGTAATTTGCAATTAAGGACCGCAAAGGGTCTTAACCTTGGGGGACTTGTCCTTAGGTGATGCACCTCGGTGCTTACGTGCCCTTGGGAAGGGATCAAAGTCCACGTAGTTCGTCAAGGTGACGTCTCTAGGAGCCGTTAGGCAAGGTAGTTACTTGTATTGGACCGTGTGCGGCTAAGACGTGCTTAAGGTACTCCGGGTGGGCGAGCCGCTCTTAGGAGATTGCTTTAATGGGAGAGAGCTCGGGTCTTTGAGGGCTGTTGGAAGCCCTATTGATGGGATGCTCCGGGGACGGAGGTGAGCTTGCCGGTGATCGGACCTAGCGGAGCCTACGGCGGAGCTCGGGATGTGTGAAGGGTGTGCGTGAGGCGTCTGAATGTGCTTAGGATGCCTGCTTGATTGGCAATGAGTAATGCTCTCTAGGAGTATTTGAGGTATCTAGGATCTAGTGTTATAGTTCTTGAACTTGCGTATCCCTTAGTCCCCCGGGTGAGGATCTATTTATACTGAGTGCGGGAAGGTCGTGCTCGACCCACGATCTCGTGGCACGTGAGTCGTCCCACGATGCTCAGGGAATTCCCACGTCTAGTTGAGTGGGTATCCCCGCGAGGTGACGTGGGCAAGGGCCACGTAAGTAGCAGGTAAGTGGTACCACGTGCTGCTAGCGTGTGCTGCCGCTAGGCTTCTGGAAGCTTAGTGCCACGTGTCCCAAGGCAGAATTTCCGAAGTTACATAAGTCTCCCAATTGTACAGGTGTCGGGCACCCGTGGACTTAATTTCTCTTGATTGTAAGCTACTTCGGAATTTTTCGTTGCCTTTGTGAGGGAGAGTTCGTCCGTAAGCGGATGTGGTCATTACGAGCTAGTTGTCGGACTTGCAAAACGGTGTTCCTTCGTTTTGCTCCGTGGGAGTGGAGACGTTTGGAGGGTGCCACGCATCTTGTTTCGAGTGGTTGACTGCTTGACTTCTTCAGTAAGTTTTTGAGCCATTTCGGAAGAAAGTACGCGACTTACCAAGGAGGAGTCATCATTGTTTCAGAGGAGAATTTCTTGGGATGCCCCTTGCGGGTGAGCAAAGGATATCCAAAGGTCAGGGGCCGTTTGGTCATTTTGAGATGCTCTCCTCTGGTCTGGCTCGTCTGCGGTTAGTGACTGGGCAAGAAACTTTGTTGAGAGTTGTTTGTTGAAGGAGCGGGCTGCTGCAGGTGCCACGCCTCAGGGTTTTGATGAGTACCCTGATGTGAGTGTTTTGCCGTCGTTTCTCCTTCATTAAATGCGGGTTCGTTTCCGAGGGTAGTCATCATTAGCCTGGGTCGACGATTTTTCGAAAAGGCCCCCAGGTGTCCTTGAGTGACTTTTGGGTTTTCGGGGGCTTTTCAGACTTTGTGCCTCTTTTGTCCAAGTTGTGAATTTGAGCCGTTCTTTTTCTTTGCGCGTCGGGCCTAGGTGGATGGTTGTGCTCAGGCTGCTTTTAGAGGATAATTATTTTTATCCGTCGTGGGATACGAGGGGGCTGAGATTTTGAATCATCGCGCCTCTAGGTATTCTATAAATGTCCAGCGTTTGAAAGTTCGTGGTTTTACATTCTCGCTATCCTTCGTTCTTCTGCCTCCTTGCTTTGTTTGCTCTGATTCTTACCCCTTTTTCTTTTTTGCTCTATGTTCTCGCGGGGGTTTCGCCATGGTTGGTCATGACGATAGCTTTTATCCCTTCGATTTCACTAACTTAGAGGATCTCCCTTCTTCTTCTCCTCCTCCTCCTCCTCTTAGCCGTACTTGTGATGGTGGTCAGAGTAGGGGGAAGAAGTTTGGGCAGAGTCTTTCTCCAGAGGTAATGGTGGATGTTTTCTCGATGGTACCTGCCGGAGGTGGGAGAGAAGGACGGCTTCCCGTACCGCCGTCTTCTGATAAAGATCGTCGGCAAGAAGGTCTTCAAAAGGAGGAAGGAAGGAAGAAGTGACGTAGGTGGCCTCCAAGAGAGGGAGAGAACAGGAGTCTCTTCAGTGGAGGTACCCAAAGGCAGAGAAGGAGGGTTCAAGAAACGACCTTCTGGTGTGGAGCCGCGATTGTCGTTACAGGTGACCCGGCGGATTTGCAGGCGGAGGTTTTGGTAGAGGGTGTTGTTCCGACCTCTGTTCGTACCTCTGTTCCCACTTCCGCATCTGTTCGCCAATCACCTATGAAGGTGATTCTATTGACTCGTCCTGCCATCTTGAGTCTTGCTTATGGGGCTGACCAGCCTGCTGCTAAGAAGGCTAGGGTGGTGGTTGAGGAGCCTACTAGAGATTCTCCTGGGATTCGGGTTCTGGTAGGTGAGCCCGTGGCTGAGGCTCCAGCCAGGGATGACCTGGCCGTGGAGGCTGAGGCCCTCTCAGACAGAGGGAATGTAGTGGTGAGTCAAGTGGCTGCTACAAAGGATGTTGTATCGGGGTCGAGCATCGTCCCTTCTGAACCCGTTGGGCCACCAAAAGGGGGACTACCCGTCGAGCTGGTGACGTTGGGCAGGCGCTTCCCCGTGGAGATGAGAGAGAGGGAAGCCAGGGGGCTGGACACTTCTCCCCTGAATCTTGTTGTTTGAGGCTTCGACAGAGTTGCTGAGGCATTAGCTGATTTCGACCAGGCTGGCCTTGAGTGAGAGAAGCGTGTTGTGAGCTTCTTTATCCTGGTGTTCCACTATCCTGGTGTTCCACTATCCTGGGCTATCCTTTGTGTTTTTTACTTTTGCCTTTTTGCAGGGCGAAATTTGTCTTGATCGGGACCAATTTTCCGGTGTTGCGGCCTCCAAGAGCCAATCTCTGGAGGTCTCCCAGAAGAGGTTGGCGGACGTGCGTAGGCAACTGTCCGCGAAGGAGTTCGAATGTGAGGACCAGGGACGTGAGATTAAGTCCTTGACTCATGAGGTGGCCCGTCTTAAAGCTGAAATCGAGCATGCCTCTGAGGTGAAACTTCTTCGCTCATAATTGGAGAAGACTCATAAAGAGCTGGTCGTCCGTCGGGAGGATGCTAAGAGGCGCCGGCAGGAGTTACACTCTCTCCGAGAAGCTTTGCAGAGTGCGAAGGCTCGTGCTTCTGAGAACCTTTGCGGTTGGCTGGCGGCTAAGGAGAGAGTCGCCAACATTACTGATCTCCAGGGAGAGTTGCTGGCGCAGAGGATGTACGGCATGCTTCTGGCGGTTCAACAGCTTGAGCGTCTTCGTGGGGAGAGGTTTTCAGCGGAATGGGTGGCTTCTCTGCACCCTTCTTTGGAGCTCTTTAACGGTGAGCTTCGTGGTCGGACGGAGGTAGATCCTCCGTTGAACCTTGCCTACCTTCGTCAGCTGGCCGACCGTCAGGTGGAGCACCAGGTATTGTCTCGTATCGAAGGACGTACTTCGGGGATTGGATTTACTTCTCAGCATCTGGCTGAAGCGATCCAGCAGAAGCCTGTCAGGAGGAGTTGGCAACGTTGAGCCTGCGGCGGTCAGGGCCATTGTAGATCTTGGGGATGCCCAAGAATAGGTTCATGTACTTTTAAGGTGTTTTACCCTTTGTAACAGGCGCACACCTTCTCATTTTTGACATTTAATGAGAATTTAAAGAGTTTTTGCTGCCTCTCTTTTTACTTCTGATAAAAAGGTTTGTGTGAGTACACTATCTTTTAATTGTTATCTCTTTACGTCTGAGTAAAAAGACTTGTTGCATGAGTAGCGTGTGATCAAGACGGTTTGTATGCGGTTTGCTAGCATGGTTTTTTCGAATGTTCGCTTTGTGTTTTCGCACCCGAGGGGTTTTTTACCGCGCTGCTGGGGGAATATTAGCTTTGCCCTGAGGCGCTTAGCGTTTCTTCAGGCGATCGGCCCGTTGTCCTTTGGTAGGACTCATTCGAGTACTTTGCAAATTGAAGTCATGTCTCTTGTTGGAAAGGAATACTTCGATTAATAATAGACAAAATGGTTACATTCGTTCAGCCTCAGTTAGGCTAACCTTAGTGAGGCTGAAAGTAAGCACGATGATTACATTCGAGTTGCCTAGGTCAGGCAAGCCTTAGTCAGGCTGAAGTGAATTCTATATTTCAAATAAAGAGACGTACGTGACTTGACCGAAAGGTGGTATCAGGATGCAAAGTGTGTTCAGAGCGTAGGCGGAGGTTTGGTCCGAGCGGGCGGACTTCAGCTTCTTTTCTCCAGACTCTTTACCCTCGGGGGGTTCCTCACGTGTTTCTCGGGGCCCAAGGCGGGCGACCTTGACGGTCTTGGTTAGGCTTGCTGCGTAGTATGCTCGCGCCAGTTTCTGGTTCGCCATGATTTCTCGAACCCCGTGGGGTGTTGGGAACTTCATGGTGAGCTGTGCACTACAGCCCTGAGTTTGTTTAGGGAAGGTCGCCCTTAGATCGCATTGAATGCTGATGGTGCTGAGACGATGATGAAGTCTACATCGAGGCTGGCGACCATTGGTAAGGTGCCTATGGTTGTTCAGGCGGTAATGATTCCTTCTGCGGGAACCTGGGCTCTTGAGAACCCTATGAGTGTGCCGGGGAAGGGCCTTATGCTAGCCTCGTTCAACCCGAATTTCTTGAAAGTGTTGAAGTACAGGACGTCTACCGAGGATCCTTGGTCGATCAAGACTCCCTTGACTTCGTAGTTGGCGATTATAGCGGTTACCACCATGGGGTCGTCCTGGACTGGTCCCTCTAGGTCAGTGAGATCGAATGTGATGGGATCTCCTTTAGGCTCGCTCCTCTTCTTGTGCTTTGGGGCATAGTCGAGGGAAAGTATGAAGCGCTCCACCCTTTTCTTGTTATGTGGTAACGAGGAAGTTCCTCTCTGCAGACCGCCTGCAATGACATTGATGACTCCGCGAGTAGGTGTTTGATCGTTGGCCTCTCGTGAGTGTTCTGTGTTAGCTCTGCTCTCCTCCTTGATGTATCTACCGAGCTGTCCTTTGCGGATCAGGTCTTCGATCTGATACTTTATGTGGATGAAGTCGTTGGTTTCTTGCCCGTAATCCTTGTGGAACTGGCAGTACCTGGACTGGTCTACTGGTTTCCCCATTTTTCGCCTTTTGATCTGAGGGGGGAAGCTGAGCATGTCCTAGTGATAAATCTCTTCAAGGACCCCGATGTCACGACCCCAAATCGGGAGTACGTCATCGGCACAAGAATAGGTTTTTACTTGTAAACCCGTAAGCCTTACCTTGTAAACATAACTATAACTACCCTGCTATACAATCAATATATATATCATAATAGTGGACACACCTCACTGGTGGCCTAATTAACCCGCAATCTAGTGTATAGATATATATATCAACACTCATAATATAAATATTCATATCATATTGACCATAAGTCTCAATACGTACGATCTATCCTATTCACATGCAGCAAGCACACATAATATATATATATATCCATACCATATTGACCGTACGCCTCAATGCGTACGATCTATCCTATTCACATGCAGCAGTTTATATACTCATACATGTATCCTAGTTTATCCCTAAACTGGACCCTGTCTTTAAGTACATGTGAAGTCGACAAGTCTAGAGTAGGTACATATCGAAAGCTATAAATATATATATACAACCCTTACAACTTATAATACGTACAACCAAAAGAGTCGAAATAACAAAAAGGTGTCCACCAAAGCGAAGTAGTGCGTAAAGGATGGTCTGATGTCCGTATCACTGTCCGAACATCGATGCCTGCCCGATACCTGTATCTGAAAAATTGAAGCAGAGGGACTGAGTCAAACAGACTCAGTGAGAAGCTTCCCATCCTTGGCGTAGCGGTGGGTACCACTACAGCGGGGGAAAGGGAAACACCCACAATCACAAGCGCATGAAAATCCAGTTTATCAAATGTTATATTACGATCAGGCAATATTAATATAACATAAAATCAAAGATAAACCTACGGATCATGCTCTTCAATCATGCTTCTCATAAACAAGCAATCACTTTTAACATATCATCTGAAAACTATAAATCACTCAACTGGTCCATGTATCTCACAATGGACAATGGCCTCAATGGGCAAATCTTTTAATCTTTAACTGACCCTAGTGTCAGGCTAGGGCAATGGCCTCAACGGGCAATTTCTTTAAATCTTTAACTAACCCTGGTGCTAGGCTAGGGCAATGGCCTCAACGAGCAATTTTTATCTGACTTGTTTCTCTTCCCAAGCTTTCAGCTGGGATTCTGACTCTATCTATCCATTACTATCCTAAACTAACTTTACCTAGGTAGTGTAAACCACAGTATGACTCACTAATCAATTATGAGAATCTTTTTAATCCTTATTTAATACCCAAACCCTTGATTAGATCATAACCTAGCTCTAAGGTCTTTCCTAAGTTCGATTACCATAAAACATCGACGTTTACAAACAAATTGTTTACGATTTCTTTAATGTGTTTCTAATTAATAGGGTAAACCAAACCTTGGACTCAATCAATAACTTACTCCCCTTGCTTGTACTTTTCGGTGTATCTCATGTCATCACATGGATACCCTCCAGTACCTCTTTGCCTGTAATCAAACTCACATGTACAAGTACTTTCATATATTACAATTTAGGAACAACAATAGCATATTAACCACTAAATAATTCTTACAAATAAGCAAGTAGACAAACCACATATCCACATCCTCAATCAACCCTGTAAGGCAAGGATGGAAAACCCCTCACTTGGACGGCTTCCTTGTGCTTGTCCTGGAGTAACTCCCGCTCCGGACGAATCGTGGTTTCCTATCAAATGCATTCAGGTGGTTAACATCTTACACTATATTCAACACATATGCATGCGACACGCTCGTGCCTAAAGATGCACCTAGACATCGCCAAGAACCGAGTTCTTGGTCTTATCCGTCTTCACTCTCTTCTATGAGAGTCTCAAATACTTCGCACTTGGTTTCATAACAACTATCACTTATCTGAAGTGATTACAGAGCCATGGATTCGAGTTAATAAACCTCAATATATTACTAAATTATCCTACTTAAAGTTTCCTAATAATTACGAAGGAATTAAATTGCCATTTTAGAATTAGGACTTTATTGTTCCGCAAGTTTCCATCTTTGAGAAACAAGAAAGTACCTAAAATAATTCTTGATGCTTGATAGCATATTTAGAATTATTCTTGGGTGTTTAAGATCGAAGAGAGGAGGTTTAAAACTCTCAACCTCACCCTTAAAGTGTATTTGGGCAATCCTAGCAGGGACCCGACACGTTAACGTCATGGTTCAACCTTAGTAACCTCGGGCCAGCTCTTCATGGGTCTTGTTCAGCTAATATTTCAACAATATAATTTCAATAATTCCACTCCAAGCCTATTGATTGACTGAAAGGTTTGGTTTACCCTATTAATTAGAAACTCATTAAAGAAATCGTATAGAAGTTGTTAGTAGACGTCGACGTTTTATGGTAATTGAACTTAGGAACGAACTTAGAGCTAGGTTATGATCTAATCAAGGGTTTGGGTATTAAATAAGGGTTAAAAAGATCTCAAAAATGGATTAGTGAGTCATAGGGAGGTTCACACCACCTATTTAAAGTCAGTTTAGGATAGAAATGGGTAGATAGAGTCAGAATCCCAACTGAGAGCTCGGGGAGAGAAACGAGTCAGAAAAGATTTGCCCATTGAGGCCATTGCCCTAGCCTGGCACTAGGGTCAGTTAAATATTAAAACATTTGCCCGTTGAGGCCATTGCCCTAGCCTGGCACTAGGGTCAGTTAAAGATTAAGAGAAATTGCCCGTTGAGGCCATTGCCCTAGCCTGGCACTAGGGCCAGTTAAACATTGAAAGAATTTTCCCGTTGAGGCCATTGCCCTAGCCTGGTACTAGGGTCAGTTGAGTGATTTACAGTTTTCAAATGATATGTTAAAAGTGTTTACTTGTTATGAAAAGCATGATTCGTAGGTTTATCTATGATTTTATCTTATATTAATATTGCTTGATCGTAATATAACATTTGATAAACTGGACTTTCATGCGCATGTGATTGTTGGTGTTTCCCTTTCCCAAGTTGTAGTGGTACCCGCCGCTACGTCGAGGATGAGAAGCTTCTCACTGAGTCTGTTTGACTCACTCCCTCTGCTTCAATGTTTCAGATACAGGGATCGAGCAGGCATCGACGTCCGGACAGTGAGACGAACATCAGACCATCCTTACGCACTTGTTCGTGTGGGTGGACAGCTTTTGGTTATTTTAATTCTTTTGGTTGTACATATTATAAGTTGTAAGGGTTGTCTATATATATATATATATATATATATATATTTACAGCTTTTGATATGTACCTACTCTAGACTTGTCGGCTTCACATGTATTTAAAGACAGGGTCCAATTTGGGGAAAACAATGATATATGTATGAGTATATAAACTTCTGCATGTGAATAGGATAGATTGTACGCATTGAGGCATACGGTCAATATGATATGAATATATATATATATATATATATATATATATATATATATATATATATATATTTTGTGTGCTTGCTGCATCTGAAAAGGATAGATCGTACGGTCAATATGATATGAATATTTACCTTATGAGTGCTGATATATATATCTATACACTGAGTTGAGCTGAAGCGGTATTGAGCAAACCGCGGATTGCAGGTTAATTAAGACACAGTGAGGTGTGACCACTATTGTGATATATAAATTGATTGTATAGCAGGGTAGTTATAGATATGTTTATAGGGTAAGGCTTACGGGCTTAGAGGTAAAAGTCTATTCTCGTGCCGATCACGTACTCCCGATTTGGGGTCGTGACAAACATGGTATTAGAGCCTAGTTATCTTTAAGTGATGTAAATCCATTGGTATAACCGGGTGTCGGTTTGACCCTCGTTGTGAAACTCGGGCACAACGTGGGAACAAATAGGCACTTGTGGGAGTACCCAGGATGTTGAGTCAATAATTCTTTCGAGTCATCACTTTAGGCATAGAATTTATATGTGAAATTCTATGCAAAGCATATAACTTGTACAGTTCACAAGTGTCGATGAGCACTAAGGCGTAAGGTGGGGTGGCAGTTACCCCGGGAACCTTAGGACGCCATAATAGGGAAATGAGACATCCATGGAAGATGGTACCTAGACACAAACACATTTGGTTGAATTGTAGGCAAGAATGCGCTACAATGTGTGATAGTTTTGTAGGTGTTAAATGAGACGATGCGCCTGCTCTGTTGTCGGTGCATTGTGTGCTATGGTATAGGGACAAGTTGTTTGATTATAGTATGGAATGCAAGTAGAATAGAAATATGCAGTGAATGGTAGTTAGGCTAGTAATGGTTTGTAAAGTGAAAGAAAAGACACGTTTAATGTGTGGAAAAGAATGTAAGCCCATGGGGCGATTGAAATGGAAAGTTTACAGATAAGAATAAACAGGGCCATGATGCATGAGACCGACAGGAAGATGACCACGTGAGTGGGTCACGACTGTGCGGTATGCTATGACTAAAGGAAGTGAGTTGTCCTTCCTAGAAAGTAAACAGAAAAGGGGTGGTGTATGGCACAGTATAGAAGTAGAAATCTACGGACTAGAAAATCAGGATATGGTATATGGAAGGGCAAAGTGGTCGAACCATATGCCGTAGAGATAGATGTTAAGGAGTAGAGGCATATGTAAACGTGTAGAGCATGACCATATGCCCAACAGGAAACAGAGTAAATGGTAAGGCACAGGGAAGGAGCCTAGTACAACCCTGTGCTCGACCCATGAACTACTAGTTCCTTAAGCGAACAAGGGGGAAAAGAAGGGATTAAGCCCAACCAAACTCTCTTGGGTTGCTTAAGGAAGAGCATAAAGAATAGGATATTGATCACATGAGAAATTTTTGTAAAAATCTTTTTGGTCTTTCCGGATGAGAGATTCTGAAAGACCCTCAAACGTTTCTTGAAAATACTAGGGATAACCATTGGATGACAAATTTTCATGAAAAACGTTTTCTCAATTTGTGTCATTCCAATTGGTTAAACCCTCACCATTTATGAAAACCTTAGGCGTCATTGTCTAAGAAATAAACTTGAATTAATTTTTAAAACCCGCAGGATGCCTAAGAAAACTAACTCATGTGACCAATACCCTACCAAACAACAGTCCTTTTACAGGTAAGCTGTATAAGGATGGTAGATGTAGATGAGAAATCACTCGCTTGGAGTGATTAAAGTTAAGTAGACATCGAAAAGCACTAGAGAGTGCTAAAGTGCCAAGGGAGTATACAGGTAAACCTAAGGGTTACCAATTAAGGGGCCATAGGGTGGTAATGGACCCGAAAGTATTAGACCGGAGCAGGTCTAGAAGTGGAAATGGACGTAGACTTTCGGGTACTGCCAGAGACAAGAAAATGAGTGCTATTGTGGTAGATAGCTCTTGAACGAGATAACGTGAGAGATATACCCCAAAGGGACTCGTGGAGGCCCTTGGGGAGAGAAAGTAGATAGGGATAAGAAGTCCCATAAGGTGGAAGAGCGGAAGCCTATAGGACCCCATAGGATAAGATTCAAGTAGGAGGTGGAGAACCAACTACTACCGTAAGTGCATGTATAGTACATTGATTGTAGCGGACATAGCTTGGTAAGCTAGTTCCACAGGTTGGTGAACCGTAAATCCGTTAGTCCGAAGCCCGTGTATGGGTGGGGACTAAGTGGACAAACCAAATGTATAAATCGCCATATGGGTGCCATAAAGGAAAAATTAACCGTAAGGACGGGTAATCGAGAAGAAGAATTTTGTGAGTAACGATTATTGAGAAATACTCGAAGAAAGAGTACCACGTAGGTACGAAATGGAAAAGAAGAGAGTGAATACGGGAACGGAGTCGGGTAAGCATCTGGGGATGTGAGCCAAAACGATAAAACAGGTATGTTACCGTTGGGCGCGATTGGAACCCAATGGGTAACACAGTTGCAAGAGGCGGTATATGTTCGTGAACATATGCCACACCATAAGAAATGAAAGAGTCAAACCGTGGGAGCAGATCTTGTTTGGTCAAGGGGAGTAGAGCATGTTCGGAAAGGTTCATGCTGGAGTTAACGGATCAGGTATTCCAAGTAGGTATACAGGATCTAAGTGAGTTGAGGAGTCCGAGTGGGCTAAATAGGGGTAAAAGCCAACGGAAACCCAACGAGTAGAGTTAGCATAGGATGTGCAATTCTAAGTTGACTAACCTGAGGATGGTATAGATCCAAAGTCATTGTCGTGTTAAGCGAGGTCTTCGGATGTGAAGACCGAACTAAGCCTGAGGCAGAGTAATGAGTATGGTGGTAAGGAGGAGACTGATGAGTTTCCAGTATAAACATAAATGACTACAAGTAGTAGTCAGAGAAGAGTCTAAGTCAGTCAGATAGGGGATGTCGACAGGGAGTAACCTAAAGTGGTTATGGAAACAACTAAGGGTAACTGTAGAAGTCCGGAAAAGAAAGGGAAACACGAGTCATAAATGTAATATTCTTTACCGTTTAGTGGAGAAACGGTAAGTGTGATACATAGTTATGCTAGTGTCATGGCATTTAGTTTCGTCAAGACACGAGTAGGGTAAACAGAGTTGGTAGTGTGTGTAACAACCTCGGAAGGGTTGAGTACACTGATGGCACAAAGTATAAACACCTACTTAGGGTGCATGCTGTGTAAGCAGTAAGTCTATATGTTGAGTAGAGGGTGTTGTAAGATGTAAATGGACTTTTCTGGAGGAGTCGTTTACAAAGAATATATCGGGGGAATACCAGCAGAAGGGTAGCTGCTTGGTAGTAGAGGATACTTAGGTACGGGGACTCTGATGTAGGGGAGTTTATAGAAATAGAACCTAGTGCTATGCAAATAGCTAGTGTCTTAAAGTGTTCCAAGACGGATATAAGAAGTCACTACGAAGGTAGCTAGTCGGACAAGCAGATTGGGTCAAAGTAAGCCTCACTAGAGAAGGCAATAGTTAACTCCTTGGAGAACTAATTTCGTCATATCCACCGTTGTGGCCAGGAATAGTTTGGAACTCAGTTGGAAATTGGGAATTCCAACTTGTTTCTAGCCCGCATTCAAGCTAAGTCAGCTCTAATTGAAGAAGTTAAATCCAAACAAGACCAAGACGCCGACCTCAAACAGATCAGAGATACTGTGGTTAAGGGGGAGAAGGACGGCGTCCGATTCTCCATTGATGATAGTGGCTTACTACGGTTGGAGGGACGACTGTGTGTACCTATGGTGGAATGGTTTGAAGGAAAGGGTCCTTGATGAGGCCCACAAGACAACGTACACAATCCATCCGGGTAGTAATAAAATGTATCAGGATCTGAGAGAATTGTACTGGTGGAATGGTATGAAGAAAGATGTGGCAGACTACGTATCTAGATGTCTAGTGTGTCAGCAGGTTAAGGCTGAACACCAAAAGCCCGTCGGGAACTTCAACAGATAGAAATTCCTGAATGGAAATGGGAGAGAATTACTATGGATTTTTTGTCAGGATTGCCGCGATCACAGAGGGGATTTGATTCAGTTTGGGTAATCGTTTATCGGATGACCAAGTCCGCACATTTCCTGCCAGTTAAGACCAATTACAGAGTGGGTCAGTACGCCCAGTTGTACCTATCAGAGATAGTGAGGTTGCACGGGGTACCAGTGTCGATTATCTCTGACAGGGGGCCACAGTTTACCTCTCCATTCTGTAGAGCATTGTAGGAGGCGTTGGGGACAAGGGTTGACTTGAGTACAGCGTTTCATCCCCAGACAGACGGGCAATCCGAGAGGACCATTCAGATTCTAGAGGACATGCTTAGGGCATGCATTATGGGTTTCGGCAGAGGGTGGGAGAAATACCTGCCGTTAGAGGAGTTTGCTTACAACAATAGGTACCAATCCAGTATTCAGATGGCACCTTTCGAGGTTTTGTACGGTCGGAAGTGCAGGTCCCCGATTGGGTGGTTCGAGGTCGGAGACGCCAAGTTGGTTGGTCCAGAACTTTTGCAGGATGCTTTGGAGAAGATAAAGTCCGTTAGAGGAAGGCTTGCCGCGGCTCAGAGTAGGCAGAAGTCGTATGCTGACAACCGGAAGAGAGAGTAAGAGTTTGTTGTGGGTGAGCAGGTTTTCTTAAAGATTTCACTGATGAGGGGCGTGATGAGATTTAGCAAGAAAGGCAAGCTATGCCCAAGAAACATCGGACCGTTTGAGATTTTAGAACGCGTGGGAAACGTTGCCTACCGTCTAGAATTGCCAGCGGAATTGGAAGGAGTCCATCCGGTGTTTCAAGGTCTGACTTATGAGGAGATGCCAGTGGAAATATTAGATCGCCAGTTGAAGAAGTTGAGGTCAAAGGAAATACCATTGGTGAAAGTCCTATGGCGAAACCATTCGGTCGAGGAAGCAACATGGGAAGTTGAGGCTGAGATGCGCAGGACATATCCTCACCTATTTCAAGACTAAGGTTAGTATGTTGATTTAAATTTGGGGACCGAATTTCTTACGGGGGGAAGATTGTAATACCCAAGAAAATTTCCAAACCTTGAAATAAAATAAGAAGAGGAAGAAAAGGGAGTAGGAAATATTTTTGGGTATTTACAATTTGGGATATAAGAGAAAATAAAAATTTCATTGGAAAGAGGAGGATTTAATTGGGGATATTTTCCACCTCTTCTTACTTTTAATTATTATTATTATTATTGGGTTATTAATTATTTATTTATAATTTTTTTTTCTTTTGTGTGTGGGGTGCCATGTAGTTATAAGGAAAGGAAAGGGAAGTAAAGAAACAAATAAAAGGAAGGAAAATAGGGAGAGAGGGGGCTACCGGAATAGAAAGAAAGAAAAGAAGAAAGAAAGAGAGAGAGAAAGAAGAGAGAGAGGGAGGAGAGGCGTGAGGAAGAAGAAGAAGGGTTGAGGTTCGCCGGAAAAGTGACCGGGGAGAGCTACCGACGCCGGAAAGGTCACCGGAGCTCGGGTATGACGTCTCCTACACCTTCCACCAATCGAATCAAAGGTTGGTAATCCCAATTTCATTCGAAACCCTCAATTTCTTCATTTTTAGGGATTTCTTCGATCCACCTTCGATTGGGTTGTTTCGTGGGTAGATTGAGACCTAGGAAGTGTTCTTGAACACTTAGTTGGGGTAAGAATCGAGGCTATACCCTCGGGTTTAGCCGAATTCGAATTTGCAAGGGTCTGGGGTTGAAAATTCTAAATATTCCCAATTTGAGGATTCGTTGATAAATTTCGAATCGGGCTTGGATTTGTGTAGTTAGGGTTGTAATTATGTCGTTGGATGTAGGTGAACAAAACCCGTGAGGTGCGGAGTCGAAGCCGGGGTCGGAAGGGGGCCGAAACGGGCCCAAACCAGCCCACAGCACAGAAAACAAATTGCTGTGCTGCGAGCTGGCGCTGCAGCGCCAACTCGCAGATATACGAAGAGCTACCGGGCAGCAGCTTGGCGCCATAGCGCTAGAATAGGCGCTGCAGCGCCCGGTCTCTGCCCAACATGCCCAAAACCCATTTTTAAGCCAATTCAGGGTGTCTGAACCTCCTATTTTCAATCCTAAACATCATAGTACACCCCAACCATGTTTTTAAGGATCAAAATCATGTCAAATGTCTTGTTCCTCAAGAAGAGAAACTTACGGAATAAGCTACGCCCAACTTCTTGAACTTCTAAATTTCTTATACACCGTCATTAGGTAACCTTAAGTAGGATAGCTTAGAAGCACATTGAGGTTTAGTAACTCAAATCCAAGGCCCCAAAAGCAACTCAAGGAGAGCAATATAGGTACGAAACCAAGTGCGATGCACTTGAGACTCTCATAGAAGAGAGGGAAAACGAATAAGAGCAAGGACTTGGTTCTTGGCAATGTATAGATGCATTTTATGCACAAGCATGTCGTAGCATATGAATTGCATATAATTTGAGATATTAACCACTTGAATGCATTCATTAGGAAACCACGAATCGTCCGGAGCGGGAGTTACTCCAGGACAAGCACAAGGGAGCCTTCCAGGTGAGGGGTTTCCCATCCTTGCCCTACAGGGTTGACTGAGGATGTGGATATGTGGTTTGCCTACTTGCTTATTTGTAAGAATCATTTAGTGGGTAACATGCTCTTGTTGTTCCTAAACTGTTATATATGAAAGTATTTGTATATGTCTGTTTGACTACAGGTAAAGAGGTACTGGAGGGTATCCATGTGATGACATGAAATACGCCGAACAATACAAGCAAGCGGGTAAGTTGTTGATTGAGTCAAAGGTTTGGTTTACCCTATTAATTAGAAACTCATTAAAGAAATCGTATAGAAGTTGTTAGTAGACGTCGACGTTTTATGGTAATTGAACTTAGGAACGGCCTTAGAGCTACGTTATGATCTAATCAAGGGGTTGGCTATTAAATAAGGGTTAAAGAGATCTCAGAAATGGATTATTGAGTCATAGGGAGGTTCACACCACCTAGGTAAAGTCAGTTTAGGATAGAAATGGGTAGATATAGTCAGAATCCCAGCTGAGAGCTCGGGGAGAGAAACGAGTCAGAAAAGATTTGCATGTTGAGGACATTGCCCTAGCCTAGCACTAGGGCCAGTTAAATATTAAATCATTTGCCCGTTGAGGCCATTGCCCTAGCCTAGCACTAGGGTCAGTTAAATATTAAAACATTTGCCCGTTGAGGCCATTGCCATAGCCTAGCACTAGGGTCAGTTAAATATTAAAACATTTGCTCGTTAAGGCCATTGTCCTAGCCTGGCACTTGGGTCAGTTAAATATTAAAAGATTTGCCCGTTGAGGCCATTGCCCTAGCTTAGCACTAGGGTCAGTTAAACATTAAAAGAATTTGCCCGTTGAGGCCATTGCCCTAGCCTGGTACTAGGGTCAGTTGAGTGATTTACAGTTTTCAAATGATATGTTAAAAGTGTTTACTTGTTACGAAAAGCATGATAGAGGAGCATGATTCGTAGGTTTATCTATGATTTTATGTTATATTAATATTGCCTGATCGTAATATAACATTTGATAAGCTGGACTTTCATGCGCGTGTGATTGTGGGTGTTTCCTCTGCTTCAATGTTTCAGATACAGGGATCGGGCAAGCATCGACGTCCGGACAGTGAGACGAACATCAGACCATCCTTACGCACTTGTTCGCGTGGGTCCTTTTGGTTATTTTGATTCTTTTGGTTTTACTTATTATAAGTTGGAAGGGTTGTATATATATATATATATTTACAGCTTTCGATATGTACCTACTCTAGACTTGTCGGCTTCACATGTATTTAAAGACAGGGTCTAGTTTGGGGAAAACTAGGATATATGTATGAGTATATAAACTTCTGCATGTGAATATGATAGATCATACGCATTGAGGCGTACGGTCAATATGATATGGATATATATATTATGTGTGCTTGCTGCATGTGAATAGGATAGATCGTACGTATTGAGACGTACGGTCAATATGATATGAATATTTACCTTATGAGTGCTGATATATATATATCTATACACTGAGTTGAGCTGAAGCGATATTGAACGAACCGCGGATTGCAGGTTAATTAGGCCACCAGTGAGGTGTGGCCACTATTATGATATATATATTGATTGTATAACAGGGTAGTTATAGTTATGTTTACATGGTAAGGCTTACGGGCTTAAAGGTAAAAGTCTATTTCCGTGCCGGTTACGTACTCCCGATTTGGGGTCGTGACAAATGTTATCTGAGAATTAATGAAGAGAAGTAACTGTTTTTTCTTTCTCACTCTCAAATTCAAAACTTACGTTTTTAATGTGTTGTCAGTTGTCACTCACTCTTTATAGGCAATGAGATTTTCTATCTCACCCTCACATATTTCTGTTTAGCCTGAAAATTTGAAAAATAATTATATGATATTTATTATTTTGTCTCTTTCTCTCTCTCTCATGTGTTGATTGTGGTTGGTTTGATCTGCATATTGTTTTTTTTGCCCCTGCAAATATGTATCCTTCTTGCTTTTGCTTTTTGACATTAAAGTAACCTACTTGCTTGCTGCCTTTGCTGTTTAGGGAAACAAATCCTCAGAATGTCCCTTCAACCGCATAGTTTAAATTCCTTTCAATGCCAACCATTCAATTAATCCATTGATTTGTTTCAACTTAGTTTACTAAAACGAACTCTCTAACAACACTTTTTCTAAAACTCTATTGAAAAAGAGTTCATTTAAAAAGTAGCAGTTTTCAAAAGCAAGTCCAAACGGGCCCTGACATAGAGTAAGAAAATGTTTTACTAAAAAGATTATATCTGTGAAATGAAAGAAAAGATTATATCTAACAAATACATCTGTGAGGAAATTGGATCAGTGAAGTGTAGAAAGTGTAAAGTGTATGAAGTGCATCATCTAGACGTTAAATAAAAAACGAGATTTGTGTCCCTAATGTAACAATTTAATCCAATGGTCCTTAAGTGTGCATTTCACACACTTCATCAAATCTGCACTTTAGCAGATCCGGATCCGTGTAGCAGTAGGTTACTTGTTGCTATTTCATCATTGTTTCTCTCTCTAATCTTTCGTTGGCAATAATGGAAAATCGTAAGTGACGGTGTATTAAAAGAGGTTTAAAGTTTTCATTGATAAGGTAAAAACCTTATTTCAATATCGTCAATCTTCACCGTCCATTTCTCTCTCTCCTTATATAAAACGTATATAGATATACTTAGTAATATCTTAGAAATGACACCGTTTCTATGAAAAGTATGTGTTTGTTATTAATTTTATGTAACATAATCTATTTTATATTGTAATTCATTTTAAATCAAATAAAATAAATAGATTATATAAAGAAATATTATGTAAAATTTGTTTACTTAAGTAATTAAAAATTTTTGATAAAATTACCCTCTCATTTTTTATAATCATCCACCCACTATCCATCACCACCATCCACACTGGCTATCACCACTGACCACTACTGTCACCTATCACCCACCACCATTTTCTTTTCTTTAATATAAAATTTTATATTTTTAAAATATAATAATAAAAACATTTTAGTCTTTTAATAAATTTTATATTATAAATTTTTTATTTCATATTAAACATATTTTTATCTTTGAAATTATTTTTCTTTATTTTTTTAACAATTGTCTTAAATCCAAATGAATCTGAAACAATCTTTTGGATAAATGCGTGAGCTTCTCATTGATCAAATGACTTATATACAAAAGAGGAAAAGAAGGAAAACACGTGATCACTGACCACGTGCCTACTATAATGGCTAACACCAAAAAAGATAGAAAAACAAGTCTAAACATAATTACTAACCTACTAAAAACAAAATAACAATAGTAAATACTAAATAGTAGAAAACAATAAAACCAAAATACAAATACAATGAAATAACCTATAAAGTATAAACCAACTACTCTACTATATTCATCAAATTGTTTTTATTCCACTTTAAGAATTGAGACAACTATTTTCCCCTGACCATTATAGTAAGTCTTCATCCAAGAGGTAACTATCTAGTTGGTGTCTGGTTGTGTGCTCGTATAAGTATTTTTTTTTTTTACTTTTTTTTAATGATTGAAGTATCCATTTGAGCGGACCTAATAATTAATCTATTGTGATGTGAGAATAATCCTCTCAATGAATAACACTCAATTTCCTTTCTTCCGAAAATTAAATCCACGAGATAATAATTAATAAAACATAAACATCTTACCGTCCATGTCACACCAATATTTATGCTACAACAATGGGTTTCTATTACTTTTTTTTTCTCAGTAAACATGATTTTTTTTATTACTTTAACTTCCTCACAGTCCTTTAAAGTAAAGCTGCAACGCTTATTTTGTTCCTTGTTGAGTCCTGCAAGATATCTCCATCCAATTCCAACCTAGTCAAAATTCACTTTCCCTTTAACCATGTTCTTGTTTCCTTATTCACAACTATTATTATTTCTATCTGCACTAGGGATGATCATGGGTAGGGTTTCGGTAGGATACTAAATTCCCCAGACCCGGACCGAACTTGAGCGGGTATCAAAATCAATCCCCATCCCCAGACCCTACGAATAGTCAAATCCCCATACCCGGCACCATACCTATAAAAATTTTAAATAAATTAATATTTTATTAATAATTTTTTTTTTTATTAATTTTTTCATCTATAAAATATTTAACATTTTTTCTTAGAATTGTATATTTTCTCAACACAAAAAGTTTAAAAATATTACTTTTTATATATAAAAATAAATAATTAATATTGCAGTTAGGGTACGGGTTGGGTACCTCCTTACCCTGACCTAGACCCGTTGACTTTGTACTAGGGCCCATACCCAGACACACAAGGTAAAATTTTAAGGTACCCATTGGGTATGAGTATTTTGATCATCCCTAATCTGCACCCTTTGAGTAGTAAGTCTTGTTTTATTAATATTACGTATCCTTTTTACCAAAAATAATAAAAGAATATGGTGATCAGTAAGAAAGCTAACACTTCATGGCTTCTAGTGCTTCTTTAACACTTGTCTCATTGTTTTTCATGAATTTTTAATACTCATATTAGTACCTTGTTGTACACATATAGACCTGTTCATGGGTCGGGCTGGGCCCGGCTTCAGCTTAAGTCTATGAGTTTTATATATATGGGATTGGGTTTAAGTCCAAGCCTATATATTTTAATACCCATTACAATAGGCCAGGTATTTACCCAAGTCTATGGACCAAACCCGGACTTAGCCCATTATTTTACATAATTATAAAAAATATATATTACTTTAGATTTTTTGTTTTCTTAGAACCAGTGTTTTAATAATCGGGCCGGTTCGACCAGTTGAACCGGTAGTTGGGCGATCTGATTATATGCAAAAACTCGATTTCTAGTCGCATCGGTCAAAATCGGATGACCTGGTAAAAATTTGAGAATCTGACCGGTTTTGAATGTTGAGCCGGACAAAAAACTATTTTTTATACTTTTTTTACATTACAAAATTAGAAAAAGCAAAGGAAAGTTGGAATTTTGGTTCTGTTCGTTAGACAGAAAACAGGACAGAAAAGTGATTGGAAAGTAGCATTACCATGTTCGTTAGACGGAAATTGTGAAGGAATGGAATGGTGCTTTCCATCAACAAGCACCGAGCCTCATTCATCACACCAGTAAAATGTTCAATATTCCCTTGTTTTTTTGTCGGCTTGTAGACGCGTCGGAAAGAAAATCTGAGAAACCCAAGGTGAAACTAAGATCTGGAATGGAATTGCAGATATTTAACGACATCTTCACCGACTAGAACAGCAAAAAATGGCGACGGAAAGGATTGACGGCACCGGAAACACTACTCGGGAGAAGTTTAATAGCGTCTTCACCAGCTAGAAGAGAGAAGAACGACGACAGAAGGATTGACGGTGTCGGAAAGACTACTCTGGTGGGATGTGCTAACCCTAGCGGAGAGGAGAACCTTCTCGACCCATCAATTTTAGTTGGAAAAAAAATTAATATGATGTGTTTTGCGAGAATCAACCTTTTTGTTCAGACGATTCATCTTCTTGTGATTTCCAATCGAAAGGTGGAAAACAGGGGAATGAACATAGTGGGTATTGTTTCATCATTTTTTTATATTATTAATCCTTTTGGGCACAAAATGCAGTCAACTCAAGTAACCAGATCTGATGATGTTTCCATATTGGTGATGGTGGGTTTCGACGTGACATCGATCCAGCACTTGTAATTCTGTTTGAACCACTTTGGTTGTAATTTTTTTTTAAAAAAATTTTAATAGTAGGGGTAAAGTGGTAATTTTGCCCCACTACTGTTCATTTTTCATTCCCAAACTTTACTAACAAATACAACAAATGCATTCCCTTTCCCTTTCCCTTTCCCTTTTCCTTTCTGCGTAAAGAACGTACCCTTTGTTTTCTTTTTTATAAGTTCAGGAGCTAGATAAAACTAGTAGGAACCAAACGAGAGAGCCCAAGGTCACTCAAATCATCCTGATAC
Source organism: Senna tora (assembly GCA_014851425.1). Lineage (NCBI taxonomy): Eukaryota > Viridiplantae > Streptophyta > Magnoliopsida > Fabales > Fabaceae > Senna > Senna tora. Next base: position 19,959,633 of record CM026265.1, read on the forward strand.
AAGTCACTAAACCAGCTAGGGGGATTATCAAACATAACAATATCTAAATGAACTCTATGCCCATGATTAGGAAGAGCATCCGCAACCCTTTTGCCCTCCCTTAGAGTGTGCGAGAAGATAACTTGCCAATTATCCTTTGCAATCTCTTTAATTCTTCTGGCCATAGTGTGCAACTATTGATTACTGGTAGACTCCGTCTCAATCAACTCAAGAGCAGAGTTTGAATCAACTTCAATCATCACTCTTGGATAGCCTGTTTGGCTGTTTCTTTGGCTATACGAACTCCAAAGATGATACCCCACATCTCAACATAGATTGCATTTCTTTTCCCTAATCTTCTAGCAAAACCAAATGCAAGTTCCCATTTTCATCGCGAGCGACTCCCCCACATGCACTACTTCCCGTGGTGTTGCGATGGAATCTGTCCATATTCAACTTAATCCAACCAGGGCTCAGAGGATATTATTTAATGTGACAACGTTGGTCATTCTTGGTCTTAGGATCATTCTGAGCAAGCTTGGCAACACTCTGAAGCTCTCTCAAGTGAGAATTAATAAGGGGAATCAAATCAATCCCCTTATTCCTCTTATTTTTCAGAGCCTAATCATTTCGCTACTTCCATATATACCAGATTATAATAGTAAACATAGAACTCCAGCTTTTCGAAAGATTGAATAGAATCCAGTCCTATAGATTTAAAGAAAAGACCAGGTTCTTTTGGTCAGCATCAATCAAAGCTTCCTAAAGGGGGGCACCATAGGCCAGTCTCTGACATAATGCAACACCGTTTCACTAGTAGAGTTGCATCTCTTGCAAGTGTCTGAGTCGGTCAGATTCCTCTTATGTCTTTGTTGCTCTATCAGAATACTGTTGTGACACATCAACCATAAGAACACTCTAGCACGTTGGGTGGTATTACAACTCCAGATTTTCTTCCACATGGAATTGGGTCTGTTTTTGTCAGATAAGAGCACATCATTGTATGCTGACTTCACCGAGAAAGAGCTATTCGAATTATAAAACCAACTGTTAGCATCCTCCCCCAAGACATGAGAAGGAGGAGGAATAACTCCAATAGACATAAGGATGTCTTGAGGAAGTAGGTGGCTGAAGGCTGCCCAATTCCACGAACCATCAAGAGTACAATACTCACTCACCTTCTTGTCAATTTCAAACTAAGGGATAGGCCCAAGAGCCACAGAGCTGAGATTAGGATAACCAGGAACCCAATAATCTTCCCAAAATCTAGTAGATGCACCATTATTAATAATTTTCATAGCTAAGTCTTGAATATACTTCCACACTCTAATCACCCCAGCCCAAAGATTGGAAACTGAGCCTTTTTTTATGAGCCCAGAGCCATTATCAAGAGAGAATCTATACTTGGATTTAATTACTCGAACCCAGAGTGCATCATCATTGGTTTAGATCCCCCAAGCCACCTTCATGAGGAAAGCCCAATTAAAATGCTTAAGATTCTTGACGCTAAGACTCCCACTTGTTGGAGGGTTACAGATAGTACTCCAATTAACAAGGTGAATTATACTCTTGCCGTCATTATTCCCCCATATGAATCTAAGTTAAATCTGTTCCACTTTATCCAAGATAGAATTAGGCAAAGTTGTTGCCTGCATATAATAGGTAGGAATGGCCGAGATAACGGAGTTAACCAAAGTGATTCTTCCTGCAGTTGAAAGCATATGCTGCTTCCAAGCTGAAAGTTTTGATTCCACCTTTTCAAGGATGAAATTGTATGCCTCTTTATTAACTCTGTTATGATGGAGGGGAAACCCCAAGTATTTTCCTAAGTCGTGGGAACTAGTGACGCCCATCTTAGAGCATATTTGAGAAGCTCTATTATGGTTCACGTCTCTTGAAAAACAATTTTTGGACTTATCCTTACTGATTTTCTGACCCGAGCAGCTGCAAAAAAAAAAATCGAGCACACTGGTGACAGCCTCAGCCTGCTCCAAACCTACATCAAAGAATAAAAAATATCATCAGCGAAAAAGAAATGAGAGAGAAGGACCATTCTTACTGAGCTTAATGGGCTTTCACAAATTGCGATTAACTGGTTCATTAACTGACTTAATCTTTCCATGCAGAACACAAAAAGATAAGGGGAGAGAGGATCCCCTTGTCTTAACCCTCTCGTGGGTTTAAATTCCTCTAGCTTTTCTCCATTCTAGAGGACCTGCATGGTAGGAGTGCTAACACATTGCATAATCACACACAAAAGATTTTCATAAATGCCCACTGCTTTTAGAGTATTTTCAAGGAAAGCCCAATCAACTCTATCATATGCCTTCTCTAAATCAACTTTGATGGTCATAGTCCCTTTTTTCCTTTTGCACCCTTCATGGTGTGGATGACCTCTTGCGCAATTATAACGTTATCAACCCCTTGTCTTTCGGGAATGAAGCTACATTGACAAGGCGACTAAAAGTATCATTGTTTATTAATTTTCTGGCCAAGTATGTCTTTTTAAATTGATTAATACATTAAGTTTGAATTATTTTTTTTAAAATGGTAGTGTGTTAAATAGTAAAAAAATTAACACATTTTTACTCTAAATAATTTTTTAAATAGTTTTTATATAATTATGTTATGAAATAAAGTGATAGTTTGAAATTGTAATATTTTAAATAATTGTGTACTTGAGCCTTTTTTGATCAGGATAAATTATAAAATTATTTTACAATAAAATTATAATATCTCATATTATAACATAATCTAAATGTAGAGTCAATTACATTTTCAATTTTCTCAATGAAAAATAAATTATCTTAATTTAATCCTTAAAAATTCCATTTCATTATTCAACCATTTGTATTCAATTTAATTAATAGAATTAATACAACCAACTAAAAATAATATGAATAGTCATTAACCGACTATTAATTTATGAACGGAATCCTACTTTTGCAAAAGGAAAATGGAAACAAAGAATTTTCAGATTGAAAACTTATGCATTTTATATCAGTTTGTATTTTATAGCAGTTGTTGTAGTTTATTTTTATGATGTATTTATGTTTTTCTTTCTTTTATATTGTATTTTCATTATTAATTGGAACACATGCATATCACGTGTTCCCTAGAAGTAGATGTTTAGTAGTATGGTAGTACTGAACTTCAGTACATCCCTCTAATCAGTTGGTCCCTAATCCATTCAAGGTGGGTCCTAATTAATGTGAGTTTTTATTAATATTAACAAATGCCACTACATGATTGGATGCATTGAAGTTCAGTAGTACGGTACTACTGAACTTTTATCCGTTCCATAGCTGGTTCTTTAGGACTTAGGATCAGACTTAGTAAGTTAGGATCAAACTTCTATTTTAGGATTTTGTTGGGTTTAGCTTTTCCTTCTCCATACTGCAATTCATGTATATAAACAGATTCTGATGAATAACAATAGTTGTTGAGTATTACACACTTCAAAATTATATTTGCTCACAGATGGATCCGGATATGCTAAAGTACGAATTCGATGAAGTGTGTGAAGTGCACACTTAAGGACCATTGGATAAAATTGTTACAGTACGGACACGAATCTCGATTTTTATTTAACGGTCTGGATGATGAAATAATTATAAATGCATATGTGGTTATTAGGATGAAATAAAATATAATAACTAAAGATAACAAGAGATGAAAGTAAAGAAAATAAAATAAAGAAGAACAAGAACACATAAAATAAAATGAGATGAGAAATCAAAAAGAAGAATGGACATGGTATCGATGAAGGTAAAAAAGGTGAGAAAAGAGAAGATGAATTAAGAACTAGCAAGAGAAGAAAGATGGTTCACCACATGAAAGAGGATTAGAGAATTAAAGGGATTATACTATTGTTATAGAGAAATTGCGAATTCTTCATTTATTAATCGTTGAATCGGTTTTGAGATTTGTGTTAAGATATATTATTATTTTTATAATTTATTATAGCACAAATATTAAAATATATTCAACAACTTTACAATCGATAAAGTTTAACCTCAGCTTCAAGGAACAAGCCAGAAGAAAGTGATGCTTTCCTTTCCTATGGTATAGTATGAGCAATTCAAGAGATTAGGAGAGAGAGTTTTAATGACTAGGTATATTGATGAATTTAACTTTTAACTTACGAGTGATTGGACAATTCAAAAGATGTGGAGAGGGAGAAAGAGTTTTGATAAACGAAAAGAAGAAGAAAGAGACAAAAAGTTAATAAGATAAAAGAAAAAAATGTCTAAAATATTTTATAATACTTGTTAAAATTTTATTTAATTAACTGAGAAGGAATTTAATATTTTAAAAATTGTGATAGCACATAATTTATAACAAAAGATAGGATTTATCTAATGTACATTGCATACTGACTCAAATTTAATATTAATTTGATTACAAAAAAAATTAATATTAATTTACTTTTTTAACTGTTCCTTCACTTGTAATGTCACGACCCCAATTACAGGGATCCGTGACCGGCACGGGGATAGAATTTAGCCTCTAAACCCGTAAGCCTTACCTATAATCATAAATTATCTACTCTTATACACAATCATCATACAATATTCACATAGTGTATATAGTGGCCACACCCTCATTGGTGGCCTAGATAACCTGCAATCCACGGCGCTCAATGCCGCTTCAGCCCATTTCACGTATATATATATACATCCATACACTCAGGTCATCCACACATAATATATATATACATAGTGATCAAACCCCAAAGGTATGATCTATCCTATTCACACACAATATATATATAACCTGTCATAATCACACATGTACACTAACACGCACAGTTAAGTATACATAGTGATTACACGTCTCAATACGTGTAATCTATCCTATTCACATGCAGATATTTATATTTTTCATCCAACATATACCAAGTCACACGTATATATATAGCATATACATATTGATCACACACCATTATGTGTGATCTATCCTATTCACATACGCAGATATATATATATATATATATAAGTATATCAAGACTTTCCCAACACCCAGAATCCTATCAGTAAGCACATGTGACGCCGACATGTCTAGATATAGCATAATCCAAAAGCTGCAAATATTTACATCGCATTTACAACTTTAGAATATATACAACTCAAAATAATGAAGGCTAAATAATCAAAAGATGTCCACCCACGCGAACAAATGCGGTGCAAGTGGATAGAGGTCCGTATCACTGTCCGGACGTCGAAGCCTGCCCGATTCCTGTATCTGTAACATTTAAACAGAGGGTGTGAGTCCAACAGACTCAGTGAGAAGCTTCCCATCCTCGGCGTAGCGGCGGGTACCACTACAGCTGGGGAAAGGGAACCACTCACAACCACATGCGCACGAAATACCAGTTTGTCATAAGTTATATAATGATCAGGCAACATTAATATAACGTTACATCACAGATAAACCTAAGAATCATGCTCCTCAATCCTGCTACTCATAAGCAACCAAAAACATGAAACATTTCATATCAAAACTATAAATCATACAATCGACTCTAGTGCCACGCTAGAGCAATAGCCTCAACGGCAAGTCTTTCAAATGCTATGCACCACCCTAGTGCCAAGCTAGGGCAATAGCCACAACGGGCAAGTCTATCAAATGCTATGCACCACCCTAGTGCCAGGCTAGGGCAATAGCCACAACGGGCAACCATGTATATGAAATGCACCACCCTAGTGCCAGGCTAGGGCAATAGCCACAACGGGCAACCATGTATATGAAATGCACCACCCTAGTGCCAGGCTAGGGCAATAGCCACAACGGGTAAATGTCTGACGTCATATTTCACTCTCTTACTTTCAGTGGGGTTTGTAACACGGACTACCTATTTCTATTCTAAAGTGTCTTTACCTCAGCAGTGTGAACTCCACTAAGAATTTCTAATCAATTATGAGATTTTCTATTCTTTGCTTAGTACCCAACCCTTGATTAGATGATAACCTAGCTCTAAGGTATTTCTAAGTTCATTTACCACAAATCACGTCGACGTGTATAAATAAGTCTGTTTCATTTCCTTAGTGGGTTTCTAATTATTAGGACAAACCAAAATTGAACGAAATCAATATCCTACCCCTTTTTACTTGTACTGTTTGGCAAATCCCATGTCATCACATGGATAACCTCCAGTACCACTTCCACTTTAATCAATCACATATATACAAATATTTTCACAAATAACAGTTTAGGAACAACAATAGCATGTTATTTCCTAACAATTCTTACAAACAAGCAAGTAAGCAAACCACGTATTCACATCCTCATTCAACCCTGTAGGGCAAGGATGGGAAACCCCTCACCTGGACGGCTTCCTGTTTCTGGTCCTGGAGTCACTCCTGCTCCAGACGATTCGTGGTTACCTAACAAACATATTTACGTCATTATCATCTTTACTATATGCAAATTATATGCATAGGCTATGCTCATGTCAAATTAATACATTAAACTTGCCAAGAACCAAGTCCTTGGTCTTAACCTTCTTCCTCTCTTTAATACTGTTTCCAAGTGTCTCACACTTAATCTCATCTCTTTATCCCTTTCTTTGAATACTCATTTTCACCTACAAGTGTTCGTATGTGACTTTTCACAATTCCCATATCCAATTGATGGCCTATGTTAGTCATAGCCTCAAATTTTCTATGGTTGCTAATTACCCAACCACTCTTTCAACTTATATTCACATACGAACACATGTGGCCTAATATATTTGAAAATTGGGATTTTTACCAAATAAGGGCATTTTACTATTTAAATTAATTCCGGCGTCCATTTTGGTCTAACGAAACTTCTAACCCATAACCTAGCTCCACATTCTAAATTGGATCGAAAAGTGTCTCTTTTAATACCAAATTGGTCTCCGGTTGAGACGGAATTACTCGGACGTTAATCCCTCGCATATTCCAACAATCCCTACCATTCTATAACACCAATCCAACACACCAATCAATCCCAATTCAATTTATACTACACTTTATCTCACTTTAAATTTCATTGTCCTATGGTTTTTCAAATTGGGTAACTTCCATAATCAATTATCAATACACATACTTCCAACTACCTCTAAACAACCCAATAGCTTCAAATTAGGACCCAAAATAATTTATTCATACTAATTAGGAATTTTCCAAAAATCCCTAAAATAGATAAATTTGGGGTTTGAGGGATTCGGGACTTTTTACCTCGATTCAATCGGATAGGATGATGGAATAGGGTAGAAAGAACTCCCGGTCACCTTCCTCGACTTCGAAACAGCAGATTCCGGCGAAGATTCCGGCTAAAAACCACTTTCCGTCGCTGCTCTCTCTCTCTCCTCCGTAGACCCGCGCCGGACCGCCTTCCTCCGGCGTCCAACTTCGCCGTCGACAGCTCCAGTCCCGGCGAACGGCGCGTCGACCTCCGGCTGGCTTCTCCCGCACACCGCGCGCGCGTCTTCTCTTCTTCCGCTGGCCTTAGCGTCGCCGTGGTCCTCACTTTCACTCTTTTTTTTTCTGCTGCTTCACACTCTCGGGCTCTCTCTCTCCCTGGGCAAAATTTGGGAACCAATTTTAATTATAAGGGGGGTCACGTGTGTGACCCCCTTCCAGCCACATACATAATATTTATTGTTTACTCTATTGATTATTTATATTTAGTTATTTATCATTTTATTTTTATTTTTTATCTTTAATATTTTAGAATTATTAAATCAATCAAATAAAATTGTAAGAGAATAATATAATATAAATATATAACTAAATTTAAGTTTTTTTTATTGTTCAAGTTCGGAACATACATACCTGAATTGAATGTTAACGTTATTGAGCTTAGAAACTCTAACATTAAACAATAATTTTCTTAGAAAAGTATCCAATTTATCCAATCATATAACGTTAATAGTGTACCAAAATAAAGTGACAATCCAACTTCATATTAAGTATTAACATATTCAAATTATTGATTTTTTAAAATTATAATTTTTTTTATATTAAATATAATTTTTTTGAATTATTTTATAATTCTAGAGTGTTGAATAACAAATTTTAAACATTAAAAGTATAAAAATGATGATTAATTTGACTAAAATTTGGATAGAAGGTAGGTGAAGGTAGTTAAGTGATAACATAACAAATCACAGGGGGGTCAAGTGTCACACTCTAAACCACAGGGGGTCACATTAATTTTAAGCCAAACCACAGGGTAGTTAAGTGTCGCACTTTAAACCACAGGGGGGCAAACTGAAATTAGGCCAAACCACAGGGGGGCAAACTGTAGTTTACCCATTTATTTTTAATTATTTTCTTTTAAAAAAAAAGCTGTATGTATATATATATATATATATATATATATATATATAATATTATTTATTGTTAAAATCAACTTTGGGGTTAATAAACTTACACCCAATATTTCCCGTTAGGTCCTAATTTTGGTCCAAATAAATTTCATTTATTTTAAATTTTCTCCTTTTCCTTCCAAATAAAATAAATAAAATAAATTAGGACCTTACGTTGTTTGGAAAATTTTCGGGTATTACATGTAACAACCAATATTTATGATTCTTTTTTATAAATAACATTAATAGATATTAATTAATAAAAAATTCATCATAGATAGCAAGACGATATTAGTTAAAATTAATAATTTATCTAATTAAAATTTTAATAAATTCATAAAAAATTAATATTTTTTATTAATATTAACAAACTACTTTTATTTAATATATAACATTAATAGAATTATAATCTATACATATTATTCTTAGTAATTTTATAATCTATACTTTTCAACTCAGTTTATCAAATATAAACAACTTCTCTTCTATATTATTTTTAAAGAAACTCTATTAAAAAAAGTTATTTAAGTACAAAGGTAGGCTTAATAGTAATGACCCAGTAGTACATACTACAAAGCTGAAACAAAAGGAGGATCATCAATGACGACACTGGACCCAGATGAAGGGTATGGTGGAGGGAGGTGTAGTCACAATCAACTTTTCATGTTTTACACTTTTACCTTTCTCCATTTATTTATTTATTTTTATGGGAAACTGAATATATTAGATCAAGAATCATCCGAGGCTAACTCATCAATCAACAGACACGTTTGATTACGTAAATATTGAATGTAATGGGAGGTTTGTGGTCAAAAGTGAGGGAGGGGTCACGGGAGAAGAACACGACAGAACGCAAAAGGAAATGGCAGGGAAAGCTTCAAAGAGGAGCAGAAGTTAAAGGGGAATCGAATTTGTCAAAGTATAGATCTGGTAAAGTATACATCATAATTGATTGCGAATACGAAATTAATTTTTATTTAACGGTATAAATCTATATTTTATATAACTATATATATATATGACCACTTAAAATATGGTTTTTTAAATTAAAATAAAATATTTAACTTTGATACTTCTATCTCATAATAATTATTAATGAATTAAAATAATATATTTCTAGTTGTAATATGTTGGTTAGAGTGAAAGAAATAAAATTATATTTTTTTTAGAATAGAAAAAAAAATTTAAGATAAAAGACACGTTGGTATCCAGATATTTTTTTTTAGTTTCAATTTTATTACCTCAAGCCATGTGTAGTTTGGGAGAAAGATGAATAGGAGAGAGGAGGAAAAGAGAGGGATCGAAGGATGAGTGTGAAGACCAAGCCTTCGACGGGAGTCGCCACCAAATTTTCAATCAAAATTTGGAAAAAAGAAAAATAAGTTCAAGTGGGGTAAGAATGAATTTTCACAAAATGTTGGGTTCGGGAGTCTGATTGAGATAAAGGGAAGGTGTTAGGCACCCTTCTTCCCCCGTTCGAAGACGGTTACCCTAAAATTAATATTAAAATTGTTTGGCCTGAAGAATATATGCAATCTGAGGGAAGAAAGAGGGAGGGCTTGACCTAGGATAAAAGCCTAGGGCCTACGTACCCTTGGAGAGGGATCAAAGCCCACGTAGTTCCTGTGGCATGCAAGTGTGTGAGTGAGGAGAGGTCCATCAAGCAAAAGCTCAGATAGCCTCCCAGTGCAATGTACCTAAAAATGGCCATGCCTTTTGGTACCTATCTACCATGCAGTACATACAAGTAATGAATGCATCATAAATGTGTGTGTGTGAAGGCTCATCAGGCGAAATGCCCAGATGGCGTGAAGGCTAGTACTCCAATTAAGACAAAAGTCTCTTGGTGGCGCTAGGTTAGAAAACATATTTACCAGGTAAGAAACAATTGATTTTATCTCCCAGGAGCAAAGGGGGTCACGACGGGTAGCCTTTACCGTTGCCATCTAAGCTGTTGAAATCACGGGCGGGTCACGATGGTAAAACTCTTGCGTCGCGACCCTTCTGTCATTCCAATTGGGAGGGGGGTCGCGACGGTTACACCTACCAGTCACGACCCCTTTTTGTTTTTTTTTAAAAAGAAATAAGAGTCGAGCCAGAAGAAGTTTAGGGTGCACAAATCATTACAAAGTAGTAACTCCTACACTAGGGGGTTACAACCAAAAAACGAGGATACACCAGAAAAGGCTGAGCCAATAGAAAGGTTGTGTGCGGATTAATGGGGAAAAGTGGGGAAATATGATCGAAATATTATTACCTTCTACACGTACTTTCTCTACAGCCTTTCGGTCCTCAATTTTTTAGTCCCTTTAACTGAGAAAACAATATCCAATTTATAGTGAGCCGAAGGGAGCTGTTCTGGGAAAGAAATCCGGCCATTTATGACGCAGGTGGTCGCGATGGGTGACCTTTACCGTCGCGATGGGTATCAATCTCAGATTCGATTTTGATTTGCCATAAATGCTGAGGAGTCGTGATGTAAGGACCTATGCGTCGCAACAGGCCTTTGATTGAAGATCCTGATTGATCCTTCCATAAATATAAAAGGGGGGTTGCGACGTACATCAATATACGTCGCGGCGGAACCCGCAGGAAGCTAGGGGGTCGCGATGGGTGGTACCATGCGTCGCGACTCCTTAGTTTGTTACTTTTTTATTTTTTGTTTTGTGTTGTTTTTTTCCTTTTCCTTATTTATTTTCCTACTTTTTTTATTTTTTCTCAAATCTTTTTCTTTATTATTTTTTGTTCATTTCTGTCTTATTTTGGGCGGACAAAAGGTGGTGCTCACAGAGTCCCCTCTTTACTTTTTCTTTTAAACTTAAAGGAACAAGTAAGGATAAGAAATGAAACCAGATTTTATCATACATCATATTTTCCTTTGGGGTACAAAAACAAACAACTAGAATGAAACCATAAAGCCAAAATAATTCCTAAGGTCTCTAAATGGTTCCTTCCTATTCATCTCTACCGCCTTCTTCATCGCTCTTGGAGGGTACCGCAGGTAACGGCGTCGGGACAAAATCCTCAAACAGATGGAAGTGTCTCAGTAGCGACCGCATCCCTCCTTGCAGCCCGCGTACGTCCTCTCGTAATCCTTCATCTCTTGTTGTTGCTGCCTGTTCTCATCCCTCTGCTATTGGATATCTCGGGTCAGAGCCTCGATACGTCCCGCCTCAGGTCGTGCAGGGATGTCTTGCCTCTAGGGGTGATCCTGCCGCGGCTCCTGCTAAGGTCTAGTTGCAGCTCAGTGTTTTCCCTGAGGATATCTTCCCAGTCCAACTCCTCGGGGGAGGAAAGTTCTCAATATTTTGGTCCACCTTCATGTAGTAGGTGGTGGCAGCCTCATAGTAGTCTAGGGCCCGGCGAGTAACCTGGAAGCGCTCACAAAATGCAGTAATGAAGTGTGGGAAGCTGATGGTGATAGGCGCGCCCTTGGATCCTGGCTCCAGCTTGAAGTCGTTGGCATTGTTGTGGAATTCCTCACACATGATAGTGGGGAAACAAAGTGGTTCCCTCTTCATAATGAGATAGATAAGGATACACAGCCTTTTGCTCAGAGTTCCCTGTGCTTTACAGGGAGGACGTTGCTAGCGAGGAAGTTTTGCCAATTCTTGGACATGTGGTGGGTGCCATTCTGCTTGAGCCCACTCTTGGACTCCCAAGTGTCCCTCCGAGGGTAAGTGAGAGCTGCTGCAACTTCCTCCTTTGATATGGCCCTGGTAAGGTTTGCGCGAAGACGCAGTTGGGCTCCATCCTTAGGTTATACATCTCAGTGAAGTGTTGGGGCGTTACCTCTGGAGGGCGCAATCCCTAAGTATAAATGTTCTGCACCGAGTGCTAGCGTATGCTACATGGTACTGATACACCAAGGGGACATTTCTTTGGTTAGCCACCTTCAACAGGTCATGCAGACCATAAAACTCATCGCCTTCTGTGAAAGAGGGGCTTAGCTCCAACCTCTCCATATTCTGTTCTGGGTTTAGTGATATGGCCTGTATAGCAACCCGGTAATGTTCAGGATCCACTGGAGGCTGAGATGATGAAGAAGCAGCGGTGCGAGATCTCTTTGAGCGAACCATTTTCCTAAAGGATAAATTTTGGGTTAGTGCTAAAAAGAAAAAGTCAATTACCCAAAAATAATGCCCCTATGAAGGCCCTAGGTTGCGACGGGTGCTCCTGTACGTCGCGACCCGAAGACCTTGGGGTTCGTGACGTGTTTGTCCATGCGTCGCGACTCAAAAGATGAATAAGGTGGAGAGTCGCGACGGGTAAGGAAGGCTGTCGCAACCCCCATGCGTATGCTTCACTTACCTGACAGATCCGAGAGTTGAGAAAAATTCTGTGTCGTGGAAGGTGAGTTGAGATTCGTGAACCACTTCCTGGACGGATTTTCTTTCACGTGGAGGTAAGAACGTCTAAGAGAAAAGAGGAGTCGTGACCCCCTAAACGTTTTCCCTTTCTTTAAATAGTATTTTCGGCAATGGGGGTTGCGACGGATAAGGTACCTGTCGGGACGGGCTCATTTTTGGGACCGCCCACCAGAGCCAATCCGGTGGTGCCACGCATCCCGTCGTGACGTTATTGTTAACACATCGCAACGCCTTTTCGGTCAACTCTCGACCGTTTGGCTATTTGTTAGGGATGTCGCAACGGAAAACCTGTCCCGTCGCGACGCTTAGCATTTTTTGCCTTGTGGTTTTTAACGCCTATATCCATCGCGACGTGTGTCACCCGTCGCGACTCCCAGCCTTTATAGGTTTCGACGGTTACCTGAAAAACTCTCAATTTTTGCTTTATGGGGGTTTCAATACTCATTAAGGGGGAACGAAACCTTTGTGTTAAATCTCGAAACACTCTCGGTGGGATATAGTGTGAAAAATCCCCGCACACTTATGGGACTTGACCCTAAAGGTGAGCACCTGATCTAAAAAACACTCATTGGTGAGATCTGGTCGGACCTCAAAACCTTGGTTGGTGGGGCCTAAGATAGTCATTAAATCCCCAAACACTCATTGGTCGGACTTTGATTCTCTTATCTGATCCCAAAACACTTAAGGGTGGGATAATATATTTGAACTCCAAAACACTTATTGGTGGAATTCAATTAAAAATTGCGCCAGATCTCGAAACACTTAATGGTAAGATATGGTCGGATCTTCCGAAACCTTAGTCACTAAGATCCACTTAAAAGATGGGTATTAAATCCCTAAAAACTCAATGGTGGGATTTCGACTCCCATATCAGATCCCAAAGCACTTATTGGTGGAATAAGATATTGAACCCCAAAACACTTATTGGTGGGATTCAATTAAAAATGGTGCTAGATCTTTAAACACTTAATGGTGAGATCTGGTCGGATCTTTCCGAAACCTTGGTCAGTAAGATCACTTAAAAGATGGGTATTAAATCCCTAAACACTTATTGGTGGGATTTCGACTCCCATATCCGATCCCAAAACACTTATTGGTGGGATAAGATATTGAACCCTAAAACACTTATTGGTGGGATTTAAAAGATGGCATCGAATCTCAAAACACTTAACGGTGAGATCGGATAGGATCTTCCGTACATTTTTCAGTACGACCCAATAATAGGCATTGAATCCCGAAACACTTATTGGTGGGACAGATGGAGTATCAAGTCTTCAGACACTCGACAGAGGGTGCCAGATCCCGGAACATCCACTAGTGGGATCTGGTTGGACTTCTAATAGAATTTTACGTAAGCAGATTTGCAAACCTCGGATAATTTAGACGGAGTTTGATCAATCCAAATGGTAATCATGATCCCAAGGGCAAAATATAAAATACATTTTAAGGGAAAGTTACATTGGCAAAGATGGTTGGTCCCTCTGTATATCTTGAGAGCTTCCCAATACGAAGAGTTATCGTCCTTGCCTAGCCTTTGCTAAAAGCAGCCAGCTCCCCATATGCTTTCCAGATTTTGGGAGTGACCTGAGATATCGGGTTGCTTTACCTGTTATCTATATCAGCCAACCACTCGTGAGTAAAAAAGAATTGTAGAATTAACGCATGTTTTTTCTATCTATTGTTCTTAATCAACAATGCAATAATGTGAAACTTGCATGGGTTGGAAAAAGGAGTGAAGAGAGATTTATTTGAAGAATAATTCTCATTTCAACATTATGAGTCGAAGCTGGTACATTTTTGAATACTAAAGATCACTAGAAACTAGTAGTGATTTTCTCCAGAAAAGCGTGAAGGAAAAAGCCTGGCGATTTCAAGGTATTTATTAGAGCATGAAACATATGCAACTTGAGTATCCTCCCAATGAGTAGACTCTTAGGCATAGAATCTCTTTACAGAGTCCGAATTTATCAAACAACCATAGTCTTGTCCATCTGAATCTTCTAAGATAAGCGCTCCACCGAAAAATGCATGTTTAAACTTGAACGGTCCTTCATATGTTGGAGCCCATTTCCCTCTAGGGTCATTTTGGCTTGGTAAGATCCTCTTTATTACCAAATCTCCTTCTTTGAATGCTCGAGGTTGCACCTTTTTGTTAAAAGCCTAAGCCATTCTTGCTTGGTATAACTGCCCGTGGCACATCGCTTTTAAGCGTTTTTCATCAATTAAGCTAATTTGGTCGTAGCGGTCTCGCATCCATTGGTCCTCATTGAGGTCGGCTTCCGCAATGACTCACAGGGAAGGAATTTGTACCTCTATGGGCAAAATAGCCTCGGTGCCATAGGTTAGTGAGAAGGGAGTAACTCCTGTCGATGAGCGAGCGGTTGTGAGATATCCCAATAAAGCGAAGGGGAGCATCTCGTGCCAGTCCTTGTATGTCGTCATCATATTCTCAATGATCTTTTCGATGTTTTTATTAGGTGCTTCAACGGCGCCATTCATCGGGGGGCGATATGGTACCAAATTGTGATGACCTATCCCGAATTCTTCGCAGACTTTGTGTACTTCAGCCCCATTCAAATTGGTTCTGTTATCAGTAATTATCCTCTCTAGGACTCTATATCTGCATATGATGTTCGTTTTTAGGAACCTCACGAACGTCTTTGTGTTATTTTGGAATAGGAGCTTGCTTCTATCCATTTGGTGAAGTAATCAATCGCCACTAAGATGAAGCGGTGGCCATATGACGGCTTGGGGTTCATAGGACCAATGATGTCAATTCCCCACATAGAGAAAGGCGAAGGAGTGGTCATGTTGTAGAGCATAGTAGAAGGGCATTAACTTTACTCGCGTGAACCTGGCATTTGTAACACTTGCGAACATATTCGATGCAATCATTTTCGAGTGTCATCCAAAAGTATCCTATTCTTTGGATCTGGCGTGCCAAAGTATGCCCGTTGGAATCGGTCCCACATATCCCTTCATGTACCTCGGTCAAAATTTGGTTAGCTTCGGTTGCTGCAACGCAACGGAGCAATACTCTATCGAGTCTTTTCTTGTATAGCGTGTTCCCACTAAGGAAGAAACCCATGGCCAGTCGCCAAAGGGTTCTTTTCTCATTTTTACTGGCCCCATTTGGGTATTTTTGTCTTTCGAGATATGGCTTGATATCATAAACCAAGGAAGGCCATCAAACTCTTGTTTGACTACTGAGCAATGGGCTTCAGTGCATCTATACTCCACTCTAATTGGTTGGAGGTGGACCCCGCAATTGACATCAAGCATTACTGCTAGGGTGGTCAGAGCATCCGCAAACGAGTTCTTGCCCTCGCGGTAAATGATGAAATTCTATGGCCTCAAATTGGCCAATTAGCATTGTAAGCAATTTTTGATAGGGGACCAACTTGGGATCTTTCGTCTGCCATTCCCCCTTAGTTTGATAGATTATCATTGCAGAATCCCCGAAGACCTATATTTGTTTGACTCTTAATCTCATGGCGGCTTGCAATCCGCAGATACAAGCCTCATATTCTGCCATGTTGTTGGTGCATTCAATGTCAAGCTTGATTACGATGGGGAATTGTTTCCCTTCAGGGGATATGAGGACGGCTCCGATCCCGTTTCCAAATACATTAACCGCACCGTCGAAGAACATTTCCCAAATTTTTATATGAGACCCTTCTTCTATGGCATTTAACCCATCATCAAGGAATTGGTAATCTAAGGCATGTTCTTCATCCAGGGGGTTGATGACTAGATAATCTGCTATAGCACTTCCTTTGACAGATTTTTGGGTGACATTTTTGATATCATATTCTGCCAATATCACCTGCCACTTGGAGACTCGTCCTGACACGTGCGGGCTTTCAAAGATATACCTTACGGGATCCATTCGTGATATGGGGAAAGTTTCGTAATATAGCATATAGTGCCTCAAGCGCCTTACTGTCCACAAGAGTGTGCAACTAGACTTTTCGATTAAAGAGTACTGGGATTCATTCGGCCTGAACTTCTTGCTCAAGTAATAGATCGCCTGTTCCTTCTTTGTCACAGGGTCGTGCTGCCCTAAAATGGCCCTCATTGACTCCTCCAAAACAATTAGATATAACAACAAGGGTCTCCTTGGCGTGGTAGGTGCCAACACTAGTAGGTTGGTAAGGTATTCTTTTACCGTATCGAATGCAAACACTGGTACCAACATCAAGAATGAAGGAAGATTGCTTCACCTACCTTTGATGGATGAATATAGATGAAGATGAAGCTTGAGGTGGCCCCTTGAGTGTTTCTCTGATCACCAGTCACCGGATTCCGGCCACCCTTTGACCTTCAACCTTCAAGCCTCCTCCCAAATGCTCTCCCTTCTCTCCAAAACCCTAACCCTCACTTCCTCTCTTTAAAATGTTGAAAATGGGTGTGTTTTACATGAATGGTGTCTGGATGGGGGTTTATGAGTGTGTTTATTATCTTTTGGGAAAAATTATAGTTCTTGCCACATTCAGAAATTTCTTTTCAATTAAGTCTCAATTCCTAACATCCTAGCAATTTAATTTCTTATCCATCTAATTAAAATCTTCTTTCACTCCATTCCCCAATTCCTCATGTTTCCCATCAATTTAACTCTTGCTCAACCTTGAAAATCTCTTTTCGTTCTAGTCCTCAATTTTCATTGTTCTTATAAATTTAGTCCTTATTCTAAAGTTAGTACAGCTATATGCAACTAATGCATCAACCAATTTCACACACAAGCATTTTAAATTAAAACACAAGATTAATAATCATCTCTTTAATTAATCTAATTTAATTAAACCCTAGAATTAAACGGGTGTTACACATGGCGACTAATCTGGCTCTTAGGTAGTATATTAAACGACATGTGGACACTACAAGGAAACAGGCATCTAGCCACGGTTAGAAGATGCCTCTAACGGCGGTTGTGACCGTGGCTAGAACTCTAGCGGCGGTTGCACAACCGTCGCCGAATGATGCGTCGGGACCACTTCTAGCGGCGGTTAAGACAACCGTTGGAATAACCGCCGTTAGGCATATTTTATACCTAACGGCGGTTAAAACCGTCGCTAGAGGGTCAATTTCAGCTCCCAAAAGTATTTACCTAACAGCGGTTGCAACCGTGTTAGAGTAAAAAATCTAACGGCGGTTTCAGCCGCCGTTAGATTAGCAAACCCTAACGGCGGTTGCAACCGCCGTTAGATGTTTACTCTAACGACGGTTGCAACCGTCGCCATATTTATGGTGTTATGTTTCCTTTGGCGACGGTTACAACCGCCGTTAGAATAGCTGTTTTCACAAAAAAAAAAGTTTTATCTTTATTTCTTTGTATCGTTTATACTCAACCTATTCAATAGTTTACAAATCAATAAATAAACTCCAGCAACAATAACAATAAATAAATCAAACCTGATAGAATTTAAGATAAATTCAACACTACTAATACAATTTCATCTGCATATAAATTCAAAATGAGGTCTTGACAACATAATAGAATTTTAGATGACTTCAACAACTACTAATAAACTGTCAACTGTATATAAACTCAAAATAAAGTCTTCACAACATAATTATCAATCTCAAAATATAAAGGATACATTAATAGCACTAAATAAATATATAACTAACATCAAAATAGAACTACATAAATATATAAGATCATGGATCATGACTAGCTCCAGATGATCGTCGACGTGATGCTTCTGCGCTGCCAACATCTGGTGCCTATAATTAGAAAAATAAAGACAGTCAGATTTTATAAAAATGCGTAGTGTCTATTTTAACATTGTTGTAAAGAAAAGAAACATTTATGTTACCTGTGTTGCAGGACATGGTACCTCGCCAACAATCACAGATGGTATTGTTACTCCCATGTGATCGGCTAAATATTTGACCATGTGATATTGCTGAGCTTTCTCCATTTCACGCTCCTTTTCTAGAGCTTCAAACTTTTCTTTCATACGAGCTTGCTCCATTTCACGCTCCTTTTTTAGAGCTTCTAACTCTTCTTTCACTGAACTTAGCTCAGATTGCAAGGATCCTTCATTTGAATGTGCACTACTTGTAGAACTGAAATTTAAGTCATTGAACCGATATTTAGGTAGCCCAAAAACTTGAGAAGGGCATGGACATAGTCCTAAGCCTCGAACTCGTCCAGAATGCTCCTTGCCTAGCACTTACCCCAATGCATCATCTGATGAAACCACACCAGTGTATGACTCTAAAGATTCTTGCTCACGAAGCTTTTCTGAAACTTTTTCCTGAAAATTCAAACATACATTATTTTACCCATCAGCATATCCAATAGACATATTCTAACAACACGCAGAAGCATGATGGAAAAATAAAAGTAGTTCAGTAAGTATATTAATAACAATATGAATGATTCTGTACATGGTTCACCATATGCTGAACTTGTTGATAATGATAAAGCAACAGACAGACATTCAAATTTCCAACACTGAAATATAAGATGTCTCTTCACTCATCTAAGTCATGTATACGTGAAGTTGTCAACCCCAATCCCAGGAAAAATAAATAATAAAATAAAACACAGTAAAACATAACAATATAGGAATTTTAGATCATTGTGATATTAGAGCCTAATGTACAAGATGAAGTTATAGGCTTATAGCAAGGTATAAACATTTCGGAAATTATATTCAAATTAATTCAAAGGATCTATTCTACCACCTTAATCCAAATGTTCTAAAAACTACCTGAACCATTACACAATCTTCTTCGTAACAAACCATTATATGCAAACCAAATAATACATTGAGTTAACAGATTATGGCCCATTTGTAGTTACCTAATCAAAGCTAAAAGTTAATAAAACTATCTAACATGAACTCAAATATTTCTTACAAATACTCATAAACTAAAGCTAAAGCTAAGGTAAAAAACATATTAAAGCAAAAAGAATAAAACTCAAAATACATTACCATAGTTGCTTTGGCATCCTCATTAACATAGCTCCCATCCTTTTTTGTGTGGGTTGCAATGAATAACTCAGCGCGGCTCACTGGTCGGCCTTTTTTTACTTCCTAAAAAAAATAAGAAATAATCACATTGTTTAACATTTTTAAAAAAACTAGCAACTAATATATGAACAAACAAAATTTTAAATCACCATTTCATTCTTTCTTCTCGCATTGCTTTTGGAACCACCCGTGTGAGGAAATTTTAATTTCTTCCTATTCTCTTGGTTCTGAATGCACATCTCCTATACATGAAAGACAAATAAAATTAATCATGTTATATAAAAAAAATTAAATTACAAGTTATATATGAAATCTTACAATGCATTTGTCACTTAGTCGGTAGTCAACAAAGCTATTCCACTGGTCTTGGGGTACTTTTGGAGGACGCGCTTTCATGATCTCGTCTCTTACTTGAATTTTTTTATTATCCCGGATAGCTTACTTCTATAGTCCCTTCTTTTCTCCCCTAACGATCTCCAAGCCCACTTTAATCCATTGCGTTCTGAAAATGCAATCTTACTCTGAATTTAAAACCATTGAAACGTTAATTACAAGCAAGTGGATAAAAACAAATAAAGATGAACAACGGAAAATCTACTTCTTACCTCAATGTGTGAAACTGCATCATTAAAATATTGTTTAGGCACTTCCTTCCAATTATAGAAGTTTAGAGGAATTAGCTCACAATCCGTAGCCATATATCCCAACCAGAATCCAATTAAACCTCTAGCAGCACCAAGCCCTTGCCCAAATTCATTAACTTGACAAATCACCTTCTTTCCCCTCGGTAAATTCCACACATTCTTTGCTTTCATCCTCTCTTGTGTAATAAGTCCATTTTCATCTTTCATGCATAACATAAAATAAGACAATAACAAAAATATATATATTGTAATAGATCAATAAAAATAAATTCAAACTGGACACTTACGAATAATGTCCACTGTCCAGTCTTTGTTCAAACCTTGCTCTTCACTGGGAACTCGTACAAATGCAGGTTCAGCAGAATCCACATCTTCCTGTTGGGAAGAAGTACCAACGGGTTGTGTAGGAGGAGCAGCTACTGTAGGTGGGGCCTCAACTCGAGCAGAATTCACAGTCATTTCCTGTTGGGAAGATGTGCCAAGTGGTTGTGTAGGAGGAGGAGCTGGTGCAGGAGGGGCCTCATATATTTTTTGTAGCAATGCATCAACATTTAGTCTACTTCTAGATGATCGTTTATGCTTATTATGTTGCATCCTGAAAGACAATAAAAAAGATATGATTAGAATAATATAATAGCAAAACCATGTAAAATATAAACAAAACTATGATAGACTATATATGTAGAACAAAGAAATAAACAAACCATGTCATCTTCATCACTATTATCAAACACTCCATCAACATTGTTAGTTGGTTGATCAGAAATATGTTCTTCATCACCCCTTAACAACTGTAAGTTATCAATGTCAACAGGAAAAATTGAATTTATTTGTTGCTCTATATGTGTCTGTTGAATTTGACGACCATTATCTTCTTCATCAATGTCTACTTCATCACCCATTTCATATAAGTCTCGAGGCTTCACATGGATTGCAACACTCCATGGTAAGTTTGTTTGTCATCCACATAAAAAGCCATTTGAGCATCTGAAGCCAATATGTAAGGCTCATCGTCTACATGATCTACAGTATGAATCAATCGGGAAAAATTAACCAAATTAAACTGAAAATCATCCTTCTTTATCCCTCTAGTGTTAGCCCACAAACATTTGAAAAGCATAACTTTCATATGACCATAGTAGTTCAATTCAATGATATCTACTAATTTGCCATAGTATAAGAGGTTTGCAAGTGCTACATTCGCATCTTTTGCACTCGCATAGCATCTAGTTTGTGATGACACCCATACACCACTATTTTGGGTTTTCAATCCTTCTTCTCTTACTAGTGTTCGAAACCTAAAGCCATTAATATTTACTGCACTGAATCTCCTAGACATTGATTAAGGACCACGTGCAAGGAATTTGATATCATCCGACACATTTGCATTGTCATTCTTGCCAATCTAAAACAATTAACAAAATATTTTAACAACATACACTTGGTGTTTTAATAAAATATATATCTTACAACAAATTGAATCTTACATAATCTTTAAGCCAATTAGCAAAATTTTTTGTGACATGCTTGTCAATCGCCACCGCAGATCTGGTATGACGGCGAAGCATAGCTTTCACGTCATCTCTATATTGTCTACAAGATATTTTATTATGTTAGTTACGTAGCCACATTATTTTATAAACTAAAAAGAGATTGATTAATGTGTAACACTTACTGAACAAACTCATCAATTGCTTTACAATTGAACAAGACACAATGATGTGCTTGTAATCTTTCAGTAGGAGTTAGTTCAAAGTCTAAGATGCTACCAACTGGACGCCCTAATTGCGGGAGCCTCTTTGACCCTGAGTTCTCGGTACAAACATTATCGTCAATACGGCTCGGCCTATTAAATCTTGTCTCTATGTCATCTAGATACCTTGAACAAAAGTTCAATATTTCTTCAGCTAGATAACTCTCAGCAATAGAGCCTTCTGCTTGAGCCTTATTTCTTACATATGTCTTACAATGTCCAAGGTACCTATATATACAGTTGTCAAAACAAAAGAAAATAAAAAATGAAAACAATACTTTTGATAAAACTAAATTAAATTAAAGAATACCGTTCTATTGGATACATCCATCGATTCTGAACTGGACCTCCAAGTTTTGCTTCATCAACCAAGTGAACCACCAAGTGCACCATGATTGTAAAGAAAGAAGGCGGGAATAACATCTCTAGTTGACAAAGTGTGACCACAATTTTTTCTTGAAGTTGGTCAAGCTCTTTGATATCTAACACGGGAGAACATAATTTCCTAAAGAACACACACAAGTCCACCACAACTGCAGTAACATTAGGGTCAATATGTGCATTTCGCAATGCTACTGGAAGTAGCTGCTCTATGAGTACATGAGAGTCATGACTTGTCAAGCCTGAGATTTTACGATTCTTCATGTCAACACATCTAGAAATGTTGGATGCATAACCATCCGACACTGTCACATCCTTTAATGTTTGTAAGAAAACATCCTTTTGCTGATTATTCATAGTAAAACAAGCAGATTTATATTTCGCATTTGCATTTGGCCATAACTCTGGTCTCACTCCTAAACATTGCAAATCTTTTCGAGCATTCAAGTTATCTTTTGTCTTTCCAGCTTCATTCAACAAAGTATACAACACATTGTCACTTGGATTTTTTTCAATGTGCATCATATCTAAATTGTGTCGCAACTTAAGATTAACCCAATATGGCAAATGAAAAAAAAATACTTCTTTTTTTCCATTGTTGGGTCTCTCTTGCACGTGATCTTTTTCTTACTGAATCTGACTCTGAAGGCTTACCAAATGTCACATTAATGTCTTCTGTTTGATTCAATATCATGGCACCATCTAGTTGAATTGGAGGATCCCGTCTTTCTGTTGTCCCATCAAAACGATTTCGATTAAATCTATAATTATGTTGTGCTGGCAAGAATCTACGATGACCCATGAAGCAGGACTTTTTCCAATTGGTGAGTTTCATAGGCTTTTGATCAAAATTGCATGATGGACAAGCATAGCCGGTGCAGGTATTCCATCCAGATAGATTACCTAACCCTGGGAAATCACTTATAGTCCATAACAATGCAGCCTGCATTTTGAACTTTTGGTTAGTTGAAGAATTAAAAGTTTCAATGCCCTCAACCCACAAATCATTTAATTCTTTATTAGTGGTTGTAGATACACATCAATGTCATTTCCAGGCATTTCTTCCCAGGTATGATCATAGACAACATTAAAGATGTTGGCTTCATACACATCCATGGTGGAAAGTTGTATGGAATCAAAATAACCGGCCAAATGCTATAATTAGTGCTCATTGTTCCAAAAGGATTAAAACCATCACTAGTCAACCCAAGTCTAAGATTTCTAGGTTCTTCAGCAAATCCTGGGTATTGAGCATCAAATGACTTCCATGCTTCATGATAATACCAATATTTACCCTTGTATCTTTTGGCATTTGACAAGCTTTTGTTGAGTTTAAAGAGTCATTATGCATGATTTAGTGTTATTCAAGGGCACTTAAGGACTTAAATCACAATCTTGCTAATTCCATGTTTTTATTGAATAAATTGTGATAATTCTCTAGTTTTATTAACTTGAGGGCCTCACAATTGTTTTGGTTGATTTGTAGGTCAACTAGCTTGAGGAATAGCAAGGATTCAAGTGCTAGAGGTCGAGAAAGAAGCTGGAAAGCGAAGCTGGTACAAGATTTGAGGCTTAGAGGCATTTTTGGGCCTATTCTACTGTTCCACCCGCTGCCAGCGGGTAGCCTTGCAAGCTGCCAGCGGGTGGACTTCAGTTTAGAGCAAAACGTGCGTTTCGAGTAATCCACCCGCTGCCAGCGGGTAGATGACCCGCTGCCAGCGGGTACACCAGTTCTGCACGACTTTCTCGCGATTTTAAGAGCTGAAACGGATGGTGGGCCCACTTTCTCAATGTTTTACCACAAGGGGAGCATACTAGGTCGGATTAGAGGGAATATTCTGAGGTTTTAGAGGCCCTTAACCTAATCAAGAGAAAAACCCACGAATTTGAAGACATTCATCACACAAGCTCTCATTCTCTCAAGTCTCTCCACATTTCCAGCCACACTCACCATTTTCTCTTCATCTTCTCCACTCTCCACACCTATTCAGACCAAATTCCAGCAACCTCCATCATCATCCATGGCTAAGCAAGGGTTGGAGGAGCTTGGTGAAGCATTTCTCCCATCCATGAGTGGCTAAACTTCTTGTGCTTTGGAGGAGGATGATTAGGGCTTGAGCTATGGCATCCAATAGGGAGTTTTTCTTGTTTTCCTACTACTTCTCTTTATGGATTCATGTTTATCTTGTTGATATTGATGAGTTTGTATTGATTGTGGCTCCATGGTTGTGGAACTCAACTAGGTTGTAGTTGGACATTAGGAATTTAAATAGACTTAGTGATTTGTATTTTGATTCTCCCATTGTGGGTTTTGATTACATTGGATTTGGTTGAATCTTATTGTAATTTTTAATTCATTGTGGAAGTCACTCTAATGACAATGGTAATTGTTGAGTTGAATTCTAGTTTATGTTAAATTCCTCATTTGCTTCATTGATGGTATTTGATTAGGCTTGTTAATTGTCCGGTTGGTTAATTGCATCCTCTAATTAAATTACCTAGGTTTAGTGGTCACTAAACTACTTTAGGAAATGGCCTTTCATTGATTAACTCCATACTTTTTGATAGCAAGGATAGCCCAAAGCATTCTCCAACAAAGCATATTCATCTCATTTCATTCACCTCAATTTACTTTAGCTTTAAAAATATTGAAAACCCCAAAAAGTGTTAGTTCTAGTTTCATTTAGTTGCATTTAATTCCATTTAGTTTCATTGCACACCAAGTGTTTGTTAAATTGCCTCAAAGACATCCCATTTTGTGTTAATTGAGCATATTTGTCCATCGAGTCCATAGGCTCCGCGAGAGAGAATCGACCTAGGTTGTGCCACTAGCTGCACTTTCTAGTATTAATTTTATTGGTGCCGGCCTCGCGACAAGGCCGCGCCCATCAATTTGGCGCCGTTGCCGGGGAGCCATTTTGGTTCTTTGTGCAATTGTGCTAGATTCTCACGAATTGGGTTGTTTTCGCGTGATTTCTTTGGGAATCACATAGTTAGATTGTGTTTTGTTATTGTGTTTTGTGTTTTAAGTTGTGTCTTTTCATTTTAGTGTTTGTTTCTAGGCTTATTGTGATTTTTAGTAAGTGTTTTTGCTGGTTTTTGTTGAATTTTTCATAGCTGTCCTATTTTCTTTTGGCAAGGAATTACTTAGTTTAATTGCATTTAATTGTGTTTTTGTTTGTGTTTATTGTTTCTCGGTAGATTATAGTTGATTTAGCATTTATTTTTAGGCTTGAATAGTCATTTTGAAGCATTTCTAGTTGGATTTTTGCTGGTTTTTCGAATCTGCCCTGTTTTTCTGCTTTAACAGTGCAGAATTGCTTCTTTTTCTGTCTTACCCGCTGGCAGCGGATGAACCCACCCGCTGGCAGCGGGTGAAGCAGTGATCTGCACTGTTTTTCATTCAGTGTTGCTTTGTTTCTGGTTTTCTGGTCTGTTTTATTTGTTTTACTGTTTTTCTGTGTGTTTTCTTCTTTTTGTTGGTTTGTTTAGTGTATGCTAAGAAGTTCTAGAGGAGACCTAATTCCATTAGATTTAGAAATTGAAAGAACTCTTAGGAAAATAAGAAAACTCAAAAAAGAAGTAATTAAGGCTAACCAAGAAAGGGAAAGAGAACTAGCAATAGAAGAAATGGCCGAAGAGGATAACGGGGATAATCGGATGGACAATAGGGAAAGGAATGAAGGAGGTAATAATGTGGTAGATCAACCTAAAAAGTCCATTAAACAATTGAATCAATTTGATGATAATTTTGAATCTTTGGTTGGTGCTACTCCTACTTTTACTACTGATTTTGAAATTAAAGGTTCTCTTGTGCACTCACTTCCAAAATTTCATGGTCTTCCAGGTGAGAATCCGTATACACATATAAGCTCTCTCCACATGCATTGCATGACGATGAAGCCCGTGGGGGCTAAACTTGAAGAAGTCATGTGGAAGGTTTTCCATCTCACTCTGGAAGGGAAAGCAAAGGTTTGGTATATGAGTTTGCCAAGGTACACCCCAGATGCTTACCAAACATGGGATAATTTGAAGAAGCACTTTATTGAAAAATATTATCCTTCAAACAAAGTCGCCGCAGCAAGAAAAGAGATTGCATCTTCAAGGCAAGAAGAGGGTGAAACATTCTATGGATATTGGACACGTGTTCAGGATATGGTAGCAAAATGTCCAAACCATCAAATGCCACTGGAGCACCTAGTCCAAGCTTTTGTCTATGGGTTAACTGATGAAGATGCAAAAATGCTCAATGCAGCTGCTAATGGGTCCATAGAAGACATGCCCCCTGATGAAGCAATGGAGTTGATCAAGAAGCTCGCCTTGAGTAGGCAGAACATTACCACGAGGGATACTCGAGCACTAAAAGAGATATCTCCAGCAGATCGAGATCCATTGTTGGTGAAAGTGGTACATGAACTGTCTGCACTAACCAAGAGGGTGGATGGACTGAGCATCCAATCTCCAAGATCACCCACTCAACAGCTAGCTATGGTAGGCGCTAGTTGTACATTCTGCGATTCCCCTATGCACATATCAGCAGATTGCCCTGGTCAATATGAAGATGTGAATGCAATGTATCAAGCACGGCCTGGGCAATACCAACAAAGGGACCCTTACTCCAATACATACAATCCTGGTTGGAGAGATCACCCTAACTTCAGATATGGGAATAGCGGTAATCAGAATACTCAAGGGTTTAGCAGTGGGCAAAGTCAAGGGAACTACCCTTCTAGAGGAGGAAATTCTTATGGTGGTCAATACTCAAATTTTCAAGGGGCTTCACCTAGCCAAGCACCAAAACAGAACACCACCAATGCCATGGTTCCCATTAGTCAAGGTGCACCGTCTTCAAGCAATGATGAGCTTAAACAGCTTCTAGTGAAAGGGTTCTCAGATATTGGTGCAAAATTTGACCAAGAGCGGAGTATCACTGATGATAAAATCAAGGCCGTCGCCTCACACGTTGACTCATGCTTCACTAATATCATGAACAAGTTTGAACAAATGGAAGTAAAGCATGACAACCTGAACTCATTTGTCACTCAGCTTGTCTAACAAGAAGAGTGATGAACAAGCAAGATCAAGCGGAGCGACGCCTTCTAACACAGTGATCAATCCCAAGTCACTGAATGCCATAAGCCTTAGAAGCGGCAGAAAAGTCAGATTTGAAGACAAGGAAGGTGATGAACAAATTGAAGAAATTGTTTGTGAAAGTCCTCCTCTGTCACCACTCAAGCTTTCTGAGAGCTCCAAAGAGACTAGACTGCGGGAAAAAGTTGAAGAAAAGAAGAAGGAGCAACAAGAGGAACCAAAAGAAAAAGAGGAACAAAAGGAGAAGGAAGAAGCAATTAACAAAGCCATCTCCACCCAAAAAGGTAAGGAGGTAAGTATAAGTGATCTTCCCTTTCCTAATTCATATTTGCTAAGTAAGAAAGTCAAGGAAGTTAAAACTGATGAAGAGGCACTGAATTTATTTACCAAGTTAGAAGTTAATATTCCTTTGTTAGAGTTGGTAAGAAAAGTGCCTAAATATGCAAAAGTTTTGAAAGAGCTTTGTACAAACAAGAGAAGATTTAGACCAAATGAGAGAGTTCAAGTGAGCTCTAATGTTTCTGCTCTTTTCAAACCCCAAATCCCGGTCAAGTGTCAAGACCCGGGGTCTTTCACAATCCCTTGTACTATTGGTAAGGTTACTATAGGGGGTGCATTACTTGATCTAGGGGCTGCTATAAATGTCATGCCTAAATCTGTTTATCAGGCCCTAGGTGTTAAAACACTTCAACCCACTACAGTAATCTTACAATTAGCTGATAGGTCCATTAGGCGACCTGATGGGATTATAGAGGACCTTTTGGTCCGAGTGAAAGACTTGCTCATTCCAGCTGATTTTTATGTTCTTGATATGGCTGCGGAAGTGCCTCAGGATTCCACTCTCATTTTAGGTCGCCCCTTCTTGAGGACTGCTAACACTGTGATTAGCATGAAAGAAGGAACGATCTCTATGGAAGTGGGAGATCATAAAGTTAATTTTAATATGTATGAGGCCATGAAGCATCCATATGAGGACTATTCTTTACTTGGGGTTAGTGCAATAGATATAATCATGGAAGATGAACATGTAGGTTATAAGCTTGATGATGATAATTCTGAATCTACTGTTGATGCATTTTCTGATGGTTATTTCTCATTCACTGAACTTTTGCATGCTGATGATGACACTCTTGCTTCATTCTCTTCTTTATATTCTTTTCCATCTACTTGCTCTTGTGGAGGTGATCCCTCGTGTCTTAACTGCATGTCAGTTGATTGTACACGTGGTGCCCCACAATCTGATACATTTTCTGTGACTAGTTATTCTTTGGATTCTCTTTCTTCTTTGAGCAGTTATGATGGCCCTTTGGGAAAGTTGTTCATTGAGTTTTCAGGTGAGTCAAGCAATGAAACAGGGAAGGTGATTCAAAACAAAGTTCAATACATTCTGCCATGTGAAGATCCCCTTTCTGCTTCTCCACCTTCTCACCTATTCCAAGGGCAACATAGTGAAAGAAAGGAAATCGCGGTTGAAGCTGAATCAACCGAAGAAGGGAACATTCTACCAAGGTTTGAATGCATGGAAGTTGAGGCAAGTGGTAAAAATGAAATTTTAAAGGGAAGTACTCTTGCCACTTTAGATGTGCAAAAATTAGTTCCTTCTGTAATTCAACCTCCCACTCTAGAGCTCAAAGAGCTCCCTTCAAATCTAAAGTATGTTTTCTTAGAGTCAAATAACCAATTACCAGTGATCATTGCTAATGGGTTATCTGACGAGAATGAAGGGAAGCTCTTAAACCTTTTGAGAAAACATAAAAGAGCAATAGGGTGGACTTTAGCAGATATACCAGGGATTAGTCCTACAATTTGTACACATAGAATTCTGCTAGAGGAGGGGTCGCAGCCCAAGCGGCAACCCCAAAGGAGGTTGAATCCTTTGATTTTAGATGTGGTCAAGAAAGAGGTCACTAAGCTTTTGAGTGCGGGTATTATATACCCAATTTCTGATAGTAAATGGGTTAGCCCTGTGCAGGTTGTTCCAAAGAAGAGTGGGATCACAATAGTGAAAAATGAGAAGGATGAGTTGATTCCCACTAGAGTCCAGAATTCGTGGCGCATGTGTATTGACTATAGAAAATTAAATGACGCCACTAGAAAGGACCATTTCCCTTTACCCTTTATTGACCAGATGCTTGAGAGGCTTGCTGGCAAGTCTTACTACTGTTTCCTTGATGGCTTCTCTGGTTATTTTCAGGTACCCATAGCTCCGGAGGACCAAGAAAAGACCACTTTTACTTGCCCCTTTGGTACATTTGCATATAGGAGAATGCCTTTCGGTTTGTGTAATGCTCCTGGTACATTTCAGCGTTGTATGATGTCTATTTTTTCTGATTTTCTTGAACAATGCATGGATGTATTTATGGATGATTTTACAGTTTATGGAGAGTCATTTGATGCATGTTTAGACAGCTTGGATAAAATTCTTGCTAGATGTTCTGAAAAGGGTCTTGTGCTAAATTATGAAAAGTGCCATTTTATGGTTGATCAAGGAATTGTTTTAGGGCATTTAATTTCTGAAAAAGGGATTGAAGTGGATAAAGCAAAAATAGAAGTAATCTCCTCCCTCCCATACCCCACATGTGTTAAGGAGATTAGATCATTTTTGGGTCATGCAGGGTTCTATAGGAGGTTCATTAAAGATTTTAGCAAAATTGCATATCCATTATCTCAATTACTTCAAAAAGATGCAGAGTTTGATTTTAATGAAGCATGTAGGTCTGCTTTTGATGAACTGAAATCTAGACTTGTCTCTCCCCCAATACTTTCTGCTCCTAATTGGCAATTACATTTTGAGATTTCATGTGATGCTTCTAATTTTGCTGTTGGAGCCATGCTAGGGCAAAAGGAGAACAGGGTTTCTAGAGTGATTGCATATGCCTCCAAGACACTAGACCCGGCACAAATTAATTATACCACCACTGAAAAGGAATTGTTTGCCGTTGTCTTTGCTTTGGAGAAATTTAGACCTTACTTGCTTAATTCCAAGGTTGTAGTTTTTTCTGACCATGCTGCAGTGAAGTATCTTTTCTCCAAACCTCATTCCAAGCCCAGGCTACTCAGATGGGCCCTTCTCTTGCAAGAATTTGACATAGAGATTAAGGATAGACCAGGAGCTGAAAACCATGTAGCTGACCATTTGAGTCGCTTACCTGAGGACACAAAGGGAGTGGACTCTTCTAACTCTACTTTTGATGCTTTTCCAGATTCTTTGTTGTGTACCATAGCTCGTCATGAGCCTTGGTATGCTCATATAGTGAATTTTCTCATTAGTGGAGTGACACCCCCTTCTATGTCTACTTTTCAGGTACAAAAGCTAAAGGGAGATGCCAAATTCTATGCTTGGGATGCGCCTCATCTTTGGAGACTATGTGCTGATCAAGTCATTCGAAGGTGCATACCAGAGGAAGAACAAGAGAGCATATTAACTGCCTGTCATACCTTGGCTTGTGGGGGGCATTTTGGTGGAAAGAAAACCTCTAGGAAAGTCTTAGACTGTGGGTTTTATTGGCCAACTTTAGTTAAGGATTCTGTCAATTTTTGTAAAACTTGTGATAAGTGCCAACGTTTTGGGGGTTTGGGATGGAAACAAGAAATGCCACAACAACCTATACTATTTTGTGAAATTTTTGATGTTTGGGGCATAGATTTTATGGGACCTTTTCCCCCATCAAACGGGTTTACTTATATTTTATTGGCAGTTGACTATGTTTCTAAGTGGATAGAGGCCGTACCCACTAGGAAGGATGATGCTCAAACTGTAGCTAAATTTGTCAAGTCTAATATTTTGTGTAGGTTTGGGATCCCTAGAGCCATCATTAGTGATCAGGGCACCCACTTTTGTAATAGGCTTTTCAATAGCCTATTAGCTAAGCATGGTGTCCGACATAAAGTTTCCACACCTTACCACCCACAAACCAATGGTCAGGCAGAGGTGTCTAACAGGGAAGTTAAGAAGATTCTTGAAAGGGTTGTGCAACCCTCCCGAAAGGATTGGAGTTCCCGACTTGAAGAAGCTCTTTGGGCATATCGTACAGCCTACAAAACTCCAATAGGCATGTCCCCTTATCGCCTAGTCTTCGGTAAAGCTTGTCATTTGCCAGGTTGAATTAGAGCATAAGGCATACTGGGCGGTGCGAAAATGCAACTTAGATATGGAAGCTGCGGGAGAAGAAAGAAAACTCCAATTGCAAGAACTTGATGAAATGAGGGCTGAAGCATATGAAAATGCCAGGTTGTACAAGGAGAAGACAAAGAAAATTCATGACAAAGGCATTCTTAGAAAATGCTTTAGTGTTGGGGATAAAGTTTTAAAATTCAAAGCAAGATTCAAGTTCAAGCAAGGAATGATGAAAACACGTTGGGATGGACCTTTCACAGTGACCAAGGTCTTTCCTTATGGAGCGGTGGAGATAATGGAAGATTCAACCGGTGCCGTGCACTTGGTGAATGGTCACTTGCTGAAATTGTTCAAGGAAAACTCCAAGCCCCCATGAGGGGCCAGGTCATCTCTTTCCTTTTCTCATCTTGCATTTAATTTGTTGCTCTTATGGATTGCTTGAGATGAGTGTGGGGGAAGAGATCTTCCAGTAGGTAGTAGATTGTGGTTTTGTTCTTTGTGGTTTAATTATGCTTTTGTGTATTTTGTTGCTTTTAGTTTGTGCTTTGTGTGTTTGTTTAGTTGTGTGGTTAGACACTCCCTTGGTTGTTGAATGCATGAATTTTGATGTATGAGGTTTGCTTTTTGATGGATGGAAGCCAGCAAATTAGGTTCTAGGAGTGGGAATAGTTGGATTTTTACGTTTCTTAAGAGTCCTTAGTTGGGTATAGGAATAGAGAAAATAGAAAAAAGCAGAAGTTTTAGGATCAAAACCCTGTTTTTGGAGATGCCTCTGTTCTACCCGCTGCCAGCGGGTAGCCCTTGCCCGCTGCCAGCGAGAGCTACAGAGGCTCTCCCCTTTTCCTCCCCTGTTTTCCCCTGTTTCAATTCGCCTCTGACTCACCCGCTGCCAGCGGGTGGTCTTTCACCCGCTGCCAGCGGGTGAGTCTGGGCATTCAAAAAAAAAACAATTTATTAATTATTAATTAATTTTATTTTAAATTTTAAATTTCAAACTTTTCTTTCTGAACCCTAATTTCCCTTCCCTCTCTCCTTTCTCTCTCTTTTCTCTCAGTCTTCCTCCTTCTCCTTCTTCACAAAACTTCCACAACCCACCTCCCCACCAAACCATTCCCTCTTCTCTCTCCCCGAGCCCCATCCCACCCCACCACTAAGCCGTGAACCACCTCCATTCACCAAGCTCCTCCTTTTTCTGCTACTTTTCCTTCTTACTCATGAATTCTATTTGTGCTGGTTATTACTTTTGCTGTTGAGCTACTGATGGCTCATTTAACTTTTGGAACATTATAATTTCATGCATTCTTAGCTGTGTAGCTTTTTAGCTTGCCTTGCTCGCCCCTCTTCTCCTCTTTTTGCAATTAGCTGATTGTTTTTATGCTTGTGGACCCTCGTGCTTGCGCATCCTTGTCCTCTCTTTCTGCATTGAGGACAATGCTTGTTGCAAGTGTGGGGGAGAAGTTTCTGAAGAATGATTGCTTCTTGAATTGCTGAATGGGAAGGTTACCTTGTGATTATTGCAAATATTGACATCAGATTTATATTCCTATTTCATGATTGTGTTTTTAACTCCTTGTGAATTTAGTTTTTCAGCTTCTATTCTAGTGGATGCGAATATAAATGTAAATGCACAGGTTTTAAGTCCTTTTGTTCATGGATATTATCAACTGAGTAGATTCAATTTTCGTTTTTGTTGAAGACTTTTGGGATTAATGATGTTAATCAGGAATTTCATAATCACTTTTTGATATCTACTCAAATGTTTTGAAATTTTTTTTTGGGAACCACACTTAACTTTTGTGCCTGTTTAAGCATTTTAGAAAATGCTTTCAAGTAGTGTGTCAGGAGCCCGCAGAATGCAAAATCAATTCAAGAATAAGAAACAATTTTTCAAGAGATTGGTGCTCTCTAATTCTCAACTTAAGCAAGACATTAATGTGAGTAATTAATTAGGCATGCATTGATCGATGTGAGAGTAACCTAGCCTTGTTGGAAGATTTTGAGCCAAACACTTCTGTTTTTCTTGCATATACTTGTGTGGTGTCTGCTTACTTGTTTACTTTCTAGAACTTGATTGAAATCTTGTTGAAGCTTGACATGCGTTAGTTAAATAAAAATGATTGAGGCGTTTGTTTCACTCACATATATTCCATACACAAACCACTTCTTTTGCTACCCATAGTCACCCCCTTTGAGCTTAATTCTTGCTTTTCTAGACATTTTGCACTATGACTTTTAATTAAATGTTTGACTTTAGGTTTCTTAGTTTCTGACCACTCATCTTCCTGGGTTAAAATTGTCTAATTGATCCAATCAAGCAAAAAGCCTGAAAAGAAAGAATAAATAAATAAATAAATGAATTATACATTTATTTATTTAGAAAAAAAAAATTTAAAAGAAAGAAAAAAAAAAGAGGAAATACAAAAGAAAGAAAAGCAATAAAAAAAAAAGAGAGATGATGAATAAAAGAGTTGCAACCGAAAGTAATAAGGATCTTAGGCAAATTTCTTGGTGGTTGGAAGATGAGTGTTTGGTTAGACTCTTTTGGAACCCAAGTAATCATTTAATTGGGAGTCAATTCAAAATGTTTAGTTTTGCATAATTTCTTTCTTTGTAAACACTTTTCACCATGACCATGCATCCATCATTACAAGCCATTAAGACCTCATGATTTGTTGAGCTAACGCATCTTAGTGGAGATCTAGATCTCTCTCAAGCCTATGGCAAAGTGATAAGTAAGTAAGATTAGAGAGAAAATATCCAACATTAGTGAGTAGAGCGAAACACTTGAGTCATCGGTCATTTGCAGGTTTTAATTGATTGCTATGCATAATTGTTTTTGCTTTTGTTGCATGAACCAAGAACATGGTTTCTTGCTTAGTTGTTTTGCATCTTGATTTGATTGGTTATTTTGTTGCTTCCTACATACCCCTTGGCTACATTTTTGACTGATTGCTTTGCTCAGGAGTGCAAAGGTCTAAGTGTGGGGGAGTTGATAATACCAATATTTACCCTTGTATCTTTTGGCATTTGACAAGCTTTTGTTGAGTTTAAAGAGTCATTATGCGTGATTTAGTGTTATTCAAGGGCACTTAAGGACTTAAATCACAATCTTGCTAATTCCATGTTTTTATTGAATAAATTGTGATAATTCTCTAGTTTTATTAACTTGAGGGCCTCACAATTGTTTTGGTTGATTTGTAGGTCAACTAGCTTGAGGAATAGCAAGGATTCAAGTGCTAGAGGTCGAGAAAGAAGCTGGAAAGCGAAGCCGGTACAAGATTTGAGGCTTAGAGGCATTTTTGGGCCTATTCTACTGTTCCACCCGCTGCCAGCGGGTAGCCTTGCAAGCTGCCAGCGGGTGGACTTCAGTTTCAGAGCAAAACGTGCGTTTCGAGTAATCCACCCGCTGCCAGCGGGTAGATGACCCGCTGCCAGCGGGTACACCAGTTCTGCACGACTTTCTCGCGATTTTAAGAGCTGAAACGGATGGTGGGCCCACTTTCTCAATGTTTTACCACAAGGGGAGCATACTAGGTCGGATTAGAGGGAATATTCTGAGGTTTTAGAGGCCCTTAACCTAATCAAGAGAAAAACCCACGAATTTGAAGACATTCATCACAAAAGCTCTCATTCTCTCAAGTCTCTACACATTTCCAGCCACACTCACCATTTTCTCTTCATCTTCTCCACTCTCCACACCTATTCAGACCAAATTCCAGCAACCTCCATCATCATCCATGGCTAAGCAAGGGTTGGAGGAGCTTGGTGAAGCATTTCTCCCATCCATGAATGGCTAAACTTCTTGTGCTTTGGAGGAGGATGATTAGGGCTTGAGCTATGGCATCCAATAGGGAGTTTTTCTTGTTTTCCTACTACTTCTCTTTATGGATTCATGTTTATCTTGTTGATATTGATGAGTTTGTATTGATTGTGGCTCCATGGTTGTGGAACTCAACTAGGTTGTAGTTGGACATTAGGAATTTAAATAGATTAGTGATTTGTATTTTGATTCTCCCATTGTGGGTTTTGATTACATTGGATTTGGTTGAATCTTATTGTAATTTTAATTCATTGTGGAAGTCACTCTAATGACAATGGTAATTGTTGAGTTGAATTCTAGTTTATGTTAAATTCCTCATTTGCTTCATTGATGGTATTTGATTAGGCTTGTTAATTGTCCGGTTGGTTAATTGCATCCTCTAATTAAATTACCTAGGTTTAGTGGTCACTAAACTACTTTAGGAAATGACCCTTCATTGATTAACTCCATACTTTTTGATAGCAAGGATAGCCCAAAGCATTATCCAACAAAGCATATTCATCTTATTTCATTCACCTCAATTTACTTTAGCTTTAAAAATATTGAAAACCCCAAAAAGTGTTAGTTCTAGTTTCATTTAGTTGCATTTAATTCCATTTAGTTTCATTGCATACCAAGTGTTTGTTAAATTGCCTCAAAGACACCCCATTTTGTGTTAATTGAGCATATTTGTCCATCGAGTCCATAGGCTCCGCGAGAGAGAATCGACCTAGGTTGTGCCACTAGCTGCACTTTCTAGTATTAATTTTATTGGTGCCGGCCTCGCGACAAGGCCGCGCCCATCACTTCACCATCTCTTGGATGCCTAAGAAGACCATCTAAGTTTCGATCTGTAGCGTGCCACCTAAAATGCTCAGCTGTTTTAGTGGACATATACAATCTTTGCAATCTTGGAGTAAGTGGAAAATAGCGTAACACCTTTGCAGGTCTCTTTTTTCGTT
The DNA here is from genome assembly GCA_014851425.1 of Senna tora. Classification (NCBI taxonomy): domain Eukaryota; kingdom Viridiplantae; phylum Streptophyta; class Magnoliopsida; order Fabales; family Fabaceae; genus Senna; species Senna tora. Next base: position 19,996,053 of record CM026265.1, read on the forward strand.
TTTTATTTCCACCACGTCCATTGTTACTATCCACCCTTGTATTTGTCTTCCACCTAGAAGTATTACATGTTTTACATTTTTCATGTTCAGCATCATCCCCCAATATAGCATACAATCGTTTGGACAAGCATGGATAGTTTGATAATTAAGACTCAACTTGTTTATGGTCTTTTTGGCATCATAAAATGATTTCGGAAGCCTTGCATTTTCAAATGCATCCCTCAACAATTCCAAAATCATATCCATAGCTTTATCACTCACTCGACACAAGCATTTAATGTGATAAAGCTTAACCAAAAAGGAAAGCTTTGAATACTTCGTACAACCTTCATACAACTCTTGATTTTCATCATTCATCAAGTCATTGAATTTGCAATTTTCCTCATTTGTTCCACTAGTGGAACCAATGTGCACCTCACTATTTGGATGGTGGGATGACCCTGGTTCATCAATATTTCTTTCTCTAAAGACCCCAAAGGCATCGTGTAATAAATCTTGCATTTCCCCACCTACTTGCTCCACTTGTACCAAAGGAGTAGTAGGAGCATCTTCCTCTACCCGTTCACCATGCCTAATCCAAGTAGTGTACCCCAATGGGAACCCATTGCATATCAAGTGATCAAACATAACGTCCCTCGTAAACCACTTTTTAAAACCACATGAGAGACATGGGCATTTCACAATCCCTTCCACATAAGGCCTAGAGAATGCAAAATCAAGAAAACCTTCTACACCAGCAACATATTCTGGTGAATAGCGCGGCCTACTAATCCAACTTCTATCCATAATTACACCTAATTCAAAATAAGAAATCAATTCAATGCTTAACCTAAGATTAATCTACTTATTCCATAACCTAACCTTGTATAACACTTAAATTTGAAGGAAAAATAGATAAAGAACAATATAAATTAAAAAAATGCTTGATAAAACAATACGGGTATATATAAGCAATTTTTTAGTGGTGTACAATTAAGTTTTGCCATCCTCCAAGGCATAAAATTGAAAGTTTAATAAAAATGCATAATTTTTGCAAAGTGAACACAACAATAGAACTATATTAGAATTAAAACATGTCAACAAATTTTTTGAGCTAAAGGTCAACTTAGAACTAAATGTAGCAAAATAGCAATGCAAGAAAATATGATCATATTTCAATCAAAGAGTTTAATAATAAAATATTTACTTTTATCATACTTTCTTTCAAGTTTCGACTATATTGATGTAGTTGGAAATGACAGCACAACTTTAGAAACCTTGCAATTTAGTCAAGCCGCAATTGAACCTACGAAATATAAAGGACCAAATTAAAAACGTACGAAGGTTAGATATTAAATTAAAAAAAATAGTAAATATTGAGTACAAAAATGAGTTTTTGTGTGGACTTATCTAAAACTTAACGTCTCATATATAGAACACAAGAAAACAAATATCCCGGAAATAGCAACCAAAGGCAAGCAATGTTATTACTCATTCAATTCTAGCTGTGAAAAAGAAAATTTTCAGTATGGCAATGAGTTTGGAAAACAGGAAAAAGAAAATTTTGTGTGGACTAACAACCAATTAGTAAACAAAGATTAAAGAAAATGGTTTGAAAAAGGAGATTGGAAATAGGTAGAAGGACTACTTAATTAACGCTACAGCAGGAAACAAGGGCATCAGAGTAAATTTAAATTATGGCAATGAGTTTGGAAAACAGGAAAAGTATGGAAAATTAGATTAATTGAATGATGAGAATGTTGACCTCTACTTCTAGTACCTTCACTTCATCTTGAAGCATCTAATAATATTTATTGATTCTGTGTCTCACATTTCACATTTTTATATGTAAATCAAGCATCTTATCGAGAATGCATTTTAAAGTATGCATGGAAATTTCTATTATTTGATATACAGTTAGTATTAAAAATTACAAACACATATATATTTGCATATATGTTAATTATATAGATGGAGAATTTAATTAAAAAATAAAATTATTTGTAAATTAAAAAATTTAAAATATAATTGATGATAAATAAAATTTAAAAGCAACGTGAAAAAGAAAATTTTAACTTTTTATATCTATGTATATATATATGTATGGTCTACAATTGATTCAAATGGGCCTTTGATGCATCTTCAAATGGGCCACTTTGATTATAGTAATTTTACAAGTGATAACTTGTGGGGTGGCCATATATCGGAATTGAACAACAACAAAATTGAAACTCGATCAAAACAATTTGAATTGATGTGTGTGGGTGTGCTTGCTATATATATATAGATGTTTGTGTGGGTTTTAAATATATGGTAAAAGATGCCCATAATATTTAATGCAAATTAATTGTATTTAAATATTTGCGCAGCCACAAGTACGAGATTTTATAAAGGGGGTAATATTTGACCTTCACTTCTACATAATCATTTTAAATAAAGTTATAAACATATAATTTTCATAGCAGTTCCAGAACTAAAAAGAAGAAGAAAACCTTACCAGAAAAAGAAGTAGATGGTGCACTAGAGTTTTTAAACTGAAAAATGAAGAACCAAAAAAGAAAGAGGTGGAGATGAATAAAAGAGAGATTTCAATTCAAAGTTTTCTTGGAAACAGCCTAATTTCAAAGAAATTTTAGTTCCACAGACACTAAATCTGATTCTGTACTGAGGAATATGCCTTTCCAAACAGAGCATGCTAGATTTTTAAATTTTTAAGCTAAATTAATAGGATACAAGAATGATAATATATATTGATTCTAATTAGCATCCTAAATAGATACATCAACTTCATATCATAAAACAAAGACACTAAACAAATAGAGGCGTACGTGACACACTTAATTAATGCGACCAATTCAATTCAATATCAGTAAGGTAATTGTCAATATACATATTCGCATCACTTGCTTCTTTTTTTTATCTGAAAACTGCATTTTATTAAACCAGCAAAAACCCAAACAAACATCCATCACAAGAGAAACACCCAGTATAGTAGAAAGAAACAAAACAAAACAAACCAACAAGTGCCAACAAAACCGAACACCAGAATCAAATTCAACCAATTCCCTTCTTCCAGAACACTAAATCAGCACCCAAAACAGAAGCCAAAGAGGATGGTGGGTTACAAACCCAATCCAAGGGACACATCCTCTTCAAAGTGGCATCACTTGCTTTAATGTCATAATAAACACACACCATCGATCAATGGAGATTTTTAATTTGCACATGATTGATTCTATTGAGATTATTAACTCAGCCACCACAAGTAAGTGAATGAAAAAGAAATGAACAAACAAGCTAATTAACACTGTTCCAAAATTATGTTAAGGATGTCCAACCTGGTGTCAGTGATGAAGAACAAATCCATCACTTTTCCATCAGGTGTAGTAGAAACCTTCGCTTTCTTTATGGTAAGCTCTAGCTCACAAAGAACCTCCGTAACATCTGTCACCATATATAATAAATACATTTAATTACTTTGCTCTGTGTAGTGTGTGTAAGACATTCCACAAAAAAGAAACAAATTTGTTTTGGCATGATCTACATGCACAAGAATCAAACATAAGCCCATGGATCCGTTGCCTATTCCTTCAAAAGAATTCATAAGGGGATAACAGGTAGGAGCAAAAGAAACATATCAAGAAATCTCAAAGTCTTGAAAAGAAGGAAATTAATAAAAGTCAAACAGAGATAAGGAAGGGAAAAGTAGAGAACTTCAACATACATCTATATATATCATCATCTTCATCATACATATATATATTCAAAAGCTGCACCATTTACAAGCATACTAGCTCATGGATGGATGGATATGGATATGAATGCATGATGATGGATGGATGGAATGGAAACAGCAAGTAGAGGTTAGATGGTGGGAGTCTGTCAACTCAAGTCGATGTGAGTGTTGTCTCTCTCCCTATGGGCCCATCTCGATTTGATGGCTGCTTAATGGGCTTCACACAAATTTAATCCATTTTCCCACCTCTACTATATATCTTTCATTTCATTAGTCTCCCTGCAACCAACTCATATACTGTATTCTACTTTTCCTTCATAATGGACTGGTGTATGTGTATATTTGTGCACAATTCTCTAATAAATTATAACTATCTTTTATATATACATACATACATACATACATACTGTATGATTACATGCAATTTAAATAATTGAGATACAAAACTAGGGCCAGCTGAGGTTGATCGATGTGGGTTTCATATATATATATACAGAATACAGTGTTGTCATCTTGCGTCATCATACACAATCACACACGAGATATATATATATATATAATATATATATATATTTGGAAATGGCAAGAGAACTTTGCGATCATGGCAAGAGAACTTCAACAAGAAGAGGTCAGGAGGTTTGGGAGGTTGGAAGTCAGAGTCAGAGCGGTAGTAAGAAATTCCAAAATTGTTAAATAATTAATACATCCTCACGGATGAATCATTCTAAAGATACGGCGGCCGGCAGAAATAATTTGAGAATCTGTCTAACTTAGCTGTGGCTTTTGTATACATATATACATATATATGTATCTCCGTTTGACAATGAAACGGAACATCCAAGAACTAGGCAGGGAACCACATATGGTGAGAGGTGCTAGCTTTGAGAGACATACAATTGGAGATACGCTAAGCTTTCAATGGAAATTTCACCCAACAGAGTAAAAAAAAAAACACGAGGCCACCGCTCTATAAATGAAGAAATCCACAAGTTAATTAAAAAACACACATGTTGACCAAAAAATTAGAGAAGATGGAATCAGCAGAAACGGACCTTGATGTTTTCCACTTCAGCCATCCACATCCTTTGGAACTTACCACTTCACCCACCAAAGCCCTTCTATCGCGCACCAAAGCCTCCGATTAGCATGCAATATGGTAGCAGCAAGACGAAGGCGGTTCAATCATTGGCAGCATTGCGAAAAGCGAAAGAAGCTCAGAGCCAAACAGAGTCGAAGTCAGGGAGAAATTGCAAGCATGAAAGAAGAATAAGAGATTCGGTGTTGCTCGCTCGATTCGGTGCAGAAGAAATTGATGGTTTGTGCATTTAGGTCAGAGAAAGAGTTTGGTTTGTGGGTTTAGGTCAGAATGAAAATTGATTTTGGTGGAGATGGGTTTGCGTCTAAACTAGCGTGATGTAAAATGAAAAAACGCGCCTACTGAAAAAAAAAGCGGCAACTCTTTTTTTTTAACCACGGTTGAGACTGTAGGTAAACAACCGTGGTTAAAAAAATTTCAGCTTTGTATCTAACCACGGTTATCCTTAACCGTGGGCAGGTAACCGCTGTTAAAAGTCTTGTTTTTTGTAGTGGGATTTATTTCCTCAAATTAAAAGTTTGTGTTATGAGGTGTTGATTGAGCAAAAAATGCCTTAATCCTATGTGGCAAGAATTGGAGCTAGGAATGTTACTATTTATATATATATAGATATATAGATTGAAGAATAAATAAGTTTTATATTTAGGTTGAATAAAAAAATATTTGAATTACTATATAGATAATGAGATCAACAAAATTGTTTGATTAAAAAATATATTATTTAATTACGAAAAAGCTAAGGTGAACTTACATAAGGGTTTATTATGAAACTTATTCAATTATAGGCTTTATTTATACTCTTTTTCTTTAATTATTGATCATGAACAATTTAAATTTTTATTTTAAGTTTTTACTTTTATTTAAAAAAGTTTTAACTGTCGTTTTTGGTTCAGACAATTGTAATTTGTAATTAAGGACCGCAGGGGGTCTTAACCTTTGCGGACTTGTCCTTAGGTGATGCACCTAGGTGCCTACGTACCCTTCGGAAGGGACCAAAGTCACGTAGTTCATCATGGTGACGTCTATAGGAGCCGTTAAGCAAGGTAGTTACCTGTATTGGGCCTTGTGCGGCTAAGACGTGCTTAAGATACCTCGGGCGGGCGAGCCCCTGTTAGGAGGTTGCCTTAGTGTGAGAGAGCTTGGGTCTCTAAAGGCTGCTGGAAGCCCTGTAAATGGTAGACTCCGGGATGGAGGTGAGCCCGCCAGTCTTTGGACCTAACGGAACCTACAGCAGAGCTCGGGATGTGAAGAGGATGTATGTAAGGTGACTGAGAATACTCAAGTCGCTGGGAGTATGTGAGGTATCTTAGATCAGGTATTGTGTCCGTTCGATTGCGTATATCTAGTCCTACTGGTGAGGGTCTATTTATACGGAGTGTGGGGAGGTCGTGCTCGACCCACGATCCTTAAGGAGTTCCCACGTCTAGTTGAGTGGGTGTTCTTGAGAGAGGACGTGGGCAAAGGCCACGTAGGTAGCAGATTAGTGGTGCCACGTGCTGTTTAGCGTGTGCCGCTGCTAGGCTTCTAGAACCTTGGTGCCACGTGTCCCAAGGCGGAATATTCTGTAGTTACATATGTCCCCCAAGTCTACGGGTGTCGGGCGCCCGTGGACTTAAGTTCTCTTGTCTGTAAGCTGCTTAGGAATTTTCGTTATCTCCAAAAAGGGAGCGTTCGTCTGCACGTGGTCATGGTCATTTTGAGCTGGTCGTCTGACCCGTGAGACGGTGTCCTTCGCTTTGCTTCATGTAAGTGGGGACGTTTGGAAGGTGACACGCGTCTGACTTTGAGTGGCTGACTGCTTGGCTTCCTCAGCAAGTTTGCGAGCCACCTCTACAGAAAGTACACGACTTACCGAGGAGGAGTCATCATTGCTCAGAGGAGAATTTCCCGGGATACCCTTTGCGGGTAAGCGGAAGAAATCCAAAGGTCAGGGGCCATTTGGTCATTTTGAGATGCTCTCCTTTGGTCAAACTCATCCGCGGTTGGTGACTGAACGAGAAATCTTTTTGCTGAGAGTTGTCTGTTGAAGGAGCGGAATGCTGCAGGTCCCACACGTCAGCGTTTTAATGGGTGCCATTGACGTTTGGTGTTTTGCCACCATTTCTCCCTCATTATATGCTGGCTCGTTTCCAAGGGCAGCCATCATTAGCCTAGGCCGAGGGTTTTCCGAAAAGACCCCGTGACACCTTTGGGTGACCCTTGGGTTTTCGAGGGTTTTTCGATCTTTGTATTCCTTTTTTCCCGGCTGTGAATTTGAGTCGCCCTTCCTCTCCACGTGTCTGGTCGAAGTGGGCGGTTGCAGCTTAGGCTGGTCATAGGGGATAAATATTTTTATCTGTTGCGGGATACGAGGGGGCTAAGGTTTTCGAATCATCGCGCCTCTTGGTATCCTATAAGTATCCCGCGTTTGAAAGTTTGCGGTTTTGCATCCTCACTTTTCTCTACCTTTCTGCCTTCTTGTTTTGTTTAGATTCCCGCATTTCTTCCATGGCTGGTGATGATAGCTTTCACCCCTTCAACCTTACTGACTTGGAGGATCTCCCTTCTACTCCTCCTCCTCCTCCTCCTCTTAGCCGTACTCTTGACGTTGGTCGGAGTAGGGGGAAGAAATGCGGTCAACAGAGCCTTTCTCCAGAGGCAGTGGTGGGTGTCCCTGCTGTGGTACCTGCTGGTGGTGGGAGGGAAGCACGGCTTCCCATACAGTCGTATTCCGAGAAAGACCGACGGCAGAAGGGTCTTAAAGGGAGAAGAGGAAGAAGGATGGAAGAGGTGGCATGAGCGGACCCCGGGAGGGGGAAAGGGAAGGAGCCTCTGTGGCGGAGTTGCCCAAGGGCAGAGAAGGAGGGTTTAAGAAATGGCCTTCTGGTGTGGAGTCACGGTTTTCCTCGCTGGTGGTACGGTAGAGTTTTGCCCAGGGGGATTTGCAGGTGGAGGCTCTAGTGGAAGGCGTCGTTCCTACCTCTGTTCCTGCCTCTGTTCCCACTTCCGCTTCTTTCCGTCAATCATCCATGAGGGTGATTCCATCAACTTGTCCTCTCGTCCTGAGCCCTGTTGAGGGGGTCGATCAGCCTGCTGCTAAGAGGGCCAGGGTGGCGGTTGAGGAGCCTCCTGGAGATTTTGCCGCGACTCGTGTTCTGGCGGGCGAGCCCGTGGCTGAGATTTCAGCCAGAGTTGCGGAGTCTAGTGATGTGGCCGTGGAGGCTGGAGCCCTCTCAAATAGAGGGAATGTAGTGGTGAGTCAAGCGGCTGCCACAAAAGATGTTGTCTCGGGGTCGAGCGTCGACCCTTCTGAACCCGTCAGGCCATCGGAGGGAGGACTTGCATTCGAACTAGTGGCCCTGGGTAGGCGCTTTGCGGTGTAGATGGGGGAGAAGGATGCTAGGATGCTGGACACTTCTCCCTTGGGTCTGGCTGTTCGAGGCTTCGGCAGGGTTGCTGAGGCACTAGCTGACTTCCACCATGCCAGACTTGTGTGGGAGAAGTATGTGGTAAGTTCCTCGACCCCGATGCTTCTTGTGATTTTAGATTCTCCTGTGTCTTGACCTTTTTTTCCTGCAGAAGAAAGCCCGCGCTGATAGGGACTGGGCTTCTGATATTGCGACCGCCAAGAGCCAAGCTCTGGAGGTCTACAAGAAGAGGGTGGTGGACGCGCGTGAGCAGCTGTCCACGAAAGAGTTGGAGTGTGAGGACCAGGGACGTGAGGTTAAGTCCTTGACTCACGAGGTGGCCCGTCTTAGGGCTGAGGCCGGGCATCCTTCCGAAAAAGAAATGCCGTTTAGCGGCATTGTGGTCTAAATAAAACCGCGGTGCACGCCACTGTAACTGTCGTTTTTGGTTCAGAAAATTGTAATTTGTAATTAAGCACCGCATGGGGCCTTAACCTTTAGGGACTTGTCCTTAGGTGATGCTCCTAGGTGGCTACATACCATTCGGAAGGAATCAAAGTCCACGTAGTTCGTCATGTTGATGTCTATAGGAGCCGTTAGGCAAGGTAGTTACCTGTATTGGGCCGTGTGCAGCTAAGACGTGCTTAAGGTACCCTGGGTGGGCGAGCCGCTGTTAGGAGGTTGCCTTAGTGTGAGAGAGCTTGGGTCTCTGAGGGCTGCTAGAAGCCCTGTAGATGGTAGACTCCGGGATGGAGGTGAACCCGCCGGTGGTAATACCTAACGGAACCTACAGCGGAGCTCAGGATGTGAAGAGGATGTATGCAAGGTGCCTGAGAATACTCAAGTCACTGGGAGTATATGTGAGGTATCTTAGATCAGGTGTTGTGTCATTCCGATTGTGTATATCTAGTCCCCCGGGTGAGGGTCTATTTATACGGAGTGTGGGGAGGTCGTGCTCGATCCACGATCTCGTAGGTCGTGGGTCGTCTCGCGATGCTTAAGGAGTTCCCACGTCTAGTTGAGTGGGTGTTCCTGAGAGAGGACGTGGGCAAAGGTCACGTAGGTGGCAAATTAGTGGTGCGACGTGCTGTTTAGCGTGTGCCGCTGCTAGGCTTCTAGAACCTTAGTGCCACGTGTCCCTAGGCAGAATATTCCGTAGTTACACTATTGTTCATTTATTTATTTATCTATTCATTTATTTATTTTGTCTTTACATTTCAACTCCATATGATGACCATGCTAAGTCTTACTATAATTGACCTGAGTCTAAAAATACCCCTCGGGTATTATAGTTATATAATTAAATATGAATTTGATTAATATAAAAAATATTTTTTGACAAAAATTAAATAAATTAAATACTTATTTATTACTCAAAATAAATAATCCCTAAATATTAATTTTTAAAAAGCATTTTTTATAATTATCATAATGCTATTAAAGATACGTGTAAAAATATTTTTTGTAAAAAAATAGAATTTACTCTAGAAAATTCCTTTCAACTGTTTTAAAAATTAAGTATACATGTATAAAAAGAATTCTGAAAGACATAAAGAGATAATATATCATTTAAGTAAATATAAGAGAAATTAAACTAACAATTAAACTATAAAAATTGATGAACAAATTAATATATTAAGGTATGTGATTTTTTAAAAAAAAATATGAAAAAAATATTTCTTTATTTTGTAATTGATGGTAATATTGTGAAATGAAATGATTAAGAATAAGCATATAACAAAAGAGCAAAGAAACATGAACAAATTAAAAGAATCAACTATATACATTATAAATTTAGAAGAACAAAATTTTGGATTAACACACCACAAAGGAATATATCATAAACATTAATAATCTATCCATTAAAAGCCAAAAACGGAAGGAGAGTATAAAAGGAAGAAAAAAAGTGAGAAATGAAAACTAATATTCATTAACTTTTTTTTAACATAAGCTATATATATACATATATATATATATATATATATATATATATTACTGGAAAGAGAGAGATAGAGATATCAAAGGAACATGATATAGATAAATTAAGGATGAGTTTATTAGGCAATTTTAAGAGCAAAATTAGAGTATGGGTCTTTTTAGGATTATATTTCAAATAGTGAAATAGAATTAATTAAAAAATTTAAAAGTCTAACATGGGAAAAAAGTGAAATTGTAATTCTAACATAGGAAATAGTGAAAATGAAAAAGTGTAGAGTTAATTAATGTTTTAGTTGTTTTTCCCATTGATTAAAGAGTTTGACCTATATAGATATTTTAATAAAGAGATATGTATATTTATTGGGTCTTAAATTTTATCTTTATATTGTGCTTTTAATAATATTAATCCAAAAATATCTTTTGATACATATAAAAAGTGCATTGAAAAGATAAATAATTAGACAGATAAATCTTTTGATAGGATTCTAATTAATATTATCTATGAAAATAATCTTTCAATTTTTTCTTTTAAAAATGCACGTCTATAGTGCACTATGAACAATTCTCTATTAAGCTATATTATCTTATTTTTTTCATCAAATATAATAGAAGCACTGACGATGAAAGGTCAAGCACAATAATACTTGAGAACATACAACGCAACAAACATAAATATAAAAAAAGACCCCACAACCAATTCCTTTAATAAATTTTTTACAACAAAAACAATTTACTAATCAAAATGAAATCAATAATAATCAAGACAAACAAAAACTCTATAATAATCCAGACAAACGATGAAATGTATTTTTTTTCCTTTTATTTGAAGAACAATATAATATTATTTTGTTTCATTATATATGATAGAAGATTGGAAGAGAGTTAATAATAATACAAAATTAAATAATAGATGACAGCCAATTTAATTAAAAGAGCTAAATTGTTAGATTTTTTAATTTAGATTAATAGATTTAAAGTTTCAACAGATTTATTTAAATTCTCAAGGACCATCTTTATTTATAAATATATAAGCGAGACATTTAAATTTGCATTAAGAAACTTTAAAAATAAAAATAAAAACAATTCAAATTTTGAATTTTAAATAAACTTGAATTAATACTAATTTTAAAATTCAAATCGAAATTTGATATTGAAATCAAAATGAATTTTACTGTGTAACAACCACATATATAAACAGATGAAAACAAAGTGCTAGTAAAATTTTATATAGGAAATGGAGAAGATCATTTTATTAATATACACTTACATTAAAACATGCTAAGTTATATATTAGGAGATAAAATATTGATAGATTCAACCAGTAAAAAAAATATTGATACATCAGAAAAGCCTAAAGATTTCCAGTAGAAATACATGAACAAAAATTACACTTGAATATGCAATCCATAGCTTTGAAAAGGAAGAAAACTCAGAAGGAACCAAATTCGACCAAAGTAGAAATATGATTAGACCATCCCATCTATACAATCTAAAAGAGAGAGATGAAACTCCCACACACTATTACTCTCTTTCCTTCACAGTCTACAATGCACCCCCATAAAAAGTCTAAAGTGGCTTCTTCTCTATCATATGAATCAACAATTTCACTTCAGTCAATGAAATCAACAAATAAATTTAAACAATAGAGATAAGACACAACAAAAAAGAGAAATACATGATCATGGAAAAAAACTTGATAAACAATGTCACGACCCCAGTTTAGAGGACCGTGACCGGCACAGACACAGGGAATATCCCTGTACCTGTAAGCCTTATCACCTAATTGACAGAATAGCTATTATTGAAAAATACATCCACATGCATTATAATACCATGGCTACACCAAAATGGTGGCCTATCCTAGGGAAGCAAATCCACGGCCAATGCCGCTTCAGGATATAGATATAGGAAACACACATAATATATATAACCTGTGTATTGGCTACACATTCGAAGATGCTGTCTATCCTATTCACATGCAATAGTTATATGTATATATATATATTTTGAAAACAAATTTTCCCTATATCGCAGGAAAATAAATCCTGATCTTTAAGGTGTGTGAAGCTAACAGTTCTAGATTTAGTAATACAATCTAATTGGGTACGTCTACCCTTTACTTTATGATACAATAATAAAGTAAATAAAATTACAATTACACTTTATTCACCCACATGAACAAGTTGTGGGTCTTGGAAAGTGTTGCTCAACCCTCGTTCCACCGAGATCTTCTCCGGCCACTTTTCTGACAAAATCCTCCTCTTCCCCTTTTTCCTCCCTCACCTCTCCACCCTCTGTCTGTCTCTTCTTCGTTTTCTTTCTCTCCCTTTCTTCTTGAAATCTCTCTCTCTCGTGCCCTCTCTTTCTCTTATCTTTCTCTTTTCTTTTTCTTTTGGCAAAAGTACCTTTCCTACCCCCAACGTTTGGGGGTCCTGTCAGTTTCATCCTTAACTTTTTTTCGCTGTCAATTGTACCCCTAACGTTTTACGTTTCTGCCAATGTCACCCTTTTCACTAACACCATCAAATATTTAACAGTTTTTACTGACGTGGCATCCTATGTGGTAAAACGTTTTTTTTCCTGTCAATTGTACCCTAACGTTTTACATTTCTGCCAATGTCACCCTTTTCACTAGCACCATCAAATATTTAATAGTTTTGGCTTACGTGGCATCCTATGTGGCAAAAATATCTGACTTGGTATATTTTTTTTCCACATCAGATTTCCTACTCATCTTTTCCCCATCAAAGTTGTGTCGTTTTGACCTCAGCCTATTCCTTCTAAAATATAAATCGAACGCACGTGCTATTTTGCTATAAAAACATCGGAGATGTTATCAATTCTCTATTTTAAGGTAACGTCTCCGACAAAGTAGAGAATGGGTAACGTCTCCGATGTTTTTGTCTGCAAAATGGCACGTGCGTTTGAGTTATATTTTAAAAGGAATATGGTGAGGCTAAAATGACATGGTTTTGAAGGGAAAAAGATGAGTAAAAAATCTGGTGTGGAAAAAAATATGTTAAGTCAGATATTTTTGCCAGATAGGATGCCACATAAGCAAAAAATATTAAATATTTGATGGTGCTAGTGAAAAGGGTGACATTGGTAGAAATGTAAAACGTTAGGGGTACAATTGACAGAAAAAAAACGTTTTTCCACATAGGATGCCACGTCAGCATAAACTATTAAATATTGTATGGTGTTAGTGAAAAGGTTACCATTAGCAGAAACGTAAAACGTTAGGGGTACAATTGACAGCGAAAAAACGTTAGGGGCGAAACTGACAGGACCCCCTAAACGTTGAGGGTAGCAAATGTACTTTTGCCTTCTCTTTTTCTTTCTTTCTTTTCTATATAACACCACGTCTCCCACTCCCATTAAATAATAATATTAATAAAATAATTATAATAAATAAATAAATAAAATTAAAATTAAATAATTAATAATTAAATAATAAATAAATAAATAAAAATTATTAAAAAAATAAAATAATTAATAATTAAATAATAAATAAATAAATAAAAATTATTAAAAAAATAAATTAATTAATAATTAAATAAATCATAACTAATATGTATTTTAATTTAGTTTTCACTCCTATTTATTTTAGATTTCTAATTTCTTAGGTCCCGAATTAATTCCAAAAAAATATTTTACTTCTTTCTTTCATCTTTTATTTTATTTGAACCCTAAAAAATTTTCTCGGTTCCTTTCTGATTTCCCTTAACCTTCATACTTTTTCTATATTCTTTTTAAGGTTCTAAATTCCCAGCCCCGGAATAAATCATTCTAAATCCTCGAAATTTTAAATAAATCATTCTTTAATCCTCAAAATTTTCCGGGGTATTACAGCTCGCCTGCGTAAGTAACAAACTAACAATCGATTCTAATTTTATTTCTGTGAATTTATAGCAATTATTCTATGGCTAGATATATAGCTTTGTTATTTTCAAGTTTGGAACTAATAACTAAGCATACTTACACTTTTTACCCCAAAACTATATGAATATGATCCATCTATATATTTAGCAAAAAATATGTGATCATTAATCTGTTTATTATCTCCATTAGTAGATTACATACACTACCTTTGACAAAATGTGATCATTAATCTTTCATGGAAAGGATGGTGCCATCATCTAAATCTCGACTACTGCAGCGGAAGAGACGATTATTTATTACATGTTTATTGTTAAAACTATATGAATATGATCCATATATTTAGCAAAAAAAGAAATACATGTGAGAGTCACTAGTTTTACCACCATTGAAAAATCATTTGCAAACACTGGATAGCTTTCTTCTTCGCTTCCTCACACTGACATTGGTTTTCATCTTTTAGGTACTTCCTATTTTGATTTGTTAAGATATTCTGCATTTTTGTAGTTTGATCGATTAGGGGATGTTTGGTATTGCGAGTTTTAGTTTTCTGTTTCATTTTGGAAGAGAAAACTGAAAACTTGTTTGGCTAAATGAGTTTTATTTTAAATTTTGGACTTAATACCAAAACATAAAACACCATATAGAAAATCACAAAATGTGGTTCCACAAATTGCATTTCAGTTTTTTCTTTTCAACCAACACCCACCACCACGACCACCCACCACCACCACTCACCAACACCAGCAACCACCACCCACCACCACCACTCACCACCACCACCACCACTCACCACCACCAACAACCACCACCGCGCACAGCCACCATCCACGAGCACTCACCAACACCACCAACAACAACAACAACCACCACCACTCACCACCACCACCCACCACCACGACCACCCACCACCTGCAACCACCTCCAACCGCCACCCACTACCAATACCACACATCACCTGCCACCACCATCAACTACGTCCACCATCGACCACTAAGACCACTTGCCACCACCACCAGCAACCACCACCCACCACAAGGACCACCCACCACCTGCCACCACCACCAACCGCCACCCACTACCAACACCACACATCACCTGCCACCACCATCAACTACGTCCACCACCGACCACTAAGATCACTTGCCACCACCACTCACCACAACCACGCCCACCACTACCATTACCATCCACCAGCCACCACCACCACGCACTATTGCCCATTGTCACCACTAACTAATCACCATTCACTACTACCCGCCACCACCATCACACCCACCACCACGTATTACCACCACGAACACCCACCATCAACCACCACCACGTATCACCACCACGCACACCCACCACCACGTACCACCAACCACCATTATACCACCACTCACCATTCACCACGCACCATCACCCACCACTATCCGAGATATTAATGTTTATTATTATCATTATTATTAATTTATTTTTCTTTGGGGAAGAAAAATAAATTAAATTAAAAAGTTGAAATAAAAAGGAAGAAGGGAAAAAAATAGGGGAGAAGTATAATTTTTCTAGGACCTCAATAAAAAGGAAATCTAAAAGGAATGGGGGGAAAAGGAGATTTAAAAATGAAAATTTATATCAGCCTTATTTTATATTTTTTTTGGGATAAAAACCGTGTCCTTACCTTTCATTTACACACAAAACACAAAAAAAAAGAAGAAAGCAGCAAGCAGACGCACGAACGGACCACGAACGACGCACACCCGAGAAGGAGAAGGAAGGTGACAGACGGTGGTTTAGTGCTGGAAAACGTGGTCCGACGCCAGTGACGGTGATCGAGGCTCTCCTTGAACATCCATCCAACCTTCTATCCGATTGAAATCAAGTAAGAAAGCCCCAAATTCCCAAAACCCCAATTTCTTCAATTTTAGGTATTTTAGGAATTCTTCGATTTCTTCTATTTGGGACACTCCGAGGTTAAATTCGAGCTAAGGGGTGTTATTGAAAGCTTAGTGAGGTTCAGAATCGAAGTTAAACCGTAGGATTTGACAGGGTATGGAAATCATGGAAATTGGGTTAGGAAATTGTGCTAAAATTGAATTTTTCTGGTTTAATGCATGAATAGGCTTTGATTGGAGTAGTATAGGTGTTATAAATGCTAGAAATAGACAAGGGAATAAAGCCCAAGTATTTACCGTCTCAATCGGAACCCAATCCGGTGAAAAGGAGGTGAAATACCAAGCCACCGTACAGTAAGGAGCTGTGTTGTGGGTTGGACACCTCGGTCTAGTCTGTGGTGGACACCTAAGACCCGCTAAATTGGTTCCAAGGCTCTATTTATACCCAATTATATTTTTATATATAATTAAAGAAGTCATAGTTGAACTCTTACTCGGTAAATGCGGGGAAACGGTGGAATGAGTAAGCTAAGGCCTCTTTTGAGCCATAATGAAATTGTTTTATTAGTTAGAAGTCCTTATGAACACGTGAAGCGAATTTAGACAAATAAAAATCTCTAACCTAAGCATTAGAGGTTCTAAGTGGCTCGAATGTGTGAAAGACGATATAAGACAGTATGAACTTTCAAAAAGAGCAAATAAGACGATGTAACGAACTAAATAGTTGGTTCTTGGAAATATCTAGAGGGTGCATGAGCATTAGCATGACACGTGCATGGTAGATGCTTAATTACACGTTTCTAAATTGCTTAAGTACATGTGTATAGGGTACCACAGAGTGATTGGAGCTTCAGGCACTCCGAGGACTAATCAGGAGGGCCAACGAGGTGAGGGGCTCTCCATCCCTGCCCCACAGGGTTGGATGACAACGTGCAAATGTGGTTTTCCCTATTTTATGCAGTTACCATATGAAATGTACTTATCTGAATGAGTTTGCGCTACGTGTGTATGGTTAGTAAGTAAATAGTGAAAATGCAAACCAAATATGTGTATATGTGATAATGTGGCTCAATGAGCCTTATGTGTTACCGTGGGTAGGATTGAGTCGTGATTTCATATGTGAGAGTTCAGTAACATTAGAAACCAATTTAAATTGATCATCGTCGTAAAGGTTTTGACCGTATGGTACATTGAGGAAAATGAACCTAGGTTGTTAATTGTGAGTGAGAGGGTTGTATAATTGAAAAGGGAGAAACTAGGCCTAACTAATAAACACGTGTAATATTCAATTAGTTTTTCATAGGGTGTCTTTCAAGGTTAAACATGTTAGTTGAATTTGTTTAGGTTAGTCCAGGTACATCGAGTCGGTCATACTGGTCGGACAGACAAGATTTTGTCATCAGTAAGTATGCCACATAGTGGCCATTACCTTGGTTCAACCGGGGTCAGACAAGTTGCCGGCTATTACTCTAAGCGTGTCTTAGAGTCAGAAAGTTCCTAGTGTGATCAACTAGGTTCAAACAAGAGATTTCCTTCGGGCCAGTATTTCTTTCAGCATAATGCGGGAAACAGAAAGTGAATGCCTATGTGTATTAGTATCTGTTAACTATGGAACCATATGATATATGTTTATGATTGGTTTACATGCAGATTAATAAATATGTTAGGAGCATAAATTAGGATTTTAATTGTGAATATGATACATTGATTGCCTGATCATGTTAAAGGTCACAATATAAATCCGTTTCATGCATATGCAGTTGTGGTTGCTCCCTTCCCCCAGCTGTAGTGGTACCCGCTGCTACGCCAGGGATGGGGGAGCTTCTCACTGAGTCTGTTCGGCTCACCCCCCCTGTTTACATGTCTCAGATACAGGTGGTTCAGGCGTCGGGAACGCTTCCACTTCTTCTCAAGGAGGCGAACAACTCTGAAGACCACACACATAGTCCGCGTGGGTAGCGTATTTTGGTTTATGTAAATAAATCAAGATGTATATGTATATATGACTCCTTTTTGTATGTAGCTTTTGTACATATACAACTGTTGTATATATATGTCGAACTCTAGTATTGTCGGCTTCGTACAGATTAAAGTTAGGTCTTGGTGTTGGGAATTTAGGTTATGATATAGCATATATCATGTATATATATATGACTTCCGCATGTGAATATGATAGATCACACGCATTGAGGTGTGTGATCGATATGTAAATTATATATATGTGTGGCTGAATACCTGTTTGTATGAAAATATGACTTCCACATGTGACTAGGATAGATCACACACATTGAGGCATGTGATTAATATGTAAACTATTTGTATGTGTGTGATTGAATATATGTATGACTGGATACAGGGCTTCTGCATGTGAATAGGATAGATCACCCGCACTGGCGCGCGTGATCAATATGTAAACTATATGTACGTGTGAGTGAATATGTGTTTATATACAGACTGAAGCGGCGCTGAGCAAGCCGTGGATTGCAAATTACTTAGGTCACCGGATATGGATGGCCATATATATATATATATATATATATATATATATATATATATATATATATATATTGTTTGTATTAGAAATGGGTAGTTATAAACATGTGAAAATGTCAATCAGGGATTAGAGGCTTACGGGATAGGAGAAATCCTACCTCCCATGCCGGTCATGGACATCCAATAGGGGGTCGTGACAATTTGAATATGATCCATCTATATATTTAGCAAAAAATATGTGATCATTAATCTGTTTATTATCTTCATTAGTAGATTACATACACTACCTTTGACAAAATGTGATCATTAATCTTTCATGGAAAGGATGGTGCCATCATCTAAATCTCGACTACTGCAGCGGAAGAGACGATTATTTATTACATGTTTATTTTTAAAACTATATGAATATGATCCATATATTTAGCAAAAAAAAAAATAATATGTGAGAGTCACCAGTTTTACTACCATTGAAAAATCATTTGCAAACATTGGATAGCTTTCTTCTTCCCTTCTTTACACTGGCATTGGGTTTCATCTTTTAGGTACTTCCTATTTTGATTTGTTAAGAGTTTCTGCGTTTTTGTAGTTTGATCGATTATGGGATGTTTGGTATTGTGATTTTCAGTTTTCTGTTTCATTTTGGAAGAAAAAACTGAAAACTTGTTTGGCTAAATGAGTTTTATTTTTAATTTTGGACTTAATATCAAAACATAAAACGCCATATAGAAAATCACAAAATGTGGTTCCACAAATTGCATTTTCTTTTTTCTTTTCAACCAACACCCACCACCATGACCACCCACCACCACCACTCACTACCACCAGCAACCACCACCGCGCACACCTACCTTCCAGGACCACTCACCACCACCACCACCACCACGAAAAACAACCACGACCCACCACCACGACCACGCACCACCACCCACCACCACGACCACCCACCATTTGCCACCACCACCAACCGCCACCCAGTACCAACACCACACATCACCTACCACCACCATCAACTACGTCCACCACCGACCACTAAGACCACTTTCCACCACCACTAACCACAACCACGCCCACCACTACCATTACCATCCACCAACCACCACCACGCATTATCGCCCATTGTCACCACTAACTAATCACCATTCACTGCTACCCGCCACCACCATCACAACCACCACCACGTATTACCACCACGGACACCCACCATCAACCACCACCACGTATCACCACCACGCACACCCACCACCACGTACCACAAACTACCATTATACCACCACTCACGATTCACCACGCAACATCACCCACCACTACCACCACCACTCACCACCCACCACCGCCACCACACCCACCACCACTAATTGCCGACCAACCACCACTACGTACCACCACTGCCACCAACACCCACCACCCACCATGAATGTGCATGAATCTTCTTTCTCCCAAAACATCCACGTAAGTATATTTTGAACTTCCATAAATATTTATTTTCAGAAAATTGTAGATGTAAAACAAAATGTAGCGAAAGGCCCGGATCCACATGACCCGACCCGACCCAGGGACTTAAAATAAAAATCAAAAATAAATCCAGGCAAAAATAAATATTGTAGAAGCTACTAACCTGGACACCATTGCTAAAACCTCGGATCTTGCCAGCGCCTCTGCTCCACCAGGGCTGTCCTCCAATCGATGAGCTTCGAAAAGGGCCGCACCAAATGGAGGACTCTACCTACGAGAGGTAGAGCCACATGTCCACGACTGATGCGCGGAAGAGGACTCAAGAGAAAGACAGAAATATTATATTGAGTGGGGTTTCCCAAACGGGACCCCCCTTTCCAACTCATGGAATTAGCAACTGGAAAGGTGTGGAGTCACTCCTATTTATAGGAGGATGAGAGAGCTCCCATCATTGACGCAAGCAATGTGGGACTTGGAATATGAACAAAATATCATGCTTCCATCATGATCACCTAGCCCACTTTGGGCCATGAGTGCGGGCTCGTGTGACCTCCGATGAGTGAGATCTTGGTATCGTTTTGTTCGTCTCTCAACGAGCTTTCCAACGGATCCTCACTCGACCCGATCAGACTCCCACATAGGCAGATATTTAGTCCCGAAGAGCCCAATATACCCAACATACTCCCACTCGCACATGGTGGGAGGCCCATGACTGTCCTTATCACAAAGGACTTCTCTATTTCTCTTTCTCTTATTGTCTTCTTTCATACCCCGTGTCAGTCGTGACTACTTGGCACGATATGTGGGAGCCTTATACTAGAAGCCTGTTAGGACCCAACTATAAGTGATGCTACAAACCAAGTGTCTGATGATGTGACCACATGTCTCACCGAAAAATAGTGCCATTTGTTCCCTAGACGTGTTCATATACATGGCTAGTCCAATCCCTCCAAGTCTACAATAAGACTAGGACTTCAGCCACACTCAGTTGCGATAGGTATCCACATCCATGAGAACCTCAAAGGGATCACATAATGGGTCGACCTCAGGATACTATCACACATGCATATGTCAACACAATCTTCCTTTCGACTCTTATCAGTTCAATCAAAGATAGCTGCTTTCCTGACAGCCTTCCATCGGGCCGTATTTTTCCATAGCCTCTTGGAAAGATATCAATGTAGCAAGCACTACCTTATCTCTTCATGACAGAGTCAAAGTGCATAAGGGTACCCTTTGAAAGGATTGATGCATCCTTTCAGGGAGTCACACAGCATTGAAGCAGGGATTCTTTCACATGCTTCCCTTGCGGTTTTTAAAGCACATGTAGTATGAGACGCACGTTGTGGTGTTCTCGAGCGTATGTCGATTTTGATCCTCAATCACTTACACCACACGGACCTTAGTCGAAACTCACTTAGAATCTGACCTGAGTTTGCTACCACACTTTACTTGATGTCTAGCTTTGACGATCACATCATGCCTCGTTTCACGACAAAATTCTCTCTAACATCGACGGTGACACCCACATTGTCATCATTAACTACGATGCTACATCAGTAGTTAACGGCCACATCACTCAGTTGTCCAATATTTAATCTAAATAGTTGACATAGTCACAAATTCATGGACCAAATAATATTTTTCTAAAATTTAAGGATTAAATAATAGTTTGACCAACAATTCAGGGACTGGAAAATGATTTGCCTCTTTTATTATCCTTTCTACCAAAAAAATAGATATGGTAATCATGAAGCAATCGAATTGTTAAGATCAACCATATTCATAAGAAAGCTAAAACACTGCATGGCTTTTGGTGCATCGCTTACTACTTGTCTGACTGTTTTTACTTTTTAGTCTAATGTTAAGACTCATTCTAGTACCTTGTTGTACTGTATATGGAAGGCCATATAAATTCAAGACAAGAAATTGAGTTGAAATAATGAAATATCTTATTCCCAGGATCATAAGAGAAAAAGGAAAAAAAAATAACCAAGAAAACAAAATTGAACCAGACTGAGTATAATTTTCTGAATCCTTTGAAAACTTATGTTTATTGTTTATTTTTTCTTTTCATTTTGTAGCTTCTGTATTGTAGCAGACTAATAATGTATTTTACTTTTACTTTATTAGCAAAGCACATGTCCTTCACGTGCTTCAGTTAGTAATTTAGAATTAGAATTTTCCTTTTATGGTTTCTGTTGTAGTTTTTGCTTTTCCCACACGCCATCTCATGTATATAAATGAATGAAGTGTAAATTAATATCCAGCGAGTAATACACAGATTTTTTAGGGAAATTGACCAGAGTGTCACATTCATGTCCACAATTCATTATTATCATGACAACAACAATTTTATTTCCATGTTCTATGACTAGTTACTATAAAAATTTTTAAAAAAGGACTCGCAAATAGCAATTACGAGTGAAAGTGAACTATTTCGTGTCCTATATTCACTCGTTGGTGTAAACTGCGAGTAGACCTTCTCATGGGCTGGGTAGCCCGTGAGACTATCCAAGCCTAAGCCCATGGGTCAACTACCCAATATTAAGAATTGGGTATGGGTAGTACTTGAGCCTTACCCATCAAATACCCATTTTGTTAAAAATACTTGGGCCAAAACTTGGGTAGTACCTGGGCCCTACCCATCACTTACGACAATTCATTACCTACCACCACTACCCACTACGCACCGCCACCGCCACCCACTACCAACACCATGCACCACCCACCGCCACGACCACGAACCACCCACCATGGACCACCGCCACCACGCACCACCACCACCAACAATGCCTACCACCACCACAACACCACCTACCAACCACCACCACGAACCACGACCACCAATAATGCCTACCACCACCACGGAACCACCTACCAACCACCACCAACAATGCCCACCACCACCATGGCACCACCTACCGCCCACCACCACGCCCTACCAACTTTTCACATTGTTGTAAAGAATATCTTTCTTTTTTTCTTGGGAATTTTTAGGGAATCTCTAAACCATATATTGGACTATTAATTTGATTTATTATTATTTTTATTTAATACTTAAAATGTAATGACAAATTTATCAATCTTTTGCCTTCATTCCTTATTCAGTTATTCTCGAAGTCAAATTCGATATCAATACCGTTTAAGATAACATACTGAAAATTTGATTTTAAAATTTGGATGAAAATGAAAGAAAATGATAACATTCTATTCTAAGTATTTTAATAATTAATTCATTATTAAAATAAAATAAATTGGCAAGTAAAAATTGATGAATAGTTGTATTATTTGAACTTCTAAGTATTTAGTATTTACGATTAGTTACGATGAGGTGTGTTTTGTCTTATGTGAGGCATAAAATTTAGAATTAAAGATCGGATGCTAGAGATCGGATTTTTGCATCGAATAGGATTGACCACTTGATTGGTTATCGATCAAACCGATCCAATTCTTGAAACACTAGTTCTAAGCAAACAAAAATGAAATCTAAAATAATATATATATTTTTTTATAATTATGTATAAGGATGGGCTAAGCCCGGGCTTAGCCCATGGGCTTGGGTAATACCTAGCCCATCGCAATGGGTAGTAAACACATGTAGGCTTGGGCCTGATCCCTAGCCCATATATGTAAAGCCCAAGCCCGGCCTGGCCCAACCCATGAACAGGTCTAACTGCGAGTGATATGCCGTTGGTGTAAATTACGAGTCCTGTGTTGCTTTTTCAAATCAATCAATCAAAGAGTTAAAATTGTGGGCATTGTAGTAATTGATAATTAGTAAAAGTTGTTCCCTCTCATCTTTGTTCGTCTCTCTCTACTATCCACTCTCAATTTCTTCTCATTTTCTTACTCTCTCTAATAATTATTTGATGCCATAAGAAAAAATAATGCATATTAAGATTTTAAAAACTCTATAATAGTTAATATAAAAAATAAAATTAATATAAAAAAATTAGTAAAATTTCTTATATATTTATATAAGCTTCTCTAATTATAAGTTTCATTTATATTATTTCTCTTTTATTGTTGATCAAGTAAAAGATCATCTTTTATATTTTTTCTTTATCGCGATTCGTCATATATAAACTTTTTACTATGTCTTTTTTGTATTAAAAATCTTTATATAAAAGATATAAAGAACCTAACATAAGTTTAAACCTTTTAAAAAAAGTTTGTATAGTAATTTATCATACTAAACATAACAAATTACTGTACAAAATTTTTAAAAAAATAAAAAAAAAATTTCCTGTGACTTAAAACAACTTGCAAATTAGATCTATGAAAAGGATTTTGGAAAATTATTGAAAGTGACTCATCTCTAGCCATGAATCAAATTTTGGGAAAGAATACTGGCGGCAACAATGTGCATCATATCACTCAAACCATAAAATCTCTTTTATTGTATAGCTGGGAAGTGGAAATCAAACACTCACCTAGAAGTAGTAATATGTGTGCAGATGGGATTGCTAAAAAAGGTCTTTCGTGGCAGGGTGGTCTTGTGTACTATAAGGACCCTTCCAAATTTTTACTTAGGCAACTTAGATTGGACTCTAATGACTCTGGGCTTAGATCTGATTCTGGAGGTTAGCTTTTCCTTGTTTCTTTTTGGGCCTGTGCCCTTGGGCCCTTAGGGGCCCCGCTTTGTACCAAAAAAAAAAGAAAAATCCGTCACATTTTTAATTGCGTGTGAAAAGATTCTCAAATAGCAAATGCAAGTGTAAATCTGATAAATTTTAGACTTTCACTCACATTAATGAGGAAGCAACCTCGCGGGCCCCACTGAAATTCTTGCGCAGGGATGTTGTGACCGTTTCACACCTTCATTTTAGTTTTATTTATCTTTCTAAAACAATTTAGTGAGAATTTGAATTTTGACCCTTGGTAAAAATTCAAATTATACCTCATTTTCTTTTTATCTTTTACATAAATTACTATGAATGTAAATTAATCATTTTCAATATATGGATTTATGTAATTTTGAGGATAATAATTTATTTAAGGAAAGATAATTATGTTAAAATGGGCTAGGCGTAATAAAATTTATAAGGTTGCCACTACAAGAAAAATGAGTATTTTTTATAAGATCTAATACTCTTCTTCGTAGTTTGCATAGGTATATGTCTTTCACTAATACTGTTGTTGGTTGGTCCTCCATGTAATCCTTCTGGTGCTTTATATAATATATCATTTTACCAAAAAAAAAATGAATATTTTTAATAATATCTATTTCTCCCATAAAAAAATTAATCTTTATTTCGACGGTCACTATCAATTATTGAAAAAAAATGTATATTTTTCAACAATTAAAGTTTGGCCATTGAAATAAGTATATTTTTTTTTAACAACTAAATTTTGATTGTCCAAATAAGTAATTGGAAAAAGCTAGTAATAATATTTTCGACGGTCAACCGTTGTCAATATTTGTCAATAATATTATTTTCAACAATACATTTGCAATGATGGTCGTAAGAAAAATAACGTCGAAAAAAGTATTGTAAAAAAAATTATTATCAACAATTATCATACCAAAAGTTTAAACTTATGTAAGGTTCATTATATCCTTGTTATAAAGTTTTTCAATATAAAAAAGACGTGGCAAAAAGTTTATATATGACAAATACGAATCGTGATAAAGAGAAAATATAGAAGACGATCTTTTACATAATTAACCATAGAAGAGAGATAGTATAAATAAAACTTATAATTAGAGAACCTTATATAAATATATAAGAAATTTTACTTATTTTTTTATATTAATTTTATTTTTTATATGAACTATTAGAGGGAATTTAAAATCTTAATATGCATTATTTTTCTTGTGGCATTAAATAATTATGAGAGAGAGTAAGAAAATGAGAAGAAATTGAGAGTAGGTACTCGATCTGGTAAAGTTAGTTTAGCTAACTTTATCAATCTAGACCATTGATTAACTGCAACACAATTTTATCTTCACTGATCAACGGTCTTGATTGACGGCACCAAGTAACTTTATCTAAAGTTACATTACTTGATCCACTTCCGAGACTAGAGAGAGACGGACAGAGATGAGAGGGAACAACTTTTTACTAACCTTCAATTGCACAATGCCCACAATTTTAACTCTTTGTTTGATTGATTTGAAAAAGTAACGCATCACTCGCAATTTACACTGAGTGAATATGGGGCATGAAATCGTTCATTTTTCCTCGCAATTGTTATTTGCATGTCTTTTTAAAAAAATTGTACAGTAACTTGTCATAGAATGTAATACCCCGAAAAATTTTGAGGATTAAAGAATGATTTATTTAAAAAATTTGAGGATTAAAGAAGGATTTATTCCGGGGCTAGGAATTAAAACCTTAAAAAGAATATAGGAAAAATTATGAAAGTTAAGGGAAACCGAAAAGGAACCGAGAAAATTTTTCGAAATTTCAAGAAAAATAAAAGATGAAAGAAAGAAGTAGAAAATAATTTTGGACTTAATTCAGGACCTAGGGAATTAGAAACCTGAATTAAATGGAGAAAAGAGAGTAGGGAATATTTTGGGTATCTAATTTGGGATATAAGAGGAAATAAAAATTTAATTGGAAAGAGGAGGATTTAATTGGGAATATTTTTCCACCTCTTATTTATTTTAATTGTTATTATTAGTATTTAGTTATTTAGTGTTTTATTTAATTATTTATTTTAATTGGGGTAGGTGCCGTGATGTTGCTAATAGGAAAGGAAGTATGAGGATAAAAGAAAAAGGGATAAGGATAATAAAGAGGCAGAGAGGGCACACGAGCAAGAGAGAAGCAAGAATGACAAAGAGAAGGAAAGGAGAGAGAGGGAGAAGAGAGAGAGGGAGAGCTAGGGCTTGGAGGTAGGAGGAGATCCGGAGGGAATCTCGCCCGAATCCGGCGAGCCGGAGTTGGAGGAGGAGCCGGAGATCATCCTCGTCTCAATCTCTCGAGTTAAGGTTGGTATAACGCCCGATTCTCTCCAAGTCCCCATTTTCTTCATTTTTCTTCATTTTTGGAATTGAGTTGACAATCCGGGTTTGGGCGGATTTGAGGGTAGAATAATGCTTCTAAAGTGTTCTTGAACACTCATCGGGGTTAGGATTCGAGGCGAAATCGTTGGATTTGGCCGGAGTAGAAGTTGGAAGAGTTTGGGTTTTATAAAACCCATTTTTCCCAATCTCAAACGATCAACGATTTGGCGACGAATCAGAGTTGGATTTGTGTTGTAGGACTTCCTAAATGTAGTCTATATGTAGGTGAACAAAACCCGTGGGTGTGGAGTCGAAGCCGGGGGCGGAAGGGGGCCAGAACGGGCCCAAACCAGCCCACAGCACAGTAAACGAATTGCTGTGCTGCGAGCCGGCAGCTATAGCGCCGAAATCGGTGCTATAGCGCCATCTCTCAGGTGTGCCAAGAGCTGCTGGGCAGCAGCTCGGCGCTATAGCGCCAGGCCTCTGCTCATCATGCCCAAAATTCATTTTTTTGCAAATCCGGGGCGTCCGAACCTCCTATTTTCAATCCTAAACTTCTTAGAACACCACCAACCATGTTTTTAAGGATCAAAATCATTCCAAATGTCTTCTTGTCCCTCAAGAATAGAAACTTACGGAGTAAACTAAGTCCAACTTCCTGAATTTCAACCTTAAACTGTCACAACCTTTAGGCAACCTTAAGTGGGATAAATTTGAGGTATATTGAGGTTTAGAAACTAGATTTCTTAGAAACCAAGTAGGAACACAAGTTGAATCAAAATTCTTAGACCTTCCTAAAATTAGGATTCTATCCAACCAAGCCAGATAAGCTTCCTTGGATGGAAATACAAGTTAGATAGAGGTCTAATACGCAAATCCAAGTATGTTAAACACTCAAGTAGAGTGTTATATGCGAGTAAGTAAAGTGTCCGAGGAAGGATACATATAAGTCGGGATAGAGAAGTCCAATAAGACCAAGAGCTTGACTCTGTGGCAACCATGGACTACACGTGAGAGTAATGGAGAGATAAATAACAAGTTAAGCTATGTAATAACCTTAATGAAGTAAATTTTGTTCTTATAGGAACAACGACATGAAATAGAGTGCAACAGGAACTCCGAGGAGACTAAAGTCACAAGAGAGGTTTGCATGGAATGTTGGCCAAGGTGAGGGTTCTTCCATCTCTGCTCCTAGGGTTGTATGCTTATGTGGATTACATGAGTATGTATATTCTCTGCTTGTCTGGTATGTGTTAGCTAGAGGTATAGAATGCTAAAAGATTAAAAGAACTAGAAGATAGGTTGTGGAAAGTAGCTTGAATAGGAACACATAGGGGTAGAGTGTAATTGTTTGCTATGATTGGTGTGATATAAATCCAACTCATACACTCCGGAGGCATGATGAGTATTTTATTAAATCTTTTCCACGACGGTGGCAAGAGTCCTTGTACGGAAGGGCTAAACTTTATTTTGAAAACTCGTCACGATGGTGACTTAAATTAAAATCATGCAAAGAGAGTTATTGGTGGGTTTTGGATTTGGTTATGCTAGCGATGTGAGACATCGACTAGAACAACGTCAGATGGCACTTGAGACCTAATTTTTATAATCACCATGACGATGGTCATTGCCCTATCCTGGCAATAGGGTCAGAAAAGTTTTATATTGCTATGACGATAGCTTGAGGCTCAGAGAGTGCACCTGGACGGGTATATGAGTTATATCCTGTTGAGGATACTTGTACATATTAATAAGGAGAAGAATTGTTGATCCTTCGGGAAAGATACAAGGAATCCTATTAATATGTGAGACTAAGGTAAGGAGACACGGGAGGAACCTACGGGTGAACCGTGAGCTTAACCTAGTAAAAGAGAAACCATCCTGTGGAGTTGGTCCAGGGTGTGTCAGTGGCCATGCTTCGAGACGTCGTGTCGTGCCCGCCATGTGGCCTGGCTGGGTAATGGACGAGTGGGCTCAAGCTATTGCCCCGCAGCAAGGGGTCAGGACGTGCCACGTGGTGGCTATGCGTCAGTTGTTTGATAGATAGAAGTTGATTGTGTTTGATTAATAGAATTGTCACGAGGTGACCAGTACCCAAGTGAATGGGTTAAGTATGTTTTACCACGTGGTGGCCAGTAGCCTGAGTGCACGGGTTTGAAGTAGAAAAGCCACGTAGTGGCTAGTAGATACCCCAGAGTTGGGGAGATTAAGTAAATGTATGTTTAGCATTTGTGTGTACGTACAAATTGCCTGTGTTTGCATATAATTGCTTATTGTGCATCATAGTGGTAACGTACAGGATTACGTCACCACACGTCTTGTTTGATTCAAACATGCTGAAATGTGAGAAGACCGGTAAGTAAAAGCCGGCACTATATGATACATGTTTACTTGCTGATTGATGACATGGAATAAACTGTTGCATGTTTACAGTTATTAAATGCCTGAGAGTGTTTGGGTGAAATTTCTTCTCCCAGTGAGGGCAAGGCTCGTAGGAGAATAAAAGGCCGTGATATGCTCTGATGCCATTTCAGATCTTTTTTAGAAAAGCACAAATAATGATTTTTGCTAAAATAAAAAAGAAGGAAAAGAACGTTAGTATAATTAATAAAACAAACTATTTATCGAAAGTATAAAGAATGGAATGCATGCCATGCAATGCGTGCAATGCAGGGATTTTCCTCCTTATGTCCTATAGGTTAGGTTCTTAAGGTTCTCTAAAACGGCTGACCTAATAAGGATAGGTTTCAAGGCCAACTTGCGCATGGTTTAGCTTGGGATCTAGGTACCCTAAAAGGGCTCTTAGATTGCCTCCACCAAAGGTAGAGACCCTGACTTAAAGGAGGAGGCTGTCACAGAAAAATCTGCACGCATCAACCCTCAAGGCAAGTAACAATCTAAGCAGGATAGATAGGTCAACCTCTGTAGGCCTAAGCCCAACAGGGAAAGATTCTCATATCCCATTCTAACTTATTTGGACGTGCTCCGGGTATAGGAGCCAATTTGTGGGTGAACATAAATAGTGCATTTGTGATTTTTGCAGCTAACTAGCTACCCTCCCCTTCCACTTAAAGGTGGAAATACTGCAAAGACAAGGAAAACCACAAATATAGAAAGATATATACAAACAAACAATATTGAAGGCCAAACAATTTGAATATTAATTTTAAAAAGGGCTTGACTCTCTAATTCAAAGTCCCCAGTGGAGTCGCCAACTGTGAAGACCGAGCCTTCGACAGAAGTCGCCACCAAATTTTCATTCAAAATTTGGAAAAAAGAAAAATGAGTTCAAAAGTGGGGTAAGAATGAATTTTCACGAAATATTGGGTTTGGGAGTCTGATTGAGATGAAGGGAAGGTGTTAGGCACCCTTCTTTCCCCGTCCGAAGACGGTTACCCTAAAATTAATATTAAAATTGCTTGGCCTTAAGAATATATGAAATCTGAGGGAAGAAAAAGGGAGGGCTTGACCTAGGATAAAAGCCTAGGGCCTACGTACCCTCGGAGAGGGATCAAAGCCCATGTAGTTACTATGGCATGCAAGTCTGTGAGTGAGGGGAGGTCCATCAAGCAAAAGCTCAGATAACCTCCCAGTGCAATGTACCTAAAAAGGACCATGCCTTTTGGTACCTATCTACCATGGAATACAAACAAGCAATAAACGCATCATAAATGTGTGCGTGTGAAGGCTCATCAGGCGAAATTCCCAGATGGCGTGAAGGCTAGTGCTCTTAAAAAGACAAAAGTCTCTTGGTGGCGCTAGGTTAAAAAACATATTTACCAGGTAAGAAATAATTGATTTTTGTCTCCCAGGAGCAAAGGGGGTCGTGACGGGTAGCCTTTATCGACGCGGCCTAAGCTTGTGGAAATCACGGGGGGAGGGGGTCGCGACGGTAAAACTCTTGCGTCGCGACCCTTCTGTCATTCCAACTGGGAGAGGGCTCTCGAAGGGTACACCTACCAATCGCGACCCCTTTTCGTTTATTGAAAAAGAAATAAGAGACGAGCCAGAAGAAGTTTAGGGTGCACAAATCATATACAAAGTAGTAACTCTTACACCAGGGGGTTACAACCAAAAAAATGAGGATACACAAGAAAAGGTTAAGCCAACAGAAAGGTGTGTGCGAATTAATGGGGAAAAGTGAGGAAATATGATCGAAATATTATTACCTTCTCCTTTTACTTTCTTTACAGCCTTTCGGTCCTCAATTTTTCGGTCCCTTTAACTGAGAAACAGCGTCCAATTTATAGTGAGCTGAAGGGAGCTATTCCAGGAAAGAAATTCGGCCATTTATGACGCAGGGGGTTGCGACGGGTGACCTTTATCGTCGCGACGGGTATTAATCTCAGATTTGATCTTGATTCGCCATAAATGCTGGGGAGTTGCAACGTAAGGACCTATGCGTCGCGAAAGGCCCTTGATTGAAGATCCTGATTGATCATTCCATAAATGTAAAAGGGGGGTCGCGACGTACATCAATATACGTCGCAGCGGAGCCCGCAGGGAGCTAGGGGATCGCGACGAGTGGTACCACTCGTCGCGATTCCTTAGTTTATTACTTTTTTATTTTTTGTTTTGTTGTTGTTTTTTCCTTGTCCTTATTTATTTGCCTACTTTTTTTCAATTTTTCTCCTATCTTTTTCTTTATTATTTTTTGTTCATTTCTGGCTTATTTTGGGCAGACAAAAGGCAGTGCTCACAATGAGCAAATGTAATAAAAAATTGGGAAATTGACCAGAGTGTCACATCCATGTCAGCAATTCATTAAATCATGATAACAACACTTTTATTTCCAAATTCTATGTCACGACCCCCGTTTAGAGGACCGTGACCGGCACAGACACAGGGAATATCCCTCTGCCTGTAAGCCTTATCACCTAATTGACAGAATAGCTATTATTGAAAAATACATTCACATGCATTATAATACCATGGCTACACCGAAATGGTGGCCTATCCTA
The DNA here is from genome assembly GCA_014851425.1 of Senna tora. Taxonomy (NCBI): domain Eukaryota; kingdom Viridiplantae; phylum Streptophyta; class Magnoliopsida; order Fabales; family Fabaceae; genus Senna; species Senna tora. Next base: position 20,027,805 of record CM026265.1, read on the forward strand.
GGCAAGCAAATCCACGGCCAGTGCCGCTTCAGGATATAGATATAGGAAAATACACATAATATATAACCTGTGTACTGGCTACACATCCAAAGATGCTGCATATCCTATTCGCATGCAACAGATATATGTATATGTATATGTATATATTAGAAATAAGTTTTCCCTGCATCGTAATCTAACGGATCCTGTTCTTTAAGGTGTGTGAAGCTGACAGTTCTAGATTTAGTAATACAGTCTAATTGGGTACATCTACCCTTTACTTTATGATACAACAATAAAGTAAATTAAATTACAATTACACTATATTCACCCCACATGAACAAGTTGTGGGTCTTGGAAAGTGTTGCTCAACTCTCGCTCCACCGAGACTTCTTCCACCTGTACTTAACCTGTCTCTGTGTAGTAAAAATGAGGTGTGAGTCTTAACCACGCGACTTAGTAAGAACTCTCCCATCCCTGGCGCCAGGCAGGTACCATAGCGTTGGGTTTGGGAGTCATACACAACCACATGCAAAAACAACCCGTTAATGTTATTAGCATACATTCTAGGTGATCACACAACAACCAGAGATTTCACCCAAACACTCACATGCATTTGATAACTGTAAACATGTAGCAGTTTATTCCACGTACCGGTCTTCTTACGTTTAGCATGTTTGAATCAACAAAACGCGTGGTGACGTAGTTCTGTACGTTACCACTACGTTGCACAATCAACAGTTATATGCAACCACAGACAATTTATACATACACACAGATGCTGAGCATACATCTACTTAATCTCCCCAACTCTGTGGTATCTACTAGCCATTACGTGGCTTTTCTACTTCGAACCCATGCACTCGGGCTACTGGCCACTGGCCACCACGTGGCAAATATACTAAACCCATTCACTCGGGTACTGGTCACCTCGTGACAATTCTGTTAATCAAACAATACTTAACCCATTCACTTGGGTACTAGTCACCTCGTGACAATTCTATTAGTCAAACACAATCAACTTCTATCTATCAATCAACTGCTACGTAGCCACCACGTGGCACGTCCTGACCCCTATACTGCGGGGCAATAGCTTGAACCCACTTGTCCATTACTCAACCAGGCCACAATGGCGGGCACGGCACGACGTCTCAAAACCTGGCCACTGATACACCATGGACCATCTCAACAGGATGATTTCTCTTCTGCAAGATCAGGCTCACGGTTCACCCGTAGGTTCCTCCTGTGTCTTCTTATATTGGTCTTACATATTAATAGGATTCTTTGAATCTTTCCCGAAGGATCAACAATTCCTCTACTTATTAATATGTACAAGTATCCTCAACAGGATATAACTCATATACACGTCCAGATGCACTCTCTGAGCTTCAACCTATCGTCATAGCAATATAAAACCTTTCTGACCCTATTACCAGGATAGGGCAATGACCATTGTCATGGTGATTATAAAACTGAGGTGTCAAGTGCCATCTGACGTTGTTCTAGTCGATGTATCCCATCGCTAGCATAATCAAATCCGAAACCCACCAATAACTCCCTTTGCATGATTATAATTTGAGTCACCGTCGTGACGAGTTTTCAAAATAAAGTTTAGTCCTTACGTACAAGGACTCTTGCCACCGTCGTGGAAAAGATTTAATAAAAGACTCATCATGCCTCCGGAGTGTATGAGTTGGATTTGTAACACACCAATCATAGCAGACAATTATACTCTACTCCTATGTCTTCCTATCCAAGCTACTTTCCACAACCTAGGAGCAGAGATGGAAGAACCCTCACCTTGGCCAACCTTCCATGCAATCCACTCCTGTAAGTTAAGTCTCCTCGGAGTTCCTGTTGCACCCCATTGCGTGCCGTTGTTCCTATAAGAAGAACATTTACATCATTAAGGTTATTACCTAGCTTAACTCGTTATTTATCTCTCCATTACTCTCACGTGTAGTCCATGGTTGCCACAGAGTCAAGCTCTTGGTCTTATTGGACTTCTCTATCCCGACTTATGTGTATCCTTCCTCGGACACTTGACTTACTCGCATATAACACTCTACTTGAGTGTTTCACATACTTGGCTTTGAGTATTAGACCTCTATCTAACTTGTATTTGCATCTAAGAAAGCTTATCTAGCTTGGTTGGAAGGGATCCAAATTCTAGGAAGGTATAAGCAGTTTAATTCAACTTGTGTTCCTACTTGGGTTCTAAGAAATCTAGTTTCTAAACCTCAATATACCTCCAATTTATCCCACTTAACGTTTCCTGAAGTTTGTGAAGGAATAAGATTGAAATTCCTGAAGTTAGGCCTAATCGGTTCCGCAAGTTTCTATCCTTGAGAAACAAGAAGGTACTTTGAGTGAGTTAATCCTCAAAAACATGTTTAGGAGTGTTCTAGGGTGTTTAGGATTGAAGAAAGGGGATTTAAAACTCTCAATGTCACCCTTAAAGTGTATTTGGGCAACCCGAGCAGGGACCTGGTTCGTTAACGTCAAAGTTCAACCTTAGTAACCTCGGGCCAGCTCTTCACGGGTCTTGTTCAGCTAATATTCCAACCATATAATTTTAATAATACCAATCCAAGCCTATTTACTCAAATCCAAGCTCAATCCTAATTATCAACAATTTTCCCCAATGTGGAAATAATTATAATTTTAACCCCAAATCCTTCCAAATTCGAATTTCGGCAAATCCGAGAATATAATCTCGATTCCTACCCCAACCAAGTGTTCAAAAACACTTTCTAGGTCTCAATCTACCCTCGAAATAACTCAATCGAAGGTTAATCGAAGAAATCCCTAAAAATTGAAAAATTGAGGGTTTCGAATGAAATTGGGGTTACCAACCTTGACTAGATTGGTGGGAGGTGTGGAAGATGTTGTACCCGAGCTCCGGTAACTTTTTCCGATGTCAACTAGCTCTTCTCCGGCCTCTTTTATGGCGAAATTCCAGCGAAACCTCCTTCCCCTTCTTCCTCTCGTGCTCCCTCTCTCTCTTCTACCTTCCATTTCTCTCTCTTCTTCTTTCTTCTCTCACGTCTTTTTCTCTTTCTTTTTCTTGCTTTTTCTCTCTTTTCCTTTCTTGTTTCTTTTCTATTTCTTTCTTTCTATTCTATCTAACTCACGGCTCCCCATCCAATTAAATGATAATAATAATAATAAAATAATTATAATAAATAAATAAATATAATTAAAATAAAATAATTAATAATTAAATAATAAATAAATAAATATTATTAAAAATAAATTAATTAATAATTAAATAAATAATAACTATTCTATTTTTAAAAAAAAAATTATCCCTTTTCCTATTTAATTCAGGTTTCTAATTTCTTAGGTCCTGAATTAAATCCCTAAAATTATTTTCTACTTCTTTTCTATCACTTTCTACTTTCTTAAAAACCCCCCTTTTAATATTTAAAATAATCATGATAAAAATAAACTAATTAATAATTAAACAAATAATAACTAATAATATTTTGATTTAGTTCTCACTCCTATTTATTTTGGATTTCTAACTTTGTAGGACCTGAATAATTTCGAAAAAATATATATATATTTTAGTCCTTTCTTTCATCTTTTATTTTACTTGAAATTTCGAAGAATTTCGCGGTTCCTTCCCGGTTTCCCTTAACCTTCATACTTTTCTTATATTCTTTTTAAGGTTTTAATTCCTAGACCCGGAATAAATCATTCTTAAATCCTTGAAATTTTAAATAAATTATTCTTTAATCCTCGAAATTTTTCCGGGGTATTACATTCTTCCCCCCTTAAGAAATTCGGTCCCCGACTTTCACCACCTTCGTGGGGTTGTTGGCTTGTTGCCATCCCTTCGCTCAATTTCACCTATGGTTTCTCTCAATGTGGAAGTTTTACCGTTTTACCCTACCGTTTATCTTTCTTTCCTAGAGACTCAACGTCTGGTTACTACATATGCTTTCTGTGATCGTTTGTATTTCTAGTTTCGTAGTTAACCACCCCTCCACGAGGTGTTAACCGACAGACTCCATCTGTCGTCGTATCCTTCCCCGAGGATACCTAACTTTCCTAATTTCAATTCATTTTGCGCTACTAATTTTGCAATGGAGTGATTGGCACGCACCACATGCCATGCTCCATTTTAGTTCTCTGAGGAGTTAACTATTGCCTTCTCTAGTGAGGCTTACCTTGACTCAATCTGCTTGTCCGACTTGCTACCTTCGTATTGACTTCTTATATCCATCTTGGGACTATTGCCTTCTCTAGTGAGGCTCACCAAGACACTAGCTATTTGCTTAGCACACTAGGCTCTACTTCTATAAACCCCAACTGACGAAGTACTCCCTTACATCGGAGTCCCCGTACCTAAGTGTCCTCTACTACCCAGCAACTACCCTTCTGCTGGTATTACCCCAATATATTCTTTGTAAACGACTTCTCCAGAAAAGTTCGTTTACATCTTACTACACCCTCTACTCTACATCTAGACTTACCGCTTACACGGCATACACCCTACGTAGGTGTTTATACTTTGTGCCATCAGTGTACCCAACCCTCTCGAGGTTGTTACACTCACTACCAACTCGGTTTACCCTACTCGTGTCCTAACGAAGCTAAATGCCATGGCACTAGCACAATTATGTATTACACTTACCGTTTCTCCATCAAACGGTAAAGGATCTTATTTCTATGACTCGTGTCTCCCTTTCTTTTTCGGACTTCTACACTTACCCTTAGTGGTTTGCATAACCACTTCAGGTTACTCCCTATCGACATCCCATGTCTGACTGACTTAGACTCTTCTCTGACTACTAATTGTAGTTATTTTTGCTTATAATGGAAACTCACCAGTCTCCTCCTTACCATCATACTCATTACTCTGCCTCAGGCTCAGTTCGGTTTTCTCATCCGGAGACCTCGCTTAACACGACTATGACTGTAGATCTATACCATCCTCAGGTTAGTCCACTTAGTGTTGCACATCCTATGCTAAATCTACTCATTGGGTTTCCATTAGCTTTTACACCATCTTGGCCCACACGGACTCCTCAACTCACTTAAATCATGTATTCCTACTTGGAATACTTGATCTGTTAACTCCAGCATGAACCTTTCCGGACATGCTCTACTCCCCTTGACCAAACGGGATCCGCTCCCACGATTTGACTCTTTACCTTTCTTACGATGTGGCATATGTTCATGGACATATACCACCTCTTGCAAGTGTGTTACCCATTGGATTCTGATCGCCCCCAACGGTAGCATACCTGTTTTATCATTTTAGTTTGCATCCCCATATGCTTACCTGACTCCGTTCCCGTATTCACTCTCTTCTTTTCCATTTCGTACCTACGTGGTACTCTTTCTTCGAGTATTTTTCAATACTTGTTATTCACTAAATTCTCCATCTCGATTAACCGTCCTTATGATTAATTTTCCCTTTATGGCACCCACATGGCCATTTATACGTTTGGTTTATCCACTCAGTCTCCACCCATACCCGGGCTTCAGACTAACGGATTTACGGTTTACCAACCTGTGGAACTAGCTTACCTAGCTATGTCCACTACAATTTGTGTACTATACATGCACTTACAGTAGTAGTTGGTTCTCTACCTCTTACTTGACTCTTATCCTATGGGGTCCTATAGGCTTCCGCTCTTCCCCCTTATGGGACTACTTATCCCTGTCTACTTTCTCTCCCCTCGGGCCTCCACGAGTCCCTTTGGAGTTTATCTCTTACGTTATCTCGTTCGAGAGTTATCTACCACAATAGCACTCCTTTTCTTATCTCTGGACGGTGCCCGAAGGTCTACGCCCATTTCCACTTATAGACACGTTCTGGTCTAATGCTTTCGGGTCCATAATCACCTTATGGCCCCTTAATTGGTAACCCTTAGGTGTACCTGTATACTTCCTTGGCACTTTAGCACTCTCTAGTGCTTTTCGATGTCTACTTAACTTTAATCACTCCAAGTGAGTGACTCCTCAACTACATCTACCATCCTTATACAGCTGACCTATAAAAGGACTATTGTTTAGTAGGGAATTGGTCACATGAATTAGTTTTCTTAGGCACCCTGCGGGTTTTAAAAAAAAATTAACTCAAGTTTATTTCTTAGAAAATGACGCCTAAGGTTATCGTAAATGGTTAGGGTTTAACCAATTGGAATGACACAAATTGAGAAAGAGTTTTCATGAAAATTTGCCTTCCAATGGTTATCCCTAGTATTTTCAAGAAAAGTTTGACAGTCCTTCAGAATCTCTCATTCGGAAAGACAAAAAAAGATTTTTTTTTTTACAAAAATTTCTCATGTGATCAATATCCTATTCTTTATGCTCTTCCTTTAGCAACCCAAGAGAGTTTGGTTGGGCTAAATACCTTCTTTTCCACCTTGTTTGCTTAAGGAACTAGCAGTTCATGAATCGAGCACAGGGTTGGACTAGGCTCCTTCACTGTGCCTTATCATTTACTCTGTTTCCTGCTCGGCATATGGTCACGCTCTACACGTTTACATATGCCTCTACTTCCTAACATCTATCTCTACACCATATGGTTCGGCCACTTTGCCTTCCATATACCGTATCTTGATTTTCTAGTCCATAGACTTCTACTTCTATATTGTGGCATACATCACCTCTTTTCTATTTACTTTCTAGGAAGGATAACTCACTTCCTTCAGCCATAGCATACCGCACAGTCGTGACCCATTCACGATGTCATCATCCTGTCAGTCTCAAGCCCCCTAGCCCTATTTATTCTTGTCTATAAACATTCTATTTCAATCGCCCCATGGGCTTACTTTCTTTTCTACACGCCAAGCGTGTCTTTTCTTTCACTCTACAAACCATTCCTAGCATAAACACTACCATTCACTGCACAATACTATTCTACTTGCATTTCATGCTATAATCAAACAATTTGTACCTATACCATAGCACACAATGCGCCACTAACAGAGCAGACGCATCGCCTCATTTAACACCTGCAAAACAATCACACATTGTAGCGCATTCATGCCTACAATTCAACCAAATGTGTCTGTGTCTAGGTAGCATCCTCCATGGATATCTCCTTTCCCTATTATGGCGTCCTAAGGTTCCCGGGGTCACTGCCACCCCACCTTACGACTTAGTGCTCATCGGCACTTGTGTACTGTACAGGTTATATGCTTTGCATAGAATTTCACATACAAATTCTATGCCTAAAGCGATGACTCGAAAGAATTTATGACTCAACATCCTGAGCAACCTCACAAGTGCCCGTCGGAACCACCGTTATGTCCAGATTCGTAATGGATTGCCCAACTGACACCCGAGACTACTAGTTAGCTTCACACCCTTAAAGGAAAAACCAGGCTTTGATACCAAGTTTGTCACGACCCCAGTTTAGAGGACCGTGACCGGCACAGACACAGGGAATATCCTTGTACCTGTAAGCCTTATCACCTAATTGACATAATAGCTTTTATTAAAAAATACATCCACATGCATTATAATACCATGGCTACACCGAAATGGTGGCCTATCCTAGGCAAGCAAATCCACAGCCAGTGCCGCTTCAAGATATAGATATAGCAAACTCACATAATATATATAACCTATGTACTCGCTACACATCCGAAGATGTTGCCTATCCTATTCACATGCAACAGATATATATATATATATATATATATATATATATATATATTTTGAAAACAAAATTTCCCTGTATCCCAGGAAAATAAATCCCGATCTTTAAGGTGTGTGAAGCTGACAGTTCTAGATTTAGTAATACAATCTAATTGGGTACATCTACACTTTACTTTATGATACAACAATAAAGTAAATAAAATTACAATTACACTTTATTCACCCACATGAACAAGTTGTGGGTCTTGGAAAGTGTTGCTCAACCCTCGTTCCACCGAGACTTCTTCCACCTGTACATAACCTGTCTCTGTGTAGTAAAAATGAGGTGTGAGTCTTAACCAGGCGACTCAGTGAGAACTCTCCCATCCCCGGCGCAAGGCGGGTACCGTGGCACTGGGATTGGGAGTCATACACAACCACATGCAAAAACAACTGGTTACTGTTAATTAGCATACATTCATGGTGACCACACAACAATAGAAATTTCACCCAAACACTCACATGCATTTAATAACTATAAACATGCAACAATTAATTCCACGTCATCAATGAGCAAGTAAACATGTATTATATAGTGTCGGCTTTTACATACCAGTCTTCTCACGTTTCAGCATGTTTGAATCAAACCAGACGAGTGGTGACGTAATCCTCTACGTTACCACTACGATGCACAATCAGCAATTATATGCAAACACAGGCAATTTGTACACACACACACATGCTAAACATACATCTACTTAATCTCCCCAACTTTGGGGTATCTACAAGACAATTTGTACATACACACAGATATAATAACATACATCTACTTTATCTCCCCCACTCTGGAGCATCTACTAGCCACTACATGGCTTTTCTACTTCAAACCCGCACTCGGGCTACTGGCCACCACGTGGAAAATATACTTAACCCATTCACTCGGGTACTAGTCACCACGTGACAATTCTGTTAATCAAACAATACTTAACCCATTCACTTGGGTACTAGTCACCTCGTGACAATTCTATTAATCAAACACAATCAACTTCTATCTATCAATCAACTGATATGTAGCCACCACGTGGCGCGTCCTGACCCCTTTACTGCGGGGCAATAGCTTGAGCCCACTTGTCCGTTACGCAACCAGGCCACAATGGCGGGCACGGCACGACGTCTCAAAGCCTGGCCACTGATACACCCTGGACCATCTCAACAGGATGATTTCTAATCTGCAAGATCAAGCTCACGGTTCACCCGTAGGTTGCTCCCGTGTCTTCTTATCTTGGTCTTACATATTAATAGGATTCTTTGTATCTTTCCCGAAGGATAAAAAATTCCTCTACTTATTAATTGTACAAGTATCCTCAACAGGATATAACTCATATGCCCATCCAAATGCACTCTCTGAGCCTCAAGCTATCGTCAAAGCAATATAAAACTTTTCTAACCCTATTGCCAGGATAAGGCAATGACCATCGTCATGGTGATTATAAAACTGAGGTCTCAAGTGTCATCTGACGTTGTTCTAGTCGATGTATCCCATCGCTAGCATAATCAAATCCGAAACTCACCAATAACTCCCTTTGCATGATTATAATTTGAGTCACCGTCGTGACGAGTTTTCAAAATAAAGTTTAGTCCTTCCGTACAAGGACTCTTGCCACCGTCGTTGAAAAGATTTAATAAAAGACTCATCATGCCTCCGGAGTGTATGAGTTGGATTTGTAACACACCAATCATAGCAAATAATTATACTCTACTCCTATGTCTTCCTATCCAAGCTACTTTCCACAACCTATTTTCTAGTTCTTTCATTCTTTTAGCATTCTATATCTTTAGCTAACACACACCAGACAAGCAGAGAATATACATACTTATGTAATCCACATAACCATACAACCCTAGGACCAAAGATGGAAGAACCCTCACCTTGGCCAACCTTCCATGCAATCCTCTCCTGTAACTTAAGTCTCCTCGGAGTTCCTGTTGCACCACATTGTGTGCCGTTGTTCCTATAAGAACAACATTTACATCAATAAGGTTATTACCTAGCTTAACTCGTTATTTATCTCTCCATTACTCTCACGTGTAGTCCATGGTTGCCACAGAGTCAAGGTCTTGGTCTTATTGGACTTCTCTATCCCGAGTTATGTGTATCCTTCCTCGAACACTTGATTTACTCGCATATAACACTCTACTTGAGTGTTTCACATACTTGGATTTGAGTATTAGACCTCTATCTAACTTGTATTTGCATCTAAGAAAGCTTATCTAGCTTGGTTGGAAGGAATCCAAATTCTAGGAAGGTCTAAGCAATTTTAATTCAACTTGTGTTCCTACTTGGGTTCAAAGAAATCTAGTTTCTAAACCTCAATATACTTCCAATTTATCCCACTTAAGGTTTCTTGAAGTTTGTGAAGGAAAAAGGTTGAAATTCCTGAAGTTAGGCCTAATCGGTTCCGCGAGTTTCCATCCTTGAGAAACAAGAAGGTACTTAGAGTGATTTATTCCTCAAAAACATGTTTATGAGTGTTCTAGGGTGTTTAGGATTGAAGAAAGGGGATTTAAAACTCTCAATGTCACCCTTAAAGTGTTTTTGAGCAACCCGAGCAGGGACCCGGTACGTTAACGTCAAGGTTCAACCTTAGTAACCTCGGGCCAGCTATTCACGGGTGTTGTTCAGCTAATATTCCAACCATATAATTTTAATAATACCAATCCAAGCCTATTTACTCAAATCCAAGCTCAATCCTAATTATCAACAATTTTCCCCAATGTGGAAATAATTATAATTTCAACCCCAAATCCTTCCAATTTCGAATTTGGGCAAATCAGAGAATATAATATCGATTCCTACCCCAACTAAGTGTTCAAGAACACTTTCTAGGTCTCAATCTACCCTCGAAATAACTCAATCGAAGGTCAATCGAAGAAATCCCTAAAAATGGAAAAATTGAGGGTTTCGAATGAAATTGGGGTTAGCAACCTTGATTCGATTGGTGGGAGGTGTGGAAGATGTTGTACCCGAGCTCCGATGACTTTTCCCGGCGTCGGCTAGCTCTTCTCCGGCCACTTTTGCGGCGAAATTCCGGCGAAACCTCCTTCCCCTTCTTCCTCTCGTGCTCCCTCTCTGTCTCCTACCTTCCGTTTCTCTCTCTTCTTCTTTCTTCTCTCACGTCTTTCTCTCTTTCTTTTTCTTGCTTTTTCTCTCTTTTCCTTTCTTGTTTCTTTTCTATTCTATCTAATTCACGGCTCCCCATCCAATTAAATGATAATAATAATAAAATAATTATAATAAATAAATAAATATAATTAAAATAAAATAATTAATAATTAAATAATTAAATAATAAGTAAATAAATATTATTAAAAATAAATAAATTAATAATTAAATAAATAATAACTTTTCTATTTTTTTAAAATTTTAACCCTTTCCCTATTTAATTCAGGTTTCCAATTTCTTAGCTTCTGAATTAAATCCAAAAATTATTTTCTAATTCTTTTCTTTCACTTTCTACTTTCTTAAAAACCCCCCTTTTAAATATTTAAAATAATCATAATAAAAATAAAGTAATTAATAATTAAACAAATAATAACTAATAATATTTGGATTTAGTTCCCACTCTTATTTATTTTGGGTTTCTAACTTTGTAGGTCCTGAATAATTTCCAAAAAAAAATATTTTACTCCTTTCTTTCATCTTTTATTTTACTTGAAATTTTGAAGAATTTCGCGGTTCCTTTCCGGTTTCCCTTAACCTTCATACTTTTCCTATATTCTTTTTAAGGTTTTAATTCCTAGACCCGGAATAAATCATTCTTAAATCCTCGAAATTTTAAATAAATCATTTTTTAATCCTCGAAATTTTTCCAGGGTATTACAAACAAATTCTCCTTTATTTATCATTAAATAGAGATTGATTGAACTCTCATCTCACTATCTCATAGGGGACATTTATAACTAATCATTAAGAGAATGAAGTCGGATGTGTTGTATTTATAAGAATTTAGATAAAAATAGAACTGTTTCATGCAAAAAATCAGTTCTTTTTTTTTTTTAACAATGATGGCTCAACTTTGCCAAATAGTTAGCAACTTTGTTGCTTTCTCTAAAAGAAAATATGCTCCTCACGTGCTAATCACGACCTTGCATGCTCTTGATCTCATCTGTCACCAAAGCAACATTAGGATGTTGGTCTGAGACACCTGTTATGATCATGTCAAACGTTAGCTTATAGTCCATTTCTAAACATTGTATATATATATATATATATATATATATATATATATATTAGTCGACCAACTGAAAGTAATTAAAAATTGAAAAAAATAAATTAGAACAAATAGAACACAAAGAAATAATTCATACACATTAATAAACTATCATTCAGAAAGAAAAAAAATGGTAAGGAGAGAATAAAATGAAGGAAAAAAAAGTAAGAAATGAAAAATAACCTTCATACACCATTTTGAACTCAAGCTATAAGTATATATAGAGGGAGATCATAGGAAACAGGGAGGGAGAGAGATGGTACATAGAGAAAGATGAGTATATCTATTAGTATATTTTAAAAGCAAATTTAAAGCATAGATTCTTTCAAAGTTATATTTGAAATTGTGAAATATATTTAATTAAAAAAATTTAAAAGTCTAACATAGGAGAAGGTGAAATTATAATTATGGCTTGGAAAATAGTGTAAAAGGAAAAGTGTAGATAAGAATAATAGATGAAAATGGTTTAAGAGATAGTGATTTTCAGAATCTGACATAGAGAAGAGTGGTGAGTAATGATATCACACATATCAAAAAATTTAAATATTTTTTATAATAAAAATAAAATAAAACTTTGAACCAATAAAAATACACCTAGTCAAACATGAGAGCCGTAAAGAAAGGAAATTAAATGGAAATGCTAAGTGACAAAAAAAAAAAGAATGGAGCTCAATGGGGATGCCCACATGTCAGCACCAACTTTTTCAGGTTCTGCTTTATATAGATATATATAATTAAAATGATTATATTTCACTTGATAAATATTAACTGAAAAACTTATAAGGGAAAATGTCTCATGATACTTTATGGCCAATAAAAGTAATACAATTAGTTAATGTTTAAGCATTTATACCACAAACACAATATTTCGAACACACTGGACAATGTTATATTTAAATTCATTATTATTTTTTGAAATAGATTTAATTTAAAAGATTTAACAGCCTAACATAGGAGAGAATAAAATTACAATTCTAGTTTGGGAAATTGTGTAAATGAAAAAGTTTAGATAAGAATAATAGATGAAAATGGTTTAGGAGATTGTGCTTTTCAAAATCTGACATACAGAAGAGTAATAAGTAATGAGACATACCAAAAAATTTAATAATCTTTTAAATAAAAAAAGCAAATGAAAAATTAACTATTAAAGTAACTTTGATTCAGGATGGGACACATGTACATTTGCCTATAAAATAGTCAAATTATTTCATTCAAAAAGAAAATAGAAAATTCACTATTGAAGTAACTTTGATCCACAAAAGGACATGTGTCCATATTAGCATAAATAGATTATTTTTTAATGAATTAAAAAGATAATTTATAAGTCAAAATTTTAACCAATCAAATTAGGAAAAGTCAAACATGAGAGCCAATGAGAAAAGACAATTAAATGTAGATGTTAAGGGACCAAAAAAAAAAGAATGGAGCTCATCTAGGATGTCCACGTGTCAGCACCACAATTTTTAGGTTCTTCTTTATATTGATATATAGATATATAGATTAGGTGTGTAATGCACACTATGCTAAATTTAAGAATTAATAAAGTCATTTAGTCTAAATATAAATTAGATTCCATTTTTTTGTTGCCCACTCGGTTTTTGAGATTTTGCCCCGACTAATCCAGACTCGTCCCGAATCGCGCACCAGGCTATGGTGGGTGAGTCTTCCAGCGGAGATAGCTGCATTCACAAGGTCTCGAACTCGGGACAATCCTTAAGCGATATCAAGCCGCTCACCACTTGGGCCAACCCCTAAAATAGATTCCGATATTTGAACAGTGAAAAGTTTCTTCTTCTTTTTTTGTTACTTTTATCAAATCATTAATAAATGATTAATTTCTCTTTTAAAAATCAAATTATATTTAGATTCCTTTAACCCCTTTTTTTGGTCAAAGGTTCATTTTGTTCCTCTATGTTTTACCAAAGTTACAAATTAGTCCTTTATGTTTCAAAAGTTTTAAATTGGTCCTTTATGTTGAACAAAAGTTCCAAATTGGTCCTTCCGTTCACTTACGGCAATTTCTTAAGTTAATTGTTGACGTGGATGGCTAATTTGTTCATTTAAGCTAGCGTGTTATGCCATGTCATTAGCACATCATCGCCCCATAATCACATATGATGAATAGAAGATGACGTGGCTTGACACATCAACTTAAATGTCACGACCCCCATTTAGAGGACCGTGACCGGCACAGCCACAGGGAATACCCCTATGCCTGTAAGCCTTATCACCTAATTGACAAAATATATATTATTGAAAATACATTCACATGCATTATAATACCATGGCTACACCAAAATGGTGGCCTATCCTAGGCAAGCAAATCCACGGCCAGTGCCGCTTCAGGATATAGATATAGGAAAACACACATAATATAGAACCTGTATACTGGCTGCATATTCGAAGATACTGCCTATCCTATTCACATGCAACAGATATATGTATATATATATATATATATATATATATATATATATATTTAGAAACAAGTTTTCCCTGTATCGCAATATAACTAATCCTGATCTTTAAGGTGTGTGAAGCTGCTGACAGTTCTAGATTTAGTTATACAATCTAATTGGGTACGTCTACCCTTTACTTTATGATACAATGATAAAGTAAATTAAATTACAATTACAATTCATTCACCCACATGAACAAGTTGTGGGTCTTGGAAAGTTTTGTTTGTCCCTCGTTCCACTGAGACTTCTTCCACCTGTACTTAACCTATCTCTGTGTAGTAAAATGAGGTGTGAGTCTTAACCATGCGACTCAGTGAGGACTCTCCCATCCTCGGCGCAAGGCGGGTACCATAGCGCTGGGAATGGGAGTCATACACAACCACAAGCAAAAACAACTGGTTACTGTTAATTATCAAACATTCTTGGTGATCACGCAACAACAGACATTTCACCCAATCACTCACATGCATTTAACAAATATAAGCATGCAGCAGATTATTCCACACCATCAATCAACAAGTAAACATATAACATATAGTGTCGGCTTCTACTTACCGGCATTCTCGCGTTCAGCATGTTTGAATCAACCAAGACGTTGTGGTGACGTAATCCTGTACGTCACTACTACGCTGCACAATCAGCAATCATATGCAAACACAGACAATTTGTACATACACACAGATATTATAACATACATCTACTTAATGTCCCCTACTTTGGAGCATCTACTAGCCACTACGTGGCTTTTCTACTTCAAACCCGTGCACTCGGGTTACTGCCCACCACGTGGCAAAACATACTTAACACATTCACTTGGGTACTGGTCACCTCGTGACAATTCTGTTAGTCAACAATACTTAACCCATTCACCTGGGTACTGGTCACCTCGTGACAATTCTGTTAATCAAACACAATCAACCTGTATCTATCAAGCAACTGATCCATAGCCACCAAGTGGCGTGTTCTGAACCCTCACTGCGGGGCAATAACTTGAACCCACTCGTTCATTTCCCAACCAAGCCACAATAGCGGGCATGGCACGACGTCTCAAAGCATGGCCGCTGACACACCCTGGCCCAACTCAACAGGGTGATTTCTCTTCTACAAGATCAGGCTCACGGTTCACCCGTAGGTTCCTCCCAAGTCTCCTTATCTTGGTCTCACATATTAATATGATTCTTTGTATCTTTCCCGAAGGATCAACAATTCCTCTCCTTGTTAATATGTTCGAGTATCCTCCACAGGATATAACTCATATACCCGTCCACATGCACTCTATGAGCCTCAAGCTATCGTCATAGCAATATAAATCCTTTCTGACCCTATTGCCAAGATAGGGCAATGACTATCGTCATGGTGATTATAAAACCGAGGTCTCATGTGCCATCGGACGTTGTTCTAGTCGATGTCTCACATCGCTAGCATAACCAAATCTGAAACCCACCAATAATTCCTTTTGCATGATTATAATCTAAGTCACCGTCGTGACGAGTTTTCAAAAATAAAAACTTAGTCCTTCCGTACAAGGACTCTTGCCACCGTCGTGGTAAAAAATTAATAAAATACTCATCATGCCTCCGGAGTGTATGAGTTGGATTTGTAACACACCAATCATAGCAAACAATTACACTCTACTTCTATGTCTTCCAATCCAAGCTACTTTCCACAATCTAATTTCAAGTTCTTTTATTCTTTTAGCATTCTATACCTCTAACTAATACATACCAGACAAGCAGAGAATATACATATTCATGTAATCCACATAAGCATACAACCCTAGGAGCAGAGATGGAAGAACCCTCACCTTGGCCAACATTCCATGCAATCCTCTCCTGCAGCTTTAGTCTCCTCGGAGTTCCTATTGCACTCTATTGCGTGCCGTTGTTCCTATAAGAACAACATTTACTTCATTAAGGTTATTACTTAGCTTAACTTGTTATTTATCTCTCCATTACTCTCACATGTAGTCCATGGTTGCCATAGAGTCATGCTCTTGGTCTTATTGGACTTCTCTATCCCGACTTATGCGTATCCTTCCTCGGACACTTGACTTACTCGAATATAACACTCTACTTGAGTGTTTCACATACTTGGATTTGAGTATTAGACCTCTATCTAATTTTTATTCACACCTAAGGAAGCTTATCTAACTTGATTGGAAGGAATCCTAATTTTAGGACGGTCTAAGCATTTTGTTTCAACTTGTGTTCTTACTCGGGTTCTAAGAAATCTAGTTTCTAAACCTGAATACACCTCTAATTCACCCTACTTAAGGCTTCCTAATAATTATGAAGGAATAAAATTACCATTTTAGAATTTGGACTTCATTGTTCCGCAAGTTTCCATCCTTGAGAAACAAGAAGGCACCTAAAATAATTCTTAATAATATTCATAATTATCCTCGGGTGTTTAAGATCGAAGAGAGGAGATTTAAAACTCTCAATGTCACCCTTAAAGTGTATTTGGGCAAACTGAGCAGGGACCCGACACATTAACGTCAAGGTTCAACCTTAGTAACATCGGGCCAGCTCTTCACGGGTCTTGTTCAGCTAATATCTCAACAATATAATTTCAATAGGACCAATCCAAGCCTATTTACTCAAATCCAAACTCAATTCTAATTATCAACAATTTCCCCCAATTTAGGAATAATTAGAATTTCAACCCTAAACCCTTCCAAATTCGAATTTGGGCAAATATGAGAATATAATCTCGATTTGTACCCCAACTAAGTGTTCAAGAACACTTTCTAGGTCTCAAACTACCCTCGAAACAACTCAATCGAAGGTGAATCGAAGAAATCCCTAAAAATGGAGAAATTGAGGGTTTAGAATGAAATTGGGGTTACCAACCTTGATTCGATTGGTGGGAGGTGTGGAAAATGTCGGAGTCAAGCTCCGGTGGTCGTGGCCGGCGTCAGACCGCTCTCTCCGACGAGTTTCCAGCGAAATCCCCCTCCTTCCCCTTCTTCTTCTCCACATCGCCAACCTCTCTCTCTCTTCTTTCTATTTCTTTCCCATGTTGTGCTCTCTCTCTCGTATCTCCCTTTCTCTCTTTTTCTCTTTCTTTTTCTTTCTTTCCTTTTATAACTCACGACTCCTCTCCCAATTACATAATAATAATAATAAAAATTATAATTAAAATAATTAAATAATAAACAAATATAATTAAAAATAAATTAATTAATATTTAAATTAAGACACAACTAATATATATTTTATTTTCTTTTTTTTAAAAATTATTAATAAGATAAATAATAATCATTAAAAATAATAAAGATATATTTTTAATTTAATTTCCTTTCCCTATTTAATTCAGGTTTCCAATTTCTTAAGTCTTGAATTAAATCTCAAAAATTATTTTCTACTTCTTTTATTCCGCTTTTATTTTATTTTAAACTTCGAAAAATTTTATGGAGTATTACTATTATTGAAAAAAATTTCCTTTCCGGTTTCTTTTAACTTTCACATTTTTTCTATATTCTTTTTAAAGTTTTAATTCCTAGCCCCGGATCTTTAACCCTCGAATTTTAAATAAATCATTTTTTTAATCCTCGAAATTTTTTGGGGTATTACATTAAATGGACACGTGGGAGAGATGATATGTCCACCTCAGCATGCCACGTCAGTAGTTAGCGAAAGAAATGGACGAACTTGGACGGAAGGACCAATTTGGAACTCCTAGGAAACATAAAGGACCAATTTGAAGCTTTTGAAACATAAATGATTATTTTGGAACTTGGGTGAAACATAGAGGACCAAAATGGACATTTAACCTTTTTTTTCAAATTTAAGATTAATATCATCACTGTGTTTATTATTTTTGTAATACCCGAGGGGTATATTTGGAATTAAGTCAAATATATAGTAAGACTTAGAATGGTCATCATTTGGAGTTAGAATGTAAAAAAAACAAATAAATAATATATAAACAAGTAAATAAATAGAAATATGTATATATATATATATAGATAAATAATCCTAATAAAGAAATGATGAGATAATATGAAATTGATAGAATTTTGATGTTGAGGTTGGACATTTTGACTAAATAAAATAAATTTTTTTTTGGAATGAAATAAGATTTTTTGGGTTATTATTAAGATTTTAATTGCTTTAGATTTGAGAATTTAAGAAATTAAAATAACTAATAAATTCAAATAGAAAAATATAAATTGGGTTAAATATGAATCATATGAATTATTTCAAGCTTATAGTTTAAATTTGAGAATTTTTCAAAAATAAAAATTGTAGTGGGTAGAAAATTCTCATCTGCTAGAGACTCAGTGACAGATATTTTTAATAGGCTTATGATTACCCAAAAATTTCTAAATTTTGCTATTCTTACCCACAAATAAATGTAGATAAGAAAGTCCAATTAAAACTCTATTTCACCATTCCCCAAAAGTTGTCAAATGTCCAAAAGGCCTTTAATTCCCAAATCCAATTTAAGAACCCTTGTTTTCTTTCTCCACCAGCACGCATGCCCCTTCTTTTCCTCCATCTTCTTCTTCCTCTTCATCTCAATTCTCTCTTAGCTTAAAAGAAAAAAAGACCTATTACTTTCAATCAATTTCTTTGCTTCCCCTCATCAATTCAAGGTCACTCAAGCTTCACCTAACATCTTGGAGCACCATAGTGCTTGGACAACTCTTCTAAATCCCCAAATTCGGATTTCTCAAGGGTAAGCTCTAAAATCATGCCTACACTTCTTAAATCATGATTTTCTTGTTGGGAATGAGTTACTTGTTGATATTATATCACCCTAAAACTCTTTTAGGATGTAGAGAACACACAAATCATGAACTATATGGTTATTTTTGCTCTAGGAACCCTAAGGTGCGATTTTTGCCATTTTTAGAAAGATTTGTGGATTTCATTAGAATTGTTGGTGTGTATGAACTCTAAATTATATGTATGAATATTTTAAATGATTTGAAATGATGCTCAATGGTTAGTTTGATGGTATGTGAACCCTTGGTGAAAGTTAGAACCTCTCATATTTGGCAAAATTTCCATTAATGGAGCTTGGAGAGTGAACAAGGTTGTAAAATTAATTAATTATGTATTAAATTGTGTTGAATCTAAAAAGAACACCAAATGATGATCATAGGCTAAGTAAATGAACTTGGGGTTGGATAAGTGTAAGAAGTCCTAAGTAGAGAAACTAGGAAATTGTATGAAAGTTTATATGAATTGAATTGGTTGTATGTGATTGGGTTCAAGTACTTCCTTGGAGACGAGAGTGCTCAAAGGGAATGCTAAGTGAAGCAGCTAAGGTGAGGGACTTTCTTATCTTAGCCCTTGATGGGATGTTTGAAATATATGAATTATATGATATGAGAATTTGGTCGATTTGTATATGATTGGATGTGAATGTAAATTATGGATTGTGAATGAATTTGATTGGTCATGAGACTTGATCTAGAGTTAGATGATTATGGTAAATGAGAATTAATGTGACTGAGCTAATGTGGTATATAGGTCCTTTATATGAGCTATGTATGGATATGAATTGACTTATAATTGAATTGTGGTTTTATGATGTGAACCTCTATGAATTGGCCAATGAGGCTTGCTTGTCATTATGATTGGAATTTGAATGAGTTTGGGTGTGGACCCCTTTGACTTTACTTTTATGATTGAGATTATGATTGTAAAGGGATGAAGGACATGGGAAATATCATGGATGAACCATGTGCTGGACCTTATGGATGTGTGTGCATATGAATGAAAGACATGGGAAGGACCGAGGGTGAACCATGTACCCGACCTTTAAATATGGCAAGGTACGCAGGTCATGGGAAGTAACTGGGTTGAACCATGTCCCTGGCCTTGTTGAATGACCAAGTTTGAGACGTCGTGTTGTGACTACCATGTGGCCTGGTGGATAGCAAACGAGTGGACTCAAACAATAATTTGTACGTTTGGTTTGGATCCTTATGCAAGAGGGTCATTTGTTTGATATGAAGGGGGAGCATGGGAAGTAGAGGGTCTGAACCATGTTCTCACCCTATTGCTATGATAAGTTTAGATATGATAAGGGGATGTTGGTCATATAGTGATTTCGAAAGTATGTATTCATTTCCATTAGGAAACTTTACAAGATGAAAATTTATATAATTGCCATGTTTAAAGTTAAGATACAAGATTTTCAAGGACTACCTCTATTCAACGTAATTTCCTTAAGGTAGTATGAGTATTTCCCAAATGTTCATTTTTCCAACCCCTTTTTCCTTTATTGAAACTTATTTAACTATACTTTACATTATTTTTCCTTAAATATTTTTGCATGACTAAATAAACCTCTGGGTACTGTATTAAACGGCGAGTGTAAAGCCTGAAGTCATTTCTTTAAAACAATGCTTTTAAAACTCTCTTCTTATTTCGTACTAAATTGTTCAAGAAGTTAAGTCTATGTGGCCAACACTCCCGCCCATGAATTGTGAGGAATTGATTAAGATTGGATTTGTTTGGACTGAATTGGGATATGATGTGGTTGATTGCGTTGTAACAGTAATAGTTCTGGGTTGAAATCTCCATTGTGTGATTGGAGACTTGTGTATTGTTGGCAATTATGTTTCAAGATTGATGTATAAGAATGGTACCATGTGTATTTGTGAATGAGGTGAAAGTTATATCTATGATATGCTGATATGTGATTGTTTTAATATAGTTTGCTTGTGAATTGTGATTGTCACCCTTCCCTTGTCATAGTGGTGCCCGCTACTACACCTAGGATGGGTTAGTCTCTCACTGAGTCGTATGACTCACCCCTCGTTGTTAACATTTTTCAGACAGGTTAAGGACAAGTGACAGGCCTCGCCTAAGCAATGATTCAACTACCAAGACCCGCATTTTTGTTGATGTGGGTGTTAGTATGATTTGTATTTTCTAAATATTATTGTAATAAACTAGATGTCAGTTCCATTAGTCTAGAGGCAGGATCATGAGCGTATATAAAGGTTTATTTATGATTTGTAAGAATTATAGTTTTCATATTGATATCTGATTCATGCATGATTAGTTAAGTACCAGGATAGTAGGCTTACAGACCGGGGGTCCCACCTTCAGTCTGTGCCGGTCGTGTACTCCCCGAACGGGGTTCGTGACAAAGATGGTATCAGAGGTCTAGGTTTCCCGAGCTAATAGTACTCTCGAGTGTCATCCTGGCCATCTTTATGATTCCGGACATAACGGTGGTCTAGGCGGACACTTGTGAGAGGGCTTAGAATGTGTTGTCGGGATTTCCTTCGTGTCATCCCTTCGGTCATAGGATTGCTTGTGAAATCCTATGCGAAGTGTAACTCTTTTGCGATACTAGGATGTTGATAGGTACAAGGGCACAAGTTAAGAGTAGAAGTGACACCAAAAACTTTGTTAGCGTCCCGAATTTGGGAAAGGATGCCACCCATGAAGGAGTGGGCTCCCCACGTCAGTCCGTTCAAAGTTATGGGAATATGTGTGCTATAGTGTGCTTGCATAAATTTTTTTATATGTTGCATACCATTGAATGTGTGAGAAGTGATTGGTTATGATGTATGGTTGTTGGTAGGAAATTGACCATATGTGTGGGTCTTAACTATTTAATATGATTGGGCTGAAGAAATTGTTTTGTTCTCCCTGAATAGAAATGAGAATTATGATGTGATGGTTGTTTGGATATGTACTTTTTGACATAGGTTACTATGATGACTGTTAAGTTGAATTGTGGATTTGTGCATGATTGACCTGATGAACAGGTGTGGAACGGTGTATGGGAAAGAAAGGAAGAACCATACACCATGTGTGAAATGTTTCAGGGGTGGGTACTTGGTAAGGAACTTGACAAAACCATGTGCCCATCAAGTAGCATAGTATTTGTGAAGGTGCTGGGGAGAAACTTGGTTCAACCCACATCCAGCCCACATACCATGGTTTCCCTAGGGAAGCAAGGGGGAAGGTAGGAACCAAGTATAACCAGACTTCCTTGTTTGCCAAGGAGGATTTGGATTCAGGGTGTTGGTCACATGGAAATTTTTTAACAAACTATTTCTGCTTCTCCTAAATTCTTGAAATGTTTTCACATTCTTTTCTTGAAAACCCAGGGTTAACTTTCAAAGAAATAATTTTCCAACTACCACTTTTGAATATATTATTTTACTTGTTTAACACCCTGGAAAAAAAAACTTTGGGCACGAGTTGCGAAAACAAATTTTCAAGAAGTAAATTTTATTTAGTTCTTTTACAACCATTATAGTGCTCAAGAGATTTAACCTGTGTGACTAACATCCCTACTAAGTGATGTATTGTCTGTATTTGCTAAGGCTTTATGGATATGAAATAGTACACTTTGAAATTTTGAATTGGCATTTCCCGGTTGAGCGATTGGGTCTTAAGATGACTGTGCTGATTATGGAACCAAAACACTAGGACTTATTTTGATGTAATGAGCCATATGATTGAGTAATGTTGTCCAGTGCGTGAAGGTTAAGGGTAAGTGTAAAGGGTTTTGTTTTGTGAAGGTCAAAGGTTATGAGACTGTTATAGATTTGGTAGTACTAGGATGGAGTAGGCCTATACATGATGCTGGGTATGGGTCTCCTGGCAGCACCTCAACGATTGCGAGGATATGAGTGTCATTATAATGGTTAGTTCTCAATAGGTTCAATTAAGAGGTACCACCCTAAGGGGCCTATGGATGCCTTATGGGAGGGTCTTGTTCGAAAGAAGCGATTGCATAAGGGGGAAAGAATCGGAACCTATAGAATCTCGTATTGCATGGGTCAAGTAGAAAGTAAGAATCATACAACTAAGACAAGATAACATATGTTGTGTGATGGGTCTAGCTAGGTAAGCTAGCCCTACGACCTAGTTGAGCCTTAAGATCCTTGGGTCTAGAACCCGTCGGATGGGTTATGACCAAGGAGGTAAGCCATATGACTAAACAACCGTGAGGGTGCCCGTGGGGGCAAGACCAGCCATAGCATCTGTAAAGCTAAGACGAGAGCGTTAGTCACTAGTGTGTGGTCAAGAAGCACACAAAAAGGTTATCGTATAGGCATGAGATGAAGAAAAGATGTATGAATTCAAGTGCATGGTTTGGGTGCACACCTTTGTGAGGTGCAAGCCAAGGCGCATGACAAGGGTATACCACCGTTAGGACGGTCGGAACCCGATTTGTTACATGCTTATAAGGAAAGGCATATGCCCATGAGGCGTATGTCGTGCTTCGATTACATGAGAGATCGAATCATGTGAGTGGTTTCCATTTGATTTGAGGGATAAGTGCATGGTTAGCGAAATTGACATTTGACTTTGCAAGATCATGTGTTTCAAGGAGAAAAGTATGATCTAAACAAGTTAAGGGACTTAGTGGATAAGATTGGGGGTAGAGCCAAAGGGAACCGGCCAAGAAGGTTAGCATAACACAATGCAACCTTGTTAGGAGAATCTTAGTGTGGTCAAGATTTGTAGTCTTCGCGAGTCGGGCGAGGCCCTAGGTTATGGTGGGCCGAGTCATAGGAGTTCTTCCAGAGGCATGCCTCTGGAGGGATATCGGATTTTACAGATAGATTCAAAATGGAGGGATATGTTGGACTTGGTTATATAAATGCACGTAACATTTGGATGTATGGAGTGTAATCGGGTTCACTAGGATTACCACGTTGGCATATTTAGGTTAGTGTGTCCTTGTTCGGTAGGGGAGTCTAGGTTCCCGCAGTCATAGGGTTTCATTGTGGGTTGTTTTGTGATGATTGTGGAAACCATTAAGGTTAGGGTAAAGTTGAGATGGAGTAATGAAGAGGTACTAATTGTCTTAAAGGAGTTGGTACCCTAAAACGTTTAGAGGTCTAGAAAGAGGGGGACATATGTCCTAAACGTAGGATCCCTTGCCGTTATCATGGGGAAACGGTAAAGGTGGACTAAGAGTCAGACCGACACCATGGCTTTTTGAGCCTTGGAGTTGAACAAGGATAGGGAGCAAAAACAGGATGATGTGATCATCCTAAAAAAAACGGATTGAGTGTACCAATAAAAGAGTTTAGAGCACCGACACAAGCTGTATATGAAACAAATTTAGTTGCGTAGGTGCGAACATACAAGGACTTCGATCAATCGCATTAGACTTCCTTTAGGAGGGGTCGTGAGCTATATCAATGCTTGTTGGGACGCCGGCGGGCATGTGTAACCTTTTCATTAGGGGAAGTTGTCTAAACCTTACTACACTAGCATTTTGGAGAACCTCCTTGGGTAGTTTTAAGGAACAAAACTTACTCCATCGCTTAAGAATGAGATAAATAAAATAGAGGAAAGGGAAAGCCTTCATGCAATGATAGGATTTGGGATAGAACTCAATCCTAGCCCTTAGTTTGGGTTCCTAGATGGATAGAATCGATAGAGGCGGACATCAAGTTCGTGCAATAGTGGTGTGTATTCAAGACTTGGCTTTACAGGCCTTAAACGTCTTAAGTATCTAGATTTACATTTGACAGTGAGATAGAGGCAAGAGAGTTGTAGTGTTATTGTTTACTGGTGCCATAGAAGGGAACGTGACGGATTAGAGGTAACTTTGTCCAACAATTTAGTGGTAATGGGTAGAACATAAGATTTGTGGAAACTATCAGTGAAGTGGTAGTATAGTGTCCATGTCTACCCCTCCACTTGCCTAAATAATAGAATGAAATACCTTGCGGTTGAGATAGACAATCTCAACAATAAACTTTAAGGATCAATAAGAAAAGTAATATTACGATCAATAGATTTAACCACGTTGTGCTTACGCAAGAAGATAGTCCATAATGTATGTTTCAGCAAAGGATAACTATGGTAAGAGTAATTGTTGAGTTACGACACATGGGAATGGATAGACGACTTTAGTCAATTCTACGTTTGAATGAATGTAGAGCTCTACGTCCTTGTAGGGAATGGATTATGTGCTTGACGAAAGAGTTCTGTAGAGGGTGGAACCCATGGGAGTCAAGGCCGAGATATGTCAGAAGTGTCTGTCCTTGTTCGAAGATTTAAGTTAGTAACTAGAATTGAAATTCGGGGGCCGAATTTCTTAAGGGGGAAAGTTTGTAATACCTGAGGGGTATTAGATGGTCATCATTTGGAGTTGGAATGTAAAAAAAAAAAACAAATAAATAATATATAAACAAGTAAATAAATAGAAATTTGTATATATATATAGATAAATAATCCTAATAAAGAAATGATGAGATAATATGAAATTGATAGAATTTTGATGTTGAGGTTGGACATTTAGACTAAATAAAATAAAATAAAATTTTGGAATGAAATAAGTTTTTTTGAGTTATTATTAAGATTTTAATTGCTTTAGATTTGGGAATTTAAGAAATTAAAATAAATAATAAATTCAAATAGAAAAATATATATTGGGTTAAATATGAATCATATGAATTATTTCAAGCTTATATTATAAATTTGAGAATTTATCAATAAAAATTGTAATGGGTAGAAAATTCTTATCTGTTAGAGACTCAGTGACAGATATTTTTAATAGGCCTATGATTACCCAAAAATTTCTAAATTTTGCTATTCTTACCCACAAATAAATCTAGATAAGAAAGTCCAATTAAAACTCTATTTCACCATTCCCCAAAAGTTGTCAAATGTCCAAAAGGCCCTTAAGTCCCAAATCCAATTTAAGAACCCTTGTTTTCTTTCCCCACCAGCACGCATACCCCTCTTTTCCTCCATCTTCTTCTTCCTCTTCATCTCAATTCTGTAATACCCGGGAATATTTTAACTAGCATCGAAAATTTAATTAAATTAATTAATTTAAAAGAGGAAAATGAGATGAAAAAAATACACTAGCTTATCATTTATTATGTTGTAAATATAAAATTTTTAAATCCTAAATTTTTATATATGTATTTCTTTTTATTATTTATATATTTTTTTATATATACCAGATTCGTTTTTTTTTTCTTTTAAGTGATATGTATATATATTAATGTATTACATATATATATATATATATATATATATATATATATATATATATATATATATATTAAATAAGAAAGAATAAAAGAAGGAAATAAGAAAAGAAAACCGTGAAGGAGAAGAAGAGCACGCACGGACGAACGGAAAATGCGAGAGGGAGAGAGCTGGGCAGCGTCATTCACAGGGAGTAAAAGGAGAAGGAAGGCAAGCGTGGCCGGACGTGCGAGGGAGCCGGCCGGACTTCATCGCCGTCGCCGTTGTGCTAGAGAGAGAGAGTGATGGCTTAGAGAGAGAAAACGAAGGAAGAGGGCTTTCTCGCGGGAAAACTCACCGGAAAACGCCATCTCTTCACCGGGGAAGGTAGCTGGGAGCCTCCTCTACTCCATATCGTCCTTCTAACCGGTTGAATCGAGGTGAGAAGTCCCGAAACTCTCAAACCCCAATTTTATCAATTTTAGGGATTTTTTGAAAGACCCCAATTGATTCAATCTGAGTATTCTGGGTCCTAAATTGAAGTATTTGCATGTTAGGAAGTGAGTTGGAAGCTTAGGAACCGGAACCAAATTGATGGAATTTATCCGTGTTGGAAAGAGTGTAGGAAAATGAGGTTGTTAAGGTTTAAGGGTGTTGTGGACTGATTTGGGGTGCATTGAAAGGTTGAATGATATTTATATAATTGTTCAAAATTATTGGAATGTACGAGGGATTAAAACCCGAGTAATTCCCGTCTCACCCGGAACCCCATTCGGGGAAAAAGAGACAATTTTCTAATTTTACGCGTATTCAGGTATGTGTATTCATGTGTAGGTGAAGTGTTCAAGGTTAGTTTGATAAATGGAAAGCTTGGACAAGTAGGATTTATGATTCTCTTGAGCCATAAATTCAAGACTTGGGTAATGGAAGTTCATATGGACACATAGAGGTGGAATTGGGTAACCTTGCATTCCCAAGTCAAAGCTTCCGAATAGTGTGATTAAGAAAGAGTTGGACACAAATAGAAGCATGCTAGGAGCCCTAAAACTAGTTGAGGGCATTTCCAAGCCAACAACTAGTCTACGGAATTAATTAGAGAGAACATGAGCACTAGCGTTGCATGTACACGATAGTGGTTGAATTTCAAGTTGCTAAATTGCTCTAGTACATGTGTATAGGGCATCATACTGTGAGTTGACCTTCGGGCACACCGAGAGTCGATCAGAGGGGCCAACCAGGTGAGGGGCTTTCCTATCCCTGTCCTATAGGGTTGACTGCGGATATGGATATATGGTTTGCCTTCTTGCCTATTTGTAGGAATTACATGTTAGATAACATGCTATTGTTGTTCCTAAATTACAGTATATGTGAAAACGTGCTATATGTGTGTTTGTGAATTGTAAAGGCGATGGTGGCTCAAGGAGCCTTATATGAAAAGAAGGTCCATGGGACCTATACGATATCGGGGGTAGGATGGAGTAAATATTATCTGAAGGGTGTGGTTTTGTATGTAAGTCCTCAAAGAGAATAAACCTAGGTGACTTTGTTCTGAACCAAAAGTCCGAATTAGAAACCACTTGGAAATCTAGATTTGCCTAAGAAGAAGTAAAATGAACAAGTAGTGGTCCATAGAGGTCATTTATGGTACAACGCGGGAACCGAGTCTATCACGGGTGGTCCGGGTAGATTGAGTCTCTTGTTTTGAGTCAAACTCACAGAAATACAAAGTATATGAGTACACCACATTGTGGCTATTGCCTTGGGTAAACCGAGGTCAGATGAGTCACCGACTACGCTCCAAGTGAAGTCTTGGGGTCAGATTTTTGTTCCAAGTATAGTCTTGGGACCAGGGGTTCCTAGAATGATCAACTAGGTTCCCATATTGCTCACGTGAGATATTGCCTTCGGGCCAGATTCTCTCCTAACAGAGATATGCCTTCGGGCTAGTTTATGATTACGGTTAATTGAATACGGGTGACCACTTGGAATTATATGTTAAATCGTGATATGATGTATCTATGAATTTGAACGTATGTGAAACCATGCTATAAATTCTATATTGTGAATATGATATATGATAATTGTCTGACCACCTAATATATGAAAATTTAAACCCGTTATATGCGTATGTGTTTGAGATTGGCTCCTCTTCCCCAGTTGTAGTGGTACCCGCTACTACACCAGGGATGGGAAAGCCTCTCACTGAGTCTGTTTGACTCACCCCAATGTTACATGTTACAGACACAGGTGGTATAGGCATCGGGAGCGCTTCCACTTCATCTCAGGGAGGCGGACAGACTTAGAGGCTGCATGCATTGTTCGCGTGGGTAGTATTGATATATGTATTTTGTCAGGATGTATATGTATCTGATTCTTTTGGTATAGGATTGTTTTGTACAGCTGCTATATGCATATATGTATATGTCACACTCTAGAACTATCGGCTTCATACGGATTAAAGATTGGTCTTGTTGTTGGGGATATAGGTTGTGATATGATGAATATCATGTGTATATATATATATGAATGTGACTTCTGCATGTGAATAGGATAGATCACACGCACTGAGCGTGTGGTCAATATGGAAATTTATATATATGTGTGACTGAATAATTGGTTGTGTGAAAATATGGCTTCCACATGCGAATAGGATAGATCACACGCATTGAGGCGTGTGATCAATATGTAAATTATATACAGGTGTGTGATTGAATATATATACTTGACTGTACACAGGGATTCTGCATGTGAATAGGATAGATCACTCGCCCTTAAGCGCGTGATCAATATGTATATTATATGTACATGTGATTGATTATGTGTATATGTATAGACTGAAGCAACGTTGAGCGAGCCGTGGATTGCGTGCTACTTAGGTCACCAGATAGGGATGACCATATATACTATATATTGTTTGTAATAGAAATGGGTAGTTATGCACGTATAAGAATGTCAATCAGGAATTAGAGGCTTACGGGATAGGAGAAATCCTACCTCCCGTGCCGGTCACGGACGTCCGATAGGGGGTCGTGACAAACTTGGTATCAGAGCTTGGTTACTTTAAGCTGTATGAAGCCATAGGTACGACCGGGTGTCGGTTTACCCCTCTTTGTGTACCCGGGCACAACGTGGGAGTAAAAAGGCACTTGTGGAAGTACCCAGGAAATTGTGTCAGCCTTTCTTTCTACTCTCCTTGATATGAAATGTCATTAGTATATGTGTACTTATTAGGTGTGGTCCTTGTGCAGTATAGGGATGCCACCTATCACGAGATGGACTAGGGGTGGAGGGAGAACTCCTACTGAAATTGCCCCTTTCATCTTCAATTATCTAAATGCAAATGTGATTTTGAAAAGGAATTCAGACAAGTTCTAGATATTCATTAGAGTAGGTGGACAACACTCAGTGAGAAAAAAAAATGAAAGATAGGCTCAAAAATTCTTCCAATAAAGGTTATTTCTCATAAGTTCATTCACATCAATCAATTGAACACTAGACCAATCACAATACAATAATTCATCTATTCCAATTACTAACTCCAAGAATAACAATCAATCAAAACATCGCAATCAACTTATAACATGTATAGCTCTTAAACTTAAATGTAAACTAGAAAAATGCACTTTCAAAGCAAAGAGATGCAAAAATTCAAATGTGGGTTCACTTCCTTTGAATAATTTTCAAATTTTTCCAAATTTGACCACTTTAATCACCAAAAAGCACATGCAGCAAAATATTCACAACCAAATGCCTTCCCCCACACTTAAACAATTGCATTGTCCCCAATGCAACAAAATTCAACAAAACAAAAGTGGTGAGCAAAGAGCAAAACAACAAAGGGGAGAATTAAACTAACTAAACTATCTAAACTACTAGAATGGTCTTCCCCCACACTTTATCTTATGCATTAAAGCTAAAAATATGTAAATAGATAAGGGAAGGAAAGAGACAACTTGAGATTTAAGGATGTTTAAAATTCTCATGGTATATCTTTAAGAGATGCCCATTGACTTTGAGATTTTGTCCAGTTGCTTCATCAATGAGTTCTATCATGCCAAACTTGTAAACTTTGGTGACTTTGTAAGGGCCGTCCCACTTAGAATTGAGCTTACCATGCTTGAATTTGAATTGGATTCTAAATAGTACCACTTTGTCACCAACATGAAAACTTTTTCTCATAATGCCTTGATCATGCAACATTCTTGTCTTTTCTTTGTAGAGGTGAGAATTCTCATATGCATCTAGTCTCATCTCTTCCAACTCTTGTAGTTGCAACTTCCTTTTTATGTCCGAGGATTCTATGTCCATATTGCAAGCTTTAATTGCCCAATAGGCTTTGTGTTCAAGCTCCACAGGAATGTGGCAAGATTTGCCATAGATGATGCGATAAGGTGACATTCCTTTGGGGGTTTTGAATGCAGTCCTATAGGCCCATAAAGCTTCCTCCAGTCTTTAATGATGTCACTACTAGAAAATAGAGCTATTGTAACAATTTTTTAGTAACAATTTTGCAAATTGTTAGTATAGATATAGTATTCTAGCAGTTTTTTAACCTGTTACTATAGACATTACTTTTAGTCCCAATTTATTTGAAACAGCTGGTAAATATAATTGATATACCAGCCCTTATCTGACATACTTGTTACTAAATTAAAATTTTGATTATTTTTTAAATTTTAAAATAAAAAAAATTTAAACGCTCCTCTTCCCCATCTTTCTCTCGTATACGCAGCAAGCCCTTTCATTTGCTTCTAGGGTTTTTTTTCCTCTCACTCACACATTTGCTTCCCAACCATTTGATGAACTATTACTCAATCTTTATCTTCTATTTGCAAGTCATCAGAGTAGGATTTGAGTGACAATGAGGATTTTGGATTGGCGGAGAATCTCTAGAATTCTTCAACATCGTCTTTCTACTCTTCGGCGTTCTCGTTGTTAGATCTGTACGAATCGGATTGCTTATTTGGAGGTTGCTGCTGCATGTATTGGCTCGCTGAATTCAAAACATTGTTGTATGCGTTACGGTTTTCGACTTTGAACCAAATCATACTTCGACCAGAATCCGCGTTTGGAAGGGATCATATTCGGTCTTACTTGAAACGATTCGTTCAGTCTTCTTCCCCAAATTTCAGATGGTAAGCTCCTCTGTTCTATTTATTTTTAATCTCTACTCTCTCTGCTTCCGATTTAATCTCTTTTGTTTATCTTATTTTCAATTGGCTTGAAAATTGTAATAAAATTATTAACTGGTAAGGTAATTAGGTAATCTAATGTCAAGTCTGAACCCTTTCTTTAGAGCAATTCAACCTACAAGAGGTTTCTTTGTTCATGACCATAATACAAGATGTGAGGATAAAACAGAAAATTTGATCTAATATGTATTTGAATTTCTCAAATTGAAGTTGAATTTACAAAATTATGGTCATGAACAAAGAAACCTCTTGTAGGTTGAGCAAACAGAACGCAATTCAACTAGAAGAGAAGGAGAAGAAGGAGAAAGAGATGCGGCAACAGATAATAGAGGAAGCAGAGGAATACAAAATTCAGTTTTACAGGAAGCGCGAGCTGAATGTTGGGAACAACAAAAAGTCTAACAGGGAAAAGGAGAAGGTAAATCAATTTGCTATTTGTTCTACTTCTACCATGCTTGATATCTATATTATTATTTTTTGTTGGGCCATTTCTAAATCAGATTATACTGATCTTCCTAGCATATACAATGAGAGAATGTAATAAAAGGGAATCTCTTCTTTTTGGAGATTATTCTTCCTAGAGTTTCCATTGGAAAAGCTCTTCTATACTATTTAGGGTTTTTAATTTCTTTTTGGGTCCATTCAAGTATGGAGTTCAATTGAAGAATCAATAGCTATTAAGTGGGGTTTAGTTTATGACCAATTCATGGCCGGAATGGGACGAATTAGGTGGATACTGAAGATGATGAAGCAATATTTTACACTTCAGAGTTAAGTGGGACACTTGATAAATTAGGATTTTGTGCAGTAAATTCAACTTCAATTTGAGAAATTCAAATACATATTAGATCAAATTTTCTGTTTTATCCTCACATCTTGTATTATTTTAATTTCTTTTTTATAGGAAGAAGATCACTATTTTGTGCTGTGAGATGGGTTGACATAACCATGTGGTGCAAATAGAAAGAGGCCTTCGTCTACAGTTGTATGCATTTTAACAATTAGATTATGTGAATTATGCTTTAAACTCTTTAATTAGATCACACCCTGTGAAGTGAAGCCAAACGTAGATTATTACAAATAGTCAAGAATTTAGAGTAAAATTTATAGATAAGAGTTTGAATTCTTTTAAATTTATTTAAAATTTCTTTTGGTGGGTGTTTTTTTAAAGATATCTCCTAATACTTAACAGTTAGTTGAATATTTGTGTTTGAATACAAACTTACGATTTAGGTTTATACACTATTTTGGTTGGATTTATTTTCTATTGCTCTTTCACACATGTCATTTGCGCATTGAGGGTTAAACTGTTAAAACACTGTTTGGTATGAGAAGTTTCCTTAGAAAGTGCAGGTCCTAGTTTCTTGGATCTAGGTGAAGATACATTATCAAATTGCTAGTTATTAATTACTCCTACATCAATCCCCTACTTTATTTATGCCATTACGTGAAGATAAGGAGAGAGAGAAGCGCAAAAGAAAACCCAACATCATGCTTGATTCATGACTCATCAGTAATACTCATATTGGTCATCCCATTACATGTATCAGCAGCACACTTGTATCTGAATTTAAGTCAATGATCAAGGCCCGTTTTTTTTTGCTGCACTATGCACCTTCATCCTCATGTATAGTTTCTTGCTTTTGTTATTACATTTTGTAACACTAGTTCTATATACCATCTTTTGTAGTTGTGATACAAACATACTTTTAAACTTATTGGATGGCTTGTTTACTCACATTCTAAACATTAAATGTATCTCATGCTCACTCTCCAAGTTTCAGAGGACAGGAAGCTAGTAAGTATTCCAATTCATGGATAAATCATGATTTTTACTTCTTTATTTAATTATTCTTTCAAAATCTAAAAAGCTGATGTAGTTATATTTAGATGCAAATAAGATACTTTCTGAATATCATGTGCTCTTGAATGTATATTTACACAGATAGCATGCAGCTTCAACGTTCCTTGCTTATGAATGGGTACTTATTGTCTCACTTCAAATGTCTATACATATTTTATTTGTCTTATTATTTAATTTAATTAACTAATAAGAATAACTTGTATCAGAAATTAGTGGTCCTGGTTGGAATTTATGCATTGCACTTTCTTTGTTTTCTATTTCCACTGCTTGATTTTCCAACTATTTTTTGTTTTTATTATGGTAATAAAAGCATATTAAAGTTTGAATAATATATTTCTCATTGATTCTTTCTTAAAGTTTGGCCTACAAAATCTATTATATAATATAATATAATGTATAGGCTGTAAGTGGTAGGTTTAAAATGATGGAAATTTGAAATTTCATATATTGTTGATGAAGCAGTGTGATTTAATTTCTTCAAGCAGCTCTGTCATGTAATTTTTCCTGAGTGTACATTTTTTAAAAAGGTTAGTATGCTATTATTTCCAGCCTTCCTATTTTTGTCCTTCTACTTAGATGAGCCTTTTATTCTGTACAAGTTAATTGCTAATAATTTTTATGGAGATTATATCAAAGCTAGCCCAGGTAAGTTAAAATGCATCTTTTGACAGATTTATTCCTTCAACGTGATAGCATCTTCTCTCTCTTTCTTTGTGACTAAATGTTGAAGAGGAAAAATTAATTTTTCCTTCAGGTAAGTAATTATAAATGTTAATCCAAAGTGTCCTTTATTTTTTTTTCCTGCTATGGGCTTGGCAGTTTATCATCTTAGCTTTGGATTGATCAAACTCTCTCCTACTTTGATGATATCCTTCCAGACCTTTAAGGAGCACTAATTAATTACTTTGAAGTTTTAACTATATATATATATATATATATATATATATATATATATATATATATATTGTAAAACCTTTCACTACTATTTATGTTATGTTCATAATTTTTTAATGTATGTCATTTTTGGTTGTTTAATATGATTCTAAGTGATGGTTTTGGTGAATGATTTGATATCAGGAGAATGGCAGGTGGCAAGAGGAAATCAGTAGTTAAAGGAACTTCTAAAAGCACAAAAGGAAATAGCGAGTATAAGGTGTCTTTACCTATTTTTGTTTGTTAAGTTTTCTTCTTGTTCAACACTACTATACTCTAAACAAACTATAAGTCTACTTCATGAATCACAGGCTTTGGATCATGCAATTACAAAGGCAACAAGCCCTAAACAAAAATTGCACCACAATTATAGACTGTAATTCTACTTCATGATTTGATCTCTGCACAAACATATAAACTTGTGACTATTATGCCTCAATTATAGGGAAAAAAAGTGGTATACTCTACTTTTTTCCATTAGAGATTGACTCTTCTAGTTCAAATGTTAAACACTATTAGAAATATGGATAATGCAGAGTAAGCAGTTTGAGAAAGATGACACAGTGGTCTCAAGGAACACGTTATAAATAATATGTGGTAAGTATTTTTTTTAATTAAATAGATAAATTAATTTTATTTGTAAACATTATTGGTGAATTGTGAGTGGTATACTCTACACTTTTTACATAATTGAGATGGACTCTTCTAGTTCAAATGTTAAACACTATTAGAGCTTAAGTATGGTGGAGATTATTTCCTATGAACCTATAAGAAAAATCAAATAGAACTAGAAACATCTTATTTTTCTTCCCCTCCATTTTTAATTTCCAATGCTACCAAGTGTTGTCTGTACATGTTAACTGAAGATAATTGTAGTTTCTTAGGTTGTTGTATGCAGGGCGCCAATGGAAGTAGGTATTCTTCATTTCACTCATATACATCAAAAAGTGCATTAAATTTCCTCGCTCATAGCACAGGCTCTTATCATTATGTGTGACTCTGAGATTATGCACTATGTACATATGCACATGTAAGAATATGGGCCTGTCTACCCTTGGTGGATTGAACCCAAGCCCATTTATGTTTAGGGATCTAATGCAAATAACATAAACATATGGGTTTATGAAATGTAATTTTCCCTTTTATTCAAATTGAAAGTTAAGGAGGGAATAATATAAAGGTGGTTTATTTTTGGTGGTTAAAAAAAGAGAGTATGAAATGTTGATTTTTCATTCATGAGACCATCAACCCTTTTCTCTCTGCTCTTTGCTCTTCCTCTTGGTGTTTGTGCATTTGCTGTGAAGAACGTAGATCCGAGTCCGTCATCGTGACCGGGTCTTCGCGTGGGTACCTGCAGACGAATCGGATTCTTCACAGGTACGCCCGAAATCTTACAGTGGCATCAGAGCCAGGTTCATTCCGCTGCGAAAATGATATGTTTGCAATAACATGATTCTCACATTTCTTGTATGCCATACCCCATGAACATATATATGTATGTATGAATACACAGTAAATTGCGTTTTTTGAAATTGACAAATTATGCTTCACAATTTGTTTCATTGTATAGAGGGTGAAACAACGAGAACATACATATAAAATTTACGCAAAACGGACTTCGAGTGACAGAGTTATTGTGAATCGAAGTTTCGAGTTTGAAATTCAGGTTCCCGAAAACTACAATTTTAGGCTTCGAAATTGCTCCCATTGCGTAGAGCACGAAAAATCGTGTGAAATCGACATAAAATTTGTAGAAAACGGAGTTCGGACGGCTGAGATATTAACGTCCGAAGTTTTCCGGCGAGCTCCACCGTTTCCGGTCGCCGGATTCTGGAAAACGGTGGTTGAAGGTTGAAGATGACGGTTAGCGACAGTTTTGGAAACTGCTGCTAAAAAACCGTCACTAAAACCATTTTTTTTTGGCGCAGCAATTCTGAAAACCGCCGCCTAAAATCAAATTTTTTTTTTGAAAATTCAAAAAAAATAAAAATAAAAAAAATAAAAATTTGGGGCCTGACCCAAAAAAAAAAAATTGGGCTTAATAATAATAAAAAAAATTTTGGCCGTTTTTTTTTTGGGTCAATTATTTTTTATTTAAAACTTCTCGGGGTCATAATGGGTTCGTTTTAGATCCGATTGAGGCGCGGTTTATTTCTCGGGGTCATAATGTGACTACATTTGAGGTTATTTGGGATCTTATTTTATGTTTTAAGTGATTTTCTGGTATATTTTTTATGTAAAAAAAATTCCAGAAAATTCAAAATAATTTTTAATTATTTTGTTTTAGGTAAATTGAGGCAAATGGCTTCTAATAGCACTGACAACACCGATTATTGTGCGTTGGAATACTCATACCTAGATGAGGTAGTTCCTGAATACGTACCTATGGATGAAGATCCTGAAGAGGATCCGAAGGAAGATCCAGATGAGGAACCTATGGAGGATCCTCAACCAGAACCGGAGGAATTGATGATTTCCGGACCAACGTCGGAAACACTATTTCCTATCGAACCCTCCATGTAGATTCTCAATTAATTTTTAACGACCCACTTAATCAAATCCGGGTAGCAGAAACCATAGTAGAAGAAGGCGAAGAAGTCAATCAACCTCTAACCCCTGAATTAGCTATGAATATAGCTGAAAGGGATGCAACAAGGCTAACGGACGTAAAAGATATTAATAGTGTATTCGTCAGCTACGTCCAAAACATGACCGATGAGGAAAACACTATATTTTACCTTAGAGTCATATTAGAATACATTAGAGCGACAACACTTAGAAAGAAACTAGGTTGCCGCATCCCAAGCAGATTTCACTGGTTAACAGCAATCAGAGAAGCAATGCAAAGACGATTTTTGCCAGAGAAAGAGAAAATCTATTATGAAAACTTAATGCTTGAGGCATTTAAGTATTTGTGTTCTCATTTGTAAAGATACAATGTTTCATTTTTATATCATTATTGAACATGATTGATGCATTATAAATTTTTGTTGAACATTTTAATTCTATGAGTAAATGACGTTATTTAGAATTAATTGTTCTATGAGTAAATGTATGAATATATATATATACTTGTTATAAGTGGGAGCTTTTAGAAGATGAGACTTCTAAGAGTCATAATTCAATTTAAGGCACTTATATAGAATTCTTGATAGAGTATCATGATCATTGCATGTATCTATGTGATGGGAGATACAAACGTATGCTCTTGATCATGGATCTTGCAATATCATTATTTTCTAATCAAGAATAATATAAGTGCATGACATTGTATACTTATCAATGCTATATACATTATAAATGTTCTATGGTACGTATCTCTGGTAGAGAGAACGTAAAATAATGTGGGATTAGTTTGTCACAGAACTGAAAAGTGAAACCAAGAACATTATTAAGAAACCATAACAAGGGGGAATAACTTAATGGGGATAACTGTGATATCTGACATTGTAAAATACAATACATCTTGAAGGAACAAGATGTTATTGGGCTTCTCACAAATGTTTGGTCGAACATGAAACTGAAAACATGAGCCAACATCAGAGAGACCACAAGACCTACCAAACTTGGAACAATAAAAATAGCATAGCAAGGATAATGCTTCTGAGTGTCCTAGCTAATAACTTATTGTGCAAATTTGAGATGCACACAACTCCACAAGCTGTGTGAATAGCTTTAAGGAATAAGTTTGAGGTATTTCTACCACCAAACTTATGAGGTTGACGATTAAGTTCGACTCCGAAAAGCTTAAGCTAGGCACTCTTATAAAACATTATCCAAGAGAGATGGCCAATAAGATCAGGGAACTAAAGGAAACTGGACAATTTCTTTTGTTTGATGAACAACAAGTGTAGGTTGTCATCAGATAGCTCCCTAGAAGTTGGGAGCATATGAAGGTGAATCTAACCCATAATAAAAAAACATTGTTACTTTTAACAATGTAGCTGAGCACTTAAAGTTGGAGGTGAACGCTTGGAGGCTTACAAGACTTTTGGACAAGTTTATTACACTGTGAATGCTAGCACTTCCCGTTCGATGCTTGTTATATAAAAGGGCAAAAAGTTTCATGCTAAAGGGAAGAAGGGCGTTCCTAAACCCAAATAGGGAAATAAACAATTCAAAAGGAAACGAAACAAAGGCTAGAAGAAGAAGCTAGACCTGAAGGGGGTCAAATGCTTTGCCTGCCAGAATTTAGACCATTTCGCATATGACTGTTCAAAACAGACTGAGGGCGAAACGGTATTAGTGAATTATGTAAATTCACATGTTTCTCGTACTATTTTTTTTACGACTTTGTTTCTTCTTCTTGGATTATTAACTCAGAATCCATAAACCACGTAACTTAGGGTCGAGGATCCTTTATTGAGTACCATCGATTATCATATCAAAGCATATGGTTTTACGTTGGAAACAACACGACAATCGAGGTAAAAGGTTTTAAGCACCTGTAAATTACTCTACGTGGTGAAAAGAACTTCATACTCCATTACGTGCTTTATGCTCTTGACATCCGATGAGACTTATTTTCTGTCATATGTCTTTTAAAATTTGGGTTTGATGTGAACCTTCATAAAGTTACAAACAATTTTAGCAACTTTGTCCTTTATAGTTCCGCTTTCCTATTTACAAAGGTTCTTTGTTTTTTGATAATTATTGGTGAATTCTTTGCTATTTCTTCGAGAAATGTTGAAATAAACTCCTAGCATGCTAGACTAGGACACATTAATGAAATTATCCAATAAACCAACGAACAGTTGTTTGGTGTCATTCCAAATATGGAAATGTCACTATGAGAAAATTGTCTAGCTGATTAAGGCCATGCGAAAGCCTATAATTGGAGATCCATTACAATTATTCTATTCCGATATACGCGGTCTAATGAATATGAGGGAAAAACACAGAGCGTGGTATTTTATTACCTTTATAAATGATTATTCACGATAAGGTCATGTCTATTTGAACTCGTATATGTTTGAAGTTTTTTTTTTGGGGCTTCAGATGATACCTAAAAGAGGTACAAAATCAAATAGAAACTAAGATTGAAATATTATGCGTTGATCGAGGTCGTGCATATTTGTCTAAGCGTTTTAGACTGCTCTGTGAAGAAAAGAGATAATTAGGCAACTAACAATCCCTGGCACTCCACAATTAATAGAGTTGCCGAAAGAAGAAATAGAACTCTTCTAGACATGGTTAAGTCTATGATAATTCAAGCAAACCTGCCAATTTTCTATTGAGGTGATGTTTAATTGACAGAAACCTTCATACTTAACCATGTACCCTCAAAATCAGTCACTTTCGCACCCTCTTGAGCTATGGAAGAAACGCAAACCAGATCTAAGTATCTTAAGACCTGGGAATCGGCTGCATATATCCATGACAATTCTCATAAATAAGAGAAACTGGGTCCTAGAAGAAAGAAATGTATCTTTCTAAGGTACTCAGATCAACAGAGGGACATGTTTGCATAGGTGAAAACAAAGATAGAACGGTGACTGAGATAGAAAAGATGCAACGTCTTTGAGACTGAATTTCTTCGTAGAGGAGATGTTGACCGCACTGTTTCATTTTATGCGACAGAAGAATAAGACAGTGCAGAACAAATTGACAGACTAGAATCGTCTAGGTGTGTCAATCTGAGTGGGAGCGAAGAAAGGTCAACATTGAGACCTTGAACAAAGAAAGAAAGATAAGCAAATTACTCTAGTCAGAAGGAGTGATAGGGAAAGTGTTCCCAGAAGACGCTTTCAAATAGAAAGCAAATCTTTCTTAGTTGTTCCAGATGAGAATATGAGCCCAATTCTGTATGAGAATCCTTGTTAAGTCCTGCCAAGGAAGAATGGAAGAAAGCGATGGAATAAGAAATGGACTCAATGGAAAAAGAGCAAAGTTTGGGTGTTAGTTTATTTACCAAAAGGGCGTAAAGCCATTGGGAACAAATGGGTTCTCAAAATTAAAAGAAAAGTTTATGGATCAATTGACAAATATAAGGCTAGGTTAGTAGCAAAAGGTTACACACAACAGGAAGGCATAGATTACGATGACACGTTCTCGCCTGTTGTGCGTTTTAACTCCATTAGACTTATTCTGGCAATAGTATATAGTTTAAACCTAGAATTACATCAGATGGATGTAAAAAACCGCATTTTGAATGGTGATCTGGATGAAGAAATCTATATGGAACAACCATTAGGTTTCATTGAAAAAGGAAAAGAGTCAAAAGTTTGTAAACTTAAAAGATCCATTTATGGATTAAAACAATCATCCAGACAGTGGTATTTGAGGTTTCCCAAAGCAGTAACCTCATATGACTTCCAAATGATAGAGGAAGACCACTGTGTCTACATCAAGCGGTTTGAGGGTAATTTTGTTATTTTATCCTTATATGTAGACGATATACTATTGGCCGGTAATAGTCTAGGTTCTGTAGCAACCATAAAAGAATGGCTTTCATCGAACTTTGAGATGAAAGACATGGGTGAAGCAGAGTACATACTTGGAGTTAAAATCCAAAGAAATCGTTCAAAAAGAATCTTGTCTCTTTCACAAGAGAATTACATCAACAAGATTCTTGAGCGATTTAACATGAAGAATTGCAAACCTATGAGCACTCCTGTAGCTACTGGATTAGCCTTGAGTCTTGACATGTGTCCCAAAAAACTGAATCAGACAAGAAGAAAATGGAAAGAGTTCCATATGCCAGTGCAGTTGGCAGTCTGATGTACACAATGATGTGTAGAAGACCAGATATCTGTAATATAATGAGACTGGTAGGTATATTCCAGTCTAACCCTAGAGAGAACATTAGAAAGTTGTGAAGAGGATCTTGAGATACTTAAAGGGCGCTTCCAATTATGCACTGTACTACGGAGGAAGTGACTCATGCCTTGTTGAGTACTCCGATACTTGCATAGCGGAGATGAAGAAGGAAGAAGGTCATACCTTCTTACTCAACAATAGTATCATATGCTGGAGCAGCATGAAGAAAATGTGCATTGCCTTACATGCAATATAATTGAGTTTATGGCATGCACTGAAGAGGTACAAGAGGCTTTATGGCTAGAGAGACTTATAGAACATCATGAAATTGGAAATGAAAGTACCAATATGGTGTTTTTATCCTGTGACAATATTGTAGCCATAGCCCATACCAAAGATCCTAAGTATCACAACAAGACCAAGCATGTTGGCATCAAATATAATTTTGTTAAGAGATTATATAACAAAAGAAAAGGTTGTTGTTGTACAATACACTTCAACAAATGTATGATAACAGACCCCCTGATAAAGCCAATAGGCTAAAAGTTTTTTTTTGAAGAACATATGCAAGCCATTGGCATGCATAAAGTGTAATATACAGACATTATAAAATGTGTTTTATAATTATCTGTCATCACTTTATGTGTTTGTTTAGTAGTATACAATGTCTAGTAT
Source organism: Senna tora (assembly GCA_014851425.1). Lineage (NCBI taxonomy): Eukaryota > Viridiplantae > Streptophyta > Magnoliopsida > Fabales > Fabaceae > Senna > Senna tora. The sequence continues at coordinate 20,069,463 of CM026265.1, forward strand.
GTCGTACAGGTTGAAAGGTTGGCTCTCTCACGCGGGCAACCGCCTTTGACACTCAAGTGGAGTGTGCAAAGATGAGACATTTGTGTTCACCAGTAAAGCAGCCAAGAGTGCTGATATGGTAGAGAAGAAACACAAACTATATGTCGCCTTGACTAACGTGTAGCAAGTCAAGATGAGATCCACATAAAATAAAGTTGGATCGAAGTTTGGAATCCCACTTCCAAAATACCTGTAGTCAGATAACAAACTCTTCAACGTCGACGTCGTAAATGAAAGTAAAGTTGAAGAATTTGGGCCTAGATACTGGGTGTATCTAGACTTAAGTCTGTACGGTGTTAAGATAAGAATAAAACGACATATGCTCTTATAATAAATGAGTAACACCGTAGCATGTGTTTCATACCACATGTACTGAGAGAACCGCAAGAGGGAAGCAAGTGAAAGATCCCTGCTTCATTGCTGTGTGAGTCCCAGGGAAGAACAATCTTCCCAGTGATGTCCTTTGAACTTTGACAGTATCACGGAGATATGCTTCAGTGACTGCTACTTTAGCATTTTTTTTCTATGATCATGATTGATGCGATCTAAAGTATTATGCTAGGAAAGCGACTGATTCATATTAATGTGTTATATGGGCGAAAGGAAGATTAACTGGAATATACACATCTATGCTAGCATCTGTGACATGTCCCTTATGACATCTTGTTGTCATAAGTGTGGATACTAGACATATGTGAGGAAGGCAATCTGAATCAAACATTGATTCGAGAGGGATTAGTTTTGCCATGTGAAAGTGTATATAGTTAAATCTAGGACATCGGAGGCATATTTTAATATTTTTAGCTACACGAAGGAGAAGGTAACTTGTGCTGGTCCTATAAAAGGGATTTCTAGTACAAGTACCTAAATGAAGACGTCATGCCCACGCGGTCACGGCAAAGCACTAAGTATGAAATTGAGAGGAGGCAGAGAGATTCAACCCATGACATCTAATCCACCAAGTGTGAGTGGGAGATGTAAGAATATGGGCCTGTCCACCCTTGGTGGATTGAACCCAAGCCCATTTATGTTTAGGGATCTAATGCAAATAACATAAACATATGGGTTTATGAAATGTAATTTTCCCTTTTATTCAAATTGAAAGTTAAGGAGGGAATAATATAAAGGTGGTTTATTTTTTGTGGTTAAAAAAAGAGAGTATGAAATGTTGATTTTTCATTCATGAGACCATCAACCCTTTTCTCTCTGCTCTTTGCTCTTCCTCTTGGTGTTTGTGCATTTGCTGTGAAGAACGTAGATCCGAGTCCGTCATCGTGACCGGGTCTTCGCGTGGGTACCTGCAGACGAATCGGATTCTTCACAGGTACGCCCGAAATCTTACAGCACATATCATGGACACATTGGTAATCATAGTTAATTGAGTTTTTTAAGGAAAAAAACTGACATCTTGACTTTCTCTTTCTTTTTAACCTTATTCTTTTTTAACATCTAGTTTATTATTGACATTTGCCTCCTTTTAGAGAGAAGGTTGTGTGTGTGCAACCATTGATGAAGAACAAGTAGCATTTGAACAATCTTCTTCATAGAAGATGTACTTCAACCATTGGTCCATGTTTTTAGTAAGTTTGCTTTCATTTTATTGTTCGCAGTGCTGAAGAATTATGGCCTTTGAATCTCTATCATGATTTAGTTTGTGTAGTACACACACAACCTTCTCTCTAAACGACATATATATTTACTTCATTTTCTCATTGGTCTCATCCTTTCTTTGTATCAGTTTTGGATTAGTATCTTGAGAGTTTATTTAAATTGCTTATATAACAGGTATTTTACTGATTAGAATCTACTTATTGGTGCTTAGGTTTTCCCCAGAAAAAATATGGTACATTGATAAGATGCTCAAGGTTCTATCTAAGGTACACAGGCTTTTGTAAGTAAATTTAAGTATTAAAAGGGCAAATTTCTGACATATGCTTGGCTAGTAAGGATGGCAATGGTTTCAAGCACATGTATTTACTTTTTAAGTTTTAAGAGCTATATGTTATTTTTTTTCTTTCCATACTCCCTTTCAGCAATATGACGTGATGCCATGAGCAAGAGTAGAGGTTAGGACAAAAGCTTACTCGCATTTTCCTTTCATTGCTCGTAAATGATGATTTCAAATTACTGTGATTTATGTTCTGATTTTAGATTATTGTGATTTACGTTCTGATTTTTGTTTGATGTGTCTTGATTTTGAGTGTCTTTATTAGATATAATAATGTATTCATATTTTTTTGGCCTTCTTAAATCTTAATAGGTGCAAAACTGAAATTTTCAAGAGGCACAAGAATTGGAGACTTAGAGATTTGTAGAAAAGCTCAATCTCAACAGAGATTTTACCTAATATTTTTATTTCATGTGTATTTGGTTTTTTGTATATATTGGAAATAATGTGTAATGGATAATTGTAATTACAAAACTTGGATTTATTCTTATACTAAATATATTTGGAAGTTTGCAATATAAATATTGATCCATCTTACTTTTTTATTTTTGCTTCCTTACAATTCATTATATTTATATTTATATATGTATTTATAATAATTATTAGAATATTTGTATCTCATTATATTTATAAGATAGCAACATTTTTTTTGGGTTTATAGAAGCAATTTTATTTGGTCATATAGCAACAGTTTTTTGGGTTTATAGCAGCAGTTTTATTTGTGTTTATAGCAGCAGTTTTATTTGTGTTTATAGCAGCAATTTTTCTTAAAATTTATACCAACAATTTTTTTATTTGTTACTACAAATTTCTTTTATACTAACAGTTATAATAAGTCTATAGCAGCAGTTTTGCCATTTGCTGCTATAAAATAGATTTATACCAACAATTGATGTAATTGTTGGTATAACTCTATAGTGATAGGCATATAGCAGCAGTTTTACAATTGTTGGTATAAATGTTAGTAACAGTTTTTAGTACTTCTAGCGACAGTTTAAGCTGCTGCTAAAACCTTTTTTTCTAGTAGTGTGTGCTGCTAACTCCATGCTTGGGCGCGAAAGGCTTTGCCAAAAAATGGGAAAGAAAATGTGGGCTGAAGTTTTGGGTTTCTATTTTTTTTTTATTGAATTCTTTCTTCTTCTTTTTTTCTTCAATCTTTATTTTTATAACCTACAAAACAAAAATAAGCCCAATATAAAAACATCATCTCAAAATATTTTAATTAAGGAGCAATCACAAAAACAAAACAATTTAACCATTTTAAGGTTATTTCATGTAATTACTCTTCAACTAAATTTATCATAATTAATGCAATTAAGCCCAATAAAAAATAATAAGACCCCTAAAATATTATATAAAATAGGGACTTATCACAATACCATATCCTTTTTCGGTAGCACATACATTGACACTTGATAATATAAAACCATGGCAAATGTATATCTTCTAAAGATGGGGAGTAAAGAACTCGTGCAAGTAGTCTCTTCCATTATATTATCATCAAAGCCTTCAAATTCCAATGATGAGTCCATAGTGTCTCCGGCACTTTATGGGAACTCCAATGCAGCAGCTCTCTTCCTCCTCTTTCATTTTCTTCACATTCTTCGTGTATTATATTCAAACTGTATTTTCAAATTAAACCATATCAACATTATTAGTATATTATGTATTTTATTTCATCAATGAAACTCAATCATTCAAATATATATTTTAATCTTTTGCACATTGCACTACAATTGCAATCAAATACATAGGAGTTAACCATTTTTTTAAATCTCATAATTGAAACCAAGAAAATTTCAAAATACAAAGTAAATTAGCTTTCTGAAAGAAAAATGTTTGCTGTATGGCATCGATACCAATTGTGACACCCGTTTTCTCTTTAAATATTATATTAATTAATTAATGAGATGGTTGCTTATTATATGATTTAATTTAAAAATGCTTGTGTGTGGCATTGGTTGATGCATTAGTTACATATAGGAATTAAATGAAATGTTTTGGATTTTAGTGAAATGAAATTAAGGAATTGTGGGATAAAAAGAAATAAAGGTTGATGAGGGAAGAGAATAGGGATCTAATTGAAAAGAAATCTTTGAGAGAGGGCCAAAACATGAGCCTCCACTTAGTGTCAACAATTAAGCCTCCACACTGTCACGACCCCCGTTTAGAGGACCGTGACCAGCACAGACATAGGGAATATCCCTATGCTTGTAAGCCTTATCACCTAATTGACATAATATCTATTATTGAAAATACATCCACATGCAGTATAATACCGTGGCTACACCGAAATGGTGGCCTATCCTAGGCAAGCAAATCCACGGCCAGTGCCGCTTCAGGATATAGATATAGGAAAATACACATAATATATAACCTGTGTACTAGCTACACATCCGAAGATGTTGCCTATCCTATTCACATGCAACAGATATATATATAGATATATATATATATATATATATATATATATATATATATATATATTTGGAAACAAGTTTTCCCTGCATCGTAATCTAACGGATCCTGATCTTTAAGGTGTGTGAAGCTGACAGTTCTAGATTTAGTGATACAATATAGTTGGGTACGTCTACCATTTACTTTATGATACAATAATAAAGTACATTAAATTACAATTACACTTTATTCACCCACAAGGACAAGTTGTGGGTCTTGGAAAAGTGTTGCTCAACCCTCGTTCCACCGAGACTTCTTCCACCTGTACTTAACCTGTCTCTGTGTAGTAAAAATGAGGTGTGAGTCTTGACCACGCGACTCAGTGAGGACTCTCCCATCCCCGGCGCAAGGTGTGTACCATAGCGTTGGGTTTGGGAGTCATACACAACCACATGCAAAAACAACTAGTTACTGTTGTTAGCATACATTCTTGGTGATCACACAACAACCGAAATTTCACCCAAACACTCAAATGCATTTAATAACTGTAAACATGCAGCAGTTTATTCCACGTCATCAATGAACAATTAAACACGTAAAATATAATGTCGGCTTTTACTTACCGGTCTTCTCACGTTCAGCATATCTGAATCAAACAAGATGTTGTGATGACGTAATCCTGTACGTCACCACTCCGCTGCACAATCAGCAATATATGCAAACACAGACAATTCTTTAAGTACACGCAGATACTATAACATACATCTACTTAACTTCCCCCACTCTGGAGTATTTACTAGCCACTACATGGCTTTTCTACCTCGAACCCGTGCACTCGGGTTGCTGGCCACCACGTGGCAAAGCATACGTAACCCATTCACTTGGGTACTGGTCACCTCGTGACAATTCTGTTAATCAAACAATACTTAACCCCTTCACTTGGGTACTAGTCACCTTGTGACAATTCTATTAATCAAACACAATCAACTTCTATATATCAAACAACTGATACGTAGCCACCACGTGGCACGTCCTGACCCCTTGCTGCGGGCAATAGCTTGAGCCATCTCGTCCATTACCCAACCAGGTCACATGGCGGGCACGACACGACGTCTCGAAGCATGGCCACTGACACACCCTGGACCAACTCCACAGGATGATTTCTCTTTTACTAGGCTAGGCTCACGGTTCACCCGTAGGTTCCTCCCGTGTCTTCTTACCTTAGTCTCACATATTAATAGGATTCTTTGTATCTTTCCCGAAGGATCAACAATTCTTCTCCTTATTAATATGTACAAGTATTCTCAACAGGATATAACTCATATACCCGTCCAGACGCACTCTCTGAGCCTCAAGCTATCGTCATAGCAATATAAATCCTTTCTGACCCTATTGCCAGGATAGGGCAATGACCATCGTCATGGTGATTATAAAACTGAGGTCTCAAGTGCTATCTGACGTTGTTCTAGTCGATGTCTCACATCGCTAGCATAACCAAATCCGAAACCCACCAATAACTCCCTTTGCATGATTTTAATTTAAGTCACCGTCGTGACGAGTTTTCAAAATAAAGTTTAGCCCTTCCGTACAAGGACTCTTGCCACCGTCGTGGAAAAGATTTCATAAAATACTCATCATGCCTCCCGAGTGTATGAGTTGGATTTGTAACACACCAATCATAACAAACAATTATACTCTACTCCTATGTCTTCCTATCCAAGCTACTTTCCACAACCTATTTTCTAGTTCTTTCATTCTTTTAGCAGTCTATACCTCTAGCTAACACATGCCAGACAAGCAGAGAATATGCATACTCATGTAATCCACATAAGCATACAAGCCTAGGAGCAGATATGAAAGAACCCTCACCTTGACCGCTTCACTTAGCATTCCCTTTGAGCACTCTAGTCTCCAAGGAAGTACTTGAACCCTATCTCATACAACCAATTCAATCGATATCAAATTTCATACAATTTCCTAATTTGTTTCCTTATGACTTCTTACGTTTATCCAGCCCCCAAGTTCATTTACTTGGTCTATGGTCATCATTTGGTGTTCTTTCTAGATTAAACACAATTTAATACATAATTAATTAATCTCACAACCTTGTTCACTCTCCAAGCTCCATTAATGGAAATTTTGCCAAATATTGGAAGTCCTAATTTTCATCAAGGGTTCACATATCACCAACCTAACCATTGGGCATCATTCCAAATCATTTAAAATATCTAAACATATAATTTAAAGTTCATACATACCCTGCAGGTTTTAAAAATTAAGTCAATTTTATTTCTTAGAAAATGACGCCTAAGGTTTTCGTAAATGGTTAGGGTTTAACCAATTGGAATGACACAAATTGAGAAAGAGTTTTCATAAAAATTTGTCTTCCAATGGTTACCCTAGTATTTTCAAAAAAGAAAATTTGAGGGTCTTTCAGAATCTCTCATCCGGAAAGACCAAAAAGTTTTTACAAAAATTTCTCATGTGATCAATATCCTATTCTTTATGCTCTTCCTTAAGCAACCCAGGAGAGTTTGGTTGGGCTTAATCCCTTCTTTTCCCCCTTGTTTGCTTAAGGAACTAGCGTTTCATGGATCGAGCGCAGGGTTGGACTAGGCTCCTTCCCTGTGCCTTACCATTTACTCTGGTTCCTGCTTGGCATATGGTCACGCTCTACACATTTACATATGTCTGTACTTCTTAACATCTCTCTCTATGGCATATGGTTCGGCCACTTTGCCCTTCCATATACCGTATCCTGATTTTCTAGTCCGTAGACTTCTACTTCTATACTGTGGCATACACCACCTCTTTTCTATTTACTTTCTAGGAAGGACAACTCACTTCCTTCAGTCATAGCATACCGCACAGTCATGACCCATTCACATGGTCATCTTCCTGTCGATCTCATGCGTCACGGCCCTATTTATTCTTGTCTGACAACTTTCTATTTCATCGCCCCATGGGCTTACTTTCTTTTCTACACGCCAAGCGTGTCTTTTCTTTCACTTTAGAACCATTCCTAGCCTGAACTACCATTCACTACATATTTCTATTCTACTTACATTCCATACTATAATCAAACAACTTGTGCCTATACCATAGCACACAATACGCCGCTAATAGAGCAGACGCATCGTCTCATTTAACACCTGCAAAACAATCACACATTGCATCATTCCAAATCATTTAAAATATCTAAACATATAATTTAAAGTTCATACATACCAACAAGCATCAAGGAAATCCACAATTTCCAAAACTTTCTCCAAATTCGTAGGTCATGAACCATAGAGTAGAAATCCCCATAAAACTCAATATTTGAATGATCTCTATGCTCAAAAATGATTCTAAGGTGATATACTATTGATAGATAACTCATTTCTAACAAGAAATCTATGATTTAAGTGTTGAACAATGGTGTATGAAGTTTGAGAGAGTCTTAGATTGGTGGTAGGAAGCAACAAATCTAGTTGGAATGTGAAGATTTTGCAAAATCTTCCATGCCCTAAGAGAGAGTTGGGAGGAAGAGGAAGAAGATGAGTGGAAGGAAGTGGCGTGAGAATGCCCCTCTCCTCTGGAGTTAAAAACAATGTCTTCCAATGAGTTGTTGGGAGATTTATGGGTAATTTAGACATTTGACAATTTTTTGGATATGGTAAAATAGAGTTTTGATTGGATTTTCTTATCTAGATTTATTTTTGTGTAAGAATAAGGGAAATTTAAAAAATTTTGGGTAGTCATAGGCCTATTAAAATTATCTGTCACTGAGTCTCTAGCAGATGAGAATTTTCTACCCAGTACAATTTTTATATCTAAAAAATTCTCAAATTTAAACTATAAGCTCGAAATAATTCATATGATTCATATTTAACCCAGTTTATATTTTTGTATTTGAATTTATTATTTATTTTAATTTATCAAATTCTCAAATCTAAAGCAATTAAAATCTTAAGAATAACCCAAAAATTCTTATTTCAATCCAAAAAACTATTTTTATTTTTTTTAGTCAAAATGTTTAACCTCAACATAAAAATTCTACCAATTTCATATTATCCCATCATTTCTTAATTAGGATTATCTATCTATATATATACATATTTCTATTTATTTACTTGTTTATATATTATTATTATTTTACATTCCAACTCTAAATGATGACCATTCTAAGTCTTACTATATATTTGATTTGATTCCAAAAATACCCCTCAGGTATTACAATCTTCGAAAAAAATTCCTTTCCAGTTTCTTTTAACTTTCATACATTTTCTATATATATATTTAAAAAAAAAGTTTTAATTCCTAGCCCCGAAATAAATCATTTTTAAATCCTCGAGATTTTAAATAAAACATTCTTTAATCCTCGAAATTTTTCCGGGGTATTCTATTCTTTCCCCCTTAAGAAATTCGGTCCCCGAATTTCATCTCCTTCGTAGGGTTGTTGGCTTGTTGTCATCTCTTGACTCAATTTGACCTATGGTTTCTCTCAACGTGGAAGTTTTACCGTTTTACCCTACGGTTCATCTTTCTCGCCTAGAGACTCAAGGTCTACATCTGGTTTCTATATATCCTTTCTGTAATCGTTTGTATTCCTAGTTTCGTAGCTAACCACCCCTCCGCGAGGTGTTAACCGACAGACTCCATCTGTCATCGTATCCTTCCCCGAGGATACCTAACTTTCCTAGTTTCTATTTACTTTGTGCTTACTAATTTTGCAATGGAGTGTCTGGCACGTACCACATGACATGCTCCAATTTAGTTCTCCGAGGAGTTAACTATTGCCGTCTCTAGTGAGGCTTACCTTGACTCAATCTGCTTGTCCGACTAGCTACTTTCGTAGTGACATCTTATACCCGTCTTGGAACACGCCAAGACACTAGCTATTTGCATAGCACACTAGGTCCTTTTTCTATATACTCTAACTGACTTAAGTACTCCCCTGCATCGGAGTCCTAGTAGCTAAGTGTCCTCTACCACCAAGCAGCTACCCTTCTGATGGTATTCCCTCGATATATTTTTTGTAAACGACTTCTCCAGAAAAGTCCGTTTACATTTTACTACACCCTCTACTCTACATATAGACTTATTGCTTGCACGGCATACACCATACGTAGGTGTTTATACTTTTTTTTTTCTCATCAGTGTACCCAACCCTTCCGAGGTTGTTACACTCACTACCGACTCAGTTTACCTTACTCGTGTCCTAACGAAGCTACATGCCATGACACAAGCACAACTATGTATTACACTTACCGTTTCTCCACCAAACGGTAAAGGATCTTACATTTATGACTCGTGTTTCCCTTTCTTTTCTGGACTCCTACACTTACCCTTAGTGGTTTCCATAACCACTTGAGGTTACTCCCTGTCGACATCCTATGTCTGACTGACTTAGACTCTTCTCTGACTACTACTTGTAGTCATTTCTGTTTATAATGGAAACTCATCAGTCTCCTCCTTACCATCATACTCATTACTCTGCCTCAGGCTCGGTTCGGTCTTCATATCCGAAGACCTTGCTTAACACGAATATGACTGTGTATCTCTACCATCCTCAGGTTAGTCCAGTTAGAGTTGCACATCCCATGCTAACTCTACTCATTAGGTTTCCGTTGGCTTTTACCCCAACTTGGCCCTCTCGGAATCCTCAACTCACTTAGATCCTGTATTCCTACTTGGAATATTTGATCCGTCAACTCCAATATGAACCTTTCCGGGCATGCCCTACTCCCTTTGACCAAACGGGATCCCTCCCACGGTTTGACTCTTTCCTTTCTTACGGTATGGCGTATGTTCACGAACATATACCGCCTCTTGCAAGTGTGTTACCCTTTGGGTTCCAATCGCCCCCAACGGTAGCATACCTATTTTATCATTTGGCTCGCATCCCCCGATGCTTACCCGACTCCATTCCCGTATTCACTCTCTTCTTCTCATTTCGTACCTACGTGGTACTCTTTCTTCGAGTATTTCTCAATACTTGTTACTCACTAAATTCTCCTTCTCGATTAATCATCCTTACGGTTAATTTTTCCCTTTCTGGCACCCACATGGCCATTGATACGTTTGGTTTGTCCACTCAGTCTCCACCCATACACAGGCTTCAGACTAATGGATTTACGGTTCACAATCCTGTGGAATTAGCTTACCTAGCTATGTCCAGTACAATATGTGTACTATACATACACTTACGGTAGTAGTTGGTTCTCCACCTCCTACTTGACTCTTATCCTATAGGGTCCCATAGGCTTCCGCTATTCCCCCCTTATGGGACTACTTATCCCTGTCTACTTTCTCTCCCCTCGGGCCTCCAGGAGTCCCTTTGGGGTTTATCTCTCACGTTATCTCGTTCGAGAGCTATCTACCTCAACATCACTCATTTTCTTATCTCTGGACGGTACCGAAGGTCTACGCCCAGTTCCACTTCTAGACCTGCTCCGGTATAATACTTTCGAGTCCATTATCACCCTATGACCCCATAATTAGTAACCCTTAGGTTTACCTGTATACTCCCTTGGCACTTTAGCACTCTCTAGTGCTTTCAGTGTCTACATAAGTTTAATCACTCCAAGTGAGTGATTTCTCAACTACATTTACCATCCTTATATAGCTTACCTGTAAAAGGACTATTGTTGGGTAGGGTATTGGTCACATGAGTTAATTTTCTTAGGCACCCTGCAGGTTTTAAAAATTAAGTCAAGTTTATTTCTTAGAAAATGAGGCCTAAGGTTTTCGTAAATGGTTAGGGTTTAACCAATTGGAATGACAAATGAGAAAGAGTTTTCATAAAAATTTGTCTTCCAATGGTTACCCTAGTATTTCAAAAAAAAAAAATTGAGGGTCTTTCAGAACCTCTCATCCGGAAAGACCAAAAAGTTTTACAAAATTTCTCATGTGATCAATATCCTATCTTATTCTCTTCCTTAAGCAACCCAGGAGAGTTTGGTTGGGCTTAATCCTTCTTTTCCCCCCTGTTTGCTTAAGGAACTAGCGGTTCATGGATCGAGCACAGGGTTGGACTAGGCTCCTTCCCTGTGCCTTACCATTTACTCCTGGTTCCTACTAGGCATATGGTCACGCTCTACACATTTACATATGCCCTATATTTCTTAACATCTCTCTCTATGCATATGGTTCGGCCACTTTGCCCTTCCATATACCGTATCCTGATTTTCTAGTCCGTAGACTTCTACTTCTATACTGTGGCATACACCACCTCTTTTCTATTTACTTTATAGGAAGGACAAACTCACTTCCTTCAGTCATAGCATACCGCACAGTCGTGACCCATTCCACATGGTCATCTTCTGTCCATCACATGCGTCATGGCCCTGTTTATTCTTGTCTGTCAACTTTCTATTCAATCGCCCCATGGGCTTACTTCTTTTCTACACGCCAAGCGTGTCTTTTCTTTCACTTTACAAAACCATTCCTAGCCTGAACTACCAATTCACTACAGTATTCTATTCTACTTACATTCCATACATAATCAAACAACTTGTGCCTATACCATAGCACACAATACGCCGCTAATAGAGCAGACGCATCGTCTCATTTAACACCTGCAAACAATCGAACATTGCATCATTCCAAATCATTTAAAATATCTAAACATATAATTTAAAGTTCATACGTACCAACAAGCATCAAGGAAATCCACAATTTCCAAAATTTTCTCCAAATTCGTAGGTCATGAACCATAGAGTAGAAATCCCCATAAAACTCAATATTTGGATGATCTCTATGCTCAAAAATGATTCTAAGGTGATATACTATTGATAGATAACTCATTTCTAACAAGAAATCTATGATTTAAGTGGTGGAGACAAGATTTTAGTGACTCACCTTGAGGAAATTCGATTTTGGAGTTTGTGGGAGATTGCCCAGGCTCCTTGATGCTCAACAATGGTGTAGGAAGCTTGAGAGAGTCTTAGATTGGTGGTAGGAAGCAACAAATCTAGTTGGAATGTGAAGATTTTGCAAAATCTTCCATGCCCTAAGAGAGAGTTTGGAGGAAGAGGAAGAAGATGAGTGGAAGGAAGTGGCGTGAGAATGCTCCTCTCCTCTGGAGTTAAAAACAATGTCTTCTAATGAGTTGTTGGGAGATTTATGGGTAATTTAGACATTTGACAACTTTTGGGATATGGTAAAATAGAGTTTTGATTGGATTTTCTCATCTAGATTTATTTTTGTGTAAGAATAGGGAAATTTAGAAAATTTTGGTTAATCATAGGCCTATTAAAAATATCTGTCACTGAGTCTCTAGCAGATGAGAATTTTCTACCCAGTACAATTTTTATTTCTCAAAAATTCTCAAATTTAAACTCTAAGGTCGAAATAATTCATATGATTCATATTTAACCCAGTTTATATTTTTGTATTTGAATTTATTATTTATTTTAATTTATCAAATTCCCAAATCTAAAGCAATTAAAATCTTAATAATAGCCCAAAAATTCTTATTTCATTCTAAAAAATTATTTTTATTTTATTTAGTCAAAATGTCCAACCTCAACATAAAAATTCTATCAATTTCATATTATCCCATCATTTCTTAATTAGGATTATCTATCTATATATATATACATATTTCTATTTATTTACTTGTTTATATATTATTATTATTATTTTACATTCCAACTCTAAATGATGACCATTCTAAGTCTTACTATATATTTGACTTGATTCCAAAAATACCCCTCGGGTATTACAATCTTCGAAAAAAATTCCTTTCCAGTTTCTTTTAACTTTCATACATTTTCTATATATTTTTTTTAAAAAAAAAGTTTTAATTCATAGCCCCGAAATAAATCATTTTTAAATCCTCGAAATTTTTCCGGGGTATTACACACACAACCCTTAGGAAGAAAAGAAGAGGAAAACCCTAGCATAGCAAAGAAGAGGAAACTTGGAAGTTCTAGGTGATTGTTAACTGGATTCCGCGATCGGAGACCGGAGCAACGACCTAGAAGCCACCACCATCATCTTCTTCACTTATTCTTCTTCATTTGAGGCAGGATTAACTCTCTAACCCCATTTTCAACTTTGAACTCATTTACTTGATTTTGAAGATTTTGTGAAAAACCACTTGATTTCTACAACCATGGGGGATAAAACTTGCATTCTTACTATTTACAACATTTCTATTGGATGTATTTTATTATGAGTGTGCTGGATTTTGTTGGTTGTTTGATTTAGAGATTAGGATTCATCATGTTCTTCACTTTCTTGAGATTAAAGACTTGATTTGATGTTGTTGGATATTGTTTGAGCTTAGATTGATTGTGTTTTATGGAAGGAAAATTTTGTGGAAACCTAAGAAACTAAAACCCATCATTCAAATATACATTTTAATGATTGAATCATTGGATTCATGGAAGAAAAGAAGGAAAAATCGGGCTTAATTTAGACAAATTCGTAGAGCATGTTTATAGCCATAAACTGAATTGTTTTGAATCTGACCTTCCTCTGTTTAAACGTGTTTTCTGAATTCGTTTCTTGATAGATTTGAGTGATTCCAAAATCATATTAAAGCTAACATCCTAAGATTTCTATATTGTATTTTTTCAAAATATTCCAACGGTTAGATCGTGGAACATGTTTATTGTCAAAAACTGAATTTTTGAATTTGACCTTCCTCTGTTTAAACGTGTTTTCTGAATTCGTTGCTTGATGGATTTGAGTGATTCCAATGCCATATGAAATCTTACATCCTAAGCTTTCTAAAGTGTATTTTTCCAGAAATTTCCAACGGTAGATCTTCTGCAAATTTCCTCGAAAGTCTACGGTTCTGTTTTCTAAACTGATGCAGAATTTTTGTATGATTGCCTACTGTTTTTAAATTACTGCTCTTAAATGGCTCAAATCCTTGCTGAAATGAATTGATAATCAGAATATGTTATATCTAAGGTTGGTTTAGGAAGAAGAATAAAATCATTTTGTTAAGTATAGAAGGAGATATGACCATTTTAATGAAGCTTGCCAAATGTTGCATGCTGATTTGAATCTGACCTTGCTCTGTTTAAATGTGTTTTCTGAATTGGTTACGGGATGGATTCAAGTGATTCCAAATCCATATGAAAGCTAACATCCTAATCTTTCTAAGTTGTATTTTTACTGAAATTTCTAATGGTTAGATTTTCTGGGCATTGCCTCGAAAGTTAACGGTTCTGTTTACACACCACCAAGATTCTAGTTTTTGAAAAGTTGTCATTTCTTCCTTATTTTGAATGGTTTCTTTTCCTTCAACTAAAATGAGTTTAGTACTTATTATTATCTTCTTTTAAGACTCAATTCTTTCCCTATTTCAATTGAACTTTGTTCCCTCATAGCTAATGAGTTTTATAACTTATTTTGGAATTATTCCTAAGACTCAATCTTTTACTCATTTCAAATGAATTTCCTTCTTCCACTTCAAGTGACTTTCACTCTTTCCTTCAACTTCTTTAAATGAGTTTACCAACTTTGAAGTGTCATTTCAAAGCTCAAACAACATCCTAAATAAAGATTTACATGATGAAAATTATGATAAAATGGATCATTGAATTTTAAAAAGGGAATTTGAGATAGAATGATAGAGAAATAAGGGGAGTAGTTCTAGTACAATCCTAGGGAGAGTGAGGCCTATGTTTTGATGATCGGTGGCTGGTATAGGACGGTCATCGGTTGTTCCACAGTCAGTGTTCTAATGAAATTGTTTTCGAAAACCCGTGTTCATTGAAAATTCTAAGTTAGTGAACTCTCATGGCCATTAGAGGGTCACGTACTTAGGATTAAACATAATCATGCTTAGGCTTCATTACCCTAGTAATTGTATTAGTGACTAGCATACTGGGGAAATGATCCACCACAGAGGGTGGTGATTCCATAGCCTCATGGCCCGAACAAGAATGAGAAACGGTCATCGGGATACGATGGTCCGGGTTATTGGGATACATTAACCAAACCCTATAATTCGGGGCGGGTGTGATCTATCTTTTGATGAAGTTAGTGATCCCATGAGATGAACCAATATGGAAGGGAGTCATTCGGGATACGATGGCTCAGATCATTGGGATACAATGGTAACCTTCTATTTGGGCATTGGCCATTCGGGATACGATGGTCAGGGCCTTTGGAATACATTGGTCCAGTTAGTACTCGAATCCGGCTGAGGGACGCCTCAGATTGTACTAGAGTTGTGGCAAGCTACCACAAAGAGAATTGTTTTCATTCATGTGTGTTGTAGGGGTACGTGGAGTTGTTCGCTGGGCGGCACTCCCGATGACTCCTGTTTTCTCTTTGATTTGACATTGATGTGTCATTATATATTTCTCTTAATTCCATATATGTGTAAGATGGATCATGTTACAAGATGAGGTATGATTTATTTGAAATTCTCTATATCTCTTATCTGTACAACCGTAGTAAGCTCAGTACATATGTTTTAGTCATGGTTGGATAAGCATGACGTCAGGTAAAGGAAAGTTATATTACATCCAATAGTTAAAGTTTTCATCTTTTATAAAGAATTAGAATGCAATGAATTTTCCCTAAAGAGTACGATGGTACATGCTAGTAGTTTTCAAACTTGGATTGCTATACCTACTGAGATTTATTCTCACTCAGTGCTGCCATGTATCAGAAGAATAGGTAACTGATGGGGATTGGAGCTTGAGGTAGATGGGTACGGACCCCTGGTAGTTTTAGTTATTTTGACATGCATCATAGGAACTTTTGACAAATAGACTTTATGAGACTTGTGATTGTTCTGACATGGTCTTTTTGAAAGGAACCTGAGTGGCAGGATTGTTGCCTCCGGTTCCCAAGATTGACTAACTTATATATATATATATACTATTATCACACTATATATATATTTATGTAAAAGATAGTCCTGCATGTGTATGAATGTTTTAATTTGTTTCCTGATTTTATATTTTTCTTCTGCTATAAGAATCAGGATAGAACCCGAGAGTGATGACTCGAACCGAAATGAATATTTTGTAATAACTTGATAAAAGTTTTAAAAATTACTCAGGTAAAGGAATTAGTAACACACTTGTCCTATGTAATTATACTTATATATATTATTATCCACTAAAAATGGTTCTTAGGATAAGGGGGCGGCGTTACACCAATAGCAACAATCTGGTGGAAAAAAAAGTCATAGTAAGTTTTCAAAGTATAGGTGAATGGATGATTGATTTGAAAAATATGTAAATCATATATCACATAACAAATAAGAAAATATGTTGATGAATACCATTGGTACTTCATTGATTTGATAGATGAATTCATAATATTTAACCAACCCTTTAATGAATCACCATCACCATAATCTTCATCATCCATGACCAATTTCTTCATAAAATCTAGGGCAAATGCACGAGGTTGGAACTTGGAACTACAAGTTTGTGTGTCAACATACATAAGGTTAATGCCCTTTTATAGATGGGTGAAAGTGTTTTTGGGATAGAAAAATAAGGGGTTTGCTGAAAACTGTGTGCCTATGGCTAGTTTTAGACCTCTGAAACTTTATCCTTTTATTTATATTAGCATTTATTAAGAGTGATAATTAGTTTTTATAAAATAGGGAAAGTAAACTGAAAATGTATAATCAATTACGTATTAAATTTGAGCAAAAAAAATTATGTATTAAGCTATTGGGCGCAATCTATTGTGCGCGTTCAATAATTAAAGATTATATAGCAAGCATATTCTTAGTGCAATAAGCATTTAACTTAAACAAAACAAAACCAAAATATTTTGTAAGGATTTACATCAATTTCCGAAGTAAGCTTCATAAATATGATATAAATACGTTCTAACCAATGTTTTAAAAACCGGATCGGACTATGACTCGGACAGACTTTCGGGTCACGGTTGAACCGATTGAACCATCGGTTGGACCGAATGATATAATAAATAATTAAAAATAATGTATATATAATATATTATAAAAGCTTACATATATAAATATTATTATATTATATATATATATATATTATTAATTTTATAACCATGAAATAATCTTCTACAGAAGAAAATTATCTTATAATTTTCTAACTTTTTAAACTTCTTTTTAATATATAAATTATATATTTTATTAACTTATGTATGTATTAATTATTTAATAGGTTTATATTTGTATTATGTATAAAAAGTTGCAACAGTTAAATAAGAAGACTTTGATGGCTCAATGGTATTTTTCTATTGTATTATATATAAAAGTTGGATTACATTAATAACAAGACTTTAGTGATGCGTTACTTTTCCCTCTCATCTCTGTCCCCTCTAGTCTCTACTACCTACTCTTAATTTCTTCTCATTTCTTACTCTCTCTAATAATTATTTGATGCCATAAGAAAAAAAATGCATATTAAGATTTTAAGTTCCCTCTAATAGTTCATATAAAAAATAAAATTAATATAAAAAAATAAGCAAAATTTCTTATATATTTATATAAGGTTCTCTAATTATAAGTTTTATTTATACTATCTCTCTTCTATGGTTAATCATGTAAAAGATGTCTTTATATTTTCTCTGTATCGCATTCGTATTCGTCATATACAAACTTTTTGCCACATGTCTTTTTTGTATTGAAAAACTTTATAACAAAGATATAAAGAACTTTACACAAGTTTAAACTTTTGGTATAATAATTTTCGATAATACTTTGAATGATAAGATGCACATTGTAGGCGCCAGTATTCTTTCCCAAAATTTGATTCACGGCCAGAGATGAGTCACTTTCAACAATTTCCCAAAGACCTTTTTCGTAGATCTAATTTGCAAGTTATTTTTTAAAGTCACAGGAATTTTTTTTTTATTTTTTTAAAAATTGTGTACAGTAGTTTGTCATCATTTGTTGTGTTTAGTATGATAAATTAATATAAAAACTTTTTTTAAACGGTTTAATCTTATGTGAGATTTTAGGGGCGTAATTAGTAATTACTTTAGTAATTACTTCATAACACATTCTCTTAATTATATACTACAAGAAAAGAAATTATTTTATCAACTTAAATTTCATTTTTCACTATTAATCGTTGAAAAATATACCTTTTTTAATTAACAATTAAATTTTGACTATTAAAGTTGTAATTCCATACCTCCAATGCACACGTGGCACTGGCCTTTTAGAAGGTTAACCATACCACGGATCAGTGACACGTGGCATGGCTTTCACGCATGCTTTCCCACATACTCTCCCGTATTAAAGACGTGGGAGAAGTCCAAGGATCATGGATCTAGCACTATGTATATTTTTTTATATTGTATTTTCATTATTAATTGGAACACATGCATCTCATGTGTTCTCTAGCTAGTTTTTTAGTAAGTTAGGATCGAAGTTAATAACTTAATATCAAACTTCCTATTTTAGGCTTCTGTTGGTTTTAGCTTTTCTTTTTGCCTACTCCAGCTTAATATTGTGATGAAACATATTGTAGGTGCATTGCAATTTGATCTTGTTGCTTAGCGTGCACTTGACCGTTCGATACTTTCTAGAGTCTAGTCATCCTTTATGTGGTTTTGTTACTGGTGTAGATTGTAGATGCTATAGGTTTATGTGTGTATGTGTGCAAAATATATCCAAAAGGCAAATTATCACTTTTGTGGCAAAACCAAAAGAAATCAACAATTTTGAATCAATAAAATTGCATCAAGGAGGAAAATATTCGTACATAAGGAGCTGGCTTATATACAAACAAAAGAGGTAGGTGAGGTGATGCTTTTGGCAGCAATCACGTGCCTACTTTAGAAACTAAAAAACAATAGTTATATATATATATATATATATATATATATATATATTATATTATTTATTTATATTTATAAATTTTAAAAATATAATATTTAATTATTTTATCTATAATTAAGATAGGTTAGAGTCGAAAAAAAATTTACTGTTCACTTAACTCAAATTGGGGAGTTTAGACTTATTTATAAATGAGTCAAAAGTAACCCAGCTCACTTAACTTGCGAGTTCGGTGAGTTAACTCGTAGGTTAAGTGGGTTAAACAAACCAACCTACAGGATTGGACGCGTTTTGATGACTTTACTTAGAAGTAATTTTGCTTGAACTACGTAGTTGTCGTTTTTGGCTCAGACATTGTAATTTGCAATTAGGACCGCAGCAGTCTTAACCATGGGGGACTTGTCCTTAGGTGATGCATCTAGGTGCCTACGTACCCTTTGGAAGGGATCAAAGTCCACGTAGTTTGTCATGGTGACGTTATAGGAGTCGTTAGGCAAGGTAGTTACCTGTATTGGGCCGTCTGCGGCTAAGACGTGTTTGAGGTACTCTGGGTGGGTGAGCCGCTCTTAGGAGGTTGCCTTAGTGGGAGAGAGCTCGGGTCTCTGAGAGCTGCTGGAAGCCCTATAAATGGTAGACTCCGGGATGGAAGTGAGCTTGCCGGAGGTTGGCCTTGATGGAACCTGCGGCGGAACTCAGGATGTGTGAGGGTTTAGGTGAGGTGTCTGAGAGTGCTCAGGTTACCGAGAGAGTGTGAGGGATCTTAGATTAGGTGTCGTAATCCTTCGTGTTGCGTCCCCTTAGTCCCCCCGGGTGATGGTCTATTTATACTGAATGTGGGGAGGTCTGCTCGACCCACGATCTCGTGCATCGTGGGTCATGCCACAATGCTTAGGGAGCTCCCACGTATGGTTAAGTGGGTGCTTCGTGGAGTGATGTGGGTGAGGGCCACGTAAGTGGTAGATGAGCGGTGCCACATGTCGCTAGCATGCTCGGAGGACAGGTTTCTAGAAGCTTAATGCCACGTGTCCCAAGGTCGAATATTCCGTAGTTACATAAGTCCCCCAAGTCTACGGGTGTCGGGCGCTCGTGGACTTAAGTTCCCTTGTCTGTAAGTCACTTAGAAATTTTTGTTGCCTCTGAACATGGGAGGGCTCACTCGCGCAAGGTTAGGGTTGCTTGTGCTGATCGTCCGACTCGCGAAGGCAGTGCCCTCCGTTTGGTTCCGCGGAAAGGGAGATGTTTGGGAGGTGACACGCGTCCTGCTTCGAATGGCCTGCTTGACTTCTTCGGTAAATTTTCGAGCCGTCTCTGCATAAAGTACGCGACTTACCGAGGTGCAGTCATCAGTGTTCAGAGGGACATTTTCCTTGAATACCCTTTGTGGGCAGGCAGGAGAAATCCTAAGGTCAGGGGCCATTTGGTCATTCCCTTCAATTCCAGAGTCATTCCGTTTTCGCGCCTCTTTGGTTGGGTTGCAAAGCATCCGTTGGGCCTCCTTCTTATTACCGAGAGCGGAAGATTTCCCATTGTTTTTTGAGCCTCCTTCCTCTTAACCTTTAGATTTTGCGATTTCCTCCTCCTCTTTATTCAAGAAATGGCTTCGACCAGCGGTGCTGCTCTATGTGTTCCTCCGTGGATTCGGATTTTGAACAATCCCTCTTGCTGGCAGCTACGGAGGGAGTTAGGGAGAGAGTGGATACCCTCATTATGTTGCGGACTCCGCGGATCTTCGGGAGGTTCTATCTAGAGAGGATGGGACAACGGCGACACCTCCTCCGACTGCTTCTGAGGGCTGGTATTCTGTTGAGCCAGAACTTAGTTCGACGGTCAACATATCGGCAGCGGATGCCGGCGTGGCCTCGCGGGTGCTTCCGGGAGCCGGCATCGAGAAGGTGTGGGAGGAACGCTTTGCTCCTTCGTTCCCGAAGGGCTACGAGATAAAGCCAATGGGAGAGGGGGAGACAATTCTTTGGAGCGATGGTGTTGGCTTCGTTCTCCCTCTCTACGTCCCTTACAACACTGCCTTCATTCCTCTGTTTTTTGGCTTCGTGGAGGCCATGCTCAACCTGTAGAACGTTTGCCCTGCACAACTGACCCAGAATGCGTGGTCGATACTCAGTGTCTTTGACAGGTACTATCGATCACATAAGTTGGAGGTACTCCCGAATGTGTTTCTTTCTCTCTACTTCGTCCGCGAGGCACATGGATGGGTGTGCTTTCAGTCACGTGCCAAAGGTTTTGCCATTATAGATCTGCCGGGTAACAATCATGCCTGGCGGTCGTATTTCTTCAAGGTGGTACCCAAGAAGGGTTTTTGCCCGCCTTGGATCTGTCCGCTCGAATGGCGTCCACGCTTTCCTCTCAAGTGGTCCAATCCTGTTCTTCGGGTTCGATACGACCAGGAAGAGTATGAAGAGACAACCTTCGAATTTTTGAAGGGAGCCGTGGTCTCGGGCGTAGCTTTAGGTAAGCTTGCATTGATGATTTAGCATCCTTTCTTTTTTTTTGTTTCCTCACCAAGTTTCGGATGCCTCCTTTTCGCAGGGTTGACTCTGGGCGGTATTCAGGGGAGGCTGAATCCCCCGCTAAGTTCCCGGAGCCGAAAACGTGAGCGGTCAGAGTTGGTGAGTGCTGCTTTCCACCCTCGGGGGCGGACGAAGATGCTGAGGCGGGCGGAGATCCTGCGAAAAAAGGTGTCAGGGCTCTGATTCAGGTGGGTGAAATCAGTTTGAATTGTCTCAATCATAGGAGGGTTCCTTATACCCCCATACCCCCCGAAGAGATGCCTTTGACTGCTGGGTGAGGGTATCTCTTTTAGAGGGAAGTTGATCCCATTTGAGGCGGAGCGGGTCATATTGGCTCGTCAGCATTATCCTCTTTATTGTGGGGACGATTATGCTTTAGAGCGTATGACCAAGGAGACTATGCTGTTGCTAAGCCGTCTGGCGGGCTTTGCGTATCAGCGGGAAGTTGAGGGGGTAGGTTACTTTTCCCTTAGCTTCAATGTTCTTCGTGTGGTGGCTGATCCCTTTGTGATTTTGTGCAGGAAGTTGTGGAGGGATTGCTGGACGAGAGCTCGACTGGCTGCACGGGTGAAGGAATTGGAGGGCGAGCTGTTGGAGGCAAAGCCAATGCCCTGCGGGTTCGTCGCCAGGACTTTCTGCGTTTCGTGAATTATGGAATGCAGAATGGCATAGCGCAGCTGAAGGATTTGATGGGTATCTCCGTCCCTCTGGAGGTCAGGGCGAAGATGCATCCTGGATGGGAAAACATTGGTGGGGAGTTCCGCGTTCGCGCTCAAGGGGACTCTCCGTTGAGGATTGAGGATTTTGACGTGGCCCCAATCCTCGGAGGGATCCGCCTCGGTCGGGCGAGCCATTAGACCCATCAGAGGGGGATGCCTCTTGACTTGTTTTTCGCGGTGTTCGCGTTTTTGTAACTTTGGGGCGTTAGTTCCCGTATGTGAATAATATAAGGAAAAAATATTTTTGAGCACAAGAGTTGATCAATCGTACTGTATTTCATATTCCATTAAACACATAGTGTAACTGTCTTGGGACTAAGACGAGTTAGTAGTACACTTGTCTTGGGAATAAGACAAGGTAATAGGCATTCATCTTAGGACTAAGACGTAGTGAAGTGCCTGCGAGTTTGGCCTTTGGACTAAGCATAAAGAAATATTATTGACTAAAACACAGTAAAATATTTCTCGAGGCTGCTGGCGTTCCAGGTGTTTGGACGTGTTCTCTCGTTATGTGTGCTAACTTGTATGCGTTGTGCGAGGCAATGCCAATAACCCTGTACGGGCCTTTCCAATTGGGGGTGAGCTTGTTGTGTAGGCGGTCGCGCCTATTGTTTATCGCTGTGCGCATGACCAAGTCACCTCTTTCGAACATACGAGGTCAGACGCCTCGATTGTATTTTTGAGCCAGTAGCTGCTTGTAGGCGATATTTCTGAGTGCCGCTAATTCCCTTCGTTCCTCGATCGCATCCAGGCTGACCAATAGACTTTTGGTTTGATTCGGAGTAATTGAGCACGCGGTCCGAGGGGACCCCGATGTCGGTGGGGACGATTACTTCCTGCCCCTATGTCAGAGCAAAAGGGGTTTCCCGTGGCGTGTGTATTGTTGTTCTGTAGGACCATAAGACTGATGGCAGTTTGTCCACCCATCCTTCCTTCGCGTCCGTCAGCCGTTTTCGCAGTCCTTTGAGGATGATGCGGTTCGCTCTTTCCGTTTTCCCATTGGTCGTCGGGTACTCGACTGAAGTTGTTCTGTAGTCGATACTCCACTCTTTGCAGAAATCCTCGAACCTCTCGCTGATGAATTATCGTCGTTGTCGGTGATCAATGTGTGGGGGACCGAAATGAGTAATGATGCTCCGCCAGAGAAAGTTTTGGACATTTTGGGAGCCGATGGTGGCCAAGGGTTCAGCCTCGATCCACTTGGTGAAGTAGTCGACGGCCACTATGAGGAATTTTTGCTGGAGCGTGCCTTGATGGAGAGGAGCCATGATGTCCATGCCCCATGTGTCGAAGGCCATGGGATTCGATGGGCTTCAGCTCACCGGGTGGCTGGTGTTTAAACACCGTGGTGTTGACATTGGTCACAATGGGCAACCAAGGCCTCTGAGTCGGCTCTCATTGTCGCAGTAGAATCCGGAGCCCAGGGCTTGCTTTCGGAGGGCTCCTGCGGACTAGTGTGTGCCGCATACGCCTTCGTGGATTTCCTACAGCACGTAGCTTGCTTCTTCGGTCGAGATACACCGGAGATGCGGGATGAGAACCCCTTTTTGTACAGGTCGTTTCCCCTCACAAAGTATCGAGCTGCTTGCCTCCTGATTTTCCGAGCGAGTTTTTGTTTGTAGGCAGGCTGCCCGCCATTATGTATGCCCTGATGGGGGCCATCCAGGAATTGTCGATTGTAATCGCAATACGTCTGGGTTTGTGCTGGGAGTGCGAAGCGTGGTTCGCAATACCGTTTTGAGTCCTGATTGGCTCGGTGTGGTGACTAATTTGGAGAGGGCATCAGCTTGGGTGTTTTGGTTCTGGGGGATCCGTGTGATCAAGACGGATTCGAACCTGCTGATTTCTTGTTTGGCACGCTCCACATATTTGATGATAGTGGCATCCTTTGCCTCAAAGTCTCCATTTAGTTGTCCGACCACCAATTGTGAATCGCTAAATAGCTTGACTTTGAGGCGCCCAGGTCATAAGCTAGCGCTAGTCCGGCTATGAGATCTTCATATTCAGCTTGGTTGTCGGAGGCTGGGAACGTGAAGCGCAAGGCTTGTTCCACTTTGATTCCGTCGGGACTTTCGGCGATAATGCCGGCACCCGTGGATTTTCCGGTCGAGGAGCCGTCTACGTAGACTAGCCATGGGGATTTTTCTGGTTGTAGCTCGATGGTCTCGTCGTGTTTCAAAGCCTGGGCGTCCCCCTGGGGGCATTCAGACAGAGTCATTTTGCGACGAAGTCTGCCAAGGCTTGGGCTTTGATCGCCCGTCAGGGCTCGTATTGGATGTCGAATTCCGATAGCTCGACCACCAAGTTTGTCATTCGCCCTGCTAAGTCTGGCTTTTGCAGTATTTGTCGCAGGGTTGGTCAGTTCGGACCATGATTGTATGTTGTCGATAGTAGGGTCGAAGCCTTTTGGCCGAGTGGACGAGGGCGAGTACGAGTTTCTCTACCCGTTGGTACCGGAGTTCGGCTCCTTGCAAGGCATGGCTTGTGTAGTAAACAGGGAATTGCTCGACCCCTTCTTCCCTTATCAGTGCTGAGCTCACAGCGTGATCGGTGGTAGCTAGGTAAAGTATGAGGGTTTCTCCTTTGACCGCTTTGGCTAATACCGAGGGTTTGGCTAGGTAAGCCTTAAGGTCCTGGAAGGACTTTTCGCCTTGCTCGGTCCATTGGAACGCGGGTGCTGTCTTCAGAATTTTGTAGAAAGGAAGGCATCGGTCGGCCATCCTTGATAAGAATCGTTTGAGGGCCGCTAACCTCCCGTTTAACCCCTGCACCTCTTTCACTGTTCGTGGTGGCTCCATGTTGAGAATGGCTGCGCATTTCTTAGGGTTGGCCTCGATTCCTCGTTGCGTGATCATGAATCCTAGGAACTTTCCTGTCGACACGCCAAAGGGACATTTGGTCGGATTCAGCTTCATTTGGTGCTTTCGCAAAACCAAGAAGAGTTCTTCCAGATGCGCCAGGTGTTGTTCGAGTTCCATAGATTTGACTACCATGTCATCGACGTAAACCTCGAGGTTTCG
This sequence comes from Senna tora, assembly GCA_014851425.1. Taxonomy (NCBI): domain Eukaryota; kingdom Viridiplantae; phylum Streptophyta; class Magnoliopsida; order Fabales; family Fabaceae; genus Senna; species Senna tora. The sequence goes on from CM026265.1 coordinate 20,094,851, forward strand.
ACCTATCTATTCTCTGAAAATGATGTCCATCATCCTCTGATAGGTCACCTGCGTTTTTCAGTCCGAAGGGCATGACTTTGTAGCAGTAGACGCCTTTATCTGTGATAAAGGAGGTCTTCTCCTGGTCCTTTGGGTTCATCTGGATCTGATTGTATCCTGAGAAGGAGTCCAGGAAACTCAGCATCCGGTGCCTGGCCGTCCCGTCGACTAGCTTGTCTATGTTTGGAGCGGGTAGGCATCCTTTGGGCAGGCTTTGTTCAAATTCGTGAAGTCTACGCACATTCGCCATTTCCCGTTTGCCTTTTTAACCTTTACCACGTTCGACAGCCAGTCAGGTACTGCGATTCGCGTATGAAGTCGGTGTCGAGGAGCTTTTGCACTTCTTCGTTGATTGCTTGCTACCTTTCTTGCCAAAGTGCCATTTTTTCTGGATTACGCCGTGTCCGTCTTTGATACTGAGGGAATGGTATATGAGTGCAAGGTCTATTCCTGGCATGTCCGCGCTCCAGGCGAATCGTCCCTGTACTGGGTGAGCAGTTCTTGCTTACGATATCCTCCGTAGGTTATGGCTTGGCTCCGGGGATTTCATCGAGCAGGTCCACTGTCTCCGGAGGGCTTTCGGCATCGCTCCTAGCCCTATCTGTATCGGGGTGGGCGGTCGCATAGCATGCACGGGTTCTTTGGCTTGCTGTATTTCTTCGACGCCAGCTGGTGTGGGAAATTTCACCACCATATGAGTTGTGTATATGATGACTCTGAGCTTGCCGAGGGTCGGTCGTACCAAAACTGCGTTGTATGCTGATGGGGGCGTTCATATGGGGAACCTCACCTTGGTGCGGGAAACCCTTGGTCGAGCGCCCAAGGCGAGCCATGCCGTGAGGGTTCCTTGCGTTTCAACGACCTGTCCAGAGAAGTCGACGAGAGTTTCTTCGTCCAACGTCAGGCGATCCTTGTAGTGGGTCATTTCTTCCAAAGTTTTTGAGAAGAGTATGTCAGCGACGGCCCTGGGATCTACCAGTATGCGTTTTACGTCGAATCCTGAGATGTTGGCGGTGATGACCAATGGCTCATCTGTCTCGGTCGTGTCGCCGGTGTCATCAAAGATCACGAATTATGATGTATGTCGCTTGATTGGTCGGTTCGGATGTCATCTGGTCGGACGTGCAAGGATTTTGGGGGGCAGGTACTAGTCATGCGAGTATTGCCCTATTATAACCTGTAAACATGACGGAAAAATGCGGGTTTTTGAGTGTTAGGTACTCCTACTCCCCGAAAAAGAAATGTCGTTTAGCAACAGAGTGTGCAAGGCATTAGGGTCTAAATAAGACCGCGGTGGGCGCCACTGTAGCTATCGTTTTTTGGCTCAGACAATTGTAATTTGTAATTAGGACCGCATGGGGTCTTAACCATGGGGACTTGTCCTTAGGTGATGCACCTAGGTGCCTACGTACCCTTCGGAAGGGATCAAAGTCCACGTAGTTCGTCATGGTGACGTCTATAGGAGCCGTTAGCAAGGTAGTTACCTGTATTGGGCCGTGTGCGGCTAAGACGTGTCTAAGGTACTCCGGGCGGGTGAGCCGCTCTTAGGAGGTTGCCTTGGGAGAGACCTTGGGTCTCTGAGAGCTGCTGGAAGCCTTGTAAATGGTAGACTCAGGGATGGAGGTGAGCTTGCCGGAGGTTGGCCTTGATGGAACCTACGGCGGAACTCAGGATGTGTGGAGGGTTTATGTGAGGTGTCTGAGAGTGCTCAGGTTTCCGAGAGAGTGTGAGGGATCTTAGATTAGGTGTCGTAATCCTTTGTGCTGCGTCTCCCTTAGTCTCCCGGGTGAGGGTCTATTTATACTGAATGTGGGGAGGTCGTGCTCGACTCACGATCTCGTGCATCGTGGGTCGTCCCACGATGCTTTGGGAGCTCCCACGTCTGGTTAAGTGGGTGCTTCGTGAAGTGATGTGGGTGAGGGCCACGTAAGTGGTAGATGAGCGGTGCCACGTGTCGCTAGCATGCTCGGAGACCAGGTTTCTAGAAGATTAATGCCACGTGTCCCAAGGTAGATTTTTCATAGTTACAAACTATTTTGAAACACTATTTAATTTTTCAAATAATAATTATTAAATTTTAAAATATTGAATTAAATAACCCAGTTTGACTCTTATTATTTTGAACTAAGAAAACTATTTTGAATTAAAATGAGTTAGGAGACGAGTTAAGCTAGTTGTCTTAATTCAAAATAATAAGGGTCAAACCGGGTTATTTATCTTAAAATAGTTGGCTGTAATCATGTTCCTACTATAGAAACTAAAAAAAATAGTTAAACCAACTAATTTGTTACAAAGCAAATAAAACTAAGTTATACAAAATTTTAAATATTTGATTGTTTTTTAACTTTTAAAATAAAAATATTATAATTATTATTATATTTTAAAATAATGAATAATTAAATCATGGAAAATTATTTGTTTCTCCATTTTTATAATAATTACCCACTATATCTACTTTCTCTCTCCCACATACTCTCATCATACATTTTAGTTGTATTTTTTAATTAAACATAGGTATTTTCTGAGTCCAATGATCGAAAGACCCAATAACCCAATAAAAATAGGTATTTTGTGTATAATATTATTGAAATTGTTGCTTTTTATTTGTATTTATAACTTAGGTATTTTTTTATTTTAAAATATTATTTCTATATTTATTTATTTATTGGGTGGATATTGGGTAGTTTACTTGATTATAGGATATCCAATATCCAATACATCTTTCGGGTATTTTGGATATTTCGGCTGTTTCGAGTATTTCGGATACTGGATAGGGTACGGGTACGGATATTAAAAATGACCATTTTGGGATTCAGTTAGGGTACGGGTATTGGATATGTTGGCCGAATTCAGATGCGGATAGTGCAAAAATGAATGGGTACCCGCCTATTGCCAAGGGTCCACAACCATATAAATATAGATATATAGAAGATATAGATATTTTAAAATAATAAATATTTTAATAACTACCTATATTTCTAACTCCTCTCTCACCACTATTATTAACTACCTTACCCATGATATCTTTCTTTCTCACCTCTCATCTAATAATGTTTTATTTCATATTTTTTTAATTATAAAATATAGTTATTTTGTGAGGCCAATGACCAGAAGGGTCCGAAACCATTTAATACTAGAGGCTTCGCACGCATGTACCGTGTATGTAATTTAATTTTTAATTTTTTTAAAAATATAATCATATAAAATTATTTTTTAATAAAAAAAATTAAATATTTGATTTTTTAACTTTTAAAATAAAAAAAAATAATTATTATTACATTTTAAAATAATAAATATTTAAATCATGGAAAATTATTTTTTTCTCCATTTTTATAATAATACACACTGTATCTACTTTCTCTCTCCCACATACTCCCATCATACATTTTAATTGTATTTTTTTAATTAAAAATAGGTATTTTATGAGTCCATTGACCAGAAGACCCAATAACCATATTAATATAGATATATAATATAGATATAGATACACACGTCCCCCACCCCCCACCCCCCACCCCCCAATCCCCACCACACACACACACACAGAGATATATATATATATATATATATATATATATATATATGTCAATATAGTCATGTTTTAAAATACTACCAACTAAACTGATAGCAACTTTGGTATGAACAGTTATTCATTCGTTTTTCTAAGGCAATGGATGGTAAGCCACGAGGATAGTGGCAATATGTCCAGAAGCCGCTTGCTTGAATGCCTGTTCATTTTGTTTGGCTAAGTTTAGTTGAATAGTCTTCAAAAAAAGAAAAAAAAAGAAAAAAAAAGAGTTTTTCTGTTTATTTTCCACTCAGATTCATCCAACACACTCTGCATCTTTACTGAACCTAATGAAGGTGATGATATCATGGGGATAATTACAACCATGCTTAGCCGTACTTTCTCATCGTTCACCAGACGTTCCTCTATTCCCGACTCCTCTTCCGTTTCTGAAGAAGGTTCTTCTTCCATTACCTCTTCAAACCAAATTTTCAAAGAAGAAATTCATTTTGAAAATTTAAATCAAAATTTTGACAATTGGACCATTCCCAAAGTCCATGAAAAGGATCTTTACAAACCCGAAGGAAAATTCTTCACTATTTCTGATTTTATAATCAAAACCGCTGAAGAAACCATTAATATAGATGGTGACAAAGAGGACATCCCTTTATTGTCACAGAAATCTTTAAACCTTCACAAAAGGAAATACAAATTCCTACACATCGGATGTGTACAAGTAGCCTTAAAACCCCTAGTCAGAGATGGCTTGAAATTTTCTGCTCTTTATGACATTGATAAGAAGAGGAACTTCTTCTTCTATTAAGTTGGTTTCGCAATTTTCTTCTTCGGATGAAGAGGAGATATCATCTTCCAGGATATAGTTAATATCTTGGTCAGAGTCCTCAATTTCTCCTTTGAGTTTTTCATCAATTATTTGTGAAAGGGGTTTTTCTTTGGCTAGATTTATGTTTGACTCAAAAGGTTTGAATATTGGTTGTTGGTGTGTGATGGTTTTGGTGAGATTACCATACTGTTTTGGCTGATCAAGGATCTGATCGTAATTCTCTTTAGGCAGGCGTTTGTGTTTTCTCCTAAGGCCTGAAGATAAGAATTTGTGTAATTATTTTGTTCCATAAGACTTGAGATATCTTTAGAATCGATTTCTTTGGCTGTGTCTTTGGCTTTGAAGGGGGAGGCCACCACCGAGCTTTCATTAATTGTCATGTTGGGGACAAAGTAAGCCTGTGTAGGAGGTAATTCCGATTGGATAGAACCAGAATGTTTTGTTTGCCAAGTAACATTAATCCCGGCAGGTTGTATAGGAGTTTTAAAAGGATAATTAATTGTATGGTATACTGCATACGCATTAAACCATTCAAAGAAAGGAATATTGTCACGGACTTTGTTTAGAGATTTATAATATGTTTCTTGGATTGGTTTTCTAGCTTTTGGATCATAATTTTCCAAAAACCATTCTCTTTTCTCAGTGTTTTGTTCAGAATAGAAATCCTTCCTTAAGGACTCCTTATCTAATTGAAAGTCTTCGGTTATGACATTAATGGTATTTTCTACCATGTCAGAATATGTTGGAGATTGGACAGAGGTTTGATCTTCCTCATGGGGTGGTTGGTAAATTGGTCTTGGGAGATTAGATGATGTATCTAATCCTTGAAGATGAATTACAGAAGGAACCGTCCGTACTGTATGGGGGATCGAAGAGCAGGATTGCCTAGATGGTTCTATTGCAGTTCTAAAATTTTCACTAGATCTAACGGACCTAGTTCTAGACATGCTGAAGGAGTTTCTCCTAAAGGATATTCCTACAGTTCCATTTACATCCTGTCTCACCTCCATATGAGTAGGAAGTAAAACGGGTGATTAGAAAATGGTTCGCAAAGAACCCTAAATTCCTTCTGGCTGAAGACAAGGAAACATGCATCTTCCTCAACCAGAAGTCAAAAATCCAATCATATATATATATATATATATATATATATATATATATATATATTATATTTTAAAGTTTATTTTATTTTTCCATCATTTAAATAAATGTTAATAACGTAAATTTGATAAAAAATTAATAATAAAAATAATTTGAAATATTTAAAAATTTTATTGGTATTTTAAAATTATTATTAAGACAATGGTTAAAACATACTTAAATATAAAATGTGTAACTGTCGTTTTTGGTTCAGACAATTGTAATTTGCAATTAAGGACCGCAATGGGTCTTAACCTTGGGGACTTGTCCTTAGGTGATGCACCTCGGTGCTTACGTACCCTTGGGAAGGGATCAAAGTCCACGTAGTTCGTTAAGGTGACGTCTATAGGAGCCGTTAGGCAAGGTAGTTACTTGTATTGGGCTGTGTGCGGCTAAGACGTGCTTAAGGTACTCCGGGCGGGCGAGCCGCTCTTAGGAGGTTGCTTTAATGGGAGAGAGCTCGGGTCTCTGAGGGCTGTTGGAAGCCCTATTGATGGGATGCTCCGGGGATGGAGGTGAGCTTGCCAGTGATCGGACCTGGCGGAGCCTACGGCGGAGCTCGGGATGTGTGAAGGGTGTGCGTGAGGCGTCTGAATATGCTTAGGATGCCTGCTTGAATGGCAACGAGTGATGCTCTCTAGGAGTATTGAGGTATCTAGGATCTAGTGTTATAGTTCTTGAACTTGCGTATCCCTTAGTCCCCCGGGTGAGGATCTATTTATACTGAGTGCAGGAAGGTTGTGCTCGACCCACGATCTCGTGGCACGTGGGTCGTCCCACGATGCTCAGGGAGTTCCCACGTCTAGTTGAGTGGGTATCCCCGCGAGGTGACGTGGGCAAGGGCCACGTAAGCAGCAGGTAAGTGGTACCACGTGCTGCTAGCGTGTGCTGGCGCTAGGCTTCTGGAAGCTTAGTGCCACGTGTCCCAAGGCAGAACTTCCGAAGTTACATAAGTCCCCCAATTGTACGGGTGTCAGGCACCCGTGGACTTAATTTCTCTTGTCTGTAAGCTACTTTGGAATTTTTCGTTGCCTTTGTGAGGGAGAGTTCGTCCGTAAGCGGATGTGGTCATTACGAGCTAGTTGTCGGACTTGCAAAACGGTGTTCCTTCGTTTTGCTCCGTGGGAGTAGAGACGTTTGGAGGGTGCCACGCATCTTGTTTCGAGTGGTTGACTGCTAGACTTCTTCAGCAAGTTTTTGAGCTATTTCTGAAGAAAGTACGCGACTTACCGAGGAGGAGTCATCATTGTTTCAGAGGAGAATTTCCTGGGATGCCCCTTGCGGGTGAGCGAAGGATATCCAAAGGTCAGGGGCCGTTTGGTTAGTGACTGGACAAGAAACTTTGTTGAGAGTTGTTGTTGAAGGAGCGGGCTGCTGCAGGTGCCACGTGTTAGGGTTTTAATGAGTACCCTGATGTGAGTGTTTTTCGTCGTTTCTCCTTCATTAAATGCGGGTTCATTTCCGAGGGTAGTCATCATTAGCCTGGGTCGACGATTTTTCGAAAAGGCCCCTTGGTGTCCTTGAGTGACTTTTGGGTTTTCGGGGCATTTCTGACTTTGTGCCTCTTTTGTCCAAGTTGTGAATTTGAGCCGTTCTTTTTCTTTGCGCGTCGGGCCTAGGTGGATGGTTGTGCTCAGGCTGCTTTTAGAGGATAATTATTTTTATCCGTCGTGGGATACGAGGGGGCTGAGATTTTGAATCATCGCGCCTCTAGGTATTCTATAAATGTCCAGTGTTTGAAAGTTCGTGGTTTCACATTCTCGCTGTCCTTCGTTCTTCTGCCTCCTTGCTTTGTTTGCTCTAATTCTTACCCCTTTTTCTTTTTTGCTCTCTGTTCTCGCTGGGGTTTCGCCATGGTTGGTGATGACGATAGCTTTTATCCCTTCGATTTCATTGACTTAGAGGATCTCCCTTCTTCTTCTCCTCATCCTCCTCCTCTTAGCCGTACTTGTGACGGTGGTCAGAGTAGGGGGAAGAAGTTTGGGCAGAGTCTTTCTCCAGAGGTAGTGGTGGATGTTTCCTCCATGGTACCTGCCGGAGGTGGGAGAGAAGGACGGCTTCCCGTACCGCCGTCTTCTGATAAAGACCGTCGGCAAGAAGGTCTTCAAAGAGAGAAAAGGAGGAAGGAAGGAAGAAGTGACATAGGTGGCCTCCGAGAGAGGGAGAGAAAAGGAGTCTCTTCAGTGGAGGTACCCAAAGGCAGAGAAGGAGGGTTCAAGAAACGACCTTCTGGTGTGGAGCCGCAATTGTCGTTACAGGTGACCGGCGGATTTGCGGGGAGGTTTTGGTAGAGGGTGTTGTTCCGACCTCTGTTCGTACCTTTGTTCCCACTTCTGCATCTGTTCGCCAATCACCTATGAAGGTGATTCTATCAGCTCGTCCTGCCATCCTGAGTCTTGCTTATGGGGCTGACCAGCCTGCTGCTAAGAAGGCTAGGGTGGTGGTTGAGGAGCCTACTAGAGATTCTCCTGGGATTCGGGTTCTGGTAGGTGAGCCTGTGGCTGAGGCTCCAGCCAGGGATGACCTGGCCGTGGAGGCCGGGGCCCTCTCAGACAGAGGGAATGTAGTGGTGAGTCAAGTGGCTGCTACAAAGGATGTTGTATCGGGGTCGAGCATCGTCCCTTCTGAACCCGTTCGGCTACCGAAAGGGGGACTACCCGTCGAGCTGGTGACGTTGGGCAGGCGCTTCCCCGTGGAGATGGGAGAGAGGGAAGCGAGGGGGCTGGACACTTCTCCCCTGAATCTTGCTGTTTGAGGGTTCGATAGAGTTGCTGAAGCATTAGCTGATTTCGACCAGGCTGGCCTTGAGTGAGAGAAGCGCGTTGTGAGCTTCTTTATCCTGGTGTTCCACTATCCTGGGCTATCCTTTGTGTTTTTGACTTTGCCTTTTTGCAGGGCAAAATTTGTCTTGATTGGGACCAATTTTCCGGTGTTGCGGCCTCCAAGAGCCAATCTCTGGAGGTCTCCCAGAAGAGGTTGGCGGACGTGCGTAGGCAACTGTCCACGAAGGAGTTGGAATGTGAGGACCAGGGACGTGAGATTAAGTCCTTGACTCACGAGGTGGCCCGTCTTAAAGCTGAAATCGAGCATGCCTTTGAGGTGAAACTTCTTCGCTCATAATTGGAGAAGACTCATAAAGGCTGGTCGTCCGTCGGGAGGATGCTAAGAGGTGCCAGTAGGAGTTACACTCTCTCCGAGAAGCTTTGCGGAGTGCGGAGGCTCATGCTTCTGAGAACCTTTGCGGTTGGCTGGCAGTTGAGGAGAGAGTCGCCAACATTATTGATCTCCAGGTAGAGTTGCTGGCACAGAGGATGTACGACATGCTTCTGGCAGCAGCTCGAGCGTCTTCATGGGGAGAGGTTTTTAGCGGAATGGGTGGCTTCTCTGCATCCTTCTTTGGAGCTCTTTAACGGTGAGCTTCGCGGTCGGACGGAGGTAGATCCTCCGTTGAACCTCGCCTACCTTCGTCAGCTGGCCGACCGTCTGGTTGAGCACCAGGTATTGTCTCGTCTCGGCGGACGTACTTCGGGGATTGGATCTACTTCTCAGCATCTAGCTGAAGCGATCTAGCAGAAGCCTGTCAGGTGGAGTTGACAACGTTGAGCCTGCGGCGGTCAGGGGCATTGTAGATCTTGGGGATGCCCAAGAATAGGTTCATGTACTTTTAAGGTATTTTTCCCTTTGTAACAGGCGCACACCTTCTCATTTTTGACATTTAATGAGAATTTAAAGAGTTTTTGCTGCCTCTCTTTTACTTCTGATAAAAAGGTTTGTGTGAGTACATTATCTTTTCTTTGTTATCTTTTACGTCTAGGTAAAAAGACTTGTTGCATGAGTACCGTGTGATCAAGACGTTTTGTATGCGGTTTGCTAGCATGGTTTTTCGAATGTTCGTTTTGTGTTTTCGCACCCGAGGGGTTTTTTACCGCGCTGCTGGGGGAGTATTAGCTTTGCCCTGAGGGGCTTAGCGTTTCTTCAGGCGATCGGCCCGTTGTCCTTTGGTAGGACTCATTCGAGTACTTTGCAAATTGAAGTCATGTCTCTTGTTGAAAAGGAATACTTCGATTAATAATAGACAAAATGATTACATTCGTTCAACCTCAGTTAGGCTAACCTTAGTCAAGCTGAAAGTAAGCAAGATGATTACATTCGAGTTGCCTAGGTCAGGCAAGCCTTAGTCAGGTTGAAGTGAATTCTATATTTAAATAAAGAGACGTACGTGACTTGACCGAAAGGTGGTATGAGGATGCAAAGTGTGTTTAGAGCTTAGGCGGAGGTTTGGTCCGAGCGGGCGGACTTCAGCTTGTTTTCTCCTGACTCTTTACCCTCGGGTGGTTCCTCGCGTGTTTCGGGGCCCAAGGCGGGCGACCTTGACGGTCATGGTTAGGCTTGCTGCGTAGTATGCTCGTGCCAGTTTCTGGTCCGCCATGATTTCTCCAACCCCGTGGGGTGTTGGGAACTTCATTGTGAGCTGTGCACTACAGCCCTGAGTTTGTTTAGGGAAGGTCGCCCTTAGATCGCATTGTATGCTGATGGTGCTGAGACGATGATGAAGTCTACATCGAGGCTGGCGACCTTTGGTAAGGTGCCTATGGTTGTTCAGGCGGTAATGATTCCTTTTGCGGGAACCTGGGCTCTTGAGAACCCTATGAGTGTGCCGGGGAAGGGCCTTATGCTAGCCTCGTTCAACCCAAGTTTCTTGAAAGTGTTGAAGTACAAGACGTCTACCGAGGATCCTTGGTCGATCAAGACTCCCTTGACTTCGTAGTTGGCGATTATAGCGGTTACCACCATGGGGTCGTCCTGGAATGGTCCCTCTAGGTCAGTGAGATTGAATGTGATGGGATCTCCTTTGGGCTCGCTCCTCTTCTTGTGCTTTGGGGCATAGTCGAGGGAAAGTATGGAGCGCTCCACCCTTTTCTTGTTAGTGGTAACGAGGAAGTTCCTCTCTGCAGACCGCCTGCAATAACATTGATGACACCGCGAGTAGGTGTTTGATCGTTGGCCTCTCGTGAGTGTTCTGTGTTAGCTCTGCTCTCCTCCTTGATGTATCTACCGAGCTGTCCTTTGCGGATCAGATCTTCGATCTGATACTTTATGTGGATGCAGTCGTTGGTTTCTTGCCCGTAATCCTTGTGGAACTGGCAGTACTTGGACTGGTCTACTGGTTTCCCCATTTTTCACCTCTTGATCTGAGGCGGGAAGCTGAGCATGTCCTAGTGATAAATCTCTTCAAGGACCCCAATGTCACGACCCCAAATCGGGAGTACGTCATCGGCACAAGAATAGGTTTTTACTTCTAAACCCGTAAGCCTTACCATGTAAACATAACTATAACTACCCTGCTACACAATCAATATATATATCATAATAGTGGCCACACCTCACTGGTGGCCTAATTAACCCGCAATCCACGGTTCGCTCAAAATCGCTTTAGCTCAGCCCAGTGTATATATATATATATCAACACTCATAATATAAATATTCATATCATATTGACCATAAGTCTCCATACGTACGATCTATCTATCACATGCAGCAAGCACACATAATATATATATATATATATATTATATACATACCATATTGACCGTACGCCTCAATGTGTACGATCTATCCTATTCACATGCAGCAGTTTATATACTCATACATGTATCCTAGTTTATCCCTAAACTGGACCCTGTCTTTAAGTACATGTGAAGTCGACAAGTCTAGAGTAGGTACATATCGAAAGCTATAAATATATACACAACCCTTACATCTTATAATATGTACAACCAAAAGAGTCGAAATAACAAAACGGTGTCCACCAAAGTGGAGTAGTGCGTAAAGGATGGTCTGATGTCCGTATCACTATCCGAACATCGATGCCTGCCCGATACCTGTATCTGAAAAATTGAAACAGAGGGAGTGAGTCAAACAGACTCAATGAGAAGCTTCCCATCCTCGGCGTAGCGGTGGGTACCACTACAGCGGGGGAAAGGGAAACACCCACATCACATGCGCATGAAAATTCAGTTTATCAAATGTTATATTATGATCAGGCAATATTAATATAACATAAAAACAAAAATAAACCTACGGATCATGCTCTTCTATCATGCTTCTCATAAACAAGCAATCACTTTTAACATATCATATGAAAACTATAAATCACTCAACTGGTCCATGTATCTCACAATGGACAATGGTCTCAATTGGCAAATCTTTTAATCTTTAACTGACCCTAGTACCAGGCTAGGGCAATGGCCTCAACGGGCAATTTCTTTTAATCTTTAACTGACCCTAGTGTCAGGCTAGGGCAATGGCCTCAACGGGCAATTTTTATCTGAGTTGTTTCTCTTCCCAAGCTTTTAGCTGCTCTATCTACCCATTACTATCCTAAACTGACTTACCTAGGTAGTGTGAACCTCCCTATGACTCCATAATCAATTATGAGAATCTTTTTAATCCTTATTTAATACCCAAACCCTTGATTAGATCATAACCTAGCTCTAAGGTCTTTCCTAAGTTCGATTACCATAAAACGTCGACATTTACAAACAAATTCTTTACGATTTCTTTAATGAGTTTCTAATTAATAGTGTAAACCAAATCTTGGACTCAATCAATAACTTACCCCCTTGCTTGTACTTTTCGGTGTATCTCATGTCATCACATGGATACCGTCCAGTACCTCTTTGCCTGTAATCAAACACACATATACAAGTACTTTCATATATTACAATTTAGGAACAACAATAGTATGTTAATCCACTAAATAATTCTTACAAATAGTCAAGTAGGCAAACCACAGATCCACATCCTCAATCAACCCTGTAGGGCAAGGATGGGAAACCCCTCACCTGGACGGCTTCCTTGTGCTTGTCCTAGAGTAACTCCCTCTCTGGACGAATCGTGGTTTCCTATCAAAGGCATTCACGTGGTTAACATCTTACACTATATGCAACTCATATTCATATGGCATGCTCGTGCCTAAAGATGCACCTAGACGTCACCAAGAACAGAGTTCTTGGTCTTATCCGTCTTCCCTCCCTTCTATGAGAGTCTCAAATGCTTCGCACTTGGTTTCATAACAACTATCACTTATCTGAAGTGATTAAAGAGCCTTGGATTCGAGTTACTAAACCTCAATAATTTCTAAATTATCCTACTTAAGGTTTCCTAATAATTACGAAGGAATTAAATTGCCATTTTAGAATTTGGACTTTATTGTTCCGCAAGTTTCCATCCTTGAGAAACAAGAAAGTACCAAAAATAATTCTTGACGCTTGATAGCATATTTAGAATTGTTGTTGGGTGTTAAGATCGAAGAGAGGAGGTTTAAAACTCTCAACGTCAACCTTAAAGTGTATTTGGGCAATCCGAGCAGGGACTCGACACGTTAACGTCATGGTTCAACCTTAGTAACCTCATGCCAGCTCTTCACGGGTCTTGTTCAGCTAATATTTCAACAATATAATTTCAATAATTTCAATACAAGCCTACTTACTCAAATCCAAGCTCAATCCTAATTATCAAATTTCACCAGTTTATGATATTTAGAATTTCAATCCCAAATCCTTCCAAATTCGAATTCGGTCAAACCCAAGGATATAGTCATAGTTCCTACTCCAACTAAGTGTTCAAGAAAAATTCCTGGGTCTCAATCAACCCTCGAAACAACTCAATCGAAGGTGAACCTAAGAAATCCCTAAAAATGGAGAAATTGAGGGTTTCCAATGAAACTGGGGTTACCAACCTTGATTCGATCGGTGGGAGGTGTGGCAGATGTTGTAGTCGAGCTCGGTGAGCTATTCTGGCGTCGACTAGCTTTCCTTCGGCGAGTTTTCCGGCGTTTTCCTCCCTTTCCCCCTTCTTCTTCTCCGTCCACTCCTCCCTCTCTCTCTCTCTCTCTATCTCTCGTTTCTCTCTCTCTCCTTCTCACGCATCCCCTTCTCTTTTTCTATTCTAATTAAACCCACGACATTCCCCAACCCAATTTAAAAAAAAAATAAATATAATAAATAAATAAATAAATATAATAAAAATTAATTAATTAATAATAAAATTAAAACACATAATATTATTCTTTCTTTTCTTTTTTTTAAATAGATAATAAGATAAATAATAATCACTTAAAAATAATAAAGATATATTTTTAATTTAATTTCCTTTCTCTATTTAATTCAGGTTTCCAATTTCTTAGGTCCTGGATTAAATCCTAAAAATTATTTTCTACTTCTTTTCTTCCCCTTTTATTTATTTTAAACTTCGAAAAATTTCTCGGGTATTACAATCTTCCCTCCTTAAGAAATTCGGTCCTCGAATTTCAAATAACAGACTAACCTTAGTCTTGAAATAGGTGAGGATATGTCCTGCGCATCTCTGCATCAACTTCCCACGTTGCTTCCTCAACCGAATGGTTTTACCACAGGACTTTTACCAATGGTATCTCCTTTAACCTCAGCTTCTTCAACTGGCGATCTAAGATTTCCATTGGCATCTCCTCATAAGTCAGACCTTCAGCTAGTTGTACTTCCTGGGTTGGATTATATGAGAGGGGTCTGGCAGGTACTTGTGAAGCATAGACACGTGAAACACCGGATAAACTACTTCCAATTCTGCCAGCAATTCTAGACGGTAGGCAACATTTCCCACGCGTTCTAGAATCTCAAACGGTCCGATGTACCTTGTACTTAGCTTGCCTTTCTTGCCAAATCTCATCACGCTCCTCATTGGTGAAATTTTCAAGAAGACTTGCTCACCCACAGCAAATTCTATGTCTCTCCTTCGGTTGTTAGCATATGACTTCTGCCTACTTTGAGCCGTCACCAGATTTTCTCCAATGGACTTTATCTTGTCCAAAGCATCCTGAACAAGTTCTGGACCAACTAACTTGGCCTCTCTGACCTCGAACCACCCAATCAGAGACCTGCATTTCCGACCGTACAAAGCCTCGAAGGGTGCCATCTGAATACTGGATTGGTAACTGTTGTTGTAAGCAAACTCTGCTAACGGTAGGTATTTCTCCCACCCTCCGCCGAATCCATAATGCATGCCCTAAGCCTGTCCTCTAGAATCTGAATGGTTCTCTCAGACTGCCCATCTGTCTGGGGGTGAAACGCTGTACTCAGATCAACCCTTGTCCCCAACGCCTCCTGCAATGCTCTCCAGAATCGAGAGGTAAATTGTGGCCCCCTGTCAGAGATAATCGACACCGGTACTCCGTTCAACCTCACTATCTCTGATAGGTACAACTGGGCATATTGACCCACTCCGTAAGTGGTCTTAACTGGCAGGAAATGTGCGGACTTGGTCGTCCGATCAATGATTACCCAAACTGAATCGAAACCCCTCTGTGATCGCGGCAATCCTAACATAAAATCCATAGTAATTCTCTCCTATTTCCATTCAGGAATTTCTATTTGTTGAAGTGTTCCGGCGGGCCTTTGGTGTTCAGCCTTAACCTGCTGACACACTAGACATCTAAATTCGTAGTCTGCCACGTCTTTCTTCATACCATTCCACCAATATAATCTCAGATCCTGATCCATCTTATTACTACCTGGATGGATTGTGTACGCTATCTTGTGTGTCTCATTAAGGATTCTTTCTTTCAAACCATCCACCATAAGTACACAGTCGTCCCTCCAACCGGAGTATGCCACTGTCATCTATGGAGAATTGGACGTCGTCCTTCTCCCCCTTAACCACTGAATCTCTGATCTGTTTGAGGTCGGCATCTTGATCTTGCTTGGATTTAACTTCTTCAATTAGAGCTAACTTAACTTGGATAGGTAGAAACAATTGGAATTTCCAATTTCAAACTGAGTTATAGACTGTTCCTAACCACAACGGTTAATATGATGAAATTAGTTCTCCGATGAGTTAACTATTGCCTTCTCTAGTGAGGCTTACCTTGACTCAATCTGCTTGTCTGACTAGCTACCTTTGAAGTGACTTCTTATATCTGTCTTGGAACACGCCAAGACACTAGCTATTTGCATAGCACACTAGGTTCTATTCTATAAACTCTAACTGACGAAGTACACCCCTACATCGGAGTCCCAGTACCTAAGTATCCTCTACTACCAAGTAGCTACCCTTCTGCTGGTATCCCCCGATATATTCTTGTAACGACTCCTCCAGAAAAGTCCGTTTACATCTTACTACACCCTCTACTCTACATCTAGACTTACCGCTTACACGGCACACACCCTACGTAGGTGTTTATACTTTGTGCCATCAGTGTACTCAACCCTTCCGAGGTTGTTACACTCACTACCGACTCGGTTTACCCTACTTGTGTCCTGACGAAGCTAAATGCCATGACACTAGCACAACTATGTATTACACTTACCGTTTCTCCACCAAATAGTAAAGGATCTTACATTTATGACTCGTGTTTCCCTTTCTTTTCCGGACTTCTACACTTACCCTTAGTGGTTTCCATAACCACTTCAGGTTACTCCCTGTCGACATCCCATGTCTGACTGACTTAGACTCTTCTCTGACTACTACTTGTAGTCATTTATGTTCATAATGGAAACTCATCAATCTCCTCCTTACCATCATACTCATTACTCTGCCTCAGGCTCAATTCAGTCTTCACATCCGAAGACCGCACTTAACACGACTATGACTGTGGATCTATAGCATCCTCAGGTTAGTCCACTTAGAGTTGCACATCCTATGCTAACTCTACTCGTTGGGTTTCCGTTGGCTTTTACCCCAACTTGGCCCACTCGGACTCCTCAACACACTTAGATCCTGTATTCCTACTTGGAATACTTGATCCATTAACTCCAGCATGAACCTTTTCGGACATGCTCTACTCCCCTTAACCAAACGGATCCGCTCCCACGGTTTGACTCTTTCCTTTCTTACAGTGTAGCAGATGTTCACGAACATATACCGCCTCTTGCAAGTGTGTTACACGTTGGGTTCCAATCGCCCCCAACAGTAGCATACCTATTTTATTAATTGGCTCGCATCCCCCGATGCTTACCCGACTTCGTTCCCGTATTCACTCTCTTCTTTTCATTTCATACCTACGTGGTACTCTTTCTTTGAGTATTTCTCAATACTGATTACTCACTAAATTCTCCTTCTCGATTAATCGTCGTTACGGTTAATTTTCCCTTTATGGCACCCACATGGCCACCTATACGTTTGGTTTGTCCGCTCAGTCTCCACCCAAACCCGGGCTTCAGATTAACGGATTTACGGTTCACCAACCTGTGGTACTAGCTTACCTAGCTATGTCGACTACAATCTATGTACTATACATCCACTTATGGTAGTAGTTGGTTCTCCACCTCCTACTCCTACAAGCTTCCGCTCTTCCCCCCTTATGGGACTACTTATCCCTGTCTGCTTTCTCTCCCCTCGGGCCTCCACGAGTCCCTTTGGGGTTTATCTCTTATGTTATCTCATTCGAGAGCTATCTACCGCAATAGCACACATTTTCCTATCTCTGGACGGTACCCAAAGGTCTACGCCCCTTTCCACTCCTAGACCTACCCCGATCTAATACATTCGGGTCCATTTTCACCCTATGGCCCCTTAATTGGTAACTCTTAGGTTTACCTGTATACTCCCTTGGCACTTTAGCACTATCTAGTGCTTTTTGATGTCTACTTAACTTTAATCACTCCAAGCGAGGGATTTCTCAACTACATCTACCATCCTTATACAGCTTACTTGTAAAAGGACTATTGTTTGGTAGGGTATTGGTCACTTGAGTTAGTTTTCTAAGGCACCCTGCGGGTTTTAAAAAATAATTCAAGTTTTTTCATAGAAAATGGCGCCTAAGGTTTTCGTAAATGGTTAGGGTTTAACCAAATGGAATGACACAAATTGAGAAAATGTTTTCATGAAATTTGCCTTCCAATGGTTATCCCTAGTATTTTCAAGAAAATTTTAAGGGTCTTTCAGAATCTCTCATCCGGAAAGACTATAAAGATTTTTACAAAAATTTCTCATGTGATCAATATCCTATTCTTTATGCTCTTCCTTAAGCAACCCAAGAGAGTTTGGTTGGGCTTAATCCCTTCTTTCCCCCCTTGTTTGCTTAAGGAACTAGTAGTTCATGGATCGAGCGCAGGGTTGGACTAGGCTCCTTCCCTGTGCCTTCCCATTTACCCTGTTTCCTGCTTGGCATATGGTCACGCTCTACACGTTTACATATGCCTCTACTTTTTAACATTTATCTCTACGGCATATGGTTCAACCACTTTGCCCTTCCATATACCGTATCCTGATTTTCCAGTCCGTAGATTTCTACTTCTATACTGTGGCATACACCAAATCTTTGTTTACTTTCTAGGAAGGACAACTCACTTCCTTCAAGCATAGCATACCGCACAGTCATGAACCATTCACATGGTCATCTTCCTGTCAGTCTCATGCCACACGGCCCTGTTTATTATTCTCTATAAACTATCCATTTCAATCGCCCCATGGTCTTACTTTATTCTCTACACGCCAAACGTGTCTTTTCTTTCACTTTACAAACCATTCCTAGCCTAAACTACCATTCACTGCATATTTCTATTCTACTTGCATTCTATACTATAATCAAACAATTTGCGCCTATACCATAGCACACAATGCGCCTTTAACAGAGCTGACGCATCGCCTCATTTAACACCTGCAAATCAATCACATATTGTAGCGCATTCCAGCCTACAATTCAACCAAATATGTCTGTGTCTAGGTAGCATCCTCCACGGATGTCTCCTTTCCCTATTATGGCATCCAAAGGTTCCCGGGGTCACTCCGCCACCCCACCTTACGCCTTAGTGCTCATCGGCACTTGTGTACTGTACAGGTTATATGCTTTGCATAGAATTTCACATACAAATTCTATGCTTAAAGCGATGACTCGAAAGAATTCATGACTCAACAACCTGGGTAGTCCCACAAGTGCCTGTTTAATTCAACGTTGTGCCCGGGTTTCACAATGAAGCTTAAACCGACACCCAGTTATACCAATGGCTTCACATGACTTAAAGAATAACCAGGCTCTGATACCAAGTTTGTCACGACCTCAAATTGGGAGTACATGACCGGCACAGGAATAGGTTTTTACTTCTAAACCCATAAGCCTTACCCTGTAAACATAACTATAACTACCCTGCTATACAATTAATATATATATATATATATATATATATATATATCATAATAGTGCCCACACCTCATTGGTGGCCTAATTAACCTACAATCCACGGTTTGCTCAATACCGCTTCAGCTCAGCCCATTGTATAGATATATATATCAACACACAAATATATAAATATTCATATCATATTGACCAAACTTCTCAATACGTACGATCTATCCTATTCACATGCAGCAAGCACACATAATATATATATCCATACCATATTGACCATACGCCTCAATGCGCACGATCTATCCTATTCACATGCAGCCGTTTAATACCATACCATATTGATCGCCTCAATGCGTGATCTATCCTATTCACATGCAGTTTATATACTCATACAATATCCTAGTTTATTCCCCAAACTGGACCGTGTCTTTAAATACTTGTGAAGCCGACAAGGCTAGAGTAGGTACATATCGAAAGCTTTAAATATATACACAACCCTTACAACTTATAATATGTACAACCAAAAGAGTGAAAATAACAAAAAGGTGTCCACCCACGCGAACTAGTGCGTAAAGGATGGTCTGATGTCCGTATCACTGTCCAGACGTCGATGCATGCCCGATACCTGTATCTGAAACATTGAAGCAAAGGGAATGAGTCAAACAGACTCAGTAAGAAGCTTCCCATCCTCGCGCAGGCAGCGGGTACCACTACAGCTGGGAAAGGGAAACACCCACAATCACATGCGCATGAAAATCCAGTTTATCAAATGTTATATTACGATCAGGCAATATTAATATAACATAAAATCAAAGATAAACCTACGGATCATGCTCTTTTATCATGCTTCTCATAAACAAGCAATCACTTTTAACATATCATCTGAAAACTATAAATCACTCAACTGGTCCATGTATCTCACAATGGACAATGGCCTCAATGGGCAAATCTTTTAATCTTTAACTGACCCTAGTGTCAGCTAGGGCAATGGCCTCAACGGGCAATTTCTTTAAATCTTTAACTGACCCTAGTGCAAGGCTAGGGCAATGGCCTCAACGGGCAATTTCTTTTAATCTTTAACTGACACTAGTGCCAGGCTAGGCAATGGCCTCAACGAACAATTTTTATCTGACTTGTTTCTCTTCCCAAGCTTTTAGCGGGAGATTCTGACTCTATCTACCCATTACTATCCTAAACTGACTTTACCTAGGTAGTATAAACCTTCGTATGACTCACTAATCAATTATGAGAATCTTTTTAATCCTTATTTAATACCCAAACCCTTGATTAGATCATAACCTAGCTCTAAGGTCTTTCCTAAGTTTGATTACCATAAAACATCGACATTTACAAACAAATTCTTTACGATTTCCTTAATGTGTTTCTAATTAACAGGGTAAACCAAACCTTGCACTAAATCAATAACTTACCCCCCTTGCTTGTACTTTTCGGTGTATCTCATGTCATCACATGGATACCCTCCAATACCTCTTTGCCTGTAATCAAACTCACATGTACAAGTACTTCATATATTACAATTTAGGAAACAATAGCATATTAACCACTAAATAATTCTTACAAATAGGCAAGTAGACAAACCACATATCCACATCCTCAATCAACCCTGTAAGGCAAGGATGGAAACCCCTCACTTGGACGGCTTCCTTGTGCTTGTCTGGAGTAACTCCCGCTCCGGACGAATCGTGGTTTCCTATCAAACGCATTCAGGTGGTTAACATCTTACACTATATTCAACACATATGCATGCGACACGCTTGTGCCTAAAGATGCACCTAGACATCGCCAAGAACCGAGTTCTTGGTCTTATCCGTCTTCACTCTCTTCTATGAGAGTCTCAAATGCTTCGCACTTGGTTTCATAACAACTATCACTTATCTGAAGTGATTACAGAGCCATGGATTCGAGTTAATAAACCTCACTCTAAATTATCCTACTTAAGGTTTCCTAATAATTACGAAGGAATTAAATTGCCATTTTAGAATTAGGACTTTATTGTTCCGCAAGTTTCCATCTTTGAGAAACAAGAAAGTACCTAAAATAATTCTTGATGCTTGATAGCATATTTAGAATTATTGTTGGGTGTTTAAGATCGAAGAGAGGAGGTTTAAAACTCTCAACCTCACCCTTAAAGTGTATTTGGCAATCCTAGCAGGGACCTGACACGTTAACGTCAAGGTTCAACTTAGTAACCTCAGGCCAGGTCTTCACGGTTCTTGTTCAGCTAATATTTTCAACAATATAATTTCAATAATTCCACTCCAAGCCTATTTACTCAAATCCAAGCTCAATCCTAATTATCAATAATTTCCCAAATTTATGAATATTTAGAATTTCAACCCCAAATCCTTCCAAATTCGAATTCGACCAAACCTGAGGATATAGTCACGGTTCCTACCCGAACTTTGTGTTCAAGAACACTTCCTAGGTCTCAATCAACCCTCGACACAACTCAATCGAAAGTGAATCGAAGAAATTCCTAAAAATGGAGAAATTGAGGGTTTCGAATGAAATTGGGGTTACCAACCTTGATTCGATCGGTGAGGTGTGGAAGATGTTGCAGTCGAGCTCCGATGCTTTTCCAGTGTCGACTAGCTCTCCTCTAGCGAGTTTTCCGGCGACGTTTCCTCCCTCTTCCCCCTTCTTCTCCGTCCACTCCTCCCTTTCTCTCTACCTCTCATCTTCTCTCTCTCCTCTTCTCACGCATCCCCTTCTCTCTTTTCTCTTTGTTTTCTATTCTAATTAAACCCACGGCATTCCCCCACCCCAATTTAAATAATTAAAAATAAATATAATTAAATAATAAATAATAATAATTAAAATTAAAATTAAATAATTAATAATTAATTAAAACACACTATAATATTTTCTTTTTTTTTTTTTTTTAAAAAAAATAGATAATAAGATAAATAATAATCACTTAAAAATAATAAAGGTATATTTTTAATTTAATTTCCTTTCCCTATTTAATTCAGGTTTCCAATTTCTTAGGTCATGAATTAAATCCTAAAAATTATTTTCTACTTCTTTTCTTCCCCTTTTTATTTTATTTTAAACTTCGAAAAATTTCTCGGGTATTACACCCGACGTGGGATTTGTTGAGGGGAGTGTAGCTTGTGAATCTGGGAGGTATTCATGCTCGAGGGGATGACCGCTTTCTGTTGTTTTTCTCCTTCGGGTTTGGGTTTCTGCTACCAGCTTTTTCCTTCTTCTTTTCCGCTCATTCCATGTCGGACCTGCTAATCAGGAATTTCCTCATCATGTGTTTGGCGATTTGCGTGTTTTCTTCTTGGAAGAAAGATTCTGTGCGGTCCATCAGCTCCTGTAAGCTGGAGACGGGGCACCTATTGAGTTCCCCGTAAAACTGCGAACACAGAGACCTTGTTTGTAGGTAGCCCAGGGCATGTGGAGGTAGGATCCGGTGGGTATTTTGGGATGGCGGTTGCGAACAGGTCATAGCGGGTCGCGCTGCTTCTCCGACGATCATTGCTGGTCCGGGTTGGACTACTGTCGGGGTGCTGGCACCGTTAGCGACAGTCGTGTGAATTCCATTGGCAAGGTCCCGAACTGTATTGCGGGTAGGTTGGTAGGGTCGCTGGAGGTCCCTGCTGCTGTGCTGTGTGGCACTGGTGGTAGTTGGGCGCCTGTGTTTGCTGGGGCGAGGCTCCTGCTTCTCCTCCCACTGTTGTTTTGCGTATGGCTGCTACTTCTGCCTCGAGGAGGGCGAGCTCTACCTCCCCCGGGTTCCTCACCGGCTCCGCTGTTTCTTGACTGTCTGTAGGGCAAGGAACATGCGGCATGCCATAAGGATGTTAGGGGCAGGTTTCCTCTCTGGGTGCCGGGTTCTAGAACACGGTTTCTGTGATGGATACCCGCATCTTTGAGGCGTTCTGGGGCTGAGTCGTGTTTGAACCACCTGCCTGTTCCTCGCACTGCGCCTTAGAGCGCTTGCATCGGTCATGGCTGTGGGGGCGTTCGAGTCTGTCATCCTATAGTGTATCCTGTGAACAAGATAAAAAACGGGTTTCTGAGTGTTAGGTGTAGACTCCTACTCCCTGAAAAAGAAATGTCGTTTAGCAGCAGAGTGGCTAGGCAGGCATTGTGGTATGAGGAAGACCACGGTGGGCGCCACTGTACTGTCATTTTTTCTTCAAACAATTGTAATTTGCAATTAAGGACCGCAAGGGGTCTGAACCTTAGGGGACTTGCCCTTAGGTGATGCACCTAGGTGCCTACGTACCCTTCAGAAGGGATCAAAGTCCACGTAGTTCGTCATGGTGACGTCTATAGGAGCCGTTAGGCAAGGTAGTTACCTGTACTGGGCCGTGTGCGGCTAAGACATGCTTAT
Source organism: Senna tora (assembly GCA_014851425.1). Lineage (NCBI taxonomy): Eukaryota > Viridiplantae > Streptophyta > Magnoliopsida > Fabales > Fabaceae > Senna > Senna tora. Next base: position 20,117,850 of record CM026265.1, read on the forward strand.
GGTACTCCGGAGCGGCGGCGAGCCACTCTTAGGAGGATGCCTTAATGAGAGACAGCTCGAGTCTCTGAGGGCTGTTGGAAGCCCTATTGATGGGATGCTCCGGGGAGGAAGTGAGCTTGCCGGTGGTCGGACCTGGCGCAGCCTACGGCGGAGCTCGGGATGTGTGAAGGGTATGCGTGAGGCGTCTGAAGGTGCTCAGGCTGCCTGTTTGAATGACAATGAGTGTGCTCTCTAGGATATTTTAGGTATCTTGGATCTAGTGTTATAGTTCTTGAACTTGCGTATCCCTTAGTCCCCCGGGTGAGGGTCTATTTATACTGAGTGCGAGGAGGTCGTGCTCGACCCACGATCTCTTGTGACGTGGGTCGTCCCACGATGCTCAGGGAGTTCCCACGTCTAGTTGAGTGGGTATCCCCGCGAGGTGACGTGGGCAAGGGCCACGTAAGTAGCAGGTAAGTGGTACCACGTGCTGCTAGCATGTGCTGCCGCTAGGCTTCTGGAAGCTTAGTGTCACTTGTCCCAAGGCGGAATATTCCGAAGTTACAAAATGTTTTCATTTTTTTATCTAACCTAGAATATCTATCGCAAGCAGCAATGATTAATTTTCTCCCTGCGAATCTTCAGCTTAAGGGTATACGACTGATATGAAAATGTATAATAACTTAACTTTGTTAAACAATTAATAACAATAATAATTTGTAATATTTATAAACATTTTTATTGATATATTAAAAAGTGCTATCAAGGCATTGGTCTTTTATCTAATTTTGAAAAAAAAAATTTATATTAGCCTTAATATTAAGACATACTTTTTTTGTTCTGATAAAAAATATTAAGACATACTTAAAATTGAGACATATTTTGTAAAAAATGTATTATAACACAAATTTCGAGATAAATTCAACGATTATAAACTCATAAGTTAAAGTTATTTATAACTTTATAACATTTCCATATTTCCTTTGTTATTTTTCCATCATGTACAAATCCAAAACAGAATAAGCTAGCTGTAACTTTTCTAGTAACTCCTTTTAACTTTCCTTTCTGTCTATATATTATTGTACCCATTATATTGTACAATTCATATTTCATAGAGGAGATATTATACAGATCGGTCATTCAAATAATCTTTACTCAAAAGTCATGACTCTCTTCCTTCAATCAGAAGACCAATTTCACATAGAGAGAAAAAAAAGGGGGTTGCTTTACTTATTTTTGTAAAGGCCCATTGTGCTCAAATCTATTTTAATTCATAACCCAACACGGACAATGACGAAAAAATGATACTCCTAGCAATATTGATAGTGGGGAAGATGATGAAGGAGATTATGAGGATAAAACTTATGAAGATCTTGAATATTTAATTTATTTTATTTAATTTTTTTATATATATGAATTATTAACTATATGCATAATTACGAATAATGCTTGATTAGGTTGAATTAAATGATATAAAGTATTTAGGTATAGAAATGTACGATTTAAGTAGATATATATTAAGTATTTATGCATTTAAATTTAAATTTAAATTTATATTATTTAATTAATTTAGTTTATAATTTTGTATTATTATAATAAAAACCCTAATTATCTAAAATCTTGAGTTTACTGTGGGTTTATTACTCTTGCTTAAATTTTAATATTGATTCTTATAATTTTTTATGCTAAATTACTATGAACTCATAAATAGAGTTTACTGTGGGTTTATTACTCTTGTTTAAAAATCAAAATTATATATTAATTTCTTCAAAAATAGGTTAAATTATTTTTTTAATTAGTTTTAATTGATGATGAAGAATCAAATACATATGATTGTTCAAAAATGAGAACGAATAAGTGATGGCTCCACAAAATTCTTTAATTATGAAAAAGAATAGATGTTATTTTACCTTGTTATGAGTGAATTTCCTACTTTTTTCTAAAAAAGGTGATTGGGCATAGATATAGATAATTTTTTCAGATAAAGTAATTAACATGTTTTTAAAAATTATAATTCATAATTATGTGCATGCATAGGTATTTTCTTAGTTGAAATCAATAAATTTAAATTTGAGTGCAAATGACTTATTGACAGTAGATTGAAGCTCTTAAGAGACTGAGTATTATTTTATCTTTCCACAAAACATAAGCCCCAGTTATCAGTTATTATTAAAATTGAAGTAGAAATAAGTTTTATATTTAGGTTGAATAAAAAAAATATTTTGTATTACTATTTAGATAATAAGATCAACAAAATTGTTTGATTAAAAAAATAAATTATTTAATTATGAAAAAGCTAAGGTGAACTTATATAAGTGTTTATTATGAAATTTAATCAATTATAGGCTTAATTCATACTCTTTTTCTTTAATTATTGATCATGCACAATTAAAATTTTTATTTTAAATGTTTACTTTTATTAAAAAAAGTTAACCGAATCCAAAAAAAATATTTTAGGGTAAAATTTGGTTTTTTTTTTTGTTTAGATTAGGTTGTTTTTGGCCAAAGGTTAATTTTTTTAATAAAAGTAAAAAGTTAAATGTTAGGTGGAAAATGAAGTAGACAGTAACGTGACAAAAGAGATACACATTCATCGTCCATATCAGCAAATTTTGTCAAGCAAGTTAACAATGTTAGCAAAAAGGGCAGACGTGAACAAAATTGAAAGTTTGAGGGTAGGTATGAACCGAAAAAACAAGTTAGGGGCAGGAATGAACCTTGCATCAAAGTTTGTGGGTAGCAAGGGTAGTTTACCCTTACAAAAAAATAAAAAAGTAATAGAACCCATCGTTGTAAGATAAGTATTTTTTGATAGAATTATTCTAAATAATAGACATTACAATAGATTAATTATTAGGTTTGCTTTAACGGATACTTCAATTGTAAAAAAAAATCATATATGGTCAGACCACCATGCACCAGCTAGCTTTAATTTTTCTAATTTTGAAGGAGGCAATTGAAGACGAAGGTGTGAATCGAAACAAAATCCCAACTTTGCTTACTTTTCTAATTTTGTAATGTCAAATTGTTGTTTCACTAAAGAAATCATGTCCCAGAAACCCTAAAAACACTAATCAAATACAACAATTTTAGAATACAAAATTAGAAAAAAGACATAAAATAGTGTCTCTCTCTCTCTTACACATATTATGTGTGGATTATGCTAAGTTGTAAATGACCAAAGACATAAATCAGTAACTTTTCTGAGTTGGGGAAAAGGAAATGGAAATTGGTGGCCTAAAAATTACCATCTTCCTTAGCTAGCTTCAATTCTTCCTTCTAAAATATGTAGTGTGATTTGGGGGAATGTAAATTTTGAATGGACTAAACTAAGATAAAGTCACTTAGGTGCTTGCTATAAAGTTCACCAATATAATTAAAACACATGGCAAAAATTTTTGTATAACCAATCATGGTACAGAGAGAAAATGAGGTCGCATCACAAAAAAAATTGTAAGAGAAATAACATATAAGTAAAGTTTGACATGCATAAAAGAGATAAATAACATGTCCACATACTATATAAGTAGTTAACGAGAAAAATTAACAGTGTAAGATAAAAAAAAATCAATATAGAGTAATAGAACAAACTTGTAAAAATAGATAGTAGATTTAAAATTTTTAAAAAAATAAAATATTAATATAAAATACATTTTGCTAAGAAGTGTGCTAATGGCGGTATTGTTTAAATGTTCATTTTAACTAATGAAAAAATTTAAAAAAATTATTCCTTTTGGTTTTTTAACCAAATTCAAGACAATATATTATATATTAACCAATAAGAGAAAACTTTAAATAATACTCTAAAATATTTGTTTGATAAACTCATAAAAATAGTGAAAAAGGGAGAGTGGAGAGTGGAGACAAAGAGTAATAGGCATCAGCACCGGTGTCTTTTGTTGGTGATTTGAGGATGTAATGCTGGATGTAATCCACATTACATCAAACATTCTTCTTATCAAACAAATCGCACTTTTTATAATGTGATGGAATTATGTTTTTGTTCTTATTTAATTACCTACTTTTTCATTCCCACTTTTAATGTAAAGGTAAAATGGTTATTTTATCCACATTTATTCCATTCACATCACATTACATCATATTGACATGACATTTCTATTCCCTCCAACATTCTCATTCTCATTCCCATTATATCCAACATTACATCCTCCACCCTACCAACCAAACACACCCTAGCACTAAGCACCGAAGAGTGAGAAAAATGAGGAACAATAAAAAAAAAAAGAATTGGATCCTCTGCATGCAGTAAAGTGCTCAGTGAAATGGGGAGAGAGATAGAGAAAAAAAATTGTGGGACCCACCTTATCAAATCTTCTCTCTCAATTTTTCTATCTCATAAATTTTTTTGTCTCTCTCCTCTATTCACTTCACTGAACACTTTTTATTTTTAATTACATATAAAAAATTTGATCATTAATTTTAGATATAATGTAAATTTAATTTTTTTTGATAATATGTAAATTTAAATTTTTAGGTTAATTATCTTTTTTAAAGTGTTTACAAATTACATTTTTTAAAAAAATTGATAAGCTAGCTCTTCATTATAAAAAAAAGTGGTTATAAATTAATAAAAAAATTAATAACCCTGAAAATTAAAAAAAAAAGATAGAAATAAAAAAAGAAAATAACAAATATATTGACTGAAAAGAAGAAAGAGAAAATTGAAGAAGAAAAAATTTGATTCGGTTCCCAATTTATTAGTATTAATATCTGCAAAATAAGATAGACACCTAATGCTTCCAGCAGTAGATAGTTCAGAACATTACACAGGACATCATCTTCTACACAAGAAGAAGGAAAGGGCAGAATACAACCCGAGAAAGCAAATGAAGAAGCAAAGAAAGCAACATAAAAGATAATTGAGAAAGAAGAGAAAATAAGAAAGGACATCATCTTCTATAATCACGAATATAAATCTTCAGAGTAATAATAATTACTCCAAATATCATGATTATTTTTTATAGACGATCATTATTTGTATCGTAATAAAGTGAAAAAAAAGAAAGATGGTTTTAGAAACATACTGATCCATGCATGTACTAATGATAGTTTTTCAGTTGAAAAACCAACTAAAAAAATATAAGATACTAGTATAACAAATGCAATTGCTAACCAAAATAGTTTCTGGATTCGAATTCTTTGCCAGAAATATGGTATCTCACAGAATATCACGGCTGGTATGGAGGCTAAAGTGACTGACCCTAGACTCTGGAGGGAGATCTGTAGAATATGGCCTGAGTTCTACAAGCATATTTCTTGGGAAATTGGCAGTGGATGATAGAGCAAGATTCTGGCTTGACAATTGGTCCGGAGAATTAAGAGTATTTGGCATGATTGTTAAGGTACTGTCTTAATTCCTGACCCGATGACTAAAACTAGCGGCTTCGTTGACCAATTTGGACAATGGGACGAAAGAAAGGATGAATGGTTTGATTCCTTAGCATACTATTGAAAAATTCTTTGTGTGAATCCTTATCCATCATTGGGTAGTGATCAACGCTTTGTGGGAACCTGGCAAGGATGGTCATTTTTCCATTACTAGTTTTTACAATGTTATAGAAAATATAGAGTAGAGACATCCGTCTGGTACGTGGAAGCTAATTTGGAAAAGCAAAATTCGAAATAGGAATAATTTCTTCTGTGGAGGCTTAGGACATGATAGGTTACCTACTAGAAGTAAATATGCTTCTTGGAGTGCTACTAATCCTATTTGTCTTTGGTGCTCAAATTCTAGGGAGACTAATGTCCACGCGATTAGAGACTGGCCAAGATTGCTTGCAATATGGAAGGCGTTCCTTAATATCCTAGGGACATGGCTCTATTTTTCAATCTGTCTATAAAGGATTGGATAGGGTGGAACCTTCAAAGGAATTATAATTTTGCTAGTATATCTTGGCCTTCTATATTTTTGGCTGCTTGTGGTCTAATTTGGCACTGGAGGAATAAAAAACATTTTGATGTAGATTTCCAAATCCCTAATGAAGTTCACAGAGTTATTCTGTATCACACAAAGGTGTATGATGAAGCTTGGAGGCCTAGTGAAGAAGATAGGGGAACTAGTTGTGATAATGACAAGGCCTGGAGAAAACCAATGGTGGGATGAATAAAAGTTAACACTGATGGTGCAGTTTGTAGATCTTCAAGAAAGGCTGGTTGTGGTGGTATTATTCGCTGATAATTATGGGAATTGGATTAAGGGATTTGATAGTATCTAGGTTATGCCTCAATTCTAAGTGCGGAGATATGGGGTATATATCATGGTCTGGTTACTGCCTGGAATCTTGGCTTCAGAAAAGTGGAACTTGAAAGTGATTCTAGCCAAGATATTAAGATAATTCAGATGCTGAGGGAAACTGGTTGCAACCTACGCCCGCTCCAGCATAAGATCTCCTGCCTCCTGGCTAGTGATTGGGAGGTTAAAGCCACGCACATCCCGAGAAATGCAAATGGGTGTCCTGACACAATTGCAAAGCATAGTTTAGCTAGTAGTATAGGGTTTAATATTTGGGTAATCATCCTTCTATAGTTGTCTCGGTGATGCTGATGGATGCCAACAACAACATCATTCATGATCCTGGGGGCTAGTCTCCTGTAATGTTTTGTTTCCCCCTTTTCCCACAAAAAAAAAATGCAATTACTAGTATGAGGGTCATATCTCTTATGGTGGAAACATGGCTTCAAAGATATATTCCTACACTGGATGTTATAACCCAACTTACAATTTTTAGCGCATGTACTGTTTCAGTACGATATACATATAGCACAAGTAGAATATGCATTACATATTCCTACTACATAACTCCATATATCATGACCACCACCAAAATCTTCTTCCTCTTTCTCCATAAAAGAACAATCACCCCAGCTTCTACAGTGGCAATGATTATAGCAATGATCCTTAGCCATGTGGTACAGGCTAATATTTTTATGCTCATCGAAAATCCTTCCATGAAGGATATTCGTGGGAATGTGAGCTTCCATTGGAATAATGTTGTAATACCCGAGAAAATTTCCGAAGCTTGAAATAAAATAAGAAGAGGAAGAAAAGGGAGTATGAAATATTTTGGGTACTTACAATTTGGGATATAAGAGAAAATAAAATTTAATTTGAAAGAGGAGGATTTAATTGAGGATTTTTCCACTTTTTCTTATTTTAATTATTATTATTGGGTTATTAATTATTTATTTATAATTTTTTTTCTTTTGTCTGTGGGGTGCCGTGTAGTTATAAGGAAAGGAGAGGGAAGTAAAGAAAGAAATGAAAGGAAGGAAAATAGGGAGAGAGGGGGCTATGGGAATAGAAAGAAAGAAAAGAAGAAAGAAAGAGAGAGAAAGAAGAGAGAGAGGGAGGAGAGACGTGAGGAAGAAGAAGAAGAAGGGTTGGGGTTCACCAGAAAAGTTATAGGGGAGAGCTAGCCGACACCGGAGCTCGGGTACGACGTCTCCTACACCTTCCACCAATCGAATCAAAGGTTGGTAACCCCAATTTAATTCGAACCCTTAATTTCTTCATTTTAGGGAATTTCTTCTGATCCACCTTCGATTGGGTTGTTTCAAGGGTAGATTGAGATCTAGGAAGTGTTTCTTGAACACTTAGTTGGGTAAGAATCGAGGCTATACCCTCGGGTTTAGTCGAATTCGAATTAGAAAGGGTTTGGGGTTGGGGTTGAAAATTCTAAATATTCCCAATTTGGTGATTCGTTGATAAATTTGGAATCGGGCTTGGATATGAGTTGTTAGGGTTGGATTTATGTCGTTGGAATGTAGGTGAACAAAACCCGTGAGGTGCAGAGTCGAAGCCGGGGTCGGAAGGGGGCCGAAACGGGCCCAAACCTGCCCACAACACAGCAAACGAATTGCTGTTCTGCAAGCTGGCACTGCAGCACCCGGTCTCTGCCTAGCATGCCCAAAACCTATTTTTAAGCCAATCCGGGGTGTCCGAACCTCCTATTTTCAATCCTAAACATCTTAGGACACCCCAACCATGTTTTTAAGGATCAGATAATTTAAAATGACTTCTTGTTCCTCAAGAATAGAAACTTACGGAATAAGCTATGCCCAACTTCTTGAATTTCTAAATTCCTTATAGAACTTCATTAGGTAACCTTAAGTAGGATAGCTTAAAAGCGCATTGAGGTTTAATTACTCAATTCCAAGGCCCCAAAAGTAACTCAAGGAGAGCAATATAGGTACGAAACCAAGTGCGATGCACTTGAGACTCTCATAGAAGAGAGGGAAGAAGACGGATAAGACCTAGTACTCGGTTCTTGGCAATGTATAGATGCATTTTAGGTACAAGCATGTCGTATGCATATGAATTGCATATAATGTGAGATGTTAACCACTTGAATGCATTCGTTAGGAAACCACGACTCGTCCGGAGCGGGAGTTACTCCAGGACAAGCACAAGGGAGCCGTCGAGGTGAGGCATTTCCCATCCTTGCCATATAGGGTTGACTGAAGATGTGGATATGTGGTTTTCCTACTTGCCTATTTGTAAGAATAATTTAGTGGTTAACATGCTATTGTTGTTCCTAAACTATTATATATGGAAGTATTTGTATATGTGTGTTTGACTACAGGTAAAGAGGTACTGGAGGGTATTCATGTGATGACATGAGATACGCCGAACAGTACAAGCAAGGGAGTAAGTTGTTGATTGAGTGAAAGGTTTGGTTTACCCTATTAATTAGAAACTCATTAAAGAAATCGTATAGAAGTTGTTAGTAGACGTTGACGTTTTATGGTAATTGAACTTAGGAATGACCTTAGAGCTAGGTTATGATCTAATCAAGGGTTTGGGTATTAAATAAGGGTTAAAAAGATCTCAAAAATGGATTAGTGAGTCATAGGGAGGTTCACACCACCTAGTTAAAGTCAGTTTAGGATAAAAAAGGGTAGATAGAGTCAGAATCCTAACTGAGAGCTCGGGGAGAAAAACGAGTCAGAAAAGATTTGCCCGTTGAGGCCATTGCCCTAGCCTGGCACTAGGGCCAGTTAAAGATTAAGAGAAATTGCCTGTTGAGGTCATTGCCCTAGCCTGGCACTAGGGCCAGTTAAACATTGAAAGAATTTGCCCGTTGAGGCCATTGCCCTAGCCTGGTACTAGGGTTAGTTGAGTGGTTTACAGTTTTCAAATGATATGTTAAAAGTGTTTACTTGTTATGAAAAGCATGATTCGTAGGTTTATCTATGATTTTATCTTATATTAATATTGCTTGATCGTAATATAACATTTGATAAACTGGACTTTCATGCGCATGTGATTGTTGGTGTTTCCCTTTCCCAAGTTGTAGTGGTACCCGCCGCTACGCCGAGGATGAGAAGCTTCTCACTGAGTCTGTTTGACTCACTCCCTCTGCTTCAATGTTTCAGATACAGGGATCGAGCAGGCATCGACGTCCGGACAGTGAGACGGACATCAGACCATCCTTACGCACTTGTTCGTGTGGGTGAACAGCTTTTGATTATTTTAATTCTTTTGGTTGTACATATTATAAGTTGTAAGGGTTGTATATATATATATATATATATTTACAGCTTTGATATGTACCTACTCTAGACTTGTCGGCTTCACATGTATTTAAAGACAGGGTCCAATTTGGGGGAAACAATGATATATGTATGAGTATATAAACTTCTGCATCTGAATAGGATAGATTGTACGCATTGAGGCGTACGGTCAATATGATATGAATATATATATATATATATATATATATATTGTGTGCTTGCTGCATGTGAATAGGATAGATCGTACGGTCAATATGATATGAATATTTACCTTATGAGTGCTGATATATATATCTATACACTGAGTTGAGCTGAAGCGGTATTGAGCGAACCATGGATTGCAGGTTAATTAGGACACCGTGAGGTGTGACCAATATTGTGATATATATATTGATTGTATAGCAGGGTAGTTATAGATATGTTTACAGGGTAAGGTTTAGGGGCTTAGAGGTAAAAGTCTATTCTCATGCCGGTCACATACTCCCGATTTGGGGTCGTGATAAACATGGTATTAGAGCCTGGTTATCTTTATGTGATGTAAATCCATTGGTATAACCGGGTGTCGGTTTGACCCTCGTTGTGAAACTCGGGCACAACGTGGGAACAAATAGGCACTTGTGGGATTACCCAGGATGTTGAGTCAATAATTCTTTCGAGTCATCGCTTTAGGCATAGAATTTATATGTGAAATTCTATGCAAAGCATATAACTTGTATAGTTCACAAGTGTCGATGAGCACTAAGGCGTAAGGTGGGGTGGCAGTGACCCCGGGAACCTTAGGACACCATAATAGGGAAATGAGACATCCATGGAAGATGGTACCTAGACACAAATACATTTGGTTGAATTGTAGGCAGGAATGCGCTACAATGTGTGATTGCTTTGTAGGTGTTAAATGAGACGATGCGTCTGCTCTGTTATCGGCGCATTGTGTGCTATGGTATAGGGACAAGTTGTTTGATTATAGTATGGAATGCAAGTAGAATGGAAATATGCAGTGAATGGTAGTTAGGCTAGTAATGGTTTCTAAAGTGAAAGAAAAGACACGTTTAACGTGTGGAAAAGAAAGTAAGCCCATGGGCGATTGAAATGGAAAGTTTACAGATAAGAATAAACAGGGCCATGATGCATGAGACCGACAGGAAGATGACCACGTGAGTGGGTCACGACTGTGCGGTATGCTATGACTAAAGGAAGTGAGTTGTCCTTCCTAGAAAGTAAACAGAAAAGGGGTGGTGTATGGCACAGTATAGAAGTAGAAATCTACGGACTGGAAAATCAGGATATGGTATATGGAAGGGCAAAGTGGCCGAACCATATGCCGTAGAGATAGATGTTAAGGAGTAGAGGCATATGTAAACGTGTAGAGCATGACCATATGCCCAACAGGAAACAGAGTAAATGGTAAGGCACAGGGAAGGAGCCTAGTACAACCCTGTGCTCGAACCCATGACCTACTAGTTCCTTAAGCGAACAAGGGGGAAAAGAAGGGATTAAGCCCAACCAAACTCTCTTGGGTTGCTTAAGGAAGAGCATAAAGAATAGGATATTGATCACATGAGAAATTTTTGTAAAAATCTTTTTGGTCTTTCCGGATGAGAGATTCTGAAAGACCCTCAAACTTCTCTTGAAAATACTAGGGATAACCATTGGATGGCAATTTTCATGAAAAACGTTTTCTCAATTTGTGTCATTCCAATTGGTTAAACCCTCACCATTTATGAAAACCTTAGTCTTCATTGTCTAAGAAATAAACTTGAATTAATTTTTAAAACCCGCAGGATGCCTAAGAAAACTAAATCATGTGACCAATACCCTACCAAACAACAGTCCTTTTACAGGTAAGCTGTATAAGGATGGTAGATGTAGATGAGAAATCACTCACTTGGAGTGATTAAAGTTAAGTAGACATCGAAAAGCACTAGAGAGTAATAAAGTGCCAAGGGAGTATACAGGTAAACCTAAGGGTTACCAATTAAGGGGCCATAGGGTGGTAATGGACCCGAAAGTATTAGACCGGAGCAGGTCTAGAAGTGGAAATGGGCATAGACCTTCGGGTACTGTCCAGAGACAAGAAAATGAGTGCTATTGTGGTAGATAGCTCTTGAACGAGATAACGTGAGAGATATACCCCAAAGGGACTCGTGGAGGCCCTTGGGGAGAGAAAGTAGATAGGGATAAGAAGTCCCATAAGGGTGGCAGAGCGGAAGCCTATAGGACCCATAGGATAAGATTCAAGTAGGAGGTGGAGAACCAACTACTACCGTAAGTGCATGTATAGTACATTGATTGTAGCGGACATAGCTAGGTAAGCTAGTTCCACAGGTTGGTGAACTATAAATCTGTTAGTCTGAAGCCCGTGTATGGGTGGGGACTAAGTGGACAAACCAAATGTATAAATGGCCATATGGGTGCCATAAAGGAAAAATTAACCGTAAGGACGGGTAATCGAGAAGAAGAATTTAGTGAGTAACGATTATTGAGAAATACTCGAAGAAAGAGTACCACGTAGGTACGAAATGGAAAAGAAGAGAGTGAATACGGGAACGGAGTCGGGTAAGCATCTGGGGATGTGAGCCAAAACGATAAAACAGGTATGTTACCGTTGGTGGCGATTGGAACCCAACGGGTAACACACTTGCAAGAGGCGGTATATGTTCGTGAACATATGCCACACCGTAAGAAATGAAAGAGTCAAACCGTGGGAGCAGATCTTGTTTGGTAAAGGGGAGTAGAGCATGTTCGGAAAGGTTCATGCCGGAGTTAACAGATCAAGTATTCCAAGTAGGAATACAGGATCTAAGTGAGTTGAGGAGTCCGAGTGGGCTAAGTAGGGGTAAAAGCCAACGGAAACCCAACGAGTAGAGTTAGCATAGGATGTGCAATTCTAAGTTGACTAACCTGAGGATGGTATAGATCCACAGTCATAGTCGTGTTAAGCGAGGTCTTCGGATGTGAAGACCGAACTAAGCCTGAGGCAGAGTAATGAGTATGGTGGTAAGGAGGAGACTGATGAGTTTCCAGTATAAACATAAATGACTACAAGTAGTAGTCAGAGAAGAGTCTAAGTCAGTCAGATAAGGGATGTCGACAGGGAGTAACCTAAAGTGGTTATGGAAACAACTAAGGGTAACTGTAGAAGTCCGAAAAAGAAAGGGAAACACGAGTCATAAATGTAAGATTCTTTACCGTTTGGTGGAGAAACGGTAAGTGTGATACATAGTTGTGCTAGTGTCATGGCATTTAGTTTCGTCAAGACACGAGTAGGGTAAACAGAGTTGGTAGTGTGTGTAACAACCTCGGAAGGGTTGAGTACACTGATGGCACAAAGTATAAACAACTACTTAGGGTGCATGCTGTGTAAGCAGTAAGTCTATATGTAGAGTAGAGGGTGTTGTAAGATGTAAATGGACTTTCTGGAGGAGTCGTTTATAAAGAATATATCGGGGGAATACCAGCAGAAGGGTAGCTGCTTGGTAGTAGAGGATACTTAGGTACGGGGACTCCGATGTAGGGGAGTTTATAGAAATAGAACCTAGTGCTATGTAAATAGCTAGTGTCTTAAAGTGTTCCAAGACGGATATAAGAAGTCACTACGAAGGTAGCTAGTCGGACAAGCAGATTGGGTTAAAGTAAGCCTCACTAGAGAAGGCAATAGTTAACTCCTTGGAGAACTAATTTTGTCATATCCACCGTTGTGGCCAGGAATAGTTTGGAACTCAGTTGGAAATTGGGAATTCCAACTTGTTTCTAGCCCGCATCCAAGCTAAGTCAGCTCTAATTGAAGAAGTTAAATGCAAACAAGACCAAGACGCCGAGCTCGAACAGATCAGAGATACCGTGGTTAAGGGGGAGAAGGACGGCGTCCGATTCTCCATTGATGATAGTGGCTTACTCCGGTTGGAGGGACGACTGTGTGTACCTATGGTGGAATGGTTTGAAGGAAAGGGTCCTTAATGAGGCCCACAAGACAACGTACACTATCCATCTGGGTAGTAATAAAATTTACCAGGATCTGAGAGAATTGTACTGGTGGAATGGTATGTAGAAAGATGTGGCAGACTACGTATCTAGATGTCTAGTGTGTCAGCAGGTTAAGGCTGAACACCAAAAGCCCGTCGGGAACTTCAACAGATAGAAATTCCTGAATGGAAATGGGAGAGAATTACTATGGATTTTTTGTCAGGATTGCCGCGATCACAGAGGGGATTTGATTCAGTTTGGGTAATCGTTTATCGGATGACCAAGTCCGCACATTTCCTGCCAGTTAAGACCAATTACAGAGTGGGTCAGTACGCCCAGTTGTACCTATCAGAGATAGTGAGGTTGCACGGGGTACCAGTGTCGATTATCTCTGACAGGGGGCCACAGTTTACCTCTCCATTCTGTAGAGCATTTCAGGAGGCGTTGGGGACAAGGGTTGACTTGAGTACAGCGTTTCATCCCCAGACAGACGGGCAATCCGAGAGGACCATTCAGATTCTAGAGGACATGCTTAGGGCATGCATTATGGGTTTCGGCGAAGGGTGGGAGAAATACCTGCCGTTAAAGGAGTTTGCTTACAATAATAGTTACCAATCCAGTATTCGATGGCACCTTTCGAGGCTTTGTACGGTCGAAAGTGCAGGTCTCCGATTGGGTGGTTCGAGGTCGGAGACGCCAAGTGGTTGGTCCAGAACTTTTGCAGGCTGCTTTGGAGAAGATAAAGTCCATTAGAGGAAGGCTTGCCACGGCTCAGAGTAGGCGGAAGTCGTATGCTGACAACCGGAAGAGAGAGTAAGAGTTTGCTGTGGGTGAGCAGGTTTTCTTAAAGATTTCACTGATGAGGGGCGTGATGAGATTTAGCAAGAAAGGAAAGCTACGCCCAAGATACATCGGACCGTTTGAGATTTTAGAACGAGTGGGAAACGTTGCCTACCGTCTAGAATTGCCAGCGGAATTGGAAGGAGTCCATCCGGTGTTTCAAGGTCTGACTTATGAGGAGATGCCAGTGGAAATCTTAGATCGCCAATTGAGAAGCTGAGGTCAAAGGAAATACCGTTGGTGAAAGTCCTATGGCGAAACCATTTGGTCGAGGAAGCAACATGGGAAGTTGAGGCTGAGATGCGCAGGACATATCCTCACCTATTTCAAGACTAAGGTTAGTATGTTGATTTAAATTTGGGGACCGAATTTATTACGGGGGGAAGATTGTAATACCCGAGAAAATTTCCAAACCTTGAAATAAAATAAGAAGAGGAAGAAAGGGACTAGGAAATATTTTAGGGTATTTACAATTTGGGATATAAGAGAAAATAAAATTTCATTGGAAAGAGGAGGATTTAATTGGGGATATTTTCCACCTCTTCTTATTTTTAATATTATTATTATTATTGGGTTATTAATTATTTATTTATAATTTTTTTTCTTTTGTGTGGGGGGTGCCGTGTAGTTATAAGGAAAGGAAAGGGAAGTAAGAAACAAATAAAAGGAAGGAAAATAGGGAGAGAAGGGGCTACGGGAATAGAAAGAAAGAGAGAGAAAGAAGAGAGAGAGAGGGAGGAGAGGCGTGAGGAAGAAGAAGAAGGGTTGAGGTTCACCGGAAAAGTGACCGGGGAGAGCTACCGACGCTGGAAAGGTCACCGGAGCTCGGGTATGATGTCTCCTACACCTTCCACCAATCGAATCAAAGGTTGGTAACCCCAATTTCATTTGAAACCCTCAATTTCTTCATTTTTAGGGATTTCTTCGATCCACCTTCGATTGGGATGTTTCGTGGGTAGATTGAGACCTAGGAAGTGTTCTTGAACACTTAGTTGGGGTAAGAATCGAGGGTATACCCTCGGGTTTAGCCGAATTCGAATTTGAAAGGGTCTGGGGTTGAAAATTCTAAATATTCCCAATTTGAGGATTCGTTGATAAATTTCGAATCGGGCTTGGATTTGAGTAGTTAGGGTTGTATTTATGTCGTTGGAATGTAGGTGAACAAAACCCGTGAGGTGCGGAGTCGAAGCCGGGGCCGAAATGGGCCCAAACCAGCCCACAGCACAGCAAACAAATTGCTGTGCTGCGAGCTGGCGCTGCAGCGCCAACTCTCAGATATACGAAGAGCTGCTGGGTAGCAGCTTGGCGCCACAGCGCTAGAATAGGCGCTGCAGCGCCCGGTCTCTGCCCCGCATGCCCAAAACCCATTTTTAAGCCAATTTGGGGTGTCTGAACCTCCTATTTTCAATCCTAAACATCATAGTACACCCCAACCATGTTTTTAAGGATCAAAATCATTTCAAATGTCTTGTTCCTCAAGAATAGAAACTTATAGAATAAGCTACGCCCAACTTCTTGAACTTCTAAATTTCTTATACACCGTCATTAGGTAACCTTAAGTAGGATGGCTTAGAAGCACATTGAGGTTTAGTAACTCAAATCCAAGGCCCCAAAAGCAACTCAAGGAGAGCGATATAGGTACGAAACCAAGTGCGGTGCACTTGAGACTCTCATAGAAGAGAGGAAAGACGGATAAGAGCAAGGACTTGGTTCTTGGCAATGTATAGATGCATTTTATGCATAAGCATGTCGTAGCATATGAATTGCATATAATATGAGATGTTAACCACTTGAATGCATTCATTAGGAAACCACGACTCGTCCGGAGCGGGAGTTACTCCAGGACAAGCACAAGGGAGACGTCAGGTGAGGGGTTTCCCATCCTTGCCCTACAGGGTTGACTGAGGATGTGGATATGTGGGTTTGCCCTACTTGCTTATTTGTAAGAATCATTTAGCTGGTTAACATGCTCTTGTGTTCCTAAACTGTTTATTGAAAGTATTTGTATATGTCTGTTGACTACAGGTAAAGAGGTACTGGAGGGTATCCATGTGAGGACATGAGATACGCCGAACAATACAAGCAAGCGGGTAAGTTGTTGATTGAGTCAAAGGTTTGGTTTACCCTATTAATTAGAAACTCATTAAAGAAATAGTATAGAAGTGTTAGTACGCGTCGACGTTTTATGTAATTGAACTTAGGAACGGCCTTAGAGCTAGGTTATGATCTAATCAAGGGGTTGGCTATTAAATAAGGGTTAAAGAGATCTCAGAAATGGATTATTGAGTCATAGGGAGGTTCACACCACCTAGGTAAACTCAGTTTAGGATAGAAATGGGTTGATATAGTCAGAATCCCAGCTGAGAGCTCGGGGAGAGAAACGAGTCAAAAAGATTTGCACGTGAGGACATTGCCCTAGCCTAGCACTAGGGCTAGTTAATATTAAATCATTTGCCCGTTGAGGCCATTGCCCTAGCCTAGCACTAGGGTCAGTTAAATATTAAAACATTTGCCCGTTGAGGCCATTGCCATAGCCTGGCACTAGGGTCATTTAAATATTAAAACATTTGCCTGTTGACGCCATTGTCCTAGCTTGGCACTTGGGGTCAGTTAATATTAAAAGATTTGCCCGTTGAGGCCATTGCCCTAGCTAGCACTAGGTCAGTTAAAAATTAAAAGAATTTGCCCGTTGAGGCCATTGCCCTAGCCTGGTACTAGGGTCAGTTGAGTGATTTACAGTTTTCAATGATATGTTAAAGTGTTTACTTGTTACGAAAAGCATGATAGAGGATCATGATTCGTAGGTTTATCTATGATTTTATGTTATATTAATATTGCTTGATCGTAATATAACATTTGATAAGCTGGACTTTCATGCGCGTGTGATTGTGGGTGTTTCCCTTTCCCCAGCTGTACTGGTACCCCGCTGCTACGCCGAGGATGGGAAGTGTCACGACCCCTGTTTAGAGGACCGTGACCGGCACAGACACAGGGAATACCCCCATGCCTGTAAGCCTTATCACCTAATTGACAGAATATCTATTATTGAAAATACATTCACATGCACTATAATACCATGGCTACACCGAAAGGGTGGCCTATCCTATGCAAGCAAATCCACGGCCAGTGCCGCTTCAGGATATAGATATAGGAAAACACACATAATATATATAACCTGTGTACTGGCTACACATCCGAAGATGCTGCCTATCCTATTCACATGCAACAAATATATGTATATATATATTTTGGAAACAAGTTTTCCCTGCATCGTAATCTAACGGATCCTGATCTTTAAGGTGTGTGAAGGTGACAGTTCTAGATTTAGTGATACAATATAATTGGTACGTCTACCCTTTACTTTATGATACAATAATAAGTAAAGTAAATTACAATTACACTTTATTCACCCACATGAACAAGTTGTGGGTCTTGGAAAAGTGTTGCTCAACCCTCGTTCCACCAAGACTTCTTCCACCTGTACTTAACCTATCTCTGTGTAGTAAAATGAGGTGTGAGTCTTAACCACGTGACTCAGTGATGACTCTCCCATCCCCGGCGCAAGGTGGGTGCCATAGCGCTGGGTTTGGGAGTCATACACAATCACATGCAAAAACAACTAGTTACTGTTGTTAGCATACATTCTTGGTGATCACACAACAATAGAGATTTCATCCAAACACTCACGTGCATTTAATAACTGTAAACATGCAGTAGTTTATTCCACGTCATCAGTCAGCAAGTAAACATGTAACATATAGTACCGGCGTTTACTTACCGGTCTTTTCACGTTCAGCATGTTTGAATCAAACTAGACTTTGTGATACGTAATCCTGTACGTCACCACTCCGCTGCATAATCAACAATTATATGCAAACACAGCCAATTCTTTAAGTATACGCAGACACTATAACATACATCTACTTAACTTCCCCCACTCTGGGGTATTTACTAGCCACTACATGGCTTTTCTACCTCAAACCCTTGCACTCGGGTTGCTAGCCACCAGGTGGCAAAACATACCTAACCCATTCAATTGGGTACTGGTCACCTCGTGACAATTCTATTAATCAAACACAGTCAACTTCTATCTATCAAAACACTGATATGTAGCCACCACGTGGCACGTCCTGACCCCTTGCTGCGGGCAATAGCTTGAGCCCACTCGTCCATTACCCAACCAGGCCACATGGCGGGCACGACACGACGTCTCGAAGCATGGCCACTGACACACCCTGGACCAACTCAACAGGATGGTTTCTCTTTTACTAGTTAGGCTCACGGTTCACCCGTAGGTTCCTCCCGTGTCTCCTTACCTTTGCCTCACATATTAATAGGATTCTTTGTATCTTTCCTGAAGGATCAACAATTCTTCTCCTTATTAATATGTACAAGTATCTTCAACAGGATACAACTCATATACCCGTCCAGATGCACTCTCTGAGCCTCAAGCTATCGTCATAGCAATATAAAACCTTTCTGACCCTATTGCCAGGATAGGGCAATGACCATCGTCATGGTGATTATAAAACTGAGGTCTCAAGTGCCATCTGACGCTGTTCTAGTCGATGTCTCACATCGCTAGTATAATTAAATCCGAAACCCACCAATAACTCCCTTTGCATGATTATAATTTAAGTCACCGTCGTGACGAGTTTTCAAAATGAAAGGTTAGTCCTTCCGTACAAGGACTCTTGCCACCGTCGTGGAAAAAGATTTAATAAAATACTCATCATGCCTCCGGAGTGTATGAGTTGGATTTGTAACACACCAAACATAGCAAACAATTTCTCTCTACTCCTATGTCTTCCTATCTAAGCTACTTTCCACAACCTAATTTCTAGTTCCTTTATTCATGTAACATTTTATACCTCTAGCTAACACATACCAGACAAACAAAGAATGTACATACTCATGTAATCCACATAAGCATACAACCCTAGGAGCAGAGATGAAAGAGCCCTCACCTGGGCGACCTTCCCTTGCACCTCCAAGAGTGCTATTCCCTCCAAGCCTTCTATAGTGCCCTAAATTGCACATCCATACAATCAACATGTAATTAACATTCATGTTACAATCAATTTCTAATGCACATGCAAACACCCGTAGGCTGTGGTTGCCAAGAGCCGTACTCTTGGTGTTCTAAACCCTCTTTCTTTAGTTTAAGAATATCCCTAGACCCGACATTCTTTATTCATTTTCAAAACTCACCTTGAGTGTTTTCGGAGCCTTGGATTTCAGTAACTAGCTTTTAGCTATCTAAACTTCTAGTTTAGTAAACCTTTAGACAACTCAAGATAGAAGTTTGAAGTCTAAGGTAATTGGTTCCTTGATCAAGGAATTTAGATAGTTTGAGGGGTAAGAATTCATTTTAAACACATTTGAAATCAATTAAAGAGGTTTGGGTTTCCAATGGCAAGGTATATACAAGCATTAAACTCTTCTTTAATACAGGAAGAGTAACCATTTAAAATAAGGAAGAAAAAGCAACTTTTCAAAACAAAAAAATCTGGCGGTGTGTGAAAATCCATCTACTGCAACTTCATCTTAATTTATTAGGCTCCAAAACTTATTCCATTGCGTAGAGGACAGAAAAACGTTGAAAATAGACATATGGTTTGCCAAAAACGGACATCGGACGAAGGAGTTATGCCCATTTGAAGCAGGGCTTGCTGCAGTGAACAAATCTGTTCGCTGCAGCGAACAGAAGCGTTGCTTTTTCTCGCTGAAGCGAATAGAACCGCTGTTTTTTGTTGTTGCAGCGAAGGTTACGTTTTCCTTCGTTTTTCAGCCTTCCCATTCGTTTTCCGGCCACTTTCCAGCCCTGATTTCAATTCCAATTAATGGGGTTTTGTTCTAAATCATACATACTTCATTTTGTTTACCTATATACTCAAATCCAAGCTCAAATTATCAATCACCCAACCCAAAATCAAGATTTAGTGAAAATGGGTTTCATGAACCCTAACATCAAAATCTCCATTTCCGGCCATCTCCGGCCACCTAGCTATTTTTCCCAACATCCATGGATGTTCAAGAACACCCATTCATCATCATTCATCCTCTTAAATTCAAAGAATCTCCCTACAAGAACCGTGAAACCAAAATTTGATGAAGATGGAAAGAAATTGGGGTTTTGAAGTTATCACCTACCTCAATCAAGAAGAAGTGTAGAGGATGTTGGAGATGATCTCCGATCAACTTCTCCGGTGATGCCTCGCCGGATTCCGGTGACTTCCCTTCTCCTCCTCCTTAGTTCTTCCTTCTTTCCTCTCTCTTTTCCTCAAGCTGAAAAATGGGCGTGGTTGTAATGGGGTCACGATTTAATGAGCATTAGGCGAGGAAAAGAGAAATTTAACTTCCAACCCCAACTCCATATTTTTCCTTCAATTAAATCCCTATTTCCATTTTTTTTTACTCCCACACTCTATTTTTCTAGTCTTATTTTCAAAAAGAAATATTAATTTTCAAATTGCGAATTTTCTTATTCCAATTTCTCCAAAATTTTTCTATTCCATTTTGAAACCTCCTTTTATAAAAAAAAAAATAAGAAATTTCCACTCATATTTATTATTTTTATTATTATATTTTTTCTAAGGTTTAATTCCTAGCCCCGGAATAGATCACTCTTAAATCCTCGAATTTTTCAATAAATCATTCTTTAATCCTCGAAATTTTCTGGGGTATTACATTCTTCCCCCCTTAAGAATTCGGTCCCCGAATTTCATCTCCTTCATGGGGTTGTTGGCTTGTTGCCCTCCCTTGGCTGAATTTCATCTATGGTTTCCCTCAATGTGGAAGTTTTACCGTTTTACCCTACAGTTCATCTTTCTTTCCTAGAGACTCAAGGTCTCTATCTGGTTTCTACATATTCTTTCTGTGATCGTTTCCATTTCTAGTTTCGTAGTTAACCACCCCTCCGCGAGGTGTTAACCGACAGACTCCATCTGTTGTCGTATCCTTCCCGAGGACGCCTAACATTCCTAGTTTCAATTCACTTTGTGCTACAAATTTTGCAATGGATTGTCTGGCACGTACCACATGCATGCCCCAGTTTAGTTCTCCGAGGAGTTAATTATTGCCTTCTCTAGTGAGGCTTACCTTGACTCAATCTGCTTGTCCGACTAGCTACTTTTGTAGTGACTTCTTATATCCGTCTTGGAACACACCAAGACACTAGCTATTTGCATAGCAAACTAGGCTCTATTTCTATAAACTCTAACTGACGAAGTACCCCCACATCGGAGTCCCCGTACTTAAGTATCCTCTACTACCAAGCAGCTACCTTTCTGCCGGTATTCCCCTGATGTATTCTTTGTAAACGACTTCTCCAGAAAAGTCCGTTTACATCTTAACTACACCCTTTACTCTACATCTAGACTTACCGCTTACATGGCATAACCCTACGTAGGTGTTTATACTTTGTGCCATCAGTGTACCCAACACTTCGAGGTTGTTACACTCATTACCAACTCGGTTTACCCTAGTCGTGTCCTAACAAGCTAAATGCCATGACACTAGCACAACTATGTATTACACTTACCGATTCTCCACCAAACGGTAAAGGATCTTTCTTTTATGAGTCGTGTTTCCCTCTCTTTTCCGGAATCCTACACTTACCCTTAGTGGTTTCCATAACCACTTCAGGTTACTCCCTGTCGACATCCTATGTCTGACTGACTTAGATTCTTCTCTAACTAGTACTTGTAGTCATTTCTGCTTATAATGGAAACTCACCAGTCTCCTCCCATACACAGGCTTCAGACTAACGGATTTACGGTTCACTAACTTGTGGAATTAGCTTACCTAGCTATGTCCACTACAATATGTGTACTATACATACACTTACGGTAGTAGTTGGTTCTCCATCTCCTACTTGACTCTTATCCTATGGGGTCCCATAGGCTTCCGCTCTTCCCCCCTTATGGGACTACTTATCCCTGTCTACTTTCTCTCCCCTCGGGCCTCCACGAGTTCCTTTGGGATTTATCTCTCACGTTATCTCGTTCGAGAGCTATCTCCCTCAACATCACTCATTTTCTTATCTCTGGACGGTACCCGAAGGTCTACGCCCATTTCCACTTCTAGACCTGCTCTGATCTAATACTTTCATGTCCATAATCACCCTATGGCCCCCTTAATTGGTAACCCTTAGGTTTACCTGTATACTCCCTTGATACTTTAGCACTCTCTAGTGCTTTTCGATGTCTACTCAACTTTAATCACTCCAAGCGAGTAATTTCTCAACTACATCTACCATCCTTATACAGCTTACCAGTAAAAGGACTATTGTTTGGTAGGGTATTGGTCACATGAGTTAGTTTTCTTAGGCACCCTACGTTTTAAAAATTAATTCAAGTTTATTTCTTAGAAAATGACACCTAAGGTTTTCGTAAATGGTTAGGGTTTAACCAATTGGAATGACACAATTTGAGAAAGAGTTTTCATGAAAATTTGCCTTCCAATGATTATCCCTAGTATTTTCAAGAAAAGTTTGAGGGTTTTTCATAATTTCTCATCCGGAAAGACCAAAAAAAGGATTTTTACAAAATTTCTCATGTGATCAATATCCTATTCTTTATGCTCTTCCTTAAGCAACCCAAGAGAGTTTGGATGGGCTTAATCCCTTCTTTTCCCCCTTGTTTGCTTAAGGAACTAGCGGTTCATGGATCGAGCGTAGGGTTGGACTAAGCTCCTTCCCTGTGCCTTACCATTTACTCTGTTTCCTGCTCAGCATATGGTCACGCTCTACACGTTTACATATGTCTCTACTTCTTAACATCTATCTCTACAGCATATGGTTCGGCCACTTTGCCCTTCCATATACCGTATCCTGATTTTCTAGCACGTAGACTTCTACTTCTATACTGTGGCATATACCACCTCTTTTCTATTTACTTTCTAGGAAGGACAACTCACTTCCTCCAGCCATAGCATACCGCACAGTCGTGACCCATTCACATGGTCATCTTCCTGTCGGTCTCATGCCTCATGGCCCTGTTTATCCTTGTCTGTAAACTTTTCATTTCAATCGCCCCTTGGGCATACTTTCTTTTCTGCACGCAAAGCGTGTCTTTTCTATCACTTTACAAACCATTCCTAGCCTAAACTACCATTCACTGCATATTTTTATTCTACTTGCATTCCATACTATAATCAAACAACTTGTGCTTATACCATTGCACAAAACGCGCCGCTAACAGAGCAGACGCATCGTCTCATTTAACACCTGCAAAATTATCACACATTGTAGCACATTCTTGCCTACAATTCAACCAAATGTGTCTGTGTCTAGGTAGCATCCTCCATGGATGTCTCATTTCCCTATTATGGCATCCTAAGGTTCCCGGGGTCACTGCCACCCCACCATATGACTTAGTGCTCATTGGCACTTGTGTATTGTACAGGTTATATGCTTTGCATAGAATTTCACATACAAATTCCATGCCTAAAGCGATGACTCGAAAGAATTTATGACTCAATATCCTGAGCAACCTCGCAAGTGCCCGCGGATCCACCATTACGTCCGGATTCGTAATGGATGGCCCGACTGACACCCGAGACTACTAGTTAGCTTCACACCCTTAAGAACAACCAGGCTTTGATACCAAGTTTCACGACACCCGTTTAGAGGACCGTGACCGGCACAGACACAGGGAATACCCCCATGCCTGTAAGCCTTATCACCTAATTGATAGAATATCTATTATTGAAAATACATTCACATGCATTATAATACCATGGCTACACCGAAAGGGTGGCCTATCCTAGGCAAGCAAATCCACGGCCAGTGCCGCTTCAGGATATAGATATAGGAAAACACACATAATATATATAACCTGTGTACTGGCTACACATCCGAAGATGCTGCCTATCCTATTCACATGCAACAGATATATGTATATATATATTTTTGGAAACAAGTTTTCCCTGCATCGTAATCTAATGAATCCTGATCTTTAAGGTGTGTGAAGCTGACAGTTCTAGATTTAGTGACAATATAATTGGGTACGTCTACCCTTTACTTTATGATACAATAATAAAGTAAAGTAAATTACAATTACACTTTATTCACCCACATGAACAAGTTGTGGGTCTTGGAAAAGTGTTGCTCAACCCTCGTTCCACCAAGACTTCTTCCACCTGTACTTAACCTATCTCTGTGTAGTAAAAATGAGGTGTGAGTCTTAACCACGCGACTCAGTGATGACTCTCCCATCCCCGGCGCAAGGTGGGTGCCATAGCGCTGGGTTTGGGAGTCATACACAATCACATGCAAAAACAACTAGTTACTGTTGTTAGCATACATTCTTGGTGATCACACAACAATAGATATTTCATCCAAACACTCACATGCATTTAATAACTGTAAACATGCAGTAGTTTATTCCACGTCATCAGTCAGCAAGTAAACATGTAACATATAGTACCGGCTTTTACTTACCGGTCTTTTCACGTTCAGCATGTTTGAATCAAACAAGACTTTGTGATGACGTAATCCTGTACGTCACCACTCCGCTGCATAATCAACAATTATATGCAAACACAGACAATTCTTTAAGTATACGCAGACACTATAACATACATCTACTTAACTTCCCCCACTCTGGGGTATTTACTAGCCACTACATGGCTTTTCTACCTCGAACCCGTGCACTCGGGTTGCTAGCCACCAGGTGGCAAAACATACTTAACCCATTCAATTGGGTACTGGTCACCTCGTGACAATTCTATTAATCAAACACAATCAACTTCTATCTATCAAACAACTGATATGTAGCCACCACGTGGCACGTCCTGACCCCTTGCTGCGGGGCAATAGCTTGAGCCCACTCGTCCATCACCCAACCAGGCACATGGCGGGCACGACACGACGTCTCGAAGCATGGCCACTGACACACCCTGGACCAACTCCACAGGATGGTTTCTCTTTTACTAGGTTAGGCTCACGGTTCACCCGTAGGTTCCTCCCGTGTCTCCTTACCTTTGCCTCACATATTAATAGGATTCTTTGTATCTTTCCTGAAGGATCAACAATTCTTCTCCTTATTAATATGTACAAGTATCTTCAACAGGATATAACTCATATACCCGTCCAGATGCACTCTCTGAGCCTCAAGCTATCGTCATAGCAATATAAAACCTTTCTGACCCTATTGCCAGGATAGGGCAATGACCATCGTCATGGTGATTATAAAACTGAGGTCTCAAGTGCCATCTGACGCTGTTCTAGTCGATGTCTCACATCGCTAGTATAATCAAATCCGAAACCCACCAATAACTCCCTTTGCGTGATTATAATTTAAGTCACCGTCGTGACGAGTTTTCAAAATGACAGGTTAGTCCTTCCGTACAAGGACTCTTGCCACCGTCGTGGAAAAAGATTTAATAAAATACTCATCATGCCTCCGGAGTGTATGAGTTGGATTTGTAACACACCAATCATAGCAAACAATTTCTCTCTACTCCTATGTCTTCCTATCTAAGCTACTTTCCACACACCTAATTTCTAGTTCCTTTATTCATTTAACATTTTATACCTCTAGCTAACACATACCAGACAAACAAAGAATGTACATACTCATGTAATCCACATAAGCATACAACCCTAGGAGCAGAGATGAAAGAGCCCTCACCTGGGCGACCTTCCCTTGCACCTCCAAGAGTGCTATTCCCTCCAAGCCTTCTATAGTGCCCTAAATTGCACATCCATACAATCAACATGTAATTAACATTCATGTTACAATCAATTTCTAATGCACATGCAAACACCCGTAGGCTGTGGTTGCCAAGAGCCGTACTCTTGGTGTTCTAAACCCTCTTTCTTTAGTTTTAAGAATATCCCTAGACCCGACATTCTTTATTCATTTTCAAAACTCACCTTGAGTGTTTTCGGAGCCTTGGATTTGAGTAACTAGCTTTTAGCTATCTAAACTTCTAGTTTAGTAAACCTTTAGACAACTCAAGATAGAAGTTTGAAGTCTAAGGTAATTGGTTCATCTTGATCAAGGAATTTAGATAGTTTGAGGGGTAAGAATTCATTTTAAACACATTTGAAATCAATTAAAGAGGTTTGGGTTTCCAATGGCAAGGTATATACAAGCATTAAACTCTTCTTTAATCATAGGAAGAGTAACCATTTAAAATAAGGAAGAAAAAGCAACTTTTCAAAACAAAAAAATCTGGCGGTGTGTGAAAATCCATCTACTGCAACTTCATCTTAATTTATTAGGCTCCAAAACTTTTTCCATTGCGTAGAGGACAGAAAAACGTTGAAAATAGACATATGGTTTGCCAAAAACGGACATCGGACGAAGGAGTTATGCCCATTTGAAGCAGGGCTTGCTGCAGTGAACAAATCTGTTCGCTGCAGCGAACAGAAGCGTTGCTTTTGCTCGCTGAAGCGAATAGAACCGCTGTTTTTTGTTGTTGCAGCGAAGGTTACGTTTTTCCTTCATTTTTCAGCCTTCCCCATTCGTTTTCCGGCCACTTTCCAGCCCTGATTTCAATTCCAATTAATGGGGTTTTGTTCTAAATCATACATACTTCATTTTGTTTACCTATATACTCAAATCCAAGCTCAAATTATCAATCAACCAACCCAAATCAAGATTTAGTGAAAATGGATTTCATGAACCCTAACATCAAAATCTCCATTTCCGGCCATCTCCGGCCACCTAGCTATTTTTCCCAACATCCATGGATGTTCAAGAACACCCATTCATCATCATTCATCCTCTTAAATTCAAAGAATCTCCCTACAAAACCGTGAAACCAAATTTGATGAAGATGGAAAGAAATTGGGGTTTTGAAGTTATCACCTACCTCAATCAAGAAGAAGAAGTGTAGAGGATGTTGGAGATGATCTCCGATCAACTTCTCCGGTGACGCCTCGCCGGATTCCAGTGACTTCCCTTCTCCTCCTCCTCCTTAGTTCTTCCTTCTTTCTCCTCTCCTCTTTTCCTCAAGCTGAAAAATGGGCGTGGTTGTATGGGGGTCACGATTTAATGAGCATTAGGCGAGGAAAAGAGAAATTTAACTTCCAACCCCAACTCCATATTTTTCCTTCAATTAAATCCCTATTTCCATTTTTTTTTTTTACTCCCACACTCTATTTTTTTTAGTCTTATTTTCAAAAAGAAATATTAATTTTCAAATTGCGAATTTTCTTATTCCCATTTCTCCAAAATTTTTCTATTCCATTTTGAAACCTCCTTTTATAAAAAAAAAATAAGATAAATTTCCACTCATATTTATTTATTTATTTATTATTATATTTTTTCTAAGGTTTTAATTCCTAGCCCCGGAATAGATCACTCTTAAATCCTCGAATTTTTCAATAAATCATTCTTTAATCCTCGAAATTTTCCAGAGTATTACAGGAAGCTTCTCACTGAGTCTGTTTGACTCACTCTCTCTACTTCAATGTTTCAGATACATGGATCGGGCAAGCATCGACGTCCGAACAGTGAGACGGACATCAGACCATCCTTATGCACTTGTTCGCGTGGGTGGACACCTTTTGGTTATTTTGATTCTTTTGGTTGTACATATTATAAGTTGTAAGGGTTGTATATATATATATATATATATATATATATATATATATATTTACAGCTTTCGATATGTACCTACTCTAGACTTTTCGGCTTCACATGTATTTAAAGACAGGGTCTAGTTTGGGGAAAACTAGGATATATGTATGAGTATATAAACTTCTGCATGTGAATAGGATAGATCATACGCATTGAGGCGTACGGTCAATATGATATGGATATATATATTATGTGTGCTTGCTGCATGTGAATAGGATAGATCGTACGTATTGAGACGTACGGTCAATATGATATGAATATTTACCTTATGAGTGCTGATATATATATCTATACACTGAGTTGAGCTGAAGCGATATTGAACGAACTGCGGATTGCAGGTTAATTAGGCCACCAGTGAGGTGTGACCACTATTATGATATATATATTGATTGTATAGCAGGGTAGTTATAGTTATGTTTACATGGTAAGGCTTACGGGCTTAGAGGTAAAAGTCTATTTCCGTGCCGGTCACGTACTCCCGATTTGGGGTCGTGATAAATGTTATCTGAGAATTAATGAAGAGAAGTAACTGTTTTTCTTTCTCACTCTCAAATTCAAAACATACGTTTTTAATGTGTTGTCAGTTGTCACTCACTCTTTATAGGCAATGAGATTTTCTATCTCACCCTCACATATTTCTGTTTAGTCTGAAAATTTGAAAAATAATTATATGATATTTATTATTTTGTCTCTTTCTCTCTCTCATGTGTTGATTGTGGTTGGTTTGATCTGCATATTGTTTTTTTGCCCCCGCAAATATGTTCCTTCTTGCTTTTGCTTTTTGACATTAAAGTAACCTACTTGCTTGCTGCCTTTGCTGTTTAGGGAAACAAATCCTCAGAATGTCCCTTCAATTCTTCTCAAAGCCAACCATTCAATTAATCCATTGATTTGTTTCAACTTAGTTTACTAAAACGAACTCTCTAACAACACTTTTTCTGAAACTCTATTGAAAAAGAGTTCATTTAAAAAGTAGCAGTTTTCAAAAGCAAGTCCAAACGGGCCCTGACATAGAGTAAGAAAATGTTGTACTAAAAAGATTATATCTATGAAACGAAAGAAAAGATTATATCTAACAAATACATCTGTGAGGAAATTGGATCAGTGAAGTGCAGAAAGTGTAAAGTGTATGAAGTGCATCATCTAGACCGTTAAATAAAAAACGAGATTTGTGTCCCTAATGTAACAATTTAATCCAATGGTCCTTAAGTGTGCATTTCACACACTTCATCAAATCTGCACTTTAGCAGATCCGGATCCGTGTAGCAGTAGGTTACTTGTTGCTATTTCATCATTGTTTCTCTCTCTAATCTTTCGTTGGCAATAATGGAAAATCATAAGTGACGGTGTATTAAAAGAGGTTTAAAGTTTACATTGATAAGGTAAAAACCTTACTTCAATATCGTCAATCTTCACCGCCCATTTCTCTCTCTCCTTATATAAAACGTATATAGATATACTTAGTAATATCTTAGAAATGACACTGTTTCTATGAAAAGTATGTGTTTGTTATTAATTTTATGTAACATAATCTATTTTATATTGTAATTTATTTTAAATCAAATAAAATAAATAGATTATATAAAGAAATATTATGTAAAATTTGTTTACTTAAGTAATTAAAATTTTTTGATAAAATTACCCTCTCATTTTTTATAATCATCCACCCACTATCCATCACCAGCACCCACACCGGCTATCACCACTGACCACTACTGTCACCTATCACCCACCACCATTTTCTTTTCTTCAATATAAAATTTTATATTTTTAAAATATAATAATAAAAACATTTTAGTCTTTTAATAAATTTTATATTATAAGTTTTTTATTTCATATTAAACATATTTTTATCTTTATTACTTTTCTTTATTTTTTTAACAATTGTCTTAAATCCAAATGAATCTGAAACAATCTTTTGGATAAATGTGTGAGCTTCTCATTGATCAAATGACTTATATACAAAAGAGGAAAAGAAGGAAAACACGTGATCACTGACCACGTGCCTACTATAATGGCTAACACCAAAAAAGAAAGAAAAACAAGTCCAAACTTAATTACTAACCTACTAAAAACAAAATAACAATAGTAAATACTAAATAGTAGAAAACAATAAAACCAAAATACAAATACAATGAAATAACCTATAAAGTATAAACCAACTACACTACTATATCATCAATTGTTTTATTCCACTTTAAGAATTGAGACAACTATTTTCCCCTGACCATTATAGTAAGTCTTCACCCAAGAGGTAACTATCTAGTTGGTGTCTGGTTGTGTGCTCGTATAAGTATTTTTTTTTTACTTTTTTTTAATGATTGAAGTATCCATTTGAGCGGACCTAATAATTAATCTATTGTGATGTGAGAATAATCCTCTCAATGAATAACACTCAATTTCCTTTCTTCCGAAAATTAAATCCACGAGATATAATTAATAAAACATAAACATCTTACCGTCCATGTCACACCAATATTATGCTACAACAATGGGTTTCTATTACTTTTTTTTTCTCAGTAACATGATTTTTTTTATTACTTAACTTCCTCACAGTCCTTTAAAGTAAAGTTGCAACGCTTATTTTGTTCCTTGTGAGTCCTGCAAGATATCTCCATCCAATTCCAAACCTAGTCAAATTCACTTTCCCTTTAACCATGTTCTTGTTTCCTTATTCACAACTATTATTATTTCTATCTGCACTAGGGATGATCATGGGTAGGGTTTCGGTAGGATACTAAATTCCCCGGACCCGGACCGAACTTGAGCGGGTATCAAAATCAATCCCCATCCCCAGACCCTACGAATAGTCAAATCCCCATACCCGGCCTCATACCTATAAAAATTTTAAATAAATTAATATTTTATTAATAAAAATTTTATTTTTATTAATTTTTTCATCTATAAAATATTTAACATTTTTTCTTAGAATTATATATTTTCTCAACACAAAAAGTTAAAAAATATTACTTTTTATATATAAAAATAAATAATTAATATTGCAGTTAGGGTACGGGTTGGGTACCTCCTTACCTTGACCTAAACCCGTTGACTTTGTACTAGGGCCCATACCCAGACACACAGGGTAAAATTTTAAGGTACCCATTGGGTATGAGTATTTTGATCATCCCTAATCTGCACCCTTTGAGTAGTAAGTCTGTTTTATAATTTTACGTATCCTTTTTACCAAAAATAATAAAAGAATATGGGATCAGTAAGAAAGCTAACACTTCATGGCTTCTAGTGCTTCTTTAACACTTGTCTCATTGTTTTTCATGAATTTTAAATACTCTATTAGTACCTTGTTGTACACATAGACCTGTTCATGGGTCGGGTGGGCCCGGCTTCAGCTTAAGTCTATGAGTTTTATATATCGGGATTGGGTTTAAGTCCAAACCTATATATTTAATACCCATTACAATAGGCCAGGTATTTACCCAAGTCTATGGACCAAACCCGGACTTAGCCCATTATTTTACATAATTATAAAAATATATATTACTTTAGATTTTTTGTTTTCTTAGAACCAGTGTTTAATAATCGGGCCGGTTCGACCAGTGAACCGGTAGTTGGGCGATCTAATCATATGCAAAAACCTGATTTCTAGTCGCATCGGTCAAAATCGGAATGACCTGGTAAAAATTTGAGAATCTGACCGGTTTTTGGAATGTTGAGCCGGACAAAAACCTATTTTTTATACTTTTTTTACATTACAAAATTAGAAAAGCAAAGGAAAGTTGGAATTTTGGTTATGTTCGTTAGACAGAAACAGGACGGAAAAGTAATTGGAAAGTAGCATTCCCATGTTCGTTAGACGGAAATTGTGAAGGAATGGAATGGTGCTTTCCATCAACAAGCACCGAGCCTTATCATCACACCAGTAAAATGTTCAATATTACCCTTGTTTTTTTGTCGGCTTGTAGACGCGCCGGAAAGAAAATCTGAGAAACCCAAGGCGAAACTAACATCTGGAATGGAATTGCAGATGTTTAACGACATCTTCACCGACTAGAACAACGAAAAATGGCGACGAAAAGGATTGACGGCACTGGAAACACTACTCGGAAGAAGTTTAATAGCGTCTTCACCAGCTAGAAGAGAGAAGAACGACGACAGAAGGATTGACGGTGTCGGAAAGACTACTCCGGTGGGATGTGCTAACCCTAGCGGATAGGAGAACCTTCTCGACCCATCAATTTTAGTTGGAAAAAAAATTAATATGATGTGTTTTGCGAGAATCAACCTTTTGTTCAGACGATTCATCTTCTTGTGATTTCCAATCGAAAGGTGGAAACAGGGAATGAACATAGTGGGTATTGTTTCATCATATTTTTTTATATTATTAATCCTTTTGAGCACAAAATGCAGTCAACTCAAGTAACTAGATCTGATGATGTTTCCATATTGGTGATGGTGGGTTTCGATGTGACATCGATCCAGTACTTGTAATTCTGTTTGAACCACTTTGGTTGTAATTTTTTTAAAAAAATTTTAATAGTAGGGGTAAAGTGGTAATTTTTCCCCACTACTGTTCATTTTTCATTCCCAAACTTTACTAACAAATACAATAAATGCATTCCTTTTTCCTTTCCCTTTTCCTTTATGCGTAAAGAACGTACCCTTTGTTTTCTTTTTTATAAGTTCAGGAGCTAGATAAAACTAGCAGGGAACCAAATGAGAGAGCCCAAGGTCACTCAAATCATCCTGATACAAGTCACTACACCAGCTAGGGGGATTATCAACATAACAATATCTAAATGAACTCTATGCCCATGATTAGGAAGAGCATCCGCAACCCTTTTGCCCTCCCTTAGAGTGTGCGAGAAGATAACTTGCCAATTATCCTTTGCAATCTCTTTAATTCTTCTGGCCCTAGTGTGCAACTATTGATTACTGGTAGACTCCGTCTCAATCAACTCAAGAGCAGACTTTGAATCAACTTCAATCATCACTCTTGGATAGCCTGTTTAGCTGTTTCTTTGGCTATACGAACTCCAAAGATGATACCCAACATCTCAAAATAGATTGCATTTCTTTTCCCTAATCTTCTAGCAAAACCAAATGCAAGTTCCCATTTTCATCGCGAGCGACTCCCCCACATGCACTACTTCCCGTGGTGTTGCGATGGAATCTGTCCATGTTCAACTTAATCCAACTAGGGCTCGGAGGATACTATTTAATGTGACAACGTTGGTCATTCTTGGTCTTAGGATCATTCTGAGCAAGCTTGGCAACACTCTGAAGCTCTCTCAAGTGAGAATTAATAAGGGGAATCAATCAATCCCCTTATTCCTCTTATTTTTCAGAGCCTAATCATTGCGCTGCTTCCATATATACCAGATTATAATAGTAAACTTAGAACTCCAGCTCTTGGAAAGATTGAATAGAATCCAGTCCTATAGATTTAAAGAAAAGACCAGGTTCTTTTGGTCAGCATCAATCAAAGCTTCCCAAAGGGGGGGCACCATAGGCCAGTCTCTGACACAATGCAACACCGTTTCACTAGTAGAGTTGCATCTCTTGCAAGTGTCTGAGTCGGTCAGATTCCTCTTATGTCTTTGTTGCTCTATCAGAATACTGTTGTGACACATCAACCATAAGAACACTCTAGCACGTTGGGTGGTATTACAACTCCAGATTTTCTTCCACATGGAATTGGGTCTATTTTTGTCAGATAAGAGCACATCATTGTATGCCGACTTCACCGAGAAAGAGCTATTCGAATTATAAAACCAACTGTTAGCATCCTCAAGACATGAGAAGAAGGAGGAATAACTCCAATAGACATAAGGATGTCTTGAGGAAGTAGGTGGCTGAAGGCTGCCCAATTCCACGAACCATCAAGAGTACAATACTCACTCACCTTCTTGTCAATTTCAAACTAAGGGATAGGCCCAAGAGCCATAGAGCTGAGATTAGGATAACCAGGAACCCAATAATCTTCCCAAAATCTAGTAGATGCCCCATTATTAATAATTTTCATAGCTAAGTCTTGAATATACTTCCACACTCTAATCACCCCAGCCCAAAGATTGGAAACTGAGCCTTTTTTTATGAGCCCAGAGCCATTATCAAGAGAGAATCTATACTTGGAATTAATTACTCGAACCCAGAGTGCATCATTATTGGTTTAGATCCCTCAAGCCACCTTCATGAGGAAAGCCCAATTAAAATGCTTAAGATTCTTGACGCTAAGACTCCCACTAGTTGGAGGGTTGCAGATAGTACTCCAATTAACAACGTGAATTATACTCTTACCGTTATTATTCCCCCATATGAATCTACGTTAAATCTGTTCCACTTTATCCAAGATAGAATTAGGCAAAGTTGTTGCCTGCATATAATAGGCAGGAATGGCCGAGATAACGGAGTTAACCAAAGTGATTCTTCCTGCAGTTGAAAGCATATGCTGCTTCCAAGCTGAAAGTTTTGATTCCACCTTTTTAAGGATGAAATTGTATGCCTCTTTATTAACTCTGTTGTGATGGGGGGGAAACCCCAAGTATTTTCCTAAGTCGTGGGAACTAGTGACGCCCATCTCAGAGCATATTTGAGAAGCTATATTATGGTTCACGTCTCTTGAAAAACAATTTTTGGACTTATCCTTACTGATTTTCTGACCCGAGCAGCTGCAAAAAAAAAAAAAATCGAGCACACTGGTGACAGCCTCAGCTTGCACCAAACCTACATCAGAGAATAAAAAAAGATCATCAGCGAAAAAGAAATGAGAGAGAAGGACCATTCTTACTGAGCTTAATGGGCTTTCACAAATTGTGATTAACTGGTTCATTAATTGACTTAATCTTTCCATGCAGAACACAAAAAGATAAGGGGAGAGAGGATCCCCTTGTCTTAACCCTCTCGTGGGTTTAAATTCCTCTAGCTTTTCTCCATTCTAGAGGACCTGCATGGTAGGAGTGCTAACACATTGCATAATCACACGCAAAAGATTTTCATAAATGCCCACTGCTTTTAGAGTATTTTCAAGGAAAGCCCAATCAACTCTATCATATGCCTTCTCTAAATCAACTTTGATGGTCATAGTCCCTTTTTTCCTTTTGCACCCTTCATGGTGTGGATGACCTCTTGCGCAATTATAAGGTTATCAACCCCTTGTCTTTCGGGAATGAAGCTACATTGACAAGGCGACTAAAAGTATCATTGTTTATTAATTTTCTGGCCAAGTATGTCTTTTTAAATTGATTAATACATTAAGTTTGAATTATTTTTTTTAAAATGGTAGTGTGTTAAATACTAAAAAAATTAACTCATTTTTACTCTAAATAATTTTTAAATAGTTTTTATATAATTATGTTATGAATAAAGTGATAGTTTGAAATTGTAATATTTTAAATAATTGTGTACTTGAGCCTTTTTGTTCAGGATAAATTATAAAATTATTTTACAATAAAAATTATAATATCTCATATTATAACATAATCTAAATGTAGAGTCAATTACATTTTCAATTTTCTCAATGAAAAATAAATTATCTAATTTAATCCTTAAAAATTCCATTTCATTATTCAACCATTTGTATTCAATTTAATTAATAGAATTAATAAAACCAACTAAAAATAATATTAATAGTCATTAACCGACTATTAAATTATGAACGGAATCCTACTTTTGCAAAAGGAAAATGGAAACAAAGAATTTTCAGATTGAAAACTTATGCATTTTATATCAGTTTGTATTTTATAGCAGTTGTTGTAGTTTATTTTTATGATGTATTTATGTTTTTCTTTCTTTTATATTGTATTTTCATTATTAATTGGAACACATGCATATCAAGTGTTCCCTAGAAGTAGATGTTTAGTAGTATGGTAGTACTGAACTTCAGTACATCCCTCTAATCAGTTGGTCCCTAATCCATTCAAGGTGGGTCCTAATTAATGTGAGTTTTTATTAATATTAACAAATGCCACTACATGATTGGATGCATTGAAGTTCAGTAGTACGGTACTACTGAACTTTTATCCGTTCCATAGCTGGTTCTTTAGGACTTAGGATCAGACTTAGTAAGTTAGGATCAAACTTCTATTTTAGGGTTTTGTTGGGTTTAGCTTTTCCTTCTCCATACTGCAATTCATGTATATAAACAGATTCTGATGAATAACAATAGTTGCTGAGTATTACACACTTCAGAATTATATTTGCTCACAGATGGATCCGGATATGCTAAAGTACGAATTCGATGAAGTGTGTGAAGTGCACACTTAAGGACCATTGGATAAAATTGTTACAGTACAGACACGAATCTCAATTTTTATTTAACGGTCTGGATGATGAAATAATCATAAATGCATATGTGGTTATTAGGATGAAATAAATATAATAACTAAAGATAACAAGAGATGAAAGTAAAGAAAATAAAATAAAGAAGAACAAGAACACATAAAATAAAATGAGATGAGAAATCAAAAAGAAGAATGGACATGGTATCGATGAAGGTAAAAAGGAGAGAAAGAGAAGATGAATTAAGAACTAGCAAGAGAAGAAAGAAGGTTCACCACATGAAAGAGGATTAGAGAATTAAAGGGATTATACTATTGTTATAGAGAAATTGCGAATTCTTCATTTATTAATCGTTGAATCGGTTTTGAGATTTGTGTTAAGATATATTATTATTTTTATAATTTAATATAGTACAAATATTAAAATATATTCAACAACTTTACAATCGATAAAGTTTAACCTCAGCTTCAAGGAACAAGCCAGAAGAAAGTGATGCTTTCCTTTCCTATACTATAGTGTGAGCAATTCAAGAGAGTACGAGAGAGAGTTTTAGTGACTAGGTATATTGATGAATTTAACTTTTAACTTACGAGTGATTGGACAATTCAAAAGATGTGGAGAGGGAGAAAGAGTTTTGATAAACGAAAAGAAGAAGAAAGAGACAAAAAGTTAATGAGATATAAGAAAAAAATGTCTAAAAATATTTTATAATACTTGTTAAAATTTTATTTAATTAACTGAGAAGGAATTTAATTTTTTAAAAATTGTGATAGCACATAATTTATAACAAAAGATAGGATTTATCTAATGTACTTTGCATACTGACTCAAATTTAATATTAGTTTGATTACAAAAAAAAATTAATATTAATTTACTTTTTTTAACTGTTTCTTCACTTGTAACAACCAATATTTATGATTATTTTTTTATAAATAACATTAATAGATATTAATTAATAAAAAAATTCATCATAGATAGAAAGACGATATTAGTTAAAATTAATAATTTATTTAATTAAAATTTTAATAAATTCATAAAAAAATTAATATTTTTTATTAATATTAACAAACTACATACTGAATCTATTTTTTATTTAATATATAACATTAATAGAATTATAATCTATACATATTATTCTTAGTAATTTTATAATCTATACTTTTTAACTCAGTTTATCAAATATAAACAACTTCTCTTCTATATTATTTTTAAAGAATCTCTATTAAAAAAAGTTATTTAAGTACAAAAGGTAGGCTTAATAGTAATGACCCAGAGTAGTACATACTACAAAGCTAAAACAAAAGGAGGATCATCAATGACGACACTGGACCCAGATGAAGGGTATGGTGGAGGGAGGTGTAGTCACAATCAACTTTTCATGTTTTACACTTTTACCTTTCTCCATTTATTTATTTATTTTTATGGGAAACTGAATATATTAGATCAAGAATCATCCGAGGTTAACTCCTTAATCAACATACACGTTTGATTACGTAAATATTGAATGTAATGGGAGGTTTGTGGTCAAAAGTGAGGGAGGGGTCACGGGAGAAGAACACGACAGAACGCAAAAGGAAATGGCAGGGAAAGCTTCAAAGAGGAGCAGAAGTTAAAGGGGAATCGAATTTGTCAAAGTATAGATCTGGTAAAGTATACATCATAATTGACTGCGAATACAAAATTTAATTTTTATTTAACGGTATAAATCTATATTTTATATAACAATATATATATATATATATATATATATATATATATATATATATATGACCACTTAAAATATGGTTTTTTAAATTAAAATAAAATATTTAACTTTGATACTTCTATCTCAAAATAATTATTAATGAATTAAAATAATATATTTCTAGTTGTAATATGTTGGTTAGAGTGAAAGAAATAAAATTATATTTTTTTAGAATAGAAAAAAAATTTAAGATAAAGACACGTTGGTATCCAGATATTTTTTTTAGTTTCAATTTTATTACCTCAAGCCATGTGTAGTTTGGGAGAAAGATGAATAGGAGAGAGGAGGAAAAGAGAGGGATCGAAGGATGAGTGTGAAGACCAAGCCTTCGACGGGAGTCGCCATCAAATTTTCAATCAAAATTTGGAAAAAAGAAAAATAAGTTCAAAAGTGGGGTAAGAATGAATTTTCACAAAACGTTGGGTTCGGGAGTCTGATTGAGATAAAGGGAAGGTGTTAGGCACCCTTCTTCCCCCGTTCGAAGACGGTTACCCTAAAATTAATGTTAAAATTGTTTGGCTTGAAGAATATATGCAATCTGAGGGAAGAAAGAGGGAGGGCTTGACCTAGGATAAAAGCCTAGGGCCTACGTACCCTTGGAGAGGGATCAAAGCCCACATAGTTCCTGTGGCATGCAAGTGTGTGAGTGAGGAGAGGTCCATCAAGCAAAAGCTCAGATAGCCTCCCAGTGCAATGTACCTAAAAATGGCCATGCCTTTCGGTACCTATCTACCATGCAGTACATACAAGTAATGAACGCATCATAAATGTGTGTGTGTGAAGGCTCATCAGGCGAAATGCCCAGATGGCGTGAAGGCTAGTACTCCTATTAAGACAAAAGTCTCTTGGTGGCGCTAGGTTAGAAAACATATTTACCAGGTAAGAAACAATTGATTTTTATCTCCCAGGAGCAAAGGGGGTCACAACGGGTAGCCTTTACCGTCGCCATCTAAGCTGTTGAAATCACGGGCGGGTCGCGATGGTAAAACTCTTGCGTCGCGACCCTTCTGTCATTCCAATTGGGAGGGGGGTCGCGATGGTTACACCTACCAGTCACGACCCCTTTTTGTTTTTTTTTAAAAAGAAATAAGAGTCGAGCCAGAAGAAGTTTAGGGTGCACAAATCATATACAAAGTAGTAACTCCTACACCAGGGGGTTACAACCAAAAAACGAGGATACACAAGAAAAGGCTGAGCCAACAGAAAGGTGTGTGTGGATTAATGGGGAAAAGTGGGGAAATATGATCGAAATATTATTACCTTCTACGCTTACTTTCTCTACAGCCTTTTGGTCCTCAATTTTTCAGTCCCTTTAACTGAGAAACAACATCCAATTTATAGTGAGCCGAAGGGAGCTGTGCTGGGAATGAAATCCGGCCATTTATGACAAAGGTGGTCGCGATGGGTGACCTTTACCGTCGCGATGGGTATCAATCTCAGATTCGATTTTGCTCCCCATAAATGCTGAGGAGTCGTGATGTAAGGACCTATGCGTCGCAACGGGCCCTTGATTGAAGATCCTGATTGATCCTTCCATAAATATAAAAGGGGGGTTGCGACGTACATCAATATACGTCGCGGCGGAACCCGCAGGAAGCTAGAGGGTCGCGACGGGTGGTACCATCTGTCGCGACTCCTTAGTTTATTACTTTTTTATTTTTTGTTTTGTTGTTGTTTTTTCCTTTTCCTTATTTATTTTCCTACTTTTTTTCATTTTTTTCTCAAATCTTTTTCTTTATTATTTTTTGTTCATTTCTGTCTTATTTTGGGCGGACAAAAGGTGGTGCTCACAGAGTCCCCTCTTTACTTTTTCTTTTAAACTTAAAGGAACAAGTAAGGATAAGAAATGAAACCAGATTTTGTCTTAAATCATATTTTCCTTTGGGGTACAAAAACAAACAACTAGAATGAAACCATAAAGCCAAAATAATTCCTAAGGTCTCTAAATGGTTCCTCCCTATTCATCTCTGCCGCCTTCTTCATCGCTCTTAGAGGGTACCGCAGGTAACGGCGTCGGGACAAAATCCACAAACGGATGGAAGTGTCTCAGTAGCGACCGCATCCCTCCTTGCAGCCCGCGTACGTCCTCTTGTGATTCCTTCATCTCATGTTGTTGATGCCTGTTCTCATCCCTCTGCTACTAGATCTCCCTCCTCTGCTCCTAGATATCTCGGGTCAGAGCCTCGATACGTCCCGCCTCAGGTCGTGCAGGGATGTCTTGCCTCTAGGGGTGATCCTGCCGCGGCTCCTGCTAAGGTTCTGGTTGCAGCTCAGTGTTTTCCCTGAGGATATCTTCCCAGTCCAACTCCTGGGGGGGAGAAAAGTTCACAATATTTTGGTCCACCTTCATGTAGTAGGTGGTGGCAGCCTCATAGTAGTCTAGGGCCCGGCGAGTAACCTGGAAGCGCTCAAAAAATGCAGTAATGAAGTGTGGGAAGCTGATGGTTATAGGTGCGCCCTTGGATCCTGGCTCCAGCTTGAAGTCGTTGGCATTGTTGTGGAATTCCTCACACATGATAGTGAGGAAACAAAGTGGTTCCCTCTTCATAATGAGATAGATAAGGATACACAGCCTTTTGCTCAGAGATTCCCTGTGCTTTACAGGGAGGACGTTGCTGGCGAGGAAGTTTTGCCAATTCTTGGACGTGTGGTGGGTGCCATTCTGCTTGAGCCCACTCTTGGACTCCCAAGTGTCCCTCCGAGGGTAGGTGAGAGCTGCTGCAACTTCCTCCTTTTGATATGGCCCTGCTAGGTTTTGCGCGAAGACGCAGTTGGGCTCCATCCTTAGGTTGTACATCTCAGTGAAGTGTTGGGGCGTTACCTCTGGGAGGGCGCAATCCCTAAGTATAAATGTTCTGCACCAAGTGCTAGCGTATGCTACATGGTACTGATACACCAAGGGGACATTTCTTTGGTTAGCCACGTTCAACAGGTCATGCAGACCATAAAACTCATCGCCTTCTGTGAAAGAGGGGCTTAGCTCCAACCTCTCCATATTTCGTTCCGGGTTTAGTGATCTGGCCTGTATAGCGACCCGGTAACGTTCATGATCCATTGGAGGCTGAGATGATGAAGAAGCAGCGGAGCGAGATCTCTTCGAGCGAACCATTTTCCTAAAAGGATAAATTTTGGGTTAGTGCTAAAAAGAAAAAGTCAATTACCCAAAAATAATGCCCCTGTGAAGGCCCTAGGTCGCGACGGGTGCTCCTGTACGTCGCGTCCCGAAGACCTTGGGGTTCGCGACGTGTTTGTCCATGCGTCGCGACTCAAAAGACGAATAAGGTGGAGAGTCGCGACGGGTAAGGAAGGCTGTCGTAACCCCCATGCGTATGCTTCACTTACCTGACAGATCCGAGAGTTGAGAAAAATTCTGGGTCGTGGAAGGTGAGGTGAGATTCGTGAACCACTTCCTGGACGGATTTCTTTCACGGGGAGGTAAGAACGTCTGAGAGAAAAGAGGAGTCGTGACCCCCTAAACGTTTTCCCTTTCTTTTAATATTATTTTCGGCAATGGGGGTTGCGACGGATAATGTACCTGTCGCGACGGGCTCATTTTTGGGACCGCCCACCAGAGCCAATCCGAAGGTGCCACGCATCCCGTCGTGACGTTATTGTTAACACATCGCAACGC
Source organism: Senna tora (assembly GCA_014851425.1). Lineage (NCBI taxonomy): Eukaryota > Viridiplantae > Streptophyta > Magnoliopsida > Fabales > Fabaceae > Senna > Senna tora. The sequence goes on from CM026265.1 coordinate 20,159,374, forward strand.
CTTTTCGGTCAACTCTCGACCGTTTGGCTATTTGTTAGGGATGTCGCAACGGATAACCTGTCCCGTCGCGACGCTTAGCATTTTTTGCCTTGTGGTTTTTAACGCCTATATCCGTCGCGACGTGTGTCACCCGTCGCGACTCCCAGCCTTTATAGGTTTCGACGGTTACCTGAAAAACTCTCAATTTTTGCTTTATGGGGGTTTCAATACTCACTAAGGGGGAACCAAACCTTTGTGTTAAATCTCGAAACACTCTCGGTGGGATATAGTGTGAAAAATCCCCGCACACTTATGGGACTTGACCCTAAAGGTGAGCACCTGATCTAAAAACACTTATTGGTGAGATCTGATCGGACCTCAAAACCTTGGTTGGTGGGGTCTAAGATAGTCATTAAATCCCCAAACACTCATTGGTCGGACTTTGATTCTCTTACCTGATCCCAAAACACTTAAGGGTGGGATAATATATTTGAACTCCAAAACACTTATTGGTGGAATTCAATTAAAAATTGCGCCAGATCTCGAAACACTTATGGTAAGATATGGTCGGATCTTCCGAAACCTTAGTCAGTAAGATCCACTTAAAAGATGGGAATTAAATCCCTAAGCACTCAATGGTGGGATTTCGACTCCCATATCAGATCCCAAAGCACTTATTTGTGGAATAAGATATTGAACCCCAAAACACTTATTGGTGGGATTCGATTAAAAATGGTGCTAGATCTTGAAACACTTAATGGTGAGATCTGGTCGGATCTTTCCGAAACCTTGGTCAGTAAGATCCACTTAAAAGATGGGTATTAAATCCCTAAAAACTTATTTGTGGGATTTCGACTCCCATATCCGATCCCAAAACACTTATTGGTGGGATAAGATATTGAACCCCAAAACACTTATTGGTGGGATTTAAAAGATGGCATCGAATCTCAAAACACTTAACGGTGAGATCGGATAGGATCTTCCGTACATTTTTCGGTACGACCCAATAATAGGCATTGAATCCCGAAACACTTATTGGTGGGAACGATGGAGTATCAAGTCCTCAGACACCTGACGGAGGGTGCCAGATCCCGAAACATCCACTAGTGGGATCTGGTTGGACTTCTAATAGAATTTTACGTAAGCAGATTTGCAAACATCGGATAATTTAGACGGAGTTTGATCAATCCAAATGGTAATCATGATCCCAAGGGCAAAATATAAAATACATTTTAAGGGAAAGTTACATTGGCAAAGATGGTTGGTCCCTTTGTATATCTTAAGAGCTTCCCAATACGAAGAGTTATCGTCCTTGCCTAGCCTTTGCTAAAAGCAGCCAGCTCCCCATATGCTTTCCATATTTTGGGAGTGACCTGAGATATCGGGTTGCTTTACCTGTTATCTATATCAGCCAACCACTCGTGAGTAAAAAAGAATCGTAGAATTAACGCATGGTTTTTCTATCTATTGTTCTTAATCAACAATGCAATAATGTGAAACTTGCATGGGTTGGGAAAAAGGAGTGAAGAGATTTATTGGAAGAATAATTCTCATTTCAACATTATGAGTCGAAGCTGGTATATTTTTTAATACTAAAGATCACTAGAAACTAGTAGTGATTTTCTCCAGAAAAGCGTGAAGGAAAAAGCCTGGCGATTTCAAGGTATTTATTAGAGCATGAAACATATGCAACTTGAGTATCCTCCCAATGAGTAGACTCTTAGGCATAGAATCTCTTTACAGAGTCCGAATTTATCAAACAACCATACTCTTGTCCATCTGAATCTTCTAAGATAAGCGCTCCACCGAAAAATGCATGTTTGAACTTGAACGGTCCTTCATATGTTGGAGCCCATTTCCCTCTAGGGTCATTTTGGCTTGGTAAGATCGTCTTTATTACCAAATCTCCTTCTTTGAATGCTCGAGGTTGCACCTTTTTGTTAAAAGCCTGAGCCATTCTTGCTTGGTATAACTGCCCGTGGCACATCGCTTTTAAGCGTTTTTCATCAATTAAGCTAATTTGGACGTAGCGGTCTCGCATCCATTGGTCCTCATTGAGGTCGGCTTCCGCAATGACTCACAGGGAAGGAATTTGTACCTCTATGGGCAAAATAGCCTCGGTGCCACAGGTTAGTGAGAAGGGAGTAACTCCTGTCGATGAGCAAGCGGTTGTGAGATATCCCAATAAAACGAAGGGGAGCATCTCGTGCCAGTCCTTGTATGTGGTCATCATCTTCTCAATGATCTTATTGATGTTTTTATTAGGTGCTTTAACGGCGCCATTCATCGAGGGGCGATATGGTACCAAATTGTGATGACCTATCCCGAATTCTTCGCAGACTTTGTGTACTTCGACCCCATTCAAATTGGTTCTGTTATCAGTAATTATCCTCTCTAGGACTCTATATCTGCAGATGATGTTCGTTTTTAGGAACCTCACGAACGTCTTTTGTGTTATTTTGGAATAGGAGCTTGCTTCTATCCATTTGGTGAAGTAATCAATTGCCACTAAGATGAAGTGGTGGCCATATGACGCCTTGGGGTTCATAGGACCAATGATGTCAATTCCCCAAATAGAGAAAGGCGAAGGAGTGGTCATGTTGTGGAGCATAGTAGAAGGGGCATTAATTTTTCTCGCGTGAACCTGGCATTTGTAACACTTGCGAACATATTCGATGTAATCATTTTCGAGTGTCATCCAAAAGTATCCTATTCTTTGGATCTGGCGTGCCAAAGTATGCCCGTTGGAATCGGTCCCACATATCCCTTCATGTACCTCGGTCAAAATTTGGTTAGCTTCGGTTGCTGCAACGCAACGGAGCAATACTCTATCGAGTCTTTTCTTGTATAGCGTGTTCCCACTAAGGAAGAAACCCATGGCCAGTCGTCGAAGGGTTCTTTTCTCATTTTTACTGGCCCCATTTGGCTATTTTTGTCTTTCGAGATATGGCTTGATATCATAAAACCAAGGAAGGCCACCAAACTCTTGTTTGACTACTGAGCAATGGGCTTCAGTGCATCTATACTCCACTCTAATTGGTTGGAGGTGGAACCCGCAATTGACATCAAGCATTACTGCCAGGGTGGTCAGAGCGTCCGCAAACCAGTTCTTGCCCTCGCGGTAAATGATGAAATTCTATGGCCTCAAATTGGCCAATTAGCTTTGTAAGCAATTTTTGATAGGGGACCAACTTGGGATCTTTAGTCTGCCATTCCCCCTTAGTTTGATAGATTATTAGTGCAGAATCCCCGAAGACCTATATTTCTTTGACTCTTAATCTCATGGCGGCTTGCAATCCACAGATACAAGCCTCATATTCTGCCATGTTGTTGGTGCATTCAAAGTCAAGCTTGATTACGATGGGGAATTGTTTCCCTTCAGGGGATATGAGGACGGCTCCGATCCCGTTTCCAAATACATTAACCGCACCGTCGAAGAACATTTCCCAAATTTTTATATGAGACCCTTCTTCTATGGCATTTAACCCATCATCAAGGAATTGGTAATCTAAGGCATGTTCTTCATTCAGGGGGTTGATGGCTACATAATCTGCTATAGCACTTCCTTTGACAGATTTTTGGGTGACATTTTTTATATCATATTCTGCCAATATCACCTGCCACTTGGAGACTCGTCCTGACACGTGCGGGCTTTCAAAGATATACCTTACGGGATCCATTCGTGATATGAGGAAAGTTTCGTAATATAGCATATAGTGCCTCAAGCGCCTTACTGTCCACAAGAGTGTGCAACTAGACTTTTCGATTAAAGAGTACCGGGATTCATTCGGTCTGAACTTCTTGCTCAAGTAATAGATCGCCTGTTCCTTCTTTGTCATAGGGTCGTGCTGCCTTAAAATGGCCCTCATTGACTCCTCCAAAACAGTTAGATATAACAACAAGGGTCTCCTTGGCGTGGTAGGTGCCAACACTGGTAGGTTGGTAAGGTATTCTTTTACCGTATCGAATGCAACACTGGTACCAACATCAAGAATGAAGGAAGATTGCTTCACCTACCTTTGATGGATGAATATAGATGAAGATGAAGCTTGAGGTGGCCCCTTGAGTGTTTCTCCGATCACCAGTCACCGGATTCCGGCCACCCTTTGACCTTCAACCTTCAAGCCTCCTCCCAAATGCTCTCCCTTCTCTCCAAAACCCTAACCCTCACTTCCTCTCTCTAAAATGTTGAGAATGGGTGTGTTTTGCATGAATGGTGGCTGGATGGGGGTTTATGAGTATGTTTATTATCTTTTGGGAAAAACTAAAGTTCTTGCCACATTCAGAAATTTCTTTTCAATTAAGTCTCAATTCCTAACTTCCTAGCAATTTAATTTCTTATCCATCTAATTAAAATCTTCTTTCACTCCATTCCCCAATTCCTCATGTTTCCCATCAACTTAACTCTTGCTCAACCTTGAAAATCTCTTTTCGTTCTAGTCCTCAATTTTCATTGTTCTTATCAATTTAGTCCTTATTCTAAAGTTAGTACAGCTATATGCAACTAATGCATCAACCAATTTCACACACAAGCATTTTAAATTAAAACACAAGATTAACAATCATCTCTTTAATTAATCTAATTTAATTAAACCCTAGAATTAAACGGTTGTTATACATGGCGACTAATCTGGCTCTTAGGTAGTATATTAAACGACATGTGGATTTATTTCCTCAAATTAAAAGTTTGTGTTATGAGGTGTTGATTGAGCAAAAAATGCTTTAATCCTATGTGGCAAGAATTGGAGCTAGGAATGTTACTATTTATATATAGATTGAAGAATAAATAAGTTTTATATTTAGGTTGAATAAAAAAATATTTTGAATTACTATATAGATAATGAGATCAACAAAATTGTTTGATTAAAAAATATATTATTTAATTATGAAAAAGCTAAGGTGAACTTACATAAGGGTTTATTATGAAACTTATTCAATTATAGGCTTTATTTATACTCTTTTTCTTTAATTATTGATCATGCACAATTTAAATTTTTATTTTAAGTTTTTACTTTTATTAAAAAAAGTTTTAACTGTCGTTTTTGGTTCAGACAATTGTAATTCGTAATTAAGGACCGCAGGGGGTCTTAACCTTTGGGGACTTGTCCTTAGGTGATGCACCTAGGTGCCTACGTACCCTTCGGAAGGGACCAAAGTCACGTAGTTCATCATGGTGACGTCTATAGGAGCCGTTAAGCAAGGTAGTTACATGTATTGGGCCTTGTGCGGCTAAGACGTGCTTAAGATACCCCGGGCGGGCGAGCCCCTATTAGGAGGTTGCCTTAGTGTGAGAGAGCTTGGGTCTCTAAAGGCTGCTGGAAGCCCTGTAGATGGTAGACTCCGGGATGGAGGTGAGCCCGCCGGTCTTTGGACCTAAAGGAACCTACAGCAGAGCTCGGGATGTGAAGAGGATGTATGCAAGGTGACTGAGAATACTCAAGTCACTGGGAGTATGTGATGTATCATAGATTAGGTATTGTGTCCGTTCGATTGTGTATATCTAGTCTTACTGGTGAGGGTCTATTTATACGGAGTGTGAGGAGGCCGTGCTCGACCCACGATCCTTAAGGAGTTCCCACGTCTAGTTGAGTGGGTGTTCTTGAGAGAGGATGTGGGCAAAGGCCACGTAGGTAGCAGATTAGTGGTGCCACGTGCTGTTTAGTGTGTGCCACTACTAGGCTTCTAGAACCTTGGTGCCACGTGTCCCAAGGCAGAATATTCCGTAGTTACATATGTCCCCCAAGTCTACGGGTGTCGGGCGCCCGTGGACTTAAGTTCTGTTGTCTGTAAGCTGCTTAGGAATTTTTGTTATCTCCGAAAAGGGAGCGTTCGTCTACACGTGGTCATGGTCATTTTGAGCTGGTCGTCTGACCCGTGAGACGGTGTCCTTCGCTTTGCTTCATGTAAGTGGGGACGTTTGGAAGGTGACACGCATCTGACTTTGAGTGGCTGACTGCTTGGCTTCCTCAGCAAGTTTTCGAGCCACCTCTACATAAAGTACACGACTTACCGAGGAGGAGTCATCATTGCTCAGAGGAGAATTTCTTGGGATACCCTTTGCGGCTAAGCGGAAGAAATCCAAAGGTCAGGGGCCGTTTGGTCATTTCGAGATGCTCTCCTTTGGTCAAACTCATCCGCGGTTGGTGACTGAACGAGAAATCTTTTTGCTGAGAGTTGTCTATTGAAGGAGCGGACTGCTGCAGGTGCCACACGTTAGCGTTTTAATGGGTGCCATTGACGTTTGGTGTTTTGCCGCCGTTTATCCCTCATTAAATGCTAGCTCGTTTCCAAGGGCAGCCATCATTAGCCTAGGTCGAGGGTTTTCCGAAAAGACCCCCTGACACCTTTGGGTGACCCTTGGGTTTTCGAGGGTTTTTCGATCTTTGTATTCCTTTTTTCCCGGCTGTGAATTTGAGTCGCCCTTCCTCTCCACGTGTCTGTTCGAAGTGGGCGGTTGCAGCTTAGGCTGGTCATAGGGGATAAATAATTTTATCTATTGCGGGATACGAGGGGGCTAAGGTTTTCGAATCATCGCGCCTCTTGGTATCCTATAAGTATCCCGCGTTTGAAAGTTTGCGGTTTTGCATCCTCACTTTTCTCCACCTTTCTACCTTCTTGTTTTGTTTAGATTCCCGCATTTCTTCCATGGCTGGTGATGATAGGTTTTACCCCTTCGACCTTACTGACTTGGAGGATCTCCCTTCTACTCCTCCTCCTCCTCCTCTTAGCCGTACTCTTGACGTTGGTCGGAGTAGGGGGAAGAAATGCGGTCAACAGAGCCTTTCTCCAGAGGCAGTGGCAGGTGTCCCTGCTGGTGGTGGGAGGGAAGCACGACTTCCCGTACAGCCGTCTTCTGAGAAAGACCGCCGGCAGAAGGGTCTCAAAGGGAGAAGAGGAAGAAGGATGGAAGAGGTGGCATGAGCGGACCCCGGGAGGGGGAAAGGAAAGGAGCCTCTGTGGCGGAGTTGCCCAAGGGTAGAGAAGGAGGGTTTAAGAAATGGCCTTCTAGTGTGGAGTCACGATTGTCCTCGCAGGCGGTAGGGTGGAGTTTTGACCAGGGGGATTTGTAGGTGGAGGCTCTAGTGGAAGGCGCTGTTCCTACCTCTGTTCCTGCCTGTATTCCCACTTCCGCTTCTTTCCGTCAATCACCCATGAGGGTGATTCCATCAACTCGTCCTCTCGTCCTGAGCCCCTTTGAGGGGGTCGATCAGCCTGCTGCTAAGAGGGCCAGGGTGGCGGTTGAGGAGCCTCTTGGAGATTTTGCCGCGACTCGTGTTTTGGCGGGCGAGCCCGTGGCTGAGATTTCAGCCAGAGTTGCAGAGTCTGGTGATGTGGCCGTGGATGCTGGAGCCCTCTCAAATAGAGGGAATGTAGTGGTGAGTCAAGCGGCTGCCACAAAAGATGTTGTCTCGGGGTCGAGCGTCGACCCTTCTGAACCCGTCAGGCCATCGGAGGGAGGACTTGCATTCGAACTGGTGGCCCTGGGTAGGCGCTTTGCGGTGGAGATGGGGGAGAAGGATGCCAGGATGCTGGACACTTCTCCATTGGGTCTGGCTGTTCGAGGCTTCGGCAGGGTTGCTGAGGCACTAGCTGACTTCCACCATGCCGGACTTGTGTGGGAGAAGTATGTGGTAAGTTCCTCGACCCCGATGCTTCTTGTGATTTTAGATTCTCCTGTGTCTTGACCTTTGTTTTCCTGCAGAAGAAAGCCCGCGCTGATAGGGACTGGGCTTCTGATATTGCGACCGCCAGGAGCCAAGCTCTGGAGGTCTACAAGAAGAGGGTGGTGGACGCGCGTGAGCAGCTGTCCACGAAAGAGTTGGAGTGTGAGGACCAGGGACGTGAGGTTAAGTCTTTGACTCACGAGGTGGCCCGTCTTAGGGCTGAGGCCGGGCATCCTTCCGAAAAAGAAATGTCGTTTAGCGGCAGAGTGCGCAAGGCATTGTGGTCTAAATGAAACCGCGGTGGACGCCACTATAACTGTCGTTTTTGGCTCAAAAAATTGTAATTTGTAATTAAGGACCGCAGGGGGCCTTAACCTCTAGGGACTTGTCCTTAGTTGATGCTCCTAGGTGCCTATATACCCTTCAAAAGGGATCAAAGTCCACGTAGTTCGTCATGGTGACATCTATAGGAGTCGTTAGGCAAGGTAGTTACCTGTATTGGGCCGTGTGCAGCTAAGACGTGCTTAAGGTACCCTGGGCGGGCAAGCCGCTGTTAGGAGGTTGCCTTAGTGTGAGAGAGCTTGGGTCTCTGTGGGCTGCTGGAAGCCCTGTAGATGGTAGACTACGGGATGGAGGTGAACCCGCCGGTGGTAATACCTAACGGAACCTACAGCGGAGCTCGAGATGTGAAGAGGATGTATGCAAGGTGCCTGAGAATACTCAAGTCACTGGGAGTATATGTGAGGTATCTTAGATCAGGTGTTGTGTCATTCCGATTGTGTATATCTAGTCCCCCGGGTGAGGGTCTATTTATACGGAGTGTGGGGAGGTCGTGCTCGATCCACGATCTCGTAGGTCGTGGGTCGTCTCGCGATGCTTAAAGAGTTCCCACGTCTAGTTGAGTGGGTGTTCCTGAGAAAGGACGTGGGCAAAGGTCACGTCGGTGGCAAATTAGTGGTGTGACGTGCTGTTTAGCGTGTGCCGCTGCTAGGCTTCTAGAACCTTAGTGCCACGTGTCCCTAGGTAGAATATTCCGTAGTTACACTATTGTTCATTTATTTATTTATCTATTCATTTATTTATTTTGTCTTTACATTTCAACTCCAAATGATGACCATGCTAAGTCTTACTATAATTGACCTGAGTCTAAAAATACCCCTCGGGTATTACAGTTATATAATTAAATATGAATTTGATTAATATAAAAAAATATTTTTTGACAAAAATTAAATAAATTAAATACTTATTTATTACTCAAAATAAATAATCCCTAAATATTAATTTTTAAAAAACATTTTTTATAATTATCACAATGCTATTAAAGATACGTGTAAAAATATTTTTTGTAAAAAATAGAATTTACTCTAGAAAATTCCTTTCAACAGTTTTAAAAATTAAGTATACATGTAAAAAAAGAATTCTGAAAGACATAAAGAGATAATATATCATTTAACTAAATATAAGAGAAATTAAACTAACAATTAAACTATAAAAATTGATGAACAAATTAATATATTAAGGTATGTGATTTTTTAAAAAAAAGTATGAAAAAATATTTCTTTATTTTGTAATTGATGGTAATATTGTGAAATGAAATGATTAAGAATAAGCATATAACAAAAGAGCAAAGAAACATGAACAAATTAAAAGAATCAACTATATACATTATAAATTTTGAAGAACAAAATTTTGGATTAACACACCACAAAGGAATATATCATAAACATTAATAATCTATCCATTAAAAGCCCAAAACGGAAGGAGAGTATAAAAGGAAGAAAAAAAGTGAGAAATAAAAACTAATATTCATTAACATTTTTTTAACATAAGCTATATATATACATATATATATATATACATATATATATATATATATATTACTGGAAAGAGAGAGATAGAGATATCAAAGGAACATGATATAGATAAATTAAGGATGAGTTTATTAGGCAATTTTAAGAGCAAAATTAGAGTATGGGTCTTTTTAGGATTATATTTCAAATAGTGAAATAGAATTAATTAAAAAATTTAAAAGTCTAACATGGGAAAAAAAGTGAAATTGTAATTCTAACATAGGAAATAGTGAAAATGAAAAAGTGTAGAGTTAATTAATGTTTTAGTTGTTTTTCCCATTGATTAAAGAGTTTGACCTATATAGATATTTTAATAAAGAGATATGTATATTTATTGGGTCTTAAATTTTATCTTTATATTGTGCTTTTAATAATATTAATCCAAAAATATCTTTTGATACATATAAAAAGTGCATTGAAAAGATAAATAATTAGACAGATAAATCTTTTGATAGGATTCTAATTAATATTATCTATGAAAATAATCTGTCAATTTTTTCTTTTAAAAATGCACGTCTATAGTGCACTATGAACAATTCTCTATTAAGCTAAATTATCTTATTTTTTTCATCAAATATAATAGAAGCACTGACGACGAAAGGTCAAACACAATAATACTTGAGAACAGACAACGCAACAAACATAAATATAAAAAAAGACCCCACAACCAATTCCTTTAATAAATTTTTTACAACAAAAACAATTTACTAATCAAAATGAAATCAATAATAATCAAGACAAACAAAAACTCTATAATAATCCAGACAAACTATGAAATGTATTTTTTCCCTTTTATTTTGAAGAACAATATAATATTATTTTGTTTCATTATATATGATAGAAGATTGGAAGAGAGTTAATAATAATACAAAATTAAATAATACATGACACCCAATTTAATTAAAAGAGCTAAATTGTTAGATTTTTTAATTTAGATTAATAGATTTAAAGTTTCAACAGATTTATTTAAATTCTCAAGGACCATCTTTATTTATAAATATATAAGCGAGACATTTAAATTTGCATTAATAAACTTTAAAAATAAAAATAAAAACAATTCAAATTTCGAATTTTAAATAAACTTGAATTAATACTAATTTTAAAATTCAAATCGAAATTTGATATTCAAATCAAAATGAATTTTACTGTGTAACAACCACATATATAAATAGATGAAAACAAAGTGCTAGTAAGATTTTATATAGGAAATGGAGAAGATCATTTTATTAATATACACTTACGTTAAAACATGCTAATATATATTAGGAGATAAAATATTGATACATTCAACCACTAAAAAAAATATTGATACATCAGAAAAGCCTAAAGATTTTCAGTAGAAATACATGAACAAAAATTACACTTGAATATGCAATCCATAGCTTTGAAAAGGAAGAAAACTCAGAAGGAACCAAATTCGACCAAAGTAGAAATATGATTAGACCATCCCATCTATACAATCTAAAAGAGAGAGATGAAACTCCCACACACTATTACTCTCTTTCCTTCACAGTCTACAATGCACCCCCATAAAAAGTCTAAAGTGGCTTCTTCTCTATCATATGAATCAACAATTTCACTTCAGTCAATGAAATCAACAAATAAATTTAAACAATAGAGATAAGACACAACAAAAAGAGAAATACATGATCATGGAAAAAAACTTGATAAACAATGTCACGACCCCAGTTTAGAGGACCGTGACCGGCACAGACACAGGGAATATCCCTGTACATGTAAGCCTTATCACCTAATTGACAGAATAGCTATTATTGAAAAATACATCCACATGCATTATAATACCATGGCTACACCGAAATGGTGGCCTATCCTAGGGAAGCAAATCCACGGCCAGTGCCGCTTCAGGATATAGATATAGGAAACACACATAATATATATAACCTGTGTATTGGCTACACATCCGAAGATGCTGCCTATTCTATTCACATGCAATAGATATATGTATATATATATATTTTGAAAACAAATTTTCCCTATATCGCAGGAAAATAAATCCTGATCTTTAAGGTGTGTGAAGCTGACAGTTCTAGATTTAGTAATACAATCTAATTGGGTACGTCTACCCTTTACTTTATGATACAATAATAAAGTAAATAAAATTACAATTACACTTTATTCACTCACATGAACAAGTTGTGGGTCTTGGAAAGTGTTGCTCAACCCTCGTTCCACCGAGATCTTCTCCGGCCACTTTTCCGACAAAATCCTCCTCTTCCCCTTCTTCCTCCCTCACCTCTCCACCCTCTCTCTGTCTCTTCTTCGTTTTCTTTCTCTCCCTTTCTTCTCGAAATCTCTCTCTCTCGTGCCCTCTCTTTCTCTTTTCTTTCTCTTTTCTTTCTCTTTTGGAAAAAGTACCTTTCCTACCCCCAACGTTTGGGGGTCCTGTCAGTTTCACCCTTAACTTTTTTTCGCTGTCAATTGTACCCCTAACGTTTTACGTTTCTGCCAATGTCACCCTTTTCACTAACACCGTCAAATATTTAAATAAAAAGGAAATCTTAAAGGAATGGGGGGGGGGGGGAAGGAGATTTAAAAATGAAAATTTATATCAGCCTTATTTTATATTTTTTTTGGGCTAAAAACCGTGTCCTTACCATTCATTTACACACAAAACACAAAAAAAAAGAAGAAAGCAGCAAGCAGACGCACGAACGGACCACGAACGGCGCACACCCGAGAAGGAGAAGGAAGGTGACAGACGGTGGTTTGGTGCCAGAAAACGTGGTCCGACGCCAGTGACGGTGATCGAGGCTCTCCTTGAACATCCATCCAACCTTCTATCTGATTGAAATCAAGTAAGAAAGCCCCAAACTCCCAAAACCCCAATTTCTTCAATTTTAGGTATTTTAGGAATTCTTCGATTTCTTCTATTTGGGACATTCCGAGGTTAAATTCGAGCTAAGTGGGTCTTATTGAAAGCTTAGTGAGGTTCAGAATCGAAGTTAAACCGTAGGATTTGACAGGGTATGGAAATCATGGAAATTGGGTTAGGAAATTTTGCTAAAATTGAATTTTTCTGGTTTAATGCATGAATAGGCTTTGATTGGAGTAGTATAGGTGTTATAAATGCTAGAAATAGACAAGGGAATAAAGCCCGAGTATTTACCGTCTCAACCGAAACCCAATCCGGTGAAATAGAGGCGAAATACCAAGCCACCGTACAGTAAGGAGCTGTGTTGTGGGTTGGACACCTCGGTCTAGTCTGTGGTGGACACCTAAGACCCGCTAAATTGGTTCCAAGGCTCTATTTATACCCAATTATATTTTTATATATAATTAAAGAAGTCATAGTTGAACTCTTACTCGGCAAATGCGGGGAAACGGTGGAATGAGTAAGCTAAGGCCTCTTTTGAGCAATAAAGAAATTGTTTTATTAGTTAGAAGTCCTTATGAACATGTGAAGTTAAATTTAGACAAATAAAAATCTCTAACCTAAGCATTTAGAGGTTCTAAGTGGCTCGAATGTGTGAAAGACGATATAAGACAGTATGAACTTTCAAAAAGAGCAAATAAGACGATGTAACGAACTAAATAGTTGGTTCTTGGAAATATCTAGAGGGTGCATGAGCATTAGCATGACACGTGCATGGTAGATGCTTAATTACACGTTTCTAAATTGCCTAAGTACATGTGTATAGGGTACCACAGAGTGATTGGAGCTTCAGGCACTCCGAGGACTAATCAGGAGGGCCAACGAGGTGAGGGGCTCTCCCATCCCTGCCCCACAGGGTTGGATGACAACGTGCAAATGTGGTTTTCCCTATTTTATGCAGTTACCATATGAAATGTACTTATCTGAATGAGTTTGCGCTACGTGTGCATGGTTAGTAAGTAAATAGTGAAAATGCAAACCAAATATGTGTATATGTGATAATGTGGCTAAATGAGCCTTATGTGTTACCGTGGGTAGGATTGAGTCGTGATTTCATATGTGAGAGTTCAGTAACATTAGAAACCCATTTAAATTGATCATCGTCGTAAAGGTTTTGACCCTATGGTACATTGAGGAAAATGAACCTAGGTTGTTAATTATGAGTGAGAGGGTTGTATAATTGAAAAGGGGGAAACCAGGCCTAACTAATAAACACGTGTAATATTCAATTAGTTTTTCATAGGGTGTCTTTCAAGGTTAAACATGTTAGTTGAATTTGTTTAGGTTAGTCCAAGTACATCGAGTCGGTCATACTGGTCGGACAGACAAGATTTTGTCATCAGTAAGTATGCCACATAGTGGCCATTACCTTGGTTCAACCGGGGTCAGACAAGTTGCCGGCTATTACTCTAAGCGTGTCTTAGAGTCAGAAAGTTCCTAGTGTGATCAACTAGGTTCAAACAAGAGATTTCCTTCGGGCCAGTATTTCTTTCAGCATAATGCGGGAGACAAAAAGTGAATGCCTATGTGTATTAGTATATGTTAACTATGGAACCATATGATATATGTTTATGATTGGTTTACATGCAGATTAATAAATATGTTAGGATCATGAATTAGGATTTTAATTGTGAATATGATACATTGATTGCCTGATCATGTTAAAGGTCACAATATAAATCCGTTTCATGCATATGCAGTTGTGGTTGCTCCCTTCCCCCAACTGTAGTGGTACCCGCTGCTAAGCCAGGGATGGGGGAGCTTCTCACTGAGTCTGTTCGGCTCACCCCCCCTGTTTACATGTTTCAGATACAGGTGGTTCAGGCGTCGGGAACGCTTCCACTTCTTCTCAAGGAGGCGGACAACTCTGAAGACCGCACGAATAGTCCGCGTGGGTAGCGTATTTTGGTTTATGTAAATAAATCAAGATGTATATGTATATATGACTCCTTTTTGTATGTAGCTTTTGTACATATACAACTGTTGTATATATATGTCGAACTCTAGTATTGTCGGCTTCGTACAGATTAAAGTTAGGTCTTGGTGTTGGGAATTTAGGGTATGATATAGCATATATCATGTATATATATATGACTTCCGCATGTGAATATGATAGATCACACGCATTGAGGTGTGTGATCAATATGTAAATTATATATATGTGTGGCTGAATACCTGTTTGTATGAAAATATGACTTCCGCATGTGACTAGGATAGATCACACGCATTGAGGCATGTGATTAATATGTAAACTATCTGTATGTGTGTGATTGAATATATGTATGACTGGATACAGGGCTTCTGCATGTGAATAGGATAGATCACCCGCACTGGCGCGCGTGATCAATATGTAAACTATATGTACGTGTGAGTGAATATGTGTTTATATATAGACTGAAGCGGCACTGAGCAAGCCGTGGATTGCAAACTACTTAGGTCACCGGATATGGATATATATAGATATATATATATATATATATATATATATATATATATATATATATATATAAATATATATATATGTATTGTTTGTATTAGAAATGGGTAGTTATAAACATGTGAAAATGTCAATCAGGGATTAGAGGCTTACGGGATAGGAGAAGTCCTACCTCCCGTGCCGGTCATGGACATCCGACAGGGGGTCGTGACAATTTGAATATGATCCATCTATATATTTAGCAAAAAATATGTGATCATTAATCTGTTTATTATCTTCATTAGTAGATTACATACACTACCTTTGACAAAATGTGATCATTAATCTTTCATAGAAAGGATGGTGCCATCATCTAAATCTCGACTACTGCAACGGAAGAGACGATTATTTATTACATGTTTATTTTTAAAACTATATGAATATGATCCATATATTTAGCAAAAAAAATAATATGTGAGAGTCACCAGTTTTACTACCATTGAAAAATCATTTGCAAACACTGGATAGCTTTCTTCTTCCCTTCTTTACACTGGCATTGGGTTTCATCTTTTAGGTACTTCCTATTTTGATTTGTTAAGAGTTTCTGTGTTTTTGTAGTTTGATCGATTAGGGGATGTTTGGTATTGTGATTTTCAGTTTTCTGTTTCATTTTGGAAGAAAATACTGAAAACTTGTTTGGCTAAATGAGTTTTATTTTTAATTTTGGACTTAATATCAAAACATAAAACGCCATATAGAAAATCACAAAATGTGGTTCCACAAATTGCATTTTAGTTTTTTCTTTTCAACCAACACCCACCACCATGACCACCCACCACCACCACTCACTACCACCAGCAACCACCACCGCGCACACCTACCTTCCAGGACCACTCACCACCACCACGAAAAACAACCACGACCCACCACCACGACCACTCACCACCAGTAACCACCACCCACCACCACGACCACCCACCATTTGCCACCACCACCAACCGCCACCCAGTACCAACACCACACATCACCTACCACCACCATCAACTACGTCCACCACCGACCACTAAGACCACTTTCCACCACCACTAACCACAACCACGCCCACCACTACCATTACCATCCACCAACCACCACCACGCACTATCGCCCATTGTCACCACTAACTAATCACCATTCACTGCTACCTGCCACCACCATCACAACCACCACCACGTATTACCACCACGGACACCCACCATCAACCACCACCACGTATCACCACCACGCACACCCACCACCACGTACCACCAACTACCATTATACCACCACTCACGATTCACCACGCAACATCACCCACCACTACCACCACCATTCACCACCCACCACCGCCACCACACCCACCACCACTAACTCCCGACCAACCACCACTGGGTACCACCACTGCCACCAACACCCACCACCCACCATGAATGTGCATGAATCTTCTTTCTCCCAAAACATCCATGTAAGTATATTTTGAACTTCCATAAATATTTATTTTCTATTATTTTATTTATATAGAAAATTGTAGATGTAAAACAAAATGTAGGGAAAGGCCCGAATCCACATGACCCGACCCGACCCAGGGACTTAAAAGAAAAACCGAAAATAAATCCAGGCAAAAATAAATATTGTAGAAGCTACTAACCTAGACACCATCGCTAAAACCTCGGATCTTGCAAGTGCCTCTGCTCCACCAGGGCTGACCTCCAATCGATGAGCTCCGAAAAGGGCCGCACCAAACGGAGGACTCTACCTACGAGAGGTAGAGCCATATGTCCACGACTGATGCGCGGAAGAGGACTCAAGAGAAAGAGAGAAATATTATATTGAGTGGGGTTTCCCAAACGGGACCCCCCTTTCCAACACATGGAATTAGCAACTGGAAAGGTGTGGAGTCACTCCTATTTATAGGAGGATGAGAGAGCTCCCATCATTGACGCAAGCAATGTGGAACTTGGAATATGAACAAAATATCATGCTTCCATCATGATCACCTAGCCCACTTTGGGCCATGAGTGCGGGCTCGTGTGACCTCCGAAGAGTGTGATCTTGGTATCGTTTTGTTCGTCTCTTAATGAGCTTTCCAACGGATCCTCACTCGACCCGATCAAACTCCCACATAGGCGGATATTTAGTCCCGAAGAGCCCAATATATCCAACATACTCCCACTCGCACATGGTGGGAGGCCCATGACTATCCTTATCACAAAGGACTTCTCTATTTCTCTTTCTCTTATTGTCTTCTTTCATACCCCGTGTCAGTCGTGACTGCTTGGCACGATATGTGGGAGCCTTATACTAGAAGCCTGTTAGGGCCCAACTATAAGTGATGCTACAAACCAAGTGTCTGATGATGTGACCACATGTCTCACCGAAAAATAGTGCCATGTGTTCCCTAGACGTGTTCATTTACATGGCTAGTCCAATCCTTTCAAGTCTACAATAAGACTAGGACTTCAGCCACACTCAGTTGCGATAGGTATCCACATCCATGAGAACTTCAAAGGGATCACATAATGGGTTGACCTCAGGATACTATCACACATGCATATGTCAACACAATCTTCCTTTCGACTCTTATCAGTTCAATCAAAGATAGCTACTTTCCTGACAGCCTTCCATCGGGCCGTATTTTTCCATAGCCTCTTGGAAAGATATCAATGTTGCAAGCACTACCTTATCTCTTCATGACAGAGTCAAAGTGCATAAGGGTACCCTATGAAAGGATTGATGCATCCTTTCAGGGAGTCACACAGCATTGAAGCAGGGATTCTTTCACATGCTTCCCTTGCGGTTTTTAAAGCACATGCGGTATGAGACACACGTTGTGGTGTTCTCGAGCGTATGTCGATTTTGATCCTCAATCACTTACACCACACGGACCTTAGTCTAAACTCACTTAGAATCTGACCTGAGTTTGCTACCACACTTCGCTCGCTTCACATAGCACCAAGTGGAGCACTCACGTCTGGCTAGATGCATTGTGAATAGCGGGAATTCATAATTCGATCATAAGACCTCATCATCTTAGCGGATCTCATCCTAGTACACTTACTAGGGCGACTTATCAATTCTCAGTGGCGTTTTCCTGTCCAACACTCGGTGCTTTTCAGCTGCCTCTGGATATTCACACTATATCCCATTTTGGTGTTCAAGGAAAAAGCACCCAAGTCTCATCTTGGCCCACACCACTTGCGTGTCCAAGGCGGTTGCTCGTGTGAGAGAGCCAACCTCCCAAGCCTATACGACATAATTGATATATTGTGTAAGAAGTACTTCTACTTCTTGATCCACACAAAATAAAGGTATGCCTAAGCATTACACTTTACTTATGACCAAGAAATAAAGCTTTCATAAAGCTTGTCCTCATGACATAAACTATGTTAAATCACCCTGGTTCTAAGCAATCCTGTGTGTCTAAAACACTAGTTTTACGGCTTATATCTCTATACAACCAACCCACCACTGCGGGTCTGTGAGGGTATAGAGCCAATGCTCTATCACAGGTCATATTGTGACGACCCTTTCTTCGGTCACTTGATGCTTAGATTGACACAACAGGGTAGTTAACTACTGTGTAACGATGTCTCATACAAAGTTGTGTTGCGTTCTCTTGTGGTACTTAGGCTTTCTTTGGTGTAAACCGTAGCTGTTTGACTTGATGAGATCAATGTCACTAGGTCAACAACTCTGTCTGTGATCTATAAGTGACTTTAGATCATCCAATCCAAACCGCCCTGTACTGCTGATGATCATGCAATGAACTCCATGTCCCTAGTAGACAGAGAAATACATAATCCTTACTTGCCAACATGCAAGATGGTTCCAGTGCTTAGCAAAGCACACCAAGACGTGGATGTCCTCTCATCCAAGTCTCTTACCCAATCGACATCAATGTGTCGGCCGTCGTTTGCGAGTCACTAACATGATGAAAACAACCGATTGTCAGCAACACCCTTCAGCATCGCCCTACAAGTACCTCAGAACACTCTAAAAACATTGTGTCAGACCTAGGCTTGACTGATAACGGCTCAAAAAGCCGACTACAAAAAAAGCACGTTGGAGCGAGCACACTCCTCTTTGTACTTCAAGCTACCAACTACATGTATGAAAATTCTATCCAATGAAAATTCTATTCAGAATGCAAACTACTTTTTAGTCCTCAAATAGTTGGTCAAACTACTATTTAATCTCCGAATTAAGGAGAAATACTATTTAGTCCTTGGATTCGTAATTCTGTCAACTATTTAGTCCTCTGGACGTTACTCGTTAGATAATCGAGTGACATGGTTGTTAACTCCTGACGAAGCTAGACTCCTCTCCTCACTCCTCCTCCCGCGTTGTCAAAAACTGGGTCGATGACTCCCATTTTCCCTATTCTTGGAGCCAGACTTTACTTGATGTCTAGCTTTGACAATCACATCATGCCTCATTTCATGACAAAATTCTCTCTAACATCGACGGTGACACCCACATTGTCATCATTAACGACGATGCTACATCAGTAGTTAACGGCCACATCACTCAGTTGTCCAATATTTAATCTAAATAGTTGACATAGTCGCAAATTCATGGACCAAATAATAGTTTTCTAAAATTTAAGGATTAAATAATAGTTCAACCAACAATTCAGGGACTGGAAAATGATTTGCCTCTTTTATTATCCTTTCTACCAAAAAAATAGATATGGTAATCATTAAGCAATCGAAATGTTAAGATCAACCATATCCATAAGAAAGCTAAAACACTGCATGGCTTTTGGTGCATCGCTCACTACTTGTCTGACTGTTTTTACTTTTTAGTCTAATGTTAAGACTCATTCTAGTACCTTGTTGTACTGTATATGGAAGGCCATATAAATTCAAGACAAGAAATTGGGTTGAAATAATGAAATATCTTATTCCCAGGATCATAAAAGAAAAAGGAAAAAAGAAATAACCAAAAAACAAAATTGAACCAGACTGAGCATAATTTTCTGAATCCTTTGAAAACTTGTGTTTATTGTTTATTGTTTCTTTTCATTTTGTAGCTTCTCTATTGTAGCAGACTAATAATGTATTTTACTTTTACTTTATTAGCAAAGCACATGTCCTTCACGTGCTTCAGTTAGTAATTTAGAATTAGAATTTTCCTTTTATGGTTTCTGTTGTAGTTTTTGCTTTTCCCACACGCCATCTCATGTATATAAATGAATGATGTGTAAATTAATATCCAGCGAGTAATACACAGATTTTTTAGGGAAATTGACCAGAGTGTCACATTCATGTCCGCAATTCATTATTATCATGACAACAACAATTTTATTTCCATGTTCTATGACTAGTTACTATAAAAATTTTTTAAAAAGGACTCGCAAATAGCAATTGCGAGTGAAAGTGAACTATTTCGTGTCCTATATTCACTCGTTGGTGTAAACTGCGAGTAGACCTTCTCATGGGCTGGGTAGCCCGTGAGACTATCCAAGCCTAAGCCCATGGGTCAACTACCCAACATTAAGAATTGGGTATGGGTAGTACTTGAGCCTTACCCATCAAATACCCATTTTATTAAAAATACTTGGGCCAAAACTTGGGTAGTACCTGGGCCCTACCCATCACTTACGACAATTCATTACCTACCACCACTACCCACTACGCACCGCCACCGCCACCCACCACCCACCACCAACACCATGCACCACCCGCCACCACCACCACGAACCACCCACCATGGACCACCGCCACCACGCACAACCACCACCAACAATGCCTACCACCACCACAGCACCACCTACCAACCACGACCACGAACCACGACCACCAATAATGCCTACCACCACCACGGCACCACCTACCAACCACCACCACCATGGCACCACCTACAGCCCACCACCACGCCCTACCAACTTTTCACATTGTTGTAAAGAATATCTTTATTTTTTTCTTGGGAATTTTTAGGGAATCTCTAAACCCTATATTGGACTATTAAATTGATTTATTATTATTTTTATTTAATACTTAAAATGTAATGATAAATTTATCAATCTTTTGCCTTCATTCCTTATTCAGTTATTCTCGAAGTCAAATTCGATATCAATACCGTTTAAGATAACATACTGAAAATTTGATTTTAAAATTTGGATGAAAATGAAAGAAAATGATAACATTCTATTCTAAGTATTTTAATAATTAATTCATTATTAAAATAAAATAAATTGGCAAGTAAAAATTGATGAATAGTTGTATTATTTGAACTTCTAAGTATTTAGTATTTATGATTAGTTACGATGAGGTGTGTTTTGTCTTATGTGAGGCATAAAATTTAGAATTAAAGATCGAATGCTAGAGATCGGATTTTTGCATCGAATAGGATTGAACACTTGATTGGTTATCGATCAAATCGATCCAATTCTTGAAACACTAGTTATAAGCAAACAAAAATGAAATCTAAAATAATATATATATATATATATATATATATTTTTATAATTATGTATAAGGATGGGCTAAGCCCGGGCTTAGCCCATGGGCTTGGGTAATACTTGGCCCATCGCAATGGGTAGTAAACACATGCAGGCTTGGGCCTGATCCCTAGCCCATATATTTAAAGCCCATGGGCTTAAGCCCAAGCCCGACGTGGCCCAACCCATGAACAAGTCTAACTGCGAGTGATGTGCCGTTGGTGTAAATTGCGAGTCCTGTGTTGCTTTTTCAATTCAATCAATCAAAGAGTTAAAATTGTGGGCATTTTAGTAATTGATAATTAGTTAAAAGTTGTTCCCTCTCATCTTTGTTCGTCTCTCTCTACTATCCACTCTCAATTTCTTCTCATTTTCTTACTCTCTCTAATAATTAATTGATGCCATAAGAAAAAATAATGCATATTAAGATTTTAAAAACTCTATAATAGTTAATATAAAAAATAAAATTAATATAAAAAAATTAGTAAAATTTCTTATATATTTATATAAGCTTCTCTAATTATAAGTTTCATTTATATTATTTCTCTTTTATTGTTGATCAAGTAAAAGATCATCTTTTATATTTTTTTCTTTATCGCGATTCGTCATATATAAACTTTTTACTATGTCTTTTTTGTATTAAAAATCTTTATATAAAAGATATGAAGAACCTAACATAAGTTTAAACCTTTTAAAAAAAGTTTGTACAGTAATTTATCATACTAAACATAACAAATTACTGTACAAAATTTTTAAAAAAATAAAAAAAAAATTCCTGTGACTTTAAAAAACAACTTGCAAATTAGATCTATGAAAAGGATTTTGGAAAATTATTGAAAGTGACTCATCTCTAGCCGTGAATCAAATTTTGGGAAAGAATACTGGCGGCAACAATGTGCATCATATCACTCAAACCATAAAATCTCTTTTATTGTATAGCTGGGAAGTGGAAATCAAACACTCTCCTAGAAGTAGTAATATGTGTGCAGATGGGATTGCTAAAAAAGGTCTTTCGTGGCAGGGTGGTCTTGTGTACTATAAGGACCCTTCCAAATTTTTACTTAGGCAACTTAGATTGGACTCTAATGGCTCTGGGCTTAGATATGATCCTGGAGGTTAGCTTTTCCTTGTTTCTTTTTGGGCCTGTGCCCTTGGGCCCTTAGGGGCCCCGCTTTGTACCAAAAAAAAGAAAAATCCGTCGCATTTTTTAATTGCGTGTGAAAAGAGTATGGGTTTTATAAAACCCATTTTTCCTAATCTCAAACGATCAACGATTAGGCGATGAATCGGAGTTGGATTTGAGTTGTAGGACTTCCTAAATGTAGTATATATGTAGGTGAACAAAACCCGTGGGGTGTGGAGTCGAAGCCGGGGGCGGAAGGGGGCCAGAACGGGCCCAAACCAGCCCACAGCACAGTAAACGAATTGATGTGCTGCGAGCCGGCGTTATAGCGCCATCTCTCGGGTGTGCCAAGAGCTGCTGGGCAGCAGTTCGGCGCTATAGCGCCAGGCCTCTGCTCAGCATGCCCAAAATTCATTTTTTTGCAAATCCAGGGCGTCCGAACCTCCTATTTTCAATCCTAAACTTCTTAGAACACCACCAACCATGTTTTTAAGGATCAAAATTATTCCAAATGTCTTCTTATCCCTCAAGAATAGAAACTTACGGAGTAAACTAAGTCCAACTTCCTGAATTTCAACCTTAAACTGTCACAACCTTTAGGCAACCTTAAGTGGGATAAATTTGAGGTATATTGAGGTTTAGAAACTAGATTTCTTAGAAACCAAGTAGGAACACATGTTGAATCAAAATGCTTAGACCTTCCTAAAATTAGGATTCTATCCAACCAAGCTAGATAAGCTTCCTTGGACGCAAATACATGTTAGATAGAGGTTTAATACTCAAATCCAAGTATGTTAAACACTCAAGTAGAGTGTTATATGCGAGTAAGTAAAGTGTCCGAGGAAGGATACACATAAGTCGGGATAGAGAAGTCCAATAAGACCAAGAGCTTGACTCTGTGGCAACCATGGACTACACCTGAGAGTAATGGAGAGATAAATAACAAGTTAAGCTAAGTAATAACCTTAATGAAGTAAATGTTGTTCTTATAGGAACAACGGCATGAAATAGAGTGCAACAGGAACTCCGAGGAGACTAAAGTCACAAGAGAGGATTGCATGGAATGTTGGCCAAGGTGAGAGTTCTTCCATCTCTGCTCCTAGGGTTGTATGCTTATGTGGATTACATGAGTATGTATATTCTCTGCTTGTCTGGTATGTGTTAGCTAGAGGTATAGAATGCTAAAAGATTAAAAGAACTAGAAGATAGGTTGTGGAAAGTAGCTTGAATAGGAAGACATAGGAGTAGAGTGTAATTGTTTGCTATGAGTGGTGTGATACAAATCCAACTCATACACTCCGGAGGCATGATGAGTATTTTATTAAATCTTTTCCACGACGGTGGCAAGAGTCCTTGTACGGAAGGGCTAAACTTTATTTTGAAAACTCGTCACCACGGTGGCTTAAATTAAAATCATGCAAACGGAGTTATTGGTGGGTTTTGGATTTGGTTATGCTAGCAATGTGAGACCTCGACTAGAACAACGTCAGATGGCACTTGAGACCTCATTTTTATAATCACCATGACGATGGTCATTACCCTATCCTGGCAATAGGGTCAGAAAGGTTTTATATTGCTATGACGAGAGCTTGAGGCTCAGAGAGTGCACCTGGACGGGTATATGAGTTATATCCTGTTGAGGATACTTGTACATATTAATAAGGAGAAGAATTGTTGATCCTTCGGGAAAGATACAAAGAATCCTATTAATATGTGAGACTAAGGTAAGGAGACACGGGAGGAACCTACGGGTGAACCGTGAGCTTAACCTAGTAAAAGAGAAACCATCCTGTGGAGTTGGTCCAGGGTGTGTCAGTGGTCATGCTTCGAGTCGTCGTGTCGTGCCCGCCATGTGGCCTGGTTGGGTAATGGACGAGTGGGCTCAAGCTATTGCCCCGTAGCAAGGGGTCAGGACGTGCCACGTGGTGGCTATGCGTCAGTTGTTTGATAGATAGAAGTTGATTGTGTTTGATTAATAGAATTGTCACGAGGTGACCAGTACCCAAGTGAATGGGTTAAGTATGTTTTACCACGTGGTGGCCAGTAGCCTGAGTGCACGGGTTTGAAGTAGAAAAGCCACGTAGTGGCTAGTAGATACCCCAGAGTTGGGGAGATTAAGTAAATGTATGTTTAGCATTTGTGTGTACGTACAAATTGCCTGTGTTTGCATATAATTGCTGATTGTGCATCATAGTGGTAACGTACAGGATTACGTCACCACACGTCTTGTTTGATTCAAACATGCTGAAACGTGAGAAGACCGGTAAGTAAAAGCCAGCACTATATGATACATATTTACTTGCTGATTGATGACATGGAATAAACTGTTGCATGTTTACAGTTATTAAATGCATGAGAGTGTTTGGGTGAAATTTCTGTTCTTGTGAAATTTCTTCTCCCAGTGAGGGCAAGGCTCGTAGGAGAATAAAAGGCCATGATATGCTCTGATTCCATTTCAGATTTTTTTTAGAAAAGAACAAATAATGATTTTTGCTAAAATAAAAAAGAAGGAAAAGAACGTTAGTATAATTAATAAAACAAACTATTTATCGAAAGTATAAAGAATGGAATGCATGCCATGCAATGCGTGCAATGCAGGGATTTTGCTCCTTATGTCGTATAGGTTAGGTTCTTAAGGTTCTCTAAAACGGCTGACCTAATAAGGATAGGTTTCAAGGCCAACTTGCGCATGGTTTAGCTTAGGATCTAGGTACCCTAAAAGGGCTCTTAGATTGCCTCCACCAAAGGTAGAGACCCTGACTTAAAGGAGGAGGCTGTCACAGAAAAATCTGTGCGCATCAACCCTCAAGGCAAGTAACAATCTAAGCAGGATAGATAGGTCAACCTCTGTAGGCCTAAGCCCAACAGGGAAAGATTCTCATATCCCATTCTAACTTATTTGGACGTGCTCCGGGTATAAGAGCCAATTTGTGGGTGAACATAAATAGTGCATTTGTAATTTTTGCAGCTAACTAGCTACCCTCCCCTTCCACTTAAAGGTGGAAATACTGCAAAGACAAGGAAAACCACAAATATACAAAGATATATACAAATAAACAATATTGAAGGCCAAACAATTTGAATATTAATTTTAAAAAGGGCTTGACTCTCTAATTCAAAGTCCCCAGTGGAGTCGCCAACTGTGAAGACCGAGCCTTCAACGGAAGTCACCACCAAATTTTCAATCAAAATTTGGAAAAAAGAAAAATAAGTTCAAAAGTGGGGTAAGAATGAATTTTCACGAAATATTGGGTTCGGGAGTCTGATTGAGATGAAGGGAAGGTGTTAGGCACCCTTCTTTCCCCGTCCGAAGACGGTTACCCTAAAATTAATATTAAAATTGCTTGGCCTTAAGAATATATGAAATCTGAGGGAAGAAAAAGGGAGGGCTTGACCTAGGATAAAAGCCTAGGGCCTACGTACCCTCGGAGAGGGATCAAAGCCCACGTAGTTACTATGGCATGCAAGTCTGTGAGTGAGGGGAGGTCCATAAGGCAAAAGCTCAGATAACCTCCCAGTGCAATGTACCTAAAAAGGACCATGCCTTTTGGTACCTATCTACCATGCAATACATACAAGCAATGAACGCATCATAAATGTGTGCGTGTGAAGGCTCATCAGGCGAAATTCCTAGATGGCGTGAAGGCTAGTGCTCTTATAAAGACAAAAGTCTCTTGGTGGCGCTAGGTTAAAAAACATATTTACCAGGTAAGAAATAATTGATTTTTGTCTCCCAGGAGCAAAGGGGGTTGTGACGGGTAGCCTTTATCGACGTGGCCTAAGCTTGTGGAAATCACGGGGGGGAGGGGGGTCGCGACGGTAAAACTCTTGCGTCGCGACCCTTCTGTCATTCCAACTGGGAGGGGGCTCGCGAAGGGTACACCTACCAATCGCGACCCCTTTTCGTTTATTTAAAAAGAAATAAGAGACGAGCCAGAAGAAGTTTAGGGTGCACAAATCATATACAAGGTAGTAACTCTTACACCAGGGGGTTACAACCAAAAAAATGAGGATACACAAGAAAAGGTTAAGCCAACAGAAAGGTGTGTGCGAATTAATGGGGAAAAGTGAGGAAATATGATCGAAATATTATTACCTTCTCCTTTTACTTTCTTTACAGCCTTTCGGTCCTCAATTTTTCGGTCCTCAATTTTTCGGTCCCTTTAACTGAGAAACAGCGTCCAATTTATAATGAGCCGAAGGGAGCTATTCCAGGAAAGAAATTCGGGCATTTATGACGCAGGGGGTTGCGACGGGTGACCTTTACCGTCGCGACGGGTATTAATCTCAGATTCGATCTTGATTCGCCATAAATGCTGGGGAGTTGCGACGTAAGGACCTATGCGTCGCGAAAGGCCCTTGATTGAAGATCCTGATTGATCCTTCCATAAATGTAAAAGGGGGGTCGCGACGTACATCAATATACGTCGCAGCGGAGCCCGCAGGGAGCTAGGGGGTCGCGATTGATCCTGATTGATCCTTCCATAAATTACTTTTTTATTTTTTGTTTTGTTGTTGTTTTTTCCTTTTCCTTATTTATTTTCCTACTTTTTTTCAATTTTTCTCCTATCTTTTTCTTTATTATTTTTTGTTCATTTCTCGCTTATTTTGGGCGGACAAAAGGCAGTGCTCACAATGAGCAAATGTAATAAAAAATTGGGAAATTGACCAGAGTTTCACATCCATGTCAGCAATTCATTAAATCATGATAACAACACTTTTATTTCCAAATTCTATGTCACGACCCCCGTTTAGAGAACCGTGACCGGCACAGACACATGGAATATCCCTTTGCCTGTAAGCCTTATCACCTAATTGACAGAATAGCTATTATTGAAAAATACATTCACATGCATTATAATACCATGGCTACACCGAAATGGTGGCCTATCCTTGGCAAGCAAATCCACGGTCAGTGCCGCTTCAAGATATAGATTTAGGAAAACACACATAATATATAACCTGGGTACTGGCTACACATCCGAAGATGCTCCATATCCTATTCGCATGCAACATATATATGTATATGTATATATTAGAAATAAGTTTTCCCTGCATCGTAATCTAACGGATCCTGTTCTTTAAGGTGTATGAAGATGACAGTTCTAGATTTAGTAATACAGTCTAATTGGGTACATCTACCCTTTACTTTATGATACAACAATAAAGTAAATTAAATTTCAGTTACACTATATTCACCCCACATGAACAAGTTGTGGGTATTGGAAAGTGTTGCTCAACTCTTGCTCCACCGAGACTTCTTCCACCTGTACTAAACCTGTCTCTGTAGTAAAAATGAGGTGTGAGTCTTAACCACGCGACTCAGTGAGAACTCTCCCATCCCCGGCGCCAGGCGGGTACCATAGCACTGGGTTTGGGAGTCATACGCAACCACATGCAAAAACAACCCGTTAATGTTATTAGCATACATTCTAGGTGATCACACAACAATCAGAGATTTCACCCAAACACTCACATGCATTTGATAACTGTAAACATGCAGCAGTTTATTCCACGTCATCAATCAGCAAGTAAACATATAACATATAGTGCCGATTTTTACTTACCGGTCTTCTCACGTTTAGCATGTTTGAATCAACAAAACGCGTGGTGACGTAGTCCTGTACGTTACCACTACGCTGCACAATCAACAGTTATATGCAACCACAGACAATTTATACATACACACAGATGCTGAGCATACATCTACTTAATCTCCCCAACTCTGTGGTATCTACTAGCGACTACGTGGCTTTTCTACTTCAAACCCAGGCACTCGGGCTACTGGCCACCACGTGGCAAATATACTTAACCCATTCACTCGAGTACTGGTCACCTCGTGACAATTCTGTTAATTAAACAATACTTAACCCATTCACTTGGGTACTAGTCACCTCGTGACAATTCTATTAGTCAAACACAATCAACTTCTATCTATCAATCAACTGATACGTAGCCACCACGTGGCACGTCCTGACCCCTATACTACGGGGCAATAGCTTGAATCCACTTGTCCATTACTCAACCAGGCCACAATGGCGGGCACGGCACGGCGTCTCAAAACCTGGCCACTGATACACCATGGACCATCTCAACAGGATGATTTCTCTTCTGCAAGATCATGCTCACGGTTCACCCATAGGTTCCTCCTGTGTCTTCTTATCTTGGTCTTACATATTAATAGGATTCTTTGAATCTTTCCCGAAGGATCAACAATTCCTCTCCTTATTAATATGTACAAGTATCCTCAACAGGATATAACTCATATACACGTCTAGATGCACTCTCTGAGCTTCAAGCTATCGTCATAGCAATATAAAACCTTTCTGACCCTATTACCAGGATAGGGCAATGACCATTGTCATGGTGATTATAAAACTGAGGTGTCAAGTGCCATCTGACGTTGTTCTAGTCGATGTATCCCATCGCTAGCATAATCAAATCCGAAACCCACCAATAACTCCCTTTGCATGATTATAATTTGAGTCACCGTCGTGACGAGTTTTCAAAATAAAGTTTAGTCCTTACGTACAAGGACTCTTGCCACCATCGTGGAAAAGATTTAATAAAATACTCATCATGCCTCCGGAGTGTATGAGTTGGATTTGTAACACACTAATCATAGCAGACAATTATACTCTACTCCTATGTCTTGCTATCCAAGCTACTTTGCACAACCTAGGAGCAGAGATGGAAGAACCCTCACCTTGGCCAACCTTCCATGCAATCCACTCCTGTAAGTTAAGTCTCCTCGGAGTTCCTGTTGCACCCCATTGCGTGCCGTTGTTCCTATAAGAACAACATTTACATCTTTAAGGTTATTACCTAGCTTAACTCGTTATTTATCTCTTCATTACTCTCACGTGTAATCCATGGTTGCCACAGAGTCAAGCTCTTGGTCTTAATGGACTTCTCTATCCCGACTTATGTGTATCCTTCCTCAGACACTTGACTTACTCGCATATAAAACTCTACTTGAGTGTTTCACATACTTGGCTTTGAGTATTAGACCTCTATCTAACTTGTATATGCATCTAAGAAAGCTTATCTAGCTTGGTTGGAAGGGATCCAAATTCTAGGAAGGTATAAGCAGTTTAGTTCAACTTGTGTTCCTACTTGGGTTCTAAGAAATCTAGTTTCTAAACCTCAATATACCTCCAATTTATCCCACTTAAGGTTTCCTGAAGTTTGTGAAGGAATAAGATTGAAATTCCTGAAGTTAGGCCTAATCGGTTCCGCAAGTTTCTATCCTTGAGAAACAAGAAGGTACTTTGAGTGATTTAATCCTCAAAAACATGTTTAGGAGTGTTCTAGGGTGTTTAGGATTGAAGAAAGGGGATTTAAAACTCTCAATGTCACCCTTAAAGTGTATTTGGGCAACCCGAGCAGGGACCCGGTTCGTTAACGTCATAGTTCAACCTTAGTAACCTCGGGCCAGCTCTTCACGGGTCTTGTTCAGCTAATATTCCAACCATATAATTTTAATAATACCAATCCAAGCCTATTTACTCAAATCCAAGCGCAATCCTAATTATCAACAATTTTCTCAATGTGGAAATAATTATAATTTTAACCCCAAATCCTTCCAAATTCGAATTTCGGCAAATTCGAGAATATAATCTCGATTCCTACCCCAACCAAGTGTTCAATAACACTCTCTATGTCTCAATCTACCATCGAAATAACTCAATCGAAGGTCAATCGAAGAAATCCCTAACAATGGAAAAATTGAGGGTTTCGAATGAAATTGGGGTTACCAACCTTGACTAGATTGGTGGGAGGTGTGGAAGATGTTGTACCCAAGCTCCGGTGACTTTTCTCGACGTCAGCTAGCTCTTCTCCGGCCTCTTTTACGGCGAAATTCCGGCGAAACCTCCTTCCCCTTCTTCCTCTCGTGCTCCCTCTCTCTCTCCTACCTCCCGTTTCTCTCTCTTCTTCTTTCTTCTCTCACGTCTTTTTCTCTTTCTTATTCATGCTTTTTCTCTCTTTTCCTTTCTTGTTTCTTTTCTATTTGTTTCTTTCTATTCTATCTAATTCACGGCTTCCCATCCAATTAAATGATAATAATAATAATAAAATAATTATAATAAATAAATAAATATAATTAAAATAAAATAATTAATAATTAAATAATAAATAAATAAATATGATTAAAAATAAATTAATTAATAATTAAATAAATAATAACTATTCTATTTTTTAAAAAAAAAAATTTATCCCTTTCCCTATTTAATTCAGGTTTCCAATTTCTTAGGTCCTGAATTAAATCCCCAAAATTATTTTCTACTTCTTTTCTTTCAGTTTCTACTTTCTCAAACCCCCCCTTTTAATATTTAAAATAATCATGATAAAAATAAACTAATTAATAATTAAACAAATAATAACTAATAATATTTTGATTTACTTCTCACTCCTATTTATTTTGGGTTTCTAACTTTGTAGGACCTGAATAATTTCGAAAAAAAATATATATATTTTACTCCTTTCTTTCATCTTTTATTTTACTTGAAATTTCGAAGAATTTCGCGGTTCCTTCCTGGTTTCCCTTAACCTTCATACTTTTCCTATATTCTTTTTAAGGTTTTAATTCCTAGCCCCGGAATAAATCATTCTTAAATCCTTGAAATTTTAAATAAATCATTCTTTAATCCTCGAAATTTTTGGGTATTACATTCTTCCCCGCTGAAGAAATTCGGTCCCCGAATTTCACCACCTTCGTGGGGTTGTTGGCTTGTTGCCATCCCTTCGCTCAATTTCACCTATGGTTTCTCTCAATGTGGAAGTTTTACCGTTTTACCCTACCGATTATCTTTCTTTCCTAGAGACTCAACGTCTCTATCTGGTTTCTACATATGCTTTCTGTGATCGTTTGTATTTCTAGTTTTGTAGTTAACCACCCCTCCGCGAGGTGTTAACCGACATACTCCATCTGTCATCGTATCCTTCCCCGAGGATACCTAACTTTCCTAATTTCAATTCATTTTGCGCTACTAATTTTGCAATGGAGTGTCTGGCACGCACCACATGCCATGCTCCATTTTAGTACTCTGAGGAGTTAACTATTGTCTTCTCTAGTGAGGCTTACCTTGACTCAATCTGCTTGTCCGACTTGCTACCTTCGTATTGACTTCTTATTTCCATCTTGGGACTATTGCCTTCTCTAGTGAGGCTCACCAAGACACTAGCTATTTGCTTAGCACACTAGGCTCTACTTCTATAAACCCCAACTGACGAAGTACTCCCTTACATCGGAGTCCCCGTACCTAAGTGTCCTCTACTACCCAGCAACTACCCTTCTGCTGGTATGACCCCAATATATTCTTTGTAAACGACGTCTCCAGAAAAGTTCGTTTACATCTTACTACACCCTCTACTCTACATCTAGACTTACCGCTTACACGGCATACACCCTACGTAGGTGTTTATACTTTGTGCCATCAGTGTACTCAACCCTCTCGAGGTTGTTACACTCACTACCAACTCGGTTTACCCTACTCATGTCCTAACGAAGCTAAATGTCATGGCACTAGCACAATTATGTATTACACTTACCGTTTCTCCATCAAACGGTAAA
This sequence comes from Senna tora, assembly GCA_014851425.1. Classification (NCBI taxonomy): domain Eukaryota; kingdom Viridiplantae; phylum Streptophyta; class Magnoliopsida; order Fabales; family Fabaceae; genus Senna; species Senna tora. Next base: position 20,191,333 of record CM026265.1, read on the forward strand.
GGATCTTATATTTATGACTCGTGTCTCCCTTTCTTTTTCGGACTTCTACACTTACCCTTAGTGTTTTGCATAACCACTTCAGGTTACTCCCTATCGACATCCCATGTCTGACTGACTTAGACTCTTCTCTGACTACTAATTGTAGTTATTTTTGCTTATAATGGAAACTCACCAGTCTCCTCCTTAACATCATACTCATTACTCTGCCTCAGGCTCAGTTCGGTTTTCTCATCCGGAGACCTCGCATAACACGACTATGACTGTAGATCTATACCATCCTCAGGTTAGTCCACTTAGTGTTGCACATCCTATGCTAAATCTACTCATTGGGTTTCCATTAGCTTTTACACCATCTTGGCCCACTCGGACTCCTCAACTCACTTAAATCATGTATTCCTACTTGGAATACTTGATCCGTTAACTCCAGCATGAACCTTTCCGGTCATGCTCTACTCCCTTTGACCAAATAGGATCCGCTCCCACGATTTGGCTCTTTTCCTTTCTTACGGTGTGGCATATGTTCATGGACATATACCACCTCTTGCAAGTGTGTTACCCATTGGGTTCTGATCGCCCCCAACGGTAGCATACCTGTTTTATCATTTTAGTTTGCATCCCCAGATGCTTACCCGACTCCGTTCCCATATTCACTCTCTTCTTTTCCATTTCGTACCTACGTGGTACTCTTTCTTCGAGTATTTTTCAATACTTGTTATTCACTAAATTCTCCATCTCGATTAACCGTCCTTAGGATTAATTTTCCCTTTATGGCACCCACATGGCCATTTATACGTTTGGTTTATCCACTCAGTCTCCACCCATACCCGGGCTTCAGACTAACGGATTTACGGTTTACCAACCTGTGGAACTAGCTTACCTAGCTATGTCCACTACAATCTGTGTACTATACATGCACTTACAGTAGTAGTTGGTTCTCTACCTCTTACTTGACTCTTATCCTATGGGGTCCTATAAGCTTCCGCTCTTCCCCCTTATGGGACTACTTATCCCTGTCTACTTTCTCTCCCCTCGGGTCTCCACGAGTCCCTTTGGAGTTTATCTCTTACGTTATCTCGTTCGAGAGTTATCTACCACAATAGCACTCATTTTCTTATCTCTGGACGGTGCCCGAAGGTCTACGCCCATTTCCACTTATAAACATGTTCCGGTCTAATGCTTTCGGGTCCATAATCACCTTATGGCCCCTTAATTGGTAACCCTTAGGTTTACCTGTATACTTCCTTGGCACTTTAGCTCTCTCTAGTGCTTTTCGATGTCTACTTAACTTTAATCACTCCAAGTGAGTGACTCCTCAACTACATCTACCATCCTTATATAGCTTACCTATAAAAGGACTATTGTTTAGTAGGGAATTGGTCACATGAATTAGTTTTCTTAGGCACCCTGCGGGTTTTAAAAAAAAAATTAACTCAAGTTTATTTCTTAGAAAATGACGCCTAAGGTTATCGTAAATGGTTAGGGTTTAACCAATTGGAATGACACAAATTGAGAAAGAGTTTTCATGAAAATTTGCCTTCCAATGGTTATCCCTAGTATTTTCAAGAAAAGTTTGACAGTCCTTCAGAATCTCTCATTCGGAAAGACAAAAAAAGATTTTTTTTTTTTTACAAAAATTTCTCATGTGATCAATATCCTATTCTTTATGCTCTTCCTTTAGCAACCCAAGAGAGTTTGGTTGGGCTTAATACCTTCTTTTCCACCTTGTTTGCTTAAGGAACTAGCAGTTCATGAATCGAGCACAGGGTTGGACTAGGCTCCTTCCCTGTGCCTTATCATTTACTCTATTTTCTGCTCGGCATATGGTCACGCTCTACACGTTTACATATGCCTCTACTTCCTAACATCTATCTCTACAGCATATGGTTCGGCCACTTTGCCTTCCATATACCGTATCCTGATTTTCTAGTCCATAGACTTCTACTTCTATACTGTGGCATACACCACCTCTTTTCTATTTACTTTCTAGGAAGGACAACTCACTTCCTTCAGCCATTGCATACCGCACAGTCGTGACCCATTCACGTGGTCATCATCCTGTCAGTCTCAAGCCCCCTAGCCCTATTTATTCTTGTCTATAAACATTCTATTTCAGTTGCCCCATGGGCTTACTTTCTTTTCTACACGCCAAACGTGTCTTTTCTTTCACTCTACAAACCATTCCTAGCATAAACACTACCATTCACTGCATATTACTATTCTACTTGCATTTCATGCTATAATCAAACAACTTGTACCTATACCATAGCACACAATGCGCCACTAACAGAGCAGACGCATCATCTCATTTAACACCTGCAAAACGATCACACATTGTAGCGCATTCATGCCTACAATTCAACCAAATGTGTTTGTGTCTAGGTAGCATCCTCCATGGATATCTCCTTTCCCTATTATGGCATCCTAAGGTTCCCGGGGTCACTGCCACCCCACCTTACGACTTAGTGCTCATCGGCACTTGTGTACTGTACAGGTTATATGCTTTGCATAGAATTTCACATACAAATTCTATGCCTAAAGCGATGACTTGAAAGAATTTATGACTCAACATCCTGAGCAACCTCACAAGTGCCCGTCGGAACCACCGTTACGTCCAGATTCGTAATGGATAGCCCAACTGACACCCGAGACTACTAGTTAGCTTCACACCCTTAAAGGAAAAACCAGGCTTTGATACGAAGTTTGTCACGACCCCAGTTTAGAGGATCGTGACCGGCACAGACACAGGGAATATCCTTGTACCTATAAGCCTTATCACCTAATTGACAGAATAGCTTTTATTGAAAAATACATCCACATGCATTATAATACCATGGCTACACCGAAATGGTGGCCTATCCTTGGCAAGCAAATCCACAGCCAGTGCCGCTTCAGGATATAGATATAGCAAACACACATAATATATATAACCTGTGTACTCGCTAAACATCCGAAGATGTTGCCTATCCTATTCACATGCAACAGATATATGTATATATATATATTTTGAAAACAAATTTTCCCTGTATCCCAGAAAAATAAATCCCGATCTTTAAGGTGTGTGAAGCTGACAGTTCTAGATTTAGTAATACAATCTAATTGGGTACATCTACACTTTACTTTATGATACAACAATAAAGTAAATAAAATTACAATTACACTTTATTCACCCACTTGAACAAGTTGTGGGTCTTGGAAAGTGTTGCTCAACCCTCGTTCCACCGAGACTTCTTCCACCTGTACATAACCTGTCTCTGTGTAGTAAAAATGAGGTGTGAGTCTTAACCACGCGACTCAGTGAGAACTCTCCCATCCCTGGCGCAAGGCGAGTACCGTGGCACTGGGTTTGGGAGTCATACACAACCACATGCAAAAACAACTGGTTACTGTTAATTAGCATACATTCTTGGTGACCACACAACAACAGAAATTTTACCCAAACACTCACATGCATTTAATAACTATAAACATGCAACAGTTTATTCCACGTCATCAATCAGCAAGTAAACATGTATTATATAGTGTCGGCTTTTACATACCAGTCTTCTGACGTTTCAGCATGTTTGAATCAAACAAGACGAGTGGTGACGTAATCCTGTACGTTACCACTACGATGCACAATCAGCAATTATATGCAAACACGGGCAATTTGTACATACACACATGCTAAACATACATCTACTTAATCTCCCCAACTTTGGGGTATCTATCTTCTAGACAATTTGTACATACACACAGATATTTTAACATACATCTACTTTATCACCCCCACTCTGGAGCATCTACTAGCCACTACATGGCTTTTCTACTTCAAACCCATGCACTCGGGCTACTGGCCACCACGTGGCAAATATACTTAACCCATTCACTCGGGTACTAGTCACCACGTGACAATTCTATTAATCAAACACAATCAACTTCTATCTATCAATCAACTGATATGTAGCCACCACGTGGCACGTCCTGACCCCTTTACTGCGGGGCAATAGCTTGAGCCCACTTGTCCATTACGCAACCAGGCCACAATGGCAGGCACGGCACGAGGTCTCAAAGCCTGGCCACTGATACACCCTGGACCATCTCAACAGGATGATTTCTCTTCTACAAGATCAGGCTCACGGTTCACCCGTAGGTTGCTCCCGTGTCTTCTTATCTTGGTCTTACATATTAATAGGATTCTTTGTATCTTTCCCGAAGGATCAACAATTCCTCTACTTATTAATTGTACAAGTATCCTCAACAGGATATAACTCATATACCCATCCAGATGCACTCTCTGAGCCTCAAGCTATCGTCAAAGCAATATAAAACTCTTCTGACCCTATTGCCAGGATAAGGTAATGACCATCGTCATGGTGATTATAAAACTGAGGTCTCAAGTGTCATCTGACGTTGTTCTAGTTGATGTATCCCATCGCTAGCATAATCAAATCCGAAACTCACCAATAACTCCCTTTGCATGATTATAATTTGAGTCACCGTCGTGACGAGTTTTCAAAATAAAGTTTAGTCCTTCCGTACAAGGACTTTTGCCACCGTCGTGGAAAAGATTTAATAAAATAGTCATCATGCCTCCGGAGTGTATGAGTTGGATTTGTAACACACCAATCATAGCAAATAATTATACTCTACTCCTATGTCTTCCTATCCAAGCTACTTTCCACAACCTATTTTCTAGTTCTTTTATTCTTTTAGCATTCTATATCTTTAGCTAACACATACCAGACAAGCAGAGAATATACATACTTATGTAATCCACATAAGCATACAACCCTAGGACCAGAGATGGAAGAACCCTCACCTTGGCCAACCTTCCATGCAATCCTATCCTGTAACTTAAGTCTCCTCGGAGTTCCTGTTGCACCACATTGCTTGTCATTGTTCCTATAAGAACAACATTTACATCATTAAGGTTATTACCTAGCTTAACTCGTTATTTATCTCTCCATTACTCTCACGTGTAGTCCATGGTTGCCACAGAGTCAAGCTCTTGGTCTTATTGGACTTCTCTATCCCGACTTATGTGTATCCTTCCTCGAACACTTGACTTACTCGCTTATAACACTCTACTTGAGTGTTTCACATACTTGGATTTGAGTATTAGACCTCTATCTAACTTGGATTTGCATCTAAGAAAGCTTATCTAGCTTGGTTGGAAGGAATCCAAATTCTAGGAAGGTCTAAGCAATTTTAATTCAACTTGTGTTCCTACTTGGGTTCTAAGAAATCTAGTTTCTAAACCTCAATATACTTCCAATTTATCCCACTTAAGGTTTCCTGAAGTTTGTGAAGGAATAAGGTTGAAATTCCTGAAGTTAGGCCTAATCGGTTCCGCAAGTTTCCATCCTTGAGAAACAAGAAGGTACTTAGAGTGATTTATTCCTCAAAAACATGTTTATGAGTGTTCTAGGGTGTTTAGGATTGAAGAAAGGGGATTTAAAACTCTCAATGTCACCCTTAAAGTGTATTTGGGCAACCCGAGCAGGGACCCAGTACGTTAACGTCAAGGTTCAACCTTAGTAACCTCGGGCCAGCTCTTCACGGGTGTTGTTCAGCTAATATTCCAACCATATAATTTTAATAATACCAATCCAAGCCTATTTACTCAAATCCAAGCTCAATCCTAATTATCAACAATTTTCCCCAATGTGGAAATAATTATAATTTCAACCCCAAATCCTTCGAAATTCAAATTTGGGCAAATCAGAGAATATAATCTCAATTCCTACCCCAACTAAGTGTTCAAGAACACTTTCTAGGTCTCAATCTACCCTCGAAATAACTCAATCGAAGGTCAATCGAAGAAATCCCTAAAAATGGAAAAATTGAGGGTTTCGAATGAAATTGGGGTTAGCAACCTTGATTCGATTGGTGGGAGGTGTGGAAGATGTTGTACCCGAGCTCCGATGACTTTTCCCGGCGTCGGCTAGCTCTTCTCCGGCCACTTCTGCGGCGAAATTCCGGCGAAACCTCCTTCCCCTTCTTCCTCTCGTGCTCCCTCTCTGTCTCCTACCTTCTGTTTCTCTCTCTTCTTCTTTCTTCTCTCACGTCTTTCTCTCTTTCTTTTTCTTGCTTTTTCTCTCTTTTCCTTTCTTGTTTCTTTTCTATTCTATCTAATTCACGGCTTCCCATCCAATTAAATGATAATAATAATAAAATAATTATAATAAATAAATAAATATAATTAAAATAAAATAATTAATAATTAAATAATTAAATAATAAATAAATAAATATTATTAAAAATAAATTAATTAATAATTAAATAAATAATAACTTTTCTATTTTTTTTAAAATTTTATCTCTTTTCCTATTTAATTCAGGTTTCCAATTTCTTAGCTCCTGAATTTAATCCAAAAATTATTTTCTACTTCTTTTCTTTCACTTTCTACTTCTTAAAAACCCCCCTTTTAAATATTTAAAATAATCATAATAAAAATAAACTAATTAATAATTAAACAAATAATAACTAATAATATTTTGATTTAGTTCCCACTCTTATTTATTTTGGGGTTCTAACTTTGTAGGTCCTGAATAATTTCCAAAAAAAAATATTTTACTCCTTTCTTTCATCTTTTATTTTACTTGAAATTTTGAAGAATTTCGCGGTTCCTTTCCGGTTTACCTTAACCTTCATACTTTTCCTATATTCATTTTAAGGTTTTAATTCCTAGCCCTGGAATAAATCATTCTTAAATCTTCGAAATTTTAAATAAATCATTTTTTAATCCTCGAAATTTTTCCGGGGTATTACAAACAAATTCTCCTTTATTTATCATTAAATAGAGATTGATTGAACTCTCATCTCACTATCTCATAGGGGACATTTATAACAAATCATTAAGAGAATAAAGTCGGATGTGTTGTATTTATAGGAATTTAGATAAAAATAGAACTGTTTCATGCAAAAAATCAGTTCTTCTTTTTTTTAACAATGATGGCTCAACTTTGCCAAATAGTTAGCAACTTTGTTGCTTTCTCTAAAAGGAAATATGCACCTCACGTGCTAATCACGACCTTGCATGCTCTTGATCTCATCTGTCACCAAAGCAACATTAGGATGTTGGTCTGAGACACCTGTTATGATCATGTCAAACGCTAGCTTATAGTCCATTTCTAAACATTGTATATATATATATATTAGTCGAACCGACTGAAAGTAATTAAAAATTGAAAAAAATAAATTAGAACAAATAGAACACAAAGAAATAATTCATACACATTAATAAACTATCATTCAGAAAGAAAAAAAATGGGAAGGAGAGAATAAAATGAAGGAAAAAAAAAGTAAGAAATGAAAACTAACCTTCATACACCATTTTGAACTCAAGCTATAAGTATATATAGAGGGAGATCATAGGAAAGAGGGAGGGAGAGAGATGGTACATAGAGAAAGATGAGTATATCTATTAGTATATTTTAAAAGCAAATTTAAAGCATAGATTCTTTCAAAGTTATATTTGAAATTGTGAAATAGATTTATTTAAAAAAATTTAAAAGTCTAACATAGGAGAAGGTGAAATTATAATTATGGCTTGGAAAATAGTGTAAAAGGAAAAGTGTAGATAAGAATTATAGATGAAAATGGTTTAAGAGATAATGATTTTCAGAATCTGACATAGAGAAGAGTGGTGAGTAATGATATCACACATATCAAAAAATTTAAATATTTTTTATAATAAAAATAAAATAAAACTTTGAACCAATAAAAATACACCTAGTCAAACATGAGAGCCGTAAAGAAAGGAAATTAAATGGAAATGCTAAGTGACAAAAAAAAAAGAATGGAGCTCAATGGGGATGCCCACATGTCAGCACCAACTTTTTCAGGTTCTGCTTTATATAGATATATATAATTAAAATGATTATATTTCACTTGATAAATATTAACTGAAAAACTTCTAAGGGAAAATGTCTCATGATACTTTATGGCCAATAAAAGTAATACAATTAGTTAATGTTTAAGCATTTATCCCACAAAGACAATATTTCGAACACACTGGACAATGTTATATTTAAATTCATTATTATTTTTTGAAATAGATTTAATTTAAAAGATTTAACAGTCTAACATAGGAGAGAATAAAATTACAATTCTATTTTGGGAAATTGTGTAAATGAAAAAGTTTAGATAAGAATAATAGATGAAAATGGTTTAGGAGATTGTGCTTTTCAAAATCTGACATAGAGAAGAGTAATAAGTAACGAGACATATCAAAAAAATTTAATAATCTTTTAAATGAAAAAAAGCAAATGAAAAATTAACTATTAAAGTAACTTTGATTCAGGATGGGACACATGTACATTTGCCTATAAAATAGTCAAATTATTTCATTCAAAAAGAAAATAGAAAATTCACTATTGAAGTAACTTTGATCCACAAAAGGACATGTGTCCAGATTAGCATAAATAGATTATTTTTTAAATGAATTAAAAAGATAATTTATAAGTCAAAATTTTAACCAATCAAATTAGGAAAAGTCAAACATGAGAGCCAATGAGAAAAGACAATTAACTGTAGATGTTAAGGGACCAAAAAAAAAAGAATGGAGCTCATCTAGGATGTCCACGTGTCAGCACCACAATTTTTAGGTTCTGCTTTATATTGATATATAGATATAGATTAGGTGTGTAATGCACACTATGCAAATTAAGAATTAATAAAGTCATTTAGTCTAAATATAAATTATATTCCATTTTTTTGTTGCCCAATCGGTTTTTGAGATTTTGCCCCGACTAATCCAGACTCGTCCCGAATAGCGCACCAGGCTATGGTGGGTAGTCTTCCAGCGGAGATAGCTGCATTCACAAGGTCTCGAACTCGGGACAATCCTTAAGCGATATCAAGCCGCTCACCACTTGGGCCAACCCCTAAAATAGATTCCGATATTTGAACAGTGAAAAGTTTCTTCTTTTTTTGTTACTTTTATCAAATCATTAATTAATGATTAATTTCTCTTTTAAAAATCAAATTATATTTAGATTCCTTTAACCCCTTTTTTTGGTCAAAGGTTCATTTTGTTCCTCTATGTTTTACCAAAGTTACAAATTAGTCCTTTATGTTTCAAAAGTTTTAAATTGGTCCTTTATGTTGAACAGAAGTTCCAAATTGGTCCTTCCGTTCACTTATGGCAATTTCTTAAGTTAATTGTTGATGTGGACGACTAATTTGTTCATTTACGCTAACGTGTCATGCCATGTCATTAACACATCATCGCCCCATAATCACATATGATGAATAGAAGATGACGTGGCTTGACACATCAACTTAAATGTCACGACCCCCATTTAGAGGACCGTGACCGGCACAGCCACAGGGAATACCCCTATGCCTGTAAGCCTTATCACCTAATTGACAAAATATATATTATTGAAAATACATTCACATGCATTATAATACCATGGCTACACCAAAATGGTGGCCTATCCTAGGCAAGCAAATCCACGGCCAGTGCCGCTTCAGGATATAGATATAGGAAAACACACATAATATAGGACCTGTATACTGGCTGCATATTCGAAGATACTGCCTATCCTATTTACATGCAACAGATATATGTATATATATATATACATATATACATATATATTTTTAGAAACAAGTTTTCCCTGTATCGCAATATAACTAATCCTGATCTTTAAGGTGTGTGAAGCTGACAGTTCTAGATTTAGTTATACAATCTAATTGGGTACGTCAACCCTTTACTTTATGATACAATGATAAAGTAAATTAAATTACAATTACAATTCATTCACCCACATGAACAAGTTGTGGGTCTTGGAAAGTTTTGTTTGTCCCTTGTTCCACTGAGACTTCTTCCACCTGTACTTAACCTATCTCTGTGTAGTAAAATGAGGTGTGAGTCTTAACCATGCGACTCAGTGAGGACTCTCCCATCCTCGGCGCAAGGCGGGTACCATAGCGCTGGGAATGGGAGTCATACACAACCACAAGCAAAAACAACTGGTTACTATTAATTAGCAAACATTCTTGGTGATCACGCAACAACAGACATTTCACCCAATCACTCACATGTATTTAACAAATATAAGCATGCAGCAGATTATTCCACATCATCAATCAACAAGTAAACATATAACATATAGTGCCGGCTTCTACTTACCGGCATTCTCGCGTTCAGCATGTTTGAATCAACCAAGACGTTGTGGTGACGTAATCCTGTACGTCACTACTACGCTGCACAATCAGCAATCATATGCAAACACAGACAATTTGTACATACACAGATATTATAACATACATCTACTTAATCTCCCCTACTTTGGAGCATCTACTAGCCACTACGTGGCTTTTCTACTTCGAACCCGTGCACTCGGGTTACTGCCCACCACGTGGCAAAACATACCTAACACATTCACTTGGGTACTGGTCACCTCGTGACAATTCTGTTGGTCAACAATACTTAACTCATTCACCTGGGTACTGGTCACCTCGTGACAATTCTGTTAATCAAACACAATCAACCTCTATCTATCAAGCAACTGATCCATAGCCAGCAAGTGGCATGTTCTGACCCCTCACTGCGGGGCAATAACTTGAGCCCACTCGTCCATTACCCAACCAAGCCACAATAACGGGCATGGCACGACGTCTCAAAGCATGGCCGCTGACACACCCTGGCCCAACTCAATAGGGTGATTTCTCTTCTACAAGATCAGGCTCACGGTTCACCCGTATGTTCCTCCCAAGTCTCCTTATCTTGGTCTCACATATTAATATGATTCTTTGTATCTTTCCCGAAGGATCAACAATTCCTCTCCTTGTTAATATGTTCGAGTATCCTCAACAGGATATAACTCATATATCCGTCCACATGCACTCTACGAGCCTCAAGCTATTGTCATAGCAATATAAATCCTTTCTGACCCTATTGCCAGGATAGGGCAATGACCATCGTCATGGTGATTATAAAACTGAGGTCTCATGTGCCATCGGACGTTGTTCTAGTCGATGTCTCACATCGCTAGCATAACCAAATCCGAAACCCACCAATAATTCCTTTTGCATGATTATAATCTAAGTCACCGTCGTGACGAGTTTTCAAAAATAAAAACTTAGTCCTTCCGTACAAGGACTCTTGCCACCGTCGTGGTAAAAAATTAATAAAATACTCATCATGCCTCCGGAGTGTATGAGTTGGATTTGTAACACACCAATCATAGCAAACAATTACACTCTACTTCTATGTCTTCCTATCCAAGCTACTTTCCACAATCTAATTTCAAGTTCTTTTATTCTTTTAGCATTCTATACCTCTAACTAATACATACCAGACAAGTAGAGAATATACATACTCATGTAATCCACATAAGCATACAACCCTAGGAGCAGAGATGGAAGAACCCTCTCCTTGGCCAACATTCCATGCAATCCTCTCCTGCAGCTTTAGTCTCCTCGGAGTTCCTATTGCACTCAATTGCGTGCCGTTGTTCCTATAAGAACAACATTTACTTCATTAAGGTTATTACTTAGCTTAACTTGTTATTTATCTCTCCATTACTCTCACCTGTAGTCCATGGTTGCCATAGAGTCAAGCTCTTGGTCTTATTGGACTTCTCTATCCCGACTTATGCGTATCCTTCCTCGGACACTGGACTTACTCGAATATAACACTCTACTTAAGTGTTTCACATACTTGGATTTGAGTATTAGACCTCTATCTAATTTTTATTCACACCTAAGGAAGCTTATCTAACTTGATTGGAAGGAATCCTAATTTTAGGAAGGTCTAAGCATTTTGTTTCAACTTGTGTTCTTACTCGGGTTCTAAGAAATCTAGTTTCTAAACCTGAATACACCTCTAATTCACCCTACTTAAGGCTTCCTAATAATTATGAAGGAATAAAATTACCATTTTAGAATTTGGACTTCATTGTTCCGCAAGTTTCCATCCTTGAGAAACAAGAAGGCACCTAAAATAATTCTTAATAAATATTCATAATTATCCTCGGGTGTTTAAGATCGAAGAGAGGAGATTTAAAACTCTCAATGTCACCCTTAAAGTGTATTTGGGCAAACTGAGCAGGGACCCGACACATTAACGTCAAGGTTCAACCTTAGTAACATTGGGCCAGCTCTTCACGGGTCTTGTTCAACTAATATCTCAACAATATAATTTCAATAGGACCAATCCAAACCTATTTAATCAAATCCAAGCTCAATTCTAATTATCAACAATTTCCCCCAATTTAGGAATAATTAGAATTTCAACCCTAAACCCTTCCAAATTCGAATTTGGGCAAATATGAGAATATAATCTCGATTTGTACCCCAACTAAGTGTTCAAGAACACTTTCTAGGTCTCAAACTACCCTCGAAACAACTCAATCGAAGGTGAATCGAAGAAATCCCTAAAAATGGAGAAATTGAGGGTTTAGAATGAAATTGGGCTTACCAACCTTGATTCGATTGGTGGGAGGTGTGGAAAATGTCGGAGTCAAGCTCCGGTGGTCGTGGCCGGCGTCAGACCACTCTCTCCGACGAGTTTCCAACGAAATCCCCCTCCTTCCCCTTCTTCTTCTCCACATCGCCAACCTCTCTCTCTCTTCTTTCTATTACTTTCCCATCCCGTGCTCTCTCTCTCGTATCTCCCTTTCTCTCTTTTTCTCTTTCTTTTTCTTTCTTTTCTTTTATTACTCACGACTCCTCTCCCAATTACATAATAATAATAATAAAAATTATAATTAAATAATTAAATAATAAATAAATATAATTAAAAATAAATTAATTAATAATTAAATTAAGACACAACTAATATATATTTTCTTTTCTTTTTTTTTAAATAGATAATAAGATAAATAATAATCATTAAAAATAATAAAGATATATTTTTAATTTAATTTGCTTTCCCTATTTAATTCAGGTTTCCAATTTCTTAAGTCCTGAATTAAATCTCAAAAATTATTTTCTACTTCTTTTATTCCCCTTTTATTTTATTTTAAACTTCGAAAAATTTTATGGAGTATTACTATTATTGAAAAAAATTTCCTTTTCGGTTTCTTTTAACTTTTACATTTTTTCTATATTCTTTTTAAAGTTTTAGTTCCTAGCCCCGGATCTTTAACCCTCGAATTTTAAATAAATCATTTTTTTAATCCTCGAAATTTTTCTGGGTATTACATTAAATGGACATGTGGGAGAGATATGTCCACCTCAGCATGCCACGTCAGTAGTTAGCGGAAGAAATGGACGAACTTGGACGGAAGGACCAATTTGGAACTCCTAGGAAACATAAAGGACCAATTTGAAACTTTTGAAACATAAAGGATTATTTTGGAACTTGGGTGAAACATAGAGGACCAAAATGGACATTTAACCTTTTTTTCAAATTTAAGATTAATATCATCACTGTGTTTATTATTTTTGTAATACCCGAGGGGTATTTTTGGAATTAAGTCAAATATATAGTAAGACTTAGAATGGTCATCATTTGGAGTTGGAATGTAAAAAAGAACAAATAAATAATATATAAACGAGTAAATAAATAGAAATATGTATATATATATATATAGATAAATAATCCTAATAAAGAAATGATGAGATAATATGAAATTGATAGAATTTTGATGTTGAGGTTGGACATTTTGACTAAATAAAATAATTTTTTTTTTTGGAATGAAATAAGATTTTTTGGGTTATTATTAAGATTTTAATTGCTTTAGATTTGAGAATTTAAGAAATTAAAATAAATAATAAATTCAAATAGAAAAATATAAATTGGGTTAAATATGAATCATATGAATTATTTCAACCTTATAGTTTAAATTTGAGAATTTTTCAAAAATAAAAATTGTACTGGGTAGAAAATTCTCATCTGCTAGAGACTCAGTGACAGATATTTTTAATAGGCTTATGATTACCCAAAAATTTCTAAATTTTGCTATTCTTACCCATAAATAAATGTAGATAAGAAAGTCCAATTAAAACTCTATTTCACCATTCCCCAAAAGTTGTCAAATGTCCAAAAGGCCCTTAAGTTCCAAATCCAATTTAAGAACCCTTGTTTTATTTCTCCACCAGCACGCATGCCCCTTCTTTTCCTCCATCTTCTTCTTCCTCTTCATCTCAATTCTCTCTTAGGTTAAAAGAAAAAAAGACCTATTACTTTCAATCAATTTCTTTGCTTCCCCTCATCAATTCAAGGATCACACAAGCTTCACCTAACATCTTGGAGCACCATAGAGCTTGGACAACTCTTCTAAATCCCCAAATTCGGATTTCTCAAGGGTAAGCTCTAAAATCATGCCTCCACTTCTTAAATCATGATTTTCTTGTTGGGAATGAGTTACTTGTTGATATTATATCACCCTAAAACTCTTTTAGGATGTAGAGACCACACAAATCATGAACTATATGGTTGTTTTTGCTCTAGGAACCCTAAGGTGCGATTTTTGCCATTTTTGGAAAGATTTGTGGATTTCATTAGAATTGTTGGTGTGTATGAACTCTAAATTATATGTATGAATATTTTAAATGATTTGAAATGATGCTCAATGGTTAGTTTGATGGTATGTGAACCCTTGGTGAAAGTTAGAACTTCCCATATTTGGCAAAATTTCCATTAATGGAGCTTGGAGAGTGAACAAGGTTGTAAAATTAGTTAATTATGTATTAAATTATGTTGAATCTAAAAAGAACACCAAATGATGATCATAGGCTAAGTAAATGAACTTGGGGTTGGATAAGTGTAAGAAGTCCTAAGTAGAGACTCTAGGAAATTGTATGAAAGTTTATATGGATTGAATTGGTTGTATGTGATAGGGTTCAAGTACTTCCTTGGAGACGAGAGTGCTCAAAGGAAATGCCAAGTGAAGCAGCTAAGGTGAGGGACTTTCTTATCTTAGCCCTTGATGGGATGTTTGAAATATATGAATTATATGATATGAGAATTTGGTCGATTTGTATATGATTGGATGTGAATGTAAATTATGGATTGTGAATGAATTTGATTGGTCATGAGACTTGATCTAGAGTTAAATGATTATGGTAAATGAGATTTAATGTGACTGAGCTAATGTGGTATATAGATCCTTGATATGAGCTATGTATGGATATGAATTGACTTATAATTGAATTGTGGTTTTATGATGTGAACCTCTATGAATTGGCCAATGAGGCTTGCATGTCATTATGATTGGAATTTGAATGAGTTTGGGTGTGGACCCCTTTGACTTCACTTTTATGATTGAGATTATGATTGTAAAGGGATGATGGACATGGGAAATATCATGGATGAACCATGTGCCGGACCTTATGGATGTGTGTGCATATGAATGAAAGACATGGGAAGGACCGAGGGTGAACCATGTACCCGACCTTTAAATATGGCAAGGTATGCAGGTCATGGGAAGTAACTGGGTTGAACCATGTGCCTGGCCTTGTTGAATGACCAAGTTTGAGACGTCGTGTTGTGACTACCATGTGGCCTGGTGGATAGCAAACGAGTGGACTCAAACAATAATTTGTACGATTCGTTTGGATCCTTATGCAAGAGGGTCATTTGTTTGATATGAAGGGGGAGCATGGGAAGTAGAGGGTCTGAACCATGTTCTCACCCTATTGCTATGATAAGTTTAGATATGATAAGGGGATGTTGGTCATATAGTGATTTCGAAAAGTATGTATTCATTTCCATTAGGAAACTTTATAAGATGAAAATTTATATAATTGCCATGTTTAAAGTTAAGATACAAGATTTTCAAGGACTACCTCTATTTAACGTAATTTCCTTAAGGTAGTATGAGTATTTCCCAAATGTTCATTTTCTTTGAGTTTCAAACAAAATTTTAAAACTTGTTTTATTTAAAACCCGGAGGTATTTTTCCAACCCTTTTTCCTTTATTGAAACTTATTTAACTATACATTACATTATTATTCCTTAAATATTTTTGCATGACTGAATAAACCTCTGGGTACTGTATTAAACGGCGAGTGTAAAGCCTGAAGTCATTTCTTTAAAACAATGCTTTTAAAACTCTCTTCTTATTTCGTACTAAAGTGTTCAAGAAGTTAAGTCTATGTGGCCAACACTCCCGCCCATGAATTGTGAGGAATTGATTAAGATTGGATTTGTTTGGACTGAATTGGGATATGATGTGGTTGATTGCGTTGTAACAGTAATAGTTCTGGGTTGAAATCTCCTTTATGTGATTGGAGACTTGTGCATTGTTGGCAATTATGTTTCAAGATTGATGTATAAGAATGGTACCATGTGTATTTGTGAATGAGGTGAAAGTTATATCTATGATATGCTGATTTGTGATTGTTTTAATATAGTTTGCTTGTGAATTGTGATTGTCACCCTTCCCTTGTCATAGTGGTGCCCGCTACTACGCCTAGGATGGGTTAGTCTCTCACTGAGTCGTATGACTCACCCGTCGTTGTTAACATTTTTCAGACAGGTTAAGGACAAGTGACAGGCCTCGCCTAAGCAATGATTCAACTACCAAGACCCGCATTTTTATTGATGTGGGTGTTAGTATGATTTGTATTTTCTAAATATTATTGTAATAAACTAGATGTCAGTTCCATTAGTCTAGAGGCAGGATCATGCGCGTATATAAAGGTTTATTTATGATTTGTAAGAATTATAGTTTTCATATTGATATCTGATTCATGCATGATTAGTTAAGTTCCAGGATAGTAGGCTTACAGACCGGGGGTCCCACCTTCGGTCTGTGCCGGTCGCGTACTCCCCGAACGGGGTTCCTGACAAAGATGGTATCAGAGGTCTAGGTTTCCCTCTAGGTTATTGGAGCTAATAGTACTCTTGATTGTCATCCTGGCCATCTTTATGATTCCGGACATAACGGTGGTCTAGGCGGACACTTGTGAGAGTGCTTAGAATGTGTTGTCGGGATTTCCTTCGTGTCATCCCTTCGGTCATAGGATTGCTTGTGAAATCCTATGCGAAGTGTAACTCTTTTGCGATACTAGGATGTTGATAGGTACAAGGGCACAAGTTAAGAGTAGAAGTGACACCAAAAACTTTGTTAGCGTCCCGAATTTGGGAAAGGATGCCACCCATGAAGGAGTGGGCTCCCCACGTCAGTCCGTTCAAAGTTATGGGAATATGTGTGCTATAGTGTGCTTGCATAAATTTTTTTATATGTTGCATACCATTGAATGTGTGAGAAGTGATTGGTTATGATGTATGGTTGTTGGTAGGAAATTGACCATATGTGTGGGTCTTAACTATTTAATATGATTGGGCTGAAGAAATTGTTTTGTTCTCCCTGAATAGAAATGAGAATTATGATGTGATGGTTGTTTGGATATGTACTTTTTGACATAGGTTACTATGATGGCTGTTAAGTTGAATATTGTGGATTTGTGCATGATTGACCTGATGAACAGGTGTGGAACGGTGTATGGGAAAGAAAGGAAGAACCATACACCATGTGTGAAATGTTTCAGGGGTGGGTACTTGGTAAGGAACTTGACAGAACCATGTGCCCATCAAGTAGCATAGTATTTGGGAAGGTGCTGGGGAGAAACTTGGTTCAACCCACATCCGGCCCACATACCATGGTTTCCCTAGGGAAGCAAGGGGGAAGGTAGGAACCAAGTATAACCGGACTTCCTTGTTTGCCAAGGAGGATTTAGATTCAGGGTGTTGGTCACATGGAAATTTTTTAGCAAACTATTTCTGCTTCTCCTAAATTCTTGAAATGTTTTCACATTCTTTTCTTGAGAACCCAGGGTTAACTTTCAAAGAAATAATTTTCCAACTACCACTTTTGAATATATTATTTTACATGTTTAACACCCTGGAAAAAAAAACCTTGGGCACGAGTTGCGAAAACAAATTTTCAAGAAGTAAATTTTATTTAGTTCTTTTACAACCATTATAGTGCTCAAGAGAATTAACCTATGTGACTAACATCCCTACTCAGTGATGTATTGTCTGTATTTGCTAAGGCTTTATGGATATGAAATAGTACACTTTGAAATTTTGAATTGGCATTTCCCGGTTGAGTGATTGGGTCTTAAGATGACTGTGCTAATTATGGAACCAAAACACTAGGACTTATTTTGATGTAATGAGCCATATGATTGAGTAATGTTGTCCAGTGCGTGAAGGTTAAGGGTAAGTGTAAAGGGTTTTGTTTTGTGAAGGTCAAAGGTTATGAGACTATTATAGATTTGGTAGTACTAGGACGGAGTAGGCCTATACATGATGCTGGGTATGGGTCTCCTGGCATCACCTCAACGATTGCGAGGATATGAGTGTCATTATAATGGTTAGTTCTCAATAGGTTCAATTAAGAGGTACCACCCTAAGGGGCTAATGGATGCCTTATGAGAGGGTCTTGTTCGAAAGAAGCGATTGCATAAGGGGGAAAGAATCGGAACCTATAGAATCTCGTATTGCATGGGTCAAGTAGAAAGTAAGAATCATACAACTAAGACAAGATAACATGTGTTGTGTGATGGGTCTAGCTAGGTAAGCTAGCCCTACGACCTAGTTGAGCCTTAAGATCCTTGGGTCTAGAACCCGTCGGATGGGTTATGACCAAGGAGGTAAGCCATATGACTAAACAACCGTGAGGGTGCCCGTGGGGGCAAGACCAGCCATAGCATCTGTAAAGCTAAGATGAGAGCGTTAGTCACTAGTGTTGGTCAAGGAGCACACAAAAAGGTTATCGTATAGGCATGAGATGAAGAAAAGATGTATGAATTCAAGTGCATGGTTTGGGTGCACACCTTTGTGAGGTGCAAGCCAAGGTGCATGACAAGGGTATACCACCGTTAGGACGGTCGGAACCCGATTGGTTACATGCTTATAAGGAAAGGCATATGGCCATGAGGCGTATGTCGTGCTTCGATTACATGAGAGATCGAATCATGTGAGTGGTTTCCATTTGATTTGAGGGATAAGTGCATGGTTAGCGAAATTGGCATTTGACTTCGCAAGATCATGTGTTTCAAGGAGAAAAGTATGATCTAAACAAGTTAAGGGACTTAGTGGATAAGATTGGGGGTAGAGCCAACGGGAACCGGCCAAGAAGGTTAGCATAACACAATGTAACCTTGTTAGGAGAATCTTAGTGTGGTCAAGATTTGTAGTCTTAGCGAGATGTCGGGCGAGGCCCTAGGTTATGGTGGGCCGAGTCATAGGAGTTCTTCCAGAGGCATGCCTCTGGAGGGATACCGGATTTTACAGATAGATTCAAAATGGAGGGATATGTTGTACTTGGTTATATAAATGCACGTAACATTTGGATGTATGGAGTGTAATCGGGTTCACTAGGATTACCACGTTGGCATATTTAGGTTAGTGTGTCCTTGTTCGGTAGGGGAGTCTAGGTTCCCGCAGTCATAGGGTTTCATTGCGGGTTCTTTTGTGATGATTGTGGAAACCATTAAGGTTAGGGTAAAGTTGAGATGGAATAATGAAGAGGTACTAAGTGTCTTAAAGGAGTTGGTACCCTAAAACGTTTAGAGGTCTAGAAAGAGGGGGACATATGTCCTAAACGTAGGATCCCTTGCTGTTATCATGGGGAAACGGTAAAGGTGGACTAAGAGTCGTACCGACACCATGGCTTTTTGAGCCTTGGAGTTGAACAAGGATAGGGAGCAAAAACAGGATGATGTGATCATCCTAAAAAAACGGATTGAGTGTACCAATAAAAGAGTTTAGAGCACCGACACAAGCTGTATATGAAACAAATTTAGTTGCGTAGGTGCGAACATACAAGGACTTCGATCAATTGCATTAGACTTCCTTTAGGAGGGGTCGTGAGCTATATCAATGCTTGTTGGGACGCCGGCGGGCATGTGTAACCTTTTCATTAGGGGAAGTTGTCTAAACCTTACTACACTAGCAGTTTTGGAGAACCTCCTTGGGTAGTTTTAAGGAACAAAACTTACTCCATAGCTTAAGAATGAGATAAGTAAAATAGAGGAAAGGGAAAGCCTTCATGCAATGATAGGATTTGGGATAGAACTCAATCCTAGCCCTTAGTTTGGGTTCCTATATCGATAGAATCGCTAGAGGCGGACATCAAGTTCGCGCAATAGTGGTGTGTATTCAAGTCTTGGCTATACAGGCCTTAAACGTCTTAAGTATCTAGATTTACATTTGACAGTGAGATAGAGGCAAGAGAGTTGTAGTGTCATTGTTTACTGGTGCCATAGAAGGGAACGTGACGGATTAGAGATAACTTTGTCCAACAATTTAGAGGTAATGGGTAGAACATAAGATTTGTGGAAACTATCAGTGAAGTGGTAGTATAGTGTCCATGTCTACCCCTCCACTTGCCTAAATAATAGAATGAAATACCTTGCGGTTGAGATAGACAATCTCAACAATAAACTTTAAGGATCGATAAGAAAAGTAATATTACGATCAATAGATTTAACCACGTTGTGCTTACGCAAGAAGATAGTCCATAATGTATGTTTCAGCAAAGGATAACTATGATAAGAGTAATTGTTGAGTTACGACAAAAGGGAAAGGATAGACGACTTTAGTCAATTCTACGTTTGAATGCATGTAGAGCTCTAAGTCCTTGTAGGGAATGGATTATGTGCTTGACGAAAGAGTTCCGTAGAGGGTGGAACCCATGGGAGTCAAGGCCGAGATATGTCAGAAGTGTTTGTCCTTGTTCGAAGATTTAAGTTAGTAACTAGAATTGAAATTCGGTCCCGAATTTCTTAAGGGGGAAAGTTTGTAATACCTGAGGGGTATTAGAATGGTCATCATTTGGAGTTGGAATGTAAAAAAAAAACAAATAAATAATATATAAACAAGTAAATAAATAGAAATGTGTATATATATATATATATAGATAAATAATCCTAATAAAGAAATGATGAGATAATATGAAATTGATAGAATTTTGATGTTGAGGTTGGACATTTAGACTAAATAAAAAAAAATTGGAATGAAATAAGTTTTTTTGGGTTATTATTAAGATTTTAATTGCTTTAGAATTGAGAATTTAAGAAATTAAAATAAATAATAAATTCAAATAGAAAAATATAAATTGGGTTAAATATGAATCATATGAATTATTTCAAGCTTATATTATAAATTAGAGAATTTGTCAACAAAAATTGTACTGGGTAGAAAATTCTCATCTGTTAGAGACTCAGTGACAGATATTTTTAATAGGCCTATGATTACCCAAAAATTTGTAAATTTTGCTATTCTTACCCACAAATAAATCTAGATAAGAAAGTCCAATTAAAACTCTATTTCACCATTCCCCAAAAGTTGTCAAATGTCCAAAAGGCCCTTAAGTCCCAAATCCAATTTAAGTACCCTTGTTTTCTTTCCCCACCACCACGCATATCCCTCTTTTCCTCCATCTTCTTCTTCCTCTTCATCTCAATTCTGTAATACCCGGGAATATTTTAACTAGCATCGGAAATTTAATTAAATTAATTAATTTAAAAGAGGAAAATGAGATGAAAAAAATACACTAGCTTATCATTTATTATGTTGTAAATATAAAATTTTTAAATCCTAAATTTTTATATATGTATTTCTTTTTATTATTTATATTTTTTTATATATACCAGATTTGTTTTTTTTTCTTTTAAGTGATATGTATATATATTAATGTATTACATATATATATATATTAAATAAGAAAGAATAAAAGAAGGAAATAAGAAAAGAAAACCGTGAAGGAGAAGAAGAGCACGCACGGACGAACGGAAAATGCGAGAGGGAGAGAGCTGGGCAGCGTCATTCACACGGAGTAAAAGGAGAAGGAAGGAAAGCACGAGGTGGCCGGACGTGCGAGGGAGCCGGCCGGAGTTCATCGCCGTCGCCGTTGTGCTAGAGAGAGAGAGAGTGACGGCTTAGAGAGAGAAAACGAAGGAAGAGGGCTTTCTCGCCGAAAAATGCCATCTCTTCACCGGGGAAGGTAGCTGGGACATCCTCTACTCCATATCGTCCTTCTAACCAGTTGAATCGAGGTGAGAAGTCCCGAAACTCTCAAACCCCAATTTTATCAATTTTAGGGATTTTTGGAAAGACCCCAATTGATTCAATCTGAGTATTCTGGGTCCTAAATTGAAGTATTTACATGTTAGGAAGTGAGTTGGAAGCTTAGGAACCGGAACCAAATTGATGGAATTTATCCGGGTTGGAAAAAGTGTAGGAAAATGTGGTTGTTAAGGTTTAAGGGTGTTGTGGACTGATTTGGGGTGCATTGAAAGGTTGAATGATAATTATATAATTGTTAAAAATTATTGGAATGTATGAGGGATTAAAACCCGAGTAATTCCCGTCTCACCCGGAACCCCGTTCGGGGAAAAAGAGAAAATTTTCTAATTTTACGCGTATTCAGGTATGTGTATTCATGTGTAGGTGAAGTGTTCAAGGTTAGTTTGATAAATGGAAAGCTTGGACAAGTAGGATTTATGATTCTCTTGAGCCATAAATTCAAGACTTTGGTAATGGAAGTTCATATGGACACATAGAGGTGGAATTGGGTAACCTTGCATTCCCAAGTCAAAGCTTCCGAATAGTGTGATTAAGAAAGGGTTGGACATAAATAGAAGCATGCTAGGAGCCCTAAAACTAGTTGAGGGAATTTCCAAGCCAACAACTAGTCTGTGGAATTAATTAGAGAGAACATGAGCACTAGCGTTGCATGTACAAGATAGTGGTTGAATTTCAAGTTGCTAAATTGCTCTAGTACATGTGTATAGGGCATCATACTGTGAGTTGACCTTCGGGCACACCGAGAGCCGATCAGAGGGGCCAACCAGGTGAGGTGCTTTCCTATCCCTGTCCTATAGGGTTGACTGCGGATATGGATATATGGTTTGCCTTCTTACCTATTTGTAGGAATTACATGTTAGATAACATGCTATTGTTGTTCCTACATTACAGTATATGCGAAAACGTGCTATATGTGTGTTAGTGAATAGTAAAGGCGATGGTGGCTCAAGGAGCCTTATATGAAAAGAAGGTCCACGGGACCTATAAGATATCGGGGGTAGGATCGAGTATATATTATCTGAAGGGTGTGGTTTTGTATGTAAGTTTTCAAAGAGAATAAACCTAGGTGACTTTGTTCTGAACCAAGAGTCCGAATTAGAAACCACTTGGAAATCTAGATTTGTCTAAGAAGAAGTAAAATGAACAAGTAGTGGTCCATAGAGGTCATTTGCGGTACAACGCGGGAACCGAGTCTATCACGGGTGGTCCGGGTAGATTGAGTCGCTTGTTTTGAGTCAAACTCACAGAAATACAAAGTATATGAGTACACCACATTGTGGCTATTGCCTTAGGTAAACCGAGGTCAGATGAGTTGCCGGCTACGCTCCAAGTAAAGTCTTGGGGTCAGATTTTTGTTCCAAGTATAGTCTTGGGACCAGGCGTTCCTAGAATGATCAACTAGGTTCCCATATGCTCACGTGAGATATTGCCTTCGGGCCAGATTCTCTCCTAACGGAGATATTGCCTTCGGGCCAGATTCTCTCCTAACGGAGATATGCCTTCGGGCCAGTTTATGATTACGGTTAATTGAATACGGGTGATCACTTGGAATTATATGTTAAATCGTGATATGATGTATCTATGAATTTGAACGTATGTGAAACCATGCTATAAATTCTATATTGTGAATATGATATATGTTAGTTGCCTGACCACCTAATATATGAAAATTTAAACCCGTTATATGCGTATGTGTTTGTGATTGGCTCCTCTTCCCCAGTTGTAGTGGTACCCGCTACTACACCAGGGATGGGAAAGCCTCTCACTGAGTCTGTTTGACTCACCCCAATGTTACATGTTACAGACACAGGTGGTATAGGCATCTGGAGCGCTTCCACTTCATCTCAGGGAGGCGGACAGACTTAGAGGCTGCACGCATTGTTCGCGTGGGTAGTATTGATATATGTATTTTGTCAGGATGTATATGTCTATGATTCTTTTGGTATAGCATTGTTTTGTACAGCTGCTATATGCATATATGTATATGTCACACTCTAGAACTATCGGCTTCATACGGATTAAAGATTGGTCTTGTTGTTGGGGATATAGGTTGTGATATGATGAATATCATGTGTATATATATATATGAATGTGACTTCTGCATGTGAATAGGATAGATCACACGCACTGAGCGTGTGGTCAATATGGAAATTTATATATATGTGTGACTGAATACTTGGTTGTGTGAAAATACGGCTTCCGCATGCGAATAGGATAGATCACACGCATTGAGGCGTGTGATCAATATGTAAATTATATGCAGGTGTGTGATTGAATATATATACTTGACTCTACACAGGGATTCTGCATGTGAATATGATAGATCACCCGCCCTTAAGCGCGTGATCAATATGTATATTATATGTACGTGTGATTGATTATGTGTATATGTATAGATTGAAGCGGCGTTGAGCGAGCCGTGGATTGCGTTCTACTTAGGTCACCGGATAGGGATGACCATATATACTATATATTGTTTGTAATAGAAATGGGTAGTTATGCACGTATAAGAATGTCAATCAGGAATTAGAGTCTTACGGGATAAGAGAAATCCTACCTCCCGTTCC
The DNA here is from genome assembly GCA_014851425.1 of Senna tora. Taxonomy (NCBI): domain Eukaryota; kingdom Viridiplantae; phylum Streptophyta; class Magnoliopsida; order Fabales; family Fabaceae; genus Senna; species Senna tora. The sequence goes on from CM026265.1 coordinate 20,215,879, forward strand.
GGTCACGGACGTCCGATAGGGGGTCGTGACAAACTTGGTATCAGAGCCTGGTTACTTTAAGCTGTATGAAGCCATAGGTATGACCGGGTGTCGGTTTATCCCTCTTTGTGTACCCGGGCACAACGTGGGAGTAAAAAGGCACTTGTGGAAGTACCCAGGAAATTGTGTCAGCCTTTCTTTCTACTCTCCTTGATATGAAATGTCATTAGTATATGTGTACTTATTAGGTGTGGTCCTTGTGTAGTATAGGGATGCCACCTATCACGAGACGGACTAGGGGTGGAGGGAGAACTCCTACTGAAATTGATCGAGAATCAGTTCGGGAGGAGGGAATGCCCACCCGAGGCCGAGGTAGAGGCCGTACCCGAGGCCGAGGTAGAGGTCGTGCTTGAGGTCGAGGTAGAGCACAAGTGAGAGGGGAAGAGAGGGGACAATCACCAGAACCACAACCTCAAGTAGAGACAGGTGCACCTTCCGTGGCGGAAATGCTCACGGCAGGATTTCAGGAACTAAGGGAAGAAATGACAAGACAAATACAAAGGGAAGTACGCCGGTTAGTAGTCGGCGAGGAAGAACAAGAGAGGGTTCCTAGCAATCAAGAGATGGAGGCTGTTGAGGAAGAGGATAGGGAATGGCAACAACCACAGGGAATGCCTCGTGAGTCACGGCTAGCACCCAGAGAGCTGCTAATTTCAAAATTTCTGAAGCTTCATCCACCCACTTTCTGTGGAACTAGTGAGAAAGAGGATCCGCAATACTTTATCAGAGATGTGGTCAGAATTGGGCGCATGCTGTGGTGCTCAGGCCATGAATTGGTGGAATTAGCTTCATTCCAGCTGAGGGGAGCGGCTAGAGTATGGATAGAGTCCGTATAGATGAGGTGTTCACGTAGAGTGGCACCGATGACCTGGGAAGATTTTCAGAGGGAATTCCTGGGTCGGTTTCTACCTGAAGGTACCAAGGATGCAAAGCGTCAGCAATTCGAGGAATTGTGGATGACGCCTGACATGACCGTGACGGAGTATGAGTTACTCTTCACAGAACTAGCTCAATTCTCACTCAAGTTGGTTCCTGATGAAGAGGCGAGGATCAAGAGATTCATACACCGACTCACGGAGCCGTTGTTTACTGCTTTGCTACCTCAGAGGAGACAGTTTGAGACTCTAGCTCAAGCAGCAGACTGTGCTAGAATGATTGAAACCAGGAAGAGGCATGGGACATCTGTTGATCCCAAAGTGAAGTTAATTACAGGCAGTGAAAACCAAGGAGGTGGAAGTAAGAAAAGGAAGACAACAGGTGGAGGTGCCGGATATTCAGGGTCCGCAGGAGGACAATCCTCAACTACCACCTATGAAACAGGTATGAGAGGTAATGTTCAAGGGGGACAGAGGGAACAAGGGGGTGGAAATGCCGGTAAGACAAAGCCCCAGTGTGTGACTTGCGGCAGATTTCATTCTGGTATGTGTCGGAGGCTGACAGGTGGATGCTACCATTGCGACCAAATGGGCCATATGGCTAGAGAGTGTCCAAAGAAGAAAGAGGGTACAAGTGTGAGAAGCAATCCGACGCCGAGGAGTACACCTATTCCAGCTCCACCAGTGAGAACCGTGCCACCACAGGTAGCAAGTATAGGTGCAGCTAGAGGCCGTGGTGCAGGGTCTAGTGGCCGAGGGCCAGGGGCGGTAGGTGGAGGACAAGCGCGGGTATTTGCACTCTCTCAGCAGGATGCTCATGCATCAAATGTGGTTGTCGTCTTGCCATGCGGTTGTGGACTGCAGGGCTAAATGCTTGAAATTCAATATGCCAAACGAGGAGCCCTTTGTGATACGGGGTGACAGAGCTGCACCGTATCCAAGCTTAATCTCGACTTTGAAGGCATCCAAGTTACTGGCAAAGGGATGCAAAGGGTATTTGGCATTCGACGAAGATACTACGAAAGCGGTACTTTCACCAACTCAAGTACCAGTGGTGTGAGAGTTCTTGGATGTATTTCCAGAAGAATTGCCGGGGTTGCCGCCCGATCGTGAGATTGAATTTGGAATTGAGCTGCAACTTGGCACCCAGCCTATCTCCACACCACCTTACCGTATGGCTCCGAAAGAGCTGAAGGAGTTACATACACAATTGCAAGAATTGCTTGACAAGGGTTTTATAAGACCTAGTTTCTCTCCTTGGGGTGCACCGGTCCTTTTTGTAAAGAAGAAGGACGGATCTTTGTGGTTGTGTATCGATTACCGAAAGTTAAACAAGGTGACGATTCGCAATTAATATCCACTACCGAGGATAGATGACCTATTTGATCAGTTGTAGGGTGTGAAATGGTTTTCCAAGATTGATTTGCGATCTGGGTACCATCAATTAAAGATTCTAGAATCAGACATACCTAAGACCACATTCCGGACCCGATATGGGCATCATGAGTTCTTGGTGATGTCTTTCGGATTAACTAATGCTCCTGCAGCGTTCATGGACATGATGAACAGGGTCTTTAAACCATTTATGGACCGATTTGTCATCATTTTCATTGACGACATCTTGGTTTATTCAAAGAATTCTGAGGAACATGCTGAACACTTGAGACTAGCATTCCAGAGGTTGAGAGAGGAAAAACTGTATGCCAAGTTCTCCAAGTGTAAATTTTGGCTTGACAGAGTTGCCTTTTTGGGTCACGTGGTATCATCAGAGGGAATCCACGTTGATCCAAGTAAGGTGGAAGCAGTGAAGAATTGGTCCCAGCCTACCTTTGTTACGGAGATTCGCAGTTTCTTGGGTTTGGCGGGATATTATAGAAGATTTGTGCAGGACTTCTCTAAAGTTGCTGCACCTATGACTAGATTGACTCAGAAGGGAGTGAAGTTTGTATGGGATGACAAGTGTGAGCAGAGTTTTCAGAAGCTGAAGGACAGCCTCACTACCGCTCCGATGCTGGCGTTACCTGAAGGCACAGGAGGGTATGTGGTATACTGTGAAGTGTCGAGGATCGGGTTAGGGTGTGTCTTGATGCAACATGGCAAGGTGATTGCGTATGCATCGCGACAACTGAGGAAGCATGAAAAGAATTACCCGACTCACGACCTTGAAATGGCGGCTGTAGTATTCGCTTTGAAAATATGGAGACATTACTTATATGGTGGGACTTATGAAATTTATACAGACCACAAAAGCCTCAAATACATTTTCGAGCAGAAAGACTTGAACTTGAGACAACGTCGATTGTTAGAGTTGTTGAAAGACTACGACGACACGATCTTGTATCAACCAGGAAAAGGCTAATGTGGTAGCTGATGCTCTGAGTCGGAAATCCATGGGCAGTCTTGCTCATATAAGTGAAGAAAGGAGACCGCTAATTAGAGAACTACACGAGCTAGAGCAAACGGGAAATCAGTTTGAGATTGGAAGTTCTAACTCACTTTTAGCCCATTTGCAAGCTAAGTCCTCTTTGGTAGAAGAGGTGAAGGCTAGAGAAGATGAAGATACCGACCTCAAACAAATCAGGGAGACCGTAACTAAAGGGAAAGGGGACGACGTCCGATTCTCTATAGATGATTTTGGGATACTTCGGTTGGAGGGACGGTTGTGTGTTCCTATAGTTGACAACTTGAAAGAAAGAATTCTTGAAGAAGCACATCGGACAATGTATACAATCCATCCGGGAGCTAATAAGATGTATCATGACCTGAAATAGTTGTATTGGTGGAATGACATGAAAAAGGATGATGCAAACTACGAAGCCAGGTGTTTAGTGTGCCAGCAAGTCAAGGCTGAACACCAGGAGCCCGCTGGAACATTACAACAGATAGAGATACCTGAGTGGAAATGGGAGAGGATAACGATGGATTTTGTAACAGGGTTGCCAAGATCACAACGGGGATTTGATTCGGTTTGGGTAATAGTGGATCGCATGACTATGTCCGCACATTTTCTGCCAGTTAAGACCACTTACGGAGTGAGTCAATATGCACAGATTTATTTATCAAAAATCGTTAGATTGCACGGTGTCCCAGTGTCCATAATATCTGATAGAGGTCCACAGTTCACTTCCAGGTTTTGGAAGTCATTGCAGGAAGTGTTGGGAACTAGAGTTGATCTGAGTACTGCGTTCCACCCACAGACCGACGGGCAATCAGAAAGAACCATTCAGATTCTTGAGGACATGCTTCGGGCGTGTATTATGGATTTCGGCGGAAGTTGGGAAAAGTATTTACCCTTAGCTGAGTTTGCGTACAATAACAGTTATCAAGCAAGTATCCAAATGGCGCCTTTCGAGGCTCTATACAACCGTAGATGCAGATCCCCGATTGGGTGGTTCGAGGTCGGAGAAGCTAGCCTAGACGGCCCGGAATTGCTACAAGATGCCTTGCAGAAGGTAAAATGTATAAGGGAGAGGTTGCTGACGGCTCAGAGTAGGCAAAAGTCTTATGCAGACAATCGAAGGAGGGAACTGGAGTTTGCCGTTGGTGATAAGGTGTTCTTGAGAATATCACTGATGAGAGGCGTAATGCGGTTCGGTAAGAAGGGGAAGTTGAGTCCTCGGTATATCGGACCGTTTGAAATCCTAGAACGAATTGGGAATGTAGCGTATCGGTTGGAATTGCCTACGGAATTGGAGGGGGTACACCCTGTCTTTCATATATCGATGCTTCGGAAGTATCTTCCCGACCCCTCGCACGTGATCCAATCGCAAGACGTGCAACTAACCGAAAATATGACGTATGAAGAGGAGCCAGTGGAGATCGTAGATCGGCGGTTGAAGAAACTCAGAACAAAAGAGATTCCATTGGTTAAAGTTCTGTGGAGAAACCACTCGACCGAAGAAGCTACATGGGAGGTCGAGGGTGAAATGCGCAGGACGTATCCTTATCTATTTCGAGACTAAGGTTAGTATTTTGTTTGAAATTCAGGGACCGAATTTCTTAAGGGGGGAAGATTGTAATACCCGGGAATATTTTAACTAGCATCGGAAATTTAATTAAATTAATTAATTTAAAAGAGAAAAATGAGATGAAAAAAATACACTAGCTTATCATTTATTATGTTATAAGTATAAAATTTTTAAATCCTAAACTTTTATATATGTATTTCTTTTTATTATTTATATTTTTTATATATATACCAAATTTTTTTTTCTTTTAAGTGATATGTATATATATTAATGTATTACATATATATATATACATATATATATTAAATAAGAAAGAATAAAAGAAGGAAATAAGAAAAGAAAACCGTGAAGGAGAAGCAGAGCACGCACGGACGAACGGAAAACGCGAGAGGGAGGGAGCTGGGCAACGTCATTCACACTGAGTAAAACGAGAAGGAAGGCAAGCACGAGGTGGCCGAACGTGCGAGGGAGCCGGCCGGAGTTCATCGCCGTCGCCATTGTGCTAGAGAGAGAGAGAGTGACAGCATAGAGAGAGAAAATGAAGGAAGAGGGCTTTCTCGCCGGAAAACGCCATCTCTTCACCGGGGAAGTTAGCTGGGAACCTCCTCTACTCCATATCGTCCTTCTAACCGGTTGAATCGAGGTGAGAAGTCCCGAAACTCTCAAACCCCAATTTTATCAATTTTAGGGATTTTTGGAAAGACCCCAATTGATTCAATCTGAGTATTCTGGGTCCTAAATTGAAGTATTTGCATGTTGGGAAGTGAGTTGGAAGCTTAGGAACCAGAACCAAATTGATGGAATTTATCCGGGTTGGAAAAAGTGTAGGAAGATGTGGTTGTTAAGGTTTAAGGGTGTTGTGGACTGATTTGGGGTGCATTGAAAGGTTGAATGATAATTATATAATTGTTAAAAATTATTGGAATGTACGAGGGATTAAAACCCGAGTAATTCCCGTCTCACCCGGAACCCCGTTCGGGGAAAAAGAGACAATTTTCTAATTTTACGCGTATTCGGGTATGTGTATTCATGTGTAGGTGAAGTGTTCAAGGTTAGTTTGATAAATGGAAAGCTTGGACAAGTAGGATTTATGATTCTCTTGAGCCATAAATTCAAGACTTTGGTAATGGAAGTTCATATGGACACATAGAGGTGGAATTGGGTAACCTTGCATTCCCAAGTCAAAGCTTCCGAATAGTGTGATTAAGAAAGGGTTGGACATAAATAGAAGCATGCTAGGAGCCCTAAAACTAGTTGAGGGATTTTCCAAGCCAACAACTAGTCTGTGGAATTAATTAGAGAGAACATGAGCACTAGCGTTGCATGTACAAGATAGTGGTTGAATTTCAAGTTGCTAAATTGCTCTAGTACATGTGTATAGGGCATCATACTGTGAGTTGACCTTCGGGCACACCGAGAGCCGATCAGAGGGGCCAACCAGGTGAGGTGCTTTCCTATCCCTGTCCTATAGGGTTGACTGCGGATATGGATATATGGTTTGCCTTCTTACCTATTTGTAGGAATTACATGTTAGATAACATGCTATTGTTGTTCCTACATTACAGTATATGCGAAAACGTGCTATATGTGTGTTAGTGAATAGTAAAGGCGATGGTGGCTCAAGGAGCCTTATATGAAAAGAAGGTCCACGGGACCTATAAGATATCGGGGGTAGGATCGAGTATATATTATCTGAAGGGTGTGGTTTTGTATGTAAGTTTTCAAAGAGAATAACCTAGGTGACTTTGTTCTGAACCAAGAGTCCGAATTAGAAACCACTTGGAAATCTAGATTTGTCTAAGAAGAAGTAAAATGAACAAGTAGTGGTCCATAGAGGTCATTTGCGGTACAACGCGGGAACCGAGTCTATCACGGGTGGTCCGGGTAGATTGAGTCGCTTGTTTTGAGTCAAACTCACAGAAATACAAAGTATATGAGTACACCACATTGTGGCTATTGCCTTGGGTAAACCGAGGTCAGATGAGTCGCCGGCTACGCTCCAAGTGAAGTCTTGGGGTCAGATTTTTGTTCCAAGTATAGTCTTGGGACCAGGGGTTCCTAGAATGATCAACTAGGTTCCCATATTGCTCACGTGAGATATTGCCTTCGGGCCAGATTCTCTCCTAACAGAGATATGCCTTCGGGGCAGTTTTTGATTACGGTTAATTGAATACGGGTGACCACTTGGAATTATATGTTAAATCGTGATATGATGTATCTATGAATTTGAACGTATGTGAAACCATGCTATAAATTCTATATTGTCAATATGATATATGTTAATTGCCTGACCACCTAATATATGAAAATTTAAACCCGTTATATGCGTATGTGTTTGTGACTGGCTCCTCTTCCCCAGTTGTAGTGGTACCCGCTACTACACCAGGGATGGGAAAGCCTCTCACTGAGTCTGTTTGACTCACTCCAATGTTACATGTTACAGACACAGGTGGTATAGGCATCGGGAGCGCTTCCACTTCATCTCAGGGAGGCGGACAGACTTAGAGGCCGCACGCATTGTTCGTGTGGGTAGTATTGATATATGTATTTTGTTAGGATGTATATGTATTTGATTCTTTTGGTATAGCATTGTTTTGTACAGCTGCTATATGCATATATGTATATGTCACACTCTAGAACTGTCGGCTTCATACGGATTAAAGATTGGTCTTGTTGTTGGGGATATAGGTTGTGATATGATGAATATCATGTGTATATTTATATATGAATGTGACTTCTGCATGTGAATAGGATAGATCACACGCACTGAGCGTGTGGTCAATATGTAAATTTATATATATGTGTGACTGAATACTTGGTTGTGTGAAAATATGGCTTCCGCATGGGAATAGGATAGATCACACGCATTGAGGCGTGTGATCAATATGTAAATTATATGCAGGTGTGTGATTGAATATATATACTTGACTCTACACAGGGATTCTGCATGTGAATAGGATAGATCACCCGCCCTTAAGCGCGTGATCAATATGTATATTATATGTAATTGTGATTGATTATGTGTATATGTATAGACTGAAGCGGCGTTGAGCAAGCCGTGGATTGCGTGCTACTTAGGTCACCGGATAGGGATGACCATATATACTATATATTGTTTGTAATAGAAATGGGTAGTTATGCACGTATAAGAATGTCAATCAAGAATTAGAGGCTTACGGGATAGGAGAAATCCTACCTCCCGTGCCGGTCACGGACGTCCGATAGGGGGTCGTGACAAATTCTCTCTTAGGTTAAAAGAAAAAAAGACCTATTACTTTCAATCAATTTCTTTACTTCCCCTCATCAATTCAAGGATCACTTAAGCTTCACCTTACATCTTGGAGCACCATAGAGCTTGGACAACTCTTCTAAATCCCCAAATTCGGATTTCTCAAGGGTAAGCTCTAAAATCATGCCTCCACTTCTTAAATCATGATTTTCTTGTTGGGAATGAGTTACTAGTTGATATTATATCACCCTAAAACTCTTTTAGGATGTAGAGAACACACAAATCATGGACTATATGGTTGTTTTTGCTCTAGGAACCCTAAGGTGCGATTTTTGCCATTTTTGGAAAGATTTGTGGATTTCATTAGAATTGTTGGTGTGTATGAACTCTAAATTATATGTATGAATATTTTAAATGATTGGAAATGATGCCCAATGGTTAGTTTGATCGTATGTGAACCCTTGGTGAAAGTTAGAACTTCCCATATTTGGCAAAATTTCCATTAATGTAGCTTGCAGAGTGAACAAGGTTGTAAAATTAATTAATTATGTATTAAATTGTGTTGTATCTAAAAAGAACACCAAATGATGACCATAGGCTAAGTAAATGAACTTGGGGTTGGATAGGTCTAAGAAGTCATAAGTAGAGAAACTAGAAAATTGTATGAAAGTTTATATGGATTGAATTGGTTGTATGTGATAGGATTCAAGTACTTCCTTGGAGACGAGAGTGCTCAAAGGGAATGCTAAGTGAAGCAGCTAAGGTGAGGGACTTTCTTATCTTAGCCCTTGATGGGATGTTTGAAATATATGAATTATATGATATGAGAATTTGGTCGATTTGTATATGATTGGATGTGAATGTAAATTATGGATTGTGAATGAATTTGATTGGTCATGAGACTTGATCTAGAGTTAGGTGATTATGGTAAATGAGAATTAATGTGACTGAGCTAATGTGGTATATAGACCCTTGATATGAGCTATGTATGGATATGAATTGACTTATAATTGAATTTTGGTTTTATGATGTGAACCTCTATGAATTGGCCAATGAGGCTTCCTTGTCATTATGATTGGAATTTGAATGAGTTTGGGTGTGGACCCCTTTAACTTTACTTTTATGATTGAGATTATGATTGTAAATGGATGAAGGACATGGGAAGTATCATGGATGAACCATGTGCCCGACCTTATGGATGTGTGTGCATATGAATGAAAGACATGGGAAGGACCAAGGGTGAACCATGTACATGACCTTTAAATATGGCAAGGTACGCAGGTCCTGGGAAGTAACTGGGTTGAACCATGTGCCTGGCCTTGTTTAATGGCCAAGTTTGAGACGCCGTGTTGTGACTACCATGTGGCCTGGTGGGTAGCAAACGAGTGGGCTCAAACAATAATTTTTACGTTTGGTTTGGATCCTTATGCAAGAGGGTCATTTGTTTGATATGAAGGGGGAGCATGGGAAGTAGAGGGTCTGAACCATGTTCTCCCCCTATTGCTATGATAAGTTTAGATATGATAAGGGGATGTTGGTCATATAGTGATTTCAAAAGTAAGTATTCATTTGCATTAGGAAACTTTACAAGATGAAAATTTATATGAGTATTTCACAAATGTTCATTTTTTTTGAGTTTCAAATAAAATTTTAAAACTTGTTTTATTTAGAACTCGGAGGTATTGTTGCAACCCTTTTTTCTTTATTGAAACTTATTTAACTATACATTATTTTTCCTTAAATATTTTTGCATGACTGAATAAACCTCTGGGTACTGTATTAAACGACGAGTGTAAAGCCTGAAGTCATTTCTTTAAAACAATTCTTTTAAAACTCTCTTCTTATTTCGTACTAAAGTGTTCAAGAAGTTAAGTCTATGTGGCCAACACTCCCGCCCATGAATTGTGAGGAATTGATTAAGATTGGATTTGTTTGGACTGAATTGGGATATGATGTGGTTGATTGCGTTGTAACAGTAATAGTTCTGGGTTGAAATCTCCATTGTGTGATTGGAGACTTGTGCATTGTTAGTAATTATGTTTCAAGATGGATGTATAAGAATGGTACCATGTGTATTTGTGAATGAGGTGAAAGTTATATCTATGATATGCTGATATGTGATTGTTTTAATATAGTTTGCTTGTGAATTGTGATTGTCACCCTTCCCCTGTCGTAGTGGTGCTCGCTACTACGCCTAGGATGGGTTAGTCTCTCACTAAGTCGTATGACTCACCCCTCGTTGTTAACATTTCTCAGACAGGTTAAGGACAAGTGACAGGCCTCGCCTAAGCAATGATTCAACTACCAAGACCCGCATTTTTGTTGATGTGGGTGTTAGTATGATTTGTATTTTCTAAATATTATTGTAATAAACTAGATGTCAGTTCCATTAGTTTAGAGGCAAGATCATGCGCGTATATAAAGGTTTATTTATGATTTGTAAGAATTATAGTTTTCATATTGATATCTGATTTATGCATGATTAGTTAAGTTCCAGGATAGTAGGCTTACAGACCGGGGGTCCCACCTTCGGTCTGTGCCAGTCGTGTGCTCCCCGAACGGGGGTCGTGAAATTTTTTTTCACCTAATCTATTATTTGAAATTTTAGATATTATATTAAGATTTGTTGTAATACATCTTGTTTACTGTTTTTCCTTTGGTAAAATAGTGAGTTGATGATTAGAGAACAAATATTTTATCAACATCAAACATTATGTTCCAATCTTTGTTGTGTCCAACTAAAAGTGTTATGATCAAAGTTATGAGAGGTAACCCAACACAAATATTTTGCAATGGAAAAACCAATCTAAAATCTTCATGAACATTGTCTAATTAATGTTTTTAGGGTTTACAATCATTAATTAATGGTGACACCATTAAAGAGAAATTACTTCTGTTATTGAAGATGTGTCGATTCGCCAAGTTTCGGACCAAAATATTGACAAAAATGGCACACCTAAGGTGATTCTTTGCAAAATTTGATAGATGAAGGATTAGGTGCGTCATTTTTGCCATCGTTTTGCTATGAAACTTGGGGAATCAACGCATCTTCAACAAAGGAAGAAGTTTCTCTCTAATGGTATCATGACACATAAGTCACAATCATGATCTATTTTAACGATGTTAATGAAAAGTATAAGATTGCTCGAAAAATGGAACATGAGAGCATAATTGACCGCAATCAAATGTTAGAGGCATATTTGATTGAAGACTCAAACGTAGATGCCAAAGATACTTTACCCTATACAAGTTTAACTTGGTTTTTTATAAATATTATAATGTACCAACTATAATATCTTTTTAAGCTAGTGTTTTTAAGAATTGAAACACATTTTAAAAATCGAAATATCTCCTATGTATCTAGTAATAATAACTTGGATTTTGTATTCTACATAAAAATAAATTTATTTCCATTACTTTAACTATGAGAAAATTTTTCCTTTTTTGGTGCTCAAATCATTAATGAAATGTTATTTTTCTTTAACTGTAAAAATATTATTTAGTTACCTTTTACTTTATCTTTTTCTCAAATTTTCATCATATATCATTTTTTATCGACTATATCTTTTTTAATATATTATTTTAAAATTTAGGTTGCATTACTTATATCATTCAATTATGAGTAAAGTGCACACTACCTTAAATTCAAGAAATAAAGTCATTTTAGCCTAATTATACCATTAAATTAGATTCGATTAATTGAAGTGTGAAAAGTTTCTTTCCTTCTTTGTTTGCACAAATAATTAATTAATGATTATTAAACTATATATGCATAATGTTGTATGTGCTAGAGGATAGACTATTTGTTCTTTTTTTTAAATTTTTATTAAAAAGTATATTTTTGTGTCTGCATTAGATTTTTTTGTTCCCTTTTTTAAGTTAAAGATATTGTTTACCAATAAGGTAAGTTTGCCATAAGCATGCATGGTGTTATCTAGCACCATATATAGTGCCCAATCAAATCTTAATTAGCTAGAATATCTTATTCATTGACCCAACACTTCAAGAGAATGAAATTACTCATCTTATTCAAAAAAATATAAATAAAAAAATATTATAGACGTTACAAAGTTAGAAATGAATTTATGATGGATGACATTACTTAATTTGCAGTTTGCAGTTTATTAATTACAAGGATGTTTGAGAAAGATATTCAATTGACCCTATTTTTCAAATGATTTAATGTGGAAAATATATCATTTTAACCTAACGTTTTTTAGAATTGAAAGACTATGCGAAAAGATTGGTTTTAAGAGAGGCAACACCAAAAATTAGCATATTCATATTTTGTATTCCAATTTCTATACCAAAAATATTGATTGGTTTTAATGTGGAAAATATACCATTTTAACGTAACGTTTTTTAGGATTAATCATGTACAGTTTATTGATTGCAAGGATGTTTGAGGAACATATACGTATACTTACAACTTTATGTAAAATAACATCCTTTGTTTTTCTTCTTTCCAATCCAATCTCTATTCTTTAATTTTTACGTATTTGAAGCATTGGTAACATATATGTATTACTTATACACACTATTTTCAACATTCGTTTCCAAATCCAACAATATATTTGTTCTAAAATACATGTAGGGAAAGGCCCGGATCCACATGACCCGACCCGACCCAGGGACCTAAATGAAAAATCGAAAATAAATCCAGGCAAAAATAAATATTGCGGAAGCTACTAACCTGGACGCCATTGCTAAAACCTTGGATCTTGCCAGTGCCTCTACTCCACCAGGGCTGACCTCCAATCGACGAATACCGAAAAAGGGCCGCACCAAACGGAGGACTCTACCTACGAGAGGTAGAGCCACATGTCCACGACTGATGCGCGGAAGAGGACTCAAGAGAAAGAGAAAACTTATACTGAGTGGGGTTCCCAAACGGGACCCCCTTTTCCAACACATGGAATGAGTAACTAGAAAGGGGTGGACTCACTCCTATTTATAGGAGGATGAGAGAGCTCCCATCATTGACGCAAGCAATGTGGGACTTGGAATGTGAACAAAATATTCACTTCCATCATGATCACCTAGCCCACTTTGGGCCACGAGAACGGGCTCGTGTGACCTCCGATGAGAGTCATTTTCGTTTCGTTCTCTTCGTCTCTCTGCAAGCTTTCCAACGGATCCTCACTTGACCCGATCGGACTCCAACATGGGCGGATATTTAGTCCCGAAGACCCCAATATATCCAACAATACATTATTATACCAATACCCAAACAAACAATGTCACATATTTAGAGACTTTTCTACCCAATACAAGAAATATTTGTTCTAAAATACATTATTAATAGTGGCCATCGAAATATAAGTTGCTGAAAATACTCATTTTTCTTGTTGTAACGTCAAGTGCTTCAAGATAACCTAGGTCATCAACCGGCCTTCTGATAATCCTATGTAAAGACATTCCCTCGTGCTACGTCTAATGTTCATCACATGGTTCTAACATTAATAAATGATTAAACATTTTGATCACCAACTCTTCACATTTAGATCGAGCATGACCAAAACTATATCTACTTTGCACATGATGAGTTTTATGCAGGGCGCTTCTGTGTAGGCATTTGATTTGCGTCAACCTGCAAGGACCATAAAATCTCTAAAAGGGTTAACAAACAACCAGTTCATGTATTGTACAACCTCTTTAACAAGATAGCTATCTCCATGCATCAAATTGGTTTGCTTGGTCGGATGATTCAAACTGATAAATATACATGTAATACAACTTTTAAATGAAAGAAAATAGGGATTAAAAGTTACATATAAATCCCTAATCCGAATTGGGAGAAATAAATAAAATAATGCATTGACATAACTGGAGTAGACATGATGAAAGAAACCATAACAAAAAGTGATGAAAGAAACCAGAGTAAATAGTGATGAAAGAAACCAGAGCAAAAAGTAGGTTCAACCGACAATACCCAAGAGTCATTTTGCAAATGATAGAGTAATCCAGTTTTGTAGAGAGAAATCCTTTTTATAGGTAGGGTTTCTCTAGATATGGAAAATCCTAAACAGATAAGTATCTTATCAAATATTTGATATGCCTCTATTTTAAAATTCAATGTAATATTAAGTATTAAATGAATAAGATAAAATTTAATAGGTCATCAAATATTTGATTTTAAAGTATATCATTTAAAACTTTCCTACAAAATAACTCTATATCTAAATTAGTAATTTAATGGGATAATTACTAATACTCTTCGGCTGCAAGTTGGGGTCTTTGCCCAGTAGGCATGTGGATAATTAACCCATCACTGATTACCACATTTAAACATGGACCCTAATATATTCTTATTCGTAATTACAAGATTAAATTACTTAATCAGTATAATTATATATCCAATAATTAATTAATGTTAATCCAATAATGAAATTTTAATAAAATTTCTAACAATCTCCCACTTGGATAGCATTAATCAATTATTAAAGAATATAAACAAAAAATACTGAAGTAAGCGATTAATCATCACAAAAGTACACAAATGTGTACATTAGATGAAACCACAAAAATAGACACTGATTTCGATAGGGAAACAAGTGATATAAACATATCATTAAATCCGATAGGGAAATAAATGATATTCATATAAACTGGTTTCAATATCTGAATAAGATAGAATACGAAAAAACATTAAATGTCATATTACAAAATCAAAAGAAAAAAAAATCATAAAGTCTTAACTCAGACTCCCACTGGACCAAGGCTTCATCAAAATTTCAACAACACCCATGTTGGTCACATGGTTTTTAAAGACTCGTACAAGTAAGCCTTTGGTCAACAGATCCGCCAGGAATGTAAATCAAACTAGTCTGAGACACAAAATGTCAAATTCCAGATTTAAAAAGATTTGGATCCAAAACAACAAATTCAATTGTGAGATAATACAAGACATTGAATCCGATCGGGAAAAACAATGTTTCTAGTAATACCCGGGAAATTTTTTCGAAGTTTAAAATAAAATAAAAAGAGAAAGAAAAGAAGTAGAAAATAATTTTTAGGATTTAATTCAGGACTTAAGAAATTGGAAACCTGAATTAAATAGGGAAAAGAGATTAAATTAAAAATACATATTTGTTATTATTTATTTAATTATTAATTATTTTATTAATTAATTATATTACTTTTTATTATTTATTTATTTAATTATTTTATTTAATTTGGGGTGGGGGTGTCGTGGTAAGATGTAAATGGACTTTTTTGAGGAAGTCGTTTACAAGGAATATATCGGGGGAATACCGGTATAAGGGTAGCTGCTTGGTAGTAGAGGATACTTAGGTACGGGGACTCCGATGAAGGGGAATACTTCGTCAGTTAGAATTATAGAAATAGAACCTAGTGTGCTATGCAACTAGCGAGTATCTTGGCGTGTTCCAAGACGGATATAAGAAGTCGTTACTAAGGTAGTTAGATGAATAGGCAGATTGAGTCAGGGTAAGCCTCACTAGAGAAGACAATAGTTAACTCCTCGGAGAACAAATTTCATCATATCCACCATCGTGGTTAGGGACAGTCAGGGACTCAGTTGGAAATTGGAGATTCCAACTTGTTTCTAGCCCACATCCAAGCTAAGTCAGCTCTAATCGAAGAAGTTAAAACCAAACAAGACTAAGACGAAGACCTCAAACAGATCAGAGATACAGTGGTTAAGGGGGAGAAGGACGACGTCCGATTCTCCATAGATGATAGTGGCATGTTTCGGTTGGAGGGACGGTTATGTGTCCCTATGGTTGATAACTTGAATCAAAGAATTCTTGGAGAATCACACTGGACAGCGTACATGATCCATCCGAAAGCTAATAAAATGTATCATGACCTGAAACAGTTGTATTGGTGGAATGGCATGAAAAAGGATGTCGCAAACTATGTAGCCAGGTGTTTAGTGTGCCAGCAAGTCAAGGCTGAACACCAGAAACCACCGGAACATTACAAAAGATAGAAATATCTGAGCGGAAATGGGAGAGGATAACGATGGATTTTGTAACAGGGTTGCCAAGATCACAGCGGGGATTTGATTCGGTTTGGGTAATAGTGGATCGCATGACTAAGTCCGCACACTTTCTGCCAGTTAAAACCACTTACGGAGTCAGTCAATATGCACAGATTTACCTATCAGAAACCGTTAGATTGCACGGTGTGCCAGTGTCCATAATATCTGATAGGGGTCCACAATTGACTTCCAGGTTTTGGAAGTCATTGCAGGAAGTGTTGGGAACTAGAGTTAATCTGAGTACTGCGTTCCACCCACAGACCGACGGGCAATCAGAAAGAACCATTCAGATTCTTGAGGACATGCTTCGGGCATGTATTATGGATTTCGACGGAAGTTGGGAAAAGTATTTACCCTTGGCTGAGTTTGCGTACAATAACAGTTATCAAGCAAGTATTCAAATGGCACCTTTCGAGGCTCTGTACGGCCGTAGGTGCAGATCCCCGATTGGGTGGTTCGAGGTTGGAGAAGCTAGCCTAGTCGGCCCGGAATTGCTGCAAGATGCCTTGCAGAAAGTAAAGTGTATAAGGGAGAGATTGCTAACGGCTCAGAGTAGGCAAAAGTCTTATGCTGACAATCGAAGGAGAGAACTGGAGTTTGCCGTTGGTGATCAGGTGTTGTTGAAAATATCACCGATGAGAGGCGTGATGCGGTTCGGTAAGAAGGGGAAGTTGAGTCTTCGGTATATCGGACCGCTTAAAATCTTAGAACGAGTTAGGAATGTAGCGTATCGGTTAGAATTGCCTACGGAATTGGAAGGGGTACACCCTGTCTTTCATGTGTCGATGCTTCGGAAGTATCTTCCCGATCCCTCGCACGTGATCCAATCGCAAGACGTGCAACTAACCGAAAGTATGACGTATGAAGTGGAGCCAGTGGAAATCTTAGATCGGCAGTTGAAGAAACTCAGAACGAAAGAGATTCCATTGGTTAAAGTTCTGTGGAGAAACCACTCGACCGAAGAAGCTACATGGGAGGTCGATGGTGAAATGCGCAAGACGTATCCTCATCTATTTCGAGACTAAGGTTAGTATTCTGTTTGAAATTCAGGGACCGAATTTCTTAAGGGGGGAAGATTGTAATACCCGGGAATATTTTAACTAGCATCGGAAATTAAATTAAATTAATTAATTTAAAAGAGGAAAATGAGATGAAAAAAATACACTAGCTTATCATTTATTATGTTATAAATATAAAAGTTTTAAATCCTAATTTTTATATATGTATTTCTTTTTATTATTTATATTTTTTTTATGTACCAGATTGTTTTTTTTTCTCTTTTAAGTGATATATATATGTATTATTGTATTACATATATATATATATATATATATATATTAAATAAGAAAGGATAAAAGAATGAAATAAGAAAATAAAGAGGAGGAAGCAGATGAGAGAGGCGTGAGTGACAAGAGGCTCACACACGGGGGAAAAACGGAGAGAGCAAGGGGTTGAGGCGTCGACGGGAAGACGCACGACTGAGCGCTTGGTGGCCGGACTTTCGAACAGTGGCCGGAGTCGCCGTCCACCGGGCTGGTTGCCATTTTGGGGCTGGAGAAGAGAGAGAGCACGGGCTAGAGAGAGAAACAAGAGGGAGAGAGCTTTCTCGCCGGAAAACGTCGTCTCTTCACCGGGGAAGGTAGCTGGGAGTCTCCTCTACTCCATATCGTCCTTCTAACCGGTTGAATCGAGGTGAGAAGTCCCGAAACTCTCAAACCCCAATTTTATCAATTTTAGGGATTTTTGGAAAGACCCCAATTGATTCAATCTGAGTATTCTGGGTCCTAAATGGAAGTATTTGCATGTTAGGAAGTGAGTTGGAAGCTTAGGAACCGGAGTTAATTTGATGGAATTTATCCGGGTTGGAAAACTAGTAGGAAAATATGATTGTTAAGGTTTAAGGGTGTTGTGGATTGATTTGGGGTGCATTGAAAGGTTGAAGGGTAATTATAAATTGTAAAAAACAATTATTGGAATGTACGAGGGATTAAAACCCGAGTACTCACCGTCTCACCGAAACCCAATTCGGGGAAAAAGAGATACTTTCCAATTTTACGCGTGTCTGGATATGTGTATGGATATGCAGGTAAAGTGTTGAAAGTTAATTCGGTAAATGGAAATTTTAGACAAGTAGAATTTATGACTCTCTTGAGTCATAAATTTAAGACTTGGGTAATGGGAATTTCATATGAACACATAGAGATGAAATTGGGTAACCGTGCATTCCCAACTCAAGGCTTCCGAATAGTGTGATTAAGAAAGGGTTGGACACAAATAGAAACATGCTAGGTGTCCTAAAACCAGTTGAGGGCATTTCCAAGCCAACAACTAGTCCATAGAATTAATTAGAGAGAACATGAGCACTAGCGTTGCATGTACACGATAGTGGTTGCATTTTCAAGCTTCTGAATCTCTCAAATATATATGTATAGGGCACCATACAGTGAGCGGACCTTCGGGCACACCGAGAGCCAATATGAGGGGCCAACCAGGTGAGGGGCTTTCCTATCCTTGCCCTATAGGGTTGACTGCGGATATGGATATATGGTTTGCCTTCTTGCCTATTTGAAGGAATTACATGTTAGATAACATGCTATTGCTGTTCCTAAATTGTAATATATGTGATAACGTGCTGTATGTGTATATGTGAACTGTAAAAGCAATGGTGGCTCAAGGAGCCTTATATGGAAAGAAGGTCCTCGGGACCTATACGATATCGGGGGTAGGATCGAGTCTATTTTATTTGTGAGGGTCTTGTGGTACTAGAGACAAACCTCATTCATTATTATCTGAAAGGTGTGGTTTTGTATGTAAGTCCTGAAAGAGAATAAACCTAGGTGGCTTTGTTCTGAATCAAGAGTCCGAATTAGAAACCACTTGGAAATCTAGATTTGCGTAAAAAGAAGTAAAATGAACAAGTAGTGGTCCATAGAGGTCATTTATGGTACAACGCGGGAACCGAGTATATCACGAGTGGTCCGGGTAGATTGAGTCTCTTGTCTTGAGTCAAACTCATAGAGATACAAGTATTTGAGTACAACACATTGTGGCTATTGCCTTGGGTAAACCGAGGTCAGATGAGTCGCCGGCTATGCTCCAAGTGAAGTCTTGGGGTCAGACTATTGTTCCAAGAATAGTCTTAGGACCAGGGGTTCCTAGAATGATCAACTAGGTTCCCATATTGCTCACATGAGATATTGCCTTCGGGCCAGATTCTCTCCTAACGGAGATATTGCCTTCGGGCCAGATTCTCTCCTAACGGAGATATTGCCTTCGGGCCAGATTCTCTCCTAATGGAGATATGCCTTCGGGCCAGTTTATGATCATGGTTACTTGAATACAGATGACCACATGAAATTATATGTTAAATCATGATAAGATGTATGTGTGAATTTAAATGTATGTAAATCCATGCTTTAAATTCTTTATTGTGAATATGATATAAGCTAATTGCATGACCACTTAATATATGGAAATCCAAATCTGTTATATGCGTATGTGTTTGTGATTGGCTCCTTTCCCCAGTTGTAGTCGTACCCGCTACTACACCAGGGATGGGAAAGCCTCTCACTGAGCCTGTTTGACCCACCCCAATGTTAAATGTTACAGACACAGGTGGTATAGGCATCGGGAGCACTTCCACTTCATCGCAGGGAGGTGGACAGACTTAGAGACCGCACGCATTGTTCGCGTGGGTAGTATGGATATATGTATTTTGACAGGATGTATATGTATATGATTCTTTTGGTATAGGATTGTTTTGTACAGTTGCTATATGCATATATGTATATGTCACACTCTAGAACTGTCGGCTTCATATAGGTTAAAGATTGGTCTGGTTGTTGGGATCATAGGTTATGATATGATGAATGTCATGTGTATATATGTATATATGAATGTGACTTCCGCATGTGAATAGGATAGATCACACGCACTGAGCGTGTGGTCAATATGTAATTTTATATATATGTGTGACTGAATACTTGATTGTGTGAAAATACGGCTTCCGCATGTGACTAGGATAGGTCACACGCATTGAGGCGTGTGATCAATATGTATATTTTATGCAGGTGTGTGATTGAATATATATGCTTGACTGTACACAGGAATCCTGCATGTGAATAGGATAGATCACCCGCCCTGAAGTGCGTGATCAATATGTATATTATATGTACGTGTGATTGATTATGTGTATATGTATAGACTGAAGCGGCGTTGAGCGAGCCGTGGATTGCGTGCTACTTAGGTCACCGGATAGGGATGACCATATATACCATATATTGTTTGTAATAGAAGTGGGTAGTTATGCATATATAAGAATGTCAATTAGGAATTAGAGGCTTACGGGAGAGGAGAAATCCTACCTCCCGTGCCGGTCACGGACATCCGATAGGGGGTCGTGACATTAACGTCAAGGTTCAACCTTAGTAACCTCGGGCCAGCTCTTCACGGGTCTTGTTCAGCTAATATTTCAACAATATAATTTCAATAATACCAATCCAAGCCTATTTACTCAAATCGAAGCTCAATTCCTAAGCTATCACCAATTTCCCCAATTTGGAAATAATTAGAATTTCAACCCCAAATCCTTCCAAATTAGAATTTGGGCAAATCCGAGAATTTAATCTCGATTCCTACCATAACTAAGTGTTCAAGAACACTTTCTAGGTTTCAATCAACCCTCGAAACAACTCAATCGAAGGTGAATCGAAGAAATCCCTAAAAATGGAGAAATTGAGGGTTCAGAATGAAATTGGGGTTACCAACCTTGATTCGATTGGTGGGAGGTGTGGAAGACGTCGGAGTCAAGCTCCGGTGGTTGTTTCTGGCGTCGGACAGCTCTCTCTGACGAGTTTTCCGAAGAACCGTGGTCCTCCCCTTCTTCTTCTTCGTTCGCGTCTCTTCTCTCTTTCTACCCCTCGATTTCTTTCTTTCTCTCGTGCTCGGTTCTCTCTCTCTCTCGACATCAACTCCTCCGGCCATCGTTCCAGCGAACCTCCCTCCCTTTCTCTCCTTCTCTGTCTGCATCCGTTCCCCCTCTCTCTCTGTTCTCGTTCTTCTTCTTTCCTACCTCGCGTCTTCTTCTCTTTCTTTTTGCTTTTTACTCTTTTAATTTCTTTCTATATTTTGTGCCATTAGTGTACCCAACCCTTCCAAGGTTGTTACACTCTCTACTTACTCGATTTACCCTACTCGTGTCCTAGCAAAGCTAAATACCATGACACTAGCACAACTATGTATTACACTTACCGTTTCTCCACCAAACGGTAAAGGATTTTACATTTATGACTCGTGTTTCCCTTTCTTTTCCGGACTTCTACACTTACCCTTAGTGGTTTCCATCACCACTTCAGGTTACTCCCTGTCGACATCCTATGTCTGGCCGACTCAGATCCTTCCCTGACTACTACTTGTAGTCATTTCTATTTATAATGGAAACTCATCAGTCTCCTCCTTACTATCATGCTCATTACTCAGCTCAGGCTCAGTTCGGTCTTCACATCCGATGGCCTCGCTTAACACGACTATGAATGTGGATCTGTACCATCCTCAGGTTAGTCCACTTAGAGTTGCACATCCTATGCTAACTCTACTCATTGGGTTTCTGTTCGCTTTTACCCTAACTTAGCCCACTTGGACTGCTCAACTCACTTAGATCCTGTATTCCTACTTGGAATACTTGATCCATTAACTCCAGCATGAACCTTCCCGGACATGCTCTACTCCCCTTGACCAAATGGGATTTGCTCCCACGATTTAACTCTTTCCTCTCTTACGGTGTGGCATATGTTCACGAACATATACCGCCTCTTGCAAGTGTGTTACCCGTTGGGTTCCAATCGCCCCCAACGGTAGCATACCTGTTTTATCATTTGGCTCGCATCCCCCGATGCTTACCCGACTCTGTTCCCGTATTCACTCTCTTCTTTTCATTTCGTACCTACGTGGTACTCTTTCTTCGAGTATTTCTCAATACTCATTACTCAGTACATTCTCCTTCTCGATCAATCGTCCTTACGATTAATTCTCCCTTTATGGCACACCCATGGCCATTTATACGTTTGGTTTGTCCACTCAGTCTCCACCCACACACGGGCTTCAGACTAACGGATTTACGGTTCACCAGCCTGTGGAACTAGCTTACCTAGCTATGTCCACTACGATCTGTGTACTATACATGCACTTACGGTAGTAGTTGGTTCTCCACCTCCTACTTGACTCTCATCCTATGGGGTCCTATAGGCTTCCGCTCTTCCCCCGTATGGGACTACTTATCCCCGTATGCTTT
Organism: Senna tora; assembly: GCA_014851425.1. Taxonomy (NCBI): domain Eukaryota; kingdom Viridiplantae; phylum Streptophyta; class Magnoliopsida; order Fabales; family Fabaceae; genus Senna; species Senna tora. The sequence goes on from CM026265.1 coordinate 20,238,284, forward strand.
CTCTCCCATCGGGCTTCCACGAGTCCCTTTGGGGTTTATCTTTCACTTTATCTCGTTCGAGAGCTATATATCGCAATAGCACTCACTTTCTTATCTCTGGGCGTACCCGAAGGTCTACGCCCGTTTCCCCTTTTAGACCTGCTCCGGTCTAATACTTTCGGGTCTATTATCACCATACGCCCCCTTAGTTGGTAACCCTTAGGTTTACCTGTACACTCCCTTGGCACTTTAGCACTCTTTAGTGCTTTTCGATGTCTACTTAACTTTAATCACTCCACGTGAGTGATTTCTCAACTACATCTACCGTCCTTATACAACTTACTTGTAAACGGATTGTTATTTGGTAGGGTATTGGTCACATGAGTTAGTCTTCTTAGGCACCTTGTGGGTTTTGAAATTAATTCAAGTTTATTTCTTCGAAAATGACGCCTAAGGTTTTCATAAATGGTTAGGGTTTAACCAATTGGAATGACACAATTTGAGAAAATTTTTCATGAAAATTTGCCTTCCAATGGTTATCCCTTGTACTCTCAAGAGAAGTTTTAGGGTCTTTCAGAAGCTCTCATCCGAAAAGACAAAAAAATACTTTTACACAATTTTTTTTTGCATGTGGTCAATATCCCACTCTTTATGCTCTTCCTTAAGCACCCAAGATAGTTTGTTTGGGCTTAATCCCTTCCTTTCCCCCTTGTTTGCTTAAGGAACTAGTAGTTCATGGATCGAGCGCAGGGTTGGACTAGGCTCCTTCCCTGTGCCTTACCATTTACTCTGTTTCTGGCTAGGCATATGGTCACGCTCTACATGTTTACATATGCCTCTACTTCTTAACATCTACTTCTACGACATGTGGTTCGGCCACTTTTCCCTTCCATATACCGTATCCTAATTTTCCAGTCCGTAGATTTCTACTTCTACACTGTGGCATACACCACCTCTTTTCTGTTTACTTTACAAACTATTTCTAGCCTAGACTACCATTCATGGCACTATTCTACTTGCATTCTCTACTATAGTCAAATAACTTGTCCCTATACCATAGCACACAATGCGCGCTAACAGAGCAGACGCATCGTCTCTTTTAACAACTGCAACACAATCACACATTGTAGCGCATTCCAGCCTACAATTCGACCAAATGTGTCTGTGTCTAGGTAGCGTCCTCCATGGATGTCCCCTTTCCCTATTATGGCGTCCTAAGGTTCCTGGGGTCACTACCACCCCACCTTACGCCTTAGTGCATCGCTGTACCGCACAAGAACGTCACCCGATAAGAGTTTTCATAATCCATCATAGATTTAGAGAGAAATGAAAGAAAGGCTGACTCAATTTTTTCCTGGGTACTTCCACAAGTGCCTTTTTATTCCCACGTTGTGCCCGGGTACACAAAGAGGGGTAAACCGACACCCGGTCATAGCTATGGCTTCATACAGTTTAAAGTAACCAGGCTCTGATACCAAGTTTGTCACGACCCCCTATCGGACGTCCGTGACCGGCACGGGAGGTAGGATTTCTCCTCTCCCGTAAGCCTCTAATTCCTGATTGACATTCTTATATATGCATAACTACCCACTTCTATTACAAACAATATATAGTATATATGGTCATCCCTATCCGATGACCTAAGTACCACGCAATCCACAGCTCGCTCAACGCCGCTTCAGTCTATACATATACACATAATCAATCACACGTACATATAATATATATATTGATCACGCGCTTCAGGGCGGGTGATCTATCCTATTCACATGCAGGATTCCTGTGTACAGTCAAGCATATATATTCAATCACACACCTACATATAATATACATATTGATCACACGCCTCAATGCGTGTGACCTATCCTATTCACATGCGGAAGCCGTATTTTCACACAACGAAGTATTCAATCACACATATATATAAATTTACATATTGACCACACGCTCAGTGCGTGTGATCTATCCTATTCACATGCGGAAGTCAAATTCATATATACATATATACACATGTTATTCATCATATCATAACCTATGATCCCAACAACCAGACCAATCTTTAACCTGTATGAAGCTGACAGCTCTAGAGTGTGACATATACATATACGCATATAGCAACTGTACAAAACAATGCTATACCAAAAGAATCATATACATATAGATCCTGACAAAATGCATATATCCATACTACCCACGCGAACAATGCGTGCAGTCTCTAAGTCTGTCCGCCTCCCTGGGATGAAGTGGAAGCGCTACCGATGCCTATACCACCTGTGTCTGAAACATTTAACATTGGGGTGAGTCAAACATACTCAGTGAGAGGCTTTCCCATCCCTGGTGTAGTAGCGGGTACCACTACAACTAGGGAAAGGAGCCAATCACAAACACATACGCATATTAAGTGGTGATGCAATTAGCTTATATCATATTCACAATAAGGAATTTAAAGCATGGATTTACATACATTTAAATTCACACATACATCATATCATGATTTAACATATAATTCCATGTGGTCATCTGTATTCAAGTAACCATGATCATAAACTGGCCCGAAGGCATATCTCCATTAGGAGAGAATCTGGCCCGAAGGCAATATCTCCGTTAGGAGAGAATCTGGCCCAAAGGCAATATCTCACGTGAGCAATATGGGAACCTAGTTGATCATTCTAGGAACCCCTGGTCCCAAGACTATACTTGGAACAATAGTCTGACCCCAAGACTTCACTTGGAGCATAGCCGGCGACTCATCTGACCTCTGTTTACCCAAGGCAATAGCCACAATGTGGTGTACTCAAATACTTGTATCTCTATGAGTTTGACTCAAGACAAGAGACTCAATCTGCCCGGACCACCCGTGATAGACTCGGTTCCTGCGTTGTACCATAAATGACCTCTATGGACCACTACTTGTTCATTTTACTTCTTTTTAGGCAAATCTAGATTTCCAAGTGGTTTCTAATTCGGACTCTTGATTCAGAACAAAGCCACCTAGGTTTATTCTCTTTCAGGACTTACATACAAAACCACACCTTTCAGATAATAATCAATGAGGTTTGTCTCTAGTACCACAAGACCCTCACAAATAAAATAGACTCGATCCTACCCCCGATATCGTATAGGTCCCGAGGACCTTCTTTCCATATAAGGCTCCTTGAGCCACCATTGCTTTTACAGTTCACATATACACATACAGCACATTATCACATATATTACAATTTAGGAACAACAATAGCATGTTATCTAACATGTAATTCCTACAAATAGGCGAGAAGGCAAACCATATATCCATATCCGCAGTCAACCCTATAGGGTAAGGATAGGAAAGCCCCTCACCTGGTTGGCCCCTCGTATCGGCTCTCAGTGTGCCCGAAGGTCCGCTCACTGTATGGTGCCCTATACATATATATTTGAGAGATTCAGAAGCTTGAAAATGCAACCACTATCGTGTACATGCAACGCTAGTGCTCATGTTCTCTCTAATTAATTCCATGGACTAGTAGTTGGCTTGGAAATGCCCTCAACTGGTTTTAGGACACCTAGCATGTTTCTATTCGTGTCCAACCCTTTCTTAATCACACTATTCGGAAGCCTTGAGTTGGGAATCCAAGGTTACCCAATTTCATCTCTATGTGTCCATATGAAATTCCCATTACCCAAGTCTTGATTTTATGACTCAAGAGAATCATAAATTCTACTTGTCTAAAATTTTCATTTACCGAATTAACTTTCAACACTTTACCTGCATATGCATACACATATCCGGACACGCGTAAAATTGGAAAAGTGTCTCTTCTTCCCCGAATTGGGTTCCGGTGAGTACTCGGGTTTTAATCCCTCGTACATTCCAATAATTTTTTTTTACAATTTATAATTACCCTTCAACCTTTCAATGCACCCTAAATCATTCCCTAACACCCTTAAACCTTAACAATCATATTTTCCTACTAGTTTTCCAACCCGGATAAATTCCATCAATTTAATTCCGGTTCCTAAGCTTCCAACTTAGTTCCTAACATGAAAATACTTCCATTTAGGACCCAGAATACTCAGATTGAATCAATTGGGGTCTTTCCAAAAATCCCTAAAATTGATAAAATTGGGGTTTGAGAGTTTCGGGACTTCCCACCTCGATTCAACCGGTTAGAAGGACGATATGGAGTAGAGGAGACTCCCAGCTACCTTCCTCGGTTAAGAGACGGCGTTTTCCGGCGAGAAAGCTCTCTCCCTCTTGTTTCTCTCTCTAGCCCATGCTCTCTCTCTCCTCCATCCCCAAAATGGCAACCAGCCCGGTGGATGGCGACTCCGACCACTGTTCGAAAGTCCGGCCACCATGTGCTCAGTCGTGCGTCTTCCCGTCGACGCCTCAACCCCTTGCTCTCTCCGTTTTGCCCCCGTGCGTGAGCCTCGCGTCACTCATGCCTCTCTCATCTGCTTCCTCCTCTTTCTTTTCTTATTTCATTCTTTTATCCTTTCTTATATAATATATATATATATATATATATATATATATATATATATATATATATATATATATATATGTAATACATTAATACATATATATATCACTTAAAAGAGAAAAAAACAATCTGGTACATAAAAAAAATATAAATAATAAAAAGAAATACATATATAAAAATTAGGATTTAAAACTTTTATATTTATAACATAATAAATGATAAGCTAGTGTATTTTTTTTCATCTCATTTTCCTCTTTTAAATTAATTAATTTAATTTAATTTCCAATGCTAGTTAAAATATTTCCGGGAATTACAGTTAACGTGCCGGGTCCCTACTCGGTTTGCCCAAATACACTTTAAGGGTGATGTTGAGAGTTTTAAACCTTCTCTCTTTGATCTTAAACACCCAAAGATAATTCTGAATATTTGTTAAGAATTATCCTAAGTACTTTTTTGTTTCTCAAGAATGGAAACTTGCGGAACGATTAAGTACAACCTCTGGAATTGCAGTTTTCTCCTTTTTGATGGTTAGGAAACCTTAAGTAGGACGATTTAGTAGTATATTGAGGTTTAGTAACTCGAATCCAAGGCTCCAAAAATTGATTCAAGGTAAGCAATAGTTGTACGAAACCAAGTGTGAAGCACTTGAGACTCTCATGGAAGAGGGGGAAGACGGAATAAACCAAGAACTCGGTTCTTGGAGACGTCTAGGTGCATTTTTAGGCACGAGCATACCATACGCATATGAGTTGCATATAGTAAAGATTGTTAACCACGTGAATTCAATTCTTGGGAAACCACAATTCGTAAGGAGCGGGAGTGACTCCAGGACAAGCACAAGGAAGCCGTCCAGGTGAGGGGTTTCCCATCCTTGCCCTATAGGGTTGATTGAGGATGTGGATATGTGGTTTGCCTAATTGCCTATTTGTAAGAATTACTTAGTGGTTAACATGCTATTGTTGTTCCTAAATTGCATTATATGAAAGTACTTATATATGTGTGTTTGATTTGTTACGACCGCCAATCGGACGTCCGTGACCGGCACGGGAGGTAGGATTCCTCCTATCCCGTAAGCCTCTAATTCCTGATTAACATTTTCACATGTTCATAACTACCCAATTCTAATACAAACAATATATAATATATATGGCCATCCAATTCCGGTGCAATCCACGGCTCGCTTAACGTCGCTTCAGTCTATATATATACACATATTCACGCACACGTACATATAGTTTACATACTGATCACACGCTTCAGTACGGGTGATCTATCCTATTCACATGCAGAAGCCCTGTATACAATCATACATATATTCAATCACACACATACAGATAGTTTACATATTGGTCACACGCCTCAATGCATGCGATCTATCCTAGTCACATGCGGAAGTTATATTTACATACAACATGTATTCAGGCACACATATATATAATGTACATATTGATCACATGCCTCAATGCGTGTGATCTATCCTAATCACATGCGGAAGTCATATACATATATACACATGATATATATTATATCATAGCCTATATTCCCAACACCAAGACCTAACTTTAACCTATATGAAGCCGACAAAACTAGAGTAGGACATATATATATATATACAACAGTTTGTATATGTACAAAGCAACATCCAAAAGGATTTATCTATATATATATTATATATATATATATATACATCACGACATATTTACGTAACCCAAAATACGCTACGCACGCGGACTAAGCGTGTGGTCATCAGAGTTGTCCGCCTCCTTCAGAAGAAGTGGACACGTTCCCGATGCCTGAACTACCTGTATCTGAAACATATAAACAGGGGGTGAGTCGAACAGACTCAGTGAGAAGCTCCCCCATCCCTGGCGTAGCAACGGGTACCACTACAACTGGGGGAAGGGAGGAACCACAACCACATGCACATGAAACAGATTCATATTGTGACCTTTAACATGGTCAGGCAATCAATATATCATATTTACAATTAAAATCCTAATTCATGCTCCTAACATATTTATTACTCTGCACATACATAAATCACAATATTTATATCATATGTTTTCATGGTAAACATCTACTTATACGCGTAGGCATTCACTTGCTGTCTCCCGCATTATGCGAAGAGAAATACTGGCCCGAAGGCAATCTCTTGTTCGAACCTAGTTGATCACACTAGGAACTTTCTGACTCCAAGGCACGCTTAGAGTAATAGCCGGCAACTTGTCTGACCCCGATTAAACCAAGGTAATGGCCACTATGTGGCATACTTACTGATGACGAAATCCTGTCTGTCCGACCAGGATGATTGACTCGATCTACTCGGACTAACCTAAACAAGTTCAACTAACATGTTTAACTTGAAAGACGCCCTACGAGAAACTAATTGAATATTATAGGTGTTTATTAGTTAGGCCTAGTTTCCCCCTTTTCAATTATGCAACACTCTCACTCACACCTAACAACCTAGGTTCAGTTTCCTCAATGTACCATACGGTCAAGATCTTTACAACGATGATCGATTTAATTGGTTTCTAATATTATTGAACCCTCACATATGAAATTCCGACTCAGTCTTACCCACGATAATATATAAGGCTCGGTGAGCCACAATATCACATATTCACTTGAGAACAAACATATAAGCACATAAACAGTTTACATGTCCACTGTTTACTTTCTAATCATATACGCGTAACATAAATACATTCAGATAGACATATTTCATATAACAATTTGCACAAAATAGAGCAAACCACATTTCCACGTAGTCATCCAACCCTGTGGGGCAGGGATGAGAGAGCCCCTCACCTCGTTGGTCCTCCTGATCAGTCCTCGGAGTGCCTGAAGCTCCAATTACTCTGTGGTGCCCTTTACACATGTACTTAAGCAATTTAGAAACGTGTAAAGAAGCATCTACCATGTACGTTTCATGCTAATGTTCATGCACCCTCCAGATATTTCCAAGAACTAACTACTTAGTTCGTTACGTCGTCTTATTTGCTCTTTTTCGAAAGTTCATACTATGTTATATTGACTTTCACACATTCGAACCACTTAGAACCTCTAAATGCTTAGGTTAGAGATTTCCATTTATCTGAATTCCACTTCATATGTTCGTAAGGACTTCTAACTAATAAAGGAATAACTTCACGACTCAAAAGAGGCCTTAGCTTACTCATTCCACTATTTCCCCTTATTTGCCGAGTAAGAGTTCAACCACTACCCCTTTAATTATATGTAAAAATATAATCAGGTATACAATAGAGCCTTGGAACCAATTTAGCGGGTCTTAGGTGTCCACCCCGGACTAAACCGAGGTGTCCAGCCCACAGCACAGCTCCTTACTGTACGGTGGCTGGGTATATCGCCTCTTTTTCACCGGATTGGGTTCCGGTTGAGACGGTAAATACTCGAGCTGTATTCCCTTGTCTATTTCCAGCAACTATAACACCTATACTACTCCATTCCAAGCCTATTCATGCATCAAACCAGCAAAATTCGAATTTAGCACAATTTCCTAACCCAATTTCCATGATTTTCATGCCCGGTCAATTTCTACGATTTCACTTTGATTCTGAACCTCACTATGCTTTCAATAACAACCACTAAGCTCGAATTTAACCCCAGAATGTCCCAAATAGATGAAATCGAAGAATTCCTAAAATACCTAAAATTGGAGAAATTGGGGTTTGAGAGATTTGGGGCTTTCTTACTTGATTCTAATGGGATAGAAGCTTGTTGGGTGTTGAAGGAAGACTCCGGTCAGCGTTTCCGGTCACCGGTGCACGTTTTCTAGCGTGGAACCAGCCACAACCCACCGTCTCGTGCTGCTCCTCTTCTTGTTCGTGCGTCTCGGTCCGTGCTTCGTTTCTCGCTGCTTCTGCCTTTTTTTTTCTGTTGTGTGCAAGTGAAAGGGGGGTCACGGTTTGGCCCCCCTTTTATTTAGTATTAAATAAATAATGATAAGAATATATATTTTATTTAGTTATTATATCCTCTTTCCCCCATCCTTTTTAATCCCCATTTCTTTTAAGTCCTAGAAAAATCTATATGCATTCCCTATTACTTCATTCTTTATTTTATTTTAACTCTTTAATTCTTTAATTTAATTTATTTTTCTTTCAAAAAGAAAAATAAATTAAATAATAATGATAATTATTAAATTAAATATCTGGGATATTACAATCTTCCCCCCTTAAGAAATTCAGTCCCTGAATTTCAAACAAAATACTAACCTTAGTCTTGAAACAGATGAGGATACGTCCTGCGCATTTCACCCTCGACCTCCCATATGGCTTCTTCGGTCGACTGATTTCTCCACAGAACTTTAACCAATGGAATCTCTTTCGTTCTGAGTTTCTTCAACTGTCGATCTAAGATTTCCACTGGCTCCTCTTCATATGTCAGCTTTTCGGTTAGTTGCACGTCTTGCGATTGGATTATGTGCGAGGGATCGGGAAGATATTTCCGAAGCATCAATACATGAAAGACAGGATGTACTCCCTCCAATTTCGTAGGCAATTCCAACCGATATGCCACATTCCAAACTCGTTCTAGGATTTCAAGCAGTCCGATATACCGAGGACTTAGCTTCCCCTTTTTACCGAACCGCATTACGCCTCTCATCGATGATATCCTCAGAAACACCTGTTCACCAATGGCGAATTCGAGTTCCCTTCTTCGATTATCTGCATAGGATTTCTGCCTACTCTGACCCATTAACAGTCTTTCTCTTATGCATTTCACCTTTTGCAAGGCATCTTGTAACAATTTTGGGCCGATTAAGCTAGCTTCTCCGACCTCGAACCACCCAATCGGGGATCTGCACCTACGACCGTACAGAGCCTCGAAAGGTTCCATTTGGATACTCGCTTGATAACTGCTATTGTATGCAAACTCAGCCAAAGGTAAATACCTTTCCCAACTTCCGCCGAAATCCATAATACACTCCCGAAGCATGTTTTCAAGAATCTGAATGGTTCTTTTTGATTGCCCGTCAGTCTGTGGGTAGAACGCAGTACTCAAATCAACTCTCGTTCCCAACACTTCCTACAATGACTTCTGATAGATAAATCTGCGCATAAATTTCTATGTGCTAGATAATAAGCTATTTGTTCTTTTTACAAATTTGTATTTTGAAAACAGGTTACAAAGTTACAAAGTTGGACATTAATTGACACTTGAAAAAATGGGTTTTTAGCTGCCGTTATTTACCGGCGGGTTTTAAAAACCGCTGGGAAAAGCTCTAGTTTTTGACAGATTTAAAACCGCAAAAAAAAAGCTTTTCGTTTTTTTGTTGTTAATTTATACAAAACCCAAATTTGCGATTCGTTCACTGATTTCAATTTTTGTTGGGTTGCCGATCTCTGTAAATCAAACTTTGAGAAGATGAAACCCACTTCTTCGAATTCCCTAAACCCACTTCTTCAAATTCCATGACCTCCTTTGCGGCCTTCTCCACTCGTTTCCCTGCATTGCCATAGCAACCAATCGGGGACATTTTAAGGCATCATCCAACATCCAGGTGACTTGTGTTCATATCTCTGTGGAAACAACTTGCAGGATTCAAATCTGAACTAGAATTAAACGTAGAGACATCCACAAGGATAGAAACAAATTTTAAAAATCGAAGCATCCTCTATCTAGTAATAATAATTTGGTTGTTATATTATATATAAAAATAGATTGTTTCCATTCTTTAACTATGAGAATTTTTTTTTGGTAAGCTCAAATCATAAATGAATTGTTATTTTTCTTTAAATGTCAAAAGAATATGTCAAAATCTCATTTTGGTCCTTTATCTTTACCACAAGTTTTAAATGGGTCCTTTATCTTTCAAAAGTTCTAAATCAGTCCTCTATCTTTACAACATGTAATACCCGGGAAATTTTTTTGAAGTTTAAAATAAAATGAAAGGAAAAGAAAAGAAGTAAAAAATAATTTTTGGGATTTAATTCAGGACCTAAGAAATTGGAAACCAGAATTAAATAGGGAAAGAGATTAAATTAAAAATACATATTAGTTTGTATTTATTTAATTATTAATTAATATATTTTTAATAATATTTATTTATTTATTATTTATTTAATTATTATAATTATTTTACTTTTAATTATAATTATTTATTTATTACAATTATATTTAATTATTTTTTTTGGGGCGTGGGGTTTCGAAAGAAAAAGGTAAGGAGGAGAATTAAAATAAAAGAAAGGGAAAGAGAGGGAGAGCACGAAGGAAAGAAGAAGAAATAGGGAGAGAGAAAGAAAGAGAGAGAGGGAGAAGAGGCGTGGAGGAGAAGAGGAAGAAGAGGTGGGGTTTCGCTAGAAAAGTGACCGGGGAGAGCTAGCCGACGCCGGAAAAGTCACCGGAGCTCGGGTACGACATCTCCTACACCTTCCACCAATCGAATCAAAGGTTGGTAACCCTAATTTCATTCGAAACCATCAATTTCTCCATTTTTAGGGTTTTCTTTGATCCACCTTTGATTGGATTGTTTCGAGGGTAGATTGAGACCTAGAAAGTGTTCTTGAACACTTAGTTGGGGTAAGAATCGAGACTATACCATCGGGTTTAGCCGAATTCGAATTTTGAAGGATTTGGGGTTGAAATTCTAATTATTCATAAATTGAGGAAATTATTCATAATTAGGAATTGAGCTTGGATTTGAGTAAATAGGCTTGGATTAGAATTATTGAAATTATAATGTTGAGATATTAGCTGAACAAGACCGTGAAGAGCTGACCCGAGGTTACTAAGGTTGAACCTTGACGTTAACGTGTCGGGTCCCTGCTCGGATTGCCCAAATGCACTTTAAGGGTGATGTTGAGGGCTCTAAACCGCTTCTTTTCAATCTTAAACACCCTAGAATAATTCTAAATATGCTATCAAGCATAAAGAATTATTTTAGGTACTTTCTTGTTTCTCAAGGATGGAAACTTGCGGAACAATAAAGTCCAAAATTTAAAATGATAATTAATTCTTTCGTAATTATTAGGAAACCTTAAGTAGGATGATTTAGAAGCATATCGAGGTTTAGTAACTCAAATCCAAGGCTCCAAAATCAATTCAAGGCAAGCGATAATTATACGAAACCAAGTGCGAGGCACTTGAGACTCTCATAGAAGAGAGGGAAGACGGATAAGACCAAGGACTCGGTTCTTAGCGACGTCTAGGTGCATTTTAGGCACGAGCATGTCATATGCAAATGAATTACATATAGTTTCAGATGTTAACCACATGAATGCATTCGTTAGGAAACCACGATTCGTCCGAAGCAGGAGTTACTCTAGGATAAGCACAAGGAAGCCGTCCAGGTGAGGGGTTTCCCATCCTTGCCCTATAGGGTTGATTGAGGATCTGGATATGTGGTTTGCCTACTTGCCTATTTGTAAGATTTATTTAGTGGTTAACATGCTATTGTTGTTCCTAAACTGTTATATATGAAAGTATTTGTATATGTGTGCTTGACTACAAGTAAAGAGGTACTGGAGGGTATCCATGTTGTGACATGAGATACGCCAAATAGTACAAGCAAGTGGGTAAGTTGTTGATTGAGTCCAAAGTTTGGTTTACCTTGTTAATTAGAAACACATTAAAGAAATCGTACAGAAGTTGTTAGTAAACGTCGACGTTTTATGGTAATTGAACTTAGGAAGGGCCTTAGAGCTAGGTTATGATCTAAACAAGGGTTTGGGTATTAATTTAGGAGTAAAAAGATCTCATAAATTGATTAGTGAGTCATAGGGATGTTCACACTACCTAGGTAAAGTTAGTTTAGGACAGTAATGGGTAGATAGAGTCAGGATCACAGCTGAAAGCTTGGGAAGAGAAATGAGTTAAATGATTTGCCCATTGAGGCCATTGCCATGGCCTGGCACTAGGGTTAGTTAAAGATTAAAACATTTTCCCGTTGAGGCCATTGCCCTAGCCTGACACTAGGATCAGTTAAAGATGAAAACATTTGCCCGTTCAGGCCATTGCCCTAGCCTGGCACTAGGGTCAGTTAAACATTAAAACATTTGCCCGTGGAGGCCATTGCCCTAGCCTGGAACTAGGGTCAGTTAAAGATTGAAACAATTTGCCGTTGAGGCCATTGCCCTAGCCTGGCACTAGGGTCAGTTAAAGATTAAAAGAAATTGCCTGTTCAGGCCATTGCCCTATCCTGGCATTAGGGTCAGTTAAGTACTTTACAGTTTTGAAATGATATGTTAAAAGTGATTGCTTGTTTATGAGAACCATGATAGAAATGCATGATCTGTAGGTTTATCTTTGATTTTAATGTTATATTAATATTGCTTGATCGTAATATTACATCTGATAAACTGCATTTCCATGCGCATGTGATTGTGGGTGTTTCCCTTTCCCCAGCTGTAGTGGTACCCGCCGCTACGCCGAGGATGGGAAGCTTCTCACTGAGTCTGTTTGACTCACTCCCTCTGCTTCAATGTTTCAGACACAGGGATCAGGTAGACACCGACGTTCGGACAGTGATACGGTCATCAGACCATCTTTACACACTTGTTCGCGTGGGTGGACACTTTCTGTTATTTTGACTGTTTTGGTTGTACATATTAGAAGTTGTAAGAGTTGTGTATATATATATTTACAGCTTTTGATATGTACCTACTCTAGACTTGTCGGCTTCACTTGTACTTAAAGACAGAGTCCAGTTTGGGAGAAACTAGAATAGAGTATATAAACTTATTCATGTGAATACGATAGAGCGTACGCATTGAGGCGTACGGTCACTGTGATATGGATATATATATTATGTGTGCTTGCTGCATGTGAATAGGATAGATCGTACGTATTGAGACGTACGGTCTATATGATATGAATATTTACATTATGAGTGTTGATATATATATCTATACCCTGAGTTGAGCTGAAGCGTTATTGAGTGAACCGCGGATTGCAGGCTAATTAGGCCACCAGTGAGGTGTGACCACTATTATGATATATATATATTTATTGTATAGCAGGGTAGTTATAGTTATGTTTACAGGGTAAGGCTTACGGGTTTAGAGGTAAAAGACTATTCCCGTGCCGGTCACGTACTCTCGATTTGGGGTTGTGACACAAGAAGTCCTAAATTAGTCCTTTTGTCCAACTCCATTAATTTCTTCTGGTAAGTGCTGACGTAACATGTTGAAATGGATGTACTATCTCTCGTACGTGTCACTTGTTGCTGACGTGGCATTGTTCATCTGTGTTGCACTCAAGAACTTGCTGTGGAGAAAGCCCATCTAGAATTCCTGAAGGAAGTTCTCTGAACCAGGCTTTAATTAGGCCTACTAAACAATGAACCTCCATTTCTTCTCCCACAATCAACCAATAACTCATCTTCTTCTTGTTCATAATCATAAATAAATGTATTAATTAATAATTTATTTAGCTACAGCATAGTTGGGATACTATTGCCTTTTGGATCATACGAATATTGCATTGATTCTCTCAGTTAATGATTGTGCCATTGGTGGATGTGTAGAAAAAAGGAAGAGGAAGAAGATCCTAATAAGTATAAAATAAAATTGAGAAAGTAAAAAAGAAAAAGAAAAAGATGGGTCATGCCACATCAGCAACAAGTGACACATAGGAGATCCACCTCAACATGCTACGTCAGTAGTTAATAGAAGAAATTAATGGAATTGGACAAAAGGACCAATTTAGAACTTATTGAAAAGATAGAGAACTAATTTAAAACTTTTAAAAGATAAAGGACTAATTTAAAACTTGTGGTAAAGATAAATGACTAAAATAAGATTTTGATCAAAAGAACATATAGTTACGTTTTACTTTTATCTTTTTCTCAAATTTTAATCTTATATCATTTTCTTGTTGATTTTCTCTTTTTTAATATATTTTCCCAAAGTGTAGGTTGCATTACTTATATCATTCAATTATGAGCTAATAAAATGCACACTGCCTTAATTTCAAGAAATAAATTAAAGTTATTTTAGCCTAAATATACAATTAAATTATATTCAATAAATTCAATTGTGAGAAGTTTCTTAGATTTGGTTGCACAAATTATTAAATAATGATTCTTTAATGTGTCCTTATCATTCAATTACAGTAAAAGTTAAGGAAATTGTTTACCAATAAGTTAACTTTGTCATAAGCATGCATGGTGTTATATATCTAGCACCATCGTGCCCAATATTCGATCTTAACTAGAATATCATAATTATTAACCAAACACTTGAAGAGAATATGGAAATTACTTATCATATTCAAAAAAATATAAATAAAAAAAATATTCTAGACGTTAAAAAGTTAGGCATGAAATGATGATTAGTGGCATACTATTTAAATTCTACGTTAAAGAGGTTCTTTATATTAATTTTTTAGTAAATTACACTGCCCTCCCCTCTAGTTTGTAAAATTACACTGCCCTCCCTTGAGAGATCAAAAGTCATTACACTTTGATCCAAAACACCATTCTCCAATAAAAAAAGTCTAAAAGGACAGATCTTTTCAACTTCCAATACAACAAATATTCATGACTAAATTACCCCTCACAAAAGGATAAAACTCAATAAAATGTGACCTATACATACTTTCATCCTCTTATAATAACATTGTTTCATTTTTTTGATTGTCTTTTATTATTTTATTAGTATTTAGAGTAATTATTATTGTTAACAAAATAAAATTCGAAAAAAAGTCTGTAACTTAAAATAGTTTACATATTTTTATATTAATAATGTAATGTAATATAAAACATCTATTATTTTACTTAATTTTCGACAATTAAGTTTAATATATATATATATATATATATATATATATATATATTAATATATAATGATAAAATATATTTCCATAAAAATATATATATATAAAAAAAAGATTTTGTTAGGTGTACTAGAATTCAGTTTTATAAATTTTTTGGTAAAGATTCAGTTTTATAAATTTCGATAAAGTATAACGTTAAACATTTTTTATCTTGTGTGAGGGTCAATTTAGTCATGAATATTTATTAGTCATTAATATTTATTATATTGACTTTTTAGATCTTTTTTTTAATGGGAGAATGGTGTTTTGGATCAAAGTATAATGACTTTTGATCTCTCAAGGGATGGCACTGTAATTTTGCAAACTAGAGGGGACGGCAGTGTAATTTTAGCATCTCTCAAGGGATGGCAATGTAATTTACTCTTAATTTTTTATCCTAAATTTGAAGTTTGTTGATTTCAAAGATGTTTGAGGAATGTATTCAATTGACCCTATTTTTCAAACATTTATTTTTAAAATTATTTAATGTGAAAAATACAACATTTTAACCTAACGCTCTTAAGGATCGAAAGATTATGCGAAAAGATTGATTTTAAGAGAGGCAACACCAAAAATTACCATAGTCATATTTTATATTCCAATTTCTATTCCAAAAATATTAATATTATACTTACAACATTATGTAAAATAACATCTTTTTCTCTTCTTTCCAATGCAATCTCTATTATCTAATTTTACATATTTGAGGAATTAGTAACATATATGTATTTATTTATACACACCATTTTCAACATTCATTCAACATCCAACAATAAATATTTGTTTTAAAATCTCACAAACAATGTCACATATTTAAAGAGTTTTATACATCAAGCGCTTCAAGATAAACTAGGTCAATCGGCCTTTCGATTATCCTATGTCCTTGTGCGACCTTTGACGTTAATCACATGGTTCTAATCTTAAATAATTAAACATTTTGATCATCAACTCTTGACATTTAGGTCGAGCATGACTAAAACTATATCTACTTAAGTTGTATATGATGAGCTTTTTGTAGGATGCTTTCGTGTAGGCATTTGATATACATAAACCTGTAGGGACCATAAAATCTCTAAAAGGGTTAACAAACAATCAATTCATGTATTGTACCGTCTCATGTACAAGATAGCTTATCTTTGATCCTCAAAACATCCGATTAATTATTGGAAGGATTTTTCCACCACGCATCAACTTAAATTGGTTTGGTTGGTCAGATGATTCAAACCGATAAATATACATGTAATACAACTTTTAAATTCTTACCTTTCGTAATCCATTAATTTGATTTGAGAGAACAAACTTCAAGCTTTTTCCAATGGCATCATTGACACGACCCCTTATCGGACGTCCGTGACCGGCACGGGAAGTAGGATTTCTCCTATCCCGTAAGCCTCTAACCCCTGATTGAGATTTCCACATGTTTATAACTACCCTTTTCTAATACAACCAATATATAACATATATGGTCATTCTTTTCCGGTGACCTAAGCAGTTTGCCATCCACGGCTCGCTCAACGCCGCTTCAGTCTATACATATACACATATCCATTCACACATACATATAATATACATATTGATCACGCGCTTCAAGGCGGGTCATCTATCCTATTCACATGCAGAGGTCCTGTATACAGTCATACATATATTCAATCACACGCTTACATATAGTTTACATATTGATCACACGCCTCAATGCGTGTGATCTATCCTATTCACATGCGGAAGCCATATTTTCACACAAATAGGTATTCAATCACACATACATATAATTTACGTATTGGTCACACGCCTCAATGCGTGTGACCTATCCTAGTCGCATGCAGAAGTCATATACGTATATACATAATATATATTATATCATAGCCTATATTCCCATCACCAAGACCTAACTTTAATCTGTATGAAGCCGACAATGCTAGAATTCAAGTGTGATATGTATATATACACAACATATGTAAACGTACAACGCTACGCCCAAAAAAAGATTCATATATACATATACATCACAACATATATACAGAATCAAAATAACTACCGACGCGAACAAGGCGTGCGGTCTTCAGAGTTGTTCGCCTCCTTGAGAAGAAGTGGACGCGTTCTCGACTCTTGACCCACCTGTATCTGAAACATGTAAACAGTGGGTGAGTCGAACAGACTCAGTGAGAAGCTCCCCCATCCCTGGCGTAGCAGTGAGTACCACTATAGCTGGGGGAAGGGAGCAACCACAACCACATGCGCATGAAACGGATTCCTATTATGATCTTTGACATGATCAGGCAATCAATAAATCATATTCACAATTTAAAATCATATTTCATGCTTCTAACATATTTATTAATCCGCATGTAAATCAATCATAAACAATATAACATATGGTTCCATAGTTAACATATACTTGTGCACGTAGGCACTCACTTTCTGTCTCCCTCATTACGCTAAGAGAAATACTGGCCCGAAGGCAATTTCATGTACGAACCTGGTTGATCACACCAGGAACTTTCTGACTACAAGGCATGCTTAGAGTAATAGCCGGCAACTCGTCTGACCTCAGTTTTAACCAAGGTAATGGCCACTATGTGGCATACTTGCTGACGTCATAATCCTGTCTCTCCGATCAGGATGACTGACTCGATCTACCCCGACAACCTAAACAAACTCAACTAACATATTTAACCTTGAGAGACGCCCCATGGGAACTAGTTGAATATTATACGTGATTACTAGTTAGGCCTAGTTTCCCCCTTTTCAATTATGCATCACTCTCACTTACACTTAACAACATAGGTTCATTTTACTCAATGTACCATACAGTCAAAACCTTTGCACGATGATCAATTTAAATGGGTTTCTAATATTAATGAACCCTCACATATGAAATTTCGACTCAATCCTACCTACGGTATCATATAAAGTACCTAAAATAATTCTTGATGCTTGATAGCATATTTAGAATTATTCTTGGGTGTTTAAGATCGAAGAGAGGAGGTTTAAAACTGTCAACGTCACCCTTAAAGTGTATTTGGGCAAACCGAGCAGGGACCCTGCACGTTAACGTCAAGGTTCAACCTTAGTAACCTCGGGCCAGCTCTTCACGGGTCTTGTTCAGGTAATATTTCAACAATATAATTTCAATAATACCAATCCAAGCCTATTTACTCAAATCCAAGCTCAATTCCTAATTATCAATAATTTCCCCAATTTATGAATATTTAGAATTTCAACCCGAAATCCTTCAAAATTTGAATTCGGCTAAACCCGAGGGTATAGTCTCGATTCCTACCCCAACTAAGTGTTCAAGAACATTTTCTAGGTCTCAATCAACCCTCGAAACAACTCAATTGAAGGTGAATCGAAGAAATCCCAAAATATGGAGGAATTGACGGTTTAGAATGAAATTGGGGTTACCAACCTTTGATTCGGTCGGTGAGAGGTGTGGAAGATGTTGTAGTCAAGATACGATGAGCTTTTCCGGCGTCGACTAGCTCTGCTCCGGCGAGTTTTCCGGCGAAATTCCCTCCTTCCCCTCCGTTGGCATCCTCCCTCTCTCTCTCTACCTTCACGTTTTCTCTCTCTCTCTCTCTCTCTGTTATTTCTTAAATTTCTCTCTTCTATTAATTCTTTTCCTTACTTACTTACTTTTTTTTGAAAAAAAAATCCCACGGCAACCCCCCACCCCAAATAAAATAAATAAATAATTATAAATATTAAATAATTAAATAATAAATAAATAAATAAATATAATTAAAAATAAATTAATAAATAATTAAATTAAGACACAACTAATATATATATTTTTTCTTTTTAAAATAGATAATAAGATAATAATCACTTAGAAATAATAAAGATATATATTTAATTTAATTTCCTTTCCCTATTAAATTCAAGTTTCCAATTTCTTAGGTCCTGAATTAAATCCCAAAATTTTTTTTCTACTTCTTTTCTTTCCCTTTTATTTTATTTTAAACTTCGATAAATTTCCCGAGTATTACAGTTCTAGTCAATGTCTCACATTGCTAGCATAATCAAATCCGAAACCCACCAATAACTCCTTTTGCATGATTATAATCTAAGTCACCGTCGTGACTAGTTTTCAAAATAAAAGCTTAGTCCTTCCGTATAAGGATTTTTGCCACCGTTGTGGAAAAAGGTTTAATAAAATACTCATCATGTCTCCGGAGTGTATCCATTGGATTTGTAACACACCAATCATAGCAAACAAGCAGAGAATATACATACTCATGTAATCCACATAAGCATACAACCCTAGGAGTAGAGATGGAAGAACCCTCACCTTGGCCAACCTTCCATGCAATCCTCTCCTGTAACTTTAGTCTCCTCGGAGTTCCTATTGCACTCTATTGCACGTCATTGTTCCTATAAGAACAACATTTACTTCATTAAGGTTATTACTTAGCTTAACTTGTTATTTATCTCTCCATTACTCTCACATGTAGTCCATGGTTGCCGCAGAGTCAAGCTCTTGGTCTTATTGGACTTCTCTATCCCGACTTATGCGTATCCTTCCTCGGACACTTGACTTACTCGCATATAACACTCTACTTGAGTGTTTCACATACTTGGATTTGAGTATTAGACCTCTATCTTTCTTGTATTCACATCTAAGGAAGCTTATCTAGCTTGGTTGGAAGGAATCCTAACTTTAGGAAGGTATAAGCATTTTGGTCCAACTTGTGTTCCTACTTGGGTTCTAAGAAATCTAGTTTCTAAACCTCAATATACCTGTAATTTGTCCTACTTAAGGTTTCCTAATAATTATGAAGGAAGAAGGTTGCCATTCTAGAATTTGGACTTCATTGTTCCGCAAGCTTCCACTCTTGAGAAACGAGAAAGTACTTAAAATAATTCTTGATTAATATTCAGAATTATCCTCGAGTGTTTAAGATCAAAGAGAGGAGGTTTAATACTCTCAACGTCACCCTTAAGTGTATTTGGGTCAACCGAGCAAGGACCTAACACATTAACATCAAAGTTCAACCTTAGTAACCTCGGGCCAGCTCTTCACGGGTCTTGTTCAGCTAATATTCCAAGCTTATTTACTCAAATTCAAGCTCAATCCTAATTATAAAAAATTTCCCCAAATTAAGAATATTTAGAATTTCAACCCCAAATCCTTCCAAATTCGAATTCGGCTAAACCCGACATTATAGCCGCGGTTCCTACCCCGACTAAGTGTTCAAGAACAATTTCTAGGTCTCAATCTACCCTTGAAACAACCCAAATGAAGGTGAATCGAAGAAATCCCAAAAAATGGAGAAATTGAGGGTTTAGAATAAAATTGGGGTTACCAACCTTGATTCGATCAGTGGGAGGTGTGGAAGATGTTGTAGTTGAGCTCCGGTGAGCTTTTCCTGCGTCGGACCGCTCTCTCCGGTGACTTTTCCGGCGGTTTCCTCCCTTCCCCTTCTTCTTCCTTCACGGCGCTTCCCTCTCTCTCTCTACCTCTCGATTTCCTTTCTTTTCTTTCTCTTTCTTCTTCTCTTCTTTTCCGTGCCCCCTCTCTCTTTTCTTTTCTTTTTATTTCTTTTACTTATCCACAAAAAAAACCCAGGGCACCCCACTTTTTTTTAAAAAAATAATTATAATTGAAATAATTATAATAATTAAATAAATAAATAATAAATAAATAAATATAATTAAAAATTAATTAATTAATAGTTAGATAAATAATAACTAATATGTATTTTTAATTTAATCTCTTTCCCTATTTAATTCAGGTTTCCAATTTCTTAAGTCCTGAATTAAATCCTAAAATTTATTTTCTACTTCTTTTCTTTCCCTTTTTATTTTATTTTAAACTTGGAAAAAATTTCTTGGGTATTACAATCCTCGAAAAAAAATTCCTTTTCGGTTTCTTTTAACTTTCATATTTTTTTATATATTCTTTTTAAAGTTTTAAATTCCTAGCCCCGAAATAAATCATTCTTTAATCGTCCAAATTTTAAATAAATCATTCTTTAATCCTCAAAATTTTCCGGGGTATTACATTCTTCCCCCCTAAATAAATTCGGTCCCTGAATTTCATCTCCTTCGTGGGGTTGTTGGCTTATTGCCATCCCTTGGCTCAATTTCATTTATGGTTTCCCTCAATGTTGAAGTTTTACCGTTTTACCGTACAGTTCATCTTTCTTTCCTAGAGACTCAAGGTCTCTATCTGGTTTCTACATATTCTTTCTATAACCATTTGTATTTCTAGTTTTGTAGTTAACCACCCCTCCGCAAGGTGTTAACCAACAGACTCCATCTGTTGTCGTATCCTTCCCCGAGGATACCTAACTTTCCTAGTTTCAATTCACTTTGTGCTACTAATTTGCAATGGAGTGTCTGGCACGTACCACATGCCATGCTCCAATTTAGTTCTCCTAGGAGTTAACTATTGCCTTCTCTGGTGAGGCTTACCTTGACTCAATCTGCTTGTCCGACTAGCTACCTTCGTAGTGACTTCTTATATTCGTCTTGGAACACGCCAAGACACTAGCTATTTGCATAGCACACTAGGTTCTATTTCTATAAACTCTACTGCCCTACATCGGAGTCCTCGTACTTAAGTATCCTCTACTACCAAGCAGCTACGCTTCTGCTGGTATTCCCCCGATATATTCTTTGTAAACGACTTCTCCAGAAAAGTCCGTTTACAGTTTATTGCTCCCTCTACTCTACATCTAGACTTACCGCTTACTCGACATACACTCTACATAGGTGTTTATACTTTGTGCCATCAGTGTACCCAACCCTTCTGAGGTTGATACACTCACTACCGACTCGGTTTACCCTACTCGTGTCCTAACGAAGCTAAATGCCATGACACTAGCACAACTATGTATTACCCTTACCGTTTCTCCACCAAATGGTAAAGGATCTTACATTTATGACTCGTGTTCCCCTTTCTTTTCCGGACTTCTACACTTACCCCTAGTGGTTTCCATAACCACTTTAGGTTACTCCCTGATGACATCCTATGTCTGACTAACTTAGACTCTTCTCTGACCACTACTTGTAGTCATTTCTCTTTTTAATGGAAACTCATCACTCTCTTCCTTACCATCATATTCATTACTCTGCCTCAGGCTCAGTTCGGTCTTCACATCCGAAGACCTCGTTTAACACGACTATGACTGTGGATCTATACCATCCTCGGGTTAGTCCACGTAGAGTTGCACATCCTATGCTAACTCTGCTCATTGGGTTTCCGTTGGCTTTTACCCCAACATGGCCCACTCGGACTCCTCACTCAATTAAATCCTGTATTCTTACTTGGAATACTTGATACGTTAATTCCAGCAAGAACCTTTCCAAACATGCCCTTCTCCCCTTGACCAAACGGGATCTGCTCCCACAGTTTGACTCTTTCCTTTCTTACGGTGTGGCATATGTTCACGAATATTTACCGCCTCTTGCAAGTGTGTTACCCGTTGGGTCCCAATCACCCCCAACGGAAGCATACCTATTTTATCATTTTGGCTCGCATCCCTAGATGCTTACCTGACTCCGTTCCCGTATTTACTCTCTTCTTTTCCATTTCGTACCTACATGGTACTCTTTCTTCGAGTATTTCTCAATACTCTTTACTCACTAAATTCTCCTTCTCGATTAACCATCCTTACTGTTAATTTTCCCTTTATGGCACCCACATAGCCATTTATACGTTTGGTTTGTCCACTCAGTCTCCACCCATACACAAGCTTCAGACTAACGGATTTACGGTTCACCAACCTGTGGAACTAGCTTACCTAGCTATGTCCACTACAATCTGTGTACTATGCATGCACTTATGGTAGTAGTTGGTTCTCCACCTCCTACTTGACTCTTATCCTATGGGGTCCTATAGGCTTCCGCTTTTCCCCCCTTATGGGACTACTTATCCCTGTCTACTTTCTCTCCCTTCGGGCCTCCACGAGTCCCTTTGGGGTTTATCTCTTACGTTATCTCGTTCGTGAGCCATCTACCGCAATAGCACTCATTTTCTTATCTCTAGACAGTACCCGAAGGTCTACGCCCATTTCCACTTCTAGACCTGCTCCGGTCTAATACTTTGGGGTCCATAATCACCCTCTGGCCCCTTAATTGGTAACCCTTAGGTGTACCGATATACTCCCTTGGCACTTTAGCACCCTCTAGTGCTTTTCAATGTCTACTTAACTTTAACCTCTCCAAGCGAGTGATTTCTCAACTACATCTACCATCCTTACACAGCTTACCTGTAAAAGGACTATTGTTTGGTAGGGTATTGGTCTCATGAGTTAGTTTTTCTTATGCACCCTGTGGGTTTTAAAAATTAATTCAAGTTTGTTTCTTACAAAATGACGCCTAAGGTTTTCGTAAATGGTTAGGGTTTAACCAATTGGAATGACACAAATTGAGAAAGAGTTTTCATGAAAATTTGTCTTCCAATGGTTATCCCTAGTATTTTCAAGAAACGTTTGAGGGTCCTTCAGAATCTCTTATCTGGAAAGACCAAAAAGATTTTTATAAAATTTTCTCATGTGATCAATATCCTATTCTTTATGCTCTTCCTTAAGCAACCCAAGAGAGTTTGGTTGGGCTTAATCCCTTCTTTTCCCCTTGTTTGCTTAAGGAACTAGCAGTTCATGGATCGAGCCCAGGGTTGGACTAGGCTCCTTCCCTGTGCTTTACCATTTACTCTGTTTCCTGCTCGGCATATGGTCATGCTCTACACGTTTACATATGCCTCTACTTCTTAACATCTTTCTCTACGGTATATGGTTCGGCCACTTTGCCCTTCCATATGGTCCGTATCCTGATTTTTTTCTAGTCCGTAGACTTCTACTTCTATACTGTGGCATACACCACCTCTTTTCTGTTTACTTTCTAGGAAGGACAACTCACTTCCTTCATCCATAGCATACCGCACAGTCGTGACCCATTCACGTGGTCATCTCCCTGTCGGTCCCATGCCTCATGGCCCTGTTTATTCTTGTCTGTAAACTTTCCATTTCAATCGCCCCATGGGCTTACTTTCTTTTCTACACACCAAGCGTGTCTTTTCTTTCACTTTACAAACCATTCCTAGCCTAAACTACCATTCACTGCATATTTCTATTCTACGTGCATTCCATACTATAATCAAACAACTTGCGCCTATACCATAGCACACAATGCGCCGCTAACAGAGCAGACGCATCGTCTCATTTAACACCTACAAAACAATCATACATTGTAGCGCATTCCTACCTACAACTCAACCAAATGGGTCTGTGTCTAGGTAGCATCCTCCAAGGATGTCTCCTTTCCCTATTATGGCCTAAGGTTCACGAGGTCACTGCCACCCCACCTTACGCCTTAGTGCTCATCGGCACTTGTGTACTATACAGGTTATATGCTTTGCATAGAATTTCACATACAAATTCTATGCCTAAAGCGATGACTCGAAAGAATTTATGACTCAACATCCTGAGCAACCTCACAAGTGCCCGTCGGAATTACCGTTATGTCTAGATTCGTAATGGCTAGCCGGATTGACACCCGAGACTACTAGTTAGCTTCACACCCTTAAAGAACAACCTGGCTATGATAATTTATTATTATTATTATTATATAATATCTCATCACAAAAAGTTTAAAATATTAATTTTTAATATATAAAAAAATAATTAACTATTATTGCATGTAGAGTATGGGTATAATACCTCTATCCTCATCTCTGGACCTGTTGACTTTTGATATGTACCCATATATACTCAGACCTAGAGGGTAAAAGTTTAGGGTATCCATTAGGTATGACTTTATAGATTACGGACTAAAATAATTAGGTAAAGTTTCTACAATCAATTATAGTAGAGAGAGAATATAGAAGACCACCAATTACATAACCAATCACAAAAAAGAAAGAAAGAAAGTGTAAATAAAGACTATAATTGAAGGAAATTCATGACAAAAATAAAAGGAACTTGCCTAACCTTTTTTTTTTAATTTGATCATCCCTAGGCATGAAATTCAGTTTCCTCTTCTTCTTTTGTCAGCTTGGTTTTTTATAAATATTTTAATGTGCCAACTATAATATCTTTTTAAGCTAGTGTTTTTAAGAATTGAAACACATTTTAAAAATCGAAATATCCTCTATGTATCAAGTAATAATAATTTGGATTTTATATTATACATAAGAATAAATTTATTTCCATTACTTTAACTATGAGAAATTTTTTCCTTTTTTGGTGCTCAAATCATTAATGAAATGTTATTTTTCTTTAACTGTAAAAATATCATATAGTTACCTTCTACTTTTACTTTTTCTCAAATTTTAATCATATATCATTTTTTTTATCGACTATATCTTTTTTTAATATATTATTTTAAATTTTAGGTTGCATTACTTATATTATTCAATTATGAGTAAAGTGCACACTACCCTAATTTCAAGAAATAAAGTCATTTTAGCCTAATATACAATTAAATTAGATTCAATTAATTGAACTGTGAAAAGTTTCTTTCCTTCTTTGTTTGCACAAATCATTAATTAATGATTATTAAACTATATATGCAGAATGTTGTATGTGCTAGAGGATAGACTATTTGATCTTTTTAAAAATGTTTATTAGAAAGTATATTTTTGTGTCTATTAGATTTTTTTGTTCCCTTTTTTTAAATGTATACTAATTTGTGTGTTTTGGGGGCTTTTGTGTTCCTCTTCAAAGAAATAATTAGTTAATGTGTTCTTATCATTAAATTATAAGAGTGAAAGTTAAGGATATTGTTTACCAGTAAGGAATGTTTGCCATAAGCATGCATGGTGTTATCTAGCACCATATATAGTGCCCAATCAATCTTAATTAGCTAGAATATCTTATTCATTGACCCAACACTTGAAGAGAATGAAATTACTCATCATATTCAAAAAAATTAAATAAAAAATATTCTAGACGTTACAAAGTTAGACATGAATTTATGATGGATGACATTACTTAATTTGCGGTTTGCAGTTTCTTAATTGCAAGGATGTTTGAGAAAGATATTCAATTGACCCTATTTTTCAAATGATTTAATGTGGAAAATATATCATTTTAACCTAACGGTTTTTAGGATTGAAAGACTATGCAAAAAGATTGGTTTTAAGAGAGGCAACACCAAAAATTATCATATTCATATTTTATATTCCAATTTCTATACCAAAAAATATTGATTGGTTTTAATGTGGAAAATATACCATTTTAACCTAACGTTTTTTAGGATTGAACATGTACAGTTTATTGATTGCAAGGATGTTTGAGGAAGATATTCATATACTTACAACTTTATGTAAAATAACATCCTTTGTTTTTCTTCTTTCCAATCCAATCTATACTCTTTAAATTTTACATATTTGAAGCATTGGTAACATATATGTATTACTTATACACACTATTTTCAACATTCATTTCCAAATCCAACAATATATTTGTTCTAAAATACATTATTATACCAATATCCAACGAACAATGTCCCATATTTAGAGACTTTTCTACCCACTACAAGAAATATTTGTTCTAAAATACATTATTAGTAGTGGCCGTCGAAATATAAGTTGCTGAAAATACTCATTTTTTCTTGTTATAACTCAAGTGCTTCAAGATAAACTAGGTCATCAACCGGCCTTCTGATAATCCTATGTAAAGACATTCCCTCGTGCTACGTCTAATGTTCATCACATGGTTCTAACCTTACTAAATGATTAAACATTTTGCACCAACTCTTCACATTTAGATCGAGCATGACCAAAACTATATCTACTTTGCACATCATGAGTTTTTTGCAAGACGCTTCTGTGTAGGCATTTGATTTGCGTCAACCTGCAAAGACCATAAAATCTCTAAAAGGGTTAACAAACAACTAGTTCATGTATTGTACAGCCTCTTCACCAAGATAGCTATCTCCATTCATAAAATTGGTTTGCTTGGACGGATGATTCAAACCGATAAATATACAAGTAATATAACTTTTAAATTCTTAACTTTGGTACTCCATTGATTTGATTTGAGAGTACAAGCTTCAAGCTTCTTCCAATGGCATCAACATTATCATCTTCATTATCTTTATGCATCATGATGCTAGGCAACACAAAGGACACAAACTATATTTGCTATGCGGAAAGTGGGAAAAGAGGCTTATGAGACTAGTTTGCAAATATTGGTCTTTGCGTCACCCAATTTATATATTTTAGAAACTGGTCCTGAAAACCCATGAATGGTTTTAACTTTGAGACAACTATGGGCAGAATAGTGGTTTTAACTTCAAGAAATCTATATGATGGATAGTGGTTTTAGCTTTGTGAAACTGACTAGTTTTTGTGATATCTGGAAAAAAAAAGAAAAGAAAAGAGGGGGGATTTTGTAAAGGGTAAATTATAAGGGGGGATTTAAGTGAAAGGAAAAGGTGGAAGTGGGGTTAAAAATTTGGAACCCTCACTTTTATTTTTTTCAGCATATATGTCGATCCCTCACTCCCACCCAAACCATTTTCAGCTTGAACAAAAGAGAGGGAAGAGAAGAGACACGCTAGGGCAAAGGGAAGAAGGTGGAAGAAAGCCTAAGTGACCGGAATCTGGCGAACCACAACCGAAGAACAAATCTAACATCATCTACATCCCCTCAACATCATTCAATGTTAGTTAGAATCAAAACTTCATCTCTTTCTCCAAATTCATCTCTTCTCATATTTAGGGTTCATGGGTGAGGATGGGTTTGATTGGGGGCTTGATTGAGGAAGAATGGATGTTCTTGAACATCCATTGGTAGTAGGAAACACGGCTAGGTAGCCGGAGATGGCCAGAAACGGAGGTTGTGGTGTTAGGATTCACGGAACCCTTTTTTTCCCCAAATCGTAAATGTTGATGGTTGATTGGTGATTTGAGCTTGATTAGGTGTTGTTTTGATGTTATAAATGATACATATGTTTAGGAAACCAACACTTAATGTTTATATCAAGTTTTTATGGCTTGGGACACCCAAAAATCGAAGCAAGGGAGCTTAGAACAGCAAAAACACGAAGTTCCCGGGCTTGGTTCGTTACAGCAAGCAAAAACAACGTTTCTGTTCGCTACAGCGAGACTTATGTTCGCAACAGCGAGAAGATTTGTTCATCGCAACGAGCCCCGCTTCAAATGGGCATAATGTCTTCGTTCGATGTCCGTTTTTCGCAAACCCTATATCGATTTTCAAAGTTTTTCCGTCCTCCACGCAATGGAATAGGTTTTGAAGCCTAATAAATTCAAATAAAGTTGCAATATATGGATTTTCACACACTGCCACATTTTTAGTTTTGAAAAGTTTATTTTTCTTCCCTATTTTCCATGGTTATTTTTCCTACGATTAAAAGGGGTTAAATTCTTATGTGTACCTCCCATTGAAAACTCAAATCACTCTCCTTTATCCCAAATGTGTTAAAAAAATGATTTCTCACCTCTCAAGATGTCAAAACTTCTTGACCAACATAAACCACTTACCTTAGTCTTCAAACTTCTATCTTCAATAGTCTAAAGGTTCTGAAACTAGGAGTTTAGGATAAGTAGAAGTTAATTACTCAAATCCAAGGCTCGACACACACTCAATGTGAGTGAGGAGGATGAGTGAAGGGTACCAAACCTTAAGGTACTCTCAAAGATAGAAAGAGAGGGATGTTGAGAGATCAAGAGTGCGGCTCTTGGCAATCTTAGGCTTCCCCATCATGCATGTGCATCAATGTTGAGTAATGATGTGGAATTGAAATGAATGTTGTTATGTGTGAATGTATTTTAAGGCACCGCGAGGCACCCGAGATCGGAGGTGCTCAGGGAGGTACACTTGGGAGTTGTCCAGGTGTGGGACCCTTCCATCCTAGCCCCAAGGGTTGTATGATAACCTTGATTTGTGGGCTTGTTTATATGTGAATGTTTGTAAATATTTAATTTTATGCTTGCTATTAATACTCTGTCATTATATTGGTGATTGCTGCAATTTTGTAGAATGAATTGTTTGTGATTGTTAAGGTGGAAATATGGTGTATCAAGTACATATGGGTGACGATGAAGAATTCCGCACACATATGTGCCTGACCCGAGAATTATGGCAATAACATGTATTGTACCAAGGGTAAGGGCTTTCCGTCGGGTTAGGTTCGGAAAGTGCCTTCATGTTGGCATTTCGTCGGGTAAGGTTCGAAATTGTCTTCATGTATATATACACTTGTGGATCCTCTGTTTAATCGGTCCAGAGTATGCCACCATTACTAGTTGGTTAATCCGTTGAGTTGGTCCGGATTGAACCAAGTGGGTTTCCCGAGACGATGGTTCGAAAAGTGCCGATGTTGATGGGCTCCTCGACGGGTTGTTGCCAGGGTACACCACCGAACACAACATTCTGTGGAGACGGTCCTAGAATGGGTCGTGTGCCTATGCGTATCGATGTAAGATACCGTGCGTATAGGTACTCAACATTAGTGTAAACCCTCAATGTCCTTGGCTTGCACTATGACTAGATTTCCTTTTCTTTAAACATGCCATGACGATGGCCAGTATCCTAACGTGACGTCAAGACAAAGTTATTTTCATAAAAAAAAGGTCATGACGTCGATTGTTGACTTGGCGTGGCGTTGAGGAATCCTTGTTTTTAAATTACCATATTTCACCCACCAAACTTACGTACCTTTGCTTACCTTGTTGCCGTCGTGACGTATCAGTCCTCCCTATCTATCCTGATGCACTATAAGACTTAACCCATCGTCATGGTCGGTTGGTTTTGAAATATAGTAATTTAAAAACAAGGCTTCCTCAACGCCACATCAAGAAAACAATCGATGTCATGACCTTTTTAAGAAAATAGCTTTGTCTTGACGTCACGTGAGGATACCAGCCATCGTCATGGCATGTTCGAAGAAAAGGAAATCTAGTCATAGTGCATACCAAGGACATTGAGGGTTTACACTAATGTTGAGTACCTATACGCTCGGTATCTTGCATCGATACGCATAGGCACATGACCCATTCCGGGACCGTCTCCACGGAATGTTGTGTTCGGTGGCGCACCGCGGCACCAACCCGTCGAGGTGTCCATCTACATCGGCACTTTCCAGACCATCGTCTCGGGAAGCCCGCTTGGTTCAATCCAGACCAACTCAACGGATTAACCAACTAGTAATAGTGGCATACTCCGGACCGGCTTAACAGCGTATCCACAAGTGTATATATACATGAAGGCAATTTCGAACCTTACCCGACGAAATGCCAACATGAAGGCAATTTGCAAACCTGACCCGACGGAAAGCCCTTACCCTTGGTACCATACATGTTAGTGCCATAATTCTCGGGTCAAGCACATATGTGTGCAGAATTCTTCATCGTCACCCATATGTACTTGATCCACCATATTTCCACTTTAACAATCAGAAACAATTCATTGTATAAAATTCCAGCAATCGCCAACATAATGACAGAGTATTACTAGCAAGCATAAAATTAAATATTTACAAACATTCACGTATAAGCAAGCCCACAAATCAAGGTTATCATACAACCCTTGGGGCTAGAATGGAAGGGTCCCTCACCATGGCCGATTCACTTAGCGTTCCCTTTGAGCACTCTCGTCTCCAAGGAAGTACTTAAATCCTATCACATACAACCAATTCAATCCATATAAAATTTCATACAATTTCCTAGTTTCTCTACTTATGACTTCTTACACTTATCCAACCCCCAAGTTCATTTACTTAGCCTATGGTCATCATTTGGTGTTCTTTTTAGATTCAACATAAGTTAATACATAATTAATTAATTTTACAACCTTGCTCACTCTCCAAGCTCCATTAATGGAAATTTTGCCAAATATGGGAAGTTCTAACTTTCACCAAGGGTTCACATACCACCAACCTAACCATTGGGTATCATTTCAAATCATTTAAAACATCCATACATATAATTTAAAGTTCATACACACCAACAATTCTAATGAAATCCACAAATCTTTCCAAAAATGGCAAAAATCATACATTAGGGTTCCTAGAGCAAAAAGAAAACCATATAGTTCATGATTTGTGTGTTCTCTCTACATCCTAAAAGAGTTTTAGAGCTTTTTGAGCTTACCCTTGTGAAATCCAAATTTGGGGATTTAGAAGAGTTGTCCAAGCTCTATGGTGCTCCCAGATGCTAGGTGAAGCTTGAGTGATCCTTGAATTGATGAGAGGAAGAAAAGAAATTGATTGAAATTAATAGGTTTGTTTTTTTATATTTTACCTAAGAGAGAATTGAGATGAAGAGGAAGAAGAAGGTGGAGGAAAAGGAGGGGTATGCGTGCGGCTGGTGGGGAAGGAAAAAAACGTTCTTAAATTGGATTTGGGACTTAAGGGCCTTTTGGACATTTGACAACATTTGGGGTATGGTGAAATAGAGTTTTAATTGGACTTTCTTATCTAGATTTATTTGTGGGTAAGAATAGCAAAGTTTAGAAATTTTTGGGTAATCATAGGCCTTTTAAAAATATCTGTCACTGAGTCTCTAGCAGATGAGAATTTTCTACCCAGTACAATTTTTATTTTTGAAAAATTCTCAAATTTAAACTATAAGCTCGAAATAATTCATATGATTCATATATAACCAAATTTATATTTTTCTATTTGAATTATTATTTATTTTAATTTCTTAAATTCTCAAATCTAAAGCAATTAAAATCTTAATAATAATCCAAAAAAATCTTATTGCATTGCAAAAAATTATTTTTATTTTATTTAGTCAAAATGTCCAACCTCAACATCAAAATTCTATCAATTTCATATTATCCAATCATTTCTTAATTAGGATTATTTATCTATATATACATATTTCTATTTATTTACTTGTTTATATATCATTTATTTGTTTTTTTTTCTTACATTCCAACTCCAAATGATAACCATTCTAAGTTTTACTATATATTTGACTTGATTCCAAAAATACCCTCGGGTATTACCGCGGGAGTTGAAGGAATTACAAACTCAGTTGCAGGAATTGCTAGACAAGGGGTTTATACGACCCAGTGTCTCGCCATGGGGTGCACCGGTCCTATTTGTCAAGAAGAAGGATGGTACCTTGCGGTTGTGTATTGATGATCGGAAGTTAAACAAGGCTACCATCCGCAACCAATATCCTTTACCCAGAATAGATGATCTATTTGATCAACTACAAGGAGCCAAGCGATTCTCAAAGATTGATATGCGGTCAGGGTATCATCAGTTGAAGATTAGGCAAGAGGATGTACCCAAGACTACATTTCGTACCAGATACAGACACTACGAATTTTTGGTGATGTCTTTTGTGTTGAAAAATGCCCTCGCAGCTGTCACGACCCCCTAAAGGATGTCCGTGACCGGCACCGGAAGTAGGATTTCTCCTATCTCGTAAGCCTCTAATCCCTAATTGACATTTTCACATGTTTATAACTACCCATTTCTAATACAAACAATATATAGTATTTAGGGTCATCCATATCCAGTGACCTAAGTAGCATGCAATCCACGGCTCCCTGAGAAGAAATGGACGCATTTTCGACTCCTAAACCACCTGTACCTGAAACATGTAAACAGGGGGTGAGTCGAACAGACTCACTGAGAAGCTCCCCCATCCCTGGCGTAGCAGCAGGTACCACTACAGCTGGGGGAAGGGGACAACCACAACCACATGCGCATGAAATGGATTATTTGTTGTGATCTTTAATATGATCAGGCAGTCAATATATCATATTCACAATTAAAATCCTAATTCATGCTCCTAACAATTTATTACTCCGCACGTACATAAATCACAACATATATATATATATATATATATATATATATATCATATATTTTCATAATTCACATAATTATGCTCGTAGGCATTCACTTTCTGTCTCCTGCATTACGCTAAGAGAAATACTGGCCCGAAGGCAATTTCATGTACGAACCTGGTTGATCACACCAGGAACTTTCTGACTCCAAGGCATGCTTAGAGTAATAGCCAGCAACTTGTCTGACCTCAGTTTTAACCAAGGTAATGGCCACTATGTGGCATACTTGCTAACGTCATAATCCTGTCTGTCCGATCAGGATGACTGACTCGATCTACCCGGACAACCTAAACAAACTCAACTAACATATTTAACCTTGAAAGACGCCCTATGAGAACTAGTTGAATATTACTAGTTAGCCCTAGTTTCCCCCTTTTCAATTATGCATCACTCTCACTCACACTTAAAATCCTAGGTTCATTTTCCTCAATGTACCATACGGTCAAAACCTTTGCACGATGATCAAATTAAGTGGGTTCCTAATATTAATAAACTCTCATATGAAATTCCGACTGAATCCTACCCACGGTATCATATAAGGCTCGGTGAGCCACAATAGCACATATACACCTTGTGATTAATCATATAAGCAAATATACTATTGCACGTTGACTGCTTACTTGCAAATCATATACGTGTAACATAAATTTATTCATATAAATAAATTTCATATAACGAGTACACAAAATAGAGCAAACCACATATCCACGTAGTCATCCAACCCTATGGGGCAGGGATGGGAGAGCCCCTCACCTCGTTGGCCTTCCTGATAAGTCCTCGGAGTGCCTGAAACTCCAATAACCCTGTGGTGCCCTATAAACATATATTTAAGAAATTTAGAACGCGTAACTAAGCATCTACCATGCACGTGTCATGCTAATGCTTATGCACCCTCTAGCTATTTTCCCAGAATTAATTATTTAGTTCGTTACGTCATCTTATTTGCTCTTTCTGAAAGTCCAGAATGCCCCATATTCGACTTTCACACTTTCGAGCCATTTAGAACCTCTAATTGCTTATGTTAGAGATTTCCACTTGTCTAATTCCACTTCATGTGCTCATATGGGTATTTAACTAATAAAAGAATAATTTCATGGCTCAAAAGAGGCCTTAGCTTACTCATTCCACCGTCTCCCTTATTCGCCGAGTAAGAGCTTAATTACTACCTCTTTAATTATATATAACAATATTATTGGGTATAAATAGAGCCTTGGAACCAATTTAGCGGGTCGTAGGTGTCCCCCACGGACTAGACCGAGGTGTCCAACCCACCGCACAACTACTTACTGTACGGTGGCTTAGTATTTCGCCTCTTTTTCACCAGATTGGGTTCCAGTTGACCCGGTAAATGCTCGGGTTTTATTCCCTTGACTATTTCCAGCATTTATAACACTTATACTACTCTAATCCAAGCCTAAACATGCATCAAACTATCAATTTCGAATTTATAGCAATTTTCTAACTAAATTTTCCTAATTTCCATACCCGGTCAAATCCTACGATTTAACTTCGATTATGAACCTCACTAAGCTTTCAATAACACCCACTAAGCTCAATTTTAACCCAGGAATGCCCCGATTGGAAGAAATTGAAGCATTCCTAAAATACCCAAAATTGGAGAAATTGGGGTTTTGAAGGATTGGGGCTTTCTCACCTTGAATCAATCGGCTAGAAGGCTAGTGAGGGTTGAGAGAAGATTCCAGTCACCTTCTACGGCGAGAATCCGGCCGGTTCCCATCGAGCTCTTCCTCCCTCTCCTTCGTGCGTCTTGTGTGGCTCGTGCTTCTGCTTGTTTGCGTTTTTTCCCTTCTGCGTGCTTCTTCCTTTTTTTATTTAATATGTGTGCTTTGTGTGTGTGTGTGTTATATTATTATTATTATTATTATTATTATTATTATTATTATTATTATTATTATATATATATATATATATATATTTGCTTTTCATTTTTTTATTTTATATTTACTTTCCTTTTTTTGTTTTTATTAAATAGAAAAACTTATTTACTTGTCATATCCTGTTTTTCTCTCATACTTTTTAATCCTCTTTTGTTTTAGGTCCTACAAAAATTATAAATATTCCCTATTACTTTCTTCTTTATTCTATTTTTAACCCTATAATTCTTTAATTTAATTTATTTCTATTTTTGAAAGAAAAATAAATTTAATAATAATTAAAATAATTAAATCTAAATATCTCAAATATTACAGCAGCATTTATGGATCTAATGAATAGGGTGTTTAAACTTTATTTGGGCCAGTTTGCCATAGTGTTTATAGATGACATCCTGGTGTACTCCAAGAACTCTGAGGAACATGCAGAACACTTGAGAATGACCTCGCAAAGGTTTAGGAGAGAGAAATTATATGCCAAATTCTCGAAGTGCGAATTCTGGTTGGACACGGTAGCTTTTCTTGGTCACGTGGTATCATCAGAGGGAATCCATGTAGACCCAAGTAAGGTGGAGGCTATTTAAGTGTGTGGCATCCAAATCATGAAACTAAGTTTTAGCATGCATCTGTGAAACTAAAATGCCTTGAAGGGCAGGCCTTTGAGCATGCATCTGTGCTTTGATGTGCATATGCCCCTGGAAGGGTAAAATGGTAAAACTTGCCCTGGAGAGGCAATATCTGTGTTTTGCTGTGCATATGCCCTGGAGAGGCAGTATTCGTGTTTTGATGTGCATATGCCCTGGAGAGGCAATACTTGTGTTTGATTTGCATATGCCCTGGAGAGGCAATTGAATGGCAATTGAGTAAACGTTACCTGTGGATAAAAATTATATTGTATAATTTGATCTGTATGGAAAGGACACACTAGGCTGGCTAGGAATGCGTCCGTGACGTAGCTGCCTAGCAACTAGTGAGGAAGTTAGTATTGGGCAAGCTTTCCATAGTGTTAAATGGTAAGTCGATATTGTCCTAATTCATTAGATTGTTTTAAATTGATGGTAATGGTTTAACCAGTTGTACAGGTCCTGGAGAGACTTGATGATTTGTGGCATGGCTGATAAGTGCATGTAGTAGTAAACATGCATATTTTGAAAAGGAAAATGACTTTTATCTGTTTACAGCTTTTCAACATGATTATATATTGTTAACTGTGTAATTGGAAATATCTTGTAATTGATGTGTACCAAGTTTAAATTATCTGTTGATTGGGAAGGAAGTATTTATTTCTGTATTCTTAGGAATGCAGCTGAACCACTAATTAGTCTTTTATAAAACTGGTAATCTACGTTACTGGGATTTTATATCTCACTACGTTAGTGTGTTCAGATGCCCAGGTACAATCTACTGCTGGAGAGTTAGGTAGAGCTCCTGGAGGTTCCCCTTCTGGGTTACTTCCAAATCCTGAAGGCGGTTAACATCCTTTTCTTCTTCCCTTCGGTTGAGAATGCCCCAGGGACTTAGAAAGGGTGAGATGGGTAGGTAGCAGGGAGCTGACTCTTATTTTTGGCAGTGACTCAGATGTCACTCTAGGACTTTAGTACAAACTATTTTGGGCCTGCGTGCCACTGACTACGATACTATGTTTGTATGTATGTATATGGATTGTATGCTGTAGTTGTAAGCCTTGAATTGCTTAGGATATGTATGGAAGATTAGTACCTCATTTTCACCTGACTTTATTCGTGTATGAATTTTGGGAGGGCGCGAGAGTATCAAAAATGTAACTTCTAGTTTCTTAGGTTAAATAACCAACCAAGAGTAAGCGATCCTTGGGGAAACACTTAACTTTATTTATCCCACATGAAAAGAAAAAGAAAAAAATTGGACCGGGATTTTAAAAGTTAAATAAATAACCTAATTCCGCAATTAAAATCAATAAAGAAACTAGGACGTTACACTAGGGTCTAGGGTTTAGGGTTTAGGATCTAGGGTTTAGAGTTTAAGGTATAGGGTTTATGGCTTAGGGTTTATGGTTTACGGTTTAGGGTTTAGTTTTTAGTGCTTAGGGTTTAGGGTTTAGGGATTTATGGCTTAGGGTTTATGGTTTATGCTTTAATTTTAGGATTTTTGGGTTAGGGTCTAGGGTTTAAGGTTTAGAGTCTAGGTTTTAGGGTTTAGGGTCTAGGGTATAGGGTTTAGGGTTTAGGGTTTAGGGTTTTTGGGTTTAGGATTTAGGGTTTAGGGTTTAGGGTTTTGGGTTTAGGGTTTAGTGTTTAGGGTTTAGGGTCTAGGGTTTAGGGACTAGGGTTTAGGGTTTAGGGTTTAGGGTTTAAGGTTTAGGGTCTAAGGTTTAGGCTTTTGGGTTTAGGTTTTAGGCATTAGGTTCTAGGGTTTAAGGTTTAGGTTTTAGGGTTTACGTGTTGGGGTCTAGTGTTTAGGGTTTAGAGATTTGGGGTTATGGTTTACGGTTTACGGTTTAAGGTCTAGTGTCTAGGGCTTTTTTTTAAGGTTTGGGGATAGGGCTTAGGTTTAGGGTTTACGGTTTACGGTTTACGGTTTACGGTTTACGGTTTGGGGTTCAGGGTTTAGGTCTTGGGTTTAAGGTTTAGGATTTCGAGTTCAGGGTTAGGGATTAGGGTTTAGGGTTTAGGTTTCGGGGACTAGGGTTTAGGGACTATGGTTTAGGTGTTGAGGTTTAGTGTTTTTGGGTTTAGGGTTTAGGGTTTAGGGTATAGGGTCTAGGGTTTAGGGTTTAGGACGTAGGTTTAGGGTTTAGGGTTTAGGGTTTAGGGTCTAGGGTTTAGGTCTTAGGGTTTAAGGTTTAGGATTTATTGTGAATGGTCAGGGTTTAGGGTTTAGGGTCTAGGGTATAGGGTTTAAGGTTTAGGGTTTATGTTTTGGGGTTTACAGTTTCGGGTTTTTGGGTTTAGGGTTTAGGGCCTAGGGTCTAGGCTTTAGGGTTTAGGACTTAGGGTTTGGGGTTTAGTGTTTAGGACTTATGGTCTAGGGTTTAGGGTCTGGGGTTTACGATTTAGGATTTAGGGTTTAGGGTTTAAGGTTTAGGATTTAGGGTCAAGGGTTACGGTTTATGGTTTAGGGTTTAGGGTCTAGGATTTAGGGTCTGGGGTTTAGGGTTTAGGGTTTAGGGTTTAGGGTCTAGGGCATAGGGTTTAGGACTTAAGGTTTAGGGTTTAGGGTCTATGGTTTAGGGTTTAGGGTTTAGGGTTTAGAGTTTAGGGTTTAGGGTTTAGGGTTTTAGGGTTGGGGGTCTAGAGTTTAGGGTTTAGGGTCTAGGGTCTAGAGTTTAGAGTTTAGAGTTTAGGGCTTAGGGATTAGGGTTTAGCATTTACGGCTTAGGTTTTAAGGTTTTAAGCTTTACGGTCTAGGGTCTAGGATTTAAGGTTTAGGGTTTAGGTTTTAGGGTTATCGGTCTAGGGTTTAGGGTTTAGGGTTTATTGTTTAGGGTTATGGGTCTAGGGTTTAAGTTTAGGTTTTAGGGTTTAGGGTCTAGGGTTTAGAGTTTAGAGTTTAGGGTGCAGGGTTTAGGTTTAGGGTTTATGGTTTACGGTTTAGGGTTAAGTGTTTAGGGTTTAAGGTTTACGATTTACGGTTTACGGTTTACGGTTTAGGGTGTAGGGTCTAGGTTTTAGGCTTTAGGGTCTTGGGTCTAGGGTCTAGGGTTTATGGTTTAGGGTGAAGGGTTTAGGGTTTAGGGTTTTATGGTTTAGGGTTTAGGGTCTAGGGTTTAGGGTTAAGGGTTAAGGGTTTAGGGTTTAGGGTTTAGGGTTTAGGGTTTTTGGGTTGGGGGTCTAGAGTTTAGGGTTTAGGTCTAGGGTCTAGAGTTTAGAGTTTAGGGCTTAGGGATTTGGGTTTAGTGTTTACGGCATATGGTTTAGGCTTTAGGGTTTAGGGTCTAGGGTCTAGTGTCTAAGGTTTACGGTTTAGGATTTAGGGTTTAGGTTTTAGGGTTTATTATCTAGGGTCTAGGGTCTAGGGTCTAGGGTATAGGGTTTAGGGTTTAGGGTCTAGGGTCTAGCTTTTAGGGTATAAGGTCTAGGGTCTCGGGTTTAGGTTTTAGGGTTTAGGGTTTAGGTTTAGGGTCTAAGTTCTAGTGACTAAGGTTTAGGGTTTAGGGTTTTGGATCTAGGGTTTTGGGTTTTGGGATTAGGGTTTGAGGTTTAGGATTTAGGGTTCAGAGTTAGGGTTTAGGGCTTAGGGTTTAGGGTTTAGGTTTTAGGGCTTAGGGTCTAGGGTTTAGGGTTTGGTATTAGGGTTTAGAGTTTAGGGTGTAGGGTTTAGCGTTTAAGGTTTAGGGTCTAGGGTCTAGGGTCTAGGGTTTAGGGTTTAGGGTTTATGGTTTAGGGTTTATGGTTTAGGGTATAGGGTATAGGGTTTAGGGTTTAGGGTTAGGGGTTTAGGGTTTTTGGGTTTAGGGTTTAGAGTTTAGGGTTTAGGGTCTAGGGTCTAAGGTGTAGGGTTTAGGGTTTAGGGCTTAGGGTTTGGGCTTTAGGCTTTAGGCATTTGGGTCTAGGGTCTAGGGCTTAAGATTTAGGATTTAGGGTTTAGGGTTTAGGGTTTAGGGTCTAGGGTTCAGGGTGTAGGGTTTAGGATTTAGAGGTTTGGGTTTAGGGTTGATGGTTTACAGTTTAAGGTTTAAGATCTAAGGTCTAGGGTTTAGGGTTAAGGGCTTAGGGCTTAAGGTTTAGGGTTTAGAGTTTGGGGTTTAGTTTTTCGGGTCTATGGTTTAGGTGTTGGGGTTTACGGTTTAGGGTTTTGGGGTTTAGGGTTTAGGGTTTAGGACTTAGGGTTTATGGTTTGGGATTTAGGGTTGAGTGTTTAGGGTTAAGGGTTTAGTGTTTAGGGTTTAAGGTTTAAGGTTTAGGATTTAGGGTCAAGAATTTGGGTTTATGGTTTAGGGTTTAGTGTTTAGGGTTTAAAGTTTAGGTTTTGGGGTTTTGGGTTTAGGGTTTTTATGGTAAGGGTTTAAGGTTTAGGATTTAGCATTTAGGATTTAGGATTTAGGGTCTAGGGTTTAGGGTTTAGGGTTTAGGACTATGGGTTTAGGGTTTAGGGTCTAAGGTTTAGGGTTTATGTTTTAAGGTTTAAGATTTAGGATTTACGATTCCGGGTTAGGGTTTATGGTTTAGGGTTTAGGGTTTAATGTTTATGGTTGAGGATTTAGGTTTCAGCGTTAGGGTTTAGGGTTTAAGGTTTAGGGTTTAGGGTTTGGGGTTTTGGGTTTTGGGTTTAGGGTTTAGTGTTTAGGGTTTCGTGTTTATGGTTTAGGGTGTAGGGTTTACGTTCAAGTGTTCAGGCTTTAGGGTCTACGGTTTAGTGTTTAGGGTTTTTGGAATTAGGGTTTAGGGTTTAGCGTTAAGGGTTTAAGGTCTAGGGTCTAGGGTTTAGGGTTTAGGACTTACGGTTTAGGGTTTAGGGTTTACGGTCTAGGTTTTAGGGTTTAGGGTCTAGAGTTTAAGGTTTACGGTCTATGGCTTAGGGTTTAGGGTTTAGGGCTTAGGGCTTTGGGTTTAGTGT
Organism: Senna tora; assembly: GCA_014851425.1. Lineage (NCBI taxonomy): Eukaryota > Viridiplantae > Streptophyta > Magnoliopsida > Fabales > Fabaceae > Senna > Senna tora. Next base: position 20,278,709 of record CM026265.1, read on the forward strand.
TTAGGGTTTAGTGTTTAGGGTTTAGGGTTTAGGGATTAGGGTTTAGGGTCTAGGGTCTAGGGTTTATGGTTTAGGGTTTAGGGTTATGGGCCTAGAGTTTAGGGTCTAGGGTTTAAGTTATGGGGTTTAGGGTCTAGGGTTTAGGGATTAGGGTCTAGGGTGTAGGATTTAAGATTTAGGGTCTAGTGTTTAGGGTTTCGGGTTTCGGGTTTCGGATTTAGTGTTTAGGTTTAAGGGTTTAGAGTTTAATGTCTAGGGTTTAGGTTTTAGGTTCTAGGGTCTAAGGTTTAGGGTTTAGGGTCTAGGGTTTAGGTTTTAGGGTTTAGTGTCAAGGGTTTATGGTTTCGGGTTTGGGGTTTAGGGTCTAGGGTGTTAGGGTTTAAGTTTTAGAGTTTAGGGTCTAGGGTTTGGAGTTTAGGGTATAAGGTTTAGGTTTAGGTTTACGGTTTATGGTTTACAGTTTAGGGTTTAGTGTTTAGGGTTTAAGGTTTAGGGTTTAGGGTTAGGGTTTAGGGTTTAGGGATTTAGGGTTTAGGGTTTTGGGTTTTGGGTTTTGGGTTTAGAGTTAAGGGTTAATGGTATAGGATTTAGGGTTTAGGGTTTAGGGTTTTGGGTTTAGGGTTTCGAGTTTAGTGTTTTGGCTTTAGGGTCTAGGGTCTAGGCTTTAGGGTTTAGGTTTTAAGATTGAGGGTTTAGAGTTTAGGGTTTAGGGTTTAAGGTTTAAGGTTTTGGATTTAGGGTTTGGGGTCTAGGGTTTAGGTTTTAAGGTTTAGGTTTTGGGGTTTAGGGTTTAGGGTTTGGGGTTCAGCATTTAAGGTTTAGGGTCTAGGGCTTAGGGTTTCAGTTTTAGGACTTAGGGTTTAGGGTTTAGGGTCTAAAGTTTAGGATTTAGCATTTAGAGTTTAGGGTTTAAGGTTTTAGGTTTACAATTTAGGCTTCAGGGTTAGGGGTTAGGGTTTGCAATTTAGAGTTTAGGGTTTAGGATTTAGGGTCTAAGGTTTAGCATTTAGGGATTATGGTTTAAGGTTTAGGATTTAGGGTTCGCGGTAAGGGTTTAAGTAGATGGTTTAGGGCTTAGATTTTAGGGTTTAGGGTTTATGGTTTATGGTTTAGTGTTTAGGGTTTAGGGTTTAGGGTTCAGGGTTCATGGTCTAGGGTTTAGGGTTTAGGTTTTGGGGTTTAGGGTTTTGGGGTTTAGGGTTTAGCATTTAGCATTTAGGGTTTTGGGTATAGGATGTAGGGTTTATGGTTTATGGTTTAGGGTTTAGGGTTTAGGGATTAAGGTTTCGGATTTGGGGTTCAGGGTTTATGGTTTAGGATTTAGGGTTTAGGAATTAGGGTTTTGGGTTTAGGTGCTGGGGTTTAGGGTTTAGGGTTTTTGGGTTTAGGGCTTTGGGTTTAGCGTTTAGGGTTTATGGTCTAGGGTCTAGGCATTAGGGTTTAGGGTTTAGGAATTAGGGTTTAGGGTTTAGGATCTAAGGTTTAGGGTTTAGGGTTTATGGTTTAGGGTTTAAGGTTAGGGTTCTGGGTTTAAGGATTAGGATTTAAGGTTCAGGGTTAGGGTTTAGGGTTTAGGTTTTAGGGTTTAAGGTCTAGGGTTTTGTGTGTAGGGTTTTGGGTTTGCTTATGCGGTTTAGAGTTTAGGGCTTTTTGGTTTAGGGTTTAGAGTTTAGCATTTAGGGTTTAGAATCTAGGGTCTAGGGTTTAGGATTTAAGGTTTAGGATTTAGGTTTTAGGGTTTAGAGTTTAAGGTTTAGGATCTAGGGTTTAGGGTTTGACTCTAGGGTTTAGGGTTTAGGGTGTGGAGTTTAGGCATTAGGGTCTAGCGTTTAGGGTTTACAGTTTACGATTTAGGCCTTAGGGTGTAGGGTTTAGGGTTTAGGGCTTAGGTTTTAGGCTTTAGGCTTTAGGGTCATGGGTCTAGGGTTTAGGGCTTAGGGTTTAGGGTCTAGGGTTTAGGGTCTAGGGTCTAGGGTTTAGGTTTAGGGTTTAGTGTTTAGTGTTTAGGTTTAGAATTTAGCATGAAGAGTTAGGGTTTTGGGTTTAGGGTTCAGCTTTTAAGGTTTAGGGTTTAGGTTTTAGGGCTTAGGGTTTATGGTTTAGGGTCTTGGGCTTCTGGCTTAGGGCTTAGGGCTTAGGGTTTAGGGTTTATGGTTTAGGATTTAGGATTTAGAGTTTACGGTTTACAGTTTACGGTTTAGGGTTTTGGGTTTAGGGTTTGGGGTTTAGGGTTTAGGATTTAGGGTTCAGTGTTAGGGTTTAAGGTTTGGTGTTTAGGTTCTTGGGTCTAGGTTTTAGGGTCTAAGGTTTAGGGTTTAGGACATCGTGTTTAGGGTTTAGGATCTAAGGTTTAGGGTTTAGGGTTTAGGGTTAGGGCTTAGGGTTTAAGGTTTAGGAATTAGGGTTTAGGGTTTGGGTTTAGGGTTTATGGTTTTGGATTTAGGGTTTAAGGTCTAGGGTTTTGGATGTAGGGTTTAGGGTTTGGTTTTGGGGTTTAGAGTTTAGGGCTTTTGGGTTTAGGGTTTAAGGTTTAAGCTTTAGGGTTATGGGTCTAGGGTTTAGGGTTTAGGGTTTAGGGTTTTTGGGTTTACGGTGTAGAGTTTAGGGATTAGGGTCTAGGGTCTAGGGTTTAGGGTTTAGGGTTTACAGTTTAGGGCTTAAGGCGTAGGGTTTAGGCTTTCGTCCTTAGGGTCAAGGGTCTAGCGTTTAGGTTTTATGGTTTAGGGTTTAGGGTTTAGGGTCTAGTCTTTAGGGTTAGGGTTTAGGGCTTAAGGTTTAGCAATTAAGATTTAGGGTTTAGTGTCTAGGGTTTAGGGTTTAGGACATACGGTTTAGGGTTTAGGGTCTAGGACTTACGAATTAGGGTTTAGGTCTTACGGTTTAGGGTATAGCGTTTAGGTCTTACGATTTAGGGTTTAAGGTTTAGGATTTAGGGTTCAGGGGTTAGGTTGTAGGGTTTAAGGTTGAGGATTTTGGGTTCAGGGTTAGGGTTTAGGGTTTAAGGTTTAGGGCTTAGGGTATAGGGTTAGGGTTTATGGTTTAAGGTTTAGGATTTAGGGTTAAGGGTTAGGGTTTTAGTGTTTAGCATTCTATTTAGGGTTTAGGATATAGGGTCTACGGTTTAGGGTCTAGGGTTTAGGTTTTAGGGTTTTGGGTCTAGGGTTTTTGGTTTTAGGGTTTAGGGTTTAGAGTTTAGCATTTAGGGTTTAGGGTCTAGGGTCTAGGGTTTAGGGTTTAGGGTCTAGGGTTTAGGGTCTAGGGTCTAGGGTTTAGGGTTTAGGGTCTAGGGTTTAGGACTTAGGGTCTAAGGTTTAGGGTTTAGTGTTTAATGTTTAAGGTTTAAGGTCTAGGGTTTAGGGTTTAGGGTCTAGAGTTTAAGATTTAGGGTCTAGGGCCTAGGGCCTAGGGTTTAGGGTTTAGGGTCTAGGGTCTAGGGTTTAGGTTTAGGGTTTAGTGTTTAGTGTTTAGGTTTAGAATTTAGCATTAAGAGTTAGGGTTTTGGGTTTAGGGTTCAGCTTTTAAGGTTTAGGGTTTAGGTTTTAGGGCTTAGGGTTTATGGTTTAGGGTCTTGGCTTTGGCTTAGGGTTTAGGGCTTAGGGTTTAGGGTTTATGGTTTAGGATTTAGGATTTAGAGTTTACGGTTTACAGTTTACGGTTTAGGGTTTTGGGTTTAGGGTTTGGGGTTTAGGGTTTAGGATTTAGGGTTCAGTGTTAGGGTTTAAGGTTTAGTGTTTAGGTTCTTGGGTCTAGGTTTTATGGTCTAAGGTTTAGGGTTTAGGACATCGTGTTTAGGATTTAGGATCTAAGGTTAGGGTTTAGGGTTTAGGGTTAGGGCTTAGGGTTTAAGGTTTAGGAATTAGGGTTTAGGGTTTGGGTTTAGGGTTTATGGTTTTGGATTTAGGGTTTAAGGTCTAGGGTTTTGGATGTAGGGTTTAGGGTTTGGTTTTGGGGTTTAGAGTTTAGGGCTTTTGGGTTTAGGGTTTAAGGTTTAAGCTTTAGGGTTATGGGTCTAGGGTTTAGGGTTTAGGGTTTAGGGTTTTTGGGTTTACGGTGTAGAGTTTAGGGATTAGGGTCTAGGGTCTAGGGTTTAGGGTTTAGGGTTTACAGTTTAGGGCTTAAGGCGTAGGGTTTAGGCTTTCGTCCTTAGGGTCAAGGGTCTAGCGTTTAGGTTTTATGGTTTAGGGTTTAGGGTTTAGGGTCTAGTCTTTAGGGCTTAGGGTTTAGGGCTTAAGGTTTAGCAATTAAGATTTAGGGTTTAGTGACTAAGCTTTAGGGTTTAGGACATACGGTTTAGGGTTTAGGGTCTAGGACTTACGAATTAGGGTTTAGGTCTTACGGTTTAGGGTATAGCGTTTAGGTCTTACGGTTTAGGGTTTATGGTTTAGGATTTAGGGTTCAGGGGTTAGGTTGTAGGGTTTAAGGTTGAGGATTTTGGGTTCAGGGTTAGGGTTTAGGGTTTAAGGTTTTGGGCTTAGGGTATAGGGTTTAGGGTTTATGGTTTAAGGTTTAGGATTTAGGGTTAAGGGTTAGGGTTTAGTGTTTAGCATATACTATTTAGGGTTTAGGAAATAGGGTCTACAGTTTAGGGTCTAGGGTTTAGGTTTTAGGGTTTTGGGTCTAGGGTTTTTGGTTTTAGGGTTTAGAGTTTAGCATTTAGGGTTTAGGGTGTAGGGTATAGGGTTTAGGGTTTAGGGTCTAGGGTTTAGGACTTAGGGTCTAAGGTTTAGGGTTTAGTGTTTAATGTTTAAGGTTTAAGGTCTAGGGTTTAGGGTTTAGGGTTTTGGGGTTTAGGGTCTAGAGTTTAAATGTTAGGGTCTAGGGCCTAGGGCCTAGGGCTTAGGGTTTAGGGTCTAGGGTTTAGGGTCTAGGGTCTAGGGTTTAGGTTTAGGGTTTAGTGTTTAGTGTTTAGGTTTAGAATTTAGGGTGAAGAGTTAGGGTTTTGGGTTTAGGGTTCAGCTTTTAAGGTTTAGGGTTTAGGTTTTAGGGCTTAGGGTTTATGGTTTAGGGTCTTGGGCTTCTGGCTTAGGGCTTAGGGCTTAGGGTTTAGGGTTTATGGTTTAGGATTTAGATTTAGAGTTTACGGTTTAGGGTTTGGGGTTTAGGGTTTAGGATTTAGGGTTCAATGTTAGTGTTTAAGGTTTAGTGTTTAGGTTCTTGGGTCTAGGTTTTAGGGTCTAAGGTTTAGGGTTTAGGACATCGTGTTTAGGGTTTAGGATCTAAGGTTTAGGGTTTAGGGTTAGGGCTTAGGGTTTAAGGTTTAGGAATTAGGGTTTAGGGTTTGGGTTTAGGGTTTATGGTTTTGGATTTAGGGTTTAAGGTCTAGGGTTTTGGATGTAGGGTTTAGGGTTTGGTTTTGGGGTTTAGAGTTTAGGGCTTTTGGGTTTAGGGTTTAAGGTTTAAGCTTTAGGGTTATGGGTCTAGGGTTTTTGGGTTTACGGTGTAGAGTTTAGGGATTAGGGTCTAGGGTCTAGGGTTTAGGGTTTAGGGTTTACAGGTTAGGGCTTAAGGCGTAGGGTTTAGGCTTTCGTCCTTAGGGTCAAGGGTCTAGGGTTTAGGTTTTATGGTTTAGGGTTTAGGGTTTAGGGTCTAGTCTTTAGGGCTTAGGGTTTAGGGCTTAAGGTTTAGCAATTAAGATTTAGGGTTTAGTGTCTAAGCTTTAGGGTTTAGGACATACGGTTTAGGGTTTAGGGTCTAGGACTTACGAATTAGGGTTTAGGTCTTACGGTTTAGGGTATAGCGTTTAGGTCTTACGGTTTAGGGTTTATGGTTTAGGATTTAGGGTTCAGGGGTTAGGGTGTAGGGTTTAAGGTTGAGGATTTTGGGTTCAGGGTTAGGGTTTAGGGTTTAAGGTTTTGGGCTTAGGGTATAGGGTTTAGGGTTTATGGTTTAAGGTTTAGGATTTAGGGTTAAGGGTTAGGGTTTAGTGTTTAGCGTATACTATTTAGGGTTTAGGAATTAGGGTCTACAGTTTAGGGTCTAGGGTTTAGGTTTTAGGGTTTAGGGTCTAGGGTTTTTGGGTTTATGGTTTAGGGTTTAGCATTTCGAATTTAGGGTCTAGGGTGTAGGGTATAGGGTTTAGGGTTTAGGGTTTAGGGTTTAGGACTTAGGGTCTAAGGTTTAGGGTTTAGTGTTTAATGTTTAAGGTTTAAGGTCTAGGGTTTAGGGTTTAGGGTTTTGGGGTTTAGGGTCTAGAGTTTAAATGTTAGGGTCTAGGGCCTAGGGCCTAGGGCTTAGGGTTTAGGGCTTAGGGCTTAGGGCTTTGGGCTTTGGGTTAAGGGTTTAGGGTTTGGGGTTTAGGGTTTAGGGTTTAGGGTTTAAGGGTTAGGGTTTAGGGTCTAAGGTTTAGGGTTTACGGTTTACGGTTTAGGGTTATGGGTCTAGCGTTTAGGGTCTATGGTGTAGGGTTTAAGGTCTAGGGTTTAGGGACTAGGTTCTAGGGTTAAGGGGATTTAGGGTCTAGTGTTTTGGGTTTTGGGTTTAGGTTTTAGGGTTTAGGGTTTAAAGTCTAGGGTTTATGTTTTAGGGTTTAGGATCTAGGGTGTAGGGTCTAAGGTCTAAGGTTTAGGGTTTATGGCCTAGGGTTTAGGTTTTAGGGTTTAGTGTCAAGGGTTTAAGGTTTCGGGTATGGGGTTTAGGGTCTACGGTGTTGGGTATAGGTTTTAGGGTTTAGGGTCTAGGGTTTAGAGTTTAGGGTATAGGGTTTAGGGTTTAGGGTTTATGGTTTATGGTTTAGGGTTTAGGGTTTAGGGTTTATGGTTTTAGGATTTAGGGTTTAGGGTTTAAGGTATAGGGTTTAAGGTTTAGGGTTTTAGGGTTTAGGGTTTAGGTTTTAGGGTTTAGGGTTTAGGGTTTTTGGGTTTAGCGCTTAGTGTTTAGGGTCTAGGGTCTAGGGTTTAGGTTTTTGGGTTTAGGATTTTGGGTTTTTGGGTTTAGGGCATAGGGTTTAGCGTTTAGACTTTAGGGTCAAGGGTCTAGGTTTTACGGTTTATGGTTTAGGGTTTAGGGTTTTCGGTTTAGGGTCTAGGGTTTAGGGTTTGGGCTTAGGGCTTAGGGTTTAGGGTATGGGGTTTAGGGTTTAGCGTTTAAGGTTTAGGATTTAGGGTTCAGGGTTAGGGTTTAGGGTTTAGGGTATAGGGTATAGGGTTTAGGGTTTAGGGTTTGGGGTTCAGGGTTTTGGGTTTATGGTTTAGGATTAGGATTTATGGCTCAGGGTTAGGGTTTAGGGTTTAGGGTTTAGGGTTTAACGTCTAGGGTTTAGGGTCTAGGGTTTAGGGTTTAGGTGTTGGGGTTTAGGGTTTATGGTTGTTAGGTTTAGGGTTTAGGGTTTAGGGTTTAGCATAAGGGTTTAGGATAGGGTTTAGGCTTTTTGTTTAGGGTTTAGGGTTTAGGGTTTTTGTTTAGGGTTTAGGGTTTAAGGTTTAGGATTTAGGATTTAGGGTTTAGGGTTTAGGGTTTTGGTTTTAGGTTTTAGGGTTTAGGGTTTAGGGTTTAGGGTCTAGGGTGCGGGGTTTTGGTTTTAGGGTTTAGATTTTAGGTTTCAAGGTTAGGGTTTAGGGTTTCAGGTTTAGGTTTTAGGGTTTAAGGTCAAGGGTTTAGGGTGTAGGATTTAGGGTTTGGTTTTGGGGTTTAGAGTTTTGGATTTTTGGGTTTAGGATTTAGGGTTTAGCATTTAGGGTTTAGGGCCTAAGGTCTAGGGCTTAGGGGTTAGGCTGAGGGTTTAGGGCTGAGGGTTTAGGATTTAGGGTTTTTGGGTTTACTGTCTAGAGTTTAGGGTTTAGGGTCTAGGGTTTAGGGTTTAGGGTTTAGGTGTTAGGGCATAGGGTTTAGGGCTTAGGGCTTACGGTTTAGCCTTTAGGGTCTAGGGTCTCGGGTTTAAGGTTTAGGGTTTGGCGTCTAGGGTTTTGGGTTTAGGGTCTAAGGTTTAGGGTTTAGGGTGTAGCGTATAGGGTCTAGGGTTGAGGGTTTAGGCTTTAGAGCTTTGGGGTTAGGGTTTATGGCTTACGGTTTAAGGTCTAGGGTCTAGGGTTTACGGTTTACGGTTGGGTCTATGATTTAGAGTTTAGGGCATAGGGTTTAGGGTTTATGATTTAGGATTTATGGTTTAGGGTTTAGGGATTAATGTCTAGGATTTTGGGTTCAGGGTTAAGGTTTAGGTTTTAGGATTTATTCTTTAGGGTTTAGGTTTTGGGGTTTAGGGTTTAGGGTTTGTACTTAGGGTTTAGGGTTTAAGATCTAAGGTTTAGTGTTTAGGGTTTAGGGTTTACGGTTTAGGATTTAGGGTTCAAGGTTAGGGTTTAGGGTTTAGGGTTTAAGGTATAGGGTTTAGGGTGTAAGATTTAGGGTGTAGGGTTTAGGGATTGGTTTTGGGGTTTAAAGTTTAGGGTTTTTGGGTTTAGGATTTAGGGTTTAGCGTTTAGGGTTTAGGCCTAGGGTTTAAGGTTTAGGGTTTAGGGTTTTGGGTTTAGTGTTTAGGGTTTGGGGTCTAGGGTTTAGGGGTTAGGATTTTTGGGTTTAGGGTCTAGAATTTAGGGTTTAGGGTATAGGGTATAGGCTTTAGGGTTTAGGGTTTAGGGCTTAGGGTTTAGGGTTTAGGGTTTAGGGCTTAGGGCCTAGGGTTTACGGTTTAGGGTTTAGGATTTAGGGCTTAGGATTTAGGCTTTACGGTCTAGGGTCTAGGCTTTAGGGATTAGGGTTTAGTGTTTAGCATTAGGGGTTAAGGTGTAGAATAGGGTTTAGGGTTTTTGTTTAGGGTTTAGGGTTTAGGGTTTTTGTTTAGGGTTTAGGGTTTAAGGTTTAGGATTTAGGGTTTAGGATTTAGGGTTTAGGGTTTTGGTTTTAGGGCTTAGGGTTTAGTGTTTAGGGTCTAGTGTCTAGGGTTTAGGGTCTAGGGTCTATGGTTTAGGGTTTAGGATTTAGGATTTAGGATTTAGGTTTAGGGTTTAGAGTTTTGGTTTTCGGGTTTAGGGTTTGGGGTCTAGGGTCTAGGGTTGAGGATTTAGGGTTTAGGGTTTAGGGTTTAGAGTTTAGGGTTTAAGGTTTCGGATTTTGGGTTTGGGGTCTTGGGTTTAGGGTTTAGGGTTTTAGGGTTAGGGCTTAGGGCTTAGCGTTTAGGGTTTAGGGTCTAGGGTCTAGGTTTATGGTTTAGGACTTAGGGTTTAGGGTTTAGTGTTTAGGATTTAGGGTTAAGGGTTAGGGTTTAAGGTTTAGGGATTAGGGTTTAAGGTTTAGGGTTTAGGTTTTGGGGTTTATAGTTTGGGGTTTTTGGGTTAAGGTTTAGGTTTTCGATTTTAGGATTTAGGGTTAAAGGTTAGGGTTTAGGCTTTAGGGTTTAAGGTTTAGGGTTTAGGTTTTGGGGTTTAGGGTCAATGGTTTTTGGGTTTAGGATTTAGGGTTTAGCATTTAGGATTAAGGGTCTAGGGTTTACGGTATAGGGTTTTGGACTTATGGGTTTAGTGATTAAGGTCCAAGGTTTAGGGTTAAGGGATTAGGGTATAGGGATTACGGTTTAGGATTTAGGGTTCAGGGTTAAGGTTTAGGTTTTGGGGTTTATGGTTTAGGGTCTAGGGTTTAGGTTTTGGGGTTTATGGTTTAGGGTTTTTTGGTTTAGGTCTTAGGGTTTAGCATTTAGGGTTTAGGGTTTAGGGTCTAGGGATTAGGAATTTGAGTTTAGGTTTTAGGGTTTGCAGTTTAGGGTTTAGGGTTTAGGGCTTTTAGGTTTAGGTTATAGGGTTTAGGGTTTAGGGTTTAGGGTCTAGGGTTTAGGGTTAGGGGATTAGGGTTTAGGGTTTAGGGCTTAGGGTTTAGGGTTTAGAATTTAGGGTTCCGTGTTAGGGTTTCGGGTTTAGGGTTTAGGTTTTAGGGTGTAAGGTCTAGGATTTAAGGTCTTGGTTTTGGGGTTTAGAGTTTAAGGTTTTGGGTTAAGGGTTTAGGGTATAGCATTTATGTTTTACGGTCAAGGGTCTAGGGTTTATGGTTTAGGGTTTAGCTTTAGGGTTTGGGGGTTTAGGGATTAGGGTTTAGCGTTTAGGGTTTACGGTTTAGGGTCTAGGGTTTAGGCTTTAGGGTCTAGTCTTTAGGGCTTAGGGTTTAGGGCTTAAGGTTTAGCATTTAAGATTTAGGGTTTAGGGTCTAGGGTTTAGGGTTTAGGACTTACAGTTTAGGGTTTAGGGTTTAGGATTTAGGGTTTAGGGTTAGGGTTTAGGGTTTATGTTTTAGGGTTTAGGGTATAGGGTTTAGGATTTAGAGTTAAGGGTTAGGATTTAGGTTTTAGAGTTTAGGCTTTAGGGTCTATGGTTTAGGGTCTACGGTTTAGGGTTTAGGGTTTTTCGGTTTAGGGTTTAAGGATTAGAGTTTAGCATTTAGGGTTTAGGGTCTAAGGTCTAGGGTCTAGGGTTTAGTGTTTTGGACATAGGGTTTAGGGTTTATGGTCTAAGGTTTAGGGTTTAGTGTTTAAGGTTTAAGGTCTAGTGTCTAGGGTTTAGGGTTTACAGTTTAGGGCTTAGGGCGTAGGGTTTAGGGTTTAGGGGGGTTTAGGGTGAAGGGTATATGGTTTAGGGTTTAGGGTTTCGGGTTAAGGGTTTAGGGTTTAGGGTCTAGTCTTTAGGGCTTAGGGTTTAGGGCTTAAGGTTTAGCATTTATGATTTAGGGTTTAGAGTTTAGGACTTACGATTTAAGGTTTAGGGTCTAGGGTATAGGGTTTAGGGTTCATGTTTCGGGTTTCGGGTTTAGGGTTTAGAGTTTAGAGTTTAGGGTATCGGGTTTAGGGTTTAGGGTTTAAGGTATAGGATTTAGGGTTCAGCGTTAGGGTTTACGGTTTATTGTTTAGAGTTTAGTTTTTAGGGTTTAGGGTTTAGGGTTTAGGCTTTAGGGTCTTGGCTTTAGGGTCTAGGGTTTAGAGTTTAGCATTTAGGGTCTAGGGTCTAGGGTCTAGGGTTTACGGTTTAGGACATAGGGTTTAGGGTTTAGGGTTTAGGTTTTAGGGTTTAGGGTCTAGGGTTTAGGGTTTAGGGTTTAGGGCTGAGGACTTTGGATTTAGGGTTTAGGGTTTAGGGTTTAGGTTTTAGGGTTTAGGGTTTTGGGTTTAGGGTTTAGGGTTTAGGGTTTAGGGTGTAGGGTTTAAGGTTTCGGGTTTAGGGTCTAGGGTCTAGGGTCTAGGGTTTATGGTTTAGAGTTTAGGGTTTAGGGTTATGGGTCTAGGTTCTAGGGTTTAGAGTTTAGGATTTAGGGTCTAGTGTTTAGGGTTTCGTGTTTAGGGTTTAGGGTTTTGGATTTAGTGTTTAGGTTTTAGGGTTGAGGGTTTAGGGTTTAGGTTTTGGGGTTTAGGGTTTAGGGTTTTTGGGTTTAGGGCTTGGGGATTAGCGCTTAGGGCTTAGGGTTTAGGGTCTAGGGTTTAGGGTTTAGATTTTAGGGTTTAGGAGTTAGGGTTTAGGGCTTAGGTTTAGGGTTTAGACTTTAGGGTCAAGGGTCTAGGGTTTACGATTTAGGGTTTAAGGTTTAGGGTTTAAGGTTTAGGGTTTATGTTTTGGGGTTTAGGGTTTAGGGTTTATGGGTTTAGGGTTTAGGATTTAGGGTTAAGGGTCTAGGGTTTACGATATAGGGTTTACGACATATGGGTTTAGTGATTAAGGTCTAAGGTTTAGGGTTTAGGCTATAGGGATTACGGTTTAGGATTTAGTGTTCAGGGTTAAGGTTTAGGTTTTGGGGTTTATGGTTTAGGGTCTAGAGTTTAGGTTTTGCGGTTTAGGGTTTAGGGTTTTTGGGTTTAGGGTTTAAGGTTTAGCGTGAAGGGTTTCAACAGTAAGGTCTAGGGTTTAGGGTTTAGGGATTGGGTTTAGAGTTTAGGTTTTAGGGTTAGTTGTTTAGGGTTTTGGGTTTAGGGTGTAGTGTTCAAGGTTAAGGGTTTAGGGTTTAGGGTATAGGGTTTTAGACTTAAGGTTTATTGTTTAGGGTCTAAGATTTAGGGTTTAGTGTTTAAGGTATAAGGTCTAGGGTTTACGGTTTAGGGTTTAGGGTTTACAGTTTAGGGCTTACGGCATAGGGTTTAGGGTTTAAGGTTTAGGGCTTAGGGTTTATGCTTTAGTCTTTAGGGTCAAGGGTATAGGGTTTAGGGTTTAGTCTTTAGGGCTTAGGGTTTAGGGCTTAAGGTTTAGCATTTAAGATTTAGGGTTTAAGGTATAGGGTCTAGGGTTTAGGACTTACGATCTAGGGTTTAGGGCTTAGGGTTTAGGCCTTAGTTTTTAGGGTCAAGGGTATAGGGTTTAGGGTTTAGGGTCGAGGGTTTAGGGTTTAGAGTTTAGTGTCTAGTCTTTAGTGCTTAGGGTTTAGGGCTTAAGGATTAGCATTTAAGATTTGGGGTTTAGGGTCTAGGGTCTAGGGTTTAGGAGTAACGGTTTAGGGTTTAGGGTTTAAGGTTTAAGATTTGGGGTTCAGGGTTAGGGTTTAGGGTTTAGGTTTTCGGGTATAGGGTTTAGGGTTTAGGGTTTGGGATTTAAGGTTGAGGATTTAGGGTTCAGGGTTAGGGTTTAGGGTTTAAGGTTTAAAGTTTAGGGTTTAGGGTTTAAGATCTAGGGTTTAAGGTCTAGGGTCTAGGGTTTAGGGATTAGGGTTGAGGGCTTAGGGCTTACTATTTAGGGTTTAGTGTTTAGGGTTTAGGTTCTAGGGTCTAGGGTTGAGGGTTTAGGGTTTAGAGTTTGAGGTTAGGGTTTATGGTTTTTGGTTTAAGGTCTAAGGTCTAGGGTTTAGGGTTTAAGTTAAAGGGTCAATGATTTAGTGTTAAGGGTCTAGGGTTTAGGGTTTAGGATCTAGGATTTAGAATTTAGGTGTTACGGTTTAGGGTTTATGGTTTAGGATTTATGGTTTAGGGTTTAGGGATTAAGGTTTAGGATTTAGGGTTCGAGGTTAAGGTTTAGGTTTTAGGGTTTATAGTTTAGGGTCTAGGGTTTAGGGTCTAGAGTTTACAATTTACCATTTACTGTTTAGGGTTTGGGGTTTTGGGTTTAGGGTTTTTTGGTTTAGGGCTTAGAGTTTAGCGTTTAGGATTTAGGGTTTAGGTTTTAGGGTTTAGGGTTTAGGATTTAGGGTTTAGGGTTTGGGGTTTAGGCTGTAGGCTTTAGGGTTTAGGGTTTAGGGTTTAGGGTTTAGGGTTTAGGTTTCAAGGTTAGGGTTTAGGGTTTAAGGTTTAGGTTTTAGGGTTTAAGGTCAAGGGATTAGGGTGTAGGATTTAGGGTTTGGTTTTGGGGTTTAGAGTTTTGGGTTTAGGATTTAGGGTTTTTGGGTTTACTGTCTAGAGTATAGGGTTTAGGGTCTAGGGTTTAGTGTTTAGGTGTTAGGGCATAGGGTTTAGGGTGTAGGGTTTAGGGCTTAGGGCTTACGGTTTAGCCTTTAGGGTCTAGGGTCTCGGGTTTAAGGTTTAGGGTTTGGCGTCTAGGGTTTTGGGTTTAGGGTCTAAGGTTTAGGGTTTAGGGTGTAGCGTATAGGGTCTAGGGTTGAGGGTTTAGGGTTTAGAGCTTTGGGGTTAGGGGTTAGGGTTTATGGTTTACGGTTTAAGGTCCAGGTTCTAGGGCTTAGGGTTTAGGGTCTAGGGTCTATAATTTAGAATTAAGGGTATAGGGTTTAGGGTTTATGGTTTTTGGTTTAGGGTTTAGGATTTATGGATTAAGGTGTAGGATTTATGGTTCAGGGTTAAGGTTTAGGTTTTAGGGTTTATGGTTTAGGGTTTAGGGTTTAGGGTTTAGGGTTTGGGGTTTGTACTTAGGGTTTAGGGTTTAAGATCTAAGCTTTAGTGTTTAGAGTTTAGAGTTTAAGGTTTAAGATTTAGGGTTCAAGGTTAGGGTTTAGGGTTTAGGGTTTAGGGTTTAAGGCCTAGGGTTTTGGGTTTAGGGTGTAAGGGTGTAAGGGTTAAAGTTTGGTTTTGGGGTTTAGAGTTTAGGGTTTTTGGGTTTAGGAATTAGGGTTTAGCGTTTAGGGTTTAGGTCCTAGGGTCCAAGGTTTGAGGTTTAGGGTTTAGGGTTTAGGGTTTAGGGTTTCGGGTTTAGGGTTTAGGGGTTAGGATTTTTGGGTTTAGGGTCTAGGGTTTAGGGTTTAGGGTATAGGGTTTAGGGTTTTAGGTTTAGGGTTTAGGGTTTAGGGCTTAAGGCTTAGGGCTTAGGGTTTAGGGTTTTGGGCTTTGGGTTTAGGGTTTAGGGTTTACAACTTAGTTCTTAGGATTTAGGATCTAGGGTCTAAGGTCTAGGGTTTAGGGTCTAAGGTTTAGGGTCTAGGGTTTAGGGTTTAGGGATTAGGGTTTAGGGTTTAGGGTCTAGGGTTTAAGGTTTGGGGTTTGGGGTCTAGGGTTTAGGGTTTACGGTTTACGGTTTACGGTTTAGGGTCTATGGTCTAGGGCTTAGGGTTTAGGGTTTAGGGCTTGGTGTTTAGGGTTTAGGGTCTAGAGTCTATCTTTTAAGATTTAGGGTTTAGGGTTTAGTATTTAGGTTCTAGGGTTTAGTGTTTAGGGTTTAGTGTTTTGGGGTTAGGGTTTTCGGTTTACGGTTTAAGGTCTAGGGTTTAGGGTTTAGGGTTTAGGGTCTAGGGTTTAGAATATTGGATATAGGGTTAAGGGCTTTTGTTTTAGTGCTTAGGGTTTAGGGGTTGGGGTTCAGGCTTCAGGGTTTAACATTTAAGGTTTAGCATTTAGGGTGCTGGGTTTAGGGTTTAGTGTTTAGGTGTTGGCGTTTAGGGTATTGTGTTTAAGGTTTAGGGTTTAGGTGTTGGGGTTTAGGGTTTAGGGTTTATGGTTTTTGGGTTTAGGGTTTAAGGTTTAGCATTTAGGGTTTATTGTATAGGGACTAGGGTGTTCGATTTAGGGTTTAGGGTTTAGGGTCTAGGGACGAAGGTCTAGGGTTTAAGGGGTAGGGTTTAGGATCTAGGCTTTAGGGTTTAGGGTTTAGTGTTTAGGTTTTAGGGTTTAAGGTTTAAGGTCTAGGGTTAAGGGTTTACGGTCTTGGGTCTGAGGTTTAGGGTTAAGGGCCTGGGGCTTAGGGTCTAGGGTTTAGGGTTTGCGGTTTGCGGTTTGCGGTTTGCGATTTGTAGTTTATAGTGCATGGCTTAGGTTTTAGGGTCAAGCGTCTAGGGTTTGGAGTTTAGGGTCTAGGGCTTCGAGTTTAGGTTATAGGGTTTAGGGTTTACGGTTTACGGTTTACGGTTTAGGGTTTAGTGTTTGGTGCTTAGGGTTTAGGGTTTAGGGTTTATCGTTTAATGTTTATGATTTACGGTTTAAGGTTTAGGTTTAGGGTTTAGGGTTAAGGGTTTAGGGTCTAGGTTTTAGGGTTTACGGTCTAGGGTCTAAGGTCTAGGGTCTAGGGTTTAGGGTTTAGGTTTTTGGATTTAGGGTTTGGGGTTTAGGGTTTAGGGTTTTTGGGTTTAGGATTTAGGATTTAGGGTTTAGGGTCTAGGGTTTGGGGATTAGGTCTTAGGGTTAAGTATTTAAGGTCTAGGGTTTAGGGTTTAGGGTCTAGGGTTTAAGGTTTAGGGTTTAGGTTTCAGGGTTTAGGGTTTAGGGTTTAGGGTTCAGGATTTAGGGTTTAGGGTTTAGGGTTCAGGGTTTAGGGCTTAGAGTTTAAGGTTCATGGTTTAGGGTTTAGGGACTAGGGTTTAGTTTTACAGGTCTAGGGTCTAGGGTTTAGGGTTTAGGGTTTAGGGTTTAGGGTTTAGTGTTTCGGGTTTAGAGTTTTTGGGTTTACGGTTTACGGTTTAAGGTCTAGCGTCTATGGTTTAGGGTTTAGGGTTTAGGGCATAGGATTTAGGGTTTAGGGTTTAGGGTTTAGGGTTTAGGGATTAAGGTTTAGGATTTAGGGTTTATAGTTTAAGGTTTTTGTGTTTAGCGATTAGGGTTTAGCGTTTAGGGTTTAGGGTCTAGGATCTCGGCTTTAGGGTTTAGGGTTTATGGTTTTGGATCTAGGGTTTAGGGTTTAGGGTTTAAGGTTTAGGATTTAGGGTACAGGGTTAAGGTTTAAGGTTTAGGGTTTAGGTTTCAGGGTTTTGGGTTTAGTGTGTACGGTTTACGGTGTAAGGTTTGGTATTGGGGTTTAGAGTTTAGGGTTCAGCGTTTAGCGTTTAGGGTTTAGGGTCTAGGGTCTAGGGTTTAGTGTTTAGGGTTTAGGGCTTAGGGTTTAGAGTTAAGGGTTAAGGGTATAGGATTTAGGGTTTAGGGTTTAGGGTTTAGGGTTTAGGGTTTTGGTTTTAGTGTCTAGGGTCTAGGGTTTAGGGTTTAGGGTTTAGTGTTTAGGGTTTGAGGTTTCGGATTTAGGCTTTGGGGTCTAGGGTTTAGGTTTTAGGGTTTAGGTTTAGGGGTTTAAGGTTTAGGGTTTAGGGTTTTTGGGTTTAGGTTATGGGGTTCAACGTTTAAAGTTTAGGGTCTAGGGTTTAGGGTTTCAAGTTTAAGACTTTGGGTTTAGGGTTTAGGGTCTAAGGTTTAGGATTTAGCATTTAGAGTTTAGGGTTTAGGGTTTTAGGTTTACGATTTAGGCTTCAGTGTTAGGGTTTAGGGTTTGCGGTTAAGGCTTTAGGGTTTAGGATTTAGGATTTAGGGTTTAGGGTCTAGGGTTTTGGGTTTAGGTCTTAGGGTTAAGCATTTAAGGTCTAGGGTTTAGGGTTTAGGGTCTAGGGTTTAGGTTTAGGGTTTAGGTTTCAGGGTTTAGGTTTAGGGTTTAGGGTTCACGGTTTAGGGTTTAGGGTTTAGGGTTTAGGGTTCAGGGTTCAGGGCTTAGGGTTTAAGGTCCAGGGTTTAGGGTTACAAGTCTAGGGTCTAGGTTTTAGAGTTTAGGGTTTAGGGTTTAGGGTTTAGTGTTTCGGGTTTAGAGTTTTTGGGTTTACGGTTTACGGTTTACGATTTATGGTCTAGCATCTATGGCTTAGGGTTTAGGGTTTAGGGCATAGGATTTAGGGTTTAGGGTTTATGGTTTAGGGTTTAGGGATTAAGGTTTAGGATTTAGGGTTTAGGGTTTAGGGTTTTTGGGTTTAGCGATTAGGGTTTAGCGTTTAGGGTTTAGCGTTTAGGGTTTAGGGTCTATGATCTCGGCTTTAAGGTTTAGGGTTTATGGTTTTGGATCTAGGGTTTAGGGTTTAGGGTTTAGGGTTTAAGGTTTAAGATTTAGGGTACACGGTTAGGGTTTAAGGTTTAGGGTTTAGGTTTCAGGGTTTTGGGTTTAGTGTGTAGGGTTTAGGGTGTAGGGTTTGGTATTGGGGTTTAGTGTTTAGGGTTTAGCATTTAGCGTTTAAGGTTTAGGGTCTAGGGTCTAGGGTTTAGTGTTTAGGGTTTAGGGTCTAGGGTTTAAGGTTTAGGATTTAGGGTTTAGGCTTTAGGCTTTAGGGTTTAGAATTTAGGCTTAAGGGTATAGGATCTAGGGTTTAGGGTTTAGGGTTTAGGGTTTAGGGTTTAGGGTTTAGGGTTTTGGTTTTAGGGTTTAGGGTCTAGGGTTTATTGTTTATGGTTTAGTGTTTAGGGTTTAAGGTTTTGGATTTAGGGTTTGGGGTCTAGGGTTTAGGTTTTAGGGTTTAGGTTTTGGGGTTTAGGGTTTAGGGTTTTTGGGTTTAGGTTATGGGGTTCAGCGTTTAAAGTTTAGGGTCTAGGGTTTAGGGTTTTAGGTTTAGGACTTAGGGTTTAGGGTTTAGGGTCTAAGTTTTAGGATTTAGCATTTAGAGTTTAGGGTTTAGGTGTAGGGTTTTAGGTTTACGATTTAGGCTTCAGTGTTATGGTTTATTGTTTGCGGTTAAGGGTTTAGGGTTTAGGATTTAGGATTTAGGATTTAGTGTTCAGGGTTAGGGTTTAAGTTTATGGTTTAGGGTTTAGATTTTAGGGTTTATGGTTTATGGTTTATGGTTTAGTGTTTACTGTTTAGGGTTTAGGGTTTAGGGTTTAGGGTTTAAGATGGAGGATTTAGGGTTCAGGGTCTAGGGTTTACGGTTTAGGTTTTGGGGTTTAGGGTTTAGGGTTTTTGGGTTTAGGGTTTAGTGTTTAGCATTTAGGGTTTTGGGTATAACGTGTAGGGTTTATGGTTTAGGGTTTAGGTTTTAAGATTGAGGGTTTAGAGTTTAGAGTTTAGCGTTTAGGGGTTTAGGGTTTAAGGTTTCGGATTTAGGGTTTAGGTTTTGGGGTTTAGGGTTTGGGGTTTTTGGGTTTAGGGTTTTGGGTTCAGCATTTAATGTTTAGGGTCTAGGGTTTAGGTTTTCGGGTTTAGGACTTAGTGTTTAGGGTTTAGGGTCTATGGTTTAGGATTTAGCATTTAGAGTTTAGGGTTTAGGGTTTTAGGTTTACGATTTAGGCTTTAGGGTTAGGGTTTAGGGTTTCCAGTTTAGGGTTTAAGGTTTAGGATTTAGGGTTTAAGGTTTAGGGTTTAAGGTTTAGGATTTAGGGTTCAGGGTTAGGGTTTAAGTTTATGAGTAGGGTTTAGGTTTTAGGGTTTATGGTTTATGGTTTATGGTTTAGGGTTTAAGATGGAGGATTTAGGGTTCAGGGTCTAGGGTTTAGGTTTTGGGGTTTAGGGTTTAGGGTTTTTGGGTTTAGGATTTAGTGTTTAGCATTTTGGGTTTTGGGTATAGGGTTTAGGGTTTAGGGTTTAGGGTTTAGGGATTAAGGTTTCGAATTTCGGGTTCAGGGTTTAGGGTGTAGGGTCTAGGGTTTAGGGCCTAGGGTTTAGGGTTTAGGGTTTAGGGATTTTGGGTTTAGGGTTTAGGGATAAGCGTTTAGGGTTTAGGGTCTAGGATGTAGGCTGTTGGGTTTAGGGTTTTGAAGGTAGGGTTTAGGGTTTAGGGTCTAAAGTTTAGGGGTTATGGTTTATGGTTTAGGGTTTAAGGTTAGGGTTTTGGGTTAAAGGATTAGGATTTAAGGTTCAGGGTTAGGGTTTAGGGTTTAGGGTTTAAGGTCTAGGGTTTTGTGTGTGTGGTTTAGGGTTTGCTTATGGGGTTTAGAGTTTAGGGCTTTTTGGTTTAGGGTTTAGAGTTTAGCGTTTAGGGTTTAGAATCTAGGGTTTAGGATTTAATGTTTAGGGTTTAGGTTTTAGGGTTTAGAGTTTAAGGTTTAGGATATAGGTTTAGGGTTTGGGGTCTAGGGTTTGGGGTTTAGGGTGTGGAGTTTAGGGTTTAGGGTCAAGCATTTAGGGTTTACAATTTACGATTTAGGCCTTAGGGTGTAGCGCTTATGGTTTAGGGTTTAGGGCTTAGGTTTTAGGCTTTAGGCTTTAGGGTCAAGGGTCTAGGGTTTAGGGTTTAGGGTTTACGGTCTAGGGTTTACGGTCTAGGGTCTAGGTTCTAGGGTTTAGCGTTTAGGGTTTAGGGTTTAGGGTTTAGTGTTTAGTGTTTAGTTTTAGAATTTAGGGTTTAGGGTTCGGCTTTTAAGGTTTAGGGTTTAGGTTTTAGGGCTTAGGGTTTATGGTTTAGGGTCTTGGGCTTTTGGCTTAGGGTTTAGGGCTTAGGGTTTATGGTTTATGGTTTAGGATTTAGGATTTAGGGTTTGAGGCTTAGGGTTTAGGGTTTAGGGTTCAGGGTTTAGGGTTTAGGGTTCGGGATTTAGGGTTCAAGGTTAGGGTTTAGGTTTTAGGGTCTACATTTTAGGGTCTAAGGTTTAGGGTTTAGGACTGAGTGTTTAGGGTTTAGGATCTAAGGTTTTGGATTTAGCGTTTAGGGTTAGGGCTTAGAGTTTAAGGTTTAGGAATTAGGGTTCAGGGTTTGGGTTTAGGGTTTATGGTTTTGGTTTTAGGCTTTAAGGTCTAGGGTTTTGGGTGTAGGGTTTAGGGTTTGGTTTTTCGGTTTAGAGTTTAGGGCTTTTGGGTTTAGGGTTTAATGTTTAAGCTTTAGGGTTATGGGTCTAGGGTTTAGGATTTAAGGTTTAGGGTTTAGGTTTTATGGTTTAGGGTTTAGGGTTTAGGGTTTTTGGGTTTAGGGTGTAGAGTTTAGGGTATAGGGTCTAGGGTCTATGGTTTACTGTTTAGGGCTTAGGGCGTAGGGTTTAGGCTTTCGTCTTTAGGGTCAAGGGTGTAGGGTTTAGGTTTTAGGGTTTAGGGTTTAGGGTTTCGGGTCTAGTCTTTAGGGCTTAAGGATTAGCAAATAAGATTTAGGGTTTAGAGTCCTGGGTTTAGGGTTTAGGACTTACGGTTTAGGGTTTAGGGTCTAGGACTTACGGTTTAGGGTCTAGGGTTTAGGACTTACGATATGGGGCTTAAGGTTTACGATTTACGGTTCAAGGTTAGGGTTTATTGTTTAGGGTTTAGGGTTTAGGGTTTAACGTTGAGGATTTTGGGTTCGGGGTTAGGGCTTAGGGTTTAAGGTTTAGGGTTTAGGGTATAGGGTTTAGGGTTTAAGGTTTCAGATTTAGGGTTAAGGGTTAGGGTTTAGGGTTTAGTGTGTAGCGTTTAGTTTTTAGGGTTTAAGGTTTTGGGTCTAGGGTTTTTGGGTTTAGGGTCTAGGGTCTTTGGGTTTAGGGTGTTGGGTTTAGGGTTTAGCATTTAGGGTTTAGGGTCTAGTGTCTACGGTTTAGGGTTTACGATTTACGGTCTAAGGTTTAGGGTTTAGGGTTTAAGGTCTATGGTTTAGGGTTTAGGGTTTAGGGTTTTTCGGTTTAGGGTCTACAGTTTAAGGTTTAGGGTCTAGGGCCTAGGGTATAGGGTTTAGGGTGTAGGGTTTAGGGCTTTGGGTTTAAGGTTTAGGGTTTAGGGTATAGGGTATAGGGTATAGGGTCTAGGGTCTACGGTTTACGGTTTACGGTTTACGGTTTAGGGTTATGCGTCTAGGGTTTAGGGTCTAGGGTCTAGGGTTTATGGTCTAGGGGTTAGGGTCTAGGGTCTAGGGTTAGGATTTAGGATTTAGGGTCTAGTGTTTAGGGTTTGGGGTTTAGGTTTTAAGGTTTTGGATTTAGTATTTAGGTTTTAGAGTTTAGGGTTTAATGTCTTGGGTTTAGGTTTTAGGATTTAGGGTCTAGGGTGTAGGGTCTATGGTCTAAGGTTTATTGTTTAGGGTCTAGGGTTTAGGTTTTAGGGTTTAGTGTCAAGGGTTTAAGGTTTCGGGTTTAGGGTTTAGGGTTTAGGGTGTAAGGTTTAGGGTTTAGGGTTTACGGTCTAGGGTTTAGAGTTTAGGGTATAGGGGTTAGTTTTAGGGTTTATGGTATAGGGTTTATGGTTTCGGGTTTAAGGTTTTAAGGTTTATGGTTTTAGGGTTTAGGGTTTAGGGTTTAAGGTATAGGGTTTAAGGTTTAGGGTTTTAGGGTTTAGGGTTCAGGTTTTAGGGTTTAGGGTTTAGGTTTTGGGGTTTCGAGTTTAGGGTTTTTGGGTTTAGGGCTTAGGGTTTAGCGCTTAGTGTTTAGGGTCTAGGGTCTAGGGTCTAGGGTTTAGGTTTTTGGGTTTGGGATTTAGGGTTTTTGGGTTTAAGGCATAGGGTTTAGGGTTTAGACTTTAGGGTTAAGGGTCTAGGGTTTAGGGTTTAGGGTTTAGGGTTTTGGGTTTAGCGTTTGGGCTTAGGGCTTAGAGTTTAGGGTTTGGGGTTCAGGGTTTAGGGTTTAAGGTTTTGGAATTAGGGTTTAAGGATAGGGCTTAGGGTTTAGGGTGTAGGGTTTGGGGTTCAGGGTTTTGGGTTTATGGTTTAGGATTTATGGTTCAGGGTTAGGGTTTAGGGTTTAGGGTTTTAGGGTTTAGGGTTTTAGTGTGTAGGGTTTAGGGTTTAGGGTTTTGGGTTTTAGGGTTTAGGTGTTAGGGTT
Organism: Senna tora; assembly: GCA_014851425.1. Classification (NCBI taxonomy): domain Eukaryota; kingdom Viridiplantae; phylum Streptophyta; class Magnoliopsida; order Fabales; family Fabaceae; genus Senna; species Senna tora. The sequence continues at coordinate 20,300,427 of CM026265.1, forward strand.
TGGGGTTTAGGGTTTTAGGTTTAGGGTTTAGAATTTAGGGTTTAGGGTTTAAGGTTTAGGTTTTAAGGTCTAGGGTTTAGGGTCTAGGGTTTACGGTTTACTGTTTAGGGTTTAGGTCTTGGGGTTTAGGGTTTATGCTTTTTGGGCATAGGGTTTAGGGTTTAGGGTTTAGCATTAGGGTTTATGGTTTTGGGTCTAGCAGTTAGGGTTTAGGGTCTAGGGTTTAGGGTTTAGGGTTAAGGGTTTAAGGTTTAGGATTTAGGGTTTAGGGTTTAGGATTTAAGGTTTAAGATTTAAGATTTAGGGTTTAGGGTTTTGGTTTTAGAGCTTAGGGTTTAGGTTTAGGGTTGATGGTCTAGGGTTTGGGGTTTTGGTTTTAGGGTTTAGGGTTTAGGGTATAGGGTTTAGGGTTTAGGGTTTATGGTTTAGGGTTTAGGATTTAGGGTTTAGGGTGTAGAGTTGAGGATTTAGGGTTCAGGGTCTAGGATTTAGGGTTTAGGGTTTAGGGTTTAGGGTTTAGGGTTTAGGGTTTTTGGTTTTAGGGTATAAGGTTTAGGTTTTAGGGTTTAGGGTTTAGGGTCTAGGGTTTAGGTTCTAGGTTTTAGGACTTAGGGTTTAGGGTTTATGGTTTAAGGTTTCGGATTTAGGATTCAGGGTCTACAGTTTAGGGTTTAGGGTTTAGTGTTTAGGTTTTAGGGTTTAGGGTTTATAGGTTTAGGGCTTAGGGTTTAGCATTTAGGGTTTAGGGTCTAGGGTCTAGGTTTGTGGGTTAGGACTTAGGGTTTAGGGTCTAAGGTTTAGTGTTTAAGGTTTAGGGTCTAGGGTTTAGGGTTTAGTGTTTAGGATTTAGGGTTAGGGTTTAAGGTTTAGGGGTTAGGGTTTAAGGTTTATGGTTTAGGTTTTAGGGTTTAGGGTTTGGGGTTTTCGGGTTAAGGTTTAGGTTTTCTGTTTTAGGATTTAGGGTTAAGGGTTAGGGTTTAGGGTTTAGGGTTTAGGGTTTAAGGTTTAGGGTTTAGGTTTTGGGGTTTAGGGTCTAGGGTTTTCGGGTTTAGGATTTACGATTTAGCATTTAGGATTAAGGGTCTATGGTTTACGGTATAGGGTTTTGGACTTATGGGTTTAGTGATTAAGGTCCACGGTTTAGGATTTAGGGTTTAGGGTATAGGGATTACGGTTTAGGATTTAGGGTTCAGGGTTAAGGTTTTGGTTTTGGGGTTTATGGTTTAGGGCTAGGGTTTAGGTTTGGGGTTTTAGGGTTTAAGGTTTTTGTGTTTAGGGTTTAGTGTTTAGCGTTTAGGGTTTAGGCTCTAGGGTTTAGAGTTTAGGGTTTAGGGATTAGGAGTTAGAGTTTAGGTTTTAGGGTTTACAGTTTAGGGTTTTTAGGTTTAGGTTATAGGGTTTAGGATTTAGGGTTTAGGATCTAGGGTCTAGGGTTAAGTGTTTAGGGTTTAGTGTTTAGGGTTTAGGTTTTAGGGTGTAAGGTCTAGGATTTAGGGTCTTGGTTTTGGGGTTTAGAGTTTAAGGTTTTGGGTTTAGGGTTTAGCATTTAGGTTTTAGGGTCAAAGGTCTAGGGTTTAGGGTTTAGGGTTTAGGGTTTAGGTTTAGGGTTTAGGGTTTTTTGGGTTTAGCGTTTAGGGTTCACGGTTTAGGGTTTATGGTCTAGTCTTTAGAGCTTAGGGTTTAGGGCTTAAGGTTTAGCATTTAAGATTTAGGGTTTAGGGTCTAGGGTTTAGGGTTTAGGACTTACGGTTTAAGGTTTAGGGTTTAGGGTTTAGGATTTAGGGTTCAGGGTTAGGGTTTAGGGTTTAGGGTTTAGGGTTTAGGATTTAGAGTTAAGTGTTAGGGTATAGGGTTTAGGGTTTAGGTTTTAGAGTTTAGGCTTTATGGTCTATGGTTTAGGGTCTACGGTTTAGGTTTTAGGGTTTAGGGTTTAGGGTTTTTCAGTTTAGGGTTTAAGGATTAGAGTTTAGCATTTAGAGTTTAGGGTGTAAAGTCTAGGGTCTAGGGTTTAGTGTTTTGGACATAGGGTTTAGGATTTAGGGTCTACGGTTTAAGGTTTAGTGTTTAAGGTTTAAGGTCTAGGGTCTAGGGTTTTGGGTTTAGGGTTCACAGTTTAGGGCTTAGGGCGTAGGGTTTAGGGTTTAGGGGGTTTAGGGGGTTTAGGCTTTAGTCTTTAGGGTCAAGGGTATATGGTTTAGGGTTTAGGGTCAAGGGTTCATGGTTTAGGGTTTAGGGTCTAGTCTTTAGGGCTTAAGGTTTAGGGCTTAAGGTTTAGCATTTAAGGTTTAAGGTCTAGGGTCTAGTGTTTAGGGTTCAGGTTTAGGGTTTAGGGTTTAAGGTTTAGGGTTTAGGGTATAGGGTATAGAGTTTAAGGTTTAAGATTTAGGGTTAAAGGTTAGAGTTTAGGGTTTAGTGTTTAGGGTTTTGTGTTTAGTGTTTAGGGTTTACGGTTTAGGGTCTACGATTTAGGGTCTAGGGTTTAGGTTTAGGGTTTAGAGTTTAGCATTTAGGGTTTACGGTTTACGGTCTAGGGTCTAGGGTTTAGGGTTTAGGAGTTAGGGTGTAGTATTTAGGGTCTAAGGTTTATGGTTTAGTGTTTAAGGTTTAAGGTCTAGGGTTTAGGGTTTAGGGTTTACAGTTTTGGGGTTTAGGGTCTAGAGTTAAAGATTTAGGGTCTAAGGTTTAGGGTTTAGGGTTTAGGGCTTAGGGCTTAGGGCTTTGGGTTTAGGATTTCGGGTTTAGGGTTTAGGTTTTAGGGTTTAGGGTTTATGGTTTAGGGTTTAGGGATTAGGGTTTAGGGTTTCGGGTTTAGGGTCTAGGGTCTTGGGTCTAGGGTTTATGGTTTAAGGTCTAGGGTTTAGGGTCTAGGGTTTAGGGTTTAGGATTTAGGGTCTACTATTTAGGGTTTCGAGTTTAGCGTTTAGGGTTTTGGATTTAGTGTTTAGGTTTTAGGGTTTAGGGTTTAGGGTTTAGGTTTTGGGGTTTAAGGTTTATGGTTTTTGGGTTCATGGCTTAACATTTAGCGCTTAGGGTTTAGAAGGGTCTAGGGTTTAGGTTTTAGTGTTTAGGATTTAGGGTTTTTGGGTTTAGGGCTTAGGGTTTAGGGTTTAGACTTTTGGGTCAATGGTCTAAGATTTACGATTTAGGGTTTACGGTTTACAATTTAAGGTTTAGGGTTCGGGGTTTAGGGTTTAGCATTTTCGGGTTTAGGGTTTAGGGTTTAGCATTTAGGGTTACGGGTCTAGGGTTTACGGTATAGTGTTTACGACTGATGGGTTTAGTGATTAAGGTCTAAGGTTTAGGGTTTAGGGTATAGGGATTACGGTTTAGGATTTAGTGTTTAGGGTTAAGGTTTAGGTTTTGGGGTTTATGGTTTAGGGTGTAGGGTTTAGGTTTTGCGGTTTAGGGTTTAGGGTTTTTGGGTTTAGGGCTTCAGGTTTAGCGTTTAGGGTTTAAACTCAATGGTCTAGGGTTTAGGGTTTAGGGATTGGGTTTAGAGTTTAGGTTTTAGGGTTAGCAGTTTAGGGTTTAGGGTTTAGGATTTTTGGGTTTAGGGTGTAGGGTTCAAGGTTAAGGGTTTAGGGTTTAGGGTATAGGGTTTTAGACTTAGGGTTTAGTGTTTAGGGTCTAAGGTTTAGGGTTTAGTGTTTAAGGTATAAGGTCTAGGGTCTAAGGTGTAGGGTTTAGGGTTTACAGTTTGGCGTTTAGGGCATAGGGTTTAGGGTTTAGGGCTTAGGGTTTTGGCTTTAGTCTTTAGGGTCAAGGGTATAGTGTTTAGGGTTTAGGGTTTAGGGTCGAGGTTTAGGGTTTAGGGTCGAGGGTTTAGGGTTTAGGGTTTAGGGTCTAGTCTTTAGGGCTTAGGGTTTAGGGCTTAAGGTTTAGCATTTAGGGTTTAGGGTCTAGGGTCTAGGGTCTAGGGTTTAGGTGTAACAGCTTAGGGTTTAGGGTCTAGGGTTTAGGGTTTAGGGTCTAGGGTTTAGGGTTTAGGGTTTAGGGTTTAGTGTTTAAGGTATAAGGTCTAGGGTCTAAGGTGTAGGGTTTAGGGTTTACAGTTTGGGGTTTAGGGCATAGGGTTTAGGGTTTAGGGTTTAGGGCTTAGGGTTTTGGCTTTAATCTTTAGGGTCAAGGGTATGTGTTTAGGTTAGGGTCGAGGTTTAGGGTTTAGGGTCGAGGGTTTATGGTTTAGGGTTTAGGGTCTAGTCTTAGGGCTTAGGGTTTAGGGCTTAAGGTTTAGCATTTAGAGTTTAGGGTCTAGGGTCTAGGGTCTAGGGTCTAGGGTTTAGGTTGTCAGCTTAGGGTTTAGGGTCTAGGGTTTAGGGTTTAGGGTCTAGGGTTTACGGTTTAGGCTTTAGGGTTTATGGTTTAGGATTTAGGGTTCAGGGATAGGGTTAGGGCTAAGTGTTTAAGGTGGAGGATTTAGGGTTCAGGGTTAGGGTTTAGGTTTAGAGTTTAGGGTTTAGGGTATAGGGTTTAGGGTTTAAGGTTTCGGATTTAGGGTTAAGGGTTAGGGTTTAGGGTTTAGGGTTTAGGGTTTAGGGTCTACAGTTAGGTCTAGGGTTTAGGGTCTAGGGTCTAGGGATTAGGGTTTAGGGTTTAGGACTTAGGGTTTAGGGTTTCTGGTATAGGGTTTAGGTCTTATGGGTTTAGTGTTAAGGTCTAAAGTGTAGGGTTTAGGGTATAGGGATTACGGTTTAGGATTTAGGGTTCAGGGTTAAGGTTTAGGTTTTGGGTTTATGGGTTAAGGTCTAGGGTTTAGGTTTTGTTATTTAGGGTTTAGGGTTTTGGGTTTAGGGCTTATGGTTTAGCGTTTAGGGTTAATGGTTTAGGGTTTAGGGTTTAGGGTTCCGGGTGAGGGTTCGAGGTTAGGGTTTAGGGTTTAGTGTTTAGGGTTTAGGGTTTAGGGTCTACGGTTTAGGGTCTCGGGTTTAGGTTTTGGGGTTTAGGGTTTAGTGTTTTGGGGTTTAGGGTTTAGGGTTTAGAGTTTAGCATTTACGGTATAGGGTCTAGGGTCTAGGGTCTAGGGTTTACGTTATAGGATTTAGGACTTATGGGTTTAGTGATTAAAGTCTAAGGTTTAGGGTTTAGGGTTTAGGGATTACGGTTTGGATTTAGGATTTAGGGTTCAGGGTTAAGGTTTAGGTTTTGGGGTTTATGGTTTAGGTCTAGGGTTTTGGTTTTAGGGTTTAGGGTTTTTGGGTTTAGGGCTTAGGGCTTAAGGTTTAGCATTTAGGGTTTAGGCAATTGGTCTAGTGTTTAGGGTTTAGGGATTAGGGTTTAGAGTTTAGGGTCTACGGTCTAGGGTTAAGGCATTAGGGTTTAGGGTTAGGGTTTAGGATTTAGGGTTACGAGTTAGGGTCAGGGTTAGGGTTTAGGTTAGGGTGTAAGTTCTAGGATTTAGGGTCTTGGTTTTGGGTTTAGAGTTTTAAGTTTGGGGTTTAGGGTATAGTCTTTAGGGCTTAGGGATTAGGTTTTAGGGTCTAGGGTCTAGGGTTTTGGGTTTAAGGTTTAGGTTTTAGGGTTTTACGGTTTAGCGCTTGGGTTAGGGTTTAGGGTTTTCAGGTTTAGCGATTAGGGTTTTAGCGTTTAGGGTTTAGGGTCTAGGGTCTAGGGTTTAGGATTTACGGTTAGGACTTAGGGTTTAGGGTTATGGATCTATGGTTTAGGATTTAGGGTTTAGTGTTAGGGTCTAGGGTCTAGGGTCTAGGGTTTTAAGTTTGGGGTTTAGGGTCTAGTCTTTAGGGCTTAGGGTTTAGGGCTTAAGGTTTAGCATTTATGATTTAGGGGGGTTTAGGTCTATGGTTTAGGGTTTAGGACTTACGGTTTAGGGTTTAGGGTCTAGGGTTTAGGGTTTAGGGTTTAGCGTTTAATGTTAGGATTTAGGGTTGAGGGTAGTGTTTAGGGTCTAGGGTTTAGGGTTTAGGGTTTATGGTTTGTGGTTTAGGGTTTAGGGTTTGGGTTTCAGATTTAGGGTTAAGGTTTAGAGTTTAGGGTTTACGGGTTATGGTATAGGTTTTAGAGTTTAGGCTTTATGGTCTACGGTTTAGGGTCTAGGGTTTAGGTTTTTGGCTTAGGGTCTAGGGTGTAGGGTGTAGGGTTTAGGGTTTTGGACTTAGGGTTTAGGGTTTAGGGTTTAGTGTTGAAGGTTTAAGGTCTAGGGATTTGGGTTTAGGGTCAAGGGTTTAGGGTTTAGGGTGTAGAGTTTAAGGTTAGGGATTAAGGTTTAGGGATTAGGGATTAGGGTTTAGGGTTTAGGGCTTAGGGTTTAGGGTTTAGGGTTTAAGGTTCAGGGTTAGGGTTTAGGGTTTAGGGTTTAGGGTTTAGGGTTAGGGTCTAGGGTTTAGGGTTTAGGGTTTAGGGTTTAAGGTTTAGGGTTTAGGGTTTAGGGTTTAGGGTTGAAGATTTACGTTTTAGGGTTTTAGGGTTTAGGGTTTAAGGTTTAGGGTTTAGGTTTAGGGTTTTAGTGTTTAGGGTTTTAGGGTTTGGGGTTTAGCGTTTAGGGTCAGGGTTTAGGGTTTTAGGGTTTAGGGTTTTAGGGTTTAGGGCTTAAGGTTTAGCGTTTAAGGTTTAGGGTTTAGGGTTTAGGGTCTAGGGTTTAGGGTTTTAGGGTTTAGGGTTTAGGATTTAGGGCTTTTGGGTTTAGGGCTTAGGGTTTTAGGTTTAAACTTTAGGGTCAAGGGTCTTGGGTTTACAATTTAGGGTTTAGGTTTTTTGTTTAAGGGTCTAGGGTTTAGGGTTTTGGGCTTAGGGTTTAGGGTTTAGGGTTCAGGGTTAGGGTTTTGGGTTTAAGGTTTAGCATTTAGGGTTTAGGGTTTAGCGTTTGTGGTTCAGGGTTTAGTGTTTAAGGTTTAGAATTTAGGGTTCAAGTTAAGGGTTTGGGGTTTAGGGTTTAGGGTTTAGGGTTTAGGGTTTTAGGGTTTTCGGGTTTAGGGTTTTAGGTTTTAGGGTTTTATGGTTTAGGGTTTAGGTTTTTGATTTAGGGTTTAGGATTTAGGGTTCAGGATTAGGGTTTAGGGTTAAGGTTTCGGTTTTAAGGTCTACGGTTTAGGTGTTAGGGTTAGGGTTTAGGGTTTAAGGTTTCGGTTTTAAGGTCTTCGGTTTAGGTGTTAGGGTTTAGGGTTTAGGGTTTTTGGGTTTAGGATTTAGGGTTTAGGGTTTAGCATTTAGGATTTAGGGTCTACGGTCTACGGTTTTGGACATAGGGTTTACGGTTTAGGGTCTAGGGTTTAGGGTTTATGGTTTAAGGTTTAGGATATAGGATTTAGGGTTTAGGGTTTTTCTTTACTGTTTAGGGTTTAAGGTTTAGGATTTAGGGTTTAGGGTTTACGGTTTGGTTTTACGGCTTAGGGTTCAGGGTTTAGGGTCTAGGGTATTAGTGTTTAGGGTTTATGGTTTAGGTTTTAGGGTTTACGGTCTAGGGTTTAGGGTTTAGGGTCTAGGGTTTAGGGATTAGGACTTAGGGTTTAGGGTTTAGGGTCCAGGGTTTAGGGTTTAGGGTTTAAGGTTTAGGATTTAGAATTATGGTTTAGGGTTTTAGGTTTAGGGTTTAGTGTTTAGGGTCTATGGTAGGATCTACGGTTTAGGGTTTAGGGTTAGGGTTCAGGGTTTGAGTTTAGGGTTTAGGGTTTAAGGTTTTGGATTTAGGGTTTGAGGTCTTGGGTTTAGGGTTAGGGTTTAGGGTTTAGGTTTTGTGGTTTAGGGTTTAGGGTCTAGGGTCTAGGGTTTAGGAGTTAGGGTTTAGGCTCTAAGGTTTATTGTTTATGGTTTAGGGTTTAGGACTTAGGGTTTAGTTTAGGGTTTGGGGTTTAGGGTTTAGGGTTTAGGGTTTAGGGTTTGGGGTTTTGGGGTTAAGGGTTTAGGTTTTTGGTTTTTGGATTTAGGGTTAAGGGTTAGGGTTTAGGGTTTAGGGCTTAGGGCTTAGGGTTTATGGTTTAGGGTTTAGGTTTGGGGTTTAGGTTTTAGGGTTTTCGGGATTAGGGTTTAGGGTTTAGCATTTAGGGTTAAGGGTCTAGGTTAGGACTTATGGGTTTAGTGATTAGGGTCTAAGGTTTAGGTTAGGGTTTTAGGATGTATGGTTTAGGGTTTAAGGTTTAGGATTTAGGGTTTAAGGTTAGGGTTTAGGGTTTAGGGTTTAAGGTTCAGGGTTTAGGGTTCAGGGTTTAGGGTGTAGGGTTTAGGATCTACGGTTTAGGGCCTAGGGTTTAGGGTCTAGGGTCTAGGGTTTAGGGTTTCGGTTTTTGGTTTTTGGGTTTAGGATTTAGGTTTAGGGTCTAGGGAATAGGGTTTAGGTTATAGGGTTTAGGGCTTAAGGTTTAGTGTTTAGGTTCTGGGGTTTAGGACTTAGGGTTCAAGGTTTAGGGTTTAGGGTTTTGTGTCTAGGGTTTAGGGTCTAAGGGTTAGGGTTTAGCATATAAGGTTTAAGGTTTAGGATTTAGGGTTATGGGTTATTGTTTAGGCTTTAGCGTTTAGGTTTTAAGGTTTAGGATTTAGTGTTTAGAATTTAGGGTTTAGGGTCTAAGGTCTAGGGTCTAGGGTTTAGGATTTAGGGTATAGTGTTTAGGGTTCCGGGTTTAGGGTTTAGGCTTTTGGGTATAGTGTTTAGGTTTTAGGGTTTAGGGTTTATGGTCTAGGGTTTTGGTTTTACGGTTTAGGGTCTATGGTCTAGGGTCTAAGTTTTAGGGTTTTGTGTTTTGGGTTTGGAGTCTAAGGTGTAAGGTTTAGGTTTTAGGTTCTACGATATAGGGTTTAGGGATTAGGTTCTAGGGTTTAGAGTATAGGGTATAGGATTTAAGATTTAGGATTTAGGGTTTAGGTATTTCGGGTTTAGGGTGTTAGGGTTTAGGGTTTAGGATTTAGAATTTAGGGTTCAACGTTAGGGTTTAGGGTTTAGGTTTTAGGTTTTAGTGTTTAGGGTGTAGGGTGTAGGGTCTATGGTCTAGGATTTAGGGTTTAGGTTTTAGGACTTACGGTGTAGGGTTTAAGGTTTTTTTGTTTAGGATTTAGGGTTTAGGGTCTAGGGTCTAGGGTTTAGGGTTTAGGGTTTAGGGTTTTGGGTTTAGAGTTTTAGGTTTTGGGTTTTGGGTTTTGGGTTTAGGGTTTAGGGTCAAGGGGCTAGGGTCTAGGATCTAGGGTCTAGGATTTAGGGTTTTGGGTTTAGGGTTTAGGGTTTAGGGTATAGGGTCTAGGGAATAGGGTTTAGGGTTTACAGTTTAGAGTGTAGGGTTTAGGGTTATGATTTAGTGTTTAGGGTTTCGGGTTTAGGTTTTAGGGTTTAGGGTTTTAACGTTTAGGGTCAAGGGTTTACGGTTTAGGGTCTAGGGTTTTGTGTTTAGGATTTAGGGTTTTGGGGTTAGGGTTTGGGGTTTAGAGTTTAGGGTTTAGGGTTTAGGGATTACGGTTTAGTGTTCCTGGTTGAGGATCTAGGGTTTAGGGTTTAGGGTCTAGGGTTTCAGGTCTAGGGTTTAGTGTTTGGTGTTTAGGGTTTATGGTCTAGGGTTTAGGGTCTAGGGTTAAGGGTGTAGGGTCTAGGGTTTAGGATTTAAGATTTAGGGTCTAGTGTTTAGGATTTCGAGTTTAAGGTTTAGGGTTTACGGTTTAGGGTCTAAGGTTTAGGGTTTATGATTTAGGGTCTAGTGTTTAGGGTTTCGAGTTTAGGGTTTAAGGTATAGTGTTTAGGTTTTAGGATTTAGGGATTAGGGATTAGGGTTTAGGGTTTAGGTTTTAGGGTTTAGGGCGTAGGGTCTAGGGTCTTAGGTTTAAGCTTTAGGGTCAAGGTTAGGGTTTAGGGTTTAGAGTTTTGGGGTTTACTGTTTACGTTTTAAGGTCTAGGGTCTACGGTTTAGGGTTTAAGGATTAGGGCTTAGTGTTTAGTGTTAGGGTTAAGGGTTTAAGGTTTAGGGTTTAGGGTTTAAGGTTTTGAGGCTTAGGGTATAGGGTTTATAGTTTACGATTTGGGGTTTAGGGATTAACGTTTAGCATTTAGGGTTCAAGGTTAAGGTTTAGGTTTTGGGGTTTATGGTTTAAGCTCTAAGGTTTCGGGTTTAGGGTTTGGGGTTTAGTTATTGGGGTTTAGGGTCTGGGGTCTAGGAATAGGGTCTAGGGTATAGGGTTTAGGTTTTAGGGTTAGTGTTTAAGATTTAGGATTTAGGATTTAGGGTTTAGGGTTTTGGGTTTAGTTTGGGGTTTTGGGTCTAGGGAATAGGGTCAGGGTTTAGGGTTTAGGGCTTAAGGTCTAGTGTTTAGTGTTTAAGGTTTAGGATTTAGGGTTCAGGGTTAGGGTTTAGGGTTTAGGTTTTATGGTTTTGAATCAAAGGTCTAGGGTTTAGGGTCTAGAGTTAGGGTGTTGGGTTTAGGGTTTAGGGTTTACGATCTGGGGTTTAGAGTTTAGGGTATAGGGTTTAGGGTTCTAGGTTTTGGGTTCAGGGTTTAGGGTTTAGGATTTAAGGTTTAGGGTTTAGGGTTTAAGATTTAGGATTATGGTTCAGGGTTAGGGTTTAAGGTTTAGGGTTGAGGTTTTAGGGTTTAGGATCTAGGGTTTAGGGTCTAGGGTCTAGGGTTTAGGGTTTAGGATTTAGGGTCTAGTGTTTAGGGTTTCGGGTTTACGGTTTTGGGTTTAGTGTTAGGTTTTAGGGTGTAGGGTTTATGGTCTAGGGTTTAGGGTTAGGGTCTATGGTCTTGATTCTAAGGTTTAGGCTTTAGGGTCTAGGTTTTAGGTTTAGTGTCTAGGGTTAGTATTTAGGGTTTGGGGTTTGGGGTTTGGTGTCTAAATTGTAGGGTTTACGTTTTAGGGTTTAGGTTCTAGGGTTAGAGTATAGGGTATAGGGGTGTATTGAATGAAAATGTTCTAATTTCGAGGACGAAATTATTTTTAAGGAGGGGAGAAATGTAACACCCGTTTAATTCTAAGATTTAATTAAATTAGATTAATTAAAGAGAGGGTTGTTAATATTGTGTTTTAATTTAAAATGCTTGTGTGTGACATTGGTTGATGCATTAGTTGCATATAGTTGCGCTAAATGAAGAATAGGGACTAAATTGATAACAAAGATGAAAGTTGAGGACCAGAATGAAAATAGATTATCGAGGTTGGATTGATGAGAAAGACAAAAAAAATTAAGGACGGGTGAAAGAGGATTTTCACTAGATAGATAAGAGATTAAATTGGTAAATAAGGAAATGGGTAAAAGAAAAATAAAGGATGATGATGAGAGGGAATGAGGACCCAATCGAAAGGGAATTCTTGAAGGAGGGCAAATACCCAAATTTTCTTAAGCCACATAAAACACTTACTAAATCCTCCACTCACCCTATCCATTCGACACACACACACACAAGAACCAAGGAGGAGCCAAACCCTAAGGGAGCCAAAGTGTTGGAGAAATTGGTGGTTCTAGGTGGTGGGTGATCAGATTCCGGCAACCGGAGGCCGGAGCAAGGCTAGGAAGTCTTCTTCAACATTCCTTTTATCTTCTCATACTCATTTCAAGGTAGTGAAGCAATCTTCCTCCATTCTTCATGTGTGCTGTAGGGGTACGTGGAGTTGTTCGCTGGGCGGCGCTCCCGATGACTCTTGTTTCTCTTTGATTTGACATTGATGTGTCATTATATGTTGCTCTTAATTCCATATATGTATAAGATGGATCATGTTACAAATGAGGTAGATTTATTTGAAATTCTCTATATCTCTATCTGTACAGCCGTAGTAAGCTCAGCACATATGTTTAGTCATGACTGGATAAGCATGACGTCAGGTAAAGGAAAGTTATGTTACATCCAATAGTTAAAGTTTTCATATTTTATAAAGAATAAGAATGCATGATTTTCCGTAAAGAATACGGTGGTACATGCAGTAGTTTTTAAACTTAGATTGCTATACTACTGAGATTTATTCTCACTCAGTGCTGGCATGTATCAGATGAATAGGTGATGATGGGGATTGGAGCTTGAGGTAGATAGGTACGAACCCCACTAGTTTTAGTCATTTTGACATGCATCATAGGAGCTTCTCACAAATAGACTTTATGAGACTTGTGATTGTTCTGACATGGTCTTTTTGGAGGGAACCTGAGTGGCAGGATTGTTGCCTCCAGTTCCCAAGATTGACTAACTATAAATACTATTATCACATATATATATTTATGTAAAAGATGGTCCTGCATGTGTATGAATGTTTTAATTTGTTTCCTGATTTTATATTTTCTTCCGCTATAAGAATCAGGATAGAACCCGAGAGTGATGACTCGAACCGAAATGAATACTTTGTAATAACTTGATAAAAGTTTTAAAATTACTCGGGTAGAAGAATTAGTAACACACTTATCCTATGTAATTATACATATATAATTATTAATCCACTAAAAATGGACCTTAGGATAAGAGGGTGTTACAAGAACACATTAACATAGCTATTATGCAAACCTTGTACCCCCAATACTCTGGTGTTAAACTCTTTCCTCATATTTTACAGGGCAAGAAATTTGACTTTTGCATGTTTTTCTCTTCCCTGTGAAAAAAAGAAGAAATATCATCAAGAACTTCAACTTATGTGATTCTTTTATTTGTCTTGAGCAGATTGTGTTGTTAGTAAATTTTCACAGAAATTTCTAACAAGTAAAAGAAAACTTCCTACATGCATATGGTCAAGTAAGCATAATGGTAGGTTGAACTAAACACATCAAAATTTAACGCACAAAGCACCAAGACATTCTTCAAAAGCTATTACCTTTACAAAATTACTTGTTCTAACTGCACTACTTCATCTTTTTCCTGTATGCCACAACTAGTCAAGCATAACATGCTCAAGATTTAAGAGAATATTGTTCTAAATGAAAAACATAGCAGTTCCACTCTAAAATTATATTAATAAACAAAACAGTATCCACCAATATATAGTTAATGCCTTAACTTCAAAGAAGCACAAAGCCAAAACTTCCACATACAGGGATATGGCAATAACAAACAGGGATGGTTTTTAGATAAATTGTCCAATTAAAAGCATAAGAGAAATTATTTGTGCTTCTCTACTTATTGAGACAACTATTAAAATCACCATATATGATATAAGACCAACTAACAGAAAGATACATACATACATACATACAAAAATAAATAACTCTGTGAAACACACACTCTACGCCCACTTTAGATAAATAATATATATGTTTATTTATACATAGATAGATACAAACAACAAATATATATATATATATATTACCTGAATACCGAACAAACTCTAGCTCAAAAAATTATGGGAAGTTCATAGATTAATTGAGCTGAGGAAACAATAGATAATTAATTAATAAAAAGGTAATTCAAGAGAATAACAGCAACAATTCCAAACAGAAAATGAACAACAGCTTTGAAATAGATAGAATGCAAAAAGAACTTTCGATGGAATTGAGGATTTCCAGTTTTCCATAGATTCGGATGTGTGAGAAGGGGCCGAATTTCTTCAATCTACGAGTTACAAGTATCAATGCCGTAATTTCTTCAAATTTTACGAGTTATAAAGTATCATATGATTCAGATCGACTAAGAACAAGACCGGAGTTGAAATCTATAGAAAATATTAGTCAATAATCGGCACAAAAAAAGAAGAATATAAGAATAAAGAATAGAAATTCGTATAAAATTTTAGTAGATTTTAGCAGAGCATCTAATCTCTTGCATCCGTATGTGAGATTGTTATACTTTGGAAACAATAAAATCAAAAGAAAAACCTATGGAAGACAATAAGAGAAGAAAGACTGGCCATCTTTTGCACTCATCTCCTTCGTTCTCGCATCCTTTACTCCTTCGTTCGCTCTTCGCTATCCTCTCTGCTTCAATTCGCTCACATCCTTTGTCCTCATAATACAGATAGGAAATCGACGATGGCCGTGATGATCAGGCACTATTTACCTCAAGGACTTCTCCGATTACTCTCGTTTCCCTCCCGATCAGATTTCTCGCTCCAATGCTCCACCTGGGTTCCGTAGCTTTTAGGGTTTAGAGAGTTTTAGGGATTTTGTTTATGAAAAAATAATAAAAGCGGATAATGAAAAAGGAAGGGAAAGAAAAAGGAAAAATAAACAAATAAAATTAAGTCCATTTTTTTAATCTCTCATTTTATATAAATCTAGTTAATAAATTCAGCCCTTCACGTATAATATTAATATCAAACCAAATATATATAACAAAATAAATTTTATAGCTAACATATACTTGTGTCCTCATATATTATCTATATTAATTCTATATCCTCTATTTGAAATTCAAATTCAACTATAGATATTTAAGTTAAATAAATTCATTAAAATAATTTTTTTAATAATTTAAAAGCATGAGACATACATGGTATAAAAATTGAAAGAAATAAAAGGAAAAATTAAAATGAACAAAAAAATCCTCTCTAAGTAGAAATAAAAAAATGACCATTTTTAACAATTCTGTGTTCCCCATAAAAAAATCTTGTATCTATAATTCGCGATGGAAATAGAAACAGAATATTTGTTCATCTCTAATTAGAGACAGAAACATATTTTGTCAATATGTCAACTTCCGTCTCTAATTAGAGACGGAATATGTTTCGTCTCTATTTTTCTCAAAATTTTTAAATCACATAATTAAGATTTAGGGACGGACTTGTGATGAATTAGGAACAAAATAGAGACGGAATAGTTCCGTCTCTAATGTCATTTTTCTTGTAGTGGGTCTGGGGTTTAGGTTTAGGGTTTAGAGTTTTGGGTTATTGGTTTAGGGTATAGTTTTTAGGGTGTAGGATCTAGGGTTTAGGCTTTTCGGGTTTAGGGTTTAGGGTTAGCAGTTTAGGGTTAAGGTTTAGGGTTTAGGGTTTAGGGTCTACAGTTTAGGGTCAAGGATTTAGGGTTTTGGGTTTTGGGTTTGGGGTTTTAGCGTTTAGGGTTTAGGCTTTAGGCTTAGGCTTTAGGGTTTAGGGTCTATGGTTTAAGGATTGCGTTTAGGGTCTACATTTTAGGGTTTAGGGTTTAGGCCTTTGGGTTTAAGGTCTAGGGCTTAGAATTTAGGGTTTAATGTCTAGGGTCTAGGGTCTAGAGTTTAGGGTTTAGGGTCTAGAGTTTAGGTTTCAAGGTTTAACGTTTAGGGTTAGGGTTCAGGGTTTAAGGTTGGGTTTCGGGTCTAGGGTTTAGGGTTTAGGTTCTAGGGTTTAGGGTTTAGGGTTTAGGGTTTAGGGTTTTGGGTTTAGGATTTAGGGTCTACTATTTAGGGTCTAGGGTTTAGAGTTTATGTTTAAGATTTAGGGTTTAGGGTCTAGGGTTTATGATTTAGGATTTAGGGTTTAGGGTTTAGGTTTTAGGATTACGGTTTAGGGTTTAGAGTTTTGTGTTTTGGGTTTAGGGTTTATGGTTTAGGGTTCAGTGTTTACAGTTTAGGGTTTAGGGCTCATGGTTTTGGGTCTAGGGGCTAGGTCTAGGGTTTAGTGTTTAGGATTTAGTGTTTAGGGTTTTGGGTTTAGGGTTTAGGGTTTAAGGTTTAGGGTTAAGGTTTAGGGTTTCTGGGTTTAGGGTCTAGAGTTTGGGGTTTTGGGTTTAGGGTCTAGGGGCTACGGTCTAGGGTCAGGGTTTAAGGTCTAGTCTCTAGGTCTAGGTCTAGGGTCTAGGGTCTAGGGTTTAGGGTTTAGGGTTCAGTGTTTAGGGTTTTAAGGTCTAGGGTTTAGGGTTTAAGGCTTAAGGTTTACGGGTTAGGGTCTAGGGTTTAGGGTCCAAGATTTAGGGTTTAGAGTTTAGGGTATAGGGTTTAGGGTCTAGGGTTTATTTTAGGGTTTAAGGTTTAGGGTTAGGGTTTATGGTTTAGAATTTAGGGTTTAGGGTCTAGGGTCTAGGGTCTAAGGTTTAGGGTCTAGGATTTAGGGTTTAGGGTTTAGGGTTTAGGTTTTAAGGTTTGGGTCTAGGGTCTAGGGTGTAAGGTTTAGTGTTTAGGGTTTTAGGATTTAGGGTTTAGGCTCTATGGTTTAGGGTTTAGGGTTTAGGGTCTAGGGTCTAGGGTCGAGGATTAGGGTTTTGGGCTTAGGGTTTAAGGTTTAGACTTAGGGTGTAGGGTTTAGGGTTTAGGGTTTAGGACTTAGGTTATTGCATTTAGGGTCTAGGGTTTGGGTTGACGGTTTAGGGTCTAGGGTTTAGGCTTAGGGTCTACGATTTAGGGTTTAGGGTTTAGGTTTTAGGGTTTAGGGTCTAGGGCTTGGGTTCTAGGGTTTAGGGGTTAGGGTTTAAGGTTTAGGGTTTAAGGTGTAGGTTTATGGTTGAGGGTTTAGGCTTAAGGTTTAGGGTTTAGGGTTTAGGGCCTATGGTTTAGGGTCTAGGATTTAGGGTTAGGATTTAGAGTTTAGGGTTTAGGGTTTAGGGTATAAGGTTTAGGGCTTAGCGTCTAAGGTTTAGGGTGTAGGGTTTCGGGTTAGGGCTCAGGGTTTAGGGTTTAGTTTAGGGCTTAGGGTTTAGGGTTTAGGGTTTAGGGTTAAGGTTTAGGGTTTAGGTTCTAGGGTCTAAGGTTTAGGGTTTAGTGTTTCGGATTCAGGGTTTAGGGTCTATGGTTAGGCTTTAGGGTCTACAGGCTAGGGTCGAGGATTTAGGGTTTAGGGCTTAGGGTTTAGGTTAGACTTAGGGTGTAGGGTTTAGGTTTTTGGGTCTTCGGTTTAGGGTTTAGGGTTTAGGGTTTAAGGATTAGAGTTTTGGGTTTTGGGTTTAGGGTTTAAGGTTTAGTGTTTGGGTCTATGGTTTAGGGTTTATGGTCTAGGGTCTAGGGTTAAGGTTTTGGGGTTTAGGGTTTAGGGTTTAGGGTTTTTGGTCTAGGGTCTAGGGTTTAGGGTTTAGGGTTTAGGGTTTAAGGTTTAGGGTCTAGGGGCTAGGTTCTAAGGTCTAGGGTTTAGGGTTTAGGGTTTAGTGTTTAGGGTTTTTGGGTCTAGGGTTTAAGATTTAGGGTTTAGAGCTTAAGGTTTAGGGTCTAGGATTTAGGGTTTTAGGTTTAGGGTTTAGAGTTTAGGGGTTAGGGTCTAGGGTTTTAAGTTTAGGTTTAGGGTCTAGGGTTTAGGGTTTAAGGTCTAGGATTTACAGTTTAGGGTTTAGGGTCTAGGGTCTTGGGTATAAGGTTAGGGGTTAGGGTCTAGGGTTTTTAAGTTTAGGCTTAGGGTTTAGGGTTTAGGGTTTAGGGTCTAGGATTTACAGTTTAGGGTTTAGGGTCTAGGGTCTTGGGTATAAGGTTTAGGGTTTAGGGTTTAGTACTTAGGGTCTAGGGTCTGGGGTTTAGGGTTTAGGGTAGGGTCTAAGGTCTAGGGTCGACGATTAGGGTTAGACTTAGGGTTTAGGGTTTGAGTTTAGGGTTATGGCTTTAGGGTTTAGGTTTTAGGGTTTACTATTTAGGGTTTACGGTTTTGGGTTTGGTTTAATGTTTAGTTAGGGTTAGGGTTTAGGGTTTAGGGTCTAGGGTCTAGGTTTCAGGGTTTTAGGGTTTAAGGTTTCGGGTTTAGGGTTTAAGGTTTAGGGTTTAGGGTCTACGGTTTAGGGTCAAGGTTTACGGTTTTGGGTTTAAGGTTTAGGGTTTAGAGTTTAGGGTTTAGGGTTTATGGTTTAGGGTTTAGGGTTATGGTTTAGGGTTTAGAGTTTAGGGTTTAGGTTGTGGTCTAGGGATTAGGGTTTTTGGGGTTTATGATTTAGGTTTAGGGTTATGGTCTAGGGTTTAGGGTCTAGGTATAGGGTCTAAGGGTTGGGTTTAGAGTTTTGGAGTTTAGGGTTTATAGTTTAGGGCTTAGGGGTTAGGGTTTAGGATTTGAGTTTCGGGTTTAGGGATTACGGTTTAGGGTTTCTTGGTTTATGGCCAAGGGTTTAGGGTCTAGGGTTTAGGGTCTAGTGTTTAGTTTTAGGTTTAGGGTTTAGGCTTAGGGTTTAGGTATTGGTTTAGGGTTTTGGGGGTACTGTTAAGGTTTAGGCTAGGGTGCTTAGGGCTTAAGGCTTAGGGTTTAGGTCTTGGGTTTAGGGTCAGGGTTTAGGGTTTAGGGCTTAAGGCTTAGTGTTTATGGTTTTGGGTTAGGGTTTGGGTTTTAGAGATTACGGTTTAGGGTTAAGGCTTAGGGTTAAGGGTTTTGAGTTTAGGGTTTAGGGATTACAGTTAGGGTTTCTTGGTTTAGGGCCTAGGTTTAGGGTTTATGGTCTAGGGTTTAGGGTCTAGGGTTTAGGGTCTACGTTTAGGGTTAGGGTCTACGGTTTAGGGTTTAGTACTTAGGGTTTAAGGTCTAGGGTTAGGGTGAAGGGTTTAGGGTTAGGGTTTATGATTTAGGTCTAGGGTTTTGGGTTTCGAGTTTAGAGTTTAACGTTTGTGTTTAGGTTTTAGGGTTTAGGGATTATGGTCTAGGGTGTTTAGGTTTTAAGGTTTAGGGTCTATGGCCAAGGGTCTAGGGTATAGGGTTTTGGGTTCAGGGTTTGGGTTTATTGTTTAGGGTTTAAGGTTTAGGATGATGTCTAGGGTTACAGTTTACGGTTAGGGTTTAAGGTCTAGGGTCTACGATTTAGGGTTTAGGGTTTAGGTTTAGGGTTTAGGGTTTAAGGAAGGGTTTTTGGGATTTCGAATTTAGAGTTTAGGGTTTAAGGTCTAGGGTATAGGGTTTAGGGCCTAGGGTTTAGCATTTAGGGTCTAGGGTTTAGGGTTCAAGGTTTAGAGTTTGGGGTTAGGTTCAGGGTTAGGCTTAAAGGTTTCAGATTAGGGTTTCGATTCTACGGTTTAGGGTTAGGGTTACGGTTCTAGCTTTAGTGTAGTTTAGGATTTAGGGTGTAGGGTTTAGGATTTAGGGTCTAGTGTTTAGGGTCTAGATTTAGTGTTTAAGATTTAGAGTTTTGGGTTTAGGGTCTTGGGGTTAGTGTTATGATTTAGACTTTAGGGGTTTATGTTTTAGGGTTTAGGGTTGGGTTTAGCGGTTAGGGTTTAGGGTTTAGGTGTAGGTCTTGGGGCTAGGGTCTAGGTCTAGTGTCTAGTTCAAGGGTCTAGGGTCTAGGGTCTAAGGTCTAGGTTAGGTCAAGGTTTTAGGGGTTAGGGTTTATGTTTAGGGTTTGGGGTTTAGGGTTTAGGGTCTAGGGTTAGGTCATGGATTTAGGTTTTGTGTTTAGGGTTTAGGGTTTATGGTTAGGGTTTAGGTTTTGGGTTAGGGTCTAGGGTTTTAGGTCTAGGGTTTAAGGTTTAGGGTTTAGATATTAGGGTTTAATGTCAAGGGTCTAGGGTCTAGAGTTTTGGGTTTAAGGTTCAGATATAGGTTTAGGGTTTAGGGTTCAGGGTTTAGGGTTTAAGGTTTAGGGTTTCTGTTCTAGGGTTTAGGGGTTTTGGGTAGGTTCTCCGTTTTAGGGTTTTGGGTTTGGGTTTAGGGTCTAGGGTTTAAAGTTTACTGTTTAGATTTAGGGTGAAGGGTTTAGGGTCTAGGGTTTAGGGTTTATGATTTAGGGTAGGGTTTTAGGGTCTAGGGTCTAAATTTTAAGGTTTAGGGTCTAGGATCTAGGGTTTAGGGTTTCGGGCTTAGGGCTAAGGGTTTAGGGTTTAGGGATTGGGCTTAGCGTTAGAGTTAAGGTTAGGGTCTAGGGTCTAGGGTTTAAGGTTTAGGGTTTAGGGTTTAGGATTTAGGGTCTAGGGTTTAGGGTTTAGGCTTTCGCATTAGGGTTTATGATTTAGGGTTTAGGGTGTAGGGTCTAGGATCTAGGGTTTACGGTTTTAAACTTAGGGCTCGGGGTTTTAAGGTTTAGGGTTTAGGCTTAGGGCTTAGGGTTTCCCGTTTAGGGTCTAGGGTTAGGGTTTAGGGTTTAATATTTAAAGTCTAGGGTTAGGGTTTATGTTTAGGGTTTAGACTTTAGGGTTTAGGGTCTTAAGTTTAGGGATTAGGGTTTATGGTTTAGGGATTAGGGTTTTTGGTTTAGGGTTTAGGTTTGGTTTAGGTTTGGGGGTTTTTGGAATTAGTATTTAGGTCTAGGGATTAGGGTCTAGGGTTTAGGGTTTAGAGTTTTGGAGTTTAGGGTTACCGTTTAAGGTCTAGGGTCTACGATTTAGGGTTTAGGGCTTAGGGTTTAGGTTTTTGGGTTAGGGTTTAGGGTCTACGGTTTAGGGTTTAGGGTCTAGGGTCTCGGGTTTAGCATTTAGGGCTTAGGGTTTAGGGTTAGGGATTTAGGGTTTAGGGTCTAGGGTTTAGGTTTTAGGGTTTAGGATCTAGGGTCTAGGGTCTAAGGTTTATGGTTTACGGTCTAGGGTCTAGGGTTAGGGTTTAATATCTTTTGTTTAGGGTTTAGGGTTTGGGTTTGGGGTTTGCGGTCTAGGATATAGGGTTTAGGTTTTAGGGTTTAGGGTCTAGGGTTAGGGTTAGAGTTAGGGTATAGGGTTTAGGGTTTGGTTTAGGGTTTAAGGTTTAGGATTTAGGGTTTAGGGTTTACAGTTTAGGGTTTAGGGTTTAAAGTTTTAGGATTATGGTTTAGGTTAGGGTTTAGGGTTTCGGGTTTAGGGTTTTTGGGTTTAGGATTTAGGGTCTAGGGCACAGGGTTCAGGGTATAGGTTTAAGGCTTAGGGTTTAGCGTTTAGGGTCTAGGTTTGGGTTTAGAGTTTAGGGTTTCGGGTCAAGGGTTTAGTGTTTATGTGTAGGGTTTTAGCTTTTAGGGTCTAGGGTTTAGGGTTTAGAGTTTTGGGGCTACGGTTTACGGTTTAAGGTCTAGGGTCTACGACTTAGGGTTTAGGGCTAGGGTTTAGGGTTTCGGGTTTAGGGTTTAGGTTTAGGTTTAGGGTCTAGGGTCTCGGGTTTAGCATTTAGGGCTTAGGGTTTAGGATTTAGGGATTAGAGTTTAGGATTTAGGGTTTAGGGTGTAGCCTTAGGGTTTAGGGTCTAGGGTTTATGGTTTAGGGTCTAAGGCTAGGGTCTAGGGTTTAGGGTCTCGGGTCTAGTGTTTAGGGTTTTGGATTTAGGGTTTTTGGGTTTATCATTTAGGGTCTAGTGTTTGGGTTTAGGGTTTAGAATTTAGTGTTTAAGATTTAGGTTTAGGGTTAGTGTCTAGTCTAAGGTTTGGAGTTTATGATTTTGGGTTTATGGTTGAGGGTTAGGTGTTAGGGTTTATGGTCTAGGTTCTAGGTTGAGGGTTTAGTTTCTAGGGTGTATGGTTTAGGGTTTAGCATCTAGGGTCTAGGTTTAGGATTTAGGTTCTAGTGTTTTAGAGTTTGGGTTTAGGGTTTGGGTTTAGTGTTAGGTTTTAGGGTTTAGAGTTTAAGGTTTAAAGTCTAGGGTTTAGACTTTGGGGTTTAGGGTCTAGGGTCTAAGTTTAGGTTTAGGTTTAGGATCTAGTGTTTAGGCCTAGGGTTTGGGGTTTGGGTCTAGGGTCTAGGGTTTAGGTTTTGGGATCTAGGGTCTAGAGTTGTAGGGTTTAGGGTCTATGGTTTAGACTTTAGGGTATAGGTTATAGGGTTTAGGGTTTTTTGGGTATAGGGTTTTGGGTCTAGGGTTTAGAGTCTAGGGTCTAGGGTTTAGGGTTTTTGGGTTTGGGGTTTAGGGTTTACTATTAGGGTCTACGGTTTAGGGTTTAAGGGTTAGGGCTTAGAGTTTAGGTTATGGTCTAGGGTTTAGGGTTTTGGATTTACGGTTTAGAGTTAGGTTTAGGGTTTAGGGTCTAGGGTTTAGGGATTAGGGTTTGGGTTTAGGGTCTAAGGTTTAAGGTTTAGGGTCTAGGGTGTAGGTTTAGGGCTAGGTTTTAGGGTTAGGTGTAGGGTTTAGGGTCTAGTTTTAGGGTTTAGGATTTAGGGTTTAGGGTCTAGGGTCTAGGGTTTAGGGTCTAGGGTTTAGGGTTTAGGTTTTGGGTTTAGGGCTTAGGGCTTGGGGTTTAGGGTCTAGGTTTATGGTTTTGGACTTAGGGTTTAGGGTTTGGGTCTAGAGTCTAGGTTTTAGGGATTAGGGTTTTGGATTTAGGGTTTAGGGATAGGGTTTTAGGGTCTAGGGTTTAGGGTTTAGACTTTAGGGTTTAGGGTCTAGGTTGTAGGGTTTAGGGTCTAGGTTTTAGGGTTTAGGATTAGGGTTTAGGTTTTAGGGTCTAGGGTTTAGGGTTTTAGGGTTTAGGGTTTAGGATTTTGGGTTTAGGGTTTAGAGTTTAGAGTTTAGGGTTTATGGTTCATACTGAAGAAGAATGATGTACTTAATTGAAAAGTGATTCGAGAAGGAATGAGGCCAAAATGGATTTTTCAGCTATGTGAAAATGCAATTTTGAAGGCCTAAATTGTAATTGTTTCAGCGAGAAGTGAAACATGACGCAAGGAAGATCAAAATTCAATGTTAAATTGGAGAGAACTTGGGAATTTGATCGGGATCCAATTAGACTATTTAAGCTTCATATTTTAATTAATTACGAAATAAGATTACTCTATAAAAAATAATATTATCTTTAGATAAATAATAATTCCTAATTGAATTTAAGTAGAAAAATATATTATTCTATCTATCTATACCTATATCTATATATCTATATATCTATATAATCTATATCTATATCTACCTATCTATATAATCTATATAAAAGAAAAGGCGTAGAACCTCTTCTTGCCAAACATCTTTTATAATCTATGCATTCCTACCACATTTATCCTAATTGGCACCAAATAGGATTCACATAGAAACAAATTATTAATTAAATAATCAATCACTTAAATTAAAGATATAAAATCAAATCCCTTTGGTGTTTGGTATTGTTGCAGTTTTCAGTTTATTTTGGAAAAAAAAACTGAAAACTTGTTTGGCTAAATGAGTTTTATTTCAATTTTGGACTTAATGTCAAAACATAAAACACCATATAGGAAACCACAAAATGTAGTTTCCACAAATTTCATTTTCGTTTTTTTTTCAACCACAACCCACCACCACCACCACCACCACCCACCACAACCACTCACCACCACTCGCAACCACCAACCACCACCCACCACCACCACCCACAACCACAAGCAACCACCACGACCAACAATCACCAACCACCACGACTCGACCACTCACCACCACCAGCACCACCACCCACCACCACGATCACCCACCACCACCAGCAATCACCAACCACCACCACCACCAACAGCACCACCCACCGACGACCACTCACCAACACCAGCAACCACCACCAACAACCACCACCCACCACCATGACCACTCACCCACAACCAGTAGCAACCAGCAACCACCACCACCACAACACCCACCACCACCTGCCAGCACCACCACCATTCGCCACCACCACCAACCACCACCAACCACCAACCACCACCCACTACCAACACCCCACACCACCTGCCACCAACGACCACTACGACCACTTGCCACCACTACTCACCACTACAAGGAACCATCACCCACCACCACGACCACACACCACCAACACCACCGCACTACCACCACGTCCACCATCACCCTCCGCCACCAACCACACCCACCACTACCATTACCTTCCACAACCACCCTCACGCACCATCGCCCACTGCCACCACTCACTACCTACCATTCATTACTACCCCCCCCCCCCCCCCCGCACCATCACACTCACCACCAGTATCACCACCATCAACCACCACCACGTACCACCACCGCCCACCAACACCCACCACCGACAATGAATGTGCATGAATCTTCTTGCTTCCAAAATATATGATGAGTTCAAATTCTAACTTCGGATAAAACATTGACAATGTTAATTTTCTTAGTTAAGTTATAATTTATTAAAAGAATAATTTTTAAATATTTGAATTTCAATATTATTAGTTTAATATTTTAAAATTATTTTTTATATTTTCCAAACGCATATACATTATTTATTATATTTTATAAATAATAAATTTTTCCTATGTTTAATGTAAAACATAAATCTAGTTTTAATAATAAAAGAAGAACATAATTTTTACATATTTTAAAATAAATGATTGACCCTTATTAAGTTATCTATCTATCTATTACTAGTACTAAATAATAAAAGAATATGCAAGAAGCCTCACACCGACACATAAGCTATTTGAGTGCTCTCCACTCTTGATATGGTGGCATCTAAGTGGATTCTACTAAGATCCACTAGGATTCACTAGGCAAATCTTAACAAATCATATTATCACTCTAATTAATAATTAAATATTTCAAAATACCTTAAAAATTGCTTTTGGAATTTTCTCTTTTTGAAATTCATATTAATTTGGATAATTAATTAGCAAATCAACTTCTAAATTCATATCATATTCTAAATTTGAATTTTCGAATTCAACTAACATCACATATTATAAAATCCTTAAAATTTAGAATTAAAATACATTAATTTCAAATAAAATGCAATATTAATAATACCATTAACATGTGGCCCAAAAAATATAAAATTTAATAATTATCCATTAAAAAAAGAAATAGTTACTGTAACTGTCGTTTTTGGCTCAGACAATTGTAATTTGAAATTAGGACCGCAAGGGGTCCTAACCTTGGGGGACTTGTCCTTAGGTGATGCACCTAGGTGCCTACGTATCCTTCGGGAGGGATGAAAGTCCTCGTAGTTCGTCATGCTGACGTCTATCGGAGTCGTTAGGCAAGGTTGTTACCTGTATCGGACCGTGTACGGCTAAGATGCGTCTAAGGTACTCCGGTCGGGCGAGCCGCTCTTAGGAGGTTGCCTTAGTGGGAGAGAGCAAAGGTCTCTGAGGGCTGCTGGAAGCCCTGTTAATAGTATACTCCGATGGGGAGGTGAGCTTGCCGGAGGCTGGCCGGAATGGGGGCCTGTGACGGAGCTCGAGGTGCGGAGAGGACTTGCGTGAGGTATCTGAGAGTGCCCAGGTACCGAGAGAGTGTGAGGGACATCACAGATAAGGTATGGAAATCCTTCGAGTTGCGTATAGTTCTGTTTAGACAAGACTGCTTGCTTAGTCCCCCTAGTGAGGGTCTATTTATACTCAAGTGCCGGAGATCGGCTGAACCCACGACCTCGTGGGACGTGGGTCGTCCCACGAGGCTTGTGGAGATCCCACGTCTGGTTGAGGGGAAGCTCCGTCTAGTGATGTGGGCGAGGGCCACGTAACTGATAGGTGAGTGGTGGCCACGTGTCCCTGGCAGGTCCTGAGGCCGTGCTTCTAGAAGGTCAGTGCCACATGTCCCAAGGCAGAATATTCCGTAATTACAGTTACGTTTTAGAAACAAGAAAATAAATGATCATACATAACCACATGCAAAAACAACTGGTCACTGCTAATAACATACATTCTTGGTGATCACACAACAACAGAATATTTCACCCAACCTCTCACATGCATTTAACAGATATAAGCATGCAATAGTTTTCTCCACATCATCAATCAATAAGTAAACATGTAACATATAGTGCCGGCTCTCACTTACCGGTCTTCTCACGTTTAGCATGTTTGAATCAAGCGAGACGTTGTGGGAACGTAATCTTGTACGTCACCACTACGCTGACAACCAACAATTTGTACCTACACACAGATACTATAGCATACATCTACGTAATTTTCCACACTTTGGGGTATCTACTAGCCACTACGTAGCTTTTCTACTTCGAACCCGTGCACTCGGGTTGCTGGCCACCAGGTGGCAAAACATACTTAACCCATTCACTTGGGTTCTGGTCACCCCGCGACAATTCTATTAATCAAACACAATCAATGTCTATCTATCAAACAACTGACCCATAGCCACCAAGTGGCACGTCCTGTCCCCTCGCTGCGGGGCGCTAACCTCGGTATCATCATAGCTTGAGCCCACTTGTCGTTACCCAACCAAGCCGCAATGGCGGCCACGACACGAAGTCTCAAAGCATGGCCACTGACACATCCTGGACCAACTCAACAGGGTGATCAATTTCTTTAGTCGCACCCTGGACCAACTCAACAGGGTAATTTCTCTTCTACAAGGTCAGGCTCACGATTCACCCGTAGGTTCCTCCCATGACTCCTTACCTTAGTCTCACATATTAATAGGATTGTTTGTACCTTCCCCGAAGGATCACAATACTTCTCCTTGTTAATTTGGACGAGTATCCTCAACAGGATATAACTCATATACCCATCCAGATGCACTCTCTGAGTCTCAAGGTATCGTCATAGCAATATAAATCCTTTCTGACCCTATTGTCACGATAGGGGCAATGACCATCGTCATGGTGATTATAAAACTGAGGTCTCGAGTGCCATCGGACATTGTTCTAGTCGATGTCTCGCATCACTAGGCATAACCAAATCCGAAACCCACCAATAACTCCTTTTGCATGATTATAATCTAAGTCACCGTTGTGATGAGTTTTTAAAATAAAAGCTTAGTCCATTCGTACAAGGACTCTTGCGGCCGCCGTGGAAATGATTTAATAATAACTCATCATGCCTCCTGAGTGTGTGAGTTGGATTTGTGACACACCAATCATAGCAAACAACTACAGCTCTACTCCTATGTCTTCCTACCCAAGCTACTTTCCACAACCTATTTTCTACTTCTTTATTCTTTTAGCATTCTATACCTCTAGCTAACACATACCAGACAAGCAAAGAATATACATACTCATGTAATCCACATAAACATACAACCCTAGGAGCAGACAGGGTAGAGCTCTCACCTTGGCCAACCTCCTTGCAATCCTCCTATACTTTAGTCTCCTCGGACTTCTTGTTGTACTCTATTGCGTACCATTGTTTGTGATATTGAGGTGCTAGAACGATTGTTTCGTTATTTCTTCTCCATCTGCGTTGCTTGATCTGCATTGGCCGACGTCACTTCTTGGTTATTGACGACGGTGTCTTGGTGTTCAGCGGTGGTTCATCTCCATCAATCGATGTCTCCTTCATCTCTCATTGCTAGTAAAGGTGGGTTCGTATGTGGCGATTGTCCACGGTGCTTCACTTGTTTTTAAATATTGTGAAAATTTTTTCTATTAATCTGCTTATGCACAATAGAACTTGCTTGTGCAGAAAACAATGAACCACTCCTCTGGTTTTAAATTTGGTGTGATGTGAGATAGCTAATAATATCTACACTACATTATCATACTCTTAAGAAGAAGGAGGCATTAGCCAATGGAGATAAACGATCGTCGACCACCAATAAACCGCCGTCGGCGACCAAGAAATTGATGTCGGCCAGTCGAGATGGAGAAGCAACAACGAACCACCATCTAGCACCATCAATCTCTAACTGCCGTTCACCGTCCAACACCATCCACCATTGATTGCGGCACCTTTGTCTGATCTATATTTTGGGGTTTTATGGTGAAAGTTCTTTTATTCTAGTGTTTTTTGTTTGCTTAATTATTTTCCAACTAAGCATCCTAGTCAGCATCTAAGAGTCCAAGTCATAATAGAGTTAACTTCCATGTCAACTGCTCTAACATCCATCCAATATTTTAGAGTCAAGGACCAATTTGATTGGGACAAACCTTTGACGACCTAAATTGAGAGGTACATCTTGAAGGACTAAATTCAAGAAACCCCATCTTTCAAGGACTAAACCATTAGTTTACTCATATAGAGTAAATTAATTAAAAATAAAATAATTAATAATTAAGTAAATATAACTAATATGTTATTTTAATTTATTCCCTTTCCCTATTTAATTCAGGTTTCCAACTTCTTAAGTCCTGAATTAAATCCTTAAAATTAATTTCTACTTCTTTTCTTTCCTTTTATTTTATTTTAAACTTCGAAAAAATTTCTCGAGTACTACAGTTTAGGTTTTGGGTTTAGGGTTTAAAGTTTACGGTTTCCGGGTTAGGGTTTGGGTTTATTCTTTAGGGTTTAGGGTCTGGTGTTTAGAATTTAGGGTTTAGGGTTTAGGGTTGGGGTGTAAGATTTAGGGTTTAGGGTTTAGGGTTTATGGATTTAGGGTTTAGGGTTTTACGGTTTACGATTTACAGTTTAAGGTTTAGGGTTTCAGTTTCAGGTATAGGCTTTTTAGTTTAGGGTTTGGGTTTAGCATTTAGGAATTAGTGTTTAGGGTTTTGGGTTTAGGGTTTAGAGTTTAAGGATTAGCGTTTGGGATTTAGGGTTAGGGTTTAGAGTTTATGGTTTAAAGTTAAGGATTTAGGTTTTAGGGTTTAGGGTTTACAATTTATAGTTTTGGGTTTAGGGTTTAGGGTTTGGGATTATGGTAAGGGCTTAGGGTTTGGAGTTCACATTTTAGGGTTTGGATTTTGGGTTTACGGTTTTGTGTTTCCGGTTTAGGGTTTGTGATTTAGTGGTTAGGGTTTGGAGTTTAGGGTTTGGGATTTAGGGTTTTGGGTTTAGAGTTTATGGTTTATGGTTATGGGTTTAGTGTTTAGGGTTTTATGTTTTAGGTTTATAGTTTAAGGTTTAAGGTTTAGGATTTAAGGTTTTGAGTTTAGGGTTTAGGATTTGGGATTTTTGGTTTGGGGTTTAGTGTTTAAGGTTTGGGGTTTGGGGTTTAGGGTTTTGGGTTTAGTGTTCAGGTTTTTAAATTTCGGGATTAGGGTTTTGGGTTTAGAGTTTGGGGTTTAGGATTTAAGGTTTAGGGTTTAGGGTTTAGGGTTTGAGGTTTAAGGTTTAGTGTTTAGGGTTTGGGGTTTCAGGTTTCAGGTTTAGTGGTTAAGGTTTTAGGATTTAGGGTTTAGGGTTTATGATTTATGGTTTAGGGATTAGGGTTTAGGCTTTTGTGTTTATGGTTTATGGTTTAGTGTTCAGGGTTTGGGATTTAGGGTTTTAGGATTTGGGTTTGGGATTTAGGGTTTAGGGATAATGATTTAGGGTTTTAGGTTTTACATTTATGGTTTAAGGTTTAGGGTTTAGGGTTTAGGGTTTTGTATTTAGAATTTAGGGTTTTGGGTTTAGGGTTTGGTGGTTAGGGTTTAGTGCTTAGGATTTAGGGTGTTGGGTTTGGGGTTTAGGGTTTAGATTTTAGGATTTAGGATTTAGGGTTTAGTCTTTAGGGTTTGGGATTTAGGGGTTAGGGTTTACGGTTTTGTGTTTTGGCTTTAGGGTTTTAGGTTTAGGATTTAGGGTTTAGGGTTTGTGATTTAGACTTTTACGTTTTAGTTTATGGTTTAAAGTTTAGGGATTAGGGTTTAGGATTTAGCATTTAGGGTTTTGGATTTAGGGTTTAGGGTTTTAGGGATTGGGTCTTGGGTTTAGGCTTTAGGCTTTAGGCTTTTGGTTTTAGGGTTTATGGTTTATGGTTTAGGGTTTAGGGTTTGGCATTTAGGGTTTTAGGATTTGGGTTTGGGATATAAGGTTTAAGGTTTATGATTTAGGGTTTTAGGTCTTAGGTGTGTGGTTTAAGGTTGAGGGATTAGGGTTTAGGGTTTAGGGATTAGGATTTAGGGTTTGGGGTTTACGGTTTGGGGTTTGGGGTTTGGGGTTTTGTGTATTAGGTCTTGAGTTTAGGGTTTAGGGTTTAGGATTTTTGATTTAGGGTTTCGGGTTTAGGGTTTAAGGTTTAGGATTTAGGTTCTTGGGTTTTGGGTATAGGGTTTAGGATTTAAGATTTTGGGTTTTTGGTCTAGGGTTTAGGGTTTATGGTTTTGTGTTTTGGGTTTTGTGTTTAGGGTTTAGTATTTAAGATTTAGAATTTAGGGTTTTGGATTTTGGGTTTAGGTTTTTGGGTTTTGGGTTTAGGGCTTTGGGTTTGTGATTAAGGGTTTTAGGTTTTAGGTTTAGTGTTTAGGGTTTAGGGTTAGGATTTAGGGTTTAGGGTTTAGGGGTTGGTTTTTGGGATTTAGGGTTTTGGGTCTTGGGACTTGGGTGTTGGGTTTAGGGTTTAGGGCTTAGTATTTAGGATTAAGGTTTCGGGTTTTATGTGTAAGGTTTGGGGTTTAGTGTTTAGGGCTTAGGTTTCACTATTTACAGTTTCTGGTTTAGGCTTTGGGTTTGGGGTCTAGGGTTTGGGGATTGAAGTTCAGGGTTTAGGGTTTAGGGTTTAGGGTTTAGGGTTTAGGGTTTAGGGTTTAGGATTTAGGGTTTAGGGGTTGGTCTTAAGGGTTTAGGTTTTAGGGTTATAGATTATGGGTTTACGGTTTAGGGTTTTAGATTTTGGGTTTAGGGTTTAGGATTTTGGGTTTGTGATTTACGGTTTAGGGTTTAGTGTTTTGGGTTTAGGATTTATTATTTAGGGTTTTGGGTTTTGGGTTTATGGTTTTGGGTTTGCGTTTTAGGGTTTAGGGTTTTGGGTTTAGGGTTTATGGATTAGGGTATAGGGTCTAGGGTTTCGATTTTACAGTTTAGGGTTTAGGGTTTAGTGATTGGGGTTTAGGGGTTTAGAGTTTAGGGTTTGCAATTGATAGTTTTGAGTTATGGTTTTCGAGTTTAGTGTTTACGGTTTGGGATTTAGGGATTAGGATTTGGGGTATGGGGTTTAGGGATTAAGGTTTAGGGTTTGGGATTTAGGATTTAAGTTTAGGGTATAAGCCTTAGGGTTAATGGTTTAGAATTTAGGGTTTAAGGTTTTTGGCTTAGAGTTTAGGGTTTGAAATTTATTGAATAGGTTTTATCATTTATGGTTTATGGTTTGGAGTTTAGGGTTTAAGGTTTAGGGTTTAGGATTTACATTTGACAGTTTTAAATTATGGTTTATGATTCACTGTTTACAAGTTGGGACTTAGGGACTATGGTTCTGGTTTTTGGGTTTAGGGTTTGGGATTTAGGGTTTAGGGTTTGGGGTTTAGGGTTTAGGGTTTATGGTTTCTGGTTTTGGATTTATGGTTTAGGATTTAGGGTTTAGAGTTTTGGTGTTATGGCTTATAGTTTATGGTTAACAGTTTTGGGTTTTGTGTTTGGGATTCAGTGTTTAGGTTTTAGGTTTTAGGTCTATGGTGTTAGGTTCAAGGTTTAGGATTTAGGGTTTATGGTTGAGGGTTTGGGGTTAATGATTTAGGGTTTATGGTTTTTGGTTTTGGATTTATGGTTTAGGGTTTAGGGTTTTCTGTTTATGGTTTATGGTTTAGGGTTAAGGGTCTTAGGTTTTGTGTTTGGGATTTAGTGTTTAGGGTTTGTGATTTTGGATTTTAGGTTTATGGTTAAGTTTTAGGGTTTAGTAGTTAGGGTTTTGGGTTCAGGGTTTAGGATTTTGGATTTTGGGTTTTAGGTTAAGGGTTTAAGCTTTATGGTTTGGGGTCTTCGATTTTGGGTTTAGGGTTTAGGGTTTAGGGTATTGGGTTTATTGTTCAGGGTTTTAAATTTAGGGATTAGGGTTTTGGGTTTAGGGTTTGGGGTTTGGGATTTAGGGTTTAGGGTCTAAGGTTTAGGGTTTAGTGTTTTGGGATTAGTGTTCAGGGATTAAATGAGGGTTTCGGGTTTAGGGTTTGGGGATTTGAGTTTAGAGCTTAGGGTTTCGTGTTTAGGGTTTAGGTTTATTGTTTGTCTGTTGAGGTTTGAGGGGTTTAGGGTTTAGGGTTTTTGATGTAGGGTTTAAGGTTTATGGATTAGGGTTTAGGGTTTGGGGTTTAGGATTTATTGTTTAGGGTCTTGGATTTATGGTTTAGGGTTTTGGGTTAAATGTTTATGGTTTATGGTTTATTTGTAATGGTTTTGTGTTTTGTGTTTGGGATTCAGTGTTTAGGGTTTGTGATTTAGGGTTTTAGGTTTTAGGTTTTTAGATTAAGGTTTAAGGCTTAGGATTTAGGGTTTTGAGTTTAGGGTTTAGGATTTAGGATTTGGGTTTTGGATTTAGTGTTTAAGGTTTGGGGTTTGGAGTTTGGAGTTTGGTGTTTAGTGTTCAGGATTTTAAATTTCGAGATTAGGGTTTTGGGTTTAGGGTTTAGGATTTAAGGTTTAGGGTTTAAGGTTTAAGGTTTAGGGTTTAGGGTTTGTGGATTAGAGTTCAAGGTTTTGGATTTAGGGTTTAAGGTTTAGGGTTTTGTGTTTAGGGTTTGAGGTTTAAGGTTTAGGGTTTAGGGTTTAGGGTTTGAGGTTTAAGGTTTAGCAGTTAGGGTTTTAGGTTTTAGGATTTAGGGTTTAGGTTTAAGGTTTAGGATTTAAGGTTTATGGTTTAGGGTTTTGAGTTTATGGTTTAGGGATTAGGGATTAGGCTTTTGTGTTTATGGTTTATGGTTTAGGGTCTAGGGTTTGGGATTTAGGGTTTTGCGATTTGGGTTTAGGATTTAGGGTTTAGGGATTATGATTTAGGGTTTTAGGTTTTAGGTTTATGGTTTAGGGTTTAGGGTCTGGGATTTTTATTGAATAAATTGCAATAATTCTCTAGTTTTATTAACTTGAAAGCCTCACAATTGTTTTGGTTGATTTGTAGGTCAACCAGCTTGAGGAATAGCAATGATTCAAGTGCTAGAGGTCGAGAAAGAAGCTGGAAAGCGAGCCATTGCAAGAATTGGAGCCTAGAGGCAAATTTGGGACCATGGCACTGTTCTACCCTCTGCCAGCGGGTAGCCTTGCAAGCTGCCAGCGGGTACACTTCATTCAGAATGGAAAACGCGGGTTTCAAGTAATCCACCCGTTGCCAGCGGGTACACCAGATCTGCACAATTTTCTTGCAATTTTAAGAGCTGAAACGGATTGTGGGCCCACTTTCTCAGCATTTTACCACAAGGAGAGCATTCTAGGTCGTATTAGATTGAATATTCTGATGTTTTGGAGGCACTTAACCTAATTTGGAGAAACAAAACCCACACATTTTCTAACACATTCATCATTCAAGCTTCTCATCCCCTCAAGTCTCTCTACATTTCCAGCCACACTCACCATTTTCTCTTCATTTCCTCCACTCTCCACACCCATTCACACCAATATCCAGCAACTTCCATCATCATCCATGGCTATGCAAGGGCAGGAGTAGCTTGGTGAAGCATTTCTCCCATCCATGAGTGGCTAAATCACTTGTGCTTTGGAGGAGGATGATTAGGGCTTGAGCTTTGGCATCCAATAGGGAGTTTTTCTTGTTTTCCTTCTACTTCTCTTTATAGATTTATTTTTATCATGTTGATATTGATGAGTTTGTATTGATTGTGGTTCCATGGTTGTGGAACTTAACTAGGTTGTAGTTGGATATTAGGAATTTATATAGACTTGTGATTTGTATTTTGATTCTCCCATTGTGGGTTTTGATTACATTAGATTTGGTTGAATCTTATTGTAATTTTTGATTCATTGTGGAAGCCACTCTAATGACAATGGTAATTGTTGAGTTGAATTCTAGTCTATGTTAAATTCCCCATTTGCGTCATTGATGGTATTTGATTAGGCTTGTTAATTGTCCAGTTGGTTAATTGCATTCTCTAATTAATTTACCTAGGTTTAGTGGTCACTAAACTTCTTTAGGAAATGGCCTTTCAATGATTAACTCCACACTTTTTGATAGCAAGGATAGCCCAAAGCATTCTCCAGCAAAGCATATTCATCTCATTTCATTCACCTCAATTTACTTTAGCTTTTTAAAATATTGAAAATCCCAAAAAGTGTTAGTTCTAGTTTCATTTAGTTGCATTTAATACCATGTAGTTTCATTGCACACCAAGTGTTTGTTAAATTGCCTCAAAGACATCCCTTTTTGTGTTGATTGTGCATATTTGTCCATAGAGTCCATAGGCTCCGCCAGAGAGAATCGACCTAGGTTGTGCCACTAGCTGCACTTTCTAATATTAATTTGATTGGTGCCGGCCTCGCGACAAGGCTGCGTTCATCAATTTGGCGCCGTTGCCGGGGAGCCAATTTGGAGCTTTGTGCAATTGTGCTAGATTCTCACGAATCGGGTTGTTTTCGCGTGATTTCTTTGGGAATCACATTGTTAGATTGTGTTTTGTTATTGTGTTTTGTGTTTTAAGTTGTGTCTTTTCATTTTAGTAATTGTTTCTAGGCTTATTATGATTTTTAGTAAGTGTTTTTGCTGGTTTTTGTTAAATTTTTCATAACTCATATTTTCTTTTAGCAAGGAATTGCTTAGTTTAATTGCATTTAATTGTGTTTTTGTTTGTGTTTTTTATTTCTAGGTAGTTTATGGTTGTTTTAGCATTTAATTTTAGGCTTGAATAGTCATTTTGAAGCATTTTCAGTTGGATTTTTGCTGATTTTTCGAATCTGCCCTGTTTTTCTGCTGTAACAGTGCAGAGTAGCTACTGCTACTGACTTACCCGCTGGCAGCGAGTGAACCTACCCGCTGGTAGTGGGAGAAGCAGTGAACTGCACTAATTTTCATTTTTTGTTGCTTTGTTTCTCGTTTTCTGGTCTGTTTTGTTGTTTTACTATTTTTCTGGGTGTTTTCTTTCTTTTGTTGGTTTGTTTAGTGTATGCCAAGAAGTTCTAGAGGAGACCTAATTCCATTGGATTTAGAAATTGAAAGAACTCTTAGGAAAAAAAGAAAACTCAAAAAGAAAACTCAAAAAGAAAGTAATTAAGGCTAGCCAAGAAAGAGAAAGGGAACTAGTAATAAAAGAAATGGCAGAAGAAGATAACGGGGACAATAGGGAAAGGAATGAAGAAGGTAATAATGGGGTAGATCAAGCTAAAAAGTCTATTAAACAATTGAATCAATTTGATGATAATTTTGAATCTTTGGTTAGTGCTACTCCTACTTTTACTACTGATTTTGAAATTAAAGGTTCTCTTGTGCACTCACATCCAAAATTTCATGGTCTTCCAGGTGAGAACCCGTATACACATCTAAGCTCTCTCCACATGCATTGCATGACGATGAAGCCCGTGGGGGCTAAACTTGAAGAAGTCATGTGGAAGGTTTTCCATCTCACTTTTGAAGGGAAGGCAAAGGTTTGGTATATGAGTTTGCCAAGGTACACCCCAGATGCTTACCAAACATGGGATAATTTGAAGAAGCACTTTATTGAAAAATATTATCCTTCAAACAAAGTCGCCGCACCAAGAAAAGAAATTGCATCTTCATAGCAAGAAGAGGGTGAAACATTCTATGGATATTGGACACGTGTTCAGGATATGGTAGCAAAATGTCCAAACCATCAAATGCCACTGGAGCACTTGGTCCAAGCTTTTGTTTATGGGTTAACTGATGAAGATTGAAAAATGCTCAATGCAGCTGCTAATGGGTCCATAGAAGTCATGCCCCATGATGAAGCAATGGAGTTGATCAAGAAGCTCGCCTTGAGTAGGCAGAACATTACCATGAGGGATACTCGAGCAGTAAAAGAGATATCTCCAGCAGATCGAGATCCATTGTTGGTGAAAGTGGTACATGAACTGTCTGCACTAACAAGAGGGTGGGTGGACTGAGCATCCAATCTCCACAATCACCCACTCAACAGCTAGCTATGGTAGGCGCTAGTTGTACATTCTGAGATTCCCCTATGCACATATTAGCAGATTGCCCTGGTCAATATGAACATGTGAATACAATGTATCAAGCACGGCCTGGGCAATACCAACAAAGGGACCCTTACTCCAATACATACAATCCTGGTTGGAGAGATCACCCTAACTTCAGATATGGGAATATCGGTAATAAAAATACTCAAGGGTTTAGCAGTGGGCAAAGTCAAGGGAACTATCCTTCTAGAGGAGGAAATTCTTATGGTGGTCAATACTCAAATTTTCAAGCAGCTTCACCTAGCCAAGCACCAAAACAGAACACCACCAATGCCATGGTTCCCATTAGTCAAGGTGCACCCTCTTCAAGCAATGATGAGATTAAATAGCTTCTAGTGAAAGGGTTCTCAGATATTGGTGCAAAATTTGACCAAGAGCGGAGTATCACTGATGATAAAATCAAGGCCGTCGCCTCTCACGTTGACTCATGCTTCACCAATATCATGAACAAGTTTGAACAAATGGAAGTAAAACATGACAACCTGAACTCATTTGTCACTCAGCTGTCTAACAAGAAGAGTGATGAACAAGCTAGATCAAGTGGAGCGACGCCTTCTAACACAGTGATCAATCCTAAGTCACGAAATGTCATAAGCCTTAGAAGCGGCAGAAAGGTCAGATTTGAAGACAAGGAAGATGATGAAGTAATTGAAGAAATTGTCTGTGAAAGTCCTCCTTTGTCACCACTCAAGCTTTCTGAGAGCTCCAAAGAAGCTAGGCTGCGGGAAAAAGTTGAAGAAAAGAAGAAGGAGCAACAAGAGGAACCAAAAGAAAAAGAGGAACAAAAGGAGAAGGAAGAAGCAATTAGCAAAGCCATCTCCACCCAAAAAGGTAAGGAGGTAAGTATAAGTGATCTTCCCTTTCCTAATTCATATTTGCTAAGTAAGAAAGTCAAGGAAGTTAAAACTGATGAAGAGGCACTGAATTTAATTACCAAGTTAGAAGTTAATATTCCTTTGTTAGAGTTGGTAAGAAAAGTGCCTAAATATGCAAACGTTTTGAAGGAGCTTTGTACAAACAAGAGAAGATTTAGACCAAATGAGAGAGTTCAAGTGAGCTCTAATGTTTCTGCTCTTTTCAAACCCCAAATCCCGGTAAAGTGTTAAGACTAGGGGTCTTTCACAATCCCATGTACTATTGGTAAGGTTACTATAGGGGGTGCATTACTTGATCTAGGGGCTGCTATTAATGTCATGCCTAAATCTGTTTATCAGGCCCTAGATTTTAAAACACTTCAACCCACTACAGTAATCTTACAATTAGCTGATAGGTCCATTAGGCGACCTGATGGGATTATAGAGGACCTTTTGGTCCGAGTGAAAGACTTGCTCATTCTAGCTGATTTCTATGTTCTTGATATGGCTGTTGGAATGGCTCAGGATTCCACTCTCATTTTAGGTCGCCCCTTCTTGAGGACTGCTAACACTGTGATTAGCATGAAAGAGGGAACGATCTCTATGGAAGTGGGAGATCATAAAGTTAATTTTAATATGTATGAGGCCATGAAGCATCGATATGAGGAATATTCTTTACTTGGGGTTAGTGCAATAGATGTAATCATGGAAGATGAACATGTAGGTTATAAGTTTTATGATGATAATTCTGAATCTACTGTTGATGCATTTTCTGATGGTTATTTTTCATTCACTGAACTTTTGCATGCTGATGATGACACACTTGCTTCATTCTCTTCTTTATATTCTTCTCCATCTACTTGCTCTTGTGGAGGTGATCCCTCATGTCTTAACTGTATCTCAATTGATTGTACACGTGGTACCCCACAATCTGATACATTTTCTGTGACTAGTTATTCTTTGGATTCTCTTTCTTCTTTGAGCAGTTATGATGGCCCTTTGGGGAAGTTATTCATTGAGTTTTCAGGTGAGTCAAGCAATGAAACAAGGAAGGTGATCCAAAACAAAGTTCAATACATTCTGCCATGTGAAGACCCTCTTTCTGCTTCTCCACCTTCTCACCTATTCCAAGGGCAACATAGTAAAAGAAAGGAATTCGCGGTTGAAGTTGAGTCAACCAAAGAAGGGAACATACTACCAAGGTTTGAATGCATGGAAGTTGAGGCAAGTGGTAAAAATGAAATTTTAAAGGGAAGTACTCTTGCCACTTTAGATGTTCAAAAATTAGTTCCTTTTGTAATTCAACCTCCCACTCTAGAGCTCAAAGAGCTCCCTTCAAATCTAAAGTATGTTTTCTTAGAGTCAAATAACCAATTACCAGTGATCATTGCTAATGGGTTATCTGACGAGAATGAAGGGAAGCTCTTAAACCTTTTGAGAAAACATAAAAGAGCAATAGGGTGGACTTTAGCAGATATACCAGGGATTAGTCCTACAATTTGTACACATAGAATTCTGCTAGAGGAGGGGTCGCAGCCCAAGCGGCAACCCCAAAGGAGGTTGAATCCTTTGATTTTAGGTGTGGTCAAGAAAGAGGTCACTAAGCTTTTGAGTGCGGGTATTATATACTCAATTTATGATAGTAAATGGGTTAGCCCTGTGCAGGTTTTACCAAAGAAGAATGGGATCACAATAGTGAAAAATGAGAAGGATGAGTTGATTCCCACTAGAGTCCAGAATTCAGCAACTTCCATCATCATCCATGGCTATGCAAGGGCAGGAGTAGCTTGGTGAAGCATTTCTCCCATCCATGAGTGGCTAAATCACTTGTGCTTTGGAGGAGGATGATTAGGGCTTGAGCTTTGGCATCCAATAGGGAGTTTTTCTTGTTTTCCTTCTACTTCTCTTTATAGATTTATTTTTATCATGTTGATATTGATGAGTTTGTATTGATTGTGGTTCCATGGTTGTGGAACTTAACTAGGTTGTAGTTGGATATTAGGAATTTATATAGACTTGTGATTTGTATTTTGATTCTCCCATTGTGGGTTTTGATTACATTAGATTTGGTTGAATCTTATTGTAATTTTTGATTCATTGTGGAAGCCACTCTAATGACAATGGTAATTGTTGAGTTGAATTCTAGTCTATGTTAAATTCACCATTTGCTTCATTGATGGTATTTGATTAGGCTTGTTAATTGTCCAGTTGGTTAATTGCATTCTCTAATTAATTTACCTAGGTTTAGTGGTCACTAAACTACTTTAGGAAATGGCCTTTCATTGATTAACTCCACACTTTTTGAAAGCACGGATAGCCCAAAGCATTCTCCAACAAAGCATATTCATCTCATTTTCATTCACCTCAATTTACTTTAGCTTTTAAAATATTGAAAATCCCAAAAAATGTTAGTTCTAATTTCATTTAGTTGCATTTAATTCCATTTAGTTTCATTGCACACCAAGTGTTTGTTAAAATTCTTCAAAGACATCCCTTTTTGTGTTAATTGTGCATATTTGTCCATACAGTCCATAGGCTCTGTGAAAGAGAATCGACCTAGGTTGTGCCACTAGCTGTACTTTCTAGTATTAATTTGATTGGTGCCGGCCTCGCGACAAGGCTGTGTTCATCAGGTGCAGGGTTTAGGGATTGTGATTTAGGGTTTTGGGTTTTAGGTTTGGGGTTAAGGTTTAGGGTATGGTATTTAGGGTTTTAGGTTTTGGTTTTATGGTTTAGGGTTTAGGGTTTAGTGTTCAGCATTTGGGATTTAAGGTTTAGGATTTAGGATTTAGGATTTAGGATTTAGGATTTAGGATTTAGGATTTAGTATTGGGGGTTTAGGGATTAGGTTTTAAGGTTTAGGGATTAGGGCTTAGGGTTTAGGATTTAGAATTTAAGGTTTGGGGATTGGAGTTTGGGGTTTTGGATTTTGGGTTATGGGTTTTGGTTTAGGGTTTACAGTTTTCAATTTTGGGTTTACGCTTTAGGGTTTTGGGTTTTGGGGTTTAGGGTCTAGGGTTTGGGGATTGGAGTTCAGGGTTTAGGGTTTAGGATTTGGCCTTTAAGGGTTAAGATTATGGTTTTAGATTTTTTATTTAGTTTAGGGTGTGGTCTATAGGGTTTAGGGTTTAGGGTTTTAGATTTCAAGATTAGCATTTAGAGTTTGGTGGTTTGGGTTTAGGGTTTAAGGTTTAGGGTTTGAGGTTCAGGATGTAGTGTTTAAGGATTTGGGTTTAGGGTTTAGGGGTTGGGTTTTGGGTTTTGGGTTTATTGTTTAGGGTTCACGGTTTAGGGTTAATGGTTTATAGTTCAGAGTTTAGGGTTTATGATTTAGGGTTTGAGGTTTAGGGTTTGGGGTTTGGGGTTTAGGGTT
This sequence comes from Senna tora, assembly GCA_014851425.1. Taxonomy (NCBI): domain Eukaryota; kingdom Viridiplantae; phylum Streptophyta; class Magnoliopsida; order Fabales; family Fabaceae; genus Senna; species Senna tora. The sequence goes on from CM026265.1 coordinate 20,339,904, forward strand.
TAGGGTTTGGGATTTCAGTTTTGAGGTTTTAGGTTTTAGGTTTAAGATTTATGGTTTAGTGTTTAGGGTTTGGGGTTGGGGTTTTAGATTTAGGGTTTGGGGGTTAAGGTTTACAGTTCCAGGTTTAGGGTTTAGGGTTTTGAGTTTTAGGGTTTGGGGTTTAGGGTCTAGGGTTTGAGGATTGCAGTTCAGTGTTTATGGTTTATGGTTTTGGATGTTGCGTTTAGGGTTTAGGGTTTAAGGTTTAGGAATTGGGTTTAGGGTTTTTGGTTTGGCGTTTAGGGCTTACAGTTTACAGTTTCGGGTTGAAGGTTTAGGGTTTAGGGGTTTGGAATTTAGAGTTTTAGGTTTTGGGTTTATGGTTTATGAATTAGGGTTTCGGGTTTATTGTTCAGATATTGGGATTTTGGATTTAGGGTTTAAGCTTTTGGGTTTCGGGTTTTGTGTTTAGGTTTTCAGTTTTGGGTTTAGGATTTAGGATTTAGGATTTAGGGGTTAGGGTTTAAGGTTTGGGGATTGAGATTTAGGGTTTAGAGGTTTGGGTTTGGGGTTTAATGTTAAGGGTTTAGGATTTTGTGTTTAGAGTTTTGGGTTTTGGGTTTAGGGTTTATGGTTTGGGGTTTGGCGTTTACTGTTTACAATTTACAATTTTGGGTTTCGAGTTTAGGGTTTAGCGGTTTGGGGTTTAGAGTTTTATGTTTTGGGTTTATTGTTTATGAATTAGGGTGTCGGATTTACTGTTTAGAGATTGGGATTTAGGGTTTAGGGTTTAGGCATTTGGGTTTTGGGTTTTGTGTTTGGGTTTTCGATTTTGGGTTTAGGATTTAGGGGTTAAGATATAGGGATAAGTGATTAAGGTTTGGGGTTTGAGATTTTGGGTTCAGGCTTTTGGGTATGGGGTTTAGTGTTTAGGGTTCGGGGTATTGGGATTCGGGTTGGCATTTACGGTTTCATGCTTTTGGTTTTGGGTTTAGGGTTTACAGTTTACAATTTCATGTTTAGGGTTTAGGGTTTTGGGCTTTATGTTTAAGGGTTTAGGGTTTATGGTTTTGGGTTTAGTGTTTAGGGTTTAGGGTTTGGGATTGAGGGTTTTACGTTTAGGGTTTATGGTTTGAGGTTTAGGGTTTAGGGTTTCGGGTTTAGTGTTCAAAGTTTCGGATTTAGGGTTTTTGGTTTTGCATTTTGGCTTTATGATTTAGTATTTAGGGTTTAGGGTTTAGGATTTAGGATTTAGAGTTTAGAGTTTAGGGTCTAGGGTTTATGGTTTTGGGTCTAGGGTTTGGGGATCGGGATTCAGGATTCAGGGTTTAGGGTTTTAGATTCTCGTTGTAGTATTTAGAGTTTTGTTTTAAGGGTTTAGGGTTTTAGATTTTGGGTTTCGGTTTTGGTGGTTAGGGTTTACGATTTAGGGTTTTAGGTTTTGGGTTTATGGTGTAGGGTTTAAAGTTTTTTGTTCAGATTTGGGGAATTAGGGTTTTGGGTTTCGGGTCTACTATTTAGGGTTTGGGGTTTGAAATTTCGGGATTTTGGATTTTGGGTTTAGGGTTTGGGTTTAAGTATTAGGATTTAGGGTTTAGTGTTCAAGATTTGGGATTTAGTGTTTATGGTTTGGGGTTTAGGATTTAGGGTTTAGGGTTTAGGATATAGGATTTTGGGTGTAGGGTTTAGGGTTTTAGAATTTTGGTTTAGCGTTTAGGGTTTCATGGTTAGGGTTTATGGTTTAGTGTTTAGGGTTTAGGTGTTATGGTTTAAGGTTTGGGGTTTAGGATTTAGGGTTTAAGGATTAGGGTTTAAGGTTTAAAGTTTATGGTTTAGCATTTTGGGTTTATCGTTTAAGGTTTACGATTTTGGGTTTATGGTCTGAAGTTTAGGTTTTAGGGTTTGTTATTTAGGGTTTGGGGTTTAGGGATTGGTGTTTGGGATTTGGGGTTTAAGGTTTGGGATTTAGAGTTTGACGTTTTGGGTTTATGGTTTAAGGCTTAGGGTTTACGGTTTATTATTAAGGGTTTGGGTTTTAGGGTTTTGGGTTTGGGGATTTAGGTTTGGGGTTGGTGTTTTAGGTTTTGGCTTTGCAGTTTAAGGTTTACAATTTACAATTTTGAGTTTATGGTTTATGGTTTCGGGTTTTGGGGCTTTGGGGTTTAGGGTTTAGGCTTTTGGGATTGGAGTTCAAGGTTTAGGGTTTAGGGTTTTGAATTTTGGGTGAAGAGGTAAGGGTTTGGGGATGGGGTTTAGGGTTTACAGTTTACAGTTTCGAGTTCAGGGTTTAGAGTTTTGGGTTTTAGAGTTTTCAGTTTTGGGTTTATGGTTTATGGTTTAGAGTTTCGGGTTTAGTGTTCAGAGTTTCGGATTTAGTATTTAAGGATTAGGGTTTAGGGTTTAGGGTTTAGGATTTAGGGTTTGAGGTTAGGGTTTTGGGTTTGGTGTTTGGTGTTTAGGGTTTAGGGTTTACAGTTTACTATTTCGGGTTTACGGTTTAGGGGTTTGGGGTTTAGAGTTTTCTGTTTTAGGTTTTGGGTTTATGCTTTGTGGTTTTGGGTTTCGGGTTTAGTGTTCAGAATTTGGGATTTAGTGTTTAGGGCCTATGGTTTAGGGTTTTGGGTATTGCCTTTGGGGTTTAGGATTTATGTTTTATAGTTTACGGATTACGGTTTGGGATTTGAGATTTAGGGTTTAAGGTTTAGTGCTTAGGGTTTAGGGTTTGTGGTTTACGGATGGGGTTTAGGGTTTAGGATTTAGTGTTTTTGGTTATAGGGTTGGGGTTTACGGTTTAGGGTTTAGGGTTTACAATTCACAATTTCTAGTTTAGGGTTTTGGGTTTTGGGTTTTGGGGTTTAGGGTCTAGGGTTTGGGTATTGAAGTTCAGGGTTTAGGGTTTGGGGTTTGGGGTTTAGGATTTAGGGTTTAGGGTTTTAGATTTTGGGTTTAGGGTTTAGTGGTTAGGGTTTAGGGTTGAGGGTTTTGTGTTTTGGGTTTTGGGTTTAGGGTTTGAGTTTTGGGTTTAGGGTTTAGGGTTTGAGTTTTAGGTTTAGGGTTTAGGGTTAAGGGTTAAGTGTTTTAGATTTTGGGTTTAGGGTTTAGGGTTTGGTGTTTAGGGTTTAGTGTTTAGGGATTAGGGTTTGGGGTTTAGGATATAGGGTTTAAGGATTTAAGGGTTTAGGGTTTAGGGTTTAGGGTTTTAGGTGTATGGTTTACGGTTTTGGGTTTTGGGTTTATGTTTTAGGGTTTGTTATTTTGGGTTTAGGGTTTTGAGTTTGGGTTTTGGTTTTAGGTTTTAGGATATACAGATTTAGGTTCTGGGTTTATGGTTTAGGATTTAGGGTTTAGTGTTCGGAGTTGGGGATTTAGGGTTTAGGGTTTAGGATTTAGGTTTTAGGGTTTGAGATTTAGAATTTAGGGTTTGTGGTTTAGGGTTTAGAGTTTGAGATTTAGGGTTTTAGGGTTTCAGTTTAGGGTTTGAGGTTTGCGTTTGGGGTTTAGGGTTTAGGTTTTACGGTTTTGGATTTTGGGTTTGGGTGTTAGGGTTTACAGTTTACAGTTTTGGGTTTAGGGTTTTGGGCCTTAGAGTTTAGGGTTTTTAGTTTTTGGTTTAGGGTTTAGGGCTTGTGATTTAGGGTTTTGGTTTAGGGTTTGGGAGTTTTGGGTTTAGGGTATGGGAGTTAGGGTTTTATGTTTTGGTTTTAGGGTTTAGAGTTTAGTGTTCAGGATTTGGGATTCAGGGTTTAGGCTTAGGATTTATGATTTTGGGTTTAGGGTTTAGAATTTAGGGTGTAGGGTTTGGGGATTGGCATCTGGGGTTTTGGGTTCTTGATTTTGGTATTAGGCTTTAAAGTTTACTGTTTTTGGTTTACAGTTTAGGGTTTAGAGTTTTAGGGCTTGGGGATTGGAGTTCATGATTTAGGGTTTCGAATTTAGGGTTTAGGGTTTAGGATTTAGGTTTTTAGAGGTTGGTAGCATTTACGGTTTGGTGGTTAGGGTTTAGGGTTGAAGGTTTAGTGTTTAGCATTTAGGGTTTATGGTTTTAGGTTAAGGTTTGGGGTTCAGGATTTAGGGTTTAGAATTTTGGGATTATGGTTTAAAGTTTAGGGTTTAAGCTTTAGGGTTTAGGGTTTGTGGTTTATGGTTTTAGGTTTGGGGCTTATGGTTTATGGTTTATGGTTTAGGGTATAGGGTTTAAGGTTTGGGCTTTAGGGTTTAGGGTTTAGGGTTTATGGTTTGTGATATAGGGTTCACGATTTAGGGTTTAGGGTTTCGGGTTTATGATTTAAGTTTTAGGGTTTAGGATTTGGGGTTTAAGGACTTCTAGGTTTAGGGTTTCGGGTTTAAAGTTAATGATTTAAGGGTTAGGGTTTGGGGATTAGAGTTTACTGTTTAGGGTTTGGGATTTAGATTTTAGGTTTTAGGCTTCGGGGTCTAAGGTTTGGTGTCGGGAGTTTAGAATTTTTGGTTTAGGATTTACAGTTAATGGTTTAAGGGTTTTGAGTTTTGGATTCAGGATTTGAGATTTAGGGTTTGGAGTTTTCGGTTTGGGTTATGGTTTGGGGTTTTGGGTTAGGGTTGGAATTTAGGGTTTAGGGGTTAGGGTTTAGGGTTTATGGTTTAAAGTATGGGGATTGGGGTTAGGTTTGATGTTGGGATTCAGGATTTAGGGTTTTGTATTTGGGATTTAGGATTTAGGGTTTAGGGTTCGGGTTGGAGGTTTATGGTTTAGGGTTTGGCGTTTAGGGATTACAGTTTATAGTTTCGGGTTTAAGGTTTAGGTTTTAGTGTTTAGGGTTTGGGATTTAGTATTTAGGTTTTATGGTTTAGGGTTTAGTGTTTCAAGTTTATTGTTTAGGGTTTGGGAAATAACGTTTAGGGTTTAGGGTTTAGGGTTTGCAGTTTAGGATTTAGGGTTTAAGGTTTTTAGGTTTAGTGATTAAGGTTTACGGATTTGGGATTAGTGCTTAGTGTTTAGGGTTTGGGGTTTAGGGTTTAGCATTTTGGTTTTTGGTTTAGGGTTTAGGGTTTAGGGGGTTTGTGGTTTTTGGTATAAGGTTTAGGGTTTATGGTTAAGTGATTAGGGTTTTCGGTTTATGGTATTGGGTTTTGGGTTTTGGGCTTTAAGGTTTAGGGTTTGGGATTTAGGATTTAGGGTCTTGAGTTTATAGTTTATGGTTTAGGCTTTAGGGTTTAGTGTTTAGGGTTTGGGATTAGGGTTTTTAGTTTAGAGTTAGGATTTAGGATTTTGGATTTAGGGTATTGGTTTTGGGGTTTAGGGTTTGGATTTTGGGTTTAGGGTTTAATGTTTTGGGTTTGGGGTTTAGGGTTTGGGATTTAGCATTTAGGGTTTAGTGGTTAGGGTTTGGGTATTAGGATTTAGGATTTTAGGTTTAGGGTTTAGGGTTTACTGTCTATTGTTTAGGGTTTAGTGTTTTGGGTCTAGGGTTTAGGTTTTAGGATTTAGAGTTTAGGGTTTTAGGTTGATGGATTAAGGTTTACGGTTTAGGGTTTAGTGTTTAGTGTTTAGGGTTTTGGATTTAGGGTTTTGGGTTTTGGGTTCAGGATTTAGGGTTTAGGGTTTAGGGTGTACGGTTTTGGGTTGAGGGTTTACGGTTGAGAGTTTTGGCTTTGGTTTTATGATTTAAGGTTTATGGTTTATGGTTTAGTGTTCAAGCTTTTGGATTTTGGGTTTAGGGTTAAGGATTTGAGATTTAGAATTTAGTGTTTAGGATTTTGGGTTTATTGCTTAGGGTCTAGGGGTTAGGGTTCGTGATTTAGGGTTTTGGGTTTGGGTTTAGGTTTTAGGGTTTGGGGATTTGAGTTGATGGTTTAGGGTATACAGTTTAGGGTTTAGTGTTTATTATTTTTGATTTAGGGTTTTGGGTTTTGGGTTTAGGATTTTGGATACAAGATTTATGGTTTAAGGTTTATGGTTTTGGGTTTAGGGTTTGGGGTTCAGGGTTTGTGTTTATTGTTTATGGTTTAGGGTTTAAGGTTTAGTGTTTGGGGTTTGGGATTTAGCATTTAGGGTTTAGTGTATGGGGTGTAGTATTTAGATTTTAGAGTTTTGGGTTTACGGTTTACGGTTTAGGTTTTTGGGTTTAGTGTTTAGGGATTAGGGTTTAGAGTTTACGGTATTAGGGTTAAGGGTTTATTTTTTAGGATTTAGGGATTAGGGTTTTATATTTAGTGTTTGAGGTGTATGGTTTTATATTTAGTGTTTAGGGTTTAGGATTTAGAGTTTAGGGTTTTAGGGTTTAGGGTTTGGTGTTTAGGGTTTTATATTTAGTGTTTAGGGTTTGGGGAATTGGGTTTAGGGTTTACACTTTGGGGTATAGGGTTTAGAGTTAATGGTTTAGGGATTAAAATTTTGAGTTTAGGCTTTGAGATTTAGGGTTTATCGCTTAAGGTATGGGGATTGGGGTTAGGGTTTATTTTTAGGATTAGGGGTTTAGGGTTAAGGGTTTGCATTTGATGTTTAAGGTTTAGGGTTTAGGGTTTTGGGATTGGGGTTTATACTTTCGGGTTTAGGGTTTAGGGTTTAGGCTTTAGTGTTTAGGGTTTAGGAGTTAGGGTTTAGTGTTTATGGTTTGGGATTTTTGGGATTTAGGGTTTAGTGTTTAGCTTTTAGGGTTTAGTGTTTTGGGGTTTGGGGTTTAGTGTTTGGGGTTTACGATTTGAGGTTTAGGGTTTTAGGTTTAGGGAATAAGGTTTATGGTTGAGGGTTGAGTGCATAGTGTTTGGGGTGTAGGGTTCAGGGTTTAGCATTTAGGGTTTAGGGTTTGGGCTTTAGGATTTTGGGTTTGGAGTTTTGGGTTGAGAGTTTGGGGTTTGGGGTGTACGATTTACAATATACAGTTTCGAGTTTAGGGTTTTGGGGTTCTAGTTTTAGGGTATAGGGTTTGGGGAATGGAGTCTTGGGTTTAGGGTTTTAGATTTTGCGTTTAGCGATTACGGTTGGTGTCTATGGCGTTTAGGGTTCATGGCTTGGTGTTTAGTGTTTAAGGTTTGAGGGTTAAGGGTTTTCTGTTTAGGATTTAAAGTTTAGGGGATTGGGTTTAGGGTTTGGGGTTTAAGGTTTTGGGTTTTGGATTTAGGGTTTAGGGTTTAGGGATTAGGGTTTAGTGTTTAGTTTTTAGGGTTTCTGATTTAGGGTTTTTGGTATGCGGTTTAAGGTTTAGGGTTTAGTGTTTAAGGTTATCGATTTATGTTTTGGGATTTAGGGTAAAGTGTTTGGGGTTTCAGATTTAGGGTTTATGTTTTAGGTTTGCAGATTCGAGTTCATGGTTTAGGGTTTAGTGTTTAGGGTTTGGGGTTTCATATATTAGGTTTAGGGTTTAGGGTTTGGCATTTATGGTTGAGGGTTTAGGGTTTGGTGTTTAGGGTTTAGAGCTTAAAGTTTAAGGTTTAGGGTTTAGGATTTTGGGTTCAAGGTTTACAATTTAGGGTTTCGGTTTAGGGTTTAGGGTTTAGGGTTTAGGGTTAACGGTTTTGGGTTTTGGGTTTATGGTTTACGATTTAGGGTTTTTGATTTAGGGTTTAGGGTTTAGGTTTTAGGGTTTAGGTATTTGAGTTGATGGTTTAAGGTTAAGGGTTTAGGGTTTAGGGTTTGGGATTTAGGGTTTAGGTTTTGGGTTTAGGATATAGCATTTAGCATTTAGGGTTTAGGGTTTTGGATTTAGGGTTTATGGTTTTGGTTTTAGGGTTTAGGGTTTAGGGTTTGGGATTTAGCGTTTTGGGTTTTTGGTTTATGGTTTAGGGGTTAGGGTTTAGTGTTTCACGTTTGGGTTTAGGGTTTAGGGTTTTAAAGGTTAGGGTTTAGGGTTTAGGGTTTAGAGTTGAGGGTTTTGGGGTTTGGGTTTTGGTTTTAGTATTTAGGGTTTAGTATTTAGAGTTTTGGGTTTTACGGGTTACGGTTTAAGGATTAGTATTTAGGGTTTAGGGTTTTATATTTAGTGATTAGGGACTAGTGTTTTTTATTTAGTGTTTGGGGTTTACGGTTTAGGATTTAGAGTTTAGGGTTTTTGGGTTTTGTGTTTAGGGTTTAATATATAGTGTTTAGGGTTTTCAGTTTTGGGTTTGGGAAATAGGGTTTAGGGTTTTCGTTTAGGGTATAGTGTTTAGTGTTTTAGGTTTATGCAATAGGGATTAATTTGTGGAGTGTAGGCTTTGGGATTTAGGGTTTATGGTTTAAGATTTAAGGATTGGTGTTAAGGTGTTGAGATTCGGGGTTTATGATTAAGGGTATAGGGTTTATAGTCTGGGATTTAGGATTTAGGGTTTAGGGTTTGCAATTGGGGTTTAAGGTTTAGGGTTTGGGATTTAGGGTTTACAGTTTATACTTTCGGGTTTAGGGTTTAGTGTTTAAGCTTTAGTGTTTAGGGTCTGGGATTTAGGGTTTAGGGTTTAAGGTTTGGGGTTTGGGATTTAGGGTTTAGGGTTTAGGGTTTGGGATATAACGTTAAGGATTTAAGGTTTGGGGTTTAGGATTTAGGGTTTAGGGTTTTAGTTTTAGGGATTAAAGTTTAGGGTTTAGGGTTGAGTGTATAGGGTTTAGGGTTTAGGGTTCGGGGTTTACGATTTATAGTTTACAGTTTCGAGTTTAGGGTTAGGGTTTTGGATTTTTTGATTATGGTCTAGGGTTTGGGTATTGGAGTCTTGGTTTAGGGTTTAGGGTTTCAGATTTTGGGTTTGGGGTTTACGGTTGGTGTTTAGGGTTTAGAGTTGTGGTTTTGGGTTTACGCTTTGCGATTTGGTGTTTAGGGTTTAAGGTTTAGGGTTCGGTGTTTACGGTTTTGTGCTTTAGGGTTTAAAGTTTAGGGGTTTGGAAATAGGGTTTAGGGTTTAAGGTTTTCTGTTTAGGGTTTAGGGTTTGGGGTTTATGGCTTAGGGTTTTGGGTTTAGGGTTTATGGTTTAGTGTTCAGGGTTTAGGGTTCATGATTTAGGGTTTAGGGTTTTGGGTTTGGTGTTTAGGGTTTAGGGTTTAGGGTTTAGGGTTTGGGGTTTGGGGCTTAGGATTTAGAGTTTAGGTTTTGGGTTTAGGGTTTAATAGTTAGGGTTCAAGGTTTAGGGTTTTGGGTTTATGGATTAGTGTTTATGATTTAGGGTTTAGGGTTTATGGTTTGGGGTTTAGGGTTTGGGATTTGGGGTTTAGGGTTTTGAGTTTATGGTATAAGGTTTAGTGTTTACTGTTTAGGGTTTGGGATTCAGAGTTTTGGGTTTTAGGTCTAGGGTTTAGGATTTAAGATTTTGTGTTTAGGGTTTAGTGTTTAGGGTTTGGGGTTTAGTGTTTAGAATTTAGGGTTTAGGGTTTAGGGTTTAGGATTAAGCATTTAGGGTATAGGGTTTGGGATTTAGGATCTAGGATTTAGGATTTTAGGTTTAGGGTTTAGGGTTTAGGGTTTAGAGATTTGGGTCTAAGGTTTACGATGTAGAGTTTGGGGTTTCAGATTTAAGGCTTCTAGTTTAGGGTTTAGGGTTTGGGGTTTGCGGTTAAGGGTTTAGGGTTTTGGGATTAGGGATTGGGGATTAGGGTTTACTATTTATAGTTTCGGGTTTAGGATTTAGGATTTTGGGTTTGGGATTTAGAGTTTAGGGTTTAGGGTTTATGGTTCAGGGATTACGGTTTACAGTTTTTTGTTTAGGGTTTAGTGTTTTGGATTAAGGATTTACTGTTTTGCATTTATGGTTTAAGGTTAAGGTTTAGGGTGTTGGATTTAGTGTTTAAGATTTAGGATTTAAGTTTTGGGTTTAGGTTTTAGTATTTAGAGTTTAGGGCTTTAGGGTTTACTATTTAGGTATTAGGGTTTAGGGTGTAAGGTTAAGGGTTTAGGGAATAGGGTTTAGGGTTTACATTTGGGTTATAGGGTTTAGAGTTTAAGGTTTAAGGTTTTGGGATTAATTTTTTGAGGTTAGGCTTTGGGATTTAGGGTTTATGGTTTAAGGTATGTGGAATTTGGTTAGGGTTTCGTTTTGGGATTAGGGGTTTAGGGTTAAGGGTTTAGGGTTTGCATTTGGGGTTTATGGTTTAGGGTTTGGGGTTTAGGGATTAGGGTTTATACTTTCGAGTTTAAGATTTAGGGTTTAGGCTTTAGTCTTTAGGGTTTGGGAGTTAGGGTTTAGGGTTTAAGGTTTGGGGTTTGGGATTTAGTCTTTACTGTTTAGTGTTTAGGGTTTGGGATATAACATTTAGTGTTTAGTGTTTAGGGTTTAGGATTTAGGGTTTAGTGTTTTAGGTTTAAGGATTAAGGTTTAGCGTTTAGGGATGAGTGTATAGTGTTTAGGGTTTCGGGTTTTAGGTTTAGAGTTTAGGGTTTAGGGTTTGGGGTTTTGGGTTTTGGGTTTAGGGTTTTGCGGTTTTGGGTTTAGGGTTTACGGTTGGTGTCTATGGTTTAGGGTTTGAGGGTTGAGGGTTTAGGGTTTAAGCTTTTGGGTTTAGGGTTTAGGCTTTGTTATTTAGGGTTTAGGGTTTTGGTATTAGGGTTTAAGGTTTAGGGTTTAGGGTTTAAAGTTATCAGTTTAGGGTTTGGGGTTTGGGGGATTTAGGGTATAGTGTTTTGGGGATTGGGGTTTGGGGTTTTTGTTTTAGGGTCTATGGTTCGAAGATTGGAGTTCAGGGTTTAGGGTTTAAGGTTTAGAGTTTAGGGTTTAGGGTTTAGTGTTTATGGTTTAGGGTTTAGTGTTTAGGGTTTAGTGTTTGGTGTTTAGGGTTTTGGGTTTAGGGTTTGTGATTTAGGATTTAGGGTTTTGGGTTTAGGATTTTGGGTTTTGGGTTTTGGGTTTAGGGTTTAGGTTTTGGGTTTAGGGTTTAGGGTTTTTGGTTTAGGGTTGACAATTTTGGGTTTTGGGTTTATGGTTTAGGGTTTAGTGTTTGTGATTTAAGGTTTTGGGGTGTGGGATTTAGGGTTTAGGGATTTGAGTTGATGGTTTAGGGTTTAGGGTTTAGGTTTTGGGGTTTTGGGATTTTGGGTTTAGGATTTAGGATATAGGATTTAGGATTTATGGTTTAGGGTATAGGGTTCGTTTTGGGCTTAGGGCACTACAACATTTTTGTCCTTTTACAACGCACAAAAACCGTTCTCTATTATACCAAAACCGTTGCCAATTAGAATAGGCAAGGGATTTTGGCCGTACTATATTCGACCGTTACCTATTGTATAAGGCAATTGTTTTTTGTTCATATGGCAACAAATGTAAAAAACCGTTCCCTATACTTTATCAATAGGGAACGGTTTTCAAGTTTAGAATTGGCAACATTTGTTAACCGTTCCTTCTTTAAGCAACAAAGATTAGCCGTTGCTTATTGAATATGGCCACAGCATAAAACCGTTGCCTAATGAAACAACATTTATAAACCGTTCTCTAAAAGAATAAGGAACAATTTCTTTTTTCTATTATTTTTTGAAATAATTTTTAAACAAATATATACAAATGAATTATATAATAATTTCCTAATATCATACACCAACATTAAACTCATTTTACATTCAATAAAATATATATTTAGATCAAGATGTCATCATAGAAAAGTAATATAACAATACAATTCATCAAAATGCTCCCAAGATTCAAGTATGCATGATACATATCCAACAAAAAGTAATATCATAGAAAAGTTTAATAAAAGTTCACAATATTAACAAGTATCCAAAATAATAGTGAAGATCTTCAATTCATCAATGAGCTTCATAAAAACTTGCATCTTTTTCACCAAGTTGTCCCTGCATAAAAAAGATAACACATTATTAAGAAATTAAAATGTAATAAGAATGAAACATCTTATTTTTTAAAAAAAATATTACATATAATTAAAGAAACTCACATTTTCCTTGGACAATATAAATGTGAAGTAAAAGGCATAAGAATGTAAAATATACCTTATCAGGATTTGAAGCATGTGTTGTAGAATGCTCATTACATTGTCCCTCATCATTTTGTGCATTGTTAACTTGGAAAAGACCTGAAAAAAAACATCTAAATTCTCCATATTCATCCCTGAATTGTTTTGTTGCATCCAAACTTTTATAAAAGATTGCATTCCAAGCATTTGTTGTTTCACATCTTGCAGCTCACTTTTCAAAGAATTCACCTCCTTAGCATGCTCTTGTTTCATAGAATCGATAATTTGGTTTTTCTTTTCCTTTTGCTTTAAACCAGTTGGTGTGACATTTCTACCATAGCAACGAACTCTACTAGCTTTTTCCTTTCCAAACACTTCTTTGAAGGCTTCGGTATGATTTTGCTCAGGGTTTTGGGTCAAATGATCTTTAAGTTGTGACTGCAAAAATGTCGTTTTAAACACAAGTAAACTACATATATTGCATAAGTAAGTTATATTCTAAATATCATGAACCAAATTTTAGAAGAAAAAAAAGCTCTTACTAAATTTCATATTAAAAGTACTTGAATGTTTTATTACATCAATACATACACTATATATATCATCATAAACTAGAAATTAATTAAATAACTCTATAAATCAATAAACCCAGCATCCATATGAAGCAAACAAGTCTTTCAAATAACAACTTACTATCACATCTTGTTTCTCAAGATCCACTTGCTTGGCTTTAACACTTTGACGTGTTTCATTAAACACTTCTATTTGGGTAGGCTCCTCACCATTCTTTTCAATCTACAATAAATAATAATTTTAAACTTGAAGTAAATAACTTCATATAAATACATGATGATTGAAAACATAGAAAGTAAATAGTTTTGATTGTATATGCTACATCAAATAAGAAATGAAAACTATATGCAAGTACTAGTTTTTGAAACATGTTACCATTCTTTGACGAACTAGAGCAAAACTTGTAGGCCCCATTCGATGCCTCCACTTTTGTGTAGCCCTATTTTTCTTGTTTGATTTACTAATTTTCTACATACAAAAAAATTATATATACATATCAATTAATGCAAAGAACATATTTGTGATGAATTTAATCAGCAGATAAATATATACTTGTCTTACTTTCACATTTTCATTACTCCAATATAAACACAGCTTCTTAAAGTGTGATTCTGGTATAGTTGCAGGACGATGCTTGAGCCTTTCAGTCATGTTAGCAAACTTTTCAAAGTGTAATCTCTTAATTTTGCATTTATATCGTCTCCAAGCATCTTGAATGGTAGACTCCACCCACTTTTCCCCTTCATCTGGCACATTGAATTTTGCCTATAACATAAAAGGCATGGAATGAAAATTAGTAAAAGAAGTTGCATGATTTTGTAAATGTACAAAGGAACATAACTTAGGCAAATTTAATTAACCAATACTTACATTGATATATTTCCACATATGGTCTTTAAGGTCACTTGGCATAGCCTTCCAATTAGTGTAAGTCAAGGGACAAAATGTTGAATTTCTAGCCATTGTACCCAAGAAAAGACTCAAGTCCTTCACTGTTTTCTCACGAGGACCTATTGGTTGTCCATCATCATTTAAGATTACTTCTTCTCGCTCTTCAAATGATCTAGCATGAATATTCTTGCTTGATGTTTGCCCTCTAGTTCTTTTATTTGATGTCCCTATGTCAAATTCATTTCATAGTATAAGAGAAATTAGATATAAGGTAGGTTTGGGAACATAATTTTTGTAAATTAAATTTGAAAATTCAAATGATATTACCTTTTGTTATATCACCGTTATTTTCTTCCTCAATTTCATTATGATAGTTGTTGTCTTCTTCATTTTGTTCAATTTCATTTTGTTCAACTTATTCATTCATCATAATTTCTTTATTATCACTTTCAACATTACCAAGGAAGTCATCCATTGATAATGGTGGACACATTGGCCTTCTTTTGAACTTCTAAGGAACATGTGGCTTCGTTGCTCTGTTGAACGTCAGCTACATTTTGATTGGGTTTCTTGGTAGTGTCAACCTTATTATATTGTCTTTGGTCTCCTTGAACTCTTTGGGATTCAACTTGAGTTGAAGTTTTAGGTAAAGGAGGCTTCGTTTGACATTGTCTTTGATGACATCCACCTTTTGACTCTTTCAATTTGCTCTCCAACAATCTTTCTTGCATATTGTGAACTTTTTTATGCTTAACTTTCTTGAATTGTCTAAGCAAATCAGTGCTTGATTTAGCTTAGAGATCAAAATTGAAACCAATCCTAATGCTAGGACTTTCAGCTTTTCTGTCAGAAGCCAACACTTTTTCTTTAAAAGTTTCTCCCTTCTTCATTTTCTTTTTCAGTAATAAAAACAAACATATATGATTTGTATATAAAGATGCCCTCACATACCATAATAAATAAAACTTGAATCATTAAAAACAACCTAGATTATGTTTCATGTCAATAATATAAGAAGAAGAAGAAGAATTAACACGAAATATATGATTTGTATATAAATTTAGAAGCTTCATTGTAAGCACAAAGTAGGATTTAAAGTGGCCTACCTTTTTTTCCTTTCCTTTTACTATTTTCTAATTTCAACCAATGACCAACAAACATAGTCACGAAAAATCACGTTACAACATGCATAATATGTATTTTAAACTCAATACTTTATAAAATATGTGTGGGAGTAAAGAACAACAACCTAATAAAGTATTCAAAGTAGTATTACTAGATTAACACATATGTTTGGGATAGAAAAAGATATATTATTAAGAAAGCTAGATTAACACATATTACATGACTTTTGGAAAAGCTACTCCATATAGTCCCAATCACTGTCATCAAAGTCAGAATCCTATTCATAATCTATTTCATGTGGTTGGTCATCAAGTGTTGGTAAAGGTTGATCAATGATTGTAGCTGGTACATCCGTTCTAACTAAATCAACTTCAGCATCATCAACTAGTAGGGTAGGATTTGATGAAGAATCAGATGGCTCGCCCCAATGAAATTCTTGGCCACCATCTGATTGATCTCCCATATTGAATAAATCTCTAGGGACTCTCTTCATGACATAATATCTATTTTCTTCCAAATGACCCTTAACATAAAAACACTGATGTACTTGAGTTGCTAGCACAAAAGGATCTTCTTGGTAGCATTTCTTATCAAAGTGCACAAATTTCATTCCATAATTATCTTCTTTAACTTCAAACCAATCACATTTAAATAACACATATTTGCAAAGTTCATAATAGTTTAACTCAATTATATCAGTAATCGCTCCATAGTATGTTAAACTATCTTTTCTTGGTCTTTCATCCTTAGAGCTTGCAAAGCTTCGAGTTATTGCCTCCACGGTCACTCCACTGTTTTGGGTTTTGCATCTCCCATCACGCATCCTAGTGTGGAACCTATATCCATTAATAACATATCCAGAAAACTTCTTTGCAACAGTATTTGGTCCTCTGGATAGTCCCTTAACAAAGTATGATATATCATCATTCATCGCACGAGTTTCAAACCATGCAGTGAAATCATTGCTATGACTTTTGGCTTTACTCCACTTTCTTTTCCCAGTATGATTATTAACAATATCCTCATGCTCTCTACAATAAGAAAGTATAACCATTCATTAATGCTTTGTATATAAAAAATATTCACAAAGAATTGTTAAAAAGATTGGCAATAAGAAAATACCTAATGTATTGTTGGACATCATCACAATTGAACAATATGTATCTATGAGCTTGCTTCAATGACTTCTGGTCTAAAGATATCAATTTTTTTGCTCCGATAGGATGGCCAACAAAAGATGCATCAACTTGACTGAAACTTGATTTATCACTATTCCTTCCCATTCTATTTGACCTTTTATCCACACCACTATGTAAATACCTTGAGCTAAATGTTAAGCACTCTTCAACTAAATATGCTTCTGCGATAGATCCTTTTGGGCAAGACTTATTGCGAACATAAGACTTCAATTTACACATATATCTTTCTGGTGGAAACATGTACCGACTTTGAACCGGGCCACCAAATCTCACTTCTTTCGCTAGGTGAATAGGTAAATGAACCATTATGTCAAAGAAAGAAGGAGGGAAAATTCTTTCTAGCTGGCAAAGAGTTTCTGCAATCTCTACTTCCAAATGGATTTAGTCTTCAACTTGTATAACCTTTTGACATAAACAACGAAAGAAGGAACAAAGACGAATCGAAGGAATAGCAACATGGTCAAGCAATAAGCCTTTTATTGCTACTGGTAACAAGTAATGCAACATGAAATGGGCATCGTGACTTTTTTAACCCGATACTTTTCTTTCAGCAACTTGCACACATCGTGAAATATTTGATGCACACCTATCTAGTAATTTTACTAACTGTAAAACACTACAAAAACTTGATTTCTCTGTTGCAGTCATAGAATAGCATGCTCTAGGCAATATAAATTTTTTGCCACCATCCATCTCCCTTGGTTGAAGATTCTTTCTTATTCCCATTTCCTGCAAGTCAAGACGAGCTTTTGCATGATCCTTTGTCTTCCTTGGGATTTCTAAGAGAGTGCCAATTATATTATCACATATATTTTTCTCAATGTCCATTACATCAAGGTTGTGCCGCAATGTGTTATGCTCCCAATATGGCAACTCAAAGAAAATAGATCTCTTCTTCAAAGGATATTTGTCGTTATCCTTTTGTGTTTACCCAAAGACATGGTTTATCTTGTCCAAGTCTTGTAAAAGTTCTTCTCTTCCTAACAATGGAGGTGGAAACCTATGTTCTGTTTTTCCATTGAAAGACCTTGAATTAGATCTCCATCGGTGATTCATAGGCAAAAAAACACGATGATCCATATAACTCATCTTTTTACTATACCTTATATATTTGGAGGAAGTCCCATAGTTCCAGTAAGGACATGCAAACTTTCCTTTCGTGCTCCAACTAGACAACATAGCATATGCAGGAAAGTCATTAATAGTCCAAAGAAGGCATGCACGCATTTGAAAGGTTTCATTTTTTGAAACATCATAAGTTTCTATGCCTATTTCCAACATTAATTTTAACTCCTCAATCAACGGTTCTAGATACACATCAATGTCATTTCCAGGTGCCAGGAATTAATAAGCACAACATATAAAATTCTGGCTTCATACACATCCAGGGTGGTAGATTATAAGTCATCAACACAACAGGCCAGGTGCTATGAGATATGCTCATTGTCCTAAATGGATTAAATCCATCACTAAACAACCCAAGTCTTACATTACGAAAATCGTGTGCAAAATCAGGATGTAGTTTATCAAAATCTTTCCATGCTTGGCCATCAGCAAGATGTCTCAACTTCCCATCCTTTGAACGGTCTTCCTCGTGCCATCTTAATGAACTGGCAGTCTCAACGCACATAAAAAGTTATTTAAGTCGTGGAACCAAGGGAAAGTGTCTAAGAATTTTAGCAGGCACTTTATATGCTTTCTTGGACTCCCCAGATTCGCCATCTACTTGAGGACTTTCATTCCATCTTGAAGCTCCACATATATGGGATGAGGTATCGTTTACATGCTCTTTCCGATATAGCATGCAATCATTTGGGCATGCATCAATTTTTTTGTAGTCAAGACCCAAGTCTCTAATCATTCCCTTTGTTTGATTGAAGGATTGAGGAATGTTCAAATGAGGCATAGCTTCCCTCATTAATTCTAATAGGGTCGTAAATGATGCATTACTCCATCCATGAAGACATTTTAACAGATAGAGTCGAATGATAAATGATAGTTTGGAGAAATTTTTACATCCTCGATACAATTCTTCTTTTGCTTCTTCAATCAAATTATAGAATTTTCTAGCATCTTCATTAGGGCCTTCATAAATTCCCTCTGCTTCTGCTACATCTCTAAATGTGTCATATAATAAGCCATCAATGTCATCATATGAGCCCATTTCATCATCTAAATCATCATTACAATCTATAAAAGAAATTCCCTCACAATGGTAAACCCATTCTTTATAGCCCTGTACAAATCCTTTACATACGAAGTGATCCAACACTACATGTCTCTTTTGCCAATTAAGATTGCGGCACATAACACAAGGGCATAAAATTTCTCCTCCTTGTGGTCTTCCTTTAGTGAAAGCAAAGTCTAAAAATGATTCTACGCCATTGATGTAATCATTGCTATACCTTTGCAAATTAATCCAACCCTTGTCCATATTTTAGCTTTATTGTAGATTGAAAAATTCCTAAAGAAATTTTGAGTAATAGAGTTTATTACAATAGAGATAAATATTTAACATTGATGGAAAAAAGACTTTAAGATTTTTAATAAGGATTTCAAAAGGTAACTAATATTATAAAACAACACAGTATGAATATTGTTCTACCTAGATATTCTTAAATACAAGCAATATTGGAAAACAGCACAATATATGAATAAAATATGACAAACAAGAAACCTTTCTTTTACCTTCCTTTTGTTGATGGAACACTGTCTTTGTGTAAGCTAGAGAATTAAGAGATATTGTTGAAGTAGATCTCAACCTTCCTGAACCTGTAGCAGTCAGTAGCAATAATTAATATATTAGTAGGAAAAAAAGTGTGTAGTTAAAGATGACAATAATTATATAAAAATTAAACAATCAACGAAGTTAATCCTTCAAATGTCATATTATTTTGACAATGTGCATAATTAAGTTAAGAATAAAATATATAAAGGTTAATAGATATTTTAGAATATTAAAACTTTAAAGAAGCAATTTGAAGTTTTCACTTTTAAGTGATTGATTTGTTTTTTTAAAGTAAAAGAACATTATTCATTCCTAAAATTTTGGCCTATTTTTATTTTTGTAAATGTGTCCCTAAAACTTGATTTATGTCTCATCAATTTCATCATAAATATTTACAAAGATAAAAATTTATAATGAATTTCTTATTCTGTCAAACACTCAAACTCCAAACGAATGATTAGATTATTATTGAAAAAAAATTAACTAAGTGGATACTTGTTTTGACAATAGTACACAAGAATTAGCAGAGTTGAAAGGCATAAGTTATGAAGAGATAACTGATGGAAGTATGTTATTCTTTACGCATAAATGAATTGCAAAACTGAGTGTAGAATTAGGACAGTTTAACCACATAATTGACAAATCACATTTTTCACTAAAATTATGACAGAATTAATTAGAGGAAAAATAAAAATGACTAAAATATGAAAAACTTAAAATTGAGAGAAGAAAATTGGAGGAGGAGAAGTGGAGAAGAGAGGCGTCCAGGGTGGATTAGAATTGCTGGAGAAATATAGAAAATGGAGAGAAGAAGAAGGAGTGAATCACGTGAGGACACGTGGACAATGGTTCTTCCGGAATTGGGCAATGGAAATAAGCTGCGTTGTGAAATGTTAATCATTTTATTTTGACAAATCAACCCAGAAAAAAATAAAAGTCAATAAATTTTAGTTAACCCATCTTTGTTAACTTCCAGAAGAATGATAAGAGATTATGAACTTGACATATTAGAAATGTTAATTATGATACGACAAATATATATATATATATATGAATTATTTAAAACTATAGAATGACCATTTAAAGGAAAGAAAGAAAGTGGTTTAAATGAGAAAATGCAAAATTGTGTATAAGTGAACACGCATGGCCAAATTGATGTAGAAGAATCGTGTGTGTGAAAGCAATATATATAGATATATGATAAATGCACGAATAGGGAATAGTAGTTGATATATATAGTTGATAGTTTGACTACTATAAGTCCATAAGTAGCTTCTATACATTTCCAGTAGTTTGTTGTTTGTGTGGTGATTTGTCATCTTTTGTATAGCAACACAGTTTGGCTTTTCCGAAATAAGGAGAGCTAAGTTTATGTATGAGATCCCCACATCAATTATTATTCACTCAGAGTGCTGCAATTGGTCCACTGCCTCTTAAAATACATCATAGCCCATAGATTTATTACGTTTTACATCTCTCTTGTCTATGCATAATAATGAAAATGGAAAACCTGAATACCTTTTTTTTTATATATATATATATATATATATATATATCCAAAAGGTAAATCAGTAAACAGCAATTAGAAAGGAAACAAATAAAAAGAAGTAAAGAACCCCTTTTCTATACATTTCTAGTAGTTTGTTGTACTTTGGGTGAGCCACTTGGAGGGGTGTGATAGGTGTGCAAAGTTTTACAATAGTGGTGCTGATGAAATAGGGCAGTGACCTTGAGGTACATTAAGGTAGAAAATTGGTTGTGTGATCTGTGCATGATTGGGAAGGCAACGAGTACAGTACCAGTTATGGGTAGTGGGGATTTGAAAGGGTAGGCTTTGGAACAAGACACAGGGAGGAGCAGGATGAGGCTGAGCTATAAGCATAGAAATGGCATGGCACGCTATGTACCATGTTTGAAGGCAAAGTCTTTGTGACATTTTCACAAACACTTGTTGGGTCTCAAAAAAAAAAAGGGGAAACTATTTTTTAAAAATCAAACAATAGCCAATAGCAAACTAGTGATTTGATTATCACCACAACTTTCACTTTATGAGGTTTACAAATACTAAACACACAGTTATCAGACGTGGATGTGGAAATGTGGAGAAGAAAGATCAAAGCCAATAGCCAACTAGTGATTTAAAAGTCCAAGTAACAGAGCATAAAGCGAATAACCACTATATCCCTTCTCTTTCAAAGTCCACCATTATATTTCATTCATTCTTGTGCAGGCGAAGTACAAGAGGTAGTACTATGGTTATTACTCCAATCATCACACACTCCAACTATTATAACATATATCATGATGAATTTAAACATGAATACATATGTGTGTGCAGGCGAAGTATGATTGATATTGAGAATTTATTATGCAAAACTCACTTAAATTCGGTAAACAACATTCTAATTGTAAATCTATAGATGACAAACAAGATTTCATGTTAGTATTTACATATATATTGCAAAACACTTGGACAGGGGATCGTGATTTTTTTGTTTCTCTTTAGTGGATCAATCATATACCTGAGGAAAAAGAAGGCAGCTTCTGTGTCAGCAGCAGTAAGGGTTCAGACAAACTCTCGGTTTTGATAGTTTGTATGATGCTATTTATTCCATTCCACGCTTAGCCTGCTTTTACCCTTTTTCTCTGCCTAATCACTAAGCTCTATCCTTGCTTTTCTTTTAAAAAAACTAATTTTGGTATGAGATAAAAATATAGAGGAAGGAAGCCTAGTTAAATTATCTTCCCCCAGAAAAGCTATAGTATTACCATTATGGCATTATTTTCTAACATATGGTTGCTATATAGATGTGTGCTAATGAATGGATACAGTCTGAAAATGTTAATTTTTTTTGGTTTGGATTTCAATTTCAATTATATATACTATCTTTTACTTACCACTCTAGTAATCAATTTGTTCCCACAATGGTGTTCCAATTTTAATCATAATACTCTTTTCTCCTTATCCTCATCATGGAAGTAGGTAGACATTGTATCTATGGCTATCAAAATGGGTATCTAATTATCTTTAAAAATAAAGTAAAAGGGTTAAATGGTGGTAGCAAAAAGCTGAAAGCAGTATCAAACTGAATTCCATTTCCAAGTAGATGATGTAGGTGCTGCTTTAGTTGGATAGGTCACATTTTAAAAGGCTTCACCTCAGATACAACAATAAATTTTGTTATCGATGGTTCATTGCACTCTTTATCTTGATTGATATAGATCAATACAGTAATAGGAACAACTAGAAGTAGTCCGAGGAAGTATTTGTCGCTTCAATCCAAACATGGACACCAGATATTATATGAATATACTGACTCTTAAAATCAGGCTTCAATTGCAAGAACAGAGCACAAACACACAGAGCATAAACGCACAAGAAAAAATGCACAAATAAACGCATAAGCAACAAAGCAAAAACGCACCACGATTGCTGAGAAAGCCAAAAATCGTTCGACCGTACTTAGGGCACGCTCCTCGTTGTTCTTCTTCTTCTACGATTTTGCACCACAAACCTCTCAGCACAATTTCACAACTTCTTCTTCTTCTACGGTTTTGCTAAGACTGAAGTTAGGGCATGGGGTTGGGGTTGGGGTTGAGTGAAGCATGAAATTGAGTTAAATGTGCCAATCGTAAAAATTGAGAGAGCATGAGAAAAATAATATGGAAAAAAATTAATAAAATTAAGAGGGAAACTTATATTTTGGCGCAAAAACATCAGAGCATTAGGAACAATTTCTAAATTTTGGGTTTTTATTTTATTGGGAACGGTTTTATTTTGTATCCCAAAAAAAATATTTCATAGGTCTAGGGATGATCATGGGTAGGGTATGGGTAGGGTACTATAATCTCTAGACCCGGACCCGGACTTGAACGGGTATCAAAATCCATCCCTATCTCTGGACCCTACGGGTAGTTAAATCCCCATACTCGGACCCAGACCCATAAAAATTTGAAATAAATTATTATTTTGTTAATATAAAATTTCTTTTTATATTATCAATTTTTTTCATCAATAATCACAAAAAATAAAAAAATTAAATCATAAATATAAATGTACAATTAAATTAATTTAATATCTATAAGATATTTAACATTTTTTCTTAGAATTATATATTTTCCCAATACAAAAAAAATTTTAAAATAATACTTTATATATATAAAAATAAATAATTACTATTGCGGGTAGGGTACCTACTTACCCGGACCCGGACCCGTTGACTTTGTTCCCGGACACATACCCAGACCCAAAGGGTAAATTTTCAGGGTACCCAATAGGTATGGGTATTTTGATCATCCCTACAGGCCACACATAAAAATGTGGTCTAAAAGAAAAATCATAGACAACGGTTTAAATTTGTTCCTCATTTAATCAATGGGAATGGTTTTTTATTGTAGCTCACTAAATGTTGCCTAAAAGAATGTTTCCTATTCCATGTTTAGGGAACAGTTTTATAGCCGTTGCCAAAAAATTGTTGCCAGAACCCAAAAATGTTGTAGTGGGGTTTGGGGTTTAGTGTTTGGGGTCTAGGGTTTTGGATTTATGGTTTAGGGTTTAGCATTTGGGATTTAGCATTTAGGGTTTAGAGTTTATGGTTTGGGGTTTAGGATTTAGAGTTTAGGGTTTTAGGGGTTTGGGTTTAGGGTTTAGGGTTTAGAGTTTAGGAATTAGCATTTTGGATTTTTGCTATAGTGTTTAGGGTTTTGGAATTAGAGTTTAAGGTTTAGGGTTTAAAGTTTAGTGTTTAGGGTTTAGTTTTTAGGGTTTAGGGTTTTATATTTATTGATTGGGGTCTACAAATTTATATGTAGTGTTTAGGGTTTAGGGTTTAGGATTTATAGTTTAGGGTTTTTGGGTTTAGTGATTAGGGTTTAGTGTTTTATATTTAGTGTTTAGGGTTTACAGTTTAGGGTTTAGGGAATAGGGTTTACTTTTTGGGTATAATGTTTAGTGTATTAGATTTATGGTTTATGGATTATTTTGTGGAGTGTAGGCTTTGGGTTTTAGGGTTTATGGTTTAAGGTTTAAGGATTGGGGTTAGGGATTAGTGTTGGGATTCGGGGTTTTGGGTTAAGGCTTTAGGCTTTAGGGTTTGAAATTTTGGATGTTGGATTTAGGGTTTCGCGTTTGCGTTTAAGGTTTAAGGTTTAGGGTTTAGGGTTCAGGGGTTTAGGGTTTAGGGTTTGGGCTTTAGTGTTTTGGTTTTGGGATTTAGTGTTTAGGGTATAGGGTTTATGGTTTAGGGTTTGGGATTTAGGGTTTATGGTCTAGGGTTTATGGTTTGGAATATAACATTTAGGGTTTATGATTTAGGGTTTTGGGTTTAGGACTTTAGGTTTAGGGTTTACGGTTGAGCATATAGGGTTTAGGGTTTAGGGTTTGTGATTTAGGGTTTAGGGTTTAGGGTTTTGGATTTATGGTTTAGGGTTTAGGGTTTATGGTTTATGGTTTAGGGTTTAGGGATTACGGTTTAAGGTTTAGGGTTTGTGATTTAGGTTTTAGGGTTTAGAGTTTAGGGTTTGGGGTTTAGGGTTTGGGATTTAGGCTTTAGTGTGTTTGGTTTATGGTTAAGTGTTTAGGGTTTAGTTTTTAGGGTTTGAGATTTAGCGTTTAGGGTTTAGGGTTTGGGGTCGAAAATTTAGTGTGTAGGGTTTTACGTTTTGGGTTTGGCATTTATGGTTTAAGGTTTAGGGTTTTAGATTTTGGGTTTAGGGTTTTTCAGTTGGTGTTTAGGGTTTAGGGTTTCAGGTAAGGGTTTAAGGATTAGGATTTAGGCTTTAGGGTTTAGGGATTTGGGTTTATGGTTTATGGTTTAGGGTTTACGGTTTAGTGTCTAGGGTTTAGGGTTTGTGATTTAGGGTTTAGGGTTTAGGGTTTGGGATTTAAGGTTTAAGGTTTGGGATTTAGGTTTTAGGGTTTTGAGTTTATGGTTCAAGGTTTAGGGTTTAGGGTTTAGTGTTTAGGGTTTGGGATTTAGGTTAAGGGTATGGGTTTAGGGTTTCTGATTTAGGGTTTAGGGTTTAGGCATTACGGTTTGGGGTTTAGGGTTTGAGATTTACGATTTTGGATTTTGGGTTTACGGTTTTGGGTTTGGGATTTAGCATTCAGGGTTTAGCGTTTGGGGTTGAGGGTTTAGGGTTTAAGGTTGGGGGTTTTGGGTTTTGAGTTTGGGGTTTTGGATTTAGTGTTTGGGGTTTAAGGTTTAGGGTTTGGGGTTTATGGTTTAGGGTCAGAGTTTTGGGGTTTAGGTTATACGGTTTTGGGTTTTCGATTTTGGGTTTAAGGTTTATGGTTTACAGTCTTGGGTTTAGGGTTTAGGCTTTGAGGTTTAAGCTTTAGTGTTTAGGGTATACGGTTTGGGATTTAGGGTTTATGCATTGGGATTGGGGTAAGGGCTTAGGGTTTAGAGTTCACGGTTTAGGGTTTAGGGTTTAGGCTTTAGGATTTAGGGTTTCGGATTTTGGGTTTATAGATTAGGTTTAGGGTTTAGGGTTTTGGGTTTGGGATTTTTGTATTAGGGTTTGGTGTTCAGGGTTTAGGGTTTAGGATTTAGGGTTTAGGGTTTAGGGTTTTGGGATGAGTGTTAAGGATATAAGGTTTAGGGTTACGTTTAGGGTTTACAGTTTCGGGTCTAGGGTTTGGGGTTTTGGGGTTAAGTTTTAGGGTTTAGGGTTTCGGATTTAGGGTTTAGAGTTTAGGGTTTATGGTTTAGTGTTAAGGTTTTTTGGTTTAGTGTTTAGGGTTCTAAATTTGGGGATTATGGTTTAGGGTTTAGTGTTTGGGGTTCAGGATTTAAGATTCAGGGTTTAGGGTTTAGGATTTACGGTTCAGAGTTTGGGGTTTAGGCTATCGAGTTTGGGGTTTAGGTTTTTGGGATCTAGGGTTTAGGGTTTTCAGATTTGGGGTTTAGGATTTCCGGTTTAGGGTTTGGGGATTGGAGTTCAGGGTTTACGGTTTAGGATTTAATGTTTAGGGTTTAGTGTTTGTTGTTTAGGGTTTAGGATTTAGCCCTCTTTCTTTGATTGAGTTAAAAATGGTGAAGAAGACCCATTTGACCCTAGAAAAGTACCCTAGGATACTCTCGAGACACCCTAACACTTGACCAAAGGACCCCAACCTCAAGAAATGTCCAGAATTGACACATTTACTCTTGTAGAAATTCAAGGACTAAAAACATAGTAATGAAAAATTGCAAATAAAGCACCTTAGCTTACTTAAAGCCCAAGAAAGCCCAATTTAACCAGCCAAAGACACTCAAAACTACCCTATTAAGCCACAGCCATGAGTCTTGAAAGAGAATCAAGGGAATTAGACAAGTTACACAATTTAAAAAGTTAAATAAATAAGAATTTAATAGAAAATTAACTGCTTTTTAGGTTACCCATTGCTTGGTAACCGAAATTACCACTTTGAGAGCCAATTAAATACCAAATTACGGCGTTTGCTGCAGCAAACAACTTTAGGAAACCATATAGAAAGAAAAATAGTCAGAATTAAGACTTGAAAATCGAAATTACTGATGTTATGAGTCAATCTAATGGCCACTTAAACCATTCCACCTAATCCACCTTGAAACTGAGTTTAAGCATTAGCAGACCATCCAAACAGCCCCTAAGCCCTGCCAGCACACACCATGAGGTGTCCTAATGCAGCTTAACAGTTACCAGAAGCTGGACACCTCATTCACTAATCATTTTAACCTCACATGCCTTAAGCCTCCTTATAATGGAGTGAAACCGAGAGAGAGAGAAATCAGCTGGAAACTACAAGAGAAAATTGAGAGAAAGGTGATAGTGCACTTCAGAAAGAGAACTAAGGTAGGAAAGAAGGCTGGAGCCTCGAGGTTAGCAGCTGGAAGCAATGGAAAAAGCAGAAAAGCTTGGTCACACATACAAACTCAAGATGTGTTGTCTTCACCAAGCTTGCCCAAGGAATTCAGAGGCTCAAACCCACGTTTCTTCTCTGGAATTTCAAGGTAACATAGGGTTATCCTTCCTTCTTCATCTCTGAGTCAAGAGCATCCGTCAATGGTGGTGGTATAAGGCTCTATGACCTTCTTTCTCTTTGCTGTCAAAACTGGGTAACCTGAATTATCTGAGACTAAGCACCTATCCACTATGACATTATGGGATATTAGGGTGCTGTGTACAGGGATGGGAGTGGTCAGAATGGTTTCTAAATATGTTTAGACACAAAATCACTTTTCTTGAGAAAATTTTCAAAGGAAAGAATTTTGCAGCAAAAATGTGATTTCTATGTTGTTTTGATTGTGGAAACTATACCAGCAAGTCATAAATGGTCTTTAGAAGCTTGCTGTAACTTTATTTCAGCTTGAAACAACCCAGAATTGAAATTGGGTCTTAATAGGGACCATTTTGGATGAAAAACTAGAAAGAAACCCAAAATTCTTATTCTGACCCAATTTCTAGTTGAATTCTGCTGGAATCTTTCTGGATGAGTGTAGTACATCCTAATTGACTAGATTTTGTGGCTCAATGCAGTTAAAATGTTTGGATTTATAATTATTTCACCTATTTTGGAAAAGGGACCTTTTTGATAAAGATTGGGAAAATTGAGGGTCAAAGTGTAACTTTCTTTCTTGAGAAACTAGCTAAAACTGTTAAACACATGATAAAGATGTTTCCTATGTAATTTCAAGACTTTTGGATGCTTGTATGTGAAGTTATGCATTTTATTTGGTGCTCAAGTTATATTTGACGTCGTGGTTGACTTTGTTTGACTTTTGAGTTGACTAAATGCAAAGTTGACCTGTTTTAATCCTTCTATTTAAGTGTGTGGCATCCAACTCTGAAATTGAGATTTGGCATGCATCTGTGTACTGATATGCCCCGAAAGGCAAGTATTTTAGCATGCGTCTGTGAATGAATTCATATGCCCCGGAAGGGCAAAATTGTAAATATGCCCTAGAGAGGCAAGTGAATGGTAACTGAATAAACATTACCTGTGGAAAAAAACCTATGTTATATTATTTGATCTGTATGGAAAGGATACACTAGGCTGGCTAGGAATGCGTCCGGGACGTAGCAGTCTAGCAACTAGTGAGGAGATAATCCAGTCCGAGAATGGTGGTCCTAAGGTTCTAACTTTGTGCGCACACCGGGGGACGCCCTGGGATGTTGGCTAATTCCTCTCGCCTTATATAGGCGAACTTTACTATGTTGGTAAGTCGGTTTTGTCCTGTTTCATTAGACTGCTTTTATTGATGGTAATGGTTTAGCCAGTGGTACGGGTCCTGGAAACATTTGCTGATTGACATGATCATGTGATGGTAAATGTGCATAGTTTTAAAAGAAAATTGTTATGTTATCTGTTTAAAGCCTTTCCAGCATGATCACACATTCTAAACTTGTGTATGAAAAAATCCTATAATTGATGTTAAATAGTTAAATTATCTCTTAATCTGTGAAGAGAGTTTTTCTGTATTCCTAGTAATGCAGCTGAACCACTAATTAGTTTTTATAAATTGGTAATCTACGTTTTTGGGATTTTATATCTCAGTACGTTTGTGTGTTCAGATGCCCAGGTACCTCCTGCTATTAGAGATTGAAGTGCAGCTGCTGGAAGTCTCATTTTTGGGGTACTTCCAGATACTGAAGGCTGTCACCATCCTCTTCTTCTTCCCTTAGGTGGAGATGAACACCCCCGGGACCTAGAGAGGGTGTTTGATGGATAGCTACCAGGGAGCTGATTTTTTGGTTGTGACTTAGGAGTCACACTTATTTTGGACTATGAAGCTAACCATTTAAGCCTGCGTACCACTAACTATTAAACTTATGCATGTATATATGTATGGATCTATGCAGTAGACTTATCTTATATACTGATTAGGTAATGTATGGAGGTTAGTACCTCGCTTCATCTGAATATCCTTGTATGTGTTGAAAATGAATTTTGGGGAGAGTGCGAGAGTATTAAACACGTAACTTCTTCTTTCTTAGGTAAAATAACCAACCGAGAGTAACCGATCCATGGAGTAATACTTGACTTTTAATACTCCCATATGAAAAGGAAAAGAAAGAAATCGGACCGGGATTTTAAGTGTTGAGTTAAATAACCTAATTCCGCAATTAAAATCAATTAAGAAACTAGGACGTTACAGTTTAGGGTTTACGGTTTAGGGTTTATGGTTTATGGTTTAGGTTTTAGGGTGTTGGATTTAAGGTTTAAGATTTAGGATTTAGGATTTAGAGTTTAGGGTGTAACATTTTAGGATTCGGGTTTTGGGTTTTAGATTTTAGGGTTTAGGGATTAGGGTTTGTGTATTGGGGTTTGGTGTCACGGCCCCCTATCGGAGGTCCGTGACCGGCACGGGAAGTAGGATTTTTCCTATCCCGTAAGCCTCTAATCCCTGATTGACATTTTCACATGTTTATAACTACCCATTTCTAATACAAACAATATATAATATTTATGGCCATCCAAATCCGGTGACCTAAGTAGCGTGCAATCCACGGCTCGCTCAACGCCGCTTCAGTCTATACATATACACATAATCACTCACACGTACATATAGTATACATATTGACAACGCGGTTCAGGGCGGGTGATCTATCCTATTCACATGCAGAAATCCTGTGTACAATCATACATATATTCAATCACACGCTTGCATATAGTTGACATATTGATCACGCGCCTCAATGCGTGTTATCTATCCTATTCACATGCGGAAGCCATATTTCATACAACCAGGTATTCAGTCACACATATATATATATAATTTACATGCGGAAGTCATATATATATACATCATATATGCTATATCATAGCCTAAAGTCCCAATACCAAGACCTAACCTTAATCTGTATGAAGCCGACAATACTAGAGTTCGACATATATATACAGCAGTTGTATATGTACAAAAGCTACATCCAATAAGGAGTCATATATACATATACATCCTGATTTATTTACATAAACCAAAATACGCTACCCACGCGGACTATGCGTGCGGTCTTCAGAGTTGTCCGCCTCCTTGAGAAGAAGTGGACGCATTCCCGACGCCTGAACCACTTGTATCTGAAACATATAAACAGGGGGTGAGTCGAACAGACTCAGTGAGAAGCTCCCTCATCCCTGGCGTAGGAGCGGGTACCACTACAGCTGGGGGAAGGGAGCAACCACAACCACATACGCATGAAACAGATTTATATTGTGACCTTTAACATGATTAGGCAATCAATGTTTCATATTCACAAGTAAAATCCTAGTTCATGCTCCTAACAAACTTATTACTCCGCATGTACATAAATCACAATATATATATATCATGTATTTTCATAAGTCACACATAGTTATGCTCGTATGAATTCACTTTCTATCTCCTGCATTACGCTAAGACAAATACTGGCCCGAAGGCAATTTCATGTTAGAACCTGGTTGATCACAGCAGGAACTTTCTGACTCCAAGGCACGCTTAGAGTAATATCCAGCAACTTGTCTGACCTCGGCTAAACCAAGGTAATGGCCACTATGTGGCATGCTTACTGTTAATTGAATCCTGTCTGTCCGACCAGGATAATCGACTTGATCTACTCGAACTAAGCTAACAAGTTCAACTAACAATTTTACCTTTTCCTCAACAAACCATACAAACGAGATCTTTAAGTGACGATCAATATGATTGGTTTCTAATGTTACTGAACTCTCACATATGAAATCACGACTCAATCCTACCCACGGTAACATATAAGGCTCGATGAGCCACATTATCACATATACACATACTTGGTTTGCATTTTCACTATTTACTCACTAATCATACACACGTAGCGCAAACTCATTCAGATAAGTACATTTCATATGATAACTGCATAAAATAAGGCAAACCACATTTGCACGTTGTCATCTAACCCTGTGGGGCAGGGATGGGAGAACCCCTCACCTCGTTGGCCCTCCTGATCAGTCCTCGGAGTGCCTGGAGCTCCTATTACCCTGTGGTGCCCTATTGACATATATATTTAAGAAATTTAGAACGTGTAACTAAGCATCTACCATGCATGTGTCATGCTAATACTTATGCACCCTCTAACTATTTCTAAGAACTTATTATTTACTTCATTACGTCGTCTTATTTCCTCCTTCTGAAAGTCCAGAATGTCTCATATTCGACTTTCACACTTTCGAGCCATTTAGAACCTCTAATTGCTTAGTTTAGAGATTCCCACTTGACTAAATTCCACTTCAGGTGTTCATAAAGACTTCTAAGTAATAGAGGAATAAATTCACGGCCCAAAAGACGCCTTGGCTTATCCATTCCATCGTCTCCCCGCATTTACCGAGTAAAAGCTTAAATTACTACCTCTTTAATTATATAAAAAATATAATTGGGTATAAATAGAGCCCTGGGACCAATTTAGGGGTTCTTAGGTGTCCACCACGGACTAGACTGAGGTGTTCAACCCACCGCTCAGCTCCTTACTGTACGGTGGTTTAGTATTTCGCCTCTTTTTCACCGGATTGGGTTCCGGTTGAGACGATAAATACTCGGGCTTTATTCCCTTGTCTATTTCCAGCAATTACAACACTTATACTACTCCAATCAAACCCTATTCATGCACTAAACCAGAAAAATTCAATTTATAGCAATTTTCTAACTAAATTTCCATGATTGTCCATACCTGGTAAATTCCTACGGTTTAGCTTCGATTCTGAACCTCCACAAGCATTCAATAACACCCACTAAGCTCAAATTTAACCCCGGAATGCCCAGATTGGAAGTATTTGAAGAATTCCTAAAATACACAAAATTGGAGAAATTGGGGTTTTGAAAGATTGCGGCTTCCATACCTTGATTCAATCGGATGGGGAGCTTGGTGGTGATAAAAGATGGACTTTTGTGGCCCTCACCGACGGCGAAATGCAATTTCCGTCATGATTTCGGCCGTTTCCTCCGTCCATGCGTGCCTCTCTCCTTCCCGTGCGTGTTCTTGCGTCCCTGAATTTCAAATAAACTACTAACCTTAGTCTTGAAACAGATGAGGATACGTCCTGCGCATTTCACTCTCAACCTCCCATATAGCTTCTTCAGTCGAGTGATTTCTCCACAAGACCTTAACTAATGGAATCTCCATTGTTCTATGTTTATTCAACTGCCGATCTAAGATTTCCACTGGCTCCTCTTCATATGTCAGATTTTCGGTTAGTTGCACGTCTTGCGATTGGATTACATGCAAGGGATCGGGAAGATACTTCCGAAGCATTGGGGATTAGGGTACAGGGTTTTGGGTTTACATTTATGGTTTGGGGTTTCCGATTTAGGGTTTACTGATTCGGGTTTTGGGTTTAGGGTTTACAATTACAGTTACGAGTTTATGGTTTAGGGTTCACTGTTTACGATTTGGGTTTCACGGTTTAGGTTTTAGTGTTTAGGGTTTCCTATTTACCGTTTAGGGTTTGGGGTTTAGGATATAAGGTTTTATGTTTAGGGTTTAGGGTTTACTGTTTAGGGTTTAGGGTTTAGAGTTTGGGGTTTAGGATTTAGGGTATAGGGTTTAGGGTTAGGATTTAGAGTTTAGGGTTTAAGGTTTTGGGTTTGAGGTTTAGGGTTTAGCGTATACGATTTTTGGATTAAGGTTTGGGGTTAAGGGTTTAGGTTTAGGGTTTGGGGTTTGAGGTTTACGTTTTATAGTTTACAATTTCTGGTTTAGGGTTTTGTATTTGGGTTTAGGGTTTGGTGGTTAGTGTTTAGGGTTTAAATTTTAGGGGTTGATTTTTTGCATTTAGGGTTTAGTGTTTAGGGTTTGGGGTTTAGGATTTAGGGCTTTTTGTTTTGGGTTTAGGGTTTAAAGTTTAGGGTTTATGTTTTAGGGTTTAATGTTTGGGGTTTAAGGTTTAGGGTTTGGAATTTAGGTTTTTGTGTTTATGTTTTATGGTTTAAGGTTTAGGGCTAAGTGTTTAGGGTTTCGGATTTAGGGTTTTACGTTTAGGGTTTAAGGGTTAAGGTTTAGGGTTTTCGGTTTAGGGTTTAGGGTTTAGGGTTTCGGGTTTGGGTTTTAGGGTAAAGGGTTTGGGTTTAGGGTTTTTGTTTCGGGTAAAGGGTTTAAGGTTTCAGCGTTGGCCTTTGAGGTTTAGGGTTTGGGATTGTGGTAAGGGCTCAGGGTTTGGAATTTGGGGTTAAGGGTTAAGGGTTTAGGGTTTGGGATTTATGGTTTAGGGTTTTAGGTTTATGGTTTAAGGCTTTGGGTTTAGGGTTTAGTGTTTAGGGCTCGGGATTTAGGTTTAGGTTTGGGTGTTTCGGGTTTAGGGTTTATTGTTTATGATTGTGGGTTTAAGGTATAGGCTTTGGAATTTAGGGTTTAGGGTTTTGGATTTAGTGTTTGCGGTTTACAATTTAGGGTTTAAAGTTTATAATTTAGGGTTTTGGGTTTAGGGTTGTTGGTTTAGTGTTTAGTGTTTAGGAAATAGGGTTTAGGGTTTGCTGTTTATGGTTTAGGATTTAGGCTTTAGGGTTAAGGGTTTAGTATTTAGGGTTATGGTTTTGGGTTTAGTGTTTAGGGTTTGGGATTTATGTTTTAGGGTTTAGGCTTTAGGCTTTAGTGTTTAGGGTTTAGGGTTTGGGTCTTGGGGATTGGAGTTCTGGATTTAGGGTTTAGGGTTTTTTATTTTGGGTTTAGGGTTTAGGTTTGGGGTTTAGGATTTAGGGTTTAAGGTTTAGGGTTTAATGTTTAGGGTATACGGATTACGATTAAGGGTTTAGAGTTTTGGGTTTATTGTTTAGGGATTAGGATTTAGGGTTTTGGGTTTTGGGTTCATGGTTTAGTGTTTAGGGTTTAGGATTTGTGATTTAGGTGTAATATCCGAGATATTTATTTTAATTATTATTATTAATATTTAATTTATTTTTCTTTTTGAAAGAAAAATAAATTAAATTAAAAAATTGAAGAGTTAAAATAAAATAAAGGAAGAAAAATAGGAGATTTTATTATTTTAGAATAGGACCTAAAAGAGATGGGGATTAAAAGGTGGGGAAGAAGTAGGATATACACTAAATAAATAAATAATATATCTTTTTGTAAGTGTGGAGCTTATACCCGTGCCTTTCCAGCCTTTCACTAACACAAATATAAAAATATATATAATAATAAAAGATATATGGCGGCCAACCGTGACCCCCATTCAATAAAAACACAAACACCCATTCTATTAAACAAAACGCACACACACAAGCAGAGCAGAAGCAACGCACGCACGAGGAGCAAA
This sequence comes from Senna tora, assembly GCA_014851425.1. NCBI lineage: Eukaryota > Viridiplantae > Streptophyta > Magnoliopsida > Fabales > Fabaceae > Senna > Senna tora. The sequence continues at coordinate 20,373,465 of CM026265.1, forward strand.
CCGAGAAGAGAGAGAGCAAGCCACGGATGGAGGAAACCGGCCGGATTTTCGTCGGAGAAGTCACGCCGGTGCCGTAGAAGGAGACCAGACTTCGTCTTTCAACAACCACAAGCTCCCCATCCGATTGAATCAAGGTATGGGCCCCAATCTTTCAAAACCCCAATTTCTCCAATTTTAGGTAGTTCAAAAATTCTTCAAATACTTCAAATCGGGGCATTCCGGGGTTAAAGTTGAGCTTAGTGGGTGTTATTGAAAGCTTAGGGAGGTTCAGAATCGAAGTAAAACCATAGGAATTGACCGGATACGGAAATTAGGAAAATTTAGCTAGAAAATTGCTATAAATTCGAATTTTGCCGGTTTAATGCATGAATAGGCTTTGATTGGAGTAGTATAAGTGTTATAAATGCTGGAAATAGTCAAGGGAATAAAGGCCGAGCATTTACCGTCTCAACCAGAACCCAATTCAGTGAAAAAAAAGGCGAAATACTAAGCCACCGTACAGTAAGGAGCTGTGCTGTGGGTTGGACACCTCGGGCTAGTCCGTGGTAGACACCTAAGACCCGCTTAATTGGTTCCAAAACTCTAATTATACCCAATTATATTTTTATATATAATTAAAGAGGTAATAATTATGCTTTTACTCGGCGAATAAGGGAGACAGTGGAATAAGCAAGCTAAACCCTCTTTTGAGCCGTGAATTTAATTATTTTATTAGTTAAATACCCATATGAACACATGAAGTGAAATTTAGACAAGTGGGAATCTCTAACTTAAGCATTTAGAGGTTCTAAGTGGCTCGAAAGTATGAAAGCCGATATAAGACAATATGGACTTTCAAAAAGAGAAATTAAGACGACGTAACGAACTAAATAATTTGTTCTTGGAAAATATCTAGAGGGTGCATAAGCATTAGCATAACACGTACATGGTGGAAGCTTCTTTACGCGTTCTAAATTTCTTAAATATATGTGTGTATTGGGCACCACAGGGTAATTGGAGCTCCAGGCACTCCGAGGACTGATTAGGAGGGCCAACGAGGTGAGGGGCTCTCCTATCCCTGCCCCACAGGGTTGGATGACTACATGAAAATGTGGTTTGCTCTATTTTGTGCAAATTGATATATGAACTATGTCTCTCTGAATGTATTTGTGTTACGCGTAGATGATTAGTGAGTAAACAGTGGACGTGCAAACTGCTTATATGTTTATATGTTCATGCTCAAGTGAATATGCGATATAATGGCTCACTGAGCCTTATATGATACCGTGGGTAGGATTGAGTCATAATTTTATATGTGAGAAATTCAGTAACATTAGAAACCAATCATATTGATCGTCACTGTTGAGACCTTGTTCGTATGGCGGAAAACTGAACTTAGGATTGTTGAAAGTGAGTGAGAGTGTTGCATAACTGAAAAGGGGGAAAATAGGCCTAATTAATAATTAATTATAATATTCAGTTAGTTTATCTCAGGGCGTCTTTCAAGGTTGAACATGTTAGTTGAACTTGATTAGGTAGGTCCGGGTAGATCGAGTCGATCATCCTGGTTCGGCCAATCAGAAATATAGTACCAATGAGAATGCCCCTTAGTTGCTATTGCCTTGGATGAACCAAGGTCAAATAAGTCGCCGGCTATTACTCTAAGTTTGTCCGTGCCTTGGAGTCAGAAAGTTCCAAGAGTAATCAACCAGGTTCGTACGTTAAATTGCCTTCGGGCCAGTATTTCTCTTAGCGTAATGCAGGAGACGGAAACTCAATGCCTACGAGCATAACTATGTGTGAATTATGAAAATATATGTTATATATGTTGTGATTTATGTATGTGCCGAGTAATAAATTGTTAAGAGCATGAATTAGGATTTTAATTGTGAATATGATATATTGACTGCCTGATCATATTAAAGATCACAATATAAATTCATTTCATGCGCAGGTGGTTGTGGTTGCTCCCTTCTCCCAGCTGTAGTGGTACCCGCTGCTACGCCAAGGATGGGGGAGCATCTCACTGAGTATGGTCGACTCACCCCCCTGTTTACATGTTTCAGATACAGGTGGTTCAGGAGTCGGGAACGCGCCCACTTCTTCTCAAGGAGGCGGACAACTCTGAAGACCGCACGCTTTGTCCGCGTCGGTAGTTATTTTGGTTATGTACATGTGTTGTGACATATATATATATATATATATATATATATATATATCCTTTTTGGGCGTAGTGTTTGTACGTTTACATCTGCTGTGTATATATATATCATAGTTGAATTCTAGCATTGTCGTTTTCATACATATCAAGGTTAGGTCCTAGCATTGGGACTTTAGGCTATGATATAGCATATCATGTATATATAGATATATGACTTCCGCATGCGACTAGGATAGATCACACGCCTTAAGGGGTGTGACCAATATGTAAATTATATATATGTGTGTGACTAAATACCTGATTGTATGAAAATATGGCTTCCGCATGTGAATCGGATAGATCACACGCATTGAGGCGTGTGATCAATATGTAAACTATATGCAAGCGTGTGATTGAATATATGTATGACTGTACATAGGATTTCTGCATGTGAATAGGATAGATCACTCGCCCTGAAGTGCGTGATCAATATGTATATTATATGTACGTGTGAATGAATAAGTGTATATGTATAGACTGAAGCGGCGTTGAGCGAGCCGTGGATTGCACGTTACTTAGGTCACCGGATAAGGATGACCATATATATTATATATTGGTTGTATTAGAAAAAGGGTAGTTATAACATGTGAAAATGTCAATCAAGGATTAGAGGCTTACGGGATAGGAGAAATCCTACTTCCCGTGCCGGTCACGAACGTCCAATAGGCGGTCGTGACATTAGGGTTTAGGGTTTAGTGTTTGGGGTTTAGGGTTTAGGGTTTAGTGTTTAGGTTTTGGGTTTTGGGTTTGGGGTTTAGAATTAAGGGTTTAGGGTTTTGGATTTAGGGTTTAGGGTTTAGAGTTTGGGGTTTAGGATTTAAGGTTTAGAGTTTAGTGTTTAGGGTTTGGGGTTTATGGTATAGGGTTTTGGGTTTAGGGTTTAAGGTTTGGGTCTTACGATTTACAATTTTTGGTTTAGGGTTTAGGGTTTGGTGTTTATGGTTTAGGATTTTGGATTTAGAGTCTAAGGTTTTGGGTTTACGGTTTAAGGTTTTGGGTTTAGTGTTTAGGGTTTGGGATTTAGGGCATAGGGTTTGGGATTTAGTGTTTAGGCTTGAGTTTTTGAGACATACTTGCAAATAATGCCGGGTATTGTTGCTTCATGTCGTCCTCACCTTCCCAAGCGTCTTGCCATAACACCTTGACTAATGGAACGGTCTTACTCCAGAGTTGTCTTTCCTCAAACTCTCGGATCTTTTTAGGGATTGAGGGATAAGTTAAATTTTCTTTTAATTCTATAGGCTCAGTCCTCAGCACATGTGAAGGGTCAGGGACGTATTGCTGGAGTTGAGAGACATGAATGATATTGTAGAGGTAGAACAATTTTGGGGGTAATGCTATTTGATATGTCATAGGATCAATTCTCTTAAGAAATTGGTATGGTCCAATGAATCGCGGATGCAATTTCCGTGCTTTCATTGAATTGCCAATGCCTGTCATCAGAGTTATTTTGAGGAATACATGGTCTCCCTCGTTGAATTCTAGAGGTTTTCTTCTCCTATTGGCATGATTTTCTTGCCTTTGCTGGGCAACTCTCATTTTTTCTTTGATCAGACGGATTTGTTCCGTAGTCTGACGAACTATATCTGGCCCTAACACTCTTTCTTCCCCAATCTTAGTCCAACATAAGGGTGACCTACACTCTCTCCCATAAAGGGCTGCATAAGGTGCCATGCCTATACTAGAATGGTGACTATTGTTATAGGCACATTCTACCAATGGCAAGTAAGCATCCCATGTGCCTTCTCGCACAAGTGCACAAGATCAGAGCATATTCTCGAGAGTTTGAATAGTTCTCTACGACTGGCCATCAGTCTGAGGATGATATCATGTGTTAAACCTTACTTGTGTTCCTAAGGCCTTCTGTAAGGCTTGCCAGAATCATGAAGTGAATCTAGGATCCCTATCAGACACTATGCTAGTAGGCAGTTCATGAAGCCTCACTATCTCTCGGATGTACAGTTGGGCCAACTTCTCTAAAGAAAAGGAGATTTTGATGGGTAAGAAGTGAGCAGACTTCGTGAGTCTATCCACAATTACCCAGATAGAGTCATAGTTTCAAGGGGTTCGGGGTAATCCTACTACAAAGTCCATGGTGACTTGTTCCCACTTCCATTCAAGTATGGCTAATGGTTGTAGCATTCATGGTGGTTTCAGGTTTTCTTTCTTAATTTGTTGAGAAGTTTGGCACTTACTCACATGTTCTATATTATTTTTCTTCATCCCTGGATACCAGAATCTCTTCTTAAGGCCTTGGCATATCTTGGTTATACGAGGATGAACAATGTATAAGCTCCTATGGTCTTCATCTAGTATCTTCTTTCTTTGGTCGGAGTCATTAGGGAATACTATTCTCTCTCTAAACATTAATACTCCGTCCTCGGCTTCGTGGAATTCTTTTTGGATCCTCAGGGTAACTAGGGTTTCATCCTTCACTTGAGCTTCCTTAATTTGGGCTCTAAATTCGCATTCAATCCTGAACTCACTCATTTCTAACTTATTTTGAGCCACAACCGTTTTCAAACCTAAATCTCTAAATTTTTTATTAGCTTCATTTCTTCAACCATTAAGTGGGCTATTTGTACTGACTTCCTACTTAGAGCATCGGCTACTACATTAGCTTTGCCCGGGTGGTACTTCAGCTCAAAATCAAAATCCTTTAATAAATCTAACCATCTCCTTTCACTCATATTCAACTCCTTTTGATTAAACAAGTACTTAAGGCTTTTGTGATCGCAAAAGAATGTAAACCTAGCTCCATAGAGTAAATGTCTCCAAATTTTTACCGCAAAGATCACAGCCGCTAACTCTAAGTCATGGGTAGGGTATTTCTCTTCATTTGGCATAAGTTGGCGTGATGCATACGCTACCACATTCTTATTCTGCATAAGCACACAGCCAAGTCCTTTCTTTAAGGCATCAATGTATACCTCGAAAGGCTCTGAGGGGTCAGGTATGGTGAGTACAGGGGTGTGGTCAGTTTATATTTAGAGTTTCAATACTGTCTTTGCACTTTGCTGACCATTTGAAAGGGGTATTCTTATGATTTAACCTAATCATAGGAAGGGCAATTTGGGAAAATCCCATGATAAACCACCTATAATACCTAGCGAATCCTAGGAAACTCCTAATCTCAGTTACTCTTTGTGGTCTCTCCCAATTCTTAACAGTTTTCAGTCTTGCCAGGGTCTTCAGCCATGCCTTGTTTATTGGTCACATGCCCTAAAAATTTGACTTCCTCTAAGCAAAATTCACATTTTTCCAATTTGGCATACATCTGTTTCTCTCGCAGTAGTTGCAACATCAGTGCAAGATGTTCCTGATGTTCTTCTTCACTCCTCGAGTAAATCAGAATATCGTCAATTAACACCACGACAGAATTATGTAGATAAGTCGTAAGATGCGGTTCATATAATCCATGAATACCGCAGAGGCATTGGTAATTCCAAATGGCATCAAAAGGAAATCATAGTGGCCATAACGCATTCTGAAAGCAATCTTAGGGATATCCTCTTTTCTAACCCTAATTTGGTGGTATCCTGACCTAACATCAATCTTAGAGAATACAGTCGGTCCTCGCAACTGATACAATAGGTCATCTATACGGGGCAAGGGGTACTTATTCTTGTTGGTCACCTTATTTAACTGCCTATAGTCTATACAAAGTCTTAAGCTTCCGTCCTTCTTCTTCACAAACTGGACTGGGGCTCCCCAATGTGAGACACTAGGTCTAATAAACTCCTTGCTCAGCAAGTCATCTATTTGAGCTTTCAACTTTTGCAACTCAAGTGAGGCTATTCGGTACGGTGTAATGGATATGGGTCTCGTTCCTGGGAGAAGATCTATGGTAAACTCTATCTCTCTCTTAAGGGGTAGTTTGAATATCTCTTCAGGGAAAACAACACGGTAATCCATAACTACTGGGAGCAAACTAATTCTTTCCTTTAGACTCAAAATTCTAGGTTCACTTTGTCTACATATACAGGCATTTAAGTAGATCACAGATTTAGCAGCACAATCTAACATAACATGATTCTTAAACAACCAATCCATCCCTAAGATAATGTCTATGGTGGTCATATTCAAACAGACAAGATTGGCATGAAATAATTTAGAATTTATCTCAATTGGGCAATTTAAACAAGTAAGGGTAGCAATCAAACTCTTCCCCAAAGGGGTTGAGACATATAGTTCATGCAATAAGGGTTCAACAGGTAGGTTTAAAGTATTAACACACAATTTAGAAACAAAAGAATGTGTGGCTCCTGAGTCAAATAGAATTTTAAATTTCATGTTTTGAATCTTACCCGTTCCCTCTATGAGATCCTCAGTCTGGCAATTGACATCTCCATCCAGAGCATAGACCCTTCGAACAGCCGGTGTTTGGGATCCACTCATAGGTTCCTTGGCCTTGCACACTCTTGGGAGGTGTCCAGGGTTCCCACAACGATAGCAGTGGTTGCTTTCGCAGAGTTGATTAGGGTAATGGCTTCTTTTACACTTAGTACAATGTGGACAGTTCACTGTAGGGGTGGGCTACTGGTACTACCTTGGACAGGTTTGAAGTTTCCTCTCCTCACATTAAGGTTGGTTTGGGGTTTTCTAGTGAATTTCTAGGACAATGCGGCCTTATCAGTGAGGTCCTTAATAATTATGTGGCATTTGTTTACCAACTCCGCATAACTCTTAATCTCCAACGGGGCTACTTGAGATTTTATATTTAGGTCTAACCTGGCTTCAATCTGAGCTGCTTTCCAGAGATCATCAGGCTGAAGTCTTAAGTAGGGTGAGAACTTGGCAAGTTCCTAAAACTTTGGTAAATACTCCTCAAAAGGTTTTCCTCTTTCTTTAACTGGAGGAATTCAATCTCTTTTTCTTTCTTCACACTTTCTGGATAGTATTTAGCTAAAAGGGTTTCCCTAAAGGCTGCCCAAGGGGAATATTCCTACCCTCAAGTAACTGTTTGGCTCCTTGCCTCCAGTACTCTGCTTCACCCTGCAGCTGATAGACTGCATAGGCTACTTTCTGTGGATCAGGGGTATGAAGTACATCAAATAGTTTCTCTAATTCCCGTAACCATTCCTCAACTATAATTAGATCATAGGTACCCTTGAATACCGGGGGCCTTACCTACTAGAATTTAGTGCATCTTAGCCGATTACACACATGGTGCCCATTGTCTTGATGCTCATGATTCGGGGCATTATGATTCTCCTGGGTCTGGCAGAGTACCTCTGTGGTGGCTGAGGCTTGGTTCATTGCCTTTGCCATACTCTCAAATGCATTCATCATTTGACGAATCATATCACTTTCAGGTTGTCTATTGTCAACATTTATCCTGGTATTTGCCATAGCTTTCTGCTAAACAAGAACATCACTGAGGTGATCAGTCCCAATAATATTATTAAATAGAGAAAAGTACGGCACATTAAAGAAATATGTAACAATCTAAGGTTCCTAGCATAAACATAGACTCAAGTTATTTGAACAGTCATGATCACTTGAGCTTATCTAATCAGTGTTTATGTTAGGCTATTCTAACTTCATATTAGCAGAGTTCTAATAACTGTGCTTTGATACCATGACTGTGACGTCCTAGTTTCTTAATTGAACTTAAGTGCTGAATTACGTTATTTAATTTAACTGTTAAAAACCTGGTCTAATTTTTTTTCTTTCCTTTTAAAAGTACTTAAGTTAAATTCTATCCCAAGGATCGCTTACTCTCAGTTCGTTATTAAACCTAAGAAACTATACGTTACGTTTTAACACTCTCGTACTTCCACGAAATGCTTCTAATATTCATACATGCATACCAAGCAAGTAGTATGAGGTCTTACCCTCCATGCATTTGCCTATGGCATACATCCTAGTCTATGGCAAATATATACATACATATCTAGTCAGAGGTGGCACGCAGGCCCAAATAGCTAATATGGCTCATAGGCCATAGCCAAAAATAGTTAATTCATCAAAATATACACATATATAAGTAGTCAGTCATATTCCTCTCTAGGTTCCATGGAAGGTCAAATCCTCCATGGGAAAGTAGAATATGATGCTGACTGCCTTCAACACCTAGAAGTGTCCTAGAAACGACACTTCCACTCAGTCTACATCGATCTCCAACACAAGATGGTACCTAGGTATCTGAACACGCTAACATAATAAGATAATAATCCCAGTAACATGGATTAGCAATTTTTAAAATCCATTAGTGGTTCAGCTGCATTACTAAGAATATAGAAAATCCTCTTCTTATAGTTCAACCACACACACAAAATAAACATACATGCATCAGGATTATCCAGTCATACAATGTTATAGAATATTAAAACAGAAAACCATACAGTTTACAATTTTAAATAAGCTTACAGTATGTATGTCATTCTCTCAAAATATCAAATCGATATCACACCTGTTCCACTGAAATAAATCGTCACCAAATACATGTCTCCTGGACAAAATATCAATCTAATGAAACAGGACAAATAGACATACGACATACAGCGCAGTCCGCCATAAAGCGTCGAAAAACTAATCTAACATCCAGGGCGTCCCCCGGTGTGCGCACGTGTTAGAACCATAGGATCACCAGTCCCGGACTAGGTTTCTCCTCACTAGGTGCTAGACACTACGTCCCGGACACATTCCTAGCCAAGCCTAGTGTGCCCTTTCCATACAGATCGTAATATATATTTACGCAATTTCAGGTAAGGTTTACTCAATTGTTCTCACAAAATTCATCCACTTTACTTTAGGCATACTAATCTCAAAATTATTTAATTAAAAATAATTATGTAAGCTTTTAAAACAAAAGTCAACACTTTCTTGTCCAATCAGAAATCTCACAATTTTTTTTTGTACTTTCAAGCTTCAAAATATCATTTTCATTCACAAATCACTAATTAAATTTTCATAGCATAAGTAATATTTCATAAATTTTGCCTATTAACTTCTAGCAATTTTGCCCTATTCTTAATGAGAATTTTGAACCAGTTTAATTTCTAGAATTTTCATAAGAAAATTCCCAAATTACTAATCCTTTTTATTAAATTAATTTTCTATTTTCTTATTTTATGATTTCCACCTTCCTAAGTTTAAAATCTTATTTTCTCTAAAATTTGTGAAAATAAAATACCAAAAATGTAGGTATTAATCTAGATAGGATTTTCACCTTTTTATTTATTTTCTAGTAAATTCATAATTTATTACGAACCAATACTTTAAAATTTTTCAAAATTTTTATATTATTATTTTTGAAACAGTTAAGAAAATCTGGATTTAAGAAATTTAATTATCCTAAGTTACTAATTATTTTATTCAAATTTACTCGATTATTAAAATCCTATTACAAAAACATCACCTAAATTTCCAGCAAATTTAAAGAACCTTATTTCATTAATAAAGTCCTAATAAAAAATTTTCCATTAAGACAAAATTCCAGTTTTTCAGATGCCATAAATTCCCAACAAATTTTTCCAGCATTCATTTTAAAAGAAAGAAAATCTCTCATCACTAAACACCAATTTTTTTTCCACTTGATTTCCAACGAGTCTTCGTAAAAATTCCATACGCGAGATTCCTAGAAATGTCAAGAAGAATTCCAAAATTTACATGCCATTTATCGCACAAAACATTAGCCCAAAATCGAGCAAACACACAACATAACGAAAATAGAGTACATATGAATTTTCCAAGAACTTCAGGTCCTCTACACTCACGTACGACCTTTATTGATCACATATGCAAGCATACCTTTGAAATCAACATAGTCTTAGCTTTCTAAGGACTCCTAGATCATGAAATTGCTTGGAGAAATGAGGGAGAAATTGGGATTTAAAGATAGGGTGCCAAAATTGAAAACAGAGTTGATAGAGCTGGAAAATTTTCTAGTTTTGAAGGCTTATACCACCAACATGTGATGGATGCTTGATGAAATTGGATCAAGAAGAGGGGTAACCCCATGTTACCTTTGATTTTCAAAGAAGAAATTCAGCTTGGCTTCCTCAAATGGCTTGGATGATGGTGAAAGAATTGAAGAATCCCTTGAAGTCACGCCTCCTCCTTCTTCTTGTTTCTTCAAAAGTTTTACTTTCGTGTTTTTTTCTTCTTCGTACTTCTTCCCAATTCGAGCTACTTCTCTCACCTCTCTTTTCTTTATGTTAGAGTAAAATTTTCTTTTAGTCTTACTTGTTCACTTCGGGTCGATTTTGCAAGCTAAAAGGAGGAGGTGTGTTGATTAACCTAGGTGTAAGTAGCCATGATGGTTTTCTTGCATGAATAGGGTCTAGGGTCTATGGTTTAGGGTATAGGGTTTAGTGTTTAGGGTTTAGCGCTTAGGGTTTTGGGTTTAGGATTTAGGGTTTCGAGTTTAGGGTTTATGGTCAAGGGTTTTAGGGTTTAGGGTGTACTGTTTAGGGTTTTGGCTCTAAGGTCTGGGGTGTAGGGTTTTGGCTTTAGGCGTTAGGGTTTAGCGTCTAGGGTTTAGGGTTTAGGGTTTAGGGTCTAGGGTTTAGGGTTTAGGTTTTAGAATTTAGTGTCTAGTGTTTAGGGTCTAGGGTTTAGGGTCTAGGGTTTAGAGTTTAGGGTTTAGGGTCTAGGGTCTAGGGTTTAGAGTTTAGGGTATAGGGTATAGGGTTTATGGTTTAGGGTTTAGGGTTTAAGGTTTTGGGTTTCAAGTCTTGGGTCTAGGGTTTAGGGTATTGGTTTTAATGTTTTGGATTTAGGGTTTAGGGTTTTGGGTATAGGGTTTAGGATTTATTGTTTAGGTTTTAGGGTTTAGGGTTTCAGATTTGGGTTTAAGGTATTTGGTTTCGGGTTTAGGGTTTTGGGTATAGGGTTTATAGTCTAGGGCTTAGAGTTTAGGGCTGAGGGTTTAGGGTTTAAGGGTTACGTTATAGGGTGTAGGGTTTAGGGTTTAGGGTTTAGGATTTAGGGTTTATGACCTACGATTAGGCGTATAGGGTCTAAGGTTTGGGTTTGGCGCCTAGGATTTAGGGTTTATGGTTTAGGGTTTTTAGGTATAGTATATAGGGTTTAGGGTCTGGGGTCTAGGGTTTAGGGTTCATGGTTTAGGGAATAGGGTTTAGGGTTTAGGGTTTCGGGTTTGGGGCCTAGGATTTAGGGTTTAGGGTTTAAGGTATAAGGGTCTAGGTATAGGGTTTAGGGTCTAGGTTGTAGGGTTTAGGGTGTAGGGTGTAGGGTTGAGGGTTTGGTGTTGAGGGTGTAGGGTTTCGAGTCCACGATTTAGGGGTTTAGGGTTTAAGGTCTCGAGTTTAGGGTCTAGAGTTTAGTGTCTAGGGTTTAGGGTTTAGGGTCTATGATCTAGGTTTTAGGGTCTAGGGTTTAGGGTCTAGGGTTTAGGGTTTAGTGTCTAATGTTTGTGGTTTAGGGTTTAGAGACTAGGGTTTAGGGTCTAGCATTTAGAGTTTAGGTCTTAAGGTTTATGGTTTAGGGTCTAGGGTCTAGGGTCTAGGGTTTAGGGTTTAGGGTTTAGAGTTTAGGATTTATGGTTTAGGATTTAGGGCTTGGTGTCTAAGGTTTAAGGTTTAGCGTTTAGAGTTTAGGGTCTGGGGTCTATGGTTTATGGTCTAGGGTTTAGGGTTTATGGTCTATGGTTTAGGCTATAGGGTTAAGGGTTTATGGTCTAGGGTTTAGGGTCTAGGGTTTAGGGTTTCAGGGTTTATGGTCTAGCGTTTCGGGTTTAGGCTCTAGGATCTAGGCTTCAGGGTGTAGGCTTTAGGGTGCAGGGTTTAGCGTCTAGGCTTTGAGAGTTTAGAGTATAGGGTCTAGGGTTTAGGGTCTAGGCTTTAGGGTTTATGATTTAGGGTTTAGGATTTAGGGCTTAAGTTTTAGTGTTTAGGGTTTTGGGTTTTGGGTTTAGGGATTAGAGTTTTGGGTTTTGGGTTTTGGGTTTAGGGTTTAGGATCTAGGGTTTTAGGATTTAGGGTTTATGACCTAGGGTTAAGCGTATAGGGTCTAGGGTCTAGGGTCTAGGGTTTTGGGTTTAGGACTTAAGGTATAGGATTTAGGGTTTAGGGTTAAGGGTTTTGGGTTTAGTGCTTAGGGTCTAAGGTCTAGGGTTTAGGGTCTAAGGTCTAGGGTTTAGGGCTTAGGGTTTAGGGTTTAGGGTTTAGGTTCTAGGGCTTAGGGTTTAGGTTTTAGTGTTTAAGGTTTAGGGTATATGGTCTTGGATTTAGGGTTTAGTGTTTTGGGTTTCGGGTCTTGGGTCCAGGGTTTAGGGTCTATGTTTTTGGGTTTAGGTTTAGGGTTTATGGTTTAGTGTTTATTGTTTAGGTTTTAGGGTTTAGGGTTTCGGATTAAGCTTAAGATTTATGGTTTCAGGTTTAAGGTTTAGGGTCTAGGGTCTAGGCTTTAGGGTTGAGGGTCTCGGGTTTAGGGTTGAAGTGTAAGGGTCTAGTGGCTAGGGTTTGGGTATAGGGTATAGGGTTTAGGGTTTATGGCTTTGGGTTTGGGGTTTACGATCAAGGGTTTAGGGTCTAGGGTCTAGGGTTTAGGGTCTAGGGTTTAGAGTTTAGGGCTTAAGGCTTAAGGCTTAGGGTTTAGGGTTTGTGGTTTAGGGTCTAGGGTCCAGGGTTTAGGGCTGAGGGTTTATGGTTTATGGTTTACGATATAGGGTCTAGGGTTTAGGGTTTAGGATTTAAGGTTTATGATCTAGGGTTAACCCTATAGGGTCTAGGGTTTAGGGTTTGGCATCTAGGATTTAGGGTTTATGGTTTAGGGTTTAGGGTTTATGGTTTAGGTTTTAGGGTTTATGGTTCAGGGTTTTTGGGTTTAGGGTTTAGTGTTTAGGGCATAGGGTTTAAGTTTTAGGGTCTAGGGTTTAGGGTTCAGGGTATAAGGGTTAGGGTTTAGGGTTTAGGGTCTAAGGTATAGGGGTTAGGGTCTAGTGTTTAGGGTCTAAGGTATAGGGTTTAGGGTCTAGGGTTTAAGGATTAGGGTGTAAGGTTTAGGGTGTAGGGTTTAGGGTTGAAGGCTTGGGCTTTATGGTTTAGGGTTTCTAGTCTAGGGTTGAGGGGTTTAGGGTCTAGGGTCTAGGGTTTAAGGATTAGGGTTTAAGCTTTAGGGTCTAGTGTTTAGGGTTTAAGGTCTAGGGACTAGAGTTTAGGGTCTAGGGTCTAGGGTTTAGAGTTAAGGGTTTAGGGTTTAGGGTTTAGGGTCTAGGATTTAGGGTTTAGGATTTAGGGTCTAGTCTTTAGGTATTCGATTTTAGGGTTTAGTGTTTAGGGTTTACAGTTCAAGGTTCAGGGTTTAGGGTTTAAGGTTTAGGGTTTAGAGTCTAGGGTCTAGGTTTTAGGGTTTAAAGTGTCGGGTTTAGGGTCTAGGGTTTAGGTTTTAGGGTTTAGTGTCTAGGGTTTAGGGTCTATGGTTTAGGATATAGGGTTTAGTGTTTAGGGTATAGGGTTTAGGGTATGGGGTTTGGGGTTTAGAGTCTAGGGTTTAGGGTTTAGGGTTTAGGGTTTTGTGTCTTGGGTGTAGTGTCTAAGGTCTGGGGTTTAGGGTTTAGGGTCTAGGGTTTAGAGTTTAGGGTATAGGGTTTAGGGTTCAAGGTTTCTGGTTTAGGGTTTAGGATTTAGTGTTCAAGGGTAGGGTTTAGTGTTTATGGTTCATGGTTTAGTGTTTAAGGTTTAGGTTGTAGGGTTTAGGGTTTAGGGTTTAGCGTCTAGGGTTTAGGGTCAAGGGTTCAGGGTCTAGGGTCTAGGGTTTGGGTTTAGGACATAGGGTTTAGGATTTAGGGTTTAGGGTTTAGGGTTTAGGGTTTAGAGTTTAGGGTTTAGGAACTAGGGTCTAGGGTTTAGGGTTTAGGGTTTAGGGTTTAGGGTTTTTGGGTTTAGGGTCTAGGGTTTAGGGTTTAGGGTTTGGGGTTTACGGTTTAGGGTTTAGGGTTTAGGGTTTAGGGTTTAGGGTCTAGGATTTAGGGTTTTGGGTTTTGGGCTTCGAGTCCTGGGTCCAGGGTTTACTGTATAGGTTTTTGGGTTTCGGATTTAGGGTTTAGGGTTTAGGGTTTAGGGTTTATTATTTAGGTTTTAGGGTTTAGGGTTTCGGATTAAGCCTTTAAGATTTATGGTCTCTGGTTTAGGGTTTAGGGTCTACGGTCTAGGCTTTAGGGTTGAGGGTCTAGGGTTTTGGGTTGAAGTTTAAGGGTCTAGTGTCTAGGGTTTGGGTATAAGGTATAGGGTATAGGGTTTAGGGTTTATGGCTTTGGGTTTGGGGTTTAAGGTCTAGGGTTTAGGGTCTAGGGTTTATAGTCTAGGCTTTAGAGTTCTGGGCTTAGGGCTTAAGGCTTAGGGTTTAGGGTTTGTGGTTTAGGGTCTAGGGTCTAGGGTTTAGGGTTTATGGTTTACGGTATAGGGTCTAGGGTTTAGGGTTCAGGATTTAAGATTTATGATCTAGGGTTAACCCTATAGGGTCTAGGGTTTGGGGTTTAGCCTCTAGGATTTAGGGTTTATGGTTTAGGGATTAGGGTTTAGGGTTTATGCTTTGGGTTTTAGGGTTTATGGTTTAAGGTTTTAGGGTTTAGGGTTTAGGGCATAGGGTTTAAGGTTTAGGGTCTAGGATTTAGGGTTCAGTGTTTCGGATTTAGGTTTATGGGTTAGGGTTTAGGGTTTAGGGTCTAAGGTATAGGGGTTAGGGTCAAGGGTTTAGGGATTAGGGTGTAAGTTTTGGGTGTAGGGTTTAGGGTTGAGGGCTTGGGGTTTACGATTTAGGGTTTAGGGGTTTAGGGTTTAAGGTGTCGAGTTTAGGGTCTAGGGTTTTGTGTTTAGGGTTTAGGGTCTATGATCTATGGTTTAGGGTTTAGGTTTTAGGGTTTATTGTCTAAGGTTAAAGGTTTAGGGTTTAAAGTCTAGGGTTTAGGGTGTTTAGGGGTTAAAGTTTAGGGTTTAAAGTTTAGGGCTTAGGGTTTAGGGTTTAGGGTTTAGGGCCTAGGGTCTAGGATTTAGGGCTTAGGGTTTTGGGTTTAGGGTTTAGGATTTATGGTTTAGTGTCTAGGGTCTAGCGTTTATGGTTTACAAGTTTGGGGTCTGGGGTCTTTGGTTTATGGTCTAGGGTTTAGGTTTTACGGTCTAGGGTTTAAGGTCTAGGGTCTAGGGTTTATGGTCTATGGTTTAGGGTTATAGGGTTTATGGTCTAGGGTTTAGGGTTTAGGCTCTAGGGTCTTGGGTTTAGGGTCTAAGGTCTATTGTCTAGGGTTTAGGGTCTAGGATTTTAGAGTTTAGGGTCTATGATTTAGGGTGTATGTTTTAGTGTTTAGGGTTTAGGGTTTAGGGATTAGAGTTTTGGGTTTTTGGTTTAGGATTTAGGGTCTAATGTTTTAGGGTTTTGGGTCTACAGCTTAGGCTCTAGGGCCTAGGGTTTACGATTTAGGCTTTAGGATTTAAGGTTTTAGGTTTAGGGTTTATGTTTTAGAGTTTAGGGGCTTAGGTTTAGGGTTTCAGGATTAGGGTTTTGGGTTTCTAGGTTTAGTGTCTAGGGTTTAGGGTTTAGGATCTAGGGTTTATGGTCTAGTGTTTAGGTTTTAGGGTTAAGGGTTTAGAGTGTAGGGTTTTGTGTTTTGGGTTTAGTGTTTAAGGTTTAAGGATATAGGGTTTAGGGTCTAGGGTTTAGGACGTAGTGTCTAGCGTTTGGGGTCTCAAGTTTAGACTCTAGGGTCTAGGGTTTAGGGCCATATGGTTTAATGTTAGGGTTAGGATTTAGGGTTTAGGGTTTTAGAGTGAAAGGTTTAGGGATTAAGGTCTAGGGTGTAGGGTATAGGGCTTAGAGTTAAGGCTTTAGGGTTTAGGGTCCAGGGTTTAGGGTTTAGGATTTAGGGTTTATGACCTAGGGTTAAGCGTATAGGGTCTAGGGTCTAGGGTCTAGGGTTTTGGGTTTAGGACTTAGTGCTTAGGGTCTAAGGTCTAGGGTTTAGGGTCTAAGGTCTAGGGTTTAGGGCTTAGGGTTTAGGGTTTAGGGTTTTTAGGTTTAAGGTCTAGGGTTTAAGGTTTAGGTTCTAGGGTTTAGGGTTTAGGTTTTAGTGTTTAAGGTCTAGGGTTTACGGTGTAGGCTTTAGGGTCTAGGGTTTTGGGTTTCGGGTCTTGGGTCCAGGGTTTAGGGTCTGTGTTTTTGGGTTTAGGTTTAGGGTTTAGTGTTTATTGTTTTGATTTTAGGGTTTAGGGTTTCGGATTAAACTTAAGATTTATGGTTTCGGGTTTAGAGTTTAGGGTCTAGGGTCTAGGCTTTAGGGTTGAGGGTCTCGGGTTTAGGGTTGAAGTGTAAGGGTCTAGTGGCTAGGGTTTGGGTATAGGGTATAGGGTTTAGGGTTTATGGCTTTGGGTTTGGGGTTTACGATCAAGGGTTTAGGGTCTAGGGTCTAGGGTCTAGGGTTTAGAGTTTAGGGCTTAAGGCTTAAGGCTTAGGGTTAAGGGTTTGTGGTTTAGGGTCTAGGGTCCAGGGTTTAGGGCTGAGGGTTTAGGGTTATGGTTTACGGTATAGGCTAGGGTTTAGGGGTTTAGGATTTAGGGT